>OY821785.1:10000000-15000000 GCA_963682175.1 Triglochin maritima
AGTATTATGCTTTTTTTTGCTAATATAGTTAGTGTAATGAGTAGTGAGTAGTTTCATCCCCATTTGGGGGTGGGGAAATATGTGATATAATCATGTAGTGTATTAAGTGTGTGTTATCTTTATCCCTTGAGCTTTATATGATTTCCATCACCATCTAATGGGTTTTCACTCTTATCTTTGATATGCTAATGCTCTTGAATGAAGCTTAGCTTATGCTTTGATTAGTGGACCTATTTTATGGGGAATGATAAGGTTAGGATATGGATGAAGTTAATATTGGAAACACAATTTGTAGTGTATGTGCTCTTGTTGCCTTTACCTTAGCTAATGTCTTGTATGTTTTAATGATGTAGTGAAATCTTAATTCATGTGGAGGCATAGTAGGGTATAGTCTTTATACTTGAGTTCATGTAGCTTCATTCCAATTATTGTCTTGTATGTTTTAATGATGTAGTCTTATCTTAATTCATGTGGAGGCAAAGTTGGATGTAGTTTTATGATTTCATGCACTACATGTTGTGAGGAGCTTAATGAACACACACACACTTCTTTATGTTCACATTATTTCTCTACCCCCTTTGGGGTTTAGTTTTCTTGTTTTTCTTCCATTTCCTTTTTGCATCTTAGTGTAGTTTAGTGTAACCAACCTTTCTTCCCTTTCTTTACCTCTCGCCTTCGCACAAACCAAGTGTCGACACACCTCCCAGTGGACGACCCGTATTTGCCACCGCTTCAACGCGGACGTGCACTTGCGGTTAAATATAAAACGATCAATCACATACCTCTCCATCTCCACCACTCATCTCATCCCAACCATCTCAACCCCTCATCCAACCATCTTCAATCCCAGCCATCCATTCCATCTTCCCTTAATCACCACCTAAAACATGATTAAGGCACAATTAGGATAGGATTAGGATCAGAATCCCACAATCCACCCTCCTAAAAGAATTTCGTCCTCGAAATTAAAACTGACGCTCACCAAATAACTCTGGGAACTCCTTCCGGACCTCCTCCTCGATCTCCCAAGTGGCCTCTCGCTCACTGTGGTGCTGCCACCTGACCTTCACCATCGGAATGGTCCTCCTCCTCAACTGATGCTCCATCCGATCCACAATCTCAACCGGTCTCTCCTCAAGAGACAAATCCTGATGGATCTCTGGAACCTCCAACTGAATCACATGAGAAGGATCCGCTACGTACTTCCTCAACATCGACACGTGGAAGACGTTGTGGAGACCTGAAAACTGCGGCGGCAACGCAACCCTGTAGGCGACCTCTCCAACCCGATCGAGAATCTCAAACGGCCCGACATACCTCGGACTGAGCTTCCCCTTCTTCCCGAACCTCATCACTCCTCGAGATGGTGAAATCCTCAGGAAGACCTGGTCACCAGCCTCAAATCTCAGCTCTCGCCTACGCCTATCTGCGTAGCTCTTCTGCCTGCTCTGCGCAGTCGCTAGTCTCTGTCTGATCACATCAACCTTCTCAGCATAAATCTGCACAATCTCAGGACCAACTAGCTGTCTCTCGCCTACATCACTCCAGCATACTGGTGATCTACACGGTCTCCCGTACAGGGCCTCGTACGGTGCCATCCCAATACTCGAATGGTAGCTGTTATTGTAGGCGAACTCAATCAATGGCAGATGCTCATCCCAATGTCCTGCCCAATCCAGAGTACACGCTCGCAACATATCCTCTAGCGACTGGATGGTCCTCTCAGACTGACCGTCTGTCTGCGGATGGAATGTCGTACTGAACTTCAACCGAGTCCCCAAGCCCTGCTGCAAACTCCCCCAGAATCTGGAAGTGAACCTCGGATCTCAATCTGAAATAATACTCATGGGCACTCCATGAAGCCTGACAATCTCCTCAATATACAACTTAGCTAAACCCTCCAGAGGTAAAGTGGTCCGAATAGCTAAGAAGTGCGCCGACTTGGTCAGTCGATCGACTATAACCCAAATCGCGTCATGGAATCCTCTCGTCTTCGGCAGCCCGGTGACAAAATCCATCGTCACGTGCTCCCACTTCCATTCTGGAAGCTCGATCCTCTGCATCAGCCCTGCAGGTCTCTGGTGCTCAATCTTCACCTGCTGACAGATCAGACATCTGCCAACAAACTCTGCGATCTCCGTCTTCATCTTCTTCCACCAAAAGTTCCTCTGAAGATCTCTATACATCTTCGTGCTGCCCGGGTGGATCGAATAACGGGATCTATGTGCCTCCTCCAGAATGTCCTGCCTCAGGTCTCCTCCCTTTGGCACCCAGACACGGCCCCTGAACCTCAGTCCACCATCAACCCCAACACTGAAGTCTGACCCATCTCTGGAAGCTAACTGCAGCAACCCTGCTAACTCATCATCCGTACTCTGAGCCTGAACAATACTCGAGACCAACTGAGGCTCCACTCTCAGCCCTGCGATCACTGCACCTCGCGACTCATCGGTGAACGGTCTCCACTCGGTCAACGCCTCAAGCAGCTTCCACTCCTCGATACACAGACCTGCTGCGGTGACCTCCACCTTCCTGCTCAAAGCATCAGCAACCGAATTCACCTTCCCCTGATGGTACGAGATGGTGAAATCATAATCCTTAATCAGCTCGAGCCATCTGCGCTGCCTCATATTCAGCTCCGTCTGCGAAAACAGATACTTCAGGCTCTGATGATCTGTGAACACCTCGAATCGCTCGCCATACAAGTAGTGCCTCCAGGTCTTCAAAGCGTGCACCACTGCCGCCAACTCCAAATCATGAGTGGGGTAGTTCCTCTCGTGCACCTTCAGCTGCCTCAAAGCGTATGCAACCACCTGCCCGTGCTGCATAAGTACACATCCCAGTCCAACGCCTGACGCGTCACTGTAAATCACAAACCCACCACTGCCACTGGAAGTGTCAGAACTGGAGCAGTCGTCAGCTGACTCTTCAGTTCCTGAAAACTGTCCTCGCACTTCTGGGACCACACGAACTCAACGCCCTTCCGCGTCAGAGCCGTCAACGGCGAAGCCAACCTCGAGAAACCCTGGATGAAATGGCGATAATAACCTGTCAGACCCACAAAGCTCCTGATCTCTGCCACACTAGTCGGGGCTCTCCACTGTGTAACGGCCTCGACCTTCGCTGGATCTACGGAAATCCCGTCACCTGACACGATGTGTCCCAAGAAGGCGACACTGCTCAGCCAGAACTCGCACTTCGACAGCTTGGCATACAACTGATGATCCCGCAAAATGCCCAGTACAACTCTCAAGTGCTCTCGATGCTGCTCCACATCTGGCGAGTAAACCAAAATATCGTCCACGAAGACGATCACAAACCGGTCGAGGTACTGACAGAACGTCCTGTTCATCAAATCCATAAACGCTGCAGGCGCGTTCGTCAACCCAAACGACATCACCAGAAACTCATAATGCCCGTACCTCGTCCTGAAAGCTGTCTTCTGCACATCTGCCTCTCTGATCCTCAGCTGATGATAACCGGATCGCAGATCAATCTTCGAGAACACCTGCGCTGACTGCAACTGGTCAAACAGGTCCTCGATCCTGGGCAAGGGATACCGATTCCTCACGGTGACCTTGTTCAGCATCCTGTAATCAATACACATCCGCAGTGATCCGTCCTTCTTCTTCACGAAGAGTACCGACGCTCCCCAAGGCAAGACACTGGGGCGGATAAACCCCGTATCCATCAGATCCTGCAACTGCCTCTTCAGCTCTGCGAGCTCCGCGGGTGCCATCCGATACGGCGCCTTCGACTGCGGCGTAGTCCCAACTACCAAGTCGATCCCAAACTCAATCTCTCTGTGAGGCGGCAACCCAGTGACATCATCTGCAAATACATCTGGGAACTCTCGAACAATCTCAATGTCCTCTAATCTTCTCGCCTCTGGATCTGGAACTACCAAAGTGGTCACGAAAGCTCTGCAACCCTGTTGCAACAACTTCTGTGCCCTCACTGCTGATACAATCACTCTGCCTCCTCGATCTTTCGCCCCCCTGATCAACACATCAGGTAGACCCATCCTCGGGATCAGAATCTTCTTCTCCCGGCACAAAACTCGCACATCGTACTGGGACAGCCAATCCATCCCCAGTATGACGTCGAAGTCCTCCATCGGCAACAAGATCAGGTCAGCCGGAAACTCCTGATCTCCCGAAACAATCGTGGCGCTGGGGAGGAAGCTCCCCACAATGCCCACCAGACCCAAGGGTGTGCTGACTTCCAACGTGGCAGTCAATATCGCAGGGGTACGGCCCAACACGCTCGCAAATCGCTCCGAGATAAACGAGTGTGTGGCCCCACAATCAAACAGCACTCTCGCACTCAACCCAGCAACAAAAAGCGTACCTTCCACCACCGTGCTGGCGTCTCTCGCCTCATCCGCCTGGATGGTAAAGACCCGTCCAGTCCTCTGACCCTACTGTCGCTGCGGCGCAAAAGGTCGGCAACCTCCGCCTCTGCCACCTGCCGGCTGTCCCGACTGCCTGCTGGACCCACTTGGCCCACTCGGACAATCTCTCATAAAATGGCCTGGCTTGCCACACCCGTGGCACACTGCGCGACCCCAACACTCACCAGAGTGAACTCTGCCACAACCTCTGCACGCCTCAGGCTGGCGTGATCCACCTCCTCCGATCCGGGGCCTCTTGCCCGGGTTCCCTGCTAGTGGAGCACCCGGACGTCCACTGACCTTCCCCGGTGCTCTCCTGGCCTCAGCATAATTCTGCTGGTAATCCTGATCAATGAGCGTCGCAAACCGCACAACATCAGCTAACGTCTGCGGCATACTGTAGGTCACCTGAGTACGGAGGTGCTTCCTCAACCCCTGTATGAACTTCCTCGCCCTCTGCAGCGGCGTCACACAGATCTCCGGACAGTAACGCTCCAGCGCGTTGAACCTCCGGGTATACTCAGCCAGGGTCACCTCTCCCTGCTCGAGAGTCATAAACTCCTCTCTCCTCCCGTCTCTGACATGCTCGGGGAAATACTGCTCATTGAACTCCCGTAGGAATTCCTCCCAGCTGACCTCAGTCCTGCCCTCAAATACCACTGCATATGTGCTCCTCCACCAGTTGGACGCGTCTCCGCCCAACACATAAGCTGCGAAGCCTGTCTGCCTCTCAGGCGGGCACTCAATCGCCTGCAGGATCTCCTGAATCTTCAGGACCCAATCCTCCGCAGCCTCAGACTCTCCTCTACCGTCAAAGGTAGGCGGGTGCTGTCTCATAAAGCGGTCGAGCATCGCTCCTGGCGCTGCTGGCTCTCGTCTGCGTGACTGCGATCCAACATCGCTCCAAGTCGCCCCACTGTGTCATAGAGCATCTGCCGCTCCTCTGCCCAGTCCGTGCCCCCAGTCTCATCGCTGGTGCTACGGTCCCGTGGGGGAGGTCTCACGCGTCTCGGAGGCATCTACACACAAGGAACAACACACATCAAAACAATGAATGCATGAACTAATGCAGACTCTAAAACTCTAAGGGTGGTTTCTTTGGATAAGAACACTGGAACCGACCGCTCTGATACCAAGTTGTAACATCCTCAAAACAGCGGAAAATTTTTAAATTTATAAACACTCGATCAACAGAGGACATTACGCAATAAAAGGGACACAGGTGCACCAACATATATATATAATATATATCCGAACATCAGAGTATACAAAACTTGTGATTACATCAAAAGCATATACAAAGGAAGCAGTAATCACACGACCTCAACCGAGAGAAAGCTGGATCCGGTAGCAGCGCTCCTCTCCTCGGTCACCACCCCCTAACTCCTATCACGACCTGAAAGTAAACATGCAACAATGCCTGAGTTTCCAGAGGGAAACCCCGTATGCCAAGCCTCTAAATGCATAAATAAAATCATCCTAGCATGCAGTTCTACTCAACAAGAAAAGCATCCCAACACGCCCAACACCAGGGCACACTACTGGTACGGGGCTCCAGGTCTAATCTCAACCAACCGCCGCACTCACCACAGTCACGGGGCTCCAGGTCTAATCTCAACCAACCGCCGCGACTCACACTCGTCGCCAAGCTGGGCTCCAGGTCTAATTTCAACCAACCATAGCTACCACGACACGACCAAGGGCTCCAGGTCTAATTTCAACCAACCCAAACGTATAAGGGCTCCAGGTCTAATTTCAACCAACCCCTACACGCGGTCCTTGCTCAGGCTCGAGGTCTAATTTCAACCAACCCGAACGCACTACGGAGCTCCAGGTCTAATTTCAACCAACTCCGTACAGACTAGCTGGGCTCCAGGTCTATTTTCAACCAACCGCAGCTCTCACACAGTTACGGGGCTCCAGGTCTAATTTCAACCAACCACCGCAACACCACAATTCTAAGCTGGGCCTCAGGCCTATTTCAGCCAATCCCAAGCTCACACACGGTTACGGGGCTCCAGGTCTAATTTCAACCAACCACCGCAACCCTCGTGCACCTAGCACACTTGCCGGAAGAACATCGGCACCACAACTCGCCCCACACGGGCAACCACGACCATAGCACCTCCATAGTGCAAAACAGGACACAAACGGTCGACCGAACCAAAAGTCCCGGTCGACCGAATCAAGCAAATACAGGGCAATCCACTTCGACCGGCACTTCATCGGTCGACCGACTCCCAACACCACACTCGTTCGGTCGAACCCAAATCCAGGGACGGTCGACCGTTTAGATGGTCAACTCCCGGTTCAACGAACAAAACGACCAATCGGTCGACCGACAAAGGGGTCCCGGTCGACCGAAAGTCACCAGGGAACAAATCCCTCAACACCACAACGAATTCGGTCGAACGCCGAGCACATCTCGGTGGACCGAATCAGCCCAGGGAATAATCCCTCACACGCGTCCTGAAACAGGTCGAACGCCGAGACCTCCTCGGTCGACCGATTTCAGCTAGAGCGTTCTCACGCTCAACACGCAGGTCCGGTCGACCGAACCCACATTCGGTCGAACCGACCACAAGTCCACTTAAGTCACGGTCGGACGAGATCATAGAGCGGTCGACCGTTTATATAGTCTACGCCCCCCAACCGACTTAAGAAAGTGCACACGGTCGACCGGCAAAGGGGACCCGGTCGACCGAATCTCTCCAGACTTGCCTCCTACGCAAGATCGGTCGACCGCCCCACAGGCATCGTTCGACCGATTTGAGGCAGAGCCCGAATTCTCTTCACGAACGGTCGACCGTTTGCACAAACCGGTCGACCGATCAGGCAGTGAAATTTGCTGCATGCGACGAGCCTAACGGCCTACCGTCGACTTCTAAATACTCACGGTAATTAAGTGAGCGAGCTTGACATACCTAAAGGTCTGAAGAGACCCTAGAAGAACCACGACGACGCCTCCACGAGCGCGCCTCCCCAAAAACGATCCGTCGATGACTCTCGCGTCCAAACGACGATCAAACACCTCCTCAACGATCCTCACTCGCAACTCCACCTCCGGCAACCTCCACCAAACTCTACCACCACGACGACAGACACGTGAGGTCGAGAGAGCGAAAATAACAAAGGGACGGGTTGGCAAAACAAAGGACTCACCTCCAACCGCCAACCACTCGCCGATCCTCCCTACGCCGGAGAACCTTCTTCTTCCTCGTCGGAGTGCACTGAGAGAGGGAGAGAATGTGAGAGAGAGAGGGAGAGGGAAAACCATAAATATCTCTCACCTTTCAATCCTAACCATCCAATCCATACCTCTCCATCTCCACCACTCATCTCATCCCAACCATCTCAACCCCTCATCCAACCATCTTCAATCCCAGCCATCCATTCCATCTTCCCTTAATCACCACCTAAAACATGATTAAGGCACAATTAGGATAGGATTAGGATCAGAATCCCACACAACACTACTTGAAAAACAAGTTTCACCGGTAAATATTTATACGTCGGAATATCCATCGGTGAAACATCCTTAGTGTAGGTACGTTGCCACTGACATGTTAATTAATCGTCGGTGTTAATATACACTCTCTGATATTCTGATACACACAAATGACACACATCCGCCAGACAATAATTTCGTTGTTTTCGTTAGATCAACAACAAACACCGATGAATATGTACCGTCGGTGTACATTTTAGAAAAACTAAAAGGTGGGAAAGTAAATTGTTAGGCGCAAAAGGAACCACCGACGGGTAATGTATAGTTCACCGAAGGTAATATCGGTCAGTCCTTACACAAGAACATCGAACAACGGATATTATCCGTTAGTGAATCGTTTGAATATTAATTGTTGCAAACTTTATTCCCTTATAATCACCGATGAATAATACGGATAATCACCGACGAATAAGTGTCGTCGGTGAAAGTTATATCAGTAGCCCAAATTGGGCTACCCTTCACTCTTCCCTTCTTTCCCAAACCCTACCTGTCGCTCCCACCCACCGCAGCCTTTAGCTGCCCCTGTCGTTGCCTCCAATCTCTCCCGCCGTCGGTGCTCCGTCGCCCTCCTCAACTCACCCTGACTTCACCGGTGAGTATCTCTTCACCTCCTCTTACCTCGATCGACCACCGCATCCCATCCCTGATTCCAACCGCTCACCATCCCAACCTCCTCCCCCAACAAGCCACCCCACCAACTCCCCGACCCCAACCACCCACCCCCATTACCTCCTCCTCCCTCGACCCTCCATCCTACCACCTCCTCGACCTCGACCGAACACCCACCCTTTTCACCTCCTCCTCCCACGACCGACCACCCCACCACCTCCTCGACCCCATATAACAGTCTCCTCCCTTTGACCCCAACCACCTCCTCGACCCCCGACCCCAGTCTCCTCCCTTTGACCCCAACCAGCTCCCCCGACCCCACAACCGCCAAAACCAAGAACTTTAATTTTCAATTTTTATTATCTAAGCTTTATTTTATCAATTAATTAGAATTTAGACGGCATTTGTATAATTAAAGTAGTTATTTGTAGAATTTTGTATTCATAGAATTTAGTTGTTACTTGTAGAATTTTGTATGATAATTAGTTTAAATTTTAAAATTGAAAATGAAACACATATCAATATAATTTTACCTAAGGGATGTCAATAATTTGCTCTAATTTGGCTTGATAATAACGGATTGAATGTAATTGAATTATAAAAAATAGGTCAAGACATAACTTTAGGCTCATTAAAATAAATGATTTTGATGTTTTTTAGGACATGAGAATAGTTTATGATGTCTAATAATATTGAATCTTCAATATTTGTACATAAAAATTAGATTGGTCATTTCAATATTGTAACTTAAAAATAACCTTTTATTTTTACTGAAAACGAGGAGACTGAGCCATCTTTATCGGCCTCCTTAAACATCTATTTTTATCATAAACTTAATTGGAATAACAAAACAACCAAGCCGAAACCTAAATTTAAGTGCTCTAAGCTTAATGCCAAGACTAAACTCAAATTGGCACCTGGGACACACATCAGTAATATATATTTATGAAAGTTGAGAAGTAATCAAATCACTGCAAGTAATAATTTTGTAGGGAATTTTGTCAAGCAACATATTAATGCCAAATCTTTTTGGCATGTCCTAGACTTATACTATGTTCTATGAACAACTAACTTCAGTGAAATTCAAACACGTCGATTCAGTACATTTGATTACTTGAGAAGTAATCAAATCAAACCATTACTATTAATGATTTTTTAACCAGAAAGAATTAAGTTCAGATGTAAGATAACTCAATCATGTATGATGGAATCATCAAAGATTTGATCTTTTCTAACTCTGTATGTAACTCACTAGAGGCTCGGGAAACAAAGAGAAGATGTATACGAAAGAAATATCCAGCAATAAGAAGAAAGAAAAGGATTGAATAAAGGAACTCCCGAGCATTTGTTTATCTCAGATATGTCCATATCAATGGAACGGGTGACTCGTTATTTCGATGAATCATTTCTTCGAGAGAAAAAGATTCTGTAAATACTTACTTGAAATCTCACTTATCAGAGTCCCTTGTGGAAAAATCGACCATCCATTTTTGTGTGAAAAATAGTCCGTGATATACCTGTTCCATGCATAATATCATGAAAAATGGATACAATTTTTTTTACTACTACTTAGTATCGGTATTGTGTTTTAAAAAGTATCTAAAATGGTGAAATTTAGATTTTGCACCTTGTCCCACATGATTGTGTGAGGTTCCTCGTCACACCCATGTGGGTTAATGTTTAAAACCTCATGCCATTGTTTTTGAAGATGTGTGAAGTATATTATAATTATCGATGCCATGAAATTGTGCCTCTCTTATATGCGTAACATTGAATGTAAATGTGTTGGATGTCGAAATATTGTTTTTTCTTATCAATCTAGGATTATGAAGAATTTTCATTATTGAAAATATAATGGAGATTCTGCCAAAGTTGGATGTGATAGGGTTAAATTTAGGATTGAATTTAGAATTGAATTTAGGATTTTGGATTTACAATTGGAATTTTTATTGCCTTAGAATTAAATTTTGGATTGGATTGTGGGTTTAGGAGTTCGGATTTAGGATTGGATGTAGGAGTTTGGATTTAAGATTGGATTAAGAACTTAGGATTTAGGATTGGATTTAAGACTTTGGTAAAGATTAATCTTAGGATTTGTTGGAAACATAATTTGGGGTAAGGGTTGATATAGTTGGATTTTGGGGTAAGATTGGATTATAGACGAGTTTTGGGGTTTTGGGTTGGTGGTGGTGGTGGTGGTGTTAATTCTACTTTAAGAAATGTAGTGGTGATTAGGATTTAGGAGAAGGTAAGGTCGTGAGAAATTGGATTTTAGATGTGTTGGAGGTGACATTTTGGTTTGAAATGTAGGGTTTAGGTGATGGTGTATATTTGTAACATTATAATACAAATTGTTTGTTGAATGCATTATATAAATGGTGAATGCATGATATAAATATAAATGTGATGGATGTCAAAAATTATGTTCTTTCTTGTTGGTTTAGGACTTTGAAGGATTTTCATTACTGAATTTTTAGGGGAGGTTCTGCCAAAAATTCTAATTTTTTTATTTTTGGTTTAATTGACATGTTTTCCATTTAAATCAATAAAATCATGACCTCAGAAAGAAGTTGAATGTATGACAAGAGAATTAATTAGACATTCACCGAGAATCTAAAGTCATTCTTGAACCTTGTCTTTGGTTCTCACAACCAATACATTTGTGATGGGAAGATCTTATGCTCATGCAAGAAATGTTGTAACAAGTGGGCGACGAGAGGCGATGTCATCGATGATGTCGTCACTAATGACTTTGCTCGTAATTACGTGCAGTGAGTTTTCACGAGGATAGTATTGCATATTCGAGTGCCCAAATAGTCACGACAATAACAATAGAATAAACAATGATTGAGTCAGAAGAGAATGACATAGACAACATAGAGTGGATGACACACGATGTGGTCGAAGGTGGTAATGTCACGGCCGATTCGTCGAGACAAGAATCACAAAATATGCTCAGAAATTTCTCGCCTACACGAACGATAGAGATAATCCGTTGTATCTTGGGTGCATACCAGAATTGACGAAATTATCCTTCGTCATCAATGCGTTTCGGCTGAAGTGCAGGTCGAATACTTCATTTGATAAGTGGTTAGTGTACCAAGTAGAATTACTTCCAGAGGGAGCTTATTTGCTGAAGGATAAATATGAGACGATGAAGTTGGTTGCCAACTTGGGGTTTCATTATGAAAATATCTATGTTTGCAAGAATCATTGCACGTTGTACTGGAAGAGAATGAGAATGTTGATTCATGTTCTGTGTATGAAGAATCTTGTTGGGTAACCGTGTAGAGGGAAGATGAAATTTAAACTGAAAATGCACGGGCCCAAAAAGGAAAAAAAACTTGCAGAGCCTTGGTTTGTTTGTAATAATCTTATCGAAGAGCTGAAAGAACTTTGGGAAGAGGGTTTGGGTACTTATGATGCTTATACTCAGTCATGTTTCACATTGCGAGCTGCCTTCTTGTGACAATAACCATTCCCACGTATGCTTATTTGAGTGGTTGGATGACTAGAGGGTATATGGCATGTCCCTACTGTATGGAAGATACTCATTCCATTTATCTGAAGCTAGTGACAAGAATTACTATTTGGGTCACCATCGGTGGCTAGATAAAGATCACCGTTGGAGGAGAAATAAGAAACATTTGATGGCAAAGAGGAACACAAGGGGTCCACCATATTACAAATCAAGGGAAGATGTTCTTAAATATTTGCAAAATTGTTCTATCGGTGACGCAATAAATTGACTAAGAGAAGTATATTTTTCCAGTTATCATACTGGAAAGATCTTCTAGTTCAGCATGATATTGATGTGATGCACACTGAGCAGAATGTGTGTGACAGTTTGTTGAAGACAATATTGACACCAAAAGAAAACAAAGATAACAACCAATCAAGATGTGACTCAAAGGAAATGACAAATGAGTATCAAAAGAGACTTGCATTTGGGTCGTACTGACGACGACAAGACATAGTAAATATTTCTATAACAATATTTGATTATGAGTTATTAAATGGTAAGATGAATAAAAAATTGTGATTTTAAATACAGTAATGCTCAGGGAACCCAACAAATTTTTCATTGGAATTAAGAATTCTTGCTTAATCAATTCTTTTATCAAATTAAATGTGAATAACCAGTCTTCCTCTCTTGAAACAAAGGGTTAAGTTATTCTTAAATACAAAGAAATGATTCAGTTCTAGAGCCAAAGATCATAGTTCTCGAACAAGCTACATCTTTCTAAATGAGCATTGATGAGATGAATTTTATTTGTAGCATTCTTCAGTCCGTAAAGGTACCAGATGAGTATTCATCGAACATATCACGCTATGTTAACATGAAGAAGTGCAAGACTAGCTCACTAAAGAGTCATGATCATCAAATATTGATGCAAGAGTTGTGTACCCCTGGCCATAAGAAAGAGTCACAAAGTAAAATAAGTGCAAGAAACTGTTATTAACTTGAGTCAATTTTTTCACACATTGGGTTCGAAAGTAAACAGTACAGATGATTTTGGACGTCTGGAAAGGCACATTGTTATTATTTTATGTCGGTTGAAGATGATATCACACTGAGTTTTTTTTGATGTTATGTTGCATCTGCCAATTCACCTTGCTTGGGAGGCACAATTCACAAGTCCAATGCATTATCGCTGGATGTACCCATTCGAAAGATATATGAATAAGTTGAAATCTTTTGCTAGAAATTGAAATAGACCTGAATAATCAATTAAGAAGGTATTCTGTCAGAGGAGTGTACAACCTTTCGCTCTAAATATTTGAAGAGTGTAGAGACAATATTTTATGGACCTTCGAGAAACGATGTAGGTGAAAGACCCTTAGCTAAGGTCAAATGACTGTCCTTGATGCTGTTGATCTAGAGAAAGCTCAAAATTGGGTGTTGAATAACTCTGCCATTGTTAATGAATATTAAGAGATACTCAAAAGTATTATTACTTTGGTCATTTCTTAAATTTGATTATTTCATCGCTAACAAAGAAATTCCCCACTTACAAGCACTCTAACCATTACAATGCCTTCATGGGAGTAGGAGTACGTCGTAATCAAAGACAACAATCAAATGCACGACATAAGAAATTTAGTGATTGGTTCAGGGACACCGTTCGAAATGAAAACACACAGAGTGTTGAAATTGAAGCACATGCTCGAGGTCCGAACACTGTGGTAAGTAAATATTCGGGATATATCATCAATGGGTTTAGGTTTCACACAAAGAAACACAAGTCCAAAGCTAAAATTCAAAATTATGTAGTGTTTGTGAATGCAACAACAAAAAGCTACTCAACAGCACGAGATAACAATCCTATATGTGCACACGTCAACTACTTTGGTGTATTGCAAGACATAATCAAACATCACTACTACAGTGATGTGAAATATGTTTTGTTGAAGTGCAAGTGGTATGACGTTATGGGCTTGGACAATAGAACTAGAAGCGACGAATATGGGTTCACATTGGATAACGTGAATAAATTTCTGAAGTCGGAAGAACCATTTGCACTTGCATCCCAAGTGGAGCAACAATTTTATGTTGTAGAGCCCAAAGAAAGAGAAAACAACAACCAATGGTTGGTCGTTGTGAGAATGTTGCCCGTAGATTTATATAGCATGGAGGACGAACATTTGAAGTTTTCGAGTACGGTCGAGGAATCTTGTACAAGATAGAGACGAATTAGACAATATTAATTTGGTTGATTTTGTTAAACCAGATATAGATCCACTGGTGGAGTAGTGTACAATTTAACATTTACGACAACGAATGTAATGACAAACTAAATCTATGCATTGTTAGATTTGTAGATTATAAATTTTATTATGCGATTGACGATAGATAAAACAATTCCAGAATTCAGGTATTACTAGACATCAGTCTTCACCGCCACAGCTTGTAACTGAGGGAGATAATGCTAGGCGGAGACGTCGACGACGTCAGGAGGAGGATATCCCATAGATAGTCGGTGGTGAAGCTGATCATTCCCAAAGTGGGAGATTCCTAGCACTTCGGCCTATGGTGCAGTGAGCATGAGTAGGGGTCATGGATCCACACAACTTCTAGAGGGTTGGAATGTAGGATTTCATGTTTAATTATGCATGTATATTTTTCGAATTTTTTAATGCATAATAAGGATCAATTACAATTTTCTACGATTTATTTTATGCATGCATCGGTTTGTTTTAATAACTAGTTTCAAAACTCATTAAAACAAACATGGGCTCCGAAATTCATACCTAGAAGTTCTCTAAAACTTCTTGATGATCCGGAGATGCTGAAGAAGACGATCATCGCTTCCCGTTGCGCCGGATGCCTCCGAGTGTTCACCGAAACCCTAAACAAGGTTGGAGAGAAAGGAGCTAGCCAATCAATCTCCAAACAAGCTTAGAATCTAGCTACAAACCCCTTCCTTAATCTCTGAGATTTCTCCTTCCAAAGACTTAGAAAACTAAGAGAATTTTCGTGGATTTTTGTGGTGAATTAGGAGAGAAAATATTTAGCAAACTTCTAACATAATTAAGGAGAATAAGGACCTATTTATAGGCTCCAATCTTACTCTCAATCATGGCTATTCTTAAGCCACGAATTCTTGACATTTTCTCTCACAAACTAATTCCATAATGCATTATATGCACCCACAAAACGTTTGACCAAGTTTGGAGCTAATCCAACCATTGATCAAATTAATCTCTTAATTATCAAAGACAGAAAATCGATCGGGACTCGGTCTACCGAGACATACTCGGTTAACCGAATATGTCACGTTCGGATTTCCGTGCACTTGACAGATGACCGATTCTTAAGGAGAAAAATTATTCTTTAACCGTTCGGACGAATTCGCGTCTTTGACCTTTTGCCATTCGGTTAACCGAAAATATCGGAACTGGACATTGTTCGGTCGACCGTTTCTGGTTCGGTGTACCGACCCAGAGTTCCAGGCACTTTGGTCAAGTTCGGTCAATCAACTTGACCATCCGTTCCACGTTTGGTTGACCGATCCACAGATCCTTCGGTCGACCGAACCTTAACGGATTACCGTACTTCTACCCGATTTTGCCTTTTTCAAATTTTGGATTTATTTCCAACAAAATTTGAACTTTAGGGGTTTCAGCAAATTCACAACTTATGCAATATATTATCATATGCAATAAATTATTGCACCCCATAATATATGCATCTCATATGAATTTATCATGATTTAATTATGTTATATATAACATAATTGATTTTACTTGTTCACCACATGTGTCATATTTTCTATAAGAAACCCGACACATCATATGAATCAAAATCAAGCTTCTTGTTTCCCGGTTTTTGCGGTGTGACCTATGGGAGGATCTATACTAAGTTGGTAGTGATATTAAGAGCTTAATATCACTAGCTATAAGCGGTATCTAGCTACACATTATAGCTCCCAATTAGTTAGATGTCTTAATTCCACTCGAACCAAAACCAGATCCAATTAGTGATGGAGTGCACCACTTGTGTCTGTCCTTTGCCTCATGATATTAAGAATACACACAAAGTAGTATTGTGTCATCTTTGTATTAGTATTCATTTCTTGATCTCTTTAAGCTAGTTATAAATATGTGACTTAACTCAAATCACATTGTGCACATTATAACTTTGCTTTATCAAGGGGACCACTAATATCATCACTCAATTAAGAGGGGCAATGATAGTCTTTTGACTAACTATCTTCTCCAACAAAAGTTGTACTTAACCAACCAATGTCTTTACACTACACTTATTGATAGCTCAAGACACTAATCTAATTAAGCATTCCTTAAGTGATTGGATATAAGTCTCATATCAAAGGACCGAAGACACAGTAAAATATTAATGACACAGAAACACATTTCTATAATATTTTACTTATTAGGTCTATTCAGTATACAAAAGTAATATTTTCCTCTTTTGCATACCCGTGTCGTCATTCACTTGTAGAGCTACAATTATCTATGACCAACACGACAATCTTAACTCGGTAATTAATGTCCCATGTTAATTACCATGATTGCGAATATTTTGTTTTATGTAAACCAATATCTTTTAGAGCTCTACGGTTAAGGACCAAGAGCCTCTTCCTTAACACTTCTAAAAGACGAATAACATAAACAAGGAACAAAATGATTTCTCATTCAATTCATAATAATTGACATTTAAAAGTAAAACTTTTAGAACACATTCCCTTCAGTTAGAGAGTGTTTGTCACACAGTTTATTTTTCATCAAAAGGTTGTAGAGGCTTCAGTGAAAGCCTGATGCATTCCTCTCGGATTGTGAGAGGAGGATCCGAGTTCAGCGAGGATTGTTCGCGAGCTCGTGATGTAAATGCTTGATCTCTGCCCAAAACGAGATCAGATAGTGAAGACGTAGGTGGAGCTCGTCGAATCGGGCGGAGCTTTCAAGAGAGGAAGTAGGACCCGGGTGGGGTGCTGAATCTCTATAAAAACTGTTGCGTCTATTGTGTATATTTTCTCTACTATTTTTAATTATCACTTCCACTGCATGTTTAGTAGAGATTAAATAAAATTGATTTGATTAATTAGGCCATATACAATCCCACATTTGGTATCAGAGCATAGGTACTAAATTTCATCTACTTAACCGTAGTTTAGCATGACTTCCACATCTAATCATGTAGAGAGCTTGTGCACCACTAGACCACCATTACTAAATGGGTCAAATTATGATTATTGGAAGAATAGAATGAAAATCTTCTTGATATCTACTGACCTTAGGTATTAGATGTTTCTTCAAAACCCCTACACACCTCCTAAGGAAGAAGAGTTAGCCACCTTAACTAGGGTTAAAATGAAGGAATATGAGATGAACTCTAGCATTATGTTTATCCTTTATTGTGGCTTAAATGAAGGTGAATACAATAAGATTACAGGTTGTGATAGTGATTATGAGATTTGGTATAGATTACAAATACGTCATGAGTGAGATAGTAAAACCAAAGAAACTAGAATTAGTCTCGTCATGCATAAATATAAAATTTTCACTATGCAATCCGGTGAGAACATAAGAAAGATAAACACTTGCTTCATCGATATAACTAACTCTCTCAATGGTCTTGGAAGAAATTTCAGTGAGGGAGACATAACAAGAAATTAAGTTCCTCCGGTTGCTCAACTATGAATGAGAAAAGAAGGTCACCGCAATTGAAGAAGCACATTGACATTTCCCAACTAAAGATGGAGGAGTTGATCGGAAATCTCATACCTTATGAACTCCAAATAAAGGACCAAAAGGAGAAAGAATCCTCCAAGAAGAACCCATCATTGGCATTGCACGTAAATCCGATGAACCAAGGAGGAGAGAGGAGAATGAGGACATTTAAGTCCTTGCCAAAGACTTCTTGAAATTCCTCAAGAAAGAAAATGGAGAGAAGAAAGAAAGAAGATGAAGAAGTGAGAAGTTGGAGGGAGAAAAGGAGAAGGAGAAGAGTGAAAATGAGAGAAGGGGGAGAAGGAGAGAAAAAGAAAAGAGCAAGAGAACGGAAAAGGAGGAAGAAGCTCACAAAGCCACATTGGATGATTATTCATCATCATCCTCTTTGCAAAGTAGAAGAGAAGTTGCCCACATGTGCTTCATGGCTATAGAAGATGAACAAAGTGAGGTAGCTTCTAATTCTTGCTCTACTAGATCTTATTCTAGTCAAAGCTCTAGCTCTAATCAAGATTCATATACATTTAATAAGCTTCAAAATGCATTTCATGAGTTAGTTGCACTATATGAGATCATTTATAATAAGAACAAAAATACTAGAATGCTTATAAATGATCTCCAATGCCAAATTGAAGCTATCACGAATGAGAAGAATGAGGTAATCGCAAGACATAAAAAACATGCATTAGAACTTGCTAATCTAAAAGCAACACCCATTGATATTGAACAATTAGATCTTAAAGCTTGTAATGAGCAATTAAGAAAAGATCTAGAAAAGTTCACAAATGGAACTAAAATGCTTGACATGCATCTAGGTAGTCAAATACAATCTTTAGACAAACATGGTTTAGGTTATAATGCCTCACATGTTAAAAACCATGTAGTTCATACTACCTTGAATGAAAAGCATTTCTTTCTTAAACATAGTTCCTCAAGTGTATGGGCTCAAAAGACCAAGATGGTTTGGGTGTCAAAGACTAACATTCAAGGACGCAAAGTTGTTTAGGTACTTAAATCTACACTTGCAGGTACTTAGAAGATGAGAGATCGGTAGTGACCGGCCAAAACTTGCAAAGTCAAATATCAAGCCGGTTGTATTATCAAAAGGAGACTGGAACCAATTCGAGGATCAAAATTGCGTAAAAATTATCTGTCCTCTTCATTAATATTAGATTGGTTCTAATCTAGGAAAATTTGAATGCTCAAGTGTCATATCATCTATTTAAGATAATTGCGTAATGCTAAATTGTCATATCTTGTACATCATTCATTGATCAATTATGAGCTTAATGTATATCATTAAGGGGAAGAAAAATGAAAATTAAGCCTAATTGATACACCTATACATATTGATAGGGGTTATTGAATATCATTATTATCAAGAGAGAGTAATGAATTGCAAAATTAAGGGGAAGCAATTTATTACATTTTCATGATCACATTATTTAAATTTGACTAGTGTCAAAGGGGGAGAAGAAACCTTGAAATTGAAATAATTGAACAAAATCTATGCACAATCATAGAGGGAGCATCATATATACATAGTTTCCAAATTTCAAACATTAAGATTAGGTTGTCATCGTCAAAAAGGAGGAGATTGTTGGGTTTTTTGCTTTAATCTATGTTTTGATGATTTAACTAACCTAATCTTAAGCAAAATGAAATGTAGTGTAGCACACATTTTGCATGGAATATATATTGTATTGTGCTAACATCTCCAGATGATCAAGACTCAAAGAAGAATGTAATCAAACTAATTGAAGACATGTAATTTTACCTTTTATTTGAGTCTTAGGAATCTATGTAAACTTGAGTATACAAGATGTGTAAATCATTCACATACACACTAGGTTCATTGTAGAAATCACATACCAAATTTCACATCATTTGGACTTCAATAGATCTCCCAAACTTAAATCGAAAATCACTCAAACTAAGTATCTGCCTGTCTGTGCAAAACGGTTGCCCGAAACAAGTTTTCTGTTGGACCGTTTCTACCAATTAACGGTTACCCAATAGTGATATTACCTAGCTCCACCGGTCCACCTCTTTTAACCTTTCAGTTGACCGTTTGACCCATATTTTATGGATGACCGTTGTACTTGTCGTATTTGTATACCCCTAAAATGTTTTTGGCCACCTGTCGAACGATGCCTTGACGGTGATCGACCGGATGAGGATAATTGTGTGCGCCAAAACTGTTTGTTATTTTCGATCGGACGAACTTCCTTGTTGCGTTCGACCGCTAATCTTTTACCTGGCCAAAACCCTCAGAACGGTCAACCGTCCCCTAGATTTAGTTCGACCGTTCACTTAAGTTGTAGCCGTTTGGTTAGACCGTAATTTAAGTTGGTTCGAACGTTTCCTTATTTTCATAGAAATGACCGACCGTTGATCCTGTGTCGGTCGCCTAGTTTCGGACAAATTTGCTCAACTTAGATTTCATTTTTGTGTATCTTGCACAACTCTCAACCAAATCTTCCCCAATGACTATAAAACTTTAGGAGCTTATGAGATTGACCAGCAAGTAGTAACATATCAATCCTACGTACGTTCAACAATTTGCTTTAGGACTTTGTTTTCATTTCGTGCAGTTTGGTGAATGCCAGGTTCAGTGCAGTTTGTTGTTGATCAATGCTGGTTGTTAATCAACGAATGGATGGCTAGTTGTGCTTTAATAATGGATGGGCCAGTGCAGTTTTTGTAGTCGTCAATTCCACTTATTGGGAGTAACGTGTTCATGCAAGAGCCTTTATTGCCATGGTTGTTTTTTACCTAATTCATATATCTTTAGATGCAAAAGTTAATTTTTAGTGGGCAGGGAAGTTATAAAGTTGGTCAATTTTATTGTGAAATAATAATGTGCTCTAATTTACTGAACTGTTATTCGTCGCCGTAAAATCACTTAAATCGCCCAACAGATTACCATTTTGCTCATCTACCATTTCTACTTATATAACTCTTCATTTCACTCTTTTAACACAACTTTCTCTTCATATCACTCTTCTATTCACCAGATATAATGTCTCGGAGGCCATGGAAGGAACCAGCAGACACCCCGGACTACTCACATCTGGTAAATTACCTTGTTTATTTTAATTAATTTAAAAATAAAATTGGGTCGAGCGTCCGCGGGAGACGCCCGACCCAACGAGAGGTAGGCGTCTCCCGCAGACGCCCCGAATTTTTTTTTGAATTTAATTAAATTGATTATAAATTGTGATAAATTTAAAAAAATTTGAATATTATGTTAATAATGAGTTAAATTAGTTTAGTAAATCATTATTGATTATAAATTTTGAAAATAAATAAATAAATTGATTATTAAGTTAATTAGTTTAATTATTTTAGTAATGAATTATTGATTAAAAGTTGTGATAATAGCTAAATAAAATTATTATTATGTTAATAATTAGTTGTGTACGAATTTTGTAAATGATTATTGATTAATTGTGATAATTGCTAAATAAATCGATTATTAAGTTAATAATGAGTTTAATTATTTTAGTAAATCCATTAATAAAATTTTATTTTTAAAATTGAATTAATAGGCATCGTGTTACCGTGGAGGAAAAGATAAACCAATTCCCTTACCGTAACCGCGACCCCTCCACTTGTGCTGCAGATTATTTGCAGTGGTTCGGTAGGTGCTCACATCCACTTATCGTACGCGGTATCATTCCGAGACCGGAGAGACCACTGGATAGGACATGTGCCGATGCGGTAAGTTTATCTAATGTTATTTTTAGTTGTAATGTATATTCTGTTATTATTGTTAATGTACGCTAATTTTTATTTTAAATGCAGTGGATGAGTAGGGCGATACGGTGTACGCAGCCGTTCTTGCGACAGAGACGGGATGACAACTGAGGATACGAGACTTGCATGTACAAATTGGGATCGCATCATCGAGGATTGGAACAGCCGGTTGGGCATTTCGGACCATGATTCAGATGTCGAGCTGTAATTGACTTGGTTTTACTATCGTTTTGTAATATGTTGCACTGTTACTACATTTGTTGGTATTTGCTTATGCTTATTTGTGTACTCTTATTATTTATTTCTTACGAACATATCTTCTACGTATTTCTTTGACTATCGTATTTTTAAATTTATTTGTCACGAAAATATCTTCAACTTATTTATTTAGATATCAAATAATATTTAAATTTAAAATACGGCAAAAAACAACACGATATAAGTACAAATACACGATATATTATACATTACAAAAACATTACAAATTACAATCAAAATGTACTACGTAACCGATTCCAATACTCCATCCTACTTTCGTACTGATCCTCCCATCCAACAACTCTCTCATCTCGCATTTGATACCATAAGGTCGCTATAGGAGGTACTGGGAAATTATCAGCTAATTCCAAATGAATAAAATGTCTGTAACTCCCTAAATGAGCAATGACCAACTCTCTGACAGGCCTCGTCGTGGCAGACAGACTCTCCCAAGGTAGCACAGTAAGACACAGGAACAACGAATCATCCGTTCCCATTGCGAAATACATGACCGCACACTTGTAAAAATTAGCAATAGGAAACAAGTCGGCTCAAACCTCCATATAATGATCCTCGCCACAAGCTCCCCCGCCCCCAATCAATTCATTGACGAGCCTCTCCCACGTTGCCGAAATATACACTCTCATAAATAGGATGTGCACCTATCTCATTAGAAATCGCACGACGGGCGTAGGACCAGTTCTCTTGACCACCATGGAAGACATCGACAACACATCGAAATCCACAATTGCCATCAGCACATACGTCATTCCACCTTTCCAGAAATGGTAAAATGATTCCTGACAGTCTATCAACATATGGGAAGTTATCCATGTCAGTCCGTCCGGACACTGTAAGATAGCTAAATAACAATTCATTAAAACAACAAAATTAGGAGATAATATATTCAACCCCATCTAGATTACTGATATATATTAAATAACAACAAAGATATCCTCATACCAGAAAATCATGTGCCCGTGTTCACGGACGATCGAGACGAATTGGAAGACCGACCACGACCCCTGCTCCCACTACTGTCAGACCGACGACGACCCCTGCTCCCACTACTGCCAGACCGACCACGACCTCGCTCAGCATACTCGAAGGCACTCGGGTCCCGACGTGTCGACTTTCCCCTAGGTCGACCTCGTACCTTAATATTTTCTGCGGGTTCTCCATAGTTCGACTGATCGGGGTGTAACTATTCGTATAAAATAGGAGAGGCACTACGAATTACTGCAGGGTCGCTCTCCAAAATCTCATCAACTAGCTTCAAAAAATGCTTGACGTCTTGTGTTGACTGATCCATAAACTCTGACATCTGGACTCCTTCTCCAATGACAAGTGTTTTCCAGAATGGATGAATCTGCTCTAAATAAATTCCATCACCTGACGCAAAACACTCGTACATGGTACAGGCACAAGGAATCCCATGTGTTGTCAGGAAAGCACACCCACAACGATATTCAATTTCATCACTTAAGTCCTGCATTCTCTTCAACTCCTGAGTCAATAACGACAAGCAGTGATGCGAAGCTCGGCCATTTATATGCTGAAACAAAGGACCTATGTAGTTTGTCACAATTCGACGTCTCGAATCTTCAAGAAAGTTCCGAATATTCGTCAGCTTCATTTCAATAGCCGAGTTTACGCGGTCGAAAAGAGTGTCGAGAGTGGTAGTCGATGCAGTGATCCACTCTTTCAGAGCCGAATGTGCACTTTCCACCCTGCAGTTCGTAGTGTTGCCGAAATGAAAAACTTTATTCGTCCAATTCAGCACAAATTTTTCCTTATGCACCAACCACGTGTCTTCCACATACTCCGTCAGCACTGACCAGGACTTGTAAGAATCTTTCAGATTACGGACTGCTCTATCATAATTCGTCTGTGAATCAGAAAGCATGACTCTCCTCCACCTTCCACGCCTAAAACTCTCTGCAAGCTGTTTGTCCTTGCCGAATACGTCGTATGCGTAGTTG
The DNA here is from genome assembly GCA_963682175.1 of Triglochin maritima. Taxonomy (NCBI): domain Eukaryota; kingdom Viridiplantae; phylum Streptophyta; class Magnoliopsida; order Alismatales; family Juncaginaceae; genus Triglochin; species Triglochin maritima. The sequence continues at coordinate 10,023,702 of OY821785.1, forward strand.
TAAACGTCTTTGTTGATAGGTTAGGTGCATAGTAAATGAGCAGACTCAGGAAAAACCTCTGTCACTGGTCGCATCAGACCCATCTCTCGGTCCGTTATTATTGCAGACGGGCTAACAATATCATGTTGGCTTTTTGGCCTTAATCCATATTTTGATGATGTAATTCAACCTAATCTTAATTAGGACATGTAGATTAGCACATGTAGTATAATGGTATATATGTTGTATTTTGCTAACATCTACAGGTGATCAAGACTCAAGAAAGAAGAAAAATCAAGTCAAGACATGTAATCAAGCTGGATTGAAGACATGTATTTTACTTTTCTTTGAGTCTTAGGAACATATGTGAATTGAGCATAACTTAAGATAATATCCATGCATTCACACACTAGGTTCCTTAGACAAGTCACACACAAAATTTCATATCAATCGGACTTCGATAGGTCATCCAAAACATAGTCGGAAAATCACTAAAACTAAACCTTAAATCCTGTCGGAAAACGTTCGACCGATTGGACCTTTTGTTCGACCAGTTTCAGTAGATTTAGAGTTTTCACATGACCATTTTTGTTCAACCGATTTGCCTCATAGTTCAACCGATTTCAGTAGTGTTTTGCCCAGACTAAGTCGGTCGACCGGTTTTGCCATTTTGTTCGACCGTTCCGGTTTTCATGTGACCGTTTTATTTTGTCATATTCATACAACGGTCATATACGCATAACACTATTCCCAACCGTTCGACCGAACCATCCATTTGTTCAACCGATCCATTAGTTTGTAAGGTTCTGTTCGATCGGTTCCACTTTAGGTCGACCGGTTGGAGACAGTTTTTGCTGAATTTGAATTCTATTTTGTGTATCTCTTACACAAATCAATCAAATCTTTCCCCAACGGCTAGGAATCTCTTGGAGCTTATAAATAGATGATCAAACTCAGTTTTACATACAACTCTCCAATTCCTCATAGTCAAATTCATAGAGAGAAATCCCAAATCCTCAAAGCTCTCATTTAGTGATCTTAAGCTCAAATCTCCACATTATTCATCACTCACACATTTAGCAATTGTTGTGCTCAGTTAGAGAAGAGTGTGTCCCACTCATTGAGTTGTCAAAGCAAAGACTTCGGTGAAATTCCGAAGAAGAAGCAACGAGTATAGACTTCGGTGAAAGCCCGAAGTGATCCTCTCGGATTGTGAGAGGTGGAGCCAAGATCGGCGAGGGTTGTTCGCGAGCTTGAAGACTTGTAAAGGCGTTCTCTCCCGGCCCGGAATGGGGAGTGGTTAGTGAAGACATAGGCGGAGCTCGCGGAGTCGAGCGGAGCTTGCAAGAGAGGACTAGGACCCGGGTGGGGTGCCGAACCTCTATAAAAACCGACGCGTCTTTGTTTTTTGCATTTTCGCTTTCGTTACTTGCTTGTTTTGTTTAAAATTACGCTGCGCATCTTGATTTCTTAAACAATTAGGTGATTAGCGTAAAAGTGATTAGTGGACCCATAACCCACACAATCCTACATATCCAATAACATATCTCGCAGCCTCTCCAACACCCACCGGTAACTAGACTCGGTCTCATCTTGCAAAATCGCATATCCGACGAGGAAATTCACGTTTGTTGGAGTAACTCCAACCATCTCAAACAAAGGCATCTTGTACTTATTCGTCTTATATGTCGAATCCATGCAGAGTACGAATGTGTATGTACGCAACAACTGAACTGAAGTCGGATGTGCCAAAAATGCGTGAGTGAGGACATTAGTTTCTTCATCTGCCACAATCCAATGCAAATACTTATGCTGCACTGCGTCCCTGAGAAACTGTTGTGCGGGATTCCTGTCTTCAGATTTCGTCCTCCTCATGTACTCTCTGAAGTTATAAATGTGTCTTTTATTAGGATTATCGTCCGGGAATTTCTCCTTTACCGCCAACAAAATTTTACGTGGTCTTGCTTGTGCCTCTGTTATATCAGGAACAATTTGCTTTGCCCCAGCACTAAGTCCGCTGACCTGTCGGTGACCCTCTGAATAAATTGCAAGTGGGTGGTTGTGCTGCCCATAGATGCTACTAGAAACAATGACTCATCCATCACGATCCCGTCGCTCCACCACTTTTACCAAAAACCGACAACGCAACCTTTTTCTTTTTGTATTCTTTCACAGTGCAATACTCGTATCACGAGAACTCATTTCACGTCTGCGATCACATCTCAGGTAACAATCCATCCGGTTATCTGATTTTGGTTTGTATGATGATATAACCAAAAAAAATTGGCTTCTAGTGCAACTTGTTTCGCCCATTTACAAGCTTCCTCGATTTTTGTAAATATTTCTTTACTGTCAAAAAGCTCACTGTAATCTACTCCATCACCACCGAAATCTTGCAACGGAACCTGAAAAAATTGAATTTAACTGAAAATTAAAAAAAAACTAAAAAAAACAGGCGTCTGTCTAACACGCCTCCACATAGGTGGAACCGTGTTAGATAGATGCCTTCACCTTAATGGAGGCGTCTGGCTAATACGCCTCCACCTATGTGGAGGCGGCTTAGCGAGACGTCCGAGTCGGGAAAAAAATTCCGCCCCCATTACCTCGCCGAATTCAGGTGATTCGCCAAACATTTTCATAGTGTTGGTACTACGAATGTGAGTAAAACTGAGTCAAACAACTTGTTTAAAGACACGGGACGAAATTGGTATTAATTGATTTGTTAAGGGCAAAAAGGTCATTTTTGGGACGATTAAAGTAATTTTCCGGCGACGAATAGTAACCCCCCTTAATTTACAGATGAATGACCATGACACTTGATGTTGCTTAGTTGATGTATTAGTCTGATGGTGCTTAAGGTTTGAGTTCCACTGCCATATTAAGGTTTGAGTTAAATTACTGTCTCATTTGCAAATGGAAACATCACCGTTGCGGAGCGTAGCAGTAAGCAGGTTTGTCCATAATCGGTTTCCACGATTTGGGGATTTGGAGTTTAACTAGTTTTTGGAACAAGAGTGCAATCTTGTATAGTTGTATGCACGGTATATATTGCTGCTATGGTATCTCACTATGTTTTTTTGGAGTTGCTGAAAATTTACCAAGTATGCATGGTATATTTCTGGAACAAGAGTGCAGTCCTGTAGTAAAATATGATAATGCTTCATGCTCGGGCAACATTACTAGTACAAAATTACAGTCTGCACATCAAAAATATATGAAAGAGGCTTTATAATTATAACTAGTATGATTTACCTGAAGATCATACCCTTAATAACTTCCATGTGTGCTTTCTGTGGTTTGCTGCTATTCTATGTATCCAATTTAATTTTGAACAATGTCAGTACTTCTTCACTGCGGTTCGCTTAAAGATTGTAACGCCTTGGATCCTATTTTGAACTACTAGAATATGGATCCTATTTTGAGTTCGTTAGAACTTGGGATCATGCATAGTTGTTTCACTTGGACATTGCTAATGCATGCTCATCGATCTGCCTCTCATGGATTCAATACATAAGTCATCTCCTTCCATATGGTACTAAAGAACCAGTAGGACCTCATTGGATAAAACCACACCATTTCAAGCAACCAGGGGTAGAGTATCCACGCTTGAAATCAGATTTAACAGTAATCGTAGTTGAAACAACTATCAATATAAATGGACATACCAAGATGACAAATTACAAATGCAATTAACTGTTGAACTTCAACCATTACAACTAAATAATTTACAATTACCACAGCAGTTACAATGAGTTTCAGATAACATTACTTGTCGGTTGACAGGGCAAGACCAGGTGCAACCAAAAAACCCACAAATTGAACCGCATTTTACCAAAACACAACCACCATCAAAAGAAAACCAATGACTATAGTATTTGTCCTGCTGCCACCCAACCAACCTCCCAAAAATTTAAAACTTAAACACTCCTTCACCTACACACTGCTTTTGTGGTCAGAGGCATTGGTGTTGAACCTCAGACTACCCGAAGAGGCCTAACATTATGAACTCGTCCGGGCATACATACAAAGTGGCTATTTCTGGACTGTTCAAATTGTTGAGCAATGCAAATGTTCCCGCACTTGATGCAAAAGTGCTCCTTGAATCCCATTTTCTTCGTCATATTCTTGGTTGATGGCCAACCTGATGCATTCAAGGTAAACTTAGAAGGGAAAGTTGTATTTTGGTAATCATGTATAAGGTTTGAAGACCGCCTGAAATTCGTTGACATAGTAATGTAATAGAGACATTAGTAATTTACACACCAAGTTTCGAAAATTTAAAAATTCTTAAACATAGAAAACCAACACATCTTCGGAATGCTAACATAATAAACTATTTCAATGTACAACCCCCATGTTTAATCATCACTGCAGTCGTCAGACGCATGCCAAGCTTCTCGGAAAATGCCTTCTTCCATTTCCTTCTGCCGTTCCTCTGCCTCATTAGTGGCCATATCTTGGCGTCATTGCCTTTCTAATTCCTCTTCCTCAAGCCTAGTCAACTCATGGTCTGCAAGCATCTCCTCAAAGGTTGGGGGGAGTTGGATGCCCAAGCAGTGATGTGTTGGCTGTTAAGGTCATCCAACAATTGCACATGTCGATTTACTTAAAAACCAACCAAAAAAATATTAACATCCAACAATAAATAATCACAATACTCTTGTTCAGAACACATTCTTAATATTTGTGTTGACAAGCCCTCGATCTTATAGGTTAATACAGTCCATTTTTACCCAAAATCGCCCCAAATGAATCAGACCAATTATGAAGTCCTAAACCAGCTATTTGAGCAACTTAAATCTCATATGAACAATTAATAAAAGAAACAACACCTATCAAAATGATGTAGATTAACTTAAACTTCCTGTGAAGTTTCCTTACATTGACCTCTTCCTGTATTTACCTTTTACTATGACTAACAGGTTTCAACGTCCTCTTTCCCTCCCTCCTTATATCCTTCTCAGGAAACAACACCTATACAAATGATCTAAAAATCAGATTTGTTCATTTCCTAATCCCCAACATCACCAACTTCCTCCTTAGATGATAAATAAAAGAAGTCATCTTTGGCCATCAGATTTTGAACACTTCAAACTTCAAATCTCTCAAATACTCCAATATCAAGCAACCTCTTACACAAGATAGAGCAGAGCAAGAATCGGACTCACAAACCTTTACACCCACCAAGATGAAATCAAATTCAAATTCTGTGCAACATCAAATTGATTTATTCAGTGCAACTTGACTTATTTTTGTTGCCAAAAAGTTTAATATTCTGTGAATGTAGATGGAAAGAAGATTTTAAAAACTACTTCATTCAAATCTAATAATGCCTAACCAAGAAAAAACAGTTATGATTTATAATGCCTAACCGATCGTTGCGACAACCGACTCTTCCGACAGCATGCAGTGGCAACGGGTGTCATCCAGCTGAAACAAAATATCACAACAATAACGTGATGCGTAAGAAATTCAAAGCCATAACCGTAGAAGGAAATAAATATAATTGCCTTCTCAGAGATATACGTTGACATGTTTTTCTGAAATCCTAATAATTATCGGTCTATAAACAAATTTAGTACAAACATAAATAAATTTATACTGTGGTGGTACCACATGACTTATGCTCAATGTCGCACAAAAAGTGTCCAAATCCTTTTCCCTCATCTTTATGACATATAACAGCGTGCAGTAATCCTTCAAATTTCCATGAACATCTCCAAGATCAAGTAGTTCTACAAAAAGAAAACTCTCAACCTAGCTAACGTTTACTAATCTCAGGAAAAGTCTCAAGTCCGAACCGAGCTATTTCATGATCACACCCATCACCATAGAAGCAATAAAATAGTTGAGTTTCCTTACTCCAAATCTGATTTTGGCGGCTAAGAAGTTTTGCTAAACCCTAAACCCACGATGAAATAAAATGGAAGATCATATGGAAACCAACTTCAAATAAAATGTGAACTCACCAAATCTTGGCTGCATTCAAAGAAAACCCTAGTAGAAGCACCCTCTTCCACTCTTCTCCACACCTTCGCCGGCATTCCGCAGAAGCAGAAGGGGATTGGCGATGTTCATTCAACGTGCTTTGAAAGCCCGGCCATTTGGTGGTTCCTGGTGGGTCGAAGGAGGAGAAGGGTGGTGTTGAGGTTGCCTTGGGGTGGAAGCAAAGGGGGTCGCAGGGTTAGGGTGAGGTAGGGCAGGGCAAACTTGATTTGAGGGCATTTTGGGGATACAGTTGGATGTGACATCCGCTCCTCCACCCTAACTACTCCAATCCGAACAACTCCGACTGGCGAAGCAGATGTCTTTGTCCGGTCATGTTGAGGTGAATTTGAATTTCATATTAAAAAGGATTAGATGACAAACATTATCGAGGGCATTCGGAGTCCATATGGCCATGTTCAGGTGAATTTGAATTTCATATTAAAAAGGATTAGATGGCAACCATATAACCGTAATTTTTTATACAATAAAAAATAAATAAAAATTTCGAAATTTAGGAAGAAAAAAAAAATCGAAAAGTAGTCGGATCGCAAGTGCGACCCACGATCCGTCCCAAAAAAAATTTGGCAGACTCGCGATCCGTCAATTTTTTTTTAAAAAAAAAATTCCACACTGTAGTGTTTTATGTTGTAATTTTTTTAAAATTTTTTTTTGAAGAAAATAAATAAAATCAAAACTGTAGTGTTTTATGTTGTAGTGTTTTATGTTTTGAATTTTTTTAAATCATTTTAACTAATTTTTTTATTATATTTCTTTTCAAAATATGTTTTCTAATTGTTATTATTTTTTAAAAAAAATTAATTGTATTTTAATTTTTTGCTGTATGAACCTCCAAAACTGTTTGTAATGTATGTACACCCTACGAATTTTCGACAACGTTACCAATTTTTTGTTTTAATTAGTTTTAGTGTTTGTTTAAAATTTAGTTGTAAATAATTTCTTATTCTGGTTAAGAAATTTTATTTTTTTATTTTATAAAATACCCTAACATTTCAATACGCCCAGTTATCGACTTGATTTTGAGGTCGATTTTTGAAAAAAATTAAAAACAAATTTTAAATTTTTTAAAAAATAATATAAATTAGAAAACATATTTTGAAAAAAAAATTTAAAAAATATTACAAATAATTACAATAAAAATTAAATAGAAATAAAAAATAAAACTAAAACAGAAAACTTTAAAAAAAATTATTTAAAAAAAATCACGAATCGGTTCACAACCACTATCCGTGAATTTTTGTGCAAATTTTTTTTTTTAAATTTCCACGGATCATAGGTATGAATCGCGATCGGTAGATTTTTTTGGGAATTTCACTTATTGGAGTTTCTGCAACAACTAAGTTGCAGCAGAAACATGAAGCGTTTCACGAAAGCTGAATCAATCGGCAAACGAAATAGCATGTCTTTCGATTTAAACTTCACCACAACTTCGTAAAGTTGAAACTTCAACCCCTTCTTTTTACATTGATTTGGGCTAATTTATATAAAATACTGCCCTAACATATAACAAATTACACGGCTTTTATTTAACGACAAATGAAATATTTCCTTTTAGTTAATGACACCCTTGATATCAGAATAGAGAAAGCAAATTAATCAAACTTATCCAAAACAAGGATCATGTGTTAAGAAATATTAATCCATGTTGTAAAAACAAGTAGCAAGAGTACTTGTGTTCACGGTAACTGGGGGCTTAATTTAGAAGAAAAAAATGGTTTAAAATTAAAAATAGGTTTTTTTTTTTACTTTGATGTCATTATAAAACACTATAATTCACAAAATCCATCGGTCCATCACTATTTTTATATAGAGAGAGAAGTGATAAACATACTCAAAATTGGGCTCCAAACATAATTTAATGGTGCACGTAGTCGTTTTTGTAAAATACTCACTCAAATAATATCCAGATATCAAGACAACCACTGCGGAAATTACCCGGAGGTAACTGTTCGACGGTTGCTGGGACATGTAATGACTCATGTCAAATCACTCTTGGGCAGACAAAAACGTATTTGAATGAAGAAACCTTTGAACGAAGAAACCCTTTCGTTTATTTCCTCCGGTGACTTTTCTCCCCGAAATACCCTCCCGGAAGCGACTTCTCCTTTCCCCTCCCCTCCAGCACCAATGAGAACAACTTCAGTTCTCCTTCCCGTCGCTCCCACTCCGGCTCAGAGGCACGGTTTCTTCATTCAAAGTTTGCGATGACTCAAGGTGAAGGAATCATAGGTTGGTTTTTTGTGTTAAATGTAAAACTCTTGTTTCTTTTTGCTTTCTTTGCATTTGTTGAAGTTATGGTTTTTTGATAGATATGTACGGAAGTCTTTTTGTGAGTTTCAAACAGAGAACGATCTCTAGACATGAAGCTTGTATTTTGGACATTTCTGGACATTTAGGGTTTTGTTGACACGTAATCTGGATAGTCATTTGGCGATTTAAATCTGACAATATCTGCACTTACCATTCTTACTATTTATATTTGCATAATTATGTCAGGATTTGATAACACAGACGGTCTGAATTTTTAATAGTATTATATGTCGCTTTCTTACCTATGTCTAGTTATTTAATAGATTTTGTTCGGATCATGTTTAGTTTGTCTAAGTAAGTATTTGTTTGGATTCTCTTTAGCTACGTCTGGATATTGTTACCTATGTCTAGATATTTTGTCAAATATCTCCGAAGTTATGTATGGATTTCATTATAACATTTGATGAGTGAATATTTATGTATGTCATAATTAATCTATAATATGTACATCAAAAGGTTATGTTATGTCTGTCAATTCTGTGAAATCTTTACAACGTGGAATTGTGGTCTCTAATATCCAGACTACTATGTCTAACTTGTCTAACAAAATTATAAGTTAAAGTTCAACGTTTTGCTGATATTTGAACATGTATGTCTTGATATCTGAGATTTAATAGAATGATATCTGATATTGTTTTTACATTGACAATGTCTGCATTTATGTCTTGATTTATCATCGTACAGTGCAGTCAGATAATTAAATCTCCTCACTCATTAAATAATTCTATATGACAGGTGATCCGAAAGACGCCAGAACAAGATGCACAATCACGAAGACTCTGACCTACCTCAAAAATCTTAGTACGAAGCGCACAAAGCTATTTATGGAGACACCATTCGACTTCCTATTTGATCAACAAGGACCGTCACCCGATCATAGATTATTTGCTGAGATGATGGACGTATTTGACAGAGAAGCGAAGATTATTCACATTGGCGGGAAGAAGTTGGTAGTCAATGAGCAAGAATTCGAACTGAGCATTGGCCTAACATTAGAGGGAGGAGCACTAGACTGGGGATCGAAGTCCAAATACATCAAGCACAAGTATTTCAGACACTTGGAGATTTTTGTCAACACTATAGCTGGACACATGGGCAAACTCATCAGAAGTGACAAACCGGAGGAGATGAAGGACTTCATAAGGATGTTGATTTTGTTCTTCTTTGCGTAGTATTTATTTGCACGGTCGAACCGAACCATCGATGAGGCACTGTTGGCAGCAGTAGAGGATGGGGAGTTACTACATAGCATTGCCTATGGTAGGGAAGTGTACGAATTTTGGGAGGAGGATTTCCAAATATATAAGAAAGGAAAGGAAGATCATACCACTTTGGGCTATATGAACAATTGCATTGCATTCCTTGTGGTACCCATCTTCTAAATTTAGAGACCAAATTTTTTTAAACTATGATATTAACAACATAAAATTAATGTTGTATTTCAGACATGGTTCCTCGAGAAGGTGGAGATTCTAGTAGTGGAGCCAGATAAGTCAAAGGTACCAAGGGCAGCGCAATCGAATGAGGCTTACAAGCGTAAAGCAACAACTGGTATCGAGTTTGACAAGATCAATGAGAGTATGATAAAAGGTGTGGAACTGAAGGCCACAAAAACTAAACAAGAATGGATGGAACAAAGGAAGGCTATGATGAAAGCAATGGCAATAAAATACCGGCTAGAGAAGATGAAAGTAAAGGAAATCATCGGGAAGGACCAAGCCAACACCTCAAGGGGTGTAAGTGAAGAAATAACAAGGGGATCGTCGAAAGACGTTGTGCAGGCAGACGTTAACAGACACGTCATAAAGAAAGAGAAACAAACCCAACTGAAACTGAAGAGAGTGGTGATTGAAGGAGAACAAAAACAAGAAATATTGGAGAAGAATGTGTCTCCAAGGAAGGTGATGGCATGCATCCAAGAGGGCAGCAATGACACCAACTCGCAAGAGCCCCAGAAACTTGGAGACTTCAAAGAAGGCTCGGAAGAAATTGGCCTTGGAAGAGCCTGAGACTGAAGTGCTTGTATCTGGAGAAGTAGAGTGATCAGAGGAGACTGGATAAAGGTATGAGCATATTGAGACAATCAACTGTCCAGAGATAACTATGGAATCGGCAAGTGAGGCAAAGATGAGGACGTTTGGGGCAGAAGATATGGACAATTCAAGGTGGCCAAGTCTTCAAGAGGAATCCCCTAAAGTTCCATATCTAGTGATATCCAGACAACAAACAGTGGCCATGTCCAGACAACAATTTGCAGAACAAGCACCACCAGTTATCTGTCCGGATATAAAAAGCCTGAGACAAATCCCAGCTGTCAAGATGTCTAGAGAACCATCCAATGCAGTGTGAAATTTCGTGCCCTATACTTGTGTATATTTTATTTTTTTTAAAAAACAAGCATTTAGGATCGATTTTCATATTTTCCAATAATTTTATGTTCAAAATTCCTAATTGTATTTCAATATACATAATAAACTATTTAATATTGAAATACATAGATTGGATCATACCTCGGGGATTATAGAATCCCTTTTACCAATAGGAAGATTTGTTGCACTTTGGATTGTCTCAGAATTCCTCCAAGTATTCACCAAACTCTAAACAAGATTAGAGAGATTGGAGCTAGGTAATCAATCTCTAAATCAAGGCTAAAATGTAGCTAATTACCCTTTTGATGCTCCTGAGAATTTAATCTCTCAAACACTCAACTAACAAGAGAATATTTGGATGGATTTGGTGGAGAAATATTGAGAGGAGAATTTTTGCATTCATGTGTACAAGGAAGAGGGGAGGGACCTATTTATAGGGCTTCCTCCATCCTACATCATGTGTAACTCACTTACACATGATCCATTGTTTTTAGCTCCTCTAAACCAATCATATTTCGACACGTAATAATCCCTTAACCACTTCTGACCAAATTGGAACGAATCCAACCCATGATTAGAGAAATTCTCTTATTAATTCAGGCAAAATCGTGGCAAACGGTCCACCGTTTCGTTATCTAGAAAAGTTCCTGATAATTTCGGTCGAACAAAATGCCTCATCGGTCGACCATTTTGCAACAAGAAAAGTTCATGTTATTTTCGGTCGAACCGTGCGTCCATTCGGTCAACCGTTTTGCAAAAAACGTTCAATCTTTTGCACTGATTTTTGCCCTTTGCTAAATTTTGGATCAATATCCAACAAAATTTGATATTTGGGGTTTTAGAAAATTTATATTTTATAATGTTACGAACCACATTATAATACACAACATATTATCATATATAATGTCAAACATTATATCCCATAATATATCTCTTATAAATTTATTGATTATTTTAACCATGTCGTAATCACGACACATTTGATTTTAATATTTTACCACATGTATTTTAATACATCATATAAAATGTAAAATCAAATTGCTTGTTTCACGGTTCTGTGGTGTGACCTAAAGGAGGATCTAAGTTATGTTCACAACGATATAAAATATTTTACATCATAAATTATAAGCGGTATCTAGCTACACATTTTAGTAACCCAAATAACAAAGATGTTTTGCTCACTCAAACTAAACACAATCCACTCAGTGATATTTAATATCACTTTTGTTTATTTGTTGCCTCGTGATATTGAGAATATTATACAAAGTAGAAATGTGTCATCTTTGTATTATATGTTCATTTCTTGATCTATCAAGCTAATTATAAATATGTAATTATACACAAGTAACATTGTGCACATTATAATTTTGCTTTCTCAAGTGACCCATCAATATCATCACTCAAGTCTTTTGATAATAATCTTTTGACATATCAACTTTTCCATTACAAGTTATGTATACCCAACTAATACATTTATCACTATGCGCGTTGATAGTTTTTGATAATAATCAAATCATACACTCCTTATGTGAAAAGATATAAGTCTCATATCTTAGGATTCAAAGACACAATGAAACATTAATGACACAAATATAATTCCATAATGTTTCATTTGTTAGGTCAATTCAAAGAAACATTTTCTATTTCATATGCTCATGTTATTAAATATTTGTAGAGCTACAATGTCTCTCTTAACCAACACGACAATCTTAACTTGGTAATTAATGTCCCATGTTAATCACCATGATTGTGAATTACTTTTGATTTATGTAAATCATTATCTTTTAGAGCTCTATGGTTAAGGACCAAGAACATCTTCTTTAACACTTTCAAAAGACGAATACATTAATCAAGGAACAAAATGTTCAATACATTCAATTCATAATAAAAGACATTTAAAAGTATAACTTTTAGAACACATTCCTTTAAATCTCCCACTTGTTATCAAAGTTTTTTTTCAAATACATTCTCAATGTATAAAACTATAATAACTAGGGTAACCCTTTGATATCACTCATCAAATCATTCTAAATGGTTTATTCAAACCCATGGACTCAAAATGCATTTCGCCTTTGACTTGAGATAAGAGTTTGGTGAATGGATTAGTTGTGTTGTTATTTGTGTCCACCCATAATAAATTTATTTTGTCTTCGTTGATGAAATCACGAGTGACAAAGTACTGGCAATTCATGTACATCACCTTATGATGTGATTTAGGATCCTTGATTTGCGAGATAGATGCACTATAATTGCAAAATAGCTCTATCGGTCCTTCGCTCGAAGGTACTACTCCAAGCTCTTCAAGGAACTTCTTGATCCACACTCCTTCCTTGCTCGTTTAAGCGACAACCATCACTTCTAAAGCAGTGGTTAAGTCGGTCGTAGTAGACTGCTTCCAACTACGCCAACTAATGGCTCCACCATTCAGAATAAAGACATATCTTGATTGAGACCTCCTATCGTCTGGATTACTCATGAAACTCGCATCCGAGTAGCCATCGACTACTAGTTTTCTTTGTCCCCCATAAAGAAGAAACTTATCTTTGGTCCGGTTAAGGTACCTCAGAATATTCTTGACCGTAGTCCAGTGATTAGGACCTGAATTGGATTGGTGGCGACTTGACATGCTTAAAGCATATGAGACATCAGGTCTTGTGCAAGTCATCGCGTACATATCGATCATATTGATGAAGCATAAGGAATATTTTTCATGTACTCAAAGTCCTTACGTGATATCACACGTTGAGACTTCTTGAGTTGCACACCCATACTCATTGGCACATTGCCCTTTTTGGAATTGTTCATATTGAACCTCTTCAAGACCATGTCAAGGTACGTAAGGTGACTTAGGCCAATGAGTTTACAAGGTCTATCTCTATATATCATGATTCCAAAGATGTATTGAGCCTCACCCATGTCTTTCATCAAAAATGCAGATTTTAATGAACTTCTCGTTTGCTCTAGTAAATGGATATGATTTCCCATAAGGAGTATGTCATCGACATATAAGATTAGAAATATTACGTGGCTCCAACTAACCTTCTTGTATATACAAGTTTCTTCCTTACTTTCTCTCTATTCTTTGGATCTTCAAAACATTGAGGTTGTACCATGTACACATCCTCCTCCAAGTTCCCGTTAAGGAACGTTGTTTTGACATTCATTTGCTATATTTCATAATCATGAAATGCGGCAATAGCGAGCATAATTCGAATAGATTTGAACATGGCAACCGGTGAAAATATTTCATCATAATCAATTCCTTGAATCTGAGTGAAACACTTTGCTACAAGCCTTGCCTTGTAGGTTGTTAAGTTCTCATCCATGTCCATATTCCTTTTAAAAACTCATTTATTTTGAACGACTTTCTTTCCTTGAGGAATGTCAACCAAGTCCCATATTTCATTGTCATACTAGGATTGTATTTCTGATTCCACAGAACTAAACATAGTTTGGAGTCTTCCTTTCCAAGGCTTTTTGAAAGGTCGAGGGATCATCAATATCGAGTACCATGATTTCGTGAAGTCCCAAATACATATCGGGCTTCTTTCTCTCACTCGTCGACCTTCTAAGTTCTTTTCGTTTCTCATGTACCTCTTGAACTTCTTCTACAATTTCTCAGAATTTGTTCATGTTCAATTCTTTAACGAACACTAGGTGGGGATGATTGAGTTTCACTCACAATTGCTTGCGACGATTGCTCTCTCACACTCCCACTAACCAAAGTAACCTTGGTTGGGCCTTCATGATCTTGAATGTCATCATTCACATCATGATCTTGTAGAGTATCTTGAGTTTCTTCAAGCACAACTCTACTCCATTTAGTTTGTATTCTTTCGAGAAATTCATTTTCTAAGAATGTGACATCCCTCTCGACAATCACTCGATTGGAGGTTTTATGCCAAAAGTAGTATACTCTTGTCTCACGAGGATAATCTATAAAGATGTATTTATCCGCTTTTGGTTGAAGGTTGGTCGACATCAAATTTTTGACGTAAGCCTCACAACCCGAATTCCTGAGAATTTTGAGCTTGGGTATTCAGTGTGTAAGCCGCAGCTTGTCATGCATAACTCCAAAATAAAGTTGTAATTCAGTTTGACTCGTTATTAATCGAACCATGTCGAGTAATGTCCTATTTCTCTTTTTGGACACACCATTCCACTGAGGTGTTCCTGGTGGAGTGGGTTGTCGTATAATACCACACTCCATTAGTAATGAGTCGAATTCGGCACTTAAGTACTCACCTCCACGATCGGTTCATAGAGATTTGATCTTCTTATTGAATTTTTTGTCTACTTCATTCTTGAATTCCTTGAACTTGTCAAAGGTTTCACTTTTATTTCGCATTAGATAAACATAACCGTAATGTCTATAATCATCAGTGAACATAATGAAGTACCAATAACCATCTCTTGCACTTGTACTCATTGGACCACATTCATCGGAATGTATCAAATCCAGCAAGTCACTTGCTCTCGGACCTTTCTTCTTGAAAGGCCTCTTGGTCATTTTGCCCAATCGCAGTGACACTTGTACCATTTCCGACCTTCAGAATTATCTCTCCTCTTGCGAGGTCCTTCCTATTCTTTAGTTTTGTACATTAGAAATTATGTGAGCACAAGATCCGGTATCGAGTACCCAATCATGGATAGGGGTGACTAAATTTATTTCAATAACAAATATAGTTTTGCCCTTTTTAGGGCGCTTATGCTCAATCACTCCATTGTCAAGGTATTCCTTGTACGTGGGGCAATTAGGTCGGTTGTGTCCTTTTTCACAGCAGTGAAAGCACTCCGTGTTGGGAGTTGGAGATTTCGAAGAATTCCCCCTCAAGGCACTTGCATGAGCACCTCCTACTCCTTTGCCCTTGATTGTCATCTTTTTGGTGAATTTGTCTTTTTCTTTACTTTTGGCGATCTTTCTACTTCCACCATGAATTGCTAAGACATTCTTGTCCCTACCTTTGTCCATATCAACTTCAACCGTTTTGAGAGCATTATGAAGCTCCTCAAGACTCACTCATTTCTCATGCACATGGTAATGCATGATGAAATCCTTATAGGATGAGGCTAGAGAGCCAAGAATCAAATCTTCCGCAATGTCATTTGGCATCAGGGAAGAGAGCTTTTCTGACTTCTCAAGATATCCTTGCATCGTGAGAAAATGCATGGACACAGACGTTCACTCCGCCATGTGACTCCGCCATGTGACACCTTGTGAGTGCTATGGTGGTCTTATAATGCTCCTTTCTAGCACTATCCATAAACATCTTCGTATGAGATTCCATGGTCTTCTTGGGTTTTGAGTCCAAGTATTTCACTTGAAGCGAGTCACCAATGGAGGCTAACATTAGACCGTCAACTTGGTTCTCTTGGTCTTCCTAATTTGCAACAACCTCTTTCTCCGCATCGATTGCCTTCTCATTTAATTTTGGGATTTCACTATCCAAAATATGAGATAGTTTTTCAAACTTCAACACGATGTTAAGCTTGAGTTGTTAGCTATTGAAGTTGGAGCCATCATTAGCCAATGAATGTTTTTCAATCATAGATCGCACAATAGGTTGAATGTTTGACATTTCTACAAAATAATTTATAAGAGTTTTCATGTCAATTTTATGTTTATAAAAATCTGTACCGCAAATTAAAAAAATATGTCACATGGCGGAGTGAACATATGTGTCAATGCATTTTCTCACGATGCAAGGATATCTTGAGAAGTCAGAAAAACTCTCTTCCTCGATGTCGAATGACATTACGAAATATTTGATTCTGGCTCTCTAGCCCCATCCTATAAGGATTTCATGCATTACCATGTGCGTTAGAAAGGAGTGACTCTTGAGGAGCTTCATAACACTCTCAAAATAACGGAAGTTGATATGGGCAAAGGTAGGGACAAGAATGTCCTCGCCATCCATGGTGGAAGTACAAAAATCGCCAAAAGTAAAGCAAAATACAAGTTCACCAAAAAGACGTCAATCAAGGGCAATGGAGTAGGAGGTGCTCATGCGAGTGCCTAGAGGGGGAATTCTTCAAAATCTCCAACTCCCAACATGGAGTGCTTTTACTGCGGTGAAAAAGACACAACCAGCCTAATTGCCTCAAGTACAAGGAAGACCTTAGCAATGGAGTGATTGAGCGTAAGCGTCCCAAAAAGGCCAAAGGTATATTTGTTATTAAAATAAATTTAGCCACCCCTCTCCACGATTGGGTACTCGATACTGGCTCTTGTGCTCACATAGTTTCTAATGTGCAACAACTAAAGGATGGGAAGGACCTCGTAAGAGGAGAGATGATTCTGAAGGTTGGAAATGGTGCAGGTGTCGCTGTGATTGCAAAAGTCTCTATGGATCTTCATTTATCTAGTGTTTTAATTTTAAGTTTAAAGAATATTTATTATGTACCTTCAATTAGCAAGAATATTATATTTGTGTCATGTTTAGTTATGGATGACTTTATAATAAATACTTCAAATTCTTGCGTGTCTTTATCAAAAAATGGTATTTTCTATGCAAATGCTTTCATAAGAAATGGACTATATTTGCTTGAATTGAATAATAGACAAATTTTAAACATCAATAACAAAAGACTTAAGACAACTCACGTGAATGTTACAATCTTATGACACTGTCGCCTTGGTCACACCAATGAAAAGCGCATCAAAAAATTACAGGAAGCTAACCTTCTTGGTCCTATTGATTTTAAATCATTAGAGACGTGCGAACCTTTTCTTGTGGGCAAAATGACCAAGAGGCTTTTCAAGAAGAAAGGTCTGAGAGCAAGTGACTTGCTGGATTTGATACATTCCGATGTATGTGGTCCGATGAGTACTAGTACAAGAGACGGTTTTAGGTACTACATTACATTCACGGATGACTATAGTCATTATGACTATATTTATATAATGAGAAACAAAAGTGAATCCTTTGGCAAGTTCAAGGAATTCAAGAATGAAGTAGAGAACCAACTCAATAAGAAAATCAAATCTCTACGAACCGATCATGGAGGTGAGTACTTAAGTGCCGAATTCGACTCATTACTAAAGGAGTGTGGTATTATACGACAACCCACTCCACCAGGAACACCTCAGTGGAATGGTTCGATCGATGATGAGTCAAGCTGAATTACCACTTTATTTTTTGAGTTATGCACTACAAGTTGCGGCTTACACACTGAATAATGTTCCATCCAAATCCGTAAAGAAAACACCATATGAGCTTTGGAGTGGTAAAATACCGAAGCTCAAATTTCTCAAGATTTGGGGTTGTAAGGCCTACGTGAAAAACTTGATGTCGACCAAACTTCAACCAAAAGCGGATAAATACTTCTATATAGGTTATCCTCGTGAGACAAGAGGATACTACTTTTGGCATAAAACCTCCAATAGAGTGATTGTCGAGAGGGATGTAGTATTCTAAGAGAATGAATTTCTCGAAAGAGTAAGAAGTAGTGTGAGTAGAGTTGTGCTTGAGGAAACTCAAAATACTCTACAACATCATGATGTGAATGATGACATTCGAGATCATGAAGGCCTAACCGAGGTTCCTTTGTTAGTGGGAGTATGAGAGAGTAACCCTCGCAAGCAATTGTGAGTGAAACTCAATCATCCCCACCTAGTGTTCATTCAATAATTAAACATGAACAAATTCCGCAAGAAATTATGGGGGAAGTTCAAGAGGTACACGAAAACCAATAAGGATTAGAAGATCGACGAGGGAGAGAAAGAAGCCCGATATGTATTTGGGACTTCACGAAATCATGTTACTCTATACCGTTGATCCCTCGACCTTTCAAGAAGCAATGAAAATGAAAGACTCCAAACTATGGCTTAGTGTCATGGAATCCGAAATACAATCCATGGATGAAAATCAAGTGTGGGACTTGGTTGACCTTCCTCAAGGAAAAAAAGTCGTTCAAAATAAATAAGTTTTTAAGAGGAAGATGGACATGGATGAGAACTTGACAACCTACAAAGCGAGGCTTGTAGCGAAGGGTTTCACTCAGATTCAAGGAAATGATTATGATGAAAAAAATTCACTGGTTGCCATGTTCAAGTCTATTCGGATTATGCTCGCTATTGCCGCATTTCATGGTTATGAACTATGGCAAATGGATGTCAAAACAACGTAGGATGTGTACATAGTACAACCTCAAGGTTTTGAAGATCCAAAGAATAGCAAGAAAGTATGCAAGCTTAAACGATCCATTTATGGATTGAAGCAAGCATAGAGGAGTTGGAACAAACGTTTTAACGAAGAAGTCAAAGAGATTGACCTCGTCCAAAGTAAGGAAGAACCTTGTATATACAAGAAGGTCAGTAGGAGTCACGTAGTGTTTCTGATCTTATATGTCGATGACTTACTCCTCATAGGAATCATATCCCTTTGCTATAGCAAACAAGAAGTTCTTTGAAATCTGCATTTTCGATAAAAGACATGGATGATGCTCAATATATCTTGGGAATCAAGATATATAGAGAAGGACCCCGTAAACTCATTGGCCTAAGTCAATGTACGTACCTTGACAAGGTCTTGGAGAGGTTCAGTATGAACAATTCCAAAAAGGGCAATGTATCAATGAGTATGAGTGTGCAACTCAAGAAGTCTCAACATGCGATATCACGTAAGGACTTAGAGTACATGAAAGATATTTCTTACGCTTCAGCAATATGATAGATCATGTACGCTATGGCTTGCACAAGACCAGATGTCTCGCATGCTTTAAGCGTGGCAAGTCGTCACCAATCCAACGCAGGTCCTGATCATTTTACTGCAGTCAAGAATATTCTGAGGTACCTTAACCAGACCAAAGATAAGTTTCTTGTTTATGGAGGACAAAGAGAACTAGTAGCTGAGGGCTACACGAATGCGAGTTTCATGAGTGATCCAGACGATAGGAGGTCTCAATCAGGATATGTCTTTACTCTGATTGGTGGAGTCGTAAGTTGATGTAGTTGCATGCAGACCACTACGACCGACTCAACTACTGCTTGAGAAGTGATGGTTATCTCTGAAGCGAGCAAGGAAGCAGTGTGGATCAAGACGTTCCTTGAAGTGCTTGGAGTAGTCCCTTCTAGCGAAGGACTGATAGAGCTATTTTGCGACAATAGTGCATCAATCTCGCAAATCAAGGATCCTAAAGCACATCACAATATGAAGTACTTGGATCACAAGTACTTTGTCACCCGTGATCTCATTGACGAGGACAATTTTTTATTATTATGGGTGGACACAAACAACAACACAGTTGATCTATTCACCAAACTCTTATCCCAAGCCAAAAGCGAAATGCATTTCGAGTCTATGGGTTTGAATAACCATGTAGAGTGGCTTGTTGAGTGATATCAAAGGGTTACCCTAGTTATTACAGTTTTATACATTGAGAATGTATGTGAAAGAAAACTTTGATAACAAGTGGGAGATTGAAAGGAATGTGTTCTAAAAGTTTTACTTTTAAATGTCATTGATAAATCAAACGTAATTCACAATCATGGTAATTAACATAGGATATTAATTACCAAGTTAAGATTATCGTGTTAGTTAAGAGAGCTATTATGTCTCTACAAATATTTAACATAAGTATATGAAATAGAAAATGTTTCTTTCATATATTGAATTGACGTAACGAACAAAACATTGTGGAATTGTGTTTGTGTCATTAATGTTTCATTGTGTCTGTTGAACGTTTTATTTAAAACCGCAAGTGCACGGCCGCGATGAAGTGATGGCAAGTACGGGTCGTCCTCAGGGAGGTGAGCAGCCTCTTGTTTATCAGAAATCAAGTGGCACAATAAGGTGGAAGAAAGTTGTTTATGCAAATCTAAACTACGCTAACTACGAAGAAGCAAATGCGAAAGAAAGACACAACCGATGAAATAACAACTAAGCTAAGAACGAAATGCTGGAATTCAGGAAATAGAAAACCCCTAAGGGGTGCAGTGAGTGCACACATGCAAAGAGGTGGGTGTTGAACACATTCTTTAAGCACAAATTAAGGTGGTGTTATCATGCATATGAAGTGTCTAAATGTTATGGCAAAACCTATCAATCTATTCACCAACCTAGTTGATTAACATTTACATATGCAAGATGTTTATTTCAGAACCTAAACAAGCATGAGAGGTGTCTAATCATTTTGGCAAAACTCATCAAGTTATAAATTCTATCCTAAACAAGCAAGCATACATTCATGTTTTATCAACACATTGAAAAATAAAGTATTCATTCCATTCTCTAATGCATGTATGAATATCTACTCCACCCCCCAAAGGGGATGGAACTACTCACTACACATTACACTACTTATTACACTAAGATAAGAAGACATTTTAACTAAGCTAGATTTAATAAAAGACGATTAAACTAAACATGCACAAACAATAAAAGAAACACAAAACAAATAAAAGAAACACAAAACTTTATTGATAAAATGACTCACATTTCAATTAGCATCCTCCTACTTTAGTGTGTGCTTCAAGGCCTCACTTCTAGTAGGAAGAATAGTCACTTAAAAGATGGAGTGATTACAATAGAAGGTGAAGAGTTCTATTTATAGCCATAGAAAAAGCTAATACGGGACAATCCCCCGATGTTGGACTAAACCGATACCAAAAATACCCTAAACAAACATTAATACAAGTCCAGGAGAAATCTTAGTGGATCTGGGATGATCCAGACCGCCAATTGGCGGTCTAAAAAGTCCGGATCCAGTTGAATCTTGTTCTGGGCTTTGCTTGGTGTATTTGGTGGTCTTGGATGCATCTACTTCGTTTATTGGAGCTCCGACCCGAATAGAATTGCCAAAATACTCCCCATGATGGTGTGGAGTTCTCTGTTTTGCTCTTAGGTCCTTCTGTCTTGCGTTCAGGTCATTCTCCCTTGCATCTTGGTCCCTAGATCTCACAATTCAGTCCTTTCTCCCAGCTTTTGGGTTCTTTTATGCTTCATCTCTTCAAACCTATTTATTCCTGAAAACTAAACATAAAACTCGTAACATAGCATTGTTTAGATGAAAGATAATGGATATAAGATACAAAAATAAGCATGAAATGATGTCAATCAAATACCCCCACACCTAGCTTTTGCTAGTCCCGAGCAAAACAAAGAAAGAGAAAAGCATACGAAAACAAGAAATCCTAACTCACTTTCGTAGGAATCACGGTTGCACTTAGCACGTGCAACAAGCCGTTAAACCTCCTTATCGCCAAGGAGGAGGAGTGTTGTCTCCTGAGGGTTTTCAGCGGATATACCCACAAAATCTGAACAAGATGCATTAATCAATCTAGCTACACGACTCGTTGAACTCATATTGTCGATCATGGGATGCGGTAATACTACGGGTCGACTCTATATATGTAATCGGTCCACACACCTAGTCTAATGAGTTATTCGTGAACGTTAGTGAAAGACTTAAGTGAAAGACATGGGCAACCTTAACTTTTGAATGTGATATAATGTGTAAAGTCCATTTTGGTTCTTATTTGACTCTTTTTTTTCTTTAGAGCATTTTATTGGTTGGTGTTTGATTCTCCCAGGGTCAGGTTTCGTGCATCATTGCCTATGAGGACTTACACTATCACATACACCTTCCCCCAAATCTCCACATAGGGCGATCCCTACCACCTGTCTAATGGGAGTTCGGTCGGTGCATCCAAAGTCAGATGACTCGAAAGCACCAGGCACAAAGGCCCCTCAGACCTACTTTCCCGAGTGATAGGAGTCATGCGAGAAGAGAGAACACCACTTATTTATTTATCTACATGGGAACCAAAACACCTACACTTAAGTTTCATAAAAAGAGACTAATGGCCCTTGACCACGACAAACTTCCTTATACTAAAAGACACAAATTATTTGACTCACTAGGTTCAGGGTGGACTTCTTTAAATGTATGAGTGTTGAAACCCTACGATTACACGCCCCCCGAGGGAAAACCGGGGTCCATCCTAACGACTCGATAAGACCTAAAGCCAGTAAACTAGATATCCTAACGCATCAAGTTCAAGACAATTTTGGGAGCTTTCTTTTTACTTTGCCTCTCAACGGTTTTGCACATGATAAACACACACAAAACCTACAAAAACATTTTCTTTCGCAAACACATGAAGAGTTTGAAAGAAATGTGAAAATTTTAAAGCACTGGGCAAGCAAAAGTAGACAAGTCACCCAAGGATCATGGCACGCAGGTATATCAATGTTAAATGTGGCACACTAACATGACCCTAACAATGCACACAAAAGAAAACAAAAATCAAAAGAAAAGACTCGACTATGTACACACGTAAAGCACCCCCCACACCTACTTCATGCATTGTCCTCAATGAATGTGAACATGATACTACATGGATATATGCATGAAAAAGGAAAGATCTCACCAACATGAAGTACAAAGGGACGTTCAAGGTCATGTTGATGGACACAAACCCAACTTCCCTCAAAACCTATGAGAAGCTGAAGAAGGGAGATAAATACGTGAAGAAATTGGGCCCAAGTACACAAGGGTTGGGGCCCACAACAATCGATGCTCACTGAAGGAGTCTTTTATTACTCTTTTCTTTGATTTTTTTGATTTTTAACATGATATATACAGCAGCAACGATATTCTCATAATCATTTGGTCAAGGAACATCAAATGAGAACATCAAGTCATGAGGACCAGAGACTTGCCGAGATGGGCAAACTTCACCGGTACTCTGAGGTGTCATGAGGGGTTAAAGGTCAAAGTTGAAAGGCTCGAACCCCTCATGATATTGGTCGGGTGTAGGCAACATGAAAGAGTGAAGATGTGTTGCCTCACTAGGGTTTAGTTGCTCATCGAACAAAACCCTCCAACCAATAGGTGGGTGCATCGGAATGAGTTCCTCAAGCTCATTCGATGGATGCAGCAGACCTGCATCACTAAGAATGGGGCTTCTCCCGAAGTCATCCAGCAAGGACCTCCCACCATCATTTAGATCATCAAGCATATGCTCGGTCATAGGTGGATCCTTGTTGGAGTCAATATGAAGCTCAAATGGCTCAATGGCCAAGGGACATGAGATAGAGACACCTTCTGGTATAGGCATATGATGAGGTGTCTCACTCTCACTAGTACTCTCAACTGAATCATGCAACGAACACTCCTTTTGGACATTTATGTTTGATGTCAGCTCACTCTGTTGCATTGCAAAGATAGGCAATGAGTTTTCGCTGGCCCCACAAACATTCTCAATGGGTTGCATTGGGGTTAAGGGTGTTCGTTGATTTTGTGGTGTTTTCTCTAATTAGCGGATGAGATTGAGATTCAAAGGTTCATCCATGGGCTCATGTTGCCTACCAGAGTTGAACACATGAAACTTGGCACTCATGTTACCGAATGAGAGCTTCATGAGACCATGTACAATTAATCAAGGCATTGGAGGTTGGCAGAAATGGTCTACCCAAAATCAAAGGTATTTGAGAGTGGGTGTTCGCAACAGGATTGGTATCGAGGACAACAAAATCGACTGGAAATATAAAATCTCCAACTTTGATGAGCACGTCCTCGATAATCCCCTTTGGAATACGAATGGATCTATTTGCCAATTGGAAAGTGATCTTAGTTGGTTTTAATTCTCCCAAGTTCAACTGTTGATAAACAGAGAATGGGAGGAGGTTGACCGCCGATCCTAAATCAAGCAAAACATTGCTCGTTCTAGTGTCCCCTATCGTACACTGAATAGTAGGACACCCAGGGTCCTTGTATTTTGTGTAGGTGGGATTGGACAAAAGTGAGCTTATATTTGCAGCCAAGAATGCTTTCTTAGGAACATTGGTCTTCCTCTTGGTTGTGCAGAGATCCTTCAACACTTTGGCATATTGAGGTATTTGTTGGATGACATCCAACAAGGGGATGTTAACATTTACTTGCTTAAATACCTCTAATATCTTATCCATGGTGTCACTCTGCCTTTTGGTTAACCTACTTGGAGAGGGAGCTTTTGACAGGTAGGTTTTCTGCGGTGCCTGAGAAGAAAGAAGCGTTGGTGTATTACCCTCACCATCAGTCTCTTCTTCACCACCATTCCCACTGAGGGGCTGCATAGATGGTGGTGGGTGTGGCAAGGAAATGTGATTGTCAACATGTTTTCCATTCCTTAAGGTAACAATGGCATTGTCATGGTGAACAGGTTCCTCCACATGGTTCACTTGCCTCCCCCGAGGTACCACATTCTCATTTTGTATGTGTTGTTGCTGGTACATACGGGGGTTAGCCTCAGGCTGGCTAGGCAAAGACAATCTCTCTTTCATGTACAGACTGAGCCAATTGGCCCATCTGAAGCTCTAGAGATTTGATGGTCTGCTGATTTGAAGTGAGAACTTGACTCGTGGTTGACATAAAAGTTTTCATTGAGTTTTCAAGTCCACGAGTCAAGGTCTCAAGCGAATTGAATCGGGTTTCCATATTGTTGGAATTTGGGAAACCCGATTGATTAGTGGTTTGTGCTTGGGGTTGCTGATAAGATTGTGCATGCATGGGAGTTTGGTGTGATTGGTAAGGTGGTCTAGAGGAGTTTGAAGGACCACCCAGGGCATTAGTTTGGTTCCATGAAAAATTGGGGTTGTTCCTTCATCCAGGATTATAAGATGATGAGTATGGGTCATTCCTAACTCTGTCATAGATGACGTTGACATGCTCCATCTCAGGAGGAATAGACACACACTCGCTTTCTACATGACCTACCCTACCACATGAATGACAAGGAATCGGACCAGATGTGGACATGTGAGGTGCACCTTGTTGGTTTTGGAGCTCAATCGAATCCATATGGCGCATTAAGGCCGTCATGCGTGCCTCGGTGGCCGTAGTGGTATCGATAGCAAATGCGGCACCCGATCTAGTCCAGTTTGCATTCGCGATCCTTGCTCCTATACTATATGTTGTAGCTGGTTTCCTTACACTCTCCCATTGCATTGTTTTCTCAGCAAGGTATTCTAGGAAAGCACATGCCTCCCTCCCAAGAATTATCCTTGACACATGGACTCAAGGAGCGTTCGGGACGGGATGTGAAGACCTTCGTAAACAATCTGACAAAGGTGCCACAACTCGATGCCATGGTAAGGGCATGAGTATAGTAGCTCCTTGAACCTCTCTAAGTATGCA
Organism: Triglochin maritima; assembly: GCA_963682175.1. Taxonomy (NCBI): domain Eukaryota; kingdom Viridiplantae; phylum Streptophyta; class Magnoliopsida; order Alismatales; family Juncaginaceae; genus Triglochin; species Triglochin maritima. The sequence goes on from OY821785.1 coordinate 10,049,486, forward strand.
TGGAATGGTTCGGTCTCATGTTGATAGAACGAATTGATTTCGTTCCTCAATTTTTGAGTCTGATGATTTGGGAAGTACTTCTTGAGGAGTGCAGATTGAAACTCGTCACAAGTCTTAAAGGCATTCGCCTGGTTGCTGTACAACCACTTCTTGGCGTCATCCTTTAGTGCAAAAGGAACGATCCTAAGATGGATGGAGTCTGTGCTAAGTTGTTGCAGCTTGAACATAGCACAGACCTCCTCAAATTCATTGAGAAAGATATAGGGGTCACCCTTCCCAGTGAAGTGAGGGAGCATGGAAATAAACTGAGGCTTAACCTCAAAATGGTTCCCATTAGCCTCTAGTAATACGATGCATGAGGGTAGAGCCGTACGGCTCGGGTAGCATCGATCACGTAGAGGTATGGGAACGACAACTGGAAGCACTGGTGGAGTAGGTGGGTCCAACAACTGCTCCTCCTCACGGAAATTAGCAGTCATTGAACCCGGACCGCGTGCGACACGAGAGGAGGAAGTTCTCGAGAAATCGATGACCGAAGCCGGATTGACAATGCTCCTCGTCAAACGACCACTCTCGTCTCGTGTCCACGAAAGCATGCATAAAGGTGCACACACACCAAAACTTTTTTTAACAAAGAATGTACGTAGAAGAGAAGACGAGGGAACACAGGAGAGAAAGAATGACTCAGGAGAGAAGGGAAGAAGTCCTTATGCTACGTCGGATGGGTACAGGTAGAAGCACATAAGCAAACAATGCTCAAGCAATCCTAAGGTCGCTATAGGTCCTTACAGCTAGACGATGCCTAACTGCGAGGTCACACTGCCTCAACACGCCTCACCTCCCTACGACGAGGACCACAAAGCCCATCAAGTGAGTCAAGATCTGGAGATCTCGTCTCTCCTACTATCGACAAAGTGGGCAACGCCGATCAGGTTATGACGGTCACGACCGGATCACTCTCCTAATGCGTCTGAATTCCTTAAGGCCAATGTCTACTTGATTTTAAAATTAGGCTCTTGATTAGTGTGGTTTTTGGGGCGAAGGAAAGGGTGATGAAATCCCCCACCTTATCTTTTATGGGAAAGCCCCTCCTTAGTAGCGTTTTGGAGTCCTAATGTAGCAATCAACTCTCCAAACAAACGCTCAACTCACACTTGTTTCAATGCACTTCCTACTAACTAATGCATGTTCATACGAAATGCATGAATGAGAGTAGAAGGTGCGTACCTCACGCCAGCTCTCAGCAACAGAAAATAAAGCTAAGATAAAAGACAATCTAAATGCCTAAGTCACATACATGATGCATGACCTAAACAACAAGAATGCCTAATCTTTTGCTTTGAGTTTTAGGGTCCAAGTTTCTTAAAGGAGGTTTGATTATTGATCTGGGGACAAACTATAAGTCAAAACATGCCAAATCGAGTCCCAGATCACTATATCAGATAAAGAAATACTCCACAGAAATTTAGAGGTGAGATGAAACAACCAGACCGCCAGTTGGTGGTTGTAGACCGCTGATTGGCGATCTTCTTCTCTCAGACCGCCTCCAAACTTCACCAGATGCTTCCCATTCTCAATGTGAGTCTTCGGAAACATAGAAAACTACAAGACAAAAATTAAATCCACTCGAATCGTCCAAACAAGAGTCTGGACTGGCACCTCCCCGGCAACGGTGCCAAAAACTTGTTGAACGTTTTATTTAAAACTGCAAGTGCACGACCACGATGAAGTGGTGGCAAGTACGGGTCGTCCTCACGGAGGTGAGCAGCCTCTAGTTTATCAGAAATCAAGTGGCACAATAAGGTTGAAGAAAGTTGTTTATCCTAATCGAAACTACGCTAACTACGAAGAAGCAAATGCGAAAGAAAGACACAACCGATGAAATAACAACTAAGCTAAGAACAAAACGCTGGAATTCAGGAAATGGCAAACCCCTAAGGGGTGGAGTGAGTGTACACATGCAAAGAGGTGGGTGTTGAACACATTCTTTAAGCACAAATTAAGGTGGTGTTATCATGCATAGGAAGTGTCTAAATGTTATGACAAAACCTATCAATCTATTCACCAACCTAGTTGATTAACATTTACATATGCAAGATGTTTATTTCAGAACCTAAACAAGCATGAGAGGTTTCTAATCATTTTGGCAAAACTCATCAAGTTATAAATTCTATCCTAAACAAGCAATCATACATTCATGTTTTATCAACACATTGAAAAATAAAGTATTCATTCCATTCTCTAATGCATGTATGAATATCTACTCCACCCCCCAAAGGGGATGGAACTACTCACTACACATTACACTAATTATTACACTAAGATAAGAAGACATTTTAACTAAGCTAGATTTAATAAAAGACGATTAAGCTAAAACATGCACAAACAATAAAAGAAGCACAAAACAAATAAAAGAAACACAAAACTTTATTGATAAAATGACTCACATTTCAAGTAGCATCCTCCTACTTTAGTGTGTGCTTCAAGGCCTCACTTATAGTAGGAAGAATAGCCACTTAAAATATGGAGTGATTACAATGGAAGGTGAAGAGTTGTATTTATAGCCATAGAAAAAGCTAATCCGGGACAATCCCCCGATGTGGGACTAAACCAATACCAAAAATATCCTAAACAAACATTAATACAAGTCCAGGAGAAATCTTAGCGGATTTGGGATGATCCAGACCGCCAATTGGCGGTCTAAAAAGTCCGGATCCAGTTGAATCTTGTTCTGGGCTTTGCTTGGTGTATTTAGTGGTCTTGGATGCATCTACTTCGTTTATTGGAGCTCTGATCCGAATAGAATTGCCAAAATACTCCCCATGATGGTGTGGAGTTCTCTGTTTTGATCTTAGGTCCTTCTGTCTTGCGTTCAGGTCCTTCTCCCTTGCATCTTGGTCCCCAGATCTCACAATTCAGTCCTTTTTCCCAGCTTTTGGGTACTTTTATGCTTCATCTCTAGAAACATATTTATTCCTGAAAACTAAACATAAAACTCGTAACATAGCATTGTTTAGGTGAAAGATAATGGATATAAGATACAAATATAAGCATGAAATGATGTCAATCAGTGTCTTTGAATCCTAAGATATGAAACTTATAACTTTTCACATAAGGAGTGTATGATATTATTATTATCAAAAACTATCAATGCGTATAGTGATAAAAATATTTGTTGGTTATACATAAGTTGTGATGGAAAAGTTGATATGTCGAAAGAATATTATTGCTCCTCTTGACTTGAGTGATGATAATGTTGGGTCATTGATAAAGTAAAATTATAATGTGCACAATGTAACTTGTGTATAATTACATACTTATAATTAGCTTGAGAGATCAAGAAATGAATATATAATACAAAGATGACACATTTTTACTTTGTATAATATTCTCAATATCATGAGGCAAGGGATAGACACAAGTGATTTTACATATCACATTAAATGGATCATGTTTAGTTCGAGTTAGCAAAACAACTTTGTTATTTAGGTAACTATAATGTGTAGCTAGATACCGCTTATAGTTTATGATATAAAATATTTTATATCATTGCGAACATAACTTAGATCCTCCTATAGGTCACACCACAAGAACTAGGAAACATATAATTTGATTTTACATTTTATATGATGTATTAAAATACATGTGGTAAAATATTAAAATCAATTGTGTCGTGATTATGACATGGTTAGAATAATCAATAAATTTATATGAAATCTAAATATATTATGGGGTATAATGTTTGACATTATATATTATAGTATGTTGCATATTATAATGTGATTTGCAACATTATAAAATATAAATTTGCTAAAACCTTAAAGATTAGATTTTATTGGATATTAATCCAAAATTTGATAAAGGAAAAAACAGTGCAAAAAGGTCGAACATTTTGCTTGGACCGGTCGACCAAATTTAACAGTTAATTTTAAATTCGGAAACGGTCGACCAGTTAGTCGTGTAGTTCGACCGAAAATAACATGAACTTTTTCTATTGTGAAATGGTCGTCCGGTGTAAGTCGTGGTTCGACAGAAATTATCAGGAGCTTTCTTGGTAAAGATTCGGTCGACCGACTAGGAGCATAGTCCGACCGGAAGTGTCATTTTTTGATCGATCGGTTGACCAATTGGTAATTTTGGTCGACCGTTTCTACACGGTTTTGCTTGAATTAATAAGAGAATTTCTGTGATCATAGGTGGAATTGTTCCAATTCAGTCAGAGGAGGTTAAAGGATGATTACGTGCCAAAATATGATTGGATTAGAGGAGCTATTAACAAGGAATCATGTGCAAGTGGGTTGCACATGAATAGGATTTGATGAAGTCTTATAAATCGGACCCGTCGAGCTGCTTCTAGCTCCTCGGATAAGATCTCGCTTATGTCCTCATTGTTAATATATATATGAAGGTAATATTCTCCTCTCCATATTTCTCCACCAAATCCACCCGAAAATTTCCTTATTAGTTAAGTGTTTGAGAGATTAAATTCTCAGGAGCATCAAAGGAGTAATTAGCTTGATTCTTGCCTTGAGTTAGAGGTTGATTGACTAGCTCCTTTCTCTCTAAATCTTGTTTAGAGTTTGGTGAACACTTGGAGGAATTCCGAGACGATTCAAGTGCAACGTAACTCCGGAATATCATGATTACAACCATTTAAAAATAGAGTGCACCGAAGAAAGGAAAGAGCGAGATGGTGGTTTTTGACATTCCGTAAATTATCGTTTCCCGAAACTTATTGAGTTCCGCATATACCATTCATAGAAAGCTCTGCAACCCCACGTGATGGTGCATGCATCGTGGTTGAGAGGTTGGAGCCCAATTATCATCCCAAAAAGGAGCCCGCCCAACATTTTCCATATATATATATGTCATCAAAAAACCCACACAATGTCCCAAATGTCATCAAATATTCGAGCATGCCACTCCTTTAACAAATTTCAGCGACGACGTCCTCTTTTCTGTCAATGACATCATCAATGGAATAAAAAATAATTTTTTTGATTGTAAACTTTACAAAAGTTACCATGTACAATCTAATAATTGTTTTTCAAACTTCTCCTCTCTCCCTTCTCTTTCTACTTTCTCTCTCTGTCAACTTTCACTCTCTCTCTCCACTCTTAAACACAACCTCTCTCCCCGTCCATCGGTTAGGAGTCCAACTCTGTTGCCTTCTGATTCCACCAGCCCCGATCTCCCACAACACGACGTCAGCATCCACCATGGCCATTGCCAACCCCTTTTCGGATGACACCAATGCCTTGTCCCGGTCCCTTCACCCCACTGTCCCTGGCCTTGAAGCACTTGTCCCAGCAGAGGAGCAACATGGCCCCACGGGGCAGGCGGAGGGTGACAAACCATGAGAGGCAGACAGAGAAGGCGACGAGGAGGGCCAGGAGTTTGAAGGTGGAGGATATTTGGAGGAGGTCTAACGGGAGTGTGGAGAAGCGGGAGGAGGGACAATGGAGTTTATAGTTAGGGATGGGGTATGTTGGGTTTTGTTGTTGTGCTTCTTTTCCATTGAGATAGATATGGTGCGAGAGGGAGATTCAACAACAAGAGATTTAAGAGAGAAAGAGAGAGAAAGAAAGAGAGAGAGAGAGAGAGAGAGAGAGAGAGAGATTTGAGAGAGAGAAAGAGGGATGAGAGAGATTAGTGAAAGAGAGTGAAGATGTTTAGATTAATTTAGTTATAAAGTAATGCTAATATTAGTTGATAAAATGAATTTAAAAGAGAAGAAAAAAGAGAGAAAAGGGAGAGAGAGGAAATGTTTGCAAAACAATTACTAGATTATACTAATTTATAAATTTTACAGTTAAAAATTATTTTTTATTCTGTTGATGATATCATCAACGGAAAATATGACATGCATGAAATTGGTCAGACATGTGGGACATGATGTTGATTTTTCGATGACATACATATACAAGTAGTGGTCGAGTGATGACTTTTAGGAATTATAGTATTTTGTAATGACATCCAAGCAGAAAACATGTAAAAACAAATATACATATGTGAGTGTGTGCATACACATACTTATATATGTTTGTGCAATTAAAGTTTTATTTTAATTCAAGTGAAACCTTTACAAATAATATTGTGGAGGTTTATAAAAATTAACACCCAAAAGTCTTGGGGGACTGAAATTTCAAATGTACCAACATTAACGAGGATTATCAAAATCTTGAGGGAGCCATGATCCCTAGTATCTATGTAGCTCCGTTTCAAGTTGTCGATATATGATAAGTGACGTTGTGACAACAATACAGTTAAATCAAGTACTACATATATTATTCTGAGCAAGTAGGACTCTAGAAGATGGTAAACATCTCTTTCGGAAAAAATTGTCTAGAAGTTTTAGTTTGTAAGTAGCGTCTTTAATAGGTCACTAATCGTCAACTGTGGAAACGATCAGTTTCAAGAAAAAACACTTTTTCACCCCCATTGACAATAAACTAATCCAATATCTTTAGTATTTGAATTGTTCAAATTTGGTTGAGCTTTAGAAGACAACTATATCAGTTTCTTATATATAATGTTTTTCGTGACAATTCCTATGATTCCATTATGATCGTTTAGAATCGGCAACCAATCTTTGATGGAAACCAAAGCCTCTACAACATCCCTACCTAATTGAGCTCGAATGTCATCAATCACTCTTCGAGCACAACTGAAAACCGACTCTAATGAAACTGTAGAAATTGGGATTGCCAAAATGTCACGAGCCATTTTTGCAAGTATTGGGTACCTAGCTTCATGTTTGCTCCACCATTCCAAGATATCAAATGACAGATCTTCTGGCTTTTTTGTACGGACTAAAGGCTCCTCGATGTACATCTGAAGTTCTGTTTTCCTAACATCTGACCAAATTGGCAAGTCTGATCAGCATATCCAAAAACCCTCCAAAAATGGATCACTAGTAGCTTGTTCCTCGAAAGCATTAGTACGAACACCACACTCAGGATGAGGCCCATCAGCCAAATACTCAGAAAACAACTCATTGAGCTCAGTCTTTACCTTTGCAATGTTGTTATCAGCACAAGAGTCATACAACTGAGGATTTGCATATTCAACAAGCGCCATCTTGAAGCGAGGGCCAAGTACCGAACCAAATGACAATATCACGCTACATGACTCCATATACTTATCAAACTTCAATGGCATGTTAGTAGCCATTGTCCGAACATATTCAAAAGGATTTTTCTACCATGTAACCAATACAAAATTTACCGAGCAACCATCCTTGAAACAATAGTTAGAAGTTGGATATTTACTACCAAAAAGACGGACTGTGACGTCATAAAATAGTTTCAAGCAATCGTGAATATTTTTGCCCATCTCCCACTCCTCCGGTGTTGGTAAAAAGTTAAACTTATCATCCAACTCTGCTAGACGAACAAATACATCCCGATTCTCGAAGGCACTATCAAGCATGACATAGGTTGAATTCCATCTAGTCTCAACATCATGGGAAACACCTCTACCACCAACCAACCGAGTCTGATTCTTTGCAAGCTTGAATTTATTAGTCATATGTACTGATGAGTTAACATACTTCACACTTTTGTGGATTTTATCTAACAATGGACTGATCACCTTCAACCCACTTTTTACAATCAAATTAAGAATGTGTGCAATGCAACGAGTGTGAAATAATTCACCATTGAGAACAAGTGCCTTCTTTCCATTCAGCCGTGTCTTGATTGTGTTCACCATTGGTTCATTATTATTAGCATTATCCATAACAATGTTATACAATTTTCTATCCAAGTTTCATTCCATGATACGACTTTTGAGCCAATCAGCTAGGACCTCACTAGTGTGTGGTGTCTTGATGTCTTGAAAAGCAATCATCTTTTTATGCAACAACCAACTATCATCAATGTAGTGACATGTAACACAACAATACCCATGATTTTGATGCTCAGGTGTCCATAGGTCTGTAGTGAACGTGACTCTACTAGAATTTGCCTCTAAAGTTTTGTACAATTTTTCTTTCCAATCCATGTACACATCCATGACATCTTTTCTAACTGTGTTTCTACTTCGGCATTTATATGTTGGATCTACATAAGAAATCCATCTTCTAAGGTACTCATTCTCACAAGTTGAAAAGGGCAGATGCATTTTCATTATCATTTCAACAAAATATTGTCTTTGGACTTTAGCATCGGGCTTATGAGTCACCAATTTAGAAGAAGAAGAAGAAGAAGAAGAAGAAGAAGACTTGCCAATCAAATATTGCTTTATATCCACTCTCGGACTACGATTACGAACTTTGTAATGATTTATGAGATGAGTTGTACCTTTATAGGTATTGCCATCAAAAACACTCTTACAATATTTGCAAGTCGCTTTTCGAGAACCATCAGGACCTTTATTTTTATCTCTATCAAAATGCAACCATGCCTCCGATCTAAGCCTCTTTTGTTGGCTCGCATTAGAATATGCAGCATCATCAACAATAACTTCTTGGATTTCATTCTGAGGAATTGTTGGAGTGACTGTAAAACCCGCTCCCTTGCTACCTTATTAAGTCTTATTCACCCTTATGCTTGACCTTGTGTTTTCTTGATGTATGATGTTTGTTGTGTGATTTTACGCTTCGTCTTGGAAAAAAATTCCTTTTTGGGCGAGTTAATGCGACTCGTGGGAGGGTATGACTTGTCGAGCAATTTTGCAATCAGTTGACTTAATTGGGTCGATCGGGTGCAATTCGTGTGTGGTTTGGCTTGGGCTTTGAGGAGGCATTTAAGGCTGAGGTGTAAAGGCTGGGTGATGTGGCTACCACATTAGCAAGAGGAGATCTCTTGAGATTTGCAAATATTTGAATTGGTGGCTATATGGTATGTTTAATTTGGTCTTTATTGCATTAAACCTTTGCCTTTTGTGTTTGTTTCCGTGAAACACAAACACAACCCAGCCCCCAACCGTCCCCACACCCCTTCCCTTCTCTTCTCCACGCCACCACCTCTGTCCACCACCACCACCACCTCCTTCTCTGGCGAGCTATTGGCTGATCTCCGGCAGATTTGAAGATGTGGAGTTGGAGATGTGGGGGTCAGATTTAAGAGCTTAATGAGGTGGAAGAGTTGTTGGAGATGAGGGTTGTCGGAGGGTTGAGAGATGGCGACTAGTGTTGAGAGTGGGTTGTGACTTGAGGTTGTGGGAGTTTTGGTTTTTGGGAAATTAAATTTGGGAAAGAAATTTATTAAGTTTCTTATATTATATTTTAAATGATACATTTAAGTTTAACATAATTTCAATGGGAATATATGTATGATATAAAAAGATGGATGATGTATATTATAGATATAAATAATTAAAAATAGAATTATATTTTTAAAATTTATATATGTTTCGGATACGAATACAAATTTTGAATGCGGATATCGTATTCGTATATTAAATTTCGGATTGAATATTATTCCACTCGGATGTATCACTATCCGTATTTGCATTCACATGTCCCGAATATTACACGAATCGAATATTATTCGGATCAGATATTATTCGGACCGAATATTTTTTGAACCAGACGCGAAAGAATTTCTGAATTTCGAACGTCCACGGACACCCTATTGGCAATCATATAAGGCATGATGTCAATAAAACGACTAGCTACGGTCATGCGAAGTGCGTCATAAGATATCAAAATACATAGCAACAATATACGTGCATGTACCCATGATTCAGATACTTCACAAACCAATAAAAATCAGTAGAAAATCAACAAGCAACTAACTATAGTCATACGATATAGGTAGTAGCGAAATTAACAAAACATGCAAGCAACCCAAGAGGATTCAGCCACATTCCACGCGCACCCTGGGTCAGCCAACCTTTCTTGGGTGCGTGGTCAGCAACAAGGGGGTCCTGATCAGTCCCACGGATAGCATACCTTCAAAACATGCACAACACACACGAGCATCCACCAGCCCTGACACGACGAGGAAAATGCACTCGAAGGAGCAACTCGCGCAAACCGTGTGTATGGGGTCTTATGGCTTGGCCGTACAGGGTGTGGGTCAGCTGGAGTCGCATATGCGGACTCACCCCCGTGCACCACCACTGAGCCACCAGTTCTGGTTAGCAAGCATCATCCCTGCTCCCTTCAATCCGTACCAACCTTGCCCCAATCGCCAAGGAGCTTGCACGTGTGGAGTCACACTCGGTTGCACTAGCCGCAACCCTAACCCAAGCCTACCCCCAACCTTTGTAGTTGTTGGCCCCAACCACGCCAGAGAAGAGAAGAACTCGACAAGATCTGAAGCTCCCAGCAAGTGGCCAAGCCGAACAGCCATGGAGCGCAAGCAACAACCGCGCACATGGCTAGCATGTGGTCAAGTTAAGCTCTCTCAAAATAGCAACACCGACCAAGCAAGCGTCGACCCAACCCCAGGCCCACGCTCCCAACTCTCTCACCCGCTCTTGGCTCAAGTGCGTACTTGAGATGAAGAAGCAAGCACCCACACTCCTTGTTGAGAAGAATTTGTTGCCACCCCTTTGCTCCACTCCATCGAAGTAGAGTTGTGTCTTTTGAAGTTGCTCCCTCCGGTAGGAGAGGGGATGGAGAGAGAGAGAGAGAGAGAGAAGTTGCGTGGGAATTAAAAAGGTTAAATAAGGGAGGGCTGGATTGTACCTCAAGTCATGTACCCTACCTTCCTTTCCTTGTCGCAAAATATCTCATCAAATCTCCCAAATCCGCAAGACCTTGCAAGATCTTTTCCACTTGCTCCATCCGAGATCATCCTTCCTATTCCATGAGGTTTTGCATCCTTGTTTGCTGATATGGTGCCAACATCACACGCTGACTCATCCATCCTTACGCACCATCCCATTTGGCAAGAAGAAATTGAGTCCAACGCCACACACCTAAGACAAAACTGACTGAGACTAGTTGCACGCGTGCCACACCCGCTCGACCGAAAAGGAAAATTTTTCGTAAAGAGAAAGCTTTCCCCGAAGAGGGACTTTCCCATAGGAGAAACTACCCCCGGAAATGAAAGTTTTCCCGAAAAGGAAACTTTTCTTGAACGAGAACAAACACACAATCACAAGAAAACCACATAACAAACCATCACACAAGTATGAAAGATAAAAATGGACTTTATTATAATATCAGGAAAGTGGGTCTTACAAATGGAATAGAAGTAAAGTGGATGTAGTTTATCAAAAGCAAAAAAAAATCCATACGACTTTTTATTTAGGAAAATGATTTATGAATTCCTTTTAACACCTTCGATCATGACGTGGAGGGACATGATTCCTTCAAGTTACATGCACATGGAGCCTTTTATCAATTATTTAATTTCTTTTCAAATTTAATGGCGTGATAATCTAGGTGTCTGTTTGGTTTCTCAATGCACGTGGCTTTGACATTCCAAGATGCATATATGTGTGTCCCATGCGGGACTAATGTGTGTCCCAGCATGGAAATGTTGTGTACCAGCGCAGGACTGATATGTATCCCAGTGCGGGACTCGTGTGTGTCCCATCGTGGGATTGGAGTGTCCCAGCAAGGTACTGGTGTGTGTCCCACGCGAGACTGATGTGTCCCTGCACGGGACTGGTGTGTGTCCCTGCGTTGGACTGGTGTGTCGTAGCACGAGACTGGAGTGTATCCTACGAGGGACTATTGTGTCACAGCGGAATTGGTGGGTCCCATCGGGAGACTGGAGTGTCTAAACGTGGGACTCGTGTGTGTCCTAGCGGGATTGGTGTGTCACAACGTGATAGTGTGGGATTGATGTATGTTCCTGATTAGTTGCATATCAAGCATCATATTCATGCTATGTATCTTTAATTTCACCCCAATATTGTGTTACACGAGTGTTTGTTGTTATATTTCAGGTATTAGGTAATAAAGAAGAGAAGGAACGAGAAAAATGACTGAAATGAAGCAAAATGGAACTCTCGGTCATACACAAGGACCCATCTGCAAGAAGGAAGGACCTAGATGTAAGTAAAAATGACCAAATAGCAAATCGAAAAACTCCACACCATCATAAGGAGTATTTTGGCAATTAGAATCGGGCCTAGACTCCAATAACCGATCCGAGTTCACCCTACGTAAAGAATTGAAGCTCTAAAGAACTTATTCGAAATCGGACCACATCAGAGAAAAAAAGACCACCAATTGGTGACCATAGACCTCCAAATGGCGGTTTATGTTGGTCGGAATCCGACCTTGCTTCTTGTGGTTGCGTATTATGTTGTTTTTATCCATTTGTATAAGTTTCATTAGTCCCACGTCGGGAGATTGTTCCCAGTTACCTTTTTCATGTCTATAAATAGAACTATTCTTCCTACTTTGTAATGAATTCCTTGCTTGGTGGTCATTCCCTCTACTTAGAGTAAAGCCTTAGAGCAAAACTCAAGTGGAGAAGAATACTACTTATAATGTGAGTCATGAATAAAATAAATCTTTGTTAGTTTCATGTGTCTCGATCTTTTAATTCTTGCATGTTTAGCTTAAGTTTTATCTTAGTATAAGTAGTTAGAATGTTTTCTCTTCTTAATATAAATGTTAGTTTAATGAGTAGTGAGTAGTTCCACTCCCCTTTAGGGGTGGAGATGATGCACATTTATGTTTTGAGGTTTTGATGTTTGACAAATTTTGATTGTATAGACTTGAATGTTTGTATGTTCATCGGGTTTGTTTTAATCATCTACATGTTGAGGGATTTTTGATGAGTTTGTCATACGTTTCAGACACTTCCCATTTTTGGTTTCCTCATGTTTATTGGCTGAAATTTCCTGTTGAGTATGTTACATGTTAGTCGTGTGTTTGTATCAGTGTTTGCTCGTTTGATTGATTGAAGAAACTTTGTTTTTGATAGGTTTTGCCATAAAATCCGGACACCTCTCATGCTTAGCTTCATTCTTCACATGAATTCTTGGTTTTTTTATGTGTCTTGTCATATCTTTAGACACTTCTCATGCTGAGTCTCGTCTGATGATAATCAAGTAGTAATTGCTGATACGTTGTGTTAATGAAATGATAGGTCTTGTCATAACTTTAGACACTTCCTATGCATGAAGACACACACATGACACACATACACATACATGCGTCATTCATCACGTTTCTCACTTCATTTGTGCACACACTCCACCCCTTAGGGGTTCATCCATATTTCATGTCATACCATTTGCTGGATTTCTTTAGTTTTCATTTGCATCGTAATCTAGTTTGTTTTGTATTCTTTGTATTATCGTTTTTTCAGTCGTAGCGTAATAATCTCTCCTTCCACCGTTATTTCTCACTTGATTTCGCTCACTCGAAAATTGACAACGCTCCTTGCGGATCGACTTGTACTTGCCCCATCTTCCCTGGTAGTCGTGAACTTGCGGTTAATTAGTAAAACGTTTAACAATCCCAACGCAAGACTGGTGTGTATGTGTCCCAGCGGGATTGTGCATGTGTCTCAGCGGGACTTATGTGTGTCCCATGCGGGACATATGTGGGTCTTTTTTTGTATTTAAAGTGTGTACTAATGAAAAAATTAACCGTCTCTTGTTTTATCGAAAACTATATTTAAATAATAAAATATAAAACGTAAACGATGACATTAAAGGTAACGTGAAGCGTTTCCGATGATGACCGTGCATCGGAACTCTTTTATTTATAATGAGAATTTTTTCTTTGACATTATGCACGTTCCAATTCTAATCTGTTGACTAAACTTGTCGACATCAAGTGTGAATTTGAAACAAGAACGAGCTTCTAGTCTATACTCTATAACATAACATATTGGACACAAACGAACGTGGAATCATATTAAAGCAGACATTGAAAATCACTATTAATCACTACAACATTCTATTCCAAATTCCTCTACGCCATCGATCCCAATTCCCACATTCCCACGTAAAGAAAATGAGACACCCACCCAATTCTCTGATCCTACTCACATTCCATAACCATGACCTTCCTTGCCCCACCTGTCAGCAGCCGAATATGATTTATCAAAATAATTAATGATTTGACCACTTCACCGTTCCATGTCTTTCTCCGTCCATATTCCCTTCATAAGAGGTCAAAACTCAAAACTCAATGCGTGCATTATCATGACTAAACTGACTTCAATTCGATCCACTTTCCACCGTAAGAGGAGCACAAACGCTATGGAATAGAATACCTTGTCTGTGATTGTTTACCAGCCCACAAGATTTTATCTACAACAAGATTACAAGTTAGACATGTAGGAGTGACAATTAATCCAGAAGTAAAACAAGGCTGAATTAATAGCTTGAGCTTCTTTTGGGTTCCCAACAAATAAAATACTATGAAACAAATACTTTTTACAAGTAAGGATTAGTTTATATGAAATGTTTGGCAGTAGGAAACATTTGAAAAGTTAAATTCTGTGGATATTTTACAGACTATTTGAGTGATATATGACATAAATACTGTAGTAGGGAACTGAAGTTGAACACTTACCTGCTTTGTCATCTGTTGGTATTTTGTAAGAATTATATGATTTGATTCCTTAACTTCATTTATATTAGCAGTTGTTTCCTCAATTTCTTAATTCAAAAAAAAACTATTAATCTCAAAATATTACAAAACTGGATTGACTTTTTTGATATCTCCGACTTAAAATCACCTTTAGGCTTACAATTTAGGTGCGAATGTTTTCTAGTTTTTGAATTCTTGTTTGTGAGAACATAATTTAAATTTTTAAAATTGGTCATATTTTGGTAATCGTTTAAAATTTATTTTAAGTTGGAGGTGGGGAAAGTCGCCTAATTTTGTATTGTTTGTGATTTTTCTTTTGTCAGGGAAACTAATAATGAGTTCTATTATGGAATCAATTTCATGCATACATTTTAAGTAAAGAATCCAAAGTTTTGAACTTTTTCAGATCAACAAAAAAGAAGTTGACTTTGAACGTCCAACTTTGCCTTTTCCTTTTTCTACAAAACCGTCGCACGCTTGGGTTCATTTTGTAGAGAGGGCATCTTATACTTTTTAGAAGTAAAGTTGTTTTCTTTTTCTTTACAAAGCTAGGAACTTCAAATTCCTAAAGAATCTACGAACCTTACTGTTTATACATACCGATAACTGCATAAATATCTTTTGAATTAGAGAGTAATGCAAATAAATTGTTTCATTATATGCTTGCATGATATCTCTGAGCTATAATTTACTTTGAGAAAAACTTTCATTTTTACCTTTTCACCGGTCATTTGAACCATAATTTTGAGATGTAACCTATAATTTAAGATATTGTTGCCATGGAAATATGGGTCAACGTATAATTGTCCTTTAAGATGATTAAAAAAACACACATATGTTCTTTGGATTGTAATGTACAATAAAACATAGTCATAGAAGTTGAAGTTAATTCTTGGAGTTTGAGAGGAAATTCTAGAAATGGGCAAATTAATATTTTCTATTTTCGTTGTTCAAATAGAAATTTTCAACTTGAGATACCAAAGAGTTTTAGGACAAATAAAACTGGAAATCAATTAATACACTAAAATCCCTTAAACTCTGGTCGACGCCCTTATTTACACGAATCGAGGGGCGTATGTGATAATATGAAATATTAGGTAAAGCTACCGATATTTTAAAATATCTAGAAAGTAATATGAAATTATTCCCCACTAAGAATAATAATAAAAACTGAAGGTCAATATAGTAGTTTTATATCTCCACCTTACATCCCTCCCACTTCGTACAAGCAAACCAGCAGCCGACTACCAAATCACCAACCAACAAACTCCAAACCAAACCAAAACCAAAACCAAACCCAAAAACAAACAAAAAACCCCAACAAAATTCCAAACCTGAACTCCCCCACGATGATCATGATCACCCTCTGATGCCCCCTCCACCACCACCACCGCCATCGCCACCGATGAACATCTGCCGGGCCTTCTCCCGCAAGCGGCGGACAGGATCCGTCCCGGTCTTCCTCAACGTCTACGACCTCACCCCCATCAACGGCTACGCCTACTGGGTCGGCCTCGGCGTCTACCACTCCGGTGTCGAAGGTAATTCACTCTACAACCAACCAACCCACCAACCAACCATTAATACGGATCCAACTAATTTCAGACTATTGCAACAATTGATTAATTTTTGTTGTTTGTGGGGGCAGTGCACGGGGTTGAGTACGCGTACGGGGCGCACGACCACCCGACTTCCGGGATCTTCGAGGTGGAGCCCAAGCATTGCCCTGGATTCCAATTCCGCAAGTCGATAATGATCGGACGGACGGATATGGGGCCCAGGGAGGTCCGGGCGTTCATGGACTCGTTGGCGGAGGACTACACTGGGAATACTTATCATCTCATCTCTAAGAACTGCAACCGATTTTGCGACGATGTTTGTCTTAGGCTTACTGGGAATTCTATTCCTCGTTGGGTCAATCGCCTCGCCAATCTCGGTATCTAATTCGTTCTTCTTCTTCTTCTTCTTCTGGTAAATTTAGGTCGATCTTTAGTGGGTTTTTTTCTCTCTCAAATACTCTTAAACGCTAATATGACTGCTGGTAATTACTTATCTGGTTTTTGAAATCCAATAAGCAAACATTGTAACAGGTTGAGAACTTTGAGATAGCTTAAATGGTCATCTTGAAATTTCGTTAACCAAAAATTGCACATTAAAATCTTAATATAGTTGTGATTTTTTCCCTCCTCACAAGTTATGTTCGACTGCATTCAATAATGTCATAAATGATAATAACATGTTACAATTTTACAAAGAAACAACCATTGTTTATGTATTTCTTGTTTCAACACCTTCACCGTCGTTGTGTCAATCCAAAACGACTAAATTGGGTGTCACCAAGAAACAACTAAATTGACTTTATGCCACATAGTTCTGACTATATGGTCTAATGTCATAGCAAAATCAAACTATTTATCTTAACGTAATAGGAAAATAAAATATTTATCTTTATGTCATTCCGTAGGTAAATAGTTAACTTTTCCGTTAACGTCCGTTAAATATATTAATATTTAATAGAAATTTTGCATAATCACCCTGAATAAACCAAAAATTCATAAAATTCATTATGTGTCGTGAAAATTACAAACAAATACTCAAATTTTTTATTTATACTTTCTGATCTCTATCTTTCAACTTTCATTTTTTCTTTATCTCTCACTAAACTTAATGACTCGATTACTAAACTAATAAAATTTAAAATTTTTTTAATTTTAAAAATACAAAATAATTAATTGTTTTTTATTAAAAAAATTGTCTAATAAAAATTCATTTTTCATATAAAATGTGCTTTTCCAAAAAAATTAATTTTTTTGTATAAAAATTCTTTTATCAATTATCAGAATCTTGTACTAAAATATTAAAAATCGTAAATCAGAAAAAAGATAAATAAATAAATTTTAGAATTTTTTTTATTGAATTTCATTACCTTAGCAATCGAGTTATTAAGTTTAGTGACAGAAAAGAGAAAATGAAAATTGAAAGATAGATATGAGAGTTTAAATAAATGTTTTTGTAATTGTTTGTAATTTTTACAACACATATAATGAATTTTATGAATTTTTGGTTTATTCAGGGTGATTCTATAAAATCTCCATTAAATATTAATATACTTAAAAGACGTTAACGGAAAAGTTAACGCTTTAGCGACGGAATGACATAAAGATAAATATTTTGTTTTCCTATGACATTAAGATAAATAGTATGATCTTGCTATGATATTAAACCAAATAGTGAGAACCACATGTCATAAAACCAATTTAGTTGTTTTTGGTGACACTCAAGCAATTAATCTTATTTCTAATTGTTGTTGCGCAAGTGTACCAACTGGGTACAATTGGAAGATTTTTTTGTTTTGAAATAGTCAAGTCCGATGATGGAATTCTATAATTTGATTCTAATGTTTGTAAAATTGGAATTTAAAATAGAAATAAGATAACATAGTAGAAAAAACCACCAACCCACCAACCAACCATTAATACTAAACTTAGTGACTTGATTACTGAACTAATGAAATTCGATAATTTTTTAATTTGAAAAATATGAAATAATTAATTTGTTTTATTAAAAAACATTTGTCTAATAAAAATTCATTTTTCTATAAAATGTGCTTTTCCAAAAATATTAATTTTTTTGTATAAAAAATCTTTTATCAATTATCAAATTCTTGTACTAAAATATTAAAAATCGTAAATCTAAAATAAGATAAATAAATAATTTTTAGAATTTTTTTATTGAATTTCATTACCTTAGCAATCGAGTTATTAAGTTCAGTGAGAGAAAAGAGAAAATGAAAGTTGAATGATAGATATCAGAGTATAAATAAATGTTTTTGTAATTGTTTGTAATTGTTACAACACATATAATGAAATTTATGAATTTTTGGTTTATTCAGGGTGATTCTGTAAAATTTCCATTAAATATTAATATACTTAACAGACGTTAACGGAAAAGTTAACGTTATAGCGACGGAATGACATAAAGATAAATATTTTGTTTTCCTATGACATTAAGATAAATAGTTTAATCTTGCTATGACATTAAACCAAATAGTGAGAACCAGGTGTCATAAAGCCAATTTAGTTGTTTCTTGATGACACCCAAGCAAATAACGCTATTTCTAATTGTTGTTGCTCAAGTGTACCAACTGGGCGTAATACAATTGGAAGATTTTTTGTTTTGAAATAGTCAAGTCCGATGATGGAATTCTATAATTTGATTCTAATGTTTGTAAAATTGGAATTTAAAATAGAATTAAGATAACATAGTAGAAAAAATCCACCAACCAACCAACCAACCCACCAACCATTAATACTAAACTTAGTGACTTGATTACTAAACTAATGAAATTTGATAATTTTTTAATTTTAAAAATATAGAATAATTAATTGTTTTTTATTAAAAAACACATTTGTCTAATAAATTTTCATTTATATAAAAAATGTGCTTTTCCAAAAATATTAATTTTTTGTATAAAAATTCTTTTATCAATTATCAGATTCTTGTACTAAAATATTAAAAATCGTAAATCTGAAATAAGATAAGTAAATAATTTTTAGAATTTTTTTTATTGAATTTCATTACTTTAGTAATCGAGTTATTAAGTTTAGTGAGGGAAAAGAAAAAATGAAAGTTGAAAGATAGATATGAGAGTATAAATAAATTTTTTTGTAATTTTTTGTAATTTTTACAACACATATAAAGAATTTTATGAATTTTTGGTTTATTCAGGGTGATTCTATAAATTTCCATTAAATATTAATATACTTAACGGACGTTAACTGAAAAGTTAACGTTTTAGCGACGGAATGACATAAAGATAAATATATTTTTTTCTATGACATTAAGATAAATAGTATGATCTTGCTATGACATTAAATCAAATAGTCAGAACCATATGTCTTAAAGCTAATTTAGTTGTTTCTTGGTGACACCCAAGCAAATAACCTTATTTCGAATTGTTGTTTCTCAAGTGTACCAACTGGGCGTAGTACAATTGGAAGATTTTTTGTTTTGAAATAGTCAAGTCCGATGTTGGAATTCTATAATTTGATTCTAATGTTTGTAAAATTGGAATTTAAAATAGAATTAAGATAACATAGTAGAAAAATTCTAAAAAATGTTGCTCAAAGTGCAACTTCCGTGGCCATTCAAAATTATGAGCTAAGCCTGTCTGCTAACTTCCACCACTTCTCCATGTCAACTTGCTTTCCGGTCTAGTAAATGCATCATCATATTAAGATGGCTCAGAATTCATAAATTCACAACCCGTTGGCGTTGGCTATAAGTTTGTGTGTTAGTATGAAAATGTTTAATTAATTTGTCTTACAATAAGGTTGTGGCCTTGTTGGTCATCTAAACGTAAAATAAATTAGGTGATTAAGAATCTCGATGTCAAGAATATTTATCCCACACTGCCACACACGGACACACAATCTGATTCCAATTGGTCGCGCTTTTCTCTTTTTTTCACGTGCTATGGTTTTCTAGTGGCGGTTCGGTAAAGTTGACTCTGGAGGTGGCATGGACGGAATTGGGAGTAAATTGTTTGTGGAAGTTCGGATCAAATAGCTTAATCTCACAAATTATTGTTTACAATTTCTTTGGAACTTTGCTTTCTTATGGATTGTAGAAATATATAAATTATGTGACGTGAGTTAACTGAAGCAAACAAAACAACAGAAGATAGAGAAAGTTGAGCTTCAAGTCGACGTATTTACATGAACTAGTGCTGTACGTCCTTGTTGGTCGGTACGTCCTGCTTTTGGTTAAAATTATGTCACGTGCTAATGTTATTGGAGTTATGTTTAACCATATCATTAAGAGAAATGTTAGGTTTTTTGATAGAGTGCTTGGAAGGTTTTAGGACTTTAAGGTTTTGGTGGGAAATAGTAAATCAAATCCCTTGGGTTTTTATATAGAATGTGTGGGTTAATTTCAAGATTATGGAGGGTTTTTTTGTGATCACTGGTGCATAAGACCTACCGCCTTTGATATGGAGTATTCTTTGTCTCGAAACTATGTGATATTAAGCAGAGAGACGTAACATCGTAATTACACGTCCACATGTGAAACTTAATTATACTCTATTGCTATTCTCTGCTCTATAGTCTATCATTATTATGCCTCTACATTATATTGTACGTTAATATCAGTTTGTTATCATAGGATTTTTGTGTAATTGCGTGTTGCCGGTTGGCCTACACGTGGCCGGAACCGGAGCGAAGGACGACAAGACAAAGTCTGGCCTGGGACGGGAGGAAGAGAAAAGGAAGTTAAGAAACTGTAAGTCGGAGAGATACACGGTAAATTCACCAGCTTGTTCGCCACCATCATCGCCACCGTCCAACGCGACCAACAACATGAGCGACCTCTCCACCGCCTTCTCCGGCTCCTCCAGCATCGAGCCCTCTGTGCTCCGGAAGAGCAGGAGGCGTCGGTCGTCTTCGTCGTTGACTTCTTTGGTGGTGACTCCATCATCAGCCCCGCTGTAGTTTGATGGAATCAAATATTGATTGAATTGCGATAAGAAAATAGAAATCAATTCAAACCAAACCAATTTGTAACATACTGTTAGACATGAAGACCAATCAGGCCCACACAAATGAAGCCCAGCCCAATAGGATTGTTTCTCCTTAAGAATAAACATAATTCAAACTATTTGTATACTTAGACTTTAGTCCCATACTGCTAAATACATACATGTAATCAATTGACTGATATATAAATATACTCCTCTTCCTCACTTATCCAATAAGTGAAAGAAGAGATTCATTTGTTCTTCTTAAGATTTTGTTCATTATAACATGGTATCAAGAGTCAAAAGACTAATTGTCTTTTTTTCCTTCATCTTGTTTTCCAATTCAGCCCAACAATCTTCTTCTTGGGCCAGAGAATTCTCAAACACGATTTTCTGTTTTTTTTCCTTCTTTCTTGTGTCTCCACGTGTCATCACCTAATTCGTTCTCCGGCAGTTTTCAGGATAGCCAATCCTCGCCATCCAAACAAACACAAGCCAAATCCATCGGCTAGGAACGCATGACTCTTGGTGTGTTGCATCTGAACCATCAAAGAAAACACACCCTAGATCCAATGGCTACACACGAGGGATTTATATTCCTCTCTTCCACCGCAACCATCATTCTTTCCCCATTTCAACCACAACAAAACTCTGCCTCCTTCGTCTCCGATCTTCTTGTTCCCTTTCTTTTTTCTCTTTCTGATTCTTGTGTTATGGTATCTTGGTTAGTTTTTGTTTCTTGCCTGCTTTGTGCTTGATCGGAAGACCCTACCACGACTCTACAAGAACGAAAATTACTGTTTCTTTTGTTTGTTTTGCTTTGTTCTTGTTCATTTTATTCGGTTTTATGATATTCTTCTTCTTTATCATGTCTCTACAACTTTGTTATATAAAGAATTATTTTTTATGGATCTTTTGTTTTTCTCTTGATTTTATTTTCCTCCCTATTTTCTACTTATTTTCCCTTTTTACGTTGTTCTTGATTAGTGATTATGGCGGCCTTGTTCAGTGTCAATAACACTACAACGAATTCTACTAATCCAACGCCACATTCACTTGTATCAAACCCTTCTTTTCCTATTCACATTCAGCTGCACCGAGGCAACTATCTCCTCTGGAGATCTCAGATCCTCCCTATTTTCAAAGGACATGATCTTTTTGGGGTTTTGGATGGATCACATGCTTCTCCACCGCAATATCTTACTGAGACTAATTACATTGCTTCTAAAGAAAATCCGGCTTTTGTGTTTTGGCAAAAACAAGATCAACTTCTATTAGGTTGGCTCCTTGCTTCTTTAACTATAGAAGTTCTTGGAGATGTAGTTGGATGTCATACCTCTCGGTCTTTGTGGAAAACATTGGAGAAACTCTTGGCTTCCCAATCTCGCTCCCGTATAATCCAACTTCGCCTTCAACTTCAAACAACTAAGAAGGCAGATCTTTCCATAACTGCTTATCTTCAAAAAATGAAATCCATTTCTGATAACCTTGCTGCTGTAGCTAATCCTGTCTCTGATGTTGATCTCGTATTAGACATTTTGTCTGGTCTTGGTTCCGAGTACGATCCTTTTGTTACTTCTGTTACTATTCGTTATGATGATCTTTCAGTAGCAGATCTTCATAGCATGTTACTTACCCATGAAATCCGACTTGATCGAAATACCATCGGAGATGCTATTGCTAACACTATTGTTAAGAGCAATAACCGAGATCAGTCAAATGGTGGACGCTTGGGTCATAACAACAGAGGACGTGGTCGCTTCAAGAACACCAACTCTTCGGGACAACCAGGTGGTCGATCATCGCAACCGAACACTGGTTCTTCCAACCAACCACGAGTTTACTGTCAGATATGCAACAAACCTTTTCACTCTGTCTTGCAATGCTACAAAAGGTTTGATCAGTCCATTCAACCCCCTTCTAATCTTTCTGCCATGATAGCTTCTGCCTGTCAAGTCTCAGACGATGCCTTGTATTCGGATTCGGGTGCCACAAATCATCTGACCAATGACACTGGTAGTTTCCAAACATCTGCTGAATATACGGGGAATGATCACATTCGCACTGCAAACGGTTCAGGTTTGCCTATCTTAAAAACTGGGTCCTTCACTATTCCTTCTACTAAACGACCTCTTCGCGTGCATCAAATATTTTTCGTTCCATCTATTACTCGAAAATTATTAAGTGTTGCTCAATTCACTATGGATAATAACGTTTATTTTGAATTTTATCCTCATCATTGTTTTGTGAAGGACCTCTTCACGGGTCAAGTTTTGCTCCAGGGACGACGTGAAAAATGGCTATATCGTTTCCATCTTACAGATTCTTCTAATTCTTGTTTAGTTTTACTTGGTGAAAGGGTTAAGCTGAATACATGACATAACAGACTTGGTCACCCTTCTAATCATGTCATTCGATCTATTCTCCATCAACATGATCTGCAAGTAACTCAATCTAACCCACCTCTTTATTGTGATACTTGTCCAACCATTAAGAACAATAAACTACCATTCTATTCTACTGATTCAATAAGTACTGCTCCTTTACAATTGATATATTCTGATGTTTGGGGTCCATCCCCTGTTATTTCTCGAACTGGACACAGATACTATGTTAGTTTCATCGATGATTTCAGTAAATATGTCTGGTTTTTTCCTATTACCTACAAATCAGATGTTTTTTCTGTGTTTAAACGTTTCAAATCTCAAGTTGAAAATTTCTTTTCTACAAAAATTAAAAGTTTCCAGAGTGATTGGGGTGGTGAATACCGTTCATTCTCTGAATTTTTTAGTACTCAAGGCATTATTCATGTTAATTGGGGTGGTGTAAACTATGCATATTAATGCTCCCCCTATGGATGTACATAGATTTTGTTCATTTAGTAATCAAATTCCAAGTTACCCCCTTAATTATCTCTCTCCCTTTGACATCCATCAAAAAATGATATTTATCAAAAAAAATATACGATTTAAGTTCAATGTGGATGTCTTGTAATGAAGTTGCTCCCCCTAAATTTTGCACTCCATTACTCTACGAAAATGATATTCAATAAGCTCCCCCTATCGATATGAATATGATTTGTCAATTAAGTTCATTTCTATTTCTCCCCTATTAACATCAATCAAATACTACAATTAAGCATGTGATGTTCTCATTTCCCCTTTTTACATCCATTTAGACAATTTGACTCTTAAAAACTATGGATGTTATTCAAACATTTAAGATTTGCAATGAATGAGTAAATGATATGTCAATTAAGCATATAAACCTAGACTAGAACCAATTTTATCGAAAAATTTAGAGGATATGAAATTATACCAACTTGAAGCTTGAATTGGTTCTACCCTTCATTCGGTGATGCAACCGGCTTTCAATTCGACTCTTAAGCTCGCCCGGTCACCACCGACTTCTTCCTCAAGCACCTACAAGTGTATATTTAGGTACCCAAACAACTTTGGGTCCTTGAATGTTAGCTTTGGGAACTCAAACCATTTTGGTTTTAGGAGCCCACACACTTTAGGAACTATTCTTTACAACTAAGTGCCTTCCATTTAAAGTTGTATAAGATGCATGGTTTTTCAATTTAGCATTAAATCCTAAACCATGTTTTTGCAAAGATTATCTTTGACTCCCTAATAGCATGTTAAGCATCTTAGTTCCATTTGTGAACTTTTCTAGATCTTTTCTTAATTGCACATTGCAAGCATGAAGATCTAATTGTTCAACATCTATAGGTGTTGCTTTTAACTTGTCAAGAGTTGATGCATTAGTTTCAAGTTTAGAAAGCACCTCATTCTTCTCATTCATGATTATTTCAATTTGGCATTTGAGATCATTTATTTGCTTTCTAGCATTTTTGTTCTTTTCGCAAATAATTTCATATTGTTTAACTAAATCATGAAATGCATTTTGAAGTTCCTCATGAGAATATGTTTCTTCTTTGGAACATGAACAATCACTAGCATATGACTTTTATGAGCAAGAATGTGATCTACTAGAGTAAGAGTTAGAAGATACCTCACTTCCTTCATCTTGAATTACCATGTAGCACATATGTGCATATTCCTTCGTTGATGAAGGTGCGGTTGATTTGGATGATGATGAAGACGATGAATCATCCCACGTAGCCTTGTGAGCTTCCAACCTCTTCTCCTTTCTCCTACTCCTCTCATTTTCTCTCCTTCTCTCCCTTCTCTCATTTTTCTTCTCATTCTCTTTTCTCTCATTTTCACTCTCTTCCTTCTCCTTCTTTTCTCTCTTTTCACTTCTTCTACCTCTTCTTTCATTCTTTTCTTCTTTATCCTTCTTGAGGTATTTGAAGAAGTCTTTGGCTAGGACTTCAATGTCCTCATCTTCTACACTCCTCCTTGGTTGGTCAATATTTGCATGTAATCCCAAGGTTGGTTTGTTCTTAGAGGCTTCCTTCTCCTTTCGATGGTTAATTTGGAGCTCATAAGCCATGGGATTTCCAATAAACTCCTCCATCTTGAGTTGGGAAATTTCGTGTGCTTCTTCAATTGCTACCACCTTATCTTCCCAATCGTGACTTAGCGACCGGAGGAATTTCCTTGTCATCTCTCCTTCATTTAATCTTCTTCCAAGAACCAAAAGAGAGTTAGTGATATCGGTGAAGCGAGTGTTCATTTCGCTTATATTTTTACCGATTTGCATAGAAAATGTTTCATATTTATGCATGAGGAGACTAATGCAGGTTTCCTTAGTTTTGCTATCCCCCTCATGATGTATCTGTAGTCTATGCCTAATTTCATATGCACTAACACACCCTCTAATCCTATTATACTCACCCTCATTAAGGCCACAATACAAGATGTTCCTGATTTTTGAGTTCGTCTCAATTTCTTTCATTTTAGGCCTACTAAGTGAATCTAATTCATCTTCATTTGGGGGTGTGTATGGATTTTGAAGAAACATCCAATACGTTAGGTCATTTTAAATTAGGAAGATTTTCATCCTATTTTTCCAATAATCATAGTTTGACCCATTAAGTAAAGGAGGTCTAGTGGTGCATAATCCTTCTATGTGATTAGATGTAGAAGGCATTGCTAAAAATTACGGTTAAGTAAACGATTTAGCTCACAAGGCTCTGATACCAAATGTTAGATCGTGTGGGTTATGGGTCCACAATCTCTAATCACCTTTTAATCCTAAACAAACTCTACTTGGAAGCCAAATGATGATGCAGCAGAATTAAAAACAAAACAAGCAAGTAAAGGCAAGGAAATGCAAACCACAAGAAGTCGGGGGACTTTTATAGAGGTTCAGCACCCCCCCCGGGGTCCTAGTCCTCTCATGCAAGCTCCGCTCGGATCACCGAGCACTGCTCACGACTTCACTAACCACTCCCCGTTCCGGGCCGGGAGAGAACGCCTTTACAATCCTTAATCTCGCGAACAACCCTCGCCGAGCTTGGCTACACCTCTCACAATCCGAGAGGGATGCTTCGGGCTTTCACCGAAACCTTTACTCTTCTTTGACAGCAACAAACTTGAGTGGGACAATCACTCTCTAAACTTGAGCACACTTGAGAAGGATTAGAATTCATCTTTAGTGTGGAAATTTGAGGCTTGGAGTGTTTGGAATGATCTCTCTAATGTAGGAGGCAAATATGTGTGGGAGAGTTGTGTTAAAATGTGTTTTACAACTCTTTATATAGGCATTAGAGAGAATAAAGCCGTTGGGATTGATAGGGTATGAGTTGATGTAAGATGCACAAAACAGAAACTTGCAGGACCCAATTCTGCCTAAAAACGGTCGACCAAAACGGGTATGTCGTTCGACCGTTTGGACAAAATTCAGATTTTACTTGAGTTCACTTAAGTTAACGGTCGAATGGGCTCAGGGGATAGGTCGACCGAAGAAGTCCAGGCACTTCTGGGAGACCAAATTGTGTTGGTTCGGTCGACCGCTAGGAAAGTTTCGGTCGACCGGATGTTTGGTAATTTTGGGGTATTTGGGAATAATACGAATACGACCGTTGGGTATAATACGACAAAACAAACGGTCATGTAACACGTGTGAACGGTCGACCGTTTTGGTCGAGGCAGTTCAAGTATTGTTTAGGTGTTTTCCGGTTTTAGTTTGGATTATCTATTGAAGTCCAAATTATGTGAAATTTTGTGTGTGACTTCTATAGGGAACCTAGTGTGTGGTTGAGTAGTGTTTAGCTCAAGTATGCTCAATTACACAAGTTTCCTAAAGACTCAAAGAAATACAAACTACATGTCTTCAAATGAGCTTGATTACATGTCTTGACTTGATTTCCTTTCTTCCTTGAGTCTTGATCACCTGTAGAGGTTAGCACAAAGCAATATATATGCAATGCAATATGTGTGCTACTCTACATGATCATAATTAAGATTAGGTTGATTAAATCATCAAAACATAGATTAATGCCAAAAGGCCAACACATATGACCACTCGTACCCGAGATCATACTAGGAAACTCAAACTTTATCCTGACTACCAAGTTTTTAATGCCTCTAAACATCCCTTACATATCTCACCACTAGAAGAAACTGAACCCACATGTTATTCCCAAGCTATTATGGATAGGCGCTGGCGTTCAACTATGAATGATGAATATAATGCTCTGATTAAGAATGGGACATGGACATTTATTCCTCATTCCTCTAATGTCAATATTATAGGTTGTAAATGGGTTTTTAAAATTAAATGAAATCCTGATGGGAGTGTTCATCGCTACAAAGCTCGGCTTGTTGCCAAAGGCTTTCATCAGGAAGAAGGTTTGAATTTTCATGAAACCTTTTGTCCTGTTATTAAACCTGTTACTATTCGTGTTGTGTTGAATATTACCTTTTCTAAAAACTGGGCCATTAGGCAATAAGATGTAAGCAATGCCTTTCTTCATGGTTTCCTTCAGGAGGATGTTTTTATGGTTCAACCTTTAGGTTTTTCAGATCCTTCATATCCACATCATATATGCAAACTCCATAAAGCCTTATATGGTCTTAAACAGGCTCCTCGGGCTTGGTTTACTAGACTTGCTGACCGGTTAAAATCCCTTGGATTTAACCCCATGAAGCCTGATCCTTCTTTATTTATGCTTAAACAGGGACAACACATGCTTTTTATGCTAGTTTATGTTGATGATATCATTATTACAGGCAGCTCTTCCAAACTCATCAATCAGGTGATATCTGACCTTAATACTTTGTTTTCTATGAAAGACCTTGGAGATTTAAATTACTTTCTCGGTATTGAGGTTCATACCAATCAAAATGAAATTTTCCTTTCTCAACATAAATATATCCAGGATCTCCTTTTTCGCAATAACATGCATACTACTAAACCTATTAGTACGCCTAGTTTCTTATCTATAAAGTTATCTAAAAATACTGGTACACCCCTTGATGATGTTTTTTTTGTATCGAAGTACAGTAGGTGCTTTACAATATATAACGATTACACGTCCTGATCTTGCGTATCCCGTCAATAAATTCTGTCAATATATGCAAAAAACAACTGAACATTGGACTGTTGTCAAACGTATTTTGCGCTATCTAAAACACTCTATTAATGATGGATTACGAATCTTCAAATCATCTAGTGATTCTCTACATGGCTTAATTGCATTTTCAGATGCTGATTGGCCGGTGATCCAGATGACCGACGTTCCACAACAGGGTTTTGCATTTTCATGGGTTGCAACCTTGTTTCCTGGAAGTTCCGTAAACAACCTAGTGTGGCCAAATCTAGCACTGAAGCAGAACTCCGGGGGGTCTCTCGTGCCACTACTGAACTGATATGGATTCAGAATCTTCTCACTGAACTTGGCTTACCAAAGACCACCCCTATTCTTTGATGTGATAATCTCAACACTACCTACTTGGCTTTTAAACCGATTCTCCATGCTCGTACAAAGCATGCTGAGATTGATTTCCACTTTGTACAAGAATGGGTTGTAACCAAGCAACTGGATGTTCGTTTTGTATCAACCCAGGACCAACTGGCGGACTTACTAACCAAACCTCTTTCAGCATGCCGTTTCAATTATCTCTTGTCCAAGCTCAATCTAGGATCCTCCCCAATTCGCTTGCAGGGAATGTTAGACATGAAGACCAATCAGGCCCACACAAATGAAGCCCAACCCAATAGGATTGTTTCTCCTTAAGAATAAACATAATTCAAACTATTCATATACTTAGACTTTAGTCCCATACTGCTAAATACATACATGTAATCAATTGACTGATATATAAATATACTCCTCTTCCTCACTTATCCAATAAGTGAAAGAAGAGATTCATTTGTTCTTCTTAAGATTTTGTTCATTATAACACATACGATGTCTGGTCATTTTGTGATTACGTAGATATATTGTTTATAAAACCTTTCCCCAGTACTACAGAATTTGTTAACAGACGTACATAGTTTCGTTCATATTTATTGGTTGTTAGTGGCGCAGAAAGTTTTGAAAAGTGATTTTCAAAATCAAACAGCAAGCAAAAGAAAACTTAATCTAATAGAAAATAGTTTCACTTCAACCAAATTTTGTTATTTGTGTTTATAATAAAAATCTATTGTTTTAATCTCAATAATATTAAAATTCAACTCAAATGTAAAGATACATAAATATTAATATTCAACCAATCTACGTAGAATTTGACATATGTTCCTGTATCAAGTTGCGAGGCAATAGGTTTGGTTGTCACTTGTGAGACCGTAATGGGCGGCATTTGCTTTTGTAAGAGCATGTTTAACAGGTTGGGTGTGCACGAGCGCCCTCCTCTTAACGGGGAGGGCGCCTGCCGGGCGTCCATCAGGTGGGGGGCACGTGTCCCCCCCCCCCCCCCCCTTCTTTTTTTCTTTTTTTATTTAGTGGAGGTTTTATTATTAGAATTAATTGATAATGTATTGGGTATTTTTTAGTAATGTGTAGTGATAGATTTTTATTATGATGGGATCACTCTTTAATCACACAGTGCACGCTTCGACTATTCAATCACGCGTGCACTATGTAGTCACGCTTGCACTGTGCATTCACGTGTGTACAGTGCAACGAATACCTTTATCTACTCCCAACTATAAATACATCTATCGACTTAACTCCTCACATCTTAAATTCTTCACTCTTATTAGCTTCTCATCTCAATATCGAATAATAGTTCAAACTCCGCTCAATCCGATGATGACAACTGCAGTGAGACATTCGATATGATGGACCGTGCTATTGATTTGGCAGCCCAGGCTGTGTATGAACAGAGTACACGTCCTAGGGTTTGTCGAAGGAGAACGATGAACCCAGATAGAGATCGTGAACTTGGTTACCATTGCCTTAGGGATGATTATTTTTCTGACAACCCTGTCTATTCTGATTCTCTTTTCAGGAAAGGATTTCGGATGCGAAAGCATGTTTTTCTGCGCATTCACAACGCCCTTGAGTAAGGACGTACTATAAAAAATAATGTCAACTTGCATCATCATGCATAACATGATTGTGGAGGACGAACACGACTCTGATGCTAATTTTGGAGATATTCGCGAATTTATGGAAGATCAAGCTGGAACTTCTGTTGAGGAAACAAGATATTCGACCGATCGTATAACGGATATTCACTATTTTTTTGTCAATCAAGATCGGGTACGTGACAGGAATCAACATTTGGATCTGAAAGGCGATTTAACCGAGCATATATGGCAACACTACGGACGAGGAGCGGTTTGAACATTGGTTTAACGCAATTTGTAATGTTCTATTTCGAAGTCCAGTTTATGTAATATGTATTGTCGTTTGTTAATTTTGAATGTAATATTTCGAATTTAAGTTTAAGTAATATGTAATGTGGTTTCGTAATATTTAATAATAATTTCGTGATTTAATAGTTCGAGTTAAATATTTTCGACTTAAAGTAATTACAAGTAGTAATTTCAATTAATATTATGTAAAATGTAATTTGTTAAATGTTGTGTAAGAATTAAAATTATTTAATTAAGAAATGATGTGGATGAAAGATAGTGTAGGGTGGGTGGGGGTAGCTCGGGCATGGATAAGAGTTTTGTTTTGGGTGGGTGGGGTGAGCTGACATGGCGGATAGAGAAACTGACGTGATGGAGAGAGGAAGCAAGGCGGCCGGGGTAGCCCGGGCATAGTTAAACATGGTCTAACACAGTCGTGCAATCTAATGGGACAATTTTCATGAATGCCATCATTGTATACACGTTCTAGTCTGAGTTTTAAGGTGCCCTTGTGAGTGAAAATGATAAGATCGATTTATCAAGTTTATTTTATAGGAGATGGTGGTCGACAATTATTGTCTCGTCGTTCTTCTTCTTCTTCTTGATTGTCTGGTAAATTTAGGTCGATCTTTAGTGGGGTTGTCTCTCTCTCAGTTACTCTTGAACGCTAATATGACTGCTGGTAATTACTTATCTGGTTTTTCAAATCCAAAAAGCAAACATTGTAACAGGTTGAGAACTTTGAGATAGCTTAAATGGTCATCTTGAAATTTTGTTAACCAAAAATTGCACATTAAAATCTTAATATAGTTGTGATTTTTTTCCTCCTCACAAGTTATGTTCGACTGCATTCAATAATGTCATAAATGATAATAACATGTTACAATTTTACAATGAGACAACCATTGTTTATGTATTTTTTGTTTCAACACCTTCACCGTCATTGAGTGCCAATCCGAAATTCATTCTATTTTTTGTAAAATTGGAATTTAAAATAGAATTAAAATAACATAGTAGAAAAAATCAAAAAAATGTTGCTCAAAGTGCAACTTCCGTGGACATTCAAAATTATGAGCTAAGCCTGTCTGCTAACTGCCACCACTTCTCCATGTCAACTTGCTTTCCGGTCTAGTAAATGAATCATCATGTTAAGATGACTCAGAATTCATAAATTCACAACCCGTTGGCGTTGGCTATAAGTTTGTGTGTTAGTATGAAAATGTTTAATTAATTTGTCTTACAATAAGGTTGTGGTCTTTGTTGTCTGTTGATCATCTAAACGTAAAATAAATTAGGTGATTAAGAATCTCGATGTCAAGAATATTTATCCCACACTGCCACACACGGGCACACCAACTGATTCCAATTGGTCGCGCTTTTCTCTTTTTTCGCGTGCTATGGTTTTCTAGTGGCGGTTCGGTAAAGTTGACTTTGGAGGTCGCATGGACGGAATTGGGAGTAAATTGTTTGTGGAAGTTCAGATCAAATAGCTTAATCTCATAAATTATTGTTTACAATTTCTTTGTAACTTTGCTTTCTTTTGGATTGTAGAAATATATAAATTATGTGACGTGAGTTAACTGAAGCAAACAAAACAACAGAAGATAGAGAAAGTTGAGGTTCAAGTGGATGTATTTGTTGAATATTGGTCTATATTTGTTAAGAAAACAAACCAGGAAGAAACGGTCGACCGGATGGGATCCGGTCCACCGTTCCAAAACGCCAGACACTTTTGGCGATGCAGGGTTCGGACGACCGAATTGGATACGGTCCACCGAACCCAGAATTCCATGCACTTCGGGGGCAGCTGGGATCGGACGACCGAATGAGATTCGGTCTACCGTCAGAAGATAACAGGCACATCGGTACAACGGGTTCGGTAAACCGTTGGTGGGAGTTTTGGTGTTCCGAGAATCACGAGAGAGTTTGTCAAAAATGAAACAGTCCACTGAGGGGTGCTTGGTCGACCGTGGGGTTGTTGGAGAGTTAGTTAGTTCGTGGGAGAAGTGTTCTCGTCGTTAACCGAACCGCATGAAGAAGCATTCCAACAGTCAACTGGGAAGGATTCCGTTAACCGAATCGCAACAGGAAGCGTTCCTGTTTACTCAAGGATGGTCGACCGAAGGAGCATCGGTCGACTGTTGCCCACGATTTTTCAGCACAGTTTTGCTTAATTTTAGCTTTGTTTTTGAGTCTATAAAAGATATTGTTTGCTCTTGGTTTTAATACAACGTACAAGTATAATATTTCCTTCATTGTGAGTTGAGAGATTAGGCTAGAGAAAGATCTAGAGTGCTTTGGAGGACATATTGCTTCCATATACTTGTAATCTCGGTTGCTTCTCTTGTTGGAGAAGCGGAAGAAGGAAAGGAAACCCGCAGGAGACACCCCAATGACGTAGACACGTTGCCGAACCTTGTAAATCGCATGTGTTGTGGTTGTTTCAGGTGTGCGTTTGTGTTTGCTTGTTTATTTCCATCTTATTTGTGTTTCTTGTTGCATTAAGCTTGTGAGACGGTCCGAAGTTAATTCCGCAAGTCAATATTCGGTATTACGTGGTGCGTTTAATCTGTATTGTGTTAGTGTATTGTTAGATCCCCCTCCCAACAGCTGGTATCAGAGTATTGGTTGCACTTTCGATGGCGGATGATGCGCGGAACTTTCGGGTGGAGAAATTCACCGGGAAAGGGAATTTTTCGACATGGCAACGGAGGGTTCGTGCGTTGATGTCGTAGACGGACAGACTCTTGCTGACGTTGGATGGAGTTGAAAAGAAGCCGTCGAAGATGACCGACGAAAAGTGGGAGAGTCTGAATCTTCGAGCTATTAGGATCATCGAGTTGTGTCTCTTAGATGATCTACTTTTCGAGGAATCGTCGAAAACGCGGCAGAATATTAGAAACTTCTGCAGGAGAGGTTCATGAAGAAAAACCTTAGCGACATGTTGAATCTGAAGCGTCAGTTGTACATGCTTCAGATGAAGGAGAACACATTGTTCATTGAGCATCTATCGGTGTTCAATAAGATGATAGCTGATCTAACTCAGCTAGATGACAAGATGGAGGATGTTGACAAAGCAATGTTGTTATTGACGTCACTGTCGGACTCGTCTGAGAACTTGGTGAATACGATCATATATGGCAAGGATTCATTGGTATTGGAGGAGGTCAAGGGCACATTGATATCTTATGATGCAAGGAAGAATTCGAGTAGTAGCTCTTTAGAGAAGGGTGAAGGATTGATCGTAGCACCGGAAAGGGGCAGGACGGGTAACAAAGGAAGAAACAACGGAAATGGCCGGTCCAAATCAAAGGGGAGATCCTTTCAATGTTTTTTCTGCAAGAAGACGGGTCACATGAAGCATGATTCTAGGGCCTTCAAGGAGTCACAACAGAAAGCGAAAGACGGGTATAATTCCGTCAGCGTGGTGGAAGAGAAGAACGAAGCCGACGTTCTAACGGTATGCGCTGCCTGTACCGACAAATCATCATCGGGATGGATTTTGGATACCAGAGCATCTTTTCACATGTGCCCGGTTAAGGAGTGGTTCACATCCTATGAACCACTAAAAGGAGGGATCGTTGTTATGGGCAACGATGCACCGTGCACTACCGTCAGGATTGGTACCATACGTTCAAGATGTTCGATGGGTGCATTCGAATGCTGACGGGTGTGCATCACGTACCGGAGTTGAAGAAGAATCTGATTTCTCTAGGAGAGCTTGATACTCTCGGG
Source organism: Triglochin maritima (assembly GCA_963682175.1). Taxonomy (NCBI): domain Eukaryota; kingdom Viridiplantae; phylum Streptophyta; class Magnoliopsida; order Alismatales; family Juncaginaceae; genus Triglochin; species Triglochin maritima. The sequence goes on from OY821785.1 coordinate 10,083,916, forward strand.
TGGAGATGGTCCGGCGGGGACGGAAAGATTAAGGTCACTTATGGGGCGATGACAGTGATAAAGAGAACCAAGGTGGGCAACTTGTATTGGATGCTAGGGAATGCAGTAGCAGGAAAAGATGCAATAAATGTTGCACATGACGAAGACAACATTGCACTTTGGCATATGAGATTTGGTCATATGTCGGAAAAGGGTTTGTGTGAGCTACACAAACAAGGACTGCTGAAGGATGTTAAGAGCCGCAAATTGGATTTTTGCAAGTATTGTGTCTTCGGTAAACAACACAATATTCGATTCAAGATGACTATCCACAAGACGAAACAAATATTGGAGTATGTGCATTCAGACGTCTGGGGATCGGCTCAGGTTCGGTCAAAAGGTGGAGCCAAATATTTCGTCACGTTCATAGACGACTTCTCAATAAAGGTATGGGTTTATTTACTGAAGAATAAATTTGATGTCTTTGAGAAGTTTAAAGCATGGAAGGCCCAAGTAGAGAAAAGTACAGGAAAATATGTCAAGTACTTACGGACAGATAACGGAGGTGAGTACACCTCAAAGGAGTTTGCAAGCTTCTGTGAGAAAGAAGGTGTCACAAGGCATTTCACTACACTACGGAGTCCGAAACAAACGACGTAGCTGAAAAGATGAACGGAACTTTATGCCAACGGGCAATGAGCATGAGGCTTCACGCAAATCTGTCGAAAGATTTCTGGACGGAAGCGGTAGATCTTGCATGCTACTTGGTAAATGTATCACCGTCATCGGCACTTGATTTAAAAATGCCTCAGGAAGTGTGGACGGGTGAGCCATTTGATTATTCGAGACTTAGGATATTTGGATGCAAAGCCTATGCATTGGTCGATGAGACCCAATGGTCGAAGCTAGATTCGAATCAAAGGAATGTATATTCCTTGGTTACGATAAGACGATGAAGGGATATAAGCTTCGGGATCCTGTGAGCAAGAATGTACTCCTACGGAGTAATGTGGTCTTTGATGAGACAAGTTTGCTCAAGAGACTTGAGGAGAAATAACAGCAAGAGAATCCCATGCGGGAATACAAAATTGAAGTTCAGGTCACAACTTCAAGAGGTGAATCGAATCAAGAAGTTCAGCAGGAAACAACTGACTCACGATTAGAGGAAGAAGCTGAGCAAGAGAGTATTTCTCAAGGAAGGAAAAGGAGGATCACAAAGGCACTCGTGAGGTATGGTCACGATGATGCTAGTATTGCGTTTGCACTTGTTACCGAATGTGGGGACCCTTGCACATTCGAAGAAGTTATTGAGCAGGAGGACAAGAACAAGTGGATGGTGGCCATGACCGAAGAGATGGAGTCTCTTCATAAGAATCAAACTTGGGAGTTAACGGAGCTTCTCAAGGGAAAGCACGCGATTGGGTGCAAGTGGATCTTCAGGAAGAAGGAAGGGTCATCTCCTATGGAGGAGATAAAGTATAAAGCAAGGTTAGTGGCAAAAGGATATGCTCAGAAGGAAGGGGTCAATTACAACAAGATCTTCTCACCCGTTGTAAAGCATACCTCTATTAGAGTGTTGTTAGCCATGGTGGCTATGGACAACATGGAGTTAGAGCAAATGGATGTGAAGATAGATTTTCTTCACGGGCACATAGAGGCAGAGATCTATATGAGACAACCGGATGGGTTCATCGCACGAGGCAAGGAATGACAAGTTTGCAAGCTGAAGAAGTCCCTTTATGGACTTAAGAGTCGCCGAGGCAGTGGTACAAAAGGTTCGATTCATTTATTACTGATAATGGTTTTGTAGGTTGCGACTATGATAGTTGTGTTCACTTGCGGAGTCTTGGAGACGGTACACACGTGTTCTTGCTCTTATATGTTGATGATATGTTGATCGTGGCTAAGGAGATGAAGCACATAGTTGATCTCAAACTGAAGCTTCACGAGGAGTTTGAGATGAAAGACCTCGGGAGTGCAAAGAAGATTCTCGGTATGGAGATCTCCAGTGATACCGAGAAAGTTGAGATTTTGTTCACTCAAATGAGTTATATCCGGAAAATACTCGAGAGGTATAATCTCGAGAATGCCAAGCAAGTGGCCACACCTATTAGTGCTCACTTCAAGATCTCGTTGAAGTGCAGCCCCTCTACTGAAAAGGAAAGGAGAGATATGGAAAGAGTTCCACATGCTAGTGCAGTCAGATACGTTATGTATGCTATGATCTACATTATGCCAGACATTTCACACGCAGTTAGCATCGTGAGTCGTTATATGGCTAACCCAGGAAAAGAGCATTGGGAAGCATTGAAGTGGTTGTTGAGGTACCTAAAGGGAGCCATGGATGTTCGCTTGAAGTTCACCAAAGATGGAGCACAAAGGCAGGTGGAGGGGTACGTCGATTCAGATTATGCTGGAGATATGGATAAACGGAGGTCCACAACAGGGTACGTGTTCACTTTGGGTGGAAGTCCAGTGAGTTCTCCAACGTACTACGGCATTGTCTACAACGGAAGCGGAGTATATGGCAACTGTCGATGCTGGAAAAGAAGCTATATGGTTGAAGGGTTTGGTTCGCTCTTTGGGGATGGAACAAAAAGTGACCAAATTGCATTGTGATAGCCAAAATGCAATTTATCTAGCCAATCATAAGACGTTACATTCAAGGACCAAACATATTGACGTAAGGTACCATAAGATCCGGGAATGGATCAAGGAAGGGCAGTTGTTCTCCAGAAAATCGACACAAGCGAGAATCCTGCAGATATGATGACCAAGATGGTCAATCGGGAGATGTTCGAGTTGTGCTCGAAGCTTCTCAATGTCCTTAGAAACTGAGAAGGAGGGCGCTCCGGGGGTAGCACCAATCAGTGCCTCATGGAGACACGAAGGATGCGGGTTAGAAGAATACTAAGGTAGCAAATCTAAACCAAGGTAGAGATTGTTGAATATTGGTCTATATTTGTTAAGGAAACAAAACCAAGTAGAAACAGTCAACCGGATGGGATCCGGTCCACTGTTCCAAAACTCTAGGCACTTTTGGCGATGCAGGGTTCGCACGACCGAATTGGATACGGTCCACCGAACCTAGAATTCCATGCACTTCGGGGGCAGCTGGGATCGGATGACCGAATGGGATTCGGTCTACCGTTAGAAGACAACAAACACTTCGGTACAACGTGTTCGGTAAACCGTTGGTGGGATTTTTGGTGTTCCGAGAATCACGAGAGAGTCTGTCAAAAATGAAACAGTCCACCGAGGGGTGCTCGGTCGACCGTGGGGTTGTTGGAGAGTTAGTTAGTTCGTGGGAGAAGCGTTCTCGCGGTTAACCGAATCGCAACAGGAAGCGTTCCTGTTTACTCAAGGACGGTCGACCGAAGGAGCATCGGTCGACTGTTGCCCACGATTTTTCAACTCGGTTTTGCTTAATTTTAGCTTGGTTTTTGAGTCTATAAAAGGGCTTGTTTTCTCTTGGTTTTAATACAACGTACAAGTGTAATATTTCCTTCATTGTGAGGTTAGAGATTACGCTATAGAAATATCTAGAGTGCTTTGGAGGACATATTGCCTCCATATACTTGTAATCTCGGTTGCTTCTCTTGTTGGAGAAGTGGAAGAAGGAAATGAAACCCGCAGGAGCCCCCAAGGACGCATGCATGTTGCCGAACCTTGTAAATCGCGTGTGTCGTGGTTGTTTCAGGTGTGCGTTTGTGTTTGCTTGTTTATTTACATCTTATTTGTGTTTCTTGTTGCATTAAGCTTGGGAGAGGGTCCGAAGTTAATTATGCAAGTCAATATTCGGTATTACGTGGTGCGTTCAATCCGTATCGTGTTAGTGTATTGTTAGATCCCCCTACCATCAACTTTTACATGAACTAGTGTTGTACGTCCTTGTTGGTCGGTACGTCCTGGTTTTGGTTAAAATCATGTCCTGTGCTATTGTTATTGGAGTTAGACCACCATTAGCAGCACCCGTGCAGTTCCCAGGCGTCCAGTTTTCTCTCTCAGCCACGTCATCTTCTCTCTCTTCCACGCCAGCTGAAACCAACCTCCCTAAATTTATCTTAACCACACCAAGAAACAACTAAAGTGTCCTACATTCTCTCCCATCCACGTCATTTAGGATCAATTCTAGGTAAAACACAAAAAATGGTCAAAAACTTTGAAAAATATAAACAAAAAAAATTCATTAAATTATTTTGAAAAAAAATTGTTTAAAATAATTTTTAAAACATTTTTGAAAACAATAAATCAAAAACAAAACAAAAAAAAACAATTTTTTTAAACCAATCCGGGGGGTGATACCGCCCGGGAACCGCCCTCCCTTAACGGGAGGGCATTTCGGGCGCCCAGGCTGGGCGCCCGAAAAAGACCACACGTTAAGGGTGGTCTTATGTTTAACCATATCATTAAGAGAAATGTTAAGTTTTTTGATAGATTGCTTGGACGGTTTTAGGACATTAAGGTTTTGTGTGGGAAATAGTAAATCAAATCCCTTGGGTTTTTATATAGAATGGAACATCTTGAAACAGCGGAAATTTAAAAATTTAAATAATGAAGAGATTATCAGAATAAACTCATCAACGGGAATGTTACTCAGATAAATCAACAGTTGGTGCACCAATAATACAACAGAGTTTGTCAAAAGGCGTGATTACAACAATACAATGAAAAGACAGGTAAAGAAATCACGACGACCTCGAAGAGTCCGATGAGGATCCTGACCCCAAAAATGTGTGTGCCCGCTGTCATCACCCGAAAGAACCTACTGCGGTCCTGAAACATGAATCAAACAACGATGCCTGAGTTTCCCATTAGGAAACCCCGTATGCCAAGCTCACCTATATGCATACAATAGTACGGTAAATGAACCTATCATACTAGTAGCATGTCATATCATCTCTACAATGCATCAAATCCCTCCAACGGTAAACGGGACCTCAGTCCAACAACAACAACGACCCTCAACAGGGTCCACAAAGACATCAGTCCAGTAACAACAACGAGTCTCCCTCGGAAACCTATCGTAGGCACATACGGTCTTACAGACAGTACGCGACGCGTCCCCCCACACGTGACTATTCGAGCCAAAGGGATCAGTGAGGAGCGTCCGCACCCGCACAAAGAACCACGTGGTCTACACCACCTTCGACGGAGCCGTAGCCCGGTCGGTGAACATCCGCGGATAGGTGTCCAATCGGGTATCATCGCTGGCACAACATCAGCGGCATCGCCGACACAACATCGTCGGTACAACATACGTCCGGCACAACATCGGACGACACAACCACAAGCCGGAACATCGTCGACACCAATATCGCCGGCAAAAACCTTGGCGGCATTGCCAGCACAACCTCGGCGATACAGCATACGTCCGACACAACATCGGACGGGTCCAGACCGTAGTCTGCAGGGTCATCATGCTCCACGAGTCAAGCATCAACACGCATTGGGATCCGCAATCCCTAAGGTTTGCTACTCATCAGAGAGTAAGGCAACAACACGTCACACCACGTCCAATACGGAGGTGGCGCGACCAAGTGTCCACACTCTTCCACACACGGCGGTCCATGGGCGGCACGAGCACGTGCCCGCCGTCACCTCCCGACTCACGCTCTAAGCGAGGACACGGGTTCCCGTGGACAGGGTTGACACGATCACAAGACCAGGAATTCAGTTCTGCACACAAACGGTCGACCGAAAAAGCCTACCCGGTCGACCGTCCCCAATAGATTCGGTCGACCGAAAGTCTACAACGGTCGAACTATTCTTCGCGTCACTTAAGTCCAAACGGTCGAACACAAGTCTAAAACCGGTCGACCGAACGCGAGATCAAAATCCAGAGTTGGTCAAAATCCACAAAACTATTCGGTCGACCGACTCAGGGGTTCCGGTCGACCGAAAACTACCAGGGTCATCCTAATAGTCTACGTCATATAACAGTTGAACAATAAATATAAAACGGTCGAACAACATGCATATTTATCAAGTACACTTAAGTTCCGGTCGACCCAAAACAAAGGGACGGTCGACCGAAATCCGACAGTAAGCCTCCAACTCACCAGCACACATGCAACCAGTCGACCGCCACATTGGCATTGTTCGACCGGTGTTTGTGAAAGTCAGGCAAAAAGGTAAAACCGGTCGACAGCAACCTTGTGCCAGCCAAGGATTTTACGCCGTTTCTCGTTGTCGGCGAGGTCTCAGACCTCTCACGACCGACCACAACTTCCCACCAACGTGGGGGAACAATAAAATCATACTAGAAGCCGGCATACCTCAAGATGAAGACGGAGCGCGCCGAAGATCCGCTAAACGTCGACGCTCGACAGCAACCTCCGCACTCACGTCTGTCTCCTCGACTCCACGCTCGACACGACTCGCCGGAGTCCCCGCCACACCCTCTGGTCGCCGGAAAAGAAGAGAGAAAGGGTGAGAAATGAGTGAGCAAGTGAGAGAGAGAGAGGTAGATTGATGGTTTTGTTTCAAAACCCAACACAACCTACTCCTCGCTACAGTAACCGGCCCCTACCCATCACCCATCACTATTCTCCCTCCCATTTCCCATGCAAAACTCCCCCTCTAATCCCCATTTGCACTAAATGGGTTTAGGGACTAAACAATCCACCCTCCTTAAAAGGACTTCGTCCCGAAATCAAACAAACAACTCACCGAAAAGCTCCGAGTACTGCTTCCAAACTTCCTCCTCGATCTCCCAGGTGGCCTCACGCTCACTGTGATGCTGTCACCGGACCTTCACCATCGGAATGGTCCTCCTCCTGAGCTGATGATCCATGCGATCCACGATCTCGACCGATCTCTCCTTGAGTGACAAGTCATGCTGGATCTTGGCACTGCAATCTCAATCACGTGAGCTGGATCTGCAACGTACTTCCTCAGCATCGATACATGGAAGACGTTGTGAAGACCAGAAAACTGCGGTGGCAATGCAATGCGGTAAGCAACCTCAATAACTCGGTCTAGGATCTCAAACGACCCAACATACCTCGAACTGAGCTTCCCCTTCTTCCCAAACCTCATTAGTCCCCGAGTTGGGGAGATCTTCAGAAACACGTGGTCACCAACCTCAAAGCTCAACGCCCGTCTGTGTCTGTTGGCATAACTCTTCTGTCTGCTCTGTGTCGTGGCCAATCTCCTCCGGATCACATCCACCTTCTCTGCATACATCTGCACAAGCTCTGGCCCCACTAATTGCCTCTCCCCCACATCACTCCAGCATACCGGTGATCTGCAAGGCCTCCCGTACAATGGCTCGTACGGTGCCCTCCCAATACTCGAATGGTAGTTGTTGTTGTAGGCGAACTCTATCAACGGCAGGTGCTCATCCCAGTGTCCTGACCAATCCAATGTGCATGCTCTCAGCATATTCTCTCGGGTCTGGATCATCCTCTCTGACTGACCATCTGTCTGTGGGTGAAACGTTGTACTGAACCTCAATCGCGTCCCCAAAGCCTGTTGCATACTCCTCCAAAACCTGGATATAAATCTGGGATCTCGATCAGAGATGATGCTCACTGGTACTCCGTGCAGCCTGACTATCTCCTCCACGTACAACTTAGCTAGACCCCCCGGAGGTAATGTGGTCCTGATCGCTAAGAAGTGCGCCGACTTGGTCAGTCGATCGACTATCACCCAAATCGTGTCGTGGAATCTCATCATCTTCGGCAACCCCGTGACAAAATACATCGTCACGTGCTCCCACTTCCACTCAGGAAGCGCAATACACTGCATCGGTCCTGATGGTCGCAGATGCTCAATCTTCACCTGCTAACAGACTAAGCACCGACCCGCAAACTCCGCAATATCTCTCTTCATGCCCTTCCACCAGAAGTTCTTCTGCAGATCCTTGTACATCTTCGTACTCCTTGGGTGAATGGTATATCTCGCTCGGTGTGCCTCATCCATGATGTCATCTATCAGCCCATCAACCTTCGGCACCTAGATCCGACTCCTGAATCTCAGACCACCATCGACCCCCACACTGAAGTCTGATCCCTCTCTGGCAGCCAACTGTAGCAGACCAGCTAACTCCTCATCATCCCGCTGAGCCTGCACCACTCGCAAGACGGTCTGCGGCTCCACCCGAAGCCCAGCTAACACTGATCTCTCAGAGCCCTCTGTGAACGACCTCCACTCTGACAACGTCTCGAGTAGTCTCCACTCCTGAATGCACAAACTTGCAACTGACACCTCAACCTTCCTACTCAGTGCATCCGCAATCGAATTTGCCTTCCCCGGATGATAGGATATGGTGAAGTCATAGTCCTTAATGAACTCGAGCCATCTGTGCTACCTCATATTCAGCTCCTTCTGCGAGAATAGATACTTCAGGCTCTGGTGATCTCTGAAGACCTCAATCTGCTCTCCATAAAGATAATGTCGCCAGGTCTTCAATGCGTGAACCACCACCGCTAACTCCAGATCATGAGTAGGGTAGTTCTTCTCGTGCACCTTCAGTTGTCTCGAAGCGTACGCCACGACCTTCCCGTGCTGCATCGGAACACAGCCCAAGCCAACCCCTGACGCTCGTTGTAAATCACATAGCCTCCATTGCCACTTGGTAGCATCAGAATCGACCATGTCGTCAGTCGCCTCTTCAGCTCCTGGAATATGTCCTCGCACTTCTGGGACCAAACGAACTTGACGCCCTTCTGCGTCAACGCTGTCAGCGGCGAAGCAAGTCTGGAAAAATCCTGAATAAACCGTCTGTAATTGAAGGGAATGTGTTCTAAAAGTTTTACTTTTAAATGTCAATTATTATGAATTGAATGAGAAATCATTTTGTTCCTTGTTTATGTTATTCGTCTTTCAGAAGTGTTAAGGAAGAGACACTTGGTCCTTAACCGTAGAGCTCTAAAAGATAATGGTTTACATAAAACAAAAGATATTCGCAATCATGGTAATTAACATGGGACATTAATTGCCGAGTTAAGATTGTCGTGTTGGTCATATATCATTGTAGCTCTACAAGTGAGTGACAACACGGGTACACGAAAGAGGAAAATACTACTTTTGTATACGGAATAGACCTAATAAGTAAAACATTATAGAATTGTGTTTTCTGTGTCATTAATGTTTTACTGTGTCCTTGGTCCTTTGATATGAGACTTATGTCCGATCACTTAAGAAATACTTGATTAGATTAGTGTCTTGAGCTATCGATAAGTGTAGTGTAAAGGCATTGGCTGGTTAAGTATGACTTTTGTTGGATAAGATAGTTAGTCAAAAGATTATCATTGCCCCTCTTAATTGAGTAATGATATTAGTGGGCCCCTTGATAAAGCAAAGTTATAATGTGCACAATGTGATTTGAGTTAAGTCACATATTTATAACTAGCTTAAAGAGATCAAGAAATGAATACTAATACAAAGATGACACAATACTACTTTGTGTGTATTCTTAATATCACGAGGCAAGGGACGGACACAAGTGGTGCACTCCATCACTAAATGGATCGGGTTTTGGTTCGAGTGGAATTAAGACATCTAACTACTTGGGAGCTATAATGTGTAGCTAGATACCGCTTATAGCTTGTGATATCAAGCTCTTAATATCACTGCCAACTTAGTCTAGATCCTCCCATAGGTCACACTGCAAAAACCGGGAAACAAGAAGCTTGATTTTTGGTTCATATGATGTGTCGGGTTTCTTATAGAAAATATGACACATGTGGTGAACAAGTAAAATCAATTATGGTGTATATAACATAATTAGAATCATGATAAATTCATATGAGATGCATATGTTATAGGATTTCATGTTTAATTATGCATGTATATTTTTCGAATTTTTATACATAATAAGGATCAATTACAATTTTCTACGATTTATTTCATGCATGCATCGGTTTGTTTTAATAACTAGTTTCAAAACTCATTAAAACAAACATGGGCTCCGAAATTCAAACCTAGAAGTTCTCTAAAACTTCTTGATGATCCGGAGATGCTGAAGAAGACGATCGTCGCTTCCCGTTGCGCCGGATGCCTCCGAGTGTTCACCGAAACCCTAAACAAGGTTGGAGAGAAAGGAGCTAGCCAATCAATCTCCAAACAAGCTTAGAATCTAGCTACAAACCCCTTCCTTAATCTCTGAGATTTCTCCTTCCAAAGACTTAGAAAACTAAGAGAATTTTCGTGGATTTTTGTGGTGAATTAGGAGAGAAAATATTTAGCAAACTTCTTACATAATTAAGGAGAATACGGACCTATTTTTAGGCTCCAATCTTACTCTCAATCATGGCTATTCTTAAGCCACGAATTCTTGACATTTTCTCTCACAAACTAATTCCATAATGCATATGCACCCACAAAACGTTTGACCAAGTTTGGAGCTAATCCAACCATTGATCAAATTAATCTCTTAATTATCAAAGGCAGAAAATCGATCGGGACTCGGTCTACCGAGACATACTCGGTTAACCGAATATGTCACGTTCGGATTTCCGTGCACTTGACGGATGACCGATTGTTAAGGAGAAAAATTCTTCTTTAACCGTTCGGACGAATTCGCGTCTTTGACCAAGTGCAATTCGGTTAACCGAAAATATCGGAACTGGACATTGTTCGGTCGACCGTTTCTGGTTCGGTATATCGACCCAGAGTTCCAGGCACTTTAGTCAAGTTCGGTCAATCAACTTGACCATCCGTTCCACGTTCGGTTGACCGATCCACAGATCCTTCGGTCGACCGAACCTTAACGGATTACCGAACTTCTACCCGATTTTGCCTTTTCAAATTTTGGATTTATTTCCAACAAAATTTTAACTTTAGGGGTTTCAGCAAATTCACAACTTATGCAATATATTATCCTATGCAATAATAAATTATTGCACCCCATAATATATGCATCTCATATGAATTTATCATTATTATAATTATGTTATATATAACATAATTGATTTTACTTGTTCACCAAATGTGTCATATTTTTCTATAAGAAACCCGACACATCATATGAATCAAAATCAAGCTTCTTGTTTCCCGGTTTTTGCGGTGTGACCACAAAAATCCACGAAAATTCTTAGTTTTCTAAGTCTTTGGAAGGAGAAATCTCAGAGATTAAGGAAGGGGTTTGTAGCTAGATTCTAAGCTTGTTTGGAGAATGATTGGCTAGCTCCTTTCTCTCCAACCTTGTTTAGGGTTTCGGTGAACACTCGGAGGCATCCGGCGCAACGGGAAGCGACGATCGTCTTCTTCAGCATCTCCGGATCATCAAGAAGTTTTAGAGAACTTCTAGGTTTGAATTTCGGAGCCCATGTTTGTTTTAATGAGTTTTGAAACTAGTTATTCAAGCAAACCGATGCATGCATGAAATAAATCGTAGAAAATTGTAATTGATCCTTATTATGCATAAAAATTCGAAAAATATACATGCATAATTAAACATGAAATCCTACAAGATATGCATCTCATATGAATTTATCATGATTCTAATTATGTTATATACACCATAATTGATTTTACTTGTTCACCACATGTGTCATATTTTCTATAAGAAACCCGACACATCATATGAACCAAAAATCAAGCTTCTTGTTTCCCGGTTTTTGCAGTGTGACCTATGGGAGGATCTAGACTAAGTTGGCAGTGATATTAAGAGCTTAATATCACAAGCTATAAGCGGTATCTAGCTACACATTATAGCTCCCAAGTAGTTAGATGTCTTAATTCCACTCGAACCAAAACCCGATCCATTTAGTGATGGAGTGCACCACTTGTGTCCGTCCCTTGCCTCGTGATATTAAGAAAACACACAAAGTAGTATTGTGTCATCTTTGTATTAGTATTCATTTCTTGATCTCTTTAAGCTAGTTATAAATATGTGACTTAACTCAAATCACATTGTGCAAATTATAACTTTGCTTTATCAAGGGGCCCACTAATATCATCACTCAATTAAGAGGGGCAATGATAGTCTTTTGACTAACTATCTTCTCCAACAAAAGTTGTACTTAACCAACCAATGTCTTTACACTACACTTATTGATAGCTCAAGACACTAATCTAATTAAGCATTCCTTAAGTGATTGGATATAAGTCTCATATCAAAGGACCGAAGACACAGTAAAATATTAATGACACAGAAACACATTCCTATAATATTTTACTTATTAGGTCTATTCAGTATACAAAAGTAATATTTTCCTCTTTTGCATACCCGTGTCGTCACTCACTTGTAGAGCTACAATGATCTATGACCAACACGACAATCTTAACTCGGTAATTAATGTCCCATGTTAATTACCATGATTGCGAATATCTTTTGTTTTATGTAAATCAATATCTTTTAGAGCTCTACGGTTAAGGACCAAGAGCCTCTTCCTTAACACTTCTAAAAGACGAATAACATAAATAAGGAAGAAAATGATTTCTCATTCAATTCATAATAATTGACATTTAAAAGTAAAACTTTTAGAACACATTCCCTTCATATATGATGGGGTGCAATAATTTATTGTTGTATAGGATAATATATTGCATAAGTTGTGAATTTGCTAAAACCCCCTAAAGTTCAAATTTTGTTGGAAATAAATCCAAAATTTGAAAAGGTAAATCGTGTAAAACATCGGTAATCCGTTTATGGTTCGGTCGACCGAAGGTTCTGTGGATCGGTCAACCGAACGTGGAACGGATGGTCAGAGTTGATTGACCGAACTTGACGAAAGTGCCTGGAACTCTGGTTTGGCATACCGAACCAGGAACGGTCGACCGAATAATGTCCTGTTCCGATATTTTTGGTTAACCGAATGACATTCGGTTTTAGACGCAAATTCGTCCGATCGGTTAACGAGAATTTTTCTCCTTAAGAATCGGTCATTCGTCTAATGCACGGTAAGACGAACGTGAAATATTCGGTTAACCGAGTATGTCTCGATAAACCGAAGCCCGATTAATTTTCTGCCTTTGATAATTAAGAGATTAATTTGATCAATGGTTGGAATAGCTCAAAACTTCGTCAAACGTTTTGTGGATGCATGTAATACATTATGGAATTAGTTTGTGAGAGCAAATGTCAAGAAAATATGGCTTAAGAATAGCCATGATTGAGAGTAAGATTGGAGCCTATAAATAGGTCCTTATTCTCCTTAATTAAGTTAGATGTTTTGTTAATTGTTTTCTCTCCTAATTCACCACAAAAGCCACAAAAATTCTCTTAAGTTTCTAAGTCTTTGGAAGGAGAAATCTCACAGACTAAGGAAGGGGTTTGTAGCTAGATTCTAAGCTAGTTCGGAGATTGATTGGCTAGCTCCTTTCTCTCCGACCTTGTTTAGGGTTTGGTGAACACTCGGAGGCATCCAACGCAACGGGAAGCGACGATCGTCTTCTTCAGCATCTCTGGATCATCAATAAGTTTTAGAGAACTTCTAGGTATGAATTTCGGAGTCTCATGTTTGTTTTAATAAAGTTTTGAAACTAGTTATTGAAACAAACTGATGCATGCATGAAACAAATCATAGAAAAATTGTAATTGATCCTTATTGTGCATAAAAATTCCGAATATATTTATGTGCAATTAAACTCAAAATCCTACAGTAATACCCAGCAAGTCCCACGAAGATCCTGATCTCTGTCACGCTCGTTGGGGCTCTCCACTGAGTCACAACCTCAACCTTCGCTGAATCCACTGAAATCTCATCTGCTGACACAATATGCCCCAGAAACGCTACCTGATCCAACCAAAACTCGCACTTCGTGTACTTGACATACAACTCCTGATCTCTCTAGATGCCAAGCACAATCCTCAGGTGCTCCCGATGCTGCTCCCTGTTAGGAGAGTACAACAATATGTCATCCACGAACACCACAACAAATCTGTCGAGGTACGTCTGGAAAGTCTTATTCATCAGGTCCATGAATGTTGCAGGTGCATTCGTCAGTCCAAATGACATCACCAAGAACTCATAGTGCCTGTACCGTGTCCTGAAGGTTGTCCTCTGAACATCGGCCTCTCTGATGCACAACTGGTGATAACCCGAACGCAGATCAATCTTCGAGAACACTCTCGCCGTCTGCAACTGATCAAACATATCATCAATCTGGGGCAAAGGGTATCGGTTCATGACGGTAACCTTATTCAGCATCCTGTAGTCGATGCACATCCGCAACGACCCATCCTTCTTCTTCACGAACAACACATGCGCTCCCCACGGCGAGACACTCGGTCAGATAAACCCGGAGTCCATCAACTCCTGCAACTGCTTCTTCAGCTCTGTCAACTCAGCAGGTGCCATCCGATAAGGTGCCTTCGACTGGGGTGTCGCGCCAGCCACCAACTCAATGCCGAACTTGATCTCTCGGTGCGGCGGCAACCGAGGAATCTCTGCAGGAAACACCTCAAGGAACTCTCGTACAACCTTTATATCCTCCAACCTTCTCGCCTCAGGATCAGGAACAACTAAGGTCGCCTCAAACGCTCTGCAACCCTGACACAACAACCTCTGTGCCTTAACCGCAGACACAATTAGACGACCTCCTCGACTTCGCGTCCCTCTGATCAACACATCAGGCCCATCTTTCCTCGGAATAAGGATCTTCTTCTCACGGCAAAAGACTCGCACATCGTACTGTGATAGCCAGTCCATCCCCAGTATGACGTCGAAGTCCTCCATCGGTAGCAAGACCAGATTTGCCGGAAAATCATGGTCTCCCGAAACAACTGTGGTGTCGGGGAGAAAGCTCCCCACAGTGCCCACCTCACCCATGGCGTACTGACTTCCAACAAATCAGTCAGTAGCTCAGGGGTCCGATCCAACTCGCCAGCAAACTTCTCCGAAATGAAGGAATGTGTGGCGCCACAATCAAATAAAACACAAGCAACCAAACCTGAAATGACAAGGGTACCTTTCACAACAGTGTTGGAGTCCTTCGCCTCCTCAGCCCGGACGGTGAAGACTCGCCCTGGTTTGGCTGCGGGACAATGGACATGATGCCTCCGCTCCTCCCTGAGACTGGTGGTCCTGGCCTCCTGCTCGTCTCGCCTTGCCTGCTCGGGCAACCCCGAATAAAATGGCCCATCTGACCGCAACCCAAGCATGTACATGTACGTCGGGGACATTCCTGACCCGGATGAGATCTCCCGCAACTACCGCACGCATCAGACTGGCGTGATCTTCCTCCATCAACTCGGGGCCTCTTGCCCGGGTTCCCAGTGGAACGTCCAACTACACGTCCTCCCGAGCTAACTGACGGCTTCCGCGCCTCCTGGTAATTCTCCTGGTAGTCCTGATCGATGATAGTCCTTTACTTCACCGCATCCTCCAGGGTCTGTGGCATGCTAGTAATCACTCGCGACCTGAGCTGCTTCCTCAGCCCCTTGATGAACTTCTGTGCATGCTGCTTGGGCGTCACGTAAGTCTCAGAACAATAACGCTCCAAGGCGTTAAACCTGCTGATGTAACTAGCTAAGGACATCTCCTTCTGCTCGAGGGTCAAGAACTCCTTCTTCCTGACTCTGACGTGCTACGGGAAGAATTCCTGGTTGAACTCCTCAAGGAATTCCTCCCAGCTCACATCAACTCGGTCAGCAAACACCACAGCAGATGTGGTCCTCCACCAGTTTGCTGCCTCTCCATCCAGCACATAGGTGACCAGGCTCACCATCCGTTCCGGTACACAGCCGATCGCCTGGAAAATCCTCTGGATCTTAAAGACCCAGTCATCTGCCGCGTCAGGGTCACTCCTGCCATCGAAACTAGGTGGGTGCTGCCTCATGAAGCGGTCATGCTCCGCACCTGTCCCTGTCTGCTCTGCCCTCGCTGCCTGACACTCGAGGAACTCGCTCAACCTATCCCAGGTAGCGCCCTCAGTGGCATCACTGGCACTGCGCTCATTCGAGGCGTTCCTCACACGTCTCGGAGGCATCTGTCACAAGAAACAACTCAGAATCAGCCATGAATGCATGCTAAATGTAAAGTACAACCTACACTACTACACTGGGGTGATTTCTTTGGGTGCCACACATAGGGACCGACCGCTCTGATACCAAGTTGTAACATCCCGAAACAGTGGAAATTTAAAATTTTAAACAATGAAGAGATTATCAGAATAAACTCATCAACGAGAATGTAACTCAGATAAATCAATAGCCGGTGTACCAATAATACAACAGAGTTTGTCAAAAGACGTGATTACAACAATACAATGAAAAGACAGGTAAAGCAATCACGACGACCTCGAAGAGTCAGATGAGGATCCTGACCCCCAAAATGTGTGTGCCCGCAGTCATCACCCGACATAACCTACTGCGGTCCTGAAACATGAATCAAACAACGATGCCTGAGTTTCCCATTAGGAAACGCCGTATGTCAAGCTCACTTATATGCATGCAATGGTACGGTAAATGAACCTATCATACTAGTAGCATGTCATATCATCTCTGCAATGCATCAAATCCCTCCAAGGGTAAACGAGACCTCAGTCCAACAACAACAACGACCCTCAACAGGGTCCACAAAGACATCAGTCCAGCAACAACAATGGGTCTCCCTCGGAAACCTATCGTAGGCACATACGGTCTTACGGACAGTACGCGATGCATCCCCCCACCCGCGACTACTCGAGCCAAAGGGATCGGTGAGAAGCGTCTGCACTTCCGCGCAAAGAACCACGTGGTCTACACCACCTTCGATGAAGTCGTAGCCCGGTCGGTCAACATCTCAAGATAGATGCCCAATCGGGGATCATCGCTGGCATCAGACGACACAACCACAAGTCGGAACATGTCTGCACCATCATTGCTGGCAAAAACCTCGGCGGCATCGCCGGCACAACCTCGGCGGTACAGCATACGTCCGACACAACATCGGACGGGTCCAAACCGTAGTATGCAGGGTCATCATGCTCCACGAGCCAAGCGTCAACACGCATTGGGATCTGCGATCCCTCAGGTCTGCTACTCATCAGAGAGTAAGGCAACAACACGTCACACCACGTCCAATACGGAGGTGGCGCGACCCAAGTGTCCACACTCTTCCACACACGGTGGTCCCTGGGCAGCACGAGCACGTGCCCGCCGTCACCTCCCAGCTCACGCTCTAAGCGAGGACACGAGTTTCCGTGGACAGAGTTGACACGATCACAAGTCCAGGAATTCAGTTATGCACACAAACGGTCGACCGAAAAAGGCTACCCAGTCGACCGTCCCCAATAGGTTCGGTCGACCAAAAGTCTACAACGGTCGAACTATTCTGCGCGTCACTTAAGTCCAAACGATCAAACACAAGTCTAAAACCGGTCGACCGAACGCGAGGTCAAAATCCACAAGACTATTCGGTCGACCGACTCAGGGGTCCCGGTCGACCGAAAATTACCAGGGTCATCCTAATAGTCTACGTCATATAACGGTCGAACAATATATATAAAACGGTCGAACAACATGGATAATTATCAAGTACACTTAAGTTCCGGTCGACCCAAAACAAAGTGACAGTCGACCGAAATCCGACAGTAAGCCTCCAACTCAACAGCACACATGCAACCGGTCGACCGCCTCATTGGCATCGTTCGACCGGTGTTGGTTAAAGTCGGGCAAAAAGGTAAAACCGGTCGACCGCCCGAAGGCACCGGTCGACCGTTGGTCGACAACAACCTTGTGCCAGCCAAGGATTTTACCCCATTTCTCGTCGCCGGCGAGGTCTCCGACCTCCCACGACCGACCACAACTTCCCACCAACGTGGGGAACAATAAAATCATACTAGAAGCCGGCATACCTCAAGATGAAGACGGAGCGCGCCAGAGATCCGCTCAACGTCGACGCCCGAACGCAACCTCCGCACTCACGCCTGCCTCCTCGACTCCACGCTCGACACCACTCGTCGGAGTCACCGCCACACCCTCTGGTCGCCGGAAAAGAAGAGAGAAAGGGTGAGAAATGAGTGAGCAAGTGAGAGAGAGAGATAAATTGATGGTTTTGTTTCAAAACCCAACACAACCCACTCCTCGCTATAGTAACCAGCCCCTACCCATCACCCATCACTATTCTCCCTCCCATTTCCCATGCAAAACTCCCCCTCTAATCCCTATTAGCACTAAATGGGTTTAGGGACATAGAATGTGTGGGTTAATTTCAAGATTACGGAGGGTTTTTTGTGATCACTGGTGCATAAGACCTACCGCCTTTGATATGGAGTATTCTTTGTCTCGAAACTATGTGATATTAAGCAGAGAGATGTAACATCATAATTACGTGTCTACATGTGAAACTTAATTATACTCTATTGCTATTCTCTGCTCTATAGTCTATCATTATTATGCCTCTACGTTAATATCAGTTTGTTATCATAGGATTTTTGTGTAATTACGTGTTGCCGGTTGGCCTACACGTGGCCGGAACTGGAGCGAAGGACGACAAGACAAAGTCAGTCCTGGGACAGGAGGAAGATAAAAGGAAGTTAAGAAACTGTAAGTCGGAGAGATACACGGTAAATTCACCAGCTTGTTCGCCACCATCATCGCCACCGTCCAACGCGACCAACAACATGAGCGACCTCTCCACCGCCTTCTCCGGCTCCTCCAGCATCGAGCCCTCTGTGCTTCGGAAGAGCAGGAGGCGTCGGTCTTCTTCGTCGTTGACTTCTTTGGTGGTGACTCCATCATCAGCCCCACTGTAGTTTGATGGAATCAAATATTGATTGAATTGCAATAAGAAAATAGAAATCAATTCAAACCAAACCAATTTGTAACATACGATGTATGATCATTTTCTGATTACGTAGTTATATTATTTATAAAACCTTTCCCCAGTACTACAAAAATTGTTAACATACATACGTAGTTTCGTTCATATTTAGGGGTTGTTAATGGCGTAAAAAGTTTTGAAAATTGATTTTCGAAGTCAAACGATAAACAAAAGAAAATATAATCCAATGGAAAATAGATTCACTTCAACCAAATTTCGTTGTATGTGTATATTTCTGGAATCTAGCATAAAATAAATTTCGTTGTTTGTGTTTGTCTTTTGAATTCCAACATAAAACAGATTTTGTTGTTTGTAGGTGCAGTTTAATTTATAAATGAAAATTTGTTACTCAAATGTCAATAATATTTCAATTCAAATAACATTTAAGTTATAATAAAAGGGTCAAGCTCTAGTGAGTTCAGGGTTTATCAAATTTAGTCTAAACTCCCTACAATCTCACCATTGGATCTTATTTACAGTTAATCTCACCATTCATTAGCATAACCGTTTTTTTCTTAATCTACCTTACAATTTGAAATGAGTGGTGGATATTGTAGGAGCTTAATTTAGAAAAATTAAGCTTTGGGCTCACTAGAGAATTTATGTATAATAAAAATCTATTGTGTTAATCTCAATAATATTAAAATTCGAATCAAATGTGAACATACATATATTAATATTCAACCAATCTAGATAGAAATTTACACAAGTTAATAGGTTTGGCTATCACTTGTGAGACCGTAATGGGCGGCATTTGCTTTTCTAACACAGTAATCTAATGGGACAATTTTTGGGGATTTTGCTTGTGTACACTTGAGAACAGGTCTTATTGGAGCTTTGCTCTCCTATAGTATTATATTAGTCATGTGCACTTGCAAAACAAAGATTTTGCTTTTATACACTTACTTGGTGTTACCGTTAAACCCAACCTGACGCCGTACCTCAAAAATCACGCCCCGTTTGGTTTTACGATTAAACCTCCCCAAATCAGAAAATTAACCTCCTTAAACCCCTCTTATCCTTCCTACAACAAAAACCCATCTTCTCCTTCCTACCACAAAAACCCCTTTTCTCCTTCCCGAACCCCTCCATCTCTTCTTCCCGATCCCGAACATCCTCCTCTCGATCTCTCGATCTCCAACACCGACCCGATCTCTCAATCCTAAACCCAATCGTCCTCTTCCCAAACCCCACACCCACCTCTCCCAGCCGAATCCTCATATTGTCCTCTTCCCTAACCCACATCCACCTCTCCCACGTATTTTTCTTCAACCCACGCATTTGCTAATCCAGCCCAAATATTGGATGTCTTCTTCCGGTGACCGCCCGTCCATTCCTCTCTTCGACATTCCCACCTGCAAATGTGGACTTCCAACCAAGATTCAAGCATCGAACAAGGCCATCTCATTCGGTCGTCGCTTCTGGGTTTGCCCTAGGGATTTCAAAGTATGCCCTAAACTTATCCTCTGATTTGTAGGTTTTTCTTGATTTTATGGATTTGAAAATATAACTTCTGCATTTTATTCGTGAAACAAAAAAGGTGTTTGAGGCAATAATTAATTAAATTTCATGTATCGGGAGGAATCAACAAATTATTTTTTTTCTATTTTAATTTATTTCCTTGTATGGCTATACTCTACAAGTTGGTTTGTAGCTAAGTTGTTTTGTGTGATGCATTTTGAAATATCATTCATGATTGTGATCCCAATACATGAGACTAACATGAGAAATTGCTCTGTTTTCTAATCAAATATTTTGCTTTGAAGTTTGAAAACTTCCGGGTGGGATCAGGGGCTCAATGACTTCTTCTACAAAATCAAGAGCATAATCAAGTATAATATTTGTTATAGTGTTATGTATTAACATTTTCCCCTGAAAATGGTATTAACATAAATTTATATTTATCAATGGTTTCTTGAGACAAAGTTTCAGAAAAAATTCAAGAACCTTTTTTGCAGTTAATGTTCTTCCTCGAACTTTCAGATTCATTTATTTCTTTGTTCTCTGATTCTTCTTTCCTTGCGTACTATGAGAAGTTTTCATTGTCTTCTCCATGTAAGTAATATTTTTCCTAACACTTCACTGCTGGAAGCTAAAAATTTGATCTTCAGAATCTATTTTGGATTGCTGCTTATTTGTTAATTGTAGTTCGGATTTAAATTTTAATATTCTTTTTTTGAACTTATCTGTTGGCTTTTTAGCCTTAATCTTTATTTAGTTTTGATGATTAAGTAATCTAATCTTAATCTATATTTAATCAATCAACCTAGACAATCAAAGTAAGCAAACATGAATACATGCATTGCATATATATTCGTGTACTTGCGATATTCTCAATAGGTTGATGAAGAATCAAGCTAAGGAGCTTGGGGACAAGAAGATAAAGACTCAAGACATGTAATCAAGCTTTGGACCAATATGTAATGTAGTATAATTTGAGTCCTAAGGATTAATGTAAACTTGAGCACATTAGGATTCTGTCCCGTATCCCCACGGTTAACCGAACCCTTCTCGGTAAACCGAATCTTGTAGAGTTCGGTCCACCGAACACCTTGCGGTCAACCGTGTAGAATCCTTTAGGTGTTCCCTGGAATAACCACCTCGGTATACCGAACCGCCTTCGGTAGACCGAATTAGCCTGGACCGGTTTTGGACTTTGCTCCAACGGTCGTATTTAAATGTTGACCTAAAGCCAAATTGACTTATCCATATTCGGTACACCGAACTTCATTCGGTCAACCGAATCATATTGCTTTAGGAGACCAACGGCTATTTAACTTGACCGTTATTGGTAAACCAATCTCCCACGCCTTGTCAGCGCAATTCCCGCGCTACTTCGGTATACCGAAGTAGACACGGTCAACCGAACTTGAGTAGATCAGAGCCTAATCAATTCTACTGTCCACCTTGGAACGGTGAACCGAATGGACTTCGGTGAACCGAATTTAATTAGGGCTAAATAGATAAAAGCTACTGGAGGTTGGTGAACGGTGATCCGATACATAATCGGTCAACCGAGTTCTTTGTTCAGACCAATGTTTCGGACTACCGTGTGGATAACGGTCGACCGAATCTGTCTCGATTTCTGGCCGAGCTTAAGTCACATCTTGCTTTCTCATTGGTCCATTCCCCACCAACTCCCAAACGGCTAGATGAGCTTGAAGGCTTATAAATAGGACCTCATTTGGTTGCTTTGGAGATCTTGAACACTTCCTATCTATCCAATACTCAAAGCCAAATCCTCTCCATCTTCAAGCTCTCAATCCACAACACTCAAGCCTAAACTTCACCACTTGCATATCCAATTCCATATCATATCCAAGTGTGCTCAAGTATAGAGTGTTAGTTAGATTGTGATTCCAATTCCTTATTCAAGAATCACCAAGTTGTAAAGCTTCGAGGAAGCTCCCTCTCGGGTTGTGAGAGGAGACACGAGCGAGGCGAGGTTGTTCGCGAGGCTCGGTGTTGTAAACGGCGTTGGTCTCGGCCCGGAACGGAGATCGGTTAGTGGAACCGTAAGCGAGGCTCGGGGGATCGAGCGAGGCTTGCGAGGAGGACTAGGACCCGGGTGTGGGTGCCGAACCTCTCTAAACTCCGGTGTCGACGAATTTGTGGTTTGCAATTGTCTCTTCCTTAATCCTTCGATTAGTATTTTTAATTCCGCATTTTTCTATCGATTAGAGGGCCATAGATCCTAACAATTGGTATCAGAGCATTAGGTTGCTAATTTTATTTACTTAATCGTAATTTAGCATGACATCTACTTCTAATCATTGTGAAGGATTATCCACATCTAAGCCACCTTTGTTTAATGGGTTAAATTATGACTATTGGAAGAAAAGAATGAGAATATATTTGCAATCAAATGATTTGAAATATTGGACATTCATATTAAACTCATATACACCTCCTAATGATGATGAAATTGTATCCTTAACAAAACCCAAAATTAAGGAAGCGGAGATGAATTCCCGCATTATGAATATCTTGTATTGTGGGTTAAATGAAGGGGAATACAATAGGGTAAGAGGGTGTGAAAGTGCTTATGATATTTGGCATACATTAGAAATGCATCATGAGGGTTCAAATAGATTGAAAGAAACTAGGATTAATTTGCTCATGCATAAATATGAATTATTTCGTATGCAATCCGGTGAAAACATAAGTGAGATGCACACTCGCTTCACCGAGATAATTAACTCTCTTAAAGCACTTGGCAAGGATTTTAGCAAGGGAGAGATTACTCGAAAGATTCTCCGATCACTCACCGACGATTGGGAGGAGAAGACGACCGCCATCGAAGAAGCACAAGATCTCACAAAATTATCGGTCGAGGAGCTAATGGGTAGTCTCATGACATATGAGATACAAATGAAAGACCGCATTGAGAAGAGAGTCAAGAAATCCTTAGGGCTACACGCCGTCGCCAATTCGATAAAAGGAGATAGTGATATCGAGGAACAATTGGCGACACAACAATTTAAGGAATTTCTCAAAGAAGAGAAAGAAAGAAGAAAAGAGAAGAAGAAGAGCAAGAGAAAAGAGAAGAAGAAGAAAACTCTTAAAGCTACTTGGGACACTTCATCATCTTCATCAATTGAAGGCGAATTCGCCTCAATGTGCTTCATGGCAATAGAAGACGATGATAGTGAGGTATCTTCTTGCTCTAGTCATGATTCAAATGATTCAAATGCATATAATGAACTTCAATGTGAATTCAATGAATTGCTTGAAAATTTTGAGAAAATTTGTCAAAAGAATAAACTAGCAAGAAAGAAAATCAATGAGCTACAATCTCAAATTGAATCTATCATGAATGATAAGAATGAATTACTTGCTAGTCATGATAAAATTGCATTAGAGAACACTCAATTGATTGATGAAATTGCAACTCTAAATGCAAAACCTTCATGTAGTGTTGATATTCAAGATCTAATTGCTAAGAATGTTCAATTACAAAAGGATCTTGAAAAATTCACAAGTGGAAAGAAAATGCTTGATATGCTTATTGGTAGTCAAAGACAATCACTAGATAAACATGGTATAGGTTTTTATGCTAATAACTTTAAGAACCATGTTATTCACACTACTTTGAATGGAAAGCATTTTGTAGTGAATAAAACTTCCTCAAGTATTTGGGCACCTAAAACCAAAATGGTTTGGGTTCCAAAAACTAACATGATTGGACCCAAGCAGAAATGGGTACCAAAATCTTCAATTGTAGGTACTTGAAGGAGGAAATCGGTGGTGACCGGATGAGCTTAAAAGAAAAATTTAAAGCCGGTTGCATCACCGAATACGGGTTGAGTCAATTCAAAGCGCCACGACGGTATAAATTTTGATTGATTCTAATCCAAATTTTAGAGCTTAATAGACATATCTTATGATATAATTCATTGCATATCGTATAACAACATCCATAATCATAAATGTAAAATTGTAAAATGGATGTTAAATAGGCTAAGAGGGAGAATAGAAATGCACTTAATTGTTAATACTCATTGTTGCTATTTAGCCTAATTGATAGGGGGAGCCTTAAAGTACAAAATCATATAATTAAGGGGGAGAGTTAGATATCTCTTACCTTTGCATCAAATGCTTAATGTTTGCTTTTTGATTGATGTCAAAGGGGGAGAAGAATTAAGATGAGCTTCAATTTTAGATAAACTATGCATGTTGTTAGGGGGAGAAATCTTGTAAATGCATAGATTACATATATGTTAAGAAACAAAACATATAGAAAGGGGAGAAATACAATTGAACTCAAAATATTAAGATATAGATTTGCCATCATCAAAAAGGGGGAGATTGTTGGCTTTTTAGCCTTAATCTTTATTTAGTTTTGATGATTAAGTAATCTAATCTTAATCTATATTTAATCAATCAACCTAGACAATCAAAGTAAGCAAACATGAATACATGCATTGCATATATATTCGTGTACTTGCGATATTCTCAATAGGTTGATGAAGAATCAAGCTAAGGAGCTTGGGGACAAGAAGATAAAGACTCAAGACATGTAATCAAGCTTTGGACCAATATGTAATGTAGTATAATTTGAGTCCTAAGGATTAATGTAAACTTGAGCACATTAGGATTCTGTCCCGTATCCCCACGGTTAACCGAACCCTTCTCGGTAAACCGAATCTTGTAGAGTTCGGTCCACCGAACACCTTGCGGTCAACCGTGTAGAATCCTTTAGGTGTTCCCTGGAATAACCACCTCGGTATACCGAACCGCCTTCGGTAGACCGAATTAGCCTGGACCGGTTTTGGACTTTGCTCCAACGGTCGTATTTAAATGTTGACCTAAAGCCAAATTTACTTATCCATATTCGGTACACCGAACTTCATTCGGTCAACTGAATCATATTGCTTTAGGAGACCAACGGCTATTTAACTTGACCGTTATTGGTAAACCAATCTCCCACGCCTTGTCAGCGCAATTCCCGCGCTACTTCGGTATACCGAAGTAGACACGGTCAACCGAACTTGAGTAGATCAGAGCCTAATCAATTCTACTGTCCACCTTGGAACGGTGAACCGAATGGACTTCGGTGAACCGAATTTAATTAGGGCTAAATAGATAAAAGCTACTGGAGGTTGGTGAACGGTGATCCGATACATAATCGGTCAACCGAGTTCTTTGTTCAGACCAATGTTTCGGACTACCGTGTGGATAACGGTCGACCGAATCTGTCTCGATTTCTGGCCGAGCTTAAGTCACATCTTGCTTTCTCATTGGTCCATTCCCCACCAACTCCCAAACGGCTAGATGAGCTTGAAGGCTTATAAATAGGACCTCATTTGGTTGCTTTGGAGATCTTGAACACTTCCTATCTATCCAATACTCAAAGCCAAATCCTCTCCATCTTCAAGCTCTCAATCCACAACACTCAAGCCTAAACTTCACCACTTGCATATCCAATTCCATATCATATCCAAGTGTGCTCAAGTATAGAGTGTTAGTTAGATTGTGATTCCAATTCCTTATTCAAGAATCACCAAGTTGTAAAGCTTCGAGGAAGCTCCCTCTCGGGTTGTGAGAGGAGACACGAGCGAGGCGAGGTTGTTCGCGAGGCTCGGTGTTGTAAACGGCGTTGGTCTCGGCCCGGAACGGAGATCGGTTAGTGGAACCGTAAGCGAGGCTCGGGGGATCGAGCGAGGCTTGCGAGGAGGACTAGGACCCGGGTGTGGGTGCCGAACCTCTCTAAACTCCGGTGTCGACGAATTTGTGGTTTGCAATTGTCTCTTCCTTAATCCTTCGATTAGTATTTTTAATTCCGCATTTTTCTATCGATTAGAGGGCCATAGATCCTAACAATTGGTATCAGAGCATTAGGTTGCTAATTTTATTTACTTAATCGTAATTTAGCATGACATCTACTTCTAATCATTGTGAAGGATTATCCACATCTAAGCCACCTTTGTTTAATGGGTTAAATTATGACTATTGGAAGAAAAGAATGAGAATATATTTGCAATCAAATGATTTGAAATATTGGACATTCATATTAAACTCATATACACCTCCTAATGATGATGAAATTGTATCCTTAACAAAACCCAAAATTAAGGAAGCGGAGATGAATTCCCGCATTATGAATATCTTGTATTGTGGGTTAAATGAAGGGGAATACAATAGGGTAAGAGGGTGTGAAAGTGCTTATGATATTTGGCATACATTAGAAATGCATCATGAGGGTTCAAATAGATTGAAAGAAACTAGGATTAATTTGCTCATGCATAAATATGAATTATTTCGTATGCAATCCGGTGAAAACATAAGTGAGATGCACACTCGCTTCACCGAGATAATTAACTCTCTTAAAGCACTTGGCAAGGATTTTAGCAAGGGAGAGATTACTCGAAAGATTCTCCGATCACTCACCGACGATTGGGAGGAGAAGACGACCGCCATCGAAGAAGCACAAGATCTCACAAAATTATCGGTCGAGGAGCTAATGGGTAGTCTCATGACATATGAGATACAAATGAAAGACCGCATTGAGAAGAGAGTCAAGAAATCCTTAGGGCTACACGCCGTCGCCAATTCGATAAAAGGAGATAGTGATATCGAGGAACAATTGGCGACACAACAATTTAAGGAATTTCTCAAAGAAGAGAAAGAAAGAAGAAAAGAGAAGAAGAAGAGCAAGAGAAAAGAGAAGAAGAAGAAAACTCTTAAAGCTACTTGGGACACTTCATCATCTTCATCAATTGAAGGCGAATTCGCCTCAATGTGCTTCATGGCAATAGAAGACGATGATAGTGAGGTATCTTCTTGCTCTAGTCATGATTCAAATGATTCAAATGCATATAATGAACTTCAATGTGAATTCAATGAATTGCTTGAAAATTTTGAGAAAATTTGTCAAAAGAATAAACTAGCAAGAAAGAAAATCAATGAGCTACAATCTCAAATTGAATCTATCATGAATGATAAGAATGAATTACTTGCTAGTCATGATAAAATTGCATTAGAGAACACTCAATTGATTGATGAAATTGCAACTCTAAATGCAAAACCTTCATGTAGTGTTGATATTCAAGATCTAATTGCTAAGAATGTTCAATTACAAAAGGATCTTGAAAAATTCACAAGTGGAAAGAAAATGCTTGATATGCTTATTGGTAGTCAAAGACAATCACTAGATAAACATGGTATAGGTTTTTATGCTAATAACTTTAAGAACCATGTTATTCACACTACTTTGAATGGAAAGCATTTTGTAGTGAATAAAACTTCCTCAAGTATTTGGGCACCTAAAACCAAAATGGTTTGGGTTCCAAAAACTAACATGATTGGACCCAAGCAGAAATGGGTACCAAAATCTTCAATTGTAGGTACTTGAAGGAGGAAATCGGTGGTGACCGGATGAGCTTAAAAGAAAAATTTAAAGCCGGTTGCATCACCGAATACGGGTTGAGTCAATTCAAAGCGCCACGACGGTATAAATTTTGATTGATTCTAATCCAAATTTTAGAGCTTAATAGACATATCTTATGATATAATTCATTGCATATCGTATAACAACATCCATAATCATAAATGTAAAATTGTAAAATGGATGTTAAATAGGCTAAGAGGGAGAATAGAAATGCACTTAATTGTTAATACTCATTGTTGCTATTTAGCCTAATTGATAGGGGGAGCCTTAAAGTACAAAATCATATAATTAAGGGGGAGAGTTAGATATCTCTTACCTTTGCATCAAATGCTTAATGTTTGCTTTTTGATTGATGTCAAAGGGGGAGAAGAATTAAGATGAGCTTCAATTTTAGATAAACTATGCATGTTGTTAGGGGGAGAAATCTTGTAAATGCATAGATTACATATATGTTAAGAAACAAAACATATAGAAAGGGGAGAAATACAATTGAACTCAAAATATTAAGATATAGATTTGCCATCATCAAAAAGGGGGAGATTGTTGGCTTTTTAGCCTTAATCTTTATTTAGTTTTGATGATTAAGTAATCTAATCTTAATCTATATTTAATCAATCAACCTAGACAATCAAAGTAAGCAAACATGAATACATGCATTGCATATATATTCGTGTACTTGCGATATTCTCAATAGGTTGATGAAGAATCAAGCTAAGGAGCTTGGGGACAAGAAGATAAAGACTCAAGACATGTAATCAAGCTTTGGACCAATATGTAATGTAGTATAATTTGAGTCCTAAGGATTAATGTAAACTTGAGCACATTAGGATTCTGTCCCGTATCCCCACGGTTAACCGAACCCTTCTCGGTAAACCGAATCTTGTAGAGTTCGGTCCACCGAACACCTTGCGGTCAACCGTGTAGAATCCTTTAGGTGTTCCCTGGAATAACCACCTCGGTATACCGAACCGCCTTCGGTAGACCGAATTAGCCTGGACCGGTTTTGGACTTTGCTCCAACGGTCGTATTTAAATGTTGACCTAAAGCCAAATTGACTTATCCATATTCGGTACACCGAACTTCATTCGGTCAACCGAATCATATTGCTTTAGGAGACCAACGGCTATTTAACTTGACCGTTATTGGTAAACCAATCTCCCACGCCTTGTCAGCGCAATTCCCGCGCTACTTCGGTATACCGAAGTAGACACGGTCAACCGAACTTGAGTAGATCAGAGCCTAATCAATTCTACTGTCCACCTTGGAACGGTGAACCGAATGGACTTCGGTGAACCGAATTTAATTAGGGCTAAATAGATAAAAGCTACTGGAGGTTGGTGAACGGTGATCCGATACATAATCGGTCAACCGAGTTCTTTGTTCAGACCAATGTTTCGGACTACCGTGTGGATAACGGTCGACCGAATCTGTCTCGATTTCTGGCCGAGCTTAAGTCACATCTTGCTTTCTCATTGGTCCATTCCCCACCAACTCCCAAACGGCTAGATGAGCTTGAAGGCTTATAAATAGGACCTCATTTGGTTGCTTTGGAGATCTTGAACACTTCCTATCTATCCAATACTCAAAGCCAAATCCTCTCCATCTTCAAGCTCTCAATCCACAACACTCAAGCCTAAACTTCACCACTTGCATATCCAATTCCATATCATATCCAAGTGTGCTCAAGTATAGAGTGTTAGTTAGATTGTGATTCCAATTCCTTATTCAAGAATCACCAAGTTGTAAAGCTTCGAGGAAGCTCCCTCTCGGGTTGTGAGAGGAGACACGAGCGAGGCGAGGTTGTTCGCGAGGCTCGGTGTTGTAAACGGCGTTGGTCTCGGCCCGGAACGGAGATCGGTTAGTGGAACCGTAAGCGAGGCTCGGGGGATCGAGCGAGGCTTGCGAGGAGGACTAGGACCCGGGTGTGGGTGCCGAACCTCTCTAAACTCCGGTGTCGACGAATTTGTGGTTTGCAATTGTCTCTTCCTTAATCCTTCGATTAGTATTTTTAATTCCGCATTTTTCTATCGATTAGAGGGCCATAGATCCTAACAATTGGTATCAGAGCATTAGGTTGCTAATTTTATTTACTTAATCGTAATTTAGCATGACATCTACTTCTAATCATTGTGAAGGATTATCCACATCTAAGCCACCTTTGTTTAATGGGTTAAATTATGACTATTGGAAGAAAAGAATGAGAATATATTTGCAATCAAATGATTTGAAATATTGGACATTCATATTAAACTCATATACACCTCCTAATGATGATGAAATTGTATCCTTAACAAAACCCAAAATTAAGGAAGCGGAGATGAATTCCCGCATTATGAATATCTTGTATTGTGGGTTAAATGAAGGGGAATACAATAGGGTAAGAGGGTGTGAAAGTGCTTATGATATTTGGCATACATTAGAAATGCATCATGAGGGTTCAAATAGATTGAAAGAAACTAGGATTAATTTGCTCATGCATAAATATGAATTATTTCGTATGCAATCCGGTGAAAACATAAGTGAGATGCACACTCGCTTCACCGAGATAATTAACTCTCTTAAAGCACTTGGCAAGGATTTTAGCAAGGGAGAGATTACTCGAAAGATTCTCCGATCACTCACCGACGATTGGGAGGAGAAGACGACCGCCATCGAAGAAGCACAAGATCTCACAAAATTATCGGTCGAGGAGCTAATGGGTAGTCTCATGACATATGAGATACAAATGAAAGACCGCATTGAGAAGAGAGTCAAGAAATCCTTAGGGCTACACGCCGTCGCCAATTCGATAAAAGGAGATAGTGATATCGAGGAACAATTGGCGACACAACAATTTAAGGAATTTCTCAAAGAAGAGAAAGAAAGAAGAAAAGAGAAGAAGAAGAGCAAGAGAAAAGAGAAGAAGAAGAAAACTCTTAAAGCTACTTGGGACACTTCATCATCTTCATCAATTGAAGGCGAATTCGCCTCAATGTGCTTCATGGCAATAGAAGACGATGATAGTGAGGTATCTTCTTGCTCTAGTCATGATTCAAATGATTCAAATGCATATAATGAACTTCAATGTGAATTCAATGAATTGCTTGAAAATTTTGAGAAAATTTGTCAAAAGAATAAACTAGCAAGAAAGAAAATCAATGAGCTACAATCTCAAATTGAATCTATCATGAATGATAAGAATGAATTACTTGCTAGTCATGATAAAATTGCATTAGAGAACACTCAATTGATTGATGAAATTGCAACTCTAAATGCAAAACCTTCATGTAGTGTTGATATTCAAGATCTAATTGCTAAGAATGTTCAATTACAAAAGGATCTTGAAAAATTCACAAGTGGAAAGAAAATGCTTGATATGCTTATTGGTAGTCAAAGACAATCACTAGATAAACATGGTATAGGTTTTTATGCTAATAACTTTAAGAACCATGTTATTCACACTACTTTGAATGGAAAGCATTTTGTAGTGAATAAAACTTCCTCAAGTATTTGGGCACCTAAAACCAAAATGGTTTGGGTTCCAAAAACTAACATGATTGGACCCAAGCAGAAATGGGTACCAAAATCTTCAATTGTAGGTACTTGAAGGAGGAAATCGGTGGTGACCGGATGAGCTTAAAAGAAAAATTTAAAGCCGGTTGCATCACCGAATACGGGTTGAGTCAATTCAAAGCGCCACGACGGTATAAATTTTGATTGATTCTAATCCAAATTTTAGAGCTTAATAGACATATCTTATGATATAATTCATTGCATATCGTATAACAACATCCATAATCATAAATGTAAAATTGTAAAATGGATGTTAAATAGGCTAAGAGGGAGAATAGAAATGCACTTAATTGTTAATACTCATTGTTGCTATTTAGCCTAATTGATAGGGGGAGCCTTAAAGTACAAAATCATATAATTAAGGGGGAGAGTTAGATATCTCTTACCTTTGCATCAAATGCTTAATGTTTGCTTTTTGATTGATGTCAAAGGGGGAGAAGAATTAAGATGAGCTTCAATTTTAGATAAACTATGCATGTTGTTAGGGGGAGAAATCTTGTAAATGCATAGATTACATATATGTTAAGAAACAAAACATATAGAAAGGGGAGAAATACAATTGAACTCAAAATATTAAGATATAGATTTGCCATCATCAAAAAGGGGGAGATTGTTGGCTTTTTAGCCTTAATCTTTATTTAGTTTTGATGATTAAGTAATCTAATCTTAATCTATATTTAATCAATCAACCTAGACAATCAAAGTAAGCAAACATGAATACATGCATTGCATATATATTCGTGTACTTGCGATATTCTCAATAGGTTGATGAAGAATCAAGCTAAGGAGCTTGGGGACAAGAAGATAAAGACTCAAGACATGTAATCAAGCTTTGGACCAATATGTAATGTAGTATAATTTGAGTCCTAAGGATTAATGTAAACTTGAGCACATTAGGATTCTGTCCCGTATCCCCACGGTTAACCGAACCCTTCTCGGTAAACCGAATCTTGTAGAGTTCGGTCCACCGAACACCTTGCGGTCAACCGTGTAGAATCCTTTAGGTGTTCCCTGGAATAACCACCTCGGTATACCGAACCGCCTTCGGTAGACCGAATTAGCCTGGACCGGTTTTGGACTTTGCTCCAACGGTCGTATTTAAATGTTGACCTAAAGCCAAATTTACTTATCCATATTCGGTACACCGAACTTCATTCGGTCAACTGAATCATATTGCTTTAGGAGACCAACGGCTATTTAACTTGACCGTTATTGGTAAACCAATCTCCCACGCCTTGTCAGCGCAATTCCCGCGCTACTTCGGTATACCGAAGTAGACACGGTCAACCGAACTTGAGTAGATCAGAGCCTAATCAATTCTACTGTCCACCTTGGAACGGTGAACCGAATGGACTTCGGTGAACCGAATTTAATTAGGGCTAAATAGATAAAAGCTACTGGAGGTTGGTGAACGGTGATCCGATACATAATCGGTCAACCGAGTTCTTTGTTCAGACCAATGTTTCGGACTACCGTGTGGATAACGGTCGACCGAATCTGTCTCGATTTCTGGCCGAGCTTAAGTCACATCTTGCTTTCTCATTGGTCCATTCCCCACCAACTCCCAAACGGCTAGATGAGCTTGAAGGCTTATAAATAGGACCTCATTTGGTTGCTTTGGAGATCTTGAACACTTCCTATCTATCCAATACTCAAAGCCAAATCCTCTCCATCTTCAAGCTCTCAATCCACAACACTCAAGCCTAAACTTCACCACTTGCATATCCAATTCCATATCATATCCAAGTGTGCTCAAGTATAGAGTGTTAGTTAGATTGTGATTCCAATTCCTTATTCAAGAATCACCAAGTTGTAAAGCTTCGAGGAAGCTCCCTCTCGGGTTGTGAGAGGAGACACGAGCGAGGCGAGGTTGTTCGCGAGGCTCGGTGTTGTAAACGGCGTTGGTCTCGGCCCGGAACGGAGATCGGTTAGTGGAACCGTAAGCGAGGCTCGGGGGATCGAGCGAGGCTTGCGAGGAGGACTAGGACCCGGGTGTGGGTGCCGAACCTCTCTAAACTCCGGTGTCGACGAATTTGTGGTTTGCAATTGTCTCTTCCTTAATCCTTCGATTAGTATTTTTAATTCCGCATTTTTCTATCGATTAGAGGGCCATAGATCCTAACAATTGGTATCAGAGCATTAGGTTGCTAATTTTATTTACTTAATCGTAATTTAGCATGACAACTACTTCTAATCATTGTGAAGGATTATCCACATTTAAGCCACCTTTGTTTAATGGGTTAAATTATGACTATTGGAAGAAAAGAATGAGAATATATTTGCAATCAAATGATTTGAAATATTGGACATTCATATTAAACTCATATACACCTCCTAATGATGATGAAATTGTATCCTTAACAAAACCCAAAATTAAGGAAGCGGAGATGAATTCCCGCATTATGAATATCTTGTATTGTGAGTTAAATGAAGGGGAATACAATAGGGTAAGAGGGTGTGAAAGTGCTTATGATATTTGGCATACATTAGAAATGCATCATGAGGGTTCAAATAGATTGAAAGAAACTAGGATTAATTTGCTCATGCATAAATATGAATTATTTCGTATGCAATCCGGTGAAAACATAAGTGAGATGCACACTCGCTTCACCGAGATAATTAACTCTCTTAAAGCACTTGGCAAGGATTTTAGCAAGGGAGAGATTACTCGAAAGATTCTCCGATCACTCACCGACGATTGGGAGGAGAAGACGACCGCCATCGAAGAAGCACAAGATCTCACAAAATTATCGGTCGAGGAGCTAATGGGTAGTCTCATGACATATGAGATACAAATGAAAGACCGCATTGAGAAGAGAGTCAAGAAATCCTTAGGGCTACACGCCGTCGCCAATTCGATAAAAGGAGATAGTGATATCGAGGAACAATTGGCGACACAACAATTTAAGGAATTTCTCAAAGAAGAGAAAGAAAGAAGAAAAGAGAAGAAGAAGAGCAAGAGAAAAGAGAAGAAGAAGAAAACTCTTAAAGCTACTTGGGACACTTCATCATCTTCATCAATTGAAGGCGAATTCGCCTCAATGTGCTTCATGGCAATAGAAGACGATGATAGTGAGGTATCTTCTTGCTCTAGTCATGATTCAAATGATTCAAATGCATATAATGAACTTCAATGTGAATTCAATGAATTGCTTGAAAATTTTGAGAAAATTTGTCAAAAGAATAAACTAGCAAGAAAGAAAATCAATGAGCTACAATCTCAAATTGAATCTATCATGAATGATAAGAATGAATTACTTGCTAGTCATGATAAAATTGCATTAGAGAACACTCAATTGATTGATGAAATTGCAACTCTAAATGCAAAACCTTCATGTAGTGTTGATATTCAAGATCTAATTGCTAAGAATGTTCAATTACAAAAGGATCTTGAAAAATTCACAAGTGGAAAGAAAATGCTTGATATGCTTATTGGTAGTCAAAGACAATCACTAGATAAACATGGTATAGGTTTTTATGCTAATAACTTTAAGAACCATGTTATTCACACTACTTTGAATGGAAAGCATTTTGTAGTGAATAAAACTTCCTCAAGTATTTGGGCACCTAAAACCAAAATGGTTTGGGTTCCAAAAACTAACATGATTGGACCCAAGCAGAAATGGGTACCAAAATCTTCAATTGTAGGTACTTGAAGGAGGAAATCGGTGGTGACCGGATGAGCTTAAAAGAAAAATTTAAAGCCGGTTGCATCACCGAATACGGGTTGAGTCAATTCAAAGCGCCACGACGGTATAAATTTTGATTGATTCTAATCCAAATTTTAGAGCTTAATAGACATATCTTATGATATAATTCATTGCATATCGTATAACAACATCCATAATCATAAATGTAAAATTGTAAAATGGATGTTAAATAGGCTAAGAGGGAGAATAGAAATGCACTTAATTGTTAATACTCATTGTTGCTATTTAGCCTAATTGATAGGGGGAGCCTTAAAGTACAAAATCATATAATTAAGGGGGAGAGTTAGATATCTCTTACCTTTGCATCAAATGCTTAATGTTTGCTTTTTGATTGATGTCAAAGGGGGAGAAGAATTAAGATGAGCTTCAATTTTAGATAAACTATGCATGTTGTTAGGGGGAGAAATCTTGTAAATGCATAGATTACATATATGTTAAGAAACAAAACATATAGAAAGGGGAGAAATACAATTGAACTCAAAATATTAAGATATAGATTTGCCATCATCAAAAAGGGGGAGATTGTTGGCTTTTTAGCCTTAATCTTTATTTAGTTTTGATGATTAAGTAATCTAATCTTAATCTATATTTAATCAATCAACCTAGACAATCAAAGTAAGCAAACATGAATACATGCATTGCATATATATTCGTGTACTTGCGATATTCTCAATAGGTTGATGAAGAATCAAGCTAAGGAGCTTGGGGACAAGAAGATAAAGACTCAAGACATGTAATCAAGCTTTGGACCAATATGTAATGTAGTATAATTTGAGTCCTAAGGATTAATGTAAACTTGAGCACATTAGGATTCTGTCCCGTATCCCCACGGTTAACCGAACCCTTCTCGGTAAACCGAATCTTGTAGAGTTCGGTCCACCGAACACCTTGCGGTCAACCGTGTAGAATCCTTTAGGTGTTCCCTGGAATAACCACCTCGGTATACCGAACCGCCTTCGGTAGACCGAATTAGCCTGGACCGGTTTTGGACTTTGCTCCAACGGTCGTATTTAAATGTTGACCTAAAGCCAAATTTACTTATCCATATTCGGTACACCGAACTTCATTCGGTCAACTGAATCATATTGCTTTAGGAGACCAACGGCTATTTAACTTGACCGTTATTGGTAAACCAATCTCCCACGCCTTGTCAGCGCAATTCCCGCGCTACTTCGGTATACCGAAGTAGACACGGTCAACCGAACTTGAGTAGATCAGAGCCTAATCAATTCTACTGTCCACCTTGGAACGGTGAACCGAATGGACTTCGGTGAACCGAATTTAATTAGGGCTAAATAGATAAAAGCTACTGGAGGTTGGTGAACGGTGATCCGATACATAATCGGTCAACCGAGTTCTTTGTTCAGACCAATGTTTCGGACTACCGTGTGGATAACGGTCGACCGAATCTGTCTCGATTTCTGGCCGAGCTTAAGTCACATCTTGCTTTCTCATTGGTCCATTCCCCACCAACTCCCAAATGGCTAGATGAGCTTGAAGGCTTATAAATAGGACCTCATTTGGTTGCTTTGGAGATCTTGAACACTTCCTATCTATCCAATACTCAAAGCCAAATCCTCTCCATCTTCAAGCTCTCAATCCACAACACTCAAGCCTAAACTTCACCACTTGCATATCCAATTCCATATCATATCCAAGTGTGCTCAAGTATAGAGTGTTAGTTAGATTGTGATTCCAATTCCTTATTCAAGAATCACCAAGTTGTAAAGCTTCGAGGAAGCTCCCTCTCGGGTTGTGAGAGGAGACACGAGCGAGGCGAGGTTGTTCGCGAGGCTCGGTGTTGTAAACGGCGTTGGTCTCGGCCCGGAACGGAGATCGGTTAGTGGAACCGTAAGCGAGGCTCGGGGGATCGAGCGAGGCTTGCGAGGAGGACTAGGACCCGGGTGTGGGTGCCGAACCTCTCTAAACTCCGGTGTCGACGAATTTGTGGTTTGCAATTGTCTCTTCCTTAATCCTTCGATTAGTATTTTTAATTCCGCATTTTTCTATCGATTAGAGGGCCATAGATCCTAACATTATCTACGTATACGTTCGCGTTTAATTGATATTTTTTGTAGAGTTCCGATTCGTGCGACTTTTTTAGGTGGTTCGACGACGACACGAAGAAACCCGTGATGGAAAATTTTACTTTGATTAATGATAAGATGAAGTATTGCTTGGACGAGCTTCTCAATCTCAATGTTCGGGTCGGGGAGATGCATGTGTTGCTTCGTGAAGTGAAACAAAATGTGGATGAGGTGAATGTGGTCGCGAAGAAGGCCGACATGTTTTTCTTGGTGCTCGGTGTTGTAGTCCTTGCTCTTTTCTTGAAGTTGGTTGTGTAGAATAATGTGTATGTAGGTTTCAAGGTTTGGTATGTGTGTTATGTGTCTAAACAAGTTATATTGATGTTATTTCCAGATTTGGTATGTGTGTTATGTGTCAAACAATTATGTGTGTTATGAGTAGGAGAAAAAAATTCTTGCGTCGTCATTGATTTCTCATTTCTCTGTCTCCATAGTTGAAACGCCAACTACTATGTAATCAATATTTCTCATTACTCTGTTATTTAATCTAAACATAATATTATTCCACATGACAAAGTTTAGTTCAGACTTATCTGCTTTCATCATCAATAGCAAACCAAGGAGAATCTAAATATAATAATAGTATAATACACAACATGAAATATCACCAAGCACTAATCAAGAGTTCCTGGGAATAGCAGCAAGGGTACAAGACATTCAGAATTTCAGATCCAAGAGGAATGTATGCATTGTAGGACTCACTGCAATTATTCGTGATGAAAGGACACTTCGCATACGTACCAAACTGACTTCTCGACCAGACTTTGTCCTTGTACTCCACCTTTGATAACCAGTCATATGCCGACTTATTTACTACCGCTATTTCTGACATGAAAGAATGGAAGTCATCCTCTTTGTACGACTGAGCAGCACGCCAAAGGAGGGTTTGCAAATATGCTGCAGGGATTTTTTTCCTAAAGTTCTTGTATAAGTGCCTCATACAACTTCTATGCTCACACCCATGGTAAGTCTTAGCTACTGCCTCCTCAAGGCCCTTGCAACGGTCAGATATAAACACTAACCCCTTCGGTCGGCCAATAGCTTCCATCATATTATCCATGAACCACTACCAAGAGGCCTCACTCTCAATATCTGCAATCCCAAATGCTAAAGGCAGTATACCGTTGTTCCCATCGATAGCAGTCGCAGACAGCAAAACTCCACGGTACTTGTGCTTCAGATGACATCCATCTAGCCCTACGACGGGTCTGCATCCCTGGAGGAAGCCTTGTCTACAAGCATTCAAACATACAAAAAGGTACTGAAATTGTTTGTTGGAATGCAGTTGAAACCGAATAACACTGTCGGGGTTTCGCTTCTTCAATTCACCCACCAAACTGGGAACTAACTCATATTGAAGGCCATCCGCTCCATGGAGTTTTTGTAATGCAAGTGTTCGACCTCTCCACACTCTGTGATACGGGAGTTTCAGGTGATATTCTCTCTGTAGCTGATCAGCAATATTCTTCACTGTGAGTCTCTCATCATGCCTTAACAATTCAAGTGCTTGATATGCAATCCAGTGCTTTGTAGCCATCTTTGAACCACGACTATTGACGGAAGAGCACGTGTGGGGAGTTTTAAGTTTCTTGATCTGAAAAGCCTTTGACTCTTGCATTAGTGATGCATGAATTCTCCATGGGCAATTTACCTCTTGGCACTTTGCAGTCACACAATCTGGTTGGCTCTTAATGATATCAACTGCACACTCAGACAAGATACAATGTTGCAACAAACACATTCTGAAGCAGGCCACATCTGGGAAAATTGCCCCCACAGACATCACTGGGTTCTTCATGTCTACTTCAATTGATTGTGGTCCATCATCGAAGTTGAAGTCCAAATCTTCCAAAAGGTCATCCTCGCCCTGGAATATGTCATCAATCTCCGGGAAGAGGACTTCTTCTTGCTCATCTCTTTCCAAGTCTGACTCTCGACCCGGTGTGTATTCGGGTCCCTCTTCATCAGATTCTCTAGCAGCACCCATGTTAACATCATCATTGTCTTCGATCGTGGGGTCATCATTTGGAACTCCACGAAATCTTCTCTTACAGGTGGCACTGCTAGACCTTCTTGGTTGACTACCCTTTTTCAAACCTTCCATTTGGGTAGGTTCATTTGTTGGAGGCTAGATTGGAGATTGTGGTTGTTCTGGGCCCATATTGGTGTCCTGCACTTGTCCTTCTATTACTGGAACATTTGGACATTCAGGCTGATTCACAGTTCTGCTACCAGAACATGAGTCCACACAGAGTAGTCCTTCAACCCCACATTCTTCCTCCCTATTCGTATAATTTTCAGCACTGCCAAAGATGTGCAACTCCATCTTCCGATTACCGGACAATAGTGCTTCCTCTAAATCCATATCTGAAGAGATGATTTGATACTCTTTCATCTTCGGATGAGGAACCACGTAGTCAATTCTCAAAACCTGGTTGACACCAACCTCAACAAACTTCTCGGCCCACCTCTGAAGATCACTAAAAGTTACCTCCTCAATAATGATCATCCCCTCTGCCTCTTTGAAACCCACAGCACGCCTACGTCCCTTTCTAGATACCCATTTTCCTCCAATGTGCAATTTAACCTTCATATTAGTCACTCGAACATTCCTGGTAAGATGAAAAAGGATTTCCAAAATAATTTTTTTAATTAAAATGTTCTACATTCCCAACAATTAGCAAAAGATAAGATAATTACCGCAGCAACACGCAACCTAACAAAAAGAGGAAAACAAAGCAATTTAATTTTGGATTGGTTCCAACTATGAACCATGTGTTGCTGAGTTAAAACGGTTCAGCTTTATAACCTTATGATATCTCAACATAAATACTAACAAACAAACAAACAAAATCATTGAGTAATATCATGGAAAATCAACAGAATCTTAAGTACTAAGAATCAAACAACCCACGTATTACATCTTCTCTCTCTCTTTTTCTTGAGTTGTTTATGTATTACTTATTGAGCAAAAAAAACACACTTGGTGATAACAAGTCATTAACCAAATTTCTATAGTAAATCATCAAACTCGTTGACTCACAAGTCATTAACCAAATTTCTATAGTAAATCATCAAACTCGTTGACTCACAAGTCATTAACAAAAAAATCACTATAGTCCAATTTCATGCAAACCCAATATTCCCCACTTAAAGGGCAGACATGCAGGCATACATGGTTCCTTGGAAGTCCAAATCCCAAAATTATCACCATAAACCATGATTTTCCAGCAATCTTAAAACACAAAACATAATTTATGAACCCAAACACAAACATATATTTCAATAATGTTGGTTAAACAATCCCCATCTCTAATATCCACAATCATATCAAACATCCAAAACCAAACTTTTCGAAAATCGAATCTGAAAACCACAATAACGAGTGTTTCGAAATGCCTACCTCATATGCCTAACAACAAGTCCACTTCTGGTGTGCATGTTATCGAGTTGGACGACGACGACGAACTTCTCGCAAGGGTGGCTGCCTTGAAGAGGACAATATGAGGATTCGGCTGGGAGAGGTGGGTGTGGGGTTTGGGAAGAGGACGATCGGGTTTAGGATTGAGAGATCGGGTTGGTGTTGGAGATCGAGGGATCGAGAGGAGGATGTTCGGGATCGGGAAGAAGAGATGGAGGGGTTCGGGAAGGAGAAAAGGGGTTTTTGTGGTAGGAAGGAGAAGATGGGTTTTTGTTGTAGGAAGGATAAGAGGGGTTTAAGGAGGTTAATTTTCTGATTTGGGGAGGTTTAATCGTAAAACCAAACGGGGCGTGATTTTTGAGGTACGGCGTCAGGTTGGGTTTAACGGTAACACCAAGTAAGTGTATAAAAGCAAAATCTTTGTTTTGCAAGTGCATATGACTAATATAATACTATAGGAGAGCAAAGCTCCAATAAGACCTGTTCTCAAGTGTACACAAGCAAAATCCCCGACAATTTTTATGAATGCCATCATTGTATACACGTTCTGGTCTGAGTTTTTAGGTGCCCTTGTGAATGAAAATGATAAGATCGATTTATCAAGTTTATTTTATAGGAGATGGTGGTCGACAATTATTCTCTCGTCGTTATGGGAATGTGGGATTTTCTTACGTTGGTATTTGCACCCCTAGAAGTTAAAGACTTGAGAGATAGATGGGGTGACGTAAGCTACAATTTATGAATGGGACATTTGCTTGGGTGCACCCGAAAATGGATATAATTGGTTTTATACACACGTGTTTCAGGTATTTACTTGAGTGCACCTACATTTACAGTTTAATTGCTTGGATGCACCTGATCCGTCTGTAGGTCTCACTTCGTTGATTTTTATATTAGAAAATTTACAAAACACACCATCTAAAATTGAATTGTCCTTATTATTAAATTCAAAAACACAAAACAAATATTTATTTTACAAACACATCCTCTCTTCTCTCTCTCTCTCCCTCTCTCCTCTCTCTCTCATTTCTCTCTCATGTTCTTTCTCTCTCTCTCTCTCATCTTTGTCTACCTTGTTCTCTTTCTCCTCTCACTCTCATCTCTCTCCTCTCTCATGTGCTCTCTCACTCTCTTCTGTTCTCTCTCTCCTCTTTCTCTCTCTCCTAGCTCTCTTATGTTCTCTTCCTCCTCCTCTCTCTCTCTACCATATTCTCTCTTCTCACACTCGAATTATCTCTTTCCTCTCTTATGTTCTCTCTCTCCCTTATTCTCTCTCTCGCACTCGAATTCTCTATCTCCTCTCTCTCTCTTCTCACACTCGAATTATCTCTCTCCTCTCTCTCTCTTCTCACACTTGAATTTTCTCTCTCTCTCTCTCTCTCTCTCTCTCTCTCTTGTGTCTAATATAGTGATCATTCTTGTTTCTAATAAAAGTTTAGTTGATCATGTGCATAATAATAAAGATAATTTGTTATCTTGTTCGAGAGAGAGAGAGAGAGAGAGAGAGAGAGAGAGAGAGGAGAGAGAGAGAGAATTCAAGTGTGAGAAGAGAGAATAGGAGAGAGAGAGGAGAAAGAGAACATAAGAGAGCTAGGAGAGAGAGCATAGAGAGAGAGAAAGAGGAGAGAGTGAGAGAGAACACAAGAGAGGAGAGAGAACATGATAGAGAGAGTGGAGAGAGAGAAAGAGGAGAGAGAGGAGAGAGATGAGAGTGAGAGAGTGAGAGGAGAGAGAGAACAAGAGAGAGAGAAAGAACATGAGAGAGAGAGGAGAGAGAGAGAGAGAATAGAGAGTGTGTTTGTAAAAGAAATATTTGTTTTGTGTTTTTGTATTTAATATTAAAGACAATTCAATTTTAGAGGGTGTGTTTTGTAAATTTTTGAATATAAAAATGAACAAAGTGGGACCCACAGACGAACCAGGTGTATGCAAGCTATTAAACTGCAAATACAGGTGCACCCAAACAAATACCTGAAACGCATGTGTATAA
Organism: Triglochin maritima; assembly: GCA_963682175.1. NCBI lineage: Eukaryota > Viridiplantae > Streptophyta > Magnoliopsida > Alismatales > Juncaginaceae > Triglochin > Triglochin maritima. The sequence continues at coordinate 10,126,243 of OY821785.1, forward strand.
AGCCAATTATGCCCGTTTTCAGGTGCACTCAAGAAATACCCCTTTATATATGAATCACATTGTAGCTTCAGTGTGCTAAGTGATATATGTATTGTTTCGGGATTGAGGTATGACAATGAACATGGACTTGCAACGAATTTATAGGGACTGAAGTAAAAAAATATCTCTATCCATAAGGTCCCATTTTGAAAATTATAAGGATCGCAAAGTATAATCAGATGGACCATCACATTGTAAGTGAGTTGAATCTAAAACCCAATTTAGTATAAGTGACTCTGAAGAATCACAACATCATAGTTTTAGTGCGACGATGATGACATTTTGAGTTATGTTACTGGTGTTCTCTGTATACTAAAAAATCTTATGCTTTTTAATCTAAAAACGACATTTATACTATTACATGCAGATAATGTAAATCGACAGCATTTATGACCCTTTACTTTTGTAATAAGACCTTATAAATTAAGAACATGACTTTTATATTGTTACATATATATTGACCTTGTAATTCAATAAGCACCCTCTTTGCTTTTATACTAGGACAATGTAAATCGATGAGTCTTTCATCGAGTCGCTTAGGCTGTTTGGGTTATAGCTAGAGTCATCTCTCCACACGAGCATGCCCACTCGAATCAGATTTTATGGTGGGTATGTGCAGAATTCGATTTTGGGCAAAATCAATTCTTTAGAATCATTTGTCAAACGATGTTACAAAACGAAACTACTGGGGAGGTGCATCTTAAATCAAATAAGTTGGCCCCTCAGAATCGATCCAAAATCTTTGAGTGTTTGATCAATCATCAGTCTTAAACATCCATTAAAAGAAAAGTGATGTTTATTTCATTAAAATTAATTCGTTAACCCATGATCACTCCATCAACCCACTATTTTAGGTCTAAACTTTTTTTTCTGAATCCACAAATTAATTAACTCGGTTAATTTAATTTAATTTAATTTATAGTTTTACACAATACAATTTAGTCTTTTCATTTCTTTAAAAATGGGGGAAATTAATTCAAGCCGCTAAAGAGATGATCACTTTAAGCATGACTATTTTTTAAGGGGTTGTTATATAAGGATGTGGCGTCCCGGACGCACCTAACGTGGTCAGTCTAGTCAACAAAAGTTAAATGTCTTTTACTTTTTGAAATTAATTAAATAACAAAATTATTTATTTTGTGTCACATGCAACATTTATTTTCCCAATGCAACATTTACTTTCCCAATACAACATTTGGTTTCCGTACACAACATTTGATTTCCCCATGCAACATTCGGATACAAAAGCAAAACGAAGAGTTCATGTAAAACGAAGAAACCTTACACATGTGTTTGTCCTTCTAAACATATGAGTTTGTCCTTATTAATATATGAGTTTGTCTTTTTTAATATATAAGTTTGTCATTTTAAACATATGAGTTTGTTATTTCTAAGCTATGAGTTTGTCATTTTTAATATATGGGTTTGCCATTTTTATCATCTGTGTTGTCCTTTTTAATATATGAGTTTGTCATTTTTAACTTATATGTTTGCCATTTTTAACCAATGAATTTGTCTTTTTAAAAAAGGATGAATGCAATGACCTTATTATCTCTTATCATCTTATTCCTCCACTCCAAGCCCTCCCAACCCCACCACCCCTCCACCCCTCCACCTACCTCTCCACTCCACTCCCCTTTCCCCTCCCTCCTAGGACGACCGCAAGCGTCTCGTCGCCCACCGTGCCATGGAGTTCCTGAGATCTAACATGGTCCTCGGCCTCGGAACGGGCTCCACCGCCAACCACTTTCTCCTCCTCGTCGACCAACTTCACCGCGACATCCTCACCAACATCGTCGGCGTCCCCACCTCCCTCAAAACCCACTCCCAAGTCGTCTCCCTCGGCATCCCTCTCATCGATCTTGCCTCCCACCCCATCCTCGAGCTCTCTGTCGACGGCGCCAACGAAGTGGATCCCGACCTCAACCTCGTCAAAGGCCGCGACGGGTCTTTGCGTGGGGAGAAAATGATGGCAGGACCACCTCCCTCCACCAAAACTCGACGTCATCCTCCAACCTTTACCTTGACTTTTGAGGAATCATGGAATGTTTTGAGGAGATATATATGGTGGAAACTAAATATTGCATAGTTTAGCGTGCGCGTGATGTGACACAAAATAAATAAATAATATGTGATTTAATTAATCTTTGATAATAAAAAATATGTGAGTTTTGCTGACTGAACTGCTAACTGGATTGACCACGTTAGGTGCGTCCGGGATGCTCTGCGTCTACTAAACATTACCCTTTTAAGCATGTTCTCTTGTCCTTTTAGTAACAAGTCTTTTTACCCATTTTACCCTCGTTTGATCCTATATTTTCAACTCAGCCACTGCTTTTTGTTTTGAAAAGATTCTTTATTCCACTTGTTTTTCTTAACTTTTTCTTAGATATGGTCTAATTGAAAAATATTTTGAAAAATTCAACTTCAAATTCTTAATCCTCTTGAAAAGCTTGTCAGTTTAAGTACCATTTGTAATACATTTCGAGTATCTGAAAATCGTGATAAAAAAATCAAGTCGGTTAACCAATGTTGTCCAGTTAGTTGTTGTTCTTATGGGAGATGACTATTTTTCATTTTTTAGTTTATTGAGACTAAATTCTTTCCTAAAAAAATTTAAACTTGTAAATGTGAGATTTCTGACTGTGACTCAAATAATAGTCAGCCAAGTGAATTTTTTTGTCTGAATATAACAAAACGTGACTCACAAAGAGTTATCAATCAAAGCATATGAACATTTTCATGTCTTAAGATTTTAGCTACTACCTACTAGTGATGGAATCAATTAAATTTTTGTTGTGTTACTTGTATGCTTTTGAAGACAAAACAAACTAACTTTTAGATAAACATCAATTTAACATTTTTTCATAGAAATCATTTTCTGTGTGCAAATTATCAGAATAAGTATAACTCTGATGAGTCGTGGCAGTTAGTTGGCAGACTGGAGTCCGTGAAGTAGATGACTCTCACTCAGTCAATTACTATTTTTAACCAGTCTGCCAAGACGTCAATCCGATATGTTGTTCTTGTTGGGGTGGGACCCCAGACAATTCCTTTGTGGTGAAACCGCCCGTAGAGAGGGGACGTTGTTGTCAAGCAATCTCTTACAATGGCTTGTGAGCCTGATGGCTTAGGTGTTTAATCTTCTGATTCGTTGGCACTCACGTGCAACACCTCATGTCCATTTGATGAGTATCATAATTTATCATATTTACCATCACTATTATCTTACTTTTGTATTTGAATAATGTTATGTCGAGTGTTTTGTTTTCGTTTAGTAGGTTACAAGAAAATAAATACAATTGCTGAAAATATTAAAAAGTGAAAGAACTTAAATGCAAAATCCAACATAAAGTCAAAGTTGGAGGGCATGATACAAGAAATCCACTCCACATCTTTATGCTCTCTATTATGCTGCAAATTTATGGGAAAATACTGAAATTATAAGTCTAAATTCGGATTATGCAATCAACATCAAATAGGAAAGTTCAAATATGAAAAGTTTGGACAGTCAGCAGATGTCACTTATTTTATTCATAACATGCACTTCCAATCACAAAATTTGATGATTACAGATCCGTTGGAAAAATAATTTGACGAAAAAGATTTCATTTTGTACCAAATCTCAAAATCAAATTAAAAAAAGTCTCAATTGGTAGGACAAATACAGTTGAATCTGGAAACTCGATCTCCAGAGAGACCCTCACCAAATATGCAATAACATATCAAAATCAAGTGATTTAAGTGGAATTGGAAAGATATTTGGAAGGATCACGATTTCCTCTCTCATAGGATATTCCAAATTCAAACGTTTCAAGGGTGAAACGACACATGAAAAACTACTGACCTGGGAGAGACAGAATTATATATAAAGTCTTGTATTGTCTAATCAAGGGAGCTCTTCTCATTTAGTTCAATTTTCATATATTTTCTACGGGGAGAGAGTCTCATGTTGCATGTACTTAGTTTCTATTTTTATTCTTGGCTAAATAAATTTTCTATTTGCTTCTCATGTCTCTCTTCTCTTCTTTTATGTTTTATTTCATTTTGTGTAACTAAATCCATCTCTTGGAAGGTGGAGATATGAGTTAGGATGAATTAAAAATTAGGGTTTCCATCATGATGATATTTCAATTTGTTATTACTTTTACTAATTTGCTTGAAAGATGTAGATGATTTATAATTATTTGATAATTTAATGTTACTTGTAAGTTTCTTAATCTATGCTTTGAATTATATCGTTGCTTCTTTGCTTGAAATAATTTGTGAAGTTGTAATTAGATCTAGGTTAGTTGTTGTTTGATGATTTGATAGTCTAATCACTTCAAGTCATGCTTACAAAATCTAATCTTGTGTGCTTAATGAAATGTGCAACCCTTTTCCCAATTCATGCCTATGCAAATGTTTTCACTTTCTAAGTGTTTCATCTCATCGTAATTTTTTCTTGCATTCTTATTCTACAAAAACCTATAAAAATCTTTAGATTATCTTTTAATATGTTAATAAAAGAAAACACCAGAAATATCAACCACCATTAAATCTACCATTATTATTACTTGTGCTTCGTTGAAAAATAGAATTGATTAAATTTTGCAGCATCTCCCTGTGTTCTACTCGTAGCTACACGATCTGTACACTTGCGATAAAATTTAAGACTCATCACCACCCGACATTTAGTTTGGGGTTCTGTGTTGCCTAAGAATGGACTATGTTGGAAGTGACTCCTCACTAACGACAATTGATTTTAGTGGAGTGGTAAAGTCACATGCCATAACTCTTTCAGGCCTAACGAGTCATAACGAGTCAGTGACATTTTGTCTGTTAGTTCTGCAAGCCCTATTTCAATTGTTGTCGTTTGGGTATCCTAGAGTTCAATTTACCTTAGTTTCAGTTGTTGTAGGACTTGAAACCAATCTACTTATTTTTGTTTAACCAGTCTACTACGTGAAAGACATCAGTCTGCTATGTTAGTCTAAAGAGTCAGCTACATTTCATTTGTTAGTTCTGCGGATCCAACTTCATTTGTTGTCCTTCATCAGTGTCCTAAAATTCAGTCACGTTAGTTTAAGTTCTTGTAGAACTTGGCCGACTATTCGGAGTGAAATGGCTGAGTCTTGGCAATTAGTTGCGCAATTAGAGTACTTAAAGTAGATGAGTTTTACTCAGCCGACTAATTTGGTTTTAACAGTTCATTAAGTGAAAGACATCAGTCCACTATGTTGGTCTAACGAGTCAACTACATTTCTCGTCTATTAGTTCTGCGGATCCAATTTATACTGTTGTCTTTCATGAGGGTCCTAGAGTTTATTTCACTTTAGTTTAAGTTATTGTAGGACTTGACAGAGTGTTCTAAGTGAAAAAAGTTGAGTTGTGACATTTAGTTGGTCGGCTGGAGTCCGTGAAAAGTTTTGTTTAACCAGTCTACCACATGAAAGACGTTGGTCTAATGAGTCAGCTACATTTAATTTGTTATTTCTGCATATCTAACTTCAATTGTTTGGGTGTCATAAGGTTCACCTCATGTTAGATTAAGTTCTTGTAGGATTTGGCCGACTATTCGAAATGAAACATATGAGTCGTGGCAGTTAGTTGACCGACTAGAGTCCATGAAGTAAATGACTCCCACATAGTCGACTACTTTGATTTAACATGTCTGTGTCGAAGATGTGAGTCCGCTACGTCGGTCTAGCAAGTCAGCTACATTTTGTGTTAGTTATGCATCAACAATTTCAATTATTTCCTTCTTCGGTGTTCTACAATTAACTTCACGTTAGTTTGAGTTGTTGGAGGCATTGGCCGACAGTTCGAAACGAAACAAATGACCGATTACAGTCCGTGAGGTAGATGATTTCCACTTAGTCGGCTACTTTTGTTAAACCAATCTACTAAGTGAAAGACATCAGTTCGCTAGGTTGTTGTAGCAAGTCAACTACATTTCGTATGCCACTTTTGCATATCCAATTTCAGTTGTTGTCTTTCTTGGATGTCCTATAATTAATTTGACGTTACTTTGAGTTGTTGTAGGATTTGGCCAACTGTTCAAACTCAATCGACTAGGTCACATGTCTTAGTTGGCCGACTAAAGTCACTGAAGCAACTAAGTTCCTGGGAGTGTGTTGTTTTAACTGACGCAGATGTCAATCTTTGATAATCCAGTTGGCGAAATTAGTAAAGACAATATGTCAATTACTAAAAAAACTTGTGAACTAAGAAAACACTTTAATACAAAGTACATGATGAGATGCAAAAACTAACATATTTGATAGTTTACCTGGGCTCGTTAAGAACATTTGCTAACAATATCTCAATAAAAAGTACAACATCATGCATAAACTAACAAATAATTTGAGTTTATTCCGCCGTAGACTTTGTGATGACCAACTTTATTACACCGAGAATAGGTGATGGGATTTGTATCTCTATTCTTTGATGGAATATCTTTTTTTCTTCAAATAATTAACCAACTCGGGATTTAATTAATATCTGATCTGATAACACTACTACAAAAATAGGATTCACAGATGGAATTTTATCCGTCGGTGAAATATTTGTCAGTTCAAGCAACTATACACCGACGGATAGCTCGTACCGTCTGTGCAAGCGTACACCGTCGAATTAGTTAACCAACACCAATGGATAGAGTTCGTCGCTTAATCTTTTCGTAGTATTCGTCGGACTACAAATGTACACCGACAGATATATATTGTAGGTGTATATTTTCGATAAAACATTCCGCGGGAAAATGAAATTGGTCACGTAAAAACCACCCTGAAATAAAAAACCATTCCATCAGAGTATATTTTAAAAAACAATCATTACAAATTATTACGTTTAATGTCATCGACGGAGGGAACCGTCAGACCATTAGTAATAATATCACCAACATATACCCTTAGAACACCGATGGTTATATCGGTAGCCCCGCATCGGGTTGTCTTCATTTCTCTCTTCACAAACACTTCAAAACCCTTATCACTACTCGTCGTTTCGCTGCTTGCCGACGCCGATGCCACCGCTTGCCGCCCTCACATTGCTTGCCTCATGCTCGTGTGGTAACCCCTCATCCTCGACCTCCTCCACCCCCTCCTCCCTGCCCCGACCCCGGCCCCTCCCACACTGACTGCCTCCTCCCCACCCGGACTGCCTCATCCCCACTCGCCCTCCTCCCCACCTCAACCGACACCACCACCAAACGACCATTACTCCCACTGACTTCCACCCCCACTGCCCTCCACCATCACCAAATGGACACTACCACCACCACCACCCAGCCCCACCCCAACCTCTACCACCAACTCCACTAGCCTCCACTACCACCAAGCCCACCGAAAGCCCCCCACAACCCTCTACAACCACCCTCTCCATCCCCACAACCCCACGTCTCCACCCACCACCACCCCAATGGCCACCAAGATCACCCTCCCAACCCAGCCCCCACCACCAAATGTAATTTACAATAAATTTTCAATTTTCTATGAAGTTTTGTTTTTTAATCAATTAATTAGAATATAATTGTTATTTGTAGGATTAAATTTGTGATTTTGTATTATTGAAGTTGTGAAAGTTACATTTTGAATGGTTATTTTGATTAATTAGCCATTTTGTGAATTTATTATAGTAATTATAGTTTGTATGATTAACTTGATTTTGTATATTTAGTTAGATTTATTAAGTGAATTTGCATAAATAGTCTTTATTTAAAGATATTGGTTTTGTTTGTAAGTTTGTGTTGTCGGTGACGATGAATGTGAAATATAATGGATGTCAAAATTAGATGTGAAAAGTAATTGATATGTGTTTTTCTTTGTCAAACATGGCTTTGTAGTATTTTCAATATTGAAAATATAAAGGATGTTCTCTTAAAATTTCTAAAATTTATAATTTTATTGTAAACGTGTTTAGGGTTTAAACTACTTTAGGTGACTTTTGAGGTTTAGTTTGGTTTAATTTGTGTGAGAGTTTGGTTTAATTAGTTTGGCTATTGTTATTTCTATTCATAAATTACAACGTATATCGAAAGATAATTAGAATGTGGACATTAGATATTGGTCATATGTAGTTATGTATGAGGAGACTTCTAGCCATAAATATTCATTGCCTTCAGACCTTACAAACATCAAATCCCATATTTGAATCATTAATGCTGATTGATAACAACTTCGAACAATTTCTATCCAAAGGCACCAAAAAATGAAGTTACCCACGTATTATTGTTTTGCGACTTATAAAATATATCAAAACAACAACTATTGAATTGTAGACATCAATTTCCACATCTAGTATGCACGATGAATTGAAAGTGATATCCAATTAGGTGAATTATATTATGTATTATTAGAAACAGAAGCATCACATATGGTTTTCTAATATAATAGTGAACCTACATGTGCACTTGTCCAACACCCTCCTCTCTCCTATCTTTAGACAACTGTTCTCATAATAATCTCTTTCGCTCTCTATTTCTTGAGCAAGGCGTGAAAGAAATCAAAAACATCCTTCCAAAACAAAAGGTAGTAGAACCTTGATGTGCTAACATATTATTTGCATATAACTAACATGTATAAAGTCATGCATAACAAACTACATATAAAACAATTATTCTCGACTCTATGTAATACGCATCTGTGCATTTCTTTGGTAGCATCTAGCACGAGAGAATGTATATTATTTGAGTGATGAGTTTAAAGATAATGGAAAGAAACGTATATCGACATCTCACCTCAATATATACCATCCAAGACAATAGTTTCCAAAAAAACAAATCAAATCATAAATTTTGGGTTTTGTTTGTTTTCTTCTACCTGTTCTATTTCTTTGTTTGGGTGCAAATGGGATAGTAGTTGTCATTGTCTTACTTCAGTTTGAGTTTAGAAGACATAGAAATGTAATACACTATACTTTCATTACAGTTCCAGAAAACAATATTTATAGTTGGGATGAAAACAAAAAAAAAGTAACTTGTGAGATTGAGAGGTATTTCATGTTAGGAATTACCAACTATACCATTGAGATTTACATTAAAGAGGTAAGGAACATAGTTAGATTAGAATTTCAGTATTAAGAGTTAAACCAACTCAACTTGGGTTGCAGAAGGTGATGGAAGAGGATGTGTTAAAGAAAATTAGTATTTTGACGATTTTGGATTTAGGATTTAGTATTGGATTGTATGATTAGTTAGATTGATAAATAGTTTTCTTAAAGATATCGAACAATTTATCTTTGTAGGGTATTTTTGTTTTTCGTTTTTTTAATTTTTTTTTAAATTTGATGTCTGTAATTCACACTCAATCCTTGCAACATTCATATTTAATTTAGAAACATTCAAATTCACATGCACAAAGAGATACATCTAATAAGGCAACAAATATAAAAAAACATTCTTATTTATGAATCAGTTTTTTAAGTCAATCTACAAAAATGAAAATACTTGAGCATCTCCTAGCTGCTTCTCAACTTCTTCTTGCTTTTCCTCCAACTCAAGCCAAACACATTGCACTCTTAAAAGCATCTGCAACAACAGTTCTTCGGCATGGGATAAATAAATTCTTCAATAAATGACTACATCATTATTAGAGATAAGTAATACCAACGAGGCAACTACAAAACATTGAAGAATTCAGTTTGAAGAAATTAGAGATAAGTAATACATTGGTTTCAGTAGTTCACCATATCAACTAAAGCTTTTAGCAGGACAAATGCTGATAGGAAAACATTAACTTAATTATATTATTCTAAGTAACATAAAAATTCAAAGGATCGGTCAACATCCATACACACTAAAAGGCTAGATTATTAATAAAAACTACAACTTACCAATAACTACATGAAGCATACATGGAAACCTCAGACCTTTGTTTGATTAGACATTCATAAGCTTGCCTTCAGTGCTCCAAATGCTCGACATGCTGGTTACGTTCCTTCGCCAACGCAGAGGAGTGGATTCGGAAGAGGGTTTGGGTGGAACGCTGAGGTCGGGGTTTGGAGGCAAAGGAGTGGATTCCGACGAGGGTTAGGGACGTTGGAGTCATGGAGGACATGGGATCGTGAGGTTGGAAGCGGAGAAGGAAATGGATCTCTCTCCCATCTCTTACTTCTGGACAGAAAGGTCGATGTGGTTGGGGAGAGGTAGGCGGCTAGGATTTATGTTTGTTGATTTCCAGATTGACAGGATTTCAATTTGGTTTACGTGGCTACACCAAAAAAAAATTCAACCCTTACTCTTCGGACTATTAAAAGGCCGACGTGGAAGACCCCCTACCATGTTAGATTAGTTAAAAACCGACGTGGTAGACCACTTCAGTTAAGATCCAGTCCAACGTCCAGAAATCGGGTCTCGGTCCCCTACCACGTCATTTTATGTGTTCGCGGGCGTGGTAGCGTTTTAATTTAAAATATATATTAAAAACAAATAGCACATATCTTGGCAATAATAATCGACTGATTCTTGGCAACAACACATATCTTATGAAAACAAAATTACAAAAAGAATAGACAATTGAACAGATAAATGACAGGGAATATCAGCATATCATCAACCAAACAACATTTTCCGCAGACAGTTTCTCCGGATCTCATCTGTTGCATCATCACAAAAATTGTGTGATAACTGATGCATTGCATACATTGCTTCATATGTCTTCCATTTAGATTAATTTTATATCAATAAATGTTGTTAAGGTATGTGTTTAGTCTTATTTACAGAATACAGGGACCTGAATGCAAATTACCCATATCCTGAGCAAAAACGCGTGCAAGAGACTCATTTTTGACATAAAGACCAAGTTCAAGATTATCGGGTTCAAATTGAAGTTCATCCAAGCATAAAAGCATTCAAGACCTAATTACAAAAAGGTCAAGGACTTAAGCACAAAAGTAATCAGAGACTTAATTGCAAAGAGCCGAGGACCTGACTGCAATTACAAGTACCAAAATATTAATTTGAAAAGGTTTTAAAGAAAAATCAATTGGGATCTCCAAATATATGAAGAAATAAATTCGGAGCTCAAAAGAAAGGAAAGAAATCAATCCAGACGCGCAAAGGACATTTAAATCATATCATAAACACACAGGAAAAATCCAGATCGAATCTGGGCCAAAAAGGTGCCGATTCCGCCGCACCCCATGTACAAAATGCGGCGGATTAGCCGTACAAAAGTCGATCCGTGCGCTCAAATTTTTACCAATGTTGTATTGACGCATGTACTTTTCTTTTATGTATTGGGATCCCCGGTTGAGGCAATAAATAAGGCCGAATAATGTATTGAAACGGGTCTTGTTTTTATTTCCATACTTTAGTAATAAAATTTTGTTGGTTTATTTTGTGTTTTTAGTTTTCTTTTGTAGTTTCTCTAGGACCCCTTCTTCTTCCCTCCATCCATGAGTTTCTAACTCTCTCCAAAGGGTGGGGGTGACGGATTTTGGGTGATGAGAAGAAGAATGATGTTATTATTTTAATTTCGTGTTAGTATATTTTGATTACTTGAGTTTATGTTGAATCATTTATCATGTAATGCTTTATAGCTAATGTGATTTATTATAAGTTTCAGATTTCTCTAAACAAAACCCGACATCTAAACCTCCACCCGCTAGATTCTCATCCATCTTTGCTTTATTTTTAATTTGTTTTTGTTGTTCTTGCTTTAGAAATTAATTAAAAACCAAAAATCTCAAACCAAACTTATTTCTCTCTCTTTCTTTCCCTAATCGAAAATCACAAAAATAACAATATCTCTCCCTCCTTGTGTTCGACCCGTACTTGCCACGTCTTCATTGACGTCGTGCACTTGCGGTATAAATTAAAATTCTCATCAAGTTTTTGGCGCCGTTGCCGGGGAGGCGACGAATATTTTGTTTATTTTTGGTGATTTCGATTTTATTCTGTTTATCGTGTGCGTGATCTAACTATTTGGGTTTGCGTTTCAGGAGACAACAGAGTGCGCGGCGAAATCCGGGCACATTCGGAGCAAGAAGGGCGGCGAAATCGCCGCATCCAAAGAAGAACCAGCGGCGGATTCACCGCACGTTTGGAGCATCTGGGCTTCAAACTTTTTTGGGGTCGTCTCCATCTCTGGGTGGACGCGTAGAGCAACTTGAAATTCTCGAGAGCGGGTAGTGAACCCGACTGAGCGTGCGTAGGTAACCTTTGTTGACTTTTTCCTCGTAATTTCTAGTTTCGGAAAGTTTCCTTTTTAGTAGAATTGCACGTGTTAGGCTCAAATTCCATAATTGGCAATAATTCAACTCTGACCTAAAAATGGGCAAAATTAGAAGGACTTAGTGCATGCATCATATAGTGTTTTGTTTGCATTATTCTTGCTAAATTCTTGCAAATTAATTCTTGTTGAAGAGTGCTGGAGGCAAAGTACGTGCGCGGTTTTTTTCGATTGCATTTAAGCATATAATCTAGTTTGCATACAACCTTACAATTGCCCCCCACTAAAGACCAATGTTTAACTATCTTTGCTAGATTAAAGTTAAACTATCTTAAGGGCAACTCCGTAGGAAAAGATACGGTGGGGATTTCATCACCCTTCCGTGGCCCACAAATCACAATCATAAAGTGTCACCCAAGCCTTAAATTAAAATCAATTAGACATTGGCCCCTAAGGACTCGGACTCAATTAAGGAGAAGATTAGTTTGACTTGCTATGACTTGAAGCTGATCGAATTTAATTTGGTGTCTAGAAAGTGTTTTTGTGTTGACGTAAGTCTTCCAAGTGAAGTGGTTGTCTAATTGGCACCGACTCTGTCGGAAGCGCCCCCACTAGCTATACACTGTCTGGACAATTTGGTTTGATTAGTGAGGGAGGTGAATCAAGCGAACCAATTTGACTCAACCAGTTAGGAGTCGTCTAGATTTAAGCTACATTAGGTCTAGGATTGTTTGAACCGTGCTTGTTTAGGAAACTTCTGACCAACCCTCTCATCTATCTTTTAGAGTTAAGTTTGCCTTCTCCTCTGCGTCATCTTCTTCTCATCTACTTCTACGTTCTAGTTTCCTCCCCTTTACACTCTCTGTTAGCGTTTTAGGGTCGAGTCGAGCACTTTTTGCGAGCTTAGCCTCGTGGTGGTGAGAGTGATCGACTCGAGAGTTTTTTGTTGAGATGGATGGTTACATGGGCGACCATCCATATCATTGTTGGGATCAGGACAATTCTTCCTGGTAATCTGGACCCATGCAACCTGAGGTGGCTCAGACTAACACCCCATATGGTTGGGACAATCCTAATTGTGTGACTGAGCAATCTTCATATTGGGGTAACATGAGAGAGGCACTGACTGCTAGACCACAATCTAGTTATGTCGGATCATATGTTGGTCAACAAACTGAGGCATTACCACAAACTCTGGCCTCCTTCATGCGTATGGCAGACAACATGAGTGCACCGGTGGCTCCAGTAGCCGTACCATGCGACAGTTGTGGGTTGAGTGGTCTGTTATCAGGGAATGCCCTCATGTTCCCCCAGAGCCTGAGTATGAGCATACATTTTCCCAAAATGCTCAATATGACCATTACACATCCACGTACAACCCGAGAGTGATGGATTCGTGGGGAGACAATTCATATCTAAATTCTTATACTTCATTTTCACCCCAGTATCCTCCTCCCGAATACCCAGAATTCTACCAACACCCAACTTCAAATCATTGGACCCATTCTCAGCCCATCAACACCCAACCTCAAAATTTCTCAAGCTCTGACTGGGACCTCATAGTTGACCGCATACCTGATTCCTTGAAACAAACTTTCCTTACGTTCATGGAAACCACTCAACAGTCCGTACAAAATATAACACTGCATGTGAGTCAAATGTCGCAGCAATTACGTAAACGTGAGGAGAGTAACTTTTCTTGTCAACATGAGGATGCATCTCTTGATATCGAACCACCACCACATCCACAAATTCAAAGCACAATCCTTCAAAGTCAAACTCCTAGTCAGTCTGAGGGACTTGGGGTTTCAATTCACGATCACTTGGTGGAGGATTCGATTCAAGTTGAGAATAACATGGACCAATTTCATCATGAGTCGGCACAGGATTGTGCCTTATCTTTTTGTCCCGTGGCCCTTGAGCCACATGATCTTTATGTTGTGCCTCTTAAGGACTCACCTCTGGTGGAGCAAGAGCTCCCTAGCACCCTCAATTTCAAACAACCTGATGAGAGTTTGCCTCTCACTATTGTTCCTGATCATCTTGGAAATGATGGAACATCAAACAACTAGATTGCTCATGAGGGTATTAGGAGTTCCTTGGAGGATACTTTGGGTATGAGACTCACTTTTTGTTCGCCTGGTGAGTCGGACTTGCCTAACGAGGTTCTTGACCTTGTTCCGACGCATCAGCCAGTTGGTTGGAGAGTTTGGATTAACGATCATAACTTCAGCACCGCAACGGGAGAAACTCTTCTTCCATTGCCCCTTATTTCCCAAACTCTCGAGAGGTTCAAGCTCTTTCAGTTTGATCCTTTGAATGAGACGCATTTGCGTCCAATTCATGAACCTCTCATTTCATCAGGTGCTCTTTGTGACGAGGGGCCACACATGCGTATTCTGGCCCTGCGTGGTGTCATGTTCCCTTTCCAAGTGCATTGACTCACTTTTGAGGTTCCCATTTGATGCCTTTTGACAAATGAAGATGGGAACTTATGTTTGTACATAATTATATTTAAATAATAATAATAATAATAATAATAATAATACAATAAAAGACTCCTTCGGTGTGCATCGTTTGTGTGGCTCCAAGAGTATTTTGGCCCCATTTCTTTCCCGTATTTGAATCCATTCTTTAGCATCTCACAGGTTTTGAGGGAATTCAGGTTTTTGTTAATCAACATAGCCATGAACTTTCCTTTGTACTTCACGTTGGTGAGATCTTTCCTTTTTCATGCATAAATCCATGTAGTATCTTGCTTACATTCATTGAGGACAATTCATGATTTAGGTGTGGGGGTGTTTATCTATCTATATATTCTGTTTGTTTAAAAAAATTATTCAATATTCCATGACATAGCTTAAGATTGAACTGCCAAAATCCGTGTACAAAATGCATTGAGTTTTTGTTCCTTATTATATAGTTCTACTTGTAGAAATTATGACATAAATCTAAGTTCCAAAGAAATAACCCATTACACTTTAAGACATGTATGCACTTAAATTGGATGAATCAAATCTTTGAAGTGGTTGATAAAAAGCAGAGGTTGAGGAAAATATACCGGGAAGTGTGGACTTCTAATAGCAATTAAGCCTTGAGGAAAATAAAAGGGGAATAAAAGTGAGGAAAGCACATTTTGCAAAATGCTTACAAAAGCCCAAGCATTCGAGTCACTGGTCCGTAGGGGTATCTTAAAACCCGGTAACTTGAGTCTGTCATCTCGGGATTATCGACCAAACTCGCTACACGAATGCAAAAAGGGTAAAAGTGTCAGAAAAAGCAAATGTGTTGAATCACAGGAAAAAAATTACTTTAAGATACTCAAGGCCCAAAGTTAAAAGAATGATCTATGTCATGGTTGATCCGAATGATACTTCACCACCAGAGGAGGCGTGCAAAATAATTTAAGTGATAACATGTGTAGAAGGGTTAGTGGTGTGAATGTTGGAGGAACAAAGACCAAGTCAGAATTTTTATGAATTAGATTTATATAATGAGCATGCAAGAATTCTAAGTAAGATGTATAAGGTTGAGGTGGAGATATTGAGAGTTATTAATGAAATGTTGAATTAAGACTTTGTGGGTGTGTCAACTGAAAACTCTCACGAGACAAAACTCGTCCTCTAAGGAAACTCAGGGGTTTAAAGGCTTGTTGCACATGCTAAGTGCAACCGTGATTCCTACGAAAGTGAGTTAGGATTTCCCTATTTTCATTTTTCTTATATTTTGTTTTGCTAGGGACTAGCAAAAATCTAGGTGTGAGGGTATTTGATGCATTGCATACATTGCATCATATGTCTTCCATTTAGATTAATTTTATAACAACAAATGCTGTTAAGGTATGTGTTTAGTCTTATTTACAGAATACAAGGACCTGAATGCAAACTACCCATATCCCGAGCATAAACGCGTGCAAGAGACTCATTTCTATCATAAAGACGAAGTTCAAGATTATCAGGTTCAAATTGAAGTTCATCCAAGTATAAAAGCATTAAGGACCTAATTACAAAAAGGTCAAGGACTTAAGCACAAAAGTAGCCAGGGACTTAATTGCAAAGAGTCGAGGACCCGACTGTAATTACAAGTACCAAAATATTAATTTGGAAAAGTTTTAAAGAAAAATCAATTGGGATCTCCAAATATATGAAGAAATAAATTCGGAGCTCAAAAGAAAGAAAAGAAATCAATCCAGACGCGCAAAGGACATTTAAATCATACCATAAACACACATGAAAAATCCGGATCGAATATGAGCCAAAAAGGTGGTGATTCCGCCGCACCCCATGTACAAAATGCGGCGGATTAGCCGCACAAAAGTCAATCTGTGCGCTCAAATTTTTACCAATGTTGTATTGACGCGTGTACTTTTCTTTTATGTATTGGGATCCCCGACTGAGGCTATAAATAAGGCTGAATCATGTATTGAAACGGGTCTTGTTTTTATTTCCATACTTTAGTAATAAAATTCTGTTGGTTTATTTTGTGTTTTTAGTTTTCTTTTGTAGTTTCTCTAAGACCCCTTCTCCTTCCCTCAATCCATGAGTTTCTAACTCTCTCCAAAGGGTGGGGGTGACGGATTTAGGGTAATGAGAAGAATAATGATGTTATTATTTTAATTTCGTGTTAGTATATTTTGATTACTTGAGTTTATGTTGAATCATTTATCATGTAATGCTTTATAGCTAATGTGATTTATTATAAGTTTCAGATTTCTCTAAACAAAACCCGACATCTAAACCTCCACCCGCTGGACTCTCATCCATCTTTGCTTTTTTTTAATTTGTTTTTGTTGTTCTTGCTTTAGAAATTAATTAAAAACCAAAAATCTCAAACCAAACTTATTTCTCTCTCTTTCTTTCCCTAATCGAAAATCACAAAAATAACAATATTTCTCCCTCCTTGTGTTCGACCCGTACTTGCCACGTCTTCATTGACGCCGTGCACTTGCGGTATAAATTAAAATTCTCATCAATAACTATTGCTATAACTAAAAACCACAAAGCATGTGACAAAACACGTACATTTCATAAAGGTATTTTTGTCTTCAAGTAGGAAAATCAGAATTTCACGATCATGTAGTGAGTACAATGCTTACAAGAAGTTGAGTTATATTTCAACAACATCCAAAATATATTAAAAAGACCCCCTACCACGTCGGATTTTTGAAAACCGATGTGGTAGGGTTTTAATTTATAAAAAATCTATATTTAAAAGGACCCACTACCTCATCGGTTTTCGGAAATCCGACGTTGTAGGGTTTTTTTAAAATATATTAAAAAGACCCCCTACCACGTCGGATTTCCAAAAATCAACGTGGTAGGATTTTAATTTTAAAAATATATATTAAAAAGACACCGTACCACGTCGGTTTTCCGAACACCGACGTGCTAGGGTTTTAATTTTAAAAATATATTAAAAAGACCATCTACCATGTCGATTTACTTCAACCAACGTGGTGGGGGGTCTACCACGTCGGTTTTAGTAAAACCGATGTGGTAGGGGGTCTTCCGCGTCGGTTCACAAACGCCGACGTGGAAGCCACCCGTCCACGTCGGTTTGTAATTAACCGACGTGGTAGAGGCGACGTAGCAGGCCAACTTTCCAGTACTGCTCGGTTTGGCATCAGATGGGTTTCAACTATTTAGTCAAGTGCAACACAATATTTGGCTTGTAATGCTCGTGCCTTATAATGTCCCATCGTAGATGAATATGAAACACCAGTTTTTCATGATGTCGCTCATTATTCCCGGTCATCTAAGCAATAAGCGAGATGTTTGTTTGCAAACACTTATCGAAGAGCTGAAATACTTTGGGAAGAGAGTATAGATACTATGATGTTTATAGTTAGTCATGTTTCACGTTGTCAGCTACCTTGTTGTGGACAATAAATGACTTTCCTGCATATGCTAATTTGAGTGGTTAGATGACTAGAGTGTATATGACATGTCCCTAGTGTATTGGAATATACTCATTCAATTTATCTAAAGCATGGTGGCAAGAATTGCTTTTTGGGTCACTATCGGCGGTTAGAAAAAGATCACCATTGGAGGAGAAATAAAAGATCATTTGATGGCAAAAAAAACACAGAGGTTTACCATACTACAAATTTCGTGAAGATGTTCTTAAATATTTGCAAAATTGTTCCCTATGTGCTGGCAATGACTGGACCAAGAAAATATATTTTTCCAGTTATCATATTGGGAAGATCTTTTAGTTTGGCAAAATCTTGATGTGATGCAGACTGAGCAGAATGTGTGTGATAGTTTGTTGAATACCATGACACCAAAAGAAAGCAAAGATAATAAGAATCAAGATATGATTTAGAGGAAATTGGTATGAGAAGGAACTTGCATTTGAGTAATACCAACGACGGCAAGACAGTGTATCCACTTGCATCTTCTTGGATGAGCACTGAAGAGAAGAAACCTTTCTACTGTGTTCCTCAGTTAGTAAAGGTGTCAGATGGGTATTCATCGAACATAAAACGTTGTGTTAACACGAAGAAATACAAGATAAACTCATTAAAGAGTCATGACCATCACATAGTGATGCAAGAGTTGTTACTCCTCCCTCATAAGAAATAGTCACGGAGTACAAGAAGTGTGGGAAGCAGTCATTAACCTGAGTCAATTTTTCCTCACCTTGTGTTCGAAAGTAAACACCGATTATTATTTCAGACGCATGGAAATGGACATCGATATTATTTTATGACAGCTGGAGATGATATTCCCACCGAGTTTTTTTGATACCCTTTCAAAAGATATATGAATAAGTTGAAATCTTTTGTTAGATATAGAAATAAACTTGAATGATCAATTGCAGAAGGTATTCTGGTGGAGGAGTGTACTACCGTTTGCTCTAGATATTTGAAGAGTGTAGAGGTAATATTTCATAGACCTTCGAGGAACGATGAAGGTGAAGGAGCTTTAGGTAAATGTCGAATGATTGTCTTTGACGCTATCTATTTAGAGAAAGCTCACAATTGGGTTCTGAATAATACTGTCATTGCTGATGAATATCACGAGTAAGTGAACAAAAGTATTGTTACTTTGCTCATTTCTTAAATTTGAATATTTCATTGAAGAAATTCACCGTTTACAGGCACTTTAACCGTTACAATGCTTTCATAGGAGTAGGACTACATTCTAATCCAAGACAACAATCTAATGTACGACATAAGAAATTTAGCGATTGGTTTAGAGAGACTATTCGAAATAAAAACACTTAGAGTGTTGAAATCGAAGTACTTGCTCGAGGACCAAATATCGTGGCAAAGAAATATTCAGGGTATATCATCAATTTTCTGGTGTGTTTTTAAATGCCACAATAGTAAGTTACTCAATAGCACAAGATAACAATCACATCCGTGCACCAGTCGACTACTTTGGTGTATTGCAAGACATAATTGAACTTCAATACTACGATGATGTGAAATATGTTTTGTTTAAGTGCAAGTGGTACAACGTTCTAGGTCGAGACAATACCACTAGAAGCAGCAATATGGAATTTTAAAAGCCGGAAGAACCATTTGTACTTGCATCCCAAGTAGTGCAACTATTTTATGTTGAAGAGCCCAAAGAAAGAGAAAGTGACGACCAAAGGTTGGTCATTGTGCGAATGTTGCCAAGGGATTTATATAGCATGGAGGACGAAGCATCTGCAGTCCCTGAGTACGAGCGAGATAATCTTGTACAAGATAGAGTCGAACTAGACAATATTAATTTTGTTGATTTGGTTAGACCATATCTAAAACCCGTGGTGGAGTAGTACACCCTGAGAGAATTGCACAATTTAACATGCCTCTAGGAAAACAAATGTAATGACAATCCCAATATATCCATAAATAGATTTGTAGTTTATAATTTTTATTGTGCAATTGATGATAAATCAAATTACTTTAGAATTTAGGTATGACGAGACGTCAGTCTTGACCACCGCACCCTGTGGGATGCAGTGATAGGTGGAGACGTCAACGACGTCAGGCGGAGGATGCCCCCACAGATAGCTAATGGTGCAGCCGATACTGAGGACGTCCGTAGTACTTTGACGTCTCATACAACGAGTACGAGTAGGGGTCGTGGATCCACACAACTTATGGAGGATTGGAACCCTACAATTCAAAATGAGATCAAGTTCACACCAGAAGGCGTACCGAAAGGAAAGAACGTCAGACACTTCCAGAATTTCATCGAGACGAAAGCCAGGAGGACACAGGTATTTCCTCCTCATTATTTGGATTGGAGATTGGTGTCAAAGAAGGACAAAGATGTGGCATTTCAGCAATTAACGGTAATATTACATACGTACTTAGATTATATTAGTATTGATTTTAATTGACACTAATTTGATTTTTTTTTTCACAGTCACACTGGACAATAGCTCTCAGGGCTCTATCAATACGGAGGTTGCCACCCATGATCCGGACGGGACTCTTCTCGTTGACGTGCACAGACGTGTGAGGATGTACTCAAGCCTCGTCACCCCTACTGACATTTACGGACCACGCGGGATGTCATCCCAAGCAGAGTGTGATGCCAGAGTGCAGGTTGAACAAGGTCAGGAGATGAATATGATGTGAAGCGAGCTAGCGGAAACAAAAAAAAGCTCGCAAGCATACATTCGATGGTAAGTTTTGATGGAGAATGGGGGTTTTAATCCCTAGGTATTGTATTTATAATTTAATAAGTTGTATCACATTTACTAAGTTAGTTTATATGTATTATAATGTTTTAAGTTACTTAATGTATAATGTTTTAATCATGTAGTATTTTTGCACGCCACCTCCACTGTCAAGTCGAGATAACGATGACGATTCATCGGGCGGAACCGACACAGAAGGTTTGGTAACTTTTTAACAAGAGATTTCACTTCTTACATTATTCTTTTATGGTGATTATAATAGTTTCTTTTGTACGTTCTCTCTTTCACGTTTTTGAACTTAGCCTTTTCGATTGAGTGGCGGTAATAAAATAATTTTGACATTAAGCTTTTTCTAAAGTTTAGAAAAAAAGTGTGATGGTTACATTTTCTTACATTTCAATGTATTTTTAGTTTTTTCACCAACTCTTTGTTCTTAAACAATATAACAATATATATTTGTGCACTCGTTCACTTTTTTTCTTCTTCTTGAGTGCATCTCCAAAAGATATCAATATCTGAAATTCAAAAATTATAAAAAATGCTCCTAAAATAAAAACACCCTTAACATTAATAACAAAAATTAACAAGAAAAAATGAAAAAAACCAACCCCTCGTTCTCACCCCATCCTCACTTCTCTCTCTCCTTCCTCTCTTCTCCTCACTTCTCTCTCTCTCCTCTCTCTCACTTCTCTCTCCTCTCTCTTTTCTTCTATTTCGAGAAGTGAGAGAGAAAGGAGAACTTTAGAGAGAGGAGAGAGAGAAAGAAGAGAGAAGTGAGGAGAAAAATAGAACTTGAGAGAGGGGAGAGAGAGAGAATTGAGGAGAAGAGAGAGAACGGTGTGAGAAAGGGTTGGTATTTTCCTTCTTTTTTCATTTTTATAATCTTTGTTAACATTAAGGATATTTTATTTTAGGAGGGTTTTTTATTAATTTTTCTAACAAAATAAGTAACGAAATAGATTATTTTTACGGTCGAGGTATACCACAGTAAAAAATGAAAACGTAAGGTGCATCTAAGTAAAATTCAAAAAAAATGTGTATTTCGGGTATTGATATCTTTTAGAGGTGCACACCCGAGAAAAAAACCATTTTAACATCGGCGTCAAACAAATCAAAAAATAACGTTGTTTTTTCTTTTCTTTTTGCGTTGCACCACCATTACTTTATCAGCTCACATAGTTGTAACATTGTTATATTTTATATTAACTTTATTTAATAATAATCAGAAATGTTATCTACCATATGCGTAATGTGATCTCTGGTATTTAGAATCATCAAGGCATGTTACAGATGCTATCACGAAAATATATTTCCCCACCATTTTTTTAATAACTTTTTAAACTAAAATACGATAAATCCATATCTTGTCATTAAACGTATAATAATAATAATGTATATTTCTAGAAAACGCATGGTTAATTTAAACATCAACCTCTTCTTCTCTCCAATTTTAGATTTTCTTTTCGAATTAGCATCCATTTTTTAGTAAGCCATTGCTCCATTGCTTTAGGAATTTATTTTCTTAAATTGTCCTTCCACTTGTAGATGTTTCATTGTGTTGCATTTTGTTTCCAATTTTTTTTAAATTTTTACCACTTATACCGAAAACATATTATCAAGTTTTGGGAAAACATGAGTTCATAGAATTTGGTTCAATAAGTATTACTTTATGATTGTGAAAATTCTTAAAGTGCAACAATTGCAGTTAGAAATGTATTATTATTAAATACATAGTCAATCCGAAAACCTAATATTGAAAATTGACAATATAACCCAAATACAACATATTTTCTTATAATTGATCTTGATTATAATTTAACTTGTGATTCAATATAAGGAAATATTCACAAATCTAAGGTTGGTAATTTTAAAAACTTATGTATCCGCTCTAGGATCTACTGTTATGTGTTTTTCTTAAGTTTTATTATTTCTACCATCTTTGATAGTACACAATACCTTATGTTTTGTACTCATCCTTATTTTAAAAGTAAATCTCCACTCATGAATCCACCCTATTTACTTAGTTGTTTTCATGCATATATGGGAGTTTAGTCATTCGCGTAGGTTACGATGCGAAGGTGCGTTAGCAGCTCGACCTGAAAGGTGCGATAGCAACTCGAGCGTAGCGAGAGGACTAGTTACTGGCTTGGCGTATTTATTTTGTTTCATTCATATGCTAAACATCCGGCTAAATTTGGTTAAAAATCGATGTACTTTTTATGGAACCTCTCTTAGAAAGACCCTAAATATTTGATGGCAACAAACAGTTGCTATCTTTGGTGATCCCAACGAATGCTTCAACTCAAACCTCTGGTTGAAGTTGTGGCTAAAACCATCCAGAAGTTGACAACCTCACATGTACGCATGCATGTCTTTTCCCTTCCATTCCTACGTAACAATCCTATAAAAGAAGCTTCCTTTGATGGCTTCTTCCTCTCTTAATC
This sequence comes from Triglochin maritima, assembly GCA_963682175.1. Lineage (NCBI taxonomy): Eukaryota > Viridiplantae > Streptophyta > Magnoliopsida > Alismatales > Juncaginaceae > Triglochin > Triglochin maritima. The sequence continues at coordinate 10,149,518 of OY821785.1, forward strand.
TAAGACCAACATAAAAACTTTGTTTACAGCAAAGAGGAGAGAGGGAGAGAAGGAAGAAGAGAGACCCTCTCTTTCCTCTCTTAAGGGGAAGAAATGGGGGACAATGGTGGAGACAAGGGGAGCTTGGAGGACATTAAGAATGAGAACATTGATCTTGTACTTGTTAAAACCAATCTTTGTTTTGTATTTTTTTGTCGGGTTTTTTTTTTGGTTTGGTGATGAGATATTTGGCTTTGGAATGCAGGAGAGGGTTCCTATGGAGGAGGTGTTCCAATTGCTCAAGTGCAACAAGGAAGGTTTGTCTTCCGATGAGGGGGAGAAGCGTCTTCAAGTCTTCGGACCCAATAAACTTGAAGAAAAGACGGTAATAGTTTTACAAGGGTTTGATGATTTGTGTGCACTTGAAAAGCTGTAAATGCAAGAAAAATAACTCTTTTCAGATTTTGAGTTTTTGCTAATTGGGAGAGGCTTAGTTGATAATTAGTTCATATTTTTTGAAGGATCTACACCATATATAAGAGGTCATTGAGGATCGATTAATCTCATGACGTGATATTTACTTTGAATAAAATAAGAAGACTTTGGAAAAATTTGATTAGTTAATGGGATTTCATTAGATATTGACTCAAAACAAGCCATATCATAAGAAACCAAACTAAAAAAGAGGTGAGCATAATTTTTCTTTCATTCATCCTTTCTCACTAGATGTCATGCATGTTACTCAATAAATGGTAAACCAACGAACAATATTAACTTCTAAAAATACACAAATTAAATATATTTTCATGTTTTTTTAATATGAAATCTAAATTTTTACACACATTTTGCAAAGACCCTAATGACAGAGTTGTTCATACATAACTACATTCATTAAATATTATTTTTTTGCCAACTCTGCTTGTTTTATTTAGTTCTTGAGTCTTGACTCATACATGTTAATTATTTGTGTGATTAATTGCAGGAGAGTAAGCTGCTGAAGTTTCTAGGTTTCATGTGGAATCCTCTCTCTTGGGTGATGGAGATAGCAGCCATTATGGCCATTGCTCTCGCCAATGGAGGGGTATACCATTAAACTAGTTACTTCTTAATCATGTTGCACAAAAGAGACTTTATACTTAACCAAGTGTTCATGTGCTAACAGGGAAAGCCGCCGGATTGGCAAGACTTCATCGGAATCACTGTCCTTCTCCTAATCAATTCCACCATTAGTTTCATTGAAGAAAACAACGCTGGCAACGCCGCCGCCGCCCTCATGGCGGGTCTTGCCCCCAAAACCAAGGTGACATTATTGTACTTGCCTTGCTTTTGCATCCACTAGCTATCAAATTTTTAGCTTGTTTGGAGTCATTTATTGTTATTTTTTATAGTTACTCGTCATTTCAAGATTAAAGATCTACCAACTGAAATAGATATTAATCAACTGGACCAGTCCAATTGGTATTCAAGTACAAAATTTTGACATGCTAGATACGTTATATACATGTGTTTAGGTATTGAGAGATGGGAAGTGGGGGGAGCAAGAGGCCGCCATCTTGGTCCCCGGTGACATTATCAGCATTAAGCTAGGTGACATCATTCCGGCCGATGCTCGGCTTTTGGAAGGAGATCCTTTAAAGATAGACCAGAGTGCCCTCACCGGAGAGTCCCTTCCGGTGACCAAGCACCCCAGCGAGGGCATCTTCTCCGGTTCAACGTGCAAACAAGGGGAGATCGAGGCCGTCGTCATTGCCACCGGAGTTCACACCTTCTTTGGCAAGGCTGCTCACCTTGTTGATAGCACCAACAACGTTGGACACTTCCAAAAGGTGATAGGGCTTAATAATAATGTGATTTCTTGCTTACAAAATTCTCAAAGCCTAATAGTTGGGAAATTCCGATCATCCATTTAAATGGATCCAAATGCCTACAAGATTGAGTACATGAGAGCTATATAAGCCAAGCCTGTGAGAGGAAACACTTGCTTGTTGGTATATAGGAAAATTTCCATAAATACCTTCCAAATAATATAAAAGTAACAAAGAATACCCTTTAACGTTAACCAATATTCAACTCTTCATCATATCATCATGTTTAACCGTATTTAAACTTGATATTGTTTTCAAAATAATGAACTGATGAAACTTTAAAGTCAATTTCAAGTAAAGATGAATATGCTCTAAATAGATTGTAATGACTGATAAAAAGGTATAATTGCAAACATTGATCATGAAACTTGATATTGATCATGAATCTAGATCATTGAAAACATTGTAACTCAACTAGAAAGTGAACTCAACTGAAGCTTGTTGGGGGCTAATTTTGATTAAACCACAGGTCTTGACAGCTATTGGAAACTTCTGCATTTGCTCCATCGGTTTGGGAATGCTCGTCGAAATCATAGTGATGTACCCCATCCAACACCGCCGATACCGCGACGGTATCGACAACCTCCTCGTCCTCTTAATAGGAGGTATCCCCATAGCGATGCCAACGGTCCTCTCGGTCACAATGGCCATCGGGTCGCACCGATTGTCGGAGCAAGGTGCAATCACCAAGAGAATGACCGCGATCGAGGAAATGGCAGGGATGGACGTGCTTTGTAGTGACAAAACCGGAACCCTGACACTCAACAAGCTCACCGTCGACAAGACTTTGATTGAGGTGTATGGGAAGGATGTGGACAAGGAGAGTGTGCTGTTGATGGCTGCTAGGGCTTCTAGGATTGAGAACCAGGATGCTATTGATACATGCATTGTTAGTATGCTTGCTGACCCTAAGGAGGTAAGTGCATAAACTTTTCTTAGTGCATAAATTCTTCTGTTAATTTTCACCTTAATCATTCTATTTCCAACTCGGACTAGCTGGAGATTAATTAGATGTTTATATCAAAAAAAAATCATGTTACTATCAAAACACCACATCTCCGGTACTCGAGTTGTTATTTGTTAAAACAAGGTTACAAGTTGAGAGAGTGTTTGAAAAGTCCTCTAACTTAATTTAACTGTGATCATTGTAATTAATTAATGTCAATGCTAAAGTTAGGTACATATTTAGATATTACTGATCGATTACGCAATATTTGCAATTTAAATATTGTCATTTAACTTGATATTTGCAATCTCTATGATTTACATATCATTTACAACTCCATTTTAGCTGGAAAAATGTATTATGATACAATACGCTATCTATGTAATTTTTGAAAAAATTGTAATTTTGGCGTAAGATAAAATAGGAATCATATCGTTTACGATCTTGGATTGTAAAATCAAAATTTAAAAGTGACACATTCAAACACAACCTAAAAGAAGCAATGTGAATTGTCATGGTATCCACACAGGCAAGGGCGGGCATCACTGAAGTCCATTTCTTCCCCTTCAACCCGGTTGACAAGCGCACTGCCATCACCTACATCGACACCAATGGTGATTGGCACCGAGCGAGCAAAGGCGCACCGGAGCAAATCATCGAGCTCTGCAAACTCTCCTCGGACGCCCAATCCAAGATCCACTCCCTTATCGGCAAATTCGCCGACCGAGGCCTTCGTGCCCTCGGAGTTGCCGTCCAAACTGTCCCCGAGAAGACCAAAGAATCCGCCGGTACACCATGGAAGTTCCTCGGCTTATTGCCTCTCTTTGATCCCCCGAGGCATGATAGTGCGGAAACAATCAGACGGGCACTTAATTTGGGAGTGAACGTTAAGATGATCACCGGAGATCAGCTGGCGATCGCAAAGGAGACGGGGAGGAGGCTTGGTATGGGGACGAATATGTACCCTTCGTCATCTTTGCTAGGGGAAGCGGGAGATAAGGATCCAAGCATATCGTCGATGCCGGTGGATGAGCTCATTGAGAAGGCTGACGGCTTCGCCGGAGTCTTCCCTGGTATGCTGCCCTTGTTTAGTTCATGGTTATGAACTAGCTGCTAGTACAACTTTTTGAAACTGGTAGTAACTGAAATTCAGTTAGTCCAAATAGTTTGATTGGTGCTCAATTAATTATTCATACGTAAGAGTTGAAATTTCAATTGTTAATTCCGTTAATTAACGACTTTCAAATATTTCAAAACACCACTTGTACCCTTTTCTGTTTAATAATATCGATCCACTGTGGACGAACAAATTTGTTATCACTGTGGATAGATTTAACTAAATGTAATTTGACTTTTCAAGGATAATTCACCATTTGATGTCTTAGTTAGAATAATATAAGCTGTAATTAAGTGAAAGGGCAATTCTGAATTGTGTTTGATTAAAACTAAATATTCCCAATACTACTACGTACGTACTTCTGTAATTAATTATATGCACATGTGCGTGCGTGCATGCATGCAGAGCACAAGTACAACATAGTGAAGAAGCTACAAGGCCGGAAGCACATCTGCGGCATGACGGGAGATGGTGTGAACGACGCCCCAGCCCTAAAAGCCGCCGACATCGGTATCGCGGTCGACGACGCAACCGACGCAGCCCGAAGCGCCTCCGACATCGTCCTCACCGAACCCGGTCTCAGCGTCATTGTGAGCGCGGTCCTAACCAGCCGGGCAATCTTCCAGAGGATGAAGAACTACACAATCTACGCCGTCTCGATCACCATCCGTATCGTCCTCGGCTTCATGCTTATTGCTTTGATATGGAAGTTCGACTTCTCGCCCTTCATGGTGCTCATCATTGCCATTCTCAATGATGGGACTATCATGACTATCTCCAAGGATAGAGTCAAGCCATCCCCCATGCCCGACTCCTGGAAGCTCAACGAGATATTCGCCACCGGAGTTGTTCTTGGGACTTACTTGGCTATTATGACTGTGGTCTTCTTCTGGGCCGCCAGCGATACCGACTTCTTCACTGTGAGTTTGTTACTATCTTTTCTTCTTCTTCTTCTTCTTTTAAAAATCAAGAGCTTTCAATTGTAACATAATATCTCAAGATCGATATATCTCCAGATCAAGAGCTTTCAAAACTGAAGATCTCCAAATCAACGTGAATAAAAATTGTTCAGATTTAACTTGTTTCATTGGTATATGCATGTGATGATGCGACTACAGGATAGCTTTGGGGTGAGATCAATAAGGAACAACGAGGAGGAGCTCATGGCTGCTCTCTACCTTCAAGTGAGCATAGTCAGCCAAGCCCTCATTTTCGTGACCAGGTCGCGCAGCTGGTCCTTCGTCGAGAGACCTGGTCTCCTGCTCCTCTTTGCTTTCCTCTTGGCCCAACTCGTAATTACACTTCACTCTATCACTGTTATATACATGTCATGTTAAATTTGGTTGGTTCAAAACTTTTTAAGTTCCCTAAGCTCATATGAGATCATTTTGCATGTGTCCAGATTGCCACAGTTATAGCAGTGTATGCCGACTGGAATTTCGCCAGAATTAAAGGTTGCGGATGGGGATGGGCAGGAGTGGTGTGGCTCTACAGCATTGTCTTCTACATTCCACTTGACATCCTCAAGTTCCTCATCCGTTATGCGCTTAGCGGCAAGGCTTGGGACAACCTCCTCCAAAACAAGGTTCCTAACTATTCGATCTTAATTTATAGTCAAATGAAGTTGTCCTGTCATGTTATTGTGTCGTGGGTGTTGATGTATGCATGCACTATTTTTTGCATAGACGGCTTTCACCACCAAGAGGGATTACGGTAGAGGGGAGAGAGAGGCGCAATGGGCCACCGCCCAAAGGACCTTGCATGGCCTCCAGGCTCCGGCACCTAACACTGGCATTTTAGAGGAAACCAGCGATTACAGGGAGTTGTCTGAGATCGCGGAGCAGGCAAAGCGGCGTGCGGAAGTTGCAAGGTAAAGATGCCCGGCCGTCAACGTGCCAATGGATATTCGAAATTCGATTTCCACCAATCCACACACTTTACCACTAGTTGTCAATACATATATGTTTTTTGGTGTTATTGCAGGCTCAGAGAGCTCCACACACTGAAGGGTCATGTTGAATCTGTTGTGAAGCTGAAGGGATTGGACATTGAGACAATGCAGCAGCACTACACGGTCTAGAGACTGATGATGAGAGGCTGCTATGTTGTACCAATTTCATTTTATATTATGTGTTTGGCAATGTGTTGTTTTCTTTTTCCTTTGTGCTGTTAGATAGCTGTGAGTGAGATTTATCAGGAGAAATTATTGTCAAATTAGATGAAAGAGAAATAATCCAAAATATGTTGAAACACTGTCTTTGTGTATGTGTGCTTCAGTTTCCCGGGTCGTGAAAGTATTTATTCGGAATAAAAATTATGGTTCTAGTTTTCTTTTTCTCCTTCTGGTATAATTATTGATTGAGGTTTTCAATTCAACATCAATTATAGGAATTGGTAATATGAAAATTATCTCTGTTTCTGTTTTTAGAAAATTGTTGGCCATGTGACATTTGTTCCATTTTTTGTGCATATTACCGATTAGGTTTTTTGCTTGGATGTTACTTTAAAACATTATATTTCCGTTTTTACCATCTCTATATAGTTATTTCTAAATCTACTACTACAAAACCAAAAACATTTCATTGATGTCATTACTTTTTCTGAAGTGTCACTATGTTAGCCTAATGGCGTTGACGTTGTGAGTCGCTATGTGCATTTATTTCTCATTCATTCTTGTCCGAATTTTTAAACTTGATTTGGTTGTTAATTACTAATAATAGTTAAGCTACTAATTACTTGTTTATACACATTTAGTCTTAATTAATTAGTTACGCACACCCAACTAACCTGTTAGACTCACACTCAACCCTAATGTTAGCTAGTTTGACGCACCAAACCTTCCCGACCCAAACCTTTCCCCATTCTCCCTCTCCCACCCGACAAACCCTAGTCCCCAAATTAAAGTCATCGCCAGCCAATTCCTCCTCTCCAGCCATCTATTATGTAATCTCGACCACCCCCAACCCTAACCCCTCTAAACTAACCTCGTATTCCTCTCCATTGTTCGTAGATCAGCCATGTCGACGATATTTAGTAGTCAGCCGAGGTTGAAGTACGACGTCTGCTTGTGGAGGCTCCCGGAGGACGATGAGGTCATTAAGGGAGTCCACAAACTTGAAGTGCAAATTGAAGCCATCCCCATTCTCCCTCTCCCACCCGACAAACCCTAATCCCTAAATTGAAGCCATCCCCAACCAATTCCTCCTCTCCGGACCTCTATTATGTAATCTTGACCACCCCCATTCCTAACCCATCTAAACTAACCTCGTATTCCTCTCCATTGCTCGTAGATCGGCCTTGTCGACGATATTTAGTAGTTTGCCAAGGTTGAAGTACGATGACTGCTTGTGGAGGCTCCTGGAGGACGATGAAGGAGTCCACAAACTTGAAGCGCAAGGTTAAAAGGTATGTATTCTATTTTTTGTGTTTTTGAAGTGCAATTAGTGGTTAAATGTTAACTGCATGTTGTTGTTACTATTATTTATGTATTATGTTTTTTGGTTTTTCAGATTATGATTTGCATGTTGCTTGTATTGTCTATGCATGTTATGTTAGGGTTTAGGTTGGTTGTAAGCAATGTTGATCATTTTTATTGAATTTCTTGCAGCTAGGATAATGTAGCTTAACTTTTAATTGGTTATGTTAAGGTTTTAATCCATACATTTGGTATTGTTTTGTTCCTTTGTTACCTATTACAACAAGGGGAATCCAAAGCATTATATTTATGTATTTTTAGAGGTGGGAAATGGATTAATAAGAAGGGAGGACATTTCCACATAATTGTAGAAGTAAGGCAGGTTTTAGTGGTTCGTTATCCTTTAAATTATGAAGTGGCGAGGTCTTGTGTTACAACAAATATGAAGTGGGGGTTAGATGAAAGCCTATGCTCCACTTACAAGGTGTCTGACCTGTTGAGGTTTGAGTTTAAGGGACTTAGGACTGATGAGGATGTGGCTGAGGTTGCAATGTGGGCAATGATTTATTGCACGACTAATGACTTTCCAGCTTATGTAATTTGTCTGGATATTCTGTCAAATGTCATAAAGTTTGTCCAATTTACGAAGAGAATACATGATCCTTGCAACTTGTTAATGGTTGTAAGACTGTCTATCTTGGTCATCGTAGATTTTTGCCAAACTCTCATCCTTATCGTAGGTTGAAGAAGGCATTTAACGGAAAACAAGAGTTTCAGAATCTGCTAGTTGAAATCAGGGTCAAAAAGGTGTATGAACGTGTAAAGAACGTTAAATGTGAATTTAGACAACCGTACAAACAAGAAAATGACAAAAGTTCTTGGGAAAAAAGATCCATATTTTTTTATCTTCCTTACTAGAAAACTTTAGAAGTTATACATTGTATTGATGTGATGAATGTAGAGAAAAACGTTTGTGATAGTCTTGTTGGCACTATGTTGAATATATCTGGTAAGACAAAAGATGTATATAATGCTAGACTTAATATTTTTGACATTGGTATACACACAAGGTTGGCACCAAAGAAGAAGGGAGATCGTGGCTACTTACCTCCAGCCTGTTATACATTGTCTAGAAAGGAGAAAAGCATTCTTTGTCAGTGTTTGCATGATGTAAGGGTTCCACAGCGTTATTCTTCAAATATTAGCAGTCTTGTTGTTATGAAGGATTTGAAACTTGTGGGGATGAAGTCTCATGATTGCCACACTTTAATGCAGTAGTTGTTTCATGTAGCACTGAGATCTATATTACTGAAACATGTTAGACATGCCATAGTAAAGTCGTGTTCCCTTTTCAACAAGATTCACAGTAAAGTGGTCAATCTCGTATAGTTAGATCAGTTGTAGAATGAAATCGTGGTCACATTATGTCAGATGAAGATGTATTTTTCCACCTGTTTTTTTCGACATTATGATTCATCTGGTTATTCATTTGATTACAGAAGTTAAATTGTGTGGACATATTTTTTTTAAGGTGGATGTATCATTTCGAGCGCTATATGAAAACGTAAAAATCGTCAAATGCCTGATGCTGGTATTGTTGAAGGATACATAGCTAATGAGGTTATCGAGTTTTGCACTGGATACCTAGTGAACACCAAAAGTATTGGACTTCCTAACAATCGTCAGGATGAGCGTTCTGATGGTAACGGAACGCGTAGTATGAAAATGGTAAATCCAAATGGCGATAACTTAATGACTGCATATTTTTATGTGTTGTGCAATTCTAATGAAGTTCAACATTATCTAAATAAACACATGAACCTTTTAAAAGAAAGAATTTTTTTATGAAGTGATCAACAAGTAGTTAATAACCACAATAAGAATTTCATATGTTGGTTCAAAAAGATTGCTTACAAGCATAATGTTTCAGAGACAATACAATGGTCGACCTACAGTGGTAATGCTTACAAGCATAAGCGTATTGTTGTTACAAGTTACAGTAGTTATGATGTCAATGGATACTCATTCTACACTGCTTGTGAAGATGTAAAAAGTACTATTCAGAATAGTGTGGTCACCTTAATAGCAGAGTCTCTGCATGTGTCTAGTTCTAAAGACAAGAATCTTGTATACGCCAACATGTCCTATTACGATGTAATTGAAGACATATGGGAGGTAGACTTTGTTAAATTCAAAGTGCATGTATTTAGATGCAAGTGGGTTGATAATAAAAGTGGAGTTCGAGTGGATGACTTGGGGTTCACTTTAATTGATTTTTCAAAAGAAAGATTTAAAGGAGAATCGTTTATTTTGGCTTCCCAAGCGAAACAATTCTTCTATGTGGCTGATCCATGTGATAAGAAATGGTCAGTAATTCTAGAAGGGAAAAAAATTATATCAGATGGTAGTCCCATCGAGTATGAAGAGACACCACCTTTCTCTAAGCAAGTACCCGAGTTGAGGTCACTAGATGATGAAATACATGTTGAGACTTTAATCGCAAGAGATGACCACGGGTAAGGTATATGGATTGAAAATCTGTTAAGAAAAAAGAAATCCTAAAGATACAAAATGTTTTTCAATAATAACCATTTAATGTCTTGATTTTACTTATAGTATCATGGATCTGAAAAAGAAACCCACTCCATCAGAGTTTGAGGACTCGAAGACTTAGAGTTCTCGAGGTCCTACTCTCATGAAAGAATTCGTGGGCAAATGGAATAGAGACGGTAAAATTCCAATCCAGTTTGATAGTCATCTTGAGCTGATAGGCATAATATAAGATCACTGGTATAGTTATGTGGGGATCTTAGAGAGGTCCAAAATTGACATTTGTTTGTCGAGTTAGACCGAAGTTGATGAGAAGCTGAAAGACACCATTGGGGATGACGTGCAGGTAATGAGTCCATTATAATGTTTTTTAGTTTTAGTCAAACTTTTAATTTATAGAAATTGAAAATAGTAACGTGTTATAGGCAAGTTTTGAGTTTCCATCCACTACCACTTTGAAGAAAAAGTGGATGAAATATGTGTCGGTCCGTTAGAGGGACTTCAAAACAAAGTTAACAAACAAGTGGATATTCGAAGATTATCGGGACAAAAATCCATGGGATTACTATAACTTCATCACTCCAAGTACATGGGATCAATTTAAAAAATCAAGAGAAACCCCAGAGTTTCAGGTAACTAAGATTAATTTAGAATATGAACTTATTAAGTTTTTGCCTTAAATGATAATCTAATAAAATTGGTTCTGGGCCCTCCGAGCAAAAAGGCAAGAACGTCAATCTTCTAACAAGTATCTTCATTGTATGTCTCGATCGGGATACCAAAAATTAAAAGAAAAAACGATGGCTGAAAAAATGGCATGGAAGAAACAAGAAGCAATTGCATTCGGTATGAGTGAGGAGCAAGCAAGCAACTTGTCTCCTCTTTCCCCCGAAGCTCGATCTGATTCTTGAAAGAGAGCGATGGTAAACTCCAAAGTGGAGTACGTCACAGGCGAGTCGCAAGTGGTCGGCTTCGAAGATAGTCAGTTGTATCACTTGTATAGTCATTAAATCACATTCACTAAATTTATATTTTTCAATGTTTGTAATTTTTTTAACTTTAGGACTCTTTGAAGTTGAGAGAATCCCAAGGGGATTTTGTTTCAGACGATCAAAATGACATTCTACGCGAAGTCTTAGGAAATGACGAACATCTCGGTCGTGTACGGGGGTAGGGAGTACGGTGGGATTGCGACAATATTATGGAAAGATTAATCGCCCAAGTTCGTCGATAGTTCATACAAAATGCGAGCAACAAATTTTAGATTTGCAAAATAAATTGCAACTTGTTATGGAGAAATTGGATCATGATTTGCCTACTTCTCCAACCCACCGTAGGACAGCTTCTTCCCGGTGACCATTCCTTCGGTGCAGCCAGTAGTCAACCTTGACCGACCATCTGATTCCACAGCTCATTCTTGAGAATTGGCCCCCGCTTGGTAAATTTGAGGATGGTTGTAAATGTCGTCTATTTGTTGAAGACCCTGAGTGAAGATTGGTGGAGCACGGAATAGTTTATAACTTCTCTAAACACCACTTCAAAGATGTGGAAGAGGGAGTTGTGAAGGATGCCGTGGGGAATTGTTTAGATGATGATGTCCTAGTGCCAATTTCGAAAGAAGATGTTGTTACCCTCGGCGAAGCATGCGGTGGGTTCCTGAGGTGGCCTCGTCGTCTAGTAGAGCTTCATGATACACATGAGGTATCCTTTAATTTTAAAAATAAATAAATTATCATTTTGTTAATAATTGTATTTCTAAAAAATTATATATATCGGTAAGGTTATTAGAAGCCCATCCACCAAAGGATCAAACAATCAACCTCCGATCAACATTAATTTGCTAATAAATAGGTGTAAAATGTTGTATCAAATAATGCTAGTTAGGGAATCACTTAACTACTTGTCATTTGAGGGAGATTAAAGGTTTCCTGTTGGATCTATATGTCGGCAGAGAGGATGTCATGCAATTCCTAACAATGGATCAATTGTGCATGTCAATTATCAACGTTCAGGTGAAGTAAGTGTTATCTTATGTATAAGATCAAATGTATTGAATAATTTTATTGTAATTATAACAGAACGTAATTTTTACACTTGTAGACATTTTTATGACGTCAGAATGTCAATCTTTCCCGATGATAAAGTATTTGGATTTCTGTGTCCATCTACTTTTTTTATACACGGGAATGACAATAATTCGGGTGAGCTTGCGAATATTATGAAAGAACAAGTCAAAAAATATTATATGGCCCCATAGCATGAGAGGTAACTTTGTTAATTAAAAGTCATTAGAATTTGATTTTGTAATAAACTTCTATTATATATACAATCAGAGCTCATTGGATGCTTGCCATTATATGCCCTGAAGCTAACTCTGCATATTGGTTTGATCCTTTGTTGTCGACTACACCAAGGCCATCCATAAAGAAACTTGTAAATTAGTAAGTTCATTTTAATCATCATATTTGTAATTCGTGTATTTTTATTAGTATTATCGACTTCATATTGAATAACTTGTGTTACTCAGGACAATGAAGATTTACATAATGTTGGGTGGAATGAAGACTACCACAAATACTGGCGTAACTTGGCATGCAATGGGAGTAAGTTTCTCCCATTTTTGTTAAAAATTTTAAGTACTTGAACGTATATTTAGCGAATTTATATTTTTGTACGTAGTACTGCAAGCAAACTGGAAATACCTAATGTGGGTATTACGTTATGAGATACATGCAAGAAATCATCAAGATTGCACCTGAAAATGTAGAGCTATTTGAGGTAATATAGATCATTTTCAGTGGTATAATTATAGTTTTATTATTTACATATTTATATTGTGTACTTGTATTTTCATAGGTTTTCCAAAAGAATAGTGATCTTTATCCGCAACAGGAGCTAGATGATACTCGTGAACGGTGGGCTCGTTACTTTGTTACCAACATGTTAATGAACTAACATTTTCTAATATCATGAACCACATTCTTTGTAATTAAACATGCAATTTTATTGAACTACATTTGTTGTATTACCAACATGCTATTGAACTTTAAACATTATTTGAATACAATTTTTACTTTAATATGATAAAACTTCTTTGTGAATGATTGTGTTTATAAATTTGTAAAATATAAATGTGGGTGAATGAAATTAGTTGAATTTGTGTATGATTGTGCAGGATGAATGTGTTGTGAATGAAATTAGTTAAATTTGTGTATAATTGTGGATGAATGTGTTGTACAAGATGAATGTGTTTGTTGTGTAGGATGATGATGTTGTATTTAATATTTTTTTAAATTTGGGAAGGGTATAGACGTCAGTTATTATATTAATCCGATGTGAAATATGGGCTATAGACGTCAGTTATTCGATTAATACGACGCCAAGTCTTTTTTGAAGGATATAGAGGTCGGCTGGAAGGGATACCTAACACGTATTCTCTTAGAATGGACGTCGGTTGTAACCTATAACCGATGCATATGCTCTTAGAATAGACGTCAGTTGTAAGGTATAACTGACGTATATACCTCTAGAATAGACGTCGGCGGTGGGGATAACTGACATTTATTCTCTTAGAATAGACGTCAGCCTATCGTGACCGACGTCTAGGTATAGATAACTCATAAATAGATGTCAGGTTATGGAACGCGAATAACCAACGTATAGAAGCCGTATATCCGATGTATATTCCCTTTTCTACACTAGTGTAACTAGAAGTGGTTTTGCTTTCTTCTGAAGAAAGCTATTGGTGATGTTCCTGGACTTGTACTGCTTAGTGATAGGTGTAAGGGTTTAGATGTAGACATTGGGGAGCACTTTAGCCAATGTGAGCACATAACATGCATGAGGCACCTATACAAGAATTTAGGAGGCATTTTGGCAATGATTCAATGGTATATATATTTGGTGTAACATCCTCATACCAAGATAATATAAGAAAGTATAAATAAATATAATAAAATGAGGATATTATGAACGAATAGTCAAAGTCATACAGAACAAAATGATAGAGACGGAGCTCCAGTTTTAACACTGAATTTGACTGACTTCGGAATCCTAGTGAGACATAAAATGTCAAAGGGCAACACAATTAACAAAAACTGATAACAGAAGTAAAAGCAGATAACATAAATATAACGTGATACATAACCCTCCGTGTACAATACTGAGCTCGCACACGTCCATCTTCATGTAGTCAAACTTGGGCCTACAAAAAATACAACAGAAACAATGCCATGAGTTCCTAAATTAGGGAACCTTGTATGCCACCGGATCTACCGTCCTAGGCTACGAGGGATATGCTTCAATACAAATCCTAAGGCATACTGCCTGAGAAAAGACTCTAGATCGTATCATAACATATACAATTACAAGGCATATATTGACCCTACTACATGCAATGCACATATGAACTTGGGAGCTCGAGGCATTGGTCATGCAACAAATCGAAACTTGAGTGCTAGCAGCACTGATCATATCATAAGTGCCCATCACCGTCACCACCGTGGCACACACACGACCATCAAATTGGTTAACAACACCACGTTGGCTACCCCCCGACTACATAAGTGATGAAAATGAACACTACCTGGTCTTATTGCGTCTTGCTCCCGAATAACTTACTCCCCGTCGGGAGTCCACCCTGTCGAGTGGAACATAAGCGCTCCACCGAGCATGAGTGCGTAAGGGTAGATTCCTTGTATGCAAACATGACACTACATTACGTGGAGATCATGTTTATCTAATCATATAGGAACATGCATATATGTATGTAAACCACACCCAACATAGAAAGACTTCATACACAATATCAATCATAGCAAAATACACGATATACAAGCTTAGCTTGGTCTCCGATCTACATCCCAACAAGATGCCTTCAAATTCTCGAGGCACTTGCGAGATTAGACCACCTCATTGAGTATTTCTACCCAAAACAAGGAAAACCCATAATCCCATATACAATACAAGTGTGCCCAACGATGCACACTAGACCCTAGTGTAACGTTAACATGCTAACTCTACCTAAACTAGGCGTGCTCAATCATCCGGCCTCCAAATCACTCCAACTCAGGTGCACCTCGTAGATAACTCAGATGCCTATATAGGGTCCCTATTCATAATAAACACCTAAGGTTTGATCACCTAACAACCACTTAGAAACTAGGTATAACACTGGCCACATGCCGCACGTAGAGCTAGTCAAGGACCACTCTATCGCCTGCCTACAGGCCTAGACAAAATCGCCTACGCCTCGAACATCACAATTCAAAATTTGGTGTTCTAACTTTTAAATGTAGGAAATTGGATTATCTAGAATCCTCTAAAATCTCATATGGAGATGTGGAACGTGATAGTGTAAGTCCTCATAGACAATGATGCACAAAACCTGACCTTAGGAGAATTACACACCAACTAGTAAAAATAAAAATGAAATAAAGAACAAAAAGAAAAAGAACAAAAAGGAAAAGAAAAAGAAATGATAATGCAAATAAGAACCTCAATGGACTTTACACTTTGTATCACTTGAGGATGTTAAGGTTGCCCATGTCTTTCTCTTAAGTCCTTAATTAACTTGCACGAATGATTCATTAGGCTAGGTGTGTGGACTGGTTACATATAGAGAGTCCGCTCATAGGATTACCGTGTCCAATGATCGACAAAAATATGTCCAACGAGTCGTGTTGCTAGATTGAATAACACAACAAAGTTCAGATTTTGTGGGTATGTCCGCTGAAAACCCTCAGGAGACACCACTCCTCCTCCTTCTTGGCGATAAGGAGGTTTAACCGCTTGTTCCACATGCTAAGTTCAACCGTGATTCCTATGAAAGTGAGTTAGGATTTTCCTGTTTTTCGTATGTTTTTCCTTTCTTTCATTTTTCTCTTTCTTTGTTTTGCTTGAGACTAGCAAAAACTAGGTGTAGGGGTATTTGATTGAGATCATATCATGCATATATTTGTTTCTTATATCCTCTATTTTGAATCTAAGCAATGTTATGTAACAAGTTTTATGTTTAAGTTTCAGGAATAAACAAGTTTGAGAAGAAGAGACGCAAAAAGGACTAAAACGTGAGAAAAGGACTGATCGGTGAGACTTATGGACCGATCTGCAAGAGGGAAGGATTTGGATGCAAGCCAAGAGGACCAATTAGCAAATCGAGAAACTCCACACCATCGTAAGGAGTATTTTGGAAATTAGATTGAGGCCCAGACTTGTATGACCGGATATGGTGCACCCCATATGCCTAATTACAACACTAAAGATGGCTGCAAAATTTGGACTTGATCTGACCAATTCAGACCGCCAATTGGAGATCCAACCTGGTCAGGATCTGATCTAATTTAAACATCTTGGCTTACATCCAGGTACTTCCCTCTTGCATATCGTTCACCGATCAGTCATTTTCTCACATTTTGGTATTTTTGTGTCTCTTCTTCTCAACCCTATTTATTCCTGAAACTTAAACATAAAACTCGTTACATAACATTGCTTGGATTCAAAATAGAGGATATAATACACGAATATATGCATGATATGATGTCAATCACTTGTAAATGTAGGAAATTGGATTATCTAGAATCCTCTAAAATCTCATGTAAAATTCCTAAGTGTAGACGTACCTACTCCTAAGTGAAAAGTCTCGTTGACTAGCCCAAGACTAAATCTAGACTTGACTGAAGTTGACTACCAAGTAGTCCACAATATTTGACCCCTAATTGACCTTGTCTAAGGTCAGCTTTGGTCAATCCAAGTCTTCCCCTGGTCTTACCCTTTCCAATGCCTATTTGGTCGACCCACTTGCCCATGAAAATCAAAAACTAACTCTATGATTTCAATCAACCCAAAACCGTCGTACGGACTATGTCAGACATGCCTACCCATGAGCAGTGCCACCCCTGATTTGACCGGAGCCATTAGGTGCCTCCGGCACCCACCACAGGCAACCACCTCGGATCAGGCCCCGCCTCCAGCCAAGTCCAACCAACCCATGACCAAACTCCGGCGAGCCTCCGGTGGCCAAAGACACCATGAAAAGAAATAGAAAATCATCAACTATCTAAAGTTGACGGCTAGTTTATCTATTCTGATCATCTAAGCAACCTACGACCATTGAAAACTACCTAGACTTAATCTAAACTGATGGCATACCTCAGGAAGATGATTTCTCCAAATGTTGCCCTCCTAAAACTCGCCTGCACCTCCGTAGTACCGCCAGTTGCTTGATTTCTCACTCGTAGTGTAGCCTCCTTTGTGCTCCCTTGGTGCTCTCCTCCTCTGGGCAACGCAAACTCTAAGATGGGGAGGATTGGGTGTTGGAGAGGTTCTCCAAGTTTCATACTGGTTGCCTTTGTAGCTCCTACACCTCGAGAATCTCTCGCGATTCCTCTTCTTGTGCCAATTCTTTGCCTAAAAATTGTCTTCCTCTCTTCTATGATAAACCCTAAAGAATTCTCCCAAAACTACCCATCTAAGACTGATTCTCCGTTTCCTATTTTGTGCAAGCCTATCCTCGTGCAAGAATCATTATATTCCCTTGGGTAATTCAAGATTAAATCCTTTAAATCGTGAATTGCACATGTTGATCCATGATATTAGCCATCATGTGCCTCCTAGTGTCTACCACCTCACGTGGCCACTCAACCCTTGAGACCAATCCCCTCTTGGCACCTCCGCATGGCATGCTACCTCCTTAACACCTCAGCAAGGGTGCCACGTTCCCATGGTCCAAGCAAGGTCAAGCTCACTTGACTCGCCTTTGATCGCGTCAAACGTGGTGTTTACCAGACCTTTAAGGTCTGATTTTCCACGCCTAATCCAACCATATCTACTTTCCACATTAGGTCACGTCACGCTAAGCACGATACTGTAGGAATCCACCCCATTTGCACATCAAAATTCTAAAGAAAAATATCGTTTATCTCACGAAAAATGCGGGTTCTTACATTAGGTTTGACAAAGCTTACACATAAGAAGATTTCAGTAGACATATGGGTGAGTTGCAGTTGGCCAACCATGAAGCATATGACTGCCTTAAGAATGTATAGGTGAAGGACAAATGTTGGGTTAGATCTCAGTTTTGTGTGTCTGCCAAGTGTGATAGTATAACTAACAACATTTCAAAGAGTTTTAACTATTGGATTTCTGACTCGAGAGGAGAAATTTAGGAGTTGGGATGACATTCTTGTACCTTATGCAAGAAAATGGTTGACTAAAAAAAGCAGAGGCCTTAGGTGGTATGTGGTGCACAGGACTAGTGATGTAATGGCAAAAGTACATAACGCAACAAGGAGATGCATTGTTGAGTTAGATGTTGAGGCTTGTACATGTAGGAAGTGTCAATTGATAGGACGGTCATGCAACCATGCGGCAAATTTGTTAGACACCATTAGTCAGGTGGTGTGGGAAAACTATGTGCATCAATGTTACTACACTCAGAAGTATAGATTGACTTTTTCAGGCAGAATAGCTCACTACCAGATAGAAGGCAGTGGAAATGTTGAAGCCCAGGGATCTTAGTAAACGTTCCAGATGCACTTAGGCCACCAAGCAAACCTAGGAAGAAGAGAATGAAGCCTGGTGATGAGCCTAATAAAATCACAAGAACACAAGTATAAGAGGTGCAATGGACATGGGTCACCAAGCGAGGAACCAATACCAAGTTCCCAACAAGCATCAACAAGGTAGACATTTTACTCACATTTTAGTCATTTATAAACTTTAAAATTATTGTCAACTAACTTGATTACTCTCAAATTGTGTAGTTCTACTCCAACACAACCTACAACCACATCCAACAGAAACAGTAGGCAGACCAGAAGGGGAAAAAAGGTATACTTCAACTTCTTGGAACTTATTATGCATTTTTTTTGGCTTCAACAGGAATGTAAGAGTTGTAGAAGTAGCCTCCTCTCAAGCTCCAACACCCACTCCAGAAGCAACCTCCTCTCAAGCGCCAACACCCACTCCAGCTGCACATGCAGGACCCTCTAATGCTTCAACAACCAATCCACAACTTATTGATAACATGTTAGCAGGTGAACACTCAGAAAAGTGAAGACCTATAAAGACTTGATAGAAGTTGGATACTCAGAAATTGATGCAGTCAATGCAATCTTGTACTGCAACAAGTGAATCCATGTATTGCTTTATACTTGTGGCTTAAAATTGGATTGTAATATTTATGAAGTAATTAAATTTAGGGTGTGATACATTGACTATCGGAAATACATTGTAGTTTGCCATCTTTAGGTTGTGTACATTTAATTAAATGCTTTTCATCTCTAATTATGTAAGTTTTGGAAGCAAATATGAATCTGCATTATGCACATGTAAATAGGTAAACAAGTTGAACACCAAAATGAAAACAAATTTCTAAATCAACCTTGAACACAACATATCGATATCACAACAAGGTTTCACATCAACAAAGAATTACAAAATACAACAGCCACCAACTTAAACCTGACAAAACACACTAAGTCCACAACCAAACATCACTACAAAATAATATAACCACAACGACACAACTACTCTCTTCAAATAACATAATTAAACATAATTGCTACAATAACACAGTCGGCAATTCCAAACCAAAAGTTCTTTAGCCGCCACCTTCTTTCCTTGTTCAGTTCTCCCATTGCTTCGAGCTTTTGATCCAAATTTTCAAATTTCGCACTCAAGAATGACTCCCTTCTTTGCATCTCAGTTGTAAACATGGTGTCCAACAGAGGAGACAGAAAGGTATCAACTCAAAATATTCACGGCCTCCACCATTCTAACATCAAACCATTAAGACATTTTTACAAACACTTAATGACCAGCAAAAAACACAAACAGAAAATGAAGAAAAAGAAGGTTACCCAAAATTGCGACAACAGAAGAACCTCTTCCCTAAGCTTTCTCGGTCTGCCAGATGTGAAGACGGTGGCAGACTGCACAGCCACATTCTAGAATATGGGTGCTCAAGACAGTTGACTCGTCGCTTTCCATCACCTACAAGGAGAGACCGGAAGTGGGGTGGAGGGAAGGGGACATGACAGAAGGAAGAAGAAAGTGGAGTAATAGGTGGGACGTGAAAGGAAATAAGGGTTGGCGGGAAAAATAAGGGGTGTTAAGGTAGTAGTGAGAGTTGGGGTGTGTTTAAGGGTTAATCTCAAGTTCCTCACGTCATTAAGGAATTAGGCTAACGGAGTGACACTTCAAAAAAAATGACATCAATGGAATGGTTTTGATTTTGCAGTGGCAAATTTAAAAATAGTTATACGAAGATGACAGAAACAAAAATATAGTGTTTTAAAGTGGTATTCAAGCAAAAAAAACCTTTTACATGTAGTGTAACCCAAAGTTCAAAAAATAAAATAAAAACATCAATCTAAAACTAGAAAGGGCTTTAAGAAGAGTTGAAATTTCACTTTTGCGTAGCACTATTTTTCATCATCTCTTAATGGCCTTGAGTAGGGTTGAGCACCGGACCGGACCCGGATGCTCTCAGGGTCCGGACCGGACCAGATTTTTATATCAAAATTTTGGTTTTGGATCAACTTCGGACCGGACCGGACCGGTTTGTGCTCACCCCTAGCCCTGAGAGTGTGCCTAACGTTACCACTTACCATGAATAGATGATATATACAACCTTGTCTTTTGACCTATGTATCTTGCATTAAAGTATACTTTGTTCATTTGGATTCGAATAGTTTTCCCTCACTCTGTTAGTAGTGTTCATACACAGTATGAATTTACTCCAATCACCTAGTACATGGCGATCGTATCTAAATTAAGTAAATATGTGAAACATAAGTATCCATATCAAGAGCAGATTATGCAAAACATAATGGTCACAGAACACGTTAAAAACGGTACCCTTATCCATAATGAAAAACTATATGTGAAGTCTGGGATGCCAAAAAACTATGGTGAAACATAAATTACAACATTTTAACCTTCTAATACTATTTTATGTAGCATGACGGAAACTAAATAAGTAAATATAAAATCATAGATACATAGCACAGACCAAAAAGATCAAAGCATAAAAACACACGGAGAGCCAAGATCGAAGAGAAGTGAACAAAAATAAAGTAGAAACTTATAACATTCGGCTCCCAAACATGAAAACAAGAAGACCAACCAAAATCCATATGGCTCGATATAAATTGAAGCAGATATTATGTCTTGACAAATTATGTTAATAAGGAGAAACAAACTACAGTTACTAGAAAAGTGAAGAGACGTAGATACCTAAAGGCCAACTCAAACCACTGGGATGATGATGTATTAGAAAGAAACGCATCGGACGCACACAGTGTGGCACGAGCAATTAAAGGCTGATGCTCGTACCACACTATGTACGGCCAATGTGTGTTCTTTCCTTTCCTTCCCTCCACCAATCCGTTGCCATTTCCACCGCTCTAAACCATCACAACTTGTATTTATGAAACAAGAATCTCGTTTAAAACAGATAATAGCACAAACTTGACGTATCTCGCGACTCTTATAGAGAAACTTGTACTCACCCACTTCTGAACAGCTGTACATGCTTACTTCTTGATGCTAAGATGACAAATCACAAAAGAAGTTGCAAGTCTCTTCTGTCACTCTGAATCAGATACGGAAGACCGCCGCCGTCCGTGGGTTTTAAAGCCACATACGTGGGTGGATTGGGTTGTCTCAAAGATGTCTTTATGATGTCCACCACTGCAGATATTTTTGAAGATTGGGTCTTCCTCTTCCAAAAGGGAGGAGACACGTATTGCTGCTCACCAGTGCAAGATCATGACTATTGCAGATTGGGCATAAAATTGTTATGTTTTCTAGGATTTTGTACAGCTTAAGCCTACTTGGATGGATTAACATCCAGTTAGTAGTAGTAGTTCGTTTTGCTACTTCTTTGATTTTGCCATTGTAGGACTTTGAAATGCAGTTTTTATTATCTTCGTGAGGGGTGACTCTGTACACCTCTAGTATAGTTTTATAAAGATCATCTGGATATTGGAGAGATCATAACAGCATATCCCACTTCGACTTAAAACTAAAGCGTTGGCGAAAGCAGAGCCGAAGGCGTTGGGGTTTTTTGTCCGACAAGAATATAAGTTGCAGTTTCATAGAAAAACTCGAAGGAATTATCACACTCTGGAATTGAAATTGTGATGTTTACCACGGGAGGGGATTTATGTGCCGGTTAATTATCTAAAGCTGTTGAAAGGCATTGGCACTTACCATTATAAAGGTGTTACTCTAACTTGTGTAAAGAAGAGCTCCATATCACTAGAATCGTGTAGCTACAAACCTCATGTGGTTTCTCACTTATGAGTTAGTTTTTGATCTGAGCTCTCCCATAAGACCTCACTTCTCTCTTGGTATAATTCGATCAACTAATAAACCACTGATTCTTTAATGACATGAAGACGTATTCGTAGATACAACAAAAATATCAGTCTCAAGTGAGGGAAGTGTAAATAATAATCTCACATTGGTATAAATAAAATTTTGAGCTAGCTTTTGATTCCTCACATGAAACCTCATCATGGGAAGCCTAAAACTATTTCACATACAAAAATAACGTTGAATGGGGATGAAGCTACATGGAGACAAAAGGGGGTCATGACACCCCAACCCCACACCAAGAATTTTGAAAATTCTTGTTAATGTCGGTATATTCAAAGTTTTTTAGTTTGACAAAACTAAGAGTCTAATTGCATTTATATATCATGAAAAATCTAACCATAAACTATACTTTCCTAAAACAAAAATCCAAATTAACCTACACACACTCGCCTAGTGGCTGCCCACTTCCAGACACCACCATCATCATTTTTTTGAGTTTCCTACCCTATAAGATTACACAAGGAAATATATTAACCAAATGACTACTTTACATTGAAGCTATGTCAATTACTTGAAGTGCGTCGTCCTAAAGTTATAGGGAATCTGCACATTATTTGTAATTATGTTGAGGATTGGTTGAGACTAGTATGAAAGACATTGATCCGCATCTCTTCATGCGCCGACTAAGTGTTAGGAAAATTGTTAAAACATGGCTTCATAGCATAATCAACTATGCATTTGTTACGAATTCTATGGTTGTTTTCATCAAGAAGAAACTTGCAAAAAAATTGAATTAGATTGGACTATAGAAGATTTTGCAAGTATGGAGTAACTGTCAGTAATAATTTCAGTTTTGATACACTTTACTTCTTTTTATTTACTTTTTCACTTTTGTATATTAGTAACTATATTAAATGTAACATTTTAATATTAGTTCGGCCCCTATTATTCAAATTTTCATTCCGTCCCACAAGCCATACATCAGTAGATAAGGATGTTTTGGTGGTTTGATTTTTATCATTCATTAACAATCACTAGAGTAGGTTTCTCCCACAAAGAAGTACAAAACGTTTGGTGCAAATCATTACTCAAAATTAAAATGTAAATTTACAGAAAACCTTTACATACTTGATATCATCTCTCTATGCGTAACATTTACCAGTCCTACGCAAGCCATTCACCAAAGCCAGTTTGGTTTCTGAATCACGACTGTAGGCAAAAGGCCTTCTTTTTCCCTTCGTACAATGAAAAAGAAAAATAATCATTATTGGTTTAATTACTACATGAGAAAACATGGGAATATTGTAATACTCTGATACTCAGTGATATAATTCCAAAGAAAGGACTTCATGAGATAAAGATACAAAAAAAACCAAGTAATCAACCAAGTTATTTCACAGGGATCTGGGCTTATTATTCATTTTCACATCTCTAAATATCACGTAAAACGATTACTAAATTTTATGATATTCGACAGTCTTTAATCTACATATGTTATAGATCAAGATATACGATTTGGATTTTAAATTTGAAGTTTAGATTTGATTTTATCGTCAAGCACAACCGTGTGTCAATAAAATTTAAAAGTACTAGATCCCTCCTCTTTATATATTTACACCAATAACTATTGGTTGGGGTTTGCTAGAGCGATGATGCTATGAACTTTGAACAAAATAAGGAGTAGATCCGTTGGTTTCATTTCATAATAAATTCTAAAATATGTGCAAATTAAATCCTTTGCTTAGTAACTACATTTTGATAAATATGGAAAAAATCCAGTATATATTGGTCTATTTAATTTAATTTTCCATCGGTTATTTATTTTCTCTTGAATTGAGAAAAGAAAAGTGACATCTTCAATCTCAGCATTTCAAGTGAATATATATTTAAGTCTAGACCTCTTTTATTGTACTATGTAAGGTTGCAATTGTTGACAGATTTCACAAAATCTGACCTTAATATAGAATACTAAAATTTGTTTTCATACTCTCTTAACTTAAATTTACGTAGTACCAAGAGCAAGATCTTGATCTAGGATTTGTGATTCTTCCAAACTAGCTAAACAGAACTAGTGTTACTTACCTCAACAGAAAAATCTCGTTACTACTGAGCACCAGGCACATTCCTCAAATCCTCAAAACAGCCCACCTATTAGAGCCCTGTAAGATCAGATAAAAAGTGACCTACTGATGTTACAAATAGGCATGCATTCTTAGAAATTATTGTACTTACCAAATTCCAGTTGCTTTTTCTTTGTTTCTGTATGTTGTGACAAACATACATAAGTCAATATCAGGACATATCAGAAGCACAAAATAACACTAAAGATCAGATAAAAAGAATATGACCTTGGTTTCCCATCAAAAGCGTCATTAAGTTCATCAACAGTTGGCCTTTTAGGGAATGTAGCAATAGAAACATATTTTTCCTTTCCGGAGTCATCTATCCTCTTATAAAGTTCATGAGGTTGCGGATATGCCATCCTGAAATGCAGAATTTCATCAGTTGCGTCAGCTGATGGTTTTATAACTAAGTGCGGGTATTCGTCAAAGGAGAAACTAGGGCAAAAGGCTACCATATATTTCATTTTGGTTTGTAAGTATCAAGACCCTTACTATTGATAATCAACTTCTAGGGCACAAATTTGCCAAAATAATCCAAGAGGAAAGACGGAAAAAAATGCAGTTGACTTTTCTAGACCAACAAAGTAGAGAACCAATGATAAAAAATATTTGTAACCAAAAAACATTCCAAGAAAAACAATAACTCTATTCTGAACAACTCACCTTAGAGCACCCATGATTGGATATTGTGTTCCAGCAAAGTATAGAAGCCGGAAAAGATAGCAATTTTGAAATGTTGCTGCATACTCCATCCTCTTATCTCTTCCGATTGTCTTCAGCATATTAAGTAGTCTAATAATTATGGTACATATTTCTTGACAGGAAGGAAGTGACAATACACCTGAAACTACTCACCTGCATAATGCCACTTGAAGCTGGCAAATCCTGGAGATGCATAGACATAGAATATTAGATTCAAGCAAAAACACCCTGCTGATATCAAGTGAAAACTTATAAATCCAAAATGTCTCACAAGTCACAAGGAAAAATTCCCCGTCAAAGTATAAGATTTGATTAACAATAATTAAGTTTAAAACTCGATTAAGGGTTCTTATGTGCATCTCCAAACAAGGACAGAATTTAACATAAGAAATTATACAACAACAACAACAAAGCCTTTTATCCCAAACTAGTTGGGGTAGGCAATTTAACATAAGAAATTATAATCCTACTTAATATAATGAAGAAACAATAAATCAGTATAAGCAACAATTTCATAAAAGAGACCAAATAGCATCGACATATTGAACCTTGAGACGGGGATTTATCACAATAACAGGGCGAACACCGGCAGCATCTGTCATTGCCTGCAAATCCTGCAACGCAGATGCAGGCTAGTAAGCTCATTTGATTCACTCAATGGGAAGCATGACCTCGTGATATATTATTTCGAATTTAAAGTTACATCAAATCTTGAGTTCCTTACATCAATTATACAGTTCCCAACAGCATTTTGCGGAGCGACTAGAATAAATATATCATCTTGGTCATCTACTTCCTTAGCACCTACAATAACATATAAAAAATTAGAAATCCTTATTCCATAAGGAATGAAATAGCTGAGGATCTGCATCACTCTAGAATTTCAAAGTTTAAATTTTAAAATATAAAATGCAAATCAAACACAAAGGCACTGTCTTAAGAGAGGACAAGATGCAAAAGGATAAATATCAATGAAAAGCGCAAAGATAAGGCAGTGAGTTTAAATAGAAGATACAAAAAAGAAAACAAGCATCATACTAATGTTCAAAAGCTTTATCAGTTAGTCCATCATAATCTGTTAACATGCAGGTGTATTGTCAAACTTCATGTTAGTGAATCATGTTTCAAATTGCAGCATCAGAGACTGCATGTCTAGCCATATATGGATGTGTGAACTACTACCAACACCTAAGGGGATAGGTAGGGTTCAGCCAGGCCCAGGTGAACCCAACTTCTATGGTTCAGAAAACAAACAACCATACACAATCTGGAGTTTGAATGGGAAGTGATCCAACTCAACCCAGTAAGTTCAGATCAGGTTGCATTGGTTTCCAAAGTACTTCTCAAGTACACAAACAAGTGTAACACGTCCATTAGCCCAGGTATCAGTTATGAAATCAAAATAGACAAAAAATCCTATGCATATGAAGCATGACTGCATGACCACACATCTAGGGTAACAAGACACATGTATGTGTCCGACATTTGATTAATGATAATCAGGTGGATAAATGAGATGTATCTTTAACACAATAGCCCAATATCTCAAGAAAAATCAAACCTAAAAGCTCTAAGTTCGATTCCATATCCTCACTATGA
This sequence comes from Triglochin maritima, assembly GCA_963682175.1. Lineage (NCBI taxonomy): Eukaryota > Viridiplantae > Streptophyta > Magnoliopsida > Alismatales > Juncaginaceae > Triglochin > Triglochin maritima. The sequence goes on from OY821785.1 coordinate 10,176,138, forward strand.
AAACAGTAACCTCTAAATCCCCACTTTCGAAATTCTTTCATTTATCTGGACTGTAGGGCCAGGATACAAACTTTCCAACATCAGTTGCAATACGTCTCTACATGAACAGATGCATCTTCTATGATGCCAAGGAACTATATGAAAATTAAATATGAATGACCTTAACAACATATAAGAAAGATTAAGACGCAACATCTTGAGGTATACTGCTGCAAGAGCATAGCTAGCAAGTTGTAAAATTGCATTTACTACATGCACACCCTATCTATTGGCAAAAGTCATATTTTGGACTGAAATCACATAAACAATATCCAACTCATCGTGGAGCATTAACTATTAGGAAGTAGAGCATAGCATATATCTGCTTAAGGATATAGATGTGATCAGCAACATGATGTCAAACAAGTTTTTGTCAGCATTAAAAAGGTAATATGTCTTCTTAACAGAGACCTATTGATCCAATATTTATAAAATTTCCAATGGCACCGTAATCTCCCCAGTCCATGAACTCCAAGATCTTCCGACTTCCAGCAAGTTGCAAAGGCATACCAGCAAGTGCACCTTCTCCCATTGATCCTTGCACGCAAACCTTGCACAGCAACATGACTAATTGCAATTAACAATGAAACTTACCACATTACTGAAATGTCAAATACCTCACCAATAAATTTTTATACCTTCACACGTTTTCCATCATCAGCAAATGAAAGAGCAAGAGTGCGGACAAGCTCCATCAATGTACCTATTCGATAGACATCCTGTCTATAAACATTGTTAGTTTCAGAATCTACAATGTACAGGGTATATATGAGCCCTTACCATTTCTGGATTCAACTCGGGAATGTTGATTTCCACCTGTCGTAGTGAGACGTCAAATTTTGAGACAATTTTCTACAACTTGCACAAGCTCGACTTCCAGAAAAGAACAAATATTCTATCATAAACAACAGAAGATTGACACATTTGCTATGAACAATGTAGGATTAGCTTATATATTTTGCAAAGAATGACTGCTATATGATAATATATTCAGGAAAGACTTGAAACTGCACCAAAACAGCTGAGACACATCAATGTAATAAGATTGCATTAGGGGAAAACATCATAAAGAAAATCTCCTCAGGATATCCAAGAGAAAGTGATGAACCTTCAATCGGATTTGTTTATCTTCTATTGCTCTCTGTGTAGCTCGCAGCACATCGTTGTAAAAGTATGTTCTTATTTCTCTAGAATGAGGAATATTGTTCAAGCGAGTTGGAATACCTTTCCAATGGTCCTGGCAAGAAGATGCAGGAAACAAAAATTAATGAAAAAAGCAACGACAGAGAGTTTTGAGGAACTAGTACTGACCTTGCTAGAGATTCTAGTTTTTGATTTGATTGGATCAGCTGAGACCAACTTTCCTAGATATTAGAAAATAAAGGAAGAAAAAATGATTTGCAGGGAACAAAAGAAAATATTACAGAAACAGGGTATCACATGCATCAAAGGCAAATTAATCAACAAGATGAGTCTAACAATCAACTGAATTTTATGCAAATTATACAAACGTTTTGGAAGAAAAACAATCTTATCTTAAATTCTATTCTCGAAGATGCACTGTCCTTTAAGGAAGACGTTACGGTCAAAATGATGGAGACTCCAAATAAGAAATAACTGTAAATTACATCTACTACACTTATTAAAATGACAAACACGTTATATAAGAAATAATTATTAACATATATATTATAATTCTGATTGTTTTATCTTCGGAAGATAAAACAACACGTTCATACTTGTCCAGTTGTCCCTAAACCAACAATATGAACGAGCCTCTTAACCTAGAAAACATTTCTTCCTCTTAGCTCCAACAGAACAATCCAACCTACCTCAACCAAGAACAAAAATGTTGGTCCTGAGAAGTTGCTTAATGCTAGAAATTTCTTCAATATTCAATATTCAATATTCAGTCTCCACAAAAGAGCGAAAGCTACACAATATTCAAAATCATTATCTTGCTGCCCCTAAGGATCATCTAACCCATCATCATTCTCACACCAGTCCTGAATTTTTTATGCCATCTAATATTAGATGTACCTAACAATCGGCAACCTTAATTTGATATTTTTTTCAGAACCAGATTGAAATGCATGCATAGCACGTACGATAATAACTTTATTATGAGGCCCTCTATTAGTATTACTACAAACCTTCGGATATTTTGGGGTTATTTGTTCTGCCAGCATCTTCTAGCACCTGCTGAAGAAGAGTGTTGATTTCTGCAAATACTACTTCTTTTGAAAGTTTTCCATCAATCTGCCAAACACACAATCATCAATAAAAGTATCAAGAACTATCTCTGAGCATTTAAGTGATATGGACTTACGTAATTTAACTACACAAACACCTTATGCATAATGTCCAAGTATGTAGATGAGACCAAATCAGCATTTTGTTTGTATGTTTGAAGACGAGATTTTACCTGGAATATTGAAAAAGAAAAAGATGCATCAGGTGCAAGTTTACAACAAATGTGTGCTATATTCTATTTACGTATGTATAGGTTCGATCGTTGAGCTGGTCTAGATATGCCAGCCACAATTGATAATGATGCCTTATCTAGATATTTTGGGATGAAAGCAATGGTTCACTATTCCAAATAATTGTTTCTCTAAATATTAATGAACTTATGGATCTTCATCATCTAATAAAACCAAGTATATAAATTTATCTCATATAATTTACAAATGGTGGCTACAACGATCTCTTTCCAGATGTCAATATTAATTGTCAATGTGCATAACGTGAAGATCGAACCACAAACGCTATCAATGGAATGAAACAACAGAGCCCTTGTTGCCATGAGAAAAGGACAAAATACCTTTTCCTCTACATCATCTGGACGTGTTACGAGCCTTGATGATATCTCCTCTGTTGGCGGAGGGAAATATTTAAGATGATAAATTTTCCGGGTAACTGGATCCATCCTTCTTCCGATGCATCTTTCGATTAAAATTTCATCAGGCACCTGAAAATTGACATGGAATATTAAATCGGAAGGTCAACATCATTAGTGTCCATCATGAAAATGGTTTATAAATGTTGATAATCTTGAAACACTATATTGTAGTAAGAAACTTCAAAAATTATAAAATTTCGAACATGAAGATAGCATGACTTCTTTTATGTATCTTTGCCAAAGTTCAGAAATGCAGGATGCGGATTCAATGCGGCGAGGCAACGCATCCGACATATGCGGAATGCGATTTGCGATTAATAATTAAATGATATATATATATATTAATTATAAATTATATATATGTAACTAAAAATTTAAGTAATTTTTTGAATAATTTTAAGAACAATAATTCAATATTAAACAAATCAGAATAAAAAAAACTAAAAAAACAAAAATGAGTGTTTTGAGATGCAGGCCGCATCGGGGAGATGTGATGCACATCGCGCCCGCATCAGGCCGCATTCCTGAACAGTGATTACGGTTAATGGGGTTAGACCTGACACGGAACACGAAAACACAACATGAAAAATTTGTGTTTGAGTTTAAGTATTTTGTGTTTTGTGTTGTGTTCGTGTCGGATTTCGGGTACCCGAAATTTTATCGTGTCATTTTCGTGTCTCAGGTTCGAGTATCTGAAAAAACACAAAATACCCGAAATCAAATATTTTAGGAAAATAGTGTACCAATTTCATGTAGAATCATGTACCGGTTGTGTAGAATCACATATCGTGTCGTTTCGTGTAGAATCGTATACCAGTTTCGTGTAGAATCATGTACCGGGTTCGTGTATAATGACACTATGTCGTTTCGTGTCATCGGTACACGATATGTGCACGAAACATTTCGTGTACTTCCCGTGTCGTGTATACACAATTAATTTCGTGTTGTTTTCGTGTACCGAAAAACAGACACAAAAACAATTTGTATCGTGTTCGTGTAAAGGAAACCATCTAATACACACAAAATTACACGACATGAAAGTACACGACACAATTGTCAAGTCTAATTGTGGTTCAAATATGTTTTCAAAACTAAAGCTCCAACAAAGTGTTGCAACTTGAGCTTAATTAAAAATAGAAATAGATGGTATTTTCTTAAAAGACTTTCCACAAAAATTGCATTATCTAAACAGGCATCCACAATTCTTGATATCTTAAAGGATAAGAGAGACTACAAACATAAGACATGAGCAATGATAAACCAGTACGAAAATTGACATTAAGAACATACATCTAGAACGATAAATACGTCAGGCCTTATGTTCATTCTTTCAAGACTTTGTGCTTGAGGAGGACTCCTTGGGTAGCCATCTAGGAGCCAGCCCTTTTGCTTCACATCTGGCTGGGATAGTCGTGATTTCACCATCTAAGACCAAAAAGGAAACATTCATTCACATCTTTTAGGTCAAAATAATGTCATGGAACAAAGATTTCAATGACAATATTGCACAGCAGTACAAAAATTCAGGTCACTCAGGTTGGTGAGGTACCTCAGTCACAATCTCATCAGGCACCAACTGCCCACTCTCCATGTACCCTTTTGCCTCTTTCCCAATCTCAGTACCAGAAGATACTTCCACTCTCAAAAGATCACCAGTTGATATGTGAACTAACCCATACTGAAGGGACAAAGAAGTTCTACATAAATCATTTTAGAGAAAAAATTGGTCTTATTTCCTCAAGACTACATCAGTTAAATTTAAAGTAAAATCACATGAATTGCTAGAACATAATAAATTTTTAAACAAACACATGCAGATCAAAAGGTCAACGAAAACTAGAAGAAGAAAAATTCATTTTTTCTTGCAGCACACAAAAACGTTAAGCATATTTACTTACACATGCTGAATATAAAAAATATATATATTATTCTGGATCAAGTGAACCAACCTCACTGTCGAATCGTTGATTGGCATGGTTCAATTACTTTGCATCATACATGAATTATACTATACATTACCTGTTTGTAATTTACACAAAGACTCTTCACTGATCGCAAATATTTTACATGTGGTCCAAAAACTATCAACAAAACCGATCAAAAATCATCTCAGCAATTCAAGAACTTTTGCAAGCCAATTGTACAAAAATCATCTCAGCAATTCAAATCCTCCATTTCAACATAAAATATGACCCCGTAGATTATTTCAACATAAAAGCTAACTGTTAGGCTCTATTGTGTGGTTTAGTCCCACGTTTAGTACGAAATGTCAGGTGTAAGATATGACCCCATAGATTATTTCAACATAAAATTTAGCTTTTGATATGGGTTCTCCGATCACAAACCGATCACTCCCTCACAGTACTCTAAACAAGTTCTAATTCAGTAAGTCGGAAGCAGCGAGAAACCATGCAATTTTGTATTTACTTAGGGCACGTTTGGATATTCTAGAATACCATAGTTTTTTAGAAAACTATATTATTCAGAAAAATACAGTTTTCAATCCTATAGGAGTGTTTGGATCACCCTTAATAATGCATTACAAATCTACATTTTTTGCTGAAAACGTGTTTTTTGAAAAAGAAAAAAAAGCCAGTACCTCTTTTTTCTTCTCAAATATGTTGTCTCTCGTCTTCCTTCTTTGTTTCATATGAAGCCTTTAATTTTACGAAAAATATGTTTTTTAGACAAACACATTACGTCGTATGATAATGTATTTTCGAACTGCATTATTTGAATTGGATGTCATCTTGAAAAATGCATTTATATAATCAAAGATTTGAAACCTTTATTTACCCAAACGGGACCTTAATTTTCCGTAACTTCAATAACCATCCAATTATCTCAATCTGACGGGAACTCAAATCTCTACAACAACTTACGAGCCAATTCATCTCCCTAACACTAAATTCTCATATCAAAAGCAATTCCCATTTTAGAGCACCAAAAAAAAATTCCAAAATAAAAATAAAAAAAGCAAATTGCGGAACCTTCTGGACGATCAACTCGCACTGCGTCCCTTTCCCGGAAGCGGGGGCGCCGGAGATCATGACCTTGAGCGGCTCTCGTTTCGAACACCTCACCACCACCCTCTGCACAAAAAACACTCATAAGCATCCGAATTTTTTTTACCTTGACGGCAGTTATGCGTTCCGACCTTGGCGGGGACGGCGTGGACCGGGCGTCGGGAAGGGAGGCGGAGAGGGAGGAGAGGGCCGGGACGAGGGGGAGAAGGGAGGATGGGGAGAGGAGAGGGGGAGAAGAGTGGGGTGAGGTGGGGGGACTGGAGGAGGAGGGGGGGAGTGGAGAGGGAGAGGGAGAGAGCCATTGGGGTTGAGAAATGGAAGGACGTGTGTGTGTGAGGAGTTGGATTTTGGTTGGTTGGTTAGTTGCTGCTTGCCATTTGCTAGCATTTATCTTCTTTTTTTTCTTTTTTTCTTTTTTGGCTAACCTAGGAATCGGGGTGAGCATCAGATCGGACCCGGACCAAACTGAACCCGGATTCTCTCTGGGGTCCGGACCGAAGAACGGACCAGTCGGGTTCGGTCCGGACCCGAACTCCGACCAATCGGTCCGGTCTGGTCCAAAAACCCGGACTGGATTTTTGAAGGGAAAATTAGATTTTGGACCGGACCGAAAACCGAACTTGTCCCGGGGTCCGGACCGAAACCCAGACCGATAGGATTCGGTCTGGACCGAACCCGGACTGAAATCTGCACAACCCTACCTGGGAATGTTATCTTTTGGGTAGAGGAGGTTAAAAGCATAAACAGTGGTGCACTGCTACCTCTCTCTGTCACGCCAGTTTCTCTCTCTGTCACGTCAACTTCTCTCTCTGCCACGTAAGCTCACTCAATCCACCCAAAAAATCATCTTAATCACGTCATTTGGAGATCAATCCTAGGTATAAAAAAATGTCGCGTCATTTGGAGATCAATCTAGGTATAAAAAATCACAAAAAATTCTACAAAATCAAAACAAATAAAAAACATATTTTCATAAAAAAATTATTTAAAACGAATTTAAAATGATTTTTATTAGACTTTTAACAACAAAAAAATATTTCAACGAATCCGGCCCGAGCGCAGGATCAAGACGCCCACTGCCCGACCCAGCGCTCAGGCGGGAGACGTGGCAGGCAAAAACGCAGACATGGCGAGTGCATGCTTGGTCGGGCGAGGGTCGCATGCACCGTTAATTCTGCTCTAAACTCTCGGAACTTCATTTAGGCGTGACAATTTCTAACATGACACTAACACGATACAAAATGACAACACGAATTATGCGCAACTAGATACAAATGTTTCTGTGCGGTGGAAATGTTTTATTATTATGAATTTTGAAGATACAACATAAAATATGATACACGATTGTACACAATATATTTTTATTTTTTTTACACGAAGCTAACATGAATAGTATCTTTTGTTAGATAATTAAATTTTTTTAACTTGATAATTGTCTGTTAAGATAATTTTTGGAAAGAAAACATCAATATAACATGTTATTCAACTATTTTCAATATAAACGTTGTGAATCTTCTTCAAGTTGTGTTTGACATGAAATCTTGACACAAGTACATAACTACTTGACACGATAGTACACGAACATGACACGATTAACGAGTCTTAATTCACTCCCTTCCTCAAGAGTGAACATCAGGACAGGAGTCGATCTTGGTTTGAGACAAGAACGATGTCAGAAATCTGGGTCATCTAGTTTGAATTCGTTAGGACAATCCACAGAGATTGAAAATTCTTCGATTTATTTACTTGTTTGTAAGCGGAAAATCCAGTCAATAATCCAAGGAACCGGAATTCACAGAATCAATCGCACAGGGAATCGAAATGAAGAAGAAGAATAAACGTCTTAATTAACCTCGCAAAGTCACAAAAACCCGAGGGTTTTGGATCTTTGGGTCCCACTCTCTCCACGCGTACGCGTAGACACCGAGATATACTACGATGATATCCCCCCCTCATAACTATGACGCAATTCAATTTGGAGGTGCTACATTCGGTGCTACAGCAATAAGAGGTGGCAAATAAGCTACTTGTTATGGGCACACGCGAAGAGACACAGATGAGAGTGATTGGCGAAGACAGATGATGGTGACACGTTTGGGCATACATGACGAGATTGATTGCAGTGCACAACTATGCAGCAGTGATCTTCTTGATAGGCAAAATGAGGAAGATTTGGATGGCGTAGTTGCACAACATGGTCCTCCTCATTCAAGTCAACCATCAAAGTCCATACATTTCAGTTGGCATAAAGTTTACACACAATCTAATACATTGTCACTTGTCAGCTAATCTTGTGCATTCTCTTATTTGAACACTCCTACTTCATTTGATATTTGCCCATGTAATTTGACCTCCACCACTCATCAGAGCCACAACATGCTACAAATATGGAGGAGCCAAGGGCATAGAGTGTTAACAGGGGCAGTAGCAGCTTATATTATATTTTTGTGAAGAAATTGTGTGTGTGTTTTGTTTTTGTTTTTGTTTTTTTTATTTGGGTGGATACTATTAAGATAAAAGAATCTTGCAGTCCGGAATAAGTGTATTTGCAGTCCGGAATAATATATGGCTTCATTATTGTCGGAATAAACGAATCAATATATGGAATGCAATAATATGATGTCAAAACAAAAAAACTCACGTCCCCCGCAGGGGCTGCCGCCCCCTGCCACCCCCGCACAAACTCAACAAACCTCCCACTGTATATTTTACCCCACAAGAATTACGTTTAGGAAAAAAATAGGGAAGAACATTCACGATACTAACGCTGACAAGAACATCGGGAAGTCTTCGCACCGTCCCATTCACGTTGCTTACGTTGTGAAGAATCCTGGGAGTCGGCATCAGACGCTTCTTCGACATAATATCTTGCTAGAAATGGTGATTTATTCTGGAGAGAAAGAATGAAGAAGAAAGAAAGAGTGTCATCATATTTGTATTTGGGTGGAGAGAGAGAACGTGCTGAGTTGAAACGCATTTAATGTGATTTGAGTGGACATCAGGAAGAAAAAACAAAAAAACATTCATGCTTTGGCCACGTAAGGGCTGACATGGATATCCACGTAGAGCGCGTCCGTGACGCCCTACGTTCAACAAACATTTCCCTTAAATAAAAGCTTATGCAGGTATATGTTGAAAATAAATAAGGGTAAAATCGTCACAAAAATCCAACCAGTACAGGAGCTACCAGAAGCTCACCCCCAGTTTTTCCTTGTAATACAAATTGCTGCTTTGAAATTCGCACAATCTCAGCTCCCACAACATGTTTGGATTCAGCTCTGGTACTGTAGCAACTTCCAAAGCAGGAGCAGCTACGAGAAGTTGCATCCAAATGCAGTCAATTGTTGCATGTGGTTGTAAAGATACACATGTTTTCAGGAACAACAGCTTATAGATAAATGCAAAATGATAGTTTCTCATCTTTGTTTGATCCAATATGAGTCATATGTAGGTATGAAGCAAATGTATTCTTAATACCTTGTCTGCAGATAAATCTTTGTTGCTTGTAAATGCTTAAGCCAATGAAACTAGCAGCCACCATCCAGTGGGTTTGCAAGGGAACTTATTTGCACTCTAGTTTGAAACCTCACATCTAACTCACACTGCTTTAGTCTAGCCAACGTGTTGCAGTTGATGTTCTTCTTTAAAGATTGATCATCCTTAGGTGCCCATTTGATATTATTGAGAAACCAGTCAAACAATAACAAGTAACAGTCATCCCGTTGTAGGATCAAACAAAACACAAACATAAACAATACCACCACAACCAACTGTAAATACAGAACAAACCAACTTCCAACACAACACTTCTACAGCGGTTTACTCTAGCCAATGTGTTGCTTACTTCTTTAAACTTGGGTCTTACAAGACCACCCTACTCACATTTGGGAAAACAAAACACAACAACCACCATCCCAACACACACAAACCAACTTCCAAAACACACTGTTAATACTAACCACCAACACAGCCACCCCGAACAGACATTCAGTGAGACAGATGCTCAGTGACCACGGCAATGATCACACCCATCATAAATCCCAACCACAGAGCCAACAGCACATTCAGACGCTCCAGCCATCTTCTGCCCTCGAGCCACCGATCAATCACTCTCTTAAGCTCCGACAGCGACGCCATAATCTCCCTCAAGTTCCGAATAATCTCGTCCCGGCCCATGAACCAAAACTGGTAATCGACGGCGGATACAACATAGACACAACCTTTTCCGTCCTACAAAACGAGAAATTTAAGTTGTGGCATTTTGACAAACAGTTGGCGGGCAGGGATGAAATGGCTGCTAACATGGAAGTTGGGGCAACCGTAGAACTTTTGCCAGTGCCGGAGGGGTACTTGGAGACGTAGAGAATGGAGGGCAGGTCACAGTAGCAATTCGACGTTGGCGGGGGGTTGGAGACGATGGAGGTGTCGGAGTCTGAGTCCATGGTTGGGTTTGGGGGTTTGGGGAGGAAGAGAGGTGGTATGGGGTTTTAACTTTTAACTTTTAATAAGGATTAATTAGAGTTGGTCTTCTGAACTACAATTTAATTTCACTTTGCACCTTACAAAGTGACATTTATCTTTTTGAATTTTCATTTTGTAACATTTTACCTCGTGAACTTTAAAAAATCATCACGCTCACTATTTTTTGCAACTTTTTTTGCACTGTATCCCTAATACACTTATAGACCTAACTTTACGTCAAAGTACAGATCGAATCGGAGGTCAAATTGGGTTCAAATTTGGGACATATTGGTACTGAATTCGACCAAATGTCAACCATATATGATATCTGATTCAATCCGAACTTTAACGTAAATTTAGTATTAATAGTGTTTTAGGGATACAACATAAAAAATTCTAAAAAACGACAAATACGTATTTAAATAATGAATTTTTAAAATTGAATTGGGCAAAGTGTTATAAAATAAATTTCAGGAAAGGTAATTGTCATCTTTTAAAGTTCAATGATGCAAAATGAAATCAATGTATAGTTCATGTGCAAAATGTAATTAACCTTTTTAACAATGACTTTTTAAGATCCCTTTGGTATGGTAGGGGTGTCAGTGGATATTCAAATATCCGAGCATCCGTCCGTATTCGAATTCGGACATTCGATCTGAGAAAAAAAATATCCGTAAGACCGTATTCGTATCTGATCCATAAAATCGTAGAGCGGATATGATTATTGGTACATCTGATCCGTATAATATCTGATCCGAGATCGAATATTCGTAGTACAACATCCGTATTCGTATCTGTATTATATATATAGCTATTCTTTATTTAATGATATATATATATATATAAGTTAGGTATTTTTTCTATAAATTACCCAACTATATAAACTATTCTAAATTACTAACCCTAAAGTATTAACCCGAATAATATCTGCTTCGGAACTACATATCTGTATTTTAACATCCGTATCCATATTTGTATCATATACTTATGCAATACATTATTATACCTAGAAGTATTCATATTCAACCTTGTGTGATTATATTTTGAATAAATAGTTTAAATTTATTTATTCAAATAAAAATACATCTATTGATCACATTTATTCAAACATTGAATATTGTTCTCATTTTCAGAATATGGAGCTAGAAATTAAGATAAAATAAACTAATATTTGAAACCAAATAAAATTATAAATGTGACTACGTATAAGAATTTGTCTAAGTGAAAATGAAAAATGTTATAAGGTTGAGAATTATGTTTACGGATGCGGATATTATCCGTATTCGCTCCGAATCCGTCAAATATCCAAACGGATATAGACTTTTCATATCCGGAAACAATCTGTATCTGTATCTGAATCCGTAAATTTCATGCAGATACGAATATGGATATACATATATCTGATCCGTTAACACCCCTTGGTATGATGTCCGATTTGGGCCTAAAGTTTCTTACAAAAACTCTAATAGTGAGTCCAGTTTATCAAATATATTTAATACATTGTAGATTTCAATCCTCCATGTCGGACATAGATTATTGTTAGGTTCAAATTTGAACCGGAAAATTGTAACAACTTCTCTACGATGACTTGGAAAATTTTCATAAGCTTATCAAAAAAACAAATTCATGAGAAACAAATTTCCCAAAAAATAAGTTAATCGGTTTGTAGCTTGTGGAAGTTCAGACTTTTGACTTCCCTTGGTTTTGGATTGAAAGAGGGAAAGTCTTTTTATGTAATACTTAATATTTTAGTTGTGAAGTTTTAATTGTAATTCTAGTTATAGTATTTTTTTTATGCTTTCTGATAAACCAATCACTCAAATATTATTTGAAAAGTTTAATTCCACACTTTTTAGAATTTTCTTACGAATCAATAACAATGAAGTGCAAGGCATTGGAAACTAATGAGAATTTAGTAATAAAAAAAACTTACGTATGTCACTAACGCAAAAGGTAACATCGTAAATTAGGATAGTGTCTTTTTAAAGTGACACCAAGCCAGAAAGAACCCGAATGTTAAAGAGTTTCGAGAAATGACATTAAAAAAAATTTAATATCCATGACATACGATTTTGAAGGACTTTTTTTGTAAAAAAATCTCTACGTATTTCATAACTAAGATCCTTCGGAAGGAAATGATGCAAACATTGGTAAATGACTTGAAGCGCGTTGGATATTTGATCCAGGCGAAAATTTAAGAGATTTGAGTTCGAAAAGAGTGTTGCACTTTAGGTTACGTTGACTTTGGGAGCTAGAGACGGAGGGAATCTGCATATTAAATGAACCGTTGACTATGAGCTAACTCAATTACTCAATATTATATAGCGAAGTTAGTTGTAGCGGTTAGAAACTAATCGGGTCAGTTCCATACCCGATAACAGTGACGTAGTATTAGAGAATTCAAACAAACAATAGATGATAGTAGGGGTGCAAATAGATATAGTTTATCCGTATCCATATTTATATCCGACCTTTTGAGGATATGAATATCAAAATTTCATATCCGACGGATACAAATACGAATATTAGTTTTTTAATTTTTTGGTTACAGATATTAATTTCAAAAAATAAGTTGATACTGATATATTCTTTTTTCGGAGACCGATAAGGATATCCGCAAGGTTAAAAAATTGTAATATAAATAGCTACAAATCTAATTACACCATTTTTATTTCTTATAGCTAATAATTACTAATAATGTAATTACATTAGTTTGTTTTAATTAACTTTATAAGATCATAGATATAAATTTACTAAAACTACCGTATAGTCTTTCATTTCCTCAAACCTTATATTTAATTACGTACTTTAAAAGCTAAAATATTTTCAAAAACTAGTTTTAAGCACAAAATCTAACATTCCACTTGCTATTCAATGCACATAACTCGAACCTAAAACATCTTCAAACGAATTTGTCTCAGTTTCTCTGTTGTTGATAAACTTAAGTTATTTTTACAACATCTAGTTATAACATTTAGTTATTCAATTTTTTAAATGTTATATTTTCTCAAATGAATAATCAATATATTGTTTTATATGATATTATATGGATATGGATATGTAGGATCGTGTATGACTTAATTAATCTAATAAATTCATCTAATCTCTACTTAATATACATCGGAAACGATAATTAAACCAAGTAGAGAAAAAGCAAATGCAAACCACAAACGAAGACAACAATTTTTATAGAGGTTCGACACCCCATCTAGGTGTTACTTCCTCTCTTGCAAGCTTCGCTCAATTCCACGAGTTCTGCCTACGTCTTCACTATCATCTCCTCATTCCGGGCCGGGAGATAACACGTTTACAACACGAACTCGCGAACAATTTTCGCCGAGCTCGATTTCTTCCTCCGACAACCCGAGAGTGATGCTTTGGGCTTTCACCGAAACATTTACAATTGCTTCGGGCTTTCATCGAAACATTTACTCATTTGACAGCAAATGGTGAGTGATTCAAATACTCTCTAACTTGAGCACACTTAAAGTATGATTAGAAATTGAATCTAAAATGTGAAAGTTGAAGCTTGCAACGTGTAGAATAGTATGGGAGAGTACTATATTACTTGATACAAAATTATGGTAGCAATCATTTTTATATGTTAAATTGTTTCTATCAACTCTTACTTAAATGAAATTTACTGATATGCAAAACATCTGAAAATGTCATACCAAAAAATGCATAAATGACAAGTAAAATCATAAGAGATTTTCTTCTGGCTAAAAAATTGAATAGTTTCAGAGCATAGATGAGGTTCCCATTAAGAGAGTCTCTTTTCGCCTCCCAGTACAACCAAAATCCAAACAAACTGCGACTCCAGAGGAAAGGAGAAAGCACTGGATAAACGCTAGAAGGGAAGCAGCCCGACGAGCCATTGCAAGGGTAATAAGCCTTTTACCCGGGATACAATGTTTTTCTGAATGTCATCTTTAGACATAAATTTTGATTATCAATATTTATGGAAATTGCAGGTGAAAAATGCCACGCATTTCTGTGAATGTGGAGGCAAACATACGAATTTCTCCACATGATGATCCTAAAATAACCTTGACTTTTGGTGCATTCATGTGATCTAAGCCATGGTGTTGATTGACCCCAATCAAGTGTTGGATTAGTGAATCAGGTGCACCAATGCTGGATTAGAGGGGAACACCACACTTCCATCTCCAAACTTTTTTCTGATATAAATTTCATGACTCCATTTTTGCTTCCATGGGAGGTAGGATGTAAGCTCTTACTGGAAATTTCCGTCATATGCTTAATTCATGGTAGTAGATTGCAAAAGTTGTACAAATACTCTTTCAAAAAGCTTATACCAAGATTGGCAATGTAATTTTTGTTTGAGATATTAATTTTACCAGTAATGGAAGGAAATTGCCGAAGTTCAGTCACACTGAGACCACAAGAAAAGGTGCAAAATGCTCTCACACAACTTTTAGGAGATAAAAGAGTTTTGCTGTCATATCCTAACCATTGCTTATGGTTTAATTGTGTTTAGGTGGTGGATTAGAGGAGGATTATATTGGACGGCTGGGATGGGTTGAGGAGGAGAGTATAAAAGCTTGTTTTCTCTCCACTTCTCTCTCTCACCCCGCGCGTCTCTCTCTCACTAACTCTCTCCCTCTCACATCTCTCTTCCTTACGCGAGCCGGAAGCTCCGGACAGGTGTGGTTTGGTGAGGCTGGGAGGTACTCAGACGGTTATCGGGGTCGAACTGATCGAGTGTGAGGCGTTTACCGGAGAAGCGTGCGTGGAGAGGAAGTTCTAGTGGAAGCGATCATCGTGGGTTCTTCAAAGGTTTCTTCAAGCCTTAAAGGTATGTCAAGATTGTTTTTACGCTCACCTTAGTTTGTGTGGGTGTTGGAGCGGTCGACGGTAGGCCGAATGGCTCGTCGGACCTCAGTTCAGCAGTTTTCTGCTGTGTTCGGTCGACCGAATGGTGGATCGGTCGACCGTTATTGGTGTAATTTTGGGGAGTCTGCCTTGCATCAGTCGAACGATGCTTCGTGCGGTCGACCGGTCAAGCATGTTAGTCAAGCTCGGGGTGTATTCGGTGTCCCGTGTCCCCTTTGTCGTTCGACCGAAGCATTGTTTTAAGTCGGTTGGGGGTGTAGACCACAAAACGGTCGACCACCCTGAAATCTCGTTTGACCGATAACCTAAGTTAACTTAAAGTTCGTTCGACCTTTGTTGTTGTTTCGGTCGACTGGTGCATTTTGTTCCAGACCGCATTGTACTGCTCTTTTACGATCGACCGTCGATCTGTTAAGTTCGACCGTTTGTGCATTTTGTGCTCCAAGAGTTTTTGCCTGGTGGTTTTTGGTCGAACGGGTCCCCTTTTCCGTTCGATCAGTTGCTGGTTATTCTGATTATTTTCGGAATAGTTGTGGGGTTTCGGTCGACCGTTTGTGGATTTCGTTCGACCGATTTGGCCCAGTTTTGCATATATTGCTTGTGGTGTTTGTGGTTTGGATCTGCCTCGAAGGCAACGAGTCCCGGACCTTTTTGGGGCGACGGTACGGACATTCCGGCCAGAGAGAGATCATGGTGGTGGCTTTAAGGAGCGGGTGCCTTGTGTGTACGTATTTGGTTGGTTTGGATGATGGTTTTTCAGCGATGCCTTGTGTGCACGTGTGCTATGAGGTTGGGGTGAGAGGACCCTTGAGACCCATGACCGATGATTTTCCGGTGATGTCTTGTGTGCACGTGTGATTGTGGGATTGGGGTGAGAGGACCCTTGAGACCCGTGACCGATGGTTTTCCGACGGTGCCTTGTGAGCATGTGTTGTGGCGTCGGCTGTGGTTGGGAGAGAGCTCCTGAGAACCCAGTTGGATGGTGACGGTTGAGATATTTTGATTGCATTTTCATATCATGTCTCATATATGTGTTCTATTCATATTTAGGAGTTTGGCATACGGGGTTTCCCTATGGGAAACTCAGGCATAGTTTATGGTCGCATTTCAGGTCGTAAGCATCTATAGGAGGTGGTGACTGAGGACGGGAGCACTTGGACAATATCATGTCTTCTATAGTTTAAGGTTGATGATTACACCTGTATATATATTGTATATCTTTTGTTGTTATAATCATCTTTTGACTCCTGTATCATACGTTGTACCACTTTATATATATCATAAGTTGTTTGGTAACGACCCTGATGTTTGATTCTCTTGTGTTTTAAAAGTTTTAAATTTTCCACTTTTTTGGGGCGTTACAATTTGGTATCAGAGCTTTTGGGTTCCGGTGTACTTGTCCAAAGAAACCACCTTAGAGGTCTTGCATTTAGTTGTCATTCATCATGCATGCATAATCGTTGATTCATTTTCGTTTCTTGTTCTCTTCTGTAGATGCCTCCGAGACGTGTGAGGTCTCCTTCACGTTGTAGGGGCACCAGTAAGGAGACTGGTGAGGGGGACAAGGAGGAGGAGAGGAGGACCCTTCAGGGGACTCTGGGTCGGCTGGGCGAGTTTCTCGAGTGCCTGTCTGAGCAGGCAGGAGCAGGTGCATTGCTGGACTGATTCATGCGTCAGCACCCTCCTTTCTTTGATGGTAGCGGTGATCCAGAGGCAGCTGAGGACTGGGTCTTCAAGATCCAGAAGATATTAAGAGTGATTGGTTGTCCTGCCGAGGACAAGTGGATCTGGCCACCTATGTTTTGGATGGCGGGACAGCCAGGTGGTGGAGGTCTACCTCTGCAGTGGTGTTTGAGGATAGTGAGGAGGTGGGCTGGGAGGAATTCCTCGTAGAGTTTGATCACCAGTATTTCCCACAGCATGTACGTGACAGGAAGACGGAGGAGTTCCTGACACTTGAGCAACGAGAGATGACGCAGGCGGCTTACATTAGCAGATTTCACGCTCTGGAGCGTTACTGCCCTGAGATTTATGTAACTCAGGAGCAGAGGGATAAGAAGTTTGTCCAAGGGTTGAGGCCGCATTTTAGATCTCGGGTGACCACGAGTATGCCGCAGACTTTAGCTGATGAAGTGAAGTTGCGACGATCATTGATCTGGACTACCAGGAGATGGTAGAGGTCAGGAAGACGCAGCAGAAGACGGATGCACGTTCCGGAGGTCAGCTTTCAGGGAATCCGGGCAAGAGGCCCCAGATTGATGATGGTGGAGCATCGCAGTCTGGACAGTGTAGGCGGTGCCGTGGAGTTCATCCCGGGAGTGGGTGCGGGCACCGTCTCGGTGTGTGTCATGGTTGTGGCCAGATGGGTCAATTTATACTTGCTTGCCCGAGCAAATCAGGCGGGACTGGTAGTCAACCGGGATCGTCCTGAACCAGTGGAGCGGGCCCGAGTCGACCTGTTGCGCCCCTCTCAGCAGGGGAAGAGTGTTGGTCGTGTTTTCACTATCCAGGCGGAGGAAGCTAGGGTTGCTAGTGCGGTGGTGGAAGGTACACTTTTTTTTGACGATCTGATAACTAGAGTGTTATTTGACTGCGTGGCCACACACTCGTTCATCTCTGAGAAGTTTGCTAGCGTGTTAGGTTGTACCCCTGCGATGTTGACTGTCACTTTGGAAGTCAGCACACCCCTGAGTTTGGTGGGCATTGTGGGGAGCTTTCTCCCCGGCGCCATGGTTGCTTCGGGAGACCAGGAGTTCCTGGCAGACCTGGTCTTGTTGCCGATGGTAGACTTTGATGTCATACTTGGGATGGATTGGTTGTCCTAGTACGATGTTCGAGTCTTGTGTCGAGAAAAAAATGATTCTGAGGAAGGGTCTTCCTGATTTGCTGATCAGGGGAATGAAAGATAGAGGAGGTCGGGTTGTGGTGTCAGCAGTAAGGGCACGGAAGATGATCCATCAGGGTTGCAGGGCTTTTATAGCCACTCTTATAGTGCGAGATCTAGAGATGAAGAAGTTGGAGGACATTGAGATTGTTCAGGATTTTCCAAAGGTATTTTCTGATGAGATCACAGGTCTGCCGCCCCACAGAGAGATCGAGTTTGGTATCGACTTGGTAGCTTGGACTATACCACAGTCGAAGGCTCCGTATATGATGGCGATTGCTGAGTTAGCAGAGTTAAAAAAGCAGTTGCAGGATATGTTGGATACATGCTTAATCAGACCCAGTGTTTCACCTTTGGGAGCTCCAGTGCTCTTCATGAAGAAGAGGGATGACTCGTTGTTGATGTGTATCGACCTACAAGATGCTGAATAAGGTTACCATTAGGAATCAGTATCCTTTACCCAGGATCGAGGACCTTTTCGATCAGTTGCAGTCAGCAAAGGTGTTCTCGAAGATTGATCTACGATCCAGTTATCATCAATTGAGGATCAGAGAGGCAGATATCCAGAAGACAACATTCAGGATGAGGTACAGGCATTACGAGTTCTTAGTGATGTCGTTTGGGCTGATGAATGCACCTGCATCTTTCATGGATCTGATGAATCAGACTTTTCAGCCATATCTCGACAGCTTTGTGATTGTCTTCGTGGATGATATTTTGGCATACTCACCCAACAGAGAGCAGCATCGGGAGCACTTGAGGATCGTGCTTAGCAATTTGAGGGATCACCAACTCTATGCTATGTACAAGAAGTGCATTCTGGTTAGATCAGGTGGCCTTTCTGGGACATGTGGTGTCATCAGATGGGATATAGTAGATCCAGCGAAGGTTGAGGTTGTGACTCAGTGGACAGCTCCGACCAGCGTGTCAGAGATCATGAGTTTTGTGGGTTTAGCAGGTTATTATCGTCGGTTTAACCATGAGTTTTCCAGACTTGCTTCCCCACTGACGGCGTTGACGCAGAAAGGTGTCAGGTTTTTTTGGTCCCAGAAGTGCGAGGACAGCTTTCGGGAGCTGAAGAGACGACTGACGACAACATCGATTCTGACACTACCGAGTGGCAGCAGAGGGTACGTAATTTATAGCGATGCTTCAGGAATTGGATTGGGTTGTGTTTTGATGCAGCACGGGAAGGTAATGGCGTACACTTCGAGACAGTTGAAGGTACACAAGAAGAACTGCCCCACCCATGATTTGGAGTTAGCCGAGGTGGTTCACGCGCTGAAGACCTGGAGGCATTACATGTATGGAGAGCAGTTTGAGGTCCTCACAGATCACCAGAGCCTGACGTATCTATTTTTTTTCGCAGAAGGAGTTGAATATGAGGCAGTGCAGATGGCTCGAGTTTATCAAGGATTACGACTTCACCATCTCGTATCATCCTGGGAAGGCAAATTCTATTGCAGATGCCTTGAGTATGAAGGTGGAGCTGTCAACTGCTAGATTATGCATTTAGGAGTGGAGGTTGCTCGAGGCTTTGTCAGAGTTAGAGACTGTTCACGGAGGACTCTGATGGGGCAGTGTTTGCTGGGCTTCGGGTGGAGCCACATACCATCTCACGAATTGTGCAAGCACAGAGAGCAGATGATGATCTGGCCAGTCTGATGTCGTTGGTTGCTAAAGACGGATCAAACTTCAGTGTCGGGGTAGATGGGGGTCTCAGATTCAGGGGTCGGATCTGGGTGTCAAGAGTAGATGATCTGAGAGATGGTATCATGGATGAGGCACACAGAGCCAGATATTCCATTCACCCGGGGAGTACGAAGATGTATAAAGACCTGTAGCAAAAATTTTGGTGGAAAGGGATAAAGCGAGACATAGCTGACTTCGTCTCCAGGTGCTTGGTTGTAGGATTTCATGTTTAATTATACATATATATTTTCGAAATTTTATGTATAATAAGGATCAATTACAATTTTCTACGATTTATTTCATGCATGTATCGGTTTGTTTTAATAACTAGTTTCAAAAACTTATTAAAACAAACACAAGGGACTCCGAAATTCATACCTAGAAGTTCTCTAAAACTTCTTGATGTTCCAGAGACATTGAGGAAGACGATCGTCGCTTCTCGTTGCGCCGGATGCCTCCGAGTGTTCACCGAAACCCTAAACAAGGTTGGAGAGAAAGGAGCTAGCCAATCAATCTCCAAACTAGCTTAGAATCTAGCTACAAACTCATTCCTTAATCTCTGAGATTTCTCCTTCCAAAGACTTAGAAAACTAAGAGAATTTTCGTGGATTTTTGTGGTGAATTAGGAGAGAAAATATTTAGCAAACTTCTAACATAATTAAGGAGAATAAGAACCTATTTATAGGCTCCAATCTTACTCTCAATCATGGCTATTCTTAAGCCATGTTTTCTTGACATTTTCTCTCACAAACTAATTCCAAAATGCATTACATGCATCCACAAAACGTTTGACCAAGTTTGGAGCTAATCCAACCATTGATCAAATTAATCTCATAAATATCAAAGGCAGAAAATTGATCGCAGTTCGGTTTACCGAGTTACACTCGGTTAACCGAATATGTAACGATTGTTTTACCGAGTATTGGACGGATGAACAATTCTTAAGGAGAAAAATTCTCCTTAACCGACCGGACGAATTCTCGTCTAAGACCGAGTGCCATTCGGTTAACCGAAAATATCGAAACTGGACATTGTTCGGTCGACCGTTTCTGGTTCGGTACACCGTACCAGAGTTCCAGGCATTTTGGTCAAGTTCGGTCAATCAACTATGACTATCCGTTCCACGTTCGGTTGACTTTATGTGTCATATTTTCTATAAGAAACCCGACACATCATATGAACCAAAAATCAAGCTTCTTGTTTCCCGGTTTTTGCGGTGTGACCTATGGGAGGATCTAGACTAAGTTGGCAGTGATATTAAGAGCTTAATATCACAAGCTATAAGCGGTATCTAGCTACACATTATAGCTCCCAATTAGTTAGATGTCTTAATTCCACTCGAACCAAAACCCGATCCATTTAGTGATGGAGTGCACCACTTGTGTCCGTCCCTTGCCTCATGATATTAAGAATACACACAAAGTAGTATTGTGTCATCTTTGTGTTAGTATTCATTTCTTGATCTCTTTAAGCTAGTTATAAATATGTGACTTAACTCAAATCACATTGTGCACATTATAACTTTGCTTTATCAAGGGGCTCACTAATATCATCACTCAATTAAGAAGGGCAATGATAATCTTTTGACTAACTATCTTCTCCAACAAAAGTCATACTTAACCAACCAATGCCTTTACACTACACTCATCGATAGCTCAAGACACTAGTCTAATTGAGCAATTCTTAAGTGATCGGATATAAGTCTCATATCAAAGGACCAAGGACACAGTAAAATATTAATGACACAGAAACACATTTCTATAATATTTTACTTATTAGGTCTATTCAGTATACAAAAGTAATATCTTCCTCTTTTGTGTACCCGTGTTGTCACTCACTTGTAGAGCTACAATGATCTATGACCAACACGACAATCTTAACTCGGTAATTAATGTCCCATGTTAATTACCATGATTGCGAATATCTTTTGTTTTATGTAAACCAATATATTTTAGAGCTCTACGGTTAAGGACCAAGAGCCTCTTCCTTAACACTTCTAAAAGACGAATAACATAAACAAGGAACAAAATGATTTCTCATTCAATTCATAAAATTGACATTTAAAAGCAAAACTTTTAGAACACATGCCCTTCAATCTCCCACTTTTATTATCAAAGTTTTCTTTCACATACATTCTCAATGCATAAAACATTAATAACTAGGGTAACCTTCCCAAATCACCTATCAAGCCAATCCACATGGATCCTCGGATCCATGGACTCGAAATATATTTCGTCTCTTAGCTTGGTATGAAGTTTTGTTGAATGGATCAGTTGTGTCACTGTTGTGTCCACCTATTTATTTATTTTGTCTTTCGTTGGTGGTTGAGTTAGCTGTAGTGATATTACTCCTAACTACACTAGCTCATACCTCCATCTCCGACAATGATGACGCATTATCATTCCAACCTCCTTTTGTCAAGAATTCCTATGAGAATTGCATCAAAATAGCCCTCGGCTATTTTCTCCTTTGTCTTCCATAAACAAGAACCTTATCTTTAGTCTGGTTAAGGTACTTCAGAATATTCTTGACCGCAATCCTACGATTAGGACTTGCGTTGGATCGGTGACCTCTTGTCACGTTTAGAGCATACGAGATATTGAGTCTTGTGCAAGTTATCGTGTACATGGTCCTTTCCTTTTGCCGAAGCATAAGGGATACCTTCATGTACTCCAAGTCTTTGCGTGATTTAGCACGTTGAGACTTCTTGAGTTGCACACCTATACTCATACTTATTGGCACATTGTCCATATCGGAATTGTTCACCCTGAACATTTCCAAGACCTTGTCAATGTATGCACGTTGACTGAAGCCAATGAGTCTACGGGATGTATCTCAATGTATCTTAATTCTCAAGATGTGTTGAGCCTCATCCATTTCTTTTCATTGAAATGCCGATTTCAATGAAATTTCTCGTTTGCTAATGCTAAGGTATATGATTGCTCATGAGCAATATGTCATCGACATATAAGATCAGAAGTACTACATGGCTCCCACTAATCTCCTTGTATCAACAAGGTTTTCCTTTACTTTGAATGAAGTGAATCTTCTTCACCTCTTCGTCAAAGCGTTTGTTCCGACTCCTCGATGCTTGCTTCAATCCATAAATGGATTCTCGAAACTTGCATTTCTTCTCGCTATTATTTGGATCATCAAAATCTTGAGGTTGTACCATGTACATATCCTCCTCCAAGTTCCCATTTAAGAACGCCATTTTGATATCCATCTTCCATATCCCACAATTGTGAAATGTGCTAATAGTGAGCATAATCCGAATAGATTTTAATATGACAATTTCTCAAAGTTTCATCAAAGTCAATTTCTTGAATTTGAGTATAACTTTTGCTACAAGCCTTGCTTTGTAGGTTGTCAAGTTACTATCCATGTCTATCTTCCTCCTAAAAGCTCATTTATACCAAATGATATTTTCTCTTGAGGAAGGCAAATCAAGTTCCATACATGATTATCATACATGGATTCTACTTCGGATTCCATGGCCTTTAACCATAGTTTGGAGTCTTTTCTTTCCATTGTTTCTTGGAAGGTCGAGGGATCTTTGGTATCTAGTACCATGATCTCATGAAGTCCCACATACTTATTGGGTTTCTTCTTTTCCCTCATTGACCTTCTTAGTTCTTTTGGTTCTTCTTGTGTCTCTCGAACTTCTTCCACAATTTCTTGAGGAATGGGTTCACGTTCAACTCTTGAACGTACACTTGGTGGGGAAGATTGAGTTTCTCTCACAATTTCTTGCGAGGGTCTCTCACTCATGCTCCCACTAACCAAAGGAATCTCGGTTGGGCCATCATGATTTTGAATGCAACATTCACATCATGATCTTGTAGAGTATCTTGAGTTTTCTCAAGTTTAACTCTACTCCCACTACTTTTCTCTCTTTTCCAGAAATTCCAAAAAAAATCATATCTCTCTCTACAATCTTTCGATTGGAGGTGATACACCAAAAGTAGTATCCTCTTGTCATACGAGGACAACCTATAAAGAAGCACTTATCCGCTTTTGGTTGAAGCTTGGTCGACATCAATTTCTTGTTGTATACCTCACAACCCCAAATCTTGAGAAAGTCGAGCTTAGGAGTTTTTCAACTCCATAGTTCACAAGACATTTTCTCCACGGATTTGGATGGAACATTATTTAGTGAGTTTGTCATTATTTGTAGTGCATAATTCCAAAAGTAAATAGGCAATTTAGATTGACTTATTATTGATCGAACCATGTCGAGCAATATCATGTTCCTATTTTAGGAATGAGTCAAATTAGGTATCCTAAGAACTCACCCCTACGAACCTTTCATAGAGACTCGATATTTTTGTTGAGTTGGTTCGCTACTCCATCCTCGAATTCCTTGAACTTGTCAAAGAATTCACTTTTGCTTCCCATTAGACAAATATGGCATAATGACTATAGTTGTTCGTGAACAAAATGAAGTACCTTAAACCGTCTCTTGCACTTGTACTTATCGGACCATATACATTAGAATGTATCATATCCAATTAGTTATTCGTTTTCGTTCCTTTCTTCTTGAAAGGTCTCTTGGTCATTTATTTGACCAATCCGATAGTGCTATAAGATTGTATCATTCACGTGAGTTATCTTAGTTCCTTTTGTTATTGTTTGTTTGAGTTTGTTTATTATTCATTTCAAGCAAATAGAAACCATTCTATACGAATGTATTTGCATAGAGAATTCCATTCTTCGATATAGACAAACAAGAATTAAAATATTTATTAAAATTTATCCATATCTAAAACTTGATACCGAAATGTTCTTGCTAATCGAAGGCATATACTGGTGTGGTTTTGGTGAGATTGGGAGGTACTCGGACGGTTGTCGGGGTCGAAGTAATCGAGTGGGAGGCATTCACCGGAGAAGTGTACGTGGAGAGTAAGTGCTCGTGGAAGCGATCATCGTGGGTTCTTCAAAGGCTTCTTCAAGCCTTAAAGGTATGTCAAGCTTGCTTTTACTCTCACCATAGTTCGTGTGGGTGTTGTAGCAGTCGATGGTAGGCCGAATGGCTCGTCGGACCTCAGTTCAGCAGTTTTCTGTTGTGTTCGGTCGACCGAATGGTGGATCGGTAGACCGTTGTTGGTGTGATTTTGGGGAGACTGCCTTGCATCGGTCGAACGATGCTTCATGGGGTCGACCTGTCAAGGATGTTATTCAAGCTCTGGGTGTATTCGGTCGACCGGGTACCCTTTGCCGTTCGACCGAAACACTGTTTTAAGTCGGTTGGGGGTGTAGACCACAAAACGGTCGACCACTTTGAGATCTCGTTCGACCTATAACTTAAGTTGACTTAAATTTTGTTCGACCTTTGTTGTCGTTTTGGTCGACCAGTGCATTTTGTTCCAGACCGGATTTTACAGCTCTTTTCCGGTTGACCGTCGATCTGTTAAGGTCGACCGTTTGTGCATTTTGTACGCCAAGCGGTTTTTGCCTGGTGGTTTTTGGTCGAACGGGTCCCCTTTGTCGTTCGACCGGTTGGTGGTTATTCTGGTTATTTTCGAAATAGTTGTGGGGTTTCGGTCGACCGTTTGTGGATTTCGTTCGACCGATTTGGCTCAGTTTTGCATATATTGCTTATGGTGTTTGTGGTTTGGATCTGCCTCGAGTGCAACGGGTCCCCGACCTTTTTAGGGCGACGGTACAGACATTCTGGCCTGAGAGAGATTATGGTGGTGGCTCTGAGGAGTGGGTGCCTTGTATGCACGTATTTGTTTGGTTTGGCCGATGGTTTTCCGGCGGTGCCTTGTGTGCACGTGTGTTTGTGGGGTTTGGGTGAGAGTGTGGGATCGTGTGGGTCTATGGGTCCACTAATCACTTTTAAGCTAATCACCTACTTGTTTAGACAATCAAAGAAATGCAGCGGAAATTAAAACTAGACAAGCAAGTGGAGGAAGATAATGCAAACCACAAGTAGACGCGTCAGTTTTATAGAGGTTCGGCCGCGCCTACGTCCTCTCTTACAAGCACCTCTCGAATCTCCGTTCGAGCCCCTCTTGCATCTTCACTATGCCTCCCCGTTCCGGGCCGGGAGCAACGCCTTTTACAAGTCTTCAAGCTCGCGAACAACCCTCGCCGAGCTTGGCACCACCTCTCACAAACCGAGAGAATCACTTCGGGCTTTCACCGAAGTCCTTGCTTCTTTGTCTTGGGCTTTCACCAAGACCCTTGCTCTTTTTACAACAAATGTAACTTGAGTGGGATTCACTCTCTAATTGAGCACAACAATTGCTAGATTGATTGTATGATGAATGATGTGGAAATTAGGCTTTGGATGGCTAATTTGGAGCTTGGAGGTTGTGGAAAATCTCACTATAGGTTTGACACTTTGGAGTTGTGAAATCTTTTTGGAAAACTAAGTGTGAACCTCTATCTATAAGCTCCTAAAGATTTCTAGCCGTTTGGACAAGATTTGATTGGGGTTTGTGCAAAGCACACAAAACAGAAAATCGGATTCAGAAATCTGTCCAGAAACGATCGACCGAAAGGTGTATCGGTCGACCGAACCCTTGAGTAAGTTTATGGATCGGTTGACCGAACAAAGGTACTGGTCGACCTAACACTTAAGTTCTATAAGTCAACAGGGTTCGGTAGAGGGAAAACTCGATCGGTTGAACTAAACTTGTGTCGACCGATAGCAGGTAGATTTTACCTAATAGAATGGTTGACCGAACAAGGTATTTTGTTCGACCGGTTCAAAAGTATTTGGGGGTGTATTAAGAGAAAAATGTGTATACGACCGTTGTATAATACAACAAATATAACGGTCGTATTTTTACCAGAAATAGCAAACGAAACGGTCGACCGAAGGTCTACCGGTCGACCGAACAGGTCTGGGTAAACGATTAACAGAAGCGTGATCGGTTGAACTGATTGGTATGGTATAACAAATATTGTGTATAACTGATTGATCGTTTTATATTTAACCGCAAGTACACGACCGCGTTGAAGCGGTGGCAAATACGGGTCGTCCACTGGGAGGTGTGTCGACACTTGGTTTGTTCGAAGGCGAGAGGTGAGGAAAGGGAAGAGAAAGGTTGGTTACACTAAACTACACTAAGATGCAAATGGAAATGGAAAAGAAGCAAGAAAAACTAAACCCCAAAGGGGGTAGAGAAATGATGTGAACATAAAGATGTGTGTGTGGTGTGTGTGTGTAATTAAGCTCCTCACAACATGTATTGCATGAAATCATAAAACTACATCCAACTTTGCCTCCACATGAATTAAGATTTTACTACATCATTAAAACATACAAGACAATAATTGGAATGAAGCTAAATGAACTCAAGTATAAAGACTAGACCCTACTATGCCTCCACATGAATTAAGATAAGACGACATCATTAAAACATACAATACATTAGCTAAGGTAAAGGCAACAAGAGTTCATACACTACAACTTGTGTTTCCATTATTAATTCCTATCCATATCATAACCTTATCATTCCCCATAAAATAGATCCACTAATCAAAGCATAAGCTAAGCTTCATTCACGAGCATTAGCATATCAAAGATAAGAGTGGAGACCCATTAGATGGTTATGGAAATCATTTAAAGCTCAAGGGATTAAGATAACACACACTTAATACACTACATGATTATATCACATATTTCTCCACCCCCCAAATGGGGATGGAACTACTCACACATATTTAAACTAACTACTCTAACAAAAGAAAGCATTATACTGAAATGAAACTACACTAATCAAGCAAGAAATATTAAAGAAGCATAAAACAAAACAAACAAGCAAGCATGCATATGAAAGGAAATTAACTAAGAGAGGAACAACACAATTAAAGGAAAACATCTATTATTAACTCACTCAATTACAAGTAGCCCTTCCTCCACCAGAGTTTTGCTTCAAGGCTTCACGCTTAGTAGGGAAGGTGGCCACCAAAGAGAGAGATGGATACAATGGGAGGTGAAGAGTTCTATTTATAAGCATGGAAAAAGCTAATCCGGGACAATCCCCCGATGTGGGACTAAACCAATACCAAAAATAGCCTAAACACACATTAATACAAGTCCAGGAGAAAACTTAGTGGATTTTGGCTTAACCAGACCGCCACTTGACTCGATAAATCCTAAAGCCACAGTACTAGATATCCTAATGCATCAAGTTCAAGACAATTTTGGGAGCTTTCTTTTTACTTTGCCTCTCAACGGTTTTGCACATGCTAAACACACGCAAAACCCACAAAACATTTTCTTTCGAAAACACATGAAGATTTTGAAAGAAATGTGAAATTTTTGAAGCACTAGGCAAGCAAAAGAAGACAAGTCACCCAAGGATCATGGTAAGCAGATATATCGATATTAAATGCAGCACACTAACATGACCCTAACAATGCAAACAAAAGAAAGCAAAATCAAAAGAAAAGACTCAACTATGTACACACGTAAAACACACCCCCACACCTACTTCATGCATTGTCCTCAATGAATGCGAGCAAGATACTACATGGAGCTATGCATGAAAAAGAATAGATCTCACCAACGTGAAGTACACAGGGAAGTTTCTGGCTATGTTGATGGACACAACCCAAATTCCCTCAAAACCTGTGAGTTACTAAGGAAGGGATACAAATACGTGAAAGAATTGGGGCCCAAATACTCAAGGGTTGGAGCCCACAACAATCGATGCTCACTAAAGGAGTCTTTTTTTTAAACTATGCACAACAATAGGCTTCCATATTCATATGTCAAGGGACATCAAATGGGAACCCACCATCTCTCGAGCCAGAAATGCGCATGCATGGGCTCGCAACATACACAACAGAATTGCTCGACCACCTGACACCCTTATAAGCATTGCGGTCGGTTGATGCCTCTTTAGAGTTAGCAAAAGAGGAGGCATGAACAAGAGGTGAACCGCTATCAGGTATAAGGGTATCAGGTGGTTGAATCTTAACCCACATAGGGTCCTCAGCAGATACATAATGAAGAGCATGTGGCCGAGAGGCCATAAAAATAGTATCTTGTGGCTCAAAAGCCACGTGCTCAAAGGGATGTGGCTCAAGGGCCACGTGATCAAAAATAAGTGTCTCAAGGGCCACAAGATTAGAAGAATGTGGCTCAAGGGCCACAAGATCAAAACATAAGGCACCTTCTTGTGCCAGCCCAGGTGAAACATCTTCACCACCTTCAGGATCTTCATCGAACAATTCTCTGAAGTACTTGAAGGTGCCCTCAACTTCAATCTCATCCAAGCTCTGGATAAGGTTGACCTCAACAGGGTCATTGAAGGCACCTAGCTTCTTGCCAATGGTGAAGATGTTGAAATCAGCGCATTGACTACCACAAGTCAAGCGCATCAGACCATTGCGACAATTGATCAAGGCATTGGAAGTCGCAAGAAATGGTCGCCCCAGAATGACAGGAATTTGTCCAAATGGGTTTGGCACAGGTTCAGTATCCAAGACAAAGAAGTCAACTGGATAAATGAACTCTCCCACTTTGATCAGCACATCTTCCACGACACCCCTCGGTTTCTTCATAGACCTATCAGCCAATTGAAGAGTGGTCTTTGTTTGTTTGAGGTCTCCAAGACCGAGGTGGACGTAGACAGAATATGGCAGAAGATTAACAGATGCACCAAGGTCCAATAAGGCTCGATGTATGGACACATCCCCAAATGCATAAGAGATAGTAGGACAACAAGGGTCCTTGTACTTGACTTGCATGGGTTGTGCCAACAAAGAACTCACGTTAGCCACAAGAAAAGCTTTCTTTGGAACATGAGTTTTTCTCTTCTTGGTGCATAAGTCCTTGAGAACCTTGGCATAAGGTGGCATTTGCTGAATCACCTCCAAAAGAGGGATATTCACCTTAACCTGCCGAAACATCTCAAGCATCTTGTCATGCTGATCAGAGGTTTTCTTTTTAAGGCGCTCAGGGAATGGCGCCTTCGGGGCATAATGGTGCGAAGGAACCTCAGAATTCTGGTCCAAAGAAACATGAGTGGGGACCTCAGAATCTGGTTCCTTCGACACAAGAGGAGACAAGGGGACCTCAGGGTTCGACCCCTTTGTCGAAGGAAAAGTAGAAAGAACCTCAGAATCTGGCTCCTTCCTGGAAGTATTTGTGTAGGGAGCCTCAGGATCCGGCTTCCTCAGAGATGGTGATGACAAGGAAGGCACCCCAATGTGGTTGTCCACCTCCTTACCAGACCTCAAAGTATGAATCACATTAATATGATGGGTCGGTTCAGAGGTAGCATGAGGTAAAGGTGTCCTTCCTTGCGAATGGGTACCCCGAGGATTCACCTCTGGTTGACTCGGTAATTGGCCCTTCTCGCGTTCATGGAGCTGATTAGCCAACTGGCTAACTTGCATTTCCAATGCTTTGACCAAATTGTTGTTGGCCGAAAGCATGGATTGTGTACTCTGAATGAACGTGTGAAGGGTTTGTTCAAGAGTGGAGTACTTAGGGTCAACCCGTTGGGGTTGTGGAGTTTGGTTAGAATAACCCGACGAAAAGGTCTGAGGAGGTTGGTAATTGTGGTTCTGAGACCTTTGATGTGGAGGTTGGTAGGTCGCCGATGGGCGAGGAGGTTGATAAGGCGGAGGTTGAGATTGAGCGTGCGAGCTCTGACCGTTACCCCCACTAGGCCCCCAAGAGAAGTTAGGATGGTTACGCCATCCCGGGTTGTAGGAGTGACTGTACGGGTCGTTTCGGGGCCTTTGTTGATACATCGCATTTGCATGCTCAGTATCCCTTGGAGCGTAAGCGCATTCCAAGTCGTCATGTCCCGACAATCCACACCTACTACACTCAGGAGTAGTGACCTGAGCTACAGGAGCTCGGTCCATCTCCAAACTCTCAATCCTACGCATGAGAGCAGCCATTTTCGCCTCAGACGCGATCGATGACTCAACATGATATGATCCAGCTCGACCAGAAGACCTGGCGGCTGGTGGCTCTCTCATGGTATCCCACTCGAAGGTGCGTTCAGCCATGGATTCAAAAGTGTCCCAAGCCTCCTCAATGGGTTTCATTTGGAAGTCACCCTGACACATTGACTCCAACAATGTGCGGGTGTTGTAGTTGATGCCCTCATAAACAATTTGGCACAACTGCCAAAGCTCAATCCCATGGTGAGGGCACTGCTGGAGAAGGTCCTTGAACCTCTCAAAGAAACCATGAAACGATTCTGTCTCGGTCTGATACATTTGATGTATCTGGTGCCGTATCTGTTGAGTTTTCCTTTGAGGGAAAAATCTCTTCAGAAAGACGGTTACAAAGTCATCCCATGACCGAATCGAGCTTGCCGGGAGGCTATACATCCATTTCTTCGCATTATCCTTCAATGCGAAAGAAATCATCCTCAACCGGACCGAATCCTCGTCAAGCTGTTGAAGCATGAACATGGAGCATACTTCCTCGAATTCGCGTATAAAAATATACGGATCCTCCTTATTGGCAGTAACGGTTGGAAGCATGCTCACATACTGAGGTTTCAGCTCATAGTTGTTCCCGCGAGCAGGGGGAACAACTATGCAAGAAGGCTGCGCGGCCCGAACAGGATGGGTCCGCTCCCACAACGTCATCGGCCTATCCTGTCGAGCTAAAGGTGGTGGTGCACCTAGAACTCGATCCTGACCGAATCTCCTTTCCTCTCGAGTCAGAGGAGGAGGAGAAGGAGGTCTACGTGGTGGTGGGAATGGACCGAGGTAGTCCATGTATGGAACCCGGTCTCCCTCGCCACCACGAGACGACTCGGCCTCTTGCTCCAAAGGAGCATGAGGCGGAGATGGTCGATCACCAAGATCTTCCATCTCAGAAATAAGCACTCTCTCGAGTCGAGCACTCTCACCAGAACGAGCCCAACCTCGCATAAAAAAGCTCGACTCGACTCTAAACGACACACAACAGAAGGTGTACTCAGAGGAGGAGACTATACGTAGAGAATAGATGAGGAAAGGACTCAGATGAGGAGGGAAGAATCCCTAGAGCTAGCGAGGGTAGTGGGATCAGGAAGAAGCCTAACTAGCAAGCACGACTCAAACAATGTAAGGCAATGGGTCCTTAGGTTAGACGACGCCTAACTTCGAGGTCACTTGCCTCGACACGTCTCACCTCCCTACAACGAGGACCACAATGCCCAGCAAGTGATACCAGATCCGGAGATCCAGTACCTCCTACTATCGACAAGGTAGGCAACGCCGATCAGGTCATGACGGTCTCAACTAGATTACTCTCCTAGTGCGCCCGCAATCCTAGGGCCAATGTCTACTTGCTTTTAGTTAAGGCTTTATTAAGAGTGGTTTTTGGGGCCAAGGAAAGGGTGATGAAATCCCCCACCTTATCTTTTATGGGACAACCCCTCCTTAGTAGCGATTTGATCCTAGATCTAGCAATCAATCGCTCCAATCAAACGCTCTCTCACTCTTGTCCTGATGCAAATCCTACTAATTAATGCATGGGCATACGAGATGCGTGAATGAGTGTAGGAAATGCGTACCTTACACCAGCACTCAACAACTGAAATTAAAGCTAAAAGAAAAGACAACTATATGCTCAAGTCAATACATGATGCGTGACCTAAACAAATAAGAACGTCTAGTCTTTTGCTTTGGATTTTAGGGCCAAGTTGATTAATGGGGGAGTGATTAATGATCTGGGAGCAAACCAGAAGTCAAAGCATGCAAAATAGAGCTCCCAGATAACAAAATGGAAGAACACAACTACCAGAAAAAATTTCAAGGCAAGATGACCTCACCAGGCCGCCAGTTGGCGGTTCCAAACCGCCAATTGGCGGTCAAGTTGAAGCTTCTCTACTTCAAACTTGTCCAGTAGCCTCCCCTTGATCTACTGGTTCCCTGAAACTAAGCAAAACTGGAAACAAAAAATTAAAAACCCCTCGAATCGTCCAAACCATGGTCTGGACAGAGCACCTCCCCGGCAACGGCGCCAAAAACTTGATTGATCGTTTTATATTTAACCGCAAGTGCACGGCCGTGTTGAAGCGGTGGCAAATACGGGTCGTCCACTGGGAGGTGTGTCGACACTTGGTTTGTTCGAAGGCGAGAGGTGAAGAAAGGGAAGAGAAAGGTTGGTTACACTAAACTACACTAAGATGCAAATGGAAATGGAAAAGAAGCAAGAAAAACTAAACCCCAAAGGGGGTAGAGAAATGATGTGAACATAAATATGTGTGTGTGGTGTGTGTGTAATTAAGCTCCTCACAACATGTAGTGCATGAAATAATAAAACTACATTCAACTTTGCCTCCACATGAATTAAGATTTTACTACATCATTAAAACATACAAGACAAATTAGAATGAAGCTAAATGAACTCAAGTATAAAGACTAGACCCTACTATGCCTCCACATGAATTAAGATAAGACTACATCATTAAAACATACAAGACATTAGCTAAGGTAAAGGCAACAAGAGTTCATACACTACAACTTGTGTTTCCAATATTAATTCCTATCCATATCCTAACCTTATCATTCCCCATAAAATAGATCCACTAATCAAAGCATAAGCTAAGCTTCATTCACGAGCATTAGCATATCAAAGATAAGAGTGGAGACCCATTAGATGGTTATGGAAATCATTTAAAGCTCAAGGGATTAAGATAACACACACTTAATACACTACATGATTATATCACATATTTCTCCACCCCCCAAATGGGGATGGAACTACTCACACATATTTAAACTAACTACTCTAACAAAAGAAAGCATTATACTGAAATGAAACTACACTAATCAAGCAAGAAATATTAAAGAAGCATAAAACAAAACAAACAAGCAAACATGCATATGAAAGGAAATTAAACTAAGAGAGGAACAACACAATTAAAGGAAAACATCTATTATTAACTCACTCAATTACAAGTAGCCCTTCCTCCACCAGAGTTTTGCTTCAAGGCTTCACTCTTAGTAGGGAAGGTGGCCACCAAAGAGAGAGATGGATACAATGGGAGGTGATGAGTTCTATTTATAAGCATGGAAAAGCTAATCCGGGACAATTCCCCGATGTGGGACTAAACCAATACCAAAAATAGCCTAAACACACATTAATACAAGTCCAGGAGAAAACTTAGTGGATTTGGGCTTAACCAGACCGCCACTTGGCGGTTCCAGACCGCCAATTGGCGGCCTATAAGCTTCAGATCCCGTTGGATCTTCTGGTGGGCTTTCCTTGGCGTGTTTCTTGGTCTTGGATGCATCTAACTTGTTTAGTGGAGCTCCGACCCGAATCGAATTGACAAAATACTCCCCATGATGGTGTGGAGTTTCCTGTTTTGCTCTTAGGTCCTTCTGTCTCCCTTGCATCTTGGTCCCCAGGTCTCACAATTAAGTCCTTTTTCCTGCTTTTGGGTCCTTTCATGGCTCTTCTCTTCAAACCTCTTTATTTCTGAAAACTAAACATAAAAATCGTCACGTAGCATTGCTTAGGTGTAAGATAATGGATATAAGATACAAATATAAGTATGAAATGATGTCAATCAATAACCGGTCGACCGAAAGGTGAACGGTCGACCGAACTCAGGCAGACTGGCGACCAATGTTTTAGGTGTTTAGGTGATCTACTGAAGTCCAAATGATATGATATTTTGTGTGTGACTCCTACAAGGAACCTAGTGTGTGAATGCATGCATATTAGCTTAAGTTATGCTCAATTCACATAAGTTCCTAATACTCAAAGAAAGGTAAAATTACATGTCTTCAATCCTAGCTTGATTACATGTCTTGACTTGATTTTTCTTCTTTCTTGAGTCTTGATCACCTGTAGAGGTTAGCACAAAGCAATATATATGCAATGCAATATGTGTGCTACTCTACATGATCATAATTAAGATTAGGTTAATTAAATCATCAAAACATAGATTAAGGCCAAAAAGCCAACAGAGAGGACCGTTGAGACCCGTGGCCGATGGTTTTCCGGCGGTGCCTTGTGAGCACTTTTTGTGGTGTCGACTGTGGTTGGGAGAGTGGTCCGGAGAACCCAATTGGACGGTGACAATTGAGATATTTTTATTGCATTTTCATATCATGTCTCATATATGTGTTCTATTCATATTTAGGAGTTTGACATATGGGATTTCCCTATTGGAAACTCAGGCATGGTTTATGATTGCATTTCATGTCGTAAGCATCTATAGGAGGTGGCGACCGAGGACGGGAGCACTTGGATCAAATCTTGTCTTCTATAGTTTAAGGTTGATGATTACACTTGTATATATATTGTATATCTTTTTGTTGTTGTAATCATCTTTTGACTCATGTATCATATGTTGTACCACTTTATACATATCATAGGTGATTTGGTAACGGCCCTGGTGTTTGATTCTCTTGTGTTTTAAAAGTTTTAAATTTTCCACTGTTTCGGAGGGTTACGTTCGCCTCCGTGACGATCATATATCTCTACGGTTTTAACTGTCTCTCTAGGTGCACAGAAGACATGTCTGCTGACTTGCATTGAACGTGTTCGATATACGAATAAAACTGTTGTAATAGTAGATGATATGCTCTTTGTGAACTTGTACATAGTAAAACTGTTGATATAATGGAGATATGCTCTTTGTTCGTTCCTTAACCATTCTTAGTTATATTGTTTTTGAAGGATGGCATTCTTTATGATATAGACTAGTGTCGATCTTGTGCGTTGCACAAAAAAGTTCAATATGAAATAAAATAACATACTCTTTTTTAGATACATCAAGATAGTTCAATAGCATAAGTAACATAAAATGCATGTGTTTGAACTGTCATAAACTAATAACAGCTATAATAGCAATAAAATTTAAAAAAGTGAGATTATG
This sequence comes from Triglochin maritima, assembly GCA_963682175.1. Lineage (NCBI taxonomy): Eukaryota > Viridiplantae > Streptophyta > Magnoliopsida > Alismatales > Juncaginaceae > Triglochin > Triglochin maritima. The sequence goes on from OY821785.1 coordinate 10,211,811, forward strand.
TTAAAATTACACAAATTAATGATGATTGCTGAGTGAAAATATGTTCCATTAACAAAACTCAAACATTATTGAACTAAGTCAGTTTTCATTTGAATTGGTTTACATTTCTATTTTCATTTGATATTTATAAGATCAAAAGGTTTAAATAATAATATTATTATTAATGTGACATACCGACAGTGATTTTGAATACAATGGTCAACATAGAGAGTTCTTCGGAGAGACGTCCAAAGAACTTTAATGTTGAGGTATACATTGACATATGTTGGATTCAATCAAGTAAGATTTGTAGGAAATACCATTTAATTTATTCAGCTTTTTTAGTATTTTAGCGATCAAATTGACAGAGCCACTCAAAAAAGCATTATATATTATCCAATTGAAGGTTGCATACTCATGAGGGAGCTTCACCCCAATATCATCTCGAACAATTAAAGTATGATTTATCCATTTTCCAAATCATTATAGTACGTGCCTCCAAGTTAGACGAAAACTTTCCATGTATCCTCATTCAAAATGCAAAATTCAATATAACTTTGGAATGAAAAAAAACTTAAATCACATTTAGAATTTTGAATGGATATGTGTGCTTTTGTCATCTCATTGCAAATTGTGATTCCATCAACCATGTTTCCACCCACATGATGAATGGATAAAGCATGTCTTGTCATATGTTGGTTTTTATTTGATGCCTTGATGGTTTTGCAACCACCAGAGATGGACTTATGAGAACCTTGAACGGAGAAATTAAATAAAATACTCTAGTCCCACTTAAACTATTAGATTTCTAAAGTTGTTCCCATTCCTTGTAGGAAATGAACTGTCATAGGAATGAGGTCATTCCGTGAAACGAAATGCACACAAGAAGACCTTCTGTGAAACGAAGTTAGAAGGTAAATTGGGCTTCAGATTAAGATTTGAAAAAGGTGAGAGTGAGAGAATGGGAGCTCTGCATTCAGGCGGTCGATTGAATGTAGTGTAAATACCCGACTTTAACCAACACCGGTCGAACGATGCCTTGTGGCAGTTGACCGGTTGTGTGTATGCTGGTGGGTCGGAGGAATGCCTGTTGTTTTTCGGTCGACCGGGACCCCTGAATCGAACGACCATTGCTTTCTAGACAGGCTTGGATAGAGTGTGGACTATCTAAATGGTCGACCGCTCGTGACATTGTCCGACTGGTACCTTATGTAACTTATGTGACTGTTCGACCGTTTGATTGATAGTTCGACCGATTGATGACTAGAAATTTCTAGGTTGCCCCTAGTAGTTTTGGTCGACCGAGACCCCTGAGTTGGTTGACCGTTTGACTTGTATGATTTTGACATGGGTCTGGATTTTGACCACGTATCGATCGACCGGTTTTAGATGTTTGTTCGACTGTTGTATTTAGCTTATGAGTAGAGAGTTTGATCGTTGCAGGCATTTGTTTGACCGGTCCTATTTGGAACAGTCAGGTTGCCTATTTTGGTCGATCATTTGTGCTCAGAACCGAATTCCGAGTCCTAGTGAAGTGCCAACTCTGTTCGCAGGAACCTGTTGATTGATCGTTTTATATTAACCGCAAGTGCACGGCCGCGTTGAAGCAGTGGCAAATACGGGTCGTCCACTAGGAGGTGTGTCGACACTTGGTTTGTGCGAAGGCGAGAGGTAAAGAAAAGGAAGAAGGATGTATTACACTAAACTACACTACAATGCTAAACTAGTAAACAAACAAGCTAAAATGAACTAAACAACTAAGCTAATCAACTAATGCAAAAGATAAAATCACCGGAATGAAAACCCCTAAGGGGTGGAGTGTGTGTGTGTGCACATGAAATAAGTGTGATATGAAATGCATACAAGAAGCTCAAGTAGTTAGTGTTGTTAATGCATAAGAAGTACCTAACTATGGCAAGACCTATTATTACAACACTAACTTATGTGCATAATATGAGCAATGCAAGGTTGTTATTAAGACACTTAGACAAGCATGGAATGTACCTAAGCTATGACAGAAACCATCAAGTAAGGTTCTTAATAATTCAAGCAAGCATACTAATATCAACACAAAAGATTCATATTAAGCATTCAAACCATCTACATAACATGTACACACACCTACTCCACCCCCAAAGGGGATGGAGCTACTCACACATATTTAAACTAACTACTCTAATAAAATGAAGCATTATACTGAAATAAAACTATACTAATAAAGCAAGAAATATTAAAGAAGCATAAAACAAAACAAGAACCAAAGCAAACACATTAACTAAGCAAGAATTAACAAGCTAATGAAAACTTCTATTATGAACTCACTCAGATTACAAGCAGCCCTTCCTCCACTAGAGTTTTGCTTCAAGGCTTCACTCTTAGTAGGGAAGATGGCCACCAAAGAGAGAGATAGATACAATGGAAGGTGAAGAGTTCTATTTATAAGCATGGAAAAAGCTAATCCGGGAAAATCCCCCGATGTGGGACTAAACCAATACCAAAAATAGCCTAAACACACATTAATACAAGTCCAGGAGAAAGCTTAGCGGATCTGGGCCATTCCAGACCGCCAATTGGCGGCCTATAAAGTTCAGATCTGCTTGGTTTTTGTTGTGGGCTTTGCTTGGAGTGTTTCTTGGTCTTGGATGCATCTACTTTGTTTAGTGGAGCTCCGACCCGAATCGAATTGACAAAATACTCCTCATGATGGTGTGGAGTTTCCTGTTTTGCTCTTAGGTCCTCCTGCCTTACGTTCATGTCCTTCTCCCTTGCATCTTGGTCCCCAGGTCTCACAATTAAGTCCTTTTTCCCTGCTTTTGGGTCCTTTCATGTCTCTCCTCTTCAAACCTCTTTATTTCTGAAATCTAAACATAAATCTCGTCATGTAGCATTGCTTATGTGTAAGATAATGGATATAAGATACAAATATAAGCATGAAATGATGTCAATCAAATACCCCCACACCTAAGTTTTTGCTAGTCCCGAGCAAAACAAAGAAAGAGAAAAGCAAACGAGAAACATGAAATCCTAACTCACTTTCGTAGGAATCACGGTTGCACTTAGCACGTGCAACAAGCCGTTAAACCTCCTTGTTGCCAAGGAGGAGGAATGTTGTCTCCTGAGGGTTTTCAGCGGATATACCCACAAAATCCGAACAAGATGCATTATTCAATCTAGACACTCGACACGTTGGAAATATTTTGTCGATCATTGGACGCGGTAATCCTACGGGCCGACTCTATATAGGTAATCAGTCCACACCTAGCCTAATGAACCATTCGTGCAAGTTTAAATAAGGAATTAAGTGAAAGACATGGACAACCTCAACATCCTCAAGTGATACAAAGTGTAAGGTCCATTAAGGTTCTTATTTGCATTACCATTTTTTTTCTTTTTGTTTCTTTTCACATTTTTTTCTTCTTTTCTTTTTATTAGTTGGAGCTTCATTCTCCCAGGGTCAGGTTTCGTGCATCATTGCCCATGAGGACTTACACTATCACGTACACATTTCCCCAAATCTCCACATAGGGCAATCCCTACCACCCGTGTAACGAGAGTTCAGTCGGCGCATCCCAAGTCAGATGACTCGAAAGCACCAGGCGCAAAGTCCCCTCAGACCTACTTTCCCGAGTGATAGGAGCCGTGCGAGAAGAGAGAATACCTACTCACTTATTTCTTATCTACACATGAACCAAAACCCCTACACTAATGTCTCACAACCATATTTAGAGGGTCATTGACTACAACAAACTTCCTTAAGTTAACAGACACGAATTATTGACTCACTAGGTTCAGGGTGAACTTCTTTAAATGTTTGAGCACTGAAACCCTATGATTACTCACCCCCAAAGGAAAACTGGGGTGCATCCTAACGACTCGATAAATCCTAAAGCCACTGTACTAGATATCTTAATGCATCAAGTTCAAGACAATTTTGGGAGCTTTCTTTTTACTTTGCCTCTCAACGGTTTTGCACATGCTAAACACACACAAACCCCACAAAACATTTTCTTTCGCAAACACATGAAGATTTTTGAAAGAAATGTGAAAATTTTAAAGCACAAGGCAAACAAAAGAAGACAAGTCACCCAAGGATCATGGCAAACAGATATATCGATATTAAATGCAGCACACTAACATGACCCTAAAAATGCAAACAAAAGAAAACAAAATCAAAAGAAAAGACTCGACTATGTACACGTAAAACACCCCCCACACCTATTTCATGCATTGTCCTCAATGAATGCGAGCAAGATACTACATGGAGTTATGCATGGAAAAGAATAGATCTCACCAACGTGAAGTACACAGGGAAGTTTCTGGCTATGTTGATGGACACAACCCAAATTCCCTCAAAACCTGTGAGATGCTAAGGAAGGGATACAAATACGTGAAAGAATTGGGGCCCAAATACTCAAGGGTTGGGGCCCACAACAAACGATGCACACTGAAAGAGTCTTTTTTTTTTGAAAGCACAACCACTCATGCAGTAGCATGAATGGTTGAGTGCGAGAGAGGTTCATGAAGGAACATGACCTCCTCGACTTCGGCTGGTGCCACCTCCAAGTAGGGTTTGAGGCGTTGTCCATTAACTTTGAACACGTCCCCATTCCCTGGGTTCAGGATGTCAACCGCTCCATGAGGATAGACGGTTTGGACAATAAACAGGCCAGACCAGCGACTGCGGAGCTTACCAGCAAACAGATGAAGCCGGGAATTGTAGAGCAACACCTTCTGCCCGGCCGTAAACACCTTTCGCATAATCATGCGATCGTGAAACATCTTGGCTTGGGACTTATGAATTTTGGCATTCTCGTACGCATCATTGCGTAGCTCTTCTAATTCCACAATGTCGAGCTTACGTTGTACTCCTGTTTGATCAAGATCCATATTCAGGTTCTTGATCGCCCAGAAAGCACGATGCTCAAGCTCGACGGGTAGGTGGCTAGCCTTGCCGTACACTACCCGATATGGGGACATACCCAAATTGGTCTTGTACGCGGCGCGGAAGGCCCACAACGCGTCATTCAACTTGGTTGACCAATCCTTCCTCGAGGAACTAATCGTCTTCTCAAGAATTTGCTTTAATTGACGGTTAGAGATTTCGACCTGCCCACTAGTTTGCGGATGATATAGGGTCGCAAGCTTGTGGGTGATCGAATATTTCCTCATAAGCGCTTCAAAGGAGCGATTACCCCTATCGCTGATTATGGTACGAGGAGTACCAAATCGTGCAAAAATGTCCGTCAAGAATTTGGTGACCACCTTGTTGTCATTGGTCTTTGTGGGTATAGCCTCAACCCTCTTAGACACATAGTCAACGGCCACCAGAATGTAAACATTCCCGAACGCGTTCGGGAAGGGACCCATGAAATTGATGCCCCACACATCGAAGATGTTGACAACAAGGACATTTTGCATAGGCATCATGTCACGTCGACCTTTCCTGCCAAGGCGTTGGCACCTATCACATTGCTTACAAAAGTCGTAAGCATCCTTGAAAAGAGAGGGCCAATAGAAACCAGATTGGAGCACCTTGGCAGGAGTTTTCTTTGCTCCAAAGTGTCCTCCATATGCCTTGGAATGGCAGAAGTGGAGCACACTTTGGAACTCGGTATCTGGGACGCACCGCCTGAAAATTTGGTCAGAGCAGTATTTGAATAGGTAGGGGTCGTCCCAGTGGAAGAATCTGACATAAGATCTAAATTTGGTTTGGTCAGATTTTGACCAACCCACAGGAAGTTGCTCGGTCACGAGGTAGTTCACGATGTCGGCAAACCAAGGGTTATCTTCGATCGTGAACAACTGCTCGTCAGGAAATTTGTCATCAATGATTTGGTCCTGTGGGTTGGTCGTCTCAAGACGAGACAAGTGGTCAGCTACAACATTTTCACACCTTTTTTTGTCCCGAATCTCGAGATCGAACTCTTGTAACAACAAGATCCATCTCAAAAGTCGGGATTTTGCATCTTTCTTCGGCAGGAGGTGCTTGATGGTTGTGTGATCAGAATAGATAATCATGTGGGAGCCAATCAAGTACGACCGGAATTTCTCCAAAGCAAATATGATCGCTAAGAATTCCTTCTCGGTCACAGTGTAGTTCAATTGGGCATCATTGAGTGTTCTACTGGCATAGTAGATCACATGAGGCATTTTGTCCAATCGTTGCCCAAGCACTGCTCCCACAGCAAAGTCAGATGCATCACACATTAACTCAAAGGGTTCAGTCCACACCGGTACCTTAATAATGGGAGCTGAAGTCAACTCTTTCTTCAAGGTCAAAAAGGCATGGTGGCAATCCGGTGTGAACTCAAAAATGGCATCCTTAGCCAACAAGGTGGTGAGAGGTCGAGCAATTTTGCTAAAATCCCGAATGAACCGCCGATAGAATCCAGCATGCCCCAAAAAGGCGCGGATATCCTTCACATTACGTGGCGGTGGGAGATTAGCAATGATACCCACTTTGGCAGGATCGACCTCAATTCCCCTACTTGAGACCACATGTCCAAGTACAATCCCTCGCTTCACCATGAAGTGACATTTCTCCCAATTGAGAGCGAGGTTCTTCTCATGGCATCGCTTGAGGACAAGGCTCAAGTGATGAAGGCACTCATCAAAGGAAGTGCCAAATATGGAAAAGTCGTCCATGAAGATCTCAAGGAAACGCTCAACCATATCGGAGAAGATGCTGATCATACACCTTTGAAACGTTGCCGGCACATTACATAACCCAAAGGGCATGCGACGGTAGGCAAACGTGCCAAAGGGACAAGTAAATGTGGTTTTCTCTTGATCCTCGGGGGCGATGGGAATTTGGTTGTAACCGGAGTATCCATCAAGAAAACAATAATACTCATGTCCGGCCAACCTTTCCAACATCTGATCAATGAATGGCAACGGGAAATGATCTTTCCGCGTTGCCGCATTGAGCTTACGATAATCAACGCAAACTCGCCAGCCAGTTTGCAGGCGTGTCGGGATAAGCTCATTATGCTCATTCTCCACAACCGTCACGCTTGACTTCTTGGGAACCACCTGAACATGACTCACCCACGAACTATCAGAGATATGATAGATTATGCCATGATCCAAGCACTTAATAACCTCCTTTCGGACGGCTTCTTTCAGTACAGGATTCAATCTCCGTTGTGGGTCCCTGCGGGGCCTAGAATCCTCTTCCATGTGGATCCGATGCTGAACAATACCAGGGCTAATTCCCTTGATATCCTTCAAGGACCACCCGATTGCCTCTTTGTTTTCAAAGAGTACTTTTTTGAGGACAACCTCTTGATCTTGTGCAAGATCAGAAGCAATAATGAGTGGCAAGGTCTCATTATCCCCTAAAAAGATGTACTTTAGGTTATCGGGGAGCGGTTTAAGCTCGACCAGAGGTGGGTCCTTGTCGGATTCAGAGTTACTTTCAAGTGGCTCAAGGGCCACGGGGTAAGAGGAGCAAGCACCCAGATGTGCCTCCTCGTCCCGAGAAATGCTGGCGGACTCCTCAAGATCCTCTTCACTCACAACCTGGTCATTAGGCACCTCAATAATATGTCGATGTGAGTCGAACATGCCTAATGAATCGGGCTCATCCGTGTCCTGGATGAAATTAGCTCCGACAGTGTCGTCGAAGAGCCCGGGTTGCTTACCAAGAGTGAAGATGTTGAAATCCGCCGTGAGGTTTCCAAAAGACAACCTCATCAAGCCATTGCGACAATTGATCAGAGCATTAGATGTCGCAAGAAATGACCACCCAAGGATCACAGGAATCTGTCCTTGTGGGTTGGACACGGGTTTGGTATCCAAGATGATGAAATCAACTGGAAATACGAACTCACCCACTTTGATAAGGACATCCTCCACACTCCCTCGTGGAATTTTGACAGATCTATCAGCCAACTGGAGGGTTGTCCTCGTTGGTTTAAGATCGCCTATTCCAAGGTTGACATAGACTGAGTAAGGCAGGATATTCACAGATGCCCCCAAATCCAATAGAGCTTGAGAGATTGTCACATTCCCAATCATGCAAGAGACAGTTGGACAACCGGAGTCCTTGTACTTGACATTCATGGGTTGTGTCAATATGGAGCTCACATTCGCGGCCAAAAAGGCCTTTTTGGGCACATTTGTTTTTCTCTTGGTGGTTCAAAGGTCCTTGAGGAACTTGGCATATGGTGGCATTTGTTGAACAACGTCCAACAACGGGATGTTCACCTTTACTTGCCTAAGTACCTCAACGATCTTATCCCAATGCTCATCACGTTTTTTAGTCAAACGATGAGGGAATGGTGGCTTGGGACATAAGAATCACGAGGAGTCTCAGAATTAGGTTCCTTGACAGGCTCAAGACTCTCCTCGGAATTCTCGCCAACAGGGTTGGCTTCCGACATTTTCACATTGTTGTCAACGACCCTTCCCGATCTCAAGGTATGAACAACATTGGCATGTTAGGAATGGTCACTTTCAACATTGTGTACATTTTGCCTGGTATTAGCAGGCTGACCCCTGGGATTAACCACAGGTTGACTTGGTAACGGACCCTTCTCACGTTCATGGAGTTGATGAGCCAACTGGCTAACTTGCATTTCCAATGCTTTGACCGAATTATGAGTGCTCTGCATGAACGTTTGAAGGGTTTGTTCAAGGGTAGAGTCCTTAGGGTCAATCCGCTGGGGTGGTGGAGTCTGGTTAGAATAACCCGACGAAGAGGCCTGACCAGGTTGGTAATTATGGTGCTGAGACCTTTGATGTGGGGGTTGGTAGGTCGCCGATGGGCGTGGAGGTTGATAAGGTGGAGGTTGAGGTTGAGCGTGCGAGCTCTGACCGTGGCCTCCACTAGACCCCAAGAGAAGTTAGGATGGTTACGTCATCCCAGGTTGTAGGAGTGACTGTACGGGTCGTTACGGGGCCTTGGTTGATACATCGCATTTGCATGCTCAGTATCCCTTGGAGCGTAAGCGCATTCCAAGTCATCATTTCCCGACAGTCCACACCTACTACACCCGGGAGTAGCGACCTGAGCTACAGGAGCTCGGTCCATCTCCAAACTCTCAATCCTACGTTTGAGAGCAGCCATTTTCGCCTCAGACGCGATAGTTGACTCAACATGATATGATCCAGCTCGACCAGAAGACCTGGTGGCTGGTGGCTCTCTCATGGTATCCCACTCGAAGGTACGCTCAGCCATAGCCTCAAAAGTGTCCCATGCCTCCTCGATGGGTTTCATTTGGAAGTCACCCTGACACATCGACTTCAACAATGTGCGGGTGTTGTAGTTGATGCCCTCATAAACGATTTGGCACAGCTGCCATAACTCCAATCCATGATGAGGGCACTGCTGGAGAAGGTCCTTGAACCTCTCAAAGAAACCATGAAACGATTCGGTCTCGGTCTTATACATTTGATGTATCTGGTGCCGTATCTGTTGAGTTTTCCTTTGAGGGAAAAATCTCTTCAGAAAGACGGTCACAAAGTCATCCCATGTCCGAATCGAGCTCACCCGGAGGCTATACATCCATTTCTTCGCATTATCCTTCAATGCGAAAGAAATCATCATCAACCGGACTGAATCCTCGTCAAGCTGTTGAAGCTTGAAAATGTAGCATACTTCCTCGAATTCGCGTATAAAGATATACGGATCCTCCTTATTGGCAGTAAAGGTTGGAAGCATGCTCACATATTGAGGTTTCAGCTCATAGTTGTTCCCGCGAGCAGGGGGAACAACTATGCAAGAAGGTTGCGCGGCCCGAACAGGATGGGTTCGCTCCCACAAAGTCATCGGTCTATCATGTCGAGCTAAAGGTGGTGGTGCACCAATAACTCGATCCTGACCGAATCTCCCTTCCTCTCGAGTCAGAGGAGGAGGAGAAGGAGGTCTACGTGGTGGCGGAAGCGGACCGAGGTATTCCATGTATGGAACCCGGTCTCCCTCGCCACCACGAGACGACTCGGCTTCATGCCCCAAAGGAGCACGAGGCGGAGATGGTCGATCACCAAGACCGTCCATCTCGGAAGAATGCACTCTCTCTAGTCGAGCGCTCTCACCAGAACGAGCCCAACCTCGCATAAAAATTCTCGACTCGACTCTAAACAACACACAACAGAAGGTGTACTAGAGGAGGAGACTAAACGTAGAGAATAGATGAGGGGAGGACTCAGATGAGGAGGGAAGAATCCCTAGAGCTAGTGTGGGTAGTGGGATCAGGAAGAAGCCTAACTAGCAAGCACGACTCAAACAATGTAAGGCAATGGGTCCTTAGGCTAGACGACGCCTAACTTCGAGGTCACTAGCCTTGACACGCCTCACCTCCCTACAACGAGGAGCACAATGCCCAGCAAGTGATACCAGATCTGGGGATCCAGTACCTCCTACTATCGACAAGGTAGGCAACGCCGATCAGGTCATGACGGTCTCAACTAGATTACTCTCCTAGTGCGCCCGCAATCCTGGGGTCAATGTCTACTTGCTTTTAGTTAAGACTTTATTAAGAGTGATTTTTGGGGCCAAGGAAAGGGTGATGAAATCCCCCACCTTATCTTTTATGGGACAACCCCTCCTTAGTAGCGATTTGATCCTAGATCTAGCAATCAATCGCTCCAATCAAACGCTCTCTCACTCTTGTCCCGATGCACCTTACTAACTAATGCATGATCAAAACATGCATGAATGAGAGATTTGGGTGCACGTACCTTACGCCAGCAATCAACAACAAAATGTAAAGAAAAGGAAAGACAAATGCATGCAAGGTCTACACATGATGCATGACCTAGATGGCAAGGAGTCTAATCTTTTGCTTTGAGTTTTATGGTCCAAGTTGATTAATGGGGGAGTGATTAATGAACTGGGAGCAAAAGAGAAGTCACAGCATGCAAAATATGGCTCCCAGATAACACATATTACAGCACTAACTACCAGAACAAATTTTGAAGCAGGAAACCCTCACTAGGCCGCCAATTGGCGGTCTCCAACCGCTGATTGGCGGTCGTTTTGGATCTTCTGGTCCTCAAACTTGTTCAGTAGCCTCCCCTTGATCTGATGGTTCCCTGAAACAAAGAAAAACTGGAAACAAAAAAATCAAAAACACCTCGAATCGTCCAAACCAAGGTCTGGACAGAGCACCTCCCCGGCAACGGCGCCAAAAACTTGATTGATCGTCTTATATTAACCGCAAGTGCACGGCCGCGTTGAAGCGGTGGCAAATACAGGTCGTCCACTGGGAGGTGTGTCGACACTTGGTTTGTGCGAAGGCGAGAGGTAAAGAAAAGGAAGAAGGATGTATTATACTAAACTACACTACAATGCTAAACTAGTAAACAAACAAGCTAAAATGAACTAAACAACTAAGCTAATCAACTAATGCAAAAGATAAAATCACAGGAATGAAAACCCCTAAGGGGTGGAGTGTGTGTGTGTGCACATGAAATAAGTGTGATATGAAATGCATACAAGAAGCTCAAGTAGTTAGTGTTGTTAATGCATAAGAAGTACCTAACTATGGCAAGACCTATCATTACAACACTAACTTATGTGCATAATATGAGCAATGCAAGGTTGTTATTAAGACACTTAGACAAGCATGGAATGTACCTAAGCTATGACAGAAACCATTGATTGATCTCGTTTTATATTTAACCGCAAGTGCACGGCCGCGTTGAAGCGGTGGCAAATACGGGTCGTCCACTGGGAGGTGTGCCGACACTTGGTTTATTCGAAGGCGAGAGGTAAAAAGAAGGGAGAAAGATGTATTACACTAATCTAAACTACAAAGCTGAAATGAAATGCAAAGGAAATGAAGATAAGCAATAAAACTAAACCCCAAAGGGGGTAGAGACTGATGTGAACATAAAGATGTGTGTGTGTGTGTTCAATTAAGCTCCTCACAACATGTAGTGCATGAAATCATAAAACTACATCCAATCTTGCCTCTACATGAATTAAGATAAGACTACATCATTAAAACATACAAGACAATGATTGGAATGAAGCTACATGAACTCAAGTATAAAGACTAGACCCTACTATGCCTCTACATGAATTAAGATGACTACATCATTAAAACATACATGACATTAGCTAAGGAAAAGGCAACAAGAGTACATACACTACAAATTGTGTTTCCAACATTAACTTCATCCATATCCTAACTTTATCATTCCCCATAAAATAGGTCCACTAATCAAAGCATAAGCTAAGCTTCATTCAAGAGCATTAGCATATCAAAGATAAGAGTGGAGACCCATTAGATGGTTATGGAAATCATATAAAGCTCAAGGGATAAAAATAACTCACACTTAATACACTACATTATTATATCACATATTTATCCACCCCCCAAATGGGGATGGAACTACTCACTACTCATTACACTAACTAGTTTAGCAAAGGAAAACATAATACTGAAATGAAATTTATACTACCTAAGCAAGAAATATTAAAGAAGCATAAAACTAAACAAACAAACAAGCATGCAAAGGAAAGGAAATTAAACTAAGAGAGAAACAACATCATTAAAAGAAAACTTATATTATTAACTCACTCAATTACAAGTAGCTCTTCCTCCACTAGAGTTTTGCTTCAAGGCTTCACTCTTAGTAGGGAAGATGGCCACCAAGAGGGAGATGGATACAATGGGAGGTGAAGAGTTCTATTTATAAGCATGGAAAAAGCTAATCCGGGACAATCCCCCGATGTGGGACTAAACCAATACCAAAAATAGCCTAAACACATGATAATACAAGTCCAGGAAGAATCTTGGCTGATTTGGGCTTAATCAGACCGCCAATTGGCGGTTCCAGACCGCCAATTGGCGGCCTATAAAGCCCAGATCCGGCTGGGTCTTCTGGTGGGCTTGCCTTGGTGTGTTTCTTGGTCTTGGATGCATCTAGCTGGTTTAGTGGAGCTCCGACCCGAATCGAATTGACAAAATACTCCTCATGATGGTGTGGAGTTTCCTGTTTTGCTCTTAGGTCCTTCTGTCTTACGATCAGGTCCTTCCCCCTTGCATCTTGGTCCCCAGGTCTCACAATTAGGTCCTTTTTTCCTGCTTTTGGGTCCTTTCATGGCTCTTCTCTTCAAACCTCTTTATTTCTGAAAACTAAACATAAAACTCGTCACGTAGCATTGCTTAGGTGTAAGATAATGGATATAAGGTACAAATATAAGCATGAAATGATGTCAATCAAATACCCCCACACCTAAGTTTTTGCTAGTCTCGAGCAAAACAAAGAAAGGAAAAAGCATACGAAAAAACAAGAAATCCTAACTCACTTTCGTAGGAATCACGGTTGCACTTAGCATGTGCAACAAGCCGTTAAACCTCCTTGTTGCCAAGGAGGAGGAGTGGTGTCTCCTGAGGGTTTTCAGCGGATATACCCACAAAATCCGAACAAGATGCATTAATCAATCTAGCTACACGACTCGTTGGACTTATTTTGACGATCATGGAATGCGGTAATACTACGGGTCGACTCTATATATGTAATCAGTCCACACACCTAGCCTAATGAGTTATTCGTGAGAGTTAACTAAGGAATTAAGTGAAAGACATGGGCAACCTTAACTTCTGAATGTGAAACAAAGTGTAAAGTCCATTTTGGTTCTTATTTGACTCTTCTTTTCTTTTCTTTTTTTTCTTTTTCTTTTCTTTCTTTCTTCTTTTTTTTTTCTTTTTCTTTGGAGCATTTATTGGTTGGTGTTTGATTCTCCCAGGGTCAGGTTTCGTGCATCATTGCCTATGAGGACTTACACTATCACGTACACCTTTCCCCAAATCTCCACATAGGGCGATCCCTACCACCCGTGTAACGGGAGTTCGGTCGGTGCATCCCAAGTCAGATGACTCGAAAGCACCAGGCACAAAGTCCCCTCAGACCTACTTTCCCGAGTGATAGGAGCCGTGCGAGAAGAGAGAACACCACTTATTTATTCATTTATCTACATGGGAACCAAAACCCCTACACTTAAGTTTCACAAAAAGATATTAAGGGCCCTTGACTACAACAAACTTCCTAAATTAACAAACACGAATTATTTGACTCACTAGGTTCAGGGTGGACTTCTTTAAATGTTTGAGCACTGAAACCCACTGATTACTCACCCCCAAGGGAAAACTGGGGTGCATCCTAACGACTCGATAAATCCTAAAGCCACGTACTAGATATCCTAATGCATCAAGTTCAAGACAATTTTGGGAGCTTTCTTTTTACTTTGCCTCTCAACGGTTTTGCACATGCTAAACACACGCAAAACCCACAAAACATTTTCTTTCGAAAACACATGAAGATTTTGAAAGAAATGTGAAAATTTTGAAGCACTAGGCAAGCAAAAGAAGACAAGTCACCCAAGGATCATGGTAAGCAGATATATCGATATTAAATGCAGCACACTATCATGACCCTAACAATGCAAACAAAAGAAAACAAAATCAAAGGAAAAAGACTCAACTATGTACACACGTAAAACACCCCCCCACACCTACTTCATGCATTGTCCTCAATGAATGTGAACAAGATACTACATGGATTGATGCATAAAAAGGAGAGATCTCACCAACATGAAATACAAAGGGACGTTCGGGGTCATGTTGATGGACACAAACCCAAATTCCCTCAAAACCTGTGGGAAGCTGAAGAAGGGAGACAAATACGTGAAAGAAATGGGGCCCAAATACTCAAGGGTTGGGGCCCACAACAATCGATGCTCACTGAAGGAGTCTTCTCTTTTTTTCTTTTTTCTTTTTTTTTTCTCTTTTTTTTTTTTTTTTTAAACTATGTACAACAATAGGCTTCCATCTTCATATGTCAAGGGACATCAAATGGGAACCCACCATCTCTCGAGCCAGAAATGCACCTGTATGGGCTCGCAACATACAAAACAGAATTGCTTGACCACCTGACACCCTTATTCGCATTGTGGTCGTTCGATGCCTCTTGAGAGTTAACAAAAGAGGAGGCATGAATGAGAGGTGAACCTCTACCAGGTTGAAGGGTATCAGGTGGTTGATTCTTAACCCACATGGGGTCCTCAACAGATATAGAATGAAGATCATGTGGCCCAGAGGCCATAAAAAGGGTATCTGGTGGCTCAAAAGCCACGTGATCGAAAGGTTGTGGCTCAAGGGCCACGTGATCAAAAGAATGTGGCTCAAGGGCCACAAGATTAGAAGGATGTGGCTCAAGGGCCACAAGATCAGAACATAAGGCACCTTCTTGTGCCAGCCCAGGTGAAACATCTTCACCACCTTCAGGATCTTCATCGAACAATTCTCTGAAGTACTTGAAGGTGCCCTCAACTTCACTCTCATCCATGCCCTGGATAAGGTTAACCCCAACAGGGTCATTGAAGGCATCTGGCTTCTTGCCAATGGTGAAGATGTTGAAATCAGCGCATTGACTACCATAAGTCAAGCGCATCAGACCATTGCGACAATTGATCAAGGCATTGGAAGTCGCAAGAAATGGTCGCCCCAGAATGACAGGAATTTGTCCAAGTGGGTTTGGCACAGGTTCAGTATCCAAGACAAAGAAGTCGACTGGATAAATGAACTCTCCCACTTTGATCAGCACATCTTCCACCACACCCCTCGGTTTCTTCATAGACCTATCAGCCAATTGAAGAGTGGTCTTTGTTTGTTTGAGGTCTCCAAGACCGAGGTGGACGTAGACAGAATATGGCAGAAGATTAACAGATGCACCAAGGTCCAGCAAGGCTCGGTGTATGGGCACATCACCAATCACACAAGAGATAGTAGGACAGCCAGGGTCCTTGTACTTGACTTGCATGGGTTGTGCCAACAAGGAACTCACGTTAGCCGCAAGAAAAGCTTTCTTGGGAACACGAGTTTTTCTCTTCTTGGTGCATAAGTCCTTGAGAACCTTGGCATAAGGTGGCATTTGCTGAATCACCTCCAGAAGAGGGATATTCACCTTAACCTGCCGAAACATCTCAAGCATCTTGTCATGCTGATCAGAGGTTTTCTTTTTAAGGCGCTCAGGGAATGGCGCCTTTGGGGCATAAGGATGCGAAGGCACCCCAGAATTCAGGTCCAAAGAAACATGAGTGGGGACCTCAGAATCTGGTTCCTTCGACACAAGAGGAGACAAGGGGACCTCAAGGTTCGGCCCCTTTGTCGAAGGAAATGTAGAAAGAACCTCAGGATCTGGCTCCTTCCTGGAAGTATTTGTGGAGGGAGCCTCAGGATCCGGCTCCCTCAAAGATGGTGATGACAAGGAAGGCACCCCAATGTGGTTGTCCACCTCCTTACCAGACCTCAAAGTATGAATCACATTAATATGATGAGTCGGTTCAGAGGTAGCATGAGGTAAAGGTGTCCTTCCTTGCGAATGGGTACCCCGAGGATTTACCTCGGGTTGACTCGGTAATTGACCCTTCTCGCGTTCATGGAGCTGATTAGCCAACTGGCTCACTTGCATTTCCAATGCTTTGACCGTATTGTTGTTGGCCGAAAACATGGCTTGCGTGCTCTGAATGAACGCGTGAAGGGTTTGCTCAAGAGTGGAGTCCTTAGGGTCAACCCGTTGGGGTTGTGGAGTTTGGTTAGAATAACCCGACGAAGAGGTCTGAGGAGGTTGGTAATTGTGGTTCTGAGACCTTTGATGTGGAGGTTGGTAGGTCGCCGATGGGCGTGGAGGTTGATAAGGTGGAGGTTGAGGTTGAGCGTGCGAGCTCTGACCGTTACCCCCACTAGGCCCCCAAGAGAAGTTAGGATGGTTACGCCATCCCGGGTTGTAAGAGTGACTGTACGGGTCGTTTCGGGGCCTTTGTTGATACATCGCATTTGCATGCTCAGTATCCCTTGGAGCGTAAGCGCATTCCAAGTCATCATGTCCCGACAGTCCACACCTACTACACTCGGGAGTAGCGACCTGAGCTACAGGAGCTCGGTCCATCTCCAAACACTCAATCCTACGCATGAGAGCAGCCACTTTCGCCTCAGACGCGATAGTTGACTCAACTTGATAAGATCCAGCTCGACCAGAAGACCTGGCGGCTGGTGGCTCTCTCATGGTGTCCCACTCGAAGGTACGCTCAGCCATGGACTCAAAAGTGTCCCATGCCTCCTCGATGGGTTTCATTTGGAAGTCACCCTGACACATTGACTCCAACAATGTGCGGGTGTTGTAGTTGATGCCCTCATAAACAATTTGGCACAGCTGCCATAGCTCAAGTCCATGATGAGGGCATTGCTGGAGAAGGTCCTTGAACCTCTCAAAGAAACCATGAAACGATTCGGTCTCGGTTTGATACATCTGATGTATCTGGTGCCGTATCTGTTGAGTTTTCCTTTGAGGGAAAAATCTCTTCAGAAAGACGGTCACAAATTCATCCCATGACCGAATCGAGCTCGCCGGGAGGCTATACATCCATTTCTTCGCATTATCCTTCAATGCGAAAGAAATCATCCTCAACCGGACAGAATCCTCGTCAAGCTGTTGAAGCTTGAACATGGAGCATACTTCCTCGAATTCGCGTATAAAGATATACGGATCCTCATTATTGGCAGTGAAGGTCGGAAGCATGCTCACATATTGAGGTTTTAGCTCATAGTTGTTCCCGCGAGCAGGGGGAACAACTATGCAAGAAGGTTGCGCGGCCCGAACAGGATGGGTCCGCTCCCACAAGGTCATCGGTCTATCATGTCGAGCTAAAGGTGGTGGTGCACCAAGAACTCGATCCTGACCGAATCTCCCTTCCTCTCGAGTCAGAGGAGGAGGAGAAGGAGGTCTACGTGGTGGTGGGAATGGACCGAGGTAGTCCATGTACGGAACCCGGTCTCCCTCGCCACCACGAGATGACTCGCCTTCTTGCTCCAAAGGAGCACGAGGCGGAGATGGTCGATCACCAAGATCTTCCATCTCAGAAGTATGCACTCTCTCGAGCCGAGCGCTCTCACCAAAACGAGCCCAACCTCGCATAAAATGCTCGACTCGACTCTAAACCTACACACAACAGAAGGTGTACTAGAGGAGGAGACTATACGTAGAGAATAGATGAGGAGAGGACTCAGATGAGGAGGGAAGAATCCCTAGAGCTAGCGAGGGTAGTGGGATCAGGAAGAAGCCTAACTAGCAAGCACGGCTCAAACAAAGTAAGGCAATGAGTCCTTAAGCTAGACGACGCCTAACTTCGAGGTCACTAGCCTCGACACGTCTCACCTCCCTACAACGAGGACCACAATGCCCAGCAAGTGATACCAGATCCGGAGATCCAGTACCTCCTACTATCGACAAGGTAGGCAACGCCGATCAGGTCATGACGGTCTCGACTAGATTACTCTCCTAGTGCGTCCGAATTCCTTAGGGCCAATGTCTACTTGCTTTTAGTTAAGGCTTTATTAAGAGTGATTTTTGGGGCCAAGGAAAGGGTGATGAAATCCCCCACCTTATCTTTTATGGGACAGCCCCTCCTTAGTAGCGATTTGATCCTAGATCTAGCAATCAATCGCTCCAATCAAACGCTCTCTCACTCTTGTCCCGATGCACCTTACTAACTAATGCATGAAAGAAACATGCATGAATGAGGGATGTGGGTGCACGTACCTCACGCCAGCAATCAACGACAAAATGTAAAACAAAGAAAAGACAAATGCATGCAAGGTCTACCAATGGTGCATGACCTAGATGGCAAGAAGTCTAATCTTTTGCTTTGAGTTTTATGGTCCAAGTTGATTAAAGGGGGAGTGATTAATGATCTGGGAGCAAATAAGAAGTCACAGCATGCAAAATTGGGCTCCCAGATAACACAAATTACAACACAAATGACCACAAAAAAATTGGAAGACAGAATCCCTCACCAGGCCGCCAATTGGCGGTTCCAAACCGCTGATTGGCGGTCTGTTCTTGGATTTGTTTCCTCAAACTTCTCCAGTGGCCTCCCCGTGATCAGAGTGTTCCCTGAAACTAAGAAAAACTGAAAAAGAAAAATTAAAAACCCCTCGAATCGTCCAAACCAAGGTCTGGACAGAGCACCTCCCCGGCAACGGCGCCAAAAACTTGATTGATCTCGTTTTATATTTAACCGCAAGTGCACGGCCGCGTTGAAGCGGTGGCAAATACGGGTCGTCCACTGGGAGGTGTGTCGACACTTGGTTTATTCGAAGGCGAGAGGTAAAAAGAAGGGAGAAAGATGTATTACACTAATCTAAACTACAAAGCTGAAATGAAATGCAAAGGAAATGAAGATAAGCAATAAAACTAAACCCCAAAGGGGGTAGAGACTGATGTGAACATAAAGATGTGTGTGTGTGTGTTCAATTAAGCTCCTCACAACATGTAGTGCATGAAATCATAAAACTACATCCAATCTTGCCTCTACATGAATTAAGATAAGACTACATCATTAAAACATACAAGACAATGATTGGAATGAAGCTACATGAACTCAAGTATAAAGACTAGACCCTACTATGCCTCTACATGAATTAAGATGACTACATCATTAAAACATACAAGACATTAGCTAAGGAAAAGGCAACAAGAGTACATACACTACAAATTGTGTTTCCAACATTAACTTCATCCATATCCTAACTTTATCATTCCCCATAAAATAGGTCCACTAATCAAAGCATAAGCTAAGCTTCATTCAAGAGCATTAGCATATCAAAGATAAGAGTGGAGACCCATTAGATGGTTATGGAAATCATATAAAGCTCAAGGGATAAAAATAACTCACACTTAATACACTACATTATTATATCACATATTTCTCCACCCCCCAAATGGGGATGGAACTACTCACTACTCATTACACTAACTAGTTTAGCAAAGGAAAACATAATACTGAAATGAAATTTATACTACCTAAGCAAGAAATATTAAAGAAGCATAAAACTAAACAAACAAACAAGCATGCAAAGGAAAGGAAATTAAACTAAGAGAGAAACAACATCATTAAAAGAAAACTTATATTATTAACTCACTCAATTACAAGTAGCTCTTCCTCCACTAGAGTTTTGCTTCAAGGCTTCACTCTTAGTAGGGAAGATGGCCACCAAGAGGGAGATGGATACAATGGGAGGTGAAGAGTTCTATTTATAAGCATGGAAAAAGCTAATCCGGGACAATCCCCCGATGTGGGACTAAACCAATACCAAAAATAGCCTAAACACATGATAATACAAGTCCAGGAAGAATCTTGGCTGATTTGGGCTTAATCAGACCGCCAATTGGCGGTTCCAGACCGCCAATTGGCGGCCTATAAAGCCCAGATCCGGCTGGGTCTTCTGGTGGGCTTGCCTTGGTGTGTTTCTTGGTCTTGGATGCATCTAGCTGGTTTAGTGGAGCTCCGACCCGAATCGAATTGACAAAATACTCCTCATGATGGTGTGGAGTTTCCTGTTTTGCTCTTAGGTCCTTCTGTCTTACGATCAGGTCCTTCCCCCTTGCATCTTGGTCCCCAGGTCTCACAATTAGGTCCTTTTTTCCTGCTTTTGGGTCCTTTCATGGCTCTTCTCTTCAAACCTCTTTATTTCTGAAAACTAAACATAAAACTCGTCACGTAGCATTGCTTAGGTGTAAGATAATGGATATAAGGTACAAATATAAGCATGAAATGATGTCAATCAACCATCAAGTAAGGTTCTTAATAATTCAAGCAAGCATACTAATATCAACACAAAAGATTCATATTAAGCATTCAAACCATCTACATAACATGCACACACACCTACTCCACCCCCAAAGGGGATGGAGCTACTCACACATATTTAAACTAACTACTCTAATAAAATAAAGCATTATACTGAAATAAAACTATACTAATAAAGCAAGAAATATTAAAGAAGCATAAAACAAAACAAGCACCAAAGCAAACACATTAACTAAGCAAGAATTAACAAGCTAATGAAAACTTCTATTATGAACTCACTCAGATTACAAGCAGCCCTTCCTCCACTAGAGTTTTGCTTCAAGGCTTCACTCTTAGTAGGGAAGATGGCCACCAAAGAGAGAGATAGATACAATGGAAGGTGAAGAGTTCTATTTATAAGCATGGAAAAAGCTAATCCGGGACAATCCCCTGATGTGGGACTAAACCAATACCAAAAAAAGCATAAACACACATTAATACAAGTCCAGGAAAAGCTTAGCGGATCTGGGCCAATCCAGACCGCCAATTGGCGGCCTATAAAGTTCAGATCTGCTTGGTTTTTGTTGTGGGCTTTGCTTGGAGTGTTTCTTGGTCATAGATGCATCTACTTCTGTTCGGAACGGTCGACCGAATCTATCGGTCGGTCGACCGAACATTGCGATGAAATTTTTATTGTTACGAGCGGTCGACAGAATGTGGAACGGTCGACCGAAACATGGTTCGAGCGGTCGACCGAACCTCCAAACGGTCGACCGGTCCAGACGGTTTTGTGCAGAATTAATTTAAGAATTAATTAGATCATGCATGGAATTGGTCCATAATTGATTTAATTCGTGGCTAAGATTATTTATTAATAAATAATGGATGGTTAGATGAAAGTTTGAATGAAATCATGGGCAAGATGTTGCACATGAATAGGTAATTTGGAGAGAACTTATAAATACAAGTTTATCTCATTACCTCATTAATTAATTCATTGTATTTCTCATGCAAAAACTCTCTCCATAATTCTCCACGAAATTCCCTTAATTCTTAAGTTTAGTTTTAGTTTTTAAGAGATCATCTTCTCAAGGGAACTAAAGAGGGGTTAGTAATTAGATTCTAAACCCTATTGGAGATTGAGAGGCTAGCTCTTCTCTCTCCAATTTTGTTTAGAGTTTGGTGAAATCTCGGAGGCATCCGGCGCAGCAACAAGCATCCTCAACGTCTCCGAATCTTCAAGAAGTTTTGGAGAACTTCTAGGTATGAATTTCGGAGTCCCATTTTGTTTTAATAAAAGTTTTAAGACTAGTTATTGAAACAAACCAATGCATGCATGAAATAAATCATAGCAAACTGTAATAGATCCTTATTACGCATAAAAATTCCGAAAATATATATATGTGTAATTAAACATGAAATCCTACAGTGGTATCAGAGCTTAGGGTTCAATTTTCTAATGATTTGAAGTTGTAAACAAATTTAGTTTACCATCTAAGGTTCGAACAATTCGATTTTCCCGTTTTTCGGTCTTTAAATGTTTTGTTGGAATAATTCTTTGTAATAATTCGTTTTGAATGTTTTAAGTGGTTTAAAACATGCCATGTAATTATTAGAATTATGATTTAGACATAAGTCTAACTTACAATAATTTCGTTTTAAGTATAAACGATTGTTTTGCAAGAGAATCAACAAAACCGAAAAAACTGCGGTTCGTCTTTCCTTTAGGAAATTGGATAGACAGCGGTTCAAAATTGATTTTTGAACTATGGATGGATGAAAAAGTTTTTAATGGATTTCAAAATGTTTTTCAAAGAATTGTTTGGGATTCTAGATGATTAATAAACTAGATTGTATAGTTTATAGCGATATTGCGTGCATGGATGCTCGAGTTGTCTTTGCAGGATTTGTGAGTTTATATGTTCCAAATCAGCAACTATGAATGTATGTAATCATTATAATACAGGGGCTTATTTGTATGTAAAAGCCAAAATTTCTCTCTTTCCGTCTTTTAGATAATTGCATTTGCATATGAGAGGTTTTACATAGGACTTGCAGTAGTCGGTTTTTTATCGAATGTGAGGAGCATGTTTATTTTCTGTAAAATCTACATCTCCGGTGCAAGAGGAAGTCGCCGTTGTAGCGCATCGATCGAGGATCAAAGATCAGGGATCGAGGATCAAGGATCGAAGGGAACATATAAACTCACACGATGTGGATTGTGTGAATGGTTTAATTTATGTTTTGATAATCTTGCTATGCATGTGATGAATGTGTTGAATGTTAGGATGTGTATGAATGATAATATGCATGATAACCAAAAATTCTGAATCACATGTTAATATATGAAATTGTCCAACAAAAATTAAGAGTAATTTTCCTTCTTATTTCATCCACTAGCAGCCATTGATAGATGGATACTCTGCTCGCCCTTAGCGGGAGATAACTCCCTCTATCTTTGGGAATAGTGGGAGATATAATGATTGTCTATTGTTGTGCAACGATTAAATATATAAGGTGCGTTTCACCCTAGTGAACCCCAAGTATGTTTAGTTGTGAATACAATGGATAAACGTATCTCGTACCAAATGAAAATAAGTTTTCTTAACATTACCTAGAGCCCTCGCTCGATTTTGGGAAAAAGTTTTTCTTACAAGGTTAGGTCATATTCCATCATAATTAAAACGACAAGAATCACAAGAGTTTGAAGATGCTAATATTGCTAAAATTCAAAAAGGTTGTGTTTAGAAAATGTTTTTCTTACCTTGATATTGTAATGTATTCGATAGCCCTTAGCTAGTCTAGATTACAATTAATGGGATCTTGGATTGTTGCATTTATGGGCAAAATTTTTATTTGCAGCATTTACATTTGTATGTATGTATAATAAACATAAAATTGGCATTAAAATCCTGTATGATTTATTTTGTAGAAAAATGTCGAATATCCAACCTATCGTACGATCCATGATAGAAAAACACCCTTTAGCAAATGATGGCTCAAACTTCATTAGTTGGCAACTCAAACTGAACATCGTGTTAAAGTTTGAGAAACTATCTCACATTTTGGAAGGTCCAATCCCAAAATGGAATGAGAGATTAACCGATGAAGAGAAAGAGGCTAAAGCCAAGTGGGAAGACCAAGAGAACCAAGTTCACGGTCTTATGCTAGCATTCATGGGTGACTCGCTTCAAGCGAAATACTTGGATTCGAAACCCAAGAAGACCATGGAGGCTTTATCAAAGATGTTCATGGATAGTGCCCGAAAGGAGCGCTATAAGACCACCATCGCACTCACAAGGTGCCATATAGCGGAGGGAACATCGGTATCTATGCATTTTCTCACGATGCAAGGATACCTTAAGAAGTTGGCAAAGCTCTCTTCACCAATGCCCGAGGACATTGCTGAAGATATGATTCTTGGCTCTCTAGCCCCGTCCTTTAAGGACTTTGTGATGCACTATCACGTGCGTGAAAAAGGGGTGAGTCTTGAGGAGCTGCACAACACTCTCAAAACTGCTGAAGTTGACATGGGCAAGGGTAGGGACAAGCAAGTCCTTGCCGTCCATGGGAGGAGCCAAAAGATTGGTAAAGGAAATGGCAAATCTACCAAAAGTGGTTCAATCAAGAGCAAGGGAGTAGGAGGTGCTCATAAGAGTGCCTCGAGGGGGAAATCTCAGAAATCTCCAACTCCCAATACGGAGTGCTTTCACTGCGGTGAAAAAGGACACATCCGGCCAAATTGCCCCAAGTACAAGGAAGACCTTGACAACGGAGTGATTGAACGTCGGCGCCCCAAAAAGGCCAAAGGTATATTTGTTATTGAAATAAATTTAGCCACCTCTGTCCAGGATTGGGTAATTGATACCGGATCTTGTGCTCACATAGTTTCTAATGTGCAGCTACTCAAGGATAGGAAGGAACTCGTGCGGAACGAGATAGAATTGAAGGTCGGAAATGGTGCAAACGTTTCTGCGGTTGCAAAAGGTTTTGTGGTGCTTCAATTATGTAGTGGTTTAAATTTATGTCTAAAGAATGTTTATTATGTGCCTTCGATTAGCAAGAATATTATTTCTGTATCATGTTTGGATATGAATAATTTTAATATAAATATTTCAAATTCTTGTTTGTCTATGTCGAAGAATGGTGTTTTCTATGCAAATGCGTTCATAAGGAATGGTCTCTATTTGCTTGAATTGAATAATAAACAAATCTTTAATATCAATAACAAAAGACTTAAAACCACTCACGAGAATGATACTCTCTTGTGCCACTATCGTCTTGGTCACATAAATGAAAAGCGCATCAAGAAATTGCAAGAAGCTAACCTTCTTGGTCTACTTGATTTTAAATCATTGGAGACGTGCCAACCATGTCTAATGGGAAAAATGACCAAAAAGCCTTTCAAGAAGAAAGGCCCAAGGGCGAGTGGCTTGTTGGATTTGATACATTCCGATGTATGTGGTCCAATGAGTACTAGTGCACGAGATGGTTTCAGGTACTTCATTACGTTCACAGATGATTATAATCGTTCTGGCTATATTTATCTAATGAGAAACAAAAGTGAATCCTTTGACAAGTTCAAAGAATTCAAGAATGAAGTAGAGAAACAACTCGACAAGAAAATCAAGTCTCTACGAACGGATCGTGGAGGTGAGTACTTAAGTGCCGAATTTGACTCATACCTATAGGACTTTGGTACTGTACCTCAACTCACCCCTCCCGGTACACCTCAGTGGATGTAGGATTTCACGTTTAATTGTACATATTTATTTTCGAAATTTTTATGCACAATAAGGATCAATTTACAAATTTTCTATGATTTATGTCGTGCATGCATCAATTTGTTTCAATAACTTTATTAAAACAAATATGGGCTCCGAAATTCATACCTAGAAGTTCTCTAAAACTTCTTGAAGATTCGGAGACGTTGGGGATGCTTCTCGCTGCGCCGGATGCCTCCGAGTATTCACCAAACTCTAAACAAGATCGGAGAGAGAGAAGCTAGTCTCTCAATCTCCGATAGGGTTTAGAATCCAATTACTAACCCCTCTTTAATTCCCTTGAAAAGATGATCTCTTAAGAACTAAAACTAAACTTAAGAATTAAGGAATTTTCGTGGAGAATTATGGAGAGAGAATTTTGCATAAGAAAATAATGAATTAATTCAGGAGATAATGAGATAAACTTGTATTTATAAGCTCTCTCCAAATTACCTATTCATGTGCAACCCCTTGCCCATGATTTCATGCAAAATTTCATCTAACCATCCATTATTTAATAATAAATAATATTAGCCACGAATTAAATCAATTATGGACCAATTCCATGCATGATCTAATTAATTCTTAAATTAATTCTGCATTAACCGTCTGGACCGGTCGACCGTTTGGAGGTCCGGTCGACCGCTTAGACCGAGTTTCGGTCGACCGTTCGACATTTGGTCGACCATTCTCAACAGTAGAATATTTCATCACAATGTTCGGTCGACCGACCGATAGATTCGGTCGACCGTTCCGAACAGACGAAAAATCCCTGTTATCGGTCGTGACACTTCCGGTCGACCGGGCACCTTCGGTCGACCGTTAAGCGTTAACCGGTCGACCGTTTGCACAGTCTTGCAGACTTGTCAAATTTCGGTTTAACCCCTTCAAAATTTGACATTTCGGGATTAGTAGTAAATTCACAACTTATGTAACATATTATCCTATGTAATGATCAATCATTACACCCCATAATATTTACATCACATATGAATTTTTATTCAGATTCTAATTATGTTGTTAATCACAACATAATCTTGATTTTGCTTGTTCACCCCATGTGTCATATTTTCTACATGAAACCCGACACATCCTATGAACTCAAAATCCCCATTTCTTGTTTCCCAGTTTTGTGGTGTGACCTATGGGAGGATCTAAACTAAGTTGGCAGTGATATTAAGAGCTTAATATCACAAGCTATAAGCGGTATCTAGCTACACATTATAGCTCCCAATCAGTTAGATGTCTTAATTCCACTCGAACCAAAACCCGATCGATTTAGTGATGGAGTGCACCACTTGTGTCCGTCCCTTGCCTCATGATATTACTGAATACACACAAAGTAGTATTGTGTCATCTTTGTATTAGTATTCATTTCTTGATCTCTTTAATCTAGTTATAATTATGTGACTTAACTCAAATCACATTGTGCACATTATAACTTTGCTTTATCAAGGGGCCCACTTATATCATCACTCAATTAAGAGGGGCAATAATAATCTTTTGACTAAATATCTTCTCCAACAAAAGTTGTACTTAACCAACCAATGCCTTTATACTACACTTATCGATAGCTCAAGACACTAGTCTAATTAAGCATTCCTTAAGTGATCGGATATAAGTCTCATATCAAAGGACCAAAGACACAGTAAAATATTAATGACACAGAAACACATTTCTATAATATTTTACTTATTAGGTCTATTCAGTATACAAAAGTAATATTTTCCTCTTTTGCATATCCGTGTCGTCACTCACTTGTAGAGCTACAATGATCTATGACCAACACGACAATCTTAACTCGGTAATTAATGTCCCATGTTAATTACCATGATTGCGAATATCTTTTGTTTTATGTAAACCAATATCTTTTAGAGCTCTACGGTTAAGGACCAAGAGCCTCTTCCTCAACACTTCCAAAAGACGAATAACATAAGCAAGGAACAAAATGATTTCTCATTCAATTCATAATAATTGACATTTAAAAGTAAAACTTTTAGAACACATTCCCTTCAATCTCCCACTTGTTATCAAAATTTTCTTTCACATACATTCTCAATGCATAAAACATTAATAACTAGGGTAACCTTCTCAAATCACCTATCAAGCCAATCCACATGGATCCTCGGATCCATGGACTCGAAATATATTTCGTCTCTTAGCTTGGTATGAAGGTTTGTTGAATGGATCAGTTGTGTCACTGTTGTGTCCACCTATTTATTTATTTTGTCTTTCGTTGGCGATTGAGTTAGCTGTAGTGATATTACTCCTAACTACACTAGCTCATACCTCTACCTTCGATAATGAAGACGCATCATCATTCCAACCTCCTATTGTCAAGAATTCCTATGAGAATTGCATCAAAATAGCCCTCGGCTATTTTCCCCTTTGTCTTCCATAAACAAGAACCTTATCTTTAGTCCGGTTAAGGTACTTCAGAATATTCTTGACCGCAATCCTATGATTAGGACTTGCGTTGGATTGGTGACCTCTTGTCACGTTTAGAGCATACGAGATATTGAGTCTTGTGCAAGTCATCGTGTACATGGTCCTTCCTTTTGCCGAAGCATAAGGGATACCTTCATGTACTCCAAGTCTTTGTGTGATTGAGCACATTGAGACTTCTTGAGTTGCACACCTATACTCTTACTTATTGGCATATTGTCCATATCGGAATTGTTCACCCTGAACATTTCAAAGACCTTGTCAATGTATGCACGTTGACTGAAGCCAATGAGTCTATGAGATGTATCTCTTTATATCTTGATAATCAAGATGTATTGAGCCTCACTCACATCTTTTCATTGAACATACTGATTTCAATGAAATTTCTCGTTTGCTAATGCAAAGGTATATGATCGCTCATGTGCAATATGTCATCGACATATCAGATCAGAAGTACTACATGGCTCCCACTAATCTCCTTGTATCAACAAGGTTTTCCTTTACTTTGAATGAGGTGAATCTTTTTCATCTCTTCGTCAAAGCGTTTGTTCCAACTCCTCGATGCTTGCTTCAATCCATAAATGGATTCTCGAAACTTGCATTTCTTCTCGCTATTATTTGGATCATCAAAACCTTGAGGTTGTACCATGTACATATCCTCCTCCAAGTTCCTGTTTAACGAACGCCATTTTGATATCCATCTTCCATATCCCACAATTGTGAAATGCGGTAATAGTGAGCATAATCCGAATAGATTTTAATATGGCAACTTCTCAAAAATTTCATCAAAGTCAATTTCTTGAATTTGAGTATAACTTTTGCTACAAGCCTTGCTTTGTAGGTTGTCAAGTTACTATCCATGTCCATCTTCCTCCTAAAAGCTCATTTATACTAAATGACATTTTCTCTTGAGGAAGGCAAATCAAGTTCTACACTTAATTATCATACATGGATTCTATTTCGGATTCCATGGCCTTAAGCCATTGTTTGGAGTCTTCCCTTACCATTGCTTATTGGAAGGTCGAGGGATCTTTGGTATCTAGTATCATGATCTCATGAAGTCCCACATACTTATTGGGTTTCTTCCTTTACCTCATCGACCTTCTCAATTCTTTTGGTTCTTCTCGTGTTTCTCGAACTTCTTCCACAATTTCTTGAGGAATAGGTTCATGTTCAACTCTTGAACGTACACTCGGTGGGGATGATTGAGATTCTCTCACAATTTCTTGTGATGGTATCTCGCTCACGCTCCCACTAACCAAACTGTAACGTCCTCAAACACAGCGGAAAATTTCAAATTTAAATCATACAATCAACGAGGACATTACGAAAAGAAACACACACACCGGTGCACCAACATATAATATATATATGTGAACGAGTTTACAAAAGAATGTGATTACATCAAAAGCTCATATACATAAAATATACACAAGTAATCACAACCACCTCAAAATATAGGGAAGCAGGATCAGGTCTCGAGCGCTCCCTCCGCCGTCACCACCCACCTAACGTCGCTCTCGGCCTGAAAGCAGACAATAAATGCCTGATTTTCCAGGAGGAAACCCAGTATGCCAAACCCTAACACATATATGGACAGAATGAAACATGCAAAGAACCGTAAAACACCACAACTGATACACCCGCTAAGTTCCCGGGACCTCTCTCCCGGCCATAGCCCAACAACACGGGTCTCAAGGGTCCTCTCACCCCAACCCCAACACACACACGTGCACACACGGCACCGCCGGTCCAAAACACGGCCAAACAACCCCTCATTGCCTCAGTGTTACCGGAGCCACGGTTTTGCATCACTCGCCGGAGCCACGGCTTTGCCTCAGTGTTACCGGAGCCACGGTTTTGCATCAATTGCCGGAGCCACGGCGACTAGTAAACCATGCCTCATTCGCCGGAGCCACGGCTTTGCCTCAACTGCCGGAGCCACGGCGACAATTATCACAATCCCCCTCCACGTGTCACTACTAATCGCTATAGGGTCGGCATGTCCTCCGTCGCCCCAAAAGAGCCGGCAGACCCGTTGCCTTCTAGCCAATCAATAGCAACACACACACACACAAAAATAGTGCAAAACGGTCGAACGAAAACTGGCTTCCGGTCGACCGATCCTCACCCAGAGAACTGGCCCAACCGAAAAACCCGCCAAACGGTCGACCGACAAAGGGGTCCCGGTCGACCGAAAAGCACCAGTAGAAATCCATTTTCGCAAACAACAGTAAAACGGTCGAACAACCGAACCTTATCGGTCGACCGAAAACCTCCAGTAGAAAACTTCCAACAAAACACAATTACACGGTCGAACCACACACACTATCGGTTGACCGTAATCCACCAGTGTCAAACCTTCGACCAAACCATACACACGGTCGACCGAAACCTCACTTCGGGTCGACCGGACATTAAGTTAACTTAAACGTCGGTCGAACGAGTCAAACAGCCGGTCGACCGTTTAGATGGTACCCCAACCGACCTACAACAGTACTTTCGGTCGACCGGCAAAGGGGTCCCGTTCGACCGAAAATACCCAGGACGTTTTCTCTCGCAAAAATTGCACAACCGGTCGACCGCCCAAAAGGGCATCTTTCGACCGGTACGAGGGATTCTGCCCCAAATACACTATAACCATCGACCGAACCAAAACACCGGTCGACCGTTTATAGTTCAGATGCTGCTGTGCAGGTCCGACGAGCCGAAACGGCCTACCGTCGACCGCTCCCACTCCCACACTAACACTAGGTGAGCTTGAAAGCAAGTTTGACATACCTTAAGGCTTGAAGAAGCCTTGGAAGAAACAACGGCGAGCGCCTCCTCGTGAAACCTCACGCAACAACGATCCTCGCTCCTACGGCGACTCCACAACAACACTCAAGCTCTCCGATTGCCACACAACGCCGACCTCCACTTGCTGTCGAGAGAGAGACGAGTCTAGAGAGAGAGAGAGTGAGTGAAAGAGAAGAGAACGCGAGAGAGAGTGAGGGAGAGAGTAAAATCAACCTTTATATACTTTTCCCCCACTCGATCTCAGCCGTCCATCTCAATCCATCACTAATCCTCCCCTAAGCACAATTAAGAACAATAAGTAAGGTTAGGATATAACAATCCACCCTCCTTAAAAGAATTTCGCCCACGAAATCAAATCCAGCGCTTACCAAACAGCTCCGGATACGACTTCGGAACTTCCTCCTCAACCTCCCAAGTAGCCTCTTGCTCAGAGTGATGCTGCCACCTGACCTTGACAATCGGAATCATCCTCCTCCTGAGCTGGTGATCCATCTGATCCACAATCTCAACTGGTCTCTCCTCAAGAGACAAATCCTGCTGGATCTCTGGAACCTCAATCTGAATCACATGAGAAGGATCTGACATGTACTTCCTCAGCATCGAAACGTGGAAGACGTTATGAAGACCAGAAAACTGTGGCGGCAACGCAATCCGGTAGGCGACCTCTCCAACTCGGTCCAAAATCTCGAACGGCCCAATGTACCTCGGACTGAGCTTCCCCTTCTTCCCGAATCTCATCACCCCACGCGCCGGTGAGATCTTCAGAAATACATGATCGCCGACCTCAAAAATCAGTACACGCCTACGCCTATCCGCGTAGCTCTTCTGCCTGCTCTGAGCTGTCGCTAGTCGCTGCCTGATCACATCAACCTTCTCAGCATACATCTGTATAATCTCAGGCCCGACTAACTGTCTCTCGCTTACCTCACTCCAGCACACCGGTGATCTGCAAGGCCTCCCGTACAAAGCCTCGTACGACGCCATCCTAATCAACGGCAAGTGCTCATCCCAGTGCCCTGCCCAATCCAGAGTGCACGCTCTCAGCATGTCCTCTAACGTCTGAATGGTCCTCTCTGACTGACCGTCTGTCTGCGGATGGAATGTTGTACTGAACTTCAGACGAGTCCCCAGAGCCTGCTGCAAACTCCCCCAGAATCTGGAAGTGAACCTCGGATCTCGATCTGAAATGATACTCACTGGCACCCCATGCAGTCTGATGATCTCCTCGATATACAATCTCGCAAGACCCTCCAAAGGTAAAGTAGTCCGGATGGCCAGAAAATGTGCCGATTTGGTCAGTCGATCGACTATAACCCAAATCACGTCATGGGAGCTCCTCGTCTTCGACAACCCGGTGACGAAATCCATCGTCACGTGCTCCCACTTCCACTCAGGTAGCTCTATGTTCTGCATCGGTCCCGCTGGTCTCTGGTGCTCGATCTTCACCTGCTGGCAAACCAAACACTTAGCCACAAAATTAGCCACATCGCGCTTCATCCCTCGCCACCAGAAGTTCCGCTGCACATCCTTATACATCTTCGTACTCCCCGGGTGAATGTAATATATGGCTCGGTGTGCCTCCTCCATAATGTCATCTCTCAGCGCATCGACCTTCGGCACCCAGATCTGACTCCTGAACCTCAGACCTCCATCCACTCCCACAGTGAAGTCAGACCCATCTCTGGCAGCTGACTGTAGCAGACCAGTCAAATCATCATCCCTGTGCTGAGCCTGAACAACTCGACTGACGGTCTGCGGCTCCACTCGAAGACCCGCAATCACTGCTCCCCCCGAGCTCTCTGTGAACGACCTCCACTCTGACAATGTCTCGAGTAGCCTCCACTCCTGAATACACAAACTCGCAGCTGATACTTCCAATTTCCTGCTCAGCGCGTCTGCAACTGAATTCGCCTTCCCGGGATGATAGGAGATGGTGAAATCAAAATCCTTAATCAGCTCAAGCCATCTGCGCTGCCTCATATTCAGCTCCTTCTATGAAAACAGGTACTTCAGACTCTGATGATCCGTGAAGACTTCGAACCGCTCACTATACAAATAGTGACGCCAAATCTTCAGAGCGTGAACCACGGCCGCCAACTCTAAATCGTGAGTGGGGTAATTCTTCTCATGCACCTTCAGCTGCCTCGAAGCATACACCACTACCTGCCCGTGCTGCATCAGTACACAGCCCAAACCAACACCTGAGGCGTCGCTGTAAATCACATAACCTCCGCTACCGCTGGGAAGAGTCAGAACTGGAGCAGTCGTCAACCGACTCTTCAGTTCCTGAAAACTGTCCTCGCAATTCTGGGACCAAACAAACTTCACTCCTTTCTTCGTCAGCGCTGTCACTGGTGAAGTAAGTCTCGAGAAGTCTTTGATGAACCGGCGGTAGTAACCCGCCAATCCAATAAAACTCCTAATCTCAGTCACACTCGTCGGGGCTCTCCACTGCGTTACTGCCTCGACCTTCGCTGGATCCACTGATATCCTAGCTCCTGACACGATATGCCCCAAAAATGCTACACTGTGAAGCCAGAACTCGCACTTCGAAAACTTGGCATACAACTGCTGATCTCTCAGAATGCCAAGTACGATTCTCAGATGCTCCCGGTGTTGATCCATATCTGGTGAATAGACTAAAATATCGTCCACGAAGACAATCACGAAACGGTCGAGATACTGACTGAAAGTCCTATTCATCAGATCCATAAAAGTTGCAGGCGCGTTCGTCAACCCGAACGGCATCACCAGAAACTCAAAGTGCCCGTACCTCGTCCGAAAAGCTGTCTTCTGAACATCTGCCTCTCTGATCCTCAACTGATGGTACCCAGATCGCAGATCAATCTTCGAGAACACCTTCGCTGACTGCAACTGGTCAAACAGGTCCTCGATCCTGGGCAAAGGATACTGATTCCACACAGTAACCTTATTCAGCATCCGGTAATCTATGCACATCCACAACGAGCCGTCCTTCTTCTTCACAAATAAAATCGGCGCACCCCACGGTGAGACATTGGGTCGGATAAACCCAGTATCCATCAGATCCTGCAACTGCTTCTTCAGCTCTGCCAACTCTGCAGGTGTCATCCTGTACGGAGCCTTCGACTGCGGTGTAGTCTCAGCTATCAGATCAATGCCGAATTCAATCTCTCTATGGGGTGGTAGACCGGAGACATCATCAGCAAACACCTCGGGAAAATCCTGAACAATCTCGATGTCCTCCAGCCTCCTCAACTCAGGATCTGGAACTACCAAAGTGGCTACAAAAGCCTTGCAACCCTGCTGAATCAACTTCCGAGTTCTAACCGAAGAAACAATCAACCGACTCCCGCGGTCCTTCAATCCTCTGATCAGAAGATCAGGCAAACCTCGCCTCGGAATCAAAATCTTCTTATCACGGCACAAGACTCGGACGTCATACTGGGACAACCAATCCATCCCGAGTATAACATCGAAGTCCACCATCGGTAGCAAGACCAGGTCAGCCGAAAATTCCTGGTCTCCCGAAGCAATCGTGGCGCCGGGGAGAAATCTCCCCACAGTGCCCACCAAACCCAGGGGTGTGCTGACTTCCAAAGTGGCAGTCAACATCACAGGAGTACGGCCCAACACGCTCGCAAACTGCTCAGAGATAAACGAGTGCGTGGCCCCAGAGTCGAACAACACCCTAGCTACCAAATTTGCAACAAGTAGCGTACCTTCCACCACCGTGCTCGCATCTCTAGCCTCCTCCGCCTGGATGGTGAATACGCGACCTGCTCTCTTCCCCTGCTGGGGTGGTGCTGCAGAACGACTCGGACCAGCTCCACCAGCTGTGGATGATCCCGGCCGAACAATAGGCCCACCCGGCCTACTCGGGCAAGAACGAATAAAGTGACCCAGCTGGCCACAACCATGACATGCGCCAGAACGGGGTCCGCAACCGCGTCCCGGATGAACTCCACCACACTGCCTGCACTAACCGGCCTGCGGTGGTCCACCTCCGTCAATCCAAGGCCTCTTGCCCGGATTCCCTTGTAACTGACCTCCTGGACGTCCTGCAGGCTTCACCTGCAACCTCCTAGCATCCTCCAGGATCTCCTGACTATCCTGGTCCATGATGGTCGCAAACTTCACAGCATCTGCTAAAGTCTGCGGCATACTGGTGGTGACACGAGCCTTGAACTGCGGCCTCAGACCGCGCACAAACTTCCGAGCCCTCTGCTCCTGTGTCACATAGATCTCCGGGCAGTATCGTTCCAAAGCATGGAACCTGCTGATGTAGGCAGCCAGAGTCATGTCCCTCTGCTCCAAAGCTAGGAACTCCTCTCTCATCTTGTCCCGGGCATGCTGCGGAAAATACTGCTGGTTGAATTCCACAAGGAAATCCTCCCAGCCCAACTCCTCACTGTCCTCGAAAACCACAGCCGAAGTGGACCTCCACCAGTTGGCTGCGCCGCCGTCCAACACGTAGGTGGCCAGATCCACCTTCCTCTCAGGAGGACACCCAATCGCCCGAAATATCTTCTGGATCTTGAAGACCCAGTCCTCTGCCGCCTCAGGGTCGCCGCAACCATCGAAGGATGGGGGATGCTGACGCATAAACCGATCAAGCACTGCACTCGCTCCTCCCTGCTCAGCCTGGGAGGATTGGCGCTCGAGAATCTCGCCCAATCTACCCAGCGTGCCCTGGAGCGTCCTCAGCTCCTCACCTCTACTCCCCTCACCCACCTCATCACTGGTGCTATGGTCTTGGGGAGGAGGTCTCACACGCCTCGGAGCCATCTACACAGTAGACACAAAACATGAATGAGAACGATGCATGTATGATCGACACAACTCTAAGGGTGGTTCCATTGGACGAAGACACTGAAACTGACCGCTCTGATACCAAGTTGTAACGTCCTCAAACACAGCGGAAAATTTCAAATTTAAATCATACAATCAACGAGGACATTACGAAAAGAAACACACACCGGTGCACCAACATATAATATATATATGTGAACGAGTTTACAAAAGAATGTGATTACATCAAAAGCTCATATACATAAAATATACACAAGTAATCACAACCACCTCAAAATATAGGGAAGCAGGATCAGGTCTCGAGCGCTCCCTCCGCCGTCACCACCCACCTAACGTCGCTCTCGGCCTGAAAGCAGACAATAAATGCCTGAGTTTCCAGGAGGAAACCCAGTATGCCAAACCCTAACACATATATGGACAGAATGAAACATGCAAAGAACCGTAAAACACCACAACTGATACACCCGCTAAGTTCCCGGGACCTCTCTCCTGGCCATAGCCCAACAACACGGGTCTCAAGGGTCCTCTCACCCCAACCCCAACACACACGTGCACACACGGCACCGCCGGTCCAAAACACGGCCAAACAACCCCTCATTGCCTCAGTGTTACCGGAGCCACAGTTTTGCATCACTCGCCGGAGCCACGGCTTTGCCTCAGTGTTACCGGAGTCACGGTTTTGCATCAATTGCCGGAGCCACGACGACTAGTAAAACATGCCTCATTCGCCGGAGCCACGGCTTTGCCTCAACTGCCGGAGCCACGGCGACAATTATCACAATCCCCCTCCACGTGTCACTACTAATCGCTATAGGGCCGGCATGTCCTCCGTCGCCCCAAAAGAGCCGGCAGACCCGTTGCCTTCTAGCCAATCAATAGCAACACACACACACACACAAAAATAGTGCAAAACGGTCGAACGAAAACTGGCTTCCGGTCGACCGATCCTCACCCAGAGAACTGGCCCAACCGAAAAACCCGCCAAACGGTCGACCGACAAAGGGGTCCCGGTCGACCGAAAAGCACCAGTAGAAATCCATTTTCGCAAACAACAGTAAAACGATCAAACAACCGAACCCTATCGGTCGACCGAAAACCTCCAGTAGAAAACTTCCAACAAAACACAATTACACGGTCGAACCACACACACTATCGGTCGACCGAAATCCACCAGTGTCAAACCTTCGACCAAACCATACACACGGTCGACCGAAACCTCACTTCGGGTCGACCGGACATTAAGTTAACTTAAACGTCGGTTGAACGAGTCAAACAGGCGGTCGACCGTTTAGATGGTCAACGCCCCAACCGACCTACAATAGTACTTTCGGTCGACCGGCAAAGGGGTCCCGTTCGACCGAAAATACCCAGGACGTTTTCTCTCGCGAAAATTGCACAACCGGTCGACCGCCCAAAAGGACATCGTTCGACCGGTGAGAGGGATTCTGCCCCAAATACACTATAACCGGTCGACTGAACCAAAACACTGGTCGACCGTTTATAGTTCAGATGCTGCTGTGCAGGTCCGACGAGTCGAAACGGCCTACCGTCGACCACTCCCACACTAACACTAGGTGAGCTTGAAAGCAAGTTTGACATACCTTAAGGCTTGAAGAAGCCTTGGAAGAAACAACGACGAGCGCCTCCTCACGAAACCTCACGCAACAACGATCCTCGCTCCTCCAGCGACTCCACAACAACACTCAAGCTCTCTGATTGCCACACAACGCCGACCTCCACTTGCTGTCAAGAGAGAGACGAGTCTAGAGAGAGAGAGAGAGTGAGTGAGAGAGAAGAGAACACGAGAGAGAGTGAGGGAGAGAGAGTAAAACCAACCTTTATATACTTTTCTCCCACTCGATCTCAGCTGTCCATCTCAATCCATCACTAATCCTCCCCTAAGCACAATTAAGAACAGTAAGTAAGGTTAGGATATAACACAAACGAATCTCGGTTGGGCCTTCATGATTTTGAATGCAACATTCACATCATGATCTTGTAGAGTATCTTGAGTTTCCCAAGCTTAACTCTACTGCCACTACTTTTCTCTCTTTTCCAGAAATTCTAGAAAAACTATATCTCTCTCTACAATCTTTCGATTGGAGGTGATACACCAAAAGTAGTATCCTCTTGTCACACGAGGACAACCTATGAAGAGGCACTCATCCGCTTTTGGTTGAAGCTTGGTCGACATCAATTTCTTGACGTGGACCTCACAACCCAAATCTTGAGAAAGTCGAGCTTAGGTGTCTTTCAACTCCATAGCTCACAAGACATTTTCTCCACGAATTTGGATGGAACATTATTTAGTGAGTTTGTCATTACTTGTAGTGCATAATTCCAAAAGTAAATAGGCAATTTAGATTGACCTTTTATTGATCGAACCATGTCGAGCAATATCATGTTCCTACTTTAGGAATAAGTCAAATTAGGTATCCTAAGCACTCACCCCTACGAACCTTTCATAGAGACTCGATATTCTTGTTGAGTCGGTTCACTACTTCATCCTCGAATTCCTTGAACTTGTCAAAGAATTCACTTTTGCTTCCCATTAGACAAATATAGCCATAATGACTATAGTTGTCCGTGAATAAAATGAAGTACCTTAAACCGTCTCTTGCACTTGTACTTATCGGACCACATACATTAGAATGTATCATATCCAATTAGTTATTCGTTTTCGTTTTCGTTCCATTCTTCTTGAAAGGTCTCTTGGTCATTTATTTGACCAATCCGATAGTGCTACAAGAATCAATCATTCACGTGAGTTATCTTAGTTTCCTTTTGTTATTGTTTGTTTGAGTTTGTTTATTATTCATTTCAAGCAAATATAAACCATTCTATACGAATGTATTTGCATAGAAAATTCCGTTCTTCGATATAGACAAGCAAGAATTAAAATATTTATTAAAATTTATCCATATCTAAAACTTGATACAGAAATGTTCTTGCTAATCGAAGGCATATAACAAACATTCTTCAAAGCACAAATTTAAATCACTAGATTATTGAAGTTCCATAGAATCTTGTACAATCGCAGCGATGCTTGTACTATTTCCAATCTTCAATATCATCTCGTTCTCCACGAGTTCCTTCCTATCCTTCAATAGCTGCACATCAAAATTATGTGAGCACAAGATCCGGTAACCATTACCAAATCTAGTATAGAGGTGATTAAATTTATCTCAATAACAAACATACCTATGGCGTTTCTCGGGCGCCTACGTTCAATCATCCCATTTTCAAGGTCTTCCTTGTACTTGGGGCAATTAGGTCGGATGTGTCCATTTTCACCGCAGTGAAAGCACTCCGTGTTGGGAGTTGGAGATTTGAAAGATTTCCCCCTTGAGGCACTCCCATGAGCACCTCCTACTCCCTTGCTCTTGATTGACGTATCTTTGGTAAATTTGCCTTTACCTTTGTTGATCTTTTTGCTCCTCCCATGGACGGCAAGGACTTGCTTGTCCCTACCCTTGCCCATGTCAACTTCAGCAGTTTTGAGAGCGTTGTGCAGCTCCTCAAGACTCACCCCTTTTTCACGCACGTGATAGTGCATTACAAAGTCCTTAAAGGACGGGGCTAGAGAGCCAAAAATCATATCTTCAGCAATGTCCTCGGGCATTGGTGAAGAGAGCTTTGCCAACTTCTCAAGGTACCCTTGCATCGTGAGAAAATGCATGGATACCGATGTTCCCTCCGCCATATGGCACCTTGTGAGTGCGATGGTGGTCTTATAGCGCTCCTTTCGGGCACTATCCATGAACATCTTAGATAAAGCCTCCATGGTCTTCTTGGGTTTTGAATCCAAGTATTTCGCTTGGAGCGAGTCACCCATGGATGCTAGCATAAGACCGTGAACCTGGTTCTCTTGGTCTTCCCACTTGGCTTTAGCCTCTTTCT
Source organism: Triglochin maritima (assembly GCA_963682175.1). Classification (NCBI taxonomy): domain Eukaryota; kingdom Viridiplantae; phylum Streptophyta; class Magnoliopsida; order Alismatales; family Juncaginaceae; genus Triglochin; species Triglochin maritima. The sequence goes on from OY821785.1 coordinate 10,251,069, forward strand.
CTTCATCGGTTAATCTCTCATTCCATTTTGGGATTGGACCTTCCAAAATGTGAGATAGTTTCTCAAACTTTAACACAACGTTGAGTTTGAGTTGCCAACTAATGAAGTTTGAGCCATCATTTGCTAAAGTTTGTTTTTCTATCATGGATCGTACGATAGGTTGGATGTTCGACATTTTTCTACAAAATAAATCATACAGGTTTTAATGCCAATTTTATGTTTTAATACACATGCATACATATATCAAATATAAATGCAAATGTTGCAAATAAAAATTTTGCCCATAAATGTAACAATCCAAGATCCCATCAATTGTAATATAGACTAGTTAAGGGCTATCGAATACATTACAATATCAAGGTAAGAAAACATTTTCTAATCACAACCTTTTTGAATTTTAGCAACATTTAGCATCTTCAAACTCTTGTGACTCTTGTCGTTTTAATTATGAGGGAATACGACCTATCCTCGTAAGAAAAACTTTTTCCCAAAACCGAGCGAGGGCTCTAGGTAATGTTAAGAAAACTTATTTTCATTTGATACGAAATACGTTTATCCATTGTATTCACAACTAAACATACTTGGGGTTCACTAGGGTGAAACACACCTCATATATTTAATTGTGGCACAACAATAGACAACCTTTATATCTCCCACTATTCCCAAAGATGGAGGGAGCTATCTCCCGCAAAGGGCGAGCAGAGTATCCCTCGATCAATGGCTGCTAGTGGATGAAATAAGAAGGAAAACTATTCTTAATTTTTGTTGGACAATTTCTTATATTTACATGTGATTTGGAATTTTAGGTTATCATGCATATTAATATTCATACACATCCTAACATTCACCACATTCATCACATGCATAGCAGAAATTAAAAACAGAAATTAAACATTCACACAATCCACATGGTGTGAGTTTATATGTTCCCTTCGATCATTGATCCTCGATACCCGATCCTCGATCCTCGATCGATGCGCTACAGCGGCGACTTCCTCTTGCACCGGAGATGTAGATTTTACAGAAAATAAACATGCTCCTCACATTCGATAAAAAACGACTAGTGCAAGTCCTATGTAAAACCTCTCATATGCATATGCAATTATCTAAAAGATGGAAATAGAGAATTTGGCTTTTACATACATAAGCCCCTGTATTATAACAATTATAAACATTCATAGACGCTGATTTGGAACATATAAACTCACAATTCCTGCAAAAACAACTCGAGCATCCATGCACGCAATATCGCTATAAACTATCCACCCTAGTTTATCAAGCATCTAGAATCCCAAATAATTCTTTGAAAAACATTTTGAAATCCATTAAAAATGTTTTTCAAGCATCCATAGTTCAAAAATTAATTATGAACCGCTGTCCATCCAATTTCCAATGGAAAGATAAACTGCAGTTTTTCGGTTTTGTTGATTCTCTTACAAAATAATCGTTTATACTTAAAACGAAATTATTGCAAGTTAGACAAATGTCTAAATCTTAATTCTAATAATTACATGGCATGTTTTAAAATACTTAAAACATTCAGAACGAATTATTGTGGAGAATTACATCAACAAACATTCATAGACCGAAAAAAACGGTAAATTGAATTGTTTAAATCCTAGATGGTAAACTAAATTCGTTTACAACCATAAATCAAGAGAAAATTGAACCATATGCTCTGATACCACTATAGGATTTCACGTTTAATTGTACATATTTATTTTCGAAATTTTTATGTACAATAAGGATCAATTTACAAATTTTCTATGATTTATTTCATGCATGCATCAATTTGTTTCAATAACTTTATTAAAACAAATATGGGCTCCGAAATTCATACCTAGAAGTTCTCTAAAACTTCTTGAAGATTCGGAGACGTTGGGGATGCTTCTCGCTGCGCCGGATGCCTCCGAGTATTCACCAAACTCTAAACAAGATCGGAGAGAGGGAAGCTAGTCTCTCAATCTCCGATAGGGTTTAGAATCCAATTACTAACCCCTCTTTAATTCCCTTGAGAAGATGATCTCTTAAGAACTAAAACTAAACCTAAGAATTAATGAATTTTCGTGGAGAATTATGGAGAGAGAATTTTGCATAAGAAAATAATGAATTAATTCAGGAGGTAATAAGATAAACTTGTATTTATAAGCTCTCTCCAAATTACATATTCATGTGCAACCCCTTGCCCATGATTTCATGCAAAATTCCATCTAACCATCCATTATTTAATAATAAATAATATTAGCCACGAATTAAATCAATTATGGACAATTTCCATGCATGATATAATTAATTCTTAAATTAATTCTGCATTAACCGTCTGGACCGGTCGACCGTTTGGAGGTCCGGTCGACCGCTTAGACCGAGTTTCGGTCGACCGTTCGACATTCGGTCGACCATTCTCAACAGTAGAATATTTCATCACAATGTTCGGTCGACCGACCGATAGATTCGGTCGACCGTTCCGAACAGACGAAAAATCCCTGTTATCGGTCGTGACACTTCCGGTCGACCGGGCACCTTCGGTCGACCGTTAAGCGTTAACCGGTCGACCGTTTGCACAGTCTTGCAGACTTGTCAAATTTCGGTTTAACCCCTACAAAATTTGACATTTCGGGATTAGTAGTAAATTCACAACTTATGTAACATATTATCCTATGTAATGATCAATCATTACACCCCATAATATTTACATCACATATGAATTTTTATTCAGATTCTAATTATGTTGTTAATCACAACATAATCTTGATTTTGCTTGTTCACCCCATGTGTCATATTTTCTACATGAAACCCGACACATCCTATGAACTCAAAATCCCCATTTCTTGTTTCCCAGTTTTGTGGTGTGACATATGGGAGGATCTAAACTAAGTTGGCAGTGATATTAAGAACTTAATATCACAAGCTATAAACGGTATCTAGCTACACATTATAGCTCCCAATCAGTTAGATGTCTTAATTCCACTCGAACCAAAACCCGATTCATTTAGTGATGGAGTGCACCACTTGTGTCCGTCCCTTGCCACATGATATTAAGAATACACACAAAGTAGTATTGTGTCATCTTTGTATTAGTATTCATTTCTTGATCTCTTCAAGCTAGTTATAAATATGTGACTTAACTCAAATCATATTGTGCACATTATAACTTTGCTTCATCAAGGGGCCCACTAATATCATTACTCAATTAAGAGGGGCAATGATAATCTTTCGACTAGCTATCTTCTCCAACAAAAGTCATACTTAACCAACTAACGCCTTTACACTACACTTATTGATAGCTTAAGACACTAGTCTAATTAAGCATTCATTAAGCGACCGGATATAAGTCTCATATCAAAGGACCAAGGACACAGTAAAATATTAATGACACAGAAACACATTTTTATAATATTTTACTTGTTAGGTCAATTCAGCATACAAAAGTACTATTTTCCTCTTTTGTGTACCCGTGTTGTCACTCACTTGTAGAGCTACAATGATCTATGACCAACACGACAATCTTAACTCGGTAATTAATGTCCCATGTTAATTACCATGATTGCGAATATCTTTTGTTTTATGTAAACCAATATCTTTTAGAGCTCTACGATTAAGGACCAAGAGCCTATTCCTTAACACTTCCAAAAGACGAATAACATAAGCAAGGAACAAAATGATTTCTCATTCAATTCATAATAATTGACATTTAAAAGTAAAACTTTTAGAACACATTCCCTTCAATCTCCGTGGATTGATGAGTCATGCGGAATTAACTCTTTACTTTTGGAGTTATGCACTACAAACTAAATAATGTTCCATCCAAATCCGTGGAGAAAACTCCTTATGAGCTATGGAGTGGTAAAACAACTAAGCTCAATTTTCTCAAGATTTGGGGTTGTGAGACTTACGTCAAGCAATTGATGTCGACCAAACTTCAACCAAAAGCGGATAAGTGCTTCTTTATTGGTTATCCTCGTGAGACAAGAGGATACTACTTTTGGCATATCACCTCCAATCGAGTGATCGTAGAGAGGGATGCCACATTTCTGGAAAAGGAATTTCTAGAAAGAGTAAAAAGTAGTGGGAGTAGGGTTGTGCTTGAGGAAACTCAAGATACTCTACAAGATCATGACACGAATGATGACGTTCAAGATCATGAAGGCCCAACCGAGATTCCTTTGGTTAGTGGGAGCGTGAGCGAGAGACCATCACAAGAAATTGTGAGAGAATCTCAATCATCTCCACCAAGTGTACGTTCAAGAGTTGAACGTGAACCCACTCCTCAAGAAATTATGGAAGAAGTTCGAGAGGCACGAGAAGAACCAAAAGAACTAAGAAGGTCAACAAGGGAAAGGAAGAAACCCGACTTGTATCTGGGACTTCATGAAATCATGGTACTAGATACCAATGATCCCTTGACCTTCCAAGAAGCAATGGAAAGGGAAGACTCCAAACTATGGCTTAACGCCATGGAATCCGAAATTGAATCCATGTATGATAATCAAGTGTGGGACTTGGTTGACCTTCCTCAAGGGAAAAATGTCATTCAAAATAAATGGGTTTTTAAGAGGAAGATGGACATGGATGGGAACTTAACAACCTACAAAGCAAGGCTTGTAGCGAAGGGTTTCACTCAAATTCAAGGAATTGACTATGATGAAACTTTTTCACCGGTTGCCATGTTCAAGTCTATTCGGATTATGCTCGCTATTGCCACATTTCATGATTATGAAATATGGCAAATGGATGTCAAAACGGAGTTCCTTAATGGGAACTTGGAGGAGGATGTGTACATGGTACAGCCTCAAGGTTTTGAAGATTCAAAGAATAGCGAGAAGGTATGCAAGCTTCAAAGATCCATTTATCGATTGAAGCAAGCATCAAGGAGTTGGAACAAACGCTTTGACGAGTAAGTGAAGAAGCTTCACTTCGTTCAAAGTAAGGAAGAACCTTGTATATACAAGAATGTTAGTGGGAGCCATGTAGTATTCCTAATCTTATATGTCGATGACATATTGCTAATGGGCAATCATATTCCTTTGCTTGAGCAAACGAGAAGTTCATTGAAATCTGCATTTTCAATGAAAGATATGGGTGAGGCTCAATACATCTTGGGAAATCAAGATATACCGAGATAGATCCCGTAGACTCATTGGCCTGAGTCAACGTACATACATTGACAAGGTCTTGGAAAGGTTCAAGATGAACAACTCCAAAAGGGGCAGTGTGTCAATGTGTATGGGTGTGAAACTCAAGAAGTCTCAACGTGCTCAATCACGTAAGGACTTAGAGTACATGAAGGATGTCTCTTATGCTTCGGTAATTGGGTCGATCATGTACGCGATGACTTGCACAAGACCCGATGTCTCGTATGCTCTAAGCGTGACAAGTCGTCACCAATCCAACGCAGGTCCTGAGCATCGGACTGCGGTCAAGAATATCCTGAAGTACCTTAACCGGACTAAGGATAAGATTCTTGTTTATGGAGGACAAAATGAATTGATAGCCGAGGGTTACTCGGATGCGAGTTTCATGAGTGATCCAGACGATAGAAGGTCACAATCAGGATACGTCTTCCTTCTGAATGGTGGAGCTGTGAGTTGGCGTAGTTGGAAGCAAAGCACTACGGCCGACTCAACCACTACTTCCGAAGTAATGGTTGTCGCTGAAGCGAGCAAGGAAGGAGTGTGGATTAAGAAGTTCCTTGAAGAGCTTGGAGTAGTTCCCTCAAGCGAGGGACCAATAGAGCTATTTTGCGACAATAGTGCATCTATCTCGCAAATCAAGGATCCCAAATCACACCACAAAGTGAAGTACATGGATCGTAAGTACTTCGTGACGCGTGACCTCATCGACGAAGGCAAAATAAATCTTTTATGGGTGGACACCAACAGCAACACAGTTGATCCATTCACTAAACCCTTATCCCAAGCCAACGGCGAAATGCATTTCGAGTCCATGGGATTGAGGAACCATGTAGATTGGCTTGATGATTGATATGTAATGGGGTTTACCCTAGTTATTATTGTTTCATATATACACTGAGTATGTATGTGAAAGAAAAATTTTAATAACAAGTGGGAGATTGAAGGGAATGTGTTCTAAAAGTTTTACTTTTAAATGTCAATTATTATGAATTGAATGAGAAATCGTTTTGTTCCTTGTTTATGTTATTCGTCTTTTAGAAGTGTTAAGGAATATGCTCTTGGTCCTTAACCGTAGAGCTCTAAAAGATATTGGTTTACATAAAACAAAAGATATTCGCAATCATGGTAATTAACATGGGACATTAATTACCGAGTTAAGATTGTCGTGTTGGTCATAGATCATTGTAGCTCTACAAGTGAGTGACAACACGGGTACACAAAAGAGGAAAATAGTACTTTTGTATGCTGAATTGACCTAACAAGTAAAATATTATAGAAATGTGTTTCTGTGTCATTAATATTTTACTGTGTCCTTGGTCCTTTGATATGAGACTTATATCTGGTCGCTTAATGAATGCTTAATTAGACTAGTGTCTTAAGCTATCAATAAGTGTAGTGTAAAGGCGTTAGTTGGTTAAGTATGACTTTTGTTGGAGAAGATAGCTAGTCGAAAGATTATCATTGCCCCTCTTAATTGAGTAATGATATTAGTGGGCCCCTTGATGAAGCAAAGTTATAATGTGCACAATATGATTTGAGTTAAGTCACATATTTATAACTAGCTTGAAGAGATCAAGAAATGAATACTAATACAAAGATGACACAATACTACTTTGTGTGTATTCTTAATATCATGTGGCAAGGGACGGACACAAGTGGTGCACTCCATCACTAAATGAATCGGGTTTTGGTTCGAGTGGAATTAAGACATCTAACTAATTGGGAGCTATAATGTGTAGCTAGATATCGCTTATAGCTTGTGATATTAAGTTCTTAATATCACTGCCAACTTAGTTTAGATCCTCCCATAGGTCACACCACAAAACTGGGAAACAAGAAATGGAGATTTTGAGTTTATAAGATGTGTCGGGTTTCATGTAGAAAAAATGACACATGGGGTGAACAAGCAAAATCAAAATTATGTTGTGATTAATAACATAATTAGAATCTAAATTAAATTCATATGTGATGTAAATATTATGGGGTGTAATGATTGATCATTGCATAGGATAATATGTTACATAAGTTGTGAATTTACTACAAATCCCGAAATGTCAAATTTTGTAGGGGTTAAACCGAAATTTGACAAGTCTGCAATACTATGCACAAACGGTCGACCGGTTAACAGTAAACGGTCGACCGAACGTGCACGGTCGACCGGACACGTCTCGACGGATAACAGGGAATTTTCTTCTGTTCGGAACGGTCGACCGAATCTATCGGTCGGTCGACCGAACATTGCGATGAAATTTTTATTGTTACGAGCGGTCGACCAAATGTGGAACGGTCGACCGAAACATGGTTCGAGCGGTCGACCGGTCCAGACGGTTTTGTGCAGAATTAATTTAAGAATTAATTAGATCATGCATGGAATTGGTCCATAATTGATTTAATTCGTGGCTAAGATTATTTATTAATAAATAATGGATGGTTAGATAAAAGTTTGCATGAAATCATGGGCAAGATGTTGCACATGAATAGGTAATTTGGAGAGAACTTATAAATACAAGTTTATCTCATTACCTTATTAATTAATTCATTGTTTTTCTCATGCAAAAACTCTCTCCATAAGTCTCCACGAAATTCCCTTAATTCTTAAGTTTAGTTTTAGTTTTTAAGAGATCATCTTCTCAAGGGAACTAAAGAGGGGTTAGTAATTAGATTCTAAACCCTATTGGAGATTGGGAGGCTAGCTCTTCTCTCTCCAATCTTGTTTAGAGTTTGGTGAAATCTCGGAGGCATCCGGCGCAGCAACAAACATCCTCAACGTCTCCGAATCTTCAAGAAGTTTTAGAGAACTTCTAGGTATGAATTTCGGATTCCCATGTTTGTTTTAATGAAAGTTTTAAAACTAGTTATTGAAACAAACCAATGCATGCATGAAATAAATCATAGAAAATTGTAATAGATCCTTATTACGCATAAAAATTCCGAAAATATATATGTGTAATTAAACATGAAATCCTACACTATCAGTAGAAGAAGAAGGACTAGGGCACGTGGAAGGCGGGGTGATGTCAGGCACGAAATCTATAACGGTCACCTGCAGTGCAGCAAAGGTGGGGCTCTGAGGTTGAAACTCGGATCACGTGCCCCCATCGTTCGAAATCCATGTGCACAAGTTGCAGGAAACGGGTTGAGTTGAAATCTTCCCAAACTGGCGACAAACGTTGCATTAGATGCGGGTATTCTCAACCCAATTAGTGAGGATGAGTCCAAAATTGTGCTTACGCTGGCCCATGGTTGTAACGGGCAATTGCAACAGTCCCAAACCAATGAGTTAGGTGCCACAGACTTGGACCCGACCAGGAAAGTGGGATGAGAAAATGCGATGGACTCTGACGCCCGACGACTGGACTCCTACCACCTTTGGTGGACCTCAACGCCATCTCACCGCAAGGGGGCCAGTTTAAAGGGGTGTTGGAACATGCAAAGATGATTCAAAAACAAAAAAATGCAGGTTGTGAGGAATGTTTCCCGGACCCAACCACAAAATGAAGAGCTCATTTGGAATGTACAAGGCATGAATCTCCCAGGGCGATCTCGTATGATTCAGAATAAAATAAATTGGGAGAAGGTAACCACAACTTGTGTTCTCGAACATAAAGTCAAATCTCAATGATTGATGATGTTTACTCGTGGTGTGTGGAAGGAGGCATATTGGCTAGCAAATACCAAAGCATTGAACACCAGTTGGATCGTTGTTATATGGGATAACAATGTGATTTGTTTGAGCAAATTGCACGAATCCCCGCAGATGATGCATATGCATGGCACTATTCGGGGGGGGGGGGGGGGGTGCTTTGTCATTTTTGTGGTCTATGTGGAAAATGATGGAATCCAACACCACTTTTTATGGGAGGACTTGGCCGGTAGAGGCCCTCCGGATGTTGAGACCCCCTGGCTGGTCGTGGGGGATTTCAGTGTGGTGTGCGGAACCGTGAGAAGGAAGGAGGAGTGACCATGAATACTCGTGTTGTGGAAGACTTTAATGAATTCATTGATGAGGCATGATGGATCACCCCACGATAAGGGGACATGTGACGTGGATGAATTCCTCCCAAGGCCCGAACAAGATCAATTGCAATCTTGATCGCACCATAGGCAATGAGGAGTGGGTTCACTATTTTAATGACCCCCACTGTGTGGTAAGCGATATAGGGAGCTGAGTGACCACAATCCCTTTGTGGTTCACATGGAGGTGGAACATGTCCATCAATGGACTCCATGTCGATTCACGAACGTGTGGGTCAAGCATGATGCGTTTCTCCACATGGTGGTGCAAGCATGGACGGTGTGGCTCAGAGGGACCCCCACATACAGATTCACTAGCAAGCTTTCACGAGTCCGTGCACACCTAGTGGGATGAAGCAAAGAAATGTTGAACTGAACTTACCAGTGTATTAGCCAAGTGAGGCATGAGCTTCATTAGACGTGGAATGCACTACAACTCCAACCTGATGACCCCGAATGCCAGGAAAAAGAGTAGCATAGCAAGGCAAAGCTGGAAGCATGTGTTGGCGCACGAGGAATTTGTTCTTAGGAAGAAGTCGTGAGTTCTGTAGTTGAAAGAGGGTGATTTGAATACAACATTCTTCCATACAGTGCTTAAAGCTAGAAGATCACGGAACATAATTAGGAAGATCAACGTGGAGGGTTGCCATATTACTAGTGAGCCAGATATCCGTGACTCTTTTCGTTCCTTTTTTGCTAACTTGTTTGATACAGACATGCAAACTCTTGACATACCCAAGGACCTTTATCTCCTAACACTATTGGCCCAGGATGTCGATTCCCTGTCTCACCACATCACCATGCAAGTTTACAGCCTTTGGGGAAGATTTGGTTGAAGTTTGTGTAAGATACAAAAAATAGAAATCTAAGTTCTACAAATCTGTCCTAAACCAGTCGACCGACACAGGATCAACGGCCGATCATTTTCATGAAAATAAGGAAACGTTCGAGCCAACTTAAACTACGATCGAACCAAATGAGTATGACTTAAGTTAACAGTCGAACTAAATTTGGGGGTGGTCGACCGTCAAGAGGGTTTTGGCCAGGTCAAAGGTTAATTGGTTGAACACAATAAGAAGGTTTGTTTGATAGAAAATAACATGCATTTTTGGTGCACAAAATTATTTGCATCCGGTTGACCACCATCAAGGCATCATTTGACCGGTGGACAAATGTATTTAGGGGTTAGGTGTATGTATGTGAATACGACCGTTGGAAAATATGACAAGTACAATAGTCATACGAAAAATACGGGACAATCGGTCGACCAAAAGGTCATAATGGGTCGATCGATGGAGCTAGGTAAAATCACTATTTGGATAACTGTTAACTGGTAGAACGATCGAACAGAAAACATAGATTAAGGCCAAAAAACCAACATGATATCTATTTGTATATCTGATCCGTATTCGTGTTCGATCATTTCCGAATGTTCTGTATTCAGATTGTGTCCCTATCTGTTTTTTTTGAGGATATGGATATGTTTTCTTTATTTTGCATCCGTAATGATCTGTATCTGTATTTGTATCTGAATAACGAAAATGGAAATGGATATACCCATATCCGTAAAATTTGCACCCCTACATGGTAGTGTTTGTAAACCTAGTTTGGACCATGCATACAAAGTGTCCGGTATGTGGCTGTCGACAACACTGACGGAACCAATACAGCTCTGAATCACCAAGTGCAAGATCAGTGTTTGGAGCATTGAACTCTGTCATGATGAATAGAAAATGTACACAGTTATTTATTTTGTGAAACCATTCTGATGACATCTACTAAGAAGTGTAACTAAAACTAGATGTTCTGAAATTTACATAGTTTATCAGTAACGTAGAGAACTACAAACAGTTTTCCAAATAGTTCACTTACTATCACGACATTGTAGTGCACATTTTTAGTAATACCTGAATGAAGAGCAAGCTAATGTCGGCAAACTGTGAGAATGCTCTAGATGGAAAAGCTCCTCTTATCGACGGATAAACCATTGTGTCCAATGAAGCAGAGTCGTCAGTCGTGGAGACAAGAAGAAGCCCAATTCACTATAGGCAGAGACTTTGGACGTGCTTGCATTTTATCCATTTTTTCCATCTCTTATCCTTCCAATATTAAAAAATCTTGAATCCTTTGTGAAGAGTTTTTAATTGAAGAAAGTTAATTGTGCTCAATCTGAACTTCACTATCAAAACAATCTATGGCTAAAGGCAATAGTAAAGGATTTTCATGACATCATTGTTTGATGGCAAATTCCCATCCAAAATGGTTTTTTGAAAGTTTAGTGGCAAGACTTCAAAATTTGACAAAATGCGGATATAGTATAGAGTAAAACATGGACATACCTAAAGATTGGGAGGGGGCAGCGAGACGACGGGATCGCCGAAGATGGGGGAGAATCAGCCGTTAGAAAAAGTGAGGGAGAGATGGGGAAAGAGGAGCTCATTTCTATTATGGGTAAAAACGACATCTTGGATGTATTTTTCACCTAGATTTAAAACGGCATCCATGACACCATTTCTATTAAGGGATAAAAACGACATCATGTTAATGAAAACGACATCATAATTGTCCTTTTTGGTCTCATATTTTGCCAAATTAATTTTTCAGATTTATATTCTACCATTTTTTATTATTTTTCGTGATTATTTCAAAAATATTTCCTTTTTTTCAACTGGCTTTAGTTTTACAGCGGAAGTAGAAAAAGTCTTGTAAGTACAAATTATTTTTTAAACAGTGAATTTTCAATTGCAACTCTTGTTATAAGATTCGTTCAAAGTCTTCTACGATACAATCACGTGCCACTCCTTCCAGAGGTCTAGTTTCTCAATTCTTTAAATTTTCCTACAAACAGTACCAGTAAAGTTGAAGAAATTGGTAATGAATAATACTTTGGGGCGAAATTAACCCAAAAAAGGACGCAAAGTAGCAATTATTTTTTAAATGTCAGCCCAACCAAAATCCCATATTTGAAAGAGGTTTGAAATCGGTATCAAAAAACAAAGTTGATACCCGAAATACAAGGTTTTGAAGAATGTTTTGGCAAAAACCTCCAAGTATTAACATAACTAAGATCCTTCCGAAGGAATTGATGCAAACATTGGTTAATAAGATGTTGTACTTCAGGGATAAGGACGATTCTAGAAGCTGGTGATGGAGGGATTGCATATTTTATCAAATGAACCGATAGTCTTAACTTTTCTATGAGCAGAGTTAATTATAGCGGTTACAATCTAATCGGGCGGTTTTATACCCGATTACAGTGAGGTAGTACCGGAGAATTCAACACCACATATAAACATTAGAGATCTATTACCTGAACTTAGGGGTGTCAACGGATCGGACACGGATCGGATATAAGTATATCTATATTCGCATCCGCATGAAATTTACGGATTCGGATACGGATACAGATTGTTTGCGGATACGAAAAAGTCTATATCAGTTCGGATATCTGACAGATTCGGAGCGGATACGGATAATATCCGCATTTGTAAACATAATTTCCTACCTTGTAACAATTTTCATTTTCACTTAGACAAATTCTTATACATAGTCATATTTATAACTTTATTTGGTTTCAAATATTAATTTACTTTATCTTAACTTCTAACTCCATATTCTGAAAATGATAACGATAATCAATACTTGAATAAATGTGATAAGTAGATGTATTTTTATTTGAATAAATAAATTTAAATTATATATTCAAAATATAATCACACAATGTTGAAATATGAATATTTCTAGGTATAATAATGTATTGCATAAGTATATGATACAAATATGGATACGAATCTTATAATACAGATATTCAATCTCGGATCGGATGTATCAATATCCATATTCGCGTTCGCATGTCCCGAATATTACACGAATCGAATATTATTCGGATCAGATATTGTTCAGACCAAATATTTTTCGAACCAGACGCGAACGAAATTCCGAATTTCGAACATCCATTGACACCCCTACCTGAACTCGACCATTCTCTGTACATACTTCAGTTGGTAATCAAAAACTAGGCTAATTCTGCTAAATAAGGTTCAGGTTCAGGTTCAGATAAACCTATGAATTGTGATGATTAATCTTCTATATTTATAAGTGAACCAAAGGGAGAAAAGTCATGTACATACTTTCGAAAACAAAGGAAAATCATGTACAGATTGGATTAGCGCACACAGAAGGGTCAATCCAACCAGTTCAGAAAGGCTTGCGGCCCTCTTATACACAAGTTGACTACTCAATCTACACGTATTCTACGAGATGAACAAGAGCAACGCTTACAAACTGCCCATTATGTTGCTTTTGACAACACTAACATAGAATCAATAAAGCTGTTAATGACCAAGAGTAAGATGAGTGTTCGGAGCACTGAACTATGTCAGGTTGAAATGAAAATGTACAGATCTATTCATGCTGTGAAACCATTCTGATGACAACAGATATCCTCGCTTGAGTTTCTCGTCTCATTGCAAGTCTACAGCAGTTGTGCTAGCATATCTTCGATCTCAGTCATTGGGGGCCGGAATTCAGGCTGACCCTATATGGAGGAATTGGATGTTAAGAAGTGCAATTAAACAGAGAAACTAAGCAATCTACATAGTTTATCAATAATGTAGTTAACTGCCAACAGTTTTTCCGAATATTCTGATTACAATAATGACATTGTAGTGGATATTTTTTAGTACCTGAATGCAGAGCAAGCTAATGTCTGCAAACTGTGAGAGTGCTCTGGAAGAAAATGTTCCTCTTATAGATGGATCAATCATTGCCTCCAATGAAGCAAAATCGTGGAGACGAGAAGAAGCCCAATTCACTAAGTTCTGCTCATCTACAGCCCTTGCACTGTTATTCAGCGAGAATAAGGACCAATTTAGATGAATTTGATTGAATTGGTCGTAGAAGTATTAAGCAAAATCGATAAAGCAGAACATGCCTGTCGAAAGCCTTTCTTCCTGTCAAAAGTTCTAGTAACACTACACCGAAACTGAAAATATCGCCTCTAGTTTTGTCTTCTCCAGTACGATAAGTTTCTGGTGCAGCATAACCGGGATTGAAATACGAAACTTCGGAAGCCTGTTTGTTGTGATACAGAAATAGTCTCAGGTAACAAATTTAACAAGAATTCACATTCGCTATATTAGTCGAGTCTGACAAACTCACTTTTTCTCGACCAAAAAATCTATAGCCTATGCAAATGTATCCAGCACTCTGGGTCCAAAGGTACATACATGTCTAATTATAATTCCTGCAACCTCTAACTGTTGGGAGGGGATCTAACAATGCACTAACTCGACACGGATTAAACGCACCACGAAAATAGAATATTGATTGCGGAATTAACTTCGGACCCTCTCCCAAACACAATTGCAACTAGAACACAAGCAAGATGAAAATAAAACAAGCAAAGAACATATGCACACCTGAAACAACCACGACACACGCGTTTTACAAGGTTCGGCAACGTGCCTACGTCCTTGGGGGGTCTCCTGCGGGTTTCCTTTCCTTCTTCCGCTTCTCCAACAAGAGAAGCAATCGAGATTACAAATGCTTGGAGGCAATAGGTCCTCCAAATCACTCTAGATCTATCTCTAGCCTTAATCTCTCAACTCACAATGAAGGAAACTAACTTGTATGCAATGTTATTCAAGAGCAAGTACAAAACAACTCTTTTATAAACTCAAAAACTGAGCTAAAATTAAGCAATAACCGAGCAGAACTATTCATGCGCACGGTTAACCGACGCTCGCTCGATTAACCGTGAATGCTTCAACAGGAACTATTCCTGTTCCGATTCGGTTAAGCGAATCCTTCTCGGTTGGCCGAGGGAACTATTCTCGCGCGTCTCGGTAGACCGCTAGAACGCTTCTTGCACGAACTAACGAACTATTCCAACAACCCTTCGGTAGACCGAGTGAACCTCGGTAATCCGTTCCAACTTGGACAGACACTTTCCAGATTCTCGGAACACCAAAAATCTCCTCAATGGTTTGCCGAACCGTTCTTCCGAAGTGCTTCAAAATCTTCTGACGGTAGACCGAATCCAATTCGGTCGTCCGATCCCAGCTACACACGGAGTGCCTGGAATCCTCGGGTCGGTGGACCGAATCCAATTCGGTAGACCGACCCGTCTTCGCCGAAAATCTCCTGGGTTGTGCGTCGGTGAACCGAATCCAATTCGGTCGACCGACTCTTCCTGGTTTTGCTTCCTTAACAAATATAAGCCAATATTCAACAATCTCCACCTTGGTTTAGATTTGTTACTTGAGTCTTCTTCTAACCCGCATCCTTCGTGTCTACGAGAGACACCGCTTGGCGCTACCCCCGGAGCGCCCTCCTTCTCACTCTCTGAGGACATTGAGAAGCTTCGAGCACAACTCGAACTTCTCCCGATTGACGACCTTGGTCATCATATCCGCAGGATTCTCACTTGTGTCGATTTTCTGGAGAACAACCTGCCCTTCTTCGATCCACTCTCGGATCCTATGGTACCTTACTTCAATATGTTTGGTCCTTGAATGGAACGTCTGATCTTTGGCTAGATAAATTGCACTTTGACTATCGCAATGCAATTTGGTCACTTCCTGTTCCATCCCCAAAGAGCTAACCAAACCCTTCAACCATATAGCTTCTTTTCCGGCATCGACAACAGCCATGTACTCCGCTTCCGTTGTTGACAACGTGGTAGTATGTTGGAGAACCGATCTCCAACTCACTGGACCTCCACCCAAAGTGAACACGTACCCTGTTGTGGACCTCCGCTTATCCAGATCTCCAGCGTAATCTGAATCGACGTACCCCTCCACCTGCATTTGTGCTCCATCTTTGGTGAACTTCAAGCTAACATCCATGGTTCCCTTCAGGTACCTCAGCAGCCACTTCAACGCTTCCCAATGCTCTTTTCCTGGGTTAGCCATATAACGACTCACGAGGCTAACTGCGTGTGAAATGTCTGGCCTAGTGCAGATCATAGCATACATAACGGATCCGACTGCACTAGCATATGGAACTCTCTCCATATCTCTCCTTTCCTTTTCAGTAGAGGGGCTGCACTTCAACGAGAGCTTGAAGTGAGCACTAATAGGTGTGGCCACCTGCTTGGCGTTCTCGAGATTGTACCTCTCGAGTATCTTCCGGATATAGCTCCTTTGAGTGAGCAGAATTTCACCTTTCTCGGTATCCCTGGAGATTTCCATACCGAGAATCTTCTTTGCACTCCCGAGGTCTTTCATCTCAAACTCCCCGTGAAGCTTCAGTTTGAGATCATCTATATGCTTCATCTCCTTAGCCACGATCAACATATCATCAACATACAAAAGCAAGAACACGTGTGTGCCGTCTCCAAGACTCCGCAAGTATACACAACTATCATAATCGCAACGTACAAAACCATTATTAATCATAAATAAATCGAACCTTTTGTACCATTGTCTCGGCGATTGTTTAAGTCCATAAAGGGACTTCTTCAGCTTGCATACTTGTCCTTCCTTGCCTCGTGTGATGAACCCATCCGGCTGCCTCATATAGATCTCCTCCTCTATGTGCCCGTGAAGAAAAGCTGTCTTCACATCCATCTGCTCTAACTCCATGTTATCCATAGCTACCATAGCTAACAACACTCTAATAGAGGTATGCTTTACAACGGGTGAGAAGATCTCGTTGTAATCGACCTCTTCCTTCTGAGCATATCCTTTTGCCACCAACCTTGCTTTATATTTTATCTCCTCCACAGGAGATGACCCTTCTTTCTTCCTGAAGATCCACTTGCACCCAATCGCGCGCTTTCCCTTGGGAAGCTCCGTTAACTCCCAAGTTTGATTCTTATGAAGAGACTCCATCTCTTCGGTCATGGCCACCATCCACTTGTTCTTGTCCTCCTGCTCAATAGCTTCTTCGAATGTGCAAGGGTCCCCACATTCAGTAACAAGTGCAAACGCAATACTAGCGTCATCGTGACCATACCTCACCGGTGCCTTTGTGATCCTCCTTTGTCTTCCTTGAGCAATACTCTCTTGCTCAGCTTCCTCCTCTACTCGTGAGTCAATTGTTTCCTGCTGAACTTCTTGATTCGATTCTTCCCTTGAAGTTGTGACCCCAACTTCGATTTCGTCTTCCTGCACGGGAACCTCTTGCTGCTCTTTCTCCTCAAGGCCCTTGAGCAAACTCGTCTCATCAAATACCACATTACTCCGTAGGAGTACCTTCTTGCTCACCGGATCCCAAAGCTTATATCCTTTCACCGTCCTATCGTAACCAAGGAATATGCACTCCTTCGATTTCGAATCCAGCTTCGACCGTTGTGTCTCATCGACCAACGCATAGGCTTTGCATCCAAATATCCTAAGCCTCGAGTAATCAAATAGCTCACCCGTCCACACTTCCTGAGGCGTCTTTAATTCAAGTGCTAATGACGGTGAGATATTTACTAAATAGCATGCAAGATCTACTACTTCCGCCCAGAAATCCTTCGACAGATTTGCATGAAGCCTCATGCTCCTTGTCCGTTCGCATAGTGTCATGTTCATCCTTTCAGCTACGTCGTTTTGTTCCGGACTCCGCGGTGTAGTGAAATGCCTCGTGACGCCTTCTTTCTCACAGAAACTTGCAAACTCCCTTGAGGTGTACTCACCTCCGTTATCTGTCCGTAAGTACTTCACAAATTTTCCTGTACTCTTCTCTACTTGGGCCTTCCATGCTTTAAACTTATCAAAGACATCAAATTTTTTTTTTCAGAAAATAAACCCATACCTTCCTTGAGAAGTCGTCTATGAATGTGACGAAATATTCGGCTCCACCCTTTGACCGAACCTGAGCCGGTCCCCAAACGTCTGAGTGCACATACTCCAGAATTTCCTTCGTCTTGTGGATAGCCGTCTTGAATCGAATCCTGTGCTGTTTACCGAAGACACAATACTTGCAAAAATCCAATTTGCAGCTCCTAACACCCTTCAGCAATCCTTGTTTGTGTAGTTCATACAAACCCTTTTCCGACATATGACCAAGCCTCATATGCCAAAGTACGGTGTTGTCTTCGTCGCGTGCAACATTTGCTGCACATTTTCCTGCTACTGCATTCCCGAGCATCCAATACAAGTTGCCCACCTTGGTTCCCTTTATCACTGTCATCGCCCCATGAGTGACCTTAATCTTTCCGTCCCCGCCGGACCATCTCCACCCGAGAGTATCAAGCTCTCCTAGAGAAATCAGATTCTTCTTCAACTCCGGTACGTGACGCACACCCGTCAGCGTTCGAATGCACCCATCGAACATCTTGAACTGTACGGAACCAATACCGACGGTAGTGCACGGCGCATCGTTGCCCATAACAACGATCCCTCCTTTCAGTGGCTCATAGGATGTGAACCACTCCTTATCCGGGCACATGTGAAAAGTGCTCCTGTATCCAAAATCCATCCAGATGATGATTTGTCAATACCTGCAGCGCAAACCGTTAGAACGTCGACTTCGTTCTTCTCCTCCACCACGCTAGCGGAGTTGTACCCGTCTTTCCCTTTCTGCAGCGACTCCTTGAAGGCTCTACAATCACGCTTCATATGACCAACCTTCTTGCAGAAAAAACATTCAAAGGATCTCCCCTTTGATTTGGACCGCCCTCTACCGTTGTTTCTTCCTTTGTTACCCGTCCTGCCCCTTTCCGGTGCTGCGATCAATCCTTCACCCTTCTCGAAAGAGCTACTACCAGAATTCCTCCTTGCATCGTAGGAGATCAGCGTGCCCTTGACCTCCTCCAACACCAACGAATCCTTGCCATATATGATCGTATTCACCAAGTTCTCATACGAGTCCGGCAGCGACGTCAATAACAACATTGCCTTGTCTACATCCTCCATCTTGTCCTCAAGCTGAGTAAGATCAGCTATCAACTTATTGAACACTGAGAGATGCTCAATGAACGGTGTGTTCTCCTTCATCCGAAGCATGTACAGCTGACGCTTCAGATTCAACTTCTTGCTAAGGTTCTTCTTCATGAACCTCTCCTCCAGAAGTTTCCAATATTCTGCTGCGGTCTTCGCCGATTCCTCGAAAAGCAAATCATCCGAGAGGCACAACTCGATGATTCCAATAGCCCGGAGATTCAGACTCTCCCACTTTTCGTCGGTCATCTTCGACGGCTTCTTCTCCACTCCATCCAACGTCAGCAATAGCCCGTCCGTCTGAGACATCAATGCACGAACCCTCCGTTGCCATGTTGAGAAGTTCCCCTTCCCGGTGAATTTCTCCACCCGAAAGTTCCGCGCTTCCTCCGCCATCGAAAGTGCAACCAAAGCTCTGATACCAGCTGTTGGGAGGGGAATCTAACAATGCACTAACTCGACACGGATTAAACGCACCACGAAAATAGAATATTGATTGCGGAATTAACTTCGGACCCTCTCCCAAACACAATTGCAACTAGAACACAAGCAAGATGAAAATAAAACAAGCAAAGAACACATGCACACCTGAAACAACCACGACACACGCGTTTTACAAGGTTCGGCAACGTGCCTACGTCCTTGGGGGGTCTCCTGCGGGTTTCCTTTCCTTCTTCCGCTTCTCCAACAAGAGAAGCAATCGAGATTACAAATGCTTGGAGGCAATAGGTCCTCCAAATCACTCTAGATCTATCTCTAGCCTTAATCTCTCAACTCACAATGAAGGAAACTAACTTGTATGCAATGTTATTCAAGAGCAAGTACAAAACAACTCTTTTATAGACTCAAAAACCGAGCTAAAATTAAGCAATAACCGAGCAGAACTATTCATGCGCACGGTTAACCGACGCTCGCTCGATTAACCGTGAATGCTTCAACAGGAACTATTCCTGTTCCGATTCGGTTAACCGAATCCTTCTCGGTTGGCCGAGGGAACTATTCTCGCGCGTCTCGGTAGACCGCGAGAACGCTTCTTGCACGAACTAACGAACTATTCCAACAACCCTTCGGTAGACCGAGTGAACCTCGGTAATCCGTTCCAACTTGGACAGACACTTTCCAGATTCTCGGAACACCAAAAATCTCATCAACGGTTTGCCGAACCGTTCTTCCGAAGTGCTTCAAAATCTTCTGACGGTAGACCGAATCCAATTCGGTCGTCCGATCCCAGCTACACACGGAGTGCCTGGAATCCTCGGGTCGGTGGACCGAATCCAATTCGGTAGACCGACCCGTCTTCGCCGAAAATCTCCTGGGTTGTGCGTCGGTGAACCGAATCCAATTCGGTCGACCGACTCTTCCTGGTTTTGCTTCCTTAACAAATATAAGCCAATATTCAACACTAACTTCTATCAAGACACTAACACACAGCATCGATAAATGTTCTACAAAATTAATATGATGGAAGCAAAATGTGATATACCTTCACCTCCATGCCAATCCAAGGGCTTAAAGCACTCAATCCACAATCAGTAAGATGAGGCACATACTCATCGTCAAGCAAAATATTGGTGGCCTTCAAATTTTTATGGGCAACAGGAGGAGTACATGTCGAATGCAGGTACCTTAATTATTGTAAAAAGGAAAAAAAATGAATGGTAACATTATGAGAAGTAAATTCAAAAAAATCATACTGAATTAATTTGAACTTACAATAGGGCCTGAGCTACACCGTGAGCGATTTTCAGACGAATTTCCCAAGGCAGAATTTTTTGCGTATGACCAGTGGAATGGAGCATATCATGAAGCGAAGCATTTCTTAGGAAGTCATAGACGATAGCTCGCTTTCCTTGATCCATGCAGTATCCTCGGATGGTCATGATGTTGGGGTGTCTCAAGAGAGATAAATTATGTATCACATCTAGGAATTTGTCTTCTTCGTATATGGCAAGTTCCACCATGTCAATCATTTTAACCGCGAAAATCTAACATCAAAAGAAAATTTACATTTTAAAAAAAAGCTGTCACTGAAAACCAAGACATAGCTTAAACCTTCTTGATAAAATAATAACACGAACAGATTGATTATGTTGCTAATATTCTACACAGACCATTCAGCATTTTGGAATCCATCTTAACACTTGAAGTCATGAATCATCTTAAGAATAAAAAATATTTGATTCAGTCCTTCAGAATAATAGCCCTTTAAGACAAGATTAACATATAATAAAAGAACTAAATATTTGAATGACTTATGGTTGTATAATAGGTGAATGGTTGACATTATTATGGAGATAATCAGCGGAGAAAAAATTTATCCACCCTATAATGTAATCCGATATAATGGGCATTCTTGTTTTAGTTATACATATTTGATTCCAGAAATCATGATTCTCGAGATGATAGATACAATGATATACCTGTCCATCAGGCAATTCAGCTCTGTAAACTGCACCAAGGGGGCCCTTTCCGAGAAGAGTTTCGTCACTGAAATCTTTCGTAGCATTTTGCAAATCTGAAGCAAAGTAAATCGTGGAAGGCACTGGATCACGTGCTGGTATAGATCGGCTTTTCCAGTGAGTCATTGCCATTTTATCACGAACGTATGTAAAACCCCTTGCGGTAGTTGAAACGGTCTGTTGGGAAATATAGTCTTCACCTGTGGATAATAAATAACAATGTAGTGTTTAGAAGATACAACAAGTCAACCACTGTGTATGTGAGATCGCCTACCGCTCGACATGGAAATCGGAAGAGCATAGAGAGCATTGTCAGTGCTCTTAGACCTCTTTAATCTTCCTTGCCGGTACCTACGCAGTTGCATCGAAGCCAAGGAACCAACCACTACAACCATAAATACACTGAATATAATACCCGCCTTTCCGCTTCTACTTAGAGATCTCTTATGTGCAGAGTGGTCAAGGACTCTTGTCTTTGTGTTAAGATAGTCATTCATGCTTCCATGGGATGGTGCGTAGGCTTGGCCCTCGGGTGGATGGGAAATATTAGAACTGTCATGACCAGGCTGGAGAGCGAGCTGGATGTTGAAATTGTTCCCCTTGATGCTTAAAACATGTAATTTAAGTAAGATCAGTAGAAAGAGGATTAATTCTTATAAGATAAATCTACACTGGCAGAGTGTTCATCTTACTTTAACCTTAATATTGAAAAAATTGGCCCTGGAATGTAACCACTGAAATGGTTATTCTCAAGGTTTCTGCAAACAATAAAAATCTAAATGCCATCAAACAAGAACTAGGAAGATTTTATTACCGTAAAGGAATAGAAAGAAAACTTACAAGATGACCAATGGGAGATTCGACAAGAAAGTAACTGATCCGGTGAACTGATTTTCTTGTAAGTAACTGTCGACGAGAGAAAGATTTTAAGACAATCACACCAATTTAGATTGTAAGAAACTTGTTAAAAGAATCCAGAAAATATAGTATCTTTTCCTACTTACAGTCCATGGAGATGTGTTAATAAGCTGAAGGAGCTTGGAAGATCACCAGAAAAGTTGTTGAAAGATAAATCCCTGGAATTCAGTTATAACCAATTTACAATTGCAATAAAACAGCAAGTATAAGAACAACTACTTATCTGGTATTCCCTACTTCGGCTATGGTCAAACATAAAAAAAAAGAAGTAGAAAAGTTGATATCATTAAACTAATCACAACAAGAAAACTAAACTCACATTTCTTTCAGATGCCCAAGACCAGAAAACACATTTCCAATGGGCCCAGAGAGTGAATTGTGACTTAGGTTCCTTCAAGTCCAAACCAAAGAAATAATTAGATTCCTGAATACCAACTCAAACAAGTTTTAACCAAATCAGTTATTATTAAGCAAGAACAATACTCACAAATGACCAAGAAATTTCAGAGATGGAAGAGAGAATGGTAGGTTCATCATGAACTTATTGCACGCCAAGTTTCTGCACATTTTCAACATCCAGAATAAGATTTCCGTATAACCGAATGAAACTTCAACCGACCACTTAAGAATCGGAACACTGACATAAGAGTCACGTTTTTGGGCAAAGTCTCAGGAATTTGACCACCAATGCTGTTGTTACTAACATCCCTGCATTGTACAAAAAGAATCATTAAAAAATAACTTAAAAAACCCTCAACCTAAACATAGAATTATCAAGAATTAACATACAATTCCTTCAAGGACTGAAAATCAGAGAGCTTCAAGCCTAAGGATCCACCAACCCCCAATCCACTAATCATACTGTCGAAAACAAAAGGTTACAAAAAGAAAACCTCACTCAAGTAATCAAAATGAACGTAAACAGAAAGACGGTGAGCACATGGACGTGACGGATTCATTGGAACAGTAGACCCCGACCCAAGACCTCTCTCCGCATGGGTCACCGCCACCATAGGTCCAACCGAGAAGCTGCGGTGGGCTGTTTAGAGCTCCGTAGAGTGCCTGAAGCGCTTCAACTACACAACATCGATCGAAAAAGATAACCATAAAATTGAAGTTCGTGTTGAATTCAGAAATTCATTTCTAAATCCATTTTTGTAAAGATCCAAAATCAAGATTCTAACTGAAACTAACTGAATTCACAAAAGAACGGAATCTCAAAAACACAACTTGTTTGCTCTTATTCTTGTGCATTTCTAAACAGACTAGAAGAAATCATCGAAAACAATAAAAAGTTGTAAACCAAAACCATCAAGAAAAGATAAGCAGAACAACAAACCGACGAAACAAGAATGGAATTTCAAACGGAAACCAATTAAAACAGTCGAAAGTGTAGAAGAGATTACGATCCTGGGGGTCGGTGACGGCGCGGACGACGATGACAAGGGTGAGAAGCGCTGCTGTAGTGAACGTTTTCTTCATTTTTCTAGGGAAGAAGAGAAGGAACAGAAGAATGTGGCGGGCTTTGGCTTTAAATCCAAACGATACGTGAGATTTATATATTACAATTAAGTGTTAATTGCACTTTACGCTCCTTAACTATATTCCAATTTAACTTTGACTCCTAAACTTTAATTTGTAACATATACTTTACTTACTACCTCCCTTGAACTATGAAAGTATTACAAAGACCACCAGAAATTCTGTTAATGGGCCGTTATTGGAAGCTTTCGTTTATTGAAAAAGTAGATGACATCAGCATTTTGTATTTTATTCCAGTAATACCCTTGTTCTTAAACAATCAATACAACATCCAATTTCTCCCTTCTCTTTAATCTTCATTCTCATCTTCTCCATCCTCCAACGACGATACAAACACCCAACTCAACAATAGTTAGTTAATAACCCAAACACATCGAAACAGTTAGAGACATCAATTAGAAAGAAAATCAGAAGCAGAAAAATATCATTTTACAGGATAAATTGATTCGTGCCCACATCAAAAATATCAACAACCAAAAGATACTCATCCTATCCAAAACAGGGGAGTGAGTGACTCTTCCCCTGCCGACGTTTTCCTCTACGATGACATCGTCATCTACACCGATTGGGTTCAGAGGCTTGTAATATTGTAGTGAAAATATAAGAGATTTTTTTAAAGAAATTACAAATGATTTGAAATGTGGGTAAAATTGTCTTTTCTTGAATTTTGCAGCGGTGTTAAAAGAGAGAGGTAAGAGCATCATTAACAGCGCCCGGGCAGTTCTCGGGCGCCCTGCTTTCTCTCTCAGCCACGTCAGCTTCTCTATCTGTCACGTCAGCACAAACCAACCCCCCTTCAAAATCTTTAACCATTACCCAATCCACCCAGTCACGCTACAGTATTTATTGTCACGTCATTATTTTTATTATTCTCTCCAAAACTCTTTCAACAATCAACAAAATATATTAATAATCATTATCGTAATTATTTAATATCAACAATTCATTCATTTTTAATTAACATGTAATTAATAAATACGAAAATATTATTAAAATTTAGAAAACCACGTTACATAGTACATTAACCGAAAATTTAGAAACTAAAAATAAAAATACATGCTTAAATACTAAACTTCAAATACATCAATACGCATTTCCTCCAAAGCGTTGTCATATATTGTCGACCAAATCGGCTTGAAGGTTCAAATGTGTGGAGCAATCACGCACTTGATCTCTCCTTCTCAAGTACATGGTAATATCCAATACATGGTCAGTGGAATACCAAACCGCGTCGTTCACGAAATTTCCAGGTTGATCCTGAACAAATTCGTTCCAATCTCTAAAATTACCGAAAGAATCACGTTCATCCTCCACTATCATATTATGCATTACAATGTAAGCTGTCATTATTTTGTTAAGTAAAATCTTACTCCATGCAAGAGATGACTTCTTCACTATCGCGAATCGCGCTTGCAAGACTCCAAATGCACGTTCTACATCTTTGTGTGTTGCTTCTTGTCGTTCAGCAAATAACTTGTCGTTCGGTGTTTGTGGATGAACGATGGACGAAATGAATGCTGCCCATTTTGGATAAATATCATCAGTAAGATAATATCCCATATTATATCGAGAACCGTTTACCTCAAAATTCACAGGTGGAGCTCGTCCTTCCATTACGTCGTCAAAAACCGAAGATCGTTGCAAGACATTTAAGTCATTGCATGAACCTGGTGTGCCAAAAAACAAGTGTCATATCCACAAGTCAGCCGACGCCACTGCCTCGAGGACCAGAGTGGTATTACCACTACGCCCTTGATATTGGCCCATCCAAGCAACATGACAATTTTTCCACACCGAGTGCATGCAATCGATATTTCCCATCATGCCTGGGAACCCACGCTGCTCACCAACGTGAAGTAGTCGTGCTAGGTCATTTGTATTAGGTCTTCGGAGATACTCACTGCCGAAGTTGTTAATTACACCATCGCATAATTTCTCAAGTGTGTTTCTTGCCGTGGATTCGCTTAGCCTCAAGTATTCGTCCACCTCATCAGCCGCAACACCATACACTAGCATAGGAATTGCCGCGGTACATTTCTGCAGGCCAGAGATGCTCATCCTACCGGTGGCGTCTGGATTACATTGGAAGAAGACATCAGACGCCTCAATGACACTCACAATGCGAAGAAATACATGCTTTCGCATCCTAAATCTTCTCCTGAAAATGTTGTCAGGATAAACAGGGTCGTTAGAAAAATAATCGGTAATCAAACGGTTGTAACCAAGCTCCCTATCTCTATATGGGTTCGAAGTTCGCATTCTACGCCTCTTACGACGTTGGTCCACCACTTGAGAGACATACTCTGTTAAGGAGTTCAACACTTGGTCATAAACTTCGTCATTGGATGTTGAAGATGATGAAGACTTCCAACTGGAAGACTTATCGGATGAAGACATTGTTCGTAGATGAATGAGAGAGAACCAACCAGGAGGAGTACATTTATAGTTGTGAGAAGTAACCCATAGTACGCGCGTGACTCACAAAAGACGAGACGATTGGATCGAGACTTGGACTTCTCAAGCATCGAGGACCTACAGTACGCGCGTGACTCACTAAAGACGAGACGATTGGATCGAGGTTTGGACTTCTCAAGCATCGAGGACCTACAGTACGCGCGTGACTCACAAAAAACGAGACGATTGGATCGAGGCTTGAACTTCTCAAACATCGAGGACCTACAATATTTCGTATTCTGTACTTGTATTGTATTTTGTTTCCGAAGTGTAAATGTATTGTATTTGTATTTTGTATTTCTTTATGATTTTTTTAATTTTTATATATCTAAGTAAATCAAAACATTGTTAATTAATCATAAAATATTTTTTCAATTATTTTGTAATACCTAATTAATTAAATTCCATTTACCTAATTAATACATTATCCTAATTATATATAAATAATCTTTATTTTTAAAACAAAAAAAACCGGACGAATGGGGGGCCACGTGGCCCCCCGCCCTGGGCGCGCCCTCCCGGGCGCCCGGGCAAAGAGCACCCGTTAAGGTTGCTCTAAGGGATAGTTGAGGGGATGCAAATGTCACGTATTAAAGTTAAGGGACTCAAAAAGGGAAACAAAAGTATAGTCAAGGGAGACAATGCGTAATTAACTCAACAATTAATTATTAGTTAAATTATAGATAACCCTTATCAACTATGGTCCCAATTCACTTAACCCTCTTGAAGTTTAAAATGTTACTTATACTTTGCCCCCATTTGCACGAAAATGTGTTATTTTTCAACATATTTATCTTTTTTTGCATTGTTTTCAAAAATCACCGTCAACACTAACTCTGTGTTATGTTTGAATTTAAATATGCATCAAATCCATATAATATTTTTGCATGAAATGTGTACAAAATTGGACACTAAATTTGGATCAAATATGATGCAAATATATATCTAAGCTTGTCATACAATTAGTGTTACGGGTATATGTAAACAATACAAATTTTAAAAATAATATTGTTAAATATCTTGAAAAATACACAAGTGTAAAAATTTTGAAAGTTCGAGGAGGTGAGTGTTAGGTTTTAAAGTTTATGGAGGTTATGTGAATTGAACCCATAGTTGAGGGAGTTATATGTAATTTATTCTTAATTATTGTAGGAAAAAAATCAACAAAATATATTATAAAAAGGAAAAGATCCGAACAAATAAAAAACTTACTGTTTATTAATTGTTTTTGGTTAATTCAGGCGACAACTTCCGTAATATCACAGCGTATACAATGAGTAATATAAAACTATGATGTGCAGTCACATTAAATTACTATTTTCTATTGCTTTCGTTTGCCAAATTACATATTCAAAGCAAAAACCGTAACACGTTAGGATTGCTGATTGATATCACATCATGCATACATTCGTGTCTTATATCCTCTGTCTTATATCCTCATGATGGTGTAGAGTTTCTTCATTTGCTCATTGGTCATTTTGATTTTACATCCGGGTCTCTCTCCCTTGTATCTTAGTCCATAAGTCTTGCAACTTAATCATTTTTCTTGCTTTTAAGTCGTTTTTGAGTCTCTTCTGCTCAAACATGTTTATTCCTGAAACTTAAACATAAAACTCGTTACATAGCATTACTTAGGCTAAGAATAAAGGATATAAAACACAAATATATGCATGATATGATGTCAATCAGTTACATATAGAGAGTCGGCTCGTAGGATTACCGTGTCCAATGATCAACAAAAGTAGGTCCAACGAGTCGAGTTGCTAGGTTTAATAATGCATCAATGTTCATATTTTATGGGTATATCCGTTGAAAATTGTCAGAAGACACCACTCCTATCCTTGGCGACAAGGAGGTTTAATGGCTTGTTGCACGTGCTAAGTACAACCGTGATTCATATGAAAGTGAGTTATGACTTATCTTGTTTTTCGTTTGTTTTTCCCTTCTTTGTTTTCCTTTCGTCGTTTTGCTATGTAACGAGTTTTTTGTTTAAGTTTCAGGAATAAACATGTTTGAGAACAGTAGACACAAAAATGACCAAAACGTGAGAAAAATGATTGATCGGTGAGACTTATGGACCGATCTGCAAGAGGGAATGACCTGTATGCAAGCCAAGAGGACCAATTAGCAAATCAAGAAACTTCACACCATCATGAGGAGTATTTTGACAATTAGATTAAGGCCCAGACTTGATGACCGGATATGGTGCACCCTACATGCCTAATTACAACACTAAAGACGACTGCAAAATTTGGACTGGATCTAACCCATTCAGACCGCCAATCGGCGGTCCAACCCAATCATGATCCGATCTAATTTGCCCTATTTATTTGCTATGTCGTTTATAGCTATTTTTAGTAGGTGTCATTAGTCCCACATCGGGGGATTATCCCCGGTTATCTTTTTTCATGCCTATAAATAGAACTCTTCTTCCTCCTTTGTAATGCTACTTATAATGTGAGTTATGTAAATAAAATAATTCTTCTAGTTTTATTATCTTCATGTTATCTTTTTTAATGTTTGCATGTTTAGCTTGAATTTATTTTCTTAATCGTAGTATAATTAGAATGTCTTCCTTTCTTAACATGATTGTTAGATTAATAAGTAAAGAGTAGTCCATCCCCATTTGGGGGTGGGGAAGAAGGTGATGTGATTATGTGATGTATTAGGTGTGTGTGTGTGTGTGTGTGTTAATTTTAATCTTTTGAGTCTTACCTGATTTCCATAACCATCTAATGAGATTTCACTCTTATATTTGATGTGCTTATACTCTTGACTAATGCTTAGCACATGCTTAGATTAATGAGCTTATTTTATGGGGAATGATGACGTGAGGATAATGATGGAGTGGAAAAAAGAAACATGACATGTGGTAGCATGTGCTCTCGTTGGCTTCACCATAATTAATGTCTTGTATGTTTTAATGATTATGTAAATCTTATTTCATGTGGAGACATAGTGGGGTTGGGTCTTCATGCATGAATTTATTTAGTTTGATTTCAATTATTGTCTTGTATGTTTTAATGATAATGTTTAATCTTATTTCATATGGAGGCAAATGTGGATTTGCTTTTATGGTTTTCATGTACTACATGTTGTGACGAGCACAAATGAACACACACACACATTTTCGTATTCGCATTCTTTCTCTACCCCTTATGGGGTTTAGTTTTATTGTTTGTTTCTTGATTCCCTTATACATGAAGGGAATGTGTTCTAAAAGTTTTACTTTTAAATGTCAACTATTATGAATTGAATGAGAAATCATTTTGTTCCTTGTTTATGTTATTCGTCTTTTAGAAGTGTTAAGGAATAGGCTCTTGGTCCTTAACCGTAGAACTCTAAAAGATATTGGTTTACATAAAACAAAAGATATTCGCAATCATGGTAATTAACATGGGACATTAATTACCGAGTTAAGATTGTCGTGTTGGTCATAGATCATTGTAGCTCTACAAGTGAGTGACAACACGGGTACACAAAAGAGGAAAATAGTACTTTTGTATACCGAATTGACCTAACAAGTAAAATATTATAGGAATGTGTTTCTGTGTCATTAATATTTTACTGTGTCCTTGGTCCTTTGATATGAGACTTATATCCGATCGCTTAAGGAGTTCTTAATTAGACTAGTGTCTTGAGCTATCGATGAGTGTAGTGTAAAGGCATTAGTTGGTTAAGTATAACTTTCGTTGGAGAAGATAGTTAGTCAAAAGATTATCATTGCCCCTCTTAATTGAGTGATGATATTAGTGGGCCCCTTGATAAAACAAAGTTGTAATGTGCACAATGTGATTTGAGTTAAGTCACATATTTATAACTAGCTTAAAGAGATCAAGAAATGAATACTAATACAAAGATGACACAATACTACTTTGTGTGTATTCTTAATATCATGAGGCAATGGACGGACACAAGTGGTGCACTCCATCACTAAATGGATCGGGTTTTGGTTCGAGTGGAATTAAGACATCTAACTAATTGGGAGCTATAATGTGTAGCTAGATACCGCTTATAGCTTGTGATATTAAGCTCTTAATATCACTGCCAACTTAGTTTAGATCCTCCCATAGGTCACACCACAAAACTGGGAAACGAGTAATGGAGATTTTGAGTTCATAAGATGTGTCGGGTTTCATGTAGAAAATATGACACATGGGGTGAACAAGCAAAATCAAAATTATGTTGTGATTAATAACATAATTAGAATCTAAATTAAATTCATATGTGATGTAAATATTATGGGGTGTAATGATCAATCATTACATAGGATAATATGTTACATAAGTTGTGAATTTACTACTAATCCCGAAATGTCAAATTTTGTAGGGGTTAAACCGAAATTTGACAAGTCTGCAGAACAGTGCTCAAACGGTCGACCGGTTAGCAGTAAACGGTAGACCGATCGGGCACGGTCGACCGGACGTGTCTCGACCGATAACAGGGAATTTTCATCTGTTCGAACGGTCGACCGAATGTGATCGGTCGGTCGACCGAACATTGCGATGGAATAATTCCTGTTACGAACGGTCGACCGAGTTATAGAACGGTCGACCGAACCTTGAAACGGTCGACCGGTCCAGACGGTTTTGTGCAGAATTAATTTAAGAATTAATTAGATCATGCATGGAATTGGTCCATAATTGATTTAATTCGTGGCTAATATTATTTATTATTAAATAATGGATGGTTAGATGGAATTTTGCATGAGATCATGGGCAAGGGGTTGCACATGAATAGGTAATTTGGAGAGAGCTTATAAATACAAGCTTATTTCATTACCCAATTAATCTAATTCATTATTTCTTGTGCAAAAATTCTCTCTCCATAATTCTCCACGAAAATCCCTTAATTCTTAAGTTTAGTTTTAGTTCTTAAGAGATCATCTTCTCAAGAGAATTAAAGAGGGGTTAGTAATTGGATTCTAAACTCTATTGGAGATCGAGAGGCTAGCTCTTCTCTCTCCAATCTCGTTTAGAGTTTGGTGAAATCTCGGAGGCATCCGGCGCAGCAACAAGCATCCACAGTGTCTCCGAATCTTCAAGAAGTTTTAGAGAACTTCTAGGTATGAATTTCGTATACTCATGTTTGTTTTAATAAGTTTTTAAAACTAGTTATTGAAACAAACCAATACATGCATGAAATAAATCGTAGAAAATTGTAGATGATCCTTATTATACATAAAAATTTCGAAAATATATATGTATAATTAAACATGAAATCCATCAATACATTGTAGTGTAATTCCAACCTCATTTCTCTCTTTGTTTCCCACTCGAGTATGGCGAATTTCAACTCGTACGCGCTCCCTGTAGACTCGACTCGTACCTGCAACCGCTTCATCGCGGTCGTGCAGTTGCAGTATTTTAACTGATTCAATCAATTGCCGGAACACTACACCGGGTGGCGGTGGACCAGATCAGTTATTTTCCTGACGAGGTTCTCATAATCAACATCTTATGTCATAATCGTTTATTAGACAACGTTGGCACAACTTTCTCTAAAAGATGACGTCATCTCTTTTATTTCATTCCTCGTCTCGAATTCGACTCCTGGAATTCACATGCGAGCAACGAAATTAACTAGCAGAAGGCGATCAAATAGTGGTATGTTCGCGTACGCCATATTGTGTTATGATAACGTTCCAAATCTCTCTTCCAGACTCCCAGTGCACAAAAATTCCTACTTCAACACATGGAGTTATGTTACATGAATCCCGACGATATGTACAAGTGTTGTTCGTTAGTCGATTTGGGGTTATTTCGTTGCACGTAGAAATTACCATACGACTTTGTTGGTTTCCGTTACCTTAAAAGGCTCGTACTTCTCCATGTCTCTGTGTTGAAATCCAAATAATATAAAAATATGATATCATCGCCATATAAAAATATAAAAAAGCATACTAGACTTGAGTACAGGCCCAGACCGACCCGGTTCGTAGGGGTTGGCCCGGCGGGTCAGGTCGGGTTCGGTTTAGGTCGGACGTTGGGTTCGGGTTCTTGTCGGTCGGATTTGCGGGTCTATTTTTCGTACCAAAGATATTCAGATAGCAGTAACTCATAAAGATTCAATTGAAGTCACTATCAAATAAGGATTTCAACAAAATAATCAGTTCACCGACTTCATTGACTCACTGACTACACTGTCTACCCAAACCGATAGAGATATTTTATTAAATACAACAAGTTTCCAAATTACATACAATTTTTAATGTATTAAGTATTACAATCGCAAATTACAATTATACATAGTCCATTTATCTTCGTTGTTGCTCTCGTTGATATGCATGTTCTGCATTCTTTATGTCGCATTTAACCAATTCCTCAAACAAACGCTGGTCTGGAGGGAACAGTTGGACGTGTTGCGTCTCTTGTCAGTCAAGACTCGTTTACCTACACTAAATGCATACTGAGACACCACGGTTGACATTGGAGGAGTTAGTAAATTCCATGCTAATAAACAAACTATTGGAAATTTAGCAGAGTTACATTTCCACCAGTCAAAAACATCAAAAGATTTGCATCGCTACTGGAAAAATAAGTTTCACCGACGGAAAAACTTTTGTCAGAGAAACATCTGTCGGTGCAGGTTGTTGTTTTTTTGGCCTTAATCTATGTTTTAATGATTTCACTAAGCTAATCTTAATCACACATCAAATTGAGTGTAGCACACATTATTCATGGAATATATATTGTATTGTGCTAATATCTATAGGTGATCAAGACACAAGGAAGAATGAAATGAAGTCAAGACATGTAATCAAGCTATTTGAAGACATGTAATTTTGTCTTTATTTGAGTCTTAGAAATCTATGAAAAGTTAAGCATACAAGAGTTGTAACCTATTCACACACACGCACATTGGGTTCCTTGTAGAAGTCACACCAAATTTCACATCATTTGGGCTTCAATAGATCACCCAAGCCTAAGTTGGAAAATCACTCAACCTTAATTTGTCTGTGCAGAACTGTCAACCGAAACGAGTTTTCCATTTGACCATTTCTCCCAGTAAACTGGTACACCAAAAGTGATTTTACCCAGTTCCACCGGTCAACTTATTTTGATCTTTCGATCGACCGTTTAACCTGTATTTTCAGGACGACCGTTGTACTTGTCGTATTCTCCAACGATCGTATTCGTATTTTCATCTAACCCCTATTTGTTTCTGGCCACTGGTCGAACTTTGCCAAATCAACGATCGACCGGATATAGACAAACTTGTGCGCCAAAAGTCTCTGATACTTTCGGTCGAACAAACTTCCGTTTTGAGTTCAATCGTTAAACCTTTACCCAGGACAAAACCCTCAGAACGGTCGACCACCCCTTGCTTTAGTTCGACCATTAACTTAAGTTGTAGTCATTTGGTTCAACCGTCTTTTAAGTTGGTTCGAACGTTTCCTTATTTTCATGGAACGGTCAACCGGTTATACCGTGTCGGACAATCGGTATTGGACAGATTTGTTGAACCTTAGTTTCTATTTTGTGTATCCTACACAAATCTTTAACAAATCTTCCACAACAGCTATATCTCTCTAAGAGCTTATAAATAAAGGTTTTCACACCTTATTTACACAACTCATACTTCTATTTGCCTCATACATAAGAGATAATTCTCTCACTCCTAAATCCTAAATCTCACACACTCCAAGCTTAAACTTCACCACTTGACCAAATTCCTTATCCTACTTAAGTGTGCTCAAAGTTAGAGTGTTGATACCCTTGTTTCCTTTGCTGTCAAAGTTGTAACGCTTGATCTTGGCTTGTAACGGTGAGCATACCTCTCGGGTTGTGAGAGGAAGAAACCAAGCTCGGCGAGGTTGCTCGCGAGCTTGCTTTGTAAAGGCTTGATCTTGGCCCGAAACGAAGATCGAATTAGTGAAGAAGTGAGCGGAGCTCGTGGAATCGAGCCGAGCTTGTAAGAGAGGACTAGGACCCGGATTGTGGGTGCTAAACCTCTGTAAAATTGTTGCGTCTTTTTGGTTTGCGTTATCTCTTCTCTACTCGTTTTTAATTTTTATTTCCGCTGTATTTTAAGTAGAGATTATGGGATTTGATTAGATTGATTAGGTCGTACACAATCCTACATAGGATACTATACACCGAATGATATTATTTTACATCAATGTACACGTACACTGACGGATAATGTCGCTAACTGCGAAGCAAATAACCTTCAAACAAAGTTTTTGTAGTATTCGTCTAAGCAGAAACATCCACTGGCGGTTGTGTTAGGCTTCACCGATGGATATATTTGTCGGTGTCCTTTTAATGACACTGATGGATCGAATCCGTAGGTGAAGATTTCAAATCCACAGTTACATGAATTTTTCCACAGAAAACCTAGCACCGACGGTTGTGTTAACCTACATCGATGGATATAGTCGTCGGTGGTTATATTAAAGACACCGATGGATCACATCCGTTCCGAATATTTTGAAAAATGTTTGTTGAACTTAATACAATTACATACACCGATGGATGTTGTCCATCAGTGTAGGGTTTTATCAAGAGCCGATTAAGGTTATCCTAAATCACAACCACTCGTCGTCGCTCCTCTGATCGTCGTTGTTCGTCCTCGTCGTGCCTCCTCGAGCGCCGTCACCCCTCCTTTCCGTTCCTTTGTCATTTGCACAGTAAGCCATCCGTTCCTCCCATCGTCGCACTTCCCTGACACTTCCCTTCTTCCCTAACCCTAAACCCCCAGCCCCAAACCCTACCCCAAACTCGACTCCCAACCCCAAACCCGGACCCAAAGGCCAACTCCAATAACAAACCTGACCCCTAGCACCAAACCCGACCCAAAACTCAACCTCCAACCCCAAATCCGACCCCAGCCCCAAACCCGACCTCAGTTTCGTCTATATTGTTTTACATTTATTTTTGTTAAGATTATTTGTTTTGATAAATTTAGATGTTTTTAAAGTTTCAATTGTAGTTTGAACGTTATAAATTTAGATTATTTTGATAAATTTATATGTGTTTTTAGATTAACAATAACATGTTATTGTTAAGATTATAGTCTAGTTTGTTTTTTAGTTTGAATGTGATTAATTGAATGTAGTTTGAATGTATTTTAAATATAATTTGAATAGAGTTTTCATCTATATTTCTGTTTTGATTAATTTGTTTTGATAAATTTAGATTATTTATTTTGGTTTGAATGTAGTTTGAATGTGAAATGCAATGAATATTGAAATTGTTGAATTCTTTTAGTGTATACAGAGATTTAAAAAAATCATTTTTGATTTATAGGGGCGGTTATGTCAAAAAATTTATTTTTTTAATGAAATTGTAATCAATAACACGCTATTGATTCTCCTATAAAATTAAACAGAATTATAACTCAAACAAGTTTTTAGTTCTTGTACATTATAGTGAAACAGAATATCACAAGTACATCCTATCGAAATATATCAATATTAAGATGTGCATCCGTACTTTAACATATTATATAAGCCTACAACATATGGTTACAAGCTACCACACATTGAGTTTAGTTGGCATGATTAAGTCTATTTAAAATGGGTAAATTGATTTGGTGTACCTGGTTCGGGTTGAAATTGGCTGCGTACACCCGTGTTTTTCGAAATTGGTTTGGTGCACCTGAGCACTCAAATCTTTTACTTGTATATGCATCTACGGTTAATAGGCTCGTTCTAGAATGAAATTTTGCACATTACACCTTACAAATTTTGCTAATAACATTTTTTTGTTAGAAAATTTGCACATTACACTTTATCAAATAAAAAACAAGATTTTATATTAGATTTTTTTTTGCTAATTACACCTTATAAATTTTGCTAGTAACTCTCTCTAACTCTCTTCTTCTCACTCCTCTCTCATACACTCTTTGTCGACTCTCCCTCAAACTCTCTCATTCTCCTCACTCCTCTCTCTCTCCCTCTCCATCACTCTCATTCGTCCCTCCCAATTGCAGCACGGATTCAACCAAATATTTGAATTATACCTTTCAAACTGAAACACCCAAATATCAAAACACAAGCAAACATATAAGTCAATTAAAAATCAAATTAATAATAACATTAATACCCAATCACCAACAATATGATTGATCCAAATTAACGAAACATACAGATTAATCTCAAACTAATACCAACATCACCCAACAACAACATCACACTCATAAGTAGTAAAACATCAAATGCAAATCAAAATTCGAACCAATCAAAACCAAAATAACCCATTTTCATCCATCCCAATCACTCCAGTTCAACCAAATCTCCACAGCAACTCCGGTGAAGCAACCATTGAACCCATCAAGCTCGCATCCCAAAACATAATCCCCGAACATGGTCTCGGTCTTTCTAGTGGCTACAGGGAAGTGGGAGACCAAGAGAGGTCCCAAGAGAAAACGAAGGACTTGTGGGGGATACAGAAGCATTTGGAGCCCCGGAGACGAAGGATGAAGAAGGGGCGAAGGCGGAAGGTAAGGGTGTCAGAGAGGTGGATGGAGGCATTGTCAGCGGTGAGGGGGCAGCGAATGTGGGGAGGGATCCGACGAGGATGGCGACGGGGTAGGGGGCATGGAGGAGGAGAGTGATTGTGAAGTCGTCGGAGCCGAGCTCAAGGCTCCGATGGGGATCGATGTGGTGGAGGATTGCGTCGGAGATGTGGATTAAGATTAGGTCGGGATCGGTGGGGTTGTATGGGAAGAGGGCTTGGGAGTTTGAGAGAGAGAAGAAGAGAAGAGAAAGAGGACTTGAGAAAGAGGAATGAAAGACAAAGGAAAGAAGAGAGAGAGGATTTGGAAAGGAGAGAAAAAACAACTGAACTGCTAAACATCGCCCCAAAATTACTTAAATCGCCCCTTGAAATTACCAAATTGCCCTTCCTCCTATTTTTGCTTATATATCTCACAATTTCACTCTTTTTTCAAAACTTTCTCTTCCTATACCTACTACACAAGATTACGAATGTCTCGGAGGCCAGGGAAGCAGCCAGCAGTTCCCCCGGTGTACCCGTATGAGGTAACATTACGTTATTTATTTGTTTAAAAAAAAAAAAAAAAAAAAAAAAAAGTCGTCGGCGTCCGAGGGAGACGCCCCCCGCATGGGGCGGGCGTCCGAGGAAGCCGCTCCCCCTATGGGGGGAGCGGCTTCCGAGGACGCCCGACCCATGCGGGGGGCGTCTCCCTCGGACGCCGACCCGAAGCGGGAGACGTCTGCGGAAGACGTCTCCCCGATGGGGGAGACGTCTTCCGCAGACGTCTCCCCGTAGGAGGAGGCGTCTCCGACAGACGCCTCCACCTTGCGGGAGGCGTCTCTCGCAGACGCCTCCGCCTTTTTTGTTTTTTTAATTAATAAATATCATAATTACTTTAATAAATAGTGATAAATCAAAAAAATTAATTTAACAAATTCTTTTTAAGTTTAACATTTGTGATATTTAGTTTTAACAAATTTTGATTTAGTTTATATATTGTTTTAATTTAGTTTAACAAATTTTGATTTAGTTTAACAATTTTGATAATTAAGTTTAACAAATTTTGATTTAGTTTAACAATTTTGATAAATATGATAATTTAGTTTAACAAATTTAACAAATTTGTATTTAAAATTTCAATAAATAGTCATCGGGTCACAGTGGAGGGAGAGGCAAGTCGATACCATTACACGCCTTCCGTTCTTTAGAGGATGATTCAGCACCGCGTCATCCACGTAGACGGGGGATATCTGCTTCGGTCAGGAGGGAGAGGGAGGCATTACGTCGTCGTGAGGAGGAGGATGATTCCTTCGATGATGAGCATGTAGATAGTTTCGACGACGAGAGCGACGATGATGGCCCGTATGATGTGCGGCCGGAGGTGGAGAGGCAGGGGGATTATAGCGGAGGACGTGGTCGAGCGGGTACTTCTACTTCCGCCGGATGGATGGTGCGGAAGGGTAGGGGTGGGAGGTTTACGGCCGGGGATTCGAGCTCGTGCACTGTTGATCCCCGCGCTCAGAAGAAGAAGAGGGTCCAGGACGATTCTTGGATCGTGAGCAGTATGACGCCTGGTGGTCCTTTAGATGGGAGCGTCATTCCTAGTTTCTGGGGTCACATTGCTAGACGGATCTGGGACGGAGAGGATCGGAAGGTTCTGAAGTGCCAGAATCGGCACAGAGCCTGTACAGCACTACAGGGTTGGCGGTCTACACTGAGTGCTGATATCAGAGAGGAGATTAGTGCCACGCATTTGGGGCACTTACCGTACAGCATGTTCCCTTATCTCGACATGCCTTTGATTTCGGCGTTTGTGGAGCGGTGGCAGCCTGACACCAACACTTTCCACATGCCTTTCGGAGAGATGACGATCATGCTTCACGATGTTTTCCAGATCCTGCGACTTCCTGTGGATGGTCGTCTGGTTAGTGCTCAGGGGTCGACGTCTGAGCTGAGGTGTTATGTGGCAGAGTTGCTTGGTGTCACACCTGATGGTCTGGCGAGAGATACAGCTTTATGGAGTGGTGGTGGTGTCGGCATCGACTCCCTTGAGGACCTATGCAGACGGGCACGACCTCCGCGGGCCGATGATACACAGTTGACGGCGTACCTATTCTTGATGCTCGGAGCCGTCTTGTTTGTCGACAAGAGTGGTTGTCGGATCAGACCACGCGATCTACTGGAGGCTAGGGACCCGGAGACCGTTCGTGAGTACTCGTGGGGGTCAGCGACGTTGGCATACCTGTACCGGCAGCTTGGGATAGCTAGCCGTGCGGATTGTTCTGGGATTGCAGGTTGTCTTACGCTGCTGCAGGCGTGGATATACGAGTACTTTCCTGCATTCCGCCCGCATCGTGAGCGGAAGATTATCGACGAGGGTCATCCACGTTCGGGTATGTGGGTTGTCCGGAGCGAGGACAAGAGCGATGGACGATTGCGTTCCATCCGCGCACGGCTAGATCATATGACTGCATCAGAGGTATCAAACTTTACACCATTTATTTAATTTTAAGATGTATTATTATTAATGTGTTAAACTTTAGGTGGAGTGGTTACCCTATGGTCCTGACCCAGCAGCGGATGTCCCGAGGACTTTATTGATGGGTCTTATTCGTTATCGGGATATCATAGAGCCTTATATGCCCGATCGGGTCTTGCGTCAGTTAGGATATGTTCAGGTGATCCCGGTTGACATCCCGACACCAGAGCATGCGGTGCGGTCTGCGACAGCAGCGACGTACGACGTCAGGTTCCCCGCTTCTACAGCGGAATCGACTTGGCGGACATTTCCGAGATCATGCCGATTGTTCCTTGGCGACTTCAGACGTAGTCGCGACCCCTCCGAGTGTGATGCACGTTATCTTGATTGGTTCGGTACTTACTCACATCCTATCATCGTCCGTGGTGCCTCCCGGAGAGCAGATCGACCACCAGATAGGACGTGTGGCGATCTGGTAATTTTTTCATTTTATCTAAATTTATTTGTACCGTATAATTTGTTAATGTACGCTAATGTTAATGTTATGTGCAGTGGATGGGTAAGATGATACGGGCTGTAGACCCAATCTTGCAGATGAGGGATGAGCTGCCAGACGATGCCAGAGCTGCATGCGGAGATGTGGATCAGATCATACAGTCATGGCATACTCAGTTAGGCATCTCCGACCATGATTCGGATGATGAGTAGGCTGATCTGTTGTACCGTACTCTTAGTATTTGTATTTATATTTGTTTATCTGTTGTACGCTTAGTATTTGTGTTTGCTTATCTGTGGTACGCTTAGTATTTGCATTTATATTTGTTTATCTGTTGTACGCTTATTATTTATTATTTGTGTTTGTGTTTGCGAACATGTCGTACGCTTATTGTTTGTATTTGTGTTTTGCTTATCTGTTGTACCCTTATTATTTGTATTTGTGTTTGATAACCTTTCGTACTATTATATATAATGCAAATAAAGCAAACATATCAAAAACATATTACATAATAAAGCAACACTATATAATGTACAAACATATCAAAACATATTACATAATTATACAAACATATCAAAACATATTACATAATTGTTGCCAATATGCTATCCTATGTTGGTACTCCAGCTCCCATCCAATAACACTCTCATCTCGTATTTGATACCACAGAGTCGCTATAGGAGGTACGGGGAATCCCTCATTCAATTCCAAACGAATGTAATGAGCGTAACTCCCTAAATGAGCAATAATCAACTCTCTGCACGGTCTCGTCACGGTAGGCGGACTCTCCCAAGGTAGAACTGTAAGACATGGGTACAACGAACCATCATTTCCGAGAGAGAAGAACATAACTGCACACTTGTAAAAATTTGCAATGGGAAACAAGTCCGTCCACGTCTCCATATAGTGATTCTCGCCACAAGGTCCCCCGCCCCAATTAATCCGGTGACGAGCCTCCGCCACACCGTCGTAGTATACGTGCTCATAAAAAGATGGGTTCGCAGCTATCTCATTTGAAATCGAACGACGGGCGAGTTGCCAATTGTCTTCACCACCGTGGAAAACATCGGCGACACATCGAAATCCACAGTTTCCATCAGCACGTACATCATTCCACTGGTGTAGGAATGGCATAATGATTCCTGGAATTCTATCTCCATATGGGAAGTCGTCTACGTCAGCCCGCCCAGTCACTACAATATGAACAAAAAATACAGTTAGATATAATAACAAAAGATACATATTTACTGAAATAAATAACAAAATAATAATAATAA
This sequence comes from Triglochin maritima, assembly GCA_963682175.1. Lineage (NCBI taxonomy): Eukaryota > Viridiplantae > Streptophyta > Magnoliopsida > Alismatales > Juncaginaceae > Triglochin > Triglochin maritima. The sequence continues at coordinate 10,292,154 of OY821785.1, forward strand.
TAAATGTAAGGATGGTATACCTGATCCTCCTCTCACTGACGAAGAACCAGAAGATCGACCACGACCTTTGCTTCCACTACCGGAAGAACGACCACGACCTCTACTCCCACTACCTGAAGATCGACCACTACCTCGCTCTGCATACTCAAACGCACTAGGGTCCCGTCGTGTCGACTTTCCCCTTGGTCGACCTCGTAGCTTTGTTTTTACTGCAGGCTCTTTCAAATTCGAATGTTCGGGGTGTAGCTGCTCGAATAAAACCCGAGAGGCAGATCGAATTACGGTAGGGTCACTTCCTGCAATCTCATCAACCAGACTGCGAAAATGTTCGGCGTCTTGAGCTGCCTGAGACACAAACTCTGCGTTCCCGGCTCCTTCCCCAATGACAAGTGTCCTCCAGAACGAATGAATCTGCTCTAAGTAAATTCCGTTTTCTGATTCAAGACATCCACGGATGGTACATGCGCAAGGTATCCCATGAGAAGTCAGAAAAGCGCACTCGCAACGATATTCAACTTCATCATCTAACTGTTGCATTCTCTTCACCTCCTGACTCAGCAACTGCAAACAGTGATGCGAAACTCTACCATTTATGTGACGATATAGAGAATGTCCGAAATTAGTCAAATTTCGCCGTCTCGAGTCTTCAAGAAAGTTTCGAATATTCGTCAGCTGCATTTCAGTAGCCGCGTTGACGCGCTCGAAAAGAGTGTCCAGAGCTGCAGTCGATGTAGAAATCCACTCTTTTAGAGCCGAATGAGCACTTTCGACCCTACAATTCGTGGTGTTCCCAAAATGAAGGACTTTGTTCGTCCAATTCAGCACAAACTTTTCTTTATGCACTAACCACGTGGTGTCCAGATACTCCGTGATAGCCGGCCACGATCTATACAAATCTTTCAGAGCATACACAGCTCTATCATACTCGGCTTCTGAAGTAGAAAGCATGATCTTCCTCCATCTTCCACGCCTCAAAGTCTCTGCCATCTCCTTATTCTTGCCGAATACGTGGTACGCGTAATTCAATACGTCTTTGTTGATGTGCCATGTGCAGAGTAAATGAGCAGAGTCTGGAAAAACCTCTCTCACTGGTCGCATAAGGCCTAACTCCCGGTCTGTTATTATTGCAGTCGGGCTGACAGTCCCCAATAACAGATCTCTCAACTTCTCCATCACCCACAAATAACTGGAGTAAGATTCATCCATCAAAATCGCATATCCAATAAGGAAATTCATGTTTGCTGGTGTGACCCCAATCATTTCGAACAAAGGCATCTTATACTTGTTCGTCTTGTAAGTCGAATCCATGCAGATAACGAAAGGATATGTCCGCAACAACTGGACTGACGTCGGATGTGCCAAAAAAGCGTGAGTGACGACATCAGTTTCTGGATCCGCCATAATCCAATGTAAGTACTCACACTGCACTGCTTGGTAGAGAAACTGCTGGACGGGATTCCGATCTTCAGATTTTGTCCTCCTCATGTAATCTCTGAAATTATAAATATGCCTTTGATTTGGATTGTCCTCCGGGAATTTTTCTTTTACTGCCTTCAAGATGTTCCGTGGTTTTGCTTGCGCCTCTGTCATATCACGAACAATCTTCTTCGCCCCAGAACTTAGACCACTAATTTGACGATGACCCTCTGGATAAACTGCCAGTCTGTGGTTGTGATGTCCGTGAGCACTATTAAAAACCAAAACCCATCCATCACGATCTCGTCGCTCCACCACTTTTATTAAGAAACGGCAACCGCAACCCTTTCTTTTGGTGTTTCTTCGAAGTGCAGTATCCATATCCCGAGACTCCATTTGATTTCGCCGGTCGCATCTCAAATAACAATCCATCCGACTATCTGATCTTGTTTTGTACGACGACACGACCAAAAAAAACCCAGCTCCGATAGCTACTTGTTTGGCCCATTTACATGCTTCATCGATTGTTGCAAAGATTTGTGTAGTTTGAAATAACTCACTGTAATCCACTCCATCACCACCGAAATCTGGAACCTACAAAAATAAAATCAAAATTAAAAAAAATTAAAAAATAAATTAGAAATTAAAAAATTTCAAAAATAATGTCGAAAATAAAAAAACAAAATCAAAATCAAAAAAAAAAAAAAATAGGCGTCTGTGTTACGCGCCTGCCCCATGGATGGGGCGTCTGTGTTAAACGCCTTCCCCAACGGTAAGGCGTCTGCGTAGGACGCCTGACCGAAGGGAAGGGCGTCTACTACAGACGCCTTACCCATGGGGAGGACGTCTACATAAGACGCCTATCCCATGGGGGAGGCGTCTGCGTTAGACGCCTAGTCCATGGGGAGGGCCTCCTACGCAGACGCCCTCACCATGGGGGAGGCGTCTAATGCAGACGCTCGGCCCAAAATTTGCCCCGCGCCAGGCTTACCTCACCCGATGCATCACCCTCGTTAGACATTTTCGTGGTGTTTTTACTGATAAATTATGAATATACAAGACCATATGCCTTATTTATAGACACGGGACGATATGGGTATTAAATATATTGTTAAGGGCAATTTGGTAATTTCAAGGGGCGATTTAAGTAGTTTTGGGGCGACGTTTAGTAGTTCCCAAAAACAAAAGAGACAGAGTAATCTCTGTTTGGATTTTTTGTTGTTTTTATTTTAGTTTTTTTTGTTATTGATATTAACGATATTTTTTATTTGATAATGTGTATTATGCAAATTTTCAAATAAAAATGTTATTAGAAAAAAAATATAAGGTGTAATGTGCAAAACATTCACTCCAAAATTGTAACTAAGCGGGCCTATTAACGACAAAGGTGCATAAAAGTAAAAAATTTGAGTGTTCAGGTGCACCAAACCTATTTCGAAAAACACAGGTGCACGCGACCAATTTCAACTCGAACCAGGTGCACCAAATCAATTTACCCATTATAAATTGATCCCTATTGAATATTAGTGAACATTAGCGGAACTAGAAATTTCATTGGGATAGAGCTTAAAGAAAGAAATATTATCATATAGGTGATTCAAAACGTAATATTTTTTAATCAAAAGAAGACTACATTTAGTATTGGATTTAGGATTGTATTTTGGATTTAAAATTTAGGATTACATGTAGGCTTTGTTGGAAACAAGATTTGTTGTAAGGATAAGATAATTGAAGGTTGGGGTTGGGGTTCAACTGTTGCTGTTCATTCCGCTTTTGACTTGGTAGTTTTGTGTTGTTGTGGTATGTAGGGATTCGTACAAGATAGGATCTCAGATATAACGGATTTTGGATGGGTTGGATGGGAGATTTGGGTTTGAAATGTAATGTTTAGTTGATGGTGTATATTTATACAATTATGATACAAATTTATAGTTGACAATTAGTTGGAGGTGCTAGTGAATGCATGATATGAATGGAAATATATTTTTCATTGTCAATGCAACATTTCAAAAAACATCATTTATGAAAAATATAGGGAAGGTGCTGCCAATTTTTTTAATAAATAGTTATTTTAGATTTAGTTAACATGTCTTACGGTTTAGTTATATTGATTTGGATTGAGTGAAATGCGCTAGTGTGATTGAGTTAATTAATTTGTGTTGGATATGTTACTTGATTTTTAGATTGCTAAACTGATTTAGTTAGATTGAATTCATTTGGATTGATTTGGATGAGTTGGATGTGATAATTAGATTGAGTGGAATATGTCGGATGTGTTAGTTGACAATTAATTGGATGTGGTAGTTTCAGTAAAGATTGAATTTATGGTCAGTTGGAATTAAGATTTATGGTAATGGATGAAATTTGAAACCGTCAATTTGATGATGGTAGATGTTGAAACTTTTATATTGGATTTGATTATGCTTAATACATTATGTTTAACATGTTTTGTTTTAAATCAATAGAATTATGAGCTCAGACAGAAGTTGGATATACGAGAAGAGAATTACTCATAAATTCACAAAAAATATGAAGTCATTCATGAGTTGTGCTTTTAGCTCTCACAACCAAGACATTCGTGATGGGAATAAAATTTTATGACCACGGAAGAAGTGTTGTAACAATAAGTTGGCGACTAGAGGTGGTGTCATTGATCATATCATCATACATGACTTTACGGGTAATTACAAGAAGTGGACTTTTCACAGGAAACATATTGTCAGTTCGAGTGCACAAGTTGTCAAGGCGATTACAACACAATCAACAGAGATTGAGTCAGAAGAGAATGACACAGACGACATAGAGAGGATGATACACGATGTGGTGAAGGTGGTAATTCCACAACCGATTCGTCGAGACAGGGGATCACAAATTATGCTCCAAAGTTTCTTACCTACAAGAAACACAAAGATCAACCAATGTATTTTGGGTGCAAACCAGAATTGACGAAATTATCATTCGTCATCGAAGCGTTTGACATGAAGTGCACAAGTAGATGGACGGACATTGCGTTTGATAAACGGTTAGCGTATCAAACATAATTACTTCCAGATGGAGTTTGTTTGCCGAAGGATATATATGAGATGAAAAAGTTGGTTACCAACTTGGGGTTTCATTAGGAAAAAATCCATGCTTGCAAGAATCATTGCATATTGTACTGGAAAGAAAAATGAAAAAGTTGATTCATGTTCTGTGTGCGACGAATCTCGTTGGGTAACCGTGCAGGAGGAAGATGAAGAAGAAATTGGAAATGCTAGAGCCCAAAAGAGCAAAAGAATTGTAGTGGCACTCTTGCGGCACTTCCCTCTCAAACCAAGACTCTACACATTATATCTCACTACTGATATTTCCAAGTCAATGAGATAGCATGCGGAGGAACAACAAAAAGATGGGAAACTACGCCATCCGGGTGATTCTGAATGTTGGGCCGAGTTCTACAGCAAACATCCCTCTTTCGCTTCAAAAATACAAAATGTGAGGCTAGGTTTGGCATCAGATGTGTTTCAACCATTTAGTCAAATGCAACATAGTATTTGGCTTGTAATGTTCATGTCTTATAATCTCCCTCTGTAGATGAGCAGTCATTAACTTGAGTCAGTTTTTTTGCACCTTGTGTTTGAAAGTAAACACCGTTGATGATTTCAGACGCTTGGAAAGGGGCATCTGTATTCTTTTATGCTTGGGAGGCACGATTGACAGGTCTAGTGCACTATCGCTTGATGTACCCTTTCGAAAGATATATGAATAAGTTTAAATCTTTTGTTAGAAATAGAAATAAACCTGAATGATCAATTATTGAAGGTATTCTTACGGATGAGTGTACGACCTTTTGCTTTAGATATTTTAAGAGTGTCAAAACCGTATTTAATAGACCATCGAGGAATGATGAAGGTGAAAGACCTTTAGGTAAAGCTTGAATGAATGTCCTTGACGTTGTAGATATCGAGAAAGCACACAATTGGGTTTTAAATAACACTGTCATTGTTAATGAATATTTCATCGCTAATGAAGAAATTTACCGTTTACATGCATTTTAACCGTTACAATGCTTTCGTGGGATACGTCATAATCGAAGATAACAATCGAATGCACGGCATAAGAAATTTAGTGATTGGTTCTGGAAGACTGTTCGAAATGAAAACACTGAGAGTGTTGAAATCGAAATACTTGTTCGAGGTCCGAATATCGTGGCAAAGAAATATTCAGGATATGTCACCAATAAGTTTCAGTTTTGCACAGGTGATTGACATCATATCATGCATATATTTGTATCTTATATCCTTTATTCTTAGCCTAAGCAATGCTACGTAACGAGTTTTATGTTTAAGTTTCAGGAATAAATAGGTTTGAGAAGGAGAGACTCTAAAATGACTTAAAAATAAGAAAATTGACTAAGTTGCAAGACTTATAGACTAAGATGCAAAAGAGAGGGACCCGAATGCAAAACCAAAAGACTAATGAGCAAATGAAGAAACTTCACACAATCATGAGTAGTATTTTGGCAATTGGATTTGGGTCTCAAGCTACACAACCGATTAGGGTGCATCAGACATGAAGAAATCAAGCCAGACAACCACACTCCAAAACACAACCCGATCCAGACCTTATAGGCCGCTAATTGGCGGTCCAAGACCGCTAATTGGCGGTCTGTTTTGGTCCAGATCTGATAAAACTTCGTCGGGTCATGTATTAGAGTGTTTTATGTGTATGTTTAGTAGTGTATTAGTCCCCTTATCGACGGATTGTCCCCGATTGTCTTTTTCTTTGACTATAAATAGAACTCATCCTCCTCCATTGTATCATACTCATTGCTTGGTGGCATTCTCTCTACTTGGAGTAAAAGTCTTGAAGCAAAAACTCAAGGTGGAGGAGAATGTCACTTGTAATGTGAGTCATGTAAATAAAATAATTTTTCTTAGTTTCTTTTAATATTGTCTTTTAATTCTTGCATGCTTCTTTAGTTTAATTTCCTTTCATTTTGCTTCTTTAATATTTCTTGTTTGCTTAGTTTAATTTCCTTTCATTAGAATGTTTCATTTTGTTAATGTAGTTAGTGTAATGATTAGTAAGTAGTTTCATCCCCCTTTGGGGGTGGAGTAGATGTCTATACATGTGATGTAGATGGAATGAATGTTAACATTGTTGTATGTGAGAAATGTTAGTATGCTTGTTTGAATTAATAAGAACTCTTAACTTGATGGTTTCTCCCATAATGTTTAGGTACATTTCATGCTTGTTTATGTTCTTAATAACAAACTTGTCATGCTCATATTAATCACCTAGGTTAGTGCTTTGAATGATAGGTCTTGTCATTAGGTACTTCTTATGCATAACAAACACTAACTACACTTGAGCTCATTGTATGCATTCACCACACTATTTCATGTGTACACACACTCCACCCCTTAGGGGTTCTCCATTCCTGATTTCTAGTTTCTTCTATTAATCACTTAGTTTCATTTCTTCTCTCGCTTTCATTTCCTTCTTTGTTGCTTACTCGTTTAGTGTAGTTTAGTTTAATCAATTTATTTCTCTCCTTTGTTTACCACTCGTCTTCGAACTAGCCAAAGTCGACACACATCTCTGTGGATCGACCCTTATTTGTCACCGCTTCAACGCGGCCGTGTACTTGCGGTTATTTAAAACGTTCAATCAACAGAGAAATATCAGTCCAAAGGAAAAAATTCTGGTGTGTTTGTAAACGCAACAGAAAGTTACTCAACTACACGAGATAACAATCATATCTATACACCAGTCGACTATTTGGTTTATTTCAATACATAATTGAACTTGATTACTATGGTGATGTGAAATATGTTTTGTTCAAGTGCAAGTGATACGATGTTCTGGGTCGGGAAAATACCACTAGAAGCGACGAATATGAGTTTACATTGGTAAATGTCAATAGATTTCTGAAACTAGAGCAGTCATTTGTACTTGCATCCCAAGTAGAGCAAGTATTTTATGTTGGAGAGCCGAAAGAAAGATAAAGCGATAAGCAATGGTTGGTCATTGTGCGACTTTTGCCAAGAGATTTATTTGGCATGAAGGATGAAGCATCTGAAGTCCTTGAGTACTGACGAGGAAATCTTGTACAAGATAGAGTCGAATTAGACGGTATTAATTTGGTTGATTTAATTGGCGATTTTTATCGTTCTAAAATTTTATATGTTATTTAGGAAGTTTAGAACAGGCAAAATATAAAATATATGATTTTATTAAGATTTATATTGTTGTACAAAAATTAATAAAAAACCAATACGTTGCTCGAATTTCCAGCCATCAGTCCAGTATTTTCAAATATTGAAATTAAGATTCTCGGAGTTTGGCTGATCCAAAAAAAAAAATCTTCTTTGTATCAAATCAAAGGTCTTTCAGTCTAGTTTCCAGAAAGTGTAATTTCGCTCTAGAAAAATATTGCGGATTTGTTTTTAATTACAGAACAACACGGACTGCGCACAACCTACCTCTATAATTAACTAGATCAGTTTAAGATGATGTCCTGATGTTGGGAAATTAAAATTTTAATTTTTTTGATAATTAGAATTTTTATTAAGCTAATAAGACCAATTATAGGACTATTAGCCAATTACGGTTTCTCTATAGTTATATGAATTTATATGATTATAACGGATCATATAATTTTAGAAACAATTTAGATGTACATCTAAATTTTTAGAAATGTCATTTTGTTGATAAATGAATTTTCTTTTATGAATTGACTAAAGAAAACATGTGATTTTCACCGTATCACTTTATTTTAATTGCTTAATAAACCATGGAATTAGTTATTTAATCACTATTAGTTATAAATCATTCTCTGAGGATTTAAATGATTTAGTGAACCATATATACTTGAGATGAAGGAATTAATTAAAAAGTTTTAGAAATGTGCATGTTCAATATATTTCTACTCTAACTTTGTTTTGCAGGAAATTGAGTTTGTACGTGTAACGTCCATAATCCGCACTCGGGACACAACAGTCAATATAAATTAAAACCAAACAAAAAATGGACATTAACTAAAAATAGGCAAGTCGAGGCCTCAATGACAATGCCAGAGTAAAATGTGGAAAAGAAATACAAGAATATTTGAACTCCTACTACATGAATACCAAGAGGAGCAAGAAAATACATGACAACTGGGCTCAACTGATCCAGCCACGCATCCCAGGCCCAAGTCACCTCCAGCCGTCTACTTCATCCCACCTGCACACGTACAAGTCACACTTGAGTCTCAAATCAAGACTCAGTACACCACCCCAACCCGACACCATACAAGGTCTAGTCGTCCCTGACGGCTCACACTGGTCTCGTGTCCCAAAGTGACCACGCGTCCAGCGAAGCCGAGCGTGTATTTCGACCCCACCACGCATCCGATCGACAAGGCAACACTCAACCCGCTCTCACGATAGAACTGTCACACGTCCCATTCTTTATTTGATTAGTAGCATATCATGCATCATATTCGTGTTATTTATCCTTTATTTTACCCTAATATTGTGATACTCGAGTTGTTTTTATAGTGTTTTAGGTGTTAGGGAATAAAGAAGAGAAAATGGAACAAAAAAGACCTGAATGCAACAAGAATGGACTGAATTGAAGACTTCTGGACCCATTTGTAATGCACAATGACTAGATCGCAAATCGGGAAGTACCCAAGTGAAGACCCGAAGGGATATGATTGTGAAATGCAAAATATTGTGACACATGACTTGAACCAAACCAATATTTTGCCAATTAAAGTCAAATCGGTTCATGATAGTGGACCAGGGCTTCACCCAACATGAAAAATACAATATTGAACCTTTTGGAAGAAATCGGGATCGATCGGGCGCAAAAGATCCGCCAATGGCGAATTTGGATCCGCCACTGGCGGATCATTTTGCTCCAATAGATCCATAATTTCTCTCGTGTCTCGGAATTGATTAATTAGGTGCACAGAGGATAGAAAATGTTATTACAACCGTCGTATTGCTCCCATATCCATCCAAGCCCATATTTCTTTTATAAATACCATTGTAAACCCTCTTCTCCATCTCTTCTTCCTTCTTCCCCCATTAGAGTAGGTTTTAGTTTCCTGTTTTGGTAGTGTAGTAAGGGGTTGGAGAGGAGCAAACTTTATCTTTTATTTTCTTGATCTAGTTTAGTTCTTGTTTATTGTGTTGATGTTTTCCTTTGATGCAATTTCTTTTGTTGTTGTTTGTTTATTCTAGTCTTCTACATTTCTTTCATGGGTTTATGTTCTTTTCAAGTTTTCTTTAGTGTAGAGATGAGCAGAGAGTAGTCCATCCCCATGGGGGTGGAGAAGAAGGCGATTTGATCATGTGACGGATTAGTGTGTGTGTGTGTTAATCTTAATCATTTGAGCCTTACATGATTTCCATAACCATCTAATTGGATTTCATTCTTATCTTTGATGTGCTAATGCTCTTGAATGAAGCTTAGCACATGCTTAGATTAGCGAGCCTATTTTATGAGAAATGATTAGGTTAGGATAATGATGGAATGGAAGAAGGAAACAAGGCATGTGCATGCATGTGCTCATGTTGGCTTTATCCAAAGTAATGTCTTGTATGTTTTAATGATTGTGATCAATATTATTTCATGTGGAGACATAGTTGGATTTGAGTCATGATACATGTGAACATATTAGCTTCATTTCAATTATTGTCTTGTGTGATTAGATTAACAATAATGTCTTATCTTATTTCATGCGGAAGCAAAGTTGGAATTGACTTTTATGGATTTCATGTATGACATGTTTTGATGAGCACATTTGAACACATGCACACAACACACATTTTCGTATTCGCATTCTTTCTCTACCTCCCGAGCGGTTTAGTTTTATTTCTTATTTTCCGATATCTTTTGCATTGTAGTGTAGTTTCGATCACATCTCTCTCTTCTTCTCCCCCACTTGAGTATCGTTAATCCGACTCACACACACTCCCTATGGATCGATTCGTATTTGCCACCGCTTCATTGCGGTCGTGCACTTGCGGTATTTTAACTGATTCACATCACGCCCAGCGAGGCCGAGCGTGCACCGTCGACAAGACCACGCATCCGACCCACAAGGCAACACCCTACTCTAACCACGCGCCGAGCAAGTGAGCAACGCTCCCAAACGGCCTCCCATCACAACGTTGGTGAGCTGACCAGTTTCACATCTAACTTTGGAAGCAGACCACACGCCCGAGCCCGTGAGCAATGCTCCCTAACGGTCACTCGTCATAACGTGGGTGGACCCTTGCAAACCGCAACAACATAGGGGAAAACTCGGCTCCGGGAATCCAACCACAACGCCCGAGCACGCGAGCCTAGCTCCAGCGGTCACTCATAACAACGCTGGTAAATCATCCCGGACCGCCCCAACATAGGAAACACCTTAACATCTAGTCATATGTGCCTCACGCGCCATCCCCACTACACAACAACATGTCTGAGTCCGTGAGCAATGCTCCAACGGCCACTCTTAACAACGTGGGTGAATGACCGACTCCACGAACCCTTCACAACGTCACAAGGCAAGGGTAAATGCAATTTACCCCAAATTTATGGGTCACACAACCCCAACAAAACACAACATAAACTTTACTAAAACATCCACAAATTGTAGAGCAATAAACATAACAAGAGTTTAAAATCATATGAGCAGCCCAAAGATATTATAACTCTAAACCAACAATCAAAGGTGCAGGGGTATAAGTGTAATTTTACCAAAATTTCCATTAAAACATAATTCTCAAAAGTTCAGGGAAAGAACAAAAAAATTCCCAATTATTACAATTTTCTACAAATATATATGAATTCTAGGGGAAAGAAAGCAATTTTCCTAAATTAAAACATTTTTTCACATTTATAGAAAGTCCAAGCTTTATTTAGCAATTAACCCAAATATTAATCATTTACTCGAATACAAACAAACCCAGGGGTTTTCCAGCAATTATTCCAATTAAAAAAATACATTTAGTTTCAGGGTTTTCAATGTAGTTAATCCAATTATTCCTACTTTAAACAAATACATTAATTTCCAGGTTTAGTTCGCAATTGTCCCACTTAATTTACTAATTGATAAATACCCAAAACATGCATCCAATCCGGCAAAATACCCAACTAAAATATTCCACCAAATATTAAACAAATCCAAGAGCTAATATGTAAAAGATTCACACAACAAAACCCAAGTAAAAACCCCATCCCAACCTCCGCCCCCGCCGTTGTCGGCCCTGCCGGTCGCCGGCCAGCAGCCGTATGGCCTCATACAGTCACATCCACGACTCCCCACGCTCCTCCGCGCGTCTTCTTTAGCTCCTTCCCGAGCGTGCACCTCCGACCACCGGCACCGCATCTGCTGGTCTCCTCCTCCACACGCCAACTCCCTTCCAACCCCAAACCCAAACCAAGGTTGATGGAGTACCTTGACTCGATCGAGTCGAGAAGATCTCGCCGGAGAAGGGGACGTCTTCCCCTGCTCGCGCACACGCAGACGCCAGACTCGTCAAACTCCTCGTCGTCGATGTTGGAGTTGGGTGAGAGAGGTGAGGATGGGGGGGAGAGAGATGGGTTAGGGGAGGGGTTAGGGATTTGGGGAGGGGGGGTATGTCACTCCCAATGTTATGTGTGATGTACTTTGTATGTGAATGAATGTATGCTTGTAATATTGCTTGGAGTTATTAATCAGATTTAATGAAGCAAGTTGTATAGGATATCTTTAGTTATTTAATTACATCATTTAGCATTGTGAGGTTTAGAGGGGTACATTTACTTCTTGCATTAGCCAATGTATTTGTTTTTGAGATAGGAATCAAATAAGTAGAAATTGGGGGTTGCATATTTATTTTATATGAATCGTCCAATGGTGCAAGAAGATGCAAGTGAAGGATGAAGACGACGCAAGAGACATACAAACTCACGACGTTGTGGTTTTGAATGGTTTATGTTTTATTGTGGTGTGTGTGATGATGATGTTTATTAGCATGTATCTTTGCATGACCTACCATATAAGTGTCGCATCTAAATTAAAATCCTACGAAAAATTAAGCGAACTTCCTTCTCATTTTATTCCGCCCTAGTTAAACGATTGGGGTTAACATGAGTGTTGCCTCGTCCTTGACAAAGATGGAACATGTTAGGAAATTCATAGGGCCATTGGTAGGCTTTGTGTGAGGCACTTAGTCCATTTTGTGGTAATGATTTAATCTAATATGTTGCCCAAATAAAATGAGTTTGACTAACAAGTTACCAAGATCTTGTTGGATTTCGTCCCTACGCTTGGGTATATATATCATACACAAGCAAAATCATTCTCATATTTACTCAATAATTTCATGTACAAGACTGCCACGAGGATTTCAATAAAATGTATTTTATATAATATTAAAATGCATAAATTAAATCATATTTAAAAGGATTGTCAAATCCTTTTCAATAATCGGAAGTCGATTTGCACCTTGAATCACCCGCTGAATTTTCTCTAATTGTCCACCAAACTCTAAACAAGATTAGAATGATTAAAACTAGTCAATCAAATCTAATACGAGATTAGAATCTAGCTAATAACCCCTTCTATGTCACCAAATTCTTGAATCTCTCAATCACAAACACTCAATTGATTTAACAAAGATTAGATGGATGGAGAGAGGAAGATGAGAGATTGAATCAATTGATTGTTTGTGATTGAGAGATTCAAGAGCTTTAGAATCTCATCTTCAATCACAAATACTCAATTTTTGAATCTCTCAATCATTTACACTCAATTCTTGAATCTCTCAATCACCAACACTCAATTTTGTTCATTGAATAATGTATTCGTCTTTTGGAAGTGTTAAGGAAGAGACTCTTGGTCATTAACCGTAGAGCTCTAAAAGATAATAGTTTACATAAATCAAAAGTAATTCACAATCATGGTGATCAACATGGGACATTCATTACCGAGTTAAGATTGTTTGTTTGTTAAAAGATATTGTGGCTCTACAAGTATTTAACAATATAAGTATATGAAATAAAACATATTTCTTTCATATATTGAATTGACCTAACAAATCAAACATTATGAAATTGTGTTTGTGTCATTAATGTTTCATTGTGTCTTTGAATCCTAAGATATGAGACCTATAATATTTTCACATGAGAAGTGTATAATTTAATTATTATCAAAAGCTATAATTAAGTATAGTGATAAAGATAATAGTCAGTTATACATGAGTTGTGCCAGAAATGATGATATGTCAAAAGATTATCATTGTCCCTCTTGACTTGAGTGATGATATTGTTGGGCACATTGTTAAAGCAAAGTTATAATGTGCACAATGTAACTTATGTATAGTTATATATTTATAACTTGCTTGAGAGATCAAGAAATGAATATATAATACAAAGATGACACATTTCTACTTTGTATAATATTTTTAATATCAAGAGGCAAGAGATAGACACAAGTGATATTACTTATATCATTAAGTTGATCGTGTTTAGTTCAAGTGAGCAAAACATCTTTGTTATTTGGGTAACAATAATGTGTAGCTAGATACCATTGCCAACATAAATTAGATGATCATATAGGTCACACCACAAAACTGAAAAACAAGAAATATAATTTTATGTTTTATGTGATGTATTAAATTTCATATGATATGAAATGTGATGCATGTCGTAGAACAATAAAATTAATATGTCGAGATAACGACATTGTTAGAATATGAAATAAATTTGTATGAGATGTATATATTATGTTGTATAATGTTTGACATAACATATGATACTATACTACATAATAAAATGTGATCTGCAACATTATAATATATGAATTTGCTAAAATCCCAAAGGCCAAATTTTGTTGGATATTGATCCAAACATTTAGCAAAGGCAAAAAAACAATGCAAAACGGTCGAACATTTTCCAAAATGGTCGACCGATTTGAACAATAATTTTAGGTATTGAAAACGATTGACCGGGTGGACGCACGATTCGATCGAAAATAACATGAACTTTTCTTGTTGCCAAATGGTCGACCGATGTGGCATTCTATTCAACCAAAATTATCAAGAACTTTTCTAGATAACCAAACGGTCGACCGGTTGGCCTATTCGTTTGACCGTTTGCCCATGATTTTGCCTGCATCAATAAGGGAATTTTTCTGATTGTGGGCTGAATTTGTCCCAACTTGGTCAAATGAGGTTATGGGATGATTATGTCTCCAAATAAGATTGGTTAGATGAGCAATTAACAAGGTATTATGTGTAAATGGGTTACACATGATGTGGATTTGAGGATGCCTTATAAATAGGTCAATCTTCCTTTCTTTGTTATACTAATGCAATATTCTCCTCTCTCCATATTTTCTCCACCTAATCCATCCAAAAATTCGTTTATTAGTTGAGTGTTTGAGATATTAAATTCTTTGGAGCATAGAAAGAGTTATTATCTAGATTCTAACATTGAATTAGAGATTGATTGATTATCTTCGATCTCTCTAATCTTGTTTAGAGTTTGGTGAAAACTTGGAGGTGATTCCGAGGTAATCCGACGTGCAACCCGACTTCTCATTGGTAAAAAAGATTTGATGATCCCCTAGGCATGATCAAATGTTTGTATTTCAATATTAATTAGTATATAATATATATTGAAATACAATTAGGAAATTTTGTACATAAAATTGTTGGAAAATATGAAAACCGATCCTAATTGTTTGTAAATTTTAAAAATATATAAACAAGTATATGACACGAAATCCAACAGTATCTAGCTACACATTATAGTTACTCAAATAATAAAGATATTTTGTTTACTAGAACAGAATACAATTCATTTAGTGATATGTAATAATATCACTTGTGTCTATCCCTTACCACATGATATTAGGAATATTATACAAAGTAGGGATGTATCATTTTTGTATCATATATTCTTTTCTTGATCTTTTAAGCAAATTATAAATATGTAACTATACATAAGTTACATTGTACACATTATATTTTTTCTTTATCAGGGGCCCAATAATATCATCACTCAAGTCAAGAGGGGCAATGCTAATCTTATGACATAATTTTCTTCCGCATAAGTTGTATATAACCGACTAATACCTTTATCACTATACGCAATGATAATTTTTGATAATAATCAAATTATACACTTCTCAAGTGAAAAAGATATAGGTCTCGTATCTTAAGATTCAAAGACACACTGAAAATATTAATGACACAAACACAATTTCATAATCTTTTTTTATTAGGTCTATTCAATATTATAAAAAAATATTTTTCTCTTTTATATACTCATGTTATTAAATATTCGTAGAGCTATAATACATTTTAAGAAACATGACAATCTTATCTTGGTAATTAATGTACCATGTTAATAACCACGATTGTGAATTACATTTGAGTTATGTAAAATCATTATCTTTTAAAACTCTATGGTTAATGACCAAGAGTCTTTTCCTTAACTCATCTAAAAGATGAATATATTACTCAAGGAACAAAATGATCAAACATTCAATTCATAATAAAGGACAAATTAAAGTAAACATTTAGAAAACACACATTCATTTCAGATCTAGGCTTGAAACTTGGGAAGAGAGTTTATTAAAATGTGTAATTTGATAGATGACATTCGTCGTTAACTTTAAAGAACACCTTTTAATAAATTACAAGAGTCGTATAACTAGGGAAATGCAAAATTTTATAAAAGTTTCTTTTCCTTAATGGATTACGGTTAGCTCGAAAGCTTACCTTTCGTACGTAAGTCAGATAAGTTTGTCTTATATACAATGGGTTTTTGGATTACTACATTTTGGGACAAATTTAATAAGTGTAGTACTAGTTTTATTTTTCAAACTATTTACATAAATATTAATATATAAAAAAATCAACGAATTTTGTAGAATGTTGACAAGCAATTTGATGATCTGCTCGATAATCGATAAATGTCCTCTTGAGAATGATGGTTCCAACTTCATGGAGTGGGAACTAAAGATCAATATGATCTTAAGAAAGTGGACCTTTTATACGTATTAAAATATGACATGCCCATGTTAGGAGACAACCCCACTCCATATGAGATGGCTGCTAAAGAAAAGTACCGCATGGACGAGCTGATTCTTCAAGGCATTATGCTTGCGAGCATGGAAAATGAACTTCAACGGAAGTTCGTAGATTACCCTCCAAGGGACATGATCGAACTTTACGCTCCAAGGGACATGATCGAACAATTGTCGAAAATGTTCTTAGAAATCACTCATAAACAACGTTATAGAACAACTCTTGCGTTCATTGGTTGTAAGATGGCGGAAGGCACTTCTGTTAACTTGTATGTGCTGAAGATGATGGGCTATCTCGAGAGATTGGAGAAGGTTAAAGCTCCAATTCCGACTGATATAGTTGAGGATATCATTCTTGGGTCGATACTTGTCTCTTATAGAGATTGTGTCATGCATCTCCATATGCGTGAAAAGGCACCAACCCTTAAGGAGATCCACTGAAGTCTTTTGCAAGCTGAGGTCGGCATGAACAAAGGCAAGAGTGAGAAGAACAGCTTAGCGGTCTCTCATGGAAGTAAGAAAATTAAGTATAAAGACATAAAAGGGAAACCTAAGAAAGGAAACGGGGAGAGAGGAGCTCAATCGAGCAACTCCAAGGGCAAAAGGAAGAGCGCGCCCACTCCCGAGACTGAACAACATCTATCCAGGATTGGCTAATTGATACTGGATCATGTGCTCATATTTGTTCTGATATGCAGGCACTAAAGGATAGAAGGTCTCTCAAAACGAGAGAGGTTATGCAGAATGTGGGAAACGATGCTAACATCTCTGTAGTTGTAGTTGGTTCCCCTGACCTTCATTTATCCAGTGGTTTAATTTTACCTTTAAAACAATGTTTATTATGTACCATCTATTTGTAAGAACATTATATCTGTATCATGCTTGGATGGAGATGACTTTATTGTTTCTATTTCAAACTTGTGTTGTAGTTTGACAAAAGATGGTGTTTAATATGCAAATGCTTTTAGTCGTAATGACTTATATTTGCTTGAAATAAGAGATAATAAACATGATTTAAATATCAATAACAAACGTCTCAAGATGACTCATGAAAATGAGACACTCTGATGACACTATCGTCTTGGTCATATAAACGAGAAGAACATTACGAAATTACAAGAAGCTAACCTTCTTGATCTTCTCGATTGCAAAACAATAGAGACATGCGAACCTTGTTTAGTCTGAAAAATGACCAAAACACCTTTTAAATTTCCACTACTATAATCTAAAATTGATTGGTGCGAGTTAGATGTCCCAATGATTGACATCATTTCATGCTTATATTTGTATCTTATATTCATAATCTTTCACCTAAACAATGTTACGTGACGAGTTTTATGTTTAAATTTCAGAAATAAATAGGTTTGAAGAGCAGAGTCACAAAAGGACCTAAAAGCAAGAAAAAAGATTGAGTTGAAAGACTCAAGGACTAAGATGCAAGATCGAATGACCTGAACATAAGATCGAAGGACCAATGAGAAAACAAGAATGCTTCACACCATCATGGGAGTATTTTGGCAATTCTATTTGGGTCGGAGCTCCCAAAAGCAACGTAGATGCATCAAAGACAAACAAAGCCTTCCAGAAAAGCCCACAAGAAAATCCAGAGCGATCTGAACACTATAGACCGCCAATTAGCGGTCCAAGACCGCTAATTGGCGGTCACTTTTGGTCCGATCCGCTAAGATTTATGTGGAGCGTGTATTAGTGTATATTTAGTCTATTTATAGTATTTGTTTAGTCTCATACCGGGGGATTGTCCTGGATTACCTTTTTCTATGGCTATAAATAGAAATCTTCACCTTCTATTGTAATTACCCATTGCTTGGTGGCATTCTCTCTACTTAGAGTAAGCCTTGGAGTAAAATCTCAAGGTGGAGAAGAATGCCACCTTCAATGTGAGTCGTCTAATAAAATAATTTTTCCATTGTTTTGTTCTTATGTTGTTTCTTTATCCATGCTTAGCTTAGTTTTATTTCTTTGATTGTAGGCTAAAGTAGTTAGAATGTTTCTTTTCTTCTTTAGTTTAATTGTTAGAGTAATGTGTAGTGAGTAGATCCATCCCCCTTTGGGGTGGAGATGATGTTCATACATGCATTAAAGAATGGAGATGAATGTTACATATTTTGATTGTGTTGATCAATGTGAATGTATGCTTGCTTGTTAGATTAGAATACTACACTTGATGGGTTTTGCCACACATCTTTGACACCTCCCATGCTTGTTTAGGTTCTGAAATAACCAGCTTGTGTATATGAATGTTAATCAACTAGGTTAGTGAATGGGTGATAGATTTTGCCATAACATTTAGACACTTCCTATGCATGAAAATATTACCTATATTTGTGCCTATAGAATGCATTCTTCACCATCTTTTTACATGTGTGCACACACTCCACCCCTAGGGGTCTTTCTCTTCTTGATTCCAGCTTAGTTTTACACTCTTTTAGTTTTGATTCGAAGTAATTGTTAGTTGCTTTACTTTGCATTTTTCTTCTTAGTAGTTTAGTGTATTGTAGATTAGCATAGACAAACTCTTCTCCCTTTTTGTTGTCACTTGATTTTTGAAAAACTAGAGGCTACTCACCTCCCTGAAGATCGACCCGTACTTGCCACCACTTCAACGCGGTTGTGCAGTTGCGGTATTTAAAACGATTAAACAAGTTTTTGGCACCGTTGCCGGGAGGTGTCAGTCCAGACTCTGGTTTGGACGATTCGAGTGGATTTAATTTGTGTTTTGTAGTTTTCTTTGTTCCAGGAGACTTTGAGGACCAAGGGAAAGAACCAAGAGAAATTTGAAGCCAAACAGAGCAGCATAGACCGCCAATCAGCGGCCTGAGACCGCCAACTGGCGGTCTGGTGAGCTCTGTTTCCTTTCTTTTTCTTTGTCCTGTGGTATTATTGGCTATAGTGATCTCGGACTCGATTTGGCATGTTTTGACTTATAGTTTGTTCCCAGATCAATAATCAATCTCCCTTTAAGCAACTTGGACCTTAAAACCCAAAGCAAAAGATTAGGCATTATTTCTTGTTTAGGTCATGCATCATGTGCTCGACTTAGGCACGTAGATTGTCTTTTCTTTTAGATTTACTTTCAGTTGCTGAGTGTTGGCATGAGGTACGCATTTCGTTCTCTCATTTATGCATTTTTTATGAGCATGCATTAGTTAGTAAGAAGTGCATTGCAACAAGTGTGAGTTGAGCGTTTGTTTGGAGAGTTGATTGTTAGATTAGGACTCCAAAACGCTACTAAGGAGGGGCTGTCCCATATAAGATAAGGTGGGGGATTTCATCACCCTTTCCTTCGCCCCAAAAACCACACTAATCAAGAGCCTAATTTTAAAATCAAGTAGACGTTGGCCCTAAGGATTTCGGGCGCATTAGGAGAGTGATCCAGTCCCGACCGTCATGGCCTGATCGGCGTTGCCCACTCTGTCGATAGTAGGAGAGACGAGATCTTCGTATCTTCACTCACTCGCTGGGCTTTGTGGTCCTCGTCGTAGGGAGGTGAGGCGTGTTGAGGCCGTGTGACCTCGCAGTTAAGCGTCGTCTAGCTGTAAGGACCTATAGCGACCTTAGGACTGTTTGAGCCTTGTTTGCTTGTGTGCTTCTACCTTTACCCACCCGCCGTAGCATAACAACTTCTTCCCTTCTCTCCTGAGTCATTCCCTCTCTTATGTGTCCCTTCGTCCTCTCCTCTACGCACATTCTTTGTTAAAAAAAGGTTTTGGTTTGTGTGTGCCCTTTGTGCATGCTTACGTGGGCATGAGACGAGAGTGACTGTTTGACGAGGCGTGTCGTCAACCCTGCTTCGGTAGTCAATTACTCGACGCCTCCCTCCTCTCGTATTGCACATAGTCCGGGTTCAATGGCTGCTCATTTCCGTGAGGAGGATCAGTTGTTGGACCCACCTGTTCCACTTGTGCTTCCTGTTCTTCCTGTTGTGGCTCCCATACCTCTCCGTGATCGATGCTACCCGAGTCGTACCGCTCTACCATCATGCATCGTATTGCCAGAGGCAAATGGGAACCACTTTGAGGTTAAGCCTCAGTTTATTTCCATGCTCCCTCAATTCACTGGGAAGGGTGACCCCTATATCTTTCTCAAGGAATTTGAGGAGGTCTGTGTTATGTTCAAGCTGCAACAACTTAGCACAGACTCCATCCATCTTAGGCTAGTCCCTTTTGCACTAAAGGATGATGCCAAGAAGTGGTTGTACAGCAACCAAGCGAATGTCTTTAGGACTTGGGATGAATTTCAATCTACATTTCTCAAAAAATACTTTCCAAATCATCAGACTCAAAAATTGAGGAACGAAATCAATTCGTTCTATCAACATGAGACCGAAACATTTCATGCATATTTAGAGAGATTCAATGAGCTACTATCCTCATGCCCTCACCATGGCATCGAGTTGTGGCGCCTTTGTCAGATTGTCTACGAGGGTCTTCACATCCCATCCCGAACTCTCCTTGAGTCCATGTGTCAAGGAGAGTTCTTAGGAAATGATGAAAGGGAGGCATGAGCTTTCCTAGAAAACCTCGCTGAGAAAATCATGCAATGGGAGAGTGTAAGGGAACCACCTGCATCATCCAGCATAGGAGCGAGGATCGCGAATGCAAACTCGACTAGATCGGGTGCCGCATTTGCTGTCGATACCACTACGACCACCGAGGCACGCATGGTGGCCTTAATGCGCCGTATGGATTCGATTGTGCTCCAAAACCAACAAGGTACACCTCATGTGTCTACATGTGGTCCAATTCCCTGTCATTCATGTGGTAGGATAGGTCATGTAGGAAGCAAGTGTGCGTCTACTCCTCCTGAGATGGAACGTGTCAACGCCATCTATGATAGAGCTACGAATGACCCATACTCATCATCTTATAATCTCGGATGGAGGAACCACCCCAATTTTTCATGGAACCAAAATAATGCCCCAGGTGGTCCTTCAAACTCCTCTCAACCACACCAACCGCCCATGCATGCACAATCCTATCAGCCACCCCAAGCGCAAATCACCAATCAATCGGGTTTCCCAAATTCCAACAATATGGAAACCTGATTCAATTCGCTTGAGACCTTGACTCGTGGACTTGAAAACTCAATGAAATTTTTTATGTCAACCACAAGTCAAGTTCTCACTTCAAATCAGCAAACCATCAAATCTCTAGAGCTTCAGATGGGCCAATTGGCTCAGTCTGTATATGAAAGAGAGAGAGCTCTGCCTAGCCAGCCTGAGGCTAACCCTCGCATGTACCAGCAACAACACATGCAAAATGAGAATGCAGTAGCTTGGGGGCGGCAAGTGAACCATGTGGAGGAACCTGTTCACCATGTTAATTCCATTGTAACCTTAAGGAATGGAAATCAGGTTGACAATCACATTTCCTTGTCACCACCACCATCTATGCAGCCCCTCAGTGGGAATGGTGGTGAAGAAGAGGGTGATGGTAATACACCAACACCTCCTTCTTAGGCACCGCAGAAAACCTACCTGCCAAAAGCTCCCTATCCCAGTAGGTTAACCAAAAAGCAGAGTGACACAATGGATAAGATGTTAGAGGTGTATAAGCAAGTGAATGTTAACATCCCCTTGCTGGATGTCATCCAACAAATACCTCAATATGCCAAAGTGTTGAAGGATCTCTGCACAACCAAGAGGAAGATCAATGTTCCTAAGAAAGCATTCCTGGCTGCGAATGTAAGCTCACTTTTGTCCAATCCCACCTACACTAAATACAAGGACCTTGGGTTTCCAATCATTCAGTGTACGATAGGGGACACTAGCATGAGTAATGTATTACTTGATTTAGGATCGGTGGTCAACCTCCTCCCATTTTCTGTTTATCAACAGTTGAACTTGGGAGAATTGAAACCAACTAAGATCACCCTCCAATTGGCGGATAGATCCATTCGTATTCTAAAGGGGATTATCGAGGATGTGCTTATCAAAGTTGGAGATTTTATATTTCCAGTCGATTTTGTTGTCCTCGATACCAATCCTGTTGCGCACACCCACTCTCAAATACCTTTGATTTTGGGTAGACCATTTCTGGCAACCTCCAATACCTTAATTAATTGTAGAAATGGTCTCATGAAGCTCTCATTTGGTAACATTAGTGTCGAGTTTCATGTGTTCAACTCTAGTAGGCAACATGAGCCCAATGACCAACCTTTAAATCTCAATCTCATCCACCAATTAGAGAAAGCACTGCAAAATCAACGAACACCCCTAACACCAATGCAACCCATTGAGAATGGAACCCATTGAGAATGCAACATGAGCCCAATGACCAACCTTTAAATCTCAATCTCATCCACCAATTAGAGAAAGCACTGCAAAATCAACGAACACCCCTAACACCAATGCAACCCATTGAGAATGCAACCCATTGAGAATGGATCTGAACACTGTAGACCGCCAATTAGCGGTCCAAGACCGCTAATTGGCGGTCACTTTTGGTCCGATCCGCTAAGATTTATGTGGAGCATGTATTAGTGTATATTTAGTCTATTTATAGTATTTGTTTAGTCTCATACCGGGGGATTGTCCTGGATTACCTTTTTCTATGGCTATAAATAGAAATTTTCACCTTCTATTGTAATTACCCATTGCTTGGTGGCATTCTCTCTACTTAGAGTAAGCCTTGGAGCAAAATCTCAAGGTGGAGAAGAATGCTACCTTCAATGTGAGTCGTCTAATAAAATAATTTTTCCATTGTTTTGTTCTTATGTTGTTTCTTTATCCATGCTTAGCTTAGTTTTATTTCTTTGATTGTAGGCTAAAGTAGTTAGAATGTTTCTTTTCTTCTTTAGTTTAATTGTTAGAGTAATGTGTAGTGAGTAGATTCATCCCCCTTTGGGGTGGAGATGATGTTCATACATGCATTAAAGAATGGAGATGAATGTTACATATTTTGATTGTGTTGATCAATGTGAATGTATGCTTTCTTGTTAGATTAGAATACTACACTTGATGGGTTTTGCCACACATCTTTACACCTCTCATGCTTGTTCTGAAATAACCAGTTTGTGTATATGAATGTTAATCAACTAGGTTAGTGAATGGATTGATAGATTTTGCAATAACCTTTAGACACTTCCTATGCATGAAAACACTACCTACATTTGTGCCTATAGAATGCATTCTTCTTCATCTTTTTACATGTGTGCACACACTCCACCCCTACGGGTCTTTCTCTTCTTGATTCCAGCTTAGTTTTACATTCTTTTAGTTTTGATTCGAAGTAATCGTTAGTTGCTTTACTTTGCATTTTTCTTCTTAGTAGTTTAGTGTAGTGTAGAGTAGCATAGACAAACTCTTCTCCCTTTTTGTTGCCACTTGATTTCTGAAAAACCAAAGACTACTTACCTCCCCGAGGATCGACCTGTACTTGTCATCGCTTCAACGCGGTTGTGCACTTGCGGTATTTAAAACGATTTAACACCCAACATTCCTAAGTTTACATTTTGTTGCATGTCTTGATAGATAACCGGTTCTTTAACTACCAGGTGGAGAAAGTTGAGCACCACGTATTTTACATATAGTGATATCTTTCCCATTTTTATCTTATCCTAGGTTAAAATCTTCCCAAACGGGACTAGTTTTTTTCTAGTACTTTTGCCTTTAGATTTTCTAGTTGATGTACTAACACAGGAATTACGATTCCTTTCGGTTGATGAATTAATTGATGATTCAGATGTCATTGAAATTAAAAAATATGCAAACAAAAAATCTAAAATTTCTAAACAATGACGAAGCCATGATAACTAATTCAATTAGATTAAACTCAAATAAACTAAAAGAGTAAAGAAATGCAAACGAGAATGCGAGAAGTGGAAACGAGGTGTCGGCGTGTCGCGAAATCAGACGAATTGAGCAGTAGTTTTAGGCTTTTGCTCAAAGTCTGACTCGCTTCCAACACAATGAGAACACTTAGTGAAAGATTAAGAACGTCAATAAGAAAATTGGAACAAAAGAAAAAGATTTGGTGTGAAGAAATGAATGGAATTGAGAGTTTATATAGATTTTTGTAATGATATTTTGGTAATTAACAAAGTTGCAAAATCGTAATTTTTAAAAAAAATTGAAAATACCTAACAACCATAATATACGTTGGGTTGACGGGTCTTCGAAGGCTTAACCGTTTTCATTACCTTTAGCTCGGGTCAGTCTGACCTGCTACTCAGGCCTAGAAATACCGATAGAACGATGATAGAATCAGAAATATAGTATTTAAAAATAACATATAAGTATATAAAAAAACTTTTTAAATCCAACAATTAACTCGTAAAAAAATAATAAAGTATACCATGTGGAATTAACAATGACAGAAGTCAAGTGGGGGGAACTAGCGAGGAAAGCAAGCAAGCAGCCATTCCACCAAACTACCCCAAGGAAGATCCCATCTAAACCGCAAATCCACAATGTCCATATTCCAACCATGGCGTCGTCCACCCCAGTCAGACCCCCTCCGCCGCTCGAAGCTCACAGTCCTCCTTCTCACCTTCCTCGCCTACGCGTCCTACCACGCGTCCCGCAAGCCCCCAAGCATCGTGAAACCCGTCCTGGGCCCACAACCCCTCTCCTCCCCCACCTCCGGCTGGGCCCCCTTCTCTGGCCCAGACGGCCCACACCGCCTCGGCGAGCTCGACCTTTTCTTCCTCTCCTCCTACGCCCTCTCCATGTTCCTTTCCGGCCACCTCGCCGACCGGACCCCGATCGGATTCCTCCTTCCCCTCTCCATGCTCCTCTCCGCTCTCTCCACCGCCGCCTTCGCGCTCGCATACTTCCTTGATCTCCACTCCTTCGCCTTCTTCGCCGGAGTGCAGATCCTCGGAGGCGTTTTCCAGAGCGCCGGGTGGCCGTGTGTGGTGGCGGTGGTTGGGAATTGGTTTGGGAGGGAACGGAGGGGGTTGGTGATGGGGATGTGGAGCGCGAACGCGTCGGTCGGGAATGTTGTTGGATCGGTTGTGGCGGCGTCCGTTTTGAAGTACGGTTGGGGATGGGCGTTTGTGGTGCCGGCCGGGGTGTTGGTGGTGGTGGCGGGGTTGGTGTGGAGGTTTTTGGTTGTCAGGCCAGAGGAGGTGGTGAGAGAGGAGGTGGAGATGGTGGGGAGTGGGGAGGCGGAAGGGGATTCGCTGTTGGGGAGCAGCGGAGATGGAGGTGCGATTGGGTTCGTGGAGGCATGGAGGTTGCCCGGGGTGGCCGCGTTTGCCGGGTGTTTGTTCTTCTCGAAGCTTGTGGCGTATACGTTTTTGTATTGGTTGCCGTTCTACATTAGGCACAATGGTATGAGTTTAAATTGTACTTGGTGATTACTTGATTCATTAACTGACAGATACTCCGGGGAACAAGTAGTTATTCTAAGAGTAAGTGAAAGTCATAAGGTTATGCGGCTCGCGTGCAAGGTTGAAATAGAAAAATATGGTTTGAAACCATACCAGAAGTGTTCTTGTGTTTGTGTCTTAAGTTTGGGATGAAAGTTGGAATTTGATAATGTTTATACTTCTTACAGGCAATTGGAAAATTCTGTAGTTAGAAGCCTACAATTGAACATGGACGGAATTGACTCATTTGTTGGAAACTCAAATTCTTTGATTTTCTTTAGTAGTGAATTCGAGGATTCGAACTTCAAGTTAGGAGAAGTTATAAGATTCTTTTTGTGTGTACCATTTCAATATTATAGTAATTAGATGGCTATCTAATGCAAATAGCTAGAAGGATCTCCCCGCGTATTTAAAGTCATGAGATTACATGGCTTTAATTTTTTTTATTCTTAAAGTAGTACTATTGTTTAGGAACTGTATAGAAGTACTAAAACATAAATACTAATCTATTGTTGAAATGTGAAGGATATCTGTCATCACTTTCATTGGACCAAAAATTAGGGAATAGAAATCAATGATTGCTTAACCATAATGTCCGCTTCATTGATTTTTTCCCTTGTTCTTATCAACCAATGGTATGATAGGCAAACAATTTGAAGAAAAAGTATTAAAGTAATATTCAAGAAGACTTAAGATAAAATATTTAGAGAAAACAGAAACCTAGAAAACAAGGAATGTGAAAATTTTCAATGTGAATCCAATGGATTTTAGACAATGGTAGATAGAGGAAGAGGAAGGTTGATAGTGTTTTAGGATCTAAGAATTACATTAATTGAATATTTGAATTTGTTTCTCGTGAAGAAGAGATGGTGGAATTTGGTAGAAGTTGCATTTTGATATTCCTATAAATCTGTCTGGCCCTATTCACTGTGCAATTTTGGTTGATTTTTTTCCGTAGGTTAGATATTAAAGATTGTTACTGTAGCATCCTCTGTTTATTGACTTGGTCTATAACCAACTATCACTATAACCAATACTTAGATGGTTCTATAAATAATAAAAAATATACTAAGATGGTGTGGCCTGAGTGACTTGAGTCTGGTATGAGTTAAGACCAAGTACAGGATCACTAGCATGGTTGCTTGTAAAATTGAGGCAGTGACTAAGACTTTTCAACATTTCCTTGTGCTATTTAAAATATATCTTCTGCAAGCTGCAAGCATAAATTGTATTTGTATGAGTTTCCATTCAAAACTATTCAAACATTTTTCTGCATCAATTTAAAGCCTTGAGACTAAACTAAATAAGCCTGGTAAATATTTCTCTGCAATAATAATATAAATTAGTATGTAATGCCCAAAAACGATCACTGTTAACGCTGAAGTTGAATGTGTGACATGGAAACCATTCCCAAACGCCTCTGATATATTGTGTCTATTGTCAGACCTATTGTAAAACCAATTTCTTAGTTGGGGGACTTAGATTAGGAGACATGTTCAAGATATATCGTGCCTTCATGACTTATAACCTTTTACAGTATCAAATGTGTATGGATGAGAATCTGTTATTTGTATTCTTATTGAGTTACATGGCTTCCTTATTTTGTATGTATATTTTTTCTATTATAAAATAGCTGGCAGTAGCATGAGTGCAAATAAGATTTTCTGTTTTCTTAGAACAAACAAGTTGGCATTTTAAGCACAGGATATGACCCCAATAGATGAGTTTGTAACTTTGTATGCTATTACTTTTCGTATAAAAGTCGAAAACCACTTCTCACATCATTTTGTGTTCTCATTAGTCGTTTTGATATGACAAGGCTTTAGAAAAGAGCCTTACTTGCTTTGTAAATTTCCTTGAAGCTGTCGCTGGTCACCACTTATCGCACAGGACTGCTGGGATTCTTTCAATTGTATTTGATATTGGAGGTGTCTTCGGTGGAACTTCAGCTGGATATATTTCAGACAAGCTGGAGGCCCGTGCTTTTACTTCTCTCCTCTTTCTCATCATCTCCATACCAGCATTGATCTTGTACAGAGTCTACGGAAGTGTTTCCAACTCTCTGAACATTCTTCTGATGTTCTTTTCCGGCTTCTTTGTTAATGGTCCTTATGCACTCATCACCACCGCAGTCGCAGCAGATTTGGGTACCCAGGATCAGATCAAAGACAGTGAACGGTGTTTAGCCACTGTAACTGCCATTATCGATGGCACTGGCTCTGTTGGCGCTGCTTTGGGGCCTCTGCTCACAGGTTATGTTTCTACCACTAGTTGGAACGGTGTTTTTGTGATGCTTATTCTTGCCATTTCACTTGCATGTATGTTTTTAGTTCATCTTGCAAAGGCTGAAATATCTAAGATAATGACAGAGAGGAAATAGTCTAGTCCACCATATTCTTTTTGACCCACTCTACTAGATTCTTATGTTACGCAATAGGTTTTGTTTCTTAATCTTCTACTTGTACATTGCTGTACTTATTGAATAATACACAAAGTATTTCTATATACTTTTTGATGATATTGAACTGCATTGGACGTTAAGTGAAATCAGATTATTGTCATAGTTGCAAAGAGCGCTACTTAGATATTTTGTGCCTGATTGGGCGATTTGTGCCCCCTTAACGGGGGCAGATATTCATTGCTCGGCCTGCCGCCCAGCCCTGGCCCAACCGGTTGGGTGTTTTAAAATTTTAAAATTTTATTTTTTTTAAAATTGTTTTAATCTTTTTAATTTGTTAAAATTTGATTTTTGTTAATATCACTATACATTTATCTAAATTAATTACTTTGTTAATCTTTTAAAATTTTAATTTTGGTTAATTAAATTACAATCCTTGAAAATATTAAATAATACGGAAATTAAAATACATTTATTCACTAGAAATATAATTACAACATTGATACACTACGACATACAAACTTAATAAAATTATAAAACACAATGATAAGCTAGCCTACATTAACCTATTAGTTTCCGCCTAATCTACCATTTTTGCGAGCATTTGGTCTTCAAGTTCTGTTCGGTTTGAATTCTTTAGCAAAAGATTATCATTTCCAACTTCTGGTTATCTTGCTTCGTCTTCAACTTTCGCTCGGCCCGTTCTGTTCACTTTCCACGTGCTTCATGTCTTCTCTAACTTTTGAACTATATTCAAGTTTATCACGTATTTCGTAAATTCGGTTGGCTCCCCGATCTTGTATCAGAGTTTTTCCTTCTTTTTTTGATTTTTTAACACTTTCAGGTCGAACAAATGGTTGTGAACTTGTGATGAGTCTTCGTTTGTCGATTTTGAATAACCCGTAGAATCATCAATATTTTTCCTCTTGCCGGAGCTTCTGATTTGTGGACTACTATCCATTTCCCCCCGTTGACATGCTGGTGGGCGTCCCCGTGGTACACTCATTGGACCAGATTGAACGATTGACTCCCACTTTGAGAACCTGCGTAACATTACCCAAGCACGAAGGAATACAAACTTGGATCCAACAATGCGCTCGTAAATATTGTGAGCTTCCTGGATTCATCGATGTATCTGCTCATTTTTTGTTGAAGAGTTCCATCGTAAAAAGCAGTCCACTTCGTAATTGATGGTGTGATTCTTCACCAACGACTTTTCAAGGAGTATGTGACTTGCATGGTCATGTCTGTGTTGTTTTGGCATGAATCATCGTACACTTGTTTGATCTTGCTCCAAAACGCTCTAGCTCTTTGGTTGGTGCCAACAATTGAATCGGTACTCACTTACATATACGCCAAGATTAGTGTTTCGTCCTCCAATTCGGATCACGATTTCGGCTTGATGGATTATTGGCCACTTTGCACTGGTCGTGATGATGTATTTTGTGAGAGATGAGTGAGGAAACGGTTGACATCGTCTTTGCACTTGTCTCCCGACAGAGCATTTGGGTATACATTTGGTATTTGGTTTGGTGGATTTTGTGGGTACGTCGGGAAATTGTTAAGGTCGTAATTAAGATATTGTGGGTACGTTGGGAATTGTTGGTGCTTATAAGATTGATATGAGTTTTGGTACGAGAATTGTAGATGCCTGGTGGAAAATAATAGACGAGAGTTGGTCGGTAGACGACATGATTCACGGTTGTGGTCGAGAGAAGACATTTCGGTGTAAGAATTGAAGTGTTTGTGAGAATTGAAGTAGGGGATGATTGTTTGTGAGAATTGAAGTAGGAGATGTTAGGGTGCTTAAGTAAGTGTAGATTTGCGTGAATAGTGTAGATTCGTCTGACAAAATTGTAGTAACATGGATTGTTTTGCAAGATCACGAATTTTCTATAGCAACACAGATTGTTATGCAAGATCACGAGTTTTCTGTAGCAACACGGATTGTTATGCAAGATCACGAGTTTTTTTGTACCAACATGGATTGGTCTGCAAGATCACGAGCTTTTTGTACCAACAAAGATTGTTTTGCAAGATCACGAGTCTTTTGTAGCAACATAGATTTTCGCAAGTTGACAGTGTACATTAAAAGTGGTTGTTCCTCATGTCACGAACACCACATTATCGACTTCTTACACTCATAATCTGTCTTTCCTTATGGATTCTTTTGGTGAAGGGAGTTCTTACATGGGTTCTTGTGGCTTCAGTTCATCTTGTTCGTCATCTGACGAGATGACCATCCGTGACAGATACGCGGCACTGGACCAGACGACCAAAGTGGTTCGCCAATTATTAATTCTTGAGGTCACTACAAATGCTCCGAGGAGGAGGAGGAGATGAATTCGTAACCCGGACAGAAATCGTACGGTAGGTTATAACCGTCTAATGTTAGATTATTTTACTAAGAATCCTTTGTCTTCGGATTGTATTTTCAGAAGAATGTTTCAAATGCGGAATAATGTTTTCCTTCAAATTTTAACCGTTGTTGAGGCATTTGATGTCTTCTTCTAACAAAGGTCGGACGTCGTAGGGGTAGACTTGACATATCAGGTTTACAAAATGTACTACAACACTACGAATGCTAGCATATGGCATAGCGGCTGATGCGGTTGATGAGTACTTATGACTTAGCGAAACAACAATAAAAATGACTCCAAAATTTTTGTGAATGTGTCATTAACAACTTCAGCGCTGAATATCTACGAAGGCATACTCCGACGTACTTAGCAAGGCTACTCCAAGTTGGTGAGCAAAGAGAGTTTTCAGGCATGATGGGGAGCATCGATTGTATGCATTGGGAATGGAAAAATTGTTCAGCTACTTAGAATGGACGATATCAACGACGAAGTGGTAAGGCAACACTTGTTTTTGAAGTTGTTGCATTTTATAACCTATGGATCTAGCATTCGTTTTTCGGTATCCCAGGTTCGTGTAATGATCTGAATGTTCTTCAATGATTTTCGGTTTTCAATGATATACTGGAAGGTCGAGCGTCACATGTAACTTATGTGGTCAATGATTCTCGATATGATATAAAATACTATTTTACATATGATATTTATCTGAAATATGCTGCATTTATCCAATCAATCATTCTTCTTGAAACCCCGAAAGATAGATTATTCGCTGAAGTTCAGGAGCAACGCGAAAGTATGTGGAACACGCATTTGGAGGACTTCAAGTTAGATTCACGATTGTGAAAATCTCATCTCTTGCATTGAATCCTCCAATGCTTAATAAAATAATGATTGTAGGCATCATCATGCACAATATGATCGTAGAGGAAGAACACGACTCTTACGATCATTTTGTTGTTATAAATGAATTTATTCATGATCGACCTCAAAATATCAGCGAAAGTTCGAATGAGGAACGTTTTCAGTATTTCATCGATCATATCGTGGATATTAACATATATCTTGATACTAGAGACCGAGTTCGTGATAGACAGAAACATTTGGCTTTAAGATCTGATTTAATTGAGAATATATGACAATGCTACCGAGGGAATGCAAATTAACAATAATTTTGTAATATGTATTTTAATATTTTAAGCTTTAATTATTGTAATATATAGTTGTCAATTATTTATTATCAATAATATTTTTGTGGTCTTAATCGTTATATTTGTTATTTAATTAGATTAAGTAATTGTAAAAATAATTTATTATGTATTTTGTAGATTATTGTGAAAGAATAAAAAAGAAGATAAAAAAAAATGATGTGGAAGAAAGAGCGTTAAAAGTTGGGGAAGGTTAAGAAATGAGTTTGATGTTGGGTGAATAAAACTGTGGATAAAAAGACATGATGACGTGAATGAGTGTGAAAATGTGATTTTTTGGGGTGGTTTTGGGGAGGGTAGTGGATGACCTTAGATGATAATGACATAATATCTTTAAACATCTTATTGAAAGGTTGCACTTTTTTAAATAATTATTACGATTATTGTTAACAGCTTATCAAGGTTAAGTATCTCATCCATGACTCAGCTTTCATTTGGATATAACGTCATTTCCTCTTCAAAATCACTATTTTATGAATATCTGCATATATGCCATTTATGATTTATTTATTCTTGCTGTGAGCCTTAATTGTGGAACACATGCATCAAAAGATAAGTGAATGAAAAAAAGTTAATATCTAAATTCAATATCAAATGTAAACTGAATTATATTCATGAATAGAAAACAATTAACAAACCATAGGATCATTCTCTTGAAGAGGTATATAACATGGAAAAATGCTGAGAACATTATGTCGGTCGTTATTGAACACTGGTATGGCTTCTAAGGTCTAACAGTTAGGTCCACCAAAAGAGAAACCTGAGTTATTATAAAAAAACATCCCGAAATCATAGCACTTGTAATTTGTGACAAATAAATCTTGTAGAGCTCAAAAAACATGTCTCAAAGTTGAATTACAGTCAACATACTTCATTTGCTTGATGAAGCACGCTGGAAATTCGTCGCCCACATCGTCTTCGGGACGGTGCCCGTTACCCATCGCCAGACAAGTTTCGTTTTGTAAGCAACTAACATATTCACCCCATTGGATCTGTTTCGCATGGTCGAAGTTTTTGAAGAGATTTGCCGGCCAATACCCGACGTAGTTCGAAGGGATCCGTAAGACAACCACCAATGATGACCAGTTGGTTTGTCTTGGTATTGGAAATATTTCCAGGAAAAACATTAACTCTTTGTTGTGCAAACATCATTTGGTTTGCAAGAAATGAGATTTCCAATTACTTGTACGAGGCATAAAACTGAGGACAATTAAGAGTCGAAATTTACTGAAATATCATAATGTTCAATCAGTTTAGATGATCAAAATTGCAGCACTCCATGTTATATAACTTCTTCAGACCTCTATCCGTGGGTTTTTGTGGGTTCTCAAATTAAGAATTCAGAATCCGATCATTGAGAATAACAGATATGAAAACTATGAGTTCCGATTTTTTTAAACAGTTAAGACATTATGGAAGCCAATATTTTTTGTGTAAAAAAAGGGTCACTGTTTAAGAATGTTATTGAAGTAGAGACTTTAAAATGTACTTTTTTCTCTCAAAATGATTATACGAATTTTTCGTCACGTTGGTTGAGGACTTTCAGTTTGCCTTAGGACTATCTACAATTCTACATATACATGTTTCAATAAAGTATACATACAATGGAGTATTTCCTCAAAACACTTGAAAGTTAGTACCATATATGATGTATCATCAAATTATCATAGCATTAATGATTTTTTCTTCGGAATACACGGAAACGACTATATATATACATATATACATAAATTATAGAATAAGTCATGTGCTCATTTTAAGTTTAAGTGAGCCCCCTAAATATTCACCATCCAAATCAAATCCAAAGGTTGATATGAGATCTTATTTTTACTCAAAAGATGGTAAAATTGAAAATCAATCTTTCACTCAAAAACAAAACCCACGTTTCTTTCCCACTTGATCCCATTAGACCTCTCTCAAACCAAATCCATGACCTCTCCTCCCCACATTCCCTATCTCTCCGGAGTCTTGTCGTCGTTGTTCGTTCATGGCGTCGTTCCTCCTCACCGTCATCCGCTTGCTTTCCCTTCG
This sequence comes from Triglochin maritima, assembly GCA_963682175.1. Classification (NCBI taxonomy): domain Eukaryota; kingdom Viridiplantae; phylum Streptophyta; class Magnoliopsida; order Alismatales; family Juncaginaceae; genus Triglochin; species Triglochin maritima. The sequence continues at coordinate 10,325,940 of OY821785.1, forward strand.
CTCCGACGTTGGGAAGGTGTTGGTTTTTGTGGTTGGAAAGGAAGCGTAGTGGGTTGGACGGGCAGGCGGAGGAGGGGAGGGTTAGGATCGAGTGGGAGGAGGAGGCTGGAAGGCTCGGTGGTGGCTGGGCTGGTGGAGGCGTAGTTTGGTGATCTAGGGTTTGGTCCGGATTTGGGTGGGTTTTGTTTGGTCGGAAGTTGGAATTTGGTTTGGAAGAAGGTTGTAATTTTGACTCTTTTGGTGCTGAAAATGGTTGTGAAAGATCGGGTTTTTTAGTGTTTGGAAAAGTGGATTCGATTTTCTTTGGTTGAATGCTTTCCGTCTTGATGTTTTTGGAGTGGATTCGAAATTTTTGATGTTGTGTTAGTGAGAAAGGTTAGTTTTTCATCAAAAGCTTCTTAGTTTAGCTATTAAAAGTACTGCCTTTTGTAGTTCGTTGGTGACATTAGTTGTTCGTTGGTGACAAACATGATTCGATCTATTTGGGTTGTGAAGTCATTTTTTCTCTCACGGGGATGGGTTGTGAAGTTTTTATACAAATAAATTTATGCTGCAACAGTTTTTGTTAACCCTTTCTTCTTCATTGGACTGCTTTGCTTTTAATTCAAACAAATGTTTTCTGGCAGCTTGCTTGCCTTTATGCAAGTCGAATATATTTCTTACTCATTACAATTAACAAGTCTGTCATGCTTGATGCTTGTCCATTTAGTTTATGTGATATATACCCTAAAAAGAGGACGGAAAGTATAGGTAAGTTCATTGGGATTTTGTTCAGAAGTTGTTCTCGTTCACATATGGGAATGTTCTGCTCTTTGATACGGTGATCCAAGCTTTCCATAAGTATGGACTCCCTTTCTTTTCCTCTTCCTCTTCAGAGTCATTTTTAAAATCGAAAGGTAGAGCAGAAAATCTAAAAGCATTACATGTTGCCTGAGTAATATTGGTTGTCTATCAGTAATTGATAGTGTCGTTATTTGTAAAACAAATTTTCTGTTATGTTCGGTGATATGTTTACTTTAGTGGTCGAATATTCTGCATATTTGTTTGGATTAATGCTCGAATTCTCTCTTGCTGCGTTGGACAACAGATTGCTACACAACCAAATTATGAATTTTGGTGTGATTGTAGAAATTTTATAATATTTTTGATTGAATCAGTATTATTTGGTTGGGTTATGAAGGTGTGATGGATGAGCAAAATCGGTAATATCTGGTTTGATTATTCTGCATATTTGGTTCTGCATATTTGATCGGTAATATTTGTTATTAACATAATATTCCTGTTATTATGCATATTCACTTTTGTTTTATTATAACATTTTATTATGGTCACCATCATGTCATTTTGGTACATGCACGTTTTTATTTGTTAAAACCAACTTATATTTTTTATGAATATGTTGCAGGTTTTATATGTGTCATTCCCCCCAACAATCAGCCACAAGTTTGAATTGTGGGCTGTATGTCTTGAGGTTTGCACAACATCTTTATGAAGGGAAAAAAATATTTGCTTTCGGAGAAGAAAATATGGCTCGGATCCGTGCAGAATAAGTGACTATGATACTTCGTGGAACAACTTCTAACTAGAGTTGATGAAATGACAATAATTTTTTTGGGATTTTGTGTTTCTAGAATGATACATTATTCATGCATTTATTGTATGATTTAGTCCTTGAAGTGAATATTACATACTAGAATATTGAAATTTTTAATTTGTGGATATGTAGTTGACAGACTCCACTTTGATTATTTGTATTAGTTTTTTCTTTTTCAAATGTAGACATTAAATGGTTCGAGTTTCATGTTTTTGAGATTTATAAGTACTGAAACCAAATTTCGCTTGCTCCATTCTCATGTTTCACATTCAATAAATTATTTTTTTAATGCGTTATATGAATAGATAGAAACCAACTTCTTGGAATTTGACAAACTTTTGTAAAAAAATCTATGTATTACGTCTAACAAACTAATGTTACGGCAACAACATTATATTACAATTTAGAACGTAATATTAATCTTTTTACGAACAACGATTTTCGTCACACATGACGTAGTCATCCATTAGTATTTGTGAAACGTTACTAAATAAAATTACATTATATTACGGCTAATGATATCATATTATTACAACAAAATTATATTACGGTTTCAAACGTAATATTAATCTTTTCATGAACAACGATTTCCATTACACATGATGCCGTCATCCATCACTTCATGTGACTTTGGTAAAAAAATCAGTATATTACGGCTAACAAACTAATATTACGACAACATCATTATATTACGGTTATGAACATAATATAATATTTAAAACGAATAGCGACACATGTTACATAAGTTGTAGTCATGCACCATTATTTGAGAAATATTGTACCATATTATTACATTGATAAAATATATATATTAAAGTATGTATGTTCAAAACATCACCTTGAAAATTGATAAATCCTAGTGTGTACTCTACGTGTCCAAAAAATAGGACAACCTAACATATTTCAGAAAAAATGGATCACCATAGTATGCTTCTGCGTCAAAAAATTCATAGTAGTTTCCCAAAGTACGTATATCAAAAAAATCAAAATGATGTGTACGTCCGTAGACATATTTTATTCTTCTTCACATGTATTATCTGGTCCACAACTATATGATAATGTTCTTTGCAGGTTTACTCCTGGCCTTTACTTGTATCTTCAGGTATAACCCTGCAAAACACCAAATAAGGCATAATTCAATTCTCAAGTATAATGCAGTTTTACAAAGAACATTAACTACTCACGTTTTCTTATCCTTCCTAATAGGACATGTTCTCGAGTCGTTGTCCGGATATTGCATGTAGGTTTTACAATGTCTTTGGCATGCTCCACATTCCGGTTGTCCAAATTATCCTAAATCGTTGCACAATTAGTAGTACAATACAATCGTTGCACAGAATTGCACTCTATTACAGGTAACAATGATATATTACGGTTGCGAACATAATATTACTTGTATTCAACTAAATCGATACATGTGACTGTAATTCACATTTTTGTATTTTGAAAATGTGTTACAGGAAAGCTAAATGATATTATAGCTACTGAAATAATATTACAATGTTATATCCACAGAATTGCAATATATTACGGCTACCAATGTGATATTACAGTTGCGAACATAATATTACTTTCGTTTCAACTAAATAGCTACATGTTACTGCAGTTCACATTTTTGTATGTTGTAAAAGATTTCAAGAGGGTTAAATGCTATTATAGTTATTGAAACAATATTACAATGTAACATACACAGAATGATACTATATTATGGCTAACAACGTTATATTACGTTGCAAACATAATATTACTTTTGTATCAACTAAATCAATACCTTAAATTGTAATTCACATTTTTTGTACTCGCATTTGAATAGGTTTGAAATAAGTTCATATACTAACAATCACATGTTACTCTAAATTCAAAGCCAACTGAAAAACTTACTCACCCCATTTTGCAGCAGAATGGATAATATTGAGACGGACATACAAGATGTTGGATTTAAATCTACAATTGTCATAACTTGAAAAGGAATGTGAGGAAGAGAGTCTAAAAAAACAAGAAGCAAACTAAAATAAATCAGCACATCCAATACCAATCCAAATGCTCCACATATCCAACTGACTTTCTCTAAACATCAAAATCCCAAACCAAACCAAACGAAATCATCAAATCCAATCTCAAATCAAATATCAATGAAATCAACTATTGTTCTCCCAAAAATATCGAAAAACAAACCAAACCAAAAGAAATCAACAAATCCAATCCCAAATCAAATATCTACGAAATCAACCTATGATCCCCCAAAAAACCCAAAACTAAACCAAATCAAACATCCACAAAACCAACCGAATATCTTAATGTCCAACAGTTCCCAATGATTCCCCGGTGAAGTGGATGGCGTAGGAGGAGACGGTGTGGAGGGGAGATCGTGGGGAGGGTTGGGAGGGAGAGGAGAAAGACAATGACGAATTTGGAATGGGGAATAGTGGGAGGGAATTTGGGTCTCGTGGAATAAAGGGAGGAGGGATGTGTGGGAAAGACTTATAAATTTACTTTACTACCCTCACTTAAAGTAAATCACGCACAACCATTCAATTTGATATGAATGGTTAAATATTTGGGGGCTCATTTAAACAAAATAAGCTCAGAGCTCATTCTATCATTACTCTATATATAATTGCATAATTTACTTCATACCAAGAACATGTATAGCCTTATTTCGTATTGTTGTCCTTGTTCGTACACCGAAAGAGGACGTATAGCCCCTCCAAGAGGTACATCTTTGTGAATTTGCATAAAGTTGAACATTGTAGGTTAACAAACAAGAACTTGCACCTCCATCGGTCTGATTTTAAAAAATCCAGAAATGTCAACAAATAAACTAGAATAAAGTAAAGAAATGACTAATTTGGATCGGACTCAATGTATGCCATGTATAATCTTGTTTTTCCATCACCGAAATATGTAGGAGCTAGAAGAGCAAATGACACTTACAAACGGTTCATTTTCGTAGTTTAGATTATGTACTCTTATCAAATTATTGATGGAGCATGAATTTGGTCTTGTTTGGGTGCGGCAAAAACGCCAGGCAAGTTTTATTTTAAACCGAGCAAACATAGTTTCGTGGACAGTGTGGTTTTCGGCTAGAAACGGGTTGGTGTTTGGATGTGTGGTTTGTTCGAAAACATAACAGGTCCCATCGAGGTAGAATTACACGCATACCCACACATAACTCCTTCCCCATAAATGGCATTTCTAGGGGTGCACACGGGTCGGGTCGGGTTGGTAGGTGTTTCAGGTTGGGTTGGGTTAGAAATTTCTGAAACCCAAATTTTCGGGTCGGGTTCGGGTTGTAGGGGTCGGGTTGACCCGACCCGACCCGAACCCGCTAAATCCCCTCGCTAATTCGCTAAATACTCGAATACCCATTAAACCCACCTAAATACCCGAACCCGCTCAATACCCGAATACCCATTTAACCCCCCGACTTCCCGACGCAGAAATCCCCAAACCAAATCCCTCCCGACTGAGTCTCCGTTTCATCTTCTTCCTCTCCCTCATGCTCTCTCGATCCCGCGTCGGCGCGTCCCTCTCCCTTTCTTCTTCCTCCTCTCCCTCATGCTCTCTCGATCGGCGCCGGGTTGAAGGTTCACCGGATCGTCACCATCAGACGCCGTCGTTAGTCGTCGATCTCCAAATCGACCCGCCAATTTGCGCCGCCTGTTAAGTCTTCGTTGATCCCGCTTCACCAACACGGCGTCGTCTTCGAATTCGGTGAAGGTAATTCCAGACTTCCATTTAGGGTTAGGGTTAAGGTTAGTGTTTCAGAGTTTCAGGTTTAGTGGGTTCAAGTTCCAGCAGATCTCCGAGTGTATTGTTGACGTCTAGCTGAGTTCACCCTTTTTTTTCTTTTTTTTAAATTTTTAGTTTTGTTGTTAATTTCAAAGTAAATGGAGGTGGATTATGGAATCACAGTGATCAATCAATTAGAAGTAATTGTAACTACTCTGAATTTCGTTTCAACAGCAAGGGAAATTATGTTGGGCTTTGTTGATTAATCTATGGTTTCCTTTTCCTTTTCTGGTTTGGAAATGATTTTTTTTGTTTCAGTTTTTTTTGGGTTTTACGATTAATATGTTTACCACTTTTCTTAGTTGGAAGGGATGATTTTGTTTCAAATCCTTTTCTTAAACCTTGGATTTCTTAAACCTTAGATTTTAAAGTTATTTTGAACTTATTGCTTCTTGGCTTGACACCTTGAACTATTGCTTGCTGATTTTGAAGTTGTATTCATTTAACTTTTAAGGTGTGTATGAAGTTATGTAGTTGTTTCACTTGCTTGCTTGATTTTAATTTAGGATTGAAATCAATTTATATAAGTTAGGATTGAATGGTTGAGGTTTTTGGAATACCCTTATAATTTTTATTGCCTACATTTCAGGAATCATTTAGCACTTAGTGTGCAAATATTTCATGCCAAATTTTCAGGTTCAACCCGACCCGACCCAACCCAACCCGAAAATTTCGGGTCGGGTTGGGTTCAACCCGAACTGGTTCGGGTTCGGGTTCGGGTTCGGGTTGGGTCGGGTTTCAGCCCCAACCCGACCCGTGTGCACCCCTAGACATTTCTCCTCCTTCCATCTTCTAAACAAGCCCTCTTCAGACGCCTCCCCTTCCCATTTCCGAAATCACCTTCTAACAATAGCCGTCAGGCCTGGTGTACAGAGGAAATGGTTAGCCTTGATGGGGAGGGTAGTGTTTCAACCGGTTCCAGCCACCAATTTGTTTCTGTGGGTTTGTGGCAAGGAAGGTACCTTCCTCGAGTGGGTCGTGGATTTCCGTTACGGCGCACCAGAAGATCCGGTACGGAGACGTCCTTCTTCATCCCTGTTACCTTTTATTTCTCCATATTTTCGACTAAAAATTTACTCCATTTCTATTTGTAATCCACGATTTCCGTATTTGTCTACTCAGAAAGTCAGAATACTCGTTATTATTGGTTCGTCGTGGAGGTTGATTCACTAGCTATCATCCTACATGTCCTGCTGACCGAAGACCATCGCCACAACGCCGTCTTTTTGGAGGCGCTACATGCCCTCCAGTTATGATGCGAAACGCTGGAGAACATTACTCGGCAAGTAGCGCCTAATGAGACAACACCCCGTCATGGTATGATCTGCTAAACTATTATCAACATATGCTTATAAATGGAATACAATGACAGTTGTGTTTCATTTGTTTAGTATCAATAGTATGTCCTCATTTTCTTGTACTATATAATCAACTCGAAACAATAAACCTCATTCAATGAAAATGCTACTTTTGGTCATGACAAAAAGTTCCTTACTTCCTTGCCTTGTATATTTTTTGTATGTATGAATAGTTGCTTCCAGACACCTGGCAAGGAGTTCGAGGAGGTTCGTTGCCTCAATTGTGGTGTGGTGACAATGAATGAGACTGTAACATCTCGATACAGCGGAAAAATTTAAAAATTCATAATTAAGACAAAGAGCACAATAATCAAAGGCGGGACTGTTACTTCTCATAAACAAATAGCGGTGCACCAGAATACATCAGAGTTTGCCAAAATGAATACATGATTACAACAAAACGACAAAGGAAGATAAACGTAATCATGTTGACCTCAGTGGTCCGACTAGAGGATCCGACTCCAAATGCGCACGCCCGCCGATCACCACCCCACTGGACCTACTGCGGTCCTGAAAAAGATGCAACAACAATGCCTGAGTTTCCAGAAGGAAACCCCGTATGCCAACTCACCTATATATGCATGCATTACACAATGAACCTATCATACTAGTAGCATGTCATGGCATCGACAGAAATGGAAAACAGTTCCCCCGAAGGGTAAAACGGGACATCAGTCTGACAGTCAACAACGAGTCTCCCGAGGAGACCTACTGCAGGCACATGCAGCCTTACAGCACGCGACATCGCACCCCCCACACACAGCTACACTACTCAAGGGTTCGGCAGGGAGCCTCTGTCACGCCTGCGCGCCGATAGAATACAGATATGCAAATCTCAGTGGTCGGAGCCATAGGGACCAACGGGGCCGTCGCCCGGAAGGTATAACAACAACATCATCTCGATAGGTGCCCAGTCGAGGAATCAACATAGCCGGAACAGCCTCGGCACAACAATCATCATCGTCGGCACAACCTCGGCGGCATCACCGGCACAGCCTCGGTGGCCCATCACAACGTCCGGCACAACATCGGACGGTCCAGACCGAAGTCTGCCAGGTCATCAGGCTCCTCGAGCCGCAAACACCAACCGCACCGCTATAAAAGCAGGGCAGCGACCTCCGTAGCCCGTGGGTCGGTAGTCACCTCACCCAACGCCAGTTGCGTGCCCGCACAAACATCAACACTGGGATCCGCGATCCCTCATGCCTGCTATACTACAAAGTGCCCAATCAATCCATCTCAAGTCACGGTCCATACACGGAGGTGACGCGTCCCGAACACCCACACTTTGTCTTCCGGTCGACCGTTTGGGCCCAGGACAGTGACTTGAGATGGATTGATTGGGCACTTTGTAGTATAGCAGGCATGAGGGATCGCGGATCCCAGTGTTGATGTTTGTGCGGGCACGCAACTGACGTTGTGTGAGGTGACTACCGGCCCACGGGCTACGGAGGTCGCTGCCCTGCTTTTATAGCGGCGCGGTTGGTGTTTGCGGCTCGAGGAGCCTGATGACCTGGCAGACTTCGGTCTGGACCGTCCGATGCTGTGCCGGACGTTGTGATGGGCCACCGAGGCTGTGCCGGTGATGCCGCCGAGGTTGTGCCGACGATGATGATTGTTGGGCCGAGGCTGTTCCGGCTATGTTGATTCCTCGACTGGGCACCTATCGAGATGATGTTGTTGTTATACCTTCCGGGCGACGACCCCGTTGGTCCCTGTGGCTCCGACCACTGAGATTTGCATATCTGTATTCTATCGGCGCGTAGGCGTGACAGAGGCTCCCTGCCGAACCCTTGAGTAGTGTAGCTGTGTGTGGGGGGTGCGATGTCGCGTGCTGTAAGGCTGCATGTGCCTGCAGTAGGTCTCCTCGGGAGACTCGTTGTTGACTGTCGGACTTATGTCCCATTTTACCCTTCGGGGGAACTGATTTCCATTTCTGTCGATGTCATGACATTCTACTAGTATGATAGGTTCATTGTGTAATGCATGCATATATAGGTGAGTTGGCATACGGGGTTTCCTTCTGGAAACTCAGGCATTGTTGTTGCATTTTTTCAGGACCGCAGTAGGTCCAGTGGGGTGGTGATCGACGGGCGTGCGCATTTGGAGTCGGATCCTCTAGTCGGACCACTGAGGTCAACATGATTACGTTTATCTTCCTTTGTCGTTTTGTTGTAATCATGTATTCATTTTGGCAAACTCTGATGTATTCTGGTGCACCGCTATTTGTTTATGAGAAGTAACAGTCCCGCCTTTGATTATTGTGCTCTTTGTCTTAATTATGAATTTTTAAATTTTTCCGCTGTATCCGGATGTTACAGAGACTCCCTCGAAGGGTGTTGACAAGGTTGATCTTAAAATACCCGGTATGCCTACTCCCCAGCCAGAAGTGGCGGACCGGGCCCGGGTGGGCATGGGGTCACCTACTAAATTAAAAACAAAGTAATTACTAATTATCTATTTGTATTATTTATTGGTGGATTTAATTTGGATTTATAGTATGGATAGTTTGTAGTTTTCGATAATATTAATATTAAGATTGAATTATGATTTATTAGAATCCTAGGAATTTACATATGGCCTTCCTATTAGGCATATATCTCAAATTGTTAAAAAAAATTATTTTCTCAACTCAATCATGAAGATATTTTTTAATTATTGATCCAACACTAATATCACGTTATGTAGCACGTTTAAAAACTCTCTTTCTCAAAATCGAGCTAGGGCTCCGGGTCTTGTACGTTAAGAAAACTTATTTCATTTTATACGAGATACGTTTATCCATTGTATTCACAAACAAATGTACTCGGTGTCCACTAAGGGTGAATCGCACCTCGTACTTCTATTCGTGGCACAACAATAGACAACCTTATATCTCCCACTATTCCCAAAGATGGAGGAAGTTATCTCCCGCTAAAGGCGAGCAGAATATCCCTCGATCGATGGCTGCTAGTGGATGAAATAAGAAAGAAAGATACTCTTAATTTTTGGTTGGTCAATTTTAAACATTTATATGTGATTTTAGAATTTAGGTGATCATGCATATTTATCATCTATACACATCCTAACATTCATCCATACAATCACGTATATATCAAGCACACAAACATAAATAAATCCATTCACACAAACATCGTGTGAGTTTATATGTTCCCGCGTCCTTGATCCTTGCGCTTCTTCAGCGTCTTCCTCTTGCACCATGGATATTGATATTGCAAAAATATAAACATACATCTCTAAATTTTGAAAAATTGTCTAGTGCAAGTCCTATGTCTAGTGCAATTCCCTGCATATACATAGAAATAAAATTTGGCTTTTACATACATAAGCCCCTGTGATTGAATAATAATAACATACACATTCATTCATTCACACATGGCTTCGATGTAACGTATAAACACACATATCCCTGCATTAGAGAACTCGAGCAACACATGTACATATACTATATATTACTCGTTTTAGTTTATCATGCATCTCTAAATCAAACAATTCTAAAATCATTTGAAATCCATTAAAATGATTTTATGCATCTATAGTTCAAAACATAAAACATTTGAACCGCTTGTTTATCCAATTTCAAAAAATAAACATTTAAAGAAAGATAAACATATGCCTTTTTCGTTTTGTTGATTCCTTATAAAACAATCATTTAATTAAAAACGAAAATTCTGTAAATTAGACATAAGTCTAAATCTTAATTCTAACATTCACATGATGTGTTTTAAAACATTTAAAACTATCAAAAGAATCAATTAGAATTAAATCAACAAAACTATCGAAAAACTCGAAAAAGACATAAAACATGAATTGTTTTGATTGTAGATGGTAAACCAAAATTATATAGTCTAATTGTTGAAAATATGAACTAAAAGCTCTGATACCACTGTAGGATTTTGTGTCCCTATGTATGTATATATTTTTAAAATTTTAATACAACATACAAGATTAATTTTCATATTTTCAGCAATTTTATGTACATCTATTTGTGTTTTATTCCAATAACATGCAACCGTACATTTATTAAAATAAATCACAAATGGAGAATCATACCTAAAGGTTCTCTAAAACTTTTTTGATGATCCGGGGTCGCGTTGCCCGTTGAATCCTCCGCGGAATTGCCTCCGAGTGTTCACCAAACTCTAAACAAGATTAGAGAGAAATGGGCTAGCCAATCAATCTCTAACAAGGTTTAGAATCTAGCTAATAACCCCTCTTTAAGTCTCCTGACATTCTAATCTCCAAACTTAATTTTACTAAGAGATTTTTCGTGGTGATTAGGGATAGATTAATGAGAGAAAGAATTTTGCATTAGTCGTTAAATAAGTAGGAGTAGGGGTCCTTTTATAGTCTCCCAAAACATCATTATCAAGAACTATTCTTTAGCCATGATCCCTTGTTTATTCTTTCCTAAATTAATCTCTAATTTCCACATAATCACCTACAAAAAACATTTTAATTAAATCTGGAATTAATCCACCCATGATCTAATTAATCTCTTAATAATTCAGGCAGAATCGTTCTTGTTCGGTAGACCGAGTATTATTCGGTCAACCGAACCATTTGATTATAACACGTGTTCGGTGCACCGTGAGATAGGCGGTCGACCGAATCCTTATGAGAATAATTCCGTGGAAGAATTCGGACGAACCACGTCTTTTAATCGGTCTACCGTGACCCACCAAAATCGCTCATGGGACATAGTCATCGGATGACCGGGTCACCTTCGGTCTACCGAAAATACTAACACTCGGTTAACCGAATCCGATTGTCCAGGCACTCCAGACAATTTTGGTCAACCAATTTTGCTTACCCGTTCCCTATTCGGTTAATCGACCCGAAGATTCCCTGGTCGACCGAACCATGAACGGTTCACCGTGTTTTACCCTGATTTTGCCTTTGTCAAATTTTGGATTTATTTCCAACAAAATTTGACATTTTGGGGTTTTTTAGCAAATTCACATCTTATATAATATATTATCATATGTAATATTAAATTATTACACCTCATAATATATATACCTCACATGAATTTATTATGATTCTAATTATGTCAATTCTCGTGACATATTGATTTTATTCATTCACCACATGTGTCATATTTTCATATGAAACCCGACACATCATATGAACTTAAAATCAACCTCTTGTTTCCCAGTTTTGTGGTGTGACCTATAGGAAGATCTAAGCCAAATTGGTAGTGATATTAAACACTTAATATCTCAAACTATAAGCGGTATCTAGCTACACATTATAGTTACCCAATTAACATAGATGTCTTTGTTCCACATGAACCAAAACACGATCCATTTAGTGATGTAAGTGCACCACTTGTGTCCGTCCCTTGCCTCATGATATTAAGAATATATACAAAGTAGAATTGTGTCATCTTTGTATTATATTCATTTCTTGATCTCTTTAAGGTAATTATAAATATGTAACTTAACTCAAGTTACATTGTGCACATTATACTTTTGTTTTATTAAGGGGCCCACTAATATCATCACTCAATTAAGAGGGGCAATGATAATCGTTTGACTAGCTATCTTTTTCAGCACAAGTCATGTTCAACCAACTATTGTCTTTATCACTACACTCATTAATAGCTTTTGATAATAATCAAATTAAGAACTTCTTTAGTGAAAATGTATAAGTCTCATATCTTAGGATCCAAGACACAGTAAAACATTAATGACACGAAACACAATTCCATAATATCTTACTTGTCAGGTCTATTCAATATATAAAAGTAATATTTTCCTCTTTTATATACTCGTGTCGTCAATTATTTGTAGAGCTACAACAATCGATGACCAACAAGACAATCTTATCTCGGTAATTAATGTTTCATGTTAATTACCATGATTGTGAACAACTTTTGATTTATATAAACCATTATCTTTTAGAGCTCTACGGTTAAGGACCAAGCGTCTCTTCCTTAACACTTCCAAAAGACGAATACCATAATAAAGGAACAAAATGTTTTCACATTCAATTCATAATAATTGACATATAAAAGTAAAACTTTGAGAACACATTCCTTTCAGTAAATGGGGCGGGTTTTACCTACAAACCCGCCCCGCCCCGCCCCGCCTTATGAGGGTAGCGGACAAAAAAACCCAACCCGCCACCCACACAACCAGCATAATAAGCGGGCAGGTAGCGATTTTCTCGTAACCTGCCCGCATAACTCACAACTCAAGACAAAAGGAAATAGTAAGGAAAGTTACTGATTTTTTGTATTTACCTTTGATCAAAGAATAACCTGCCAAACTTGTCCCGCCCTGCTTACCCTCTTAACTTAGGCGGGACGGGTAGTAGTGGGACAAAAGCCCACCCAGCCCCGCTTACACTCCCATTTTTGGCCCCTCGCTCGAAAAATCTTGGACCCACCCCTGCCAGCCAGGAAGTGCTCTCGTCTTAGAAGGCTTTGGGGATCATGAACCCATGTGCACTTAGAGCAGAAATAACAGCGCCTGGGCTACCCCTGGGCGCCCTGCACTCTCTCTGCCACGTCAGCTTCTCTATCTGCCACATCAGCTCACCCAACCCACCCAAAAAACACTCTTACCCATGCCCGGGCTACCCCCACCCACCCTACACTCTCTTTCCTCCACATCATTTCTTAATTAAACATTTTAATTTTCACACAACATTCAACAAATTACATTTTATATAATTCTAATAACATTACAATTCTATTTTAACTCGAAATATTGTTAATAATTACTGCTAAATCACGAAATTATTATTAAATATTACGGAGCCACCTCAGTGGAAGCATGATTAAAGTGCACGCATGATATTAGACCATACTATTAAACCACATCGACAGGTCGTTCGGGGGTCTCCCTAACATTAATAACAAATACCCAATCCATTAATAACAAAACATCCACTAAATAATTAAAATTTTAAAAAAAATCGACCAATGGGGGGGGGGGACACGTGCCCCCCACCAGATGGGCGCCCGGGCGCCAAATCGGGTGCTCCGGCACCCGATTGCCCACCCAGGCGGGCGCTCGGGTCGGGGGCGAGGGCGTGCCCGACCCATTAAGGGTGCCCTTAGGCTCGGCTTGGAATGGAAGTTTTTGTTGCCTTATGGTTGGTTGGTTGGTTGTTAGGCCTTCCCTCTGGGGTTTTTGGACTAATTAATGAATGCAGAAGTAGGTCCGTAATTATCTATGTCAAACTATTATTTTCTTTTAACTTAGGAGACGGTACGAAAGTGAACATCTTTTTTGTTTGAAAATTAGTACAAGTATACTAACGAATGAAAAACCTAAGTAACGAAGGATCACCATTGATGCACTATTTGATGTCTGATGTCATTTCAAAACAAAACTGCCACTACACTTCTGATGTTTGGCACTTGGTAATATTTATTGGATCCCCTAGTTAGATTTTCACAACGAAGGGGCCAATTTAGACAATATTAAACCCAATTTGAATAACAAAATTCGGAAGTTGTACCATTACATGAAGTTTAATTTAAAATAATTGAATTATCTCAAATTATAAGACACGTGCTTTGCATCAGGAAGTACAATTGAGGAGGACGAGCCCACCCTTGTCTTGATTTGCAGTGAAACTGGCCCTCCCAGGTTCTCTGAAGTTGATTCATTCTATACTCCAGGCCGTCAGGTTGAAAATGGACCATCAGCTTAATTTCCGTGCCAGGTTGAACCACCGTTATACGTTGCCTGAAGTCAGTCTGCCTGTTAATCTTGGGTTGTAATGTAGTCGTGAATCTAATGACTTAATGCGTGCAACTTTGTAAGAGTTGGTGCAACGGCTATTTTGTTGCTGTTCTTGATGGCCTTATTTTTAACTGTGAACTCTTGCACGTTTGGTGGGTTTGTTTGTTGCCTACTTAACGTGGAAGGTTAATGGTGTTTTGTTCTGCAATATGTTGCCTTTTTTTACCACTTCCATTATTTACTCTTCCTGTGTTTGCTCGTAATAACCATGGTTGTGTTTGAATTTTTGTTGATCAAACACATAATATATTTATTGTACCTTTGTAATTGTAGAAGGTTAAATTAGTATGAAATGCAACATAATTTGAATACTGCACATGATTTGGCAAACAACTGCATTTCGAACTACAAGCATGAAGAATAGTTCTGAAACCTGTCAATACAAATCGAAGAAAAGTCATACCACGGTAATTCAAAGTGGTTCTCAACACTCTAACTGTTACCTTACAACCATAACCACCTAGGAAATGATAGTTTTCAACGTGATAACAACCATGCATAATTAAGTGTAAAGCATAATATCCATTGCAGAACTCAGATAAGCTCATTGTAGTCCTTCACGCGAAAGTTTCGCAACCTGATTAATAGTATATCATACATTGTATTTATGTTATATATCTTTTATTTTATCTCATATTTATGCTACTCGAGTATTTATTTGACGTGTTTCAGGATTTAAGCAATAAAGAAGAGAAAACAAGAGAAAATGACCTAAAAGCAAGAAGAATGTACTAATTTGAAAGGTTTTTGGACCTGTCTGTAATGCCCAAGGACCGGATTGTAACTCAGGAAGGACCCAAGTGAAAACCTAGAGAGACCTAAGTGTAAGGGGGAAAAATTGGTTTCAAAAGTCCAGAATCACCTGAACCTGAAGAGTAATTCAACAATTAAAACAAAACAGGTTCAAACCAACGACTCCTGGTGCACCCCACATGCTAAAATGGTACACTAAAGCTACTGGTGAAATTAGAGGTTGATCCCAAATTTCTCTGGTGGGTTGGGTTCTCGAGCCAGAGAAATATGCAACATCCATATCTGAATTACAGTCGTTCGATTGCGCCCAGGTCCATCCAAACCATCTAATATTTTATAAATAGACTTGTAATATCTCCTTCTTCTTCCTTCCTCCTTAGGTTAGTTTTCTTTCTTGTTTGGTAGAGTAGGTTTTATTTCTTATTTATTAGAGTAGGTTTTAGTTTATTGATTAGTAGTGTAGTGGAGGAGAAGATGATCAACTTTGTAATCTTCATTTTCTTAATCAAGTTAAGTTTTTTTGTTCATGTTGTTATCATTCATTTGATGCAAATTTGTTCACTTGCTTTGGTTAACTTTAGTTTTCTTTATTTGCTTGTGTTATTTTGCTTTTGTTGTTTTCTTGGTTATGGAGATGAGTTGAGAGTAGTCCATCCCCATTTGGGGTGGATGGTGATGTGAAGTGTTGATTTGTTGTATTAGTGTGTGTGTTTAATCCAAATCTCGGAACACATGAATTCCATGACCATTTTGTTGGGTTCCTTACTCTTACCTTTGATGTGCTAATAGTCTTAATTGATGCTTAGCATATGCTTTGGCTAGTGGACCCACTTTATGGGGAATGAGGAGGTGGGGATAAGATTGGAGTGGTAAAGAGATAAGAATGGTATGTAGGAACATCTGCTTTTATTGGCCTCATCTTAATTAATGTCTTGTATGTTTTAATGATAATGTTACATCTTAATTCATGTGGAGACATATTTGGGTTTTGGTCATTATGGATTTCATGTTCTTTATGTCATTAAACATGTAATAATGTGGTTGTCTTTGTCCTCATCTTGAGTAGTATTTTGTATGTTTTAATAATGATGATAAATCTTAATCAATGTAGAGACACACTTAGGATTGTGACATTATAAGATTTCCATGTGATGCATGTCATGAGCACTAAATGTTACACACACTCACGAATACACATCTACACTTTCGCATTCATTCTCCATCTCCTACAGGACCCGTTTTCGATTAGTCATTTTTTGATTTACGTTGCATTTGCTATTTAGTTTAGTTTAGCATAATCCTATCATTCTCCTCTTCTTTCCCACTCGAGTATGGTAGTCACAACAACGCTCACAACTCCTTGAGGCTCGACATGTATTTGTCATGTTTTCACTGATGTCGTGCACTTGCGGTTATTTAAAATGATCAATCACAACCCATAGTTTCGTCAACTCCATTGTAATCCATTTACGACGGCTTGCCTCATTCTCGCAGCCTACAAAAACCTCTCTCTTTGTTGAAGATTCGAACACCACTCCTAACTCCACGAAATTGTTTGATCCTGGTAATAACCCGCAACTCCGAGCAAGATCTAGGCATTCCCGCGCGCCAAGCGGTTGGTTGGCCTTGAACTCACGATAAAGGAGGTCCTTCTTCTGTGCCACATGCCCATGAAGGTTGCTATTTTGTCACTCAATAGTTGCACAGATGGTGTGATGCATGTCATTTTGTTTTTCCGAGGCTTCTCCATTCGGATATTGGGTTGATCATCCAATGCCCCACATTCTCACATGAGTCCGCACTTCAGTCATCCTCATAAACATGATCAGCCCCACTAGCATGTGACGAGTTAGTTGCGTTGTTGTGTAGTTTGCTCTTTGTGCCTTGTCTCGAAACACAAAAGGTACAAATGCCCCCAGCTACTCCCTTGTCAAATATTAAATGCATTTCCTCTTCAAACTGAATAGGACCGTACCGAAAGTCCTCCAATCCCAGGCGACCCTACATCAGGTAAAAGTAAAGTACTCAGGATAGACAAATAAAATCTGAGTAAAAGAAGGATTAAATTTGATTGTGAAGCTGCTATGAATGAGTAGTGAGCTATTTAAGGTTGAAAGTTTGACGTACGGTTGCATTATCCTTCCACCAATTATCATCCATTGCGACTGTTTGTCGATTCTCATCCCACCCTTTGCCTGTGTGTGGCTGTAACCACTTCCTTGTCATGTATCTTCTTTTTTGGTTATTCCAATGATTTCTCATCTTGTCCCACCTGTAATTCATGTTCATTTCTCGATTGAAATTCTCTACTAGATTTCTCCTTCCTACTTCATTTAGACATGTCCCCGGTCAGTTACCTGCCCGAACTTTGTCAGCACATAGGTGAATGAAAATGGCATGTCGTTCTGCTATCCAGCTTGCCTTCCTTGATGATTCAACAGGAACTAAGTCAACCACTCTGTCACCTGGCCTATTCAGAGATAATACTTGGTTAACCTCTGGCACACCGAGGTCTTGTGTTTCAAATTGTTGAGTGGTAGAAGAGACACCAAATCCACTCTGTAGGTCACTATTATAAACATCCTCAAAGGAAATAGAATAAGGCACCAAGTTTCCATTGCAATCAGTAAAGAGGCGATGTGTTGGTGAGCTGGATCCATCCATTAGATGATGCCTAAGTCCTGTTCATTTGCAATAGCAACACATACATAATAACAAACAAATGCACATGAAACAAAGTAAATATCTAATAGATTAAGAACATACCAAAATAAATTAATAAAATGGCAAATATTGCAAGTCCACATGATTCTTAAATAACACTGAGTGAAAATAGGAATATTGTTATCAATAAAACAGAAGCAATTACTTTCCATACATTATAATTTGTAGAAATTTAAAAACCACAATTAATAACTCAACCCCTTTCAACTAATCAACCACGATCAATTGCATCACATATCTGGTCCCTAAATGTAGCCATATGGACATCATCACCAATGTTGGATGAGCTTGCTGACTTCGTGACGGTTGCCCACTACACTCAATCATTTGTTTGACATCTTCTACCAACTCATCGGACCTTTCGTCAATTATGAAGTTGTGTAATGCCATTGCAACAATAACAATCATTGCTTGGGACTCCAAATGATAAGGACCCATGTCATTCAACATTGCCCACCGCTTCTTAAGAACCCCAAAGGCTCTCTCAATTACATCCCTCAACAAAGAATGCATGTTGTTTATAAAGACCTCCTCCCGATTACGAGGTTGACTAGTCCTGAACTCTTGCAAGTGACGAGTCCTACGATAGGGCGCTAGAAACCATTTCCGGTTCTGATAACCCGCGTCGACTAGGTAGTACTTATCTATTTCAACATGAAAATTAATTAATTAAGTGACTATATTATGATACTAATTAAAGCATGAAAGGGTGTTGTTTATCATTTGGCGGCAATGGGAAATTGAAGCTACTATCAGATAATGCCTCATTTAAAATTCTATTGTCATGTGCACTTCCCTCTCACCCAGAAACTGCAAATGTAAACCACATCTGAAAATCACAGATGGCCAAGACATTTTGCGTTGTATGCTTAGGGTCTCGACCAGAACGATATGATAGTTGTTGGTCCTTTGACACCCATGCGTGTATATAAGTTCCATCCAGTGACCCTACACAATCCTTAAAGTATGGAGAATATTTACCCCAACCATATTTACGAATGTGTTGAGGGGTGTCGTTTATGGACTCTTTTGGTTTGATCATGTCGCAAGCCCATATTTGAGTGTGTGGGATCATATATGACCTAATTAATCTAATCAATTTTGCCTAATCTCTACTAAAATATGTAGCGGAAATAACAATTAAAAATAGTAGATTCCACAAGCTCTGCCTACATCTTCACTATCTGATATCGTTCCAGGCCGAGATCAAGCATTTACACCACGAGCTTGTGAACAATCCTCGACGAACTCGGATCCTCCTTTCACAACCCAAGAGGGATGCTTTGGGCTTTCACCAAAAGTTTTACAACTTTTTCTTGACAAATAAACTAAGTGACAAACACTCTCTAACTTGAGCATACTTGAGTATGATTTGGATTTGGTCAAGTGGTGAAGTTTAAACTCTTGAGTGTATGATTTGAGATTTCCTGATTGGGAGGAGACTTTCTAATGTAGGAGACAAATAGAAGTTGGAGAGTTGTGTAAATAAGGTGTGTGAACCTCTAGTTATAAGCTCTTAAAGTTTTATAGCCGTTAGGGGAAGATTTGGTTGAGACTTGTGCAAGATACACAAAACAGAAAGTTAAGTTCTACAAATCTGTCCTAAACGGGTCTACCGTTTCCATGAAAATTAGGGTACATTCGAACCAACTTAAAATACGGTCAAACTAAACGGCTACAACTTAAGTGAACGATCGAACTAAATCTAGGGGACAGTCAACCATTCTGAGGGTTTTGGCCAGGTAAAAGATTAGAGGTCGAACACAACAAGAAAGTTCGTCTGACCAAGAATAACATGCATTTTTGGTGCACACAATTGTCTTCATCTGGTCGACCACCATCAAGGCATCGGTCGACCAGTGGCCAAAGACATTTTAGGGGTATACGAATACGACCGTTGGAGAATACGACAAGTATAACGATCATCCAGAAAATACGGGTCAATCGGTCAACCCAAAGGGTAAAATAGGTTGACCAGTAAAGATAGGTAAAATCACCATTGGAGAAACCTTTAACTGGTAGAAATGATCGAACAAAAAACTTGTTTTGGTCGATCGTTTGGCACAAACATGCAGAGTTTAGTTTGAGAGATTTCTAAGTTTGGGTGATTTATTGAAGTCTAAAATGATGTGAAATTTGGTGTGTGTCTTCTACAAGAAACCTAGTGTGTGAGTGAATAGATTTTAACTCTTGTATGCTCAAGTTCACATATATACTTAAGACTCAAATAAAGGCAAAATTACATGTCTTCAATTTGCTTGATTACATGTCTTGACTTCATTCCATTCTTCATAGAGATCTTGATTACCTGTATATGTTAGCACAATACAATATATGTTCCATGCATAATTGTGCTACACTACATTTGATTGTAATAAGTAGTTAAATCATCAAAACATAGATTAATGCCAAAACACCAACAAAGTGCACAGAGAACAGTGTTGAAGTGCTGACTAATTGTCTCTCGAGAGTGTTGGAACATATCTTGCATTACCCGGTTGACGTGGTCGTGCCCTAGAGCATACATGAACATATGCATTTGTTCCTCAATGCTAACTTCACGAGTTGGTTTTACAAGGCCTTTTTGATTTCATTAATTCGCACAATTTGACAAAAAAACTTCCTTATGCATTCGACAACCGTCGAAACATGCTCACCAGTGGCCGGCTAACATGTCTAACATTTTCTGATTCCCGGACCAACCCGCGGTGAGGACCAGATACTTTAAAAGGGAGCTTGAAATGTACTGGTCCACACACGCTATATCATACCTAAGACAACCATATCATCCTCCTCATCAATTTCCAGAAGGTGTCTGTAATATCCATTGAAATTGCACAAAAATGATTCCACTGCATGGCTTACTTTGATTAATTAGCATTCACATCGCACATATAACTATTTTAATTTAATTTAACATAATTAATTGAGGATTTATAATTGAAAAATATAAGTCGACGACTATTATTCACACTATATATAAGTATGAAATTACAATTTCTAAACCTTTTTTAATTAAGGTAGAAGTAGTAACATAATTGTTTTATTTTGGGTTGTTTAGGATTGACAGTGTCTATTAGTAACAACTATAGACCAATTGAAATGACACAACTATTTCCAATCTTAATTCCACCTTTTCGGACCCGTTTATTTTTTTCAAAAAATATTCATTTACATCTCGACCTCCTAATTAATTTCCATTCGTCAATTGAGATCCAAAAATGTAGCAAAATTTCCCTTAGTACGGCTACATTAGCTACTGATCTATACATGTGTAACATTCAACCCCAAAAGAGTCCATGCAACCACCTGGATCGAAGCCAACTAAACATCAATGAGGTAAATGGAACCGAGTACTTGGACAACGTCGACCGACGAAAAAACAGAATAAGGGGGCAGATGGAGGGCCGGAAAGGAAGGGGGCAACACGGTTTGGTCCAGGTGTCGCTGAAAGTCAGGGAACGACTGAAAGTGTGAAGGTTGGATGGTTGCTTGGAGATATAGGTAGATAACAGTGGAGCTCATTTATGTTGGTCCAGGTCGAAATTAATTGAAAGGGTGAAGGGTGTTTCAGTCTTCTTTTCCATGGCAAAGCATGTAATTTAGTCTAAAGCTAGGATAAAAGTTTAAAAGAAGTTGTGGGGCAAGCCAAAAACAGCCCCCACCCGTTTTTCCCAACCTAATTGAAAATGAAAATACCACCAGAAACCAAAGATTTTGTTGAAACGTGTTTTTTATGGTTTTTAAACCTATTTTGATGTTGGTTTCAGAAACTTTGGGGTTTCTACTAAAACTAAACATCAAGACTCACATCCAAACAAGACCTTTGTAGTTCATTTCTCTGGAAGTTTGGCTTACCATCCATCCTCCTTGGAGAACTTGGTCATATATTTCGGATTTAAGCTTATTTGTCTCTGAAGATAATTGGTTTTCTCCAATAGGTTCAGGTACAACATAATATATTGATGGATGTTGATGCTCCATACCATGTATGCTTCCAACTCTCTACTTGCCCACTAGTATAGGAGATGGAGAAAACATATATTTGAGAAGAAAATGATAGTTCTAAACATAAGATAACTAAATGATTCTGAAAGAGATTACCAATTAAGGAGTCCCCTTATACACGGAGCGGGCGTCCATGACGCGGGCTACGTGGCTTGCCAAACACATCCAGTCAGCGTCAACTCCTTGCGCCACGTAATCTCCTTGACAACGTGCCTTTTTTTGAAAAATAATATAGTTTCCTTTTTGTTGTGTCTAACGATTCCTTTTCCACCACAGAGAGAGGAACTCAAAAAGACATCAAACCGGCGACACTTCAAAACCCGAGGAAAGTATTCGAATGTCAAAAAGCAAAAGATTACTTCTTCCGGAACATTCCATGTTTCCTTCCTTCGTTGCGAAAAGAAAAATAATCATTTTCTTCCACCTTTTCCCTACACAAATGGATTCTCTGCGTCCTGCTTCCTCACACCAAGTGGTGGTGTCTCAGGTTTTCCGATGTAATCGTGGTTTGTTCCTTCGTTTGATGTACAAACTTGCTGAAGTTGGTGTGTTTGTGGTCTTAGGGGTCCAACAACTACTTTCAGCCGTTGAAATGCTCCTGGACACCGATAGAGAATGAGTTGAAACACTTGAAGGACGACCAGAAGGACCTATTGTGGGGGACCTCCTTCGATCACTTACTAATGTTGAATAACGTCTCGGTGGACAATGACATTCTCGATTGGTTTGTCGACCACTATAACGCCAAAGAGGTGGGGTTGAGGATCGGGTCTGGGGTAGTCCACTTTACAGAAGAAGACGTTGCCCTAATTTTGGGCCTACGTCTGCATGGCCAGACGGTCCACATGAACCCAACCCACGACGCAAGGTGACGGAACGAGTCCCTTTTCAACGCTGAGCTCCAGGGTCAGATGATAGCTTCCAGGTAATGGGGGAGCACGAGGAGTATGTTCGTCTCCTCATTTGTTACATCTTCAACCATTTCATGTTATGTGATGTCACACATCAAATAAAGGTTTGGTACATGGACTACTTGGCTGACCTCAATCGCCTACATAAGTACACATAGGGAAAGATCGTTCACGAAGCCCTTGTGCGGGGGCTGGAGAAAGCAAGCATGGAACTCCAGGAAATGAGATTCTCTGACAACTACGCTCCCAAGTATGGTAACGTAGATGGTTGTGTTGTCATTCTGCAGGTTTGGGGTGTCATTTTTACTATATGAGTTCGTTCTTTTTAATATATGAGTTTGTCATTTTTAAAAGATGGCAATGTCATTTGTAATGTATTTTTTGTCCTTTCAATATATGGGTTTGTCTTTTTTAACATATGACAATGTCCTTTTTAATGTATGAGTTTGCCCTTTTAACCTTCGGGGATCTCCCATTAGTTTAGGGCACGTTTTCAAAGTTATTGTCGATCTCTTTTTGAACATTACTTTTGTCCTTTCTAAAATATAGCTCTGTCTTTTTTAAAATATGGCTTGGTTCTTTTTAATATATTGGTTTGCCCCATTTAAAATACAGACTTGTCCTTTTTAGTATATGGTTTTGTCCTTATTAATATATGTCTTTGTCCTTTTAACATATGAGTTTCTTTTTTAATCTTCGTGTGTACCCAATTAGTTTGGGGCACCTTTTTAAAGTTACTGTTGATCCCTTTTAAACATTGGGTTTGTCCTTTTTAAATATATCTTTTTAACATCTTACATACACATGTGTGGCTCTGTAAGAAGTTCATGTTAGGGGAGCCCAGAAAGGGGGCGTACCCGAGGTTCAACAACTGGTCTGTTATGTTTGGCAAACAAATAATTCTGAAGAGATGGGA
Source organism: Triglochin maritima (assembly GCA_963682175.1). Classification (NCBI taxonomy): domain Eukaryota; kingdom Viridiplantae; phylum Streptophyta; class Magnoliopsida; order Alismatales; family Juncaginaceae; genus Triglochin; species Triglochin maritima. Next base: position 10,349,756 of record OY821785.1, read on the forward strand.
GGGATGAGGCATCACCCTCCCAAATATTTACGACGGAGAGATCGGTCTGAGACAACTTGCGGAAAGGACACCGAATGAGAATGAACCGATTGGTTTGGCTTAACTTCCTGATCCAACCCATCGCCAAACTGATTGTGCTTCAACAAGCACCAAACCCAGACTGCAATTGAGAGACTGCAGCATCCCAAGGGACCCACTGCTTGAAGAGTTGGGACTCGCTGAGTAAAAGACCAAATGGCTGTAAGTCGAGAAGGCCCTGAAGGAGGCTACTAAAGAGGTTTTGAAGCTCAGGGAAGAGCTTAAAAATTATAAAGCTTTGGCCGTAGAGGCTAAACTTAAGCTTGTGGTCTCTTAAAATGAACTTAGGAAGTCTCATGAGGAGACTAGGATGCTGAGGGAAGAGCTTGCATCTTTTCGAAGAAGAGAGGGATAGAGAAGATGAGAAGAGAGAAGGAAGAGAAGGAAAAAGAGAGGAAGGGATAAGATGAGAAGAAAGAGGAGGAGATGAAGACGACGGACAAAGGGAAGGAGGAGTAAGAGAATAGGAAGAAGAAAGAAAAAGAATGTAAACATTAAGAGGAGGCGGAGAATAAGAAGGTCAAGAGAGCAAATTGGGGTTCCAAATGACAACCGTCAATGGCCTCCGTAGAGCAGAAGAGGAAAGAAGATGAAGAGAAGGACAAGAAGAAAAAGAAGAAGAAGAAGAAGGAAGAGGAGCAGAAAAAGCAAGAAAGAGTGCTCCAAAAGAGCCTAAAAAGAGGAAGATGGTAGTGGATGATTTTAGTTCCAAGCCCGCCCAACTATACAGTAAAGATGGTTCGACAAAACCAATCCCCCACAAAATTCAAGTTGGCTCAACACTAAGACGAGACAAAGCCAGACATAAACATGGATGCATTGGCCATGTTGACTCGTGATGAGGTCAACGTATTATTGAACTTGACCGCAGCCACCCACAATCCCAAAGAGGTTATCTGGAGGGGTGATGTTGGTACTTTCACACGTTCCGACCTGAAGGAGCTCATCACGAAGGGGATGGATATGACGAACAAGATGGTCGACATTATGCTTTTTGTCCTGGAACACCGGCAAAAAACAAAAAGCTACCCGCATGAGGTACTTTGTATTTCAAGATTTTGTTCAGAGCGCATTGTCAACCACCAACCTGAAGCCGTTGAAATGTGTCTCGACTCTCGACTAAAAGGCGTGGACCTTAGAAGGACCATCATCGCACAACCAATGCTACTGACCGAACACTAGACTCTGTTGGTTGTTAACGGTCCGTCTTAGGAGCTTCTGCAGTTGAACAGTTGCTTTAGGGAGCTAGTTCAGATGAATATCTCAACCACCTTGTAGGCATACATGAATTCACGACCAATGAAGTTGGTAAATACTGGAGGTATCGACTGAAGGTTGACTGACTAGTAAGATACCTCTGGAATGTGTGCCCTCGTCAAATGTGGGGGAGCAATGATTGTGGTGCTTGTGTTATACTAGATAAGGTGTCTCATGCAAAGGGATCCGCCGACGCAAGAGAAGGTCCACAAGATACTTCACTCCGTTAGGGGTGAATAAGCAATGTCCTTATTGAGGGACCCCCGCGTCTGTGTTAAATTTTGAACGAAAAATCTTCTTTCCTTCGTTGTTTTGATAATTGTCCTGTTTGTACGCAACATTTGTCATTTATACCTGTATATTTTAAATACTCATTTTTTTCCATTTTTCATGTATAATTTTATCTTTTTGGATGATAGTAAATTCATCCATGTGTTTGGTGTTGAAGTCGGGTTCCTTTTTATCTGCTACATTTGTCCGTTTTAAGCGTATCATTTGCCGTTTTTACATCAGTCCTTTTAAACGTATCACGGGTACTTTCTATATCAGTCATTTTAAACATATCACGTGCCATTTTTACGTGTTCCCACTTATTCTTATTAACTTTCCACCATGAGAGGATAAAACAATTTCCTTTTTAACTGTTACGTATGTCCTTTTTACATTTTCCACGTTTTCCTTCTTCAACGAACGTCATTCCCGTCAAAAGGTCGACCCGTTTAACATCAATCATTTTTAAACGTATCACATGTACTTTTATATCAGACCTTTTTAAACGTATCATGTGTTTTTTACGTGTTTCCACTTATCCTTATTAACTTTCCGGAATGAGAGGATAAAATAGTTTCCTTTTGAACTGTTACGTTTGACCTTTTTACATGTCCCACATTATCCTTTTTCAACAAACACCATTACATTGAAAAGGTCGGCCGTTTAACATCAGTCATTTTTAAACGTGTCACTGGTACTTTTATATCTGCTTCCAGTCATCCTTATTAGCTTTCCACTTGCTTTTGATTATTAAACTTACCCTTTTTTAACTGTAACGTATGTTCCTTTTACATGATGAACAATATCCTTTGTGAACGAACGCAATTCCAGTGAAAGAGTCGAGGGGTTTTACATCAGTCCTTTTATAATTGTAATATTTCTTCGTTTAACATGAACACTACAAACTTAACATTGCACACCTAGGGAGCTCGTTCCTCGTAATACAACTTCATGTCCCAATTACCAAAATCAAGATCCCCTGGTTTCGGCACGATTTGGTGAAGCGGTGATTCACCATTCCTCCTGAACTTGCTTGTCTTCTGTGACGTACGTTTTTTTCCTTTTTTGAATTATCTTCTCAGCTAAAGAAACCCGACGTCCATTCGGCGGTCTTCCTGTTGGGGTGACTTTACCTGGATTGCACACAAATGTACTCACGGTTCCAGCTTCATCAACTGTAGTAGGGACATGGGTCGTGATCATACATGACTTAAGCCACTCCATACACTTCACAACCTGAAGATACCTATCGTGGGAAATGAATGTTTGTTGTGCGATCCAAACGGCACGACCCATGATGTCGTCGTGACATCATTCTGCCATCGATTATGCCATCGTTGGGTACATCTTATCTCGATAGCTCTGACGAATATCCTTCCGCCGTCGATTAATGATTTAAGCCGGTGGGAGCAATGCATTAGGATCTAGGTGTCCAAGTACAGCCAAAACGTGGCACCACTGAAGACCAACGTGCCGAAACATTTTACAATCACATGTGAAGTTCGGACTTCTATGTTGTACCAGGAAACATTTCGACAGTAACTGCTCACCATTCCATACACGTTCAATTGCCTTGTAATGCAACCCGTCATTCATTTCGCACTCCTCAGTTAGATCACAGTATACCATTTTCCCAAATTCTAACTAGACTTTCTTGAAAACCCCTATCGTATACAACTCTCTGATTCACGTCTCGAAGGGATATACTATAATCAATTTGGGGTTCTTATGAAGACAATCGAAATCTGATTGAGCTTCCTTCTCGTACTTGTGGCGAAGCGCGAGTTTGTATTGTTGAGTGAACTGCTTAAAAGTAGTCTTCGAAGTGAGGTACTTGTCGAAGAACACGTTCATACTTTCGCTTCTTTGGGTAGAAGCAATTCCTACGAAAAAACAATCACCAACAAAAGCAAGTACCCAAGACTCACTGTTAAGTCCCTAACCCTTGCTTAGGACTAATCCCTTGATTAGTGGAGGTTTTGCATGGGAAATGGAAGTAGGAATAGTGATGGGTGATGGGTGTAGGGGTCGGTTACTGTTGGTTGAGTTGGTTTTAAGGAGAAAACCATCATTCGTCCTTTCTTCTCTTTTCCTTCACCCAACCACTCTCACATTCTCTTCCTTTTTCCGGTGAAGCATAGATTGTGGAGGAGACTCCGGCGTGTGGAGGCGAGATTGGAATTGAGGAGGCGCGGACGTGAGGCACGTGGGTGCGGAGGTTGCGGTCGGGCGTCGACGTTGAGCGAACTCTAGCGTGCTCCGTCTTCCCATGAGGTATCCCGGTTCTTTAGTTGTTGTTGTTACTCACCCACGTTGGGGTGATGTTGTGGTCGGTCGCAGGAGGTCGGAGACCTCGCCGGCGACATGAACGACGTAAAATCCTCAGCAGACGCGGGGTTGTTGTCGACCAACGGTCGATCGGTGCCTTCTGGCGGTCGACCGGTTTTACTGTTTTCCCAACTTTAACCAACATCGGTCGAACGATGTCGTGTGGTGGTCGACCGGTTGCATGTATGCTGGTGGGTTGGAGGTTTTCTGTCGGATTTCGGTTGACCGTCCTTAGTTTTCAGTTTGACCGGAACTTAAGTGTACTTGACTATTATGCATGTTGTTCAACCTATTTTGTTATATTGTTCGACCGTTATATGACGTAGACTATTAGGATGACCCTGGTAGTTTTCGATCGGCTAGGACCACTGAGTCGGTCGACCAAATAGTCTTGTGTGATTTTGACCAACTCCAGATTTTGGCCACGTGTTCAGTCGACCGGTTTTAGATCATTGTACGTCCATTTGGACTTAAGTGATGCGCAAAATAGTTCGACCATTGCAGACTTTGGGTCGACCGGTTAGGCTTTTTCAATCGACCGTTTGTGCGCAGAACTAAATTCCTGGTCATTGTGTGGTGTCAACTCTGTCCACGGAAACCCGTGTCTTCGCTTAGAGCATGAGTCGGGAGGTGACGGTGGGTACGTGCTCGTGCCTACCCAGGGACCGCCGTGTGGAAGAGTGTGGACACTTGGGTCGCGCCACCTCCGTTGATGGACATTGTGTAGGATTTCTAGATTAATTGTACATATTTATTTTCGAAATTTTATGCACAATAAGGTTCAATTACAATTTTTCTATGATTTGTTTCATGCATGCATCGGTTTGTTTCAATAACTAGTTTTAAAACTTTATTAAAACAAACATGGACTCCGAATTTCATACCTAGAAGTTCTCTAAAACTTCTTGATGATTCGGAGACGTTGAGGATGCTTGTCGCTGCGCCGGATGCCTCCGAGTATTCACCAAACTCTAAACAAGATTGGAGAGAGAAGAGCTAGCCTCTCAATCTCCAATAGGGTTTAGAATCCAATTACTAACACCTCTTTAGTTCCCTTGAGAAGAAGATCTCTGAAAACTAAAACTAAACTCAAGAATTAAGGTGAAATTCGTGGAGAATTATGGAGAGAGAAGTTTGCACAAGAAGATAATGAATTAATTAATTAATGATGTAATCAGATAAACTTGTATTTATAAGTTCTCTCCAAATTACCTATTCATGTGCAACCTCTTGCCCATGATTTCATGCAAACTTCCATCTAACCATCCATTATTTGCTAACAAATAATCTCAACCACGAATTAAATCAATTATGGACCAATTCCATTCATGATCTAATTAATTCTTAAATTAATTCTGCAGAAATCGTTTGGATCGGTCGACCGTTCGAACCAAGTTTCGGTCGACCGTTCGCAACAATAAAACATTTCATCGCAATGTTCGGTCAACCGTTCCGAACAGACGAAAATTCCCTGTTATCGGTCGAGACGTATCTGGTCGAGCGTGCACTGATCGGTCGACCGTTTACTGTTAACCGGTCGACCGTTTTTGCACAGTACTGCAGACTTATCAAATTTCGGTTTAACCCCCACAAAATTTGACATTTCGGGATTAGTAGTAAATTCACAACTTATGTAACATATTATCCTATGTAATGATTAATCATTACACCCCATAATATTTACATCACATATGAATTTAATTTAGATTCTAATTATGTTATTAATCACAACATAATTTTGATTTTGCTTGTTCACCCCATGTGTCTTATTTTCTACATGAAACCCGACACATCTTATGAACTCAAAATCCTCATTTCTTGTTTCCCAGTTTTGTGGTGTGACCTATTGGAGGATCTAAACTAAGTTGGCAGTGATATTAAGAGCTTAATACCACAAGCTATAAGTGGTATCTAGCTACACATTATAGCTCCCAATTAGTTAGATGTCTTAATTCCACTCGAACCAAAACCTGATCCATTTAGTGATGGAGTGCACCACTTGTATCCGTCCCTTGCCTCATGATATTAAGAATACACACAAAGTAGTATTGTGTCGTCTTTGTATTAGTACTCATTTCTTGATCTCTTTAAGCTAGTTATAAATATGTGACTTAACTCAAATCACATTGTGCACATTATAACTTTGCTTTATCAAGGGGCCCACTAATATCATTACTCAATTAAGAGGGGCAATGATAGTCTTTTGACTAACTATTTTCTCCAACAAAAGTCATACTTAACCAACCAATGCCTTTACACTACACTTATCGATAGCTTAAGACACAAGTCTAATCAAGCATTTCTTAAGTGATCGGATATAAGTCTCATATCAAAGGACCAAGGACACAGTAAAATATTAATGACACAGAAACACATTTCTATAATATTTTACTTATTAGGTCTATTCAGTATACAAAAGTAATATCTTCCTCTTTTGTGTAACCGTGTTGTCACTCACTTGTAGAGCTACAATGATCTATGACCAACATGACAATCTTAACTCGGTAATTAATGTCTCATGTTAATTACCATGATTGCGAATATCTTTTGTTTTATATAAACCAATATCTTTTAAAGCTCTACTGTTAAGGACCAAGAGCCTCTTCCTTAACAATTCTAAAAGACTAATAACATAAACAAGGAACAAAATGATTTCTCATTCAATTCATAATAATTGACATTTAAAAGTAAAACTTTTAGAACACATTCCCTTCACATTGGTGTGACGTGTTGTTGCTTAACTCTCTGTAGAGTAGCAGACCTGAGGGATCGTGGATCCCAATGCATGTTGATGCATGACTCGTGGAGCATGATGACACTGCAGACTACGGTCTGGACCCGTCCGATGTGTCGGATGTATGTTGTACCGCCGAGGTTGTGTCGGCGATGCCGCCGAGATTTTTGCCGGCGATGATGGTGCCGACGATGTTACGGCTTGTGGTTGTGTTGTCTGATGTTGTGCCGGACGTATGTTATCACCGATGTTGTGTCGGCGATGCCGTCGATGTTGTTCCAGCGATGATCCCCGATTGGGCAACTATCTTGGCATGTTGACCGAAAGGGCTATGACTCCGTTGAGGTGGTGTAGGCCACATTGTTATCTTGCGCAGAAGTGCGGACGCTCCTCACCGATCCCTTTGGCTCGAGTAGTCGCGTGTTGGGGTGCGTCGCGTACTATCCGTAAGACCGTAAGTGCCTACGCTAGGTTTCCGATGGAGACTTGTTGTTGTTGCTGGACAAATGTCCTTGTTAACCTTTGAGGGTCCTTGTGTTGTTGGACTGAGATCTCGTTTACCCTTGGAGGGATTTGATGCATTGCAGATGTTGATATGACATGCTACTAGTATGATATGTTCATTTAACGTACTGTTGCATTCATATAGGCGAGCTTGACATACAGGGTTTCTTAATGGGAAACTCAGGCTTCGTTGTTTGATTCATGTTCCAGGACCGCAGTAGGTTCTGCCGGGTGGTGACAGCGGGCACACACATTTTGGGGTCAGGATCCTCTTCGGACTCTTCGAGGCCGTCATGATTACTTGTACCTGTCTTTCGTTGTATTGTTGTAATCATGTCTTTTGGCAAATTATGTTGTACTTTGGTGCACCGACTGTTGATTTATATGAGTAACATTCCCGTTGATGAGTTTATCTGCTAATCTCTTGGTTGTTTTTTTAAATTTCTGCTGTTTCGGGATGTTACACTCACGGATTGCAGAAAATGAATTGGAGTCAGTTATGGTTCTGAAGCTCAAAATCACCAGGGAAACCCTGCAAATTCCGATCAAATTCTGCTGGATTTTTTGAATCATATACAATTAATTTTAAATCAGATAACATGTGCTTCACATATTGCGTTGACAACTTCACGGGAGTTTTGTTTATTATGTGTTATATACAAAATTTGTGTTTGGCGTTTGGGAAGATATTCCTTACATAAGCAGTAATGGCGGCACATTGGTCCGTTATAAATCGCTAGTGGTGAGATATCTGCATCATACGGTTAATTAAAAAGGAAAAAAACCCATATATTATAAAGCACGAACCATTTATTTAAAATGACAAACCCATATGTTAAAAAAGACAAATCTATATTTTAAAATGGACAAACTAATATATTAAAAATGACATACCCTTCTATTAATTAAAAGGTGAAACCCAGTGTATTCAAAATGACAAATAAAATGAATTAAAAAGGACATAACCTCCGTTTAAAAAGGGTTGACAGTGTATATAAAAGGTAGTCCCAAACTTAAATAGACCACCACAAGGTTGAAAAGGACAAATATTAACTAAAAATGCACAACCCAAAAACCTTTTAAAGATAGAACCAAGCCCTTTATACGTATCTTTCATGCATGACAACCACGTTTGGAACTACCAAATGTAATTTTCAGTTGTCTCATAGGACAACAAAGCGCAACGAACAAGATCGACTCGAAATGTTGATTAATTGCTATGAATGGTGCGAAAGGTGAAATGAATGTGTTTTAAAACTTTTTCTTTTAAATGTATTTTATTATGAATTGAATGTATTGAAAATCTTGTTCCTTAATTAATGTATTCGTCTTTTAGAAGTGTTAAGGAAAAGACTCCTGATCCTTAACGGTAGAGCTCTAAAAGATAATAGTTTTTATAAATTAAAATAACATGAGACATTAATTACCGAGTTAAGATTGTCATGTTGGTTAAGAGAAATATTGTAGTTTTACAAATATTTAACAATATGAGTATATGAAAAAGAAAATATTTTTCAATATATTGAATTGACCTAACAAATGAAACATTATGGAATTGTGTTTGTGTTATTAATGTTTAATTGTGTCTTTGAATCTAAAGATATGAGACTAATATCTTTTCACATAAGTAGTGTATGATTTAATTATTATCAAAAGTTATCAATGCGTATAACGATAAAGGTATTAGCTGGTTGTACATAACTTGTGATGGAAAAGTTGATATGTCAAAAGATTATAATTGCCCTCTTGACTTGAGTGATGATATTGTTGAGTCCCGTGATAAAGCAAAATTATAATGTTGACAGTGTAACTTATGTATTGTTGAACGTTTTATATTAAACCGCAAGTGCACGACCGCGTTGAAGCAGTGGCAAATACGGGTCGTCCTCAGGGAAGTGAGCAGTCTCTCGTTTGCACGAAATCAAGTGGCAAAAATAGGGAAGAGAGCTTGATTATCCTACTCTACGCTACACTACACTACGAAGTACGAAATGCGAAAGAAAGCAACAAACGATGAACTACCAAACTAAACTAAGAACTAAATAAGTGCTGGAATTCAAAAATAGAAAGCCCCTAAAGGGTGGAGTGAGTGAACACATGCAAAGAGGTGGGTGTTGAACACATTCTTTAAGCACAAATGAAGGTGGTGTTATCATGCATAGGAAATGTCTAAATGTTATGGTAAAACCTATCAATCTATTCACCAACCTAGTTGATTAACATTTACATATACAAGTTGTTTATTTCAGAACCTAAACAAGCATGAGAAGTGTCTAATCATTTTGGCAAAACTCATCAACTTATAAATTCTATCCTAAACAAGCAAGCATACATTCATGTTTTATCAACACATTGTAATTAAAGCATTCATTCCATTCTTTAATGCATGTATGAACATCAACTCCACCCCCAAAGGGGATAAAACTACTCACTACACATTAGACTAATTATTAAACTAAGCAAGGAAAGCATATTAACTAAGCTACTAAAACTAATGAAATGAAATTAAACAAAGTAAAACAAGCAACATGAAACAAATAACATAATAAAGAAACTTTTATTAAAATGACTCAAAATTCAAGTAGCATCCTCCTACTTTAGTGTGTGCTTCAATGCCTCACTTCTAGTAGGAAGAATAGCCACTCAAAATGTGAAGTCCTTACAGTAGAAGGTGAAGAGTTCTATTTATAGCCATAAAAAAAGGCAATCCGGGACAATACCCTGATGTGGGACTAAACAAATACCAAATATAGCCTAAACAAACACTAATACATATGATCCAGAAATCTCAGCGGATCTGGGAAGATCCGGACCGCCAATTGGCAGTCTACAGGATCCGGATCTCGCTCATTTTTGTTTTGGGCTTTTCTTGGTATATTTGCTGGTCTTGGATGCATTTACTTGGCTTATTGGAGCTCTGACCCGAATCGAATTGCTAAAATACTCCCCATGATAGTGTGGAGTTTTATGTTTTGCTCTTAGGTCCTTCGGTCTTACGTTCAGGTCCTTCTCCCTTGCATCTCAGTCCCTAGATCTCACAATTCAGTCTTTTTCCCCGGCTTTTGGATCTTTTTATGCTTCATTTCTTCAAACCTATTTATTTCTGAAATTCAAACATAAAACTCATCACGTAGCATTATTTAGGTGAAAGATAATGGATATAAGATACAAATATAAGCATGAAATGATGTCAATCATGTATAGTTATATATTTATAATTAGGTTGAGAGATCAAGAAATGAATATATATTACAACGATGACACAATTCTACTTTGTATAATATTCTCAATATCATGAGACAATGGATAGACACAAGTGATATACCATATCACTAAATGGATCGTGTTCAGTTCGAGTGAGCAAAACATCTTTGTTATTTTGGTAACAATAATGTGTAGGTAGATATCGCTTATAGTTTATGATATAATGTGGTTTATATCATTGCCAACATAACTTAGATCTTCCTCTAGGTCACACCACAGAACTGGGAAACAAGAAATTTGATTCTACATTTTTTATATGATGTGTTGCGATACATGTGGTAAAATATTAAAAATCAAATATATCGTGATTACGACATGGTTAGAATAATCAATAAATTTATATTAGATGTAAATATATTATGGGGTATGATGTTTAACATTATATATGATAATATGCTGCATATTATAATATGGTTTGTAACATTATCAAATATAAATTTTCTAAAACCCCAAAGATCAGATTTTGTTGGATATTGATCCCAAATTTGATAAAAGCATAGATCGGTCAATTTGGTCGACCGTTTGACAAACTTTGTTTGACTAAAATCATGAACTTTACCTGATTAAGAATCGGTCGACCGTTTGGCAAACGTGGTTCAACTAAAATCAGGGATTTCCCTGATTGAGAGACGGTCGACCATTTTGGCTCGACCGTTTGGACATGTCGCTCGATCAAAACCAGAGCCTTTTGGTTGTGGTGAATCGGTCGACCGGTTGGACATGTTGTCCGACCGAAATTGATGATTTATAACTGATCGGTCGAACAGTTGACTATTTCGGTCGACCGTTTGTTTATGGTTTTACTTGAATTAATAAGAGAATTTCTTTGATCATGGGTGGAATTGTTCCACTTCGGTGAGAGGAGGTTAATGGATGATTACGTGTCGAAATATGATAGGATTAGATGAGCTATTAACAAGAAATCATGTGCAAGTGAGTTGGATATGAATAGGTTTTGAGGAAATCCTATAAATAGGACCCTCCTCTCGTCATTGTTAATATATGAATGCAATATTCTCCTGTCCATATTTCTCTACCAAATCCATCCGAAAATTCTCTTGTTAGTTGAGTGTTTGAGAGATTAAATTCTCAGAAGCATCAAAAGAGGTAATTAACTAGATTCTAGCCTTGAATTAGAGATTGATTGACTAACTCATTTCTCTCTAAATCTTGTTTAGAGTTTGGTGAACACTTTCGACGCAATTCAAGTGCAACGCGACTCCGAATCTTCGAAAAGTTTTATAGAACCTTTTGGGTATGATTTTCTTCAATACAATTTAATATTTATGTAGGATACATATATTAAAATGTATAGTCCATGTTTTGTACATGAAAATATTGAAAATATGATAATCGATCCTAAATGCTTGTTAATTTTTTAAAAATATACACAAGTATAGGGCACAAAAACCTACAAAAGGCATGTCATATTTGTTAGTCAGGTAGGTAGTGTCGAAACATATAGCAACTTCGAGGTATGAATATGCAGCTCTACAACAACAGCTAGCCCAGAAAATGTTCCTTAGTCTTCCTTCATCATCCATATCCATGACATAGAAAAACATTGAATCAATCTTCTGCATCCTAATAAATAATTCTGAAGAGCTTGTACATCGCCAGGTCCCATTTTCAAATTTCTGACTTCAGTTATAACATTCCTGCACACAAACAATTATGAACGTCAAAGCTCTCTTCTAACACACTTAGTTTTGTGAACTGCAGAAACAACACAAACCTGAGGTCCCTCTCGTTGAAAGTCAGTTTGTCATGCCCCCCAGCCTCAACGACAAAGATTTCATTGTCTTGGCAGCCGAGATCCTGACAGCATCATTGCATGTTATGCGTGCTATCACGACCTCAGGTACAATTCAGTTTTTTAAGAAAACGCATCTGCTCCTATTCAAGCATAACGTGGTTATGTTTAAGATCAACAAAATTAATTTGGTAACCCATTGCTGGATTTTCCAGAGTTCCTGATCTGGGTCGTGCACTCGACTCGGCTGGATAACCGAGGCTTCAATACTCCTTGTCCTTATTTTGTTGGTGTCTTGCCCTCCTTGGAGAAGGTAAGTGTGGCCCGGATAACAACACCCCGATCATAATGAGATTGTCTTATCTTAACACCAAAACCACATGCATTTGCATAGGCATTATAAAAATTCCCGACTTCTTCGAAAGAACGAGAAAATATCTTTTCCTAAGGAACGTTTAAGGGCTGCTCCTCTAGGGACTCAATAAGTACAATTCCCATTGCAGTTGATAGTAGAGAAAAACCTACGATCAAAAGGTAGAAAGAAGATACGAAAGAGAAATGAAGACAAAAGGTTGAGATTCTGGGTATTATCATAGGATAGAGCCCCAAAAGATAGAACGTCCGCAGATGGGATAGAACACCAAAAGGCATAATTTAAGAAGCTTCAACTGAGAAGCATTAAATGATTCATCGGGCAGCGAGTCAAAAAAAGGAAAAATAAAATACCACAAAATCCCCTAATGAGTTGGACTTGTACATGTCAGCAGTGTCACAAAAGGGCGTCGTTAAGAGCGGCCACTAATCATTTACGGTTCTTGGCTTGCTCTTTAGTTATTAAGAGGGTGTTTATGCGTAGGAAAGTACTGGAAAATTGATTCTATGATCAAAGGAAAAACAATGAAAAATAGAAATCATTGAAACCAATTTCCATTTGACCAAGATTCTGTTGTTTGTGCAAGTCAATGTAATCCTTTGGAAAATTAAAAAAAATTTAACTATCATTTACGGAAAATTGATATTATTTGTAAATGTTGTATATATGAATGTATACTTTTATTGTGAATAGTATGTTGTATGTTATCAAGGCATAGTTCAGGGAGCAAAGTGTAATTAACTTAATTTCGCAGACATTGCACATTTTAGTTTAATTTAACTAAAAAATGTGATGTGTGAATTATATATAATATACATACACCTTGTTAAATATTAAATTAATTAATAAGAGTATTGTACTCATACACTTTTAAACAATATACTAAATTAAAATTTGAATAATATTTTATTTTAACAAGACAATATGAAGTTCAAGATGTTTTCTTTATTATCTAGTTTTATGGTATAATTTTGTATTGTATTGTCATGATTTTTTTAAAGATAATCATATTGTTAAAATATGATTTTAATGTTTTTGTAGTTAAGTTTTTATGTAATAAAAAATTAAATAAGTTTGATAGACATGTACATTTTTTTACAACTTTGTTGCATTTTCCGTTGGTTTCCCGTGGGGCTATAATAAATTGAGGGAAAATATTTCAGTAATTTTGTATGGTAGAGGAAAATAGAGGGAAAATATTTTTTTCTTGAAGTTTGATAGACATGAATCATTTTTTCCTTTTCGAAGACTGACACAAACACCGGGAAAAGTTCTAGTCAAAGAGAAATTATTGTCTTTTCCATATGTTTCCAGGTGTACAAACACCCCCTAATCCTCCTTACTTAGAGAATTGTACGGGACACTTATCGAGTCAATGCACTGGAATTGATCCTTCTAGACATCCTCCATCTTCTAGTGTCATCCGTACTTGGAGGCAATTTTCATCATTATCTTGATCAGAGAAGTCCAATGAGTGTGAATCTTGACACAAGGGCCTAGCTTGCTGCACCAATGTTCTTTATATCAAATGTAGAGGACAAACATCAATTGATGGTTTTTTGCAACTCTTTGTTATTGTGGGTTGCCTAAGGATGTCGCTCGGTTGCCCGTGGCCGTAGCCTCCCCGTGGCCTACCCAAACGAATGTGGGAGTGAGTGGGCATTGCTCGTGGGCGAGGCCCAAGTTGCCTAAGGATGTCGCTCGGTTGCCCGTGGCCGTAACCTCCCTGTGGCCTACCCAAACGAGTGTGGGAGTGAGTTGGCATTGGTCTTGGGCGAGGCCCAAGTTTCCTAAGGATGTCGCTCGGTCGCCCGTGGTCGTAGCCTCCCTGTCGTCTCCCCGTCGCCTGCCTGTAGCCTCCTCGTAGCCTCCTCGTGGTCTATTGACCCATAAGTATGTGATCAATACACAAGGTAAAAAATGACAAATTTACCACGCAAACATATATATTATAACGATATTTATAACGGGCTAGACATGAATTTGCATATGCCAAAACTCAAACTTGACCCATTTAATTATTAGGTCAATCAGGTTGACCCGATTATCTCCTAAACACATTTATGCAAATCCAAACCCATATTTTTCATGTTGGATTCATGTCAGGTTATTGTGTCACTCCTGTCCACTATCTTTATTTATGATGAATCAAAGCTTGCTTTTGAGAAAGAAAACTACTGATTCGAGTTGACTCACTCGAGAGAACCCTTATCTTTGGATAGTGAAGAGCAGAGTTTGAATCCTAATAGTCCCATTTGCATATTTGAGATTTAAAATGAGATGAGTATAGTATAGTAGGTAATATCAAAAAAGAAAGAAAAACTTGAAATAAAAAAAGAGAAAAAACTTTCGACAAACCAGACGAATCCCCACTTCCAGAGCATGAATTCATTAATCGCACTTACGGACGTATAACTTAGTTTTGAGGTTTGAAGTTCAAAATTCAGTGTTTCGAGGCTAGTCGCAAACCTCAAAACTCCACGTGCGTTTCATATTCAAACCTCAAACCACATGCTTATTTGTTTGGATTTTGAATTTTGCTACTGAGTTTTGACATCTTTTATGAAAAATCAAAACTCAAACCTCAAAAATTATATGTTGATGGTGGTAAATAAGGAAATTAATTGATGCAATTATAGAATAAATTTTGCATTTTGCAGAACCGTAATCCTGGTTGATGTTTTGCAAAACATAATTATAAGGTAAAACTGCAACCAAAAATTTAAAACTCAACTCCAAGAAAAATACAAAATGACAAAATATGAATTTTTAGCTTTTCAAAACGCAAAATTATTCCAAACCTCAAAACTTAACACCGTCTTACAACCAAAACAATTTGAGTTCTGACTTCTTGATCTCTCCCACGAAATTGTCTCGATCCTCCAACCGAACTTTCCGACACAAGTCGACTCTCACCCCAATTTTAATTCCATCTAAAACCCTAAAAATCCTCCAATCTCTCTACACAACTCCCTCCATGGACCCCGACGAAGCCGACCGGACCCTCCTCGACCTCCACCAAACCCTAGCCTCCGAACCCACCAACCCCACCCACCACCTCGCCCTCGTACCCCTCTTCCCCCTTCCCCTCCCTCCTCGTAACCCTACTAACCCCCTCCTTTCCTCCCTTCTAGGGCCGTTACTTCTGGAGCAAGGGAGAGAAGGACAAATCCGTCGAGAGCTTCGTCACCGCCGCCAAGCTGAACCCCGGGGACGGCGCCGCGTTTAGGTTCCTGGGGCGTTACTACGGGGAGGTGGTGTCGGACTCGGGAAGGGCCGCGAAGTGTTACCGGAGGGCCGTCGGGTTGGACCCCGACGATGCCGAGGCTGGCGTGAGTGGAGTTAACTGAAGGTGGGAGTTTGCTTTTGGTTTTGTTGGTGTTGACGGTTTGTTGTTTGTGCAGGAAGGGTTGTGTGATTTGTTGGATGGGGAAGGGAAGGTGAGTTTGGAGGTGGTGGTTTGCAAGGAGGCTTCCGAGAGGTCTCCCAAGGCGTTTTGGGCTTTCCGGCGGTTGGGTTACTTGCAGGTATAAATGTATAATCAGGGACGGTGCCATGAATTTAGATTAGGGGGGTTGGAATTTGTAAGGACGTCGTCAAAGAAATTTGAAATTTGTTGGCTGGTTTGATTTGTAATTTTGTTGAGGTTTGATTAGGTATTTTCACTTATAAATTGGTACATATATACTATTGTACTAGACTATTTGGGTATTATTTTATCCACCTGACTTGCTATTGGTATCCGAAAAAATCCAAGGGGGTCGAAATTGTAAGAAATAAAAAACCCAAAGGGGTCGAAATCCAAAAATACATATCTGAAACTAGGCAAATTCCAAAATCCAGGGGGGTCGCCTGGCTCCCCCTTGCTACATGTAGCACTATCCTTGTATATAATGCGGCTTGGCGTTAAATTCTTTATTTGACAAATGACAGCCCTTTTTGGAAAATCGTGGTCTGTCCTAATCCCCAGTTAGTGGGTTAAAGCATGATATTGATGATGTGCAATGATTTAAAAGTTGACTGATTACTCCAACTAGTCCCTACTTGGCTTCAATCGACTAGCCTGACTAATCCGATTTGTTAGCCCAATTAGCCCGACTAATTGGCGACTAGTAAATTTAGAGCCTTGGAGTGACTAGTGTTCGATTAATAGCTCTGACTAGTAAATTTGGGGTCCTGAACTGGCTTGTTATGTCTTATGCAGTGTTCCATGCATGGTCGACCATTACTTAGATGTGATCGTAGAGATTAATGAGGTGGACATGATTAGGTTTCAGTTGGTAGGGATGTTCAACTAATCAACTTGCAGATACTCATTTTATTTTTAGTTGGTGTGATCACAAAGATTAATCAGGTTTTGGAGATGTGTCCAAGGGTGTTTTGGGGTACTTGCAGATATAATGCAGCATGTTGTTGAATTCTTTATTTGGCATTCTTTTTTGGGAAATTGTTCGAACTTCGGATTGGTGTGTCTTGAGCTGATGTTAGTGGGTTAAACTGGTGGTGTGTTGTGCTCTAGTTGGATTTCTATCTTTGTTTATTTGTGAAGCATGTCATTGATCTTAAGCAATGCTTTAGAAGTTGGCTGACTAGTCCGACTAGTCACTACTTGGCTTCAACCGACTAGCCTGACAAGCTAGCCCTCTTAGCTTAACTAATTGCTGAGTAGTGAATTTGGATCCTTGGACCAACTGGTACATTTGGAGCCTTGGAACAACTAGTGTCTGATTGGTTGCCAACTAGTAAAGTTGGGAGTCTTGGACTGACCAGTAGATTTGGAGCCTTGTACCAACTGGTAGATTTGGACTTTGGAGCCTTGGACCGACCAGTAGATTTGGAGCCTTGGACTGGCTAGTGTCCCATTAGCCACCAGCTAGTAAATTTTGGATCCTTAGACAGGCTTGTTGTGACTTTATGCAGTGGTTCAATGCATTGTCAACCGTTACTTAGGTGTGATCACTGATCAATGAGGAGGACATGATTAATTTTTTAGTTGGTGGGACTGTCCAACTTTCAGGTATTCATTTAGTTTTGCTTAATTTTTTAGGTTAGTCAAGAGAAATGGTCTGAGGGGGTGCAGAGTCTGCAACATGCTATAAGAGGATATCCTACTTGTGCTGATATGTGGGAGGTAAGTTTGCATTTTTTCCAAAGCCATCTATTGCTTCCGGGTTTATGTTTGATAACAAATTCATTGTTTATAATTGCTGTATTTGGCTGTAGGCTCTTGGTCTTGCATACCATCGCTTAGGCATGTTCACTGCTTCTTTAAAGGTAATTTTTTACGTCGTTAGTTTACTTTGTTTCTACTTTCTAAGATCTTGAGGTAGGTCACACAAGTTTAGAGTTTGATACACCTAACTTGTTTTGAGTGGTAGACATGGTTCATTAGCTCCTGTAGCCACCTTCATGGAGAAAGAATTGGGTCCATCTAATAATGACAGTAAACAATTCACTTGTGTTGATCTAGGACTTGATATCTTGTAATTTCTTAGCGTTCCGACCACTTAAACTGATAACAAGTACTCAAATTTACAGATAAAATTAAACTGCTCAAAATTTTAAAATGGCTTTTGTGGTTGGTAAAGTAACCTCAAAAACCACTTATTCAAGACATGTGATTCATAAGCTCTACCAAATGCTAACTGAGTAAATGGATGACAACATATTCAGGACATCTATAATTCACCCTTAAATGGTTCTACCATTGGGAAAAAAGATATTTGATTATGCTTACATTTACAACACATGTCTTATTACTATCTAGTATTTTCAACTTGGTCTTTTGTGTATAACTTAAGATTAATTCTTGTAATCATGTGGGTATGGGCAAACGACATCATAATTTGGAAAATAAATGCCGGAAATGGTAAAAATATGGGTAATTATTATTTTACTATATATTTTTGTGCATACTATTCCACGGGGCATGCTTTTATGTGGCACAAACATGAAATCCCTTTTATGTGGCACAAACGTGAAATCCATAAGCATGTTAGTTGCAAAAGACTTGTTTTGATGATTGTACATAAGGACTTGCAAATTATTGATGAAAATTTTAAAAAATCATCTTTATATAGGGTATCAACAGGACCGATCTCGTGTGGAGAAATAAAATTGTATATCTCATACAATGATTAAAAGTGCAGCCGGAGCGGCGGGGGTCTCACCCAAAAGGGTGTGACTTGTGCGATCACACAGGCCCAACAACTAGTTGGAACAACGGGCCTCGTCTGGTCGCATTGTGCGGCGGAAGTTGCACGTAAAAGGGTGCAACTTGTGCGACCGCTATGCGGCATGTGTTGTCGCACAAGTCCAACAACTAGTTGAACCAACTAGCTGTTGGGAAACACTTTTTAAAGGAAGTAGCAATTAAAGTTTTGAGTTCACTTGTTCAGCAACATCCGGATGTAAGAGAAATTAGAGTGTGTTTGAGCAAATACCCACAAAAAGAAGGAATCTGTTCAAAGTTGTTGGGAAACACTTTTAAAGGAAGTAGCAATTAAAGTTTTAAGTTCACTTGCTCAACATCATCCGGATGTAAGAGAAACTAGAGTGTGTTTGAGCAAATACCCACAAAAAGAAGGAATCTTATTAATACAAAGAAGTTGAATGATCTGGTCTATGTCAACTACAACCAAAGATTGAGGTAGATGTTCATGGAGAGGAAGGACAAACCAGGCTATTACGACCCTATCAACATAGATTACGACCCTATCAACATAGATTACGACTTGTAGGGGTGTGCAAGGTCCGGGTCCGGTCTGGATCTAATCGGTCCGGAAGTTTTGGAAAATTTGGTTCCAGTCCGGTCTGGACCAGTCCGATTTTTGTTTTTTTAATTTAAAAAATCTGGTCTTGGACTGGTCTGAACCAATCCGGTCCGGACCTCAGAAAAAATTCCGGTCCGGACCGGATGCACACCCCTAACAACTTTGATGAAAAATCATCCTTGGTTGGTGGAACACAAAGGATCCAGTGTTCGCAGGAGATGACTTGACATGGGCAGATGTTCGAAGATGCTACTTTTGATCCATCCCGAGGCCGACTGCACTGTGCAACAACACCCACCTCCAAGATTCTACAAACTACTCTGGAGGAGGACTTCAACTTCAGAAATCACCATGAGGCATTCACTTCGGCAATGGTTCCGGTTCGAGACATAGATGAGGAATTTGTGGGTACAAATGATGAGGAAACCGAGAAAGATGAGACATCATGAGAACCCCGATGTCTCAGAAGATTTTGACGACGTAGAGGATGATCCTAACTCTGACGTACCTCAGTGAATTAAGAATCAAACAGTTCCGCTGTAGACGTCTGTCGCGTCTACTGCCTACTATTGTCCTATATGCCTATGACATGCATACCTTAGCTACTACTTGTGTTAGACTGTTAGTGCTTTTATTTGGTGTGCTATGTGTAAGACTCTAAGTTTACCTTATTTCCTTGTACTAGTTGAAAGTTATTCAATGAAAATATACCTAGTGGTTTGGTGGGTAGATGGGGCTTCTAGTGAGGCAATGACGCCGAGGAGCTGGATGTTTTGTTGAAGAAGCCAAATCACCTTAGGTATTTTATATATATTGTTCCTTATCTCCTTGAGGTTTCTCATACTTTTCCTAATTTTTCCCGTTTTTTTCTTTCAATTTTTTGATATTTTTCTCATTTAATTTTTTTTACGATTGTGCGCCTGCATATGCAATCACACAATCCGGTATGTGACCCTTGCACACTTGGTTGCACAGGGTCGCATACTCAGTACCTGAACATTGATCCCATATGACTTGGGATAGAGATTGATTGGTATTTGTTAATAAACATGAGGATTTTAATTTTATTGATAAAAAGAAGAAGAGGTTTCTAATTTTTGTAGGGTTCAAATGACATGTTTATGAGTTTATCTAACAATAAAATGTGTTTCTAAATTTTGGACTGTAAATGCGATGATTTAAATTTTAAATTCCCTTCTAATTTACAATGATAGTTTGACTAACGTCTTCAATGAGCATTTTCTAGTGTCATGGTATACATATGACATTTATCTTGTTTTCTTTTGTTTCCTGCAACAGTCATATGGACGAGCAGTTGAACTAGACAGTTCGAAAGTATTTGCAGTTATTGAGAGTGGGTTTATTCTTTTAATGCTTGGTTCCTTTAGGAAGGTAACATGCTTTCAGTTTTTTTTCTCGGTCTTTATTGCTTGAGTTAGATTGTCATAGTGTATTCCTTTGCAATATACAACAACAAAGCATTTACTCCCAAACTGGTTGGGGCCTTTCCTTTCCATGAAATAAGCTGGGTTTTTATGCTGGCTTACCATGCCTATCACAGCCCTCCTTTATCCTGGCTTGGGACATGCTACATGCAACGACGTAGACGGAGTTAATAAAATGTACAAGGTGTTCTTTTGGCATATAATGTTGTTAGCAGATGCACATAGGTGGCCAGGATATTAAAGTACAAATCTTATGAATATCACCAGTATCACCAATTTCTAGGAAAACCACAATATTATATCATAACAAAATTATTTATGTATATATGGTTGTAGGGAGTGGAGCAATTTCGCATTGCTTTACAGTTGTCACCTCACAATTTATCTGCATGTTTTGGGCTTGCTTCTGGATTGCTTGGATTATCAAGAGAATCTGTAAATTGTGGTGCCTTCTCCTGGGGAGCCTCACTGCTACAGGTAATATCATGTTTTTCATGGCATGTAAACCTTTTTAGTTTCATATTTTATTTCTTTGTTCTTTATTTCATTTGCTCAAACTTTATGAGGTCGCAGGAGGCAACCAATGTTGCAAAAGCATGTATTGAGTTACTTGGAAATGTTTCTGCAACATGGAAATTGTGTGGGGACATCCAGGTACATGCGGGTAATGGTACTTCTCTCTTAGGCCTTTGTATCTGTCAAGTATTAACACTATTGTGATGTGAGTAGGTAACCATGTTGAAACAAAAAAAGTATGCATTTGGCATTTAAAGTATTCCAGTAGTGCCATTCTTATTCTAGGATTTTTAAGAGATTGTTCTAGTTCAGCAATTCTTCCTATACGCCATCATTATCTCTTCCTTCTTTTGAGAAAGTAGATTTGCTGACTTATCTTTAAATTTTATTTCCTACTCGAAGGCACTACTTTTCTCTTTTCAGCTTATAGGTTCCTGCTCCACCCATCACGCATTTGCTTAAAAATTTCATTCCTACTTGCCGTAGATGGTTCAATGTTTTTTATTTTTATTTTTTGTTGTCATAGTCAGGACAAGTCTGTATACACTTGAAAACTGAAGCACACTGATACTTAGAAAATTTATGTAAGATCTGCATATCAGTTGAAGAGTTTACATGTTAAGTTTAACATTGCTTTTGAATACAGATGGCATATGCTAGATGCTTTCCTTGGTTTAAAGAGAGCATCTGCAGCGAAGTTGATGGAACTATTTTCAAAAGAACCATCCAACACTGGAAAGCAACTTGCCTCTCATCAGCAGTTAATTCTAAACTTTCATATCAACGTGCACTACATTTGACTCCTTGGCAAGCTAACATATATGCTGATGTAGCTATTGCCTCAGATTTAGTTACTTCTTTGGAAGAAGGGAAAGCGAAGGGCCATGATATCTGGTAAGGAATTTCATCTTTTCTTTTTCTCTTTTGATAATCCTCAGTCTTTTGTAAGTCATAATGTTAAGGGTTGTCTTTTATCAGGAATCTACCAGAGAGGATGTCATTGGGTGGATTGATTCTTGAAGGGGACAACAGTGATATCTGGATGGTTTTGGGCTGTTTATCCAGCAACACTGCATTGAAGCAGCATGCTTTTATACGGGGCCTGCAGCTGGATGTTTCACTTGCTGCAATTTGGGCACATCTTGGGAAGGTAACCAGAGTAGCTTTTGTTTTGAATATTTCCTAAAATTTAAATGATTGATTGGATCTGCTTTCAGCTTTACGGAAAGTTAGGCAACAAGAAGTTGGCCAAGCAAGCATTTGATCATGCAAGAAGTATTGATCCTTCACTAGCATTACCTTGGGCTGGCATGTCACTCGACCGTCATACTGGGTAGATCACCTTCCTGTGTTGATATTATTTGCTTCGGAAAACAAATTTAATGACAAAATTGAACTTTTTTTTTCCAATACTGGTTGTATCATTTTCAGGGCTAACATGAGAGAAGAAGCATATGAAAGCTGTCTTAGAGCTGTCCAGGCTTCACCAGTAAGCATTCTATAATTGCTGTCACCAGCAAACTTAATTGCCTTGCAATGGAATCTCAATTGTATCTTCTCCTTTTGTAGTTTGCAAATTTTCAAGTTGGACTAGGAGTGCTTGCATCTTTTTGTGGCCATCTCTCCTCACCACTGGTATGTTTCTGAGTTATGTATGCAATATACGTCCCATGGAAAATAACTTAAGTCTTCGTTCTTCTTCAAGGACTCAAATTCAATTTTGTTGAGAGTTTCTTTTCATTTAGATGGCTTATTTAAAATTATTACAGCTGATTCTTCTACAAGCATGTCATTTCAAGTTCTTTGTTTTCTAGATTCTTTTTTGTTTGGACTGTTGTTAATTCATAATGAAATGGCATGCCAAAAGGAAGGCTGGCAGATATTACTAAGAATGGTGCTATTTGTTTCAAAAAAATATGGAAATGCTTGCTGTAAAGTTTTTTAGAAAAAACAAAGTTTTTCGGAGAAACATCATTCCTCTTTGAGATCTAGTGAATATCCTCTGTTTAATGCGTTTACCAGGATGCTGATATCACGAACTTTTTCCATTTTCATGATAAAAAACTCATTAATTTAGACGTGGTAGATTTTCAACCTATGTTGCAGTGATTTACCTTCATAGAAAAATATATTTATCATGATTACACAGAAGGTGTTCCTGAGGCATCAATTTGAGATACAGAATATGAAAACCTAAATTATCCAAGTGGGGGCAGGTCCGAGTTGTACTTGGGCCTGCTTGAAGGAGTGTAAACATGTTTGCTTCATTTGTAAGCTCTTGTGATATTTGACCAGTCAGTGTGACCGTCTGATAAAGGTGAAAAAAATGAAAACTAACTATAATAATCAAGTCATGCTTGTGCAAAAGGGGTTCCTATCCTCGAAATATCGACATTCCTTGTCTACAAATTTGGATGAATAGCCTCATTTATTGAATGAAGATTCCATATTTCCATCCCTGGAACACATTGTTCATTTACTGGTTGTGCATGCATAGTTGTCTTCTCTCAAGTGCTTTTGCCATAGATAATTTGATTGGATGTGTACGTCTATAGTATTGTTTTCCTGCTGTACTTTTCTTGTACACGTCATCCATAGGTGGTATCCTGAAAAGTGGTAGTGGTCACTGGGACGTGCATATGCAAGTGTAGAGATGTAAGGGATTGATTTGTGCAATCGTTGGGATAATATACCAGCTTCCATTTGTTCAACGTATGTGCTGTGTATCGGTGCAGCTGTATGTGTGCATACATCATATGATGCAGAACATGCAATAATTAAAACAAAATTTGGCCATTGCCAACCAGGCAACCATTTCATCTTTCCGAAAATGTCAAAAAGTACATTACTGCCTTATACTGTTGTCTGGGGCGTACAGATAAAAAATCAATTATTATGACTGTTAGAAAGGGCATGGTTTACGCGTTCCTCTAGCATGAAATTTTTCATTGTACTTTATTATAAAAGCCAGTTTCTGTAATCTGTAGGTTTTTGCTGCTGTGAAGCAAGCTGTGCAGCGTTTGCCTTTCTGGCCTGAGTCGCATAATTTAGATGGCTTGGTATCTGAAGCACAGTTGGACTTTCAATCAGCAATAGCTGCATATCGACATGCAAAATGTGCATTTGGCAATGTCCTAACATTGGATTCAAAGAAAAATGTTGCAGATGTGTCATTTAATCTCGCTAGAGCACTCTTTCAGGTGAACAACAATCCATCTGGGTTTTTTCTTTGTTCTTTGAGTTAGCTACCTATATGTGTTTCCGATCTCATCTGAAGGTCCTTATTGAGAATTTGCTACTGGCTACACTGCTACATATAATGTCCTAGTTTCAATTTATTGATGACAAAGTTTGTTCTATTTTGTTTGTCTGAAGGCCGGGCATATGCATGATGCTGCAAGAGAATGCGAGGGTTTGAAAATTCAAGGTACTCTGCATGGATGGCATCTTCCCTGTTGCAGCTCAATATTTTATAAGAAATCAGTTGTCTGTAATGGTATATGATCATATGATAAACATTTTTTTCTTGCAATGCTAGATCTGCTGGATGAGAAGGGTCATCAAATATATGCGGCTGCACTGTTTCAGCTAGGGAAAAATGAGTTGGCACTTCTAGAAGTGAGACATTTGGCTTCAAAAGTCTCTACCTTGGATAACTCTTCCAGGGATGCGGCTTTAGGGTTTCTATGCAAATTGCTTTATCGTGTGAAAGGGCTAGAGTCTACAGTTGCAACCATCGTCAAATTTCCAGAGGAATTCCATAGAAGTTCAAAAATAAATTTCGTCATTCATGCCATGAATGCTTTGGGAAGAAATGGACAACTTCGGTCTTTGGTTTCAGGAGAATCTGTCACTCGGATGTCCCATGAAGATGCTATTGAAATGCATTATTTAGTTGCTCTTGCTAAAATGGTAAAGTTCTTTCCACCAAAGCCTCCTACAGCCTGGGAGTTTTTTGTTTGAAATTGACAAAAAAATACAATAATTTTGAATTCTTATCTTGATTTTATTGTCATGTATGAAACTATGCAAGGACTATAATTTACGTGGAGATTATCTGTTGGGGCTTCGTATAACTTTTAAGGCAGTCTACCAATTCTAGCTCATCATTGGAATGACTATAACTGGATTGTACTTATTTATTTCTCTAAGAGATTAGAATGAAATGTAATTTGTAATTTAACTTTCTTTTGCTTGAGTAAGTTCATAAACTTAATTATGTTGTATGTATTTGATCCTTGTTTACAGCTAGCTAATGTAGAAACGCAAGATGCTTTGAACTTTGAAATTGGAATCGGTCACCTAAAGAAAGCTTTGCATACGTACCCTGATAGTAGTCGTATAAGGTAATTCTATTATTATTACAGGTTTGCTGCATTTGTGCCCTCGGTCTCTAGCAATAGTTGTATAAGGTAGATTATCTAGTCAATATCCTATGATTGTCTTTAGGCTCAACATGTTGGCCCCGCACCCAGTATATTCTTGTATTCACATGTTAGTCTAATCATTCTTGATGAAGACCTTAATGATTCTGTACTTACATTGTTATAGGGCAGTTTGATATTTTCTATCTGGTCTTTAGATGTTTGTGTTGAGCATGTTTTGTTCTTCATTCCTTAAAAACTTCCGCTCATATGTAGAATGTGTACACAATAATGTCTGCAGGCCTCTAAAACAAATCAATGTGCATGATGCATATCTAAGTTCTAAACTAGAGGATATACTGTCACTCAAATAGTCCTACGTCATATTTGCTATCTAGGTGCTAAGTGATCGTTTACATTTGATAAGATCATCCATTTTATATTTTAGGTTGGACATGTTAGGAATCAGGAACAAGGTAACAGTAATTTTTCTGTAAATAACTGGAGGCTCAAATGACACATAAATGTATTTTCCTTTGTATTGATAGTCATAGTTAATTTAGGTTGCTTTATGTCATTTCTAGTTGTGTATTGCCCTATATATGATAGCCTATGATGTTAATATTTGGAAAGGAGACTATAATGTTGTTGACCACATTTCGTATTCTTGGATTGGAGCTTCTAGTATCGAGAAACATTTTTTTTATTAAATTTGAGTTTCCTTGTGCATTGGAACTGAATGGGATTGCTTCCTACTTGTCGTTCTTGAGTGAGATTGGAATTTCCTAAGCCTTTGAGATTGGATTCTATTCCATGCCACTTCTCTCATATCACTTAAATCTGCATGTTGATGTATTAGATTGTTTGTGGAACAATTTTTTTCCGCACGGATTTTACCTCTTAAAAATATAATTCCAAACTATTAAACAATTTTCTGTTGCAGGAATCAGCTTGGTTCACTTCTTTTATCTACTAACAACTGGATGGCTTGTCATCTTGCAAATAGATGCCTTGTTATAGATAATAAGTTCTCTCTACCCAGCGATTCCAAAGCTGCATACGAGATCATTGGTTCTGCCGCGGTGGCGTGTCATGCTTGCTTCACCACAAAAAAGAATTTTTCTTTCCCTACCTGTAAGGATCAATATCCATCAGGGATGAGTGGGTTAAATAAATTGCAAAAGTATGAATTACATCTTTCTTTTGTTTTAGTAATTATTGCACATTGAGTCATAAAAGTTGACGCTTTATTTTTTTCTTTTCGGCAAGGTGGCTGCATCAGGAACCCTGGAACTTCAAGGCACATTATTTCTTTGTTCTTAATATGATGCAGAAAGTTCGAGAGGAAAGATTCCCTGAACATTTATGTGTTGCTGTCAAGCGTTTGATTTCTACTGCCTTATCAAAGGAAACACAAACTCAGTGTTATGAGTATGAAAAGTTTCTTCTTTGGCTTTGTTTTTCAGAGATCTGTTTGCAATGTGGTGACTCCCTTAACTCTCTGAATCATGCAACTAATGCATCGAAACTTACTGTTTCGAGCAATGTGCTGTTCTTTGCACACTTGCAAATTTGTCGTGTGTATGTCATTCTGGAAAATTGGAAAGGACTAAGTCAGGAATATATGAATTGTTTGCGGATCAAGACTGACCATGAAATTGGTTGGGTATCCCTCAAATATCTTGACTATAAATACAAGTTGGCAGAGCGATTTAAGGGCTTAGATTGGAACCTTGAACAACTCCCCCTGGACAAGCATTTGAGAAATATGTGGAAAGCTATCTTTGATTTAGTTGTTTTCCAAAGTTGCATATGGAATATGGACTTGGTTAATGCTGAAGAAGCGATACGCCGTGCTAACTCAATTGGTTTTGTCGATAGGTGTCTCCTACTCTGCCATGGTAACTTGTTTCTTCTGTATTATCTTTATTAGTCTCGTAATTACTTTTCATTTTGATATACAGTCTTGCATCTATCAATATTTGCGAATTAAAGATTTTGCTTCTTTTTACAGACTATTCTGATTGTATCGTATCTTATTGAGGTTTTTACTGTCTTAATTTTTCTGCCTTCTGTGCTGGAAGAATTTTAGAACTGCCTCGAATTGGGTGTCAATTGTATTTGAAGTGTGTTTGTTAATTTTTTGTTACACATGACACTTGGGTTGCATAGTTTAATGGACGCCTTAGCTTCTTTTTAACTGTCTGAACTTTCAGACCATCAAGATATTTTGCTTGGGCTCCACGGTACAAGTCTTTATGGTTATTAAATAAGTGTTCACTATTTTTTTTCTTCTGTATTGGACTTTTTTTCTTTACCTTTTACGAGTTTATGTTATTAGTTTAATAAGAATAGTTTGCCATTTTGGTCTGAGCATTCGACTTTATGTATGTATCTGAGTTCTGTTGAAGTTTGTGTATTATATATTTCATACGTGCTTCCGTTTATGCCTTGTATATTTGCATTTAGTATTTCTAAGCATGAATGTTTTGGCGAATAAGCATGAGATGAAGTTCCGCATCTGAGTATGGGTCACCTTGTGCATGCATAAGAAACTAATATACTATGGACTTGATTATATTGTCTTAACTTGTTCCGGAACTCGTAAATTATCTGTTTGTATGATAGCTTCATGTAATCATATACTTTGTCCAACAGGTGCCATCTGTATGGAGCTCGCTAGGCAGCAATATGACATGCAGTTTTTATCCCAGGCTAAAAGATGCCTCATCAAGGCTCAGAAGGGTAAACTTGGACCATTGCCCATAGTATCAGCTTTGCTTGCACAAGCTGAGGGAAGCTTGGGTTCCAAATCACTATGGGAGAAAAACCTTCGTGCCGAATGGTTCTCCTGGCCACCAGGTTTAACCTTTTGAGATATTTGCAGGAAACATGAAATGTTTTACTTTCAGTCATGACTGTGGTTCACCTATTATCTTTCTTCGTTTTTGCAGAAATACGGCCAGCGGAAGTATATTTTCAAATGCACTTGCTTGCTAACCAGAGTGGTGCAGGTCAGACTAGTCAGGCAAAAATAGAGTCGTCCCAAAGTCCGGTAAGATGGGTTCTGCGTTCTATTCATCTGAATCCATCGTGTTCTAGATACTGGGATATATTGCAGAGGCTGACAGCGTTATACTGATCTCTCCGTTAATGTTTAGGCCATGTAGTGTTTGTTGCTAATTTAGTAACTTAAATATTTTTGCTGACTAAGTTTGCTCTACGCATTCTTGCTGTATCAATGTATCATTCTCAGAATGTATGATTAAAATAACGAGCACCGACAAAATTTGCTCAATCACAAGTACACAAGAAGAAAAACCCTTGGATGCGGATTACATTGTTTGATATTTAATTTAAATTTGAGTGTTCTTTGATTAATGTAGATAATTTTCGTATAAAAATGATATTTTTGATTTGGATCCAAATACCGGCTTATTTGTTTTTTTTCTTTCTTTTTTGTGACCTAGCCCAGCACCCACCTCATGTGGAATAAATGTGCTGCCGTTTCATACTGGGGTAGTCCAACACTAGTTGCACCGTAACTATGTCATTGAGGCTTGATCTAGTGTTTGAGGAATGTTCTTCCTCCGACTAGCTGTGTTACTTCTTGGAGGAAATATCAATGTATTTGTAGAACATCGAGTACGATGGGAAGCGGCTGTGGTCATCACTGTGATCGGAATAAAGACCTAGGAGGTGGGGGAGCCTAGAGATGGGTTGATGGGACACTGGAGTCACCTAATTACACATTAATTTAGGAACAAGTCTGTTGAGACTTAGTTCAGAAAATAACTTAACTCAAGGACTCAAAATTGGACATCATGGGCTACCCATTCTAAACCTTCAATTTCCAAATAATTCCCAGCTGACACCATATTTTTCCTTAAACCCAAATACAACAATATTGCTCATATCAAGTGCATTTTAGAAATTTTAGGAACACTTTCGGGACTCAAAATTAGTTACTCGAAATAATATTCAAGTCGAATAACAATTTTGATTTGTCCCCCACCGGTGACTCAGCTGGTTAAGACCTTATCGTGACGTCGGTTCGAATCCCACCATGCCCTTGACCCTTTTCCTTGTGAGTGCTCTTATTATGCCAAGGGTAATAAAAGGGGTGAGTACCATTTCACCCTTGGGTTTAAAGCTTGACCTCCTAAGGGCGGTGGTTCAGTGATTCCCTGGGTCACAAAAACATAACAGTTTTGATTTACTAGAATTTTGGGCAACTAATACTTTTAAAAGGCAAGAGAATTTCCTACAACAAACTGTTGGGCATCAAAAGACGAGGACAATCACTTTGGAAGGGCTTACTGAAGCGGTCATATCAATGGTTTGGGACTCCTCTGTCTATTAGTTCGAATTAAGAGGTGCAGATCGACCGAGCATGCAGTGCCAGACAACAGCGATGGTGTGTAGTGCGCTTCTCTCTACTCGATCAAGGCGAAGGATCATAGGGTCGTCTTGCTGTTTGCTGGCCTTGTTTTCTTATTATGTTGTTGATGCCGAGTTTGTCTTAATTTGGCCGCTACTTATGTGGCTGGAAACTACTTGTATGTAATGCTTGTCTTTCAGAAATATTTTCCTACTTATATATATATATATATATATATATATATAGAAGAGTAAGGTTAGAATGAGTCCTGGGCTCATTTTGTTTAAATGGGCTCCTCAAGATCCAACCATTCATCTTAATCTAAATGGGTGGGGATGTTTTAGTTGTAGGAAGGGTATTAAAGTAAAATCGTGGGGTCTTCCCAAATCCTTCAATCCACGATTCCAAAAACGAACATACTTTTCCTCCATACATTTTCGTCATCCCTTTCTCCTCACCCTCCAAACCCATTATTAATCTTACCATTTCTTTCATCCCTTTCTCCGCACCCTCCAAATCCTAATTGATCCTTAACGAAGCCGCATTCTTCGTGACATCTTCCGTTTTTTTGTTAGTTTCTGCTGCCTATTTTATTTTTTGTTTGATTTTTGGATCCAGAATTTTATACGCACATTATTTAGGTTTTCCGCTGTAATTTTCGGTTTTGATCGGATTTTTGCTGCTGAATACGTTATTTATTTAATCCTAATTACTGGTTGTTTGGTTTAGTTTTTTTATTGTGATTTCGTTTTTTTATGGTTTTTTGGTTTTTAGTTGGTTTGTGGTCCTTATTTAGGTTTTTGGCTGTTGATTTTCTATTTTTCTTGTGAATCCTTAAATCTGAAATATATTAGGGATCTATATAATATTTGGTAGAACTTGTGTTTATATTATTAGTTGTGAATTTGAAAATCATTCCAATTTGTATTTGTTATCAGAGGACAAAATCCACATTATGGATATTGAAGAAAGAAATCCAACATCCTTAGAGTCCAGAGAAATCCAATCAGGTCTACTTGGAAATGGGGTAAGCTTTTGTTTTATTACTTTTTTTAATGAATTTCACGTTGGGAAGTTGTGATCTTAGTCTAGAATTAATTACAATCGAATATAATTTGAAGTTTATAACGGGAAATCTAGGTGGTAGCAGCAATATTCATATGACTACTGTAATATAAAATTGAAAACTGTAATATTGAATTTTCGATCTGGAATATAAAATTTGATACATGTAATATTGACCATTTTACTTAAAATATGTAATATTACTTTTGATAGGAAATTTCACATTGAAAAACTGTGATCTTAATCTAAAATTAATTACAATCCGAAATAATTTTAAGTTTATAACGGGAAAATCTTGGTGATAGCATCAATATTAACATAAAAACTGTAATATAAATTGGAAACTGTAATATTGATTTTTCAATCTGTATTATAAAATTGATACTTGTAATATTAACCATTTTACTTGAATACTGTAATATGAAATTGAAAACTGTAATATTGAATTGAATACTGTAATATTGAATTTTCGATTTGTGATATAAGAGTTGATACATGTAATGTTGACCATTTACTTAAACCAAAAATATATCATTTGAACTAGTAATATAGTAAAGTAATTTGGATTTGACAATCTAATATTGTAATATCATTACAAAACTGTAATATAGTATGTCTAACTGTTCACCATTTAGGATAATTTAAAGTTGCCAAACGAGGAGCATGCCAAAGAATTTTTACTAATACCTGACGTTAAAAGTGAGCTCAAACCAACCTATGGACAGGAGTTCAACTCAATAGAAGAAGCTTACAACTATTATAAGAATTATGCAAATGCAGGAGGGTTTAATGTGCGAAAATCATCAACCAAATATACTGAAGCAACTGAAAGTAATTGCAGAGAAATCATCTTAAAAAAGTTTGTTTGCTCCAAAGAAGGGTCATCTTGTACAAGAAGCAACAAGAAGACATCTACGACTGAAGTGACAGTTACAATAAAGAAGAGGAAAGTTGCAACATCAAGATGTGAATGTCAAGCCAAATTAAAAATCAAATTTGACCGAGAAAAAAATAGGTGGTTTGTGCTAAATTTTGTTGAAGGACATAATCATGAAATGACAAGCTCATCTCAAAGACATTACATGAGAAATAATCGGAACATACCGCCAGTTACTCAAGGTTTGTTGAAATCTATGAGTGAAGCAAACATTCCTGTTGTAAAACAAGCTGTGATGTTAGGAAATGAAAGTGGTGGTTATGACAAAATAGGATTCACGTATAGAGACATACTAAATATGAATGCTGCTGGAAGATATGAAACAGAAGGATATGATGCAGATTTGGTTCTTGAACACTTAGAGAGTGCAAAGAAGGGTGACAAAGAGTTCTACTATTCTTATCAGAAGAATGAACAAAGTAAATTGAGTCACTTGTTTTGGGCTGATGGCACTTGTCGAGATAACTTCAAACATTTTGGAGAAGCCATCACGTTCGACACCACGTATTGTACAAACAGGTACTCAATGATATTCGGAGCCTTTTGTGGAGTAAATCTTCACAGACAAACAATCTTCTTCGGAATGGGTTTGCTAAATGATGAAACTATATCATCCTTTAATTGGTTGTTTTTGGAATTCAAAACTTGTATGGGTAGAGAACCAGCTGCTATTGTTACTGATCAAGACCCAGCTATGAAAACTTCATTGGCACAAGTGTACCCCAAGACCTTTCATCGTTTTTGCTCGTGGCACATAATGGATAAATTACAAAAAAAATTTGGAGGAGTAAGCAACAAAGGGCATGTTATTCAAGCCTTTCATGATTGTGTGTGGTACACCGAGGACATCAAAGATTTTGAATGTAAGTGGACCAGAATCATTATGGAAAATGAGCTTCATGATTCAAAATGGTTGAATTCTTTGTTTGAGATACGGGAAAAATGGGTTCCAGCTTTCATGCAAAATATTTTCTTTGCTGGTATGAAGACTACCCAAAGAAGTGAATCAATGAATGCATTTTTGAAGACATACATAACACGACAAAACACCTTATTCGAGTTCTTATGCAGGTACATTTCTATTTTGTTTATACATTGCCATGTATATTCAATGGTTAAATTGTACCATATTATTTATAATTTTAACGTAAGATATGTTAGAAAGTTATATATGATGTTAATAAAACGTATATGTATTTGCTGCCACATTTAAATAAAACAGATTTATTAGGTTTAGCTGTAACATAATCTTTATAACTGTAATATTACAGTATGATTTTTAATAATATCTATTGTTACATAAAAAAATAACCGTACTTCAGTCAGTTTTCCAATTCCATATAATACGCCTAAAAATAATTACAATATGTTATATAAGTTAGCAATGTTTTGTTATTGTAGATTTGAAGTTGCTCTAAAGCATCAAAGAGAGAATGAAAATAGATGGGATTATAATGACCATAATAAGAAGGGGGAGCTACTGACTAAATGGAACCTTGAAGCTGAAATGGAAGAAGTATACACAAGAAGTATCTTTCACATCTTTCAAGAACAGTTGAGGAAGAGTTTTATGTGCAACGTTACAATTGAAAATATGGATGAAAAATCAGTTACATACAATGTGAGCAAGATAGATGAAGACAATGGAACAATGAAAGTGAGGTTCAAAGGCATTGATAATGTTCCTATTTGTGATTGTCACTTTATGGAATTTGAAGGAATTCCATGCCAACATAGTTTGGTGGTTTTTAAACATCTGGGTTACAAAAAATTGCCACCAATTAACATTCTTACTCGTTGGCGAAAAAGAATTACCAATGACTTTTATGAAAGCAACAACCATGGTACCAACAAGTCAACAATAAGTGCCAAAGTCAACCACATCATGAGATTGTGCAAAGAATTGATATCCATTGCCGGCAAACAAGAATCTGCAACTGAGTTGATAGAACAGAAATTAGAATTGGCTCTGATAGAAACCAAAAATGCTGTGAAAGGAAGCCATGAGGATGATAAGCAAATATCTGGAACATGTGAAAGGGATATACTAGTTCATCAGCCAGATAAAGTGAAAACAAAAGGGAGCGGCAGAAGTGGAAGACCAAAATTTAGTAGTAATCGCATTCAATCAAATCTTGAGAAAAAAACCAGGCAAAGTCATAGACAATGTAAAACGTGCATGCAATATTCCAACCACGATTCAAGAACTTGTCCTTCAAGGAAGCAATAAGAAATCGTGAGTAGTTAATTTTCTTATTCATATTGAATTATAATTGATAATTCCCTTATGTTTTTATTTGTGATTTTGCAGATTTAAAACTAAAGGTACAAATAAATGGCAAGAATGACTTGCAAGAAGACTAATATTCATAGACAAGATATACATGTGATTGAGGGCCTACAGGAATATAGTCCTTTTTTATAAAA
Organism: Triglochin maritima; assembly: GCA_963682175.1. NCBI lineage: Eukaryota > Viridiplantae > Streptophyta > Magnoliopsida > Alismatales > Juncaginaceae > Triglochin > Triglochin maritima. The sequence goes on from OY821785.1 coordinate 10,384,225, forward strand.
TTTTGATATACGTTCTCTAGTTATACTCTCATTATTGTGTAATAATATAGAACATTATACATTCTATTTTTTTTTATCATTTTATGTTTTCACTAATCAAAATGGTTAATGAGTACCACATATGTAACTGGTCTGTCTGTATATTGTAGTTGTAATATGACGATAACAAATGTAATATCGTAGCGATGTTTCAATAAAACTATGCAAACCGTAATATTAGATGAGTTTTACCTTATCAGTACGCAAATGTAATTTCATGTTGATAATAATAATAATCAAAACTAAATTCAAACCGTAAGGTAAACTGTTTAGCCGTAAAATAAACTATTTAGCCGTAAGATAAACTTTTTAGCTCGTAAGATAAACTGTTTAACCTTAATTATTTTGCAAATTAAAAAACTCATGTAATCAAATACCTTATTAGTACGCAAAATCAAAATGTAATATTAATTTGTGCTATTTAAAATACAATTGACTATACACCTTACCAATTAAAAAAATTGATGTCTGATAATGTGTAAGATGTAATGTGAATCTTAGATAATTGGAGATTTTGAAAAGTTTTAACAGGAAATGATGGAAACACAACATTTAATATGAAACTTTAAGAGTAGGGGTACTCATCTAAGCGTAGTAATAATAACTTAAAAATTCATTCATATTAACAGTTGCAAGCAATTGTATTGTTGTACATTTCATAATTTTGTCCAATTCACAATTTTTTCCCAAGAATCTAATTATCCTGTATAATTGACATTCCAATTCACATTTCAAAATGTTGCACATGTTCCACGTAGTATGTACCCTGGAAAAAAAGCTGTAATATTATGTTGAAGATGTAAATTCAAGTAGCTGCTTTAATAATAGTCGGCAAAACGTAATATTAAAGGAGTGCTCGGCTAGGAATAAGTAATAGTAACTGTAAATATTCATCCATAAATACAACAGTTGCATGCAATTGAAATATTTAAAATTTCAAAAAGTTTGTTCAATCCCAAATTTGTTTTTGAAATATTCAATCATATTACAGAAGTAATACTTTTTTCTGAAAATCTAATCACAACATGTTCCACGAAGTATCATAGCAACGTATTCGGCACGAATCCGAGCCATATCTTCTTCTCCAAAATCAAAAACATCTTTTCCTTCAGAGAGATATTCTGCAAACTTCAATACATACAAGCCACAATTCAAACTGGTGGGTGCTTGCTGGGGGCAAGGAACATGTTCTACTTTCCAAGTCTTCATATTATCAAAATTGTGTGTCATTTCAAAATACTTAGCCACCCACCTAGACTGCAAAAATTAACATTTCCACTCAAAAACAAAGAAGCATATCAACTGAAAATAAGAACAGTAAACTATAAATCCATGTGTAACGAAACTCAAGAACAGAAAAACATACCCACTGAAGAACTCTTGCTTTAACTCTAGCAGAATTACAAGAGTTGTACGATTGGAATCGACTTTGTTGAAAATTGATGACAAAAAGATGCCAGTGGCTACCCGTGTGCAAAATCATGAAATAGTAATTAACTATACCCATAATATAACTTGGACAATTGAAACATTGACAAAGGTTTTTCTTCATTTCATCAGTAAGGACATCTGGAAAAGAATACAACTTTTTCTACATTGAAATTAAATCAAAAAAAGTTAGAACAACAAATCTTGAAGAAATCAAAGGAAGAATATTAGAGAAACAATCCAACAAGGTAGAAGAAATAACCTGAGGGTAAACATAAGAGAATAGACAATATAAACCAGCACGATCTGCAGCTTTAGCTTTAAGTTCCATCAGCTCAAATGTCACTTCTAATACCTAAAAGGTGGGACAATTATCAATGGTTTGAATAAAACAAGTGCAAACATTTAATTTCACTTACATCACCAGAAACCATTCTTCCATCCAACACATCAAGCAAATGTGATCCTATGCAAAACGTGTTTTTATTTGTTCTGTAATTCCTTGCACTCCTGAAATGTAAATAATTAAGGAAATATGTAACATAACCCCAAAAAATTAAAAAATGTTGATGATAGAATAATGTCAATATCTATCACCTAAAACACTTACATATCTCTAGGATCACTTAGGAATTGATCAATACATGCTTTTTCCTCCAAAGAAATTACTGAATATCCCAAATAGGTGGTAACGCCCTTTAGAGAAACCTATAATATATGAATGAAAAATTAAATCACTGTAAACAATACAATTAGGAATATAAATGTTTGTTTTTTCTAATAATAATAATAATCAAAACTGTTTTCAAACTGTAAGGTAAACTGTTTTGCCGTAAGATAAACTGTTTAGCCGTAAGATAACTGTTTAGCCGTAAAATAAACTGTTTAGCCGTAAAAAAACTGTATCACCTTAATTATTTTGCAAATTAAAAGACTCATGTAATGAATTTTTTTATGTAAAGGAAGAGTTACATAATATTAAAAACCAGTAAAAAGAAGTGTTATATCAGATTATACCTTCTCATTTTCTAAAGTCTTCGATGCTTGTATTAGATTAACACCATCTTCTGGCAGAATTTTGGGTTTCCTATTAAGTCTCATTTTCACACGCCTTGTTAATGAACTTTCAGATGTATTCGCTGCCGTTTCTTTTCTCTTGTAGACTCTTTTGAAGGGAGGAGGTCCATGACACACATTCACATTATCACAAGGAACGTGGGTGGAAGTCATTTGGTCATTACCAATGACAACATCAACCACATTAGACATATACAACTGTTGATCACCAATATCCATCTCCTCCACAGAATTGGTATTGACTTGTGAAATCTGAGAAAGCCCCAAGCTAAAAGTTGGCACATGCGACTTTGGTTTACCAGAATTTTTCTTCAAGTTAGAGAGTTCAGATTCCAAATCAGCAACTTTCTTCTTTAATAACTTCAACTCAGTATTCTCAGCTTCCAAAATACAGACTTTTTTATTTAACAACTGCACCTCCAAAATTAATTCATCATTTCTTTTCTTCAAATGTTGGGCTTCATTGTCATCAACATCTATACCATCAGAAGGATCATCTAGTTGCTCCCTTCTTTTTTTGGAATTCAACTTCTTCTTTGTGGTTGCAACATTAAGCAGAGGCAAATTTTGCTCATTTGGAAGAAGCTTGAAAAAATCATTTTCATCAACTAAGATGTTATACAAAATCTGCAGGTAGCATAACTTTGTTTACTCAATATTTGTATATCCCAAAGGTAAAGTTTGAAAATTACAAATGATAATTGCCATTCAAATGCTGATGACTATCCTGGTAAGCAAAAACTTATTATAATTTAACCAATATTGCACAATTAGTATGAGTTTAATGCAACACACCATATCATCAACCACACTAGTAAGGTCTTTTAGCTTTGGTTCAACAGGAGAAGCCCACTTCCTAATCCTTGGCTTCAATTCTGGAAAAACTGGTTTAAACAAATTGATGTGCTCATACAACCATACCTGAAATATAGATAACCGAAATGAAATTTAAATATAAAATATATAATAGTGCATCTAGCAAGGAATAAGAAATATAACCATTATTGAAACTACAAACCAAAACGTCATAAGTTTAATATAATACAAAGCTGTAATATTATATCAATAACAGAAAAATAAATATCTTTGCCTTAACTCACGAATATTAATTAATTTTTAATAGATGCATGTAGCAATTTTGCCAAAAATATAGATAATGTTAAATTTAGGTAATGTAATAACATTCAAAGACATCAACAGTTGTACTATTGTTTGATGAAAAGGAAAAAACTAACCGGCAGTAATATGAAAATAAATTATACCAAAATTAAAGTAAAAATAAAAGTTACAGTAATTACCATTAAACATATGCTTGATCCAAGAGCATAAGTGCTAACGGATTTCCTCTTCCCAGCCTTCTTGCTAAAAATTTGATCACGTATGAGAGGTACCTTTTCCATTGTTAGGTTGTGAATAGCCTCGGACCAATTGTAAAATTTCAGGTTCTCCAATTTGTCAAAATTGGATAGTGCAGCTCGTGGAACATTAGACCCAGACTCAGGCAATAAAAAGGTAGAACACATCAACAAAATTAATAGTTTGACAAAATCATCAACGGAATCAGCATCATCCTTGCAATGTAACTCAATCATAAGTTGTTGAATTTTTGTGGTATTGAAAGTGAAGTTTTTTTCTTTACTGTATTTTGACTCTAAATAAGAGGTTTTCCCACTACCTCTTATCTTCACCTTTATACCCGAAGCAGGTAAACCTAAAATAGCTGCAACATCTTCAACAGAAAAATCTAAGTTTACACCACCCACACAAAATTTGTTGGAGTCAACATGCCTACTGATTAAATCTTCAAGCAACCATCGATTAATATTCAAATTTGGAATATGAAGAAGTTTTTCAAAAGGGGTCACTGACAGCCTTTTCAAGTGAGCTTCATTAGGTTTATATTTCTCCACAAACTCAACGAAAAACTTCACATAACATCTGTGGTTGACGCAATAGTTAACTGTAGCAAAATATTAAGAAATCAGAATTATAACCACAAACATACTAGAAAATTAAAGACTCATTCAAGCACCTGCAGATTTAGATGTTTGTAGAATTGAACTTTCACCATAATCTTTGCATTGCAAATTTACTGTACTCGCCAGATTGCCTAATACACCAACATTTAGACAAAATTTCAGTGAGACATAAATATTTTTTTGCCGTAAGGTAAACTATTTTGCCGTAAGATAAACTGTTTAGCCGTAAGATAACTGTTTAGCCGTAAATTAAATCGTTTAGCCGTAAAATAAACTGTTTCACCTTAATTATTTTGCAAATTAAAAGACTCATGTAATCAAAATTTTTTTGTAAAGGAAGAGTTACATAATATTAAAATGGTTTCGGACATTTTATTGTTTTTCAGTGAGACATAATAATTTTTGAAACTAGAATTAAATAGTTTTTAACTAGAACATTAAAATCTGTTAGACACATTTTTTAAAATTGTTGGTTCAAATTTAGATTTTGCATTAATAAAACATGAAACAGAAAATCCAATTATATAACCATAACAAAGCTTCAAAATTGAATAATAATAACTACCAATGTTTAAAAGAAAAAAATTAAACTACCAATAACAATTTAAAAACTATGTAAAAACCATATTCAAACGAATTCAAACATGTTGAGATTAAGAAATCAGCAAACCTCTGTTTTTAGAAGAAACATAGGTATTTACGATAATATATTGACAGAAGTTTGAAACACGAAAATAGGAAGAAGATTATTCAGCATGAAACACAAAATAAACGACAAAATACCAAACAAGATCAAACACTCGTGTGTCAAATGGAATAAAAAAATTAATAAAATTAATACCTGTGGATTTAACCGTTCCATCTCTCTTTTGATCCATTTCGGTTTAACAGAGGCTTTCGGTTGGGTAGAATGAGAGGTATTGATGCGTGAGATATTTGTGTAAAACAGGGATAGAAAAGAGGGGATTCGGAGAAGAATGGTTTCGGTGGAAAAAGATTAGGAAATGGAACGGTTTCGGAAAGGGGTTGTGTGGTCTAGAGAATAGAAAGGCTAGAAGGAGAAGATGGTGAGAATTCGGTGAAGGATTCGGGGAAGATGGTTTCGATGGAAAGGGTTTGGGAAAAGGGTTTCGGAAAGGGTTTGTGTAGAATAGGAGGCAAAAAATCTCGGAAAGAGGATGGTGACGGTTTCGATTTCGGTGGGGTTGAAAATCTTGGTTTGAAAAAAAACCCTAAAAATGGTATGTACGAAATACCTATTTTACCCTTTTGTCATAAAAAAGTAAACAGGAATTTAAGAATCGTTAGATTGGTTTTGGATGGTGGACGATCAAGGGGCTCACTTAAGCCTAATTAAGCCCAGGGCTCATTCTAAAATTTCTGTATATATATATATATATATATATATATATATATATATATATATATATGACATAGAACTTACAAATTTGTTTATTTTCGATAGTTTCCATCTTCGAACATCATTCCCCCTTAGTTTGGGTCTATGTCTTTCGTATATATAATCCTATTTCTAATACTTATATGAAATAATTGTTAAATTTTATGATTTGTAACATCCTTAATCTACTTATGCTGTAGATCAAGATCTACGATTTAGATTTTCAATTTGGAGTTTAAATTTGATTTTATAGTCAAACGTATCCGTATGTCAATAAAATTTATGTGTAGTGAATCCCTTCTATACATACATACATACATACATACATACATACATACATACATACATACATACATACATACATACATACATACATACATACATGTGTGTGTCTTTATAACCCCATAATGACACACACAAGTGTATTTTTGAATTCTTAATTGTTGTGGTTCATAGCAAGAATTATCTATATAGCCAACAATTTTAAAAAAAGGAACAAATATCTTCCTTAACTAAGTACCTTAAAGATCAAGAAACGAAATATGGTACGATAGTCAGATCAGTATCGTCGAGGACTTTTATGAATTTTCGTATGTTCCTAATGAATATGATGCCATTTATTATGTTGGAATTTATTGACATTCTCCAAAAAAGATAATGTGAATAATCCTAGTTAGACTTGGGACTCGTGCCATGTCGCCATGTCGGCATGGCATGAGCACGCCGGTTTGTCGTGTCGTGAGGGACATCTAATTTAAACTTTCTAGGTTTAACATGATTATATACACAAATTTTTCTAAATTTATGATATCTAGATGTACCACCGCAACCTAGAAAGACAATTATATTTCTAACATTTTCTAAGTAGGTTTAATTATTTCAAGTCTATCTTGTACTACCAAGTTCAAAGTATGACAATCATATCTAATATCAAAGAATAAACCATCTACAGGTGGATGACAATAATTTATAAGCATTTTTATTGATGAATTGTTATTAGTAGTATTATCAAATGCAATTGCACATACTTTATTTTCAATATTAGTAGCTACCATGACATCTTTAATATGATCCAATATAACATTGGTAGTTGTGGATGCAAAATAAGTAAAAAAGAATTATTATTATTTAAACACCATAAATCATCTAGATAATGGACAATTATGCAACATTAAGGATAATTATTTGGTTGGGCGGCGTACCTCTTCATTTCCAATGTTGCCGGAGCCGTCGTCATCACCCTCGTCGTTCTCGTCGTCGTCCCACGCTAAGAGGAGGGTTGAGTTTGTGGGAATTGGGTTGGGTTGTGGTGAGGAGGAAGGAATGAGAAGGAGAGGGTGATGGGTTATAGGATATATATAGAGGAATTTTACAATGAGACCAGGTCTCATTCTAAAAAAATGAGACCCCATATTTTCCTCCCTTAGTTCTAAATCCAATGGTTGGTTTATCCAACATTCAATTTATACAACCAAATGGTAACATGGTAATCACAGAAACACACCTTATCACACCGTTTCTTCCCATTTATAACCGTCGCCCCCTCCGTCACCTCCACCATCCTAACCCTCTCGACCATCCCATTGCGCCTGGCCGAAGATCACCTGCTCTGGCAATCAGATCACCGCCATCCAGCTCGGAAACCTCTCATTATCTGGCACTCTCCCGTCCCTCTCCAACCACACTTCCCTCACCTGCCTCGAGTTCCAGGAGAACCTCCTCTCCGGGCTGAAGACCCTCCAGGTCCTCCTTCTCCATGGAAAACGCTTCTCCTCCATTCCGGTTGGCTTCTTCGGAGGCCTTTCCTCCCTCTAGGCTTCTTTGGAGAATTTAGTCTCTTTAGTCTGAAGTTTGCTGTTACACAAAGGGAAATAGAGTACACTAAAGATAAATATCAAAATATCATATTTTAAGATTTGTCCCAGTGTGTTATTCACTTACCATACTCCACATTGCTCTATTTCTTTTTTCATTTTGGTTATTATTTTCTGTATGTATTGAACAGAACGGTTGATCTCTGCACCATCTGCTTGGAATAAGAATTTGATGCTTTTCTTGTCCTGTAAGAGAGCATTTATCTTAGCCATTCATTTAGTAGTAATAAACAATTCAATTACATCCTTAATTTCATGTGATTTTTTCTACTTTTAGTTCTTTATCTCCTTTTTAGGAACAAACTTATTGTTTTTGATCACATTTTCGTGTACCAATTTGGCTTGTTCCTATCAGTGTGTTTGATTGGCTAGTTAGTGACACAATGACATACCGAGGATATAATCATTTGTTGGTGTTTCCATTTTTTGTTTTTAGGTGCATTGTCGATTATTGGAGTGGAATTTTATAAATATGTGGGTCTTCAATATTATTGATGGTGGGATAAATATTATCAAGTTAACATATGAAAATTTTCAGAATAAGTTGAAAATAACATGTTATATTTATGTAATGGAGGAATGCTGGTGTTGCAATTCTGAACAACAGTTTGCTCTAACATACTGATTTGACTGTTTCATCTTTCAAAAGTGATGTTCTTAATCAACTCGTAATTGAGGGTCAAGTGGCATTCAACATGTAGAGTTGCAGAGATGCCAATTCTGGTCATCTCACCATTGTTACAGACTTACATGGGAGAATTTATACTTTAGTATATTTTCAAGGCATTAACAAAGATTCTTGGGGTTTTGTATTACATATATATCAGTAAATAGTTATTTATGAATTCATTATTTCTCATGCCATGCACATATTTTCAATTAGCATCAAAGTAATAAACATATGGACATGTAATTTGAACTCTTATACAGTCAAAGCTAAGATCTGGCAATAGAAATGAGGATATTTGAACTTCGAGGTACTATTTTTCTTCACGATCTTACAGTTCATATTGTTTATTGTTAATCTGAAATTTCAGATTGTTAGTTGACAAAAAACTTGTGATCATGATTAGAAATTTCTACCCATCTATGCCAACGTCATGCTGCATATATATCATGGTACACATCACGATACTTGGCTGATATAAGTAGTAGTAATTTAGCAAATGCCATCACATGTTTGGTGTCTAATTTAGAATGATATTTTGTCATATCATCAACAAGGAGATTCATGCGTCCCAAGTGTTTAAACTGAGACTTATATTACAAGTTGATCATTCTTGACAATGTTCTGTAGTTTCTACTTTGTTTGGACTGCTGGAGTTGCTGCTTTCTTTGGACATCTGAAGTTTCTGTCTTTGTGGTCACGAGTTTTACCTTCTGTGGAAGTAGTAATGATGTCTACTAGAGTTCCTTGTTAGGACTGTCATGGTGGTTGTGGAAGTATTAATGATATCTGACTTAATTTGTGGAAGTAGTGACCACAAATTAGTGATGATATGAGTTAAGTAAGATTGTAGTAAATATCATCTTTTTGTTACTGTTATATACTTGTAACCAATGTTGTTACATTTTGTATATAGTAGGAGTCACAACTATGTACCCACTTAATACACTTGCTATGCTAATCCAAGAGGTTACGACACCTATTTTTTGTAGTTTTGATGTGGAGTGTCGACGAAGTTTATGTTAGTAACTTTTTTTTCTAGGAAATGAGACTAAATATTTGATTTGTTTTGTAGTTCTTTTAGTATATCATATGCTTCTAGTGAAGCATAAGTATATCATATGCTTCCAGTGAAGCACATAATATATATATGTGTTCAATACACAATATTATAAGTTTAATACATAACTTATCATTTCAATACACAACTGTATCATTTTACTATACAAGTTCAATAACTCTTTAATTCATAAAAAAATCATTATTAAAATACACAATTGCATTATAAGTTGAATATAATGTTGTTTAGTATGATTTAACTTGTCTATTGGATATTTTGGTTAGAGATCATTTTGAAAAAATAATTTGTAAAATACACAACTGCATTATAAGTTTAATATACACAACTCTAAAAGTTTAAAATACAATTACATCATTAAAATACACAACCACATCACTTTTGTAAATAAAGCTTCCAGTGAATACACATTTATATGCGTTCAATACACAATAGAATATGTTTTAACACACAAATACAGTTGGTTGTCGCTGGAGAGGAAGAAATGAGCAACATATGATTCTAAAAGAGATACGTACATAAACATGAATTGTTGATCCTTCTGGAGGAAAGAAAGTAGATGGAGGAGGGTTCATGTTGTTGTACATGGTATGAGAATTAAGACATTGATTGGTGTTGGGGAGAGAGGAAATATTTGATTTTGTTTATTTTTGTGATCAGACATATAAATGATTAATAAGTCAACTTTGAGAGTTTGTGGACATCCCCACTTAAGCTTACCATAGATGTTAATGGGCTCACATAAGACTAAATTACTATAATAAAGCGTATTTTCTATAGGAAGAGAGAGAGAGAGAGGAAAGAGAGATGTTGGAGATAAAAATGACATAGAGCACTCTACAAAACTGCATCACTTTCTTAAATAAAACTTCAAGTGAATACACATCTATATGCATTCAATACACAATAATATATGTTTAATACACTAATATATCATTTCAATACACAACGATATCATTTTAATACACATGTTCAACAACTCCTTCATAAAAACTCAACAGAATACATTTAATACACAAATATAGTTGGTTGTCGCCGGAGATGAAGAAGTGAGCAACATATGATTCTAAAAGCTAGAGATACGTACATAAACATGAATTGTTGATCATTGTGGAGGAAAGAAAGTAGATGGAGGGTTCATGTTGTTGTACATGGTATGAGAATTAAGGCATTGATTGGTGTTGGGGAGAGAGGGAATATTTGATTTTGTTTATTTTTGTGATTAGACATATAAATGATTAATTAAAGTCAACTTTGAGAGTTTGTGGACATCCCTACTTAAGCTTACCATAGATGTTAACAGGCTCACATAAGACTAAATTACTATAGTAGGGCGTATTTTTCTATAGGAAGAGAGAGAGAGAGAGAGAGGAAAGAGAGATGTTGGAGATAGAAATGACATAGAGCACTCTACAAAACTGCATCACTTTCTTAAATAAAACTTCAAGTGAATACACATCTATATGCATTCAATACACAATAATATAGGTTTAATACACTAATATATCAGTTCAAAACACAACGGGAAATGTTTTATTTCGTATATTTTTGTGATCAGACATACATATGATTAATTAAAGTCAACTTAGGGAGCTTGTGGACATCCCCACTTAAGCCTACTATAGCTGCTAACAGACTCACATAAGACTAAATTACTATAGTATGACATATTTTTCTATAGGAGAGAGAGAGGAAAGAGAGATGTTGGAGATAGAAATAAAACTTCGAGTGAATACACATCTATATGTGTTCATTACACAACAATATATGTTTAATACACCAATATATCATTTCAATACACAATGATATCATTTTATTACACAAGTTCGACAACTCATTCATAAAAACTCATTCACAAAATCTGTCAACCAACAAAAATATTTCTAAAAATCTGTCAAGCAATCTGTCATTATCAAACCATACAAGTCGTGTAGTTCCCACCTTTGACTTCCCACTTTGTCTACTTCCTTTTGTCTTAGACTTTCCGGGTTGGAGGACTTGAACTTCTGTTTATCCTTTCTCAGATTAAGAATTTTATTCTGACTAGCTGAAATAGAATTTATCTTTTGAACTTCTGTCATAGCATTTGACAATGCTTTTCCACAACTGCATAAATTTCTTCATTTTTCGAACCTTCATGTATTAATTCATTGGAACTATCATTGACATTACCTGGAGTAGACAAGACAGTTAGTTTGTAAAAGTAGTTTATACTAATTAACAATAGTTATCAAACAATTTTCTAGTGTAGCACACATGTTTTCCATTTTATTACACAACTAACTTATTTTACTAAACAATAGTTTAAGTAAATTAAAGAACTAAACCAAATTATTAAACAACTATGACAGTATATTACTTTTAATATAACTTAACAAGAATAATACTTACAATAGGTGTCACTTGAGATGTTGGTTGAACAAACAAATGATTTTCAATTGATGTTGTTTCCACCTATAAAACGAATAACAGTCACAACATTACAATATTAAATAACTAAACTAGATTATAAATCATTTTAAAAAGAATACTTAGAATAAGTGTAACATAAAATGTTTGTTGAACAACAATTTGGTTTACCGTTGAGTTCAATTCAACCTATAGAAAATAATAATAGTCATGTATTGAAATTGTAGGATTTCATGTTTAATCATACATATATATTTTCGAAATTTTTATGTATAATAAGGATCAATTACAATTTTCTACGATTTATTTCATGCATGTATCGGTTTGTTTTAATAACTAGTTTCAAAAACTTATTAAAACAAACACAAGGGACTCCGAAATTCATACCTAGAAGTTCTCTAAAACTTCTTGATGTTCCAGAGACGTTGAGGAAGACGATCGTCGCTTCTCGTTGCGGCAGATGCCTCCGAGTGTTCACCGAAAGCCTAAACAAGGTTGGAGAGAAATGAGCTAGCCAATCAATCCCCAAACTAGCTTAGAATCTAGCTACAAACCCCTTCCTTAATCTCTGAGATTTCTCCTTCCAAAGACTTAGAAAACTAAGAGAATTTTCGTGGATTTTTGTGGTGAATTTAGGAGAGAAAATATTTAGCAAACTTCTTACATAATTAAGGAGAATAATGACCTATTTATAGGCTCCAATCTTATTCTCAATCATGGTTATTCTTAAGCCATGTTTTCTTGACATTTTCTCTCACAAACTAATTCCAAAATGCATTACATGCATCCACAAAACGTTTGACCAAGTTTGGAGCTAATCCAACCATTGATCAAATTAATCTCTTAATTATCAAAGGCAGAAAATCGATCGCAGTTCGGTTTACCGAGTCACACTCGGTTAACCAAATATGTCACGATTGTTTTACCGAGTATTGGACGGATGACCGATTCTTAAGGAGAAAAATTCTCCTTAACCGATCGGACGAATTCTCGTCTAAGACCGAGTGCCATTCGGTTAACCGAAAATATCGGAACTGGACATTGTTCGGTCGACCGTTTCTGGTTCGGTACACCGTACCAGAGTTCCAGGCACTTTGATCAAGTTCGGTCAATCAACTATGACTATCCGTTCCACGTTCGGTTGACCGATCCACAGATCCTTCGGTCGACCGAACCATAACGGATTACCGAACTTTTACCCGATTTGGCCTTTTTCAAATTTTGGATTTATTTCCAGCAAAATTTGAACTTTTGGGGTTTTTAGCAAATTCACAGCTTATGCAATATATTATCCTATGCAATAATAAATTATTGCACCCCATAATATATATGCATCTCATATGAATTTATCACGATTCTAATTATGTTATATACTACATAATTGATTTTACTTGTTCACCACATGTGTCATATTTTCTACGAGAAACCCGACACATCATATGAACCAAAAATCAAGCTTCTTGTTTCCGATTTTTTGCGGTGTGACCTATGGGAGGATCTAGACTAAGTTGACAGTGATATTAAGAGCTTAATATCACAAGCTATAAGCGGTATCTAGCTACACATTATAGCTCCCAATTAGTTAGATGTCTTAATTCCACTTGAACCAAAACCCGATCCATTTAGTGATGGAGTGCACCACTTGTGTCGTCCAGTGCCTCATGATATTAAGAATACACACAAAGTAGTATTGTGTCATCTTTGTATTAGTATTCATTTCTTGATCTCTTTAAACTAGTTATAAATATGTGACTTAACTCAAATCACATTGTGCATATTATAACTTTGCTTTATCAAGGGGCCCACTAATATCATCACTCAATTAAGAGGGGCAATGATAATCTTTTGACTAACTATCTTCTCCAACAGAAGTCATACTTAACTAACTAATGCCTTTACACTACACTCATCGATAGCTCAAGACAGTAGTCTAATTAAGCAATTCTTAAGTGATCGGATATAAGTCTCATATCAAAGAACCAAAGACACAGTAAAACATTAATGACACAGAAAACACAATTCTATAATGTTTTACTTATTAGGTCTATTCAGTATACAAAAGTAATATTTTTCTCTTTTGTGTACCCGTGTTGTCACTCACTTGTAGAGCTACAATGATCTATGACCAACACGACAATCTTAACTCGGTAATTAATGTCCCATGTTAATTACCATGATTGCGAATATCTTTTGTTTTATGTAAACCAATATCTTTTAGAGCTCTACGGTTAAGTACCAAGAGCCTCTTCCTTAACACTTCTAAAAGACGAATAACATAAACAAGGAGCAAAATGATTTCTCATTCAATTCATAATAATTAACATTTAAAAGTAAAACTTTTAGAACACATTCCCTTCAGAAATAGTGTAGTTATGTATTGTACTAGGACAACTGTCTATTGAACCAGTGTAGTTATGTATTGTAATAGTATCATTATGTATTATTATTATTGTATTTTTGTGTATTAAACTGTTATGTTTGTGTAATATTAAACTGATATATTTCGGTTACATCAGAACACCTCAAACTTAAATTTAAACGAATCTCAAATCCAACTAAAATCTAGTGTAACTTCCGGATCTAACTCAACCATTAGTGAATACATCAGTTAAATATTACTATTTCATTAAAATATACTTGGAAGTTGGAAGTTCAGCAAAATCTTCAAACCTTATCCCACTTCTACCTCATGCAAGAGCTAAATAGTAACACCTGAAGACATAAGATTAAAATTCAAACAAATTCTTCAAATCTAATTGAAATGTTGTATAAATTTCCTAATACAACTGGATTTGTATCTATGACAAGCGTTGAAATTTACTATCTCATCACAATACACTAAAATTTCAACTAAATTGTCCAATCCAATCCCATTTTGAGCAGACAAAAGAAAAAAATAAACATAAACTCAATCAAATATTTCAAATGCAACCAAAACCTCAAGAAATCTCGCGAAACTTACAACGAATACATGAGTCGAAAAAACACTGTTTCTAAACACTAAACTTAAATTCCAGAAAAAATTCCTAATTTAATCTCATTTCCAGCAGACACAAGATCTAAGCACCATCAACATCTGAACAACACACCACGCCAAAATCCAAACAAAGTCCACAAATCCAACGTACTCGACTCCTACCTAAACACCAAATAACTCGACAAACCACACATAAATCTCGTACGAATCTCCAAATCCAAGCTCGATTAACTCCCTCGCGGTTGTCGATGGTTTGGTGAGATGGGGAAGGAGGGGAGGAGAGTGGAGGTTGATCTTCCATCATCTTTTGGAAGGTTGCTGGAGGTGTCACGCGTGGTTTGGTGCGATTGGGAAGGACCGAATGAGGGGAGGAAGGAGGACATAATGAGTGCGATTGAGAAGAACGAAAGAGGGAGGAAGAATGAGGACGGGATGGGTGCGTATGGGAAGGATGGATGAGAGGTAAAAGGAGGACGGAGTGATTACGAAATTACCCTTTTTCATTTTTCACCGTTAGATTTGATCTTGATGGTGCATGTTTGTGGTCTCATTATATTAAATTGAGACCTGGTCTCATTCTAATACCTCCCTATATATACTATCCCTTACGTACGCACGTCAAATTTGAGTTCATGCAAACATGCATGTATACTTCAAGTTGACCGGTCATTCTTGTAAATTAAATTAAACCAAACTAACCCTACACCAAACCACTTCTTCAACAAGTGAGATACAAGAAAGCACCAACATGCTCTCTAGAGCATGTATATATATATATATTTGATTCTGTTGATGAATAAACTTAAATTTCCATAAATTCGTGACAGCACAGTGGACAGATTCTGAGGCAGTTTTGAATGAGTAGTTGAAAGGGCAAACGTTGGTCAAAATTGTGTGTATGACTTATGGATTTAAAGGTTTTGAAGTCTAGTTTCTGATGCTCCAGGTTTCAAGTCATTTGGAGTTACAAACAGAAAGTCATAGCAGTTTTAGTAACGAAGGGTCAGAGTTTACTGTGTTGTTTAGTATTCTGTTTAGAGTTGTTTTGAATTCTGTTTTGTTTTAATTACTGTACGAATGTTAAGAGTCATATCTAAGTCTATATATAGACTCGTACTCTGTTGTAAGCAAGTAAGAGAGAAGAAAAAAGTGTAAGAGAAATAGAAGATATAGTTTGAATAGAAAGAAATTTCACAATTGTTCTCTCTTCCTTCCACCAAGATATATCATAAAATAACAAATTGGTATCAGAACTATGGTAAATACAGGGAGTACATCGCTGGGGCAAATGCCGCTGCCACGACTCACCAAGTCAAACTACGACAACTGGAGTATTCAGATGCGTGCGTTGCTCGGTGCGCAAGACGCATGGGAAGTAGTTGAAGTCGGTTTTGAAGAGCCGGCGGAAACAGGCAATCAAACGACGAATCAATTGAAGACACTGAAAGAGATGCGTATGAAAGACAAGACCGCTCTCTATCTCTTGTTCCAAGCGTTGGATGAGTCGGGTTTCGAGAAAATTGCCGGTGCAACAACTTCGAAGGAAGCATGGGATAAGTTGCAAAAGGTTTTCAAGGGAGCCGACCGAGTAAAGCAAGCAAGGCTCCAAACTCTACGCGGTGAGTTGGAGGGTATGAAGATGAAGGAGTCGGAAGATGTATCTGACTACATTACTCGTGTGCAAACAGTGGTGAATTAGCTTAAACGCAATGGAGAAACCCTAACCGATGCAAGAGTGGTGGAGAAGATTCTGCGGTCATTGACCGAGAATTTTGAGAATGTTGTATGCGCAATTGAGGAGTCGAAGAATTTGGAAGAGATGACCGTTGACGATTTGGCCGGTTCTCTTGAGGCGCATGAACAACGCAAGAAGAAGAAGAATGAGGCACTCGAGGAAGCACTGCAAGCTAAGGTGTCTATCAAAGATGAAAAGATACTCTATACTCAAAACTTTCGTGGTAAAGGGCACGGCCGTGGAGGTCGCAACAATAGTCGCGGTGGTGGATGCCGCGGTCGAGGTGGATACTATGAGGAGAAGGGGCAGTCAAGACAACAAAATTGGCGAGGTAGAGGACGTGGTCGTGGGAGAGGCGGCCGGTCAAATCACTCGAATGTCGAGTGCTATAAGTGTGGCAAATATGGTCACTATGCAAAGGACTGCAACTCCGACAAGTGTTACAATTGCGGCAAGGTCGGGCATTACGCAAAAGATTGCTATGCCGAGAAGAAAGTGGAGGAGAACACTAACCTTGTCACAGAGGATGAGATGAAAGAAGGGTTTCTCATGATGGCATACAATGATATCAATACCAATAGTGACACTGTTTGGTACCTCGACACCGGTGCAAGCAACCACATGTGCGGGCACCAGCACCTATTCAAGGAGATGCGAGAGGTTGAAGATGGACACGTTTCATTCGGAGACGCGTCAAAGATCCAAGTAAAAGGCCGAGGTACAGTTCACTATTTACAAAAAGGTGGCACGGAACGGTCAATTGAGGACGTTTATTTCGTACCTGATCTTAAGAGCAATATTTTGAGCATAGGGCAACTCATGGAGAAGGGATACTGGGTATTAAAGAAAAATCGGGTACTACAACTAAAAGACAATCGAGGGCACTTGGTAGCACGAGTCGATATGGCCAAAAATCGCAAGTACAAGCTCAACTTGCGAAACGTACAAGAAAAATGTCTACAAGTAGACATAAAAAACAAATTGGAGTTGTGGCATCTAAGGTTCGGTCACCTCCATTATGGTGGCCTAAAGGAATTAGCCAAGAAGAATATGGTTCATGGATTACCAGATATGGATTACAACAAGAAATTTTGCGAGGGATGTGTACTCGGCAAACAAGCGAGGAATATTTTTCCAAAGAAAGCTGAATATTTTGCAAGGAGATCTCTCGAGTTGATACACACTGACATATGTGGTCCGATCACACCTAAGTCATTCAGTGAGAAGAGGTATTTTCTCACCTTTATTGATGATTATACAAGGAGGACCTGGGTTTATTTTCTGAAAGAGAAATCAGAGGCATTCGAGGTATTCAAGAAATTCAAGGTGTTAGTAGAAAAGATGACCAGACTTTATATCAAGGCTTTACGGTCAGATAGAGGGAGAGAGTACATGTCAACCGCCTTCATGAACTATTGCGAGGAACATGGCATCAAGAGATTTTTAACCGCACCATACTCACCTCAGCAAAACAGTGTGGCCGAGAGGAAAAACCGGACTATCCTTGAGATGGTTCGGTCAATGTTGAAGACTATCCATAGGCCGGAGTTGAGGGCCCGCGTTACCACGAGCATGCCACATACGTTAGCAGACGCTGTGAAGTTTGCGACCATTATGGATCAAGATAGCCAGGACATCGAGGAGGCTAGGAGGTCGCAGGTGAATACCGGTAGTCAGTTGTCAGGGAATCCGGGCAAGAGGCCCCGGGTTGACAGAGGTGGACCACCACAGGCTGGGCAGTGCAGGCAGTGTGGTGGAGTTCATCCGGGACGCGGTTGCGGGCTCCGTTCTGGCGCGTGTCATGGTTGTGGCCAGCTGGGTCACTTTATTCGTTCTTGCCCGAGTAGGCCGGGTGGGCCTATTGTTCGACCGGGATCATCCACAGCTGGTGGAGCTGGACCGAGTCGTTTAGCAGCACCACCTCAGCAGGGGAAGAGAGCAGGTCGCGTGTTCACTATCCAGGCGGAGGAGGCTAGAGATGCCAGCACGCTGGTGGAAGGTACGCTACTTGTTGCAGATTCGGTAGCTAGGGTGTTGTTCGACTCTGGGCCACACACT
The DNA here is from genome assembly GCA_963682175.1 of Triglochin maritima. NCBI lineage: Eukaryota > Viridiplantae > Streptophyta > Magnoliopsida > Alismatales > Juncaginaceae > Triglochin > Triglochin maritima. Next base: position 10,402,945 of record OY821785.1, read on the forward strand.
CGTTTATCTTTGAGCAGTTTGCGAGCGTGTTAGGCCGTACCCCTGCGATGTTGATTGCCACTTTGGAGGTTAGCACACCCCTGGGTCTGGTGGGCACTATGGGGAGATTTCTTCCCAGCGCCACGATTTCTTCGGGAGACCAGGAATTTCCGGCTGACCTGGTCTTGCTACCAATGGTGGACTTTGATGTTATACTTGGGATGGATTGGTTGTCCCAGTATGATGTTCGAGTCTTGTGTCGTGATAAGAAGATTTTGATTCCGAGGCGAGGTTTGCTTGATTTTCTGATCAGAGGATTGAAAGAACGCGGAGGTCGGTTGATTGTTTCTTCAGTTAGAGCTCGGAAGTTGATTCAACAGGGTTGCAGGGCTTTTGTAGCCACTTTGGTAGTTCCAGATCCGAAGTTGAGGAGGCTGGAGGACGTCGAGATTGTTCACGATTTTCCCGAGGTGTTTGCTGATGATGTCTCCGGTCTACCACCCCACAGAGAGATAGAGTTCGGCATTGATCTGGTAGCTGGAGCTACGCCGCAGTCGAAGGCTTCGTACAGGATGGCGCCTGCAGAGTTGGCCGAGCTGAAGAAGCAGTTGCAGGTTCCGATGGTACCCCTTCAACCCTAAGAAGCCCCTCAAGGCTTTAACATTCTTAGGAATTGGACACTTTAGCATCCCTTCAATCTTCCCCACCTCCATTGCCACCTACCCTCTCACTGATAACATGGCTTAGGTACTCCATCTTAGTGGCATCAAACTCACATTTTGACAATGTCAAGAACAAATGGTGAGTTTGTAACATATCAAAAATGGTAGTGAAGTGAGCAAGATGTTGCGATAGAGTGGGGCTATAAACTAGTATAACATCAAAGAACACTATCACAAATTTCCTCAAATAAGGCTTAAAATATCATTCATTAGGCTTTGAAAAGTGGATGGTGCATTAGTTAGGCCAAAGGGCATAACTACAAATTCATAATGGCCCTCGTGTGTCTTGAAGGTTGTTTTATGTATATCACCCTCTACCATTCTAATTTGGTGGTACCCCGACCTCATGTCTAGTTTAGAAAAGACTCTAACGCCATGTAGTTTGTCTAACAAGTCATCAACAACAGAAATTAGGTACTTGTTTTTACAATGGTGTGGTTCAATGCTCTATAATCCACACACATACGCCAAGATTCATCTGATTTCTTAAGCAACAATATATGTAAGGAATAAGGGCTATGACTAGGCCTAACGAACCTCATCTCTAAAGACTCTTTAATTATTTGTTCTATAGCACTTTTGTGGTGGGGGGGGGGGGGGGGGGGGTACCTGTATGCCAAAGAAACTGGTTGCACTCCTGGTTGCAGGGGAAGAGTGTGGTCACAAGCTCACTTAGGGGTAGAGTTTGAGGTGCTATATGAAGAGACTGAGATGATTTTGCAATAACTTGCAGAGCTGTGGTGCTTGAATTTTGCCGATTAAGGTAGATAACTCAGGTGACTCAGTAGCAGCACGACTGACTTCTTTGGAATTTCACATAAATAGTTGTTTGACCTGCTTCAGTTGTTTCTCCATCTCTATAGGCTGCAAGAAAGCTACTGCGGGAATTTTATGCCCATTTATAGCTCATTCTTTACCCAAGTAGTTGAAGGTCATTGCGAGGTTTGAGAAATTCCAACTTATGGTGCCCAATTGCTGCATGAGTTCTACTCCAATCACAGCATCACAACCACCTAATTTCATGATATGAAAATCTCATTGTAAGTGTAGCTTTTGGACGAGTACAAGAACTGTACTACAAAACCCCTCACATTGGAAAGTGATCCCATTTGCCACCATAACTGATGTAGCCCGAGTCTTGCTAAGTGGAAATCGAGCTTTCCTGGCTATTCGAGGGTCTAAGAAGCAGTGAGTACTCCCTGAGTCCATCAAGAAATAAAGTTTAATACCCTCAATGAGCCCTTGCACTACCATGGTGTGACCATTGCCTTCCCCACTTCTGGCCTGAACTTAGATTTCTAAGTCAAAATGGTCTTGTGCTACTGCTTCCACCTCTTGCCCCACCTCCCTCAAAGGCTGTTCTTCCAAAGGCCCTTCCTCTTCGTCCCGCTTCAAGCGAATCAATTGAACATTTACTGGATCACATGCATGCCCCCTGAACCATTTATCATTGCACCCATAGCACAGTCCCTTGGCTCGCCTTCTATCATTCTCACGTTCGAACTTAGTGGGGGTCATTGCTACAACCCTGGGTTGTTTGGGAGTCATAAGTGGATTGTTGAGTGATATTGTTGGAGTTTGTGGTCTCTACCTCCATGTGTGCAGTTGCTGCTCCCTATCAAACAATCGTGCAACTCTAACTGCATCTTTTAGGGATTTTGGTTCCTCTACTCGAACCTTGCGCTCCAGGCCTGGTTTCAACCTACGTATAAAATGACTAAGAGGGTATTTCTCAGGGAGGTCATCGGTTTTGTTGGTTAAGTCCTCAAATTGGGCTTGATATGTCTCCAAGGTAGTGGTATGGTTTAAGTGTTTGAGCAAGGAGATGGGGTCCTCTCCTTGCAGCCCAAAACATCCATCCAACGCTTCCACAAATCGTGGTCAATCCATCTCAGGTGCATTCCGACGCATCCACCGATATCATTTCAAGGCTCTTCCTTCCAATAGAATCATGCGATGTGAACCCGGTGAGAATTGGGTGTTTGGTGTACTTTGAAGTACTCTTCTGCCGTAAAGACCCAATCTTGTGGTTCGTAGAGTCCAACATAAGCAGGAAATTGAATGAGAAGGAGTTTCACCTGAAACGATTGGGGATCGGGTGGTTGAGGCCTCTGATACGCCAACTAGAACTCTTAGGAGACATCGATCTCCAGCCCGACTCCAACTTATGGTTAGATTTTGATTTTTGCCTTTTTGATTTTTGAAAGTTTCAGTCTTTTGTATTTATGTTTATTAAGTATTTAATATATATACATATATATAATATTGATAACAGGTAAACGGGTAATGCACATACCCATACCCGATCCGTTTATCCAACAGGTAAACAGACATGGGTTAACGAGTACAAAATTTTAAACGAGTATGAATTTTGTACCCGTACCGGTACGGGTCGGGTATTACCCGTCCCGTTTACAGCCCTACTTTGTGACCTCCTTTTCGGTCAAATTTTATGACTGATGTCTTTTAAATGATGTCACAGGTTATGCATCTTGATACTGAAAAAGGAAATGATGTCTCACTGTGTTGTTTTACTAGAGAAGTTCATTGTGATTCGATAGCCAAATATACGTTATCTTGGTCTTGTAAGTTTTTGCCGGTTGAACCGTAACTCTTTATCTCTATTGGCTATTTTTTGCTTCCGTGAAGTGATATGTTTCTTTTATTCAATTGTAATCCAACTTTGGCACGTGGAATTGCAGTTCAGCAAACCTTTGTTTTGTTTTTTTTTAAATTGGGTAACTGTATTCAGCTAAAAGGTTTAGTTGCTAGCACAATTATTTCCGAGCGGAGTATCTTACAAGAGATGTCTTTAGAAAATAACAAAAGACAAGCCGATAGTCATCAATTCCTATGGTTGACAAGGTCCAAAAAGATAAGTACAGTAAATGGACACCACTTCTTAGGTGTCGGCCGTTTCTTTGCAGAAATGGATTCGTTCTTCCGCAGTGGTTGCTTCCTCGGTTGCTCTAGCCTCCTTTTCATGCGCTAACTCCTCCATCCGAGCGTAGTGTTGAATCTCCTCAAACTTTGTTGGTCATTCAGCAAACCTTTGTTGATATACAATTCTAAACGTTGTTCGAATTGTCTACCTTAGTAAGCGATATCAAGCACAAATTTTGCTTTCTTTAAGGGGTCCTGATATTGGGCATCAAAGATTTGAGTTCTGAAAAGAATAAAGATTTTTATTGACTAGATAGAAAATAGTTGTAAAGCCAATTTCTATTTTAATTCCACTTATAATCACTTTGAATAGTTTTATGCTACGTTATTGGAAATTCTACGTTTAGATCACTTTCGATTTTCCCCCCTCCAAAGTACTCTTACCCTAAATTCATGTATTTTTTTCCTCCAAACTTAAACAAAACGTCATGTATTATTTAAACATGTTCATGTAAATTAGTAAGACATTCATGTAAATTCTTAAAAAAGTCGTGTAAAAATCTCTCTATTTTTCTGAACCAAATTATATATCATTAACAATAGAAAAAACCCGATGAATAATGCCAACTACAAATTGTTCATGTATAATACTAACGATTAGTGTAATAACCAAACCGTGATATATGGGCTATATTACTTGAATCACGTTATATCCAACTTAAACTTTCAAATAATTTTTTTTATAAATCAAGTAGAAAACAATATAAAAACAAAACAATTCATGAAATTTACAAGTCCGTGTAGATAATTACATGAACGTCTTATTAATATACATGAACATATTTAAATTTTACATGACGTTTTGTTTAAATTTGAAAAGAAAAAATATAAGAATTTAGGAGCAAGTGTAGTTCTGGAAAAAAATCAGAAGTGACATAAAAGTGGAATTTCCAACAATGTGACCTAAAAGTATCCCAAGTGATTATCAGTGAAATTAAAGTGAAAATTGACCTCGTTGTAATTATGTGATATTTTTTTCGTTTTTTGGTGGTGGAGTAGCCATAATTCAATTCTTCATAGAATTGACCTAATTTCTTTTTAATTATTTTACTTGTTTATCCTGAATGTCTCCCCCCATTCCAGCTAGTGCAGCAGCTCGAATATTTGGGCAAGCAGCAGCTGTTATATTAGGGTGTTACAGTCTAAGAAGCAAGCACAAATTCCTTTCACTGATGGATGTAGTTGCCTTGAGCTTTTTCGTGCCATGCTATGAACTACGAACGAAATATGGAAAAGAATGAAATTTAAGAGACTTAATACTTAATGTATCTTGTCAGGATTGGTTGGACGCTGCATATGGGAAATAACTATTAAACGGAGAAGAGATTAGGAAAAAAAACATATCCTTCCGATTTTATGAAAAAAAAGGGGTTAGGGATCATCTTGGAGAAAATGAGCCGCTTCGTGTTTGTCATGAACCCAACACCATGGAAAATCCGACCTTAGAATATGATCTAACATGTGCGACGTACCGACATCTCAAAAATCAAGTGCTTTAGTGATTAAATGTAAAGATACATATTTTAATGGAAATTAATGAACGTGGGACAAATTCACGTTCATTGACGAATGAACGTTCATTCACAAAAAAAAAAACCGAGTATATTGGGCCCAAAATCGGGAAACTGGATTTGTGCAACCCAACCCAATTCAATTCAATTCCATTTACTTAGCGAATTCAATTTGTTTTCCAAATTGCATTAAGTAATAAACTCAAAAGGAGATTAGTGCAACCCAAACTAAACCCTCACCCACACGTCCTCCCCTTCAATTCAATTCAATTTACTTACAACCAAGCAACTCCCCGCCTGTCAGACCGCCACAGTTTGCCGCTGGTCGGAGCTCTTTCGTTCTCTCCTCATCTTGTCGACCTAGTGTTTAACGTGGGTTTTTTGTTCTTTTGTGTTATATATTGGTGTTGCGAAGACCTCTCAAGAATTCATAATGGAATTCCGCACCTTACAACTTCGTATAGAAGAATGCCTCACTATTGTCACGATCATGCCACCATTTGTAACGCTAAGTAAAGAAAATACAAATGACAACAAAATGATATAAATTCAATATTCCATTTCATTGGATATAGGAATACAAGATCTTTAGCACATTTATATGGAGCACAAAAGATGAATACATGATACATATTTCACAAACTATTATCATATATCAAATAGCTTGAAGTACGTGGCAATTGAGTTCATGCCACAGATGATGTATTTGTATGGAGTCTCGTTCAGAGTCGGAGTTTGACGACTTATTCCTTCTTCTATTTCAAGGAACAATATCACTGCGACAATTTGGTTTCAAGTTTTTGGGGCCTGATGGTTTGCTCCTTTTCATATTTAAAGGGACCATCTTACTATGGTAATTTAGGTTCTTGTCCAAAGGGATTCAAGCATATATTCCATCGTTTGACAAGTTTATCTATGATAAGGAGAGATTATCAAATAAGGGTTAGCTTTAAACTCATAACCAGGGCAATCATTTGGCTTATATATTTCCATATGTTGTTTGACGATTCACTCCCTTATTTATTTGAAGGGGACCGTCATGTATAGCAGTTTAGTCTGTTTGCTTTGGTTTTGTTTGGTGATTGTCTTTATTATGATCACCGCGATCTAGTCAGTTTAGCCTCATAACATGGAGAAAATTTGTGTACATATTTGGTTATGGAGATGATGATTCTTATATTAGAATATCACCAAATGGTTAGTTTAGCCTCGTAACCTAGGAAGGTTTTGTGTATGTTTAGGTTCTTTAACTTTATGATGAATACACCGCGTCAATTTATCAACGATAATTCTGATATTAGAATGTCGTAAAAAAATGGTTAGTTTAGCCTCATAACCTAGGAGGTGTTGTATATGATTTGATTTAGAGAATTATTCATATATCATAATGTTTTGGTCAGTTTAGCCTCATAACCCGGAGGAGATTTATGTTTGATTTGTCAACGATAATTCTTATATTAGAATATCATACAAACGGTTAGTTTAACCTCATAACCTAGGAGGTGATTTGTGTATATGTATGTTATTTGGACGATTATTCTTTTGGTGTCAATATCGTCATGTCTTGGTCAGTTTAGCCTCATAACCCAGAGGGATTTATGTTTGATTTGTCAACGATAATTCTTATATTAGAATAATATCGTACAAACGGTTAGTTTAACCTCATAGCCTAGGAGGTGATTTGTGTATATGTATCTTTGTTATATTGCCGATGATTCTTATGTATAAATATCATCAAATAGTTAGCTTAATCTCATAACTGGGAGAATATTTTATATACTCAATTTGTTGAGTGTCTTGGACAGTTTAGCCTCGTGACCCGGAGGGTTCGTATATATATTTTGTTATATTGTTGATGATTTTCTTATATTTGAATATCATCAAATAGTTAGTTTAATCTCATAACTGGGAGAATATTTTATATACTCAATTTGTTGAGTGTCTTGGACAGTTTAGCCTCATGACCCGGAGGGTTCGTATATATATTTTGTTATATTGTCGATGATTTTCTTATATTTGAATATCATCAAATAGTTAGTTTAATCTCATAACTGGGAGAATATTTTATATACTCAATTTGTTGAGTGTCTTGGACAGTTTAGCCTCATGACCCGGAGGGTTCGTATATATATTTTGTTATATTGTCGATGATTTTCTTATATTTGAATATCATCAAATAGTTAGTTTAATCTCATAACTGGGAGAATATTTTATATACTCCATTTGTTGAGTGTCTTGGACAGTTTAGCCTCGTGACCCGGAGGGTTCGTATATATATTTTGTTATATTGTCGATGATTTTCTTATATTTGAATATCATCAAATAGTTAGTTTAATCTCATAACTGGGAGAATATTTTATATACTCAATTTGTTGAGTGTCTTGGACAGTTTAGCCTCATGACCCGGAGGGTTTGTATATATATTTTGTTATATTGTCGATGATTCTTATATTTGAATATTATCAAATAGTTAGTTTAATCTCATAACTGGGAGAATATTTTATATACTCCATTTGTTGAGTGTCTTGGAAAGTTTAGCCTCGTGACCCGGAGGGTTTGTATATATGTTTTGTATTTGGGTTTGTTCATTTGTTTGTTAAATGAAGACTCCATCGCCTGTAAGAGAGAGGGAACCCAAGATCATGCTTGGCGTGCATCCTCGCCTACGACTAAGGTAGTCCGTATTTTAGTTTTGACTACTCCAACGATAAGAGAGAGGGAACCCAAGATCATGCTTGGCGTGCATCCTCTCTTACTATTAGAGCAGTCAATATTTATATTTTGTGTTTGTTTTCAATTTTTAGGTTGGTTGACATATTTTCCAAATTTAAAGGGTTTATTTTATAATTGATCCAATTTGAGATGTGATTTTGTAATTTTGCCCATTTCGGGGACTATTTGTATCAATATGTATATCAACGGTGCAACTTATATGCCATTGCAATTAATTCACCATTAGGGTGGGTTTGTGACTTACCTCAATTGGAGATACCATTCGTGATTTGTTTAAGACTATTGCGTAACCCCGGAATTCCCTTATTTATTCCTTTTATAGGGGTTAATATGCAAATTTATCTTTATAGTGCATATGCATGGGAACATTACTGCTGTGTACGTGGTTACATGTGGAGGGTGAGAATATTTCTCTTCATTGGTCTGATTTCTTTACATCTCATGTGGATGGATTTAAGGGAATCAAATTATAAAACATATATTGTTGGCTACATGGATATAATCCAACAGTAGCGATCAGAACCAGATATATGCTTTTGTCGATTATATTGGGGGACATTTTGACGTAGGATTCATGAGTTCTATATACCTGCAGGCCGTATCTTTGCGTCTATGAACTTATCGTCATGTAGATGGGTGACCTTTAATTCGGTATTTCTAGCCTTGTATTTGTAGTCTTGTGAACATTAGTTCGCATTGGGATTTCCTATCGATCAAGAATCCAACTTACGTATTTACGAACATGTTTTTTTTGTCATGATTGTCTGGATGTGTATATCACCGACTAGGGGATGTTCTCTCTTTTGACGTTTACAAACGGTTTATCTCCAATTCCACCATCAAACTAATCTAGATAGATCCTGGAATGTTAAGTGCACTTGTTTGATCCATTTTACTTTTGTTTAGAATACAGATCATTTGTGACTTATTGGCGTGAATTGATTCGAACTCCCTTTGATGATAGTATTCTTTTTATTTTATTGCTCAAAAATAGTCTTGTTTGAAGTTTCAATCTTTTCGGATTGCGAGTGCATACTTTCAAAATATACTTCACGTAGACTTTCAAAATTGGCTAATTTTGTTAATTCTCATAGACTTCCAAGTAGATTTCGTGCATACTCCACATGGATCAGAATTGATTTGGATATTACTCATTTAGTCATGAGGATAAGAGAGATGTGGTGCACCGTTTAGATAACATTTCCCTTTAGTTATATATATTTTTTATTGTGTTTGGTTTCGTAACTTTGGATTGGATTCGCTGAAATTAACAAGATCGTGATAAGATTTGACAGCATTTTGATATAAGCTTTTATATCTTTCAGAATTTTTATAACCATCCGAATATCAATTATATGATATCATGATAATACATGTTTAATTTCTGCGACAAATTCGGCAGCCTTCCGGCGTTCTTTTTTTTATATATGTAAGAATATAATCAATCAATCCGGGTACAATTCCTCAAAAGGAAAGTGACCGAAATGACATATAAGAGACGATTATCCGAGTACAATTCCTCAAAAGGAAAGTTGCCGGAATAACCGTGTTTGACAACCATCCGGGTACAATTCCTCAAAAGGAAAGTGGCCGGAATGATTGTGTTGGTAAATCGGACGATTATCCGGGTACAATTCCTCAAAAGGAAAGTTGCCGGAATAATCGTGTTTGGCAACCACCCGGGTACAATTCCTCAAAAGGAAAGTGCCCGGAATGATTGTGTTTTATTGTTATTATTATTGTATTTTTAAGATGAAGTAATCGTCGACGTTGCACTTGCCGGAGTTGCTACGGAGATTTGATAAACCAGAGTCGTCACGGAGGCAGCGTTGCTGCCAGAGTCGCCGGAGTTGTCGCGGCTGCCAAGTTGGAGTCGGCGTTGGATGAAACCGGAGAGGTCAAATTGTTGTTGGTGTTGTATATTGTCCGAAGTTGTGCGTATATGTGCTGTAATTTCGAAGTCGATGCCCGTGTTGGAATTAACGGAGCCGGAGTCACGGGGATTGCTAGGACCGAAGACGCCTTCTTCACGAGGGTCGTCGAATTTTCCTCACCGACAACAAAGAAACAAAATCCTCTCTCCCTCACGTCACTCTCTCTTTGGTGTGTGTATGTATGTACGTATGGGTTTTTGGTGGGTGTATGTATGGAGTTGTCCGGAGTTATGTGTACGTGTTGTTACTGGCTTGGAGAGATCTGTGTTGTTGTGTATGTATATTCTTTTATAGAGGAAGAGAAATAGAAGTGGGAGGAGAACGTGTGATGATGGATCAGATCATGGGCATGATCGTGGGGATGAGAGGTAGTGAGCATGGGGTTGACGTGGAACATGTCATGAAGGACGTGAGTTGTGAGGCTTGAATCTCACGCATGCATGAGGTGAGAATTTGCAATATGCATGTTGATTATGAAAAATTACTGACGTGAGATATGCATCATCTTTGTATCTATTTATTTTATTTATGTTCTCAATGGTAAAATTTCATTTTTACCTTTGAATCATGTGAATTTCCACATCTCTTCCAGTTTTGACTATATTTTCATGTTTAATCGAATAAACTTAGATCAAGAGATTGATCTATGAAATACTACTTCATTTTGATGATATTGCTTAATCTATACTTCAATAGAGTTCCAATTTCCACTAAGTTGGGATGGCAATTGGTCGACGATCATTAGAAAAATTGTATCGATTTGAGATTATTTTTTTTGTGTGTCAACAGTTTGCCCCCTCAAGAAGATATGATGAATATTGTGAATCATAACTTCTTGAGAAATAATAATAATAATAATAATACTTCCAATATTTCAGAAGTACACATTTGTTTGCATACGGGGCCATCGACGTCGAAGCATGTAACGCTTGAATAAGTATTTTAACTTGTATACGAGAGTAATGAATTTTCTCATATGAGTCATATCTTGCTACATATCAATATGCTAGTATGTAGAGAAATACGTACTCAAACCAATGAGACATTTGATGTTGGAGTACCAACAACGGTAGGGTGACAATAAAGATTCTTCTATCTTGAATCTTACATGATACTCAAATTTCATATGGTTGTTTGACCAACAACTTATATGTCCCTACAAATCTTATATATGTTCCGTAGATTAGTGAACATTTCATTTTAACATCTCTTTACCTCAAGCACCCTCTTATGGTAGAGTGGTGACTTGCAGGATATTCCATCGTAGGTAAAAAGTTGAATCATCCCCTTATAAACTCCATATATGTTTCATAAATTTGAAGAGTGTGTTTGAGAAAAAAAAGTTAATCTCTCAGGAGGATTTTGTATATTTGATTTTTTTTAACGTTTTTATAAACTCCTCTAATGACAAGAGAGAGGGAACCCAAGATCCAGCTTGGCGTGCATCCTCTCTTACTATTAGAGTTGTTTGCGTATCCATTTTTTTGTAATTTTTTTTACGTTTTTTTAATACAATTTTTTTATATGATTTGTAAATTTGTAGAACAAATGTGGCAGACACTTTCACCAAATATTTGGAGTAATGCCGATATATGTAAGCAGACTTATTGTTGCTACCCACGAGATTATGATATATATATATGTATACATAAATAGGTTTGACCTCATTATTCGGGAGGACAATGTATGAGGTGAGTAGACTTATGTTACTATTCAGAACATTAGAACACGCATGGATAAGTTTAGCCTCGTTACCCAGGAGGACAGGATTGTTTTACATCATGACAACCATCAGCTGTGGAGCCACAGTAAGGATCTCATCTTTGAAATCGTACCGGATGCTCGCTCTTCATATGGATGTCACCCATCAAAGTTGGAAAGTTCTTACAAATCTCAGATATGCTTCATAGATATGTAGAGCTTTGATAACCCCTTTCGCCTCAAGAACTCTCATATGTGGGAGAGTGACCCGAGGGACGTTCCATCGTCAGCGAAAGTTTTATATTATTATTGTACTTACAAATCTCAGGTGTACTTCATAGATTTGTAGAACATTTCTATCGAAAAGTTTTACCTCTTATTCAAGAGGTATATCGAAAAGTTTCACCTCTTATTCAGGAGGTTTTTTTTATCTGATTATATATGTGTATATATATATATATATTTGCAAACTCTTCTAACAATAGGAGAGAGGGAACCCAAGATCGAGCTTGGCGTGCATCCTCCCTTATTATTAAATTTGTTTGCATTTTTTATATATATGAGAAGTACGCTGAATAAATTTCTCCACTTGATTCAGAGGTTAAAGTGTATGAGTAAATTTATCCTACGAGATGAAATGTGTTTGAATAAGTTTATCCTTATTATTCAGGATTTTGTTGTATGAGTAAATTTATCCTCGTTACCCACGAGGTTGAATATATTCGTAGAGTAGCCTTATGATTACTACTCAGACGATTAGGATATATGGATAAGTTTAGCCCCGTTACCCAGGAGGATAAAATATGTGAGTAGACTTATTATTGCTACTCGAGGATTAGGACATACATATAAATTTAGCCTCGTTACCCAGGAGACTTTTTTTTGTTGATTTGATTTATTTTTATTTTTTTTATTTGTTTGTTCGTTACAAAACTCCTCTAACAACAAGAGAGAGGGAACCCAAGATCTAGCTTGGCGTGCATCTTCTCTTATTATTAAATTTGTTTGCATTTTCTTTTCTTTTTTTAATATATTTTATTAACATATATATTATTATTTTTTACACAATTTGTTTTATGGTTTGTAAATTTGTAGAACAAATGTGGCCAACCCTTTTACTTGATATTTAGGGTGATGACGACATATGTGAGTAGACTTATTATTGCTACTCATGAGATTAGGACATATATGTATGTATGAATAAGTTTAGCCTCGTTATTAGGAGGATGGTGATATGTGTGTAGACTTATTATGGCTACAAAAGAGATTGGGCTATGTATGTATATATGAATAAGTTTAGTCTCGTTATTCAGGAGGACAAGATTTTTTACATCATGACAACCATCAGCTGTGGAGCCACAGTAAGGATCTCGTCTTTGAAATCGTACCGGATGCTCGCTCTTCATATGGATGTCACCCAACAAGGTTGGAAAGTTCTTACAAATCTCAGATATGCTTCATAGATTTGTAGAACTTTGATAACCCCTTTCGCCTCAAGAACTCTCATATGTGGGAGAGTGACCCGAGGGACGTTCCATCGTCAGCGAAAGTTTTATATTATTATTGTCCTTACAAATCTCAGATGTACTTCATAGATTTGTAAAACATTTCTATCGAAAAGTTTTACCTCTTATTCGGGAGGTATATTGAAAAGTTTCACCTCTTATTCAGGAGGACAAGATTTTTTACATCATGACAACCATCAGCTGTGGAGCCACAGTAAGGATCTCATCTTTGAAATCGTACCGGATGCTCGCTCTTCATATGGATGTCACCCAACAAAGTTGGAAAGTTCTTACAAATCTCAGATATGCTTCGTAGATCTGTAGAACTTTGATAACCCCTTTCGCCTCAAGAACTCTCATATGTGGGAGAGTGACCCGAGGGACGTTCCATCGTCAGCGAAAGTTTTATATTATTATTATTGTCCTTACAAATCTCAGATGTACTTCATAGATTTGTAGAACATTTCTATCGAAAAGTTTTTCCTCTTATTCAGGAGGACAAGATTTTTTTTATATCAATTGCACCGCCCTTTCGGGTTTTCGCCACAATTGACCCCCACTTGTTTTTTCCTACAAGCCCTTTCGGGTTTTCTTGTAGAGGGGTACCCAATTTTGCCTGTTGTCGACAGTCGAGTTTTAACTTTTTTACTCTTAGCGCCCTTTAGGGTTTTCACTAAGTCCGTAGGGTCTCATTTTTTTTAACCCTTTTTTTTATGAATAATATGGCTTGATGAATTTTCCGTTTAGTGGGGGGTATGGCCTTTTCCCTTCATGATCGGTTAAGAGATATGCCCCATTGTCATATGCTAGCTCAACAATATATGGACCTTTCCATTTTGGGTCTAATTTCTTTCCATAACCCTGAGCCATGCAATCTTTGGACATTACCCAAACAAGTTGACCCTTCTTGAATGCTCGGGGGCGAACTTTCTTATCAAAAGCTCTTTGCATTCGGGCTCGATATAGCTCAAGGCTCTGTTGTGCTTTAAGTCTCTTTTCATCGGCGTCCAACAATTCTTCGAGCCTTACTTTGATGTTGAGGTCGTTAGTCAAGTCAGTCATCAACGCTACACAGAGGGATGATATTTCAATTTCTAATGGTAGTACAGCTTCTGCCCCATATACCAAGGAATACGGTGTACAACCAGTTGGAGTTTTGTAGGTGGTTCGGTAGGCCCAGAGTGCTTCATACATACGGTCATGCCAATCCCGCTTATTTGACTCTACAGTTTTAGCAATTATAGAACAAAGAGTTTTATTGAAGGCTTCTGCCAACCCATTTACAGATGGGTTATATATAGTAGAATAATTCTAATTAATACTATATTTATTAGCAAAGCGATATACTTTTTGACTTTTGAAATTGGTTCCGTTATCAGATTGGACTCTATTTGGGACTCCAAATCGATGAACAATATTGTTGGTGAAGAACTTGACGACCGCATCAGCTGTGACTTCACGAAGAGGAACCAATTCTGCCCATCTAGAGAAGTAATCTGTTGCAGCTAGTATGAATTTGTAACCCCGAGATGTAGGAGTGAAGGGTCCAACGACATCTGTTCCCCACTCTGCAAATGGCCAAGATGCAATTGTTGGATGAAGTTTTGAGGGCGGCATGTGAGATAGATTACCATGTTCTTGGCATTTGACACATTTCTTTGAGTACTCTAAGCAGTCTTGAGTCATAGTGGGCCAATAATAGCCCATAAGTTTAATTCGATGTCACATTTTTGGTCCTGCTTGATGGCCACCACATTCCCCTGAATGAATTTCCTGAAGGATTTTTCGTGCTTCGTCCTTTGAAAGACATCGAAGATACACAGAGCTGTGGTTACCGGGTGCTAATCTATAAAGTGTGTCATTTTCAAACACGAATGATGGAATTCGCCTTTTGAGTTCCATTCGATTGGCTCTATCAATAGGTTGTTGACCATGCTTAAAGAAGTCCACAAACACTTGTCTCCAATCATCCTCTCGTTCATCATCTACAACGAGGCCTTCTTCTATTGCTTCGTCTTCACGTAGCGCCGTTATACTCGGAAGAAGACGACGATCTTTTATAACAACTTCCATTTCTCCTAGGGGTGGAAGGGTCAGACTAGTTGCTAACTTTGCAAGGGCATCCGCATGAGAGTTATTGCTTCTTAGAACGTGTCATATTTCCAAACTGTCAAACCTTCGAATCAGACGAAGTACCGCATTATGGTATTGTATCAGCTCTTCTTTTCGAACTTCATATACATCGTTAACTTGTTGTACAAGTAGAGAATCGTCATATGCTTTAAGAGTTTTGATGTTAATATCGAATGTCATTTCTAATCCAACTATTAGAGCTTCATATTCAGCTTCATTATTGGACTTCTCATCGACAAGTGCGCATGAAAAGTGAATGATACCGCGTTGTGGAGTGAAGAACACAATTCCGGCCCAGCTCCAATCACTGGACCATCAACAGTGACCTTTGTACAACATGCTCCATCAAAGTAGAGTTCCCAAACAACTTCCTTGTCAGTTTCGACGATCATTATCTTTTCATCGCTTTTCTCAGAACATATTCAATGTCAAACTCCATCAACCGGAGGGTCCATTTGCCAACACGTCCAACCAAAGTGGGTCGTGTCGTTATATATTTTATGGGGTCCAAATTTAATATGAGCCGGACTTTATGAGCCAACATATAATGACACATTTTCTTAGCTGCAAACACCAGAGCTAAGCGTATTTTTTCGATTGCAAAATATCAAAATTCTGCCCAGCTAACTTCCTACTCAAATAATATAAAACCTGCTCTTTATCATCATCGGTTTTCTGAGCAAGCAACGCTCCCAAAGAGCAGTTCTGGGCGGCGATATATATATGAGTGGCTTGCCTACTTGAAGTGCCCCTAATATTGGAGGATTAATGATGTGCTTCTTTATATATTCAAAAGCTTTTTGACATTCTTCATCCCTTTCAAACAACTACACCTTTCTTCATAAGACGAGAAAAATGCTGACACTTTTTAGACAAAATTACCATGGAGAGTCTTATATGCGCCAAGTGCCCTTGGAGTGACTTGAGTTGTTTCAAAAAAAAATCTTGAGGAGGAAGTTCTTGAATTGCCATAATTTTCATTGGCTCAACTCCTATGCCCCATTGCTGGTTTGGAGGAAAGAAATTTTTCTATATCTTGGAAAAATAATTCCAATATTGGTGAAGATTTTGGAGAGGTGGGTATAGCTGATGCGCTCTCCCTTGGTTGTGCAAAAAGTACATCATAGGAGTTTGTATGCATGCATTCTTTCTTTTGTTGTTGTAACTTGGATTATCTTTTCATTTTCTAACTTGAGTCATTTCAAAATTCATGATATTTGACACAGAGTTAGAAAAGACCACCATCCATCATGATAAGAAAGGAGTGGACAAGGAATCACATCCTTCGTCAAACTTAACACCACCATAGGTGAGATCATACCAATGCCACTATAAACGGACAAGCAACTTCAATCAGTCGCGTATGATCTGGATTTTGTAGGTATCATCCGTTTCAGTTTTTGGAAGGATTAATACTTGCATTTGTCATCATGTGAGTTCATATCTTGTTCAGGTTATCTAGGGTGAAGTAGATTTTCCACCATTAGTCATGGACAACGTCGCTTCGCCACCGCATGAAGACAACTTTTCCTTTGCATTTGACTTTTGTCACATTGAATAGAGTGGTCACCTGATAGTTCGTGCATCCACAACACCATCTCCTTCTTTAGTAACATGGGATAACCACCTCATCTTTTTTTCTTCGGTGATAATGTTTTGATATTTATCTTGATTATGTATTTTCCTTTTTTAGGACCGTCTAGCCATAGTGGTTTACGATCCCGCAATGGTAGCAACAATTTCGCCAATGAGCGTCGTCGCTTTGCAAGTTGTAGATCGATCTTCATCGGGGATAAACATTATAAAGGCATTCCACACCGATTTTTGCAATTGGAACAACAAGTTAATGTTGGCATTCCAACGAATTACATGCCATATCCGAACATCGACCAACACATTTTAGAAAGAGCAAATGATATCGCCGGAGGATTACAAAGACGTTTTAATTGTTGCCGTCCATTTCACAAGATGTTAGCCAAAGTCTAGAAAACAAGCAAGCTGTTGATGTCTTCGGATATGTTGGTGTCCAAGCGGAGACTTAACATGTAATCTTTAGTATATCAGGTATGGTGGTGACGAGATCAGTGTCGTATGGGCCTATGTGATGAGCATATTAATCAACTCAAGCACTCCATTACTGCTTTAGAAAATTGAATTTGTTCGAGATTTCAGCGTATTTAAGAGTTAGAAGTACAACAAAGGACCAGACGAAGAGATTACAACCACTATACGAGTTGTAGGTGAGCTTGAAACTGAGGATGACCACCTTACACTTCAGCCGGAACAACTCCAAAATGTGCTCGATGGTGTTCATGAGAAGTGCTCTATTGTTTAAACACGAATATAGTTCCAAAAAGATGCATCAGATTCTTGCTTCCGAGAAAGAGACTGAAGATAATCGAATAAGTTTATCCTCATTATTCAAGAGGTTGAAATATGCGAGTAAATATATCCTCGTTACTCACGAGATTGATTATTTGAATAACTTTATCCTCATTATTCAAGAGATTGAATATATGAGTAAGTTTATCCTCGTTACTCACGAGATTGAATATGTTTGAATAAGTTTATCCTCATTATTCAGGAGGTTGAAAGATGTGAGTAAGATTATCCTCGTTACTCACGAGATTGAATATATTTGAATATGTTTATCCTCATTATTCAGGAGGTTAAAATATGTGAATAAGTTTATCCTCATTATTCAGGAGGTTGAAATATGCAAGTAAATTTATCCTTGTTACTCGCAAGATTGAATATATTTGAATAAGTTTATCCTCATTATTCAGGAGGTTGAAAAATATGAGTTAGGACGAGATATATCGTTCCAGAATTCTTTTCCGGGTATAGCATCAGAAAATACAACCACCAGCCGCATGTAGCTAGAATAATTGGTTCTTGATACCAAAATTTTGCTATTGTGTCATGCTTTGATGGTATATAACATCAAAAGCAAAATATGAACCCACATTGTTGCAAAATTTCAAGCATAGTATTTTCAAGTATTGCCCTAGTTGCCAAATTGATAACCTTTTTCATCTTTGGTTATCATAAGCATCCCCATCTTTGAGTCCTTTGGATTTATGCTTGGTTATCAAAAGCATTCCCATATTTGAGTCTTTCGGATATATGCGTCATCGAGGAATTTATCCTTCCAATTATGGAATCAATTGACACGACAATATACAAAGCATTATTATGCCCCCGAAGAATTATATACAAAATTCCATTTATGGCAACGCATCATTTATTGAGCAATGTTTGCCCCAGACATATATGGGGATATACGGTGTCCGTCCACATGATATCATAGGGTATTGGAGCATGTGTTGTGCACATCATTGTAAGATTGATAATCAATACGATGATGTGACTAAGCTTATCTCCCCACCAAAGAAGCATATTAGAACTCTTGAAAGAGAATGCAGTCTTCGAAATATATCATTTGCATTAGCATCCAGTAGCGCTACATTGGCGCGACATATATGGGTGACCAAGAGGATGAGGTCCCACCGAAGAAGCATATTAGAACTCTTGAAAGAGAATGCAGTCTTCTGAAGATATCATTTGCATCATCATCCAATAGCGCTCCAGTAGCGTTACATCGACGCGACATATAGGTGACAAGAAGTCCCACCGAAGAAGCGTATTAGAACTCTTGAAAGCATATGCATTTTTCCGAAGATATCATTTGCATCAGCTTCCAGTGGTGCTACATTGGCGTGGCATATGTGACAAGAGGATGAGAGGTCCCACCGGGCGTGCCATTCTGTTTAACGTGGCGCACGGTGGGTTCTATTATACGGTGAAGAAGCTTATGACATGATCAAGCTCATTTTCCATTGAAGAAGCATGCTAAAACTCTTGAAAGAGAATGCAGTCTCCCAAAGAATCATTTGCATTAGCCTCCAGTAGCGTTACATTGGCGCGACATCTATATATGACAGAGAGGATGAGAAGTCCCACCGGGCGTGCCATTCTGTTTAACGTGGGTTTTTTGTTCTTTTGTGTTATATATTGGTGTTGCGAAGACCTCTCAAGAATTCATAATGGAATTCCGCACCTTACAACTTCGTATAGAAGAATGCCTCACTATTGTCACGATCATGCCACCATTTGTAACGCTAAGTAAAGAAAATACAAATGACAACAAAATGATATAAATTCAATATTCCATTTCATTGGATATAGGAATACAAGATCATTAGCACATTTATATGGTGCACAAAAGATGAATACATGATACATATTTCACAAACTATTATCATATATCAAATAGCTTGAAGTACGTGGCAATTGAGTTCATGCCACAGATGATGTATTTGTATGGAGTCTCGTTCAGAGTCGGAGTTTGACGACTTATTCCTTCTTCTATTTCAAGGAACAATATCGCTGCGACAATTTGGTTTCAAGTTTTTGGGGCCTGATGGTTTGCTCCTTTTCATATTTAAAGGGACCATCTTACTATGGTAATTTAGGTTCTTGTCCAAAGGGATTCAAGCATATATTCCATCGTTTGACAAGTTTATCTCTGATAAGGAGAGATTATCAAATAAGGGTTAGCTTTAAACTCATAACCAGGGCAATCATTTGGCTTATATATTTCCATATGTTGTTTGACGATTCACTCCCTTATTTATTTGAAGGGGACCGTCATGTATAGCAGTTTAGTCTGTTTGCTTTGGTTTTGTTTGGTGATTGTCTTTATTATGATCACCGCGATCTAGTCAGTTTAGCCTCATAACATGGAGAAAATTTGTGTACATATTTGGTTATGGAGATGATGATTCTTATATTAGAATATCACCAATTGGTTAGTTTAGCCTCGTAACCTAGGAAGGTTTTGTGTATGTTTAGGTTCTTTAACTTTATGATGAATACACCGCGTCAATTTATCAACGATAATTCTGATATTAGAATGTCGTAAAAAAATGGTTAGTTTAGCCTCATAACCTAGGAGGTGTTGTATATGATTTGATTTAGAGAATTATTCATATATCATAATGTTTTGGTCAGTTTAGCCTCATAACCCGGAGGAGATTTATGTTTGATTTGTCAACGATAATTCTTATATTAGAATATCATACAAACGATTAGTTTAACCTCATAACCTAGGAGGTGATTTGTGTATATGTATGTTATTTGGACGATTATTCTTTTGGTGTCAATATCGTCATGTCTTGGTCAGTTTAGCCTCATAACCCAGAGGGATTTATGTTTGATTTGTCAACGATAATTCTTATATTAGAATAATATCGTACAAACGATTAGTTTAACCTCATAGCCTAGGAGGTGATTTGTGTATATGTATCTTTGTTATATTGCCGATGATTCTTATGTATAAATATCATCAAATAGTTAGTTTAATCTCATAACTGGGAGAATATTTTATATACTCAATTTGTTGAGTGTCTTGGACAGTTTAGCCTCGTGACCCGGAGGGTTCGTATATATATTTTGTTATATTGTTGATGATTTTCTTATATTTGAATATCATCAAATAGTTAGTTTAATCTCATAACTGGGAGAATATTTTATATACTCAATTTGTTGAGTGTCTTGGACAGTTTAGCCTCATGACCCGGAGGGTTCGTATATATATTTTGTTATATTGTCGATGATTTTCTTATATTTGAATATCATCAAATAGTTAGTTTAATCTCATAACTGGGAGAATATTTTATATACTCAATTTGTTGAGTGTCTTGGACAGTTTAGCCTCATGACCCGGAGGGTTCGTATATATATTTTGTTATATTGTCGATGATTTTCTTATATTTGAATATCATCAAATAGTTAGTTTAATCTCATAACTGGGAGAATATTTTATATACTCCATTTGTTGAGTGTCTTGGACAGTTTAGCCTCGTGACCCGGAGGGTTCGTATATATATTTTGTTATATTGTCGATGATTTTCTTATATTTGAATATCATCAAATAGTTAGTTTAATCTCATAACTGGGAGAATATTTTATATACTCAATTTGTTGAGTGTCTTGGACAGTTTAGCCTCATGACTCGGAGGGTTTGTATATATATTTTGTTATATTGTCGATGATTCTTATATTTGAATATTATCAAATAGTTAGTTTAATCTCATAACTGGGAGAATATTTTATATACTCCATTTGTTGAGTGTCTTGGAAAGTTTAGCCTCGTGACCCGGAGGGTTTGTATATATGTTTTGTATTTGGGTTTGTTCATTTGTTTGTTAAATGAAGACTCCATCGCCTGTAAGAGAGAGGGAACCCAAGATCATGCTTGGCGTGCATCCTCGCCTACGACTAATGTAGTCCGTATTTTAGTTTTGACTACTCCAACGATAAGAGAGAGGGAACCCAAGATCTTGCTTGGCGTGCATCCTCTCTTACTATTAGAGCAGTCAATATTTATATTTTGTGTTTGTTTTCAATTTTTAGGTTGGTTGACATATTTTCCAAATTTAAAGGGTTTATTTTATAATTGATCCAATTTGAGATGTGATTTTGTAATTTTGCCCATTTCGGGGACTATTTGTATCAATATGTATATGTGCAACTTATATGCCATTGCAATTAATTCACCATTAGGGTGGGTTTGTGACTTACCTCAATTGGAGATACCATTCGTGATTTGTTTAAGACTATTGCGTAACCCCGGAATTCCCTTATTTATTCCTTTCATAGGGGTTAATATGCAAATTTATCTTTATATTGCATATGCATGGGAACATTACTGCTGTGTACGTGGTTACATGTGGAGGGTGAGAATATTTCTCTTCATTGGTCTGATTTCTTTACATCTCATGTGGATGGATTTAAGGGAATCAAATTATAAAACATATATTGTTGGCTACATGGATATAATCCAACAGTAGCGATCAGAACCAGATATATGCTTTTGTCGATTATATTGGGGGACATTTTGACGTAGGATTCATGAGTTCTATATACCTGCAGGCCGTATCTTTGCGTCTATGAACTTATCGTCATGTAGATGGGTGACCTTTAATTCGGTATTTCTAGCCTTGTATTTGTAGTCTTGTGAACATTAGTTCGCATTGGGATTTCCTATCGATCAAGAATCCAACTTACGTATTTACGAACATGTTTTTTTTGTCATGATTGTCTGGATGTGTATATCACCGACTAGGGGATGTTCTCTCTTTTGACGTTTACAAACGGTTTATCTCCAATTCCACCATCAAACTAATCTAGATAGATCCTGGAATGTTAAGTGCACTTGTTTGATCCATTTTACTTTTGTTTAGAATACAGATCATTTGTGACTTATTGGCGTGAATTGATTCGAACTCCCTTTGATGATAGTATTCTTTTTATTTTATTGCTCAAAAATAGTCTTGTTTGAAGTTTCAATCTTTTCGGATTGCGAGTGCATACTTTCAAAATATACTTCACGTAGACTTTCAAAATTGGCTAATTTTGTTAATTTTCATAGACTTCCAAGTAGATTTCGTGCATACTCCACATGGATCAGAATTGATTTGGATATTACTCATTTAGTCATGAGGATAAGAGAGATGTGGTGCACCGTTTAGATAACATTTCCCTTTAGTTATATATATTTTTTTTATTGTGTTTGGTTTCGTAACTTTGGATTGGATTCGCTGAAATTAACAAGATCGTGATAAGATTTGACAGCATTTTGATATAAGCTTTTATATCTTTCAGAATTTTTATAACCATCCGAATATCAATTATATGATATAATGATAATACATGTTTAATTTCTGCGACAAATTCGGCAGCCTTCCGGCGTTCTTTTTTTTATATATGTAAGAATATAATCAATCAATCCGGGTACAATTCCTCAAAAGGAAAGTGGCCGAAATGACATATAAGAGACGATTATCCGAGTACAATTCCTCAAAAGGAAAGTTGCCGGAATAACCGTGTTTGACAACCATCCGGGTACAATTCCTCAAAAGGAAAGTGGCCGGAATGATTGTGTTGGTAAATCGGACGATTATCCGGGTACAATTCCTCAAAAGGAAAGTTGCCGGAATAATCGTGTTTGGCAACCACCCAGGTACAATTCCTCAAAAGGAAAGTGGCCGGAATGATTGTGTTTTATTGTTATTATTATTATTATTGTATTTTTAAGATGAAGTAATCGTCGACGTTGCACTTGCCGGAGTTGCTACGGAGATTTGATAAACCAGAGTCGTCACGGAGGCAGCGTTGCTGCCAGAGTCGCCGGAGTTGTCGCGGCTGCCAAGTTGGAGTCGGCGTTGGATGAAACCGGAGAGGTCAAATTGTTGTTGGTGTTGTATATTGTCCGAAGTTGTGCGTATATGTGCTGTAATTTCGAAGTCGATGCCCGTGTTGGAATTAACGGAGCCGGAGTCACGGGGATTGCTAGGACCGAAGACGCCTTCTTCACGAGGGTCGTCGAATTTTCCTCACCGACAACAAAGAAACAAAATCCTCTCTCCCTCACGTCACTCTCTCTTTGGTGTGTGTATGTATGTACGTATGGGTTTTTGGTGGGTGTATGTATGGAGTTGTCCGGAGTTATGTGTACGTGTTGTTACTGGCTTGGAGAGATCTGTGTTGTTGTGTATGTATATTCTTTTATAGAGGAAGAGAAATAGAAGTGGGAGGAGAACGTGTGATGATGGATCAGATCATGGGCATGATCGTGGGGATGAGAGGTAGTGAGCATGGGGTTGACGTGGAACATGTCATGAAGGACGTGAGTTGTGAGGCTTGAATCTCACGCATGCATGAGGTGAGAATTTGCAATATGCATGTTGATTATGAAAAATTACTGACGTGAGATATGCATCATCTTTGTATCTATTTATTTTATTTATGTTCTCAATGGTAAAATTTCATTTTTACCTTTGAATCATGTGAATTTCCACATCTCTTCCAGTTTTGACTATATTTTCATGTTTAATCGAATAAACTTAGATCAAGAGATTGATCTACGAAATACTACTTCATTTTGATGATATTGCTTAATCTATACTTCAATAGAGTTCCAATTTCCACTAAGTTGGGATGGCAATTGGTCGACGATCATTAGAAAAATTGTATCGATTTGAGATTATTTTTTTTGTGTGTCAACACCTAGCTATCTTGAACTTAAGTTGTATTTGATTATTTATCCAACATGTCAATTGCATCATATATAACAAGACACTATAAATCTCATGAGCGGGATTGAAACTTGGTTAGGACTTATGATTCCATGTCTAAATTAATTTGTTCGATTTCGGTTCTTATTTACGTCAACTAATATTTTTATGTCTCCATCTAGTTATAAAATATTACATTGCATCTTGATTAATTCTCTATTTTTATCAAATAATTGTGATTTTCTTTGGTGTTAATATTCATTTTTTTTCATGTTTTCCAACTACTTGACTCTTCATATATCCATTCCAAGGTCAGGTCAAATCTCCCTTGTGAATTAGTTGGTAGAAAACGGAATTCAAGTGATACAACCACTTTAGTAGTGTGCATATGTCAACTAAATTTACTATATTATAAATGTAACATCCCGAAACAACGAAAATTTAAAAATTTGAACAATAAAGAGATACTCAGATAAAACTCATCAACGGGAATGTTACTCATATAAATCAACAGTCGGTGTACCAATAATACAACATAGTTTGTCAAAAGATATGATTACAACATTACAATAAAAGACGGTACAAGTAATCATGACGACCTCGAAGAGTCCGAAGAGGATCCTGACCCCAAAATGTGTGCGCCCGCTGTCACCATCCGACAGAACCTACTACGGTCCTGAAACATGAATCAAACAACAATGCCTGAGTTTCCCATTAGGAAACTCCGTATGCCAAGCTCGCCTATATGAATGCAACAGTACGGTAAACGAACCTATCATACTAGTAGCATGTCATATCACATTTTCAATGCATCAAATCCCTCCAAGGGTAAACGGGACCTCAGTCCAACAACAATAACAACCATCAACAGGGTCCACAAGGACATCCGTCCAGCAACAACATCGGGTCTCCCTCGGAAACCTACCGTAGGCACATACGGTCTTACGGACAGTACGCGACGCACCCGCCACACGTGACTACTCGAGCAAAAGGGATCGGTAAGGAGCGTCCGCACTTCTGCGCAAAGTAACCACGTGGTCTACACCACCTCGACGGAGCCGTAGCTCGGTCGGTCAACATCCCAAGATAGATGCCCAATCGGGGATCATCACCGGAACAACATCGGCGACACAACATACGTCCGACACAACATCAGACGACACAACCACAAGCCGGAACATTGTCGGCACCATCATCGCTGGCAAAAACCTCAGCGACATCGCCGGCACAACCTCGGCGGTACAACATACGTCTGGCACAACGTCGGACGGGTCCAGACCGTAGTCTGCAGGGTCATCATGCTCCACGAGCCAAGCGTCAACACGCATTGGGATCTGTAATCCCTCAGGTCTGCTACTTTACAGAGAGTAAGGCAACAATACGTCACACCACGGTCGAAAACGGAGGTGGCACGACCCAAGTGTCAACACTCTTCCACACGGCGGTCCCTGGGTAGGCACGAGCACGTACCCGCCGTCACCTCCCGGCTCACGCTCTAAGCGAGGACACGGGTTTCCGTGGATAGAGTTGACACAACACGAGGACCAGGAATTCAGTTCTGCACACAAACGATCAACCGATAAAGCCTAACCGCTCGACCGTCCCCAATAGGTTCGCTCGACCGAAAGTCTACAACGGTCGAACTATTCTGCCCGTCACTTAAGTCCAAACGGTCGAACAACAGTCTAAAACCGGTCAACCGAACACGAGGTCAAAATCCGGAGTTGGTCAAAATCAACAACTCTATTCGGTCGACCGAAAACTACCAGGGTCATCATAATAGTCTACGTCATATAACGGTCTAACGATATATCGAAAATGGTCGAACAACATGCAATATTATCAAGTACACTTAAGTTCCGGTCGACCCCAAAACAAGGGATGGTGGACCGAAATCCGACAGCAAGCCTCCAACTCACCAGCACACATACAATCGGTCGACAACCACATTGGCATCGTTCGACCGGTGTTGGTTAAAGTCGGGCAAAAAGGTAAAACCGGTCGACCGCCCGAAGGCACAGCTCGACCGTTGGTCGACAACAACCTTGCACCAGCCAAAGATTTTACGTCGTTTCTCGTCGCCGGCGAGGTCTCCGACCTCCCGCGACCGACCTCAACTTCCCACCAACGTGGGGAAATAACAAAAACACACTAAAAACCGACATACCTCAAGGAGAAGACGGAGCACACCGGTGTTTCGCTCGACGTCGACGCCCGACAGCACTCCCGCTCCAACGCACCTCACGTCCGCGTCTCCACAACGCCGTGCTCGACACCACCCGCCGGAGTCGCCTCCTCCACCTCTGGTCGCCGGAAGAGAAAGAAGAAGTAAGAGAGAAGTTGGGTGAGGGAAAAGAGATTAAAGGAAGAGTGATGGTTGATGTGTTGGTTTGCTCACCAAAACAAAACCCAAGGCCACTGACCCCTACACCCAGCACTATTCCCCTCCCATTTCCCGGGCAAACCCCCACAAAACAAGGAATTAATTCTTAAACAAGGTTAGGGACTTAACAATAAACTACCAATTTACTATTTAAATTTATTGTTAAATTTAGTATTGACGTTGAACAGGCTCTCATAAAACTTGTGGTTTTTTATATTTTTGAAATATACTGTTGAAATGCTTTCCAAATTTTATAATACAGGTCATACGAGTACAATTAACATTCACAAACTTTATTAAAACTAAATTTAGAGCGTACATTTAATATTTTTTAAAAATTGTTGATGTAAGATCAATTAACATTCAATATTTTATTGGTGGTAAATAGTTGTAAACAAATATCAAAATTTGCAACTGTATTTCTCAAACTTAACAAATTTTAAAAGGTTTATAAAAAAGAAAAAACCGGATCGGTCCGGTTTGAAACCAGAACCGGCCGGTTCGGTCCTCGGTTTCCCATTACGATCCCCGCCCGGTTCCAGTTCGGTCAGATTCGGGCTGATTCAACCTGTTTGCACAACCGTAACAGGATATATATAAATTACTAGAAATCATATTACAAAAAAATATAATTCTCAAAAGTCATCACTAAACCATTATTTATTTACATGACATTCCAAAATCAATACCATATACCAATTGTCAGTAAACTTTTGCATATGTCACTCCATTAGATCATCCATAACCATGACCCGGACGACCAGGTCATGAGCCTTCACTCTCTTCCAAATCAGCTTTCTTTCTCTTCCACATCATATTTCTCTCTCATCAACCCACTTTCTTTTCTTTCCTACACTATTCACATCTTCACTATAACCCACCACAACCTATCTCTCTCCTCCACATCATTTCGGGGTTCATCTTGGACAAAATTTTAAAAAAATACTAAAAATTCAAAACAATTATAAAACGTATTTTCAAAAAAAAAATTCAAACAAAAATTAAAAAAACTAAAACGAAAAAAACGAAGAAAACATAACGAAAAAACATTAAAAAAATCAGATGACCCGGTCGTCCTGGGTCGTTGGGAGGGGGAACGACCGCCCGTTAATGTTGCTCTTAGATCAACCCCGTAACGACATTAGCCATTAAACTTTTCTTCATCTGACCAGGTGTGACATTTCTATTCTTCTCTCTTTGGACGATTGTTCCTTTACTCTTCATGGTAGCTTACGATGATTCCAATGGTCTAGAACTCTAAGCACAATGGATTGATAGTTTCTTCACAACGTTCTTGTCGGAATATAGATGTCAAGTATATACATCTCCAGCAAAGCCCAATAGAGTGGGGAAAATATTTTGGGGTTCCCAACTACGTAGAAAGCATTATCTCCAATTTATTAAATGTAGATGTCAAGTCGTATAGTGTTTGTTTACTGAATTACTATTCATCGCCGGAAAACTACTTAAATCGCTCGTGCGAATTACCATTTTTCCCTTCTGTCATTTCTACTTATATAACTCTTCATTTCACTCTCCTAACACCACTCTCTCTTCATATTACTCTCATCATCATCAAAAAAAATGTCTCGGAGGCTAGGAAAGGAACCAGCAGACGCCCCGCCGTACTTGAATCTGGTAAAATGTCTTGTTTAGTAAAAAAATTTAATTTTTTTAGGGTTGGGCGTCCGCGAGAGAGCCCCCCCCCCCCCCCCCCCCCCAACCTCTTGTATGTCGACAACAAGTTGCATTAGGGTTGGGCGTCCGCGTCCGTTAGGGGGGGCTCCCGCGGATGCCCGACCCCAACAGCAGGGCGTCTGCAATAGACGCTCCCACATGGGAAGAGGCGTCGCCGTCAGACGCCCTCTCCCTGGTAGGGGCGTCTCCTGGAGACGCCCCTTCTTTTTTTAATAAATAATTATTTTTGTTATTTAAATTGATTATAATTTGTTATAATTGCTAAATAATTAATTATTAAGATAATAATTAGTTAAATTGATTAATTATTATAATTAGTTTCATTGATTGATCAATTTGTAAATTAAGTAATTTAAATCCATTAACAAAATTGTATTTCTGAAATTGAATTAATAGTCATTGGGTTACCATGGAGGAAAAGGGAAATCAGTTCCCTTACGCGTTGTATATAGTTTAGTTGATGAGTCAGGTCCCCTCATTCACGTAAACGGGGTATATATGCTTCAGTTAGGAGGGAGGAGAGATATTTTATGTCGTTGTCAGACACGTGAGGATTCTTTCGACGACAAGGATGATTCAGATGAGGTGGAGAGTCACGACGAGAGTGACGATGGGGGTCGGTATGGGTTCGAGCCGCAGGAGAAGGCGAGACAACAGTATGATGGAGGATGGGGGCGACATGATAGTTCTTCGGCTGAGTGGGTCATTCACAAGGGTCGAGGTGGTCGGTTTGTGACCGATTATTCGAGTTCTTGCACTGCAGATGCCCGAGCTCAGAAGAAGAAGAGGGTTGAGGAGGATTCTTGGATCGTGACTTGTGTGATACCCAGTGGTCCTTTAGAGGCAGCGTCATTTCGAGTTTCGAAGGCCACATCGCCAGACACATTTGGGAGGGCGAGGATAGGAAGGTTTTGCAGTGCCATAATCGGCACAGAGCCTGTACTACATTGCAGGCTTGGTGTTCAGTTATGAGTGATGATATGACAACGACCATTACAGATAGCAGATTGGGTCACTTGCCTTACAACATGTTCTCCTGCCTTGACATGCCATTGATTTCGGTCTTTGTGGAGCAGTGGTAGTCTGACACAAACTCTTTCCACTTGCCTTTCAGAGAGATGACGATCATGTTGCATGACGTCTTCCAGATTCTGCACATTCCTGTTGATGGTCGTATGGTCAGTGCTCAGGCATCGACGCCTGAGCTGAAGATTTATGTATCAGAGTTGCTCAGGGTCAGCGTCGATGGTCTTGGGCGGGATAGCTCATTTTAGAGTGGCGGTGGTGTTAGCATCGACGTTGTTGACGACTGTTGTAGACGGGGACGACCACCATGGATTGAGGATACGCAGATGACTACCTACCTCTTCCTACTGCTAGGCTGCATCTTGTATGTCGGCAATAGCGGTTGCAGAGTCAGACCACGCCATTGGAGGTGAGGGACCCAACTACCATTGGTCAGTACTCATGGGGGTTGGCGACGTTGACATATTTGTATCGCCAGTTGGGGATAGCGAGCCGTTCTGATAAGTCTGGCATTCCGAGTTGTCTTACGATGCTGCAGACTTGGATATATGAGTATTTTCCTCCTTTCAACTCGTATCGGGAGTGGAAGATCATTGAGGAGGGTCATCCTCGTTCGTGTATGTTGGCTGTCCGGACCGAGGATAGGAGCGAGGGCAACTCCATTCCATTCGTAGGCAACTAGATCAGATGACTGCATTACAGGTATAAAATTATATATCATTCACATTTATTTAAATTTAAAGTTTATTATTATTAATGTATAAACGTTTAGGTGGAGTGGTTTCCATATGGTCCTGAGACTATTGCATTTGTGCCGAGGACGTCATTTATGGGCATTATTCGTTATCGGGATATCACAGAGCCTTATTTGCTGGATCGCGTCTTACGTCAGTTAGGGTACGTTTAGGTGATCCCGATTGACATCCCAACGCCAGAGCATGCAGTGCGGTCTGCGATTGCGACGACGTACGATGTTAAGCACAACGCTTCGAGCGCGGAATAGGTTTGGAGGACATTTTTGTTAAGATCTACGACCCTCTAATCGCTAGATAAATACGGAATTAAAAATAATAATCGAAGGATAAAGGGAGAGAGAATGCAAACCACAAAATCGACGACACCGGAGTTAGAGAGGTTTAGCACAGCACCCGGTCTTAGTCCTCCTCGCAAGCCTCGCTCGATCCCCCGAGCCTCGCTTACGGTTCCACTAACCGATCTCCGTTCTGGGCCGAGATTAATGTCGTTTACAACTCCGAGCCTCGCGAAGAACCTCACATCGCTCATGTCTCCTCTCACAATCCGAGAGGGAACTTCCCCGAAGCTTTACAAGTTCATGATTCTTTGATGTGGAAGTTGAATCATAATCTAACTAACACTTTATACTTGAGCACACTTGGATATTGATATGAAATTGGATATGCAAGTGGTGAAGTTTAAGTTTGAGAGTTGACGATTGCGAGCTTGAAGATGAAAAGGATTTGGATTTGAGTATAGGATAGACAGGTAGTGTTCAAGAGATCCAAAACCAACAAATGATGTCCTATTTATAAGCATTCAAGCTCAACTAGCCATTCGGGAGTTGGTGGGGAAATGGACCAATAGGAATGCAAGATGTGACTTAAGTTCGGGTAGTTTTCGATGCATATTCGGTCGACCGTTAACAGAACGGTAGTCCAAAGAATTGATCTGATTTACGAATTCGGTTGACCAATTATATATCGGATCACCGTTCACCAACCTCTAGTAGTTTTTTATCAATTTAGCCCTAATTAAGTTCGGTTAACTGAAAGCCATTCGGTTCACCGTTCCCTGGTGGACAGTAAGATTGGTTGGGCTATGATCTACTCAAGTTCGGTTGACCGTGTACACTTTGTGACTTTGGTAGACCGAAGTTAGTGTGGGTTTTGTGCTGACAGTTATAGCTCAAATAGTCGTTGGGTATAACGGTCAAACGCCACGTGTAAATAGCCGTTGTGAACCTAACGCCAATAAGGAATCGATAGACCGATAGGTATTCGATCGTCCGAAGTGGGACAAGTCAATTGGGCTCTAGGGACTCGATTCGAATGCGATTGGAGCAAAGTCCAAAACCGGTCCAGGGCTATTCAGTTGACCGAAGGTGGTTCGGTCTTCCGTTGGGGCAATTCCAGAGAACACCTAAGTTTTACTTGTCGGAAGTATTCGGGTATCTGAAAGGTGTTCGGTGGACCAAACTAGACAGGTTTCGGTTGACCAAAAGGGGTTTGGTTTACCGATGATGGACGAGACAGAATCCTTATGCTTAAGTTTACATTAAACCTTATGAACTCAATAAATACAAAATTACATGTCTTGGACCCAAACTTTGATTACAAGTCTTGAGTCTTGATGTCTTTGTCCCAATGCTCATTTCCTTGATTGTCTTGATCAATCTATTAAGATGTTTACAAGTATACAAGTATACATGCAATGCATGTAATTGTGTTTGCTCACTTTGATTGATTAGGTTGATTGATTAAGATTAGTTTAATTAATCATCAAAATTTATATAGATTAAGACCAAAGAGCCAACAATTTCTGTGAGTAGGCCGACTTCACCTGGATGATCTGAGACGTAGCCGCGACCCCTCCGCTTGTGATGTAGATTATTTGGAGTGGTTCGGTAGTTGCTCACATCCAGTTATCGTGCGCGATACCATCCCGAGACCGGAGAGACCACTAGATAAGACATGTGGCGATGCGGTAAGTTTATCTAAATTAGTTTTTATTTGTAATGTATATTTTGTTTTTATTGTTAGTGTACACTAATCTTTATGTTACATACAGTGGATGAGTAGGACGATACGGGTTGTGCAGCCGTTCTTGCGATACAAGGACCAAATGTCGAACGAGGAGACGAGAGCAGCATGTATAGATTTGGATGACCTTGTTGAGGCGTGGCACAGTCAGTTGGGCATTTCGGACCAGGATTCGGATGATGAGTTGTAGTTACCTATGTCGTTAGTAAAATTTCAACGTCTAGATTCTTCAAGAAAGTTCCGAATATTCGTCAGCTGTATTTCAATAGTCGCGTTCACGTGGTCCAAAAGAGTGTCCAGAGCTGCAGTCGATGTAGTGATTCACTCTTTCAGAGCCGAATGAGCGCTTTCAACCCTACAGTTTGTAGTGTTACCGAAATGAAGAACTTTTTTCGTCCAATTCAACACAAACTTTTATTTATGCACTGGTCACGTGTCTTCCAGATACTCTATGATTGTCGGGCAAGAGTCCAATTCAATAGTCACGTGTCTTCCAGATACTCTATCATTGTCTGGACCCGATCCGGTTCTGGTCCGGTCCGGGTTCGGTCTGGTCCAATCCGGGTCGGACCGGTTGCACAAACCTAGGTGAAATCAAGTTTAGACACGACACGACACCCTGGCCTACAACTCTCTCTCTCCCAAGTGTGTGTATTTCAAATTTTCTATTAGTCTTTAACAAACATTTGTTTTATCAAATTAAGATATCACAATTCACAACTAGTAATTGGACTTATACAAAAATGTCACACCTCTTCATATACCCCTGAAACTCTATTCTCCCCCCTACAAACACTACAGTCCAATCGCCAAACGAAACAAATTGGTTTCGTAGGCACAGAGTGTGATTTCCAGTTAATTGTAAGTAAGGAAGACAACAAAACTCTTCCTTCCGTTCGACTAAAGTCCGCGATGACTACCCCTCCATCATCGGTCGGTCAATCACCGCCTGGGGGTATAAATACCCCTTTGCTCCTTCCAGAATCTCCATCCTTCTGACGAGATGGCTTCGGCCTTCGAGTTTCGGGAAGAATGTTTTTATTCTGCATGAAAAAGGGTTGGCTGCGAAGGTCCTGCTCTTCTTTAGATTTTGGTTCGATTTTGTTGTTTTTTTCCTCATATCCTTTGTTTTTTCATCGATTTAGCGTTGTTTGGTTCGTTTGTGGTTTCGTTTTTCTCATTCTTTTTATCCGATTCGTTCTTTTTTGTCCTCAAACCGTTGGTTTTTGTTATAGTTGCCTTTTCATAGATTTAGTTTTTTTCTTCTAAAAAATAGATTTTGGTTCCGATTTTCTCTTCTTTTTTCTTCGCTATGCTCTTTTTTACTCCTCAAATCCTTATTTTGGTTGTCGTTGTCTTTTCTTGGTTTTAGTTTTTTCTCAAAAATTTAGGGTTTGGTTCGTTTTTCTGCAAATCCTTCGAATTCTCCTTTCTTCATCGATTTAGTATTTTTTGGTTCGTTTGATTTTCTCATTTTTTCTTCGATTTGCTCTTTTTTGTCCTCAAATATTTGTTTTTGTTGTGGTTGCCTTTTCTTGGTTTTAGATTTTTTTCTCAAAAATTTAAATTTTGGTTCGTTTTTCAGCATATCTTCGTTTTTTCTTCGATTTCTCCTTTTTCTTCATCGATTTAGTGTTTTTTGGTTCGTTTGTGTTTCCGATTTTCTCATTTTTTTTCTTCGATATGTTTTTTTGTCCTCAAATTGTTGTTTTTTTGTCGTTGCTTTTCTTGATTTTAGTTTTTTCTCAAAATTTTAGGTTTTGGTTCGTTTTTCCGCAGAGCCTTCGATTTTTCCTTTTTCCTCATCGATTTAGTGTTTTTTGGTTCGTTTTTTAATCCGATTTTCTCTTTTTTCTTCTTCAATTCAATATTTTTTGTCCTCAAACCTTTATTTTTGTTGTAGTTGTCTTTTCTTGGTTTTAATTTTTTTCCTCAAAATTTTAGGTTTTGGTTTGTTTTTCCGTAGATCATTTTTTTTCTTCGATTTCTCCGTTTTTCATCGATTTGGTTTTTGGTTCATTTGTGTTTCCGATTGTCTTATTTTTTCCTTCGATTTGCTCTTTCTTGTCTTCAAATCGGTTTTTTGTTGCCGTTGCCTTTTCTTGGTTTTAGTCTTTTCTAAAAAAATTAGGTTTTGTTTCGTTTTCCTCTCTTCCTTTTTTTTCTTCCATTTCTCCTTTTTCTTCAATTTAGTATTTTTGGTTCATTTGCGGTTCCATTTTTTTCGTTTTTTGTCCATAAATCGTTTGCTTTTGTTGTGATTCATTATCTCGTTTTATTTTGCTCCAGAGTACATGTGTCAAAGATTCTACAATAGTCCCCATTACGATTTACGAATCCTTACTTAAACCCAATCTTTGTCTCTTTTCTTAACAGTAGTGAGACATGCACGTGCTAAGGTATGTGCCTTTAAAGGACAACAAATTGTTTTTTGAAACTACAACCGATATACATATTGATGTTTAAATATGTGTCTATGAATCAATATTCTGGGACAGCCTAGGCGGTTGTGCGACCGTCCAAGTCTGTGTTGTTTTTTTAATTTAATTAAATTTTATAAAAAGATAAAAAAATCGGGAAAAATAGGAAAAAAATTTACAAATATTATCTAAAAATACCATACATGTTTAGGCTTCGAAAAGACACCTAGTTCCTCGACCAAGGCCTCACTAGGCACCCCCTCTACCCACCTAAACACTTAGGTATACAATTTATTGCTTAGTAGAACGATTACAAAGGTAACTCAGAGTTCATACAATAGCAGATAAGAGAGAAATTAGAATTACAAGCTAACTAACTAATTCCATTGGACACATTGATCTAATGTCCAACTGGGAACCATATCATATCCTCCACCATCAGAGTCGTCGGAGTGGTTCTCGTTCGGATTGTCGACGTAGACATCATCTTCTTCAGTTTCTTCATCGTCAGATTGGACATATTGCTCGTCGATGTCCATCGGTGGTTGAGTACTCGATGCACCTGGATCTCTAGAACTAATGTGAACGATGACATCATCCATGCAACCACCTAATAATGGCGCGTCAGATGCAGTGGAACACCGCGCGTCAGATGCAGTGGACATGGATCGAACAAAGCGTCTCCGTGAAGAAGAATGTCCTAAAACTGCTTCCTTGACATCGGCCCATGTAAGCTCCTCTCCAGCGAAGACCGGATGCTCGTCGAAGAGATCGTAGTCCACACTGATGGGGTCATAAAATCCGGGCTTCTCCATCCTTTGCTGAAACCTTTGCCTTAACTTTTGGTTGTAGTTCACATACACCAAGTCATTCATCTTCTTCACAGCCAACCTGTTCCTTATCGTTGAGTGCAACTGCTCGAAGACACTCCAATTCCGCTCACAACCTGATGTCGAGCATGTCAATCCCAACACCCTCAGGGCCAACCTCTGTAATGCGGTCTCTCCCATGTCTGCGCCATAAGATTCCCACCAATCTATAGGTCTTCTTTCCGACCTTTGTCCGACGACCATATCCCTCGAGAATATTCTGAGGGAGTTCTTGTAACAATCAAGTAGACCGCAAATCTTGTCTTGTTTTGCAGGAGTGGGGACGAGCCACTCTACGACATCCATGAATCCAGGCATATGCTCATTGAAAGCTACATTTCGATCCTGAGGTGGGACGGAGAAGAAGGTACCAGGGTTGAGTAAGAAACCAGCTGAGTGTAGCGGTGAGGACATCATCTTCCCTGGACCCCACCTGGTGTCGATGAGGTCGATGACTTGCTTGTACAACCTCGGGTTTCCGTCAAAGTTCCTCATGATTTGTTCTTTGGCTTTCTCCATTGCGTCACACAAATATCCCATCGGTGGTTTCTCATCGCCGTCAACAAGTCTAAGAACCTGGACCATAGGTTGTGAGGCCTTCAGTGCCTTCACGATGTTGGTCCAGAAACAACTTTGTAGAATGGTCTCGGCAACTTCAGTAGAGGTCTCCTTCTTTTTCTTGTTCTTTATCCAACTTGCATTAGGATCGTTGTACTCCGGGGAAACAACAAAGACTCGGAGTCTGTCTTTCTTCAGAAACAACCTTTGCAAACTCAGAAAAGCGGTGGCAAATCTCGTTACAGCAGGGCGTAGCAGGTTCCCTTCGATGGCAATTCGCATCCTCTTCAACAACATGGCAGAGTTGTTGAAATGTTTGTTGATCTTACGAGCTAAAGCAATAGTCTTCAAAAACAGCTTGCCAATATCCTCCAAGATGAGATCAATACAATGCGCTGCACACGGAGTCCAAAACAATCTCCTTCTTTTTTGCTGCAACATCCTACCGGCAAGTACGTACGCGGCGGTGTTGTCGGTGGCCACCTGAACAACGTGTTCTTCGTCAATCTCTCCAAGTACCTTGTCCATCAGCTTGTACAGGTAGTTTGCGGTGTGAGAGTGACCGGAAGCATCTACAGACCTCATGAACATGGTACCTGTCGGACAATTTACTAGAAAATTGATTATATTCCTACCGGACCTATCAGTCCAGCCATCTGTCATCAACGTGCACCCGTATGTTGTCCAATCTTGTCTGTACGACTGTAGTATACCTCTAGTGTAGTCAATTTCCTGTTTAAGGCACGAGTCACTAACTTCATGATACGTCATGGGTTTAAGTCCGGGTCCGTAAGTACAAGTAGCGGATATTGCTTCCTTCCAGTCAGGCGTCCTTACAATGTTGAATGATATACCACATCTATAGAAAAGCCTAGACCATTTTTGATTAATTGTTTTCTTATCTTCTCTTCTAAAGGTTCTTTCGATGATTGTTTGTTGGGGCCGGAAACCACATCTTTTCCACGTCCGCAAAATGGTGCCCACAAACGTTGTTTTTTGTCTCTTTCGACCAGGAACGGGGCGAGAACGGGAGGTTGGGGTCCGAGCAGAACCGGAACCCGACCCGGTTTCCAGATCAAATTCTATGTTTTCTCGGTCTACATAATCATCAAGACATACATTTTCGTTTTGTAATGTCCTACTGTTTCTAATCATGTATGCAGTTATGTCTTGTTTAATAGAGTCAAGAACTTTATCACAAGGTTTAGCATTGCTACCAGGTGTGTGTGCAAGATGTTGTTTGTGACGGGCGATACCACCTCTAGTTTCCTTACCACATAACTCACAGACAATGCAATTTTTATCATTAGCACTAATGTAATGGGCAGTATTCCAACCAGGGTCATTTGTACGGGTAGGTCTTAGGTCATCATAACTCTCGTGACGCATAGGGAGAGTAGTGCCGGGTACGTAAGCCATATCTTAAAACTAGGCTAATATAAAAATTTAGACTAATATGAAAATAAAATACTAATTAATTTAATTCTAAAGAGAAGTTAGAAAGAGTGCACTTGATTTTGGCGGTTGAAGAATGAATAACCGGATCAGAGACTTCACTTTCCAACTTCAAAACTAAGCACCAGACCGGAGACTTAATCGCAAAAACTTGGTGATTAGGAAACTTGATGATGAGAATAAAATTATGAAGAAGAAGAGAATGAGAGATGTGTGAAAAATGAAGAGGTTTGGAGGAGTTTATATAGGATTTGGGGTAGTGGCAAACTTGTAATTTTTGAAAAAAAATAATAAAAAAATAAAAAAGGAGAGAGTCGTTGGAGAGCCTCCAACGGCTCTCGCCTAGGCGATCGCCCATTTCACCCAGCTTCGCTGGGCGAAAGGCGGTGGTCGCCCAGGCGACCACCGCGACGGGCGGTCGCCTACCGCCTAGGCGACCGCCTACCAGAACACTGCTATCAATACTATTTTGGGGTCACTTTGAAACAGTAATTCCTATTATTTGCACAATGATAACCCAAATTCGTCGGACAATATAAAATAAAAGAACATAATAACATAATTCATATTCCATTTTTGTTTAATCATACTTAAAAGGGAGTGAGTTTTTAGACAGGTACATATATAAAACAAAAGCTTATTTTTATTTTGAAATGTCCAACAAATTCAATCGTAGCTTTAAAACTGCTCAGAACATGTGATTCTTAAATCATACATACGAAATAATAATTTAATGATAAGCAATACGAATTCGGAAAGACAAATGTACTCACTGTTGTTGCCGTTGCAAACTGAGCTTCAAATTTAACAAGAGTATGTCATGTCACCCAATTAAAGCCATCTTTATCTTTTACATTTATCTAAATATTAACTTAGTCAAATCAGGACTCTCTCTTCGTCACATTAGCATGACATTTTCTCTCTTAACTTTCTACTATTCACCTCCCAACCACAACCTATTCATAAATGTCAACCTAGTCACATCAACACTCTCTCACTTTAACATCAATTATTTTCCTTCATTTTAAATTTCTCACACTTCCAATTAATTATATTACATATTGTATTTATCTTAACTTATTATAATTAAATGCGAATATTTGTAGATAACTCAAAATAAATTTTATTAAATATTAAAAGTGTGTTACAATAACTAAACTTCGCAATTAAAAAAACATAATTAATAAAAAACATTATCATTCCACATGTCGTCTGTAACGCTGCCAGATGTTCTCGATTAAATCATTTTTCAGTTCCAAGTGTTTACGTCTATTTTGAACATGATCTATATTGTCCAAGTATCTTTTGATATCAACAACACGGTCCAAGAACTGAAATGACTCATTGTTAGAAATTGTAGTAGATGAACGAATTCGGTTGATCCTGGACGAATTCGGTTGTATCTCTGAAATTAGCATATGTGTCTCGCTCATCCTCCACTATCATATTGTGCATTATGATGCACGCCGTCATGACTTTGTTTAAAATATTACGATTCCATGCGAGTGATGGTCTCCTGACAATTGCAAAGCGTGCTTGAAGCACTCCGAACGCTCGTTCCATATCCTTACGAACTGCCTCCTGATGCTTAGCAAATAATTTGGCTCGTGGAGTTTGTGGGAGAGTGACAGATTGAATGAATGCTGCCCATTGCGGATATATATCATCCGTGAGATAGTACCCCATATCATACGAATGGTTGTTCACCTCAAAATTCACAGGGGGTGCCCGTCCTTCTAGAATAACGGTAAAAGCAGGAGATCGATGGAAGGCATTGAGATCATTACACGACCCTGGAATGCCAAAAAAACAATGCCATATCCACAGATCGTAACAGACAATGGCTTCAAAGACAAGTGTTGTCTTCCCACTCCACCCT
The DNA here is from genome assembly GCA_963682175.1 of Triglochin maritima. NCBI lineage: Eukaryota > Viridiplantae > Streptophyta > Magnoliopsida > Alismatales > Juncaginaceae > Triglochin > Triglochin maritima. Next base: position 10,442,251 of record OY821785.1, read on the forward strand.
TGATATTGTGTTTTCCAAGCATCTGGGCAATTCTTCCACTCCCAATGATATCGTCTTTGTGCTTGAACGTTGAACGTGGTCATACGAAAATGTTTTCTCCCACCGCACCAAGCCCGGAATCTAATAGTAGCGGAAAAAGAGCAGCAACGGATGACTCTAGTGACTTCCCAACACCACCCGTGCATATGGTGGATAGTGACCCTCCACCTTATGTCCGGCCGGAGGGTGTGAAGAAAGCGAAAAAGAAGGGAAAAATTGTTTATGAATGCTCTGATAGTGTGAACACTCTGAGCGAGAGTATTCGCTATAGTGCAGACAAAAAATATTTGTTAGAGAACAGAAAAATTGATTTTCTCGAACGGAAACTAAAAATGGACCGCGTAAAATGAAGTTCGACTGGCTGAAAAGTCTTTGGGCAAATCCTTCGGTGACCGATGAGGAGAAAAAACTAAAGAAAAAATTAGTTCACGAGCTCAACGAAGAATGAGGTCATAAATTGGGATAGATTTTCGTATTATAATATAATAGAGTATTACACTTAATATTTCCTTTCGTTGCTAGTATGTCATTATCTATTTCCTATTTGATGGTTAATGTCAGTATGTACTTCCTATGTGTTAGTTAACGTAGGTATGTCCTTCCTATGTGTTGGTTCATTATCTAATGAAATATTTGTTTTGTTGTGTTTCTTAATTTGTTTATGTAAAATAATAACTTTTGTAACTACTTCTATAAAATGTGTGTGAATTCACTCGTACTGCTTGTGCCCACTTCGACGGGTCGGTCAGAGGTCTCGCTCCCCGGTGAGCGAGCAGCGTTCGGTGAGGTGGCGGGAGTTGCAAAGGGGCAGCGCCCCTGGAAGCCAAACACAATGTAATTTTTGGAATTGAGATTTATTAGTAATTTTGTATCGGTTTTAAATTACAATTGCATTTTTTGATCTACTTATGGTAATTTTAGTTTAGCTGCATTGTGTGTGATAATTATTTTTTATAACTACATCTACAAAATATAATACTCAACCAAAGAATTAACAAAATTTATTTCTAAGTAAATATACACATAAAAATAAAACTAATTAAATCAATAAAAAAACCCAAAAAAAACCAATGGGTGGAGGCTGCGTGGCCTCCACCCACCGACCACCAGGTCGTGGAACTTGGCAATTGACCGCCAGGTTCCACAACCTAGCGGTCGATCAACCCCCATTGAGGGGGTTGATGTAAATGCCGACCCAAGGTCGGCATAGGTCATGACCACAACATAGTCCAAAAAGTAATTAAAGAGTACACCCTCATATATGAAGGGAATGTGTTCTAAAAGTTTTACTTTTAAATGTCAATTATTATGAATTGAATGAGAAATCGTTTTGTTCCTTGTTTATGTTATTCGTCTTTTAGAAGTGTTAAGGAAGAGGCTCTTGGTCCTTAACCGTAGAGCTCTAAAAGATATTGGTTTACATAAAACAAAAGATATTCGCAATCATGGTAATTAACATGGGACATTAATTACCGAGTTAAGTTGTCGTGCTGGTCATAGATCATTGTAGCTCTACAAGTGAGTGACAACACGGGTACACAAAAGAGGAAAATAGTACTTTTGTATACCGAATTGACCTAACAAGTAAAATATTATAGGAATGTGTTTCTGTGTCATTAATATTTTACTGTGTCCTTGGTCCTTGATATGAGACTTATATCCGATTGCTTAAGGAGTTCTTAATTAGACTAGTGTCTTGAGCTATCGATGAGTGTAGTGTAAAGGCATTAGCTGGTTAAGTATAACTTTCGTTGGAGAAGATTGTTAGTCAAAAGATTATCATTGCCCCTCTTAATTGAGTGATGATATTAGTGGGCCCCTTGATAAAGCAAAGTTATAATGTGCACAATGTGATTTGAGTTAAGTCACACATTTATAACTAGCTTAAAGAGATCAAGAAATGAATACTAATACAAAGATGACACAATACTACTTTGTGTGTATTCTTAATATCATGAGGCAAGGGACGGACACAAGTGGTGCACTCCATCACTAAATGGATCGGGTTTTGGTTCGAGTGGAATTAAGACATCTAACTAATTGGGAGCTATAATGTGTAGCTAGATACCGCTTATAGCTTGTGATATTAAGCTCTTAATATCACTGCCAACTTAGTTTAGATCCTCCCACAGGTCACACCACAAAACTGGGAAACAAGAAATGTGGACTTTTGAGTTCATACGATGTGTCGGGTTTCATGTAGAAAATATGACACATGGGGTGAACAAGCAAAATCAAAATTATGTTGTGATTAATAACATAATTAGAATCTAAATTAAATTCATATGTGATGTAAATATTATGGGGTGTAATGATTGATCATTGCATAGGATGATATGTTACATAAGTTGTGAATTTACTACTAATCCCGAAATGTCAAATTTTGTAGGGGTTAAACCGAAATTTGACAAGTCTGCAGAACAGTGCTCAAACGGTCGACCGGTTAGCAGTAAACGGTCGACCGATCGGGCACGGTCGACCGAATGTGTCTCGACCGATAACAGGGAATTTTCATCTGTTTGAACGGTCGACCGAATGTAATCGATCGGTCGACCAAACATTGCGATGGAATAATTCCTGTTACGAACGGTCGACCGAGTTATTGAACGGTCAACCGAAACCTGGTTCGAGCGGTCGACCGGACCTCCAAACGGTCGACCGGTGCAGACGGTTTTCAGCAGAATTAATTTAACAATTAATTAGATCATGCATGGAATTGGTCCATAATTGATTTAATTCGTGGCTGAGATTATTTATTATTAAATAATGGATGGTTAGATGGAAGTTTGCATGAAATCATGGGCAAGAGGTTGCACATGAATAGGTAATTTGGAGATAACTTATAAATACAAGTTTATCTCATTACCTCCTTAATTAATTCATTATTTCTTGTGCAAAAATTCTCTCTCCATAAATCTCTACGAAAATTCCTTAATTCTTAAGTATAGTTTTAGTTCTTAAGAGATCATCTTCTCAAGGGAATTAAAAAAGGGTTAGTAATTAGATTCTAAACCCTATCGGAGATTGAGAGACTAGCTTCCCTCTCTCCGATCTTGTTTAGAGTTTGGTGAATACTCGGAGGCATCCAGCGCAGCGAGGAGCATCCCCAACGTCTCCGAATCTTCAAGAAGTTTTAGAGAACTTCTAGGTATGAATTTCGGAGTCCATATTTGTTTTAATAAAGTTTTGAATCTAGTTATTGAAACAAATTGATGCATGCATGAAATAAATCATAGAAAATTGTAAATTGATCCTTATTGTGCATAAAAATTTAGAAAATAAATATGTACAATTAAACATGAAATCCTACATATAATACATACCATTCATACTACACACCATAAGTTCATTATCAGATAATATATGCCGAAACATTATATTAGTTTTCATTTAAAAAAAATTCAACTGTGACTTTCTTTTCGTTGTTGGTGATACTTTGACATGAAGCGTGAAAATGTGGTCTTCATTTGTTGTCATCCAGTGGTAATGAAATGAGGTACTTGTTGTGGCGGAAGGAAGGAAAACCGTAAGTAAACATTGCAGTAAAAGTGAAGGTGAGCATATGGATTTGACAACTTAATGGATTTGTCTTGACGGTTCATTGAGAAAGTGAGCTAACTTGGTAATAAATGAAGAAGATAGTATAGGCATTCAAAATAGCAAACGATCATCAAGAAATTAAAAGGCTCAACATAGTAGTAAAACTTTAGACAATTTCAATTTTGAAAGAGTAGACTTTGGACAAGTTCAATTCAAGATGGAAAACTAAACAATAACAATAAAGATTTTAATCCCAAACTAGTTAGAGTAAGTTAGAGATGAATTCTCTAAAGAATTACGGTTCAGGTATGTGAATCGATATGGAAAACATATTTGGAAAATATAATTTGTATAAAAACCAAAATTGTAATTTATAATTTAACGTAGCCTATGTTGCTGATGCAAAAAATGATAGTGAAATTCAAACAGATCGGGTTTACCATGACCTTCAAGCCTTTTATTTCAGTAATCATATATTTGCTAATCTAAAAACATTTCACTACGACTTGGTAATCCACCAATCCTGGACACTCCAACATGACGTGGCAATAACAACTCCCTTAGTTATAAAAAAAAGGCCCAACGCCCTTTTGATTTACATATATAGCATGCGTGATGCATGATTGATTTCTAACTGTAGCAAGTCACGGGTATCACTAGGGGTGGGATGCGGGCCGTGCCGGCCCGGCCCGCCGGCCGACGGGGCCGGCCCGGCTCCTGGCGTGCCGTGCCGGGCCGGGCCGGGCCGCGGGTCTGGTCGTGTTGGGTCGGGTTTTTTCGTGTCGGGTCGGGTTTTAAACTTTTTTTCAACTCAAAATAGAAATGATTTTCCCCAAAAAATGCCAATTTTATTAATGGTTTTTGAGAAATACAAGTTTGTAGCCGAAACATAGGAATCATTACAAAAACACCTAGGGGGTTCTAGGAAAAATTCATCCCATTTGGCGCGTTTTCGGCTACAATCTTCGACGTACGTCTACTGCTCCGGCCACGTCTCTTCGTCGTCGTCTTTGGCTTCGTATTGGTTCTGCACTCTGTCTTCTGCGTCCAACCAATCCTTGAGGCACACGTACATCTGCATCGAGTCGGGAGCGAGACTGTGTCGTCGATCCGTCATCACTCGCTTCCCTGCAGAAAAAGCCGCTTCTGACGCCACAGTAGACGTCGGAGCACACAATAAGTCCTTAGGTATTTCAGCAACTATGGGAAACCTACCTTCGTTGTGTTTCCACCAGTCTAGTACATCTAAATTTTTGGATTCTTGGGGGGACAGATATAAATATAAGTTCAAAAACGAATCTAATTCATTATGACATACATTTGAAACATATTTTTTCTTCTTTTGGGTTAACCACGCCCATGTAGCGTTCTCGTCGTCTTCTAACGACATCGCCTGAACGGGTGGTTGTGATGAAGTACTTGCTACATTAGATCCTACGTTATAAGTTAAACTATATTCTTCAAAATATTTTCTTAATAAAGCAATAGATGCATCTACATGGGCTTGAGGGTTATCATAGTTCATGTTTTCATAAATTTCTTCTAAAAAAACTTGTAAACCTTCTTTTTTAAACCTAGGGTCGATGACTAAAGCTAAACAAAACACTAGTGGGGGGGGGGATTCCAATACTTAGCAAATTTCGATTCCATTGTTGTAAATACATCTCCTAAACTATTTTGAAACCTATATTTTGCAAAAACTTTAGTAACTCTACAAATTTCGATTAAAAATAAGTTCGAAGTTGGATAATAATGTCCACTTAATTTTTTAGTAAATAGAAAAAAAGGTTTCAAAAAATCGACTAAAAATTCAACATTTAACCAATCAATTTCAGATAACATGACATTATTTTGTTTTTCATTATAATAAGTTGTAATAGCAAGTTTATATGGAATTGTCATTTTAAGCATTTCATATGTGGAGTTCCATCTATGAGGTGCATCTAAAGTAAATCTCTTAGGCCTAATGTCATTATAGGTACAAAATTCTCTAAATTGTTGATACCTAGATGTACTACTAACTCCACAAAATCTAATAGCCTCCCTAACATTACTTACATAATATTTAAGAATCTCTAATCCGTCTTGTACAATTAAATTTAAAGAATGACATACACATCGAATATGAAAACATTGGCCTTTTACGGGTGGTTCTAAAAATGCCTTAAACATTTCTACAGCAGATGTGTTGTTAGTTGCATTATCAAAAGACATGGTTGTTACTCTCTTTTTAAATTTGTGGGTTGAAATAATGTCACTAACATGATCAAATATAGCACGAGTAGTGTGTGGATAATCTAAAGGTAAAAATGACAAAATTCTTTTGTTTAACCTCCAACGATCATCTATGTAATGAACAGTTGTACATGCATATGCAAATTCATTAGGTGAGGTCCAACAATCACTAGTCATTGCTACTCTTTTATTTGTTGATTCAAACAAGTTAATAATTTTCGATCGTTCAAATTCAAATCTTTTCATAGCTAAATTTTTAAAAGTACGTCTACTCATATGTTTAGTTTCAGGATTAAGATATTCACACATTTTTCTAAATGCACTAGATTCGACAGTACTAAATGGCAATTCATCTCTAATTATGTATTCCACTACATGTTCTCTAGCACGAGCAGGAACAAATTTCCTAAATGTACCAGAACTACAATCTATTGTGGTTTGTCTAGAATCTTGCACAGATGAATTATGCCTAAGTTTACATGAAATTGCATGTCTAGTTAAATGGCCTGTGCCTGCACTAGTTTTAGTAGTATATTGTTTTTGGCATAACTTACAAAATGCAATGTCATTACCATCTTCATCTTGCCCTAAATCAAAATCTTCTCAAACTTTACTAGTTCTACGTCTACGTGATTTAGATGAAGATGCAACATTTGGCAATGCAACATTTTGAATTTCATCGTCAGAACTAGTCATGCAAATTACTAAGTAAAGCATAAATATTGTTTTCAAACTAGACATGTAATCTAATGAAGTGAATGCAAAGTAAGTTTAGAAAATGCTCAGTGATCGGCGAGAAGTCGGTCAGACGAGAAGAAAACTCGGATGGAAAGCTTCAACTCGACCCACTTTACTTCAAACTCGACCCACTTTTCGCAAAACCCGACTAGCACAAATTGCTTGAAGATTGGAAATTTGGAATGATTAGAAGAGAAGAAGATTAAGAGAATTGGTGAGGAATGAGTGAAGGGGGGGGGGGGGGGGGGTATTTATAGGTCCCAGCTTTAGGTATCACCCATGAAAAGTTTAGCCTAAACTAGCTGAAAACAAGAGCCGTAATTTTTTAATTTAATAAAATTTAAATCAAAAATTTTAAACTACGAAAAAAAGAATTTGTTTTCAAAAAATACTCGGATCGCGGGTGGCACCCGCGATCCGTGGGCACGAACAACTATAAAATCCCCTCCCCCTTCCATTTTTCTTCAATTCCATTCCTCATTTTTTTCCACTTCTACTCGACACAGTCTTCGAATTTTGCCCGGTGATATCAATTTTTCTGATCTGGGGGTCTTTGTTGATGATATTTGAAGGGTTTTTTTTCATTCTTAATTTGTATTATTAGTGATTAATAATTGGTAATAATGTCAAATCTTGAAGTAATTTTAATATAAAACTAATGAAAGGATTTTACATTGTAGTTAACGAAATGATTGCGGTAAGTGTGTACTTTGGCGGTGAAATAACTCAAAATGCAAGTTATGGTGTAGAGTACACGATAGGTCCAAGACTTACACTTTCAGCGAGTGAAAATGTAACCTTAGAAGAAATTAAGAGTTGGATTTATGAAAGTTTGAATGTCGAAGAATCTTGGTACTCGATGGATATTCAATGTCGTTGCAACATTGCACCAACTGGTTACTTTTTTTTAATGTGATGTTTATATATGACGAGAATTCCTAGAGAATAGCCTATGAAACAGCTTATTCGAAAATGAGAATGATGGAGTTATATGTTAAGTTGAATCCTGTGGAAATTGAGTGGAATGTTGAGATGTTTACAGGTAACCAACCGGGTAGTAGTAGTGGTGCACGGTTCATATCTCAACAATCATGTGTTGCAAACACCATAGCAGAAACAAGTCGACCTGCGAATAGAACTTCTGATTTCGTGCCGATACCAACATATGATGAAGAAGAAAATGATGACGAAGATTACGATATGGAGACAAAGAATATGAATGAATCATTAGGTGAGGAGGATGAGGATGTTGATGAGGTTGATGATGATGAAGATATTGGTCCGGACGTGAATCGCTTAAGCCAATACAACCCATTTAGAGGGAGGGGTTGGGTTCACCCAGCTAAAAGCTTTCATAATTGTTCTAGTTGGGTTCCTGCAGATACATCATTTATAGAAAGCAGCGTAATAGTTGAAGTTCCGTTAGCTGAGAATCAAGCATTCTCATCAAAAGATGCTCTAAACAACGCCATATCGAAATGGCATATAAACAATAATCGGGAGATCAAGGTGCAAGACAGCAGCAAAACCAAATATAGGGTAAGATGTAAAGATGAAAATTGTAGCTGCATGTTGTACGTTGCACGGACCAATTCGGGTGATGCATGGTCAATAAGAAAATGTCCGTATAAACATTTATGCAGGTCTACAACTGCCCGATTTGATCATGCTCAGCTGACTTTGAAGATGATGACCGATATCATCCATGAAGATGTCGAAAATAATGTCTCGCTCACGATTAAACAAGTTTTTGGTTTGGTAAGAAAAATATTTCCAGGTGTTTATCCAAAGTACAATAAATTATGGCGTGCCCGCGAGAATGTTGTTGCATACATGTTTGGAAGTGCCCGCGACAATAAATTATGGCGTGCCCGCGACAATAAATTCACCGTTTATGCACACAACATCTTGCTGAAAACTTGCTTAAAAATTGTAAGAATTAATATGCAATTGACACCTTCAAGGCAGCATGCAGACACAGTAGTCCGTGGGATTTCAAAGCCAGTTTCGATCAAGTTGAGTATTGGAGTAAAAATGCATTACAATACATAAAAGGGATTGGGAAAAAAGATGAAACAAATGAGCATGAACCGGAGGTTCCTAGTAAGTGGTCGTTGTGTCACGACAGAGGCCAAAGATGGGGAATAATGACAAGCAATGCTGCAGAGTGCCTAAACAATGTATTCAAAGAAGCTCGTGGTTTACCCATTTGTGCAATTGTAGAGGCGACATACTATAAACTGTTGGAGTGGTTCAATAACAGAAGACAGCATGCACGTGTGTTGGCACAAAGAGGACACATATTTTCCGAGAGGGTTACACAAATATTGGAAAAATCTGCAGCAGTTGCATGTCAACATGAGGTGAAAATAACTGATTTGGATACAAGGGTATATGAGGTGTTAGCCAAACATGAAAGAGTGAGCAGAACTGGAAGTAGGAGGGATCGTAGTTACAAGGTGATTCTACGTGACGGCACCAGACCGAAGTGTAAGTGTAGGGGACTACAAAATACAGGTATCGCTTGCAGTCATGTTCTGGCAGTGTGTGCCACACGTAACTACAATGCCCATGAATATACACATTTGTACTACAGTGTCAACTCTCTAGTGCACACATGGGAGGGTCACTTCGATGTGTAAGGGAAGGAAGATGATTTGCCTGAATATATGGGAGACAAAATCATACCTGATCGAACACTCGTGAAGAAAGGAAAGAGAAGGTCAAAGCGTTTACCAATGACGATGGATGTCATGGAAGGAAGGATGGGTCCGGGTCATTGTACAAGTTGTGGTTCGATTAATCACACAAGCGATCGTTGCAATGTAAGGAAAGGTTGAATGTATTGTAATGTTTAATGTATTGTAATGCTGAATGTATTGTAATGTTAAATGTACTGTAATGTTTAATCTAATGTAATGTTGAATGTATTGTAATGTTGAATGTATTGTAACGTTGAATATATTTTTTACTAGTCATATTTATAAGTCAAACCATATCAATTAAAATGACAAAACCAAATCATAAAATCTTAAAGTAGAACATGTTTACAACTGAACTACAATATGAACTACTACGTGGGAGTGAAAATCTTCGTCTTCATTTTTCGTCGGCACCCTCAACCGACTAGAGTCGTAACATGCACCGATTCTTCATCCTCCTCAGATAAAACGTATGGAACCAAGGAAGAACGTGCCTGAGTCTCAACAGGTACAACATGTGACTGAGTCTCAACAGGGCGAACAGGTGACTGAGTCTCAAAAGGAAAAAAGGTGACTGAGTCTCGTAAACTATATAAGGTACAAGATTTAGTTCACAAGTGTACCCTTGGTCAGTTAATGGGCTGAATATACCATCGAACAAAGTTCCGAAGTCTGTTTGCAGCAACTGAGGGGTATCATAATTACTATCAGGCGTCTGATAAGTTGGATAATCTTCGGGAATCTGGGAAAGCCCAAACTGGGATGATTGCGATGGACCTGCACCAATGTCACTGTATGTATGAGAATATCCAAACTGGGATGGACATTCGTCAATGTCATCGTATGTATGAGAACGTTCAAACTGCGATGGACCTGCGCCACTGTCACCGTATGTATGAGAATATCCAAACTGGGATGGACCTGTGCCAATGCCACCGTATGTATGAGAATATCCAAACTGGGATGGACATGCGTCAATGTCATCGTATGTATGAGAACGTTCAAACTGCGATGGACCTGCGTCAATGTCATCGTATGTATGAGAACGTTCAAACTGCGATGAACGTTCAAGGTTTGTTGAATGAATCAGTTGTTTCACTGTTGTGTCCACCTATTTATTTATTTTGTCTTTCGTTGGTGGTTGAGTTAGCTGTAGTGATATTACTCCTAACTACACTAGCTCATACCTCCATCTTCGATAATGATGACGCATCATCATTCCAACCCCTTATTGTCAAGAATCCCTATGAGAATTGCATCCAAATAGCCCTCGGCTATTTTCTCATTTGTCCTCCATAAACAAGAACTTTATCTTTAGTCTGGTTAAGGTACTTCAGAATATTCTTGACCGCAATCCTACGATTAGGACTTGCGTTGGATTGGTGACCTCTTGTCACGTTTAGAGCATACGAGATATTGAGTCTTGTGCAAGTCATTGTGTACATGGTCCTTCCTTTTGCCGAAGCATAAGGGATACCTTCATGTACTCCAAGTCTTTGCGTGATTGAGCACCTTGAGACTCCTTGAGTTTCACACCTATACTCATACTTATTGGCACATTGTCCATATCGGAATTGTTCACCCTGAACATTTCCAAGACCTTGTCAATGTATGCATGTTGACTGAAGCCAATGAGTCTACGGGATGTATCTCAATGTATCTTGATTCTCAAGATGTGTTGAGCCTCATCCATTTCTTTTCATTGAAAATGCCGATTTCATTGAAATTTCTCGTTTGCTAATGCTAAGGTGTATGATTGCTCATGAGCAATATGTCATCGACATATAAGATCAGAAGTACTACATGACTCTCACTAACCTCCTTGTATCAACAAGGTTTTCCTTTACTTTGAATGAAGTGAATCTTCTTCACCTCTTCGTCAAAATGTTTGTTCCAACTCCTCGATGCTTGCTTCAATCCATAAATGGATTCTCGAAACTTGCATTTCTTCTTGCTATTATTTGGATCATCAAAACTTTGAGGTTGTACCATATACATATCCTCCTCCAAGTTCCCGTTTAAGGAACGCCATTTTGATATCCATCTTCCATATCCCACAATTGTGAAATGCGATAATAGTGAGCATAATCCGAATATATTTTAATATGGCAACTTCTCAAAGTTTCATCAAAGTCAATTTCTTGAATTTGAGTATAACTTTTGCTACAAGCCTTGCTTTGTAGGTTGTCAAGTTACTATCCATGTCTATCTTCCTCCTAAAAGCTCATTTATACCAAATGATATTTTCTCTTGAGTAAGGCAAATCAAGTTCCATTCTTGATTATCATACATGGATTCTACTTCGGATTCCATGGCTTTTAACCATAGTTTGGAGTCTTTTCTTTCCATTACTTCTTGGAAGGTCGAGGGATCTTTGGTATCTAGTACCATGATCTCATGAAGTCCTACATACTTATTGGGTTTCTTCCTTTCCCTCATTGTCCTTCTTAGTTCTTTTGGTTCTTCTCGTGTCTCTCGAACTTCTTCCACAATTTCTTGAGGAATAAGTTCATGTTCGACTCTCGAACGCACACTAGGTGGGGATGATTGAGATTCTCTCACAATTTCTTGTAAGGATCTCTCGCTCATGCTCCCACTAACCAAATGAATCTCGGCTGGGCCTTCATGATTTTGAATGCAACAGTCATATCATGATCTTGTAGAGTATCTTGAGTTTCCCCAAGCTTAACTCTACTCCCACTACTTTTCTCTCTTTTCCAAAAATTCCAGAAAAACCATATTTCTCTCTACAATCTTTCGATTGGAGGTGATACACCAAAAGTAGTATCCTCTTGTCATACGAGGACAAAAAAGAAGCACTTATCCGCTTTTGGTTGAAGCTTGGTCGACATCAATTTCTTGATGTATACCTCACAACCCCAAATCTTGAGAAAGTCGAGCTTAGGTGTCTTTCAACTCCATAGCTCACAAGACATTTTCTCCACGGATTTGGATGGAACATTATTTAGTGAGTTTGTCATTATTTGTAGTGCATAATTCCAAAAGTAAATAGGCAATTTAGATTGACTTATTATTGATCGAACCATGTCGAGCAATATCATGTTCCTGCTTTAGGAATGAGTCAAATTAGGTATCCTAAGCACTCACCCCTACGAACCTTTCATAGAGACTTGATATTCTTGTTGAGTTGGTTCACTACTCCATCCTCGAATTCCTTGAACTTGTCAAAGAATTCACTTTTTCTTCCCATTAGACAAATATAGCCATAATGACTATAGTTGTCCGTGAACAAAATGAAGTACCTTAAACCGTCTCTTGCACTTGTACTTATCGGACCATATACATTAGAATGTATCATATCCAATTAGTCATTCGTTTTCGTTCCTTTCTTCTTGAAAGGTCTCTTGGTCATTTATTTGACCAATCCGTTAGTGCTACAAGATTGTATCATTTACGTGAGTTATCTTACTTCCTTTTGTTATTGTTTGTTTGAGTTTGTTTATTATTCATTTCAAGCAAATACAAATCATTCTATACGAATGTATTTGCATAGAAAATTCCATTCTTCGATATAGACAAGTAAGAATTAAAATATTTATTAAAATTTATCCATATCTAAAACTTGATACAGAAATGTTCTTGCTAATCGAAGGCATATAACAAACACTCTTCAAAATCATAAATTTAAATCACTAGACTATTGAAGTTCCATGGAATCTTGTACAATCGCAGTGATGCTTGTACTGTTTCCAATCTTCAATATCATCTCGTTCCCCACGAGTTCCTTCCTATCCTTCAATAGCTGCACATCAAAATTATGTGAGCACAAGATCCGGTAACCATTACCAAATCAAGGACAGAGGTGATTAAAATTTATCTCAATAACAAACATACCTACGGCGTTTCTCGGGCGCCTACGTTCAATCATCCCATTTTCAAGGTCTTCCTTGTACTTGGGGCAATTAGGTCGGATGTGTCCCTTTTCACCGCAGTGAAAGCACTCCGTGTTGGGAGTTGGAGATTTGAAAGATTTCCCCCTCGAGGCACTCCCATGAGCACCTCCTACTCCCTTGCTCTTGATTGACGTATCTTTGGTAAATTTTCCTTCACCTTTGTTAATCTTTTTGCTCCTCTCATGGACGGCTAGGACGTGATTGTCCCGACCTTTGCCCATGTCAACTTCTGCCGTTTTGAGAGCGTTGTGAAGCTCCTCAAGACTCACCCCTTTTTCACGCACATGATAGTGCATCACAAAGTCCTTAAAGGACGGGGATAGAGAGCCAAGAATCAGATCTTCGGCAATGTCCTCGGGCATTGGAGAAGAGAGCTTCGACAATTTCTCAAGGTATCCTTGCATCGTGAGAAAATGCATGGATACCGATGTTCCCTCTGCCATGTGGCACCTTGTGAGTGCGATGGTGGTCTTATAGCGCTCCTTTCGGGCACTATCCATGAACATCTTTGTTAAAGCTTCCATGGTCTTCTTGGGTTTTGAATCCAAGTATTTCGCTTTAAGCGAGTCACCCATGGATGCCAACATTAGACCGTGAACTTGGTTCTCTTCGTCTTCCCACTTGGCTATCGCCTCTTTCTCATTACCGGTTGCCTTCTCATTCAATTTTGTGATTTCACCATCCAAAATATGAGATAGTTTTTCAAACCTCAACACGATATTAAGATTGAGTTGCCATTTCATGAAGTTTGAGCCATCATCTTGCAAAGGATTCTTTTCGATCATAGATCGCACAATTGGTTGGATATTAGACATTTCTACAAAATAAATTATACAGGATTTTAATGTCAATTTTATGTTTTAAAATACATACATATATATATCGAATATAAATGTAAATACTGCAAATAAAATTTTGCCCGTAAATGCAGTAATCCAAGATCCTATCAATTGCAATATACACTAGCTAAGGGCTATTGAATATATCACAATATCAAGGTAAGAAAAACTCTTTCTAATCACAACCTTTTTGAATTTTAGCAATATTAGCATCTTCAAACTCTTGTGATTCTTGTCGTTTTAATTATGAGGGAATATGACCTATCCTCGTAAGAAAAACTTTTTCCCAAAACCGAGCGAGGGCTCTTCATAATGTTAAGAAAACTTATTTTCATTTGATACGAGATACGTTTATCCATTGTATTCACAACTAAACATACTTAGGGTTCACTAGGGTGAAACGCACCTCATATATTTAATCGTGGCACAACAATAGACAACCATTATATCTCCCACTATTCCCAAAGATGGAGGGAGTTATCTCCCGATAAGGGCGAGCAGAGTATCCCTCGATCAATGGCTGCTAGTGGATGAAATAAGAAGGAAAATTTCTCTTAATTTTGTTGGACAATTTCATATATTAACATGTGATTCGGAATTTTAGTTATCATGCATATTATCATCCATACACATCCTAACATTCAATCACATTCATCACATGCATAGCAGAAATTAAAAACAGAAATTAAACCATTCACACAATCCACATCGTGTGAGTTTATATGTTCCCTTTGATCCTCGATCCTCAATCCCTGATCCTCGATCCTTGATCAGTGCGCTACAGCGGCGACTTCCTCTTGCACCAGAGATGTAGATTTTATAGAAAATAAACATGCTCCTCACATTCGATAAAAAACCGACTAGTGCAAGTCCTATGTAAAAACCTCTCACATGCAATGCAATTATCTAGAGATCGAAAGAGAGAATTTGGATTTTACATGTAAATAAGCCCCTGTATAATAATAATAATTACATACATTCATAGTTGCTGATTTGGAACATATAAACTCACAATTCCTGCAAAGACAACTCGAGCATCCATGCACGCAATATCGCTATAAACTATACAATCCAGTTTATCAATCATCTAGAATCCCAAACGTTTCTTTGAAAAATATTTTGAAATCCATTACAAATGTTTTTCATCCATCTATAGTTCAAAAATAATTTTGAACCGCTGTCCATCCAATTTCCTTTAAGGAAAGACGAACCGCAGTTTTTCGGTTTTGTTGATTATCTTACAAAACAATCGTTTATGCTTAAAACGAAATTATTGCAACTTAGACTTATGTCTAGATCATAATTCTTATAATTACATGGCATGTTTTAAACCACTTAAAACATTCAAAATGAATTATTATAAAGAATTATTCCAACAAAACATTTAAAGACCGAAAAACCGGAAAATCGAATTGCTCGATCCCTAGATGGTAAACTAAATTTGTTTATAGCTTCAAATCAATAGAAAATTGAACCATATGCTCTGATACCACTGTAGGATTTTTAGTTTAATTGTACATATTTATTTTCAAAATTTTATGCACAATAAGGATCAATTACAATTTTTCTATGATTTGTTTCATGCATGCATCGGTTTGTTTCAATAACTAGTTTTAAAACTTTGTTAAAACAAACATGGGCTCCGAATTTCATACATTGAAGTTCTCTAAAACTTCTTGATAATCCGGAGACGTTGAGGATGCTTGTCGCTGCGCCGGATGCCTCCGAGTATTCACCAAATCTAAACAAGATTGGAGAGAGAAGAGCTAGCCTCTCAATCTCCAATAGGGTTTAGAATCCAATTACTAACCCCTCTTTAATTCCCTTGAGAAGAAGATCTCTGAAAACTAAAACTAAACTCAAGAATTAAGGTGAAATTCGTGGAGAATTATGGAGAGAGAGGTTTGCACAAGAAGATAATGAATTAATTCATGAGTTAATTAGATAAACTTGTATTTATAAGTTCTCTCCAAATTACCTATTCATGTGCAACCTCTTGCCCATGATTTCATGTAAACATCCATCTAACCATCCATTATTTGCTAACAAATAATCTCAGCCACGAATTAAATCAATTATGGACCAATTCCATGCATGATCTAATTAATTCTTAAATTAATTCTGCAGAAACCGTCTGGACCGGTCGACCGTTTGGAGGTTCGGTCGACCGTTCGAACCAAGTTTCGGTCGACCGTTCGACATTCGGTCGACCGTTCGCAACAATAAAATATTTCATCGCAATGTTCGGTCGACCGACCGATATATTCGGTCGACCGTTTCCGAACAGACGAAAATTCCCTGTTATCGGTCAAAACATGTCTGGTCGACCGTGCACTAATCGGTCGACCGTTTACTGTTAACCGGTCGACTGTTTTTGCATAGTACTGCAGACTTGTCAAATTTCAGTTTAACCCCTACAAAATTTGACATTTCGGGATTAGTAGTCAATTCACAACTTATGTAACATATCATCCTATGTAATGATTAATCATTACACCCCATAATATTTACATCACATATGAATTTAATTTAGATTCTAATTATGTTATTAATCACAACATAATTTTGATTTTGATTGTTCACCCCATGTGTCATATTTTCTACATGAAACCCGACACATCTTATGAACTCAAAATCCCCATTTCTTGTTTCCCAGTTTTGTGGTGTGACCTATGGGAGGATCTAAACTAAGTTGACAGTGATATTAAGAGCTTAATACCACAAGCTATAAGCAGTATCTAGCTACACATTATAGCTCCCAATTAGTTAGATGTCTTAATTCCACTAGAACCAAAACCCGATCCATTTAGTGATGGAGTGCACCACTTGTGTCCGTCCCTTGCCTCATGATATTAAGAATACACACAAAGTAGTATTGTGTCATCTTTGTATTAATATTCTTTTCTTGATCTCTTTAAGCTAGTTATAAATATGTGACTTAACTCAAATCACATTGTGCACATTATAACTTTGCTTTATCAAGGGTCCCACTAATATCATTACTCAATTAAGAGGGGCAATGATAGTCTTTTGACTAACTTTCTTCTCCAACAAAAGTCATACTTAACCAACCAATGCCTTTACACTACATTTATCGATAGCTTAAGACACTAGTCTAATCAAGCATTTCTTAAGTGATCGGATATAAGTCTCATATCAAAGGACCAAGGATACAGTGAAATATTAATGACACAGAAACACATTTCTATAATATTTTACTTATTAGGTCTATTCAGTATACAAAAGTAATATCTTCCTCTTTTGTGTACCCGTGTTGTCACTCACTTGTAGAGCTACAATGATCTATGACCAACACGACAATCTTAACTCGGTAATTAATGTCCCATGTTAATTACCATGATTGCGAATATCTTTTGTTTTATGTAAACCAATATCTTTTAGAGCTCTACGGTTAAGGACCAAGAGTCTCTTCCTTAACACTTCTAAAAGACGAATAACATAAACAAGGAACAAAATGATTTCTCATTCAATTCATAATAATTGACATTTAAAAGTAAAACTTTTAGAACACATTCCCTTCATGAGTATAGTGATAAAGGCAATAGTTGGTTGAACACGACTTGTGCTGGAAAAGGTAGCTAGTCAAACGATTATCATTGCCCCTCTTAATTGAGTGATGATATTAGTGAGCCTCTTGATAAAGCAAAATTATAATGTGCACAATGTAACTTGAGTTAAGTTACATAGTTATAATTAGCTTAAAGAGATCAAGAAATGAATATAATACAAAGATGACACATTTCTACTTTGTATATATTCTTAATATCATGAGACAAGTGACAGACACAAGTGGTGCACTTACATCACTGAATGGATCATGTTTAGTTCGAGTGGAACAAAGACATCTATGCTAATAAGGGTAACTATAATGTGTAGCTAGATACCGCTTATAGTTTGGGATATTAAGTGTTTAATATCACTATCAATTTAGCTTAGATCCTCCTATAGGTCACACCACAAAACTGGGAAACAAGAAGCTTGATTTTGAGTTCATATGATGTGTCGGGTTTCATGTGAAAAATTGACACATGTGGTGAATGAGTAAAATCAATATGTCATGAGAATTGACATAATTAAAATCATAATAAATTCATGTGAGGTGTATATATTATGGGGTGTAATAATTTAATATTACATAGGATAATATATTACATAAGATATGAATTTGCTAAAAAAAACCCAAAAGATTGAATTTTGTTGGAAATAAATCCAAAATTTGACAAAGGCAAAATCGAGGTCAAACACCGTAAACCGTTTAGGGTTCGGTCGACTGAGGTGTCTTCGGAATGGTCAACCGAACGGGGAACGAGTAATCACAATTGGTTGACCGAAATTGTCTGGAGTGCCTGGACAATTGAGTTCGGTCAAACGAGCGTGAACGGTCAACCAAGAGAAAATATCCAAGAGATATCTTGGGATATTTTCAGTAGACCGAAGGTGACAGGGTCGTCTGATGAATATTTGCCAGGAGAAATTTTGTTGGGTCACCGGTCGACCGGAGCAAGATGAGGATCGTCCGAATTTTTTAGAGAATTTTTCTCATGCATATTCGGTCGATCGTCTAGCTCACGGTCCACCGAACATGTGTTAAAAAGGAATGGTTCGGTTAACCGAGAAGAATTCTCGGTCAACCGAACAGTGCGATTTTTGCCTGAATTATTAAGAGAATAATTAGATCATGGATTGGATTAATTCCAGATTTAATCAAACGTTTTTTAGGATGCTTATGTGGCAATTTGTGATTAATTTTAGGAGAGAATAAGCAAGAGATTATGACTAAAGAAAAGTTTTTGATAAAGATGTTTTGGGAGCCTATAAAAGGACCCCTCATCCTACTTGTTTATGTTAATGCAAAAATTCTTTCTCTCATTAATCTCTCCCTTTACCACCACGAAAATCTCTTAATAGTTTTGGGTTTTGGAGATAGAAATCTCAGGATCTTAAAGAGGGATTATTAGCTAGATTCTAAGCTTAATTAGAGATTGATTGACTACCTCATTTTTCTCTAATCTTGTTTAGAGTTTGGTGAACACTTAGAGGCGAATCGACAGGCGATTCGAAGAGCAACGGAACTCTGGAACTTCTGAAATGTTTTAGAGAACCTTTGAGTGTGATCCTCTATCCTTTGTTTATTTTAATATGTGTTGGAATGCATGACATTAGAATAAACAAATACATGTACGTAAAATCAATGAAAATATTAAATCGATCTTGTATGTTTGTATTAAATTTTTTAAAATATATAATAGGGACACGAAATCCTACATTTACATCTTTCCTTTCAGTGATATCTCGTATTACATGAAACTTCCTGAGAATATGTTTAGATTTCTGGTGAGATCTAGGTTGCTTCGCTTGAGCAATGACACCGTTATTATAACAATAAAGGTTCACTCCTCTATCAATGCTAGGAACTACACCAAGCTCAGTAGTGAACTTCTTAATCTAAACCCCTTCCTTTGCAGCTTCTGAGGCTGCAAGGTATTCTGCTTCAGTTGTAGAATCAGCGACAGTGCTTTGCTTTGAACTTTTCCATCTCACTGCTCCTCCATTCAGACGAAAAATGTATCCGGACTGAGACCGAAAATCATCTCTGTCAGTTTGGAAGCTCGCATCAACATAGCCTTCGATAATAAGCTCAATTTCTCCTCCAAACACCAAGAAACTATCCTTAGTCCTTCGCAAGTACTTAAGGATGTTCTTAGCTGCAGTCCAGTGTGCCTCACTTGGATTTGATTGGAATCTGCTACACGTGCTCAGAGCGTATGCAACATCTGGGCGAGTACATATCATGGCATACACGATAGATCCGATTGCCGAGGCATAAGGGATCATGCTCATACGCTTCCCATCATCAAGCCCAGATGGACACTGAGTTTTGCTTAGCGTTGAGCCATGAGACATGGGTAGAAATCCTCTCTTAGAGTCTTTCATGTTGAATCTTTCAAGTACCTTATCTATATAAGTTCCTTTACTTAATCCAATCATCTTTTTAGATCTATCTCTATAGATCTTGATGCCCAAGATGTACTCTGCTTCTCCAAGGTCATTCATTGAGAAACACTTTCCAAGCCAGATCTTTGTAGATTCAAGCATTGGAATGTCGTTTCCTATGAGCAGTATGTCATCTACATATAAGACCAAGAAAACAACACAGCTCCCACTAACCTTCTTGTAGACACAAGATTCTTCTTCATTTCTGAGGAAACCAAACCTTTTGATGCCCCCATTGATGCGACGATTCCAGCTCTGTGATGTTTGCTTCAGTCCATAAAAGGACTTCTAAAGCTTACATACTTTCCTAGCATTCATGGAGTCCACAAAACCCTCAACTTGTGTCATATATACATCCTCTTCCAAAACCCCATTTAGGAAGGCGGTTTTGACATCCATCTGCCAAATCTCATAATCATAATGAGCGACAATTGCTAAGAGTATCTGAATGGATTTAAGCATGGTGACTGGTGAAAATGTTTCATCATAGTCTATACCATGAACCCGTCGATAACCTTTTGCTACCAACCTAGCTATAAAAATGCTCACGTTTCCATCCTGGTATGTTTTCAATTTAAAAATCCATTTGCAGCCTATGGATGTTACCCCATCTGACAAATCAACCAAGTTCCAAACTTGATTTTCAGACATGGATTCCATTTCAGATTTCATGGCTCCAAGTCATTTTTCGGAATCTGGATCCGTCATAGCTTCTTTGTGGTTGTTAGGCTCCTGACTTTCCAAAAGTAGGATATCACAACTCTCGGTCAAAAGGAAATCAACATACCTTTTGGGCCGAGATCGTGGCCTATCAGATCTACGTAGGACTGGAGCAACAGGAGAAGTGTTCACAACGGTTTGTGAATCTTTGCATGAATTAAATTCGAGTGGGACAGTAATAGGGTCGTGTGGTGAATGCACGACTTCAGAGATATTAATTATAACCCTTGTCGGGGTTTTAGAGTCATGTAACTCTACCTCCGGCACATGTACTCCCACCTCGATTGAGGTGTCATACACAGATGTCGCTGCCTCTGATGTGGGTTGAACCATATCCATTTGTTGATCTTCTAGAATTTCTCCGAGAACTACATTACTCTCACTTGTCTGTTTCGAAAGAAATTCCTTTTCCAAAAAGACACCATCACGAGCAACAAACACTTTGTTCTCTCACTGGTTATAGAAGTAATAACCCTTAATTTCTTTGGGATAACCCATAACGAAATATTTGTCTGACTTAAGTGCAAACTTATCAGAGAGTAAATGTTTTACATAAGCTTCACATCCCAGACTTTCAGAAAAGACAACTTTGGAACTTTTCCAGTCCATATCTCATATGGAATCTTTTCCACAGCTTTTGAGAGAGTTCTATTTAGTGTAAAAGCAGTTGTTTCAAGAGCATATCCCCAGAAGGATACTGGAAGACTGGCAAAACTCATCATAGATCAAACCATGTCTAACAATGTTTGATTTCTCCTTTCGGACACATCATTCCATTGTGGTGTTCCTGGTGGAGTTAGTTGTGAAACAATTCCACAACTTCTAAGATGATCATCGAATTCTTGACTCAAATACTCGCCACCACGATCTGATCGTAATGACTTGATTTTCTTGCCAAGTTGGTTTTCTATTTCATTCTGAAACTGTTTGAACTTTTCAAACGATTCAGATTTACGTTTCATTAAGTATACGTAACCGTATCTACTTAAGTTATCAGTAAACGTGATGAAGTAATTTCAACTTCCTCTAGCCATGGAACTCATTCGACCACACACATCTGTATGTATGAGTCCTAAAAGTTCACTTGCTCTCTCACCCTTTCCTGCAAAAAAGTGTTTTCGTCATCTTTCCCATCAAACAAGATTCACATGTATCGTATGATTCTAAATCAAATGATATTAGAAGTCCATTCTTTTGGAGCTTCTGCACGTGCTTCAGGTTGATGTGACCAAGGCGACAATGACAGAGGTAGGTGGGATTTGATTCGTTTGATTTTTGCCTTTTGGGGTTTATGTTAAAGATATGACGATCTAATTCAAGTAAATAGAGACAATTTATTAATTTAGCACTGACATAAAAAATGTCATCTTTATAGATAGAACAACATTGATTTTTTATTATAAAGGAATAACCTTCAATATCCAATACTGAAGATGAAACAATGTTTCTACTAATAGCGGGAACAAAATAACAATTATTAAGTTCTAGAACTAAGCCTGAGGGCAAACATAAATCATAAGATCCTACAGCTAGTGCAACAACTCTTGCTCCATTTCCAACTCGTAGATCAACTTCCCCTTTTGCCAAGTTCCTAATTCTTCTTAGTCCATGCACATTAGAAACAATGTGGGATCCACATCTGGTATCAAATAGCCATGAAAAAGAATTTGCTAAATTAACATCAATAACAAGGATACCTGAAGAAGAAGCTCATGCGTCATTCTTCTTGTCCTCCTTGTTTTCTGACCTGAGAACAATTCTAAGATTCCTTTCGCAATCAAGGAAATTATTTTCGTTCAGCTTGTCTTTCTCAAGGATAAAACAGAGATTGAAAGCGGTATTATTATTTCCGGCCATTAATCTACATTTGAAAAAAAAATTGCAAGTTTATTACGTTTGTCATAAATAGCTCAAAACATTTAAACAATATAAGTAGTTAGCTAAAACACACTACTCAATTTATAATTTGTCCCTTATTGAACTAGTGATTCCAAGACCCTATTTCACATAATATTAAGCGAACTTTGGCCCTTCCTCAACACTAGGTGATCAAGGTAAGTAAGCTCTTTTACTGGTTATAACTTTTGGTTGGTAGGTAACATCTTATGTTAAAAATCTCACTCCTTTGCCTCAAAATCCAAATTTTTTGAAGATTTTGTTGAGATCAACCAAATTAAACATGTAAACCCCTTCTTTGAATTTACCCGTACTATCCCAAGAGAAAAGGTGATGCATTGCTTTGGCATACCCCATGACCAATTTTCGAGGGCTTCGCAGGTGTTAATTTGGAAAGGCCTGTAAACTCAATTTTCTTTTAGGGACTTATGTTTATTATGTTTGTTTATCATTTGAACTCATAACATAAACATACACAAAGCATGCAAAATAAATCGTGATCCTAGTATGGCCCTACTCCTAAAAGACTAATCTTCATAGGAACACCTTCTTGAACGCCTTGAATCTCCATCATTGATTCTTCAATCAAGCTTACAAGACAAGGAAATAACAATAACAATAATAATCCTAATTACTATTACAATACTACATCACGATACATAGATCGTATAAAATGAATACATAATGAAATTAGGATTACAAAATAATGTGCAACGATATGCAAATCGTCTATTAGGCCATACTAGTCATCTCACAAAGTCATATATTCATAACATCACATATTATAAACATACACCATGCATTCACAATAATATCACCCACAATATTATCCACACATAATATCACATATCATCCATAACATTATATATATTCCTATATCAATGCAAGATATCATTAATCAAATTAATAAATCTTAATTAAACTAATCAAATCAACCATTTAAATTAGTCAATCAACCTTTTATGCGTTTTAATTAAATAAATCAAAACATGCACATTACCATAAATCAAAGTAATCAAGGTTGCATCATATATGGTAAATCTAATTTATCAAGCATATATGTTTAAATTCTCATAAACATGCACATTACCATAAATCAAAGTAATCAATGTTGCATCATATATGGTAAATCTAATTTATTAAGCATATATGTTAAAATTACCATAAATATGCAGATTACGTACCAAGCATTTATGATTAAATTACCATAGACATGCAAATTACGTATCAAGCATATATGATTAAATTACCATAAAATTTATTGAGCTCCAAGCCCAATCCAAAAATTGGAGATAAAATTCATAACTCCCACTCAAATGCAAACATGATCTAATCACATATAAACCTTAAAATCATGCATGTACTTAAAATAACAATTGTTCATATCAAGCGAGAATATTTAAACAACTTTTGTTCAAATAACACGACATAAACAATATGAAATTATCTAATAATATCAATTTATTAATATGTTAATCATCATTATCACATCATAAATCAAAATTAGGGTTTAACCAATTTGAGCGAATAATCATGAAAAAATTAACCAAAAACAATCTAGAAATACATCATATAGTTCTAGATCAATGATTAAAACATAAAACTTATTCTCATGCAAATTTAATCCAATTAAATCAATCATGTGTTCATGCAACATGCATCTCTACCCAAAATAAATTTGGTGATACATGTATACAAAACGCATAAAAGCAAGAGAAGGGGAAAAACATTTTTTTATTAAACAAATATAATTTCGGAAATACATCAAATGAGAAAAAATATTTTTCTTTTCAATCTAACAATTAAAATCATATGCACGAGGCTCTCGTACCACTGTTGGATTACGATGAAAAATGCAGCGGAGAAATAATATAGAAATGATTTCTAAATTCATCAATCACCCAAGATCCATGCACATGATAATAATGAGGAAAACTAATGTACAACCATTTATACCTTTGATGCGTGCATTTCTTCCGCTCACGGAGGAGGTGCGTGTAGGATTGTGTGGGTCTATGGGTCCACAATTAAGGCTAATTAACAAATTTAATCGTAAACAAACTCTACTTGTTTAAGCAATCAAGATATGCACAGCGGAATTAAATAAAACAAGCAAGTAGGGAAGGAATATGCAAACCACAATCGACACGGGGGATTTTTATAGAGGTTCGGCACCCCACTCGGGTCCTAGTCCTCTTTTGCAAGCTCCGCTCGGATCACCGAGCTCCGCTCACGACTTCACTAACCACTCCCCGTTCCGGGCCGGAAGAGAACGCCTTTTACAAAACAAACTCCGCGAACAACCTCGCGAGCTTGACTTTCTTTTCTCACAATCCGAGAGGAACACTTCGGGCTTTCACCGAAGTCCTTGCTTCTTGAACAAACGAAATCTTGAGTGGAACACACTCTCTAAACTTGAGCACACTTGAGTAGAATATGAATTAAGACTAAAGTGTGGAAGGTTTTGAGCTTTTGAGTGTTTGGATCTTCTCTCTAATGTTGGGGACAAATATGAGTGGGAGAGTTGTGTTAAAATGTGTTTTACAACTCTTTATATAGGCATTAGAGAGAATAGAGCCGTTGGGATTGATTGGGTAAGAGTTGATGTGTGATTACACAAAACAGAAACTGCAGGACCCAATTCTGGATGAATTCGGTCGACCGGATCGGGGTGAACGGTCGACCGTTAGGCAGTTTTGAACTAAGTTCGGTCGACCGGTTAGATAATGGTCGATCGCCCAACGCTACGACTTAGGTACACTTAAGTCATCGGTCGAACACAAGAAAGGGGTTCGGTCGACCGATTTCGTCCAGACACTTTGGGGTTGACAAACAATTAGATATTCGGTCGACCGAAACAGGTCTAGCGGTCGACCGATTTTCAACAGGCACTTAGGGGTTTGTCAAGAGATGGACAAACGGTCGACCGATCTTGGTCCTCGGTCGACCGATAAATGAAATGTATTTGGGGTATTTTTGGTTTAATACGAATACGACCGTTGGGTATATACGACAAAAATAACGGTCGGAAAATTAAGTTCAAACGGTCGACCGAAACACAAAACACAATACTTGATCATCCGGTCGACCGAACGGCCTGTTGCGGTCTACCGAATGTGGGCAGACAGTTAGGGTTCAGGTTTAGTGTTTTCCGGTCTAAGTTTGGGTGATCTATTGAAGTCCAAATTATGTGAAATTTCGTGTGTGACTTCTATAAGGAACCTAGTGTGTGTTTAAGTTGATTTTAGCTCAAGTATGCTCAATATACACAAGTTCCTAAAGACTCAAAGAAATACAAAATACATGTCTTCAAATGAGCTTGATTACATGTCTTGACTTGATTTCCTTTCTTCTTTGAGTCTTGATCACCTGTAGAGGTTAGCACAAGGCAATATATATGCAATGCAATATGTGTGCTACTCTACATGATTATAATTAAGATTAGGTTGATTAAATCATCAAAACATAGATTAATGCCAAAAAGCCAACAGTGCGGAGAATCCCAAGTGTGATTCCTCTACTCAGGACACACGAACCACGGACTAAACTCTACCAATACGTTAGCTAGAACGAGAGAGATGGAAGAACAAACTTCTTCCTTGGTGGCGGAAGGGAGGGGACGGTTAGGGTTTCTAGGAGAGAAAAATAGTTTGCTCATTTTTTCTCTTCTTTTACATATATTTATAGACATCTCTTAAGTTAACCCTAATCTCATTAGATAAGTAAGCTTAATGGCCCCTTAGACATCAATTTGTTTAGCTCTTAGATTCCAATGTGTGTAACCCTTATATGATCTGATTATATTAGTAACGACACATAATTGACACGTAGATCGTAATTGGTTTCTAGCTAAACATTACGACCCTAATGTAATCGAATTAATTTTCCTTTAAACTATTTATTCATTGTCATCTGAATTAAAGGACACCCCCTTCAGATATATACCAAAAGGTTTCTACAAATATATTCGTATTAGACGGGGAAACAAGATAGCTCTTAGTGAAACAAATTTGGGAGGCTACTTGCCCCTCAAAAGTTATTTTTTCTCTCTCGGCTCTTGGTGGAAAATAAACTTCTTACTAGGGTCAATATGATTAAAAAGGGGACAAACAAATATGGCACTCTGCGGGTTGCATCTAGAAACAACAAACCACATTTTTCTTTGAATGTGAATTCGCAACAATGTTTTGGGATAGAACATCCAAACTAGACTTAAACAACACCCGAAACAATAATATTGAATTCAGGAAAGGGATATTTGCTG
This sequence comes from Triglochin maritima, assembly GCA_963682175.1. NCBI lineage: Eukaryota > Viridiplantae > Streptophyta > Magnoliopsida > Alismatales > Juncaginaceae > Triglochin > Triglochin maritima. The sequence goes on from OY821785.1 coordinate 10,469,153, forward strand.
TTGTACACTTGAGAACAACTCTTATTGGAGCTTTGCTCTCCTATAGTATTATATTAGTCCTGTACACTTGCAAATCGAAGATTTTGCTTTTATACACTTACTTGGTGTTACCGTTACATCCAACCCGACGCCGTACCTAAAAATTTACTTCCCGTTTGGTTATCGCGATTAACCCTCTCCAAATCAGAGGATTACCCACTAAAACCCTTCTTACCCTTCCTACATCGAAATCCCCTCTTCTCCTTTCTACAACGAAAACCACTCCTCCTTCCCGACCCCAAACACCTCTCCTTCCTGATCCCAAACATCCTCCTCTCGACCTCTCGATCATCGGTGACCGCCCGTCCATTCCGGTGACGTCTAATCCAGCCCTAATATTTGATGTCGTCTTCCGGTGACCGCCCGTCCATTCCTCTCTTCAACGTTCCCACCTGCAAATGTGGACTTCCAACCAAGATTCAAGCATCGAACAAGCCCATCTCATTCGGTCGGCGCTTCTGGGTTTGCCCTAGGGATTTCAAAGTATGCCCTAAACTTATCCTCTAATTTGTAAGGTTTTCTTGATGTTATGGATTCGAAAATATAACTTGTGCATTTTATTCGTGAAACAAAAAAGGCATGTGATGAAATTGTTTAATGAAGGCATGTGATTAGGGATGTGAGACTCTTGAGACACATTTCAGATTCATTAATTTCTTTGTTCTCTGGTTCTTCTTTCCTTGCGTACTATGATACGTTTTCATTGTGTTCTCCATGTAAGCTAAAAATTTGATCTTCACTAATTCCTTTCTTCTTTCCTAACACTTTACTGCTGGAAGCTAAAAATTTGATCTTCAATATCTTTTTTGGATTGCTGGTTATTTGTTAATTATAGTTTGGATTGCTGGTTTTTGGATTGCTGGTTATTTATTTTTCCTAACTTATCTACGTATACGTTCGCGTTTAATTGATTTTTTTTGTGTAGAGTTCCGATTCGTGCGACTTTTTTAGGTGGTTCGACGACGACAAGAAGATACCCGTGATGGAAAATTTTACTTTGATTAATGATAAGATGAATTATTGCTTGGACGAGCTTCTCAATCTCAATGTTCGGGTCGGGGAGATGCATGCGTTGCTTCGTGAAGTGAAAGAAAATGTGGATGACGTGAATGTGGTCGCGAAGAAAGCCGACATGTTTTTCTTGGTGCTTGGTGTTGTAGTCCTTGCTCTTTTCTTGAAGTTGGTTGTGTAGAATAATGTGTATGTAGGTTTCAAGGTTTGGTATGTGTGTTATGTGTCTAAACAAGTTATATGTGTGTTATTTTCAGATTTGGTATGTGTGTTATGTGTCAAACGATTATGTGTGTTATGTGTCAAACAATTATGTGTGTTATGTGTCAAACATTTCTCTGTCTCCATAGTTCAAACAATTATGTGTGTTGAGGTGTTATTTGTTTAGCTTGTCCTGAGAATGCCTGTGGAATTATGTGTGTTAAGTTCAAACAAAATAATTTTCCAATCACATTCGATTCGACTATAGCCTTGAAAAAACTTCATGGATGGAGAAACTAAACAAACACGACCTGCAACCACTAATTCAGCGTTCATTTTGGCATGCAACTCTAATTGTCGTGGTGTCTCCTTCACCATCCACACAATGAAGAGTTCCTGGGAATAACAGCAATGGTACAAGACATTCAGAATTTCAGAATTTCAGATACAACACAAATCCAGTTACACATCACTACAACTTCACATAACAGACAAGAACACATCAACAACGACAATAACAGACTCAGAGGAATGTTGAATTACATATCAAATCCAAACTGCAACACAATTATAAAAAAACTTAACAAACTTGGATCAAGGGAGACATCCACCACTAACTTGGCCAAGCAAGTCCATCATTGATCCACAAGCAGAGATTATAGGGACTGGAGTTGTACTAAAGGTAGTTGGTGTTTCAGAAGCATCTGTATTTGTTGTTGAAGAACGAGCACCAGTCCTCCTATCACCTCCTCTCTTTGTGGTCCGTTCACGCCCCCTGTTTTTAGTAATAAAAACACCAAAATATAAGTACACTCGTAAACAATACTGCACCTTTAACCATACTGCTTAATTCACATATAAAGAACACAAGAACCACCAACCAGTCCACCAGCAACACTATATAAACCCAATACTAACCCAATACTAACAATATACTAACCCAATACTAACAATATACTAACCATACTGCAGTCCACCAGCAACCAGTCCAACACAACAAACCACTCGCACAACAAAACAAACCAGCAACCAGTCCACCACAACAAACTGGCAGTCCAACACAACAAACCAGCAACCAGTCCACCAGCAACACTATATAAACCCAACACTATATATACCCAACTTAGATACCAATTCATGCACACACTCAATAAATAAAAGATGCTATCAGAAAAATGTATAAATTTAAGCAACTTCACCTATCCGGGAAGGGTTGTTGATCCATAATTGGTTCCTTGCATTTCCTAGCCTGGTGTCCTAAATTCCCACAATTCTTGCATTTGTGTCTTCTTTGTGCATTCGTCGGCTCATCCGATGGTTTTTTCCTCTTTAATGCGGGTCTTCCAGCTTTCCTCCTGGTCTTCGGTGGCAACACAACACTGACTTCTTTGATCCAATTTGCTCTGTCAGGCATTGGACTAATGTTCATAGCGTAAGCACGTTTGTATTTCTCGACTGTGTACCATTCGCTCACGTAGTTCTCCCACACAACACCCCTAAGTGTTGAAAGCAATGCACAAACATGCTTGCAAGGTAAACCCATGATTTGCCACATTCCACATGAACAAGTCTTCTCGCTGAGGTCTACAATACATCTCCCCTTGTCGAATGTAACTTCCGCAAGAGTGTCACTTGATCGTACGACGTTGTAGCTCCCCAACTCTCTTGTCGTATTATGCAGCCACTTCTTCGCTAGTGGTACCAAGGTTCCACTCCACGTCTTTACCTTGCATTGACGAGTATAAATGGTCTTCATGTACTTCTGTCGCAATGTGTCAACCATACTAACAATAGGGTAGTGTCTGGCTGCATTAATGTATGCATTGTAGGATTCACTGCAATTATTGGTGATGAAATGACACTTCGCATACGTACCAAACTGACTTCTCGACCAGACTTTGTCCTTGTACTCCACCTTTGATATCCAGTCATAGGCCGACTTATTTACTATCGCAATTTCTGACATGAAAGACTGGAAGTCATCCTCTTTGTACGACTGAGCAGCACGCCAAAGGAGGCTTTGCAAATATGCTCCAGGGATTTTTTTCCTAAAGTTCTTGTATAAGTGCCTCATACAACTTCTATGCTCACACCCATGGTAAGTCTTAGCTACAGCCTCCTCAAGGCCCTTGCAACGGTCAGATATAAACACTAACCCCTTAGGTCGGCCAATCGCTTCCATCATATTATCCATGAACCACTGCCAAGAGGTCTCACTCTCAATATCTGCAATCCCAAATGCTAAAGGCAGTATACCATTGTTCCCATCGATAGCAGTCGCAGACAGCAAAACTCCACGGTACTTGTGCTTCAGATGACAACCATCTAGCCCTATGACGGGTCTGCATCCCTGTAGGAAGCCTTGTCTACAAGCATTCAAACATACAAAAAGGTACTGAAATTGTTTGTTGGAATGCAATTGAAACCGAATAACACTGTCGGGGTTCCGTTTCTTCAATTCACCCACCAAACTGGGAACTAACTCATATTGAAGGCCATCAGCTCCATGTAGTTTTTCTAATGCAAGTGTCCGGCCTCTCCACACTCTGTGATACGGGAGTTTCAGGTGATATTCTCTCTGTAGATGATCAGCAATATTCTTCACTGTGAGTCTCTCATCATCCCTTAACAATTCAAGTGCTTGATATGCAATCCAGTGCTTTGTAGCCATCTTTGAACCACAACTATTGACTGAAGAGCATGTGTGCGGAGTTTTAAGTTTCTTGATCTGAAAAGCCTTTGACTCTTGCATTAGTGATGCATGAATTCTCCATGAGCAATTTACCTCTTGGCACTTTGCAGTCACACAATCTGGTTGGCTCTTAATGATATCAACTGCACACTCAGACAAGATACAATGTTGTAACAAACACATTCTGAAGCAGGCCACATCTGGGAAAATTGCCCCCACAGACATCACCGGGTTCTTCATGTCTACTTCAATTGATTGTGGTCCATCATCGAAGTTGAAGTCTAAGTCTAAGTCTTCCAAAAGGTCATCATCGCCCTCAAATATGTCATCAAATTCTGGGAAGATGACTTCTTCTTGCTCATCTCTTTCCAAGTCTGACTCTAGACCCGGTGTGTAATCGGGTCCCTCTTCATCAGAATCTCTAGCAGCACCCATGTTAACATCATCATTGTCTTCTATCGTTGGGTCATCATTTGGGACTCCACGAAAACTCCTCCTACAGGTGACACTGCTAGACCTTCTTGGTTGACTACCCTTTTTCAAACCTTCCATTTGGGTAGGTTCATTGGTTGGAGGTTGGATTGGAGATTGTGGTTGTTCTGAGACCATATTGGTGTCCTGCACTTGTCCTTCTATTACTGGAACAATTGGACATTCAACCTGATTTACAGTTCTGCTACCAGAACATGAGTCCACACAGTGTACCCCACATTCTTCCTCCCTATTCGTATAATTTTCAGCACTGCCAAAGATGTGCAACTCCATCTTCCGATTACCGGACAATAGTGCTTCCTCTAAATCCATATCTGAAGAGATGATTTGATACTCTTTCATCTTCGGATGGGGAACCATGTAGTCAATTCTCAAAACCTGGTTGACACCAACCTCCACAAACTTCTCGGCCCACCTCTGAAGATCACTAAAAGTTACCTCTTCAATAATGATCATCCCCTCTGCCTCTTTGAAACCCACAGCACGCCTACGTCCCTTTCTACATACCCATTTTCCTCCAATGTGCAGTTTAACGTTCATATTAGTCACTCGAACATTCCTGGTAACATGAAAAAGGATTGGCAAAATAAGTGTTCAAATTAAGGTGGTTTGTTATAAAACATGAAGGCATGTTCATCTAATATCCTTTACCAGCTTATCTTTGCTGTTTTGTATTTCTAGGATGTCTCACTGATCTAGAAATGCATGAAATGAAATCATCCTTATTAAGCAAAAAAATACACTTGGTGATAACAACTCATTAACCAAATTTCTGTTGTAAATCATCAAACTCGTTAACCCACAAGTCATTAACAAAAAAAACCAAATTTTTGTTGTAAATCATCAAACTCGTTAACCCACAAGTCATTAACAACAAAAACACTATAGTTCAATTTCATGCAAACCAAATATTCCCCACTTAAACGGCAGACATGCAAGCATACATGGTTCCTTGCAAGTCCAAATCCCAAAATTATCACCAAATTTTTCAAAAATCAAATCCGAAAATCAAAATAACGAGTGTTTCGAAATGCCTACCTCAGATTCCTACCAGCAAGTCCACTTCTTGTGTGCATGTTATCGAGTTGGACGGCGACGACGAACTTCTCGCAAGGGTGGCTGCCGTCGAGCGAGCGGCGGTCGAAGAAAATGCAATCCAGTTGAAGAAAAATAGGTGGGAGAGGTGGATGTGGGTTAGGGAAGAGGACCTGAGGATATGGCTGAGAGAGGTGGGTGTGGGGTTCGGGAAGAGGACGATCGGGTTTACGATTGAGAGATCGGAGAGGTGTTTGGGGTCGGGAAGGAGGAGTGGTTTTCGTTGTAGAAAGGAGAAGAGGGGATTTCGATGTAGGAAGGGTAAGAAGGGTTTTAGTGGGTAATCCTCTGATTTGGAGAGGGTTAATCGCGATAACCAAACGGGAAGTAAATTTTTAGGTACGGCGTCGGGTTGGATGTAACGGTAACACCAAGTAAGTGTATAAAAGCAAAATCTTCGATTTGCAAGTGTACAGGACTAATATAATACTATAGGAGAGCAAAGCTCCAATAAGAGTTGTTCTCAAGTGTACAACAGCAAATATCCCATTCAGGAAAGCGGTTCAAAATCAACTCGATATAGGAACATCTCGGTGAGACATATTAATAATTACTTTCCATTGGTTGGTGTGGAAAGAACGAAACAACATGATATTCAGAGGAACGCTAATACCTTAGGATTAATTTGTGTTGAATAAAAGTTTTGATTTACTTGAATTTTGGGCAAGCAGTAGTCTTAAGAGGCAAGAGGATTTCCTACAACAAACTTTGGGCATCAAAAGACGAGGACAATCACTTTGGAGGGGTTTACTGATGGGGCCATCCCAATGGTTTGGGACTCATCTGATGTCCCTCTCGTGGTTGGAGGAAACCCGAAAGTGACGGTATGCAGCGCCGGCTGGATAACGATGGTGTGTAGTGCGAAGGATCACTACACACCATCGTTGTTTTCTTATTCTGTTGTTTATGCCGAGTTTGTCTTAATTTGGCTGCTACTTATGTGGCTGGAAACTACTGGTATGGAATGCTTGTCTTTCATATATATATATATATATATATATATATATATATATATATATATATATATATATATATATATATATATATATATATATATATATACCTACATATGGAAACTACTTATGGAATACTTGTATGGAATGCTTGTCTTTGTATTTTGTAACCCCATAATAGGGACACACACAGGTGACGTGTGTATGTTGGAATTCTTGTTGTGGTTCGTAGCAACAATTATCTATTTTAATAATAGCTAACAACTTCCAAAAAAAACAAAACAAACAAAAGAACAAATCTCTTCCTCAACCAAGTACTTTAGAGATCAAGAAACGAAAGATGATACGGTAGTCAGATAAGTATTGTCGAGGACTTTAAGGAATTTTTGTATGTTCTTTGAGTGTTTTTTTTTCATAAACCAATTCATTTGGTTTGACGTATACGGTATACCCACCCGGTTGTTGCATGGACCAGTTGTAGACCGTCCATTTATATGGTGCCACATTGCACTTGTACTCATGTCACGACCCATACACGTGTACCTAGGCTTTTTATAAATATTTTATTTACTCTACTATCCTACAATATTTTAAATCATAACATCCTAAGGGTACAACCGAAACTACTAAAATTCGATTCATAATCTTGATTATTTTAAGACAAAAAAATCTCTCAACTGAGTTGGTTCAAGAGGTTCTTTCACTCTCTTTTCATTTAGGTTTTACTTTTCCAATAGTTTGCAATATGTGGTTATTCTGGAAAAAAATAATGAATAAGAAACGTGTAGTAACCCACATGTAAAATTAACTAATTAAGTATGATTTGATCATACTAGCAAACTCAAAAATAAAAAAAAAATACATGAGATGTTAGTTGTTAGCAATTAACAGATGCTACTTCGTGTAGTGAGTGATTATTGAATTACGTTATTTTCGGCTTTTGATATGTGAATGTTCAGAGAATGGCAAACCATAAACATGCGTCTATTAAGTTAATAGAGATCAGTATCGCAAAGGATCAAGGGATTAAGTTTGGTGATTCTGTTAAGTTAGTTAATACTTGCCATGCCAAATCACTTCCATTACACATCAAAAGTGCCAATATCATCCATATCCATACATAGATGTGACAATAGATGGATCTAAATTCTAAAACAACGTTCATATATCGACATCATAACATACATTTATATACTATCCCTTACGTACGCACGTCAAACTTGAGTTCATGCAAAACATTCATGTATGCTTCAAGTTGACCAGTCATTCTTGTAAATTAAATTAAACCAAACTAACCTTACACCAAACCACTTCTTCATCAAGTGAGATACAAGAAAGCACCAACATGCCCTCTAGAGCATGTATATATTTGATTCCTCTTAGTGTTAAAATTTCAGTTATGGATTGGAGGCTTTCTGTTGGCAGAAGAGTAGTCCATTCTTGTTAGATCCAACACATCTGTGTAAGTCTCCTCCTTCACTCCTTGCTTTGTAACTGCTCCAATATTGTAGTTGCCCTTCCCTGGTATCTTTACAGTCTACAAATGTTCATATAAGAGTAAGCCATATTGATCCAATGAGGATAGTTCTTTATGGTGATCGTAATTAACATTTTATTTGGCATGATCGTCATACTCTCCATCATTTCAATAAAAAACATGACGTAATGATATATAAACAATAAATATGATGGATCTGTCATTTTCTTTAAATTCAAATACTTACGTGCATGGAATATGGTAAATATCATTCCAAACTTTTGATTTCCAGCAATAACGTTGAAATCATGTACAACATGAAATAAACATGCCATAATAATTTCGGTTACTTGTGAGTTGTGAAAACATTCGCAAATATTATAAGGAGGGTTCTTTCGTTGATTAAATATGGGAATGAGATCGAATCATGTAAGGCATGCACTGTATATAGATTATCATTCAATAAGATTTATATTTTCCCTATGAATTTTATAAATTGCTTGAGTTCACAAACCTGTGAGGCTTTCATGGTTTCTTTGGTCAGGAGTTTCCTACCACCCATCCCTGAGTGATCAAGTGCAAGAGTTAGCTATTTCATTAATAAACCGTGCTTTTATATATCAACTAACTAGTGTTAGTCTCAAAAAAGAATATTTACCTAAGAAATTAACGGCACCTTGATTAATTGGACTTCCTTTACTGAATGTAGTTGGCGGACGTTCTTCCCTCTTCATCTGAAATTAGTAGTTCATATATACCATCAATATATGTGTACTTAGTAATATGACTTACGTGGTATTTAAGGAAAAATATGAACTTGTGACATGAAAGCTTCTTCGACGTGGGTACTAAAAGTAGAAACTATTGTAACGGTAATGAATGAAAAGACCAAATAGATTGAGAGAACTAATTGTCATATTGACATCCAACCTGAGCAGATTTGCTAAGAGGAGTAGCCGAACTCTCTTCTTCCGAACATATTCCTGTAGGAGTTAAAATTAAATATGATGCCACAAACAAAACACGAACAAGAAATTAAAAGAAAAATAAATAAAGAGCAAAGTACAAGAGCTTTTTTCTTTGAGGAAAAAGTACAAGAACTTTAACAATAACAGCACCTCACCTTGAGCAATAACAGACAATAGCAGAAGCAACAGGACCAAACAAAAGGTTTTCATCCTTCCAAAATATGAGGGGGAGAGAGACAAATTTAAGTTTGGATTTCGAAACTCAAATTTGAATGTGTATGAAACATTCTGAACCTTAAGGGTCATTTATATATACATACATGCCTCACCAATACCCAACACCAAGTTATGTGGCAGTGGTGGCATGGTCGCCATGCATGTTGCGATTCAAGTGTCTTATCATGTCGGGCACTCTTGTCTCCTTCATCCCCACGTGATTGGTCCTCGCCCATTGGAAGATCTTGGAAGTTGAAACTAGCTTAAAAGGTGGTAACAATTGGTTTTGGGATAGATGTCATGTCCAAATAAGAACAAAATATTCTACTATGAAGTACAAAGTACTTTAAGTAAGATTCTAGTAATCTATATAATATATATATATATATATATATATATATATGAATTTTTTAAGGATGAATTACATGCATGCCATTGATGCCAATAAAATATTTCATCTGATAATTACAAATTACTTCAATGTCATAGACTAACTTGAAAAGTATCTCAAATGCCATATATTTTCTTAACAATGTCACTCCTTAAACACAACTCTGTTACCGTCAATCTTGTGTCATGCACCTATTTGTTATTTATTAAATTTTCTCTCTAATCACAATTAAAACTTGATAATACACCTAATCTAATCCCAAATCGCCATCCTAATCCACCACCCAAACCGACCAGGAGTTGATCCCCTTAACCATGGTGAGTGTTACACCCTTAAGACCGACATGGCCTGGTGACGCCAATGGTTCCCTTCGTGACCTCCTCTCGTCCTCGTCCGTGAGTACAACAAGCAACGGATTGAGGGACCCACGTGAAAGTCGTTGCGCCTTAGTACATGCAAGGGATTAACCATATGATGAGCTTAAAGGAACGCATTGGGCCACAAGAGCCCATGAGCACAAGACAAGGGGTTCTGGGTGCCAACGGGCAAGACAAATTTAGATAGCTTGCTAGGATTCGGGCGGATCCTCTTTCGGGTCAGGAACTCGTTTTGTGCCAGCCAGGTGGCCAAGATTGAAGTCGAGCAAACTTAGAAAGTTGGAGGTGTTTCACCTGAGGCATAGCCAACAGGCAGACAAATAAGGCAAGTACTTGAATGACGCAACACATAAGGAAAGTTTGCATGTTCGTTGGTGCAAACAAGGCAACTTTCGTGGCTCTCCATGCATTTTCAGATTTGAGGTTATGGAGGCATTAAGTGGGCGCTTGAATACCTCTTGGAGCAATAGCTATAGGCTGAGGCTTATATATATGGGTGTTGAGTTGTGGAGTTGTCACAACCAACCCATTAAAGAGCTTTGTACTTTTGTATACTTGTGTAGTGAAATACAAAACGAGAGTTGCTCCATTCTTATGTGCGTTTGAGAATACACTGGGTTGGGTCATTTCGCAGGGCCAATCTTAGGGTCTTGCTAGTAGCTAACGAGGGGTTTAGTTAGAAGTTGACTGGGGTTTTAAACTAGCTCTAAGCAACAACAAAAATGGTCACTACTGGTATCAGAGTTGATGGAAACGAGGACGGCGAAGCGTCTCATTTCCTTTGAGGGCAAGGTTCGAGCTTTAGAGGCTGCAATTCCTGTGCACGACAATTTGATTCAAACTTTGGAGTGACCTATCCATGAGATCGTTTTGAAGGTGACTAAGGACTCCTTGGACGAAATCAAGACATATGTGACATTGAAGCTGGAGGCGTTGGTCGATGATATTGCATATATCAAGCGGGCCATGCACAAGCAAGGGGACGAGACTGGTGGGAAGCGACTGAAGGTTCCCGAGCCCAAGGCATTCCATGGAGCTAGGAAAGTCAAGGAGCTGAAGAACTTTCTGTGGGACTTGGAGGAGTACTTCAAGGTACTCTCCACAAAGGAGGTCGACAAGGTAACACTCGGGGCAATGTTCCTTGCATGTGAGGGAAAACTATGGTGGCGATCGAGGAATGTCGACTCCACCTAGCCAGCCATCACCACATGGGAGGAGATGACTAAGGAACTGCTCACCCACTTCTTGTAGGATCGTTATGACCTATAATTCTAATCACTTTTAAGGTTAATTACCTACTTGTTTAAACAAACAAGATTGCACAACGAAATAAAATTAAGCAAGCAAGTAAGGGAAGGAAATATGCAAACCACAAATGGACACGGGAGATTTTACAGAGGTTCGGTCACCCACCTACGTCCTCTCTTGCAAGCTCCGCTCGAATCACCGAACTCCACTCACGAATTTACTATCTACTCCCCGTTTCGGGCCGGGAGACAACGCCTTTAAAATCTTCAAGCTAGCGAACAACACTCGCCGAGCTTGGCTCCTCCTCTCACAATCCGAGAGGGATGCTTCGGGCTTTCACCGAAACCTTTACAATGAACTTGACAGCAACAAATTTGAGTGATTCAAACACTCTCTAACTTGAACACACTTGAGTATGATTGGAATTAAGACTAAAGTGTGGAAGTGGAGGCTTTGAGTGTTTGGATTGATCTCTCTAATGTAGGAGGCAAATAAGAGTAAGAGAGTTTTGTAAATAAGGTTGGGGAACCTTTATTTATAAGCTCTAAGAGAATTATAGCCGTTGTGTTAAGTGTGGTAAAAGTTTGTGTAAGAAACACAAAACAGGAAAATGCATGTCACAGTTTGGGACACAAACAGTCGACTGACTAGAGATCAACGGTCGACCATTTCCATAAAGGTGTGGAAACGTTCGAACCGAAACAAGAACGGTCGAACCAACTAGGCTATAACTTAAGTTAACAGTCGAACTAAAGGGTGAAACGGTCGACAAAAATCTAACAAACACTATGGGGTTTTATGTTCGGTCGAACAAACAGGTTGGATTGGTCGACCGAAAATATCAGGAACTGTGGGGTTCAAGAAAACGTCCAGGAATGGTCGACCAAGGTCTTGGTATAGGTCGACCGGTGGCCAAAGTTTTATGGGGTCTGTTAGGTTTATGCAAATACGACCGTTAATATAATACGACAAGTTTAACGGTAACAAGACACGTGTAAACGGTCGAACAATATGTATGCAACGGTGGACTGGTTTGACACTAAGGACTAATGTATTAACTGATCCAATCAGTCGAACAGAGAACTAGTTCGGTTGACCGATTTGGCTCAGACAATCCAGGTTTGGGTTTTAGTGTTTTCAGGTCTACGTTTGGGTGACCTATTGAAGTCCAAATGTTATGAGATTTTGTGTGTGACTTCTATAAGGAACCTAGTGTGTATTTAAGTTGTTTTTCACTCTTGTATGTTCAAATACACAAAGTTCCTAAGACTCAAAAGAAATACAAATTACATGTCTTTAATAGCTTGAATACAAGTCTTGACTTGAATTAATTATTTTCTTGCTTGAGTCTTAGTCACCTGTAGAAGTTAGCACAATACAATATATATGTCATGCATTATGTGTGCTACTCTACATTGATCATAGTTAAGATTAGGTTGATTAAATCATCAAAACATAGATTAAGGCAAAAAACAACAGTTCTTGTCGGTCAACACCGCCTGGATGGCTCGTGTTGCGTTGAGGAGGATCAAACACACGAGCACTATACGGGAATATGTGAAGGACTTCTCATCCTTGCCTTTGGATATCAATTCCATCAGCAAAGAGGACAAATTATAAAACTCCATCATCAGGCTGCAAAGATGGGCGCAGATCGAGCTTAGGAGACATGACATCAAAGATCTCCAAAACGTCATTATCGTTGTCGATGCCCTTGTGGACTACAAGACAACTGGGGACTAGGATGCGAAGAGCAAGGACAAGGGAAAAAGCAAACCCAAGTCTGAGAGAAACGAGGGGCCAAAGCAGGACAATGGCAGACCCAAGAAGTCAGGGGGATGTTTCACCTGTGACGATCCACACAGAGCTAAGGAGTGCCCAAAGAAGGAGAAACTCAATGCACTTGTGGCCGAGGAGCAAGAAGAGGTAAGGGTCATCTAAAAACTCTTGAACGTTATAAGGTGTTTTGCGAAAAAATGGTTGGGACCTGCTTCATGTGGAGGCTACACTCAACGTCCACAAGGTACGAGCCATGGTGGACACTGAGGTAACACACAACTTCGTTGCTAAAATAGAGGTGGGTGTGTTGGGGCTGGAACATGCCAAAGATGGAAGTCATGTCAAGACAATTAACTTTGAGGCAAGAAAGATTGTTGGGGTGGCTCGCGCACACCTGGAGATTGGCGAATGGAGCGGTACCAGCAACTTCATGTTCGTGCCCCTGGATGACTTCAAAGTCATTTTAGGTATGAAGTTTTTGATGCAGGCACATGTGGTTGTGATGCCTTATCTAAGAGGTATAATGGTCACTAGAGGTGGCACGCCCTTTTTTATGAAGGGTGTGGATGAGGAAGGGGGCATGAGGCTAGTCTCTGCCTTGCAGCTCAAGGATAGTGTTCGCAAAGGGAAAGAGACATTTTTAGTTGCACTTATGGAACCAGGCGAGGGCCCTAGAGCGGAGGCACCCGCTGAGATCAGTCGCTACTGAAACTCTATGACAATATCATGCCTGACACCCTACCCAAGGAGCTTCAACCAAAGAAAGTTGTGGATTACAAGATAGAGCTTGTACCCGGAGCTCGACCACCTACCCAAGCCACATACTGCATGGCCCCAATCGACATGGAGGAGCTCAAGAAGCAACTGAAGGAGTTGCTCGATGATTGACTGCTGCGACCCAACAACGTCCCATATGGAGCACCCGTCATCTTTCAGAAGAATGATGGTATCTTGTAGTTATGCATAGACTACCGCATAATGAACAAGGCCACCCTCAAAAACAAGTATCTGATGCCACATGTGGAGGACATGTTCAATAAACTGAGGTAGGCACAATATTTGTCAAAGATGGACTTGAAGAGCGGTTACTACCAAGTCCGCATTGCAGAGGACGACGTGACTGCATGCGTCACTCACTATGGGTCTTATGAGTTTTTAGTCATGACATTTGGCTTGACAAATGCACCGACAACTTTTTGTAATTTATGGAATGATGTCTGTAGCGACTATATAGACGACTTTGTTGTAGTGTATTTAGACGATATTGTTGTTTATAGTAGGGGCTTGGAGACGCACAGATGACATCTGAAATTGGCGTTTGAAAAGTTACGACAACACAAGCTCTTCTTTAAGACAAAAAATGCTCCTTTGGTTAGAAGGATATCTCTTTTTTGGGGCACTCATCGGGAGGGCGAGGTGCGCACAGACCCAAAGAAGATCGAGACCATCGAGCTATGGCTAATACAAGGTAAGGTGGCAGAACCGAGGTCTTTCTACTACTGCAAATTCGTCAAGAGCTACTCAAGGATTTCCGCACCACTGACCGACCTATTGAAGGAAGATCGGCAGTGGGCTTGGGAGCCACAATGCCAGAAGTCATTCGATGAACTGAGGTGGGTGGTGACAACTACACCAGTTCTCAAGTTGCCATACTGGAATCGACCATTCAAAGTCTCCACCGACGCCTCAGACTTTGCAATCAGAGGGGTGCTTACCGAGAATGGGAACCTAATTGCTTACGAAAGTCGCAAGCTTAATGTAATAGAGAGGTGCTACTTTATGTACGAACGGGAGATGATAGTCGTTGTACACTAATTGCGCACTTGGCGAGTATACTTGCTCGGGACAAAGTTCGTGGTATGGACGGACAATGTTTCGACTAGCTGTAGGGAGACTTTGAAGAAGCTAACCCCATAACAAGCGAGGTGGCAAGATTTCTTGGCCCAGTTCGACTATGAACTCAAGTAAAAGACGGGGCATCAATCAAGTAACGGATGCCTTAAGTCGCATGGTCTGTGAGGAGACATGTGTGGAGCCAAATTGAGCAAGATTCTGAATGCACTAGAATCAAGAAGCATATTGAAGACGAGATCACAAGGTGCTAATGGCATCAGGATGTGATCCTCTATGCAAAGGGTCGAAGACCCTTTGTGCCTAAGGTCGGGGGACTTAGGCGTGAGCTCATGAATGAGACTCACAACTCACGCTGGGCTGGGCACCTAGGAACCGAGCGAACCATGACCTTATTGAGTAGTAGCTATTATTGGCCAGGGATGGAGAATGACGTGGAGTTGTATGTCTAGACTTGACTCATTTTACAACAAGACAAGCCAGAAAGAATAAAGCAAGGTGGGTTGTTGTAGCCACCCCTATCCTAGAGTAGCCTTGGTAGAGCTGTTCCATGGACATTATCTCCGAGCTCCCACTCGTGGACGGGAAGACAACAATCATGGTGGTCGTTGATCACTTCTGGAAGTATGCAGTTTTCATAGCAGCACTAAAGGTATGCCCAGCTGAGGAAGCAACGAAGCTATTCATGAAGGACGTTGTGAAACATTGGGTCGTGCCCAAGGATATTGTTAGCGACAATGAACCAAGATTAAATGGGAAATTTTGGAAGCATCTGTTCAAGTTTTTTGGGACACAACTCGCCTTCTCCACTACCATTCACCCTGAAACTGATGGAAGTACCTGAGGCACAATGTGTTGGCCAGCCAAAGCAAATGGGTGTATCTTATGGATGTAGCACAATTCTGCTACAACTTGCACAAGACTTCCACCACTGAGTAGAGTCCATTAGAGGTGGCTACGGGTAGTTAACCAATGTCGCCACACGAACATGGGAAGCAAGATGAGGGTCATTGTCCAGCAGTATATAGGTTTGCCAAAGCAAGGTTCGATCGCTCTGAGGAGGCGAGATACTTGCTTGCAAAGGCTCATGACATGATGAAGCGGGCCGCTGATAAGGGGCGAAAATACCTCGAGTTTGAGAAGGGGGAGGAAGTTTTACTGAACCTCACCCCCAGATCTGGAAGAAGATCTTGACCAAAGATGTCAACAAATAGGTCATTCAGAAGTATGATGGGTCATTTGTCATCTTCACACGGGTAGGCAATGTTGCCTATCATATTGAATTACCGGAGAGGTACAAGATACACCATGTGTTCCATGTAAGCATTATGAGGAAGTACAAGGAAGACCAAGAGGACCCCTCATGGTCTATCCCTACCTGGGCACCCCCCAGCGTGCGTACTGCCTTCACCAAGGCAGTCGAGGCCATCTTGGATAGGAAGAAGAAGGGAGGCAACAACAGGAACATGAACATCTACTATCTCGCTAAGTGGAAGGGGCTTCCATTAACCGAGAATACTTGGGAGCAAGACCCACCCTCTGGCAATATGAGGATTTGGTTTAGGCATACTTGAAGGGTCAGGAAGCATCTTCGTCAAGGACAACGAAGGAAACAGATGGGGGAGACTTGTTACACCCTTAAGGCCGTATTGGCCTAGTGACGCTAATAGTTCCCAGGGGCTTACCCATAGGATGAGCTCAATGGAACACATTGGTCAACAAGAGCCCATGAGCACAAAGACGAGGGGCTATGGGTGCTAACGGGCAACACAAATTCATATAGCTTGCTAGGATTCGGGGGGATCCTCTTTTGGGTCAGGGACTCGTTTGTGCGAGTCAGGTGGTCAAGATAGAAGTTGAGCAGACATGGAAAGTTGGAGGCGTTTCACCTGAGGTGTAGCCAGCAAGCATGCAAATAAGGCAAGTACTTGAAGGATACGGCACATAAGAAAAATTTGTCGGTTTGTTGGTTCAAACAAGGAAACTTTCGTGGCTCTCCATGTGTTTTCAGAGCTGAGGTTATGGAGGCATTAAGTGGGCGCTTGAAATACCTCTTGGAGAAATAGATATAGGTTGAGGCCTATATATAGGGGTGTTGAGTTGTGGAGCTATCACAACCAACTCATATGAGAGCTTTGTACTTTTGTATACTTGTGTAGTGAAATACAAAACGGGAATTGCTTCATTCTTGTGTGCGTTTGAGAATACCCTGAGTTAGGTCAATTTGCATGGTCAATCTTACGGTCTTCCTTGTAGCTAACAGGGAGTTTAGCTAGAAGTTGACTGGAATTTTGAGCTAGCTCTAAGCAAAAATAAATCCGATCATTGTGAGCATGGTGACCTAATCCTTAAGCTCCAACCCCCTTCCCAAATCTGTCAACCTTGGCTCGATTCCAACCCCAATCGAGTTTGGAGGTGGAATGTGAATTTAGAATTCAACACTGAATTCAACCTTTAATTCGAGTAGTTTGGGTTCGGCCTTGCTAGGATCGATTTATGCTTCAATTTTGGTTCATTATTTCTTGGCTTGGTTTCAGGCTTTGATGTGGGCTTTGGTGAATCAGAGATGATTGGAGTTGAGAGCACCTACATATCTGATTCCCCCTCCACTTTTACCAATTTGATCATGTTGTTGTTTGGTTTTAGTTTTTTGTTGAATGCGACAAGAATTTCCGACGAAGCGACTAAGAGAGATTGATTTTCGGTCTTGGATGTGTCGACGTTGCCCATGATTTTGAGCTTCATGAGGAGGGGGTGTGGTGGGAGGAGATGACGTGAGTGAGGGTGATCAATTTGCTAGAGGTGATAGAGCGCGACGAAGATAGGAAAACAGGGTGAGGGGTTTAAGGGGTCATCGGAAAATATTTTGTGGAATTCAAATGGACAAAATGAATTTTTTTTGGTTGAAGAGGGGTTGGGTCGACGAAGGGCTTTGTTAGAGGAGACATTAGTCAATAATGGATGGAAAAATGTCTACTAACGGAGTTGTGCTTACGAAATGACATGGTTAAAAAAGGTTATGACATTTGGACAACTTTCCATGTTAGTCTGTGGCATTGGAGTAATTCGTAACTGTTAGATGACATATCTTCAATTTCGTAGTTTTTCATTAACACGCAAGCAAATCACCCATTTTTTATTCAATGTGAATTACAAGTATCTAGTTTTGATTATGTTCCTATAACTTTTAATCTTCTCCAACTTTGAAACAATATGGACATTGATCACTCCTTTTAAACTTTCAATTTTGTAACATTTTGTCAGTTGACCTCCATTTTCATCGAGAATTTCTGAGATTCTGACATATTCATCTTTATTTTGTTAACATTTTTAGATTGTTTTCTCATAATCTTAACTTTAACAAAATGAAATTCAAAGTTACGTCTATTTGGGGTCAAATGTGACATAAATTTGATACGTAATGGATTAAAGTTTGAATCAAATCTGATATAATCGCGAATTTTATTTTACCTAGAAGATAAGATTATGAGTATTCATGGTAAATAATAAAAATCGAGAGATAACAATTACTATATCTAAAATTAACAAATTATCAATGAAAATGGAATAAGTGTGACAAAACAAAATTTTATTTGGTGTAACTACGACATCAGTTCAAGAGATTTAAGAGTTGCAGGGACATAATTGAAGGTGTCGGTACTTTACCCTTTCGTTTGTTATATGAAATAAGATTATATATATTTCAAGTACTCTACCAACGTTAACCATAATAATTTCATGCGTACATGCACCAATTCAGGTTGGTTAGGCCCACCAATGTCTGCTAATGTGAATTTGTGTATATACTTAATTTTACACGAGCTGAAGAAATTACCAAATCTTATTATATTATTAAGTATAAGTTTAGATAATATTTCAACGGTTATAACTGATAAGTGATGATAACTGATGGAAGACTCGACCCAACAACAACAACCGGCATAACACATCATCCGTGATCAATTGCATGCAGAATCACGTGCCTCCACGTGGTAATGTACTCCGCGGTGCAGCACACCATGTCACAGTTGCCTGTTTGATGGGTGGCACTTAATTAATACTTGATAGGAACATTTACATACTTATCCTTAACATCTTGTTTGAATAGTTACTGATTTTGACTTTTGATATTAGTCTGTTAACGATGGATTTTTCAGGTTTTTGTAGTTTTAGGGTGAACAAGTTGTCTATAGCGTCGGATATTATTATATATGATGACCGAGTTGGGGGATTAGTGCTAAATAAATACAATAGCGGATGTATTAGGCATACAATATCAAACTGAAAGGTTTTTTTTTATAGTGGTGGGGGTGCTAATTAATTTTAATTATCAATAAGATATGGTAATGTGTCGCAAAGGTGGGGGTAACGGACATACTACTCTCAGTTAGCGGGATAGACAACAGGTGTTTAAACTAAAATGAGTTACCAGCAATAGGATCGAATTCGGAGGGTGTAACGGACAATAAATCAAAATGAGAGGCATTGTCACAATTATGACTGAAATGGAGGATGTATATAGGATGTAGATGCATAATTAAATTCCTCTACCTAATAATACTATTAGAGGGATATATATATTGTTCTTAGAAAGTATTGACATCAATTTATCATTTTTGATAACTTAACATTTAAACTTCAAATTGAAAATCAGAATATGAGTATATACTCGAAATTCATAAACGTTAAAAGTCATTTCATAAGATATTTCTAGGATAATGAAATATCCTTTTTGGCTACATAGAACTTGGTTTTGAACCTCCTTTCTGGCGGAGATTGGTTGTAACCCTCTTATCATTAATGAAAGCAACAAATTTATAATATAAAAATATATTCTAGGATTAAAAAAAATCAACGCACAACATTCATTGCAAATTTGACATCACTTGATATTATATAAAACAACCTTAATAATTAATAATTTTTGACGTGCATACTAATATTTTGTTTTAAAACAAGTTTACGATTTAAATTTTCTATTTTAAGTTAAAAAATTAGTTGTCAAATAATATCAAAAATATGCTAACATATCCCAAGAGTAGTAGATACCTCCTCAAATACTATAATAACATTATCAAAATAATAATAGTAAAAATATAACAGTGATGTTGTGTGTTGCAGTCATCCTGAGTTCCAGGATTCAACACTCGGATCCCCATGAATGGCCACTGTGCATTTGCACGATAACTGAAGGTCTGATTAGAGACCCGGGCTGGCTGTGGAAGTTTGTGTTCCAATGAACTGTTTTGGTCGTCGGGGTAGTGTTCCAATGAAGGACTTCGTGCTTGTTGTACACATCTACATGCTCGCTCACTTGTCTAATTAAACCTGCTTAATCATTCCTTGCTAAGTACAATGCTTTACATGCATTAATGAATCTGGTTTGCTCATCAAATTATGCATTATTGGATTTGGTGTAGTGATGCAATCATGCGCTTCCTTTGATGCTGCTTATTAACTAACTATGTTTTTTGTAATAAAAAAATTATACTCGTACAAGATCGCTAGAAGAGACTCGTTATGACATGGGTTTGAAAGACTATCTTGACTATTTTAGGACTAGATATTTATAAATTAACATATGATTAGGTTTTGAAAAGTTAGATCAAACCCTTACTGTTGGAGACACTACCAAAGACAAGCTTCCTGTAACTAGTGTGGTATTGATTTTTCGTTAAAAATTTGATTTTGCATGCACAACGTTTCAAACTAGGAATTGAAAGTTACACTCTTTTTCTCCGGTCTCTTCATATTCTTCTTCTTTTCAAATTTAAATCTAGTACTTCTAATAGCATGAAATAATTTTTTCATATCATAAAATAGTTTGTCATCTAATTCATTATCGTTAAGCATTTTCTGTTTTTCACCGATAAGACTCAAAGTATATAAACTTGAGTTATTGAGAATCCAACCATCCTTTTCCCATGACATCGTCTTCCTCCTTTCT
Source organism: Triglochin maritima (assembly GCA_963682175.1). NCBI lineage: Eukaryota > Viridiplantae > Streptophyta > Magnoliopsida > Alismatales > Juncaginaceae > Triglochin > Triglochin maritima. Next base: position 10,489,890 of record OY821785.1, read on the forward strand.
CCACCTTCATTTGGTTGATCATGGAATTTGTTCATAACAAATGTAATTTTCACATCTTTAAGTTACAATATTGGAAAGTAAAATTCTAGTAATCACGAGTTCATGACGACTTCTACCTGCTAGACAAAGTCTCAAATTCAAGTCGATCAAAGTTGGTTATTGGCTACTACCTACTAGATTGTTCCTCGTGGTACATCAAATTAGTGATTTTGTATGTAACATCCTCAAACAGTGGAAAATTTTAAATTTTAAATAACACAAAATCAACAGAGGATATTACTCCAATAAGGGAAACAGGTGCACCAACATATATCATATATATATGTACATCAGAGTATTTCAAAAGTTGTGATCACATCAAAAGACTATACAACGAATACAGTAATCACCCGACCTCAACTGAGAGAAAGCTGGATCCGGTAGCGGTGCTCCTCTCCTCGGTCACCACCCCTATCGCCGATCACGGTCTGAAAGTAAACATGCAACAATGCCTGAGTTTCCAGAAGGAAATCCCGTATGCTAAACTCTACAATGCATGAAATGAAAGACACCCTAGCATGCAATTCTACTAAACAAGACAAGCATCTCAACAGGCTGGGCCCTAGGGCTTTTTCACCCAACCACAGCACACACCACCGTCACGGGGCTCCAGGGCTTTTCCACCCAACCACTGCATCACACACTCGTCGCCAAGCTGGGCTCCAGGTCTTTTTCAACCAACCGCAGCTACCACGACACGACCAAAGGCTCTAGGTCTTTTTCAACCAACCCAAACCTCCAAGGGCTCCAAGTCTTTTTCAACCAACCCAAACCTCCAAGGGCTCCAGGTCTTTTTCAACCAACCCCTACACGCGGTCCCTGCTCAAGCTCTAGGCCTTTTTCAGCCAACCTGAACGCACTACGGAGCTCCAAGTCTTTTTCAACCAACCCCACACAGACTAGCTGGGCTCCAAGTCTCTTTCAACCAACCGCAGCTCTCACACAGTTACGGGGCTCCATGTCTTTTTCAACCAACCACTGCAACACCACATTCTAAGCTGGGCTCCAGGCCTTTTTCAGCCAACCCAAGCTCTCACATAGTTACGGGGCTCCAGATCTTTTTCAACCAACCACCGCAACACTCGTGCACACTAGCACACTTGCCGAAAGAACATCGGCACCACAACTCGCCCCACACGGACGACCACAACAACCACACCTCCATAGTGCAAAACTGGACACAAACGGTCGATCAAACCAAAAGTCCCGGTCGACTGAATCAAGCAAATACAGGGCAATCGCATCGACCGACACTCCATCGGTCGACCGATTCCCACCAACAACACTCGTTCGGTCGAACCAAAGTCATGGGACGGTCGACCGTTTAGATGGTCAACTCCCAGGTTCAACGAACAAAACGACCAATCGGTCGAACGACAAAGGGGCCCCGTTCGACCGAAAGTCACCAGGGACAAATCCCACAATCTCCACAACGAATTCGGTCGAACCCCCGAGCACTCTCGGTCGACCGAATTCCACCAGGGAATAATCCCTCACTCGCACCACGAATCCTGTCGAACGCCCGAGCACTCTCGGTCGACCGAATTCCACGAGAGTGTTCACCCACGCTTAGCAACAAGTCCGGTCGACCGAAACCACCTTCGGTCGAACCGACCACTAAGTCCACTTAAGTCACGGTCGGACAAAGTCATACAGGCGGTCGACCGTTTAGATGGTCAACGCCCTATCCGACCGAAACTCCCCAGGCTTGCCTCCCACGCACAATCGGTCGACCGCCCCTGGGGCATCGTTCGACCGATTCGAGGCAGAACCCGAATTCTCTTCACGAACGGTCGACCGTTTGCACCAACCGGTCGACCGATCAGGCAATGAAATCTGTTGCACGTTTACTTGCGACGAGCCGGAAGGCCTACCGTCGACTTCCAAATACTCACACTACTTAAGTGAGCGAGCTTGACATACCGGAAGGTTTGAAGAAACCTTTGAAGAATCACGACGACGCCTCCCAAAATCACGATCCGTCGACGAATCCCTTGCTCGAATGACGATCAACACCTCCTCGACGATCCACAGCCACCACTCCACCTCCGGCAACCTCCACCAACCACCCACGACCACAGAAACATGAGTGAGGTAGAGAGAGAGAACCAAACGTGCGGATAGGGTTAAGAACCAACAACTCACCTCAAGCCACCAACGCCCCTAACAACCACCTCCGCTTGTCGGAGCACAACCTCTGCGCCGGAGCTCACTGTGGGAGAGAGAGAAAGAGAGACGTGAGCAACTGAGAGAGAGAGAGGGAGAGGGAAATACCATAAATATTTCTCACCCCTTCAATCCTATCCATCCATTCTATCTTCAATCCATCACCACCACTCATCTCATCTCCAATCCATCTCAACCCTCCATCCAATCATCTTCAATCTCAGCCATCCAATGCAACTCCTCCTAATCACCACCTAACAACAATAAACACTCAATTAGGATTAGGATTAGGATAAGATCCTACATTGTATATGTCTTAAACAAAACTTTGGCCTTCGAATCACCATGTTTGGTATCGAATCAGTCTCCCTGTGAGTTATGGTTATGTTTGTGATATAATATTCATGTCTTGTACAGAAGAGAGAACTAAAACCTTGGCTAAGCGTCATATTTAATTATTTTCAAATAAAATAGTTCAACTGGTTACTGTTCACATGTTGCATGTTCAAATCTCAATAGTTACAAAGCACCTTGGATTTTCTCTCCTATTATTGCAACTTGTGTGAGTACATTTACTTCTTTAAATGAAAAAAAACTAAAAGCTAAAACCTTAAACATTTATATTTAATTAATTCCAGGTACCCTAAGTTTAACTTGAAATCACATCATCTTCTCCTACCTCTCTTCTTGACCCTCGTTGTGTTCTTATGCATCTTGCACTCTGTTCTCAATCAAACTAGTTAATCCTCCACTCTCTTTACATGTTTACAAATATTTCCCTATAGAAAATCAAAATTCTTAACAACTATTTATACAAATCCAAGTAATTAAACATGACTTAACAGAATCCAACTAAATAAGCAACCCACGCAATCTCGTTCCACAATCTCTAAAACTAAAGAATGTTTATATATTTTAAACCATATTACCCCGTACTTATTTGCAATATTTCGCAGAATATTGTTTGTTACTGGAGCAGGAGCTAATACCAACTAGCCTTTTCAGTAATGAAAAATCCGACCAAATACAACATAATCTGTCTAAATAAAATTTGGAGCCTTGGAAGCTCGACTTCCCTTTACGTATAAATAAAAATGTAATTAATCTCTCAAACAAAACACCACACAAGCAATTGGCTGCAGGTGAAAATAACTTACCTGTATTTAAATCCATTTGAAATTTCCTAACGCGATATTATTTATTATTATTACGTGGAAAATTAGAAGCAGGTGAAGCAAGACAAGATTATGTGTGGTCCCATTTCAGTCGGTTGGTGCGATTATTAGGGCACCCTTAACGGGGGTGCCCCGCCCGGGCGCCCTGGTCGGGCGCCCGGGCGCACCCCCGTTAATGGGCGGGGCGCCCGTGGGGCGCCCGCCCGGGCCACCCGCCCGGGCGCTTGCCCGGGCGGTGGGCGTCCCGGGCAGACGCCCGGGCGCCCATGGGAGGGGGACACGTGTCCCCCTCCCATTGGTTAAAAAAAAAATTTTTTTTTGAATTTTTTTTTTGTTTTGGTTTTGTTATTAATGGATTGGGTGTTTGTTATAAATGTGGGGTAATAATTTTTTGTAAGTGATTAAAATTAAGAAATTTCCAGAACCAACAATTTCAAGTTAAATAGAAAAAAAATTAATACAACAATACCATAACAACAATACATTAATAATACTAAAATACGAAATACAACCACGGGAAATACAAACCATACGAAATACGGACTACTACAACCCGAAATACAAACATATGTTAAAGGGAAATACAAACCATACGGACTACTACAACCCGAAATACAAGCTAAGGGAAATACAAACCATACGAACTACAGACTACATCAAACTACACGTACCCATTCTCTTCTGCCCAGGCGAGAAGTTTATCGATTACTTTTTGATCCTTCTCCGTCGGGTTGTCCTTCCTCATTAGAGAGTGAAGCATGTCCAACTTATTTTTTATTAAATGCCTCTGGAAATTCCTTTCCGCTAACTCCTCTTGCTTAGAGAAACCATCTTCTCTGACTTGGGCGGTGTATCGCATCTGTTGTGCAAGTTCTCTAACATCGGTGTCTCTTTCGGGGCGTAATGCACTCTTAGCCTTTTTCTTAGCCTTCTTCACACCTTCTGGGCGTGTAGACGACTCCGGCATCGGCTCTTCTGCATCCGAGGGTGATTGCGTCCTCGAGCCGTCCGTGCTCTTTCTTTTCCCAAGGCTTCCTGACTGGGGACTATTTTCATCGTGCAACTCCGGGGACTCCCAGTCAACACGCACGGCATTAGCTCCGGAGATCACACTCTCCCATTTTGGGTACCTACGCAACATAACCCAAGCATCAAAATAAAGAAATTTACTAGGCCCATGATTTCGCTCGTAGATCACGTGCGCTTGTCGGACAACATCGTCGTCATTCTGGCCGCTCCTTTTCCGTCGGAATGCCTGATCGAAGCACCCGACCCACTTGTTCACAGCAGGTATGATTCTCCTCCACCGTCCTTTTAAGGACTCTGCGTTCCTTTCGGGTAGGCCTGTGCCTTCCACGGAGATGTCGTACACACGTTTCACCCTAGTCCACAATGAAGTAGACTTCTGGTTTGTCCCTGTCACCGCATCGCAACTGACTTCCATATATGCAGAGACAAGTCTCTCGTCCTCAGCTGTGGTCCACAACTTCGGATTGGCTTTGGCAGTTTGGACTTGCTTGCGGTGACGACGCTGTGGAGGTGGGGATGGTGGTGTGGGGGTATGTCGTGGTGGGGACTCATCGTCGTCGTTACCCTCATCTTCAGTGTTCGCCATACTATGGCGGCTATTTTGAGACAAGGGTCGGCCAAACATCTGGAACTGCGGTTGATTATAAGGGAATGGTGGTGCATATTGTGAGTATTGTGGGAATGGTAAGTTTTGATCTGGGGATGCGTAGTGGGAGAATTGTGGGAATGGTGAGTTTTGGTCAGGTGGTGGGAATGGTGGTGCGTACTGGGAGAAGTCGGGTTGTTGGAATGGTTGTTGGTAAAATGGACGTGAGGGATATGGTTGTGGATAGCGTGGATGCGGATTTGATTGTGGAGGAGGGGGGGAACGATTGTACTCCGGAGAAGACATTGTGGGAGAAATATGGGATGTAAGTTGAGTTTTGAGTTTTGTGGAAGAGATATGGGGTGTAAGGTGATTTTTGTGTAGGGTATATATAGAGAAAAAATTAGACACTGTGCAATCACGCGGATTACTTTTCTTTCACGCGTATACTGTACATTCACGCGGACTATTTTGTTTCACACGTATACTGTAGATTCACGCGGACTACTTTTGATTCACGCGTATACTGTGCAATCACGCGTATACTGTGCAGTCACACGCGTTTCGAAATTCAAATATTCAAATTTCAAATATTCAAAATTTTGTGTTTAATAGTGATTAATATTGTTAATTAATTAATAGTAATAATAAGTATATCGCGAATTATAATTATAATGTAATTAGAATTAGATTTATATATAATGTATTTTGTTAAATGTTGTGTGAGAATTAAATTTGTTTAATTAAGAAATGATGTGGATGAAAGAGAGTGTAGGGTGGGTGGGGGTAGCCTGGGCATGGATAAGGGGATTTTTTGGGTGGGTTGGGTGAGCTGACGTGGCAGAGAGAGAAGCTGACGTGGCAGAGAGAGAGTGCAGGGCGCCCGGAGGTAGCCCGGGCGCTGTTAAATGTGCTCTTAGGTTTCGTCAATGCTTTTTATGTCGGCCTTTAGTCCGGTCCACGTTGCGAAGCACGAGGCCACATCAAATTAACGAATTTTTTTTTGAGAATGCAACAAGCGGGGAATCGAACTGGGTCTGTACCGTGGCAGGGTACTATTCTACAATTAGACCACGGGTACATCTTGCCTAATTGATTGAGTGCACACAATCTTATATAATCTATTTAGTTTCACAAATACAACGCCCGTGACTGAATATTGGTTTTCGTAGTTGAGAGAGAGTACAAACCAGTCCGGTTCGGCTCATTAGGATCATTTGGAGATCGATTCTAGAAAAAATTAAAAAAAAAATATTTAAAATAAATAAATAAAGACAATTAGAAAACATATTTACAAAAAATAATAATTAAAAACAGATTTTAAAAAAACCAAAACATAAAACAAAAACAAAATATGGGTCTTAATGATTCTTATTCGGCCATCAGAGGTCAAATTTTACTAATAACACCACTTCCTAGTATCAGCAAAGCTTATTCCCTTGTTCTACAAGAGGAGAAGCAAAGAGAAGTTGGAGGATATGGAAATAAGATTCAAGAAACTGTTGCTCTAGCAACAAACAAAACTACCATTCAAGCTGGCAACAAGAGCCAATACCAGACAGAAAAAAGGGGCAAACCCACTTGTACCAACTGCAAAAAGATAGGTCATACTGCTGATAAGTGTTATTGGTTAGTGGGTTTCCCATCTAGAAACAACAATATCAACAATAACCATAAGAGGAACAAACAAACTAGCAAAGATAAATCAGAGAACAACAAGGATGCTAGAGCTTCTAATGTGGAGTCCCAAATAACTGATACAAACATCACTCAGGAACAATATGCCCAAATACTTCAAATTCTTAACAGCAAGAAGGAATCGACAGCTGCTTATGTCAACACAACAAGTACAACCTATTGTTGTTCTATTTTAAATACTGAATCTTGGGTAATTGATAGTGGTGCAAGTGATCATATGTGTTCAAATAAAGCAATTATGATTAACCGTAGAGAAATCAGTAACAATATTATTATAAGACTTCCCAACAATAAGATTACTAAGACTAGAATTATTGGTGATGTCCAACTTAGCAGCAAAATTAAATTGCTTAATGTACTCTATGTACTTGAATTTAGATTAAATTTGATATCTGTTGCTAAGTTAGCTAAACAATCAAATAAATCCACACATTTCTATCCTAGTATTTGTATCATCCAGGACATTGCCACGAAAAAGATGATTGGTTCGGGTAAAGAAATGCTGGACCTTTATATTTTATGTAATAAAGAACATCCAGACAATCATGTGGCTTATAGTACTACCAGAAATGACAGCATCGATTGGCACAGGAGACTTGGTCACATTCCTCAAAGGAGATTACAAATCATTGCTTCCAATGATAATAGTGCTTTTGATAGTTGTAATAAACATTGTGATTACTGTCCATTAGCTAAACAGATCAGAATTGTTTTTCCTGTCAGCATAAGTAACACTTTTCGTATTTTTGATATAATACATGTGGATATTTGGGGTAAATATTCTACTTCTACCTATGATGGTTTCTTTTATTATCTCATTATTGTAGATGATTGGAGTAGGTATACTTGGACATATCTCATGCAATCCAAATCTCAAGTTATTCAATTACTACAAACTTTTACATCTCTTGTCGAAAACATGTTTCAATGTAGTATAAAAAAAGATTAGAAGTGATAATGGACAAGAGTTTATGTCCAAACAAATATAGAAGTTCTTTAATAGTAAAGCCATTATACATGAAAGATCATGTCCTTATACCCCACAACAAAATGGGATTGTGGAAAGAAAACATAGGCATTTGCTTGAAGTTGCAAGAGCCATTAGATTTCATTCCAAAATACCCACCAAGTTCTGGGGATGTTGCATTAATACTTCTTGCTACTTAATAAACATAACTCCCACCATACTTCTAAACAACAAGACCCGTTATGAAATCTTGTTTGAGAAACCACCTAACTATGAACACCTCAAAGTTTTTGGGTGTTTATGTTATGCCACAAATCTGCAACCAAAAGACAAATTTGACCAAAGAGCTAGAAAATGTATTTTTATAGGATATCCTAATGGTCAAAAGGGATATAAAATATATGATATGCAAAATAAGACTGTTTTTGTATCTAGGGATGTTGTTTTTCATGAACAAATATTTCATTGTCAAGAAGAACAAGGAAGAGAAGAACATGTTCATGACACTAGAAACATACCTCACATATATCCTCTAGAAGATAATGAGCATTTTCATAGTCATGCATATGATGATACACATCAAAATGAAGTAGGAACAATAGAGGGAAGTCAAATTGCACCTGCAGAACAAACATGTACCCAAGAAGAAGACCATATTGAAGCACAGAATGCTGAAAACCCACATAATGAGAATGAAGCATTTCAAGTAAGAAGGTCATCCAGACCACACACAAGGTCAGTTCTTCTTAAGGATTTTCAATGCACTACCCTTAGAAGCAACAATGTCCAATCTCAGGTACATTCTGAACACATTTCAACTAACAATATGAAAGTGAGCACCAGGTACCCCCTAAGTAAACATGTCACATATTGTTTCTTGTCCACTGGCTATGTTAATTTTCTTAATAATGTAGATGTTGTTAATGAACCAAGTAAATATTCTGAAGCTTGTGATAACCCCAAATGGGTAGATGCCATGAATAAAGAAATTGAAGCCTTAGAATCTAATCAAACTTGGGATCTAGTACCTATGCCACCAAATAAGAGAATCATAGGTTCCAAATGGATTTATACGGTTAAATATAGAGCTAATGGAGAGATAGAAAGATTTAAGGCCCATTTGGTAGCTCAAGGATTCAACCAAGTTGAAGGTATTGACTACCAAGAGACTTTTGCTCCTGTGACAAAAATGGTCACAATAAGAACTGTTTTAAGCATTGCTTCCATGAAGAATTGGCATATTCATCAATTAGATGTGAATAATGCCTTCCTACATGGCCACTTGATTGAAGAAGTTTACATGAAACCTCCCTCTGGATACTATGACAAGAATGATAATCTTGTTTGTAGATTGAAGAAAACTATATATGGTTTAAAACAACCTTCTAGGTGCTGGTTTGAAAAACTTTCACAAGCTCTACATCCATAGGATTTCTTCAATCAAAATCAGATTATTCACTATTTACTTCCAAGGTGGGAGATTCTTTTACTGTGTTATTAATTTACGTTGATGACATTTTGATTGCAGGTAATGACATCATTAAAATCAAGGAACTCAAGGACTCTCTAAAGAAGGAGTTTCATATCGAAGACTTAGGAAAGCTCAAATATTTCCTTGGTCTAGAAGTTGCAAGATCATCACAAGGTATCAATCTCAATCAAAGAAAGTATGCACTCAATATACTCAAGGACACTGGCTTAGAAAGTGCAAAACCTTTTGAAGCACCTATGGAATTCAATAACAAGTTGGCTCAGGAATCAGGAGAACAACTAAATAATCCTACATCTTTCAGAAAATTGATTGGAAGGTTGCTATATCTCACAATCACTAGACCAGAAATTACCTTTGCAGTCAACTTCTTGAGCCAATTCACGCACCAACCAGACAAGAGACACATTGAGGCAGCTCTTAAGATAGTCAAGTACATCAAAAAGGCACCAGGACAAGGGATTCTGTTCCCAGCTAACAACAAACCAGAAGTTATATCCTACTGTGACTCAGCTTGGGCAAGTTGCCCAATATCCAGGAGGTCAACAACAGGATACGCAGTCTTCTTAGGGGAGTCTTTAATATCTTGGAAGACAAAAAAATAGTCAATCATCTCCAGGTCTTCAGCTGAAGCGGAATATAGATCCATGTCCAACACATGTTGTGAACTAACATGGTTGATTGCATTACTCCAAGATCTGCATATAGCCCATGACAAACCAGCAACTATGTATTGTGACAACAAGTCTGCTCTTCACATTACGGCCAACCCCGTCTTTCATGAACGCACCAAACACATAGAAATTGATTGCCATCTTATTCGAGACAAAATTCACCAAGAAGTCATCAAAACAACTTATATACCAAGCAAAGCCCAGGTTGCTGATCTCTTCACTAAAGCATTGCCATCACCTCAGTTTCAGGAGCTTACACGCAAGTTAGGAGTGCATGACATCCACTCTCCAACTTGAGGGGGGATGTTAAAGTTCATGATTTGTAATTGGGTTAACGAATCTTAACTAAACAGTAAAGATCCAAACCCAGATATGAGACCTATATAAGGCTCAAGTTAACTTGTGTATGGGTAACAAAATATTTTTTAGTTAATACAAACCTTCAGTTTCTTCCCCAATTCTTTTCTTCTTCTTCCTTCAACCCAAGGTCTTGATCTCAGGATGAATTCCGGCATGGATTTTAATAGTGTTCAAAATCAACGTATTGATGGTAACAATTGTAGGTTTCCTGGGTACCAACATTACTTTGTTTGTTTACCAACATTACTTTGCCATGTTGGTATCACATGTTACGTATTAACGTCCAATAATGTACACATTTTCTATTAATAGTTTACCCTATGTGCCTAAATACGTTAGTCACATTGGATAAAAAGAAAATGAGCGTAACATTGGAGGTGGTGTCGAAGGTTTATATTACTGTCGGGAAGGTATATACTAGTAATCATTTTAGGTCTACTTATTGACCTAAAAACTTCTTGAGTAAAAGTTTATTGTAAACCAATGTTACTAATGCACGAAGGGGACTTATATTATCTTTTAACGTCCAACTATGTACACTTATCTTTTAAGAACACATGCCCTTTGTGAGAACCCAACTTTAAGGTGGGAAAATGGGTTTTGTTGGCTGAGGTGGAGGGTTGATTTGATGGTTGGAAATGAGGTGGCTAGGTGATATGTGGATTGGAGGTGAGGTGGACAGTTGGGGTTGAAAGCTTGAATGTTGGTGGTGTATATAAAAGGAGGAGTTGAGTTGAGGAGGGAGATGGTTGTTGGCTTGTGGGTTGGTTTAGTTTGGAGAGAGAGAGGAAGTGAGGTTGGAAGGAGTTTTGGAGATTGGGTATTGTTTGTTGAAGAGGAAGCAAAAGTTGGGTCTGAGGAGTGCTGGAGAGAGGGTGAGAAGGCGAAGGAGTTCAAAGAAATGGAGGTGGAGATCGTGACGTGTGAAGATGTCGTCGGAGAAACGCTCGTTTCAGTGGTGGTGATCGTCGTTGCTCTTATGAACCTTTTTCAAGCTTCCAAGATATATCAAGCCTTGCTTTTACGCTCACCTAAGCTTGTGTGAGTGTTCGACGGTAGGCCGAGAGGATCGTCGGAGTTAGTGCAGAAGATTTTTTGCTCTGTTTTGGTCAACCGATGCTCGATTCGGTCGACCGGTCGTAGTGTAATTTTGGGCGTTTATCTCTCTCACCGGTCGAACGATACCTTGGGTGATCGACAGGTTATGCATTTTGAGTGAGAAGATGAGACCCTGGGTGTTTTCGGTTGACCGGGACCCCTTTGCCGTTCGATCGAAGGCATTGTTGTAGGTCGGTTGGGGGCATTGACCATCCAAACGGTCGACCACCCTTTGACCTGTTCGACCGATCTTTTAAGTCGATTGCGGATGTAGACTTCAAAACGGTCGACCGCCCTGAGATCTTGTTCGATCGATGACTTAAGTGAGGTTCGACCAATTCATATTTCGGTCGACCGGCGATGAGTTAAAGGAATGTTGTTGTCCCTGGTGTTTTTTGGTGGACCGGAAGCCCATTACCGTTCGACCGTTGGGAATGTGTTATTTAATATTATTTTCAGGCATAGACCTTCTACACGGTCGACCGTCCAGAGACTTTTGTTCGACCATTTTGATGTTCGTTTGGTTCGACCATTGAATTGTGGTTCGAAGCAATTACCAGTATTAACGACCAACCGATCGACCGTATGACCTATTTTGGTCGACCATTGGAGCATTGAAATTGTATGTTTGTTTTATGAAGTCGTTGGTGCGTGGATTTGCTTTTACGGTTGATGTTCCCATGATATGACATGTGCATTGAGACCTAGGTAGTATACCCGTGAGGCCATATTCCCTTTTGCATGACCTATATGATATGGCTCTACGGAGCAAGATGACTGTTGGCCTGTGTGACGACAGGGATGACCTTAGCCTTTGTGGCGAAGGAGATGACCTTAGCATGTGTGGTGACGGAGATGATTGTTAGCCCTTGTGCAACAGAGTTCTGTGCCTTAACCTGTGTGGCGACGGAGATGACCGACTGATGTTGTTCCGGCGGATGTGATCGACCGATGTTGTTCCAGCGAGTATGATCGTCCAGCTGTGGCACGGCTGGAGAGTATGACCGACCAGAGTGACGGCTCTGACGGATTGTGGTCTTCGACCACTGATTAGATCTGACGATGACTCAGAAGTGCGTGTGACCTTCACCGAACCCATATGAGTAGTGTAGTTGCGAGTGTGGGTGTGTTGCGTACTTTCCGTATGACCGCATGTGCCCGCGGTGGGTATTTACAGATGTCTAAAAATAGACTTATGACTAATGAACCCCGGTTAGGGAAATGACTGTTATGACTTATGACCTGACAACCCATTTGGGAAATGATCTATTATGATTTATGTTTGGCATGATACTAGGATGATAGGTCATGTTTCGCATTGCATGTAGGTGGGCATACGGGGTTTTTCTTTATGTAAACTCATGTTATGTTTTCATTTTAGGTTCCCCTTCGGGAGATGGTAGGGTGGTGACTGAGGACGAGTGTATTTTGGGAGTCGGGTCCTCGAGTCTTTTTCTGAGGTTCTATGACTACTTGTATATTTGTATTGGTTGTATTTTGAGGTAGTCATACTTTTGACAACTCTTGTATACGGTGCACCATATATTATATGTATACTTTTGAGTAGTGTTCCCTGGGTTGATGTTGATATCCTTTGATTATCTTTTATTAAAAGTTTCAAATTTTCCACTGTTTCGGGGACGTAACACCTTTTTTTCAGATCACCCCTATTCACGTCTACTAATGTACCCGTTTCCTGCTATTATTTTATCCATCTCGCTTAAGCATATTACACATTTCTTTAGTAAGCCTGGGTAAAAGCAAACAAGCTAAACAATGGGTGTGTTAATCTGCGGCATTTTGATAAAGTATGTTATGCTTTAACATTACATAAAGTGTCTAAACTAACTAACGAATGCGACGTGAATCAACTATTAAAAATCAAATATAACTATCTCGTAGGAAGTGGAGAATGCATGAAAAAGTGTAGATGTGTGATTCATGTGTGTGTACTATTAAGTGTTCATAACATGAATAATATGGAAATCTATCATGACCATAATCCTAAGTGTGTCTGAACATGGATTAAGATTTAGCATCATTATTAAAACATACAAAACATTAATCAAGATACGATCATCATTAAAACATACCAAACATTAATCAAGATAAGGTCAAAGAAAACCATAAGGTTACATATAAATCTTATCTTTATCCACTCAAATCTTATTCTCACCTCATCATTTCCCATAAAGTGGGCCCACTAACCAAAGCATGTGCTAAGCATCCATTATGACCATTAACACATAAAAACCAAGAGTGAGAAATCCATCAAAATGTCTATGGAAATCATTTGAAGCTCCAAGAGATTAAGATTAAACCACACACAAATTTAACAACATTGACACTTCACATCATCCTCCACAACCCCCCATTAGGGATGAATTACTCACTAATCATCATGTTAACAAAGAAAACAACAAGGTACAAACACATGAATAAGTAGAGAAGACTAAATCAAACCAAGACAAGAATGTAAGTGACAACAAACTTTTGATTAATGAAAGATGATTACAAATGGTGTTCCACTACTCTACTAAGCAAGAAAATAAGCCTAACCTAATGAGGAGAAAGAAGAAGAAGAAGGAAGGAAGGGTTACAAGGTTATTTAAAGAAAAATGGAGGGACTGGATTAATCTGGACACCATCGAACAATTGCAACTCATGACTAGATATTCGAGAGTGTTGGATTTCGTGTCTTATACTTGTATATATATTATTAAAATTTTACAAGCAATTAGGATTGATTTTCTTATTTTTCAACAATTTTATATACAAAATTTCCTAATTGTATTTCAATATATATTGTATACTAATTAATATTGAAATACATAGATTTGATCATACCTAGGGGATTATCAAATCCTTTTTACCTATCGGAAGTCGGGTTGCATGTCGGATTGCCTCGGAATCACATCCAAGTGTTCACCAAACTCTAAACAAGATTAGAGAGATTGAAGCTAGTCAATCAATATTTAATTCAAGGTTAGAATCAGCTAATAGACCATTCTATACTCCAAAGAATTTAATATCTGAAGCACTCAATTAATAGGAAGAATTTCAAATTGAATGATGGAGAAATATGAAGAGGAGATTTTTGCATTAATTTAAACAAATGAAGGGATGATGAACTTATTTATAGGGCATCATTAAACCCACGTCATGGGTAAACCACTTACACATGATCCATTGTTAATATCTCCACTAAACCATCTTATAGGTAAACCACTTTGCAAATGATCTCTTGTTTATATCTCCTCTCATCATCCCAAAACTTTTTTTGACCAAGGTGGTTTAAATCCAGACATTAATCAACAAAATCTCTTATCAATATATGGAAAAACATGGGCAAATTGTTGAACCATTTTTCACTATTTTTGACTTTACCAAATTTTGGATTAATATCCAACGAAATTTGGGTTGTGGGGTTTTAACAAATTCATATATTATAACGTTGCGGATCACATTATATCATGTAATATATTATCATATATAAGGTCAAAACATTATACCCCATAATATATACATCTCATACGAATTTATTTGTTATTCTAATCATTTCGTTATTCCAACATATTGATTTTATTATTTTACCACATATATATTATTTCATAAGACATGAAACGTAATACATCATATGAAATATAAAATCACATCTCTTGTTTCCCAATTTTGTGGCGTGACCTATAAGAGGTATATAGCTACACATTATAGTTACCCAAATAACAAAGTTGTTTTGTTCACTCGAACAAAACACGACCCATTTAGTGATATGTAATATATCACTTGTGTCTATCCCTTCCCTCATGATATTATGAATATTATACAAAGTAGGAATGTGTCATCTTTATATTATATATTCTTTTTCTTGATCTCATAAGCTAATTATAAATATGTAACTATACATAACCTACATTGTGCACATTATAATTTTACTTTATCAAGCTGCCTAATAATATCATCGCTCAAATGAAGAGGGACAATGATAATCTTTTGACATATCATCTTTTCCAGCACAAATTATGTATAATCAAGTAATATCTTTATCCCTTTGCGTAATGATAACTTTTCATAATAATCAAATTACACACTTCTCATGTGAAAAGATATAGGTCTCATATTTTAGGATTCAAAGACACAATGAAAACATTAATGACACAAACACAATTCCATAATGTTTCATTTATTAGGTCTATTCAATATATGAAAGAAAATATTCTTCATTTCATATACTCATGTTGTTAAAATATTTGTAGAGCTACAATATCCTTTAACCAATGTGACAATCTTATCTCGGTAATTAATGTTCCATGTTAATTACCATGTACTATGAATTTCTTTTGATTTATGCAAACCATTACTTTTAGAGCTCTACGGTTAATGACCTAGAGTCTCTTCCTTAACACTTGGTCCATTGTCGCGAGCCGATTCAGTCTTAATTGTAGAATTAATTCTCAAGTTCATGACATTATGGCCTTTTGTGACAAATATATTTTCTTTATGATCATGTCCCTATGGGATTTCAGTTGGATCCTTCCTGATTTTCAATCCAGTCCTTGGGTATTACAAACATGTCCAAAAAGCTTCCTAATCAGTTAATTCTTCTTGTATTTATGTCATGTTTGTTTACTTTCTCTTCTTTATTACCTAAACCCTGAAATGTAAGAAACAAATACCTGAGTAGCAAAAATATGGGGTAATAAAGGATATATAACATGAATACATCATATGATATGCTACTAATCAAATATCCCCACACTTAATCTTTTGCTAGTCCCGAGCAAAACAAAGAAATAAAAAACTTGAAAATGGAAAATCCTAACTCCATTTCATAGGAATGACATTTGCGCTTAGCAAGTGCAACAAGTCGTTAAACCTCATTGTCTCCATGGAGGAGGAGTGGTGTCTCCTGAGGGTTTTGTGCGGATATACCCACAAAATCCGAACATTGATGCATTACTCAACCTAGGAACGCGACACGACTGATCTACTTTTTGTAGGATTTCGTGCCCCTATGTATGCATATATTTTTCGAATTTTATACATGCATGTAGGATCGATTATCACATTTTCGATGATTTCATGTACATTATTCTATATATATTGTAGTACATAGTAATTTACATATATATTATACTAAATAGAAGATGATCATACCCAAAGGTTCTCTAAAACTTTTATGAGGATTCCTAGTTGCGTTGCTTGTCGAATCGCCCATCGATTCACCTCCAAGTGTTCACAAAACTCTAAACAAGATTAGAGAGAAAGGAGCTAGCAAATTCAATCTCTAAATCAAGCTTAGAATCTAGCAAATAACCCCTCTGAAGCTCTTTGAGAATTTAATCTCTACAATCTCGAAATAATTAAGAAAAATTCGAATGGATTAGTGGAGAGGTTAGGGAGAAAGAATATTTTTGTATTAACTTAAAACAAGTAGGGAGAGGAGACCTATTTATAGACTCTCCTGACACATACATCATGGGTAATTGATTAGTAGCATATCATATATTGCATTCATGCTATAAATCCTTTACTTTACCCCCAATATTGTGCTACTTGAGTGTTGTTGTAGTGTTTTAGGTGTTAGAAAATAAAGAAGAGAAAATGGAACAAAAATGAGATGAATGCAACAAGAATAGAATGAATTGAAGACTTCTGGACCTAATTGTAATGTACAACGACTAGATCGCAAATCAAGAAGGACCCAGGTGAAAACCCAGAGGGACCTGATTGTGAAATGCAAAGTATTGTGACACATGACTTGAACCAGATCAGAATGGCTTCACCCAACGTGCAAAATTAAACATTTAAGATCCTCGAAGAAATCAAGACCGATCGGGTGCAACCGATCCTTCACTGTCGGATCATTTTGGTCCAATTGATCTTCAATTTCTCCCGTGGCTCGGACGTGATTAATTTGGTGCACCAGATTGTAGAGAAAGTTATGACAACCGTCGGATTGCTCCCAGATCCATCCAAACCCTTATTTCTTCTATAAATACCATTGTAATCCCTCCTCTCCACCTCTTCTTCCTCCTTCCCCCATTAAAGTACGTTTTAGTTCCTATTTTAGTAGTGTAAATAAGGGGGTTGGAGAGGAGCAAAACTTTGTATTTTTATTTCTTAATCAAGTGTTAGTGTTGTTCTTTAATTACATGTCTTTCCTTTGATGCAATTTCTTTTATGTTGTTGTTTGCTTAATCTTGTTGTTCTTCATTTTCATTATGGGTTTATGTTCTTTTCATGTTTTCTTTAGTTTAGAGATGAGTAGAGAGTAGTCCATCCCCATTGGGGTTGGAGAAGAAGGTGATTTGATCATGTGATGGATTAGTGAGTGTGTTAATCTTAATCCTTTGAACCTTACATGATTTCCATAACCATCTAATGTGATTTCACTCTTATCGTTGATGTGCTAATGCTCTTGAAAGAAACTTAGCACATGCTTAAATTAGTGGGCCTATTTTATATCAAATGATGAGTTAGGATAAGCATGGAGTGGAAGAAGGAAACAATACATGTGCATGCATGTGCTCATGTTGGCCTTATCTAAAATAATGTCTTGTATGTTTTAATGATTGTGATAAACCTTATTTCATATGGACACAGTTGGATTTGAGTCATTTTGCATGTGAACATATTAGCTTTATTTCAATTATTGTCTTGTATGTTTTAATGATAAGGTTTTATCTTATTTCATGTGGAGGCAAAGTTGGAATTGAGTTTTATGGATTTCATGCATGACATGTTTTGATGAGCACATTTGAACACACACACAACACACATTTTCGTATTCACATTCTTTCTCTACCCCCTAAGGAGTTTAGTTTTCATTGATCGTTTTTCCGATTTCTCACGCATTGTAGTTTAATTTTGATCACATCTCTCTCTTCTTCTTCCCACTCATGAATCCGACTCATACGCGCTCCCTATGGACCGACCCATATTTGCCACCACTTCAACGTGGTCGTGCACATGTGGTATTTTAAAAATGATTCAATCAATAATCCACTTACCCATGATCTCTTGTCGTTCTTTCCTTTAAACCAATAACAAATTGACACATAATTATCCTCAAATATGTTTGACCACAATTGGAATAAATCCAGCCCATGATCAACATTAATCTCTTAATAATTCTAGCAAAATCGAGTCCGCCGGTCGACCAAAAAAACCAACCGGTCGACCGATTGGCAATTAATTGTGGTTTCGGGTTGACCATGAAACCGGGCGTTCAACTCATCACACACTCAAAGTTACTGTGATTTTTCAGTCAAACAGAACGTATAAATGGTGGACCGATTTAACATAAGAAACGACTACTGTAAGTTTTCGGTTGGACTGAGCTACAAGACGGTCGACCGATTACTACCATGAAGAATTTGTGCAAGCTCCTAGAAGTTTGTGGTCGAACCACGACTTCAACCGGTCGACCGATCATTCCTGAAAAAATTCCTTGAATTTTTTCGGTCGACCGGAAGGGCACACAACAACTAGTGTTGATTTCCGGTCGACCGGTCTCCGAAAACATTCGACCGTTTTGGCCCAATTTTTGCCTTCACCAAATTTAAATTTATATCAAACAAAATTTGATCTTTGGGGTTTTTAGCAAATTCACATATCGTGTAATATATTATCATATGTAATATCAAAACATCACACCCCATAATACACACATCTCATATGAATTTATTTATGATTCAACTATATTATTT
Organism: Triglochin maritima; assembly: GCA_963682175.1. Lineage (NCBI taxonomy): Eukaryota > Viridiplantae > Streptophyta > Magnoliopsida > Alismatales > Juncaginaceae > Triglochin > Triglochin maritima. The sequence goes on from OY821785.1 coordinate 10,508,883, forward strand.
TCGCAGCATATTGGTTTTCATGATTCACCACATGTATGCTAGTTTACATGAAACCCGATACATCATATGAACACAAAATCAAGCTTATTGTTTCCCAATTTTGTTGTGTGACCTATAGGAGGATTCAAGTTATATTGACAATGATATTAAACACTTAATATCACAAACTATAAGCGGTATCTAGCTACACATTATGGTTACCCAATTAGCAAAGATGTCTTGTTGACTCGAACTAAACGCGATCCATTTAGCGATGTAAAAACATCACTTGTGTCTATCCCTTGCCTCCCGACATTAAGAATATCATACAAAGTAGAAATGTGTCACTTTTGTATTATTTATTCATTTCTTGATCTCTTAAGCTAATTATAAATATGTAACTTAACACAAGTCACATTGTGCACATTATAATTTTACTTTATCAAGGGCCCAACTAATATCATTACATAAACAAAGAGGGGTAATGATAATCTTTTGACGAACTATCTTTTCCAGCATAAGTCATGTTTAACGAACTATTGTCTTTATCACTATTCTTAATGATAGCTTTTGACAACTCTTATGTGAAAAGATATAAGTCTGATATCTTAGGATTCAAGACACAATTAAACATTAATGATACTAAACACAATTCCATAATGTTTCATTTGATAGGTTTGTTCAATATATAAAAGTAACCATTTTCCTCTTTTATATACTCGTGTTGTTAAATATTTGTAGAGCTACAAAACTCTTTAACCAACTCGACAATCTTATTTCGGTAGTTAATGTTACATGTAAATTACCATGATTGTGAATAACTTTTGATTTATGTAAACCATATCTTTTAGAGCTCTACAGTTAAGGACCAAGAGCATCTTCCTTAACATATCTAAAAGACGAATACATTAATCAATGAACAAAATGTTTGCACATCCAATTCATAATAATTGACATATAAAAGTAAACTCTTAGAACACATTCCCTTCACTTTTGTCGATCAATGAGTGTGGTAATCCTACAGGCCGACTCTCTCTCTCTCTCTCTCTCTCTATATATATATATATATATATATATATATATATATATATATATATATATATATATATATATATATATATATATATATATATATATATATCTTGTCAACACACCTAACATCGAGAACCATTAGTACAAGTTAATTAAATACTTAAGTGAAAGACATTGACAACCTTAACAACCTCAAGTGATACATCGTGTATAAGTACATTAAGGTTTTTATTTTCTTTTTTCCTTCTTTTCTTTTTACTGAACAAGGAATTAAAACATGTTTATGTTTAATTCTCCCAGGCTTCCGTTTCGTGCATCATTGCCTACGAGGACTTACACTATCATGTACACCTTCCCCTAGATCTCCACCTAGGGCGATCTCTACCACCCGTGTAACGGGAGTTCGGTCGGTGTATCCCAAGTCAGATGATTGGAAAACATCAGGTATTAAGTCCCCCTCAAACCTAATTTCTCGAGTAGTAGGAGTCGTGTGAGAAGAGAGAACAACATACTTTATTTTTCACCTACATATGAATGAAAACCCCTACACATAAGGTTTCATAACAAGACTTTAAGGGTCCCTAACTTCAACAAATTTCCTTATACTAACAAGCACAAATTCCTTCAAAAGGAGACTCACTAGGTTTATGGTGGACTTCTTTATTTGTTTGATTACTCAAACCTTTGATTACTCAAACCTTTGATTACTCTCCCCTTGAGGGAAAACTAGGGTGCATCCTTACGACTAGATAAGACGTAAAACTGATGTACTAGATATCCTAATGCATCTTGTTTAAGTCGATTCTGGGAGGTTCATTTTTTCTTTATCTCTCAACGGTTTTGCAACTGCTAAACACATGCAAAACCAACAAAACATTTTTTTTTCGCAAACACATTAAGATTTTCAAAAAATGGAAAAAATTAAAGCACTCGACAAGCAAAAGAAGGCAAGCCACTCAAGGATCATGGTATAACAAGATATATCAATGTAAATTGCAACACACTATCATGAGCCTTACAATACAAACAAAAAAAACAAAAAAAAGAAAAGACTTAACTATATACAGATGATAAAACTCCCCCCATACACACACTTAAGTCATGCATTGTCCACAATGTATGCAAAGAATAAAATGCAAGGCTTAATCGACTATTGTCACCTCCGTCGTCACCAAGAAGAGGATGTCCCTTGTGAGGAGGAACTCCTTGGCTCCAATTTCTTGAGCATCTTGTAGATCTTGTGATTTTACTTTGAAAACACTATGTTTTTTTCGAACAATGATAATGTGTCGAAGTCGTGGCTGAATAGGTCTCCGAGTCCACAAAACCGTCGTAGGAATTGGTATGGGAGTCCACTTCATTGTCTTGATCCCACCAGGAGTTGGGAACTAAGTGCGAATAGGAGGGCGTGATATGCTCGATATCAATTGCGACCCCCTTATAGTCGATGAGATCTTGAGTGTAGGTGGAGTCAAAATGACTGCAAATCCTAGTGACGAGGAGGGGCAAGGCCTGCCTCCCCACTCGTACACCCTTTTGCTGCGTGCAGAAGAGTTCATTGCAGATGCAGTGTTGGGCTCTAGTCATTAAGACAAAGACAAAGTCTAGGTAGGCTGCGAAAATGGTGGAGTGGTGTCACAAACCGAAGATGTTCTTGCTCACCCAGCGAGCGTCTACATGAATATTTTCGTTCAAATGGGCATAACTCAAACTCCCATGAGGTTTACTGGGTTCCCTTTACCCATCGATAAAAATCGAGCATTTTACGCTAGTGGACTTTGTCATCCAAGTAGGGTAAGACGTTAATATCCATAATTAAAGAGGGAGTGAGTGGATACGTAGTGTCATTGATGGTGAATATCATACATTCACCTTAGTCGGTCAGGGAACGAAAAAATAAATTTACCAATGATGGGGCAAAATGCTGACTCTCGTCCCCATAAAGGAGAGGGATCCACCCAAGTTCGGCAATGCAAACATCAGTCCCTAAATGGGTAATTATAAAGGCAAAGTTGGATTCCACCATACTTATGGCCAACCTGACGCAAACTTTTCGTGGCGTCCCCTACTGTACTGACTATGGAGGGCTGAGGATGCAGGCGTAGACACGAAGAGAATAGTACTAAGTGAACCCATCACAGACCAAAGCAAACATTGAGGAGTTGGAAAAAACTCTTTCATGAAGAAGTCAAAAAGATTAACTTCGTCCAAAGCAAGAAAGAACCTTGTATATACAAGGTCAGTGGGAGTCACGTGGTATTTCTGATCTTGTATGTCGATGATATACTCCTCTTGGGGAATCATATTTGATTGACATCATATCATGCATATATATGTCTCTTATATCCATTATCTTTCACTAAACAATGCTACGAAACGAGTTTTATGTTTGAGTTTCAGGAATAATTATGTTTGAGAAGGAGAGACTATAAAGGACTTAAAGCAAGAAAAATGACTAAGTTGCAAGACTTATGAACTGAGATGCAAGAGAAAGGGACCTGAATGTAAAAACAAAGGACCAATGAGTAAATGAAGAAACTCCACACCATCATGAGGAGTATTTGGGCAATTGGATTCGGGTCGCAAGCCACACAACCGATTAGGATGCATCATACATGAAGAAATGGAGCCAGACAACAACACTTCAAACCAGAGCCCGATTTGAAGCATATAGACCGCCAATTGGTGGCCCATGAACACTGATTGGCGGTCTGGATTAGTCTGGATCTTCTGAGGTTTAGTTGGATCATGTATTAGGGTGTTTTATGTCTATTTTTAGTAGTGTATTAGTCCCATATCGGGGGATTGTCCCCGATTACCTTTTTCTTCGGCTATAAATAGAACTCCTCCTCCTTTGTATTCACCCATTGCTTGGTGGAATTCTCTCTACTTGGAGTAAGCCTTGGAGCAACAACTCAAAGTGGAGAAGAATGCTACTAGTAATGTGGGTCATTTAATAAAATAGTTTTTCATAGTTTTGTTCTCATGTTGTCTCTTTTTTATGTATGCTTAGCTTAGTCTTATTTCTTTGATGTTAGGCTAAATTAGTTAGAATGTCTCATTTCTTCTTTATTTTAATTGCTAGCATAATGTGTAGTGAGTAGATCCATCCCCTTTGGGGGTGGAGATGATGTTCATATATATTGTGAAGTTTGAATGATTGATGAATTTTTGATTGTGTAGACTTGCATGTTTTGTATGTTCATTGGGGGTATTTTAATCATCTACATGTTGGGGAATTTTGATGGGGTTTGCCATAATATTTCGACACTTCCCATGCTTTGTTTTCTCATGTTTATTGACTGAAATTTCCTGTTGAATATGCTACATGTTAGTTATGTGTTTGTATTTGTGTTTACTTGCTTGATTGATTGAAGAAACTTTATTTTGATGGGTTTTGCCATAACATTTAGACACCTCCCATGCTTACCTTTGTTCTTTACATGAGTTTATGGTTTTTGATGAGTCTTGCCATATCTTTAGACACTTCTCATGCTGAGCCTAATCTTATGATAATCAAGTAGTAATTGCCGATACATTGTGTGAATGGATTGATAGGTTTTGCCACATCTTTAGACACTTCCTATGCATGACAACACACACATGCTTACATGCATCATTCATCAGTAATTTCACTTCATATGTGCACACACTCCACCCCTTAGGAGTTTCTCTTTCTGATTACCAATCTTTCGTGCTTTCTTTCGCATTTCGTACTTATTAGTTTAGTGTAGTTTAGCTTTAGAGTAATCACATTTTTTTCTCCCTTTATTCGCCACTTGATTTCTGACAAACCAGAGGCTACTCACCTCCCTGCGGATCGACCCGTACTTGTCACGTCTTCACCGACGTCGTGCACTTGTGGAAATTAATAAAACGTTTAAACAACATCCCTTTGTTAGAGCAAACGAGAAGTTCATTGAAGTCTACATTTTCAATGAAAGACATGGGTCAGTGATTTGATCGTTTTAATAACCGCAATTGCACGGTGTCGGTGAAGACGTGGCAAATGCGGGTCGAAAATCGAGTTCTGAGTGTTGTTTTGACTACCATACTCGAATGGGAAAGGAGAGGAGAATTATGGCACCTAATCTAGATGACAAACGCGACAAGAAACAATGACTAATAAAAAACGAATCCCATAGGGGGTGGAGAATGAATGCAAAAGTGTAGATGTGTATTCGTGTGTGTGTAACATTTAGTGTTCATGCCATGCATAACATGAAAATATTATGATGCCACAATCCTAAGTGTGTTTCTACATGGATTAAGATTTATCACCATTATGAAAACATACAAAATATTACTCAAGATGAGGACAAATACAACCACATGATTACATGTTTAATGACATAAAGAATATGGAATCCATAATGACCACAAACCCAACTATGTCTCTACATGAATTAAGATTTAGCATTATCATTTAAAACATACAAGATATTAATTAAAATGAGGCCAACAAGAGAACATGCTCCCATATGCCATCCTTGTCTCTTTACCCACTCCAACCTTATCTTCACATCATCATTCCCTATAAAGTTGGTCCAATAATCAAAGCATGTGCTAAGCATCAATTAAGACCATTAACACAAAGGCAAGAGTGAGGAACCCAACAAAATGACTATGGAATTCATGTGAGGCTCCAAGATTTGGATTAAACACACACACACACACTAATACAACACATAATTACTGCATATCACCCGCCACCCCCTAATGGGGATGTACTACTCTTTACTCATCTCCATAACCAAGAAAACGACAAAAGAAAAACAGCCCATAAGCAAATAAAGAAAACAAATATTAACCAAAGCAAGTGAACAAAGTTTGCATCGAATGAAAGATAACAACATGAACATAAAAAACTAACTTAATTAACAAAATGAAGATTACAAGGTTGCTCCTCCTCTCCTCCACTACACTATTAATCAATAAACTAAAACCTACTATAATAAATAAGAAATAAAACCTACTCTACTAAAAAAGAAAGGAAACTAACCTAAGGAGGAGAGGAAGGAAGAAGAAGAAAGGAGGCATTACAAGTCTATTTATAGAAGATTAGAGGGTTTGAATGAATTTAGACGCAATTTGACGGCTGTAAATCAGATCTAGATATTGCATATTGCTCTAACCCGCCACCAAAATTAGAGCTAAATGAAGCAAAAACATCCGCCAATGGCCGAATGGCAGATCAAAATCCACCACTAGCAGATCTGGTTGCTTTGATCGGTCTGAAATTTCTACAACATGTTAATGTTGCTTTGTTGCACGTGGGGTTGAGCCATGGTCCATTGTGTAGAGCCAATTTGATTTAAATTGTTGATTTACTCCTCAAGTAATGGACTTTTATGACATAATATATATCTTTACACTTTGGTCCATTCGGGTTTTCACTTGGGTAACCCTGCGTTTTCAGTCCAGTCCTTGGGCATTACAAACAGGTCCAAATACCATCCAAATCAGTCCTAGGTCTTTTTCTCTTCCATTATCTTTTTATTGTCTAAACCTTGAAACACATCAAACAAACATTCAAGTAGCACAAATTTGGGGTAAAATAAAGGATATATAGCATGAAAGCAATATAAGATATGCTACTAATCACTGAGGCTCAATACATCTTGGGAATCAAGATATATAAAGATATACCCCGTAGACTCATTGGCATAACTCAACGTACATACAATGACAAGGTCTTGGAAAGTGATTAGTAACATAACATGCATCATATTTATGCTATATAACCTTAATTTTACCCCAATATTGTGCTACTTGAGTGTTTGTTGTTATATTTTGCATATTAGGTAATAAAGAAGAGAAGTGAAGAGAAAAAGGACTGAAACGTAAGACGAAAAGACTTAAATGAAGCAAAATGGACCTCAGCCATACACAAGGACCCATCTGCAAGAGAGAGGGATCTGGACAAAAGCCCGGAGGGACCAAATAACAAACTGAGAAACTCCACACAATCATAAGAAGTATTTTGGCAATTAGATTCAGGCTCAGACTCCAATAATCGATCCGAGTGCACCCCACATGAAGAATTGAAGCCCTAAAGAAGATATCCGAATAGGGGTCCGATCCGACAAAAAGTGACTTCCAATTGGCTACCCAAGACCACCAATTAGTGGTCCATTAATCTCAGAATCTGACCCAGTTTCGCGCATATATGGTTTATGTCTATTCTGTGAATGTTTCATTAGTCCCACACCGGGTGATTGTCTCCAATTGCTTTTTTCATGTCTATAAATAGAACTCTTCTTCCTCCTTTGTAAACTAAGAATTGCTTGGTGGTCATTCTTTCTACTTAGAGTAGGCATTAAAGCAAAACTCAAGTGGAGAAGATTGCTACTTGTAATGTGAGTCATGTAAATAAAATAATTCTTCGTTGTTTTGTTTTAATGTTGTCTTTTTTAATGTTTGCATGTTTATTTTAGTTTGTTTTCTTAATCTTAGTATAATTAGTTATGATGTCTTTCTTTCTTAATATAGTTTGTAGCTTAATGTGTAGTGAGTAGTTTCATCACCGTTTGGGGGTGCAAAAGTTGTTTATACATGTAATGGACAATGAGATGAATGCTATCTTTTGCAATATGTGTGATGAATGTGAATGTATGCTTGTTTGTTTAAAAGAGAATATTTAACTTGATGGGTTTTGCCATGACCATTAGGTATTTCCCATGCTTGTTTAGGTTCTTAATAACAAACTTGTTTATGCTCATGTTAATCAACTAGGTTAGTGATTGAAATGATAGGTTTTGCCACAACCATTAGGTATTTCCTATTCATGAAAACACAACCTACACTTGTGCCTTATTGAATGCATTCTTCACCACCTTATCACATGTGTACACACAGTCCACCCCTTAGGGGTTTTCCTTCCTGGATTTCACCTTTCTAGTTTGTTAGTTGCTAGTTTAGTTTCATGTTAGTCTTGTGCTTCCATTTTTCTTGTTGTTAATTGCTACTTTAGTGTAGCTTAGTTTAGGGTAATCAAACTTCTTATCCTCTTATTTTCCACTTGACTAAAGAAGAACCGGAGTTGACACACCTCCCTGTGGACTCAACCCGTACTTGTCGTGTCTTCATCGATGTCGTGCATGTGCGGTTATTTTAATTGAATCAATAAGGTTTTTGACGTCGTTGCCCGGGAGGTGCTCTGTCCAGACTATGGTTTGGGCGATCCAAGTGTATTTGATCTTTTGTTTTAGTTTTGGTTTATTTCAGGACGTTTGAAGTGCACTAGGGAATACGTAGGACAAAGTTTGGAGCATTTGAAGCTAGGAAGACAGCCAGGTAGTGGTCTGAGACCGCTGGTTGGCGGTCTGGTGAGCTCCTTTGTCCTCAAATTTTCTTTTGGTTGTTGGTAATGATACTGTAGTTGTCTGACAGCTCAATTTGTCATGTTCTGACCTGTAGATTGCTCCCAGATCAATCAATAAACCAATCAATCCCCTTTTTATACAAGTTGGATCATAAAACTTAAAGCAAAAAAATTAGACTAATTGTCATCTAGGTCATGCATCATTTGTAGACCTTGCACGCTGATTGGCATCATTTCATGTTTATATTTGTATCTTATATCCATTATCTTTGACCTAAACAATGTTATGTTACGAGTTTTATGTTTAGTTTTCAGGAATAAATAGGTTTGAAGAGATGAAGCATAAAAGGACCCAAAAGCTGGGAAAAAGGACTGAATTGTGAGATCTGGGGACTAAGATGCAAGGGAGAAGGACCTGAATGTAAGACAGAAGGACCTAAGAGCCAAAGAGAATACTCCACACCATCATGGGGAGTATTTTACCAATTCGATTCGGGTCGGAGCTCCAATAAGTCAAGTAACCGCATCAAAGACCAACAATACCAGAAAGAAAAGCCCACAACAAATTCCAACGCGATCTGAAGTATTTGGACCGCCAATTGGTGGTCTTGGACCACTAATTGGCGGTCCATATTACTCAGGATCCGCCCAAATTTCTCCTGGACTTGTATTAATGTTCGTTTAGGCTATTTGTGGTATTGATTTAGTCCCACATCGGGGGATTGTCCCCGATTAGCTTTTTCTATGCTTATAAATAGAACTCTTCACCTTACATTGTAATTACCCATTGCTTGGTGGCATTCTCTCTACTGAGTGAGCCTTGAAGCAAAAACTCAAGGTGGAGAAGAATGCTACCTTCAATGTGAGTCATTTGTTAATAAAATAATTCTTCTAGTTTCTTTTAATCTTGTCTTTTAATTTGTGCATGTTTGTTTAGTCTTTCCTTTCCTTTTAAGATTCTTTAATACTTATTGCTTTCGTAGTTAACTTTCATTTCAGTATTATTCTTTCTTTTGTTAATATAGTTAGTGTAATGAGTAGTGAGTAGTTCCATCCCCATTTGGGGGTGGAGAAATATGTGATATAATCATGTAGTGTATTAAGTGTGTGTTATCTTTATCCCTTGAGCTTTATATGATTTCCATAACCATCTAATGGGTTTTCACTCTTATCTTTGATATGCTAATGCTCTTGAATGAAGCTTAGCTTATGCTTTGATTAGTGGACCTATTTTATGGGGAATGATAAGGTTAGGATATGGATGAAGTTAATATTGGAAACACAATTTGTAGTGTATGTGCTCTTGTTGCCTTTACCTTAGCTAATGTCTTGTATGTTTTAATGATGTAGTCTTATCTTAATTCATGTGGAGGCATAGTAGGGTCTAGTCTATATACTTGAGTTCTTTTAGCTTCATTCCAATTATTGTCTTGTATGTTTTAATGATGTAGTCTTATCTTAATTCATGTGGAGGCAAAGTTGGATGTAGTTTTATGATTTCATGCACTACATGTTGTGAGGAGCTTAATTGAACACACACACACACACATCTTCATATTCACATTATTTCTCTACCCTCTATGGGGCTTAGTTTTATTGCTTATCTTCATTTCCTTTTTACATCTTAGTGTAGTTTAGTGTAATCAAACCAACCTTTCTTCCCTTTCTTCACCTCTCTCCTTCGCACAAACCAAGTGTCGACACACCTCCCAGTGGACGACCCGTATTTGCCACCGCTTCAACGTGGCCGTGCACGTGCGGTTAATATAAAATGATCAATCAAGTTTTTGGCACCGTTGCCGGGGAGGTGCTCTGTCCAGACCTTGGCTTGGACGATTCAAGGGGTTTTTGATTTTTTTGTTTCCGGTTGTTCTTAGTTTCAGGGAACCATCGGAGCAAGGGGTGGCTACTGGACAAGTTTGAGGACCAGAAGTTCAAAAAGGACCGCCAATCAGCGGTTGGAGACCACCAATTGGCGGCCGGGTGAGGGTTTCCTGCTTCAAAATTTGTTCCGATAGTTAGTGCTTTAATTTTTGTTATCTGGGAGCCATATTTTGCATGTTGTGACTTCTCTTTTGCTCCCAGATCATTAATCACTCCCCCATTAATCAACTTGGACCATAAAACTCAAAGCAAAAGATTAGACTCCTTTCCATCTAGGTCATGCATCATGTGTAGACCTTGCATGCATTAGTCTTTTCTTTTCTTTACATTTTGTTGTTGATTGCTGGCGTGAGGTACGTGCACCCAAATCTCTCATTCATGCATGTTTCGATCATGCATTAGTTAGTAAGGTGCATCGGGACAAGAGTGAGAGAGCGTTTGATTGGAGTGATTGATTGCTAGATCTAGGATTAAATCGCTACTAAGGAGGGGCTGTCCCATAAAAGATAAGGTGGGGGATTTCATCACCCTTCCCTTGGTCCCAAAAAAATCACTCTTAATAAAGCCTTAACTAAAAGCAAGTAGACATTGGCCCTAGGATTGCGGGCGCACTAGGAGAGTAATCTAGTTGAGACTGTCATGACTTGATCGACGTTGCCTACCTTGTCGATAGTAGGAGGTACTGGATCTCCGGATCTGGTATCACTTGCTGGGCATTGTGGTCCTCGTTGTAGGGAGGTGAGACGTGTCGAGGCTAGTGACCTCGAAGTTAGGCGTCGTCTAGCCTAAGGACCCATTGCCTTACATTGTTTGAGCCGTGCTTGCTAGTTAGGCTTCTTCCTGATCCCTCTACCCACGCCAGCTCTAGGGATTCTTCCCTCCTCACCTGAGTCCTCTCCTCATCTATTCTCTACGTATAGTCTCCTCCTCTAGTACACCTTCTGTTGTGTGTCGTTTAGAGTCGAGTCGAGCATTTTATGCGAGGTTGATCTCGTTCTGGTGAGAGCGCTCGACTCGAGAGAGTGCATTCTTCTGAGATGGACGGTCTTGGTGATCGACCATCTCTGCCTCGTGCTCCTTTGGAGCAAGAGGCCGAGTCGTCTCGTGGTGGCGAGGGAGACCGGGTTCCATACATGGAGTACCTCGGTCCGTTCCCACCACCACGTAGACCTCCTTCTCCTCCTCCTCTGTCTCGAGAGGAAGGGAGATTCGGTCAGGATCGAGTTCTTGGTGCACCACCACCTTTAGCTCGACATAATAGACCGATGACTTTGTGGGAGCGGACCCATCCTGTTCGGGCCGCGCAACCTTCTTGCATAGTTGTTCCCCCTGCTCGCGGGAACAACTATGAGCTGAAACCTCAATATGTGAGCATGCTTCCAACCTTTACTGTCAATAAGGAGGATCCGTATATCTTTATACGCGAATTCGAGGAAGTATGCTCCATGTTCAAGCTTCAACAGCTTGACGAGGATTCAGTCCGGTTGAGGATGATTTCTTTCGCATTGAAGGATAATGCTAAGAAATGGATGTATAGCCTCCCGGCGAGCTCGATTCGGTCATGGGATGACTTTGTGACCGTCTTTCTAAAGAGATTTTTCCCTCAAAGGAAAACTCAACAGATACGGCACCAGATACATCAAATGTATCAGACCGAGACCGAATCATTTCATGGTTTCTTTGAGAGGTTCAAGGACCTTCTCCAACAATGCCCTCATCATGGACTTGAGCTATGGCAGCTGTGCCAGATTGTTTATGGGGCATCAACTATAACACCCGCACATTGTTGGAGTCAATGTGTCAGGGTGACTTCCAAATGAAACCCATCGAGGAGGCATGGGACACTTTTAAGTCTATGGCGGAGCGTACCTTCGAGTGGGACACCATGAGAGAGCCACCAGCCGCCAGGTCTTCTGGTCGAGCTGGATCATATCATGTTGAGTCGACTATCGCGTCTGAGGCGAAAATGGCTGCTCTCATGCGTAGGATAGAGAGTTTGGAGATGGACCGAGCTCCTGTAGCTCAGGTCGCTACTCCCGGGTGTACTAGGTGTGGATTGTCGGGACATGATGACTTGGAGTGCGCTTACGCTCCAAGGGATACTGAGCATGCAAATGCGATGTATCAACAAACGCCCCGGAACGACCCGTATAGTCATTCCAACAACCCGGGATGGCGTAACCATCCTAACCTCTCTTGGGGGTCTAGTGGAGGCCACGGTCAGAGCTCGCACGCTCAACCTCAACCTCCACCTTATCAACCTCCACGCCCATCGGCGACCTACCAACCCCCACATCAAAGGTCTCAGCGCCAAAATTACCAACATGGTCAGGCCTCTTCGTCGGGTTATTCTAACCAGACTCCACCACCTCAGCGGGTTGACCCCAAGGACCCTTCTAGTGATCCGACCCTTCAAGCGTTCATGCAGAGCATGCAAAGTACAGTCAAGGCTTTGGAAATGCAAGTTAGCCAGTTGGCTCATCAATTCCATGAACGCGAGAAGGGTCAGTTCCCGAGTCAACCTGTGGTTAATCCCAGGGGTCAGCCTGCTCATAACAGGCAAAATGTACACAATGTTGAAAGTGACCCTTCCCAACATGCCAATGTTGTTCATACCTTGAGATCGGGAAGGGTCGTTGACAACAAAGTGAAAATGCCGGAAGCCAACCCTGTTGGCGAGACTTCCGAGGAGAGTCTTGAGCCTGTCAAGGAACCTAATTCTGAGACTCCTCCTCATGATTCTTATGTCCCCAAGGCACCATTCCCTCATCGGTTGACTAAAAACGTGATGAGCATTGGGATAAGATCGTTGAGGTACTTAGGCAAGTAAAGGTGAACATTCTGTTGTTGGACGTTGTTCAACAAATGCCACCGTATGCCAAGTTCCTCAAGGACCTTTGCACCACTAAGAGAAAAACAAATGTGGCCAAAAAGGCCTTTTTGGCCGCCAATGTGAGCTCCATATTGACACAGCCCATGCACGTCAAGTACAAGGACCCAGGTTGTCCAACTATCTCTTGCATGATTGGGAATGTGACAATCTCTTAAGCTTTATTGGATTTGGGGGCATCTGTGAATCTCCTCCTTACTCAGTCTATGTCAACCTTGGAATATGCGATCTTAAACCAACGAGGACAACCCTCCAGTTGGCTAATAGATCCGTCAAAATTCCACGAGGGAGTGTGGAGGATGTCCTTATCAAAGTGGGTGAGTTCGTATTTCCAGTTGATTTCATCATCTTGGATACCGAACCCGTGTCCAATCCACAAGGACAGATTCCTGTGATCCTTGGGAGGCCATTTATTGCGACATCTAATGCTTTGATCAATTGTCGCAATGGCTTGATGAGGTTGTCTTTTGGAAACCTCACGGCGGATTTCAACATCTTCACTCTTGGTAAGCAACCTGGGCTCTTCGACGACACTGTCGGAGCCAATTTCATCCAGGACACGGATGAGCCTGATTCATTAGGCATGTTCGACTCACATCGACATATTATTGAGGTACCTAATGATCAGGTTGCGAGTGAAGAGGATCTTCAGGAATCCGCCAGCATATCTCTGGACGAGGAGGCACATCTGGGTGCTTACTCCTCTTACCCCGTGGCCCTTGAACCACTTGAAAGTAACTCTGAATCCGACAAGGACCCACCTCTGGTCGAGCTTAAACCGCTCCCCAATAACCTAAAGTACATCTTTTTAGGGGATAATGAGACCTTGCCACTCATTATTGCCTCTGATCTTGAAAAAGATCAAGAGGTTGCCCTCAAAAGAGTACTCTTTGAAAACAAAGAGGCGATCGGGTGGTCCTTGAAGGATATCAAGGGAATTAGCCCTGGTATTGTTCAGCATCGGATCCACATGGAAGAGGATTCTAGGCCCCGCAGGGACCCACAACGAAGATTGAATCCTGTACTGAAAGAAGTCGTCCGAAAGGAGGTTCTTAAGTGCTTGGATCATGGCATAATCTATCCTATCTCTGATAGTTCGTGGGTGAGTCCTGTCCATGTGGTTCCCAAGAAGTCAGGCGTGACGGTTGTGGAGAATGAGCATAATGAGCTTATCCCGACACGCCTACAAACTGGCTGGCGAGTTTGCGTTGATTATCGCAAGCTCAATGCGGCAACGCGGAAAGATCATTTCCCGTTGCCATTCATTGATCAGATGTTGGAAAGGTTGGCCGGACATGAGTATTATTGTTTTCTTGATGAATACTCCGGTTACAACCAAATTCCCATCGCCCCCGAGGATCAAGACAAAACCACATTTACTTGTCCATTTGGCACGTTTGCCTACCGTCGCATGCCCTCTGGGTTATGTAATGCGTCGGCAACGTTTCAAAGGTGTATGATCAGCATCTTCTCCGATATGGTTGAGCATTTCCTTGAGATCTTCATGGACGACTTTTCCATATTTGGCGCTTCCTTTGATGAGTGCCTTCATCACTTGAGCCTTGTCCTCAAGTGATGCCGTGAGAAGAACCTCGCTCTCAGTTAGGAGAAATGTCACTACATGGTGAAGCGAGGGATTGTACTTGGACACGTGGTCTCAAGTCGGGGAATTGAGGTTGATCCCGCCAAAGTGGGTATCATTTCTAATCTCCCACCGCCACGTAATGTGAAGGATATCCGCGCCTTTTTGGGGCATGCTGGATTCTATCGGCGGTTCATTCGGGATTTTAGCAAAATTGCTCGACCTCTTACCGTCTTGTTGGATAAGGATGCCATTTTTGATTTCACACCGGATTGCCACCATGCCTTTTTGACCTTGAAGAAAGAGTTGACTTCAGCTCCCATTATTAAGGCACCGGTGTGGACTGAACCCTTTGAGTTAATGTGTGATGCATCTGAGTTCGCTGTGGGAGCAGTGCTTGGGCAACGATTGGACAAATTGCCTCATGTGATCTACTATGCCAGTAGAACACTCAATGATGCCCAATTGAACTACACTGTGACCGAGAAGGAATTCTTAGCAATCATATTTGCATTGGCGAAAATCCGGTCGTACTTGATTGGCACCCACGTGATTATCTATTCTGACCACACAGCCATCAAGCACCTCATGGCGAAGAAAGATGCAAAATCCCGACTCTTGAGATGGATCTTGTTGTTACAAGAATTCGATCTCGAGATTCAGGACAAAAAAAGGTGTGAAAATGTTGTAGCTGACCACTTGTCTCGTCTAGAGACGACCAACCCACATGACCAAATCATTGATGACAAATTTCCTGACGAGCAATTGTTCACGATCGAAGATAACCTTGGTTTGTCGACATCGTGAACTATCTCGTGACCGAGCAACTTCCTGTGGGTTGGTCAAAATCTGACCAATCCAAATTTAGATCTTATGTTAGATTCTTCCACTGGGACGACCCCTACCTATTCAAATACTGCTCTGACCAAATTTTCAGGCGGTGCGTCCCAGATACCGAGTTGCAAAGTGTACTCCACTTCTGCCATTCCAAGGCATGTGGACACTTTGGAGCAAAGAAAACTGCTGCCAAGGTGCTCCAATCTGGATTCTACTGGCCCTCTCTTTTCAAGGATGCTTACGACTTCTGTAAGCAATGTGATAGGTGCCAGCGCCTTGGCAGGATTGGTCGACGTGACATGATGCCTTTGCAAAATGTCCTTGTTGTCGACATCTTCGATGTGTGGGGCATTGATTTCATGGGTCCCTTCCCGAACTCGTTCGGGAATGTTTACATTCTGGTGGCCGTTGACTATGTGTCTAAGTGGGTTGAGGCTATACCCACAAAGACCAATGACAACAAGGTGGTCACCAAATTCTTGAGGGACATTTTTGCGCGATTTGGTACTCCTCGTACCATAATCAACGATAGGGTACCCACTTCTGTAATCGCTCCTTTGAAGCGCTTATGAGGAAATATTCGATCACCCACAAGCATGCGACCCCATACCATCCGCAAACTAGTGTGCAGGTCGAAATCTCTAACTGTCAATTAAAGCAAATTCTTGAGAAGATGGTTAGTTCCTCGAGGAAGGATTGGTCTACCAAGTTGAATGACGCGTTGTGGGCTTTCCGCACCGCGTACAAGACTAATTTGGGTATGTCCCTATATCGGGTAGTGTACGACAAGGCTTGACACCTACCCGTCGAGCTTGAGCATCGTGCTTTCTAGGCCATCAAGAACCTGAATATGGATCTTGATCAAGCGGGAGTACAACGTAAGCTCGACATTGTTGAATTGGAAGAGCTACGCAATGATGCGTACGAGAATGCCAAAATTCATAAGTCCCGAGCCAAGATGTTTCATGATTGCATGATTATGCGAAAGGTGTTTACGGCCGGGCAGAAGGTGTTGCTCTACAATTCCCGGCTTTATCTGTTTGCGGGTAAGCTCCGCAGTTGCTGGTCTGGCCCGTTTATTGTCCAAACCGTCTATCCTCATGGAGCGGTTGAGATCTTGAACCCAGGGAATGGGGACGTGTTCAAAGTTAATGGACAACGCCTCAAACCCTACTTGGATGGGGCACCAGCCGAAGTCGAGGAGGTCATGTTCCTTCATGAACCTCCCTCGCACTCAACCATTCATGCTCCTACATGAGCGGTTGAGCGTTCATGTGTATATATGTTAAAAAAAGACTCCTTCAGTGAGCATCGATTGTAGTGGGCCCCAACCGTTGAGTATTTGGGCCCCATTTCTTTCATGTATTTGTATCCCTTCTTTAGCATCTCAGAGGTTTTGAGGGAAGTTGGGTTGTGTCCATCAACATAGCCATGAACTTCCTTGTGTACTTCACATTGGTGAGATCTATTATGTTTCATGCATACATCCATGTAGTATTTTGCTCACATTCATTGAGGACAATGCATGAAGTAGGTGTGGGGGGGTGTTTTAGGTGTGTACATAGTCGAGTCTTTTCCTTTGTTTTTGTTTTCTTTTGTGTGCATTGTTAGGGTCATGTTAGTGTGCTGCATTTAATATCGATATATCTGCTTGCCATGATCCTTGGGTGACTTGTCTTCTTTTGCTTGCCGAGTCCTTCAAAATTTTCACATTTCTTTCAAAATATTCATGTGTTTGCGAAAGGAAATGTTTTATGGGTTTGGCGTGTGTTTAGCATGTGCAAAACCGTTGAGAGGCAAAGTAAAAAAGAAAGCTCCCAAAATTGTCTTGAACTTGATGCATTAGGATATCTAGTACAGTGGCTTTAGGATTTATCGAGTCGTTAGGATGCACCCCAGTTTTCCTTTGGGGGTGAGTAATCATAGGGTTTCAGTTCTCAAACATTTAAAGAAGTCCACCCTGAACCTAGTGAGTCAATAATTCGTGTCTGTTAACTTAAGGAAGTTTGTTGTAGTCAAGGACCCTCTAAATCTTGTTGTGAGACATAAGTATAAGGGTTTTGGTTCATGTGTAGATAAGAAATAAGTGAGTAGGTGTTCTCTCTTCTCGCACGGCTCCTATCACTCGGGCAAGTAGGTCTGAAGGGACTTTGTGCCTGGTGCTTTCGAGTCATCTGACTTGGGATACGCCGACCAAACTCTCGTTATACGGGTGGTAGGGATTGCCCTATGTGGAGATTTGGGGAAAGGTGTACGTGATAGTGTAAGTCCTCATGGGCAATGATGCACAAAACCTGACCCTGGGAGAATGAAGCTCCAACTAATAAATAGAAAAAGAAAAAAAAATGAGAAAAGAAACAAAAAGAAAAAAATGGTAATGCAAATAAGAACCTTAATGGACCTTACACTTTGTAGCACTTGAGGATGTTGAGGTTGTCCATGTCTTTCGATTAATTCCTTATTTAACTTGCACGAATGGTTCATTAGGTTAGAGGTGTGGACTGATCACCTATATAGAGTCGGCCCGTAGCATTACTGCGTCCATTGATCGACAAAATATTTCCAACGAGTCGAGTGTCTAGATTGAATAATGCATCTTGTTCGGATTTTGTGGGTATATCCGCTGAAAACCCTCAGGAGACAGCACTCCTCCTCCTTGGCAACAAAAAGGTTTAAAGGCTTGTTACACGTGCTAAGTGCAACCGTGATTCCTACGAAAGTGAGTTAGGATTTCTTGTTTTTCGTATGCTTTTTCCTTTCTTGGTTTTGCTCGGGACTAGCAAAAGCTAGGTGTGGGGGTATTTGATTGGCATCATTTCATGTTTATATTTGTATCTTATATCCATTATCTTTCACCTAAACAATGTTATGTTACGCGTTTTATGTTTAGTTTTCAGGAATAAATAAGTTTGAAGAGATGAAGCATAAAAGGACCCAAAAGCTGGGAAAAGGACTGAATTGTGAGATCTGGGGACTAAGATGCAAGGGAGAAGGACCTGAATGTAAGACAGAAGGACCTAAGAGCCAAACAGAATACTCCACACCATCATGGGGAGTATTTTACCAATTCAATTCGGGTCGGAGCTCCAACAAGTCAAGTAACTGCATCAAAGACCAACAATACCAGAAAGAAAAGCCCACAACAAATTCCAACGCGATCCGAAGTATTTGGACCACCAATTGGCGGTCTTGGACCGCGAATTGGCGGTCCATATTACTCAGGATCCGCCCAAATTTCTCCTGGACTTGTATTAATGTGTGTTTAGGCTATTTTTGGTATTGGTTTAGTCCCACATCGGGGGATTGTTCCCGATTAGCTTTTTCTATGCTTATAAATAGAACTCTTCACCTTCCATTGTAATTACCCATTGCTTGGTGGCATTCTCTCTACTAAGGAGTGAGCCTTGAAGCAAAAACTCAAGGTGGAGAAGAATGCTACCTTCAATGTGAGTCATTTGTTAATAAAATAATTCTTCTAGTTTCTTTTAATCTTGTCTTTTAAGATTCTTTAATACTTCTTGCTTTTGTAGTTAACTTTCATTTCAATATTATTCTTTCTTTTGTTAATATAGTTAGTGTAATGAGTAGTGAGTAGTTCCATCCCCATTTGGGGGGTGGAGAAATATGTGATATAATCATGTAGTGTATTAAGTGTGTGTTATCTTTATCCCTTGAGCTTTATATGATTTCCATAACCATCTAATGGGTTTTCACTCTTATCTTTGATATGCTAATGCTCTTTAATGATGCTTAACTTATGCTTTGATTAGTGGACCTATTCTATGGGGAATGATAAGGTTAGGATATGGATGAAGTTAATATTGGAAACACAATTTGTAGTGTATGTGCTCTTGTTGCCTTTACCTTAGCTAATGTCTTGTATGTTTTAATGATGTAGTCTTATCTTAATTCATGTGGAGGCATAGTAGGGTCTAGTCTTTATACTTGAGTTCATTTAGCTTCATTCCAATTATTGTCTTGTATGTTTTAATGATGTAGTCTTATATTAATTCATGTGGAGGCAAAATTGGATGTAGTTTTATGATTTCATGCACTACATGTTGTGAGGAGCTTAATTGAACACACACACACACACAGACACATCTTCATATTCACATTATTTCTCTACCCCCTACGGGGCTTAGTTTTATTGCTTATCTTCATTTCCTTTTTGCATCTTAGTGTAGTTTAGTGTAATCAAACCAACCTTTCTTCCCTTTCTTCACCTCTCGCCTTCGCACAAACCAAGTGTCGACACACCTCCCAGTGGACGACCCGTATTTGCCACCGCTTCAACGCGGCCGTGCACTTGCGGTTAAATATAAAACGATCAATGAGCATCGATTGTTGTGGGCCCCAACCCTTGTGTACTTGGGCCCAATTTCTTCACGTATGTATCTCCCTTCTTCAGCTTCTCACGGGTTTTGAGGGAATTCAGGTTTGTGTCCATCAACATAACCACAAACTTCCTTTTGCACTTTATGTTGGTGAGATCTTTCATCTTTCATGCATAAATCCATGTAGTATCTTGTTCACATTCATTGAGGAAAAATGCATGAAGTAGGTGGGGGGGGGTGTTTTACATGTGTACATAGTCGAGTCTTTTCTTTTGATTTTGTTTTCTTTTTGTGTGTATTGTAAGGGTCATGCTAGTGTGCTGCATTTAACATTGATATATATGCTTGCCATGATCCTTGGGTGACTTGTCTTCTTTTGCTTGCCTAGTGCTTTAAAATTTTCACATTTCTTTCAAAATCTTCATGTGTTTGCGAAAGAAAATATTGTGTGGGTTTTGCGTGTGTTTAGCATGTTGATTGATTGTTTTATTTTAACCGCAAGTGCACGGCCGCGTTGAAGCGGTGGCAAATACGGGTCGTCCACTGGGAGGTGTGTCGACACTTGGTTTGTGCGAAGGCGAGAGGTAAAGAAAAGGAAGATGGATGTATTACACTAAACTACACTACAATGCTAAACTAGTAAACAAACAAGCTAAAATGAACTAAACAACTAAGCTAATCAACTAATGCAAAAGATAAAATCACAGGAATGAAAACCCCTAAGGGGTGGAGTGTGTGTGTGTGTGCACATGAAATAAGTGTGATATGAAATGCATACAAGAAGCTCAAGTATTTAGTGTTGTTAATGCATAAGAAGTACCTAACTATGGCAAGACCTATCATTACAACACTAACTTATGTGCATAATATGAGCAATGCAAGGTTGTTATTAAGACACTTAGATAAGCATGGAATGTACCTAAGCTATGGCAGAAACCATCAAGTAAGGTTCTTAATAAATCAAGCAAGCATACTAATATCAACACAAAACATTCATATTAAGCATTCAAACCATCTACATAACATGTACACACACCTACCTTACCCCCAAAGGGGATGAAACTACTCACACATATTTAAACTAACTACTCTAATAAAATGAAGCATGATACTGAAATAAAACTATACTAATCAAGCAAGAAATATTAAAGAAGCATAAAACAACACAAGCACCAAAGCAAACACATTGAAGGAAATGAACTAAGCAAGAATTAACAAGCTAATGAAAACTTCTATTATGAACTCACTCAGATTACAAGCAGCCCTTCCTCCACCAGAGTTTTGCTTCAAGGCTTCACTCTTAGTAGGGAAGATGGCCACCAAAGAGAGAGATGGATACAATGGGAGGTGAAGAGTTCTATTTATAAGCATGGAAAAAGCTAATCCGGGACAATCCCCCGATGTGGGACTAAACCAATACCAAAAATAGCCTAAACACACATTAATACAAGTCCAGGAGAAAACTTAGTGGATCTGGGCTTAACCAGACCGCCAATTGGCGGTTCCAGACCTCCAATTGGCGGCCTATAAGCTTCAGATCGGTCTGGATCTTCTGGTGGGCTTTCCTTGGATTGTTTCTTGGTCTTGGACGCATCTAACTTGTTTAGTGGAGCTCCGACCCGAATCGAATTGACAAAATACTCCACATGATGGTGTGGAGTTTCCTGTTTTGCTCTTAGGTCCTTCTGTTTTACGATCAGGTCCTTCTGTCTTGCATCTTGGTCCCCAGGTCTCACAATTAAGTCATTTTTCCTGCTTTTGGGTCCTTTCATGGCTCTTCTCTTCAAACCTCTTTATTTCTGAAAACTAAACGTAAAACTCGTCACGTAGCATTGCTTAGGTGTAAGATAATGGATATAAGATACAAATATAAGCATGAAATGATGTCAATCAAATACCCCCACACCTAAGTTTTTGCTAGTCCCGAGCAAAACAAAGAAAGAGAAAAGCAAACGAAAAACAAGAAATCCTAACTCACTTTCGTAGGAATCACGGTTGCACTTAGCACGTGCAACAAGCCGTTAAACCTCCTTGTTGCCAAAGAGGAGGAGTGTTGTCTCCTGAGGGTTTTCAGCGGATATACCCACAAAATCCGAACAAGATGCATTATTCAATCTAGACACTCGACTCGTTGGAAATATTTTGTCGATCATTGGACGCGGTAATCCTACGGGCCGACTCTATATAGGTAATCAGTCCACACACCTAACCTAATGAACCATTCGTGCAAGTTAAATAAGGAATTAAGTGAAAGACATGGACAACCTCAACATCCTCAAGTGAAACAAAGTGTAAAGTCCATTAAGGTTCTTATTTGCATTTTTTTTCTTTTTTTTCTTTTTTTTTCTTTTTCTTAGTTGGAGCTTCGTTCTCCCAGGGTCAGGTTTCGTGCATCATTGCCCATGAGGACTTACACTATCACGTACACCTTTCTCCAAATCTCCACATAGGGCAATCCCTACCACCCGTGTAACGGGACTTCGGTCGGCACATCCAAAGTCAGATGACTCGAAAGCACCAGG
Source organism: Triglochin maritima (assembly GCA_963682175.1). NCBI lineage: Eukaryota > Viridiplantae > Streptophyta > Magnoliopsida > Alismatales > Juncaginaceae > Triglochin > Triglochin maritima. The sequence continues at coordinate 10,531,270 of OY821785.1, forward strand.
CACAAAGTCCCCTCAGACCTACTTTCCCGAGTGATAGGAGCCGTGCGAGAAGAGAGAACACCTACTCAATTATTTCTTATCTACACATGAACCAAAACCCCTACACTAATGTCTCACAACAAGATTAAGAGGCTCATTGACTACAACAAACTTCCTAAATTAACAAACACGAATTATTGACTCAATAGGTTCAGGGTGGACTTCTTTGAATGTTTGAGCACTGAAACCCTATGATTACTCACCCCCAAGGGAAAATTGGGGTGCATCCTAACGACTCGATAAATCCTAAAGCCACAGTACTAGATATCCTAATGCATCAAGTTCAAGACCATTTTGGGAGCTTTCTTTTTACTTTGCCTCTCAACGGTTTTGCACATGATAAACACACGCAAAACCCACAAAACATTTTCTTTCGCAAACACATGAAGATTTTGAAAGAAATGTGAAAATTTTGAAGCACTAGGCAAGCAAAAGAAGACAAGTCACCCAAGGATCATGGCAAGCAGATATATCGATATTAAATGCAGCACACTAACATGACCCTAAAAATGCAAACAAAAGAAAACAAAATCAAAAGAAAAGACTCGACTATGTACACACGTAAAACACCCCCCCCCCCCACACCTACTTCATGCGTTGTCCTCAATGAATGCGAGCAAGATACTACATGGAGATATGCATGAAAAAGAATAGATCTCACCAACGTGATGTACCCAAGGAAGTTTCAGGCTATTTTGATGGACACAACCCAAATTCCCTCAAAACCTGTGAGATGCTAAGGAAGGGATACAAATACGTGAAAGAAATGGAGCACAAATACACAAGGGTTGGGGCTCACAACAATCGATGCTCACTGAAGGAGTCTTTTATTGTACTTTTTTTTATAATTATGTACAAACATAAGTTCCCATCTTCATTTGTCAAAAGACATCAAATGGGAACCTCAAGAGTGGGTCAATGCACTTGGAAAGGGAACATGACACCACGCGGGGCCAGAATACGCATGCGTGGGCCCCCCTTCACAAAGAGCACAAGATGAAATGAGAGGTTCATGAATTGGACGCAAAGGCGTCTCAATCAAAGGGTCAAACTGAAAGAGCTTGAACCTCTCAAGAGTTTGGGAAATGAGGGGCAACGGAAGAAGAGTTTCTCCCATTGCGCTGCTGAAGTTATGATCGTCAATCCAAACTTTCCAACCAACAGGCTGGTGCGTCGGAACGAGGTCAAGAACCTCGTTAGGCATGTCCAACACCAGGCGAACAAAAACTGGGTCTCATACCCAAGGTATCCTCCAAGGAACTCCTAATACCCTCATGAGCAATGTAGTTCTTTGATGTTCCTTCATTTCCAAGATGATGAGGAACAATAGAGAGATGCAAACTCTCATCAGGTTGTTTGAAATTGAGGGGACTAGGGAGTTCTTTCTCCACCAGAGGTGAGTCCTTAGAAGGTACAACAATAAGATCATGTGGCTCAAGGGCCACGGGACAATAAAATAAGGCACAATCTTGTGCCGACTCATAAAGAAGCTGGTCCATAGTATTCTCAATTGGAATCGAATCCTCCACCAAGTGATCGTGAATTGAAACCCCAAGTCCCTCAGACTGACTAGGAGTTTGACTTTGAAAGATTGTGCTTTGAATTTGTGGATGTGGTGGTGGTTCGATTTCGGAAGATAAATCCTCATGTTGACATGAAATGTCACTCTCCTCACGTTCACATAATTGCTGCGACATTTGACTCACTTGCAGTGCCATATTTTGTATGGACTGTTGAGTGGTTTCCATGAACGTAAGGAAAGTTTGTTTCAAGGAATCAGGTATGCGGTCAAGGATGAGGTCCAAGTCAGAGCTTGGGAAATTTTGGGGTTGGGTGTTGATTGGCTGAGAATGAGTTCAATGATTTGGAGTGGGGTGTTGGTAGAATTCTGGGTATTCGGGAGGAGGATACTGGGGTGAACATGAAGTATAAGAATTTGGATATGAATTGTCTCCCCATGAATCCATCACTCTCGGATTGTACGCGGATGCGTAATGGTCATAATGAGCATTTTGGGAAAATGTATGCTCATACTCAGGCTCTGGGGGAACATAAGGACATTCCCTAGAGACATGACCACTCAACCCACAACAGTCGCATGGTACGGCTACTGGAGCCACCGGTACAAACATGTCGTCTGCCGCACGCATGAAAGAGGCCAAAGTTTCTTGCAATGTCTCAGTTTGATGACCAGTGTATGATCCGACGAAACTAGATTGTGGTCTAGCAGTCGGTGCCTCTCTAATGTTACCCCAATATGAAGATTGCTCAGTCACACAATTGCGATCATCCCAACCATACGGGGTGTTAGTCTGAGCCACCCCAGGTTGCATGGGTCCGGAGTACCAGGGAGAATTGTCCTGGTCCCAACAATGATATGGATGGTTGCCCATGTAACCATCCATCTCAAGAAAAACTCTCGAGTCGACCACTCTCACCACCACGAGGCTAAGCTCGCAAAAAGTGCTCGACTCGACCCTAAAACGCTACTAGAGAGTGTAAAGGGGAGGAGAATAAAACGTAGAATTAGGTGAGAAGAAGATGACTCAGAGGAGAAGGGAAGAATCCCTAAAGCTAGCGTGGGTAGAGGGATCAGGAAGAAGCCTAACTAGCAAGCACGGCTCAAACAATGAAAGGCAATGGGTCCTTAGGCTAGACGACGCCTAACTTCGAGGTCACTAGCCTCGACACGTCTCACCTCCCTACAACGAGGACCACAATGCCCAGCAAGTGATACCAGATCCGGAGATCCAGTACCTCCTACTATCGACAAGGTAGGCAACGCCGATCAGGTCATGACGGTCTCAACTAGATTACTCTCCTAGTGCGCCCGCAATCCTAGGGCCAATGTGTACTTGCTTTTAGTTAAGGCTTTATTAAGAGTGGTTTTTGGGGCCAAGGAAAGGGTAATGAAATCCCCCACCTTATCTTTTATGGGACAACCCCTCCTTAGTAGCGTTTTGAGCTTAAATCTATCAATCAATCACTCCAATCAAACGCTCAACTCACTCTTGTCCCGATGCACCTTACTAACTAATGCATGATCGAAACATGCATGAATGAGAGATTTGGGTGCACGTACCTCACGCCAGCAATCAACAACAAAATGTAAAGAAAAGAAAAGACAAATGCATGCAAGGTCTACACATGATGCATGACCTAGATGGCAAGGAGTCTAATCTTTTGCTTTGAGTTTTATGGTCCAAGTTGATTAAAGGGGATTGAAATTAAATCTGGGAGCAAATTAGAAGTCACAGCATGCAAAATTGTTCTCCTAGATAATTAACATGAAGAATATAACAACTGGAACAAATTTGAGAACAATTGAGGCTCAGGCCGCCAATTAGCGGTCCCAGACCGGTGATTGGCGGTCCTTTTGTAGCTTCTGGTCCTCAAACTTCTCCAGTAGCCTCCCCTTGATCCGTTGGTTCCCTGAAACTACAACAAACTGGAAACAAAAAATTAAAAACCCCTCGAATCGTCCAAACCAACGTCTGGACAGAGTACCTCCCCGGCAACGGCGCCAAAAACTTGATTGATCGTTTTATTTTAACCGCAAGTGCACGGCCGCGTTGAAGCGGTGGCAAATACGGGTCATCCACTGGGAGGTGTGTCGACACTTGGTTTGTGCGAAGGCGAGAGGTAAAGAAAGGGAAGAGAAAGGTTGGTTACACTAAACTACACTAAGATGCAAATGGAAATGGAAAAGAAGCAAGAAAACTAAACCCCAAAGAGGGTAGAGAAATAATGTGAACATAAAGAAGTGTGTGTGTGTGTGTTCATTAAGCTCCTCACAACATGTAGTGCATGAAATCATAAAACTACATCCAACTTTGCCTCCACATGAATTAAGATAAGACTACATCATTAAAACATACAAGACAATAATTGGAATGAAGCTACATGAACTCAAGTATAAAGACTAGACCCTACTATGCCTCCACATGAATTAAGATAAGAATACATCATTAAAACATACAAGACATTAGCTAAGGTAAAGGCAACAAGAGCACATACACTACAAATTGTGTTTCCAATATTAACTTCATCCATATCCTAACCTTATCATTCCCCATAAAATAGGTCCACTAATCAAAGCATAAGCTAAGCTTCATTCAAGAGCATTAGCATATCAAAGATAAGAATGAAAACCCATTAGATGGTTATGGAAATCATATAAAGCTCAAGGGATAAAGATAACACACACTTAATACACTACATGATTATATCACATATTTCTCCACCCCCAAATGGGGATGGAACTACTCACTACTCATTACACTAACTATATCAACAAAGAAAGCATAATACTGAAATGAAAGTTAACTAAGAAAGAAAGAAGTATTAAAGAAGCTTAAAAGGAAAGGAAAGACTAAACAAACATGCACAAATTAAAATACAAGATTAAAAGAAACTAGAAGAATTATTTTATTAACAAATGACTCACATTGAAGGTAGCATTCTTCTCCACCTTGAGTTTTTGCTTCAAGGCTCACTCCTTAGTAGAGAGAATGCCACCAAGCAATGGGTAATTACAATGGAAGGTGAAGAGTTCTATTTATAAGCATGGAAAAAGCTAATCCGGGACAATCCCCCGATGTTGGACTAAACCAATACCAAAAATAGCCTAAACACACATTAATACAAGTCCAGGAGAAAACTTAGTGGATCTGGGATTAACCAGACCGCCAATTGGCGGCCTATAAGCTTCAGATCGGTCTGGATCTTCTGGTGGGCTTTCCTTGGATTGTTTCTTGGTCTTGGATGCATCTAACTTGTTTAGTGGAGCTCCGACCCAAATCGAATTGACAAAATACTCCCCATGATGGTGTGGAGTTTCCTGTTTTGCTCTTAGGTCCTTCTGTCTTACGATCAGGTCCTTCTGTCTTGCATCTTGGTCCCCATGTCTCACAATTAAGTCCTTTTTCCTGCTTTTGGGTCCTTTCATGGCTCTTCTCTTCAAACCTCTTTATTTCTGAAAACTAAACATAAAACTCGTCACGTAGCATTGCTTAGGTGTAAGATAATGGATATAAGATACAAATATAAGCATGAAATGATGTCAATCACATGTGCAAAACCGTTGAGAGGCAAAGTAAAAAGAAAGCTCCCAAAATTGTCTTGAACTTGATGCATTAGGATTTCTAGTTTACTGGCTTTAGGTCATATCGAGTCGTTAGGATGCACCCCGGTTTTCCCTCGGAGGGCGTGTAATCATAGGGTTTCAGCACTCAAACATTAAAAGAAGTCCACCATCAACCTAGTGAGTCAAATAATTCATGTCTGTTAGTATAAGGAAGTTTGTCGTAGTCAAGGGCCCTTAATCTCTTTTTGTGAAACTTAAGTGTAGGGGTTTTGGTTCCCATGTAGATAAATAAATAAGTGGTGTTCTCTCTTCTCGCATGGCTCCTATCACTCAGGAAAGTAGGTCTGAGGGGACATTGTGCATGGTGCTTTCGAGTCATCTGACTTGAGATGCACCGACCGAACTCCCGTTACACGGGTGGTAGGGATCGCCCTATGTGGAGATTTGGGGGAAGGTGTACGTGATAGTGTAAGTCCTCATAGGCAATGATGCACGAGACCTGACCCTGGGAGAATCAAACACCAACCAATAAAATGCTCTAAAGAAGAAGAAAAAAGTCAAATAAGAACCAAAATGGACTTTACATATTGTATCACATTCAGAAGTTAAGGTTGCCCATGTCTTTCACTTAAGTCCTTAACTAACTTTCATGAATAACTCATTAGGCTAAGTGTGTGGACCGATTACATATATAGAGTCGACCCATAGTATTACCACATCCCATGATCGACAATATGAGTCCAACGAGTCGTGTAGCTAGATTGATTAATGCATCTTGTTCGGATTTTGTGGGTATATCCGCTGAAAACCCTCAGGAGACAACACTCCTCCTCCTTGGCGACAAGGAGGTTTAACGGCTTGTTGCACATGCTAAGTGCAACCGTGATTCCTACGAAAGTGAGTTAGGATTTCTTGTTTTTCTCGTATGCGTTTTCCTTTCTTTGTTTTGCTCGGGACTAGCAAAAGTTAGGTGTGGGGGTATTTGATTGACATCATTTCATGCTTATATTTGTATCTTATATCCATTATCATTCACCTAAATAATGCTATGTTATGAGTTTTATGTTTAATTTTCAGGAATAAATAGGTTTGAAGAGATGAAACATAAAAGGACCCAAAAGCTGGGAAAAAGGACTGGATTGTGAGATCTGGGGACCAAAATGCAAGGGAGAAGGACCTGAACGCAAGACAGAAGGACCTAAGAGCAAAATAGAATACTCCACACCATCATGGGGAATATTTTAGCAATTGGATTTGGGTCGGAGCTCCAATAAACAAAGTAGATGCATCCAAGACCACAAAATACACAAAGAAAAGCCCAACACAAATTCCAGATGGATCCGGACCTTTTTTACCGCCAATTGGCGGTCTGTTTGGGCCCAAATCTGCCAAGTTTTCTCCTGGACGTGTATTAATGTTTGTTTAGGCTATTTTTGGTATTGGTTTAGTCCCACATCGGGGGATTGTCCCGGTTTGCCTTTTTCCATGGCTATAAATAGAACTCTTCACCTTCCATTGTAATCACTCCATATTTTAAGTGGCTATTCTTCCTACTAGAAGTGAGGCCTTGAAGCACACACTAAAGTAGGATGATGCTACTTGAAATGTGAGTCATTTTATCAATAAAGTTTTGTGTTTCTTTCATTGTTTGTTTATGCTTCTTTTATAGTTTGTGCATGTTTTAGTTTAATCGTCTTTTACTTCTAGCTTAGTTTTAATATGCTTTCTTTGCTTAGTTTAATAATTAGTGTAATGCTTAGTGAGTAGTTCCATCGCCTCTAGGGGGTGGAGTAGATGTACATACATGCATTAGAGAATGGGATGAATGCTTTATTTTTGATGTGTTGATAAAACATGAATGTATGCTTGCTTGTTTAGGATAGAATTTATAACTTGATGAGTTTTGCCAAAATGATTAGACACCTCTCATGCATGTTTAGGTTCTGAAATAAACAACTTGCATATGTAAATGTTAATCAACTAAGTTGGTGAATAGATTGATAGGTTTTGCCATAACATTTAGACACTTCCTATGCTTGATAAACACCACCTTCAGGTGCTTAAAGAATGTCTTCTACACCCACCTCTTTGCATGTGTGCACTCACTCCACCCCTTAGGGGTTTTCCCATATCTGTATTCCAGCATTCTTCTTTTGTTCTTAGCTTAGTTGTCATTTCATTGTTTGTTTCTTTCGTTCGCATTTCATACTTAGCGTAGTTTAGTGTAGAGTAGCATAATCAATCTTTCTCCCCCAATTTTTGCCACTTGATTTCTGATAAACAAGAGGCTGCTCACCTCCCTGAGGACGACCCGTACTTTCCACCGCTTCATCGCGGTCGTGCACTTGCGGTTTAAATAAAACGTTCAACAAGTTTTTGGCACCGTTGCCGGGGAGGTGCCTGTCCAGACTCTTGTTTGGACGATTCGAGTGGATTTAATTTGTGTTTTGTAGTTTCTTTGTATCATATACCCATTATCTTTCACCTAAACAATGCTATGTTACGAGTTTTATGTTTAGTTTTCAGGAATAAATAGGTTTGAAGAGATGAAGCATAAAAGGACCAAAAAGCTGGGAAAAAGGAGTAAATTTTGAGATGTAGGGACCAAGATGCAAGGGAGAAGGACCTGAATGTAAGACAGAAGGACCTAAGAGCAAAACAGAATACTCCACACCATCACGGGGAGTATTTTACCAATTCGATTCGGGTCGGAGCTCCAATAAACGAAGTAGATGCATCCAAGACCACCAAATACACCAAGCAAAGCCCAGAACAAGATTCAACTGGATCCGGACTTTTTAAACCGCCAATTGGTGGTCTGGATCAGCCCAGATCCGCTAAGATTTCTCCTGGACTTGTATTAATGTTTGTTTAGCGTATTTTTGGTATTGGTTTAGTCCCAATCGAAGGATTGTCCCGGATTAACTTTTTCTCTAGCTATAAATAAAACTCTTCACCTTCCATTGTAATCACTCCATATTTTAAGTGTCTATTCTTCCTACTAGAAGTGAGGCCTTGAAGCACACACTAAAGTAGGAGGATGCTACTTTTAATGTGAGTCATTTTAATACAAGTTTTCTTTATTATGTTGTTTGTTTTATGTTTCTTGTTTTGCTTTGCTTAATCTCATTTCATTAGTTTTATTAGCTTAGTTAATATGCTTTCTTTGATTACTTTAATAATTAGTGTAATGTTTAGTGAGCAGTTACATTCCCTTTAGGGGGTGGAGTAGATGTACATACATGCAAATGAGAATGGATTGAATGCTTTAATTCCAATGTGTTGATAAAACATGAATGTATGCTTGCTTGTTTAGGATAGAATTTATAACTTGATGAGTTTTGCCAAAATGATTAGACACCTCTCATGCTTGTTTAGGTTCTGAAATAAACATCTTGCATATGTAAATGTTAATCAACTAAGTTGGTGAATAGATTGATATGTTTTGCCACAACATTTAGACACTTCCTATGCATGATAACACCTCTTATGCAATAGATTGATAGGTTTTGCCACAACATAATAAAGAAAACAATATAGTGATTGTTGACCTTTTGGCCTTAATCTATGTTTTGATGATTTAATTAACGTAATCTTAATTATGATCATGTAGAGTAGCACACATATTGCATTGCATCTATATTGCCTTGTGCTAACCTCTACAGGTGATCAAGGCTCAAGGAAGAAAGGAAATCAAGTCAAGACATGTAAACAAGCTCATTTGAAGACATGTATTTTGTATTTCTTTGAGTCTTTAGGAACTTGTGTATTTTGAGCATACTTGAGATAAAATCAACTTAAACACACACTAGGTTCCCTATAGAAGTCACACACAAAAATTCACATTATTTGGACTTCCATAGATCACCCAAACTTAGACCGGAAAACACCAAACCTGAACTTTAGCTGCTGAACCAAAACGGTCGACCGCAACATGCCGTTCAGTCGACCGGATGACCAAGTAATCCAGTTTGTGTTTCCCTGTCTAGTTTCGGTCGACCGCACCATCTCTTTCGGTCGACCGTTTGAACTTACTGTTCCGACCGTTATTCTTGTCGTATATACCCAACGGTCGTATTCGTATTAAAACTATATACACCCCCATATACTTTACCAAACGGTCGAACCATTTTCCCAGTTCGGTCGACCGTTTAACCTTGTCAAGAATTCCCTGCTATCGGTCGATACGATCTCATTCAACCGATCCAAATTTCCCTCTACCGAAACGCAAATTCGGTCGACCGGTAACCCTGTTCGGTCGACCGTTTATTTTATAGACTTATGTGTTCAGTCGACATATCCATATTTCAGTCGACCGTATCCTTAACGAACCTAAGCGTTTGGTCGACCGTTTCACCTTTCGGTCGACCGTTTCTGGACAGATTTGCAGCTCGATTTTCTGCTTTGTGTGGTTTGCACAAAACCCAATCAAATCTTGTCCCAACGGCTCTATTCTCTCTAATGCCTACATAAGGAGTTGTAAAACACATTTTAACACAACTCTCCCACTACAAACTTGTCCCAAACTTTAGAGAGAATCCCAAACACTCCAACCCTCAATTTCCACACTTTAGTGATCAATTCCTTAATCCTACTCAAGTGTGCTCAAGATTTAGAGAGTGTTGTTCCACTCAACCTTTGTTCAAGAAGCAAGGACTTCGGTGAAAGCCCGAAGTGTTCCTCTCGGATTGTGAGAGAAGAAAGTCAAGCTCGCGAGGTTGTTCGCGGAGTTTGTTTTGTAAAAGGCGTTCTCTCCCGGCCCGGAACGGGGAGTGGTTAGTGAAGACATAGGCGGAGCTCGCGGAGTCGAGCGGAGCTTACAAGAGAGGACTACGACCCGGGTGGGGTGCCGAACCTCTATAAAAACCGACGCGTCTTTGTCGTTTGCATTATTCTTCCTTTACTTTCTTGTTTGCTTTAAAATTCCGCTGTGCATCTTGACTTAGTTAAACAAGTAGGTGATTAGATTAATAGTGATTAGTGGACCCATAACCCACACGATCCTACAAACACCATCTTTATTTGTGCTTAAAGAATGTGTTCAACACCCACATCTTTGCTTGTGTGCACTCACTCCACCTGTTAGGGGTTTTCCCATATCTGTATTCCAGCATTCTTCTTTTGTTCTTAGCTTAGTTGTCATTTCATTGTTTGTTTCTTTCGTTCGCATTTCATACTTCTTAGCGTAGTTTAGTGTAGCATAATCAATCTTTCTCCTCCAATTTTTGCCACTTGATTTCTGATAAACAAGAGGTTGCTCACCTCCCTGAGGATGACCCGTACTTGCCACCGCTTCATCGCGGCCGTGCACTTGCGGTTTAAATAAAACGTTCAACAATATATAGCATCAATATGATCCATGATATGCTACTAATCACTTACCCACAAAAAGATGAAGCCTGACCGTAAACACTTTTTGCATAATCATGCGATCATGAAACGTTTTGGCTCGAGACTTATGAATTTTGGCATTTTTATACGCATCATTGTGTAGCTCTTCAAACTCCATGATGTCGAACTTACGTCAAGCCCCTGCTTGACCAAGATCCATATTCAGGTTCCTGATCGCCAAAAAAGCAGGATGCTCAAGCTCAACAGGTAGGAAGCAAGCCTTACCGTGCACCACCCGATATGGGGACATACCCAAATTGGTGTTGTACATGGTGTGGAATGCCCACAATGCGTCATTTAGTTTGGTAAACCAATCCTTCGTGAGGGATTAACCGTCTTTTCAAGGATTTGCTTTAATTGACAGATATAAATTTTAACTTGCCCAATAGTTTGAAAATAATATGTGGTCGTAAGCTTGTGGGTGATCGAATACTTCCTCATAAGAGCTTCAAATGAGGGATTACAGAAGTGGGTGCTCTGGTCGCTGATTATGGTACGAGGTGTACTAAATCATGCAAAAATATCTCTTGAAAATTTTATGACTACTTTGTTGTTGTTGGTCTTAGTAGGGATAGTCTCAACCCACTTAGACACATAATCAATAGCCACAAAAATATAGATATTACCAAAAGAGTTTGTGAGGGGACCGATGAAGTTGATGCCCCATACATCGAAGATATTGAAGACGAGGATATTTTGCAAAGGCATCATATCTCGTCCTTCTATTCTCCCGAGGCGTTTACACCTATCACACTGCTTACGAAATTCGTAAGCATCTTTGAATAGCGATAGCTAGTAAAAGCCAGATTAGAGCACCTTCACGACCATTTTTCTTTGCTCTTAAGTGTCCTTCACACGCCTCGGATTGGCAAAATTGGAGCACACTTTAGAACTCATTATCTGTGTTGCACTGCCTAAATATTTGGTCGAGACATTATTTGAACATATAAGGGTCATCTCAACGGAAACATATGACTAGTAATCTAAATTTTGCTTCGTCAGATTCTGTCCAACCCACACGAAGTTACTCGGGTACAAGGTAGTTCACGATATCGGCAAACCAATGGTTGTCCTAAATCTTGAACAACTGCTTATCCGGAAAACTATTGTTGATCATTTTATCCTGCGGGTTGGGTGTCTCAAGACGAGATAAGTAGTTAGCCACCACATTTCCACACCCTTTTTATTCTAGATCTCTAAATCAAATTCCTACAGTAACAATATCCTTCTTAATAATAGGGATTTAACATCTTTCATTGTCATAAGGTGTTTATAGTCGTGCAATCAGAATAAATTATCACACAAGAGCCTATCAAGTACGACTAGAATTTCTCCAAAGCGAATACAATTCCCAAGATTCTTTCTCAGTCACGGTATAATTTACTTGGGCATCATTGAGTGTTCTACTAGCATTGTAGATCACATGAGGCAAGTTGTTTATTCTCTGCCCAAGTACCGCTCCCACGACAAAGTTTGATGCATCACAAATCAGCTCAAAGGGTACAGTCCACACTAATGCCTTAATTACGGGGGCTAAAGTCAGCTTTCGCTTTAAAGTTAAGTAGACACGAAGACATTCAGTTAACTCGAAATTTACCTCTTTTGCCAATACCTCAATGACAAGTCAAGTTATCTTACTGAATTGGTTATAAAATCCTTAATGAATTGCCTATAAAATCCAGCATGCCCTAGAAAGGCGTGGATATCCTTAACATTACATGGCGGTGGAAGATTTTCAATAAGTCCTACTTTTGTAGGGTCGACCTTTATACTGTTATTTGAGCCACATGCCCAAGTACGATCACTCACTTAACTATAGAGTGACATTTTCCCCAATTCAGAGCGAGCTTGTTCTCTTTACACTGCTTCAGGACAAGGCTCAAGTGATGGAGGCATTCCTAGAAGGAGGAGACAAATAGGGAGAAGTCATCCATAAAGATTTCAAGGAAATGCTCAACCAGATTTGAGAAGATGCTAATCACTTTTGAAACGTTGTTGGAATGTTACATAACCCAAAAGGCATGTGACGGTAAGCAAACGTTCCAAATGGACAAGTAAAAGTGGTTTTTGTTTGACCTCTGGGGCAATGGGGATTTAGTTGTAACCGTAATATCCATCAAGAAAACAGTAATACTAGTGTCTTACCAGCCTCTCAAGCATTTGGTTAATGAACGATAGAGGAAAATGATCTTTCTGCGTAACTCGATTGAGTTTGTGATAGTCAACGCAAACTCACCAACCACTTGCAGACGAGTTGTTACAAGCTCATTATGCTCATTTACCACAACTATCATGCCAGACTTCTTTGGTACCACGTGTACTATACTAACCCACGAACTGTTTGAAATGGGGTAAATTATACCATTATCCAAGAATTTGAGTACTTCCTTTCGGATGGCCTTCTTAAACACAGGATTTAGTCTTTGTTGTGGATCCCAACGAGGGCAAGAGTCACCTTCCCTGTGGATCCATGTTCCACTATACTAGGGCTTATTCATTTAATATCCTTCAAGGACCATCTAATACCCTCTTTATTCTCCAAAAGAACTGACTTAAGGGTAGCTTCACGTTCTTTATCAAGATCGGAAGCAATAATGACTAGTAAAGTGTCATTATCCCCCAAGAATATGTATTCGAGGTTATCGGGGAGAAACTTAGGCTCAACCGGAGGTGGGTCCATGTCAGACTCAGAGTTTATCTCAAATGGAGCAAAGCCACAGGATAAGAAGAGCAGACAAACATATGTGCCTCCTCATCATGGAATTCAGATGCAGATTCCTCAAGAACATCTTATCTCACAACTTGGTCATTGGGCAATTCAATAGAATGTCAATGAGACTCAAATGTGCTCATTAACTCAATCTCATCAATGTTAACTTAAGTGTACCTAAGTTATAGCATGTTTCGTTCAACCATTTCACTATCCGTCGACCGAACTGTGTTCCACATTGCCAATCGGTCGACAATTCTACCCGATTCGGTCGACCGAACTTGTTCTGAATTGGATCATGCAGGTTTTTGTTTTGTGTATCTTACACAACTCTTACCCAATTTATCCCCAACGACTATAACACCTTAGGAGCTTATAAATAGGTGTTCCCATGACACAATTACACAACTCTCCCACTACAATTTGTCTCCTACATTAGAGAGAGCTCCAAACACTCCAAGCATCAAACCTTCCACAGTTTAGTGTTAAATCTTATTCTACTCAAGTGTGCTCAAGTTTAGAGAGTGTTGTTCCACTCATTTGTTTGTCAAAGAGCAAGGATTTAGGTGAAAACCCGAAGTGTTCTCTCTCGTATTGTGAGGGGAAGAAACCAAGCTAGCAATGGTTGTTCGTGGAAGCTTGTGTTGTAAAGGCATTCTCTCCCGGCCCGGAACGGGGAGTGGATATCGAAGTCATGAGTGGAGCTCGGTGATTCAAGCGGAGCTTGCAAGAGAGGACTAGGACTCGACAGAGGTGCCGAACCTCTATAAAAATCCCCCATTTTCTTGTGGTTTGCAATATTTTCTCTTTACTTGCTTGTTTGTTTTTTAATTCCGCTGTGCATTCATTGATTGTTTAAACAAGTAGGTAATTAGCTTAAAATAGATTAAAACAAAGCCGCATTCACGATCCTACAATTGGTATCAGAACCTTGTGAGCTAAATAGCATATTTAATCGTATTTTTAGCATGACTAGTACATCGAATCATGTAGAGGGACTTTGCACCACTAGACCTCTTTTGCTATATGGGTCAATTTATGATTATTGGTTGAATAGGATGAAAATATTCCTACTTTCTAGTGACCTAAAGTTTTGGATGTTCCTTCAAAACCCCTACACCCCTCCTAAGGAAGACGAATTTGTCACATTATCTAGGGCTAAGATGAAAGAAATTGAGATGAATTCTATAATTATGAATATTCTTTATTATGGACTTAATGAGGGAGAATATAATAGGATTAGGGGTTGTGAGTGCTCATGAGATATGGCATAGATTGCAAATGCATCATGAGGGTGATAGCAAAACTAAGGAAACTCGCATTAGTCTCCTCATGAATAAATATGAAATCTTTTCTATGCAAATCGGTGAAAACATAAGCAAAATGAACACTCGCGTCACCGATATTACTAACTCTCTTTTCGTTCTTGGAAGAAGAATTAATGAAGGAGAGATGACAAGGAAATTCCTCCGGTCCCTAAGCAACAATTGGGAAGATAAGGTTGTCGCAGTTGAAGAAGCTCACGACCTTTCCCAACTCAAGATGGAGGAGCTAATTGGAAATCTCATGGCTTATGAGCTTCAAATCAACCATCGAAAGGAGAAAGAAGCCTCCAAGAACAAACTCACCTTGGCATTGCATGCAAATCTTGATGAAACAAGTAGGAGTGTAGATGAGGACATTGAAGTCCTAGCCAAAGACTTCTTTAAATACCTCAAGAAGGATAAAGGAGAAATAAGAGAGAAAAGAAGAAGGAGAACGAGAACGAGGAGAGTGAAAATGAGAGAAAAGAGAAGGAGAAGAAGAATGAGAGAAGTGAGAGGAGAGAAAATGAGAGGAGTAAGAGAATAGAGAAGAGGATGGAAGCTCACAAGGCTACATAGGATGATTCATCATCTTCATCCCATTCAACCGCACCTTCATCAACAAAGGAATATGCACATATGTGCTACATGGTCATTCAAGATGAAGGAAGTGAGGTATCCTCTAACTCTTACTCTACTACATCACATTCTTGCTCATCCAAGTCATATGCTAGTGATAGTTCATGTTCTAAAGAAGAAACATATTCACATTATGAACTTCAAAATGCATTTCATGACTTAGTTAAACAATATGAGATTATTTGTGAAAAGAACAAAAATGCTAGAAATCTAATCAATAATCTCCAAAGTCAAATTGAAACATGCATGAATGAGAAAAATGAGGTGCTTGCTAGACTTGAAACTAATGCATCAACTCTTGATAGTTTAAAAGCAACACCTATTGATAGTGAACAACTAGATCTTAAGACATCATATGTGCAATTAATAAAAGATCTAGAAAGATTCACTAATGGAACTAAGATGCTTAACATGCTTTTAGGAAATCAAAGGCAATCTTTGCAAAAACATGGTTTAGGATATAATGATTCATATGTTAAAAACCATGTAATTCATACAACTTTAAATGGAAAGCACTTAGTTGTAAAGCATAGTTCTTCAAGTGTGTGGGCTCCTAAAACCAAAATGGTTTGGGTTCCCATTTCCCAAAGAGAACATTCAAGGACCCAAAGTTCTTTGGGTACCTAAATCTACACTTGTTAGTGCTTGAAGAGGAGATCGGTGGTGACCGGGCAAGCTTGAGAGTCGAACTCAAAGCCGGTTGCATCACCGAATGGAGATTGGAACAAATTCAAAGCTTCAAAGTTGGGTATAATTTTGTATCCTCTTAAATTTTAAATAAATTGGTTCTAGCCTAGGTTTTAATATGCTTAATTGACATATCATATTCATTATTCAATTGCATATCTTAAATTTCAAAAACAACCATTGCTTAAGTGTCAAATTTGTAGATGGATGTCAAAAGGGAATTAATACATCACATGCCTAATTCATAAATGTTGCTTGATGTAAAAAAGGGGAGAATAGAAATGAACTTAATTGATATATCATATTCACATTGATAGGGGGAGCTTAATGAATATCATTTAACTACAGTAATGAATTGCAAAATTTAGGGGGAGCAACTTCATTTCAAGACATCCAAATTCCATGTTTAATCTTATATTGTTCTTTCATGGATGTCAAAGGGGGAGAGCTAATTGAGGGGTAACTTGAAATTTGATAATAATTGAACAAAAACTATGCACATCCATAGGGGGAGCATTTATATGCATAGTTTACATCTAGAAATTTCAAGTATTAAGATATAGGTTGTCATCATCAAAAAGGGGGAGATTATTGGTTTTTTGGTCTTGATCTATGTTTTGATGATTTAATCAACCTAATCTTAATTGTAATCAATGTAGAGTAGCACACATATTGCATAGCATATATATGCATTCTGCTAACCTCTACAGGAGATCAAGACTCAAGGAAGAATGGAAATCAAGTCATGATAAGTAATAAAGCTCATTTGAAGACATGTAATCTTGATTTATTTTGAGTCTTAGGAACTATGTGTAATTGAGCATACTTGAGCTAAAAACCACTCACATACACACTAGGTTCCTTATAGAAGTCACGCACAAAATCTCACATCTTTTGGACTTCAATAGATCACCCAAACTTAGACCGGAATTCACTAATTAAGTCTGCCATAGTCAATTCGGTCGACCGTTTGTTTCCTTTAACTAAGAGTGAATTTTACTACCCGATCAGCCGACCGTGTAAACATATTTTCTGACCTTTAGACTTGTCGTATTATACCAACAGTCGTATTCTAATTATTCACCCATACCCCCCCCCCCCAAATACAAATGCCTTTCGGTCGTCCGTGGACCTTGTTTCGGTCGACCGAACTTGTTCTGAATTGGATCCTGCAGGTTTCTGTTTTGTGTATCTTACACAACCCTTACCCAACTTATCCCCAACGGCTATAACACATTAGGATCTTATAAATAGGTGTTCTCATGACACAATTAGACAACTCTCCCACTACAATTTGTCTCCTACATTAGAGAGAGAACTCCAAACACTCCAAGCCTCAAACCTTCCACACTTTAGTCTCAAATCTTATTCTACTCAAGTGTGCTCAAGTTTAGAGAGTGTTATTCCACTAATTTGTTTGTCAAAGAGCAAGGATTTCATTGAAAGCCCGAAGTGTTCCCTCTCAGATTATGAGAGGAATAAATCAAGCTAGCAAGGGTTGTTTGTGGTGTGGTTGGTTTGATTGTTTGCGTTTGGGGTTGCTGATAAGACTGTGAATGCATGGGAGGTTGGTGTGGTTGGTTAGGTGGTCGGGAGAAGTTTGAAGGACCATCCTGGGCATTGTTTTGGTTCCATGAAACGTTAGGGTGGTTTCTCCATCCAGGGATATGTGATGATGAGTATGGGTCATTCCTGGATCTATCATAGATGGCATTGACATGTTCCATCTCAAGAGGAATGGATTCACACTCACCTCCTATATGACCTATCCTACCACATAGATGATAGGGAATTGGACCAGATACAGACACATGTGACACACCTTGCTTGTTTTGGAGTTCAATCGAATCCATACGGCGCATTAAGGCCGACATGCGTGCCTCGGTGACCGTAGTGGTATCAACAGCAAATTCAACACCCGATCTAGTCGAGTTTGCGTCTGCGATCCTCTCTCCAATTCTAGATGATGGTGATGGTTCCCTCACACTCTCCCACTGCATGGTCTTCTCAGCAAGGTATTCTAGGAAAGCACATGCCTCCCTTTCATCCTTCCTAAGAACTCTCCTTGACAAATTGACTCAAGGAGCATTCGGGACGGGATGTGAAGACCATCGTAGACAATCTGACAAAGATGCCACATCGTGATGCCATGGTGAGGGCATGAGAATAGTAGCTCCTTGAATCTCTCTAAGTATGCATGAAATGATTCGGTCACATGTTGATAAAACGAATTGATTTCGTTCCTCAGTTTTTGAGTCCGATGATTTGGGAAGTACTTCTTGAGGAATTCAGATTGAAATTCATCACAAGTCTTAACGACATTCGCCTGGTTGTTGTACAACCACTTCTTGGCATCATCCTTTAGTGCAAAGGGGACAAGCCTAAGATGGATGGAGTTTGTGCTAAGTTGTTGTTGTTTGAACATAGCACAGACCTCCTCAAATTCCTGAAAAAGATATAGGGGTCACCATTCCCAGTGAACTGAGGGAGCATGGAGATAAACTTAGGCTTAACCCCAAAGTGGTTCCCATTCGCCTCGGGCAATACGATGCACGAAGGTAGAGCAGTAAGACTCAGATAACATCGATCGTAGAAGGGGATGGGAGCCTGGGGAACCAGGTGATGAGATTGTGGATCCCCACCTTCTGGACTCAAGGCCCAAAGTTAAAAGAATGATCAATGCCATGGTTGATCCGAATGATACTTCACCACCAGAGGAGGCGTGCAAAATAAGTTAAGTGATAACATGGGTAGAAGGGTTAGTGGTGTGAATATTGGAGGAATGAATACCAAGTCAGATTTCTTTGAGCTAGATTTATATAATGAGCATGCAAGAATTCTAAATGAGATGTATAAGGTTGATGTTGAGATATTGAGAGTTATTAATGAAATATTGAATTAAGACTTTGTGGGTGTGTCAACTGAAAACCCTCACGAGACAAAACTCGTCCTCTAAGGAAACTTAAGGGTTTAAAGGCATGTTGCACATGCTAAGTGCAACTGTGATTCCTACGAAAGTGAGTTAGGATTTCCCTGTTTTCATTTTTCTTATATTTTGTTTTGCTAGGGACTAGCAAAATCTAGGTGTGGGGGTATTTGATGCATTGCATACATTGCATCATATGTCGTTCATTTAGACTAACATTATATCAATAAATGCTACTAAGGTATGTGTTTAGTCTTATTTACAGAATACAAGGACCTGAATGCAAATTAACCATATCCCAAGCATAAACGCGTGCAAGAGACCCATTTCTGTCATAAAGACCAAGTTCAAGATTATCGGGGTTCAAATTGAAGTCCATCCAAGCATAAAAGCATTCAAAGACCTAATTAAAAAAAGGCCAAGGACTTAAGTACAAAAGTAGCGGGACTTAATTGCAAAAAGCCGAGGACCCGACTGCAAATTACGAGTACCAAAATATTATTTTGGAGAAAAATCAATTTGGATCTCCAAATATATGAAGAAATAATTTCGGAGCTCAAAAGAAAGGAAAGAAATCAATCCGGACGCGCAAAGGACAGCTAAATCATACCATAAACACATAGGAAAAATCCGGATCCAATCAGAGCTAAAATTGCGGCGATTCCGCCGCACATCACATACAACTTGCGGCGAAAACGCCGCACCCCTTTCGATCCGTGGCCCCGGATTTTGTCCAGTCGTGTCATGACGCGTGTACTATCCTATTCCATACTTGGGTCCCTTGTATCGGCTATAAATAGCCCCGAAACGATGTTGTGAAAAGACGAGTTTTTATTCCATGCTTTAGTAATAAAATTCTGTTGGTTTATTTTGTGTTTTTAGTTTTCTTTGGTAGTTTCTCTAGGACCCCTTCTCCTTCCCTCCATCCATGAGTTTCTTACTCTCTCCAAAGGGTGGGGGTGACGGATTCAGGGTGATGAGAAGAAGAATGATGTTATTATTTTAATTTCGTATTAGTATATTTTGATTACTTGAGTTTATGTTGAATCATTTATCATGTAATGCTTTATAACTAATGTGATTTATTATAAGTTTCAGATTTCTCTAAACAAAACCTGACATCTAAACCTCCACCCGCTGGACTCTCATCCGTCTTTGCTTTATTTTTAATTTGTTTTTGTTGTTCTTGCTTTAGAAATTAAAAAATCCAAAAATCTCAAACCAACCTTATTTCTCTCTCTTTCTTTCCTTAATCGAAAATCAAAAAAATAACAATATCTCTCCCTCCTTGTGTTCGACCCGTACTTGTCACATCTTCATTGACGTCGTGCACTTGCGGTATAAATTAAATTCTCATCAAGTTTTTGGCGCCGTTGCCGGGGAGGCGACGAAGATTTTGTATATTTTTGGTGATTTCGATTCTTTCCTGTTTATCTTGTGCGCGATCTAACTATTTGGGTTTGCGTTTCAGGAGACAACGAAGTGCGCGGCGAAATCCGGGCACAGTCGGGGCAAGAAGGGCGGCGAAATCGCCGCACCTAAAGAACAATCTGCGGCGGATCCGCCGCACGGCTGAAGCATCTGGGCTTCAATTTTTTCTGGGGTCATCTCAATCTCTGGGTGGACGCGTAGAGCAACTGGAAATTTTCGAGAGTGGGCGGCGAACCCGACTGAGCGTGCGTAGGTAACCTTTGTTGCATTTTTCCTCGTAATTTCTATTTTCGGAAAAATTCCTTTTTGTAGAACTGCATGTGTTAAGCTCAAATTCCATAATTGGCAATAATTCAACTCTGACCTAAAAATTGACAAAATTAGAAAGACTTAGTGCATGCATCATATAGTGTTTTGTTTGCATTATTCTTGCTAAATTCTTGCAAATTATTTTTTGTTGAAGAGTGTTGGAGGCAAGGTACGTGCGTGGTTTTTATCGATTGCATTTAAGCATATAATTTAGTTGCATACAACCTTGCAATTGTCCCCCACTAAAGACCAATGTTTGACTATCTTCGCTAGATTTAAGTTAAACTATCTTAAGGGCAACTCCGTAGGAAAAGATACGGTGAGGATTTCATCACCCTTCTGTGGCCCACAAATCACAATCCTAAGTGTCACCCAAGCCTTAAAATTAAAATCAATTAGACATTGGCCCCTAAGGACTCAGACTCAATTAAGGAGAAGATTGGTTTGACTTGCTATGACTTGAAGCTGATCGAATTTAATTTGGTGTCTAGAAAGTGTTTTTGTGTTGACGTAAGTCTTCCAAGCGAAGTGGTTGTCTAATTGGCACCGACTCTGTCAGAAGCGCCCCCACTAGCTACACACTACCTGGCCAATTTGGTTTTATTAGTGAGGGAGGTGAATCAAGCGAATCAATTCAACTCAACCAGTTAGGAATCGTCTAGATTTTAGCGACATTAGGTCTAGGATTATTTGAACCGTGCTTGTTTAGGAAACTTCTGACCAACCTTCTTATCTATCTTTTAGTGTTAAGTTTCCCTCTCATCTGAGTCTTCTTTCTCTTCTCACCTCAATTCTCTAGATTAGGATTCCTTTCTCATCTTTCTCCCTTCTATTGTTTGTTTCCATTTTTGAATTAAAAAAAATTGATTCAAACCGGTGCACTCAGATTTGGGTTCGGGACTTGAGCAATCGACTCTCACGAGTTCATCTAGATTCCAGTCTAGAGCTTAGCCCCAATCCACCTATTGCACCACCTCACCCGGATCCAATGGGTGAGAATGTAGTGGACCCACCTGTTGCACCACCTATGACTCTGAGGGATCGGTGCAACCCAACGATGGTTGCTCAGCCATCGTGCATCGTTATGCCCACCATACCGGGTCGCGACTTCGAACTGAAGGCACAATACATGGTTATGTTGCCCAAGTTCACCTCTAGGGAAGACCCATATCTCTTCCTTAGAGAATTTGAGGAAATCTGCTCCCTTATGCAATACCAGCATATCTCTGAGGAGGCAGTGCGTCTTAAATTTGTGCATCTAACACTGAAGAACGACGCTAAGAAATGGCTATATAGTCTAGCCGAAAGATCTATTAGGAGTTGGGCCGAGTTTGTTCAAGTGTTCTTAAAGAAATATTTCCCCAACCATAAGACTATTAGGATTAGGAATAAAATTGTTGCATTCGTTCAATCTGAGAGCGAGCCGTTTTATTCCTATTTAGAAAGATTTAAGAGCCTCTTGACCCAATGCCCTCATCATAGAATTCCAAGATGGCAATTGTGCCAAATTATTTATGAGGGATTGACACCTATATCTAGGGTTATGGTAGAATCTGTAAGCCAAGGAAACTTAATGTCCAGAAATGAGAATGATGCTTGGACTTTTCTTGAGGATTTAATCGAAAATAGTATGCAATGGGAAAATGCTAGAGCACCGAATAACCCGAGTATTGGATCTAGAATAGCAAGTCAACCCAAACCAGGTGTCTTAGCTGTAGACGCTACTGTAGCTACTTAAGCAAAACTAGCTACCCTTATGCGTAGAATGGAAAGTCTAAAGCTAAAAACCCGACCCCTACTGAATCAAGCATGTTCTATCCCTTGCTCTAGATGTGGTCAAAGTGGTCATACAATGGAGGATTGTGCGGACTTGGAACAAGTTAATGCCGCATTTACCCATTCTAGAAATGACACATACGCATCAACCTATAACCCGGGTTGGCGTAATCATCCCAATTTGTCATGGAACCAACAAGGTCAACCTCCTAGACAACAACCAAACCCTTACAACCAAAATAATACATCGTCTGGGTTTAGTAACAATGGAGATTGTGATCTTAGGTTGACTTGCTTGGAAAATTTGGTTAAAACTTTTATGCAAACAACCACCCAATCCTTCCAAAGGCTAGAAACATAAGTCAGCCAACTAGCACAAATAGTAGGTGAAAGAGAAAATGGTCAGTTTCCAAGTCAACGTGAGGTGAATCCAAGACCTAATAATCAATATCAGCCCTATCAACCACCTCTAGGAAGTAACAACCCTAGACCGGTTCAAATGGTTAATGAGGAGGGACCGTTCCAACAAATAAATGCAGTTGTCTCATTACGATCCGGAAAACAAATTGATAGCAATGTGGTCAATCCTAGAGCTCCTAATCAATCTAGCCGTCAAGCACCCACATGTGACCTAACCATTGAACCTGAAGTCCAATTTGAAAAGCCCAACCCACCTACTCAACCTGAACCTATAGCTCAACATGAGCGAGTCTATGTTCCTAAAGCCTCATTCCCCAATAGACTCAAGAAGAACTCAAGTGCACAAATGGAGAAAATCTTGGAAGTATTTAAGCAAGTTAAGGTGAATATTCCACTCCTAGATATGATTCAACAAATACTTGCTTATGCTAAATTCTTAAAGGATCTGTGCACTAAAAAGAGAAAAACGAACGTACCAAAGAAGGCATTCTTAACTGCAAACATAAGCTCTATTCTGTCCAACTCGTCTCCTATAAAGTATAAGGACCCTGGGTGTCCCACAATTTCATGTGCGATAGGAGATACTTTTATCAACAAAGCCCTTCTAGACCTTGGTGCTAGTGTTAACTTACTCCCGTTCTCTGTCTATGAGCAACTAAACCTTGGTCCACTAAAACCCTCTAAGACAACCATTCAATTTGCTGATTGCTCTGTTAAGAAACCAAGAGGTATAGTAGATGATGTTTTGATTAAGGTTGGTGACTTCATTTACCCAGTGGATTTTGTCGTTCTAGACACTGAACCCGTTGTCAATCCTAAGAGACAAATCCCTATAATACTAGGCAGATCCTTTTTAGCCACTTCTGAAGCTTTGATAAATTATCGAAATGGGCTCATGCAACTATCTTTTGGAAATTTAAAAGCTGAATTTAATATCTTTCATGTTGATAGTGAACCAGAAATAGTATGCAATCAAAGTGATGTTGTGATGAGATCGCGTATCTATAAGATTTCTGAATCAAATAAACCATTACAAAATCAAAAAGAAAGTGAGAAAAAAGGGAGTAATTCATCTACCCAACCACCATCACTCGAGCAAATAAGAGAACCAACACATGTGAGGGGTGTGGAATCTTTACCTCAGGACCCTCAGGGCAACATGGGGAACAATTCAACTGGATACATGCACCAACATGGTGACATTCAATCCAGTTCTGACTATGGTTGACTCTGAGCAAATTCAAATCCCTCTACCGCAAGTTGACTAAGGTAATAAGTGCATTTGCTTTATCTTTGCATACATTGAGGACAATGGATGATTTAAGTGTGGGGGGTGTTTATCTATCTATCTATCTATATATTCTGTTGGTTTAAATATATATATATATATATATATATATATATATATATATATATATATATATATTCAATGCTCCATGACATAGCTTAAGATTGAACTGCCAAAACCCGTGTACAAATTGCATTAAGTTTTTGTTCCTTATTATATAGTTCTGCTTGTAGAAACTATGACATAAATCTAAGTTCCAAAGAAATAACCCATTACCATTTAAGACATATATGCACTTAAATTGGATGAATCAAATCTTTGAAGTGGTTGATAAAAAGCAGAGGTTGAGGAAAATATACCGGGAAGTGTGGACTTCTAATAGCAATTAAGACTTGAGGAAAATAAAAGGGGAATAAAAGTGAGGAAAGCACATCTTGCAAAATGATTACAAAAGCCCAAGCCTTCGAGTCACTGGTCCGTAGGGGTATCTTAAAACCCGGTAACTTGAGTCTCCCAGCTTGGGATTATCGACCAAACTCGCTACACGAATGCAAAAAGGGTAAAAGTGTCAGAAAAAGCAAATGTGTTGAATCACGGGAAAAAAATTACTTTAAGATACTCAAGGCCCAAAGTTAAAAGAATGATCCATGTCATGGTTGATCCGAATGATACTTCACCACCAGAGGAGGCGTGCAAAATAAGTTAAGTGATAACATGTGTAGAAGGGTTAGTGGTGTGAATATTGGAGGAATGAAGACCAAGTCAGATTTTTTTGAGCTAGATTTATATAATGAGCATGCAAGAATTCTAAGTGAGATGTATAAGGTTGATATGGAAATATTGAGAGTTATTAGTGAAATATTGAATTAAGACTTTGTGGATGTGTCAACTGAAACCCTCACGAGACAAAACTCGTCCTCTAAGGAAACTTAGGGGTTTAAAGGGGTGTTGCACATGCTAAGTGCAACCGTGATTCCTACGAAAGTGAGTTAGGATTTCTCTGTTTTCATTTTTCTTATATTTTGTTTTGCTAGGGACTAGCAAAATCTAGGTGTGGGGATATTTGATGCATTGCATCATATGTCGTTCATTTAGATTAACTTTATTCAATAAATGCTACTAAGGTATGTGTTTAGTCTTAATTACAGAATACAGGGACCTGAATGCAAATTACCCATATCCCGAGCATAAACGCGTGCAAGAGACTCATTTCTGTCATAAAGACCAAGTTCAAGATTATTGGGGTTCAAATTGAAGTCCGTCCAAGCATAAAAGCATTCAAAGACCTAATTACAAAAAGGCCAAGCACTTAAGCACAAAAGTAGTCAGGGACTTAATTGCAAAAAGCCGAGGACCCGACTGCAAATTACGAGTACCAAAATATTATTTTGTAGAAAAATCAATTTGGATCTCCAAATATATGAAGAAATAATTTCGGAGCTCAAAAGAAAGGAAAGAAATCAATCCGGACGTGCAAAGGACAGTTAAATCATACCGTAAACACACAGGAAAAATCCGGATCCAATCAGAGCTAAAATTACGGCGATTCCGCCGCACATCACATACAACTTTACGGCGAAAACGCCCCACCCCTTTCGATCTGTGGCCCCGGATTTTGTCCAGTCGTGTCATGACGCGTGTACTTTTAATTTCATACTTGGGTCTCTTGTATCGGCTATAAATAGCCCCGAAACGATGTTGTGAAAAGACGAGCTTTTATTCCATGCTTTAGTAATAAAATTATGTTGGTTTATTTTGTGTTTTTAGTTTTCTTTTGTAGTTTCTCTAGGACCCTTTCTCCTTCCCTCCATCCATGAGTTTCCAACTCTCTCCAAAGAGTGGGGGTGACGGATTCAGGGTGATGAGAAGAAGAATGATGTTATTATTTTAAATTTGTATTAGTATATTTTGATTACTTGAGTTTATATTGAATCATTTATCATGTAATTCTTTATAACTAATGTGATTTATTATAAGTTTCAGATTTCTCTAAACAAAACCCGACATCTAAACATCCACCCGCTGGACTCTCATCCATCTTTGCTTTATTTTTAATTTGTTTTTTGTTGTTCTTGCTTTAGAAATTAAAAAATCCAAAAATCTCAAACCAACCTTATTTCTCTCTTTCTTTCCTTAATCGAAAATCAAAAAAATAACAATATCTCCCTCCTTGTGTTCGACCCGTACTTGCCACATCTTCATTGACGCCGTGCACTTGCGGTATAAATTAAATTCTCATAAGAATCCAAAATCTAGGTCGCCCTCGTGTGGTTGACGACCGGTCATGGTCCCGGGACTGTGTAGGACATAGGACGGGGATGCATTCGAAAGGTCAACAATCAATGATAGATCGATGTCGAATCTTGTCAAATGACCCACAGCATCTCGTGACCACACTGACATGCACAAAGATTGCACACCTACAGAAGTCAGACGAAAAAGAAAGAAAACTTTTTTTGGGTTTTTTTTGTAAACAATAAAGGCAGAATGTGCGTAGGGGAGAAGATGGAAAGACACAGATGATAGGGAATGACTCAGGAGAGAAGGAAAGAAGTCCTCATGCTAGGGCGGGTAGGTACTGGTAGAAGCAGACAAGGAAACAAGGCTCAGACAACCTATGGTCGCTATAGGTCCTTACAGCTAGACGACGCCTAACTGCGACGTCACATGGTCTCAACATGCCTCACCTCCCTACGTCGAGGACCACAAAGCCCAGCAAGTGAGGCAAGATCCGAAGATCTCGTCTCTCCTACTACCGACAGAGTGGGTGACATCGATCAGGCCATGACCGTTGTGACCGGATCACTCTCCTAATGCGCCTGAGATCCTTAGGGCCAATGTCTACTTGATTTTAAATTTAGGCTTTTGATTAGTGTGTTTTTTGGGGTGAAGGAAAGGGTGGTGAAATCCCCTACCTTATCTTATAAGGGACAACCCCTCCTTAGTAGTGTTTTGGAGTCCTAATCTAGAAATCTTCTCCAAACAAACGCTCAACTCACACTTGTTGTAATGCAATTCCTACTAACTAATGCATGGTCATACCAAAAGCATGAATGAGTGTAGAATATGCGTACCTCCCCGCGCTCAACAACTGAAAGTAAAGCAAAAACGAAAGACAAACTACGTGTCTAAGTCAAGTACATGATGCATGACCTAAACAAGTAAAAACATGCCAAGTTGAGCCCTAGACCACTATGTTGAAACAAACAACAACCAGAAGAAAGTAGAGTGCAAGCAGAGCTCACCAGGCCGCCAGATGGTGGTCCACCACCGTTGATTGGCGGTCTCTTTCGCTTTGTTTGCCTGCCAACTTCTTGTGGTACCTTCCCTTGATCTTTAGAGCTTCTTGAAACAAAGAAAACTACAAAACACAAATTAAATCCACTTGAATCGTCCAAACCAGAGTCTGGACTAGCACCTCCTCGACAACGGTGCCAAAACCTTGTTTAAACGTTTTATTAATTACCGCAAGTGCACGGCCGTGATGAAACGGTGGAAAGTACGGGTCGATCCAAGGGGAGGTGAGTAGCCTCTAGTTTGTCAGAAATCAAGTGGACAATAAAGGGAGAAGGGATTTGGTTATGCTAACTTAGACTACACTAAGTAAGAAATACGAAAGAAAGCAACGAAAGATTGGAAATCAAGAATAGAAACCCCAAAGGGGTGGAGTGTGTGCACATATGAAGTGAAATTAGTGATGAATGATGCATGTAAGCATGTATGTGTGTCGTATGTGTGTTCTCATCCATAGGAAGTGTCTAAAGATGTGGCAAAACATATCAATCCATTCACACAATGTATCGGCAATTACTACTTGATTATTATAGTTTTAGGCTCAGCATGAGAAGTATCTAAAGATATGGAAAAACTCATCAAAAATCATAAACTCATGTAAAGAACAAAGCTATGCATGGGAGGTGTCTAAATGTTATGGCAAAACCCATCAAAACAAAGTTTTTTCAATCAATCAAGAAAGCAAACACAAATACAAACACATAACTAACATGTAGCATATTCAACGGGAAATTTCAGTCAATAAACATGAGGAAACTAAGAATGGGAAGTGTCTAAATCTTATGGCAAAACCCATCAAAATCCCAAACATGTAGATGATTAAAATACCCCCAATGAACATAAAAACATGCAAGTTTACACAATCCAAAATTTATCAAACATCCAAACATCACAACATATATGTACATCATCTCCACCTCCAAAGGGGATGGATCTACTCACTACACATTTAGCAATCATTCCTAAACAAAAGGAGACATTCTAACAAATTTAGACTAAGATTAAAGAAACAAGACTAAGTTGAGCATGCAAGAAAGAGAGACAACATAAGAACAAAACTATGAAAAAATTATTTTATTAAATGACTCACATTACAAGTAGCAATCTTCTCCACTTGAGTTTTTCTTCAACGCTTTACTCCAAGTAGAGAGAATGGCACCAAGCAATGGGTGAATACAAATGAGGAGGAAGAGTTCTATTTATAGGCATGAAAAAAGGTAACCGGGGACAATCCCCCAGTATGGGACTAAACGCACACTATAAATGGATATAAAACAACATAATACACGATCCGACTCAACCATGAATCTTTTGGACCAATTTGGACCGCCAATTGGCAGTCCAGATAGCTTTGATTGAGTCTAGATTTCGGTGATTCGTTTCTGGCTTGAATTCTTGATGTTGGATGAACCCGATTTGGTTGTTGATGTTTGGGCCAAGATCTAATTGCCAAAATACTCCTCATAATGGTGTGGAGCTTCTTGATTTCCTCATTAGTTTTTTGGTTTTACATCTAGGTCCTTCTGTCTTGCACCTCAGTCCATAAGTCTTGCAACTTAATCTTTTTTTCTTGTTTTTAAGTCCTTTTTTAGTCTCTTCTTCTCAAACATGTTTATTCCTGAAACTTAAACATAAAATTTGTTACATAGCATTGCTTAGGCTAAAAGTAAAGGATATAGACACAAATATATGCATGATATGATGTCAATCATTTTTAATTCCGTTGTGCATTCATTGATTGTTTAAACAAGTAGGTAATTAGCTTAAAATCGATTAGAACTAAGCCACATTCACGATCCTACAACAACAACCGTTGAATGAGTGTTTTCCGGAATGACTCTAGTGAGAGATAAGTTGCGGAATAACATAGGAGATCAAATGTTGAATGATTATTTCATTACTTATCTAGAGAAAAAATTGTTTTTGGGTATTAACATGGATGTTATTATAAACCGGTTCCAAAATATAAAAACTCGTCGAGAACAATTATAATAATTTTAAAGTACTATTAGGTTGTAATTTGAATTATTTACGACATTTTCCTTCTAACTTTTTATGAAATATTAATATTTTTGGTTTGTATGTTATTTTTGGGTTGTCAATTGGTGCGCAAGTGTGTGGTGCCCTACCATACTAGAAATCCAGGATCCACCACTGGTTATGCATGTCATAAGCACTTAATTGTATGCACACACAAGCACACATCTACACTTTCGCATTCATTCTCCACCTCCTACGAGATTCATTTTTTATCAGTCTTTTTATTTACGTCGCATTCGTCACGTAGTTAGATACCCACAATCTCCATCTTTCTTCCATCACTCGAATATGGTGGGAACAAAGATACACATTAGTCCTCGTGGTACGACCCATACTTACCGCGTCTTCACCGACGTCATGCACTTGCGGTATTGAACTGATAAAATCCCAATCAGTGGTTTTGGGGTGAAGGAATGGGTGATGAAATCGTCCACCTTATCTTGTAAGAGACAACCCCTCTTTAGTAGTATTTTGAGTCTTAAATCTAGCAATCAACTCTCCAAACAAACGTTCACCTCACACTTGTCCCGATGCACCTTACTAACTAATGCATGGTTTAACCATGCATGTAGAATAAAAGAATGCACGTACCTCACACCAAGAATCGACAACAGAAAAATAAAGAAACGAAAGACGAATGCGTGCAAGGTCTACAGGTGATGCATGACCTAGATGACAATCAATCTAATCTTTTGTTGTGGGTTTTAAAGGCAAAGTTTTCTTGAAAAGGGCTTCATGCACATTTAATAGGTTATTTTATAAGCATGAAGAATGTACTGAGTGAAGTGGGAGACAAAAACATAATTAAGCAAAGCAGGAACCATATAATGAAAACACAAAGTCAGACTAAGCACATGATCCGCCAATAGCAGATGCATATCCGCTACTGATGGATGTAGTAGCATGTTTGGTTGCATGATTTGTTCTCAATGGTCTCCTAATCTTCTCTATCCTCCTTCCACAATAATCCCCTACATAGCAATCCAAATAGAAAACAAAAACAACAAAAAATTGAAACAAAGGCCCACCGAAATGGTTAACGTGACAACCAAAACTAACTCCCCGGTAATGGCGCCAAAAAAAACTTGTTGGGAATTTAAGTTAACCGCAAGTGCACAGCCAAGTTGAAGTTGTGGTCAGTACGGATTTTTGTCCAAAAGGAGCGAGTGTGGGTCACCGTCGACCAAACTCAAGTTGGGGAATAAAATGGAGATTGAGAGTATCTAAACTAACTAACGAATGCGACACAAATCAACTAAAGAAACCTAATATAACTAGTCTTGTAGGAGGCGGAGAATGCATGCAAAAGTGTAGATGTGTGATTTGTGAGTGTGTACAATTAAGTGCTCATGAAATGAATAATATAAAAATCTATCATTGTCATAATCTTAAGTGTGTCTCTGCATGGATTAAGATTTAACATCATCATTAAAACATGCAAAATACTAATCAAGATAAGATCAAAGAAAATCACAAGATTACATGTCAATATTATCTCTTTATCAACTTAGATCTTATCCTAACGTCATCATTTCCCATAAAGTGTGCCCACTAACCAAAGCATGTGATAAGCATCCATTATGATCATTAACACATCAATGGTAAGAGTGGGAAACCCATCAAAATGGCTATAAAAATCATTTGAAGCTCCAAAATTAAAATTAAAACACACACAAATCTAACATTCACACTTTCTATCATCCTCCACCCCTAATGGAGATGGATTACTCACCAATCATCATGCTAACCAAAGAAACAACAATGTAAAAACACATGAATAAGTAGAGAATACTAAATCAAACCAAGACAAGAATGTAAGTAACAACAAACTTTTGAATAATGAAAGGTGATTACAAATGGTGTTCTTCTTCTCCCTCCACTACTCTACTAAGCAAGAAAATAAACCTAACCTAATGACGAGAAAGAAGAAGAAGAAGAAGAAGAAGAAGAGGAAGAAGAAGAAGGAAGGAAGGAAGGAATGGTTACAAGGTTATTTATAGAAAAATAGAAGGTTTGGATTAATCTGGACGTTATCGGACGGCTGCAAATCAGAACTATATATTCTGAAGTGCTCTAACTCAACTACTCGACCCACTGGAGAAATTAGAGACCAAACGGACTCGAGGTATCCGGGGATAGAGGATAAAATTCGGACAGTGGTGGATCTGGAAGCCCCGATCCATCTGGAATTTCTAAGAGAGTTAAGTTTCCTTTTAAGCACGTAGGGTTAAGCCCTAGTCCTTTTAAGTTTCCCGATTCGGTCTTAATTGTAGAATTACTCATCAGGCTCATGACATTATAGCCTTTTGTGACAAATATATTTTATTTACGTTCAGATCCCTCTGGGTTTTCAGTTGGGTCCTTCCTGATTTTCAGTTCAGTCATTTGGCATTACAAACATGTTCAAAAAGCTTCTAAATCATTCCATTGTTCTTGCATTTAGGTCTTTTTTGCTTTCTTTCTCTTTTTTATTACCTAAACCTTAAAATGTAATAAACAAATGTCCAAGTAGTACAAATATGGGTAAAATAAAGATATATAACATGAATGTGTCATATGATATGCTACTAATCAAATAATAACATGAACTCTATCTAAAAAAGAAACCTAAATAATGAACTCTAAAGGAAAGAAAGGGTAGGATAGAACATAAGAACGGGTAAGAAAAAAGAAGTAGAAAGGATAAAAACAAAATGAGTAAGAAAAAAATGGGATTGTAAAAAGAAACTCCAACCTAAAAAAACAAAATGTAAAGGGTACATTAAACCAAAAGGTGGGGATGATAGGAAACACGGAAGAGTAAGAAAAACCACAGGTAAAGAGACAGTAAATGGTATCTGCAAAAAGATTGAAGACAATAGTAGACATAGTAAATGAGTTATTAAATGAAAACGAAGAATGAGAATGATATTCCTGAAACAATAAAACAACAAATTGGTTAAAACATTAAATACTGCAAGCTAGTTAGCAACATAAATAGGAAAAAAAATATGGTCGGAGCATAATAAAAAACATGAAGATGTGGTAAATACGAAGATGGGGTTAACCAGGGTAGTTGTTCTTCATCAGAACGTCGTAACAAAAAAACCAGGGCTGAACGGAGGGAGAAGGAGGGGAGGGGAGGGGAGGTAGGGTTTTCATTGTTTGATCATGTTCCACCTTAAAATCCACAAAATTTGAATTTGAATTAGGGCTGGGAATGAGTTGAGGGATGGAGTGGGTTAATATGGCAAGCATTCAATGCAACATACGGTGCAGCAAAATTCGGTTGTACGGGGAAGAATGAGAGCATTTTTTCCCTCCATTTCAATATTGTCACGTAATTCAACCAAGCACACATTCTAGTCGAACTACCTCTATCCTACCTCTATCCTACATGGAATGACATGTCGGATTGGTGAGAAAGTTTGCGGGAATACGGGTAGAATACCTACTTACCATATGATAATTACTATACAATAATAATACTTTTAAGCATATTATTACGGTTCAATTTATATTACGGCTCACTTAAGCTGAAATAAGTCTCGAGTTCACATTAAATTTTCTAAATTAAAATCGATATATATGACTTTGGTAAATAGTAGGTTCATATTCTTAATATCACCTTCACCTTGAATATGATTTCATGGAAAAGGTGATTGTAGTTGAGGATCCAGCTGTATTGGATTTTCTTTTGCCGAAGTCCATCCCTTAAAAGTATTAATAACGATAACAAAATGGAACTCTTAACTCTTACATAACTGTTTAGAGTGTATTTTTGTTCGTGTTTGAAGTTTTTTAGTTTTTATAAAAGAAATCTTCTTCCAATAAACTGATAATGTAAAATAATTCGAACGAAAACGTTATATTACAAAGCTTTTTCTTGTTCCCTTCTCATTCCACTGTCTTCCAAAGAAACTTCGGAAAACAAAACTACCTTCCAGAATTTTCGTTAACTAATGTCCGATTGCATGTCACATCCACTTAATTAGAATAAGCCCACGGGGATTATTTCAATTATCACGGTAATGATACGGTCAACCCACATCCCATCTCCATCCGATTCCCCACTTCAAATTTTTAAGAGACAATCGGTGGTCATCGGTCACCTTTTTAATTGTAGAATTTGACTTTTGTGGGATTTTCCCAACATGTGAGTTACACGTGACGTGACGCGACATTTCACGCGTGACTCGACATTCTAACGTTGATAAGAAGACATATGTCCCACGTTCCTTGATGTATTCGTATTTATATCATTCATACATTTAATATACTATACTCGTATAATATTCAATCACATTTACGTAGTTACTCACTCGGCCAAAAGTAGTTGTACATTTTCAATCTTTTAAATTTGAAAATATTTCAATTTTTGGGAAAGGCATTATAAAACTCTAATCATTCATCTATTTCATTTCCGTCTCACTATTATCCTCCCCTCTCATGGCTTCCACCTCTCTTGGTTCTTTTTTTATATTTTTTGTGTTTTAGTTAATTTCGTGTTGTTATTCACCTATTTGTTTTGTTGATACATATATTACAACTATGAAATCTTGCATTCGCAACATTTTAATGCCAACAATCCACTGTTTCTTCGTTTTTCTGCATTTTAACTTTACATTCCCATCTTCATTTGTTGTTTTTCATGTTTTTTGTTATATTATTCTGTTTTTGTTTTGTTTTTTTGGTATTTTTGTATCATAAATGTGTTTTTTTCTGGTTCAATAACTGTATTACTACAACATGATCTAATCTCTTTGGGGTTTTTTGTTCTGAATCCATGTTGTACCTATGAAATAACATATCATGTTGAAACGATGAACCTATCGATGTTGATTTTGATCCTATCCCAAAATACTTCTCAATTTACCTGAAAAACGACGAAAGATACATTGATCACCAAACAGAAGTACCCAATAAACTTCCAATGTTGATGGTGGGGTGGGTGGTGATTGGGATTCGGATAGGATGTGTTGGTGGGGTGGGTGGTAATCGGCATTGGGAGATTATTGGAGAGATGACGAAGTCGAGGTAGATGGAGGAGGAGGAGGAGTAGAAGGACGACAAGTTTTTTTGGTCATCATTGGTATTTCATTTGGGTATTGTTTGTTGTATTATAAGTATTTCCAAGTTATAGGTTGGGTATTTCCATATTATAATATCCATAATTTTGTATTAGTAAATGTTTGTATTAATTCTTGATGAACCAAAAAAAATTATTTTGATCCTCAGTGGTGTTTGGAGTACGGGTTGTTGGATTATAGACCTGGTATTTTCACATTATTGTTTGGGTAGTTGCATATTAGAATCTTTATATTTTTCTCTTCATTTATGTTTTATGGTTTGGGTATACAGGTGATATAATTTAGGCATTTTCATTTGGGTATACCACGGAATAACTTTGCCACTTCACTAATTGATGACTTGAGGAGGATTAGTAACAATAACAACCTGTAATCATAATGTGAAAACAGATTAATTTGAAATTCAAATTGAAAAAGAAACAATTAAAAAATAGGAAGAAAGAGGACAAAAAGTGTCACATGAGAGAAAAGGTGTTTGATGAGAGAGGAAAAAAAGACCAAGGAGAGATAAAAAAAATGTCTCGTAATGTGGGTATTTTCGTATCAAGTTATGCGTATGTTCGCCTCTTAATGTTGGTATTTTACTGTTATTGGTTGGATATTGTTATGTTGAAGATATTTAACAATGAAAATTTGACTTTCTATGTCTCAAGTGACCCAACCTCTGGAAAAAAAACTTTCACTTTAACATTCTTTGAAAAATATGTTTATTTTTCCACTTCTTCCCAAAATACTCCAACCTAAATAATGGGATTACTAACATCCTCTCTCTCTATGTCTTGATATTTAAATTGTTTTAGAAATTGATCGGGTTCGATGGTACTCGACGGTACGCGATAGATAGTGCGGGTCGATGTGTATGCTCGATAGTTATACCTGGTTATGGTTCGGTTGAACTCGATATGTGTTATATAGAAACTCGATATGGGCTCGATTGCGCTTGATAGTCAACATGATATTATTCACATGTCGAAGTGAAACTTCCCATCATGATGGGTCGTTTCACTTCGGCAAGAGATGGGTCATTATTATGCGAAGAGATCCGCAACCATTCGACATTCATTCCTTTTGAGGACACAACCTTTCATTATTGCCCGAAAAGACGCAACCCTTCATTACAGTTTCTATAAAATCAGTGGTTAGAGTGTCTTCCATTTAGTTTTGTATTCGATCTCCGCCCCCCCCAACATTTAGTTGTGTATTCGATTCGTCTCCATCACCCAAAAAATAGCCTTCCAACACAATGCCAACGACGACTACTCTGACGAAGTTGAGCACATCCTCGGTGGACCAATATGGGGAGGTTGTCCCCCTTGAAATACCGGTAGTTTTACCTCTACCCTACTGCACATGTAGGTGCGGTTTGAAGGCAATGGAGTTGTCGTCCAACACTCCGAACAAGATTAGAAAAAAGTTCAATGTTTGTGACTTCTCGGAGCCAACCCTTTGTTGTCGATGATTCGTCTAGGACGATGGAACACATGTACCACTGGTGAATAAACCCGACCAGAGTGTAAAAGACCTAGGGATGAGGAAGCCTTCTCTCGAAGACTACTAAGTTGAGTAAGAGCCAAGAGATAAACAAAATTATCGTTTAGGCTTGCAGGCGACATCTGAGCAGATCATTCCCTTCCAATTGACTTGGAAGAGATTTATAATTTTTGTGTGTTTGTGTTTATGTTTGTGTTTGTGATCTCTCCTTGTACATCGGTAATAGTTCAATCATAACTCGTTCTTAGCTTGATGTTTATGTTTGTGTTTTTTGTTTGTCTTTGTGTTTGTGTTTGTGTTTGTTTTTGTGAACTCTCCTTTTACCTCTATAGTAGTTCGATAATAACTCGTTGGTCTAAGACTTAAACGAATCATCCTTTATTTGACTCTTTTCAAACGAACAGCCTGAATGAAGTTTCTCTCCTAGTACCTCGATAGTAGTTCGATAGTAGCTCGATAATAACTCGTGGTCTAGGACTTAAACGAACCATCATTTATTTGAATCTTTTCAAACTAACAGTCATAATCAAGCTTGTCTCCTTGTTCTCTCCTAGTACATCGATAGTAGTTTGATAGTAGCTCGTTAATAACTCGTGGTCTAGGACTTAAATGTGTTGGATTTTTGGCCTTAATCTATGTTTTGATGATTTAATCAACCTAATCTTAATCATATAGAGTAGCACACATATTGCATTGCATATATATTGTTATGTGCTAATTTCTACAGGTGATCAAGACTCAAGAAAGAAAGGATTCAAGTCAAGACATGTAATCAAGCTCATTTGAAGACATGTAATTTGTATTTCTTTGAGTCTTAGGAACTTTGTGTAATTGAGTATACTTGAGCTAAAAACTACTCAAACACACACTAGGTTCCCTATAGAAGTCACACACCAAATTTATATAATTTGGACTTAAATAGATCACCCAAACTTAGATCGGAAAACACCAAGCATTAACCTGAAATGTCTGCCCACATTCGGTCAACTGAAACAGACCGTTCGGTCAACCGAGTGATCATATATCTTGTTAGTGTTTTACTTCCCAAGTTCGGTTGACCGTCCAGACCTTTTTGGTCGAGAGTAACAACATATTTCCAACCGTTTGTTTTGTTGTATATACCCAACAATCGTATTCGTATTATTCCTAAATACCCCAAATACATTTAGTTTATCGGTCGACCGAGGACCTTGTTCGGTCGACCGAACTTAAGAAGTATCAACAAACCAAAACTTCTTGTTGGTTTTCGGTCAACCGTCGACTTTCTTTTGGTTGACCGAATTTAATCCTGTTTGTCAACCCAGAAGAGTCTGTTAGTTTTCGGTCGACCGAAAATATCTCGGTGTTCGACCGATAACTTAAGTGTAGCTAGATTATAGCCTTTGGCGGTCGACCGTTCTTTAACCGATTGACCAAATCGAGTTCAAAATTTCCAAACTTACTCAGTTTTGGGCCCTGCAGATTTCTGTTTTGTGTATCTTACACATCTCTCACCCAACTTAACCCCAACGGCTATAATATACCTTAGGAGCTTATAAATAGGTGTTCCTTTGACACAATTACAAATCTCTCACACTTCCATTTGTCACATACAATAGAGAGAAACTCCCAAGCTCTAATTTCCCCAATCCTAAACTCTAAGCCTAAATTTCACACCTTTGATCATATCCAAATCATACCCAAAGTGTGCTCAATATTTAGAGAGTGTTGTCTCACTCATTTGTTGTTCAAGAAGCAAGGATTTTGGTGAAAGCCCGAAGTGTTCCCTCTCGGATTGTGAGAGGAAGAAGGTCAAGCAAGTGAGGGTGTTCGCGGTGCTTGTGTTGTAAAGGTGTTCTCTCCCGGCCCGGAACGGGGAGTGGTTAGTGAAGTCGTAAGCGGAGCTCGGTGATCCGAGCGGAGCTTGCAAGAGATGACTAGGACCCAGGTGGGGTGCCGAACCTCTGTAAAATCCCTCGTCTCCATTGTGGTTTGCATTTTCCACTCCTTTACTTGCTTGTTTAGTTTTAAATTCTGCTGCATATCTTTGATTGATTAAACAAGTAGGTAATTAGCTTAAAAGTGATTCGAATTAGAAACCCTCACGATCCTACATTTGGTATCAGAGCCTTGTGAGCTAAATCGCATACTTAATCGTATTTTTTAGCAATGGCATCAACTTCTAATCATGTAGAGGGGTTGTGCACAACTAGGTCTCCTTTGCTAAATGGGTCAAATTATGATTATTGGAAAAATATGATGAAAATATTTCTAATATCTAATGACCTCAAGTATTGGATGTTTCTTCAAAATCCATACACACTTTCAAATGAAGATGAATTAGATTCACTTTCTAATCCCAAAATGAAAGAGATTGAAATGAACTCTAAAATAATGAACATTCTATATTGGTGGCATAATGAGGGTGAATACAATAGAATTAGGGGTTCTGAAAGTGCATATGAAATTTGGCATAGATTGCAAATTCATCGTGAGGGTGATAGCAAAACTAAGGAACCCCGCATTAGTCTCCTCATGCATAAATATGAGATTTTTTCTATGCAAATCGGTGAAAACATAAGCGAAATGAACACTCACTTCACCGATATTACTGACTCTTTTTTGGTTCTTGAAAGAAAACTAAATGAATGAGAGATGACAAGGAAATTCCTCCGGTCGCTAAGCAACGATTGGGAAGATAAGGTGGTCTCAATTGAAGAAGCACGCGACATTTCCCAACTCAAGATGGAGGAGCTAATTGGAAATCTCATGGCTTATGAGCTCTAAATTAATCATCGGAAGGAGAAGGAAGCCTCCAAGAACAAACCTACCTTGGGATTACATGCAAATATTGAATAACCAAGGAGGAGTGTAGAAGATGAAGACATTGAAGTCCTAGTCAAGGACTTCTTCAAATACCTCAAGAAGGATAAGAGAGAAAAGAATGAAAGAAGAGGTAGAAGAAGTGAGAAAAGAGATTCGGTCTCCTGCCTACTTCCTCTTTTGCGAACTCCGCCCGACTCCACGAGCTCCGCCTACGTCTTCATTATCGGATCTCGTTCCGGGCTGAGATCAAGCCTTTACAATCTTCAAGCTAGCGAACAAGCCTCGCCTAGCTAGGTTCCTGCTCTCACAACCCGAGAGGGACACTTTGGCTTTCACCGAAGTCTTTACTCTTTGTCACAGGCTTTCACCGAGACCCTTGTTTCTTGACAACAAAGTTTGAGTGGAACAACACTCTCTAACTTGAGTACACTTTGAGTATGAGTAGGATTTGAGTACTAAAGTGTGGAAGGTTTAGCTTTTGAGTGTAGGAGTATTCTCTCTAATATAGGAGGCAATTGGAAGTGGGAAAGTTGTGTAAACAATGTGTATGGACCTCTATTTATAAGCTCCTAGAGATATATAGCCGTTGGGGAAGAATTTGTTAAGGTGTGTGAAGAACACACAAAACAGAAACTCAGAATCAACAATTTTGTCCCTCAACGGTAGACCGAATTGGGAAACCGTTGCTAGGTTGAATAATGCATCATTGTTCGGATTTTGTGGGTATATCCGCTGAAAACCCTGAGGAGACACCACTCATCCTGCTTGGCGACAATGAGGTTTAACAGTTTGTTGCACGTGCTAAGTGCAACCGTGATTCCTATGAAAGTGAGTTAGGATTTCCTGTTTTTCGTATGTTTTTCCTTTCTTTCATTTTTCTCTTTCTTTGTTTTTTTGGGAACTAGTAAAAGGTAAGTGTGGGGGTATTTGATTAGTAGCATATCATGTATCATATTAATGCTATATGTTCTTAATTTTACCCCAATATTGTGTTACTCGAGTGTTTGTTGTTATATTTCAGGTATTAGTTAATAAAGAAGAGAAGAGAAGAGAAAAAGTACCGAAACGTAAGAATGAATGACTTAAATGAAGCAAAATGGACATCTCTGTCATGCACAATGACCATCCCTGGGCGTAAGCCCAGAGGGACCAAATAGCAAACCAAGAAACTACACACCATCATGAGGAGTATTTTGGCAATTATACTTGGGCGCATACTCAAATGGATGACCATGGCACACCCTGTAGGATCGTGTTTGGCCCTAATTCTTATCACTTTTAATGCTAATCTCAACCTAAACAAGTTGTGCAACGGAATTAAAAAGGTAAGGAAAAGCAAGCAAACCACAGAAGTAGACAAGACGATTTTATAGAGGTTCTCCCTCCCGCCTACTTCCTCTCTTGCAAGCTCCGCTCGATCTTCCTCGATCTCTACCTACGTCTTCACTATCAAACTCATTCCGGGCCGAGATTAAGCTTTTTACATAACAAGCTCCGCGAACAATCCTCGATAGCTCGATTTCTTCCTCTCACAATCCGAGAGAGAACACTTTCGGCTCTCACCAAAGTCTATACTCTTTGTCTTGGGATTTCACCAAGACCCTTGCTTCTTGAACAACATTTGTGGAGTGGAACAACACTCTCTAATTCTCGAGCACACTTTGAGTAGGATATAGCAATGATCAAATGTGTGGAATTTAGGCTTAGAGTGTAGTGTAGGAGCTTTTAGGATTGGGAGACTTCTCTCTAATGTGTGGGACAATTGTTTGTTGGAGAGTTGTCTAAAAAATGTGTTCAATCCTCTATTTTTAAGCTCCTAAGGTGTTATATACGTTGTGATATAATAAGAAGTTGTTTGTCTAAGATACACAAAATAGAATTGAGCAGGTCACAGTTCTGGTCAAGTTCGGTTGACCAAATCGGGTCTAACGGTCGACAAGAGTCTGTCCGGACATGGAGTCCAGAACAGTCCAAAAATAAATGGTCGACCAAACAAAGGCTATAACTTATGTTTACTTAAGTGAACGGTCAAACCAAAGGTATGGAACGGTCGACCGTTCAGGGGATTTGGCCAAGTAAAAATGTAATTGGTCGAACACAAGATATCAATTCGTTCGACCAAAAATATCAAGCACTTAGGGGCTCAAGAAAAGTCTAGGTTCGGTCGACCAGTTTCATGGAAACGTTCGACCTAAACTAACAGGCAGTTTGGCAAGACACAAAAAGTCTTCTTCCGGTCGACCGCCAAGAAAGCATCGTTCGACCGGTGGCCACAAGAAATCTAAGGGTTTGTAAAAAAGACCGTTGGAGAATAAGACAAGTCTAACGGTCATTTGACATGTGTAGACGGTCGAACAAAAGGCACAAAACGGTCGACCGGTTCAACACTATTGGCTAACAGATTAACTGATCCAATCGGTTGAACTGAGAACTAGTTCGGTCGGCCGATTTTGCTCAGACAGTTCAGGTTTGGTTTTAAGTGTTTTCCGGTCTAATATTGGGTGACATATTGAAGTCCAAATGATATGAGATTTTGTATGTCACTTCCCTAAGGAACATAGTGTCTGTGAATGGTTATTTACTCTAATATGCTCAAGTACACAAAGTTCCTAAGACTCAAAAGAAATACAAAATTACATGTCTTCAATGACTTGATTACATGTCTTGACTTGAATTCATTTCTTCCTTGAGTCTTGATCATCTGTAAAAGTTAGCACAATACAATATATATGTCATGCATAATATGTGCTACTCTACGTTGATTATAATGAACATTAGGTTGATTAAATCATCAAAATATAGATCAATGCCAAAAAACCAACACACCCCACGTGCATAATTGAAGAGATTAAGTAGATGAACGAAAATGAGTCGCATCTGAACAACTTGGACAGCCAATTGGTGGTCCCTTTTGGTCAGATGTGACCCAATTTTGCACGGATATGAGTTATGTGTTTATGTCTATTCTTGAAATGTTTCATTAGTCCCACATCGGGGGATTGTCCCCAGTTTCCTCTTTCTTGCTTATAAATATAACTTTTCTCCTCGTTTGTAATCTAAGCATTGCTTTGTGGTCATTCTCTTTACTTTGAGTAAAGCCTCGGAGCAAAACTCAAGTGGAGAAGAATGTTGTTGGTAATGTGAGAAATCAATAAAATAAGTTTAATTTCTTAGATTGTTCTAATGTTGTCTCTTTTAATGTTTGCATGTTTAGCTTAGTTTTGTTCTCTTAATCTTAGTATAATTAGTAGAATGTCTTTTTTCCTTAATACAGTTGTTAACCTAATGAGTAGAGAATAGATCCACCCCATTTGGGGTGGAGGTGATGTAGATTATGTGATAGTGATGGGTTCTTTTATTTGTGTCGTTTCATGTGCTTAATGTAGATCTATACTCGTAGCATGCTTAAACTTGTATTAGGTGAGATAATGTCCACACTAGATACTTATCTCATGCTAGCTTTAGAGTTTATCTTGTTGCTTGTAATAGTTTGATGGAAATGACTTGTTATGTATGGTTCTATATTTGGTGCACAATCACATGAATGATTTAGGTTGTGTGTAGGATTAATTGATGCTCTAGTGGTCACACTAGGTACTTATTGCATGTTTGATAATCTAAAATCAACCTCAACTTTATGTGAGATATGCACGTTCATGGTTTGTCATGTAATGTTGTGTATCTTTCACTTAGATTCTACACTAGTTTTTACTTGTATGTCACACAAACTATATTTGTGCCTAATTGAAATGAAGACTCACTCACACACACATATCTACACACCTCCACTCCATGTAGGTTTAGTTTAATTGTTAATTCATTCATAGTTTATTGTAATTAAACTTCTTCTCCCTTTATTTTCCACTTGACTTCTAAAGAACCAGAGTTGACACACCTCCCTGTGGACTCGACCCGTACTTGCTGCGTCTTCACCGATGTCGTGCACTTGCAGTATTTAAAACGATTCAATCACTTCGACATGTGAACATTTATCATGTTGATCATCGAGCGTAATTAAGCTCATATCGAGTTTCTATATAACACATATCGAGTTCAACCGAACCATAGTCATGTATAACTATCGAGCATACGCATCGACCTGCGCTATCTATCGCGTACCATCGAGTACCATTGAACCCGATCGATTTCTAAAACATTTTAAAATATCGAGACATAGAGGATGTTAGTGGTTCCACGATTTAGGCAGTGATATTTTGGGAAGAAGTGGAAAGATAAGCATATTTTTCAGACAATGTCAAATTTTCCTATAGCATGTACCCTAGAAGGCTTATAAGATGGTGACAACTTGCAGTCGGTTTAAGCAACCTTAATAAAACAATATTCGTACAAATACTAGAACCTTTGTACCCCGTATTCATACAAATACTAACACGGTAATTCTCTCTCCTACGTGTATGCCTGGGGACCCACGCACATGTGGGATGCGTTGAATCTCGCATCGGCATCTCGGCACCATATATCTAAGACTGATTATGACATCACATGATCGATCCCTTAACTAATTCCTCTACCTAAGATCAAGAATAATAGCATGCGGTGGAAGTTCAACTCTCTAGCACTTCACTTCACACTTCACATCCAAACGCAACCAGTGTCCTAAATGGATTCCGCAGCTTCTAGTACGTAGTCGGCGTTGGGAAAAGGTTTGAGTTGCTTATTTTCGTATTAAAAACTGCGTCGGGTAAGAAACACATATGATGAACCTTATCCAACAGTTCGTGTTTACGTTTTTGGTAAGAGTTAAAATCTTATCCAAAAGTTGTAATTGAGTCTAGAATTCAAAATCAAACCGTCCTAAACAGACCTAGAAATAAAACTACACAACATGTGGATACACGTCAACTCTCAAATTAATTAATTCCATCGGACCCCGAGTGCCACGTGGCGGATTCTGATGCACCGGTTACAAGTTTCAACAACCACCGAACAAACACAATATATTAACGAAACGAAAATAAAACAGGACCAGAACCGAATTGATAACACTTTCAAACCAAGCGAAAAACACGTGGAGAGAGAGAGATGGAGGGAGAGAAGAGAACGGTGTGCGTGACCGGAGCCGGAGGGTACATAGCTTCGTGGCTGGTGAAGCTTCTCCTCTCCAAAGGCTTCAGAGTCCATGGTACCGTCAGAGATCCACGTACGTACTTAACGTTTATGGGAATTTTCATTTTGAATGGTGTGGGTTCGAGGGGTGGTATCGAAAATTCAGGTAAAGAAAGTTTGAAATCTGCAAGGATGGTTTGGAAATAATTAGGAATTTGTTGGTTTGATTTGGAGTCTAATTATTTATTTATTTTACCTATCGTCAATATCAACGTTACCCTTATGACTCAAAAGAAGCTCCCACGTGAGCGAGGAGGGAGGGAGGGATCGATAGGAAGCGTGATTATGTATTTTTACCTTAAGTGGGAAGAAACATAATCTTGTACTAGACTGATTGAATAAATATGATCTATCGATCTATCATATTATTAGTATTCGAAAATATTCAGACCTCGTAATCTAAATTGGTTGAAATTCCAGAAGATCTTTACTATAAGATAGGCGAAATACCAAAAACTAGGATATCGACAGCTCACCGTGGCTTGATTGTGAATTTTGAATCTGATCTTTTGCAAGGCTGCTACATAGATTTGCCAAAATATGGTTGCTACTTTTTGTAGACGTTTGCATAATTGACTTTTGAGACTTTCAAGAATTTGATGCTAACTTCACTTTTCACCCTGAAGTAGAAATGAAATTCCTAATTAAGAATCAGCCATAGCTTAGGAATGTCTGCAAATAATTTTGCAGTTTCGCCAAATTTCAAGAAATCTTACATTCAAAACCCGGTTCATAATGAACCTTCCGTTGTTGGGGTAGGTTCGAAATGGAACGTGTAGAAATTATGAATTGTATTATGTTACGTAGAGAATACATTGCTTTGTTATTTAT
Source organism: Triglochin maritima (assembly GCA_963682175.1). Taxonomy (NCBI): domain Eukaryota; kingdom Viridiplantae; phylum Streptophyta; class Magnoliopsida; order Alismatales; family Juncaginaceae; genus Triglochin; species Triglochin maritima. The sequence goes on from OY821785.1 coordinate 10,575,933, forward strand.
GTTGGCCGCACAATATAGTCGTTTGAACAATTTTCCTTTTACATGTGATTGAGATTTGCTATGTATGATTGTATCTTGGTTTCCTTTGATCGGGTTGTGAGATATGCAATTGGGGTAGTTTCCATGGGAGGTAAGAGCCATTGGAGTGATAGGCTATGATGACTCACGAGTCTGAGCTTCCTATTTCAACACTCCCCCTCAAGTTGGGTCCGGAAGAGGTTGAAAGATCCTAACTTGTGAAGAATGATGTAGAATTGTTTTTGGTCCAAAGATTTGGTGAAGATATCTACGAGTTGGTCTTTGCTTTGGACATATGGAACATCAATTTCTTAGCTTGAATTTTTTCTCTGATGAAATGACAATCCACTTCTATGTGCTTGGTTCGTTTGTGGAATACTGGGTTGGACGCGAAGTGCCGAGCGGCATGATTATCAGAGTACATTTGCATGGGCTCTTGGTAGGGGACATTCATTTCCTTGAGAAGTTGTTTGAGCCAAATGAGTTCGCTAGTGGTGGACGTCATGGCTCTATATTCAGCTTCGGCACTGCATCTTGCCACGACATTTTGTTTTTTGTTTCTCCATGTGACTAAGTTTCCACCTACGAAAGTACAAAACCCTGTGGTGGATTTGCGATCATAGCTATCAGCCCAATCTGTATCAGAATAGTCAATTATTGAATTAGAATTGGGTTTTTTTCATCCATATCCCTTGACCTGGTGTTTTCTTTAAACATCTGAGAATCCGGTCTATGATGTCAAGGTGGTGGGTGTGAGGAGCATGCATAAATTGACTTATTGTACTTACAACATAGGTTAGGTCTGGTCTAGCAACAGTGAGGTAAATAAGCTTCCCTACTAATCTTTGAAATTGCCTTATGTCTTTTAATGGTTGCCCATCAGTAAGGTTAGTCTTCTGATTGGTCTCGATGGGAGTCTTGGTGGGGTTAGATCATAATTTACCAGTTTCTTTAAGGAGATCTAGAACATATTTTCTTTGAGACAAAAATAATCCTTTCTTAGAATGAGCGATTCAATGCCTAAAAATATTTCATGACTCCTAGGTCCTTAATGTCAAATTATTTTTTAGATAGGATTTCACATGGTTGACCTCGTTATCTCTATTTCCTGTGATAATGATATCGTCAACATACACAAGGACAATGGTAGTAATGTTGTTGAAACGTTTGATAAACATAGATGCATCAGCAGAACACTTAATAAAATTAAATTGAAGGAGAGAGTGGTTGAGTTTCGCATACCATGCTCTGGGAGATTGTTTCAATCCGTAGATTGATCTATGGAGTTTTCAAACCTGATTGTGAGGAGATTTGTATCCTGGAGGAGAGGTCATGTAGACTTCTTCTTCTAGAGATCCCTGCAGAAAAGCATTTCTAACATCCATTTGATGGAAATTCCATCCATAATTGACAGCAATAGAGAGGAGAACTCTAACGCTGTTCATTTTTGCAACAGGAGCAAAAGTTTCAAGATAATTTAATCCATAGGTCTGAGTATATCCCTTAGCAACTAATCTAGCCTTATAACGGTTAATGGAGTCATTACTATTGTACTTGATTTTATATATTCATTTGCATCCTACTAGTTTGTTTTCATGTTTAGAGGGAACAAGAATTCAAGTTTGATTTCTTTCTAAGGCTTCGAATACTTCTTTCATGGCTTTTACCCAATTTGGGTTTCTAAGAGCCTCATGGTAGGAGGTGGGTTCATTAGAGTTATCGATTACATTCAGAAAGGACTGATGTGAAGCAGTTGTAGCATTGTAAGAGATATAAACCTGTATGGGGTAAGTGGCCTTATAAGTAATTAAGTCCTGGAGATGGGCTAGAGAGCGAGTGGATCTTGTAGATCTTCTGGCGGGAGTTTCATCATGTTCGTCATTGTGCTCCCCTGTAGTTTGTTCATCTCCCCCGTCTTGGGGAATGGGAGTTTCCTCAAGGGAATGAGCAAAATCAAACATGTCAAATGTAGGGAGAGGAGATGTCTCACCAGAGGGATTAGTTGTGGAAGATTCAAAGTATGATCGTTTTCAAAAAAGGATACATCTCTAGAAATGTAAAGTTTACAATCTATGGGATCATAACATTTGTACCATTTGTTCTGAGAAGAGTACCCAAAGAAAACAATTTTGATGGCATGACAATCAAATTTATCAATTCGTTTTTTATAAACAAAGCAAGTACACACAAAGATTTTAAGGTGGTCAATATTCATACGACGCCTATTCAGAATTTCTAAATATTGTTTATTCTTAATTACAGGACTGTGAAGTCGATTAATAAGATAAACAACATTCAAAATAGCCTCATACCAAAAGATTTTTGAAACCTGTGTTTGAAATAAGAGAGACCTAGTAACATTTAGAAGATGACGATTCTTTCTTTCGGAAATACCATTCTGCTGAGGGGTGTTATTGCAAGTGGTTTGATACAATATGCCTTTTTCTTTCAAAAAAAATTGGAAAACATTGCTAGTGTATTCAGCTCCATTATCTGACCTAAGGATTTTAACCTTAGTGTCATGCATATTTTCTACATATGCAACATACTCACAAAAAGTAGAAAAAAACATCAGATTTTGATCTAAGCATATATAACCACGTAGTGCGAGAAAAATCATCAATGAATGTAATAAAATATCTAAAACCATTATAAGATTCAATGGGTGTTGGACCCCAAATGTCAGTGTGTATCATTTCCAGAGGATTCCATGTTTGAGTGGTAGAGGAATGAAATGGCAACCTGGCTTGTTTCGCTAAACGACATGTCTCACAACATAATTCAACATTCAAATTTAAATTAGGGAGTAATTGTGTTAAAAAAGGAAAAGAGGGGTGACCCATGCATTTATGCCACAGGTTGGGTGTCTGATGGGACACGTTATTAGCAAGAAAATCATTGTTCGAATCTAATACATATAAGCCATTAACCAGGGAGCCTCTACCAATCATGTAACGTCCTCAAACACAGCGGAAAATTTCAAATTTAAATCATACAATCAACGAGGACATTACGAAAAGAAATACACACACTGTTGCACCAACATATAATATATATATATGTGAACGAGTTTACAAAAGAATGTGATTACATCAAAAGATCATATACATAAAATATACACAAGTAATCACAACCACCTCAAAATATAGGGAAGTAGGATCAGGTCTCGAGCGCTCCCTCCGCCGTCGCCACCCACCTAACGTCGCTCTCGGCCTGAAAGCAGACAATGAATGCCTGAGTTTCCAGGAGGAAACCCAGTATGCCAAACCCTAACACATATATGGACAGAATGAAATATGCAAAGAACGTAAAACACCACAACTGATACACCCGCTAAGTTCTCGGGACCTCTCTCCCGGCCATATCCCAACAACACGGGTCTCAAGGGTCCTCTCACCCCAACCCACCAACACACGTGCACACAAGGCACCGCCAGTCCAAATCACGGCCAAACAACCCCCTCATTGCCTCAGTGTTACCGGAGCCACGGTTTTGCATCAATGTTACCGGAGCCACGGTTTTGCATCATTCGCCGGAGCCACGGCTTTGCCTCAACTGTCGGAGCCACGACGACAATTATCACAATCCACCTCCACGTGTCACTATTAATCGCTATAGGGCCGGAATGTCTGTGTCGTCGCCCCAAAAGGGCAGGAGACCCGTTGCCTTCTAGTCAATCAATAGCAACACACACACACAAAAACAGTGCAAAACGGTCGAACGAAAACTGGCTTCCGGTCGACCGATCCTCACCCAGAGAACTGGCCCAACCGAAAAACCCGCCAAACGGTCGACCGACAAAGGGGTCCCGGTCGACCGAAAAGCACCAGTAGAAAACCATTTTCGCAATCAACAGTAAAACGGTCGAACAACCGAACTCTATCGGTCGACCGAAAACAACCAGTAGAACTCACCCAGAGTCCTCACTTCACGGTCGACCGAAACCACACTTCCGGTCGACCGGCCATTAAGTTAACTTAAACGTCGGTCGAACGAGTCAAACAGGCGGTCGACCGTTTAGATGGTCAACGCCCCAACCGACATACAACAGTACTTTCGGTCGACCGGCAAAGGGGTCCCGTTCGACCGAAAATACACAGGACGTCTTTATTTCGCTAAAATTGCAACAACCGGTCGACCGCCCAAAGGGCATCGTTCGACCGGTGCGAGGGATTCGCCCAAAATACACTACAACCGGTCGACCGAACCAAAACACCGGTAGACCGTTTATAGTTCAGAAACGGCTGTGCAGGTCCGACGAGCCCAAAACGGCCAACCGTCGACCGCTCCCACTCCCACACTAACAATAGGTGAGCTTGAAAGCAAGTTTGACATACCTTAAGGCTTGAAGAAGCCTTTGAAGAACGACGGCGAGCTTTTCCACGATAAACCCAAACTCTGGCGAACACAACGATCTTCGCTCCTCCGGCGACTCCAACAGCACCCTCACCTCCACAAAGCCAAAGAACTCTGATGGAGAGAGAGAGATGCGCCTAGAGAGAGAGAGGGTGAGTGAGAGAGAGATACGTGCGAGAGAGAGTGAGAGAGAGTGAGAAAACCAACCTTTATATACTTTTCTCCGACTCGATCTCAGCCGTCCATCTCAATCCATCACTAATCCTCTCCTAAACACAATTAGCACATAAGAAGGGTTAGGATCTAACAAATCATCTTCCCGGATGTTCTGTCCTGAAATAATACATCAAACGGTGTAAATATTACATTGCAATTGAGATTTGGAGTTATCCGGGCAACAGAAAGAAAATTAGATGTAAATTCAGGAATATATAAAACATTTTCAGAAGTATTATTTAGAAGTGTGGATCGTCCAGTTCCATTGATCTTAACTTGGTTTCCATTGGCAACCGTAACAAATTTATTTAGGTTTGGGTTATACTGTAAGTTATGCAAAAGATTCGTATTTCCAGTCATGTGGTCAGTAGCACCGGTATCTATAATCCATGAACTAGGAGTGATAATAGAGTTAGTAAGGTAAGCAGACGGATTAACAACTGACACATTACCTGTCTGAGGCAAGTTTTGTCCAGAATTTTGAGGAGTGCATCTAATGTGCCAAGACTTGACCCAGCTCTTTCTGGACTCCATTCGGCCCGAACCCAGGCCCATGAACCGACGACGCACGCTTCCCCGCACCCGAGTGGACGCCAACAGAAGCTGGATGCATCTGACCGCCCGAGTGACTCGAATAATCGGGTGTATGAGAGTCCACGTAGGTTTCGGACATAAAACCCTGATGCCGGGAGAACGACCCGCTTTGCTCCCATTTCTGTTTTTCTTCTCCAAAGCTAGGGTAGGGTTTTGGTCGGTTATGTCGCCGCCACTGCTAGGGTATCCTCTGTTATCGCCCCTTCGTTCTCCAGTTCCATCTTTTGGTGGCCGGAGGTGCGAGTAGAGGAACCAACACCGGTCGCGGTTGTGCCCTTATTTTTTGCAGTTGTCACAATGTTCGTCCTTTCGTTTTTTGAATTGTCCCTTTGCTTTTAAGGTATGGTTTTGGTTGTGGGCGGCGGCGAACGCTTGATTTTCGTTGTTTGTGGGTTTGGGCATGGCGAGCCTTCGGGTTTCTTCCCGTTGGATCATCGCGATTATTTGGTAAAGGGGTGGAAGCTCCGATGATAATAGTATCTGAGATTTAAGGTTCTCGTAGCTAGAGTCGAGACCTACCAGAAATTGATAGGTCCGATTTTTCTCGTCCCTTTCCTTGATGATTTTCGGGTCCGTGCTCGGTGGTTCATTGATCCCGAGCTCATCCCGCCGACTTTTAACGCGTCGAGGTATTCTGTGACGTTTTTCTGCCTTTTTTGGTTTGCGCGAGCTCTTGCTTGACTTTGAATATGTGGGCGAAGTTTTGTTGCTTCCCATACAGGTCGTGGATGTCATCCCACAACTCCTTGGCTGAGTTGGAGTAGAGGAACAACTCCATGATCTGAGGTTGCATCGAGTTGAACACTCAAGTCATCGTGAGATGGTCGGTGGTCTGTCATTTCTCAATTTTGCTGTCGTCGGCGATTGTTTTTTTTGTGCTTCTGGTGATGTGGCCCAATTTTCCCTTCCCATTGAGAGACAATGTGATGGACCGAGCCCAGGAGAGATAGTTTGCACAGGTTAGGAGCTGGGTGGTCAGCCTCTGGGGTGTATTGCTCGCTTCGTCGGCCATGGAGAGGGTATGGATGTCGCCTTTGAGCGACAACCCCTTCTCAGGTTAGTTCTGAGGTTTGAGGGCCGATGATGATGACTTGTATGGTTGTTTGGGTTTTGGGTGTGGGTTTGGTGATGAAGCGGAAGATGGGAGGGTCTATGATGATTTGGGGGATTTTCTTTCTGAGGTGGCGATTGGAGATCCACCTTTCTGAGTCCCAGTTACTTCTCTGATACCATGTAGAAATTATGAATTGTATTATGTTATGTAGAGAATACATTGTTTTGCTATTTATGTTGGCTGCACAATATAGCCGTTTGAACAATTTTCCTTTTACATGTGATTGAGATTTGCTATGTATGATTGTATCTTGGTTTCCTTTGATGGAGTTGTGAGATATGCGATTGGGGTAGTTTCCATGGGAGGTAAGAGCTGTTGGAGTGATAGGCCCTGATGACTCACGAGTCTGAGCTTGCTATTTCAACAAAACGCATCAGCTATTTGAATCATCTCTTTCCACATGCTTATATGAAGTCGAGACTTTGGATGTATTTTTGTTAAGGCTTCCCACCAAGTTATTTTTTTGTCTATTTCTACCTTTTCGTGTCTTCCTTGCAACCTAATTAAAATCCACCTTTTAGGTATGTGTCTACACCATCTCAAGTAGTGTTATACATGTCCATCCTCAAAATCCATGGTATCCTGGGCTATCCAAACAGGCGCCTAGTGTTTTGCAAGATTTTTCGACCCTAGTCAAACCAAACTTTAGGATGCGACCCGCTTCAATGGGCACGATCTTTAGTCCGGGCTAGTCCAATGCTAGGATTCTACCAGCTGAACTGGCCCCAATTGATATTTGATTCTGTTCTTTTAATCGTCATCGTTTGGAATGGTATTCTTCTTCCTTAAGACTCTTTTTGACTGCTCAAAGCTTGCTCATTATACTTGTGTTGAGTTATGATAACTGTAGTCTTTTGTTTATCAGTTAGGAATCACTAAAATTGTGCTTCTCCTTTGTCAAAGTAATTTTGCAATGGACTTTGAGTTGAGTTTCTGACTATCCATAAAAAACAGCACTTTGCAGATTAAACTCCTGATTTAAAAAGTTTGAAAGAAACAAGTGTCAGTTGTTTCTGTTACATTTCTGCACATATTGCAAAATAGCATCACATTGAATCAATCTTTCAGTCAATTGATTTGTCAAATCTAGCTTGTGGAGGACTTCTCAGACAAAAATTGATTTGCGCAGATTCTTCTTTGATCAAAACTCATATAAATTTCAGTTTCAGGTGTCCCCTGTAGAAGATTTATAGGAACACAACTACCCAATATTTTGACAAGAATTTTTTCTTCTTAGAGCTGTTACACATCATTGTGGACTCCTGAACCCTGTGATGTTCTTGATAAAAGACCATATTTTTAAGATATACGTGCAGGAGATGGTCCTGGTTCTGAATTTTAGTCCCAACTATGCCTTCCATATTTGTACCACCAGAATACTTCAGACTTCCATCAAATACCCCCACTAGTTTTTTGTGATTCGGACACAAATGATGCTTTTGTTTTTTCAATAATTTGAAAATATACATTAATGTGAATTGCTGCATGTAGAAGTGATGTAAGAATTCAAGACGCAGAATATAGAATAGTGACTGAACTGTATGCATATGTATGTATCAACTCTAGTACCAATCCTGCCTTTATGCAAACTTTGTTCCTATGACTATTTTAGTCTTGCTAGTGGTTAGACAAGTCTAAGATTTAATTGTGTTTTCAATGTGAAGTCATTGCTCTTTGGTTTAATTACCATGCCAAACTTACTTCACTTCTAGTTTGATAAACAACCACAGATGCATCAAGGGTCTCTTTTTCCACGTAACATGAATCCAAATATTATCTTTGCTTACAAGACATGGAAGAAGGAATTTTTTCTCTCAATATTAACTAAAAGAATAAGCAATAGTTGCTAACTTGCTAATAACATGGACGAAGATGTCCATCAAGAGTAGGGCTTTTTTTTGGATTGGCAAGGATAAGTGAATTTTTGTTTGGTTCAAATTTTGGATTTATACATAGGAGTTGTAGACATGATATAACTTGCTATAAGTCGACTCATACCATGGAGTTGTGTCATGAGTTCTGTTTTCTAGGATGTGCGTCTTTCAAATTACTGTAATTTACTCTTTTAAATTACCTATCAAACTGAAGGAGTCAAGTGGTTCTGTCTTAGGTCGAACGTAGAGTTGGTTATGAGAAAACTATATTAGAGAATACCAGTCTTGTTTGACAATGTAAGTTTTCAATCAGATGCTTTGAAACGGCCTGAGCTATTTCAGCATCTCACTGGGAGTTTTATTTGCAAAACTATGACGCTAATCCAAACATGAAACGTGACTACATCAACTAACAGTTCATATTGTTATGTTGGTGTTCCCATCAGATGACGATAAGAATGCTCACTTGGAAAAGTTGGAGGGAGCAGCAGAAAATCTAAAACTCTTCAAGGCGGATCTGCTTGACTACGATTCTCTGTTACCTGCCATTGCTGGATGTGAAGGCGTTTTCCATACCGCAAGTCCAGTTCCATCCACCAAAGTGGCCAATCCTGAGGTGAACGATCCGCTCGAATCACTTTATCATGTATTTAGATGCCCATATTTTTGCTCTTCTTATTTGGTGTATGCGATTGTGTGTGCATACTTTTCACTTGAAGTTCTTATTATATCATACATTAAACTGCAAATATTCTCCATTTGTAGGTACAATTGACCGCACCAGCAGTGACGGGCACCTTAAATGTCTTGAGGGCATCTTCAGAACTTAAAGTTAAACGAGTTGTTGTTGTTTCATCTACTGCAGCTGTTATGTTAAATCCCAATTGGCGTCAAGATAAGGTCAGGGACGAGACTTGCTGGTCCGATAAGGAATACTGCAAGACGACTGAGGTAATTTTAGCATATTATTTCTGATTTGGTCAAAAAACATTATAACACAGAAATCTTTATGTTCTAAACTCAGGCTTTCCTCGCAAGAAATAACAATTAATATGGTACTTGTGGTTATAGAACTGGTACTGTCTTTCCAAGACAATGGCAGAAGAAGAGGCTTTAGCTTACGGTAAGGAGCATGGACTTGACGTCGTGACCGTCTTGCCTTCCATGGTTCTTGGACCACTACTGCAGCCTACTCTCAATGCTAGTAGCTTATTCCTCATCAACATCTTGAAAGGTACGAGTCTGTCAGTTTCCAGTTCTCATCTTAGACATGCACAAAAGTCCTACTTAATGTAAACAATCATTTAATTCTAAGAAAGAATGTCCACCTTTAGGAACTTAGAAACCTAATTATTAGTATTTCACTCTTACAACGTTGGGAGCACCAGGTATACTTGGGCTGATATCGCACCCTTGGTTCTGATTATAGGTTATCTCGCTTATTATTAATGCATTCAAATTCTTATCCAAGAGTTCTTTTTTACGCAATTGAGAGGAATGACTTGGGAAATTCAGTTAATTGTATAACTATTCTGCACATTGGATTTATTTGCATCTACAATCTCATTGTGTTTGTGCTCCACAAGTAATAGTTTTATAAAACTCTCCAGAAAGTTCAGCAATTATGAGTATTGAGAAATATCGACGTCAAAACATCCCCAGTAGATGCGAAGTATGTACTCGGAATGATTAGCTTAAGCAACAGAAATTGGAGTGTCTTCTTCTTTGCAGTCGGACTCTTGTAAACCACAACCCAAGTGCCTTTCTTGTTAATGGGGATATATAATAAATCACAGATATCCATATAAGCATGTACATTGTGTTCCTATCTCACAAGAGAATATACTATACTAATAGAATCTAATCTAATTAAGAACGTTTTAAAACAGGACTGCGTGAAACGATGGAGGATTCAGTACGTAATTTTGTCGATGTTCGAGATGTAGCTGAAGCTTTGCTACTGGTATACGAGAAGCCCGAAGTTGAGGGACGCTACATATGCTCCTCTCACAAGCTAAGGATATCTGAATTCGTCGACAAGTTGAAGAGCATATACCCCAACTATTTGTATCCCAAAAGGCAAGCATTCCTGCAATGTTAAAATTCGAAACATAATTTTAAACAATGTATTGTGTTGCTGATAAAATAATTTCAATTGGCAGCTTCACCGAAGGACCAATACAGAATGGAGATACTTCGGAGAAATTGCAGGCACTTGGTTGGAAATTCCGTGCCGTCGAGGACACCATCGCTGACTCTGTGAAATGCTTTCAGGAGAGTGGTCATCTGAGTGAGAGCTGAGTGATGTGATCAACCTGAGGTTTTGAATTTGCTTGTGTTGTAATGGTACATGCCTACATGGCATGGTATCATCTTTCCAATCTGGAAACGTAAATTAAAGAATTACAATCAAACATAAGTATTTTCGATTTGTACTGTACTCTGATTGTGATACTATATGTGATTGTGTGTAATAGTGCTCACCTGGATTGGTAATTGTTGAAAATACATTACAAACATATCTAAGTGGCTCAGAGAATTCTTATCATAGTCATTACACCAATCAAGGTCATCTCCTCCTCAACAATATCATTCAAGATCAAGCATACATGGAAACCAATAAAACACACGCTCCCTTGTAAATGGAAAGTCATCAACGGACTTCTTCCAAATCATTTAGTTTTATACGATATATATATATATATATATATATATATATATATATATATATATATATATATATATATATATATCCTGATGTACAATTCAAAATATACAAGCAAATAATAAATCCTTCCTTAATCACACAAAATCAACATGGTATCAGAGCGTTAATCCCACGACCTCAAAATCTCCCCGGAGCTCATCACCGGTCTTCACCTCATCCAAAGGGGTTGAAGGCCACCACAGCCAACATCCAAACCCAAATCATCAAAAAAACCATGTCAGACGGCACCGGAAATCATTCAGAAGTAAATGGATCCTCGCGCCTTGTCTCTACACTCTTGAACGGAAACAATTACTTGTCCTTGGCTCGAGTGGTCACGCTTTCCCTTAATGGCAGGGAGAGGGAGAGTGAGTCACATCACTGGGAAAACCCAAAACCCCAACGGAACGAGAACCGAAAGCAAGCAGGAATAATGGCAAAACATGGACCACCTCGTGATGTCGTGGATCATCGCATCCATGCAACCTTGCATTGGTGAAATATTTTTGTACAAAAATAGTGCAAAGGAACTATGGGAGGCTATCCATGAGCACTACGGGAAGGCACAAAATTTCGCACACATCTTCAAAACCAAGCAGGAAATATCACAAACTCGTCAAAACGCAATAAGCATCACCGAGTACCTATGTACCCTCAGAAAGTCGTGGAATAAGTTGGGAGTTTACGAACCTTCGACTACGGAAGCTAAAACAATCCAGCAACAAACAGAAAAAGACAGGATCTACCAATTTTTGGTCGGTCTTGATGCAAGCTATGAAGCAATACGGAGTCAAGTGCTCTTGGCACCGGAACTCCCACCTCTCGCACAATCACCGCCATGATTCAATGCGAGGAAACTCGATGAAAAACCACAACTAATCCGTAAGGGCAAAACAACATTCAAATCGAAGGTGAAAACCATGCATTTCATGTCAGAAAAGCACAAAATCAAAGGCAAAACCACAACAACAAGAAAAGATACGGGAATCGGAAAGACGAGCAATGCGATAATTGCAAGAAAACTGGACACAACAGAAGCAATTGCTGGTTTCTCTACCCCTACCTCCGGCCGACAAAGAACGGTGATAGGAGAGGATGACGGGAAGAGCAACACGGGATCCTCCGCTTCACTGGCTGCAACACCGCACATCTGACCATGGGAGGTGACTGTAGGATTTCGTGTCCCTATGTATGTTTATATTTTAAAATTTTAATACAACATACAAGATCGATTTCATATTTTCATTGATTTTACGTACATGTATTTGTTTATTCTAATATCATGCATTCCTACACATATTAAAATAAACAAATGATAGAGGATCATACCCAAAGGTTCTCTAAAACCTTTCAGAAGATCCAGAGTTCCGTTGCTCGTCGAATCGCCTACCGATTCGCCTCCAAGTGTTCCCCAAACTCTAAACAAGATTAGAGAGAAATGAGTTAGTCAATCAATCTCTAATTAGGCTTAGAATATAACTAATAACCCATCTTTAAACTCCTGAGATTTCTATCTCCAAAACTTAAAACTATTAAGAGATTTTGTGGTGATTAAGGGACAGATTAATGAGAGAGAGAAAAAGTGCATTAACATAAACAAGTAGGATGAGGGGTCCTTTTATAGGCTCCCAAAACATCATTATCAAGAACTATTCTTTAGTCATGATCTCTTGCTTATTCTCTCCTAAAATTAATCTCAAATTGGCACATAAGCATCCTCAAAAACGTTTGATTAAATCTGGAATTAATCCAACCCATGATCTAATTATTCTCCTAATAATTCAGGCAAAAATTGCATTGTTCGGTTGACCAAGAATTCATCTCGGTTAACCGAACCATTCGGTTTTAACACATGTTCGGTGGACCGTGAGATAGACGGTCAACCGAATATGCATGAGAAAAATTCTATGGAAAAATTCGGACGATCCGCGTCTTGCTCCGGTCGACCGTTGACCCACCAAAATTTCTCCTGGCGAACATTCATCGGACGACCGTGTCACCTTCGGTCTACCGAAAATATCCCAAGATATTCTCTCTCGGTTGACCGTTCACGCTCGGTTGACCGAACTCAATTGTCCAGGCACTCCATACAATTTTGATCAACCAATTGTGTTTATTCGTTCCCCGTTCGGTTGACCGTTCCGAAGACACCTCGGTCAACCGAACCCTAAACGGTTTACCGTGTTTGACCCCGATTTCGTGTTTGACCCCGATTTTGAATTTATTTCCAACAAAATCTGATCTTTTGGGGTTTTTAGCAAATTTATATCTTATGTAATATATTATCCTATGTAATATTAAATTATTACACACCATAATATATACACCTCGTATGAATTTATTATGATTCTAATTATGTCAATTTTCATGACATAATGATTTTATTCATTCACCACATGTGTCCCTTTTTCGCATGAAACCTGACACATCATATGAACTCAAAATCAAGTTTCTTGTTTCCCAGTTTTCTAGTGTGACCTATAGGAGGATCTAAGCTAAATCGGCAGCGATATTAAACACTTAATATCTCAAACTATAAGTGGTATCTAGCTACACATTATAGTTACCCAATTAACATAGATGTCTTTGTTCCATTCGAAATAAACACGATCCATTTAGTGATGTAAGTGCACCACTTGTGTCCGTTCCTTGCCACATGATATTAAGAATACATACAAACTAGAAATGTGTCACCTTTGTATTATATTCATTTCTTGATCTCTCTAAGTTAATTATAACTATGCAACTTAACTCAAGTAATATTGTGCACATTATAATTTTGCTTTATCAAGGGCCCACTAATATAATCACTCAATTAATAGGGGCAACGATAATCGTTTGACTAGCTATCTTTTCCAGCACAAGTCATGTTCAACCAACTATTGCATTTATCACTATACTCATTGATAGCTTTTGACAATAATCAAACTAAGCACTTCTTGAGTGAAAAGATATAGGTCTCATATCTTAGGATCCAAGACACAGAAAACATTAATGACACGAAACACAATTCCATAATGTTTTACTTGTTAGGTCTATTCAATATATAAAAGTAATCTTTTCCTCTTTTATATACTCGTGTCATCAATTATTTGTAGAGCTGCAACAATCGATGACCAACACGACAATCTTATCTCGGTGATTAATGTTCCATGTTAATTACCATGATTTGAATAACTTTTGATTTATGTAAACCATTATCTTTTAGAGCTCTACGGTTAAGGACCAAACGTCTCTTCCTTAACACTTCCAAAAGACGAATATCATAATCAAGGAACAAATTTTTAACCGACCCGAAGATTCCATGGTCGAGCGAACCCTGAACGGTTCACCGTGTTTGACCCTGATTTTGCCTTTGTCAAATTTTGGATTTATTTCCAACAAAAATTGATCTTTGGGGGGTTTTTAGCAAATTCATAACTTTTGTAATATATTATCCTATGTAGTATTAAATTATTACACATCGTATGAATTTATTATGGTTCTAATTATGTCAATTTTCATGACATATTGATTTTATTCATTCACCACATGTGTCTCTTTTTCACATGAAACCCGACACATCATATGAACTTAAAATCAAGCCTCTTGTTTCCGAGTTTTGTTCCATGTTAATTACTATGATTGTGAATAACTTTTGATTTATGTAAACCCTTATCTTTTAGAGCTCTACGGTTAAGGATCAAACGCCTATTCCTTAACACTTCCAAAAGACGAATATCATAATCAAGGAAAGAAAATGTTTGCACATTCAATTCATAATAATTGACATATAAAAGTAAAACTTTTAGAATACATTCCTTTCAATCTTCCACTTGTTATCAATGTTTTCTTTCACATACATTCTCAATGTATAAAACAATAATAACTAGAGTAACCTTCTATAATCACTCATCAAGCCAATCCACATGGTTCCTCAGACCTATGGACTCGAAATGCATTTCGCTCTTGGCTTGGGATAAGGGTTTGGTGAATGGATCAGCTGTGTTGTTGTTTGTGTCCACCCATAGTAAATTTATTTTACATTCGACGGTGGTTGAGTCGGCCGTAGTGATTTTTTTCAACTACGCTGACTCATGCCTCGACCTTCGAAAATAATGACATATCATTATTGCGACCTCCTATCGTCGGGATCACTCATGAAACTTGCATCTGAATAGCCCTTGGCTATTAACTCCCTTTGTCCTCCATAAACAAGAACCTTATCTTTGGTCTGGTCAAGGTACCTCAGAATATTCTTGACCGCAGTCCAATGCTCAGGACCTGCGTTGGATTGGTGACGACTTGTCACGCTTAGAGCATACGAGACATCGGGTCTTGTGCAAGTCATCGCGTACATGATCGATCTTATTGTCGAAGCATAAGGGATATCTTTCATGTACTCTAAGTCTTTACATGATTCAACACGTTGAAACTTCTTGAGTTGCACACCCATACTCATTGGCACATTGCCCTTTTTGGAGTTGTTCATGTTAAACATTTCCAAGACCTTGTCAATGTACGTACGTTGACTTAGGCCAATGATTCTACGGGATCTGTATCTATATATCTTGATTCCCAAGATGTATTGAGCCTCACCCATATCTTTCATCGAAAATGCAGATTTCAATGAACTTCTCATTTGCTCAAGCAAAGGTATATGATTTCCCATGAGGAGTATTGATGAGAATTTTATTTATACCGCAAGTGCACGACCGCGATGAAGCGGTGGCAAGTACGGGTCGAACACAAGGAGGGAGAGATATTGTTATTTTTGTTGTTTTCGATTAAGGAGAGAAAGAGAGAACAATAATGAGGTTGGTTTGAGATTTTTAGTTTTTAATTATCTAAAGCAAGAACAACAAAACAGATTAAAAAGAAAACAACTATGAATGGGAGTCCAACGGGTGGAGGTTTAGATGTCGGGTTTTGATTAGAGAATTCTGAAACTTATAATAAATCACATTAGTTATATAAAGTATTACATGATAAATGACTCAACATAAACTCAAGTAATCAAAATATACTAACACGAAATTAAAATAATAACTTTATTCTTCTTCTCATCACCCTAAATCCGTCACCCCCACCCTTTGGAGAGAGTTAGAAACTCATGGATGGAGGGAAGGAGAAGGGATCCTAGAGAAACTAAAAAAAAAGAAAACTAAAAACAAGAATTAAAAGAACAGAATTTTATTACTAAAATTTGGAACAAAAACCAAGACCTTTTACAACATCGTTTCGGGGCTATTTATAGCCGATACAAGGGATCCCAATATATAAACAGAAAGTACACGCGTCAATACAGCATTGGTAAAAATTTGAGCACACGGATCAACTTTTGTGCGGCGGAATCGCCATAATTTGTACATGAGGTGCGGCGGAATCGCCACCTTTTTGGCTCAGAATCGACCCGGATTTTTCCTGTGTGTTTATGGTATGTTTTAGCTGTCATTTGCGCATCCGGATTAATTATTGCATATCTTTGGAGATCTGAGTTAATTTCTTCATATATTTGGAGATCCAAATTGATTTTTCTCTAGAACTTCTCCAAAATAATCTTTTGGTACTCGTAATTTGCAGTCGGGTCCTCGGCTTTTGCAATTAAGTCCCTGACTACTTTTGTGCTTAAGTCCCTGGCCTTTTTGTAATTAGGTATTTGAATGCTTTTGTGCTTGGATGAACTTCCATTTGAATCCCGATAATCTTGACTTGCTCTTTATGATAGAAATGAGTCTCTTGCACGCATTTATGCTCGGGATATGAGTAATTTGCATTCAGGTCCCTGTATTATGTAAATAAGACTAAACACATACCTTAGTAGCATTTATTGATATAAAATTAATCTAAATGAAAGACATATGATGCAATGTATGCAATGCATCAAATACCCCCACACCTAGATTTTGCTAGTCCCTAGCAAAACAGAGTATAAGAAAAATGAAAATAGGAAAATCCTAACTCACTTTCGTAGGAATCACGGTTGCACTTAGCATGTGCAACAAGCCTTTAAACCCCCAAGTTTCCTTAGAGGACGAGTTTTGTCTCGTAAGGATTTTCAGTCGACACACCCACAAAGTCTTAATTCAACATTTCATTGATAGCTCTAAATATCTTCACCTCAACCTTATACATCTTACTTAGAATTCTTGCATGCTCATTATACAAATCTAACTTATAAAAAGTCTGACTTGGTCTTTGTTCCTCCAACATTCACACCACTAACCCTTCTACACATGTTATCACTTAAATTATTTTGCACGCCTCCTCTAGTGGTGAAGTATCATTCGGATCAACCATGGCATGGATCATTCTTTTAACTTTGGGCCTTGAGTATCTTAAAGTATATATTTTCCCCGTGATTCAACACATTTGCTTGTTTTGACACTTTTACCCTTTTTGCATTCGTGTAACGAGTTTGGTCGATAATCCCGAGCTGGTAGACTCAAGTTACCGGGTTTCAAAATACCCCTACGGACCAGTGACTCAAAGGCTTGGGCTTTTGTAATCATTTTGCAAAATATGCTTTCCTCACTTGATTCCTTTATTTATTTATTTTACTTTTATTTTCCTCAAGGCTTAATTGCTATTAGAAGTCCATACTTCCCGGTATATTTTCCTCAACCTCTGCTTTTTATCAACCACTTCAAAGATTTGATTCATCCAATTTAAGTGCATACATGTCTTAAAGGGAAATGGGTTATTTCTTTGGATCTTAGATTTATGTCATAATTTTTACAAGCAGAATTATATAATAAGGAACAAAAACTCAATGCATTTTGTACACGGGTTTTGGCAGTTCAATCTTAAGCTATGTCATGGAACATTGAATTTTTTTTTTGAATAACAACAAAACAAATAGAATATATAGATAGATAGATAAACACCCCCCCACACACACATACATCATGCATTGTCCTCAATGTATGCAAATATAAAGCAAATGCACTTATTACCTGGGTGAACTACGGTGGAGGGATGAAATTTGTTCAGAGTCAACCATAATCAGAATTGGATTGAATGTCACCATGTTGGTGCACGTATCCAGTTGAATTGTTCCCCATGTTGCCCTGCGGTAAAGGTTCCATACCTCTCACATGTATTGATTCTCTTGTTTGCTCGAGTGATGGTGGGTGTGTCGAAGAATTACTCCCCTTTTTTGCACTTTCTTTTTGATTTTGTGATGATTTATTTGATTCAGAAATCTTATAGATATGTGCTCTCATCACAACATCACTTTGATTGCATATTATTTCTGGCTCACTCTCAACATGAAAGATGTTAAATTCAGCTTTTAAGTTCCCAAAAGATAATTGCATGAGCCCATTTCGACAGTTTATCAATGCTTCAGAAGTGGCTAAAAAAGGGTCTGCCTAGTATTACAGGGATTTGTCTATTAGGATTTACAACATGTGCAATATCTAGTACGACAAAATCCACTGGGTAAATGAAGTCACCCACCTTGATCAAAACGTCCTCGACTACACCTCTTGGTTTCTTAATAGAGCAGTCAGCAAATTGAAGAGTTGTCTTAGAGGGTTTTAGTGGACCAAGGTTGAGTTGCTCGTAGACAGAAAACGGGAGTAGGTTAACACTAGCACCAAGGTCTAGAAGGGCTTTGTTGATAAAAGTATCTCCTATTGCACATGAAATTGTGGGACACCCAGGGTCCTTATATTTTATAGGAGAGGAGTTGGACAGAATAGAGCTTATGTTTGCAGTTAAGAAAGTCTTCTTTGGTACGTTTGTTTTTCTCTTTCTAGTGCACAGATCTTTTAAGAATTTAGCATAAGCAGGTATTTGTTGAATCATACCCAGGAGTGGAATATTCACCTTAATTTGCTTAAATACTTCCAGGATTTTCTCCATTTGTGCACTTGAGTTCTTCTTAAGTCTATTGGGGAATGGAGCTTTAGGAACATAGACTCGCTCAGGTTGAGCTATGGGTTCAGGTTGAGTAGGTGGGTTGGGCATTTCAGATTGGACATCAGGTTCAATGGTTAGGTCAAATGTGGTTGCTTGATGGCTAGATTGATTAGACGTTCTAGGATTTACCACATTGTTATCAACTTGTCTTCCGGACCGTAGTGATACTACTGCATTTATTTGTTGGAACGGTCCTTCCTCATTAACCATTTGAACTGGTCTCGAGTTGTTACTTCCTAGAGGTGGTTCATAGGGCTGATATTGATTATTAGATCTAGGATTCACCTCAGGTTGACTTGGAAACTGACTCTTTTCTCTTGCACCTACAATTTGTGCGAGTTGACTGACTTGTGTCTCTAACCTTTGGAAGGACTGGTTGGTTGTTTGTATAAAAGTCTTCATCAAATTTTCCAAGCTTGTCAACCTAACATCATAATCTCCATTGTTACTAACCCAGATGATGTATTATTTTGGTTATACGGGTTTGGTTGTTGTCTAGGAGGTTGACCTTGTTGGCTTGATGAGAAATTGGAATTATTACGCCAACCTGAGTTATAGGTTGATGCGTATAGGTCATTTCTAGCATGGTTAAACGTGGCATTAACTTGTTCCCAGTCCGCACAATCCTCCATTAAATGACCAGTCTGACCACATCTAGAGCAAGGGATAGACGAGGCTTGATTCACTCGGGGTCGGGTTTGTAGCTGTAGACTTTCCATTCTGCGCATAAGGGTAGCTAGTTTTGCTTCAGCCGTTATATTGGCATCTACAACTAAGACTCCTGGTTTGGGTTGACTTGCTATTCTAGATCCAATACTTGGGTTAAGCGGTGCTCTAGCATTGTCCTATTGCATACTGTTTTCAGCTAAATCCTCAAGAAAAGTTCAGGCATCATTTTCATTTTTGACATGAAGTTCCCTTGGCTTACGGATTCTACCATAACCCTAGATGTGGGTGTCAATCCCTCATAAATAATTTGGCACAGTTGTCATCTTGGAATTCCGTGATGAAAGCATTGGGTCAGCACACTTTTAAATCTTTCTAGATAGGAATAAAACGACTCGCTCTCAGATTGAACGAATGCAACAATTTCATTCCTAATCCTCATAGTCTTATGGTTGGGGAAATATTTTTTTAGGAATACTTGAACAAACTCAGCCCAACTTTTAATGGATTTTTCGGCTAGACTATATAGCCATTTCTTAGCGTCATCCTTCAGTGCTAGAGGCACGAATTTCAGACGCACTGCCTCCTCAGAGATATGCTGGTATTGCATAAGAGAGCAGATTTTCTCAAATTCTTTAAGGAAGAGATATGGGTCTTCCCTAGAGGTGAACTTAGGCAACATACTCATGTATTGTGCCTTAAGTTCGAAGTCGCGACCCTTTATGGTGGGCATAACGATGCACGATGGCTGAGCAGCCATCGCTGGGTAGCATCGATCTCAGAGTTATGGGCGGGTTCACAACATTCTCACCCATTGGATCCGGGTGAGGTGGTGCAACAGGTGGATTGGGGCTAAGCTCCAGACTGGAATCTAGATGAACTCGTGAGAGTCGATTACTCAAGTCCCGAACCCAAATCTGAGTGCACCGGTTTGAATCAATTTTTGAATTCAAATTCGAAATTTAAATTCCCAATTCAAATTCAAGAATCAATTAATAAAAATTAATTAATTTTTTTTTCAAAAATGGAAACAAACAATAGAATGGGGAAAGATGAGAAAGGAATCCTAATCTAGAGAATTGAGGTAAGAAGAGAAAGAAGACTCAGATGAGAAGGGAAACTTAACTCTAAAGATAGAAAAGAGGGTTGGTCAGAAGTTTCCTGAACAAGCACGGTTCAAACAATCCTAGACCTAGTGTCGCTTAAATCTAGACGACTCCTAACTGGTCGAGTCGAATTGATTTGCTTGATTCACCTCCCTCACTAATCAAACCAACTTGGCCAGGCAGTGTATAGCTAGTGGGGGCGCTTCCGACAGAGTCGGTGCCAATTCGACAACCACTTCGCTTGGAAGACTTATGTCAACACAAAAACACTTTCTAGACACCAAATTAAATTCGATCAGCTTCAAGTCATAGCAAGTCAAATCAATCTCCTCCTTAATTGAGTCTGAGTCCTTAGGGGCCAATGTCTAATTGATTTTAATTTTAAAGCTTGGGTGACACTTTAGGATTGTGATTTGTGGGCCACGGAAAGGTGATGAAATCCCCACCGTATCTTTTCCTACGGAGTTTCCCTTAAGATAGTTTAACTTAAATCTAGCAAAGATAGTCAAACAATGGTCTTTAGTGGGGGCAATTGCAAGGTTGTATGCAAATTAGATTATATGCTTAAATGCAATCGATAAAAACCGCGATACGTACCTTGCCTCCAGCACTCTTCAACAAGAATTAATTTGCAAGAATTTAGCAAGAATAATGCAAACAAAACATTATATGATGCATGCACTAAGTTCTTCTAGTTTTGCCAATTTTTAGGTCAGAGTTGAATTATTGCCAATTATGGAATTTAAGCTTAACACGTGCAGTTCTACAAAAGGAAATTTTCCGAAACTAGAAATTACGAGGAAAGAGACAACAAAGGTTACCTATGCAATGCTCAGTCGGGTTCACCGCCCGCTCTCGAAATTTCAGTAGCCCCACGCGTCCACCCAGAGATGGCGCTAACCCCAGAGAAATTTGAAGCCCAGAAGCCTCTGTTGTGCGGCGGATCCGCCGCAGCTTGTGCTTGTTATGCGGCGATTTCGCCGGCCTGCTTGCTCCGGCTGCGTTCAGATTTCACCGCGCACTCTGTTTTCTCCTGAAACACAAATCCAAATACTTAGATCGCGCACAAGATAAACAGAATAGAATTGAGAACACAACAATAAACAAAATCTGCGTCGCCTCCCCGGCAACGGCACCAAAAACTTGATGAGAATTTTATTTATACCGCAAGTGCACGGCCGCGATGAAGCGGTGGCAAGTACGGGTCGAACACAATGAGAGAGAGATATTGTTATTTTTGTTGTTTTCGATTAAGGAGAGAAAGAGAGAACAATAATGAGGTTGGTTTGAGATTTTTGGTTTTTAATTATCTAAAGCAAGAACAACAAAACAGATTAAAAAGAAAACAACTATGAATGGGAGTCCAGCGGGTGGAGGTTTAGATGTCGGGTTTTGATTAGAGAATTCTGAAACTTATAATAAATCACATTAGTTATATAAAGCATTACATGATAAATGACTCAACATAAACTTAAGTAATCAAAATATACTAACACGAAATTAAAATAATAACTTTATTCTTCTTCTCATCACCCTAAATCCGTCACCCTCACCCTTTGGAGAGAATTAGAAACTCATGGATGGAGGGAAGGAGAAGGGGTCCTAGAGAAATTAAAAAAAAAAGAAAACTAAAAACAAGAATTAAAAGAACAGAATTTTATTACTAAAATTTGGAACAAAAACCAAGACCTTTTACAACATCGTTTCGGGGCTATTTATAGCCGATACAAGGGATCCCAATATATAAACAGAAAGTACACGCGTCAATACAGCATTGGTAAAAATTTGAGCACACGGATCAACTTTTGTGCGGCGGAATCACCATAATTTGTACATGAGGTGCGGCGGAATCGCCACCTTTTTGGCTCAGAATCGACCCGGATTTTTCCTGTGTGTTTATGGTATGTTTTAGCTGTCATTTGCGCATCCGGATTAATTATTGCATATCTTTGGAGATCTGAGTTAATTTCTTCATATATTTGGAGATCCAAATTGATTTTTCTCTAGAACTTCTCCAAAATAATCTTTTGGTACTCGTAATTTGCAGTCGGGTCCTCGGCTTTTGCAATTAAGTCCCTGACTACTTTTGTGCTTAAGTCCGTGGCCTTTTTGTAATTAGGTATTTGAATGCTTTTATGCTTGGATGAACTTCCATTTGAATCCCGATAATCTTGACTTGGTCTTTATGATAGAAATGAGTCTCTTGCACGCACTTATGCTCGGGATATGGGTAATTTGCATTCAGGTCCCTGTATTATGTAAATAAGACTAAACACATACCTTAGTAGCAGTTATTGATATAAAATTAATCTAAATGAAAGACATATGATGCAATGTATGCAATGCATCAAGTATGCCATCGACATATAAGATCAAGAACACTATGTGGCTCCCACTAACCTTCTTGTATATACAAGGCTCTTCCTTACTTTGGACGAAGTGAATCTTTTTGACTTCTTCATCAAAGCGTTTGTTCCAACTCCTTGATGCTTGCTTCAATCCATAAATGGATATTTGAAGATTTCATACTTTCTTGCTATTCTTTGGATCTTCAAAACCTTGAGGTTGTACCATGTACACATCATCCTCCAAGTTCCCATTAAGGAACGTCGTTTTGACATTCATTTGCTATATCTCATAATCATGAAATGCGGCAATAGCGAGCATAATCTGAATAGACTTGAACATGGCAACCGGTGAAAAAGCTTCATCATAGTCAATTCCTTGAACTTGAGTAAAACTTTTTGCTACAAGCCTCGCTTTGTAGGTTGTCAAGTTCTCATCCATGTCCATCTTCCTCTTAAAACCCCATTTATTTTGAATGGCATTTTTCCTTAAGGAAGGTCAACCAAGTTCCAAACTTTATTATCATAAATGGATTCTATTTCGGATTCCATGGCCTTGAGCCATAGTTTGGAGTCCTCTCTTTCCATTGCTTCTTGAAATGTCAAGGGATCATCGGTATCTAGTATCATGATCTCATGAAGTCCCAAATACATATCGGGTTTCTTCCTTTCCCTCGTTGACCTTCTAAGTTCTTTTGGTTTTTCGTGCACTTCTCGAACTTCTTCCACAATTTCTTACGGAATTGGTTCGTGTTCGATTCTCGAACGTACACTAGGTGGGGAAGATTGAGTTTCTCTCACAATTTCTTGCGAGTGTCTCTCCCTCATGCTCCCACTAACCAAAGGAACCTCGGTTGGGCCTTCATGATCTTGAATATCATCATTCATATCATGCTCTTGAAGAATTTCTTGAATCTCCTCAAGCACAACTCTACTCCCACTACTTTTTATTCTTTCTAGAAATTCTTTTTCTAGAAATACGGCATCCCTCTCTACAATCACTCGATTGGAGGTTATATGTCAAAAGTAGTATCATCTTGTCTCACGAGGATAACCTATAAAGAAGCATTTATCCGCTTTTGGTTGAAATTTGGTCAACATCAATCTCTTGACGTAGGCCTCACAATCCCAAATCTTGAGAAAATTAAGCTTAGGTGTTTTACCACTCCATAGCTCATAAGGTGTTTTCTCTACAGATTTGGATGGAATATTATTTAGTGTGTAAGCCGCAGCTTCTAGTGCATAACTCCAAAAGTAAAGCGGCAATTCAGCTTGACTTATCATTGATCGAACCATGTCGAGTAATGTCCTATTCCTCCTTTCGGATACCCCATTCCACTAAGGTGTACCGGGAGGGGTGAGTTGTGGTACAATACCACACTCCTTTAGGAATGAGTCAAATTCGGTACTTAAGTACTCACCTCCACGATCCGTTCGTAGAGACTTGATTTTCTTGTTGAGTTGGTTCTCTACTTCATTCTTGAATTCCTTGAACTTGTCAAAGGATTCACTTTTGTTTCTCATTAGATAAATATAGTCATAACGACTATAGTCATCCGTGAATGTAATGAAGTACCTGAAACCGTCTCTTGTACTAGTACTCATCGGACCACATATATCGGAATGTATCAAATCCAACAAGTCCTTCGCTCTTGGTCCTTTCTTCTTGAAAGGCCTCCTGGTCATTTTGCCTATTAGGCAAGGTTCGCACGTCTCCAATGATTTAAAATCAAGTTGACCAAGAAGGTTAGCTTCTTGCAATTTCTTGATGCATTTTTCATTTATGTGACCAAGACGATAGTGTCACAAGAGTGTATCATTCACGTGAGTTGTTTTAAGTCTTTTGTTGTTGATGTCTAAGATTTATTTATTATTCAATTCAAGCAAATAGATAGCATTCCTGACGAATGCATTTGCATAGAAAATACCATTCTTCGATATAGACAATCAAGAATTTGAAATATTTATATTAAAATTATACATATCCAGACATGATACAGAAATAATGTTCTTGCTAATGAAGGCACATAATAAACATTCTTTAAACATAAATTTAAACCACTAGATAATTGAAGCTCTAAGGAACCTTGTGCAATCGCAGCAATGCTTGCACCATTTCCGACCTTCAAAATCATCTCATTTTTCACGAGTTCCTTCATATCCTTTAGTAGCTGCACATTAGAAATTATGTGAGCACAAGATCTGGTATCAATTACCCAATCACGGACAGAGGTGGCTAAATTTATCTCAATAACAAATATACCTTTGGCCTTTTTGGGGCGCTTACGTTATATCACACCATTGTCAAGGTCTTCCTTGTACTTGGGGCAATTTGGCCGGATGTGTCCCTTTTCACCGGTGAAAGCACTCCGTGTTGGGAGTCAGAGATTTCGAAGAATTCCCCCTCGAGGCACTCACACGAGCGCCTCCTACTCCCTTGCTTTTGATTGACGTGTTTTTGGTGAATTTGCCTTTACCTTTGGTGATCTTCTTGTTCCTCTCATGGACAGCTAGGACGTGGTTGTCCCGACCCTTGCCCATGTCAACTTCAGTCGTTTTGAGAGTGTTGTGAAGTTCCTCAAGACTTACCCCTTTCT
Source organism: Triglochin maritima (assembly GCA_963682175.1). Classification (NCBI taxonomy): domain Eukaryota; kingdom Viridiplantae; phylum Streptophyta; class Magnoliopsida; order Alismatales; family Juncaginaceae; genus Triglochin; species Triglochin maritima. The sequence continues at coordinate 10,601,431 of OY821785.1, forward strand.
CACGCACATGATAGTGCATAATGAAGTCCTTGTAGGACGGGGCTAGAGAGCCAAGAATCAAATCTTCCGTAATGTCATCGGGCATCGGGGAAGAGAGTTTCGACAACTTCTCAAGGTATCCTTGCATCGTGAGAAAATGCATGGATACCGATGTTCCCTCCGCCATGTGGCACCTTGTGAGTGCGATGGTGGTCTTATAGCGCTCTTTTCTAGCACTATCCATGAACATCTTTGTTAAAGCTTCATGGTCTTCTTGGGTTTTGAATCCAAGTATTTCGCTTGAAGCGAGTCACCCATGGAGGCTAACATTAGACCGTGAACCTGGTTCTCTTGGTCTTCCCACTTGGCTTTTGCCTCTCTCTCGCTATCGGTTGCCTTCTCATTTAATTTTGGGATTTCACCATCCAAAATATGAGATAGTTTCTCAAACTTCAACACGATATTAAGCTTGAGTTGCCAGCTTATAAAGTTTGAGCCATCATTTGCCAAAGGATGTTTTTCAATCATAGATCGCACAATAGGTTGAATATTCGACATTTCTACAAAATAAATTATATGGAATTTAATGACAATTTTATGTTTTAAAAAATTAATACCGCAAATAAAAAATTGTCCATAAATGCAGCAATTCAAGATCCTATCAATTATAATATAAACTAGCTAAGGGCTATCGGCTATATTATAAAATTAAGGTAAGAAAACACTTTTCTAATCATAACCATTTCGAAATATCGCAACATTTGCATTTTCAAACTCTTATGACTCTTGTCATTTTAATTAAGAGGGAATTTGACCAATCCTCGTAAGAAAAAAACTCTCTTTCTCAAAACCGAGTTATGGCTCCGGGTCTTGTTAAGAAAACTTATTTCATTTGATACGAGATACGTTTATACATTGTATTCACAAACAAATATACTCGGTGCCCACTAAGAGTGAATTGCACCTCGTACATCTATTCATGGCACAAAAATAGACAACCTTACATCTCCCACTATTCCCAAAGATGGAGGAAGCTATCTCCCGCTAAGGGCGAGCAAAATATCCCTCGATCGATGGCTGCTAGTGGATGAAATAAGAAGAAAAATACTCTTAATTTTTGGTTGGACAATTTAAACATTTACATGTGATTTTAGAATTTAGGTGATCATGCATATTTATCATCTATACACATCCTAACATTCATCCATGCAATCACATATATATCAAGCACACAAACATAAATAAATACATTCATACACACATTATGTGAGTTTATATGTTCCCGCGTTCTTGATCATCGCGCTTCTTTAGCGTTTTCCTCTTGCACCATAGATGTTGATAATGCAAAAAATATAAGCATGCATCTCTCAATTTTGAAAGATTATCTAGTGCAAGTCCTATGTAAAAATCCTCTCATATGCATGCAAATACATAGAAATAGAAATTTGGCTTTCACATATACATAAGCCTCTGTGATTGAATAATTATAACATACACATTCATTCATTCACACATGGCTTCTTCGGAACATACAAACTCACATATCCCTGCATTAGAGAACTCGAGCAACGCATGTACATATACTATATATTACTCGATTTAGTTTATCATGCATCTCTAAATCAAACAATTGTAAAATCATTTGAAATCCATAAAAATGATTTTATGCATCCATAGTTAAATACACAAAACATTTGAACCGTTGTTTATCCAATTTCGAAAAATATAAATTTAAAGAAAGATAAACATATACCTTTTTCGTTTGTCGATTCCTTATAAAATAATCATTTAATTAAAAACGAAAATTTTATATATTAGACATAAGTCTAAATTTTAATTCTAACATTCACATGATGTGTTTCAAAACATTTAAAACTATCAAAAGAATCAATTAGAATTAAATCAACAAAAGTATCGGAAAACTCGAAAAAGACATAGAACAAGAATTTTTTCGATTGTAGATGGTAAACTAAAATTAATTATATAGTCTAATCATTGAAAATATGAACTAAATACACTGATACCACTGTAGGATTTCGTGTCCCATATATGTATATATTTCAAAAAAAAGTAATACAACATACAAGATCGATTTCATACTTTCAACAATTTTATGTACATTACTTTGTGTTTATTCTAATATCATGCAATCCTACATATACTAAAATAAATTACAAAGAGAGAATCATACCTAAAGGTTCTCTAAAACCTTTTGAAGATCCGGAGTCACGTTGCCCGTTGAATCGCCGCCGATTCGCATCCAAGTGTTCACCAAACTCTAAACAAGATTAGAGAGAAAGGACCTAGCCAATCAATCTCTAATAAGACTTAGAATTTAGCTAATAACCCCTCTTTGAGCTCCTGAGATTTCTATCTCCCAAACTCAAAATTAATAAGAGATTTTCGTGGTGCTTAGAGGAGAGATTAATGAGAGAAAGAATTTTTGCATTAACATAAACAAGTAGGATGATGGGTCCTTTTATAGGCTCCCAAAACATCCTCATGAAGAACTATTCTTTAGTTAAATCTGGAATTAATCTCTAATTGCCACATAAGCACCCTAAAAAACATTTTATTAAATCTGGAATTAATTCAACACATGATCTTATTAATATCTTAATAATTCAGGTAGAAATCGCATTGTTCGGTCGACCGAGAAATTTCCTTGGTTAACCGAACCATTCGGTTATGACACATGTTTGGTGCACCGTGAGATTGACGGTCAACCGAATCCGCATGAGAAAAATTCTATGGAAAAATTCGTACGAACCACGTCTTCTCTTCGGTCTACCGATGACTCACCAAAATTTCTCAAGGAGCATAGTCATCGGATGACCGTGTCACCTTCGGTCTACCGTAAATATTTTTTCTCGGTTGACCGTTCACACTAAGTTAACCGAACCCGATTGTTCAGGCACTCTAGACAATTTCGGTCAACCAATTGTGCTTGCCCGTTCCCCATTTGGTTAACCGACCCGAAGATTCCCCGGTCGACCGAACCCTGAACGGTTAACCGTGTTTGATCCTGATTTTGCCTTTGTCAAATTTTAGATTTATTTCCAACAAAATTTGTTCTTTGGGGGGGTTTTAGCAGATTCATATCTTTTGTAATATATTATCCTATGTAGTATTAAATTATTACACCTCATAATATATACACCTCATATGAATTTATTATGGTTCTAATTATGTCAATTCTCATGACATATTGATTTTATTCATTCACCACATGTGTCCATTTTTCACATGAAACCCGACACATCATATGAACTTAAAATCAAGCCTCTTGTTTCGCAGTTTTGTTGTGTGACCTATAGGAGGATCTAAGTCAAATTGGCAGAGATATTAAACACTTAATATCTCAAACTATAAGTGGTATCTAGCTACATTATAGTTACCTAATTAGCATAGATGTCTTTGTTCCACCCGAACCAAAACACGATCCATTTAGTGATGTAAGTGCACCACTTGTGTCCGGCCCTTGCGTCATGATATTAAAGAATATATACAAAGTAGAAATGTGTCATCTTTGTATTATATTCATTTCTTGATCTCTCTAAGCTAATTATAACTATGTAACTTAACTCAAGTTACATTGTGCACATTATAATTTTATTTTATCAAGGAGGTCACTAATATCATCACTCAATTAAGAGGGCAATGATAATCGTTTGACTTGCTATCTTTTCCAGCACAAGTCATGCTCAACCAACTATTGTCGTTATCACTACACTCATTGATAGCTTTTGACAATAATCAAATTAAGCACTTCTTGAGTGAAAAGATATAAGTCTCATATCTTAGGATCCAAGACACAGTAAAACATTAATGACACGAAACACAATTCCATAATGTTTTACTTGTTAGGTCTATTCAATATATAAAAGTAATCTTTTCCTCTTTTATATACTCGTGTCGTCAATTATTTGTAGAGCTACAACAATCGATGACTAACACGACAATCTTATCTCGGTAATTAATGTTCCATGTTAATTACCATGATTGTGAATAACTTTTGATTTATGTAAACCCTTATCTTTTAGAGCTCTACGGTTAAGGACCAAGCGCCTCTTCCTTAACACTTCCAAAAGACGAATACCATAATCAAGGAACAAAATGTTTGCACATTCAATTCATAATAATTGACATATAAAAGTAAAAGTTTTAGAACACATTCCTTTCAACCCCCTCCAGGCATCAATTCAAACCCCAATCAAGTATGTAAGTTACACAAATCAATCTACGGATTGAAACAATCACCTCGCGCATGGTTTTTCTAAAAGCTTATCTCTTATGTCTTATGGTTTTTCTAAAAGCTCTACAGATGCATCCATGTTCATTAAAAATCATAATAGCATTACTACTATAGTCTTAGTCTATATTGATGGCATTATCATCACAGGAGATTGCGATAAAGAAATAACTTTGGTTAAAACGTATCTGAAATCAAAATTTGACATAAAGATCTTGGTTTTTTAAAATATTTTCTAGGAATAGAATTTGCTTATTCAAAAAATGGATTATTCCTATCTCAAAGAAATATATTCTAGACTTATTACATGAAATCAGAAAATTAAGGTCCAAACCGGCCAAAACTCCTATTGAAACAAACTGCAAGGTATGCCCATAGAAGGTGAACCAGTTAAGGATATAGGTCAATTTCAAAGACTTGTTGGGAAACTTATTTATCTCACTGTAACTAGACCTGATATCACACATGTCGTAAGCACTATTAGTCAATTCATGCATGCACACACACACCACTTAGATATAATTGATCGGATTATGTGTTATCTTAAGAAAACCTCGGCCAAGGACTATGGATGAAACAAAATAATTCTAATGCTATAATTGGTTACTCAGATGCAGATTGGGTCGGAAGTCATGATCGAAAGTTCACTACGGGTTTCTGCACATTCGTATGAGGAAACCTTGTAACTTGGAGAAACAAAAGGCAAAACGTTGTGGCTAGATCAAGCGCCGAAGCTGAATATCGTGTGATGGTCTCAACTACAAGTGAGCTCATATGGCTCAAACAACTACTCAATGACATGAAGCAACCATACTCAGAACCAATGAAAATATACTGTGACAACAACATTGCATGCCACATAGCATCCAACCCAGTATTCCATGAAAGAACAAAACATATTGAGGTTGATTGTCACTTCATCCGTGAGAAGATTCAATCAAAGGAGATAGAAGTGTCGTACATTCCAAGCAAAGAACAACTTACCAACATCTTTACCAAATGGTTGGAACACAAACAATTTCAACATATTCTACTCAAGTTGGGATCATTCAACCTCTTCTGGGCTCAACTTGAGGGGGCATATTGAAAATATATTACAAACATATCTAAGTGGCTCTGAGAATTCTCACATAGCCGTTATACCAATCAAGGTCGTCTCCTCCTCAACAATATCATTCAAGATCAAGCATACATGGAAACCAATAAAGACACACGCTCCCTTGTATATGGAAAGTCCTCAACGGATTTCTTCCAAATCATTTAGCTTTGTACGCTATAAATATATTCTGATATACAATTCAAAATATACAAGCAAATAATAAATCCTTCCTTAATCACACAAAATCAACAGTAATTGATGTTTATCGTGTGCATGATTTCTAGGGTAAAGCAACATTTTTTTTCTTAACAAGTTTAATAGTATTTGAACAAGAATGCATATAGGAATGAAGATAGGAACATCTGAATTTTGAAATTGATCATAATATTTTCTAACTTTCTAGTTAAAGTGACTTGAAAACTTCCATTGGAACTCTCCAACAATGGAATCCCATTTGCATTTAAGAAACTAGAGTAGAAGCAGGGGGAAAAAACAAATTTTGTAGATGTAGATTACTCTTGTGCACTTCCCGTAAAGAACTTTTCTAATTTATAGATTACAATTTAAAAGTTTACTTATCTCATTGACAACTACAATCTTGATTGTTTCCCATTAACAACAAACCAAGTGCATATCATAATTAATATAATACTTTCAGTCCTCATAATTTGAGATACAATCCCTACAATTTCCACGTTGCTCAGTTGGATTGTTTCCTAATACTTGTAATAGATTTATTCAAGACATAGCGCTCCAACAATATGACAAACGATATCTTAACGTGCTATAAAATTTAATATCCACGACATAATATTATTGTCTTAAAAGGTTCAGAATTTTTCCGGATGAAGGCATGTACGTTAGCAGTACAAACGGGTATAGATCGTCTAATGAAAGTCTTGTGTTTGAAGGATGAGAATAGTACTATACTAGTTTCCCTTGTCTGTGTACGGATATTGAGTTTCTAAGTTTAACAAATAGAATACAAATATGAACACGGGTGCGTACTGCGTAACATCTTTACCGATCAAAACTTTTATTTTCAGTTAAATGTTAAAACTATTGAATTTAACTTTTATCTTTGGAAGTTTCATTTAAAGTATGATCAATACATAGGAAGTTGGAGGAAGTCTAAATTTCTTTCTTTTTAACTTCTCCTCAGATTAAAGTAGAAGTTGGAAAAGTATTTTAAGCACATCTTTTGAAATTTTGAAATTCATTCAAAGTTTCCAAATCATCGATCACTCAGAGGTCATTTTAGAACCCTGATATTCTCTATTTCGAATGTACCCTGACACCACATTCTTAAACATTTTATAACTACACTTCGTGTATCTACAATATTAAAAAAATTAAGACAAATGTTTCATGTTAAGCTTTAAGTTTATATTACTACTAAATGAGTAATGTTAGATATCTCACACATTGGACTTGATATTGGACTCAACCCCTTACCTCTTAATGAACTTGGTCTGGATGATAAAAGACCTGGTTTGTTAATGAGTGTGGTTGGAACTTCAAATTACCCACAACAATGTTGTAGATGTATGTACACACCCCACTAGACCTGGAAAGTGGGCCGAGCCGGCATGTCGTACCAGTGGACCTGAGCAATTTTGTAACTTACCCATGTTTGAACCAAAGTTACAGTAAGACCATCGTTAACGGCGCTCGGCACTTTTCAGGCATTCGGTTTCTCTTTCAACCACATCAGCTTCTCTCTCCGTCACGTCAGCTCAAAACAACATCTCTAAATTTTCCTTAACCACACCCAGAAACAACTCAACCGTTCTACATTCTCTCCCATCAACGTCATTTGGGAATCAATTCTAGATAAAACACAAAAAATTAAAAAAAATTAAAAAATATAAACAAATAAAAAATATTTTTTCATAAAATAAAATTTGAAACAACAACTTTAAATAATTTTTAAAACATTTTTGAAAACAAAAATAATAATTTTCAACCAATCCGGGGAACCGTCCTCCCGTTAAGGGAGGACATTTCGGGCGCCCGGAAAAGAGCACTCGTTAAGGGTCCATTAATAGTAATTGTCATGTCTAATCATGTCATTTCAAGAATTGGTGGATATATCTAAATTCGGATTTGTATATTGATGTAGTTATTGTGGTCCATTGATTGTTTTGTGGTTGTTTAGATATATACGATATATTTAGTGAATAATTTATGGGTGTTAATTGCTTGTGTATCATTACAAAAGGTTGTAATTCCCAACGACCACCACTCTACACCTATTATCCGATATGTCATCCGAAAACACAATTAGTATATGGGTTGTCACTAAACTTTCTGAAATGTCACTCTGTTAGTTGGTTCACTAACAGTCTGTTAGAGCAAGACACATGTCTTTCAGTCATTCATCTTCCTTATTATTAAAATGTTTTTTATGTTGTTAATCACTGTACATTAGGAAGAATGAACCCCAAAACCCTTAATCGCACCATAACCCCACTTAAGTGTTAATGTAGCATTTAGGAACAGTTAATGTAGGCACTTAATGGGGTCTTATTAACCCAGACCCCCACCTTCACCTCACTCCTCCCCGACGATCTTTTTGCCGGAAAGCCATAGTTGAACGGTTGCTCCCCACCGTTCTCCACTCTCGTTTGTGTTTGACGATGAATCCAAAGGCGAGGAGCACCGGTGAGCACAGTGGCTCGACAGGTTCTTCCGGAGTGGTACCTCCGGAATGTAGATGTCGGGTGCCTACGATCATGTGTGTCTCTGGCAAGGCCAATACCGCACGAAGGAGGTTTTGGGGCTGCCGCAATTAAGTAGTAAGATTTCTTCTTCACAATTTCAATGCACGTATGGTGTTTGTTCATATGTCTAAATGAAGATTGCTTCTCGCAGAATGGTTGTTGTTGTGGGTTCTTCTAATGGATTGATCGAGTTCGTATTGAAGAGAACAATTTTACAATTGAGATGTCAAAGCTTGAAGAGATGTTTGGTGCAACATTGGACTCCTTTGAGCATAAAATTGAATTGTTTCCGTCGCATGCAAGGATGGATGGGTTGACCTTGTGGGAGCTACAACAGTTAGCTTTGAAATCTTTCTTCAGCGATGCTCGGTGCACTGACAAAGTCTTCTGGCTTGGAATGGCTTATGATGTGGCTTTGACCCTTCTTGTTGTTTGTGTGTTTGGTGTGGGGACTGTTTAGGTTGTATGGTTGTTAGTGCAATTGTTAGAACCCTAACCCGGTTTAGGGGTTAATCTTGGATTAGAGTTGGCTTTGCATGGGGAAGCGTGGTGTGCATGGGGAAGAGAAGGGGGCGAGCACTGTGGACGTGAGGGGGAGGTGTGGGCTGGAGTGTAGGGTTACTGTGAAGAGGAGATGGGTTGGGTTTTTAACGTGGTTTCTTTCTTGCTCTCTCTTATTCTCTCCATTCACTCACTTGCTCTCTCTCTCTCATTTCTTTTCTTCCCGGCGTCCAGAGGAGGCAGCGGACTCAGAGGCTCCGGTGTGAGGAGGGCGTTGCGAGGAGGAGGTCGCGCGTGAGGAGGTGGCGGAGGCGTGAGCGTTGCTCCGGCGTTTCTCCGTTTACGTTGAGGTATGCCGCTCTCTAGTGTGGTTTTATCGTTAACCCTCATGAGAGGGTTGTGTTGGTCGGTCGGAGGAGGTCGGAGACCTCTCCGACGTTGAGTTTTGGTGAAGAAACCTCGGCTGGCGCGAGGTTGAAGACGACCAACGATCGACCGGACCCTTCGGGCGGTCGACCGAATGCATGTATTTTGTCTGTCTGTTGTGCTTCGGTCGACCAGGTCCTTGTTTTCGGTCGACCGGAACTTAAGTTTATTGGTTTATTATGCATGATGTTCGGACGTTGGTTTTCGTTCGGTCGACCGTTATATGACGTAGAATAATAGATTGACCCTATCTGTTATCGGTCGACCGAGACCCCTGAGTCGGTCGACCGATAGTTTAAAATGATGTAGAAATGCCATGTTAGTTTTCGGTCGACTGGGACCCCTGAGTCGGTCGACCGATAGTTTGATTTTGATGTTGACCAGACTTCGGATTTTGACCTCGTTCGGTCGACCGGTTTTAGACCTTCGGTAGACCGTTGGGGATTGTGTTTTGAGCGCAGCGGTAGACCGTGTTAGGCGTACGGTCGACCGATTCCTTTCTGGAACCGGTCGACCGAATCACCTCTTCCGGTCGACCGTTTGGGCCCAGGACAGAATTCCTGGTTGCCTTTTTGAATGTCAGCTTTGTCCACGGAAACCCGTGTCCTCGCCTTGTGCGTGAGCCGGGAGGTGACGGTAGGCGCGTTCTGCGTGCCTGCCCAGGGACCGCCGTTGGGAAGAGTGTAGGTGTTCGGGGCACGTCACCTCCATGTATGGATCGTGACTAAGTTAATGGATTGATTGGACTCATTGTAGTATAGCAGGCCTGAGGGATCGTGGATCCCAATGTTGATGTTTGTGCGGGCACACAACTGGCGTTGGGTGAGGTGACTACCGGCCTACGGGCTACGGAGGTCGCTGTCCTGCTTTTATAGCGGCGCGGTTGGTGTTTGCGGCTCGTGGAGCCTGATGACCTGGCAGACTTCGGTCTGGACCCGTCCGATGTTGTGCTGGACGTTGTGATGGACCACCGATGTTGTGCCGGTGATGCCGCCGAGGTTGTGCCGGCGATGATGATTTTTGGGCCGAGGTTGTTCCGGCTATGTTGATTCCTCGACTGGGCACCTATCGAGATGATGTTGTTATACCTTCCGGGCGACGGCCCCGTTGGTCCCCGTGGTTCCGACCACAGAGATTTGCAGATCTGTATTCTATCGGCCCGCAGGCGTGACAGAGGCTCCCTGCCGAACCCTTGAGTAGTGTAGCCGCGTGTGGGGGTGCGATGTCACGTGCTGTAAGACTGCATGTGCCTGCAGTAGGTCTCCTCGGGAGACCCGATGTTGACTGTCGAACTGATGTCCCGTTTTACCCTTCGGGGGAACTGTTTTACTTTCTGTCGATGTTATGACATGCTACTAGTATGATAGGTTCATTTGTGTAATGCATGCATATAGGTGAGTTGGCATACGGGGTTTCCTTCTAGAAACTCAGGCATTGTTGTTATATATTTTTCAGGACCGTAGTAGGTCCAGTTGGGTGGTGATCGGCGGGCGCGCGCATTTTGGAGTTTGATCCTCTTCTCGGACCGCTGAGGTCGACATGATTACGTTTTATCTTCTGTTGTCGTTTTGTTGTAATCATGTATCATTTTGACAAACTCTGATGTAATTTTGGTGCACCGCTATTTGTTTTATGAGAAGTAACAGTCCCGTCTTTGATTATTGAGTTCATGTGTCTTGATTATAAATTTTTAAATTTCCGTTGTTTCGGGATGTTACAGCAATGGTGTTTCTTTTGTTAATGGTTGTTGTCGTTGTAGTATCGAGAGTATTCTGTGAATGGGTGTTGTTGTGAAACTAGTGTGTTAATTTGGTTGGTGTTCTTCCAATGAAGGCTTGAAACTTGTGTTTTACTTTCTTTTGTAAGTGCTTGTTGTGTTCACTTGTGTGTTTTTGTGTTGAAATTGAAACTAAATCTGAAAACTTGGATAACACATGAATAAAGCAAAGTTCACAACAATAAGAAGGCATAACACAGGAATGAAAAGGCAAAACACGTCATAAACAATCTAATTAGTTAAGTGAAAGTATGCTACAAATTCAAAGGTTACAAGTTCAGCTAGTACTACTCATTTACAACATTAATACAATAAAGTTCTAACAAATTAAATAGTCACGTTACAAAATGTGATTGCATGTCAAGCCTCTTTTGTTTTGTATCCAGACTCCAGCAGTTCTTTGTATGTCTGCAACATCTCAAAGTCAAGTTTGGCCCCTGCTAGTTCACTGGTTTGTAATGGTTGTGCACTTCCTTGTGCTGGTTGTGCACTTGCTGGTTCTGCTTGTGCACTTCCTAGTGCTGCTTGAGCACTTCCTAATGCTATTTGAGCTTTGCGTCTGAAAAACAAGAACATGATTATCAACTAAATCATATTACCATATCATAATACCCCCAACTCATACTAAAAAAAGATACTTTTTAATTACCTTCCCTTTTTGGACTTGTCACCCTCCATGTTGGATGTGGAAAACTGCTGGGTGGGAGGAACACTGGCAAGATAGTTATAATAGGGTAACATTATCATTATTGCAATCCAATTAAACTGAGAAAATGTGCTACTTACATGGTGTTTGACTGTTGTGAACCTTGAATGGGCGCCTTACATGTTCTGGTTTGATGGCCTATTTGTTTGCACCTCTTGCATCTGTGTGTTCTTTTTATTTTGTTTGTCTCATCATGAGGTTGCAGCATCTTCTTCCTTGGCCTCCAAGGTGGCCTAGTTGCATCTGGTGCCTTCACTGTGATGTCAGGTTTCATACACTTCTATTGACTTATGTCTGGAAGTGGTGAAATGCTCTCACCCTATGCTAGTCTGTACCTATCTGTATAGTAGAATGCGAGAACATAGTTTTCCCACACTGCCCCCTAATTGTCCCAATGAAGGTTGTTGCATGGCTACATGGTAGCCCAACAAGTTGTCATTCTCTACATGTGCAAGCACCCACATCTAACTCCACAATGCATCTTCTAGTTGTGTTATCCACCTCAGCTCTAACATCAGAAGATCTGGTCACCATATATCTACCTAGTTTCCTTGATTTCTTGGTCACACATTTCCTTGCAAAAGGAACCAGAATATCATCTCATCCCTTAGATTTCTTTTCTCATGTATAACTTCATTATTTTCTATCTAACACTGTCAACAAATAGCAAAGCTCCTTTATGTCTTGGATCAGAAATCCAATAATTGAATGTCTCTGATATGTTGTTAGTTACATTATCACACTTTGTTGTGACCCCATACTGTGATCAACTCCACAGTTTGTCTTTGCATTCAACATCCTTCAACCAGTCATAGGCATCTTTGTTGGACAACTACAAATCACTCATTATCCTACTGAATTCTTGTTTTGTATATGCTCTAGCAACTCCTCAAACAATATCAATTAAGTTGCCCCCCCCCCCCCCAAACTTCCTTCTGAAATTCTTGTACAAGTGTCTCATGCAAGTTCTGTGCTCACACTCAGGGAAATGTTGGGCAATTGCTCCCTCTTATCCCTTACATCTATCACTAATCAAGACCAGCCCTTGTAAAGTTCCAATTGCCTTCTTTAGTAAAGCACAAAACCACTACCAATGGTCTTCATTCTCAACCTTTACTAAGCCAAAAGCTATTGGAAAAATTCCATTATTTCCATCTGTACTAATTGTTGGCAAACAAGCACCATTGTACTTGTTCTTCATGTGACAACCATCTAACACTATCATAGGTCTACATCCTTGCAAAAATCCAATCCTACATGCAACTAGGCAGACAAACAACCTGAGGAACTTATCATCTACATCCATTTCTAGTTTAATAGTGGACCTAGGATTTCTTGTAAACAATTATGACACCACTCCTCCTCCTTGGTGACAATGAGGTTTAACGGCTTGTTGCACGTGTTAAGTGCAACCGTGATTCCTACGAAAGTGAGTTAAGATTTCTCTGTTTTTAGTATGTTTTTTCCTTGCTTTCATTTTTTTCTTCCTTTGTTTTGCTCGGGACTAGCAAAAGTTAGGTGTTATGGTATTTGATTGACATCATATCATGCATATATTTGTGTATTATATCTTTTAATTTAGCCTAAGCAATGCTACGTAACGAGTGTTATGTTTATGTTTCAGGAATAAATAGGTTTAGGAAGAAGAGACTCAAAAAGGACTCAAATGCAAGGAAAATGACTAAGTTGCAAGACTTATGGACTGAGATGAAAGATAGAAGGACTCGGATGTAAAACCAAAAGGATTAATGAGTAAATCAAGAAGCTCCACACCTTAATGAAAAGTATTTTGGCAATTAAATCTGAGCTCAACCATCAACAACCAAATCAGGTTCATCAAACACCAAGAAATCAAGCAAGAACCAAGCCAAAGAAATCCAGACCCGATCAGACGAATATAGACCGCTGATTAGCGGTCCCATACCACCAATCAGCGGTCAAGATGTCTTCAAAACGCACATGCTTTGGTCGGATGTTAGATTAGGTTGTATTTAGTCCATATTTGGTATGCTTTTAGTCCCATACCGGGGGATTGTCCCGGATTAGTTTTTTCCATGTCTATAAATAGAACTCTTCACCTTCCTTTGTATTCACTCATTGCTTGGTGGCATTCTCTCTACTAGGAGTAAAAGCCTTGAAGCAAAAGCCCTGGTGGAAAGAGGCTACGTGTAATTGAGTGAGTAATAATAGATGTTTTCCTTTAGTTATGTTGTTTCCTTCTTAGTTTAATTTTCTTTCTTATGTCTTGCATGCTTCTTTAGTTTTATTGCATCTTAGCTTCTTTAATATTTTTTGCTTGCTTAGTTTAATTTCCTTTCAGTAGAATGTTTCATGTTGTTAATGTAGGTTGTAGTTTAAATATGAGTGAGTAGTTCCATCCCCATTTGGGGGTGGAGAAATATGTGATATGAATATGTGATGTATTAGGTGTGTGTTATCTTAATCCTTTGAACCTTACATGATTTCCATAACCATCTAATGGAATTTCACTCTTGTCTTTGATATGTTAATGCTCTTGAATGAAGCTTAACATATGCTTAGATTAGTGAACCTATTTTATGGGGAATGATGATGTGAGGATATGGATGGAATTGATATAGGAACATGACTTGTAGTTGCATGTACTCTTGTTGCCTTTACCTTGGGTAATGCATTATATGTTTTAATGATAATGTGTTATCTTATTTCATGTGGAGGCATAGTAGAGTTTAGTCTTTATACATGAGTTCATTTAGCTTCATTCCAATTATTGTCTTGTATGTTTTAATGATATTGTGTTATCTTAATTCATGTGGAGGCAAAGTTGGATTTAGTTTTATAATTTTCATGCACTACATGTTGTGATGAGCATAATCAAACACACACATACACATATCTTTGTATTCACACTCTTTCTCTACCCCTTATGGGGTTTAGTTTTATTGTGTATTTCTCATTTTCTTTCGCATTGTACTGTAGTTTAGATCATAACTCATTTCTCTCCTTTCTTTCCCACTCTCCTTCGAACAAACTAAAGTCGACACACCTCCCTGTGGATCGACCCGTATTTGTCACCGCTTCAACGCGGCCGTGCACTTGCGGTTAATTAAAACGAATCAATCAAGGGACTTGCACTCTGCCTTAGTTTCTGGAGAATTGATAGAGTTTGGGGTTGGTATGTCGCTAGGAGTGGGTAAGGGAGGGTCAGGGAAGACAGTGGTGATTGGGATGGCTGGGACATCACCACTGACATAAATCTCCAATTCTTGTTTTGGGTTTGGGTAACTAATGGCTTCCAATACATCATTATCACATAAAATTCTCTTAAACTCAAACCTCACTTTCCCATGAACCTTATAAGTGAAAGTCAATCCCTCATCTACCCCCCACCTCATGTTACTTGTAATATAGGACCTTAGAACCTCAAAATTCAAGTCATCAATTACAAGTACCTTACCAACCTCTTTGAATTTCTGAGGGAATACCCTATTATTCCTACTAACCCATTTCCCACCTCTAAAAATACGAAAAGTGAAGTGTTGTGGGAGCACTTCGCTGCAAAAATATAGTAAAAACAAAATGTGGTTTAAGACAAATCAAACATAATGTGTAGTATGGACATTATCTCTCCTAATCATACACAAATTGTCTGCAACACACATTAATATATATCGTATGCAATACAGTACAATACAACTTGTAGACATGAAACCTTAATCCTCAGAAATCAAACTGAAACCTAAATCGGTGAACCCTACACCCCAGGAATGTAAATCAACACCCCAAACCCAACAATCGTAAGACGCATACCAACAAAACCCCCACATATGAACATGCATAGGGGAAACGGTCGACATACCTTTCAATTTTGTGCTTTCGGATTATGGAATTTCTGAGTAGCCGCATTGCAGTGGATCGACTCCTCCAATGACACTTTCACAACCACCGCGAACTACGTTGCAAGAGTGGGGCAATTGGGAAGGGATTTAGGGATTTAGGGGTTTAGGGATGGACGAGTGAGGGCTACGAATGAACGGGTGATCGGGTTAGGGCTCGACGAGTTAGGTGGGGTTAGGGCGCGATTAAGGGTTTTAGGTTAGTTTTGGGTTAGAGCGTGATTAAGGATTTTGGGGTTAATTCTTCCTAATGTATTGTGATTAACAACATAAAATAAAACATTTTAATAATAAGGATGATGAATGACTAAAAGACACATGTCTTGCTCTAACGGACCGTTAGTGAACCAACTAAAGGAGTGACATTTCAGAAAGTTTAATGGCAACCCGTATATTAACTGTGTTTTCGAATGACATATCGGATAATAGGTGTAGAGTGGTGATCATTGGGAATTATAGCCTTTTTGTAACGGCATACAAGCAATTAACCTATAATTTATACACGACAGAGTATTAATGATAACATCTATATACCTATGAATATACTATGTGTTAATACCTGGTTTTATCCGGTTGAACATGGTTGAACCGTTATTCAACCATATTTTAAAGATTAATGGTTCAGTTTGGTCATCAATTCCTGATTATGACATCATCAACTGGTTGAACTGATTTCAACCAACGGTCAAACCACATTTAACAGAACCAGAGGTTTTCCAGTTCGATGCTCTGTTTAATTTCCAAAACATTGTCACCAACCCTTCCTTTCTCAATTTAGTTAGGGAAATGTTACTCAAGTTCAGGATTAGATTTGGAATTGAACTTAAAGGTACCACATACTCCTTCACTAACTGAAATTGTTGGCGAATATGCAGAATCAATCACTTTCACTAAAAATGCGTCTGACACCTTTCAATATTTTATGTTTCTTTGAGTTACACTCCTCCACTCATCGTTATAATATATCTCAGAATATCAGTTGCACATGTGTTTACACCCTTCGTTGGAATACTGAGATATATCTATTAGAATCCTAAAAAGAAAAACTATTTTGATGTCTTGACAAACCAAATAAATATGCGACAAAAAAAAAAGTGAAGACATTACATTTCTGTACATTTCTCTTGCTAAAAGTTAGTTTCAAGAATTAATTCCTATTAATAGCAATTACGTGGATCATAAAGTCACATAGTGACTTTGATTTGTAATAACAAATAAATATTTGTAAAATTGTTATTCAATGAATTTGTTTATAGACAAAATGTATCGTAGAGTAGTTGCATTGTTTTGTTTGTTAATATACTTGGGTTCGAGATATTTTTTTAGAATAAATTTTTTTAAAATGTACGGTTTGATTCAATGGTTTGGTCAGTTTGATTGGTTCAACCGATTTTTAAATAGTTTAACCCGATTTAATCTGGTTCACATACAATGGGAGTATGGGTCCGACCGCTTCGGTTCGGTTTCCTGATCCAAGCAAAAGAACCTTTCCAGTGTTTGTGACACAACGGAAAACCTTTTCTTGTTCTCCAGAAAGAGTATAAAATACCTCTCACAGAACAAATTCCAAAACCCTAACCCTACCACGCCTCCCTCTTTCGGCGACTCGCTCTCCGGCATCATCCATCCCAACTCCAACAGCACCTCCCTCCGGTTGGTCTTTTTTTTCTTTTTTGAATTGTGAT
Source organism: Triglochin maritima (assembly GCA_963682175.1). Lineage (NCBI taxonomy): Eukaryota > Viridiplantae > Streptophyta > Magnoliopsida > Alismatales > Juncaginaceae > Triglochin > Triglochin maritima. The sequence continues at coordinate 10,618,454 of OY821785.1, forward strand.
TTTGAATATTTTCATCGTTGGGTGGTTGGTTGATGTTGTTTTCGTTCTGTGAAATTGCATTTTGTGCCTCGTAGTCGTAGGATTATATCTGTAACTCCATGGGAATGTATTGTACTCATTTCAATTTGCTCTTCGTAAGAAAACCCACATTTAGATTTGCAAGGTATTGTTTCTGCTTTGTGCTTGAAATAGTGTCATGTTAATATGTCATGCTAAAAGAATGATGTTTCCCTGTAAGATTTTTGGGTTTTTTTTTCGATTCAAAAACCTTTCTAGTCACTATCATTACACAGGAGGAACAACGTAAAAGAATTGTACTATTATTAGTAAACAAAGTGGTTGGGGACCTAATTTTGTTTAGGACGTGGAAAATGAGATATTAGATGAGTTTGTGGAGGTTTGGTCCGAACTCTTTAATGTTAGAATATATTTTTATCTAAAAAATTTTTGGGCTAAAATCACCCTTTTATGGCTCAAAAAAGAAAGTCTTGCCCACTTTATAAAAAAATTCAGATTTTGTTTGACAGTAACATTGCTAGTGGAGTTGGTACAATGCAAGCAAATGATTTTCCAGGAACACCACAAGATATCGCTGGAATAACTAATGCAGACCATTTTGAAGAGTTTGAAGGGACTGAAATTGAGGAGTTGGCAGAAAATTCTCCACAAACCGTGTCAAGTTCGACCACACCAACTTTGAACAAAGTTAGAAAAATATCATGATCTTATGCGGAGTCTCAAGAGGCAATTTCATGTGCTATAGTTGACATGGTTGCTGCATTCAAAGTCCATGTTCAAAAACAGCATGAAGCAAGTGAAAAAAGACTCAAACTAATGCAAGAAATGGTTGATATAGAGCGAAAAAAATTGAATAAAGAGGAAGAGACAATCTCGAAGTTACTTGACATTTTATTTTCACTTCCAGGATTTGAGAAAGAAGAAATATTTAAAGGCATGAGACTACTTGAATCTGATAATACAAGAGGTTTGTTTTTTTGTCTCCCTCCTGAAATGCATGGTGAATGGTTAAGGTGGGCTCTGAGAGAGAGTTAAATATCATATCAGAATGGATGTTGTACTTTTTTCGGAAATTGACTGGTTTGATGTAAAAGAACAAATTAACATTGTGGATCTATTTGTGGTTATTAATGTTATCAAGTGTTATTGAAATATTAAAGAATGGTCAAAATGTATTCTCATGTTTCAAGGTAATATTACTTTTTATTGTCTTTATTAATCTGTAAATGGAAATCACATGAATGTTATAATATATGAAGAGGATACAGTAAGATATAGACACATAAAGAAGAGTTGTCATAAAATATTAACATGAAATTTACATATGTTCTTGTAGATTGGGATTTGGTAAGGTTTACAAGATGCAATGTCTAGGGTAACTGTTTGATATCCAACTGAGTGAAAGTTGTTTTAGCTTCTTTTTTCGTTACATAAATTTCATGTGTAGATAAGATAATGTTGATTTGCTTGAAGATTTTGACGACGAGTCAGATTATTCATAAAATAGTGTCTTATTTCTAAATCCCAGCTAGATGAACAAAATGGAGGGGTGAAGCAACTTACGTCGGCTCGGCGAAAAAAAGAGTTTGCAGTTCAATGCGTGAAATTTTAGCAAAATTTATGTGTTTTTCTTTTGGGTGATTTGTTAGGGTAGATCTCAAAAGGTATATAATTACCAAAATATTCTCGTATTTTTACTATTCACTTGGGTGTATTTACATTTCTAACAAATATTGCTTGTATACCCTCGGTCCGTTAACTTTTCTTTTAGTTTATTTACAAAAAACAGCCTTTAAATTTTAAATACCCTTAATATTAAATATAAAAACACAAAATAAATTTTTTATACAAACACACCCTCTCTCTTCTTATCTTTCCTTCTCTCTCCACTCTGTCTCTCGTTCTCTCTCCTCTCTCTCTCTCTCTCTTTACTCTCTCTTCTTCAATTTCTATTGAATTTGAAAGGAAGTTTGTTTTCGTCGGAAGTCAGAGTCGACGCCCCCATGTCAATTAACGTATTGGAGAGTTTTGTTTTTCAATTAAACTTCCTCCTACCTCCGGTGGCCTCTGAGGAACGCTCCGGTGGTCTCAATTTGGTCGGGTATTGTGCTGATTCGTGCGACGAACCGGCAGATTGTCTGAGTTGAGGTTGACGCCCCCTTTTCGAATTGACTTGCTGGACGTGGTTTTAGTTCGCTTCATCTTCTGGAACGTCCAGTTGCCTCCGTGGATCCTTCCTGTCGCTTCAATTTGATCGAGTGTGTTGCGTAGTTGATCGACGACCATGGTGGACTCGAAGGTCGTCCTCTTCCAATTGGTGTGCTGGACGTTTTATTTCTTCAATTGGTCATCTCCCAACATCCAGCTGCACTTGAGGAACTCTCTTGCGAGTCCAATTTGATGGGGAAGGTCCTGGGTGGCTCGGCGAACCACCTGGATCGTCAAACTTGTTTGGGTTCTTTTTTCTTCAATTAGACACCAACCAGCAAGAATTCAGGGAACTTTTTCCTGGTTTTTTAATTCCTTTTTGCAACTTGTGGCTTGTGAGGATAATTCTGATTTTTGGCCATTAAACTTATATCCACTGATGCTGGTGGAAGACTCTGCTTGCGATCCAAACAAGGACCGAGGCGATGGCTCCTGCAAGGAAAAACCAGTTGATGGCCGAGTAAATGCCGAGATCACCGAAGATTCTGCAAGGAACAATTAGACCCCATACGATGGATGCGTCGTAGAACACATGATCACCTGAGCAGGTCCATGGGCTAGCTATCCTGAGATGATAGAGCTCTATCACAGATGTGAGGAATGGTGCTCATCAGCCACCATGCAATACCCAGGTGGACTACCGCAGATATAATGTCCCTACAACCTGGATTAATGTTAATTTGCAGCTAATTAAAATTAATCACGGTGGTCTTCAGAGAATTAAGCTAGCTAGGTACATGTAAGTTTTATTCGATTGTTAAATTAACCTGGGCAACAGAAAAGATTGTGAAGTAGAAAGTCACATGTTGTACGTGCCAAACCAAAACCACATATTTGGATGATGAAAAAGTGAAAAACAATACCTTAAGATTCAGTAGCATCGAATATCACTAGCTAGATATTTTAAAGTTGAGGTTGATTAAGATTGGAGAGAGATACTGACGACATGCCAGATATTTTAAAGTAGAACATCAAAGAGAGAATAGGAGAGAGAAGTGAGAAGAGAGAGAATAAGAAAGAGGGGGTGTGTTTGTATATAAAAAATGTTTTGTACTTTTATATTTAATATTAATGACATTTAAATTTTAGAGAGTGTCTTTTATAAATAAATCAACAGAAAAGTTAACGGATTAGTTCCAAGATATACAAGCAATAATGTTTGAAATGTAAGTACACATAAGTGAATAGTGAAAACGCAAAAGGTATTTTGACTGTGTACCTTTTAAAGTCTAACAAAGCAAATCAGTCTTTTTTTTTGCAAAGTTAAAATGAACAACAAACTTATTGGTTTTCTTTATTTGCAAACATTATAAACTTGTACGACTTTTTATTGACATGCATATATATATATATATATATATATATATATTGATTTTAACTTTTCAATGACACACATAAACAACAAAATTACCATTTGATTCTAGTGAAAAGGCAAACAACAGAAAATAGTTAAAAAGATATCATATTCAGCTTGACTGTGTTTCTAAGTACATCCCTGCGACTTCAAATCTACTTTTTGTCGATTTTTTGTGCAAGCACTACGACCAAATCGCAAGAGGTTATGTAATTTGATCATAGTTTTTCATATCCATTTTCCTAAGAATGCACACTTTATTTTCCCATCCAATTCATCTTTGTTACTGCATTTCAAATACGTTTGTGTATATGATAATACCGGGAAAAATTGAACTAATATGGAAAAAATTGAAAAAAATATGAATCTGAAAAACTTATTTGGCAAACTATACTTCTTGAAAACAACACTTGTGATGTTATTTTCATTAAACAAAAATGACATTACTGATGTTTTTATCCTAAATGAAAACGACATCACAAACGTCGTTTTCAAAAAACAAGGTTTGTCAAATAAGTTTATTATTCCCGTGGTGTCGTTTTCAAGAAACATAATTTGTCAAATAAGTTTATTACTACTTCTCTTCGACGACAAACAAAGTTCAAGTTGATTTTCTTTTTTTTTTTGATTTTGAGATGTCATGTTTACCTATACATGTTGAACTAACGAGACTCCCGATCGACGTGTCACTAGTTCAACAAGTCTTAAATAAAAATAGCATTTTAAAATCAAAAAAAACCGCTGATGTTTTAGTTTTGTTTAATAAAAATGACATAACATGTGTCGTTTTCAAAAAACATAGTTTGTTTAATAAGTTTTCCAAATTCGTTCTAATTTTCTTTTTTTTCAAACATCATTTCAAAAACATTATAGTCACACCGTGTCCAATTTTACACTCTAATCCCATCTTATAAAATATTTACGTCTCACCAAAAAAGAGGAAAATAACGGAGTTAAGAGTTTCCAATCTTAGTTCCCCAAAATCCCACAAGAAACCACCTCATTGTTTAACGACGACAAACATGGTGCTCTAATTTCCATCTCATACAAATGAAGGCCAAAATTAAAAAGGAAAGTGCCAATCAATGTTGCCGATATTTCACTCAAAGATGGTGGTATTAACACACCGTTCAAGCAAATTACGATGGTGAACTCAAAGGTCGAAACAAAAATGTCAGTGAGTGGATAAACTTGATCGAACAACCTCAACATCAAAAACAGTTCATTTCCACCTCATGCGAAGTGTATAAAAGCCGCAATGAAGAAATCGAACAAAATGGCGCCAATGAATCGCCATGGAAACAATCAGACTTCATGTTCAGGTTCATGGCTGACCAGCGAATGATGGAGAAGACATTACAGTCAGAACATCAGTCACCGACGCCATAGCACTTAGAGCAGCTTTCAGAACATCCTGAGAACAACCAGGCTTAACGATGCTCTTCACCTGAGAAAAATGAGGGATGTCAATGGTAATGCAGTTGAAACTTTAAACACTTCATAAGAATATGAAACTGATAGTCGCAACAACAGAAAAGAAACATTTGGGATGGACCAAATAAAATATTTTACATAGGACCAAGAAACTAGTTGATTGAAACTGAGTTCAATGTAGGAAAATAAGGGATTAACTTCAATTTTGCAGTGAAAGAGAGGCTCAGATTTTATCGATTAAAAAACAAAAACAGAGAAGGGAGGCTCAGATTTTAGACAACAGTGTTGAGACATGTAACTGTAGGAGGTGCCCTTTGTAAGGTCACTGCTGCTGCTGCATCATTTTCCTATTGGTTACCTCTAGAATCTCATCTTTTATTAGTCGCTTTTATTCAAAGTTGGCGGGCAAATCAGAGGGGCTCTATCTGTCTTCGTATGATTTCAAGTGGTGTGCCATCAATGAACATAAATAGTCTCAACATAACATCACAATGCAAGCAACACTATCTGCCACCATTACTCTTCAACTCTGTTACTGATAACTTTAGGAGGCCGTGCCTCCAATGTGTATTTTTTTCTTGTTAACACCACAACAGCAACAGATAATCAGATGAACAGATGACATTTAGGATTCAGAATTTTAATATGCAGTAAAATAGATACAAAATATGCTACATATGATAATGAAGCATAATACCGCAGAGTTTGCTAAGATGTAAGAATGCAATGAAGTGAAATATGTACTAGGGCATGGAAATATAGAAAAAGGATATTGCATTTAATCGTGCACAAGAATGGAAACAAAATAACCAGGGACAAATACCTGATCGAGATACTTATTAAGCATCTTCATGCGACCCATGTAATCATTATCTTCCAAACACAATGTAATTGGCTTAGCATCAGATCCAGGTCCATCATACTGAAGAGGTCCAGGGTTTCTGTAGTTGTCATTCATCAGAAGATCCGCCGCATTTTGTCTAAGCGACCTGAAAATTAAAAAATAAGCAGATCCAATGAATATAAAAAATAGAGCACAAAGAGTCAATACTCTTACATCTTTTGAAATTCAAATATCTGAAACAATGGCTAATGCTAACAGCTGAAATTGACTTCAAGAAAAGCACTTACTCGTATGCTTTGCCTTTTAAGTCCACTCTAGAAGGGTGGATTGCAGGCTTGCCAACACTCTTGGCACCAGGGCCAACTGACCATTGTTTCACGGTCATCATTGCCTAAGGGTGTAAGAATTCACGTTAGTAACAAGGTATCAATACTTGATTCATCTGAAACTAGTATAAATGTTTCAGAAAAACGACGAAGATACTGGCTGCCTGATAATTCTCAAGGAACCATAATAGGGAATGATTGAAATTTTGCACAACTGTATATCAAAAGAGAAAAGTATAGACACAACAAATAAATCTTAAAAAATAGAGGATCAAAAAAATTTGATTTTTGGTGCAAAAAATAATTGAGCTTACTGTAATTGGGGCAGCACCACATCGCCACTTGTTGACAGGATTTTTCAGGTTTGTCACGGTTGCCATATAGCCGTTCAAACCAGCAGCTAGAATGTGATAACAGATGTGCCCAAGAACCTGTAGAGCGGATTATTACTAACTCTGACAAGTGACAACAAAAACAACACTGACTGAGAAATAAATTCTTCTTCAGAACCTACATATGCGAAGTCACAATCAAACTGCGAAGGTAGAGATCCTCGAGCTTGATAGCCAAAAAAGTGGCAAATTGCATTGAATTTCTTTCCTTTATAAGTGCCTTCCTTCTGCAACATCACAAATAAATTGACATCACGCAATATAGACATAGAAAACATGTCCAGCCAAGAATCCAATGAAAATTTTCGAGAGTATTTTAAGCGGAACCAAAGGTTGCACATACCAAGCGCTTGTTGATTTCAGTTTCAACCAACTGAGCGAGAAGTTTCTCCATCTCGATCTAACAAAAAAACACCGCAAAGGACAAGTCACATTAATATCTGCTGCAATCATGTTATTTATGTTGTTTGTTTCGTTTTTACCTGGGATAGTTGTGCCGAATCATCAGATTCCGGAAGGAGAAGTAGCTGAATCATGAGGCAAAGGCAAAGGAGACGTAAGGAGCCATCAAACATGCATCAAAGTGCAGCAGCTGTCGCAATAGTGTGATTTAAAAACCTGTTTCCTTATAAAGGGCGGCAGAAATTCAAACAAGGCAGATGCCCAAGGAGACAATTGCATGGATATCTTGTCAGCAGAAACTCCTTGCCTGTGCAGATTGTGAATTTCCTACGCAAAACAATCAAAACACCACGCTAAATATTTCTTTGAATAGGTTGATAACAAATCTGCATCGCAATTTCCATAATGTAACTACCTGCAACAGGGCATAAAACTCGGGAATAGTTTCAACAAGCCCTTCAGGTATCAGGATGACACCATGATACTTATCTGCATATTCAACATATAACATCGTAATGAACACAAATAGAGGCTTTATAGAAAATCTGCACATCTGAACAAACATCTGCCAACCTTGCTGAGCTCTTGCTTGGACAGCATCACAAATCTGCTTAGTGATGTCAGAAAGAGTGAGCTTTGATTGGGCCACCTCCTCACCTAAAACAACCTATGAGATGAAGTAAAAAAATGTACTAAGTGATTAAGGAGACAAACTCCATCAAATTCCTCACAAGAGTATCAGGAGGAAACCATACCATATTTGGATGAGACTGGAGGCTACATTCAAGTGCCACATGAGATGCCTTCCTACCCATAAGTCGAATGAAATAATAATACTGCAAAATGAGAAGATAGACTTAAAGGCCTGGAGCAGAAATCAATACTCTGCTAATAAGAGAGAGAATGCAAAAGCTCCTCAGGGATCAAAGTCTTAGCTTTTTAAGAAACAGATTCCATGACCACCAGAAACTTTGGAACATTTTGAAATAATATTGCAGAAATCTTAAGGGATTCCCACAACAGATTACTTTTTTCAAACATGAAGCAATGTTATGCCAAAAGGAAAGAAGAAATATCTATTACACATAAAAGCCGGAAAGGTTAAAAACCACCTTTTCTGCTGATAGAGCATCAGTGCACACATTGCTAATAAGCTGGGAATTCACCTGCATATAATAAGCTGAGAAATCAGCATATTTTTTCAGATAGAATCACTTTTCTAAAACTGAAAAACATTAAAAAGTGCAAAGATTGCAGGCATGACATTATCATATAACCAATTGCAATTTTTTTACACTATTCAGGTTACTATTCTGCAGTATCCAAATTTAGATGAAGAAAACAAAGAGAGATGCAAAAAGTATGACTAATATGTGAGTAACATAATAAATCAGATTAAAGGTGACATGTAATATGAGGTAAAAATGGTGAAATTCCATGTAATACAAGACTCACTTAAATACCAATCTCATGTGGAAGGTAATAGACACAAAGTGGAAAGGAATTTGAACTCCGCTAGTTTACATTACAAATTAGATTCCCATATCATGATAAATTCCCAATGTGGTTTCTTGCAGTTGGTGTTGAGTGTCAATAAAACCAAGAAATAAACCTTACTGTTATAAATTTACCTTGCATATGGTATCAAAACCAACATTAGTTTCAACAAACTGGTTTTTCAGATCACCATTCAACGTAACAGGAACCCCTACAACCTGTTACCAAGTACCAATAAGTTACAACCAAATAACCAAGCTAATAGAAGAAAACATGTAGAAAGGCATATCTGGGAATGAAGTTCAGTTTCTGCTACGATACAACAGGTAAATGTTGAACAAAATAATAGAATTAATTTGAAAATAGGAAAGGATACGATACTTCTTGTTATAGATATACTTGGATATTTAGGGGTTTCTCATCGGAATATTTGGATATTAATATTATGGTAAAATTTAGGATGTCAAGTATCAGTGAAACAAAAGACGTGTATTACCTTTGTTGTACATTTTGCATCAGCAAATGTTTCAGCCAGCTGAGCAACATCTGTGTTAGAAGTCACACCTATTGTAGAAAATAAGATCATGAGCACTAATAAATACAAATTATGAAGGAATCATGCCCACAATTACAAGAGAAAAATCTACTACCTCCAACAATTACCAAACCATCCAATTTTAAAGCTTGGCAAGAAGCCATCGCAGCATTGACTTGCTCATTTGTTCTTATTTGATCTTTTGTGCGTCCTAACATGTCATAACCACCTTGACGAGGAAAGAAATGGAACCCGTAAAATTACTGCAAAACATCTATAACATATTAATAACATAAGATTATGTGATTCCATGAACCTTGATTTTTGTATGTTGATAGTACTTCTTCGGTAATTTCCAGTGTCTTCTGTGCAAATAAACCTTCAGTTCCACCTGTAACATGATAGGAAACACATCAAAGAAGCCTTTGATCATAAAACTTGAGTAGAAATGAAGTTCCAAGAAAACATTGGACATCTCCCATGACAAAAAAATATAAAGCAAAGCAATCTGCCAAACATTTCAAACTGATTTATCTAATAGACCAATTCTGACATAAAGAAGGATGTATCATGTAACAAGTCCAATCATAAACAACACTGTTTTGAAAACCGGACCGGACCGGTTCAACCATGAACCGGAGGCCTGTCCGGTCCGGAAAGGCTGAAAAATCGGATTTGAACCGGACCGTGCTGGACCGGAGGTTCGACCAGCCGGTCGGACCAGCGGTTCTGGGTAATCAGGTACCCAGTTACCTGATTACTGGTAAGAGTAAGAAGAAGAAAAACCAGCCAACCCCAACCCTAACCCTCCCTCCCTAACCAGCCGCGGTTCTGGGTAAACGGATATCCGTTTTGTTGGGATTTGGAGTACAATATCCGGAATACAATAATAGGGTGTCGAAACAAAAAAAAACGTCCCCCCGCAGGGGGTTGCCACCCCTACATTCTTATTTTCAGTGGATTTGTAATTTTTGGTTTGTTTTTTGTTGGATTTTTTGTAGTTCGTGGCTTTGTTCTTGTCTATTTTAGTTCTTAAGTTTGGTGATCTATTTTAGTCCGGATTGGATGCGACTTCCATAAATCCTTACACCATTATATTTGATTTAGTATTTTCGATATTTGAACTTTGAAGTTTGACTATTTGTATTTGACTATTTGTAATTTCCTATTTATTCCTATATTACTCTATTATTCAGGAAATTCATAAATATATATATATCGTGTATATCTATATTTATGATGTCATGCTGACATCACCAGTTCAACCGGTTCGATTCAGTCCAACCCCGGTCAAACCTCTGAACCTTTGACGTTGCCGGTTCGACGTCCGGTTCGGTTCTGAAAACCTTGATAAATAGCATGTGATGGACATGGAGAGGATGTAACAAGCACTAACTAGTTTAGTAATTGACGAGAAAATGCTACGAAGATACAAAACCATTAAGTTTACTTTTGAAAGCCAAAGCTCGGAAAAGTTTTCATTAAAGAAGAAAAACGAAGCATGTAAAATGGAACAAGAAGAAACGCAAAAATTTACCAACAAATCCAAGAAGAGTGTTGCTAGGATTATGGATCTTGAGAGCATTGTAGAGACCCCATACAACATTATGCCCACCAGGAGACTGCCTCCCAGAAAAAACAAAACCCACCCTGCAAGGAGGAAATATCTTTGAGAAACATATCTAGAAGATAAGCGAAAAGACTTCAATTCTTTGTTTAGGGTGTCCAAAGTATTACCTAAAGTACAAAAGGTTGTGATCTTGTTGAAATCTACAAATTTTACAACTAGGAGGTTTCACTGAAACTTCATTTTTACCACCTATAGTTTTGAGAATATCAAGAATTTCAGATTATGGTGTTTCCGCTCTTCCACTCAATTTCAAATCATAGGTTGATAGCTAATAATATTACAATTGCGTTAGCATGTGGGCATCCAATTATGAAATTGATTATTATATTTTAACTTGATTATTTGCAACCAATTGTTCGGGGCTTGTGGTTAAAGCTTGTAGTTAAGCAACATATTTTTCATGTAAAAATCGATATGCTCGAATCATACTATTGTTAAATAGTTTGGTTTGTTAGTGGCTACTTCAGTTATTGTGTGAGCTTTTTTCTGATCGGATGAATTTTTTTATTGGTAAAAAAAATTGATTGGTTTTTTTTCTGATCAGATGATATGTTCTGTTGTTAATCGTTACTCTTAATTGACTACGACTGCTTAATCTATCAATTTGTTCTGCTGTTGGTTGCTTGTTATTGGCTTGTGCCCTTGTCAAGTGGCATAGTGCATGCTCATAAACAATTGAATTTGGAAAGTATCATTTATTATAAAAGGCATATCCTTCAAACAGGATGGAAGGATTTACCTAATCCTATCTCCACACATGCAATGCAAGCATGAGGACTACTCTTGTAGCATGGCCTCATAAAAGTTGTGATGCATCAACAGTGCTCGCATTCTGATTTTCTAACCAATAAGTAGCTGACCATCAAAAGAGAAAGCGCAGGTTGCACACCATAGGTTTCTCTCTCTTCTCTTTTTGCAACTATAAAGAATTGTATTTACCCTATTCCTTCGCAAAATATATTGTAGCCTTATTTTTTATTTCTTTTTACGATTTATGCAAGATATTTATTCGACATGAACAGTGTAGATCAGATGTCTTTATTTTCTTTAAGATAGCAAATGGTATTGACATATGGATCCGACAGAGAATATAAACACTGTTTGATTTTCATTTAAGAGACCAAGGCACTTTTTCTAGGATCCTTTGCTCATTAGACTTTTTCTCCATTATAATACAGTTGCTTCTGGTTTTCAGTATTATAACCTCATACATGCTAATATGCTATCGCCTCCTGTCCTCGTAAAGCCTGCACCTTAGACCATCTTCGAACAGAACTATTAAACTATTAAACTTGAGCATGTGCACAAAGACCACAATCAAATCAAATGGACAAAAAATAAGGGGAAAAACATGCCTGATGGCAGGATGCGTTGTTATGATTTGAGCATCTGGAACTATAGCTTTTGCCCTCAAAAAATGAGCCAAAGGCTGCCCATATGTGTGTGGGAAGGCTTGTCTAATGACATGTTCACTAGCTGGGTCTGCAGTTCCAGTGGCATCACCAAATTCTACCCTGACCGTTGTGCCCTGCTCATATTAAAAAAAATACAAGTGACATAAACTTGCAGGTAATTTGACGATGTTTCACTGTGTTGGTAATGGCTGCAAGAAAGCCCAATACAGAAGATGTTAGGGTAGACAAAACTAGTGCTGGTTAAGAACATTGCAGCTCATTGATGTTGCAATGTTGATTAACATTCACATTTGTTCTAGTAATATGTTAGTAGGGGAAAAGGGCAATCCAAAAGATGAATAGAGAGATAATCAAGAAAAGTCAAGGTAGACTATTTTACTTTATGCTTTTTGCTTTTTTATGGTACTACTTAGTCGTTTATCACTTAAAAGTTAATGGACTGTCCTACCATTGGAGAAAATAAAGAAACACTAGAATCACAGAAGGTGGCAATCAAGAACCTAGTAATTTCTACTCGACCTGTATTGGTAGACAAAAGATTTTTTGTGGCCTAGAATTTGTTAAAGGTGGTATACTGGTATGTAATGGATATAAACCATGAAGTGTGAACTTTCAAATTTGTCACGGTTAAAGGCTTAAGGCCAACAATCCGAGCTTCCACCTCATAATTTACTTCGTTCTTGACACATGAATCTCCGAATACCACAATGTCACTGAAATGTCTTGATGACAAAAGGCACTACATAAATTGTCACTAATACATGAATTAATTGTTAGCAAACAAAACAAATATGTGCGTGCGTGCGTGTGTTTTTGTTGTCTTTCTTTTCAAAAAAAGACACTTTCCCTCAAATTGGATACAACCACAGTCCAATTACCACCCCTGAAGATATAAGACACAGTCGCGGTCAACAAATAAAACGAAAATTATCATAAAAATGAAATCTAAATTCACATCCTAAACTCAGCAAAGAGTACTAAAAATAGAAAATTTGACCAAATGCAAAGTCAAGTTCCAACTGTTGACGACAAACCCAACAGTCCACATCACACCAAAAACAAACAAACATAAAAAATAAAAAAAATCCGAACCAACAAACGTAAACTGCACTACATACCAAAACTCAAAATGCACATAAAAATCACACCTTTTCCCACTCAAACCACAACATTCAACATCAAAACCCCAGATCGGACCTTTAGATCCAATCGAAACCACACAAACTCCACCAGCACAACCACATCCGACCTAAAACAACTCCAAACCTCGCAAGATCTCAACTTTCACCCAAAAATCTCAAAAATAAACCCTCAAAATTCGCCAAAAAACGAAAAAATCGGGAATTTTGGATGTAGAGAGAGGGACCTGGAGGCAAGGAGGGAGCTCGGGCTGATAGAGGACTCGCTTCTTCTGCAGATCTGAGAGTTGTCGGGGGAGTCCGTAGTCCGCATCCATGTCTTGTCTTTGTGTCTGTGTTGGTGTTTGTGTTGTGTGTGTGTGTTTTGGGGTTTGTTTTATAGCGGTCGGGTGATGCTTCCGAGGAGGGTGAGGGCGACGGGTGTAAAATGACCGAATTGCCCTTGGATTTTGATGTGTTGTCTGGCCTTTTGCTTCGGAAATGGCCGGAGTCGTTCGTACTCACGAGTTCATGGTTATGGCCGCAACAGTGACGTTACGTTTTTTTTTGTTGTAATACGGTGGTTTTATTTTATAAATCACAAGAACCTAATACAAAGTTCAAAAAGATATATAAAAGTGTCTACCATCGTTACAACTCGCAGCCACAATGTTGAAACCCCAACCTTAGGAGCCGACTAGGTGTATACTGAAATCGAGACCGAAGTCGAGACATGAGGGAGTATACTGAAATCCTTGAAGTAGTGGATACGTTCCTCTTGAACTCTCTGACATTCCTTCGTCATTTCCTACCTCTATCGGACTTCATCTTCTAGTCTCGTAAGCATGTGTATCTTTGTCAATTCTTCTTTAGATGGTTGAACATAATCATGTGTGAGATGACCATCTACCAAACGTGCTTGTGTTACGTAAATTATGTTCTCGATAGGATTTTTGTGGGTCACTTTTCTATTTGGAACCGTAGTTCATTTGTCCAAAAGTGAGGATGGATAGCTAAGTATTGCTCTCTTGTAAGAGAGATTAAGTGTGTCTGCTCTTTCACTTACACCACCTCACCATCGTCACCCACCTCCCACTGGCGTTTCTATTGTTTTCTTCTATTGTTGTTTGGGTTTGAGTTGAAGTTAGCCTTTGAAAGAGTTTTTTGACCTTTTTTATTTCAACCCTCTCGGAGGTCTTTCCAAATTTCGATCACCTGACTTGAATTATTGGCATCACCTTGATAATAGTAGTCGTACTAAATTGTCAAATATAATGTAATATTGTTGAATTACTGTAAAATTTAACAATTAATACTTTATGGAAAGCAACAGTCAATACTTGTGATGCTTCTCTAATAAAAAACAATATTTTCCTCGTCATCAATAGCAGTGATATTTCTTGAGTTCTAGAGTTAAGATATCACGTAAACATATCGTTTGGCAACCGATTCTTAACTGGATTCCAGGAAGAATCCAAATGTGTTTCACAAAAAAAAAACAGCTTCAATTCTGTAAAAATTTCTAATTCTTAACAATGAAATTTGTATTGAACGAAGAAGTTGGATTTTACATGAAAGACGTCTCTCCCATGAAGGAGGCGTCTTAGCCAGACGCCTCTCTCATGGGCGGGGCGGCTCCGTCGGACGCTCGCTATTTTTTTATATTTTTTATTAAAAAGATAATTGATTATAAATTTAGATAATTGTTAAATTAATTAATTATTAAGTTAATAATTACTATATTCAGATGACTGATACACATTCGGTACACCGAATAGAGATTTCCAGAGAAATGTCAAAGCTACTGAGGATAAATATTCGGATAACCGGGTAGAGGTCGGTAAACCGACCCAATGATTCCAGGAAGATCAAAAACTTATTGTCTTTACGATCACGGTGGACCGATGGAAACTCGGTCATCCGCATGGAACATGTTCGGTAGACCGAGAAGCAAATGGTCGACCGTCCGACATCTCACCTTACAACGAGTTTTTGTAGGCGATGAAAATTCAAAAATTCCAGATCCAACAATTTCAAAATCCAAAAAAAATTCAGGGGGCGCTGCCCCCTTGCCACCCCCACCACCTCACCTGCGAGGTGGAATGTCGCTCGCTCACCGATGAGCGAGACCCCCGAACGACTTGTCGAGGTGGTATTTATAAGTCGGGAAGTTTTACCACCGGGGGTTTTTTGATCTTGAAATTATTGGATCTGGAAAAAATTTGAATCTTTATCACTTGCAAAAAAAATCTTTGTAATCCGACATGTTACCACCAAAAACTTGTAAAGGAACCTCAAATAATTTGAGATAACACACCGTATAATTTTAAGATTTTTATTTATTTATTTTAGGATGGGGCGTCTGGGTAACCCCCCCCCCCCCCCCCCTTGGGGGTGGCGTCTGGCTAAGACGCCTCCCCCATGGGGGGGACGTTTTACCTAGACGTCCGACTCGATTTTTTTTTGGGGCTTACTTTACCGAGTCCAGACGATTTGCCAGACATTTTCGTGGTGTTTGTACTGGGAAAATGAGGAAAACGTAGGTAGAAACCTTATTTTAAGAGACGGGACGAAATGAGTATTAAATGAATTATTAAGGGCAAAAAGGTAATTATTGGAGCGATTTAAGTAGTTTTCTGACCACGAATAGTACCCATTTTAACCTACTATTGGCTGATTAGTCTATTCAAATCCACTAACTGCAAGCATGTTATTATCTTTGTACGATATTATGTCGATATACAACCAGTTGCTTCTAAACAACTCGTGTTTTTAATAAACGAGGGTATAATAAATGTCAGGGTTTTGACACCTTGCATCTCGCCTACGATCTGTATACAATGTCAATGATCCAATATAAGATCAACAATACTAAGACCCTAAAAAATAAAAGCGTCAAGTACGAATAAAAGGATTCCGTTGATCATGTTGCTCTTTTTGATGTGTTTCCGTATGGCATCAATACAGAAAATACTTAAAAAATAATCATAAAAGTATTTATTTATCCGATTTTTTGGATCGTCCATACAAAATTTGACCTGCAAATCTAAATTCATGGTGTCTCTGTTGACATGTATATTATTTGTAATATTATTATTTTAATTGTTGAATCATTCATTCATTTGCCTTCGTTATCATGTTTTCGTTTCTTATTTTTTGCTATCATATTTCCAGTATTTTCTCTTTCCTAAATGGGTTGCTATCTTGTATTTTCATATTATTTATTATTATTACTATTTTAAAGGGTTTAATTACAGTCACACTGATACCAGCTTGTTTTGGTAGATGTGGTGTTTTCTTGTGGATTTTGTTTGTATCTTAGAAATCCAAAATCATTTTTATACCCTTCAAAATACACTCTCAAATCTCAATCATAAAGTAACAAATCTCCGAAGAAACTTTTCCAATCAATTTGTCTCCAGACTTTATCCTGAAAAATTTTCAAACAAATGTGTGTGTGTGTTTTGAAAATCTTTGAAACAACGAATGTTGTCTTTAAAACAAGAGTAAGTTTTCTTATTAAAAAAACAAAAGTAGGTTTGAAACAAATAAAACGGTCATCATTCTGCTCGGAAAAAATTTAAGTTCAAAATTCGAATCAACATTTAAAATAACACAAGACGTAAAGAGATCTTAACAATAGAAGACATTAGACATGTGATGTAACCAATGATACTTAAACCACTTCACATTGTAAAACCTAAACTTTTTCGAAATCCACCGGTGCAAAAAAACTCATATACGTCGGATATATAAGGGTATATACGACGGATATTGGCAGTCCAATGACTGTCGTATATGTCCTCGACGCCTATGTCCTAGTGTATAGGCATCGGCTATATAAGACTGACGTCTATTATACATTTAAATAACCCAAAAATACATTACAGCCAGTAGCAGACATTCAACATGTACAATGGTCAAGCTCAAGTTGCCCAAGTATCAATATTTTGACAATTAACCAAGTACATCAAGTTCAAGATGCTCAAGTGCTCCAACTCGATCTCATTCGGCAGTAAATGAGTGGTGGAGTACATCAACCACACCAACAACAACAAAAATTCCGATGTATGACTAAACTTATCACCTACAATAGTCGTCGACTATATAGGGTGACCAACGTCTATACTTTCACATATAATAATAAATACATTACGGCCTATAGACGTTGTCGACCCTATAAACCGACGTTTATACCTTAAAATAATTAAAAAAAATACATTGAATATTTCTAAGTACATCCCAAACCATCTTAAGTCAATCTTTTGATCATTAAATATATATATATATATATATATATATAATCCACTTGCCTATTGTAGTATGATACTCAACTCTCATTTAAAAGTAAAGGAGTGATGGAGTACATCAACCACACCAACCAAAATTTTTTATCTAATGTGAGACTAAACTTCAACACATATGAGATAGTTAAATTGATGTAACTATTTTTAAATCAATCCAAAACTTTACTTATAGACGTCACAACAACTTGACACATTCTATCAACACACGAAGTATCACGTTAGTGACTTAAATGCATACTTTTATTTTGCTTTACTAAATTATTTAACGCAAAGTTTTTTTTGAAAGCATATTATATTTAGTTATATTTCAAAAACTTTACCTATAGACATCGGCTATACAACAACCGACATCTATATACCTATAGGCGCCGGTTACAGTAATATCCGACGTGTATACAAACTTATAGGCATCAATTACAGTAATATCCGACGTCTATAACATTAGGCGACAGTCGTTGACCAATCCGACATATGTATCATGACATATATTCCCTATTCTGTACTAGTGATCGACAAGAGAAAAAACTCCTCCAAACCACAAGATCATACGAGAAAAGTTGATGCAAATATCAACATGTTCTCTCGTGGCAAAATTTGTAGCTTTATTGCATGTTTACTCCAACTCTTATGAGGATCCAAGGTAATAGTTAGAGCTTAAATATTCAACCATCCCACCTAAGTGTAGTTTTCAAGTACAAACGAAGCAACCATTGTTGAAAGACCTTTTTAACCCTGGAAATTAGAAATGTGAACATAATCTCTAATCACCTAACATTGTAATCCGAAGACCAAAAGCGAGGTCATGGATCATGCTGTAGATTAGGTGAAAGGCACCAAAAGTGATGCCCATCCATCCACCTTTCTTTCTACCCTTCGAACATTCTTTTCTTTTGTTTACCCAAGTATACACTTGGCGAAGAGGGACCGTCTGAGAATACATTTTTCATTCTACAAGTGAATATGTGTACAGAGAATTCAATAGATTAGGGAATATTTTTTTAATTATGATTTTCAATTTTTTAGGGTTTTCAATGTTAATGATGGAATGGTATTTGATGCGTCATGATAACGAATTTTCTAAACTTCAGGTAGTTAAGAAGGCTCCGGGCAAACCTGCTCGAGCTTTGCTTGCTTGAACTCAGTTTGTTTATATTTACATTAATTGGGATAGTCCTTTAAAAATCATCTTATGTGATCATTGTTTCCTAAAAATTATGCATGTTACTATTTGTATAACTATCACTTATGTGTCGTATACCTATTGTATTACTCCCATCAAGTATTGTATGTAACATCCTCGAAACAGCGGAAAATGTAAAATTTATCAAAAATGTATCACAAGGAATAAAACTCAAAAGTGCGGGAACATTACTCATAAAATATTCAAGATGTGCACCATATTACACAAGAGTTGTCAAAATGTACGACTACATCAAATACAAGGAAGTATAAATACAAGCAGTCATACAACCTAGGAAAATACGATAGAGGATCCTTTCCCAGAGTCATCGTCCTCGGTCGTCACCCACCAGAACCTACTGCGGTTCTAAAATGCAAATATAACATCAATGCCTGAGTTTCCATAAGGAAACCTCGTATATTAAACTCGCCTATATGCATGCTAAAGTACAGATGAAATGAACTTATCATCACTACTACAGAAAAGGTCATATACGTCGGATGTTAAGGCCTATACACGTCGGATATCAGCACCCTCACATCCGACGTGTATTCGCACGACGTATATTCTTAGACGTCGGACGTATAGACATCCGACGTCTATTGTCCAGTCCAAGGAATAGACGTCGGATGTTCAAGATATCCGACGTCTATTGTCCAGTCCAAGGAATAGACGTCGGATGTTCAAGACATCCGACGTCTATTCCTAAACATTGACAAAATAAATAAATAGCATCCTGCACAAACACAAACATACAAGCATATATAGACAATCATTCATTCATTCATTACAAAGAAATGTACAACACAAGTCTTCAGTTGCCACGTCGAGAATTTCCTCCATGTATCTCATCACGTAGTGTGGGCTGAAAGGAAAGGAAAAGGAAAAAGAAAAAGTTGTTAGTTAGTGTATTAATTAGGATTTTAGCTAGGTAAGGAGGAGACACCTTGAGGAGTTTGTTGACAATTTTGCAGACCAAGGTCTTAGGGAAACCAAGCGGACGCATGGCGTCGACGACGACGTTAATCCTCTTTAAATCTACCTGCAGACAGAGGAAGGTAGGTTTAAAGATGATTGACGCCGCCGTCGACGCCATACAATTACTTGTACATCATTGTTCGGCCATATCGATGTAAATAAAATGCTAAGCAGACCGTATCGCCTTCACATACGCCGTGTGAATGTTTTTATCTATCTAATTATTCAAACATAATTAGAAAAGTGAACACATCATTGTTAGAGGAAATAAACTACAAATGAACAAAAATAAAGCTTTACTTACATGGAATCTGACGTCCCATAGTGGAACTGTAGTGGCGGAGGAGATCGCGGGATGGATCGGAGAAATCAGACGGGATGGATCGGTGGAATCAGACGGGATGGATCGAGGAATCGGATCGCGGCGGCTAGGCTTTCGTATTTTCTGTCTGAAAAGAGTGAAAGAAAACGCAACTGTCTGATTTCTTTTAAAGACATATAGACGTCGGATATTGCATATCTCTGACGTCTATTCCCCGACGTCACCAATAGACGTCGGCTTCTGTGAAGTCCGACGTCTATTCCCCGACGTCTATTGAATATAGACGTCGTATTATAACAGACGACGTCTATTCCCCGGCGTCTATTGGGTATAGACGTCAGAGTTATATTAGGTCGACGTCTATTCGATCTTCTCTATATTAGACGTCGGCCTTTGTAACAGCCGACGTCTATTAGGCGACGAGTATTCCCAATTCTGTAGTAGTGCATACTAGTATAACATGACATGATATAATGCAATAAAACATTCCCCCAAAGGGTAAAAATGACATCTGTCCTACAATCCATCATCGGGTCTCCCACAGAGACCTACCGCGGGCACACACGGTCTTACGGAGAGTACACAACGTACCCCACACGCGGCTACACTAATCATGGGGTTCGGTGAGGGGCGCCTGCACTTCCATGTCAGTAGAATCAGCTGAATCTCGAGGTAACACCTCACCGACAGAGTCATCGCTCAGGTCGGTCCACTCACATTGCTATGCCACAACCAAGCTACCTACCAGAATACATTGTTGGACAATCACCGCCATCATCAAGGTCGCGCAGTCACAACATCGCCCTCAAGGGCAGTCGATCGTATCGGTAGCCTACAAGTCGGTCGATCGACTCATCCGGACCAAAGTCTACAGTGTCATCCTGCTCCGTAGAGTCGTGCAACATCGTGCATTGATCTGTGATCCCTCATGTCTACTACTCTAGTAATAGTCAATACAAGCTCTAAGCTACACCACAGTCTATAATACAGAGGTGGCACGTCCTAAGTGTCCACACCCTTCTACTCGGTGGTCCCTTGGCAGGCGCAATCATCGCACCCATCGTCACATCCCGACCCACACACTAGGCAAGGACATGGGTTTCCGTGGACAGAGTTGACACTTCACAAGGACATGGATTCAGTCTTGAGCACAAACGGTCGACCAAAAAAGGCAAACCGGTCGGCTGCGCCCCAAGGATAGGGAGACGCTCGAACAGACGCCTACAACAATCGAACCCTGGCTCAAGGCTTAAGCCTCAAATGGTTGAACAAGATCACATTGGCGGTCAACTGTTTAGATGGTCCACGGCCAAATGAGGACTAAATCAACAAGGCAACGGTCGAACGGCTTAGGGGCCCAGTTCAACCGAAATCAGGGTCTCTCCTACATTCACTATCGGTGGAACCAGAAATCAATCGGTTGAACCCACATTCAGTATACTTAAGTTACCGGTCGGACAAAAGTCTAGAGTCGTCGACCGTTTAAATGGTCATCTCTCGGTCCAGACCAAAATAACAAGGCAACACCACTCATGAGACATTGTTCGACCGAAAATAACAGAGACTCTCCCGCCCAACAAATATGCACAACCGGTCGACCGCCGCATGCCATCATTCGACCGGTGTTGAGTAAACAATGAGAATTACACTAAGACCGGTCGACCGCAAACAAGCACTGGTTGACCGTTAGTTGGCAACTACTTGGCCTGCCAGGCACAACTTGTTGCCTCTCGTCGCCGACGTGGTCTCCGACCTCCGACGATGAGCAAAACCTCACACACTTGTGTGAGCAACATCTAATGCAAGAACTGTAGGATTTTGTGCTCTATACTTGTATATATTTTTAGAAATTTTTATACATGCATACAAGATCAAATTCCATATTTTCGATGATTTCATATACATTATCATATGTTTTATTTTAATACAATGTAATGCACATGTATATTAAAATAAATAAAAGACGATCATGCCCAAATGTTCTCTAAAACCTTTATGAAGATCCGGAGTTGCGTTGCGCGTTGAATCGTCCATCAATTCACCTCCAAGTGTTTACCAAACTCTAAACAAAATTAGAGAGATTGAAGTTAGCCAATCAATCTCTAATACTAGGTTAGAATCTAGCTAATAACCTCTTTTGCTAAGAATTTAATCTCCACCAATTAATTAAGGAGAATTTTCAAATGGAATGATGAAGAAAAGGAGAGGAGATTTTTTGCATTCGTCTTAGCAAGGAAAGGAAGGAGGAACCTATTTATAGGATTTTCTCTCACCCACATCATGTGCAAATCACTTACACATGATCTCTTGTTAACCTATCCACTAAACCACATCATGTGCAAACCACTTTGCACATGATCTCATGTTTATTTCTCCTATAAACTACATCATGTGCAAACCACTTTGCACTTGATCTCATGTTTATTTCTCTTATAAACTACATGTGCAAACCTCTTTGCACATGATCTTTTGTTTATTTTGCCACATCATCATCCCATAACTACCTTTGACCAATGTGGATTAAATCCAGTCATTAATCAACAAACAAATGTCTTATTAATATATGCAAAAATGTTGGCAAACGGTTTGATTATTTTTCACTGTTTTTGACTTTACCATATTTTGGATTAATATCCAACAAATTTTGGACTTTGGGGTTTTAGCTAATTCATATGTTATAATGTTGTGGATCACATTATATCATGTAATATATTATCATATATAATGTCAAAACATTATACCCCATAATATATATATATACATCTCATACGAATTTATTTATTATTCTAACCATGTCGTTTTCACGACAAATTGATTTTATTATTTACCATATGTATATTATTTCATAACACATGAAACTTAATACATCATATAAAATATAAATCACATCTCTTGTTTTCCAGTTTTGTGGTGTGACCTATAAGAGGATCTAAGTTATGTTGGTAATGATATAAAATGCTTTATATCATAAACTATAAGCGGTATTTAGCTACACATTATAGTTACCCAAATAACAAAGATGTTTTGCTCACTCGAACTTAACACGATCCATTTAGTGATATGTAAAATATCACTTGTGTTTATCTCTTGCCTCATGATATTAAGAATACTATACAAAGTTGAAATGTGTTACCTTTGTATTATATATTCATTTCTTGATCTCTTAAGCTAATTATAAATATGTAACTTAACACAAGTCACATTGTGCACATTATAATTTCACTTTATCAATGAGTTCACTAATATTTTTACTCAAGTAAAGAGGGGCAAACGAAAAAATCTTAAGTACTATCTCGGGTGTCTTGGGTCATGTAAATACATTCATGGATCATACATGTACGTATTGCAATGGGAAATTTGAATAAGCTTTCTGATTTGTATGGTAACATGATTATCAAAGGGTATGGTTGTTTGAACATGCCACTTATTGTGCTTTTTGTTCAACATTTGGATAGAAGAAGGGTGACGATTAGTTTTTATCGGTAAGTTTGATGATTAGGGAGTGTTTGTGCATAGGAAACCACTAGAAAATGAATTTTATGATCAAATAAAAAACAACGGAAAAAGATACTAGAGAAAATCAATTTCCATTTGACCAATTTTTAGTTTGGATTCGGATCCATAAACATCGTATTGACATATGTCTAGGTTGTCTACTTGAATTTTTTTATAAATAATATTATTTCAGTAAATGATGATTCAAATAAACTAAACTATCCCGTGACTTACATGATATTTCACAAAAATGAGTTGACAAAAGTAATTATATTAGTAACTAAATTAGTCAAATGAAAAAATAGAAACAACAAAATATTTAATCCCAATGTAGTTGGGGTATGTTATTCGTCAAATGACTGGGTCGTGCATGTACTGCAATGGGAAATTTGGATATGCTTTTCGGTCGTATGGTCATAATGATTAGGTCGTACAACGTAATTTTTAGTTTGGATTCGGATTCGTACATATCTAGGACTCTAGGTTGTCTACTTGAAAACAGTTAAATGAATAAAATTATTTAATTAAAGTTCAATAAAAGATAATTAAAATAAAATAATCGAGAACAAAACGATGAAGCAAATTCGGTGACGATCGAGAACTAAAGTAATTATAATTTTGAGAGATTTGTATGAGATTTACGTTAAAAATGGGATATACATAATTAACACTCTTGACTTTTCTAAAAAGGTTAATATTAAACTAAGTGAAGAGGGTAAATAACTAATAGTCGTATACTCGTATTCTAATAAAAGCCAATTTTCTTTCAAAAGAAAGTTGACTTTTAAAATAAGGATCCCGGGATGCCCACCCGAAATCCCACGCATCTTCCTACACATGTCCAGCATGGCAATACAGCTAGGATGGTTGGGTAGTGTGGTAATTCCACTCGAAGGTTTTGGCACAAAATGACGTGATTCTCTTTCTTGTCTGATGGACTGATACTGCAAAACTTGACTTCACTTTTTCAGACCCAACTAAATTTTCTACATTGGAATATCCTCTTGAAATCCGTGGGAGCAATTTGTCTCGGGATTTAACATATTTTAATTGTTTTTTAGTTTTTTTGTGGTTCTTTTTTTGAAGAATAGATGGTTGCGTTGAAACATTTTCAAATACATTAATGGTAATTCGGTGGTTTTTATTTGAGCTTTTAATGTTGACCATTTGTGGTTTAGTTGACACTTATGATGTTCTTATTATTTGATTTCTTTACTACTTCCTAAAAATCATGAATGTTATGTGGTAGACTAATATTGATGTATGGTATTACATAAATGGTGTACCAAACTGCTTGAGGACTAGTTAGGTAAGATTGTGATTCAAGTTCAATTCCCAAATCTATAACAACCATGGTTAGTGGGTTGCATAATCACATCACACATTAATAATTAAAAGGAAAACTTGTGTGGGCTCCTCTTTTTTTGTTTCTTCCTAAGATATCGTGCGGATATCAACCCAAACAGTGATATATCACGTATAGTGAGATTTATCAAGTACCAAGTCTGACGATAAGATAATTTTTTTATGAGAAAGTTAACGGAAAAAGTAGTCTTGTCAACACCTACAAGTGATGTTAGATGAGAAAGAATACAATTTATCTTGTATTCTTGTGTACAAAATTGATGGTAAATTCTTGTACACTGTAAAGTAAATACATTTACTTCAAATCCATGTACAAACATTTGTGTATAGTATGTATGACAGATCAATACTTCCCTTGTATTAGTTACTTTATTAGTAGAATTTAGATACAGTGAAGAGTAATTTCACATAGATACAAAGTTAATCGATGTAGAGGGTAAGGTAAATCTATTTGGTGGAATTATCATTAAGAAAGCTTACATATTCAATGCATACTAGTTTATATCCCATTTAATTGAAAGTACAATGAGATTGTAGTTACTCTCTAGTTCATAGATGACATGCAATATTCCCTTCAATGCGTTTAGGTACGGTGTTATTTTCATTTCAACGGTAGATTTAGCCTTGCATTACGTTGGTAGCCTTTGCTCTGCTAGGGTGTAAATCTATGGGGTAACTTGATTTGATAAATCTAGTTGGTAGAAGAGATGATAGGTTAGGATAAATCTAGTTGCGATAGGAGGTAATTTAATTTAACAGGACGAGTAACTTGGAGTAAATATAATTGATTAAATGATTGTTCATGGGGGTAACCATAATCGATAGATAGGGTAAGTTGAATTCAAAAGTATGGTAACTTTACTTGAATCTAGTCAGGTAACCATAATTGATAGACGATGTAAGTTGAATTTAATAGTAGAGTAATAATTCGTAGACAGTGTAAGTTGAATTCAATAACAGAACAACCATAATTGATAAATCCAACTGGTAGGATGATAGGTTGAGGTAAATCTAGTTGTGAACGAGGGTAATTGGATGTAATAGGACGGATAACTTGGAGTAAATAGAATGGATTAAATGATAGTTGGTGGGGGTAACCCTAATTGGTAGACGGGGTAAGTTGAATTTTGGAATAGGATAAATTGGATTAAATAGAAGGAATTAAAGTAAATTCAACTACGGTTACCCTTCTATTAAATTTGACTTACATCGTCTATCAATTAGGGTTACCCTGCTAGATTTACCTTGATATTGAATTCAACTTACCTTGTCTATCGATTAGGGTTACCCCATGAACTAACATTTAATCCATTATATTACTTCAAGTTACATGTCCTATTAAATTAAATTACCCCCTATCAAAACTATATTTACCCCAACCTACCATCCCTTCTACCGATTAAATATATCAATTGAAGTTACCCCGTCGCTTTACTCCCTAGTAGGGTCGACATATGTTCCTCTATAACAGGGTAGTATTACACACGAAGGGTTCCAAATAAGTTCTAGAAGTTTCATTACCTAAAAAACAGGTAACATCATCAGCCAAGTACTAGGGAAATAACACATCAATGGTTCAAAATAACAGTGACTAAACATCAGAAAATAACACAATCGTAGTTTATATCCCACTAAATCGGAACCAGAGTAAAATTGTAGTTGTTTACTCTCCAGTTCATAGATGACATGCAATATCCCCTTCAATGCGTTTAGGTACGATGTTCTTTTCATTTCAACAGTAGACTTTAGCCTCGCATTACTTGGGCAGCCTTTGCTCTGCAAGGGAGTAAATATATGGGGTAGCTTGATTTGATAAATCTAGTTGGTAGAAAGGATGGTAGATTGGGGGTAAATCTAATTGCGACAGGAGATAATTTAATTTAAGAGGATGGGTTACTTGGAGTAAATATAATTGATTAAATGATTGTTTATGGGGTAACCATAATCAATAGATGGGGTAAGTTGAATTCAATAGCAAGGTAAGTCTACTTGAATCTAGTCGGGTAACCATAATTGATAGACGATGTAAGTTAAAATTAGTATTAGGGTAACCATAATTCGTAGACGGTGTAAGTTGAATTCAATAGCAGAGCAACCATAATTGATAAATCCAATTGGTAGTATGGTAGGTTGGGGTAAATCTAGTTGTGAATGAGGGTAATTGGATGTAATAGGACGAATAACTTGGAGTAAATAGAATGGATTAAATGATGGTTCGTGGGGGTAACCTTAATTGGTAGACGGGGTAAGTTGAATTCAGGAGTAGGGTAAATTGAATTAAATAGAAGGAATAAAGTAAATTCAATTAGGGTTACCCTGCTATTAAATTAGACTTACATCGTCTATCAATTAGGGTTACCCTACTCGATTTACCCTGATATTGAATTCAACTTACACTGTTTATTAAGTAGATTTACCTTGCTATTGAATTCAACTTACCCCGTCTATTGATTATGGTTACCCCCACGAACTAACATTTAATTCATTCTATTACTTCAAGATACCCGTCCTAATAAATTAAATTACCCCCTAACAAAACTAGATTTACCCCAACCTACCATCAATGAATAAACATACTTGAATTGTAGTCAACTTCAATAGGATCATAAAATGACAAGAAAAACACAAAAAACCATACAAAGACTTCATGCCATATTATCCACAAACATAAAAAAACATAACATAACACCGTAACCAATGTCAAATCCGAAGCATAATGAACGCTACGTAGATATGGATTCAGATAGGACTGTTCCAAGAGGTGGTAAATTCGACATGTGCATAGTGGTAAATTTGTGCACGATTGGTGCTACGGCCGTATACCCCACCTCCCAAAAAAGGTCTCTGTGAGGAACTCTCATTTGTTTGACAACTCTCAACCAATAATGAAAGTCAGACGACTGTTGGTGTACTCCTCCATCACTTCCTGTGAAATATTAAAATGGAATATTCGTTAGACAAATGACGGTGCCCTTGTTGTTTAGTTATACATGTGGGTTGTCTTGAAGTGTTATGCCAGAGGGGAAGAGTTGCACCTTTTGAGTTTTGCTTTTGTAGATGTTATGACTTCGTTGTATGTGTCCGACTTAGATTCAAGTAAGCTCACCTCCCATGATCGCTCGTAAGATTGGAACAACTTCTCTCCAAAGAAAGCACATAACTAAAATGGAAAACATATGTCGATCCTAAAAGGTTGAATTCAATCCTGTTGGTAAAGGAATGGTAGGATGGGGTAAATCTAGTAGCGATGTGGGGTAATTTGATTTAGTCGGATGGGGTAACTTGGAGTGTAAAATGTATAGTTGGTTTGTAGGGTAACGTTAATTGATGAACGAGATAAGTTGAATTCAATAGCATGATAAATTGTATTAAATAGGAATATAAGATGAATTAAATTATGGTTCGTGGGGTAATCATAATTTATAGATGGGGTAAGTTTGTCAATTTACATAAAATGAGAAACATGTCAAACCGGTAGAATTGATGGTTTGTTGGGGGTAATTCTAAGTGATAGACGTGGTAAGTTATATTTAATAAAAGGGTAAATCTAGTTGAATCTAGCGGGCTAAATCTAACAGGATAACCCTAATTGATAGATGAGTAAGTTGAATTTAAAAGGAGGGTAACCCCAAAATTTGACCAGATATGTTTTACCTCCTTCATTTTGTGGGTATATCTTATTTTTCAGGAGGTTGATGGTGATGGGATAAGTTCCAAACAATGTTGGGCTCTTTCGAAAGTGTCAGTGGGTGGCTTGAAACAGACAACCTATTCAACTAGACACAAGAACAAATCGATACTTAAATTTTGTAGTCAACTTCAATAGGACCTAAAAAACACAAGAACCATAACACATACAGACATACTTCATGCCACAATATCCACAAACATAAAAACAACCAAAAACCATACAAATACTTCATGCCACATTATCCACACACAAAACAACATAACCACATTATTCACAAACATAAAACAACATTATCTACACTAGATATAGATTTAGATAACCACATTAAATGCAATAATTCAAACTTGAAGGAGGGTATTAAATTAAATGAGGAGAAAATCACAATGACAATAAAAAATGAATTTAATTAACAAAATTTATACAACACGTAAAGGTTAGTAGATAACGTAAAATGATAGAAAAAATATAATAAATCATAAAAATGTATGTGCCTGTTGGAGTTTCCTCCCGCGACCGCTAGAACGTCCATGTATATTTTGTGGGTATATCTTATTTTCCAGGACGTGGATGGTGATGGGGTAAGTTCCAAACAAGGTTGGGTTCTTTCGAAGGAGCCAGTGGGTGACTTCAAACAGACAACATATTCATCTGTGTTGGACTTGTTTAGCGAAAAGAATGGTCTGCATGAAGGGAATGTGTTCTAAAAGTTTTACTTTTAAATGTCAATTATTATGAATTGAATGAGAAATCATTTTGTTCCTTGTTTATGTTAATCGTCTTTTAGAAGTGTTAGGGAAGAGGCTCTTGGTCCTTAACCGTAGAGCTCTAAAAGATATTGGTTTACATAAAACAAAAGATATTCGCAATCATGGTAATAAACATGGGACATTTATTACCGAGTTAAGATTGTCGTGTTGGTCATAGATCATTGTAGCTCTACAAGTGAGTGACAGCACGGGTACACAAAAGAGGAAAATACTACTTTTGTATACTGAATAGACCTAATAAGTAAAATATTATAGAAATGTGTTTATGTGTCATTAATATTTTACTGTGTCCTTGGTCCTTTGATATGAGACTTATATCTGATCACTTAAGGAATGCATAATTAGACTAGTGTCTTAAGCTATCAATGAGTGTAGTGCAAAGACATTAGTCGGTTAGGTATGACTTCTGTTGGAGAAGATAGTTAGTCAAAAGATTATCATTGCCCCTCTTAATTGAGTGATGATATTAGTGGGCCCCTTGATAAAGCAAAGTTATAATGTGCACAATGTGATTTGAGTTAAGTCACATATTTATAACTAGCTTAAAGAAATCAAGAAATGAATACTAATACAAAGATGACACAATACTACTTTGTGTGTATTCTAAATATCATGAGGCAAGGGACGAACACAAGTGGTGCACTCCATCACTAAATGGATCGGGTTTTGGTTCGAGTGGAATTAAGACATCTAACTAATTGGGAGCTATAATGTGTAGCTAGATACTGCTTATAGCTTGTGATATTAAGCTCTTAATATCACTGCCAACTTAGTCTAGATCCTCCCATAGGTCACACCGCAAAAACCAGGAAACAAGAAGCTTGATTTTTTGGTTCATATGATGTGTCAGGTTTCTTATAGAAAATATGACACATGTGGTGAACAAGTAAAATCAATTATGTTGTAATATATAACATAATTAGAGTCGTGATAAATTCATATGAGATGCATATATTATGGGATGCAATAATTTATTGTTGCATAAGATAATATATTGCATAAGTTGTGGATTTGCTAAAACCCCCTAAAGTTCAAATTTTGTTGGAAATAAATCCAAAATTTGGAAAAGCCAAAATCGGGTAAAAGTTCGGTAATCCGTTTATGGTTCGGTCGACCGAAGGTTCTGTGGATCGGTCAAACGAACGTGGAACGGATGGTCATAGTTGATTGACCGAACTTGACCAAAGTGCCTCGAAATCTGGATCGGTATTCCGAACCAAAAAAGGTCGACCGAACAATGTCCAGTTCCGATATTTTCGGTTAACCGAATGACACTCGGTTTTAGACGCGAATTCGTCTGATCGGTTAAGGAGAAATTTTCTCCTTAAGAATCGGTCATCCGTCTAGTGCACGGTAATACGAACGTGACATATTCGGTTAACCGAGTATGTTTCGGTAAACCGAAGCCCGATCGATTTTCTGCCTTTGATAATTAAGAGATTAATTTGATCGATGGTTGGATTAGCTCCAAACTTGGTCAAACGTTTTGTGGATGCATGTAATACATTATGGAATTAGTTTGTGAGAGAAAATGTCAAGAAAACATGACTTAAGAATAGCTATGATTGAGAGTAAGATTGGAGCCTATAAATAGGTACTTATTCTCCTTAATTATGTTAGAAGTTTTTGCTAATTGTTTTCTCTCCTAATTCACCACAAAAGCCACGAAAATTCTCTTAGTTTTCTAAGTCTTTGGAAGGAGAAATCTCAGAGACTAAGGAAGGGGTTTGTAGCTAGATTCTAAGCTAGTTTGGAGATTGATTGACTAGCTCATTTCTCTCCAACCTTGTTTAGGATTTTGGTGAACACTCGGAGGCATCCGGCACAACGGGAAGCGACGATCGTCTTCCTCAACATCTCTGAATCATCAAGAAGTTTTAGAGAACTTCTAGGTATGAATTTCGGAGCCCAATGTTTATTTTGATGTGTTTTAAGTAATCATTAAAACAAACTGATGCATGCATGAAAAATAAATCGTAGAAAATATATGAATGATTCTTATTGTGCATAAAAATTTCAAAAATATATATATACAATTAAACATGAAATCCTACACTGCATCCACTGGATTCTGAGCTAACTTAGGTGTGAAGTCCTCATCCTTAGACTCGTCCATACTTAAATTTTGTAGTCAACTTCAATAGAACCTGAAAAACACAAGAACCATACAAATACTTCATGCCACATTATTCACAAACATAAAAACAAAAAAATGTAGAATCATTTAATGGAATCGAGTAGCAATAGCAAAGAAGGAAAGAAATCCATAGTTACACCATATGAAGTGAGGAGAAAACCAAAAAAGACCACTCATGAAGCCAAAAAAAGGTGATGAAAATAAGCTTACATGCTTTGGATGCCATGATGAGGAGGGGGAGGTTGGAGGAGAGGCTGGAAGAAGGTTTTGGGGGGTAACAATGAAATTTGAAATTCCAAAAATATGATTTGGATGGTTCAAAAGCATGCCTCTGATGTTCATTAATGGTTGGAGACATGATGCAAGTTCATTAATGAGCAGTTCAAAAGATGGAGAGAGATATTTTTGGGAGGAGAGAGAATGATGGTACAAGACAAAGTTTGTTGTCTTCACGAAGAGAGAGAGAGTTTGGGTGGGGTCATGTTTGATGGAGATTATAAAATGAGATGTGCATGGAGTTTAGGGTAGAAGTCAATTTTTCCTTAAAATAAAGTGGACCACTTTTGTGGTTCTTTTGATGATTTTCCGTTATTTTTAATATATTATTAGAGATTTAGATCCTAACATATATGAGTGATCTTTGCTCCTACCTATTTAAGGATTAATGATTTACTAGCTGAGCCAACCTCATTGGTAATGTTCCTAGTAACATTTCACAAGAGAAGATATTGGGTTGGGCACTTCTTGTTGCACCGGTTATGTTTCAACCTTCAAACGTAAGTGACAACTTAAGTTTGACGCGACCGCATGAATTTTTGAGAAACAATGGCTCAAAAATAAGATGATTGAATCACATGTATTTTGTATATTTTTTCCAAAACAATGAATTACAAGAATCAACTTGCCTGAGTAGGCACTCACTTTGACGTCATATTCATCGGTCGTGTATTTAAGTGCAAAATTGAGTCTCCAGACATGGAGTATCCTCTTTTGATGTCAAAGGTACGCCGGGATTGAGATAATTATTGAGGGAAAATGACTTCGAGGATAACTAATACTATCAAGGGGGTAATTATTCAGCCAACTAATCATTCTCCTAGCACATATATCCTAATGATATTCATGTAATTTATATTAACAACAGAAAATCTAGGTAGGTCCAATCTGGGCTTAAAAAGAATTTCTTAAGTTCAGTATGAATTTTCAAATTAGTTTTGTTTCAGGCCTCTCAGCTCCACTTGGGCACTTTTCGGATTAGTGGTTACTTCATTAGGTTAGGTTCTAATGAATAACAATGTTGGCAGAAATTTATCCATAGTGTGCTCTAATAAGTTGATTCAGTGATGGATCTGAATTAAAGATTGACATCTGATTTCGAACTAGGAAATAACTTTTGATATGGATTTTGATTCGAAGGATAAGTTTGATTTGAAGAAGTCTTAAGTCAGAATTTATTTCATTCGAGTACTTGGATGAAATCAAAATGGAAGGAATGGAAGCAACTAACTCGAACAAATTGAAAAGTAAGGGAGATATTATGACTTTCTAGAGAGAGATGGGTGCAAAGTGAAATGAAAACTTGACTTTCTACTCAAAGTTCTCACTTTGATGTCCTCTGAAAAAGAAGTTCTCACTTGACTTTCTATGTTCAAAGTCCCCACTCCCGAAAAAGAAGTTCTCACTTTGATGTCCTCTGAAAAATATACTTATCTTTCAACTTCTTCCCAAAATATTCCTCCCTAAATCGTGGGACCACTAACATCCTTTGGAACTCTCTCTCTGTCTCTCTCTGTCTCGATATTTTAAATTATTTTAGAAATCGATCAGGTTCGATGGTACTCAACGATACGCGAAAGATAGTGTGGGTCGATCAAGGTTTTAAAAACTCAATCGGTCATCGAACCGGTGAAGCTTCGGTTTGGGTTCAACGTGGTCCAACCACGGTCGGACCGGTGATGAAGTCAACACGACGTCAACTTTTTTCAGAACCGAAGTTGGACCAGACCGAATATGACGGTCGGACCGGTTTGAATCGATTTCTGTTAAATCATTTAAAAATTAAAATATACATACCAAAGTAACCAAACGTTAAAAATGGGAGTCTCATGTTCATCTTCCATTTCACTAAACTACAAGTCAACAACAAAGGAACGAACAATGTAACATACTAAATAACAAAGAGATAGTGGCCTTGTTGAACAAACAAAATATAGTTTTTTATCATCATTTTGTAACCATTTGTTATAATGTTATTAAATGTACTTGTAAATTTGAACTTATCTTAGTGTTAGTCAGACATTCTGACATAAAAGAAATATTGATTAAATAAAAGTAATCATAATATGAAGCATCAGCAACAGAAGATTGTTTGTCTTGATTGATACTCAAGCCTAAAAATGAATGAAAATTTCCAGCGTCAATGGAAACAATAATATTTCTAATGATTTATTTACCAAGAAATTGACATCTTACAAAAATTCATAACTTAAGATACATATATCAGGAGAAGATCGTAGACTAACCTTGAAAAGATACCCTTGTGACGAGGGGTGGCGTCGGAGGAGGGGATTTTTATTTGGATTTTTGTTATGCTGGATGGGTGTAGAGTTTTGTTTGGACTTTGGAGTATTTGGACTAATTTCAAAAACTCCTCAATATTTTCTGATTCAAAAAATGTAGGGAAATGAAATCTGAAATAGTTTTATATCTGGTCTGACCAACAAGTCCAACCAAACGGTCTGACCCGGTCCAAAGCGGTTCAATCTGGTTCAAGACGGTTCGCTGACAAGTTCGTTTTTTAGCTAAGCCGCTTGTTGGACCATCGGTTCCCGGTCCAATCCGGTCGAATCGTCCGGTCTGGTTCGATTTTTAAAACCTTGTGCTCGATGGTTATACTTGGCTATGGTTCGGTTGAACTCGATATGTGTTATATAGAAACTCGATATGGGCTCGATTACGCTCGATGATTAACATGATAAATGTTCACATGCCGAAGTGAAACGTCCCATGATGGGACAAGTCATTATTATGCGAAGAGACGCCACTGTTCGACATTCATTCCTTTCGAGAGGACACAACCTTTCATTATTGCGCGAAGAGGCGCAACCCTTCATTACAGGGTCTATAAAATCAGAGGTCAGGGTGTCTTCCATTTAGTTGTGTATTCGATACCCTCCCAACTACGATTCGTCTCCTCCACCCAAAAAATGATCTTCCAACACAATGTCTCGGACGACTACTCTGACGAAGCTAAGCACATCATCAGTGGACCAATATAGGGAGGTTGTCGCCCCGTTGAAATACCGAGAGTTTTACCTCTACCTTATCAATATAGGGAGGTTGTCAGGTCTATTCAATATAGGTGCGGTCAGATGGCAACAGAGCTGTAGTCCAACACTCCGAACAAGATTAGCAAAAAGTTCTACATCTGTGTCTCCTTGGAGACAACCCTTCGTTGTCCGTACTTCGTGGGAGATTGAAAGGAATGTGTTCTAAAAGTTTACTTTTATATGTCAATTATTATGGATTGAATATGCAAACATTTAGTTCCTTGATTAATGTATTCATCTTTTGGAAGTGTTAAGGAAGATGTGCTTGATCCTTAACCGTAGAACTCTAAAAGATAATGGTCTATATAAATCAAAAGTTATTCACAATCATGGTAATCAACATGAAACATTAATTACCAAGATAAAATTGTCGTGTTGGTCATCGATTATTGTAGCTCTACAAATATTTGACGACACGAGTATATAAAAGAGGAAAATGGTTACTTTTATATATTGAATAGACCTGACAAGTAAAACATTATGGAATTGTATTATGTGTCATTAATGCTTTACTGTGTCTTGGATCCTAAGATATGAGACTTATATCTTTTCACATAAGAAATGTTTAATTTGATTATTGTCAAAATCTATCAATGAGTATAGTGATAAAGGCAATAGTTGGTTGAACATAACTTGTGCTGGAGAAGATAGCTAGTCAAAAAATTATCATTGCCTCTCTTAATTGAGTGATGATATTAGTGGGCCCCTTGATAAAACAAAATTATAATGTGCATAATGTAACTTGAGTTAAGTTACATAGTTATAATTAGCTTAAAGATATCAAGAAATGAATATAATACAAATGTAACACATTTCTACTTTGTATATATTCTTAATATCATGAGACAATGGATAGACACAAGTGGTGCACTTACATCACTAAATGAATCGTGTTTGGTTCGAGTGGAACAAGACATCTATGCTAATTGGGTAACTATAATGTGTAGCTAGATACCCCTTATAGTTTGAGATATTGAGTGTTCAATATCGCTGCTAATTTAACTTCGATTCTCCTACAGGTTACACCACAAAATTGGGAAACAAGAATGTCGATTTTGTTGGCTTTTTGGCCTTAATCTATGTTTTGATGATTTAATCAACATATTCTTAATTGTAATCAATGTAGAGTAGCACACATATTGCATTGCATATATATTGCATTGTGCTAACCTCTACAGGTGATCAAGACTCAAGGAAGAAAGGAAATCAAGTCAAGACATATAATAAAGCTCATTTGAAGACATGTAATCTTGATTTATTTGGAGTCTTAGGAACTTTGTGTAATTGAGCATACTTAAGGAAAAAAACCACTCACAGACACACTAGGTTCCCTATAGAAGTTACACATAAAATTTCATATCAATTGGACTTTAATAGATCACCCAAACCAGAACTGGAAAAACACATAAACCAATCTTCACTACTAGAACCATTTCGGTCGACCGGTTTCAGACCTTCAGTTGACCGTTTGTTCCTTTAATCAAATAATGTTTTCTACCACCCGATCGGTCGACCGTTCCGACCTTTTCTGTCAACCGTGTAAACATATTTTTCTGACCGTTAGACTTGTCGTATTATACCAACGGTCATATTCAAATTATTCACCCAAACCCCAAAATACAAATGCCTATCGGTCGTCTGTGGACCATGTTTCGATCGACCAAACATAAATGTTTCGACAAACCCAAATTGCCTGGAAGTTTCCGGTCGACCGTGGATCTTGTTTCGGTCGACCGAATATGATCATGTTTGTCAACCCCGTAGAGTCTGGAAGTTTACGGTCGACCAAACATTTCTCGGTGTTCGATCGTTAACTTAAGTGTACCAAAGTTATAGTCTGTTTCGTTCGACCGTTCCCTTATCGATCGACCGAACATTGTTCAAAATTTCCAACCGGTCGACCGTTCTACCCGATTAGGTCGACCGAATTTGTTCTGAATTGGGTCCTGCATGTTTCTGTTTTGTGAATCTTACACAAACCTTACCTAACTTATCCCCAATGGCTATAACACCTTAGGAGCTTATAAATAGGTGTTACCTTGACACAATTAGACAACTCTGACACTCCATATTGTTTACTACCTTAGATAGAAAGCTTCAAACATTCAAAAGCTCAAACCTTCCACACTTAGTAATGGATTCCACATTATACTCAAGTTTGCTCAGATTTAGAGAGTGTTGTCCCACTCACATTGTTGTTCAAAGAAGCGAGGATTTCGGTGAAAGCCCGAAGTGTTCCCTCTCAGACTGTGAGAGGAAGAAATCAAGCTAGCGAGGGTTGTTCGCGGAAGCTTGTATTGTAAAGGCGTTCTCTCCCACCCCGGAACGGGGACTGGTTAGTGAAGTCGTAGGCGGAGCTCAGTGATTCGAGCGGAGCTTACAAGAGAGGACTAGGACCCGGGTGTGGGTGTCAAACCTCTATAAAAATCCTCATCTTCGATTGTGGTTTGCATATTTCCTTTTTGCTTGCTTGTTAGTTTTTAATTCCGCTGCATCTTTGTTTGATAAGCAAGTAGAGTTTGTTTAGGGTTAAAAGTGATTAGAACTAAGCCCCATTTATAATCCTATAGATTTTATATTCATATGATGTATCGAATTTCGTGTGAAATAGTATATATGTGGTGAATCGATATAATCAATGTGTCATGAAACTGACATAGTTAGAATCATTTATAAGTTTATATGAGATATATGTATTATGGTGTGTAATGGTTGACATTACATATGATAATATATTACATGATTTATGAATTTGCTAAAAACCCTAAAGATCAAATTTGTTGGATATAAATCCAAAATTTGGTAAAAGGCAAAAAATGGCTAATACGATTTTGCCCGAATTAATAAGGAATTAGTATTAATCATGTCTGAGAATTATTCCAATTATGGTTAAATGTGGATGTGGATGATTATGTGTCAAATTGTTATTGATTTTAGGGAGAGAAAAACAAGAGATCATGGGTTAGTGGTTAGTCCATGATGTGGGTGTTGGGAGACCCTATAAATATGTCTTCTCTCCCTCATTGATTTAATTAATGCAAAAATTTCTCTCTCCCTAACCACCCTATTAATCCATCCGAAAATTCCTTAATTATTTCAAGCTTCCGGAGATTAAATTCTCAGGGAGCATAAAGCGGTTATTAGCTAGATTCTAACCTTAATTTAGAGACTGAATTGGCTAGCTCCTTTTTCTGTAATCTTGTTTAGAGTTTGGTGAACACTTGGAGGCGAATCAGCGGGCGATTCGACGAGCGGCGCAACTCTGGATCTTCATAAAGGTTTTAGAGAACTTTTGGGTATGATCATCTTATATTTGTTTTAACATATATTGATTATATGATATTCGAATAAATATAAACCGATGTACATGAAATTGTTGAAAAAATGTAAATCGATCATGTGTGAATGTATTAAAATTTTAAAATATACATATACACAGGGGCACGAAATCCTACAATAGTTACTATCAATAACAATAATAACTCGTTCTTAGCTCGATGTTTGTGTTTTTGTTTGTGATCTCTCATTGTTCTCTCCTTTTACCTCGACAATGGTTCGATAATAACTCGACGGTCTAAGACTTAAACGAACCACCATTTGTTTGAATCTTTTCAAATGAACAGTCTGAATGAAGTTTCTTTCTCACACTGTTCTCTCCTTTTACCTCTAGTGGTTTGATAGTAGTTCCATAATATTTCGACGGTCTAAGACTTTAAACAAATCACCATTTATTTGAATCTTTTCAAACAAACAGTCTGAATGAAGTTTCTTTCTCTCCTTGTTCTCTCCTAGTACTTCGATTGTAGTTCGATAATAATTCGATTGCCTATGAATTAAACGAACAACCATTTATTTGAATCTTTGTAGGGTTTAGGGTGGGGTGTAACTGGGGCGGGTATTACCCATTTACCTGAAGGGGATGTGTTCTAAAAGTTTTACTTTTAAATGTTAATTATTATGAATTGAATGAGAAATCATTTTGTTCCTTGTTTATGTTATTCGTCTTTTAGATGTGTTAAGGAAGATGCTCTTGGTCCTTAACCGTAGAGCTCTAAAAGATATTGGTTTACATAAATCAAAAGATATTCACAATCATGGTAATTGACATGGGACATTAATTACCGATTTAAGATTGTCGTGTTGGTCATAGATCATTGTAGCTC
Source organism: Triglochin maritima (assembly GCA_963682175.1). Taxonomy (NCBI): domain Eukaryota; kingdom Viridiplantae; phylum Streptophyta; class Magnoliopsida; order Alismatales; family Juncaginaceae; genus Triglochin; species Triglochin maritima. The sequence goes on from OY821785.1 coordinate 10,657,361, forward strand.
TACAAGTGAGTGACAACACGGGTACACAAAAGAGGAAAATACTACTTTTGTATACTGAATAGACCTAATAGGTAAAACATTATAGAATTGTGTTTTCTGTGTCATTAATGTTTTACTGTGTCTTTGGTCCTTTGATATGAGACTTATATCCGATCACTTAAGAATTGCTTGATTAGACTAGTGTCTTGAGCTATCAATGAGTGTAGTGTAAAGACATTAGTTGGTTAAGTATGACTTTTGTTGGAGAAGATAGTTAGTCAAAAGATTATCATTGTCCCTCTTAATTGAGTGATGATATTAGTGGGCCCCTTGATAAAGTAAAGTTATAATGTGCACAATGTGATTTGAGTTGTCACATATTTTTAACTAGCTTAAAGAGATCAAGAAATGAATACTAATACAAAGATGACACAATACTACTTTGTGTGTATTCTTAATATCACGAGGCAAGGGACAGACACAAGTGATGCACTCCATCACTAAATGGATCGGGTTTTGGTTCGTGTGGAATTAAGACATCTAACTAATTGGGAGCTATAATGTGTAGCTAGATACCGTTTATAACTTGTGATATTAAGCTCTTAATATCACTGCCAACTTAATTATCCTCCCATAGGTCACACCACAAAACTGGGAAACAAGAAATGAGGATTTTGAGTTCATAAGATGTGTCGGGTTTCATGTAGAAAATACAACACATGGGGTGAACAAGCAAAATCAAAATTATGTTGTGATTAATAACATAATTAGAATCTAAATTAAATTCATATGTGATGTAAATATTATGGGGTGTAATGATTAATCATTACATAAGATAATATGTTACATAAGTTGTGAACTTACTACTAATCCCGAAATGTAAAATTTTGTAGGGGTTAAACCGAAATTTGACAAGTCTGCGAGTACTGTGCAAAAACGGTTGACCGCTAGATGCTAAACGGTCGACCGAATGTTGCACACGTAACAAGAATTTCGTCTGTTCGTTTTCGGTCGACCGAGTATAATTGGTCGGTCGATCGAACATCGCGATGAAATATTTTTTTGTTACAAACGGTCGACCGAACCTCTAAACACGGTCGACCGTCCAGACGGTTTTATGCAGAATTAATTTAAGAATTAATTAGATCATGCATGGAATTGATCCATAATTGATTTAATTCGTGGCTAAGATTATTTGTTAGCAAATAATGGATGGTTAGATGGAAGTTTGCATGAAATCATGGGCAAGAGGTTGCACATGAATAAGTAATTTGGAGAGAACTTATAAATACAAATTTATCACATTACCTCATTAATTAATTCATTATCTTCTTGTGCAAAAATCTCTCTCCATAATTACCCACGAATTTCCATTAATTCTTGAGTTTAGTTATAGTTTTCAGAAGATCTACTTCTCAAAGGAACTAAAGAGGTGTTAGTAATTAGATTCTAAACCCTATTGGAGATTGAGAGGCTAGCTCTTCTCTCTCCGATCTTGTTTAGAGTTTGGTGAATACTCGGAGGCATCCGGCGCAGCGACAAGCATCCTCAACGTCTCCGGATCATCAAGAAGTTTTAGAGAACTTCTAGGTATGAAATTCGTAGCCCATGTTTGTTTTAATAGAGTTTTGAAACTAGTTATTGAAACAAACCGACGCATGCATAAAAAACAAATCATAGAAAAATTGTAATTGATCCTTATTGTGCATAAAAATTTCGAAAATAAATATGTGCAATTAAACTAGAAATCCTACAGTGGTATCAGAGCATAGAGTTCAATTTTCTAATGATTTGAAACTATAAACAAATTTAGTTTACCATCTATGGTTCGAACAATTCGATTTTCCGGTTTTTTCGGTCTTTAAATGTTTTGTTGAATAATTCTTTGTAATAATTTGTTTTGAATGTTTTAAATGATTTAAAACATGCCATGTAATTATTTGAATTATGATTTAGACGTAAGTCTAACTTGCAATAATTTCGTTTTAAGAATAAACGATTGTTTTGTAAGAGAATCAACATAACCGAAAAACTGCGGTTCGTCTTTCCTTTTAGGAAATTAGATGGACAACAGTTCAAAATTGTTTTTGAACTTGTGGATGGATGAAAAACTTTTTAATGGATTTCAAAATGTTTTTCAAAGAATTGTTTGAGATTCTAGATGATTGATAAACTAGGTTGTATAGTTTATAGCAATATTGCGTGCATGGATGCTAGAGTTGTCTTTGCAGGAATTGTGAGTTTATATATTCCAAATCAGAAACTATGAATGTATGTAATTATTTGTTATACAAGGGCTTATTTATATGAAAAAGTCAAATTCTCTCTTTCTATCTTTAGATAATTGCATTGCATTTGAGAGGTTTTACATAGGACTTGCACTAGTCGGTTTTTATCGAATGTGATGAGCATGTTTATTTTCTGTAAAATCTACATCTCCGGTGCAAGAGGAAGTCGCCGCTGTAGCACATCGATCGAGGATCAGGGATCGAGGATCAAGGATCAAAGGGAACATATAAACTCACACGATGCGGATTGTGTGAATGATTTAATTTCTGTTTTTATAATCTTGTTATGCATGTGATGAATGTGTTGAATGTTAGGATGTGTATGAATGATAATATGCATGATAACATAAAATTCTGAATCACATGTTAATATATGAAATTGGCCAACAAAATTAAGAGTAATTTTCCTTCTTATTTAATCCACTAGCTGCCATCGATCGAGGGATACTCTGCTCGCCCTTAACGAGAGATAACTCCCTCCATTTTTGGGAATAGTGGGAGATATAATGGTTGTCTATTGTTGTGCCACAATTAGATATATGAGGTGCGTTTCACCCTAGTGAACCCCAAGTATGTTTAGTTGTGAATACAATGGATAAACGTATCTCGTATCAAAGGAAAATAAGTTTTCTTAACATCACCTAGAGCCCTCGCTCGGTTTTGGGAAAAAGTTTTCTTACGAGGATAGGTCGCATTCCCTCATAATTAAAACGACAAGAATCACAAGAGTTTGGAGATGCTAATATTGCTAAAATTCAAAAAGGTTGTGATTAGAAAATGTTTTTCTTACCTTGATGTTGTACTGTAATCGATAGCCCTTAGCTAGTCTATATTGCAATTGATGGGATCTTGGATTGTTGCATTTTTGGGCAAAAATTTTATTTGCAGCATTTACATTTGTATGTATGTATAATAAACATAAAAATTGGCATTGAAATCCTGTATGATTTATTTTGTAGAAAATGTCGAACATCCAACCTATCGTACGATCCATGATAGAAAAACACCCTTTAGCAAATGATGGCTCAAACTTCATTAGTTGGCAACTCAAACTCAACATCGTGTTAAGGTTTGAGAAACTATCTCACATTTTGGAAGGTCCAATCCCAAAATGGAATGAGAGATTAACTGATGAAGAGAAAGAGGCTAAAGCCAAGTGAGAAGACCAAGAAAACCAAGTTCACGGTCTTATGCTAGCATCCATGGGTGACTCGCTTCAAGCGAAATACTTGGATTCGAAACCCAAGAAGACCATGGAGGCTTTATCTAAGATGTTCATGGATAGTGCCCGAAAGGAGCGCTATAAGACCACCATCGCACTCACAAGGTGCCATATGGCGGAGGGAACATCGGTATCCATGCATTTTCTCACGATGCAAGGGTACCTTGAGAAGTTGGCAAAGCTCTCTTCACCAATGCCCGAGGACATTGCTGAAGATATGATTCTTGGCTCTCTAGCCCCATCTTTTAAGGACTTTGTGATGCACTACCACGTGCGTTAAAAAGGGGTGAGTCTTGAGGAGCTGCACAATGCTCTCAAAACTGCTGAAGTTGACATGGGCAAGGGTAGGGACAAGCAAGTCATTGCCGTCCATGGGAGGAGCCAAAAGATTGGTAAAGGAAAGGGCAAATCTACCAAAAGTGGTTCAATCAAGAGCAAGGGAGTAGGAGGTGCTCATAAGAGTGCCTCGAGGGGGAAATCTCAGAAATCTCCAACTCCCAATACGGAGTGCTTTCACTCCGGTGAAAAGGGACACATCCGGCCAAATTGCCCCAAGTACAAGGAAGACCTTGACAACGGAGTGATTGAACGTCGGCGCCCCAAAAAGGCCAAAGGTATATTTGTTATTGAAATAAATTTAGCCACCTCTGTCCTGGATTGGGTAATTGATATCGGATCTTGTGCTCACATATTTTCTAATGTGCAGCTACTCGTGGATAGGACGGAACTCGTGAGGAACGAGGTAGAATTGAAGGTCGGAAATGGTGCGAACGTTTCTGCGGTTGCACAAGGTTCTGTGGTGCTTCAATTATGTAATGGTTTAAATTTATGTCTAAAGAATGTTTATTATGTGCATTCGATTAGCAAGAACATTATTTATGTATCATGTTTAAATATGGATAATTTTAATATAAATGTTTCAAATTCTTGTTTGTCGATATCAAAGAATGGTGTTTTCTATGCAAATGCATTCATTAGGAATGGTCTCTATTTGCTTGAATTGAATAATAAACAAATCTTTAATATCAATAACAAAAGACTTAAGATCACTCACGAGAATGATACTCTCTTGTGGCACTATCGTCTTGGTCATATAAATGAAAAATGCATCAAGAAATTGCAAGAAGCTAACCTTCTTGGTCTACTTGATTTTAAATCATTGGAGACGTGCCAACCATGTATAATGGGAAAAATGACCAAAAGCCTTTCAAGAAGAAAGGACCAAGGCGAGTGGCCTGTTGGATTTGATACATTCCGATGTATGTGGTCCAATGAGTACTAGTGCACGAGATGGTTTCAGGTACTTCATTACGTTCACGGATGATTATAGTCGTTATGACTATGTTTATGTAATAAGAAACAAAAGTGAATCCTTTGACAAGTTCAAAGAATTCAAGAATGAATTAGAACCAACTCGACAAGAAAATCAAGTCTCTACGAACGGATCGTGGAGGTGAGTACTTAAGTGCCGAATTTGACTCATACCTAAAGGAGTTTGGTATTGTACCTCAACTTACCCCTCCCGGTACACCTTAGTGGAATGGGGTATCCGAAAGGAGGAATAGGACATTGCTCGACATGGTTCGGTCAATGATGAGTCATGCAGAATTACCTCTTTACTTTTGGGTTATGCACTACAAACTGCGGCTTACACACTAAATAATGTTGCATCCAAATCCGTGGAGAAAACTCCTTATGAGCTATGGAGTGGTAAAACACCTAAGCTCAATTTTCTCAAGATTTGGGGTTGTGAGGCTTACGTCAAGAAAATGATGTCGACCAAACTTCAACCAAAAGCGGATAAGTGCTTCTTTATTGGTTATCCTCGTGAGACAAGAGGATACTACTTTTGGCATATCACCTACAATCGAGTGATTGTAGAGAGGGATGTCACATTTCTGGAAAAGGAATTTCTGGAAAGAGTAAAAAGTAGTGAGAGTAGGGTTGTGCTTGAGGAAACTCAAGATACTCTACAAGATCATGACATGAATGATGACATTCAAGATCATGAAGGCCCAACCGAGATTCCTTTGGTTAGTGGGAGCATGAGTGAGAGACCCTCGCAAGAAATTGTGAGAGAAACTCAATCTTCCCCACCAAGTGTACGTTCAAGAGTTGAACGTGAACCCACTCCTCAAGAAATTATGGAAGAAGTTCGAGAAGTACACGTAGAACCAAAAGAACTTAGAAGGTCAACGAGGGAAAAGAAGAAACCCGATATGTATTTGGTGAAGGGAATGTGTTCTAAAAGTTTTACTTTTAAATGTCAATTATTATGAATTGAATGAGAAAATCGTTTTGTTCCTTGTTTATGTTATTCGTCTTTTAGAAGTGTTAAGGAAGATGCTCTTGGTCCTTAACCGTAGAGCTCTAAACGATATTGGTTTACATAAAACAAAAGATATTCGCAATCATGGTAATTAACATGAGACATTAATTACAGGGTTAAGATTGTCGTGTTGGTCATAGATCATTGTAGCTCTACAAGTGAGTGACAATACGGGTATGCAAAAGAGGAAAATATTACTTTTGTATACTGAATAGACCTAATAAGTAAAATATTATAGAAATGTGTTTTTGTGTCATTAATATTTTACTGTGTCCTTGGTCCTTTGATATGAGACTTATATCCGATCGCTTAAGGAGTTCTTAATTAGACTAGTGTCTTGAGCTATCGATGAGTGTAGTGTAAAGGCATTAGTTGGTTAAGTACAACTTTCGTTGGAGAAGATAGTTAGTCAAAAGATTATCATTGCCCCTCTTAATTGAGTAATGATATTAGTGGGCTCCTTGATAAAGCAAAGTTATAATGTGCACAATGTGATTTGAGTTAAGTCACATATTTATAACTAGCTTAAAGAGATCAAGAAATGAATACTAATACAAAGATGACACAATACTACTTTGTGTGTATTCTTAATATCATGAGGCAAGGGACGGACACAAGTGATACACACTATCACTAAATGGATCGGGTTTTGGTTCGAGTGGAATTAAGACATCTAACTAATTGGGAGTTATAATGTGTAGCTAGATACCGCTTATAGCTTGTGATATTAAGCTCTTAATATCACTGCCAACTTAGTTTAGATCCTCCCATAGGTCACACCACAGAACTGGGAAACAAGAAATGGGGATTTTGAGTTCATAGGATGTGTCGGGTTTCATGTAGAAAATATGACACATGAGGTGAACAAGCAAAATCAAAATTATGTTGTGATTAATAACGTAATTAGAATCTAAATTAAATTCATATGTGATGTAAATATTATGGGGTGTAATGATTAATCATTACATAAGATAATATGTTACATAAGTTGTGAATTTACTACTAATCCCGAAATGTCAAATTTTGTAGGGGTTAAAACCGAAATTTGACAAGTCTGCATGCACTGTGCAAAAACGGTCGACCACTAGACCATAAACGGTCGACCGAATGTTGCGCGGTCGACCGCAATATTGCACGGTCGACCGGATGTGTATCGAGCGTAACGAGAATTTCGTCTGTTCGTTTTCGGTCGACCGAGTATTCTCGGTCGGTCGACCGAACATTGCGATGAACCTTTTTGTTGCGAACGGTCGACTGAGAATATTGATCGGTTGACCGAAACTCGGTCGAAACGGTCGACCGGACCTCGTGAACGTTCGACCGGCCAGACGGTTTTATGCAGAATTAATTTAAGAATTAATTAAATCATGCATGGAATTGGTCCATAATTGATTTAATTTGTGGCTAATATTATTTATTATTAAATAATGGATGGTTAGATGGAATTTTGCATGAGATCATGGGCAAGGAGTTGCACATGAATAGGTAATTTGGAGAAAGCTTATAAATACAAGCTTATTTCATTACCCAATTTAATTCATTCATTATTTCTTGTGCAAAAATTCTCTCTCCATAATTCTCCACGAAAATCCCTTAATTCTTAAGTTTAGTTTTAGTTCTTAAGAGATCATCTTCTCAAGGGAATTAAAGAGGGGTTAGTAATTAGATTCTAAACCCTATCGGAGATCGAGAGACTAGCTTCCCTCTCTCCGATCTTGTTTAGAGTTTGGTGAATACTCAGAGGCATCCGGCGCGGCGAGAAGCATCCCCAACGTCTCCGAATCTTCAAGAAGTTTTTGAGAACTTCTAGGTATGAATTTCGGAGCCCATGTTTGTTTTAATAGAGTTTTGAAACTAGATGTTAAAACAAACCGATGCATGCATGAAATAAATCAAAGAAAATTGTAATTGATCCTTATTATACATAAAAATTTCGAAAATATATATGTATAATTAAACATGAAATCCTACATTTGGGACTTCATGAAATCATGGTACTTGATACCAATGATCCCTTGACCTTCCAAGAAGCAATGGAAAGGGAAGACTCCAAACTATGGCTCAAGGTCATGTAATCCGAAATATAATCCATGTATGATAATCAAGTGTGGAACTTGGTTGACCTTCCTCAAGGGAAAAAGGACATTCAAAATAAATGGATTTTTAAGAGGAAGATGGACATGATGGGAACTTGACAACCTACAAAGCAAGGCTTGTAGCGAAGGGTTTCACTCAAGTTCAAGGAATTGACTATGATGAAACCTTTTTACCGGTTGCCACGTTCAAGTCTATTCGGATTATGCTCGCTATTGTCGCATTTCATAATTATGAGATATGGCAAATGGATGTCAAAACGGCGTTCCTTAATGGGAACTTGGAGGAGGATGTGTACATGGTACAACCTCAAGGTTTTGAAGATCCAAAGAATAGCGAGAAGGTATGCAAGCTTCAAAGATCCATTTATGGGATGAAGCAAGCATCAAGGAGTTGGAACGAATGCTTTGACGAGGAAGTGAAGAAGCTTCACTTCATTCAAAGTAAGGAAGAACTTTGTATATACAAGAATGTTAGTGGGAGACATGTAGTATTCCTAATCTTATATGTCGATAACATATTGCTCATCGGCAATCATATTCCTTTGCTTGAGCAAATGAGAAGTTCTTTGAAATCTGCATTTTCAATGAAAGATATGGGTGATGCTCAATACATCTTGGGAATCAAGATACATCGAGATAGATCCCGTAGACTTATTGACATCAGTCAACGTGCATACATTGACAAGGTCTTGGAAAGGTTCAAGATGAACAACTCCAAAAAGGGCAGTGTGCCAATGAGTATGGGTGTGCAACTCAAGAAGTTTCAACGTGAGCAATCACGTAAAGACTTAGAGTACATGAAGGATGTCCCTTATGCTTCGGCAATGGAGTCGATCATGTACGCGATGACTTGCACAAGACCCGATGTCTCGTATGCTTCGGCAATGGAGTCGATCAAAGGACTCACTTTTGTTTCTCATTAGATAAACATAGCCATAACGACTATAGTCATCCGTGAACGTAATGAAGTACCTGAAACCGTCTCGTGCACTAGTACTCATTGGACCACATACAACGGAATGTATCAAATCCAACAAGCCACTCGCCCTTGGACCTTTCTTCTTGAAAGGTTTTTTGGTCATTTTTCCCATTATACATGGTTGGCACGTCTCCAATTATTTAAAATCAAGTAGACCAAGAAGGTTAGCTTCTTGCAATTTCTTGATGCGTTTTTCATTTATGTGACCAAGACGATAGTGCCACAAGAAAGTATCATTCTCATGAGTGGTCTTAAGTCTTTTGTTATTGATATTAAAGATTTGTTTATTATTCAATTCAAGCAAATAGAGACCATTCCTAATGAATGCATTTGCATAGAAAACACCATTCTTCGATATCGACAAACAAGAATTTGAAACATTTATATTAAAATTATCCATATTTAAACATGATACATAAATAATGTTCTTGCTAATCGAATGCACATAATAAACATTCTTTAGACATAAATTTAAACCATTACATAATTGAAGCACCACAGAACCTTGTGCAACCGCAGAAACGTTCGCACCATTTCCGACCTTCAATTCTACCTCGTTCCTCACGAGTTCCGTCCTATCCACGAGTAGCTGCACATTAGAAAATATGTGAGCACAAGATCCGGTATCAATTACCCAATCCAGGACAGAGGTGGCTAAATTTATTTCAATAACAAATATACCTTTGGCCTTTTTGGGGCGCCGACGTTCAATCACTCCGTTGTCAAGGTCTTCCTTGTACTTGGGGCAATTTGGCCGGATGTGTCCCTTTTCACCGGAGTGAAAGCACTCCGTATTGGGAGTTGGAGATTTCTGAGATTTCCCCCTCGAGGCACTCTTATGAGCACCTCATACTCCCTTGCTCTTGATTGAACCACTTTTGGTAGATTTGCCCTTTCCTTTACCAATCTTTTGGCTCCTCCCATGGACGGCAAGGACTTGCTTGTCCCTACCCTTGCCCATGTCAACTTCAGCAGTTTTGAGAGCATTGTGCAGCTCCTCAAGACTCACCCCTTTTTAACGCACGTGGTAGTGCATCACAAAGTCCTTAAAAGATGGGGCTAGAGAGCCAAGAATCATATCTTCAGCAATGTCCTCGGGCATTGGTGAAGAGAGCTTTGCCAACTTCTCAAGGTACCCTTGCATCGTGAGAAAATGCATGGATACCGATGTTCCCTCCGCCATATGGCACCTTGTGAGTGCGATGGTGGTCTTATAGCGCTCCTTTCGGGCACTATCCATGAACATCTTAGATAAAGCCTCCATGGTCTTCTTGGGTTTCGAATCCAAGTATTTCGCTTGAAGCGAGTCACCCATGGATGCTAGCATAATACCGTGAACTTGGTTTTCTTGGTCTTCTCACTTGGCTTTAGCCTCTTTCTCTTCATCGGTTAATCTCTCATTCCATTTTGGGATTGAACCTTCCAAAATGTGAGACAGTTTCTCAAACCTTAACACAATGTTGAGTTTGAGTTGCCAACTAATGAAGTTTGAGCCATCATTTGCTAAAGGGTGTTTTTCTATCATGGATCGTACGATAGGTTGGATGTTCGACATTTTTCTACAAAATAAATCATACAGGATTTTAATGCCAATTTTATGTTTTAAAACACATACATACATATCGATTATAAATGTAAATACTGCAAATAAAATTTTGCCCATAAATGCAGCAATCCAAGATCCTATCAATTGCAATATAGACTAGCTAAGGGCTATCGAATACATCACAATATCAAGGTAAGAAAAACTCTTTCTAATGACAACCTTTTTGAATTTTAGCAACATTAGCATCTTCAAACTCTTGTGATTCTTGTCGTTTTAATTATGAGGGAATGCGACCTATCCTCGTAAGAAAAACTTTTTCCCAAAACCGAGCGAGGGCTCTAGGTAATGTTAAGAAAACTTATTTTCATTTGGTACGAGATACGTTTATCCATTGTATTCACAACTAAACATACTTGGGGTTCACTAGGGTGAAACGCACCTCATATATTTAATCGTGACACAACAATAGACAACCATTATATCTCCCACTATTCCCAAAGATGGAGGGAGCTATCTCCCGCTAAGGGCGAACAGAGTATCCCTCGATCAATGGCTGCTAGTGGATGAAATAAGAAGGAAAATTACTCTTAATTTTTGTTGGACAATTTCATATATTAACATGTGATTCAGAATTTTAGGTTATCATGCATACACATCCTAACATTTAACACATTCATCACATGCATGGCAAGATAAAAACAGAAATTAAACCATTCACACAATCCACATCGTGTGAGTTTATATGTTCCTTTCGATCCTTGATCCTCGATCCTTGATCTTTGATCCTCGATTGATGCGCTACAGCGGCGACTTCCTCTTGCACCGGAGATGTAGATTTTACAGAAAATAAACATGCTCCTCACATTCGATAAAAAAAACCCGACTAGTGCAAGTCTTATGTAAAAACCTCTCATATGCAAATGCAATTATCTAAAAGACGGAAAGAGAGAAATTTTGGCTTTTACATACAAATAAGCCCCTGTATAATAATGATTGCATACATTCATAGTTGTTGATTTGGAACATATAAACTCACAATTCCTGCAAACCAACTCGAGCATCCATGCACGCAATATTGCTATAAACTATACAATCTAGTTTATCAATCATCTAGAATCCCAAACAATTCTTTGAAAAACATTTTGAAATCCATTAAAACCATTTTTCATTCATCCATAGTTCAAAAAATAATTTTGAACCGCTGTCCATCCAATTTCCAATGGAAAGATGAACCGCAGTTTTTCGGTTTTGTTGATTCTCATACAAAATAATCATTTCTTTATAAAAAGAAATTATTGTAAGTTAGACTAATGACTAAATCTTAATTCTAATAATTACATGGCATGTTTTAAAACACTTAAAACATTTAAAACAAATTATTATAGAGAATTATATCAACAAAACATTCATAGACCGAAAAACCGGTAAACTGAATTGTTTAAATCCTATATGGTAAACTAAATTCGTTTACAGCCTTAAATCATAAGAAAATTGAAACCTATGCTCTGATACCACTGTAGGATTTCATGTTTAATTACACATATATATTTTCGAAATTTTTATGTATAATAAGGATCAATTACAATTTTCTACGATTTATTTCAGGCATGTGTCAGTTTGTTTTAATAACTAGTTTCAAAAACTTATTAAAACAAACACAAGGGACTCTGAAATTCATAGCTAGAAGTTCTTTAAAACTTCTTGATGTTCCAGAGACGTTGAGGAAGACGATCGTCGCTTCTCGTTGCGCCGGATGCCTCCGAGTGTTCACCGAAACCCTAAACAAGGTTGGAGAGAAAGGAGCTAGCCAATCAATCTCCGAACTAGCTTAGAATCTAACTACAAACCCCTTCCTTAATCTCTGAGATTTCTCCTTCCAAAGACTTAGAAAACTAAGAGAATTTTCGTGGATTTTTGTGGTTAATTTTGGAGAGAATTATTTTTAGCAAACTTCTAACATAATTAAGGAGAATAAGGACCTATTTATAGGCTCCAATCTTACACTCAATCATGGCTATTCTTAAGCCATGTTTTCTTGACATTTTCTCTCACAAACTAATTCCAAAATGCATTACATGCATCCAAAAAACGTTTGACCAAGTTTGGAGCTAATCCAACCATTGATCAAATTAATCTCTTAATTATCAAAGGCAGAAAATCGATCGCAGTTCGGTTTACCGAGTCACACTCGGTTAACCGAATATGTCACGATTGCTTTACCGAGTATTGGACGGATGACCGATTCTTAAGGAGAAAAATTCTCCTTAACCGATCGGACGAATTGTCGTCTAAGACCGAGTGCCATTCGGTTAACCGAAAATATCGGAACTGGACATTGTTCGGTCGACCGTTTCTGGTTCGGTACACCGTACCAGAGTTCCAGACACTCTGGTCAAGTTCGGTCAATCAACTATGACCTATGGGAGGATAATTAAGTTGGCAGTGATATTAAGAGCTTAATATCACAAGTTATAAACGGTATCTAGCTACACATTATAGCTCCCAATTAGTTAGATGTCTTAATTCCACTCGAACCAAAACCCGATCCATTTAGTGATGGAGTGCACCACTTGTGTCCGTCCCTTGCCTCATGATATTAAGAATACACACAAAGTAGTATCGTGTCATCTTTGTGTTAGTATTCATTTCTTGATCTCTTTAAGCTAGTTATAAATATGTGACTTAACTCAAATCACATTGTGCACATTATAACTTTGCTTTATCAAGGGGCCCACTAATATCATCACTCAATTAAGAGGGGCAATGATAATCTTTTGACTAACTATCTTCTCCAACAAAAGTCATACTTAACAAACCAATGCCTTTACACTTCACTCATCGATAGCTCAAGACACTAGTCTAATTAAGCAATTCTTAAGTGATCAGATATAAGTCTCATATCCAAGGACCAAAGACACAGTAAAACATTAATGACACAGAAAACACAATTCTATAATTTTTTACTTATTAGGTCTATTCAGTATACAAAAGTAATATTTTCCTCTTTTGTGTACTTGTGTTGTCACTCCCTTGTAGAGCTACAATGATCTATGACCAACACGACAATCTTAACTCGGTAATAAATGTCCCATGTTTATTACCATGATTGTGAATATATTTTGTTTTATGCAAACCAATATCTTTTAGAGCTCTACGGTTAAGGACCAAGAGCCTCTTCCTTAACACTTCTAAAAGACGAATAACATAAACAAGGAACAAAATGATTTCTCATTCAATTCATAATAATTGACATTTAAAAGTAAAACTTTTAGAACACATTCCCTTCATGGAATTGGTCCACAATTGATTTAATTCGTGGCTAAGATTATTTGTTAGCAAATAATGGATGGTTAGATGGAAGTTTGCATGAAATCATGGGCAAGAGGTTGCACATGAATAACTAATTTGGAGATAACTTATAAATACAAGTTTATCTCATTACCTCATTAATTAATTCATTATCTTCTTGTGCAAAAATCTCTCTCCATAATTACCCCCGAATTTCCATTAATTCTTGAGTTTAGTTTTAGTTTTCAGAAGATCTTCTTCTCAAGGGAACTAAAGAGGGGTTAGTAATTAGATTCTAAACCCTATTGGAGATTGAGAGACTAGCTCTTCTCTCTCCGATCTTGTTTAGAGTTTGGTGAATACTCGGAGGCATCCGGCGCAGCGACAATCATCCTCAACGTCTCCGGATCATCAAGAAGTTTTAGAGAACTTCTAAGTATGAAATTCGGAGCCCATGTTTGTTTTAATAGAGTTTTGAAACTAGTTATTGAAACAAACTGATGCATGCATAAACAAATCATAGAAAAATTGTAATTGATCCTTATTGTGCATAAAAATTTCGAAAATAAATATGTGCAATTAAACTAGAAATCCTACATACCTGCCCCATTTAATAAGCGGGTACGGGTATAATTTTTTATCCATTTAAAAAATTATACCCGTTTACCCATACCCGCTTTACCCGTTTAATAAATGGGACGGGTAGGGGTATACCTCTACCCATACCATTTACCCATTTAATTATTTAATTAATATATAATATATAGTTAAAATAATAAAAAGTAAGGTTTTTGTTGACAAAAGTAGTTGTTTGGAGGCTTGTTTGTGAGAAAATTGGTGATTTCTCATCATTTTGGCTTAATTCCTAATCTCAAAAATCGTAAATTTAGCATATTTTTGGCTTAAATCATTCTTATCCAATGATTAGGTTCTTTCAAGTTGAGTTTTGTTAGCAACAATTATACCCACATACCCGTTATACCCGCCCCATACCCGTTTATTAAACGGGTATGGGACGGGTACGAGTACAACATTATTTAAACCGGTATATACCCGTACTCATACCTACCTAACTAATCGGGTATGAGTACGGGTACGACCATACCCGATCCGTTTACACCCCTAGTTTAGGCAGGGCCGTCTCGGAAAATTTTGAGGCCCTGTGCGAAAATCAACAACGGGGCTCCTAAATTTGAAAAAAATTGTCCTCCTAGTTTAAATAATAAAAATTTCACTAACTTAATGCAATATTAATAGATTTTTTTTGTCATCTTAGCAATATTTGAGACAAATTTATCAATGTTTATGTGCTATTTATGTGTTAACACTAATTTTCTTTGCAACCCAATAAGCCCATGTACATAATTTTTTTTTTGAGGCCCCTTTAAAATGAAGCCCAGAATGAGGCCCAGAGCAAGAGCTCACCCTGCTCCTGCTATTGGGCCGGGCCTGAGTTTAGGGTATAACAAAATTTCAGTTTGATAATAGCTCGATGGTCATTGTGCAGTTTCGAACGAACAACTTCGCATGTTCAAGTCAGTAATGTCCTTCTACCTCAATAGAGCTCAACGATTGCTCGATAGTTGTTCTATTACCTCTTCGACTACGTCGTTTGCATGATGAAGATAGAAACAGTCATACCATTCACACCATTCGAATATTAACAAAAAATAACATAGATTTTTCACAACATTCAAATATTAACAAAAAACAACGTAAACCATTCACAACATTCGAATATTAACAAAAAACAACGTAAACAACATAATTGCTTGTGTATTGACTACACATTTACGAAGGAATATCAGTGAACATTAACTTATAACCAAATAACGGAATATCAGTGGTCGCCCCGGTTAAGGACCTGACACACTCGTCGTGTGGCGTAACCACACAAGCAGAGGATGTCTTCGATGGGTGAGACCTTGGCGATGTCTTCGTTGCTCATCATTCTTGGACTGGAATATGGTTGAGGGAAGAATGTGTTGGCAAGAGAATTGTAATGGTGTAAGGTCGAAAGAAGGGAAGGACGTTTTATACTATTCTGATGACAGGCACGATGTCTGGAGAGAAAGAAATCGAACCGTAAAAAAACGCCCTCAATTATCGTGCGTTTCAGTTGCGCTCATATGGTAGAGGGAAGGTTGAGAGAATATTGAGCTCATGTTGAGTGTATAACGAGCTCATCGATCCCAATGGAGAACTCTCTTTCTTCATCATATCGTGTGTATATCGAGCCTCCCACTGGTATGGTTTTTCACACTTTGCTCATAACTGACAAAATGTTTCGACAGAAGGAAACCCGAAACACCCTAAAAACGTGTCATTGACAATCACGTTACCTATCGAGCTTAGATCGAGTACGTATCGAGCTCATTGATCTCAACATATCGTCACCTCGAACCACACATTTGTACATTTTTCACGCTTCCCTCTTAATTGATGAGTTGACGTTTAATGAAAAGGTAAGTGAATCGGAAAAAAACGTCCTCACTAATCGTGTCGTTGTTGGTCGAGTAAACTATCGAGTGCATATCGAGCTCATCGTTCCACGACACCCTGGTCTAGATGAAAACAAAACCAAGTTACAAATGAGGGTGCAAAATATAATTTACTTTAAAAAAATAATGTTGAAGTAATACTATAGTAGGTTGTGTAGAATATATTTTTTAAATGATTACATTTAATAAATTCACCCTACAGGAGTACAGGTAGTACAACGAACATTATCCTGTATTAATATGTAATTAAACTTGCTTTGTCTTATGTAATCAGTTCACACGGGGAAATTCAAATTGTGATTGTGGCTGGAAGAAGAGATGGGCATCAACTGTGATCAGTTAGGGCATATTTATTAATTACAAGAGTAATGTGGTACATAATGTCAAACTCACAATTAATGCTGCGATGTGATTGAAAACATTTTTTTACGACCCAAAATTCCCCGGTACTGGGGGTATTGGGGCAGGTGGGTTGCGACTCCAAACTGAAGGTGGTCCAACATCATTTTCACCGGAACGCATTTGTATTAAATAAAATGTCTTGCTGAGATTCAATCTTGTGACCTAAGGTATGTGAAATCACATACACAACCAACTCGGCTGCGTCCCGGGAGACATGATTGAACTCACATATTTGTTTGTGATTCAAACTGACACGTCCGAGTCAACAAATTGTCTTTTCGAAATTCCAATTTGAAAACTCCAAACTTAAGGAGTATTAAGGAAAAAAATACTCCTTTAACAGAATAGTTTAACTAATTTGTCTTCAATTTTTGTCGTCGCTATGTTCTGCATTCTATCCGCAACGTCGATCCAATCCTTCAGGCATACACTCATCTCGATTGATTTGTCGGACAAACTTTGCCTATTGTCAAACAATACCCATTTACATGCACTAAAAACATCATCCGACGCCACAGTTGACGTCGGATGACATAATAAGTCTCGCGCCATCAAACAGACTTGTGGGAACCTACTTGATTTTTTTCTCCACTAACCAAAACATCAAAAGATTTTAACTCAATCGTACTTAAGTAAAGTTCAATGTTTAAATATGCAGTTAATTCAATTTGGGTCTCAGTTTGCACTAATTTTGTCTTTTTTTACTTAACCAATTCCATTGGAAGTCGTCATTATCTGAATCCACTGCAGTTGAAGGTGGTTGTGACGATGAACGAACAACATTTGAACACATTTGATTTACATTATTTTCAAAAAAAATGATTAACAAATACCTACAGGTATGTCAATGATTTTGATTTTTTTTATAATTCGTATTTTCAAAAATTGTTCTACGAAAACTTGTAAATCAGTATTCTTAAATCTATGATTCATAATAAAAGTTAAACAAAAACTAAATGGAGGAGGATTCAAATATTTATTAAACTTATCATTCGTTACATTTAAAATTACAAGCCAACATTTTCCGTATATTTCGCAAATACTTTCGAAATTTGAAGTAATTCATAAATAATTATGTTAGAGGTAAGTAATATTGTTCACTTAATCTAGTAGTGAATGTCAAAAAAGTTTTAAAAAATCATGCATAATTTGACAATTATTCCAATCTTAATTAGTTAACATACACTTATTTTGTTTTTCATTATAAAAAGTTGAAATTGCAAGATGATAATGAATACAACATTCTAACATTTCATATGTACAATTCAATCAACGAGGGACATCTAATTTAAACTTCCTAGGTTTAATTTCAATATATGCATAAAATCCTCTAAATTCCTAATATCTAGATATATTACTACAACATACATAAGCAATTGCATTCCTAATATTTTCTAAGTAAGGTTTAATTATGTTAAGTCTATCTTGTACTATCAAGTTCAAAGTATGACAAACACATCTAATATGAAAGAGTAAACCAAATAACATGTGGATGACAATAAGTAATATGCATTTGTATTGCAGAAGTATTATTAGTAGCATTATCAAATGTAATTGCACCAACTTTATTTTCAAGATTATTAGCTACGATGACATCTTTAATGTGATCAAATAAAATATTGGTAGTGTGTTGTTGTAAAATACTAAAATAGGTAACAAGAAATGATTTTTTTATTTAAACACCATAAATCATCTAGATAATGGGCAATTACGCAACAGTAAGAATAATTATTTGGACCAGTTCAAACATCACTAGTTAATGTTACATTATTGTTCATTGATGAAAAAATAAGTAATCATGATTTCTTTTTCTTTACTGAATTTATCAAATGCAATTTTTTAAGTGTTCTTCTAGAAAAGGATATAAATTGCGGATTAGGATAAATAATTGCTTCCCCGAGGTCTTCCAATTCACATATGTTAAATGGTAGTTCATCTCTAATTATGAAATCAATAATTATCTCTCTACCTTCAGTTGGACAATATCTTCTAAAATTTAAGGTTCCACTACCTGTCTCTAAAACCGATTCATGAATCCATTACTGATGCAGGATTATTCTTAACTTTATATGAAAGTTGACGTCTACTTAAATGACAAGTTCTCCACTTGACTTAGCCAGATATACCTTACCACAATGTCTACAAGTAGCAATTGGATTACCATCATTATCCCGTTCTCGTTCAAAATCATCCAATATTGTATTAGTTTTTTTTTCTAGTACCCGAAGTACATTTTCACTTAGATTCAGGTGGATTAATAGGAGAGGGTTGTAGGTCATTATTATCTTCAGAATCAGATGTTAAAGCCATCAGAATTACTAAATATGCAAAAAAAAACCATAACTACTAAAAAATATTAGTAAAGCATGAGAAATGAAGAACATATGTGTCGTGAAATCGACGGGCAACGATCTACTTATAGCTTTAAGCTTCACATTTTAACTCAAACTTGACATGTCACCACCAAAATTAAAACAATTAGAGAAAAATTAGAGAAGATTTAGAGAAATTTGTGTGAAGAGAATGAGAAAGGTTGGGGGGATTTATATCAGATAGATGAGGTAGTTTAAAAATTTTATAAAAAAATCAACGACTCTTAAAACCGTTAGAACAGTACCGAGCGGGAAGACACAGCCCGACACCCAGATTTATGCAACGGACTTCCTTTTTCAAAATTCAAACTCCCCTCGTCTCAAACTCCCATTCTGTACGTCAAATCAAATCAATTATTACCAAATCACAGGATTCACCACAACTAGGTGGCATTGACAAACTTTATTTTTATGATTTGAATTTCAAAACTCCAAGTAACATTAACAAACTTTCTTTTTATGATTTTGATTTCAACGTCCGCCACCACAAATTGAAGTCTACATATTATTTATGGTACAATTACAGTTTTTCATAGAAATCATCTACTCTACCTATCTAATAAACTCAAACTAGTAAAGTAAAATTAGAGATTAATAACATTCGCATCATCTACAAAACGATAAACAAGTTACATCCAGCCGTACTACAATCACTTTCGAAAAAAATCGGACCCAAATAACAAGCTTAATTTCCTTTTACGACTTTAATTCCAAAACTTCAAATAACAATCTTCCTGTTTTGCCATTTCAATTCCAAAATCCCCACCACTTCCAGTCTTCGTACCAAATCAGAGCAATTTGAGCATAAACACGCAAAAAAACACCCTAATGACGTAAGTCAAGGCACGCTCGTTCAGCATGATCCATCCACGCCTTTAGACTACTCTATTATACCTAAACTTAATATAATCAAATTAGACATGAAATTACGTTCGTAATCACTTACAATACGAAATCAAATAACAAACTTCCTTTTTTAACGTACCAATTTCAAAACCCCCATGCCAAATTCAAATCTCCGTATCGAAAACCAAAAATTGCATTAATTAGCGGCATATTAGTGTGTAATGATTTATTGTTTCATATCTTTCCTCAAATATTATTAGTTGAGGGGGAACTTGCAATTTACTCCCAAACACATATTCAACTAAAAAAGTAACAATTCGACTAGGTGAAAACATTATCAAAATAACATTAATATAAATAATGATTTAACATAATAACAAATACTGATATAGTAATGACATAAAGTAAAATTAATTGTATTGAAATTGCAACCAAACAAAACTCCTAGTAATTCAATTGACAAACTCTTTTGACGATATGAATCTCAAATTCAAATTTCATACGAAAACCCAAAAACAGCCATAATTAGTGGCTTTCTAACGGCTAACGACGTTATTGAAACCCCACACGTTATTCAAAGAGCAAACTTCTTTTTCTCAAATTCAAATTTCCAAACCCGAATCTCAAATTCAAATTTCGTACGAAAACACAACAGACAACCTTAATTAGTAACTAACTAACTAACTAATAATTAGTGACGCCCACTCACCCCCCCTTCCAAATCAGTCCCCACCAACGAACCGCCTCACGACAAAGGAAAGGAAAAACCAAAACAGGAAAAAAATATTCCCCTATTAAATAAATTCATCTCTTCCCTCCGAACGGTCACTCCACTTCTTCCTACCCTTCTCGTCCTTCTCCATGGCGACGACCGGCGGTATTTTACTTTCTTCTCCCGTTCCCCTAACCGATTCTCGCTTCGATGGTGCAGTTGGTGCGGTTTTGGGGTGTGGTGGTGTTGGTTTGGTGTTCTAGGGTTTTCAAGTGTCGACGAAAGTTGCTTTTGGAGTTGTTTGTGGGATTCTGTTAGGGTTTGTCGTTTGGATTTTTTTTTGTCGTGGGGCAGTTAGTGTGGTTTTGGTGGTGTTTTTTGGGGTGGATTTTAGGGTTTTGAAGAGGAGGAGTTTTGGTGGTGTTATTAATTAGTAACTAATTAATAACTAACGGTGCAAATTGAAGAGGGGAGTTGTGTTATGTTTGTGTTGTTTGTAGTTGTTTCTGGAATGCGGTTGTGGATTGGGATTTTGCTGTCTTGAATAGTTGAGTGGTGCAATTAGTGTGGTCGTAGTACGATAGGAGAACTCATACCCAAAAGCTAGCATGTAGGTTGGGCAAACATATGGGGTTATATTTGTTAGCGGCAGGATCCATGCCGGCGGTGGAGGGGGTCGACCGGGCTCGTCGGTGGGTGTAATGTGCCGTGGTGAAGGGGAAAAAGTAGGTTATTAGACCTCGAGGAAGGTATTTGGGGAAGTAATTAGTGCCCTCACCATCGTGTCGTTTAAACCTCGGCCGTTGGAACTTCCCTCCTAGATCCCTATAATCTGGCTGACAGATCCCCTTTAAGTCATGACTTCTGAGCCGCAGGATGCGAGTAATGGATTTGTAATCGGGTGGGTTGGGTTCCAGTTCTTTTCCTCGCGTTTATTTAATTGGTGTTTAACCTGCATTGCTGACAATATCCCACACCGGGCATCCCATACTATCCGACATTGACTTAACCCACACAATGAATCCTAACATAGTACTGGTTTTGGTGGTGTGTCTTTTAGATTTTAGGCGGTTGAGATGGAGAGGGTAGGAGTGTTGGATAATTTGAAGTTGTTTGTGGGATGCTGTTTTGATGTGTGGATTTTGGGTGTTTGTTATTGGAAGGAGGTGGGTGGTGCGATTAGTGTTGTTGGGAATGGTTTGGTTGTGCTATCTGGCTTCAAAGGCTTGGTATTGTGATTTGTGAACGAGAGGTGTGTTGTGCTGTTTGAAGTTGTTTCTGTTATGCAGTTTGTGGATTTGGAATTTTGTTGTTCTCAAGAGTTGAGTAGTGCAGTTTAAGTTGTTTTGGGTGTGTATTGGTTTTTTTTATAGATCTTAGGGCTTCCGTTTGGAGACGAGAGTTGTGTTGGGTTATTTGAGGTTGTTTGTGGAGTGTGGCTTCAGTTTGTGAAGGTAATTTGAGGATTTTGGATGTATGTTGCCATGGATGAGTTGGATGGTCAGATTAGTGTCGTTGGTAGTGGTTTTCGTGGTCAGATTGTGCTTTGTTCGTGGAATGCAGTCATGGTTTGTCGGGTTGTGTTTGTTTTCGTGGTTCGTAGTGGTTTAGTATTTTTTCCCCAGATTTCAGGGGTTTAGATTGAAGAGTGAGCTGGTATTTCCATTGCAGTTGGGGTTTTTGGGTTTGGTTGTTGTGAAGGAGTTGGGTGGTGTGATTAGTTTTGGTGTTGTTATCTAGGTTTTAGTGCTTCGTCTTCTGGAGGAGAGTTTTGTTGTGTGCAATTTGTGGATTTGGGTTTTTGTTGTGGAAAGTTAGGTGGTGCAATTAGCGTGGTTTGTGTCAATTTTGGTGCCGTTCTTTGATTCCAGGGGCATTGTGTGGTGGAAGAGAGTTGAGATATGCTAGTTGGGATGGTTTTGGTTTGTGAACTTGGGTCTTGCTATTGTTGATGAGTTTGATGGTGCAATTAGTGTGGTTGGATTTGTTCTTCATCTTTCATGGCTTTGTGATGTGGAGGACAGTTGTGGGGGTGCGACACGAGGGATTAGTGACCCGAGCTACATGTGCTCGGTCCACTTTCAAAATGTTTAACCTAAGCATGATAGGGGTCATTTTCGATTTTGAAGTGGCTTGTGGTAGTTGTTTATATAACTATGGTTTGTTGATTTTGGGGTTTGTCACCGTGAAAGAGTTCGGCGGTGCGAGTAGTGATGTTCGTAGTGGTTTTAGTGGTGTTCTTTGGTTCTCAAGGATTTGTGGTGTCTAGACAATTTCAACTGTGTTGTTTTTACTATTTAAGTTTTTTCGGGGATCCCCTATTGAATGGTGCAATGTGGTTAGTAGTGGTTTTGGTGGTTTGGTTGTTTGGAGTGGTTTCTGGCATGTGGTTATGGTTTGGGGTCTTCGTTGTCGTCGAGTTGGATGATGCAAGCAGTGTGGTTTATAGTGGTTTTGGTAGTGTTTTTTCGGTTTTAGGTTTTGTGTTGTGGAGATAATTGTGTGATGTTGTTTGTAGTAGTTTTAGGAATGCAGTTGTGTCTTTTCATCATTGTGGAAGATTCAATTGTGATTGTGGTTTTGTTGGTGTGGTTGTTAGGTTTTAAGTCTTGGTTGTTGAGGAGGAGAGATCTTGTTTTGTTGTAATTTTGTTTTGCTGTAATATGAGTCACCTGTGTTCGTTATGAAAATGTGTGAAGCTGTCTTCATAGAACTCACTTTTTTCATCTTCCTTGGCACAAAATTAAGAACTTTCAACTCTTAAATTGGAGTATGTAATTCATAATTTACTATATTTTGTATTCTTTAATTAACTCTCTTGCCCTTTGATAGGATGATTTTGATTTCTATAAGGAAGCGTTTAATATTTGCCCTTTTCTTTCTTTCTATCTTTACATACAGAAGTGTACTTTTGACCAAAGGAGAGCAATTTTTCTCTAATAGTGTTGTTTTGTATACAAAGATTGTGTTTGTGTTGAATCATGATACTATTATTTTATAGCATTCCTTTTTCGATTAGAAGATTACACAATAGTGTTGCTTCCATGTTGTAGGTTGAATCTTGCTTTACTTGTTTGTAGTTGTTTTTGTGGTGTGCTAAAGTGTTTAGCTTTCACAACTTTCTAATTATTTATTGAGAATAAGTGAATAACTGAGTACTCTGAGGATGTGTCAAGTTTGGTCATTAACAATATCATAAGGCTCTAGTATGTCATTGGATTTATAGTTTCGTAGGGGCTTTGTTGGCATAAAAAATCTTAATGTTGTACTTTTATTGTTGATTTTTGTGTTGAAGTGCCTATGTGTTGTGTAGTTTTTGTGGTTTGTTGGTTTTTTCCATTTTTCTTTAGTGTGTGTTATTTGTAAGGAGAAGTTTGTTCTTATGCTTGTCTTATATTTCAATTTTTTTGTCTTCTAGGTTCAAGTGGATGTCAAGAACAATTTAAAGTCAATGACCCTTCAACCTCAAGTAATTTTCCATTTTGTTTGCTTCATGACATTTGATGTCATGATGTGTAATTTCAGGGATTAACTCCTATTTGTTGAATCTCATCCAGAGCAATGGTCATCTATGTTGTTAACTAAAGATGAAAAACCAATTTGTCATGCGAAGTTGCTGTCATTGGCTCCGTTTACTCGGTAAATTACTAAAGTTTCTCTTTTAATCGGTACTGTTGTGTCCTTAGGTATTATCTTGTGTTTCAAAGTCCTAGTTGTTTTCTTATCATATTTTACTACTTTCTAATTCCTACTAAGAACATCAAAAACGACAAATTAAACAATAGCCCAAGATAAGAGAAGGCAATATTAACTAGCTATTTTCAGTAAATAGCTAGAACTGAAGAAATGGTATGTTTTTGAATTTTTCTACTAGAAATCATGAATTTCAAATGTTAGCCTTAAACTCTAAGTTCCCTACCTTTTCATTGTGGTGAGTTTTATGTAAGTGTTTGATAGGTATGATTTCATTTTGTGTCCAATAATTTTTTGTGGTATTTCTTTCATCTTCTAATTTTTCTCTTCAAAGTTTTCCTAGTAAAATTGTACTTGGATGTTATGAAGTTTTAATACTGACTAACTGATTTGTATTTCCCTCTCTATGCACATTGTACTATTTATGTGGTTCTTTAGGATAGTCACGTAAATTATGTATGTTCGTCTTGTAGGCATTCCACTTGGGTGATAATTGGATTCCAAAAGAAGAGAAGTTTGCCTTCAAGCTTATCATGTCTAGAGTTGTTACCGGAGCCCAAATTCCATTATCAAGTAGAGGAATGGAAGAAATTCCTTAAATATCTTCATGATTATCAAAGGGTAGGTTTGTTTGAACATGCCACTTATTATACTTTTTGTTCAACATTTGGGTAGAAGAAGGGTGACAATTAGTTTTTTATCGGTAAGTTTGATGATTAAGGAGTGTTTGTGCATAAGAAACCACTAGAAAATAGATTTTATGGTCAAATAAAAAACAACGGAAAATAGATACTAGAGAAAATCAGTTTCCGTTTGACCACGATTCTGGGGGTTTGAGTACCGAAAACATTTCGGTCCACCGAAATCTTAAACTGGAATCACTAATTCG
This sequence comes from Triglochin maritima, assembly GCA_963682175.1. NCBI lineage: Eukaryota > Viridiplantae > Streptophyta > Magnoliopsida > Alismatales > Juncaginaceae > Triglochin > Triglochin maritima. The sequence continues at coordinate 10,682,503 of OY821785.1, forward strand.
GATAACTGAAATTCATTTGGTCAACTATTCCGTTTGCTCAGAGAAATTCTCATTTCGGTTCATTGACTTTCGTTCAGTCATCTGTGTTTCATTGAAATTCTCATTTCGGCCCAGTGATCTTCGTTCGGACATTTGTGTTTTGATATCCAATTCGTTGAGAAATTATGTCAAAACATGCACAAACAACATGATTCAGTCAAAGAGAAATTGCTTTCCATTTGATTCTGTTTTCTTCTGTTTTCCGTTTGACTCCGAAAATCATCCCACTTATATACCCTTCTGTTGTTTGTGCAAGCCATTGGAAACCAAAAACAGAATCATTAACTATCATTTGATAAATGGATATTATTTGTAAATGTTGTATATATAAATGTATAATTTTATTGTGAAGAGTATGTTGGATGTTAAAATTTAAAATATGATGGGTGAATTATTTATTACATACATATATGATGTTATACTTTTTGTTCAACATTTGGGTAGAAGGGTGGCAATTAGTTTTCTTATCGGTAAGTTTGATGATTAGTTTTCAAATATTAAACTTAAGGATTTCAATGGTTAAAAGGGTTTTATTGTATAGTTTTCATCATCACATAATGTGAAGGTTTGGTTTCGTTTGGTTGTTCAGTTAGCACCTGTTTACCAGATAAAAGAAGATAATAGAGTTGGTTGAATATATTACATGGTACATGCTAATAGCCAAATCAGAAATACCATGTCTCATAATTAGTAAAACTAAAGAAACTAATTGTAAAATAATGTAACTATCTTTTTCATAATCAATTACTTCACGATGAAATAGGTTTCCAAGTGATAATTGATCATAGATAATGACAAACATTTCTTTTCCACGTGTGGGTGCATAAGTGTTCGTGTTTGCATTAGTGCTTGTGATCATCGTTATAGCTACGACATTGAGCTTGTTGGGTTGATATTGTTTGGTGAGACAAAATTACATTGATGGAGAGGACTAATATTTGTTTGAAGAGAGAGAGGAATGACTTATTGTAAAAGAATTGTGGTAAAAGAATTGTGGTAAAAGAATGCGGTGAATAAAAAAGAAAATCGGTAGACAAAATTGTGGTAAAAGAATGCGGTGAATAAAAAATTTTAGTTCTTTTCAAGCTATAAAAAATATGTTAAGGTCACAAATTGCAAATGTAACTTGTTGAATGAAAATTGTAAAAATAAATAAATTAAGGGGGTGTTAGTGCACATGGAAAGAGAGGGAAAATAAAACAGTTTCCCTTTGACCAGAACTTTTTCTAGTGATTGTGTCAGTCTTGGAAAAAGAAAATATTTTCCCTTTGAAAATACTTTCTCCCAACCCTAATACGAAAAAAGATGTTCACTTCTTAAAATATCCCATATATGTAGGTGCGAACAGGTGAAGGGGTTAGATTTATCCCAATGTGTCCCAAGGTGCGAACAGGTGAAGGGATTGATCACTTCTTAAAATATCCCATATATGTAGGTGCGAACACGTGACATCTACGGGTATAGTAAGTAAAATAGTACGTAAAGAAAAGAAAGGTGGATACGAAATAACCACTCTATCATCTAGAATGTACTAAAATCTTTCCCTAAGTTTGTCATACTCTCTCATAGGAAACCAAAGGAAAGTGCAAGAAATTGTAAAAAATGTACACGTTTATTAAACTTATTTAATAATTATTTTTACTACATTAATACTTAACTACAAAAATATTAAAATAATATTTTAAAAATTAAATAATATGATTGTCTTTAAAAATCATGATAATATGTTACAAAATTATACCATAAAACTAGATTATAAAAATTAAGAATACATCTTGCACTTTATATTGTCTTGTTAAAATAAAATTCTAAAATGAAATATTATTTTAATTTTAATTTAGTGTATTGTTTAAAAGTGCATATTAATAATCTTATACATCAACATTAACATAACCCCAATGCCTAAGCGAGGTAAGGGGGGTCAGATGTACACAACCCTACCACTGTAAAACAGTGAGGTTGTTTCCAATTGACCCAAATGATGCAAATGCAACTGACCATCTGCGATTCCACAATAAAAGAAATGCAGATCGTTTAAATAACTCTTTGATATAGTCCATGATGGTCCAAATGTCAAAAAACAACTTAATCTTTGACATAGTAGAAATGGACAAACATATTAATAATCTTATATATTAATTAATTTACTCTCAAACAAGATGTGTATATGTATATAATATATAATTCTCACATCATATTTTTAAGTTAAATTAAACTAAAATGTGAAGTGCTTATTCAAATTTTAACTTACAACGCACTCTTCACAATAAAATTATACATTTATATACAATATTTACAAATAATATCAATTTTCAGAAATAACAGTTAATGAAGTCGTTTTTTTTCCAGTGGATTCTAGTGGTTTGCAAAAACAACAGAACCTCTGTCGAAGGAAAATTCTCTGATTTCTATTTTTTGTTGTTTTTCTTTTGACCACAAATTCATTTTCCGATGGTTTCCTGTGCACACACCCTAAGAAAAAACCCTAAAAGAAACCTAAAAAAACGTCCTCATTTTTCTAATAATTATAAGTATCAGTGATCACTTTTCATTAGGTGCAAACGGATAGGGACTATCTGCAGATTGTTTGTATCTGTATCCTTTTTTAAAGGATATGAATATCATTGTTCCATATCTAAACGAATACGGATGCCAATATGAATATTGGTTTTCAAATTTTTGCTTTTACGGATAAGAAAATTTTGATGGATATGAATACAGATATTCGTTGGATTAATATAATCTTTTTCCGTATAGAATGTTAAAATTAGTCAATTTTTCATGATTTCTTTGAACTTTTACTTAAAGTTATGTTACTACAATTAAAATTTGTTACATTTATAAGCTAATATAATTAAAATATGATTTTATCCAATTTAATAGGTGAAAAGTTATGTGATTTACCATGATATACACTCATTTTATTTTATATATGTACACCGCACATATCTATTTTTTATTCATATATGTTTGTCATATCTCGGTCTCATATCTGTTTTTAAGGATATGGTGTATCCGTTTTCAAGAATATGGATGCACATTTTTTATATCCGAAGCGATCCGTACTTGTATTTGTAAATCAAATACGGATATGTGGATATGGATATGGTAACACCTTATTTGATATGTATCCGATCTGTTTGCACCACTACTTTTCATACAACAACATAGACTTTAATCCAAAGTATTTGGGATAAGCTAGAAATGAAACTCAATAAGAATCACGACACCAAAAACTCATGTTTGGATATTTTTTATGTTTTTCTATCAAGTTTGTGCCTTCCCAAGATAGTTAACATTTTTTGGTTGGTAATCCTAAGCTAGATAACTAAAGAAGGGTTGTGACTAGTGTAGCAAACCCACAAAAAAACCAACTACTTCGAAAATGAAATTAAGGATTTATGCATTGGGGGCATAACCTTCTTACTGAGTTGCTGTATTGGTAGTGGAATGTGTCTGAAGTTGTCCAATGAGCCCTAAAACTGCCCAAAAGTTGAAGCGAGGTGGCGATCGTGATTTAAGAAAAATATTTTATAAAGTGTTAAGAATTAATTTTCCTAATGAAAATGTTTTAGATTCCATGCAGTTCAAAGCCCAATAAAAGGATTAAACACTACTTTCATATTTTTAAAAATAATAATGAATATATAGTGAAAGACTAGTTATATTAGATTTTTTTATGAGGACCCTTCTAGAAGCTTTTAATTCAATATTTTAGTATAAGCATAACAAAGATCTATAAAAACAATTTCATTAATGGTCATTATCAGTTGCATAAATTCACTAAGGGTCCGTTTGGTTTGTTGGAAAACAACATGGAAGTTGGGGAAATAGACTTCTAGAACAAATTCTGGTGATCGATTTGTAGGAAAATTTATTAAAGTTCTGGAAGGCCAGTTCCAAGAGTTCCACATCCTTATAATTTTGTACTTTAGATGATTTCATCCATTTCCACTCCAAAAAGAAGGAAAGTCATGGAACTTTAAAACAGAAATCACACAATAAATAATGATTTCTAACAATAAAGAATGAAAGAAGTAGAATTAAATGTGCATTTCTGTTACATGACTGCTAATTAAATGCACATTTGAGACCTTTGATGATTGGTCAATTACATGTCTGGTAACTGGATAGGCAAAAGACCGAGAGGTATAAAGTACATGTTATAAGATGTTGTACAATGGGTAAGACGATGAAAAATGCAGTAGAGATCTTAATTGATGAAATTTTGAGGAATGAAGTGGTGTATTGCAAAAGACAAGTGTGAGCATTTTGATTAAACTTGTTATTTGTGAGTTGCTATTTAAATGTTATCAATGATTCATTTTGTTGAAACATGGAGTCACAAGGATCTCTAGACATGGAAAGCATGCTTGTTAGGGGAGGATCCGTGGGCTATATTAACCAAGGTACAAAATTAGTTTCCCGACTTTTACACTGCCCGCTTATGGACTGTGTCTGTGAAATAGAAATCGGATTCAGACAGATCCCTCACAACAATTGAGTTTAACACACGCCTCTCCACGTGGACAATGTTTATGTGACACTAATTGAGTTTTGGTGGATCCCACACACAACTCGGCTCATGATAACCATATTGAAAGAAGACCTAATTTGTTAAACCTTTGGCTCACATTTACTTTTATTTGTACCTCTTACAAAACGTTCTCTTACAAACTATTCTCATAGACTTTTACAACGGGGCATTCAATAAGGAGATTTTGATTCCTACTTACATAGTGATGATGCACATAGATTTACCTGTTTGCTTCTATATTTGTTGCTTTTCTTAAAATCGAATCTTTAAGTTATATGTGAGAAATAGTTGATGGTATCCCAACTTTTGTGTCGTCAGTCATGTGGGTAGCTGGTGTCAGGTTTTTCTTAGCTTTGCTTTCTTAAGGTGTATATCGTCTCAATTAGCTTCTTTTCGCCTACCAACTTGGGAATAACCTGGTTGCTATTTTATGTTAATTTGAATAGTCATGTTGCTGATTCAAATCCTAAATCGCACCAATTTGGTGTCTTGAGGTACGTAGAGTTGGAGCACTAACTCAATTTCCTTTTACTGAACTGAAGCATATTCATATTTTGATGTGTATTTAAAGGATGGCAAAATCGAACAAATCTCTTTTGTGATTAATCAGTTTTTGTTGCATGTCTGTAATATGTGGTGACTGATGAGATACCTACCCAAGAGACTATTCCATTTAGATGTCTGTAATAAATAATTGGTTTATATCTTAAACCTGAAATTATTCTAGTGTCCTTCCTTTTGTAGTTGCCTTTTGTACTGATATCTTGCCGGAGTTAAAATGTTTTACATTGTTCATGAAATTCATGCTTCCTATTGGATGAAGGCCTTGTTGAGAAATTTAATGGGTTATAATACATACATATTAACGACGTCTTTTTTCTTGGATGAAGGCTGCCATCATAAAAGATGACACATATGATATCTATGTGCTTTCTCCGGATAGAGGGTGTGAACATGCAATTGTTTCTTATAGACGGAAGAGTCAACACATTTCTGAAAATGAAACACCCGAAGCCGGTGAGTTACAAACTTCTTCAACAAATTTACTTACGGTTAGGCCATCAATTTACCAGGACAATTATGTTCATTTAAGCATGCAAAACTCATTTTGCAATCTGTACGCAGCAGTTCTCATGGCTGGGCAAATGCCTTTTCCCTATGATTGCTCTTAAGAATTGAAACCATGAACTTTGTTTGTTTCAGTTTCTTCAGACAGAAAGAAGAATGAAGAGGAAAAGCCTTGCAGTCTCGAGCAAGTAGCAACAGCCAAAAAAAATGTTGCTACCAATTCGTCCTTTGTCCGAGCTGACCCTAGCTATTTATTAACACTTGGCCAGGCGCATGCTGGCTGGGCATTTGGTGCAATAGCAGAGCTTGTTGATAATTCAAGAGATGCACATGCTAAGAGGTTGGTTTTCTAAAGAAGTATTTTATTTAGCAAGCTATAGTTGTTGACAATGCGGATTTTGTCATGACGTAACAACTCATGTAACAGATTGGACATTTCTATTAAGTCTTTCTATTGTAAAAGAGAAGGAAAGGAAATTCCAGTTTTAGCAGTTATAGATGACGGGCAGGGCATGTCTCACCAGGATATGATAAAGATGCTTTCATTTGGTCGTAAACAACCTGACACTGTTGATGCAGATCATATTGGGAGATTTGGCATTGGATTCAAGGTATATATAACTAGACTGATATATGTTCATATTTGTATGCTGATCCCATGATATAGTTTAGCTAGTTATAGGTATCTATGTTTTGTTTGTTTCGTAGTTTTTTTCACTTGTGAAATTGTGTTAAGTTGTATGCCCATGTGGAGCTTGATTTTCCTAAAAAAAATAAAAATAATCATGGAGCTGCCATTTAGTGATGCAAAACTCCATTTTTGAAATTTCAGAGGTATAATGCGGATTGACTAAATCATAATTTCCATTCCCTTTAAGAAGATAGTTTGACCGTCTAAACATGTCGTTGATTATCTTGCTTTCTGGTCTTATTTAGGAGGAAGTTGCCTGCGGTGGACCTATGGGCATTGACATTCTAGCATATTATATTTTATAATGCATTCACATCGTAACCGTTCGGATCTTATGAGATGTATCAATATTAACCTTCCTAGGCGCATCTTTGAATTTCTGCTTGTGGATGGAAAATATGAAATTTTACTGGCTACAGTTCAGTGGAAATTTAATTCTTTAGATCAAGTCATCAAACCTTGCATGATCCGTTTTCGTAGTCTAGTCAAATGTTCGCGTTTGGCGTTTATTAAAGTTACAACTTTTTTATGAAGTTAATTTTGCCATTGTTTTGTGTTTTCATACTTTATGACAACCTATTTCCTTGACTTTCAAGTAGTGAACATCAATGGAACAGAAAACTCTAATGAATTTCATACCACTGAAATAACAAGTTAATGAAGTCATCCTAATAAACCAGAATCAGAACAATGCTACTTTCATCCTGTCTCCATAGAAAAAGTGGGAGGAACACAATGTATAATTAACGCCCATATGCCTATACCTTTCAATTCACATCACATTTGTGTCGACTTGGTCATGTACAATGGAAAGATAAAAGAAGCTATAAAGTTCGTGACCATTGCGATGAACTGATGCATGCAAGGAGTTCTCGTTAACAACCGCTTGTTCTGTAATTCACCAATGATGTGCTTCAGGCTCCTTTAGTCTGCCTCTTACCCACCTCAATCTTGTTTGCAAGGTTCTGTTCATTGAAGCAGTGTGTTAGTACCGTTAAAAAAAGTAGTGTGTCAGTAAGGCATTTTCGGAATCATGTCTTATTTGTTATGGGATGGCATTTTCAATGTTTAGAGTTGTCTTACAAGGTTTATATAAAAAGTTACGTGTGGAATAAATATCATTGTAATAATCAGATAACTTCTCCCATTTAAGATCTGTAGAGTTTCACATCACACCCTTGTGTGTTCTTTAGTCCGTAATTGTACTTGAATTTTTCGTTGCACCACAAAAAAGAAGACATGTTGATTTTGGATATCTGTAGTTTATTTATTTGTTTCACAGATCATAAATAGCCCACATGTTCACCTCTAATTTCAGATATTGCCTTTATCCAAAGAACTCAATTCATTGCATAACAACCATAGTCCTTTCAGAGAAAGCCACTTGTTAGTGTTGCTGTAATTGGTTGATTATTTTTCTCTGCAGACAGGTGCTATGAAACTTGGAAGAGATGTCATAGTTTTTACTCAAACTTCAGGGTCACGATCTGTTGCTTTGCTATCTCAATCTTTCAACGGAAATAAAGATGTACGTTGTTAAGTCAATTTTCTTGTTCCGGCTTTTTTATTTTTTCTCAACTTTCTCATAGATTGCTGTATTGTGGTTATCTCTTGTCATTGCAGAATATCGAGATTCCTGTAATAACCTATTCCAAACGAGGACAATTCATGGAAGTTGATTTAAGCATACAATCTGAGGAAACTGCAAATGAAAACATGAAGGCTATCAAGGAACATACTCCTTTCAATGAATTTCTCATCGGAGAGATGCTTGGAAAGTTTGGTATTGACGGAAAGGGGACCCAGATTTACATATGGAATTTAGAGAAATGGGGTTCCAGTTATACCTTGGAATGGGATTTTGAAGAAATGACTAATCCTCCACAATCCAAATATGACATATTAATTCGATCTAGAAGAACTAGGTCTCGACCAGGCCAGATCTCCCAGAAGGTAGTTATTCCTGCAACATGTTGTAATGATTTTATTCGTCTAACATCCTACTTTGCTACTAGGAACTCTTCAAAGAACAATCTCAGTTACTCTTGTGCTTGTTTATCCTCACGCAATTTATTATTGGAACATCACGGTGGATTAAGCTCTTAATTTTGAAACTTTAGGTTCCTTTGGACTATTCCCTTCGTGCGTACTTAGAAGTGATTTTCTTAGAACCTCGAATGAAGATATATGTACAAGGTTCACTGGTAAGAAATTCTTTTTCTTATATATATTTCTTGTTCATGTTACACATGGTGTTAGATTTGTCTTGGTGCATTAACATGCTTAGTTCTCACTCAGGTCAAAAGCCGACCCTTGGCTAAGTCCCTTAGAAATACGTGTGTAATAAGAGGATGCTTAATGGAGAAAGCCATGGAATTGGTATTGGGCCGTAGCCAAGTAGAATGGGAAAGAGCCAACTGCGGATTGTTTTTGTATTGGCATGGCCGGTTAATTGAGGTACTCATCAGCATCTTTTTCTTCCTTTTTTCCATGATAAACTAGCTCAAGTTTGTTCATTCTCTTAGCACTATGAAAATCATGCTCATTCATTGATTAATTGTGAGAATAGAAACAAGATGCATCACAAATGAAAAGGTATAAAATAAACTTTCTGTTGAAAGTTTATTTTATACCTTTTCATTTGTGATGCATCTTGTTTCTATTCTCACAATTATCAGGATCAACTGTGTATTATTGAATTATTTTGTTTTCGCATTATTACTCCCCCAAAGTATTATTTTCTGCCTTTCAGTTTGAATTCATTTTTCTTCAATTTCTCGTAGATTCTCTGACATCAACTTCTTTTTATATTTTCTTAGGCCTATAAAAGAGTTGGTGGTATGGTTCACAACGCAGATATGGGGCGAGGTGTTATTGGTGTCATAGATGTTTCAGGCATAATGGTAAACTTTCCCTCAAGTACTTATTTCAGTAGGTGTTCCAAATACTAGTTTCTTGTTTAAAACAAGGTTTTGTTCCATCTTTGACTCCTACAGACTGATGACAAGAATGCATGGGTCCATAACAATAAGCAAGGGTTTTTGGACTGCGAGGCGTTGGCTAAACTTGAGGAGTGGTTGGGTCAAAAAATAGATGAATATTGGGATTACAACTATGATCGCCTGAAATTGGTAAAGTGACCTCTTTTATTTCTGTGTTGCTGAAGAATGGCATTTGGGTGAAATTTTTACAATTGTTTATGGTTTTTGTTTTCTGTTTTTGACTTAAATAATCAACTTTATTTTGTTTGTCGATGAATGAGTTATTTGAAATTTCTTATTTTGGAATTGGAAATGGAGGACAACAATTCTTCTAATTTTCCTCCGATCTTAAATAATAATAAAGGTCCTTGTTGATATTCAGTTTGCACTCTCATTTCAGGCAAAAGTGAATGACACCTACAAGCTTGATAATGTGTGGGTCCAATGTGACAAATGCCGCAAATGGAGGATGTTGACCAAGGGTTTTGATTCTTCAAGTCTTCCTTTAGAGTGGTTTGTGATCTATATCTTGATCTTTTGGCATGCTCTCGTGATAGGGATTCCTAGTCACTCTTCCTTATTTATACTACTTTGCTTAGGTTTTGCTATATGCCTCCTTATAATGGGAACTGTGGAATGCCTGAACAAAAGGTGGACACTGGGGTAGTAATTGTTGGAGCAAAAAGATCTGGTTTTGGTATTCAATCAACCCAAAACACACAGTGTGCTATTGAGAAACTACCCGGTTGTTCCTTCTCCTGCAAACCTGGACAATTTTCGAAGAGGGTCAATAATGGATCCACATTAGCCGAACGTGCAGGTGTTGATGATACAAGACATACAAATCACAACCCTTTAGGTGAAATTCACAGTATTTATAGCCTATCTTAGTAAATTGTGTTGGTCTTGTTTGACTTTTTGGTGCTGGCTAGATTTCTGTATCTACTTGTAGTCTGACAAGTCTTTAAGTATCATGAAAGATGCCCTTAATGCTTCTTCTAATTAACATGGGGATGGTCAATGTGAATTGTTTTCTTATGATATTTTTTATTTCGCATGTGGATCTGCACGACATTAGGAAGATTGCCATAACATAGGTTGTTTTTGTCCCTCTAGTTTTATCTGCTTGTATAGTTTCAAACCATACTAGGTGGGTTTTACCTTGCATATGAGCCACATTATCTCAATCATGTTTCCGTTATGAGTATATTGGTATAGGTCCTCATATAATAGTGTCGACATGATAGAATATATTACTACTATTTTATCTCAATTCGTCAATCTTTCCAACTTCCTGTGTGCCAATGACCAATGTATCTCAATTACTTATATTACTACTATTTTATCTCAATTCGTCGATCTTTTCCGACTTCTTGTTTCATGCTTGCATTTGTGAAGATGATAGTGATGCGGAGTCTACAGAAACAGATGTTGAGACCCCTGTACAATCAACTCTAAAGAGACTCTGCAGAGGCCCTCCAAGAAAATGCAGGCTGCTAAATAAGACTGGTAGATAGGATGGTCTGCAACATAGGTCGCACCGAAGCACTTAATCCCAAATTTGAAGAATTGCATCACAAACCTACTCTAGGTATGTTTGAAGCACCTGTATACTTGAATGCTTATGTTTTAGTAGGGCACTTAATGTCTTATGTTTTAGTCGAACCCTTTGTGGCTGGTTTGGATGCTTGTTAACAAGTTTGTTGTTGTTGTACAGAGAAACTAGTGCGTCGGAAGTAAATTTCATTCTTGTAGAAAGTGCAGGTTTTCTTCTCCCAACTTTTCTACCTTGTAAATAGAGTTGCTTCTGTGTCGGTCACAGACTCAGATGCATCTCACTCCTGATCCTCGTACGAGATAACACTTTTTTCCCGACATGTTGAAACAAATTATGTTTAAGCAGCGTAGAAAGTAGTGGTTTTGTAGCACTATGATTTCAAATCTTATATTTAGGAACCTTTTGAGTTTTGAGAAAATTTGTGATACGTAAATTTCTTAATTGTGCCGAAATATCTAACAAATATTTTACGAGAATTCTGTTTTCTGTCAAATAATTGTGGAAATTCATTGGTAAAAAATAGTGAGAAAGAACATGTCGGTTGGGTTTGGTCTAGGTGGCCCGACGACCTGACCTGAGAACCGATATGAAGTCTTGGTTTTCATTGCAAGCTTGAAAACATATTTTCATCTGGATGCTACAAATCCATCAAAACAATCTTTTCTTTGACTGGATATTTTGTGGTGGGTTCTATTGTATTTGTTTTGGTTGATGATTTGGCATGTTTGGTTCATACTTATTTGGAAGGAGTGGAGAAAGAATGCTTAATTGGTTAATATTTATTACAATTTATATTACCAATTTTTTATTGTGTTTTTTTGGATGGCCAGTTTAACAATTGTTGTGAAGTCGTGGGATGTTGGATTCGTGGAGGGTAGAGAGTTGGATTTTTCTATTAATTTGAACAAAATTGAAAACTACAAATTACTTGAAAACTACTTTTTATTCTTTTACAATTTTATCCATATTTGATCTTAACCTTAGATTAGCTTCAATGGTGAGATTTTAGGAGGTTTAAATTAGTAATATGAGCCTTGTGCTCATTAGATCTTGACTATATATATATAAGTTATCTAAGTCTGAATTAGATGATTATATTATGTCTCAAAGTATTAATGTAGTAATTGTTTTTTACGGTATCCGTTAATGTTTCACTTCATTCACAAGTTTCGTTACTCTGCAGAGCACCAACAGAAATTGACAGTTTACTCTAACTGTAGAGCACCAACTGAAATCGACAGTTCAGACAAATGCATGAAAAACAAAAGACAAATATACAAGTATTGTATATTATTCAACATGAAACTTAAATTTAACCGGTATATACAAGTATCATGTACCAAAATCTTTCATGTACATCAGAACAAGTATTGATATGAAATTTTCTTAAAATTCTACTTCAAATCAAGTTCACGACATCATCAGAGTTCTACCTAGTTTCTTTAAGTTAAAATTTCCGTCATCAAATAATTTCTTGAAGCCAATTAATTTTTGTTAAACGAATCACAAAGATTTTCATCACATCTTTTAAATGCTAGGAATAGACAAAGAAAGGTGTTCCGGGCATATATCAAACTTCCTAGGATTCACTGTTACAAGGTGTATATAAAGTTGGAAAATGATTTGTTGACGCGGTGTGTCCGGGACGATGTCTGACGTGTCAATCCAGTCAGGAGAAATTAAAGATTAATTAAATCATATTTATTTATTTATTTATTTTGTGTCACATCACACACACGCTAAACTATGTGAATTTTGGTTTCCACCATACATATCTCCTCAAAATCTTTCATTAACTCTCTCTCAAAACCTATCATTCTCCATCATTTTCTCCCGGTGGAATGCGAGATCTATAAGAGGGATGCCGAGAGAGACGACGCGGGAGTGAGTCTTGAGGAGGTGGGGACACCGACGACGTTGGTTAAGACGTCACGATGTAGTTGGTCGACGAGGAGGAGGAAGTGGTCGGTGTTGGAGTCTGTCTCGAGGCGAGGAGGAGAAATGTAGTTATTGTAGCTGATTTGAGTTTTTTTGTAATGTTTTTGGGGGAAAGTTTGGTTTTCGTGGTTGATTTGAAGTTTTTGGTTTTGTTCTGTGATGGATTGATCTTGATTTTTTTGGAAGTGTATTTCTTTGTAAATGATTTGAGTTTTTTTATGTTGAGTTTTTGCGGAAAAGATTGTTTCTTTGTGGTTGATTTGAAGTTTTTGGTTTTGTTATGTGATAGATCGATCTTGGTTTTTTGATGTTATTTTGGAAAGTTTGTTTCTTTGTGGCGTTTTTGTTTATATAGTTGGTTTGTCTTTGATATTAATTTTTCGGGGTTTTTGATTTGTTTTCATGGAATTGGGTTTGATTTCGTATTCTTGAAAAGGACAAACGCAGGTGATAAAAAAGACAAACTCAAACTTAAAAATGACAAACCATTACTTAAAAAGGACAAACAATTACTTAAAAATGACAAAACCTCGACATAGAAAAGACAACCCACAAATATGAGGACCGACCCAACTGTTAAAAATGACAAAATCATAGTTAAAAAGACAAACCACTACTTAAAAATAACAAATCATTACTTAAAAAGGACAAAATCTCGACATAGAAGTGACAACCAACCAATGTAAGAATGACCGACCAAACTGTTAAAAATAACAAAATCATACTTAAAAAGGACAAACCAGTACTTAAAAAAGGCAAAACCTCGACATAGAAATGATAACTCATCAATATAAGAAGGACCGACCCAACTGTTAAAAAAGACAAAATCATACTTTAAAAGTACAAACTGGTACTTAAAAAGGATAAACACGTACTTAAAATGGTAAAAAACTACTATTTAAAAATGACAAATCATACATTAAAAAAGACAAACTCGTATGTTAAAAATGACAAACGTAGATGTTAAAAACGACAAACTTATATATTTAAAAAGATAAAAGATAAACTCTTCATTTTATCATTGTATCCAAATGTTGCATTGGGAAACATAAAAGTTGTATGGGGAAACCAAACATTACAGTGAGAAAGTAATGTTGCATTGAGAAATTAAAGATTGCATGTGACACAGACATGTTATTAAATTAATCTCTGCTGATTAGACTGACCACGTCAGATGCGTCTCGGACGCCTGCGTCCTTGTATGACGATCCAATAAAGTTCTGTTGATATTATCTTTAACACGTGATATATATATATATATATATATATATATATATATATATATATATCCAGGTGTATAAGGTGATTATCTTTTTAAAACAAAAATATGCGGTTTATCGTGGGAGGTTGTGTTCAACAAAGAAGATAAAAATAACAAAACTTGGAGAAAAAAAATCATAATAACACATCATGAAAATAAAATATTCCAAATAGAAAATAAGACTGCTACTCTAAAAACTCTCAACCATACAAAAAAATAAATACCCGTGGAACACAGGTTTTGACCCATCTGGGATGCATTATTAGCCTTGCGTTCTAACCAAGGGGTTAAATTGGAAGAGTTACTATTTGATCCTTCCGCTCTTGAACTTTGGTTCATGAGAAACATGTTGACAATTAAGAAATGGAAATTGATAGATGACCGCTCTTTAGGACGCTACTTGAGCGACACGGCTTAATTGACACTCTCCATGTCAGCAGAGAAAAAAGTTTCTTTTTTTATTTTATCCCTCAATTCTTTGGTTATCCGTACAAATGTCTCCATCTCTCCATCGCTCCCTCCATCCCTCATTAATGCGTCTCAAATCACTCCATTCCTTCATCATTTTGGCGCTCCTACACAACAGAAGACTTCTTATTCATCTCAAGATGCGTCTTCCTTTTTCTTCTATTATCTTCTGTGGTCCTTCCTCTGTACTTTAATGAAAATCATTAATGTGCCTTCCCAAGTTGAGTAGTCGGCAAACGTTCCTAAGGAAGAGATGTATTTTCCTTCTTTCGAAGAAGCCAAAACATTTTACGTGGCCTATGACGATTCTTGTGGTTTTGGTGTTAAGACAAGATAATCTCATTACGACCGTGGTGTTGTTATACGGGTCAAGCTGACTTGCTCCAAGGAGGGCACAACACCAACAAATCAAGGGCAAGGGAAATTGAAGCCTAGGTTATCCAGTAGAGTCCAATGCACTGCTCGGATAAGGGTCTCCGGAAACCCAGCAAGGGGTTACCACAATGCGTTTTCTCAAACAAAAACGAACCGTCCCTGAGGCCGCCAAAGCACGCATATCGTGCAATGATACTACTGGGATATCGGCTGCTAAGATCATGCAATCTTTTGTGGTCGAGGCTGGAGGTCATGACAAATTGACTTTCAACAAAAGGGATTTAAGGTTTGTGTTCTCTCTGCCAAACATAATTGAAGTTCAACATTTTGCGTCTGGTCTTAGTGGTTTCTGTGTGCAGGAATGTTGTAAACGAAGTCATAAATTTAAAGATGGGGCCTGATGATGCACAAGCTCTTCAGAACTATTTCATTATGATGCAGAAGATTGATTCCATGTTTTTCTATGTAATGGATATGGATGACGAAGGAAGACTACGGAACGTGTTTTGGGCTGACTGTCGTTCTAGAGCTGCATATTCATACTTTGGAGACGCAATATGTTTCGACACCACCTACATTACAAACAAATACGACATGCCCTTTGCCCCATTTGTAGGAGTTAATCACCATTTCGAGTCAGTTTTGCTCGGTTGTGCTTTGCTGTGTTCTGAGACCACTATAAATTACATATGGTTGTTCCAAACATGGTTGTCGTGCATGAACGGTAAGGTGTGGCTATGTCCAGTTAAAGGTCTGTGACTGTTCAATTTGAGGTGTGTATGTGTTCGGTTTAAGTGGTGGAACTGTTCGGTTTAAGTGGTGTGACTGTTCGGTTTAAGTGGTGTGACTATTCGGTTTAAGATTTGGATCCGTTCGGTTTAAGTTTTGTGCCTTTTCGGTTTATGGTGTGGACCTGTTCGGTTTAAGTTATGTGACTGTTCGGTTTGAAACTTGTGTGACTGTTCGGTTTAAGGTGTGAATCCGTTCGGTTTAAGTTGTGTGACTGTTCGGTTTAAGGTGTGAATCCGTTCAGTTTAAGTTGTATGTCTGTTCGAATTAAGTTGTCTGTTTGTTCGGAATAAGTTGTCTGTCTGTTCGGAATATGATGAGTGTCTGTTCTGTTAAAGTTTTCAAAGTAGGATTTTGTACCTTTCAATATATGACTCACTCCTTTTAAATTGCCCCCTTATGCAAATGTAACCCCCAGCCATAATAACAGATCAATGTGGTGTCATTACTGCTGCTGTAAGGAATGTCTTCCCAGATTCAAGAGACAGATTCTGTATATGACACATAATGAACAAAGCTCCCGTGAAGTTGCCGATGCAGTATCGGAAGCACATGTTATTTGATCTGAAATTGATTGTATATGATTCCAAAACCCCAGCAGAATTTGATCGTAATTGGCAGGGTTTCCTTCTTGATTTTGACCTGCAGAACCATAGCTGGCTCAAATCGATTTATGCAATCCGAGAGTCGTGGATACCTGCATTTGTTTACTGTTAACCAGTCGACCGTTTTTGCACAGTACTGCAGACTTGTCAAATTTCGGTTTAACCCATACAAAATTTGACATTTCGGGATTAGTAGTAAATTCACAACTTATGTAACATATTATCCTATGTAATGATAAATCATTACACCCCATAATATTTACGTCACATATGTATTTAATTTAGATTCTAATTATGTTATTAATCACAACATAATTATGATTTTGCTTGTTCACCCCATGCGTCCTATTTTCTACATGAAACCCGACACATCTTATGAACTCAAAATCCACATTTCTTGTTTCCCAGTTTTGTGGTGTGACCTATGGGAGGATCTAAACTAAGTTGGCAGTGATATTAAGAGCTTAATATCACAAGCTAGAAGCGGTATCTAGGTACACATTATAGCTTCCAATTAGTTAGATGTCTTAATTCCACTCGAATCAAAACCCGATCCATTTAGTGATGGAGTGCACCACTTGTGTCCGTCCCTTGCCTCATGATATTAAGAATACACACAAAGTAGTATTGTGTTATCTTTGAATTAGTATTCATTTCTTGATCTCTTTAAGCTAGTTATAAATGTGTGACTTAACTCAAATCATATTGTACACATTATAACTTTTGCTTTATCAAGGGGCACACTAATATCATCACTCAATTAAGAGGGGCAATGATAATATTTTGACTAACTATCTTCTCCAACGAAAGTCATACTTAACCAACCAATGCCTTTACACTACACTTATCGATAGCTTAAGACACTAGTCTAATCAAGCATTTCTTAAGTGATCGGATATAAGTCTCATATCAAAGGACCAAGGACACAGTAAAATATCAATGACACAGAAACACATTTCTATAATATTTTACTTATTAGGTCTATTCAGTATACAAAAGTAATATTTTCCTCTTTTGTGTACCCGTGTTGTCACTCACTTGTAGAGCTACAATGATCTACGACCAACAAGACAATCTTAACTCGGTAATTAATGTCCCATGTTAATTACCATGATTGCGAATATCTTTTGTTTTATGTAAACCAATATCTTTTAGAGCTCTACGGTTAAGGACCAAGAGCCTCTTCCTTAACACTTCCAAAAGACGAATAACATAAACAAGGAACAAAATGATTTCTCATTCAATTCATAACAATTGACATTTAAAAGTAAAACTTTTAGAACACATTCCCTTCAATCTCCCACTTGTTATTAAAGTTTTCTTCCACATACATACTTAATGTATAAAACAATAATAACTAGGGTAAACCCCATTACATATCAATCATCAAGCCAATCTACATGGTTCCTCAATCCCATGGACTCGAAAGGCATTTCGCCCTTGGCTTGGGATAATGATTTTGTGAATGGATCAACTGTGTTGCTGTTGGTGTCCACCCATAAAAGATTTATTTTGCCTTCGTCGATGAGGTCACACGTCACGAAGGACTTACGATCCATGTACTTCACTTTGTGGTGTGATTTGGGATCCTTGATTTGCGAGATATATGCACTATTGTCGCAAAATAGCTCTATTGGTACCTCGCTCGAGGGAACTACTCCACGCTCTTTAAGGAACTTCTTAATCCACACTCCTTCCTTGCTCGCTTCAGCGACAACCATTACTTCGGAAGCCGTGGTTTAGTCGGCCGTAGTGCTTTGGTTCCAACTACGCCAACTCACAGCTCCACCATTCAGAAGAAAGACATATCCTGATTGCGACCTTCTATCGTCTGGATCACTCCTGAAACTCGCATCCGAGTAACCTTCGGCTATCAATTCCCTTTGTCCTCCGTAAACAAGAATCTTATCCTTAGTCCGGTTAATGTACTTTAGGATATTCTTGACCGCAGTCCAATGCTCAGGACCTGCGTTGGATTGGTGACGACTTGTCACGCTTAGAGCATACGAGACATCGGGTCTTGTGCAAGTCATCACGTACATGGTCGACCCAATTGCCGAAGCATAAGGGACATCCTTCATGTACTCTAAGTCCTTACGTGATTGAGCACATTGAGACTTCTTGAGTTGCACACCCATACTCATTGGCACACTGCCCTTTTTAGAGTTGTTCATCTTGAACCTTTCCAAGACCTTGTCAATGTATGTACGTTGACTCAGGCCAATGAGTCTACGAGATCTATCTCGGTATATCTTGATTCCCAAGATGTATTGAGCCTCATCCATATCTTTCATTGAAAATGCAGATTTCAATGAACTTCTCGTTTGCTCAAGCAAAGGAATATGATTGCCATGCGCAATATGTCATCGACATATAAGATTAGGAATATTACGTGGCTCCCACTAACCTTCTTGTATATACAAGGTTCTTCCTTACTTTGAATGAAGTGAAGCTTCTACACTTCCTCGTCAAAGCGTTTGTTCCAACTCCTTGATGCTTGCTTCGATCCATAAATGTATCTTTGAAGCTTGCATACCTTCTCGCTATTCTTTGGATCTTCAAAACCTTGAGGCTGTACCATGTACACATCCTCCTCCAAGTTCCCATTAAGGAACACCGTTTTGACATCCATTTGCCATATTTCATAATCATGAAATGCGGCAATAGCGAGCATAATCCGAATAGACATGAACATGGCAACCGGTGAAAAAGTTTCATCATAGTCAATTCCTTGAACTTGAGTGAAACCCTTCGCTACAAGCCTTGCTTTGTAGGTTGTCAAGTTCTCATCCATGTCCATCTTCCTCTTGAAAACCCATTTATTTTGAATGACCTTTTTCCCTTGAGGAAGGTCAACCAAGTTCCACACTTGATTATCATACATGGATTCTATTTCGGATTTCATGGCTTTAAACCATAGTTTGGAGTCTTTTCTTTCCATTGCTTCTTGGAAGGTCAAGGGATCATTGGTATCAAGTACCATGATTTCATGAAGTCCGAGATACAAGTCGGGTTTCTTCCTTTCCCTCGTTGACCTTCTAAGTTCTTTTGGTTCTACGTGTACTTCTCGAACTTCTTCCACAATTTCTTGCGGAATTGGTTCGTGTTCAGTTCGATTCTCGAACGTACACTTGGTGGGGAAGATTGAGTTTCTCTCACAATTTCTTGCGAGGGTCTCTCGCTCACGCTCCCACTAACCAAAGGAATCTCGGTTGGGCCTTCATAATCTCGAATGTCATCATTCATGTCATGATCTTGTAGAGTATCTTGATATTCCTCAAGCACAACCCTACTCCCACTACTTTTTACTCTTTCCAGAAATTCTTTTTCCAGAAATGTGCCATCCCTCTCTACAATCACTCGAATGGAGGTGATATGCCAAAAGTAGTATCATCTTGTCTCACGAGGATAACCAATAAAGAATCACTTATCCGCTTTTGGTTGAAGTTTGGTCGACATCAATTTCTTGACGTAAGCCTCACAACCTCAAATCTTGAGAAAATTGAGCTTAGCTGTTTTACCACTCCATAGCTCATAAGGAGTTTTCTCTACGGATTTGGATGGAACATTATTTAGTGTGGAAGCCGCAGTTTGTAGTGCATAACTCCAAAAGTAAAGAGGTAATTCCGCATGACTCATTATTGACCGAACCATGTCGAGCAATGTCCTATTCCTCCTTTCGGATACCTCATTCCACTGAGGTGTACCGGGAGGGGTGAGTTGAGGTACAATACCAAACTCCTTTAGGTATGAGTCAAATTCGGCACTTAAGTACTCACCTCCACGATCCGTTCGTAGAGACTTGATTTTCTTGTCGAGTTGGTTCTCTACTTCATTTTTGAATTCTTTGAACTTGTCAAAGGATTCACTTTTGTTTCTCGTTAGATAAACATAGCCATAATGACTATAATCATCCGTGAACGTAATGAAGTACCTGAAACCATCTCGTACAGTGGTACTCATTGGACCACATACATCGGAATGTATCAAATCCAACAAGCCACTTGCCCTTGAGCCTTTCTTCTTGAAAGACTTTTTGGTCATTTTTCCCATTAAACATGGTTGGCACGTCTCCAATAATTTAAAATCAAGTAGACCAAGAAGGTTAGCTTCTTGCAATTTCTTGATGCGCTTTTCATTTATGTGACCAAGACGATATTGTTGGCTTTTTGACCTTAATCCTTGTTTTGATGATTTAATCAACCTAATCTTAATCATAAGTAATGTAGAGTAGCACACATAGTGCATTGCATATATATTGCATGTGCTAACATCTACAGGTGATCAAGACTCAAGAAAGAAGAAAAATCAAGTCAAGACATGTAATCAAGCTGGATTGAAGACATGTATTTTACTTTTCTTTGAGTCTTAAGAACATATGTGAATTGAGCATAACTTAAGCTAATATCCATGCATTCACATACTAGGTTCCTTAGTGAAGTCACACACAAAATTTCAGATCAATCGGACTTCGAGAGGTCATCCAAAACATAGTCGGAAAATCACTAAAACTAAACCTTAAATCATGTCCGAAAACGTTCGACCGATTGGACCTTTTGTTCGACCGGTTTCAGTAGATTTAGAGTTTTTACATGACCATTTTTGTTCAACCGATTTGCCTCATAGTTCAACCGATTTCAGTAGTGTTTTGCCCAGACTAAAACGGTCGACCGGTTTTGCCATTTTGTTCTACCGTTCCGGGTTTTCATGTGACCGTTTTATTTTGTCGTATTCAACAACGGTCCACAGAAAATATGAATTCACCCACTTTGATCAGAACATCATCAACCACACCTCTAGGAATCTTAACAGATCTATCAGCCAATTGGAGTGTGGTCCTAGTCTGTTTAAGGTCTCCTATATCCAATTCTTTATATACAGAGTAAGGAAGCAGATTAACACTAGCACCCAAATCCAGCAAGGCCCTATTGATTA
Source organism: Triglochin maritima (assembly GCA_963682175.1). Taxonomy (NCBI): domain Eukaryota; kingdom Viridiplantae; phylum Streptophyta; class Magnoliopsida; order Alismatales; family Juncaginaceae; genus Triglochin; species Triglochin maritima. The sequence continues at coordinate 10,703,748 of OY821785.1, forward strand.
AGGTGTTACCAATTACACATGAAATAGTTGGACAACCAGGGTCTTTATATTTGATTTGTGTGGGTTGGGTTAACACAGAACTTATATTTGCAGTTAAGAAAGCTCTTTTTGGTACTTGTGTTTTCCTTTTCTTGGTGCATAAGTCTTTTAAGAATCGTGCATAAGGTGGAATTTGTTGAATAACTTCTAATAAAGGGATGTTTACTTTTACTTGCTTAAAAACTTCCAACATTTTCTCCATTTGATTTGTATGATTCTTATTAAGTCTATTAGGGAATGGTGCTTTGGGAATGAATACTCTTTCAGGTTTAGTTGGTTCAATTTCAATTGGTTCCTCCGATTGAATTGGTGGCTCATTAGATGGTTCAGGTATGACAGAATTATTAGGCTCATTAACAAAGGGTGAGTGACTTTGTTATTAACAGATTTTCCAGATCTTAATGTAAGTATAACATTAATGTGTTGATTTTGCTCTTCTTCTTGAACCATATGAACTAGTCTGTTATTATTGTTCACATTAGGAGGTGGTGCATTATGTGGTACATTAGGTGGATGCCTAATTTGTTGAGGATTGAATGATTGAGGATTAAATGGTTGAGGTGGTTGATATGGCATATGTTGATGTGGTTGATATGACATATGTTGATTATGTGGATTGTTAATTCTTGGGTTCACCTCGGGTTGGCTTGAGAATCTTCCTCTTTCTCTTTCACCTACAACTTGTGCTAATTGACTTACTTGAGTCTCCAGCTTTTGAAAAAATTGAGTAGTTGTTTGAACAAATGTTTTCATTAAGTTTTCCAATTCAGTTAATCGGACATCACTATTATTGTTGTTGTTATTTGGGTACATTTGTTGTCTAGGTGGTTGGCCTTGCTGAGGCATGGGTGCAGGATTTGAATTCCCTTGGCTCCATGAAAAATTGGGATGGTTGCGCCAACCTGGATTATAGGTTGACGAATAAGGGTCGTTCCTAGGACGATTAAATGCAACATTAACTTGTTCCACGTCCGAAGAAATGTGTGCACACTCCTCCAAAACATGACCAGTTTGACAACACCTAGAGCAAGAAACAGAAGACATTTTATTTACTTGGGGTCGGGTTTGAAGCTCTAGAGTTTCCATCCTACGCATAAGGGTGACTAATTTTGCTTCAGCAGCTATAGAAGCATCTACAGCTAAGACAACTGATCTGGATTGATTTGCTATTCTAGATCCAATATTCGGGTTGGTCGGTGCCCTAGCCGTGTCCTATTGCATACTATTATCAGCTAAGTCTTCAAGAAAAGTCCAAGCATCATTCTCATTTTTGGACATAAAGCTTCATTGGCTTACAGATTCTAGCATAACTCTAGATGTAGGTGTCAATCCCTCATAGATAATTTGGCACAATTGCCATCTTGGAATTCCATGATGAGTGCATTGGGTCAGCAGGTGCTTAAATCTTTCCAAATAGGAATAAAACGACTCGCTCTCAGATTGAACGAATGCACAAATTTCATTTCTAATCCTAATAGTCTTATGGTTGGGGAAATATTTCTTTAAGAACACTTGAACAAACTCAGCCCAACTCCTAATAGATCTTTCGGCTAGACTATATATCCATTTCTTAGCGTCGTCCTTCAGTGCTAGAGGCACGAATTTAAGACGCACTGTCTCCTCAGAGATATGCTGGTATTGCATAAGGGAGCAGATTTCCTCAAATTCTCTAAGGAAGAGATATGAGTCTTCCCTAGAGGTGAACTTGGGCAACATACTCATGTATTGTGCCTTCAGTTCGAAGTCGCGACCCGGTATGGTGGGCATAACGATGCATGATGGCTGAGCAGCCATCGTTGGGTAGCACCGATCCCTCAGAGTCATAGGTGGTGCAACAGGTGGGTCCACTACATTCTCATCCATTGGATCCGGGTGAGGTGGTGCAACAGGTGGATTGGGGCTAAGCTCTAGACTGGAATCTAGATGAACTAGTGAGAGTCGATTGCTCAAGTCCCGAACCCAAATCTGAGTGCACCGGTTCGAATTAATTTTTGAATTCAAATTCGAAATTTAAATTTAAATTTCAAATTCAAGAATCAATTGATTTTTTATTTTATTTTTTTTGTAATAATTTTTTTTTCAAAAAATGGAAACAAACAATAGAAGGGGGAAAAATGAGAAAGGAATCCTAATCTAGAGAATTGAGGTGAGAAGAGAAAGAAGACTCAGATGAGAAGGGAAACTTAAATCTAAAAGATAGTTGAGAGGGTTGGTCAGAAGTTTCCTAAACAAGCACGGTTCAAACAATCCTTGACCTAGTGTAGCTTCAATCTAGACGACTCCTAACTGGTTGAGTCGAATTGGTTCGCTTGATTCACCTCCCTCACTAATCAAACCAAATTGGCCAGACCGTGTATAGCTAGTGGAAACGCTTCCGACAGAGTCGGTGCCAATTAGACAACCACTTCGCTTGGAAGACTTATATCAACACAAAAACACTTTCTAGACACCAAATTAAATTCGATCAGCTTCAAGTCATAGCAAGTCAAACCAATCTTCTCCTTAATTGAGTCTGAATCCTTAGGGGCCAATGTCTAATTGATTTTAAATTAAGGCTTGGGTGACACTTTGGGATTGTTATTTGTGGGCCACGGAAGGGTGATGAAATCCCCACCGTATCTTTTCCTACGGAGTTGCCCTTAAGATAGTTTAACTTAAATCTAGCAAAGATAGTCAAACATTGGTCTTTAATTGGGGGACAATTGCAAGGGTTGTATGCAAACTAATTTATATGCTTAAATGCAATCGATAAAAACTGCGCACGTACGTTGCCTCCAGCACTCTTCAACAATGAATTGATTTGCAAAATTTAGCATACATAATGCGAGAAAATCTCTAAATGATGCATGCACTAAGGCCTTTCTAATTTTGCAAAATTTTAGGTCACAAGTTGAATTAGTGCCAATTATGGAAGTTTGCCCTACACATGCAATTCTACCAAAAATGAAATTTTCCGAAAATAGAAATTACGAGGAAAAGACAACAAAGGTTACCTACGCACGCTCAGTCGGGTTCGCCGCGCGCTCTCGACAATTTCAAGTGCTCTATGCGTCTAACCAGAGATGAGTCGAGTCCCAGAGAAATTTCATGCGATACTGTTCAACCCGTGCGGCGTTTCCGCCGCAGAATATACTTATAGGGCGGCGTTTTCGCCGCCTGTTCAGTTTGGATCTCCTCCGAATTTTAGTGTCGTCTCTAATACTTCCTGAAAAGCACAGATAAAACGTTAGATCGCGAAAACCAAGATCCAAACAAAACAAAAAAAAATCACAAAAACTTGAAATTCTCGTCACCTCCCCGGCAACGGCGCCAAAAACTTGATGAACGTTTTATTTATACCGCAAGTGCACGGCGTCGATAAAGACGCGGTAAGTACGGGTCGAACACAAGGAGGGAGGGATTCTTATATTTTTGTGATTTTTTTGATTAAGGAAAGAAAAAGAGAAATAAGGTTGGTTTGTGATTTTTGGATTTTTTACTTTTTCTATAGCAAGAACAACAAAAACAAAAACAAAAACTAAGAAGGAACAACTATGGACGAGAGTCCAGTGGGTGGGAGTTATGAATCTTCGATTTAGATTAGAGATCACGAAAATTATTATAAATCAAGTGAGATATTAAGCATCATATGATAATTGATTTAACAAAAATTCATATGATCAAAACACTAACAAGAAATTAAAATAAAAACGATCTCTCTTCTCTAACCCTAAATCCGTCACCCCCACTTTGGAGGGTTTTAGAAACCCATGGGGAGAAGATGAGGAGAAGGGTCATGGAGATCATCGAGAGACTACGAAAAAAAAGAGATATTATACTAAACTACGATCTACGAAAACCAATGCAATTATTCTAAGCATGCAACAAATTATTCTAAGAGAAGAATAAACAACAACTAAATTACTATGCTGGAATTAAGAACATGAAATATTAATCTAAAACTAAGCTTACAAAAGACAAAGACAAGGGAGAAATAAATGGGCAGAATTTTATTGCTATAGAATGGAAATACAAAAAAGTTTTTTTTCACAACAATATTTCGGGACTATTTACAGCCCATACAAGGAACCCTAAGTATGCATAAGGAAGTACACGTGCTGTAACACAACTGGACAAAAATAGGAGGCACGGATCGCAAACCGAGCGACGTTTCCGCCGCACATTGACCGTCAGATGCGGTGGAATCGCCGCATGGATGGTCCAGATCAATTTGTGAATTTGCGGGTGTGTTTTTGGTATGTGCTAGATGGCCTCCACGCGTCTAAATCAATTATTGCATATCTTTGGAGATCCGAATTTAATTTCTTCTTGAATACTTCTCCAAAATAATTTTTTAGTCCTTCTAATTTGCGATCAGGTCCCTGACTTTTTATGTAATCAATTCCCTGGCCCTTTATGTGATCAATTGGATTTCAACTTGAGCTTGAATCTCTAGCTAATTGGTCTTTGTGATCTATTTGAGTTCATTGCACGCGTTTTAGCTCGAATATTGGTAAATTGTATTGTAACTCCTGAATTCTGCACAATTGCTCAAAACAATACCTTAGTAGCATTTATTTATATAAAAATAATCTAAATGAAAGACATATGATGCAATGTATGTAGGGTCGTGCATTGACCGGGTCAAACCGGTCAACCGGACCGGACCGGACCGGTCGGTCCGGGTTCGGTCCCGAAATTTTTGAAAAAATCCGGTCCGGGTTTCGGTCCGGCAAATTTTAAATTTTCCGGTCCGGTCCGGACCGGTTCAATTTTTTTTTAAATTTAAGGTAAAAAATCAGGTTTTTGGACCGGACCGGGTGGAAAACATTTTATATATATAAAAAATAAAAAACAATCGGGGCCACGTGCCCCATCCAATCGCCTGGGTGGAAAATCAGGCGGTTTCCCGCCCAATTTTCCACCCGGGCGGGAGACACGTACATCTCCATGCGGATGTGTCGGGAGTTATTTTCGGGCGCGTGAGTTTTTAGCACCGCTAAGGATGGTCTAACTACTTAAGATATTTCTTCTGCAAAGGTAATTTCAGTTATCTCGTGTAATTATGATTTCGAGGAGATTTTCTGGACCATCTTGGTGTAACCTACAATAGGGCCCATTTTTTTTGGGGGGGGGGGGGGTATTTAATTCGAGGATTTTATTATATATTTATATGATATATATATATATATATATGTAAATTGCTTTAAAAACACATAATTTTGATCCATGTAATGTATTGTGTTTTAAAATTCATGATTATTTTCATGATTAATCTATTAATTTGCTGAAAATTGCCTATGAAACAAATTGCTATGTAGAAATTAAATGTTAGGTGTTTTATGTTTATATTATTTTCATCCATGTAATGTGTTTACTGGTTAACTATCCAAGTAGTGTTGAAACTAGAAGTCAATTTAATGGAAGATTGAGTTTGAGATTTGAAACTTCACATCTTCTAGTTGTACTAAAACTTATATTAATGTAATTTAACTTTTTAATATTAGGATGAAAATTTTTTATTGGAACTTTTTTCACAAGTTCAAGCGGAAGTAAACATGGACATCGATCGATTACACATCTTGATTACTTCAAAAATGACATTTTTCATGCGGTAATTGATACTCAATTACAAGAACTTAATAATCTTCTAATGACTTTTATGTGTGTTTTTAAGTTAAAATCTTTGAGTTTATTAATCGTTTAGTTTGACTGTCGTGGATTTTTTTTGTCCCCCTTATGAAAATATCATGGATCCGCCACTGATCTGTTGGCTTTTTGACATTAATCTATGTTTTGATGATTTATTCAACCTAATCTTAATTATAATCATGTAGAGTAGCACACATATTGCATTGCATATATATTGCTTTGTGCTAACCTCTACAGGTGATCAAGACTCAAGGAAGAAAGGAAATCAAGTCAAGACATGTAATCAAGCTCATTTGAAGACATGTATTTTGTATTTCTTTGAGTATTTAGGAACATTGTGTAATTGAGCATACTTGAGCTAAAAACTACTCAACCACACACTAGGTTCCCTATAGAAATCACAAACAAAATTTCACATAATTTGGACTTCAATAGATCATCCAAACTAGAACCGGAAAACACCTAAACAAAACTTGAACTGCCTGGACCAAAACGGTCGACCGTTGAAACCTTTCCGTTCGACCATTTACACATATTTTCAGACCGTTTGTTTTGTCGTATTATACCCAACGGTCGTATTCGTATTATTCCCGAATACCCCAAAATTACAAAACCTCCGGTCGACCGAAACTTTCCTAACGGTCGACCGAACCAACACAATTTGGTCTCCCAGAAGTGCCTGGACTAATTCGGTCGACCAATCTCCTGAGCCCGTTCGACCGTTAACTTAAGTGAACCCAAGTCAAAGCTGAATTTTTACCAAATGGTCGAACGATATACCCGTTTCGGTCGACCGTTTTTATGCAGAATTGCGTCCTGCAGGTTTCTGTTTTGTGCATTTCATACCAAACTCTTACACAATCAAACCCAACGGCTATAATTATTTTGGAGCTTATAAATAGAGATGTAAAACACATTTTAACACATCTCTCCAACACCTATTTGTCCCCATCATTAGAGAGAAAACTCCATACACTCAAAAGCTCAAACCTTCCACACTTAGTGATCTATTCCATATTCTACTCAAATGTGCTCAAGTTTAGAGAGTATTGTTTCACTCCAATTGTTTGTTAAGGAAGCAAGGGTCTTGGTGAAAGCCCAAGACACAAGTATAAACTTCGGTGAGACCCGAAGTGATCCCTCTTGGATTGTGAGAGGAGTAGCCAAGCTCGGCGAGGGTTGTTCGCGAGCTTGAAGATTGTAAATGTGTTCTTTCCCGGCCCGGAACAGGGATTTGTTAGTGAAGTCGCGAGCGGAGCTTGCAAGAGAGGACGTAGGCGGTGGCCGAACCTCTGTAAAACCCCCGTGTTCCATTGTGGTTTGCCTTTATCTTCCTTTTACTTGCTTGTTTATTTTTGAATTCCGCTGCATATCTTTGATAGTTCAAACATGTAGATAATTAGCCGTAATTGTGATTAGAGATTGTGGACCCATAACCCACACGATCCTACGTTATGTACTAACATAAAATCTCTCTTAAATTAATCAATTAATTTTAGTCGTATAATATTATCAATTTAATAAAGTTGAGAGACCTAATACATGGTCAATTCAATTTCTATTATTGTTAAATGCTACTTTTTGTTTGGTTTTCTTAGTTGTTTCATTGTATAATGATTTGATTTCAACCCACGTATTCCAAATAGAAAGTCAAAATATGTATATTAAATCAGAGGCCAAAAGGACGAAAATATTGTAAATTTCTACCTTCTCTTCCATCTACGACATGTTTGAATCACTTCTACAGTTATATTTGTTAATATTATCTGGCCTACATTATTCTATTAATTAATTAAAAAATTAATTAACTAAAACCATAACTATCCATTACATGTATTAGTGAGTAGTTATTTTGACGGAAGAAATTACTCCACACAAAAGTCTATAAATAAATATTTTTGATTCAAATTGTTACCGTAGTTATTATTCCACTATCATCTTCTTAAATTTCTCCAAAAAGATTATCCATCGTTAAGTCTAGGGAAAACAATTGAAGATCAACTCCCTAAAGTTTCGCTTCCACATCAAGGTTTCATAATATCTTTACAATCCGATTGCAAGTATTTGTTTTTTGTTATTTTATATGAAATTTATGGATCATAGGAATATATCTTGTGTTCTTAAAGTTATTGAATACATATATTTCTATCATTTGGTATCAGTCTTTTTTACTCCGAAATGTCACTTTTGTAAGAAATCTGGACGTATAAGGAAGGAATGTTACGATTTCAAAGCATGACTTGCTAAAAAGAATAATGAAACCAACTTTATGATTTATGAATTCTTTTTAGTTGATGTTCCTTCACATACATGGTGGGTTGACACCGATGCAATTGTGAACCTTACGAACTCATTGCAGAAATTCCATTCCGTGACGAAACTCCCAAAGAGAGGATGGAAACTTAAAGTTTCTAATGGGTAAGAAATTGAAGTTTAGGCTATTAGAATCATTCATTTAGTTTTAGAAAATAGTTTTGTCCTCTATTTATACGATGTAGTTTAAATTTCCACTGTTATTTGGAATAAAAATTCAGTGTCTAAACTTGACATTTGTGGTTATTCACGTCAGTTTGGAAATTGGATGTTTAAACTTTATGATAACTATTGTCTTGTTGTTTTCGGTATTTTAGAGGGTGACCTCTACAAAATGCATCTCAATTATTCATTGACAGTCTTTATTGTCTATGAATGTTAATAGTGTCAATAGTTGTAAACGTGGAATCAAAAGAAATCGTGATAGTAGAGACTCATCAAATTATGACACTGTCGTTTAAGTCATATTTCGAGAGACAGAATGCAACATCTCGTAAAAGATGAAATTCTCCATACATTAGATTTTTTTGATTTTGATGATTGGGTTGAAGATATTAAAGGAAAATATGTTAAATGAACTAAAAAAGACTACTCGAAGTGGGGGACTTTTGGAAATTATCCACACAGATATGTGTAGACATTTTCCCACTCTGAGTCTTAATGGACATAGATCATTCATTAAGTTAATTGATGATTATTCCTGTTATGTTTATGTATACCATATTCAAGAAAAATCTGAATCACTAGAAAAATTCAAAATTTTTAAGACTGAAGTTGAAAATCAACTGAACCTTAAAATTAAAGTAGTGAAACTAGATAGAGACAATGAGTATCATGGTAGACAACGATTCAGATCAAAATCCAGGCCATGCTTTGTTTCTTCAAGATAATGGTATCGTCCATCAATTTTCAATGCCGGGGGATCCCCAACAAAATGATGTAGCTGAGAGACAAAATCGTACACTTATGGATATGATACGAAGTATGATATGCAACACAAACTTACCTGATTATCTATGGATGAAAGCACTAAAGACAATTTTGCATATTCTAAATCGGGTTCCTAGTAAATCTCTCCCAAAAATACCTTATGAATTGTGAACATGTCGAAAACCAAGTTTAGGATATTTACGTGTTTGCGGTTGTCCTGCTGAAGCTGAAATCTTCAATCCACAAATTAAGAAACTTGACCCTAAAACCATTAGTTGCTATTTTATTGGTTATCTAGAGAGATTAAAAGGTTTTCGTTTTTATTGCTCATCTTGTACCACTAAAATTGTTGAAACGAGACATGTCGTATTTTTGAAAATGACAACTTCAGTGGGAGTAATGAAATTTAAAAGGTTTATCTTGAGGAAAATCAGACTTATGTTCCTATCCCGACGATCCGAGAGGTTTTTAAACTCTACACCTCCTTTGGAGAATGTAGAAATTGACTTAAACAATACACCTGAAATCTGAGGCATATCAAAATGGACAGACAAGTTCAACAACTATTTACTCAACCAAAACATGTGAAAATTGACAACTCTCAAGGGGAGAAAATTTTAAAAAACAATTTCTCCAATGTGTCCTGGAGAACTTTTCAATCCCAATGAGATGCCCAGTAACAATAACATCTGAACTATGTACGAATCATGATATGTTTAATTCTACATTCCTTATTCTTAACTTTTCAGTTCACCAAAAATATCTTTCAAAGGCACCAGAAATGTTATGCTGCCATTGTTGTTGTCAGTTTTGTTGTTGCCTACTTCAGTGCTGATATCGAGGTTTGCATCGGTGTTGTTGAAGTTTTCGTCAATGCTGTTGTTGAGGTAATTGTCATCTGAAGGTGTGTCGCGGAACACAAATATCGCTAACTCATCCTTGATATGACTGTCTTCTTTCAGTTCTTTAAATGCATTATCAACTGCCAGGTTGTCGACTTGATCCAGAGGCATACCCCTGCAAAGAAAATAACAATGAGCACCATTTGAATATGAAATAAGAATTAGAGAATCAGAAAGAAAAAAAGAAGATGAAAAAGTAAGTCTGCAGATCAATCTTTAAGAAAGGAGTCTTACCGAAATATCAAATATTATGGTTTTAAATATTTGATCCACTAAGCGTAGACTCGTAGAGTTTGAAAGGTAAAGATGAGCATAATTACGCCTACTTCAAAGATTGTCACAATTTAGTTTTTGGTGATCCGCCGTGCCAAAAAATAAAACTGAATTCGTGATTATATGATGTTTATGTTTATTCGCTCGAAGATGTTCTATGTGGATTTCCCTTATGGATACATCATTGCATGTTTTGTAGTCTAGACTGCCAATACTTGACAGTATCAACAATAAGACTAATGGAAACAAAAGAGTAAATAAAATATCAAAAGATCCTAGACATTACTATCAGAAAGCAAATAGAATATGAAGCAGAGTTCCAAAACGGTTGGAAAATGTATTATGTTGCATTTCATACTGTTCCTTTTATAAGAATATCAAGCACAGGGTCAAGAATATGCTGAAATATCAGTTCCAACATTTATTTGTTGTCTTCTTTAACATTATAAATTTACAACTATCAACATTGATAGGATCGACATGTACAAAGATGGGGAAAATTGTTGTTCTGATTCATCCAGTCAATCAAACAAGGAATTTTTTTATCATGTTAAACTGACCAGTTAATGTGTTGACAGAAAATATTATGTCAGATAAATTTCTAACAAGGATAAGAAAAACACAGTAATAGTACTTTTATCTCAAATCATTTTCACCAATTAATTGCTGAGCAATGTTTTACATCGATATCATGCAATCCACCAACTAACTTATTTATCTCAATTGACAAAAACTAAAATCTTATAAAAAGTTCAGTTACCAAACAAAAACATTGTAATCCAAAATGGGGACAAGTTCATAACTGTAGTGGATAGCTATGAATAACAACATAGAAATTCTCTTGGTAAGTTGAACCTTGTACTTGTAAATTCACATACTCTGTGAGTGTAACATTCCCGAACAGCGGAAAATTTAAACTTTTAACACTAAAGGAATCACAAGGATAAAACCATCAAGAGTGTGGACGTTACTGAAAGAAATACATAAATAAGTCTGGTGCACCATAATACAATACGAGTTTGTCAAAAGAGTGATTACATTACAACACGAAACACAAGGTACATGTAATCATGACAACCTAAAAGTAGGCAGACGACAGGATCCAGTCCCAACGTGCAATCTCCCTCGGTCACCACCCGCCGGAACCTAGCGCGGTCCTGAAAAAGATGCAACAACAATGCCTGAGTTTCCATAAGGAAACCCCGTATGACAAGCTCACCTATATGCCCTAACATACTAGTATAGCATGGCATGGAATGCAAAGCAGTAAAACAACAACGCCACCAAGGGCCAAACCGGACATCCGTCCCGCGATCGTTTCCGCTGCCACACAGGCCCCGCGGTCTACAATCGCCACCGCTGCCACACAGGCCTCACGGTCCGCAACATCGCCGTCGCCACACAGGCCGCACGGTCCACAAACACCGGTACCACACAGGCCACACGGTCCAACCTCACCGCCGCCACACAGGCCGCACGGTCCAAACATCGGGTCTCCGTAGAGACCTACCGTAGGCACATACGGTCTAACGGACAATACGCAACACATCCCCACACGCGACTACACGAGCCAAGGGATCGGTGAGGATGCGTTCGCACTTCCGCGCAAGGTAGAAATCAGATCTGAATACATCGTGGTCCACCACCACCACACCAACGGAGCCGTCGCTCAGGTCGGTCCATCAACCGGCGCCACACAGACCGCACGGGATATCACTCGATAGGTGCCCAATCGAGCTACCTGCCGGAACACATCATCGGCAGTCCATCGCCGCAACCACACAGGCCACGCGCGATCCTCCCTGCCGCCACACAGACCGCACAGGGGCCCTACCGCCGCCACACAGGCCGCACGACACGTGCAATAACTGCCATCAAGGCCAGTCGAACATATCCGCCACACGTGGCCAGACAATCGACAGATCCGAACCGAAGTCCGCAGGGTCAACGAGCTCCACGTGCAACACCAACTCCGGCTCCAACTGAGCAGGGTCGCGACCTCCGTCGCCGTCAATAGGTCGGTACCTCTCTGGACCTCCGTCGCCAAACCTGGCCGGTAGTCTCTGTGCCTCCGTAGCCATCGGCCGGTAGTCACTGCACCCGACAGCAGTTGCGTGTTGCTGAAGCAATGGGATCCGCAATCCCTCAGGCCGCTACTCTAACGCGAGTCAAACGATCCACCAGATATAGTCACGATCCATACATGGAAGTGACGCGTTCCGGACACCCACACTCTTCCACACGGCGGTCCCTGGGCAGGCACGCATAACGCGCCCACCGTCACCTCCCGGCTCACGCACAAGGCGAGGACACGGGTTTCCGTGGACAGAGTTGGCATCCTAAGTGGAACCAGGAATCCTGTCCTGTGCAAAACGGTCGACCGAAAGAGACACGGTCGACCGTTTTCCTCAAGGGAATTCGGTCAACCGAAGTGACAACCGGTCGACCGCTTCCACAAGGGAATCGGTCGACCGAAAGTGACAACTCGGTCGACCGTTTCCACAAGGGAATCGGTCGACCGAAGCGTCTGTCACGGTCGAACTATTTGCGCAACACATAAATTCCAACGGTCTACCGAAGGTCTAAAACCGGTCGACCGAACGAGGTCAAAATCCGGAGTCTGGTCAACGCTCAAATCCAATCTATCGGTCGACCGACTCAGGGGTATCGGTCGACCGAACACTTACAGGGTCAACCTAATATTTTCTATGTCATCAAACGGTCGACCGAAAACACTAGCATCCTACCGGTACACTCAAGTTCCGGTCGACCGAACGAGGGACGCGGTCGACCGAAACACGACAGACAGTGAAAATACACCACGATCGGTCGACCGTCCAAGGGACCCGGTCGACCGACAGACGTCTTCAACCTCGCGCCAGCCGAGGTTTTGACGTCGAAACTCGTCGCCGGCGAGGCCTCCGACCTCGCGCGACCGACCCCAACCTCACCCCAACGTGGGTGATCAACTAAGGCCTCTAATGCAAGAACTTGGCATACCTTCTTCGAAGATCGACAACGACGAATCCCGGAGTTCACACGACCACGCCTCCGACGATCACCACCTTGCACCTCTCCAGTCCGCACCAAACCCGACACACTCACTTGCACGTCCTCCTTGCTCCACAACCCTCACCACCGGAGCTCAAGACTTGGAGAGGAAGAGAGGTTTGAAGAAGAAGAAGAAAAGAAAGAGAGGAAGGAACGTGAGAGAAAATGAGAAGAAAGGAGAGGGAGATGTGTTTTCTTCACCAACCAAGCCACCAACAGTAACCCCAACAACACCCTACTCCCCTCACATCAACTCAACACACCACAGCCGCACCCTACTCCAGCTGCACTGTTCACATCACTCCTCCACTAGTCTTCCTCCATTCCCATGCAAAGACCACCATTAAGCCTCCCTAAACACAATTAAAACCTAAACAAGGTTAGGGATATTACAGTGAGGGTCACAGGAGGGAAAAGCATAATGGGAACAAGATTTTGATTTGAAAACTAATTCTTCAATTCAAACAATTTCACCCCTTACATTTTCTCCCTTTCTATTACCATCATCTCATTCCATGCAATACCTTGGTTGTAATGTAAGTTGACGAGAAACTAGACATAGTTGATGCGAACACAACACAAGGAGAAATTGCACAAACAACACCACGCGGAGAATTTGAGAGAGATCGTGTGCACGATAATCTAGTTGTCCGATCTGGAGCGTGGTTTCTAAACTCATAAGAATTAGACGAGTTACCTAACAATTAGAGACCAAGGACACCATAAGAAATTAAGGATTGACTTCATTGTTAATTAGGAAAAGGGGTTCGTATATGATCTAGAGAGGCTCCATTGTCAAACATAAGACAAAAGACTTAGTCGCTACGAAAAAACCCCATTTATTATTAATATCAGCTTTATCAGTATAGGATAAAAAACACAGATAAAAGGTAGATGCAGAAAATAGAACCCCTTCATTCTTTCTTTTACTGGAAAAAAAACTTTTCATGCCTTACAAACACAAACATGATTACTGTCAAACAAAATGAATAAAACAACAATAAATTCATTGCAATTAAACAGAAGTCAGAGGTTTGTTTTATCCTCAGACAAAGCTCACCAAAGGGAAGTAAACAACAGAAGTTTGGACATTTTTCATCCTAAGAAACTGTTAGTCAAAATGCATACTAAATACAACTGTTTGTCAAACACTGTCATAATCCCGCCTGAAAAGGTTCTTTAATAATAGATGGAAGAAAAAAAAACATCTTTGAAGTCTTGCTAAGAATTGAACTTCTAATGTGTTTTCAGATAGAGACAATAATCAGCCACATGAGGAATTTTATGTTTGTCATGATCAAACTGTCATACAACATTTTGATCGTCGGACTACATAATCTAGCAAGTGACCGTTATCTGTTATGTGTTTCTCACGAAAAACAAATTCCAAATGTTAGTTGCACATCATTGTATTGTTGACCACTTACACCACGATTCGACATAATATTCCATTGTATTGCACATCATTGTATTTGGAAACGATCGAATCGGACTAATCTCTCCACAACAAATAAGTGCTCGGGCCATCAACAATTCAACCCAACGGACAATCGTTCCAAACAGGGAGTGATCCACACTGTTTGCACCGAAACGTAATTAACTACGTTATTGGAATTCGAACTTGTGTTCACTGGGTAGTTTTTACATCTCTAATCAGCAGTAACGGATCCAGGATTCCAAGTATAGTAGGGGACCACGTACTAGTGCACCAATCGACAACCAAAAATTACATACAAGTCAAAAATATTAATATATCATAAAAACTTAGAAGGAAAATGTTGTAAATAATTCAAATTACAACCTAATAGTATTTTAAAATTCTTACAATTGTTCTCAATGAGTTTTCATATTTTGGAACCGGTTTATAATAGTATCTATGTTAATACCAAAAAACAAATTATTCTGTAGATAAGTAACCAAATAATCATTCAACATTTGATCTCTCATGCTATTATGTAACTTATCTTTCACTAGAGTCATTTCGGAAAATACTTTTTCAACACATGTCGTTGCCACAGGAAGAAGTAACATCAACTTCAATAGTAAGTAGACATTTGGATGAGTTTTATGCTTGCTTGTCTTAACAAGTTTCACGGAAAACTCATTAATATTCTTCACATTCCAAAATCTCTCATCATTTCGAATGTCAACAATGAAATTAATATAAGTGAATATTCAAATAATATCAATTGGGCACTTGAAAATTCATTAAGATGGAATTCAACAAGTCTGAACAATTTCATTTTCCTTTTGTCAAAAGAAGAAAACCGGTTAGCAGGATTGAAGCAAGACATACAAACAAGTAATTCTTTGCTTACCTCCTTGAACCGATTTTCAAGTTCTTGCAATTGTAGATCAATGACACTTAGAAAAACTTCAACTCGAAAATAATGAAGATTTGTCACTTGTGGGCTACCACCTTGAAACATCATTCCTTCCGAGACAACATATTTTTCCTATGTATTCGAAATCTCCTGGTCAAATTTAGTCTAACAGGAGTAATTTTTTCCATGTAAAAAAAACTTAAAACTTTATATTTTTTAATGGCCCCACCAGGCACTAGGGACTAGGGTGCATCCGCCCCTGCTAATCAACCCCGAGAGACAAAAAAATAAAGTAACTTTGAAGACGACTTCCGGTACAAAATTCAAAAACGAAACTTCACCTGATGTGGATGTGCTCGTAGACTCTTTCGGCTCCCACGTAAAACTCGGCATCTTCGAGAAACTTCTTGTAGACGTCGAGATGCCAGCCGTCCATTCGCTCGGCCGGCATCCTGGGCCGGGGCAGCAGCATCCCATACTCTACACCGGTGGCACTGGAATGGAAATGGAATTCCCTCCAGACGTCATCGGGTCGGACGGGGTCGGGGACGAAGCCGAGGGTTGCCATGACCTCGTCGAGGTCGGACGGGTCCGTCAAGGGACGAAAGGTCGGGGTGTGCCACAGCGCCACCTTCTTCTTCACGTGGTCGGTGGGGCCCACCCGAGGTGGTTTCGGTTGGGCCGGTGTGATCATTTTTGTTTTGTTTTGTTTTGAGGTGTTGTGATGTGAGGAGTGGGTTTTGTAATTTTTTTTTGAGGGAATCGGGAGAAGGTTGGTTATCACTGTTTACTTAGTTATAAAATTTGTTTTGCCCATTTGGTTTTAAATGGATTCGGAAAAGAGAAACAAATTCGTTTTTATACTTGAGAAGTGGATTTTTTTATTTTATTTGTTTGATTTTGTCATCTCTACTACCCGTCCTCCTTTTAAAACTCAAGAGATTGTTTGGATTGGATCACTTGTCTTGATATCTCAAGACAATAAATAAGGAGGAAGTTGTATTAATTAAAGTTGGTGTATTTTTTTTCTTTTGAAAAGAAAGAAGTTGTATTAACTAAAGATGCTTGAGAAATTATTTTCAAGAAAACAAATTCATTTTTGTATTTTTTTTTTAAATTTTATGATCTTGACCCCACTTTAAAACCCAAACTTTCGACTGAGATTACCGAGTTTAGTTCCTTAGACTTTAAACTATTTCAAGACAATAGATCTTCCAATTGAATTTAGTTAGTATTTTTGATTTTCTTTTGATAAGAAGGAAGTTATATTAATTAGAGATGTTCAAATGAGTAATTTTTTGATAGCTTTCCGTGCATAAGGATGAAGTCTTTTATCAACTCCGTCGCACATTTCTCTTCTTGGCAACATCTCTCTCTTTACCTCTGCATGCCCTTTTGGACCAACATGGGTAGGGGTGCAAATGGTTACCAAGTATCCGAGTATCCGATTCGAAAATTTCTATTTAATTGGTATTTGGTAAGTTCAATGTTACCAATTTAATTTCGGATACAAATATGGTTTAAAAAAATTTACCAATTAGAATTCGGATACGAATTCGGATACAAGATATTTAACATTCGAATTATCCGAATTATCCGAATTATTCGAATACATGGTCAAATACACAAATTAGTATTCCAAAATTTAGTATTCTAAAATTTTAATACGAAAATTTAGTATTCGGATTCGGATAGTTCTACTGAATTCGGATTCGAATTCAGATTCGGATAGTTCTACTGAATTCGGATTCGGATTCGGATTCGGATAGTTCTACTGAATTCGGATTCGAATTCGAATTTGGTAATGGAATATGGTATTCGGATTCGAATTCGGATACAGCAGGTATCCGAGTTATATTATCCGAGTTGCCGCCCTAAACATGGGTCCGCCGACGTATGTAACAACAGGTGGTTGGTAACTTGGTATGATGTGATTACGTAACTCATCTTTATTGTCAAAACTAATCCTACCATTTGTCGAAGAAAAAGAAATCGGAGGGAATACTTTTTGATAAGGAGTATTGGTGACAACTTAAATTATATATACATGTATACTATATAAATGCAAAAAAAAACTCATCCTACTGTGAAGTAGCGATACCTCTGTTGCTTAAGTCCAAGTCAAATTCACGTCTTCCCATGTTTACACAAACGTGCAAAATATATATCTGAAGAAAAAAGATTAACTTAACCCACACCACCTGTATCGTAGACCTGGGAATCGTTTGGAGTACGTTTATCACGTCGGGTCGTCCAATTTTTTAAAAATTACCTTTAAAAATCTTCAAAAAAATAAAATAAATATCTCCAAAAATATCAGACCCGCCGGACCGTATCATTTCAAGAGTCTGATTAGTTTGCAATTTTGCAGCAAAAAGAGATTGACAATGCCAATGCTGTAATAATGGCACAGAAAAGTTGGTTATTCAACTTTGACCTGTAGCATTTCACAACATAGAATATGAAAGATACTGCAAAACAATTATATTATGGAATTGGACCTCAGGTATAACTCGAAACAGCGAAAATTTAAAACTTCTAAACATACAATAAACACGAAGATATTACGGAAATACACTAAACACGAAGTGCACCAATATATATATATATATATATATATATATATATATATATAGTTTTAAAAGTATGATTACATCAAAAGATATCGATTGAAAATGTACAAGTAATCACTACAACCTCCAAAATGGGAAAAAACAGGATCTGACCCCAATATGCTCCTCCGCCGTCACCACCTCCTAATGCTACTCACGACCTAAAAAGAAACATGGAACTATACCAGAGTTTCCTATGAGGAAACCCCGTATGCCAAACCCTATGACATATATGAACTAGACAATTACTAGCATGATATGACACAAAATGCAATAATACAATATCATCGTCAATACTGGGCTCTAAGGATCTCTCTCCCAACCACAGCAGACATGAACCACAACGGGTCTCAAGAGTCCTCTCACCTATCACCCATGCGTGCACACCAAGCACCACAACCGGAATATCGTTGGCGTTGTCACCCATGCGTGCACACCAAGCACCAAACCACGTGCACACAAGCACTACTGTCGGAAAAATCGTCGGCCAACACACTCCGCTTCACAAGGACGATCACTCCCTCAAAAGAGCCACAACACGCTCCGTAGAGCCACCCCACACCACTGATCGCTATCAAGCTGGCATGTTGTTGACAAAAAAATCTCAAATGAAAATAAATTTTCCAATGATCATCGACCAAAGAGGTCTTCCGTCTAATTAATTCCATTATGAATTCTTGAGAGGTCTTCGCAACACCAAATATATAATAATAAAAAAGAACAAAAAACCCACGTTAAACACTTGTCCTTTCCGTTGCCCTCGAAGGGCCGGTGAACTCGTTGCCCTCAAAGCCGATCACAAACACCAACAACACAAGACATAGCACAAACGGTCGACCGACTCAAGAGTATCGGTCGATCGGCTCCCTCCAGCAACATACAATGTTCAACCATCACCAAGTCGGTCGAACGAAGACCACGTTCATCGGTCGAACCAAAGGTCATGGGCGATCGACCGTTTGGATGGTCAATTCCCAGGTTCAACTAACAAAATGACCAAACAGTTGAACAAATGATCACAGGCGGTCGACCGTTTAGAAGGTCTACGCCCAAACATTATTAATAAATAATAAACACCCCAATGGTCGAACGACAAAGGAGACACGGTCGACCGAAAATAATAGGTACTTCACGTTCCCTCAAAGTCCAAGACCGATTGAACAAGGCACACACCGGTCGAACAGACTTTAAGTTAACTTAAGTGAACTGTCGGATCAAAGTCACGAGTGGTCGACCATTTTGGATAGTCCATGCTCTGTTTAGACAAGTCCAGAAAACATCGGTCGAACAATCATATAGGCGGTTGTGCTTATGCTGGTGGGTCAGAGGAATGCCTGTTGTTTTCGGTCGACCGAGACCCCTAAGTCGGTCGACCGTTTCTGTCTGGACAGGTCTGGACAGAGCGTAGACTATCTAAAATTCTAAATGGTCGACCGCTCTTGACATTGTCCAACCGGTGACTTAAGTAACTTAATGACTGTTCGACCGATTGATTGTTAGTTCGACTGATTAATGATTAGAAATTTCCTAGTTGCCTTTGGTATTTTCGGTCGACTCGGACCCCTGAGTCAGTCGACCGGTTGACTTGTATGATTTTGACATGAGTCTGGATTTTGACCACGTATCGGTCAACCTATTTTATATGATTGTTCGACCGTTTGGATTGAGGTTATGAGCATAGAGTTCGACCGTTGCAGGCGTTTGTTCGATCGGTCCTATTGGGAACGATTGACCGGGTTGTCTATTTCGGTCGACCGTTTGTGCTCAGAATCGAATTCCAAGTCCAAGTAAAGTGTCAACTCCATTGACAGAAACCTGTGTCCTCGCCTAGTGCGTGAGCCAGGAGGTGACAGTGGGTGTGTTGATCGTGCATGCCCAGGGACCGCCGAGTGGAAGAGTGTGGGTACTTGGGATGTGCCACCTCTGTTAATGGACTGTGGTGTAATGAAATGCTATATTTGTAGGATTTCGTGTCCCCATGTATGTATATATTTTAAATTTTTAATACAACATACAAGATCGATTTCATACTTTCAACAATTTTATGTACATTATTTGTGTTTATTCTAATATCATGCAATCCTACATATATTAAAATAAATCACAAAGAGAGAATCATACCCAAAGATTCTCTAAAACCTTTCGAAGATCCGGAGTCGCGTTGCCCGTTAAATCGCCCGCTGATTCGTCTCCAAGTGTTCACCAAACTCTAAACAAGATTAGAGAGAAAGGAGCTAGCCAATCAATCTCTAATTAGGCTTAGAATCTAGCTAATAACCCATCTTTAAGCTCCTGAGATTTTCTATCTCCAAAACATAAAATTACCAAGAGATTTTCGTGGTGATTAAGGGAAAGATTAATGAGAGAAAGAATTTTTGCATTAACATAAACAAGTGGGATGATGGGTCCTTTTATAGGCTCCCAAAACATCCTCATCAAGAACTATTCTTTAGTCATGATCTATTGCTTATTCTCTCCTAAAATTAATCTCAAATTGCCACATAAGCACCCATAAAAACGTTTGATTAAATCTGAAATTAATCCAACCCATGATCTAATTATTCTCTTAATAATTAAGGCAAAAATCACACTGTTCGGTTGACCGAGAATTTTTCTCGATTAACCGAACCATTCGGTTATAACACGTGTTCGGTGGACCGTGAGCTAGACGGTCGACCGAATTTTCATGAGAAAAATTCTCTGGAAAAATTCAGACGATCCGTGTCTTGCTCGGTAGACCGTTGACACACCAAAATTTCTCCTGGCGAACATTAATCGGACGATCGTGTCACCTTCGGTCTACCGAAAATATTCTTTCTCGGTTGACCTTTCACGCTCGGTTAACCGAACTCAATTGTCCAGGCACTCCAGACACTAGTGCAGAATAGGCTTTACTCGTCGCCCAATAGACGTCGACCTTTATAACCACCGACGTCTAGTGGGGAGAGGATAGAATGGACGTCAGTCTTCATTGAGGCCGACGTCTATGTAGTACTATAGACGTCGGGTTTGGGAATAACACGTTTAGCCAACGTCTATAGGGTATAGACGTCGACCTATAGACGTCGGCCATTTGTGTACCTTGTGAATCCGACGTCTATAGGGTATAGACGTCTCCCTATAGACGTCGGACGTAATGTAAGACCGACGTCTATACTCCATCCATATAGACGTCGAGGTATAGACGTTGGCGTTATATAATATCCGACGTCTATAGGTCTTAAAGAAATCGGACAGACGCGTTTTCTTTCATTCATTTTAGACGATCACCCACCCAAACCCTAGCCGTCCTGCGACCGAACTCTCCTCCGCGACCAATCTCCGACCGATCCACACCGTCTCCGGCACCGCAGAGAGCTCCCAAGCTCTCCTCCACTTCTCCGGCCCTCTTCTCCTTCTTCCTCCGTCTCTCTCCACATGTAAGTTTTAAGTTCGTTTTTGGTTGTTTTAAGTTCGTCTTCCTCCGTTTTTCTCCACATATTCTTTCTAAGTTAGCCTTCACGTCGGTTCCTCCGTCTATGCGTTAACGAATACACGTCGGCTTCTACGTATAGCCGACGTCTATTCTTTAGGTATAGACGTCGGTGATATAATAGACAACGTATATGTATAGACGACGCACACATAGACGTCGGATCGGGGAGTGCTTATATCCGACGTTTATAGCCCGATACATCCGACGTATATTCCCTTTTCTGTAGTAGTGATACAATTTCGGTCAACCAATTGTATTTACCCGTTTGCAGTTCGGTTGACCGTTCCGAAGACACCCCGGTCGACTGAACCCTAAACGGTTTACCGTGTTTGATCCCGATTTTGCCTTTATCAAATTTTGGATTTAGTTCCAACAAAATTTGATCTTTTGGGGGTTTTAGCAAATTCATATTTTATGTAATATATTATCCCATGTAACACTAAATTATTACACCCTATAATATACACACCTTATATGAATTTATTATGATTCTAATTATGTCAATTCTCATGACATATTGATTTTATTCGTTCACCACATGTGTCCTTTTTTCATATGAAACCCGACACATCATATGAACTCAAAATCAAGCTTTTTGTTTCCCAATTTTGTGGTGTGACCTATAGGAGGATCTAAGCTAAATTGGCAGCGATATTAAACACTTAGTATCTCAAACTATTAGCGGTATCTAGCTACACATTATAGTTACCCAATTAGCATAGATGTCTTTGTTCCACCTGAACCAAAACACGATCCATTTAGTGATGTAAGTGCACCACTTGTGTCCGTCTGTTGCCTCATGATATTAAGAATATATACAAAGTAGAAATGTATCACCTTTGTATTATATTCATTTCTTGATCTCTTTAAGCTAATTACAACTATGTAACTTAACTCAAGTTACATTGTGCACATTATAATTTTGCTTTATCGAAGGGCCCACTAATATCATCACTCAATTAAGAGGGGCAACGATAATCGTTTGATTAACTATCTTTTCCAGCACAAGTCATGTTCAACCAACTATTGCCTTTATCATTATACTCATTAATAGCTTTTGACAATAATCAAATTAAGAACTTCTTGAGTGAAAAGATATAAGTCTAATATCTTAGGATCAAAGACACAGTAAAAAATTAATGACACGAAACACAATTCCATAATGTTTTACTTGTTAGGTCTATTCAATATATAAAAGTAATATTTTCCTCTTTTATATACTCGTGTCGTCAATTATTTGTAGAGCTACAACAATCGATGACCAACACGACAATCTTATCTCGGTGATTAATGCTTCATGTTAATTACCATGATTGTTAATAACTTTTGATTTATGTAAACCATTATCTTTTAGAGCTCTACGGTTAAGGACCAAACGCATCTTCCTTAACAATTCGAAAAGACGAATACCATAATCATGGAACAAAATATTTGCACATCCAATTCATAATAATTGACATATAAAAGTAAAACTTTTAGAACACATTCTTTTCAATATTGACTCTCAGTAAAGTAGTAGACCCGAGGGTTTACGGATCCCAATGTATGATGATGTATGGCTCACGGAGCATAAGGACCTCACAGACTTAGGTCTGTAACCGTCCGTTGTTGTGTCGGACGTATGATGTACTGTCCGATGTTGTGCCGGGTGTAATGATTGGCTCGACCGATGTTGTTCCGGAGAGTATAATGCTGATGTTGTTCCAACATGATACCTTAGCTGGGCACCTACTTAGTGATTGATGAACTGACCTGAGCGACGGCTCTGTCGGTGTGGTGTTGACTATGATGATTCAGATCTGCTTCTTATGACGCGGACGTGCAGATGCCTCTCACCAAACCCCATGACTAGTGAGACCGCGTGTGATGTGCGTTTCTTACTGTCCGTAAGACAGTAATGTCGAGATTTACCTTTGGAAGGTAACTGTTTTTCCTTAATGATGATGACATGACAAGCTACTAGTATGATATGTTCATTTTATTGTACTGTTGCATTCATATAGGTGAGCTTGACATACATGGTTTTCTTATGTAAACTTAGACATTGTTGTTTTATTTATGTTTCAAGATCGCAGTAGGTTCTGTTGGATGATGACAACAAGCGCACACATTTTGAAACTATGTTTCTCTTCGGACTATTCGAAGTCGTCATGATTACCTGCATTTATTTTTAATTATAATGATGTAATCATGTAATTTTTACAAACTCTATTGTATTTTGGTGCACCGTCTGGTTATTTATATGAGTAACATTCCTGTCTTGATAATCGTTCTGTTGTGGTCTTTTATTGTTAAAATTTTAATTTTTTCGTTGTGTCGGGAGGTTATACTTTCAAAACGGTTGAAGTATATTCATGTCTCGTTGTTCCTTCTATGGCAATGCCATCTAGCACAAGGTCAATAATACAGTGAATATCAGTTCCAACTTCCAACGTTTTCTGCTCTGCCATTACAACTACAAACACTGATAGGACTTGCATATATTTAAAGTTGACAAAAGTGTTGTTCTGTTTCATCCCATCAATTGTGTTAAACCGATCAATCATTGTGTTGATAGAAAATATTCGGTTAGATAAATTTCTAACAAGAAACGATAGAGTAATAATACTATCATTCTCGGATCGTTTTTCACTAATTAATAGTTGTGTAAATTTTTACATGCATATCATGTAATCCACCAATTTTCTGCAACAAACAAATGACCTTTCAAATAACTTATTTTTCTCAATTGCCATATCACTAAATCTTATCATACATACATGAATTGAAAACTAATTTCTTCAATTCAAATTGTATTACCCCTTGATTTTTTTTCGCGTTGTTCACCGTCATTCTAACCAATACCTTGATTGTACAGTAAAGTAATAAAAAACTAGATGCAGTTGATGCAAAAGTGCAAACACAAGGGGAAATTTGCGAAAAAAAATCTATTTGTATCATCGTTATTTCATAAACAAGTCAAATCAGTCTTTTTCTTTCTTTTTCCAAAAGCTTTTATAACTTTTAATTAAGGCAGGAGACAAACGTAAAAATCGCTATATTCAATTCCAAAAGTTTTTATAACTTCTAATTAATACATGACAAATGTGTATCCTGGGCGTGTTAAAATAATGATACAAGACAAATGTATTTCCCGTGGGGCATGCTAAAATAAGTTCATAAATTATTTTCCTTTATGTTTTGAGAGATAACTTGGAGAAGCTTTTTTGTTTAAAAGTTTTAATATACTTTATTAAATAACTTAGAAAAATGTTAACACGTAAGTCTTGAGAAAGCTTCGTACGTCTTTTTGATATTTACGTATGAGTACAATTTCTATAGCCGTGTTTAGTGATCCGTCTAGTAGCTTCCAAGTGAATTTCGCTTCTAGAGCTTTGGAAAATTCCTTAAGATTTATTTCTCTTAGGCCATTGTCATCTTTCGAACGATAAATCATTTTCCAACTCATCAGATGGTACCAAAAGTATGCCATAAGATGTTTTTCCTAATTGTGTCAATAGTTTTTTCAACTTAACTGGTAAAGAGATGATTATGAAATAGTACGTGGGAATAACTGATGAGGAAATTTTTTAAGAACGCTAATATACCTCCCAAAGTGAGGTACGTAGTTTCCTTTCTAGCTCTCAAGACAATGTCTGTTAGATTTTGAGAGAAATTTAATGAAATAAACCTTCTTAACTTAATCATTAGTGTGAGAGGTGAATAATATATATATAGTAGTCATGATGTTGGTCACTACAGTTACTTGATGATTTTAGAAAATTCTAGAAGCTACTAATACAATGAACATTTACACAATAGATTAAATACAAGTTTAGCTATTGGGCTTGGGTTGCTGATAGGGTTGTTCGCGGGGCGGGTTTGACCCGCCAACCCGTCCCGCATGGGGCGGGTTGCTGTGTAATTTTTCTCTACCCGCGACCTGTTAACTCCTAACCCGTTAACCCGTCAGACTAAACGGGGCGGGTTGTGGTTGATGTATAACCTGGACCGTTAACTCGTTTAACCGTTACAATATAATTAAAAAATAAACATATTCATATTTCAGTATTTCTTACTTTCATATCCCCATCCCCATTTCATCGCAAACCCTAATCTACTCTTTGTTCTTATCTTTTCTGATTCCGTCGAAGACCAAAATCCGATCTCCGCACCCTCAACCTCCAAACCAGCCGCCCCTACCTCCCTCGCGCTGCCTCCGACATCCAACCCTCCTCCACCACCCCTCTCCACCCCACATCTCTTCTGCCAGATCACAACCATCGAGCTCGAACTCGCCCTCCACTGCCTCGGCTCAAACTACAACCTCGCCCTCAAACTCGCCTGACATCGTAGCCGAGCTGACGGAGGTGATGAGACTAATCGAACTGCTCATTGCTTTGCTGGTTTTGTGCTTGGAGTGAGAATCTGCTTGGGATTTAATCAACTTATTAATATGTTTTTTAGTTTAATCTCCTCTTGTATTCGTCTACTACAACACAAGAAGTCTCCGTTGATAATACTTTATTTTTTTGAAGTGTTAAAAAATTTAATTATTAATTAATGTGTTATTGAAGTAGGAATATCTAATTCAAAACTCAATGGCTTGCAATCATAAAGATTAATCCTAAATTCTTGAACGTAAGATTATGTTCTCTCGCTATGCTTTAGCAAAGTGTTGCTCCAATCATGTACTTTTAACAATTAGGTCAGGTATTATGAATGTGTAATTTGGTTTGTTGGTTGTAATTTGGATGAAGAAACCAATTTGAGTTTACTTTGAAATCAATACACTCGTTTAACCCGCCCCGCCCCACCTAACCGCCTTTAAGTGGGGCGGGTAGCGGTCAATTTTTTTACCTGCCCCGTCTTGCCCCGTTTGCCCTCCTAGCTTCGACGGGGCAGGTAGCGGGCAGATCCAAACCCGACCCGCCCCGTTTGCATCCCTAGTTGCTAATCTGGAGAGAAATGATTATGGGCCTAACTTTCTCTCACACCCCCACAAGCGAATCAGGGTAGTGCCCTTAGAGAGCTTGGGACGGAGATAACAGAAGTGTCGTGTGCTGAGTGTTTCGTGAGAATGTTAGCCAATTGATTTGTACTTGAAATGAAACGTACTTGAAGTTGGCGGGAAGAAACTTGTTCTCGAACGAAATGAAAATCACTATCCACATGCTTCATTCTGGCATGGAAAATGGGATTAGAAGCTAGATAGGTTGCTCCTAAGTTGTCACACCAAAGAGTTGAAATTAGGGGTGCAAACAGGGAGGGGGCAGGTTTCACACCGACTACTACCCGTCCCGTCAATGTTCGGCGGTTAAGTGGGGTGGGTCAATATTTTTCTAACCGTTACCCGCCTCACTTAAGGGTGGATTTGGTGGGGCAGATTTGACAAGTTAAACGGGTTGATTTTTATATAATTTAATTTGGACCCATACGATGTATGAAATGAAATTAAAATTCAAAATTTGTAAAAATCATACAAAATCAAACATGTAAAACCAAGATGTAAAAAAGTAAAAGACTAAAATAGACTTAGTTAATAAAAGAATAAAGATAAACACATTTATTTTATTATAATTACAATCTTCAACTTTTAAATAAAATATTTATAATGTATATTTATATATTTAAATATAGTTTGGAGGGTTTGACGGGTTAGCGGGGCGGGTTAAGCTTCAACCAACGGGTTGACAGGTCGTGGGTTGGCAGGTTGTGAAAAAAACAACCGCAACCCGCCCCTCATGGGGCAGGGCGGGTTGACGGGTTAAACCTGCCCCACGAACAACCCTAGTTGGAATTAAGGGTAGTGAAAGGCCCAGTTCTTGTAGGTGGTTGTGAATCCAAAGAACCTCGGTTGTAGTTTGGGAAACACCACAATACTCTGCTTCGGTGGAGGATTTCGCAACTGTAGGTTGTTTCTTTAATCACCAGGAGATTAAGTTTTTGCCCATGAAGATGCAATAGCTAGTAGTCGACCTACAATCATCGTGATCGCTTGCCCAATCGGCATTTGAAAATGCATGAAGAGCACTTAAGTTGGTGGAGGAAGATTTTGTAATATGCAAGCTATAGTTAATAGTTTGTTTTAGATATCTAAAAATTCATTTAACTGTTGTCCAATGTTCTTCAGTTGGATGGTGCATAAATTGGCAAACTTTATTTACTGAGTATGTTATTTCAGGTCTGGTTAGGGTTAAATATTGAAGGGCCCTACAATACTTCGATAAAGTAGGGGATCATTCATAAGAGACCCACTAAATTTGGATAGTTTGGTTGCTGGGCATGCGGGTGAGGAAATAGTTTTGGCATGATGCATTTTTGTTTTTACTAATAGATCTTGTATATATTGGTGTTGACACCGAAATAGTCCGTTCGAATGAAAAGTAGCCTCAAGTCCAAGAAAAAAAAGTAAGGGTCCTAAATCCTTTAATGAAAAGGTTGAATTAAGTTTAGAAACAACATGGTTTAAAAGCTCATGCGAATTGCCTGTAATATTAATATCATCCACATAAACTAAAATGATATCATACACATAAACTAAAATGATGCTGCATGACAAATAAAAAGGTATCAGATTTGGCAGAGGAAAACCCTAAAGAAATTACTTATTTGCCAATTTTGTAAACCAAGCCAGAGGGACCTGTTTTAGGCCATAGATTGCCTTGCAAAGATGACAAATGTGATCCGGAAAGTTTGGATCAGAGTATCCAGGAGGCTGAGACATAAACATGCCCAAAACGTTCTCCACTGAGGAAGGCATTGTTTGTAGGAGCGTGAATGACTTAGTTCTAATCAATTTTAGGGTTAATTAGCCTCTACTTGCTCAATCAAAGATACATCGGAAATTAAAACAAACAAGCAAGTAGGGAAGGAAATATGCAAACCACAAGATGAAGACAATGTGGTTTTTATAGAGGTTCGGCCTCCCGCCTACTTCCTCTCTTGCAAGCTCCGCTCGTCTCCCTCGAGTTCTGCCTACATCTTCACTATCAATCTCGTTCCGGGACAAGATTAAGCATTTACAACACAAGCTCCACGAACAACCCTAGCTAGCTCGATCTCTTCCTCTCACAACCCGAGAGGGAACACTTCGGGCTTTCACCGAAATCCTTGCTTCTTGAACAACAAATTAGTGGGACAACAATCTCTAAATCTTGAGCACACTTCGAGTATGATTTGACTATGATCAAATGTGTGAAATTTAGGCTTAAAGTGTAGGAATGTAGATTTTAGGGCTTGGGAGTTTCTCTCTAGTGTATAGAACAACTAGTAGTGAGAGAGTTGTCTAAACAAGGTTTGAGCAACCCTATTTATAAGCTCTAAGTGTGTTAGAGCCCTTGGGACAAGTATAGGAAGTTGTTGTGTAAGAAACACAAAACAGTGAAGTGCATATCACATTTCCGAACAAAATTGGTCGACCGGTTGGTTAAATATTGCTATAACTTAAGTCAACGGTCGAACTAAATTGGGGATCGGTCGACCGTTCTAGGGGTTTTGGTCTGGTAAAGGATGGATCAGTCGAACTAAGGAAAATGTCGGTTCGACCAGAAACTTCCAGGCACTTCTAGGTTCAAGAAGAAAATGAGTTTCGGTCGACCTAACTCTAGGAGACGTTCGACCGGAAACTTCCAGAGTGTTCAGGGTGACCAAAGATTGTTTGATTGGTCGACCGATAGGTAAATGGCTGTCGACCGGAAGGTTGGTAAAATTGGGGTTTTGGGAAATCCGACCATTGTAGAATACGACAAGTTTAACGGTCACTGGACACGTGTAGACGGTTGAACAAAAGACTTGCAACGGACGACCAGTTCAACACTCAGGCTAACTGTATTAACATACCCAATCGGTTGAACGAAGAACTCGTTCCGGTAGACCGAATTGACACTGACAGACTGGGTTTGGTTTAAGTGTTTTCTGGTTCTAGTTTGGGTGATTTATTGATGTCCAAATGTTGTGAAATTTTGTGTGAGACTTTTATAAGGAACCTAATGTGTGTTTAAGTTGATTTTAGCTCAAGGATGCTCAATTACACAATGTTTTTAAGACTTAAAATAAATCAAGATTACATGTCTTCAAATGAGCTTTATTACATGTCTTGACTTGATTTCCTTTCTTCCTTGAGTCTTGATCACCTGTAGGGGTTAACACAAACAATATATATGTTATGCATAATGTGTGTTACTCTACATTGATTATAATTAAGATTAGGTTGATTAAATTATCAAAAGATAGATTAAGGCAAAAAAACCAACAATCTCATCTTTTTTAATGATGGCAACATGTATCTTAATACTTAAAATTTCTATGTGTAAACTATGCATATAAATGAACAATTAGGTTGTTTCCTTATCAACAGAGGTTCGTTTTCCTAGGAACGCTAGTTTGCGAAGCAATGAACTAGAGAGCTTAAGTCGATAAAGACCATGCTCAAGGTGCCCCTGAAGAAGGACCCGACCCGAGAACAGATCCTTCACAAAGCAACTAGTAGGATAGAATTTAAAATACACATTATTATCAGATGTGAATCTAGCAACGCCAAGCAATTTTCTAGTTACACTAGGCGGATAAAATACTTCATGCATTCGTAAAAGATGAGATGAACATAGACAATGAATATTTGCACAATAGATTAAATACAAGTTTAGCTACTGAATTCGGCCTCCTGATCTGAGGAGAAATGATTATGGGCCTGACTTTATCTAACAACATCCGATTTTATTGGTAGCCCAAGTGCATGTGTTGGGGCTTTAATCGAAAGTGGTAGACCAAGATAAGTAAATGAAAATTGTAATTGTTTATAACCAAGGATGAAGTGGAAGTGGTTTGTCAAGTTAAAATTTATTTTTAGGCCTGAGCAAACTCCAAACTAAGCAAACCTACGAAATTTATTTAGGCTCGAGTAAAGTTCAAGATTCTCTTTAAGTTTATAACAGACTCAATTGGTGGTTTTGTGAAAATCAGGGTGTCATTAGCAAACTGCAAATTGGGAATTTTTGGACAATTGTGGCCAAGTTTAATACCCGAGATGAGCTTGTTCTCTTCTGCCCGCCTCAATATTCCAGTGAGTCTTTCAGTGATTATTAAGAAGAGAAATGAGAATTTGGAAGATCCAAATGAGATCCATTTGTTAGGCAATCTTAGAGCTTTAATGATTTTTAGAAGGCAGTTCGAGTTGACATTGTACAATGTCAAGGTACAGCAACTGAACTTTAAGTAAGATTCAATACAACAGTATTTATTCAAGGAGCGAAGAGCATTTCCATCGAAAAGAAATCATTTACAAGGGTCCACTTTGTCCCTTGGAAGATGTCTCAAAATGAACTTTATGATCGGCTAAAAGCAAGGGAAATAAAATAAAACTTTATGCTTTGTTTTACTGAAATTCTGGAAAAATAGTGTGATTTAACTATATTTTTGTCAATCACTCGGGGAAGTGATCCTTCTTGATACTACGATACCCTTACAACTACAATGAAATATAAATATGATGTTATCGATTTTTCTAATTAGGACCTCTTTGAGATGGTTTCCGATCAAAATGCAAGAGATAATGACCTACTTTGAAATCAGCAGGGACTGAGGACCAAATTGCAACACTCAAAGATACTTAGAAGGCATTATCCTAATTAAGCTTGATTTGAAGACCCTCAGCCATCGAAAATGATTTGGGCATGACGTTTAAGTATTTTCCAAACAATAAATTGTCAAATATCTTTGTTTATTCAAAAAGATTACGTTTTAATTAAAAACCAGTCATATTTGTAACATCGCCACTTCATACCAAATTTGTAATAACATCATATGGTTTCAATTGAAGTACGAGTGACAAACTGACAACAACTTAAATATATGAAGGTATAAATTCAAAAGAGCCAAGTTTCATGCCCATCCTATTGGAGGACATCAACGTACAAGTATGACAAAAAAAACATTACTACAAAAAAAGTATGACAAAAAACAAAGAACAGCGACGAGCTTATGTTAGAACCTTAACCTGGATTAGGGGTTCAGTGGGTTTAGGGAGAGGATTAGGTGGGGTTTGACTTGGGAAGGTACGAGAGTTTTGACTTGGGAATGTAAGGTGGTGGTGTAGGAGAAGAACGGGTGGGGTGTATGGTTGGTTTATAACGGAGAAACACCCATTCCTCTCCTTTTCCCTCACGTTTCTCTTCTCCTCCACATCCTCCTCCTTTCACTCATCATCTCTCTAACCTCTCTCTTTTCCGGCGATCAGAGGAGGTTGCTGGAGCTCCGACGACTGGTGTCGAGCATGCACGTGGAGGTGTGCCAGGTGGAGCTTGACGCGGGAAGGAGGGTGCGCGAGCGATTGCTGATCATAGGTGGTTGCAAGTGAGCTCCGGCGAACGTCGACAACCGCAAGAAAAATGTATGCCAAGTTCAATGCATTAGATTTTGCTCACACAAATGTGTGTGAGGTTTTGTTCGTCGCCGGAGGTCGGAGACCTTGCCGGCGACGAGGGGCAGCAAGATGTCTCTGGCAGGGCCAGGTAGTTGCCGACTAACGGTCGACCGGTACCTATGGGTGATCGACCGGATGTAGTGTATTGTTGGATTTCGTGCCCTATATTATATATATATTTTCGAAATTTTATAAACATATAGGTATTCATATTTTTTTCGATTTTCATATAAATATGTATTTGTTTATCCTAATTGTTTAACATGCATTAGAATAAACAAACAATTGTAAAGAGAATCATACCTAGAGGTTCTCTAAAACCTCTCGTAGATCCGGAGTTGCGTTGACGGTTGAATCGCCTGGTGGATTGCCTCCGAGTATTCACCAAACTGTAAACGAGATTGGAGAGAGAAAAGTTAGTCTCTCAATCTCCAATAGGGTTTAGAATCTAATTACTAACCCCCCTTTAGTTCCCTTGAGAAGATGATCTCTTAAAAACTAAAACTAAACTTAAGAATTAAGGAAATTTCGTGGAGAATTATGGAGAGAGTTTTTGCATGAGAAAAACAATGAATTAATTAATGAGGTAATGAGATAAACTTGTATTTATAAGTTCTCTCCAAATTACCTATTCATGTGCAACCTCTTGCCCTTGATTTCATGTAAACTTCCATCTAACCATCCATTATTTACTAATAAATAATCTCAGCCACGAATTCAATTAATTATGGATCAATTCCATGCATGATCTAATTAATTCTTAAATTAATTCTGCATAAAACCGTCTGGACCGGTCGACCGTTTGGAGGTTCGGTCGACCGCTCGAACCACGTTTTGGTCGACCGTTCAACATTCGGTTGACCGCTCGTAACAATAAAAATTTCATCGCAATGTTCGGTCGACCGACCGATAGATTCGGTCGACCGTTCCGAACAGACGAAAATTCTTTGTTATCGGTCGAGACGTGTCTGGTCGACCGTTTACTGTTAACCGGTCGACCGTTTGTGCACAGTATTGCAGACTTGTCAATTTTCGGTTTAACCCCTACAAAATTTGACATTTCGGGATTAGTAGTAAATTCACAACTTATGTAACATATTATCCTATGCAATGATCAATCATTACACTCCATAATATTTACATCACATATGAATTTAATTTAGATTCTAATTATGTTATTAATCACAACATAATTTTGATTTTGCTTGTTCACCCTATGTGTCATATTTTCGACATGAAACCCGACACATCTTATGAAGTCAAAATCCTCATTTCTTGTTTCCCAGTTTTGTGGTGTGACCTATGGGAGGATCTAAACAAAGTTGACAGTGATATTAAGAACTTAATATCACAAGCTATAAGCGGTATCTAGCTACACATTATAGCTCCCAATTAGTTAGATGTCTTAATTCCACACGAACCAAAACCCGATCCATTTAGTGATGGAGTGCACCACTTGTGTCCGTCCCTTGCCGCATGATATTAAGAATACACACAAAGTAGTATTGTGTCATCTTTGTATTAGTATTCATTTCTTGATCTCTTCAAGCTAGTTATAAATATGTGACTTAACTCAAATCACATTGTGCACATTACAACTTTGCTTTATCAAGGGGCCCACTAATATCATCACTCAATTAAGAGGGGCAATGATAATCTTTTGACTAACTATCTTTTCCAACGAAAGTCATACTTAACCAACCAATGCCTATACACTACACTTATCGATAGCTTAAAACATTAGTCTAATCAAGCATTTCTTAAGTGATCGGATATAAGTCTCATATCAAAGGACCAAGGACAATAAAATATTAATGACACAGAAACACATTTCTATAATATTTTACTTATTAGGTCTATTCAATATACAAAAGTAATATTTTCCTCTTTTGCGTACCCGTGTTGTTACTCACTTGTAGAGCTACAATGATCTATGACCAACACGACAATCTTAACTCGGTAATCAATGTCCCAAGTTAATTACCATGATTGTGAATATCTTTTGTTTTATGTAAACCATTATCTTTTAGAGCTCTACGGTTAAGGACCAAGAGTCTCTTCCTTAACACTTCTAAAAGACGAATAACATAAACAAGGAACAAAATGATTTCTCATTCAATTCATAATAATTGACATTTAAAAGTAAAACTTTTAGAACACATTCCCTTCATGTATTTCTCCATTTTAACTAGCACTGGCCGAATGATGCCTTCGGTGGTCGACCGATTGTCAAGTTTTGTTGGGTTGGAGAAGTCTCTGATATTTTCGATCGAACGAGTCTTTCTTGCGTTCGACCACTGACTTGTAATTTTGGCCTGGATCAAACATTGATCATCTAAATGGTCGACCGCTCTAGACTTGGTTTGATCGATAACTTAATTGTACCCCATGTTTGTTCCACTGGTTGGGTCTTGTTTTGACCATTAGTGGCTAGGTGAATGTTGAAGGGAATGTGTTCTAAAAGTTTTACTTTTAAATGTCAATTATTATGAATTGAATGAGAAATCGTTTTGTTCCTTGTTTATGTTATTCGTCTTTTAGAAGTGTTAAGGAAGAGGCTCTTGGTCCTTAACCGTAAAGCTCTAAGAGATATTGGTTTACATAAAACAAAAGATATTCGCAATCATGGTAATTAACATGGGACATTAATTACCGAGTTAAGATTGTCGTGTTGGTCATAGATCATTATAGCTATACAAGTGAGTGACAACACGGGTACACAAAAGAGGAAAATAGTACTTTTGTATGCTAAATTGACCTAACAAGTAAAATATTATAGAAATGTGTTTCTGTGTCATTAATATTTTACTGTGTCCTTGGTCCTTTGATATGAGACTTATATCCGATCGCTTAAGGAATGCTTAATTAGACTGGTGTCTTAAGCTATCGATAAGTGTAGTGTAAAGGCGTTAGTTGGTTAAGTATGACTTTTGTTGGAGAAGATAGCTAGTCGAAAGATTATCATTGCCCCTCTTAATTGAGTGATGATATTAGTGGGCCCATTGATAAAGCAAAGTTATAATGTGCACAATGTGATTTGAGTTAAGTCACATATTTATAACTAGCTTGAAGAGATCAAAAAAATGAATACTAATACAAAGATGACACAATACTACTTTGTGTGTATTCTTAATATCATGCGGCAAGGGATGGACACAAGTGGTGCACTCCATCACTAAATGGATCGGGTTTTGGTTCGAGTGGAATTAAGACATCTAACTAATTGGGAGCTATAATGTGTAGCTAGATACCGCTTATAGCTTGTGATATTAAGTTCTTAATATCACTGTCAACTTAGTTTAGATCCTCCCATAGGTCACACCACAAAACTGGGAAACAAGAAATGGGGATTTTGACTTCATAAGATGTGTCGGGTTTCATGTAGAAAATATGACACATGGGGTGAGCAAACAAAATCAAAATTATGTTGTGATTAATAACATAATTAGAATCTAAATTAAATTCATATGTGATGTAAATATTATGGGGTGTAATGATTGATCATTGCATAGGATAATATGTTACATAAGTTGTAAATTTACTACTAATCCCGAAATGTCAAATTTTGTAGGGGTTAAACCGAAATTTGACAAGTCTGCAATACTGTGCACAAACGGTCGACCGGTTAACAGTAAACGGTCGACCGAACGTGCACGGTCGACCGGACACGTCTCGACCGATAACAGGGAATTTTCGTCTGTTCGGAACGGTCGACCGAACATTGCGATGAAATTTTTATTGTTACGAGCGGTCGACCGAATGTTGAATGGTCGACCGAAACATGGTTCGAGCGATCGACCGAACCTCCAAACGGTCGACCGGTCCAGACGGTTTTATGCAGAATTAATTTAAGAATTAATTAGATCATGCATGGAATTGGTCCATAATTGATTTAATTCGTGGCTGAGATTATTTATTAGTAAATAATGGATGGTTAGATGGAAGTTTGCATGAAATCATGGGCAAGAGGTTGCACATGAATATGTAATTTGGAGAGAACTTATAAATACAAGTTTATCTCATTACCTCATTAATTAATTCATTGTTTTTCTCATGCAAAAACTCTCTCCATAATTCTCCACGAAATTCCCTTAATTCTTAAGTTTAGTTTTAGTTTTTAAGAGATCATCTTCTCAAGGTAACTAAAGAGGGGTTAGTAATTAGATTCTAAACTCTATTGGAGATTGAGAGGCTAGCTCTTCTCTCCAATCTTGTTTAGAGTTTTGTGAAATCTCGGAGGCATCCGGCGCAACAACAAGTTTCCTCAACGTCTTCGAATCTTCAAAAAGTTTTAGAGAATTTCTAGGTATGAATTTCGGAGTCTCATGTTTGTTTTAATAAAAGTTTTAAAACTAGTTATTGAAACAAACCAATGCATGCATGAAATAAATCATAGAAAATTGTAATAGATCCTTATTACGCATAAAAATTCCGAAAATATATATGTGTAATTAAACATGAAATCCTACAGTGGTATCAGAGCTTAGTGTTCAATTTTCTAATGATTTGAAGTTATAAACAAATTTAGTTTACCATCTAAGGTTCGAACAATTCGATTTTCCCATTTTTCATTTTTAAATGTTTTGTTGGAATAATTCTTTGTAATAATTCGTTTTGAATGTTTTAAGTGGTTTAAAACATGCCATGTAATTATTAGAATTATTATTTAGACATAAGTCTAACTTGCAATAATTTCGTTTTAAGTATAAACGATTGTTTTGCAAGAGAATCAACAAAACCGAAAAACTGCGGTTCGTCTTTCCTTTAGGAAATTGGATGGACAGCGGTTCAAAATTGATTTTTGAACTATGGATGGATGAAAAATGTTTTTTAATGGATTTCAAAATGTTTTTCAAAGAATTGTTTGAGATTCTAGATGATTGATAAACTAGATTGTATAGTTTATATCGATATTGCGTGCATGGATGCTCGAGTTGTCTTTGCAGGAATTGTGAGTTTATTTGTTCGAAATCAGCAACTATGAATGTATGTAATGATTACTATACAGGGGCTTATTTGTATGTAAAAGCCAAATTCTCTCTTTCGATCTTTTAGATAATTGCATTGCATTTGAGAGGTTTTACATAGGACTTGCACTAGTCGGTTTTTTATCGAATGTGAGGAGCATGTTTATTTTCTGTAAAATCTACATCTCCGGTGCAAGAAGAAGTCGCCGCTGTAGCGCATTGATCGAGGATCAGGGATCGAGGATCAAGGATCGAAGGGAACATATAAACTCACACGATGTAGATTGTGTGAATGGTTTAATTTCTGTTTTAATAATCCTGCTATGCATGTGATGAATGTGTTGAATGTTAGGATGTGTATGAATGATAATATGCATGATAACCTAAAATTCTGAATCACATGTTAATATATGAAATTGTCCAACAAAAAATTAAGAATAATTTCCTTCTTATTTCATCCACTAGCAGTCATTGATTGAGGGATACTCTGCTCGCCCTTAGTGGGAGATAACTTCCTCCATCTTTGGGAATAGTGGGAGATATAATGGTTGTCTGTTGTTGTGCCACGATTAAATGTATGAGGTGTGTTTCACCCTAGTGAACCCCAAGTATGTTTAGTTGTGAATACAATGGATAAACGTATCTCGTATCAAATGAAAATAAGTTTTCTTAACATCACCTACAGCCCTCGCTCGGTTTTGGGAAAAAGTTTTTCTTACGAGGTTAGGTCATATTCCTTCATAATTAAAACGACAAGAATCACAAGAGTTTGAAGATGCTAATATTGCTAAAATTCAAAAAGGTTGTGATTAGAAAATGTTTTTCTTACATTGATA
Organism: Triglochin maritima; assembly: GCA_963682175.1. Lineage (NCBI taxonomy): Eukaryota > Viridiplantae > Streptophyta > Magnoliopsida > Alismatales > Juncaginaceae > Triglochin > Triglochin maritima. The sequence continues at coordinate 10,741,503 of OY821785.1, forward strand.
TTGTAATGTATTCGATAGCCCTTAGCTAGTCTATATTACAATTAATGGGATCTTGGATTGTTGCATTTATAGGCAAAATTTTTATTTGCAGCATTTACATTTGTATGTATAATAAACATAGAATTGACATTAAAATCCTGTATGATTTATTTTGTAGAAAAATGTCGAACATCCGACCTATCGTACGATCCATGATAGAAAAACACACTTTAGCAAATGATGGCTCAAACTTCATTAGTTGGCAACTCAAACTCAACATCGTGTTAAAGTTTGAGAAACTGTCTCACATTTTGGAAGGTCCAATCCCAAAATGGAATGAGAGATTAACCGATGAAGAGAAAGCGGCTAAAGCCAAGTGGGAAGACCAAGAGAACCAAGTTCACGGTCTTATGCTAGCATCCATGGGTGACTCGCTTCAAGCAAAATACTTGGATTCAAAACTGATGCATTGCATACATTGCATCATATGTCTTTCATTTAGATTAATTTTATATCAATAAATACTACTAAGGTATGTGTTTAGTCTTATTTACAGAATACAGGGACCTGAATACAAATTACCCATATCCCGAGCATAAATGCGTGCAAGAGACTCATTCCTGTCATAAAGACCAAGTTCAAGATTATCGGGTTTCAAATGGAAGTCCATCCAAGCACAAAAGCATTCAAGGACCTAATTACAAAAAGGCCAAGGACTTAAGCACAAAAGTAGTCGGGGACGTAATTGCAAACAATCGAGGACCTGACTGCAAATGAAATATCTTGGAGAAGTTTTAAAGAAAAATACATTTAGATCTCCAAATATATGAAGGAATAAATCTGGAGCTCAAAAGAAAGGAAAGAAATCATCTCGATGCGCAAAGGACATTGAAATCATACCATAAACATGCAGGAAAAATCCGGATCAAATCAGACACATATTTGCGGCGATTCCGCCGCACCTTACATACACTATGCGGCGATTCCGCCGCCCCCTTATCGATCCGTGGTTCTGAATTTTGTCGAGTCATGTCTCGCCACGTGTACTTTCCTATTCTATACCTAGGTCCCTTGTATCGGCTATAAATAGCCCTAAAACGATGTTGTGATGGTCCCTTAGCTTATGTCCTTAGTTTTTATTCCATAATTTAGTTTTGTTGTTTTTTATTTCTTGTTTGTAGTTTTCTTTTGTAATTCCTCTAGGACCCCTTCTCCCTCCCTCCATCTATGAGTTTCTAACTCTTTCCAAAGGGTGGAGGTGACGGATTTAGGGTGATGAGAAGAGAATAAAGTTATTATTTTAATTTCGTGATTAGTATATTTTGATTACTTGAGTTTGTGTTAAATCATTTATCATGTAATGCTTTATAACTAATATGATTTATTATAAGTTTCTGAATTCTCTAATCTAAATCCTATGTCTAAACCTCCACCCAACGGAATTCACCATCTTTATTGTTGTTTTATTTTTATTTGTTCATGTTTCTTACTTTAGATAATTAAAAATCAAAAATCTCAAAACCCAAATTTATTCTTCTCTCGTTCTTTCCATTAATCGAAAATCACACAAATAACAAATCTCTCCCTCCTTGTGTTCGACCCGTACTTTCCACGTCTTCATTGACGCTGTGCACTTGCGGTATAAATTTAATTCTCATCAAAAACCCAAGAAGACCATGGAGGCTTTATCAAAGATGTTCATGGATAGTGCCCGGAAGGAGCGCTATAAGACCACCATCGCACTCACAAGGTGCCATATGGCGGAGGGAACATCGGTATCTATCTCACGATGCAAGGATACCTTGAGAAGTTGGCAAAGCTCGCTTCACCAATGCCCGATGACATTGCTGAAGATATGATTCTTGGCTCTCTAGCCCCGTCCTTTAAGGACTTTGTGATGCACTATCACGTGCGGGAAAAAGGGGTGATGCACTATGCACTATCAAGTTTTTGGCGCCGTTGCCGGGGAGGCGACGCAGATTTTGTTTTTTGTTGATTTCGATTCTATTATGTTTATCTTGTGCGCGATCTAAGTATTTGGATTTGTGTTTCAGGAGACAACAGAGCGCGCGGCGAAATCTGAACGCAGTTTGAGCAACAAGGGCGGCGGAATCGCCGCACATCAAGAGGAACCTGCGGCGGAATCGCCGCACATTTGAAGCATTTGGGCTTCAACTTTTTCTGGGGTCGTCTCCATCTCTGGGTGGACGCGTAGAGCATCTGGAAATTTCGAGAGCGGGTGGTGAACCCGACTGAGCATGCGTAGGTAACCTTTGTTGCCTCTTTTCCTCGTAATTTCTATTTTCAGAAAATTTCCTTTTAGTAGAAATGCACGTGTTAGGGCAAAAAATTCCATAATTGGCAATAATTCAACTCTGACCTAAAATTGGCAAAATTAGAAAGGCCTTAGTGCATGCATCATATAATGTTTTGTTTGCATTATTCTTGCTAAATTCTTGCAAATTATTTTTATTGTTGAAGAGTGCTGGAGGCAAGGTACGTGCACGAGTTTTAACGATTGCTTTTAAGCATATAATATAATTTGCATGCACCCTTGAAATTGCCCTCTCTAAAGACCATTGTTTGACTATCTTTGCTAGATCTAAGTTAAACTATCTTAAGGGCAACTCCGTAGGGAAAGATACGGTGGGGATTTCATCACCCTTCCGTGGCCCACAAATCACAATCCTAAAGTGTCACCCAAGCCTTAAATTAAAATCAATTAGACATTGACCCCTAAGGATTCAGACTCAATTAAGGAGAAGAATTGGTTTGACTTGCTATGACCTGAAGCCGATCGAATTTAAGTTGGTGTCTAGAAAGTGTTTTTGTGTTGACGTAAGTCTTCCAAGCGAAGTGGTTGTCTAATTGGCACCGACTCTGTCGGAAGCGCCCCCACTAGCTATACACTACCTGGCCAAGTTGGTTTGATTAGTGAGGGAGGTGAATCAAGCAAATCAACTCGACTCAACCAGTTAGGAGTCGTCTAGATTTAAGTGACACTAGGTCTAGGATTGTTTGAACCGTGCTTTCTTAGGATTTTTCTGACCAACCCTCTTTCTATCTTTAGAGTTAGGTTTCCATTCTCATATGAGTCTTCTTTCTCTTCTCACCTAAATTCTCTAGATTAGGATTCCTTTCTCATCTTTCCCCATTCTTTTGTTTGTTTCCCTTTTGGGAAAAAAACATAAAAATATAAAAAAAACGAAAAAAAATTGTAATTAATTCTTGAAATTAAATTTGGAATTTAAATTTGGAATTTGAATTCAAAAATTGATTCAACCCGGTGCACTCAGATTTGGATTCGGGACTTGAGTAATCGACTCTCACAAGTTCATCTAGATTCCAGTCTGGAACTTAGCCTCAATCCATCTGCTGCACCACCTCACCCGGATCCAATAGGTGAGAATGTAGTGGACCCACCTGTTGCACAACCTATAACTCTGAGGGATCGATGCTACCCAGCGATGGCTGCTCAGCCATCGTGCATCGTTATGCCCACCATCCAGGGTCGCGATTTCGAACTTAAGGCACAATACATGAGTATGTTGCCTAAGTTCACCTCTAGGGAAGACTCATATCTCTTCCTTAGAGAATTTGAGGAAATCTGCTCTCTTATGCAATACCAGCATATTCCTGAGGAGACAGTGTATCTGAAATTCGTGCCTCTAGCATTGAAAGACGACGCTAAGAAATGGCTATATAGTCTACCCGAAAGATCTATTAGGAGTTGGGCTGAGTTTGTTCAAGTATTCCTGAAAAAATATTTCCCCAACCATAAGACTATGAGGATTAGGAATGAAATTGTTGCATTCGTTCAGTCTGAGAGCGAGCCGTTCTATTCCTATCTAGAAAGATTTAAAAGTGTATTGACCCAATGCCCTCATCACGGAATTCCAAGATGTCAATTATGCCAAATTATTTATGAGGGACTGACACCCACATCTAGGGTTATGTTAGAATCTGTAAGCCAAGGGAACTTCATGTCGAAAAATGAAAATGATGCCTGGACTTTTCTTAAGGATTTAGCTGAAAACAGCATGCAATGGGACAATGCTAGAGCACCGCTTGACACAAGTATTGGATCTAGAATAGCAAGTCAACCCAAACCTGGTGTCTTAGCTGTAGATGTCAACATAGCGGCTGAAGCAAAATTAGCTACCCTTATGCGCAGAATGGAAAGTCTAGAACTACAAACCCGACCCCGAATAAATCAAGCCTCGTCTATCCCTTGCTCTAGATGTGGTCAGACTGGTCATTTAATGGAGGATTGTGCGGACTGGGAACAAGTTAATGCCATGTATAACCATGCTAGAAATGACCCATACGCATCAACCTATAACTCGGGTTGGCGTAATAATTCCAATTTCTCATCAAGCCAACAAGGTCAACCTCCTAGACAACAACCAAACCCGTATAACCAAAATAATACATCATCTAGGTTTAGTAACAATGGCGATCATGAGGTTAGGTTGACAAGCTTGGAAAATTTGATGAAAACCTTTATACAAACAACCAACCAGACCTTCCAAAGGCTAGAGACACAAGTCAGCCAACTAGCACAAAGAGTAGGTGAAAGAGAAAAGGGTCAATTTCCAAGTCAACCTGAGGTGAATCCAATATCTAATAATCAATATCAGCCCTATTAACCACCTTCAGGAAATAACAACCCTAGACCGGTTCAAATGGTTAATGAGGAAGAACCGTTCCAACAAATAAATGTTGTAGTATCATTACGGTCCGGAAGACAAGTTGATAACAATGTGGTAAATCCTAGAACGTCTAATCAATCTAGCCATCAAGCAACCACATATGACCTAATTAACCATTGAACCTGACGTCCAATCTGAAACACCCAACCCACCTACTCAACTTGAACCCATAGCTCAACCTGAACGAGTCTATGTTCCTAAAGCTTCATTCCCTAATAGACTCAAAAAGAACTCAAGTGCATAAATGGAGAAAATCTTGGAAGTATTTAAGCAAGTTAAGGTGAACATTCCACTCTTAGACATGATTCAACAAATACCTGCTTATGCTAAATTCTTAAAAGATCTGTGCACTAAAAAGAGAAAAACGAACGTACCAAAGAAGGCATTCTTAACTGCAAACATAAGCTCTATTCTGTCAAATTCGTCTCCTATAAAATATAAGGACCTTGAGTATCCCACAATTTCATGTGCAATAGGAGATACTTTTATCAACAAAGCCCTTCTAGAACTTGGTGCTAATGTTAACCTACTCCCATTCTCTGTCTACGAGAAACTCAACCTTGGTCCATTAAAACCCTCTAAGACAACCCTTCAATTTGCTGACTGCTCTATTAAGAAACCAAGAGGTATAGTCGAGGACGTTTTGATCAAGGTAGGTGACTTCATTTACCCAGTGGATTTTGTCGTACTAGATACCGCACCTGTTGTAAATCCTAATCGACAAATCCCTGTAATACTAGGCAGACCCTTTTTAGCCACTTCTGAAGCACTGATAAACAGTCGAAATGGGCTCATGCAATTATCTTTTGGGAACTTAAAAGTAGAATTTAATATCTTTCATGTTGATAGTGAGCCCGAAATAATATGCAATCAAAGTGATGTTGTGATGAAATCACGTATCTATAAGATTTCTGAATTAAATAAATCATCACAAAATCAAAAAGGAAGCAAGAAAAAGGGGAGGAATTCATCTACACACCCACCATCACTCGAGCAAATAATAGAACCAATTTATGTGAGGGGTGTGGAACCTGTGACTCAGGACTCTCATTGCAACTTGGGGTACAATTCAACTGGATACATGCACCAATATGGTGTCATTCAATCCAGTTCTGACTATGGTTGACTTTGAGCAAATTCCATCCCTCCACCGCAGTTCACCCAGGTAATAAGTGCATTTGCTTTATATTTGCATACATTGAGGACAATGCATGATTTAGGTGTGGGGGGGGGGGGTGTTTATATATATATCTATGTAAATTCTGTTCTTAAAAAAACACAATGTTTCATGACATAGCTTAAGATTGAACTACCAAAACCCGAGTACAAATTGCATTGAGTTTTTTGTTCCTTATTATATAGTTTTGCTTGTAGAAACTATGACATAATCTAAGTTCCAAAGAAATAACCCATTACCCTTTAAGACATGTATGCACTTAAATTGGATGAATCAAATCTTTGAAGTGGTTGATAAAAAGCAGAGGTTGAGAAAAATATACCGGGAAGTGTGGACTTCTAATAGCAATTAAGTCTTGAGGAAAATAAAAGTAATAATGAAGGAATAAAGTGAGGAAAGCATATTTTGCAAAATGATTACAAAAGCCCAAGTCTTTGAGTCACTGGTCCGTAGGGGTATCTTGAAACCCGGTAACTTGAGTCTGTCAGCTCGGGATTATCGACCAAACTCGCTACACGAATGCAAAAAGGGTAAAAGTATCAGAAAAAGAAAATGTGTTGAATCACAGAAAAAGAAAAAAAAATACTTTAAGATACTCAAGGCCCAAAACTTAAAGAATGATTCATGCCATGGTTGATCCGAATGATACTTCACCACCAGAGGAGGCGTGCAAAATAATTTAAGTGATAACATGTGTAGAAGGGTTAGTGGTGTGAATATTGGAGGAATGAAGACCAAGTCAGTTTTTTTATGGGTTAGACTTATATAATAAGTATGCAAGAATTCTAAGTAAGATGTATAAGGTTGAGGTGGAGATATTGAGAGCTATTAATGAAATGTTGAATTAAGACTTTGTGGGTGTGTCAACTGAAAATCCTCACGAGACAAAACTCGTCCTCTAAGGAAACTTGGGGGTTTAAAGGCTTGTTGCACATGCTAAGTGCAACCGTGATTCCTACGAAAGTGAGTTAAGATTTCCCTGTTTTCATTTTTCTTATATTCTGTTTTGCTAGGGACTAGCAAAATCTAGGTGTGGGGTATTTGATGCATTGCATACATTGCATCATATGTCTTTCATTTAGATTAATTTTATATCAATAAATGCTACTAAGGTATGTGTTTAGTCTTATTTACAGAATACAGGGACCTGAATACAAATTACCCATATCCCGAGCATAAATGCGTGCAAGAGACTCATTCCTGTCATAAAGACCAAGTTCAAGATTATCGGGTTTCAAATGGAAGTCCATCCAAGCATAAAAGCATTCAAGGACCTAATTACAAAAAGGCCAAGGACTTAAGCACAAAAGTAGCTGGGGACGTATTTGCAAACAGCCGAGGACCTGACTGCAAATGAAATATCTTGGAGAAGTTTTAAAGAAAAATACATTTAGATCTCCAAATATATGAAGGAATAAATCTGGAGCTCAAATGAAAGGAAAGAAATCATCTCGATGCGCAAAGGACATTGAAATCATACCATAAACATGCAGGAAAAATCCAGATCAAATCAGACACATATTTGCGGCGATTCCGCCGCACCTTACATACACTATGCGGCGATTCCGCCGCCCCCTTATCGATCCGTGGTTCTGAATTTTGTCCAGTCATGTCTCGCCACGTGTACTTCCCTATTCTATACCTAGGTCCCTTGTATCGGCTATAAATAGCCCTAAAACGATGTTGTGATGGTCCCTTAGCTTATGTCCTTAGTTTTTATTCCATAATTTAGTTTTGTTGTTTTTTATTTCTTGTTTGTAGTTTTCTTTTGTAATTCCTCTATGACCCCTTCTCCCTCCCTCCATATATGAGTTTCTAACTCTTTCCAAAGGGTGGAGGTGACGGATTTAGGGTGATGAGAAGAGAATAAAGTTATTATTTTAATTTCGTGATTAGTATATTTTGATTACTTGAGTTTGTGTTAAATCATTTATCATGTAATGCTTTATAACTAATATGATTTATTATAAGTTTCTGAATTCTCTAATCTAAATCCTATGTCTAAACCTCCACCCAACGGAATTCACCATCTTTATTCTTGTTTTATTTTTATTTGTTCATGTTTCTTGCTTTAGATAATTAAAAATCAAAAATCTCAAAACCCAAATTTATTCTTCCCTCCTTCTTTCCATTAATCGAAAATCACACAAATAACAAATCTCTCCCTCCTTGTGTTCGACCCGTACTTGCCACGTCTTCATTGACGTCGTGCACTTGCGGTATAAATTTAATTCTCATCAAAAACCCAAGAAGACCATGGAGGCTTTATCAAAGATGTTCATGGATAGTGCCCGGAAGGAGTGCTATAAGACCACCATCGCACTCACAAGGTGCCATATGGCGGAGGGAACATCGGTATCTATGCATTTTCTCACGATGCAAGGATACCTTGAGAAGTTGGCAAAGCTCGCTTCACCAATGCCCGAGGACATTGCTGAAGATATGATTCTTGGCTCTCTAGCCCCGTCCTTTAAGGACTTTGTGATGCACTATCACGTGCGTGAAAAAGGGGTGAGTCTTGAGGAGCTGCACAACCCTCTCAAAACTGCTGAAGTTGACATGGGCAAGGGTAGGGACAAGCAAGTCCTTGCCGTCCATGGGAGGAGCCAAAAGATTGGTAAAGGAAAGGACAAATCTACCAAAAGTGGTTTAATCAAGAGCAAGGGAGTAGGAGGTGCTCATAAGAGTGCCTCGAGTGGGAAATCTCAGAAATCTCCAACTCTCAATACGGAGTGCTTTCACTGCGGTGAAATAGGACACATCCGGCCAAATTGCCCCAAGTACAAGGAAGACCTTGACAACGGAGTGATTGAACGTCGGCGCCCCAAAAAGGCCAAAGGTATATTTGTTATTGAAATAAATTTAGCCACCTCTGTCCAGGATTGGATAATTGATACCGGATCTTGTGCTCACATAGTTTCTAATGTGCAGCTACTCAAGGATAGGAAGGAACTCGTGCGGAACGAGATAGAATTGAAGGTCGGAAATGGTGCGAACGTTTCTGCGGTTGCACAAGGTTCTGTGGTGCTTCAATTACGTAGTGGTTTAAATTTATGTCTAAAGAATGTTTATTATGTGCCTTCGATTAACAAGAATATTATTTCTGTATCATGTTTGGATATGGATAATTTTAATATAAATATTTCAAATTCTTGTTTGTCTATATCGAAGAATGGTGTTTTCTATGCAAATGCGTTCATAAGGAATGGTCTTTATTTGCTTGAATTGAATAATAAACAAATCTTTAATATCAATAACAAAAGATTTAAGACCACTCACGAGAATGATACTCTCTTGTGGCACTATGGTCTTGGTCACATAAATGAAAAGCGCATCAAGAAATTGCAAGAAGCTAACCTTCTTGGTCTACTTGATTTTAAATCATTGGAGACGTGCCAACCATGTCTAATGGGAAAAATGACCAAAAGGCCTTTCAAGAAGAAAGGCCCAAGGGTGAGTGGCTTGTTGGATTTGATACATTCCGATGTATGTGGTCCAATGAGTACTAGTGCACGAGATGGTTTCAGGTACTTCATTACGTTCACGGATGATTATAGTCGTTATGGCTATATTTATCTAATGAGAAACAAAAGTGAATCCTTCGACAAGTTCAAAGAATTCAAGAATGAAGTAGAGAACCAACTCGAAAAGAAAATCAAGTCTCTACGAACGGATCGTGGAGGTGAGTACTTAAGTGCCGAATTTGACTCATACCTAAAGGAGTTTGGTATTGTACCACAACTCACCCCTCCCGGTACACCTCAGTGGAATGGGGTATCCGAAAGGAGGAATAGGACATTGCTCGACATGGTTCGGTCAATGATGAGTCATGCGGGATTACCTCTTTACTTTTGGAGTTATGCACTACAAACGGCGGCTTACACACTAAATAATGGTCCATCCAAATCCGTGGAGAAAACTCCTTATGAGCTTTGGAGTGGTAAAACACCTAAGCTCAATTTTCTCAAGATTTGGGGTTGTGAGGCTTACGTTAAGAGATTGATGTCGGCCAAACTTCAACCAAAAGCGGATAAGTGCTTCTTTATTGGTTATCCTCGTGAAACAAGAGGATACTACTTTTGGCATATCACCTCCAATCGAGTGATTGTAGAGAGGGATGCCACATTTCTGGAAAAGGAATTTCTAGAAAGAGTAAAAAGTAGTGGGAGTAGGGTTGTGCTTGAGGAAACTCAAGATACTCTACAAGATCATGACACGAATGATGACGTTCAAGATCATGAAGGCCCAACCGAGATTCCTTTAGTTAGTGGGAGCGTGAGCGAGAGACCATCACAAGAAATTGTGAGAGAATCTCAATCATCTCCACCAAGTGTACGTTCAAGAGTTGAACGTGAACCCACTCCTCAAGAAATTGTGGAAGAAGTTCGAGAGGCACGAGAAGAACCAAAAGAACTGAGAAGGTCAACAAGGGAAAGGAAGAAACCCAACTTGTATCTGGGACTTCATGAAATCATGGTACTAGATACCAATGATCCCTTGACCTTCCAAGAAGCAATGGAAAGGGAAGACTCCAGACTATGGCTTAAAGCCATGGAATCCGAAATTGAATCCATGTATGATAATCAAGTATGGGACTTGGTTGACCTTCCTCAAGGGAAAAAGGTCATTCAAAATAAATGGGTTTTTAAGAGGAAGATGGACATGGATGGGAACTTAACAACCTACAAAGCAAGGCTTGTAGCGAAGGGTTTCACTCAAATTCAAGGAATTGACTATGATGAAACTTTTTCACCGGTTGCCATGTTCAAGTCTATTCGGATTATGCTCGCTATTACCGCATTTCATGATTATGAAATATGGCAAATGGATGTCAAAACGGCGTTCCTTAATGGGAACTTGGAGGAGGATGTGTACATGGTACAACCTCAAGGTTTTGAAGATCCAAAGAATAGCGAGAAGGTATGCAAGCTTCAAAGATCCATTTATGGATTGAAGCAAGCATCAAGGAGTTGGAACAAACGCTTTGACGAGGAAGTGAAGAAACTTCACTTCATTCAAAGTAAGGAAGAACCTTGTATATACAAGAAGGTTAGTGGGAGCCATGTAGTATTCCTAATCTTATATGTCGATGACATATTGGTCATGGGCAATCATATTCCTTTGCTTGAGCAAACGAGAAGTTCATTGAAATCTGCATTTTCAATAAAAGATATGGGTGAGGCTCAATACATCTTGGGAATCAAGATATACCGAGATAGATCCCGTAGACTCATTGGCCTAAGTCAACGTACATACATTGACAACGTCTTGGAAAGGTTCAAGATGAACAACTCCAAAAAGGGCAGTGTGCCAATGAGTATGGGTGTGCAACTCAAGAAGTCTCAACGTGCTCAATCACGTAAGGACTTAGAGTACATGAAGGATGTCCCTTATGCTTCGGCATTTGGGTCGATCATGTATGTGATGACTTGCACAAGACCCGATGTCTCGTATGCTCTAAGCGTGACAAGTCGTCACCAATCCAACGCAGGTCCTGAGCATTGGACTGCGGTCAAGAATATCATGAAGTACCTTAACCGGACTAAGGATAAGATTCTTGTTTATGGAGGACAAAGGGAATTGATAGCCAAGGGTTACTCGGATGCGAGTTTCATGAGTGATCCAGACGATAGAAGATCGCAATCAGGATACGTCTTCCTTCTGAATGGTGGAGTGATGCATTGCATACATTGCATCATATGTCTTTCATTTAGATTAATTTTATATCAATAAATGCTACTAAGGTGTGTGTTTAGTCCTATTTACAGAATACATGGACCTGAATGCAAATTACCCACATCCCGAGCATAAACGCGTGCAACAGACTCATTTCTATCATAAAGACCAAGTTCAAGATTGTCGGGTTTCAAATGGAAATGTATCCAAGCATAAAAACATTCAAGACCTAATTACAAAAAGAACAAGGACTTAAGCACAAAAGTAGCCGGGGACATAATTGCAAGAAACCAAGGACCTAATTGCAATTCACGAGTTATTATGGAGAAAATCTAAAGAAAAATCAATGTAGATCTCCAAATATATAAAGGAATTAATCCGGAGCTCAAAAGAATGGAAAGAATCAATCCAGACGCGCAAAGGAGGATCAAATCATACCATAAACATTCAACCAAAATCCGGACAAAATCAGAGCAATATATGCGGCGTAAACACTTACCATGCGGCGTTTCCGCCGCACCAGAGGTGATCCGTGTGCTCAAATTTTGTCCAGTCGTGTCTGGACACGTGTACTTTCCAATTTTATACTTAGGTCCCTTGTAGCAACTATAAATAACCCCGAGAACGATGTAATAAGGGTCTTGGCCTTAGACATAGTTTTTAGTTGTTTTTATTTTTAGTCTTTATTTCAGTAATAAAATTCTGTCTTTTATTTCTTGTTTTTAGTTTTTCTTTTGTAATTCCTCTAGGACCCCTTCTCCTCCCTCCCATCCATGAGTTTCTAACTCTTTCCAAAGGGTCGAGTTGACGGATTTAGGGTGAAGAGAATATGAATAAATGTTATTCTTTTAATTTCGTGATTAGTATATTTTGATTACTTGAGTTTATGTTAAATCATTTATCATGTAATGCTTCATAACTAACATGATTTATTATAAGTTTCTGAATTCTCTAATCTAATCCCTAAATCTAAACCTCCACCCAACGGAATTCACTTCTTTGTTCTTGTTTTAGTTTTATTTGTTCTTGTTTCTTGCTTTAGATAATAAAAACCAAAAATCTCATAAACCAAACTCATTCTTCTCTCCTTCTTTCCCCCAATCGAAATCACACTAATAACAAATCTCTCCCTCCTTGTGTTTGACCCGTACTTGCCACGTCTTCATTGACGCCGTGCACTTGCGGTATAAATTTAATTCTCATCATGGAGCTGTGAGTTGGCGTAGTTGGAAGCAAAGCACTACGGCCGACTCAACCACTGCTTCCGAAGTAATGGTTGTCGCTGAAGCGAGCAAGGAAGGAGTGTGGATTAAGAAGTTCCTTGAAGAGCTTGGAGTAGTTCCCTCGAGCGAGGGACCAATAGAGCTATTTTGCGACAATAGTGCATCTATCTCGCAAATCAAGGATCCCAAATCACACCACAAAGTGAAGTACATGGATCGTAAGTACTTCGTGACGCGTGACCTCATCGACGAAGGCAAAATAAATCTTTTATGGGTGGACACCAACAACAACACAGTTGATCCATTAACAAAACCCTTATCCCAAGCCAAGGGCGAAATGCATTTCGAGTCCATGGGATAGAGGAACCATGTAGATTAGCTTGATGATTGATAAGTAATGGGGTTTACCCAAGTTATTATTGTTTTATACATTGAGTATGTATGTGAAAGAAAACTTTAATAACAAGTGGGAGATTGAAGGGAATGTGTTCTAAAAGTTTTACTTTTAAATGTCAATTATTATAAATTGAATGAGAAATCGTTTTGTTCCTTGTTTATGTTATTCGTCTTTTAGAAGTGTTAAAGAAGAGGCTCTTGGTCCTTAACCGTAGAGCTCTAAAAGATATTGGTTTACATAAAACAAAAGATATTCGCAATCATGGTAATTAACATGGGACATTAATTACCGAGTTAAGATTGTCGTGTTGGTCATAGATCATTGTAGCTCTACAAGTGAGTGACAACACGTGTACACAAAAGAGGAAAATAGTACTTTTGTATGCTGAATTGACCTAACAAGTAAAATATTATAGAAATGTGTTTCTGTGTCATTAATATTTTACTGTGTCCATGGTCCTTTGATATGAGACTTATATCCGATCGCTTAAGGAATGCTTAATTAGACTGGTGTCTTAAGCTATCGATAAGTGTAGTGTAAATGCGTTAGTTGGTTAAGTATGACTTTTGTTGGAGAAGATCGCTAGTCGAAAGATTATCATTGCCCCTCTTAATTGAGTGATGATATTAGTGGGCCCATTGATAAAGCAAAGTTATAATGTGCACAATGTGATTTGAGTTAAGTCACATATTTATAACTAGCTTGAAGAGATCAAGAAATGAATACTAATACAAAGATGACACAATACTACTTTGTGTGTATTCTTAATATCATGCGGCAAGGGACGGACACAAGTGGTGCACTCCATCACTAAATGGATCGGGTTTTGGTTCGAGTGGAATTAAGACATCTAACTAATTAAGAGCTATAATGTGTAGCTAGATACCGCTTATAGCTTGTGATATTAAGTTCTTAATATCACTGCCAACTTAGTTTAGATCCTCCCATAGGTCACACCACAAAACTGGGAAACAAGAAATGAGGATTTTGACTTCATAAGATGTGTCGGGTTTCATGTAGAAAATATGACACATGGGGTGAACAAGCAAAATCAAAATTATGTTGTGATTAATAACATAATTAGAATCTAAATTAAATTCATATGTGATGTAAATATTATGGGGGTGTAATGATTGATCATTGCATAGGATAATATGTTACATAAGTTGTGAATTTACTATTAATCCCGAAATGTCAAATTTTGTAGGGGTTAAACCGAAATTTGACAAGTCTGCAATACTGTGCACAAACGGTCGACCGGTTAACAGTAAACGGTCGACCGAACGTGCACGGTCGACCGGACACGTCTCGACCGATAACAGGGAATTTTCGTCTGTTCGGAACGGTCGACCGAACATTGCGATGGAATTTTTATTGTTACGAGCGGTCGACCGAATATTGAACGGTCGACCGAAACATGGTTCGAGCGGTCGACCGAACCTCCAAACGGTCGACCGGTCCAGACGGTTTTATGTAGAATTAATTTAAGAATTAATTAGATCATGCATGAAATTGGTCCATAATTGATTTAATCCGTGGCTGAGATTATTTATTAGTAAATAATGGATGGTTAGATGGAAGTTTGCATGAAATCATGGGCAAGAGGTTGCACATGAATAGGTAATTTGGAGAGAACTTATAAATACAAGTTTATCTCATTACCTCTTTAATTAATTCATTGTTTTTCTCATGCAAAAACTCTCTCCATAATTCTCCACGAAATTTCCTTAATTCTTAAGTTTAGTTTTAGTTTTTAAGAGATCATCTTCTCAAGGGAACTAAAGAGGGGTTAGTAATTAGATTCTAAACCCTATTGGAGATTGAGAGGCTAGCTCTTCTCTCTCCAATCTTGTTTAGAGTTTGGTGAAATCTCGGAGGCATCCGGCGCAACAACAAGCATCCTCAACGTCTCCGAATCTTCAAAAAGTTTTAGAGAACTTCTAGGTATGAATTTCGGAGTCCCATGTTTTGTTTTAATAAAAGTTTTAAAACTAGTTATTGAAACAAACCAATGCATGCATGAAATAAATCATAGAAAATTGTAATAGATCCTTATTACGAATAAAAATTCCGAAAATATATATGTGTAATTAAACATGAAATCCTACAAATGTAGGATTGACCATGACATTTTCAGTCGAACGGGGCCCCTTAGCCGTTTGACCGTTGCGTTGATGATGTAGTCTTAGTCTGGTGTAGACCATCTAAACGGCTGATCGCCCATGGTTCTTGTCCGACCGTTGGGACTTAAGGTGTGTGCCCAGAGTTCGACCAAATTAGGCGTTTGTTCGAGCGTTACCCTATTCTTTGGGAATGGTCAACCAGTTTGACTTTTTCGGTTGACCGTTTGTGCCCAGATCCGAGTCCTTGTGAAGTGTCAACTCAGTCTACGGAAGCACGTGTCCTTGCCTAGTGCGTGAACCAGGAGGTAACGGTGGTGCTTGATCGTGCCTGCTCAGGGACCGCTGAGTGGAAGAGTGTGGATACTTGGGGGTGCCACCTCTGTATTATAGATTGTGGCATAGCTTAGAGCAATTACCTGAGGGATAACGGATCTCAATGACGATGTTGCACGGCTCTACGGAGCAAGATGACCCTACGGAATTTGGTCCGGATGAGTCGATCGGTCAGCCTGCAGGTGGCTGATACAATCGACTAGCCTTGAGGGCGATGATGTGCCCCCACGCGACTGAGTGGCAATGAGGAGGACCGCGCGACCGAGTGACGACGGTGACTGTCCGACGATGTACTCTGGCAGGTAGTTTGGCTTTGGCACAACTAGGTGAATGGACCGACCTGAGCGACGACCCCGTCGGTGTGGTGTTAACCACGAGTTTCAGATCTGATTCTATGTCGTAGAAGTGCGGGCACCCCTCACCGAACCCCCCATGTTTTAGTGTAGCCGCGTGTGGGGTGCGTTACGTACTTTCCATAAGACCGCTTGTGCCTGCGGTAGGTCTCCGTGGAGGACCCAATGTTGGTTGTGGGACAGATGTCCTTAATTTACCCTTGGAGGGGAATGTTTTTATTGCATTATATCATGTCATGCTATACTAGTATAATAAGTTCATTTCGTTGTACTTTAGTACGCATATATGTGAGTTTGGTATTAGTGGTTTCCTTATGGAAACTCATGCATTGTTGTTATATTTGCATTTCAGGATTGCAGTACATGCTGGCGGGTAGTGATTGAGGGCGACTACATTTTGGGACCGGATCCTCCATCTGTCTCTTTTTCGGTTGTTATGATTACATGTATTTATATCTTTGTACCATGGTCTAATTATACTTTTGACAAACTCGTATGTGATGGTGCACAATATATTCGAGTCTTTTTATGAGTAATGTTCATACTCTTTTGAGATTAAATCATTGTGATTCTTATGTTTAAAATTAAATTTTCTGCTGTATCGGGATGTTACAACTTACATTTGGCATTATGACATCAAATTAGTGAATATAATTAACATCATGGAGTAAAATTGGAGGTTACTTTTCAATTAAGGAGCACCGGTAGCGTTAAATAAAATAAAGAAGACGTCACTATAGGAGAATTGTAGTCAATTTGGCCGTGACACGTCAAATTAAGCCAATGTAACATAACTTTTTTTTCAATCAAAATAAATTACATGTATTCTTATTTCTTAAGTTATAACGTATTTTTTTAGATTGATCTAAGTTAATATTAATACAAAATGTCTACATTTGGGCGGTTGAAATATACCGAATATCAACGTTTTATTCTATATATATAAAACATACCTCGGCTATAAATTTTCATAAAAAATTAAATAATAATATGAAGTGCCGGTGAGCCACAACTAAGATGGATTTAAATGCAAAACCCCCATCGTAATGTGAATTTGCGATGATCACGTCTCCCTATCTTCCCATGTTTAAACGAACGTGCAAAAATTAACATCTTAAAAAACAAAAAACAAATAAACAAATAAACCCACAACACCTGTATCGTTTCAACCCCTTAACTACTTCGCACCAAAACAAAGTCCCACTAAAAAAGTGGGCGTTAAAACGTCACTATAGAAAATCAAACCATTTTTTGGAAAATGGTCGTAGTGCTTAAAACCCTAAACCCTAAAAAAGTCCCACTAAAAAAGTGGATGATCAAACCATTTTTTGGAAAATCAAACCATTTTTTGGAAAATGGTCGTAGTGCTTAAAACGTCACTATAGAAAATCAAACCATTTTTTGATGATCAAACCATTTTTTGGAAAGTGGTCGTAGTGCTTAAAACGTCACTATAGAAAATCAAACCATTTTTTGGAAGCCAAAGTGGTGGTGTTGATTTGGTTGGTTGGTTTTTGTCTGAAGATCGTTTCTGAAGAAGGGAGTGTGGTTGATTATGGTCCTTTGGGTTCGTTCGACGTGACGATGTTTGGCGGCGTCGGTGATGGCGTTACTGACGATACGAAGGTCGTTTCTTTTCACCTTTCGGATAATAGGATTGATTGATTTTCTAATTTTCGATTTATTGCGTCTCAGCGAATAAGGTTGCATCTTGCGGTGCAATAGAATTTTGACATTGGTTTGTTTCGTACCGCATTGTGGAGGTTTGGTCGATCTTGAGTGGAATCAATCAACATGACTTTTGTTGAGTACAGGTTGTAAAATGTCATTTTCTAATAGAAGATTTGAAGGTTTGAATGTAAGGAGTTAGTTTTCAAGTGTTTTTGGCATTTGGGACGCTTATTGTTCCTTAATGTGGATTGGAACAGTCTAGATTAACTGATAAGAAAGTTGAATCAAAGACCTTATCAAGATGACAATGCGACAATCATAAACACATTGCCATTATAGTCCTCAGTGAGTTCTAGTAGATCAGTTCAATATAAGTGCTAAATGTGCCTTTGATATATTGTGGGAAACAAAAATTTTGTTACATGCATCTGGTACTTTAGTTAAACTATCTTACTTTGACATGGGTGGAGTTATGTGGTGGTCAATCTGTGAATGCTCATTTGAGATCCCTTCTAACTTTGGCGTATAGAAGTTTTAGGTCCCATATTACAAAGATTAATAATCATTAACCTTGTCATTGCAAAAAAAAAAAAAATCTAACTACCAAGTTAGATAGATACAGATGATGAGAGAATTTAAAATCCAACAGCCTTTAATGCTGAACAGGACAAAAGTTGAAATAATTTTTGTTTGTTTGTTATGGATTAGACTTTGGGAGGTGATTCAGTTGATGTGCCTGAGTTTCCTTTTACTGTATCATTGCTCAATGTAGAATGCATGTTGATAGTCATTTCATAACTGTGAAAACGTTAGGAACCAAAGGTGATGGCAGGAGTGATGATTCCAAAGTTGTCTTTGTTCCATTTATCAGATTCTGATTTTAATTTTGCATTTTGATATGCATTTATTTTTGGATTTATCAAATCTGTTTTCATTTCATCCTTTTTTCTTATCATAATTTTCAGCGTATTTGGATATGTATCCTTCCAGAATAGATGTGGAATTTTTCTCTAGTCTTACAACTTCTTTGTAACAAGTGAAGGGATTTGAAACACTTCAATGTATAATGTATATGATTGCAGGCTTTTAAATCGATGTGGAAAGTCGCTTGTGCGCAGAGAGGGGATGTCGAGATTTTGATCCCGAATGCGACATATCTGATCGGCCCTGTCAAATTCAGTGGCCCTTGCCAGAATACTACATCCATCACATTCAGACTGGAGGTAAATTCTGAGGATAATCCAGATTGCTGAATTAAGTATGTATCATTTACAGTCACCAAGATTAAATTATTCAAAACATGTCTTTTGTTAGGGATACTTGAAAGCCTCCACTGATTTAGAGAGGTATGATGATGATTGGGTCGAGTTTGGCTGGATAAATCGCTTGACGGTTACCGGAGGAGGTACAATTGATGGTCAGGGATCCTCTTCTTGGCGTTACAACACCTGTTCCATGAATAGAAATTGTAAAATTCTTCCCATTGTGAGTTTTTGTTCTATTGATTTAATTCGATCAATTCGGAATTCAGGGATTATTAACTTCTTAACGACGTACCGCCATATCCCATCTAGTTCTTTCTAAAGGTTCTGATGTTATTTTTTAACATGGTACTGAAAAGTCGATTTCTCTGTCTAGTCGCTTAAGTTCATCAAATGCTCGAATACGATCTTGACGAACATAACCTCGCTGAACAGCAAATTCTTCCACATTGCCTTGTTGGAGCGCTGCACAAACGTCAGGATTTCCGACTCTCAAATAGGCACCGGAGATGATTGCATATCAGTTGGCCATGGCATTTCTCAGGTTTCAATTTCTCGCATCATCTGCGGGCCAGGACATGGGATCAGGTCTAAATCAATTCACTAAGATTCTCTTATAATATAATTCAGTAAGATCTGGTTATTTTCTAGAATAGTTCTGACTAACTTGAAATTGTGTTTTTTAAGTGTGGGGAGCTTAGGGAGGTATTCATATGAGAAGGATGTGAGGGGTCTCACTGTCACAAACTGCATTCTAACTGGAACACAGAATGGTCTCAGGATCAAGACATGGTCTGATTCACCAAGTACCATCAAAGCTACCAACATCACCTTTCAGAACATTATCATGAATAACGTCGCAAATCCCATAATCATCGACCAGACTTACTGTCCTTACAAATTCTGCACAAATTTTGTAAGTGAATCAGAATTTTCAACAAACTTTTAGGTTGATATCATTCTGAGTTCAATCGTATGAAACAATATCTTAATCTCCGAAATAAAAAGTGATTTTATTTGAAACGCTAAGTTATTTTTGGTAATTCCTAGATTCCTTCAAGAGTCAATATCAGCAACATTTTCTTCAAAAACATCAGAGGGACATCGTCAACTCCTGTCGCGGTAACCCTCAAGTGCAGCAAAGGAATGCCTTGCCAGAACATAAACCTTGAAGATGTTCATTTGGATGTGGCTGGAGGAAAAGAGCCACTGTCTGACTGCAGAAATGCGCGTGTACGGTACAGAGGCACGCAGCTCCCACCACCGTGTGTTTTGTAGCCGAGGAGCAACGCACTTTTATGATGATCTCCTACTTCTCTTGGGCATTAGTTCAGCATGATTCTTTGTGGTGGATAGTTTTCTTGTTGTCCACTCATTAGTATGTATGGATCTGGTTAGGACAACAAGTTCAGTTGATTCTGAAATTGGACAAGGATGTCATGCTGCTGCTTCTGGATGTGAGTTGAGTAGTTTAGATGGTTTAATTTGGCACTTGATTCTTTTTTTCCTTTTACCGGACTTAGAAATGTTGCCTAAAGTCTTCGGATTAAGCACACTTTCCGCAACCATTTGTTGGTAGGAAATTCACTTATTATATTGAATGCTTCTGATTATTGAAACTAAAATAAATTATAAAATGAAATTTGTGGTTTTGTAGCACTTTTCGAGTTCAATGTATAGATATATAGATTTCAAACAAAACAAGTCCTCAATAAAAACCCTAAAACGTGCAAATCCATTATCACATGTCTTTTAAAATAAATCACATAAAAATTATTTTCAATATCTGTTAATATCTTCTCAAGAATCCAAAACTAAAGTGAACAACCAACAAAATTAATCTGTAGAAGCACGAAAAACTACAGAAATTACAATCCTTTAAGAATTTTGATCCAGAATTTACAATGACTCATTTTGTTTTTTCTTGGAATCTACAAAACAATTTCCTACAACATAAACCAAACCAACACACACCTATGATATGAACTTATGCTTCAAGACAACTTCTGCCAACATTTTTCTCCAACCCTCTGTTTTTTATAAACCTCCTAACTCTCTCCACTCCCTCCCACTTACCCACTGCAGCATAAACATTAGAGAGCAGCACATAAACCCCACTACTCGAAGGATCAAACTCAGCAATCTCCCTTCCCGCCTTCTCCGCGAGCTCGACGTTCCCATGAATCTCACACCCCCTCAACACCGCCCCCCATATCTCAACCCCGGCTTTAATGGGCATCTCCCTCACCACCTCCTCTGCCTCCTTCAATCGTCCCGCCCGGCTCAACAAGTCCACAACACAACCGTAATGCTCCAAACCCGGCTCGAGCCCGTAAACCTGCCTCATCGAGCTGAAAATGTCCCATCCCTCCTCGACCAATCCGGCATGACTACACCCATTCAACACACCAATGAAGCTAATCCTATCGGGAACCACACCCTCAACCACCATCCTCTGGAACAACACCACCGCCTCCTTCCCCTTCCCGTGCGACGATAAACCAACAATCATACTAGTCCACGCAAACAAGTCCTTCCTCTTCAACCTCTCGAACACCTCCCTAGCACTCCTTGTATCCCCGCATTTCGCGTACATATCCAAAACCGAAGTCCAAACCTCAACCACCCCATCTTCATCCCCCCTCGCATTCCTCAACACAAACCCGTGCACCCCCCGGCCAATTCTCAACACACCTTTCCTGGCACACGCGACAAGCAACCCGAGCAAATTCACCTTATCAGGCCTTAACCCACCCCGCAACATCTCCCTAAACAACCCGAAACTCTCATCGAACCTCCCCCACCTATTATACCCACTCATCATCGCATTCCACGACACCAAATTCCTCTCCGACATTCCGTCAAACACCTCCCGCGCATCCATCAAGCACCCACACCGTCCATACATATCCACGGCCGCGGTATCCAAAACAACATTGCTCCTTAGATCGCAACTTCCTCTCTTAACCAACTCATGCACACGCCGCCCGCGCGCCAAATCCCCGGCCTTACCGCAGGCTGAAAGCACGTGCACGAGAGTGACCTCATTAGGTTTCACCCATTGTGACATTTTATCAAACACCTCCATGGCCTGGTCATACAGTCCGTTGGCGAAGTACCCAGAGACCAAAACCGTCCATGAGACGACGTTGTTGGAGACAGAACTACAATCGAAGAGCATTCGGGCATCTTGCGGGTTGCGGGCGAGGAAGTAGAGACGGAGGAGGGAGGAGGAGACGTGGGGGTTGGGAAGGAGGCCGAACTTGGAGATGAGGGAGTGAAGGGTTGGGGGGAGGTGGGGAGGGGAGTGGGGGAGGCTGGAGAGGAGGAAGGGGAAGGTGAAGTGGTCGGGGCGGAGAGAGAGACAGAGGAGGAGGCGGAGGAGGAGGAGTGGGGAGGGGTGGTGGCGGAAGAGGGTGTTGAAATGGATGGGGTGGAGTGGGGAAGAGGTGAGGATGAGATGGGCGTGGAGTTGGGGGAGGTGGGATGGGGAGGTTAGGGAGAGGAGAAGGGTGGTTAGGTGATGATGGTGGGGTGGCTTTGGCAGCATGACAAATCAGATTAAAACATTTTGTTCCTCAAACTCAGAAATATAAGTAAGTCCGATTTAATTGATTTAAGGTCTTTTTTCATTCGTCGTATTCTGATTCCATGGAATTTGATTACATTCCTATTAATTAGATTTTATGTCATTCTTATTGTGACATTTTATCAAACACCTCTGGCCTCAATTTGTTCCTTGTCGCTCGATTTCTACTGGGTTTGAGGACAGGAAAAAGAGGACTTTGTACGAGATTCGGAGACAAACGTTGGTTGTGAAGATGGGTTGCAAGCGTACGGTGTTATAGCATACATATCGAACAAAGGAGGCAATGACGAATTCTAATTGGAATGATTTATGCAATTAAACAACATGCATGCAAAAACCTATGGTGTAGAGAAGTTGATTTTTTTTCTTTTTAATGAATCGTATACCTAATGATTTAACTTAAGCTAAACTAAAAATGCTTGAAATGAGAATTCAGATATTAAATTTGGAGACGAGGTATATGGATTCAGGAATAATTAGAATTCAAGGTTGAGAAAAAAAGAAATTTAGATTATAGAAACTTATAAGCATCACATAAAACAACATGTTCTTGATTGATCAAAATTTACTACGACCTTAGATTTAACACGATTAAGTAGTGTATTCTTATGAAATTATATCTTTGTTCTTACGATTTCAGTGATAAAATGCATATGGTTAAATTCACTAAAACAAAACAAACAAAAGATTAAGAACAATAAAAACAACTACACTTTGAAGCTCATTTTTCTCAATCCTTTCATTCCTATAAATCTGGTCCGTCTACCTCATTCCACGAAGAGCTTAGCCACTCGTTGCGGTGAGTGACATGTGGAGAATCATAGGAGAAAACAAGATAAAAAAGAGGTTAAATGAAATACTACAAAGGAACTAACGATTAAAAAACTACGTAAACATCAAACTACTAATATTAAAATAAAAAAACAAGCAGAAGAAGAAAATAAATTTTATTGCTTCAAGAACTCTGGAATTTTTGTCATTACACTTCTGAAAATTAAAAGAAACTAGACATGTAGGGTTGTGGAGGAGGAGAGACTCTCTCTTTCCACTCCTTTTATATATCCAAGACAAGTAGGGGTTTCTGTCCCCTCGATTCAGCAGTCTTCCACGCCCTTTAGGATACCATTAGGTTCTAATTTGAAAATATGTTAAATGTGAAAGTTGTGCTTCTGGTAATTATCTTTGTTACGAAACTTCAATCACCTTATTTGGATATCAGAGTAGAAAGTTATACACAAATTATAGATGATCTATCAATTATCCTGTTTCCAAATACAATCTATCTTGACACTCTTTTGCCCTCGAATCATTGGAATTTGGCAAGTTTTAATAGACTCGAATATTTTCTCATTTAAGTTGTCTTTCCACAACATCTTGAATCATTGGATTTGAATTTATGTAGTAAATATCATATTTAGGGAAGTGTTATCTGCATCACATCCTTCCAAATTCATGTTGATTTCTCAATCTAATTTTCACATTTGAATTTTGGATATTTTTGTAGTATCGTAATGACCCTAATTAATCTAATCAAATTCGCTTAATCTCTTCTAAATATGCAGCAAAAATCAATTTAAAAACAAGTAAAGACAACAATGCAAATCATAATGGAACAAGAAAAAATTTATAGAGATTCAGTCTCCCACCTATTTCCTCTCTTGCAAGCTCCGCTTGACTTCGCGAGCTCAGCCTACGTCTTCACTAACCACTCCCCATTCCAGGCTGGGAAGAAACACCTTTACAAAGCAAGCCTTGCGAACACCCTCGCAAGCTTGGTTTCTTCCTCTCACAATCCGAGAAGGATGCTTCAGGCTTTCATCGAAACCTTTACTCTTTGACAACAAAGGTGAGTGGATCAAACACTCTCTAACTTGAGCATACTTTGAGTAGGATGTGGAATTGATCAAAGGTGTGAAGTTTAGGCTCTGGAGTGTAGGATTGAGGATTTGAGGATTGTGAGAAGTCTCTCTAGTGTATGGAGCAATTGGAAGTATGATAGTTGTGTAAATAAGGTGTATGAACCTCTATTTATAAGCTCCTAAAGAGATATAGCCGTTGTAGAAGAATTGTGTGAGTTGTGTGTAAGATACACAAATCAAAAATTGAAGTTCTGCAATTTGGTCCCACAACGGTCGACCGAATTGGGAAGAACAGTTGACCATTTCTTTAAGAATAAAGAAACATTCAAACGAACTAGAGAATGGTCGAACCAATTAGGCTATGACTTAAGTGAATGTTCAAACTAAATAATGAGTCGGTCGACCGTTCAGGGGGTTTTGGCCAGGTCTAAGGTTAACCGGTTGACCACAAAGATTGGTTACGTTCGATTGAAAATAACATTCACTTTTGGCTCAAGAATTGTGTTCATCTGGTTGACCATTTTCAGGTCAACGCTCGATCGGTGACCAAATGTATTTTAGGGGTTGAGTAAAAAATACGAATACGACCTTTGTATAATATGACAAGGTTAACAATCATCCAAAAATTACGGGAAACAGTCAACCGAAAGGTCAAAGGCGGTCGACCCGTTGAACTTGGAAAAGTTACTTGGAGAATATGTTATAAACAGTCAAACAGTAAAACATATTTTGGTCGACCATTTGACAGAGGCATATTAGGTTTGGTTTAAGTGATTTTTCGGCTAAGGTTTGGGTGACCTATTAAAGTTCAATTGATCTGAAATTTGGTGTGTGACTTCTACAAGAAATCTAGTGTGTGTTAGTAAGTTTTAACTCTTGTATGCTCAAGTTTACACAAGTTCCTAAGACTCAAATAAATGCTAAAATTACATGTCTTCAAGAGCTTGATTACATGTCTTGACTTGATTCCATTTTTTCTGAGTCTTGATCACTTGTAGATATTAGTATAATACAATATATGTTCCATGCATAATGTATGTTACTTTATATTTGATTGTGATTAAGATTAAGTTGATTAAATCATTAAAACACGGATTAAGGCTAAAAAAACCCAACAGTTTTCTCATCGTTTGAAGCACACAAAAGCACATAAATGTGTGTAGTGTATATTTCTCAATGACTCTAAATTTTTATTTTATATATCTGCATTTAAGTTATTTCGTACTATAACTTATCAAGTACCACACTAACTTATGTCAAACTGTGGACACATATCACGTCTGAATTCACACCCCTACTTCTATTTTATTTACTTCAAAACATTTTGCGATCCTTGTTAATGTTAAGAAGTCTAATATTTTTGATATTACTATAGATACTCTTATATTATATGTTGAAAATTAAGAAGTCTAATATTAAGAAGTCTTAATTTTCATGTAAAATATAAAGGGGCCTTTTATGTCATATCTAACTGACTAAGTACCTAATTTTTAAACGTTGAAACTCCAATATAAAACTCCAATTTTTATGTCATATTAGGCCGGCACCGGTCACCCCTCTAGGGCCGGAGATCCGTTGCCTTCTTGGACTGGCCCGACAACACTCATGAACCACTCTCAGGCCGACACCGGTCACCCCTCTAGGACCGGAGATCCGTTGCCATCTCGAGCTGGCCCCACACACGAACCACCCTCAGGCCGGCACCGGTCACCCCTTTAGGGTCGGAGATCCATTGCCTTCTTGGACTGGCCCGACAACACTCATGAACCACTCTCAGGCCAGCACTGGTCACCCCTCTAGGGCCGGAAATCCGTTGCCTTCTTCGACTGGCTCCACAACACAAAAACACTCAAAAACCGTACCAAACGGTCGAACAAAACCTTACAACCGGACGACCGAATCCTCTCCATAGGACTGACCCAACCAACAAAACTGTCAACCGGTCGAACGGCAAAGGCGTCCCGTTCGACCGAATTCGACCAGTGAAAACTCATTCCACAGTAAAAAGCACCAACGGTCGAACCACACACACTCACCGGTCGACCGAAAACGGCCAGTACCAAATCCATCAGAAAACTCCGGTCGACCGAACCATCTCGCGGTCGAACAAACTTAAGTTATTTTAATTCGTCGGTCGAACGAGTCAACTAGGCGGTCAACCGTTTGGATGGTCAACGCCCCAACCGACCTACAACAATGCTTTCGGTCGACCGGCAAAGGGGTCCCGTTCGACCAAAAACACCCAGAGTCTCCATCCCTCGCTCAAAAGGTACTACTGGTCGACCACCACCAAGGTATCGTTCGACCGGTATAAGGGATTTCGCCCAATTTACTCTACGACCGGTCGACCGAACCATGCCACCGGTCGACCGTTCACAGTGCAGAACGCAGCTGCACGGTCCGACGAGCCATCCGACCTACCGTCGACCACTCCAGCACTCACCAAAGCATAAGTGAGCATTAAAGTAAAGCTTGACATACCTTGAAGACTTGAGAAGCCTTCGAAGACCCAACGACGAGCTTCTCCTCACCAAACACCTTCTCCGACGAACTCCAACCGAGCAACGATCTACCCTCTCCGGAGAACGCCCAAGCTTCGCCTCGCGTTCTGAAACCCACTCCTCGAGCGCCTACGCACACCGAGGATCTGATTAGAGAGAGGGAGAGGATTTGAACGGGAGAGAGAGAGAAAACGCGAGAGAGAGAGAGTAAAACTCACCAACTTATACTCTTCTCCTCCAATCTCCACCATTCATCACATCTCTTCCAAATCAATCTCAGCCCTCCATCTAAAACCACCAATTAAGCACCTAAAAAAGCAATTAACCAAGTTAATTAAGGTTTAGGATATTACATATTGTCATTTGACTAATCATAACTTCTAGCAGTGGACGTACAAATATGACTTTTTTTGTTCATAACTTCTTAGGTTGTGTTTGGATGTATGGTCAAACGAGCTTTTGGAAACGAGAAGCCTCCACCGTAGTAACTCTCTCCACTCGATGAAAGACAACTTCTTGGGTAGAGCTAGAAAAAGCTTTGAGTTAGTGAGAACGTTTCCGTACCCCAAGAAACATCACGTCGGTTTGAAAGACCGAACTGCTCATCCTCTCATTGTTAAAAAAGACAACCCCATATATTAAAAAGAACAAAATCAAATAATAAAAATGACAAAGCCATAGGTTAAAAAAGACAAACCCATATGACAACGACAAGTTCATATTTTAAAATGACAAACTCATATATTAAAAAGGGCAACCGCCCTATGTAAAAAGGGCAACCCATAGGTTAAAAGGACAAACCCATGAGTTAAAAAAGACAAACTCATATATTAAAAACTCATGGGTTAAAAAAGAGAAACTCATATATTAAAATGGACAAAATTATATAATAAAAAGGACAAAACCATAAGTTAAAAATTGCAAACCCATATATTACCCCGAACAAGTTCATATTTTTAAATGACACTCATATATTAAAAAAGACACCCTCCTTAAAACGTAAAAAAGGCAACCCATAGGTTAAAAAGGACAAACCCATGGGTTAGAAATGAGAAATTCATATATTAAAAACTTATATATTAAAAACACATTGGTTAAAAAGGACAAAATCATATAATAAAAATGACAAAACCATTAGTTAAAAAGGACAAACTCATTATATTACCACGAACAAGTTCATATTTTAAAATGACAAATCCATATACTAAAAATGGCAACCCCCTACGTAAAAAGGGCAACCCATACGTTAAAAAGGAAAACTCATATATTAAAAACTCATAGGTTAAAACTGACAAACTTGTGTCGTGTCATTTTAACAATTCTTGAGGACATCATGGTAATTGGACTGGACCAAATGAGAGTTTCCGAAGCAGAAGCTGCAAAAAACTCACGAAGTGAGCTTTTCTGTGCAACACAAAAGTATGATATTTAAAAACGTGAAAATGTGGTCAACTCAGCTTCTTCAAATTCTGTTTGGATGCATGTGTGAGCTTTATTTGGCATTTTGGCCAATGAAAAGTTTCCCAATGTTAGAAAAAGTCACGTCCAAACACAACCTTAGTCTTCCGAGTTTTTTTAGTCTAAACTTTATTTTTAAATTTTAAATCCTAGTGCAGCCTTGCTTACACCAAATAGTGAGATTACGAGATTAGTTTACAACACCACCAATAACATATTTTTTGGGATCTTTAGTGTTGTGACTTTGTAAACTTAAATAATCGTCGTTCTAATAATTGTCGTTCTATCTTCAATTTTGTATATTTATGCTCGTGTCAACTAATAATTTGGTATATTTGTTTGCCGACATTATTATTTGTAGCATGCATTTCATTATTTTATTTTTTGAGTCTTATTTTTATTGAGTGACAAACAAACTTATCACTATAAAGCGTGTTCAATTAATTCATAATTTCACATCATCAAAACAACGTGGGAGCTTCTTTTGAGTTTTTGGGAGTAATGTTGATAATGATAGCGTCCAAACAAAAAAACGTTTCTTTAGACCGTTTTTTTCTGTTTAATGTGGATTTTTTGTTCTACAATTTTTTTGGTTGGATGCACTCATCTACAAGTTACCCATGAGTTCAGGTATGAGACCCATGGCCATGAGAACTTTAAATTCGACATTCAAGCCCCAGACTTCGAGTCTATTTTCCGACGAACCGTCAACTTGGTTGAATTAATAACTTTGCATGAAAAATAATGTTGTTTTGGTTATGCCGAAAATAAGGTACAATATGTACTATACTAAAAAAACACTTTAATTTTACAATTACGCCATGCACCTATAATCTTGTATTACAATTTGAAAACACTTTCTCGACTAACACCTACCTGCATTTGCAATGCATTAGTTCTTAGCATATATTTAACTTTTTTATTAGGATTTTCTTTTGACACAAACAACACTAGTTCTAGGTAAGTAGCTTTAGATGTTTTATCTTCAAGGTGCGCTTGAAATGTGGGTAGAAATTAAAGAAACAAAAATTTCGGAATAATAATTATTGGACTAAACTTTTAGGGAGTAATAATTACTTTTCCCGATGTTTGGTAAGACCAGGGAAAATTTCATGGAATGATAATCTCAAAACTCGATAAAACCAACCTGAACCGACAAAATTAGATAGAATGGGGTGAGATTTCGTTTTTAGTTATCTTAGAATATATTTCCTACATAATACATGTGTTAGAAGTGAAAAAATAAAATAAAATAAAAATTCTATATTTTTTATACCATGGGAGAGAGGGGAATGGATTACCCTCGTACTGGGTAATAGATTCCTCCCACCTTAATCTTTCATCTTATTCTCCACTTACCCTCTTAATTTTTCACCCACTGTTACACCCATACCAAGCGCACCTGAGTACGTAGACTATTTTATTGTATTTTTTATAACTACCCAAACCAAAAAAAAAGTCTGGCCATAAAGGCTTAAGAAGTTGGAATATCTAACTTTAAGACCTACCCCAGATTATCGAATTAAAACATATGTGATCTCATCCACCATGAAACAACTTGTTAAAACCCCACTTCCTTCTCCTCTTCCTTCATCCACCTCTCTTCCTCATCTCCACCTTCTTCCTTCTCTGGCGAAAGCAAGGTCGGCAGTCGAACGTAGGTGTGGAAGGGAAGGTGTCCCCTTCTCCGATCATATTTCTCGACTCATTCAAGTCCAGGTTCCATGGGGTCAGAGGTGTCTTAGGGATGCTTCGGGTGAGGGAGCGACAGTAGTGGGCTCCGACGAGGGGAGGCCAACCAGACTGCAAACTGGTTGGTGTCACGTGTTAGTTTTTTGTTCTAAAAGTTATATTTTGTTGATATCTTTTACATGTTATGTTTATGAATTGAAGGTATATGTATGTATATTTCCATGAGTTTGATATTTTATAGAAGTATTCAGGAAGATGCCCTTGGTCTTGAACCGTAGAACTCTATATGATAACAAACATGAAACTCTAAGGGGGTGTTTGGTTGGCTATCTTGGAATGGAATGGAATCAGAATCAGAATCATACCATGCTGGAATGGATATCATTCTCATTCTTGATTTTCATTGTTTGGCTTATATCATGAATGGATTCTAAATCTGATTCCTGTTGTTGGTTCACCCCAGGAATGGAATCATTTGTTTTCTCTTTTTTCCCAACATGTAATATGTATTCAATTACTTATTATAATGTGATATATTAACTTCCTTAAAATATATAATTTGTAGACAATATTTTTTTATGTTAAAGAGAAAAATTGCCATCAATATGTGGTGTGTTGTGATGGATAAAATGAACGACATGTTAAATGGCGAAATCATGCATTGTACATATATAAACATATCATATTCACATCAGAGTAAGAATTTAGCAAATCAACAGTCAATTTTCAAGCCTCCTCCTCAATCAAGTAATAATTTTCCTAAACATTAGAATTCCAACTAATTTCCTCAACCACAGCCTGAACCCCCCAAAGCCCCAACCAACATTTCATAATCTAAACATTACACTCAAAAATAAAACTTCAGCAAACGCAAATCCACGTGACCAAAATTCAAATACCTTGAGCACTCAAAAACACAAAAGAAGACAAACTACAAGTTTTTTAAAAAAGAGAGTAAAAACTCACATGCCGATTTCCGACGGAGCCTTCATTCCTCTCAGCACCCTTAACCTTCCAACTCCCCCTCCACCTCAGTGAGACCAGAGACGGGAGGCGACGAAAGAGGGTCGACTAAAACAGGGAAGGGGGCAGGAGTTTAGATTTGGGGACGGAGTCGCGGGAGGGGTAGGGGAGCGGAGAAAGGTAGGGTTTCAAGCATTTTGATGGTGGGTTTGGGTGGAGAGGAGAAGAACATTTTGTATGGGGTGGATGGGGGCGAGAAAAGTGTCATTAGGGGAAGAGGGAGGGTTTCGTAGGGTGGAATGGATTCCCATTCTGGGGTGGGTGGGTAAGTTTATGATTCTGGGGGTATGTGCCTGGAATGGATTCTAATTCATCCCCATTCATGGGCCTAAAATAAGCAAACCAAACACCATAATTGAATGAAATCCATTCCAGGCATCCCAACCAAACACCCCCTAAAGTGTTCACAATCTTGGTGATTAGCATGGAACACTATTATACCATGAAAAATTATCGTGTTGATTAAAGTACATTGTAGTTCTACAAATGTTGATAAAAGATTATTATTTAATAACATGAGTGTATGAAAAGTTCCATACATTGAACATGACCTAACAAGTGAAAACCTTATTGGATTGTGTTTGTGTTATTAATGTTTTCAATGTGTCTACGAAATCTAAGATATGAGACTGCATCTTTTCACATGAGAAACGTATTATAAGTTGCTTATTAAAAGTTGCTTATTATAAGTGATGATAAAACTAGTAGTTCTTTATATATATATTATGCGGAAAAGGATTGTAGGTCAATAGTATCATTGTCTCTCATTTATAATGAGTAATGATGTCACTGGGACCATTGGTATAGTAGAATTGTAAATGCATGCAATATAGTTGAAGTGATACCAACTATATATCTATAATTTACTCAAGAGAGACCAAGAAACAAATATAATGCAAAGGTGACACAACCCTACTTTGTATGTTATTCATGACATCACGAGACAATGAATACATACAAGTAATGTTATTTATAATATTTTTTACAAGATCGTGATTTGTAAAATGGTTACATTTCATATGTGTGTTCATTGGGTGACTATAAAGTACAACTAGAGTACTGCTTGTAGTTTACGATAATAAAATATTTTATGCCATTACCAATCCAACCCGGATCCTCGATAAAGATCACACCAACTGAACGAGAAACGAGAGAAGTATTTTACACCTTTTATAAGGTGTGTTATATTTCATATGATATGAAATTAAATGCATGTGATAAGATGATGAAATAAATGTAGGATCTAATAGCCCTAGAATTAGTCTAAAGGGGGTGAATAAACTAATTGAGTTCTTTAAAACTTAAACAATTAAAACATGAACAATATAAAGAAATAGAGAATAAGAGATGCAAACCACAACATGATGTATAGATGTTTGGAATCAACCACCGGATCCTAGTCCTCTCTTATGAATTTCTCATTCTCGAGCAACTTCGCATATTCCACTATTCTTCTCCCCATTTTGGGCTTAGAGATCTTGCATTTACACTTCAAGCTTGTGAACACCCTCACCAAGCTTGGAGCACCTTCTCACAGTCTGAGAAGAGCTTCATTCTGGAAGCCAATACAACACTTTGCTGGAGATTTCTTGAATCAACTTCTAATCTCAGGCACTTGAAAGATTGATGAATGCAATGAAGGATTCAAGTGGGAGATTGAGCACTATGAAAAGTTTAGAGCACAAAGGAGTAGTATGAGAGTAAAAGCTTTAGAGAAAGGATTGGTAACTTTGTGAATTTGTTCTAAGCTCTATTTATAGGTTCTAAACTTAATCTAGACGTTGGGATTGATTTGGAAAGGATTTATGTAACATACACAAAATAGAAAAGTTCAGAATACAAATATGTGCACCAATGGTCGACCGGTACGAGCAAAACGTTTGAGCTAAAATTCAAATCGATCAAACCAAGTCTAGGAATGGTCTACCGTTCAGAGGGTTTTGGCCAGGATAATATTAAACAAATGAGTTAATGGTCGAACAAGATAAGGATCCAGTCCGACCGAAAATAATAGGGAGTTTTGGAGCTTGAATTGTTCTTGATCCAGTCCACCGTCGTTATGGAATTGTTCGACTGGTGGCCAAAAATACGAATTGGGTTAGTGGAAGTATGTGTATATGACAAGTATAACGGTCATATTTAAAACAAATACCAAGTGTCAAACGGTCGAACCAAAATCATTTTTTGTCGACTAGATCGCACAGTAACCGAGAAATGTGTAAGGAAATAACCGATGAAATAAATATGAATACGTCTCAGGCAGGTATTGATTATTTAAGGGTAACGGTCGAACATAGATAAAGAATCAGTCGACCATTTTGGAAAGAGAATGAGTGTTAAAATCGGTCGAACCAGGTGAACTGTCGTTCGACCGTTCTGGGAAAAGAATTAGAGTCTGTTAAATTCGGTCGAACCAAATGGCTACTGGTTGACCATTTTAGGCAGGAACTCTGATCCAAGAGGAATTCTTAAGTGTGATGGGTCACCTAAAGGAGTCTGTTTGATATGGAATTTTGTATATGACTTCTATAAGTTTTCTATAGTTCATGCAATGCAAATCAACACGATTTAAAGTGCCCAAGTTACAATTGAATCCTAAGTACAATGAACGTAAATCCTATCTATTCTTCAACTTGATTTCTTGTCTTGTGTAGTACTTGTCTCCTGAAATGGTTAGTAAAACCAAATATATATGTGCATATGCATGTGAGGTAATGATTGTACATGGATTTATTGATATGATAGATGTACATGGATTTATTGATATGTTAATTAATCATCAAAACTGGATTAATGATTATTAGCCAAAAAACAACAATCTCCCTTATTTTATGATGACAACCTATCAATCTAAATACATGTTAATTTTTAATTATTAGCATTTGAAAGCTCCCCCTATCTAATAGCTCTGCCTATCTAGTAGCTCCATCTAGCTATATCAATAAACATGTATATAGTTTTCTCTCCCCCTTTGGCATAATAAAAAAGAAGTATCACGAAACAAATATGGATTTTAACACATGTCATGTGATATAGAGAAACAGAAACGCAATGAATATGCCAAAAAGAATCAACAATAATTGGAGAGTCAACCAAAGACACCAATACATTCAAAATCCAAATAACAACCAAACATCCAAATCGTCATAACAACCAAACAACATTCAAAAGCACAAATACAACCATCCAAACATCAACCAACTACAAACACCTGAACATCAACCGAAAAGGTGATCCCGAAGAAGAGAAGAGAGAGAATCAATCCCCCTCATCACAGAGTTAAAACGGGCATCCATGTGGGCTTCAAGACGATCGATCCTAGCAAAAGTGAAAGCCTCAAACACATCAAAACGATCAAAAAGCTGCTGAATAGAATGAGCATCACTAGAGCCAGCTTGATCGGGCGTCCAATTTCCATCGTAGTTCCAAGCAGCTTCATTTCCATTGCCCCAAGAGTTAGACGACTCCCTATAAGCTTGATTTGGCATCCAACGAGGGTCTGTGAGAGCTTCTTCTTCAGATTCCTCACCCAAGAGAGGTTGTCGGGACAAAGAGGCAATAGTCTTCATCTTTGCCAAGGTGGTCTTGCAAATAGGATACTTGTAGATAGCCGAAGGGAAACAAGAGACGTTGATCTTGAGATGCTCAAACACATGAGTGAACCACATGGGATAAGGGAGGTACTTCCCTTTCCTAAACCACATCTAGAGGAAGATGAACAAATGCCAATTGACCAGAATTTTCTTGTACAAATAGTAGATGCAAACTAACTCGATCACTAAAATTTCGTTATGGTGGCCATATTTTGGATAAAGGTTGTAGGACATAATGTATGCAAGGATCCATGGTAATGGATACATTAGGGAGGTGTTGTGAATTACTTTCCCTTTCTTAGTGGGTGGAGGTGTGGCATAAAGTTCTGCAATCATGTCATTCGTGTTTACGTTGGGAATAACTGTCCAAGGTTTGTCTGTATAAATGTGAACTTCGGCATACTAGACACTTAATGTGGAGGCAATGTAACGCGAGACAACTTCAAATCTCTGACCATTAATTATAGTTCTAAAGATATGTCTATTAGGATCCTTTCAAAGATTGCAATAGAATTGTTGGACCAAAAATGGGTGATAAGGCTTGGGAAAAAGTTTGGTCATGCAGCGAGTGAGTTTATTTGCATCTAGATGTTATCTTACAAGATGGTCAGAAAATCCGATACCTCGACCTTCCAACAAGGGTTGAACGGAGCAACCGAGTAACGAGTGTCCCAAGCAGCTTGGGCATCATCGTCGATCACGTAGAAGGGGTAAGTCGGAGGTGTGGGCGGATGGCGAACATTGGAGTCAGTTGGAGGATGATCTTGATTCCTCTTCTTGTGGCGTTCGGTGGCGATGGCGTCGGAGTCGGATCTAGACCGACGAACTGACATCTTCTTCCTTTCAGTCATAAGGATGGAGAAGAGTAAAAAAGTGGATGGTGGAAGTGATAGAGGTGGATGAAATAGGATGAAAAACAGTTGCAAAACACCAGAATTTCAGTCCAACGGGACAGAGGTCGACCGGAAAGAAGAGGTGGTGGCTAGGGTAAAAGAGAGAGAGAGAGGTAAAAGTGAGAGAAATGTGTGATTTTCACCCTAGATGTAGCAGAAAACTACGCCAACGGTCAACCGAACGCGCACAATGGTCGATCGAACATAAAGATTGGGGGGGGGGGATTCGTCGATTGAAGCAGGGTTCAACCGAAAGAGTTAAACGGTCGACCGAAAAAGGGAGGCAACAAGTGCTTGTTATTTTTGGTCGAACAAAATGGAGCAACGGTCAACCAAAATGAGAGTCAAAAACTACTTGTTATTTTCAGTTGAACAGAAATAGCCAATGGTCGAACCAAAAACACTAGGTAGAAACTGTCTGAAGGAGTCTGTCGAACAAGAGAGAGCATCGGTCAAACAGACGCATGTAACTTAAGTGAACTTAAGTACCATATCGAGAGATGTCTAACCACTCGAACGGAACTCATATTCCGGTCGACCGTTTGGAGTCAGAAATGAGATTTTCGCATTGGTTGAATGGAACACATGTTCCGGTCGACCATTTGGAGGCAGAAAAGAAAATTTCTGTCCAAACACACTCCCTACTGTTCAACACAAGAGAAACACAAAGCATAAACCAATCAACAAACAATTTTCGAAAATATGAGACAATGTGACTAAGTTATATATCATTTAAATTGCACATGCCTAGAATTTGTCCTATGTGATTAAATTGATCAACGTTTAAAGGTTTAATGAAAATGTCCGTTAATTGATCATTTGTATGAACAAATATAAATCTAATATCTTCCTTGGATGCATGATCTCTAAGAAAATTATGTCTTACTTCGATATGCTTGGTTCTTGAATGCAAAATTGGATTTTTTGAAAGATTGATATCACTATTATTATCACAAAGAATAGGAGTAGTTTGAAACTCAAGTTTCAAGTCTTTGAGGGTTTGACTCATCCATAGGATGTGTGCACAAGCACAACCGGCAGTGATATATTAGGCCTCGGTTGTAGACAATGCAATACTATTTTGTTTCTTACTAAACCAACAAACAAGAGATTTTCCCAAAAAAATGGCAAGTTGCCACAGGTGCTCTTACGATCTAAAATACAATTGGCAACAAGATCGAAAGCCTTATTCTTGGGATAAAATAAACCAAAATCCGAAGAATCTTTAAGATAGCGAAAAATCCTTTTCAATGAGTTTAAATGAGATTCTTTAGGATATGCTTGAAAACGTGCGCCCAAACACACAACAAACATGATGTCGGGGCGACTAGCAATAAGATAAAGTAAGGATCTGATCATACCACTATATTTCTTTGTCATTTTTATCCTTGTCTAATTTCAAGCTTGTGCTCATGGGAGTCTTGTGGGGCTTGCAATCTTCAAGACCAAAGCGCTTAAGAAGCTCTTTTGTGTACTTTGCTTGTGTATGATGTACCCATCTTGAGTTTGCTTGATTTGTAGTCCGAGAAAGAAATTTAGTTCCCCACTTATGCTCGTCTCGAACTTGATGAGAATTAAATTTATACCGCAAGTGCACGGCGTCAATGAAGACGTGGAAAGTACGGGTCGAACACAAGGAGAGAGAGATATTGTTATTTGTGTGATTTTCAATTAAGGAAAGAAAAAGAGAGAAATAAGTTTGGTTTGAGATTTTTGGTTTTTAATTAATTTCTAAAGCAAGAACAACAAAAACAAATTAAAAATAAAGTAAAGATGGATGGGAGTCCAGTGGGTGGAGGTTTTGATATCGGGTTTAGATTAGAGAATTCTGAAACTTATAATAAATCATATTAGTTATAAAGCATTACATGATAAATGACTCAACATAAACTCAAGTAATCAAAATATACTAACACAAAATTAAAATAATAACTTTATCTTCTTCTCATCACCCTAAATCCGTCACCCCCACCCTTTGGAGAGAGTTAGAAACTCATGGATGGAGGGAAGGAGAAGGGGTCCTAGAGAAACTACAAAAGAAAACTAAAAACAAGAATTAAAAGAACAGAATTTCATTACTAAAATTTGGAATAAAAACCAAGACTCTTTACAACATCGTTTCGGGGCTATTTATAGCCGCTACAAGGGATCCCAATATATAAACGGAAAGTACACGCGTCAATACTGCATTGGTAAAAATTTGAGCACACGGATCAACTTTTGTGCGGCGGAATCGCCGCAATTTGTACATGAGGTGCGGCGGAATCGCCACCTTTTTGGCTCAGAATCGACCCGGATTTTTCCTGAGTGTTTATGGTATGTTTTAGCTGTCATTTGCGCATCCGGATTAATTATTGCATATCTTTGGAGATCCGAGTTAATTTCTTCATATATTTGGAGATCCAAATTGATTTTTCTTTAGAACTTCTCCAAAATAATCTTTTGGTACTCGTAATTTGCAGTCGGGTCCTCGGCTTTTGCAGTTAAGTCCCTGGCTATTTTTGTGCTTAAGTCCTTGGCCTTTTTTAATTAGGTCTTTGCATGCTTTTATGCTTGGATGTACTTCCATTTGAATCCCGATAATCTTGACTTGGTCTTTATGATAGAAATGAGTCTTTTGCACGTGTTTATGCTCGGGATATGGGTAATTTGCATTCAGGTCCCTGTATTCTGTAAATAAGACTAAACACATACCTTAGTAGCATTTATTGATATAAAATTAATCTAAATGAAAGACATATGATGCAATGTATGCAATGTATCATAACTCCCCCTGCATTGACTTAGAAAATTCTTTGGAAAGACAAATGTTATTTGCACCAAAAATAATATCGTCCACATATTTTTGTACCACTAATTGATCGTGATGATGACATTTTACAAATAGAG
Source organism: Triglochin maritima (assembly GCA_963682175.1). Taxonomy (NCBI): domain Eukaryota; kingdom Viridiplantae; phylum Streptophyta; class Magnoliopsida; order Alismatales; family Juncaginaceae; genus Triglochin; species Triglochin maritima. The sequence goes on from OY821785.1 coordinate 10,779,906, forward strand.
TGGTATCCACTTTACCCATTGTAAAACCTTTGTTAATCAAGAAGTTCTTCAACCTCTCATACCAAGATCTAGGAGCTTGCTTGAGTCCATAAAGAGCCTTCTTAAGTTTAAATACATGGTTCGGGTAAGTTTCATTTACAAATCTGGGTGGTTGTGCAACATAAACTTCTTCAGAAATAAAGTCATTTAGAAAAGCACTTTTAACATCCCTCTGAAAGAGTTTGATATCCATAAAAGATGCATAAGCTAAAAGCATACGAATGACTTCCATACGAGCAACGAGAGCATAAGTTTCATCAAAGTCTATTACCTCCTATTGGTGGTAGCCTTGAGCAACGAGTCTAGCTTTGTTTCTAACTACATTCTGATCTTCATCAAGTTTGTTTCGGAAGATCCACTTAGTTCCAATAACAGTTTAATTGGTAGGTTTTTCAACAAGTTCTCAAACATCATTTTGAATAAATTGATTTAGCTCTTCATACATAGTCATTAACCAAATTCATCGTTACATGCTTGTTCTACTTTCTTGGGTTCTAATTTGAAGATAAAAGCGTAATAGTCACAAACGACATGAGCTTTAGAACGTGTTGTCACACATTGAGAAACATCTCCTATCACAAGGTCCATCGAATGATCATTTTTATAGGCCCAATCCTTTTTATAGTTCCTTTTTATCCTCTAATGGAGAACTTGGAGGATCTTGGTGAGAGACTCAAGGGTGGCATCTTACGATGAGACATGTCTAATGATATCCATGTATTCATCATCAAGAGAGGAATTATCTACACAAGCCAACCCATCAAAGTTGACGTGTAGAGATTCATCAACACAACTAGTTCTCTTATTGTAAACTCTCTAAGCTTTACTCCTATTGGAATACCCTAAAAAGATGAGCTCATCGGATTTAGCATCAAATTTATCCAACTTATCCTTAGTGTTGACGACAAAACATTTTGAACCAAAAGTATTGAAATAGGAAATCTTTGGAATACGGTTATACCAAAGCTTAAAAGGTGATTTCTTTAAGATTGGTTGAATGAGAACACGATTCAAGACATAGCAAGAATTATTAACGACTTCGCACCAAAAGTACTTTGGAAGCTCTTTCTCCAGAAGCATAGTTCTTGTCATTTATTGTAGTGTTTTATTCTTCCTCTCAACTACCTAATTTTGTTGAGGAGTGCGAGGAAAAGAAAATTATGCTCAATGCCATATTTTTCGCAAAGCTTTTGAAATGAGTCATTTTCAAATTCTCCTCCATTATCACTACGAATAACAATGATGTTGGAATCCTTTTCCCTTTTAATACATTTGTAAAACGTTAGAATCTTTAAAAAGCATCATGTTTGTTTGCTAAAAGCAAAACCCAAGTAAATCGTGAAAAATCATCAACAATCACAAATGCATACCTTTTGCCTCCAAGACTAACGGTCCATGAAGGTCCAAAAAGATCTAGGTGCAAAAGCTCAAGATGTTTTGAAGTTGATACCACATTTAAGGAATTGAAAGATGATTTAAACTGTTTTCCAAATTGGCATGCATCATAAAGCTTATCCTTTTTAAATCAATTTTCGTAGGTCCTCTAACTAATTCAAGTTTAGATAATTTTATGCAATTATGACATACTAATATGTCCTAAACAGTTATGTCATAACCAAGTATCGTCATGTGAGACAACTAAACAGGTCTCAAGAGCCATATAATTTAGATTATCAACATGCACGATGTAAATGTCATTAGATCTATAGCCTTTGAACACGATTTTCATATTGAGTTTGGAAAAGATATAGCAAGTAGTCTTATAAAAAACAACCAAGTATTTTTTTATCGATTAATCGACTAACACTAAGCAAACTATGTTTGAAACCTTCTACTAGCAATACTTTCTCAATATATAGAGTAGAGTGATTGCCAACATTACCAATACCAAAAATAAGACTTTTAACGTTATCTCCAAACATGATGGTTCCTCCATTCTTAGACTTTAAGCTTGATAGGACATGGGAGTCTCCCATAATGTGTCTCGAATATCCACTTGCCCTTTCTCCTTGCTTTTATCTACAAACAAGGAAACAAGTGAAGACTTTGGTACCCAAATTTGTGTGGGTCCTTGATGGTTAGCTTTTGGTACCCAAACTTGAGTAGTCTTAGGTACCCAAATATTTGAATGATTAACTTTCTTAACAAGGGAGTTGTTCAATTTAACAAAGTATGATGTAGATTTCTTTTGTTTCCCTCCCTTGTATCCTAAGTCATGTTTTGTTAGATTTTGAGTTTGGTGCCAACAAGCATGTCAAGCATTTTTCTTCCCAATGTGAATTTCTCTAGATCTTTTGTAAGTTGTTTATTGTTAGCAATAAGATCTTCATTAGTATTACAAACATTGGTAGATTTAAAGGTTTTTGTCTCACTAGTAAGCAATTCATTTTCTTTAACTAAAGCTTCATATTTGATGGATAAATCTAGATGCACTTTTCTTCCTAACTTGTTCTTATGACAAATTATTTCATATCGCTCTGCAAGTTCATGAAGATGTTTCATGAGAGGATACCTCATCGTCATCAATTTCCACCACTTGATGTTGATCACACTTCTCTTGAGATGAAAAAAGGCTTGAATCTGAATCCTCATTAGTAGCCATGAAACACATGTGCGCGTCTTCATCTTGAGAGTACTCGGAACCGAAAGCCATCGATGAGCTTCAATCATCCCAAGTAGCCTTGAGAGACTTCTTCCCATCCTTCTCGCGTTGCTCTCTTCTTTTGTGACCATCCCATTCTCATCTTCTAGGTCTCTCCTCTTTGTCTCTTCTTGAGAACATTTCCTCTCCTTGGTTTCTCTTCTAGGAGGGTATCTCTTTTCTTCTCTTCTTTCACCATCTCGGTCTAAGCAAGGACAATCCTTATTTATGTGGCCAGTTTTGTTACACTCATAGCATGTGAGACCTCGAGATGATTCTTCTTTTCCCTGTGTGAATTTTTCCTTAGCGGGGAATTTCTTGAACTTTTGGGTTAGGAAAGCGACGTCTTCATCAATGTCCTCATCTTCAAAGAATTCTGAATCTGAGGTTGCTTTAAGCCCAATTGTCTTTTCTTGAACTTTCCCGCTCCTTTTCCTTCTCCTTCCTTTCTTCCATTTGTATCTCATAAGTCATGAGACTTCCTATGAGATCCTTCATCTTCAATTTGGAAAGATTTTTGGCTTCTTTAATCATCGTAGTCTTTTTGTCCCATTCGGTGGATAGTGACCTAAGAAACTTCCACACCCTATCACTTTCAAGCAAGACCTTTCCGAGGTTCTTCAAAGAGTTAGTAATATGGGTAAAGAGAGTATGCATCTCGCTTATGGTTTCATTAGGTTTCATAGAAAATGATGTGTTCATTTTAATATTGCAAGTGCACGGCATCGGTGAAGACGTGACAAATATAGGTCGATCGACACGGAGGTGTGTCGACGCTGGTTCGTTCTAAGTTAAGTGGGAAAAGAGGGGAGAAAAGATTGATTACACTAAACTACGCTAAACTAGCACGAAACTAGCACGAAACAAACAAAGAAGATGAAAGCACAAGACAAAATAAAACTAAACTAAGTGACTAATAAAAGAAAGCTGGAAATCAGGAATGGAAACCCAAAGGGGTAGAGTGTGTGCACATATGAAGTGAAATAAGTGATGAATGACACATGTAAAAATATGTGTATGTCATGTGTGTGTCTTCATGCATAGAAAGTGTCTACAGATGTGGAAAAACCTATCATCCATTCACACAACGTATCGGCAATTACTACTTGATTAGCATAAGACTAGGCTTAGCATGAGAGGTGTCTAAATATTATGGCAAGACTCATAAAAATCAGGAACTCATGTGAAGAACAAAGATAAGCATGATAAGTGTCTAAATGTTATGGCAAAACCCATCAAAACAAAGTTCCTTCAATCAATAAAGTAAGCAAACACAAATACAAACACATAACTAACATATAGCACATTCAACAGGAAATTTCAATCAATAAATATGAGGAAACTAAGCATGAGAAATGTCTAAATCTTATGGCAAAACCCATCCAAAATCTCCCAACATATAGATGATTAAAACACCCCCGATGAACATATAAATATGCAAGTCTACACAATCAAAAAGTTATCAAACATCCAAACTTCACAACATATATATACATCATATCCACCCCCAAAGGGGGATGGAACTACTCACACATTATTAAGCTAACATTCATATTACGGAAAAAAACTTGCTAATTATTTCTAAGAAGATTAAAACAAACGAAATTAACTAAACATGCAAGACTTAAAAGAATCACAAAGAAACTAACAAAACATTTTTTATTGCTTACTCATATTACAAGTAGCCTCTCTCCACCAGAGTTTCGCTCCAAGACTTTACTCCTAGTAGAGAGAATGGCCACGAAGAGAGTGTAGGATCATGTATGTCGTAATTCTAATCACTTTTAACCTAATTACCTACTTGCTTAAGCAATCGAGAATGCACAGCGGAATTTAAAACAAGAAAGCAAGTAATCGAAGGAAATATGCAAACCATAAAAGAAGACGACATTTTTATAGAGGTTCGGCACCCCACCCGAGTCCTAGTCCTCTCTTACATGCTCCGCTCGAATCACTGAGCTCCGCTTACGACTTCACTATCCATTCCCCGTTCCGGGCCGGGAGAGAACGCCTTCACAATCTTCAAGCTCGTGAACAACCCTCGCCGAGCTTGGCTCCTCCTATCCAATCCGAGAGGGACGCTTTGGGCTTTCACCGAAACCTTTACAAGACTTTGACAACAACAAACTTGAGTGTGACAGTCACTCTCTAAACTTGAGCACACTTGAAAAAGATAAGAATTGATCTAAAGTGTGGAAATTGAGGCTTGGAGTGTTTGGAATGATCTCTCTAATGTAGTAGGCAAGTATGTGTGGGAGAGTTGTATAATTGTGTCTTGGACAACTCTATTTTTAAGCTCCTAAGGGGTTATTGAAAGGAATGTGTTCTAAAAGTTTTACTTTTAAATGTCAATTATTTTGAATTGGATGTGCAAGCATTTTGTTCCTTGATTATGGTATTCGTCTTTTGGAAGTGTTAAGGAAGATGCGCTTGGTCCTTAACCGTAGAGCTCTAAAAGATAATGGTTTACATAAATCAAAAGTTATTCACAATCATGGTAATTAACATGGAACATTAATTACCGAGAGAAGATTGTCGTGTTGGTCATCGATTGTTGTAGCTCTACAAATAATTGACGACACGAGTATATAAAAGAGGAAAAAATTACTTTTATATATTGAATAGACCTAACAAGTAAAACATTATCGAATTGTGTTTCGTCTCATTAATGTTTTTACTGCGTCTTGGATCCTAAGATATGAGACTTATATCTTTTCACTCAAGAAGTGCTTAATTTGATTATTGTCAAAAGCTCTGAATGAGTGTAGTGATAAAGGCAATAGTTGGTTGAGCATGACTTGTGCTGGAAAAGATAGCTAGTCAAACGATTATCATTGCCCCTCTTAATTGAGTGATGATATTAGTGGGCCCCTTGATAAAGCAAAATTATAATGTGCACAATGTAACTTGAGTTAAGTTACATAGTTATAATTAGCTTAGAGAGATCAAGAAATGAATATAATACAAAGATGACACATTTCTACTTTGTATATATTCTTAATATCATGAGGCAAGGGACAGACACAAGTGGTGCACTTACATCACTAAATGGATCGTGTTTTGGTTCGGGTGGAACAAAGACATCTATGCTAATTGGGTAACTATAATGTGTAGCTAGATACCGCTTATAGTTTGAGATATTAAGTGTTTAATATCACTGCCAATTAGGCTTAGATCCTCCTATAGGTCACACTACAAAACTGGGACACAAGAGGTTTGATTTTAAGTTCATATGATGTGTCGGGTTTCATGTGAAAATAGGACACATGTGGTGAATGAATAAAATCAATATGTCATGAGAATTGACATAATTAGAATCATAATAAATTCATATGAGGTGTATATATTATGGGGTGTAATAATTTAATATAACATAGGATAATATATTACATAATACGTGAATTTGCTAAAAATCCCAAAAGATCAAATTTTTGTTGGAAATAAATCCAAAATTTGACAAAGGCAAAATCAGGGTCAAACACGGTGAACCGTTCATGGTTCGGTCGACCAGGGTATCTTCGGATCGGTTAACCGAATAGGGAACGGGTAAGCGTAATTGGTTGACCGAGATTGTCTGGAGTGCCTGGACAATTGGGTTCGGTTAACCGAGTGTGCACGGTCAACCGAGAAGTAGTATTTTCGGTAGAGCGAAGGTGACACGGTCATCCGATCACTATGGTGGGTCAACGGTCGACCGAGTAAAAGACGTGATTCGTCCGAATTCTTCCAGGGAATTTTTCTCATACGGATTCGGACAACCGTCTAGCTCACGGTGCACCGAACACGTGTTATAACCGAACGGTTCAGTTGACCGAGTTATACTCGGTCCACCGAACAAGAACGTTTCTACCTGAATTATTAAGAGATTAATTAAATCATGGGTGGATTAATTCCAGATTTAATTAAAACGTTTTTTGTGGGTGCTTACGTGGAAATTAGAGATTAATTTTAGGAGAGAATAAGCAAGAGATCATGGCTAAAGAATAGTTCTTGATAAGGTTGTTTTGGGAGACTATAAAAGGATCCCTACTCCTACTTGTTTAATATCGATTGATCGTTTTATTTAAACCGCAAGTGCACGGCCGCGTTGAAGCGGTGGCAAATACGGGTCGTCCACTGGGAGGTGTGTCGACGATTGGTTTGTTCGAAGGCGAGAGGTAAAAAGAAGGAGAACAAGATTGGTTACACTAAACTACACTAAGATGCAAAAAGGAAATGGAAGAAAAGCAAGAAAACTAAACCCCAAAGGGGTAGAGAAATAATGTGAACATAAAGAAGTATGTGTGTGTTCATTAAGCTCCTCGCAACATGTAGTGCATGAAATCATAAAACTACATCCAACTTTGCCTCCACATGAATTAAGATAATACTACATCATTAAAACATACAAGACAATAATTGGAATGAAGCTACATGAACTCAAGTATAAAGACTATACCCTACTATGCCTCCACATGAATTAAGATAAGACTACATCATTAAAACATACAAGACATTAGCTAAGGTAAAGGCAACAAGAGCACATACACTACAAATTGTGTTTCCAATATTAACTTCATCCATATTCTAACCTTATCATTCCCCATAAAATAGGTCCACTAATCAAAGCATAAGCTAAGCTTCATTCAAGAGCATTAGCATATCAAAGATAAGAGTGAAAACCCATTAGATGGTTATGGAAATCATATAAAGCTCAAGGGATAAAGATAACACACACTTAATACACTACATGATTATATCATATATTTCTCCACCCCCCAAATGGGGATGGAACTACTCATTACACTAACTATATTAGCAAAAGAAAGCATAATACTAAAATGAAAGTTAACTAAGAAGGCAAGAAGCATTAAAGAAACATAAAAGGAAAGGAAAGACTAAACAAACATGCACAAATTAAAAGACAAGATTAAAAGAAACTAGAAGAATTATTTTATTAATAAATGACTCACATTGAACGTAGCATTCTTCTCCACCTTGAGTTTTTGCTTCAAGGCTCACTCCTTAGTAGAGAGAATGCCACAAAGCAATGGGTAATTACAATGGAAGGTGAAGAGTTCTATTTATAAGCATGGAAAAAGCTAATCGGGGACAATCCCCCGATGTGGGACTAAACCAATACCAAAAATAGCCTAAGCATACACTAATACACGTTCTACAAAAAACTAAACGGATCCTGGGCTATATGGACCGCCAATTGGCGGTTCCAGACCACCAATTAGCGGTCTATAAGCTTTAGATCCGTCTGGTTTTCTTTGTGGGCTTTGCTTGAAGTATTTCTGGGTCTTGGATGCATCTACTTGGTCTGTTGGAGCTCCGACCCGAATCGAATTGCCAAAATACTCCCCATGATGTTGTGGAGTTTCCTGTTTTGCTCTTAGGTCCTTTGGTCTTACGATCATGTCCTTCGCCCTTGCATCTTAGTCCCCAGGTCTCACGATTAAGTCATTTTTCTTGCTTTTGGGTCCTTTCATGACTCTTCTCTTCAAACCTCTTTATTTCTGAAATTCAAACATAAAACTCGTAACATAGCATTGCTTAGATTTAAGATAATGGATATAAGATACAAATATGAGCATGAAATGATGTCAATCAAATACCCCCACACCTAAGTTTTTGCTAGTCCCGAGCCAAACAAAGAAAGAGAAAAGCAAACGAGAAACAAGAAATCATAACTCACTTTCGTAGGAATCACGGTTGCACTTAGCACATGCAACAAGCCATTAAACCTCCTTGTTGCCAAAGAGGAGGAGTGTTGTCTCCTGAGGATTTTCAGCGGATATACCCACAAAATCCGAACAAGATGCATTATTCAATCTAGACCTCGACTCGTTGGAAATATTTTGTCGATCAATGGACGCGGTAATCCTACAGGCCGACTCTATATAGGTAATTAGTCCACACCTAGCCTAATAAACCATTCGTGCAAGTTAAATAAGGAATTAAGTGAAAGACACGAACAAACTCAATATCCTCAAGTGCTACAAAGTGTAAAGTCCATTAAGGTTCTTATTACCATTTTTTTTGTTTCTTTTCTCAATTTTTTTCCTTTTTTATTTTATTAGTGGGAGCCCATGAGGACTTACACTATCACGTACACATTTCCCTAAATCTCCACATAGGGCAATCCCTACCACCCGTGTAACGGGAGTTCGGTCGGCGCATCCCAAGTTAGATGACTCGAAAGCACCAGGCACAAAGTCCCCTCAGACCTACTTTAACGAGTGATAGGAGCCGTGCGAGAAGAGAGAACACCTACTCACTTATTTCTTATCTACACATGAACCAAAACCCCTACACTAATGTCTCACAACAGGATTTACAGGGTCCTTGACTACAACAAACTTCCTTAAGTTAACAGACACGAATTATTGACTCACTAGGTTCAGGGTGGACTTCATTAAATGTTTGAGCACTGAAACCCTATGATTACTCACCCCCAAGGGAAAACTGGGGTGCATCCTAACGACTCGATAAATCCTAAAGTCACTGTACTAGATATCCTAATGCATCAAGTTCAAGACAATTTTGGGAGCTTTCTTTTTACTTTGCCTCTCAACGGTTTTACACATGCTAAACACACGCAAAACCCACAAAACATTTTCTTTCGCAAACACATGAAGATTTTGAAAGAAATGTGGAAATTTTAAAGCACTAGGCAAGCAAAAGAAGACAAGTCACCCAAGGATCATCAGGTTGTTTGAAATTGAGGGGACTAGGGAGCTCTTGCTCCACCAGAGGTGAGTCCTTAGGAGGTACAACAATAAGATCATGTGGCTCAAGGGTCACGGGACAAGAAGATAAGACACAATCCTGTGCCGACTCATAAAGAAGCTGGTCCATAGTATTCTCAATTGGAATCGAATCCTCCTGTTGACACGAAAAGTTACTCTCCTCACTTAATTGTTGCGTCTGTTGACTCACTTGAAGTGTCAGATTTTGTATGCGGTCAACGAGGAGGTCCAAGTCAGATATTGGGAAATTTTGGGGTTGGGTGTTGATGGGTTGAGAATGAGTCTAATGATTTGAAGTGGGGTGTTGGTAGAATTCTGGGTATTCGGGAGGAGGATATTGGGGTGAAAATGAAGTATAAGAATTTGGATATGAATTGTCTCCCCATGAATCCATCCCTCTCGGGTTGTATGCGGATGTGTAATGGTCATATTGAGCATTTTGGGAAAAGGTATGCTCATACTCAGGCTCTGGGGGAACATAATGACATTCCCCGAAAACATGACTACTCAACCCACAACAGTCACACGGTATGGCTACTGGAGCCACCGGTGCACTCATGTCATCTACCACGTGCATGAAAGAGGCCAAAGGGTCTTGTAATGTCTCCATTTGATGACCCATATATGATCCGAGATAACTAGATGGTGGTCTAGCAGTCGGTGCCTCTCTCATATTACCCCAATATGAAGATTGCTCAGTCACACAATGAGGATTATCCCAACCATACGGGGTGTTAGTCTGAGCCACCCCAGGTTGCATGGGTCTGGAGTACCAGGGAGAATCGTCCTGGTCCCAACAATGATATGGATGGTCGCCCATGTAACCATCCATCTCAAGAAAAACTCTCGAGTCGGCCACTCTCACCACCACGAGGCTAAGCTCGCAAAAAGTGCTCGACTCGACCCTAAAACGCTACCAGAGAGTGTAAAGGGGAGGAGACTAAAACGTAGAAGTAGGTGAGAAGAAGATGACTCAGAGGAGAAGGGAAGAATCCTAGAGCTAGCGTGGGTGATGGGATTAGGTAGAAGCCTAACTTGCAAGCACGACTCAAACAATGTAAGGCAATGGGTCCTTAGGCTAGACGACGCCTAACTTCGAGGTCACTAGCCTTGACACGCCTCACCTCTCTACAACGAGGACCACAATGCCTACTCATACTTGTTTAATATTGATTGATCGTTTTATTTAAACCGCAAGTGCACGACCGCGTTGAAGCGGTGGCAAATACGGGTCGTCCACTGGAAGGTGTGTCGATGATTGGTTTGTTCGAAGGCGAGAGGTAAAAAGAAGGAGAGAAAGGTTGGTTACACTAAACTACACTAAGATGCAAAAAGGAAATGGAAGAAAAGCAAGAAAACTAAACCCCAAAGGGGTAGAGAAATAATGTGAACATAAAGAAGTATGTGTGTGTTCATTAAGCTCCTCGCAACATGTAGTGCATGAAATCATAAAACTACATCCAACTTTGCCTCCACATGAATTAAGATAAGACTACATCATTAAAACATACAAGACAATAATTGAAATGAAGCTACATGAACTCAAGTATAAAGACTATACCCTACTATGTCTCCAGATGAATTAAGATAAGACTACATCATTAAAACATACAAGACATTAGTTAAGGTAAAGGCAACAAGAGCACATACACTACAAATTGTGTTTCCAATATTAACTTCATCAATATCCTAACCTTATCATTCCCCATAAAATAGGTCCACTAATCAAAGCATAAGCTAAGCTTCATTCAAGAGCATTAGCATATCAAAGATAAGAGTGAAAACGCATTAGATGGTTATGGAAATCATATAAAGCTCAAGGGATAAAGATAACACACACTTAATACACTACATGATTATATCACATATTTCTCCACCCCCCAAATGGGGATGGAACTACTCACTACTCGTTACACTAACCATATTAACAAAAGAAAGCATAATACTGAAAAGAAAGTTAACTAAGAACGCAAGAAGTATTAAAGAAGCTTAATAGGAAAGGAAAGACTAAAGAAACATGCACAAATTAAAAGACAAGATTAAAAGAAACAAGAAGAATTATTTTATTAACAAATGACTCACATTGAAGGTAACATTCTTCTCCACCTTGAGTTTTTGCTTCAAGGCTCACTCCTTAGTAGAGAGAATGCCACCAAGCAATGGGTAATTACAATGGAAGGTGAAGAGTTCTATTTATAAGCATGGAAAAAGCTAATCGGGGACAATCCCCCGATGTGGGACTAAACCAATACCAAAAATAGCCTAAGCATACACTAATACACGTTCTACAAAAAACTAAACGGATCCTGGGCTATATGGACCGCCAATTGGCGGTTCCAGACCACCAATTAGCGGTCTATAAGCTTTAGATCCGTCTGGTTTTCTTTGTGGGCTTTGCTTGAAGTATTTCTGGGTCTTGGATGCATCTACTTGGTCTGTTGGAGCTCCGACCCGAATCGAATTGCCAAAATACTCCCCATGATGGTGTGGAATTTCCTGTTTTTCTCTTAGGTCCTTTGGTCTTACGATCATGTCCTTCTCCCTTGCATCTTGTCCCCAGGTCTCACGATTAAGTCTTTTTTCTTGCTTTTGGGTCCTTTCATGGCTCTTCTCTTCAAACCTCTTTATTTCTGAAATTCAAACATAAAACTCGTCACATAGCATTGCTTAGATGTAAGATAATGGATATAAGATACAAATATGAGCATGAAATGATGTCAATCAAATACCCCCACACCTAAGATACAAATATGAGCACGAAATGATGTCAATCAAATACTAATGCAAAAAAAATTCTCATTAATCTCTCCCTTAATCACCACGAAAATCTCTTAGTAAATTTAAGTTTTAGAGATAAGAATCTCAGGAGCTTAAAGAGGGGTTATTAGATAGATTCTAAACCTTGTTAGAGATTGATTGGCTAGCTCATTTCTCTCTAAACTTGTTTAGAGTTTGGTGAACACTCGGAGGCAAATCCGTGGACGATTCAACGGGCAACGCGACTCCGGATCTTCAAAAGGTTTTAGAGAACCTTTAGGTATGATTCTACCTTTGTGATTTATTTTAATAAATGTAAGGTTGCATGTTATTAGAATAATCACAAAACTATGTACATAAAATTGTTGAAAATATGAAATCGATCATGTATGCATGTATTAATATTTTAAAAAAATATACATACACAGGGACACGAAATCTTATAGTTATATCCATTGTGATACAAATAGAAACATGGAGCACACATTTCAGAACAAGTTTGGTCGACCGAATAAGGTGGCACAGTCGACCGGTAGGTAATTTGGAACAAGGTTTGGTCAACCGATAACGGAACGGTCGAACAGATCAGGTTATAACTTAGGTTCACTTAAGTTATCGGTCGGACACCGAGATAGGTTTGGTTGACCGTAAACTTCCAGAATCTATGGGATTGACAAAAACGTTCAAATTCGGTCGACCGAACAAGGTTCACAGTCAACCGGAAACTTCCAGGCACTTGGGATTTGTCAAGACATTTAGGTTGGGTTGACCAAACTAAGGTCCATGGTCGACCGATAGGCATTTGTATTTTGGGGTTTGGATGAATAATGAGAATATGACCGTTCGTATAATATGACAAGTCTAACGGTCAAAAACTATGTGTATACGGTCGACTGGTCAGGTAGTAAAATTCACTATTTGTTAAAGGAAACAAAGGGTCGACCGAAGGTCTGAACGGTCTAAGTTTGGGTGATCTATTGAAGGCTAATTGAGGTGTGATTTGTGTGTGACTTCTATAGGGAACCTAGTGTGTGTTTGATTAGTTTTTAGCTCAAGTATGCTCAATTACATAATGTTCCTAAGACTCAAAAGAAATCATGATCACATGTCTTCAATATAACTTTAATTACATGTCTTGACTTCATTTCCCTCTTTCTTGAGTCTTGATCACCTGTAGAAATTAGCACAATACAATATATATGCTATGCATAGTGTATACTATTCTACATTGATTATAATTAAGATTAGGTTGATTAAATCATCAAAACATAGATTAAAGTCAAAAGGCCAACATAGATGAGATGTTTACAAAGGAGGAGGAATAACTCTATTTATAGTCACCAAAAAAGGTAACCGAGGACAATCCCCCGGTATGAGACTAAACACATACTATAAATGGACATAAAACAACATAATAGAACACCCGACTAAACCATGAACCATTTGGAGTGATTTGGACCGCCAATTGGCAGTCTGGATTGGTTGGATCAAGTTTGGATTTGAATTACTTGTTTCTGGCTTGATTTCTTGATGTTTAATGAACCCAATTTGGTTGTTGATGTTTAGGCCCGAATCTAATTGCTAATATACTCTTCATGATGATGTGGAACATCTTGATTTGCTCATTGGTCCTTTTGGTTTACATTAGAGTCCTTCTCTCTTGCATCTCAGTCCATAAGTCTTGCAACTTAGTCATTTTCCTTGTTGTTAAGTCATTTTCCTTGCTTTTAAGTCCTTTTTGAGTCTCTTCTTCTCAAACTTATTTATTCCTGAAATTTAAACATAAAAATCGTTACATAACATTGCTTTGGCTAACAATAAAGGATATAAGACACAAATATATGCATGATATGATGTCAATAAGAAAACATTTCATATTTTTGCATGAATGAATCTATCCTAGTTTCCTTAACATATGATCTTCCCTCAAAGTGAGATTCAAGCATGCGTCAAGCCTCAAATGCGGAGTCACAAGCATTAATCCTACCATATTCTTCCTCTATTAAACCACACAAGAGGATGTTCATAAGCTTGGCATTCATTTGAGCCATTTCGAGTTCATCATCCATCACGAGTTCAAGTTCCTTAGCTTTAATGTATGTATTTGAAGAAACACTCACAATGTTGTATCATATGATTGAATAAAAGTGATCATGTGTTTCTTCCAATAAGCATAGTTGATTCCATTAAACAATGGAGGTCTACCAGTTGGAATCCCTCAAGTGGAGGTCTACCAGTGTGGAATCCCTCACGTTGTTGGGTCGTTGCTACAAAGGTTAATTTGTTTAAATGCAATATACGAGGCTATGATACCAAATGTAGGATCTAATAACCCTAGAATTAGTCTGAATGGGGGTAAACAGACTAATTGATTTCTCTAAAACTTAAGTAATTAAAACATGAACAATATAAAGAAACAGAGAATAAGAGATGCAAACCACAACATCAATGTATAGAGATTTGGATCCAACCACCGAATCCCAGTCTTCTCTTATGAATTGCTCTTTCTCGAGAAACTTCGCGTATTCCACTATTCTTCTCCCCATTCTTGGCTAGAAGATCTTATCTTTACACTTCAAGTTTCTGAACACCCTCGCCAAGCTTGGACCACCGTTTCATAGTCCGAGAAGAGCTTCACTCTAGAAGCCAATACAACACTTTACTAAACATTTATTGAATCAAGTTCTAATCTCAGGCACTTGAAAGATTGATGAATGCAATCAAAGATTCAAGTGGGAGATTGAGCACTATGTGAAGTTTAGAGCACAAAGGAGTAGTATTAGAGTAAGAGCTTTAGAGAAAGGATTGGTAACTTTGTGAATTTGTTCTAAGCTCTATTTATAAGCTCTAAACTTAATCTACCAGTTGGGATTGATTTGGAAAGGATTTGTGTAAGATACACTTAACAGAAAAGTTCAGAACACAAATCTGTGCACCAACGGTCGACCGTTACGGGCAAAATGGTCGACCGTTTTCTCATAAATCAGAAAACGTTCGAGCTGAAATTCAAACCGGTCGAACCACTAATGCTAAAACATAAGTGAACGGTCGAACCAAGTCTAGGAATGGTCGACCGTTCAGAGGATTTTGGCCAGGATAATATTAAACAAATGAGATAACTGTCGAACAAGAAGGATACAGTCCGACCAAAAATAAAAGGGAATTTTGGAGTTTGAATTGTTCTTGATCCGGTCAACCACCCTTATGGCACTGTTCGACCGGTAGCCAAAAATATGAATTGGATTAGTTGAAGTATGTGTATACAACTATTGCATAATACGACAAGTATAACAGTCATATTTAAAACAAATACAAAGTATCAAACGGTCGAACCAAAATCAATTTTCAGTCGATCGGATCGCACACTAATAGAGAAATGTGTAAAGAAATAACCAATGAAATAGAGATAAATACGTCTAAGGAAAGTATCTGTTATTTAAGGGTAACAGTCGAACAAAGATAAAGAATTAGTCGAAGGTTTTTGAAAGAGAATTAGTCTGTTAAAATCGCTCAAATCAGACGAACTACCATTCGACCATTCTAGGAAACGAATTAGAATTTGTTAAATTTAGTCAAACCAGATGGCTACCAGTCGACAATTTTATGCAGGTTCTCTGATCCAAGAGGAATTCTTAAGTGTAATGGGTCACTTAAATGACTCGGTTTGATATGGAATTTTGTATATGACTTCTATAGGTTTTCTATGGATCATGCAATGGAAATCAACATGATTTAAAGTGCTCAAGTTACAATTGAATCCTAAGTACAATGAACCTAAATCCTATCTATTCTTCAACTTGATTACTTGTCTTGTGTAGCACTTGTCTATTGAAAAGGTTAGTAAAACCAAATATATATGTACATATGCATGTGAGGTAATGATAGATGTGCATGGATTTATTGATATGTTAATTAATCATCAAAACTAGATTAACGATTATTAACTAAAAAACCAACAATGAAGTGTTACATGTTGTAACATTTAATATGAGTTCATGAGATGTGTGCATAATATTATTTGGAGAAGTGTAATGTGTATTACATAACATAATATTTATGTCACATCGTATGATAATGAATGTCACATTGTCATGACATGAATTTGTAAAAGCTTAACCCTTTATTCAATCAATTAGGAATGGAATATGCAACTAATGGGTCATGGACTCATTAAGCCCATCTTGTGGTTAGGGTTTGCCCTAATTTGAACGTATAAAAGGAGAAGAGAAATATAACTTGAATAACAAGTTTCAAGAAATTTTCAGCCACCATTCTTCTCTCCCAAGTTTAGTTGGTGCACATATTCTCATTCAAGAGTGATGAAGGAAAAACTACTACATCTCTAGCTAGATCCTGAACTAGTCTTTGTTTGGTTCAAGGTGAACCTTAGAGGCAAAGGTGTGAAAATTCTTCAAGAGTCCTAGAGAAATTCGTTTTCACTAGGCAAAGATATGAAATCTAAATCATGAATCTTGATTTAGATGTATTTGCATAAGTGTAGATTTGGTTTTTAATCTTGTATGCAAAATGCTTGATTGATTACATAGGGTTAGCAATAGAGACGATCTGTATTGATGATTAAAGAGGACGAAATAAATAAAACATCTTACCTCTATAATCCTCATTAAATCCCAACACCACGTGCGTCCTGGTGCAGTTGGGCACTCCCTCGAAGGGGCGCGGAAGCCCTGGCCACGTGTGGCCCCGACGTTACGTTGGTTGGGACGGCAACGCCGGTTAGCTGGCGGCCGGCTAGGTTGGGGTTGGGGTTAGGGATTGGGTTGTGGTCTTTGCAATGAGGCCCCGTGTTTCCTTAGTATATATGAAAAGAATTTAACTAGAAAGATTACAGGAAAAACCTTGGACTTTTGTGTTTGTATAAAGAATTAATAATTGGGATAATTTGAGAAAAAACCTTGGACTTTGTAGAATTTTAAGAAATAATTTGATTTAAGGAAAACTGCCATTTTTCTTTGGATTAACCAAAATTTGTAGTAAACCATATTGATTGGGAAATTTACTGCTTTTCCCTTGATCTTATGGAATTTGTGATTAGTAAGAAAACTTCAGTGGAATTACACCTAGACCCTTGTACCCCCTTATATTGTGGGTTTTCGAGCTACAATTTTATTATACTATTTTTACAATTTTGTAGTCATGTTTATGTGTATTGCTCTATAATTTGTTGTTGCCATAGTGAAATGTATGATATTATGAGGTAAAAAAAGGGATTGTTGTCGATGTATGACCCGTACTTTTGGGTAAATTGTGTTTACCCCTTCCTTGCCTTATGTATCTACGTGTGAGGTTCGTGGAACTAATTGTCCACCCACGTCATGATGAGTGGTCGTTGGAGCTAGGCTCACGGGCTCGAGTCTGTGGTGGCGGTGGAATGACGTGTGAGGCATGTATGACTAGATGTTAGGATTTTTCCCCTTGTATTATGGCGGTCAGGGAAGGTCCACCCACGTTGTGATGAGTGGTCATTTGGGAGCATTGTTCAAGGACTCCTGCGTGTGGTCGAAATTTCGGAGACTAACACAGAACTGGTCAACTCACCCGCGTTGTGATGAGTGGTCGTTGGAGTAAGGCTCACTGGCTCGGGCGTGTGGTTGTAGTAGGGTGTTGCCTCGTGGTTCGGATGCAGGGTTGGGTCGAGGGTACACGTTTGGCCTTGCTGGGATGCATGATCTCTTTAGGATATGTGACAATTCTGCCGTGAGAGCGAGTTGAGTGTTGCCTTGTGGATCGGATATGCGGTTGGGTCGAGGTCCACGTTCGGCCTTGTTGGGACGTGTGATCGCCTTGGGACGTGAAACCAGTGTGAGTCGTACGAAGTCTTAATTTTAGACTCAGGTGTGGCATGCGTGTACATGTGGGATGCGAAAGGCGACTTGGGCTTGGGACGCAAGGACTGGCTCGTGAGCTCATTTTGATGTATTCCTTTCATCTCTTAATATTGATGTAGTAGGATTTTAGCTCATGTTGTGTTCTCTTCCACTTGTACCCTGATATTGACATTATGTTTTTGAGGCATTGACTTGACTATATTTGTTAATGTCTCTTTTTTGCTTGTTTATAATTATTATTGATTGTTGTGTGTCGAGTGCGGATTAGGGGCGTTACACAACCGGTGAACCAAAGACAAGAGAAACTTAATTCAAATAGCCATCTAAACTTGTCATCTCTTCAGCAAAGAAAATCTTTACAAATTTAGAATAGAAAACTACAAGTATGCAAATTGTGGGGACGAAAGGTTAGCATCAAACATGACGAGATTATTTATGCCATTAGCTCGGCTGATTAAGAAATTGTTAGTTCGACATCCAATGTGTACATGACATGTTAACGTTTTTTGGTTTCTAGCTTCCATAAGTTGAAGCTTTTGTGCTTCCTCGTCCTCCCTAGCGGAGTGGGTGAAGTCATGTTGTTCACTCACTATAGACTCGACGTAACTTGGTGGAAGTGGAACTTAGGTGGTCTAAACGTGATGGAAACATGGATAGCTCAAGCATGTGTAAGGAGGTTGATCCAATTCAAGTTCCAGTTGGCATAGTCACAAGGGCCCGTGCAAAGCATTTCAAAGAGGCACTTAGTGAGCTAATTCAAGTGATTTGGGTTCAACCAATTTGTGGAGGCCCATAGAAGGACTTCACCGTGATTCTCACAAGTATATTTCCATAACCCAATCGGATGAATAAATTCAAGCAATTTCCTCAAGAGATCTGTAGTTTCTTTTTTGTGTTTCCAACATCTATTTAGGCTAGTTTCCTTTTTGGTAGTTTCATTTATGAAAGTTTTCTTTCTTGAAGTTTGCTTTTTGGTAGTTATCTTTTTTAAATTTTCATTTTTGGCAATTTTATTTTTGAAAGTTTCCTTTTTAGAAGTTTACTTTTCGGAAGTTTCCATCACACAACACCTCATCCTCATACTTCCCAATGCAAAAGTGGCAAACACTTGTTTATGCACCATTACCTCCCCACTGTTATTTAACCACTGCCATTTGTAAGGCCGAGGATGCTTAATTGGCATTGCTAACTTCTCCACTGTATTGCTAGCAACATTAATACAACTCCCTCCATCAATAATCACACTACATACTTTATTTTGGATATGACATCAAGTATGAAATATGTTCTCCCGCTGCACTTCATCATCTTTCTTGGATTGCAAACTTGGTAGTGTACTCTTCATTATTAGCATCCTCCAATGATGACATGGCGTCGTTGTTTGATTCATTATTAGTTTCAATCTCACCATCGTCTTTCATTATCATCACTCTTTTGTTTGGACATTGACTAGATGTGTGGCCCCTCACTAGTGCAGAAAATGCCATTTACGTCGGATATACAGGGGTATAGACGTCAGATTTGGACAGTCCAAGTACCCGACGTATATTTCCCCGGCGCCTATTCCTTGTTGTATAGACGTCGGTCGTATATAGCCGACGTCTATACAATGTATAGACGTATATAGACGTTGACGAGAATTATACCGACGTCTATACAATGTATATACGTTGATGAGAATTAAATTTATACCGCAAGTGCACGGCGTCAATGAAGATGTGGCAAGTACGGGTCGAACACAAGGAGGGAGAGATATTGTTATTTGTGTGATTTTTGATTAAGGAAAGAAAGAAAGAGAAATAAGTTTGGTTTGAGATTTTTGGTTTTTAATTAATTTCTAAAGCAAGAACAACAAAAACAAATTAAAAATAAAGTAAAGATGGATGGGAGTCCAGTGGGTGGAGGTTTAGATATCGGGTTTAGATTAGAGAATTCTGAAACTTATAATAAATCATATTAGTTATAAAGCATTACATGATAAATGACTCAACATAAACTCAAGTAATCAAAATATACTAACACGAAATTAAAATAATAACTTTATTCTTCTTCTCATCACCCTAAATCCGTCACCCCCACCCTTTGGAGAGAGTTAGAAACTCATGGATGGAGGGAAGGAGAAGGGGTCCTAGAGAAACTACAAAAGAAAACTAAAAACAAGACTTAAAATAACAGAATTTTATTACTAAAATTTGGAACAAAAACTAAGAACTCTTACAACAACGTTTTGGGGCTATTTATAGCCGATACAATGGACATAAGTATAAAATAGGAAAGTACATGTGTCAAGACACGACTGGACAAAATCCGGAGCCACGGATCACAAGGGGTGCGGCATTTTCCTCTGCACAATACATGTAAGATGCGGCGATTCCGCCGCAATATCTGCTCTGATTTAATCCGGATTTTTCCTGTGTGTTTATGGTATGATTTAGCTGTCCTTTGCGCGTCTGGATTGATTCTTTCTTTTCTTTTGAGCTCCGACTTTATTTCTTCATTTATTTGGAGATCAAAATTGATTTTTCTTTAGAACTTCTCCAAAATAATATTTTGGTACTTTAATTTGCAATCGGGTCCTCGGCTTTTTGCAATTAAGTCCCTGGCTACTTTTGTGCTAAAGTCTTTAGCCTTTTTGTAATTAGGTCTTTGAATGCTTTTATGCTTGGATGGACTTCCATTTGAATACCGATAATCTTGACTTGGTCTTTATGATAGAAATGAGTCTCTTGCACGCATTTATGCTCGGTATATGGGTAATTTGCATTCAGGTCCATGTATTATGTAAATAAGACTAAACACATACCTTAGTAGCATTTATTGATATAAAATTAATCTAAATGAAAGACATATGATGCAATGTATGCAATGCATCAGACGTCGGCTATATACAACCGACGTCTATTATACGTTCAATTAAATCCAAAAAATACATTACATCTTATATCGGGCATTCTGCACTCACATTAATCAAGCCTAAGATACCCAAGTGCCCCCAAGTGCCAATCTTTTGACAAATAACCAGAATATCAAGGCCAACATGCCCAGGTGCACCAACTCGTTCGCGTTCAGCAGTAACGGATTGGTAGAGTACATCAACCACACCAACAAAAATAAATTCTCCGATGTGGGACTAAACTTTTACGCCTTATAGACGTCGGATATATAGGTTGACCGACGTGTATACTTAGAGCATGACCAACGTCTATACATGGGTTAATAGTATAAAAAAACGTTGCAACCATTTTGAGCCCAACATGCCAATCTTTTGACCATTAAATATATATATACCTCACTTGCATTTTGTAGTGTGGTACCAAACTCCCATTTAGAAGTAGAGTGGTGGAGTACTTCAACTCCACCAATAAAAAAAATTCTCCAATGTGGGACTAAACTTCAACACATGTGACCATACACACACATGTGTACAACACACATGTGATAGTTACATTGATGTAATTATTTTTAAATTCACATTATTCTTATACAAAATAAATCCACATAAATTCTTACACAAAATAAATCCCAAAAAATTACAATAATTCTTAAACAAATAAATCTAAAAAATTACGTTAATTCTTACACGAAATAAATCCCAAAAAATTGATTTATTTCTTCTACAAAATAAATCTACATAAATTCTTATACGAAATAAATCCAAAAAAATAAACAAAATTTTTTTTCTTCTTTCAGGAGGTATAGACGTCGGTTATACTAAAAACCCGACGTTTATACAAACAGATAGACGTCGGATGTCCAAACATCCGACGTCTATACCTATAGACGTCGGATGTTTTTACATCCGACGTCTATTCGGTGACATCTATTGAGCATTCTACAGTAGTGCCAGCCTTGACATTTAAAATATCTAATATCACAATTCTGAGTAATGGAAGAATCTGACTTACCTTGAGTTCCTTGGCTAGTCACTGCATGCTTTTGCTCTGGTTTTGGCTTTGGAGTGGAATTCATCTCGTTTCCATGGATTTGAGTTCCAAGAGGATGTACTTTGGTCATGGCTCACACGAGTATTGCCTCCCTTCTTGAGTTGACACTAAATCTTAATAGTCACGTGCAACATGTACTCCAATTCCACATAATATTGCAACTCTAGTGCAATTTGGATTTCCATATTCAAGCTTTCCAAAACCCTTACTACACGGCCTCTCGATTCTCCTGAATGTTTGCCTGGATCATTGTGACTTCCATCTCTTTGTAATAATCCTCTACACTCAGGTTTCCTTTCCTGGGGCTTTGCAACCTATTGTACAACTCTCGATGGTAGTAACTAGCCACAAACCAATTCCTCATCACAATTTTCATATCCACCCACGCATCTATTGGACGTTCTCGATTTCTCCTCCGGCTCAACACTAATTGATCCCACCAAATAATAGCATAATCAGAAAATTTTACCTTCTTCACCTCGGAATAATGGTGACAATCAAATACTAACTCCACCTTCTTCTCCCATTCAAGGTATGCTTCTAGATCATTCTTACCTTGGAATGATGGGATCTTTATCTTAATACTACCCAAGTTGTTATCTTTACAATTCCTAGCTTCTCTAAATCTCCACCATGCCTCCTACGGTGAGTTATTGATTCCCGATATTCCCCTTCATCAATACCATCCCGAAAATACACCCCTTCTTCAACCCTAACCCCCATTGGTTGAATTCTCTCTCCCCTTCGCATACAAGGTGACTCCAAGTGTGTATTTTCTACTTGGTCTAACCTCTCGTGAATTGCTTCCATTTATACCCTTAACATTCTCCCCATCTCCCTTGTCAAGGCCTTCATCAACAACTTTGTATCTACCGTACCCACTGCCTCTTTGGAAACACTTTCTTGGACATTTTTTACTGCAAAATGAACGTTAGTATGAAATAAAGGATCTCACTTCACTCTACTAATGTGTTTCACTCCAAGAAAGGTGCACTCAATTTCCCTCGTAATTTTCTCAAAAATTCTTATCAAACTAATCAAACTAGCATCACATCTATAAGCAAGAATCCACACCCAAAAACAAAATTCGGCTAAATATGATAACAATCAAGAACTCAAAAACCAAATATAAGAAAAGAGAATTTGGAAAGATGAAAAGAAGTTGATAAAGAACAAGATTAGATAGGACTACGGTAGCAAACAAAATGACAATAATAGAACTATGAGATTTTTTTCCCCAGATCCTCTTACCCTCTTTGGACTACAGTAGCAAACCAAATGAAACTAATAGAAAGAGGAGATTTTCTTGTTTTTTGTTTTAGGAAAGAACTATGAACGAAGAACAAGCTAGGATGGAGATATGATAAAACAACAAGAAAATGAAAAAAATTGAAATAAGGATAGGCAAATATGAGACTAGAACATTTGCTCTGATACCAAATGATACAAACCCTGTCAACTTGTGACGAAACCCGTAGCGAGACTTTGCTCCCAGGATTGCTCTACTACAAATTTGGATGAAAGAAAACTGCAACCCAACACTTATAACAAGATCTAAACCTTGGTATAACGAAGATGCCACAATCAAGGGATGGAGACTTGATTGATAAGTCCAAGTATGAAAGTTCTTTTAAGAACTCAAGAGAAAATTAACTCTCACTAATGTTTAGATTCGAAATTGTGCCCGTAGTAATATGCAAATGCCTATTTAAAGGTTTTACATTCCTATTACGAAGAAATGGTAACTACAAAAAGAGTATACATGCCTGTTAGAAAAAAAATGTAACCACCAAAAAGTAAACATGCCTATTACACAAAAAAAATAACTACTAAAGAGGCATGTGGTACAATTGCACATGGGCTAGATTCTTTGGGGAGATCAATTCATGATGGTACACATAGGCTGGATTTTTCAAGTGGTACAAGTGCACATGGATTCTATTCTTTGGGTAGATCAATTCATGGTGGTGCAAGAGGCAAAAAGATAGACTCCTTCAAGATGAGTCTCACAAAATGAAACTAATAATAAGGAAACTATGAAAAAGTAAACTTCCAAAAAGTAAACTTTCAAAAATGAAATTACCAAAAAAGAAACTTTCAAAAAGGAAACTATCAAAAAAGAAACTTTTATAAATGAAGACTTTCAAAAATAAAACTACCAAAAAGGTAACTAGCCTAAATAGATGTTGAAAACACACAAAAAACTACAGATCTCTTGAGAAAATTTCTTGAATTTATTCCTCTAATTAGGTTATGGAAATCTACTTGTGAGAATTACGGTGAAGTCCTTCTATGGGCCTTCGTGAATTGGGTTGAACCCAAATCACTTGAATTGGCCCACTAAGTGCCTCTTTGAAATGCTTTGCAAGGGCCCTTGTGACTGGGCCAATTGAAACTTAAATTGGATCAGCCACGTTACACGTGCTTGAGCTATCCGCGTTTCTATCAGTACGGGTATGATAGGCTGAGGAGTATCTGTAATAGACACAGTGCGATAAGTGACGTTCATTGTAGTTGGAGCGAAGTGCTTAGTGTGCACGCCATTAATAAGGGAGTGTGGAAGCTGGTCAGACACCCTCTTCTGAGAACATGTTCAATCATTTGGCAAATCAAAGCAGACGTTCATCACATATCAAAAGGAGTTAGAACGACTACAAAAGTCTATATTGTTTTGTTCACGCCATATCACCTAGCAGAAAACATTTATTAATCATTTCAATATGCAGTAGTTAAATCGAGTTGTTTTTCACCTGTAAACATAAATTATTATTAAAGCCAGGCAAAATGTTGAGATGTAATGTAGTTGAGATGTCTTAGTATTGTTGCATTAAGGGACATGTGAAGAACAAATGTTGAATTGATTCATTTTTCATTCTCATTCTCACATAGCAGACAATTGGAGTTGGAATATAATCCTCTCTTGATAAGGTTATCTTTTGTTTGAAAACGTCCCTCGTATAGTAACCACGTAAAGATTTTTACATTAGGTGGCTTTGACATCATCCAAACTCGTGTGTATAAGCGGAGCATGCAAACATGATACAGATAAAAGGAATGTGTGTTCTAAAAGTATTATTTTACGTCTTTTATCATGAATTGAAGGTATAAACATTTTGTTCATTGATTAATGTATTTGTCTTTTAGAAGAGTTAAGGAAGATGTTCTTAGTCATTAACCGTAGAGATCTAAAAGATAATGGTTTACATAAATTAAAAGTAATTCACAATCATGGTGATTAACACGAGACATTAATTATCGAGATAAAACTGTCATGTTGGTTAAAGGATATTGTAGCTCTACAATATTTAACAACATAAGTATATAAAAGAGAAAATATTATTTTTATATATTAACAACATAAGGATATTGTGTTTACGTTATTAATGTTTTCATTGTGTCTTTGAATCCTAAGATATGAGACCTATGTCTTTTTCACATGAGAACTACATAATCTGATTATTATCAAAAGCTCTCATTACGTATAGTGATAAAGATATTATTTGGTTATATATAACTTGTGTGCGAAAAAGTCATATGTCAAAAGATTATCATTGTCCCCTTGACTTGAGTGATGATGCTATTGGGTCTCTTGATAAAGTAAAATTATAATGTG
The DNA here is from genome assembly GCA_963682175.1 of Triglochin maritima. Lineage (NCBI taxonomy): Eukaryota > Viridiplantae > Streptophyta > Magnoliopsida > Alismatales > Juncaginaceae > Triglochin > Triglochin maritima. The sequence goes on from OY821785.1 coordinate 10,805,483, forward strand.
CACAATATAACATAAGTATAGTTACATATTTATAATTAGCTTAAGATATCAAAAAATGAATATATAATACAAAGATGATACATTCCTACTTTGCACAATATTCCTAATATCATGAGGCAAAGGATAGACACAAGTGACATTATTTCATATCACTAAATGGATCGTATTATGTTCAAGTGAGCAAAACATCTTTGTTATTTAACTATAATGTGTAGCTAGATAACGCTTATAGTTTATGATATAAAATATTTTATATCATTGCCAATGTAATTTAAATTCTCCTATAGGTACACCAAAAATTGGAAAATAAAAAGTATGATTTTATGTTTTATGTGATGTGTTAAATTTCATGTGATGTGAAATAGTATACATATGGCAAAATAATAAAAGTCGTGATTACGACATGGTTAGAATAACAAATATATTTATATGAGATGTATATATTATAGGATATAATGTTTTGACATTATATATGATAATATTTTACATAATATAATGTGATTCACAACGATATAATATATGAAATTGCTAAAACACCAAAGCTCAATTTTTTTCGGATATTGATCCTAAATTTGTAAAAGGCAAAAATAATGAAAAATGGTCGAACGTTTTTCGGGAATCGGTCGATTGAATTTAACATTAACTTTAAAACTCGGAAACGATCAACCTGCTGGACACGCAGTTCAATCAAAATTATCAAGAGCATTCTTGGTAATGGAACGGTCGATCGGAGTGTTACGCAGTTATACCGAAATTATTAGGAGCGTTCTTGGTAAGGGATCCGTTGACCTCCATGAAACTCATACCGACCGAAAATAACAGGGAATTTTCCTCGTAACGAAACGGTTAATCATCTGGGCTTATCGTTTGACCGAAATTGTCAACAGGTAACCGATTGGTTGTTTAGGTCGATCATTTGCCCACGATTTTGCCTGCACTAATAAAAGATTTTTGTTGATCATGGGCTGGATTTGATTCAACTTGGTCAAATGAGGTTATGGGATGATGATGTGTCAAAATATGATTGGTTTAGAGGAGAAATTAATAAGATATCATGTGTAACTGGTTTACACATGATGTGGTTTGAGAATGCCCTATAAATAGGTCTCTTCTCCCTTCTCTTGTTTAACTAATGCATATTTTCCATCTATTCCACCGAAAACTCTCTTCTTTCAATTACAGTTCTGGAGATTAAAATCTTTGAAGCATGGAAGACATTATTATCTATATTATAACCTTACATTAAAGATTGATTGGCTAGCTTCAATCTCTCTAATCTTGTTTAGAGTTTGGTGAATACTTAGAGTAAATTCCGAGGCGCTTGCAACTCGACTTCTGATTGGTTAAAAGGGTTTGGCAATCCTTTTGACATGATCCATTATATATATTTTGATATTGTATAATATACAATATATATTGAATGCAATTAGGGAGTCTTGTACATGAAATTGTTGAATAAATATGAAAACCGATCATATTTCCTAGTAAAAATTAAAAATATATACCCAAGCATAGGGCACAAAATCCAACAGCATGAGTGCATTAGGGAGTTTCAAAGAGGCTCGATTCTTCCATACAATTTTCCTCCGACTGACTCTTAAAAGTACTGATAATAGTATGTCATAGGGTGGATAACTTTTACCACTCGAATGTTGTTTTGTTTTAAAGTCATTTAGACGGATCTCATTAACTTAGGTTATGTGTTGGCTTATATAACTGCTCGGATTGACTATGATTTATGACCATTTTTATTTTAACGTATAAACAAACTATTTCAAAAATAACTTCCCTACTTAATTTGTCTACGTGTTGCTAATAAATAATTGCTTAAAAATATAGATGACATTAAAAGTCCTCCAAAGTAAGTAATAATCGGGTTAGGTTTTGATTTTTCGGTTGTTTTTTAAATTTGAAGTAAGTATACAATCACAATTGAATTAATAAAAATAGAAACACAATTTTTTCCCAAAGTAACCAATTTATTTATTAATAATTGTTGACTCAATTCGAGAAACAATATATGTTGGTTTTTTGCCTTAATCTATATTAATTTTGATGATTGATCAAACTAATCTTAATCAATCAACCTAATCAATCAAAGTGAGCAAACACGATTACATGCATTGTACATATACTTGTATACTTGCAATCATTGTTGAACGTTTTATTTAAACCGCAAGTGCACGGCCGCGATGAAGCGGTGACAAGTACGGGTCGTCCTCAGGGAGGTGAGCAGCCTCTTGCTTGTACGAAATCAAGTGCCAAAAATAGGGGGAAGAAAGTTGTTTATGCTAATCTAGACTACGCTACACTAAGAAGTATGAAATGCGAACGAAACAAACAAACGATGGAATAACAACTAAACTAAGAACAAAGGAAGAATGCTGGAATACAGAAATGGAAAAACCCCTAAGGGGTGGACTGAGTGCACACATGCAAAGAGGTGGGTGTAGAATACATTCTTTAAGCACATGAAGGTGGTGTTTATCAAGCATATGAAGTGTCTAAATGTTATGGCAAACCCTATCAATCTATTCACCAACTTGGTTGATTAACATTTACATATGCAAGATGTTTATTTCAGAACCTAAACAAGCATGAGAGGTGTCTAATCATTTTGGCAAAACTCATCAAGTTATAAATTATATCCTAAACAAGCAAGCATACATTCATGTTTTATCAACACATTGGAAATAAAGCATTCAATCCATTCTCATTTGCATGTATGTACATCTACTCCACCCCCCAAAGGGGATCGAACTACTCACTAAACACGACACTAATTATTAAACTAAACAAAGAAAGCATATTAACTAAGCTAATAAAACTAATGAAATGAGATTAAGCAAAGTAAAACAAGAAACATAAAACAAACAACATAATAAAGAAAACTTATATTAAAATGACTCACATTAAAAGTAGCATCCTCCTACTTTAGTGTGTGCTTCAAGGCCTCACTTCTAGTAGGAAGAATAGTCACTTAAAATATGGAGTGATTACAATGGAAGGTGAAGAGTTCTATTTATAGCCATGGAAAAAGGCAAACCGGGACAATCCCCCGATGTGGGACTAAACAGATACCAAAAATAGCCTAAACATCCTCTAATACATGTGCTGGAGAAATTTGAGCGGATTTGGGCCAAAATGGACCGCCAACTAGCGGTCTTGGACCGCCAATTAGCGGTCTATATGGTTCAGATCCTGCTCATTTTTGTTTTGGGCTTTTCTTTCTGGTATTGTTGGTCTTTGATGCGGTTACTTGACTTGTTGGAGCTCCGACCCGAATCGAATTGGTAAAATACTCCCCATGATGGTGTGGAGTATTCTGTTTTGCTCTTAGGTCCTTCTGTCTTGCAATCAGGTCCTTCTCCCTTGCATCTTGGTCCCCAAATCTCACAATCCAGTTCTTTTTCCCAGCTTTTGGGTCCTTTTATGTTTCATCTCTTCAAATCTATTTATTCCTGAAAACTAAACATAAAACTCGTGACATAGCATTGTTTAGGTGAAAGATAATGGATATAAGATACAAATATGAGCATGAAATGATGTCAATCAAATACCCCCACACCTAACTTTTGCTAGTCCCGAGCCACACCTAACTTTTGCTAGTCCCGAGCAAAACAAAGAAAGAGAAAAGCATGCGAAAAACAAGAAATCCTAACTCACTTTCGTAGGAATCACGGTTGCACTTAGCACGTGCAACAAGCCATTAAACCTCCTTGTCGCCAAGGAGGAGGAGTGTTGTCTCCTGAGGGTTTTCAGCGGATACACCCACAAAATCCGAACAAGATGCATTAATCAATCTAGCTATACGACTCGTTGGACTTATTTTGTCGATCATGGGACGCGGTAATACTACGGGTCGACTCTATATATGTAATCGGTCCACACACCTAGCCTAATGAGTTAGTCGTGAGATTTAGTCAAGGACTTAAGTGAAAGACATGGGCAACCTTAACTTCTGAATGTGATACAATGTGTAAAGTCCATTTTGGTTCTTATTTGACTCTTTTTTCTTCTTCTTCTTTTTCTTTTTCTCTTTTTTTTCTTTTTCTTTGGAGCATTTTATTGGTTGGTGTTTGATTCTCCCAGGGTCAGGTTTCGTGCATCATTGCCTATGAGGACTTACACTATCACGTACACCTTCCCCCAAATCTCCACATAGGGCGATCCCTACCACCCGTGTAACGGGAGTTCGGTCGACGCATCCCAAGTCAGATGACTCGAAAGCACCAGGCACAAAGTCCCCTCAGACCTACTTTCCCGAGTGATAGGAGCCGTGCGAGAAGAAAGAACACCACTTATTTATCTATATGGAAACCAAAACCCCTACACTTAAGTTTCACAAAAAGAGATTAAGGGCCCTTGACTACGACAAACTTCCTTATACTAACAGACACGAATTATTTGACTCACTAGGTTCAGGGTGGACTTCTTTAAATGTTTGAGTGCTGAAACCCTATGATTACACGCCCCCCGAGGGAAACCGGGGTGCATCCTAACGACTCGATAAGACCTAAAGCCAGTAAACTAGAAATCCTAATGCATCCAGTTCAAGACAATTTTGGGAGCTTTCTTTTTACTTTGCCTCTCAACGGTTTTGCACATGCTAAACACACGCAAAACCCACAAAAACATTTTCTTTCGCAAACACATGAAGATTTTGAAAGAAATGTGAAAATTTTAAAGCACTCGGCAAGCAAAAGAAGACAAGTCACCCAAGGATCATGGCAAGCAGATATATTAATGTTAAATGCGGCACACTAACATGACCCTAGCAGTACAAACCAAAGAAAATAAAACCAAAGGAAAAAGACTCGACTATGTACACACGTAAAACACCCCCCCCCCACACCTACTTCATGCATTGTCCTCAATGAATGTGAACAAGATACTACATGGATACATGCATGAAAAAGGAAAGATCTCACCAACATGAAGTACAAAGGGACGTTCAGTGTCATGTTGATGGACACAAACCCAAATTCCCTCAAAACCTGTGACAAGATGAAGAAGGGAGATAAATACGTGAAGAGGTTGGGCTCAAGTACACAAGGGTTGGGGCCCACAACAATCGATGCTCACTGAAGGAGTCTTTTATTACACACTTTTTTTAATATATATATACATCAACCAAGATATTCTCATAATCATTTGGTCAAGGAACATCAAATGAGAACATCAAGTCAGGAGGACCAGAGACTTGCCGAGATGGGCAAACTCCACTGGTACTCTGAGGTGTCATGAGAGGTGAAAGGTCAAAGCTGAAAGGCTCGAACCCCTCATGATATTGGTTGGGTGTGGGCAACAAAGAATGACGTTGTGTTGCCTCACTAGGGTTTAATTGCTCATCGAAGAAAACCCTCCAACCAATAGGCGGGTGCATCGGAATGAGTTCCTCAGGCTCATTCGATGGATGCAGCAGACTTGCATCACTAAGAATGGGGCTTCTCCCCAAGTCATCCAACAAGGACCTCCCACCATCATTTAGATCATCAAGCATAAGCTCGGTCATAGGTGGGTCCTTGTTGGAGTCAATATGAAGCTCAAATGTCTCAATGGCCATGGGACATGAGGTAGAGACACCTTCTGGTATAGGCATATGATGAGGTGTCTCACTCTCACTAGTACTCTCAACTGAATCATGCAACGAACACTCCCTTTGGACATTCATGTTGGAGGCCAGCTCACTCTGTTGCATTGCGAAGACAGGCAATGAGTTTTCGTTGGGCCCACGAACATTCTCAATGAGTTGCATTGGGGTTAGGGGTGTTCATTGATTTTGTGGTGCTTTCTCCAATTGGCGGATGAGATTTAGATTTAAAGGTTCATCCATGGGTTCCTGTTGCTTACCAGAGTTGAACACATGAAACTCGGCACTCATGTTACCGAATGAGAGCTTCATGAGACCATTTCTACAATTAATCAAGGCATTGGAGGTTGCTAGAAATGGTCTACCCAAAATCAAAGGTATTTGAGAGTGGGTGTTCGCAACAGGATTGGTATCGAGGACAACAAAATCGACTGGAAATATAAAATCTCCAACTTTGATAAGCACATCCTCGATAATCCCCATGGGAATACGAATGGATCTATCCGCCAATTGGAGGGTGATCTTCGTTGGTTTCAATTCTCCCAAGTTCAACTGTTGATAAACAGAGAATGGGAGGAGGTTGACCGATGATCCTAAATCAAGCAAAACATTGCTCAATCTAGTGTCCCCTATCGTACACTGAATAGTAGGACACCCCGGGTCCTTGTATTTTGTGTAGGTGGGATTGGACAAAAGTGAGCTGATATTTGCAGCCAAGAATGCTTTCTTAGGAACATTGGTCTTCATCTTGGTTGTGCAGAGATCCTTCAATACTTTGGCATATTGAGGTATTTGTTGGATGACATCCAACAAGGGGATGTTAACCTTCACTTGCTTAAACACCTCTAATATCTTGTCCATGTTGTCACTTTGCTTTTTTGGTTAACCTACTTGGATAGGGAGCTTTTGGCAGGTAGGTTTTCTGCGGTGCCTGAGAAGAAAGAAGCGTTGGTGTATTACCCTCACCCTCATCTTCTTCTTCACCACCATTCCCACTGAGGGGCTGCATAGATGGTGGTGGGTGTGGCAAGGAAATGTGATTGTCAACCTGTTTTCCATTCCTTAAGGTCACAATGGAATTGACATGGTGAACAGGTTCCTCCACATGGTTCACTTGCCTCCCCCGAGGTACCACATTCTCATTTTGCATTTGTTGTTGTTGGTGCATGCGGGGGTTAGCCTCAGGCTGGCTAGGAAAAAACCCTCTCTCTCTCTCTCTCATGTACAGACTGAGCCAATTGACTCATCTGAAGCTCTAGAGATTTGATGGTCTGCTGATTTGAAGTGAGAACTTGACTCGTGGTTGACATAAAAAATTTCATTGAGTTTTCAAGTCCACGAGTCAAGATCTCAAGCGAATTGAATCGGGTTTCCATATTATTGGAATTTGGGAAACCCGATTGATTGGTGGTTTACGCTTGGGGTGGCTGATAGGAATGCGCATGCATGGGAGGTTGGTGTGATTGGTAAGGTGGTCTAGAGGAGTTTGGAGGACCAGCCGGGGCATTAGTTTGGTTCCATAAAAAAATTGGGGTGGTTCCTCCATCCAGGATTATAAGATGATGAGTATGGGTCATTCCTGGCTCTATCATAGACGGCGTTGACACGCTCCATCTCAGGAGGATTGGACTCACACTCGCTTTCTACATGACCTATCCTACCACATGAATGACCGGGAATTGGACCAAATGTGGACATGTGAGGTGCACTTTGTTGGTTTTGGAGCTCAATCGAATCCATACGGCGCATTAAGGCCGCCATGCGTGCCTCGGTGGCCGTAGTGGTATCGATAGCAAATGCGGAACCCGGTCTAGTTGAGTTTGCATTCGCGATCCTCGCTCCTATACTAGATGATGCAGGTGGTTCCCTCACACTCTCCCATTGCATGATTTTCTCAGCGAGGTCTTCTAGGAAGGCCCATGCCTCCCTTTCATCCTTTCTCAAGAACTCTCCTTGACACATGGACTCAAGGAGCGTTCTGGACGGGATGTGAAGACCCTCATACACAATCTGACAAAGACGCCGCAACTCAATGCCATGGTGAGGGCACGAGGATAGTAGCTCTTTGAACCTCTCAAGATATGCATGAAATGGTTCGGTCTCATGTTGATAGAACGAGTTGATTTCGTTCCTCAATTTTTGAGTCTGATGATTAAGAAAGTACTTCTTGAGGAATGCAGATTGAAACTCATCCCAAGTCCTAAAGGAATTCGCCTGGTTGCTGTACAACCACTTCTTGGCATCATCCTTTAGTGCAAAAGGAACGAGCCTAAGATGGATGGAGTCTGTGCTAAGTTGTTGCAGCTTGAACATAGCACAGACCTCCTCAAATTCCCTGAGAAAGATATAGGGGTCACCTTTCCCAGTGAAATGAGGGAGCATGGAGATAAACTGAGGCTTAACCTCAAAATGGTTCCGATTAGCCTCTGGCAATACGATGCATGAGGGTAGAGCTGTACGGCTCGGTTAGCATCGATCACGTAGAGGTATGGGAACGACAACTGGAAGCACTGGTCGAACAGGTGGGTCCAGCAACTGCTCCTCCTCACGGAAATTAGCAGCCATTGAACCCGGACTGTGTGCGACACGAGAGGAGGAAGGTGTCGAGAAATCGATGACCGAAGCCGGATTGACAACGCTCCTCGTCAAACGACCACTCTCGTCTCGTGTCCACGAAAGCATGCACAAAGGTGCACACACAAACCACAACTCTCTTTTTTCAAAGAATGTACGTTGGGGAGAAGACGGGGGAACACGGGAGAGAAAGAATGACTCAGGAGTGAAGGGAAGAAGTCCTTATGCTATGGCGGATGGGTACAGGTAGAAGCACACAAGCAAACAAGACTCAAGCAATCCTAAGGTCGCTATAGGTCCTTACAGCTAGACGACGCCTAACTACGAGGTCACACGGCCTCAACACGCCTCACCTCCCTACAACGAGGACCACAAAGCCCAGCAAGTGAGCCAAGATCCGGGGATCTCGTCTCTCCTACTATCGACAAAGTGGGCAACGCCGATCAGGTCATGACGGTCGGGACCGGATCACTCTCCTAATGCGCCCGAAATCCTTAGGGTCAATGTCTACTTGATTTTAAAATTAGGCTCTTGATTAGTGTGGTTTTTAGGGCGAAGGAAAGGGTGATGAAATCCCCCACCTTATCTTTTACGGGACAGCCCCTCCTTAGTAGCGTTTTGGAGTCCTAAATCTAGCAATCAACTCTCCAAACAACGCTCAACTCACACTTGTTGCAATGCACTTCCTACTAACTAATGCATGTTCATTCGAAATGCATGAATGAGAGTAGAAGGTGCGTACTTCACGCCAGCTCTCAGCAACAGTAAATAAAGCTAAGATAAAAGACAATCTAAATGCCTAAGTCACATACATGATGCATGACCTAAACAAGAATGAATGCCTAATCTTTTGCTTTGAGTTTTAGGGTCCAAGTTGCTTAAAGGAGGTTTGATTATTGATCTGGGAACGAACTATAAGTCAAAACATGCCAAATTGAGTCCCAGATAACTAGATCATTTAGAGCAACAACAGCAAGAAATTAAAAGATGAACAGAGCTCACCAGACCACTGATTAGCGGTCTCAGACCGCTGATTAGCAGTCTCAGACCGCTGATTGGCGGTCTGAAGTGCTCAGGTCGTCTGGAAATTTCTCCAGTAGCCTCCACTTGCTATTCCCAGTCTCCTGAAACAAAGACAAACTACAACACACAAATTAAATCCACTCAAATCGTCCAAACAAGAGTCTGGACTGGCACCTCCCCGGCAACGACGCCAAAAACTTGTTGAACGTTTTATTTAAACCGCAAGTGCACGGCCGCGATGAAGCGGTGGCAAGTACGGGTCGTCCTCAGGGAGGTGAGCAGCCTCTTGCTTGTACGAAATCAAGTGACAAAAATAGGGGGAAGAAAGTTGTTTATGCTAATATAGACTACACTACACTAAGAAGTATGAAATGTGAACGAAACAAACAAACGATGGAATAACAACTAAACTAAGAACAAAGGAAGAATGCTGGAATACAGAAATGGAAAACCCCTAAGGGGTGGACTGAGTGCACACATGCAAAGAGGTGGGTGTAGAATACATTCTTTAAGCACATGAAGGTGGTGTTTATCAAGCATAGGAAGTGTCTAAATGTTATGGCAAAACCTATCAATCTATTCACCAACTTGGTTGATTAACATTTACATATGCAAGATGTTTATTTCAGAACCTAAACAAGCATGAGAGGTGTCTAATCATTTTGGCAAAACTCATCAAGTTATAAATTATATCCTAAACAAGCAAGCATACATTCATGTTTTATCAACACATTGGAAATAAAGCATTCAATCCATTCTCATTTGCATGTATGTACATCTACTCCACCGCCCAAAGGGGATGGAACTACTCACTAAACATTACACTAATTATTAAACTAAACAAAGAAAGCATATTAACTAAGCTAATAAAACTAATGAAATGAGATTAAGCAAAGTAAAACATAAAACATAAAACAAACAACATAATAAAGAAAACTTGTATTAAAATGACTCACATTAAAAGTAGCATCCTCCTACTTTAGTGTGTGCTTCAAGGCCTCACTTCTAGTAGGAAGAATAGTCACTTAAAATATGGAGTGATTACAATGGAAGGTGAAGAGTTCTATTTATAGTCATGGAAAAAGGCAAACCGGGACAATCCCCCGATGTGGGACTAAACAGATACCAAAAATAGCCTAAACATCCTCTAATACATGTGCTGGAGAAATTTGAGCGGATTTGGGCCAAAATGGACCGCCAACTAACGGTCTTGGACCGCCGATTAGCGGTCTATATGGTTCAGATCCTGCTCATTTTTGTTTGGGGCTTTTCTTTCTGGTATTGTTGGTCTTTGATGCGGTTACTTGACTTGTTGGAGCTCCGACCCGAATCGAATTGGTAAAATACTCCCCATGATGGTGTGGAGTATTCTGTTTTACTCTTAGGTCCTTCTATCTTGCAATCAGGTCCTTCTCCCTTGCATCTTGGTCCCCAGATCTCACAATCCAGTCCTTTTTCCCAGCTTTTGGGTCATTTTATGTTTCATCTCTTCAAACCTATTTATTCTTGAAAACTAAACATAAAACTCATGACATAGCATTGTTTAGGTGAAAGATAATGGATATAAGATACAAATATGAGCATGAAATGATGTCAATCAATCATCTTAATAGGTTGATCAAGATTATCAAAGAGAATGAGCATTGGAACAAAGACATCAACACTCAAGACTTGTAATCAAAGTTTTGGACCAAGACTTGTAATTTTCTATATATTGAGTCCATAGGAAAATATGTAAACTTGAGTACTAGAATTACCATGCACTATGATTCTGTCCCAGCCAAGTTAGGTCGACCGAATGGCTAATGATCGACCGAATTGCCTTGGATTCATTTTGGAGTTTACTCACTGGAATTGCCGAAACGGTTGACCGAATAGCTAACGGTTGACCGAACTGCCTTGGATTAGTTTTGGAGTTTAGTCTCTGGAATAGTTGATTAGGTTGACCGACTGGCAAACGGTCGACCAAACTGCCTTTGACAGTGTTGGATTTTACTCCAACGGTCATATTTGAATCTTGCCTCTTTCGGTCATCCGAATAGACAACGGTCGACCGAACTAACCTAAGTTTGAAAACAACCAATCTTTCCTGTCCACCTTAGAATGGTACACCGAACTCCTTTCGGTAAACCTAAATCTCTATTGGTTGAGTCCTATTCTGAAGCAACCAAATGGTCATCCGATTGGACTTCGGTCTACCGAGCTAGCCCAGAATTCTGCCCGAGCTTCAAGCAAACTCTTGCTTCTCATTGGTTCATAACTCCACCAACTCCCCAACATCTCTATTAGCTTTGAAGCCTATATAAGACTCATTCAAGAGACACAAATAAGACTTCTACATTCTCAATTCATCTATACTCTTTGTGCTCTCATTTCCCAAACCTTCTGATTGACATCATGTCATGCATTCATTTGTGTCTTATATTCATTATCTTGAACCTAAACAATGCTACGTAAGTAGTTTTATGTTTGAGTTTCAGGAATAAACAGGATTGAGGAGAAGAGGCATAAAAGGACCTAAAAGAAAGAAAAATGATTGAATTGTAAGACTTGGGGACTAAGATGCAAGGGAGAAGGACCCGAATGTAACCCCAAAGGACCAATGAACAAATGAAGAAACTTCACACCATCATGAGAAGTATTTTGGCAATTAGATTCGGGCCGACACTCCTATAACCGATCCGAGTACACTCCATGTGAAGAATTGAAGACATAAAGTACATATCTGAAAATGAGTCGGATCCGGAAAAAGTGACCATTAATTGGCGGTCCAAGACCGCCAATTAACGGTCCGTTTGTGTCCAAATCCGACCCGGTTTCTCTAAGAGATGGGTTATGTGGTTATATGTATTCTGAGAAGGTTTTATTAGTCCCACATCGGGGGATTGTCCCCGATTACCTTTTTCTATGACTATAAATAGAACTCCTCCTCTTTTTGTATGCACTCATTGCTTGGTGGCATTCTCTCTACTTGGAGTAAGCCCTTGAGCAAAATCTCAAGGTGGAGAAGAATGCTCCTAGTGATGTGAGTCATTTAATAAAATAATTTTTCCATTGTTTTGTTCTTATGTTGTTTCTTTATGCATGCTTAGCTTAGTTTTATTTCTTTGATTGTAGGATAAAGTAGTTAGAATGTTTCATTTCTTCTTTAGTTTAATTGTTAGAATAATGTGTAGTGAGTAGCTCCATCCCCCTTTAGGGGTGGAGATGATGTTCATACATGCATTAAAGAATGGATATGAATGCTTTATATTTTGATTGTGTTGATAAATATGAACGTATGCTTGATTGTTACAGTAGAATACTACACTTGATGGGTTTTGCCACACATTTTAGACACCTCTCATGCTTGTTTAGGCTCTGAAATAACCAGCTTGTGTATATCCATGTTAATCAACTAGGTTAGTGAATTGATTGATAGGTGATGCATTGCATACATTGCATCATATGTCTTTCATTTAGATTACTTTTACATCAATAAATGCTACTAAGGTATGTGTTTAGTCTTCTTTACAGAATACAGGGACCTGAATGCAATTTACCCACATCTCGAGCATAAACGCGTGCAAAAGACTCATTTCTATCATAAAGACTAAGTTCAAGTTTATCAGGTTACAAATGGAAATGTATCCAAGCATAAAAGCATTCAAGATCTGATTACAAAAAGAACAAAGACTTAAGCACAAAAGTAGCCGGGGACTTAATTGCAAAAAGTCAAGGACCTAATTGCAAATCATGAGTAGCTTTTATTATTATGGAGAAAATCTAAAGAAAAATCAATGTGAATCTCCATATATATAAAGGAATTAATCCGGAGCTCAAAAGAATGGAAAGAATCAATCCAGACGCGCAAAGGAGGATCAAATCATACCATAAACACACAGGAAAAATCTGGATCGAATCCGAGCCAAAAAGGTGGCGATTCCGCCGCACCTCATGCATAATTTGCGGGGATTTAGCCGCACAAAAGTCGATCCGTGTGCTCAAATTTTTACCAATGTTGTATTGACGCGTGTACGTTCCATTTATATATTGGGATCCCTTGTATCGGCTATAAATAGCCCCGAGAACGATGGTAGAAGGGTCCTTGGCCTTAGACCTAGTTTTTAGTTGTTATTTGTACTTGTCTTTATTTTAGTAATAAAATTCTGTCTTTTATTTCTTGTTTTTACTTTTCTTTTGTAATGCCTCTAGGATCCTTTCTTCCTCCCTCCATGAGTTTCTAACTCCTTCCAAAGGGTGGAGGTGACGGATTTAGGGTGAAGAGAAGATGAATGAATGTTATTATTTTAATTTCGTGTTAGTATATTTTTATTACTTGAGTTTATGTTAAATCATTTATCATGTAATGCTTTATAACTAATATGATTTATTATAAGTTTCTGAATTCTCTAATCTAAACCCTAAATTTAAATCACCACCCAACGGAATTCACTTCTTTGTTCTTGTTTTAGTTTTAATTGTTCTTGTTTCTTGCTTTAGATAATTAAAAATAAAAAATCTCAAAACCAACTTATTTCTTCTCTCTTTCTTTCCCCCAATCGAAATCACACTAATAACAAAATCTCTCCCTCCTTGTGTTCGACCCGTATTTGCCACGTCTCCATTGACGCCGTGCACTTGCGGTATAAATTTAATTCTCATCAATAGGTTTTGACATAACTTTTAGACACCTCTTATGCATGAAAACACTACCTACATTTGTGCCTATAGAATGCATTCTTCACCATCTTTTTACATGTGTGCACACACTCCACCCCTAGGGGTCTTTCTCTTCTTGATTCCAACTTAGTTTTACATTCTTTTATTTTTTATTCGAAGTAATTGTTAGTTGTTTTACTTTGCATATTTCTTCTTAGTAGTTTAGTGTAGTGTAGATTAGTATAGACAAACTCTTCTCCTTTTTTGTTGTCACTTGATTTCTAAAAAACCAGAGGCTACTCACCTCCCTGAGGATCGACCCGTACTTGCCACCGCTTCAACGCGGTCGTGCACTTGCGATATTTAAAACGATTAAACACCTTCAAAACTCCAAATACACTAAAGCTTCATCTTCACCACTTGCATATCCATTCCATATCAATATACAAGTGTGCTCAAGTATAGCGTGTTAGATTGTGATTCAACTTCCACATCAAAAAATCACCAAGTTGTAAAGCTTCGAGGAAGCTCCCTCTCGGGTTGTGAGAGGAGACACGAGCGAGGCGAGGATTGTTCGCGAGGCTCAGTGTTGTTAACGACGTTGATCTCGGCCCGGAACGGAGATCGGTTAGTGGAACCGTAAGCGATACTCGAAGGATCGAGCGAGGCTTGCGAGGAAGACTAGGACCGGGTGCGGTGCCGAACCTCTCTAACTTCGGTGTCGTCGATTTTGTCGTTTGCACGTTTTTATCTCTTAATCCTTTACTTAGTGTTTTAATCCTGCATTTAGTTCTTAATTAGAGGGTCATAGATCCTAACAATATATTGGTTACATATAAAAAAGTCTCGAATGTTAGCTAAACCTAAGGAGTAATGAAAAAACCGAACGGGAATTAGGAAAAAAATTACTCCTTTAACAGAATGATTTAGCTAATTTGTCTTCAATCTTCGTTGTCGTTGCTGTCGTGAATATTCTTGTTCTGCATTCTATTCGCAGCGTCAAACCAATCTTTCAGGCATACGGTCATCACGATTGACTTGTCGGACAAACTTTGTCTCATGTCAGACAAAACCCATTTATATGCACTAAAAGCAGCCTCCGATACCACAGTTGACATCGGAGGACATAATAAGTCTCGCACCGTCAAAGAGACTAGTGGAAACCTACCTGAGTTTTTTTCTCCACCAGCCTAAAATGTCAAAATATTTTAACTCAACCGTATTTAAGTAAAATTCAGTGTTTAAATATGCAGTTGATTCATTTTGGGTGTCGACTTGCACTAATTTTGCAATTTTTTGACTTAACAAATTCCATTGGGAGTCGTCATCATTTGGATCCATTGCAGATGGTGGTGGTTGTGATGATGAACTGATAATATTTGAACTCATTTGATTTACATTATATAGCCTTTCATATTCTTCAAAAATATTGGTTAATAAAGACCTACAGATATATACATGGATTTGGAAAATTTCATAATTTATATTTTCAAAATTTTGTTCTAAGAAAACTAGTAAACCAGTAAGAAAAATGCTCAGTGGAATCCATTTTGGGCTCTTTTTTGCGCTCCATTCGCTCCACAAACACATTTGTTGCATTCACGTGGCCTCCATCTTTCCACATCCTTCCACCTGGACCAGACTGGGCAAATTGCACACAGTCCCCCAACTTGTGCAAAATAACACCCTCCACCCCTTTCTCTCCCCATTGTTTATGAATAAAGACATGCAATCATCATACGTCCCATACCAATTTAATGCAACATGATAGGTGATGATGATGCCCTACACCCATGTCCTGCAATCTTCCCCCACAAGCCTTCTTCTTGCCTTCTTCTTGCCTTCACCAAACACGTCTGGATGAACCTGGACGTTGGACTTCGTCTGGACTAACATATTCCCTTCATCTTGATTTATCGTCGTACATTACAATCCTCACCTTCTGGATCAGATTTCCCAAGGGATGGAATAATTTTTTCAACCTTATAGATTGTCTGGAAAAGTTCCAACCTTTTTGATTTTGCTTCTCCACGAAAAGGTCTCATAGGTAATTGTTTTTATCTAGATATACATAGAAGGTATCAAAATATCTAGATATCAACGTATCAAATCCAGATATACATCCGTACAGATATCCAAATAAACAAATTTGGATATATACATACACACACATCCGGACAGATATCCATATATCAATGTATCAACGCATCAAATATCCAGATATCAAATATGTAGTTATTTCTGCTCTCATTCAACTTCTATCCAACCAAAAATCAATGCAATTTTAATGCAAAAAAATCCAGACATACAAATTAACTACAAAGCACTCAAACATTTGTGGAACATCAAATTATTTAATCTGAATATGTACAACATCATAAAAAATAAATTCATTCACACACAACATGTGATTATACCAAGATGAACATTAAAAACATAAGATAAAATGTTTCCACACAAAAACAATAAACATATCGAAGTTCATAATATTAAACAAATTTTTAAAGCAAATCTAGATATATACATACCCACACATATCCGGACAGATATCCATATATCAACGTATCAACGCATTAGATATTCAGATATTAAATATGTAATTATTTCTGCTCTCACTCAACTTCTATCCAACAAAAATCAATACAATTTTATCCCCAACATGTCTTACAAATCAATAATCACAGAAAATACTACTAAATAATCACAAAAATATGTCCACAAGCAAAAGGACGAGGATGTGGTTGTAGGATGATAAAAGTTGGAGGACGCTGAAGGAAGAGGTTGGAGGAGGTCAGCGAGGAGGCGGAGGTCATAAGAGGACAAAGGTGTGAGGAGATCGGAGGATGGAACTGAAGGAAGATGTTGGAGGAGGATGAAGATCAGAGGAGATCGAAGGAGAACGATGAGGAGGATGCCGAAGGAAGAGATCCGAGGAGACTAGAGGAGGGAGTGGGAGGGGAAGAGGAGGAGGGAGGGGGAAGAAATTTGACTTTGAAATTTGAAATGAGATTAAAGAGAGAATATCTGGAATAGTTACATCTGGTTAATTTTCACAATAGTTCTCTTCATATCTGGATATTATTTGGGTGAGTATTTTGTAAAACCAACTCGGTCCACTATTAAGTTATCTTTGGAACCCAAAAAAGAGCCCAATTTGGAGCTCATTTATGATTACTCAACCAGTAATCTTAAATCTAAGATCCATAGTAAAGTTAAACAAAAACTAAATGGAGGAAGATTTTAATATTTATTAAACTTAACATTCATTACATTTAAAATTTCAACAAAACCAGCGGCATGACACGACCTAATTCTCAGGTTTAGTGAACAATAAAAAATGTTGCTTTTAAACCTCCATGCTCGTGAAACCCAAGTGCATGTGGTATACGTGGGGCTTTGGTAGCCTCAATCTCAACCACCATTTTCCCTGAAGTGTTTGCTTCTTGATACGATAGTTAAGTCTCTAATGTCATGTTTGGTTGACTAAACCTCAAGAAGTGATTTCAATCTTTAATTTTCTGTACCAACTAATGGAATGTAATTAAATGTATAATCACATTACGTTACATCTTAATTACAATGAACTAAGCGTCACTTAAGTATAACTTTAGCTTAATTTTCCATCTGCTAAAAGTATATCCCTACCAATACTCCAATCTGCTAATCCATTTACCGGTAAGCATATGCCAGTATCTCAACCACCAAGCGAACTAACATTTTGTTTCATTAATGCTGCGAAACGAATTGCTCATAAAGTCTTCTAAGTTCTAGTAACGAGGAAACTAAATTTTTTAATGGAATTCAAAGAAAGAGATTTGAGTATTACAACAAGCAATCGATATGGTTACATGGCCAATTGACACTTTAATTCTTCTAATGTTGTTATTTGACACATTTACACCATAATTTTGTTTTCCCACTTTTACACTAATTTTGAAATTTTATACTCAAACTATCGTTACACTGTCATAATTTATCTTGATTTGCAGAAGCAGAATGTCGTTAAAAAAAATTAACTTCTCGTATAAAAAATATTCTTGTGATGTAAATTTTACGTATAAACATGTAAAAAAATTCACAAATCTTATCATTCCAAAAGAATCAACTTCTAACCCAAAATCTCTTCTCTCACATCAATATAGTTACGACATATCAAATTACATTGTATTACGGTTCCAAAACTTCTCGACTAACACCTGCATGCTTTTGCATTGCATTGGTTTTTCTTAGTATATGGTAAGCAGCTTTAGATGTTTTACTTGTGAGTAGGTAAACTCTTTTACTGTCTTTCTTTTTTACCACTAACAAAACCAAAATGCCCATAAAAAGCTTAAGAAGTTAGCGTATCTAACATGAAGTCCTACCCCAAATTATAGAAATAAAACATCTATGATCTCATCCACCACGAAACAACCGGTTAACTGAAGATTAGATTTTTTTTTTTGATAGCCTTCTAATCTTGGCATTTCTTAAGCAAAGCAAATCCTTGCAGAATTAGAATACAAAACTACAAGCATACAGATTATGGGCAAGAAAAGTTATCGTCAAACATATAACGAGTTATTTGTGCCATTAGTTCGGCCGGTTAAAAAAATTCCACAGGCCAACATCCAACGTGTAGGTCAGATATTTAGACTCCTTTTGTCTGATTCATAAGTTGAAAATGACATTAATTGACTATCAACCGCCCTGTTTGATCTATCTACGTGTTGCTAATAAATAATTGCTTACAAATATAGATAGGTGACACTGAAAGTCTTCCAACATACTCATGGGGATGATATTCTTACACAATTTTAGAGTCGGCAGTTGCATTAACTTCTAGACTCTCAATAATGTCGACTTAATCGAGCTACTGGAGCACCTTAGTTTGTAGTGTTGGTGATATGTTGGTGGTGTTATTTTGATAAAATAATCAGTTAATTAGGATATGTGATAATGTGAGTTCACATCGATCATCACTTGGTATAGTAAGAAATTAACTTGAGAAACTACTATATTTAATTGGTTGGTATAATTGATCTAGTTGGATTAGCATGTAGAAGATGATTGCTGTGCTGACTCGTAAGTCGTAAGTAATGACATATTGACATGGCTCTAATGAACAGTAAAAATATGGGGATCGTTGTTTTTAAACTTCCATGCGCATGTAACATACCGTCATGTGTACTACAAAAAAAACCTCATGTGCTGTACATGGGGGCTTTGATAGCCTCAATCTCAACCACCATTGTCTTTAAATTATGGTATTTAATCAAGTGGACAGATGTAGCACGCGTAAGTCCCGTGAGTACAGGGATGTAAAGGTAGAGTTCTATCTAACAAGAAAAATGGAAACAAATTAAGATGCCTAATTTGAGATTGGGTAAGCTATTGCTACATAGTTAAAAAGATTGTTGGGAACGGTGAAACTTGACATGTGTCCTTTGGATTAAAGCGTCTAAACTAAGATATTGTCTTCTACACCACACCACACCACACCACACCACCGATCATCGCACCCTACGACTAAAATCTTTTTTGTCGTTCGAGTTTACTTTCTCCCCGAAAGCGCGTAATGCGTTGTTTGGATTACCTCCGTAGACGAATTTGACGGGCGAGAATCTCTCCCTCTCCTTTTGGTTACATTTTTTGTTTACACTTATTAAAAATATGATTAATTACGGTTTGTTGCTGTGATTAAAAATAGGATTAAATCGTCCCAACGAATTACTATTTTGTCATTCTCTCATTTCTACTCATATATCGCGGCATTTCACCCTCCTATCACCCATCTCTCTTCATCTTCCTCTCGTAATCATAAAAAATAATGTTTCGGATGTCAGTAATGAGCCAACAGACGCCTCGGTGTACTCGAATCTGGTAAAATGTCCAATTTCTTTTTAATAATAAATAAATAAAAATATCAGGCGTCCGCCGGAGCCGCTCTCCCCATGGGGAGGCGTATGGCTAAGACGCCTCCCCATGGGGGGCGTTTTACCCAGACGCCCGCTAAGACGCCTCCCTCATGTGGGAGGCGGCTATGGCAGACGCCCGCTACTTTTTTTAATTTTTTATTTTTATTATTATTAAAAAGATAATTGATTATAAATTTCGATTATTGCTAAATAAATTGATTACTAAGTTAATAATTACTACATTCGGATGACCGATACCCCTTCGGTACACCAAATAGAGATTTTCAGAGAAATGTCGAAGCTACTGAGGATAAATATTCGGATGACCAGGTAGAGGTCGGTAAACCGACCCAAGGATTCCAAGAAAATCAAAAACTTACTGTCTCTACGATCACGGTGGACCGAGGGAAACTCGGTCATCCGCATGGAACATGTTCGGTAGACCGAGAAGCAAACGGTCGACCGTCCGACACAACACCCATGGGGGGCGTTTTACCCAAACGTCCGACCCGATTTTTTTTGCTGGGCTTACTTCACCGAATCCAGATGCTTCGTCAGACATTTTCGTGGTGTTTGTACTAGGAAAATGAGGAAAACATAGGCAGAAACCTTATTTTAAGAGACGAGACGAAATGAGTATTAAATGAATTGTGAAGGAAAAATGTCAATTATTGGGGCGATTTAAGTAATTTTCCGGCGATGTATAGTAGTTCTTTGCTTTTCCTGAACTTTCATTTCCAACACTTTGTCCCTTAAATTTTAGAAATCCATTATTTAAACTCATATTTGTCGTTTTTTTAATAAAAATTTTGTTGTATCACATGTCAGATATGGTTGGAATTTGAATCGGATTGGTACTGAATCCGACCCAAATTTCAACCAAATTCGACTTCTATTTCGATCCGATCTTTCAAAAAAAATACAAAAAAAAGAATGTGAGTTTAAATAATGAATTTTTAAAATTCAAGAATGAAAAGTGTTACAAAATGAAAATTTAATGAAATAACTGTTAACTTTGAAAATCAAAGTGCAAAGTGATATCATGATATAATTCATGAGCAAATTGTAACTAAACTTAAGAATAATATCGTACTTTCTTCTATACAGCATATGTGACTTATCGGAAGACAACGTATGCGGTCGAAAATCTCTGGTGCCAATAAATGTCTTGTGGTATTTGAAGATAAGACACCGGAAGTATGTCTCTGGTCTGACCAAGATCTGGAAATCCATACACCACCAAAGCTTGTTCCAACCACTTCTCTCTGATCACCTTACCCTACTCACATGGCCACAAAATCTTGTGTTTAAATTGGGATTCTTTGAGGATTAGTTTTTTGGAGGAATCCAACACTCGCCACTCACGTGGATTTGGGCACTCACGGGTCACTGATAATTAATATATTATAAATCCTGAAGGCCTAATAAAGAATGTGACATGCCGTCCACTAAATATGTAATATTATTATTCGAGCTATAAGATGCTCTTGAGATTCTTCTGCAGGTAATGCATGCAAGTGCATCATCACTTTGTCAGTTCAGTTTTCTTTCAGCAATGCAATTGAGCTGAGCATCACCACGTGGATACATGGCGTGAGGGCTGGTTATATGATAGGGGTTTTTGCTACAGTCCTCTAAGTGCCTAAATTAGTCATATGTACATGCTTTTTCGATATTACCACGTATGCATCTGTAAAGCATCATATTTGCGCAAATGCATCTGGGCCGTTCGTGGGCCCCACTCCACAGAGACGACGTGAATTGGTCGTTAACGGCCGTCCGAATCGGTTCGTGATCCGTTTGATAGGACGTGTGATTTGGGTTGTTTGTAGCCAAATAAATTTTACTAAGACTAATCTAATATCATGACTAAACCATTACAGTGCTGGAATCACTCTGCATCGAATCACTCTGGATCGACTCTGGCATCACTCTGGACCGTCTATGGAATCGCTCTGTATCGACTCTGGAATCGTTCTGGATCGACTCTGGACAATCTGGATCGGCTCTGGAATCACTCTGGATCCGCTCTGGAATCACTCCGGGTCCACTCTGGAATCACTCCGGATCCAGTGAATGTCCCCTCTACTAATCTAAGACGATGACTAAACCTAACTCTCCTCCTTCCCAAATCCCTGAGTTCTCCCACATTGCGGAAATCCTAACTCGACTCCTTCCCAAATCCCCGGGTTTTCTCACTGTCCAGAAACCATAACTCGCATCCTTTCCAAATTCTCGTGTAATCGTTCCCATTTTCCTACTTTGCACAAATTGGAGGGCGACCTCACTGACCAATGGATTGGGCAGAGGTAGCGACGACCACGACGACAGCGTGGAAGATGGTACACACAAGAAGCGCACTGATTGGGAAGCGAAGACAGTTAGTGATTTTTTTCTGATTTGAGATATGCAAAATTACATGCTTTGTTTGGGTTTGAATGTTTTGATTTCAGTTTTCGGGTCGGCTTTCGACTGTAGATTGCATGTTTGTAGTTTTGTTCTGTCATTTTAATTCATATCTGTCAATTTAATTCGTTTTCTTATGTTTTTTGGCTTTGCATTTTTATTATCCATGCAGTGTGTCTGATTTAGAAGGTAGTGTGAGAATGAGGTTGCATTGTGGTGGTCGATGGGTTAAGTGCAAGGATAGGGATAAAGTTGTTGGTTTTGAAGAGGTAGCATCATTGGTTTTGGTTGTGGTTGAGGAATGGACGATTGACTTGTTAAGGGATTGGATATGCAGTGTAATGAAGTGGTCATCCACTGAAATGGTTGTGCATATGCATTATATGATTCCAAGCAAAGTTAGAGGAGAAGCGACGACGGTTGGTAGAGGAATTAATGTCGAATAATCCCCGCTCTTTTGAATCTTCATCTGATTAGGGCCTGTATGAGTTTTGTTGTGTCTGGACGTGTACTTTCCCTTTCAGATTCGCTTCGTAATAAAATTGTGGGCGTCTTTTTAAACTTGGGATGTCTTTCCCTTTGCTCATTGTTTTTTAGGTTTAATGTTTTTTTGTTAAATTGCAAACTGATTTATGTGAGTCCATACTAGTGGTCTTGAAACGAGACTAAATCTAGAGGTAATCCAGCGTGATGCCAGAATGAATCCATAAATAAATCCATAGTCATTCCAAACGGAGACCATGGGTAGACGATTGTTGAAATTTAGTCTAGAGTCAATCCAGGCTCGATCGACAGTTATTCCAGCGTTAATCCAGCATCATGAATCCATAATTTATCCATACTCATTCCAGAAAGTAGGCCTAATGTAGCCCAGATTCAATGCAGAAGTAATCATGCGTCATTCGATAAAATTAATCCATAATCTATCCAGAGTCATTCAAGATGGAGACCAGGGTTGACCAAGAGTCGACATTTAGTCCATAGTATTTCCAGAGTCAAACCACAATCTCTCAAAATCTCATGAGATTCTTTTTCATGTCTTCTTAAGGGATCAAAACATATATGGCAAATCGTGATTTGAGAATACGCGATAAAATAAAAATGTACAAGATAGCAGATCGTGTATTTATCAAACTAAATAATCTATTTTATAAATGTAATCCCAGCATCGATCCAGAGTGATCCCAGCATCGATCCAGAGTTACAATTTGCTATCATATATTTATAATACACTGAGCTAAAGAAAAACATTAATTCTCTCATTGGACATTTGGCTACTGCGAGTCATGTAACCTTCCTTGCACTCCCCAACCAATTGAAGAAGGTCCACCATAAAATTGTAGGTACTTTGGTTGGATTGTGCATCATTTGTGGTATGGGTTACTGTTTGAGTGACACCCACGTCCTCATTCCTGGTTTTCCTCCTCTTCCCACATCTTCTATCCCTGACAATGTAAGAACCACAAAACATTAATGCATGAATATTTATATATGAAGCACTCAAAGTCTTGATTTCAAACACTCTACCATCATTTAACCTGGAGGCATAAATTCTCCACTTACATTGAACATCTCTACACCTGGCTGTGACCCTATCTGGTTGGCTCTTCAAGTAGGTTATCTCACATTCACTCAAAATGCAGTGGGTTAATAAACACATTCTGAAGGATTTCACATTAAGAAACTTCTTTCCCACAGCTATTTCTGGGTTGAACTCCTTCACACCCCAACACTCAGATCTATCATCAAGCGGATTGAAATCAATTCTGTAGTCTCCCTGGTCACCAAAATCATTCACACCCCAACACCCCTTGTTTTCCTCACTTTCATCAAGTTCATCAAAATATAAAACATACTCAGAGTTTGTACCACTGTTTCCACTGAAAACCAATGTGTCTTCCCTAGGTGTTGTTATGCCCACTACTAGGTTGGGTTCAGAGTGACATGGGAGGGTACCACTCCCCTGGTGTTCACAAACATCTCCCAGAAGGGGTTCACAAGGTGGCACAGAGGGTACAGATAAAGGTTGTGAGCTTACACTCCCCATCACACTAGGCACTTTAGGTACTGGTTCTGGACTACCATCAACTGCTTGTATTTCTTTCTCAACACCTACAAAAGGTTCTATTTCATTCTCAACCCCTACAAAAGCTTCTGCTTTCCTGTCATGGGTAGCATAGATGTGAAACTCACTTTCTGATTGGAGAATTTAAGTGCATCATCTATGTCTCCATTGCTACTCAAAGGTTTGTAGTTTTTCCTAACTTTGCTTGGAATCATATAATGCATATGCACAACCATTTTCAGTGGATGACCACTTCATTACACTGCATATCCAATCCCTTAACAAGTGAATCATCCATTCCTCAACCACAACCAAAACCAATGATGCTACCTCTTCAAAACCAACAACTTTATCCCTATCCTTGCACTTAACCCATCTACTACCACAATGCAACCTCATTCTCACACTACCTTCTAAATCAGACACACTGCATGGATAATAAAAATGCAAAGCCAAAAAACATAAGGAAAACGAATTAAATTGACAGATATGAATTAAAATGACAAAACAAAACTACAAACATGCAATCTACAGTCGAAAGCCGACCCGAAAACTGAAATCAAAACATTCAAACCCAAACAAAGCATGTAATTTTGCATATCTCAAATCAGAAAAAAAATCACTAACCGTCTTCGCTTCCCAATCAGTTCGCTTCTTGTGTGTACCATCTTCCACGCTGTCGTCGTGGTCGTCGCTACCTCTGCCCGATCCACTGGTCAGTGAGGTCGCCCTCCAATTTGTGCAAAGTAGGAAAATGTGGACGATTACACGGGATTTTGGAAAGGATGCTAGTTATGGTTTTTGGACAGTGAGAAAACCCGGGGATTTGGGAAGGAGTCGAGTTAGGATTTCCTCAATGTGGGAGAACTCGGGGATTTGGGAATGAGGAGAGTTAGGTTTAGTTATCGTCTTAGATTAGTAGAGGGGACATTCACTGGATCCGAAGTGATTCCAGAGTGGATCCAGAGTGATTCCAGAACCGATCTAGATTGTCCAGAGTCGATCCAGAACGATTCCAGAGTCGATACAGAGTGATTCCATAGACGGTCCAGAACGATTCCATAGACGGTCCAGAGTGATGTCAGAGTCGATGCAGAGTGATTCCAGCACTGTAATGGTTTAGTCATGATCTTAAATTAGTCTTAGTAAAAATTATTTGGCTACAATCAATCACAAATCACACGTCCTACCAAACGGATCACGAACCGATTCAGATGGTCGTTAACGACTCATTCACGTCGTCTCTCTGGAGTGGGGCCCACGAACGGCCCAGGTGCATTTGCACAAATAGGATGCTTTCCAGATGCATATGCGGCAATACCGAAAAAGCATATGCATATGACCAATTTGGACATTTGCGGGGTGTACTGTAGCAAAAACCCTTATATGATATCCACATTTAGTTCTCTAAATTAGATTCATATATTCAGTATACATGTATTGCTGAAATTCAGATTTTGTTGCTCAAAACAAAAGGTTTAAACTATTATGTAATAGAGACAAATGAATTCGACATGCATGAGAGGTTTATTAAAAGTAAAAGTATAGAAATTTTTAATGTAGTATTGTTAAATGCTTTCACCACTCAAACTCAAATACTTTTATTTTTAAAATACAATGTACCAACCAATTTTATCACATTTAATCTAAACATATGGTTTAACTAGCAAAGGCTAACCTGTTTGCCCAACAAACCACCATGCTATCAAAAGACGTCACCAAACAAAAAAAAAAAGCAAAAAAATTCCAGTCGATGTCCAGAGATACACATGATTTTAATTTATTGACGACCAAACGAAGAGATTGGCAAACATCAATCACCAAGACCAACCCCAACAAAACGTAATATAACACCACCACCACCCCCACATAGTTGATTGGTTCTTACCACTAACCACCATCAGGACAGGACACACAAACATGATCGACAACAAGACAAAGTTGAAATAGAAATTAAAATTGAAACGAAACAAAACAAAACACCTCATGATGGACTCAGAATTTGTTCCTGTACCAGAAGACGCCCTTGCTGCTGCCCTCATCTTGCTCGACGTAAAGACACTCCTTAGCCTCCCTCCACAGCGCCTTGGGAACCGGCGTCGGATCGAACCTATAGTAATCCTTCAAAATAGGCTTGATGGCCTTGGTCGCCTCGGCCGCATGGTAATGCGGCATCGTCGAGAACAAGTGATGCGCAACGTGAGTATCGGTTATGTTATGGAAAACGGTATTCAAAATCCCGTAGTCCCGGTCGACCGTGGCGAGCGCTCCCCGAAGCCAGTCCCACTCGTCGTTGTCGTAGTGAGGCAACGCCGGATGCGTATGCTGAAGGTAAGTTATGAGAACCAGAAATCCATTGGTTATCAACAACGGAATCGCGTAGATCTTGACGACGAACACGAACGAATAAGCGAGAGCAAGCTTGTATAGCAACGCCAACACCGCAACCACGCCGATGTCAGAGATTACGATCTGGAGGCGTTCTCGATCGGAGTAAATCGGGCTATTCGGCAAATAATGACAGGCGAACCGCGGGTAGGGGCGACCGGAGGCGTTGAAAGCGAGGTAAAGCGGCCAACCCAGAGTCAACTGGACGGAAATCACCAATAATCTCCCGACAGGGTTGTTCAAATATGTAGAGAACCAAGACATGTTGGACTTCTGTTTCGGAACGAAAACCTCGTCACGTGCGATGCTCCCGGTGTTTGAGTGGTGGCGGCGGTGGGAGTACTTCCAGGAGAAGTAGGGGACGAGGAGGAGGGAGTGGAATACAAGACCGACGACATCGTCCAACAGAGTGTAGTCGGAGAAGGCGTGGTGGCCGCACTCGTGGGCGAGGACCCAGACGCCGGTCATGACGCAGCCCTGGCAGACCCAGTAGAGAGGCCATGCGAGATAAGGGAGAAGGGGGATGTAGGTTAGGGCGAGGTGGAGGAAGAGGGAGATGAGGAGGAGGTCGAGGAGGAGGTAGGAGAAGGAACGGGGGATGGAGCGGTTGAAGCAGTGTGGGGGGATGGATTTCTTCAGGTCGCTTAAGGTGAACGGGGGTTTCGACACCGGGACGCGTTCTGATTGGAGTTTGGTTTGGCTGGGTTTTGTCTCCGGTGAGGACATCCGGCCGCCGGCGCCCATCGTGGAGAAAGGGACCTGGTTGGTATGGACTATGGAGGGATTAGTCGGGTGGGGGTCGGGTATTTATTAAGATATCATATATAAGATTGTTTGTGTGGACTGTGGAGATTGTTGATGCACATTTAACGTTATTTTTCTGTCCACGCATCACTTCGGTTGAATATGTCCCTTTTGTGTTTTTTAGTAATATAGTTTGTTCTCCTTTCGGAGATTTTTACTTCACAGGTTCTTCCTTCGTGGATTTGGTATTTTTCTTTGAATTCTTCTAAGGGGTGTTTTTTTTTTTCTTTTTGCCGTTTCAAGCAATTTGTTTTTTTTTGTTTTTTTATAATCTAGAAATCTTCAGCACCACTTTACTTGAATTACGTGGACAGTAATTTTAAATTGGAAGTGATCACACCGTATTTAACAACAGAATTGAGTGTCAACATGGATTGTTTCCACAACCCTAACCAACCCCGTTACACCCTTGGTGACGATTACAAACAACTTGCTGCGTGTTCAAACTTTTAACATCTCCTTTTGTATAATACCCTTTAATGATAACTTCACATGTATGATCATTTCAACAGGACCGGTCATGTTTCATGGTATTTTAGTTTATTTTTTCTTTTTGCGTGGATTTGGTAATTTTCTAGGAATGTGTAATTATTTTGGACCAAGTTGTGGTTTTCATCGTTTCAAATAACTTGTTGCGTACTCAGTCTTTTAACCTCTTTTTTGTATAATACCCATTAAATTCACCCATGTACATATACTAATACTAGATTCTCACATCTAGTAATCAATATTTAACATCTTTTTTGTATCATACCCTTTAATTTAAAATAACCTAATAACATCACATATAAAACAATTTCAATAGGACCGTGTATACTATACTAGTACTAGATGATCACATCTGCTTGTGTGGGTAAAATCTACTCTCTTCCGCATAGTATCCTCAGAAGCCATTTTTTTCTATTAATTATGCATTTATGCGTGTCTATTCCACTTGAATTCTAGCATTTTAAGGTGCTTAGGTTGTGGTTATTTTTAAAAAAAATGAAGAAAAATTCAAAACTCCAATTATCAAATTCTAGTTTCCAAATGCTCAATTCACTTATCTGCAAAGATACAAACATACCTCATTTGTTAAGACGACAAAAATCGTCAATTATCTGTGTTACTTTATGATAGGGTGGAACTTTTCCCAATACAATTATTTTTAGAACTAAAACTGAACTCGCTGTGATTTTTATGTTTTCCTGATTTATCATCCAAATTTTGATTCAGAAGTTTAATTTTTCAACTTATTCGTGGATGCTGTTGTGGGATGTGAGCATTGATTTAAATTAAAAAACATATATATGTAAATATGGCTAGTCAAAAGGACATTACTACAAAAGCTCCAAAATATAAAATAATAACCGAATTTACGGCAGATCCATATATCTTGGAAATCGGTCCACACCGACAAAGGAAAAGACAAATCACGGGGAGACGGGTATCACTAGGGAAAGGAGTTGGGAACTTGAGGCAGCTGTGACTAGTAAAGCATGACAATCACAAAAAAACGATATTCTCAACAACAACAAAAAGACAATGACAAAAAAGAGAAAAAGAAAGGTAGATTTATAACAAAGTTCAAATCAATGAACAGAGCTAAACCTCGAAATGCAAAAAAATACACGGTAAAATCTTCCAAAATACACAGCAAAACCTTTCAAAAACCATTGCCAGGAAATATCTGAAAACTAGATTGATGTGGAAAGCAGAGAACCAAGTTCAGTGATTTAACAATATTCAAAAGCCAATGGTGATTGGTGATAATGAGGTGTTCATATCATGTAAATAGTTGGGATTCAACGCACAAATATTGAGCCAACTTTTGCTGTTGCGGGTGATGGTGCAATTTCCAAGATATATGGATCTGCCATAGACTGGTGTGCAATCAGCCCAGGATTATTTTGCAAGCACCATCATGTTTAGAAAAAGACAAATAATACGAAAATAAAGAGGAATTGTACGATAACGACACAAACTCAGGAGTTGATGATTGTTAACATCATAAACTCAGGAATCACGTTACAGTTTATGATGTTAACAATCATCAACAAACACAAAACCTCAAATTGTCTGAAAACTAACTCAAAACTTCAACACTCAACTAACAAAGATAGGAACCAAGAGCAACCCACCTGCACGACAATCAAACATTCTTGGGAAGATACTGAGATGAAAACTAATTGATTTAAACGACAAATCTCTGGAATAGTTGAGGTGCACACAAGGCATTATGAAAATGCTTTTAAAAAATCTATAAAACAATCATATATAAGTAGAAGTAAATTATTAATGGAACAAATTGTACCTTGAAGGAGATTTTTATTCCAGTTGATAGCAAGTGCAACAATTTTTCCTAACCAGATTAATTGTAAGACAATCAATATCTTACACAGCCATGACTAGTTGTACTGCCAACTATGTAAAAATAGAAATATAAAATGATGCAAGAAATCATTTGCATTATTCCATTTTTTCGGTTTCACCAATCTCTGTCACAATTTCTTTCCTAATGACAGTTCCTAGGAATTACAGTACCAATCATTTGATGAGCAACATGATACTAAATGTAACTAGAGTACTATTCAATCTTGTGTAGGGAAGGAAATCAGAGAGTGATTGGTCTCGTAAGGTGTATTTGGATAATTAAGTTTGCAAACAGCAAATATTGAAATAATCCATTTTAGATCTCGGTCCATGTAGTTTTTCATTCCAAAAGCTCCTACATTTTAAATAAATTTCTGATTCCATTTGCAATTTGTATTTGGAAAAGTTAATTCCATATTAACCATCCCTATATTACCAATAACCCTTTCTAATAACTTCTTTAGATAGCTTTACATAATAATAAAAAATCAGATAGTTATAAGAATAGTGAGTGTTTCTATTCTCAGGGGTATTCGGAAAATTTCCGTGTGATTTAAATTCCTTTTCACAAACTTTTAAACGCTTCCTTCGTTTCCTCTTCGATGGAAATCAAATCTGAATTGTGTCAACACTGACAAGCTAACAAGCAATTTATTTAAGCCTGAAAGCAGCATGTGTCACACGGGAAGTTCAAACCAAGCCTTTTCTGTTATTGAACTCTGTGATTCGTGTGAATCAAGAGTTAGCACTTAGTGGGTGAGATATCCTAATCCACCTCCATTACAACGTGCCCTCTGGGCGTCTAGGCTAAGGCAGGATTATTCTATTAATGTTTTTTCAATATCGATTGTTCCATTGATTGTTAAGTGGTACCACCTTCGCAACAAAAGATTTCTTTATAAAATGGGCAGTCTTGATCATAATAATTACACAAGCATAGTCATACTGATACATAAAAAAATCCGCCATGCTGACAAAGCAAGCCACTACTTTGGACACCCAAAAAAATCTCTCTGCATTGAATGAGTTCAGGTCCTAAGTCTAACACACCGAATTTGACTGCACCTCATCCAAGAGTGGGGGCTCCACTTTGGCTGGAAATCTGTCATTTAGCTTATAGTTTACTTGTCAAATACAGTTTGACCTAGTAAATTATGTTTTGATATCACTCTGAACTTTCAAAGTTCACAGTTACCTCTTGAATTTTCGTTTTGTAACACTTTATCTCCTTAAATTTTAAAAATTTATTATTTCAACTCACATTCGTTGTTTTTTTACAATTTTTTTGTTGTATTCACAGTACACTTTTACATCTATATTTACGTGAAAATTCAGATTGAAAAGGATGTCGGATTTGGTTGGAATTTGGATCAGATTCAATACTAATTCAATCCAAATTCCAAGCAAATCTAACATTCGTTTTGATCCGAACTTTCATGTAAATATAGGTTTAGAAGTGTATTAGGGAAACCACAACAAAAATGCAAAAAACCCGATGAATATGAGTTTAAATAATTGATTTTTAAAGTTCAGGAAAATAAAGTGTTACAAAACGAAAATTCAAGAGGAATAACTGTGAACTTTGAAAGTTCAGAGAGACAAAGTGATATCAGTGCATAGTTTAAAAGGTCAAACCGTAGTTAACCCTAATTTATAATACCTATATACCTTTTAGGAAACCGTTTATAAATAGTTCTTTTAATAAAAAAAGGCAAGTTTATAGAAAGATTATCATCACTATCACCTCCCAAATTAACAAAGCACACTTCATAGTTCTTGGAAACTACATCTGTTGCGTGCAACCTATCAATGTATTCAAGTTAATCGATCCACGCAAAATTATGATACGTGAAAAGGCAGCATAGATTCTGCAATTTGAAGTCGCCCACCATATCTTATATCTATTCATTAGAAGTTAATACCCTTAGGCTGCTTGGAAGGCAAATAAAAATCTAGCGCTTCATGAAGTCAACGCCATGGGTGTTTCACTTGGATAACAAGTACAGTCACCGACGCTGTCAAGAATTGGACTCCGGCTTTGGAAATTTCTATAGGTAAACACAATGAATAAAAATGTAAAAAATAATTTTCTATTTTATAAATAAAGTAAATAACATACCACAATACTCCTTTCGATTACACATTTTTGGATTCCAGAGAGATCGAATCCAAATACAAGTGAAGATCTAAATTTTCAGTGGGTCAAACTCCAAAATATGTGTCGTAATCCAAAATTTGGGAGGGGAAATATCTAAAATCATGATGCAACACATGTCTATTAGGCAATTTGTTAAATTCCAAGAGGATGGCTTGACCCCCCACCTAATAAGCCAATAAGGTGTTGTTATCCCTGAGTGCACTCGTACAAGCAAGCTGTATCTTGAATTCTTCGGGTATGTTCAATGGGGGCAAAAAAAAAAGCCGCCCACGTGACCAGGAGCTGGGGCGCCTAGTTTTCCCGTCTGGGCCTCTGCCCATTGGTTTTTTTGTTTTAAGCTTAGTTTAAATTTTATATTAATTAGTGTAAATAATTTAAAATAAATTTAATTCATAAATTAATTAGTTTAAATAATTTAATTGGTTTATATTAATTAGTTTAAACTAATTAAACAACAAATTAAATCAATTAAATATTTTAAGTAATTAATTCATAAATTAAACTAATTGAAACTATTTACACTCATTGATTAAACTAATTAATATGAAATTTAAACTAACTTTAAAACAAAATACTAGTGGGTGGCTACGTGGCCTCCACTGAACTTGGGGTGCAAAAAAATGCAGCCCATGCCCATGGACGGTATTATTATTATTTTTTTGCGCTTGTTGAACATGCCCTTATTTTTTTGTCGGGCGTGTTACATACAACTTGTAATATCTTCGTACTAATATAACTACTGGTCGAAATTAGAGTGTGTAAAAAAATAGAGTGTTTATATCTATCACTGGAAAATGCAATCAAGTTTAGGTGCCTCGTTGCTTCAAACACCTAATTACCTCTAACATTTCGTTAAGGTGCCACAAAAAGCATCTCATCTACACAAGTGTATTAAGTGCACATCAAAAAATAGGTTCAAAAGCATACTTTTAGGCTTCCATTAATCATTTTTTATAAAAAGTAATCATTTGATCAAATTGTCATGTTGTTTAGGTTAAACATTAGAAGATCAACATCCTCTTATTCCGTGATCGACTGGTTTCTAATGCGAAATGCAGAATCAAATAAAATTTCCACACAGAAAACCAATCAAATCTCATCGTAAATCAATCTTACGTGCAACAAATTTTGCAAAAATAAAAAATCAATGACTCGGAATCAACAAACACAGAACATCGGAAAACATTAACTCAACCAACAATCAAACACAAAAAAACCACAAATCGACAAAATCACGTAAAACATCAAATCAAGTTACGCAAAAAGGCGCAATGCGGCAAAGAAGAAGGTGACGAGATTACCTCAGAGGAGGAGAAGGGGAGACGAGAAGATCGCCGGAGAGAGGAGTTCGGCGGAGGGAGACGGGGAGTGGTGGTGCGGCCAGTGTTGTGGCGGTATTTGTTAGGGTTCGTTAAAAACGAAGGGATGGCGGATCTTCACTTGGATAAATTGCATTTCCTACCCCCACTTAACGGGGAATTGTGGTCAACGTAATGTTTTTTGAGAAAGGGTTTTTTCTTGCTTAGATATCGTACGTGTCTCGTATTTGCTAAAAATACTTTTGTATCTTCATATTTGCTAAATATATCCATGTGTTTGTTATTGTGCTAAAATACTTGTTCCCTTTCACGTTTTTGTATCTTCACGGATGCTAGAACTCATTTTGATCATATTTTTCGATACCTAACTTACTTCTAGATGACACATTCACAAACTATAGACTGTATTATTTTAGAAACTTGGAAGAGCCACCAATTGAGTTCGTAGCTAATTAATCATAGATTATTTTATTATTTTTCTAAAACAAGTAAACAAAATGAGATTGTGGTTTTAGAGTGGTTGTTTTCATAAAATCTGGGCAAACAAAGACAATATAGAGAATATTTTGGAACAAAAACAAACAATATAGAGAATATTTTGGAACAAAAACAAAAAAACATAGACACTATTTTAGCAAATATGAGATGCACGAAAGCTATTTAGTTAAAAAAAAAAACCCACGACCTGGCGGTCTCCCGCCCATTTTGACGACCAGGTTGATCTTTTTTTTAAAATTTCGTTTTTTGTGTGTTTTGTTTTAGTTTGTTTTGTTTATATTTAATTATAAATAATTTATTATATTCGATAGTGAAAATATTTTTTATATTGGATAAAAATATCTAAATTTGTAACATTTTCTCCCCGTCACATCATTTGGGGGTCGATCTTAGATAAAATTTTAAATAAATTAAAATTAAAAAAAATTAAAACAAATAAAAAACTTATTTTGAAAAAAATATTTGACAAAAATATTTAAAATGATTTTAAAAAAACAAAACAAAAAGATTGTGGTAATTACTTTAATAATGTTGATAAAAGTAATAAATTTAATTATATTTTCGTAATTATTTTTTTTAAAATATGTAGTATAATTAATTTTCGTAAAACATGTGATATAATTAATAAGAATTGTGGAAAATTAAAAATGAGAGGAAAATAAATGAGATAGAAATTAGTGAGAATTGATGTGACTAAGTTGACATTTTATGAGTGAGTTGTGGTTGATGAGTGAATAGTAGAAAGAGAAATAAGAAAAATGTCATGCTGACGTGACGAAGAGATATGACCAGGTTGACATATATGAAAATGTCATGAGTAATGATGACCTTATAAATGACTCATGTATCGGATGAAAGTGTGACGGTAGGACTTTAGGAAAAATCCTCAGCCCTCAAGCACCTGAGACTTAGTAGAAGTCAATGAGGTTTTTTATTCCCCTGGATGCAAGAAATGACTACTTGAAAACGTATTGAATTGATATGACTAAATAACTTCGTAAAAAACGAAAATAATCGTCTTTTAATTTGAACAGATTATGGTCAAACATAAGACCCAACGAACAGAACCAAGCAACTCAACTACTACACTGCCCATTGGAGTTGTTTTTGTTAAAATCTACTACTACTTTAAACGGGGCGATTTACAGATAATGCAAAGAAGTAACAAACAAACCACAGAATAAGAGAGAAATAGATATTTTTATACTAGTTTGGTCAACCTCTTGACCTAGTCCAATCCCTAAGCACTCCACTAAATCTTCCATTTGCTTCAAAGTTCAAACAAAGAGAACAAAAAGGAATTTTTTTATTATTGCAGCTTCCAAATTTTTCCTGAGCTACTGTCACTCCTAGGGATTGAACTTGTAATCTTTGTCACAAGATGTCCTTATTGTACTGATGAACTACGTACCTTTGGGCGTATGTGTTGGATTGAAAGAGAAACTAACGTAATGCTCTACATGCATCAAATGCAAGAAGTCATGGACAAACATATCAAGCATTCCTGCCAATTTAAAAAACAACGGGAAGTTTAAACAAAACTATCTAAGCAGTTCTCATCACACTCCACAAAAGGTGATAGGACGACGACTTTTTGGCCAAACAGAAAAGTTGAAAAGTTTTTTTGCAAAAGCTGATTTTTGAACCTTCGAATTTCTATACATTTGTTCCACCTCAAAATGGTAACTTGGGGCTGCATTTTGTTGCTTTGTTTATTGTTGCCCAATGAATATACTTTTTGTCCTTACTATTCTTTCATAGCTACATTATTCCAAAAATTGATAATTTACAATAATTCAAAACAATACTATACCAGTTATTAATATATTATCTAAAATTCCAAATACTATTGGAAATATGTGCTTGTAATTTGACACTAGTTGGTTTATTTTTGTTGGAGGAGATTTAAATAAAAATGTTAACAAAGTTGGTCTAACAAACAAAATTTATTTCTTTGGGTGTTATTATTTCGTGGAAGACTTTAACAAAATTACTCATCTTCAATGTCATGATTTTGTTAACTTGCCAACGCAATCAAGTGCTAAAGTTGGTATTTCTTTGTGTTGAGAATAAATAATGAGAGAAATATAAGAAAATTGTTGCATCATAATTATTTTCAAATAATGTTATATCATAATTGTTATATTTAAGTAAAATACCACTTTTTGTTTTTGGTGACGACGTATTTGAGCAATGCTTGACAAGTAAAATTCTAAATAGCCAAACAGAACAAAAATCACTTTGTCCCCAAAATCTAATTTTTGGAGATGTTGGGTCGGAATTTCCCAAAAATCTCCTTCGAAAATGTTGTTGCCAAATGGTCCATAAAATTTGCATGACAGTTAAAACAGGTGCGGAACATGTCTCATGTATTGAGTTGTAAATGAGGCCGGTAAAACCCGCCTCAACCAGTCAACCTAACCTGTCTAAGTCGGGTAGCGGTGTAAAAAAATTAACCTCCCACCTGCCTACCCAAATACTCTCCAACCCGACTAATAAACGGGGCTGGTAGCGGTTGTATTTTCTACCCGATTACCCGCCTATGAATTTAATAAATTAAATAATAAATATTATATATATATACACTTATATACCATATACATATACATATTCTCTGATCCCTAATTTACTAATAGTGTTATAAAGTTGAAGTTATTTATAATTTTATGGTGTTCATCACATTGGTAATATTTTTAAGGTGTTAATGTGTCATGTTTTTAATTTAGCATTATGCAGAAAGAAAGAAAAACATATAAAAAATTCATTTATCCATCTACCGTCCCGCATAACCCATTTACCCGACCCACCCCACCCGCGTAACTCGTTTACCCGATCTTAGGCGGGTCGGATAGCGGTTTAAAAAAATCACCCGACCCGATCCGACCTGACAACCCGCCTACCTTAGACGGGTCGGGTAGCGGTGGGTTCCAAAACCCACCCCGACCCAACCCGTTTACAGGCCTACTCACGTAGTCACGTGTATAGTTGTGATTGCGTAACTTTTTGCACGTTGAGCTTGAGATACTTTTTAGGCGGAAGTTAATTTGTCGGAGGATTTTTTAGGTGTAATATATATTAACTCCCACCGACAGATTTTCCTGTGTCAAACGTCTATAAGATTTGCAATTAATTATATACATGGACAATGATTAAATTTGATAATACTATCAACTAATATCATAAATTTGTATCTTGTGTACTTAATATGTTGGGTCGTGATACACGGACGCGCGCGTCCGTGACGCGCCTTACGTGGACGAGTTTCGATTTGATGAGTCAGCGTCCAGTCAGCTATATCTTCTGCGCGGGCTTTATTTTTTTGAAAAAAAAGACGGCTGGTTGGGTGGGACGGTTCATTTCCCTAAATCACGATTAGACGGTTAGACTTCACGTACACCAGTAGAGTCTGTAGAGCATTCAAGTATCTGTCTGTCCAGTTTCCTAATTGGCCCTTCCTTATTTCCTCTTCCCATCGAAAAACCGTCGTCCCATTTTGAGTCGAAGAAAAACCCAGACAAGGCGAAAATGGATTCTTCTGTCCCTAAAACCTCCATCGCTCCTGAAATTCTAGCCGCGCAGGTCTCTCCTCAACCCGGATGTGTTTGTTTGGTTATTTTAGGGTTCAACATCGTCTTTTAATCTATATTTTTGTGGTTTCAGGGAAGCACGCACTACTTCCGCGAAACTAAGTGCGGTTTGACGGCCATTCACCGGCAATTCAGTCGGATGAAAGGGGAGGAGAAGAAGGTTTTCAAAGGGATGCCTTTCGGTCACTTACTCACATGACAACTGATAATGAGATCCTGGGTTGGTTCGTCGAACACTTCGACGCCGATGAGGTCGGGTTGAGAATAGCAACTGGGGTCGTCCCATTTACGGTAGAAGATGTCGCCCTGCTACTGGGGCTAAGAGTGCATGGGCTGAGAGTTGATATGGAACCCATGTACGTAGAGAAGCGAGACGGGGTTAACCTCGACAACACTCAGCTACTGGGTCATCTTACTGCCACGAGTGCGATGGGCGACGAGGAGGAGCACGTTCGTCTCCTTATTTGTTTGATGGATCACTGCGAACTAAAGCGTGGTACACGAGGCACCTGAAGAACCTCAAGCGCCTCAAGAGATATGCGTGGGCAAAGGCAGTTCACGCTTGTTTGGTTAGGGGTCTGGAGGAAGCCAAAAGGGACCTGTCGAGGAGGAGATTGGCTGAGAACTTCACTTTGAAGCAGGGTTGCGTGTCTGGATGCGTTGCCATATTACAAGTAAGCAACTTGGTCCGGAAGTAGTGTTGTGTTTGTCCGGTATAAGTGTTGTGTCTGTCCATAATAAGTTTTGTGTTTGTTCGGAATACGTGTTGTGTCTGTCCGGAATAAGTGTTGTGTCTGTCCGGAATAAGTATTTTGTCTGTCCGGAATATGTGTTTTGTCTGTCCGGAATACGTGTTGTGTCTGTCCGGAATAAGTGTTGAGTATGTCTGGAATACGTGTTGTGTCTCATCCGGAATAAGTGGTGTTTGTCCGCAATAAGTTTTGTGTCTGTCCGGAATACGTGTTGTGTCTGTCTGGAATACGTGTTGTGTCTGTCCGGAAGGTCGATTGGCCGCTGATAGTTGAGAGGAAGGCTAGCCAACGACAGCTAGCGGGGAGTAACGACTGCGGGACATACGTTTTGTACTGGATCAAGTGTTTGATGGTGAATGCTGATCCGACGAAGCCGAAGCATACCAAGGTTATCCACCGTGTGAGGGGCGAATTGGCTAACTGGTTACTTGAAGACTCTGGAGTGTGCGGTCAACAATAATCGGCCAAAAATAATTGAAACTTTTACTTTACACCATTGCTTAATTGTTACATAAACCATTGTTTTTCATACCTTATACATGTTCAAATTACATAGACTATTTGTTAATTTTTATACGGTTGTTACGAACAATACATGGATGAATGATTAGTGTTGGGTTGAATGATTGGAACAATACATGGACAATTAGTGTTGGGTTGAACGATTTGAACAATCCGTACAGACAAAAAACGTAAACCGGACAGACAAATTACGTAATCTGGACAGACATAACATGTAAACCGGACAGACAAATAACGTAATCCGGATAGACATATAACATAATCCGGACAGACAAATAACATAAACCGGACAGACGTAAAACGTAAACCGGGCAGACATAAAACGTAAACCGGACAGACAAATAACGTAATCCGGACAGACCTATAACATAAACCAGACAAACTCAAAACGTAATCCGGACAGACCTATAACGTAATCCGGAAAGACGTACAACGTAAACCGGACAGGCGTAAAACGTAAACAGGACAGACATAACACGTATTCCGGACAGACCTATAACATAAACCGGACAGATATACCACGTAATCCGGATAGACCTATAACATAATCCGGACAGACCTATAACATAAACTGGACAGACCTATAACATAAACCGGACAAACCCAAAACGAAATCCGGACAACAAATAACGTAAATCGGACAGACAAATAACATAAACCGGACAGACGTAAAACGTAAACCAGACAGACATAAAGCGTAATCCGGACATAATAATAAGTTTCAAGTTTTACATAGACTAATTGCAACAAAGGATAAAATCAATAATCAAGGAGGAACTCCCTCGTAACACAAACTCATGTCCCAATCATTGAAGTCGTGATCCCCAGGTT
Organism: Triglochin maritima; assembly: GCA_963682175.1. Lineage (NCBI taxonomy): Eukaryota > Viridiplantae > Streptophyta > Magnoliopsida > Alismatales > Juncaginaceae > Triglochin > Triglochin maritima. The sequence continues at coordinate 10,844,893 of OY821785.1, forward strand.
TGGGTGCGACTGGGTGCAACGACAGTGGAGTCTTCTTCCTGATGATTCTCCTATCATTACTTTTAATTATTTTCTCAGTCAAAGAACTCCGTCGTTTGCTCGGCGGTCTGCCTTTCCGTCTTGTCTTATCCGGATTGAGAACGGATGTACCCTCCAGCCCAGGATCAGCTCGTTGCATACGTACCTTAAGCAACTCAAGTGCCTCAACCGCATGAAGATATCTGTCGTGTGAGACGAAAGCGGCCTGGGCGATCCAAACCGCACGACCCATTATGTCGTCATGGCGACGAAGCGCATCGTTCTCCGTCGTGCCATTTTGAAGGGAAAAATTGTCTCGATGGCTCATTCGGATGTCCTTCCTCCATCTGTTGACGATGTAAGACTCGGGGAGCAACGCGTTAGGACGTAGTCGTGCAATAACAACATAAACGTGACAACAAAGGAGCACGACGTGATCAAACATTCTGCAATTGCATAACCACTTCACATCTCTAATTTGCACTGCAAACCGTTTCGACAATGGGAGCATATGTGTCAATACATGTTCAGTCACATTGAAGCGGAATGTGTCCTCCTCCTTGAACTCGTCCGTGATATCGCAGTACATCATTTTCCCAATTTCTAATTGCACCTTCTTGAAGATCCCCACCGTATACAACTCGCTCAATTGTCTCTCCAATGAATATTTCGAAATCAATTGTGGAGCCTTATGAAGACAATCGAAATCCGACTGAGCTTCCTTCTCATACTTGTGGCGGAGTGCGACTTCGTATTGTTGAACGAACTGCTTAAGTGTCGTCCTAGATGTGAGGTACTTATCGAAGAAGGCGTTCATACTCTTACTTCTCTGGGTTGATGCCATTCTGACGAAAAAACAATCTCGCGCAAATGCAGGTACCCAGTACTCTCGAATTGCATAAATGGATCGGAGCCAACTATTGTCGTGGAACTCGAAATCATCGAGAAAACACTGCCAATTACGCTCAAATTCAGCCGGAGTCTTGGAATCGAATACACAGATTTTGAGCTCAAACAACGTATGCTCCCGGTACTTCGTGGGTAGCTTCACAGACGCTTTATTCATTATGTGTCATATACAAAATCTGTGCCGCGCTTCAGGGAACACAGTCCTTACCGTCGCAGTTATGGCGCCACATTGATCTGTTATGATCGCCGAGGGGCTTATATCTGCACATAACGTAAACTAGATAAAAACATATGGTAATACGGACAGACATAAAACGTAAACCGAGTAGACATAAAACGTAAACCGGACAGACATTAAACGTAAACCGGACAGTCAAATAACGTAATCCGGACATACATACAACGTAAACCGGACAGACATAACAAGTAATCCGGACAGACAAATAATGTAAACGGGACAGACACAACACGTAATCCGGACAGACAAAGAACGTAAACCGGACAGACGTTAAACGTAAACCGGACAGACATTAAACGTAAACCGGACAGTCAAATAACGTAATCCGGACAGACATACAACGTAAACCGGATAGACATAACACGTCATCCGGACAGACAAATAACGTAAACCTGAAAGCCATAAAACGTAAACCGGACAGACAAATAACATAAACTGGACAGACAAAGTACGTACCGTTCATGCACGTCAACCATGTTTGGAACAACCAAATGTAATTTTGTGTCGTCTCGGAAGAGAGGAGTGCGCAGCCGAGAAGGACGGACTGGTAATGGTGATTTACCCCCACAAATGGGGCAAAAAGTATGTCGTACTTGTTGGTTATGTAGGTTGTGTCGAAACATATGGCATCTCCAAAGTAAGAGTGCGCAGCTCGAGAACGAATGTCGGTCCAGAACACGTTTCGTAGTCTGCCTTCGTCGTCCATATCCATTACGTAAAAAAAACTGGGAATCATTCTTCTGCATCCTGATCAAATAATCTGGGATAGCTTGGGCATCGCCTGGTCCCATCTTCAGGTTTCTAACCTCGTACACAACATTCCTGCAAAACACAATTTTTATGACAAAGCAAAATGGGTAACGTCAACCTAGTTAAGTAGAAAACAAAACACGTTAGGTCCCGCTCGTTGAAAGACAATTTGTCATGACCTCCGGCTTCGACCACAAAAGATTGCATGGTCTTGGCGGTCGATATCCCGGCAGCATCATTGCACGAAATGCGTGCTCTGGCGGAATCCAGGACGGATCGTTTTTGTTGGAGGAAGCGCATATGGTCGTCCGACAGCATGGCGTGGTTATGTTCGAGATCTACGTAGTTAATTACGTAGCCTCTGGATGGATTTCCGGAGACCCTGATCCGAGCAGTGCACTCGACCCTACTGGATAACCTATGTTTTGGTCTACCTTCACCTTGGTTTCCTGGAGCATTACCCTCCTTGGAGCAAGTAAGAGTGGCCCGTATAACAACACCACGATCGTAATGAGATTGCCTTATCTTCACACCAAAACCACACGAATCGGCATAGGTTGTGTAAAATGCTTTGGCTTCTTCGAAGGAAGGAAAATACATCTTCTCTTGCGGGACGTTTGAGGCATGCACCGGCTGTGAGGATATATTAACGAGTGCCATTACAGTACAACAAAAAGGGAGGAAGAAAAAAAAGGAAGGGTTCATAGGATCCGAATACGGTAGCCAAAACATTTTGTATCTCCGTGAAGCGCCAAAAAAGAAGAAATGGAGGACGTGCTGATTTGAAGAGCATTAAATGCGATTGTGGACGCATCGGGAAAATAAAAGAAAAATGCAACATTCCGGAGTAAGCAGTACGCTTGTCCGGAATAAATAGTAACTGTGTCCAGAATAAGTTATGCGCTTGTCCGGAAAAAAAGAAAATGAGTGAAAAGAAAAATAGGTGACGAGACACGTTAATGGATGTTTAGTGTATCTCCGTTGAGCGCCAAAAGAAAATGTGGTATCTCCGTAGATACGCATTTAATGCATCGGGAAGACAAATAAGAAAGACATCATTGCTCTCAGAAGCTCAATGTATATGCTGACTGGATGTTGAATGGACAAAATTTCTCCGCCACGGCAGTAGCGTCCGTGACGCGCGCGTCTACTAAACATTTTCCTAATATGTTACATGGTATCCATTTAATCAAATTAGACCACTCCAAAGTCTATAATCCTTAAACAATTGGAAATTAAGAGTTTTGTTTGTGTAGCTGAAAACATAAGAAAAAAATAGTGCATTTTGACAGGAACTTTTCCTAATTAATGTTTGTGTCAGTTTTGGAAAATGAAAATAATTTTCCATTGTTTCCCTGTACAATCAAAAAATGTATTGAAATATTTTCTTCCTCGTAGGAACTAACAAAAAGTGCAACAAAATTATAAAAAATGTACATGTCTATCAAACTTATTTGACAACTATTTTTATTATAAAATTAAGTACAAAAAAAATTAAATCATATGTTAAAAATTAAACAATATGATTATCTTTAAAAAATCATGACAATATGTTATAAAATTATACCATAAAACTAGATAATAAAGATTAACCATAAGACATCTTGAACCTTATATTGTCTTGTCAAAATAAAATTCTAAAATAAAATTTGTTTTAAATTTTAATTTAGTGTATTGTTTAAAAGTACATAACTACAATAATCTTATTAATTAATTTACTCTTCAACATGATATATGTATATAATATATAATTCACATATCAATTTGTTAGTTAAATTAAACTAAAAATTGCAATAATATTTAAATTTTAATGACTATACAACATACTCTTCACAATAAAATTATAGATTTATATATACAAAAATAATTGTTAATGAATTCAATTTTTTTTAATTTTCTATTGGATTCTAATGACTTGTAAAAACAATAAATTTTGGTTAAAAGAAAAATGATTTTTTCTTGTTTATATATATATATATTTTAATACAAGATCTATTTTCTATGCACAGAGACGGTCTGAGATCCAAATTCGAGAGAGCAGTGTTAAGAGCATGCAATTCAATTATGTCCCAGAAACAGACAACCAATTTACTCCTCATCGCCTATAATTGGTGGCTTCGTGATTTCCTCCCTCGACGCGTCTCGATCAACTTTTTCGTTCCTATAATTGTACTGTTGTCCTTGTCCATCAACCTTTTCTCGACTCGAAATTCACAAGTCGTATTTGCCGAATCGCCGTATGTATGATTAACCGTGTACTTATACCCGTAGTTGTAGCTCTCGGGGTCCCTTACTTACGTGCATTAAGTGTATCATCAATTACTAAAATCCTCTAATATATAAATAATTTTTTTTTGTCGGAACTTGTGTACCACAAATGCGTGGCACAACCCCATTGTCCACCCACCAAATCCCCCCACGCGTCCCATGTCGTGGCACCAATCTAGACCCATCCATGCTCTAGTATGTATCTTTAGACAATCACATCTCTCTCTTTTCACCATCCGACAAACTCCAATGATATAATCCTACATTCGAATTTGCACGTCGTAAGTCAGAAGAATCATTGCAAGAAGCTGGAAAGTCCTCAGCCAAGGAGACCGCCACTAACATTGGCGCTTCCGCCAAATCCGGCTTGGAGAAGACCAAAACCGTTGTCCAAGAAAAAGTGCATATTTTAAATTTGTCTTGTTTAAGGTTCCAACTGTGTTCTGTGTTTTTCCATTGTTCTTCGAAAATCTAATTTTTGCCAATCACTACTGGAATCAAATAATCACTTGATTTAGAGCTTTGAGAAAATTATATTTAAGATGTGCTAGTATAGTTTCGAATTGTTATAGGGGACTTTACATGACTTCTCGCATCTCGGCGGATCTACGTGTGAATTTGGTTTTCCTTTAAATACTATCTTGGTGCCCAATGCGTGTAGGAAAATAATAATATGTACACCTATTTTATTAGTTTCTGTATTTATTAAGTTTATTTTTGAAAGAAGAAAAAAAGTGAGTTACTTACCAGCCACTGCATTCATTTTTTTCAATATAAGAACAATTATCATTTAAAAGATTAAACAAATACATAACCAAAGTTCAAAATTAAAGTCCAATTTACATTTTTGTCTAAATATAAGCTCACTTTTTATTTGACTTTTTCAATTCCCAACAACACACAAACAGATCTTCTTTTAGAATTTTACAAATTCAACAACAAAGTTATCGGATTGGGGAGAAACCCAAATAATAGCCAAAAGTTTTCAGAGCATGATATCGCCTATAGAAATTGTAAGAACAAAATAAGTAGTGAAAAATATCTTTTTGTTTAGAAGAATATTATATTTCAAATATTATTCTGTTTTATAGAACGAATATATTTTTGTTGTGCCCACTTTTAGTTTCTTTTCTAGATCCGCTACAGTATACATTAGGCCTTTATGTGTTAAAAAGTACCCGTTTTACTCGTACTTTTACTTTCCAAGAACGTATTTATTTTGTTAAAATCGTCCAAGCAGATGTTGCGTTCGTTTTAGCTTATATATATCGGACTTTGTCGAAATATCCGCTACAGTATATGTAACGTCCCGAAACAGCGGAAGATTTAAAATTTCAAAATAACCAACATAACAGACAACTCACGCGGGAACGTCACTAATATATAAATATATAAATCCGGGTGCACCCAAAATACAAGGAGTTTTCCAAAAGAAATACAACTACAATACTGATACAATGGAAGAGAATACAAGTAGTCGTACGGTCTAGCAACTGCCGAAGAGGATCCGACTCCAAAGCGCTCCGTCCTCGGTCACCACCCACCCGGACCTACTGCGGTCCTGAAAAAGATGCAACAACAATGCCTGAGTTTCCAGAAGGAAACCCCGTATACCAACTCACCTATATGCATGCATCACATAATGAACCTATCATACTAGTAGCATGTCATGGCATCAACAGATATGGAAAACAGTTCCCCCGAAGGGTAAAACAGGACATCAGTCCGACAATCAATCATCGAGTCTCCCGAGGAGACCTACTGCAGGCACATGCAGTCTAGTAGCCCGCGACATCGCACCCCCCACACGCAGCTACACTACTCAAGGGTTCGGCAGGGAGCCTCTGTCACGTCTACGCGCCGATAGAAACAGATCTGTAAATCTCAGTGGTCGGGGCCACAGGGACCAACGGGGCCGTCGCCCGGAAGGTATAACAACATCATCTCGGTAGGTGCCCAGCCGAGGAAAACAACATAGCCGGCACAACCTCGGCCCAACAATCATCATCGCCGGCACAACCTCGGCGGCATCACCGGCACAGCATCGGTGGTCCATCACAACAGTCCGGCACAACATCGGACAGATCCAGACCGAAGTCTGCCAGGTCATCGGGCTCCTCGAGCCGCGAACACCAACCGCGCCGCTATAAAAGCAGGGCAGCGACCTCCGTAGCCCCAAGGGCCGGTAGTCACCTCACCCAACGCCAGTTGCGTGCCCGCACAACATCAACACTGGGATCCGCGATCCCTCAGGCCTGCTATACTACAAAGTGCCAACAATCATTTCAAAAGTCACGGTCCATACATGGAGGTGACGCGTCCCGAACACCCACACTCTTCCCAACGGCGGTCCCTAGGCAGGCACGCATCACGCGCCCACCGTCACCTCCCGGCTCACGCACAAGGCGAGGACACGGGTTTCCGTGGACAGAGTTGGCATTCACAACGGGACCCAGGAATTCAGTTCTGAGCAGATTCGGTCGACCGAAATAGTCTAACCGGTCGACCGTTTCCACGAGGAATTCGATCGACCGAAAGTCTGAATCGGTAGAACTCACTGCGCAACACTAATTCCCAAACGGTCGAACAAAAGTCTAAAACCGGTCGACCGAACGAGGTCAAAATCCGGAGTCTGGTCAACATTAAATTCCACTCTATCGGTCGACCGACTCAGGGGTCTCGGTCGACCGAAAACAGACAGGGTCAACCTATTATTCTAAGTCATATAACCGGTCGGACGCAAAACTCCAACGGTCGAACAACAAACGATCGGTCGAACGTCACATGAAATCGGTCGAACAAAACATGCAAAACTAACAGGTACACTTAAGTTCCGGTCGAACACAACAAGGACTGGTCGACCGATAACAGGTAGAAAATCCCAACTCACCAGCAATAATGCACTACCGGTCGACCGCCCCAAGGCATCGTTCGACCGGTGAAGGTTAAAGTCGGGCAAACAGTGCTAAAACGGTCGACCGCCCGAAGGATCCGGTCGACCGTTGGTCGTCTTCAACCTCGCGCCAGCCGAGGATTTACGAAGAAACGCGTCGCCGGAGAGGTCCTCGACCTCCCCCGACCGACCAACAACACCCTTCCACAAGGGTGAGCAACAAAATCACACTAATGAGCGGCATACCTCAACCAACGACGGAGAAACGCCGGAGCAACGCTCGCGCCTCCGCACCTCCGCACGCGCAACCTCCTCCTCGCCGCGACCTCCTCACGCCGGAGCCTCCGCGCCTTCTTCCTCCGCTGGTCGCCGGACAGAAAAAATGGAGAGAGAGTGAGAGAGAGCAAGTAAGGGAGAGAGAGAGAAAACCCCACTTAAATACTCTACCCCCAACACCTCACCCTCACCCTACACCATACTCCTACACTCCAACCCATACCTCCACAACAACTCCACCATACCTCCTCTCTCCTCCAAGTCAAACCTCATTTAACCCTAATCCAATCCTAATCCGGTTTAGGGACATAACAGTATACATTAGGCATTTATGTGTTAAAAAGTGGCACGTGATGTATTACTAGCTGCAATCGAACTAAGCACACACACACATAGAAGCACTTATAACTCCTCTAGTTGGAAATGGTACAAAAAAATTGCAATTCTCAAACAACTAGACCTAGTCATCATACAGAATTAGATCAGTTGTTTTGGTATGTAGAATTATTATTTTAAATTCTTAACATTGTTATATTTGTCCAACCTAGAACATATAAGCCATATAGAGTAAACAAAAATAGCTATTAAGATTTGAACTTCATTACTTTTAGATGTTGAGACAATTTGAAAGTGACCGGCCGGTTGAGCACTAAAGACCTATCTGAACGTTCTTCAACTTATCATGGGTCAACTTCATTAAGATTCAGTTGACATCAACTAAATTAATTTGTGCAATCTCATGTCCTTTTGTTCCTTCCACATAGGTTGATAAGGCCACGGCACACGACTTGGTAGACAAGGACACGGCTGAGCAAAGAAAGCTAAAGAAGCTGGAGCAGGCAGAGGCTGACAAGCAAGCCGTTATTGCTCGCAACGCAGCGGATAGAGAACGAGTCAGCGAAGCCCCGGTTTCGGGCCGCCCGGCGTCTGTTCTTCCCAGGCAAGACACTGGGAAGTCGGGCGGTGGTGGTGTTGTTGAAGGGGAGGTGAAGTCCCACCCGATCGGCATGGCCACTGGCACGAACAGAACTTCCACCGCTCATAATCCGACGGCCGGGAGCGCCAACCCGGGGAACCATGGGACTGGTGGTGCTTATAGCTAGAGAGAGTGAGATTTGTTTGCTTTGATTTAGGTTTGTCTTTGTTGATTTCGTTGTTACAATCACTGGTGTTTGTTTGTCGTGTGTGTTGGTGTCATACTCACTAATGTAATGTGGGTGGAATCAGGATTAATGAATCAGAAGAAGTCCAACGTGAGATAGTTGTACATCGAAGTATTATGAAGATGTTTCTTTTTTCATGCCTATACCGCTGTACGTGGAGTACATCGACAACTTATGGTTGTCTACTGATTTGGGGAATCTATTTTGTGTATTTTTATGTTGAAATCGTTGATTAGTCTTCTTTGTACGTACGGCTGCTGCCGGTTTAATTATTGGTCCGAGCACGTATCCGCGTGCATCTCTGTAACAAGTGGTATTTACTCTTCAAGTTGATTACGATTAATTAAAATCTTTGTTACGATGCACGGATTCAAAAGTTACAAGCCAAAGAATTTACCCTGGTACGGATTCAAACAAATCAAAGACACAGTAGTCTAGTTTCATGCATAACAAGACAAGAACCTAATCAAGATACAACCTCAAAGACAGTATAGTTTCATGCAAAACACGACAAGGACCTAACCAATATTCAACCTCAAAGACATAGTAGTCTAGTTTCATGCAAAACAAGACAAGGACCTAACCAAGATACAACCTCAAAGACATAGTAGTCTAGTTTCATGCAAAACAAGATAATGACCTAAGCAGGATACAACCCCAGCAGGTCATGAAGCACTACAACTTGTTGTGTACGTGTCCAGCAGCACCAGCAGCAAGTCCTTAATTATTGGGGGGCTACGAGGAGTGATCCCAAACAGCCAAACAGTTTGTCTCAATCTCACTAGTAGAAAGTAAGGATACAATCTCACTAGTAGAAAGTAAGGATACAATGTGATATCACGTTGATCTTATTACGTTGGTTTTCGTGTAAACCGACGTGCTTTGTCTTCTATTTTGTTTAAAAACTACCACAATCCTATCTCTCACTCCCTCACTTTCATCGACAAACCTCTTGAAACCTTCACCCAAACCCACATCGCCACGACCACCTTTGACCTCCCGCAGCCTGACCCTGACTCCTCCGGCCACCCGACCCCGACCAGGAACTCGATTCCCCCATCCCGATCACGATCCGAAAGTCCACTCCCGCGGCCGCACTTTCTTCTCCCACTCTAATCCATTCTCGGCTGATCGCATAACGAGGCCTCCTTCACCATCGCTACTTTTGGTTGCATAACGGCCACAACACCACCAAGATCGTGTCTTTGCCCAGCTGTTAGCATCCCACTGTTTCCCCACACCAACCACCACCACAACCAGCATCAAGGTGCATTTTTACGTTCTCTTGGAAAATTTTGAGGTGGTATGCTTTGGAAAGAGAAAGTGTATCTCGTGCTAATGCTTCCAACAAACCTTGCATGCCATTTTTTGTCTTCTTTCATCTTAGATTGATAGTAATTTGTAGTTGCCTCTAAATAATCGTTGGTTATTGTCAGGGCCATTTCGGAAATTTTTGAGGCCCTGTGCGAAAATCAACAACGAGATTCCTAAATTTGAAAAAAATTATCCTCCTAGTTTAAATAATAAAAAATTCACTAACTTAATGCAATATTAATTGAATTTTTTTGTCCTCTTAGCAATATTTGAGACAAATTTATCAATGTTTAAGTACTATTTATGTGTTAACACTAATTTTCTTTGCAACCCAATAAGATCATGTACATTTTTTTTGAGGTCTCCTCAAAGTGAGATCCAGAATGAGGCCCGGAGCAGGAGCTCACCCTGCTCCTGCTATTGGGCCGGGCCTGGTTATTGTTCATGTTTTAGTTTTGTGTTAGTGGTTCTTATGCACACCATGTATTTGTTGGAATGTCAAACGGTCCCAAAACTATCTTTTTGCATTAATATGATCCTTGGAAGTTAGAATGATCAACCATAAATCTATGGAGTTCAAATTTTACAGACATGTAATCTATTTCCTGCTATTGCTATATTGTTTCAAGATAATGTGGATATTTTCTTTCTTGATAAAATAATGTCCACATTTTTCGTTGCGGTAGTTTCTTATGATCAAGGACGATGAAGTTTTTAAAAAATTGTTAGATAATTGGTGAGATTGTAGTTACATTAAGGACAAGAAATCAGGGATGCAAAATACTTTGCCTTGTGACACCATCTGTTTGTGTTCCGGACCTTTGCATACTAAGGTGAAAAGGAGGTATTAATAGTTTGATTCATCTGAACAATGATTTGAGTTAAGAAACTTGAAATTCTTTGAATGTTCTAAATAAATGTGTCAAAGAAGAAGTTGTTTTTTGGCATTTAGAGCATCATGGGCTATATCAAATGACTATTTAAACGATCTGCATTTCTTATTTATTGTGGAATCACAGATGGTCAGTTGTATTTGCATCATTTGGGTCAATCAGAAACAACATCACTGTTTTACAGTGGTAGGGCTGCGTACATCCGACCCCCCTTACCTCGCTTAGGCGGAAACCTCTTCTAAGGCAATGGGGTTATGTTGATGTTGATGTATGTTGATGTCAATAGTTTTTTCTTGGAATGAACTATTGAAGCTTTATTTATTTACTTATTTTAAGAGAAGTAAGTTGCAAAAGGCTGAATCTCTTATTTTAGTGAAATTAGTTCAAAATTGGGTACGTTTTGAATCTTAGAAAATTGACTTATAACTATAATCTTTCATAGTCCAAATTCTTTGATGTCACAACTTACAAACAGAAAGAAAGGTCTCACTTTTGGTTCTTTTCAGGTATCAATACGTTTCAAAATCCATTACGTAAGATCACCAGAGTGAACAATTAAATTCTTTTGATTTTTTTCATTGTTTTGTCATTTCAAGTGTTAGTCATCTAATGCATGTTTTTTTCCAGATTTCTGAGAAGTTTGGACCATTTGTTTAAAGAAGCAGAAGTAGAATGAGACGAAGACTAGGTGTGTCTGGTTTCTACAAATTGTGCAATTTGTTTTGAAAATAGTATGCTTCTGAAAACACCATTTTTGACATATGCTGGATGAAGGTGCTTTCTTTTTGCCTTCTAAATTTAGGAAGTATCTTTATTTCATGTTTATAGTATATCTTGTAACTGTGAGATGACAACGATGCGGCAGTAGCTGATACATATGCATTTTATCCGTTCTTATTTAGTATTGGGATTTTACTCCACATTCTAGTTCCTTCTCAAATAAGCATAGTTCTTAGTGCACCATTTTGCACGTATTGGTTGCTTGTTAACGATCTTTAATCTGAAGTTCAAATATTCTAACTGTTTATAGTAGTTACTTGTTAATTTTACGGTCAACATGCGCTGCATTCTGTTGCATGGATTAGTTCTTACTTTGCATCTGTTGTGAGCTTATGTTTCACATGCTATTTCAATAGTTTGGTAATCACTTTTCTTAAGTTTATAAACTATATTGTGCTTAGCTTCAATTTCTTCCGGTAGTGTTTGGGGTAAAAATTGCCACATCATTTTTTCATAAACAAAAATGAGTAGTAGTGGAAGCTATTTGATATTTTGATTATGATTGTGGTGATTTTTAGTAGGTACGCATTTGGAATGTTGAGAAGATGGCTTGCATTGGTATCATGACTCGTTAGACGGCTTCCAAGAGCCATTACATCAGTTCTCTGCTTGAAGGATGAAGTGTCAATTGACAGCGCAGGAGTAGTGGATAGGTGTGGCCATTGATTAGGAATTTTGTAGGATGTATAATAATGTTGTAGTTGTTTAGTTGCGTTTCATTATGTTTGTTTGCACTTCTACATCTACTTTTGTATTATTTATCGCTAATGCAAATTCTTTCTTTTAAACCTTTTGGATTCTCAAATGGAAATTTCATTCTTTTGATGATTATGTTATGTGCATTTATTGGTTGTGTAAATACAAGAATTGATATAAGATATATATATATATATATATATATATATATATATATATATATATATATATATATATATATATATATATATATATATATATATATATATAAGGGATATAATAATTTTTTTTGTTTCAGTTGGACTTTATACGTCGGTTTTTCAGAAAACCGACGTGATAAGGTAGACATACCACGACGTCAGTTTCAAAAAACCGATATTGAAAGCCCTCAAGTTACGTCCGTTTTCTGAAAACCGACGTAGAAAGTCCACATATCACATCGGTTTTACAAGAACCAACGTGATATACCCGATATACTCAATACCCAATATTCACTATATGGGATATTTCACGTCGGTTTTCGAAAAACGGACGTGATATCACCTTCCTTATTATGTCTCCCAATTACGACGTCGGAATATTAGAACAGTAAAACCAAAGTGATATGGCCAAAAAACCCGACATGAAAACCCATTTTTTCAGCAGTCTCAATCGCTTCTCTCCCAGAGTTGTGTCCTCGGAAATCCATCGCGCCTCAATCTCAATTGCTTCTCCCCTAGAATTGTGTCCTTGGAAATCCGTCATATTCAGAATTCCACATTATCGGCCGTGGTTGTGGTCCTAATGGTAACTCTGGCAGCATTTATTAGTAGCATATAATATGACTCATTCATTCTCTATAGTCTTTATGTCACCCTATATTTATGCTACTCAGGTATTTGTTTCATCCATTTCAGGGTTTAGGTAATAAAGAAGAGAAATGAAACAAAAATGACCTAAATACAAGAATAAAAGAATGATTTGGAAGCCTTTTGGACATGTTCGTAATGCTCAAGTACCATATTGCAAGTCATGAAAGACCTAGGTGAAAATTTAGAGGGACATGATGCATTGCATACATTGCATCATATGTCTTTCATTTAGATTAATTTTATATCAATAAATGCTACTAAGGTATGTGTTTAGTCTTATTTACAGAATACAGGGACCTGGATGCATATTACTCATATCCCGAGCATAAACGCGTGCAAGAGGCTCATTTCTGTCATAAAGACCAAGTTCAAGATTATCGGGGTTCAAATTGAAGTCCATCCAAGCATAAAAGCATTCAAAGACCTAATTACAAAAATGCCAATGACCTAAGCACAAAAGTAGTCAGGGACTTAATTGCAAAAAGCCGAGGACACGACTGCAAATTACAAGTACCAAAATATTATTTTGGAGAAGTTCTAAAGAAAAATCAATTTGGATCTCCAAATATATGAAGAATTAATTCGGAGCTCAAAAGAAATGAAAGAAATCAATCTGGACGCGCAAAGGACATTTAAATCATACCATAAACACACAGGAAAAATATGGATCCAATTAGAGCTAAAATTGCGGCGATTCCGCCGCACATCACATACAACTTGCGGCGAAAATGCCGCACCCCTTTCGATACGTGCCCCCGGATTTTGTCCAGTCGTGTCATGACGCGTGTACTTTCCTATTTCATACTTGGGTCCCTTGTATCGGCTATAAATAGCCCGAAACGATATTGTGAAAAAACTAGTTTTTATTCCATTCTTTAGCAATAAAATTCTGTTGGTTTATTTCATGTTTTTAGTTTTCTTTTGTAGTTTCTCTAGGACCCGGATTGATCGTTTTATATTTAACCGCAAGTGCACGGCCGCGTTGAAGCGGTGGCAAATACGGGTCGTCCACTGGGAGGTGTGTCGACACTTGGTTTGTGCGAAGGCGAGAGGTAAAGAAAGGGAAGAAAGGTTGGTTACACTAAACTACACTACAAAGCTGAAATGAGATGGAGAAGAAACGATAAAACTAAACCCCAAAGGGGGTAGAGAAATAATGTGAACATAAATAAGTGTATGTGTGTGTGTTCATTAAGCTCTTCACAACATGTAGTGCATGAAATCATAAAACTACATCCAACTTTCCCTCCACATGAATTAAGATTTCACTACATCATTAAAACATACAAGACAATAGTTGGAATGAAGCTACATGAACTCAAGTATAAAGACTAGACCCTACTATGCCTCCACATGAATTAAGATAAGACTACATCATTAAAACATACAAGACATTAGCTAAGGTAAAGGCAACAAGAGCTCATACACTACAACTTGTGTTTCCAATATTAACTTCATCCATATCCTAACCTTATCATTCCCCATAAAATAGGTCTACTAATCAAAGCATAAGCTAAGCTTCATTCAAGAGCATTAGCATATCAAAGATAAGAGTGGAGACCCATTAGATGGTTATGGAAATCATATAAAGCTCAAGGGATAAAAATAACACACACTTAATACACTACATGATTATATCACATATTTCTCCACCCCCCAAATGGGGATGGAACTACTCATTACACTAACTATATTAGCAAAAAGAAAGCATAATACTGAAATGAAAGTTATATTAATCAAGCAAGAAATATTAAAGAAGCATAAAATAAAACAAGCAACAAAACAAACATATGAAAGGAAATTAAACTAAGAGAGAAACAACACAATTAAAGGAAAACTTCTATTATTAACTCACTCAATTACAAGTAGCTCTTCCTCCACTAGAGTTTTGCTTCAAGGCTTCACTCTTAGTAGGGAAGATGACCACCAAAGAGAGAGATGAATACAATGGGAGGTGAAGAGTTCTATTTATAAGCATGGAAAAAGCTAATCTGGGACAATCCCCCGATGTGGGACTAAACCAACACCACAAATAGACTAAGAATACACTAATACACATTCTCCGCGAAACTTAGTGGATCCAGAGCAATATGGACCGCCAATTGGCGGTCTATAAGTTCTGGATTCATCTGGGATTTGTTGTGGGCTTTGCTGGTGGTCTTTGTTGGTCCTGGATGCATCTACTTGGTTTGTTGGAGCTCCGACCCGAATCGAATTGCCAAAATACTCCCCATGATGGTGTGGAGTTTCCTGGTTTGCTCTTAGGTCCTTTGGTCTTACGATCAGGTCCTTCTCCCTTGCATCTTAGTCCCCAGGTCTCACAATTAAGTCCTTTTTCCTGCTTTTGGGTCCTTTCATGGCTCTTCTCTTCAAACCTCTTTATTCCTGAAAACTAAACATAAAACTCGTCACGTAGCATTGCTTAGGTGTAAGATAATGGATATAAGATACAAATATAAGCATGAATGATGTCAATCAAATACCCCCACACCTATGTTTTTGCTAGTCCCGAGCAAAACAAAAAAGAGAAAAGCAAACGAAAAACAAGAAGTCCTAACTCACTTTTGTAGGAATCACGGTTGCACTTAGCACGTGCAACAAGCTGTTAAACCTTTTTGTTGCCAAGGAGGAGGAGTGTTGTCTCCTGAGGGTTTTCAGCGGATATACCCACAAAATCCGAACAAGATGTATTATTCAATCTAGACCTCGACTCATTGGAAATATTTTGTCGATCAATGGACGCGGTAATCCTACGGGCCGACTCTATATAGGTAATCAGTCCACACCTAGCCTAATAAACCATTCGTGCAAGTTAAATAAGGAATTAAGTGAAAGACATGGACAACCTCAAGATCCTTAAGTGATACAAAGTGTAAGGTCCATTAAGGTTCTTATTACCATTTTTTTTCTTTTTGTTTCTTTTCACACATTTTTTTTCTTTTTATTAGTTGGAGCTTCATTCTCCCAGGGTCAGGTTTCGTGCATCATTGCCCATGAGGACTTACACTATCACGTACACCTTTCCCCAAATCTCCACATAGGGCAATCCCTACCACCTGTGTAACGGGAGTTCGGTCGGCGCATCCCAAGTCAGATGACTCGAAAGCACCAGGCACAAAGTCCCCTCAGACCTACTTTCCCGAGTGATAGGAGCCGTGCGAGAAGAGAGAACACCTACTCACTTATTTCTTATCTACACATGAACCAAAACCCCTACACTTAATGTCTTACAACAAGATTTAAAGGGTTCTTGACTACAACAAATTTCCTAAATTAACAAACACGAATTATTGACTCACTAGGCTCAGGGTGGATTTCTTTAAATGTTTGAGCACTGAAACCCTATGATTACTCACCCCCAAAAGAAAACTGGGGTGCATCCTAACGACTCGATAAATCCTAAAGCCACGTACTAGATATCCTAATGCATCAAGTTCAAGACAATTTTGGGAGCTTTCTTTTTACTTTGCCTCTCAACGGTTTTGCACATGCTAAACACACGCAAAACCCACAAAACATTTTCTTTCGCAAACACATGAAGATTTTGAAAGAAATGTGGAAATTTTAAAGCACTAGGCAAGCAAAAGAAGACAAGTCACCAAAGGATCATGGCAAGAAGATATATCGATATTAAATGCAGCACACTAACATGACCCTAAAAATGCAAACAAAAGAAAACAAAATCAAAAGAAAAGACTCGATTATGTACACACGTAAAACACCCCCCCACACCTACTTCATGCATTGTCCTCAATGAATGTGAGCAAGATACTACATGGATTTATGCATGAAAAATGAGAGATCTCACCAACATGAAGTACAAAGGGAAGTTCAAGGTCATGTTGATGGACAGAAACCCGAATTCCCTCAAAACCTGTGAGATGCTAAGGAAGGGATACAATTACGTCAAAGAATTGGGGCTCAAATACTCAAGGGTTGCAGCTCACAACAATCGATGCTCACTGAAGGAGTCTTTTATTGTACTTTTTTTCTTTTTTTTCTTTTTTTTTCTTTTTTTATATAATTATGTACAAACATAAGTTCCCATCTTCATTTGTCAAAAGACATCAAATGGGAACCTCAAGAGTGGGTCAATGCACTTGGAAAGGGAACTTGACACCACACGGGGCCAGAATACGCATGCGTGGGCCCCCTTCACAAAGAGCACCGGATGAAATGAGAGGTTCATGAATTGGACGCAAATGCGTCTCATTCAAAGGATCAAACTGAAAGAGCTTGAACCTCTCAAGAGTTTGGGAAATGATGGGCAACGGAAGAAGAGTTTCTCCCGTTGCGCTGCTGAAGTTATGATCGTCAATCCAAACTCTCCAACCAACAGGCTGGTGGGTCGGAACAAGGTCAAGCACCTCGTTATGCATGTCCAACTCACCAAGAGAACAGGAAGTGGGTCTCATACCCAAAGTATCCTCCAAGGAACTCCTAATACCCTCATGAGCAATGTAGTTGTTTGATGTTCCATTATTTCCAAGATGATCAGGAACAATAGTGAGAGACAAACTCTCATCAGGTTGTTTGAAATTGAGGGTACTAGGGAGCTCTTGCTCCACCAGAGGTGAGTCCTTAAGAGGCACAACATGAAGATCATGTGGCTCAAGGGCCACGGGACAAAAACATAAGGCACAATCCTGTGCTGACTCATAATGAAGCTGGTCCAAGTTATTCTCAATTTGAATCGAATCCTCCACTAAGTGATCGTGAATTGAAACCCCAAGTCCCTCAGACTGACTAGGAGTTTGACTTTGAAAGGTTGTGCTTTGAATTTGTGGATGTGGTGGTGGTTCGATATCAAAAGATGAATCCTCATGTTGACAAGAAAGGTGACCCTCCTCACGTTCATGGAATTGTTGTGTCATTTGACTCACTTGCAATTCCATATTTTGCAAGGAATTCAAGTTGGACTTCAATAAAGTTTGAGTGGTTTCCATGAATGTTTGGAGGGTTTGTTTTAAGGAATCAAATTTGGGGTCAACAGTGAGGTCCAAGTCAGAGCTTGGGAAATTTTTGGGTTGGGTGTTGATGGGCTGAGAATGAGTCCAATGATTTGAAGTGGGGTGTTGGTAGAATTCTGGGTATTCGGGAGGAGGATATTGGGGTGAAAATGAAGTATAAGAATTTCGATAAGAATTGTCTCCCCACGAATCCATCACTCTCGGGTTGTTTGCGGATGCGTAATGGTCATAATGAGCATTTTGGGAAAAGGTGTGCTCATACTCAGGCTCAGGGGGAACATAAGGACATTCCCCGATAACATGACCACTCAACCCACAACAGTCGCACGGTACGGCTACTGGAGCCACCGGTGCACTCATGTCGTCTGCCATACGCATGAAAGAGGCCAAAGTTTGTTGTAATGTCTCAATTTGTTGACCAACATAAGATCCGGCATAACTAGATTGTAGTCAGCAGTCGGTGGTGCCTCTCTCATGTTACCCCAATATGAAGACTGCTCAGTCACAAAATTGCGATCGTCCCAACCATACGGGGTGTTAGTCTGAGTCCCCCAGGTTGCATGGGTCCGGAGTACCAGGGAGAATCGTCCTGGTCCCAACAATGATATGGATGGTCGCCCATGTAACCATCCATCTCAAGAAAAACTCTCGAGTCGACCACTCTCACCACCACGAGGCTAAGCTCGCAAAAAGTGCTCGACTCGACCCTAAAACGCTACTAGAGAGTGTAAAGGGGAGGAGACTAAAGCGTGGAAGAAGGTGAGAAGAAGATGACTCAGAGGAGAAGGGAAGAATCCCTAAAGCTAGCGTGGGTGAAGGGATCAGGTAGAAGCCTAACTAGCAAGCACGGCTCAAACAATGTAAGGCAATGGGTCCTTAAGCTAGACGACGCCTAACTTCGAGGTCACTAGCCTCGACACGCCTCACCTCCCTACAACGAGGACCACAATGCCCAGCAAGTGATACCAGATCCGGAGATCCAGTACCTCCTACTATCGACAAGGTAGGCAACGCCGATCAGGTCATGACGGTCTCAACTAGATTACTCTCCTAGTGCGCCCGCAATCCTAGGGCCAATGTCTACTTGCTTTTAGTTAAGGCTTTATTAAGAGTGGTTTTTGGGCCAAGGAAAGGGTGATGAAATCCCCCACCTTATCTTTTATGGGACAACCCCTCCTTAGTAGCGATTTGATCCTAGATCTAGCAATCAATCGCTCCAATCAAACGCTCTCTCACTCTTGTCCTGATGCAATTCCTACTAACTAATGCATTGGCATACAAGATGCATGAATGAGTGTAGGAAATGCGTACCTCACGCCAGCACTCAACAACTGAAAAGAAAGCTAAAAGAAAAGACAACTATATGCCTAAGTCAATACATGATGCGTGACCTAAACAAATAAGAACGTCTAGTCTTTTGCTTTGGATTTTAAGGCCAAGTTGATTAATGGGGGAGTGATTAATGATCTGGGAGCAAACCAGAAGTCACAGCATACAAAATAGGGCTCCCAGATAACACAAATGGCAACACTAACTACCAGAAAAAATTACAAGGCAAGAAACTCTCACCAGGCCACCAATTGGCGGTCTACAACCGCTGATTGGCGGTCTGTTTAGGTTTGCTCTTCCTCAAACTTCTCCAGTAGCCTCCCCTTGATCTTGTGGTTCCCTGAAACTAAGAAAAACTGAAAACAAAAAATTAAAAACCCATCGAATCGTCCAAACCAACGTCTGGACATAGCACCTCCCCGACAACGGCGCCAAAAACTTGATTGATCGTTTTATATTTAACCGCAAGTGCACGGCCGCGTTGAAGCGGTGGCAAATACGGGTCGTCCACTGGGAGGTGTGTCGACACTTGGTTTGTGCGAAGGCGAGAGGTAAAGAAAGGGAAGAAAGGTTGGTTACACTAAACTACACTACAAAGCTGAAATGAGATGGAGAAGAAACGATAAAACTAAACCCCAAAGGGGGTAGAGAAATAATGTGAACATAAATAAGTGTATGTGTGTGTGTTCATTAAGCTCTTCACAACATGTAGTGCATGAAATCATAAAACTACATCCAACTTTCCCTCCACATGAATTAAGATTTCACTACATCATTAAAATATACAAGACAATAGTTGGAATGAAGCTACATGAACTCAAGTATAAAGACTAGACCCTACTATGCCTCCACATGAATTAAGATAAGACTACATCATTAAAACATACAAGACATTAGCTAAGGTAAAGGCAACAAGAGCTCATACACTACAACTTGTGTTTCCAATATTAACTTCATCCATATCCTAACCTTATCATTCCCCATAAAATAGGTCCACTAATCAAAGCATAAGCTAAGCTTCATTCAAGAGCATTAGCATATCAAAGATAAGAGTGGAGACCCATTAGATGGTTATGGAAATCATATAAAGCTCAAGGGATAAAAATAACACACACTTAATACACTACATGATTATATCACATATTTCTCCACCCCCCAAATGGGGATGAAACTACTCATTACACTAACTATATTAGCAAAAAGAAAGCATAATACTGAAATGAAAGTTATACTAATCAAGCAAGAAATATTAAAGAAGCATAAAATAAAACAAGCAACAAAACAAACATATGAAAGGAAACTAAACTAAGAGAGAAACAACACAATTAAAGGAAAACTTCTATTATTAACTCACTCAATTACAAGTAGCTCTTCCTCCACTAGAGTTTTGCTTCAAGGCTTCACTCTTAGTAGGGAAGATGGCCACCAAAGAGAGAGATGGATACAATGGGAGGTGAAGAGTTCTATTTATAAGCATGGAAAAAGCTAATCCGGGACAATCCCCCGATGTGGGACTAAACCAACACCACAAATAGACTAAGAATACACTAATACACATTCTCCGCGAAACTTAGTGGATCCAGAGCAATATGGACCGCCAATTAGCGGTCCAAGACCGCCAATTGGCGGTCTATAAGTTCTGGATTCATCTGGGATTTGTTGTGGGCTTTGCTGGTGGTCTTTGTTGGTCCTGGATGCATCTACTTGGTTTGTTGGAGCTCCGACCCGAATCGAATTGCCAAAATACTCCCCATGATGGTGTGGAGTTTCCTGGTTTGCTCTTAGGTCCTTTGGTCTTACGATCAGGTCCTTCTCCCTTGCATCTTAGTCCCCAGGTCTCACAATTAAGTCCTTTTTCCTGCTTTTGGGTCCTTTCATGGCTCTTCTCTTCAAACCTCTTTATTCCTGAAAACTAAACATAAAACTCGTCACGTAGCATTGCTTAGGTGTAAGATAATGGATATAAGATACAAATATAAGCATGAAATGATGTCAATCAGACCCCTTCTCCTTCCCTCCATCCATGAGTTTCTAACTCTCTCCAAAGGGTGGGGGTGACAGATTTAGGGTGATGAGAAGAAGAATGATGTTATTATTTTAATTTCGTGTTAGTATATTTTGATTACTTGAGTTTATGTTGAATCATTTATCATGTAATGCTTTATAAATAATGTGATTTATTATAAGTTTCTGATTTCTACTTGATTTATCATGAGATTTCTAAACAAAACCCGATATCTAAACCCCCACCCGCTCGACTCTCATCCAAATTTGCTTTATTCTTAGTTTGTTTTTGTTGTTCTTGCTTTAGAAAATTAAAAATCCAAAATCTCAAACCAACCTTATTTCTCTCTCTTTTCTTTCCTTAATCGAAAATCACAAAAATAACAATATCTCTTCCTCATTGTGTTCGACCCGTACTTGCCACGTCTTCATTGATGCCGTGCACTTGTGGTATAAATAAAATTCCCATCAGGACCTGATCGTAAAGAAAATATGTTGGTTGTAAGAGTCCATAATCTCGTGAACCTGATGAGTAATTCAACAATTAAAACGAAATTCGTTCGAACCAACCCAAATGCGTAATCGATTAAGTTAAGCTGTTGGAGAAATTTACGTCTGATCCGACCCAAATGATCCACCACTGGCGAATCCAATTGGTTAGCTTGCGCTCGAATTTCTCCAGCAGGTCGGTTGTAAAGTCATAGCACTCTGAAACATGTAGATATGATTTTTAGCCGTCTGATTGCATCCAGATTAATCCAGATCCTCTAATCTTCTATAAATACACTTGTAATCTTTCTTCTCCTCTCTTTCTTCTTCCCCAATTAGAGTAGATTTTATTTATTGCTTAGAGTAAGTTTTATTACTTGCTTAGTAGTAGGTTTTATTTTTTGCTTAATAGTGTAGTGGAGGAGAAGAGAAACACTATCTTGTAATATTTCTTTCTTAATCAAGTTTTAGTTTCATGTTCTTTATGTTCTTGTCTTTCATTTGATGTAACTTTTATTCCATTGCTTTGGTTATATTTAGTTTTATTTACTTGTTCATGTGTTGTTTTTTTGTTCTTTTATTTATTATGAATATGATTAGTGAGTAATCCATCCTCATTGGGGGTGGAGGATGATGTGAAGTGTGAATATTGTTAGATTTGTGTGTGTGTTCTAATCTCAATTTTGGAGCTTTAAATGATTTCCATAATCCTTTAATGAGTTTCTCACTCTTGCCTTTGATGTGTTAATGGTCATAATATATGGTTATCACATGCCTTGTTTAGTGGACCCACTTTATGAGGAATGATGAGGTTATGATAAGATTGAAGTGGATAAAAACAAAAAATACACATGTGAGAATGTGGTTATCATTAACCTTATCTTACGTAGTGTTTTGCATATTTTAATGATGGTGATAAATCTTAATCCATGTGGAAACACACTTAAGATAATGACTATTATAGATGTCCATATTAATTCATGTCATGTGAGCAGAATTGTACACATGCGTCACATATTTACATTGTTGCATGCATTCTCCACCTTCTATGAGATTAATCACATTTAATTTACAAATTGTAAGTAGCATAATTTAGTGCAGATACACTCACTCACTCTTCATTTCTTCCACTACTCGAGTTTGGTCGACGATGACCCGCACTCGCTCCTCGTGGATACTGAAAGGAATGTGTGTTCTAAAAGTATTCTTTTATGTCTTTTTTTAAGAATTGAATGTAACAACATTTTTTTCCTTGATTAATGTATTTGTCTTTTGGAAGTGTTAAGGGAGATACATGGGTCATTAATTATAGAGCTCTAAAAGATAATGGTTTGCATAAATCAAAAGTAATTCACAATCATAGTGATTAACATGAGACATTAATTACTAAGATAAGATTGTCATGTTGGTTAAAGGATATTGTAGCTCTACAAATATTTTAACAACATGAGTATATGAAATAAATAATGTTTTCTTTCATATATTGAATAGACCTGATAAATGAAACATTATGGAATTTTATTTGTGTCATTAATGTTTTCATTGTGTCTTTGAATCCTAAGATATGAGACTTATCTTTTTTTCACACGAGAAGTATATAATTTGATTATTATCAAAAACTATTATCACACATAGTGCATAATAAATATTAATTGGTTATATAGAAGTTGTGCGGGAAAATGACATATCCCCGGCAACGACGCCAGAAACTTGTTTAAAATTTTTAATAACTGCAAGTGCACGACCGCGATGAAGCGGTGACAAGTACGGGTCAATCCACGGGGAGGTGAGTAACCCCTGGTTTGTCAGAAATCAAGTGGCGAAAAAGGGGAAAGAGATTTGATTATGCTAAGCTAATTACACTAAACTAGTAAGTAAGAAATGCGAAAGAAAGCAACTAAAGATTGGAAATCAGGAAGAGAAACCCCTAAGGGGTGGAGTGTGTGCACATATTGTAGGATCATGAGGGTCTCTAATTCTATTCACTTTTAACCCCAATTACCTACTTGTTTAATCGATCAAAGATGTCCAGCAGAATTTAAACAAATAAACAAGCAAGTAAGGAAAGACAAGCAAACCACAATGGAGAAGGGGGATTTTACAGAGGTTCGGCACCCCACCCGGGTCCTACTTCGCTCGGATCACCGAGCTCCGCTCACGACTTCACTAACCACTCCCCGTTCCGGGCCGGAACAGAACGCATTTACAATCTTCAAGCTCGCGAACAACCCTCGCCGAGCTTGGCTCCTCCTCTCACAATCCGAGAGGATCACTTCGGGCTCTCACCGAATTCTATACTCTTGTCTTGGGCTTTCACCAAGACCCTTGCATCCTTTGACAACACTGGAGTAGAACAAAACTCTCTAATCTTGAGCACACTTGAGTAGAATATGGAATTGATTACTAAGTGTGGAAGGTTTTGAGCTTGTGAGTGTGTGAAGCTTTCTCTCTAATGCAGGGGACAAATAATAGTGTGAGAGTTGTGTTAAAATGTGTTTTACAACTCTATTTATAAGCTCTTAAAGAGTTATAGCCGTTGGGGATGAAATGAGTAAAGATTGTGTAAGATACACAAAACAGAAACTGACAGGACCCAATTCTGATAAACTTCGGTCGACCGCTTGTCATTTTTGACCAACATTCGGTCGACGGTTAAGGAACGGTCGACCGTCAAAGGCTATGACTCTGGTACACTTAAGTGATCGGTCGAACACCGAGATAGGTTCGGTCGACCAATTTATAACAGGCTCTATGGGGTTGACAAACAAGATCATATTCGGTCGACCGAAACAAGGTCCACGGTTGACCGAAAGCAACAGGTAGTTTGGGTTTGTCGAGTTATGTTAAGTTCGGTCGACCGAAAAAGGTCCTCGGTCGACCGATACACTAAATGTATTTGGGGTATTTAGAAATAATACGAATACGGCCGTTGGGTATAAACGACAAACCAAACGGTCGGAAATTTGTTGTTACTCGGTCGACCGAAAAGGTCTGGACGGTCGACCGAACATGGGAAGTAAAACACTAACAGGATATATGAACACTCGATCGACCGAATGTGGGCAGACAATTCAGGTTAAGTGTTTTCTGGTCTAAGTTTGAGTGATCTATTAAAGTCCAAATTATATGAAATTTTGTGTGTGACTTCTATAGGGAACCTAGTATGTGTTTGAGTAGTTTTTTAGCTCAAGTATGCTCAATCACACAAAGTTCCTAAGACTCAAAGAAATACAAATTACATGTCTTCAAATGAGCTCGATTACATGTCTTGACTTGATTTCCTTTCTTCCTTGAGTCTTGATCACCTATACAAGTTAGCACAAAGCAATATATATGCAATGCAATGTGTGCTACTCTACATGATTACAATTAAGATTAGGTTGATTAAATCATAAAAACATAGATTAAGGCAAAAAAGCCAACACATATGAAGTGAAATAAGTGATGAATGATGCATGTAAGCATGTATCTGTGTGTGTGTCGTGTGTGTTTTCATGCATAGGAAATGTCTAAAGATGTGGAAAAACCTATCAATCTATTCACACAACGTATCGGCAATTACTACTTGATTATCATAAGACAAGGCTCAGCATGAGAAGTGTTTAAAGATATGGCAAGACTCATTAAAAACCATAAACTCATGTGAAGAACAAAGCTAAGCTTGGGAGGTGTCTAAATCTTATGGCAAAACTCATCAAAACAAAGTTTCTTCAATCAAGCAAGCAAACAATCACAAATACAAACACTTAACTAACATGTAGTATATTCAACAGGAAATTTCAGTTAATAAACATGAGGAAACTAAACATGGTAAATGTCTAAATCTTATGACAAAACCTATCAAAAATCCCCCAACATGTAGATGATTAAAATACCCCCAATGAACATAAAAAATGCAAGTTTACACAATCAAAAATTCATCAAACATCCAAACATCACAACATATATGTACATCATCTCCACCCCCAAAGTTGGATGAAACTACTCACTAATCATTAAGCTAACTATTATCTTAAGAAGGGAAAATATTCTAATAATTCAACTAAGATTAATTAAACAAAAATTAAGCTAAGCGAACAAGAAGATAAAAAAGACAACATTAAACTAACAAAAAAATCTTTTATTAAATGACTCACATTACAAGCAGCATCTCACTACTTGAGTTTTTGCTTCAAGGCTTGACTCTAAGTAGATGGATTAGCCGCTAAGCAATGGGTAGTTTGCAAGGGAGGAAGAATAGTTCTATTTATAGGTGTGAAAAAAGAAAACTGGGGACAATCCCCCGATGTGGGACTAATGAAATATTCCCAGAATAGACACAGACACAACCCATATCTGGGTGAAACCGGGGCGGTTTCTGATAAAAACAGACCACCAATTGGCGGTCACTTTTTCTCGGATCCGACCCATTTTCAGATATCTTCTTTAGTTCTTCAATTGGTCACATGTGGTGCACTCAGATTGGTTATTGGAGTTTAGGCCAAGATCTAATTGTCAAAATACTCCTGATAATGGTGTGGAGTTTGTTTATTTGCTTATTGGTCCTTTTGGTTTACATTCAGGTTCTTCCCTCTTGCATACCAGTCCATAAGTCTCACCACTCATTCTTTTTTCTTGCTTTTAGGTCCTTTTTGTGTCTCTTCTCCTCAAACCTATTTATTTCTGAAACTTAAACATAAAACTCGTTACGTAGCATTGTTTAGGTTAAACATAACGGATAAGACACAAATATATATGCATGATATAATGTTAATCAACTTGAGTGATGATATTATTGGGTCACATGATAAAAAAATTATAATGTGCACAATGTAACTTATGTATAGTTAAATATTTGTAATAGTTTAAGAGATCAAGAAAAGAATATATAATACAAAGATGACGCATTCCTACTTTGTATAATATTCTTAATATCACGAGGCAAGGAATAAACACAAGTAATATTATTTCATATCACTAAGTGGATCGTGTTTAGTTTAAGTAAACAAAACATCTTTGTTATTTGGGTAACTATAATGTGTAGCAAGATACCACTTATAGTTTATGATGTAAAGTGTTTTATATCATTGCCAACATAACTTAGAGCCTCTTATAGGTCACACCACAAAACTAGAAAACAAGAAATATGATTTTGCATTTTACGTGATGTATTGAAATAATATGGTGAAATGATAAAATCGATATGTTGTAATAACCTCAAGGTTAGAAAAACAAATTCATTTATATGAGATGTTCATTGATTCAGTTATAATATCACAAGTGCACGATCATGATGAAGTGGTGGCAAGTACGGGTCGAGTCTACAGGGAGCGCGTGCGAGTCAAAAGCTACCATACTCGAGTGGGGAAAAGGAAAAGAGAGGTCGGATTACACTACTAAGCGTATGAAATAAGAAAACAATCAATAAAACTAAACCCCGTAGGGGGTAGAGAAAGAATGCGAAAATGAAGATATGTGTACGTGTGTGTTCTATTGTGCTCATCACAACATGTAATACATGAAAGCCATAGCAAAAAATCCGACTTTGCCTTCACATGAAATAAAATAAAACATTATAATTAAAACATACAAGACAAAAATTGAAATGAGGCTAAATGAACTCATGCATAATGACCAAACCCCACGATGTCTCCACATGCAATAAGATTTAACACAATTATTAAAATATACGAGACATTAATCAGGATGAGGCCAACATGAGCACATGCATGCACATGTTATGTTTTCATCTTCCACTCCATCCTTATCCTCACATAATCATTCCCCATAAAATTGGCTCACTAATTTATGCATGTGCTAAACATCACTCAAGATCATTAGTACATCCAAGATAAGAGTGAAATCCCATTAGATGGTTATGGAAATCATGTGATGTTCAAAGGTTAGGATTAACACACACTTAATAGATCACATAATCACATCACCTTCTTCTCCACCCCTAATGGGGATGGACTACTCCCTACTCATCTCTAAACTAAAGAAAGTATAAAAACAATAAAAAACCCATGGAAGAGATGTAGAAAACTAGATTAAGCAAGCATCAAACACAAAGGAAATTGCATAAAATGGAAAATATCAACATAAAGAACAAGAATGAAACTAGATTAAGAAATAAAAACACAAAGTTTGCTCCTCTCCAAACCTCTTATTGACACTACTAAAAACAGGAAACTAAAACCTACCCTAATTGGAGGAGGAGGAGGAAGAAGAGGAAATGAGACATTAATACAAGTCTATTTATAGAAGATTAGAGGGTTTGGATGTATCTGGTCATAATAAGATGACTGTAACTTAGATCTGGATGTTGCATATTTCTTTGACCTGATCCACGAGCAAAATTGTGGCTAAAATGGAGCAAAATGATCCACCAATGGTGCATCAAAATCCACCACTAGAGGATCAAATGACCCTGATCAACCTCTACTTTCTCCAACATGTTAAGTTAGGTGTTTTGCACGTGGGATTGAACCCCGGTCCATTGTCTCGAGCCGATTTGATTTTAATTGTTGATTTACTCCTCAAGTTATGGACTTTTGTGACACAATATATTTCTTTACACTTTGGTCCCTCTGGATTTTCACTTGGGTCTCCATGCGTGTTCAGTCCATTCCTTGGGCATTACAAACATGTCCAAAAACCTTCCAAATCAGTCCATTCTTCTTGCATTTTTGTCGTTTTCTCTTCCTTTCTCTTCTTTATCGTCTAAACCCTGAAACACATCAAACAAACATTCGAGTAACACAAAATGGAGTAAAATAAAGAATATATAGTATGAATGCAATGTATGATAAACTACTGATCAGATATATATATTATGGGGTATAATGTTTGACATTATATATGATAATATATTCGTAATATAATGTGATCCGCAACATTATTACATACAAACTTGCTAAAAAACCCAAAACTCAAAATTTTGTTGGATATTGATCCAAATTCTGTAAAGGCAAAATAGTAAAAAACAGTCGAACGTTTTTCGGGAACCGGTCGACAGAATTTAACAGTAACCTTTTAAGTTCGCAAACGGTCGACCGGCTAGACGCGTGGTTCGACTGAAATTATCAGGAGCATTCCTGGTAAGGTAATGGTCGACCGATGTGTTTCGTGGTTTAATCGAAATTATCAGGAGCGTTCTTGGTAAGGGAATGGTCGACCGCCATGAAACACAATCAGACCGAAAATAATAGAGACTTTTCTTGTAGTTAAGCAGTCGACCATTTTGGCTTATAGTCTGATCGAAATTGTCGATAGGTAACCGATCGGTCGAACGATGGGTTATTTCGGTCGACCGTTTGCCCACGATTTTGCCTGCATTAATAAGAGAATTTTTTCTAGTCATGAGCTGGATTTGATCCAACTTGGTCAAAGAAGTTTATGGGATGATAATGTGTCAAAATATGATTGGTTTAGAGGAGAGATATTCGAGGGATCATTTGTAAGTGGTTTATGTTGGCTTTTTGGCCTTAATTTATGTTTTTCTGATTTAATTAACCTAATCTTAATTGTAATCATGTAGAGTAGCACACATATTGCATTGCATATATATTGCTTTGTGCTAACTTGTACAGGTGATCTAGACTCAAGGAAGAAAGGAAATCAAGTCAAGACATGTAATCAAGCTCATTTGAAGACATGTAATTTGCATTTCTTTGAGTCTTAGGAACTTTGTTTGATTGAGCATACTTGAGCTAAAATCAACTCAAACACACACTAGGTTCCCTATAGAAGTCACACACAATTTTTCATATAATTTCGACTTCAATAGATCACCCAAACATTGATCGGAAAACACTAAACACTTAACCTGAATTGTGTGCCCACATTCGGTCGACCGAAACAAATCGTTTGGTTGACCGAGTGATTATATATCTTGTAAGTGTTTTACTGCTCATGTTCGGTCGACCGTCCAGACCTTTTCGGTCGACCGAGTAACAACAAATTTCAGACCATTTGTTTTGTCGTATATACCCAACGGTCGTATTCGTATTATCTCCATATACCCCAAATACATTTAGTGTATCGGTTGACCGAGGACCTTGTTCGGTCGACCGAACTTAAGAAGACTCGATAAACCAAAACTTCCTATTGGTTTTCGGCCAACCGTGGACCTTGTTTCAGTCGACCGAATTCAATCATGCTTGTCAACCCATAAGAGCTGTTAGTTTTTGGTCGACCGAACCTATCTCGGTGTTCGACCGATAACTTAAGTGTACATAGATTATAGCCCTTTGCGGTCGACCGTTCTTTTACCAATCAACCAAACCGAGTTCAAAATTGCCAAATGGTCCACCGTTCAGCCTGATCCGGTCGACCGAACTTACTCAGTTTTGGGTCATGCAGATTTCTGTTTTGTGTATCTTACACATCTCTTACCCAACTTAACCCCAACGACTATAATACCTTAGAAGCTTATAAATAGGAGTTTCCATGACACAATTAGACATCTCTTACACTTCCATTTGTCAAATACACCTAAGAGAAACTCCCAAGTCTCCCATTCCCCAAATCCTACTCTCCAAGTTTAAACTTTCACATCTTATCATCAATTCCACATCCTAAGCTAAGTGTGCTCAAGTTAGAGAGTGTGTTCCACTCAAGATCTCAGTTGTAAAGAAGCAAGGACTTCGGTGAAAGCCTGAAGTGTTCCTCTCGGATCATGAGAGAAGAAAGTCAAGCTCACGAGGGTGTTCGTGGAGCTTATTTTGTAAAAGGCTTAATCTCGGCCCGGAGCGAGGTTGACAGTGAAGATGCGAGCGGAGTTTGAGGGAGATCGAGCGGTGCTTGCAAGAGAGGAAGTAGGCGGGAGGCCGAACCTCTATAAAAATTCGGTGTCATCATTGTGGTTCGCTTTACTTACTTGTATTTGTTTAAATTCTGTTGTGCATATCTTGATTGATTAAACAAGTAGGTAATTAGCTTAAAAGTGATTAGAATTAGAGACCCTCACGATCCTACAGTTTACACCTGATGTGGGTTTGAGGACACCTTATAAATAGGTCACTCCACCCTTCCTTTGTTTAATTAATGCAAAACCTTCTCTCCATATTCTCCATCATTCCATCCAAAATTTCTCTCTATTAGATTCTAACATTGTATTAGAGATTGATTGGCTAGCTTCGATCTCTCTAATCATGTTTGGAGTTTGGTGAACACTTGGAGGAAATTCCGAGGCCATTCAACGTGCAACTCGACTCCGGATCATAAAAAGGGTTTGACAATCCTTTTGGGTATGGTTCTTCTTATGCATTTTAATATTGTGTATAGTGCATCTATTTTAAAATACTTTGCATAGTCTTTTGTACATGAAATTGTTGAATAAATATGAAACCCGATCCTATTTGCTTGTAAAAATTAAAAATATATACTCGAGCATAGGGCACGAAATCCTACAAATATGACTTGTACTTGTCACCCCTTCAACGTGGTTGTGCACTTGTAGTTTTGAACTTTAAAATACCATACAAGCATCAACAAACGAAGGGATGTTTCCTTGTTGGAGTATTCGGTTCATTGGGATTTCAGGAGTCGAGGGGTCAACACGAGTTGTGGTTCTTGTGCATGTAAGTAAATTGTTTATGAGGGCCTCAACTACAACACCCGTACATTGTTGGAGTCAATGTGTCAAGTTGATTTCCAAATGAAACCCATCGATGAGGCATGGGACACTTTTGAATTAATGGCTGAACGCACCTTTGGGTGGGACACCATGAGAGAGCCAGCAGCCGCCAAGTCTTCTTTTCGAGCTGGATCATATCAAGTTGAGTCAACTATCGCGTCTGAGGCAAAAATGACTGCTCTCATGCGTAGTATTGAGAGTTTAGAGTTGGACCGAGCTTCTGTAGCTCAGGTCGCTACTCTCGCGTGTAGTAGGTGTGGACTTACAGGACATGATTGTAGGATTTCGTGTCCCTATGTATGTATATATTTTAAAATTTTAATATAACATACAAAATCGATTTTCATATTTTCAGCAATTTTATGTACATCTATTTGTGTTTTATTCTAATAACATGCAACCTACATTTATTAAAATAATCCACAAGGATAGAATCATACCTAAAGGTTCTCTAAAACCTTTTTGACGATCCGGAGTCGCGATGCCCGCTGAATCGTCCACGGAATTGCCTCCGAGTGTTCACCAAACTCTAAACAAGGTTAGAGAGAAAGGAGCTAGCCAATCAATCTCTAACAAGGTTTAGAATCAAGCTAATTACCCCTCTTTAAGCTCCTGCGATTCTAATCTCCAAACTTAATTTTACTAAGAGAAATTTCGTGGTGATTAGGGAGAGATTAATGAGAGAAAGAATTTTGCATTAGTATTAAAACAAGTAGGAATAGGCGCCCTTTTATAGGCTCCCAAAATATCCTTATCAAGAGCTATTATTTAGTCATGATCCCTTGTTTTTCTCTCCTAAAATTAATCTCTAAATTCCACTTAATCACCCACAAAAAACGTTTCTAATTAAATCTGGAATTATTCCACCCATGATTTAATTAATCTCTCAATAATTCAGGTAGAATCGTTATTGTTCGGTAGACCGAGTATTATTCGGTCAACCGAACCATTCAGTTATAACACGTGTTCGGTGCACCGTGAGCTAGACGGTCGACCGAATCTGTATGAGAAAAATTCCCTAGAATAATTCGGACGAACCACGTCTTGTAATCGGTTTACCTTTGACCCACCAAAATCGCTCCTGTAACATAGTCATCGGATGACCGGGTCACCTTCGGTCTACCGAAAATACTACTTCTCGGTTGACCGTTTCCAATCGGTTAACCGAACCCGATTGTCTAGGCACTCTGGGCAATCTCGGTCAACCAATTGCGCTTACCCGTTCCCTATTCGGTTAACCGATCCGAAGATGCCCCGGTCGACCGAACCAAGAACGGTTCATCGTGTTTGACCCTGATTTTACCTTTATCAAATTTTGGATTTATTTCCAACAAAAT
Organism: Triglochin maritima; assembly: GCA_963682175.1. Lineage (NCBI taxonomy): Eukaryota > Viridiplantae > Streptophyta > Magnoliopsida > Alismatales > Juncaginaceae > Triglochin > Triglochin maritima. The sequence continues at coordinate 10,877,690 of OY821785.1, forward strand.
TTGATCTTTTGGGTTTTTTTAGCAATTCACATCCTATATATATTATCATATGTAATATTAAATTATTACACCCCATAATATATACCTCATATGAATTTATTATGATTCTAATTATGTTAATTCAAATAACATATTGATTTTAATTAATTCACCACATGTGTCCCATTTTCACAAGAAACCCGACACATCATATGAACTTAAAATCAAACCTCTTGTTTCCCAGCTTTGTGGTGTGACCTATGAGAGGATCTAAGCCTAATCGGCAGTGATATTAAACACTTAATATCTCAGACTATAAGTGGTATCTAGCTACACATTATAGTCACCCAATTAGCATACATGTCTTTGTTCCACCTGAACTAAAACACGATCCATTTAGTGATGTAAGTGCACCACTTGTGTCCGTCCCTTGCCTCATGATATTAAGAATATATACAAAGTAGAAATGTGTCACCTTTGTATTATATTCATTTCTTGATCTCTCTAAGCTAATTATAACTATGTGACTTAACTCAAGTCACATTGTGCACATTATAATTTTGCTTTATCAAGGGGCCCACTAATATCATCACTCAATTAAGAGGGCAATGATAATCGTTTGACTAGCTATCTTTTCCAGCACAAGTCATGTTCAACCAACTATTGCCGTTATCACTACACTCATTGGTAGCTTTTGACAATAATCAAATTAAACACTTCTTGAGTGAAATGATATAAGTCTCATATCTTAGGATCCAAGACACAGTAAAAACATTAGTGACATGAAACACAATTCCATAATGTTTTACTTGTTACGTCTATTCAATATATAAAAATAATCTTTTCCTCTTTTATATACTCGTGTCGTCAATTATTTGTAGAGCTACAACAATCGATGACCAACACGACAATCTTATCTCGGTAATTAATGTTCCATGTTAACTACCATGATTGTGAATAACTTTTGATTTATGTAAACCATTATCTTTTAGAGCTCTACGGTTAAGGACCAAACGCCTCTTCCTTAACACTTCCAAAATACGAATACCATAATCAAGGAACAAAATGTTTGCACATTCAACTCATAATAATTGACATATAAAAGTAAAACTTTTAGAACACATTCCTTTCAATGATGACTTGGAATGTGCTTACGCTCCAAATGATACTGAGCATGCAAATGCGATGTATCAACAGAGGCCCCGTAAAGACCCGTATAGTCACTCCTACAACCCGGGATGGCGTAACCATCCTAACTTCTCTTGGGCCCTAGTGGGTTCACGGTCAGAGCTCTCACACACAATCTCAACCTCCACCTTATCAACCACCACGCCCATCGACAACCTATCAACCCCCACATCAAAGGTCTCAACACCATAATTACCAAGCTCTCAGGCCTCATCGTCGGGTTATTCTAACCAAACTCTACTACCCCCAACGAGTTGACCCAAAGGACCCCTCTACTGATTAAACCCTTCAAACGTTCATACAGAGCATGCAAAGTTCTTTCAATGCTTTGGAAATGCAAGTTAGTCAGTTGGCTCATCAGTTTCATGAACGTGAGAAGAGTCACTGACTGAGTCAACCCGAGGTGAATCCTCGGGGTACCTATTCTCAAGGAAGGCCACCAGTGCCTCATGCTACATCTGAACCGACTCATCATATTAATGTGATTCATACTTTGAGATCTGGTAAGGAGGTGGACAACTACATTGGGGTGCCTTCCTTGCAATCACGATCTCTTGGTGTCACCAGACCTGCAGTGATACATGCATCTATGAGGGAGCTGGATCCTGAGGTTCCCTCAACAAATACTTCCAGGAAAGAGCTTGATCTTGAAGTTCCTTCTACATTTATTTCGACAATGGGGCCAGACCCTAAGGTCCCCTTGTCTCCTCTTGTGTCGAAGGAATCAGATTCTGAGGTCCCCACTCATGTTTCTTTGGACCAGAATTTTGAGGTTCCTTCGGAAAACCCTTATGCCCCTAAGGCGCCATTTCCCGAGCGCCTTAAAAAGAAAACTACAGATCAACATGACAAGATGCTTGAGATCTTTCAGCATGTTAAGGTGAACATGCCTCTGTTGGAGGTGATTCAACAAATGCCACCTTATGCCAAGGTTTTCAAGGACTTATGTACCAAGAAGAGAAAAACTAATGTTCCAAAGAAAGATTTTCTTGCTGCTAACGTGAGTTCTTTGTTGGCACAACCCATGCAAGTCAAATACAAGGATCCTGGTTGTCTTACTATCTCTTGTGTGATTGGTGAGGTGTCCATACATCGAGCTTTATTGGACCTTGGTGCATCTGTTAATCTTCTATCATATTCGGTCTATGTCCACCTCCGTCTTGGAGACCTCAAGCAAACAAAAACCACTCTTCAATTGGCTGATAGGTCTATGAAGAAACCGACGGGCGTGGTGAGAGACGTTTTGATCAAAGTGGGAGAGTTCATTTATCCAGTCGATCTCTTTGTTTTGGATAATGAAGTTGTGCCCAACCCACTTGGACAAATTCCTATTATTCTAGGGCAACCATTTCTAGCAACTTCAAATGCCTTGATCAATTGTCGCAATGGTCTGATGCGCTTGACATATGGTAGTCAGTGCGCTGATTTTAATATCTTCACCATCGGCAAGAAGTCAGGTGCCTTCGATGACCATGTTGGGGTCAACCTTATCCAGGGCATGGATGAAATTCAAGTTGAAGGCACCTTCAAATATTTCAGAGAGTTGTTTGATGGAGATCTTGATGGTGCTGAAGATGTTTCTCTTGGGCTGACACAGGAAGGTGCCTTATCTTGTGATCAAGTGGCCTTTGAGCCATATCCTTTTGATCATGTGGCTCTTGAGCCACAAGATACCATTTTTGTGGCCTCTGGGCTACCAGCTCTTCACTCTGTATCTTTTTGAGGACCCCATGTGGGTTAAGAATCAACCACCTGATACACTACATTTCAAACAACCAGACAAAGGTTCACCTCTCATTCATGCCTTCTATCTTGCTCATTCGCATGATGCATCAAACGACCACAATGCTTATAAGGGTGTCAGGTGGTCAAGCAATTCTTTTTCTGGACTTTATCATATGGGTAAGAAGTCCACGGTGTCACCTTGTGTGGATGAAATGATCTCGGTGCACCCAAATATCGGTGGGAGGGCATACATTGATGACCCTCAACTCTATTGTGGAGTGGAAACATCTTTGTTTCCATTTCCTTTCACTGACCCTGCTTTTGGAAACATGAACCATCATTCGTGGTTCATAAACCTCTCAACAATCCTCTTGTTTCTTATGTTGCGAGCCCATGCAGGTGCATTTCTGGCTCGACAGATGGCGGGTTCCCATTTGATGTCCCTTGACATATGAAGATGGGAGCCCATTGTCGTACATAGTTATAAAAAAGACTCCATGAGCGAGCATTGATTGTTGTGGGCCCCAACGTTTGAGTATTTTGGGCCACATTTCTTTCACGTATTTGTATCCCTTCTTTAGCATCTCACAGGTTTTGCGGGAATTCGGGTTTGTGTCCATCAACATAACCATGAACTTCCCTTTGTACTTCATGATGCATTGCATACATTGCATCATATGTCTTTCATCTTGATAGAGGTTCAAGCTCAAGTTGAACTCCAATTGATTGCATAAGAAGCCAGGGACCTGATCGCAAATTAGAAGGACTAAAAAGTTATTTTGGAGGAGTATTCAAGAAGAAATCAAATTCGGATCTCCAAAGATATGCAATAATTGATTTATACGCGTGGAGGCCACCTACAACATACCAAAAACACACCCACAAAAGAACGAATTCATCTGGACCATCCATGTGGCGGAATCGCCGCATCTAACGGTCAATATGCGGCGGAATCGCCGCTCGGGTTGCGATCCGTGCCTCCCAAATTCGTCCACTTATGTAATCACACGTGTCCTTCCTGATGCATACTTAGGGTTTCTTGTATCGGCTATAAATAGCCCCGGAATTGTGTTGTGAAGAAACTTTTTGTATGACATTCTAAAGCAATAAAATTCTGCCCTTTTATTTCTCCATTATCTTTGTCTTTTGTAAGCTTAGTTTTAGATTAATGTTTCATGTTCTTAATTCCAGTAGAATAATCTAGTTGTTCTTTACTCTTCTCTTAGAATAATTTGTTGCATGCTTAGAATAATTGTATTTGTTTTCGTAGATCGTAGTTTAGTATAATATTTCTTTCTTTTTGTTTTCATAGGCTCTCGATGATCTCCATGAACCCTTCTCCTCATCTTCTCCCCATGGGTTTCTAAAACCCTCCAAAGGGTGGGGGTGACGGATTTAGGGTTAGAGAAGAGAGATCGTTTTTATTTTAATTTCTTGTTAGTGTTTTGATCATATGAGTTTTTGTTAAATCAATTATCATATGATGCTTAATATCTCACTTAATTTATAATAATTTTCGTAATCTCTAATTTAACTTGAAGATTCATAACTCCCACCCACTGGACTCTCATCCATAGTTATTTCTTCTTAATTTTTGTTCTTGTTGTTCTTGCTTTAGAAAGATAAAAAAATATATAAATCCAAAAATCTCAAACCAACACTATTTCTCTTTTGCTTTCCTTAATCAAAGAAAATCACAAAAATATAAGAATCTCTCCCTCCTTGTGTTCGACCCGTACTTGCCACCGCTTCAACGCGGTCGTGCACTTGCGGTATAAATAAAATCTCATCAAGTTTTTGGCGCCGTTGCCGGGGAGGCGACGAGAATTTCAAGTTTTTTTGTGATTTTTGTTTGTTTTGCTTGGATCTTGGTTTTTCGCGATCTAACGTTTTCTCTGTACTTTTCAGGAAGTATTCGAGACGACGCAAAAATCCGGACGCAATCCAAGGTGACCAAGCGGCGAAATCGCCGCACCAGCAGTGTCCTTTGCGGCGGAAACGCCGCACGGGTTGGACTTCTGGGCGTGAAATTTTTCTGACACGTGACTCATCTCTGGGTGGACGCGAAGAGAAGCTGGAAATTGTCGAGAGCTGGCGGCGAACCCGACTGAGCGTGCGTAGGTAACCTTTGTTGCCTTTTCCTCGAAATTTCTATTTTCGAAAAATTTCCTTCTTGGTAGAATTGCATGTGTAGGGCAAACTTCCATAATTGACACTAATTCAACTTGTGACCTCAAAATTTTGCAAAATTAGAAAGGCCTTAGTGCATGCATCATTTAGAGATTTTCTCGCATTATGCATGCTAAATTTTGCAAATCAATTCATTGTTGAAGAGTGCTGGAGGCAAGGTACGTGCGCAGTTTTTATCGGTTGCATTTAAGAATATAAATTAGTTTGCATACAACCCTTGCAATTGTCCCCCACTAAAGACCAATGTTTGACTATCTTTGCTAGATTTAAGTTAAACTATCTTAAGGGCAACTCCGTAGGAAAAGATACGGTGGGGATTTCATCACCCTTCCGTGGCCCACAAATAACAATCCTAAAGTGTCACCCAAGCTTTAAAATTAAAATCAATTAGACACTGGCCCCTAAGGATTCGGACTCAACTAAGGAGAAGATTGGTTTGACTTGCTATGACTTGAAGCTGATCGAATTTAATTTGGTGTCTAGAAAGTGTTTTTGTGTTGACGTAAGTCTTCCAAGCGAAGTGGTTGTCTAATTGGCACCGACTCTGTCGGAAGCGCCCCCACTAGCTATACACGGCCTGGCCAAGTTGGTTTGATTAGTGAGGGAGGTGAATCAAACGAATCAATTCGACTCAACCAGTTAGGAGTCGTCTAGACTTAAGCTACACTAGGTCTAGGATTGTTTGAACCGTGCTTGTTTAGGAAACTTCTGACCAACCCTCTCATCTATCTTTTAGAGTTAAGTTTCCCTTCTCATCTGAGTCTTCTTTCTCTTCTCACCTCAATTCTCTAGATTAGGATTCCTTTCTCATCTTTTCCCCTTCTATTGTTTTTTTTTCTTTTTCCTTTTTTTTTGAAAAAAAAAATATAAAAAAAAATCAAAAAGTAATTGATTCTTGAATTTGAATTTGGAATTTAAATTTCAAATTTGAATTCAAAAATTAATTCAAACCGGTGCACTCATATTTGGGTTCGAGACTTGAGCAATCGACTCTCACGAGGTCATCTAGATTCCAGTCTAGAGCTTAGCCCCAATCCACCTGTTGCACCACCTCACCCGGATCCAATGGGTGAGAATGTAGTGGACCCACCTGTTGCACCACCTATGACTCTGAGGGATCGGTGCTACCCAACGATGGCTGCTCAGCCATCGTGCATCGTTATGCCCACCATACCGGGTCGCGACTTCGAACTCAAGGCACAATACCTGAGTATGTTGCCCAAGTTCACCTCTAAGGAAGATCCATATCTCTTCCTTAGAGAATTTGAGGAAATCTGCTCCCTTATGCATTACCAGCATATCCCTGAGGAGGCAGTGCGTCTTAAATTCGTGCCTCTAGCACTGAAGGACGACGCTAAAAATGGCTATATAGTCTAGCCGAAAGATCTATTAGGAGTTGGGCTGAGTTTGTTCAAGTGTTTTTAAAGAAATATTTCCCCAACCATAAGACTATTAGGATTAGGAATGAAATTTGTGCATTCGTTTAATCTGAGAGCGAGCCGTTCTATTCATATTTGGAGAGATTTAAGCACCTTCTGACCCAATGCCCTCATCATGGAATTCCAAGATGGCAATTGTGCCAAATTATCTATGAGGGATTAACACCTACATCTAGAGTTATGCTAGAATCAGTAAGTCAAGGAAGCTTTATGTCCAAAAATGAGAATGATGCTTGGACTTTTCTTGAAGACTTGGCTGATAATAGTATGCAATGGGACACTGCTAGGGCACCAACCAACCCGAGTATTGGATCTAGAATAGCAAATCAATCCAGATCAGGTGTCTTAGCTGTAGATGCTTCTATAGCTGCTGAAGCGAAATTAGCCACCCTTATGCGTAGGATGGAAACTCTAGAGCTTCAAACCCGACCTCTAGTAAATCAAATCTCTTCTGTTTCTTGCTTTAGGTGTGGTCAACCTGGTCATGTTTTGGAGGAGTGTGCACACATTTCTTCGGACATGGAACAAGTTAATGCTGCATTTAATCGTCCTAGGAATGACCCTTATTCGTCAACCTATAATCCAGGTTGGCGCAACCATCCCAATTTTTCATGGAGCCAAGGGAATTCAAATCCTGCACCCATGCCTCAGCAAGGTCAACCACCTAGACAACAAATGTATTCAAACAACAACAATAATAGTGATGGCCGATTAACTGATTTGGAAAACTTAATGAAAACATTTGTTCAAACAACTACTCAATCTTTTCAAAAGCTAGAGACTCAAGTAAGTCAATTAGCACAAGTTGTAGGTGAAAGAGAAAGAGGAAGATTCCCAAGCCAACCCGAGGTGAACCCAAGAATTAACAATCCACATAATCAACATATGGCATATCAACCACATCAACATATGTCATATCAACCACCTCAACCATTTAATCCTCAATCATTCAATCCTCAACACATTAGGCCTCCACCTAATGTACCACATAATGCACCACCTCCTAATGTGAACAATAACAACAGACCAGTTCATATGGTTCAAGAAGAAGAGCAAAATCAACACATTAATGCTATACTTACATTAAGATCTGGAAAATCTGTTAATAACAATGTCACTCACCCCTTGGCTAATGAGCCTAATAATTCTGTCACACCTGAGCCATCCAATGAGCCACCAATTCAATCTGAGGAACCAATTCAAATTGAACCCACTGAACCTGAAAGAGTATTCATTCCTAAAGCACCATTCCCTAATAGACTTAATAAGAATCATACAAATCAAATGGAGAAAATGTTGGAAGTCTTTAAGCAAGTAAAGGTAAACATCCCTTTATTAGAAGCTATTCAACAAATTCCACCTTATGCAAGATTCTTAAAAGACTTATGCACCAAGAAAAGGAAAACACAAGTACCAAAAAGAGCCTTCTTAACTGCAAATATAAGCTCTGTGTTAACCCAACCCACACAAATCAAATATAAAGACCCTGGTTGTCCGACTATTTCATGTGTAATTGGTAACACCTTAATCAATAGGGCCTTGCTGGATTTGGGTGCTAGTGTTAATCTGCTTCCCTACTCTGTATATAAAGAATTGGATATAGGAGACCTTAAACAGACTAGGACCACACTCCAATTGGCTGATAGATCTGTTAAGATTCCTAGAGGTGTGGTTGATGATGTTCTGATCAAAGTGGGTGAATTCATATTTCCTGTGGACTTTGTTGTCTTAGACACGGAGCATGTTGCTAACCCTAGCAATCAAATTCCTGTGATCTTAGGAAGACCTTTTTTAGCCACTTCCAATGCCCTAATCAATTGTAGGAATGGATTGATGAAATTGTCATTTGGGAATTTGACAGCTGAGCTTAATATTTTTAACTTAGGGAAGCAACCTGGAATTTTCTCTGATGAATCGAGTGAATTGAATTACATTCAGGATTGTAGTGAAGATGAGTTGATTTCGGATTACTTAAATTTCACCCAATTGGATGAAGTTGATTTTCAAAAGAACCTGAGTGGTGAGGCCACAATTTGTGACCAAATCAATTATATAGGTTCAAATCGATCTTCACCCAATTGGTCAGCCTTAGGTGGACTTTTAGCCGAACCAAGACCTCAATCCAAACCCTCACTACAAGAACCACCATCACTAGAGTTGAAGCCTCTCCCTACTACATTGAAGTATGCATTTTTAGGACCCTCATCCACCCTCCCAGTTATCATAGCATCGGATTTGACCCCCAATCAAGAGAAGGAATTGTTGAGAGTCCTCAGTAGGAATAAAGAAGCTATTGGATGGACCATGACCGATATCAAGGGGATTAGCCCATCTATAGTCCAACATAGGATCCATTTGGAAGATAATACTCAACCCCGTAGGGATCCGCAAAGGCGGCTTAACCCGGTCCTAACTGAGGCGGTCAAAAAGGAAATACTTAAGTGGTTGGACAATGGAATTATATACCCTATATCCGATAGTGCTTGGGTTAGTCCTGTTCAGGTTTTCCCTAAGAAATCTGGAGTTACGGTAGTTGAGAATGAGCTTAATGAGTTAGTCCCGACCCGTATCCAAACCGGTTGGAGGATTTGCATTGACTATAGGAAACTGAATTCTGCAACCCGTAAGGACCACTTCCCTCTTCCTTTCATAGATCAAATGTTAGAACGGTTGGCCGGATATGAGTATTATTGTTTTCTAGATGGATATTCCGGCTATAACCAAATTCCTATCGCTCCTGAGGATCAGGAGAAAACTACCTTCACATGTCCATTCGGCACGTTTGCTTTCCGTCGCATGCCCTTTGGCTTGTGCAATGCTCCTGCCACATTTCAAAGATGTATGGTTAGCATCTTCTCTGATATGGTGGATAATTTCATGGAAATTTTCATGGATGATTTCTCTGTCTTTGGTCCCCCACTTTTGCCAATTGTTTGAACCATTTGGAATTAGTACTAGTAAGGTGTAAGGAGAAGAACTTGACCTTAAATTTGGAAAAATGTCATTTCATGGTTAAGAATGGAATAGTGCTTGGTCACATTGTGTCTAAGGATGGCATTCAAGTGGATAAAGCCAAGGTGGATTTGATTAAGCATCTCCCTCCACCAACAAATGTCAAAGAGATTCGTTCATTTTTAGGGCATGCCGGATTCTATCGAAGGTTTATCAAGGACTTTAGTAAGGTGGCTAGACCATTGACTGAATTATTAGCGAATGACTCTAAGTTTGAATTTTCTGATAAATGTTTGGAGTCCTTTAACCACCTTACGAGGGAATTAACGTCGAAACCCATTATTCATTCACCCGATTGGACCCAACCCTTTGAAATAATGTGTGATGCATCGGATTACGCCATAGGAGCGGTGTTGGGTCAGAAAATTGAAAAGAAACCTCACGTGATATATTATGCTAGTAAAACATTGAATGATGCCCAATTGAACTACACGGTAACTGAGAAAGAATTTCTAGCAGTCATTTTTGCCTTGGAAAAATTTCGACAATATTTGATAGGCACACATGTGATTATTTACACGGATCATGCGGCCATAAGACATTTAGTGAACAAAAAGGATGCCAAGCCGCGTTTAGTGCGCTGGATCCTACCACTGCAAGAATTTGATGTCGAAATCCGTGATAAAAAGGGTTGTGAAAATGTAGTCGCCGATCACTTGTCTAGAATTCCTCTTAGCCCAGTGAATAACACACCAGTGAATGAGAACTTTCCGGATGAACAAATTTTGGCTGTGTCTGGCGAACCATGGTTCGCCGATATAGTCAATTTCTTAGTAACTGGTGTGACCCTGACTGAATGGTCTAAGAACGATCAAACCAAATTTAGGTCCCTAGTGAAGAATTTTTATTGGGATGACCCATATCTTTTCAAATATTGTTCGGATCAAATCATTAGGAGATGTGTTCCTGAGGAGGAATTTGCAAGTATTCTATCTTTTTGTCATGACCAAGCATGTGGAGGACATTTTGGAGCTAAGAAAACCACGGCTAAAGTTTTACAGTGTGGATTTTATTGGCCCACCCTATTTAAGGATGCATTTGCATTTTGTAATTCTTACTCTAGATGTCAAATGCTAGGAAAACTCTCTCGTAGAGACATGATGCCTCTGCATCCTATTCTCATAGTTGATATCTTCGATGTTTGGGGCATCGATTTTATGGGTCCGTTTCCAATGTCTTTTGGGAAGGAGTATATCTTGCTAGCTGTGGACTATGTGTCCAAGTGGGTTGAGGCTATCCCCACAAAATCCAATGACAACAAAGTTGTTGTCAAATTTCTGAAGGAGAATATTTTCTCTCGATTCGGTACTCCACGTACCATTATCAGTGACCGGGGTACTCATTTTTGTAATCGATCATTTGAAGCTTTGATGAGAAAATATTCCATAACTCATAAGTTAGCTACCCCGTATCACCCTCAAACAAGTGGACAAGTTGAGGTTTCCAATAGACAAATCAAGCAAATTCGGGAAAAAAACGGTTAATGCCTCACGTAAGGATTGGCCTGTAAAAATTAATGATGCGTTGTGGGCCTATCGGACCGCTTTCAAGACCAATTTAGGAATTTCCCCTTACCGGTTAGTCTTTGGAAAAGCGTGCCACTTACCGGTCGAATTGGAGCATAGAGCCCTTTGGGCTATTAAGCAACTGAATATGGATTTAGAGGTAGCTGGTAATGCTCGAAAAGTGGATTTAGTTGAGCTTGAGGAAATAAGAAATGAGGCTTATGAGAATGCTAAAATTTATAAGGAAAAGACCAAGGTTTTTCATGATAAATCCATCGTTAGGAAATCTTTTTCTCCTGGACAGTTGGTCCTTCTCTATAACTCTCGCCTTCATCTCTTTTCCGGCAAACTCAAGAGTCGTTGGATCGGCCCTTTCATGATCAAAACTGTTTTCCCTCACGGAGCGGTCGAGATCAGTAATCCGGAGAACGGTGAAAACTTTAAAGTTAACGGGCATCGATTGAAGCCCTACTTAAATCGTCCCTCCAATGTTGCAGAGGAAGTCGTGTTTTTACACGCAATTCCTCATTCTGATTAAGTTTTAGTTTATTTCTCAAAAAAAACGGAAAAAAAACGAAAAAAAAATGTGAAAATAATAATAATTGGTACTTGACTTATTTTGGAAAACGGTGGAAGTACATGTCTTATTTTTCTAAATCTAACGTATACCACTTTAGCAGTATTCTATCACCATGGTGTTTCCTGAGAAGAACTTCCACCCGTTGCTTGTTAGTGATCAAAATGGCACCCACTTTTACGACGAAATCATAGCACGGAGTTGGAGCTACTTGGTCCATAATAACAATGATGTGTACTGCCCTAGCTTAGTGGAGGAGTTCTATAGCAGTATCACTAACATAGACCTGGACAGTGGGTACATTTTACTGAATTGGAGAAACAAAGTCTGGGCGATTGACCTCAACATCATCTCCAACTTGACTGACATACCGCAATGGGCCTCCACTTTGCCATCCGAGGAACTCAGTTTCTATCGGTCACTCATGGGACCAGATTGTGTGCTTAGCCGTGATCGGGGTATCAAGGGCACATCCATGTACCGGAATGTCTTTACAGCATGTAGGTGGGCATGCCAAAATGTCACGAGTAATACCCACAACACCTCTTTTCGCACCGTTGAGATGGGCATCGTTCACTCCCTGATGACCCGTGATCGCACTTACTGTATGTGCCGACGGCTTCTGACCACCATTGCAGAAGGCCACCAACGCAACTCCCAACCTCTGCCATGCCTTGTCACCACTATCTGCAAGCACTTCATGGCTTATGAGGCTTTCTGGGTGTACGAAGCCGACATGCTCCCTTGTACGGTGGAACGAGAGACATCCTCCTACCGTGGCACTATAGCAGACCTGTGGACACCTCCAGAAATGGAGAATGCTATGCAATCAAGTGAGTCATCTGAAGACTCCACAACATTCTGGGCTCGATCAACCCCAGAAAACTCTGACGAGCATAGGTCCCGAATGTGGGGCGGGATGAAGCGCCTCAATAGCAAACTGAACAAAGCACTCTCCGACCGTGGAGAGTCGTCATCCCGAAGGCGGTAACTTTATTTTTCTTGCATTATTTTGCATACATTGGGGACAATGCATGAATTAGGTGTAGGGGGTGACTAGTTATCTACCTATCTGTTTTATTTTTATCTATCTCTTACAAAATAAAAAAAATTCAAAAAAAAATCAATGTTTCATGACATAGCTTAAGATCGAACTACCAAAACCCGAGTACAAATTGCATTGAGTTTTTGTTCCTTATTATATAGTTCTGCTTGTAGAAACTACGACATAAATCTAAGTTCCAAAGAAATAACTCATTGCCTTTTAAGACATGTATGCACTTAAATTGGATGAATCAAATCTTTGAAGTGGTTGATAAAAAGCAGAGGTTGAGGAAAATATACCGGGAAGTGTGGACTTCTAATAGCAATTAAGCCTTGAGGAAAATAAAAGAAAAAATAATAATAAAGGAATCAAGTGAGGAAAGCACATTTTGCAAAATGATTACAAAAGCCCAAGCCTTTGAGTCACTGGTCCGTAGGGGTATCTTGAAACCCGGTAACTTGAGTCTGCCAGCTCGGGATTATCGACCAAACTCGCTACACGAATGCAAAAAGGGTAAAAGTGTCAAAAAACAAATGTGTTGAATCACGGAAGAAAAGAAAAAAAAATATACATAATACTCAAGGCCCAAAGCTAAAAGAATGATCCATGCCATGGTTGATCCAAATGATACTTCACCACCAGAGGAGGCGTGCAAAATAATATAAGTGATATCATGTGTAGAAGGGTTAGTGGTGTGAATGTTGGAGGAACAAAGACCAAGTCAAACTTTTTATAAGTTAGATTTGTATAATGAGCATGCAAGAATTCTAAGTGAGATGTATAAGGTTGAGGTGGAGATATCAAGAGCTATTAATGAAATATTGAATTAAGACTTTGTGGGTGTGTCAACTGAAAACCCTCACGAGACAAAACTCGTCCTCTAAGGAAACTTGGAGGTTTAAAGGCTTGTTGCACATGCTAAGTGCAACCGTGATTCCTACGAAAGTGAGTTAGGATTTCCCTGCTTCCATACTTTTAGTTTTCATGTTTTGTTTTGCTCGAGACTAGCAAAATCTAGGTGTAGGGGTATTTGATGCATTGCATACATTGCATCATATGTCTTTCATTTAGATTATTTTTATATAAATAAATGCTACTAAGGTATTGTTTTGAGCAATTGTGCAGAATTTAGGAGTTACAATACAATTTACCAATATTCGAGCTAAAATGCGTGCAATGGACTTAGATGGATCACAAAGACCAATTAGATAGAGGTTCAAGCTCAAGTTGAAGTCCAATTGATTGCATAAGAAGCCAGGGACCTGATCGCAAATTAGAAGGACTAAAAAGTTATTTTGGAGGAGTATTCAAGAAGAAATCAAATTCGGATATCCAAAGATATGCAATAATTGATTTATACGCGTGGAGGCCACCTACAACATACCAAAAACACACCCACAAAAGAACGAATTCATCTGGACCATCCATGCGGCGGAATCGCCGCATCTAACGGTCAATATGCGGCGGAATCGCCGCTCGGGTTGCGATCCGTGCCTCCCAAATTCGTCCACTTATGTAATCACACGTGTCCTTCCTGATGCATACTTAGGGTTTCTTGTATCGGCTATAAATAGCCCCGGAATTGTGTTGTGAAGAAACTTTTTGTATGACATTCTAAAGCAATAAAATTCTGCCCTTTTATTTCTCCATTATCTTTGTCTTTTGTAAGCTTAGTTTTAGATTAATGTTTCATGTTCTTAATTCCAGTAGAATAATCTAGTTGTTCTTTACTCTTCTCTTAGAATAATTGTATTTGTTTTCGTAGATCGTAGTTTAGTATAATATTTCTTTCTTTTTGTTTTCATAGGCTCTCGATGATCTCCATGAACCCTTCTCCTCATCTTCTCCCCATGGGTTTCTAAAACCCTCCAAAGGGTGGGGGTGACGGATTTAGGGTTAGAGAAGAGAAATCGTTTTTATTTTAATTTATTGTTAGTGTTTTGATCATATGAGTTTTTGTTAAATCAATTATCATATGATGCTTAATATCTCACTTGATTTATAATAATTTTCGTAATCTCTAATCTAACGTGAAGATTCATAACTCCCACCCACTGGACTCTCATCCATAGTTATTTCTTCTTAATTTTTGTTCTTGTTGTTCTTGCTTTAGAAAGATAAAAAAAAAATATAAATCCAAAAATCTCAAACCAACACTATTTCTCTTTTGCTTTCCTTAATCAAAGAAAATCACAAAAATATAAGAATCTCTCCCTCCTTGTGTTCGACCCGTACTTGCCACCGCTTCAACGCGGCCGTGCACTTGCGGTATAAATAAAATCTCATCACTTCACATTGGTGAGATCTCTTCTTTGTTGCATAGATCCATGTAGTATATTGCTCACATTCATCGAGGACAGTGCATGAAGTAGGTGTGGGGGTGTTTTACGTGTGCACATAGTCGAGTCTTTTCTTTTGGTTTTGTTTTCTTTTGTTTGTATTGTTAGGATCATGTTAGTGTGCTGCATTTAATATCGATATATCTGCTTTCCATGATCCTTGGGCGACTTGTCTTCTTTTACTTGCCTTGTGCTTTAACATTTTGACATTTCTTTCAAAATCTTCATGTGTTTGCAAAAGAAAAATATTTTGTGGGTTTTGCGTGTGTTTGGCATGTGCAAAATCGTTGAGAGACAAAGTAAAATGAAAGCTCCCAAAATTGTCTTGAACTTGATGCATTAGGATATCTAGTACAGTGGCTTAGGACTTATCTAGTCATTAGGATGCACCCCGGGCTTCCTTCGGGGGGTGAGTAATCATAGAGTTTCAGTACTCGTACAATTAAAGAAGTCCACCCTGAACCTAGTGAGTCAATAATTCGTGTCTGTTAAATTAAAGATGTTTGTTGTAGTCAAGGACCCTTTAAATCTTGTTGTGAGACATTAAGTGTAGGGGCTTTGGTTCATGTGTAGATAAGAAATAAGTGAGTAGGTGTTCTCTCTTCTCGTACGGCTCCTATCACTCGGGAAATTAGGTCTGAGGGGACTTTGTGCCTGGTGCTTTCGAGTCATCAGACTTGGGATGCACCGATCGAACTCTCGTTACACGGGTGGTAGGGATTGCCCTATGTGGAGATTTGGGTAAATGTGTACGTGATAGTCTAAGTCCTCATACGCAAAGATGCACGAAACTTGACCCTGGGAGAATGAAACTCCTAGTAAGAAAAAGAAAAGAAACAAAAAAGTAAGAAAAGAAACAAAAAGAAAAAAATGGTAATGCAAGTAAGAACCTTAATGGAGTTTACACTTTGTATCACTTAAGGATGTTTAGGTTGTACATGTCCTTCACTTAGGTCCTTATTTAACTTGAACGAATGGTTCATTAGGCTAGGTGTGTGGACTAATACCTATATAGAGTCAGCCCGTAGGATTACCACGTCCAATGATCGATAAAAATGAGTCCATCGAGTCAAGTTTCTAGATTGAATAAAATATATTTGTTCATATTTTGTGGGTATATCCGTTGAAAACCCTCAAGAGACAACATTCCTCCTCCTTGGCGACAAGGGGGTTTAACGGCTTGTTGCACGTACTAAGTGCAACCGTGATTCCTACGAAAGTGAGTTAGGATTTCCCTCTTTTTCATATGTTTTTTCCTTTCTTTCGTTTTTCTCTTTCTTTGTTTTGCTCGGGACTATCAAAAGTTAGGTGTGGGGGTATTTGATTGGCATCATATCATGCATATATTTGTGTTTTATATCCTTTATTCTTACCCTAAGTAATGCTACGTAACGATTTTTATGTTAAGTTTCAGGAATAAATACGTTTGAGAAGGAGAGACTCTAAAAGAACTTAAAAGCAAGAAAAATGACTAAGTTGCAAGACTTATGGACTGAGATGCAAGAGAGAGGGACCCAAATGTAAAACCAAAGGACCAATGAGCAAATGAAGAAACTACACACCATCATGAGGAGTATTTTGGCAATTGGATTCGGGTCGCAAGCCACACAACCGATTAGGATGCATCACACATGAAGAAATCGAGCCAAACAACAACACTTCAAAGCAGAGCCCGATATGAAGCATATAGACCGCCAATTGGTTGCCCAAGACCGCTGATTGGCGGTCTGGATTTGTCCAGATCTTCTGAGGTTTAGTCGGGTCATGTATTAGGGTGTTGTATGTCTATTTTTAGTAGTGTTTTAGTCCCATATCGGGGGATTGTCCCCGATTGACTTTTTCTTTGACTATAAATAGAAGTCCTCCTCCCTTGTATTCTACACATGGTCGGTGGCCATGCTCTCTACTTGAAGTGAGCATTGGAGAAAAATCTCAAGTAGGGAGAGGCTACTTGTATTGTGAGTTTGAAATTAATAAAGTTTTCCTTTAGTTATGTTGCTTCTTTCTTAGTTTAATTTCCTTTCATATGTCTTGCACGCTTCTTTAGTTTTATGTTCTTTCAATTAGCTTCTTTAATATTTCTTGCTTGCTTAGTTTAATTTCCTTTCAGTATAATGTTTCATTTTGTTAATGTAGGTTGTAGTGTAATGATTAGTGAGTAGTTCCATCCTCGTTTGGGGGTGGAGAAATATGTGATATGATTATGTGATGTATTAGGTGTGCGTTATTCTTAATCCTTTGAACCTTACATGATTTTCATAACCATCTAATGTGATTTCACTCTTGTCTTTGATATGCTAATGCTCTTGAATGAAGCTTACCATATGATTAGACTAGTGGACCTATTTTTTGAGGAAGGATGAGGTGAGGATATGGATGAAATTGATAAAGGAAACATGGCTTGTAGTTGCATGTGCTCTTTTTGCCCTTACCTTGATTATTCTCGTGTATATTTTAATGATTGTGTAAATCTTTTTTCATGTGGAGGCATAGTGAGGTTTGGTCTTTATACATGAGTTCATTTAGCTTCATTCCAATTTTTGTCTTGTATGTTTTAATGATATCGTGTTATTTTATTTCATGTGGAGGCAAAGTTGGATTTGGTTTTATGATTTTCATGCACTACATGTTGTGATGAGCATAATTGAACACACACGCATACACATATCTTTGTATTCACATTCTTTCTCTACCCCCTATGGGGTTTAGTTTTATTGCGTATTTCCAATTTCTTTCGCATTGTAGTGTAGTTTAGATCATAACTCTTCTCTCCTTTCTTTCCCACTCGCCTTCGAACCAACTAAAGTCGACACACCTCCCTGTGGATCGACCCGTATTTGCCATCGCTTCAACGCGGTCGTGCACTTAGGGTTATAATTAAAATGAATCAATCAAGGGCCAAAGAAGCATGACAAATGAAAGGAAGTCGATATGATGGAGAAAAGGGGTGGAGAAAGCCTGGGAAAAAAGGTGCAAAAGCAGGGCGAGGCTGTGGAGGAGCGAGAGGATGGTTTGGAGGAACAAGGGAAGGCCATAACGAAGTGGAGCTCATAACGGATGAGGATGCTCAAACGGGAACGAGGAGCCTTGGAACGGGGTTGGTGACGGTTGAGCCAACGAAAAAGCAACACAGTTTGTTAGAAGAAGAACCAATCCGAGCTGAGCTTGTTTCAATTCACCAACCATGGAGTAGTTTCCTCCTTTGGGGGGGGACAAAAGCTGTTGCACAAAAGGTGCTAGCAGGAGATGTTGTGACCAATAGAGGGGAGCAAACTAAAAGTGGAGAACAGCTTGGAGTGGAGCACAAACAAGTTTCTGCTAGGGAGGGTCCTAAATGGGTGTCTTTTGCTCCAAGAGAGGGAAATTTGGTTGAAAATTGCAAGGTGGGAACAAATTTGTGGTTTCAAGGCCAGCACATGATGTGCAAGGGGGAAAAGAAGATAGGAGTTGTGGGGAGCAAAATATGAATGGTCTGAGTGGAGTGTATGAGTGCACCTCCGATCCCAGCCATCTACGCCTAAGGGAAATATCATTACTAGATAGAGGGCTATGAGAAATAAAACAAGCATAAGAGCCTTGGGTAGGTTCAAATCTCTTGCTGACCTTGAGGGAAGAGGGGATGAGGAAGATATTGCAAACGAGAAAATGGATGTAGGAAGCACAATTGAAGCTCCCTTTCAGCGTGTGGGTGGCGAGAAGAGGAATGGCAGCAAGGCTTTGTCCCCACCACCTCTGGTGGATCTTGAAGTACTTTCTCCACAACCTGGGCAATTAGAGAGAAGGGTTTGGAACAACAAAAAGAGAACTGAGGCGGTAAGGGACGAAAGTCGCATATTGCAAAATCATGAATGTTCTCGTGTGGAATGTGCACGGTACAAATCTCCCCAACCATGCGCAAACGATTCGGAGAAGAATAAAGGAGGCAAAGGCGGACATTGTGTGCCTCGTTGAACATAAAGTGAAGTTTAAGAAGATGGAACGCTTCCGAAGAGCAATTTGGGGGCACGAGTGTGCATCAAACAACATGGTAATAAATTCTGGAAGATTTCTGGTTTTGTGGAAGGAGCTGAAGGTGGACCTGAGGGTCACTTACGAAACCACGCAAATGCTGCACCTGGAGGGTAGTGAGAAAAGGAACGAGAAGAATTTGGTTATTACGGCGGTCTATGCTGAAAATGGGCACTTGGAGTGGCGTTCGCTCTTGGATGATCTTATCCGAGCAGCACCTCCAGACTTGACGCCTTGGATGGTTTGTGGTGACTTCAATTTCATTAGGAATGCACATGAGAAAATGGAGTGCGGGGTTAAACTTGATGGCTATGGATGAATTCCATGTTTGTGTAGACCGACTTCAGCTTATTGAGGTTCCTTCAACCGGTGGCGAGTTTACATGGTCCAATTCGTCGCACGGGGAGGCATGCATTGATAGAATACTCATGACTCATGTGTGTCTCGAGGCTTTCCCTGATTTGTTCTATGTTGTGAGGGATAGGGACTTGAGTGATCACTCGATGCTCATCATGGCCATGGAGAAAGAGGGCCATCAAAAGAAGCGGATGTTTAGGTTCGTAAATTTCTGGGTTCAGCATGAGAAGTTTAAGGATGTGGTGAAGGAGGCATGGGCTACAAGGGTGGTAGGCACTCCCATGTTTAGATTGATGGAAAATCTAAGTGAGGTGAAGGAATCATTAAAGAAGTGGGGTGAGGAAACATTTGGTAATATTGAATGGAGAGTAAGCGAAGCCCAACTCTCGCTTGCTGAAATCAAGAAACAAATGGAGGAATACCCGAGCGATGAGAACCTACTACAACGTGAGGGTTTTTCTAAGGTGAAGCTAGACCAAGCCTTGGTGAGGGAGGAGACTCTTTTGATGCAGAAATCAAGGGTACGATGGCTACGTGAAGGTGACCGGAACTCGAGATTTTTCCATGCTTCCCTTAGAGCGAGGAGAGCCACAAACACTGTGAGGAGAGTGAGTGAGGAGGGGGTGGTTATTGAGGAAGATGAGGCTATCTGAGAGGTCTTTTGAAGGCGTTATTCTAACTTGTTTGCTAGTGGTTTTCAGGTACAACATATTGATCCCATGTTATGTCTTTCTCAGTTGGGGGAGGATGAGAAGCTTGCACTTATCCAACTTTTGGATATGAAGGAACTTAAGAAGGTGGTGATGCATTCGAATGTGGACAAAGCCCCAGGACCGGATGGGTTTAATGCAAAATTCTTCAAAGCCACTTGGGATTGTGTGAAGGGTGACTTGTTCAAAACTGTCGACACCTTCACGAGGAGTGGAAAGCTACTGAAGTGGGTCAACTATACATCTATAACCATCATTCCAATGAAGACGACACCAGCCACGGTTGATGATTATAGGCCCATCTCTCTCTGTAATATGGTGTACAAGTTCTTATCGAAGATTTTAGCAAATCGATTGAAGGTGCTTCTTCCGAGTTTGGTTGGGAAATACAAAGTGCATTTGTGAGCACAAGGCGGATCAACTATAACATTTTACTTGCTCATGAGATATGCCATAATATGCACAAGGGAGGAGGAAGGGGGCGGATGTGTTTGAAGTTGGACCTTAGAAAGGCCTATGACTCTATATCATGACAATTCCTCGAGGAAGTGGTGAAGCATTTTGGTTTCCCAACACACTGATGTAAGCTTATGCTGGCATGCGTCCGAGCATCCTTCATGGTCACGGTGAATGGAGCAAACTCGCAACTGTTTCACGCAACAAATGGATTACAGTAAGGGGACCCGCTAGCCCCTACCTTTTTGTTCTTTGTATGAAGGTGTTTAGCTCTATGTTTAGAAGGGAGGTGGAGAGGGGCACCCTCAAACCAGCAAGGTGTGGGGATGTACAAGTTTCTCATCTTCTCTTTGCAGATGATGTCATGGTTTTTGCTGCAGCTACTAAAGCAAATGCGAGGACAATCAAACAGATACTTATGGAGTTTTCAACTACTTCCGGGATGCAGCTGAACACATCGAAGAGTCAAATATTCATGGGGGGTGAAGCACATGAGGGCACCTGGATTTGTGTGCATTTAGGCAGGGATAAAGGTACCTTCCCGGTCACATACTTGGGCCTCCCACTATTCTCCTCACATCTAGGTCGACACAAGTGCATGAGGCTGATCAATAAGGTCCAGAAGCGACTTAGCATGTGGAAATGGAACTTTCTTTCGATGGTGGGTCGTGGGAGTTGGTGAGAAGTGTGCTTGTGTCTATGAGCATCTATTGGATTTCGGCTTTTCTTATCCCGTGGAAAGTTTTGAAGTAGAGAGCATCATGACTCACTTTGTATGGGGGAGGCCCTACCAAGTAGGTGGTTGTAGCTTGGAAGGATATGTGCACACCAAAGAAGGAGGGTGGATTGGGGCTTCGGAGACTTCAGGAATGGAATGATGTCGGGCTGCTGCATCTCCTTGGCTGGTTGTGGAGGATGGTGGCTCACTTCGGGTTCGCTGCATGAGAAGGAAGTACTTAAGGAACTAAAATATATGGTTAGCAAGGCCACCATCTGTGTGCTCATGGGCGTGGCGGGGCATCTTGAGTGTCCGAGAGTTGGCAAAGGATAAGATCCAATAAAAGTTGGGAGATGGGACAAAAATTAAGTTCTTCACCGATCCATGGTGTGGTCAGCCATCACTATCATCACCGAGGGGAGAGCGCCTTCAATATGATATGGGAGTTTCAAAGGACACGTTGGTATCATATTTTATCCATGAGGGTGCATGACTTCTTCCTGAACTGAGGTCCTTAGAGATGGCGGTATTGTGGCTAAGAATACTACAAATCAACATACATGGAGGACGAGACACCCCTATAAGGGTGGGAGCGAAGAGTGAGCTATTTTCAATCAAGGAAGCATGGACTTGGGTGGTACCTAGGCATAGGCAAGTGGGCTGGTCAGACTTGGTGTGGCATAAATATCATATCTCGAAGCACACCCTCGCACTTTGGAGAGCTTTGCTAGGGCGGCTATCGACAAAGACTTTCATGTAAACTCGGGGTGCAACCCATGACCCCAAGTGTGCACTATGCGAAGAGAAGGAAGAGGATATGATTCACCTCTTCTGGGAATGCAAATTCACTAGGCAAATATGGGAACAAATGCTACGGATTCTAGAGCTGGATACAAGGATGGGAAGAACACTTGACGTGGAGGTGGATAGGCTGAAGGGAATCCGGGGAAATATAGCACAACGAACCACCATACGACTAGCTCTTGCTGCAACCATTCACGAGTGTTGGTAAGAGAGAAATAGGAGGATATTTGACAATGAGAAGCGCCGACCCGGAGATGTGAGCATGACCATCAAGGAGGCGGTGCGAGCAATGGACACAAGAATTCAGGAAATTCGAGAGGACCCCAAGGCTTTGAGATTGTATGAGCTTAGGTGGACTTAGGTGAGATGCATGTTAGGTAGTCACGATAATATGATAGCCTAGAGTAAAGTCTAGTTATGTACTTAGCATAACTCGAGGGCTGTAAAAGACACATTTTTGTAGGTTGTAAATTTACAATACATCAATACTAGAGGCTATGTCTCCCTTTTTGCTTTGCAAAAAAAAGTATTGTGTCATTGATTCAACATATCCTTTATTAGGTACGACCGGGTTGCGCTATCACCATGAAGAACAAATATTTTACGCTTCGCGTAATGCTTAAACTCCCGTAAAACTTTGGCGAAATCCTGTGTGCCTGGTGCCAACCCGCATTGGACCATAAGGTCAATGCAACCCTCAATGTTAAACTTTGAGCCAGTTTGGTCATCGTCATCCTTTTTGGAGTTCATATCATACAATGCTTCCTTGATCTCGCTAAGGTCATTGTGAATGGCAGACGCCAAAGGCCCCATCCTCGGCTTCTTGTTCCTACCTTTGTAAGGCAATCCTCCCTGCCTTGTTGGCCTTGGGTTGGTGCATCGCACATGATCTACCTTTTGGATGGCAGTGGAGCATCCTACTTGACTTGGTGGTGGGCATCCTACTTCAGTGGGTACGGGGATTGAATAGGTGCCTTGTACTTCTTCAAGCTCGAGTATTGGACAGTCCATTTCCAACTATGGTTCTTGCAGTAATGGTCCATCAACTAATTGCCCCTTCCACTGGACTGGCTACTGATCTCGCATGTGATGACTTTGACAACCCAACTAGAAGTCGGTCGGACACGCCTGGTTCACTGGGAATGAAATTTCTTGATCCACTTGGAATTTTCCCTTAAAAAATGAAATCAAGTTCCTCCTTATATTTGAGGCCTTCGTTTTTAAGGCAATCACGCCCTTCTTCGTATGCAAACAAACAATCATCACAGTTCATGTACTTGGAATGAAATAACAAACATATATATAACATGCAGAAGATTACCTTATTGGCTTTGATCCACCAATGCTCCTCTACCGTAAAGGTACCCTTCACTGCATCCCTTCCCAGACATGTCTGTGCCTGCAACCATTTCCAACAACTGTAAGCCGTCTTTGTCCGATCCCAGTGGCCCTTGAATTGTGCCCTTATGTATTTCAGACTAGTGATTGCAGTAAAATTCTTTTCTAGGTTCGCCTTTCCTTGAGGATGGACTCCCTTTTGTTACCGACAACCATCTCTTCTATGCATAGACGTACCCATGTCATATGTTGGAACTCATCCCAGTTTGCTTTACACGTTTCATCATCGCTTTGGTCAACATTTTTCTTTGCCTGAACCTTACGTGGCTTTGGTTTGCTGGCCGGTTCTGTGGGCCGAGGTGGAGATGTCGGTTGAGTGGTCCCATAAGAGAAGGTTCCTTCAGAAGACTGAGTCGGCCAAATCTGCACATGTCCCAACTCCAAAGTGTAATGGTCGTATGTCTCCGAATCAGTCATACTATATGACGGGTGTGCAATGGGTCTAACAAATTCAACAAGCTGGAATCTGACATCCCACGGGGATGATAAACCTGGAAGTGCTGACCCTGGATTCATCCTAAAAGAGGTTGCAATCAAGTTGTTGAATTGGAAAACATGTTGATTAACATAAAGACTTTCTAACATACATTCATTTATACTACTTCAATGAAAGAATTTGGCAACCAACATAAGGAACCAATGAAAGGCGCGCATAAAACATGTTGATTAACATAAAAACTTTGTAACATACAATCGTTTGCCTAATTCGCAAGATCATAACCATGATGGAGTGCATATTGAAGAAAAAGATCATAAAAAAACTCTACCTACTTTGCCTCATACCTCTTTCTATTTCTCAGCCTCCCAAAACACCAACACTCTTTCATGTTGCACTCTTTCATGGGTCCTTAATCCAATGTTAAACGTAAAATTGCCTAAGCATGAACCACCTTTCATAATGTTCTGCTACTACATTTAGATTGAGATAGAAGTCGTACCATGGAAAGCCATAAAGGGATGTGTGAATAATGATTCCTTATGTTTTAATGTAGAGTGGACATGTCAATAAAAGAAAATGGATTCTCTCTTCACAAAATAACAATTAAAGAGCTTGATATCACACTTGTACTAATGACATTGTTTAAGAGGGATTGAGTTGTTGTCTTTTATTCACTTTAATTTTGTCTTGGTAATTTTTTTTGTATTTTTTGTATGACAGAGTTTGGCATCCAACGCTGATAAAACAAAAGGTTGTTCTCGATTCTTCCTAAATTGTTAAGACAGGCTGGTCCACTTTTCCTGGTTAGAAGAATCAAACTTTGACTTTCTTTGGCCATTCCTTGTGTTTGGAATAAGAAAACTTAAATTTTGTTTTTGTCCTATTTATAACATGAAGTAGGCAATTTCTCTTTGATATGTGTTTAATGAGACTTGTTGGGACAAGTGAAAAATTTGACAACAAAATAGTTAATTGCTCTCTTGGATACGCTACTACATCAAGTTCACCAATTAGAAGCTGATTATTCTATTTTTGTTATGATTATAGTATTTTTTTGTATATGCTTGGCTCCTCATCGATTCTTTCAGTTGGCAGAATGGTGTGAAATTTCAATAAAAGATGTCGATATTTTAGCAAATAAAGTTATGTATCAAATCAATAAACACTCTATAACAAGAAATAAGATTCACAATTCGCAGACAGGAAAGACAACATTAGTACATTACCATGCAGAGCAGTTAGCAAGTAGTTTTTCCCCTTCAAAAGATGGATGAAAATAAGATCATAAGATGATGTCAGTCCCATGCAAAGTTAAACTAGCCATGTTAACATATCCCAACGGACAAAAACAAATGCAAGAAAAAATCCACTATGAAATTAAAAAAAATTAGAAACTCTAAAATTTGCCTAAACTCTTTTTATTTCTATACCATTCAAAACATGGTGCTCTGTCTTGTTGTATTTTCTTTTGGGGTATTTTGGTTTTCCTACAAATTTATTTATAGGAAGAAGAACCTAGTGCTCTTAAAAGACACCTTAAATTCCTATAACATTTCCTAATGCTATGAAATTCGAACTCTAAACAAAACTCGAACCTATAGACTTTGTTTTATGACACAAACGGACATACATATCAAAGATCATATAATTTGAACAACAAAACGTCGTAGGTAACAATGAAGGTACACATGAAAGTCATTACAACAAGAAGTTATATAAGGTAGACTAGCGTACAACAAAGACAAACTAGACGGATTGAACTACAAAGTTACAACCCCTGAGAGTCCGATATCGAATCACGAATACGATTACGTACTTGACCCATTGATGCGTCGTCCCCTAACTCAGGCAGGAGTCCAAGTTCGGCTGAGTTGGTAGGTGAAAATTGTTCGTTGACAAAGTCCTCTAGTATTTCGCCACCCATATAATCAATTATATAATTGTGCAAGGGCATAGCAACGACGACAAACATTGCTTGCACCTCCAAGATGTATGGCCCCATAAGATTCAACATTCGCCATCATTTTTTAAGGATTCCAAATGAGCGCTCAATGACGTTCCGGAGTGAGGAATGCATATTGTTATATAGTTCTTCCCTTCCACGTGATTGTGTGGTTTGAAATTCAGGGATGTGGTACCAAGTATTACGGTAGGGGGCTAGGAAGCCAAGCCTGTTTGGATATCCAGCATCGACCAAGTAATACTTTCCTGAAACCAAAATCTCAATACTTCAAATTCAAATGACCTAACTGTAACAGAAAGGGAAAACATTGTGCAATATATGTTACCCGGTGGAGGGTGAGGAAAACTTGTGGCATCATATAATGCGTGGTTTAACACTCGATTATGATTGGCACTGCCCTCCAAACCAGCAGAGCAAAATATAAACCACATTTTGAAGTCACATGCTCCCAACACATTCTGAGTTGTGCGCTTCGGGTCTCGACCAGACCGATAAAGTTGTTGTTCACCTTTCGGCACTCTCGCATGAATGTGAGTCCCATCAAGGGAGCCAATGCAGTGTTTAAAGTATGGGTAGAACTTCCCATTAGCATGATTTCTAACATACTCGGGGGTCTCGTTTAGGTCATCTTTCGTTTTAATCATATTGCATGACCAAATGGCAATAACTCGCAGTACGTGGTTAAGATGCCTACAATAGGTTCTCCTGAGTGTTGGAATAGTTGTTGTAATACCCGATTAACGTGTTAATGACCTAACACATATTGGAATATGTGCATTTGTTCTTCAACAGTAACACCCCTAGTGTCCTTTAGCAATCCTTTTTGCTTCATTATCTGACATAAGCTAACAAAAACTTGGGGCATCATACGACATGAATCTAAGCATACCCGATAATGACCGGTAAGAAGATCGTGGGTTCTTTGGTTCCCAATACATGGGGTAGTGTGGACCTTTGTTTTCATAAGATATATTTGGATATAAGCCTCCACTAATTCTACCACCCTTAAAACCAAAGTTTGGACCAACTCATCCTCATCCATTTCATTTTCTTCAGAATCAGCACTGCCTTCTTGTAGGGCAGGTACATCATGAGGTCGTAATGCAACCATGTTTCACTCTAAGTCAATGTCCATTGGTTCCAACTGACTAGGGGTTTGTTGCATATGACCTTCCATTTCGTCCACCTAAACAATCAAGTCTTAAATCTAAGCAAGACATGTGAACATGTAATGAATTTGAGAGAAAAATATGATAGTATCCAAACAGTCAAGCATATAGGAGCTACTTACATAAAATGAAATTAATCACAAAACGGTGTTAATCAAAATTTTAATGGAAAATAAAAGCAGCAAAACTAATTGTAGCATCTTATGTTAAGAACATGCAGCACCCAATTTAGGAAATGGGGTTTGAAGTTACGGCTAATCATCTTCAAATTTAGGAGTAAGGGTTTGAAGTTATGCATTAAGAAATGGAGCCACGAAAAATTTGGTGCCAACAATAATCGAATGAAAAATACATTACCGGAACGTCGTCCGTCCTACTTCAGGGACGCCACTGATGACAAGGCGAGGATGAGGATTGGGTACTGGCGAACAAGATCGGAAGCATTGGAGACGCACAACGAAAGCTCAAAAGAACGTAAATCCAGACTTTAGGGGTGAGGTTGTGATCAATTGAAGGAGATTGAGAAATTTGGGTCCGATGGGTAGGTGGTGGAGAGATGTGCTCTTTATTAGCTCCTACTTTTTTATTCAGCCTTCGATCAATGGTGAAATTGTAAATACTCAGCCGAAATTTCTTCCAAACATAGGGGGCATACTTGAATATGGTTGTGCATCCAGTCCGGAATTTTATCCGACGTCCGGACTGGAGACCGGACCGGACCAGACCGAACTGGTCTGGACC
The DNA here is from genome assembly GCA_963682175.1 of Triglochin maritima. Taxonomy (NCBI): domain Eukaryota; kingdom Viridiplantae; phylum Streptophyta; class Magnoliopsida; order Alismatales; family Juncaginaceae; genus Triglochin; species Triglochin maritima. The sequence goes on from OY821785.1 coordinate 10,905,452, forward strand.
CGAAACCGGACCGGACCGGTTGGATTCAGTCCGGTCCGATCTGGTCCAGGACCGGGTTTTAACCATAAAAATTAAAAATAAAATAAAATTGGACCGGACCGGTCCGAAACCGAATTTTCAAAATGTCCGGACTGGAACCCGGACCGGTTGGTTTTGGTACCCACCGAACCCAGACCGACCGGACCGGATTCTGCACACCCGTATACTTGAATGTGGAAGGAGAAAAGGGTGTGTCCTTTACCATTTGTCCGAGGGTGAAAAGGTCATTCAACATATCAGGAACAGTGCAAAGCAAAACCAACAAAAGCGGGGAAAAACAGACCAATGGAGCTTTTCAAGTGAAGGGCAAATGTTGGTCTCGAAATTCGTGAGAGTCTGGTCAAAGTAGCTCCTGGTCATTATGTTTGGATGTTGGGGGTGGCCTTTTCCAGCCTCTTGTCACGCTAAAGTCCGAGAAAAGCTGAAGAAGATTGCATCCAAACAAAGTCATTGTCTCTTTAATACACATGTCCAAATTTCAAAAGTATCAAATCATATATTAAGTATAATATGTTTACCCTAATAATCGACAATGTTCATTAAGATATTAAGCTCATTTATAACTCATAAAGTTCATATTGAACACATTGATCTCACGTAGAACTCAATATTATAAACCCAACATTTATAATCGTGCGAAGGCATTAACTAACACGTTGATATTAAAAGTTACACAATAAATTCAATAGCAATTAATTAATTATGCTTGATTATGAAGATAAATGTCAAAATAAATAAATAATTAAGTCTACATAAGACTAAAAATAATTCTGAACATTAACAAGAGACATAATAAAAAATAATTATGACACTTGAAAGTGACGACACAAAATATTCATCCCCTCCTGCGACAAACAGAATCAAAATTACGATCAAAGGAGCGCAAACCCACGATTATGGAGAACAAGGACACAAAACCCTAATCTAGTGGTGGCGACTAGGTTATGGAGGCTAACCCTAAAAGCTACAACTTGTTTCTATTAGGAATTAAGGTTTAACTAGATGGATCAAATATATTATGTCACGTGTCGCTTCACATATGCTCTTAGGCATATATCCAATAATTTTACTCTAGAAGTTTGTTGTATTAATAAGTCACATTGTCTCTTTAATACACATGTCCAAATTTCAAAAGTATCAAAAGCATATATTAGGTATAATATTATGCGATAAAGCCGTGCTAAACAATATGTTAGTTTGCTCTTTCAAAATAGTTCAAAGGAAGGTGTTTATTAAGATGTTCCAATCTCTTGTCCTAAAATCAAGGCGATTTTGAACCGAGATCTTAAAGAAGATGTTGTTTCCTTTAATCAAGTTTATATTAATTAATGTCAATTAATCCCAAAAAGAATTCACAAGTTTGCATTCCAAGAAAAAATGGTTAGTTTCTCTTTCTTGGTTACACATTTGGCACAAAAGGGTTTGGTTGCAGTCCCCTTTTATCGATGTGTTGGAGTTTAAACCATGGCCTAGAAACGTTGTTGTCTTTAAGGTAGGTTTTTATGGTCATTTTTAAATTTTTTGGTCAATTTGTATTTTTATTGTGTATCTTTTGTATCTTTATTGTGTTCAGGGGCGGATGCACCCCATACCTCGTGGGGTATTTTAGGACACATGCCCACCATTAAAAAAAATAAAGTTTCAATTTTTTTTACATGGAGAAAGTCACTTCATTTATGACTAAATTTGACAAAAAGATTCCGAACATAGAGGAAAAATATGTTATCCCGAGAAGAATGATGGTTCAAGATAGTAGCCCACAAGTAACAATTCTTCATCATTTTCGAGTTGAAGTTTTTCCAAGTGTCCATCTACAGTTGCAAAAAATCGGTTCAAGGAGGTAAACAATGAATTACTTGTTTCTATGTTTTGCTTCAATCCCGTTAACATGTTTTCTTCTTTTTACAAAAGGAAAATGAAATTGGTCAAACTTGCTGAATTCTATCATAATGAATTTTCAAGTGCCCAATTGATATTCTTTGAATATTCACTTGACAATTTCATTGTTGACATTCGAAATGATGAGAGATTTTAGAATGTGAAGAAACTTAATGAGCTTTCCGTGAAACTTGTTAAGACAAACAATCATGAAACGCATTCAAACGGTCTGAGTTCAATTTTTCCTAACGGTAGCCCGATCTGGTCGACCGAACTTACTCAGTTTTGGGTCCTGCAATTTGCTAATTTATGATTCTTCCACAAACACTTACCAAACTTGTCCCAACGACTATAACTCACTTAGAGCTTATAAATAGGTGTTCCCATGACACAATTACACAACTCTTACACTTCCATTTGTCATATACACTTAAGAAAAAAAATTCAAGTCTCTCAATCCCCAAATCTACTCTCCAAGCCTAAACTTCCACACTTTAGTATCAATTCCACATCCTAAGCTAAGTGTGCTCAAGTTAGAGAGTGTGTTCCACTCAACTTCTCTGTTGTAAAGAAGCAAGGACTTCGGTGAAAGTCTGAGGTGTTCCTCTCGGATTGTGAGAGAAGAAAGTCAAGCTCGCGAGGGTGTTCACGAAGCTTGTTTTGTAAAAGGCTTAATCTCGGTCCGGAACGAGGTTGATAGCGAAGACACAGGCGGAGCTCGAGGGAGATCGAGCGGAGCTTGCAAGAGAGGAAGTAGGCGGGAGACCGAACCTCTATAAAAATCCAGTGTCATCATTGTGGTTTGCTATACTTGCTTGTTTTTTGTTTAATTCTGCTATGCATTCTTTGATTTCTTAAACAAGTAGGCAATTAGCTTAAAAGTGATTAGAATTAGAGACTCTTACGATCCTACAACTTTCTTGGTTTCCTTTTGTTTCTAACATTAGGGGAATATGGTCTAATGTAACCTAGGTAATCCAACACAATGTGATAGTAGGTAGGCATTCTCCCATTCTTAGGATACCAAGAAACGATCTAAGTCTTACTAGTCTTTCGTCTTCTTGGCAATTTGCTCAAGTAAAATGGAAGTTAGAGGTGCCTAAGTCTACCAAGTCGTGGTCAGTTATGAGTTTATCAAATAGTTTTACCAAACTATTACAATTAGCATTGTAATGCGACCTTTCGTCTTTGTCATGAATTAAATTGAAGTCCCCTGTTAAAACCAAAGGAACGTTGTTTTGGGGAGACGTGTTGGAAAGCTAAGTAAAGAAATATCTCTTTAAGCCTCCCGTTGCAAGGGCCATAAACTGAGGTGAATCTCCAATCCTTATTGCCCGAATTGAAATTAATGGAGATCGAGTAGACTTCCATTGAAAGGTCGACCATCGAGTGGATTCGATTATTCCATCCGATTAAGATCCCATCAGAAGCTCCCACCCAAGGTAAATAGATCCAATTTGTGATGATTCTACCACCCATAATTTTTAAGTGTGTAGATTAGGACGTTTCCAATTAATTTTGTCTCTTGTAAAGTAATTATTGTTGGTTTAGATGTTTTGATCAAGCTTTTAACCACCCGTCTTTTGTTGGAGGTCTCTAATTCCTCTTATATTCCATGTGACAATATTCATCCTAGATTGATCATTTACTTGTCTAACCTCAAATTATGGTTGAGTTATATGCACATTTATGTGCTTGTGAATCTCCAAATCTCCCGAGGATGAGAGACCGATAGGGTAGGAAACCCTGTTTGTATCAGATTTTATTTAGGAATTCTTTTGCCTTGTCTTGGTTTGGGCACAATATTCCTAGTTTTCTACAAAAAGACGCAAAATCGTGAATCAAGTTCCATTAAAAATGTCATTTTTTCTAGCATTCCTAAATCTTGCGAGTTTTGTTCAACTCACTAGAGTTGTGTTATCTTGTGAATGAACTTCAGATACACATATTTTTGTTTTTTGAGATATATGTTATCAGTAGATACACTCAAGTTATGTTACTTAAGTGTATGTTATTTCAACAGAAGTAAATGTTTCTTTCTGAACTTTAGTATCTCATTGCTTTGTATGTTATTATATATTGCTGTGGAGTTATGGTATATCCACTTTATCAAGTTCAGTATATCCAGTTTACGTATGTATTGTCATCTCCGATGGAGGAGATAAAGTATAAAGCAAGGTTGGTGGCAAAAAGATATGCTCAGAAGGAAGCGGTCGATTACAACGAGATCTTCTCACCCGTTGCAAAACATACCTCTATTAGAGTGTTCTTAGCCATGGTGGCTATGGACAACATGGAGTTAGAGCATATGTATGTGAAGACATCTTTTCTTCACGGGCACATAGAGGAAGAGATCTATATGAGGCAGCCGGATGGGTTCATCGCACGAGGTATGAGTTCAACCAAACCGAGCTACAATTAAGGCACCTTCATGGAAGCGTTGAAGTGGTTGTTGAGGTACCTGAAGGGAACCATGGATGTTAGCTCAAAGTTCACCAAAGATGGAGCACAAAGGCAGGTGGAGGGGTACGTCGATTCATTAGGAGTTGTGGTTTCTGAACTTGAAGACATGTTTTTGGTTAGGTGAATGGAGACATTATCACTTGGTGTCTTCTAGTAACAAACACTTCAACATCCAAGACAAAATTCTAAAGTCAAATTACTTCAAAAACAAACTTACTTCATTCATCAATAAGTAAGAGGTTGTACATTTGAGTTGTGACACGACAAAGGTTATACACTCAATTCACCTACAAGTCCAAACATATGGCAATCTAAAGAGAAAGGGAAACACCAAAACCACCACCACTCACACGAAAACCAACTACTCCAAAGATCTCCACCACACCAAGTTACCAACACTACACTAGAACATCTACAACCAACAGGAACTAAGCGAAGTTCTTAATCACCACTAAATTGAAGACCCAATCCAGCTTCTTCAATAGTGGACCACCTTCAACAACCATGTGTTCAATTTGGTCGACCTTCTCCGTACGTCATTCTTCAAGGTTCTTCTCCTCACATAAATACTATGAAGGGAAAATTCGTCCATGGTAGGTAATCAATTTTCTCCACGAAGGGCAAATTAGTCCATGGTACGTCCAAAATCATACCTCTTCCGATATGGGTCTAAATCGGGTGAGCGTGGGTTTTTGCCCCACTGCTATCTGTCTCCCCTAAGTTAATTAGGTAAGCGGGGTGAGGCAAAAATTTAACAACCGCTACCCGCCCCGCCTAATGGTGGATTAGGCGATTGCGGGGGTGGGTTAAACGGGTTGAGTGATTTGAGTCTTTAGATTTTTTATTTTATAAATTAGAACATGTACAATCTTATGACTTAGAACATGTACAACCACAACAAGTTTGTATATATATCACCAAAATGCATGAAGAAACATAATACATACAATATAATATATTTTCATAACATATAACACTTTTATAGTTTCTTGTTCAAAACATGATAATATGCATATCCAAAAAAAATATAAAAAATATACATAAATCGTATATATAAACACATAAATAGTCTTTTAGTCTAAAGACTAGAAAATGATAGATGTTAGGCGGATTAAACGGCCTAGGTGGGGTGGGATGGGCTCACCGGTTAAATCCGCCCCATTTCCTATACCATGGGTGATGGGTCCATGGGCGACTCACACCGTCACACGACCCTGTGCCGGGCGTCACCACTCACCGTTCTCTTAACTTAATTCGTACCTTCCGTTTCAAGTCCATATAAATACCCCCTCGACCCGCAAAATCCCCCATTTCGTCCTCTCCTCGACCCGATTCCGCAAACCCTATCTAGGGTTAGGGTTAGGTTTTGCCCACTCCAATCCACCTCTCCTCTTCTCTCCTCGTCATGGACGCTTCCACCCGAAAGAGGACGAGGCCCGAGACGGCCTACAACGGTGGCGCGAAGCGCACGAAAGGTACAGTGTTTGGTTCTTTATCAGGTTTGCGGTCGATTCTGTTTCTTAAATGTAATCTGTTGGGGATCGAAGTTGGAAAGTCTTGCTTTTTTCTGGTTTCATTGCGTTCTATAGTGTTTGCTTTGGTTTACTTCCATTTTAGGGTTTAATTAGTTGACCGATAAAGATATTTATGTTAACTACTTGTCATCGTAGGCATAAAAGGTGGAGAGTTAGGGCGTATTGATGGGTTTATATGTGTTTGACTTGTTTCTTGCTTCTACTTGACCTTATGGAACCTTTCTCTACGAAAAGAATGTGGAACGCTTAATGCTCGTTGTTACGTTTTGTATGGTTCTTATTTATTTGAGAAAGTGTGTTGGGTCTTGGGTGTCTTTCTAGTAGATGGAATATTGTTGGTTCCAGGATGGATGGTTGTTTTACTGTTTTATTGTTAATTACATGCTTTATTAGATACTTCGTAGTTCAACATTTTTATGGGTAAGTGTGTTTTAATAACTTAAAATTTTCTACTGAATATGAAATAGCAATGGCAGATTGGAATTGTTTAGTTATTCAATGATATTGAATTTCAAGATTACGTTAATTAGATACTTTATATTTCAAAGTTTATATGGTAAGTGTGTTTTAATAACTTAGAATTTTTCACTGAATAAATAGCCACTGCCAGTTGGAATTATTCAGCTGTTTGATGATGTTGAACTTTCAAGATTAATAAATTATAAGAATCTAACTGAGAAGACGTAACCAATGTCATGTAACAGAAACGGAGTCTTTTCAATCTGGTATAGGAAGCAAATCCAAGCCGTGCACGAAGTTTTTCAGGTTCAAATCTTTAACTCACCTAAGATAAAAAATTTGTAAACTTCCATTTAGCAGTGATTACAAACTTCAATGAATGTTTATTATCGTTCTCAAGTGGATGCTATATTTTCATATCTAATGAATCAGACGTCCAAGTGTTCATACAGGTGCTCTTGAATTAATGAAAGTTAACAAGATTATGATCTTAAGGAATAATCAGCCAATAATGAGACACGAGATCACCCCTTGATGTTAATGCCTCAAAAAGAATTATGGGCACATCCACGCATCTCCAGATGTTAACCTGCAAAGACAGCAACTGAAAATCTGCCAAGTTGGAATATTTATTTCAAAATATTTTCTCTCAGTAACAACTTTAACTGGTTACAGAGTGATTTGGGAATGATATTCATTTCTTGTTAATTTCCATTTATGCTGTATCTTTCATTCCTATGTTTTACCATGACGATATAATAATCTATCTTATATTTGACATCTCTCTGATCGCATTAGTAATTGCCTAATGAGAATTTCATGGTAGAAAAACTGATGAATTTAGGTCGAATCTATTTTAAGGTGGTCACCCCAATAATCTATTATGTGGTTTGTTATCTTGTGTTACTACTCTTATTCACTATGATTGCATTAGGGCATGTTTGCTTGCAAGTATGTTTTCATAGCATATACCAACTAATCATGAATTTTCCTATTATCGTAGATAGCTAAAGTATAGTTCTTTAGTCATATTCACAATTTTTAGATATTATGTTTCTCAAGTGTGGTGTTCACATGCTGGAGTCCAGCCCTTTTAATGTCTTGCTTCTAAGATTTGATATTCTAATATAGCTAGTAGATTATGATATTGGTTAGAGAGTTGCTTCTATTTACTTGAGTTGAGCAGAATTTATTATTGATTACTGTAATTTCTTGATTCATGCAACTCAATATGCTAAGTCTGTCCTGATCTGGGATAATTTCCTAGATGAATTTGAAAATATTGCATGTGAGAGAAAGGCATTAGTGGGCAGCAGATAGTTATTTTAGTATGGATATTGGTTTTAGTGCACATTTACTTGTTATTATTTACATTACTGAAGCCATTGTTTTGGAGAAGATCATTGTAGCAAAAAAAAATCAATCTCTTGTGTACTTTGGTGCAGCACTGCTGGATGCCCTTTTGGTGAAGGTTGCCACTTCCTGCATTATGTTCCCGGTGGCATCAATGCGGTTGCCAAGATGACCAATCTCGGCAATCCTGTTCATTTTCCGCCTCCAAGGAATCATGTGATGCCTGGTGCTCATATTGATGGTCCAGCCTCCACAGTGAAGACAAAAATGTGCACAAAATATAATACACCAGATGGTTGCAAGTTCGGGGATAAATGCTATTTTGCTCACGGTGAGAGGGAGCTTGGTAGGTCTGTACTCCCTCCACACGAAGATCCTCGTGTGTTTGGTGGTTCCATGGGAGGTCGTTTTGGAGGCCGTTTTGATCCCCTTCCCCCACATGGACACCCTGCAGCAGCAAGCTTTGGTGCCTCTGCTACTGCCAAGATAAGTGTAGATGCTTCCCTTGCAGGTGCTATAATAGGGAAGGGTGGTGTGAACTCAAAGCAGATATGCCGTGTGACTGGTGCTAAACTTTCCATTAGGGACCACGAAGCTGACCCAAATCTCAGGAACATTGAGCTCGAGGGGACATTTGACCAGATCAAGCAGGCAAGTGCAATGGTCCGTGAGCTCATTGTCAATCTTAGTGCCGGCGCACCTCCTCCAAACCATACAGGTCCACCACCAGGCCGAGGTGCTCCCGGGAACAATTTCAAGACGAAGTTGTGTGAAAACTTTGCAAAGGGATCCTGTACATTTGGTGAGCGCTGTCATTTTGCACACGGAGCAAGTGAGCTAAGGAAGACTGGTGTTTAGGTGCCCATATTTTTTCTTGGATCAGTATGTTTTACTTCTGAGGCTTCCCTAGTTTGTGAGAACTGGTACTATTTTGCCCGTAGAACAATTATGTTGAGTTCAACACCTTTAACTTAGGACGTGATGAACTTTCTTTCTTCCTTGTTTTTAATTACACCTTGGTAGTTTTTGTATGGAATTTTCCTTGGTAATGCTATGTAGGACCGTTGTGCTCTGGTGCTGGAACGGATGATTGTTTCGTCTCACTATTTGAAATGGCAAGCATGCTCGCATCGATCCAATTTGTTGTGCTTTATGTTATAACCTAAGGAAAAGGAAGTGCATATCTGATTTTGTCATCCTGTGAAAGTGTTGTGATGGTATGGAAGTGGCTGGGATATGAATCAAGGCCGATTGGGAAAATTGGAGCCGAGGAGAAAATTAGGGGCCTAATAAGTAGAACGATAAATGAATGGTATAGGCTGATTCAGGAGATCCATAAAAAGTTCCATAAACAGCTTTTAAATGCCTTTTCGTTTAACTTCCATCTAAGGCGCAGAAAAGAAAAGAAATAGTTAAGCTAATACACTGCTGCTGTATCGTGTGTCCATGCGAGGCGATAACTTTGCATCACTATGTTGGGGTGAAATTCCACGATTTGGGTCAGAAATTGCTAACAGCAATATACCACACGAAAGCATAACCTACATCGTCGGCTCGTGGCATCTTAAGTGGTAGGCAGTTAGTTCACGTGTATGCCACAACAACGAACAATGAGTGAGCAATTCGATCTCAAATCATGTTGTTGATTTTAATTTTATTTTCTCTCAAGCTACATTGTCGCATGGTTTCTATTTATTGTACTTCAAAATGTGCTTGGATGTGCCAATTGCAAATATTGCGCAAAACATAAAATTTCAAATGAAAGTGACTAGCTGCCATTTTGAAGTCCCGAGAACTCATTCGTCTAGACCTGACAATCGTGTCGTTTTGTGTATATTCGTGTCGTGTTTTTTACAAGTATTAGACCAATTAGCCATACACGGACACGACCCGAGATCGTTTCGTGTCAGAACCTATAAACCCAAACATGACACGCAACTTTTGCGTGGGACACGAAACGACCCAAAATGACACGAAAATATATCCTCACAATACTTCTCTCAACATCATACACTTAAACACTCCTGCTGAAGGGAAGCATGCACACAATATAAAAAGATGGGATCTGAAAGCCTACCATCGATGTGGGACTAATTCAGGTGTATATGGAAAGTTCGTAAGTTCAAAATATTAGTGCAAATCATGTCAATTAACACAAGCTGGCAGCGTTGTCTTGGTGGTGTGGACCGAAGATGTGGGACACTAGGTCCAAGGGTTCAAATCCTCCCTATTTGTTTTGCTCGTGATTTTAGTGGAAAAAAACAAAAAAAACGGATAACCACGGATTCGAACCTGCGTCCGCGTGATCTCCGAACAGGAGACCTACCACCACGCTAACAATTAAAACTGAAGTATTACAAGATTCATAATATATAATAGATACGTGTATATTCGTGTACTTTCGGGTACCCGACCTGTTAGACACGAACGACACGAAAACAATTTCATGTACCACCTACACGAACACGACACGAAACACGAAATCAGTAAACCCAGACACGGATTTTTCATGTCGTGTTCGTGTCGTGTTATCGTGTTTCGTGTCAAATTGTCAGGCCTAGTCTATATCAACAAACATCCGGATCATCCTCGAAATCAAATGAGAACTTAAGAAATCATGTAAGGTTGTAGATATGATCAAATTTTTGGTATCTACTTGCATTTTGAACTAATTTGGGACGAAATATTTCTCAATAATAACCTAAACAACTCATTTACAAATAACATGTTTTAATATCATAAGTTGGTGCAATATCAAAGTTGAGCTAGTACATCTAAACGCGTCTTAGAAGAATTAATTAATCGGTCCAATGGAATACAGAGTGAACGAAATGCAGACAAATAAATAAAAAACGCCCTGTGTTTGCTCTACTAATACCATATCATAACACTTTACATTCAACTTGGATCCTAAACATCCCAAGACACATACAATTAAGTCATTCAAATTTTATTTATCCTATACGACTCCTAAACCATTGACCATACTTACCGATCACCAATCACTAGGGCATGGAGTGGTCATAGGACAAAATTTTGGTAACCTCAATCATGCTCGACTCCCATCTCTAGCTTCCTTCGTGACCTATTATTCCAATCGACCACCTGAAGTTGGTATCTTCGAATGCAATGTCTCAAACTGATACGATCCATGTGGGAGTGAACTGAAAGAGTTTGCAAACTTACAAAAATAAATGGGCACAACAGTGATACTTTGTTACAATGGACATATTCTCGCAAAAGGCGTGCCAAACACCGTTCTCGACCTCGCATCAAACGAGAGTACCGAAAACTTCAATGTGATGCTTGACTTTGTTACATACCGTAACTATGCTTAATGGCGGAACCAGGAATTTCAATAACAATTCTTTACCAAGTAAATCTGATACATGATTCCATAATCGGTGACTTTACCAAGTAAATCCTTTTCGATATGAACCACCAAATTGTCTTTCAACCGATGATCTTCTATTCGATTGCTCAAACAATTCTTAACAATATTATTTCTGAAAATGATATTTCAACTGTTGCAATTGCACCATTTTCTCCACTAAAACATCAATTTTCCTTCTAAATTACAAAAGTCACCTCAGCTACGTAAATATGTCAAAGATATATGTCTGAAGCTCATTAGAAAGTTTAACATGATCTATAGTTAAACGAGCTAGTTTGGATCTAAGTACGACATGCAAATGAGTAATTTTGTATTTATTTCATTGAAATGGTTGTTTAGTTCTTGAAGTTTTGTATTTTTGACAAACTAAACTAACCTAACACAATGATGATAAAGACTTGTTATTTCCCAACCCTTTCAATGTGGTCGACTGTCAAGTATAAATTGTTCGTCCATGATATGAATCAAAATTTCATACCTAACACATAATAAGTGTATTTCCTTTAGCAAACCATCCGAATCTTTTCTTACAATTTTGACATTGTCTTTATTTCAAAATTAAGATAAAGAGGTTCACTCCCCCATGATATTGGTTTCACTGTTAGAAAATTCATATATTAAAGTTAAGAATGAATTCGTCAAAGTAGAATAAACGCCCACCCTCATGATATTTTTTTGTTACACCCTTTCAAAAATAGCGTATACTACTATCTTATATATTTAATAAGTTTTAAGGGGGAAACTACCCCGATGATATTTTGTTATACACTTTGAAAAATATTGTATAGTAGTACTCCTTTAAAAAATCTTAAAATTCTAGGGGGGCGATTGCCCCCATGGTTCCGCCCCTGCTCATGCTCTAGCACATGCAAACCTGTCATTTCCGCCTACCCAGCCAGCACAAGGACCACTCACCAACCCAATCTTGGATCCAATCGAAAGTGAAATAGAAGAAACACACCAAGTTGCTAGGATTGAGGAGTTGGAGCTTGAGCAAGCAGAACTGGCTGGAGGAAGAGTGCTAAGGAGGGGAATAACGTGTTTGATGCTTTTAGGCAACAAGTGAGGATTTATAGATGCGTAATACAATATAATTTTGAAAATTTACCATCTTAAAATGCAATAAAGTATCTAATTTATCATTTAATATACGCATGCATCACATATCTACTTAATTAAATGAGATTTTAGACATACCTTCGCTAAAATCTGAATTCACGAAACCTCCATGATTTGCATGCCTCAAAGAAATAATGCCTCTACGTAATCCACGGGAGATTTAATTGAAAGATCGAGATTTATTTTGCTAAAAAGTACTAAATCATTCCGTCGATTAAACCTAGAATGAAACCTTCAATCAATATATTTAATTGTGTTCTCAACACATGAGAATTTGGAAAGATCAAAAGAAATTTCGTTAACAATTTTCTTCTCTTTGATTTGAAAAATATCTATATAATTTGTTCTACAAATGGGGTATTTATACTTGTATATGGTGGGAGAAAAAAGTGGGAAGTGGGCCTCCATGTTTTGAACATGGGATGGGAAGTGGGGCCACTACTTTTGACCCAAAATATCCACATTTTTTTCCTTTTTATTGGCATATACACTAATATCCAATGTGTAGATCTTTATTTGACCATTCATAATCTGCAAAGTGTCACCATTTGATTTGTGCACAATTAAGGTCATGCCAAATGGCTCAACTAGATCGGCCAAATGAGCATATTTAATATATGTACGAACAACCATATATAGTAAATCTCAATTCTCATTTAATTACCACTAGTGCAGAAAAGTCCATATACGTCGGATATATAGTGGTATAGACGTCAGATTTCGACGGTCCAAGTACCCGACGTCTATTTCCCCGTCGTCTATTCATTGTTGTATAGACGTCGGCTATATACGACCGACGTCTATACAGTGTATACACGTCGGCTATATACGACCGACGTCTATTATATGTTAATTAACAAAAAATACATTGGAACGTATATCGGGCATTCTGCACTGACATTAATGAAGAAGCCCAAACAACCCAAGTGCCCCTAGTGCCAAACTTTTGACAAATAACCACGAATATCAAGCCCAACATGCGCAGGTGCCCCAAGTCGTTCGCGTTCAGCGGTAAAGGAGTGGTGGAGTACATCAACCACACCAACAAAAATAAATTCTCCGATGTGGGACTCAACTTTTACGCCTTATAGACGTCGGATATATAAGTTGACCGACGTGTATACTTAGAGCACGACCTATAGACGTCGGTCATGCTATACATCTGACGTCTATACATTGATATATCAATAATTAATAAAAAAATACACCCTATAGACGTCGGCCATGGTATACATCCGACGTCTATACATGGGTTAATAGTAAAAAAAACATTGCAACCATTTTGAGTTTGAGCCCAAGATTCCCAAGTGCCCCAAGTGCCAATCTTTTGACTATTAAATATATATATGTATCTCACTTGCATTTTGTTGTGTGGTACCAAACTACCATTTGGAAGTAAAGGAGTGGTGGAGTACTTCAACTCCACCAATAAAAAACTTTCTCCAATGTGGGACTAAACATGTCACCATATACACACATGTGTACAACACAACACACATGTGATTGTAATTATTTTTAAATCCATATTATTCTTATACAAAATAATCCACATAAATTCTTACATGAAATAAATCCTAAAAATTACGTTATTTCTTATACAAAATAAATTCCAAAAAAAATGAGTTAATTTTTACACAAAATAAATCCCAAAAAATTGCGTTATTTCTGATACAAAAGAAATCCACATAAATTCTTATACGAAATAAATCCAAAAAAATAAACAAAAAATATTTTCTTCTTTCAGGAGGTATAGACGTCGGTTATACTAAACAACCGACGTTTCTACAAACCTATAGACGTTGGATATTTGGACATCCGACGTCTATACCTATAGACGTTGGATGTTTGTATATCTGACGTCTATTTGGTGACGTCTATCGAGCATTCTGCACTAGTGTACCTTAATTAATTTAATTAGAAAATATAATTAATTATCGATCCATATTTAATAATTCCAATTAATCATTCCCTTTTGGTGTGACATTGTATGATATATGTTAACTGGTAATAAAATTAAATATATTTTATTTCTATAAATCATAATTATGTCTAGCAAACATATTATGATCACCCAATTAACATAGATGTCATAATTAAATAACAACACACGATCCTATTAATAATGTCATAATTAAATAACATTATTTGTATATATTCGTTGCCTCATGATACTGTGAATAATATAGAAAGTATTTTTTATGTCATTTTTGTATTATTTATTCGTTTCTTGGTCTCTCAAAGTAAATTATAAATATATAACTAAACTTTAGTTATATTGCATGCATCATAATTTCACTTTAACACTGGACCAGTAATATCATCACTTAATCTTTACAAACGAGGGGCAATGATACTTTTGATATATTCTTTTTTTTTGCATAAATAGTATATAAGGAAATATTACTTTATTACAACAGTTATGTAGGTAATCAAATAAATAAATCACAATATATATCTCCTCATGTGAAAAAGAAATATGTCTCATATCTTGGAATATGTGATACTATGAAGACACTAATGACATGAACACATAACTTTATAGTACTTCCATATTAGGTTTGTTCAATATATGAAGTCCATATCCTCTTTATATACTCATATTATTAAATGACAACCATCTATCCACATTTATAGACCTACAATGTACATTTAACTTAACATGACAAATTTATATTGGTCAATTAGTGTTCCATGCTAATTACCAAGTTTGTGAACATTTAGAAATTTGTGTTTTTTGTCATTTAGAGTTCCATGGTTTCAGAACCAAGAGCCTCTTCTTGAACTCTTCTAAAGACAAACACAATATCTTAAGGAACAAAATGCACATAACATTCAATTCATAAACATAACAATGTAAAATTAATAATAAGATAACTTTTAGAACACAAGAAGTTTCCTACCACACAACACTTCCTCAGCATACACCTAGTTGACAATATTTGGGTGTTAATTATCCAATTTTTGTAATATTGTGACAACTATAATTGTTGAAACTCAGACACTATATCTTACATAGTAAGTAGGATTGTAAGCAATATGAATTGCAGCCATGTTGTCTCAATAAAGAAGAACAAGAGATGAATGATCAATAGTTAAATCAACAAGTACTTCAACCAGATGATTTCACAAGAGGTTGTGACCATTGAATGATACTCAGCTTCAATACATGATCTTGACACCACATCTTGTTTCTTCGACCTTCAAGAGATGAGAGAATCCCCAAGAAATACACAAAAGCCTGTGACAGATCTTCTGGTTAAAGAGCAACCTCCCTAATCTAAATCACAAAAGGCTCGAAGTTGGAGTTGGTTGTCTATTTTGTATAGTAGCCCTTGTCGTTAGGGGTGTAAACGAGTCGGGTACAGGTCTGGTATGCCCGTACCTGACTAAATTAGCAGGTACGGGTATATACCCGGCCAAATTTTTTTGTTCACGTACCCGACCAAAACATAAGCAGGTACAGGTAGGGTGGGTATAATATATAATATAAAAACAAAATAATATATGATATATAAAAAATATAATATATATATAAATAAATAAATATAATATGTAGTATATAAAAATATAAAATATATAACATATCTTAACGGGTATATGGGTAAATGAGTACGGGTAATACTTATACTCGTACCTGACCCGTTTATAAACCGAGTAAAAGGGTACAAGTATACATACGGGTATGAATTTTTAAACAGGTATGCTTTTTTGTACTCATACTCGTACTCGACCGGGGTGATGACCGGATATACGGGTATTACCCACCCCCTTTCCACCCCTACTTGTCCTGGAGTATTTTTTATTATGTAAGCACTCTAGTGACGACATTCATATGATGTTGAGTAGGCGATTGCAATAATTGACCAAGAACTTGAATAGAGTAAAAATGCATTGTGAATGTCCAACTAATGTAGAGTCCATTGCTTGACAACTACAATAGCTAACAAAGTCTTTACATACACTAACTTTGCAATAAGAGAAATGTTTCATAGTAATCCAAACCTTCCACTTGAGTATATATGTAGGCAACAAGTATTGCACTAGTGCAGAATAGGAAATAAGTATTGCCGAATACACGTCAGTCTCCCATAAATACGATGTTTATAGGTATATACGTCACGTTTACTGGTAGCTGATGTCTATACTCACATTTAGACGTCGGTTTTTAATAACCAACATCTATACATCATTTAAAAATGTTAAAAAATAAAAAAGAGCCAAGATTTTAAATCACAAACTTTCAAAGTTGAAACTTATTTAAACTAACATAACTCATGTAATTGTAACTCCAATCCAAAATTTAAAAAGAATAGGCGTCAGTTGTTCCAATTGCCGACGCCTATTCCCTATAAGTCCTGAGCCAAGATGTTTCACGATCGCATGATTATGCGAAAGGTGTTTACGACCGGGTAGAAGGTGTTGCTCTACAATTCCCGGCTTCATCTGTTTGCGGGTAAGCTCCGCAGTCGCTGGTCTGACCCGTTTATTGTCCAAACCGTCTATTCTCATAGAGCGGTTGACATCTTGAACCCAGGGAATGCTGACGTGTTCAAAGTTAATGGACAACGCCTCAAACCCTACTTGGAGGGGGCACCAGCCAAAGTCGAGGATGTCACGTTCCTTCATGAACCTCTCTCACACTCAACCATTCATGCTCCTGCATGAGTGGTTGTGCTTTCAGTTTTCAAAAAAAAAAACCTTCAGTGAGCATCGTTTGTTGTGGGCCCCAACCTTTGAGTATTTGGGCCCCAATTTTTCACGTATTTGTATCCCTTCCTTAGCATCTCACAGGTTTTGAGGGAATTTGGGTTTTGTCCATCAACATAGCCCAAAACTTCTCTGTGTACTTCACGTTGGTGAGATCTCTCCTTTTTCATGCATAAATCCATGTAGTATTTTGCTCGCATTCATTGAGGACAATGTATGAAGTAGGTGTGGGGGGGTGTTTTACGTATGTACATAGTCGAGTCTTTTCTTTTGATTTTGTTTTCTTTTGTTTGCATTTTTAGGGTCATGTTAGTGTGCTGCATTTAATATCGATATATCTGCTTGCCATGATCCTCGGGTGACTTGTCTTCTTTTGTTTGCCTAGTGCTTCAAAATTTTCACATTTCTTTCAAAATCTTCATGTGTTTTCGAAAGAAAATGTTTTGTGGGTTTTGCGTGTGTTTAGCATGTGCAAAACCGTTGAGAGGCAAAGTAAAAAGAAAGATCCCAAAATTGTCTTGAACTTGATGCATTAGGATATCTAGTACAGTGGCTTTAGGATTTATCGAGTCGTTAGGATGCACCTCAGTTTCCCTTTGGGGGTGAGTAATCATAGGGTTTCAGTGCTAAAACATTCAAAGAAGTTCACCCTGAACCTAGTGAGTCAATAATTCATGTGTGTTAATTTAAGGAAGTTTGTGGTAGTCAAGGACCCTCTAAATCTTGTTGTGAGACATTAGTGTAGGGGTTTTGGTTCATGTGTAGATAAGAAATAAGTGAGTAGGTGTTCTCTCTTCTCGCACGGCTCCTATCACTCGAGAAAGTAGGTCTGAGGGGACTTTGTGCCTGGTGCTTTCGAGTCATCTGACTTGGGATGCGCCGACCGAACTCCCGTTACACGGGTGGTAGGGATTGCCCTATGTGGAGATTTGGGGAAAGATGTACGTGGTAGTGTAACTCCTCATGGGAAATGATGCACGGAACCTGACCCTGGGAGAATGAAGCTGCAACTAATAAAAAGAAAAATAAGAAAGAAAAATGTGAAAAGAAACAAAAAGAAAAAAAATGGTAATGCAAATAAGAATCTTAATGGACTTTACACTTTGTAGCACTTGAGGATGTTGAGGTTGTCCATGTTTTTCACTTAATTCCTTATTTAACTTGCACGAATGGTTCATTAGGCTAGGTGTGGACTTATCACCTATATAGAGTCGGCCCGTAGCATTACCGCGTCCATTGATCGACAAAATTTGTCCAACGAGTCGAGGTCTAGATTGAATAATGCATCTTGTTCGGATTTTGTGGGTATATCCGCTGAAAACCCTCAGGAGACAACACTCCTCCTTGGCAACAAGGAGGTTTAACGGCTTGTTGCACGTGCTAAGTGCAACCGTGATTCCTACGAAAGTGAGTTAGGATTTCTTGTTTCTTGTTTGCTTTTCTCTTTCTTTGTTTTGCTCGGGACTAGTAAAAACTTAGATGTGGGGGTATTTGATTGACATCATTTCATGCTCATACTGGTATCTTATGTCCATTATCTTACACTTAAACAATGCTACGTGACGAGTTTTATGTTTAGTTTTCAGGAATAAAGAGGTTTGAAGAGAAGAGCCATGAAAGGACCCAAAAGCAGGAAAAAAAGACTTAATTGTGAGACCTGGGGACTAAGATGCAAGGGAGAAGGACCTGATCGTAAGACCGAAGGACCTAAGAGCAAAACAGGAAACTCCACACCATCATGGGGACTATTTTGGCAATTCGATTCGGGTCGGAGCTCCAACAAACCAAGTAGATGCATCCAGGACCAAGAAACACATCAAGAAAAGCCCACAACCAAAACCAAAGCGATCTGGGCTTTATAGACCGCCAATTGGTGGTCTGGATCAGCCCAGATCCGCTAAGCTTTATCCTGGACTTGTATTAATGTGTGTTTAGGCTATTTTTGGTATTGGTTTAGTCCCACATGGGGGGATTGTTAGCTTTTTCCATGCTTATAAATAGAACTCTTCACCTCCCATTGTATCCATCTCTCTCTTTGGTGGCATCTTCCTTACTAAGAGTGAAGCCTTGAAGCAAAACTCTGGTGGAGGAAGAGCGGCTTGTAATTTGAGTGAGTTAATAATAGATGTTTTCATTAGCTTGTTAATTCTTGCTTAGTTAATTTCCTTTAATGTGTTTGCTTTGGTGCTTGTTTAGTTTTATGCTTCTTTAATATTTCTTGCTTGATTAGTATAGTTTCATTTCAGTATAATGCTTCATTTTGTTAGAGTAGTTAGTTTAAATATGTGTGAGTAGTTTCATCCCCATTTGGGGGTGGAGAAATATGTGATATAATCATGTAGTGTATTAAGTGTGTGTATCTTAATACCTTGAGCTTTATATGATTTCCCTAACCATCTAATGGGTCTCCACTCTTATATTTGATATGCTAATGCTCTTGAATGAAGCTTAGCCTATACTTTGATTAGTGAACCTATTTTATGGGGAATTATAAGGCTAGGATATGGATGAAGTTAATATTGGAAACACAATTTGTAGTGTATGTGCTCTTGTTGCCTTTACCCTAGCTAATGTCTTGTATGTTTTATGATATAGTCTTATCTTAATTCATGTGGAGGCATAGTAGGGTCTAGTCTTTATACTTGAGTTCATGTAGCTTCATTCTAATTATTGTCTTGTATGTTTTAATGATGTAGTCTTATCTTAATTAATGTGGAGGCAAAGTTGGATGTAGTTTTATGATTTCATGCACTACATGTTGTGAGGAGCTTTATAAACACACACACACACACACACTTCTTTATGTTCACATTATTTCTCTACCCCCTTTGGGGTTTAGTTTTCTTGCTTTTCTTCCATTTTCATTTGCACCTTAGTGTAGTGTCGAGTAATACATCTTTCTCTCCTTCTTTTACCTCTGGCCTTCGAACAAACCAAACGTCGACACACCTCCCAGTAGACGACCCGTATTTGCCACCGCTTCAATGCGGCCGTGCACTTGTGGTTAATATAAAATGATCAATCAGACGCGTAGGCTGAAAATGTTAAATCCAAATAGCGATAACTTAATGACAACATATTTCTATGTGTTGTACAATTCTAATTAATGAAGTTCAATCTTATCTAAATAAACACATGAATATTTTAAAAAAAGAAATCATTTATGGAGTGATCAATAAGTAATTAATAGCCACAATAAGAATTTCATCTTGGCTCAAAAATATTGCTTACAAGCGTGATGTTTCGGAAACAATACAACCACGACTATGGTCTGCATTCTGTTGTTACAAGTTACAGTGGCTATGATATCAATGAATACTCATTCTACGCTGTTTGTGAAGATGCCAAAATTATTGTTCAGAACAGTGGGTCACTTTAATAGAAAAGTCTTTGCATGTGTCTAGTTTTAAAGACAAGAATCATGTATAAACAGACGTGTCCTGATTGACATCATTTCATGCATTCATTTGTGTCTTATACCCATTATCTTGAACCTAAACAATGCGATGTAACGAGTTTTATGTTAAAGTTTCAGGAATAAACAGGTTTGAGGAGAAGATGCATAAAAGGACCTAAAACCTAGAGAAATGACTGAGTTGTAAGACTTGGGGACTGAGATGCAAGAGATAAGGACCCGGTTGTAAGCCCAAATGACCAATGAGCAAAATCAAGCAGTCCACACCATCATGAGGAGTATTTTGACAATTAGATTCGGATCGCACATCACACAACCGATTAGGGTGCACTCCAGGAGAAGAAACAAAGCTATGGAGTAGTCATAAGAAACTGGGCCATATCCAAGAGATCCAGACCGCCAATTGGTGGTCCATTTGTCTCCGGATCCAACTCGTCTACTACCGGATGTGTATTAGGGTGTTTTATGCTACATTTGGTATGTGTTTAGTCTCATACCGGGGGATTGTCCCCGGTTACATTTTTTATGGCTATAAATAGAACTCTTCCTCCTCCCTTGTATACTACTACATGATTGGTGGTCATTCTCTCTACTTGAAGTGAAGCCTTGCAGCAAAAACTCAAGTGGGGGAGATGCTACTTGTATTGTGAGTCTGAAATTAATAAACGTTTTCTTGTTATGTTGTTTCTATCATGTTTCTTGCATGCTTAGCTTAATTTCCTTTCATTAAATCTAGTAGGCTTAGTTAACATGTTTTTCTATCTTAATATAATAGTTAGTTTAATGATTAGTGAGTAGTCCATCACCATTTGGGGGGTGGAGAAGAATGTGATGTGATTATGTGATGTATTAGGTGTGTGTGTGTTATCTTAATCCTTTGAGCCTTACATGATTTCCATAACCATCTACTAGGATTTCACTCTTATCTTTGATTGCTAATGCTCTTGAATGAAGCTTAGCACACGCTTAGATTAGTGGACCTATTTTATGGGAATGATGATGTGAGGATAATGATGGAGTTGTTGAAGGAAACATGACTTGTGGTAGCATGCACTCTTGTTGCCCTCACTTTATTTAATGTCTTGTATGTTTTAATGATTGTGTAAATCTTATTTCATGTGGAGACATATTGGGGTTTGGTCTTTATGCATGAGTTCATTTAGCTTCATTCCAATCAATGTCTTGTATGTTTTAATGATAATGTTTTATCTTATTTCATGTGGAGACAAAGTTCGATTTGGTTTTATGGTTTTCATGTACTACATGTTGTGACGAGCGCAATTGAATACACACATACATATATTTTGGTATTCACATTCTTTCTCTACCCCCTATGGAGTTTAGTTTTATTGTTTGTTCATTCTTTTGTTTAGTGTAGTGTAATCACACATTTTCTCCCATCTTGTTTCTTACTCGCCTTCGAACTAACCAAAGTCGACACACCTCCCTGTGGATTGACCCGTATTTGTCACCGCTTCAACGCACCCGTGCACTTGCAGTTATTTGAACTGAATCAATCATGTCCTATTACGGGGTAATTGAAGACATTTGGGAGTTGGACTTTGTTAAGTTCAAAGTGCTTGTATTTAGATGCAAGTGAGTTGATAATAAACGTGGAGTTCGAGTGGATGACGTGGGGTCCACTTTAATTGATTTTTCGAAAGAATGATTTAAAGGAGAACATTTTATTTTGGCTTCCCATGCGAAACAAGTCTTCTATGTGGCTGATGCATGTGATCAGAAATGGTCAGTAATTCTAGAATGAAAAAATTGTATCAAATGGTAGTCTTATCGTGTATGAAGAGACACCACCTTTCTCTAAGCAAGCACCTGAGTTGAAGTCACTAGATGACGAAATACATGTTGAGACTTTAATCGCAAAAGATGACCACGGGGAAGGTATATGTATTGAAAATTCGTTAAAAAAAGAAATCCTAAAGGTGAAGTGTAATTTTCAATAATAACCGTTTAATGTCTTGATTTTACTTTTTTTAATGTATTGATTTACTTTTTATAGTATTATGACTCCGAAAAATAAACCCACTCCATCAGAGTTTAAGGTCTCGAAGACTTACTGTTCACGATGTCCTACTCTCATGAACGAATTTGTGGTAAAAACAAATAGTGACGGTAAAATTATGATCCAGTTTGATAGTCATCTTAAGCTGATATGCATGATGTCTGATTATTGGTATAGTTATGTGGGGAGCCTAGCAAGGCCAAAGTTGACATATGTTTGTCGAGTTGGACCGAAGTTGACGAGAAGCTTAAAGACACCATTTGGGTTGACGTGCAGGTAATGAGTCCATTATAATGTTCTTTAGTTTTACTCAAACCTTTAATTTATAGAAATTGAAAATGTTGATGTGTTCGTTTTAATACCGCAAATGCATGGTGTCGGTGAAGACGTGACAAATACTGGTCGATCCACAGGGAGGTGTGTCGACTCTGGTTCGATCGAAGGCAAGTGTGAAAAGAGGGGAGAAGAGTTGTGATTACACTAGCTAAACTACACTAAAATAGCAAGCATCAAGATGGAAAACGAAAGCGAGAGAAATCGAAAGCAAGATAAACTTCAGGAAAAGAAACCCCCTAAGAGGTGGAGTGTTTGCACTTATGAAGTGAAATAAGTGATGGATGACACATGTAAGCATGTATGTGTGTGTGTCATGTGAATGTCTTCATGCATAGGAAGTGTCTAAAGATGTGGCAAAACCTATCAATCTATTCACACAACGTACCGACAATTACTACTTGATTAGCATAAGACTAGGCTCAGCATGAGAAGTGTCTAAATGTTATTGCAAGACTCATAAAAAATGAGGAACTCATGTGAAGAACAAAGCTAAGCATGTGAAGTGTCTAAATGTTATGGCAAAATCCATCAAAAATCCCCCAACATGTAGATGATTAAAATACCCCCGATGAACATATAAACATGCAAGTCTGCACAATCAAAAATTCATCAAACATCCAAACTTCACAACATATATGTATCTCATCTCCACCCCAAAGGGGGATGGAACTACTCACTACTCATTAGGAAAATAAGACAAAACGAAATTAAACTAAACATGCAAGAATTAAAAGAGAAGACAAAGAAACTAACAAAATATTTTTTATTGCTCACTCACATTACAAGTAGTCTCTCTCCACCATCGTTTTGCTCTGAGGCTTTACTCCTAGTAGAGAGGATGACCACCAAGAGAGGAGATGGATTACAAAGGAGGAGGAAGAGTTCTATTTATAGCCATGAAAAAAGATAACCCGAGATAATCCCCCGGTATGGGACTAAACACATACCATAAATGGACTAAATACACACTAATACACCATCCAGCTGAGGATTATCGGGTTTGGATCCAAATGGACCGCTAATTGGCGGTTTGGGACAACCAATTGGCGGTTTGGGTTGGGCTGATCGGGTTGTGCTTTTGTGGAGACTTTTGTAGATCGATTTCTTCATGTTTGGTGCACCCGAAGTGGTTGTTGGATCTTGGACACGGATCTAATTGACAAAATACTCCTCATGATGGTGTGAAGCTTCTTGATTTGCTCATTTGTCCTTTTGGTTTTACATCTGAGTCATTCTCTCTTGCATCTCAGTCCATAAGTCTTGTATCTTAGTCATTTTCCATTCTTGTAAGTCTTTTTTGAGTCTCTTCTTCTCAAACACGTTTATTCCTTAAACTTAAACATAAGACTCGTTACATAGCATTGCTTAGGCTAACAATAAAGGTTATAAGACACAAATATATGCATGATATGATGTCAATCACATAGCCGTGAGGTTACTTCTCATTAGTAATAGCTCCTAAGAAAGCCTTGTGACTCTTGTTGAACTTGTGATATGAAACATGATTTGAAATAGGGAATGAAGTGCTAGATTTGTATGCATTGTTGATGATGGTGGGACATTGAAAAGCTTGTAAGTGGCTGGGTACTCTGTCAGGTCTGCTTGATCTTCTAAGAACTTATTGAGGTTGCTCAACATGAATATTTGCAGTTGGTTGTTCTTCATTACCTGCACTTTGAGCACCAGTGGGTATAACATTGGGTACAGAAGGAGCAGGGTAATGTACCTCCGCATCTTTAGCAACAACAAGTAAAACATTGGTATCTAAATCATCATTATGACTTGAGAAAGGAAAAACTGACTCATGGAAAATTACATCTCTACTGACATAGAGATATTTGGTGTGCAAATCATAAAGTCGAGACCCTTTTTGATGTGGTGCATAGCCAAGGAACACATTTTTCCTAGCTTTATGAGAAAACTTATGAGCAATATTGAGAGAAGTCATATATGTCAGACAACCAAAGACTTTGAGGTTAGAGTAATCTGGGCTATGTTGATTCAAAACTTCATAATGAGTCTTGAAATTAATTTCTTCTTGAGAGTAGCTTGTTAATAAGATAAGTTGCAGCAAATATACAATCTCATGAGGTAAACCCAAGTACTCCTACAAAAATCAACAAGAGTTGTGAAATAATAAGCACCATTTAAACTAGAAACAACAAACTTGCCCCAAAAGCAATATGAATTAAGTCAAATATAGCATTTACAATGGTTGCACTCTTGGGAAAAGACAATCTAGATTGCTTAGCAAGAAGACAAGACTCACAAACAAAGTCTTTATTATGAGGAAGAAAAGGTAAAATGCTAGACATATATTGCATCCTTCCATGAGAGGATGACCTAGGCTATAATGCTAGGTATCTTGAGTAATAGCTAGGTTTGTAAATGGGTAGGGTCAAAACCATTTAACCACCCTAACCGAACAGACAGGTAGGGTCACATATTGTAAAAATCATAACCGTATAATAAATAGGCGGATAAAGGTTGTGAAAATCATAACAATTTAATAAATGGGTAGGTAATGGTACATGATTTCACTCTTCCGTTTAATAACAAAACATAATGAATATATATAATAATTTGTTATATATACTATATACATATAATTTTTTGTATTATTATTTTCAAAGATACTCCAAAAATTTAAATTACAAAAAAACACCACACCCTAATTTATTTTCCAAACATACACAACGCCCCCTCTTTTTTATTGGTGACCGGGGAACTCACCGAACCACCGTTCCTTGGACGCCGGTTAGGTTACAAACCACGGAGTTCGTGGGGCCACCCCCTTTATTACCCTCTGCCGAACCGAGCCTACTCACCATAAAAGGGGCGAGAGGCCCTTGAGGAGACTTGAACCTCTGACCTCATGTTCCATGGGTCTTCACCGGCTAAGCTACCCAGTGGGGGGTACGTCCCCTCTTTCTCTTTAAGGTTTCTTCCACTTCAAGCATGCTCCAGCCTCACCAGTCACCACCTCTCTTCCCTCCAAGCAAGGATCCAACCAAGTTCCAGCCTCTCCAAGGAAGCTCAAGCCTCTCCAAGGTTCCAACCCAACTCTCTTCCCCTTCGAAACTCCAGCCCGTCTCCTCTCTTGATATCTGAGACTCCAACCGGGCAACAAACCCCATAACCTCTCTTCCACTCCTCTCTTTGTGAGTTGTCTTGGCTTATTGGTTTTGATTGTTTTGAAATACCTCATTTTGAATTGCACTATTGCATAAAAATCAAATCTTTTTTGTACATTTTGAAATAAACCTATATAATGGTTTTATTACTGCTAAGATTGATTTGTGGTGTCTTTTGTTTGATTAGGTTCCCAAATTGATTTTCCTATTAATGTTTAGAATTGTGTTTTATAATAGGATATGCCAGAATCAGTTCAAGTGGATGATAGTGACACTCCTGTAACACTGATTGATGTTGATGAAGAAACTGAACACGGTAGAAGAAAGAGAAAACTTACATCCGTTGTTTGGGATCACTTCACTTCCGTCACGGTTAATAGGGTCAAGAAAGAACAATGTAATTACTGCAAAACTATTTTTTTTTGCTAAATCTTCAAATGGTACAAGCTCACTAAAAACTCATTTGAAGAATAAACACCTTAGCAAAATCGAAGGTGCTACTCAACAAACGTTGAATTTTGGGGACAAAAAGAAAGATGGCACAATGGATTTTAGAAAATACAAATTTGATCAGGAAACTAGCAGAAAAGATTTTGCCAAATTGATAACCCTACATGAGTACCCATTTTCTATAGTTGACCATGTGGCATTTAGAGATTTTTGTAAAGGTCTTCATTTAGATTTAAGATGGTCTCTCGCACGACTATTAAGAAAGATTGTGTTGTTTCTTGAGGAGAAAGGGATATTGTATACTAAGATAGAAAATCTTGAATCTCGCATTACCCTTACAAGTGACATGTGGACGTCAAGGCAAAACAAAGCTTATATTTGTGTAACTGGACACTACATTGATGATGAGTGAGAGTTGCAAAAGAGAATTATGAAATTTTCTCAAGTTAAATCCCATCACACCGCAATTGCACTTTCTAAAATCATTTTAGAAAAGTTGTACAAATGGAATATTGATAGAAAGCTTATGTGTATTGTCTGGATAACTGTAAGACCAATGATGCTCTAGTCACAGAAGTTTTAGAAAAGCTTGATTCTAGTTCGGATCTTGTAATGGGCGGGAAACTCTTTCACGTTAGATGTTTGGCTCACATTGTTAATTTATTTGCTCAAGAAGGAATAACGACCATACAAGACATTATTACTAAAATACGTGAAAGTGTCAAGTATGTGAAATCTTCTACTATTAGAGAAGAGAAATTCAAAGAAGTTGCAACGCAGGTGAAAGTTCCAAAAGCTCCAAACAAATTTGTTGTGTAGGATGTGTGTGTACTAGGTAGAATTTAACCTTTTTAATGCTTGAAACTGCTATTGAGTTCAAGGATGCATTCAATTAATAGGTTTCATTTATAGTTCTTACTCACATATGTCATCTCAAGATGAATGGGAAATTGCTATAGTTGTTTGTGAATGCTTGCAGTCTTTCTATGAAGTGACAAAAGAGTTCTCCGTTACCATGCATCCTTCTGAACACTACTTTTTCCCACATGTTTGTGCTATGGGGCAAATGGTGAAGATAAAGTGGAAGAAATAAAGGATAGTTTGAAGGATATCTATTATGAGTATCGTTTGAAGTTTGGGTCTCATGTCATAGTTGCTTGTGGTGAGAATGACACAAGCAGTTTGAGCAGTGGAAACACAACCTATGCAAAGAAAAGTGCATATGTCCTTGGTCTAGCAAACACATAAGATGCGTATAAGAAACACCTTCACAGGAAATCCATTGCACAACCTCAAAAGTCTAATATGCAACTATATTTAGAAGAAGTAGTGCATCCTAAAGTTGACGAGTTTGACATTCTTGGTTGGTGGAAGCTGAATGCTCCTAAGTATTCTCTGTGAGCCAAATTACACATGACATATTTCTTATTCCTGTATCAACTGCAGCATCTGAGTTGGCTTTTACCACTGGACGTAGAGTGGTAAGTCCATCAAGAAGTTCAATGCACGCGCTACAATTGAAGCACTTATATGTCATGTGTATTTGAAAGGAATTTAAGGGTAGTATAAATTTATCAATTTGAAAGGAATTTAAGGGTAGTATAAATTTATCAATTTATAATTGTTTCATGTTGATACAGGAATGTATTTGAAAGGAATTTAAGGGTAGTATAAATTTATCAATTTGCAATTGTTTCATGTTGTTTTATTATCTTATTACTAGAAGTACTGTGTGGTTTTACTTCCTATTTGTGCATGCAGGCTCTAAAGTTGTTGATGCAAATCTTGGCACAATAATGGATTTGGATGATGGCAAACATGAAGCTATAGTGGAAGCAATGACTATTGAGACGCCGATGAGTTCTTAACATACTCCAACTTCGTATACTTATGATGTTTCTAAATTGAAACATGTCTTATAACTTTAAAGTTATTTTGATGTTTGTCATTATTCGTTATGTGTGGATATTTGATGTTGCTTGATATGAATTTGTGGATGTTTAGATTATGGATTTTTGGAGGTTTTGATTATAAATTTATGTATCTTTGATGTTAAATATTGTAAGTATTATAAGTTTAGTTTGTTATTCATTTATCCATTTGATATGTTTTTATCCATTTAACCATTTACCCAATTATTATATCGATTTTAGTATTCCTTAAGTTTTACCATATAACCGCTCAAAACCGCTTAATTAAATAAAACGGGTAGGGTCATGGGTAGAGGTAAAAATAAATGAGTTTCTAACCGAACCACAAACCATTTAATTAGGCGGGTAAAGTGATAAGTAAGCCCTATAACTGCCCATTTACGACCGTAGTAATAGCTAAGATTGAGCATCGAACCGGGACCGCACCGGTCTGAGACCAGAATTTTTGGTATCCGACGGACCAAAGACCAGACTGAATAAATTCGGGTCAGTTCGGTCAAGACCGATTGGGTTGGGTCGGTCTAAAAATTTGGTCCCCGCCGGATACTAGAAATTCGGGTCTCGGTCCAGTCTGGTCTGCGACCCAAATTTTTAGTATCCGGCTAACCGAATAAATTTGGGTCCGTTCGGTCCAACCCGAATTTTGCTCACCTCTAGTAATAGCAGTATGAACATCAGCTTGAATCTCTTTAGACTTGTTAAACAAGTAGTAAACTCAATTCCACTCATTACCCAGACTAATTATCTTCTTCAACTCCATTTCCTGAAAGATTCAAAAGTTAACAAAAAATTCAACATAACAGATGCTTTGATGCATAAGCTTACTCACAGAAATAAGATTGACCTTAAAGTTAGGGACATAATGACATCTTTTTATTAGAGTATGGAGTTGAGCTTAATAAACCAATAGCAGTAGCAGTGACAAGCTTACCATCAGGGAGTTGCACAAGGATGCTAGCCTTTGTTATACTTAAGGAAGTGAATTTATTGGCATACCCACACAAGTGATTAGACGAGGCACCAATGTTTATTATCCATGCATTCTTACTATTAGTAAAAGTATCATAACAGAGAATACCTGCACTCATGGATGTTGCATTGTAGGTGGGTTGGTTAAGAAGATTTATTATAAGTTGGTATTGTTGTTGTGTGATGGTTGGTGGGAGATTGTTACTGGTGTTTCCCTAACGAGGAATAACTTGATGTTGAATATCATTAGTAGTATCAACGTCAGATGTATAAGTAGCACCAACAATTTTGAAACTAGCTTTGTCTTTAAAAGATCTAGGAAAGACCTTATTTAGCATGTGATTAGGTGGGAAACCAATAAGTCAATAACATCTTTCAATGGTGTGTCCAATACTCTCACAATGACTACATACAAATTTGTCCATTTTGCTATTCCGAGTTTTGCCTTGTTGTCCATGCTGACTTTGAAAATTTCCCTCGCATTGATTATTGAGGGTTTGGACATTTCAATTTTTCCCAACAACAAATGCTACATTATTTTACAGTTTAGCACTTTTGCTTACATCCATCTGCCATTCCTCTTGCAAAACAAGACTATAGGTCTTACCAATTTTAGGAAGTTCAGGAATAAGAAGAATCTGACCTCTGATGACAGAGTACAAGTCATTTAGTCCTACAAGAAACTAGATCACTTTCTCCTTTTGCTCATTTTCCAAGTGTTCCTTAAGACCACCACAAGTACATTTAGGTGAAAGAACATAACTAGCTAATTCATCCCATAAATTCTCAGCTTTGTGTAATAACTGGACACAAATCCTTGTCCCTTAGTCAAGGCATAAATTGCGTGATGAATTTGAAAGATCCTTGGACCATTGCTTTGGGAGAATCTTTTCTCAAGATCTGCCCAAACGACTAATGCTAAATCTGCATAAACTACACTCTTAGCTATCTCTGGCACAATAGAATGCATAATCCAAGAAAGAACCATACTATTGCATCTAGTCCACAATGCTAATTCCTTATCATCTACAAGTTTTTTAGCATGGCGACATGATCATGGACCTGCTCCAGGTGGAGTACTTATCCCCATTCATATAACCAATTGTACTCTTGGATGATTAGAAGATAGCAAGTAATAAGGACTATTGTGGTCTACAACACAACTTTGTTGATTCAATTCACTCATTGTGACATGAATCAAAAAAAATGAATGAAAGATTCCAAGATCAAGTGGATCGACAGAGAAAACAAGAAACAATAGTGGAAACGAATGAAAAATCTTAGTTCGAAAATGAACAAAAACTGATCGATCCACAAACTCCAAGAAATGATCAACAAATCGGTAATCGAAGCAAAAACGATAGAAGAAGATGAATACCTTAAATCATTACCTCTGATATCATGTTGGAATTCATCATCCAAACTTCGTTGACGAGTTAGATCGACATCCAAATCAACAAGAGAGACGCAAGATTTAGGGGAAACCCCCCAACCACCTAAACAAAATCAACTGAGGTTGGAGGATAAAACCTCCTGACTTTTATACTCCTATTGAGTGATTAATCAGATCACCTGAACCGATTATACATGGGGATATCTAAACTATATTACAAATTGAAACTAAAATTATTAGAATTAAGAAATTAAGTAATGAGAACCAATAATTTTCCTAATCTTCAATTTACTTTATTAATATGGTTTTGTTCCTTTTGCTATGTAGATGATATGATTTAGTTCCATTATTTTTCTTGTTCAAGCACAAGAGGTGTTTGATAAAATGCCCAAATAGAATACAACCATGGAAGTAGAGCATATTTCTTCTTTTCTTTTTCTATTCTAAAAATGGATTAAGCTACATTACCTTATCTAAATACCTTTTTTTTAAAACTCTGATTTAGTTATATAATAGTATCTGAAAATGAAATGGTTGCGAAAATAGAGGAACAAAAAGTTAGTTTTGAATTGCATTTTTTATACAAAAACTTAGGTTTGAATTACAGTTTTTAATATATTTCAGCACCAACTATCGCAGCATCAACCAAACCAACTCATTTTCAATCTCCACCTCGGTTCCATCGCCACCCAAACCAGCTCCCCATCTCCACCCTCGCAGTGGTGGCGAGAAGGTGAGGAAACCCTTCTCTTCTTCTCCTTTCCGTTTCCATCTCGAACGCGAGCTTTGGTTTCTCCTCCTTTGGAGTTAGTTTTACTCGCATTTCCACCCCGAAGCTTAGATCTACTCGAAATACTGTTTTCGGCGTGCGACGTTCGGGTCTCGCACCGGAAGTGTTGGTTTCTCGACGTTTCGTTTGATTCCTCTGCGAAAGATTTTGTCTTTGATAGTGTTTTGTGCGAAGTCGGAAGGGTTTTGGTGTGATGGATTAGGGGAAAGTCGGAAGGGTTTTGTTTGGTTGTGGGGAAGTTCAGTTTAGGATGTGGGTGGCATTTTGGTGGTTCGGTTTGAATTTGTGTTTAGATCGGAAGTAATCTTGTTTGTGTACCTTTTGAGCTTTTTTGTGACTTTTAATTTGTTTCTGTAAAGAAGTTATGGAAGTGTTAATATGTATTGGATTTTAAATTAGCAGCTAAACTTCCAGAATTCCATGCTTTATGGATTTTGTAAGAAAGTGGGAAGTCATCATCTGTATAAGCTTTTAAGTTTGAAATTCAACTTCCAGAATTTACATTCTTATTGGTTTTGTAAGAAAGGGGGGGGGGGGGGGGGGGTAGTCATAATCTGTATAAGCTATTAACTTAGAAGCTAAACTTCCAAATTTTCAATATTGTTGTTTCTCTTCAGAAAGTGGGGAAACTCATCATCTATATAAGGTTTTAACATAGAAGCCCACCTTTCAGAATTTCCATAAATCAATCACACAAAAGTTGGCTTTGGGAGTCTGGGTCCTACTTTTGGATTTTTTTTCTTCTTCTTGACAACCAATTGTTGCTACGGTACAATATCTATTTGTAAAAGTAATTTTGTTTTGACATGCTAAATCTGTTTTTATTGAGTTTTTGGTATCTACTTGTGGGAGCATATGGAACTATTAATTATTCTATTATTGATGCCTGCGTTTCTCTTAGTAACACACATGGAACTATTTGCTGAAAAAAACGATGATGATATTTTGATATACAGATACACAATTTTCTGCAATCTAAGACTTGTCGGGAGCATGGCAATGACAATGGCAACTTCAGGGGCACAAGTTGCATCTGCCAGCCCTTGTGTTTCTTCCACTAAAAGGGCTTTTGCTAGGAACTTCACAACTCAAATGTTTGGGAATGGAAAAACTATAAGAAATATGATGTCAAGCTCGTTGAGTATCTCATCTGTCCAGCCATTTCTCTCTAGTGTTGTTTCATCCCCATTTAGGCAAGGTAGGGTTATCACAAGAGCCATGTCTGGACAAAGCGAAAAGCCAGCCTCCTCTGGATTGCCCATTGATTTGAGAGGTGATTTTTTAGTATTTTCTAATTTTTCTTGAGGAATAGTTTTGTATCGTGGCTTTTAAAAGTTAGAACTTGCAAGTTATCCTTGCCACTACTTTTGGAAATTAGTACTTCACTATGAGTCTATTTAATCTGAAGCTCATGTCATCTCCCCTGTAATTGGGTTAAAATTTCAGTCACCTTGTCAAGCGTGTGTAATATTGTAGGGTAATAATTCGTAAGACACAGTACCACGCCAATGCCTTGTTATGGACATCCAGCATTGTAGTTTGCATTATTGAATTTTAAAAATTAAATCGAGGAATAGGAAATAATTGCTTGCTTTCTGTAGACAAACATTTTATGGCTTTTATTGGTAATTAATGATACCCAGACAAATCTTTGACAAACTGCTTAATTCTCTTTCCTATACGTTTGGGAGTTGGTCTAATAATTCTTATGGTTCTGTTAATGATAACAGAAATCTTTTATGGTTTTATTTGTTGGATCCTTAAACATTTGATAGCTTTGTTTTCTTTTCTACAACAATAAATTGATCAAACAATTTTGGTGATTTATCTGTTGAAAATGGGTTCTTCTGAAGTTGAAATGACGGAACTAATCAATAGAATTTCTTGAGCTTCTGTTAACCTTGTTTTGTGCATTTCTGATATTGCAACTACTCATTAACCTCAGAATGTTAGAGTCTGCAATATATTTATCTTCTTGTCAACCCTATAGGTAAGAGAGCCTTCATCGCTGGAGTAGCAGATGATAATGGTTATGGTTGGGCAATTGCAAAGTCACTTGCTGCTGCTGGTGCTGAAATTCTTCTTGGCACATGGGTCCCTGTATGTTCGATGACCTCTTACATTTCTACAACCGAAAAACGTGATTTCTATTGAATTTTAATTTCTAATAAACATATTATAGGCATTGAATATTTTCGAGACCAGCTTAAGGCGAGGCAAATTTGATGAGTCTCGTGTGTATGTATCTGAAATTGCATTCGATTGGCTGCATTATGTCTTCATTTTATTATTGTTTACTGAGAGAATACTTGTTACAGTCTGCCTAACGGTTCACTTATGGAGATCACTAAGGTGTACCCGTTGGACGCTGTTTATGACACTCCTGAGGATGTTCCTGAAGATGTAATCTCTCTTTCTCTCCCTCAAAGTCGCAAAAAAATTATATCCATATGATTTTTTTTGTCTATACTCACCCTTTTAGGTTGAGTATGTCATCATCAAGTGCTGAAAATATCTTCTTACCTCCAGGTTAAAGCAAATAAACGTTATGCTGGTGCTAAGAATTGGACTGTTAAGGTAAATATTCATATGCCATCTTTATCACATGCATCAGTTACTTGGAGGATTTTTACTTCTTTTTTTGTAAGAATGAATTTTCACACCATCTCTCTCTGTGCACGTTGTTATCTTGGATGTTTATGTTTTCTCCAGGAAGTAGCTGAATCTGTGAAGAATGACTTTGGTAGCATTGACATCCTTGTGCATTCCCTTGCTAATGGGCCTGAGGTATAGTTTTAACTCCTCTGATTTTCCTGTATGCTTTTTTTGTGATGCTGGAAAGTTTAAACAAAATGGTCTAGGAATCTGTCCTGAATAATGAAGATTATTCGTTATCATTATTGTAGGTCACAAAACCTCTATTGGAGACATCACGGAAGGGGTATCTTGCAGCAATTTCTGCCTCAAGTTATTCTTATGTTTCTCTACTCCAGCATTTCCTCCCAATAATGAATCCAGGCACGCTTTACAATATTTCTTATTTCAATTGTTTCTTTATCTGCATACACTTGACATGCTAGTACTAGAGGAAAAAATGCTGGTTTTTTGTAGATGATCTCTGGTTCATACAGTTATCAAATCACAGTAACTGGTAAATCAATTTAGTAACTCTTATTTAACTTATAGCAGAAATATCTAACTTCTAGTTTCTGGAAGCACTCTCTCACTTTTGGTCTTCGTGTACGACCAGGTGGTGCTTCAATTTCCCTAACTTATATTGCATCAGAGAGAACAATTCCAGGGTATGCCTCGTTGTTTTGCTATCTATTGAGTAATATGTTGTTTTGTGGAATCGTTAAATTAAAGTCCATTCCTGCTTGTGTCATTTCCATTGCTTCATAGCTATGGTGGAGGGATGAGTTCTGCTAAGGCTGCAATGGAGAGCGATACCAAAGTAAGTTTGTATTTGTTTCTTAACCTCTTTACTTCTTATGTGTAGCATACTAATAGTTTAAGTATATTCCCTCTCTCATATTATGTGGTCCTGTAGGTTCTTGCTTTTGAAGCTGGGAGGAAAGGGAAAATCCGTGTCAATACCATATCTGCTGGTAAGTAAAGTTTCTTACCTGTTACATGAAATTCAATTGGAAATAGAAGAAAAGGCTGTGTCTGCGCCTAATCGTGCTAACAATATCTACTGGGAGTTCCTTTGCGCTGCAATTACTAGCTACGGTTGGATTTATAGAGCTTGCAGCAGAAAATACAGTTTATAACTTGTTGATAATTGACAACTCAGATTCCTCTGCCTTTGATTTTGTGCTTGACGGATTGCTATGTTATTGTCAGGCCCATTGGGAAGCCGAGCAGCTAAAGCTATTGGTTTCATTCAAAAGATGATAGATTATTCGTATGTGAACTCGCCGCTGCAGAAAGAACTTCTCGCAGGTCAATTTGCACCCTACCTTGAGTTTATTGTTTACTTGACATCTAGGTTGTCTATTAATCTGTTATTCTAACTGAAATGATCAGATGAAGTTGGCAATGCTGCTGCATTCTTAGTTTCGCCATTAGCTTCTGCTGTTACTGGCTCAGTTGTTTACGTCGACAATGGTTTGAACACAATGGGTCTTGCCACTGACAGTCCATCTTTAGCATAACAACATTGGCGTCTTCGGATTTCTTTTAATTTGATGAATGACTTTTTCTCCAGTGAGGGTATGTTTTTTTTAGAGTGTTAGAGAAAATTTGGACATCAATTTTACAAATGTGATGTTTTCCAATATTATTGCTTTGCGTTGAGTTCTGGGGAGAACATTTCAGATCCTTAATGATATCATCTAGGAAGGACGGTGGAGGAATAAAATTTTTCTTTCTGATAAATTATGTTTCCTTTTGTTTTTCTTGTGGGGTGATGTACCAGTAGAATGCTGGTATCCTTTGTACTCCATTATGGTTTGCAATCCATTGTCAACCCGAGAAATTATCGTGTAGGTCTAGCCATGGTATGAGTAATTCTGATCAGGTACTTTAATGTCAGGGGCTGTTTAATTCTTAGCATAATTTAACCATTTTGTATGAGCATAAGACGAAATTCGGGTACTCATTATTATTGCTTCCCGATGAGGTATGGAAATAGGTTCAGCAGATGTTCAACAAAACTGTAACAGTTCATGAGCTCAGCAAACCCTTGAGGGATCTGAAGCCAACTTATTAGCTAGAATTATGACTCAGTCTAGGCTTCGCACACACTACTAATCGATCCAGTTTAGCCATCCATCAGTCCAACCTTCAAAACTTCTGTTTTTGTAACGTTCTGCTTATGTGTAGTTTATTTATGTGGAGATGTTAAATAATGCAATTTTAACAATATAAAAAAATCTTGATCATGTATATCATTTAACTATGTTTGATTTTTTTGGACCAAATGCCACAGATTATTCTATGTTGATCATTGACCTACCCATCTCCTGGGTAATTTCTACACCCTCCTTCCCCAGACCCAGCTTATTAATTACCCACTTAGGGTTGTAACTTGTAACAGAGGCAGGTATGATCTGTTTACCTACCTCGTGGGATGTGGGTTTGAGAACTAAAATCAAACCCATTTAAATATTTGTATCCGTTGTTCTTGTCTTCTCCCACCATGCTAGGTAAATGATGTAGTTACGGCTTGACCTCTCTTAACCTCCTCAAGGCAAGGGTTTGTTCATATTTGTTTAATGTTAGTAATATATGAAGTTGTATGTTATATCTTATTCCTAAATTGTAATCAACTCTAATAATCTATTCCTAGTTACCTAATTTTTAAGTGTAACTTAACATCTTGGTCAACAGATCACTAATATTAGTCTTAATCTTATATACAAGTTATAACAAAATCTTTATTTATGTCAACATAACAATTTATTCTAAGTCTAGACCGCCGGTGTCAGCTTCTCTTTTTCAATTGCATAAAATTTGAACCTTGGGATCCTGACTTTATGCGAAATCGTAGAGCCACTATTTGACGTTTAAACCAATTATTTGATGTTAATGTTAGGTTATTTGTTTAATACTCTCAATCTTCTTTGCATCCACGCGAACCTCGTCTTTATAATACGAGTCAAAAAACACAATCTCCTTTTGAGCAAAAGAACATTTCTCAAGCTTTAATAATAGCCCGTGTCGTTGTAATTTCTCGAACACCATTGTAAGGTGTAGCCCATGCTGTCTCCATGCCCTACTTAAACAATAATGTCGTCCAAGTATACAACAAAAAAATATCTATATAGTCACAAAAGACATCATTCATTAAGTTTAAAAAATTGTAGGCTTATTTTTCAAACCAAATTGCATGACTAAGAACTCAAATGACCCATAACGAGGAACGCATATCGTCTTAGATGTAAGGAATACGTACCAGTGCACCGAAAGCTACAACTTGGTGAGTGTGCTTTATTTCATTTTAAGCTAAGCACCCGCAAACGAACCTGGGTGGTCCCACCATCGAAGAATTATCTGGGTTCCCCCCTAAAAAATTCCATCGTGAGTAAAACATGCTATGCCCCCTGCTATGGTACCACTTTTAATGATCAGATCTACCACATCACCAAAAGCTGCATCTTGTTGATGATGCTTTCTTGATTCTCTTTAAGCCCACCAAGCACCCGCGGTCGAGCTCGAGCAATCCCCCAATCTAGAATTATCTGGGGTCCTACTCCAAGTAACATTAGACAACCTTTGCCGACAACAATGGAGGGTGTAAGAGGAGGACAAATCTCCCTTCATCTTTCGGTTTTAGGCTACAACTTGATCAAATAGCGCCAACATTCTCAAGGAAAAGGTTTCTCCCTTGGAAAGGAGGGATCCACCACCACCACCACCACCACCACCATCACATATATCTATACATGCACACACACACACACACACACACATACATACATACATACATACATACACGTACACACACACACAGATATATATATAAGAAGTGATCCACTACCCTTAAATTTTATTGACACACGGTTGTGCTTGATGACAAAGTTTAAAGGGATCCATTCTCATATATATGTATACACACACACACACACATAAAGCCAATGAGGTTGTACAAGCTCATATAGCCAACTTAGCCGTGAGACTCAAAATTAAGACATTTTAAAGTTGATTTTTTATATCAAACTTAATCACATGTATTATTATCTCTTAAGCTATAACATGTTAAAATTTAGGTCAATCGACGTTAATTTCACCGTTAACCTAAAATGGTGAAATTTACTGAGTTTGGACATGTACGATCAAGGTTTATGATGATCCATTTATCTGAAAATTTTACCACATGTTCCTTGTATATGGTATATCCCACTCATAATTTTCATAGAACAAAAGTAACCGAAAGTGGGTGAAAATGTGGTGTCACAGCCAAAACCTACAACCCCATTTTTCCACCACTAATGTGGGATAATGAGGTTGTTGGCCTCATTCTGGCAAAGTAGTCTGTTGGTTGGAGAGTTTGGATTGACGATCATTACTTCAGTACCATAACGAGAGAAAATCTTCTTCCGTTGCTCAATTATGACCAATCTCTAGAGAGGTTCGAGCAGTTTTAGTTTGATCTTTTGAATTAGATGCTTTTGCATCTTGATCATGAACCTCTTCTTGCATCTTGTGCACTTTGTGGGGGGGGGGGGGGGGCATGAGTACTTTGGCTCTGTCGTGGTGTCATGTTCCCATTCCAAGTGCATTGACCCACTTTTGAGGTTCCTAGTTGATGTCCTTTAACAAATGACAATGTGAACTTATTTTTGTACATAGTTATATTTGAAAAAAAGAAAAAAAAGACTCCAAGAGTGAGCATAGGTTGTTGTGGGCTCCAACCCTTCTGTATTTAGGTCACATTTTTTCACGTATTTTCTCCTTCTTAAGTATCTCACAGGTTTTAAGGGGAATTCAAGTTTGTGTCCATCAACATGACCACGAAAATTTCATTGTGCTTCAAAGTTTGGTGAGATCATAACCTTTTCATGCAAAAATACATGTAGTATCATGCTTGCATACATTGAAGACAATGCATGAAATAAGTGTGGGGGTGCTTTACATTTGTATATATGTGTCCATAGCCTTCGCTCTCCTTCAAAAATACGTGGAGTCAAGTCTTTTTCACTTTTTTTTTGGTTTCTTTTGTTTGTATTGTCAGGGTCATGACCGTGTGCTGCATTTAATATGGATATATCTGTTTGTCATGATCCTTGGGCGACTTGCCTTCTTTTGCTTGTCTGGTGCTTTAATTTTTTTCATTTCTTTCAAAATCTTTGTGTGTTTGTGAAAGAAAATGTTTTGTGGGTTTTGCATGTGTTTAGCATGTGCAAAACCGTTGAGAGGCAAAGTAAAAAGGAAGCTCCCAGAATTGACTTGAACATGATGCATTAGGATATCTAATACACCGGCTTTAGGTCTTATGTAGTCATAAGGATGCACCTTGGTTTTCCCTCAGGGATAGAGTAATCATAAGGTTTCAGTACTCAAAAAAATAAAGAAGTCCACCCTGAACCTAGTAAGTCGAAGAATTCGTGCATGTTAGTATATGGAAGTTTGTCGTAGTTAGGGACCCTTAAACTCATGTTGTGAAACCTTAATTGTAGGGGTTTTGGTTCCCATGTTGAGAAGAAATAATAATTAAGTATGATGTTCTCTCTTCTAGCCTGACTCCTATCACTCGGGAAATTAGGTCCGAGGGGACTTAGTGCCTCGTGTTTTCGAGTCATCTGACTTGGGATGCATCGACCGAACTTCCGTTACACGGGTGGTAGGTATCACCCTGTATGGAGATGTGGGGGAAGGTGTACGTGATAGTATAAGTCCTTATAGGCAATGATGCACGAAACTTGACCTTGAGAGAATTACGCACCATTTAGTAAAAAAATGATGAACAAAAAAACAAGAAAAAAAAGGTAATACAAATAAGAACCTTATTGGAATTTACACCTTTTATCACTTGAGGATGTTAAGGTTACCCATGTCATTCACTTAATTCCGTAATTAACTTGCACGAATGGTTCCCTATGCTAGGTGTGTGGACTGGATACATATATAGAGCCAGCTTGTACGATTGCCATGTCCAATGATTGACCAAAACAGGTCCAACGAGTCGTGTTGCTAGGTTGAATAGTGCATCATTGTTCGGATGGGTATATCCGCTGAAAACCCTCAGGAGACACCACTTGGCGACAAAGAGGTTTAACGACTTGTTGCACGTGCTAAGTGCAACCATTATTCCTATGAAAGTGAGTTAGGATTTCCCACTTTTTTATATGCTTTTCCTTTCTTTCATATTTTCTCTTTCTTTGTTTTGCTCGGGACTAGCAAAACCGCTCACTCTCTGGCACCATTGCTTAGGTCATGCTAGTGTCCCTGTTCTTCGTTGCGTTCTTTCAAAGTTGGATGTGTCATTTAAAGAAGTCAAACAATGTGCTGCATGTGCTCAGTAAGAGTCATCATTTACCTTTAATATTTGTTAGTCATTCACAATGTAAACTGTTTGATATAATTCACACAGATGTTGGGTAGTCCCCTGTTACGTAAATTGAAGGTTGTCGCTTTTATGTGTCTTTCATTGATCAATCCTCTCATTTTATGTGGTTGTTCCCTTTGAGTCATAAATCTGAAGTTTTTGAAAATCTTCATTTGTTTTATGGCTTTTGTAAAAACTCAATTCGAACATGAGATATAAGCTATCCACCCTGATTGGGGTGGCGAGTACCGGTGACTTCATAAATTCTTTCACAAAGTGGGTGTATTTCATGGTATGATGCCTTATACATTTAAGCAGAACGGATTGGCAGAATGAAAGAACCACCATGTAACGGAGAGTGGAATGTCTCTCCTTTCTCAAAGTCGTGTGCCTTCCAGATTTTTGTCGAATGTGTTAATCTTTGCGACATACATCATCAACTGCCTCCCCTCACCGGTCATGGGTAATGAAACTTCATATAATCGCCTCCATGGAAGAGATCTGAATTATGATTTAATGCGAGTTTTGGTTGTGTGGTTACCCTTATCTTTGGTCGTACAATGACCACAAGCATCAATTCTGTTTTACTAGTTACATGTTAACTTGGGTTATAGTCCATATCAATCATGGTATAAGTACCTTGATCCAGTTTCTATTAAAATCACTGATTAGTAGCATAACATACAATGTATTCATGTTATATATTCTTTATTTTACCCCACATTTGTGATACTCAGGTTGTTATTGCATGTATTTCAGGTGTTAGGTAATGCATGAAGAAATGACTGATGTAGAAGTCAAAGGAAACAAAAAAGACTTAAATGCATGAAGAAATGACTGATATGGAAGTCTTCTGGACCTGTTTCTAATGCCCAAGGACCGCATTACAAGTTAGGAAGGACCTAAGTGAAAACTCAGAGGGGCATGATCGTAAAGAAAATATGTTGGTCGCAAAAGTTCATAATCTCATGAACCTGATGAGTAATTCTACAATTAAGACCAAACTCACTAAAACCAACGGATCCGTGCACGCCCACGTTCTCAATTGGTTAACGTAAGCTTCTGGTGAAATTTGGAGCGGGTCCAATAAAAAAGATCCACCAATAGCAGATTAAAATCCACTAATGGTGGATCTGGTTTGGCGATTGATGCCCTAATTTTGCCAACGGGTCGGGTATTAGGTTTGGAGCACTATAAAACATTCATATTAGATTTTAAACCATCCAAATGAACCCAAATTAATCCAGACCTACTAATCTTCTACAAATACATTTGTAACCCTTCCATTTCTCTTCTTCTTCTTCTTCATCTTCTCTTCCCAATTAGAGTAGGTTTTATTTCTTGTTTTAGTAGTGTAGTTAAAGGGGTGGATAGGAAATATTTAATATTTTATCCATTAATCAAGTTTTGACATCATGTTCTTTCCACTCTTGTCTTTAATTTGATGTCATTTATTTTTCCTTGTCTTGAGTAGATTTAGATTTCTGTACATGTTGATATGTTGTTTTTACTTTATTGTTTTTCATGTTATTTATATGATTAGTGAGTAGTCCAACCCCATTGGGGTGGAGGATGATGTGAAGTGTGAATGTAGTTAGATTAGTGTGTGTTTTAATATTAATCTTGGAGATTCAAATAATTTCCATAGTCATTTTGATAGGTATTCTCACTCTTGCTCTTGATGTGTTAATAGTCCCAATGGATGCTTAGTATATGCTTTGGTTAGTGGTCCCACTTAATGGAAAATGATGAGGTGAGGATAAGATTCAAGTGGATAAAGAAATAAGGATGACATGTGGAAGCATGTAGCATTGTTGGCCTTATCTTGATTAATGTCATGTATATTTTAATGATGGTGTTAAATATTAATTCAAGTAGAGACATAGTTGGGGTTGGGGTTGGGGTCATTATGGATTTCTATGTTCTTTGTGTCATTGAAGAGATAAGATTGACATGTAAGCATGTGATTATCTTTGGCATTATCTTGAGTAGTGTTTGTATGTTTTAATGATTGTGATAAATCTTTATCGATGTGGAAACACACTTATGATTATTGTCACGATAGATTTCCATATTAATTCATGCCATGAGAGCACAATTGTACACACACATCACACATCTATATAGTTGCACGTATTCTGCACCTCCTATGGGTTTGGTCGTATTTATTTTACAAATTGTAATTAGCGTAATTTAGTGTAGATACACTCACTCACTCTTTATTTCCCCCCCACTCGAGTATGATTCACAACGACCTAGCTCCCGACTCATACTTGCCACCACTTCAATGCAACCGTGTGCTTGCGGTTTTAAACTTCATATTTGAATGAGTTTTTGGCGCTATTGTAAGGGAACATGTTGTCGGTTTTGTCGCATTTTCCATTTTGATGGGATTTTGTTTGGATTTATATGTAGGGGCTATAGTAAACAAGAGACGCACATGATCAATGGAGAACTCCAGACAAAGTGGTTGACCAGAGCACAAGTTTGATCTGCCAGTACTAGATCAGAATCTGCTGATGGAGGATTATGTGAGTGTTCTTCTCTTGAAATTTCAGTATTGCTCTCTTGCTTAACTTAATTACTGTTTGACTGCCTGTTCACTCAATACATGCTCCATGATAATATCACCCATTAAATGTGCATGATCCTCTCTTTAAGACAACATGACCTCTAAAACTCAAAGTAAAAGATCATATTGATTGTCATCTAGGGCATGCATCATTTGTAGACTTTGCACGCATTAATGTTTTCTTTTCTTTTCTTTACATTTCTATTGTCGATTGCTGGTGTGAGGTATGTGCATCTTTCCCTTCTACATGCATGGTTAAAGCATGCATTAGTGAATAAGGTGCATTGGAACAAGTGTGAGGTGAGCGTTTGTTTGGAGAGTTGATTGCCAGATTTAAGACTCAAAACACTACTAAGGAGGGGCTATCTGATACAAAATAAGATGGGAGATTTCATCACCCGTTCCTTTGTCCCAAAAATCACACTAATATGAAGTCCTAATTTAAAGCAAGTATACATCGGCTCTAACTACTTAAGGCGCACTTAGGAGACGAATCAGTTCTCGCTATCATGGCCTGAATGTTGTTATTTGCTTAGTTCTTTGAGACTTTTGAGACCTCCAAGTCTTGAATTTCTCATTCACTTTGCGACCTGTAGTTGAGGGAGGTGAGGCGTTCGAGGATGTGGCGAGTTACGGTTAGGCGTCGTCTAGCCTAAGGACCTATAGTCAACCATAGGTTTGTTTGAGTTGTATTTGCTAGTTTAGGCTTCTACCCAACCCCACCACCAGCGTCAGTTCTTAAAGTTTCTTCTCTTCTTACCTGAGTCATCTTCTCCTCTACTTCTAATATTTCATCTCCTCCCCTTTACACCTTTTTCTCTTAGGATTGAATCGAGCGTTCATGCGAGTTTGATTTCATGGTGGTGAAAGTAGTCAATTTGAGATTGTTATTGTCGAGATGGATAGTTACATGGGCGACCATTCATTTCATTGTTGGAACCAGGACTATTCTCACTGGTATACCCAACTCATGCATCCTGGGGTGCCTCAGGTGGGTTGGTGTAGGATTTCAAGTTTAATTGCACATATATATTTTCGAAATTTTTATGCACAATAAGGACCAATTACAATTTTCTATGATTTGTTTCATGCATGCATCGGTTTGTTTCAAAAACTAGTTTCAAAACTTTATTAAAACAAACATAGGCTCCGAATTTCATACCTAGAAGTTCTCTAAAACTTCTTGATGATCCGAAGACGTTGATGATGCTTGTCGCTGCGCCAGATGCCCCCGAGTATTCACCAAACTCTAAACAAGATC
The DNA here is from genome assembly GCA_963682175.1 of Triglochin maritima. Classification (NCBI taxonomy): domain Eukaryota; kingdom Viridiplantae; phylum Streptophyta; class Magnoliopsida; order Alismatales; family Juncaginaceae; genus Triglochin; species Triglochin maritima. The sequence continues at coordinate 10,949,662 of OY821785.1, forward strand.
GGAGAGAGAAGAGATAGCCTCTAAATCTCCAATAGGATTTAGAATCTAACTACTAATCCTTCTTTAGTTCCCTTGAGAAGAAGATCTCTGAAAACTAAAACTAAACTCAAGAATTAAGGAAAATTCGTGGAGAATTATGGAGAGAGATGTTTGCACAAGAAGATAATGAATTAATTAATAAGGTAATGAGATAAACTTGTATTTATAAGTTCTCTCCAAATTACCTATTCATGTGCAACCTCTTGCATGATTTCATGCAAACTTCCATCTAACCATCCATTATTTGCTAACAAATAATCTCAGCCACGAATTAAATCAGTTATGGACGAATTTCATGCATGATCTAATTAATTCTTAAATTAATTCTGCAGAACACCGCCTGGACCGGTCGACCGTTTAGACCAAGTTTCGGTCGACCGTTAATAACTCAGTCGACCGTTCGTAACAGAAAAATATTTCATCGCAATGTTCGGTCGACCGACCGATATACTCGGTCGACCGAAAACGAACAGACGAAATCCCCTGTTACGATCGAGACACATCCGGTCGACCGTGCAACATTCGGTTGTCCGTGCAACATTCGGTCGACCGTTTACTGCTTAGCGGTCGACCGTTTTTGCACAGTACTGCAGACTGGTCAAATTTTGGTATAACCCCTATAAAATTTGACATTTCGGGATTAGTAGTAAGTTCAGAACTTATGTAACATATTATCCTATGTAATGATAAATCATTACACCCCATAATATTTACATCACATATGAATTTAATTTAGATTCTAATTATGTTATTAATCACAACATAATTTTGATTTTGCTTGTTCACCATATGTGTCATATTTTCTAAATGAAACCCGGCACACCTTATGAACTCAAAATCCCCATTTGTTGTTTCTCAGTTTTGTGGTGTGACCTATGGGAGGATCTAAACTAAGTTGGCAGTGATATTAAGAGCTTAATATCACACGCTATAAGAGGTATCTAGCTACACATTATAACTCCCAATTAGTTAGATGTCTTAATTCCACTCAAACCAAAACCCGATCCATTTAGTGATGGAGTGCACCACTTGTGTCCGTCCCTTGCCTCATGATATTAAGAATACACACAAAGTAGTATTGTGTCATATTTGTATTAGTATTCATTTCTTGATCTCTTTAAGCTAGTTATAAATATGTGACTTAACTCAAATCACATTGTACACATTATAACTTTGCTTTATCAAGGGGCCCACTAATATCATCACTCAATCAGGAGGGGCAATGATAATCTTTTGACTAACTATCTTCTCCAACAAAAGTCATACTTAACCAACCAATGCCTTCACACCACACTTATCGATAGCTCAAGACACTAGTCTAATCAAGCATTTCTTAAGTGATCGGATATAAGTCTCATATCAAAGGACCAAGGACACAGTAAAACATTAATGACACAGAAAACACAATTCTATAATGTTTTACTTATTAGGTCTATTCAGTATACAAAAGCAGTATTTTCCTCTTTTGTGTACCCGTGTTGTCACTCACTTTTAGAGCTACAATGATCTATGACCAACACGACAATCTTAACTCGGTAATTAATGTCCCATCTTAATTACCATGATTGCGAATATCTTTTGTTTTATGTAAACCATTATTTTTTAGAGCTCTACGGTTAAGGACCAAGAGCCTCTTCCTTAACACTTCTAAAAGACGAATAACATAAATAAGGAACAAAAATGATTTTTCATTCAATTCATAATAATTGACACTTAAAAGTAAAACTTTTAGAACACATTCCCTTCAATCTCCCACTTGTTATTAAAGTTTTCTTTCACATACATACTCAATGTATAAAACAATAATAACCAGGGTAAACCCCATTACATATCAATCATCAAGCCAATCTACATGGTTCCTCAATCCCATGAACTCGAAATGCATTTCGCCCTTGGCTTGGGATAAGGGTTTTGTGAATGGATCAGCTGTGTTGCTGTTGGTGTCCACCCATAATAGATTTATTTTGCCTTCGTCGATGAAGTCACGTATGACAAAATACTTTCGATCCATGTACTTCACTTTGTGGTGCGTTCTAGAATCCTTGATTTGCGAGATAGATGCACTATTATCGCAAAATAGCTCAATGGGTCCCTCGCTCGTGGGAACTACTCCAAGCTCTTCAAGGAACTTCTTGGTCCACACTCCTTCCTTGCTCGCTTCAGCGACAACCATTACTTCTGAAGCGGTGGTTGAATCGGCCGTAGTGGTTTACTTCCAGCTACGCCAACTCACAGCTCCACCATTCAGAAGAAAGACATATCCTGATTGCGACCTTCTATCATCTGGATCACTCATGAAACTCGCATCCGAGTATCCCTCGGCTATCAACTCTCTTTGTCCTCCATAAACAAGAATCTTATCCTTAGTCCGATTAAGGTACTTCAGTATATTCTTGACCGCAGTCCAATGCTCAGGACCTGCGTTGGATTGGTGACGACTTGTCACGCTTAGAGCATACGAGACATCAGGTCTTGTGCAAGTCATCGTGTACATGATCGACCCAATTGCCGAAGCATAAGGGACATCCTTCATGTACTCTAAGTCCTTACGTGATTGCGCACGTTGTGACTTCTGGAGTTGCACACCCATACTCATTGGCACACTGCCCTTTTTGGAGTTGTTCATCTTGAACATTTCCAAGACCTTGTCAATGTATGCACGTTGACTGAGGCCAATGAGTCTACGGGATCTATCTCGATATATCTTGATTCCCAAGATGTATTGAGCCTCACCCATATCTTTCATTGAAAATGCAGATTTCAATGAACTTCTCGTTTGCTCAAGCAAAGGAATATGATTTCCCATGAGCAATATGTCATCGACATATAAGATTAGGAATACTACATAGCTCCCACTAACCTTCTTGTATATACAAGGTTCTTCCTTGCTTTGAATGAAGTGAAGCTTCTTCACTTCCTCGTCAAAGCGTTTGTTCCAACTCCTTGATGCTTGCTTCAATCCATAAATGGATCTTTGAAGCTTGCATACCTTCTCGCTATTCTTTGGATCTTCAAAACCTTAAGGCTGTATCATGTACACATCCTCTTCCAAGTTCCCATTAAGGAACGTCGTTTTGATATCCATTTGTCATATTTCATAATCATGAAACACAACAATAGCGAGCATTATCCGAATAGACTTGAACATGACAACTAGTGAAAAAGTTTCATCATAGTCAATTCCTTGAACTTGAGTGAAACCCTTCGCTACAAGCCTTGCTTTGTAGGTTGTCAAGTTCCCATCCATGTCCATCTTCCTCTTGAAAACCCATTTATTTTGAATGGCCTTTTTCCCTTGAGGAAGGTCAACCAAGTTCCATACTTGATTATCATACATGGATTCCATACTTGTTTCTCTTAATTGTTGAATTACTCCTCAGGTTCATGAAATTACAGACTTTTTCGACCAACATATTTTCTTTATAATCAGATCTCTCCGGGTTTTCACCTAGGACATTCCTGACTTGCAATCCGATCCTTGAGCATTACAAATAGGTCCAGAAGACTTCCAAATTAGTCATTTGTTTTAGCATTTAGGTCATTTTTGCTTCATTAATTTCTCTTCTTTATTTCCTAAACTTGAAATGTAAGAAACAAATACCTAAGTAACACAAATATAGGGTAAATTAAAGGATATATAACATTAATTGTATGATATGCTACTAATCACTTTCTTATATATCTCACATGTTTTGAGGAATTCAGGTTTACGTCCATCAACATAACTATGAACTTCTTTTTGTGCTTCACATTGGTGAGATTGTTTCTCATTTATGCATGAATCAATGTAGTGTCATACTCACATTCATTTAGAATAATGCATGAAGTAAGTGTGGGGGTGATTTACGTGTGTACATAGTTGAGTCACTAAAACAGAATAGTGAATAGTCATTGCCCCATAGACGTCAGTCGCCCATATAGCTGATGTCTATAGGTATAAACGCCGTCCATTAATACAATTGACGTCTATGGGGTCCTCTAGACATCGGTTGTTTGAATACCCATTGCAACTGACATCTATACCCTAACGTTTATCCCTTAAACCTATAGACGCCGGTCATCACATACAGTCAACGTCCATGCCCCCATGCATATAGACACATCGGGGTATAGACGTTGGTTGTAGGCTATGGCCTACGTCTATGGGGCTTATATGAAACAAACAGTTACATTTTTTCCAACAAAACCTCCATGACTAAAACCCAAGCCGTTCTCCAACTCCAACTGACCGTTCCGCGATCTTTTTCTAACCAAAACACAACGACATCTAATAGCACCGGAACGACCTCGGCAGCCACCCGCGACAGCCTTGTTCAATTCTCCACCTTGTTCGGTATATCCTCGTGCTGAATACTTATATTTTGTGTGACTTGGTTTTGGTACATCCTCATTACCTTAAAATGATAGCAAGTATAAGAGATGTTTTGAAAAACCATTTGTTGTGTCTGTTGTTGCCATCTTTTGTTTAATATATTGCATAATAAAAATAAATAATAGATGATTGTGGTTGGTTGATTGATGGGATTTGAGGGGATTATGAAATCAATTGTTTTGTTTGTCATTTGTTGGTTATGAGAAGTTGAAGAGAGGAGGCAATGGTGAGGCTGAACATGAACGAAGAGGAAGAGGAAGAAAAGGTGGTCGTATATTGGTTCTTGAAAAAAACATAATAATATGAATAATAATGCCTTGTTTGAATTTGGAAGTGAGGTTAGATGTTGATGCAAGTGGGTTTGGTTCATGAGGTGATACTATTGTTCTCTTGTGAGGCATCAATTTCTAATAATAGGAATAATAACATTGAAAGTCATCTCACTTTAAATAATATGGTTTAGTTTATGATAAGACAAGATTTAGTTTATAAGGACCTAAACCTAAACAATTCAATTTAGATTATGATTTAGTTTAGTTCATAATACATATCTATGAAATTTTCTATAATCTCGTGTATATTATTCAGTTCAATATTTGAGGTTCCATTAATCCAACACGGGTTTTTAACGGTTTGAGGTGGATCTTGGTTATGTTTGTTGTTTTGTGGTGTGCGTCGTGCTTGCTATTGAGAAGAGGATCACCTCTCCTTTGCTGGTACGTGCTCTATTATGTTTGTGGTTTTGTGGTGTGCATTTTTTTGTTGTCATTGATTTTGGAGTTGTTTGTTAATGGTAAAGCCCATTGTGAGAAATTTGGAGATCTGAATTAGTTATTAATTTGAAGTTGGAATTATTTTTGTTAAATAATAGAAAATGTTGTTGATAAGTGGGAATCATCCCAATATAAAGGATTAATGGATAGTATAATATATAGTGAATGAGTTTTATTTTTTGTTGCTTGTCCAAAATAACACTATGTTGCTCAAACTCTTGGACTTGAATTGTCCATTGTTGGTTTTCTTGTTAATCCCACGATTTGAGGTTTTTAACGTAGAAATTGTTTAGGGTAGGTTCTGCAAAATTTTCAAAAAAATTATGATCCCAATTGTTATTAATAACTTGATATTTTATGTTTAACATGTTTTTCCATCTTAAAATTATAATCGAAGTAATTGTATTAAAATTATAACTTAGATTTTATATTAAACTTATGTTTAGTTTAGTAAGTTCATACATTTATTTATGTTCAATTTAGTTAAATGTTTATTTATACTGAAAAAAATATATTTTCTTTAGTTAAATATTTAGTTTCTAATAACTCATTGACCGCCTTTAGCAACTTGGCCTTTAGTAACCTATAACAAAAGATTAGACAATATTTAGTAAGTCATTCATCATATAGGAATTTCCATCCATCGTATTTATTTTTTATTTTACGATTTTTGTCGTAGATTACTGGTGTAAGGTACGTAATCTATTTCACTCATCATTCATTAGAATGCACGCATTAGTTAGTAGGAATTGAATTGGAACAAGAGTGAGGTAAGTGTTTGTTTGGTGTGTTGTTTGTTAGATTAAGGTATGAAAAAGACCTAGGGGCAAATTTTATAACATCTCTAAACACTACTTCAAAGAGGTGAATGGGGAGAAGTGAAGGTTGCAGTTGGGAGTTGCTTAGACTCTGGTGTTCTGGTGTCAATTCTGGAAGAAGATGTTGCTACCCTCGGCGATGTTTTCAGAGGATTCCTGAGGTGGCCTCGTCATTTAGTAGAGCTAAATGACAGACATGAGGTATACTTTAATTTTGAAACCAATCATTCTCAATTTTGTTAATATTTATATTTTTAACGTTTGTATATTTATCAGTAAGGTTTCAAGCCCTCAGAGCAAATGGTCAAACTACCAACCTCCGATCAACATTAATTTACTACCGAATAACTGCAAAATATTGTATCAATTAATGGTAGGTAGGGAATTATAAGCCTTAAGTACCTGACATTTGGAGGAGAAGGTTAAAGGGTTGTCTTCGGATTTATACCCCGCTAAAGATGATGTTATGCAGTTCTTGGAGATGGATCAATTGTGCATCATGATTATCGACGTGCAAGTGAAGTAAGTATTTTCTTGTGTATAAATGAAATGTATTGAAAAAAATTATCGTAATTATAATAGAATGTAATTTTTACTCTTGTAGACACCTTTACGATGCCAGAAGGTCAATTTTTCCCGATGATAAAGTATTTGGATTTGTGATTCCATCTACTTTTATAAACATAAATGACGATAAATCAGGTGATCTTGGGCTTCTCGTGAAAGAACAAGGCAAAAAATATTATCTACTCCCTTATCATGAGAGGTAAATTTGTTAATTCAAAATAATTGGAATTTGATTTTGTAATAAACTTCTAATTATATATATAAATATAGCTCATTGGATGCTTGCCGTTCTATGCCCCGAAACTAATTCGGAATATTGGTTTGATCCTTTGGGGTTGACTAAACCAAGGGAATTCATAAAGAAACTTGTAAATCTGTAAGTTCATTTTAATCATCGTATTTGTAATTTGTGTATTCTTATTAGTATTATCGACTTTGTATAGAATAACTTGTGCTACTTTGGAAATGGAGGTTTACAGAGTATTAGGTGGAGTAAGAACAACAACAAAAGCGGGAGTAACATGACATGGAATGGGAGTAAGTACTTTCTCCCATTTTTGTTAATTATGTTAAGTAATGAAACATATATTTAGCGAATTTATATTTTTGTAGTATCACAAACAGACTGGCAATACGAAATGTGGTTACTACGTTATGAGATACATGGTAATACAATCAAGATAATGAACTGACAAGTTCTTATATCGTGCAATTTTAACTTGTTTCATTGTATTACCAACATACAATTTGTTCTTTATTATAATCAAACATGTTTGTGAATGAATGCCAAGTGTTTGTGTATGTATGCTTGTGGATGAATGATTGTGTTTGTGTATGCTCATTGGATGAATGTGTTGTGCAGGATCAATGTTTTCTGGTGCAGGATGAATGTATTTTTTTTAATCTGGTAAGGATATAGACGTCGGTTATTACAACAACCCGATGTATATTCCTCTTTTCAAGGGCTATAGACGTCGGTTGGGATCTACAACTGAGTTCTATAATTAAGAATATACGTCGGTTGGAATATATAATCGACGTCTATTCTTAAGTATAGACGTCGATTATAGATCCCAACTGACGTCTATTTGTTACGAGTAGACGTTAGTCACTTAACGGTCGACATCTAGGAATATATGACGCATAGATAGACGTCAGATCTGGAAAGCCGTATATCCAATGTATATAAGCCATATATCCGACGTACATTCCCCTTTCTGCCCTAATGAGTTTATCGTTATTTCAGGTCATTAAATTGACATGTAAGCATGTGGTTATCTTTGGCCTTATCTTGAGTAGTGTTTTGTACATTTTAATGATGATGATAAATCTTAATACATGTGGAAACACACAAAATTGTGGTCATCATAGATTTCCATATTAATTCATGTCATGAGAGTGCAATTGTACAAACACATCACACATCTACATCGTTGCACGCATTCTCCACCTATTGTGGGATTAGTCGCATTTAATTTGCATGTTGTAATTAACATAATTTAGTGTAGATACACTCACTCATTCTTCATTTTCTTTACCCACTCTAGTATGGTCGATAACGTCTTGCTCTAGATTCTTGTGGATCAACTCGTACTTGCCAATGCTTCAATGTGGTTGTGCAATTGTAGTTTTAAACTTCACATTCGAACAATCACCCTGCGTGCCATGTTGTGTTTCATGAGGATAGATTTCCATTCAAGACTAGTGGGCCAGTTGTATCATCTCATAGTCCAATGGGTCATGCCTCCAATATTCTCCCTATCTCTCCATCTCTTCAAATACAAGAAGTTACGCAATGGGGCCCAAAATAGAATTCATCCCCTGAGTCATCTCCTGACCCACCTAGCCCTCGTCTATTGGATTCACGACTAGAGTTCCACCTCCAAAGCCCTCTCGTGTTGCACAACCACCAACACATGTTCTGTCGACCCGAACTCGTCCTATTATCACTCGTTCGATGTACAACGTTATTAAGCCCAAGGCACTTTCAAACACTCAACATCCCATTCCTATTTCCCGCCTTGTTGATAGTGTATTTTTTCCCACGACATGTGATGGTAAAGTTGCATGCCTTGAAGAATGGCGTAAACCTAATGGACAGGAGTTTGATGCATTTATCAAAAATCAAACATGGTCTCTATTTCTTCATGAGCCTCATATGAATATCATGGGTTGTCATTGGGTGTGCTATCAAATGAATGAGTGATGGTTCTGTTTATCTCTATAAGATGTGCTTGGTTGCAAGGATTCACCAGCAAAATGGGATTGACTATGCTAACAAATTCAGTATGGTAGTGAAGCCTACCACAATTTGCCTTGTTTTATCAATTTCTCTCATGCACAACTAGCAACTTCTGTTTGGTGAAGTGACTACCTGCCTTGATGGCTACGGAGGTCGCTGCCCTGCTTTTATAGCGGCGGAGTTGGTGTCTGCACGTGGAGCTCGATGACCCCGTGGACTTTGGTCCGAATCTGTTGATTGTCTGGCCCTCTGTGTAGCGGATATCTTCGACAAACCTTGATAGGCGATGATTGCACGAGCTTGTGCGGCCTGTGTGGTAGTGGGAGGGCCCTTGTGTGACCTGTGTGGTAGCAGGGAGGACTGCACAACTTGTGTGGTTGTGGCAGTGGACTGCCGACGATGTTTTCTGGCAGGTAGCTAGCTCGGTTGGGCACCTACTGAGTAAGATGGACCGTACGGCCTGTGTGGCGGAAGTGTTGGACCGACCTGAGTGACGACTCCGTCGGTGTGGTGGTGGACCATGATGTTTTCATATCTGATTCTACCGATGTGGAAGTGCAAACACCTCCTCACCAATCCCTTTGGCTTGTGTAGCTGTGTGTGGGGGTGTGTTGTGTAGTGTCCGTTAGACCGTATATGCCTACGGTAGGTCTCTACGGAGACCCGATGATGTTGTGGACCGTGCGGCCTGTGTGGTGGCAGTGATGTTGTAGACCGTGTAGCCTGTGTGGCTGCGTGATGCTTGTGGACCGTGCGGCCTGTGTGGCGGCGGTGATGCATGTGGACCATGCGGCCTGTGTGGCGGTGATGGTGATTGTAGACCGTACGACCTATGTGGCAGCGGTAACGATTACGGGACGAATGTCCTATTTTACCCTTGGAGGGAATGTTGTTTTATTGCTTTATATTGTGACATTCTATACTAGCATAAGGGAATGGATGCATCATTGTTATGTTTATTTTCAGGACCGCGGTAGGTTCCGGTGGGTGGTAACCGAGTCTGCGTTTAGGTCGTTATGATTACATGTATCTATATCTTTGTATCTTCCTATTTCCAGATGTAATCATACTTTTGACAAACTCTTATGTAATATGGTGCACTAGAGATATTGGGTATTTTTATGAGTAATGTCCCGACTCTTAATGGTCTTAATCATTGTGTTCACTTCATTTTAAAAGTTTAAATTTTCTGTTGTTCAGGGATGTTACACTATAATGGTTCCCTTAAAGATGTTTTGAAATCTTATGCTAGTTAGCAATTTACTAAACAAGCACTCACCTCACTATTGTTACAATGAAAATTACTAACTAATGCATGCTTTAACCATGCATGAATGAGGGAATGGTTGCACGTACCTCATGCTAGCAATCAACAACAAGAATGTAAAGAAAAGGAAAGACGAGTGTGTGCAAGGTCTACAAATGATGCATGACCTAGATGACAATCAATATAATCTTTTGCTTTGAGTTTTAAGGTCCAAGTTGATTAAAAGGGAATTGATTAGTTTATCGATTAATCTGGAAGGAACTTTAGGTTAAGATATGCACAATTGGACTTCTAGACATTTATATTGCAATTTGAAACATACATAAGAAAATAGGAAGCAAGAGCCGCTCACAAGACCGCCAATTGGCGGTCAGATTGGCGTTTTACTCCCTCCAATTTCGCCTGCCACCTCCCCTTGATCCTTATAAGCCCTGCAATAAGCCAAAACTAAAAAACAAAGATTAGATCCACTTGAATCGTCCATACTAGAGTCTGGACAGAGCACCTCCCCGACAACGATGCCAAAAACTTGATGTGTGAAATTAAGTTTAAACTACAAGTGCACGGCGTCAGTGAAGACGTGGAAAATATGGGTCGAGTCCACAGGGGAGGTGTGTCAACTCTGGTTCTTTCAAAGTCTAGTGGAAAATGAGGGAACAAGAAGTTGATTACGCTAAACTAAACTGTTGGCTTTTTGGCCTTAATCTATATTAATTTTGATGATTAATTAAACTAATCTTAATCAATCAACCTAATCAATCAAAGTGAGCAAACACGATTACATGCATTGCATATATGTGTGTATACTTGCAATTATCTTAATAGGTTGATCAAGACAATGAAGGAAATGAGCATTGGTACAAGGACATCAAGACTCAAGACTTGTAATCAATGCTTTGGACCAAGACATGTAACTTTATATTTATTGAGTCCATAGGATTTTTATGTAAACTTGAGCACTAGGATTCTGTCTCGTCATTTCTCGGTAAACCGAACTTATTTCAGTTAACCGAACTATACCTAGTTCGGTCCACCGAACACCTGTCGGATAGCTGAATACTTCCCACAGTGAAACTTAGGTGTTCTCTGGATTTGCCCCAACGGAAGACCGAAACGCCTTCGGTTGACCGAATAGCCCTGGACCGGCTTTGGACTTTACTCCAACGGTCGCATTCAAATCAAGACCCTAGAGCCCAAATTAACTTGACCCACATTGGACGACCGCACACACTTCGGTCTACCGAATCCATATTGGCTTTAGGAGCCCAACGACTATTTAACTTGACCGTTATTGGTAAAACAATTTCCCACGCATTGTCAACGCAAAACCCGCGCTAACTTCAGTCTACCGAAGTATAGACGGTCAACCGAACTAGACATGAACAGAGCCAAATCAATCCTACTGTCCACCTTGGAACGGTGAACCGAATGGACTTCGGTGAACCGAGTTTAATTAGGGCTAAATAGATAAAAGCTACTGGAGCTTGGTGAACGGTGATCCGATACTTAATCGGTCAACCGAGTTCTTAGTTCAGACCAATGTTTCGGACTACCGTGTGGATAACGGTCGACCGAATCTATCTCGATTTCTGGACGAGCTTAAGTCACATCCTACTTTCTCATTGGTCCATTCACCACCAACTCTCCAACGGATCTATAAGCTTTGAAACCTATATAAACAACACTTCAGAGACACAAAACAAGACACAACACCTTCTATTCATTAACTATCTTTGTGCTCTCAATTCCCAAACCTTCAAAGCTTATTCTTCAACACTCAAGCCTAAACTTCACCACTTGCATATCCAATTCAATATCATATCCAAGTGTGCTCAAGTATAGAGTATTAGTTAGAGTGTGATTCAACTTCCATATCAAAGAATCAAAGAGTTTGTAAAAGCTTCGAGGAAGCTCCCTCTCGGGTTGTGAGAAGAGACACGAGCGAGGCGAGGATTGTTCGCGAGGCTCGGTGTTGTAAACAACGTTGATCTCGGCCCGGAAAGGAGATCGGTTAGTGGAACCGTAAGCGAGGCTCGGGGGATCGAGCGAGGCTTGCGAGGAGTACTAGGACCCGGGTGTGGGTGCCGAACCTCTCTAAACTCCGGTGTCGACGATTTGTGGCTTGCATTGTCTCTACTCCTTAATCCTTCGCTTAGTATTTTTAATTCCGCATTTTTTAGCGATTAGAGGGCCATAGATCCTAACAATTGGTATCAGAGCATTAGGTTGCTAATTTCATTTACTTAATCGTAATTTAGCATGGCATCTACTTCTAGTCATTGTGAAGGATTATCCACATCTAAGCCACCTTTGTTTAATGGGTTAAACTATGACTATTGGAAGAAAAGAATGAGAATATATTTGCAATCAAATGATTTGAAATATTGGACATTCATATTAAACTCATATACACCTCCTAATGATGATGAAATTGTATCCTTAACAAAACCCAAAATTAAGGAAGCGGAGATGAATTCTCGCATTATGAATATCTTGTATTGTGGGTTAAATGAAAGGGAATACAATAGGGTAAGAGGTTGTGAAAGTGCTTATGATATTTGGCATACATTAGCAATGCATCATGAGGGTTCAAATAGATTGAAAGAAACTAGGATAAATTTGCTCATGCATAAATATGAATTATTTCGTATGCAATCCGGTGAAAACATAAGTGAGATGCACACTCGCTTCACCGAGATAATTAACTCTCTTAAAGCACTTGACAAGGATTTTAGAAAGGGAGAAATGACTTGAAAGATTCTCCGGTCACTCACCGACGATTGGGAGGAGAAAACGACCGCTATCGAAGAAGCACAAGATCTCACCAAATTATCGGTCGAGGAGCTAATGGGTAGTCTCATGACATAAGAGATACAAATGAAAGACCGCATTGAGAAGAGAGTCAAGAAATCCTTGGGGTTATACGCCGTCGCCAATTCGATCAAAGGAGATAGTGATATCGAGGAACAATTGGTGACACATCAATTTAAGGAATTTCTCAAAGAAGTTAAAGAAAGGAGAAAAGAGAAGAAGAGCAAGAGAAAAGAGAAGAAGAAGAAAGCTCTCAAAACAACTTGGGATAGTTCATCATCTTCATCAATTGAAGGTGAATTCGCCTCGATGTGCTTCATGGCAATACAAGATGACGAAAGTGAGGTATCTTCTTGCTCTAGTCGCGATTCAATTGATTCAAATAATTCAAATGCATATAATGAACTTCAATGTGAATTCAATGAATTGCTTGAAAATTTTGAGAAAATTTGTCAAAAGAATAAACTAGCAAGAAAGAAAATTAATGAGCTACAATCTCAAATTGAATCTATCATGAATGAGAAGAATGAATTGCTTGCTAGTCATGATAAAATTGCATTAGAGAACACTAAATTAATTGATGAAATTACAACTCTAAATGCAAAACCTTCATGTAGTAATGATATTCAAGATCTAATTGCTAAGAATGTTCAATTACAAAAGGATCTTGAAAAATTCACAAGTGGAAAGAAAATGTTTGATATGCTCATAGGGAGTCAAAAACAATCTTTAGATAAGCATGGTGTAGGCTATCTTGTTAACAACTACAAAAACCATTTTATTCACACTACTATGAATGGAAAGCATTTCTTTGTGAATAAAAGTTCTTCAAGTGTTTGGGCACCTAAGACTAAAATGACTTGGGTACCAAAGATTAATGTCAAAGGACCCAAAGTTGTTTGGGTACCAAAATCTTTACTTGTAGGTACTTAGAGAAAGGAGAATCGATAGCGATCGGCTCAAGCTACAAAAGATCGATTCCAAGCTTCAAGGAAATCATTTGGATCGAATTTATAAAGTCATCATCGCTATCGAAAGGAGATTGGAACCAATACAAAATCGAGGATCAAAAGTTGTGTAATATTTTCAATCCTCTCAATCATGTCTATTTTAACATTTGGTTCTAATCTAGGGATATTACATGCTTAATTGATATCATAAATCATTGCTTTTAGGCCTTAGTGATAGGGGGAGCATATAATGTTATATCATCTAATTAAGGGGGAGAATTATCTAAATCCTATACCTTTACATCATATGCTCGTATTGTTTGCATTTGATTGATGTCAAAGGGGGAGAATGATAAAGATTGAGCTTCAATTCACTAATACTATGCACATTGTTAGGGGGAGCATCTTATACATGTATAGTTTACATATATGAAGGGGGGCATTCATATAGAATTGGGGAGAACTTAAATTGAAACTCAAGCATTAAGATATAGATTTGCCATCATCAAAAAGGGGGAGATTGTTGGCTTTTTTGCCTTAATCTATATTAATTTTGATGATTAATTAAACTAATCTTAATCAATCAACCTAATCAATCAAAGTGAGCAAACACGATTACATGCATTGCATATATGTTTGTATACTTGCAATTATCTTAATAGGTTGATCAAGACAATGAATGAAATGAGCATTGGGACAAGGACATCAAGACTCAAGACTTGTAATCAAAGCTTTAGACCAAGACATCTAACTTTATATTTATTGAGTCCATAGGATTTTATGTAAACTTGAGCACTAGGATTCTGTCCCGTCATTTCTCGGTAAACCGAACTATACCTAGTTCGGTCCACCGAACACCTGTCGGATAGCCGAATACTTCCCACAGTGAAACTTAGGTGTTCTCTGGATTTTCCCCAACGGAAGACCGAAACGCCTTCGGTCGACCGAATAGCCCTGGACTGGCTTTGGACTTTGCTCCAATGGTCGCATTCAAATCAAGACCCTAGAGCCCAAATTAACTTGATCCACTTTGGACGACCGCACACACTTCGGTCTACCGAATCCATATTGGCTTTAGGAGCCCAACGGCTATTTAACTTGACAGTTATTGGTAAAACAATTTCCCACGCATTGTCAGCGCAAAACCCGCGCTAACTTCGGTCTACTGAAGTATAGACGGTCAACCGAACTAGACATGAACATAGCCCAATCAATCCTATTGTCCACCTTGGAACGGTGAACCGAATGGACTTCGGTGAACCGAGTTTAATTAGGGCTAAATAGATAAAAGCTATTGGAGGTTGGTGAACGATGATCTGATACTTAATCGGTCAACCGAGTTCTTAGTTCAGATCAATGTTTCGGACTACCGTGTGGATAACGGTCGACCGAATCTGTCTCGATTTCTAGACGAGCTTAAGTCACATCTTGCTTTCTCATTGGTCCATTAACCACCAACTCTCCAACGGATCTATAAGCTTTGAAACCTATATAAACACCACTCTAGAGACACAAAACAAGACACAACACCTTCTATTCATCAACTATCTTTGTGTTCTCAATTCCCAAACCTTCAAAGCTTATTCTTCAACACTCAAGCCTAAACTTCACCACTTGCATATCCAATTCAATATCATATCCAAGTGTGCTCAAGTATAGAGTGATAGTTAGAGTGTGATTCAACTTCCATATCAAACAATCGAAGAGTTGTAAAAGCTTCGAGGAAGCTCCCTCTCGGGTTGTGAGAGAAGACACGAGCGAGGCGAGGATTGTTCGCGAGGCTCGATGTTGTAAACAACGTTGATCTCGGCCCGGAAAGGAGATTAGTTAGTGGAACCGTAAGCGAGGCTCGGGGGATTGAGCGAGGCTTGCGAGGAGTACTAGGACCCGGGTGTGGGTGCCGAACCTCTCTAAACTCCGGTGTCGACGATTTGTGGTTTGTATTGTCTCTACTCCTTAATCCTTCGCTTAGTATTTTTAATTCTGCATTTTTCTAGCGATTAGAGGGTCATAGATCCTAACGTAACTACACTAAACAAGTAGTTAACAAGTGCAAATAAGAGCAACTAAAGATGGACTAAAACTAACTAAAGACTTAACAAAGATGTTGGAATTCAGGAAGAGAAACCCCTAAGGGTGGAGTGTGTGTACATATGAAATAAAGTGGTGAGGAATGCATTCAATAGATCACAAGTGTAGGTTGTGTTTTTATGCATAGGAAGTACCTAATGGTTGTGGCAAGACGTATCATCCAAATCACTAACTTAGTTGATTAACATGAGCATAACAAGCTAGTTATTAAGAACCTAAACAAGCATGTGATGTACCTAATCATTATGGCAGAAACCATCAAGTTAAGTATTCTCTTTTATTCAAACAAGCATACCCACATTCACCACATAAAGCAAAATATAGTATTCATCCCATTATTCATGACATGTATAAACATCAACTCCACCCCCAAATGGGGATGAAACTACTCACTACTCATTAGGCCAACCTGTATATTAATAAGCGAAAACATTCTAACTAACTCTACTTAGATTAATAAAACAAAACATGCAAACATTAAAAAAGACACCATTAGAACAAACTAAGAAAAAATATTTTAACAAGTAGTATTTTTCTCCACTTCAGTTTTGCTCCAAGACTCACTCTAAGTAGAGAGAATGCCACCAAGCAATGGGCAAATACAAAGGACGAAGAAGAGTTCTATTTATAGGCATGAAAAAAAGGTATCTGAAGACCATCTCTCGGTATGTGACTAATGACATACTATAAATGGACATAATACACACGAATACAACACTCGGATAAAGATAATTGGATCTGAAGCTGATCTAACTGCCAACTAGCGGTCTGGAACCACCAATTAGCGGTCTTGACGGCTCAAATCCGGTCCTAGTTTGAATGACACTTTGGTTTGATTTGTTAATGTGTAGTGCACCCAGGTTGGTTTTTGGAGTTTAGGACCGAATAAAATTACCAAAATACTCCTCATGATGGTGTGGAGTGCTTGATTTTCTAATTGGTCATTTTGCTTGCATCCCGGTCATTCCCTCCGGTAGATAGGTCCATAGTCTCTCCGATCAGTCCTTTTTCTTTTTGTTCTAGTCCTTTTTTCTCTTTTCTTCTTTCCTTTATTTCCTAATACCTTAAATATAACAACAAAGACTCAAGTAGCACAAAATTGGGGTAAAATAAAGAATATATAACATGAGTATGATTCATGATATGCTATTAATCAATACTCGAGTGGGGAAAGAAGAGAGAGGAATGCGAGCGGAATTACACTACAATGTGTATGTAATCGGAAAACAAACAATAACACTAAACCCCTTAGGAGGTAGAGAAAAATGCAAATAGGAAAATATGTGTATATGTGTGTGTTCGTTTGTGCTCGTCACACCATGTAGTACATGAAAACCAAAAAATCAAATCCAACTTTGCCTCCACATGAAATAAAATAAAACATTATCATTAAAACATACAATACAATAATTGAAATAAAGCTAAATGAACTCATGCATAAAGACCAAACCTCATTATGTCTCCACATGAAATAAGACTTACATAATCATTAAAACATACAAGACATTAATTAAGGTGAAGCCAACAAGAGCACATGCTCCCACATGTTATGTTTCCTTCTTCCACTCCATCATTATCCTAACCTCATCATTCCTAATAAAATAGGCTCACTGATCTAAGCATGTGCTAAGCATCGCTCAAGAGCATTAGCACATCAAAGATAAGAGTGAAATCACATTAAATGGTTATGGAAATCATGTAAGGCTCAAAAGATTAAGATTAAAACACACACCTATATCACATAATCACATCACCTTCTTCTCTAGTCCCCCAAATAGGGATGTACTACTCTCTACTCATCTCTACACAAACCCATAATGGAAATGAAGGAAAACAAGATTAAGCAAACAACAACATAAAAGAAATTGCATCAAAGGAATGACATGTAGTTAAAGATCAAAACTAACACTTGATTGAAATGAAAAGATTACAAAGTTCCTCCTTCTCCTCTTACACAAATGAGTAGCAAAATAAACCCTAAACTAATGGAGGAGCAAGAAAAAGAGGGAGATGGGGGATTGCAATGGTATATATAGACTAATATATGGTTAGGATTAATCTGGAAATAATCGGACGACTCTAAATCACATTTGATTGTTCTGGTATGCTCTGACCCGAATACCCGACCCACGGACAAAATTTGAGAGCAAAAGAATCAGAATGATCCACCAGTGGCGGATCCGGATATCTGACCCGGCTCAAATTCGTCCAGGGCATTAATTTCTTTATTTGTCACGTGGGGTCAAGCTATGGTCCCCTAGTTCGAGCCTGTTTGGCTTTAATTGATGAAATATTGATCTAGTTCCAAGTCATATGGCACAATATTTAGTTCTTTACCATCAGGTCCCTCCAGGTTTTCACTTGTGTCCTTGATTTGCGATCCAGTCCTTGTGCATTACCAATACGTCCAGAAGTCTTCAATTTAGTCCATTCTTGTTACATTCAAGTTCTTTTTGTAGGATCATAATCTGGCTTAGTTCGAATCACTTTTAAGCTAATTACATACTTGTTTAAGAAAACAATGAATGCACAGCGGAATTAAAAACAAACAAGCAAGTAAAGAAGAGATAAGGCAAACCACAATGAAGACGAGGATTTTTATAGAGGTTCGGCCTCCCGCCTACTTCCTCTCTTGCAAGCTCCGCTCAGGACTTCACTATCCACTCCCCATTCCGGGCCGAGGAGAACGTCTTTACAACGCAAGCACCGCGAACACCCTCGCTTGCTTGACTTTCTTCCTCTCACAATCCGAGAGGGAACACTTCAGGCTTTCACCGAAATCCTTGCTTCTTGAACAACAATTGAGTGGGACAATACTCTCTAAATCTTGAGCACACTTTGAGTATGATTTGGCTATGATCAAAGATGTAGGATTAGTGTAATATCCTAAACCTTAATTAACTTGGTTAATTGCTTTTTAGGTGCTTAATTGGTGGATTTAGATGGAGGGCTGGGATTGTTTTGGAAGAGATGTGATTGATGGTGGAGATTGGAGGAGAATAGTATAAGTTGGTGAGTTTTACTCTCTCTCTCGCGTTCTCTCTCTCTCCCGCTCAAATCCTCTCCCTCTCTCTGATCAGATCCTCAGTGTGCGTAGGCACTCGAGGAGTGGGTTTCAGAAGGCGAGGCGAAGCTCGGGCGTTCTCCGGAGAGGGTAGATCGTTGCTCGGTTGGAGTTCGTCGGAGAAGGTGTTTGGTGAGGAGAAGCTCATCGTTGGGTCTTCGAAGGCTTCTTCAAGTCTTCAAGGTATGCCAAGCTTTAGTTTAATCCTCCCTTTAGCCTTTTCGAGGATTGGAGTGGCCGACGGTAGGCCGAAAGGCTCGTCGAGAACCTTGCAGCAGCTTTTCTGCTCTGCAACGGGTTGGCACGGTCGACCGGGAGTAGTGTGATTCGGGAAAAAACCCTTGCACCGGTCGGACAATACTCTAGGAGTGGTCGACCGGTGATACATTTTTACCAAGGGAAAAAGGCTCTGGGTGTTTTCGGTCGAACGGGTCCCCTTTGTCGGTCGACCGAAAGCACTGTTGTAAGTCGGTTGGGGGCGTTGACCATCTAAACGGTCGACTGCTCGTTGACTTCGTCCGACCGGAACTTAAGTTAACTTATTGGTCGGTCGACCGTGTAGTGCAGATTGTTGGTGAGTTCTACTGGTGGGAATCGGTCGACCGTGATTTTAGGATGGTTCGACCGTTGGTGCTTTTTGAGCAAGAGAGGATTTTCACTGGTGGATTTCGGTCGAACGGGGCCCCTTTGCCGTTCGACCGGTTGGATGTTATTTCGGTTTTATTGCGGAATAGTAGTGGTGTTCGGTCGACCGTTTGGGGTCTTCTGTTCGACCGTTTGGGCACTGTTTTGCATATGGATGCTTGTGTCGTGTGTGGTTGGATCTGCCTCGAGGGCAACGGGTCTCCGACCTTTTTTGGGGCGACGGTACAGACATTGTCGGCCTGAGAGGAAGATCGTGGTTGTGGCTCTACGGAGCGGGTGCCTTGTGTGCACGTGTGATTGTGGGGTTGGGGTGAGAGGACCCTTGAGACCCGTGGCCGATGATTTTCCGGCGGTGCCTTGTGTGCACATGTGTTGTTGTTGCCGATGTTTTCCGGTAGTTCCTTGTGTGCACGGGAGTTAGACATGTTTTTACTGCATTCTTCATTTCATGTTTCATATACACATATTATGTTCATATTTTAGGGGTTTGGCATACGGGGTTTCACTAGGGGAAACTCAGGCATTGTTTGTTTACATGTAAGGTCGTGCACGTCAGTAGGAGGTGGTGACTGCGGGCAGGAGCACCCAGACCGGATCCTATCCCTTTTGTTTTTCGAGGTGGATGATTTCCCTTGTACATGCGTTGTATATCTTTTGTGTGGGTTGTAATCATCCTTGACTCTTGTATTGTACAGTCTACCACCTTATATTATATATATACTCGTGGTTTGGTGACGACCCCAGTGTTGGTTCTTATCTATTTAAAAGTTTAAAATTTCCGCTGTTTCATGGCGTTACAATTTGGTATCAAAGCCTTCGGTCCCCCAAATGGGGATGAAACTACTCACACATATTTATGATAAGACTACATCATTAAAACATACAAGACATTAGCTAAGGTAAAGGCAACAAGAGCACATACACCACAAATTGTGTTTCAAATATTAACTTCATCCATATCCTAACCTTATCATTCCCCATAAAATAGGTCCACTAATCAAAGTATAGGCTAAGCTTTATTCAAAAGCATTAGCATATCAAAGATAAGAGTGGAGATCCATTAGATGGTTATGGAAATCATATAAAGCTCAAGGGATTAAGATACACACACTTAATACACTACATGATTATATCACATATTTCTCCACCCCCAAATGCGGATGGAACTACTCACACATATTTAAACTAACTACTCTAATAAAATGAAGCATTATACTGAAATGAAACTATACTAATCAAGCAAGAAATATTAAAGAAGCATAAAACTAAACAAGCACCAAAGCAAACATATTAAAGAAAATTAACTAAGCAAGAATTAACAAGCTAATGAAGACATCTATTATTAACTCACTCAAATTACAAGCCGCTCTTCCTCCACCAGAGTTTTGCTTCAAGGCTTCACTCTTAGTAAGGAAGATGCCACCAAAGAGAGAGATGGATACAATGGGAGGTGAAGAGTTCTATTTATAAGCATGGAAAAAGATAATCCGGGACAATCCCCCAATGTGGGACTAAACCAATACCAAAAATAGCCTAAACACACATTAATACAAGTCCAGGAGAAAGCTTAGCGCATCTGGGCTGATCCAGACCGCCAATTGGCGGCCTATAAGGCCCAGATCGCTTTGGTTTTGGTTGTGGGCTTTTCTTGATGTGTTTCTTGGTCCTGGATGCATCTACTTGGTTAGTTGGAGCTCCGACCCGAATCGAATTGCCAAAATAGTCCCCATGATGGTGTGGAGTTTCCTGTTTTGCTCTTAGGTCCTTCGGTCTTACGATCAGGTCCTTCTCCCTTGCATCTTAGTCCCCAGGTCTTACAATTAAGTCATTTTTCCTGCTTTTGGGTCCTTTCATGGCTCTTCTCTTCAAACCTCTTTATTTCTGAAAACTAAACATAAAACTCGTCACGTAGCATTGCTTAGGTATAAGATAATGGATATAAGATACAAATATGAGCATGAAATGATGTCAATCAAATACCCCCACACCTAAGTTTTTGCTAGTCCCGAGCAAAACAAAGTAAGAGAAAAACAAACGAGAAACAAGAAAGCCTAACTCACTTTCGTAGGAATCACGGTTGCACTTAGCACATGCAACAAGCCGTTAAACCTCCTTGTTGCCAAGGAGGAGGAGTGTTGTCTCCTGATTGTTTTCAGCGGATATACCCACAAAATCCGAACAAGATGCATTATTCAATCTAGACCTCGACTCGTTGGACAAATTTTGTCGATCAATGGACACGGTAATGCTACGGGCCGACTCTATATAGGTGATCAGTCCACACCTAGCCTAATGAACCATTCGTGCAAGTTAAATAAGGAATTAAGTGAAAGACATGGACAACCTCAACATCCTCAAGTGTTACAAAGTGTAAAGTCCATTAAGGTTCTTATTTGCATTACCATTTTTTTTCTTTTTGTTTTTTTTCACTTTTTTTCTTCTTTTTCTTTTTATTAGTTGGAGCTTCATTCTCCCAGGGTCAGGTTTCGTGCATCATTGCCCATGAGGACTTACACTATCACGTACACCTTTCCCCAAATCTCCACATAGGGAAATCCCAACCACCCGTGTAACGAGAGTTCGGTCGGCGCATCCCAAGTCAGATGACTCGAAAGCACCAGGCACAAACTCCCCTCAGACCTACTTTCCTGAGTGATAGGAGCCGTACGAGAAGAGAGAACACCTACTCACTTATTTCTTATCTACACATGAACCAAAACCCCTAGACTAATGTCTCACAACAAGATTTAGAGGGTCCTTGACTACCACAAACTTCCTTAAGTTAACAGACACGAATTATTGACTCACTAGGTTCAGGGTGGACTTCATTAAATGTTTGAGCACTGAAACCCAATGATTACTCACCCCCAAAGGAAAACTGGGGTGCATCCTAACGACTCGATAAATCCTAAAGCCACAGTACTAGATATCCTAATGCATCAAGTTGATGACAATTTTGGGATCTTTCTTTTTTACTTTGCCTCTCAATGGTTTTGCACATGCTAATCACACGCAAAACCCACAAAACATTTGCTTTCGAAAACACATGAAGATTTTGAAAGAAATGTGAAAATTTTGAAGCACTAGGCAAGCAAAAGAAGACAAGTCACCCAAGGATCATGGCAAGAAGATATATCGATATTAAATGCAACACACTAACATGACCTTAAAAATGCAAACAAAAGAAAACAAAATCAAAAGAAAAGACTCGACTATGTACATACGTAAAACACCCCCCACACCTACTTCATGCATTGTCCTCAATGAATGCGAGCAAAATACTACATGGATTTATGCATGAAAAGGAGAGATCTCACCAACGTGAAGTACACAGGGAAGTTTCGGGCTATGTTTATGGACAAAACCCAACTTCCCTCAAAACATGTGAGATGCTAAGGAAGTGATACAAATACGTGAAAGAATTGGGCCCCAAATACTCAGGGGTTGGGGCCCACAACAAACGATGCTCACTGAAGGAGTCTTTTATTGTACTTTTTTTTTTTTTTTTTTTTGAAAACTGAAAGCACAACCACTCATGCAGGAGCATGAATGGTTGAGTGCCAGAGAGGTTCATGAAGGAACATGACCTCATCGACTTCGGCTGGTGCCCCCTCCAAGTAGGGTTTGAGGCGTTGTCCATTAACTTTGAACACGTCCCCATTCCCTGGGTTCGAGATGTCAACCGCTCCATGAGGATAGACGGTTTGGACAATAAACGGGCCAGACCAGCGACTGCACAGCTTACCCGCAAATAGATGAAGCCGGGAATTGTAGAGCAACACCTTCTGCCCGGTCGTAAACACCTTTCGCATAATCATGCGATCGTGAAACATCTTGGCTCGGGACTTATGAATTTTGGCATTCTCGTACGCATCATTGCGTAGCTCTTCTAATTCCACAATGTCGAGCTTACATTGTACTCCTGCTTGATCAAGATCCATATTCAGGTTCTTGATCGCCCAGAAAGCACGATGCTCAAGCTCGACGGGTAGGTGGCAAGCCTTGCCGTACACTACCCGATATGGGGACATACCCTAATTGGTCTTGTACGCGGTACGGAAGGCCCACAACGCGTCATTCAACTTGGTTGACCAATCCTTCCTCGAGGAACTAACCGTCTTCTCAAGAATTTGCTTTAATTGACGGTTAGAGATTTCGACCTGCCCACTAGTTTGCGGATGATATGGGGTCGCAAGCTTGTGGGTGATCGAATATTTCCTCATAAGTGCTTCAAAGGAGCGATTACAAAAGTGGGTACCCATATCGCTGATTATGGCACGAGGAGTACCAAATCGCGCAAAAATGTCCCTCAAGAATTTGGTGACCACCTTGTTGTCATTGGTCTTTGTGGGTATAGCCTCAACCCACTTAGACACAAAGTCAACGGCCACCAGAATGTAAACATTCCCGAACGAGTTCGGGAAGGGACCCATGAAATCGATGCCCTACACATCGAAGATGTCGACCACAAGGACATTTTACAAAGGCATCATGTCACGTCGACCAATCCTGCCAAGGCACTGGCACCTATCACATTGCTTACAAAAGTCGTAAGCATCCTTGAAAAGAGAGGGCCAGTAGAATCCAGATTGGAGCACCTTGGCAGCAGTTTTCTTTGCTCCAAAGTGTCCTCCACATGCATTGGAATGGCAGAAGTGGAGCACACTTTGGAACTCGGTATCTGGGACGCACCGCTTGAAAATTTGGTCAGAGCAGTATTTGAATAGGTAGGGGTCGTCCCAGTGGAAGAATCTGACATAAGATCTAAATTTGGTTTGGTCAGATTTTGAACAACCCACAGGAAGTTGCTCGGTCACGAGGTAGTTCACGATGTCGGCAAACCAAGGGTTATCTTCGATCGTGAACAACTGCTCGTCAGGAAATTTGTCATCAATGATTTCGTCCTGTGGGTTGGTCGTCTCTAGACAAGACAAGTGGTCAGCTACAACATTTTCACACCTTTTTTTGTCCCGAATCTCGAGATCGAATTCTTGTAACAACAAGATCCATCTCAAGAGTCGGGATTTTGCATCTTTCTTCGCCATGAGGTGCTTGATGGCTGTGTGATCAGAATAGATAATCACGTGGGAGATAATCACGTGGGAGCCGGAATTTCTCCAAAGCAAATATGATCGCTAAGAATTCCTTCTCGGTTATAGTGTAGTTCAATTGGGCATCATTGAGTGTTCTACTGGCATAGTAGATCACATGAGGCATTTTGTCCAATCGTTGCCCAAGCACTGCTCCCACAGCGAAGTCAGATGCATCACACATTAACTGAAAGGGTTCAGTCCACACCGGTGCCTTAATAATGGGAGTTGAAGTCAACTCTTTCTTCAAGGTCAAAAAGGCATGGTGGCAATCCGGTGTGAACTCAAAAATGGCATGCTTAGCCAACAAGGCGGTGAGAGTTCGAGCAATTTTGCTAAAATCCCGAATAAATTGCCAATAGAATCCAGCATGCCCCAAAAAGGCGTGAATATCCTTCACATTACGTGGCGGTGGGAGATTAGCGATGATACCCACTTTGGCGGGATCGACCTCAATTCCCCTACTTGAGACCACATGTCCAAGTACAATCCCTCGCTTCACCATGAAGTGACATTTCTCCCAATTGAGAGCGATGTTCTTCTCACAGCATCGCTTGAGGACAATGCTCAAGTGATGAAGGCACTCATCAAAGGAAGCGCCAAATATGGAAAAGTCATCCATGAAGATCTCAAGGAAACGTTCAACCATATCGGAGAAGATGCTGATCATACACCTTTGAAACGTTGTCGGCGCATTACATAACCCAAAGGGCATGCGACGGTAGGCGAACGTGCCAAAGGGACAAGTAAATGTGGTTTTCTCTTGATCCTCGGGGGCGATGGGAATTTGGTTGTAACCGGAGTATCCATCAAGAAAACAATAATACTCATGTCAGGTCAACCTTTCCAACATCTGATCAATGAATGGCAACGGGAAATGATCTTTCCGTGTTGCCGCATTGAGCTTGCGATAATCAACGCAAACTCGCCAGCAAGTTTGCAGGCGTGTCGGGATAAGCTCTTATGCTCATTCTCCACAACCGTCACGCCTGACTTCTTGGGAACCACATGGACAGGACTCACCCACGAACTATCAGAGATAGGATAGATTATGCAATGATCCAAGCACTTAAGAACCTCCTTTCGGACGGCTTCTTTCAGTACAGGATTCAATCTCCGTTGTGGGTCCCTGCGGGGCCTAGAATCCTCTTCCATGTGGATCCGATGCTGAACAATACCAGGGCTAATTCCCTTGATAGCCTTCAAGGACCACCCGATTGCCTCTTTGTTTTCAAAGAGTACTCTTTTGAGGGCAACCTCTTGATCTTGTGCAAGATCAGAAGCAATAATGAGTGGAAGGTCTCATTATCCCCTAAAAAGATGTACTTTAGGTTATCGGGGAGCAGTTTAAGCTCGACCAGAGGTGGGTCCTTGTCGGATTCAGAGTTACTTTCAAGTGGCTCAAGGGCCACAGGGTAAGAGGAGCAAGCACCCAGATGTGCCTCCTCGTCCAGAGATACAATGGCGGATTCCTCAAGATCCTCTTCACTCGCAACCTGATCATTTGGCACCTCAATAATATGTCGATGTGAGTCGAACATGCCTAATGAGTCGGGCTCATCCGTGTCCTGGATGAAATTGGCTCCGACAGTGTCGTCGAAGAGCCCGGGTTGCTTACCAAGAGTGAAGATGTTGAAATCCGTCGTGAGGTTTCCAAAAGACAACCTCATCAAGCCATTGTGACAATTGATCAAAGCATTAGATGTCGCAAGAAATGGCCTCCCAAGGATCACAGGAATCTGTCCTTGTGGGTTGGACACGAGTTCGGTATCCAAGATGATGAAATCAACTGGAAATACGAACTCACCCACTTTGATAAGGACATCCTCCACACTCCCTCATGGAATTTTGACGGATCTATCAGCCAACTGGAGGGTTGTCCTCGTTGGTTTAAGATCGCCTATTCCAAGGTTGACATAGACTGAGTAAGGTAGGAGATTCACAGATGCCCCCAAATCCAATAAAGCTTGAGAGATTGTCACATTCCCAATCATGCAAGAGACAGTTGGACAACCTGGGTCCTTGTATTTGACTTGCATGGGTTGTGTCAATATGGAGCTCACATTGGCGGCCAAAAAGGCCTTTTTGGGCACATTTGTTTTTCTCTTGGTGGTGCCAAGGTCCTTGAGGAACTTGGCATACGGTGGCATTTGTTGAACAACGTCCAACAACGGGATGTTCACCTTTACTTGCCTAAGTACCTCAACGATCTTGTCCCAATGCTCATCATGTTTTTTCGTCAACCGGTGAGGGAATGGTGCCTTGGGGGCAGGCTCAAGACTCTCCTCGGAAGTCTCGCCAACAGGGTTGGCTCCAGGCATTTCCACATTGTTGTCAACGACCCTTCCCGATCTCAAGGTATGAACAACATTGACATGTTGGGAAGGGTCACTTTCAACATTGTGTACATTTTGCCTGGTATGAGCAGGCTGACCCCTGGGATTAACCACAGGTTGACTCTGTAACTGACCCTTCTCACATTCATGGAGTTGATGAGCCTTCCAATGCTTTGACCGAATTTTTGCTGGCCGCAAACATGGATTGAGTGCTCTGCATGAATGTTTGAAGGGTTTGTTCAAGGGTAGAGTCCTTAGGGTCAACCCGCTGGGGTGGTGGAGTCTGGTTAGAATAACCCGACGAAGAGGGTTGACCAGGTTGGTAATTATGGTGCTGAGACCTTTGATGTGGGGGTTGGTAGGTTGCCGATGGGCGTGGAGGTTGATAAAGTGGAGGTTGAGGTTGAGCGTGCGAGCTCTGACCGTGGCCTCCACTAGACCCCCAAGAGAAGTTAGGATGGTTACTTCATCCCGGGTTGTAGGAGTGACTGTACGGGTCGTTACGGGGCCTTGGTTGATACATCGCATTTGCATGCTCAGTGTCCCTTGGAGCGTAAGCGCATTCCAAGTCATCATGGCCCGTAAGTCCACACCTACCACACCCGGGAGTAGCGACCTGAGCTACAGGAGCTCGGTCCAACTCTAAACTCTCAATCCTACGCATGAGAGCAGTCATTTTCGCCTCAGACGCGATTGATGACTCAACTTGATAAGATCCAGCTCGACCAGAAGACCTGGCGGCTGGTGGCTCTCTCATGGTATCCCACTCGAAGGTACGTTCAGCCATAGACTCAAAAGTATCCCATGCCCCCTCGATGGGTTTCATTTGGAAGTCACCCTGACACATCGACTCCAACAATGTGCGGGTGTTGTAGTTGATGCCCTCATAAACAATTTGGCACAACTGCCATAACTCAAATCCATGATGAGGGCACTGCTGGAGAAGGTCCTTGAACCTCTCAAAGAAACCATGAAACGATTCGGTCTTGGTCTGATACATTTGATGTATCTGGTGCCGTATCTGTTGAATCTTCCTTTGAGGGAAAAATCTCTTTAGAAAGACGGTCACAAAGTCATCCCATGACCGAATCGAGCTCGCCGGGAGGCTATACATCCATTTCTTCGCATTATCCTTCAATGCGAAAGAAATCATCCTCAACCGGACTGAATCCTCGTCAAGCTGTTGAAGCTTGAACATGGAGCATACTTCCTCGAATTCGCGTATAAAGATAGACGGATCCTCCTTATTGGCAGTAAAGGTTGGAAGCATGCTCACATGTTGAGGTTTCAGCTCATAGTTGTTCCCGCGAGCAGGGGCAACAACTATGCAAGAAGGTTGTGCGGCCCGAACAGGATGGGTCCGCTCCCACAAAGTCATCGGTCTATCATGTCGAGCTAAAGGTGGTGGTGCACCAAGAACTCGATCCTGACCGAATCTCCCTTCCTCTCGAGTCAGAGGAGGAGAAGAAGGAGGTCTACGTGGTGGCGGAAGCGGACCGAGGTATTCCATGTATGGAACCCGGTCTCCCTCGCCACCACGAGACGACTCGGCCTGTTGCTCCAAAGGAGCACGAGGCGGAGATGGTCGATCACCAAGACCGTCCATCTCAGAAGAATGCACTCTCTCAAGTCGAGCGCTCTCACCAAAACGAGCCCAACCTCGCATAAAATGCTCGACTCGACTCTAACAAACACTCAACAGAAGGTGTACGAGAGGAGGAGACTAAACGTAGAGAATAGATGAGGAGAGGACTCAAGTGAGGAGGGAAGAATCCCTAGAGCTAGCGTGGGTAGTGGGATCAGGAAGAAGCCTAACTAGCAAGCACGACTCAAACAATGTAAGGCAATGGGTCCTTAGGTTAGACGACGCCTAACTTCGAGGTCACTAGCCTCGACACGTCTCACCTCCCTACAACGAAGACCACAATGCCCAGCAAGTGATACCAGATCCGGAGATCCAGTACCTCCTACTATCGACAAGGTAGGCAACGCCGATCAGGTCATGACGGTCTCAACTAGATTACTCTCCTAGTGCGCCCGCAATCCTAGGGCCAATGTCTACTTGCTTTTAGTTAATGCTTTATTAAGAGTGATTTTTGGGGCCAAGGAAAGGGTGATGAAATCCCCCACCTTATCTTTTATGGGACAACCCCTCCTTAATAGCGTTTTGATCCTAAGTCTAGCAATCAATCGCTCCAATCAAACGCTCGCTCACTCTTGTCCTGATGCAATTCCTACTAACTAATGCATGGGCATACGAGATGAATGAATGAGTGTAGGAAATTGCGTACCTCACGCCAGCACTCAACAACTGAAAATAAAGCTAAAAGAAAAGACAAATATATGCCTAAGTCAATACATGATGCGTGACCTAAACAAGTAAGAACGTCTAGTCTTTTGCTTTGGATTTTAGCGCCAAGTTGATTAATGGGGGAGTGATTAATGATCTGGGAGCAAACGAGAAGTCACAGCATGCAAAATAGGGCTCCCAGATAACACAAATTACAGAACTAACAACCAGCAAAAATTTGAGAGCATGAAACCCTCACCCGGCCGCCAATTGGCGGTCTGAGACCGCTGATTGGCGGTCCTTTTTGAAGCTTGGGTGTTCCAACTCCTCCAGTAGCCTCCCCGTGAGCTCTAGGATCCCTGAAACTAAGAAAAACTGAAAACAAAAAATTAAAAACCTCTCGAATCGTCCAAACCAAGGTCTGGACAGAGCACCTCCACGGCAACGGCGCCAAAAACTTGATTGATCGTTTAATATTAACCGCAAGTGCACGGCCGCGTTGAAGCGGTGGAAAATACGGGTCGTCAACTGGGAGGTGTGTCGACGATTGGTTTGTTCGAAGGCGAGAGGTAAAAAGGAGAGAAAGGTTGGTTACACTAAACTACACTAAGGTGCAAATGGAAATGGAAGAGAAGCAAGAAGACTAAACCCCAAAGGAGGTAGAGAAATAATGTGAACATAAAGAAGTGTGTGTGTGTTCATTAAGCTCCTCACAACATGTAGTGCATGAAATCATAAAACTACATCCAACTTTGCCTCCACATGAATTAAGATAAGACTACATCATTAAAACATACAAGACAATAATTGGAATGAAGCTACATGAACTAAAGTATAAAGACTAGACCCTACTATGCCTCTACATGAATTAAGATAAGACTACATCATTAAAACATACAAGACATTAGCTAAGGTAAAGGCAACAAGAGCACATACACCACAAATTGTGTTTCCAATATTAACTTCATCCATATCCTAACCTTATCATTCCCCATAAAATAGGTCAACTAATCAAAGTATAGGCTAAGCTTCATTCAAGAGCATTAGCATATCAAAGATAAGAGTGGAGATCCATTAGATGGTTATGGAAATCATATAAAGCTCGAGGGATTAAGATACACACACTTAATACACTACATGATTATATCACATATTTCTCCACCCCCAAATGGGGATGGAACTACTCACACATATTTAAACTAACTACTCTAACAAAATGAAACATTATACTGAAATGAAACTATACTAATCAAGCAAGAAATATTAAAGAAGCATAAAACTAAACAAGCACCAAAGCAAACATATTAAAGGAAATTAACTAAGCAAGAATTAACAAGCTAATGAAGACATCTATTATTAACTCACTCAAGTTACAAGCAGCTCTTCCACCACCAGATTTTTGCTTCAAGGCTTCACTCTTAGTAGGGAAGATGCCACCAAAGAGAGAGATGGATACAATGGGAGGTGAAGAGTTCTATTTATAAGCATGGAAAAAGCTAATCCGGGACAATCCCCCGATGTGGGACTAAACCAATACCAAAAATAGCCTAAACACACATTAATACAAGTCCAGGAGAAAGCTTAGTGCATCTGGGCTGATCCAGACCGCCAATTGGCGGCCTATAAGGCCCAGATCGCTTTGGTTTTGGTTGTGGGCTTTTCTTGATGTATTTCTTGGTCCTGGATGCATCTACTTGGTTTGTTGGAGCTCCGACCCGAATCGAATTGCCAAAATAGTCCCCATGATGGTGTGGAGTTTCCTGTTTTGCTCTTAGGTCCTTCGGTCTTACGATCAAGTCCTTCTCCCTTGCATCTTAGTCCCCAGGTCTTACAATTAAGTCCTTTTTCCCGCTTTTGGGTCCTTTCATGGCTCTTCTCTTCAAACCTCTTTATTCCTGAAAACTAAACATAAAACTCATCACGTAGCATTGCTTAGGTGTAAGATAATGGATATAAGATACAAATATGAGCATGAAATGATGTCAATCAATGCCTCCGAGACGTGTGAGGCCACCTTCACGTTACAGGGGCGCCAGTGAGGAGACTGGTAGGGACGACAGAGAGGAGGAGGAGAGGAGGACCCTTCAGGGGACTCTTGGTAGGCTGGACGAGTTTCTCGAGCGCCAGTCTGCACAGTCTGAGCAGGCAGGGGCGGGGGCAGTGCTGGATCGGTTTATGTGACAGCACCCTCCTTCCTTTGACGGCAGTGGTGAGCCGGAGGCAGCTGAGGATTGGGTCTTTAAGATTCAGAAGATCTTCAGGGCGATCGGTTGTCCTTCTGAGAGGCAGGTGGATCTGGCCACCTATGTGTTGGACGGAGAGGCGGCCAACTGGTGGAGGTCCACGTCAGCTGTTGTTTTTTAGGACAGCAAGGAGGTGGGCTGGGAGGAATTCCTCGCGGAGTTCAACCAGCAGTATTTTCCCCAGCATGCGCGGGATAGGAAGATGGAGGAGTTCCTCGCACTCGAGCAGCGAGAGATGACGCTGGCGGCTTACATTAGCAGGTTTCACGCCTTGGAGCGTTACTGCCCGGATACGTATGCGACACCGGAGCAGAGAGCTCGGAAGTTTATCCGAGGGTTGAGGCCGCAGTTCCGGTGTCGTATGACCACGAGCATGCTGGAAACTTTAGCTGATGCAGTGAAGTTTGCGACGATTATGGATCAGGACTACTAGGAAACGCTAGAGGTCAGGAAGGTGCAGACGAAGGCCAGTGTGCGGCCTGGGGATCAGACTTCGGGAAATCCGGACAAGAGGCCCCGGATTGATAGTGGCGGATCTCACCAGTCAAGGCAGTGCAGGCAGTGTGGTAGAGTTCACCGCGGGTGTGGGTGTGGGCACGTTCAGGTGCATGCCATGTGCAGGATTTCATGTTTAATTGTACATATATATATATATTCGAATTTTTTTGTATAATAAGGATCAATTTTCAATTTTCTATAATTTATTTCATGCATGCATCAATTTGTTTCAATATCTAGTTTCAAAACTTTATTAAAAAAAAATTGGACTCCGAAATTCATACCTAGAAGTTCTCTAAAACTTCTTGAAGATTCGGAGACGTTGGGGATGCTCCTCGCTGCGCCGGATGCCTCCGAGTATTCACCAAACTCTAAACAATATCGGAGAGAGGGAAGCTAGTCTCTCAATCTCCGATAGTTTTTAGAATCCAATTACTAATCCCTCTTTAATTCTCTTGAGAAGATGATCTCTTAAGAACTAAAACTAAACTTAAGAATTAAGGGATTTTCGTGGAGAATTATGGAGAGAGAATTTTTGCACAAGAAATAATGAATGAATTAATTGGGTAATGAAATAAGCTTGTATTTATAAGCTCTCTCCAAATTACCTATTCATGTGCAACCCCTTGCCCATGATCTCATGCAAAATTCCATCTAACCATCCATTATTTAATAATAAATAATATTAGCCATGAATTAAATCAATTATGGACCAATTCCATGCATGATCTAATTAATTCTTAAATTAATTCTGCACAAAACTGTCTGGACCGGTCGACCGTTTCAAGGTTCGGTCGACCGCTCGAACCATGTTTCGGTCAACCGTTCTATAACTCGGTCGACCGTTCGTAACATGAACTATTCCATCGCAATGTTCGGTCGACCGACCGATCACATTCGGTCGACCGTTCGAACAGATGAAAATTCCCTGTTATCGGTCGAGATACGTCCGGTCGTCCGCGCCCGATCGGTCGACCGTTTACTGCTATCCGGTCGACCGTTTGAGCACTGTTCTGCAGACTTGTCAAATTTCGGTTTAACCCCTACAAAATTTGACATTTCGGGATTAGTAGTAAATTCACAACTTATGTAACATATTATCCTATGTAATGATCAATCATTACACCCCATAATATTTACATCACATATGAATTTGATTTAGATTCTAATTATGTTATTAATCACAACATAATTTTGATTTTGCTTGTTCACCCCATGTGTCATATTTTCTACATGAAACCCGACACATCCTATGAACTCAAAATCCCCATTTCTTGTTTCCCAGTTTTGCGGTGTGACCTATGGGAGGATCTAAACTAAGTTGGCAGTGATATTAAGAGCTTAATATCACAAGTTATAAGCGGTATCTAGCTACACATTATAGCTCCCAATTCGTTAGATGTCTTAATTCCACTCGAACCAAAACCCGATCCAATTAGTGATGGAGTGCACCACTTGTGTCCGTCCCTTGCCTCATGATATTAAGAATACACACAAAGTAGTATTGTGTCATCTTTGTATTAGTATTCATTTCTTGATCTCTTTAAGCTAGTTATAAATATGTGACTTAACTCAAATCACATTGTGCACATTATAACTTTGCTTTATCAAGGGGCCCACTAATATCATCACTCAATTAAGAGGGGCAATGATAATCTTTTGACTAACTATCTTCTCCAACAAAAGTCATACTTAACCAACCAATGCCTTTACACTACACTCATCGATAGCTCAAGACTGATCTAATTAAGTATTCCTTAAGTGATTAGATATAAGTCTCATATCAAAGGACCAAAGGCACAGTAAAATATTAATGACACAGAAACACATTTCTATAATATTTTACTTATTAGGTCTATTCAGTATACAAAAGTAATATTTTCCTCTTTTGCATACCCGTGTTGTCACTCACTTGTAGAGCTACAATGATCTATGACCAACACGACAATCTTAACTCGGTAATTAATGTTCCATGTTAATTACCATGATTTCGAATATCTTTTGTTTTATGTAAACCAATATCTTTTAGAGCTCTACGGTTAAGGACCAAGAGCCTCTTCCTTAACACTTCTAAAAGACGAATAACATAAACAAGGAACAAAATGATTTCTCATTCAATTCATAATAATTGACATTTAAAAGTAAAACTTTTAGAACACATTCCCTTCACCATGGTTGTGGCCAGATGGGTCACTTCATTCGTTCCTGCCCGAGTAGGTCAGGTGGACCTAGTGGACGACCGGGTTCCTCCTCAGCTAGCGGAGCCGGACCGAGTCGACCAGTTGCACCCTCCTAGCAGGGGAAGAGTGTGGGACGTGTCTTCACCATCCAGGCAGAGGAGGCTAGAGACGTCAGTGCTGTGGTGGAAGGTACGCTTTATGTTGATGGCTTGATAGCCAGAGTGCTTTTCGACTGCGGGGCCACACACTCGTTCATCTCTGAGCAGTTTGCGAGCATGTTAGGCCGTACTCCTGCGATGTTGACTGCCACTTTGGAAGTCAACACACCATTGGGTTTGGTGGGCATTGTGGGGAGCTTCCTCCCCAGCGCCACAGTTTCGTCGGGAGACCAAGAGTTCCCGGCAGACCAGGTCTTGTTACCAATGGCAGACTTCGATGTCATACTTGGGATGGATTGGTTGTCCCAGTACGATGTTCGAGTCTTGTGCCGAGAAAAGAAGATTTTGATCTCGAGGAAAGGTCTTCCTGATTTGCTGATCAGAGGGACTAAGAGTGGAGATGGTCGGATTTTGGTTTCGGCAGTGAAGGCTCAGAAGATGATTAACCAGGGTTGTAGAGCGTTCTTAGCGACGCTTGTGGTACCAGATTTTGAGGTGAAGAAGTTGGAAGATATCGAGGTTGTTCAGGATTTTCCTGAGGTATTTTCTGATGAGATCACCGGGTTACCGCCTCACAGAGAGATCGAGTTTGGTATCGATCTGGTAGCAGAGACTACACCACAGTCGAAGGCTCCGTATAGGATGGCGCCTACGGAGTTAGCTGAGCTGAAGAAGCAGTTGCATGATCTGCTAGATTCAGGTTTGATCAGGCCCAGTGTTTCACCCTGGGGAGCTCCAGTGCTCTTCGTGAAGAAGAGGGATGGCTCGTTGAGGATGTGTATTGATTATAGGATGTTGAATAAGGTTACCATTAGGAATCGGTATCCTTTACCCAAGATTGAGGATCTTTTCGACCAGTTGCAGTCAGGGAGGGTATTTTCGAAAATCGATCTACGATCCGGTTATCATCAGTTGAGGATCAGGGATGCAGATGTCCAGAAGACAGCATCCAGGATGAGGTACGGACATTACGAGTTCTTGGTGATGTCGTTTGGGCTGACGAATGCACCTGTGGCGTTCATGGATCTGATGAATCGGACTTTTCAGCCGTATCTCGACAGATTCGTGATTGTCTTTGTGGATGATATACTGGTATACTCACCAGACATAGAGCAGCATCGGGAGCACCTAAGGAATGTGCTTAGCATTCTGAGAGATCAACAGCTCTATGCTAAGTACAAGAAGTGTGATTTCTGGCTAGATCGGGTGGCCTTTCTGGGACATGTGGTGTCAGCAGACGGGATATCTGTGGATCCAGCGAAGGTTGAGGTCGTGACTCAGTAGAGAGCTCCGACCAGTGTGTAAGAGATCAGGAGTTTCGTGGGTTTAGCAGGTTATTATCGTCGGTTTATTCAGGACTTTTCCAGACTTGCTTCCCCACTGACGGCTTTGACACAGAAGGGTGTCAAGTTCGTTTGGTCCCAGAAGTGCGAGGACGGTTTCCAAGAACTGAAGAAGCGACTGACTACAGCACCGATTTTGACGTTACCAAGTGGTAGCGGAGGTTATGTCATCTACAGTGACGCTTCAGGCATTGGTCTGGGTTGCGTGTTGATGCAGCACGGGAAAGTGGTTGCTTATGCTTTGAGGCAGTTGAAGGTTCATGAGAAGAATTACCTGACTCATGATCTGGAGTTTGCAGCGGTGGTTCACGCGCTGAAGACCTGGAGGCATTACCTATATGGAGAGCAGTTTGAGGTCTTCACAGATCACCAGAGTCTGAAGTATCTGTTCTCGCAGAAAGAGTTGAATATGAGGCAGCGCAGATGGCTAAAGTTCATAAAGGATTATGACTTCACCATTTCGTATCATCCGGGGAAGGCGAATTCTGTCGCAGATGCCATGAGTAGGAAGGTAGAGTTGTCAGCTGCTAGCTTATGCATTCAGGAGTGGAGGATGCTTGAGGCCTTGATGGAGTGGAGACCTTTTACAGAGGACTCTAAGGGGCAGTGATTGCGGGACTTCGAGTGGAGCCGCAGACAGTTTCGGGAGTTGTTCAGGCTCAGAGAGCATATGATGAGCTGGGCAGTCTGATGCAGTTAGCTGCTAAGGACGGATCGGACTTCGGTGTCAGAGTCGATGGGGGCTTGAGATTCAGGGGTCGGATCTAGGTACCGAGAGCAGATGATCTGAGGGATGCTATCATGGAGGAGGCACATAGAGCTAGATATTCCATTCACCCGGGGAGTACCAAGATGTATAAGGATTTACAGCGGAGTTTCTGGTGGAAGGGGATGAAGCGAGACATAGCGAGCTTCGTGTCCAGGTGTCTGGTTTGTCAGCAGGTGAGGATTGAGCATCAGTGGCCAGCAGGGCAGTTGCAGAGTATAGATCTGCCAGAGTGGAAGTGATAGCACGTGACGATGGATTTCGTCACCGGTTTGCCAAAGACGAGGAGATCTCACGACGCGATTTGGGTCATAGTTGATCGACTGACCAAGTCGGCACATTTTCTGGCGATCAGGACCACCTTACCCTTGGAGGGTTTGGCAAAGCTGTACGTCGAGGAGATAGTCCGGTTACATGGTGTACCTGTGAGTATTATCTCTGATCGAGATCTGAGGTTCACCTCCAGATTTTGGGGTTGTATGCAGAAGGCTTTGGGGACTTAGTTGAAGTTCAGCACAGCTTTTCATCCGCAGACAGACGGGCGGTCAGAGAGGACTATCCAGACGCTAGAGGATATGCTGAGAGTGTGTACTCTGGATTGGGCAGGATTTTGGGATGAACATCTGCCGTTGATCGAGTTCGCCTACAACAACAACTACCATTCGAGCATTGGGATGGCACCGTACGAGGCTCTGTATGGTCGACCTTGTAGATCGCTGGTATGTTGGAGTGAGGTTGGCGAGAGGTAGCTGGTTGGACCAGAGATTTCTCAGATGTATGCTGAGAAGATTGGCATAATCAGACAAAGGTTGGCGACGGCTCAGAGCAGACAGAAGAGTTACGCAGATAGGCATAGACGAGAGTTGAGATTTGAGGTGGGCGATCACGTATTCCTGAGGATTTCACCAGCTCGTGGAGTGATGTGATTCGGGAAGAAAGGGAAGCTCAGTCCAAGGTACGTCGGACCGTTTGAGATTCTTGATCGCGTAGGAGAGGTTGCCTACCGTATTGCCTTGTCGCCGCATGTTTCGGGTATTCACAACGTTTTCCACGTTTCTATGATGAGGAAATACGTTGCCGATCCGTCGCATGTGATTGAGATCTGTGTTCCCGAGATCAGTCAGGACTTGTCTCTCCAGGAGAGGCCCGTGGAGATTGTTGATCGGATGGAGCACCAGCTCAGGAGGAGAACCATTCTGATGGTGAAGGTCAGGTGGCAGGAGCGTGAAGCCACTTGGGAGATCAAGGATGAGGTCCGGAAGAAGTATCCAGAATTGTTCAGGTGAGGATTTGGTTCTAATTTCGTGGACGAAATTCTTTTAAGGAGGGTGGATTGTAATATCCTAAACCTTAATTAACTTGGTTAATTGCTTTTTTAGGTGCTTAATTGGTGGATTTAGATGGAGGGCTGGGATTGTTTTGGAAGAGATGTGATGGATGGTGTAGATTGGAGGAGAAGAGTATAAGTTGGTGAGTTTTACTCTCTCTCTCTCTCTCTCGCGCGTTTTCTCTCTCTCCCGCTCAAATCCTCTCCCTCTCTCTGATCAGATCCTCGGTGTGCGTAGGCGCTCGAGGAGTGGATTTCAGAAGGCGAGGTGAAGCTCAGGCGTTCTCCGGAGAGGGTAGATCGTTGCTCGGTTGGAGTTCGTCGGAGAAGGTGTTTGGTGAGGAGAAGCTCGCTGTTGGGTCTTCGAAGGCTTCTTCAAGTCTTCAAGGTATGCCAAGCTTTAGTTTAATCCTCCTTTTAGCCTTTGCGAGGATTGGAGTGGCCGACGGTAGGCCGAAAGGCTCGTCGAGAACCTTGCAGCAGCTTTTCTGCTCAGCAACGGTCGACCGGCGGGTTGGCGCGGTCGACCGGGCGTAGTGTGATTCGGGCAAAAACCCTTGCACCGGTCGGACGATACTCTAGGAGTGGTCAACCGGTGATACATTTTTACCAAGGGAAAAAGGCTCTGGGTGTTTTCGGTCGAACGGGTCCCCTTTGCCGGTCGACCGAAAGTACTGTTGTAAGTCGGTTGGGGGCGTTGACCATCTAAACGGTCGACCGCTCGTTGACTTCGTCCGACCGGAACTTAAGTTAACTTATTGGCCGGTCGACCCGAAGAGTTGTTTCGGTCGACCGTGTAGTGCGGATTGTTGGTGAGTTCTACTGGTGGGAATCAGTCGACCGTGATTTTAGGATGGTTCAATCGTTGGTGCTTTTTGAGCAAGAGAGGATTTTCACTGGTGGATTTCGGTCGAACGGGGCCCCTTTGTCGTTCGACCGGTTGGACGTTATTTCGGTTTTATTACGGAATAGTAGTGGTGTTCAGTCAATCGTTTGGTTTCGACCGTTTGGGCATTGTTTTGCATATGGATGCTTGTGTCGTGTGTGGTTGGATCTGCCTCGAGGGCAACGGGTCTCCGAACTTTTTTGGGGCGACGGTACAGACATTGCCGGCCTGAGAGGAAGATCGTGGTTGTGGCTCTACGGAGCAGGTGCCTTGTGTGCACGTGTGATTGTGGGGTTGGGATGAGAGGACCATTGAGACCCGTGGCCGATGATTTTCCCGCGGTGCCTTGTATGCACATGTGTTGTTGTTGCCGATGTTTTCCGGCAGTTCCTTGTGTGCACGGGAGTTAGATATGCTTTTACTGCATTCTTCATTTCATGTTTCATATACACATATTATGTTCATATTTTAGGGGTTTGGCATACGGGGTTTCCCTAGGGGAAACTCAGGCATTGTTTGTTTACATGTCAGGTCGTGCACGTCAGTAGGAGGTGGTGACTGCGGGCAGGAGCACCCAGACCAGATCCTATCCCTTTTGTTCTTCGAGGTGGATGATTTCCCTTGTACATGCGTTGTATATCTTTTGTGTGGGTTGTAATCATCCTTGACTCTTGTATTGTACAGTTTACAACCTTATATTATATATATACTTGTGGTTTGGTGACGACCCCAGTGTTGGTTCTTATCTGTTTAAAAGTTTAAAATTTTCCGTTGTTTCGGGGCGTTACACTTAGAGTGTAGGATTGTGGAATTTAGAGCTTGAGAGTTTCTCTCTAGTGTATAAGATAAATAGTAGTAGGAGAGTTGTGTGAAATGGTGTTGGACAACTCTATTTATAAGCTCCTAAGGTGTTATAGCCGTTGGGGTTAATTAGGTAAGAGTTTGTGTAAGATACACAAAATAGAAACCTACAGGATGCAATTCTGAGTAAGTTCGGTCGACCGAATCGGACAGAACGGTCGACTGTTTGGCAATTTTGAACAAGGTTCGGTCCACCGATATAAATGCAAGGCATGTAATCATGTTTGTCCATTTTGATTGACTAGGTTGATTGATTAAGAATAGTTTGATTAATCATCAAAATTAACATAGATTAAGACCTAAAACCCAACAATATTGTCGACAAAGCAAGTTGACTTTGGGTTTTGATTTGGTATAAGTTTGGTTTTGTAAAAGGGAAAAGAGGAGAGAGATAGAATGAGGAGAGATAGTAAGGAATAGAGAGAGTAAAGAGAGGTGAAAGTAGAGAGAGTAGAGAAAGTAGATGCAGAAGATAGAGCGAGAGAGTAGAGAGAGAGTAGATAAGATAAATTAATTATATTTGTAAAATTACTTAGGATGGATTTTACTAAAGTTACAAACTATATAGAAATGATGTCATTTATTAGATTACTAAGGAAGATTTGTAAAGTTTGCAATTAAATATTATATTCTCTAACATATTATGCTTTTGGGGTGACATGGATGATAGCAGTTGTGGAATTATACTGTTTGAAGAGGCAAGCAAGCAAATATCCTATAAACAAAAAGAATGCAGTATCTACTTAATCCATACTTAGTAGTATTCTATTCATTAGATGATACAGATCTCACTCATAACAATTAGTTATCTGTAAAATAAGAACAAACAATATCATAGATTTAATTCACTCACGCAAAAGGTGGGTGAAACTATCAAAGAATCGTTTGGGTGTGCCTACGTTAGCACTTTAATTACACTCGGACGTAAGAAACAAGTTAGCTTCTCACTATCTATGCAAATTTGTATTTTAAAATGTTA
Source organism: Triglochin maritima (assembly GCA_963682175.1). NCBI lineage: Eukaryota > Viridiplantae > Streptophyta > Magnoliopsida > Alismatales > Juncaginaceae > Triglochin > Triglochin maritima. The sequence goes on from OY821785.1 coordinate 10,990,258, forward strand.
TTTTCTCTCAAGCTCCAGAGGCAAATGTCGTTGTCGTACGCCTCTCGCAGGTGCAAAATTTCCTCTGCAAACTCAAACGGAAGAAGATGGATGTACCAAACACCACCAAATTGTAGTTCAAAGTTCAATGAACTTAAAATGATAACCCCACCAACGTTCCCCTGACTCTCGGTCACGTTAAGAAACCCTCCACCTCCTTATCCCCCATTCCCCCGTTACCATCTCCATCCCAAAACCGAAACCAAACAAACACCTTTCTTCTCTCTCTCTTTACCTACCTATCCCTGTGTCCAATGGAGTCCACCACCGTCAACACCACCGACGGCGTGACCCTCTCCGTCCGGCACTTCAAACCCGTCGATCCCGCCGCAGCCATCGCCGTCGTCCTCGTCCACCCCTTCTCCCTCCTCGGCGGCTACCAGGGCCTGCTCAGGGGAATCGCCTCTGGATTAACCGAGAAAGGGTTTAGATCCGTCACCTTCGACATGAGAGGCGCCGGGAGGTCGTCCGGGAAGGCCTCCATCACCGGCTTCCCCGAGATCGAGGACGTGGTTGCCGTTTGCAAGTGGGTCGTGGAGACTTTTGGTCCTAAAGGGATCGTCTTGGTGGGTTCTTCCGCAGGTAGTTGTTTTTGGTTTGGGATTGGAAAGATGGGATCTTTGGTTGGTTTTGGGTCGTGGGTTTTGATTTGGGAATCGAAAGATGGAATCTTTGAAGTGTTTTGGGGATTTTGGATTCTGGTTTTTTTTTGTAGTGGAAAGATGGAATCTTTGGTTGGTTTGGGGTTGTGGGTTTTTGGTTTGGGAGTGGAAAGATGGAATATTTGGATTGTTTTGTGGGTGGGTGTTGGATCTGGAGAAACAGGTATTTGGGGGTTTGTTTGATTTTAATTTTTTTCCGGTGGGATTTGGTGGGGGAAAGCATTGGCTTTGTGCATGCTGTGGTGTTTCTGTGGTAGGAATTGAGAAAGGGGGATTTTGGGGGCGATCAGGACTAAGCAGGTTTTTAAACTGTTTTTCTACTAGAAATGGTCCTCAACAAGTAGATCTTGTGATTAGGAGAACAAAGAGTACCTCAAAAGGTTGAAGTTATGTGCTTTTCTACTTTTGTGTTTTGTGTTTCTATAGCAATCTCTTGGGTTTTATCTGTTGTTGTTCAACTCATCTGTTGATGTTCTTTAGCTTTCCTAATTGATTATGCTTTGGGTATGCACTTATGCATCACTTTTTCGATTTATTTTAGGAATCTTGTCTTTACTTAGGGATCATAATCATAATAGCTTTTGTTTGAGGTGATACCCCATCTGCAATAACAACATAGCATGATGTTGTCCTATCACCTTGTGCTGCAAATATGTTTCTTAAGTTCTATCTTTAGTTGTTCAGCCACTATGTGTGTGCTCTTCCTCGTCTATGCTCACATAGGATCTTGTACGCTATAATTCTTCACAAGTGCTAGAGTCTGTAGATAATTAGATCGTTACATGGTCAGAGTTGTTAGATCCGAGCCTAGCAAGTGGGATTTAGATAGAGTATGGTAGAAATAAGAACTTCTGCAAAGAAGATGAGGTAGTATTGTTTATTTTAGGCGTTGAGTCTTTATTTTCTTCTGCAGGAGCACCAATTGCCGGATCGGCAGTTGACAAGGTTGAACAAGTTATTGGATATGTTAGCTTAGGTTATCCATTTGGCTTGGCAGCGTCCATTCTGTTCGGAAGGCACCATCATGCTATTCTGCAGTCGCCAAAGCCGAAACTCTTCATTATGGGCACCAAGGATGGATTCACAAGCGTGAAGCAGCTACAGAACAAACTGAAAGGTGCGGCAGGCCGTGTTGAGACGGAACTTCTTGATGGAGTTGGTCATTTCCAGATGGAGGGTCCTGCATACGATTCTCGCATGGTTGATCTTATCGTCAATTTCATTTTGTCGCTGTAATTTGATGAACAACAGGAAACGAGCATTCGGAGCTCTGGGATAATCACCTCAAGGTATCATTCAGTTTAAATGTTTCAGTATCATGAGCTGAGGCCATTCAATGTGTTTATTTTTTGGTTTGGTGATGAGTACAAGAAACGCTGTTTTTGCTGAATTAAAAGGATTCTTGTGAAACATCTGAAACATTGCTGGAAGAGAGGAGATTCAGGAGAAGCTCGTATTGCTTTCGCTTTTCTACTTTTGCAGAATCTTGCAGGGTTTGTTCACTTGACAAGGGAAAACAACAGCACAGTGAAGAGGAAATGGCACAAATATTCCACCTGCTCTACATGATCAAAGGTTTGCCTACTAACAATTTTACAGAGGTGCTCTACGGTGCTAATAAACATACAAGAATAACGGTCCCTGCAGATCATCCGTTCGTGATGTTGAAGCTTGCATAGATAGCTTTTATACATAGATAGATGCTTCTGATTTCTTGAAAGATTATATGTCGATGTCGCCTTCATGGCCCCCTTCTAAGGTTGCCTGTAATCAGATGGAACTCGCCCACCCCCAGCAACAAAGGCCCCGTTTGTACCACCTCTGTCCTCTGCTGTGCCTCCGTCAACACCATCTGCCAAATCAGAGGAGCGACGTTAGAACCTAAAATTAGAATACAACTGGACGTTCTCACCAACATCCTTTGATTCTGAGGAAGAACTTAGAGTGCACACTGAAATGCCACTGCCAAATAAGCAAAGGAGAAGCGGTACTTTGCAAGGCGCCTGATAAGTGAGAACGCGTAGGCAAGAAGTACCTTGTGTGCTTAAAAGAAATGAAAATTGGTGTATCAGAGCAAAGCAAGATTGTTGCTTATGTTACGGAACTGTCTTGTCATTGTACTTTCATGACAATGATGTTTGTGCGTTGTATTTACAATGTATATGATTTGAGCGTTTGTAATTGAACTTCTCATTTTCCTCCAAAAATAGTCATCGCCTTTGGTTTGTCTCTCGTGAGTCGTGACTGGTTTTAGTATGTGATAAGTTATGACGTTTATCTATATATAAATCACTACAATTACGATCGTGACATCTTTGGAGAGCCTTTTGGTTGACATATTACAGCGTGGACATCATGGACTTGAGCACCGTGAACGTTAAAAAGAACAGCGCCGAAGGCTAATAAATTAGATAAGAGGAATTTCAAAATACTGATCACTCCTAAAAGTATTTACCGCTCTCACCATCAGATGCATCTGCTAGCCTTGCAATGGCATCGATCAGGGATTGCTCGTGATCCTTAAAACAAGACAAGCCCACATTTTAGCATCTTGAAGATATTATCAAAAAAATCAAACTTGAAATTTATACTAACACATTATATCTTACTTTCAGTGTTTGCTTCGCTTTCTCAACTTCTGAAGGATCAGGATGACTTGAACTAAACACTCTTTCAACCTGATGACATCGGGCAAAAAAAGTGCTTAGATTCTATGCTCACGTCAGCTTATAAATAGGTAACTAAAATTGAGGTACATACTTCCTTGATCAGACTTTCCGTGTTAAGTATTTCAATATCATCAGAATCTTTAGAACCGACCCCATTTTGCGATGGAGGGAAAACCTTTTTGGAATGATTCTTTAATGATCCTCGTCCTCTGCCACCCTGAGATGCACCACCACGTCCTGATGGCTTCTTACTTCCACGGGCAGGTCCACCACGGCTTGCTTTACGAGAGACATCTGGGTCCTCACCTTCCCACCGAATATCGTCAGGGGAAATCTGCCATTAGATGAATGCATGTTTAGGATTCCCATGTAGACTTGAAAACTTGCATGTCCTCATCCGTGAGTCACATTTTGGACATCTTGAGTCACATTTTGGACATCCAATACTATAGCATGATATTTTTATTTTCAATAGCATGGTTTCATACAAGAGCATATTAAGCTTTGAAATAAGCTTGTATATCAGAGAAAAATTGTAAAAATTATAAATATATACCCCATACCACACGAGACATACATAAAAAATACCTCTAATGCAATTCCACAGGTTCCGATCCAACCTATAACTTCGGCAACAGTAGAGTGACTGGTGGTCGCTTACGTGACCCTAACCATTAAATTACCCATGGACTTTTCAAACTATCAAGACGCCACAAACAACTGAAAGTGGGAGCACACCATGGATAACGCACCCACATGAAGCAGTACATAGATTCTGGGTTCCGACATACAGATATAGGAAACACTAAAACAACAAAAACCAAGCCCTTAAGCCCAAACGAGTTGGGTAGGCTGATGATAGGAAACACTACAGAAGTCTAATACAAGGTAATAATAACTGTGTGCAATGTCAGTCTAAGTAAACATCTAAGCAAAAAATCAGCATGTTTGCGGCCAAGCAGATATATTGGCAAAATCATGCAGTGGACAGACTTAAGGCCATCCCTTTACTAATAAAATGTAATTACATAGTATGTAATAAGAAATAAACTCCATTTGTTTTAGTAGTGCTGGTAATAATCTTGTTGCAAAAGCAATGAACACAAACATCTAAATGGATAGATTTTTACATTAGTGCATATTTATATGGATTTTTGAGCTTCAAAAACACAGCACAGTACCTTTTTGATTCAGTACTGAAAGAGCAAATTTGAACAAATGGAAGTGCTATGCAGAAGGTCATATAAATATATAAAATATGTGTTCAACTGAAATAAAATGGAAGTCAAACACCAGAACTTACTTTCAACCTTTTCTACTTTCAATAGTATAAAATTATTGAGATATATCACCACAGTATTATGGAGATAATTTGAAATTTACAAATGTCAAAAAATCACACCTTAAAGTCATCATTAAATCTCCAAAATTTTCATGGAAACTTCAAGAACTATTTCCTATAGAAACGCTGTAATGACACTAGTTCATGGATAACTCTAGTTCTCAATCTCAAATACTAAATTTGACCATCACACTTTCCTCACCAATTATGGTACCAAGAACCACTGTCGAACTTAAAGAAGATTCTTCACCTCAAAAGTGTTCAAATGATTATAAGTTGGTTCTCAAACATCATTGGTTACTAAAGAAGGTTGTGATTAGTCAGACTACTCAATGAGTAGTCCATCATTACTCAGATATCTAAGTGAGTAGTCCGTAATTGGTAAGACATTAAGACAACGAAATTATGGTGTCTTCATCAAATAAAATGCTAAAGGATGTCATTAGTATATAGAATGTAATTAACATTTGATAAGGTCTTCACCTGATTAGACTATAACCACCAAAAAACTACTCAAGCATAGTTTAATTGTTGTCTTGTTGATGTGCCGACCATCAGCTTGACTTCAAATCCTCATTTTTTAATTAACTTAGGAAAAAATGCAAACCCACGTGAATGTGACCAGTAAATACTTTATTTTCATGTGCGCAGATGACAGCATCCATGTGGAAAATATGTAAAACTTACCGATTCATGCACGAGAAGAAATGTTAAGCTTGGTTACATATATGGTAAGGCATAGAAAAAATAAATATAAACATATTAACCATTTCAAATGGAAACTAATGACCAGAAGGTAAACATAATAATCGTTATGTAGAAATTGGTGTCAAAAATTAAAAGATCACCTCCTTTAGGTTAACCCATTCCCATGTCTCATCCTTCGTATTAATGTCGTACACGAGAGCATGAAGACCCTAAAGAGTCAGAACTAAGTAAGGCTAAACATGAACATCTGTGCTATAACACTGTATATTGAATCGAAAATGTACCTCATTAGGGTTATAGTCAGTTATAACAGCCTCATAAAAGTTATTGTCCGCAGGCCATCTCGTCAAGACCTTCCTCCCAATAAGTGGATCAAAAGATGTCACTTCAGCAGGTCCAGCACCTGCAAGAGAAAAAGAAATTCATATTAGCAATGAAACCCTTTTGAGGTGAATGACTAGGCCATATTGCCATAACACCAGCTACTTCCAAGCAAGAGTTATCAAGGGCTCGTTTGTGCTGACCCTGCAAAGAAAAACGAACAGTTACATAACAAGATAGAAATACCGACTAATTATCTAAAGAAAATTGTTTACGTACTGATTTTGATTTTTTGCCCTTCGATCCAGATTGTGGAACTCCTCGTCTTGCAGCCAAGGAAGATTGTGGCATAGGAGGAGCAACTGTTTGATGGTGGTGTGAGGTAGTTGGCCCACTAGGTAAGGAAGGTATCGACTGAGATATCTTCTGCTTCTTACGAGAGGCAGAAACAGTAGGACTAGGAACTGGATCATGAATGGGTTGGACATTATTAAGATAGCCAGTGTGGACACTATTTGCTTGCCTCCATTCTCTGGAGAAAGTCAAGAGTTACTACTCAACACTATTAAAACATCAAAACAGGAAGCACCAATTAAATTTATTTTCATCTGAGATAATAACCTTATCCGTCTAATAATATCATCTGCATTCACTCTGGCAAGTAGTACCCGATGCTCATCATCTGTTACTCTCAACTCTTTCCTGAGTTCTGTTATTAAACCTTCTTTCTCCTGGAGGCATCAATCATAACGCACATCAGTAACTGTGAAAAACTTAACAGTAGAAACTATTCAGAATTGCATTTTATAAATACCCAGGTTATGGCATCTGCTTGAGCCTTGAAAGCTCGAAGAACTGACCCGTAAGCCTCTTGCTCAAGCTGGTGAATTTGGATTTCCATGTCATTATGTGCCCTCACATAAGGGGGACCACTTATTCCAGCAGCCCTTCCATTTGCGGTGGCACGTCCTCCTCTAATGTTCCTAGTTTGATGGGTTGGTGGGAGGTCATCATCAGTTCCTTAAATACAACATTAAAATATATCATTACTCTGGACAAAATTACGGCAATCAGACTGAATTTACTAGCTTCTACCCTAAATGTTAGACAAAAAAACTAGCTAAGCAGCTATCTGACTGCTTCCCAACAAGCATCAGAGTCCAGTAGCAAATGTACATCAGTAATATAATTGGATTCAATGCATGCAGAAAATGATTAGAAAAATAGTATATTTTAGGCATCAGCGAATAGCATGGCACAACCCCATATGTACATAACTCTGCCTTGGGACCATGCGTTTGATGATTTTCCACATTATTCAGAAAATAATCATTGGCAATTTATTTTGATGATTAGCTCATCAGCAATAGCACTCCCTGATAAGGTTAGAACTATTACAGATTTTCCACTCTGTGAGACCTTTCGGGTTATAAAACAAGGATGATGCATCTGCCAGCGAAACAAGTAACTTGACCCAAAAGCTAATACATAGTAGATGTTGTCAACTTGATAGGCCTGTAGGTATCTCAAGATTCTGTAAGAAACGGTATTTACATTCATTAGTTGAGATCCATAGACAAAGATGATAGAAGAATCCTCACCTGACAAGAGAACACCCTAAATACTCTATATGTTTCAAAAATAAATGGGGCACCACAATTTTGTTACCACTGATGGACCATATTCACAATAGTAAATTCTGTGATAGTCTAAGCCTTAAGATCTATGATCTATCAACCTTCTGCCTTCAAACATTGAAAATTTTCAGCTCATTTTGGTGGCATGAGATCAAGAAATTTCTCAAAATTAGTGCTGCAAATCTTTCCAGCAAATTCTGCAAAATTCCACCTCAGTTGGAGTAATGTGGTACCTCAAGCACAGATTGTTTTTTTTTTGCAACCTCTCAGGTATAGGGGGAAACCCAATAGAAAATATCAACAAATTTCTAGCAGACAAGCAGCATAACCAACCTTCCAGCATGTAGTAGATTCCCTCTTAGCAGCAATTTTATACCAAATTGTTTAGCTTGGAATCAATAGAATTTATGATGTCTAACTAGGAAGCGCAGAAGATTCTTATATCAAAGTACCATGTAGCTCAAATTATAGAAGTCACAATATTGTTAACTGTACTCTTGTCACTTCATTCATCAAGTTCCTAACTTTAAACAATGGCTAATGCTCATACTTTTAGATTCCCTAGAATTTATGCCTTCAACATGTAGAAAAAGGTCAATAAAGGCAAATTGCCACACAAGAAGTTCGACGAAGCCCTTCAAGACACTAAACAACACTACGTCATACAAATTCAACAAAACCCCAAAATTTCCACAGACAATTCACAACAATCTTGAAACCGTAAACACCAAAACCACCTAAATCAACCCAAATTCCCAACTTCCAACCCACCCCATCCCCAAACCCATCTAACCACTAACCCGCGAACCCCAAAAACGCAAAATTCCCAGACCAAAACGACACCCTAGTCTCAAAACAAGAAGCAAGAACTCACCACTACTATCGGATGCGTCGAAATCCATCCCTAAACCCCCCAAGATCGCGCCTTTCGACTAATTCGAACCCCAAAACCACCGCTACGCCGCTGCCACGAGAAAAACCGTGGGATCGCCTCTCGGGAGCCGTGGATCGCGTCCGGGACCGAGGAATCGGCTTATTTCGGAGAAATACGGCTGTGCGGAACGGATTGGAAGGGGAAATTGGGTCAGAAATCAGATGGCGGGGAGTTTGGAGGGATCGGTGGAGTCGCGGGGGGACGAAGAAGGTGGGAAGGGGGACAGAGCGAAAAGAGGTGGAAGGAGGGCTCGAAATGTGATTTGTAGTGTGATTCGTACCTCGATGCAATTTCACCTCGAAACATATTTTTCTCATTGGGTTAATTATATTTTGACCCCTCTATTATGCCCTGATTTGCTTTACCCCTCTTAGCTTTAAAATACGACAATCACCCCGTATATTTTCTTTTGTAACACTTTACCTCTGAACTTTAAGAATCTATTATTTTTTCATATATTCGTCATTACTTTCTTCTTCTTTTTGCGTTGTATACTTAATACAGTCATAGTCCTAATTTTATGTTAAATTGCAGATCACATCTGATTTGAATTTGGGTTCGATTGACTACCAATCCAACCTAAATTTCAACAAAATCAGATCTCTGGTTTGATTTGACTTTAATATAATTTTAGGATTATGAGTGTTTTAGGAAAATAATATTAAAAAATATAAATACGTGCTAAAATAATAAATTCTTAAATTCCAAGCAAGGGATGAGGTAAAGTGTTATAAAATGAAAGTATAATGAAGATAAAAATATATGGGCATAGTATTATAAAATGAAAGTGTATGGTGACAAAGTGAAATCGGAATATATTTTAGAATGACAAACTGTAATTAATATGTTGTAATTCAGGTAGGTTTCTTAAATTATAGTTTACCCCACCTTACTCTTGAATCATGTTTCGATTTCATTTTGCATCAAGTTCCAACTTTCACAACACTTCGATTTTGTTGCTCATTGCCAATTAAAAAATTTGTTAACATATGTGAATATAAGGTTATATTCCGTAATTTTTTATCTAATAAAAAATAAATTCAAATTTCGAAATTTAGGAGTTTTTTTTTCCGAAAAACACATTTCGAAAAGTAGTCACACCCGTGATCCGACTACTTTTCGAAATAAAAATTCCTAAATTTCGAAATTTGAATTTTTTTTATTAGATAAAAAATACGGGTTATATTGCTAACAATTTTCTTAAATATTATATGGTCACCTATTTGCAAAATATTTTCTGCCTTTTCTTCGTAATAATCGTAAATTCGTAAGTGTTGAGGAAACTATGCACAGACCCAAAGTTTGTTTCAATCACCACTACCTCCATTAAGTTATTTAAACTCTTCCTGCAAAGGTAATTTGAAGCTTTAGTGACATTACTTGAAGCTCACGTGGTGGTTATGGTCATAACTGTTGGGCATAGTGGCTGCAATTCCAACATAAGTTTTTTTCCTTTTTTGTTTGAAAATTAGGTGATTGCATTAAAGATAAATATTCCATCAAGACAAAGATCATTCTCTACGAATCATCTTAGTTGTTATTCGTAATTATTGTATTTACTTTATTAATTTTGAATTGATACGTATGCATCCATATAAAGAGATATATTTATAGGACAATTTCCTTAATTCTTTATCTTCTTTATTAGTTATGTTAGAAAAATAAATTCTTATATAAATTGTGCAATATTTTTATTTCAATAAGTAGAAAATTATTGAAATTCCACCAAAATCTAATTTTTATCTCTCATCTTGTGTAAATTCAAGTCTACTCTCACTGGATAAGAAAAATATTCAAACACTATACACGCCAACTTTGAAGTATCAGAAACAAACAAGTCTCAGAAAAAATGATCTCCTTTGCGGCAACAATATGTTCCAATCATCAACCTCCATGCTTTGAAGGTTATCTTCCATTCAAAGTGGTTAGGCTTAAAGATGGTGTTCTTCGTTGGAATTCATGGAAGAAGAGATCACCATGAGTACCCCTTTCAAGTGGAGTTTTATTAGGAAGTTTGCTGGGCTCAAGGCTACACTAAGTGAAGTTTTGCACTAATTGACAATTTAATTACTTGGAAAAGTAAACTCTTGTGAACCTGGATCCATCACAGGTAGACATGTCATTAGTAGAATCAAGTGTAGAGAGGACAAGGTTAAGATTTGGCTGCGAGGTAGCTAGTTGATTACAGGTAAGAGAATAAGAGTGTTTAAGTGGTTCCCTTACTTCGTGCCTGGGCTGGAGCCATTTTTTGCGTCAGTCTGGATTCGTCTTCCTAACTTGGAAGCTCACCTCTTAAATCCTGATGCACTAGAGTCAATAGCAGCCTCTCTGAGTAAATATATATGTGCTTCTGATTGACATCATTTCATGCTTATATTTGTACCTTATATCCATTATCTTACACCTAAGCAATGCTACGTGACGAGTTTTATGTTTAGTTTTCAGGAATAAATAGGTTTGAAGAGATGAAGCATAAAAGGACTCAAAAGCTGGGAAAAATGACTGAATTGTGAGATCTGGGGACCAAGATGCAAGGGAGAAGGACCTGAATGCAAGACAGAAGGACCTAAGAGCAAAACAGAATACTTCACACCATCATGGGGAGTATTTTAGCAATTGGATTCGGGTCGGACCTCCAACAAACCAACCAGATGCATCCAAGACCAACAAACACTTCAAGCAAAGCCCACAAAGAAAACCAAACGGATCTAAACCATATAGACCGCTAATTGGCGGTCTGGAACCGCCAATTGGCGGTCCAGATGGCCCAGAATCCGTTTAGTTTTCTGTAGCACGTGTATTAGTGTATGCTTAGTGTATTTTTGGTATTGGTTTAGTCCCACATCGGGGGATTGTCCCGGATTAGCTTTTTCCATGCCTATAAATAGAACTCTTCACCTTCCATTGTAATCACCCATTGTTTGGTGGCATTCTCTCTACTAAGGAGTGAGCCTTGAAGCAATAACTCAAGGTGGAGAAGGATGCTACCTTCAATGTGAGTCATTGTTAATAAAAGTTTATTTGTTTCTTTTAATCTTGCTTTGTTATGTTGTTTGTTTTGTGTGGGTTGCTTTACTTTGTTTAATTTCTTGTTTAGTAATTTTAGTATCTTAGTTAAATGTTTTCTTTACTTAGTCTAATCAGTAGTGTAATGAGTAGTGAGTAGTTCCATCCCCATTTGGGGGTGGAGAAATATGTGATATAATTATGTAGTGTATTAAGTGTGTGTTATCTTTATCCCTTGAGCTTTATATGATTTCCATAACCATCTAATGAGTCTCCATTCTTATCTTTGATATGCTAATGCTCTTGAATGAAGCTTAGCTTATGCTTTGATTAGTGGACCTATTTTATGGGGAATGATAAAGTTAGGATATGGATAAAGTTAATGTTGGAAACACAATTTGTAGTGTATGTACTCTTGTTGCCTTTACCTTAGCTAATGTCTTATATGTTTTAATGATGTAGTGAAATCTTAATTCATGTAGAGGCATAGTAGGGTCTAGTCTTTATACTTGAGTTCATGTAGCTTCATTCCAATCATTGTCTTGTATGTTTTAATGATGTAGTCTTATCTTAATTCATGTAGAGGCAAGATTGGATGTAGTTTTATGATTTCATGCACTACATGTTGTGAGGAGCTTAATTGAACACACACACACACACACATCTTTATGTTCACATCAGTTCTCTACCCCCTTTGGGGTTTAGTTTTATTGCTTATCTTCATTTCCTTTTGCATTCTAGTTTAGTATTGTAGTGTAGTTTAGTGTAATACATCTTTCTCCCTTCTTTTTACCTCTCGCCTTCGAATAAACCAAGTGTCGACACACCTCCCAGTGGACGACCCTTATTTGCCACCGCTTCAACGCGGCCGTGCACTTGCGGTTAATATAAAACGATCAATCAAGTTTTTGGCGCCGTTGCCGGGGAGGTGCTCTGTCCAGACCTTGGTTTGGACGATTCGAGGGGTTTTTAATTTTTTGTTTTCAGTTTTTCTTAGTGGCAGGGAACCTGAGGATCAAGGGGAAGCGACTGGAGTAATTGGAGAGCAAAAGACCCCAAAGTGACCGCCAATCAGCGGTCTGGGACCGCCAATTGGCGGCCTGGTGAGCCTCAATTGCTCTCAAATTTGTTCCAGTTGTTATGTTGTTCACTTTAGTTATCTGGGAGCCCAATTTTGCATGTTGTGATCTTTAGTTTGCTCCCAGATTTAAATCCCCTTTAATCAACTTGGACCATAAAACTCAAAGCAAAAGATTAGACTTCTTGCCATCTAGGTCATGCATCATATGTAGACCTTGCATGCATCTTTCTTTTCTTTGCTTTACATTTTGTCGTTGATTGCTGGAGCGAGGTACGCATTCCTTATCACTCATTCACGCATTAGGACATTCATTAGTGAGTAAGGTTTGCATCGAAACAAGAGTGAGGTGAGTGCTTGTTTGGTGAGTTGCTTGCTAGCCTAAGATTTCAAAACATCTTTAAGGGGCATCACCTATAGACTTCAAAGATAAGGTGGGGGATTTCATCACCCCTCCCTTAGCCCCAAAAAGCACACTCAAGTAAAGCCTTAACTAAAAGCAAGTAGACATTGGCCCTAGGAATTCGGACGCACTAGGAGAGTAATCTAGTTGAGACCGCCATGACCTGATCGGCGTTGCCTACCTTGTCGATAGTAGGAGGTACTGGATCTCCGGATCTGGTATCACTTGCTGGGCATTGTGGTCCTCGTTGTAGGGAGGTGAGGCGTGTCGAGGCTAGTGACCTCGAAGTTAGGCGTCGTCTAGCCTAAGGACCCATTGCCTTACATTGTTTGAGCCATGCTTGCTAGTTAGGCTTCTACCTTCACCCTGTACCCTCGCTAGCTCTAGGGATTCTTCCCTTCTCCTCTGAGTCATCTTCTTCTCACCTTCTTCTACGTTATAGTCTCCTCCCCTTTACACTCTCTGTTAGCGTTTTAGGGTCGAGTCGAGCACTTTTTGCGAGCTTAGCCTCGTGGTGGTGAGAGTGATCGACTCGAGAGTTTTTCTTGAGATGGATGGTTACATGGGCGACCATCCATATCATTGTTGGGACCAGGACGATTCTCCCTGGTACTCCGGACCCATGCAACCTGGGGTGGCTCAGACTAACACCCCGTATGGTTGGGATGATCTTCATTATGTGACTGAGCAGTCTTCATATTGGGGTAACATGAGAGAGGCACCGACTGCTAGACCACAATCTAGTTATGCCGGATCATATGCTGGTCAACAAACTGAGACATTACAACAAACTTTGGCCTCTTTCATGCGTATGGCAGACGACATGAGTGCCCCGGTGGCTCCAGTAGCCGTACCGTGCGACTGTTGTGGGTTGAGTGGTCATGTTATCGGGGAATGTCCTTATGTTCCCCCTGAGCCTGAGTATGAGCACACATTTTCCCAAAATGCTCATTATGACCATTACGCATCCGCGTACAACCCGAGAGTGATGGATTCATGGGGAGACAAATCTTATCCAAATTCTTATACCTCATTTTCACCCCCGTATCCTCCTCCCGAATACCCAGAATTCTACTAGCACCCCACTCCAAATCATTGGACTCATTCTCAGCCCATCAATACCCAACCACAAAATTTCCCAAGCTCTGACTTGGACCTCATCGTTGACCGCATACCTGATTCCTTGAAACAAACTTTCCTTACGTTCATGGAAACCACTCAACAGTCCATACAAAATATGACACTGCAAGTGAGTCAAATGTCGCAGAAATTACGTGAATGTGAGGAAAGTAACCTTTCTTGTCAACATGAGGATTCTTCTTTTGATATCGAACCACCACCACATCCACAAATTCAAAGCACAACCTTTCAAAGTCAAACTCCTAGTCAGTCTGAGGGACTTGGGGTTTCAATTCACGATCACTTAGTGGAGGATTCGATTCAAATTGAGAATAACTTGGACCAGTTCTATTATGAGTCGGCACAGGATTGTGCCTTACCTTTTTGTCCCGTGGCCCTTGAGCCACATGATCTTATTGTTGTACCTCCTAAGGACTCACCTCTGGTGGAGCAAGAGCTCCCTAGTACCCTCAACTTTAAACAACCTGATGAGAGTTTGCCTCTCACTATTGTTCCTGATCATCTTGGAAATGATGGAACATCAAACAACTACATTGCTCATGAGGGTATTAGGAGTTCCTTGGAGGATACTTTGGGTATGAGACCCACTTCCTGTTCTCCTGGTGAGTTGGATATGCATAACGAGGTACTTGACCTCGTTCCGACCCACCAGCCTGTTGGTTGGAGAGTTTGGATTGATGATCATAACTTCAGCAGCGCAACGGGAGAAACTCTTCTTCCGTTGCCCCTCATTTCCCAAACTCTTGAGAGGTTCAAGCTCTTTCAGTTTGATCCTTTGAATGAGACGCCTTTGCGTCCAATTCACGAACCTCTCATTTCATCTGGTGCTCTTTGTGAACGGGGCCCACGCATGAGTATTCTGGCCCCGCGTGGTGTCATGTTCCCTTTCCAAGTGCATTGACCCACTCTTGAGGTTCCCATTTGATGTCTTTTGACAAATGAAGATGGGAACTTATGTTTGTACATAGTTATTTAAAAAAAAAAAAAAAAGAGGAAAAAAAGAGAGTTCAATAAAAGACTCCTTCAGTGAGCATTGATTGTTGTGAGCCCCAACCCTTGTGTATTTGGGCTCCATTTCTTTCACGTATTTGTATCCCTTCTTTAGCATCTCACAGGTTTTTGAGGGAATTCGGGTTATGTCCATCAACATGACCTTGCACTTCCCTTTGTACTTCACGTTGGTGAGATCTCTTCTGTTTCATGCATACATCCATGTCGTATTTTGCTCACATTCATTGAGGACAATGCATGAAGTAGGTGTGGGGGGGTGTTTTACGTGTGTACATAGTCGAGTCTTTTCTTTTGATTTTGTTTTCTTTTGTTTTCATTGTTAGGGTCATGTTAGTGTGTTGCATTTAATATCGATATATCTGCTTGCCATGATCCTTGGGTGACTTGTCTTCTTTTGCTTGCCGAGTGCTTCAAAATTTTCACATTTCTTTCAAAATCTTCATGTGTTTGCGAAAGAAAATGTTTTGTGGGTTTTGCGTGTGTTTAGCATGTGCAAAACCGTTGAGAGGCAAAGTAAAAAGAAAGCTCCCAAAATTGTCTTGAACTTGATGCATTAGGATATCTAGTACGTGGCTTTAGGATTTATCGAGTCGTTAGGATGCACCCCAGTTTTCCCTTGGGGGTGAGTAATCAGTGGGTTTCAGTACTCAAACATTTAAAGAAGTCCACCCTGAACCTAGTGAGTCAAATAATTCGTGTTTGTTAATTTAGGAAGTTTGTTGTAGTCAAGGGCCCTTAATATCTTTTTGTGAAACTTAAGTGTAGGGGTTTTGGTTCCCATGTAGATAAATGAATAAATAAGTGGTGTTCTCTCTTCTCGCACGGCTCCTATCACTCGGGAAAGTAGGTCTGAGGGGACTTTGTGCCTGGTGCTTTCGAGTCATCTGACTTGGGATGCACCGACCGAACTCCCGTTACACGGGTGGTAGGGATCGCCCTATGTGGAGATGTGGGGGAAGGTGTACGTGATAGTGTAAGTCCTCATAGGCAATGATGCACGAAACCTGACCCTGGGAGAATCAAACACCAACCAATAAATGCTCCAAAGAAAAAAAAGAAAAAAAAAAGAAAGAACAGAAAAAGAAAAGAAGAGTCAAATAAGAACCAAAATGGACTTTACACTTTGTTTCACATTCAGAAGTTAAGGTTGTCCATGTCTTTCACATAATTCCTTATTTAACTTGCACGAATGGTTCATTAGGGTAGAGGTGTGGACTGATCACCTATATAGAGTCGGCCCGTAGCATTACCGCGTCCATTGATCGACAAAATATTTCCAACGAGTCGAGGTCTAGATTGAATAATGCATCTTGTTCGGATTTTGTGGGTATATCCGCTGAAAACCCTCAGGAGACAACACTCCTCCTCCTTGGCAACAAAGAGGTTTAACGGCTTGTTGCACGTGCTAAGTGCAACCGTGATTCCTACGAAAGTGAGTTAGGATTTCTTGTTTCTCGTTTGTTTTTCCCTTTCTTTGTTTTGCTCGAGACTAGCAAAAACTTAGGTGTGGGGGTATTTGATTGACATCATTTCATGCTTATATTTGTACCTTATATCCATTATCTTACACCTAAGCAATGCTACGTGACGAGTTTTATGTTTAGTTTTCAGGAATAAATAGGTTTGAAGAGATGAAGCATAAAAGGACCCAAAAGCTGGGAAAAAGGACTGAATTGTGAGATCTGGGGACCAAGATGCAAGGGAGAAGGACCTGAATGCAAGACAGAAGGACCTAAGAGCAAAACAGAATACTTCACACCATCATGGGGAGTATTTTAGCAATTGGATTCGGGTCGGACCTCCAACAAACCAACCAGATGCATCCAAGACCAACAAACACTTCAAGCAAAGCCCACAAAGAAAACCAAACGGATCTAAACCATATAGACCGCCAATTGGCGGTCTGGAACCGCCAATTGGCGGTCCAGATGGCCCAGAATCCGTTTAGTTTTCTGTAGCACGTGTATTAGTGTATGCTTAGTGTATTTTTGGTATTGGTTTAGTCCCACATCGGGGGATTGTCCCGGATTAGCTTTTTCCATGCCTATAAATAGAACTCTTCACCTTCCATTGTAATCACCCATTGTTTGGTGGCATTCTCTCTACTAAGGAGTGAGCCTTGAAGCAATAACTCAAGGTGGAGAAGGATGCTACCTTCAATGTGAGTCATTGTTAATAAAAGTTTATTTGTTTCTTTTAATCTTGCTTTGTTATGTTGTTTGTTTTGTGTGGGTTGCTTTACTTTGTTTAATTTCTTGTTTAGTAATTTTAGTATCTTAGTTAAATGTTTTCTTTACTTAGTCTAATCAGTAGTGTAATGAGTAGTGAGTAGTTCCATCCCCATTTGGGGGGTGGAGAAATATGTGATATAATTATGTAGTGTATTAAGTGTGTGTTATCTTTATCCCTTGAGCTTTATATGATTTCCATAACCATCTAATGGGTCTCCATTCTTATCTTTGATATGCTAATGCTCTTGAATGAAGCTTAGCTTATGCTTTGATTAGTGGACCTATTTTATGGGGAATGATAAAGTTAGGATATGGATAAAGTTAATGTTGGAAACACAATTTGTAGTGTATGTACTCTTGTTGCCTTTACCTTAGCTAATGTCTTGTATGTTTTAATGATGTAGTGAAATCTTAATTCATGTAGAGGCATAGTAGGGTCTAGTCTTTATACTTGAGTTCATGTAGCTTCATTCCAATCATTGTCTTGTATGTTTTAATGATGTAGTCTTATCTTAATTCATGTAGAGGCAAGATTGGATGTAGTTTTATGATTTCATGCACTACATGTTGTGAGGAGCTTAATTGAACACACACACACACACATCTTTATGTTCACATCAGTTCTCTACCCCCTTTGGGGTTTAGTTTTATTGCTTATCTTTATTTCCTTTTGCATTCTAGTTTAGCATTGTAGTGTAGTTTAGTGTAATACATCTTTCTCCCTTCTTTTTACCTCTCGCCTTCGAATAAACCAAGTGTCGACACACCTCCCAGTGGACGACCCGTATTTGCCACCGCTTCAACGCGGCCGTGCACTTGCGGTTAATATAAAACGATCAATCAGCTTCCAAGGAGTAAAGGAGTTTACTAGACTTGGACACTACCAACTATGTGTTGAAATGGACCTAAGCAAACAAAAATCAGAACATATTTATATCAAGTTTGAACATATTTAATACTCATGAAGAAGAGGACCAAGTGAGGCAAGAAAAGGATAATTTAACAACAGAGACTAGCATAATGCAGGAAGAGGAGGATCAAGTGAGGCAGGATAAGGAGAAATCAATTGCTGATACAAAATACAACTCTTAAAACTCAAGTAGGAATTCCAAAAGAAGATTTGAAACTCAAAATGATGTTGATTATGAGATCACTTTTCACAACAAGTTTGTTGCATTTGACACAGGGACTAAGTAGGAAAATGATGAGTTGACCACTGAAAAGAACAACATAGAAATTAGAGACTACATTGAAGAAGGAATGCAAAAGGATGATCTATGATTGAATCAGTTAAAATACTGCAAGTGCATGACTGCGTTGAAGCGGTGATAGGCATATGGTCGGTCCACAGGAAGCGTGTACGAGTCGGATTCACGATACTCGTAGAGGGTAGAGAAAGAATGCTGAAATGAAGATAGGTGTACGTGTGTGTGTTCAATTGTGTTCATCGCAAGATGTAATACATGAAATCCATAAAATCAAATCCAATTTTGCCTCCGCATGAAATAAGATAAAATATTATCATTAAAACATATAAGACAATAATTGAAATGAGACTAAATGAACTCATGCATAATGATCAAACCTGAATATGTCTCAACGTGAAATAAGATTTAACACAATCATTAAAACATACAAGATATTAATTAGGATGATGTCGACATGAGCAAATACATGCACATGTTATGTTTCCTTCTTCCACTTTATCTTTATCCTCACATCATCAATCCTCATAAAATAGGTCTATTAATCTAAACATGTGTTAAACATCACTCAAGAGCATTAACACATTAAAGATAAGAGTGAAATCTCATTAGATGGTTATGGAAATCATGTGAGGTTCAAATGTTAGGATTAACACACACTTAATACATCACATAATTACATCACCTTCCTCTCCACCCCTCAATAGGGATGGACTACTCCTTGCTCATATCTAAACTAAACAAAGCATAAAAACAACATAAACCCATAATGAAAACAAAGAAAAACAAGATTAAGCAATTGCATCAAAGTAAAGACATCAATGGAAAGAACAAGATTCAACTAACTTGAAACGAAAAGATTACAAAGTTCCTCTTTCTTCTCCTCTTACACTAATAAGCAACAAAATAAAACCTAAAACTAATAGAGAAGCAAAAAGAAGAGGGAGAATAGGGATTACAATGGTATATATAGACTAATATTAGTCTAGTTGTTTATATCGTCAGAATTTCTGTCAGCAATAGTTATCTAGTTGTTTATGTCGACGGAATTTCCGTTGGCAATAGTTAATCTAGTTGTTAATGTCAACGGAATTTCCGTTGGCACTATTGGCCATTCATTTAATTGTCCAACAGAATTTGCGTCGGAGGATTTTTATGGCGCACCATATTTTTGGGCGGGGAAAAATTTCATGCCGATGGAATTTTTCGTTGGCTAGGAGCATGTTGATGATGAGTCTTGCCGACGGATGCAGGGGTGGATGTTCAGACTATTTGTTGGGAGCTCCCCCAGTTTTGGTGCGGGGGTAGATGTTCCGAGTATAGTTCGGGAAATGGTTGGGTACCACTTCCTACGCCATGTGGAAGGATATGTCGATAATAGGGATCTGGTTGGGAGTACGCGGTAAATCCTTGAGGTTTAAAAAGACGACAAAGGACCAAAGGTGTTTGATGGGTCTTAGTGTTGTGGTCAGGAGAAAACATGAGTTCAAGAGAGTTTAGAATGTTGAAGAAAATGAAGTTGTGTGTGATGACTAAAGTGGACTTGAGGGCATTTATAGAGATCTTCTTCTGATTTAGCTTACCTAAACAGGTTTTCCAGGTTATTAATTTCTCCAAAATGGTTTTAAGATAATTATATTCTCAGACAAGATTTCAAAGAAATACGAGATTTATTGTTAGTTTGTTTTTCATTAATAGATTATTAATATTTTTGGTGAATATAAATGATTTTGTAATAGAATAAAAGTTGAGAAGAAAATTAATGATGTGGAAGAATGAGAATGAGATGACCTAGGTCATGGTTAATGAATGAATAATGAAGGAGAAATATAAAGTTTGATCATGATGACGTGGCAGAGAAAGAAAGTTGATGACCTAGGTCATGACTACAAATGATCTCATAGGACCTGAAACCTAGAAAAATCTTCAAAAACTTGGATACTCACGAAAAAGTCCATCAACTGGAATGTGGAGGAAGAAAATCTTAGCTCCTGGGTTTAGGGTTGTGCATCCAGACTGAACAGGTTCGGACCGGAAACCGGTCCGGTCCAAGACCGAATTTTTGCCTTAAAAATTAAAAAAAAAATCGGACCAGTCCAAACAGGACCGGAACCTGATTTTCAGAAATGTCCAGACGGGAACCCGGACCTGTTGGTTCCGGTCCGGACCGAACCCGGGTCCATGCTGAGCCCTACCTGGGTTGATGATTAGCTTGAGGTGGTCCTATCTCAAGCCATGATGATTACCAAAACCAGAATCCAAATCTTAAGGTGTCTGATATCTTTGGTGCAGATGACATGGAGAAGAAACTGGCTGAACTTAATCTACCTAATAATTTGAAGAAAGACATCATAAATGATGACTACATCCTTACTGAGAAGAAATTAGAATGGATGCACCTAAGAAGGGATGCACCATAAAATCCGGAACTAGAAACCTCAGTCCTCTACTAACAATGTGAAAAAGAAACATACACGATAAAGAAACCACACTTTCAAGAAAATCTCTAAACAATCATAACTACATTCACCAAAACCGAATGTTCACGTCTTACTCGGTTTAAATAAGTTTACTGTAGACAATCAACCTAAACATTATCCGTAATAAGTTTGTGGAAAAATACAAAGCCCACATAACATATAACTTATGTACAGCATGGATTAAATAATTGAGCTCAACTAAATTCATTAAGTCACAGGGGTAAGGAGATGGAGAATGACTTGTCTTGGTCGCCATTGACTGCTTCAGACGTATCCTCATCATGCTTGAAACATGACTCCGGAAGCTGAAAACTACAGATCATCGCCTACGAAGCATGAATACAAGAAACCATGGAAACTGTGAGCATACAACCGATGGAATGTTTACAACTAGAAATGCAAATTGTGGTTCTCTGAGACGTAAGGGTCCAGAATTGGATGGCAATGAAAATTAGACAAGAAAATATCAAATCCAGAGGTGACAGAATGGATACCTTGTTAGGAGCGACATCTCTAACAATATGAAACAACGGCTCCACAATTTCTGCATTCAAAGCCCTCTCCGCAACCTGATGAGTTTAGCATGGGTCAGAAGAAATTAATTGTTGTTTAGATGCTGTATTTTGAAATCACAAGCCTTGTCAAGGCAAATTTCTAGCCTACAAACATATGTTCATGGCACATGTACATGAACATTAGATGTAATTTCACAGTGATTGTAAAATAAAAGGGTTTTGAATATGCTAAATAAAGTGGTTCTTTCACTCCTCTCGTTCTAGCTAACTTGTCCGTGGAATTTAGTGTAGTTCGTGTGTCCCAAGTAGAAAAATCACACTTGAGATTCTCCACACCTCCTCCGTGAGCAAAAAAAGACACGCATCAAAAGTATAAATCGTTTTACGTTAGTTTTCCTCATTATTATCATGCACACGAATCTTGAGTGGTTGATTAATTTAGAAATCGTTTCTGTTATTTTTCTGCTGCGTTTCATCGTAACCCAACAAAAGAAACCACAACTTCAAGAAAATCTCTTAACAATCATAACTACATTCATCAAAACAGAATGTTCCCATCTTACTCTGTTCACTCAAGTTAAACAGTAGACAATTAACCGAAACATAATCTGTCACAAGTTAGTGGAAAAATACAAAACCCAGACAACATATAATGGCATAGATTAGATAATTGAGCTAAACTAAATTCACTAAGTCACTGAGGTAAGAGATGGAGGCCGGCTACTCATCAAGTGCATCTTCTATGCTTGTTAGCTGGAATAATTTAGTACGTATTTTCAGAATGACTTGTCTTAGTCGCCATTGACTGCTTCAGACGTATCCTCATCATGCTTGAAACATGACTCCGAAAGCTGAAAACTCAAACAGACCATCACCTACGAAGAATGAATACAAGAAACCATGGAAACTGTGAGCATACAACCGATGTAATGTTTACAACTAGAAATGCAAATTGTGGTTCTTTGAGACGTAAGGGTCCAGAATTGGATGACAATGAAAATTAGACAAGAAAATATCAACAGAGGTGACAGAATGGATACCTTGTTAGGAGCGACATCTCTAACAATATGAAACAACGGCTCCACAATTTCTGCATTCAAAGCCATCTCCGCAACCTGATGAGTTTAGCATGAGTCAAAAACAAATTAATTGTTGTTTACATGCAGTATTTTGAAATCACAAGCCTTGTCAAGGAAAATTTCAAGCCTACATACATCTACATAAACATTAGATGTCATTTCATCGTGATTGTAAAATAAAGGGTTTTGAATATGCATGTAGGCTAAAAAACGACAAAAGTCAGGCAGCAAAAATTCTAGTTTACCTAATCATGTCTAGAAAATTAAATTAATGTGTTAATGTTTAACCAAACCATGAATTATAATTGAATTTGTAAATCAATAATTAATCAGACATTTGTAACTGTATCCTAATGCAGAATATCCCAATTTAAAAAGTAAAACTTCATCGGAAGATGCCAGATGGTTAAGCAAAATCTTGCATATGAAATCATCGTTTAACTTAGAGACGATTTGTTTGAAAATGAATAGATAGGACGCAATCTAAAGTTGAAAAAGAACATGTTTGGTAAAGTTGACATTATATTATTTGCATATGGAATTATTTGATTATTTAACATACAAATGAGACTTTTGGAAAATTGAAAATTAAATACATACAACAAAAACAAATCAAAATGAAAAATTATCAATTTCATGTTGTACGACTAACCAAACATTAGGTCTCACACACAGTGGCACATTCTACCAAACAGAGCCAAGAGGGTTTCCTTACTGAATATAAATGTATAACTTAACAATGAGTCTGTTGGTACTAATATAAAAGTATATTACCAAAAATCAAATTTGATTTACGAAAATAGAAGAAAAAAAGATTATTTGTTTGGGTATCACCAAGAAACAACTAAATTGACTTTATGCCACCTGGTTTTGATTATTTGGTGTAATGTCATAGAAAAATCAAACTATTTATCTTAATGCTATAGGAAAACAAAATATTTACCTTTATGTCATTCCGTCAGTAAACCATTAACTTTTCCGTTAACGTGTGTTAAGTATATTAATATTTAATGTAAATTTTGCAGAATCACCCTGAATAAACCAAAAAATCATAAAATTCATTATGTGTTGTAAAAATTGCAAAAAATTACTCAAAAAAATTATCTATACTCTCTCATCTCTATCTTTCAACTTTCATTTCTTCCTTGTGTCTCACTAAACATAATGACTCGATTACTAAACTAATGAATTTCGATAATTTCTTAATTTTAAAAATACAAAATGATTAATTTGTTTTTATTAAAAATTTATTTTTCTAATAAAAATTCATTTTTTATATAAAATGTGTTTTTCCAAAAATATTTATTTTTTTGTATAAAAATTCTTTTATCAATTATCAGATTCTTGTACTAAAATATTAAAAATCATGAATCTGAAATAAGATAAATAAAAATAAATAATTTTTAGAAAAACAATTATCGATTTTCATTAGTTTAGTAATCGAGTCATTAAGTTTAGTGAGAGAAAAAAAGAAATGAAAGTTGAAAGATAGAGATGAGAGTGTATAGATAAATGTTTTGAATTTTTGGTTTATTCAGGGCGATTCTGCAAAATTTTCATTAAATATTAATATACTTAACGTCAACGGAAACGTTAACGGTTTACCGACGGAATGACATAAAGTAAATATTTTGTTTTCCTATGACATTAAGATAAATAGTTTGATTTTTCTATGGCATTAGGCCAAAAAGTCAAAATCAGGTGGTATAAAGTCAATTTAATTGTTTATTGGTGGCAGCCAAGCAAATAACCCAAGAAAAAAACACCACACCAAATGAAACCACAATAGGCAATAGCAATGCAAATGAAAGAATTTGTATTTGACTTGATACTTGTGTGATGAAACCATTTGAAATAAGCAATGGAATAACAATAAATATTAAATTGTTTTAATACTAGAAACGATGAAATTGTTACAACAATATTTTTCAAATGGTGTAATAAGTAATATTTTTCATGTGTCCACAAGGGAATTTTAGAGAAAGCCGAAAAGGTAATTTGAAAGGACCAAGGGCATGTACACTTTTATAAGCACAGGACTTACAGCTACAATTGTTTCTTTAGTTTCATTGTTGCGCATGAAGCCATAGCAATGTATCCAAGGCAAGGGTCCCTTCCACATCTTTCTTTGAAGAAGTCCATCGAAAACATCTGCAATTTCCAGTTTAGAGAAAATGTGGTTACTAAAGCATTAGCTCAGAAATTTTGAATTAATTTTCACATGTAAAAACCTGCGGTAAAGAAAGGGAGTAAATAATATTTTGAAGCAATGATAGAACTTCAAAAGCTAAGCTACTAAATGAAAACAACTGAATAGAAAAGTTGCCATTGAAAGATCCCAACTGAAGACCAAACCAGACAAGTAGACTACAATCCTATACTGAAGCACCACAATGCGCACAAAGAATCAAGCATGGAAATAACATGTTTAAGAGATAGTACTCAAAATAGAAATAAAAATTCAGCAAACAATTAATGGGGCAATCTATTGCGACAAACAAATATAACAGCTTGCTCCTTTTCACGTGTAAAATTAGAAAATTGACCGGAGTGGAGTACGGTCCCAAAGGAAGTGAAAACATGGACATAGGTCACAGAAATGAAAGAAAAATGATGTGGCATAAAAGTTTCTTCAACTATCCCAGGTTAGTCAGGTAGTGATCAACACTAGTTTGTGATCCGGTTTAACGGGAAATTGGACGTCATCTGCTCACAGAAGGGGTGTATAATGATAATAATAATAATAATAAACAAAGCAGCATGAGTTATGCAAAGTAATTGGTTTGATCACAAAGCCCTTTAAAAAATTTATGAACCGTAAGAGATTTCAGCCCTACGAATGCAGAATAGCAACGCTATTTCGAGGGTGGATGACATGAATGCAATCACAATCAAATTACAAGCAATATTTCAGCAGCATTCTAAAAAATGGGATTACTTCCGGATTTCATGTAGGAGTGGCAGAACAAAGCTAAAAATAGTGAGTGCCATGTGGCTTCAAAGGCAATACATGATTATTTGTTTAAATCTGATTAATGCTTAAAGTAAGCTTCACATCAACAGGTCATAACTTCAATAGTAAAGATCATTTAGCAAAGATAAAGTGCCTACCTAGAAACTGCAAAGCAGATGCAGGTAGATTCATAACTACATGATCAATGTGTTCCCAGGTCTTCAGATCAGATGATGTAAAGCCTTTCATCCTTTTCTTAGAGTCACCACTCTGCTGATGCACTGCAGTCGTAGTCATGATGAAAAATGTCAATTCATATATTACAGCAATAAACAAAAGAGGAAAAGAGCATGCCAGTCCATATCAATTATTTAACACTCTCCAGCATCGTCGAAATGTACAACAAAACGTAAAATATACATGACCCATTCTAGTGCTCTTCTGTTGACATTTTTTTTAATACAAAAGTATTTTGTAGCTTACGTGAGGTGCAAGCTCAAATTTTTAGAGGAACTTTATACCATGCATTTGAGAAGTTGGGTAGACCTACTGCTGTATTGCTTAGATGCAATACGATACACAGCTGTAATACAGACAAGAGGAGTGTTTTACAGTAGTAAAAGAACTACGACGTCACCATTTTAGCTCATCCATACGATGGACCTACCTCCATCAGGAATTCCGGAGCGCCTTTTCAGAGCAGAATCCGACTCCGAATGAATTTGTTCTTCCTCATGCAAACCTGTAGCATCAGTTATTCAGTTACAGGTTACTGTTCACAAGTTTTAACTTTTCTGGAAATAGATTTACCATCAATATGAAATTTTATAAGAGGCAAAGGCACAGTAACGATAAAATCATATACCTTTTGCATCACCATTTTCAGAAACCTTAGTTCCACTTCTTGTTTGGTCACAAGTTTCACAAGCTTTGATAACTGTAGCAGAAGTTGTTTTAGGCACTGATGAAGGTATTGCCATTATGTGCCGCATGAATGCTCGAGCATCCATGTTATGGGTAAAAATATAATCTTCAACCTTATTTATTCTTGCATTACTGTCTAAATATCGCACACTAACTGGATTCAAGTCATTGGCGTACACAATACACCCCTTCTGCGCTGCTGGAATTGAAAAGGGGCCTATGCCAGCAAACATGTCACAAATGATTTGTCCTGCCTCAAACTTGGAAACAAGCCGAATATGTTCATTTTCTAGTCTTGAGTTCCAATATACTAGACCATAATCAAGACGAAATGTGGCTCCATATTGCTTAACTTCTGTTACCATATCAGCTTTTCCAGCCAAAACTTCAAAGGTTGGCACGCGAAACTCATTTTCTATGGTCCCAACCTTGTTTACAACAGTTTGAATTCTCGGTTGATTTTTCTGCGCAACCATACATAACAAAATAATTACACAAGAAATTATTGATTGGAGACTAACCCTATGAAAAGATGATGAAATCTAAAATGATAATCTTCAAAATGAACTGCAGTACTACACTGTTAATGGAAAAGCCTAAAAGGCAGACGTTCTGCAGCATTCACAGAATTAAAGGCAATAGCCCAACAGTTCCTATCAACATAATAGCTCTTGCAGCTTTAGATAAATGATAGTACTCCATCAGTAGGTTACTGGGTTGATATTGTCACCAAGCTTAGGCATGGAAATGGAGGACAAAACTCCAATGCAAAATCCCAACAATTGTTTTCATAAAAGGCAAGCCTGATAACTACAGAAATTTAGCTTGAGTTTTACATTACTAGGCCTCTTATTCCATTATTGTGAGGTGAGCTCAACACTAACTGAAGTGATAAATTTCAAGTTGAGGTTATAGATAACTATGTAAACATTACGTCAAACCGAATCGTAAATTTGTACTTATTTATCTCAAATAATATTTTAAAATTTTCATTTCTTGTCTTACTATGATACTATCTAATTTTTAGGTTTCCAGTTTCTAGTTACAGCTCGTATTACAGTTTATTCTAAATAAAGTAACATTCTGCTGCTTGCAGCTCCTGAGGTCTAAAACCCTGCATTTTGTGACAACATAGCGCACAATGGTTTTTGACGTACATCATAGATGACCCTTGCAATGATCTCCTTGTAGGGAATAAGTTCACCTGGTATATTTAGATGTGCCACGTGACCTGAACATCAATCAAAGAAAGAAATGTTAGCACAGGTTGAAGCCTTGAAGGTATACACATTTTACCAAGTACAGAGACCACCAGAAACAATTGCAACAATCATAATATAAAGACAGAAAAGATAAGAATGCTTAACTATGGTTTCAAAAGAAGAGGGAACTTCAACTCCAGGAGGCAGTATTTTCCTCAAAATATGATCTGGTGGAAGAAACACAACAAAGAAAATATCAGCAGAAGTTCATAAGATAGGCCATCATCAATGGAACTGTCAGAGCCTTGCAGTAAAAGATCAAACTCTGTTATATCCAGATATCCAGTTGCACCGCCCTACCCTCATGTCCTTAGACAACATAGGAACCATAAATTCTTCGAGACACTCAAGATATTCGTACTATACTGGCACTGGATATACAAACAGGTCCAATATGGCTGCATAAGCCAAGTAGCTTATCCAATGTAATTTTCTGATCTGATTGATCAGGTACAAATACAGTTCCAACACAGCATGGGGATGGCCATTTTAAATCAGATAGTCATATGGCCCAACTTGGATATAATTAGATAGCGTTACTGTGTAATTTCGGTCCTTGGGAAGGCTTTTTCGCCATTTTTTTCTAAAGTAAAATGTCTAACATTTTAAAAAGGCTATAAACCAAATCTGGTCGACATACAATTGCAAAATCTGGGTTGACCTAAAAAAGGTTTATCAATGTATAACCATTGCACATAATACATGTATAATATTTACCATACAATGAATGAAAAAAGGAAGATAATTAGTGTTGACCTGCACCCCAATAAGAATATCCCAGTATCAGAGCATATGGGACAGTTTCGATATTGCACAACATCTTCAATTCCTCCACTACTTTATTAGGGATGTTGGTCAATTCTGTTCAACAATGAGAAACATATCATGACAATGAGATGAATGCAAGCTTAAACAGAAGATAAGATATGCAATTCACACCCAGTTTCAATAAGGAAACAAATAGTTGTCAATCTAAACAAAATTGCACAAACTAGTCAGTTATGATCATTGGTACAACAAGCAAGAGCTTCAAAAGAAAAAAGAAGTGAAATTGATATTATATGCCATAATGCCAGTGAACAGATATTCATTTCTGTAAATAAAAGTGGGTTCTAAGTAACAACAACCTAACTTTGGTAAAGTTCGATAGCCTATGTTTTTATTGGAAGTTCAAGAAACTACATTTTTTATAGATGCTTGTTTAGTATTAAGTAATCAAACAGGAAGGCTATCAGTGTTAAGCTACTGCCACCTTTTCTGTCCTAACCTAGTTTCCTTCTAAATAAATTTAGCATGAGAATTAGTCAATTAGAGCTAGTCACATTACTTTCTTTCATAGACAAATACCGCTGGTAGCTATTGGCAGGAGAGAAAAAATTATAGCATCGTATCAAGATCAACGGAGTAAATATTTTTGAAAAGATGATGAAACATTACTCTCAGAAATAGAGTAGAATCCAATCCACGTAGCACCATATCCAGTGATATTACAAAAATCAACACCATACAACTTTAATATGAAAAAGGAAAATAAAAACCCTAGTTGGTGGTAGTTGAAGAGTAATTGGCGAGAAAATAGTAGGAGAAGTCATAGTTCACCTAATAATTCAGTTCACAAAGAGAGAAACGATGAAAGAAAATAGATAAGCCACTATTGTGAATCAATTTCTATCATAAGTTAAAGTTCACTGGGGATGGGATCCAACTCAAGCATCACATGTTATAAGAAACAGACCTTCGCCACCGATCAAGAAAAAAAAACCCTTTGCCCACGACATTAAAAGTAAGAAATATGCATGTTGTATTTCTACCAAATTCCATTTTCATCTCATACTGACATACTTGTATATTTTTTCCTCTCATTAAAACACCACAAGTTTCAAGCCATGGAGTACAAGCAGCAGAACCATCTAGGCTTTTGTTGCTTTTTAGGAGCATCGCATCAAGTTCTCATCTAGAGCTATGGAGAATGAGAAAATTGCTAGTGTGACAAATACATGCATAAGAGCTTCGAATTATTACTAATCCACTAAATGCTTTTATTAAATTTAACAAAGAAGTGCTGCAATTAATCTTACCAGGATCAGAAATACTTTCTGATAGCAACAAGAGGCGTTTTTCGGCACAAGACGTGTCTTCCACTATAGGTTTGATTCGAGGTTTATTTAAAATGTATCTACAAAACAAACCCCATATTCACAAATAAAAAGGTTGAAATGGTTAAGAAATTTAACTATAGTCTCAAATTTTCAGTTTTATATTAAAAAAATTGCATGGATACAACACTTCTACTGAAAAGGCATGCATGTAGAGGGCTAATATGCATCTAAAATTACAAAAGACATGTAGCATAACATTATATATAATGGTAAATTTGTAACAAAAATCTGAGTTTTTCCATGGAATGCTAAACAATTTAAAAAACAAAACATAAAGATATTGCAGTTCTAAGGTGATATACCCATTTAGAATTCGAGAGACGCGAGTGCATAATTCACGTGGGATCCGGATTGCCACTAATTGGAGTTCCATCTCAAATTGCTGCTTATCCAACATCATTTGTTGTTTGTGCTCTATTTCTCCTCTCATCTGAACTACATTTAAAAAGCAAGTTGGTTAAAATGGTTTATTAAAGGACCACAAGCACCTGAAATGAGATTGCAGTCGGCACAGTAGCAACTTTTCTTCTCATTTTCTTTTCCACCACGGTTTTAAAACTCGAAGAATTTTACTAAATTGCAGCAGTACACAATAAAAATGAGTCAAAATCAAACTATTTGACATTTCGGAATAAAGTGGACTAGATCAAAATGGCTCCCAAAACAGTTACTGAAAAGGCGGCTGCCTAGTCTGCCTAGGCGCCTTGTGATTTATGGCTGCCTAGTCGACCCAAGGATTGAAAAGGCCGCCGCCTAGGTGGGCTAGGCGCCAAAGTGCTCTTCCCCCGCCCAGTGACCACCTAGCTGCCTTTCAATCCTTGATGTGAAATGGTAGACAAATAGACACCCAATCAATGAGTCAATCAGAAACAACCTCTCTGATTACTACGGGTATGGTTGCATACGTGCAAGCCTCCGTACCTCACTCATCTGGGAGCCTCTTCTGAGGCATTGGGGTAATGGTGATGTTGGCACGTTGCATATCATTGGTTTAATCTTTTTTATTTTTTAAAATCTAGATGGTATATATTTTTTTATCATCACAATTCACAAATTTGGAATATTTGTCATTATGTACGATTACTTTATGCTTCTTATTGATTCAAACTGAAAGTATGTACATATTGTGGTTTTGCATAAATGGTATACATAACATTCAAAATTGTTCCATCCAGTCAAAACAACAAACAGGAAAAAAACACGAATCTACCTCTTGAGGCTTCAAACTGAAAGATTGTTTTAGAAACCGATCACCTCAACTTTTTAACTGATGACGAATCAACGAAGATGAATTCCCACTCGAAAGGGAAGCAAGAACTCACCACTGCTACCATTGGAGGCGTCGGCATCCATGGCGAGGTCTTGGAAAGATCTTGTTTTCCTCCGGACGCAAACCCTGGAATCGCACCGGAGCGTCCGCCAAAACCCTGGAGTAGCTGCGGTCGTGAGTCTCGTCAGAGAGCGATGGAGAAAGGGGAACGCCAGATAGGAACGAGAATCGGGCGTTTGGGTTTTTGGGTTTTAAGACTTCGATTTTGGGGAGGAAAAAGAGGGTTTGGGTTTCGGCTTTGAGATTTGATGGGATTGAAGCCCTTCTGACGAAGGCTACGGATTGGTCCAGTCCAACTTTGTGGGCTGTTCTGATAATGATAGTGATCACCTAGAGTTAGGATTAGGCTATTTTGTAAGTTTTATCGTTGCAGTTCTTTCATACAGTTTTGCATTTATTTGGGTAGTTTTTTTGTAATTTTTCCATCTTCAGCTTTGTTACTTTTGTAAATACGTATGAATGAGAATAGAAAAAACATCACATTCCAACCAAATATTATAGTTTCTATTGTTTGTTGGAATCTGATCTTGATTCTTTCAAATAACTTGAGTTTTGAGGTTTAAAACTCAATATTTTGAGCCAGTTGCAAATCTCAAAACTTTACGTGCATTTCGTATTCAAACATCAAATCCCATACTTACTTCTTTGGATTTTGAGTTTAAAAATATTGATTTTTGATATTCCTTGTGAAAACGTAAAACTCATGTCGAATGTCATAAAATAAGGAAGTTAATTGGGGGAAATTATGGAATGATTTTTGCGGTTTGCAAAACACTAGTCTTGATTGGTATTTTACAAAATGCAAGTCTTGGTGTTTTGCAAAACACAAATTACAAGCTAAAATGTCAACCCAAAAACTTAACTTTCAGAAAAGTATGTTTATAAAATTCAAAATTCATCTATGCCTCAAAACTCTTTTCAGACGTACCTCAGAGGTCAAAGTAAACACATAACCTTTTGTCCGAATAATAATTCGAATCCAACTATAGGAAACTGAACATATAAAAGCCTCTGCCAAACACTCATATGTCTCTCGAAAGTGTAAATAGGACCTGGTCATTTTGCTCATGTTAATTTCGATATAAAAATTCAAACGAAATCAAACCAAATTTTCATGCACTATCATTCTGTTTATTGATTTTTTTTGGAAAATAAAGACACTAAAAGCAAATAAAATAAAATTGTCTATTGATCATATATAAGATTTTGAAAAATAAAGACATTAAAAGCAAAAAATAAAATAAAATATTGAAAATATACTACTGTTAGCGCACTAATATTAAATTGACAATTACAAATATAATTTTTGTGTTGCATTATGTCACATTAACAAGAGTATACTAGTCTTAGGAATTATGTGGAAGAAATTTGATTCATCACCCGGGCTCCCGACCACGTCAGCTTTCCTGTGGAAATCGGGCACCATGGAGGTCCGCACTCCCCCTCCCGAGCGTGAAATCGGGTGTGCGGGAGCTCCTGATCACATGCCCAGGTGGGTGGGTTGGGTGCGTTGGGTGGGGGGCACGTGTTGCCAACCCATTTGTTTTTTTGTTAAAAACTTAAAAAATTCATTTTAAATTATTTTATCAAAAAATTGTGAAAATATGTTTTTATTTGGTTTGATTTTGTAGACTTTTTTGTGATTTTTTTTCTATTTTTTACCTAGGATTGATCTCCAATTGACGTGGACGAAGAGAATGTAGGATGTGTGGGTAGGGCTGAAAATGGGGCGAATATTACCCGCCAACCCGACCTGACCCGTTTAGTTCGGGTAGCGGATGAATTTTTCCACCCGATTATCCGTCAACCCGATTAGTCGTTTACCTAACTATTAAACGGTGTGGGTAGCAGTTATAGTGCCTACTCGCCCCGTTTATCCATTTACCCTTATATTAATAAATTAAATTATTAATAATCTAATATATTAAATATATATACCTAAACCACGTTGAATGAATGTTTTATGTTTCTAGTTATTTTGTTCTTTTGTGTTATTGGTGATTGGTGTTAGAAATTCAGATTACCAGGTATTGTTTTGTACAATTTTTTTGGTAGCAAATGCGTAGAAATAAAAATACAGGTTTTATCCATTTATCTGTTTATCCACCCCGCCCCTCCCCAAATATCCGTTTATCCGACCTTAAGCGGATTGGGTAGCGGATGAATTTTTTTTACCTGACCTGCCCCGCCCCGATTATCCATTTATTTTAGGCAGGTCGGGTAGCGGTTGGGCAAAAACCTGGCCCGTTTACAGGCTTATGTGTGGGGTGTTTCTGGGTGTGATTAAAGAGATTTTTTTGGTGGGTCAGGTGAGTTTACGTGGCAGAGAGAAGTTGGCGTGGCAGAGAGGGAAACTGACATGGAAGAGAGAGAGAGAGAGAGAGAGAGAGAGAGAGAACAAGGTGCCTAGAGGTAGCCCGGGCACCGTTAAACATGGTCTAAAATACAAGGCTGCAATCTGATTTCCATTTTTTTACCAAAACTTGAAATGAAAGTTGAAAAATGTTGAGATTTGGTTTGCATAATTGTGAAGTACAGGAAAACATAGAGAAACATTCAACCGGAAAAGTCCAGTGCGTGACAGGATTCGTCGAAAGGGGATAATCGGTTGATCGGGTGTTGGACAACGGTCGACCAAAAACTTTCAGAGCCTTCAGGGCTCGGATCGAAGCAAGGATCGGTCGACCGGAACTTAAGTCACGGTCGACTGAAAACTACTAGAGTCTCTCAGGCGTTGTTCAGAAGCACAGAACGGTCGACCGGCTCAGGAAGAGCGGTTGACCGAATGTTAACGGTTATGCACAAAACTGTTGTCCGGTCGACCGATGGAGAATGTCAGTTAACCATGGCAGACGGTTTTGCCCACGATCTGCATGTTTAATTGTTCGGTTTTAGCCCATTGGAAAAGTGTTAAAAGGAAAGGAAACCCGTAGGAGACCCCCAAGGACATAGGTACTTTGTCGAACCTTGTAAAACACGTGTGTCGTGGTTTGCTTCAGGTGTGTTGTGTGATTGCTTATGATTTCATTCTTAATTGCGTGTTTGTTGCTTGAAGTTTGGGAGAGACTAGGAGTTTTGTTTTCCGCATTAATATTCTAGCATACCGCACGTCCTCCTTAATCCGTATTTTGTTAGTAGCGTGTTAGCATCCTCACCCAACAGTTGGTATCAGAGTTTTGGAAGCTACACAATATGTCAGAGGAGGCACGGAATTTTCGGGTGGAGAAATTCACCGGGAAAGGAAATTTCTCGACGTGGCAACGTAGGGTCCGGGCGTTGATGTCGCAGACGGACGAGCTCTTGTTAACGTTGGACGGGGTTGAGAAGAAGTCGTTGAAGATGACCGATGAAAAGTGCAAGAGTCTGAATCTCCGGGCGATAGGGATCATCGAGTTGTGCTTCTCGGATGATCTACTTTTCGAGGAATCGGCGAAGACAACAGCAAAATATTGGAAACTTCTGGAGGAGAGGTTCATGAAGAAGAACCTAAACAACAGGTTGAATCTGAAGCGTCAGCTATATATGCTTCGGACTAAAGAGAACACGTCGTTTATTGACCATCTCCCAGTGTCCAATAAGCTTATAGCTGATTTGGCTCAGCTGGACGACAAGATGGAGGATGTGGACAAAACAATGTTGTTATTGACGTCGCTGCCGGACTCCCATGAGAACTTGGTGAACACGATCATATACGGGAAGGATTCGTTGGTGTTAGAAGAGGTCAAAGGCACTTTGATATCCTATGATGCAAGGAAGAATTCAGGTAGTAGCTCTTTTGACAAGGGTGAAGGATTGATCGCAGCGCCGGAAAAGTGCACGACGGGTAACAAAGGAAGAAGCAACGGACGGGGCCGGTCAAAATCAAAAGGGATATCCTTTGAATGTTTTTACTGAAAGAAGACAGGTCACATGAAGCGTGGTTGTAGGGCCTTCAAGGAGGCACAGGAGAACGGAAAAGACATGTACAATTCCGCCAGTGTTGTGGACGAGAAGAACGAAGATGAGGTTCTACGGTTTGCACTGCAGGTATCGACAAATCTGAAGGGAATGTGTTCTAAAAGTTTTACTTTTAAATGCCAATTATTATGAATTGAATGAGAAATCATTTTGTTCCTTGTTTATGTTATTCGTCCTTTAGAAGTGTTAAGGAAGAGACTCTTGGTCCTTAACCGTAGAGCTCTGAAAGATATTGGTTTGCATAAAACAAAAGATATTCGCAATCATGGTAATTAACATGGAACATTAATTACCGAGTTAAGATTGTCGTGTTGGTCATAGATCATTGTAGCTCTACAAGTGAGTGACAACACGGGTATGCAAAAGAGGAAAATATTACTTTTGTATACTGAATAGACCTAATAAGTAAAATATTATAGAAATGTGTTTCTGTGTCATTAATATTTTACTGTGTCTTTGGTCCTTTGATATGAGACTTATATCTAATCACTTAAGGAATACTTAATTAGATCAGTGTCTTGAACTATCGATCAGTGTAGTGTAAAGGCATTGGTTGGTTAAGTACAACTTTTGTTGGAGAAGATAGTTAGTCAAAAGATTATCATTGCCCCTCTTAATTGAGTGATGATATTAGTGGGCCCCTTGATAAAGCAAAGTTATAATGTGCATAATGTGATTTGAGTTAAGTCACATATTTATAACTAGCTTAAAGAGATCAAGAAATGAATACTAATACAAAGATGACATAATACTACTTTGTGTGTATTCTTAATATCATGAGGCAAGGGACGGACACAAGTGGTGCACTCCATCACTAAATGGATCGGGTTTTGGTTCGAGTGGAATTAAGACATCTAACTAATTGGGAGCTATAATGTGTAGCTAGATACCGCTTATAGCTTGTGATATTAAGCTCTTAATATCACTGCCAACTTAGTTTAGATCCTCCCATAGGTCACACCACAAAACTGGGAAACAAGGAATGGGGATTTTGAGTTCATAAGATGTGTCGGGTTTCATGTAGAAAATATGACACATGGGGTGAACGAGCAAAATCAAGATTATGTTGTGATTAATAACATAATTGGAATCTAAATTAAATTCATATGTGATGTAAATATTATGGGGTGTAATGATTGACATTACATAGGATATATGTTACATAAGTTGTGAATTTACTACTAATCACGAAATGTCAAATTTTGTAGGGGTTAAACCAAAATTTGACCAGTCTGCAGTACTGTGCAAAAGTCAACCGATGAACAGTACTGGTCAACCGATGAACAGTACCCAGTCGACCGATGAACAGTAACGGTCGACCGGTCCAGACGGTTTTCTGCAGAATTAATTTAAGAATTAATTAGATCATGCATGGAATTGGTCCATAATTGATTTAATTCGTGGTTAATATTATTTATTAATAAATAATGGATGGTTAGATGGAATTTTGCATGGGATCATGGGCAAGAGGTTGCACATGAATAGGTAATTTGGAGATAACCTATAAATACAAGGTTATCTCATTACCTCCTTAATTAATTCATTATTTTCTTGAGCAAAATTCTCTCTCCATAATTCTCCACGAAATTCCAGTAATTCTTAAGTTTAGTTTTAGTTCTAGAGATCATCTTCTCAAGGGAACTAAAGAGGGGTTAGTAATTGGATTCTAAACCCTATTGGAGATTGAGAGACTAGCTTTTCTCTCTCCAATCTTGTTTAGAGTTTGGTGAAATCTCGGAGGCATCCGGCGCAGCGAGGAGCATCCCCAACGTCTTCGGATCATCAAGAAGTTTTAGAGAACTTCTAGGTATGAATTTCGGAGCTCCTTTATGTTTGTTTTAATAGAGTTTCTGAAACTAGTTTGTTAAAACAAACCGATGCATGCAATAAATTCTAGAAAATTGAAAATTGATCCTTATTATACATAAAAATCCGAAAAATATATATGTATAATTAAACTAGAAATCCTACAGTGGTATCAGAGCTTAGGGTTCAATTTTCTCATGATTTATGGCTGTAAACAAATCTAGTTTACCATCTAGGATTTAAACAATTCGTTTTACCGGTTTTTCGGTCTTTAAATGTTTGTTGAAATAATTCTTTATAATAATTCGTTTTAATTGTTTTGAATGTTTAAAACATGACATATAATTATTAGAATTATGATTTAGACATAAGTCTAACTTGCAATAATTTCGTTTTAAGTATAAACGATTATTTTGTAAGAGAATCAACAAAACCGAAAAACTGCGATTCATCTTTCCATTGGAAATTGGATGGACAGCGGTTCATAATTAATTTGTGAACTATGGATGTATGAAAAAATGTTTTTAATGGATTTCAAAATATTTTTCAAAGAATTGTTGAGAATTCTGGATGATTGATAAATTAGATTCTGTAGTTTATAGCAATTGCGTGCATGGATGCTTGAGTTTCTTTGCAGGATTGTGAGTTTATATGTTCCAAATCAGACACTACAAATGTATGTAATTATTATTATACAGGGGCTTATGTATGTAAAAGCCATATTCTCTATTTTCTATCTTTAGAATTGCATTTGCATGTCAGAGGTTTTTACATAGGACTTGCACTAGTTTGTTTTTATCGAATGTGAGGAGCATGTTTATTTTTCTGTAAAATCTACATCTCCGGTGCAAGAGGAAGTCGCCGAATAGCGCATTGATCGAGGATCGAGGATCAGGGATCGAAGATCAAGGATCAAAGGGAACATATAAACTCACGCGATATGGATTGTGTGAATGTTTAATTTCTGTTTTTATAATTTCTGCTATGCATGTGATGAATGGTGAATGTTAGGATGTGTATAAATTTTAATATGCATGATAAACTAAAATTCAAA
Organism: Triglochin maritima; assembly: GCA_963682175.1. NCBI lineage: Eukaryota > Viridiplantae > Streptophyta > Magnoliopsida > Alismatales > Juncaginaceae > Triglochin > Triglochin maritima. The sequence continues at coordinate 11,028,163 of OY821785.1, forward strand.
ATCACATGTTGATAAATGAAATTGTCCAACAAAAATTAAGATTAATTTTTCCTTCTTATTTCATCCACTAGCAGCCATTGATCGAGGGATACTCTGCTCGCCCTTAGCGGGAGATAGCTCCCTCTATCTTTGGGAATAGTGGGAGATATAAAGGTTGTCTGTTGTTGTGCTACAATTAAATATATGAGGTGTGTTTCACCCTAGTGAACCCCAAGTATGTTTAGTTGTGAATACAATAGATAAACGTATTTCGTATCAAATGAAAATAAGTTTTCTTAACATTACCTAGAGCCCTCGCTCGGTTTTGGGAAAAAGTTTTTCTTACGAGGATAGGTCGTATTCCCTCATAATTAAAACGACAAGAGTCACAAAAGTTTGAAGATGCTAAATGTTGCTAAAATTCAAAAGGTTGTGATTAGAAAATGTTTTCTTACCTTGATGTTGTAATGTATTCGATAGCCCTTAGCTAGTCTATATTACAATTGATGGGATCTTGGATTACTGCATTTACGGGCAAGATTTTATTTGCAGTATTTACATCATATTCGATGTATATATGTATGTATGTATTAAAACATAAAATTGGCATTAAAACCTATATAATTTATTTTGTAGAAATGTCAAATATCCAACCAATTTGTGCGATCTATGATCGAAAAGAACCCTTTGCAAAATGATGGCTCAAACTTCATGAAATGGCAACTCAATCTTAATATCGTGTTGAGGTTTGAAAAACTATCTCATATTTTGGATGGTGAAATCCCAAAATTAAATGAGAATGCAACCGATAAAGAGAAAGAGGCGATAGCCAAGTGGGAAGACCAAGAGAACCAAGTTCACGGTCTTATACTAGCATCCATGGGTGACTCGCTTCAAGCGAAGTACTTGGATTCAAAACCCAAGAAGACCATGGAGGCTCTAACCAAGATGTTCATGGATAGTGCCCGAAAGGAGCGCTATAAGACCACCATCGCACTCACAAGGTGTCATATGGCGGAGGGAACATCGGTATCCATGCATTTTCTCACGATGCAAGGATACCTTGAGAAATTGTCGAAGCTCTCTTCTCCAATGCCCGAGGACATTGCCGAAGATCTGATTCTTGGCTCTCTAGCCCCGTCCTTCAAGGACTTTGTGATGCACTATCATGTGCGTGAAAAAGGGGTGAGTCTTGAGGAGCTTCACAACGCTCTCAAAACGGCTGAAGTTGACATGGGCAAAGGTCAGGACAATCACGTCCTAGCCGTCCATGAGAGGAGCAAAAACATCAACAAAGGTAAAGGCAAATTTACCAAAGATACGTCAATCAAGAGCAAGGGAGTAGGAGGTGCTCATGGGAGTGCCTCAAGGGGGAAATCTTTCAAATCTCCAACTCCCAACACGGAGTGCTTTCACTGCGGTGAAAATGGACACATCCGACCTAATTGCCCCAAGTACAAGGAAGACCTTGAAAATGGGATGATTGAACGTAGGCGCCCGAGAAACGCCGTAGGTATGTTTGTTATTGAGATAAATTTAATCACCTCTATCCTTGATTTGGTAATGGTTACCGGATCTTGTGCTCACATAATTTTGATGTGCAGCTATTGAAGGATAGGAAGGAACTCGTTGGGAACGAGATGATATTGAAGATTGGAAATAGTACAACCATCGCTGCGATTGTACCAGATTCTATGGAGCTTCAATAGTCTAGTGATTTAAATTTATGCTTTGAAGAATGTTTGTTATATGCCTTCGATTAGCAAGAACATTTCTGTATCAAGTTTTAGATATGGATAAATTTTAATAAATATTTTAATTCTTGCTTGTCTATATCGAAGAATGGAATTTTCTATGCAAATACATTCATGTGGAATGATTTCTATTTGCTTGAAATAAATAATGAACAAACTCAAACAAACAATAACAAAAGAGAAACTAAGATAACTCACGTGAATAATACAATCTTGTAGCACTATCGGATTGGTCAAATAAATGACCAAGAGACTTTTCAAGAAGAAAGGAACGAAAACGAACAACTAATTGGATATGATACATTCTAATGTATGTGGTCCGATAAGTACAAGTGCAAGAGACGGTTTAAGGTACTTCATTTTGTTCACAGACAACTATAGTCATTATGGCTATATTTGTCTAATGGGAAGCAGAAGTGAATTCTTTGACAAGTTCAAGGAATTCGAGGATGAAGTAGTGAACCGACTCAACAAGAATATCGAGTCTCTATGAAAGGTTCGTAGGGGTGAGTGCTTAGAATACCTAATTTGACTCATTTCTAAAGTAGGAATAGGATATTGCTCGACATGGTTCGATCAATAATGAGTCAATTTAAATTGCCGATTTACTTTTGGAATTATGCACTACAAATAATGACAAACTCACTAAATTATGTTCCATCCAAATCCGTGGAGAAAATGGTTTATGAGCTATGGAGTTGAAAGACACCTAAGCTCAACTTTCTCAAGATTTGGGGTTGTGAGGTCTACGTCGAGAAATTGATGTCGACCAAACTTCAACCAAAAACGGATTAAGTGCTTCTTTATAGGTTATCCTCGTGTGACAAGAGGATACTACTTTTTATATCACCTCCAATCCAAAGATTGTAGAGAGAGATATGTTTTTCTGGAATTTCTGGAAAAGAGAGAAAAGTAGTGGGAGTAGAGTTAAGCTTGAGAAAACTCAAGATACTCTACAAGATCATGATGTGTATGTTGCATTCAAGATCATGAAGGCCCAGCCGAGATTCATTTGGTTAGTGGGAGCATGAGCGAGAGATCCTTGCAAGAAATTGTAAGAGAATCTCAATCATCCTCACCTAGTGTGCGTTCGAGAGTCGAACATGAACCTATTCCTCAAGAAATTGTGGAAGAAGTTCGAGAGACACGAGAAGAACCAAAAGAACTAAGAAGGTCAACAGCAAAATATTGGAAACTTCTGGAGGAGAGGTTCATGAAGAAGAACCTAAACAACAGGTTGAATCTGAAGCGTCAGCTATATATGCTTCGGACTAAAGAGAACACGTCGTTTATTGACCATCTCCCAGTGTCCAATAAGCTTATAGCTGATTTGGCTCAGCTGGACGACAAGATGGAGGATGTGGACAAAACAATGTTGTTATTGACGTCGCTGCCGGACTCCCATGAGAACTTGGTGAACACGATCATATACGGGAAGGATTCGTTGGTGTTAGAAGAGGTCAAAGGCACTTTGATATCCTATGATGCAAGGAAGAATTCAGGTAGTAGCTCTTTTGACAAGGTGAAGGATTGATCGCAGCGCCGGAAAAGTGCACGACGGGTAACAAAGGAAGAAGCAACGGACGGGGCCGGTCAAAATCAAAAGGGATATCCTTTGAATGTTTTTACTGAAAGAAGACAGGTCACATGAAGCGTGGTTGTAGGGCCTTCAAGGAGGCACAGGAGAACGGAAAAGACATGTACAATTCCGCCAGTGTTGTGGACGAGAAGAACGAAGATGAGGTTCTACGGTTTGCACTGCAGGTATCGACAAATCTGAAGGGAATGTGTTCTAAAAGTTTTACTTTTAAATGCCAATTATTATGAATTGAATGAGAAATCATTTTGTTCCTTGTTTATGTTATTCGTCCTTTAGAAGTGTTAAGGAAGAGACTCTTGGTCCTTAACCGTAGAGCTCTGAAAGATATTGGTTTGCATAAAACAAAAGATATTCGCAATCATGGTAATTAACATGGAACATTAATTACCGAGTTAAGATTGTCGTGTTGGTCATAGATCATTGTAGCTCTACAAGTGAGTGACAACACGGGTATGCAAAAGAGGAAAATATTACTTTTGTATACTGAATAGACCTAATAAGTAAAATATTATAGAAATGTGTTTCTGTGTCATTAATATTTTACTGTGTCTTTGGTCCTTTGATATGAGACTTATATCTAATCACTTAAGGAATACTTAATTAGATCAGTGTCTTGAACTATCGATCAGTGTAGTGTAAAGGCATTGGTTGGTTAAGTACAACTTTTGTTGGAGAAGATAGTTAGTCAAAAGATTATCATTGCCCCTCTTAATTGAGTGATGATATTAGTGGGCCCCTTGATAAAGCAAAGTTATAATGTGCATAATGTGATTTGAGTTAAGTCACATATTTATAACTAGCTTAAAGAGATCAAGAAATGAATACTAATACAAAGATGACATAATACTACTTTGTGTGTATTCTTAATATCATGAGGCAAGGGACGGACACAAGTGGTGCACTCCATCACTAAATGGATCGGGTTTTGGTTCGAGTGGAATTAAGACATCTAACTAATTGGGAGCTATAATGTGTAGCTAGATACCGCTTATAGCTTGTGATATTAAGCTCTTAATATCACTGCCAACTTAGTTTAGATCCTCCCATAGGTCACACCACAAAACTGGGAAACAAGGAATGGGGATTTTGAGTTCATAAGATGTGTCGGGTTTCATGTAGAAAATATGACACATGGGGTGAACGAGCAACATCAAGATTATGTTGTGATTAATAACATAATTGGAATCTAAATTAAATTCATATGTGATGTAAATATTATGGGGTGTAATGATTGACATTACATAGGATAATATGTTACATAAGTTGTGAATTTACTACTAATCCCGAAATGTCAAAATTTGTAGGGGTTAAACCAAAATTTGACCAGTCTGCAGTACTGTGCAAAAGTCAACCGATGAACAGTACTGGTCAACCGATGAACAGTACCCAGTCGACCGATGAACAGTAACGGTCGACCGGTCCAGACGGTTTTCTGCAGAATTAATTTAAGAATTAATTAGATCATGCATGGAATTGGTCCATAATTGATTTAATTCGTGGTTAATATTATTTATTAATAAATAATGGATGGTTAGATGGAATTTTGCATGGGATCATGGGCAAGAGGTTGCACATGAATAGGTAATTTGGAGATAACCTATAAATACAAGGTTATCTCATTACCTCCTTAATTAATTCATTATTTTCTTGAGCAAAATTCTCTCTCCATAATTCTCCACGAAATTCCAGTAATTCTTAAGTTTAGTTTTAGTTCTAGAGATCATCTTCTCAAGGGAACTAAAGAGGGGTTAGTAATTGGATTCTAAACCCTATTGGAGATTGAGAGACTAGCTTTTCTCTCTCCAATCTTGTTTAGAGTTTGGTGAAATCTCGGAGGCATCCGGCGTAGCGAGGAGCATCCCCAACGTCTTCGGATCATCAAGAAGTTTTAGAGAACTTCTAGGTATGAATTTCGGAGCTCCTTTATGTTTGTTTTAATAGAGTTTCTGAAACTAGTTTGTTAAAACAAACCGATGCATGCAATAAATTCTAGAAAATTGAAAATTGATCCTTATTATACATAAAAATCCGAAAAATATATATGTATAATTAAACTAGAAATCCTACAAAATCATCATCTGGATGGATTTTGGATAGAGGAGCATCATTTCACATGTGCCCGGTTAAAAAATGGTTTACATCCTATGAACCACTAAAAGGAGGAATTGTTGTTATGGGCAACGATGCATCGTGCACTACCGTCGGGATTGGTTTCATACAGTTTAAGATGTTCGATGGGTGCATTCGAACGATGACGGGTGTACGTCACGTTCCGGAGTTGAAGAAGAATCTGATTTCTCTAGAAAAGCTTGATACTCTCGGGTGGAGATGGTCCGGCGGAGACGGAAAGATGAAGGTCACTTACGCGGCAATGACAGTAATAAAGGGAACAAAAATGGGTCATTTGTACTGGATGCTAAGGAATGCAGTAGCAGAAAAAGGTGAAGTAAATGTTGCACATGATAAAGACAGCACCGCACTTTGACATATGAGGCTTGGTCATATGTCAGAAAAGGATTTGTGTGAACTACACAAACAAGGACTACTAAATGGTGTTAAAAGCTACAAATTGGATTTTTGCAAGTATTGTGTCTTCGGTACAACACATGATTCGATTCAAGATGCTATCCACAAGATGAAAGAAAATTTGGAGTATGTGCACTCAGACGTCTGGGGACCGGCGCAGGTTCGGTCAAAAGGTGGAGCTGAATATTTCGTGACATTCATCGACGACTTCTCAATGAAGGTATGGGTTTACTTTCTGAAAAATAATGTGGTCTTTGATGAGACAAAAAGGTACTCTTGCAGAGTAATGTGGTCTTTGATGAGACAAGTTTACTCAATGGTCTTTAGGAGAAAGAGCAGCAAGAGAGTTACGTACGGAAGACAAAATTAAAGTTGGGGTCACTACTTCAAGGGGTGAATCAAATCAAGAAGTTCAGCAGAAAACAATTGAGTCACAAGTAGAGGAAGAAACTGAGCAAGAGAGTATTGCTCAAGGGAGACAAATGAGGATCATAAAGGCACCGGTGAGGTATGATCACAATGATGTTAGTATTGCGTTTGCACTTGTTACCGAATGTAAGGACCCTTGCACATTTGAAGAAGCCATTGAGCAGGAGCACGACGAAAATGGGTCAGAGAAGGCTAAGGTAACAATTTCAAAGCAAGGTAAAGATTGTTAGGATTTGGTTTGCAGAATTGTTAAGTACAGGAAAATAGAGAAAAATGGTCGACCGTAACTTAAGTCACGGTCGACCGGAAAAGACCAGTATGTGTCAGGATTCGTCAAAAGGGGATAATTTGTCGATCAGGTGTTGGGCAACGGTCGACCAAAAACTTCTAGAGCCTTCAGGGCTCGGATCGAAGCAAGGATCGGTCGACCGGAACTTAAGTCACAGTCGACCGAAAACTATCAGGAGCTTCAAGTCGAGGATCAGCATCACAGATCGGCCGACTAGAACTTAAGTCACGGTCGACCGAAAACTACCAGAGTCTCTCAGGCACTATTCAGAAGCACGAAACGGTCGACCAACTCATAAAGAGCGGTCGACCGAATGTTAGCGGTTATGCACAAAACCGTTGTCCGGTCGATCGATGGAGAATGCCGGTCGACCATTGCAGACGGTTTCGCCTACGATCTGCATGTTTAATTGTAAGGTTTTAGCCCATTATAAAAAGGATTTTCGTCCTAAACTTGTAACACAATATACAATACTTATTTCTTTGAGAGTGATTAGGCTAGAGAGATATCTAGAGCGCATTGAGAGATAATATTTTGTTTCCAACCAATTGTAATCTCGGAGACTTCTCTTGTTGGAGAAATGCTAGAAGAAAAGGAAACCCAAGGACGTAAGCACTTTGTCGAACCTTGTAAAACACGTATGATGTGGTTTGCTTTAGGTGTGTTGTGTGATTGCTTGCGATTTCATTCTTAATTGTGTGTTTGTTGCTTGAAGTTTGGGAGAAACTAGGAGTTTTGTTTTCCACATTAATATTGGGAACTACTAAACGTCGCCCCAAAACTACTTAAATCGCCCCTTGAAATTACCAAATTGCCCTTAACAATATATTTAATACCCATATCGTCCCGTGTCTTTAAACAAGGTTATTGACTCAGTTTTACTAACATTCCTAGTACCAACACCATGAAAATGTCTGACGAAACACCTAGATCAGGCGAAGTAACGGAGGTGGATTTTTTTTTCCGACATGGGCGTCTGGCTAAGACGCCTCCACCATCGTTGAGGCGTCTGGAAATTTTTTGGATTTTAAAATTGTTGGATCTGGAAATTTTTGAATTTTCGGTGTACCGAAGGGGTATTGGTCATCCGAATATAGTAATTATTAACTTATTAATTAATTAATTTAACAATTATCTAAATTTATAATCAATTATCTTTTTAAAAAAATAATAAAAAATTACGGGCGTCCGAAGGAGCCGCACCACGTAGGAGGGGGCGTCTGGGTAAGACGCCTCCCCCATAGGGGAGGCGTCTTACACAGACGCCTGTCCCATGGGCGGGGCATCTGGGTAAGACGCCTCCCCCATGGGTGAGGCGTCTGGGTAAGACGCCTCCCCTATGGGTGAGGCGTCTTACCCAGACGCCCCCTCCTACGTGGGGGCGGCTCCTTCGGACGCCCGTAATTTTTTATTATTTTTTTATTAAAAAGATGTTAGATATTTTAGCAGATTCGAGTACACTGGGGCGTCCGTTGGGTCATTACTGACCTCCAAAACATTATTCTTTATGATTATAAGAGAAAGATGAAGAGAGATGTGTGATAGGAGGGTAAAATGTCGCGTTATAGCAGTAAAAATGAGAGAAGGGTAAAATGGTAATTTCAAGGGCTTATTTAAGTAATTTTGGGGTGATGTTTAACAATTCAATTAATATTCTAGCATACCACACGTCCTCCGTAATCCCTATTTTGTTAGTAGTAGTGATTATGTCAACAAGGCCACATGACTTGCAGGCTGCAGCAATTGGCTACGCAATTACGCATCGTGTTAAGGGCCACTGCTTGGCTGCAATTCAATTGCAGACCGACAACTATATACAAAGAAATGATGTTAGACCGGCATTAGTGGTTGGACTGTTCTAATCCATGGATAATTTTCATTATTAAATAATGTGAAATGCAACGCCTCGGTAGTTGTCTCTCGACATGCAACGCCTCGGTAGACCTACTGTACGGAAATTATAGGACAAGGTCATTATCGAGGAAAGAGAAGGATAAGGTTAGAAACGAGATAATACATTATTTGATTTTGGTTTTGGACCTTTTAGTAGTCTATCCTTACTGGTTCCATTTAAATAAGAAAGGAAGCGAGCAACAACCGGTAATGGAATAAAATTCATGATATTAATTACGCTATAATATATCAAAAACAAACCTTACCCAGTTCAAAATTTTCTCGACTTGGGACATTTCCTTACGAAGGCAATATTGTGAAAATTGTTGAAGACTCGTTTCCAAATTTAATTCTAATATTTTTTGATGCAAAATATTATTTCAGCTTTCTAATCCCATTTTACTCATTTACTGTTCTACCTCAGAACATTAACAGATATCCTACTCTATTAAATTTGTGTTTGTATATTTATTGATTATTAACCTCTGAATATACACATTGGAATACATATATAAGCTATGTGTAATAGTCATTGGAGGGTGATTTATTTCCTAATACAAAAGATATTATAACTAGCTTGATTATGTTTGGCGTGAATGATCTTTGTTGGGTGATGACGTTGATTTGAGTTACGAAGGATTGAACCGGATTTGGTGATGATGAATGTTGAGTCTGAACCGTTGGATTTAACACTCTCAAAACACCAAGTGATATTCTTGAAAATTAAGCCTATCGAGGTGACTACTTCCGACTAGATCATTTCCGGCTAATAATCTTTTACTCTTATGTTGTTTTACTTTTACATTAACCAGAATCCAAACTCTTTACGGCCAAAAGTCCGTTAACCCTACATAATTTGTTTTCCAAAAAATCCATACGAACATCATAAAATGGAACAATATATATTGGACCAATTCAAACCTACATGTCCAAATCTTTTCCTAAAGTATCCATTTGTTTAGTTAAATACAAACGTCTAACTCACATGACGAGATTCGAAACCTAATTTTTGTAACATCCCGAGACAGTGGAAATTTAAAAATTCATAATCAAGACAATGAAACTCAATAATCAAATACGGGATTGTTACTTCTCATAAAATAAATAGCGGTGCACCAAATTACATCAGAGTTTGTCAAAATGATACATGATTACAACATAACAACAAAAGAAGATAAAATGTAATCATGTTGACCTCAGTGGTCTGAGTAGAGGATCCGACTCCAAAATGCGCGTGCCCGCCGATCACCACCCAACTGGACCTACTATGGTTCTGAAAAATATATAACAACAATGCCTGAGTTTACAGAAGAAAACCCCGTATGCCAACTCACCTATATGCATGCATTACGCAAATGAACCTATCATACTAGTAGCATGTCTTGACATCAACAGAAAGAAAAACAGTTCCCCCGAAGGGTAAAACATGACATCAGTCCGACAGTCAACATCGGGTCTCCCGAGGAGACCTACTGCAGGCACATGCAGTCTTACAGCACGCGACATCGCACCCCCACACGCGGCTACACTACTCAAGGGTTCGGCAGGGAGCCTCTGTCACGCTTGCGGGCCGATAGAATACAGATCTGTAAATCTCTGTGGTCGGAGCCACTGGGGACCAACGAGGAATCAACATAGCTGGAACAACCTCGGTCCAACAATCATCGCCGGCACAACCTCAGCGGCATCACCGGCACAGCATCGGTGGTCCATTACAAACGTCCGGCATAACATCGGACGGTTCCAGACCGAAGTCTGCCAGGTCATCAGGCTCCACGAGCCGCAAACACCAATCGCGGTGCTATAAAAGCAGGGCAGCAACCTCCGTAGCCCGTAGGCCGGTAGTCACCTCACCCAACATCAGTTGCGTGCCCGCACAAACATCAAACATTGGGATCTGCGATCCCTCAGGCCTGCTATACTACAATGAGTCCAATCAATCCATCATCTTAGTCACGGTCCATACTTGGAGGTGACGCGTCCCGAACACCCACACCTTTCCACACGGCGGTCCCTGGGCAGGCACGCGGAACACGCCCACCGTCACCTCCCGGCTCACGCACAAGGCGAGGACACGGGTTTCCGTGGACAAGGTTGACATTCAAAAGGGAACCAGGAATTCTGTCCTAGGCTCAAACGGTCGACCAGAAGAGTTGATTCGGTCGACCGGTTCGAGAAAGGAATCGGTAGACCGTACGCCTGATGTGAATTTAAGTTTATACCGCAAGTGCACGGCCGCGATGAAGCGGTGGCAAGTACGGGTCGAACACAAGGAGGGAGAGATTTCGTTGTTAATGTTATTTTTCGATTAAGAGGAAGAAGGAGAGAAGAATTAATTTGGGTTTTTGGGGTTTTTGGTTTAATTAACTAAAGTACGAAACAAAAGCAATTAAAATTAAAACAAGAACAAAGAGAGAAATCCGTGGGGTGGAGGTTTAGACTTAGGTTTAGAGTAGAGAATTACTGAAACTTATTGTAAATCATGTTAGTTATGAAGCATTACAAGATAAATGACTTAACATAAACTCAAGTAATCAAAATACACTAATCATGAACTTAAAATAATAACATGCATTCATCATTCTCTAACCCTAATTCCATCACCTCCACCCTTTGGAGAGAGTTAGAAACTCATGGAGGGAGGAAGAAGAAGGGGTCCTTGAGACATTAAAAGAAAACTAAAACAAGAATTAAAAGAACAGAATTTTATTAATAAAACTAAGGTACACAAATAAGAACAACAACCAAGGACCCTCGTTACATCGTTCTCGGGTCTATTTATAGTTGCTACAAGGGACTTAGGTATAGAATTGGATAGTACACGTGTCCATACACGAGTGGACGAAATTGGGACACACGGATCAACCAATGGGCGGCGGAATCGCCGCACATCATGTGTATTGTGCGGCGGATTCGCCTCCCACGTTGGTCGGATTTAATCAGGATTTTTGTCACGCGTTTATGGTATGATTTGATCTTTATTTGCGTGTCTGGATGATTTCTTTCCATTGTCTTGAGCTCCGGATTAATTCCTTCCATTGTTGGAGATTTATAGTTGATTTTTCTTTTGACTTTTCCAACAAAATATCTTGATCCTTTTCTTTTGCAATTAGGTCCTTGGCATTTTTGCAATTAAGCCCTTGACCTTTTTGTGATTAGCTCCTTGAATGCTTTTATGCTTGGATGCATTTCCAATTGAAACCTGATAAACTTGAATTCGGTCTTTATGATAGAAATGAATCTTTTGCACACGTTTATGCTCGGAATGTGGGTAAATTGCATTCAGGTCCCTGTATTCTGTAAATAAGACTAAACACATACCTTAGTAGCATTTATTGATGTAAAAGTAATCTAAATGAAAGACATATGATGCAATGTATGCAATGCATCAAATACCCCCACACCTAGATTTTGCTAGTCCCTAGCAAAGCAGAGTATAAGAAAATGAAAGTAGGGAAATCCTAACTCACTTTCGTAGGAATCACGGTTGCACTTAGCATGTGCAACAAGCCGTTAAACCTCCAAGTTTCCTAGGAGGAGGAGTGTTGTCTCCTGAGGGTTTTCAGCGGATATACCCACAAAATCCTGAATCAACATTTCATTAATAGCTCTCAATATCCCTACCTCAACTTTATACATCTCACTAAGAATTTTTGCATGCTCATTATATAAATCTAACTCATTAAAAATATGACTTGGTCTTTGTTCCTCCAACATTCACACCACTAACCCTTCTACACATGTTTATCACTTGAATTATTTTGCACGCCTCCTTTAGTGGTGAAGTATCATTCGGATCAACCATGGCATGGATCATTCTTTTAGCTTTGGGCCTTGAGTATTATTTTTTTCTTTTTTTCCGTGATTCAACACATTTGCTTTTTGACACTTTTACCCTTTTTCATTCGTGTAGCGAGTTTGGTCGATAATCCCGAGCTGGTAGACTCAAGTTACCGGGTTTCAAGATACCCCTACGGACCAGTGACTCAAAGGCTTGGGCTTTTGTAATCATTTTGCAGAATGTGTTTTCCTCACTTTATTCCTTTTATTTTTATTTTTATTTTCCTCAAGGCTTAATTGCTATTAGAAGTCCACACTTCCCGGTATATTTTCCTCAACCTCTGCTTTTTATCAACCACTTCAAAGATTTGATTCATCCAATTTAAGTGCAAACATGTCTTAAAGGGCAATGGGTTATTTCTTTGGAACTTAGATTTATGTCACAATTTCTACAAGCAGAACTACATAATAAGGAACAAAAACTCAATGCAATTTGTACACGGGTTTTAGCAGTTCAATCTTAAGCTATGTCATGAAACATTGATTTTTTTTTTTTTTTAAAGAAGAAAACAAGCAAATAGATATATACATAGTTAAACGCCCCCCCACACCTAAATCATGCATTGTCCTCAATGTATGCATAGATAAAATAAATGCACTTATTACCTGAGTCGGCTTGCAGTAGAGGGGTTGAGTTTGCTCAGAGTCAACCGTAATCAGAACTGGATTGAATGACACCATATTGGTGCATGTATCCAGTTGAATTGTTCCCCATGTTGACTTGAGGAAAAGATTCCACTCTTCTCACTTGAATTGGTTCGCTTATTTGCTCGAGTGATGGTGGTTGAGTAAATGAATCACTCCCTCTTTTCTTACTTCCTTTTTGCTTATGTGATGATTTATTTGATTCAGAATTCTGATAAATACGTGCTCTCATCACCACATCACTTGGGTTGCATATTATTTCTGGCTCATTATCAATATGGAAGATATTAAATTCTGCTTTTAAGTTCCCGAAAGATAATTGCATGAGCCCATTTCGACAGTTTATTAATGCTTCCGAGGTGGCTAAAAAGGGTCTACCTAAAATTACAGGGATTTGTCGATTAGGATTTACAACAGGTTCAGTATCAAGTACGACAAAATCCACTGGATAAATGAAGTCACCAACCTTAATCAAAACGTCCTCTACTATACCTCTCGGTTTCTTAACAGAACAATCAGCGAATTGGAGGGTTGTCTTAGAGGGTTTCAGTGGACCAAGGTTGAGTTGCTCGTAGACAGAAAATGGGAGCAAGTTAACGCTTGCACCAAGGTCTAGAAGGGCTTTATTGATAAACGTATCTCCTATTGAACATGAAATTGTGGGACACCCCGGGTCCTTATATTTTATAGGAGATGTGTTGGAAAGAATTGAGCATATGTTTGCAGTTAAGAATGCCTTCTTTGGTACATTCGTTTTTCTCTTCTTAGTGCACAAATCTTTTAAGAATTTAGCATAAGCAGGTATTTGTTGAATCATGTCTAAGAGTGGAATGTTTACCTTAACTTGCTTAAATACTTCCAAGATTTTCTCTATTTGTGCACTAGAGTTCTTTTTGAGTCTATTGGGAAATGGGGCTTTAGGCACATAGACTCGCTCAGGTTCAGGCTGAGCTACAGGTTCAGGTTGGGTAGGTGGATTGGGCTTTTCAATTTGGACGTCGGGTTCAGTGGTCAAGTCATATGTGGGTGCTTGATGGCTGGACTGATTAGTCATTCTAGGGTTTACCACATTATTGTCAATTTGTCTTCCGGACCGTAATGATACTACATCATTGATTTGTTGGAACGGTCCTTCCTCATTAACCATTTGAACCGGTCTAGGGTTGTTATTTCCTGAAGGTGGTTGATAAGATTGATAGTGATTATTAGTTCTGGGGTTCACCTCAGGTTGACTTGGAAATTGACCCTTTTCTCTTTCACCTATTATCTGTGCTAATTGGCTGACCTGTGTCTCTAGCCTTTGGAATGATTGGTTGGTTGTTTGTATAAAAGTTGTCATTAAATTTTCTAATTTTGTCAACCTAACCTCATGATTTCCATTATTACCCCCAGATGATGTATTATTTTGGTTATATGGGGTTGGTTGTTGTCTAGGAGGTTGTCCTTGTTGGGTCCACGAAAAATTGGGATGATTACGCCAACCTGGGTTATAGGTTGATGCGTAAGGATCATTTCTAGAATTGTTAAATGTGGCATTAACATGTTCCAGGTTCACACAGTCCTCCATTAAATGACCAGTCTGACCACATCTAGAGCAGGGGATGGACAAGGGTTGATTCATTCGGGGTTGATTTTGTAGCTCTAGACTTTCCATTCTACGCATTAGGGTAGCTAGTTTTGCCTCAGCTGCTATGTTGGAGTCTATAGCTAAGACACCTGGTCGGGGTTGACTCGCTATTCTAGATCCAATACTCGGGTTGATCGGTGTTCTAGCATTGTCCCATTGCATACTATTTTCAGCTAAATCCTCAAGAAAAGTCCAGGCATCATTTTCATTTTTGGACATAAAGTTCCCTTGGCTCACAGATTCTAGCATAACCCTAGATGTGGGTGTCAATCCCTCATAAATAATTTGGCATAATTGCCACTTCGGAATTCCGTGATGAGGGCATTGGGTCAAGACACTCTTAAATCTCTCAAGATAGGAATAGAACGGCTCGCTCTCAGACTGAACGAATGCAACAATTTCATTCCTAATCTTCATAGTCTTATGGTTGGGGAAATATTTTTTTAGGAAAACTTGAACAAATTCGGCCCAACTTCTAATAGATCTTTCGGCTAGACTATATAGCCATTTCTTAGCGTCGTCCTTCAGTGCTAGAGGCACGAATTTCAGACGCACTGCCTCTTCAGGGATATGCTGGTATTGCATAAGAGAGCAGATTTCTTCAAATTCTCTAAGGAAGAGATATGGGTCTTCCCTAGAGGTGAACTTAGGCAGCATACTCATGTATTGTGCCTTAAGTTCGAAGTCGCGACCCGGTATGGTGGGCATGACGATGCACGATGGCTGAGCAGCCATCGTTGGGTAGCACCGATCCCTCAAAGTTATAGGTTGCGCAACAGGCGGGTCCACTACGTGCTCACCCATTAGATCCGGATGAGGTGGTGCAACAGGTGGATTGGGCTTAAGTTCCAGACTGGAATCTAGATGAACTCGTGAGAGTCGATTACTCAAGTCCCGAATCCAAATCTGAGTGCACCGGGTTGAATCAATTTTTGAATTCAAATTCGAAATTTAAATTCCAAATTTAATTTCAAGAATTAATTACTCTTTTTTTCGTTTTTTTTTTTTTTGAATTTTTTTGAATTTTAAATTTTTTTTTTTTAAAAAGAAACAACCAATAGAAAGGTAGGGATGAGAAGGGAAAGAAGACTCAGACGAGAAGGGAAACTTAACTCTAAAGGATAAAAATTAGGGTTGGTCAGAAATTTCCTGAACAAGCACGGTCAAAACAATCCTAGACCTAGTGTCACTTAGATCTAGACGACTCCTAACAGGTTGAGTCGAATTAGTTTGCTTGATTCACCTCCCTCACCAATCAAACCAAGTTGGCCAGTTAGTGTATAGCTAGTGGGGGCGCTTCCGACAGAGTCGGTGCCAATTAGACAACCACGTCGCTTGGAAGACTTTCGTCGACACAAAAACACTTTCTAGACACCAAATTGAATTCAATTAGCTTCAGGTCATAGCAAGTCAAACCAATCTCCTCCTTAATTGAGTCCGAGTCCTTAGGGGCCAATGTCTAATTGATTTTAAATTTTAGGCTTAGGCGACACTTCAGGATTGTGGTTTGTGGGCTACGGGAGGGTGATGAATTCCCCACCGTATCTTTTCCTACGGAGTTGCCCTTAAGATAGTTTAACTTAAATCTAGCAAAGATAGTCAAACAATGGTCCTTTTAATGGGGGCAATTGCAAGGTTGTATGCAACTAAATTATATGCTCTAATGCAATCGATAAAAACCTCGATACGTACCTTGCCTCCAGCAATCTTCAACAAGTATTAATTTGCAAGAATTTAGCAAGAATAATGCAAGCAAAACATTATATGATGCATGCACTAAGGTCTTTCTAATTTTGCCAATTTTAGGTCAGAGTTGAATTATTGCCAATTATGGAATTGTAACCCTAACACGTGCAATTCTACGAAAGGAAACTTTTCAACTAGTCAGATTTTACGAGAAAGGCAAGAAAAGTTATCTCCGCAATGCTCATTCGGGTTCGCCGCCCGCTCTCGGAGATTCCAGTAGCTCAATGCGACCACCCAGAGATGTCGACGACGCCCCAGAAATTTGAAGACCAGAACCCACACTGGTGCGGCGATTCCGCCGCACGTTACCTTGTAGATGCGGCGATTCCGCCGCCCAAGTGTCTCAGAACGCTCCCGGATTTCGCCGCGCGCTCTGTTGTCTCCTGCTACACAAATTCAATTACTTAGATCGCGCACAAGGTAGACAGGATAAAATCGAAAACACAAAAAACACAAAATCTGCGTCGCCTCCCCGGCAACGGCGCCAAAAACTTGATGTGAATTTAAGTTTATACCGCAAGTGCACGGCCGCGATGAAGCGGTGGCAAGTACGGGTCGAACACAAGGAGGGAGAGATTTCGTTGTTAATGTTATTTTTCGATTAAGAGGAAGAAGGAGAGAAGAATTAATTTGGGTTTTTGGGGTTTTTGGTTTAATTAACTAAAGTACGAAACAAAAGCAATTAAAATTAAAACAAGAACAAAGAGAGAAATCCGTGGGGTGGAGGTTTAGACTTAGGTTTAGAGTAGAGAATTACTGAAACTTATTGTAAATCATGTTAGTTATGAAGCATTACAAGATAAATGACTTAACATAAACTCAAGTAATCAAAATACACTAATCATGAACTTAAAATAATAACATGCATTCATCATTCTCTAACCCTAATTCCATCACCTCCACCCTTTGGAGAGAGTTAGAAACTCATGGAGGGAGGAAGAAGAAGGGGTCCTTGAGACATTAAAAGAAAACTAAAACAAGAATTAAAAGAACAGAATTTTATTAATAAAACTAAGGTACACAAATAAGAACAACAACCAAGGACCCTCGTTACATCGTTCTCGGGTCTATTTATAGTTGCTACAAGGGACTTAGGTATAGAATTGGATAGTACACGTGTCCATACACGAGTGGACGAAATTGGGACACACGGATCAACCAATGGGCGGCGGAATCGCCGCACATCATGTGTATTGTGCGGCGGATTCGCCTCCCACGTTGGTCGGATTTAATCAGGATTTTTGTCACGCGTTTATGGTATGATTTGATCTTTATTTGCGTGTCTGGATGATTTCTTTCCATTGTCTTGAGCTCCGGATTAATTCCTTCCATTGTTGGAGATTTATAGTTGATTTTTCTTTTGACTTTTCCAACAAAATATCTTGATCCTTTTCTTTTGCAATTAGGTCCTTGGCATTTTTGCAATTAAGCCCTTGACCTTTTTGTGATTAGCTCCTTGAATGCTTTTATGCTTGGATGCATTTCCAATTGAAACCTGATAAACTTGAATTCGGTCTTTATGATAGAAATGAATCTTTTGCACACGTTTATGCTCGGAATGTGGGTAAATTGCATTCAGGTCCCTGTATTCTGTAAATAAGACTAAACACATACCTTAGTAGCATTTATTGATGTAAAAGTAATCTAAATGAAAGACATATGATGCAATGTATGCAATGCATCAACGCCTAACACGGTCTACCGCTGCACTCAAAACACAATCCCCAACGGTTAAACAAAGGTCTAAAACTGGTCGACCGAACGAGGTCAAAATCCGGAGTCTGGTCAACATCAAAATCAACACTATCGGTCGACCGACTCAGGGGTCTCGGTCGACCGAAAACTAACAGGGTCAATCAATTATTCTACGTCATAAAACGGTCGAACACAAACATACAACGGTCGAACAAACATGCATAGAAAATCAGTACACTTAAGTTCCGGTCGAACGACCCCAAGGAACCGGTCGACCGAACCACAACAGGAAGTCCCAACTCACCAGCAATATGCACTACCGGTCGACCGCCACAAGGCATCGTTCGACCGGTGAAGGTTAAAGTCAGGTAAATAGTGCTAAATCGGTCGACCGTCCGAAGGACCCGGTCGACCGTTGATCGCCTTCAACCTCGCGCCAGCCGAGGTTTTACGAAGAAACACGCCGCCGGAGAGGTTCTTGACCCTTCCCGGCCGACCAACACCTCCCCCACACTTGGGGAGCAAGCAAACCACACTAATGAGTCGGCATACCTCACAAGACGACGAAAACCCGCCGGCGCCTCGCTCGCGCACGTCGCCTCCGGAGATCTCCTCGTGCTCCAACTCCGCACCTCGAAATCACGACCTCATCGTCTTCCTCGCTAGCTGCTGCAACCACACGTCGGAGCTCCGCTGGGCTGGGTTGCCGAAAAACATGGAGAGGAGTTGTGGCAAAGGAGGGAGAGAGAAAAGAAGTGAGGTGAATGCTTCCTTTAACCTTAAGTAGCCCAACACCTACACCCCCTCCATCCCTCCATCACGTCACCACCACTCCACCATACTCCACAACACATCAACCATACCCTATCACATCACCATCACTTGACATGCACTCAAGCCTCCCATGCCTAACACCATACTTCTCCAAAGCAAAACATTAAATCTTAAACAAGGATTGAGATTTTACAATTCACCCTCCTTAAAAGGATTTCGTCCCGAAATCAAAGCAAGTACTCACCGAAAAGCTCCGGGAACTGCTTCCGAACTTCCTCCTCGATCTCCCAGGTGGCCTCGCGCTCACTGTGATGATGCCATCTGACCTTCACCATCGGAATGGTCCTCCTCCTGAGCTGATGATCCAAGCGATCGACTATCTCGACTGGTCTCTCCTCGAGCGACAAGTCCTGCTGGATCTCTGGCACTGCTATCTCAATCACGTGAGCTGGATCTGCAACGTACTTCCTCAGCATCGATACATGGAAGACGTTGTGAAGACCCGAAAACTGTGGCGGCAATGCAATCTGGTAGGCAACCTCTCCAACTCGGTCGAGGATCTCAAACGGCCCAACATATCTCGGACTGAGCTTCCCCTTCTTCCCAAACCTCATCACACCTCGGGCTGGGGAAATCTTCAGAAACACATGGTCGCCCACCTCGAAACTCAACACACGTCTGCGTCGATCAGCATAACTCTTTTGCCTGCTCTGTGCTGTGGCCAGTCTCCTCCTGATCACCTCAATCTTCTTTGCGTACATTTGCACAATCTCTGGCCCCACTAACTGCCTCTCGCCCACATCACTCCAGCATACCGGTGATCTGCAAGGCTTCCTCGTACAACACCTCGTACGGTGCACATTATAATTTTGCTTTATCAAGGGGCCCACTAATATCATCACTCAATTAAGAGGGGCAATGATAATCGTTTGACTAGCTATCGTTTCCAGCACAAGTCATGCTCAACCAACTATTGTTTTTATCACTATACTCATTGATAGCTTTTGACAATAATCAAATTAAGCACTTCTTGAGTGAAAAGATATAAGTCTCATATCTTAGAATCCACGACATAGTAAAAACATTAATGTCACGAAACACAATTCCATAATGTTTTACTTGTTAGGTCTATTCAATATATAAAAGTAATCTTTTCCTCTTCTATATACTCGTGTCATCAATTATTTGTAGAGCTACAACAATCGATGACCAACACGATAATCTTATCTCGGTAATTAATGTTCCATGTTAATTACCATGATTGTGAATAACTTTTGATTTATGTAAACCATTATCTTTTAGAGCTCTACGGTTAAGGGCCAAGCGCATCTTCATTAACACTCCCAAAAGACGAATATCATAATCAAGGAACAAAATGTTTGCACATTCAATTCATAATAATTGACATATAAAAGAAAAACTTTTAGAACACATTCCTTTCAGGAATGCGCAGAATTAGGAAGACGTCTTGCAACATGATCGCCATATCTCTGAAGGGCAAGTAGAAAGAGTTGGTGTCAGGCTGCCACCACTCCACAAACGCAGAAATCAACGACATGTCAAGGCAGGGCAACATGTTGTAAGTCAACTGACCTAATCCGTTATCAGTAATGGGCCCTGTCATATCATCACTCATCATTGAAAGTCAAGCCTGCAATGTAGTACAGGCTATGTGCCGATTATGACACTTCAGAACCTTCCGCTCCTGGTCCTCCCAAATGCGTCTAGCGATGTGACCTCCAAAACTCGGAATGACGTTGTCATCTAAAGGACCATTGGGCATCACACCAGTCATGATCCAAGAATCGTCCTCAACCCTCTTCTTCTTTTGAACTCGGGCGTCTGCAGTGCGCGAACTCGAATCACCGGTCACAAACCTACCACCTCTACCCTTCTGAATGACCCACTCAGCAGAAGAAGAACTACCATATCTCCCCCGTCCTCTACCATACTACTGCCTTGCCTCCTCCTGCGGCTCCAAGCCATACTGACCCCCATCGTCACTCTCATCGTCACTCTCCACCTCATCCGAATCCTCCTCGTCGTCGAAAGAATCATCACGTGTCTGACAATGACGTAAACTATCAATCTCCCTCCTAACCGAAGCATGTTAGGATCGAAGGATTAAGGGAAGAGACAATGCACACAACAGAAATGACGACGCCGGAGTTTAGAGAGGTTTGGCACCCCACCCGGGTCCTAGTCCTCCTCGCAAGCCTCGCTCGATCCCCCGAGCCTTGCTTACGGTTCCACTAACCGATCTCCGTTCCGGGCCGAGACCAACGCCGTTTACAACACCGAGCCTCGCGAACAACCTCACATCGCTCGTGTCTCCTCTCACAACCTGAGAGGGAGCTTCCTCGAAGCTTTACAACTTGGTGATTCTTGAATAAGGAATTGGAATCACAATCTTACTAACACTCTATACTTGAGCACCACTTGGATATGATATTGAATTGGATATGCAAGTGGTGAAGTTTAGGCTCGAGTGTTGTGGATTGAGAGCTTGAAGATGGAGAGGATTTGGCTTTGAGTATTGGATAGATAGGAAGTGCTCAAGCTGTCCAAAACAACCAAATGAGGTCCTATTTATAAGCCTTCAAGCTCATCTAACCGTTTGGGAGTTGGTGGGGAATGGACAAATGAGAATGCAAGATGTGACTTAAGCTCGGACAGAAATCGTGGCATATTCGGTCGACCGTTATCCAAACGGTAGTCCGAAGAAGTGGTCTGAATGAAGAACTCGGTTGACCAATTATGTATCGGATCACCGTTCACCAACCTCCAGTAGCTTTTATCTATTTAGCCCTAATTAAATTCGGTTCACCGAAGTACATTTGGTTCACCGTTCCAAGGTGGACAGTAGAATTGATTGAGCTCTGATTACAAGTCTTGATGTCTTTGTCCCAATGCTCATTTCCTTGATTGTCTTGATCAACTATTGAGATGATTGCAAGTATACAAATATATATGCAATGCATGTAATCGTGTTTCCTCACTTTGATTGATTAAGATTAGTTTAATTAATCATCAAAATTAATATAGATTAAGGTCAAAAGCCAACAAAGCAGATATACCTCGTCTACGTGGATGATGAGGTGTTGAATCTTTTTCGTAAGCTTGTACAACGCGTAGAGGTATAGATTTTCCTCTTCCTCCATGGTAACCCTATGACTATTAATTAAATTTTAGGAATAAAATGTTGTTAAATGGATTTAAGCATATAAATTAACAAATTTATTAATTATTTTTAACTAATTATCAATTAATACTAATTATTTATTATTAAAAAAGGGTGTCTCCGGCAGACACCCACCTGTGGGGGGGGGGGGGGGGGGGGGGGGGGGGGGGGCTATTGGGGGAAGGGGGTCTCCCACGGACGCCCCACCCAAAAAAATAAATTTAAAAATAAATAAATAAATGAGACATTTTACCAGATTCGAGTACGCTGGGGCGTCCACTGACTCCTTTCCTGACCCCCGAGACATTCTTCTTGTTGATTATGAGAGGAAGATGAAGAGAGAGTGGTGGTAGAAGAGTGAAATGAAGAGTTATATAAGTAGAAATGAGAGTACAGCAAAACGGTAATTTGCACAGACGATTTAAGTAGTTTTGCGGCGATTAACAACAATTCAGATAATAATCACAAAGTTTGCATGTATCATTTATGTATGTATGTATGTATACGTTCAAAATACATTCGAGAATTAACCGCATACATGACCTAGGCTGGATCGTCTTGGCTTTGTGTGTACCCACAAGGTATAGAGGATTTGTTACTCTACATGAAGAACAAATACAACAATCCTGTCATCTACATAACTGAGAATGGTAAATAATGTTGCTTAATTTTCTC
The DNA here is from genome assembly GCA_963682175.1 of Triglochin maritima. Taxonomy (NCBI): domain Eukaryota; kingdom Viridiplantae; phylum Streptophyta; class Magnoliopsida; order Alismatales; family Juncaginaceae; genus Triglochin; species Triglochin maritima. The sequence goes on from OY821785.1 coordinate 11,050,816, forward strand.
TTTGACACTAAACTTGATATCAGTAACATACTCCTAACTCTTAAGTTGTGCCTTCCGTCAGGCGTAGACGAGGTCAACAATGTTGATTTACCTCTAGAAGAGGAGTTACAAGATGACATGAGGATAGAGTACCATAGGAAACATCTTCTTCACGTAAGAGAGGCCTTGAGGTCAGTTTATTCTCACGTCAATTATGTTTCACAACCTCTTGTTTAAAAATATAAGCGATGTTTTTTTTAATTTTGGTTGTTTATTTACAGCAAGGGTGTTGATGTGAGGGGATACTTGGTTTGGTCATTGTTGGACAACTTCGAGTGGCATGAAGGGTACAGTGTTCGTTTTGGACTAAACTATGTGGACTTCAAGGATGGCTTGTGAAGATACCCAAAGAAATCTACGCTTTGGTTTAGTAACATCCTCAAGGGACAAAACAACTACGTTTAAAGAATGTAAGCTTGGTTTTCATGTCTCGCTCGAAATACTGAAACATTGAGTCCTGAGTAGATATTTCGTAATTCGGTCGACTATTGTATGGATGCTTGTATTATGTAGACTGTACATGAATGTGACTACACTGAGGTTATATATGTTATATAATGGCTCGGGGGAGTTCTTCGGTCCACTTTATTTAATTTGGACAACTATGATGACAAGTAAAGCTACAAATTGGAGAAAATAGACAAATGTGTTATGAAAATATACATGTGATGAATCATTCATGAATCTAACAATTCACCTTCCAACATCTTCATTACTTATTGTAACATCTCTTATATCTACATTTCAATTGGGATAAATTATGAATGTTTGTAACTTATACACACCTTTATATTTATGAACTTATGCAATGTAATGAAAAATGAGTGAACAAAAGTCTCTATCATTCTCCCCCAAATCTCTATTTCACAACACGTTATCAGCACAGTCTTGCATCTAGCTTAACCAATATTAAAAGATGACGATCCCATAAATTTTTCTCGATTTGTGGATCAATTGGGTGGAGCGCAAAACGAAGGTATGCGATTCAATATGATTTATATTATGCATCCTTCAAACTATTGTTGTCGATTTTAAAGAAAAGAAATAGTTAATATTATAGTAGTGTTAATAATTTGTTCGACAAAATGATTTTAGTATGCAGATCATGAGCGATGGTTTTGTAACTGGTCATGCCACACAATGAAGTGTTTTTTTTCTGTTATTTGATTTTTTTTCTTCCAGTGGTTTTCGCCCTCGTTCTTCATTCAACATGTGGTTAGGAATTCTTTGGTTTGAAATAAAAAATATAAAGTACAATTTTAGGAAACTTTGAACAGAAACATATCGATAGGATTCAATTTAGTTTGTAACGACGAGTTGGATTGGTCTGCACGTCTTATCTTTTTACCGGTCATGATTTCAAAAAAAATGGTTGTGGTGGTTTGTTTCTTCTACTATTGTTTTTCCATAAATACCAGAATGGTTTCTTAATAGTTTCCTTTTTATTTTCTTTTGCTATGATACAACGACGGAGATCGATCATGCTGCAGGCATAATCACATGTTATTTCAAAGATGTTTAAGTGATGAACAAGCATAACTTTATTAACGATTACAATAGTACTGACATAAAAGTTACTGAATAGTTGAGAGCTATTAACGTTATGGTAAATAAAAGTGCTATTTACATTGTTGTATTATATATTAATACAAAACACAATTCATATACATGGGCATCTATACATGTATATCCAATGGATAATTTTTTTCTAGATAGACTATGGGTCTTTGCTTTATTGATTTAGTAGGTAATGTCCAGTACATCTCAATCTTGATTTATAAAGAAATAATTCCCTTCTTTATTTTATGGCCCTTGATATGATTCGTCCGACTAAATCGACCTCATCTTTAAAGGAGGATTTATAATGAATTTGTAATTTCTGAGCTATTGTAGATTTGAGTGTAGATATGAATGTTATTCTTGTGATTTAATTGATTCATGCAATTGAGTTCTTTTATCGAGTAACTACTTGGTTTCTTGATATGTTAAATTTGAGATGACTTAAATTTGTGATATTTTTATTTTATAGTCATGATCTGATTTGAAACTGTGAACCCCTGTTGTGGCAACTTTGTACACATTGATTTGATTCTTAGTATATATTTCCATGTTTCTTAGTATATATTTCCGATCAAGCTCATTAATTGCACATAAATTGTGGCAACTTTCAGTGCAAACGTGGAAATATATAATTGCATATAAATGAGATAATATTCATGTCATATGTTTTGTACTCTAATGGACATCCATTGGGTTCTATTGCTTATACGAATTGTTATGTATTCATGTCAAACAAAAGAGCATTTGTAGAGTGGTGCTAGCATGTGATTATTACTTCTCAGTTTGTGCATTAAGAGATGTTTTTTTGCTTAAATACTATAGTATTATATTTCTCTGATGAAATATTAGTTTCATAATATTTGATGCATCACATTATGCCATGCAAGATGTCAATGATATTTTGATGCATCCATTTGCAAGTATTATGAATATTCATCTCTTGAGCACATGTGATTTATGTATAATGTTTATGTCATCTATATGTTATAATGTTATGGAAGTAATCCTTTACTCTCAATCATATTGATATTGAAAGAGAAGTACTTTAGACCAGAAGGGTGCAAAAACATTACTCTCAATGCTATGCATGTATATAATGATACCAAGATTTTATATTTACTTAAAGAGGGTTATGAAAATTTATAACAATCCATGAAGGATTCTTATGAGCATCAAAAGGATGTGTCAATGTCAAAGTTGCATAAATGATAAATCCATCAAACTCATTCCCAAATGTAACTCTATGGCCAGAAGAGTATAGAGAGTTGAGATGTAAAAGGAAAATCTTCTATCCATTCTACAAGTTAATGACCTGATACTCCAGTAGTAATACAGAGTCCAAAATCACAAGTAATTGAATTGCTCCATTCCCTGAAGTGAATGTATGAGCGCGTGAAAAATCTTATAAAAGTCTAGTACAATCATTTTGCGACCATGATTGTGGATGTGAGAGTGGATGAGATAAACGACAAAATAATTGATGTCCTTATGGTATATAAATTCGACAATCAAAATGGGTTGTCAAAGTAACCCTCCACAATAACACATATATTCTAGTTATGTGTGTTTAATTTGATATTTTGTATAAGTAATACATATACTCTATTTAGTAGATATACATAACCATATGCTGAAATATCAATATGACAAATGGGCATTATATATCATGATACAAATATTTTATTTAATATTATTGAGGTTCGTTCAATTATCATATTTATTATCTTTAAGCTTTTGATTTAGTTGTTATTTCTGTTGAAACTATATATTTTATATTGGTTAGTGCTCTCATTAGTCCAATATATTTCAATACTTATGATTTTTATTCACTCACGATGAAATTCTTTTAGATATTAACTATACATATGCTGATATGCATATGTGCTAGCATATCGATATTATATTTTTTTATGTTTGTCATGATTATTTATGCATATCATTATAATGCATTTTGATGTTTAATAGAAAAATCAGTATTTGCATTTATTGTCTTTAAAGGACAAAATATACATGCATATGGTAATATGTTGGTATGCATAATTTCTATCTAAAAGACTTATACCAAGTTACGTTGAAATTAATTGACCTTGATATGATTTAATGCATGGTTCTTATTTTGATTATATTTTGTCATTGGAAAATCTTTTCATTTATTTTGTAATAATTGCATAAATAATTTATTTGCAACAAATATTTTATTTGGCTTGAAATGAAGAGTATGGATACTCTTCGGTCTCCTATTTGATTTAAGATCACGAAAGATGATTTATGTATCAGGTATAGTGTTGTCATGCACATTATATTAAAAGATAAGTATTTCTCTAATTTGATAATGAGAAAAGCCAAAACCACAACTGTACATTGTCGTACGGATTTAGTAGAAAGCTTCAGAAGAGTCATATCTACTGTTACATGTGGAATTATCTTCACTTTAAATGATGCATTTTATTTATTAGGTTTCAAGAAACTTATTTAGTTTCAAATCGCGAGAATGACTTGTATTGAGACTATAGTTGAAGTAAAATTGTTACAATCATGTCCTGTAGGAAAATTGCTATCGAGAAAATTACATGACTTTTGAACGATGTGCATTGCACACATAGTGGTTTGGGAAAAAGATATGCACTAGTGAATCAAATGAATATTGATTCTAATAACATATGATATGATCGATTGTGTCAATGATGATAAGATATGATGACCATCCACTGAAGAATGGGAAGATTCTTCAACTAAGTGGGTATATATCCAAGGGCTCTATCTTTTCATGGGATATTACTACTTGTGTTATGTATTACTTATGATTGAAAGTCATAAGTAAAATTTATTGTATAATCACAATATATGCCCTCGTATTTTGGATCATGTGCCTGAAGCACACATTACAAAGCATAGTGAAAAAAGCATATGCGGTGGAAAATAAATTTTATGAACTTCAGGTTCATACATACTTGTACGTATATTCTCTTATGAACTTCAGGTTCAATATAGTATATTTTCTTGGTATTCTTTAAGCTTCTGACTTTCTCCCCCTAATGGCAAAAAAAGTGTCACTGTATATAATTGTTGGACTGAACAATAAAATACATCACCCTTTAAGGACTTCAAAATATTTTAATATTATCAGGAATATGAATCCTGCTGGAGTGTCCAATTTAATGGACACGGTCGTCCGAGTAGAATTAACTTTTTAACTTTTACCCCTTCCATTGAGACATAACCTCTTCCCTTTTTTCACCCCTCTCCCTAACGTTTATCTCATCAAACAATAAGAATGTGAAATAATAATGTGAAATTTCATTGCTAAAAGGGAAGATAATAGTGATACAAAAGGAAATGCATACGAAAAACAACAAATCACTAAGCAAATGGATAGGTCTCGGGGTTTGGCTTGTTCATATTTCAAAGTAATCCATGATTTCATTTTGCGAATCGATAACGTCTGACGAGTCTCCAACCACACAAATTTGGTTGTTGATTTCGTTGAGCGAATTCAATGCGCTTATTGAAAAACATGGAATTTAGATGTTGATTTTGTTAAAGCATCCATTCTTTCAAGTGCAAGAGCTCACATCTCAATCTCATTCGGACGACCGTTTCCAAGATAACAAACACTCCAAGGGATTTACTGGGCTCCTAGAAACGGATGACTGAATCCCATTCGGACGTCCGTTTCCAATCCTACGGAGATTTCATAGAATAACCAAAACCCCAGAAACAGACGTCCGAATGAGATTCGGACATCCGTTTCCAAGAAGACAGACACCTCAGAGTTCCAAGTTCAGATGAATAGCTTTGGAACGGTCTATCAAACTATACGTGTGGTTGACGGGGTTAAATACGGCATGTTTGCCGTTAACGGCAACATAAGCTAACGGAAATTTGTCAACTGCGTTAGACGGGGAGTGCACCAAACCAAATTTTGAATTTTGCAAGTGTTTGTGGCCAATAAAACCCCCCAAAAAACATGGCAAGTGAGATCCCACTTGCAGTGACACCCTAAATGAGTGTTTGCGATAATTCCTTTTTAGAAATTTATGATCAATACACATTTTGTTATGAAATGGAGATTTGAGGGAGAAGGATAGAGACTTTTATTCACTCATATTTCATTACACTGTACAACCTCATAAATATAGAGGTGTGTATAAGTTACAAGCATTCATAATCTATACTAATTGAAATGTAAATATAGATGTAAATACAAGAGATGTTACAATAAGTAATGAAGAGATTGGAAGGTGAATCATTCATCACGTGTATATTTTCATAACACTCCCCGTTGGATGATCATCGTTTGCTATACGTTTTTCGATTTGTCTCGTTAAAAATCTTGCCAAGTAAAACTCCGTGGGACAAAAACTTGGTGAAGGAAAAAAGAGTGCAGAGTGTATAATTCTCCCCTTAATTTAATTTACATTTACATTTACAAACTCTCTTAAATAATATGGCTTTATGTTCACGTCTCGTTGAAAACATTGTTACAAAAACTCAGTGGGAAAATAGCTAAGGGAAAAAAGTGCACGATATACGCTAACACAATTACACAAGTTGTCTCGTTAAAAACTTACCAAGTAAAACATTGTGCGACAAAAACTTGGAGTCGAACCAGAAAAAATTGAAGTTCACCAGCTTTCATAAAAATTACAACGTCTCTACAATAACACAAAATATTTTGTGATTTGTTGTTTTGAATTATAGATATACGAAACATCACGGAAGTAATTTTCTATCTCATATATATAAATCTTTGTTTACACAGTACAGACAATCTGTCATTAATGTGTTTCTAGGTGAACTTTCATTGTATAATATCTCTTTATATATTTGAATAATTGTAACAATTCTCTTCTGGAGAATGTTCAAACAGCAGGTCGAAAAATAGTTGACATTTCTCCTGTCATTTATTTCAAAATTCATATATTTCACCGGGTATGTGTTTAATCTCTTCAAGAGTTCCTTTCATATCATTCTTCGAGATGATATGCATATTCTCTTTGTTTGTTCATGTGGTTATCTTTTCATAAATTATATCGCATCTCTTCAATATAATTTGTCTTGGGCAATTTAATCCTTCAGGGACTCTTATATCAAGTGACTTATACATATTTGCAGTTACAACATATCTCATATGCTTATTTATATTTTTCATACCGATCAAGTAACATAACGTAATATTATACATTTTGAGAGAATGAGTAACATCATAATGGATGTTGTGTCCTGCGAAAAACCCTTATGTCACTACTCGCTTTATAACGTACCACCATTTTATTGCAATGCGATTTCTATTCACATTCTTCAGAAATTAGGACTACATGTCCAAACAATATGTTTATTAAGCGAGTCTAGTTCTGTATTATTCGTCTTCTGTTATTCATTTCAAATACGAATGCTTCTGGAATTCTTATAATATTATAGGTTATGGATCGAGATTTTCTCTTGAATTAGCATGCTCTAAGAAGGTGAATTAGTCGTCGACGATAACCTTTATGTGTCTCTCTTGTATCAACATAGTTGATTGCAACTTTTATAATAATTAAATCCTCATCGTTTCGCAAAACATTAGGATTTGACCGTTATGTATTTCTGAAATGATTACATTTGCTAGCACATGTTTTTATTTTATCAGGTTTATATTCTTCAAGAATAACCTCTTCAGGGGATGTAATGAGTGACTAACTTTTATTTTTTATTTCCACAAATAACATATTTTCTTGTCCCACTGGATTTTTGTCGCACAAGGTTTGTTTAATTAGTTTAATGAAGCATGCCACTCCAATAAATTTTCAATCAATCTTCCTTAACTAAAGTAATATCTAGTGAGAGCTTGCAATTCTTAAATTACTTAAAATATATGCATGATATTTGATGAGAATTAAATTTATACCGCAAGTGCACGGCGTCAATGAAGACGTTGCAAATACGGATCGAACACAAGGAGGGAGAGATTCTGTTATTTGTGTGATTTTCGATTAAGGGGAAGAAGGAGAGAAGAAATAATTAGGTTTTGAGATTTTTGGGTTTTAATTATCTAAAGCAAGAACAAGAACAATTAAAACTAAAACAAAAACAAAGAGGTGAATTCCGTCGGGTGGAGGTTTAGATTTAAGGTTTAGATTAGAGAATTCAGAAACTTATAATAAATCATATTAGTTATGAAGCATTACATGATAAATGATTTAACATAAACTCAAGTAATCAAAATAGACTAATACGAACTTAAAATAATAACATTTATTCGTCTTCTCTTCACCCTAAATCCGTCACCTCCACCCTTTGGAAAGAGTTAGAAACTCATGGAGGGAGGAAGAAGGGGTCCTTGAGACATTACAAAAGAAAACTAAAAGTAAGAAATAAAAGACAGAATTTTATTAATGAAAAGAAGAATACAAAACTAAGATTAAGAATAAAAACTACAACCAAAGACTAAGGACCCTTCTAACATCGTTCTCGGGTCTATTTATAGTTGCTACAAGGGATCTAGGTATAATATTGGAAAGTACACGTGTCCAGACACGACTGGACGAAATTGGAGCACACGGATCGACTAGGGGGCGGCGGAATCGCCGCATGGTGTGTGTGATCTGCGGCGGAATCGCCGCACATCATGCTCTGATTTGGTCCAGATTTTGGTTGAATGTTTATGGTATGATTTGATCCTCCTTTACGCGTCTGGATTGATTCTTTCCATTCTTTTGAGCTCCGGATTAATTCCTTCACATATTTGGAGATATACATTGATTTTTCTATATATTTTCTCCAAGAGAATAAAAGCTACTCGTGATTTGCAATTAGGTCCTTGACTTTTTGCAGTTAAGTCCCCGGCTACTTTTGTGCTTAAGTCCTTGTTCTTTTTGCAATTAGGACTTGAATGCTTTTATGCTTGGGATGCATTTCCATTCGTAACCCGATAATCTTGAACTTGGTCTTTATGATAGAAATGAGTCTTTTGCATGCGTTTATGCTCGGGATGTGGGTAAATTGCATTCAGGTCCCTGTAATCTGTAAATAAGACTAAACACATACCTTAGTAGCATTTATTGATGTAAAAGTAATCTAAATGAAAGACATATGATGCAATGTATGCAATGCATCAAATACCCCCACACCTAGATTTTGCTAGTCCCTAGCAAAATAGAATATAAGAAAAAATGAAAACAGGGAAATCCTAACTCACTTTCGTAGGAATCACGGTTGCACTTAGCATGTGCAACAAGCCTTTAAACCTCCAAGTTTCCTAGGAGGAGTGTTGTCTCCTGAGGGTTTTCAGCGGATATACCCACAAAATCCTAAATCAACGTTTCATTAATAGTTCTCAATATCCCTACCTCAACCTTATACATCTCACTAAGAATTTTTGCATGCTCATTATATAAATCTAACTCATTAAAAATATGACTTGGTCTTTGTTCCTCCAACATTCACACCACTAACCCTTCTACACATGTTTATCACTTGAATTATTTTGCACGCCTCCTCTGGTGGTGAAGTATCATTCGGATCAACCATGGCATGGATCATTCTTTTAGCTTTGGGCCTTGAGTATTTTTTTTTCTTTTCTTTTCTTCCGTGCTTCAACACATTTGCTTTTTGACACTTTTACCCTTTTGCATTCGTGTAGCGAGTTTGGTCGATAATCCCGAGCTGGTAGACTCAAGTTACCGGGTTTCAAGATACCCCTACGAACCAGTGACTCAAAGGCTTGGGCTTTTGTAATCATTTTGCAAAATGTGTTTTCTTCACTTTATTTCTTTATTTTTATTTTTATTTTCCTCAAGGCTTAATTGCTATTAGAAGTCCACACTTCCTGGTATATTTTCCTCAACCTGTGTTTTTTATCAACCACTTCAAAGATTTGATTCATCCAATTTAAGTGCATACATGTCTTAAAGGGCAATGGGTTATCTCTTTGGAACTTAGATTTATGTCACAATTTCTACAAGCAGAACTATATAATAAGGAACAAAAACTCAATGCAATTTGTACACGGGTTTTAGCAGTTCAATCTTAAGCTATGTCATGAAACATTGATTTTTATTTTATTTTTTTTATTTTTTTTCAGAAATAAAAGACAGATCTATAGATAAATATATACATAAACATCCCCCCACACCTAAATCATGCATTGTCCTCAATGTATGCAAATATAAAGCAAATGCACTTATTACCTTGGTGAATTGCGGTGGAAGGATGGAATTTGCTCAAAGTCAACCATAGTCAGAACTGGATTGAATGACACCATATTGGTGCATGTATCCAGTTGAATTGTTCCCCATGTTGCAATGAGATTCCTGAGTCACAGGTTCCACACCCCTCACATAAATTGGTTCTCTTATTTGCTCGAGTGACGGTGGGTGTGTAGATGAATTCTTCCCTTTTTTCTTACTTCCTTTTTGATTTTGTGACGATTCAGAAATATTATAGATACGCGATTTCATCACAACATCACTTTGATTGCATGTTATTTCTGGCTCACTATCAATATGAAAGATATTAAATTCAGCTTTTAAGTTCCCAAAAGATAATTGCATGAGCCCATTTCGACAGTTTATCAATGCTTCAGAAGTGGCCAAAAAGGGTCTGCCTAGAATTACAGGAATTTGTCGATTAGGATTTACAACAGGTGCGGTATCTAGTACGACAAAATCCACTGGGTAAATGAAGTCACCAACCTTGATCAAAACATCCTCTACTACACCTCTTGGTTTCTTAATAGAGCAATCAGCAAATTGAAGGGTTACAACAAGGGATAGACGAGGCTTGATTCACTCGGTTTTGGGTTTGTAGCTCTAAACTTTCCATTCTGCGCATAAGGGTAACTAGTTTTGCTTCAGCCGCTATGTTCGCATCTACAGCTAAGACACCTGGTCTGGGTTGACTTGCTATTCTAGATCCAATACTCGGGTTAAGCGGTGTTCTAGCATTGTCCCATTGCATACTGTTTTTAGCTAATTCCTCAAGGAAAGTCCAGGCATCATTTTCATTTTTTGACATAAAGTTCCCTTGGCTTACGGATTCTACCATAACCCTAGATGTGGGTGTCAATCCCTCATAAATAATTTGACATAATTACCATCTCGGAATTCCATGATGAGGGCATTGGGTCAGAACACTTTTGAATCTTTCTAGATAGGAATAGAACGGCTTGCTCTCAGACTGAACGAATGCAACAATTTCATTCCTAATCCTCATAGTCTTATGGTTGGGGAAATATTTTTTTAGGAATACTTGAACAAACTCAGCCCAACTTCTAATGGATCTTTCGGCTAGACTATATAGCCATTTCTTAGCGTCGTCCTTTAGTGCAAGAGGCACAAATTTCAGACGCACTGCCTCTTCAGGGATATGCTGGTATTGCATAAGAGAGCAGATTTCCTCAAATTCTCTAAGGAAGAGATATGGGTCTTCCCTAGAGGTAAACTTAGGCAACATACTCATGTATTGTGCCTTAAGTTCGAAGTTGCGACCCGGGATGGTGGGCATAACGATGCACGATGGCTGAGCAGCCATCGCTGGATAGCATCGATCCCTCAGAGTTATAGGTTGTGCAACAGGCGGGTCCACTACGTTCTCACCCATTGGGTCCGGGTGAGGTGGTGCCACAGGTGGATTGGGGTTAAGTTCCAGACTGGAATCTAGATGAACTCGTGAGAGTCGATTACTCAAGTCCCGAATCCAAATCTGAGTGCACCGGGTTGAATCAATTTTTGAATTCAAATTCGGAATTTAAATTCCAAATTTAAGTTCAAGAATTAATTAATTTTTTTTATATTTTCTTTTTTTTTAATATAATTTTTTTTATGTTTTTTCAAAAGGGAAACAAACAATAGAATGGGGAAAGATGAGATTTTTGACTCCTAATCTAGAGAATTTAGGTGAGAAGAGAGAGAACACTCAGATGAGAAGGGAAACCTAACTCTAAAGATAGAAAGAGGGTTGGTCAGAAAATTCCTAAGAAAACACGGTTCAAATAATCCTAGACCTAGTGTCGCTTAGATCTAGACGACTCCTAACTGGTTGAGTCGAATTGATTCGCTTGATTCACCTCCCTCACTAATCAAACCAACTTGGTCAGGCCGTGTATAGCTAGTGGGGGCGCTTCCGACAGAGTCGGTGCCAATTAGACAACCACTTCGCTTGGAAGACTTACGTCAACACAAAAACACTTTCTAAACACCAAATTAAATTCAATCGGCTTCAGGTCATAGCAAGTCAAACCAATTCTTCTCCTTAAATGAGTCCGAGTCCTTAGGGGCCAATGTCTAATTGATTTTAAATTTATGGCTTAGGTGACACTTTAGGATTGTGATTTGTGGGCCACGGAAGGGTGATGAAATCCCCACCGTATCTTTGCCTATGGAGTTGCCCTTAAGATAGTTTAACTTAGATCTAGCAAGGGTAGTCAAACAATGGTCTTTAGTGGGGGCCAATTGCAAGATTGTATGCAAACTAACTTATATGCTTAAATGCAATCGTTAAAACGCGATACGTACCTTGCCTCCAGCACTCTTCAACAATAAAAATAATTTGCAAGAATTTAGCAAGAATAATGCAAACAAAACATTATATGATGCATGCACTAAGTTCTTCTAGTTTTACCAATTTTTAGCTCAGAGTTGAATTATTGCCAATTATGGAATTTAAGCTTAACACGTGCAATTCTAATAAAAGGAAGTTTTCTGAAACTAGAAATTACGAGAAAAAAGGCAACAAAGGTTACCTACGCAATGCTCAGTCGGGTTCGCCGCCCGCTCTCGAAATTTCAATAGCTCCACGCGTCCACCCAGCGATGATGCGCGTCCCAGAAACGTTTGAAGCCCAGAAGCTCCAAGTGTGTGGCGATTCCGCCGCAAGTTGTTCTATAGGTGCGGCGATTTCGCCGCTCGTTTAGCTCAGATCGTGCTCGGATTTCGCCGTGCACTCTGTTGTCTCCTGAAACACAAATCCAAATAGTTAGATCGCGCACAAGATAAACAGAACAGAATCGAAATCAACAAAAAAAAACAAAATCTGCGTCGCCTCCCCGGCAACGGCGCCAAAAACTTGATGAGAATTAAATTTATACCGCAAGTGCACGGCGTCAATGAAGACGTTGCAAATACGGGTCGAACACAAGGAGGGAGAGATTCTGTTATTTGTGTGATTTTCGATTAAGGGGAAGAAGGAGAGAAGAAATAATTGGGTTTTGAGATTTTTGGGTTTTAATTATCTAAAGCAAGAACAAGAACAAGAACAATTAAAACTAAAACAAAAACAAAGAGGTGAATTCCGTCGGGTGGAGGTTTAGATTTGAGGTTTAGATTAGAGAATTCAGAAACTTATAATAAATCATATTAGTTATGAAGCATTACATGATAAATGATTTAACATAAACTCAAGTAATCAAAATAGACTAATACGAACTTAAAATAATAACATTTATTCGTCTTCTCTTCACCCTAAATCCGTCACCTCCACCCTTTGGAAAGAGTTAGAAACTCATGGAGGGAGGAAGAAGGGGTCCTTGAGACATTACAAAAGAAAACTAAAAGTAAGAAATAAAAGACAGAATTTTATTAATGAAAAGAAGAATACAAAACTAAGATTAAGAATAAAAACTACAACCAAAGACTAAGGACCCTTCTAACATCGTTCTCGGGTCTATTTATAGTTGCTACAAGGGATCTAGGTATAATATTGGAAAGTACACGTGTCCAGACACGACTGGACGAAATTGGAGCACACGGATCGACTAGGGGGCGGCGGAATCGCCGCATGGTGTGTGTGATCTGCGGCGGAATCGCCGCACATCATGCTCTGATTTGGTCCAGATTTTGGTTGAATGTTTATGGTATGATTTGATCCTCTTTTACGCGTCTGGATTGATTCTTTCCATTCTTTTGAGCTCCGGATTAATTCCTTCACATATTTGGAGATATACATTGATTTTTCTATATATTTTCTCCAAGAGAATAAAAGCTACTCGTGATTTGCAATTAGGTCCTTGACTTTTTGCAGTTAAGTCCCCGACTACTTTTGTGCTTAAGTCCTTGTTCTTTTTGCAATTAGGACTTGAATGCTTTTATGCTTGGGATGCATTTCCATTCGTAACCCGATAATCTTGAACTTGGTCTTTATGATAGAAATGAGTCTTTTGCATGCGTTTATGCTCGGGATGTGAGTAAATTGCATTCAGGTCCCTGTAATCTGTAAATAAGACTAAACACATACCTTAGTAGCATTTATTGATGTAAAAGTAATCTAAATGAAAGACATATGATGCAATGTATGCAATGCATCAATATTCGTTCTATACATGTATTGCAAATTTTGCTGTATTGGCAAAAGAATCTACTATTTATTTTAAAATATAAAAATTAGATCGAATTTGGATAGTTTAGTCACGGAATTTCCTGATTTTGATTAGCTTGTTGGTAGGATCCTTTTATTTTTAGCGAGAAAGAGATGATATGAGAGAGAGAAGAAAGAGAGAGTGAGAAGTAGGGGTGTAGACGAGCCTAAACAAGCCAAGCCCACAGTGTTTGAACTCGGCTCGTTTAATAAACGAGCCAAGCTCGGGCTTGGCTCGTTTAATAGACGAGCCAGATGTCCTGTTCGAGCTTGACTCGTTTGCTCATTAAAGAATCTCAACAAACTTTTCAGTTCGTTTAAGATTTTCAAGACTTGATTAACTTGTTGTAAAACATATTATTTACATTTTATAAACATCATTAGCATATAAATGGGAAATTTTATAAATTATATAGTTTACTTTTAGATAATTGGGATATAGAAAATAATATGTTTATTTGTGACATATATGTAATATGTGTATAAACTTAAACGAGCCAAACAATCTCTTATCGAGCTAACCTAGTCGAGCTAGGCCTTGACTCGTTTATTAAACGAGTGGATTTCGGTGTTTGAGATTGACTCGTTTAATAAACAAGTCGAGCTTTATCGAGCCGAGCTCACGAGCACAAGCAGAATTTGACAGCCCTAGAGTGAGAAGAGATGTGCATGGTGAGAGAGAAGGGAGATAAAGAAATGAGAGAGAAAATATAGATGAAAACATGCAACAGATTATTTAAGCAATTTCTTGCAAAATTTACAAAACATAGACAAAAAATCATGTATCTTCATTAAACAGGGACGATTTAGCAAATCATTCATTTAATATTTATTAATCATTTATTCAATGAACTCATCGATGATTTTGTTCCTGTGCCGTGATAGGGAGATTCTAATTAACCGTGACAATGAACTCGACATTGCACTGTCGTAATGTCGAGTTGTTCGCCACTACATGCCGTGGCGTGGTGGAAGCAAACCTAGTTTGCTAAAAAAATTGTGAGAGACATAGTAAGTTAATTTTTCATTTAAATAAATCTAAATCGAAAATTTTGCCTTTAGTAAAGACCGGAGCAAAACACATAGCTCGTGCAGTCGTGCTGCCCGGTTTTATCTAATGTTCTTGTTCCACCCAAATATTACATAATGCTCACGTTCCACGGAAACACTAATAAACATGCTAGTCTCATGTTCCCGGAAACATTAATTAACAATATGTTACCTCCAGCATCGTGTCACCGTTCATGTATCTTGAAGTATGAGTATTAAATTAAAAATCAATTGGTGATGAGTGGACTAATCCTACAATTTATAACTCAGGAGAAAGTCCCCAATATGGAATTATTCTCTAATGCTTCATGCACTACGCATAGACAATAATATGAGTTGAAGTGTCAAGATAGTCGTTAGGTCTTTTAGACTATGATATCATATTGAAGAGTGAGTATTCAACTCAAAACCAATCAGTCATGAGTAGAGTAATCCTAAAACTTATAATTCATGAGAAAATCTCTAAATTCTTCAATATGAGATTATTCTCTAACAATTGTAACAACTTAAAGAAAATTTTTTGGCAGAAGGTCTACATCTTTTCTTTTTATTATTATTGCAAAGACCCTCTTTGTTAGAACCAAAACCAAATTAATGGATTAAGTTTGGATAAAGAATTAAATCAAGTCTTTGGGTGCATGTGTGGTTTTAGGTGATGTTTGGGCTCGAGTGCAATTTTTCCCTTGCCTTTGCACGTGGCTGGGTGTGAGAGGAAGGGAGATGGCAGTGCTTCTTGGGCTTTAAAAGGAAAGGTGTTGGTGGAGAGTTGTTAGTTTTGTTTGAAAAGTGAAGAAGTAAGTTGAAGAAGCAGAGGAGTTGTAAAGAAAAAGTTGATTGACATCATACATATATTTATGTCTTATATCATTTATTCTTAGCCTAAGTAATGCTACGTAACGAGTTTTATGTTTAAGTTTCAGGAATAAGCATGTTTGAGAAGAATAGACTATAAAATGACTTAAAAGCAAGAAAAAAGACAGAATTGCAGGACTTATGGACTGAGATGCAAGAGAGAAGGACCCGGATGTAAGCCAAAAGAATCAATGAGCAAATCAAGAAGTTCCACACCATCATGAGGAGTATTTTGGCAATTAGATCCGGGCCCAAACATCCACAACCAAATCGGGTTCAAACAACATCAAGAAATCAAGCCAGAAACGAACCACAAAAATCCAGACTCAATCCAAGACATATGGACCACCAATTGGTTGTCTCAGACTGCCAATTGGCGGTCCACATGTGCACAAAATGTTCACGGTTTAGTCAGATCATTGGTTATGTTATTTTATGTCCATTTATATTAGGGATTTTTGCTTGGATGCACTTCCAAAAGGTCTTTATTAGACCTTTGCTCTTGGATAGTCTTATATTGCTCAGAAACACTTGCATACAACAATATTTACATTGATGCACTTCTACTTAACGGACCTTAACTGCCGTTTGGTGTCGTTTAATTAACGTTAACGGATGCTAACAGAATGAGATTAAGGTTGGTCGATGATTCCCCAAAATCCCCCCTGCAGACCACCCCAAGCCATGTCCCCCCTTCTCAAGGAACCGTTAAGCGCCGACGACCACCCCTCCCACCGTCGGAGCAGACCAACCACTCGATATGTTAAGAAGATTTTGTCGTATCACTTCGATCGCGATTGACACTATTAGGATGAGTCGATTTGAGGGGGAGAATTGGAAGATTTTGCCGTACGACTCGGATCACGATCGACTCCGTTAGGAAGAGTCATGTTGAGGGTGAGAATGGGAGGACTTTGCCGTACGACTCGCCGGCACCGCTCATCTTCAGAAATTTTGGATCTTAATTTTGATTTTTTTTTTCTTTGGTGGCTCGATTTTTTTGTGTGGATCTGATTTGAGTAAGATGTTGTGTTGGTGATTTACAAATTTTAGTTTTTTTTAAAGATTTTCAGTTTTTTCCACTTGTGTTAGAGATGTTGCCATCTCTGTTAGATTTTTTGTTTGTTCCATGGGGAGGTTCAAGTTCAAACTTGTAATATGTTATCCACGAATGCTTTGCAACTTCCATGCTCGTAAATGATTGTCTATTTCCAATGCATTCATTTTATCATAGTTGCCTTTGTTCATTTTGTTAATGTTTTGGGTTGTTTTGGAATACTTATGTTGGTCTTTTTGAATTATGACAGGCAAGAGAAGTAATACATGTGTTTTCATATAAAATTTTGATGGTGGTTACAAGTGTTGTGTGGAGTAGTTCAGACTCTCATGGCTAAGATATACTAAGAAGATAAACATACGATGGCGTGGAAGAGGTTTTGATTACTTGCTTGTGAAGAAGAGGGGGGACAATAAGTTTGCCGTAATTGTCCTATTAAGGCTTGCACAAACAACCAAAGTCAAACAAGTATATTTCATATTACAGTAATACCACAACACATTAGTCAATTTAATTATTAGCAAAAATGAAATATGTTTGCTATGACGGAAGGGTGGTTAGCTTGATGAATGGTAGAAAGCAGTAACTTTGCTTTAAAGCTCAAATAGTAAGAAACATAACCAACAATTCTCACTCTACTTGAACATCACTACAAACCAAAGAATTTAGAGTATGTTCAAAAAGATATAATCACACAGCCACATCCAAAGCCTCAATTCAATCAACATAAGAAACCATAGTTCAAGGAACACAAGAAAATACAAACATCATTAATTCCAAACACAATGAATCGAATCTGGAAAAATACATCACAATAACATAAAGTGATATCCGCATCAACTGAGTCTAGGCTTAACTACAAACATACATAGCAAAACAAATCAGTACATACATAGAGCAGACTTAACTGCCAAAGGAATCTAGGCTTAACTGCAAACATACATATAAAAATACATCAACATATGACTCAAGGAAAACAATTTCTTCCTGCTCATCTCTTTCAACATCTGATTCTTCGCTCGGCATGTGATCAGGTCTATCTTCATCAGACCCCCAAGCAGTAGCCATGTCAGACCCCTGGCGGATGTTCGTGGAGGTTGGCATTTTCGGCACGTTCATTTTATGTGGACGATCTTCTTGGAGGCTCGACTAGACAATATTGTTGTTCATGTGGGCTCATACGTGTGACTTCGGGTTGCACTTCTGCTACCGAAACAATTTGACAATCATGTGTCATGGTTCAACTGAACACACTTCCTCCATATTACTATCATTTTGTGATATTCGTGATCCGAACATCCCTAGTAAAATAAAATAAAATTGTTATCCAAACATTGAAAGATAACATTCACATACAAAGTACAAACTGAATCAAGGCTTCCAACATGTGGTTGGTAATTACGACTGACGCTAACATGAACTGAAATCAATTAGAATAAAACTAACCTTTAACATAATAAGTGAGAACGAATGATCATATACGATGATCCTTTGATATTATAAGATCCTTTGATATTATATGATCATATAAGCTTGCTTATGAAAGAGGCTAATCTGTTTCATTATCTTAGTTCAAAATCTGTTTGAACCACGAACCAATTCAACGCTTGTCCTTCAAGCTATTCAATAAGGAGACAATGTTAACCCATATTTGAACCAAGATTCCTATAAAAGTAATAAGTTGAAAATAAGAAGTTGAACATGTTTTGCAGACGAATGAAATCAATTAGAATAAATCAAATGAACTTAACAGAATAAGTGAGACAGATGATCAGTATACAAGTATCACTAACATGAACTGAAAATAACAAAACTCAACAATCCATGAAGAACGAAGGAAAAAAAATAACGTTTAACAGAATATGTGAGAACGATAAAATGATTTTTTATTTCGCCCCAAATCAAGGAAAGGCGGTCCAATAAATCCCAAATTCAGAAGAAGTTTGGATCAAGAACCCAAAACCCTAAACTAGAATCCTTCCATAGCAAGCAAGTACCTTAACCTCCGCCCGGCGATCCCACTCCGAGTGTGCATTGTGTAAACCACGCGCCGGCTTGGAGGATGGGACGTGAGGGAGAGGCGACGACTTGGGGATCAGCGGTTTGGAGGTCTGGATGTGTGGGAAAGATGGGTGCGTGAGAAGCAACCGATTTGGGGAAAGGATTGGGTTAGGGAATGTTGGCTTGGGGTGCACCATAGATTATCTTACTAATTGTGTCGTTGGCAAACTAATCATGATTTGCAACGTTAACTACAAACTACCTAACGGTTCGTGACGAAACCTGTTAAAATGTGGGTCCCATGTAAGGTATAAGTGCACCGATGTAAATACTATTGTATGTAGGTGTCTCTTAGCAATATAAAACTATACAAGAGCTAAGGTCCAATAAAGACCTTTTGGAAGTGCACCCAAGCAAACATCCCATTTATATTATGGTTTTAGTCCCATACCGGGGGATTGTCCCCGATTGCCTTTTTCTATGACTATAAATAGAACTCTTCATTTTCCTTTGTATTTACCCATTGCTTGGTGGCATTCTCTCTACTTGGAGTAAGTCTTGGAGCAAAACTAAATGTGGAGAAGAATGCTACTTGTAATGTGAGTCATGAAAATAAAATAATTCTTCATAGTTTGTTTTAATGTTGTCTTTGTTTTAATGCTTGATTGTTTCGCTTATTTTGTTTGTTTTAATCTTAGTAGAAGTAATTAGCATGTCTCCCTTTCCTATCTTAATTACCTTAATTTCGTTTTGTCTTCTTTTAATGAGTAGTGAGTAGTTCGATCCCCCTTTGGGGGTGGAGTTGATGTTTATACATGTTATGTAGATGAAATGAATGCTAAATATTGTTGAATGTGAGAAATGTTAGTATGCTTGTTTGAATTAGAGAGAATACTTAACTTGATGGTTTCTGCCATAATATTTAGGTACATTTCATGCTTGTTTAGGTTCTTAATAAGAAACTGGTCATGCTCATATTAATCACCTAGGTTAGTGATTTGGATGACAGGTCTCGTCATGAGGTACTTCTTATGCATAACAAACACTACCTACATTTGTGCTTAATGAATGCATTCACTACCACTTATTTCATGTGTACACACTCTCCACCCCTTAAGGGTCTTCCATTTTGGATTTATAGCTTCTTCTATTAATCATGTAGTTTCATTTCTTCTTGCACTTTCATCTTGTTTGTTGCTTACTTGTGTAGTGTAGTGTAGTTTAGTCTAGTTTAGTGTAATTACTTTTTCTCCAACTTGTTTTCCACTCGCCTTCGAACTAACCAAAATCGACCTGTATTTCCCATTGCTTCAACGTGGTTGTGTACTTGCGATTATTATAACTGATTCAATCAGAAGTCGTTGGTGAGAAGAAAAATAAGAGTTTGAAAGGAAGAGAGGAAAGAAGGAGTTGAAGAAAGGTGAAGAGGAAAATGTTTGCAAAGGAGAAGAAGTGTTTCGGTTGTGGGAAGAGAGGGATTCTTGCTGGGAAGGAAGATCAAGAGGAGATGTCAGAAGGAGTCCTGGTTTCCGTTAAAGTCGAGTTCGCCGTTTCGCTGAAGTCGTTGGAGCGTCGTTGATCTTCAGAAGCATTTTCAAGCTTTCAAGGTATGCCAAGTTCATTATTAGTGCTCACCCGTGGAGTGTGAGGTGTTGGTCGGACGGTGGTCAGTGGTCCCGTCAGTGTTGTTGTGCAGCAGTTTGCTGCACTGTTCGGTCGACCGACGTGTGCTTCGGTCGACCAATTGTAGTGTTAATTTAGAAATTTGGCTTGCACCGGTCGAACGGTGCTTCCAAACGGTTGACCGGTTAAGCATATTAGAGAGACTCTGAGGTGTTTCGGTCGAACATATCCCTTTTTTCCGTCCAACCGGTTGCACTGTAGTAGGTCGGTTGGGGGCATAGACCTTCTAAATGGTCGATCGTCTTATGATCAGTTCGACCGAATGCACCGTTTTAAGTCGGTTGGTGGTGTATTCTTCAAAACGGTCGACTGCCCTGAGATCTTGTTCGTTCGATGACTTAATTTAACTTAAAGTTGTTCGACCCTTTATAGTTTCGGTCGACTGGTATAATTTGTTTCAAAATCTGAATTGCTACCTTTTTCTGGTCGACCGTTGTTTCTTGTTTGTTCGATCGTTATTGCATGTTGAGCGAGAAGAGGTTTTACTGGTAGGTTTCGGTCGAACGGGTCCCCTTTGCCGTTCGACTAGTTGGTTGTTATTTCGGTTGGACCAGGATTTTGTATGGGGTTTTTGTCGATCGCGGGTTTGGTTCGGCCGACCATTTCTGTCCAGTTTTGAATCTGTTGCTTGTGATTGTTTATGAATGCATTGGCGCATGATTTTATATTATGTTTTCATGGCAAGACATGCATTGACACCTTTGTTGTGGGACAATAGATCCCTAAGTAAGTATCGTATTGCATTGTATGGTACCCGGCTCGGTGGAGCGAGAAGCCCGCTTGCCGTTGGCCGGTGGAAGGGGTATTACAGCTTGTGTGAGCAACCCTTATCTTCAGCAGTGAGTGTGCAACAGTATTACAGCTTGTGTGAGCAGCTGTTGCCTCTCGAGTAAATATCGGTATTACAGCTTGTGTGAGCAGCCGATGTTTACAGTTGGTTTTGTTTGTGGACCGCATGGCCTGTGTGGCGGAGATGTTGCTTGTGGGTCGTGTGGCATGTTTGGCGGTAGTATGAGCAACGATATTCGATTGGTTTGGGGACCTAGATTGTGGGTCGGATGTCATTATGTTATTGTCTGTTATTTGTCATGAGATACTAGTTTGATATGATCATTCATTGTACGTAGTATGCATGTATGTGGACTTGGTATACAGGGTTTTCTTATGGAAACTCAGGCATTGTTGTTGTCATGTTGCTTTTGAGGACCGCCGTGGGTTCTGGTCGGGTGGTGACCGAGGATGATTGACATCATTTCATGCTTATATTTGTATCTTATATCCATTATCTTACACCTAAGCAATGCTACGTGACGAGTTTTATGTTTAGTTTTCAGGAATAAAGAGGTTTGAAGAGAAGAGCCATGAAAGGACCCAAAAGCAGGAAAAAGGACATAATTGTGAGACCTGGGGACTAAGATGCAAGGGAGAAGGACCTGATCGTAAGACCAAAGGACCTAAGAGCAAACCAGGAAACTCCACACCATCATGGGGAGTATTTTGCCAATTCGATTCGGGTCGGAGCTCCAACAAACCAACCAGATGCATCCAAGACCAAGACACACAACAAGGAAGGCCCACAAACAAATCCAGACGGATCTGGAGCATATAGGCCGCCACTTGGCGGTCTGGAACCGCCAACTGGCGGTCTGGATTGGCCCAGATCCACTTAATTTTCTCCTGGACTTGTATTAATGTGTGCTTAGTCTATTTTTGGTATTGGTTTAGTCCCACATCGGGGGATTGTCCCGGATTAGCTTTTTCCATGCTTATAAATAGAACTCTTCACCTCCCATTGTATCCATCTCTCTCTTTGGTGGCCACCTTCCCTACTAAGAGTGAAGCCTTGAAGCAAAACTCTGGTGGAGGAAGAGCTACTTGTAATTGAGTGAGTTAATAATAGAAGTTTTCCTTTAATTGTGTTGTTTCTTTCTTAGTTTAAATTCCTTCCATATGCATGTTTGCTTGTTTGTTTTGTTTTATCCTTTTTTAATATTTCTTGCTTGATTAGTATAAATTTCATTTCAGTATTATGCTTGTTTTTGTTAATATAGTTAGTGCAATGAGTAGTGAGTAGTTTCATCCCCATTTGGGGGGTGGAGAAATATGTGATATAATCATGTAGTGTATTAAGTGTGTGTTATCTTAATCCCTTGAGCTTTAAATGATTTCCATAACCATCTAATGGGTCTCCACTCTTATCTTTGATATGCTAATGCTCTTGAATGAAGCTTAGCTTATGCTTTGATTAGTGGACCTATTTTATGGGGAATGATAAGGTTAGGATATGGATGAAGTTAATATTGGAAACACAAGTTGTAGTGTATGAGCTCTTGTTGCCTTTACCTTAGCTAATGTCTTGTATGTTTTAATGATGTAGTCTTATCTTAATTCATGTGGAGGCATAGTAGGGTCTAGTCTTTATACTTGAGTTCATGTAGCTTCATTCCAACTATTGTCTTGTATGTTTTAATGATGTAGTGAAATCTTAATTCATGTGGAGGGAAAGTTGGATGTAGTTTTATGATTTCATGCACTACATGTTGTGAAGAGCTTAATGAACACACACACATACACTTCTTTATGTTCACATTATTTCTCTACCCCCTTTGGGGTTTAGTTTTATCGTTTCTTCTCCATCTCATTTCAGCTTTGTAGTGTAGTTTAGTGTAACCAATCATTTTCTCCTTTCTTTACCTCTCGCCTTCGCACAAACTAAGTGTCGACACACCTCCCAGTGGACGACCCGTATTTGCCACCGCTTCAACGCGGCCGTGCACTTGCGGTAGAAATATAAAACGATCAATCAAGTTTTTGGCACCGTTGCCGGGGAGGTGCTCTGTCCAGACCTTGGTTTGGACGATTCGAGGGGTTTCTAATTTTTTGTTTCCATTTTTTCTTAGTTTCAGGGAACCACAAGATGACGGGAAGGCTACTGGCGAAGTTGTAGGAAGAGAAAACCTAAACAGACCGCCAATCAGCGGTTGAAGACCGCCAATTGGCGGCCTGGTGAGAGTTTCTTGCCTTGTAATTTTTTCTGGTAGTTAGTGTTCAAATTTGTGTTATCTGGGAGCCCTATTTTGCATGCTATGACTTCTGGTTTGCTCCCAGATCATTAATCACTCCCCTTTTAATCAACTTGGACCATAAAACTCAAAGCAAAAGATTAGACTTCTTGCCATCTAGGTCATGCACTATTGGTAGACCTTGCATGCATTTGTCTTTTCTTTGCTTACATTTTGTCGTTGATTGCTGGCGTGAGGTACGTGCACCCACATCCCTCATTCATGCATGTTTATTTCATGCATTAGTTAGTAAGGTGCATCGGGACAAGAGTGAGAGAGCGTTTGATTGGAGCGATTGATTGCTAGATCTAGGATCAAATCGCTACTAAGGAGGGGCTGTCCCATAAAAGATAAGGTGGGGGACTTCATCACCCTTTCCTTGGCCCCAAAAACCACTCTTAATAAAGCCTTAACTAAAAGCAAGTAGACATTGGCCCTAAGGAATTCGGACGCACTACGAGAGTAATCTAGTCGAGACCGTCATGACCTCATCGGCGTTGCCTACCTTGTCGATAGTAGGAGGTACTGGATCTCCGGATCTGGTATCACTTGCTGGGCATTGTGGTCCTCGTTGTAGGGAGGTGAGGCGTGTCGAGGCTAGTGACCTCGAAGTTAGGCGTCGTCTAGCTTAAGGACCCATTGTCTTACATTGTTTGAGTCGTGCTTGCTAGTTAGGCTTCTTCCTGATCCCACTACCCTCGCTAGCTCTAGGGATTCTTCCCTCCTCATCTGAGTCCTCTCCTCATATATTCTCTACGTTTAGTCTCCTCCTCTAGTACACCTTCTGTTGTGTGTCGTTTAGAGTCGAGTCGAGCATTTCATGCGAGGTTGGGCTCGTTCTGGTGAGAGCGCTCGACTCGAGAGAGTGCTTATTTCTGAGATGGAAGATCTTGGTGATCGACCATCTCCGCCTCGTGCTCCTTTGGAGCAAGAGGCCGAGTCGTCTTGTGGTGGCGAGGGAGACCGGGTTCCATACATGGACTACCTCGGTCCATTCCCACCACCACGTAGACCTCCTTCTCCTCCTCCTCTGACTCGAGAGGAAGGGAGATTCGGTCAGGATCGAGTTCTTGGTGCACCACCACCTTTAGCTCGACATGATAGACCGATGACTTTGTGGGAGCGGACCCATCCTGTTCGGGCCGCGCAGCCTTCTTGCATAGTTGTTCCCCCTGCTCGCGGGAACAACTATGAGCTGAAACCTCAGTATGTGAGCATGCTTCCAATCTTTACTGCTAATAAGGAGGATCCGTATATTTTTATACGCGAATTCGAGGAAGTATGCTCCATGTTCAAGCTTCAACAGCTTGACGAGGATTCTGTCCGGTTGAGGATGATTTCGTTCGCATTGAAGGATAATGCGAAGAAATGGATGTATAGCCTCCCGGCGAGCTCGATTCGGTCTTGGGATGACTTTGTGACCGTCTTTCTGAAGAGATTTTTCCCTCAAAGGAAAACTCAACAGATACGGCACCAGATACATCAAATGTATCAGACCGAGACCGAATCTTTTCATGGTTTCTTTGAGAGGTTCAAGGACCTTCTCCAGCAATGCCCTCATCATGGACTTGAGCTATGGCAGCTGTGGCAGATTGTTTATAAGGGCATCAACTACAACACCCGCACATTGTTGGAGTCGATGTGTCAGGGTGACTTCCAAATGAAACCCATAGAGGAGGCATGGGACACTTTTGAGTCCATGGATTAGCGCACCTTCGAGTGGGACACCATGAGAGAGCCACCAGCCGCCAAGTCTTCTGGTCGAGCTGGATCATATCATGTTGAGTCGACTATCGCGTCTGAGGCGAAAATGGCTGCTCTCATGCGTAGGATAGAGAGTTTGGAGATGGACCGAGCTCCTGTAGCTCAGGTCGCTACTCCCGGGTGTACTAGGTGTGGACTGTCGGGACATGATGACTTGGAGTGCGCTTACGCTCCAAAGGATACTGAGCATGCAAATGCAATGTATCGACAAAGGCCCCGAAACGACTCGTACAGTCATTCCTACAACCCGGGATGGCGTAACCATCCTAACTTCTCTTGGGGGTCTAGTGGAGGACACGATCAGAGCTCGCACGCTCAACCTCAACCTCCACCTTATCAACCTCCACGCCCATCGGCGACCTACCAACCCCCACATCAAAGGTCTCAGCACCAAAATTACCAACCTGGTCAGGCCTCTTCGTCGGGTTATTCTAACCAGACTCCACCACCTCAGCGGGTTGACCCCAAGGACCCTTCTAGTGATCCGACCCTTCAAGCGTTCATGCAGAGCATGCAAAGTACAGTCAAGGCTTTGGAAATGCAAGTTAGCCAGTTGGCTCATCAATTCCATGAACGCGAGAAGGGTCAGTTCCCGAGTCAACCTGTGGTAAATCCCAGGGGTCAGCCTGCTCATGCTAGGCAAATTGTGCACAATGTTGAAAGTGACCCTTCCCAACATGCTAATGTTGTTCATACCTTGAGATCGGGAAGGGTCGTTGACAACAATGTGGAAATGCCTGAAGCCAACCCTGTTGGCGAGTCTTCCGAGGAGAGTCTTGAGCCTGTCAAGGAACCTAATTCTGAGACTCCTCCTCGTGATTCCTATGTCCCCATGGCACCATTCCCTCATCGGTTGACTAAAAAACGTGATGAGCATTGGGATAAGACCGTTGAGGTACTTAGGCAAGTAAAGGTGAACATCCCGTTGTTGGACGTTGTTCAACAAATGCCATCGAATGCCAAGTTCCTCAAGGACATTTGCACCACCAAGAGAAAAACAAATGTGCCCAAAAAGGCCTTTTTGGCCGCCAATGTGAGCTCCATATTGACACAACCCATGAATGTCAAGTACAAGGACCTAGGTTGTCCAACTGTCTCTTGCATGATTGGGAATGTGGCCATCTCTCAAGCTCTATTGGATTTGGGGGCATCTGTGAATCTCCTGCCTTACTCAGTCTATGTCAACCTTGGGATAGGCGATCTTAAACCAACGAGGACAACCCTCCAGTTGGCTGATAGATCCGTCAAAATCCCACTAGGGAGTGTGGAAGATGTCCTTATCAAAGTGGGTGAGTTCGTATTTCCAGTTGATTTCATCATCTTGGATACCGAACCCGTGTCCAACCCACAAGGACAGATTCATGTGATCCTTGGGAGGCCATTTCTTGCGACATCTAATGCTTTGATCAATTGTCGCAATGGCTTAATGAGGTTGTCTTTTGGAAACCTCACGGAGGATTTCAACATCTTCACTCTTGGTAAGCAACCTGGGCTCTTCGACGACACTGTCGGAGCCAATTTCATCCAGGACACGGATGAGCCTGACTCATTAGGCATGTTCGACTCACATCGACATATTATTGAGGTGCCTAATGATCAGGTTGCGAGTGAAGAGGATCTTGAGGAATCCGCCAGCATATCTCTGGATGAGGAGGCACATCTGGGTGCTTGCTCCTCTAACCCCGTGGCCCTTGAGCCACTTGAAAGTAACTCTGAATCCGACAAGGACCCACCTCTGGTTGAGCTTAAACCGCTCCCCGATAACCTAAAGTACATCTTTTTAGGGGATAATGAGACCTTGCCACTCATTATTGCTTCTGATCTTGAAAAAGATCAAGAGGTTGCCCTCAAAAGAGTACTCTTTGAAAACAAAGAGGCGATCGGGTGGTCCTTGAAGGATATCAAGGGAATTAGCCCTGGTATTGTTCAGCATCGGATCCACATGGAAGAGGATTCTAGGCCCCGCAGGGACCCACAACGGAGATTGAATCCTGTACTGAAAGAAGCCGTCCGAAAGGAGGTTCTTAAGTGCTTGGATCATGGCATAATCTATCCTATCTCTGATAGTTCGTGGGTGAGTCATGTCCATGTGGTTCCCAAGAAGTCAGGCGTGACGGTTGTGGAGAATGAGCATAATGAGCTTATCCCGACACGCCTGCAAACTGGCTGGTGAGTTTGCGTTGATTATCGCAAGCTCAATGCGGCAACGCGGAAAGATCATTTCCCGTTGTCATTCATTGATCAGATGTTGGAGAGGTTGGCCGGACATGAGTATTATTGTTTTCTTGATGGATACTCCGGTTACAACCAAATTCCCATCGCCCCCGAGGATCAAGAGAAAACCACATTTACTTGTCCCTTTGGCACGTTTGCCTACCGTCGCATGCCCTTTGGGTTGTGCAATGTGCCGACAACATTTCAAAGGTGTATGATCAGCATCTTCTCTGATATGGTTGAGCGTTTCCTTGAGATCTTCATGGACGACTTTTCCATATTTGGCGCTTCCTTTGATGAGTGCCTTCATCACTTGAGCCTTGTCCTCAAGCGATGCCGTGAGAAGAACCTCGCTCTCAATTGGGAGAAATGTCACTTCATGGTGAAGCGAGGGATTGTACTTGGACATGTGGTCTCAAGTAGGGGAATTGAGGTCGATCCCGCCAAAGTGGGTCTTATTGCTAATCTCCCACCGCCACGTAATGTGAAGGATATCCGCGCCTTTTTGGGGCATGCTGGATTCTATCGGTGGTTCATTCGGGATTTTAGCAAAATCGCTCGACCTCTCACCGCCTTGTTGGCTAAGGATGCCATTTTTGAGTTCACACCGGATTGTCACCATGCCTTTTTGACCCTGAAGAAAGAGTTGACTTCAGCTCCCATTATTAAGGCACCGGTGTGGACTGAACCCTTTGAGTTAATGTGTGATGCATCTGACTTCGCTGTGGGAGCAGTGCTTGGGCAACGATTGGACAAATTGCCTCATGTGATCTACTATGCCAGTAGAACACTCAATGATGCCCAATTGAACTACACTGTGACCGAGAAGGAATTCTTAGCGATCATATTTGCTTTGGAGAAATTCTGGTTGTACTTGATTGGCTCCCACGTGATTATCTATTCTGATCACACAGCCATCAAGCACCTCATGGCGAAGAAAGATGCAAAATCCCGACTCTTGAGATGGATCTTGTTGTTACAAGAATTCGATCTCGAGATTCGGGACAAAAAAAGGGTGTGAAAACGTTGTAGCTGACCACTTGTCTCGTCTAGAGACGACCAACCCACAGGATCAAATCATTGACGATAAATTTCCTGACGAGCAGTTGTTCACGATCGAAGATAACCCTTGGTTTGCCGACATCGTGAACTACCTCGTGACCGAGCAACTTCCTGTGGGTTGGTTAAAATCTGACCAATCCAAATTTAGATCGTATGTCATATTCTTTCACTGGGACGACCCCTACCTATTCAAATACTGCTCTGACCAAATTTTTAGGCGGTGCGTCCCAGATTCCGAGTTCCAAAGTGTACTCCACTTCTGCCATTCTAAGGCATGTGGAGGACACTTTGGAGCAAAGAAAACTGCTGCCAAGGTGCTCCAATCTGGATTCTACTGGCCCACTCCTTTCAAGGATGCTTACAACTTTTGTAAGCAATGTGATAGGTGCCAGCGCCTTGGCAGGATTGGTCGACGTGACATGATGCCTTTGCAAAATGTCCTTGTTGTCGACATCTTCGATGTGTGGGGCATCGATTTCGTGGGTCCCTTCCCGAACTCGTTCGGGAATGTTTACATTCTGGTGGCCGTTGACTATGTGTCTAAGTGGGTTGAGGCTATACCCACAAAGACCAATGACAACAAGGTGGTCACCAAATTCTTGAGGGATATTTTTGCGCGATTTGGTACTCCTCGTACCATAATCAGCGATAGGGGTACCCACTTCTTTAATCGCTCCTTTGAAGCGCTTATGAGGAAATATTCAATCACCCACAAGCTTGCGACCCCATACCATCCGCAAACTAGTGGGCAGGTCGAAATCTCTAACCGTCAATTAAAGCAAATTCTTGAGAAGACGGTTAGTTCCTCGAGGAAGGATTGGTCTACCAAGTTGAATGACGCGTTGTGGGCTTTCCGCACCGCGTACAAGACCAATTTGGGTATGTCCCCATATCGGGTAGTGTACGGCAAGGCTTGCCACCTACCCGTCGAGTTTGAGCATCGTGCTTTCTGGGCGATCAAGACCCTGAATATGGATCTTGATCAAGCAGGAGTACAACGTAAGCTCGACATTGTGGAATTAGAAGAGCTACGCAATGATGCGTACGAGAATGCCAAAATTCATAAGTCCCGAGCCAAGGTGTTTCACGATCGCATGATTATGCGAAAGGTGTTTACGGCCGGGCAGAAGGTGTTGCTCTACAATTCCGGGCTTCATCTGTTTGCGGGTAAGCTCCGCAGTCGCTGGTCTGGCCCGTTTATTGTCCAAACCGTTTATCCTCATGGAGCGGTTGAGATCTTGAACCCAGGGAATGGGGACGTGTTCAAAGTTAATGGACAACGCCTGAAACCCTACTTGGAGGGGGCACCAGCCGAAGTCGAGGAGGTCATGTTCCTTCATGAACCTCCCTCGCACTCAACCATTCATACTCCCACGTGAGTGGTTGAGCGTTCATTTGTACATAGTTAAAAAAAAAGACTCCTTCAGTGAGCATCGATTGTTGTGGGCCCCAACCCTTGAGTATTTGGGCCCCATTTCTTTCACGTATTTGTATCCCTTCTTTAGCATCTCACAGGTTTTGAGGGAAGTTGGGTTGTGTCCATCAACATAGCCATGAACTCCCTTGTGTACTTCACGTTGGTGAGATCTATTCTGTTTCATGCATACATCCATGTAGTATTTTGCTCACATTCATTGAGGACAATGCATGAAGTAGGTGTGTGTGGGGGGGGGGGGGTGTTTTACGTGTGTACATAGTCGAGTTTTTTTTTTCGATTTTGTTTTCTTTTGTTTGCATTGTTAGGGTCATGTTAGTGTGCTGCATTTAATATCGATATATCTGCTTGCCATGATCCTTGGGTGACTTGTCTTCTTTTGCTTGCCTAAGTGCTTCAAATTTTCACATTTCTTTCAAAATATTCATGTGTTTGTGAAAGAAAATGTTTTGTGGGTTTTGCGTGTGTTTAGCATGTGCAAAACCGTTGAGAGGCAAAGTAAAAAGAAAGCTCCCAAAATTGTCTTGAACTTGATGCATTAGGATATTTGGTACAATGACTTTAGGATTTATCGAGTCGTTAGGATGCACCCCAGCTTTCCTTTGGGGGTGAGTAATCATAGGATTTCAGTGCTCAAACATTCAAAGAAGTCCACCCTGAACCTAGTGAGTCAATAATTCGTGTTTGTTAATTTAGGAAGTTTGTTGTAGTCAATGACCCTCTTAATCTTGTTGTGAGACATTAGTGTAGGGGTTTTGGTTCATGTGTAGATAAGAAATAAGTGAGTAGATGTTCTCTCTTCTCGCACGGCTCCTATCACTCGGGAAAGTAGGTCTGAGGGGACTTTGTGCCTGGTGCTTTCGAGTCATCTGACTTGGGATGCGCCGACCGAACTCCCGTTACACGGGTGGTAGGGATTGCCCTATGTGGAGATTTGGGGAAAGGTGTACGTGATAATGTAAGTCCTCATGGGCAATGATGCACGAAACCTGACCCTGGGAGAATGAAGCTCCAACTAATAAAATGAAAAAAAAGAAAAAAAATGTGAAAAGAAAAAAAAAGAAAAAAAAATGGTAATGCAAATAAGAACCTTAATGGACCTTACACTTTGTATCACTTGAGGATCTTGAGGTTGTCCATGTCTTTCACTTAATTCCTTATTTAACTAACACGAATGGTTCATTAAGTTAGGTGTGTGGACTGATTACCTATATAGAGTCGGCCCGTAGGATTACCGCGTCCAATGATCGACAACATAAGTCCAACGAGTCGAGTGTCTAGATTGAATAATGCATCTTGTTCGGATTTTGTGGGTGTATCCGCTGAAAACCCTCAGGAGACAACACTCCTCCTCCTTGGCAACAAGGAGGTTTAACGGCTTGTTGCACGTGCTAAGTGCAATCGTGATTCCTACGAAAGTGAGTTAGGATTTCTTGTTTTTCGTTTGCTTTTCTCTTTCTTTGTTTTGCTCGGGACTAGCAAAAACTTAGGTGTGGGGGTATTTGATTGACATCATTTCATGCTTATATTTGTATCTTATATCCATTATCTTACACCTAAGCAATGCTACGTGACAAGTTTTATGTTTAGTTTTCAGGAATAAAGAGGTTTGAAGAGAAGAGCCATGAGAGGACCCAAAAGCAGGAAAAATGACTTAATTATGAGACCTGGGGACTAAGATGCAAGGGAGAAGGACCTGATCGTAAGACCAAAGGACCTAAGAGCAAACCAGGAAACTCCACACCATCATGGGGAGTATTTTGCCAATTCGATTCGGGTCGAAGCTCCAACAAACCAACCAGATGCATCCAAGACCAAGACACACAACAAGGAAGGCCCACAAACAAATCCAGACGGATCTGGAGCATATAGGCCGCCACTTGGCGGTCTGGAACCGCCAACTGGCGGTCTGGATTGGCCCAAATCCACTTAATTTTCTCCTGGACTTGTATTAATGTGTGCTTAGTCTATTTTTGGTATTGGTTTAGTCCCATATCGGGGGATTGTCCCGGATTAGCTTTTTCCATGCTTATAAATAGAACTCTTCACCTCCCATTGTATCCATCTCTCTCTTTGGTGGCCACCTTCCCTACTAAGAGTGAAGCCTTGAAGCAAAACTCTGGTGGAGGAAGAGCTACTTGTAATTGAGTGAGTTAATAATAGAAGTTTTCCTTTAATTGTGTTGTTTCTTTCTTAGTTTAAATTCCTTCCATATGCATGTTTGCTTGTTTGTTTTGTTTTATGCTTCTTTAATATTTCTTGCTTGATTAGTATAAATTTCATTTCAGTATTATACTTGTTTTTGTTAATATAGTTAGTGCAATGAGTAGTGAGTAGTTTCATCCCCATTTGGGGGGTGGAGAAATATGTGATATAATCATGTAGTGTATTAAGTGTGTGTTATCTTAATCCCTTGAGTTTTAAATGATTTCCATAACCTTCTAATGGGTCTCCACTCTTATCTTTGATATGCTAATGCTCTTGAATGAAGCTTAGCTTATGCTTTGATTAGTGGACCTATTTTATGGGGAATGATAAGGTTAGGATATGGATGAAGTTAATATTGGAAACACAAGTTGTAGTGTATGAGCTCTTGTTGCCTTTACCTTAGCTAATGTCTTGTATGTTTTAATGATGTAGTCTTATCTTAATTCATGTGGAGGCATAGTAGGGTCTAGTCTTTATACTTGAGTTCATGTAGCTTCATTCCAACTATTGTCTTGTATGTTTTAATGATGTAGTGAAATCTTAATTCATGTGGAGGGAAAGTTGGATGTAGTTTTATGATTTCATGCACTACATGTTGTGAAGAGCTTAATGAACACACACACATACACTTCTTTATGTTCACATTATTTCTCTACCCCCTTTGGGGTTTAGTTTTATCGTTTCTTCTCCATCTCATTTCAGCTTTGTAGTGTAGTTTAGTGTAACCAATCATTTTCTCCTTTCTTTACCTCTCGCCTTCGCACAAACTAAGTGTCGACACACCTCCCAGTGGACGACCCGTATTTGCCACCGCTTCAACGCGGCCGTGCACTTGCGGTAGAAATATAAAACGATCAATCTTGGATACGAATCCTCCAGTCTTTTGTGGTGATTATGATTACATGTATCTTTTATGTTGTATTTTGATGTAATCATATGCTTGACAACTATTATATTCAGTGCACCCGGTGTATATATTTTAATAGCATTCCTTGTGTTTGGTTGTTGATATATTCGTTTGTTTCTTTTTAAAATAGTTCTATTTTCCACTGTTTCGGGGACGTTACACTCTTTGGTAGAAGGTGTGTTCATCTTTTTTTTTATTTTACATGTAGACAACTACTTGTTGGATCGCGTGGGTTATGGGTCCACAATACTAATCACAATTTTACGCTAATTACCTACTTGTTTGATCTATCAAAGATATGCAGTGGAATTTAAACTAAACAAGCAAGTAAAAGGAAGATAATGCAAACCACGATGGACACGAGGGTTTTACAGAGGTTCGGCCACCGCCTACGTCCTCTCTTGCAAGCTCCGCTCGACACTTCGAGCTCCGCTCACGACTTCACTATCCACTCCCCGTTCCGGGCCGGGAGAGAACGACTTTTACAAAACAAGCACCGCGAACACCCTCGCTTGCTTGACTTTCTTCTCTCACAATCTGAGAGGAACACTTCGGGCTTTCACCAAAGTCCTTGCTTCTTCACAAACGAAAACTTTAGTGAAATACACTCTCTAACTTGAGCACACTTAGCTTATGATGTGGAATTTATCTTAAGTGTGGAAATTGGAGGCTTGGAGTGTTTGGGATTCTCTCTAATGTTTTGGACAAGTATGTAGTGGGAGAGTTGTGTTAAAATGTGTTTTACAACTCGTTATATAGGCATTAGAGAGAATAGATCCGTTGGGGTTGATTGGATGAGTGTTGGTGTATGATACACAAAACAGAAACTCGCAGGACCCAATTCTGAGTTAATTCGGTCGACCGGATCGGTCTGAACGGTCGACCGTTTGGCAGTTTTAAACTCAGTTCGGTCGACCGCCCAACGCTACAACTTAGGTACACTTAAGTGAACGGTCGAACTCCGAAAAGTATTCGGTCGACCGATTTGCACCAGGCACTTTGGGGTTGACAAACAATGATCAATTCGATCGACCGAGATAAGGTCTAGCGGTCGACCGATTTTGTCCAGGAGGTTCGGGTTTGTCAAGAAACAGATATTCAGTCGAGCGAACAAGGTCCTCGGTCGACCGATACATGAAATGTATTTGGGGTATATTTGGTTAATACGAATACGACCGTTGGGTATAATACGACAAAATAAACGGTAGGAAAAATAAGTTAATACGGTTGACCGAAAGGGCATATACAGTCGACCGAAACCGGGCAGTGAAAACACAAACAGGGTAATTGTTCACTCGGTCGACCGAACGGTCTGTTACGGTCTGTTACGGTCGACCGAATGTGGTCAGACTGTTAGGGTTCATGTTTAGTGTTTTCCGGTCTAAGTTTGGGTGATCTATTGAAGTCCAAATTATGTGAAATTTCGTGTGTGGCTTCTATAAGGAACCTAGTGTGTGTTTAAGTAGTTTTTAGCTCAAGTATGCTCAATTTACACAAGTTCGTAAGACTCAAAGAAAATACAAAATACATGTCTTCAAAAGAGTTTGATTACATGTCTTGACTTGATTTTCCTTTCTTCCTTGAGTCTTGATCACCTGTAGAGGTTAGTACAAAACAATATATGTGCAATGCAACATGTGTGTTACTCTACATGATCATAATTAAGATTAAGTTGATTGAATCATCAAAACATAGATTAAGGCCAAAAAACCAACACTACTTTTACATAAACTTTGATCATATTGATAGCATCCTTAGTCATTTTCTTTTAATAGTCGGCTATAATATTTCTTGCCAACTAAAGTTGCTGTTACTTAAGGGAGAGGATCAGATTAGACATATACCTTTATTACTTTAAGTAGGTTGAATAATTTCGGAATTACCACTGAGTTCGAATATTTAGTAAGATCTTAGATAACTTTAAGTCTTATTAAAACCACCAATTGAACTTTTTTGTTGGTCATTTTAATCTCAATTTCCACTCAAAGTCGAAGATCGAGTGTCAAGTTAAAAACCTTTAAGCTTCGGTTCGCTATTTTATCATGACAATGCGCATAAAAGGAGTTTCGAGTTCCAACATGGTTCAACATCATTGTTCTATGATAATTTCATCCCAAATTAAAGAGTATCAATGGTAATATCAAATATCCAAGGGTATAAGTAAAAAAAATTAAATAAAGGATAACTACAAAATGATTAATAATTAAATATCTCTCTTATCCTCCCACCAACTTTGGCGAAGTCGTATATTATCATACAAACAAAGCCAAATTTCAAACCTAAACCGTGGATTAGTTATAGCAACACCTACACCCGATCTTGATACCTACATCATGGCAAGACGTGGTAAAGATCTTCTCCTCTCAGCTCTTCTCTTTCTTCTATTCTTTTTGCCGTCGACGTCGTCCAGCGAATCAACGGCAGTATATGACATCAACAACAGCACTCTTCGTCGGACCAACTTCCCTGATGGTTTCATCTTTGGGGCTTCCTCGTCGGCCTATCAGGTTATTTTGATTTTTTTTTCATTTTTTGTATATATGATCTATTCTATAATATGTAGCTGTTGAATTTATGGTTTTTGTTTCTTCTCTGTGTTAATAGTATGAAGGAGGTGCAAGAGAGGGCGGACGAGGGCCAACCATTTGGGACACATTCACACACCAATATCCAGGTAATTAAGAACATGTTGTTAAAACAATTAATACATTTAACAGCAGGTTATGCATATACAATCAACACAACACATATATATCGTATTCATCAAATGGGGCTAGCTTAGTTGGGACATCATTTTATGTTGAGATATAGTATGTCAAGACTAGGGATCGAATTACAACAATCTTATTCGGATGTTTTGGATGTTTGAGATTTAAAATGATGGTGAGTTGAAATAGATTAAATTAAAAAAAATACATAACGTATTTCAATAACAAAGTTTTGTTCGTGTCTATTGTCCCATGTATATGTAATGTGTTCTTGCTTGTTTTATTTAGGATAACCTTTTTTTTATGTTCAGAAAAGATACGTGATCAAAGTAACGGAGATGTGGCGCTCGATTCATACCACCGCTATAAGGTACGGCTACACACATGTAATATAGCTCTTAATTGGAGGTACAGACGTTCAATCCTGAATGTCATCATTTGCTTATCACCACAGATTTAACTTGAAAAAGAAAAAGGACGAAAACGGGATTTGGAAACCGAACAATGTTCAACCTACCCTTTTTATTTTATTTTATTTTATTTTATCTATCTAATTCCATTCTATTTTTAAAATCTTGATCATACAAAGATTAAAGATCTTTATATGAGCTAACTCAGATTGTTCAACCTACCAATTGGGTTATTACGAGTTGATAGATTTTTTTTTACAAAAATGATTGGATGTTAGGTGGGCTGTCATTTTCTGGTTTGGTTCAATAGTCCATTCGACATACTTTTTTGCTTGGGATTTGTTTTCTTGGAATTTCGCTTAGCATTAATAAGGTCATATTTGTTGTTTGGTTGTGTTTAATTTGTAAGAAATCTAATATATGCACAATCGAGGTGAATTCTAATTAAACCTGATGTAATTTCAAATTTTAATTGGTTTAAATATTAAAATTAGGACTATTTTTGGATAACAGTACAAAGAAATAGAAAAATAGTAATGAGTATATGGAAATCTTACAAATCGTCAAAGAAGAGGGGAGCAAACTATTTCAGATAACAGTGACATTTCAAAGCTCAAAAGATCAGTTGAGAGTTATTTGTAATTAATTTAACTTAATAAATAAAGGATAGTGACGTTCATACTTACGCAAAAACATGATTGACTTTTATGCTTTTGAAAAAACTGAAAGTGTTAGGAAAGATGGTTAAGCTGTTTTACTAGTATTTGGTATCATAATTTACTCTTTAAAGCTCTTGTGATAAAGCTCTTTAGTTGGTTCACCATCTCCATGAAATAGAAGCCCTTAAAGTAGTGGACGGTAGATTCAACTTTATCGTAGAACGTTGACACTTTTCTCATTTAGCAACTAGAGACTAGTTTTTTTAGCACACGTCCAAACAAATATGTATTGAAGTAGGGCCGTACAAGTCAATTGACTTTTTTGTGCGGACGAATTGCTTGAGTGTCATCAAGAAATAATTATATTGACAATATATCATTTGAAAGTCACTATTTACACTAATGTCACAGAAAACTCAAAACTTTGCTCTAATACTACTAATTTTTTTCCAATGTCATTCCGTTAGTCTTCCGTTAACTTCTCTGTTAACGTCTGTTAGTTTATTAATATTTAATAGAAATTTTGCAGAATCACCCTAAATAAACTCAAAATTCATAAATTTCATTATATGAGTTGTAAAAATTACAAAAAATACTCAAAAATTGCAAAAAAATAAAATATTATTTGGAAAACAGAAACACAATTTTTTCGTCAGGCCGTGATGGATCCGGGATGGTCAGGTTGGGTTTTCTTCGTTTGTTCGGGTTGGTTTTTGTTTTCTCTTAATTTTGAAGTATACAACCACAATTGAATAAACATATACATGGGTATGTCATGTCATCAACTCTTATATATATATATATGTATGTATGTATGTATAAAGAGAGAGAGAGAGAGAGGTGGGATCCACTACCATTAAATTATGTTAACACATAATTTAAATCCAAATTTGACAATAATATCAAATCTAAACTCCAAATTGAAAATCCAAACCGTAGATCTTGATCTACAACATACGTAGATTAAAGACGTTGAAAATCATAAAATTTAGTAATCATTTCATATAAGTTCTAGAAATCGAGTTTTTTAATGAATGTAGTACGTTCATTTTTACATCTCTAAATATTGTGTAAAACATGTTCCAAATTTTATGATTTTCGACGTCGTTAATCTTCATATGTTGTAGATAAAGATCTACTGTTTGGATTTTCATTTTGAAATTTAGATTTTATATTATCGTCAAACGCAATCATGTGTCAACTTAATTTAAGGGTAGTAGATCCCTCCTCATATATATATATATATATATATATATATATATATATATAGGGTCAAGCTCTAGTGAGCCCAGGGCTCATCAAATTTAGTTTAAGCCCCCTACAATCTCACCGTTGGATCTTATTTACAGTTAATCTCACCATTCATTAGCATAACCGTTTTTTTTCTTAATCTACCTTACATTTTGAAATGAGTGGTGGATATTGTGGGGGCTTAATTTAGTTTGATTAAGTCCTGGGCTCACTTGAGAATTCCTGTATATATATATATATATATATATATATATATATATATATATATATATATATATATATATATATATATATATATATATATATATGTGTGTGTG
The DNA here is from genome assembly GCA_963682175.1 of Triglochin maritima. Lineage (NCBI taxonomy): Eukaryota > Viridiplantae > Streptophyta > Magnoliopsida > Alismatales > Juncaginaceae > Triglochin > Triglochin maritima. The sequence goes on from OY821785.1 coordinate 11,089,388, forward strand.
TGTGTGTGTGTGTGTATTGGAGTTCATGACATATAACACATGTATATGTTTATCCCAATTACAAGCAAACATTATATATATAGGCCAATGGAACTGAATGAGTTCTTATAGTCAACTTGGTTGTGACACTCAAAATTAAGATATTTTAAAGTTATTTTTTTAAATCAAACTTAATTATTTGTTCTCTTAAGCTATAACATGTGAAAATTTTAGGTTAATTGAAATTAATTTCACCGTTGATTTAAAGTACTCGTATTTGAACGACTGAAATTTACTGAATTTGGAAATGTTCAGATCAGGAATTATGATGATCCATTTGATCTGAAATTTTTATCACATGTTCCTTATATATAGTATATCCTACCTATATATTTTCATTGAAAAAAACTACAGTCAATCTTGGCTGTAGACCTTCTACACCCCATTTTTTTCATATTTATATTACAATATTTATTTGAATTGTTATTTAATTTATATAATTGAGCTCTTGAAAAAGACATTGAACAACGTTCATATATGTTCGATCGTTTTGATAAGACGCTTTGAAGCGTTTGGGAATCTGCTAACCTACAAGAGACACCCTATTCGGCTATTCTATTCTGGCTATTTTTTGGTACCAATCACACCATAAATATAATTATTTGTATTTAAAGCAATCCATTTTCCTTTTTAACCACATATAGTTTGTTCGTTCAGGAAGATGTGTTGCTATTGAAGGAGATGGGCATGCATACTTACAGATTCTCAATCTCTTGGTCAAGGATACTTCCAAGTATTAAGACTATTCTGTACCAACCCATATCTTAAAAAAGAATTACCCATTAAATACTCTCATGTAATTTATATAATAATAACTAATAAGGTTATTGTTGCAGATGGGAGCCTAAGTGGTGGCATCAATGCGGAAGGAATCAAATATTACAACAACCTCATCAACTTCATCCTACACAATGGTCCGTATTGTATTGCTTTACATTTCAAAAATTTATTTAACGAAATAGATAAAACTTTCTTGTTATACCTTCAATTATCACATATTCTCAATTTTTATGTTAATACAACATTTTTTAACACTAAATTTTAAATTCCTCAAAATACAAGAGTTCTGTAGCGACGGAACCAACTTAATTATTCCTTACTCTAAAAGACATACTCTTCCCTATCTCCATAAATTAAATAATGCTCCATGCATTTGCTTATATGAATCCTTATATTTTCTAGAGATTTTTATAGTTTTAAAATAATTATAGAAATTACAAATCGCATTCATGGACGTTATAGTCTTACAGATGTCCTTGCAGTTTTTACATAATTATAGGTACTCACAAATTATTGATTTTTTGAGCAGGATTGACTCCATTTGCAACCATATTACATTTTGACACTCCCCAAGGCTTGGATGACGCTTATGGGGGCTTCTTGAGCAAAAACATTGTGTTAGCAAAAACAAACCAAGCAAAACACTTTTTATTTATGTGACATCCGACACTCCTTAATTTATCCAATGACGATCGATTATACTTGAATGCAGGAAAGATTTCTCCGATTACGCTGAGATTTGCTTCAGGGAATTCGGCGATCGTGTGAAGCACTGGGTGACAATCAACGAGCCTTATATCTATAGTGTCTTCGGTTATGCAACGGGTGTTACTGCACCAGGTCGGTGCTCACCTTCGGTAAATACTAAATGCACCGGCGGGGAGTCCGGAACCGAGCCTTATGTTGTAGGTCACAATATATTGCTTGCTCATGCTGCTGTGGTGAAACTATATAGGGAGAAGTATAACAAGGTCAGTATTCTAGCTATTTACTGGTGTCTTTGGATAACAATGAAAGAAAAAGAAGGAAAGGATAGATAAGAAACGAAGAGAAGAGCAAAAAATGTGTGCTTTTTCGTTGTTTGTAGAGAAACAAGATAGGAATGAAAAATAAAAAAGGTTGGATCATATTACTAAAATACTCGTGTTTGATTGAACATGTTATTTTATTTTGAGGTATTTTAGGAAGATTGGACAATTTTAAGTGGGAAATAACTCAATCTCTGATTCTCTTTAAAACTGGAGAGGAAAATTGAAGTCCAATTTGCATTGAAGAGTTTTTCTGTGTTTCTTTTCTTCTTCCTTCAATTCCTCTCCATATAAATTATTATCCAAACGTTATAAAAACTAATTTATTCTCTTTTCTCTTCATTATAAGTATTATTTGTCAAATGTTTTCAATGGATACCCTCCATTATTATTTTATACAAGCTTGACCTTTTTTTGTTTTTTGGATGTGAAATTTGATGCAGTAGATAGCTAAACGATAAGAGGGAGGTTATAGAGGTTGTGAATACTTTTAAAATTAGAGAGTATAGGTGAAAATAAGGGTGGTAATTTGAGTCATGACATGATAACGCGACGTGAACTCGACATGGAGAATGCGAGTCTAGGTTTGACATAAATCAGTTTATAGATACCTATATGACACGATTAACATGGTAATTAAATGGGTAAAGTTTGTGTTTAGCACATGTAACCTGTGTCTAACCGGTTTATAGATACCTATATAATACATATATGTATTTGTAGGATTATATATAGTTACAAAATTAGTAAGAATCTCTATAATTTCCATCTTTTATGTCAAAATATTTTAATTAACAATCAACAACCAATTACATAGCTATTTATGGTAATTTCATAGTCTTTTCCAAACCAAATTGCAATTAATTGTTGTTGAGTTTGTCATAAATAATAGTTATATAGGTAAGAATAAACTCATACATAAACAAACACAACCCATTTAATAAACATATTATATGGGTCAGGTTTATTGGTATGATTTTAAATGGGTCGGATTTGAGTTTTTCTTTTCAACCCGTTTAATAAGTGGGTCGGGTTTGGGTTTGTGTAAATCGGGTTGAGTTATAAATGAATTTGACATGAATACGACACGGTAATCCGAGTTACCACCCCTAGTGAAAATGAAACCATGCATGTAAAAAAGGGTAAATGGCAAAGCCACTTGACTCATCTTTGGATTATCTCATTGTTAGGTCTAAATTCTCATACGTACATGATTTTACTGTCATTTTTATTTTTTACTTGCAAATCTTTCAGGCTCCCAATAAGGGTATAATTGGAATAACAATGATAGTCCATTGGTACGTCCCTCTTGATGATTCAAAGTCCAGTAGTGAAGCCGCAGGTCGAGCTTTGGATTTTATGTACGGTTGGTGAGTACATGTTAACATAATTACACTTATAAAATTTCTATGTTTTGGAAATTAACAGGAAGACCACTTAAAACACACATCATTTGTAGCTATCATTTTGCTTCCTTAATGGAGTTGTCATAATTTCATCAGCTAATCACATATTCAGTGGCGGATCTAGAGAATTTAATCAGTGAGGGTCAACTTCCCAAGTAATAAACATCACGTAGACAAACAATTCCAAAAGAAAAATATACTTTAAATAGTTAATTATATATAGAGTAGCAAAAAAATAACATGATGTTAAAGTGTTACAAAATTTCTCTCTGACTTTTCATATTCTGAAATCGTCTCATAATAGTGTCGTTATCTATTGTAGAGAATATATATTTCTCAATGTAAGTAATCAAGTAGTCATTCATAAATTCATCTCTCATCCTATTACCATGTGGACTCTTGATGATCTTCATTGCTGAAAAGGCTCTGTCGACGGTATTAGGGGTGTAAACGAGTCTAAACGAGCCAAGCTCACGGTGTTTGAACTCGGCTCGTTTAATAAACGAGCCAAATGTTATGTTTGGGCTTGGTTCGTTTGCTCGTTTTAAGTATATGGTCGTTTAATAAACAAGCTTTGCTCGTTTATTAAACGACCATATAGTTAAAACGAGCAAACGAACCAAACCCAAATGGAACATTCGTTTGCTCGAAATTTTATATATGGTCTACTTTTAAGTAATTGGGATATAGAAAATATTATGTTTATTTGTGACATATATGTAATATGTGTATAAACTTAAACGAGCTCTTATCGAGCTAATCGAGTCAAGTTGGGGCTTGACTCAGTTTATTAAATGAGCGGATTTTGATGTTTGAGCTTGACTCGTTTAATAAACAATTCGAGCTCGAGCAGAATTTGACAACATTAATGATAGTTGTGGCAACATGCAAGATCAAAGTCAACTTGACTAATAAATATTGTAGAGAATTTTATGTTTGCTCAAGGAAAATTGCAACATAGTCCTTCAATTTTGCCAATATTACTATGCTACTTCTTTTTAGAAGGAAAAAAACTCAAAGTTAAGGGATTTTCCCCCAAATTTAAGTGGGGCCCATGACCCCCACAACAATGTATGTGGCTCCACCACTGCACATATTCAACAAATCTTGAGACTAATATACCTAATTATGCAGGTTCATGGACCCATTAACAGAAGGAGACTATCCATTTATCATGAGAAGTCTTGTGGGGAATAGACTTCCAAAGTTTAGGAGAGAGGAATCCGAAATGATCAAAGGATCATTTGATTTCATTGGGATCAATTACTATACAGCCAAATACGTCTCTAGTGTTCCCGTATTGAAAATTCCAAAACCCACCTACCAATTTGATTCTTACACAAATATCACAGGTCAGATACATATCATAGACATTAAATCCTTGAGGTGTGAAGTAGTTTAAGAAGTTGTGATTTCTAACTGATGATTCTATTCTTTCTCTTCAGCATTTCGCAATGGAAAACCAATAGGGCCGAGGGTATGCAACAAAAATAAATATTCATACTTCCCATATATTTCATGATATATATTCAATAAAATAGCATGTAAATTGATCATGTAATTCCTCACAGGCTGGATCCCTGTGGCTAAATATTTACCCACCTGGGCTAAAGGAGTTGTTGCTCTACACAAAAATCAAATACAACAGCCCAACCATCTACATAACTGAGAATGGTAATTAAAGTTTTTTCGTGGGATTAATTATACATTCCTGTTGCTCCGATTAACTTACAATTTAAATGTTGTACAGGCGTTGACGAGGTCAATAACGTCGATTCGGCACTCGAAGAGGCTGTAGACGATGATATGAGATTGAAATCTTACAAGGAACATCTTCACTACGTCATACAAGCTATGAGGTCAGTCTACCAAGTTGTGACCTTGAATTGTGACAATAGATAATTATTATTACCTGATGGGACCTTGTGGGAAGTAGCTGATGAGCCAAGTTGTATCTACTCCAAAGCCGTATGAATCTTTTTGCAATTTCTACAAACACCATCTTTTAATCCAGGTCGAGCATATCTCTCACAAAGAGAAAACGGAGATAAGACAATGATTATTAAGGTCTTGTGTTGAAGCACTACAACTCCTTGTATAACACGTCTCATATTGTGTTATAATAAACCTCAATTCCACTTACCTTAACGCGTTTCCAAATAGTCTAGCTTAGTCAAATCGATTAAGTTACTCTAAGTCACCTTTTATTATCATCATCATCATTACAATATGTGAGCTGTATGTTGAGATTTAATTAAAAAGACACAAAAAGTTAAGCACTCATTATATATCGATCGTTTATCAATTCTTCTTGCTTGCTCTGCAGTTTAGGTGTTGACGTGAGAGGATTTTTTACATGGTCATTGTTGGACAACTTTGAATGGGCAGAAGGCTATACTGTTCGGTTTGGATTATTCTACGTTGATTACAAGGATGGATTGAAGCGGTACCCTAAAAAATCAGCTCTGTGGTTCAAAAGCTTTTTGAAACCGCCAATCAAACTTATGGAAACAATGTAAGACTAGGTTCCAGGATGGGACAGTGTAAAATTGGTGGAACAATCCTGTAACTTGGGTGGATGTAAAAACACTATTTATTATTTCGTTCGATTGATGGAGGAACATATACGTCGTATACTTTCATGTCGTATTTTTTCATGTATATTAGTCATTTTGACTATACACGAACACGAAATAAATTCGTGTACCAATATAGGCTACACGAACACGACCCATCCAGGTTCGTGTAAACACGACATGAACCCAAAAATACACGAATTTTTTATTTAATTTCAAAAATCAAGAACTGATTTTGTTACGTGACAACAAAATTTGTTCATCTTCGGCTTCATGGCCAAGTGATGAGCTATTTGAGATCTCTGCTGAGTATTTATAGGTGGGAATGAAAGTGAAAATCAGACTAAAGTTTAACATATATTATATTCAATCGAGAACAACAAATTAACAACCACGTGGGCTGGTTAGCTGCCGGTATTCTTCTCTTGTAGATGCAAGTTTGACTCTTGCTAGCCCATGTTTTTTACGGATTAAATTTTTTATTGATAAAAAGTTAAAAACTATTTATGGTACGAGTATCAAACCTGCGACCTGTCCTGCTTATAGGAGCCGACCTTACCATTGCGATAGCATGGATAGTTATCTGGGATTGTGGTCATATTAATAATATCGTGTATATTTGGGTATTTTCGTGTACATGAATTTTAGACACGAAATTTTTTCGTGTCTGATATGTGGTACACGACACGAAACACAAAAACTCATGATCAAAATACTATTTTTCGTGTCGTGTTTGGTGTCAAATTGTCAGGCCTACATATATAGATTGAATTGGATTGGATCACAAATAAGTAGAGCCTAAGGATAAAGTTATCAAATTCCCACTGCTTCTAATTGTGTTGCAATTCAATCACGTAAACTCACAACTTGACAATGCAAAACACCAACAAATCTTCACCAACGAGTTGGCAGCTATAGCAACCAAACCTTGACTTTTTTCCCAAGCTTCAAAGATCACTGCCTGAACCACTCTTGTCTAACTTCTTATTCCAGAAACTGAACTGCTATTCGTCGCCGTAAAACTACTTAAATCGCCCGTAAGATTACCATTTTGCCCCTCTACACTTTCTACTAATATAACTCCTCATTTCACTCTTTTAACACAACTTTCTCTTCATATCACACTTTTATTCACCAAATACGATGTCTCGGAGGCCAGGGAAAGAGCCAGCGGACACCCCGGACTACTCACATCTGGTAAATCACCTTGTTTATTTCAATTAATTTTAATTTTTTTTTTTGAGTCGGGCGACCGCGGGAGGCAAATGTAGTTCACCAAATACGATGTCTCGGAGGCCAGGGAAAGAGCCAGCGGACACCCCGGACTACTCACATCTGGTAAATCACACGGTCGCGGTAACTGCCTCCCCCAACGTTCGTTATAGGGATATCACAGAGCCTTATATACCTGATCGCGTGTTACGTCAGTTAGGCTACGTTCAGGTGATCCCGGTTGACATTCCGACGTCCAAGCATGAAGTACGGTCTGCGACTGCCACGATGTACGACGTCAGGCACAGCGTTTCGTCTGCGGAATCGGTTTGGAGGACATTTCCGAGACTAGGACGACTACACCTGGCCGATCTGAGTCGTAGCCGCGACCCCTCCACTTGTGCTCCAGATTATTTGCAGTGGTTCGGTAGGTGCTCACATCCACTACTCGTACGCGGTATCATTCCGAGACCGGAGAGAGCACTGGATAGGACATGTGCCGATGCGGTAAGTTTATCTAATTTTATATTTAATTGTAAAGTATATTTTGTTATTGTACACTAATTTTTATTTTACATACAGTGGATGAGTAGGGCGATACGGTGTACGCAGCCGTTCTTGCGAGAGAGAGACGTCATGCCGAGTGAGGCAACGAGACTTGCATGTACAGATTGGGATCGCCTGATCGAGGATTGGAACAGCCAGTTGGGCATTGCAGACCATGATTCAGATGCTGAGTTGTAGTTGTCTTGCTTTTACTTTCGTTTTGTTGCACTGTTAGTACATTTGTTGGTATATGCTTATGTTTATTTGTGTACTCTTATTATTTATTTCTGACGAACATATCTTCTACATATTTCTTTGACTATCGTATTGTTTAATATTTATTTTTCACGAAAAGATTTTCAACTTATTTCTTTAGATATGAAATAATATTTAAATTTAAAATACGGTAAAAAAACAACACGATATAAGTAGAAATACACGATATATTATACATTACAAAACATTACAAATTACAATCAACGTAACCGGTTCCAATACTCCATCCTACTTTGGTACTGATCCTCCCATCCAACAACACTCTCATCTCGCATTTGATACCATAAGGTCGCTATAGGAGGTACTGGGAAATCATCAAGTAATTCCAAACGAATAAAATGAGCGTAACTCCCTAAATGAGCAATGACCAACTCTCTGACAGGCCTCGTCATGGTAGAGGGACACTCCCAGGGTAGAACGGTAAGACACGGGAACAACGAACCATCCGTTCCCACTGCGAAATACATGACTGCACACTTGTAAAAATTCGCAATAGGAAACAAGTCGGACCAAACCTCCATATAATGATCCTCGCCACAACCTCCCCCGCCCCAATCAATTTGTTGACGAGCCTCTCTCACATGGCCGAAATAGTCTGTCTCATAAATAGGATGTGCACCTATCTCATTAGAAATCGCACGACGGGCGTACGACCAGTTCTCCTGACCACCATGAAAGACATCGGCAACACATCGAAATCCACAGTTGCCATCAGCACGTACGTCATTCCACCTATGCAGAAATGGCAAAATGATTCCTGGCAGTCTATCATTATATGGGAAGTTGTCCACGTCAACCCGTCCGGACACTGTAAGATAGGTAAATAACAATTCATTAAAATAACAAAATTAGGAGATAATATATTCAACCCCATTTAGATTACTAATATATATTAAATAACATAACAACAAAGATATCGACATACCAGAAGATCCTATGCCCGTATTCAAGGACGATCGAGACGAATTAGACCGACGACCCCTGCTCCCACTACTGGCAGACCGACCACGACCCCTGCTCCCACTACTGGCAGACCGACCACGACCTCGCTCAACATACTCGAAGGCACTCGGGTCCCGACGTGTCGACTTTCCCCTAGGTCGACCTCGTACCTTAGTATTTTCTTCGGGTTCTCCATAGTTCGACTGATCGGGGTGTAACTGTTCGTATAAAATACGAGAGGCACTACGAATTACTGCAGGATCGCTCTGCGAGATCTCATCCACTAGCTTCCGAAAATGCTCGGTGTCTTGTGCTGACTGATCAACAAACTCTGACATCTGGACTCCTTCTCCGATAACAAGTGTTTTCCAGAATGGATGAATCTGCTCTAAATAAATTCCATCACCTGACGCGAAACACTCGTACATGGTACAGGCACAAGGAATCCCATGTGTTGTCAGGAAAGCACACCCACAACGATATTCAATTTCATCACTTAAGTCCTGCATTCTCTTCAACTCCCGAGTCATTAACGACAAGCAGTGATGCGAAACTCGGCCATTTATATGCTGAAACAGAGGACCTATGTACTGTGCCAAATTTCGACGTCTCGAATCTTCAAGAAAGTTCCGAATATTCGTCAGCTGCATTTCAATAGACGAGTTCACGCGGTCGAAAAGAGTGTCGAGAGCGGCAGTCGATGTAGTGATCCACTCTTTCAGAGCCGAATGTGCACTTTCCACCCTGCAGTTCGTAGTGTTGCCGAAATGAAGAACTTGATTCGTCCAATTCAACACGAATTTTTCCTTATGCACCAACCACGTGTCTTCCACATACTTCGTCAGCACTGGCCAGGAACTGTAAGAATCCTTCAGATTACGGACTGCTCTATCATAATCCGTCTGTGAATCAGAAAGCATGACTCTCCTCCATCTTCCACGTCTAAAACTCTCTGCAAGCTGCTTCTCCTTGCCGAATACGTGGTATGCGTAGTTGTACACGTCTTTGTTGATATGCCAGGTGCATAGTAAATGAGCTGACTCAGGAAAAACCTCTGCCACTGGTCGCATCAGACCCATCTCCCGGTCAGTAATTATTGCTGTCGGGCTAACAATATCCAATAACAGATCTCGCAACCTCTCCAACACCCACCGGTAACTAGACTCGGTCTCATCCTGCAAAATCGCATATCCGACGAGGAAATTCATATTTGTTGGAGTAACCCCAACCATCTCAAACAAAGGCATCTTGTACTTGTTCGTCTTATACGTCGAATCCATACAGATCACGAATGGGTATGTACGCAACAACTGAACTGAAGTCGGATGTGCCAAAAATGCGTGAGTCAAGACATTAGTTTCTTCATCTGCCACAATCCAATGCAAATACTTATGCTGCACTGCCTCTCTGAGAAACTGCTGCGCGGGATTCCTGTCTTCAGATTTCGTCCTCCTCATGTACTCTCTGAAGTTGTAAATGTGCCTTTGATTAGGATTATCGTCCGGAAATTTCTTCTTTACCGCCAACAAAATGTTACGGGGCCTTGCTTGTGCCTCTGTCATATCCCGAACAATTTGCTTTGCCCCAGCACTAAGTCCGCTGACCTGTCGGTGACCCTCTGAATAAACTGCCAATGGGTGGTTGTGCTGCCCAAACATGCTACTAGAAACAATAACCCATCCATCACGATCTCGTCGCTCCACCACTTTTACCAAAAACCGACAACCGCAACCTTTTCTTTTCGTATTCTTTCGCAGTGCAATACTCGTATCACGAGAACTCATCTCACGTCTGCGATCGCATCTGAGGTAACAATCCATCCGGTTATCTGCTTTTGGTTTGTACGATGATATAACCAAAAAAAATCCGGCTCCTATCGCAATTTGTTTCGCCCATTTACAACCTTCCTCGATTGTTGTAAATATTTCTTTACTGTCAAAAAGCTCACTGTAATCTACTCCATCACCACCGAAATCTTGCAACGGAACCTGAAAATTTTGAATTTAACAAAAAATTAAAAAAAAAAAAAAAACGGGCGGCTGGCTAGGCCGCCTCCACCATGGTGGAGGCGTGCATCTAAGCCGCCTCCAGCTAGGTGGAGGCGGCCTAGCCAGACGCCCGAGTCGGAAAAAAAATTCCGCCCCCGTTACCTCGCCGGATTCTGGTGCTTCGCCGGACATTTTCGTGGTGTTTGTACTGGGAATGTGAGTAAAACTGAGTCAAACACCTAGTTTAAAGACACGGGACGAAATCGGTATTAATTGATTTGTTAGGGGCAAAAAGGTCATTTTTGGGGCGATTTAAGTAGTTTTCCGACGACGAATAGTAGTTCCCTTCCAGAAACTCAAATGTCTTTTCATCTTTTTTGTATATATACAATAAGAAGACTTGAGAACTTTACAACTTCAAACTCAACTTCCTATTCTGAGCCACATAGCTTGAACATTCTTAAGTCTACAAGCTTCAAAGGCTGTGTGAAAATGTTTGCAATTTGATCTTTTATTTGCATAGTATTTTTAAGTTGTAGAACCTTTTTTTTCAATATTTGAAGCAGAAAATGATATCTTGTATATTTGCTCTTTCATGTGCTATTAGATATTTCACCAACACAATAGTTGACTTGGTGTGCATGCGTGCAATCGTGTGCGCTATGTATATGGTCTGTCTGTCAAGGATATTAAAATGATGTTAGTCCCCATTTTTCTAAGAAACCAATTAAGATACGTCGTGTTTTCATACAGTCCCACTATCAAACTGTGAATTATACAAATTTATCAAAGATAAAATAATTCTAATGTTGGGCCAAAAATCTTATTGTCCGAGTTAAGGTGACTTGACTAACTTAATCAATTTAGATAAACTAACTTACTTAAAAAATACATTATATTAAGTGGTAATTGAGGTCTATTACAAGTTTACAACACATGATGTGGGTGCTATATAAGGTGCATTAGAGTTTTCAACACAACATTACAACTATCCTTAGTGATGATCTCCACCATCTTATTGAGACAAAGCCAACATATATATAAGTCCAACGACCACTAGTCCAGAAAATGGCATATACGTCGGATATACAGGGTATATACATCGGATATAAGGCTTCATTGAACCATCTATATATACGTCCTATATACATAGACGTCGGACACATAAAACCCAACGTCTATTCGCTAAGTATAGACGTCGGCTATGAGGGCCGACCGACGTCTATACTTAGCATATAAACGTCGGTTGTGACTAGGAGCCGACGTCTATTTACTAGGTATAGACGTCGGTTTTCACTGGGAGCCGACGTCTATCCCTTTTTCTCTAGGTATAGACGTTAGCTACTCGGTACAACCGACGTCTATTCCCTTACCAGATTAAAAATAATAATACGAAATGTAGCATTCATAGATACCTGCATAGTAAACACATTCAACCTGCATAAGAAAAACATTCATCCACAAACACAAACAAATACACACATTCATCCACAAACACAAATACATACATACACAAACACAATCATTTAACACACTTGACATTCATTCCAAAAATGTTTGATTACATTAAGGCATAACATTGTATGTTTCTAATACAAGTAAACTTGTTAAATAAATGTTAAGTGATATGAGAACCTCTTAGTTCATTAACATGTTTCCGATAAAATAGCAAACCCATCGGTCGCGAGTTTGATCAAACTCCTGTTGCGAGTAGGGATCACTATTCTTTTGGAAGACCTATAAAAATACAAGTAAAAAATATTAAATCTAAATAATGAAACTATAATTATATAACTGAATAACGATTATATTACCTCGGTTATGGATACATTTTGAGGAGCAATTTTGAGGATTTCCTTCATGTATCTCATCACGTAGTAACCACATTTCGTATTTCCAGTCTGCTTGCGGTACTAAAAAAAATTAAATTCGCTAAATATATGTTCAATCACTTAACTTAATTAACAAAAATGGGAGAAAGTACTTACTCCCATTCCATGTCTTGTTACTCCCACTTTTGTTGTTGTTCTTACTCCACTTAACGCTCTGTAAACCTTCATTATCCTGAGTAGCACACGTTATTTAATACGAAGTCGATAATACTAATAAGAATACACGGATTACAAATATGATTATTAAAATGAACTTACGTTGAGACAAGTTTCTTGATGGATTCCCTTGGTTTAATCGACCTCAAAGGATCAAACCAATATGCCAAATTAGTCTCGGGACATAGTACGACAAGCATCCAATGAGCACTGTTTATGTACATAATTAGAAGTTTATTACGAAATAAAATTCTATGCCCATAGGACACAACACTTTCTTAGCATCATAAGTTCTATCTGGCAGTTCATTATGGTCTGGAAGTATCTCTTTCAATAGCTTCAAAAGTGATGTGAAACTGATATGGGTCCAACTATTTCCGGCTTTTAAATTGTACAACTTCAACATCGCTGACAATCTAGTAAATTTGGTGCAACCCTTATACAACAGCTTTCCATTGTCACTCAACAAACTACCAAGTAAATCACGGTTGGACGAAAACTTTTGAGCTATATCCTGAACCATTTCCTCTAGTGATCTCCCACACTAATATTGTCCCTGATTGAACATTTTAATTAACCGCAAGTGCACGGCCGCATTGAAACGATGACAAATACGGGTCGATCCACAGGGAGGTGTGTCGACTTTAGTTTATTCGAAGGCGAGTGGGAAAGAAAGGAGAGAAATGATTGATTAAACTAAACTATACTAAACTAAACTAGTAAACTAGAAAGGAGGAAATGAAAGCACGAAATGAACTAAACTAAGCTAAGCAACTACTAAGAAGAAAGATAAATCTCAGGAATGGGAAAACTCCCTAAGGGGTGGAGTGTGTGTGTACTAAGGAAAGAAAACATGCTTAAACTAATTATAAGAAGACTAAAACGACAAGTTAACTAAGTATGCAAGAATTGAAAAGACAAGACAATATGAAGAAAACTTAACAAAACATTTATTATTACTCACTCAATTACAAGTAGCCTCTCTCCACCAGGGTTTTTGCTTCAAGGATGTTACTCCTAGTAGAGAGGATGACCACCAAGAGAGAGATGAGATACAAAGTAGGATGAAGAGTTCTATTTATAGCCATAGAAAAAGGTAATCCGGGACAATCTCCCGATATGAGACTAAACATATACCAGAAATAGACTAAATACACTCTAATACACGACCCGACTAAACCGCATCGGATCCGGAGCAACCCAGACCGCCAATAAGCGATCCCAGCCTGCCAATTGGCTGTCTAAAGGGTTTGGATCATGTTAAGCTTTCGTGTGGGCTTTTCTGGATGTCTTTGTTTATGTTTGATGCGTCTAATTCGGTTGCTAGAGCTCCAACCCGAATAGAAATGCCAAAATACTCCCCATGATGGTGTGGAGTTTCTTCATTTGCTCATTGGTCCTTTGGTTTTGCATTCGGGTCCCTCTCTCTTGCATCTTAGTCATTTTTCTTGCTTTGAAGTCCTTTTAGAGTCTCTCCTTCTCAAACCTACTTATTCCTGAAACTTAAACATTAAATTCGTTACATAGCATTGTTTGGGTGAAAGATAATGGATATAAGACACAAAGATATGCATGATAAGATGTCAATTAGTCCCCGTCATTCTTGGAACAACTAAATGATTCATTTTCGCCGTGTCATATCCACCGTCTGTAACTTGGGTCAAAATCTTTCTCAAATAAATGATCTTTTTTTCTTAAAAGTCACCACTGACATATTATGACACTTACTGCATGGACAATATCCCATGTCTCTATCATTCATATTCTTTGAATGATCTTTGGCAACATCTAAGAACATATTTACTCCGTTCTCATACTCATCACTCAATCGGTTTGAAAGAATCCACTCTTGATCCATTTCAATCTAAACATTAAGAAAAATGATAGTTATTATTGAACACAATAAATAAAATTTCAATTTAAAAGAAGGTGTTCGTAGATGAGAAGATTTGGAGACATGAAGATGAGAAAAGAATGACTCAAAAGAGAAGAGATGAAGTCCTTAATCTAGCGTGAGAATAAGGAAGGTTAGGAACCTAACTAAGCAATCAAGGCCAAAGCAAGCATAGAGTCCACTATCGGTCCTTAGCACTAGACGACGCCTAACTTGGAGGTCCCACTAGTCTGTAGGAAATAAAAACCCAGAGGTTCCTAAAATCTCAGGGACACTAGATGTGCAACGACGTTCAGGCCGGAACGGTCTTAAACAACGAGGACCCTTAGTCTGTAGGAAATCAAGAACCCGGTGGTTCCTAAAATCTCAGGGAGACTAGATGGGCAACGACGTTCATGCCATAACGGTCTTAAACAGTTTCCTCTCCTTAATGCATATGTAAATCCTAGGGGCCAACGTCTAAATTGATTTTATTAAGGTTCTTTTATTAAGTGGTTTTTGGGCCAAGGAAATGGTGATGAAATCCCCCACCTCATCTCCTATAGGTGACTGCCCCTTAGGTGTTTTTCATACCTTTATATGAAAAACAACTCACTCTTGTTACAATGCAAGTCCTACTAACTAATGCGTACTTTCTAATGAATGATGAGTGAAAGAGATTACGTACCTTATGCCAGCAATCTACGTCAGAAATCGTAAAATAAATAATAAATACGATGAATGAAAATCCTATATGATGAATGACTTAGCAAATATTTTCTAATCTTTTGCTTTAGGTTATTAAAGGCCAAGTTGTATAAGGGGGTCGATGAGTTATTAAAAAGTAAACCTAAATAAATATTTAACTAAACTAAATAAGTTTCATTTCAGCATTTAACATTCTTATGAATTAGATTTCAGCATTCTCAAAATAAAACAATGCAAAACAAAACATAATAAAACATTATAACATTTCAGCATTCTCAAAATAATGCAAATAAGAAAATTTTAAAATATTCATGTTAAATTAAAGCATGAATTAGATCGAAGATGTATTATTATCAATTAGGCATGTATTCTTATCAATTAGGCCTGTTAAACCATCTCACACAAGGAAACAATCTATGACTTGAAGGGCCTAATCAAGTCTAATTTCAATTACTGAATATTAAAGACATTTTCCAAAAATAACAAACGGAGATTCGATCATTCTTCCTAATCAACTCGTTCTTTAACCAAGAATTGTTATTGGGGTACAATTTGATCTCCCGATGTGGTTTGATATCATTAGATTCATTCATAGCCACAATAAATTTCACATTATCTTATGAACATTATCTAAAAATAAGGAAAATAATCACGACAATTATCTAAAACAAAGAAAAACTCATAATCAGAATCTTGGACGCTTCCCGCACAGCAACGTCGCTCACTCCGCGTGCAAATCCAGAAATGATGTCGCTCAATCTTCGCAATGACGTCACACAACTACACAAATTTAAAAATCTCAATCCCAAAACGAATCCAAAACGATAAATTGATCTCAAGACTTAGGAAATGTACTACCCGTTTAAGAACTCAATTGGAACTCAATCACAAAAGATAACCATAATTGGTTGATTCAAGTCTCAATTTTCAGAACTCATATAGCAATAATTGCATGAAAACTAAAATTACGAAAACAATAAATGGATTATTGGGCTGAAAAGTTATGGAAAAGGTAAGGACGGGCCTTGAAACACAAATTAATGCAAATGACATTGATGCATTGCATACATTGCATCATATGTCTTTCATTTAGATTATTTTTATATAAATAAATGCTACTAAGGTATTGTTTTGAGCAATTGTGCAGAATTCAGGAGTTACAATGCAATTTACCAATATTCGAGCCAAAACGCATGTAGTGGACTCAAATAGATCACAAAGACCAATTAGCTAGAGATTCAAGCTCAAGTTGAAATCCAATTGATCACATAAAGGAGCCAGGGACTTGATCGCAAATTAGAAGGACTAAAAAGCTATTTTGGAGAAGTATTCAAGAAGAAATTAAATTCGGATCTCCAAATATATGCAAGAATCAATTCGGATGCGTGGAAGCCACCTAAATCATACCAAAAACACACCCGCAAAAGCACAAGACGATCTGGACCATCCGTGCGGCGGAATCGCCGCATCTAAAGGTCAAGATGCGGCGGAATCGCCGCATGGACTTCGATCCGCGCCTCCAATTTTCGTCCTGTCTTGTAATAACACGTGTCCTTTCCTTTAGCGTAATTGATTCTCTTGTATCGACTATAAATATCCCTAAACACGATGTTGCAAGACACTTTTCATTCTATAGCAATAAAATTCTGCCCTTTTATTTCTCCATTGTCTTTGTCTTTTGTAAGCTTAATTTTAGATTAATATTTCCTGTTCTTAATTCCAGAAGAGTAATTTAGTTGTTCTTGATTCTTTTTTCTCTTAGAATACTGTGTTGCATGTTTAGTATAATTGCATTTATTTTCGTACGTTATAGTTTTAGTGTAATATTTCTTTTTTGTAATCCCTCGATGATCTCCATGACCCCTTCTCCTCATCTTCACCCCATGGGTTTCTAAAACCCTCCAAAGGGTGGGAGTGACGGATTTAGGGTTAGAGAAGAGGAATCGTTTTTATTTTAACTTCTTGTTAGTGTTTTGATCATATGAGTTTTTGTTAAATCAATTATCATACGATACTTAATATCTCACTTGATTTATAATAATTTTCGTGACTCCTAATCTAACTCGAAGATCCATATCTCCCACCCGCTGGACTCATCTATATTAATTTTCTTTTTAAGTCTTGTTGTTTTTGCTTTAGAACATTAAAAACCAAAAATCTAAAACCCAAAAATTATTTCCCTCTCTTTCTTCCCCTAAATCGAAAATCACAAAAATACAAGAATCTCTCCCTCCTTGTGTTCGACCCGTACTTGCCACCGCTTCAACGCGGCCGTGCACTTGCGGTATAAATAAAAATCTCAACAAGTTTTTGGCGCCGTTGCCGGGGAGGCGACGAGAATTCCAAGTTTTTTTTGTGATTTTTGTTTGGTTTGTTTGGATCTTGGGTTTTCGCGATCTAACGTTTTCTATGTGCTTTTCAGGAAGTATTAGAGACGACGCAAAATTCCGGACGCAATCCAAGGTGACCAAGCGGCGAAATCGCCGCACCAGCAGTGTAGTTTGCGGCGGAAACGCCGCACGGGTTGGAGATCTGAGCCTGAAATTTTTCCTGGACGCGAACTATCTCTGGGTGGACGCGTAGAGAAGCTAGAAATTGTCGAGAGCGGGCGGCGAACCCGACTGAGCGTGCGTAGGTAACCTTTGTTGCCTTTTCCTCGAAATTTCTATTTTCGAAAAATTTCCTTCTTGGTAGAATTGCATGTGTAGGGCAAACTTCCATAATTGACACTAATTCAACTTGTGACCTAAAATTTTTGCAAAATTAGAAAGGCCTTAGTGCATGCATCATTTAGAGATTTTCTCGCATTATGCATGCTAAATTTTGCAAATCAATTCATTGTTGAAGAGTGCTGGAGGCAAGGTACGTGCGCAGTTTTTATCGATTGCATTTAAGCATATAAATTAGTTGCATATAACCCTTGCAATTGTCCCCCACTAAAGACCAATGTTTGACTATCTTTGCTAGATTTAAGTTAAACTATCTTAAGGGCAACTCCGTAGGAAAAGATACGGTGGGGATTTCATCACCCTTCCGTGACCCACAAATAACAATCCTAAAGTGTCACCCAAGCTTTAAAATTAAAATCAATTAGACATTGGCCCCTAAGGATTCGGACTCAATTAAGGAGAAGATTGGTTTGACTTGCTATGACTTGAAGCTGATCGAATTTAATTTGGTGTCTAGAAAGTGTTTTTGTGTTGACGTAAGTCTTCCAAGCGAAGTGGTTGTCTAATTGGCACCGACTCTGTCGGAAGCGCCCCCACTAGCTATACACGGCCTGGCCAAGTTGGTTTGATTAGTGAGGGAGGTGAATCAAGCAAATCAATTCGACTCAACCAGTTAGGAGTCGTCTAGACTTAAGCTACACTAGGTCTAGGATTGTTTGAACCGTGCTTGCTTAGGAAACTTTTGACCAACCCTCTCATCTATCTTTTAGAGTTAAGTTTCCCTTCTCATCTGAGTCGTCTTTCTCTTCTCACCTCAATTCTCTAGATTAGGATTCCTTTCTCATCTTTTCCCCTTCTATTGTTTGTTTTTTTTTCTTTTTTTTTCTTTTTTTTGAAAAAAAAATAAATAAAAAAAATTAATTCAAACCGGTGCACTCAGATTTGGGTTCGGGACTTGAGCAATCGACTCTCACGAGTTCATCTAGATTCCAGTCTAGAGCTTAGCCCCAATCTACCTGTTGCACCACCTCACCCGGATCCAATGGGTGAGAATGTAGTGGACCCACCTGTTGCACCACCTATGACTCTGAGGGATCGGTGCTACCCAACGATGGCTGCTCAGCCATCGTGCATCGTTATGCCCACCATACCGGGTCGCGACTTCGAACTCAAAGCACAATACCTGAGTATGTTGCCCAAGTTCACCTCTAAGGAAGATCCATATCTCTTCCTTAGAGAATTTGAGGAAATCTGCTCCCTTATGCATTACCAGCATATCCCTGAGGAGGCAGTGCGTCTTAAATTCGTGCCTCTAGCACTGAAGGACGACGCTAAAAAATGGCTATATAGTCTAGCCGAAAGATCCATTAGGAGTTGGGCTGAGTTTGTTCAAGTGTTTTTAAAGAAATATTTCCCCAACCATAAGACTATTAGGATTAGGAATGAAATTTGTGCATTCGTTCAATCTGAGAGCGAGCCATTCTATTCCTATTTAGAAAGATTTAAGCACCTTCTGACCCAATGCCCTCATCATGGAATCCCAAGATGGCAATTGTGCCAAATTATCTATGAGGGATTGACACCTACATCTAGAGTTATGCTAGAATCTGTAAGCCAAGGAAGCTTTATGTCCAAAAATGAGAATGATGCTTGGATTTTTCTTGAAGACTTGGCTGATAATAGTATGCAATGGGACACTGCTAGGGCACCGACCAACCCAAGTATTGGATCTAGAATAGCAAATCAATCCAGATCAGGTGTCTTAGCTGTAGATGCTTCTATAGCTGGTGAAGCGAAATTAGCCACCCTTATGCGTAGGATGGAAACCCTAGAGCTTCAAACCCGACCCTCAGTAAATCAAATCTCTTCTGTTTCTTGCTCTAGGTGTGGTCAAACCGGTCATGTTTTGGAGGAGTGTGCACACATTTCTTTGGACATGGAACAAGTGAATGCTGCATTTAATCGTCCTAGGAATGACCCTTATTCGTCAACCTATAATCCAGGTTGAACCATCCCAATTTTTCATGGAGCCAAGGGAGTTCAAATCATGCACCCATGCCTCAGCAAGGCCAACCACCTAGACAACAAATGTATTCAAACAACAACAACAATAATAGTGATGGCCGATTAACTGATTTGGAAAACTTAATGAAAACATTTGTTCAAACAACTACTCAATCTTTTCAAAAGCTAGAGACTCAAGTAAGTCAATTAGCACAAGTTGTAGGTGAAAGAGAAAGAGGAAGATTCCCAAGCCAACCCGAGGTGAACCCAAGAATTAACAATCCACATAATCAACATATGGCATATCAACCACATCAACATATGCCATATCAACCACCTCAACCATTTAATCCTCAACCATTCACTCCTCAACACATTAGGCCTCCACCTAATGTACCACATAATGCACCACCTCCTAATGTGAACAATAACAACAGACCAGTTCATATGGTTCAAGAAGAAGAGCAAAATCAACACATTAATGCTATACTTACATTAAGATCTGGAAAATCTGTTAATAACAATGTCACTCACCCCTTGGCTAATGAGTCTAATAATTCTGTCACACCTGAGCCATCCAATGAGCCATCAATTCAATCTGAGGAACCAATTGAAATTGAACCCACTGAACCTGAAAGAGTATTCATTCCTAAAGCACCATTCCCTAATAGACTTAATAAGAATCATACAAATCAAATGGAGAAAATGTTGGAAGTCTTTAAGCAAGTAAAGGTACACATCCCCTTATTAGAAGCTATTCAACAAATTCCACCTTATGCAAGATTCTTAAAAGACTTATGCACCAAGAAGAGGAAAACACAAGTACCAAAAAGAGCATTCTTAACTGCAAATATAAGCTCTGTGTTAACCCAACCCACACAAATCAAATATAAAGACCCTGGTTGTCCGATTATTTCATGTGTAATTGGTAACACCTTAATCAATAGGGCCTTGCTGGATTTGGGTGCTAGTGTTAATCTGCTTCCCTACTCTGTATATAAAGAATTGGATATAGGAGACCTTAAACAGACTAGGACCACACTCCAATTGGCTGATAGATCTGTTAAGATTCCTAGAGGTGTGGTTGATGATGTTCTGATCAAAGTGGGTGAATTCATATTTCCTGTGGACTTTGTTGTCTTAGACACGGAGCCTGTTGCTAACCCTAGCAATCAAATTCCTGTGATCTTAGGAAGACCTTTTTTAGCCACTTCCAATGCCCTAATCAATTGTAGGAATGGATTGATGAAATTGTCATTTGGGAATTTGACAGCTGAGCTAAATATTTTTAACTTAGGGAAGCAACCTGGAATTTTCTCTGATGAATCGAGTGAATTGAATTACATTCAGGATTGTAGTGAAGATGAGCTGATTTCGGATTACTTAAATTTCACCCAATTGGATGAAGTTGATTTTCAAAAGAACCTGAGTGGTGAGGGCACAATTTGTGACCAAATCAATTATATAGGTTCGAATCGATCTTCACCCAATTGGTCAGCCTTAGGTGGACTTTTAGCCGAACCAAGACCTCAATCCAAACCCTCACTACAAGAACCACCATCACTAGAGTTGAAGCCCCTCCCTACTACATTGAAGTATGCATTTTTAGGACCCTCATCCACCCTCCCAGTTATCATAGCATCGGATTTGACCCCCAATCAAGAGAATGAATTGTTGAGAGTCCTCAGTAGGAATAAAGAAGCTATTGGATGGACCATGGCCGATATCAAGGGGATTAGCCCATCTATAGTCCAACATAGGATCCATTTGGAAGATAATACTCAACCCCGTAGGGATCCGCAAAGGCGGCTTAACCCGGTCCTAACTGAGGCGGTCAAAAAGGAAATACTTAAGTGGTTGGACAATGGAATTATATACCCTATATCCGATAGTGCGTGGGTTAGTCCTGTTCAGGTTGTCCCTAAGAAATCTGGAGTTACGGTAGTTGAGAATGAGCTTAATGAGTTAGTCCCGACCCGTATCCAAACAGGTTGGAGGATTTGCATTGACTATAGGAAACTGAATTCTGCAACCCGTAAGGACCACTTCCCTCTTCCTTTCATAGATCAAATGTTAGAACGGTTGGCCGGATATGAGTATTATTGTTTTCTGGATGGATATTTCGGCTATAACCAAATTCCTATCGCTCCTGAGGATCAAGAGAAAACTACCTTCACGTGCCCATTCGGCACGTTTGCTTTCCGTCGCATGCCCTTTGGCTTGTGCAATGCTCCTGCCACATTTCAAAGATGTATGGTTAGCATCTTCTCTGATATGGTGGATAACTTCATGGAAATTTTCATGGATGATTTCTCTGTCTTTGGTCCCACTTTTGCCAATTGTTTGAACCATTTGGAATTAGTACTAGTAAGATGTAAGGAGAAGAACTTGACCTTAAATTGGGAAAAATGTCATTTCATGGTTAAGAATGGAATAGTACTTGGTCACATTGTGTCTAAGGATGGCATTCAAGTGGATAAAGCCAAAGTGGATTTGATTAAGCATCTCCCTCCACCAACAAATGTCAAAGAGATTCGTTCATTTTTAGGGCATGCCGGATTCTATCGAAGGTTTATCAAGGACTTTAGTAAGGTGGCTAGACCATTGACTGAATTATTAGCGAAGGACTCTAAGTTTGAATTTTCTGATAAATGTTTGGAGTCCTTTAACCACCTTACGAGGGAATTAACGTCGGCACCCATTATTCATTCACCCGATTGGACCCAACCCTTTGAGATAATGTGTGATGCATCGGATTACGCCATAGGAGCGGTGTTGGGTCAGAAAATTGAAAAGAAACCTCACGTGATATATTATGCTAGTAAAACATTGAATGATGCCCAATTGAACTACACGGTAACTGAGAAAGAATTTCTAGCAGTCATTTTTGCCTTGGAAAAATTTCGACAATATTTGATACGCACACATGTGATTATTTACACGGATCATGCGGCAATAAGACATTTAGTGAACCAAAAGGATGCCAAGCCGCGTTTATTGCGTTGGATCTTACTACTGCAAGAATTTGATGTCGAAATCCGTGATAAAAAGGGTTGTGAAAATGTAGTCGCCGATCACTTGTCTAGAATTCCTCTTATCCCAGTGAATAACACACCAGTGAATGAGAACTTTCCGGATGAACAGATTATGGCTGTGTCTGGCGAACCATGGTTCGCCGATATAGTCAATTTCTTAGTAACTGGTGTGACCCCGACTGAATGGTCTAAGAACGATCAAGCCAAATTTAGGTCCCTAGTAAAGAATTTTTATTGGGATGACCCATATCTTTTCAAGTATTGTTCGGATCAAATCATTAGAAGATGTGTTCCTGAGGAGGAATTTGCAAGTATTCTATCTTTTTGTCATGACCAAGCATGTGGAGGACATTTTGGAGCTAAGAAAACTACGGCCAAAGTTTTACAGTGTGGATTTTATTGGCCTACCCTATTTAAGGATGCATTTGCATTTTGTAATTCTTGCTCTAGATGTCAAATGCTAGGAAAACTCTCTCGTAGAGACATGATGCCTCTACACCCTATTCTCATAGTTGATATCTTCGATGTTTGGGGTATCGATTTTATGGGCCCGTTTCCAATGTCTTTTGGGAAGGAGTATATCTTGCTAGCTGTGGACTATGTGTCCAAGTGGGTTGAGGCTATCCCCACAAAATCCAATGACAACAAAGTTGTTGTCAAATTTCTGAAGGAGAATATTTTCTCCCGATTCGGTATTCCACGTACCATTATCAGTGACCGGGGTACTCATTTTTGTAATCGATCATTTGAAGCTTTGATGAGAAAATATTCCATAACTCATAAGTTAGCCACCCCGTATCACCCTCAAACAAGTGGACAAGTTGAGGTCTCCAATAGACAAATCAAGCAAATTCTGGAAAAAACGGTTAATACCTCACGTAAGGATTGGTCTGTAAAAATTAATGATGCTTTGTGGGCCTATCGGACCGCTTTCAAGACCAATTTAGGAATGTCCCCTTACCGGTTAATCTTTGGAAAAGCGTGCCA
Organism: Triglochin maritima; assembly: GCA_963682175.1. Lineage (NCBI taxonomy): Eukaryota > Viridiplantae > Streptophyta > Magnoliopsida > Alismatales > Juncaginaceae > Triglochin > Triglochin maritima. The sequence continues at coordinate 11,113,505 of OY821785.1, forward strand.
CTTACCGGTCGAATTGGAGCATAGAGCCCTTTGGGCTATTAAGCAACTAAATATGGATTTAGAGGCAGCTGGTAATGCTCGAAAATTGGATTTAGTTGAGCTTGAGGAAATAAGAAATGAGGCTTATGAGAATGCTAAAATTTATAAGGAAAAGACCAAGGTTTTTCATGATAAATCCATCGTTAGGAAATCTTTTTCTCCTGGACAGTTGGTCCTTCTCTATAACTCTCGCCTTCATCTCTTTTCCGGCAAACTAAAGAGTCGTTGGACCGGCCCTTTCATGATCAAAACTGTTTTCCCTCACGGAGCGGTTGAGATCAGTAATCCGGAGAACGGTGAAAACTTTAAAGTTAACGGGCATCGATTGAAGCCCTACTTAAATCGTCCCTCCAATGTTGCAGAGGAAGTCGTGTTTTTACACGCAATTCCTCATTCTGATTAAGTTTTAGTTTATTTCTCAAAAAAAAAAAAAAATCAAAAAAAAGAAAAAACGAAAAAAAAGAAGAGAGTTGGTACATGACTTATTTTTCTAAATCTCACTTTAACAGCATTCTCTCACCATGGTGTTTTCCGAGAAGAACTTCCACCCGTTGCTTGTTAGTGATCAATATGGCACCCACTTTTACGACGAAATCATAGCACGGAGTTGGAGCTACTTGGTCCATAATAACAATGATGTTTACTGCCCTAGCTTAGTGGAGGAGTTCTATAGCAGTATCACTAACATAGACCTGGACAGTGGGTACATTTTACTGAATTGGAGAAACAAAGTCTGGGCGATTGACCTCAACATCATCTCCAACTTGACTGACATACCACAAGGGGCCTCCACTTTGCCATCCGAGGAACTCAGTTTCTATCGGTCACTCATGGGACCAGATTGTGTGCTTAGCCGTGATCGGGGTATCAAGGGCACATCCATGTACCGGAATGTCTTTACAGCATGTAGGTGGGCATGCCAAAATGTCACGAGTAATACCCACAACACTTCTTTTCGCACCGTTGAGATGGGCATCGTTCACTCCCTGATGACCCGTGATCGCACTTACTGTATGTGCCGACGGCTTCTGACCACCATTGCAGAAGGCCACCAACGCAACTCCCAATCTCTGCCATGCCTCGTCACCACTATCTGCAAGCACTTTATGGCCTATGAGTCTTTCTGGGTGTACGAAGCCGACATGCTCCCTTGTACGGTGGAACGAGAGACATCCTCCTACCGTGGCACTATAGCGGACCTGTGGACACCTCCAGAAATGGAGGATGCTATGCAATCAAGTGAGTCGTCTGAAGACTCCGCAACATTCTGGGCTCAGTCAACCCCAGAAAACTCTGACGAGCATAGGTCCCGAATGTGGGGCGGGATGAAGCGCCTCAATAGCAAACTGAACAAAGCACTCTCCGACCGTGGAGAGTCGTCATCCCGAAGGCGGTAACTTTATTTTTCTTGCATGTCCTATATTATTTAATTTTGCATACATTGGGGACAATGCATGGAATAGGTGTAGGGGGGTGACTAGTTATCTACCTATCTGTTTTATTTTTATTTCTCCAAAAAAAAAAAAGTTTCATTACATAGCTTAAGATTGAACTACCAAAACCCGAGTACAACTTGCATTGAGTCTTTGTTCCTTATTATATTGTTCAGCTTATAGAAATTATGACATAAATCTAAGTTCCAAAGAAATAACTCATTACCCTTTAAGACATGTATGCACTTAAATTGGATGAATCAAATCTTTGAAGTGGTTGATAAAAAGCAGAGGTTGAGGAAAATATACCGGGAAGTGTGGACTTCTGATAGCAATTAAGCCTTGAGAAAAAAAAATGCAAAAAAAAAGGAATAAAAGTGAGGAAAGCATATCTTGCAAAATGATTACAAAAGCCCAAGCCTTCGAGTCAATGGTCCGTAGGGGTATCTTGAAACCCGGTAACTTGAGTCTGCCAGCTCGGGATTATCGACCAAACTCGCTACACGAATGCAAAAGGGTAAAAGTGTCAAATAAGCAAATATGTTGAATCACGGGGGGGGGGGGGGGGGGGAATTATTACTTAAAGATATTCAAGGCCCAAAGCTAGAAGAATGATCCATGCCATGGTTGATCCAAATGATACTTCACCACCAGAGGAGGCGTGCAAAATAATTTAAGTGATAACATGTGTAGAAGGGTTAGTGGTGTGAATGATTGGAAGAACAAAGACCAAGTCAGAATTTTTATGAGTTTGATTTATATAATGAGCATGCAAGAATTCTAAGTGAAATGTATAAGGTTGAGGTGGAGATATTGAGAGTTATTAATGAAACATTGAATAAAGACTTTGTGGGTGTGTCAACTGAAAACCCTCACGAGACAAAACTCGTCCTCTAAGGCAACTTGGAGGTTTAAAGGCTTGTTGCACATGCTAAGTGCAACCGTGATTCCTACGAAAGTGAGTTAGGATTTCCCTGCTTTCATACTTTTAGTTTTCATGTTTTGTTTTGCTCGAGACTAGCAAAATCTAGGTGTAGGGGTATTTGATGCATTGCATACATTGCATCATATGTCTTTCATTTAGATTATTTTTATATAAATAAATGCTACTAAGGTATTGTTTTGAGCAATTGTGCAGAATTCAGGAGTTACAATGCAATTTACCAATATTCGAGCCAAAACGCATGTAGTGGACTCAAATCGATCACAAAGACCAATTAGCTAGAGATTCAAGCTCAAGTTGAAATCCAATTGATCACATAAAGGAGCCAGGGACTTGATCGCAAATTAGAAGGACTAAAAAGCTATTTTGGAGAAGTATTCAAGAAGAAATTAAATTCGGATCTCCAAATATATGCAAGAATCAATTCGGATGCGTGGAAGCCACCTAAATCATACCAAAAACACACCCGCAAAAGCACAAGACGATCTGGACCATCCGTGCGGCGGAATCGCCGCATCTAAAGGTCAAGATGCGGCGGAATCGCCGCATGGACTTCGATCCGCGCCTCCAATTTTCGTCCTATCTTGTAATAACACGTGTCCTTTCCTTTAGCGTAATTGATTCTCTTGTATCGGCTATAAATAGCCCTAAACACGATGTTGCAAGACACTTTTCATTCTATAGCAATAAAATTCTGCCCTTTTATTTCTCCATTGTCTTTGTCTTTTGTAAGCTTAATTTTAGATTAATATTTCCTGTTCTTAATTCCAGAAGAGTAATTTAGTTGTTCTTGATTCTTTTTTCTCTTAGAATACTGTGTTGCATGTTTAGTATAATTGCATTTATTTTCGTACGTTATAGTTTTAGTGTAATATTTCTTTTTTGTAATCCCTCGATGATCTCCATGACCCCTTCTCCTCATATTCACCCCATGGGTTTCTTAAACCCTCCAAAGGGTGGGAGTGACGGATTTAGGGTAAGAGAAGAGGAATCGTTTTTATTTTAACTTCTTGTTAGTGTTTTGATCATATGAGTTTTTGTTAAATCAATTATCATACGATACTTAATATCTCACTTGATTTATAATAATTTTCGTGACTCCTAATCTAACTCGAAGATCCATATCTCCCACCCGCTGGACTCATCTATATTAATTTTCTTTTTAAGTCTTGTTGTTTTTGCTTTAGAACATTAAAAACCAAAAATCTAAAACCCAAAAATTATTTCCCTCTCTTTCTTCCCCTAAATCGAAAATCACAAAAATACAAGAATCTCTCCCTCCTTGTGTTCGACCCGTACTTGCCACCGCTTCAACGCGGCCGTGCACTTGCGGTATAAATAAAAATCTCAACAAGTTTTTGGCGCCGTTGCCGGGGAGGCGACGAGAATTCCAAGTTTTTTTTGTGATTTTTGTTTGGTTTGTTTGGATCTTGGGTTTTCGCGATCTAACGTTTTCTATGTGCTTTTCAGGAAGTATTAGAGACGACGCAAAATTCCGGACGCAATCCAAGGTGACCAAGCGGCGAAATCGCCGCACCAGCAGTGTAGTTTGCGGCGGAAACACCGCACGGGTTGGAGATCTGAGCCTGAAATTTTTCCTGGACGCGAACTATCTCTGGGTGGACGCGTAGAGAAGCTAGAAATTGTCGAGAGCGGGCGGCGAACCCGACTGAGCGTGCGTAGGTAACCTTTGTTGCCTTTTCCTCGAAATTTCTATTTTCGAAAAATTTCCTTCTTGGTAGATCTAACACGTGTTGAATCTCTAGCAATAATTGCATGAAAACTAAAATTACGAAAACAATAAATGGATTATTGGGCTGAAAAGATATGGAAAAGGTAAGGACGGGCCTTGAAACACAAATTAATGCAAATGACATTCTTCAAAATTAACAATAGTCATTCTAAACCACAAAAAATATTAGTCATATACATATTACATTCACATACAAATAAACAACCATACACAAGCATGCATTCCAAACCATTCTTCTATTTTCTACAAATAGAACCCATCTTAGAAAATATACACACTATTATAACTGACAAAATACATACCCAAAATTTTCACCTTCTAAAAAACAACTTTTTACAATCTTTTCTCTCGAAAACCTTTGTTTTTGCTCTCTATAGTATGAATTATAATAACCACGAAAATATCATTATTTACACTCTCTAATTCCAGATGAAAACCTAAAAAACAATAAATTCCACTTCACTAAACCAACCAAAATAAGGAACGTAAAAAATGTCAAGAGATTCACCTCAAGGTCGGGGAGGTCGTGGTGTCTATCAAGGTCACAACGAAGGAGGAAGACGGTTGCGGTGGTCGCAGAGGTCGAAGATTGGTCGGAGGGTTGCTTGGGTTTGGTCTAGTTTTGTCGGGATGAAAGATAAAAATTGAAGGGATTCTTGACTTAAAGTCCTATAGACGTCGGTTATATTAACCGCTGATGTCTATTGCACCTAATAGACGTCGACTGTTAATATGGCCGACGTCTATACTCGACGTCTATGGATGGGGGAATACACGTTGAGGTATACACGTCGGTTCGCATGGGAATTAACAGAACCAACGTCTTTGGCACCAAATTGACATTGGCTGTTAATAAAGCCGATGTCTATTAGCCGACGAGTATGCACTATTCTGCACTAGTGGATATTGTTTGTGGAGATCATGAGAAGACTTCTCACCGCATACAGAGAAAAAATGCCATGACCTAGTCACGTAAGATCCCTAAGGTTCTACAAATTGGTATCAAAGATTCAACACGTGTTAGATCTTTGGGCATAGTTGGTTGTCATAAAGTCATACATATGAAATATGTTAAAGAAATATTCAATGCAAAATAACTCTTCAGAGAGGCGCACATATTTTTAAGGATGACAAACTAAGAAAATTGCAAAACACATTCTTGAGAGTGACAAACTAAGAAAATTGCAAGGTCCTCAAATATACTTGCAAATCATTACAATGAAAAAACCCACAAGCCTTCGTAATTGGGAGTCTCAACTACGTGAAAACTTATATACAACCAGATTTCACTTTCACTACGTGATATCTGGAAAGATATCAAGATGATCTAACATCAGCACATTGGCAAGCTACAAAGATGTGAATGACATGTTCGGAAAGTTATTCTTGCTTAGTAAATATGGGTGTCAGCCCGGCCCGACTGGCTAAACGGACTGGGACTTGTTTCCTAGGGTCGGGCTTGGGTCTGGCCCGCGGGCCCAGTAATTTTATATTTATTTAATATTTTAGTTATTTTTAAAAGTCTTTTAGGTATTTTAGATGTATTTTAGTATTTTTGGAGGTATTTTAAAATTAAAAATGGGCCCATAAAGCCAGCCTGGTACCCAGCTCTACTTATTAGTTATAAACGTTTTTTCTCTTCTTCTGGAAAATTTTCTTGAAGAAAGAATTTATGGACAGTTTGCATTTGCCAACTGATTAGTAGCATATCATGCGTCATATTAATGCTATATATTCTTTATTTTAGCCCAATATTATGTCACTCGAGTTGTTGTTGTAGTGTTTCAGGTGTTAGGTAATAAAAAAGAGAAAAGGGAACAAAAAGGACCTGAATGCAACAAGAATGGACTGAATTGAAGACCCAAGTGAAAACCCAGAGGGACCTGACTGTGAAGTGCACAAGGACTAGATCGCAAATCAGGAAGGACCCAAGTGAAAACCCGGAGGACCTGACTGTGAAGTGCAAAATATGGTGACACACGACTTGAACCAGATCAGTATTTTGCCAATTAAACTCAAAGTGATTCGAGTCAGCAGACCAAGACTTCACCCCACACGCCAATTGAAGAAAGAAAGCAGAACACAAAATTTCAACCCGATCGGATCTATTTGATCCGCCACTGGCAGATCAAACAAGTCCAATGGATCTCTGATTTCGGTCGTGGGTCAGGTATTCGGGTTGGAGCATTCCCAACCCATCAGATGTGATTTAGAGCCGTCCGATTATTCTCAGATTAATCCTAAGTCTATATATACCATTGTAATCCCTCCTCTCCTTCTTCTTGCTTCTCCATTAGTTTTAGGTTTTGTTTTGCTACTGATTAGTGTAGTTAGAGGAGAAGAAGCATACTTTGTAATCTTTTCATTTCAATAAAGTGTGAGTTTTGTTCTTTAAACACATGTCATTCCTTTGATGCAATTTCTTTGATGTTGTTGTTTGTTTAATCTTCTTTTTAGTCATCTCCATTATGGGTTCATGTTATTTTTATGTTTTCTTTAGTGTAGAGATGAGTAGAGAGAGTCCATCCCCATTGGGGGGGTGGAGAAGAAGGTGATTTGATCATGTGATGGATTAGTGTGTGTTAATCTTAATCCTTTGAGACTTACATGATTTCATAACCATCTTATGAGATTTCACTCTTATCTTAGATTAGTGAGCCTATTTTATGGGGAATGACGAGGTCAGAATAATGATGGAGTGGAAGAAGGGAACAAGGCATGTGCATGCATGTGCTCATGTTGGCTTTATCTTAATTAATGTCTTGTATGTTTTAATGATTGTGATAAATCTTATTTCATGTGGAGACATAGTTGGATTTGAGTCATGATGCATGTGAACATATTAGCTTCATTTCAATTATTGTGTTGTATGTTTTAATGATAAGGTTTTATTTTATTTCATGTTGAGGGAAAGTTGGAGTTGAGTTTTATGAATTTCATGTACGACATGTTTTGATGAGCACATTTGAACACACACAACACACATTTTCGTGTTTCCTTTCTCTCTCTACCCTTGAGGGGTTTAGTTTTCATTGATCGTTTTTGCAATTTCCCACGCATTGTAGTTTAAGTTCAATCACATCTCTCTCTTCTTCTCCCGCACTCGAGTATCGTGAATTAGACTCATACGCGCTCCCTGTGGATCAACCCGTACTTGCCACCGCTTCAACGTGGCCGTGTACTTGCGGTAATTTTAACTGATTCAATCACCAACCGTTTCAAAAGTTTGAATTCAAAACGTCTTTTGGTATTTCAAACGTGAGCTCCTTTTTATTGAAGAAAAATTATTGACATTTTAGATGTTTTATTGGGAGTATTGATTTCCATAAAGGTCAATTATATATTTCTCTTTATTTGGTAATTATTCTTAATTTATTAGCAGATCCTATGGTGCAACTCAAACCTTTTTTAATGCATCTCAACTTTTTTGTCCAAATACCGCCACGACCTCCAAACCAAAAAAAACCTCAGATCCTTTAATCAACCATAAAATCCCCAACTCCCACCCTAAGAATACCCAACTCCGGCAAGAAACAACCCCCACCTCCAGGCTCTAGGTTGTATACGAGTTGTAAAAATCACCAAAAAAGTTGACTCGTTTGACACAATGGCCTGAGTTGTCTGGTATAAACAACCCAGGTCGTTTCACAAACCAACAACTTGAGTTATTTGATTAACAAGTCAGCTTGTTTAACCAAACAACCTGGGTCATTTCACAAAACAACCCACGTTTGGTAAAAACAACCCAGCTTGTTCGGTGAAAAGCACTCAACTTGTTTGGTCAAAAAAAGTTAGGTCGTTTGGTAGAACGACAAAACTTGTTTGGTGAAAACAATCTAGCTCGTATGGTCGTACGACCCAACCCAACACGGGACTGGTGCTTCCCAGCGCTGACTCGTTTTTACAAACAAGTTGGCTCATTTTTCCCCATACGGGACACACCAATCCCGTAAGGGACGCAGTTTCGTCCCAAGCTAGCCACACTTGCATCCTGATCGGGACACGTACGTCCCGAGCAAGACCGACTCGACCCTACGGGGGACAAAGTGGATTCCTTCTAATCAACTAGATTCCTTTGTGGACGCCTGTTTGTGCAGATTTAGTCTCAGATTGGGACGAGTCGGGCCTTCGACAGGAAGAGTCAGGGACAATTCAAAGATACATGTTTGGAAGGGATGTGTTGATTTAGTTCCGCTAGGGAGGAGTCATTATTATGCGAAGAGACATATACTATTTAGATAAAGAAAACTACATAACTAATTTAGTATTAAAAATGACCCAACTTATTTAGCACAAGAAAACAACCCAGGTTATTCAGTATTAAAAATCAACCCAGCTTTATTAGCTGAAGAAAATGACCCGGCTTACTTTGTTCTTGGGGTAAGTTAATTAACTTGCAACTAGTTTGGGAAAAAATGACCTAGCTCGTTTGCTGGAAACAACTCAGCTCGTTTGTAGAACGACCTAGCTTGTTCGGTGAAATGGAACCAACTCGTTTGGTGAAAACAAACTAGATCGGTTGGTAGAACGACACAACTTGTATGGTGAAAACGATCCAGCTCGTTTGGTCGAACAACCCAGCCCAGCGTGTGACTAGTGCGTCATAGCGCTGACTCGTTTTTCCAAACAAGGTGGTCCATTTTGTCCCGTGCGAGACACACTACTCCCGTGCTGGGACGTACCACTCCCATCAGGGACGCAATTTCGTCCCGAGTGCGCCGCACTTGCATCCCAGTTGGGACACATACATCCCGAACGGGACCGACTCAACCCTATGGGGGACAAAGTCGTCCTTAACGGCAAACATGCTCGGGATGCAAAAGGTCCTGATACATGGATGCCTGTTCGAGATGATTTTGTCTTGGTATGAGACGTCTAATTGTAGTAAGTTAATTAAGTTGCAGCTCATTTAGTGAAAACAAGCCTGCTCGTTTTGTAGAACGCCCCAACTTGTTCGGTGAAAATGACCCAACTTGTTTAATCAACCACAAATCCCTAACTCCCACCATAAGATGACCCCAACTCCGGGGAGGAACAACTCCCCACCTCCAGGCTCCAGGTTGTATACGAGTTGTAAAATTCAGGAAATAAGTTGGCTCGTTTTACATGACAACCTGGGCTGTCTGGTCCAAACAACTGGGGTCATTTCACAAACAAACAACTTGGTTGTTTGATTAATGAGCCAGCTTGTTTAACCAAACGAGTTGGGTCGTTTCATAACACAACCCAAGTTTGGTGAAAATGACCGAACTTGTTCGGTCAAATAGAGTCAGCTCGTTTGGTGAAAATAAGCTAGGTTGTTTTGTAGAACGACACAACATGTTTGGTGAAAATGATTCGGCTCATTTGGTCAAACAACCTAGCCTAGCACGGGACTAATGCATCCCAACACTCGCTCGTTCATGATGGAAACAATTTGCAATGGCGGTGGATGTGGGACTAAGAAGGCCAGGGAACACCAAAATATGACTAGTAATGTGAGGAATTTATAGACCCCATAACTAAAAGGTCGCGTCCAATCACACTAAGATGTCCTCAAGTGATATGTCGATTTTATTTGTCTTTGGTGTGACTTTCGATTTCTGGATTTTTTTGCGACGTCTAGTTTCATATTTTCATAGGATTTAAAGCATGAATCTATCCTTTGAACTAATGTCTGTCCATTAAACTTTAAAGGGCGGACATGTCCTTTAAAGGACTGATGTCCTTTAAAGCAAGAGGTTGTCGTTGAAACTCGGAATGGTCCTTAAACGACAACCTGCCCTCAAACGGATAACTATGTCCTTTAAAACACAAAGCTAAAGTTTAAACCTAAAGTCTGTCCTTTAAACTTCACGTATGCCCTTTGAAGAATGAGTTTGTTGCTTAATGAGGGATTTCAGTGGCTGAGATGTGTCTCGTGGTCTGTGTAGCATGTTTCGATGAACCGAAATGGGGTTGGTTGACCGCTTACCTGTAAGGTTCAAATTGTGCATGAATTCCAATTTCCAAATTTCCAAGGAGTGCACCAAAATACAGTTCTTTTAAAGGACATTTAGATACTTTGCAAGGACACTAAAATCCTTTCTCAACGAAAGTGAGAAAGTGGCTATGGATTCTCATGGGCGTGAGACGTCCCTTCTAGGCTAAGATCTTTGAATTAAACACAATACAACCAATGATATTGTAGGCCATGTAATGACTAATTAATGAAAGGTTGTGTCTTGTTATAATGATACTAACAAAGGATATGCTATAATTTTTTGACACTAATTGAGAACCTACCAAATCCATAAGATTTGCTATCATTTTGTGATCCTTTTCCTTTCTCAACATTTGTGGTCGGAAACAAACCACGTTCGGTGCAACTTCAACCACCAAACAGATGTTACCCGCCTGTGCATCTCTCCTAACGGTTAACCAAATGGCGTCCTCCACTAGCAACAATGTCAAGACACACTGTGACCGTTAGACGTCGAATGAACGGATCCCATCCGAATCCATACCCAATTTTCCTTTTCCTTTCTCAACATTTGAGGTGGCACCGTGGGAACGCAATGGAAACTCATGTGCAAAACAGATGACCGAACACATATCGGTTCACTGAATGAACAAATGTGTTAGTTGTCCGACTTGTTCATATTGCGAAGGAAATCCATGATCTCATTTTGTGAATTGATGAACAATTGGTGAGAATCTCCAACCACACGAATTTGGTTATTTCGGTTAGAGAATTCGATGTCGTCAACTGGAAATCATGAAAATCATCGGTGAGCTCTTCCATTCCTCTGTAGTTGCGATCCTCTAGCTCAATAACCTCTTGGATCTCATGGCAATTCCTGTCCACAATCCTCTCGAGCCAATAATCCCATGGGGTATGATTCCATTGAGCATCTGAACTGGATGGCCACTAAGGGCGAGTGTAGCGCCAAGGACCACGAGTTGATTTTGGATCCCATATTGGGTCAATCGCGGGTTCGAATAGATTGGGAGACAAAGATTGAGCGTCGACCATTTCTTCATCGTTTGGGGATTGGTCATCATTGGTGGTGTCGTCTTCTTCATTTCCGGGGGTGCTTCACCATTAGCTTTTTGCTCCTTAATTTTCATTCGTTTGAGCATGTATTTGTCGTTGACGGTTCGAGATGATTTGAACAAGTTGGAATTGGAGCCTACTTTAAAGTGTTCACCAATGAGGGAGATGATCATCGGAAAAGGAAGAAAATAAGTTTGCGGCGAGAGACATAGCATATGTCAGTGATGATGAAAAGCGACCAATTTATACGAGTGCCGGTGCAAAGATTGAATAAGCATTTCATCATTTGATGACCAAGTTCATCTTGTTGATCTTTGTGAACGTAAAGATCGTAGGAGATGAATCGGCAAAGGACTTTACCCAAGATTGGTAAATAAGTGACGTAGAGCTTTTGTTGTGGTGACATCCTTGGTTTGGTAACATTGACGAATTGATTGATGGAGCCACATACTGCCTCCCAAACCAAGTTGTAGATGTCATCTCCGATGCTTGGGAGACTGGTGATCTCCCAAAGTAGTGGGGCGGTAAGAGTGAAAGAAACACTGTTGATTTTGGATGTGAAGGCCTTTTGAGTGTCATCTTAAGTGGTGATTTCTACAAGGTTGGCCTAAAATTGCCGACGATTTTCGGGGGAAAATTTCACCGGAAGCTTGTCTTCAAAGAAATTACCCAGATGATCTTTGGCGAGAAAAGTTGAGATGTCGATTTCCTTGAGATCGTTAGTTACGATCTTGTGCTCTGGAATAGGGTTGGCACTATTAATCGATAGGAATTCCCGCTCCGCCTTTTGGTGGATGAAGATGTAGGATGGCGAGTAAGTGAAGAAGTCTTCAGAAATTTCTTCCTCCGGTGTCGTCAAGGTAGATAGGATGTCCGGATTAAGACGACTTTTCTTCGCCGGAGGGACCGACTACTTATCTTTCTTCTCGATCGATTTCTTAGTTGGGGTCACTGCATTCTGTGAGGCAAGAACCTTCTTAGGAGCCATTGAAAAGTGGTTTAGATAGTAGGAATTGGAAGAATTTGATTAGAAAAATGAGTTTAGAATGTTTATAAAAAAGATGAATGAAAAAGAAAGAGTAAATGAGGACTTGTTTATATAGAAAACATCTAGGGTGAATTGGGAAATTCTGGTCCAATGGTCGTCCACTAATGGTACAGATAACTGCTGGGGAGCTCTAACAGCTGACTTCCGTAGTGCCTCGATCGATCTCAACCAGTTCGGTCCTCCGAAACGTGTGGACAGTGAATTCCAAATTTGCTTACGGAATTTTTGAATGGACGTTCATGGAAAGTGGTTGTTTCACTTGTTTGTGCACCGAATCCATGCCCAATTTTCCTTTTTGTCAGAAAGCATCGGAAACCTATTATATGCGGTCGCTTGAACACATTTCGGTCACCCGAAACCCCTAAGTAGAATCACAATTTCAGACAACCAAAAGACATTCGGTCAATATAAGAAAAATGCTTTGGAAATATTGTGTTATATGTTGAAATGGTCAATTTAAGACAAGACAAGATTATATGCAACAAAAAGTTAAAGAATAATATGGATTTTTAGTGAAGAAAGACCTTTAGGAATATGGAATGGAAAAATTCTGCCCAATTATTGTTGTAATGTGTAACACAATTAATAAACGGATGTTTGATATATATAGATGTAATGGACAAACACGATTAACACTATAAAGATACGTATGTTTTGTAAAGCACATGAGTCTGTTCTTTAAAACTTGAAAAGGTCCTTAAGCGGTTAAACCACAAGCCTTCCCTATACATGGACTCATAAAAATGGGTTGTTATACACGGATGCGGGCGTCCGTGACGCTGATGACGTGTTGCCATGACAATGTCCAGTCAGCAGTCCAGGTCATTCCCCAACAACGTTTTTTTTCCCAAAAAATAAATAATTGTCGGTTTCTTACGTGCGACGATTCATTTTCCGACACAAATATAACACCGCGAAAAGACACCAAACCGGCGACTATTCAGAAATCGAGGCACGAAAGTAATCAAATGCCAAAAAGCCCCACACCGTCCTCCCAGGGTTATCTCCTTTCTTTTTCAGTATCCGCAGCCCGTTGAGGACTCCTTTTTCTTCCACCTTTCCATGTTGACGAAAAGGAATCTCTACGTCTTGCTTCCTCTAGCAATGTGGTGGTGCATCAGGTTTGTCTTTGTAACCGCTTTTGCTCCGGAGTTTGATTTTACGAACAAGACGAAGTTGATTTTTGTGTCTTCTAAGGCATCTACACATTACTTCCAGCCCTCCAAATGCGCCTCGACACCAATAGAGAAGGTGTTGGGAAAGATGAAGATGTTGAGAAGGACGTACTCTGGGGGACCCCTTCGGTCACTTCCCCGACCTCACTAACGTCCCGGTCGATAATGACGTCGACTGGTTCGTGGAACACTATGATGCGAAAGAGGTTGGGTTGACGATCGGGTCTGGGGTATTACACTTTATAGCAGAAGACGTTGCCCTAATTTTGGGCCTAACTCTCCATGACAAGACAGTACAAATGCAGTCCACAAACGTCACAACGCGAGCATGAAACCTTAACAAAGCTCAACTCCATGCTCAGATGTTGGCTACAAGTTAAATGGGGCATCATGAGGAGTATGTTTGGCTCCTCATTTGTTACATCTTCCACCATTTTTTGTTCTGTGATGGCACGCTTCGCTCAAAAGTTTGGTTCATGGATTATTTGGCTAACTTCAAACGCCTCCACAAGTACGCGTGGGCGAAGGCTGTTCACGAAGCCCTTGTGAAAGGGCTGGAGAAAGTCTGCGGGGATCTGCATGAAAGGGGATCATCTGGTAACTACGGTCCCAAGAAGGGGAATGTTAATCTTAGAAGAAAAATGCACTCTCTCCAGTCGAGTGCTCTCACCAGAACGAGCCCAACCTCGCATAAAACTCTCGACTCAACTCAAAAAACTTCACACAACAGGTGTAATCAGAGGAGACTAATTGAAGAAAATAGAGGAGGAGAAGACTCATATGAGAAGAGAAGAATCCTAGATCTAGCGTGAGTAATGGGTGAGGGTAGAAGCCTAGTCTAGCAAATACAACTCACACAAGCTTAGGCTGGCTATGACTCCTTAATCTAGAGGATGCCTAACTACGAGGTCACGCCGCCTCAACATGACTCACCTCTCTACGACGAAGACCACAAAACCCAACAAGTGAGCCAAGATCCGGAGATCTAGTCTCTCCTACTATCGACAAAGTGGGCGGCGCCGATCAGGCTTTGACGGTCGTGACCGAATCACTCTCCTAATGCGCCCGAGTCCTAGTGGCCAATGTCTACTTGATTTTAGATTAAAGCTTTTGATTAGAAGTGATCTTTGGGGTAAAGGAAAGGGTGATGAAATTCCGCACCTTATCTTATATGGGACAACCCCTCCTTAGTAGCATTTTGAGTCTTTTTAAAAATCTAGCAATCAACTCTCTAAACAAATGCTCACCTCACTCTTGTTCCAATGCACCTTAGTAACTAATGCATGCACTAACTATGTGCACCTTACTAACTAATGCATGCACTAACTATGTGCACCTTACTAACTAATGCATGCACTAACCAAGCATGAATGAGAGAATGGGTGCACGTACCTCACGTCAGCAATCGACAACAAGAATGTAAAGAAAAGAAAATACAAGTGCATGCTAGGTCTACAAATGATGCATGACTTTGATGGCAATTAGTCTAATCTTTTGCTTTGAGTTTTAGGGTCCAAGTTGTCTTAAAAATGGGTCATGCAAGCCAAATTAATTAATAACACGAAAACAGAGCATGCATGACATCAACAATGATAGTAAATGACTCAAAATAGGCACATAAAGCTAGTGTAGAAACATAAATGAAAAACCACTCACCAAATCCACCAGTGGTGGATTCATATCCGCTACAGGTGGATTTTCTGAGGATTCTGGTCCCCAGGTTTCTCCACAATGCTCCTGGGCCCTTTTAGGTCACCCTTGCCACTTGTAACCCCCTTCCAATAACCAAAACGAAAAAGAACACGGAAAAAACAAAGAAAAACCCCACCTAAATGGTGAACTCGACTACGAAAATGACACTCCCTGGCAACAACACCAAAAACTTAATCAAATCGGTTAAAATATCGCAAGTGCAAGGTTACGTTGAAGTGGTGGCAAGCACATGTCGATCTACAGGGGGCGTGTTCAAGTCCGATTTACTATACTTGAGTGGGGGAAAGAAGAGAGGAATGAAGTCAGAATTACACTACGATGCGTATAAAGCAGAAAACAAACAATAAAACTAAACCCCTTAGGGAGTAGAGAAAGAATGTGAATACGAAATATGTGTATGTGTGTGTTCATTTGTGCTCATCACGACATGTAAAACATGAAATCCATAAAACCAAATCCAACTTTGCCTCCACATAAAATAAATAAAACATAATCATTAAAACATACAAGACAATAATTGAAATGAAGCTAAATGATGTCATGCAAAAATACCCCACCCCACTATGTCTCCACATGAAATAAGATTTAGACAATCATTAAAACATACAAGACATTAATTAAGGTAAGGACAACAAGAGCACATGCTCCCACATGTTATGTTTCCTTCTTCTACTCCATCCTTATCCTAACCTCATCATTACCCATAGAATTGGCCCACTAATCTAAGCATGTGCTAAGTATCACTCAAGAGTATTAGCACATAAAAGATAAGAGTGAAATCCCATTGGATGGTTATGGAAATCATGTAAGGTTCAAATGATTAAGATTAACACATACACCTAATACATCACATAATCACACCACCTTTCTCTCCGCCCCTATGGGGATGGACTACTCCCTACTCATCTCTAAACTAAAGCAAGCATGAAAAGAACATAAATTCATAATGGAAATGAAGGAAAACAAGATTACGCAAACCACAACATAAAAGAAAATACATCAAAGGAAAGACATGTATTTAAAGAACAAAACTAACACTTGATTGATATGAAAATATTACAAAGTTTCTCATTCTTCTCCTCTTACACTATTCACCAGCAAAATTACATGGAGAGGAGGGATTACAATGATACATATAGACTAATCCATGGTTAAGATTAATCTGGAAATAATCGGACGCCTCTAAATCACATCTGATGGTCCTGGAATGCTCTGACCCATATACCCGACCTACGGCCAAAATTTGAGACCCGGTGGACAATTTTGATCTGTCAGGGCGGATCAAATGGATCCGATCGGGTTGAAATTTTGCTTTAGGCATTGTTTCTTGTATTGGCACGTGGTGAAGCTTTGGTGCACTGTCTCGACCCGATTTGGTTTAAATGGAGAAATACTGATCTAGTTCAAGTCATGTGTCACATTATTTTGTACTTCTCAATCAGGTCCCTCTGGGTTTTCACTTCGGTCCTTCTAGATTTGCGATCCAGTCCTTGTGCATTACAAATAGGTCCAGAAGTCTTCAATTTAGTTCATTCTTGTTACATTCAGGACCTTTTTGCGCCATTCCACTTCTTTATTGCCTTACTCATGAAATACTACAAACAACAACTCGAGTAGCACAATATTGAGGTAAAATAAAGGATATATAACATGAATGTCATGTATGATATGCTACTAATCAGTTGCGATACTACAGGTAAGCGTTTGCTTTTTTTTAATCTTGATTACGACCATTTTTTGTTTAAGTTTGTCCTTTTTAAGTGATGTGGTTGTCCTTTTAATTTAATTGGCTATATTTTTCATTTAAGTTGTGTGTCCTTTTTTTCTTCTGTGTGTATCCCTTTTAGCTTGTAGGTTTGTCCATTTTCATGTATATGGTTTTGTTCTTTTTAACCTATTGGTTTGACCTTTTTAACGTATTGGTTTGGCATCTTCGACTGGCGGTTTGGCCATTATTTATGTCCTTTTTAAGAAATGACTTTGTCCTTTTTAACGTATAGGTTGTCCTTTATAATGTTATTTTTTCCCTTTTTATTTTGTGTGACCTTTATAATCTATGTATATGACCTTTTTAAGCTATTGGGTTGTCCCTTTTATCATATTTGTTTGTCCTTTTTAATTTAATTGGTTATCTTTTTTATTTAAGTTGTGTGTCCTTTTTATTCTTGGTTTGTGGCATTTTTAGCTTATGGGTTTGTCCTTTTTAACTCATGAGTTTTTCCATTTAAGGTGTGGCTCTGCGAGAAGTTCATTTTGGGGGAGCCAAAGATGGGTGCATGTCCGAGGTGGAACCGGTGGTCTGGAATGTTTGGAAAATGGATCATTCTAAAAATATAGGAGGAATGCAACATCACCCTCTCTAAAATTTACGACAAGGAATTCAGACTGGCGCACCCGCAAATCCTTACACCGAAGGAGAAGGAGTTCCTTGGTTTGGGTCAAAATCCTGAGCCAACCCAACGCACAGAGACTGATTGTGCTTCAACAAGCACTGAACCAAGGGTGCAATTGAGAGACTGCAGTATTCCTAGGGACCCACTGCATCAAGAATTGGAGTTGGCTGTGCTGAAGACGAAACTACTGGAAGCCGAAGTTGCCCTGAAGGAGGACCCTGAAGACGTTAAGAGGCTCAATGAAGAGCTGAGAAAGTATCAGGAGGAAAATGGGATGCTGAAGAAAGAGATTGCATATCTTCACGGAGGGTGTGCAACTCAGCAGAATTATAGGGAGGAAGATAGGGATAGAGAAGAAGAGGAAAGAGAGAGGGGACAGAGAAGAGAGGAAGAGAGAGGAGGAGAAGAAGAGGATGGAGGAGGAGAAGGAAAAAGAGAGGGAGAGAGAAGAGAATGGGAGAGAGGAGGCCCTGGACCGTGCTTTCGTTCGGGAGGAGGCTTTATTGAGACAGAAATCAAGGGTTCGATGGCTGCAAGAGGGTGATCGAAATTCCAGATTTTTCCATGCTTCCCTTAGAGTGAGGAGAGCCACCAATAATGTGAGGAGAGTGAGTGAGGAAGGGGTGGTTATTGAGGATGAAGAGGCTATCCGAGAGGCCTTTCAGAGGCGGTTTTCTAACTTGTTTTCTAGTGATTTTCAGGTTCAGCCCATTGATCCGATGTTGTCCCTTCCTATGGTTGGGGAGGATGAGGCGAGAGATATTATTCGACCACTAGATATGAAGGAGTTAGAGGAAGTGGTTAAACACTCAAATGTAGACAAGGTACTGGGCCCAGATGGCTTCAATGCAAAATTCTTCAAAGCCGTGTGGGAATGTGTGAAGGGAGACCTTTTCAAAGCTGTCGAATCATTCATGAAGAGTGGGAAACTACTGAAGGAAGTAAATTATACCTCCATTACATTAATCCCGAAGAAGACGACACCGGCCGTCGTTGATGACTATCGACCAATCTCCCTTTTTAATATGGTCTACCAGTTCATTTCAAAGATTTTGGCAAATCGGTTAAAGGTACTCCTTCCAAAATTGGTCGGGGAAACGCAAAGCACATTAATGAGTGGCAGGAGAATTAGTGACAACATCTTGCTAGCTCACGAGATATGCCACAATGTGCATCTAGGAGGAGGACGTGGAAGGATGTGTTTGAAGCTAGACCTCAAGAAAGTTTATGACTCTATTTCTTGGAGTTTCTTGGAGGAAGTACTCAAGAGGGTGGGCCTACCCGACCATTGGTGTAAACTCATGATGGCTTGCGTCCGAGCATCCTTTGTCGTTACGGTGAATGGCGAGAAATCTAGACCGTTTGCTGCCACGAATGGACTGAGACAAGGGGATCCGTTGGCTCCCTATTCTTTGTATGGAGATTTTGAGCGCCATGTTCAGAAGGGAGGTTGAGAGGGGATGTCTCGAACCAGCTAGGTGCGGGGATGTACAGATCTCCCACCTCCTTTTCGCAGATGATGTGATGGTCTTTGCTGTTGCTAGAAGAGCCAATGCTCAGGTGATAAAGCGTATACTTACTGAATTCTCAGCAAACTTTGGGCTGCAGTTGAATGTAGCAAAGAGTCAAATTTCCATGGGAGGAGGAGCCACCGAGGGCACATGGATTTGCTCACATCTAGGTATGGAGAGAGCTGATTTTCCGGTTACATACTTAGGCCTCCCTCTTTTCTCCGCAAGGCTGGGGAGACATCATTGCATGGGTCTGGTCAGCAAGGTGCAACAACGGCTCAACACATGGAAGAGAAACTTTCTTTTGATGGCGGGTCGTGTGGAGTTAGTCAAGAGCGTACTCGTGTCTATGAGCATTTATTGGACATCAGCGTTTCTTCTCCCGAGGAAAGTCTTAAAGGAGGTGGAGAGGATTATGATTCACTTCATTTGGGGAGGCCCTACGAAGTGGGTGGCGGTAGCTTGGAAGGACATTTGCAAACCGAAAAAGGAGGGAGGTTTGAGGCTGAGGAGACTAAAGGACTGGAATGATGCTGGGCTGGTTCGGCTCCTTTGGTTGATTATCGCGGATGGTGGATCGCTGTGGGTTCGGTGTATACGAAGGAAATACTTACGGAACCGTAACATCTGGTTAGCTAGGCCATCGGCTGGGTGCTCATGGGCATGGTGGGGCATTTTAAGCGTCCGCGAAGTGGCAAAGAATAGAATCCAATACCAAGTGGGAGACAGGACATCAATTCGGTTTTTTACCGACCCTTGGTGTGGACAATGTTGGCTTTTTGGCCTTAATCCATATTTTGATGATGTAATTAAACCTAATCTTAATAAGGACATGTAGATTAGCACATGTAGTATAATAGTATACATGTTGTATTGTGCTAACGTCTACAGGTGATCAAGACTCAAGAAAGAAGAAAAATCAAGTCAAGACATGTAATCAAGCTAGGATTGAAGACATGTAATTTTACCTTTCTTTGAGAATTAGGAACTTATGTGAATTGAGCATAACTTAAGCTAATTTGCATGCATTCACACACTAGGTTCCTTTTAGGAGTCACACACAAAATATCATATAATTTGGACTCCATTAGATCACCTAAACACCTAAAACATTGGTCGCCAGTCTGCCTGAGTTCGGTCGACCGTTCACCTTTCGGTCGACCGGTTATACACAATTTTTGTTATACCAGACCAATCCGTTCAACCGATCACACATCTATTTAACCGATTACCCAGACCTGTTCGGTCGACCGTTTCGTTTGCTGTTTTTGGTAAAAATACGACCGTTTTATTTGTCGTATTATACAACGGTCGTATACACATTTTTCTCAATATACACCCCCATATACATTAGAACCGGTCGAACCATTTGCCTAGTTCGGTCGACCGTTCAAATAGGTAAAATCTACCTGCTATCGGTCGACACAAGTTTGTCCAACCGATCAAGATTTCTCTCTACCGAACCCAGTAGTTCGGTCGACCGGTACCTGCTCGATCGACCGTTGACCTATAGAACTTAAGTGATTCGGTCGACCAGTACCTATGCTCGGTCAATCGATCCATCAACAGACTCAAGGGTTCGGTCGACCGATACACCTTTCGGTCGACCGTTTCTGGACAGATTTCTGAACCCGATTTTCTGTTTTGTGTATCTTGCACAAAACCCAATCAAATCTTGTCCAAACGGCTAGAAATCTTTAGGAGCTTATAAATAGAGGTTCACACTTAGTTTTCCACAAGATTTCACAACTCCAAAGTGTCAAACTTATAGTGAGATTTTCCACAACCTCAAAGCTCCAAATTAGTCATCCAAAGCCTAATTTCCACATCTTTCATCAATTATCATACTAGCAATTGTTGTGCTCAATTAGAGAGTGAGTTCCACTCAGTCACCATTGTTGTAAAGTGAGCAAGGGTCTTGGTGAAAGCCCAAGACAAAGAAGCAAGGATTTCGGTGAAAGCCCGAAGTGATTATCTCGGTTTGTGAGAGGTGGTGCCAAGCTCGGCGAGGGTTGTTCGCGAGCTTGAAGACTTGTAAAAGGTGTTGCTCCCAGCCCGGAACGGGGAGGCATAGTGAAGACGCAAGAGGAGCTTGAACGGGGATTCGAGAGGGGCTTGCAAGAGAGGACGTAGGCGCGGCCGAACCTCTGTAAATCCGGTGTCTTCTTGTGTGGTTTGCATTGCTTTCCTACTTGTGTTTGATTTGTTTTTAATTTCCGCTGCAATTCTTTGATCAATCAACCAAGTAGTTAATTAGGGCTTAATCGTGATTAGTTTGTGGACCAATAGACCCACATGATCCTACAGACAACCCTTACTCTCCTCGCCCGGGGGAGAACGTCTCCAGTACGACATGGGGATGCCTAGGGATACTTTGGTCTCTTGGTTCATTCATGAAGGGGTTTGGACTCTCCCTGAGCCGAGGTCCCTAGAGATGGTAGTATTATGGCCAAGGATATTGCAAACTCCAATCCATGGGGGGCGAGATAAGCCTATTAGAGCTGAAGCAAGAAGTGAAACATTTTCAGCAAGGGAAGCTTGGAGTTGGGTTGTACCTCGAGGAAGGAAGGTGGGTTGGACTGAGGTGGTTTGGCACAAGTATCACATACCTAAGCATGCTATCACATTTTGGAGATCCATGAGAGAACGACTGATCACCAAAGCGCTTATGCGAGCTAGGGGAGCAATCCATGACTCTCGTTGTGTATTGTGTGAGGAAAGAGATGAAGATATGGCACACCTATTCTGGGAATGCCGCTTCACACGTCAAGTATGGGTACAAATGTTGAGAATACTACGGCTGGACACTAGTGCAGGCCTCACCCTTGGTGCAGAAGTCACCACAAGACTTGCTCTTGCTGTTTGACCCAAAAAGAGGCTCCAAAAGATGCGAGGGTCAAAGCTACAGCAAGCCACCACAAGACTTGCTCTTGCTGCAACCATATATGAGTGTTGGCAAGAACGAAATAGGCAGATAGTCGAAAGAGAGAAGTGCCGACCTGAGGATGTGAGCACGTTTATAAAGGATGCGGTGCGGCTGATGGGCACGAGGATTAGGGAGCTTAGAGATGACACTGAGGCTTTACGAATGTATGAGAGTAATTGGGTATAGTTGAAACACCATATAGGTGGAGGGTTTTTTTGTATGTTGTTTAATGTAGATTCTAGTTATGCACTGAGTATGACTCGAGGGCTGTAATAGAAAATTTTGATAGACTGTAAATATTTACACACATCAATATATTAGAGGCAATGCCTCCCTTTTGCTTTGCAAAAAAAAGGGAGAGAGGAGGAGAAGAAGAGGATGGAGAAAAAGAAGGAAAAAGAGAGGGAGAGAGAAGAGAAGGGGAGAAAGGAGGAGGAGAAGAGGAGGGAGCAGGAGAAGGAAAAAGAGAGGGAGAGAGAAGATGAGAGGAGAGAGGAGAAGAGGAGGAGGGAGGAAGAGAAGGAAAAATAGAGGGAGAGAGAAGAGAAGAGGATAGAGGAGGAGAAGAATAGGAGGGAGGAGGAGAAGGAAAAAGAGAGGGAGAGAGAAGAGAAGAGGAGAGAGGAGGAGAGGAAGAGGGACGAAGAAAGAAGGAAAGAGGAGGAAGATAAGACGAAGAAGTAGGCGGAGGAGCACAAGATGAGGGAGATAGAAAGAAGGAAAGAGGAGGAAGATAATAAGAAGAAAAAGGAGGCTGAGGAGCAAAGGATGAGGGAGAAAGAAAGAAAGAAGGAGGACGAAAGGGAGATGGTAAGGAGAGCAAACTGGGGGGGGGGGGCAAAGGACATCACTCAATGGCCTCCAGGGAGCACAAGAGAGAGAAAAGATGAAGAGAAGGACAAGAAGAAGAAGAAGAAGGAAGAGGAGTGGAAGAGGAAAGAAAGAGCGCTCCAGAGGAGCCTAAACAAAAAGAGGAAGAGGGTAGATGATGAATTCAGGTTGGCTCATCACTCACGAGAGACAAGGACAAACATAGACATGGATACATTGGCCACATTGAGCACTGATGAGGTGAACATATTGTTGAAATTGATTGCAACCACCAACAATCACAAAGAGGTGATCTGGAGAGGTGATTTGGGTCGTTTCACATGTTCCTACCTGAAGGAACTCATCACGAAGGGGATGGATGTGACCAACGAGATGGTCAACAATATACTTTATGTATTGGAAGAGTGCCAAAAAACAAAAAACTACCCCCAAGAGGTAATTTGTATTTCAAGCTTCTGTTCAAAGCGCATTGTGGATGGCCAAGGCCAGTCCATTGAAAATTGGCTCGCCCCTCTACTACAAGGTGTGGATCCTGGAAGGACCATCATCGCACAACCAATGCCACTGACCACACATTGGACTATGGTGGTTGTTAACGGTCCGTCCAAGGAGATCTTGTATTTGAACAGTTGCTCTAGGGAGCTAGTTCCAGATGAGGATCCCAACATGACGGTAGGCGTACATGAATGCTCGGCCAAAGACATGGGTGAATACTGGAGGGATCGATTGAAGGTGAGCTGGCCAGTGAGATACCTCAGGGACACGTGCCAACGACAAATGCCGGGGAGCAACGATTGCAATGTCTATGTGTTGTACTGGATAAGGTGTGTCATGTAAAGGGTTTCACTGATGAATGAGATGGATCCCAAGATACTTCACTCAGTCAGGGGTGAATTGACCATGAATTTACTGAGGGACTCCCACGCCTGTGTTGACTTTTGATTTATAGTACTCGTAAGGAGTGTCCTACATACATGTATAGTTTGAACGGTCAGTTTTTCTGCTCTTGATTTATAGTTTGCACACTCTATTTTTCAGTTTTTGATTTATAGTTTACATACTAAGAATTTATGCTCGTATGTAAGGATAAACCTGTATGTTAAAAAGGATAAACCCATAGGTTAAAAAGAACAAACTCATGTCTTAAAAAGGAAAAAAAAACCATAGGTTAAAAAGTGCAAACCCATATCTTAGCACGGACAACCCAACTCATTAAAAATGACAAACTCGTATATTAAAAAGGACAAAATCATGAGTTAAAAAGTACAAACTCATATCTTAAAAAGGATATGGTAATAGGTTAAAAAGGACGAACACATGGGTTAAAAAGGATAAACCCGTATTTTAAAAAGGACAAACTCATAGGTTAAAAAGGACGAACTCATGTCTTAAAAAGGACAAATCCATATCTTCGCACGGATAAGTTCAACCATTGTAAGGACAAACCCATAGTTTTAAAAGAACAAACTCATGTCTTAAAAAGGATAAACTCATAGGTTAAAAAGGACAAACCCATCTCTTTGAACGGACAAGTTCCACTATTAAAAAGTACAAACCCGTATGTTAAAAAGGACAAACCAGTATATTAAAAAGGACTAAATCATAAGTTAAAAGTACAAACTCATGTCTTAAAAAGGACATGGTAATAGGGTTTAAAAAGACGAACACATGGGTTAAAAAGGACAAAGCAATGTTTTAAAAGGACAAACCCCTATTGAAATGTTACTTCGTTTTACATGAACTTTTGAAACTTAACAATGCAAACTTAAGGAGCTCGTTGCTCGTAATAAAACTTCATGTCCTAATCGCCAAAATATGGATCCCCTAGTCTTGGAGCGATCTGATGCAGGGGGATTTACCCTTCCTCTTGAACCTGCTCTTCTCTTCTGTGAGGTACTTTTTTGGTTTTTTTGAATAATCTTCTCAGCTAAAGAAACCCGACGTCTAGTCGGCGGTCTTCCTGGATGAGTGACTTTATCTGGATTGCGCAAAGATGTACACGCGGTCCCAGGTTTATCAACTATAGTAGGGCCCTGGGTAGTGTTCATACGTGACTCAAGCCACTCTATACACTTCACGACCTTAAGATAATACCTTTCGTGGAAAATGAATGCTTCCTGTGCGATCCAAACAGCACGACCAATGATGTCGTCGTGACAACGAAACACATCCTTCTCCATTATGCCATCATCTTGGTACATCTTATCTCGATTGCTCCGACGAATATCCTCTCGCCATCGATTAATGATGTAAGACGACGGGAGTAATGCATTAGGATCTAAGCGTGCAAATACAACCAACACGTGGCAACACAAAAAATCGTGTTGAAAAATTCTACAATCACATGTGAAGTTTAGACTTCTATGTTGCACAAGAAAACATTTAGACAATACATGCTCACCAGTCCATACACGTTCAGTTACCTTGTAATGCACCGCCTCATTCGATTAGAACTCCTCGATTAGGTCGCAGTATATCATCTTCCCAATTTCTAACTGGACTATTTTGAAAACTCCTACCGTATACAACTCGCGGCCTCTCAAAGGGGTATATTGAAACCAATTGGGGGTTCTTATGAAGACAATCAAAATCTGTTTGAGCTTCCTTCTCGTACTTGTGTAAGAGCACAAGTTTGTATTGTTGAACAAACTTCTTAAGGGTGGTCTTCGAAGTGAGGTACTTGTCGAAGAACGCGTTCATACATTCACTTCTTTGGGTAGAAGTCATTCCCGTGAAAAAAACAATCACCCCCAAAAGTAGGTACCCAGGAGTCATGGATTGCATAAATGGATTGGAGCCAACTATGGTTCTGAAGCACAAAATTACCAAGGAAACCCTGCCAATTTTGATCAAATTCAGTTGGGTTTTTTGAGTCGTACACAATGGAGTTTAGATCAGATAACATGTGCTTGTGATACTGCATTGGCAACTTCACGGGAGCTTAGTTCATTATGTGTCATATACAAAATCTATGCCTGACGTTTGGGAAGACATTCCTTACAGCAGCAGTAATGAAAACACATTGTTCCGTTATGATCACTAGTGGAGGGATATCTAGACAGTACGCATAACTAATAATGACAAACCAACATGTTAAAAAGGATACTCCCATTGCGTAAAAAGGACAAACTTATACCTTAAAAAGGACAAACCATATATTAAAAAGGACATATTAATAAGGTAAAACTGGCAAAACTCTTTCTTAATAAAGACAAGCACAAGACCCTTAATAAGATAAGACCATCTGCACAATAGAGAAGATTAAGATTGACAAACCAAAATTAAAAAGTACATTCCTATTCTTAAAAAGGACAAACCTATACCTTAAATGGGTCACTACCATAGGTTAAAAAAGGACCAATCCATTCTTAAAAATGGCAAACTCATATTTTAAGTGGGACAAACCATATATTAAAAAGGACAAATTCATAAGGTAAAAAGGCCAAAACTCTTTCTTAAAAAGAAAAAGTCCACGACCCTTAATACGATAAAACCATCTCTTTAAACGTATCACCCATACACGACATCCACGTCTGGAATAGCCAAATGTAATTTTCAGTGGTTTCACAGGGCAACAAAGCGCAACCGAGAAACGCAGACTCGAAATTGTGATTAACTCCTACAAATGGTGCAAAAGGGATGTCATATTTGTTAGTCAAGTAAGCACTGTCGAAACATATAGCATCTCCGAAGTATGAATAGGAAGCTCTAGAACGGCAATCAGCCCAAAAAAGCGTTCCTTAATCTTCCTTCGTCGTCTATATCCATAGACATAGAAAAACATTGAATCGATCTTCTGCATCTTAATGTAATAGTTCTGAAGAACTTGTGCATCACCGGTCCCATTTTCATATTGCTGACTTCGCTAATAGCATTCCTGCGCAAAAAAGAGTTATGAACGTTGGGGATTTCTTCTAACAAACTAAGGTTGGAAACAACACAAACCTTAGGTCCCTCTTGTTGAAAGTCAATTTGTCATGCCCCCAGCCTCGACAATAAAAGATTACATGGTCTTAGTAGCAGAGATACCAGAAGCATCATTTCACGTTATGTGTGCTATCACCTTAGGTACAATTTGCTTCTGTCTGAGAAAACACATTTGATCCTCATCAAGCATTTTGTGGTTGTGTTTAAGCACAACAAAGTTAATCTTGTATCCCCTTGTTGGGTTTCTGAAGACCCTATTGCGAGTCGTGCACTCGACTCTAGTGGATAAACGAGGCTTCGATATTCCTTGTCCTTGGTTTGTTGGTGCATTCCCCTCCTTGGAGCAAGTAAGTGTAGTCCGGATAACAACACCACATTCGTAATGAGATTGTCTTATCTTAACACAAATACCACAAGCATCTGCATACTCATTGTAAAAAGTTCTTGCATCTCCGAAAGAATGAAAAAAACATCTTCTCCTGAGGAACGTTTAACGACATGTCTTCTTGGGAAGACCTAGATACAATTTCCATTGCAGTTGAGAGAAGAGAGGAACATACGATCAAAAGGAAGAAAGAAGAAAGGAAAGAGAAAGGAAGACAAAAGGTTGCCATCCTATGGATTATCATAGGATAAAAGGCTATAGGAAGATGGAACGTCCGTAGATGGGATAGAGAGCCAAAAGGTATGATTTGAGAAGCTTTTAGTGAGAAGCTTTAAATGAAAGTTTCTTGGTGAGAGAGCCAAGAAAAAGGAAAAAACAAGAAAACTGAAAATCTAGTGATGAACTGGACTGGTCCAGGTCAACAGCGTCCCAAACGAGCGTCCTGGAGAGCAACCATTAATCATTTCCCATAAAAATGGATGTTTTGCAAGAGGATTGATACATGGACACCATGTGTCACCACTCATCAGCCACGTCAACCAGTTTTGAGGATTTGTTTTGGATTTTTTAAGCAAATTCATTCTCTGATAGAGAGGACAAGCCAGCCACGTTAGCCACTCTGCAACTACGTCAAAGCAATTCAAAATTTATTCTCTGATAGGGTGGGAAATAGTTGCAGTTTCCCAAAAAAGTGGTGGGAATGATTGAAAATTGAATTATGTACATCTTGGAAAATTGAAAATTTTAGGTTTAGGGTTTGGGAGTTGAAAATTTAGGGTTAGGGGATTTTGGGGTTTAGGGTTAGATAAATAGAAAATTTATGATTTAGGGTAAAGTCCACTTAATATAGGTAATCATATTGGGGAGCTGAATACGCATGGGGCATATTACTTTCCTAAAATTCCCCTTAATATAGGTATTTATATTGATGGGTTTAATACTTTAATATGTTCATCTGGAGTTAATTTTTCTGTCTTTGGTACTTAAGTTAAATCCGGGTTGGTGCGGGAATTTGAATTGTATATATGATTCGAAATTGAATTGTATTTTTTTATTTGTCATTTGAGTTTCGTAAAATGAGACTAACTCCTCTCTTTATTGACATTGCAGGTGATAGTAAGAGAACTCTTCTTGAAGGAGCAAACTGAGAAAAAATTATTGAATTGTTTTTCATTTTTTGTTACATTTGACTGGATTAAACATTATCCTTAATTATTTATGTTTGTGTTCTTATATTATTTATTTTTATTTGGTTTAATGTTCATTCATCTCCTTCACTATTTATAAATACAAATAACAAAATTACATTATTTTTACATTTTTAGGAAATTCAAGTGATATGCACACAGGGGCGGACCTAGGTTGATATTGAGGGGTGGGCACCCTTTAAAAATATATCAACCCAAAAATAATATTTTTTTAATAATATTAACATGTTTGTTACAAGACAATCATATGAGGTTTCATGCTTTGAAATTTTTTCATTATAACTTCATCACCAATCGTATCGAAAATCTATCGTTCGATGTACGTAACTAGAGTATCATTGACTCAATCATCTCCCATCTGGTTCCGCAATATGTTTTTCACGACATTCATGGACGAAAATACTCTATCAACTATTGCAGTTGCAACTGACAATATCATTGTCATGGTAATCAACAAGAAAACCAACAGAAAAGTTAGAATTTTCTTCTTCTGAACCAACTTCTCTGCGAATTCTGTTAAACTTTTCAAATCCCCTAATTCTAGACGTCAGAGGAAGGGGATGCGAGTGAGTAGAGATTGTTGGGGAAGGTCTGGCCTTTGGTGGCGTAAATGAGGTGGAAATCAGAAGGTGTGAGTGGTGGGTAGGTGGTGTTGGGATGACGATGTAAGATTACTTCATTGAGAATTTGAAAACTTTAAAATCCTCATAATGACGTTAATCTATGAAAACATCAAATCGGAACAAAATGGGATGACAAACACATGAGTGATGAATATTCTCGAACTTGAGAATGTTAACCTTTTGGTTTATCCTTTCTAACACAGATAAAATAGAAAACATGGGTTTCTTAGGGAGTTCTATGGTTTAGTCATCGAGATCGATAATAAGAGAGAATCAGCAAAATTCTTTCCACTACTAATGACATGCATTGGTATCATTTCTTAGGAAAGTGAAGAATCCATTCCTGTGAAAGCAAAATAACTACACCTAAATTGCAAAAACAGACCGATCATGACAAATGAACTTAACCAACACCGATTATATTAGATTTAGCAAAAAGCATGGGTAATCAACGAAATGAAATGATATGAAACAGTTCAATACTAAAAGAAGAATCTGGAAGTAGAGCAGGTCGATCGATTCTCCTTTGGTTTATTCTTGTACTAGCACAGATAAAATCGGAAAAGAGATTAATCAAAGAATTAATTCCATTCATGAGTTTTTTGATTGTATGCCACTTCAAAACAACATATTTCACTTTATACCATCACAACACAAATATTTATCCTAATGTCATTAGGTTAAAAGAGTTTTTGCTTGGATGCCAATTTAAAACAACTAATTTCACTTCATGTCATCACTGCACCAATATTTATCATAATGTCATTATTTTAAAAGAGTTTTTCTTGGGTGTCACTCCAAGACAACTAATTCCACTTTATATCATCATTACACCAATATTTATCCTAATGTCATTATGTTAAATCGTTATTTATACTAATGTAATTTTGAAAGTGGGTCACATGCAACAATTCGGTACGCACCTTAATTTGGACATCAACCAGACCAGAAATGGACCAATCCAGATCAGACCGGTGGATTCAGGTCCGATCTTCTGTCCGTAGAAATGTTTTGTTCCGGGTTTCCAGTCAGGTATTGGCAAAACACGGAATATCAATTTATTAAAAATAAAAAAATTAATGGGTGAAACCGGGTCCAAATTTCATTTTCTAAACAACATTTGTTTTCATGGGCTTTCTTACTCTCACCCGTGATTTTTAAAAAAAAACCAAGTCACTAGCCCGACCGGAATATTCCGAGTTTTGCCCGGACCGAACCGGAAACCCGAAATCAAGCATATCCATAGACCAGGGACCGGACCTGAATCCACTAGTATTTCGGTCTATTTCGGTCCGATTAAGGTCCAAATTCAGGTCGGACAAGATTCTGCACATCACTGTTAAAATGATATTAGTATAAATAAAGAATTAACATAATGATATTATGATAAATATTAGTGTAGTGATGATATAAAGTTGAATTAATTGTTTTGAAGTGGCACCCAAGCAAAAACTCTAAAATAATGACATTATTATAAATATTGGTGCAGTGATGACATAAGGTGGAATTAGATATTTTGGAGTGACATCTAAGCAAAAACTCTTTTAGCATAATGACTTTAGGATAAATATTGGTACAGTGATGACATAAAGTGAAATATATTATTTTGGAGTGAGATCCCAGCAAAAAACCCTTCCATTTATGATAGTGCTAAATGACATACATTGCTCCGATTACTTCACTTCCGAAAGCAAAGAATACATGTAATTGGAGTTTACCATAAGATCGATTTTGAAAAAAATGCAGTTACATTTCAATAAATGCAGTTACATCTATAGCAACGAGATAATAATAACTGAACATAAATTACTAAAACATATCGATCTTAAAAAAAAAGTTTATCCAACTACTACAGTTTTGGATTTAACAAAAGTATAATTGAACTTAAGAACAACTCATTCTACTCCGAAACATGGAAGAAGAAGAAGAAATACAGAGGAAAAAACTTAAAAAAATCAAAACGAGTAAGTCCCCAACCCAATCCTTTCGAGCAAAGCTTGAGACTAAAGTAATTGAACCACACCCCAAAATTTCTCTAAACCAAAACGAGTAAAAAAAAAGATCAAACACCAAAATTTCGATCGTTCAGAAAAACGAAAAAAACACATTATCACCGATTATCCAAAACAACAAGACATTGGTAACTTCATCGATCATTCAAAAACGAAAAAACACATTATCACATCCGATTCATCCGAAAACCTAAAATCACATTTCTAATTCCAATCATCCGATTTTTTTTTTCGAAAAACACTCTGATCATCTCATTTCCTCTAATCCACTAAAAACTCCAACTGAAAACTAAAAAAAATCAAATCCAGAACGAAAGTGGAGGGGTGGAGGTGGTGGAGCAATGCGCCACCGACCACCGGATCAAGGAGATCGTTGGTGTCAGATGCCGGACGTGAAGAGGGAATTTAGTGGTTTTAGGTGGTGGTGAAATTTGGGGAAAAATTGAGTTTTGTATAAAACAATTAATGAGATAATATGTAATGTAAATGTAGTGTGTGGTTTTTGATTTTGTATAACACGCTCCAGAATAATCCCACATCAGAAATCACGAATAATTTGATGAGGTTTATAAGTTTTTAACTCTCTATTCAATTTGTGAATCACACACTCATAAGTCACACTGAGTTTTGTTGGTAGCGTGGGCACACATCGATTTTGCTTAATATCCCTCATGAATATCAATTTTCTGGCGTGGGCACTTGCCCACGCATGCCCACACCTGGGTCCGCCTTTGTATACACAAACAGAATTTGAATTTCACCAAATTCAAGTTAGAGACACAAACAACAGAATTTCATCAAACATAATTTAAATTCCGTTGGATTCTGCTTTCCGTTGCTTTTCTTTTGACTCCCAGAATTCACTTTCCACCTGATTCTTGTGCACAAACACTTTATTAAGGTCTTTGTCCTTTTATGCTCTTTTGTGCTAATGAATGAAAATGTTTTTTGTTGCAAGCTTTCAATTATTTTCAACCATCAAAGTGTACGTGAGAATCATTCGAGAAGGACTTTTCACTGATTACTGACAACCAACAAACGATATTCCAGAAGTCACCGTTTGCTAAATTCCTGAGTATGCAAAGAATCATTGTAGACAATGACATCCTTGACTTCGTGATTGAAAATTTTGAGGTGGAAGAAAGTGGGTTCAGGATAGGGAATAAACTCTTAAATTTCAACACCACCGATGTGGAAGTCATATTAAGACTGAAAAGGGGAGGAATTCCAGTCAACATGAGTAAAAAAGCAATTGACCAAACGAGCTGGTCAGAGACAGGATAAGAAGGAATTATAGATACGACTGAGGGAGGTCAGGGAAAGAGGAGATGCCATTGGATAAGCCAAACTACTAATCTATCTTCCTTTACTACATTCCTATTTGGCGATAACACAAATAGAGCGAAGGAATGCTACATGTCTTCTATTGAAAGACTGGAAGGCATGAGAAAGTATGTCTGGGCAGAGGTGGTTTTTTAGTTCTTGGATGCTGGCATAGCAAAAAGTCAGTATTGAGCTGAAGAAAATGATATCTTCAGGCAACCTTACCCCAACAAAGGGGAATGTCGATGGATGCGTAACTAAACTTCAGGTATATTTTTTTCAGATTTAAAATATTTGCAAAACATTTTATGTTTTTAATAGTTTTCATGACACCAAATATCGACATGTTGCTGCAGGTATGACTGTATGAGAAGTTAACAATTGAGAATGCAAAACTACCTTGTCTTCTAAGAGTCAATAGATGGAGTTCTTTGCTTGGGTCAGGGAAGATGCAGAAAACACTAGAAAGATAGGTCATCACCATCCAAAAAATAGTCAGTGGACAAGTGGAAGTCAGACACTTAGAAAAGTTGGAACAATTTGAATATGTACAGACAAGTGAGGTTAACGAATAGGTTGATCCTTGTACCACCAACGAGCAAAGAACATGCAATATTCCACGAGACACAGAGCCTCAAAGAACACCCGTTGGACCGACGAAATCCCAAGAGATCCACTACAAGATGAGGTGGACTTCATGGAAATGAAATTAAGGTGGCAGAAGGCAGATCATACCAACAAAGAGCTCGGTAAAAAATTGGTTGAGGATGCAAAAGATACATAGTTTTGGAAAGATAAAGCAATGGGGAACGCAAAACAAATACAGTTCCGGAAAGATAAAGCCATGGACAATGCAAAAGATGCCTTTCCATAGTGTATCTAATACTCACCAGCAGATCCACCTTCTCCAGTAGGGGAAAGAAACGAAGAACTTGGAGATGAGTGCTTAAGAACATCTACTGAAGGTGCCCCAACATCCCAGTTTGAAACCACAAAATTATCCTACACCAATGAAATGGCATGTTCTTTTAAACCCACGACCAAGTCCTTTAAAGGACACATACATCCTTTATACTCGTAGTGTGCTTTAAGCTCGTACTGTCATTTCAAAACAAAGTTTGTCCTTTAAATGATTTTATGATCATTTAAAACAAGAAAGTGTCCTCAAATAATAGTCTTGTCTTCCTAAAGGACATATGTGTCCTTTTAACCACAACTCTGATAGTAATCATCTTACATGATGTTTAACAAAACAAAATGATGAATCTATTCTCATTTGGTGGAGACGAGCAGAGAGTAAGGATGAGGAGGAGAAAGAGAAGGATGAAGAGTCAAGACCAAAAAAAGTTGAGGAAGAGAAAAGAAAGGAAGAAGTGGAGAAGAAAGAGAAAAAGGATGAAGAAGAATGAAAGAAACAAGAAAAGAAAAGGAAGAACATAGAAGAAGAACAAAAGAAGAAGGAAAAGAAAGAAAGAAAGAAAGAAAGAGAAGGAGAAGAAGAAGAGAAAAAAAGAAGAAGACTAAGAAGTCTGAACAAGAAAAAAAGGTTCAAAAGAAGAACCTCGCAGAAAAGAAAAAAGAACAAATCACAGAAGAATCAATTATGCTGAAGAGGCTGAATTGTGATGGAAATCAAATTTCTGACAAACAATAAGTGAATTCTCCAACAAAAGCTGCCTAGCCAACCGACGCACCCAACCAAATAAAAACATTGACATGAAAGCCATGACTGAGTTGACAATTGAGGAAAAAATGTGCTTCTTAATTTAACAACACCGGGGAAAAAGTTGGATAAAGACGGAGAGGGTCAGTAAACGTAAAAGATCTTATCACTAAAGGTAAAGATCTATCAACAGACGTAAGTATATTTCATTGTTTTTCTGAATTGAGTTTTGCTTTAATCCACTGAAATGACTAGTTAATTGTAATTATTTTAATGGACAGTTAATAGATGCATTGCTTGCTATGTTGGAGCAAAAATAGAAGTTGAGATGCTAGCAAAGGAAGGTGATTCTCATTACCTACCCGATCACTGCTGTTATCATGGCCAGCTGCTATGAGTTATTTTTAGCTTTAGTGAAAAACAAAACTAGAAGTCTGAGACCTAAAAAACACAATCATTGCATAACCGTTGATAAACAAAGACCACTGGACACTGTTGACTATGGATGGAAGAACTAAAACAATAACACACCTTAAGAGCGTTCCTCAAGTTGATAGAGCCAATGACCCAATAACAGTGTGTCCACGAATGATGAGCAGTAATAATGGAAAATTCTGGAGATCATACTTTAACATCAACTTGAGACTATCATATGAAGGGGAAAAGTGCCAACGCCAAGCACCCTGATTAACAACATTTCATGCTTACATTTGTATCTTATATCCATTATCTTTCACCTAAACAATGCTATGTGACGAGTTTTATGTTTGAATTTCAGAAATAAATAGGTTTGAAGAGATGAAGCATAAAAGACCCAAAACCAGGGAAAAATGACTGAATTGTGAGACCTGGGGACTAAGAAGCAAGGGAGAAGGACCTGAACGTAAGACCAAAGGACCAAAGAGAAAAACAGAAAATTGCACACCACCATGGGGAGTATTTTTTGGCAATTAGATTCGGGTTGGAGCTCCAATAAACAAAGTATATGCATAAAAGACTGACAAAGAAATCCAGAAAAGCCCACAACAAATTCCAGCCGGATCCAAAGCTTATGGACCGCTAATTGGCGGTCTGGATCTCTCTGGATCCACAAAAACTTTGCGGGCACATGTATTAGAGGGTGTTTATTCTATTTTTGGTATTTGTTTAGTCCTATACCGGGGGATTGTCCAGGATTACCTTTTTCTATGGCTATAAATAGAACTCTTCACCTTCTATTGTAATCACTTCATATTTTGAGTGACTACTCTTCCTACTTGAAGTGAGGCGGTGAAGCACACACTAAAGTAGGAGGATGCTACTTGAATTGTGAATCATTTTAATAAAAGTTTCTTTATTATGTTGTTTGTTTCATGTTGCTTGTTTTACTTAGTTTAATTTCATTTCATTAGTTTTAGTAGCTTAGTTAATATGCTTTCCTTGCTTAGTTTAATAATTAGACTAATGTGTAGTGAGTAGTCCATCCCCTTTGGGGGGGGGAGTTGATATTCATACATGCAAAAGAGAATGTAATGAAGACTTTATATACAATGTGTTGATAAAACATGAATGTATGCTTGCTTGTTTAGGATAGAACTTATGACTTGATGAGTTTTGCCAAAATTATTAGACACCTCTCATGCTTGTTTAGGTTCTAAAATAACCAGCTTGTGTATGTAAATGTTAATCAACTAGGTTAGTGAATGGATTGATAGGTTTTGCCATAACATTTAGACACTTCCTATGCATGAAAACACTACCTTTATTTGTGCTTAAAGAATGTGTTCAACACCCACCTCTTTGCATGTGTGCACTCACTCCACCCCTTAGGGGTTTTCCAATTCTGAATTCCAGCACACTTATTTCATTCTTAGTTAAGTTTTAGTTCATTGTTTGTTGTTCGTTTATGCATGCGTTACTTTGTAGTGTAGTATAACGTAGATTAGGATAATCAAACTCTCTTCCCTATTTTTGCCACTTGATTTCGTGCAAACGAGAGGCTGCTCACCTCCCTGTGAACGACCCGTATTTGCCACGTCTTCACCGACGCTGTGCACTTGCGGTTTAATATAAAACGTTCAACACACCCAATGGCGAGGATCGTGGAGTGTGTCTTTCACTGGATAAAATTGATGTTGATTCTTGTTAACTGTAATTATATGCATTTGTTGTATATTTTCAATTGTAATTATATATATATATATACAATATTACAACTCTTGAAATTGTAATTGTTTGAAATTTTAAATTAAGACAACCAATTATAAATTGTTTTGTTCTTTAAAACTCGAAAATGATCCTGTAAAGCACAAGCATGTGCTTTAAAGGACATTTATATCCAAAACATGTCATTTAAAGTACTTGTCTGTTCATTATCTTGAAAGGGTCCTAAAAGGACATGTGTGTCCATTAAAGGTTTGGTTTGTCCTTTAAAGCACGAGACTGTCCTTGAAACTCGAAAGACGGCTCAAATTCTGTGTTCCTCCAAATAAGGTATGCTTTGAAGGACATGTGTGTCCTTTAAAACACATACTTGTTTGTTCTCTAAACTTGAAGGGTCCTTTCCGTTTGAAGGAGACTTATGAGTTATGTCCCTCAAAGCACGAGTACGTTAAATGACTAATTTGTCCTTTAAAGGGAACAAATAAAAGGGACATGTCATGTAAGATTATAGCCGTAAAACTGACGTGTGATGCATTGCATACATTGCATCATATGTCTTTCATTTAGATTACTTTTATATCAATAAATGCTACTAAGGTATGTGTTTAGTCGTATTTACAGAATACAGGGACCTGAATGCAAATTACCCACATTCCGAGCATAAACGCGTGCAAAAGATTCATTTCTATCATAAAGACCGAGTTCAAGTTTATCGGGTTCCGAATGGAAATGAATCCAAGCATAAAAGCATTCAAGGAGCTAATCACAAAAAGGTCAAGGGCTTAATTGCAAAATGCCAAGGACCTGATTGCAAAAGAAAAGGATCAAGTTATTTTGTTGGAAAAGTCAAAAGAAAAGTCAAAAATAAATCCCCAACAAATGGAAGGAATAATCCGGAGTTCAAGACAATGGAAAGAATCATCCAGACGCGTAAATAAAGATCAAATCATACCATAAACACATGACCAAAATCCGGACCCGAGCAGACCTGATTGTGCGGCGTTTTCGCCGCACAACACCTTCAATATGCGGCGTTTCCGCCGCCCAGTCATTGATCTGTGTGCCCGATTTTTGTCCAGTGTCGGGTCGACGCGTGTACTATCCTTTTATGTATTGGTATCCCCTGTATCGGCTATAAATAGCCCTGTAGGACGAATGTAACACATCTTTGAACCTTTGGTCTTGGATCATTAGTAATAAAATTCTGTTCTTTTAATTCTTGTTTTTATTTTATTTTAATGTCTCTAGGATCCATTCTTCTTCCTCCCTCCATGAGTTTCTAACTCTTTCCAAAGGGTGGAGGTGATGGAATTAGGGGTAGAGAAGATGAATGCATGTTATTGTTTTAAGTTCGTGATTAGTATATTTTGATTACTTGAGTTTATGTTAAATCATTTATCTTGTAATGCTTCATAACTAACATGATTTATTTCAAGTTTCTCCATTCTCCAATCTAAACCTAAGTCTAGACCTCCACCCGATGGAATTCTCCATCTTTATTCTTGTTTTTAGTTTTAATTGTTCTTGTTTCTTGCTCTAAATAACTAAAACCCAAAAATCTCAAAACCCATTTATTTCTTCTCTCTCTCTTCCTCTTAATCGAAAATAACATCAACTACAAAATCTCTCCCTCCTTGTGTTCGACCCGTACTTGCCACGTCTTCATAGACGCCGTGCACTTGCGGTATAAATAAAAATCTCATCAAGTTTTTGGCACCGTTGCCGGGGAGGCGACGCAGATTTTGTGTTTTTGTGTTTTCGATTTTTTCCTGTCTACGTTGTGCGCGATCTAAGTATTTGAATTTGTGTAGCAGGAGACAACAGAGCGCGCGGCAAAATCCGGGAGCGTTCTGAGACACTTGGGCGGCGGAATCGCCGCATCTACAAGGTGACTTGCGGCGAAATCGCCGCACCAGTGTGGGTTCAGGTCTTCAAATTTCTGGGGCATCGTCGGCATCTCTGGGTGGTCGCATTGAGCTACTGGAATCTCCGAGAGCGGGCGGCAAACCCGACTGAGCATTGCGGAGGTAACTTTTCTTGCCTTTCTCGTAAAATCTGAATAGTTGAAAAGTTTCCTTTCGTAGAATTGCACGTGTTAGGGTTACAATTCCATAATTGGCAATAATTCAACTCTGACCTAAAATTGGCAAAATTAGAAAGACCTTAGTGCATGCATCATATAATGTTTTGCTTGCATTATTCTTGCTAAATTCTTGCAAATTAATACTTGTTGAAGATTGCTGGAAGCAAGGTACGTATCGAGGTTTTTATCGATTGCATTCGAGCATATAATTTAGTTGCATACAACCTTGCAATTGCCCCCATTAAAAGGACCATTGTTTGACTATCTTTGCTAGATTTAAGTTAAACTATCTTAAGGGCAACTCCGTAGGAAAAGATACGGTGGGGATTTCATCACCTTCCCGTAGCCCACAAACCACAATCCTGAAGTGTCGCCTAAGCCTAAAATTTAAAATCAATTAGACATTGGCCCCTAAGGACTCGGACTCAATTAAGGAGGAGATTGGTTTGACTTGCTATGACCTGAAGCTAATTGAATTCAATTTGGTGTCTAGAAAGTGTTTTTGTGTCGACGAAAGTCTTCCAAGCGACGTGGTTGTCTAATTGGCACCGACTCTGTCGGAAGCGCCCCCACTAGCTATACACTAACTGACCAACTTGGTTTGATTGGTGAGGGAGGTGAATCAAGCAAATCAATTCGACTCAACCAGTTAGGAGTCGTCTAGATCTAAGTGACACTAGGTCTAGGATTGTTTTGACCGTGCTTGTTCAGGAAATTTCTGACCAACCCTAATTTTTATCCTTTAGAGTTAAGTTTCCCTTCTCGTCTGAGTCTTCTTTCCCTTCTCATCCTTACCTTTCTATTGTTTGTTTTTTTTTAAAAAAAAATTAAAATTCAAAAAAATTCAAAAAAATTTTTTGTAATTAATTTTTGAAATTAAATTTGGAATTTAAATTTCGAATTTGAATTCAAAAATTGATTCAACCCGGTACACTCAGATTTGGATTCGGGACTTAAGTAATCGACTCTCACGAGTTAATCTAGATTCCAGTCTGGAACTTAACCCCATTCCACCTGTTGCACCACCTCACCCGGATCTAATGGGTGAGAATGTAGTGGACCCACCTGTTGCACCACCTATGACTCTGAGGGATCGGTGCTATCCAACGATGGCTGCTCAGCCATTGTGCATCGTCATGCCCACCATACTGGGTCGCGACTTCGAACTTAAGGCACAATACATGAGTATGTTGCCTAAGTTCACCTCTAGGGAAGATCCATATCTCTTCCTTAGAGAATTTGAGGAAATCTGCTCTCTTATGCAATACCAGCATATCCCTGAAGAGGCAGTGCGTCTGAAATTTGTGCCTCTGGCACTAAAAGACGACGCTAAGAAATGGCTATATAGTCTAGCCGAAAGATCTATTAGAAGTTGGGCCGAATTTGTTCAAGTTTTCCTAAAAAAATATTTCCCCAACCATAAGACTATGAAGATTAGGAATGAAATTGTTGCATTCGTTCAGTCTGAGAGCGAGCCGTTCTATTCCTATCTTGAGAGATTTAAGAGTGTCTTGACCCAATGCCCTCATCACGGAATTCCGAAGTGGCAATTATGCCAAATTATTTATGAGGGATTGACACCCACATCTAGGGTTATGCTAGAATCTGTGAGCCAAGGGAACTTTATGTCCAAAAATGAAAATGATGCCTGGACTTTTCTTGAGGATTTAGCTGAAAATAGTATGCAATGGGACAATGCTAGAACACCCATCAACCCGAGTATTGGATCTAGAATAGCGAGTCAACCCCGACCAGGTGTCTTAGCTATAGACTCCAACATCGCGGCTGAGGCAAAACTAGCCACCCTTATGCGTAGAATGGAAAGTTTAGAGCTGCAAAACCAAACCCGACAAGCATCCCCTACCCCTTGCTCTAGATGTGGTCAGACTGGTCATTTAATGGAGGACTGTGTGAACCTGGAACATGTTAATGCCACATTTAACAATTCTAGAAATGATCCTTACGCATCAACCTATAACCCAGGTTGGCGTAATCATCCCAATTTTTCGTGGACCCAACAAGGACAACCTCCTAGACAACAACCAAACCCATATAACCAAAATAATACATCATCTGGGGGTAATAACAATGGAAATCATGAAGTTAGGTTGACAAACTTGGAAAATTTAATGAAAACTTTTATACAAACAACCAACCAATCATTCCAAAGGCTAGAGACACAAGTCAGCCAATTAGCGCAAATAGTAGGTGAAAGAGAAAAGGGTCAATTTCCAAGTCAACCTGAGGTGAACCCAAGAACTAATAATCAATATCAATCTTATCAACCACCCTCAGGAAATAACAACCCCAGACCGGTTCAAATGGTTAACGAGGAAGGACCGTTCCAACAAATCAATGCAGTAGTGTCATTACGGTCCGGACGACAAGTTGATAACAATGTGGTAAACCCTAGAATGTCTAATCAATCTAGCCATCAAGCAACCACATATGACCTGACCATTGAACCTGACGTCCAAATTGAAAAGCCCAACCCACCTACACAACCTGAACCCATAGCTCAACCTGAACCTGAGCGAGTCTATGTTCCTAAAGCCCCATTTCCCAATAGACTCAAGAAGAGCTCAAGTGCACAAATGGAGAAAATCTTAGAAGTATTTAAGCAAGTTAAGGTGAATATTCCACTCTTAGATATGATTCAACAAATACCTGCTTATGCTAAATTCTTGAAAGATTTGTGCACTAAAAAGAGAAAAACGAATGTACCAAAGAAGACATTCTTAACTGCAAACATATGCTCTATTCTTTCCAACACATCTCCTATAAAATATAAGGACCCTGGGTGTCCCACAATTTCATGTTCAATAGGAGATACGTTTATCAATAAAGCCCTTCTAGACCTTGGTGCAAGCGTTAACTTGCTCCCATTTTCTGTCTACGAGCAACTCAACCTTGGTCCACTGAAACCCTCTAGGACAACCCTCCAATTCGCTGATTGTTCTGTTAAGAAACCAAGAGGTATAGTAGAGGACGTTTTGATTAAGGTTGGTGACTTCATTTATCCAGTGGATTTTGTCGTACTTGATACTGAACCTGTTGTAAATCCTAATCGACAAATCCCTGTAATTCTAGGTAGACCCTTTTTAGCCACTTCGGAAGCATTAATAAACTGTCGAAATGGGCTCATGCAACTATCTTTCGGGAACTTAAAAGCAGAATTTAATATCTTCCATATTGATAATGAGCCAGAAATAATATGCAACCCAAGTGATGTTGTGATGAGAGCACGTATTTATCAGAATTCTGAATCAAATAAATCATCACATAAGCAAAAAGGAAGTAAGAAAAAAGGGAGTGATTCATTTACTCAACCACCATCACTCGAGCAAACAAGCGAACCAATTCAAGTGAGAAGAGTGGAATCTTTTCCTCAAGTCAACATGGGGAACAATTCAACTGGATACATGCACCAACATGGTGTCATTCAATCCAGTTCTGATTATGGTTGACGTTGAGCAAACTCAACCCCTCTACCGCAAGCCGACTCAGGTAATAAGTGCATTTATTTTATCTATGCATACATTGAGGACAATGCATGATTTAGGTGTGGGGGGTGTTTATCTATGTATATATCTATTTGTTTGTTCTGTTCTTTTAAAAAAAAATTAAAATTAAAAAAAAAAATCAATGTTTCATGACATAGCTTAAGATTGAACTACCAAAACCCGAGTACAAATTGCATTGAGTTCTTGTTCCTTATTATATGGGTCTGCTTGTAGAAATTATGACATAAATCTAAGTTCCAAAGAAATAACCCATTATCCTTTAAGACATGTATGCACTTAAATTGGATGAATCAAATCTTTGAAGTGGTTGATAAAAAGCAGAGGTTGAGGAAAATATACCGGGAAGTGTGGACTTCTAATAGCAATTAAGCCTTGAGGAAAATAAAAATAAAAATAAAGGAATAAAGTGAAGAAAACAAGTTTTGCAAAATGATTACAAAAGCCCAAGCCTTTGAGTCACTGGTCCGTAGGGGTATCTTGAAACCCGGTAACTTGAGTCTACCAGCTCGGGATTATCGACCAAACTCGCTACATGAATGCAAAAGGGTAAAAGTGTCAAAAAGCAAACGTGTTGAATCACGGAAGAAAAGAAAAAAATAATAATACTCAAGGCCCAAAGCTAAAAGAATGATCCATGCCATGGTTGATCCGAATGATACTTCACCACCAGAGGAGGCGTGCAAAATAATTCAAGTGATAAACATGTATAGAAGGGTTAGTGGTGTGAATGTTGGAGGAACAAAGACCAAGTCATATTTTTAATGAGTTAGATTTATATAATGAGCATGCAAAAATTCTTAGTGAGATATATAAAGTTGAGGTAGGGATATTGAGAGCTATTAATGAAATGTTGATTCAGGATTTTGTGGGTATATCCGCTGAAAACCCTCAGGAGACAACACTCCTCCTCCTTGGCAACAAAGAGGTTTAACGGCTTGTTGCACATGCTAAGTGCAACCGTGATTCCTACGAAAGTGAGTTAGGATTTCCCTGCTTTCATTTTCTTATATTCTGCTTTGCTAGGGACTAGCAAAATCTAGGTGTGGGGGTATTTGATGCATTGCATACATTGCATCATATGTCTTTCATTTAGATTACTTTTATATCAATAAATGCTACTAAGGTATGTGTTTAGTCGTATTTACAGAATATAGGGACCTGAATGCAAATTACCCACATTCCGAGCATAAACGCGTGCAAAAGATTCATTTCTATCATAAAGACCGAGTTCAAGTTTATCGGGTTCCGAATGGAAATGAATCCAAGCATAAAAGCATTCAAGGAGCTAATCACAAAAAGGTCAAGGGCTTAATTGCAAAATGCCAAGGACCTGATTGCAAAAGAAAAGGATCAAGTTATTTTGTTGGAAAAGTCAAAAGAAAAGTCAAAAATAAATCCCCAACAATGGAAGGAATAATCCGGAGTTCAAGACAATGGAAAGAATCATCCAGACGCGTAAATAAAGATCAAATCATACCATAAACACATGACCAAAATCCGGACCCGAGCAGACCTGATTGTGCGGCGTTTTCGCCGCACAACACCTTCAATATACGGCGTTTCCGCCGCCCAGTCATTGATCTGTGTGCCCGATTTTTGTCCAGTGTCGGGTCGACGCGTGTATCCTTTTATGTATTGGTATCCCCTGTATCGGCTATAAATAGCCCTGTAGGACGAATGTAACACATCTTTGAACCTTTGGTCTTGGATCATTAGTAATAAAATTCTGTTCTTTTAATTCTTGTTTTTATTTTATTTTAATGTCTCTAGGATCCATTCTTCTTCCTCCCTCCATGAGTTTCTAACTCTTTCCAAAGGGTGGAGGTGATGGAATTAGGGGTAGAGAAGATGAATGCATGTTATTGTTTTAAGTTCGTGATTAGTATATTTTGATTACTTGAGTTTATGTTAAATCATTTATCTTGTAATGCTTCATAACTAACATGATTTATTTCAAGTTTCTCCATTCTCCAATCTAAACCTAAGTCTAGACCTCCACCCGATGGAATTCTCCATCTTTATTCTTGTTTTTAGTTTTAATTGTTCTTGTTTCTTGCTCTAAATAACTAAAACTCAAAAATCTCAAAACCCATTTATTTCTTCTCTCTCTCTTCCTCTTAATCGAAAATAACATCAACTACAAAATCTCTCCCTCCTTGTGTTCGACCCGTACTTGCCACGTCTTCATAGACGCCGTGCACTTGCGGTATAAATAAAAATCTCATCAACGTGTTATTTTTTAAAATTGATTTCTGGGCAAAAATATGTTTTCTTATAAATTTCTCAAAAATAAAAGACAAGAATAAACTCAATGTAGATTGTAAGCTGGGTCAGTTCATAAACACAATGAACTCAAGAGTTCTTAACATAAACTAATAAAACACTAGGTTAAGTTTTTCTTTTTCATTTTTTGTTATTAGGACATTCGATCCATATTCATTCATCGTGATCCTCCAGAATAAGTAATTTATCAGCATTTGTATCATCATCGATTGACTTCAATTCATGCACTTGTGTTGAAAATGAGGGAATTTTTCAATATCATTGACATCTTCTTGAGAAATAATCTGTCATTTCCTTCTAAAAAAACCGATAAGTGATTATCACAGGGGTCCGCTA
Organism: Triglochin maritima; assembly: GCA_963682175.1. Lineage (NCBI taxonomy): Eukaryota > Viridiplantae > Streptophyta > Magnoliopsida > Alismatales > Juncaginaceae > Triglochin > Triglochin maritima. The sequence continues at coordinate 11,157,794 of OY821785.1, forward strand.
CATTAAAAAATCTGTTTTGGTTGAGATGCCAAAATAAAAGGTTCCTCCATGAATCCTTGTTTGTTAAGGTTCACCAAAGTAAATCCCAACCCATCCACTTGAAGACCGTTATTGTCCACCCACTTGCATTTAAACACTACCACATCGAATTAGGTGAAGTTCAACACTCATATCTTCAATTTGACTGTAGTATGACATCTTTGCATATATAGGATTTTTATCCTTCAAACTAGAGATACGCAAAGCTTCATCAACTAAACCGAGTCTGCTATTTTGCATTGTGCTTTTGTCGTCCTCCATTTTGGTGTAGAAGGAGTATCCATTGACATCGTAACCACAATAAGATGTGACAATAGGATTAGGCTTATTGGCCAAGCATTTCAATGTCTCAGAAGCATTACGACACTACACCATTTTCCTGAACCAATCAATGAATGTTTTATTTTGAGCATTAAGTCTTTGTTGTTCATTCCATGTAGAATGTTTTTCCTTCATTAGGGATATGTGCTCTTCCAAAAAAGGTTGAACTTCATCGGAATTACACAACACATAAAAATACGCCTCAAAGAGATCCTTGCCCTCTGGACTTATCAACTTTGCACCACATGTATCGATACTTCCAACCATGTCTTCGTGACGATTCTTAGGAAGTCTAATCCTTTTTGTATGAGTCGGGTACTCATTACAGAACTCACGATCAATAATCTCCTGGGCTATGTAGCATTCAACAATGCTGGCATCAGGCCTCCATCAATTGTTATAATAACCCTTCAACACACTCATGTACCGCTTGAAAGGATACATCCACCTCAGAAATAGTGCTCCAACTAATTTAATTTCTTAGACTAGATGAACCACCAAATGCACCATGATCTACAACTGACATATTGTAACAACCACTTCATTTTAGAACTTATCCAAGTAGTTTGGATCAAGTACTGCTGCAAATCTTGTTAAAGAATAAACAAAGTTACATAATTGCGTGTCTGATGTGCGGAGATATTGATCTAATAGAAACAGGAAGAAGCTATTGCATACTTACATGGCAATCATGAGACTTCAAACCAAGTAGTTTCAAATCTTTTAATCAAAACCAGACTACACATATTTGAAGAATACCCATGCGGCACTTTGACACCGTGTAGACTTTGACACAAAGTTATCTTCTCTTTTCTAGACAATGTGTAACAAGCTGGTGGTAAAAATTTACGGGTCCCCTTATCTTCTAGTGCTAGATTTTCTCGTATATCAAGTTCTACTAGATCAAGTTTGGTTTTATAACCATCTTTAGTCTCACCATGTATGTTCAGAAGAGTTCCCAATAAACTATCACAAATATTTTTTTCTACATGCATGACATCAATACAATGCCTAACTTTTAAAGTTTTCCAGTAAGGTAAGTCAAAAAATATGGATTTCTTCTACATTAGCATCTACATGGACAAAAAATTATAGAAGTTCATCAACCCCAACCTCATACACATCACTCAATCTACTATCAAAAATCCATTTTTAATCCATAATTTTCTACACCAAGATGAACAATCTCAATGTAAACAAAGATATAAATTTTGATTCTTAGGCCTCTTAAAGTTTCAATTTTGAGTCCATAAATTACCATTCCATTATAAATTTCAAACAAAAAAAGCTTTGATATATTCTCCCTAGGAACTAATTAAAATGAGTTAGAGTAATTAAATTTCCTTGAAAAATGAAAGCATTGACCGCACATTCGTGAGCAAGTGCTGGATGTAAAGAAATGGTCGGGGCTGCTCATTTTAAATTGCTCGATCGATTGGGTGGAGTTGAAAAGGGGAAGGGGTGATCGGTCGGGTTGAGTTGACAAGGAGGATGGGGAAAGAAAATGGGGATTTGCACACTTACTCGTAATTAGGTTTGTCAGTTTGTGTATGTGATATTGGGTTGAATATTAAATATGACAACACAATATTAGAATTTACTAAAAAATAGAATTTACCACGCGAGTTAACCTAAGCAACGACGTGGTTAATCCCTATATGGACGTAACGTACTCTTCGGACGACCGAACACAATTCGCTACACCAAAATTGCTAACTAGAATCACCAGTTCGGACAACTGAAAGACATTCAGTCAATAGAGGATGCGTATGTCCTTTAAAGGACACACATGTCCTTTAAAGGACACACATGTCCTTTACGTCGTTTTTCGGTGATTATAAGGATATGTATGTCCACCACGTCAGTTTTCGTTGAAGATAATACGACCGACGTGGTAAAGCAAACATTCACGTTGGTCGTAACCTATCTGACGTAATAAGCCTAAAACCACGTCGTGTACGTTGAACATATAACAGTCGATGTGGCAATGCGAACATTCACGTTGGCTGTAAACTATCTGATGTGAAAAGCCAATAAACCACGTCGGTGACGTCGAACATATTTCGACATGGTAAGTGTAACATCACGTCGGATTTTAAGCTTCCGACATGGTCCGCCTAATGCCACGCCGGTTTCTCGCATTCCGACGTAGTGATGGTGACGTGATTATTAGCATATCATATATTGTATTCATGTTATATATCCTTTATTTTACCCAAAAGTTGTGCTACTCGAGTGTTTGTTTGAAGTGTTTTAGGTTTTAGGAAATGAGCAAGAGAAAGGGAACGAAAAAGACCAAAATGCAACAAGAATGGATTGAGTTGAAGACTTCTGGACCTATTTGTAACGCACAATGACTGGACCACAAATCTGAAAGTACCCAAGTGAAAGCCAGAGGGACCTAATTGTGAAGTACAAAATATTGTGACACATGACTTGAACCAGATCAGTATTTCATCAATTACAACCAAATCAGTTTGAGTTAGTGGACTAGGGCTTCCCCCCACGTGCCAAACAAACAAAACTTAACATTTAGACAAAATTTAGCCGAATTAGAGCATCCGGATCTGCCACAGTCGGATCACTCTAATCCATTGGATCCTGGATTTTGGCAGTGGGTTGGGTTAACGGGTCAGAGCATTCCAGAATAATCATATTCGATTTAGAGCCGTCTGATTACATCTAGATTAATTCTAACCATGTATTATTTAATAAATATCATTTTAATCCCTCCTCTCCCCTTGTTCTTCTTGCTGCCTCCATTAGTTTAGGTTTATTTTACTATTCATTAGTGTAAAAGGAGAAGAAGAGAAAACCTTGTAATCTTTCATTTCAATCTAGTTTAATTCTTGTTCTCTACAATGATGTCTTCCATTTGATGCAATTTCCTTTATGCTTGGTCCTTCCTTAATCTAGTTTTCTACATTTCCATTATGGTTTTGTGTTGTTTTTTTATGTTTTCTTAGTTTAGAAATGAGTAGGCAGTAGTCCATCCCTATTGGGGGGGGGGGGGAGAAAAAGGTGACGTGATTATGTGATGTATTAAGTGTGTGTTAATCCTAACTTTTGAACCTCACATGAGCTCCATAATCATCGAATGAGATTTTCACTCTTATCTTTGATGTGCTAATGCTTTTAAGTGATGCTTAGCACATGCTTAGATTAGTGGTCATATTTTATAGGGAATGATAAGGTGAGGATGAGGATGAAGTGGATAAGGAGGAAACATGACATGTGTATGCATGTGCTCATGTTGGCCTCATCCTAATTAATGTCTTGTATGTTTTAATGATTGTGTTAAATTTCATGTGGAGACATAGTGGAGTTTGGTCATTATGCATTTCATGTTAGCCTCACCTCAATTATTGTCTTGTATATTTTAATGATATTATATTATTGTCTTGTATATTATATTATTGTCTTGTATATTATATTATCAATCTCAATTATTGTCTTGTATATTATATTATTTCATGTGGAGATAAAGTTGGATTTGGTTTTTATGGATTTCATGTATCACATGTTGTGATGAGCACCAATGAACACACACACGTACATATATTCGTATTTCCACATTCTTTCTCTATCCCCTAAAAGGTTTATTTTTATCGTTCGTTTTCTGATTTAGTATGCATCGTAGTGTAATTCTGATCTCATATCTCTCTTTTCCTTTCCCACTTAAGTATTGTGGACTCCGACTTGTACGTGCTCCTGTGGACACGTCAGATTCTCGCATTCCGATGTAGTATTGGTGACGCACTAGTGCAGAATTGGCTTTACTCGTCGCCCAATAGACGTCGGCCGTTACAACGACCGACGTCTATTGTGGAGAAGACAGCATAGACGTCGGTTGGAATGGAAGACGACGTCTATGCGACACTATAGACGTCGGGTGTGGGAATAACACATTTAACCGACGTCTATAGTGTATAGACGTCGACCTTTAGACGTCGGTGTTTTAGTACCTTGTGAGTCCAACGTCTATAGGGTATAGACGTCGGCCTATAGACGTCGGACTTAATGTAAGACCGACGTCTATACTCCAACCATATAGACGTCGAGGTATAGACGTCGGTGTTATGGAACATCCGACGTATATAGGTCTTAAAGAAATCGGACAGACGCGTTTTCTTCCATTCTTTTCAGTCGAAACCCACCAAAACCCTAGCCGTCCCGCGACCGAACTCTCCTCCGCGACCATCCTCCGACCGATCCGCACCGTCTCCGGCACCGCAGCGAGCTCCCAAGCTCTCCTCCACTTCTCCGGCCCTCTTCTCCTTCTTCCTCCGTCTTCCTCTAGCTTTCTCCACATGTAAGTTTTAAGTTCGTTTTTGGTTGTTTTAAGTTCGTCTTCCTCCGTCTTTCTCCACATATTCTTTCTAAGTTAGCCTTCATCCCGTGGTTTCGTTTGCAGCCGTCACTGCACCATCTCGCTTCACCGAACCACAAAGAGCTCCTCCGGCATCACATCTTTCCACTCCTCTGGTTCGTCACCGCACCATCTCTGTAGAAAAATCCTATTGTTACACGTTTGGGATTTAACTGAAAAATACTTAATGCTTTCGGTGATAAAAAGTATGTGAGCATTCAAAGAGTATTGTAGTAATGTTTTTTGGGCCATAGAATCTAAGTATTTTAGGAAGTCTAGAACTTCATATATCTAAGAAAACTAACATTGCGTTTGGATGCGGTGGTTTGACTTGCAGCATCATATGATATTTGTAATATGTAATTTGAATGTGACGTATTTATCGAAGAAGGTTGATCTAAAATCATATCAGATTTGTAATCTTTGTTATTTAAAATTTCCATGAGGTTTTACGATAGGTCCATCTAAATGAGAACTTAAATGTTGCAAACTGAACTTAGATTGGTTTGGTTTGCTATCTTAGATTTGTAATGTAATGTGAATGTGAATGTGAATGTGAATGTGATGTAATGACTTGGATTGGATTGGTTTGGTTTGATTTCAGGATTTGAAGAATTTTACATATCAAATTTTAAGTGGAGGTTCTGCCAAAATTTCAATAAAATTTTATTCCCAATTATTATTAATAACATGATAGTTTGTGTTTAAAATGTTTTTCTGTCAATTCAAGTAATTAGTTTTAATACTTGATTTTAATATTTTAAATGTTTATTGCCTTAATTTATTGAATTTTTAATATTATGATAATAACTCATTGCCCCCCTTAAACAACTTGGCATTTAATAACCCAAAGCAAAAGATTAGCCAATATTTGTTAAGTCATTCATCATATAGGATTTGCATGCATTGTATTTTTCTATTATTTACGATTTCTGTCGTAGATTGCTGGTGTAAGGTACGTACTATCTTTCACTCATCATTCATTAGAAAGCACACATTAGTTAGTAGGACTTGCATTAGAACAAGAGTGAGGTGAGTGTTTGTTTGGTGTGTTGTTTGTTAGATTAAGGTATGAAAAACACTTAGGGGGCAGTCACCTATAGGAGATGAGGTGGGGGATTTCATCACCCTTTCCTTGGCCCAAAAACCACTTAATAAAAGAGCCTTAATAAAATCAATTAGACGTTGGCCCCTAGGATTTTCGGACGCATTAAGGAGAGGAAACCGTTTAAGACCGTTATGGCCTGAATGTCGTTGGCCATCTAGTCTCCCTGAGATTTTAGGAACCTCCGGGTTCTTGATTTCCTATAGATTAGTGGTCCTCGATGTTTAAGACCCTTTCGGCCTGAACGTCGTTGCCCATCTAGTCTCCCTCAGATATTAGGGACCTCCGGGTTCTTGATTTCCTACAGACTAGTGGTCCTCGGTGGGACCTCGAAGTTAGGCGTCGTCTATTACTAAGGACCTATAGTGGACTTTAGGTTTGTTTTGGCCTTGATTGTTTAGTTAGATTTCTAACCTTCCTTATTCCACGCTAGATTAAGGACTTCATCTCTTCTCCTCTGAGTCATTCTTTTCTCATCTTAATGTCTCCGAATCTTCTCATCTACGTACACATTCTTTTAAATTGAAATTTTATTTATGTTCTGCAATAATAACTATCATTTTTGCCTCTGTTTAGATTGAAATGGATCGAGAGTGGATAGTTTCAAACAGATTGAGTGATGAGTATGAGAACGGAGTGAATATGTTCTTAGAGGTTGCCAAAAAACATTCTAAGAAAATGAAAGACAGCGACATGGCGTATTGTCCGTGCAATAAGTGTCATAATATGTCAGTGTTGACTTTTCGGAATGATATTCTACGCGAGGCCTTGGGAAACGACGAACACCCCGGTCGTGTGCGAGGGGTAGGGAGTAGAGTTGGACTTCGACAATATTTTGGGAAGACTCAACGGTCTACTTCGACGACTAGTCATACCAAATGCCAGCAGGAGATTGCAGATTTGAAGAAGTCTTTGCAGCTTCTTACGGAGAGATTGGATCGTGCTTTGCCTACTTCTCCTACCCGTCGTAAGACCGGTTCTTCCACGGAGACTACTCCAGTTCCGCCAGTGTTCCACCATCATCGACATGATGATTTCGTGTCTCATTCTCGAGAATTGGCCCTCGTCGACGGTCCCTCGTTTGGAAAGTTCGTGGATGGATCTAGACGTGCTTTATTTGTCGAAGACCCTGATCGAAGATTGGTGGGACACGGGAAAGTTTATAACATCTCCAGACACCACTTCACAGAGGTAGGAGAGGGAGAATTGAAGGTTGCAGTTGAGAGTTGCTTAGATCCTGGTGTTTTTGTGCCATTTCCGGAAGAAGAGATTGTTACTCTCGGCGATGCTATCGGTGGGTTCGTGCGTTGGCCTAGTTATTTAGTAGAGCTAAATGACAAACATGAGGTATAGTTTAACTTTGAAAGACTTTAAACTTCAAATTTGTTAACAATTGTATTTTAACGGTTCTATACATCTTTGTAAGGTGTCAAGCCCCCGGAGCAAAGGGTCAAACAACCAATCTCCGATCAACATTAATTCGCTTCCAAGTAGGTGCAAAATGTTGTATCAATGTATGGTAGGTAGGGAGGCACAATTGTTAAGTACCTTGGAGTTGGAAGGGGATAAAGGGTTGCCTCCGGCTTTGTACGTCACCAAAGAGGATATCATGCAGTTCATGGCGATGGATTCGTTGTGTATCATGATTATCGACGTGCAAGTGAAGTAAGTGTTCTTTTGTATACAATGAAAAGTATTGAATAATTTTATCAAAACTGTAATAAATTATAATTTTTATACTTGTAGACATCTTTACGACGCCAGAAGGTCAATCTTTCCCGAGGATCAAGTATTTGGATTTATCAGTCCATCTACATATATATACGGGAATGACGATAAATCGGGTCAACTAGGGACATTCTTTAAAGAAGAAGACAAGAAATATTATCTGCTCCCTTATCATGAGAGGTAAACTTTGTAATTCAAAGTGAAATTTTATTTTGTAATAAACTTCTAATTATATATATAACACAGGGCTCATTGGATGCTTGTCGTTGTATGCCCAACGACTAATTCGGCATATTGGTTTGATCCGTTGGGGTCGAATAAACCAAGGGACTCAATAAAGAAACTTCTAAATATGTAAGTTCGTTTAGTCGTGAATAAAGTAATTCGTGGATTTTTATTAGTATTATTGATTGATATTTTAACTTGTGCTACTCAGGGCAATTAAGGTTTACAGAGCTTTAGGTGGTAGGAGAACAACCACAAAATCAGGAATAACATGGCATGGAATGAGAGTACGTTCTATCCCATTTTTGTTAATTAAGTTAGGAACAAATATTTAGCGAATTCCTATGTTTGTAGTACCGGAAGCAGGTTGGAAATACGGAATGCGGTTACTACGTGATGAGATACATGGAGGAAATCCTCGATGTGGCAACTCAAGACGTATGTCTAACCGAGGTAATGTAGATCGCTATTCAATTGTATATTCAATTGTAGTTTCAATATTTAGTTATTAATATTCAACACACTTGTAATTTTTTGATAGGTTTTCCCAAAAAGTAGTGATCCATTCTCGCAACAAGAGCTCGATGAAACTCGCGACCGATGGGCTCGCTATTTCATCAGAAACATGCTGACGAACTAAGAGGTTCTACTGCCAATTGTATTTTTTGTAATTTAGTTAACAAGTGCACTTGTATTACAAACCTACACTTTATGCCTTAATATAATCGCCTTAATTTTAGAATGAATTAATTGCAAGTGTGTTGAATGTCAATTGTGTGGTTGTATTTTTGTGTTTGTGTTTGTGCATGTATGCTTGTGGATGTATGTGGATGTATGCTTGTGAATGTCAATTGTATGGATGTATGTGGGATGTATATGGATGTATGAGGATGAAATTTATAGGTGAACGAATTTGGTGCAGTTGTATGTACACGACGACGATGACTAAAAACAATTTCGTCGGATCCTATTTATTTTTTTTGTCCAGGTTTGGGAATAGACGTCGGCTGTCTCTATAAGCCGACGTCTATTCCTCTGAAGAAAGGCATAGACGTCGGCTTTCTATGTAATCCGACGTCTATCCCTAAAGTATAGGCGTCGTATGTTAGTTAACCGACGTGTATGCCTAAAGTATAGGCGTCGTATGTTAGTTAACCGACGTGTATACCTAAAGTATAGGCGTCGTATGTTAGTTAACCGACGTGTATACATTAAAGAATACACGTCGGAGTCTAATTAAAGCCGACGTATATCCGTTAGGTATAGACGTCGGCTATACTATGACCGACGTCTATGTATAGACGACGCATACATATACGTCAGATTGGGGTGTGCTGATATCCGACGTGTATAACCCCTTACATCCGACGTATATTCCCTTTTCTGTAGTAGTGACGTAATAGCCTTATTTTCCAATAGTAAGTTTTTGAGATTCTCTCTTGCTTTTGGAACTGAGAATTCAATTGGTCCCATATCTCTTTCGCTATCTTAAACTAACTATAGGTCATGGCTAAAGGAGAAGATGTTAATAGGTAATCCCTATAGAAATCCTCATCATTTTCCAAATTGTATTCATCTACATTTTCATTGCACATTGCAAAATCACTCAAAACAATGTTGAAAATGTCACATTCCTTCATGCCACTCTGAACATCAAGTTTCCACCCTTGAAACTCAATGACATCAAAAGATTGCAACTTCACGATACGAAGGAACTTATTTTAGCCATTATCAAAACAAAAAGACGGAAATAATGCACCTCGGGGTCGATTAAAGACTCGAACTACAACCCAATTGCTTTCTAGAGACGTGATCTGACCGATAAGACCTCAGAATCAGATCGGGAGAGCCAAAAAATCCTAGAAAAGATTGCTCACGTTGCTGCAAACTTGCCGGAGGATGGGTGGAATGCTCCCTGGAAAAATTAGCCCCAAAACCTGTCGTAAAAATAGGCAGTGATCTTCAAACGGCCATAACTTTCACGTCCAACCTCCGTTTGTCACCATCTACCACTCAAAATGTTCCTCTTAAAGCATAGAAGAACTTCCAAATGCTCTTGTCTAACATGTGTTTGCCCTGGCTTGGTAGGCCACTTTGGTTTCACACTAAACGATCCACGAGATCGGCCGAATATGGCCCCTGAACGTTTCGTATCCCAAAATTTGAAACTTTGATCTTTGGCATTTTGACCAGATCCAAAAAAGGTTGACATCAATGTGTTCCTCTCATTGAAATATTCAATATGACTATTCACACACTAAAAACCGACATATGGCTTTAATAGTTCAAAATTGTTGGAGGTGACAAAATTTTGGTTTGCTGTGAGAAGGTTGCTTGAAATATTACACCGTGTGAGATCATATTTTGAATCACCACTAGTATTACCTCCGGAGTGCAAGTTCCAGGGTTTATATATGCACGTTACAGGTCTAAAGCCCACTTGGTCCCAATATTGAGATTATGTCCCAAATCAATATTATGATTATTTCCTATTACCAATAAATCAACTAAATGCACATCATAATCTTGATTGTTTCCTAAAACTTAAGCTCTAAAGTTTACATATGCATGTTCTGTCTACAGCTCATTTGGACCCAATATCCGTGTTGTCACCTATTAGCTTGTATGTGAACGTAATATCTAGATGTATATATAAACTATATATCTAGCTGAGCAATATATCCAACATCATAGAAAAAAATAGACCTTTTATGTTCAAGATAAGATATCTAACAAATCAATATCATGATTATTTCCTATTACCAATAAATCAACGAAATGCACGTCAGAATCTTGATTGTTTACAGCCTACTTGATTTGGGACATAATCTCAATAATACAAAACCTTCGTAAAATCGAAGTGGTCTCATTCACAAGGCACAAGGCACAAGGCACAAGGCAAGTCACTTAATTATTGTGCTCCATTCCCTAGTGTACTTAGCAAGTCGTTATAAAGTCCACCCATCCTAAACAAACTAAGCTACCATGGTAAGCAAGCACTCGTTTCTCTTCTTGTCTTTCTTCTGACATGCTTTTTGACGTTCACCGTCACTATCACGAGCACAACTTACGAAGGATCACGACGACGCGACCATCCATCGATACTACTTTCTAGATGATTTTCTATTAATTTGGAGCTTCCTCGTCAGCATACCAGGTTCGCATCTTGTTTGAATATTTCTTTCCGCCTCCCATTTCTTCTGATACTTTTGTGACGAGCTACATGGGGTGTTTGTGTACCTGAAAACAGAAGAAAAAGAAAACATATTTTCTTTGACCAGAATTTTTTTTTGTATTTGTGTCAGTCTTGGAAAAAAAATTATTTTCATTTATTTCTCTCTGCCATTCATAATTTACTGAAATACTTTCCTTCGGTTTCTCATACATAGGAAACCAACGGAAAGTGTAAGAAAATTGTAAAAAATGTACACGTCTATCAAACTTATTTAATAATTATTTTTATTACATAAAAACTTAACTACAAAAACATAAAAATCAGATTTTTAAAATTAAATTATCTTTAAAAATTCATGACAATATGTTAATAAATTATACCACAAGCTAGATAATAAAAATTAAGAATACATCTTGCATTTCATATTGTCTTGTTAAAATAAAATTCTATATATATAATTTTACTCTTCAACAAGAGATATATGTATATAATATATAATTCACGCATCATATTTTTGAGTTAAATTAAACTAATATGTGCAATAATGCCTATTTAAATTTTAATGTACAACATACTCTTCACAATAAAATATACATTTATATATACAACATTTATAGATAATAACAATTTCAGAAAATAATAGTTAATGAATTCAATTTTTTTATATTTTCCAATAGATTCCAGTGCCCTGCACAAGCAACGGATAATAACAATTTTATAGTTCCTGTTGTTTGAATAAACAACAGAAACTAATTTACTATTGTTTCTATTTTATGTTGTCTTCACTTTGACCACAGAATCCATTTTCAATGGATTCCCGTGCACAAACACCCCCCACAGTGTCAAGGAGGAGCAAAAGAAGGTGCACAAGGACAAAGCATTTGGGACACCTTCGCACACAAAAATCATGGTAATCTTTTAAAATAAGGTAAAAAACGATGTGTATATACTCTTGGTCGGATGTCAAGTATTATAATTTGTAATTGCATTTCAACTAAGGATGTGAAGGTATGTTAAGTTGCACATCTATGGTTGTATATAGAAATGAGAGAAAACATCCAACTTGGGGTAGCTAAGAGTTACTTTTTGTTTTAATTTGGAGTATACAAGACTAAGGAATTTCATTATCGTGAGTTTACATTTTTAGAATTTAACTGAAAATATCTAATGCTTTTAACGATTAGAAGACATTAATTGTTTTAAACCACACATATCACTTAATTATGACCTACATTTTTCCCAGAAAAATACATATGATGGCAGCAATGGAGATGCAGCCGCTTGACTCCTACAATCGATACAAGGTACGTATACAACGTGTTGAACGAGTGATTGACATCATTTCATGCTTATATTTGTATCTTATATCCATTATCTTTCACCTAAACAATGCTATGTTATCAGTTTTATGTTTAGTTTTCAGGAATAAATAGATTTGAAGAGATGAAACATAAAATGACTCAAAAGCTGGGAAAAAGGACTGAACTGTGAGATCTGGGGACCAAGATGCAAGGGAGAAGGACCTGAACGCAAGACAGAAGGACCTAAGAGCAAAACAGAATACTCCACACCATCATGGGGAGTATTTTAGCAATTGGATTCGGGTCGGAGCTCCAATAAACAAAGTAGATGCATCCAAGACCACCAAATACACAGAGAAAAGTCCAGAACAAGATTCAACTGGATCCGGACCTTTTTGACCGCCAATTGGCGGTCCAAGACCACTAATTGGCGGTCTGTTTTGGCCCAAATCCGCCAAGTTTTCTCCTCGACGTGTATTAATGTTTGTTTAGGCTATTTTTGGTATCTGTTTAGTCCCACATCGGGGGATTGTCCCGGTTTGCCTTTTTTCATGGCTTTAAATAGAACTCTTCACCTTCCATTGTAATCACTCCATATTTTAAGTGACTATTCTTCCTACTAGAAGTGAGGCCTTGAAGTACACACTAAAGTAGGAGGATGCTACTTGAAATGTGAGTCATTTTATCAATAAAGTTTTGTGTTTCTTTCATTGTTTGTTTATGTTTCTTTTATTGTTTGTGTATGTTTTAATTTAATTATCTTTTATTTCTAGCTTAGTTTTAATATGCTTTCTTTGCTTAGTTTAATAATTAGTGTAATGTTTAGTGAGTAGTTCCATCCCCTTTGGGGGGTGGACTAGATGTACATACATGCATTAGAGAATGGGATGAATGCTTTATTTTTGATGTGTTGATAAAACATGAATGTATGCTTGCTTGTTTAGGATAGAATTTATAACTTGATGAGTTTTGCCAAAATGATTAGACACCTCTCATGCTTGTTTATGTTCTGAAATAAACAACTTGCATATGTAAATGTTAATCAACTAAGTTGGTGAATAGATTGATAGGTTTTGCCATAACATTTAGACACTTCCTATGCTTGATAAACACCACCTTCATGTGCTTAAAGAATGTATTCTACACCCACCTCTTTGCATGTGTGCACTCACTCAACCCCTTAGGGGTTTTCCCATTTCTGTATTCCAATATTCTTCCTTTGTTCTTAGCTTAGTTATTATTTCATTGTTTGGTTCTTCCTTTCGCATTTCCTACTTCTTATCGTAGTATATAGTAGAGTAGCATAAACATCTTTCTCCCCCTATTTTTGCCACTTGATTTCGTACAAGCAAGAGGCTACTCACCTCCCTGAGGACGACCCGTACTTTCCACCGCTTCATCGCGGCCGTGCACTTGCGGTTTAAATTAAAACGTTCAACAAGTTTTTGGCGCCGTTGTCGGGGAGGTGTCAGTCCAGACTCTTGTTTGGATGATTCGAGTGGATTTAATTTGTGTTTTGTAGTTTTTCTTTGTTTCAGGAGACTGGGAATAGCAAGTGGAGGCTACTGGAGAAATTTCCAGACGACCTGAGCACTTCAGACCGCCAATCAGCGGTCTGGTGAGATCTGTTCATCTTTTAATTTCTTTCTGTTGTTGCTCTAAATGATCTAGTTATCTGGGACTCAATTTGGCATGTTTTGACTTATAGTTCGTTCCCAGATCAATAATCAAACCTCCTTTAAGAAAAATACATATGATGGCAGCAATGGAGATGCAGCCGCTTGACTCCTACAATCGATACAAGGTACGTATACAACGTGTTGAACGAGCTTCACCTTTTGATTCCTTTATATGTGAAATTGTTATAAAACAAGCAAAACAAATATTAAAGATTGGGGGAGGGAGAGAGATATGTATTTCATTTCATTGTCTACACCAAATGTGTACAATAACCTCCTATATATAGGATGAGGAGGTAGTAGAGGTTACAATCAAATAAATGGAATTACACCATATTAATAATAATAATAACAATCTACTTAAATGGTGGGGGTTGAGGAAGGTGAATCATCCATAAGACTTTTGGATTTCATAATACTCCTCCTTGGATGATCACCTTTATACGCTAGGGATGCTGCCTCGTTAAAAACCTTACCAAGAAAAAACCCGATGGGATAAAAACTTGGTAAAGGAAAAAAGAATGCAGCGTGTATGATGCTCTGCTCACTTCAACATTCATTCTTCAAACGACGAACACCAATTTTGAAAACAAGTTGTTTAAAAACCTCTGGTAGGCAACAACTTGGTGAATAGATTTGCAAAGTTTCACTTGACTGGTCTGCCTCATTAAAAACATTGCCAAGTAAAATCCTGTGGGACAAAAATTTAGTGAAGGAAAAAAAGAGTGCAGTGTATAATTCTCCCCCTCAATTCAACATACATTTATAAACTCTCTTAGACAATATGTGTTACGTTTATGTCTCGTTAATAACCTTGCTACAAAACCCTGTAGGAAAAAATAGCTATGGAAAAGAGTGCATAACATACGCTAACAAAATTGCACAAGTTGCCTCATTAAAAACCTTTAACCAATAAAACCTTTTAGGACAAAAAATTGGAAAAAGGAAAAAAATGCAACTACAAGCCTTCTGGGCTTTATCCTTCAGGGATATCCGTCCTTCAGGGACGATAAATACAAATCTGTTTCCCCTTATTCGTAGTTTACCAAACTTACGAATATATTTTACGAAGTCCTTAAACACAAAATTGCATGGGGATTCAATAAACAAATACATGATAGTTTAACGGATTTAATGGATATTTACTATATTTCACTTACATAATAAGATTGTTAAATATGTTTTGGGCAATTTTCTCAAATAATATGCTGGGAGTAACACAAATTGTGGTAACTTTTGCAAAATATGAATATGTTACCTAAACAGATATTACTTATGGACAATTTAAAGATGTCTCATAATTATATTGATGTCATAGCGATACGAGAATGTAAGAATCAATAACTGATTCACCAACTTGCATAAAATTGTAATGACTCCACACAATGACACCAAAATTTTGTGATAGTAATTGATGTGGATCAGACATATAAGAAACATTGCTAACGTAAATCTTTATCACATGACTAGAAATTGGTAGATCATTGAACGCCATCTAAATGTTTTCAGATGAACATTATGCTTAAATAAAACATTTACTGTGAACCTTATTAGGTTTCAAGTTATAAGAAAATGTTCATGACATTTTGATAAGGAACTTCAGGTCCTATTACAATTAGATCTTTGTTGATATAAAATAAATGTCATTTCTTAGTGTCATTTCAATGTGAGCATTAAGTAGAATATTTTTTTTCCTTCACTTTCTACAATTGAATCATTGTACAAATTCTATTCCAGAGAATGTTCGAACTTCAGGTCGAAAAATAATTGAGTTTTCTCTGGTCATTTATTCCAAAATCTGTCCATTAAATATTTCATGAGTTTTCAAAAACTCTGTTGGAGGTCCTACGACATCAAACATGTTATAATAACAGTAAATTTTGTTATTGGATGAAACATATGGACGACTAAGATCAACTTCGCATCATTCTTCATGATGACTTTGATTGAAGAGGTTATATGCACACTCTTACTTGTTTCTTCATATAGTGATCTTTTCAAAATTTGTATAGTGCATCTTTTGATTCTTGTCATCATATAATATATTTTGTCATATTAGTCATTCAGGGACTCTCATATAAGTATCAATATTAAGTGACTTATAAGATTTTAAAGTCACAACATATCTTATATAGATATCATATTGATCATGTAATAAAACGTATTATCAATATTACGAGAGAATGAGTAACATCACGATGGATGTTGGGTCCTGCGAATATCCTTATATTACTTCTCACTTTATAATGTATCACATGTTATTGTGATTTCTATTTGTATCCTCTAGGGATATAGTTTCAGAAATCAGGACTACATGTCCAAATAATATATTTATTCAGTGAGTTTATTCTATATTGTCCGCATTCTTTTGTTTATATCAAATACGAATGCTTCTGGTATTCTTATAATATCATAGGTTTTGGATCCAATTTTTCTCTTGATATATAGCATGCTATTAAGAAGGCGAATGAATTGTCGACAATAATTTTAATAATTATTTAATATCTCTCGTATCAACATATATAGTTGATTGTGAGTTTTACGTCAAGAATAATCAAATCCCCATCATTTCCCAAAACTTTAGGATTTGACCGTTCTGTATCCCCGTAATTTCTTTAATCTTTTGTGTAGCAACTGCATTTATTTTTACGGTTTTATATTCTTCAGGAATATATTCTTCAGGAATTACCTCTTCAGGAGGTACAATGAGAGTGACTAACTTTTATTTCATTTCCACAAATAATATATGTTATGGTCCCACACTTCTGGCGTTGGTTGAGCTCAAATATATTTTATCATGTGGAGATCTCCACTTTATATTATGTGGTTTATGTCTAGTAATATAAGACTTAGTCACTCTTTTGAGATCAACAAAAACGTATGACAATTACTTGCTAGATATTGCAAGATAATGATTTTATGAACTTCAGGTTCAACCATAGTTGTACTTATATTGTCTTTTGAACTTAAAGTTCAATATAGTACATTTTCTTGACATTCTTTAAGTTTCTAGCTTCTCCCCCTAATGCCAGAAAATGTACATCCTATATATATGATTATTGGATTAGACAATAAACTTAGCTATTCAGGAGCTTTAAATCGCAAGAGGGAAACAATTTATTCATTATTGTAGAAGTAAAGTAGGGGAAGATTCATAACATGATGTATATCTACCATAAAAATTAATGAATAATATTAGCATGTATATATGCACATGAATGTATCATGTATAAATTTTAAGATTCCATAATGATCAATATTGAGAGATATTTTGAAAACAGAGGGACTCTTAATTTATTGTGCAAATTGGTCGACAAATTTGACCTCATTTTGGTCGTGATAGAAGTAAAAAAAATTATCTAAAGCTTCACAAAAACAATACCAATGATGACATCCATAAGTAATATAAGAGATGATTTTATTTAGGCACTTCTGGGCATGTTTCGTCTCGTTTACGTCATATATATTTCATATTCTTATTTGCACAAAAGTTAGTCAACTGCTTTTGCTATTGTTTTCATGACACTTTGTAGTGTGTACTTCCGACACACCAAAAAAAATAAACAAGAAAGGTATCGTGATTTTCCAACAACTCTCATGACCTTTAATAATAGGTGATGCATAACCCAAAAGAGTATTGAGTCATTAATTTGTAAAGTGATCAATAAAATATATATTTTTCTTTTACTACTAGTATCTATATATCTATGAGCTTCTGATCATAGGGTTTGATTTAGAGATCGACGTGCATTTTTACTCAATTAGTTATTTGCACGTCGTTTAGATGGTCATATGAATCCTTCATGGATTATCATAAAATTTCATAACCCTCTTTAAATGAATGATCTCTAAATCTTTGTATAGTAGTATTTTATGAATATTAATATATTCACCTTCTGGGCAAATGCAT
This sequence comes from Triglochin maritima, assembly GCA_963682175.1. Classification (NCBI taxonomy): domain Eukaryota; kingdom Viridiplantae; phylum Streptophyta; class Magnoliopsida; order Alismatales; family Juncaginaceae; genus Triglochin; species Triglochin maritima. The sequence goes on from OY821785.1 coordinate 11,175,646, forward strand.
ATCATTTTTAATAACAATGATCACTTTGTAACATGGTGATTCAAATTCCACTATACTGTAGCACATTGTACTATATATACATTTATCAAGATGGATATTATGTGCTCACGAGATGAATGCTCGTATTGGTTGTGAATGATCATGTGATACATCAAAATTAACAAGTAATAATCACATGCTTGAACCACTTTACAAATACTCTTTTAATCAACATGATACTAAGAATTCATATAACTTATACTAAGCAAGTGAATCAATACAAAGTTGCGTGAGATATATATCATTCAATTTTAGAAGCACTACTAAATATATAACTATTTCTTTTCATGCTTCATTTGATCGAGAATTCATGAAATTTGGATCAATAACTCGATGTTTCGTCCAACCACAAAAATAGACATGAGATAAAATCATAATACTTTAAAATCATTTTAACAAATATGATAGCAAAAGAAAATCACAACCTCCATTTTATCTTGATTTGATGCTTCTTTCTCTAGTTATTGATATTTACAAGGCAAAGAGTTAGGTTCAACATCCATAATCCATGATAAGACCTCATTCTTATCCATGATGTCAAGTATAGAGTTAAAAGTCATAACTTACAAGCATCAAAGCATAATTGGTACATGCATGCAACTTATTACCTTTTTTATTATTATCGGTGCATACTAAATTAAACATCTCAAAACGGAATATATTATAATGTACTTGAATCATATGATAAACAAAAATGCATATTAGCAATTCCAAAAGCAACATATATTGATTGTATATATGTAGTCTCATTTATTTTATATATATACAAAATTGTCATGATATATTCTATGCACCATGTGGGTAAATTAATTACCTCATGATGAACAAATACACGTTCAAGATGTAAATAAAATATCCATATATGTCTTTTAGATAGAAATATGAATATCAACATATTAACATGTAAATTATTAATATCTAGAAGAATCTCATCGTAACTTAATAAAAATCACAAGTATGGAAATATATTGGACTAATGAAAGTACTAACCAATATAAATCATTTTCTCACGAAAAATTTAATATTATAACCAATGCTAAACAAAGACATTAGATTTTATTTTATTTTGTCTTTTGAACATAATTTGTTGGTAAAAAACAACAAGTATTGACTGATGCATCAATGTATTATAGCACATGCCAGAATAACCAATAAAAAATCACGAGTTTAAAAATGTATTTGTTGTGCAAGATTTAAATTAAGAACTAAATAATGGTTCCCCTCCAACATAAGCACATTAATATATTGACCAAAATAACAAAATAAATATCCGAAAAATCATATAATCACGTCACAAAAAATCTTATAAATTCTGATTTTTGTTGTTGTAAAGCACTAAGATATACCATTGTCCGAGATTCAAACGTCCAAAAATATTTTTATTTTTATTTTTAGAGTATAAATATAGAACCTCAATTGATTGAAAATGGTTTCTTTATTAATCATGCAAGATTGAATCACCTTTCTAATCTTTTTTTTATGATCAAAACAAACAATTTTTGACAGATAAACGGAAGAAATTATGTATGTCACATTGGGAATCAAAACGTGGATTTGTTACCTTGACACTTGAGTGACACCAAATGTTTTAGTCGGTAGTAGAAATTTTGTGCTGATAACGTGTTATAAAACAAGCAAACCAAAAATTAAAGATTGGGGGAGGGAGAGAGATATGTATTTCATTTCATTGTCTACACCAAATGTGTACAACAACCTCCTATATATAGGAAGAGGAGGTAGTAGGGGTTACAATCAAATAAATAGAATTACACCATATTAATAATAAGAATAATAACAATCTACTTAAATGGTGGGATTGAGGAAGGTGAATCATTCATAAGACTTTTGGATTTCATAACAAAAATAAATTAATAATGTTTTCTGGACACCACTTGGGACCATTTAGGAAGACGTGATGGTCTTGACGAACATGGGCATGGATGCATATAGATTTTCGATCTCTTGGTCAAGGATACTTCCGAGTAATAATTGTACTTTACTCGTTCACACAAATAATGTTTCATTAAATAATTATCCTTTAATGAGATGCAGATGGTAGTATAAGTGGTGTAGTCAACGGAGATGGCATCCAATACTACAACAACCTCCACGACTTCCTACTCCAAAATGGTACACACATAACAACACATGTTACATATTGACCCCCGTATCATACATTTTCTGTATCTAACAACTTACCACTACTAGATTTGAAGTGAACGTATAATGGAATTGTAACGCCCCGAGCCCAGACAACTGCTCACCCGCCCGAACCCGGTGCGTTAAGATACGATCCGCGATCCTGACCGTTGCGCACTCTGATATTTAAATCCATCTAATAGGCCCATAATTAATCTGAAAAATATAATCAACAATTTGTGAGCTCGACAGCCCGCAAGTTCCAATGCAACCGTCAATCAATCAGAATCATAATCATGTGAAAAATAATACGGAATATGACATTCAGTCAATAAGCACAATCAAGAGACATGCATCACAAATAAAATACATGCATAACAATCTGGAACCCCCATTCGGATTCGACCACATCCTGTGCTTCTGAAATCTATCAATCAGTCAGACGCACACCTGGTAGCTCCACACTAACGACAGGCAGGCATTTCCTCTCTCGGGTGGCTCCACGCTGTCCGCTAGGCAGCTCTTTCCTAAGTTGCTCTGCCAGAAACATACACACAGCCACATGACATGTCGACCGAAACACCACCATGCAATCATATGCATATCCATAAAATCAATATTAATGCTCAACATGCAAGCAACTACGAATATCAAGAGAGACAGACATGATATGAAACTGAAGAATAACGAATCAGTACTTGCCTCAAAATCTCCATCTTTTTCTTCTCAATATTCTTCTCAAAATTTCATCTTCTCCTAAAACCACACAATCATCCAACAATCTTAATTAGTCCATTAAGATATTTGATTATTACCTCAACTAAAAAAATTCAGGATATTACATTCTACCCTCCTTAAAAGAAATTTCGTCCTCGAAATTTGATCTCAATACTGTCTTAATCCAAACAAATTAATACAAAATTTTCAACTCATTATTTATCAAATCTAAAAACCTAACACCACTTATCGCTCATAATTTGGATAATCAATCCAACCAAATCCAAATTCACATTTGAACTCAAGTCCAAATATCTCTAAATTCATCTTTCATTATTTATTAATAATTTGGTAGCAAATCCAACCAAGTCAAAATTCACATTTAAATCAATAGTCAGTACTTCTAAATTCAATTTCTCAAATTCCAATCCAATCAAATTTTTATTTCAAATCCAAATCCCGACTAATTCCGAGGATCGTATTGCTCTGATACCATTTGTAACGCCCCGAGCCCAGACAACTGCTCACCCGCCCGAACCCGGTGCGTTAAGATACGATCCGCGATCCTGACCGTTGCGCACTCTGATATTTAAATCCATCTGATAGGCCCATAATTAATCAGAAAAATATAATCAACAATTTGTGAGCTCGACAGCCCGCAAGTTCCAACCGTCAATCAATCAGAATCATAATCATGTGAAAAATAATACGGAATATGACATTCAGTCAATAAGCACAATCAAGAGACATGCATCACAAATAAAATACATGCATAACAATCTGGAACCCCCATTCGGATTCGACCACATCCTGTGCTTCTGAAATCTATCAATCAGTCAGACGCACACCTGGTAGCTCCACACTAACGACAGGCAGCCCTTTCCTCTCTCGGGTGGCTCCACGCTGTCCGCTAGGCAGCTCTTTCCTAAGTTGCTCTGCCAGAAACATACACACAGCCACAGGACATGTCGACCGAAACACCACCATGCAATCATATGCATATCCATAAAATCAATATTAATGCTCAACATGCAAGCAACTACGAATATCAAGAGAGACAGACATGTTATGAAACTGAAGAATAACGAATCAGTACTTGCCTCAAAATCTCCATCTTTTTCTTCTCAATATTCTTCTCAAAATTTCATCTTCTCCTAAAACCACACAATCATCCAACAATCTTAATTAGTCCATTAAGATATTTGATTATTACCTCAACTAAAAAAATTCAGGATATTACATTCTACCCTCCTTAAAAGAAATTTCGTCCTCGAAATTTGATCTCAATACTGTCTTAATCCAAACAAATTAATACAAAATTTTCAACTCATTATTTATCAAATCTAAAAACCTAACACCACTTATCGCTCATAATTTGGATAATCAATCCAACCAAATCCAAATTCACATTTGAACTCAAGTCCAAATATCTCTAAATTCATCTTTCATTATTTATTAATAATTTGGTAGCAAATCCAACCAAGTCAAAATTCACATTTAAATCAATAGTCAATACTTCTAAATTCAATTTCTCAAATTCCAATCCAATCAAATTTTTATTTCAAATCCAAATCTCGACTAATTCCGAGGATCGTATTGCTCTGATACCATTTGTAACGCCCCGAGCCCAGACAACTGCTCACCCGCCCGAACCCGGTGCGTTAAGATACGATCCGCGATCCTGACCGTTGCGCACTCTGATATTTAAATCCATCTGATAGGCCCATAATTAATCAGAAAAATATAATCAACAATTTGTGAGCTCGACAGCCCGCAAGTTCCAACCGTCAATCAATCAGAATCATAATCATGTGAAAAATAATACGGAATATGACATTCAGTCAATAAGCACAATCAAGAGACATGCATCACAAATAAAATACATGCATAACAATCTGGAACCCCCATTCGGATTCGACCACATCCTGTGCTTCTGAAATCTATCAATCAGTCAGACGCACACCTGGTAGCTCCACACTAACGACAGGCAGCCCTTTCCTCTCTCGGGTGGCTCCACGCTGTCCGCTAGGCAGCTCTTTCCTAAGTTGCTCTGCCAGAAACATACACACAGCCACAGGACATGTCGACCGAAACACCACCATGCAATCATATGCATATCCATAAAATCAATATTAATGCTCAACATGCAAGCAACTACGAATATCAAGAGAGACAGACATGATATGAAACTGAAGAATAACGAATCAGTACTTGCCTCAAAATCTCCATCTTTTTCTTCTCAATATTCTTCTCAAAATTTCATCTTCTCCTAAAACCACACAATCATCCAACAATCTTAATTAGTCCATTAAGATATTTGATTATTACCTCAACTAAAAAAATTCAGGATATTACATTCTACCCTCCTTAAAAGAAATTTCGTCCTCGAAATTTGATCTCAATACTGTCTTAATCCAAACAAATTAATACAAAATTTTCAACTCATTATTTATCAAATCTAAAAACCTAACACCACTTATCGCTCATAATTTGGATAATCAATCCAACCAAATCCAAATTCACATTTGAACTCAAGTCCAAATATCTCTAAATTCATCTTTCATTATTTATTAATAATTTGGTAGCAAATCCAACCAAGTCAAAATTCACATTTAAATCAATAGTCAATACTTCTAAATTCAATTTCTCAAATTCCAATCCAATCAAATTTTTATTTCAAATCCAAATCCCGACTAATTCCGAGGATCGTATTGCTCTGATACCATTTGTAACGCCCCGAGCCCAGACAACTGCTCACCCGCCCGAACCCGGTGCGTTAAGATACGATCCGCGATCCTGACCGTTGCGCACTCTGATATTTAAATCCATCTGATAGGCCCATAATTAATCAGAAAAATATAATCAACAATTTGTGAGCTCGACAGCCCGCAAGTTCCAACCGTCAATCAATCAGAATCATAATCATGTGAAAAATAATACGGAATATGACATTCAGTCAATAAGCACAATCAAGAGACATGCATCACAAATAAAATACATGCATAACAATCTGGAACCCCCATTCGGATTCGACCACATCCTGTGCTTCTGAAATCTATCAATCAGTCAGACGCACACCTGGTAGCTCCACACTAACGACAGGCAGCCCTTTCCTCTCTCGGGTGGCTCCACGCTGTCCGCTAGGCAGCTCTTTCCTAAGTTGCTCTGCCAGAAACATACACACAGCCACAGGACATGTCGACCGAAACACCACCATGCAATCATATGCATATCCATAAAATCAATATTAATGCTCAACATGCAAGCAACTACGAATATCAAGAGAGACAGACATGATATGAAACTGAAGAATAACGAATCAGTACTTGCCTCAAAATCTCCATCTTTTTCTTCTCAATATTCTTCTCAAAATTTCATCTTCTCCTAAAACCACACAATCATCCAACAATCTTAATTAGTCCATTAAGATATTTGATTATTACCTCAACTAAAAAAATTCAGGATATTACATTCTACCCTCCTTAAAAGAAATTTCGTCCTCGAAATTTGATCTCAATACTGTCTTAATCCAAACAAATTAATACAAAATTTTCAACTCATTATTTATCAAATCTAAAAACCTAACACCACTTATCGCTCATAATTTGGATAATCAATCCAACCAAATCCAAATTCACATTTGAACTCAAGTCCAAATATCTCTAAATTCATCTTTCATTATTTATTAATAATTTGGTAGCAAATCCAACCAAGTCAAAATTCACATTTAAATCAATAGTCAATACTTCTAAATTCAATTTCTCAAATTCCAATCCAATCAAATTTTTATTTCAAATCCAAATCCCGACTAATTCCGAGGATCGTATTGCTCTGATACCATTTGTAACGCCCCGAGCCCAGACAACTGCTCACCCGCCCGAACCCGGTGCGTTAAGATACGATCCGCGATCCTGACCGTTGCGCACTCTGATATTTAAATCCATCTGATAGGCCCATAATTAATCAGAAAAATATAATCAACAATTTGTGAGCTCGACAGCCCGCAAGTTCCAACCGTCAATCAATCAGAATCATAATCATGTGAAAAATAGTACGGAATATGACATTCAGTCAATAAGCACAATCAAGAGACATGCATCACAAATAAAATACATACATAACAATCTGGAACCCCCATTCGGATTCGACCACATCCTGTGCTTCTGAAATCTATCAATCAGTCAGACGCACACCTGGTAGCTCCACACTAACGACAGGCAGCCCTTTCCTCTCTCGGGTGGCTCCACGCTGTCCGCTAGGCAGCTCTTTCCTAAGTTGCTCTGCCAGAAACATACACACAGCCACAGGACATGTCGACCGAAACACCACCATGCAATCATATGCATATCCATAAAATCAATATTAATGCTCAACATGCAAGCAACTACGAATATCAAGAGAGACAGACATGATATGAAACTGAAGAATAACGAATCAGTACTTGCCTCAAAATCTCCATCTTTTTCTTCTCAATATTCTTCTCAAAATTTCATCTTCTCCTAAAACCACACAATCATCCAACAATCTTAATTAGTCCATTAAGATATTTGATTATTACCTCAACTAAAAAAATTCAGGATATTACATTCTACCCTCCTTAAAAGAAATTTCGTCCTCGAAATTTGATCTCAATACTGTCTTAATCCAAACAAATTAATACAAAATTTTCAACTCATTATTTATCAAATCTAAAAACCTAACACCACTTATCGCTCATAATTTGGATAATCAATCCAACCAAATCCAAATTCACATTTGAACTCAAGTCCAAATATCTCTAAATTCATCTTTCATTATTTATTAATAATTTGGTAGCAAATCCAACCAAGTCAAAATTCACATTTAAATCAATAGTCAATACTTCTAAATTCAATTTCTCAAATTCCAATCCAATCAAATTTTTATTTCAAATCCAAATCCCGACTAATTCCGAGGATCGTATTGCTCTGATACCATTTGTAACGCCCCGAGCCCAGACAACTGCTCACCCGCCCGAACCCGGTGCGTTAAGATACGATCCGCGATCCTGACCGTTGCGCACTCTGATATTTAAATCCATCTGATAGGCCCATAATTAATCAGAAAAATATAATCAACAATTTGTGAGCTCGACAGCCCGCAAGTTCCAACCGTCAATCAATCAGAATCATAATCATGTGAAAAATAATACGGAATATGACATTCAGTCAATAAGCACAATCAAGAGACATGCATCACAAATAAAATACATGCATAACAATCTGGAACCCCCATTCGGATTCGACCACATCCTGTGCTTCTGAAATCTATCAATCAGTCAGACGCACACCTGGTAGCTCCACACTAACGACAGGCAGCCCTTTCCTCTCTCGGGTGGCTCCACGCTGTCCGCTAGGCAGCTCTTTCCTAAGTTGCTCTGCCAGAAACATACACACAGCCACAGGACATGTCGACCGAAACACCACCATGCAATCATATGCATATCCATAAAATCAATATTAATGCTCAACATGCAAGCAACTACGAATATCAAGAGAGACAGACATGATATGAAACTGAAGAATAACGAATCAGTACTTGCCTCAAAATCTCCATCTTTTTCTTCTCAATATTCTTCTCAAAATTTCATCTTCTCCTAAAACCACACAATCATCCAACAATCTTAATTAGTCCATTAAGATATTTGATTATTACCTCAACTAAAAAAATTCAGGATATTACATTCTACCCTCCTTAAAAGAAATTTCGTCCTCGAAATTTGATCTCAATACTGTCTTAATCCAAACAAATTAATACAAAATTTTCAACTCATTATTTATCAAATCTAAAAACCTAACACCACTTATCGCTCATAATTTGGATAATCAATCCAACCAAATCCAAATTCACATTTGAACTCAAGTCCAAATATCTCTAAATTCATCTTTCATTATTTATTAATAATTTGGTAGCAAATCCAACCAAGTCAAAATTCACATTTAAATCAATAGTCAATACTTCTAAATTCAATTTCTCAAATTCCAATCCAATCAAATTTTTATTTCAAATCCAAATCCCGACTAATTCCGAGGATCGTATTGCTCTGATACCATTTGTAACGCCCCGAGCCCAGACAACTGCTCACCCGCCCGAACCCGGTGCGTTAAGATACGATCCGCGATCCTGACCGTTGCGCACTCTGATATTTAAATCCATCTGATAGGCCCATAATTAATCAGAAAAATATAATCAACAATTTGTGAGCTCGACAGCCCGCAAGTTCCAACCGTCAATCAATCAGAATCATAATCACGTGAAAAATAGTACGGAATATGACATTCAGTCAATAAGCACAATCAAGAGACATGCATCACAAATAAAATACATACATAACAATCTGGAACCCCCATTCGGATTCGACCACATCCTGTGCTTCTGAAATCTATCAATCAGTCAGACGCACACCTGGTAGCTCCACACTAACGACAGGCAGCCCTTTCCTCTCTCGGGTGGCTCCACGCTGTCCGCTAGGCAGCTCTTTCCTAAGTTGCTCTGCCAGAAACATACACACAGCCACAGGACATGTCGACCGAAACACCACCATGCAATCATATGCATATCCATAAAATCAATATTAATGCTCAACATGCAAGCAACTACGAATATCAAGAGAGACAGACATGATATGAAACTGAAGAATAACGAATCAGTACTTGCCTCAAAATCTCCATCTTTTTCTTCTCAATATTCTTCTCAAAATTTCATCTTCTCCTAAAACCACACAATCATCCAACAATCTTAATTAGTCCATTAAGATATTTGATTATTACCTCAACTAAAAAAATTCAGGATATTACATTCTACCCTCCTTAAAAGAAATTTCGTCCTCGAAATTTGATCTCAATACTGTCTTAATCCAAACAAATTAATACAAAATTTTCAACTCATTATTTATCAAATCTAAAAACCTAACACCACTTATCGCTCATAATTTGGATAATCAATCCAACCAAATCCAAATTCACATTTGAACTCAAGTCCAAATATCTCTAAATTCATCTTTCATTATTTATTAATAATTTGGTAGCAAATCCAACCAAGTCAAAATTCACATTTAAATCAATAGTCAATACTTCTAAATTCAATTTCTCAAATTCCAATCCAATCAAATTTTTATTTCAAATCCAAATCCCGACTAATTCCGAGGATCGTATTGCTCTGATACCATTTGTAACGCCCCGAGCCCAGACAACTGCTCACCCGCCCGAACCCGGTGCGTTAAGATACGATCCGCGATCCTGACCGTTGCGCACTCTGATATTTAAATCCATCTGATAGGCCCATAATTAATCAGAAAAATATAATCAACAATTTGTGAGCTCGACAGCCCGCAAGTTCCAACCGTCAATCAATCAGAATCATAATCATGTGAAAAATAATACGGAATATGACATTCAGTCAATAAGCACAATCAAGAGACATGCATCACAAATAAAATACATGCATAACAATCTGGAACCCCCATTCGGATTCGACCACATCCCGTGCTTCTGAAATCTATCAATCAGTCAGACGCACACCTGGTAGCTCCACACTAACGACAGGCAGCCCTTTCCTCTCTCGGGTGGCTCCACGCTGTCCGCTAGGCAGCTCTTTCCTAAGTTGCTCTGCCAGAAACATACACACAGCCACAGGACATGTCGACCGAAACACCACCATGCAATCATATGCATATCCATAAAATCAATATTAATGCTCAACATGCAAGCAACTACGAATATCAAGAGAGACAGACATGTTATGAAACTGAAGAATAACGAATCAGTACTTGCCTCAAAATCTCCATCTTTTTCTTCTCAATATTCTTCTCAAAATTTCATCTTCTCCTAAAACCACACAATCATCCAACAATCTTAATTAGTCCATTAAGATATTTGATTATTACCTCAACTAAAAAAATTCAGGATATTACATTCTACCCTCCTTAAAAGAAATTTCGTCCTCGAAATTTGATCTCAATACTGTCTTAATCCAAACAAATTAATACAAAATTTTCAACTCATTATTTATCAAATCTAAAAACCTAACACCACTTATCGCTCATAATTTGGATAATCAATCCAACCAAATCCAAATTCACATTTGAACTCAAGTCCAAATATCTCTAAATTCATCTTTCATTATTTATTAATAATTTGGTAGCAAATCCAACCAAGTCAAAATTCACATTTAAATCAATAGTCAATACTTCTAAATTCAATTTCTCAAATTCCAATCCAATCAAATTTTTATTTCAAATCCAAATCCCGACTAATTCCGAGGATCGTATTGCTCTGATACCATTTGTAACGCCCCGAGCCCAGACAACTGCTCACCCGCCCGAACCCGGTGCGTTAAGATACGATCCGCGATCCTGACCGTTGCGCACTCTGATATTTAAATCCATCTGATAGGCCCATAATTAATCAGAAAAATATAATCAACAATTTGTGAGCTCGACAGCCCGCAAGTTCCAACCGTCAATCAATCAGAATCATAATCATGTGAAAAATAATACGGAATATGACATTCAGTCAATAAGCACAATCAAGAGACATGCATCACAAATAAAATACATGCATAACAATCTGGAACCCCCATTCGGATTCGACCACATCCTGTGCTTCTGAAATCTATCAATCAGTCAGACGCACACCTGGTAGCTCCACACTAACGACAGGCAGCCCTTTCCTCTCTCGGGTGGCTCCACGCTGTCCGCTAGGCAGCTCTTTCCTAAGTTGCTCTGCCAGAAACATACACACAGCCACAGGACATGTCGACCGAAACACCACCATGCAATCATATGCATATCCATAAAATCAATATTAATGCTCAACATGCAAGCAACTACGAATATCAAGAGAGACAGACATGATATGAAACTGAAGAATAACGAATCAGTACTTGCCTCAAAATCTCCATCTTTTTCTTCTCAATATTCTTCTCAAAATTTCATCTTCTCCTAAAACCACACAATCATCCAACAATCTTAATTAGTCCATTAAGATATTTGATTATTACCTCAACTAAAAAAATTCAGGATATTACAGGAATTATTTTCTATGATATTCTAATTGCACAGTAGGATGAAACATGCTATGCTAGCTTGGAAGTTGGAAGTGTTTTTTTATCTTGACTAATTCAAGACCAACTGAAATATTTCCTATTATTTCTTTCTCTTTTTTTAAAAAGTTTATCAGATGTGTACTTAGTCTTTTCTTTCAATTATTACTCCAGAATGACGAGACTAACATCATCCTGAGATTATAGATCGATTTGAATCCCTACAGTATCGTAGCTAAAATTTAGCTCTTCCTGTACTTACGCTATTCTTCTTTGGCGTTTGTGTTTACATTCGCTTCTTAAATATAATACTATTGCTTTCTAAGTAAACTTACTTACAAACTTTGCACAGGTATTCAACCCTTTGTAACTCTATTCCCATTTCGCCACACCCCAAGCTTTGGAGGATGCGTACGGTGGCTTGTTAAGTAGAAAAATTGTGTTAGTGCAACCATACTAATTAACAAACATGTCCCCGACTTCGAATCAATAGTATATACGTGAAATTTGAATACTCCTTACTCTTATTGCATGCGGTGCTGATTTCTATGACTATGCTGAGATTTGCTTCGTGGCGTTTGGGGATCAGGTGAAGAAATGGATGACAATCAACGAACTATATGAATATTGTCTCAATGGGCACGTGACAGGCCAATGCGCACCGGGTCAGCAGTGGTTGCACTGGCGGAGACTCTGGTGTTGAGCTTCATATTGTTGATCACAATATATTGCTTGTATCAAAATCACCAAGGGTGCAACGGACCAAAATCTGCAAAGCAATGAAGAATCAAGCGTCCAGAATCATTGGGCTAACTTGACTGAGTCTGGTCCAGAATCCAGGAGTCCAGTGTCCAGAATTTAGAGTCCAGAATCATCAGACATTCTGGACTGAGTCTAGTCCAGAATCTAGGAGTCCAGCGTCTAGAATCATCGGAACTTTTGGACTGAGTCTGGTCCAGAATCCAAGAGTCCAATGTCCAGAAAGTCTGGTCCAGAATCCAACATCTAGAGTCCAGAAAGTCTTTGTATTCAGCTGGTTTATTCGATTATCCGATTACCCGAGTAATTTGGGTATAAATATTGTAACAATTGATCAAAAACTCTTAAGTAAAATAAAACTAATCTCCATCTTTTCTTCTCCGCCGTACCGACTTCTCAGGGTTCCTAACCCTAAATTTCTTCGTCTCCCTTCTATGGTTTCTTGTTGTGCATGTTCTCTAACCCTCGTAGGGTTAATCTCCGCTTCTTCCATCTTCTTGGTGGAATTCTTGCATGGTATCAGAGCCTGATCTTGAAAAGAATCGTGCATCAGATCTTTCGATGATGCTTGGAGGCTCATCTCTCTGGAGCACCAAATCCCTATCAATTCCCTACATCCATCAATATAAGCAACTTTGTTTCCATGAAGTTGTCGCATTCAAACTATCTGCTGTCCTTGGGCTCATCGAGTCGCAAGGTATGATCGGATTTGTTGATGGTGATCTTCTTATGCCAGAGAAAACCATCAAAGAATCCAGTGAGGGATCTAAGCCCAGATTTGTACCAAATCCAAGGTATGATTTTTGGAAACGTCTTCTTAAGGCTTCTATTATTAATACTCTGGGAGAAGAGGCTCTTAGCGTACTAGTTCATCTGGAGACGTCGAAGGAGGTTTGGGAAGCGCTGAAGCATTCTTTTGCTCAAAACTCTGAAGAACGCGAGTTCCAACTTCTTCAACAACTTCAAATGCTCCGCAAGAAGGCTTGTAAGGATCTCCAAGAGTATCTAAGCAAGTTTTAGTTGTTCTGTGACGAGCTTGCTTCCATCAGTAGGCCGGTCAGAGATCAGATCAAAGTTTTCTGGATGTTAAATGGACTTGGAAAGGAATATAATGGCTTCACCACAGTCCACTTGAAATCCCCCCTTCCTTCTTATCTTGATCTCGTTCCTATGCTTCAAAGCTATAAGCTTCGCATCAAAAGTCATGAGGCAGAGGAAGAGGTACAAATGACATTTTTTGGTCAGAAACAAGAAGGAAAAGGGCAGAGGGATGGAGACTTCTCTTCAAAAGGCAGAGGGTTCCAACCTAATGCTCAGGGAAAGCCAACCCCTCCACCTAATTGAAGGGAATGTGTTCTAAAAGTTTTACTTTTAAATGACAATTATTATGAATTGAATGAGAAATCATTTTGTTCCTTGTTTATGTTATTCGTCTTTTAGAAGTGTTACGGAAGAGGCTCTTGGTCCTTAACCGTAGAGCTCTAAAAGATATTGGTTTACATAAAACAAAAGATATTCGCAATCATGGTAATTAACATGGGACATTAATTACTGGGTTAAGATTGTCGTGTTGGTCATAGATCATTGTAGCTCTACAAGTGAGTGACAACACGGGTATGCAAAAGAGGAAAATATTACTTTTGTATACTGAATAGACCTAATAAGTAAAATATTATAGAAATGTGTTTCTGTGTCATTAATATTTTACTGTGTCTTCGGTCCTTTGATATGAGACTTATATCTGATCACTTAAGGAATACTTAATTAGATCAGTGTCTTGACCTATTGATAAGTGTAGAGTAAAGGCATTGGTTGGTTAAGTACAACTTTTATTGGAGAAGATAGTTATTCAAAAGACTATCATTGCCCCTCTTAATTGAGTGATGATATTAGTGGGCCCCTTGATAAAGCAAAGTTGTAATGTGCACAATGTGATTTGAGTTAAGTCACATATTTATAACTAGCTTAAAGAGATCAAGAAATGAATACTAATACAAAGATGACACAATACTACTTTGTGTGTATTCTTAATATCATGAGGCAAGGGACGGACACAAGTGGTGCACTCCATCACTAAATGGATCGGGTTTTGGTTCGAGTGGAATTAAGACATCTAACTAATTGGGAGCTATAATGTGTAGCTAGATACCGCTTATAGCTTGTGATATTAAGCTCTTAATATCACTGCCAACTTAGTCTAGATCCTCGCATAGGTCACACCGCAAAAAACCGGGAAACAAGAAGCTTGATTTTGATTCATATGATGTGTCGGGTTTCTTATAGAAAATATGAGACATGTGGTGAACAAGTAAAATCAATTATGTATAACATAATTAGAATCATGATAAATTCATATGAGATGCATATATTATGGGGTACAATAATTTATTATTGCATAGGATAGTACATTGCATAAGTTGTGAATTTGCTGAAAACCCTAAAGTTCAAATTTTGTTGGAAATAAATCCAAAATTTGAAAAAGGCAAAATCGGGTAGAAGTTCGGTAATCCGTTAAGGTTCGGTCGACCGAAGGATCTGTGGATCGGTCAACCGAACGTGGAACGGATGGTCAAGTTGATTGACTGAACTTGACCAAAGTGCCTGGATAATTGGTACGGTGTACCGAACCAGAAACGGTCGACCGAACAATGTCAAGTTCCGATATTTTCGGTTAACCGAATAGCACTCGGTCTTGGACGAGAATTAGTCCGATCGGTTAAAGAGAATTTTTCTCCTTAAGATTCGGTCATCCGTCGCGTACTCGGTTAAACGATTGTGTCATATTCGGTTAACCGAGTGGGACTCGGTAAACCAAAGCACGATCGATTTTCTGCCGTTGATAATTAAGAGATTAATTTGATCGATGGTTGGATTAGCTCCAAACTTGGTCAAACGTTTTGTGGGTGCATATAATGCATTATGGAATTAGTTTGTGAGAGAAAATGTCAAGAATTCGTGGCTTAAGAATAGCCATGATTGAGAGTAAGATTGGAGCCTATAAATAGGTCCTTATTCTCCTTAATTATGTAAGTAGAAGTTTGCTAAATATTTTCTCTCCTAATTCACCACAAAAATCCACGAAAATTCTCTTAGTTTTTCTAAGTCTTTGAAGGAGAAATCTCAGAGGCTAAGGAAGGGGTTTGTAGCTAGATTCTAAGCTTGTTTGGAGATTGATTGGCTAACTCCTTTCTCTCCAACCTTGTTTAGGGTTTCGGTGAACACTCGGAGGCATCCGGCGCAACGAGAAGCGACGATTGGCTTCCTCAACGTCTCTGAAACGTCAAGAAGTTTTTGAGAACTTCTAGGTATGAATTTCGGAGTCCCTTTGTGTTTGTTTTAATAAGTTTTTGAAACTAGTTGTTAAAACAAACCGATGCATGCATAAATAAATCGAAGAAAATTGTAATAGATCCTTATTATACATGAAAATTCGAAAAATATATATGTATAATTAAACATGAAATCCTACAGTGGTATCAGAGCTTAGGGTTCAATTTTCTTATGATTTAAGGCTGTAAACAAATTTAGTTTACCATCTAGGATTTAAACAATTCGTTTTACCGGTTTTTCGGTCTTTAAATGTTTGTTGATATAATTCCCCATAATAATTCGTTCGGAATGTTTTAAGTGTTTTAAAACATGCCATGTAATTATTAGAATTAAGATTTAGACATTTGTCTAACTTGCAATAATTTCGTTTTAAGTATAAACGATTATTTTGTAAGAGAATCAACAAAACCGAAAAAAACTGCGATTCATCTTTCCATTGGAAATTGGATGGACATCGGTTCATAATTAATTTTTGAACTATGGATGCGTGAAAAACGTTTTTAATGGATTTCAAAATGTTTTTCAAAGAATTGTTTGGAATTCTAGATGATTGATAGACTAGATTGCATAGTTTATAGCAATATTGCGTGCATGGATGCTCGAGTTGTCTTTGCAGGAATTGTGAGTTTATATATTCCAAATCAGCAATTATGAATGTATGTAATCATTATTATACAGGGGCTTATGTATGTAAAAGCCAAAATTCTCTCTATTTCCATCTTTTAGATAATTGCATATGCATATGAGAGGTTTTACATACGACTTGCACTAGTCGGTTTTTATCGAATGTGAGGAGCATGTTTATTTTCTGTAAAATCTACATCTCCGGTGCAAGAGCAAGTCGCCGCTGTAGCGCATCGATCGAGGATCGAAGATCAGGGATCGAGGATCGAAGGGAACATATAAACTCACACGATGTGGATTGTGTGAATGTTTAATTTCTGTTTTTTATCTTGCTATGCATGTGATGAATGTGTTGAATGTTAGGATGTGTATGATTAGTAATATGCATGATAACCTAAAATTCTAAATCACATGTTAAATTGTCCAAACAAAAAATTAAGAATAAATTTCCTTCTTATTTCATCCACTAGCAGCCATTGATCGAGGGATACTCTGCTCGCCCTTAGCGGGAGATAGCTCCCTCCATCTTTGGGAATAGTGGGAGATATAATGGTTGTCTGTTGTTGTGCCACAATTAAATATATGAGGTGTGTTTCACCCTAGTGAACCCCAAGTATGTTTAGTTGTGAATACAATGGATAAACATATCTCGTATCAAATGAAAATAAGTTTTCTTAACATTACCTAGAGCCCTCACTCGGTTTTGGGAAAAAGTTTTTCTTACGAGGATAGGTCGCATTCCCTCATAATTAAAACGACAAGAATCACAAGAGTTTGAAGATGCTAATATTGCTAAAATTCAAAAAGGTTGTGATTAGAAAATGTTTTTCTTACCTTGATGTTGTAATGTATTCGATAGCCCTAAGCTAGTCTATATTACAATTAATGGGATCTTGGATTGTTGCATTTATGGGCAAACTTTTTATTTGCAACATTTACATTTGTATGTATGTATTTTAAAACATAAAATTGACATTAAAATCCTGTATAATTTATTTTGTAGAAATGTCTAATATCCAACCAATTGTGCGATCTATGATCGAAAAGAATCCTTTGCAAAATGATGGCTCAAACTTCATGAAATGGCAACTCAATCTTAATATCGTGTTGAGGTTTGAAAAATTAACTCATATTTTGGATGGTGAAATCCAAACAGAACCAAGTTCACGGTCTAATGTTGGCATCCATGGGTGACTCGCTTCAAGCGAAATACTTGGATTCAAAACCCAAGAAGACCATGGAAGCTTTAACAAAGATGTTAATGGATAGTGCCCGAAAGGAGCGCTATAAGACCACCATCGCACTCACAAGGTGCCACATGGCGGAGGGAACATCGGTATCTATGCATTTTCTCACGATGCAAGGATACCTTGAGAAGTTGGCAAAACTCTCTTCTCCAATGCCCGAGGACATTGCCGAAGATCTGATTCTTGGCTCTCTAGCCCCGTCCTTCAAGGACTTTGTGACGCACTATCATATGCGTGAAAAAGGGGTGAGTCTTGAGGAGCTGCACAACGCTCTCAAAACTGCTGAAGTTGACATGGGCAAGGGTCGGGACAATCATGTCCTAGCCGTCCATGAGAAGAGCAAAAAGATCCACAAAGGTAAAGACAAATTTACCAAAGATACGTCAATCAAGAGCAAGGGAGTAGGAGGTGCTCATGGGAGTGCCTCAAGGGGGAAATCTTTCAAATCTCTGACTCCCAACACGGAGTGCTTTCACAGCTGTGAAAAAGGACACATCCGGCCAAATTGCCCCAAGTACAAGGAAGACCTTGAAAATGGGATGATTGAACGTAGGCGCCCGAGAAACGCCATAGGTATGTTTGTTATTGAGATAAATTTAATCACCTCTGTCCTTGATTTGGTAATGGTTACCGGATCTTGTGCTCACATAATTTTGATGTGCAGCTATTGAAGGATAGGAAGGAACTCGTGGAGAACGAGATGATATTGAAGATTGGAAATAGTACAAGCATCGCTGCGATTGTACAAGATTCTATGGAACTTCAATAGTCTAGTGATTTAAATTTATGCTTTGAAGAATGTTTGTTATGTACCTTCGATTAGCAAGAACTATTCTGTATCATGTTTTGGATATGGATAACTTAATATATATTTCTAATTCTTGCTTGTCTATATCGAAGAATGGAATTTTCTATGCAAATACATTCGCATAGGATGATTTCTATTTGCTTGAAATAAATAATAAACAAAGTCAAACAAACAATAACAAAATGAACTAAGATAACTCACGTGAATGATATAATCTTGTAGCACTATCGGATTGGTCAAATAAATGACCAAGAGACCTTTCAAGAAGAAGGAACGAAAACGAATAACTAATTGGATATGATACATTCTAATGTATGTGGTCCGATAAGTAAAAGTGCAAGGGACGTTTAAGGTACTTCATTTTGTTCACGGACAACTATAGTCATTATGGCTATATTTGTCTAATGGGAAGCAAAAGTGAGTTCTTTGACAAGTTCAAGGAATTCGAGGATGAAGTAGTGAACCGACTCAACAAGAATATCGAGTCTCTATGAAAGGTGTAAGGGTGAGTGCTTAGGATACCTAATTTGACTTATTCCTAAGGTAGGAACATGATATTGCTCAACATGGTTCGATCAATAACAAGTCAATCTAAATTGTCTATTTACTTTTGGAATTATGCACTACAAATAATGACAAACTCACTGAATAATGTTCCATCCAAATCCGTGGAGAAAATGTCTTGTGAGCTATGGAGTTAAAAGACACCTAAGCTCGACTTTCTCAAGATTTGGGGTTGTGAGGTATACATCAAGAAATTGATGTCGACCAAGCTTCAACCAAAAGCGGATAAGTGCTTCTTTATAGGTTGTCCTCGTGTGACAAGAGGATACTACTTTTGGTATATCACCTCCAATCGAAAGATTGTAGAGAGAGATATGTTTTTTCTGGAATTTCTGAAAAAGAGAGAAAAGTTGTGGGAGTAGAGTTGAGCTTGAGGAAACTCAAGATACTCTACAAGATCATGATGTGAATGTTGCATTCAAAATCATGAAGGCTCAACCGAGATTCATTTGGTTAGTGGGAGCATGAGCGAGAGATCCTTACAAGAAATTGTGAGAGAATCTCAATCATCCTCACCTAGTGTGCGTTCGAGAGTCGAACATGAACCTATTCCTCAAGAAATTGTGGAAGAAGTTCGAGAGACACGAGAAACACCAAAAGAACTAAGAAGGTCAATGAGGGAAAGGAAGAAACCCAATAAGTATGTGGGACTTCATGAGATCATGGTACTAGATACCAAAGATCCCTCGACCTTCCGAGAAGCAATAGAAAAGACTCCAAACTATGGTTAAAAGCCATGGAATCCGAAGTAGAATCCATGTATGATAATCAAGTATGGAACTTGATTAGTCTTCCTCAAAAGAAAATATCATTTGGTATAAATGAGCTTTTAGGAGGAAGATAGACATGGATAGTAACTTGACAACCTACAAAGCAAGGCTTGTAGCAAAAGTTATACTCAAATTCAAGAAATTGACTTTGATGAAATTTTTGAGAAGTTGCCATATTAAAATCTATTCGGATTATACTCACTATTACCGCATTTCACAATTGTGGGATATGGAAGATGGATATCAAAATGACGTTCCTTGAACAGGAACTTGGAGAAGGATATGTACATGGTACAACCTCAAGGTTTTGATGATCCAAATAATAGCGAGAAGAAATGCAAGTTTCGATAATCCATTTATGGATTGAAACAAGCATCGAGGAGTTGGAACAAACGCTTTGACGAAGAGATGAAGAAGATTCACTTCATTCAAAGTAAAGGAAAACCTTGTTTATACAAGGAGATTAGTGGGAGCCATGTAGTACTTCTGATCTTATATGTCGATGACATATTGCACATGAGCGATCATATACCTTTGCATTAGCAAACGAGAAATTTCGTTGAAATCAGTATGTTCAATGAAAAGATGTGAGTGAGGCTCAATACATCTTGATTATCAAGATATAAAGAGATACATCTCATAGTCTCATTGGTCTAAGTCAACGTGTATACATTGACAAGGTCTTTGAAATGTTCAGGGTGAACAATTCCGATATGGACAATATGCCAATAAGTATGAGTATAGGTGTGCAACTCAAGAAGTGTCAATGTGCTCAATCAAACAAAGACTTGGAGTACATGAAGGTATCCCTTATGCTTTGGCAAAAGGAAGGACCATGTACACGATGACTTGCACAAGACTCAATATCTCGTATGCTCTAAACGTGACAAGAGGCCACCAATCCAACGCAAGTCCTAATCATAGGATTGCGGTCAAGAATATTCTGAAGTACCTTAACCGGACTAAAGATAAGGTTCTTGTTTATGGAAGACAAAGGAGAAAATAGCCGAGGGCTGTTTTGATGCAATTCTTATAGGAATTCTAGACAATAAGAGGTTGGAGTGATGATGCGTCATCATTATTGAAGGTGGAGGTATGAGCTAGTGTAGTTAGGAGTAATATCACTACAGCTAACTCAACCACAAACGAAAGACAAAATGAATAAATAGGTGGATACAACAGTGGCACAACTGATCCATTCAAAAAACCTTCAGACCAAGCTAAGAGACGAAATATATTTCGAGTCCATGGATCCGAGGATCCATGTGGATTGGCTTGATAGGTGATTTAAGAAGGTTACCCTAGTTATTAATGTTTTATACATTGAAAATGTATGTGAAAGAAAACTTTGAAAACAAGTGGGAGATTGAAGGGAATGTGTTCTAAAAGTTTTACTTTTAAATGTCAATTATTATGAATTGAATGAGAAATCATTTTGTTCCTTGTTTATGTTATTCGTCTTTTAGAAGTGTTAAGGAAGAGGCTCTTGGTCCTTAACCGCAGAGCTCTAAAAGATATTGGTTCACATAAAACAAAAGATATTCGCAATCATGGTAATTAACATGGGACATTAATTACCGGGTTAAGATTGTCGTGTTGGTCATAGATCATTGTAGCTCTACAAGTGAGTGACAACACGGGTATGCAAAAGAGGAAAATATTACTTTTGTATACTGAATAGACCTAATAAGTAAAATATTATAGAAATGTGTTTCTGTGTCATTAATATTTTACTGTGTCTTCGGTCCTTTGATATGAGACTTATATCTGATCCCTTAAGGAATACTTAATTAGATCAGTGTCTTGAACTATCGATAAGTGTAGTGTAACGGCATTGGTTGGTTAAGTACAACTTTTGTTGGAGAAGATAGTTAGTCAAAAGACTATCATTGCCCCTCTTAATTGAGTGATGATATTAGTGGGCCCCTTGATAAAGCAAAGTTGTAATGTGCACAATGTGATTTGAGTTAAGTCACATATTTATAACTAGCTTAAAGAGATCAAGAAATGAATACTAATACAAAGATAACACAATACTACTTTTTGTGTATTCTTAATATCATGAGGCAAGGGACGGACACAAATGGTGCACTCCATCACTAAATGGATCGGGTTTTGGTTCGAGTGGAATTAAGACATCTAACTAATTGGGAGCTATAATGTGTAGCTAGATACCGCTTATAGCTTGTGATATTAAGCTCTTAATATCACTGCCAACTTAGTCTAGATCCTCGCATAGGTCACACCGCAAAAAACCGTGAAACAAGAAGCTTGATTTTGATTCATATGATGTGTCGGGTTTCTTATAGAAAATATGACACATGTGGTGAACAAGTAAAATCAATTATGTATAACATAATTAGAATCATGATAAATTCATATGAGATGCATATATTATGGGGTGCAATAATTTATTATTGCATAGGATAGTACATTGCATAAGTTGTGAATTTGCTGAAAACCCTAAAGTTCAAATTTTGTTGGAAATAAATCCAAAATTTGAAAAAGGCAAAATCGGGTAGAAGTTCGGCAATCCGTTAAGGTTCGGTCGACCGAAGGATCTGTGGATCGGTCAACCGAACGTGGAACGGATGGTCAAGTTGATTGACCGAACTTGACCAAAGTGCCTGGATCATTGGTACGGTGTTCCGAACCAGAAACGGTCGACCGAACAATGTCAAGTTCCGATATTTTCGGTTAACCGAATAGCACTCGGTCTTGGACGAGAATTAGTCCGATCAGTTAAGGAGAATTTTTCTCCTTAAGATTCGGTCATCCGTCGCGTACTCGGTTAAACGATCGTGACATATTCGGTTAACCGAGTGGGACTCGGTAAACCGAAGCACGATCGATTTTCTGCCGTTGATAATTAAGAGATTAATTTGATCGATGGTTGGATTAGCTCCAAACTTGGTCAAACGTTTTGTGGGTGCATATAATGCATTATGGAATTAGTTTGTGAGAGAAAATGTCAAGAATTCGTGGCTTAAGAATAGCCATGATTGAGAGTAAGATTGGAGCCTATAAATAGGTCCTTATTCTCCTTAATTATGTAAGTAGAAGTTTGCTAAATATTTTCTCTCCTAATTCACCACAAAAATCCACGAAAATTCTCTTAGTTTTTCTAAGTCTTTGAAGGAGAAATCTTAGAGGCTAAGGAAGGGGTTTGTAGCTAGATTCTAAGCTTGTTTGGAGATTGATTGGCTAGCTCCTTTCTCTCCAACCTTGTTTAGGGTTTCGGTGAACACTCGGAGGCATCCGGCGCAACGAGAAGCGACGATTGGCTTCCTCAACGTCTCTGAAACGTCAAGAAGTTTTTGAGAACTTCTAGGTATGAATTTTGGAGTCCCTTTGTGTTTGTTTTAATAAGTTTTTGAAACTAGTTGTTAAAACAAACCGATGCATGCATAAATAAATCGAAGAAAATTGTAATATATCCTTATTATACATGAAAATTCGAAAAATATATATGTATAATTAAACATGAAATCCTACAATGCTCAAGAATTGGGTCCAATAGGTGAAGCTAGTGCCAAAGGGACTGAAGGCACAAATCAGACTCATAAGAGACCATACATTGTCTGTCAATTTTGCTCAAAGTCATGGCATGAGGCTATTAAATGATGGCATCAGTTTAATCACTCCTTTCAACCAAGGGAATTACCTCAAGCCCTAACTGTCATGACAGTGGAGGACTCCTCTGATGATTGGTACCCTGACTCTGGAGCCACAACTCACATAACAGGCAATGCAGGTATGCTTC
This sequence comes from Triglochin maritima, assembly GCA_963682175.1. Taxonomy (NCBI): domain Eukaryota; kingdom Viridiplantae; phylum Streptophyta; class Magnoliopsida; order Alismatales; family Juncaginaceae; genus Triglochin; species Triglochin maritima. The sequence goes on from OY821785.1 coordinate 11,199,466, forward strand.
ATTGCGTTAGGCCATATAATGGGTCAGATAAAATTATGGTAGGAAATGGGCAGTTACTACAAATTACACACACTGGATCTGCAAAAATTAAACACAATAAGGGTTCATTTACACTAAATAATGTATTGCTTGCACCTAGTATGAAACAAAAAATGATATCTGTAAGTAAATTTACTAAAGCCTTTCCTTATAACATTGAATTCTCCAACACTCAAATTTTCATAAAGAATAGACACAATGGAACAATAATCACCATAGGAGAGTTAAAGGATGAACTTTACTCTCTTCCTAGTGAGCCTCATAGGGCATTTTTCTCAAACATGGTTTGATCGTTTCACTACTTTCTCGCTTTCCAAAGGTTTTTATAGCAGTACCTCTGATAACTCTCTCTTCATATCCCATCATAATGGGCCTTTATTTCTGCTTCTATATGTAGATGATATTATTATTATCACTGGATCAAATAAGCATAATATAAAATCACTAATTGTTGATCTTGCACATGAATACTCAATGAAAGATTTAGGAGCCGTTCATCATTTCCTTGGTATTGAAGTACAAAGGAACAATAATGGCTTATTCTTAACACAACAACATTATGCATCCAACATTATTCACAAAGCAAATATGCAAAATTCTAAGTACATTAGTACTCCTTTACCTGCTAGACTCGATAAAACTCATGATAATAATCCTTTTCATGATCCAACTTATTTCAGACAAATAGTAGGTGCTCTTCAATATCTCACATTAACTAGACCAGATTTAACATGTAGTGTAAACTTCATTTATCAGTATAGGCATGCTCCTTCCAACTATCATTTTTTACTACTCAAAAGAATTCTTAGATATGTAAATGGGTCCATTCCTTATGACATGCATATTCATAGAGCCTCATCTTTAGACCTATATGCGTTCAGTGATAGTGATTGGGCACGATGTGAAGAAACTCGAAGATCTACGAGTGGTCATTGCATATTCTTGTGATCAAATTGCTTATCTTGGAAAACCAAGAAACAACCCACAGTTTCACGATCCAGCGCAGAAGCTGAGTATCGTGTAATGGTTGTGGCTACAACAGATCTCACTTGGCTCACCTTTCTTCTTCGAGACTTGCATATTCCACTTCTCAACACTCCTACTCTATTTTGTGATAATATAAGTGTTTTACATATGTCAATAAACTCTGTCTATCATGCCAGGACAAAGCATATTGAACTTGATTATCACTTTGCGAGGGAACATGTGGCCCTCGATCTACTCACTACCCAACATGTACCAACTTCAACTTGCCGATGTCTTTATCAAGTCCTTACCTAAAGATGCCTTCTGTGTATTCATCACCAAACTTGGCCTCAACCACCGACCAAGTTGAAGGGGAGTATCAAAATCAGCAAGGGTGCAGCGGACCAAAATCTATAGAGCAATGAAGAATCCACCGTCCAGAATCTTCGGGCTTCCTGGACTGAATCTGGTCCAGAATCCAGAATCCAGGAGTCTAGTGTCTAGAATTTAGAGTCCAGAATCATTGGACTTTCTGGATTGAGTCTGGTCCAGAAACTAGGAGTCCAACATCCAGAATCATCAGAACTTCTAGACTGAGTATGGTCCAGAATCTAGGAGTCCAGTGTCCAGAAAGTCTGGTCCAAAATCCAACATCTCGAGTCCAGAAATTCTGTTTGTCCAGAAAATCTTTGTATTCAGCTGGTTTATTCCATTATCCGATTACGTGAGTAATTTGGGTATAAATATTGTAACGATTGATCAAAAACTCTAAGCAAAATAAAACTAATCTCCATCCTTTCTTCTCTGTCACACCGTCTTCTCAGGTTTCCTAACCCTAAATTTCTGCGTCTCCCTTCTAGGGTTTCTTGTTGTGCATACCTCGTAGGGTTAATCTCCGCTTCTTCTATCTTCTTGGTGGAATTCTTGCAGCTTGTTCATGCTATTGTAGTAAAATTGTACAGAGAAAAAATTCATGTTAGCAGGGTTGTTTAAGGATTAAATATCGTAATTTGATTTGGATTTGGTTGGGATCTCATTTGATGATAACGTTGCTTCTTAAACTATTTAATTTTTTTTAAAATTGTACAAGACATTAAGGTAAAAAGTTAAAGTAATTTTACAACCTTAAACAATGAGTCATGTTAAAACTAGCATTAAGCCATGTAATTAGCACAAGATATCAATGTATGATGTAATCGGGCATGTAATCGATTAACCGACAAATCTTCTATATAAAGCAGGATCCAATGTAACCAAGACGGCCGTTATAACAATCAATAACAAAAAAATATTTTTCATTTCCCCTTCTTGCACATCTCCTTCTTCTTCCTCCAGATCCCGTCATCAACATCACCATCACCATCAACATCACCTATCACCAGAAAATGGTCCAATATAGCCTCACAACCACCCTCTCCCATCTCCATCACCAATTTCAAATTCAGCACTTAGATTAGATCTCGGCCCTTTGTCCACAACTGGATATAGGGTTTGGTGATCGGAACCATTCCATCCATCACGAATTTTTACATGATATCAGAGCATACGATGCAATCCAGCTTCTGCACCTGTTAATAAACCAGAATTAACGAACAAGAAGAAGAATCAGATAAGGAATCAAGAAACTCAGGGTTAGAGATTTGCAGAATGACTGAAGCAACCAATGCTGAATCTTGTAACTCCTACAACCTTCTTCCGTCATATAATTCAATATTAATCTTGTCTCCAAAACACTTATAGAGATAATTACCCAACATGGTCAAGAGGAATGAGAGTAGCATTATATGGAAAGGATAAAATTGGTTTTGTGGATGGAACCATCAGTCAACCATCAAAAGAAAAATACCTATAGATTATGCAAAATGGAAGAGGGCAAATGACATGTTGATGTCATGGATTATGCGTTCTTTACATCAAGATATTCTGGATAGTGTGATATACCATGATACTGCATTAGAGATGTGGAATGATCTTGAAGAAAGGTTTCCTCAAACCAGTCTACCTAGGGTGTTTTAGCTGAAAAATGTCCTTTAGTTATTTCTCAAAATTGAAAGGAATTTGGGATGAACTATCAGTTTATTACAAAACACCATCATGCTATTGTAGTGGTTGCATTTGTGGGTTCATGAAGCAACTTGTTAGAACCCTAACCCGGTTAAGGGTTAAGCTTGGATTAGAGGAGGTGTTTTGCATGGGGTTGTGTGGTGTGCATGGGGAAGAGAAGGGGGCGTGCACTGTGGATGAGGGGAGGGTGATGGGTTGAGGGTGTAGGGCACTGTAGACGCGAGTTGAAGGGTTGGGTTTAAATTGGGTTTTTGTTCTCTCTCTCACTCACTTGCTCTATCTCATTTCTTTTCTTTCCCGACGTCCAGAGGAGGCAGCGGACTCGGAGGCTCCGGCGTGAGGAGGTCGTCGCGAGGAGGAGGTCGCGCGTGAGGAGGTGACGGAGGCGCGAGCGTTGCTCCGGCGTTTCATCGTCTTCTTTGAGGTATGTCGGCTTCTAGTTTGATTTTATTTCTTCCCCACGTTAGGGGGAATGTTGTTGGTCGGTCGGGGGTGGTCGGAGGCCTCCCCGGCGACGAGAGCGACGTAAATCCTCGGCTGGCGCGAGGTTGAAGACGACCAACAGTCGACAGGGTCCCTTCGGGCGGTCGACCGATGTAGTGTTTTGCCCGATTTTAACCATCACCGGTCGAACGATGCCTTGCGGCGGTCGACCGGTTGTGTATTGCGCTGGTGAATCGGGGCTTCCTGTTAGTTTTCGGTTGACCGTCACTTGGCGTGGGTTCGACCGGAACTTAAGTGTACTTTACTTTTATGCATGCTATTCGACTGATTTATGTATATTGTTCGACCATTATATGACGTAGACTATTAGGATGACCCTGGTAGTTTTCGGTCGACCAGGACCCCTGAGTCGGTCGACCGAATAGTCTTTGGTGATTTTGACCAACTCCGGATTTTGACCTCTGATTGGCATCATTTCATGTTTATATTTGTATCTTATATCCATTATCTTTCACCTAAACAATGTCATGTTACGAGTTTTATGTTTAGTTTTCAGGAATAAATAGGTTTGAAGAGATGAAGCATAAAAGGACCTAAAAGCTGGGAAAAAGGACTGAATTGTGAGATCTGGGGACTAAGAAGCAAGGGAGAAGGACCTGAATGTAAGACAGTAGGACCTAAGAGCAAAACAGAATACTCCACACCATCATGGGGAGTATTTTACCAATTCCATTCGGGTCGGAGCTCCAACAAGTCAAGTAACCGCATCAAAGACCAACAATACCATAAAGAAAAGCCCACAACAAATTCCAACGCGATCCGAAGTTTTTGGACCGCCCATTGGCGGTCTTGGACCGCTAATAGGCGGCCCATATTACTCAGGATCCGCCCAAATTTCTCCTAGACTTGTAATAATGTTCGTGTAGGCTATTTTTGGTATTGGTTTAGTCCCACGTAGGGGGATTGTCCCCGATTAGCTTTTTCCATGCTTATAAATAGAACTCTTCACCTTCCATTGTAATTACCCATTGCTTGGCGGCATTCTCTCTACTAAGGAGTGAGCCTTGAAGCAAAAACTCAAGGTGGAGAAGAATGCTACCTTAAATGTGAGTCATTTGTTAATAAAATAATTCTTCTAGTTTCTTTTAATCTTGTCTTTTAATTTGTGCATGTTTGTTTAGTCTTTCCTTTCCTTTTATGTTTTTTAATGCTTCTTGCCTTCTTAGTTAACTTTCATTTCAGTATTATGCTTTCTTTTGATAATATAGTTAGTGTAACGAGTAGTGAGTAGTTCCATCCCCATTTGGGGGGTGGAGAAATATGTGATATAATCATGTAGTGTATTAAGTGTGTGTTATCTTTATCTTTTGAGCTTTATATGATTTCCATAACCATCTAATGGGTTTTCACTCTTATCTTTGATATGCTAATGCTCTTGAATGAAACTTAGCTTATGCTTTGATAAGTGGACCTATTTTATGGGGAATGATAAGGTTAGGATATGGATGAAGTTAATATTGGAAACACAATTTGTAGTGTATGTGCTCTTGTTGCCTTTACCTTAGCTAATGTCTTGTATGTTTTAATGATGTAGTCTTATCTTAATTCATGTGGAGGCATAGTAGGGTCTAGTTTTTATACTTGAGTTCATGTAGCTTCATTCCAATTATTGTCTTGTATGTTTTAATGATGTAGTCTTATCTTAATTCATGTGGAGGCAAAGTTGGATGTAGTTTTATGATTTCATGCACTACATGTTGTGAGGAGCTTAATGAACACACACACACACACTTCTTTATGTTCACATTATTTCGCTACCCCCTTTGGGGTTTAGTTTTCCTGCTTTTCTTCCATTTCCATTTGCACCTTAGTGTAGTGTAGTGTAATCAACCTTTCTCTCCTTTATTTACCACTCGCCTTCGCACAAACCAAACGTTGACACACCTCCCAGTGGACGACCCGTATTTGCCACCGCTTCAACGCGGCCGTGCACTTGCGGTTAATATAAAACAATCAATCAAGTTTTTGGCGCCGTTGCCGGGGAGGTGCTCTTTCCAGAAGTTGGTTTGGACGATTCGAGGGGATTTTAATTTTTTGTTTCTAGTTTTTCTTAGTTTCAGGGAACCATCAGATCAAGGGGAGGCTACTAGACAAATTTGAGGAACAGAAGACCTAAAAGGACCGCCAATCAGCGGTTGGAGACCGCCAATTGGCGGCCTGGTGAGGGTTTCCTGCTCTCAAATTTTTTTGGTAGTTAGTTCTGTAATTTGTGTTATCTGGGAGCCCTATTTTGTATGCTGTGACTTCTAGTTTGCTCCCAGATTTAATTTCAATCCCCTTTAATCAACTTGGACCATAAAACTCAAAGCAAAAGAATAGACTTCTTGCCATCTAGGTCATGCATCATGTGTAGACCTTACATGCATTTGTCTTTTCTTTGCTTTACATTTTGTTGTTGATTGCTGGCGTGAGGTACGTGCACCCAAATCTCTCATTCATGCATGTTTCGATCATGCATTAGTTAGTAAGGTGCATCGGGACAAGAGTGAGTTGAACGTTTGATTGGAGTGATTGATTGCTAGATTTAAGCTCAAAATGCTACTAAGGAGGGGCTGTCCCATAAAAGATAAGGTGGGGGATTTCATCACCCTTTCCTTGGTCCCAAAAATCACTCTTAATCAAGCCTTAACTAAAAGCAAGTAGACATTGGCCCTATGGATTGCGGACGCACTAGGAGAGTAATCTAGTTGAGACTGTCATGACCTGATCGACGTTGCCTACCTTGTCGATAGTAGGAGGTACTGGATCTCCAGATCTGGTATCACTTGCTGGGCATTGTGGTCCTCGTTGTAGGGAGGTGAGGCGTGTCGAGGCTAGTGACCTCGAAGTTAGGCGTCGTCTAGCCTAAGGACCCATTGCCTTACATTGTTTAAGCCGTGCTTGCTAGATTAGGCTTCTACCCTCTTCCGTTACCCACGCTAGCTTTAGGGATTCTTCCCTTCTCCTCTGAGTCATCTTCTTGTCACCTTCTTCTACGTTATAGTCTCCTCCCCTTTACACTCTCTGGTAGCGTTTTTAGGGTCGAGTCGAGCACTTTTTGCGAGCTTGGCCTCGTGGTGGTGAGAGTGGTCGACTCTAGAGTTCTTTGTGGAGATGGATGGTTACATGGGTGACCATCCATATCATAGTTGGGACCAGGACAATTCGTCCTGGTATTCCGGACCCATGCAACCTGGGGTGGCTCAGACGAACACCTCGTATGGTTGGGACAATCTTCATTGTGTGACTGAGCAATCTTCATATTGGGGTAACATGAGAGAGGCACCGACTGCTAGACCACCATCTAGTTACGTCGGATCATATGTTGGTTATCAAACTAAGACATTACAAGAACCTTTGGCCTCTCTCATGCATGTGGTAGATGACATGGGTGCACCGGTGGCTCCAGTAGCCGTACCGTGTCACTATTGTGGGTTGAGTGGTCATGATTTCGGGGAATGTCCTTATGTTCCCCCAGAGCCTTAGTATGAGCATACCTTTTCCCAAAATGCTCAATATGACCATTACGCATCCGCGTACAACCCGAGAGGTATGGATTCGTGGGGAGACAATTCATATTCAAATTCTTATACTTCATTTCCACCCCAGTATCCTCCTCCAGAATACCCAGAATTCTACCAACACCCCACTTCAAATCATTGGACTCATTCTCAGCCCATCAACACCCAACCCCAAAATTTCCCAAGCTCTGACTTGGACCTCATAGTTGACCACATACCTGATTCCTCGAAACCAACTTTCCTCACGTTCATGGAAACCATTCAACAGTCCATACAAAATATGGCACTGCAAGTGAGTCAAATGTCGCAGCAATTACGTGAACGTGAGGAGAGTAACTTTTCTTGTCAACATGAGGATTCATCTTTTGATATCGAACCGCCACCACCACATCCACAAATTCAAAGCACAATCTTTCAAAGTCAAACTCCTACTCAGTCTGAGGGACTTGGGGTTTCAATTCACGATCACTTGGTGGACGATTCGATCCCAATTGAGAATAACATGGACCAGCTTCATTACGAGTCGGCACATGATTGTGCCTTATCTTCTTGTCCTGTGGCCCTTGAGCCACATGACCTTATTGTTGTACCTCCTAAGGACTCACCTCTGGTGGAGCAAGAGCTCCCTAGTCCCCTCAATTTCAAACAACCTGATGAGAGTTTGCCTCTCACTATTGTTCCTGATCATCTTGGAAATGATGGAACATCAAACAACTACATTGGTCATGAGGGTATTAGGAGTTCCTTGGAGGATACCTTGGGTATGAGACCCACTGTTTGTTCGCCTGGTGTGTCGGACATGCCTAACGAGGTTCTTGACCTCATTCCGACGCACCAGCCTGTTGGTTGGAGAGTTTGGATTGACGATCATAACTTTAGCAGCACAACGGGAGAAACTCTTCTTCCGTTGCCCCTCATTTCCCAAACTCTTGAGAGGTTCAAGCTCTTTCAGTTTGATCCTTTGAATGAGACACCTTTGCGTCCAATTCATGAACCTCTCATTTCATCTCGTGCTCTTTGTGAAGGGGCCCACACATGCGTATTCTGGCCCCGCGTGGTGTCATGTTCCCTTTCCAAGTGCATTGACCCATTCTTGAGGTTCCCATATGATGTCTTTTGACAAATGAAGATGGGAACTTATGTTTGTACATAGTTATATAAAAAAAAAGAAAAAAAAGAAAAAGAAGAAGACAAAAAAGAAAGAAAGAGAAAGTATAATAAAAGACTCCTTCAGTGAGCATCGATTGTTGTGAGCCCCAATCCTTGTGTATTTGGACTCCATTTCTTTCACGTATTTGCATCCTTTCTTTAGCATCTTACAGGTTTTGAGGGAATTCGGGTTTGTGTCCATCAACATGACCTTGAACTTCCCTTTGTACTTAATGTTGGTGAGATCTCTCCTTTTTCATGCATAAATCCATGTAGTATCTTGCTCACATTCATTGAGGACAATGCATGAAGTAGGTGTGTGGGGGGGGGGGTGTTTTACGTGTGTACATAGTTGAGTCTTTTTCCTTTGATTTTATTTTCTTTTTTGTGCATTATTAGGGTCATGTTAGTGTGCTGCATTTAATATCGATATATATGCTTGCCATGATCCTTGGGTGACTTGTCTTCTTTTGCTTGCCTAGTGCTTTAAAATTTCCACATTTCTTTCAAAATGTTCATGTGTTTGCGAAAGAAAATGTTTTGTGGGTTTTGCGTGTGTTTAGCATGTGCAAAACCGTTGAGAGGCAAAGTAAAAAGAAAGCTCCCAAAATTGTCTTGAACTTGATGCATTAGGATATCTAGTACAATGACTTTATGATTTATCGAGTCGTTAGGATGCACCCCAGTTTTCCCTTGGGGGTGAGTAATCATAGGGTTTCAGTGCTCAAACATTTAATGAAGTCCACCCTGAACCTAGTGAGTCAATAATTAGTGTCTGTTAACTTAAAGAAGTTTGTTGTAGTCAAGGACCCTCTAAATCCTGTTGTGAGACATTGGTGTAGGGGTTTTGGTTCATGTGTAGATAAGAAATAAGTGAGTAGGTGTTCTCTCTTCTCGCACAGCTCCTATCACTCGGGAAAGTAGGTCTGAGGGGACTTTGTGCCTGGTGCTTTCGAGTCATCTAACTTGGGATGCGCCGATCGAACTCCCGTTACACGGGTGGTAGGGATTGCCCTATGTGGAGATTTGGGAAAAAGTGTACGTGATAGTTAAGTCCTCATGGGCAATGATGCACGAAACCTGACCCTAGGAGAATGAAGCTCCAACTAATAAAAAGAAAAAGAAGAAAAAAATGTGAAAACAAACAAAACGAAAAAAAATGGTAATACAAATAAGAACCTTAATGGACTTTACAGTTTGTAGCACTTGAGGATGTTGAGGTTGTCCATGTCTTTCACTTAATTCCTTATTTAACTTGCACGAATGGTTCATTAGGTTAGGTGTGTGGACTGATCACCTATATAGAGTCGACCCGTAGGATTACCGCGTCCAATGATCGACAAAATATTTCCAACGAGTCGAGTGTCTAGATTGAATAATGCATATTGTTCGGATTTTGTGGGTATATCTGCTGAAAACCCTCAGGAGACAACACTCCTCCTCCTTGGCAACAAGGAGGTTTAACGGCTTGTTGCACGTGCTAAGTGCAACCGTGATTCCTACGAAAGTGAGTTAGGATTTCTTGTTTCTCGTTTGCTTTTCTCTTTCTTTGTTTTGCTCGGGACTAGCAAAAACTTAGGTGTGGGGGTATTTGATTGACATCATTTCATGCTTATATTTGTATCTTATATCCATTATCTTACACCTAAGTAATGCTACGTGACAAGTTTTATGTTTAGTTTTAAGGAATAAATAGGTTTGAAGAGATGAAGCATAAAAGGACCCAAAAGCAGGAAAAAGGACTTAATTGTGAGATCTGGGGACTAAGATGCAAGGGAGAAGGACATGAATGTAAGACAGAAGGACCTAAGAGCAAAACAGAATACTCCACACCATCATGGGGAGTATTTTACCAATTCCATTCGGGTCGGAGCTCCAACAAGTCAAGTAACCGCATCAAAGACCAACAATACCAGAACGAAAAGCCCACAACAAATTCCAACGCGATCCGAAGTTTTTGGACCGCTAATTGGCGGTCCATATGACTCAGGATCCGCTCAAATTTCTCATGGACGTGTATTAATGTTCGTTTAGGCTATTTTTGGTATTGTTTTAGTCCCACATCGGGGGATTGTCCCCGATTAGATTTTTCCATGCTTATAAATAGAACTCTTCACCTTCCATTGTAATTACCCATTGCTTGGTGGCATTCTCTCTACTAAGGAGTGAGCCTTGAAGCAAAAACTCAAGGTGGAGAAGAATGCTACCTTAAATGTGAGTCATTTGTTAATAAAATAATTCTTCTAGTTTCTTTTAATCTTGTCTTTTAATTTGTGCATGTTTGTTTAGTCTTTCCTTTCCTTTAATGTTTTTTAATGCTTCTTGCCTTCTTAGTTAACTTTCATTTCAGTATTATGCTTTCTTTTGATAATATAGTTAGTGTAACGAGTAGTGAGTAGTCCCATCCCCATTTGGGGGGTGGAGAAATATGTGACATAATCATGTAGTGTATTAAGTGTGTGTTATCTTTATCTCTTGAGCTTTATATGATTTCCATAACCATCTAATGGGTTTTCACTCTTATCTTTGATATGCTAATGCTCTTGAATGAAACTTAGCTTATGCTTTGATTAGTGGACCTATTTTATGGGGAATGATAAGGTTAGGATATGGATGAAGTTAATATTGGAAACACAATTTGTAGTGTATGTGCTCTTGTTGCCTTTACCTTAGCTAATGTCTTGTATGTTTTAATGATGTAGTCTTATCTTAATTCATGTGGAGGCATAGTAGGGTCTAGTTTTTATACTTGAGTTCATGTAGCTTCATTCCAATTATTGTCTTGTATGTTTTAATGATGTAGTCTTATCTTAATTCATGTGGAGGCAAAATTGGATGTAGTTTTATGATTTCATGCACTACATGTTGTGAGGAGCTTAATGAACACACACACACACTTCTTTATGTTAACATTATTTCTCGACCCCCTTTGGGGTTTAGTTTTCTTGCTTTTCTTCCATTTCCATTTGCACCTTAGTGTAGTGTAGTGTAATCAACCTTTCTCTCCTTTATTTACCACTCGCCTTCGCACAAACCAAACGTCGACACACCTCCCAGTGGACGACCCGTATTTGCCACCGCTTCAACGCGGTCATGTACTTGCGGTTAATATAAAACGATCAATCAACCTCGTATTCGGTGCGTTCTACATATGCCTTTGAAAGATGGATGGTGCCTGTTTTAATCCAAAAGGGACCACGATCCATTGATAATGTCCTTGTGGACAGGTGAATGCAGTTAATAATTGTGAATCTTTATCTAGCAATACTTGCCAAAAACCGGATTTACAATCAAGAGAACTGAATATCTTTTTACCACGAATGAGGGTTAGTAACTCATCTTTGTTGGGCAAGTTATGGCTGTCTCCTATGGTGGCATCATTAATAGCCTTATAGTTGACTACCATTCGTTTCTTTCCTCTTCTTCTTTCAGCTTCGTTTTCTACAAGAAAGGCTGGAGACATATGAGGAGATTTACTGGGTATGATGATTTTCATATCCAGAAGCTCATGAATTTGTCTGGCAAATTCTTCTCGATCCTGTGGACTGTATTTCATGGGTTTTACCTTGATTACAGTATTAGGGTCTTTAAGCTTAATGCTTGCTTTCATCCATTTTTTAGTCTTTTCAGGATCTAATGGATTTTCAGAGCAAACTAAATCTAATAATTTTTCAATTTTAGATTTCTTTTCTATATCAAAGATTAGATTTTGACAAATAAAATTCATTTCTTTGAACTTATTAATACTATCCCTCCCCCTCTGTAAAAGTTGGATTTTATTGGGGCTAATATTAATTACTTCAGTTTTCTTAGTTCTAGAATTCTTTTTCATAGAATTAAGGAAACCAATAACACCTACCTTTTTAGCAAAGGTGATTTTTCGAATGAATATCTCTTCATGGTTAAGTGTGAGAATAATCATTTTTGTTAACTGTGTAAAAGGTCCATATAATTGTAAGAAGTCAATACCAGTTTCTTGTTGATAGACAGTTGGAATATGAAATATTTCTCCTGCAATTAGTATATCAAGATTTTTACAAACCTTGGTTATTGCTATGGTTTTACCATTGGCAATTTTTACCTGTAAAGGTCTTTCAGCGTTAACCCAGTGTTCTTCTGGAATAACGTGCTTACTTGCTATGCATAGACTTGCACCTGTGTCGACATAACAATGTAATTCAATTTGTTTATATCCTGTAAATTTAAATTTACCTTTGATATAAATAGAATTGGGATTAGTGATGTTTGACATCGCTAATTCTTCTTCAGTCTGATTCTGAGGAAGGAGTGAAGTCATCCGATTCTGTTGATGAATCAATTTCTTCAATATAGTATACATCTAGTGTATCTTCATAAGGGTCTTCAATAGGAATGAATCCTAATGAGTAAACATGTTCGAGCATATTTGTTTTATACTCATGTTTTTTCCTATTAGGACACTCGTTGGCATAGTGTCCTTCTTCGTTGCAGACCCAACATCTACAATTCTTGGGTTTACAGTCAATGTCTAGGATATTACTTCCAAAGATACTGGTTGTATTTTTACCATCATTGAAGGGAAAGAAATTACCTTTTCTTTTCCTTGGGTTAGCTCCTTGACCAGACGATTCTGGTTTTTCTTCGGGAAATTCTTGCCTATCCATTCTAAAGTTTTCCCTAGGTCGGTCAGAATAATCAGATTCATATTCTGTAAGATTCTCGTTCTGAGGAGTAACTGGTTCAGAGTTGCTTTCCTCAATAACGTTTATGGTCTCAATAGAATCTTGGATTCCAAATAGTCGTAACAGGGTTGGATCTGATTCTATTTCTCTGTTGGCGATGTTGTCATCGTCAAGATCCATAAGTCTTATGGCTTGGTTAAGGATTTCATAATTGTCGTCATTAACCTGTAATTCATCATTCTCAAGGTTATCCCAAAAGAATTTTTCAACCTTTTCCATGTGGTTCATGCTTTCTTTTTATCTGCATCGAACGGCCATGTCAGGCTTCCGTGGTTTTTCCCTGTTCCTAGGTCTTCGTTTCCAACGCTAAAGTTTGGGTAACTGTATTTCCAGGGTTCGGATTTGGATAATGGTTCTACAGGGACAATTTCTTTTCCTTGTAGTGCTATTAAGATTTCTTCATTGCAATGACAATCTTGAATTGTTGATCTTAATTCAGTGATTATCTTTGCGGCTGCTGCTTCTATGTTACTTGTAACATTTTGGGCTTGTTGTGTTTTAAGCAACCTAAGAATTTCTTCTAATTGTGGCTTAATAATTTTATTGAAATCTTCCTGTAATTCCTTAAGGCTCATCCTAAGATTTTCTTAAGGTATTCCTGGATCTCGTTTAGCTTAGAAGTGAAGTTAAGGACTTCAATCCTAGTTATAGGAGTTTCGTTTTTATCTTGATCAAGGTGGTTTATCCTAGCCTCTAGTCTTTCTAGTCTGGAACTTTGACTTACTAGGAGTTTTTGTATGTCTCCAAGTGTTGTAACTGCCCGTTTATCTCCCCCTTCTAGAAAGCTGGAGAACTGTCCGTAGATACTACGATCTTTGGAGAGTTGTATACTAGGATCTTTACTTAAACCAAAATATGATAAAAGTTTATAGATTCCCAGCAAACATCGTCCTGTTAGTTGATTCAAGTTGTTACATGAATTCATAACAGAAGTTAGACTACCCGTAGTTCCACTAAAGGTATATCTTCTACTTGTTGGTTCAGTTCCTTCACTTAATCTTTTTAAGTTAAGTACCTTTCCTTTTTTGTAAATATGTGGATGCATAGATGATGTCATCTAGTTTAAGAAAGCTTATCAAGTTGTAAGCCTAGGTTGTCGATTCTGGTAGAAATTGTTTGTAAAAGATTTTTATCAGATCTATCAGAAGATTCTCCTAATTCTAGGTTATTTCTTCTGATACTTATTCTAGGTTTTTCTCCTAAGAATGGTTTATTCTTAGCAATATCAATTGCCCAAGAATTATCTAATGGACTAATATCAGAAAATTGTTTTTCTTCTATTGATCCTATTTCTGAGAATACGTCTTCTAACTCGATATACTCAGATTTCTTATAGTCAATACTATGATGACTATTGGTCAAAGCATAAGCTACAAGGTAGGTTATACTAAAGACTTTGTCTCCAGAATTCATTAAGTTTTCTCTTTCGAATTGGTGAACGAACGAGAGTACTTGATCTAAATTCTTAGTATTTATACTAAACCCGAATTTAGGATAAACTGAAAACATGAATTTTTGGTAAGCTAAATTTCCTCTAGCTGCACCTAAAATACAATCTCTTCGATCGTTGATTCTGTTGTCTATTAAGGCCATCTTAATAGGTGAATCAATTCCTTCTTGAAATTCAGATTTCAAAAGGATTTTTATGGCTCCTAAGTGAACTACACTAATTGTGGATCTTATCTTAGGGTCAATTTTCTGTAGGTTTTTGCTAACTTCTTCCTTAGTAATAAGGGGTAAGAAAACAGAACCTTTGGTGTCTTTAATGTCTACATGCATTTCCTTTGTGGTGACATAGTAAAAGACATTATTTTTCTTTTTCAGAATATTTAACATAGGGATCTGCATCGGTATGTTAAAGATTTTTTCTTTCTTTAAATCAAGTTTTGATTTCCTAATTTTGGAAAGAGTTTCTTGCTTTATTAAAAAGCTGCTTGAATATCCTTTTTCATTTTCAGAAAATTCGATTTCAAAATTATTTTCATCAAGAGTTTCTTCAGGATGTTCTTTGTTTTTTAAATTATTCATTTAAACAAACATGGCTCTGATACCAAGGTACGGAACGAAATGTGGGGGTCGGACACTTAAAGTTCATTACGTTTTAAGTGTAGTCTGACTGACTTGCTAAAGCTTATGGAAATAAGACTTATTTTACTTTGTTCAGATTCCAACTGATTCTGATTGTTAATAGGATTAAAAGGTCCTAAATTTCTAGTCATTTGTAAAGAAAATGATCAAATTATTATTTTTGACTGAAAACTGTTTTAAGACTATAGGGTACTCTGTAAGGTGAAGTAAAGTGCATACCTGCCTTTCTGTAAGGTGATTATGATGGAATAGAACCTGGGTTTGTTCTTCCTGCTTCAGCCTTCCTGCCAATGTTCAATTCAAGCGTTCCCAAAAACGGCCTCCTGCCTCACTAGGTACTAGCCTCCAGAACTATTCAGAACCAGACATTCAAGCTTTCGACTTAAGATCAAACTTATTATTTTATTCCATGTATAAGCAGATTACAGAGGACCTGGTATGGGTCCTTACAACACTCTTTACATTCCCCTATATGGGTACTACTCACACATATTAAGGGAGAGAGAGAGAGAGAAAATGGGGTTTGTTTTTTCGATGCCCCTTACAAATGAGAACTTGCTAATTTATACTACATTTCAAGAGTCCTTCATGCGTCATTGCTTACGCATTGGTTTATTAAAGTGGAATCTTGCTTTACTAAAGTAAAGTTTTAACTTTACTTTTGTCGGCTACTTTCCGAAGTGGAAGAGGTAGTGGATGATGTGGAAGTTGTCGGTGCAGTTTCCACTTCTTTTCCTTTCTTTGTCATGTCTTCTTTTGCAAAAGGCGCACTGACAAAGCTGGTGGAGCACTTAGGGCATTCGTCCAAAATGCCTCTCCTTTCTAGGTTCTTCCTTATCTTTTGACATAAAGAAGAGTAGTGGCGTCCGAACACGTGTTTGCTAACAAGTTGTTTCTGGAAGGCCTGAATTTTTGCATAGTCTTCAATACTTATTTCCATGTGGGAATAAGAGAGTACTAGGCAGTTTGAGGTGGCGAGATTTACTCTGATCTTGTCATCTCTGGTGTAGTCAAATACCTTATCAATTAAGATAAGTAATTTCTGACTGGCAATATCGAAAAGATCCTCCTTCTCGAGCTTGGTGTCCATTACCTTACTGGTATTGTAGACTTTTTGTTTGACCATTCCGATCTGAACCAAGTGATAAGGTTGCACGGGTTCGTCTTCTTCATCCCAAAAGGGCACTGTGCTCTGGATTTTCAGATAGATTTCCCTATCGCTTCCTTTCATGCACTTGCTTCGATAATTCTTTATTGCTTTCCTGAATTCAGTGGGAAATCTGGAAATTTCTAATAAATTACTAGCAGGATAAACCAAAGCTAATAATCCATAACAGAAAGCTTCAAAAACCATCTCTGGATTTGCATTCTGATAGAAGTTAAAGAGACTGAGGTTCTTTTTGTCCACTGTGAAGAATTTCTCTTCGACAAAACTTACTTCAGTTGCTTCTCTTCCGAGCTTGTAAAGATACCTGAAGCCAGAATAACTGGTATCGGTGGTCTCTTCAATATTTTGCAGAACTGATTTAACCTTTCCAAGTACTGCTTTTGAATTCTTCTTTGGCGTTGTAAGTGCCTCAGAATAAGAGGGTCTTAAACCATTGTCTGAACTGATTAGTTCAAGAGGTGGTTTGAATTCTGCTCTGGTATAAATATCTGCAGAGACCTTTGCTTCAAGGAAGGATTTAAACCTTTTGTGTTTAATCCCAGAGACTCCTTTGGTTGTTTTTTCTGTCATTTCCCAAGTGGTGAAAATACCTGGATTAGGACCGTTATAAACAACATAATAATTTTTTGAGCTTTGAATGCTCGTTCTTTCTTGCGAAAGTACTAAAGATTGCTCTTTAGATTTGATTGGGATTTGAATTCCCCCATTGGGTCTCAGAATAAAGTCTGAAGGTTTAACCAACGTCGATGAGGTCTGTACCTCTGTCATGTTTTTTGGTAAAACATCAACCTTCAACGGATTTGTTGAGTCTTTACCTGGAGCCGTTTGCTCAGGACTAGTTTCGGCTTTCCGAGTTTCCAAGGAAGGTGCAGAAATAACCTTTTGTTGTTCAGTCTTTTCGCAAAGACTTACATACCTGATCTTGTTGCGTACAAGCTCAAGTTCTTGAAGGAGTATGCACTCCTGAAGCCGAAGCTTTTCTAACTCACTCATTTGTAGGGTGGTTTTCTGAAGCCTATGGCTTTTTCTAATTTTCTCATTGAAAGGCTGGTTGATGCCTTGAGAAGTGTTTTTGGTGGTAGGAAGATGATGAGTTGTGAGGATTACCTTGCAAGGTCATCAGTATTTATAGCCTTCTGAGCTTCCTTTTTCCTGTAACATAATCAACCAATTCGTAAAAAAGGATGGTATTTATTATGAGTTGTATTCTCTTGTCAAAAAGTCGGCCAGACAGTTTTTGACGCCTTCGATGTGTTCCACATCAAAAGTGTAGCGAGATAGCCATTGCTGCCATCTTACTAGTCTTCCTTGCTTATTGTCTCCCTGTAACTTAATACGAAGAAAATAAGTAAAAATTTTATTATCTGTTCTAATCAAAAATTTGACTGGAGTTAGATAAATAGAAAATTTATTGATAACTCTAATAACTGCAAGATATTCCTTTTCATTGGAATGATAATTCTTTTCAGCATTTTTAAAGTTACCAGAAGCATATCTACAGATTAATTCTTGATTGGAATTAACTGCTTTCAGAACTCCTCCCCAGAATTCACCAGAGGCGTCTGTCTCAATGATAAGCTTATCATCCGGTAGCGGATGGTAGAGTTTTGGAAAAAATTTAAGATTCTTTTTTACCTTGCTAATATAGCTGGTGTCCGAATCTTTCCATTCCCAAGGAATGTCCTTCTTGAGCTTGACCTGTAATGGTGCACGCAAAGCTGCAAGTTTTTGAATGTAATCAGAAGCATAGGTTAAAATACCTAGAAACCTCTGTAGTTGTTTCTTGTCTTCAATCTTATCAGGAAATTTATGAATATGTTCCAGAATATGGTTTTGAGGACAGTGCGTTCCTCGATCAATTTCTAGTCCTAGAAATTAATCTTAGTCTTAAAGAGCTGTGCTTTTTTCTTTGATAAAATTATTCCTAGATTTTGGCATCTTTTAAGAACTATGGCTATGTGTTTTAGATGGTCAGATTCATTATCACTAAAGATTAGAATGTCATCTACATAAACACAACAATATTTTTCATAGGCTCTAAATGCGTTCTGCATATGCCTTTGAAAGATGGATGGTGCCTGTTTTAATCCAAAAGGGACCACGATCCATTGATAATGTCCTTGTGGACAGGTGAATGCAGTTAATAATTGTGAATCTTTATCTAGCAATACTTGCCAAAAACCGGATTTACAATCAAGAGAACTGAATATCTTTTTACCACGAATGAGGGTTAGTAACTCATCTTTGTTGGGCAAGTTATGGCTGTCTCCTATGGTGGCATCATTAATAGCCTTATAGTTGACTACCATTCGTTTCTTTCCTCTTCTTCTTTCAGCTTCGTTTTCTACAAGAAAGGCTGGAGACATATGAGGAGATTTACTGGGTATGATGATTTTCATATCCAGAAGCTCATGAATTTGTCTGGCAAATTCTTCTCGATCCTGTGGACTGTATTTCATGGGTTTTACCTTGATTACAGTATTAGGGTCTTTAAGCTTAATGCTTGCTTTCATCCATTTTTTAGTCTTTTCAGGATCTAATGGATTTTCAGAGCAAACTAAATCTAATAATTTTTCAATTTTAGATTTCTTTTCTATATCAAAGATTAGATTTTGACAAATAAAATTCATTTCTTTGAACTTATTAATACTATCCCTCCCCCTCTGTAAAAGTTGGATTTTATTGGGGCTAATATTAATTACTTCAGTTTTCTTAGTTCTAGAATTCTTTTTCATAGAATTAAGGAAACCAATAACACCTACCTTTTTAGCAAAGGTGATTTTTCGAATGAATATCTCTTCATGGTTAAGTGTGAGAATAATCATTTTTGTTAACTGTGTAAAAGGTCCATATAATTGTAAGAAGTTATTACCAATTATAAAGTCAATACCAGTTTCTTGTTGATAGACAGTTGGAATATGAAATATTTCTCCTGCAATTAGTATATCAAGATTTTTACAAACCTTGGTTATTGCTATGGTTTTACCATTGGCAATTTTTACCTGTAAAGGTCTTTCAGCGTTAACCCAGTGTTCTTCTGGAATAACGTGCTTACTTGCTATGCATAGACTTGCACCTGTGTCGACATAACAATGTAATTCAATTTGTTTATATCCTGTAAATTTAAATTTACCTTTGATATAAATAGAATTGGGATTAGTGATGTTTGACATCGCTAATTCTTCTTCAGTCTGATTCTGAGGAAGGAGTGAAGTCATCCGATTCTGTTGATGAATCAATTTCTTCAATATAGTATACATCTAGTGTATCTTCATAAGGGTCTTCAATAGGAATGAATCCTAATGAGTAAACATGTTCGAGCATATTTGTTTTATACTCATGTTTTTTCCTATTAGGACACTCGTTGGCATAGTGTCCTTCTTCGTTGCAGACCCAACATCTACAATTCTTTTTGCCTTTTGGACAAAATTTTTGTTTGTTAGTATCATGTTTTTTCCTAACAAATTTTCCAGGTTTAAAAGGTTTTCTTTTCTTTTTAAACCTATATTTAGAAGCATATTTTTGCTTTTGTTTTCTAACCTTCTTTTTGGTTGGTTTACAGCCATACTCTAAGGATGGTTCTTGTATAGACTTGCAACAATTCTTGTTGAATTTTTTAAGTCTACGTTGTTTTCTAGCCAAGTCACAAACTTGTGAGATTTCTTCTTTGACTAATCGTTGTGCAAAGCCTAAACTAAACTCTGCGGTGGCTGAAGATTCTACTATAAATCTATTGTAAGCTTTTTCTCCTACGATGGGGATTTTTAAGAGGTAATCAAGGATGTACTTCTTATAAAGAGTTTGGTCTTTTAAGACATATAAGTTTTTCTCGTAATCACAAAAGAAATCATCGAGAAAACATATGTCGCACAGGGTCATATTAGTAAGGCGGTGTACTGCCTTGTTCCTAATTTTTTCTTGTTCTCTTTCTTTATCTCCACAGAGATCGATTCCTAAAAAGATGGTGTAAAGTGCATTTATAACATCTTCAAAGGTGTCAGTTGAACTTAATCTGGGTGTCCAATTGGTATTCTTAATGAAATTATTAATGATACCAGTAGTCTTATGTTCGACTAAGAGTAATACAGTCTTAGGATCATCATAAGCTTCTTTATTAGTTTGAATGATCAAACTGATTTCCTGAGCCCATTTATCAATTAGCTTTTTTCTATTGGGTTTACAGTCAATGTCTAGGATATTGCTTCCAAAGATACTGGTTGTATTTTTACCATCATTGAAGGGAAAGAAATTACCTTTTCTTTTCCTTGGGTTAGCTCCTTGACCAGACGATTCTGGTTTTTCTTCGGGAAATTCTTGCCTATCCATTCTAAAGTTTTCCCTAGGTCGGTCAGAATAATCAGATTCATATTCTGTAAGATTCTCGTTCTGAGGAGTAACTGGTTCAGAGTTGCTTTCCTCAATAACGTTTATGGTCTCAATAGAATCTTGGATTCCAAATAGTCGTAACAGGGTTGGATCTGATTCTATTTCTCTGTTGGCGATGTTGTCATCGTCAAGATCCATAAGTCTTATGGCTTGGTTAAGGATTTCATAATTGTCGTCATTAACCTGTAATTCATCATTCTCAAGGTTATCCCAAAAGAATTTTTCAACCTTTTCCATGTGGTTCATGCTTTCTTTTTATCTGCATCGAACGGCCGTGTCAGGCTTCCGTGGTTTTTCCCTGTTCCTAGGTCTTCGTTTCCAACGCTAAAGTTTGGGTAACTGTATTTCCAGGGTTCGGATTTGGATAATGGTTCTACAGGGACAATTTCTTTTCCTTGTAGTGCTATTAAGATTTCTTCATTGCAATGACAATCTTGAATTGTTGATCTTAATTCAGTGATTATCTTTGCGGCTGCTGCTTCTATGTTACTTGTAACATTTTGGGCTTGTTGTGTTTTAAGCAACCTAAGAATTTCTTCTAATTGTGGCTTAATAATTTTATTGAAATCTTCCTGTAATTCCTTAAGGCTCATCCTAAGATTTTCTTAAGGTATTCGTGGATCTCGTTTAGCTTAGAAGTGAAGTTAAGGACTTCAATCCTAGTTATAGGAGTTTCGTTTTTATCTTGATCAAGGTGGTTTATCCTAGCCTCTAGTCTTTCTAGTCTGGCACTTTGACTTACTAGGAGTTTTTGTATGTCTCCAAGTGTTGTAACTGCCCGTTTATCTCCCCCTTCTAAAAAGCTAGAGAACTGTCCGTAGATACTACGATCTTTGGAGAGTTGTATACTAGGATCTTTACTTAAACCAAAATATGATAAAAGTTTATAGATTCCCAGCAAACATCGTCCTGTTAGTTGATTCAAGTTGTTACATGAATTCATAACAGAAGTTAGACTACCCGTAGTTCCACTAAAGGTATATCTTCTACTTGTTGGTTCAGTTCCTTCACTTAATCTTTTTAAGTTAAGTACCTTTCCTTTTTTGTAAATATGTGGATGCATAGATGATGTCATCTAGTTTAAGAAAGCTTATCAAGTTGTAAGCCTAGGTTGTCGATTCTGGTAGAAATTGTTTGTAAAAGATTTTTATCAGATCTATCAGAAGATTCTCCTAATTCTAGGTTATTTCTTCTGATACTTATTCTAGGTTTTTCTCCTAAGAATGGTTTATTCTTAGCAATATCAATTGCCCAAGAATTATCTAATGGACTAATATCAGAAAATTGTTTTTCTTCTATTGATCCTATTTCTGAGAATACGTCTTCTAACTCGATATACTCAGATTTCTTATAGTCAATACTATGATGACTATTGGTCAAAGCATAAGCTACAAGGTAGGTTATACTAAAGACTTTGTCTCCAGAATTCATTAAGTTTTCTCTTTCGAATTGGTGAACGAACGAGAGTACTTGATCTAAATTCTTAGTATTTATACTAAACCCGAATTTAGGATAAACTGAAAACATGAATTTTTGGTAAGCTAAATTTCCTCTAGCTGCACCTAAAATACAATCTCTTCGATCGTTGATTCTGTTGTCTATTAAGGCCATCTTAATAGGTGAATCAATTCCTTCTTGAAATTCAGATTTCAAAAGGATTTTTATGGCTCCTAAGTGAACTACACTAATTGTGGATCTTATCTTAGGGTCAATTTTCTGTAGGTTTTTGCTAACTTCTTCCTTAGTAATAAGGGGTAAGAAAACAGAACCTTTGGTGTCTTTAATGTCTACATGCATTTCCTTTGTGGTGACATAGTAAAAGACATTATTTTTCTTTTTCAGAATATTTAACATAGGGATCTGCATCGGTATGTTAAAGATTTTTTCTTTCTTTAAATCAAGTTTTGATTTCCTAATTTTGGAAAGAGTTTCTTGCTTTATTAAAAAGCTGCTTGAAGATCCTTTTTCATTTTCAGAAAATTCGATTTCAAAATTATTTTCATCAAGAGTTTCTTCAGGATGTTCTTTGTTTTTTAAATTATTCATTTAAACAAACATGGCTCTGATACCAAGGTACGGAACGAAATGTGGGGGTCGGACACTTAAAGTTCATTACGTTTTAAGTGTAGTCTGACTGACTTGCTAAAGCTTATGGAAATAAGACTTATTTTACTTTGTTCAGATTCCAACTGATTCTGATTGTTAATAGGATTAAAAGGTCCTAAATTTCTAGTCATTTGTAAAGAAAATGATCAAATTATTATTTTTGACTGAAAACTATTTTAAGACTATAGGGTACTCTGTAAGGTGAAGTAAAGTGCATACCTGCCTTTCTGTAAGGTGATTATGATGGAATAGAACCTGGGTTTGTTCTTCCTGCTTCAGCCTTCCTGCCAATGTTCAATTCAAGCGTTCCCAAAAACGGCCTCCTGCCTCACTAGGTACTAGCCTCCAGAACTATTCAGAACCAGACATTCAAGCTTTCGACTTAAGATCAAACTTATTATTTTATTCCATGTATAAGCAGATTACAGAGGACATGGTATGGGTCCTTACAACACTCTTTACATTCCCCTATATGGGTACTACTCACACATATTAAGGGAGAGAGAGAGAGAGAAAATGGGGTTTGTTTTTTCGATGCCCCTTACAAATGAGAACTTGCTAATTTATACTACATTTCAAGAGTCCTTCATGCGTCATTGCTTACGCATTGGTTTATTAAAGTGGAATCTTGCTTTACTAAAGTAAAGTTTTAACTTTACTTTTGTCGGCTACTTTCCGAAGTGGAAGAGGTAGTGGATGATGTGGAAGTTGTCGGTGCAGTTTCCACTTCTTTTCCTTTCTTTGTCATGTCTTCTTTTGCAAAAGGCGCACTGACAAAGCTGGTGGAGCACTTAGGGCATTCGTCCAAAATGCCTCTCCTTTCTAGGTTCTTCCTTATCTTTTGACATAAAGAAGAGTAGTGGCGTCCGAACACGTGTTTGCTAACAAGTTGTTTCTGGAAGGCCTGAATTTTTGCATAGTCTTCAATACTTATTTCCATGTGGGAATAAGAGAGTACTAGGCAGTTTGAGGTGGCGAGATTTACTCTGATCTTGTCATCTCTGGTGTAGTCAAATACCTTATCAATTAAGATAAGTAATTTCTGACTGGCAATATCGAAAAGATCCTCCTTCTCGAGCTTGGTGTCCATTACCTTACTGGTATTGTAGACTTTTTGTTTGACCATTCCGATCTGAACCAAGTGATAAGGTTGCACGGGTTCGTCTTCTTCATCCCAAAAGGGCACTGTGCTCTGGATTTTCAGATAGATTTCCCTATCGCTTACTTTCATGCACTTGCTTCAATAATTCTTTATTGCTTTCCTGAATTCAGTGGGAAATCTGGAAATTTCTAATAAATTACTAGCAGGATAAACCAAAGCTAATAATCCATAACAGAAAGCTTCAAAAACCATCTCTGGATTTGCATTCTGATAGAAGTTAAAGAGACTGAGGTTCTTTTTGTCCACTGTGAAGAATTTCTCTTCGACAAAACTTACTTCAGTTGCTTCTCTTCCGAGCTTGTAAAGATACCTGAAGCCAGAATAACTGGTATCGGTGGTCTCTTCAATATTTTGCAGAACTGATTTTACCTTTCCAAGTACTGCTTTTGAATTCTTCTTTGGCGTTGTAAGTGCCTCAGAATAAGAGGGTCTTAAACCATTGTCTGAACTGATTAGTTCAAGAGGTGGTTTGAATTCTGCTCTGGTATAAATATCTGCAGAGACCTTTGCTTCAAGGAAGGATTTAAACCTTTTGTGTTTAATCCCAGAGACTCCTTTGGTTGCTTTTTCTGTCATTTCCCAAGTGGTGAAAATACCTGGATTAGGACCGTTATAAACAACATAATAATTTTTTGAGCTTTGAATGCTCGTTCTTTCTTGCGAAAGTACTAAAGATTGCTCTTTAGATTTGATTGGGATTTGAATTCCCCCATTGGGTCTCAGAATAAAGTCTGAAGGTTTAACCAACGTCGATGAGGTCTGTACCTCTGTCATGTTTTTTGGTAAAACATCAACCTTCAACGGATTTGTTGAGTCTTTACCTGGAGCCGTTTGCTCAGGACTAGTTTCGGCTTTCCGAGTTTCCAAGGAAGGTGCAGAAATAACCTTTTGTTGTTCAGTCTTTTTGCAAAGACTTACATACCTGATCTTGTTGCGTACAAGCTCAAGTTCTTGAAGGAGTATGCACTCCTGAAGCCGAAGCTTTTCTAACTCACTCATTTGTAGGGTGGTTTTCTGAAGCCTATGGCTTTTTCTAATTTTCTCATTGAAAGGCTGGTTGATGCCTTGAGAAGTGTTTTTGGTGGTAGGAAGATGATGAGTTGTGAGGATTACCTTGCAAGGTCATCAGTATTTATAGCCTTCTGAGCTTCCTTTTTCCTGTAACATAATCAACCAATTCGTAAAAAAGGATGGTATTTATTATGAGTTGTATTCTCTTGTCAAAAAGTCGGCCAGACAGTTTTTGACGCCTTCGATGTGTTCCACATCAAAAGTGTAGCGAGATAGCCATTGCTGCCATCTTACTAGTCTTCCTTGCTTATTGTCTCCCAGTAACTTAATACGAAGAAAATAAGTAAAATTTTTATTATCTGTTCTAATCAAAAATTTGACTGGAGTTAGATAAATAGAAAATTTATTGATAACTCTAATAACTGCAAGATATTCCTTTTCATTGGAATGATAATTCTTTTCAGCATTTTTAAAGTTACCAGAAGCATATCTACAGATTAATTCTTGATTGGAATTAACTGCTTTCAGAACTCCTCCCCAGAATTCACCAGAGGCGTCTGTCTCAATGATAAGCTTATCATCCGGTAGCGGATGGTAGAGTTTTGGAAAAAAATTAAGATTCTTTTTTACCTTGCTAATATAGCTGGTGTCCGAATCTTTCCATTCCCAAGGAATGTCCTTCTTGAGCTTGACCTGTAATGGTGCACGCAAAGCTGCAAGTTTTTGAATGTAATCAGAAGCATAGGTTAAAATACCTAGAAACCTCTGTAGTTGTTTCTTGTCTTCAATCTTATCAGGAAATTTATGAATATGTTCCAGAATATGGTTTTGAGGACAGTGCGTTCCTCGATCAATTTCTAGTCCTAAGAAATTAATCTTAGTCTTAAAGAGCTGTGCTTTTTTCTTTGATAAAATTATTCCTAGATTTTGGCATCTTTTAAGAACTATGGCTATGTGTTTTAGATGGTCAGATTCATTATCACTAAAGATTAGAATGTCATCTACATAAACACAACAATATTTTTCATAGGCTCTAAATGCGTTCTGCATATGCCTTTGAAAGATGGATGGTGCCTGTTTTAATCCAAAAGGGACCACGATCCATTGATAATGTCCTTGTGGACAGGTGAATGCAGTTAATAATTGTGAATCTTTATCTAGCAATACTTGCCAAAAACCGGATTTACAATCAAGAGAACTGAATATCTTTTTACCACGAATGAGGGTTAGTAACTCATCTTTGTTGGGCAAGTTATGGCTGTCTCCTATGGTGGCATCATTAATAGCCTTATAGTTGACTACCATTCGTTTCTTTCCTCTTCTTCTTTCAGCTTCGTTTTCTACAAGAAAGGCTGGAGACATATGAGGAGATTTACTGGGTATGATGATTTTCATATCCAGAAGCTCATGAATTTGTCTGGCAAATTCTTCTCGATCCTGTGGACTGTATTTCATGGGTTTTACCTTGATTACAGTATTAGGGTCTTTAAGCTTAATGCTTGCTTTCATCCATTTTTTAGTCTTTTCAGGATCTAATGGATTTTCAGAGCAAACTAAATCTAATAATTTTTCAATTTTAGATTTCTTTTCTATATCAAAGATTAGATTTTGACAAATAAAATTCATTTCTTTGAACTTATTAATACTATCCCTCCCCCTCTGTAAAAGTTGGATTTTATTGGGGCTAATATTAATTACTTCAGTTTTCTTAGTTCTAGAATTCTTTTTCATAGAATTAAGGAAACCAATAACACCTACCTTTTTAGCAAAGGTGATTTTTCGAATGAATATCTCTTCATGGTTAAGTGTGAGAATAATCATTTTTGTTAACTGTGTAAAAGGTCCATATAATTGTAAGAAGTTATTACCAATTATAAAGTCAATACCAGTTTCTTGTTGATAGACAGTTGGAATATGAAATATTTCTCCTGCAATTAGTATATCAAGATTTTTACAAACCTTGGTTATTGCTATGGTTTTACCATTGGCAATTTTTACCTGTAAAGGTCTTTCAGCGTTAACCCAGTGTTCTTCTGGAATAACGTGCTTACTTGCTATGCATAGACTTGCACCTGTGTCGACATAACAATGTAATTCAATTTGTTTATATCCTGTAAATTTAAATTTACCTTTGATATAAATAGAATTGGGATTAGTGATGTTTGACATCGCTAATTCTTCTTCAGTCTGATTCTGAGGAAGGAGTGAAGTCATCCGATTCTGTTGATGAATCAATTTCTTCAATATAGTATACATCTAGTGTATCTTCATAAGGGTCTTCAATAGGAATGAATCCTAATGAGTAAACATGTTCGAGCATATTTGTTTTATACTCATGTTTTTTCCTATTAGGACACTCGTTGGCATAGTGTCCTTCTTCGTTGCAGACCCAACATCTACAATTCTTTTTGCCTTTTGGACAAAATTTTTGTTTGTTAGTATCATGTTTTTTCCTAACAAATTTTCCAGGTTTAAAAGGTTTTCTTTTCTTTTTAAACCTATATTTAGAAGCATATTTTTGCTTTTGTTTTCTAACCTTCTTTTTGGTTGGTTTACAGCCATACTCTAAGGATGGTTCTTGTATAGACTTGCAACAATTCTTGTTGAATTTTTTAAGTCTACGTTGTTTTCTAGCCAAGTCACAAACTTGTGAGATTTCTTCTTTGACTAATCGTTGTGCAAAGCCTAAACTAAACTCTGCGGTGGCTGAAGATTCTACTATAAATCTATTGTAAGCTTTTTCTCCTACGATGGGGATTTTTAAGAGGTAATCAAGGATGTACTTCTTATAAAGAGTTTGGTCTTTTAAGACATATAAGTTTTTCTCGTAATCACAAAAGAAATCATCGAGAAAACATATGTCGCACAGGGTCATATTAGTAAGGCGGTGTACTGCCTTGTTCCTAATTTTTTCTTGTTCTCTTTCTTTATCTCCACAGAGATCGATTCCTAAAAAGATGGTGTAAAGTGCATTTATAACATCTTCAAAGGTGTCAGTTGAACTTAATCTGGGTGTCCAATTGGTATTCTTAATGAAATTATTAATGATACCAGTAGTCTTATGTTCGACTAAGAGTAATACAGTCTTAGGATCATCATAAGCTTCTTTATTAGTTTGAATGATCAAACTGATTTCCTGAGCCCATTTATCAATTAGCTTTTTTCTATTGGGTTTACAGTCAATGTCTAGGATATTGCTTCCAAAGATACTGGTTGTATTTTTACCATCATTGAAGGGAAAGAAATTACCTTTTCTTTTCCTTGGGTTAGCTCCTTGACCAGACGATTCTGGTTTTTCTTCGGGAAATTCTTGCCTATCCATTCTAAAGTTTTCCCTAGGTCGGTCAGAATAATCAGATTCATATTCTGTAAGATTCTCGTTCTGAGGAGTAACTGGTTCAGAGTTGCTTTCCTCAATAACGTTTATGGTCTCAATAGAATCTTGGATTCCAAATAGTCGTAACAGGGTTGGATCTGATTCTATTTCTCTGTTGGCGATGTTGTCATCGTCAAGATCCATAAGTCTTATGGCTTGGTTAAGGATTTCATAATTGTCGTCATTAACCTGTAATTCATCATTCTCAAGGTTATCCCAAAAGAATTTTTCAACCTTTTCCATGTGGTTCATGCTTTCTTTTTATCTGCATCGAACGGCCATGTCAGGCTTCCGTGGTTTTTCCCTGTTCCTAGGTCTTCGTTTCCAACGCTAAAGTTTGGGTAACTGTATTTCCAGGGTTCGGATTTGGATAATGGTTCTACAGGGACAATTTCTTTTCCTTGTAGTGCTATTAAGATTTCTTCATTGCAATGACAATCTTGAATTGTTGATCTTAATTCAGTGATTATCTTTGCGGCTGCTGCTTCTATGTTACTTGTAACATTTTGGGCTTGTTGTGTTTTAAGCAACCTAAGAATTTCTTCTAATTGTGGCTTAATAATTTTATTGAAATCTTCCTGTAATTCCTTAAGGCTCATCCTAAGATTTTCTTAAGGTATTCGTGGATCTCGTTTAGCTTAGAAGTGAAGTTAAGGACTTCAATCCTAGTTATAGGAGTTTCGTTTTTATCTTGATCAAGGTGGTTTATCCTAGCCTCTAGTCGTTCTAGTCTGGCACTTTGACTTACTAGGAGTTTTTGTATGTCTCCAAGTGTTGTAACTGCCCGTTTATCTCCCCCTTCTAAAAAGCTAGAGAACTGTCCGTAGATACTACGATCTTTGGAGAGTTGTATACTAGGATCTTTACTTAAACCAAAATATGATAAAAGTTTATAGATTCCCAGCAAACATCGTCCTGTTAGTTGATTCAAGTTGTTACATGAATTCATAACAGAAGTTAGACTACCCGTAGTTCCACTAAAGGTATATCTTCTACTTGTTGGTTCAGTTCCTTCACTTAATCTTTTT
Source organism: Triglochin maritima (assembly GCA_963682175.1). NCBI lineage: Eukaryota > Viridiplantae > Streptophyta > Magnoliopsida > Alismatales > Juncaginaceae > Triglochin > Triglochin maritima. The sequence continues at coordinate 11,228,734 of OY821785.1, forward strand.
AAGTTAAGTACCTTTCCTTTTTTGTAAATATGTGGATGCATAGATGATGTCATCTAGTTTAAGAAAGCTTATCAAGTTGTAAGCCTAGGTTGTCGATTCTGGTAGAAATTGTTTGTAAAAGATTTTTATCAGATCTATCAGAAGATTCTCCTAATTCTAGGTTATTTCTTCTGATACTTATTCTAGGTTTTTCTCCTAAGAATGGTTTATTCTTAGCAATATCAATTGCCCAAGAATTATCTAATGGACTAATATCAGAAAATTGTTTTTCTTCTATTGATCCTATTTCTGAGAATACGTCTTCTAACTCGATATACTCAGATTTCTTATAGTCAATACTATGATGACTATTGGTCAAAGCATAAGCTACAAGGTAGGTTATACTAAAGACTTTGTCTCCAGAATTTATTAAGTTTTCTCTTTCGAATTGGTGAACGAACGAGAGTACTTGATCTAAATTCTTAGTATTTATACTAAACCCGAATTTAGGATAAACTGAAAACATGAATTTTTGGTAAGCTAAATTTCCTCTAGCTGCACCTAAAATACAATCTCTTCGATCGTTGATTATGTTGTCTATTAAGGCCATCTTAATAGGTGAATCAATTCCTTCTTGAAATTCAGATTTCAAAAGGATTTTTATGGCTCCTAAGTGAACTACACTAATTGTGGATCTTATCTTAGGGTCAATTTTCTGTAGGTTTTTGCTAACTTCTTCCTTAGTAATAAGGGGTAAGAAAACAGAACCTTTGGTGTCTTTAATGTCTACATGCATTTCCTTTGTGGTGACATAGTAAAAGACATTATTTTTCTTTTTCAGAATATTTAACATAGGGATCTGCATCGGTATGTTAAAGATTTTTTCTTTCTTTAAATCAAGTTTTGATTTCCTAATTTTGGAAAGAGTTTCTTGCTTTATTAAAAAGCCGCTTGAAGATCCTTTTTCATTTTCAGAAAATTCGATTTCAAAATTATTTTCATCAAGAGTTTCTTCAGGATGTTCTTTGTTTTTTAAATTATTCATTTAAACAAACATGGCTCTGATACCAAGGTACGGAACGAAATGTGGGGGTCGGACACTTAAAGTTCATTACGTTTTAAGTGTAGTCTGACTGACTTGCTAAAGCTTATGGAAATAAGACTTATTTTACTTTGTTCAGATTCCAACTGATTCTGATTGTTAATAGGATTAAAAGGTCCTAAATTTCTAGTCATTTGTAAAGAAAATGATCAAATTATTATTTTTGACTGAAAACTGTTTTAAGACTATAGGGTACTCTGTAAGGTGAAGTAAAGTGCATACCTGCCTTTCTGTAAGGTGATTATGATGGAATAGAACCTGGGTTTGTTCTTCCTGCTTCAGCCTTCCTGCCAATGTTCAATTCAAGCGTTCCCAAAAACGGCCTCCTGCCTCACTAGGTACTAGCCTCCAGAACTATTCAGAACCAGACATTCAAGCTTTCGACTTAAGATCAAACTTATTATTTTATTCCATGTATAAGCAGATTACAGAGGACCTGGTATGGGTCCTTACAACACTCTTTACATTCCCCTATATGGGTACTACTCACACATATTAAGGGAGAGAGAGAGAGAGAAAATGGGGTTTGTTTTTTCGATGCCCCTTACAAATGAGAACTTGCTAATTTATACTACATTTCAAGAGTCCTTCATGCGTCATTGCTTACGCATTGGTTTATTAAAGTGGAATCTTGCTTTACTAAAGTAAAGTTTTAACTTTACTTTTGTCGGCTACTTTCCGAAGTGGAAGAGGTAGTGGATGATGTGGAAGTTGTCGGTGCAGTTTCCACTTCTTTTCCTTTCTTTGTCATGTCTTCTTTTGCAAAAGGCGCACTGACAAAGCTGGTGGAGCACTTAGGGCATTCGTCCAAAATGCCTCTCCTTTCTAGGTTCTTCCTTATCTTTTGACATAAAGAAGAGTAGTGGCGTCCGAACACGTGTTTGCTAACAAGTTGTTTCTGGAAGGCCTGAATTTTTGCATAGTCTTCAATACTTATTTCCATGTGGGAATAAGAGAGTACTAGGCAGTTTGAGGTGGCGAGATTTACTCTGATCTTGTCATCTCTGGTGTAGTCAAATACCTTATCAATTAAGATAAGTAATTTCTGACTGGCAATATCGAAAAGATCCTCCTTCTCGAGCTTGGTGTCCATTACCTTACTGGTATTGTAGACTTTTTGTTTGACCATTCCGATCTGAACCAAGTGATAAGGTTGCACGGGTTCGTCTTCTTCATCCCAAAAGGGCACTGTGCTCTGGATTTTCAGATAGATTTCCCTATCGCTTCCTTTCATGCACTTGCTTCGATAATTCTTTATTGCTTTCCTGAATTCAGTGGGAAATCTGGAAATTTCTAATAAATTACTAGCAGGATAAACCAAAGCTAATAATCCATAACAGAAAGCTTCAAAAACCATCTCTGGATTTGCATTCTGATAGAAGTTAAAGAGACTGAGGTTCTTTTTGTCCACTGTGAAGAATTTCTCTTCGACAAAACTTACTTCAGTTGCTTCTCTTCCGAGCTTGTAAAGATACCTGAAGCCAGAATAACTGGTATCGGTGGTCTCTTCAATATTTTGCAGAACTGATTTTACCTTTCCAAGTACTGCTTTTGAATTCTTCTTTGGCGTTGTAAGTGCCTCAGAATAAGAGGGTCTTAAACCATTGTCTGAACTGATTAGTTCAAGAGGTGGTTTGAATTCTGCTCTGGTATAAATATCTGCAGAGACCTTTGCTTCAAGGAAGGATTTAAACCTTTTGTGTTTAATCCCAGAGACTCCTTTGGTTGCTTTTTCTGTCATTTCCCAAGTGGTGAAAATACCTGGATTAGGACCGTTATAAACAACATAATAATTTTTTGAGCTTTGAATGCTCGTTCTTTCTTGCGAAAGTACTAAAGATTGCTCTTTAGATTTGATTGGGATTTGAATTCCCCCATTGGGTCTCAGAATAAAGTCTGAAGGTTTAACCAACGTCGATGAGGTCTGTACCTCTGTCATGTTTTTTGGTAAAACATCAACCTTCAACGGATTTGTTGAGTCTTTACCTGGAGCCGTTTGCTCAGGACTAGTTTCGGCTTTCCGAGTTTCCAAGGAAGGTGCAGAAATAACCTTTTGTTGTTCAGTCTTTTCGCAAAGACTTACATACCTGATCTTGTTGCGTACAAGCTCAAGTTCTTGAAGGAGTATGCACTCCTGAAGCCGAAGCTTTTCTAACTCACTCATTTGTAGGGTGGTTTTCTGAAGCCTATGGCTTTTTCTAATTTTCTCATTGAAAGGCTGGTTGATGCCTTGAGAAGTGTTTTTGGTGGTAGGAAGATGATGAGTTGTGAGGATTACCTTGCAAGGTCATCAGTATTTATAGCCTTCTGAGCTTCCTTTTTCCTGTAACATAATCAACCAATTCGTAAAAAAGGATGGTATTTATTATGAGTTGTATTCTCTTGTCAAAAAGTCGGCCAGACAGTTTTTGACGCCTTCGATGTGTTCCACATCAAAAGTGTAGCGAGATAGCCATTGCTGCCATCTTACTAGTCTTCCTTGCTTATTGTCTCCCAGTAACTTAATACGAAGAAAATAAGTAAAATTTTTATTATCTGTTCTAATCAAAAATTTGACTGGAGTTAGATAAATAGAAAATTTATTGATAACTCTAATAACTGCAAGATATTCCTTTTCATTGGAATGATAATTCTTTTCAGCATTTTTAAAGTTACCAGAAGCATATCTACAGATTAATTCTTGATTGGAATTAACTGCTTTCAGAACTCCTCCCCAGAATTCACCAGAGGCGTCTGTCTCAATGATAAGCTTATCATCCGGTAGCGGATGGTAGAGTTTTGGAAAAATTTTAAGATTCTTTTTTACCTTGCTAATATAGCTGGTGTCCGAATCTTTCCATTCCCAAGGAATGTCCTTCTTGAGCTTGACCTGTAATGGTGCACGCAAAGCTGCAAGTTTTTGAATGTAATCAGAAGCATAGGTTAAAATACCTAGAAACCTCTGTAGTTGTTTCTTGTCTTCAATCTTATCAGGAAATTTATGAATATGTTCCAGAATATGGTTTTGAGGACAGTGCGTTCCTTGATCAATTTCTAGTCCTAAGAAATTAATCTTAGTCTTAAAGAGCTGTGCTTTTTTCTTTGATAAAATTATTCCTAGATTTTGGCATCTTTTAAGAACTATGGCTATGTGTTTTAGATGGTCAGATTCATTATCACTAAAGATTAGAATGTCATCTACATAAACACAACAATATTTTTCATAGGCTCTAAATGCGTTCTGCATATGCCTTTGAAAGATGGATGGTGCCTGTTTTAATCCAAAAGGGACCACGATCCATTGATAATGTCCTTGTGGACAGGTGAATGCAGTTAATAATTGTGAATCTTTATCTAGCAATACTTGCCAAAAACCGGATTTACAATCAAGAGAACTGAATATCTTTTTACCACGAATGAGGGTTAGTAACTCATCTTTGTTGGGCAAGTTATGGCTGTCTCCTATGGTGGCATCATTAATAGCCTTATAGTTGACTACCATTCGTTTCTTTCCTCTTCTTCTTTCAGCTTCGTTTTCTACAAGAAAGGCTGGAGACATATGAGGAGATTTACTGGGTATGATGATTTTCATATCCAGAAGCTCATGAATTTGTCTGGCAAATTCTTCTCGATCCTGTGGACTGTATTTCATGGGTTTTACCTTGATTACAGTATTAGGGTCTTTAAGCTTAATGCTTGCTTTCATCCATTTTTTAGTCTTTTCAGGATCTAATGGATTTTCAGAGCAAACTAAATCTAATAATTTTTCAATTTTAGATTTCTTTTCTATATCAAAGATTAGATTTTGACAAATAAAATTCATTTCTTTGAACTTATTAATACTATCCCTCCCCCTCTGTAAAAGTTGGATTTTATTGGGGCTAATATTAATTACTTCAGTTTTCTTAGTTCTAGAATTCTTTTTCATAGAATTAAGGAAACCAATAACACCTACCTTTTTAGCAAAGGTGATTTTTCGAATGAATATCTCTTCATGGTTAAGTGTGAGAATAATCATTTTTGTTAACTGTGTAAAAGGTCCATATAATTGTAAGAAGTTATTACCAATTATAAAGTCAATACCAGTTTCTTGTTGATAGACAGTTGGAATATGAAATATTTCTCCTGCAATTAGTATATCAAGATTTTTACAAACCTTGGTTATTGCTATGGTTTTACCATTGGCAATTTTTACCTGTAAAGGTCTTTCAGCGTTAACCCAGTGTTCTTCTGGAATAACGTGCTTACTTGCTATGCATAGACTTGCACCTGTGTCGACATAACAATGTAATTCAATTTGTTTATATCCTGTAAATTTAAATTTACCTTTGATATAAATAGAATTGGGATTAGTGATGTTTGACATCGCTAATTCTTCTTCAGTCTGATTCTGAGGAAGGAGTGAAGTCATCCGATTCTGTTGATGAATCAATTTCTTCAATATAGTATACATCTAGTGTATCTTCATAAGGGTCTTCAATAGGAATGAATCCTAATGAGTAAACATGTTCGAGCATATTTGTTTTATACTCAAGTTTTTTCCTATTAGGACACTCGTTGGCATAGTGTCCTTCTTCGTTGCAGACCCAACATCTACAATTCTTTTTGCCTTTTGGACAAAATTTTTGTTTGTTAGTATCATGTTTTTTCCTAACAAATTTTCCAGGTTTAAAAGGTTTTCTTTTCTTTTTAAACCTATATTTAGAAGCATATTTTTGCTTTTGTTTTCTAACCTTCTTTTTGGTTGGTTTACAGCCATACTCTAAGGATGGTTCTTGTATAGACTTGCAACAATTCTTGTTGAATTTTTTAAGTCTACGTTGTTTTCTAGCCAAGTCACAAACTTGTGAGATTTCTTCTTTGACTAATCGTTGTGCAAAGCCTAAACTAAACTCTGCGGTGGCTGAAGATTCTACTATAAATCTATTGTAAGCTTTTTCTCCTACGATGGGGATTTTTAAGAGGTAATCAAGGATGTACTTCTTATAAAGAGTTTGGTCTTTTAAGACATATAAGTTTTTCTCGTAATCACAAAAGAAATCATCGAGAAAACATATGTCGCACAGGGTCATATTAGTAAGGCGGTGTACTGCCTTGTTCCTAATTTTTTCTTGTTCTCTTTCTTTATCTCCACAGAGATCGATTCCTAAAAAGATGGTGTAAAGTGCATTTATAACATCTTCAAAGGTGTCAGTTGAACTTAATCTGGGTGTCCAATTGGTATTCTTAATGAAATTATTAATGATACCAGTAGTCTTATGTTCGACTAAGAGTAATACAGTCTTAGGATCATCATAAGCTTCTTTATTAGTTTGAATGATCAAACTGATTTCCTGAGCCCATTTATCAATTAGCTTTTTTCTATTGGGTTTACAGTCAATGTCTAGGATATTGCTTCCAAAGATACTGGTTGTATTTTTACCATCATTGAAGGGAAAGAAATTACCTTTTCTTTTCCTTGGGTTAGCTCCTTGACCAGACGATTCTGGTTTTTCTTCGGGAAATTCTTGCCTATCCATTCTAAAGTTTTCCCTAGGTCGGTCAGAATAATCAGATTCATATTCTGTAAGATTCTCGTTCTGAGGAGTAACTGGTTCAGAGTTGCTTTCCTCAATAACGTTTATGGTCTCAATAGAATCTTGGATTCCAAATAGTCGTAACAGGGTTGGATCTGATTCTATTTCTCTGTTGGCGATGTTGTCATCGTCAAGATCCATAAGTCTTATGGCTTGGTTAAGGATTTCATAATTGTCGTCATTAACCTGTAATTCATCATTCTCAAGGTTATCCCAAAAGAATTTTTCAACCTTTTCCATGTGGTTCATGCTTTCTTTTTATCTGCATCGAACGGCCATGTCAGGCTTCCGTGGTTTTTCCCTGTTCCTAGGTCTTCGTTTCCAACGCTAAAGTTTGGGTAACTGTATTTCCAGGGTTCGGATTTGGATAATGGTTCTACAGGGACAATTTCTTTTCCTTGTAGTGCTATTAAGATTTCTTCATTGCAATGACAATCTTGAATTGTTGATCTTAATTCAGTGATTATCTTTGCGGCTGCTGCTTCTATGTTACTTGTAACATTTTGGGCTTGTTGTGTTTTAAGCAACCTAAGAATTTCTTCTAATTGTGGCTTAATAATTTTATTGAAATCTTCCTGTAATTCCTTAAGGCTCATCCTAAGATTTTCTTAAGGTATTCGTGGATCTCGTTTAGCTTAGAAGTGAAGTTAAGGACTTCAATCCTAGTTATAGGAGTTTCGTTTTTATCTTGATCAAGGTGGTTTATCCTAGCCTCTAGTCTTTCTAGTCTGGCACTTTGACTTACTAGGAGTTTTTGTATGTCTCCAAGTGTTGTAACTGCCCGTTTATCTCCCCCTTCTAAAAAGCTAGAGAACTGTCCGTAGATACTACGATCTTTGGAGAGTTGTATACTAGGATCTTTACTTAAACCAAAATATGATAAAAGTTTATAGATTCCCAGCAAACATCGTCATGTTAGTTGATTCAAGTTGTTACATGAATTCATAACAGAAGTTAGACTACCCGTAGTTCCACTAAAGGTATATCTTCTACTTGTTGGTTCAGTTCCTTCACTTAATCTTTTTAAGTTAAGTACCTTTCCTTTTTTGTAAATATGTGGATGCATAGATGATGTCATCTAGTTTAAGAAAGCTTATCAAGTTGTAAGCCTAGGTTGTCGATTCTGGTAGAAATTGTTTGTAAAAGATTTTTATCAGATCTATCAGAAGATTCTCCTAATTCTAGGTTATTTCTTCTGATACTTATTCTAGGTTTTTCTCCTAAGAATGGTTTATTCTTAGCAATATCAATTGCCCAAGAATTATCTAATGGACTAATATCAGAAAATTGTTTTTCTTCTATTGATCCTATTTCTGAGAATACGTCTTCTAACTCGATATACTCAGATTTCTTATAGTCAATACTATGATGACTATTGGTCAAAGCATAAGCTACAAGGTAGGTTATACTAAAGACTTTGTCTCCAGAATTCATTAAGTTTTCTCTTTCGAATTGGTGAACGAACGAGAGTACTTGATCTAAATTCTTAGTATTTATACTAAACCCGAATTTAGGATAAACTGAAAACATGAATTTTTGGTAAGCTAAATTTCCTCTAGCTGCACCTAAAATACAATCTCTTCGATCGTTGATTCTGTTGTCTATTAAGGCCATCTTAATAGGTGAATCAATTCCTTCTTGAAATTCAGATTTCAAAAGGATTTTTATGGCTCCTAAGTGAACTACACTAATTGTGGATCTTATCTTAGGGTCAATTTTCTGTAGGTTTTTGCTAACTTCTTCCTTAGTAATAAGGGGTAAGAAAACAGAACCTTTGGTGTCTTTAATGTCTACATGCATTTCCTTTGTGGTGACATAGTAAAAGACATTATTTTTCTTTTTCAGAATATTTAACATAGGGATCTGCATCGGCATGTTAAAGATTTTTTTGTTTCTTTAAATCAAGTTTTGATTTCCTAATTTTGGAAAGAGTTTCTTGCTTTATTAAAAAGCTGCTTGAAGATCCTTTTTCATTTTCAGAAAATTCGATTTCAAAATTATTTTCATCAAGAGTTTCTTCAGGATGTTCTTTGTTTTTTAAATTATTCATTTAAACAAACATGGCTCTGATACCAAGGTACGGAACGAAATGTGGGGGTCGGACACTTAAAGTTCATTACGTTTTAAGTGTAGTCTGACTGACTTGCTAAAGCTTATGGAAATAAGACTTATTTTACTTTGTTCAGATTCCAACTGATTCTGATTGTTAATAGGATTAAAAGGTCCTAAATTTCTAGTCATTTGTAAAGAAAATGATCAAATTATTATTTTTGACTGAAAACTGTTTTAAGACTATAGGGTACTCTGTAAGGTGAAGTAAAGTGCATACCTGCCTTTCTGTAAGGTGATTATGATGGAATAGAACCTGGGTTTGTTCTTCCTGCTTCAGCCTTCCTGCCAATGTTCAATTCAAGCGTTCCCAAAAACGGCCTCCTGCCTCACTAGGTACTAGCCTCCAGAACTATTCAGAACCAGACATTCAAGCTTTCGACTTAAGATCAAACTTATTATTTTATTCCATGTATAAGCAGATTACAGAGGACCTGGTATGGGTCCTTACAACACTCTTTACATTCCCCTATATGGGTACTACTCACACATATTAAGGGAGAGAGAGAGAGAGAAAATGGGGTTTGTTTTTTCGATGCCCCTTACAAATGAGAACTTGCTAATTTATACTACATTTCAAGAGTCCTTCATGCGTCATTGCTTACGCATTGGTTTATTAAAGTGGAATCTTGCTTTACTAAAGTAAAGTTTTAACTTTACTTTTGTCGGCTACTTTCCGAAGTGGAAGAGGTAGTGGATGATGTGGAAGTTGTCGGTGCAGTTTCCACTTCTTTTCCTTTCTTTGTCATGTCTTCTTTTGCAAAAGGCGCACTGACAAAGCTGGTGGAGCACTTAGGGCATTCGTCCAAAATGCCTCTCCTTTCTAGGTTCTTCCTTATCTTTTGACATAAAGAAGAGTAGTGGCGTCCGAACACGTGTTTGCTAACAAGTTGTTTCTGGAAGGCCTGAATTTTTGCATAGTCTTCAATACTTATTTCCATGTGGGAATAAGAGAGTACTAGGCAGTTTGAGGTGGCGAGATTTACTCTGATCTTGTCATCTCTGGTGTAGTCAAATACCTTATCAATTAAGATAAGTAATTTCTGACTGGCAATATCGAAAAGATCCTCCTTCTCGAGCTTGGTGTCCATTACCTTACTGGTATTGTAGACTTTTTGTTTGACCATTCCGATCTGAACCAAGTGATAAGGTTGCACGGGTTCGTCTTCTTCATCCCAAAAGGGCACTGTGCTCTGGATTTTCAGATAGATTTCCCTATCGCTTCCTTTCATGCACTTGCTTCGATAATTCTTTATTGCTTTCCTGAATTCAGTGGGAAATCTGGAAATTTCTAATAAATTACTAGCAGGATAAACCAAAGCTAATAATCCATAACAGAAAGCTTCAAAAACCATCTCTGGATTTGCATTCTGATAGAAGTTAAAGAGACTGAGGTTCTTTTTGTCCACTGTGAAGAATTTCTCTTCGACAAAACTTACTTCAGTTGCTTCTCTTCCGAGCTTGTAAAGATACCTGAAGCCAGAATAACTGGTATCGGTGGTCTCTTCAATATTTTGCAGAACTGATTTTACCTTTCCAAGTACTGCTTTTGAATTCTTCTTTGGCGTTGTAAGTGCCTCAGAATAAGAGGGTCTTAAACCATTGTCTGAACTGATTAGTTCAAGAGGTGGTTTGAATTCTGCTCTGGTATAAATATCTGCAGAGACCTTTGCTTCAAGGAAGGATTTAAACCTTTTGTGTTTAATCCCAGAGACTCCTTTGGTTGCTTTTTCTGTCATTTCCCAAGTGGTGAAAATACCTGGATTAGGACCGTTATAAACAACATAATAATTTTTTGAGCTTTGAATGCTCGTTCTTTCTTGCGAAAGTACTAAAGATTGCTCTTTAGATTTGATTGGGATTTGAATTCCCCCATTGGGTCTCAGAATAAAGTCTGAAGGTTTAACCAACGTCGATGAGGTCTGTACCTCTGTCATGTTTTTTGGTAAAACATCAACCTTCAACGGATTTGTTGAGTCTTTACCTGGAGCCGTTTGCTCAGGACTAGTTTCGGCTTTCCGAGTTTCCAAGGAAGGTGCAGAAATAACCTTTTGTTGTTCAGTCTTTTCGCAAAGACTTACATACCTGATCTTGTTGCGTACAAGCTCAAGTTCTTGAAGGAGTATGCACTCCTGAAGCCGAAGCTTTTCTAACTCACTCATTTGTAGGGTGGTTTTCTGAAGCCTATGGCTTTTTCTAATTTTCTCATTGAAAGGCTGGTTGATGCCTTGAGAAGTGTTTTTGGTGGTAGGAAGATGATGAGTTGTGAGGATTACCTTGCAAGGTCATCAGTATTTATAGCCTTCTGAGCTTCCTTTTTCCTGTAACATAATCAACCAATTCGTAAAAAAGGATGGTATTTATTATGAGTTGTATTCTCTTGTCAAAAAGTCGGCCAGACAGTTTTTGACGCCTTCGATGTGTTCCACATCAAAAGTGTAGCGAGATAGCCATTGCTGCCATCTTACTAGTCTTCCTTGCTTATTGTCTCCCAGTAACTTAATACGAAGAAAATAAGTAAAATTTTTATTATCTGTTCTAATCAAAAATTTGACTGGAGTTAGATAAATAGAAAATTTATTGATAACTCTAATAACTGCAAGATATTCCTTTTCATTGGAATGATAATTCTTTTCAGCATTTTTAAAGTTACCAGAAGCATATCTACAGATTAATTCTTGATTGGAATTAACTGCTTTCAGAACTCCTCCCCAGAATTCACTAGAGGCGTCTGTCTCAATGATAAGCTTATCATCCGGTAGCGGATGGTAGAGTTTTGGAAAAATTTTAAGATTCTTTTTTACCTTGCTAATATAGCTGGTGTCCGAATCTTTCCATTCCCAAGGAATGTCCTTCTTGAGCTTGACCTGTAATGGTGCACGCAAAGCTGCAAGTTTTTGAATGTAATCAGAAGCATAGGTTAAAATACCTAGAAACCTCTGTAGTTGTTTCTTGTCTTCAATCTTATCAGGAAATTTATGAATATGTTCCAGAATATGGTTTTGAGGACAGTGCGTTCCTTGATCAATTTCTAGTCCTAAGAAATTAATCTTAGTCTTAAAGAGCTGTGCTTTTTTCTTTGATAAAATTATTCCTAGATTTTGGCATCTTTTAAGAACTATGGCTATGTGTTTTAGATGGTCAGATTCATTATCACTAAAGATTAGAATGTCATCTACATAAACACAACAATATTTTTCATAGGCTCTAAATGCGTTCTGCATATGCCTTTGAAAGATGGATGGTGCCTGTTTTAATCCAAAAGGGACCACGATCCATTGATAATGTCCTTGTGGACAGGTGAATGCAGTTAATAATTGTGAATCTTTATCTAGCAATACTTGCCAAAAACCGGATTTACAATCAAGAGAACTGAATATCTTTTTACCACGAATGAGGGTTAGTAACTCATCTTTGTTGGGCAAGTTATGGCTGTCTCCTATGGTGGCATCATTAATAGCCTTATAGTTGACTACCATTCGTTTCTTTCCTCTTCTTCTTTCAGCTTCGTTTTCTACAAGAAAGGCTGGAGACATATGAGGAGATTTACTGGGTATGATGATTTTCATATCCAGAAGCTCATGAATTTGTCTGGCAAATTCTTCTCGATCCTGTGGACTGTATTTCATGGGTTTTACCTTGATTACAGTATTAGGGTCTTTAAGCTTAATGCTTGCTTTCATCCATTTTTTAGTCTTTTCAGGATCTAATGGATTTTCAGAGCAAACTAAATCTAATAATTTTTCAATTTTAGATTTCTTTTCTATATCAAAGATTAGATTTTGACAAATAAAATTCATTTCTTTGAACTTATGAATACTATCCCTCCCCCTCTGTAAAAGTTGGATTTTATTGGGGCTAATATTAATTACTCCAGTTTTCTTAGTTCTAGAATTCTTTTTCATAGAATTAAGGAAACCAATAACACCTACCTTTTTAGCAAAGGTGATTTTTCGAATGAATATCTCTTCATGGTTAAGTGTGAGAATAATCATTTTTGTTAACTGTGTAAAAGGTCCATATAATTGTAAGAAGTTATTACCAATTATAAAGTCAATACCAGTTTCTTGTTGATAGACAGTTGGAATATGAAATATTTCTCCTGCAATTAGTATATCAAGATTTTTACAAACCTTGGTTATTGCTATGGTTTTACCATTGGCAATTTTTACCTGTAAAGGTCTTTCAGCGTTAACCCAGTGTTCTTCTGGAATAACGTGCTTACTTGCTATGCATAGACTTGCACCTGTGTCGACATAACAATGTAATTCAATTTGTTTATATCCTGTAAATTTAAATTTACCTTTGATATAAATAAAATTGGGATTAGTGATGTTTGACATCGCTAATTCTTCTTCATTCTGATTCTGAGGAAGGAGTGAAGTCATCCGATTCTGTTGATGAATCAATTTCTTCAATATAGTATACATCTAGTGTATCTTCATAAGGGTCTTCAATAGGAATGAATCCTAATGAGTAAACATGTTCGAGCATATTTGTTTTATACTCATGTTTTTTCCTATTAGGACACTCGTTGGCATAGTGTCCTTCTTCGTTGCAGACCCAACATCTACAATTCTTTTTGCCTTTTGGACAAAATTTTTGTTTGTTAGTATCATGTTTTTTCCTAACAAATTTTCCAGGTTTAAAAGGTTTTCTTTTCTTTTTAAACCTATATTTAGAAGCATATTTTTGCTTTTGTTTTCTAACCTTCTTTTTGGTTGGTTTACAGCCATACTCTAAGGATGGTTCTTGTATAGACTTGCAACAATTCTTGTTGAATTTTTTAAGTCTACGTTGTTTTCTAGCCAAGTCACAAACTTGTGAGATTTCTTCTTTGACTAATCGTTGTGCAAAGCCTAAACTAAACTCTGCGGTGGCTGAAGATTCTACTATAAATCTATTGTAAGCTTTTTCTCCTACGATGGGGATTTTTAAGAGGTAATCAAGGATGTACTTCTTATAAAGAGTTTGGTCTTTTAAGACATATAAGTTTTTCTCGTAATCACAAAAGAAATCATCGAGAAAACATATGTCGCACAGGGTCATATTAGTAAGGCGGTGTACTGCCTTGTTCCTAATTTTTTCTTGTTCTCTTTCTTTATCTCCACAGAGATCGATTCCTAAAAAGATGGTGTAAAGTGCATTTATAACATCTTCAAAGGTGTCAGTTGAACTTAATCTGGGTGTCCAATTGGTATTCTTAATGAAATTATTAATGATACCAGTAGTCTTATGTTCGACTAAGAGTAATACAGTCTTAGGATCATCATAAGCTTCTTTATTAGTTTGAATGATCAAACTGATTTCCTGAGCCCATTTATCAATTAGCTTTTTTCTATTGGGTTTACAGTCAATGTCTAGGATATTGCTTCCAAAGATACTGGTTGTATTTTTACCATCATTGAAGGGAAAGAAATTACCTTTTCTTTTCCTTGGGTTAGCTCCTTGACCAGACGATTCTGGTTTTTCTTCGGGAAATTCTTGCCTATCCATTCTAAAGTTTTCCCTAGGTCGGTCAGAATAATCAGATTCATATTCTGTAAGATTCTCGTTCTGAGGAGTAACTGGTTCAGAGTTGCTTTCCTCAATAACGTTTATGGTCTCAATAGAATCTTGGATTCCAAATAGTCGTAACAGGGTTGGATCTGATTCTATTTCTCTGTTGGCGATGTTGTCATCGTCAAGATCCATAAGTCTTATGGCTTGGTTAAGGATTTCATAATTGTCGTCATTAACCTGTAATTCATCATTCTCAAGGTTATCCCAAAAGAATTTTTCAACCTTTTCCATGTGGTTCATGCTTTCTTTTTATCTGCATCGAACGGCCATGTCAGGCTTCCGTGGTTTTTCCCTGTTCCTAGGTCTTCGTTTCCAACGCTAAAGTTTGGGTAACTGTATTTCCAGGGTTCGGATTTGGATAATGGTTCTACAGGGACAATTTCTTTTCCTTGTAGTGCTATTAAGATTTCTTCATTGCAATGACAATCTTGAATTGTTGATCTTAATTCAGTGATTATCTTTGCGGCTGCTGCTTCTATGTTACTTGTAACATTTTGGGCTTGTTGTGTTTTAAGCAACCTAAGAATTTCTTCTAATTGTGGCTTAATAATTTTATTGAAATCTTCCTGTAATTCCTTAAGGCTCATCCTAAGATTTTCTTAAGGTATTCCTGGATCTCGTTTAGCTTAGAAGTGAAGTTAAGGACTTCAATCCTAGTTATAGGAGTTTCGTTTTTATCTTGATCAAGGTGGTTTATCCTAGCCTCTAGTCGTTCTAGTCTGGCACTTTGACTTACTAGGAGTTTTTGTATGTCTCCAAGTGTTGTAACTGCCCGTTTATCTCCCCCTTCTAAAAAGCTAGAGAACTGTCCGTAGATACTACGATCTTTGGAGAGTTGTATACTAGGATCTTTACTTAAACCAAAATATGATAAAAGTTTATAGATTCCCAGCAAACATCGTCCTGTTAGTTGATTCAAGTTGTTACATGAATTCATAACAGAAGTTAGACTACCCGTAGTTCCACTAAAGGTATATCTTCTACTTGTTGGTTCAGTTCCTTCACTTAATCTTTTTAAGTTAAGTACCTTTCCTTTTTTGTAAATATGTGGATGCATAGATGATGTCATCTAGTTTAAGAAAGCTTATCAAGTTGTAAGCCTAGGTTGTCGATTCTGGTAGAAATTGTTTGTAAAAGATTTTTATCAGATCTATCAGAAGATTCTCCTAATTCTAGGTTATTTCTTCTGATACTTATTCTAGGTTTTTCTCCTAAGAATGGTTTATTCTTAGCAATATCAATTGCCCAAGAATTATCTAATGGACTAATATCAGAAAATTGTTTTTCTTCTATTGATCCTATTTCTGAGAATACGTCTTCTAACTCGATATACTCAGATTTCTTATAGTCAATACTATGATGACTATTGGTCAAAGCATAAGCTACAAGGTAGGTTATACTAAAGACTTTGTCTCCAGAATTCATTAAGTTTTCTCTTTCGAATTGGTGAACGAACGAGAGTACTTGATCTAAATTCTTAGTATTTATACTAAACCCGAATTTAGGATAAACTGAAAACATGAATTTTTGGTAAGCTAAATTTCCTCTAGCTGCACCTAAAATACAATCTCTTCGATCGTTGATTCTGTTGTCTATTAAGGCCATCTTAATAGGTGAATCAATTCCTTCTTGAAATTCAGATTTCAAAAGGATTTTTATGGCTCCTAAGTGAACTACACTAATTGTGGATCTTATCTTAGGGTCAATTTTCTGTAGGTTTTTGCTAACTTCTTCCTTAGTAATAAGGGGTAAGAAAACAGAACCTTTGGTGTCTTTAATGTCTACATGCATTTCCTTTGTGGTGACATAGTAAAAGACATTATTTTTCTTTTTCAGAATATTTAACATAGGGATCTGCATCGGTATGTTAAAGATTTTTTCTTTCTTTAAATCAAGTTTTGATTTCCTAATTTTGGAAAGAGTTTCTTGCTTTATTAAAAAGCTGCTTGAAGATCCTTTTTCATTTTCAGAAAATTCGATTTCAAAATTATTTTCATCAAGAGTTTCTTCAGGATGTTCTTTGTTTTTTAAATTATTCATTTAAACAAACATGGCTCTGATACCACATTTCGTTCCGTAGGGGATTTGATCATTTGGAGACATACAAATGATGGGGTTCATGCTTTCTAGTAAGATTTAAACACAAATTTTTTGCCGTAAATCTTACTAGAAAGGCAGGCTCAGACTGAAGAATCGGATGACTTCACTCATTTGTAAATTATTGCCTATCTACATAAGATAGGATGCCTTAAAGATACTGTCATATGTAGATACTGTCATACTTGCCAAAAACCGTACTACACTTAAAACGTAATAAAAGCAATTAACATTGCAGGGTGGTTAAGCAAAGAACTAATCTGGGAATGAATAATTTATTAGCCTACTGGTAGAACATGTAGTGATAATTTCTCCGGAGCTAATATTGTATCATTTCTCCGGTCAAACTCCGGAGCTAATAATTTATTTTAGATTTCTTTTCTGAGCTATGTTATGAAGATGAGCCCAGTATTAAAGAAGTACAGAAAGTGCAGTATTAAAGAACAACAAAAGGTTATTTCTCCGGTTAGTCTTTTCCTACTAACCGGTTAGTAGGAAAAGACTAACCGGAGAAAAGTATTAAAGAAGTACAGAAAGTGCAGTATTAAAGAACAACAAAAGGTTATTTCTCCGGTTAGTTCTTTAATACTGCATGTAGGAATAACCGGATTATCATCATACCTAATCCGGTAAGAATGAGCTAATAATTTTTTAAATGAGCTAATATTGTATCATTTCTCCGGTTAGTCTTTTCCTATTTATCTAAGTTATTTTAGATTAGTTCAGACAATGGTTATGGTATATCTTCAATTTCTATATCAAAGATTAGATTTTGACAAATAAAATTCATTTCGAAAGATATTGTTGGTTAAGCAAAGAACTAACCTGGAATGAATAATTTATTAACCTTTGGTATCTGTAAGACATTCTCAAGGTTATCCCCATAAGCTTATTGTTATCATAGTTATCAAATCCGGTTCTTCTTGAGCTTGAATGTAAATGGACCTGTAAGTCACTCCTGCCTCCTACCTCAGATAATCTTCAAGTTATCCTTCTTCGTTATCATAGTTATTTCATATTCCTGTGGAATAATAAGTCTATACCTTAGCAAGGTAAGAGAACCGGATTTCGTTGGCATAGTGTCCTTCTTCGTTATCATAGTTATTTCTTGTTATTTCATATTCCACGAGAAGGAGGATATGTAAGATGAGTATATTTGTTATGTAAATTGGGATTAATCATATTTGTTATGATTAATCCCTTCATGGCACTTTCCAACAAACCAGGGGTTAGAAAGTAGCCGGGGAGGGATAGTATTAATAAGTTCAAAGAAATGAATTTTATTTGTCAAAATCTAATCTTTGATATAGAAAAGAAATCTAAAATTGAAAAATTATTAGATTTAGTTTGCTATTGGGGACGGTCGACCGGTTAGACTTTTTCGGTCGACCGTTTGTGTGCAGAACTGAATATCTGGTCTTGTGATTGTGTCAACTCTGTCCACGGAAACTCGTGTCCTCGCTTAGAGCGTGAGCGAGGAGGTGACGGCGGGTACGTGCTCGTACCGCCCAGGGACCGCCATGTGTAAGAGTGTGGACACTTGGGTCGCGCCACCTCCGGATTGGACGTGGTGTAACGTCTTGTTACCTTACTCTCATATGAGTAGCAGACCTGAGGGATCGTGGATCCCAATGCGTGTGACGCATGGCTCGTGGAGCATGATGACCCTGCAGACTACGGTCTGGACCCGTCCGATGTTGTGTCGGACGTATGTTGTACCACCGATGTTGTGTGCGATGCCGCCGAGGTTGTTGCCGGCGATGATGATGCCGACAATGTTCTGGCTTGTGGTTGTACCGTCCGATGTTGTGCCAGACGTATGTTGTACCGCCGATGTTGTGCCGGCGATGCCGCTGATGTTGTGCCGGTGATGATCCCCGATTGGGCACCTATCCTTGGATGTTGACCGACCGGGCTACGGCTCCGTCGAAGGTGGTGTTGACCACGTGGTTCCTTGCACGGAAGTGCGTACGCTCCTCACCGATCCCTTAGGCTCGTGTAGTCGCGTGTGGGGGGACGCGTCGCGTACTGTCCGTAAGACCGTATGTGCCTACGGTAGGTTTCTGAGGGAGACCCGTTGTGTTTATTGCTGGAATGATGTCCTGGTGGACCCTGTTGAGGGTCGTAGTGGTTGGACTGAGGTCCCGTTTACCCTGTTGAGGGATTTGATGCATTGCAGATGTGACATGACATGCTTCTAGTATGATAGGTTCATTTACCGTACTATTGCATGCATATAGGTGAGCTTGACATACGGGGTTTCCTAATGGGAAACTCAGGCATCGTTGTTTGATTCATGTTTCAGGACCGCAGTAGGTTCTGTCGGGTGGTGACCGCGGGCGCACACATCTTGGGTCCAGGATCCTCATCGGACTCTTCGAGGTCGTCGTGATTACTTTATCTGTCTTTTCATTGTATTATTGTAACCACGTCTTTTGACAAACTCTGTTGTATTATTGGTGCACCGACGGTTGATTTATTGAGTGACATTCCCGATGTTGAGTTTATTCTGATGATCTCTTGATAGTTTAAATTTTTAAATTTTCCGTTGTTTTGGGATGTTACACAAGTAGTTGTAAAGGAACAACATCACAAAACACTTCAATTCCTTGTAGGATTGAATGAGTCATTCTCTGGGATAAGGGGTCAGATATTACGTTCTACCCCACTACCACCTATCAACAAGGTTTACTCCTTGATTCTTCAACAGAAGAAACAAAGAGAGGTAGGTGGATCAAATGCTACCCTACAAGTTGATACAACACTGGTTGCAAGGAGAAACAACAATAATATAACAACAATCACAAGAACATTCAGAATCATCAATAGAACAAAATGGAAAGACCAACTTGCTGCACCAGTTGCAAGAAGGTTGGCCACTCAGTTGATTAGTGCTATTCAATAATTGTTTTTATTGGATTAATCTAAGGATTAAGATGATGTTTGCCCAAAGCACTGACACGTGACACACTCTCATTGGCTGCGCATTAGGGTTTAGGGTGGGGCCATCTATATAAGGAGGGGAGCCTCCCATTAGATGGATGATTCTTGTGTGCAAACCCTAGCCTCCACCCTAACCCTAGCCGCCACCTCCCTCTCGCTCAAATCCGTCCCAAGTAGGACTCTTGGGTTGTGGATTTGTTCTTCTTCTCCTAGAGAGTAGAAGATCGGTCGGTGCTCAAGAAGACTCCGTGAGGTGATCGTCGATTCTTCTTCCGCTGCAATAGGTTCTCTCCACCAAGGTAAATCCGAACTTGTAGACTAGATCGTAGTTTGCTAACATTGGTACCAGAGCCATCTTGGTCACCGCCGAGTTTTTGGTTTTTTGAGCACCTTTCTTTATTTCATTTGAGTTGAGATAATTTCGGTGATTCTTAGAAAGATACAATTGGATACATATGTTGTTTTTTTTCTTTCTCTCCATTGATGCACCTAGGGTTTGATGGCATTTTTTTCTCACCCTAGCGCATGGGTTTTTTGATTCATCTTATACATGCAATTAGTATTACATGATTCATCATCCTTTTGCGCGTAATATTTGTTTCATCTTTAAGCATGCATCTAGAGTTGAATATGGATGCTTCATTCTTGCGTATAATGTAACTTTCTTAATATGCATGTGCCTAGGGTTACATGTTCATTTATGATTATTGCGCATAATGTGTATTCCATCATTCAAGCATGTGGCAAGTTTTTATTTTTCTCTGATTTTATGCGCATGTATGTTAAAGAGAAGGATGATGATTTTTGTTACAGGAGTTGGATATTGCATATATCTCATGATGTGATCATATATTTCGGATTATGTATAATTTTTTGTCTTTCAAAACTCTTTTTTATGCATCTAAGGATAGAAGGTTGTTGCCGAATTATGTACATGTTTGTTGCTAACATTCGGCTATGGATTTCTTTTGGAATGATTGCATGCATTTCATTTAAATATTTCCTTTTCATCAAATGTGCATATATGTGATGCCATCCACCAAAGAATTTCAAATTTTTCTTTCCATTACAAGTAGCATAATTATTGTTGATTGCATGCTTATATTAATTATGGAAAGATTGGCTAATTCTGAAATTTTTGGAAGATATTATGGGCTGGAATTTTATTGCCTTAAAAATATGTTTGGATGCTTTCCTTTGATGCAAAAATATGTGTTGCTCTCCACCATATAATTTCTCATTTTTCTTTCCTAATCAAAGTAGGATAATTTTTGTGCTAATCATGATTATATTGATTAGGGAAAGAAGAAAAAAATTCTATTTTGAGAATGATTATTGTGGAGATTGGTTGTCATTACCTAACACGTTTTTTTGCCTATTTTCGTGCCCCATTCATGCATTGTTTCCTTATGCATTACTTCCTTATTGTTTGAATGAGGTGCACACTTTATGGTATTTTTTTTCATACGTCGGATTGTGCTAACGTATGGAAAGATTATGCCTAACGTCGGAATGAATGATGCTGATTTTATTTACTGCCTTATTGAGAGATGAGCGTAATTTCATTCATTTATTTCCATTTGCAATAGTTATCGCAATCGGCTGTAATATTTATGGACTGTAATAATTATGGACAGTAATAATTATGGACTGTGGACTGTTTATTGCCCTAAGGAGACGAGGGGCTCCTTTATTTTTATTATTGCGATATTATTGCTATAAGACTCATGCAGGTTCCCGTCGACGAGGCTAAATCCCTAATGGGGATCATTAGCTCGATATGGAAGTAATGTAGTAATCATATCTGTGTGATGTTGATTAGATTTTTTTTGAAAACCGTTTTTGGGAACTCGCATGCCTAGTGGGAGTTGCAAGGTTGAAGTGTTTTGTGTAAACCACCTTGCAACCGGCAGCATTTTTTTTTTGATTTACCATGATTTAAAACATTTTTTGGGGTCATTAAATCATGATGGAGCTCAATATCTAGATTAGTAAAATGGCTTTATTAACTATTGCATGAGGATTTGATCGAATGCTTTATGTTTTCTTTTGGTCTGAATGCTATAGCTATTAAGTCAGTTTATTCTTTATGATTATTGTAGCTCGTTATATTTTATGATAGAACTCATGTATCGCTATGTATTTTGATTGTCCTAGATTCTTTATGGCTGCTTCCAAAAGCATTGTCGTTGATCTGACTCGAGGTGATAAACTCAATGAAAGAAATTACGATATGTGGCATCGTAAAATTGAGTATCTCTTAGAGGATCAGGACATGTTAGAAAACATAAACCAATCTTTGTCTCCCCCCGAGGAGGGGAATACTGCGCAACATCGCAGAAACTTGGATGTTTATAATGTATGAAAAAAGAAAGACCGAATTGCTCGAATCACAATTCTAAGTTCAATGAGGGATGATAAGTTACTGCAGTTTGAAAAGTTTCGAACTGCAAAGGCCTTGTGGGAAGTTGTGAAGTTTCAGTACGGAGTGACCTCCGTCACAAGGGCCTGCCAGCTTGGGCTCATGTTTGATGGGTATAAAATGCGCCAAGGTCACACGATGAGGCAACATATTACCGCAATGTCAAACATGATAAGCGAGCTGAGCGCTGCCAGTCGTGCTAAGACCGATGAGGAGCAAGTGTCTGCTCTCATCAGATCGTTGCCTTCAAAGAATTGGGAGCATATGAAGGTTCATCTGACTCATGCTGATGACATCAGGACATTCGACCAGGCCGCAAAACACCTAGAGCTGGAGGAGGACAACATGCTTGCGGAAGCCCCTCTAACTGAAGTATTTGCTGCTGAGGCTGGCGCTCCTCGGAGGAGTGCAGGTTTTAAGCGCAAAAGAGATAGAGCTCAGGGTTTTAAAGGCAAGAAGGGTGCAAATGCAAACAAAACATAAAACAAAGCTGGAAAGAAACGACCTCGAGGATCCAAAGGTGGGAAAGATAAGTCTAATATGACTTGTTTTAACTGCCGAAAGACTTGACATTTTGCTCGTGAGTGCACTGAGCAAAAGGTAATTATTGTGTGTAATCCCTCGAATTGTAACGTGACTAGTTCTGTGATGCTCACTGATCATTCTCCTGTGTGGATTGTGGATTCAGGTGCCACGGACCACGTAACAAAGGATCGTTCTGCGTTCGTGGAATATCGCCGTGTTCCAAGTGGGAGGCGAATAAACATGGCAAACAACACTAGCATTGAAGTTCTTGGAGTTGGCACATGCAAATTGGCTTTGCGAAGTGGCCGAATCCTATTACTTCACGACGTGTTGTATGCACCAACTATACGGTGAAATATTATTTCTGTTGTTGTTTTGATGAGACGTGGTTTTAAAGTTGTTTTTGAGAACAATGATATGGGTTTATACCTTTCTAACATTTATTATGGACGTGCTTTTCTTTCAGACGGTTTTATTGTGTTGGACGCAATTTATGATTTCAATCGTAATACTAGTGCCTTTATGAGCCAAAGTTCCATGAATAATGATTCAGTTATGTGGCATGCTAGACTAGGTCACATTGGTGTTGACCGGATGAACAAGTTGGCAAAGGAGGGGGTATTAGGAGAATGCTCCAAGTTTGAATTGCCGACCTGTGAATCTTGTCTAGCTGGAAAGGCAACTAGAAAACCGTTCGGAAAAGCCATTAGGGCTACTTCTCCTTTAGAACTAATTCACTCGGATATTTGTGGACCTTTGAATGTGCGTACTAGACATGGACAAAGTTACTTCATCACATTTATTGATGACTACACTAGATATGGTCATATTTATCTTATTTCTCACAAGTCAGAAGCTCTAGAATGTTTTAAGAAATTCATGAGCTTAGTTGAGAATCAGTTGGATAATAAGATAAAAACTCTTAGAACGGATAGAGGTGGTGAATATCTCTCCATAATGTTCAAAGAGTTGTGTGATGAAAAGGGGATATCTAGACAACTCACTATGCCTTATACACCTCAGCAAAATGGTGTTGCCGAGAGAAGGAATACAACGTTGCTAGACATGGTTAGATCCATGATGGCGCATGCGAGCTTACCAATTTCGTTTTGGGGAGATGCTCTAATGACTGCTGCCTACATCCTCAATAGAGTTCCAACAAAATCGGTTCCGTCAACTCCATATTAGTTATGGACAGGACGGAAGCCTGATTTTAGTCTACTGCGTTCTTGGGGATGCACGACATACATTCATTCTACTAGTCACCGATATGGAAAACTAGGACCTAGAGGAAAAAGTGTATCTTTGTAAAATACAGTGATCTCTCCAAAGGTTATGTTTTTATCGGGTTAGACGAGAATGAAAGAATGACGGAACTGGAGTCTAGGGATGCCACATTCTTGGAAAATGATTTTCCAACCCTTGCTGGAGCTATCAAAGAGTCAGTGGACTTCTTTGAACAACAAGATGAGGACATTTCCACTGTACAGGATCAGGATCTGGAAGTTGAACCTGAGGTTCCACCAGTCGATCCTAGTGGGAGCAGCAATGTTGAGGATCCGATAGCTCTCACGGAGGATGAGCCATCAGATACCCATCTGCGTCGAAGTAAACGCGGGCTCATTCCTCATAGGCGATTTCGCTTAGAGGAAGAGGCCCTCATGATAGCTCAAGAAGAAATTGATTATGAATCATCCGAGATGACAGTAATCGATGAGCAAGAACCGGAGACCTTGAAAGAGGCTTTGGAAGGTCCAAATGCTAAAGAGTGGTTAGAAGCTATAAAGGAAGAGTTGGAGTCGATGAAAGTTAATCGAGTCTAGGACTTGGTCGACTTACCGCCGAACCGAAAGGCCATTGGGGCCAAGTGGATCCTCAAAATTAAGAGGAAGGCGGATGGATCTATTGATAGATTCAAGGCTAGACTGGTAGCTAAAGGCTACACCCAAAGAGAAGTCGTGGATTTTGAGGAAACCTTTTCACCCGTGGTTAGGTTTGCCTCCATCCGCCTTCTACTAGCTATTGTAGCTCAGATGGACTTAGAGCTTTACCAAATGGATGTAAAAACTGCTTTTCGCAATGGAGAACTTGAGGAGGAGATCTATATGGATCAACCTCAAGGTTTTGAAGTCAAAGGACAAGAGCGCAAAGTGTGCAAGCTCAACAAGTCCTTGTATGGCTTAAAACAGGCGTCTCGACAGTGGAACATTCGCTTCCATCAAGCTATATCAGAGAATGCGTTCTCTATGCTTGAGGAAGATCACTGTGTGTACGTTAAGAGATCCAATGGTAAATTTGTCATTCTGACCTTGTATGTTGATGACATACTCATGGCGGGCAATAGCAAAGAGTTGGTGAAATCCACTAAAGAGTGATTGTCCTCCACATTTGATATGAAGGACATGGGTGAAGCTAGCTACGTCCTTGGTGTCAAGATAGTTAGAGATAGGTCCAAGAGACTTCTGGGATTGTCTCAAGAGACTTACATTAACAACGTCTTGAAGAAATACCACATGGACAAATGCAAACCAATCGACACTCCTGTTGAGAAGGGTTTACACTTAAGCCTTGATAAGCATCCTGAGACTCCTGAGGAGAAGGCAAAAATGAGCAAGGTTCCATACTCCAATGCCGTGGGAAGCCTTATGTACGCTATGATGTGTACTAGGCCAGACATTTGTTACGCTGTGGGCATGGTGAGTCGATACTAGTCCAACCCAAGCATGGAGCACTGGAAGGCAGTCAAGAGAATCATGAGATACCTCAGAGGAACGAGTAACTACATGTTGTGTTACCAAGCATCAGATCTCCGCCTGATTGGCTATAGTGATGCCGATTGGGCTGGAGACATTGATGAAAGGAAGTCTACCTCTGGTTATGCTTTCTTGCTGGCTAATGGGGTCATCTCACGGTCCAGCAAGAAGCAAACCTGTATAGCCCTGTCGACTATGGAAGCAGAGTATGTTTCATGCTCTGTAGCAGTACAGGTGGCAGTTTGGTTGAGGAGGTTCTTACAACATACTGGGCTAGTGGATACATATGATGAGCCTGTTGTTGTCTATTGTGACAGCATGCTGCCCTTTGTTATGTGAAAGACCCCAAGTATCATGGAAAGACCAAACATATACAGGTTAGGTATCATTTTGTGAAGGACATCATAGCGAGAAAGGAAGTTGTGTTAAGACATGTGTCTACTAGTCTTATGGTTGCTGACCCTCTTACCAAGGTTATAGCTAAGGACTCGTTTTATCTCATGTGAAGTCCTTAGGCTTACGCAGACTTTGATGTATTGGCATGTCTGACTTCCTTTTATGAGTGATTATGTTTTTTCGTTTAGACTATATCTGTTTGGTTGATGTAGTTGTTCTAGCATAAAATATTATTCGGTCAATAGGTTAAAGAATGTTTACTCACACGAGCATTCGCCTCTGGCGCTTTTGGTAGCGAGCAGAGATGAGATTGATCATGAGGAGATCTTGTATGATAGATCCAGAGTAGTTCATGATAGGACAGTCGCCTTGATTAGGAATCAAGATGAGATCCTCTATGTTGGTGAGGATTGACATGAATGTTCCCACGATTCATGTGACCTATAGAAGCCAAGTGCGAGCATCACATGTGGCGCCAGGTGACACGTGTATGGTGTTAAGGCGACAATGATGAAGCTCGGGTCAGGCGTAGAGGGGGTGCGACTGGACCAAGACTTGTATGGTGTTGAGAGACAGACGTACTGTTGTGTACAGTATGATCCACCATAACATGTTTGTCATACAACATGTGCTATGTGACCATTGGGAAGTGAAAGGATGGATCCCTGCTCCTTCACTGTGTGAGTCCAAGACTTGATTGTCATTAGTTACCCTCAGTGACCTTCGACGACACCATGAAGCAAAGAGTTGATGTTGCTACTTTGGGATGTTATCTATGACCATGAGAGATTTGGTCTAAAGAGGCATCTTCGGGAAAGGAGTCATCTCTGAGTGTAATGGTGGTCTGGGGCGAAGGGAAAGGTTTGACTCGACTGCACTAAAAGTATTTGCTGGGCCCAACTATATTGGATACAGTAGCAAGTACCTTGAGGACAAGAAGGTATTCTCTCCGAGGGATCGAGATACCGTTCATGTCAAGTGAGTTTCTGAGTAAACCTGAGGAACTGTGATGTGCATTTTTGACTGCTTATTTATTGGTTTTTGAGGATGTTGTGATTCTGGCCTTCTAGTAAGGTTTCTAGTTTGAGACTCCTAAATTGCAGGTACATCACCGGTCGCACTACCCATTTGTCCGTATGATCGGAAGAGTGCATGTGTCGGGGACACAGATGATCTTGTATCGGGAATACATGATCAGAGACTTGCGTGTTGTGGATGCGTTCTTGGAGAGAGAAATAGTTGTATATATCAGGGATGTATACATATGTGTCGGGGACACATGAAGAGGTGATACATTGTCATCTTATGATTGTATGTATCGGGGATATATACATATGTGTCAGGGACACAAAAGAAGATAACATGTTGTTGACGTGCTGTTGTGCAAGTGGGAGATATTGGATTAATCTAAGGATTACGATGATGTTTGCCCAAAGCACTGACACGTGGCGCACTCTCATTGGTTGCGCATTAGGGTTTAGGGTGGGGCCATCTATATAAGGAGGGTGCCTCCCATTAGATGAATGATTCTTGTGTGCAAACTCTAGCCTCCACCCTAACCCTAGCCGCCACCTCCCTCTCCATCAAATCCGTCCCTTCCAAGTAGGACTCTTGGGTTGTGGATTTGTTCTTCTTCTCCTAGAGAGTAGAAGATCGGCCGGTGCTCAAGAAGACTCTGTGAGGTGATCGTCGATTCTTCTTCCGCTGCCATAGGTTCTCTCCACCAAGGTAAATCCGAACCTGTAGACTAGATCGTAGTTTGCTAACAGTTTTTCCTCCCAAGAACAATAAAAACCAAAAGAAGAACAAATCAAATATGAAAGATGGTCACCAGTACAATCAACAACAAAGAGCAGAACCAACATGAGCCTTCAATGCTGAAAATGAGATTGGGGAGACCAATATCACTCAAGAACAATATTAGCAAATACTCTAAATTCTAAAAAAAAGGAGAAAACTTGGCTCAAGCCAACGTTGCAGGTATGACTTCTTGTTACTCTTCAATAAATAGCAAATCATGGATAATAGAAAGTGGTGCCACATATCATATGTGCTGAAATAAATCAATGTTGAGTAAAACTTAACATACCAATTAAGCTACCTAATGACAAGATTGTTATGACTCAATACATTAGTTTTGTCAAACTTAGCCACTGTTTAAGTCTTCATAAGGTATTATACATACCTGAATTCAAACTAAACTTAATTTCAGTATCTAAGTTAGCAAATCACTCAAATAGCTTAGTAAGTTTCTACCCTACTTTTTGTCTAATTCAGGACATTGTTCAGAATAAGATAAAGGGTATGGGTAGGGAGATCGGAGACCTTTACATCTACACCAACCAGCAAAATAGTGGAGAGAATCATAGTTTAATCATTCTGAATGCATATAAGAAGCAGCTGGACTGGCATAGAAGATTGGGGGCCCAGTTTGGGTAATCTTGGATTCGGATATTCAAGTTCGGAATTGAACTGAATGCCCCAGTTCACAAAGTGTTCAAGTAAATTTTGAGTTGAATTACTTGGTAATTTTGCCTTAAAATATGATTCATACAATATATACATAATGCTTTTAAGGATCTATATTTTTACTTCTAGATTAATTATGTCATTTTCCATTCTTAAGAGTTCGTGATGGACAACCAATTGGACCTATGGTAATACCATTCTACTGTAAAAAATTAATTTTATGTATATTGAAATTTTCAATAAATTTCAATATTCGTGCCTAAACTTACAAAGGTGTCAAGGACACCAAATTTGTGTTTTGGTAAACTGGAGTAGAATGGTATTAAATGGTAATACCATTCTACTGTAACACTCAATTTTTCGTTTTGGTTAAATTAATCAACCATACCAAAAAAAAATTCTAAAATGTAATTGTCCTCTTCTTCTTTCTTCCCGCTATTCTCCTTCTTCTCTGTTTTTTGAGGTTTTTTCTTGGGTACACCTATAGAGTAAATAAGTTGGAGTTCCACAAACATATTTTTGTAAATGGCCCAGTACACCTACGAACATCTCCATTTACTCATATAAAGTTATAAATCTGTTTGACGCCCATCAACGATATGAAGGAACTATTTCTTCCAACACTGTCACTTTTGTGCTTAATGACTCAATATTGTTGTTAGTGATACTACCTCATTTAGCCACAATTCCAAATTGGCCTCTACTCTCGGCTTTGTCCATCAAGTCCACTTTGTACAACTCATCACATGCATCCTTGTTAGCTAGTTGTAACTCATTCGTGCTTCTTTGAACTGACGTGGTATTACCGAATTTGCCCGGTTTTTATTGTTAGTCTCGTTCTTCTCCTGGATCACCAATAAACCTAATTCGTAGTTTTTTAGTCATTGGTAATAATTAAAGTAAAAATTTACAAATTTACCATAAACACCTCGTTGGACCAGTAGTCAAGCAGAGTAGACCAATCTTCCATGGAAATATGTGGCGATCTAGCTGCCAATCTAGCCTCTCTACTCTCAAGATCCGCAATGTCAATGTACAACTGCCACTTGTTTTCCTTCCATTTGGTGTTCAGAGACTTTATAATTTTGGCTCTGAACTCCTCAGGAACTGTCTAGTGTGACAGTTAAATAAGTTCAAATTAGTTTACAATTTAAATCAATACGAAGAACTAATGTAACTTAAGAATGTATGTAATATTACCGTCAATTGCATCCATGCCACGTCCTTGTCTTTCTTTAGCACCAATCTCCAATCCAAATAACGTGGAGACAATACTTGTGTCCTCGTGGCTATTGTGCGGATGAAATTCTGGAAGTGTTCAATACTCTTTCCCTTCGTTACGCCTTTCAGTGTGAACTCGATCTCATTATGAATTGTAGAGTTCCAATCCTCCAAAAGTTGTGTGGATCCACAACCACTACTTGTACTCACTATACCATAGCCCGAAGGGATAGGATCCTCCTCAGTATCAGTTGCACCATCGACTATCTGTGGGGTATCCTCTGCCACAAGTCGTCGACGTCTCCTCCTATCACCGTTTCCCACAAAGTGTGGTGGTGAAGATTGGAGTCTCATCATAAATA
This sequence comes from Triglochin maritima, assembly GCA_963682175.1. Lineage (NCBI taxonomy): Eukaryota > Viridiplantae > Streptophyta > Magnoliopsida > Alismatales > Juncaginaceae > Triglochin > Triglochin maritima. The sequence continues at coordinate 11,258,229 of OY821785.1, forward strand.
AACTATGAAGAATTTAATTTATCATCAACTACATAATAAAATTTATAAACTACAAATTTATTCATACATATATTAGGTTTGTCATTACAAATTGTGCATGTCCCTCAGGGTGTACTACTTGACCAACGGTTCTAAATCTGGTCTAACAAAATTGACCAAATTAATATCGTCTAATTCGACTCTATCTTGAACAAGATTTTCTTTCCTATACTCAGGGACTTCAGATGCTTCATCCTCCATGCTATATAAATCTCTCAGTAACATTCGCATAACGACCAACCATTGGTCGCCGCTTTGTCTTTCTTTAGGCTCTAAAACATAAAATATTTGCTCTACTTGGGATGCAAGTACAAATGACTCTTCTCGTTTCAAAAATCTATTGGCGTTCACCAACATAAACCCATACTCGTCGCTTCTAGTGATATTGTCCCAACCCAGAACATCGTACCACTTGTACTTGAACAAAACATATTTCACTGCTCCATATTATTGAAGTTCAATTATGTATTGCAATCACCAAAGTAGTCGACTGGTGCACGGATAGGATTGTTCTCTCGTGCTGTTGAGTTTCTATTGTTGCGTACACAAACACACTAGAATTCTGAGTTTTTCCTTTGGATTCCCGTTTCTTTGTGCGAAAACGAAACCCATCGATGATATATCCTGAATATTTCTTTGTCACAATATTCGGACCTCGAGCAAGTGTTTCTATTTCAACACACTCTGTGTTTTCATTTCGAACGGTCTCCCTGAACCAATCACTAAATTTCTTACGTTGTGCATTTGATTGTTGTCTTCCATTACGATGTAAGCCTACTCCCATGAATGCATTGTAACAGTTAAAGCGTCTGTAAATGGTGAATTTTTTCATTGGCAATAAAATATTCAAATTTAAGAAATGAGCAAAGTAACAAAACTTTTGTTCACTTACTCTTGATATTCATCAACAATAGCAGTGTTATTTAAAACCCAATTGTGTGTCTTCTCTAGATCAATAGAGTCAAGGACAGTCATTCGAGCTTTACCTAAAGGTGAATGTTCTATTAAATATGGTATGCACACTCTTCAATTATCTAGAGCTAAATGTCGTACACTACTCCACCAGAATACCTTCCACAATTGATCCTTCAAGTTTATTTCTATTTCTAACAAGAGATTTCAACTTATTCATATATCTTTTGAAAGGGTACATCCAATGATAGTGCACTAGACCTGCCAATCATGCCTCCCAAGCAAGGTGAACTGGCAAAAGCAACAAAACATCAAAAAACTCGGTGGAAATATCATCTCCAGCCGGAGTAAAAGAATATTGATGTCACTTTCCAGGCGTCTGAAATCATCAGCAGTGTTTACTTTCGAACACAAGGTGCAAAAAAACTTACTTAGGTTAATGATTGCTTCCCTCACTTCTTTTACTTCGAGACTTTTTCTTATGGCAAGGGTAACAACTCTTGCATCAATATATGATGGTCATGACTCTTTAATGAGTTCATCTTGCATTTCTTCGTATTAACATAGCACAATTTGTTCGATGAATACCCATCTGGCACCTTTACTGGCTGAAGAATACAGAAAATTCTCTTATCTTAAGTGCTCATCCAAAAAGATGTAGGTGGATACACTGTCTTGCCGTCGTCAGTACTACCCAAATGCAATTCACTTATGATGCCCATTTCCACCAAGTCACATCTTGATTTTTGATTATTTTTTGTTTCTTTTGGTATCAATATAGTATTCAACAAACAGTCATACACATTCCGCTCAGTGTGCATCACATCAATATTGTGTCTAACTAAAAGATCTTTCTAGTACGATAACTGGAAAATATACTTCTCTTGCTTCAGTTATTGCCAACACCTAGAGAACAATTTTGTAAATATTTAAGAACATCTTCCCCAGATTTGTATTCTCGTGGACCCCCTGTGTTTCTCTTTTCCATCATATGATATTTTATTTCTCCTCCAACGGTGATCTTTATCTAACCACCGACAATGACCCAAATAAATATTTTGCCACTATTCTTCAGATAATTTGAATGAGTTTCTTTCATACAATATGGACTTGCCATATAGCCTCTAGTCATCCAACCACTCAAATAAGCATAAGCAGGAAAATCATTTATTGTCCACAACAAGCAGCTTGCAGTGTGAAACATGACGGACTATAAGCATCATAAGTATCTACACCCACTTCCCAAAGCTCTTTCAGCTTTTCGATAAGTGGTTGCTGATGAGAATTTAATTTATACTGCAAGTGCACAGCGTCAATGGAGACGTGGCAAATACGGGTCGAACACAAGGAGGGAGAGATTCTGTTATTAGTGTGATTTTCGATTAAGGGGAACAAGGAGAGAAGAAATAATTGGGTTTTGAGATTTTTTATTTTTAATTTCCTAAAGCATGAAACATGAACAAATAAAACTAAAACAAGAACAAATAGGTGAATTCCGTCGGGTGGAGGTTTAGATTTAGGGTTTAGATTAGAGAATTCAGAAACTTATAATAAAGCATGTTAGTTATGAAGCATTACATGATAAATGATTTAACACAAACTCAAGTAATCAAAATATACTAACACAAAATTAAAATAATAACTTTTATTCGTCTTCTCTTCACCCTAAATCCGTCACCTCCACCCTTTGGAAAGAGTTAGAAACTCATGGAGGGAGGAAGAAGGGATCCTAGAGGCATTACAAAAGAAAATTAAAAACAAGAAACAAAAGACAGAATTTTATTACTAAAAAGAAGAATACAAAGCTAAGACTAAAACTAAAAACTAAGGTTAAGGACCAAGGACCCTTCTAACATCGTTCTCGGGGCTATTTATAGTTGTTACAAGAGACCTAAGTATAGAATTGGAGAGTACACGTGTCCAGACACGACTGGACAAAATTGGAGCACACAGATCGCTGAGGGGGTGGCGTTTCTGCCGCACAATGTATGTGATATGCGGCGATTTCGCCGCACAATCTTCTCTGATTTAATCCGGATTTTTGCTGGTAGTTTATGATATGATTTGATCCTCCTTTACGCGTCTGGATTGATTCTTTCCATTCTTTTGAGCTCCGGATTAATTCCTTTATAAGTTTGGAGAACTATATTTATTTTTCTTTAGATTTTCTCCATAATAACTCGTGAATTTCAATTAGGTCCTTGTCTTTTTGCAATCAAGTCCCCGGCTACTTTTATGCTCAAGTCCTTGTTCTTTTTGTAATTAGGTCTTGAATGCTTTTATGCTTGGAAACATTTCCACTTGAAACCCGATAATCTTGAGCTTGGTCTTTATGATAGAAATGAGTCTTCCGCACGCGTTTATGCTCGGGATGTGGGTAAATTGCATTCAGGTCCCTGTATTCTGTAAATAAGACTAAACACATACCTTAGTAGCATTTATTGATGTAAAAGTGATCTAAATGAAAGAAATATGATGCAATGTATGCAATGCATCAAATACCCCCACACCTAGATTTTGCTAGTCCCTAGCAAAACAGAAGATACGACAAATAACAACAGGGAAATCCTAAATCACTTTCGTAGGAATCACGGTTGCACTTAGCATGTGCAACAAGCCTTTAAACCTCTTTGTTGCCAAGGAGGAGGAGTGTTTCTCCTGAGGGTTTTCAGCGGATATACCCACAAAATCCTAAATCAACATTTCATTAATAGTTCTCAATATCCCTACCTCAACCTTATACATCTCACTAAGAATTTTTGCATGCTCATTATATAAATCTAACTCATTAAAAATATGACTTGGTCTTTGTTCCTCCAACATTCACACCACTAACCCTTCTACACATGTTTATCACTTGAATTATTTTGCACGCCTCCTCTAGTGGTGAAGTATCATTCGGATCAACCATGGCATAGATCATTCTTTTAGCTTTGGGCCTTGAGTATTATATTTTTTTTCTTTTCTTCCGTGATTCAACACATTTTCTTTTTGACACTTTTACCCTTTTTGCATTCGTGTAGCGAGTTTGGTCGATAATCCCGAGCTGGTAGACTCAAGTTACCGGGTTTAAAAATACCCCTACGGACCAGTGACTCAAAGGCTTGGGCTTTTGTAATCATTTTGCAGAATGTGCTTTCCTCACTTTATTCCTTTAATTTTATTTTCCTCAAGGCTTAATTGCTATTAGAAGTCCACACTTCCCGGTATATTTTCCTCAACCTCTGCTTTTTATCAACCACTTCAAAGATTTGATTCATCCAATTTAAGTGCATACATGTCTTAAAGGGTAATGGGTTATTTCTTGGGAACTTCGATTTATGTCATAATTTCTACAAGCAGAACTATATAATAAGGAACAAAAAATCAATGCAATTTGTACACGGGTTTTGGCAGTTCAATCTTAAGCTATGTCGTGAAACATTGATTTTTTTAGAAATAAAAGACAGCTATATAGATAAATATATACATAAACACCCCCCCACACCTAAATCATGCATTGTCCTCAATGTATGCAAATATAAAGCAAATGCACTTATTACCTTGGTGAACTGCGTGGAAGAATGAAATTTGCTCAAAGTCAACCATAGTCAGAACTGGATTGAATGACACCATATTGGTGCATGTATCCAGTTGAATTGTTCCCCTTGTTGCAATGAGAGTCCTAAGTCACAGGTTCCACACCCCGCACATAAATTGGTTCTCTTATTTGCTCGAGTGACGGTGGGTGTGTAGATGAATTCCTCCCTTTTTTCTTACTTCCTTTTTGATTTTGTGATGATTCAGAAATATTATAGATTCGTGATTTCATCACAACGTCACTTTGATTGCATATTATTTCTGGCTCACTATCAATATGAAAGATATTAAATTCAGCTTTTAAGTTCCCAAAATATAATTGCATGAGCCCATTTCGACAGTTTATCAATGCTTCAGAAGTGGCTAAAACGGGTCTGCCTAGTATTACAGGGATTTGTCTCTTAGGATCGACAACAGGTTCAGTGTCTAGAACGACAAAATCCACTGGGTAAATGAAGTCACCAACCTTAATCAAAACATCCTCGACTACACCTCTTGGTTTCTTAATAGAACAATCAGTAAATTGAAGGGTTGTCTTAGAGGGTTTTAGTGGACCAAGGTTCATTTGCTCATAGACAGAGAACGGGAGTAGGTTAACACTAGCACCAAGGTCTAGAAGGGCTTTGTTGATAAAAGTATCTCCTATTGAACATGAAATTGTGGGACACCCAGGATCCTTATATTTTATAGGAGACGAGTTTGACAAAATAGAACTTATGTTTGCAGTTAAGAATGCCTTCTTTGGTACATTTGTTTTTCTCTGTTTAGTGCACAGATCTTTTAAAAATTTAGCATAAGCAGGTATTTGTTGAATCATGTCTAAGAGTGGAATGTTCACCTTAACTTGCTTAAATACTTCCAAGATTTTCTCTATGTGTGCACTTGAGTTCTTTTTGAGTCTATTGGGGAATGGGGCTTTAGGAACATAGACTCGCTCAGGTTCAGGTTGAGCTATGGGTTCAGGTTGAGTAGGTGGGTGGGGCATTTCAGATTGGACGTCGGGTTCAATGGTTAGGTCATATGTGGTAGTTTGATGGCTAGATTGATTAGACGTTCTAGGAATTACCACATTGTTATCAACTTGTCTTCCGGACCGTAATGATACTACAACATTTATTTGTTGGAACGGTCCTTCCTCATTAACCATTTGAACCGGTCTAGGGTTGTTATTTCCTGAAGGTGCTTGATAGGATTGATATGAATTATTAGATCTTGGGTTCACCTCAGGTTGACTTGGAAACCGACCCTTTTCTCTTTCACCTACTATTTGTGCTAGTTGGCTGACTTGTGTCTCTAGCCTTTGGAAGGTCTGGTTGGTTGTTTGTATAAAGGTTTTCATCAAATTTTCCAGGCTTGTCAACCTAACCTCATGATCGCCATTGTTACTAAACCCAGAAGATGTATTATTTTGGTTGTACGGGTTTGGTTGTTGTCTAGGAGGTTGACCCTGTTGGTTTGATGAGAAATTGGAATTATTACGCCAACCCGAGTTATAGGTTGATGTGTATGGGTCATTTCTAGCATGGTTATACATGGCATTAACTTGGTCCCAGTCCGCACAATCTTCCATTACATGACCAGTCTGACCACATCTAGAGCAAGGGATAGACGAGGCTTGATTCACTCGGTTTTGGGTTTGTAGCTCTAAACTTTCCATTCTGCGCATAAGGGTAGCTAGTTTTGCTTCAGCCGCTATGTTGGCATCTACAGCTAAGACACCTCGTTTGGGTTGACTTGCTATTCTAGATCCAATACTCGGGTTAAGCGGTGTTCTAGCATTGTCCCATTGCATACTGTTTTCAGCTAATTCCTCAAGAAAAGTCCAGACATCATTTTCATTTTTTGACATAAAGTTCCCTTGGCTTACGGATTCTACCATAACCCTAGATGTGGGTGTCAATCCCTCATAAATAATTTGACATAATTGCCATCTCGGAATTCCATGATGAGGGCATTGGGTCAGAACACTTTTGAATCTTTCTTGATAGGAATAGAACGGCTCGCTCTCAGACTGAACGAATGCAACAATTTCATTCCTAATCCTCATAGTCTTATGGTTGGGCAAATATTTTTTCAGGAATACTTGAACAAACTCAGCCCAACTCCTAATGGATCTTTCGGCTAGACTATATAGTCATTTCTTAGCGTCGTCCTTCAGTGCCAGAGGCATGAATTTCAGACGCACTGCCTCCTCAGGGATATGTTGGTATTGTATAAGAGAGCAGATTTCCTCAAATTCTCTAAGGAAGAGATATGGGTCTTCCCTAGAGGTGAACTTAGGCAACATACTCATGTATTGTGCCTTAAGTTCGAAGTCGCGACCCGGTATGGTGGGCATAACGATGCACGATGGCTGAGCAGCCATCGCTGGATAGCATCGATCCCTCAGAGTTATGGGTTGCACAACAGGTGGGTCCACTACGTTCTCACCCATTGGATCTGGGTGAGGTGGTACAACAGGTGGATTGGGGCTAAGTTCCATACTGGAATCTAGATGAACTCGTGAGAGTCGATTACTCAAGTCCCGAATCCAAATCCGAGTGCACCGGGTTGAATCAATTTTTGAATTCAAATTCGAAATTTAAATTCCAAATTTAATTTCAAGAATTAATTACAATTTTTTTTATATTTTCGTTTTTTTTATGTTTTGTTTTTTTCAAAAGGGAAACAAACAATAGAATGGGGAAAGATGAGAAAGGAATCCTAATCTAGAGAATTTAGGTGAGAAGAGAAAGAAGACTCAGATGAGAAGGGAAACCTAACTCTAAAGATAGAAAGAGGGTTGGTCAGAAAATTCCTAAGAAAGCACGGTTCAAACAATCCTAGACCTAGTGTCGCTTAGATCTAGACGACTCCTAACTGGTTGAGTCGAATTGATTTGCTTGATTCACCTCCCTCACTAATCAAACCAACTTGGCCAGGCCGTGTATAGCTAGTGGGGGCGCTTCCGACAGAGTCGGTGCCAATTAGACAACCACTTCGCTTGGAAGACTTACGTCAACACAAAAACACTTTCTAGACACCAAATTAAATTCAATCGGCTTCAGGTCATAGCAAGTCAAACCAATTCTTCTCCTTAAATGAGTCTGAGTCCTTAGGGGTCAATGTCTAATTGATTTTAATTTAAGGCTTGGGTGACACTTTGGGATTGTTATTTGTGGGCCACGGAAGGGTGATGAAATCCCCACCGTATCTTTGCCTACGGAGTTGCCCTTAAGATAGTTTAACTTAGATCTAGCAAAGATAGTCAAACAATGGTTTTTAATTGGGGGCAATTGCAAGGTTGTATGCAAACTAAATTATATGCCTAAATGCAATCGATAAAAACCACGATACGTACCTTGACTCCAGCACTCTTCAACAGAAATTGATTTGCAAGAATTTAGCCAGAATAATGCATACAAAACACTAGATGATGCATGCACTAAAGCCTTTCTAATTTTGCCAATTTAGGTCAGAGTTGAATTATTGCAAATTATGGAATTTTTCCCTAACACATGCAGTTCTACGAAAAGGAAATTTTCTGAAAATAGAAATTACGAGGAAAAAGGCAACAAAAGTTACCTACGCAATGCTCAGTCGGGTTCACCGCCCGCTCTCGAAATTTCAGTAGCTCTACGCGTCCACCCAGAGATGAGTCGCGTCCCAGAAAAATTTGAAGCCCAGAAGCTTCAGGTGTACGGCGATTCCGCCGCAGGTTACTCTTGGTATGCGGCGATTCTGCCGCCCTTGTTGCTCAGACTGCGTTCAGATTTCGCCGCTCGCTCTGTTGTCTCCTGAAACACAAATCCAAATACTTAGATCGCGCACAAGATAAACAAAATAGAATCGAAATCAACAAAAAACAAAATCTGCATCGCCTCCCCGGCAACGGCGCCAAAAACTTGATGAGAATTTAATTTATACCGCAAGTGCACGGCGTCAATGGAGACGTGGCAAATACGGGTCGAACACAAGGAGGGAGAGATTCTGTTATTAGTGTGATTTTCGATTAAGGGGAACAAGGAGAGAAGAAATAATTGGATTTTGAGATTTTTGATTTTTAATTTCCTAAAGCATGAAACATGAACAAATAAAACTAAAACAAGAACAAATAGGTGAATTCCGTCGGGTGGAGGTTTAGATTTAGGGTTTAGATTAGAGAATTCAGAAACTTATAATAAATCATGTTAGTTATGAAGCATTACATGATAAATGATTTAACACAAACTCAAGTAATCAAAATATACTATACCCAAAAATTAAAATAATAACTTTTATTCGTCTTCTCTTCACCCTAAATCCGTCACCTCCACCCTTTGGAAAGAGTTAGAAACTCGTGGAGGGAGGAAGAAGGGATCCTAGAGGCATTACAAAAGAAAATTAAAAACAAGAAACAAAAGACAGAATTTTATTACTAAAAAGAAGAATACAAAACTAAGACTAAAACTAAAAACTAAGGTTAAGGACCAAGGACCCATCTAACATCGTTCTCAGTGCTATTTATAGTTGTTACAAGAGACCTAAGTATAGAGTTGGAGAGTACACGTGTCCAGACACGACTAGACAAAATTGGAGCACACAGATCGCTGAGGGGGCGGCGTTTCCGCCGCACAATGTATGTGATATGCGGCGATTTCGCCGCACAATCTTCTCTGATTTAATCCGGATTTTTGCTGGTAGTTTATGGTATGATTTGATCCTCCTTTACACGTCTGGATTGATTCTTTCCATTCTTTTGAGCTCCGGATTAATTCCTTTATATGTTTGGAGAACTATATTTATTTTTCTTTAGATTTTCTCCATAATAACTCGTGAATTGCAAATAGGTCCTTGTCTTTTTGCAATCAAGTCCCTGGCTACTTTTGTGCTCAAGTCCTTGTTCTTTTTGTAATTAGGTCTTGAATGCATTTATGCTTGGAAACATTTCCACTTGAAACCCGATAATCTTGAGCTTGGTCTTTATGAGTCTTCCGCACGCGTTTATGCTCGGGATGTTGGTAAATTGCATTCAGGTCCCTGTATTCTGTAAATAAGACTAAACACATACCTTAGTAGCATTTATTGATGTAAAAGTGATCTAAATGAAAGACATATGATGCAATGTATGCAATGCATCAGTTGCAAACAAACATCTAACTTGTTGCCAGGATGAACGGGAATGATGAGCGACATCATGAAAAACTGGTGTTTCATGCTCATCTATGGCGGGAGATTATAAGGCACGAGCATTACAAGACAAATACAAAGTTCCGTCTGACTAAATGGTTGAAACTCATTTGATGTCAAACCTAGTCTCATATTTCTTATTTCTGAAGTGAAAGATGGATGTTTGTTGTCCAACTCGGCCCAACATTCAAAATCAGCCTGATGACACAATTTCCCAACTTTATGTCATTTCTCTATATGTCATCTCATTGACCTTGCAATATCAGCAGTGAGACTGCAGAGTCTTGGTTTGAGCGGGAAGTGTCGTACGAGTGCTACTGGAATTCGTTTGCTCTTTCGGACCCCAACTGTTCCAATTTCTTATTCATCTCCCCCCTACACAGTTACCCAATGAGATTTGCTGCACACAGAACATGAATTGACTTTTTCATTTTCTTTCCAGAACAACATGCAATACTTTTTTTTCCTCCGGTGACGAAAACACCACAGGTAATACAAGTAATGAAAATACTATGTAAGATGAATGATTAGTAGCATATCATGCATCATATTCATGCTATATATCATTAATTTTACCCCAATATTATGTGACTCGAGTGTTTGCTGTTATATTTTAGGTATTAGGTAATAAAGAAGAGAAAGGAAGAGAAAAAAACTGAAATGTAAGAAGAAAGGACTTAGATGAAATAAAATAGACCTCTCGGTCATACATAAAGACTCATCTGCAAGAGGGAAGGACCTGAATATAAACAAGAAGGACCAAATAGCAAATCAAGAAACTCTACACCATCATGAAGAGTATTTTTACCATTAGATTCGGACCTAGACTCTAATAAGCGATCTGAGTGCAACCCACGTGAAGAATTGAAGTACAAAAGAAGATATCAGAAATCGAACCACATCCGAGAAAAAATGACCACCAACGGCCCTAGACCTCCAATTGGTGGTCCATGTTGATAAGAATCTGACCCGACTTCTCGTTGTTGTGTATTATGTTGTTTTTATCTATTTGTAGAAGTTTCATTAGTCTCACATCGGGGGATAGTCCCCAGTTGTATTTTCCATGTCTATAAATAGAACTCCTCTTGCTTCTTTGTAATCCACTCCTTGCTCGGTGGTCATTCCCTCTACTTAGAGTAAAACCTTGGAGCAAAACTCAAGTGGAGAGATGCTACTTGTAATGTGAGTCATAAATAAAAGAAATCTTTGTTAGTTTCATGTTGTCTCTTTTAATTCTTGCATGCTTAGCTTAATTTTGTTTTATTAAACTTAGTAGAATTAGTTAGAATGTTTTCTCTTCTTAATATACATGTTAGCCTAATGAGTAGTGAGAAGTTTCATCCCCCTTTGGGGGGTGGAGATAGTGCACATTTATGTTTTGAAGTTTTGATGTTTGGCGTATCTTGATTGTGTAGACTTGAATGTTTGTATGTTCATTGGGTTGTTTTAATCATCTACATGTTGGGGAATTTTTGATGGGTTTTGCCATACATTTTAGACACTTCTCATGCTTAGTTTCCTCATATTTATTGGCTGAAATTTCCTGTTAGATATGTTATATGTTAGTCGTGTGTTTGTATTAGTGTTTGCTCGCTTGATTGATTGAAGAACCTTTGTTTTAATGTGGTTTACCATGAAATTCAGATACCTCCCATGCTTAGCTTTGTTCTTCACATGAGTTCCTTGTTTGTGATGAATTTTGCCATATTTTTAGACACTTCTCATGCTGAGTCTCGTCTTATGATAATCAAGTAGTCATTGCTAATATATTGTGTGAATGGATTGATAGATCTTGCCAAATCTTTAGACACTTTCTACGCATGAAGACTCACACATGCTTACATGCATCATTCATCACTTCTTTCACCTCATATGTGCACACACTCCACCCGTCAGAGGTTCATCCATATTTCATTCCACATCGTTTGCTGAATTTCTTTGGTTTTCATTTGCATCGTAATCTAGTTTGTTTTGCATTCTTAGTATAATCGTCTTTTCAGTAGTAGCTTAATAGTCTCTTCTTCGACCATTATTTCCCACTTGACTTCGCTCACTCGAAGGTTGGTAATGTTCCATGCGGATCGACCAGTACTTGTCCCGTCTTCACAGACAGTCGTGCACTTGCAGTTAATTAGTGAAATGTTAAAAAGGAACCTTGCGAAAGAACTACTACTAGAAGGTTCACAAGACCAACTCATACCTCGTCTCTCCTACGAGACTGTGTTACATACAACGTTACTTACCCCAATAAAAATTATGTTTCCTACAAAGTCATCACTCCTAATCACTACATCTTTCTAACTATAATAGATACTCACCAAGAACCAACCTCTTATCATGAAGCTCCTAGGGATCCAAATTAGCTAAAAGCCATGGAAGATGAACTAGAAGCCTTAGACAAGAAGCATACTTGGTCCATCGTCCCTCTTATAATAGGAACCAAACCTGTAGGATGCAAATAGGTATATAAAATCAAATACAATAGTAATGGGACAATTGATTGATATAAAGCTAGGTTAGGTACTAAATGGTACACTCAAACTTATGGTCTTGATTATCAGGAGACCTTCGCCTATGTTGCAAAAATGAATATTGTTCGGGTTTTTTTATCAATTGTTGTTAATTATGGATGGAATCTCTTTCAAATGGATGTTCCGAATGCCTTCCTTCAAGGCACCCTTGAAGAGGAAGTTTTCATGACTCCAACTCCACGTTACAATTATCCCCAGAATTAGGTTTTTAAACTTCACAAATCTATCTACAGATTAAAGCAATCTCCTAGAGCATGGTATGCAAAATGTACCACTCTTCTTCTTTTTGTTTTTTGTTTTTTGAAAAAGTAATGTTGATGCATCCATGTTTATATAGGTGACATCATAATAATTGGAAACAACAATAATGAAATCAACCTAGTAAAAAACTACCTAAAAACCAAGTATGACATCAAAGATCTAGTGTTCTTGAAATACTTTCTAGGCAACGAGATTGCACACTCCAAGAAAGGCATTTTCTTATCCCAACAAAAGTATGTCCTTCACCTACTTCAAGAAACAGGAAACTTAGGATCTAAACCTATAAATACTCTCGTTGAGACAAATCAAAAGGTAAGTCCCACTGATCGAGAACATTTAAAAGACATAGGACAATTCCAAAGATTAGTAGGGAAACTCATTTATCGTACTGTGACCATACCTGACATAACTTATGTTGTTAGCACAATAGGTCAATTCATGCATGCCCTCAAACTTAGTACCTTGACATTGTAGATAGAATTCTCATATACTTTAAAACAACCTGGTCAAGGCATATAGATGAAAAAATAATTCTAATTCAATAATCAGCTACTCTGATGCAGATTAGGTAGGTAGCCACGATCACAAATCCACTACTGGTTTTTGCACGATCGTTGGTGGAAACCTAGTCACTTGGAGAAGCAATAAGCAGATTGTTGTGGCAAGATCCAGTGTTGAAGCAGAATATAGAGTCATGACATCTACTACCAGCAAGAGTATTTGGCTCAAACAACTTCTCAAGGAAATGAACATTCCATGTCAAGGACCAATGCAAATGTTCTGTGATAATTACACAGCATGCCATATCGCCTCCAACCCCGTTTTTCACAAACAAACCAAACACATCGAAGTAGGCTGTCATTTCATCAGAGAAAAACTCGAAGCAAAAGAAATTGATGTTTCCTATGTTCAAAGCAAAGACCAACTCGCGGACATCTTTACCAAGTCATTAGACCAAAAGTAATTCCATAGCATTATTCACAATTTGGGATCCTTCAACCTTTTTCGTGTCCAACTTGAAGGGGAGTGTTAAAATACAAACGTATGGGCTCAGACTGAAATAGTCATCACAACCAATTATGGACAAATCTTCAATCAAGCAATCATCCATATCAGCTGCATCTTCACCAAAGGCAACATTCTCATTCATGCACAAATCAACACAACGACTACTTCGTGTACGAGGAAACAACCTAATGCCAATATATACATGTGTACTTGTATTATTCAAATTTAAGCATAAATAAAATATACATAAAAATTTCACTAATAACATCTGTAATGCTAAAAGGTAATATTACAAACGAAAAAATGAACAAAAAAGTTCATCCAGTTAGCCAGGGCTGAGAGTTTGGGCTTATAGGAGAAGTGGTTAAAATCGGAGGTCCTCAATCATGGACATGTAGCTATACTCAGCGTGGATGACCTTGAGGGTAAGAGGTGGCCATCCAAGGGTGGCAAGCGTTGTAAATTGCAGAGTGGGCACAAGAGAGGATGAATCTGGAGATGTGATGTCGGATCGGCTCCATCTCTGTCGAAAGGAGTTGACGAAAAGTTGGGGCGGCGAGGTTGAGGAAAGGTGTAGGGCGCCCAAGTCGACGGAGGAAGGAGGTTTGTCAAAGGTAAAAGGTGGGATGTGGAAGTGGTGGAAAGAAAGAGACGTTGCACGGAGGTCGACAGAAGGCAGTGGAGGGAGAGAGGATGCACGTCAACGAAGTCTAGGGTAAGGATTTGGGGTTGTGTTTTGTGGAATTTGGGATGGGATTCATGCTTTTTCCCCCGAATGCTTGATCTACTGACGACATTGGAGTATTATGGAGGGAAGCTACTCCGTCGCCAAAAGATGATTTTGTAGTTGCGCAAGAAGCAAGGTAAGGGTTGAGTCTGACGTCCTGGGTGTTTGTTAACCGTAGACACAATTTGACATCCTCTGAAAAATATGCTCATGTTTCCACTTCTACCTAAAATACCTCTGCCTAAATTGTTGGACCATTACCCTCATTCTCTCTGTCTCTTTATTTCCTTCATTCGATAGTTGCAAACCTCTCTCACGCATCCGTTGTGTCTTCTGTGTCTCACTCACTCCCTCACCGTCTCTCTCTCGTTCACACATCTATTCTCTCTCGCACTCAACTCGTCATTTGAGCTCAGCGGCGTACTGATTGATCGTTTTATTTAAACCGCAAGTGCACGACCGCGTTGAAGCGGTGGCAAATATAGGTCGTCCACTGGGAGGTGTGTCGACGTTTGGTTTGTGTGAAGGCGAGTGGTAAAAAATGGAGAGAAAGATTAATTACACTAACTACACTAGAATGCAAAAGGAAATGAAAGATAAGCAATAAAAACTAAACCCCATAGGGGGTAGAGAAATAATGTGAATATAAAGATGTGTGTGTGTGTGTTCAATTAAGCTCCTCACAACATGTAGTGCTTCAAATCATAAAACTACATCCAACTTTTCCTCCACATGAATTAAGATAAGACTACATCATTAAAACATACAAGACAATAATTATAATGAAGTTAAATGAACTCATGTATAAAGACTAGACTCTACTATGCCTCCACATGAATTAAGATAACCCAATATCATTAAAACATACAAGACATTAACCAAGGTAAAGGCAACAAGAATACATACACTACAACTTGTGTTTCCAATATTAACTTCATCCATATCCTAACATTATCATTCCCCATAAAATAGGTCCACTAATCAAAGCATAAGCTAAGCTTTATTCAAGAGCATTAGCATATCAAAGATAAGAGTGAAAACCCATTAGATGGTTATGGAAATCATATAAAGCTCAAGGGATAAAGATAACACACACTTAATACACTACATGATCATATCACATATTTCTCCACCCCCCAAATGGGGATGGAACTACTCACACATATTTAAACTAACTACTCTAACAAAATGTAGCATGATACTGAAATTAAACTACACTAAACAAGCAAGAAATATTAAAGAAGCATAAAACAAAACAAACAAGCAAGCATGCATATGAAAGGAAATTAAACTAAGAGAGAAACGACACAATTAACGGAAAAACATCTATTATTAACTCACTCAATACAAGCAGCCCTTCCTCCACCAGAGTTTTCCTCAAGGCTTCACTCTTAGTAGGGAAGATGGCCACCAAAGAGGGAGATATGTACAATGGAAGGTGAAGAGTTATATTTATAAGCATGAAAAATGCTAATCCGGGACAATCCCCCGATGTGGGACTAAACAAATACCAAAAATAGACTAAGAATACACTAATACATGTGCCCGCCAAAGATGAGAGGATCCGGAGCCAAAAAACCGGAAATTGGCGGTCCAAGACCGCCAATTGGCGGTCTATTAGTTCTGGATCGGGCTCATTTTTGTTGTGGGCTTGTGTTGATGTATTTGTTGGTCTTGGATGCATCTACTTCATTCATTGGAGCTCCGACTCGAATCGAATTGTCAAAATACTCCCCATGATGGTGTGGAGTTTTCTGTTTTGCTCTTAGGTCCTTCCGTCTTACGTTCAGGTCCTTCTCCCGTGCATCTCAGTCCCCAGGTCTCACAATTAAGTCATTTTTCCTTCTTTTGGGTCCTTTCATGGCTCTTCTCTTCAAACCTCTTTATTTCTGAAATTCAAACATAAAACTCGTCACGTAGCATTTCTTAGGCGTAAGATAATGGATATAAGATACAAATATAAGCATGAAATGATGTCAATCAAATACCCCCACACCTAAGTTTTTGCTAGTCCCGAGCAAAACAAAGAAAGAGAAAAGCAAACGAGAAACAAGAAATCCTAACTCACTTTCGTAGGAATCACGGTTGCACTTAGCACATGCAACAACTCGTTAAACCTCCTTATTGCCAAGGACGAGGAGTGTTGTCTCCTGAGGGTTGTCAGCGGATATACCCACAAAATCCAAACAAGATGCATTATTCAATCTAGACACTTGACTCGTTGGACAAATTTTGTCGATCATTGGACGCGGTAATCCTACGGGCCGACTCTATATAGGTAATTAGTCCACACACCTAATCTAATGAACCATTCGTGCAAGTTAAATAAGGAATTAAGTGAAGGACATGGACAACCTCAACATCCTCAAGTGATACAAAGTGTAAAGTCCATTAAGGTTCTTATTTGCATTTTTTTTCTTTTTGTTTCTTTTCTCATTTTTTTTCTTTTCTTTTTATTAGTTTGAGCTTCACTCTCCCAGGGTCAGGTTTTGTGCATCATTGCCCATGAGGACTTACACTACCATGTACACTTTTCCCCAAATCTCCACATAGGGCAATCCCTACCACCCGTGTAACGAGAGTTTGGTCGGCGCATCCCAAGTCAGATGACTCGAAAGCACCAGGCACAAAGTCCCCTCAGACCTACTTTCCTGAGTGATAGGAGTCGTGCGAGAAGAGAGAACACCTACTCACTTATTTCTTATCTACATATGAACCAAAACCCCTACACTTAATTTCTCACAACAAGATTTAAAGGGACCTTGACAACAACAAACTTCCTTAAGTTAACAGACACGAATTATTGACTCAATAGGTTCAGGGTGGACTTCTTTAAATGTATGAGCACTGAAACCCTATGACTACTCATCCCCAAAGGAAAACTGGGGTGCATCCTAACGACTCGATAAATCCTAAAGCCATTGTACTAGATATCCTAATGCATCAAGTTCATGACAATTTTGGGAGCTTTCTTTTTACTTTGCCTCTCAACGGTTTTGCACATGCTAAACACATGCAAAACCCACAAAACATTTTCTTTCGTAAACACATGAAAATTTTGAAAAAATGTGGAAATTTTGAAGCACTAGGCAAGCAAAAGAAGACAAGTCACTCAAGGATCATGGCAAGCAGATATATCGATATTAAATGCAGCACACTAACATGACCCTAATAATGCACACAAAAGAAAATAAAATCAAAGGAAAAAGACTCAACTATGTACACACATAAAACACCCCCCCCCCCCCCCCCACACACACACCTACTTCATGCATTGTCCTCAATGAATGTGAGCAAGATACTACATGGAATTCTGCATGAAAAAGGAGAGATCTCACCAACATGAAGTACAGAGGGAAGTTCAAGGTTATGTTGATGGACACAAACCCGAATTCCCTCAAAACCTGTGAGATGCAAAGGAAGGGATACAAATACGTGAAAGAAATGGGGCCCAAATACTCAAGGGTTGGAGCCCACAACAATCGATGCTCACTGAAGGAGTCTTTTATTGTACTTTTTTTAATAACTATGTACAAAAATAGGCTCCCATCTTCATATGTCAAGGGACATCAAATGGGAACCCGCCATCTCTCGAGCCAAAAATGCACATGACACCCTTATATACATTGTGGTCGTTCGATGCCTCTTGAGAGTTAGCAAAAGAGGAGGCATGAATGAGAGGTGAACCTCTATCAGGTTGAAGGGTATCAGGTGGTTGATTCTTAACCCACATGGGGTCCTCGACAGATACAGAATGAAGAGCATGTGGCCGAGAGGCCATAAAAATAGTATCTTGTGGCTCAAAAGCCACGTGATCAAAAGGATGTGGCTGAAGGGCCACGTGATCAAAAGGATGTGGCTCAAGGGCCATGTGATCAGAAGAATGTGGCTCAAGGGCCACGAGATCAGAAGAATGTGGCTCAAGGGCCACAAGATCAAAAGGAGGTGGCACTGAGGCCACGTGATCAGCACATAAGGCACCTTCTTGTGCCAGCCCAGGTGAAACATCTTCACCACCTTCAGGATTTCCATCGAACAATTCTCTGAAGTACTTGAAGGTGCCCTCAACTTCAATTTCATCCAAACCCTGGGTAAGGTTGACCCCAATAGAGTCATTGAAGGCACCTGGCTTCTTGCCGATGGTGAAGATGTTGAAATTAGCGCATTGATTACCATAAGTCAAGCGCATCAGACCATTGCGACAATTGATCAATGCATTGGAAGTCGCAAGGAATGGTCACCCCAGAATGACAGGAATTTGTCCAAGTGGGTTTGGCACAGGTTCAGTATCCAAGACAAAGAAGTCGACTGGATAAATGAACTCTCCCACTTTGATCAGCACATCTTCCACCACACCCCTCGGTTTCTTCATAGACCTATCAGCCAATTGAAGAGTGGTCTTTGTTTGTTTGAGGTCTCTAAGACCGAGGTGGACGTAGACAGAATATAGGAGAAGATTAACAGATGCACCAAGGTCCAATAATGCTCGATGTATGGACACATCACCAATCACACAAGAGATAGTAGGACAGCCAGGGTCCTTGTACTTGACTTGCATGAGTTGTGCCAACAAAGAACTCACGTTAGCCGCCAGAAAAGCTTTCTTTGGAACATGAGTTTTTCTCTTCTTGGTGCATAAGTCCTTGAGAACCTTGGCGTAAGGTGGCATTTGCTGAATCACCTCCAACAGAGGGATGTTCACCTTAACTTGCCTAAACATCTCAAGCATCTTGTCATGCTGATCTGAGATTTTCTTTTTAAGGCGCTCAGGGAATGGCGCCTTCAGGGCATAAGGGTGTGAAGGAACCCCAGAATTCTGGTCCAAAGGAACATGAGTGGGGACCTCAAAATCTGATTCCTTCGACACAAGAGGAGACAAGGGGACCTCAGGGTTCGGCCTCTTTGTCGAAGGAAATGTAGAAAAAACCTCAGGATCTGGCTCCTTCCTGGAAGTATTTGTGGAGGGAGCCTCAGGATCTGGCTCCCTCAAAGATGGTGATGACAAAGAAGGCACCCCAATGTGGTTCTCCACCTCCTTACCAGACCTCAAAGTATGAATCACATTAATATGATGGGTCGGTTCAGAGGTAGCATGAGGTAAAGGTGTCCTTCCTTGAGAATGGGTACCTCGAGGATTCACCTCAGGTTGACTCGGGAACTGACCCTTCTTGCGTTCATGGAATTGATGAGCCAACTGGCTAAGTTGCATTTCCAAAGCCTTGACTGTACTTTGCAACGCTTTAAGGGTCGGATCACAAGAAGGGTCCTTGGGGTCAACCCGCTGAGGTGGTGGAGTCTGGTTGGAATAACCCGACGATGAGGCATGATGAGGTTGGTAATTATGGTTCTGAGACCTTTGATGTGGAAGTTGGTAGGTCGCCGATGGGCGTGGAGGTTGATAAGATGGAGGTAGAGGTTGAGTGTGCGAGCTCTGACCGTTACCCCCACTAGGCCCCCAAGAGAAGTTAGGATGGTTACGCCATCCCGGGTTGTAGGAGTGACTATACGGGTCGTTACGGGGCCTTTGTTGATACATCCCATTGGCATGCTCAGTATCCCTTGGAGAGTAAGCGCATTCCAAGTCATCATGGCCCGTAAGTCCACACCTACCACACCCGGGAGTAGCGACCTGAGCTATAGGAGCTCGGTCCAACTCTAAACTCTCAATCCTACGCATGAGAGCAACCATTTTTGCCTCAGACGCGATCGTTGACTCAACTTGATAAGATCCAGCTCGACCAGAAGACCTGGCGGCTGATGGCTCTCTCATGGTATCCCACTCGAAGGTACGTTCAGCCATATACTCAAAAGTATCCCATGCCTCCTCGATAGGTTTCAATTGGAAGTCACCCTGACACATCGACTCCAACAATGTGCGGGTGTTGTAGTTGATTCCCTCATAAAAAATTTGGCAGAGCTGCCATAACTCAAATCCATGATGAGGGCACTGTTGGAGAAGGTCCTTGAACCGCTCAAAGAAACCATGAAAAGATTCGGTCTCAGTCTGATACATTTGATGTATCTGGTGCCGTATCTGTTGAGTTTTCCTTTGAGGTAAAATCTCTTCAGAAATACGGTCATGAAGTCATCCCAAGACCGAATAGAGCTGTCGGGAGGCTGTACATCCATTTCTTCGTGTTATCCTTCAACGCGAAAGAAATCATCCTCAACCAGACTGAATCCTCGTCAAGTTGTTGAAGCTTTAACATGGAGCATACTTCCTCAAATTCGCGTATAAAAATATACGGATCCTCCTTATTGGCAGTAAAGGTTGGAAGTATGCTCACATATTGAGGTTTCAGCTCATAGTTGTTCCAGCGAGCAGGGGGAAGAACTATGCAAAAAGGCTCCGCAGCCCGAACCGGATGGGTCCGCTCCCACAAAGTCATCAGTCTATCCTGTGGAGCTAAAGGTGGTGGTGCACCAAGAACTCGATCCTGACAGAATCTCCCTTCCTCTCGAGTCAGAGGAGGAGGAGAAGGAGGTCTACGTGGTGGTGGGAGTGGACCGAGGTAATCCATGAATGGACCGCGGTCTCCCCCGTCACCACGAGACGACTCGGCCTCATGCTCCAAAGGAGCACGAGGCGGAGATGGTCGATCACCAACACCGTCCATCTCAAAAAAAATGCACTCTCTCAAGTCGAGCGCTCTCACCAGAACGAGCCCAACCTCGTATAAAAATGCTCGACTCGACTCTAAAATAACACACAACAGAAGGTGTACTAGAGGAGGAGACTACGCGTAGAAAATAGATAAGGAGAGGACTCAGATGAGGAGGGAAGAATCCCTAGAGCTAGTGTGGGTAAAGGGTGAGGATAGAAGTCTAGTCTAGCAAACACGGCTCAAACAAGCTTAGGCTGGCTATGGGTCCTTACAGCTAGACGACGCCTAACTGCGAGGTCACACGGCCTCAACACGCCTCACCTCCCTATGACGAAGACCACAATGCCCAGCAAGTGAGCCAAGACCCGGAGATCTCGTCTCTCCAACTATCAACAAAGTGGGCGATGCCGATCAGGTTATGACGGTCGTGACCGGATCACTCTCCTAATGCGCCCAAGTCCTAATGGACAATGTCTACTTGATTTTAGATTAAGGCTTTACTTGAGTGTGCTTTTTGGGGCTAAGGGAGGGGTGATGAAATCCCCCACCTTATCTTTGAAGACTATAGGTGATTCCCCTTAAAGATGTTTTGAACTCTTAGGCTAGAGCAACTCAACAAACAAGCACTCACCTCACTCTTGTTTCGATGCAAACCTTACTCACTAATGGATGTCCTAATGCGTCAATGAGTGTTAAGGAATGCGTACCTCGCTCCAGAAAGCAACGACAAAAATTAAAACTAAGAGAAGACAATTAACATGCTCAAGTCATTACTAGATGATGCGTGACCTAAACATAGCAAATGCCTAATCTTTTGCTTTGGATTTTAAGGCCAAGTTGATTATAGGGGATTTAAGTTAAATCTCAGAGCAAACTAGAAGTCACAACATGCAAAATAGTGCTCCCAGATAACTAAAATGAACACAAAACTACCAGAACAAAAAATATAACAAGAAACACTCACCAGGCCGTCAATTGGCGGTTCCAGACCGCTGATTGGCGGTTTGTTTGGTGCTTCTGTGCGTCCAATTTCACCAGTGTCCTCCCCTTGAGCTCTAGGATCCCTGAAACCAAGAAAAACTAGAAACAAAAAATTAAGATCACTCGAATCGTCCAAACCAAGGTCTGGACAGAGCACCTCCCCGGCAACGGTGCCAAAAACTTGATTGATTCGTTTTATTTAAACAGCAAGTGCACGGCTGCGTTGAAGCGGTGGCAAATATGGGTCATCCACTGGGAGGTGTGTCGACGTTTGGTTTGTGCGACGGCAAGTGGTAAAGAAAGGAGAGAAATATTGATTACACTAACTACACTAGAATGCAAAAGGAAATAAAAGATAAGCAATAAAAACAAAGCCCCATAGGGGGTAGAGAAATAATGTGAATATAAAGATGTGTGTGTGTGTTCAATTAAGCTCCTCACAACATGTAGTGCATGAAATCATAAAACTACATCCAACTTTGCCTCCACATGAATTAAGATAAGACTACATCATTAAAACATACAAGACAATAATTGGAATGAAACTAAATGAACTCAAGTATAAAGACTAGACCCTACTATGCCTCCACATGAATTAAGATAACCCAATATCATTAAAACATACAAGACATTAACCAAGGTAAAGGCAACAAGAGTACATACACTACAACTTGTGTTTCCAATATTAACTTCATCCATATCCTAACCTTATCATTCCCCATAAAATAGGTCCACTAATCAAAGCATAAGCTAAGCTTCATTCAAGAGCATTAGCATATCA
Organism: Triglochin maritima; assembly: GCA_963682175.1. Taxonomy (NCBI): domain Eukaryota; kingdom Viridiplantae; phylum Streptophyta; class Magnoliopsida; order Alismatales; family Juncaginaceae; genus Triglochin; species Triglochin maritima. The sequence continues at coordinate 11,280,801 of OY821785.1, forward strand.
AAGATAAGAGTGAAAACCCATTAGATGGTTATGGAAATCATATTGTGCCTTATCTTCTTGTCCCGTGGCCCTGGAGCCACATGATCTTATTGTTGTACCTCCTAAGGATTCACCTCTGGTGGAGCAAGAGCTCCCTAGTCCCCTCAATTTCAAACAACCTGATGAGAGTTTGCCTCTCACTATTGTTCCTGATCATCTTGGAAATGATGTTACATCAAACAACTACATTGCTCATGAGGGTATTAGAAGTTCCTTGGAGGATACCTTGGGTATGAGACCCACCTTTTTTTCGCATGGTGTGTCGGACATGCCTAACGAGGTTCTTGACCTCGTTCCGACGCACCAGCTTGTTGGTTGGAGAGTTTGGATTGACGATCATAACTTCAGCAGCGCAACGGGAGAAACTCTTCTTCCGTTCCCTCATTTCCCAAACTCTTGAGAGGTTCAACCTCTTTCAGTTTGATCTTTTGAATGAGACGCCTTTGCGTCCAATTCATGAACCTCTCATTTCATCTGGTGCTCTTTGTGAAGGGGGCCCACGCATGAGTATTCTGGCCCCGCGTGGTGTCATGTTCCATTTCCAAGTGCATTGACCCACTCTTGAGGTTCCCATTTGATGTCTTTTGACAAATGAAGATGGGAACTTATGTTTGTACATAGTTATATAAAAAAAAGAAAAAAAATTCAATAAAAGACTCCTTCAGTGAGCATCGATTGTTGCGAGCCCCAACCCTTGTGTATTTGGGCTCCATTTCTTTCACGTATTTGTATCCTTTCTTTAGCATCTCACAGGTTTTGAGGGAATTCGGGTTTGTATCCATCAACATGACCTTGAACTTCCCTTTGTACTTCATGTTGGTGAGATCTCTCCTTTTTCATGCATAAATCCATGTAGTATCTTGCTCGCATTCATTGAGGACAATGCATGAAGTACGTGTGGGGGGTGTTTTATGTGTGTACATAGTCGAGCCTTTTTCCTTTGATTTTATTTTCTTTTGTGTGCATTGTTAGGGTCATGTTAGTGTGCTGCATTTAATATCGATATATCTGTTTGTCATGATCCTTGGGTGACTTGTCTTCTTTTGCTTGCCTAGTGCTTTAAAATTTCCACATTTTTTTCAAAATTTTCATGTGTTTGCGAAATAAAATGTTTTGTGGGTTTTGCATGTGTTTAGCAGTTTCAAAACCGTTGAGAGGCAAAGTAAAAAGAAAGGTCTCAAAATTGTCTTGAACTTGATGCATTAGGATATCTAGTACAGTGACTTTAGGATTTATCGAGTCGTTAGGATGCACCCCAGTTTCCCGTGGGGGTGAGTAATCGTAGGGTTTCAGTGCTCAAACATTTAATGAAGTCCACCGTGAACCTAGTGATTCAGTAATTCGTGTCTGTTAACTTAAGGAAGTTTGTTGTAGTCAATGACCCTTTAAATCTTGTTGTGAGACATTAAGTGTAGGGGTTTTGATTCATGTGTAGACAAGAAATAAGTGAGTAGGTGTTCTCTCTTCTCGCACGGCTCCTATCACTCGGGAAAGTAGGTCTGAGGGGACTTTGTGCCTGGTGCTTTCGAGTCATCTGACTTGGGATGTGCCGACCGAACTCTCGTTACACGGGTGGTAGGGATTGCCCTATGTGGAGATTTGGGGAAAGGTGTACGTGATAATGTAAGTCCCCATGGGCAATGATGCACGAAACCTGACCCTGGGAGAATGAAGCTCCAACTAATAATAAAAAATTGAGAAAAGAAACAAAAAGAAAAAAAATGGTAATGCAAATAAGAACCTTAATGGACCTTACACTTTGTATCACTTGAGGATGTTTATGTTGTCCATGTCTTTCACTTAATTCCTTGTTTAACTTGCACGAATGGTTCATTAGGCTAGGTGTGGACTGATTACCTATATAGAGTCGGCCCGTAGGATTACCGCGTCCAATGATCGACAAAATATTTCCAACGAGTCGAGTGTCTAGATTGAATAATGCATCTTGTTCGGATTTTGTGGGCATATCTGCTTAAAACCCTCAGGAGACAACACTCCTCCTCCTTGGCAACAAAGAGGTTTAACGGCTTGTTGCACGTGCTAAGTGCAACCGTGATGCCTACGAAAGTGAGTTAGGATATCTTGTTTCTCGTTTGTTTTTCTCTTTCTTTGTTTTGCTCGGGACTAGCAAAAACTTAAGTGTGGGGGTATTTGATTGACATCATTTCATGCTCATATTTGTATCTTATATCCATTATCTTACACCTAAGCAATGCTATGTGACGAGTTTTATGTTTGAATTTCAGAAATAAAGAGGTTTGAAGAGAAGAGCCATGAAAGGACCCAAAAGCAGGAAAAATGACTTAATTGTAAGACCTGGGGACTGAGATGCAAGGGAGAAGGACATGAACGTAAGACCGAAGGACCTAAGAGCAAAACAGAAAACTCCACACCATCATGGGGAGTATTTTGGCAATTCGATTCGGGTCGGAGCTCCAACAAGCAAAGTAGATGCATCCAAGACCAACATATCCATCAAGCAAAGCCCACAACCAAAACCAACTCGATCTGGATCATATAGACCGCCAATTGGCGGTCTTGGACCGCTAATTGGCGGTCCATATTGCTCTGGATCCGCTAAGATTTGTGGAGCACGTGTATTAGTGTATTCTTAGTCTATTTTTGGTATTGGTTTAGTCCCACATCGGGGAATTGTCCCGGATTAGCTTTTTCCATGCCTGTAAATAGAACTCTTCACCTTCCATTGTAATCACTCATTGCTTGGTGGCATTCTCTCTACTAAGGACTGAGCCTTGAAGCAAAAACTCAAGGTAGAGAAGAATGCTACCTTCAATGTGAGTCATTTGTTAATAAAATAATTCTTCTAGTTTCTTTTAATCTTGTCTTTTAATTTGTGCATGTTTGTTTAGTCTTTCCTTTCCTTTTAAGCTTCTTTAATACTTCTTGCTTTCTTAGTTAACTTTCATTGCAGTATTATGCTTTCTTTTGTTAATATAGTTAGTGTAATGAGTAGTGAGTAGCTCCATCCCCATTTGGGGGTGGAGAAATATGTGATATAATCTTGTAGTGTATTAAGTGTGTTATCTTTATCCCTTGAGCTTTATATGATTTCCATAACCATCTAATGGGTTTTCACTCTTATCTTTGATATGCTAATGCTCTTGAATGAAGCTTAGCTTATGCTTTGATTAGTGGACCTATTCTATGGGGAATGATATGGTTAGGATATGGATGAAATTAATATTGGAAACACAATATGTAGTGTATGTGCTCTTGTTGCCTTTACTTTAGCTAATGTCTTGTATGTTTTAATGATGTAGTCTTATCTTAATTCATGTGGAGGCATAGTAGGGTCTAGTCTTTATACTTGAGTTCATTTAGCTTCATTCCAATTATTGTCTTGTATGTTTTAATGATGTAGTCTTATCTTAATTCATGTGGAGGCAAAGTTGGATGTAGTTTTATGATTTCATGCACTACATGTTGTGAGGAGCTTAATTGAACACACACAAACACATCTTCATATTCACATTATTTCTCTACCCCTATGGGGCTTAGGTTTATTGCTTATCTTCATTTCCTTTTTGCATCTTAGTGTAGTTTAGTGTAACCAACCTTTCTCTCCTTCTTTTTACCTCTCGCCTTCGAACAAACCAATCGTCGACACACCTCCCAGTGGACGACCCGTATTTGCCACCGCTTCAACGCGGCCGTGCGCTTGCGGTTAATATAAAACGATCAATCAGAGAGCTCTCCTAAACAAGGTTGTGAAGCTCTATTTATAAGCTTCCAAAGTGTTATAACCGTTGTGATTAATGTGGTAAATGATTGTGTAATATACAAGAAATGGAAAAGCTCAGGGCATTGTTCGGGACAAAAATGGTCGACCGAATCGGGCAAGGGGGTCGACCGTTTTCTTAAGTTTGAGGAAACGTTCAAACAGTCAAGCAATCGGTCGAACCAGGTTGGGCTATAACTCAAGTACACTTAAGTGAACGGTCAAACAAAAGTGGGAAACGGTCGACCATTCAGGAAGTTTTGGGCAGACAAAAGATAAACGGTTGAACTCAAGGAATGGTCTTGTTCGACCGAAAATTAGCAATCACTTTGGGCTTTAAGAGAAGACTACGTTCGGTCGATGGGGGTCTATGGAACGGTCGACCAAAAACTTCCAGCAAGTTCTAAATGACCAAAAGTGCTTCATCCGGTCGACCGCTAGGCAGGCATTAGTCGACCGGTGGCCAAGGAATTTTGGGGTTTTGGAAAATCCGACCGTTGTATAAAATGACAAGTCTAAAGGTCAAATGACATGTGTAGACGGTTGAACAAAATGGTACAACCGGTCGACCGGTACAACACTATAGGTGATTAGTAGCATATCATGCATCATATTCATGCTATATATCCTTTATTTTACCCCAATATTGTGCTACTCGAGTTGTTATTTGTAGTGTTTCAGGAATTAGGTAATAAAGAAGAGGAAGGAAGTAAAAAGGACCTAAATGTAACAAGTATGGACTGTTTTGGAAGGTTCTGGATCTTTTTGTAATGCTTAAGGACTAGATCGCAAATCAGGAAGGACCCGAGTGCAAACCCGGAGGGACCTGATTGTGAAGTGCAAAATATGGTGACACATGACTTGAATCAAATCAGTATTTCGCCTATTAAACTCAAAGTGATTCGATCCAGAAGACCAGGATTTCACCCCACGTGCCAAATGAAGAAATAAAGTGATTTAGAGTCGTCCGATTATTCTCAGATTAATCTTAACCATGTATTAGTCTATATATTGAAAGGAATGTGTTCTAAAAGTTTACTTTTAAATGTCAATTATTATGAATTGAATGAGAAATCATTTTGTTCCTTGTTTATGTTATTCGTCTTTTAGAAGTGTTAAGGAAGAGGCTCTTGGTCCTTAACCGTAGAGCTCTAAAAGATATTGGTTTACATAAAACAAAAGATATTCGCAATCATGGTAATTAACATGAGACATTAATTACCGAGTTAAGATTGTCGTGTTGGTCATAGATCATTGTAGCTCTACAAGTGAGTGACAAACGGGTACACAAAAGAGGAAAATATTACTTTTGTATACTGAATTGACCTAACAAGTAAAATATTATAGAAATGTGTTTCTGTGTCATTAATATTTTACTGTGTCCTTGGTCCTTTGATATGAGACTTATATCCGATTGCGAATACTGTCCTTGGTCCTTTGATTGTAGGGGTTAAACCGAAATTTGACTAGTCTGCAATACTGTGCAAAAAACGGTCGACCTCTAAACCGTAAACGGTCGACCAAATGTTGCACGATCGACCGAATGTGTCTCGATCGTAACAGGAATTTCTACTGTTCTTTTTCGGTCGACCGAAGTATATCGGTCGGTCGACCGAACATTGCGATGAAATTTTTGTGTTACGAACGGTCGACCGAGTTCATGAATGGTCGACCGAAACTTGGTCTAAACGGTCGACCGAACCTCCAACACGGTCGACCGATCCAAACGGTTACTGCAGAATTAATTTAAGAATTAGTTAGATCATGCAGTGAATTGGTCCATAACTGATTTAATTCGTGGCTGAGATTATTTGTTAGCAAATAATGGATGGTTAGATGGAAGTTTGCATGAAATCATGGGCAAGAGGTTGCACACGAATAGGTAATTTGGAGAGAACTTATAAATACAAGTTTATCTCATTACCTTATTAATTTAATTCATTATCTTCTTGTGCAAACATCTCTCTCCATAATTCTCCACGAATTTCACCTTAATTCTTGAGTTTAGTTGTAGTTTTCAGATATCTTCTTCTCAAGGGAACTAAAGAGGGGTTAGTTGTTAGATTCTAAACCCTATTGGAGATTGAGAAGCTAGCCCTTCTTTCTCCGATCTTGTTTAGAGTTTGGTGAATACTCGGGGGCATCCGGCGCAGCAACAAGCATCCTCAACGTCTCCGGATCTTCAAGAAGTTTTAGAGAACTTCTAGGTATGAATTTCGGAGCCCAATATTTGTTTTGATGTGTTTTAAGCAATCTTTGAAACAAATTGATGCATGCATGAAAAACAAATCGTAGAAAATATATGAATGATCCTTATTGTGCATAAAAATTTCGAAAATATATATGTACAATTAAACATGAAATCCTACATATATACCATTGTAATCCTTCATCTCCACCTCTTCTTCCTCCTTCCCCCGTTAGAGTAGGTTTTAGTTTCATGTTTTAGTAGTGTAATAAGGGGGTTGGAGAGGAGCAAACATTGTGTTTTATTTTCTTAATCTAGTTTAGTTCTTGTTCATTATGTTGATATTTTCCTTTGATGAAATTTCTTTTATGTTGTTGATTGTTTAATCTAGTCTTCTAAATTTCTTTCGTGGGTTTATGTTCTTTTCATGCTTTCATTAGTGTAGAGATGTAGTCCATCCCCATTGGGGGTGGAGAAGTAGGTGATTTGGTCATGTGATGGATTAGTGTGTGTTAATCTTAATCCTTTGAGCTTTACATGATTTCCATAACCATCTAATGGGATTTCACTCTTATCTTTGATGTGCTAATGCTCTTGACTGAAGCTTAGATTAGATTAGTGAGCCTATTTTTATGGGGAATGATGAGGTAAAGATAAGGATGGAGTGGAAGAGGGGAACAAGACATGTGCATGCATGTGCTCATGTTGGCTTTATCCTAATTAATGTCTTGTATGTTTTAATGATTGTGATAAATCTTATTTCATGCGGAGACATAGTTGGATTTGAGTCATTATGCATGTGAACATATTTGCTTCATTTCAATTATTGTCTTGTATGTTTTAATGATAAAATTTTATATTATTTCATGTGGAGGTAATGTTGAATTTGAGTTTTATGGATTTCATGTACGACATGTTTTTATGAGCGCATTTGAACACACAGTACACCACACATTTTCATTTATATGTTCTTTCTCTACCCCCTAAGGGTTCTAGTTTTATTGCTTATTTTCCCGACTTCCTTCGCATTGTAGTGTAGTTTCAACCTTCATCGTCATTTTCTTTCCCCACTCCAGTATTGTGAATCCGACTCACGCACGCTCCTTGTGGATCGACATGTGCTTTCCACCACTTCAACGTGGTCATCCACTTGCAGTATTATAACTGATTCAATCAAGTTTTTGGTGCCATTGTCAGGGAGCGTCGTTTTCGTATTTGAATTCACTATTTCGGTGGGGTTTTTCTTTGTTTTTTTTTGTTTTCGTTTCTGTTTTGGTGACTGGAAGGGGTCACAAGTGAACATGAGAACCTACTGGAGATTAGAAGGACACTGCTGAATTCGAGGGACCAAAATCCCTAGAAGATCCACCAGTAGCGGATTTCCATCCGTCAATGGCGGATTGGGTGAGCTATTTTTTATATCTGTTTCTATAGTAGATTAAAACGACAATAGATTTCCGTGCCATGTAATTACTAGAATTATGATTTAGACATAAGTCTAACTTGCAATAATTTCATTTTAAGCATAAATGATTGTTTTGTAAGAGCATCAACAAAACCGAATTAGGAAATTGGATGGACAGCGGTTCAAAATTGTTTTTGAACTTGTGGATGAATGAAAAATATTTTTAATGGATTTCAAAATGTTTTTCAAAGAATTGTTTGGGATTCTAGATGATTGATAAACTAGGTTGTATAGTTTATAGCAATATTGCGTGCATGGATGCTCGAGTTGTATTTGCAGGAATTGTGAGTTTATATGTTCCAAATCAGCGCCTATGAATGTTTGTAATTTACATGTAAAAGCCAAATTCTCTCTTTCTATCTTTAGATAATTGCATTGCATTTGAGAGGTTTTACATAGGACTTGCACTAGTCGTTTCGTCGAATGTGAGGAGCATGTTTATTTTCTGTAAAATCTACATCGTCGGTGCAAGAGGAAGTCGCCGCTGTAGCGCATCGATCAAGGATTAAAGGGAACATATAAACTCACACGATGTGGATTGTGTGAATGGTTTAATTTCTGTTTTTAATATTGCTATGCATGTGATGAATGTGTTGAATGTTAGGATGTGTATGAATGATAATATGCATGATAACCTAAAATTCTGAATCACATGTTAATATATGAAATTGTCCAACAAAATTAAGATTATTTTTCCTTCTTATTTCATCCACTAGCAGCCATCGATCGAGGGATACTCTGCTCGCCCTTAGCGGGAGATAGCTTCCTCAATCTTTGAGAATAGTGGGCGATATAATGGTTGTCTATTGTTGTGCCATGATTAGACATATGAGGTGTGTTTCACCCTAGTGAATCCCAAGTATGTTTAGTTGTGAATACAATGGAAAAACGTATCTCGTATCAAATGAAAATAAGTTTTCTTAACATTACCTAGAGCCCTCGCTCGGTTTTGGGAAAAAGTTTTTCTTACGAGGATAGGTCATATTCCCTCATAATTAAAACGACAAGAATCACAAGAGTTTGAAGATGCTAATGTTGCTAAAATTCAAAAAGGTTGTGATTAGAAAATGCTTTTCTTACCTTGATATTGTAATGTATTCGATAGCCCTTAGCTAGTCTATATTACAATTGATGGGATCTTGGATTGTTGCATTTATGGGCAAGATTTTTATTTGCAGCATTTACATTTGTATGTATGTATGATAAACATAAAATTGGCATTAAAATTCTGTATGATTTATTTTGTAGAAAAATGTCGAACATCCAACCTATCGTACGATCCATGATAGAAAAACACCCTTTAGCAAATGATGGCTCAAACTTCATAAGTTGGCAACTCAAACTCAACATCGTGTTAAAGTTTGAGAAACTATCTCACATTTTGGAAGGTCCAATCCCAAAATGGAATAAGAGATTAACCGATGAAGAGAAAGAGGCTGAAGCCAAGTGGGAAGACCAAGAGAACCAAGTTCACAGTCTCATGCTAGCATCCATGGGTGACTCGCTTCAAGCGAAATACTTGGATTCAAAACCCAAGAAGACCATGGAGGCTTTGTCTAAGATGTTCATGGATAGTGCCCGAAAGGAGCACTATAAGACCACCATCGCACTCACAAGGTGTCATATGGCGGAGGGAACATCGGTATCCCTGCATCTTCTCACGATGCAAGGGTACCTTGAGAAGTTGGCAAAGCTCTCTTCACCAATGCCCGAGGACATTGCTGAAGATATGATTCTTGGCTCTCTAGCCCCGTCCTTTAAGGACTTTGTGATGCATTATCACGTGCGTGAAAAAGGGATGAGTCTTGAGGAGCTGCACAACGCTCTCAAAACTGCTGAAGTTGACATGGGCAAGGGTAGAACAAGCATGTCATTGCCGTCCATGGGAGGAACCAAAAGATTGGTAAAGGAAAGGGCAAATCTACCAAAAGTGGTTCAATCAAGAGCAAGGGAGTAGGAGGTGCTCGTGCGAGTGCCTCAAGGGGGAAATCTCAGAAATCTCCAACTCCCAATACGGAGTGCTTTCACTGTGGTGAAAAAGGACACATCCGGCCAAATTGCCCCAAGTACAAGGAAGACCTTGACAACGGAGTGATTGAACGTCGGCGCCCCAAAAAGGCCAAAGGTATATTTGTTATTGAAATAAATTTAGCAACCTCTGTCCAGGATTGGGTAATTGATACCGGATCTTGTGCTCACATAGTTTCTAATGTGCAGCTGCTCATGGATAGGAAGGAACTCGTAAGGAACGAGGTAGAATTGAAGGTCGGAAATGGTGCGAACGTTTCTGCGGTTGCACAAGGTTATGTGGTGCTTCAATTATGTAGTGGTTTAAATTTATGTCTAAAGAATGTTTATTATGTGCCTTCTATTAGCAATAACATTATTTCTGTATCATGTTTAGATATGGATAATTTCAATATAAATATTTCAAATTCTTGCTTGTCTATATCGAAGAATGGTGTTTTCTATGCAAATGCATTCATAAGGAATGGTCTCTATTTGCTTGAATTGAATAATAAACAAATCTTTAATATCAATAACAAAAGACTTAAGACCACTCACGAGAACGATACTCTCTTGTGGCACTATCGTCTTGGTCACATAAATGAAAAGCGCATCAAGAAATTGCAAGAAGCTAACCTTCTTGGTCTACTTGATTTTAAATCATTGGAGACGTGCCAACCATGTTTAATGGGAAAAATGACCAAGAAGCCTTTCAAGAAGAAAGGTCCAAGGGCGAGTGGCTTGTTGGATTTGATACATTCCGATGTATGTGGTCCAATGAGTACTAGTGCACAAGATGGTTTCAGGTACTTCATTACGTTCACGAATGATTATAGTCGTTATGACTATGTTTACCTAATGAGAAACAAAAGTGAATGCTTTGACAAGTTCAAAGAATTCAAGAATGAAGTAGAGAACCAACTCGACAAGAAAATCAAGTCTCTACGAACGGATCGTGGAGGTGAGTACTTAAGTGCCGAATTTGACTCATACCTAAAGGAATTTGGTATTGTACCTCAACTCACCCCTCCCGGTACACATCAGTGGAATGGGGTATCCGATAGGAGGAATAGGACATTGCTCGACATGGTTCGGTCAATGATGAGTCATGTGGAATTACCTCTTTACTTTTGGAGTTATGCACTACAAACTGCGGCTTACACACTAAATAATGTTTCATCCAAATCCGTAGAGAAAACGCCTTACGAGCTATGGAGTGGTAAAACACCCAAGCTCAATTTTCTCAAGATTTGGGGTTTTGAGGCTTACGTCAAGAAATTGATGTCGACCAAACTTCAACCAAAAGCGGATAAGTGCTTCTTTATAGGTTATCCTTGTGAGACAAAAGGATACTACTTTTGGCATATCACCTCCAATCGAGTGATTGTAGAGAGGGATGCCACATTTCTGGAAAAAGAACTTTTGGAAAGAGTAAAAAGTACTGGGAGTAGGGTTCTGTTTGAGGAAACTCAAGATACTCTACAAGATCATGACATGAATGATGACATTCAAGATCATGAAGGCCCAACCGAGATTCCTTTGGTTAGTGGGAGCGTGAGTGAGAGACCCTCGCAAAAATTTTTGAGAGAATCTCAATCATCCCCACCTAGTGTACGTTCAAGAGTTGAACGTGAACCCACTCCTTAAGAAATTGTGGAAGAAGTTCGAGAGACACGAGAAGAACCAAAAGATCTAAGAAGGACAACGAGGGAAAGGAAGAAACCCGACTTGTATCTGGGACTTCATGAAATCATGATACTTGATACCAATGATCCATTGACCTTCCAAGAAGCAATGGAAAGGGAAGACTCCAAACTATGGCTTAAGGCCATGAAATCCGAAATAGAATCCATGTATGATAACCAAGTATGGAGCTTGGTTGATCTTCCTCAAGGTAAGAAGGTCACTCATAATAAATGGGTTTTTAAGAGGAAGATGGACATGGATGGGAACTTGACAACCTACAAAGCGAGGCTTGTAGCGAAGGGTTTCACTCAAGTTCAAGGAATTGACTATGATGAAACTTTTTCACCAGTTGCCATGTTCAAGTCTATTCGGATTATGCTCGATATTGCTGCATTTCATGATTATGAAATATGGCAAATGGATGTCAAAACGACGTTCCTTAATGGGAACTTGGAAGAGGATGTGTACATGGTACAACCTCACGGTTTTGAAGATCCAAAGAATAGCGAGAATGTATGCAAGCTTCAAAGATCCATTTATGGATTGAAGCAAGCATCAAGTTGTTGGACCAAACGCTTTGACGAAGAAGTGAAGAAGCTTCACTTCATTCAAAGTAAGGAAGAACCCTGTATATACAAGAAGGTTAGTGGGAGCCATGTAGTATTCCTAATCTTATATGTCGATGACATATTGCTCATGGGAAATCATATTCCTTTGCTTGAGCAAACGAGAAGTTCATTGAAATCTGCATTTTCAATGAAAGATATGGGTGAAGCTCAATACATCTTGGGAATCAAGATATATCGAGATAGATCCCGTAGACTCATTGGCCTCAGTCAACGTGCATACATTGACAAGGTCTTGGAAAGGTTCAAGCTGAACAACTCCAAAAAGGGCAGTGTGCCAATGAGTATGGGTGTGCAACTCAAGAAGTCTCAACATGCGCAATCACGTAAGGACTTAGAGTACATGAAGGATGTCCCTTTTGCTTCGGCAATTGGGTCGATCAAGTATGCGATGACTTGCACAAGACCCGATGTCTCATATGCTCTAAGAGTGACAAGTCGTCACCAATCCAACGCAGGTCCTGAGCATTGGACTGCGGTCAAGAATATCCTGAAGTACCTTAACCGGACTAAGGATAAGATTCTTGTTTATGGAGGACAAAGGGAGTTGATAGCCGAGGGATACTCGGATGCGAGTTTCATGAGTGATCCAGACGATAGAAGGTCGCAATCAGGATATGTCTTTCTTCTGAATGGTGGAGTTGTGAGTTGGTGTAGCTAGAGGGAAACCACTACGGCCGATTCAACCACCGCTTCAGGAGTAATGGTTGTCGCTGAAGCGAGCAAGGAAGGAGTGTGGATCAAGAAGTTCCTTGAAGAGCTTGGAGTAGTTCCCACGAGTGAGGGACCCATTGAACTATTTTGCGATAATAATGCATCTATCTCGCAAATCAAGGATCCTAGATCACACCACAAAGTGAAGTACATGGATCGTAAGTACTTCGTGACACGTGACCTCATCGACGAAGGCAAAATAAATCTTTTATGGGTGGACACCAACAGCAACACAGCTGATCCATTCACAAAACCCTTATCCCAAGCCAAGGGCGAAATGCATTTCGAGTTCATGGGATTAAGGAACCATGTAGATTGGCTTGATGATTGATATGTAATGGGGTTTACCCTAGTTATTATTGTTTTATACATTGAGTGTGTATGTGAAAGAAAAATTTAATAACAAGTGGGAGATTGAAAGGAATGTGTTCTAAAAGTTTTACTTTTAAATGTCAATTATTATGAATTGAATGAGAAATCATTTTGTTCCTTGTTTATGTTATTCGTCTTTTAGAAGTGTTAAGGAAGAGGCTCATGGTCCTTAACCGTAGAGCTCTAAAAGATATTGGTTTACATAAAACAAAAGATATTCGCAATCATGTTAATTAACATGGGACATTAATTACCGAGTTAAGATTGTCGTGTTGGTCATAGATCATTGTAGCTCTACAAGTGAGTGACAAACGGGTACACAAAAGAGGAAAATATTACTTTTGTATACTGAATAGACCTAATAAGTAAAACATTACAGAATTGTGTTTTCTGTGTCATTGATGTTTTACTGTGTCTTTGGTCCCTTGTATCCGGTCACTTAAGAATTGCTTAATTAGACTAGTGTCTTGAGCTATCGATGAGTGTAGTGTAAAGGCATTGGTTGGTTAAGTATGACTTTTGTTGGAGAAGATAGTTAGTCAAAAGATTATCATTGCCCCTCTTAATTGAGTGATGATATTAGTGGGCCCCTTGATAAAGCAAGGTTATAATGTAGACAATGTGATTTGAGCTAAGTCACATATTTGTAACTAGCTTAAAGAGATCAAGAAATGAATAATAATACAAAGATGACACAACACTACTTTGTGTGTATTCTTAATATCATGTGGCAAGGGACGGACACAAGTGGTGCACTCCATCACTAAATGGATCGGGTTTTGGTTCGAGTGGAATTAAGACATCTAACTAATTGGGAGCTATAATGTGTAGCTAGATACCGCTTATAGCTTGTGATATTAAGCTCTTAATATCACTGCCAACTTAGTTTAGATCCTCCCATAGGTCACACCACAAAACTGGGAAACAAGAAATGGGGATTTTGAGTTCATAAGGTGTGTCGGGTTTCATGTAGAAAATATGACACATGTGGTGAACAAGCAAAATCAAAATTATGTTGTGATTAATAACATAATTAGAATCTAAATTAAATTCATATGTGATGTATATATTATGGGGTGTAATGATTTATCATTACGTAGGATAATATGTTACATAAGTTGTGAACTTACTACTAATCCCGAATGTCAAATTTTGTAGGGGTTAAACCGAAATTTGACTAGTCTGCAATACTGTGCAAAAACGGTCGACCTCTAAACCGTAAACGGTCGACCGAATGTTGCACGGTCGACCAAAATATTGCACGGTCGACCGAATGTGTCTCGATCGTAACGGGAATTTCGACTTTTCTTTTTCGGTCGACCGAAGTATATCGGTCGGTCGACCGAACATTGCGATGATTTTTTTGTGTTACGAACGGTCGACCGAGTTCATGAATGGTCGACCAAAACTTGGTCTAAACGGTCGACCGAACCTCCAGAACGGTCGACCGATCCAAACGGTTACTGCAGAATTAATTTAAGAATTAGTTAGATCATGCAGTGAATTGGTCCATAACTGATTTAATTCGTGGCTAAGATTATTTGTTAGCAAATAATGGATGGTTAGATGGAAGTTTGCATGAAATCATGGGCAAGAGGTTGCACACGAATAGGTAATTTGGGGAGAACTTATAAATACAAGTTTATCTCATTACCTTATTAATTTAATTCATTATCTTCTTGTGCAAACATCTCTCTCCATAATTCTCCACGAATTTCACCTTAATTCTTGAGTTTAGTTTTAGTTTTCAGATATCTTCTTCTCAAGGGAACTAAAGAGGGGTTAGTAGTTAGATTCTAAACCCTATTGGAGATTGAGAAGCTAGCCCTTCTTTCTCCGATCTTGTTTAGAGTTTGGTGAATACTCGGGAGCATCCGGCGCAGCAACAAGCATCCTCAACGTCTCCGGATCTTCAAGAAGTTTTAGAGAACTTCTAGGTATGAATTTTGGAGCCCAATATTTGTTTTGATGTGTTTTAAGCAATCATTGAAACAAATTGATGCATGCATGAAAAACAAATCGTAGAAAATATATGAATGATCCTTATTGTGCATAAAAATTTCGAAAATATATATGTACAATTAAACAAGAAATCCTACATATATACCATTGTAATCCTTCATCTCCACCTCTTCTTCCTCCTTCCCCCGTTAGAGTAGGTTTTAGTTTCATGTTTTAGTAGTGTAATAAAGGGGTTGGAGAGGAGCAAACATTGTGTTTTATTTTCTTAATCTAGTTTAGTTCTTGTTCATTATGTTGATATTTTCCTTTGATGAAATTTCTTTTATGTTGTTGATTGTTTAATCTAGTCTTCTAAATTTCTTTCATGGGTTTATGTTCTTTTCATGCTTTCATTAGTGTAGAGATGTAGTCCATCCCCATTGGGGGTGGAGAAGTAGGTGATTTGGTCATGTGATGGATTAGTGTGTGTTAATCTTAATCCTTTGAGCTTTACATGATTTCCATAACCATCTAATGGAATTTCACTCTTATCTTTGATGTGCTAATGTAACGCCCCCAATCTCACGGGTACGCACACTGGGAAAGACTACAAGTGTCGCGATAAGAGACCTCCGCGACGACCGAAGGAGTTACAAAAGACACACCAAACAACGACTCGACAATACGTAGAGAGATCATACATGGATACACTAACATAAAACATAACTGAAAAGTGAGAGATTATCCATATATGGTAACAATGTCAAATACATTACATCGAGTTCAAAAGGGAAATACATCATAAATAACGCGGAACCAAAAGACAAACAGAAGAATCTGGTCGACGTGTCCCTCGTGTACAGAATCTTCGACTACTCGTCCAGTCTACCCTGTAAGAATCTAAGTACCTGCAAGCACCGCATCAACATATGCGTGAGTTTTCTATAAAGAAAACCCAGTATGCCCCATGCCCAATCGGAGTTATATAGAAGAATGCATGCAATCTATCTAAGACAAAAGCATCCGAAACAGAAACAGGAAAGCACATAATGCAACAGAAGGCTACGACTCCATAAGCCGTGTCGGACGGGCGCACCCGAATCATTCCTCAATAGGAACCAGAACACCAGCCTCGTTGGTCAAAGGCGGTCACTCGACAGTGACCCACCGCTCGGCACAAAGCGGTGCGCCGGATAAGTGTCCCAATTCGCGGCAAGTGGCCTACATGGTGCCATCGCGAACTTGGGAATACCTACCCTGAGACAGAATGGCAGCGCGCCTGCCCAGGACTTATCTTATGCCTGGCCTCCCAACGTGAAGGTCTTATGCGAATGGCCTCTCTAGCTAGAGGACCCACTCGTGGCCCGTCGACCCAAAAACAGAATGTGCCCAGAATTATTAATCAGATTAAATGCGATGCAAGCTACTTGAGCATCTAAAATCTATTGCATCTACAGTGTATGGAATGAGCTCAAGGAAAGGTATCCGGATACCCTCCTAACAGCCCCCAAACAAATAAAATCAGAACATCCCAATCAGGAATCAAACGAAACTCACAACAACAATCAATCATAACCGGATCAGCAAATCAAGATAATAGCTAATCGAGTCATCTACGGGTCATGATAAGGATGTTAAAAGGTCTGATATCCTAAGGGTCATACATAACCATATCATAACACTTCACTTCAGTAACATATAGACATGAGAGACGCAATAGAATGATGCAATACAACAAGATATATCAAAATCAAACTCCACAATAATCGGTAGCATGCATCCTTAATTTCAGAGTTTATATGCGATGATAACTGAAATCTCAGAGCATGATCAAAGTTGATATGGGTATGTATTACATGTATATCAGTAGGATAATCATGTTGGAACATGCATAAAATATCAGTAGACGATATAGATCTCTAAACTAGCATACATGCATGCAACGGGTTAATATGTTGCTTTAGAACATGACACGATCAGCACATGATATGAAAGAGGCCGTTTACATTCATAAGTGCATGCATGACTACAACATCAGGAATACACACACATCAGATCATATAACCACATTATCTGCTAGTGAAACACAACAAGTCATATAGAGCAAAACACATTCAACACATAGAGCACGATAACTAACCAAAGACAAGCTAACAACTTCAATCGACTCAAACAGATGCATGAGCCCTTGTCCATTCCAACCCATGTGCTTAGAGTATCCCTCTCAGGCCGTCTATGGTGGGAGAGAGTCAGTAGAGTTCCATCCAAGCTGCTCAGCCCAACAACCGAGCAAGCTGATGCACATGATGCACCAACCGCATGGCTAGCCCATTCAAGTGCATGCTGCTCAGACCGAGCTAGCCCATCAAGATCCCCCTCACCCTTATCATCCCTAGATTTGTTCCACACCTTTTCCTGACCTTTTCCACCATCTAGAAGAGCTGGACCAGCCAGCCGTTCCAAACAAAGAGTCAAAAGGGTTGAAGACAAATCCTAGTCGGATCTTGTGTGCACCAGCCACACCCAACCAGATCCGTGCCCACCCCAAAACTCAGCCCAGAAGAATCCTCATCCCTCCTGATCGGACCTCACTGGAGCTCACCGGAACCTCGGTCCCTCTGGCTGCCCCACAGCCAGCCCCATGTAGCGCATGCTCCATGCGCACGCTAGAAGGGAACTCGGTTGTTGGTGCAACCGATTGCACCAACCACCAACATGGTGTTGGCTGGCCCTCCAGCCAACACCCCCCTCCCATACAACTCTTCAAGGGTCAGGAGCATACCTGAATTCACGAAAAACTTTGCCCGAGATTACCGGAGATCAGCCACCCAGATCTTCGTCTAGTTGCTCCCAGAAGATGCACTCCAGCTTGCTCCACTTGACTCATCGAAGCTCCAACCACTAGCACACCGGAGAGGGAGATGGAGAGGGTCTGAATTTTGTAGGTGAGGGGGTGAGAGGGTAGGGATGGCTTGGGTTGAGGGGGTTTTGTTTGCAAACAACCCTCCAACTTCCATAGCCTTCATAGCTATTCAAGTCACATTAAGGCATGCCAAAATGGCACCATTCGAAAGGGATCCAAAAGCCACGAAAATGCACATCCAAACCCTAATGCAACCCTTCCAATTCCATGCCACTTCAACGTGGTTTTAGTCCAAAACCGACCCTACACTCACTCGGGCCCAAATTGAGTCGATCGAGTCGAACAACCGCGCGCTCGTCCGATGTGTCGCACCCCATCGACCAACGAGAAATCTGATCAAATCTACTCAAACAAGCATGCCATAACACAATTTGACATTCCAAGAAGTCAATTATGCCTAACCGCGGAGAGTGGACTTATTATTATTATAGCAGGAGAGCGGGTCTTACAACCTACCCCCCTTAAATAAATTTCGTCCTCGAAATTTGCTACCCTTAACTCTTAATAAGAGTTATGGATACAAACTCCTTACATCATCCTCCGGACCCAAACTTTGCAGTAACAAGAAAAACAAGGGACACTGCAAAAACATTGCCAACAATGGCCATAAGATAATGAAATACAAGTGTCATGATAGCCATAGATTCTGAGAACTAATCATGAACAAATCACATGAATCAAACAACTAACAATCTATATACGTATGACCTAACAGCAGCAAGCTAATCATGCATGATCATAATGTCTATTGACAACAAACTAATTAGGAAGGTCACACAAAATACAATAACTAAACATACATGAACATATAATATATTTATATCTACATGCACAAGGTGTATGAGAACAACAAATAAAACATGAAATTATTGACAAGATCTCGATAGACAATACCCATGCACAAGATATATCTAGACAGCAATTAAATCATGTGCTAATAACAAGAGCTCCATGCGTTTATATATCTACATGCACATGATGTATGAGGATAGCAATTAAGTTGTGTAATCATAATAAGATCTCGATGGCTAAATATATATGGGCATGATGTATCTGCACAACCAATAAATCATGGAATCATAGTCATAATATCACAACACAAACTTACTTGCATGCACATCATGCACATAACAGAAGCAACAAAAAATATAATAAATTAGGTATAGCACATGCCATAATAATTGTTGATCATGGGAATCAAACATGCAATCTGTGGAAGCTATGGTCATGATGAGATGATTACACAACACTTCACTCTACTATAACGCAATCATGGGTTTAGAATTCATTCATGTATGAATCTAAGTATGTTTAGGAGATATATGAGACTATATGCATAATACAAGATCCCACGATGCAATCATGATAATACGAGTGATAGGCGTCGATGCATGAATGGATGGCAAATCACTTTTCATTCCAAAATTTTAGAGCATAGCATCATGCACATAGTTGAATTAAAATGTTCGGTTAGCCTTTACATGTAGTGCGATTTCCTGTTTCCAACGATGATGTCATGCATACATGTATAGCTTCCTAACAATAATCTAAACATGAATATTCCCATAAATCTAGTAGCTAAATAATACATAGGCATGCAACATCTTAACAACCACTTAGTTAGGAAAGAATCACATGTATTTAGCAACTAAAGATGTATCAACATGTAGCACCTTCACAACATTTTAATTATGGGATAAAATAAAAACCAGATCTCAAAGGATAATTATACATGTATGTGATGTACCTAATTAGCAGAAAATGAAATTCAAACGATAGCATGTATTCAGTAGGAGAAAACACATCCATAACAAAAAGAGGTATCACGAAAGAGATACTACAAGCATTATATGACAGGAACATTAAATCTCAGACCACATGCACGTTAGTTCTAGCCACACTCAACATGATCAGAGATGATATGAACATGCACAAGTATATAACAATAAGATAAGGTTATGAAACATGCTTGTGATATCAATAGTCCAAACCGATTTATAAATTGATCTACATGCGTGCATTCAGATTTGCTTACTACTTATAAGCCATAGAATGAGTTGCATATAACATGGATGAGTTCTGATTTCATTTTCATGTGAGAGCATAACAAGACATATCAGAGGAGGTATACGAAAATTAGATTATATATGTGATATGGCTACTGCTGGAACGAAATCAAACTAGATTAGCAATCATAGCAATCGACACATATCAGCCCTACCGATTGCATTATCAACTATATGGAATTATGCAACTTATTCTCAGATGAGATGTCATGAATATATCTTAGGAAATAGTCTGATCAGAGCGTATACTTGTATGGTCGTTACTGGACTAAAATCAGAATGAGTCATGCTGTATTATTTAGACCTATTAGCTAGATCATGCATAGATATAAGGTCTGAAATCAGAGATGACTTATGAACTACTGACGTAACATGTCATGAAATAATGCAAGATTAGGTGACCTAAAATAGTAACCATTCATGTAACTAATGTCTGAATGAAATTATAAATCCATAGATGAATATAAGACCTAAATCCGCAAGCTCCTCATGCAAGGAAATCTGGACTCATTGCTCACTCACGCATAGACCTAGGATCAGTGATCAGTAATGATTCATGCAAATATCATCTTAACTAAGTCATGAAATAATGAAGGAGCATGAGTTCTAAAATCAGTAACACCCTACAAAAATCGCATGTTACAGTATGTTAAATACATTAACAGATCAATGAAGAAATCATAATTTCAACCACAAGAGATGGTAGCAAATCACGCACAACATGCATGCAAACACAACCCCGACTTGCTCCCCACAGCCCAGCCTCATCCCTTCTGGTTTCTTCATCAATCCAACAAAGAAAGCATGAATCAAGGGTCGTGCTAGTGGGAGAAAAGCCCAGCCAACCTCTGAAATTCGGATGGTGCTACACAGTCCACACTATCAGGTGGATCTTCACTTGTGCACTCCGAACCTAAGATCGGCTAACCCAATGGTGCTGGAGTAAACTTCATCCAACACCCACTCTACATCCTCTTATGCTAAGGGGGCAGAAGCATACCTGAAACTGGTGGAGAGGAGCCTTAGATTTTTGCTGGAATCCCGCTACAACTGCCTCCCATGCTTGCTAGCTAGTCGCCTCTTGCACTTGCACTTCTTGCTTGCTTGACTGGGTGGACTGGTTGGTGATCTCGACACCCAAATGGGAGGAGGCAAGGGATATGACAAAGGTAGATAGGGCTAGGTGGTTTTGGTCTCCAAGCAAACAAGGCAATCCACAAGAAAGCAATTTAATCAATGCAAATATGATCTATCACAATCAGAATGCAATTCTAAAAGATAGGAAATTACCGACAGGGTTTGGGCAAGATGCCCCACTGGTGAGTCTTTGGATTCTGTACACTTTAGGGACCGACCTGCTCTGATACCAAGCTGTAACGCCCCCAATCTCACGGGTACGCACACTGGGAAAGACTACAAGTGTCGCGATGAGAGACCTCCGCGACGACCGAAGGAGTTACAAAAGACACACCAAACAACGACTCGACAATACGTAGAGAGATCATACATGGATACACTAACATAAAACATAACTGAAAAGTGAGAGATTATCCATATATGGTAACAATGTCAAATACATTACATCGAGTTCAAAAGGGAAATACATCATAAATAACGCGGAACCAAAAGACAAACAGAAGAATCTGGTCGACGTGTCCCTCGTGTACAGAATCTTCGACTACTCGTCCAGTCTACCCTGTAAGAATCTAAGTACCTGCAAGCACCGCATCAACATATGCGTGAGTTTTCTATAAAGAAAACCCAGTATGCCCCATGCCCAATCGGAGTTATATAGAAGAATGCATGCAATCTATCTAAGACAAAAGCATCCGAAACAGAAACAGGAAAGCACATAATGCAACAGAAGGCTACGACTCCATAAGCCGTGTCGGACGGGCGCACCCGAATCATTCCTCAATAGGAACCAGAACACCAGCCTCGCTGGTCAAAGGCGGTCACTCGACAGTGACCCACCGCTCGGCACAAAGCGGTGCGCCAGATAAGTGTCCCAATTCGCGGCAAGTGACCTACATGGTGCCATCGCGAACTTGGGAATACCTACCCTGAGACAGAATGGCAGCGTGCCTGCCCAGGACTTATCTTACGCCTGGCCTCCCATTGTGAAGGTCTTATGCGAATGACCTCTCTAGCTAGAGGACCCACTCGTGGCCCGTCGGCCCAAAAACAGAATGTGCCCAGAATTATTAATCAGATTAAATGCGATGCAAGCTACTTAAGCATCTAAAATCTATTGCATCTACAGTGTATGGAATGAGCTCAAGGAAAGGTATCCGGATACCCTCCTAACAGCCCCCAAACAAATCAAATCAGAACATCCCAATCAGGAATCAAACGAAACTCACAACAACAATCAATCATAACCGGATCAGCAAATCAAGATAATAGCTAATCGAGTCATCTACGGGTCATGATAAGGATGTTAAAAGGTCTGATATCCTAAGGGTCATACATAACCATATCATAACACTTCACTTCAGTAACATATAGACATGAGAGACGCAATAGAATGATGCATTACAACTAGATATATCAAAATCAAACTCCACAATAATCGGTAGCATGCATCCTTAATTTCAGAGTTTATATGCGATGATAACTGAAATCTCAGAGCATGATCAGAGTTGATATGGGTATGTATTACATGTATATCAGTAGGATAATCATGTTGGAACATGCATAAAATATCAGTAGACGATATAGATCTCTAAACTAGCATACATGCATGCAACGGGTTAATATGTTGCTTTAGAACATGACACGATCAGCACATGATATGAAAGAGCCTGTTTACATTCATAAGTGCATGCATGACTACAACATCAGGAATACACACACATCAGATCATATAACCACATTATCTGCTAGTGAAAGACAACAAGTCATATAGAGCAAAACACATTCAACACATAGAGCACGATAACTAACCAAAGACAAGCTAACAAGTTCAATCGACTCAAACAGATGCATGAGCCCTTGTCCACTCCAACCCATGTGCTTAGAGTATCCCTCTCAGGCCGTCTATGGTGGGAGAGGGTCAGTAGAGATCCATCCAAGCAGCTCAGCCCAACAACCGAGCAAGCTGATGCACATGGTGCACTAACCGCGTGGCTAGCCCATTCAAGTGCATGCTGCTCAGACCGAGCTAGCCCATCAAGATCCCCCTCACTCTTATCATCCCTAAGTTTGTTCCACACCTTTTTCTGACCTTTTCCACCATCTAGAAGAGCTGGACCAGCCAGCCGTTCCAAACAAAGAGTCAAAAGGGTTGAAGACAAATCCTAGTCGGATCTTGTGTGCACCAGCCACACCCAACCAGATCCGTGCCCACCCCAAAACTCAGCCCAGAAGAATCCTCATACCTCCTGATCGGACCTCACTGGAGCTCACCGGAACCCCGGTCACTCTGGCTGCCCCACAGCCAGCCCCATGTAGCGCATGCTCCATGCGCACGCTAGAAGGGAACTCGGTTGTTGGTGCAACCGATTGCACCAACCACCAACATGGTGCTGGCTGGCCCTCCAGCCAACACCCCCCTCCCATACAACTCTTCAAGGGTCAGGAGCATACCTGAATTCACGAAAAACTTTGCCCGAGATTACCGGAGATCAGCCCACCCAGATCTTCGTCTAGTTGCTCCTAGAAGATGCACTCTAGCTTGCTCCACTTGACTCATCGAAGCTCCAACCACTAGGACACCGGAGAGGGAGATGGAGAGGGTCTGAATTTCGTAGGTGAGGGGGTGAGAGGGTAGGGATGGCTTGGGTTGAGGGGGTTTTGTTTGCAAACAACCCTCCAACTTCCATAGCCTTCATAGCTATTCAAGTCACATTAAGGCATGCCAAAATGGCACCATTAGAAAGGGATCCAAAAGCCACGAAAATGCACATCCAAACCCTAATGCAACCCTTCCAATTCCATGCCACTTCAACACGGTTTTAGTCCAAAACCGACCCTACACTCACTTGGGCCCAAATTGAGTCGATCGAGTCAAACAACCACGCGCTCGTCCGATGTGTCGCACTCCATCGACCAACGAGAAATCTGATCAAATCTACTCAAACAAGCATGCCATAACACAATTTGACATTCCAAGAAGTCAATTATGGCTAACCGCGGAGAGTTGACTTATTATTATTATAGCAGGAGAGCGGGTCTTACAGCTAATGCTCTTGATTGAAGCTTAGATTAGATTAGTGAGCCTATTTTTATGGAGAATTATAAGGTTAAGATAAGGATGGAGTGGAAGAGGGGAACAAGACATGTGCATGCATGTGCTCATGTTGGCTTTATCCTAATAAATGTCTTGTATATTTTAATGATTGTGATAAATCTTATTTCATGCGGAGACATAGTTGGATTTGAGTCATTATGCATGTGAACATATTTGCTTCATTTCAATTATTATCTTGTATGTTTTAATGATACAATTTTATCTTATTTCATGTTGAGGTAATGTTGAATTTGAGTTTTATGGATTTCATGTACGACATGTTTTTATGAGCGCATTTGAACACACAGTACACCACACATTTTCATTTACATGTTCTTTCTCTACCCCCTAAGGGTTCTAGTTTTATTGCTTATTTTCCCGACTTCTTTCGCATTGTAGTGTAGTTTCAACCTTCATCATCATTTTCTTTCCCCACTCGAGTATTGCGAATCCGACTCACGCACGCTCCCTGTGGATCGACATGTGCTTTCCACCACTTCAACGTGGCCATCCACTTGCAGTATTATAACTGATTCAATCAAGTTTTTGGCGCCATTGTCAGGGAGCGTCGTTTTCGTATTTGAATTCACAATTTTCGGTGGGGTTTTTCTTTGTTTTTTTTTTGTTTTCGTTTCTGTTTTGGTGACTGGAAGGGGTCACAAGTGAACATGATAACCTACTGGAGCTTAGAAGGACACTGCTGAATTCGAGGGACCAAAATCCCTAGAAGATCCACCAGTAGCGGATTTCCATCCGTCAGTGGCGGATTGGGTGAGCTATTTTTTATTTCTATTTCTACAGTAGCTTCCTTTGTTTATTTTCAGTTGTTTCCTATCACTTTTGATGCAATGCATGCTCTGTGTTAGTGTTAAAAATTAATTTGGCTTGCATGACCCCTTGTTAAGACAACTTGTACCATAAAACTCAAAGCAAAAGAATAGACTTATTTCCATCTAGGTCATACATCATTTGTAGACCTTGCATGCATTTGTCTTTTCTTTTCTTTACATTTCTGTTGTAAATTACTGACGTGAGGTACGTGCACCCAATCTCTTATTCACGCAGGTTTAGATCATGCATTAGTAAGTAAGGTGTATTGTAACAAGAGTGAGGTGAGTGCTTGTTGGGTGAGTTGCTTGCTAGCTTAAGCTTTCAAAACATCCTTAAGGGGCACCACCTATAGTCTTCAAGATAAGGTGGTGGATTTCATCACCCCTTCCTTAGCCCCAAAAACCACACTCAAAGGAAGCCTTAATCTAAAATCAAGTACACATTGGCCAATAGGACTCGGGCGCATTAGGAGAGTGATCCGGTCACGACTGTCATGGCCTGATCGGTGTTGCCCACTTTGTCGATAGTAGGAGAGATGAGATCTCCGGATCTTGGCTCACTTGCTGGGCTTTGTGGTGTTAATCGTAGGGAGGTGAGGCGTGTTGAGTCTGTGTGACCTTGCAGTTAGGCGTCGTGTAACTGTAAGGACCCATAGCTAGCCTAAGCTTGTGTGAGCCGTGTTTGCTAGACTAGGCTTCTACCATCCCCCACTGCCCACGCTTGCTTTAGGGATTCTTCCCTTCTCCTTTGAGTCATCTTCTTCTCACCTACTTCTATGTTCTAGTCTCCTCCCCTTTACACTCTTTGCTAGCATTTTAGGGTCGAGTACAGTACTTTTTGCGAGCTTGGCCTCGTGGTGGTGAGAGTGGTCGACTCGAGAGTTCTTTGTCGAGATGGGTGGTTACGTGGGTGACCATCCATTTCCTTGTGGGGACCAGCACTATTCTCCCTGGTATTCCAGACCCATGCATCTTGGCGTGCCTCAGACAAACACCCTTTATGGTTGGAACGATCTTAATTGTGTGGCTGAGCAATCTTCAAATTGGGGTAATATGAGAGAGGCACCGACTACTAGACCACCATCTAGTTATGTCAGATCATATTTTAGTCAACAAACTGAGACATTACAAGAACCTTTGGCCTCTTTCATGCATGTGGTAGACGACATGAGTGCACCGGTAGCTCCAGTAGTTGTACCGTGTGACTATTACGGGTGGAGTGGTCACGTTTTCGGGGAATGTTCTTATGTTCCCCCAGAGCCTGAGTATGAGCACACATTTTCCCAAAATGCTCAATGTGACCTTTACGCATCCGCGTACAAGCCAAGAGGGATGGATTTGTGGGGAAACAATTCTTATTCAAATTCTTATACATCATTCCCACCCCAGTATCCTCCTCCCGAATACCCAGAATTCTACCAACACCCTACTCTGAATCGTTGGACTCATTCTCAACCAATCAACATCCAACCCAACAATTTCCCAAATTCTGACTTGAGGCTCACGGTTGACTCCAAACTTGATTCCTTAGAACAAACCCTCCAAACGTTCATGGAAACTACTCAAAATATGTTGAAGTCCACTCAAAATTCCTTGCAAACTATGGAAATCCAAGTGAGTCAGATGACAGAACAAATAAGTAAACGTGATCTGTGTGGCCTTTCTAGTCACCATGAGGATTCACCTTTTGATATCGAACCACCACCACATCAACAAATTCAAAGCACAATCTGTCAGAGTCAAACTCCTAGTCCGTCTGAGGGACTTGGGGTTTTAATTCATGATCACATGGTGGGGGATTCGATCCAAATTGAGAATAACATGGACCAACTTAATTATGAGTCGGCACAGGATTGTGCCTTATCTTTTTGTCACGTGACCCTTGAGCCACATGATCTTGTTTTCGTGCCTCTTAAGGACCCACTTATGGATGAGCAAAAACTCCCTAGTACCCTTAATTTCAAATGACCTGATGAGAGTTTGCCTCTCGCTATTGTTCCTGATCATCTTGGAAATGATGGGACATCAAACAACTACATTGCCAATGAGGGTATTGGGAGTGCCTTAGAGGATACCTTGGGTAAGAGACCCACATTCTATTACCCTGGTGAGTCGGACATGCATAACAAGGTTCCTGACCACATTCTGACCCACCGGCCTATTGATTGGAGAGTTTGGATTGACGATCATAACTTCAGTACCACAACGGAAGAAACTATTCTTCCGTTGCACAATATTTCCCAAACACTTGAGAAGTTTGAGCTCTTTCAGTTTGAACCTTTGAATCAGACGCTTTGGCCCCAATTCATGAACATCTCCTTTCATCTTGTGCTCTTTGTGAGGGGCGCACGCATGAGTATCTTGGCCCCGCGTGGTGTCATGTTCCTATTCCAAGTGCATTGACCCACTTTTGAGGTTCCCATTTGATATTATTTGACAAATGAATATGTGAACTTATTTTTGTACATAGTTATATTTCAAAAAAATACAATAAAAGACTCCATGAGTGAGCACTGATTGTTGTGGCCCCAATCCCTATGTATTTGGGTCCCATTTCTTTCACGTATTTGTATCCCTTCTTTAGCATCTCACAGGTTTTGAGGGAAATTTGAGTTTGTGTCCATCAACATAACCATGAAAATTTCCTTATGCTTCACATTGGTGAGATCTTGTCTTTTTCAAGCGCATATCCATGTAGAATCATGCTCACATTCATTGAGGACAATGCATGAAGTAAGTGTGGGGGTGTTTTACGTGTGTACATAGTCGAGTCGTTATCATTTTGTTTTTGTTTTCTTTTTTTTGCATTGTTAGGGGCATGTTAGTGTGCTGCATTTAATATCGATATATCTGTTTGTCATGATCCTTGGGTGACTTGTCTTCTTTTGCCTGCCTTGTGCTTTAAATTTTCACATTTCTTTCAAAATCTTCATGCGTTTGCGAAAGAAAATGTTTTGTTGGTTTTGCATGTGTGTAGCATGTGTGTAGCTCCCAAAATTTTCTTGACTTGATGCATTTCGATATCTAGTACACCGGTTTTAGGCCTTATCTAGTCGTTAAGATGCACCTGGTTTTCCCTATGGGGAGAGTAATCATAGGCTTTTAGTACTCAAACAAATAAAGAAGTACACCTTGAACCTAGTAAGTTGAATAATTCGTGTCTGTTAATATATAGGAAGTTTGTTTTAGTGAAGGACCTTTTAACTCCTGTTGTGAGACATTAAGTGTAGGGGTTTTGATTCAGGTGTAGATAAGAAATAAGAGAGTAGTGTTCTCTCTTCTCGCACGGCTCCTATCACTTGGGAAATTAGGTCCAAGGGGACATTGTGCCTGGTGCTTTTGAGTCATCTGACTTGGGATGCACAGACCGAACTCCCGTTACACGGGGTAGGGATTGCCCTATGTGGAGATGTGGGGAAAGGTGTACATGATAGTGTAAGTCCGCATAGGCAATGATGCACGAAACCTGACCTTGGGAGAATTACAAACCAACTAGAAAACAAATAAGAAAAACTAGAAAAAAATAAAAGAAAAAAAGGGTAATGCAAATAAGAACCTTAATAGACTATAGTTTTTATAACTTGAGGATGTTAAGGTTGTCCATGTTTTTCACTTAAGTCCTTAATTAACTTGCACGAATGATTCATTAGGCTAGGTGTATGGATTGGATAAACATATAGAGTCGGCCCGTAGTATTACCGTTTCCAATGATCGACAAAAATGGGTCCAACGAATCGTGTTGCTAGATTGAATAACGCATCAATATTCGGATTTTGTGGGTATATCCGCTGAAAACCCTCACGAGACACCACTCTTCTTTGGAGAGAAGGAGGTTTAACGACTTGTTGCATGTACTATGTGCAATCGTGATACCTACGAAAGTGAGTTAGCATTTCCCAATTTTTCGTATATTTTCCTTTCATTCATTTTTCTATTTCTTTGTTTTTCTCGGGACTAGCAAAATGTAAGTGTGGGGTATTTGATTAGTAGCATATCATGCATCATATTCGTGTTATATGTCCTTTATTTTACCTTAATATTCTGCTACTCGATTTGTTGTTTGTAGTGTTTCAGGAATTAGGTAATAAAGAAGAGGAATGGAGCAAAAAGGACCGAAATGTAACAAGTATGGACTGATTTGGAAGGTTTTGGACCTATTTATAATCCATAAGGACTGGATCGCAAATCAGGAAGGACCCAAGTGCGAACCCAGAGGGACCTGATTGTGAAGTGCAAAATATGGTGACACACGACTTGAATCAAATCAGTATTTCGCCAATTAAACTCAAAGTTATTCGAGCCAGAAGACCAGGACTTCACCCCACGTGCCAAATGAAGAAATAAAGTGGGACGCAAAATTTCAACCGGATCAAAACGCTCCAATTGGGCTTCAATGTTGGTTGTAATTCGGGTTGTCGGGGCAGAGCATTCCTGGACTATCAGATGTGATTTAGAGTCGTCCGATTATTCTCAGATTAATCCTAACCATGTATTAGTCTATATATAACATTGTAATCCCTCATCTCCACCTCTTATTCCTCCTTCTCCGGTTAGAGTAGGTTTTAGTTTCATGTTTTAGTAGTGTAATAAGGGTTTGGAGAGGAGCAAACATTGTGTTTTATTTTCTTAATCTAGTTTAGTTCTTGTTCATTATGTTGATATTTTCCTTTGATGAAATTTCTTTTATGTTGTTGTTTGTTTAATCTAGTCTTCTAAATTTCTTTCATGGGTTTATGTTCTTTTCATGCTTTCTTTAGTGTAGAGATGAGTAGAGAGTAGTCCATCCCCATTGGGGGTGGAGAAGAAGGTGATTTGGTCATGTGATGGATTAGTGTGTGTTAATCTTAATCCTTTGAGCTTTACATGATTTCCATAACCATGGAATGGGATTTCACTCTTATCTTTGATGTGCTAATTCTCTTGAATGAAGCTTAGCACATGCTTAGATTAGTGAGCCTATTTTATGGGGAATGATGAGGTTAGGAAAAGGATGGAGTGGAAGAGGGGAACAAGACATGTGCATGCATGTGCTCATGTTGGATTTATCCAAATTAATGTCTTGTATGTTTTAATGATTGTGATAAATCTTATTTCATGTGGAGACATAGTTGGATTTGAGTCATTATGCATGTGAACCTATTTTCTTCATTTCAATTATTGTCTTGTATGTTTTAATGATAAAGTTTTATCTTATTTCATGTGGATGCAAAGTTGAATTTGAGTTTTATGGATTTCGTATATGACATGTTTTAATGAGCACATTTGAACACACACTACACCACACATTTTCATTTCCATGTTCTTTCTCTACCCCCTAAGGGGTCTCGTTTTATTTCTTATTTTCCCGAATTCTTTCACATTGTAGTGTAGTTTCGACCTTCATCGCCTTTTTCTTTCCCTACTCGAGTATTGTGAATCCGAGCCGCGCATGCTCCCTATGGATCGACTCGTGCTTTCCACCGCTTCAATGCAGTCGTGCACTTGCGGTATTATAATTGATTCAATCAATAGGCTAACAGAAATAACTGACCCAATCGGTCTAAGTGGGAATATGTTCAGTCGACCGATTGGCACGTGCATATTAGGTTTAGGTTTCAGTGTTTTCTGGTCTATGTTTGAGTGACCTATTTATGTCCAATTGATTTGATAATTTGTGTGTGATTTCTATGAGGAACCCAGTGTGTATGTGAGTAGATATTTACTCTAGTATGCTCAAGTATACACAAGTTCCTAAGACTCAATTACAAGTAAAATTTCATGTCTTTAATAGCTTGATCACATGTCTTGACTTGAATTCATTTCTTACTTGAGTATTGATCATTATAGATGTTAGAACAAAACAATATATATGCTATGCATAATGTGTGCCACTCTACATTAGATTGTGATTAAGATTAGGTTGATTAAATAACAAAAAACATGGATTAAGGCCTAAAAGCCAACAATCTCCCTTTTTTGATGATGACAACCGATCTTAATAGTCTTAGTACTTGAAATTTAAAGAAGTAAATTATGCATGAAAATGCTCCCCCTAAGTGTGTGCATAGTTTTTTTGTCAATTGTAAGCAAATTTCAAGTTTTTACCCATAATATTCTCTCCCCCTTTGACATCCATCAAAAATAAGATTTATCATGGAATTTATGATGTCTTTTTCTTGTAATGAAGTTGCTCCCCCTTAATTTTGCACTTCATTACTCTTTCTAGATAAAGATTTTCAATAAGCTCCCCCTATCAATATTGATTGGTCTATTAAGCTCAATTTTCTCCCCTTTGCGACATCCATTTAAAATTGTGACATAGGAGCATGTGATATTTTCCCCCCATTTTAGTATTTTCAATGAAAGATATAAAAGATATTACACTTAAGAATTCAAGGTACTAGATTAGAACCAAATTATCAAGAATGAAGAGGATTGAAAATTTTACCCAACTTTTGATCCTCGAATTGGTTCCAATCTTCTTTCGGTGATACAACCGGCTTGAGATTTGGACTTTGAATACAATGGTCGGTCACCATCTATCTCCCATCTTCTAAGTACCTACAAATGTAGATCTAGGTACACAAACTTTGGGTCCTTGAACATTAGCTTTGGGAACTCAAACCATCTTGGTTTTGGGAGCCTACACACTTGAGGAACTATACTTCCTCCTCCTTTTTCTTCTTCTTCCCTTATTTTCTTCTCCTTTTCTTTTCTCTCATTTTCACTCTCCTCCTCCTTTTCTCTCTTCTCACTTCTTATACCTCTTCTTTCCTTCATTTCTCCCTTGTCTTTCTTGAGGTATTTGAAAAAATCTTTGGCTAGGACCTCAATGTACTTATCTTCTACTCTCCCCCTTGGTTCATCGGCATTTCCATGTAATGCCAAGGTGGGGTTCTTCTTTGACGCTTCTTTCTCCTTTCAATGACTTATTTGGAGCTCATAGGCCATGATGTTTCCAATTAGTTCCTCCAAATTTAATTGGGAAAGATCATGCGCTTCTTCAATTGTGACAACCTTTTTTTCCCATTCGTTTCTTAGCGACCGGAGGAACTTCCTTATGATTTCTCCTTCATTAATCTTTCTTCCAAGCACACAAAGGGAGTTAGAAATATCGGTGAAGCGAGTGTTAGTCTCACTTATGTTTTCACCGGGTAGCATAGGAAAAACATTCATATTTATGCATAAGGAGACTAAGGTGTGTTTCTTTAGTATTACTATCTCCTTCATGATGCATTTGTAATCTATGTCAAATCTTATATGCACTCTCACAACCCCTAATCCTATTGTATTCTCCATCATTAAAGCCACAATAAAGAATGTTCATGATTTTGGAGTTCATCACAACTTCTTTCATTTTAGCCCTAGTTAATGTGGATAATCCCTCTATATGATTAGATGTGGATGTCATGTTAAAATACGGTTAAGTATATGAAATTTAGCACCTATGCTCTGATACCAATTGTTGGATCGTTATGACCCTAATTTTCTAAGCAATTTGTAAGTTAATCTCTACTTAAGATAACAAGATGATCAGTGGAAAGAATTTAAACAAACAAGTAGAGAAATGCAAACCACAATGGACACCGGGGATTTTTATAGAGGTTTGGCCACTCTCCTACGTCCTCTCTTGCAAGTTCCGCTCGATACTTCGAGCTCCGCTCACGTTTTCACTAACCACTCCCCGTTCCCGACCGGCAGAGAATGCCTTTACAATCTTCAAGCTGGTGAACAACCATCGCCTACCTTGGCTCCTCCTCTCACAATCCGAAAGGGATGCTTTGGGCTATCACCGAACCCTTTACAACCTTGATGACCGCAATAAATAACCAAGAGTATTGACACTCTAACCTTGAGCACACTTAGAGTATGATAAGATTTGGGATCTTAACTGTAGAAGTGGAAGCTTTGAGTGTTTGCGGATTCTCTCTAATGTAGGAGATAAATAGAAGTGGGAGAGTTCTCCTAAACAAGGTTGGGAACCTCTAATTATAAATGGTCGAACTCAAGGAATGGTCTTGTTCGACCGAAAATTAGCAGTCACTTTGGGCTTTAAGAGAAGTCTACGTTCGATCGATCGGGGTCTATGGAACGGTTGATCGAAAACTTCCAGTAAGTTCTAGATGATCAAAAGTGCTTCATCCGGTCAACCACTAGGAAGGCATCGGTTGACCGATGGCCAAGGAATTTTTGGCTTTTGGAAAATTCGACTGTTGTATAAAACGACAAGTCTAATGGTCAAATGACACGTGTAGACGATCAAACAAAATGGTAGTACCGGTAAACCGGTACAACACTATTGGCTAATAGAAATAACTGACCAAATCAGTCGAACTGAGAACATGTTCGGTCGACCAATTGAAAATCTAAAGAACATATCCAAAAATGGGTCGGATCTGGGAAAATGTGACCGCAATTGGTGGTCCAAGACCGCCAATTAGCGGTCCGTTTGTCTCCGAATCCGACCCGGTTTCTCCAGGACATGGGTTATGTGTTTATATGTATTCTGGGAAGGTTTCATTAGCCTCATACCGGGGGATTGTCCCCGGTTATCTTTTTTCATGCCTACGAATAGAACTCTTCCTCCTCATTTGTATTCACACATTGCTTTGGTAGCACTCTCTCTACTTGGAGTAAAATCCTTGAAGCAAAAACTCAAGGTGGAGAAGAATGTCACTTGCAATGCGAGTCATGTTAATAAAATAAATTTTCTTAGTTTCTTTTAATATTGTCTTGTCTTTGAATTCTTGCATGCTTCTTTAGTATAGTTTCCTTTCATTTAGCTTCTTTAATATTTCTTGTTTCCTTAGTTTAATTGCCTTTCATTAGAATGTTTCGTTTTGTTAATGTAGTTTGTAGTGTAATGATGAGTGAGTAGTTCCATCCCCCTTTGGGGGTGGCGATGGTGTTCATACATGCATTAAAGAATGGAAATGAATGCTTGTTGAAATGTGTTGATAAATGTGAATGTATGCTTGCTTGTTTAGAGAAGAACACTTCACTTGATGGGTTTTGTCACAACAATTAGACACCTTTCATGCTTTTTTAGGTTCTGAAATAAACAACTTGTGTATGTGAATGTTAATCAACTAGGTTAGTGATTGGATTGATAGGTTTTGCCATAACGATTAGACACTTCCTCTACATGAAAATACTACTTACATTTGTGCCTATTGAATGCATTCTTCACCATCTTATTATATGTGTGCATACACTCCACCCCTTAGGGGTTTTCCTTACGGAATTTTATCTTACTTTTAGTAGTCTTGAGCATTCATCTTTCTCCTTTGTTAGTTTCTAGTTTAGTGTAGCTTAGGTTGGCATAATCACATCTCTTCTCCCTTATTTGCCACTTGATTTCTAAAGAACCAGAGTCGACACACCTCCTTGTGGATTCGACCCGTACTTGTTGCGTCTTCACCGACGCCGTGCACTTGCGGTATTAAAACGATCAAACAAGTTTTTAAGTTGTTGTCGGGGAGGTGCTCTGTCCAGACTTTGGTTTGGACGATTCGAGTGGTTTTAACTTTTTGTTTGTAGTATTAGTTTGTTTTAGGAGCTTCCAAAGATCAATAGGCATCGCCATGAGAAGCCGGGAAGGAAACAGAAGCAAACTGACCGCCAATCAGCGGTTCTGGACCGCCAATTGGTGGCGTGATGAGCTCAAAATTTCCTCTCATTTTTTCTGGTTGTTTCTACATTCACTAGGATATCTGGGACCTCAATTTGGAATGTTTTGACTTGTAGTTTGCTCCCATATTAACAATTAAGTCCCTTTAATCAACTTGGACCTTAAAACTCAAAGCAAAAGATTAGATTGATTGTCATCTAGGTTATGCATTATTTGTAGACCTTGCATGCAATTGTCTTTTCTTTGCTTTACATTTTTTGTTGTTGATTGCTGGCGTGAGGTACGTGCACCCAATTCTCTCATTCGTGCATGGTTAAAGCATGCATTAGTTAGTAAGGTGCATCGGGACAAGAGTGAGTTGAGCGTCTGATTGGAGAGTTGATTGTTAGATTAAGACTCCAAATGCTACTAAGGAGGGGTTGTCCCATACAAGAAAGGTAGGGGATTTCACCACCCATTCCTTTGCTCCAAAAATCACTCTTAATCAAAGCCTTAATTCTAAAAGCAAGTAGACATTGTCCCAAAGGATTTGGGACGCACTAGGAGAGTGATCGAGTTGAGACCGTGATGACCTGATCCGCGTCGTATGCCTTGTCAAAAGTAGGAGGTACTGGATCTCTCGATCTGGTATCACTTTCTGGACAGTGAGGTCTTCATTGTAGGGAGGTGAGGCATGTCGAGACCAGTCATCTCGAAGTTAGGCGTCGTCTAGTGTTTAATCATTTTAAATACCGCAAGTGCACGACCGCGTTGAAGTGGTGGCAAGTACGGGTCGATCCTCAGGGAGTTGAGTAGCCTCTGGTTTTTCAGAAATCAAGTGGCAACAAAAAGGGAGAAGAGTTTGTCTATGCTAATCTATGCTACACTAAACTACTAAGAAGAAAAATGAAAAGTAAAGCAACTAACGATTACTTCGAATCAAAACTAACAGTTGGAATCAAGAAGAGAAAGACCCCTAAGGGTGGAGTGTGTGCACACATGTAAAAAGATGGTGAAGAATGCATTCTATAGGCACAAATGTAGGTAGTGTTTTCATGCATAGGAAGTGTCTAAAGGTTATGGCAAAACCTATCAATCCATTCACTAACATAGTTGATCAACATTCATATACACAAGCTGATTATTTCAGAACCTAAACAAGCATGGGAGGTGATTGATAGTTTTATATTTAACCGCAAGTGCACGGCCGCGTTGAAGCGGTGGCAAATACGGGTCGTCCACTGGGAGGTGTGTCGACACTTGGTTTATTCGAAGGCGAGAGGTAAAAAGAAGGGAGAAAGATGTATTACACTAATCTAAACTACAAAGCTGAAATGAAATGCAAAAGGAAATGAAGATAAGCAATAAAACTAAGCCCCAAAGGGGGTAGAGAAATAATGTGAACATAAAGATGTGTGTGTGTGTGTGTTCAATTAAGCTCCTCACAACATGTAGTGCATGAAATCATAAAACTACATCCAATCTTGCCTCTACATGAATTAAGATAAGACTACATCATTAAAACATACAAGACAATGATTGGAATGAAGCTACATGAACTCAAGTATAAAGACTAGACCCTACTATGCCTCTACATGAATTAAGATGACTACATCATTAAAACATACAAGACATTAGCTAAGGAAAAGGCAACAA
The DNA here is from genome assembly GCA_963682175.1 of Triglochin maritima. NCBI lineage: Eukaryota > Viridiplantae > Streptophyta > Magnoliopsida > Alismatales > Juncaginaceae > Triglochin > Triglochin maritima. The sequence goes on from OY821785.1 coordinate 11,316,873, forward strand.
GAGTACATACACTACAAATTGTGTTTCCAACATTAACTTCATCCATATCCTAACTTTATCATTCCCCATAAAATAGGTCCACTAATCAAAGCATAAGCTAAGCTTCATTCAAGAGCATTAGCATATCAAAGATAAGAGTGGAGACCCATTAGATGGTTATGGAAATCATATAAAGCTCAAGGGATAAAAATAACACACACTTAATACACTACATTATTATATCACATATTTCTCCACCCCCCAAATGGGGATGGAACTACTCACTACTCATTACACTAACTAATTTAGCAAAGGAAAACATAATACTGAAATGAAATTTATACTACTTAAACAAAAAATATTAAAGAAGCATAAAACTAAACAAACAAACAAGCATGCAAATGAAAGGAAATTAAACTAAGAGAGAAACAACATCATTAAGAGAAAACTTATATTATTAACTCACTCAATTACAAGTAGCTCTTCCTCCACTAGAGTTTTGCTTCAAGGCTTCACTCTTAGTAGGGAAGATGGCCACCAAGAGGGAGATGGATACAATGGGAGGTGAAGAGTTCTATTTATAAGCATGGAAAAAGCTAATCCGGGACAATCCCCCGATGTGGGACTAAACCAATACCACAAATAGCCTAAACACATGCTAATACAAGTCCAGGAAGAATCTTGGCTGATTTGGGCTTAACCAGACCGCCAATTGGCGGCCTATAAAGCCCAGATCCGGCTGGGTCTTCTGGTGGGCTTGCCTTGGTGTGTTTCTTGGTCTTGGATGCATCTAGCTGGCTTAGTGGAGCTCCGACCCGAATCGAATTGACAAAATACTCCTCATGATGGTGTGGAGTTTCCTGTTTTGCTCTTAGGTCCTTCTGTCTTACGATCAGGTCCTTCCCCCTTGCATCTTGGTCCCCAGGTCTCACAATTAGGTCCTTTTTTCCTGCTTTTGGGTCCTTTCATGGCTCTTCTCTTCAAACCTCTTTATTTCTGAAAACTAAACATACAACTCGTCACATAGCATTCCTTAGGTGTAAGATAATGGATATAAGGTACAAATATAAGCATGAAATGATGTCAATCAGGAGGTGTCTAAGATGTGTGGCAAAACTCATCAAGTGTAGTATTCTACTCTAACAAGCAAGCATACATTCACATTTATCAACACAATCAAAATATAAAGCATTCTTATCTATTCTCTAATGCATATATGAGCATCATCTCCACCCCCAAAGGGGGATGGATCTACTAACTACACATTATTCTAACAATTAAACTAAAGAAGAAAGGAAACATTCTAACTACTTTAGCCTACAATCAAACAAATAAAACTAAGCTAAGCATGCATGCATGCATAAAGAAACAACATAAGAATAAAACAATGGAAAATTTATTTTATTAAATGACTCACATCACTAGCAGCATTCTTCTCCACCTTGAGACTTTGCTTCAAGGCTTACTCCAAGTAGAGAGAATGCCACCAAGCAATGGGTCAATACAAAGGAAGGAGAAGAGTTCTATTTATACAAGGAAAAAGGTAATCCGGGACAATCCCCCGGTATGGGACTAAACAAATACCATAAATAGACTAAATACACTAATACGCGACCTACGAAATCTTAGCGGATCCGGATCAAAACAGACCACCAATCAGCGGTCTTGGACCGCCAATTGGTGGTCTATATTGTTTGGATCCGACCGTTGTTTCGTGTGGGCTTTTCTGGATGTCTTTGGTGGTCTTTGATGTATCTACTTCGCTGGTTGAAGCTCCGACCCGAACAGAATTGCCAAAATACTCCCCATGATAGTGTGAAGTATTCTTGTTTGCTCATTGGTCCTTCGATCTTACATTCAGGTCTTTCGATCTTGCATCTTAGTCATTGAGTCTCTCAACTCAGTCTTTTTTCATGCTTTTAGGTCCTTTTATGTCTCTTCTCTTCAAACCTATTTATTTTTGAAATTCAAACATAAAACTCGTCACGTAGCATTGTTTAGGTGAAAGATAATGGATATAATATACAAATATACCCCCCACACCTACTTCACGCATTGTCCTCAATGAATGTGAGCATGATACTACATGGATTTATGCATAAAAAAGGGAAGATCTGACCAATATGAAGCGCAACAGGAAGTTCATGGTTATAGTGATGGAGACAAACCCGAATTCCCTCAAGACCTGTGAGATACTGAAGAAGGGAGACAAATACGTGAAAGAAATGGGGCCCAAGTACACAAAGGTTGAGGCCCACAACAATCAATGCTCGCTCATGGAGTCTTTTATTACTCGTTTTTTTCTTTTCTTTTCTTTTTTTTCTTTTCTTTTTATTTTTTACAAGATATATACATCAACAAAGATATTCTCATAATCATTTGGTCACGGAACATCAAATGAGAACATCGAGTTATGAGGACCAGAGACTTGCCCAGATGGGCAAACTTCACTGGTACTCTGAGGTGTCATGAGGAGTGAAAGGTCAAAGCTGAAAGGCTCAAACCCCTCATGATATGGGTTGGGTGTAGGCAACATGAATGAGTGAAGTTGTGTTGCCTCACTAGGGTTTAGTTTCTCATCGAACAAAACCCTCCAACCAATAGGTGGGTGCATCGGAATGAGTTCCTCAAGCTCATTCGATGAATGCAGCATACCTGCATCACTAAGAATGGGGCTTCTCCCCAAGTCATTCAACAAGGACCTCCCACCATCATTTATATCATCAAGCATAAGCTCGGTCGTAGGTGGGTCCTTGTTGGAGTCAATCTGAAGCTCAAATGGCTCAATAGCCCTAGGAAATGGGGTGATGACACCTTCTGGAATGGGCATATGCTGAGGTGTGTCCCCCTCACTAATGGTCTCCACTGAATCATGCAACGAACATTCCCTTTGGACATTCATGTTTGATGCCAGCTCACTCTATTGCATTGCAAAGATAGGCAATGAGTTTTTCTGGGCCCACAAACATTCTCAACGGCTTGCATTGGTGTTAGGGGTGTTCGTTGATTTTGCGGTGCTTTCTCTAATTGGCGGATAAGATTGAGATTTAAAGGTTGGTCCATGGGCTCATGTTGCCTACCAAAGTTGCACACATGAAACTCGGCACTCATGTTACCAAATGAGAGCTTCATGAGACCATTTATACAATTAATTAAGGTGTTGGAGGTTTCCAAAAATGGTCTACCCAAAATGAAAGGTATTTGAGAGTGGGTATTTGCAACAGGATTGGTATCGAGGATGACAAAATCACCTGGAAATATTAAATCTCCAACTTTGATAAGCACGTCCTCGATAATCCCTTTTGGAATACGAATGGATCTATACGCCAATTGGAGGGTGATCTTAGTTGGTTTCAATTCGCCCAAGTTCAACTGTTGATAAACAGAAAATGGGAGGAGATTAACCGCCGATCCTAAATCAAGCAATACATTACTCATACTAGTGTCCCCTATCGTACACTGAATAGTAGGACACCAAGGGTACTTGTATTTTGTGTAGGTGGGATTGGACAAAAGTGAGCTTACATTTGCAGCGAAGACCCTCTGTCTCTTTCATGTACAGACTGAGCCAATTGGCCCATCTGAAGCCCTAGAGATTTGATGGTCTGCTGATTTGAAGTGAGAACTTGACTTGTAGTTGACATAAAAAAATTCATTGAGTTTTCAAGTCCACGAGTCAAGGTATCAAGCGAATTGAATCGAGTTTCCATATTATTGGAATTTGGGAAACCCGATTGATTGGTGATTTGAGCTTTGGGTGGCTGATAAGATTGTGCATGCATGGGATGTTGGTGTGGTGGGTTAGGTGGCCGAGAGGATTAAATGATAATGGATATAAGATACAAATATAAGCATGAAATGATGTCAATCATCTAGCCTAAGGACCTATATCATAAGTTGTTTTAGTCGTGCTTGCTTGATTAGGCTTCTACCTTCTCCCACTACCCACGCTAGCTCTAGGGATTCTTCCCTTCTCCTCTAAGTCATCTTCTTCCCACCTACTTCTACGTTCTAGTGTCCTCCCCTTGACACTCTCTGTTAGCATTTTAGGGTCTAGTCGAGCATTTTTTGCGAGCTTAGCCTCGTGGTGGTGAGAGTGGTTGACTTGAGAGTTTTTTTTGTTGAGATAGATGGTTACATGGGCGACCATCCATATTATTGTTGGGGGACCAGGACAATTCTCCCTGGTACATAGGACCCATGCATCCTGGGGTGGCTCGGACAAACACCACGTATGGTTGGGACGATCTTAATTGTGTGGTTGAGCAATCTTCATATTGGGGTGATATGAGAGAGTCACCGACTGCTAGACCACCATCTAGTTATTGTTAGGATCTGTGGCCCTCTAATCGATAGATAAATGAGGAATTAAAAATAATTATGGAAGGATTAAGGAAGAGACAATTGCAAACCACAAATTCGTCGACACCGGAGTTTAGAGAGGTTCGGCACCCACACCCGGGTCTTAGTCCTCCTCGCAAGCCTCGCTCGATCCCCCGAGCCTCACTTACAGGTCCACTAACTGATCCAATATATCTTCTCTTCTTAACATTGGAGCACTCCAACTTATGTGATCTTCTGGTGAAATGAATTAAGAACTCCGTCCTATGTTATTTCATGTTCTACTTGGATAATTGTTGCTTGTCCCAGGTGTTTGGTTTCATGACTTTCGATTTGTGGGTGTCTTTCTGTTGGGGTCTATGAGTGTGTAGGTGACAAGTCTTCACTACCATCTCCTTTGGAATCTTCTTCCCAATTTCCATCTTCGTCACTTAAGTGCACAGTAGGATTGTCATTCACACAGGGCTCGTACTCATTCAATTGGTGGGGGACATCAACTTCAGGAACCACTATCTCACCTCTAGTAGCCATGGGATATGTTTGGGGAACAAAAGTCCCAACCAGACTCCTAACTTCTTTCTTAAAGTTGGAATTAGGCGATGGTTCTACGTGTGTTCTTTTTACCCGAAGTGACACATAAAGAGATCATGTACTGTAACATTCAAAGACGATGAAACGGACATCATAATCGTCTGTAATTTCAACAAGTCTCAATGGCTACCCTAGAGTTCTGTAAGGGGCCTCCACTATCAGCTCATACTTCAACTTATCAACACCAAACGCCTTATGCAAGATTTCAAGCAGTTGCAAGTATGTTACATCATTTTCTATCGTGATCCCTTTACTCTTGTCGTCCTTAAAAAACCATTCTCTACCACACATTTCTCAAACACCATTTTGTACGCATCCAATACGTTAACAATCGCACCTGATAGACCACAAAACAGTAAAAAGATCAAAAGAGTGGAGTTCAGATTAAAAATCATAGAGGATCGAGTTATATCGAGTTTCTATCGAACTTATATCGAGTAACTGTTGAACGTTTTATATTAAACCTCAAGTGCACGACCGCGATGAAGCGGTGGCAAATACGGGTCGTCCTCAGGGAGGTGAGTAGCCTCTCGTTTGCACGAAATCAAGTGGCGAAAAAATGGAGAAGAGAGTTTGATTATCCTACTCTACGCTACACTACACTACGAAATAACGCATGCATAAGAAAACAACAAACGATTAACTAAAACTTCACTAAAAACGAAATAAGAGTGCTGGAATTCAGAAATGGAAAACCCCTAAGGGGTGGAGTGAGTGCACACATGCAACGATGTGGGTGTTGAACACATTCTTCAAGCACAAATGAAGGTGGTGTTATCATGCATAAGAAGTGTCTAAATGTTATGGCAAAACCTATCAATCCATTCACCATCCTAGTTGATTAACATTTACATATACAAGTTGTTTATTTCAAAACATAAACAAGCATGAGAGGTGTCTAATCATTTTGGCAAAACTCATCAAGTTATAAATTCTATCCTAAACAAACAAGCATACATTCATATTTTATCAACACATTGTAAATAAAGCATTCATTCCATTCTCTAATGCATGTATGAACATCAACTCCACCCCCCAAAGGGGATGGACTACTCACTACACATTAGACTAATTATAAAACTAAGCAAAGAAAGCATATTAACTAAGCTACTAAAACTAATGAAATGAAATTAAACAAAGTAAAACAAGAAACTTAAAACAAACAACATAATAAAGAAACTTTTATTAAAATAACTCACAATTCAAGTAGCATCTTCCTACTTTAGTGTGTGCTTCAAGGCCTCACTTCTAGTAGGAAGAATAACCACTCAAAATGTGAAGTGATTACAATAGAAGATGAAGAGTTCTATTTATAGCCATAGAAAAAGGCAATCCGGGACAATCCCCCGATGTGTGACTAAACAAATACCAAAAATAGCCTAAACAAACACTAACACACACTCTAGAAATCTTAGCAGATCCGGAAAGATCCGGACCGCCAATTAGCGGTCTACAGGATCCGGATCTGGCTCATTTTTGTTTTGGGCTTCCCTTGATATATTTGCTAGTCTTGGATGCATCTACTTTGCTTGTTGGAGCTCTGACCCAAATCTAATTGCCAAAATACTCCCCATGATGGTGTGGAGTTTTCTGTTTTACTCTTAGGTCCTTCGGTCTTACGTTCCGGTCCTTCTGCCTTGCATCTCAGTCCCCAGATCTCACAATTCAGTCATTTTTCCCAGCTTTTGGGTCCTTTTATGTTTCTTCTCTTCAAACCTATTTATTTCTGAAATTCAAACATAAAACTCGTAACATAGCATTGTTTAGGTGAAAGATAATCGATATAAGATACAAATATAAGCATGAAATGATGTCATTCAAATACCCCCACACCTAACTTTTGCTAGTCCCGAGCAAGACAAAGAGAAAAGCATACGAAAAACAAGAAATTCTAACTCATTTTCGTAGGAATCACGGTTGCACTTAGCACGTGCAACAAGCCGTTAAACCTCATTGTCGCCAAGGAGGATTGTTGTCTCCTGAGGGTTTTCAGCGGATACACCCACAAAATCCGAACAAAGATGCATTATTCAATCTAGCTACACGACTCATTGGCTCATTTTTGTCGATCATTGGACACGGTAATACTACGGGCCGACTCTATATGTGTAATCTGGACACACACCTAGCCTAATGAATCATTCGAGAAAGTTAATTAAGGACTTAAGTGCAAGACATGGACAACCTCAACATCCTCAAGTGATACAAAGTGTAAGGTCCATTAAGGTTCTTATTTGACTCTTCTTTTTCTTTTCTTTTTCTTTTTTTTTCTTTTTCTTTGGAGCATTATATTGGTTGGTGTTTGATTCTCCAAGGTCAGGTTTCGTGCATCATTGGCTATGAGGACTTACACTATCACGTAAACCTTCCCCTAAATCTCCACATAGGGCGATCCCTACCACCCGTGTAACGGGAGTTCGGTCGGTGCATGACATGTCAGATGACTCGAAAGCACCAGGCACAAAGTCCCCTCAGACCTACTTTCCTGAGTGATAGGAGCCGTGCGAGAAGAGAGAACACCACTTATTTATTTATCTACATGGGAACCAAAACTCCTACACTTACAGTTTCACAAAAAGAGTTTAAGGGCCCTTGACTACGACAAACTTTCTTATACTAACACACACGAATTATTGACTCACTAGGTTCAGGGTGGAAAAAGGACTTCTTTAAATGTTTGAGTACTGAAACCCTATGATTATACGCCCCCCGAGGGAAAACCGAGTTGCATCCTAACGACTCGATAAGACCTAAAGCCAGTAAACTAGATATCCTAATGCATCAAGTTCAAGACACTTTTGGGAGCTTTCTTTTTACTTTGCCTCTCAACGGTTTTGCACATGCTAAACACACGCAAAACCCGTAAAACAATTTCTTTCGCAAACACATGAAGATTTTGAAAGAAGTGTGAAAATTTTAAAGCACTAGGTAAGGAAAAGAAGACAAGTCACCCAAGGATCATGGCAAGCAGATTTATTGATATTAAATGTGGCACACTAACATTACCCTATCAATGCACACAAAAGAAAACAAAATCAAAGGAAAAGTCTCAACTATGTACACACGTAAAACACCCCCCCACACACACACCTAATCCATGCATTGTCCTCAATGAATGTGAGCAAGATACTACATGGATTTATGCATGAAAAATGAAAGATCTCGCCAACATAAAGCACAAAAGGATGTTCGTGGTCATGTTAATGGACACAAATCCGAATTCCCTCAAAACCTGTGAGATACTGAAGAAGAGAGACAAATACGTGAAGAAATGGGGCCCAAGTACACAAGGGTTAGGGCCCACAACAATCAATGCTCGCTCGCTCATGGAGTCGTTTATTACATTTTCTTCTTTTTTTTACAAGATATATACATCAACAAAGATATTCTCACAGTCATTTGGTCAAGGAACATCAAATGAGAATATCGAGTTATGAGGACCAGAGACTTGCCGAGATGGGCAAGCTTCACTGGCACTCTGAGGTGTCATGAGGGGCGAAAGGCTCGAACCCCTCATGATATTTGTTGGGTGTAGGGAACATGAATGAGTGGAGTTGTGTTGCCTCACTAAGGTTTAGTTGCTCATCAAACAAAACCCTCCAACCAATAGGTGGGTGCATCGGAATGAGTTCCTTAAGCTCATTCAATGGATGCAGCAGACCTGCATCACTAAGAATGGGGCTTCTCCCCAAGTCATCCAACAAGGACCTCCCACCATCATTTATATCATCACGCATAAGCTCGGTCGTAGGTGGGTCCTTGTTGGAGTCAAGATGAAGCTCAAATGGCTCAATGGCCAAGGGACATAAGATAGAGACACCTTCTGGTATGGGCATGTGATGAGGTGTCTCCCTCTCACTAATAATCTCAACTGAAACATGCAACGAACACTCCTTTTGGACATTCATGTTTGATGCCAGCTCACTCTGTTGCATTGCAAAGACAGGCAATGAGTTTTCGCTGGGCCCACAAACATTCTCAATGGGTTGCATTGGTGTTAGGGGTGTTCGTTGATTTTGTGGTGCTTTCTCTAATTGGCGGATGAGATTGAGATTTAAAGGTTGGTCCATGGGCTCCTGTTGCCTACCAGAGTTGAACACATGAAACTCAACACTCATGTTACCGAATGAGAGCTTCATGAGACCATTTCTACAATAAATTAAGGCATCGGAGGTTGCCAGAAATGATCTACCCAAAATGAAAGGTATTTGAGAATGGGTGTTCGCAACAGGATTAGTATCGAGGACAACAAAATCAACTGGAAATATAAAATCTCCAACTTTGATAAGGACGTCCTCGATAATACCCCTTGGAATACAAATGGTTATATCCGCTAATTGGAGGGTGATCTTAGTTGGTTTCAATTCTCCCAAATTCAATTGTTGATAAATAGAAAATGGGAGAAGGTTGACCGTCGATCCTATATCAAGCAATACATTACTCATGCTAGTGTCTCCTATCGTACATTGAATAGTAGGACACCCAGGGTCCTTGTATTTTGTGTAGGCGGGATTGGAGAAAAGTGAACTTACATTTGCAGCCAAGAATGCTTTCTTAGGAACTTTGGTCTTCCTCTTGGTTGTGCAGAGATCCTTCAACACTTGGGCATATTGAGGTATTTGTTGGATGACATCCAACAAGAGGATGTTAACCTTCACTTGCTTAAACACCTTTAATATCTAATCCATTGTGTCACTCTGATTTTTGGTTAACCTACTTGGATAGGGAACTTTTGGCAGGTAGGTTTTCTGTGGTGCCTGAGAAGGAGGCGTTGGTGTATTACCCTCACCCTCAGCCTCTTCTTCACCACCATTCCCACTGAGGGCTGCATAGATGGTGGTGGCGGCAAGGAAATGTGATTGTCAACCTGCTTTCCATTCCTTAAGGTTACAATGGAATTGACATGGTGAACATGTTCCTCCACATGGTTCACTTGCCACCCCCGAGGAACCACATTCTCATTTTGCATGTATTGTTGCTGGTACATACGGGGGTTAGCCTCAGGCTGGCTAGGCGAAGACCCTCTCTCTCTCTTTCATGTACAGACTGAGCCAATTGGGCCATTTGAAGCTCTAGAGATTTGATGATCTGCTGATTTGAAGTGAGAACTTGACTTGTGGTTGACATAAAAAAATTCATTGAATTTTCAAGTCCACGAGTCAAGGTCTCAAGCGAAGTGAATCGGGTTTCCATATTATTGCAATTTGGTTAACCCGATTGATTGGTAATTGGAGCTTGGGGTGGCTGATAAGATTATGCATGCATGGGAGGTTGGTATGATTGGTTAGGTGGTCGAGAGGAGTTTGAAGGACCACCCGGGGCATTATTTTGGTTCCATGAAAAATTGGGGTGGTTCCTCCATCCAGGATTATAAGATGATGAGTATGGGTCATTCCTAGCTCTGTCATAGATGGCGTTGACATGTTCCATCTCAGGAGGAATGGACGCACACTCTATTTCTACATGCCCTATCCTACCACATGAATGACATGGAACTCGACCAGATGTGGACATGTGAGGTGCACCTTGTTAGTTATGGAGCTCAATCGAATCCATACAGCGCATTAAGGCCTCCATGCGCACCTCGGTGGCCGTAGTGGTATTGACAGCAAATGCGGCACCCGATCTAGTCGAGTGTGCATTTGCGATCCTCGCTCCTATGCTAGATGATGCTGGGGGTTCTCTTACACTCTCCCATTGCATGGTTTTGCCAGCGAGATCTTCTAGGAAAGCACATGCGTCCTTTTCATCCTTTCCTAAGAACTCTCCTTGACACATGGACTCAAGGAGCGTTCGGGACGGGATGTGAAGACCCTCGTAAACAATCTGACATAGATGCCACAACTCAATGCCATGGTGAGGGCATGAGGATAGCAGCTCCTTGAACCTCTCTAGATATGCATGAAATGTCCCGGTCTCAAGTTGCTAGAACGAATTGATTTCATTCCTTAATTTTTGAGTCCGATGATTTGGAAAGTACTTCTTGAGGAATGCAGATTGAAACTCATCCCAAGTCCTAAAGGCATTCGCCTGATTTCTGTACAACCACTTCTTGGAATCATCCTTCAGCGCAAAGGGGACAAGCCTAAGATGGATGAAGTATGTGCTAAGTCGTTGCAGCTTGAACATAGCACAGACCTCCTCAAATTCCCTGAGAAAGATATAGAGGTCACCTTTCCCAGTTAAATGATGGAGCATGGAAATAAACTGAGGCTTAACCTCAAAATGGTTCCCATTTGCCTCAGGTAATACGATGCATGAGGGTAGAGCAGTACGACTCGGGTAGCGTCGATCACGTAGAGGTATGGGAGCGACAACATGAAGAACAGGTGGAGCAGGTGGGTCCAGCAACTGCTCCCCTCGCGGAAATTAGCAGCCATTGAACCCGGACTGTGTGCGACATGAGAGGAGGAAGGCGTCGAGAAATTGACTACCGAAGCAGGGTTCACAACGCGCCTCGTCAAACGACCACTCTTGTCTTGTGCCCACGAAAACATGCACACAGGTGCACACACAAACCAAAACTTTTTTTATGAAGAATATACGTAGAGGAGAAGACGGGGGAACACAGGAGAGAAAGAATGACTCAGGAGAGAAGGGAAGAAGTCTTTATGCTACGGCGGATGGGTACAAGTAGAAGCACACAAGCAAACAAGGCTGAAGCAATCCTAAGGTCGCTATAGGTCCTTACAGCTAGACGACGCCTAAATGCGAGGTAACACGGCCTCAACACCCCTCACCTCCCTACGACGAAGACCACAAAGCCCAGCAAGTGAGTCAAGATCCGGAGATCTCGTCTCTCCTACTATCGACAGAGTGGGCAACGCCGATCAGGCCATGACGGTCGAGACCGGATCACTCTCCTAATGCGCCCGAAATCCTTAAGGCCAATGTCTACTTGATTTTAAAATTAGGCTCTTGATTGGTGTAGTTTGTGGATCTAAGGAAAGGGTGATGAAATCCCCCACCTTATCTTATATGGGACAACCCCTCCTTTGTAGCGTTTTGGAGTCTTAATCTAACAATCAACTCTCCAAACAAACGCTCAACTCACACTTGTTTCAATGCACTTCCTACTAACTAATGCATGTTCATACGAAATGCATGAATGAGAGTAGAAGGTGCGTACCTCACGTCAGCACTCAGCAACTGAAAATAAAGCTAAAATAAAAGACAATCTACATGCCTAAGTCATATACATGATGCATGACCTAAACAAGAGAGAATGCCTAATCTTTTGCTTGGGGTTTTAGGGTCCAAGTTTCTTAAAGGAAGTTTGATTATTAATCTGGGAGCAATCTAAGAGTCAGAACATGCCAAATCAAGTCCCAGATTCCTAAAGGAGTTATGGTAACAACACAAGGAAATAAGAAGGCAAACAGATCTCACCAGACCGCCAATTGGCGGTCTTAGACCGCTGATTGGCCGTCCAAAGTGCCCAGGTTGGCCTCCAATTTCTCCTGTTGCCTCCCCTTACGACTCCAAGTCTCTTGAAACAAAGAAAAACTACAAAACACAAATTAAGTCCACTCGAATCGTCCAAACAAGAGTCTGGACTGGCACCACCCCGGCAACGACGCCAAAAACTTGATTGAACGTTTTAATTAAATCGCAAGTACACGGCGTCGGTGAACAGGTGGCAAATATGGGTCCTCCACAGGGAGGTGAGCAACCTCTTGTTTATCAGATATCAAGTGGCGAAAAATGGAGAAGATATTAGATGTGTCTAAGCAAGTGAAGCTTAACATCCCCTTGTTGGATGTTATCCAACAAATACCTCAATATGCCAAAGTGTTGAAGGATCTCTGCACCTCCCCGGCAACGGCGCCAAAAACTTGTTGAACGTTTTATATTAAACCGCAAGTGCACGACCGCGTTGAAGCGGTGGGAAATACGGGTCGTCCTCAGGGAGGTGAGTAGCCTCTCGTTTGCACGAAATCAAGTGGCGAAAAAATGGAGAAGAGAGTTTGATTATCCTAATCTACGCTACACTACACTACGAAATAACGCATGCATAAGCAAACAACAAACGATTAACTAAAACTTAACTAAGAACGGAATAAGAGTGCTGGAATTCAGAAATGGAAACCCCCTAAGGGGTGGAGTGAGTGCACACATGCAAAGAGGTGGGTGTTGAACACATTCTTTAAGCACAAATGAAGGTGATGTTATCATGCATAGGAAGTGACTAAATGTTATGGCAAAACCTATCAATCCATTCACCATCCTAGTTGATTAACATTTACATATACAAGTTGTTTATTTCAAAACCTAAACAAGCATGAGAGGTGTCTAATCATTTTGGCAAAACTCATCAAGTTATAAATTCTATCCTAAACAAACAAGCATACATTCATGTTTTATCAACACATTGTAAATAAAACATTCATTTCATTCTCTAATGCATGTATGAACATCAACTTCACCCCCAAAGGGGATGGACTACTCACTACACATTAGACTAATTATTAAACTAAGCAAATAAAGCATATTAACTAAGCTACTAAAACTAATGAAATGAAATTAAACAAAGTAAAACAAGAAACTTAAAACAAACAACATAATAAAGAAACTTTTATTAAAATGACTCACAATTCAAGTAGCATCTTCCTACTTTAGTGTGTGCTTCAAGGCCTCACTTCTAGTACGAAGAATAGCCACTCAAAATGTGAAGTGATTACAATAGAAGATGAAGAGTTCTATTTATAGCCATAGAAAAAGGCAACCGGGACAATCCCCTGATGTGGGACTAAACAAATACAAAAAATAGCCTAAACAAACACTAACACACACGCTCCAGAAATCTTAGCGGATCCGGAAAGATCCGGACCGCCAATTGGCGGTCTACACGATCCGGATCTGGCTCATTTTTGTTTTGGGCTTCCCTTGATATATTTCCTGGTCTTGGATGCATCTACTTTGCTTGTTGGAGCTCTGACCCAAATCTAATTGCCAAAATACTCCCCATGATGGTGTGGAGTTTTCTGTTTTGCTCTTAGGTCCTTCGGTCTTACGTTCAGGTCCTTCTGCCTTGCATCTCAGTCCCCAGATCTCACAATTCAGTCTTTTTTCCCAGCTTTTGGGTCCTTTTATGTTTCATCTCTTCAAACCTATTTATTTCTGAAATTCAAACATAAAACTCGTAACATAGCATTGTTTAGGTGAAAGATAATGGATATAAGATACAAATATAAGAATGAAATGATGTCAATTAGTAATCAAATCAAGTACAATCTAGTTAAATTGAACTCTAATTAGGTATAACTATCGAGCATCAACATCGACATGCTCTATCACGTACCATCTAATTCACTCGAACTCGATTGAACTCTAAAATAATCTTAACTATCGAGCAAACTCATCAAGATTATCTATCACGTATCCATTAGTATGATCTAGTACTGTCTGGCATCGCCTTCGACCATAAAAAATGTTCATTCGTCGTGCTCTATCGAGCACGATCGAGTACAACACCCACACAAAAGGCAGACTCAAAAAAAACTTGAACAAACCAACAAAACTCGTCAAGACATTGACAGATCTATTCGAAATGTGAAAGAAAATGCATCAATGTAACACACACATAAATTGTTTACAATTTCACTTACTCGTTATTTGTTGACTGGTTTCTCCACCAAGAACATTAAACAACTTGTGGATTCCAGTGGGAGTCTGTTGAGAGGCCGAAAGGCACAATCTCACCTCGATAATGGATAGTGTGGGCTCGATATGGTCTTCACTCCCAACCTAAAATTAGAGCTTGATGCGCCTGAAAGAGAGAAAGAGAGAAATGGTTCATGGTTTGGGTAGGGGTATTTTGGGAAGAAATGGAAAGATAAACATATTTTTCAGAGGATGTCAATGTAAGATTTTTTTCCCTTTCAATTTTAGGTGACTTTAAACATAGAAAGTCAAATTTTCTTCCTAGATTTTTTCGACTTGTATGCAGGATACACAGTTCACTCTGGGTTGAATTTTGTTGACTGTAGAAATAGGATGGAAAGATACCCAAAAATCTGCTTAATGGTTCGGTAGACTTCTCAAACAACCAACGGGGCCCTAAAAATCTCCTATTTTCTGAATTATATGTGAAAAACTATATTCTTAATGAATACAAAATGTTAAAACCAGTGTACAGGTAGGCGGTAGGCGACCGCCTCCCGGCGTGGTCGCCTGGGAGGTCGCCTCGCCTAGGCGATAGCCGTTGGAGAGAACTCTCCAACGGCTATGTGCTTTTTGATTTATTTGTTTTTATTTTTTTTAATTACAAGATTGCCACTACCCCCAAATCCTATATAAACCCCTTCATACCTCTTCATTTTTCACACCTCTCTCATTCTCTTCTTCTTCATGATTCTATTCTAATCTTTAAGTTTTCTAATCATCAGTTTTTCGCGATTAAGTCTCCGGTCTGGTGCTTAGTTTTGAAGTTGGAAAGTGAAGTCTCTGATCCGGTTCTTCATTCTTCAACCGCCAAAATCAAGTGCACTCTTTCTAAATTCTCTTTGGAATTAATATTTCATTTTCATATCAGTCTAACTTTTTATATTAGTCTAGTTTTAAGATATGGCCTACGTACCCGACACTAGTCTCCCCATGCATCACGAGAGTTGATGACCTAAGACCTACCCGTACAAATGACCCCGATTGGAAAACTGCACATTACATTAGTGCTAATGATAAAAACTGCATTGTCTGTGAGTTATGTGGTAAGGAAACTAGAGGTGGTATAACCCATCACAAACAACATCTTGCACACATACCCGATAGCAATGCTAGACCTTGTGATAAAGTTCCTCACTCTGTTAAACAAGAAATAATTGCATACATGATTCGAAACAGTAGGACATTACAAAACGAAAATGTATGTCTTGATAATTATGTAGACATAGAAAACATAGAATTTGATCTGGAAACCGTGTCGGGTTCCGGTCCTGCTGGGACCCCAACCTCCCGTCCTCGCCCCGTTCCTTCTCGAAAGAGACAAAAAACAACGTTTGTGGGGACCATTTTGCGGACGTGGGAAGTACGTGGTTTCCAGTGCCCAACAAACAACCATCGAAAGAACCTTTAAAAAAGAATATAGGAAAACAATTAATCAAAAATGGTCTAGGCTTTTCTATTGATGTGGTATATCATTCAACACTGTAAGGACGCCTGAGTGGAAGAACGTAACATCCGCTACTTGTACTTACGAACCCGGAGTTAAACTCATGACGTATCATGAAGTTAGTGAGTCGTGCCTTAAACAGTAAATTGACTACACTAGAGGTATACTAGAGTCGTACAGACAAGATTGGGCAACATACGGGTGCACGTTGATGACGGATGGCTGGACTGATAGGTCCGGTAGGAATATAATCAATTTTCTAGTAATTTGTCCAACATGTACCATGTTTATGAGGTCTGTAGATGCTTCCGTTCACTCTCACACCGCAGACTACCTGTACAAGCTGATGGACAAGGTAGTTGGCGAGATTGGCGAAGAACACGTTGTTCAGGTGGTCACCGACAACGCCGTTGCGTACGTACTTGCCGGTAGGATGCTGAAGCAAAAAAGAAGGAGATTGTTTTGGACTCCCTATGCAGCGCATTGCATCAATCTCATCTTGGAGGATATTGGCAAGCTATTTTTGAAGACTATTTCTTTAGCTCGTAAGATCGTCAAACATTTCAACAACCAGTCCATGTTGTTGAAGAGGATGTGAATTGCCATTGAAGGGAACCTGCTATGCCCTGCTGTCACGAGATTTTCCACCGCCTTTCTGACTTTACAAAGGTTGTTTCTGAAGAAAGATAGACTCTGAGCCTTTGTTGTTTCCCCGGAGTACAACGATCCTAATGCAAGTTGGATAAAGAACAAGAAAAAGAAGGAGATCTCTACTGAAGTTGCCGAGACCATTCTACAAAGTGGCTTCTGGACCAACGTCGTGAAGGCACTGAAGGCCTCACAACATATGGTCCAGGTTCTTAGACTTGTTGACGGTGATGAGAAACCACCGATGGGATATCTACATGACGCAATGGAGAAAGCCAAAGAACAAATCATTAGGAACTTTGACGGAAACCCGAGGTTGTACAAGCAAGTCATCGACGTCATCGACACTAGGTGGGATCCAGGTAAGATGATGCCTCACCACTACACTCAGCTGGTTTCTTACTCAACCCTAGTACCTTCTTCTCCATCCCACCTCAAGATCGAAATGTAGCTTTCAATGAGCATATGCCTGGATTCATGGATGTCGTAGAGCGTCTCTCCCCACTCCTGAAGAACAAGACAAGATTTGCGGTTTACTTGGAATGTTCTCTAGGGATATGGTCGTCAGACAAAGGATGGAAAGAAGACCTATAGATTGGTGGCAATCTTTTGGCGCAGACATGGGAGAGACCGCATTACAGATGTTGGCCATGAGGGTGTTGGGATTGACATGCTCGACATCAGGTTGTGAGCGGAATTGGAGTTTCTTTGAGCAGTTGCACACAACGAGAAGGAACAGGTTGGTTGTGAAGAAGATGAATGACTTGGTGTATGTGAACTACAACCAAAAGTTAAGGCAAAGGTTTCAGCAAAGGATGAAGAAGCCCGGATTTTATGACTCCATCAGTGTGGACTATGATCTCTTCGACGAACATCCATGGTTGGTAGAAACTGAAGATCCAGTCTTCGCAGGAGAGGAGCTTACATGGGCCGATGCCGAGGAAGCAGCTTTAGGACATTCTTCTTCACGGAGACGCTTTCGTCGATCCACGTCCACTGCATCTGACGCGCCGTTATTAGGTGTTGGCATGGATGATGTCATCGTTCACATTAGTTCTGGAGATCCAGGTGCATCGACTTCTCAACCACCGATGGACATCGACGAGCAATATGTCCAATCCGACGATGAAGAAACTGAAGAAGATGATGTCTACGTCGACAATCCGAACGAGAACCACTCTGATGACTCTAATGGTGGTGGAGGATTTGATATGGTTCCTAGTTGGACATTAGATCAATGTGTCCAATGGAATTAGTTAGTTAGCTTGTAATTCTAATTTCTCTCTTATCTGCTATTGTATAAACTTTGAGTTAGTTAACTACCTTTGTAATCGTACTACTAAGCAATAAATTGTATACCTAAGTGTTTAGGTGGGTAGAGGGGGTGCCTAGTGAGACCTTGGTCGAGGAACTAGGTGTCTTTTTTAAGCCTAAAAATGTATGATATTTTTAGATAATATTTGTGCATTTTTCCCTATTTTTCCTGATTTTTTAACTATTTTATCAAATTTAATTGATTTAAAAATAATAAAATATTAAAAAAATGACCGCTCAGAGTTGTGCGGTCGCACAATCGCCTAGGTGATCGCTCAGGTGACAGGACGCACCCGGTCGCCTAGACGTTGCGTGAAACGCAAGTTAAAACTATGTTTGTGTTTCTTTTTCCTACAACGAACATGTTGTCTTTAATTCAAGACCCAACTATCCTGTAAAAATTAAGAAAAAAACTATTTTATAAAATAATGTTATTGACAACGAGAAACGATATAGAATGGGTCTGGGCGATGCCAATTAGGAACTTTACAGAGCACGTGTTCTTCCTGGATTTTTTTATGTTGGGTATGTATATATATGTGAATACCAAATCGGATTTTCTCCTGTTGGATTATGAATTATGCATAGTTCGGTTACGCCAATGTTGAATTTGTGTTCCCCTCTCCCTTTTAGATTTTGCATTTTGCCCAGTTAAATATCTATTAATTTGGATTTTACCCTCTTCGATTTTTTATACCTTATATTTTGTTTACTATTTTAATACTAATAGTTTTTTTAAAGTAATCACAAGAAATTGTGCCACTCCCCGAACAACAAATTAATCCGGGCACCGTCCTTGAGCGAGATAATCCATCGTTTTCTAATAACATGGGAACGTCTCTCCTTTTAAATTGGAATCACGGTTAATTACACATCCTTATTATGAGTTAACAAACAACTTTTGAGTTATTTTGATACCATATATTTAATTAATATTTTTTGACAAACCTCTCTCGCTGTATCTTCCTATCTCAAAATTAAGTTGTTGCAACTCATGAATAGATCTCAACTACGTAAACTTTGAAATTAAGTTACAATACCAAAGTTCAAATGATAAAAAACCACTACCAACCGAAATTATGAATCTTAAGCACCTTATCAAACATTATTTTCAATGCTCTAAAGGTATCTCTCCACATAAATATTTTCTTTACTTGTACGTTTTGCCTTTATAACCCTCATCAGTCACACATAAGTTTACAAGAACACATGAATTTACATAATGATCCAAACAGAATTTGGATTTTTCACCTCATTTGATGAATTCAAAGAACTCGAAAGTCAATTTAGTCTTGTTAATGCAGACCTAGCCATTTTTAACACAATACATCTACAAACCCAAAATTGTAGATTAACATTTCCTTATTCACTGTTGCGAAATCAAAACAAGAAATTAAAATGTGTACTGATTTAAATCAAACTCAATCATACCCATGATGTTAATTTGTAAAATCGTTTGGAGCATGAATAGGAACACTAGGTATTCAATATTTAGTATATGCATACTTCGGGGCTTCTCTCAACTTCAGGTTTCATGTAGTCGGTTGTTCTGTTGTTAGCTTCAGATTTCCAATTTACTACGATTTCTGAGATATGAAATAATGTACATATTTGCATTTAACTGATGAAAAATAAATTGTTAACATATGTTGTTTACATGGATGGATTTAGCATATTCAGAGCAATGATGTTGGTCCATACTGGGTTTCGTTCATGTGTGTGCAACATTTCTGGTTATGAATTTTCTAGATATGATTCGTTCACTTGGTCTTCTTGTAACATCCCGAAATAGCGGAAAATTTAAAATTTATCATCAAGAAAATCAGAGACCAATGATCAAACGACGGGATTATTACTTCTCATAAAAACATTCAAGCGGTGCACCATATTACATCAGAGTTTTGTCGAAACGCTACATGATTACATCAGAAATAACAAAAGGAGATACAAGTAATCATGTCGACCTAAGTGGTCTGAACAAGAGGATCCGATCCCAAAATGTGCGCGCTCGTTGATCACCACCCAACTGGACCTACTGCGGTCCTGAAATAAAACATGTAACAACAATCTCTGAGTTTCCATAAGGAAACCCCGTATGTCAAGCTCGCTTATATGCATGTTGTAGTACAAATGAACCTACCATACTATTAGCATATCATGTCATCAACAGTGAGGGAAACAGTTCCCCCGAAGGGTAAAACGGGGCATCAGTCCGACAATCATCATCGGGTCTCCCAAGGAGACCTACCGTAAGCACATACGGTCTAACGGAACAAGACGTGACGCTCCCCATACGTGGCTATACTAGTCATGGGGTTCGGCAAGGAGCATCCGCCAAGTCTGCGCCATAAGAAACAGATCTGTAATTTCGTGGTCGAAACCACCCCAACGGAGTCGTCACTCGGTTGGTCCATCAATCATCATCTCACTAGGTTCCCAACTGAGGATAACATAGCCGGAACAACATCGGCCTATCACACATCATAGCCGAAACAACATCGACCCATCATCGTCGGAACAGCAATGGCGGCATCACCGACACAGCATCGGTGGTCCAACATACGTCTGGCACAGCATCGGACGGGTCCAGACCGAAGTCTGCCGAGTCATCAGGCTCCACGAGCCGCACATCATACATTGGGATCCGCGATTGATGCATGATGGCTGAGCAGCCATCGTTGGGTAGCACCGATCCCTCAGCGTCATAGGTGGTGCAATAGGTGGGTCCACTACATTCTCACCCATTGGATCCGGGTGAGGTGGTGCAACAGGTGGATTGGGGCTAAGCTCTAGACTGGAATCTAGATGAACTCGTGAGAGTCGATTGCTCAAGTCCCGAACCCAAATCTGAGTGCACCGGTTTGAATTAATTTTTGAATTCAAATTCGAAATTTAAATTTCAAATTCAAATTCAAGAATCAATTGATTTTTTTGTTTTATTTTTTTGTAATAATTTTTTTTTCAAAAATGGAAACAAACAATAGAATGGGGAAAGATGAGAAAGGAATCCTGATCTAGAGAATTGAGGTGAGAAGAGAAAGAAGACTCAGATGAGAAGGGAAACTTAACTCTAAAAGATAGATGAGAGGGTTGGTCAGAAGTTTCCTAAACAAGCACGGTTCAAACAATCCTAGACCTAGTGTAGCTTAAATCTAGACGACTCCTAACTGGTTGAGTCGAATTGGTTCGCTTGATTCACCTCCCTCACTAATCAAACTAAAGTGCTCAGGCCGTGTATAGCTAGTGGGGGCGCTTCCGACAGAGTCGGTGCCAATTAGACAACCACTTTGCTTGGAAGACTTACGTCAACACAAAAACACTTTCTAGACACCAAATTAAATTCAATCAGCTTCAAGTCATAGCAAGTCAAACAAATCTTCTCCTTAATTGAGTCTGAATCCTTAGGGGCCAATGTCTAATTGATTTTAATTTTAAGGCTTGGGTGACACTTTAGGATTGTGATTTGTGGGCCACGGGAGGGTAATGAAATCCCCACCGTATCTTTTCCTACGGAGTTGCCCTTAAGATAGTTTAACTTAAATCTAGCAAAGATAGTCAAACATTGGTCTTTAATTGGGGGACAATTACAAGCATTGTATGCAAACTAATTTATATGCTTAAATGCAATTGATAAAAACTGCGCACGTACCTTGACTCCAGCACTCTTCAACAATGAATTGATTTGCAAAATTTAGCATGCATAATGCGAGAAAATCTCTAAATGATGCATGCACTAAGGCCTTTCTAATTTTGCAAAATTTTAGGTCACAAGTTGAATTAGTGCCAATTATGGAAGTTTGCCCGACACATGCAATTCTACCAAAAAGGAAATTTTCCAAAAATAGAAATTACGAGGAAAAGGCAACAAAGGTTACCTACGCACGCGCAGTCGGGTTCGCCGCCCGCTCTCGACAATTTCCAGTACCCTACGCATTCACCCAGAGATGAGTCGCGTCCCAGAGAAATTTGACGCCTAAATATCCAACCCGTGCGGCGTTTCCGCCGCAAACTATACTTCTTGTGCGGCGTTTTCGCCGCTTGTTCAGCTCGGATGGCCTCCGGATTTTTACGTCGTCTCAACTCCTTCCTGAAAAGCACAAAGAAAACGTTAGATTACGAAAATATAAAATCCAAACAAAAAAGAAATCACAAAAACTTGAAATTTTCGTCGCCTCCCCGGCAACGGCGCCAAAAACTTGATGTGAATTAAATTTATACCGCAAATGCATGGCGTCAATGAAGACGTGGCAAGTACGGGTCGAACACAAGGAGGGAGAGATATTGTTATTTTTGTGATTTTCGAATTAAGGAAGAAAGAGAGAGAAATATGGTTGGTTTGAGATTTTTAGTTTTTTTAATTATCTAAAGCAAGAACAACAAAAGAAAAAACTAAAAAGAAAAGAAAACAAATATGGATGAGAGTCTAGCGGGTGGAGGTTTAGATGTCGGGTTTTGTTTAGAGAAATCTGAAACTTATAAAAAATCACATTAGTTATAAAGCATTACATGATAAATGATTCAACATAAACTCAACAAATCAAAATATACTAACACGAAATTAAAATAATAACATCATTCTTCTTCTCATCACCCTAAATCCGTCACCCCCACCCTTTGGAGAGAGTTAGAAACTCATGGATGGAGGGGAGGAGAAGGAGTCCTAGAGAAACAACAAAAGAAAACTAAAAACACAAAATAAAAGAATAAAATTTGATTGCTAAAAAGAAAAGGAGGAGAAGAGCCCATTCCAATACATGATTCGGCCTTATTTATAGCCTCAACCGGGGATCCTAATACATAAAAAGAACGTACACGCGTCAATACAACATTGGTAAAAATTTGAGCGCACGGATCGACTTTTGTGCGGCGGAATCGCCGCATTTTGTACATGAGGTGCGGCGGAATCGCCACCTTTTTGGCTTGGAATCGATCTGGATTTTTCCTGTGTGTTTATGACATGTTTTAGCTGTACTTTGCGCGTCCGAATTAATTATTGCATATCTTTGGAGATCCAAGTTAATTTATTCATATATTTGGAGATCCAAATTGATTTTTCTTTAGAAATTCTCCAAAATAATCTTTTGGTACTCGTAATTTGCAGTCGGGTCCTCGGCTTTTGCAATTAAGTCCCTGACCATTTTGTAATTAGGTCTTTGAATGCTTTTATGCTTGGATGGACTTCAATTTGAATCCCGATAATCTTGAACCGGTCTTTATGATAGAAATGAGTCTTTTGCACGTGTTTATGCTCGGGATATGGGTAATTTGCATTCACGTCCCTGTATTATGTAAATAAGACTAAACACATACCTTAGTAGCATTTATTGATATAAAATTAATCTAAATGAAAGACATATGATGCAATGTATGCAATGCATCAACGATCCCTCAGGTCTGCTACTCTACAATGAATCCATCCATCCCTCATATCACGTCACGATCCATACACGAAGGTGACACGTCCCAAATACCCACACTCTTCCACACGGTGGTCCGTGCGCAGGTACGCATAACGTGCCCGCCGTCACCTCCAGGCTCACACACTAGGCGAGGACACGGGTTTCTGTGGACAAAGTTGGCATCCTAATAGGACCGAGAATTCAATTATGTGCACAAACGGTGAACCGTCCCCATAAGGTTCAGTCGACCGAAAGTCTGCAACGATCGAACTCTCTGCGCAAAACCTAAGTCCCAACGGTCGAACAAGAGTTTAAAACCGGTCAACCGATACGTGGTCAAAATCCAGAGTCTGGTCAACAATAATCAATACTACCGGTCGATCGACTCAGGGGTCCCGGTCGACCAAAAACTACCAGGGCATCCTAGATAACGGTCGAACACATACTAAACAACGGTCGAACAATCATGCAAAATAATCCAGTACACTTAAGTTCCGGTCAAACAAAAATATGGAACCGGTCGACCGGAAACCAACAGACAAACCCCCAACCCACCAGCACAAAGCACTACCCGTCGACCGCCACAAGGCATCGTCCGACCGGTGTTGGTTAAAGTCGGGCCATTACACTAAACCGGTCGACCGTTGGTCGACAGCAACCTTGCGCCAGCCAAGGATTTTACGTCGTTTCTTGCCGCCGGCGAGGTCTCCGACCTCCCGCCACTGACCACAACATCTCTCACACGAGGGTGAACAACAAACCACTTTAAGAAGCCTACATACCTCAAGAAAATGACGAAGCCGCCGGAGCCTTGCTCGTGCAACGTCGTCTCTGAAACCTCCTCGCGCGTCCACCTCCGCACGCCCCACGCCGGAACGCACGCCTACTCCGCCGGAGTCGTCTCCTCCCTCGCTGCTCGCCGGACAAGGAAAGGAAAGAGAGTGAGAGAGTGAGAAATGAATGCGAGAGAGAGAGAGAGAGTTTTCTTCTTAACCGGTAGTATTAATGGGAGAGAGAGTGACCCACCTATCACCTCACGATCCTCCTACCCCATCACCCAACTCCTCATCCACAGTAACTGACCCTCCTCTTCCTTTCCCCATGCAAACCTCCTCGCTAATCACCATTAACCCTTAATTGGGTTTAGGGATCTAACACTTCTAGTTGTTGTAATTCTGGAACTGATGCATTAACTTGGTCATGGTTGCTGATATCCTATGTAAAGCGTTTGTTTGGTCTTACAATAGCTGATGTTTTGGATATGACGTATAACTTTCATTTTCTGGTTCAATTTTTTTCACTTGATGCATCATTAGCGTGCTCTCTTTATTGATATCCTTCAGATGCCGCATTAGCTTGGTTGTATGATGCATAGCTACCTGTAGTATCCTAGTTGTTAACCCCCTTGATTCCATGCAATAGATTGGTCCTCAAATTATTAATGTGATGAATTATCGTCTTGATATCCAATTTGTGGATACAATTGATTCCTACACAATAGCTACACTTTGATATTGTTCATGTGTTGCAAATATTGTCTTCCTAGCTATCCCACTTGTGCATACACTTGATTTGATACAATACTTTGGTTTTGTTATCGTTCGAAGGAAGCACTCCGAGGCAACATGAGTGAGAGGAGGTTTCCAGCGGGTCTGGGAATGCTCCGATTGGACGATCGTCAGACAAGATAGGACTCCGAAGGCTATTATAGGTGCACAGGGTTCTGCGTCGATGGGAGAGATTGACTAGCTTCGAAGGTGCGTTCCTTTCTGGTGTGATCTTACCAGCTCTAAAGTGTCAGATGCCATCCAAACTCTATAGTTATGTGTTCTTGGACGAGTGTAGTACTAAGATGGTTTCCTTAAAAGTCCTCATTTTTCACACCTCAATTTTACACTTAACGGCCATGGAAGGGCACAGTCAAGTCCGTAGGGGTGTGCAGGGCGCCGTGGCAACTTCTAAGTGAAATTTCAGAATCAACGGGGACTCTTTTTGCTTTGCCTATGTAGAAATTTAGACGGGAAGAAGAACAGTAGAAGTGTTTTTTGTTATATCTTTATTTAGAGTTACAATGATTTTTTTTTTATTTCAATATATGACTGTTTTGATTTGTAGCCGTTTAAGTGTTGTCTAAGAAAGGAGAAACACAATCTTAGGCTTGGCTATATCCAAGATTTGTGAGATGAGATCTTCAAGAAAGGAAAGTAGGCGATGATAGAATCTGAGCCGATATGATTTCAACACGCCCCCTCAAGTTGGGTCCAGAAGAGGTTGAAGGTGCCCAAGTTGGATAAGATAAGGTTGAACTATCTTCGATCCAGAGCTTTTGTGAAAACATCGACGAGTTGTTCTTTGCTGGAGATGTAGGGTACGTGTATTTCCTTAGCTTGGATTTTCTCCCGAATGAAATGACAATCGACCTCGATGTGCTTGGTTCTTTCGTGAAACACCGGATTTGAGGCGATATGTCAGGAGGCATTATTATCACAGAACATGTTCATAGGCTTGTTCTATGGTTGTCCCATGTCAAGTAGAAGTTGTTTGAGCCAAACGAGTTCACTGGTAGTGGATGTCATGGCACGATACTCGGCTTCGGTGTTGGATTGGGCAACCACGTTTTGTTTTTTACTTCTCCAAGTCACCATGTTTCCTCCAACAAATGTGCAAAAACCTGTAGTGGACTTGCGGTCATGACTACCTGCCCAATCAGCATCAGAAAAATCAATTATGGAATTAGAGTTGTTATTTTTCATCCATAAATCCTTGTCCTGGAGTTTGTTTAATGTATTTAAGTATTCGATCAATGATGTCTAAGTGAGGTGTGCGGAGTGCATGCATAAATTGACTAACCGTGCTAACAGCATAAGTTATGTCTGGCCTAGTTACAGTGAGATATATGAGTTTTCCAACAAGTCTTTGAACCTCTGGATATCTTTTGACCGGTTCTCCTTCTGTATAGCTTACTTTGAGATTAGTTTCAATGGGAGTATTGGATGGTTAAGCCCCAAGTTTTCATATTTCTTTTAGGAGATCGAGAGCATATTTCCTTTGAGATAGAAACAAACCCCTTTTAGAATGTGCAATTTCTTTTCCTAGGAAGTATTTTAGAAAACCAAGATCTTTAATATCACATTTTGATTTTAAATAATGCTTCACATGGTTGATTTCATGATTATTATTACCAGTAATTATAATGTCATCTACATATATTTGAATGATGGTGGTTATGTGATGATGATGTTTAGTGAAAATGGATGCGTCAGCGGAAGATTTTGAAAAACCATAAAGAAGGAGAAGGTGGATAAGTTTGGCATACCATGCGCGAGGTGATTGTTTCAATCCATAGATTGATTTGTTGAGCTTGCATACCTGGTTTGTGGAGGTGTACCCCGGCGGAGGAGTCATATACACATCTTCTTCGAGATTTCCCTGAAGAAAAGTGTTTCTAACATCCATTTGATAGAGATTCCAATTTTTATGAACAGTGTTCATTTTTGCAACATGGGCAAATGTTTGTTGATAATCTAGGCCATAAGTTTGAGTGTAGCCTTTGGCTACAAGTATGACCTTATATCTTTCTATTGTCCCATTACTATTATACTTAATTTTGTACGCCCATTTACATCCAACATGTTTGATTCTGTTTTTTTATTGGAATGAGGGTCCAAGTGTTATTAGATTCTAGGGCCTTGATTTCTTCCTCCATGGCTTTGCACCATTTTGGGTACTTAATGGCTTCATGATAGTTAATGGGTTCTATATGATTATCTATAGTCCCTAGAAAGGCCTTATGGTTGGTGGTTATTTGTTGATAGGACAAGTATGTAGGATCGTGTGGGTTATGGGTCCACTAATCACTTTTAAACTAATTACCTACTCGTTTTATCGATCGAGTTATATGCAGCGGAATGTAAACAACAAAAACGAGCAAGTAAGAAATAAGCAAACCACAATGGACACCGGGGGTTTTTACAGAGGTTCGGCCACCGCCTACGTCCTCTCTTGCAAGCTCCGCTCGACACTTCGAGCTCCGCTCGCGTCTTCACTATTCACTCCCCGTTCTGGGCCGGGAGAGAACGCCTTTTACAAAACAAACTCCGCGAACAACCTCGCGAGCTTGACTTTCTTCTCTTACAATCCGAGAGGGACACTTCGGGTTTTCACCGAAGTCCTTGCTTCCTTTGACAAACAATTTGAGTGGAGCAACATGTTGGCTTTTTGGCCTTAATCTATGTTTTGATGATTTAATTAACCTAATCTTAATTATGATGATGTAGAGTAGCACACATATTGCATTGCATGTATATTGTATTGTGCTAACCTCTACAGGTGATCAAGACTCAAGAAAGAAGGAAATGAAGTCAAGACATGTAATTAAAGCTAAATCGAAGACATGTAATCTTGATTTATTTTGAGTCTTAGGAACATGTGTAAATTGAGCATACAAGAGTTAAAAACCAATCACATACACACTAGGTTCCTTAGAGAAGTCACACACAAAATTTCACATTATTTGGACTTCATTAGATCACCCAAACCTTAGTCGGAAATCACTTATAAACTTAAACCCAGATTTCCTGTGTGAACCGGTCGACCGAACCAGTTCTCAGTTCGACCGGTTTATAACAGACTCTACACAGTGATTTTACCGAACTCTTCCGGTCGACCGGTTCTACCTTTTCGGTCGACCGATCCCGGATTTTAATATGACCGTTTTTCTTGTCGTATTCCTATAACGGTCGTATTCGTATAAAACAAAACTTAACCCCAAAATACATTCGGTAACCGGTCGAACGAAGACCTTGTTTCGGTCGACCGGTTGAACATATTTTCAGAAACCAAATTCCCTGCTATCGGTCGACACATTTCTCGTTCGACCGATTGACCTTTGTCTCAACCGAATCCCCTTGTCGGTCGACCGCCCCATACTTTGGTTCGACCGATTCACTTAAGTAGAGTTAAGTTCTAGATCGTTTGTCCGACCGAATATTCTTTTGTTCGACCGTTCTCTTTGAAATCATGTTAACGGTCGACCGGTTTACTAGTTTCGGTCGACCGGTTCTGGACAGATTTGCAGCCCGATTTTCTGCTTTGTGTATCTTGCACAAAACCCAATCAAATCTATCCCCAACGGCTAGAATACCTTAGGAGCTTATAAATAGAGGATCAAGACTTGTTGTTAACACAACTCTCCAACTCCAATTGTCCCAATACATTAGAGAGAAACCTCAATCCTCAAAGCTCCCAATTCTACACTCTTTAAGCCTAAACTTCACACATTTGATCATATACTCATCCTACTCAAAGTGTGCTCAATTAGAGAGTGAATCCCACTCAGTTACAAGTGTTGTCAAAGGAAGCAAGGACTTCGGTGAAAGCCCGAAGTGTCCCTCTCGGATTGTGAGAGGAAGAATTCAAGCAAGCGAGGGTTGTTCGCGTTGCTTGTGGTGTAAAGGCGTTCTCTCCCGGCCCGGAACGGGGAGTGGTTAGTGAAGACGTAGGCGGAGCTCGCGGAGTCGAGCGGAGCTTACAAGAGAGGACTAGGACCCGGGTGGGGTGCCGAACCTCTATAAAAACCGACGCGTCTTTTGTGGTTTGCATTGTCTTTCTTTATCTACTTGTTTGTTTATTCCGCTGCGCATTTGTTTGCTTAATCAAGTAGAAAATTAGGGATTAGATTAAAAGTGATTAGTGGACCCATAACCCACACGATCCTACACAACACTCTCTAATTCTTGAGCACACTTGAGTAGGATTGGAATTAAGACTAAAGTGTGGAAGTTGGAGGCTTTGAGTGCTTTGGGATTCTCTCTAAAGTTTGGGACAAGTTTGTAGTGGGAGAGTTGTGTTAAAATGTGTTTTACAACTCCTTATATAGGCATTAGAGAGAATAGAGCTGTTGGGATTGATTGAGTATGAGTTGATATGTGATTACACAAAACAGAACCTGTAGGACCCAATTCTGGATGAAATCGGTCGACCGAATCGGGATGAACGGTCGACCATTAGGCAGTTTTGCACTAAGTTCGGTCGACCGGTTAAGCAACGGTCGACCGTCCAACGCTATGACTTAGGTACACTTAAGTGATCGGTCGAACACCTAAAGGGAAACGGTCGACCGATTTGTACCAGGCACTTTGGGGTTGACAAACAAATAGATATTCGGTCGACCGAAACAGGTCTAGCGGTCGACCGTTTTTCAACAGGAGATTCGGATTTGTCAAGAGATGGACAAACGGTCGACCGATCATGGTTCTCGGTCGACCGATACAAGAAATGTATTTGGGGTATTTTTTGGTTTAATATGAATACGACCGTTGGGTATATACGACAAAAGTAACGGTCGGAAAATTAAGTTCAAATGGTCGACCGAAAGAGATGGTGCGGTCGACCGAAAACAGACAGGGAAACACAAAAAAGAATACTTGATCATTCGGTCGACCGAACGGCCTGTTGCGGTCGACCGAATGTGGGCAGACAGTTAGGGTTCAGGTTTAGTGTTTTCCGGTCTAAGTTTGGGTGATCTATTGAAGTCCAAATAATGTGAAATTTTGTGTGTGACTTCTATAGGGAACCTAGTGTGTGTTTAGGTTGATTTTAGCTCAAGTATGCTCAAAATACACAAGTTCCTAAAGACTCAAAGAAATACAAAATACATGTCTTCAAATGAGCTTGATTACATGTCTTGACTTGTTTTCCTTTCTTCCTTGAGTCTTGATCACCTGTAGATGTTAGCACAAAGCAATATATATGCAATGCAATATGTGTGCTACTCTACATGATCATAATTAAGATTAGAGTAATTAAATCATCAAAACATAGATTAAGGCCAAAAAACCAACAAAGTAGTCCTGGATAGGATTAGTAACATGAGAGATGATGTACTTATGTAAGTAGGTTGAAGGACGAGTAGGTCGGTTGGATCGTCTTTGCATGATGATTTCTCCCCCGTCCGTCGGGATTTCTCTGTCTTCTTCGTGTGGAGTAGTGGTGACAGGTGGTTGTGAGATTTTTGGTTCATTGACAATGGGCAGAGGCGCATCAGGTGTCGGTGGTGAAGTGGTAGTGGACTCGGCTTCTTCATCATCTTCTTTGAAGTAACAAACATTTTCTATAAACTGAACATCACGAGAAACATAAAATTTACAATTTTTTGGGTCATAACATTTGTACCTTTTTTCTTTAAGGAATAACTAAAAAATACATTTGTTTGAGCTGGTCTCGAGTTTGTCGATCCTTTTCCTGTGAACAAATACAACACAACAAAATACTCTTAGATGATCAAGAGAATTTTTTTTGTCTAGTTAGGATTTCTAAGGGTTGTTTATTTTGAAGCCGAGGACTTGGTAGACGATTAATAAGGTAGGTGGCAGTCAAAACGACGTCAGACCAAAATCGTTTTGGAACATGATTTTGAAAAAGTAATGATCGAGTCACGTTTAAAAGATGGCGATTTTTCCTTTCAGACACACCATTTTGTTCATGAGTATTAATGCAAGTGGTTTGATGACAAATTTCTTTTTGTTTTAATTTTTTATGATTTCATCCTTCCTCGTCATCAAATCTTCTCTTTGAAAAACGTTACTAGTGTATTCAGAACCATTATCAGATCTCGGGATTTTTATTTTAAAGTTATACATGTTCTCCACAAAAGTAGTAAAGTCACGAAAAACATCAAAAGAATCAGATTTTGATTTAAGCAAATAAATTCATGGAGTTCAAGAAAAGTCATCAATAAAGGTAATAAAATATATGAACTCATTATAAGATTCGGTGGGGGATGGACCCCAAATGTCGGAATGAACCAACTCGAGAGGGTGACCTGTTTTTGTAGGATTTCATGTTTAATTATACATATATATTTTCGAAATTTTTATGTATAATAAGGATCAATTTTCAATTTTCTATAATTTATTTCATGCATGCATCAATTTGTTTCAATATCTAGTTTCAAAACTTTATTAAAACAAATATGGGCTCCGAAATTCATACCTAGAAGTTCTCTAAAACTTCTTGAAGATTCGGAGACGTTGGGGATGCTCCTCGCTGCGCCGGATGCCTCCGAGTATTCACCAAACACTAAACAAGATCGGAGAGAGGGAAGCTAGTCTCTCAATCTCCGATAGGGTTTAGAATACAATTACTAACCCCTCTTTAATTCTCTTGAGAAGATGATCTCTTAAGAACTAAAACTAAACTTAAGAATAGGGATTTTCGTGGAGAATTATGGAGAGAGAATTTTTGCACAAGAAATAATGAATGAATTAATCGGGTAATGAAATAAGCTTGTATTTATAAGCTCTCTCCAAATTACCTATTCATGTGCAACCCCTTGCCCATGATCTCATGCAAAATTCCATCTAACCATCCATTATTTAATAATAAATAATATTAGCCACGAATTAAATCAATTATGGACCAATTCCATGCATGATCTAATTAATTCTTAAATTAATTCTGCACAAAACCGTCTGGACCGGTTGACCGTTTAAAGGATCGGTCGACCGCTCGAACCTAGTTTAGGTCGACCGTTCGAACCTAGTTTAGGTCGACCGTTCTATAACTCGGTCGACCGTTCGTAATAGGAACTATTCCATCGCAATGTTCGGTCGACCGACCGATCACATTCGGTCGACCGTTCGAACAGATGAAAATTCCCTGTTATCGGTCGAGACACGTCCGGTCGACCGTGCCCGATCGGTCGACTGTTTACTGCTAACCGGTCGACCGTTTGAGCACTGTTTTGCAGACTTGTCAAATTTCGGTTTAACCCCTACAAAATTTGACATTTCGGGATTAGTAGTAAATTCACAACTTATGTAACATATTATCCTATGTAATGATCAATCATTACACCCCATAATATTTACATCACATATGAATTTAATTTAGATTCTAATTATGTTATTAATCACAACATAATTTTGATTTTGCTTGTTCACCCCATGTGTCATATTTTCTACATGAAACCCGACACATCTTATGAACTCAAAATCCCCATTTCTTGTTTCCCAGTTTTGTGGTGTGACCTATGAGAGGATCTAAACTAAGTTGGCAGTGATATTAAAAGCTTAATATCACAAGCTATAAGCGGTATCTAGCTACACATTATAGCTCCCAATTAGTTAGATGTCTTAATTCCACTCGAACCAAAACCCGATCCATTTAGTGATGGAGTGCACCACTTGTGTCCGTCCCTTGCCACATGATATTAAGAATACACACAAAGTAGTATTGTGTCATCTTTGTATTAGTATTCATTGCTTGATCTCTTTAAGCTAGTTATAAATATGTGACTTAACTCAAATCACATTGTGCACATTATAACTTTGCTTTATCAAGGGGCCTACTAATATCATCACTCAATTAAGAGGGGCAATGATAATCTTTTGACTAACTATCTTCTCCAACAAAAGTTGTACTTAAACAACCAATGTTTTTACACTACACTTATCGATAGTTCAAGACACTGATCTAATTAGGTATTCCTTAAGTGATCAGATATAAGTCTCATATCAAAGGACCAAAGACACAGTAAAATATTAATGACACAGAAACACATTTCTGTAATATTTTACTTATTAGGTCTATTCAGTATACAAAAGTAATATTTTCCTCTTTTGCATACCCGTGTTGTCACTCACTTGTAGAGCTACAATGATCTATGACCGACACGACAATCTTAACCCGGTAATTAATGTCCCATGTTAATTACCATGATTGCGAATATCTTTTGTTTTATGTAAACCAATATCTTTTAGAGCTCTACGGTTAAGGACCAAGAGCCTCTTCCTTAACACTTCTAAAAGACGAATAACATAAACAAGGAACAAAATGATTTCTCATTCAATTCATAATAATTGACATTTAAAAGTAAAACTTTTAGAACACATTCCCTTCAATCTCCCACTTGTTATCAAAGTTTTCTTTCACATATATTCTCAATGTATAAAACATTAATAACTAGGGTAATCTTCCCAAATCACCTATCAAGCCAATCCACATGGACCCTCGGATCCATGGACTCGAAATATATTTCGTCTCTTAGCTTGGTATGAAGGTTTGTTGAATGGATCAGTTGTGCCACTGTTGTGTCCACCTATTTATTCATTTTGTCTTTCGTTTGTGGTTGAGTTAGCTGTAGTGATATTACTCCTAACTACACTAGCTCATACCTCCACCTTCGATAATGATGACGCATCATCACTCCAACCTTTTATTGTCTAGAATTCCTATAAGAATTGCATCAAAATAGCCCTCGGCTATTTTCTCCTTTGTCTTCCATAAACAAGAACCTTATCTTTAGTCCGGTTAAGGTACTTCAGAATATTCTTGACCGCAATCATATGATTAGGACTTGCATTGGATTAGTGACTTCTTGTCACGTTTAGAGCATACGAGATATTGAGTCTTGTGCAAGTCATCGTGTACATGGTCCTTCCTTTTGCCGAAGCATAAGGGATACCTTCATGTACTCCAAGTCTTTGTGTGATTGAGCACATTGAGACTTCTTGAGTTGCACACCTATACTCATACTTATTGGCATATTGTCCATATCGGAATTGTTCACCCTGAATATTTCAAAGACCTTGTCAATGTATACACGTTGACTTAGACCAATGAGTCTATGAGATGTATCTCTTTATATCTTGATAATCAAGATGTATTGAGCCTCACTCACATCTTTTCATTGAACATACTGATTTCAACGAAATTTCTCGTTTGCTAATGCAAAGGTATATGATCGCTCATGAGCAATATGTCATCGACATATAAGATCAGAAGTACTACATGGCTCCCACTAATCTCCTTGTATCAACAAGGTTTTCCT
The DNA here is from genome assembly GCA_963682175.1 of Triglochin maritima. NCBI lineage: Eukaryota > Viridiplantae > Streptophyta > Magnoliopsida > Alismatales > Juncaginaceae > Triglochin > Triglochin maritima. The sequence goes on from OY821785.1 coordinate 11,351,086, forward strand.
TTACTTTGAATGAAGTGAATCGTTTTCACCTCTTTGTCAAAGCGTTTGTTCCAACTCCTCGATGCTTGTTTCAATCCATAAATGCATTCTCAAAACTTGCATTTCTTCTCGCTATTATTTGGATCATCAAAACCTTGAGGTTGTACCATGTACATATCCTCCTCCAAGTTCCTGTTCAAGGAACGCCATTTTGATATCCATCTTCCATATCCCACAATTGTGAAATGCGGTAATAGTGAGCATAATCCGAATAGATTTTAATGTGGCAACTTCTCAAAAATTTCATCAAAGTCAATTTCTTGAATTTGAGTATAACTTTTGCTACAAGCCTTGCTTTGTAGGTTGTCAAGTTACTATCCATGTTTATCTTCCTCTTAAAAGCTCATTTATACCAAATGATATTTTCTCTTGAGGAAGGCTAATCAAGTTTCATACTTGATTATCATACATGGATTCTACTTCGGATTCCATGGCTTTTAACCATAGTTTGGAGTCTTTTCCATTGCTTCTCGGAAGGTCGAGGGATCTTTGGTATCTAGTACCATGATCTCATGAAGTCCCACATACTTATTGGGTTTCTTCCTTTCCCACATTGACCTTCTTAGTTCTTTTGGTTCTTCTCGTGTCTCTCAAACTTCTCCCACAATTTCTTGAGGAATAGGTTCATGTTCCACTCTCGAACGCACACTAGGTGAGGATGATTGAAATTTTCTCACAATTTCTTGTAAGGATTTCTCGCTCATGCTCCCACTAACCAAATGAATCTCGGTTGGGCCTTCATGATTTTGAATGCAACATTCACATCATGATCTTGTAGAGTATCTTGAGTTTCCTCAAGCACAACTCTACTCCCACTACTTTTCTCTCTTTTCCAAAAATTCTAGAAAAACCATATCTCTCTCTACAATCTTTCGATTGGAGGTGATACACCAAAAGTAGTATCCTCTTGTCACACGAGGACAACCTATAAAGAAGCACTTATCCGCTTTTGGTCGAAGCTTGGTCGACATAAATTTCTTGATGTATACCTTACAACCCCAAATCTTGAGAAAGTCGAGCTTAGGTGTCTTTCAACTCCATAGCTCACAAGACATTTTCTCCACGGATTTGGATGGAACATTATTCAGTGAGTTTGTCATTATTTGTAGTGAATAATTCCAAAAGTAAATAGGCAATTTAGATTGACTTGTTATTGATCGAACCATGTTGAGCAATATCATGTTCCTACCTTAGGAATAAGTCAAATTAGGTATCCTAAGCACTCACCCCTACGAACCTTTCATAGAGACTCGATATTCTTGTTGAGTCGGTTCACTACTTCATCCTCGAATTCCTTGAACTTGTCAAATAATTCACTTTTGCTTCCCATTAGACAAATATAGCCATAATGACTATAGTTGTCTGTGAACAAAATGAAGTACCTTAAACCGTCCCTTGCACTTGTACTTATCGGACCATATACATTAGAATGTATCATATCCAATTAGTTATTCGTTTTCGTTCCTTTCTTCTTGAAAGGTCTCTTGGTCATTTATTTGACCAATCCGATAGTGCTACAAGATTATATCATTCACGTGAGTTATCTTAGTTTCCTTTTGTTATTGTTTGTTTGAGTTTGTTTATTATTTATTTCAAGCAAATAGAAACCATTCTATGCGAATGTATTTGCATAGAAAATTCCATTCTTCGATATAGACAAGCAAGAATTAGAAATATATATTAAGTTATCCATATCCAAAACATGATACAGAATAGTTCTTGCTAATCGAAGGTACATAACAAACATTCTTCAAAGCATAAATTTAAATCACTAGACTATTGAAGTTTCATAGAATCTTGTACAATTGCAGCGTTGCTTGTACTATTTCCAATCTTCAATATCATCTCGTTCTCCACGAGTTCCTTCCTATCCTTCAATAGCTGCACATCAAAATTATGTGAGCACAAGATCCGGTAACCATTACCAAATCAAGGACAGAGGTGATTAAATTTATCTCAATAACAAACATACCTACGACGTTTCTCGGGCGCCTACGTTCAATCATCCCATTTTCAAGGTCTTCCTTGTACTTGGGGCAATTAGGTCGGATGTGTCCCTTTTCACCGCAGTGAAAGCACTCCGTGTTGGGAGTTGGAGATTTGAAAGATTTCCCCCTTGAGGCACTCCCTTGAGCACCTCCTACTTTCTTGCTCTTGATTGACGTATCTTTGGTAAATTTGCCTTTACCTTTGTTGATCTTTTTGCTCCTCTCATGGACGGCTAGGACGTGATTGTCCCGACCTTTGCCCATGTCAACTTCAGCCGTTTTGAGAGCGTTGTGAAGCTCCTCAAGACTCACCCCTTTTTCACGCACATGATAGTGCATCACAAAGTCCTTAAAGGACGGGGCTAGAGAGCCAAGAATCAAATCTTCGGCAATGTCCTCGGGCATTGGAGAAGAGAGCTTCGACAATTTCTCAAGGTATCCTTGCATCGTGAGAAAATGCATAGATACCGATGTTCCCTCCGCCATATGGCACCTTGTGAGTGCGATGGTGGTCTTATAGCGCTCCTTTCGGGCACTATCCATGAACATCTTTGTTAAAGCTTCCATGGTCTTCTTGGTTTTTGAATCCAAGTATTTCGCTTAAAGCGAGTCACCCATGGATGCTAGCATAAGACCGTGAACTTGGTTCTCTTGGTCTTCCCACTTGGCTATCGCCTCTTTCTCATTATCGGTTGTCTTCTCATTCAATTTTGGGATTTCACCATCCAAAATATGAGATAGTTTTTCAAACCTCAACACGATATTAAGATTGAGTTGCCATTTCATGAAGTTTGAGCCATCATTTTGCAAGGATTCTTTTCGATCATAGATCGCACAATTGGTTGGATATTAGTCATTTCTACAAAATAAATTATACAGGGTTTTAATGTCAATTTTATGTTTTAAAATACATATATACAAATGTAAATGTTGCAAATAAAAATTTTGCCCATAAATGCAACAATCCAAGATCCTATCAATTGTAATATAGACTAGCTAAGGGCTATCGAATATATTACAATATCAAGGTAAGAAAACATTTTCTAATCACAACCTTTTTGAATTTTAGCAACATTTAGCATCTTCAAACTCTTGTGACTCTTGTCGTTTTAATTATGAGGGAATGCGACCTATCCTCATAAGAAAAACTTTTTCCCAAAACCGAGCGAGGGCTCTAGGTAATGTTAAGAAAACTTATTTTCATTTGATACGAGATACATTTATCCATTGTATTCACAACTAAACATACTTGTGGTTCACTAGGGTGAAACACACCTCATATATTTAATTGTGGCACAACAACAGCCAACCATTATATCTCCCACTATTCCCAAAGATGGAGGGAGATATCTCCCACTAAGGGCGAGCAGAGTATCCCTCGATCAATGGCTGCTAGTGGATGAAATAAGAAGGAAATTTATTCTTAATTTTTGTTTGGACAATTTAACATGTGATTTAGAATTTTTGGTTATCATGCATATTATTAATCATACACATCCTAACATTCAACACATTCATCACATGCATAGCAAGATAAAAACAGAAATTAAACATTCACACAATCCACATCGTGTGAGTTTATATGTTCCCTTCAATCCTCGATCCTCGATCCCTGATCTTCGATCCTCGACCGATGCGCTACAGCGGCGACTTCCTCTTGCACCGGAGATGTAGATTTTACAGAAAATAAACATGCTCCTCACATTCGATAAAAACCGACTAGTGCAAATCCTATGTAAAAACCTCTCATATGCAAATGCAACTATCTAAAAGACGGAAAGAGAGAGAATTTTGGCTTTTACATACATAAGCCCCTGTATAATAACGATTACATACATTCATAATTGCTGATTTGGAACATATAAACTCACAATCCTGCAAAGCAACTCAAGCATCCATGCACGCAATTGCTATAAACTACAGAATCTAATTAATCAATCATCTAGAATCCCAAACAATTCTTTGAAAAATATTTTGAAATTCATTAAAAACATTTTTCATTCATCCATAGTTCAAAAATTAATTATGAACCACTGTCCATCCAATTTCCAATGGAAAAATGAATCGCAGTTTTTCAGTTTTGTTGATTCTCTTACAAAATAATCGTTTATACTTAAAACGAAATTATTGCAAGTTAGACTTATGTCTAAATCATAATTCTAATAATTACATGACATGTTTTAAACATTCAAAACATTTAAAACGAATTATTATAAAGAATTATTTCAACAAACATTTAAAGACCGAAAAACCGGTAAAACGAATTGTTTAAATCCTAGATGGTAAACTAGATTTGTTTACAGCCATAAATCATGACAAAATTGAACCCTAAGCTCTGATACCACTGTAGGATTTCATGTTTAATTATACATATATATTTTCGAAATTTTTATGTATAATAAGGATCAATTTTCTATAATTTATTTCATGCATGCATCAATTTGTTTCAATATCTAGTTTCAAAACTTTATTAAAACAAATATGGGCTCCGAAATTCATACCTAGAAGTTCTCTAAAACTTCTTGAAGATTCGGAGACGTTGGGGATGCTCCTCGCTGCGCCGGATGCCTCCGAGTATTCACCAAACTCTAAACAAGATCGGAGAGAGGGAAGCTAGTCTCTCAATCTCCGATAGGGTTTAGAATACAATTACTAACCCCTCTTTAATTCTCTTGAGAAGATGATCTCTTAAGAACTAAAACTAAACTTAAGAATTAAGGGATTTTCGTGGAGAATTATGGAGAGAGAATTTTTGCACAAGAAATAATGAATGAATTAATTGGGTAATGAAATAAGATTGTATTTATAAGCTCTCTCCAAATAACCTATTCATGTGCAACCCCTTGCCCATGATCTCATGCAAAATTCCATCTAACCATCCATTATTTAATAATAAATAATATTAGCCACGAATTAAATCAATTATGGACCAATTCCATGCATGATCTAATTAATTCTGCGCAAAACCGTCTGGACCGGTTGACCGTTTCAAGGATCGGTCGACCGCTCGAACCTAGTTTAGGTCGACCGTTCTATAACTCGGTCAACCGTTCGTAACAGGAACTATTCCATCGCAATGTCCGATCGACCGACCGATCACATTCGGTCGACCGTTCGAATAGATGAAAATTCTCTGTTATCGGTCGAGACACGTCCGGTCGACCGTGCCCGATCGGTCGACTGTTTACTGCTAACCAGTCGACCGTTTGAGCACTGTTTTGCAGACTTGTCAAATTTCGGTTTAACCCCTACAAAATTTGACATTTCGGGATTAGTAGTAAATTCACAACTTATGTAACATATTATCCTATGTAATGATCAATCATTACACCCCATAATATTTACATCACATATGAATTTAATTTAGATTCTAATTATGTTATTAATCACAACATAATTTTGATTTTGCTTGTTCACCCCATGTGTCATATTTTCTACATGAAACCCGACACATCTTATGAACTCAAAATCCCCATTTCTTGTTTCCCAGTTTTGTGGTGTGACCTATGAGAGGATCTAAACTAAGTTGGCAGTGATATTAAAAGCTTAATATCACAAGCTATAAGCGGTATCTAGCTACACATTATAGCTCCCAATTAGTTAGATGTCTTAATTCCACTCGAACCAAAACCCGATCCATTTAGTGATGGAGTGCACCACTTGTGTCTGTCCCTTGCCACATGATATTAAGAATACACACAAAGTAGTATTGTGTCATCTTTGTATTAGTATTCATTTCTTGATCTCTTTAAGCTAGTTATAAATATGTGACTTAACTCAAATCACATTGTGCACATTATAACTTTGCTTTATCAAGGGGCCTACTAATATCATCACTCAATTAAGAGGGGGCAATGATAATCTTTTGACTAACTATCTTCTCCAACAAAAGTTGTACTTAACCAACCAATGCCTTTACACTACACTTATCGATAGTTCAAGACACTGATCTAATTAAGTATTCCTTAAGTGATCAGATATAAGTCTCATATCAAAGGACCAAAGACACAGTAAAATATTAATGACACAGAAACACATTTCTATAATATTTTACTTATTAGGTCTATTCAGTATACAAAAGTAATATTTTCCTCTTTTGCATACCCGTGTTGTCACTCACTTGTAGAGCTACAATGATCTATGACCGACACGACAATCTTAACCCGGTAATTAATGTCTCATGTTAATTACCATGATTGCGAATATCTTTTTTTTTATGTAAACCAATATCTTTTAGAGCTCTACGGTTAAGGACCAAGAGCATCTTCCTTAACACTTCTAAAAGACGAATAACATAAACAAGGAACAAAATGATTTCTCATTCAATTCATAATAATTGACATTTAAAAGTAAAACTTTTAGAACACATTCCCTTCAGTTTTAATAGAGGATAAATGGAAAGGCAGGTGAGTTTGTTTAGATAAACTACATACATCACACGAAAATTCTGAATTAATAAATGGAAAAAGAGTTTTTAAAACTGAGTGGGACGGGTGTCCCATTCGTTTATGGCAACGTTCATGTTTGGGTCGATTTTCAGCATGCAAGGCCTGTTTATTTGAGTCTAGAACATAAAGGTTATTGACGAGAGTTTCTCTACCAATCGTCTTCCTTGAGATACGATCCTGAAATATGACATCAAAAGGAGTAAAAATAATATTGCAATTTTTTTTGTGATTTTTGCCACAGATAGTAAGTTAGAGTCAAAGGAAGGTACATACAAAATATCTTTAGCTACTTGGTCCAATAATTTCATATCGCCTATTCCCTTTATTTCTACTTGATTTCCATTTGCTACATTAACAAATTAATTAAGAAGTGATAAGTTGGTTTTAATATTAGTTAACAAGGTAAAATTCCTCGTCATTAGATCGGTTGCACCTGAGTCAATAATCCATTTACTACCAGATTTGTTTCCAGAAAATAAGGTAGTATAATTATCTAAAGCTTTTACCATACCTGCATAATTTCCCGAAGGCTGGGATTTGTTCTGCAAAATTGAATTCAAGTGGGCCAGGAGATGATTTAGCTGGTTTTGGTCAGTAATGAGTCCACTTGAAGAACCTGAGCCTGCTAGACCCATGCTTGGTCGGTTATAAGTACCATCTGCTGGTCCAGTGTTATTCAGGTTGGGAGAATACCCGATTCCTCCAATCGGATCCGCGTGATCCGATAACCGTCATTCCATATCTGTCATGCGAGAGAAAATTAGGGCTAGGGTTGGTCTGGTGTCTGTCACCTCCGACGGTGGTGTTGTAGTCGCTGCCTCCCGATGATACCCCGGTGCTCCTCTCGTCCCCTCCTCCTTTTATGTCGTTGTCTCTTGGTGGTCGGAGATGAGGGTAGAGGAACCAATAGTTGTTCTTTTTGTGTCCCATTTTTTGCAGTTCTCGCAGGGTTCGTCTTTCCGATTCCCGTATCTCTTCTTGCCGTTTTGAGTTTGGTTTTGAGGCTTTACGGCAAAAAAGGCTTGGTTTTCTTCTGTTTCAGTTATCGGGTTCCCTTGCAGAGGAGTCGGTTTTCTTCGTGAAGAACCATGACGGTGACTACAGCAAGGGGTGGGAGCTCAGGTGCCATGAGCACTTGGCTCCTGATGCCTTCGAAGCTCGCGTCGAGAGCTACCAGAAACTGGTAGATCCGGTCTTGCTCTATTCTTTGTTGGATGATTTTGGCATCAGTGTTCGGAGGTTCGTAGACTCCCAACTCGTCCTATGCTTTCCTGAGAGTGCCAAGGTACTCAGTGATACCTCTTTGGTTTTGGCGAGTCTTTGAGATTTCTTGTTTAATTTTGAACACATGTGCGAAGTTCTGTGCCTTTTCGTAGTGCTTGTGGATGGCGTCCCAGAGTTCCTTTGCACTTTGTTTGTAGAGAAAGATCTCCCCGATGTGTGGTTGCATAGATGCAATAACCCACGACATGACTACGTGATCCATGTTTTGCCACTCTTATTGTTTGTTTTTCGTCCCTTGCCCCTCCGGGTTTTTTGTACGCCGGGTGATGTGGCCAACTCGCCCTCTGCCACCGCCCGAGCCCAGGACATGTAGTTTGTCCCGTTGAAGAGGGTGGAGACGAGTCGGGACGAGGAGTTGAGGTTTTGGATGTTGGTTTTGTTGGTCTTCAACCCCCTTGCTTGAGGTGAAGACCAATGATGACCTCTGGGGAAAGGTTGAGGTTGGATCAAAGGTCTGATACCATGTAGAAATTTAGACGGGATGAAGAACAATAGAAAGGTGTTTTTTGTTATATCTTTGTTTAGGGTTACAATGATTCTTTTATATTACAATATATGACCGTTTGGATTTGTAGCCGATTAAGTGTTGCCTAAGAAAGGAGAAACACAATCTTAGGCTTGATTATATTCGAGATTTGTGGGATGAGATATTCAAGGAAGGAAAGGAGGCGATGATGGAATCTGAGCCGATATAGTTTCAACACCTACTCCCCGGTGAACGGAAGCGCACCAAGGCATTGCGCGTGCGAGAGGTTTCCTTGAGTTTTCCATCAGGTCCTGGAATGCCCCAATCGGACAACTATAGAGTGAGATGGGCCTACGTTTCAAACTTACAATCCTAAATCATACGCCCTCGAAGTTTAAAATTTTGATTTGCAACAAACACTTACATTTTGTCTTCCCCACTATTGTGTTTCATTTCATCTACTAGTTGAAGCAAGTCTACATATCAGTTCGATTTAAAGCGAAAATTGACCAAAATCAAGAAAAACTGTGTCAGGTTTGATTCTGAAGTTTTGTTGAACCAATCAACTCGGATCAAATTTAATAACTTTGGATATCCAATTTCAAAATTCTAGATACACCACTGAATGGGGTGAATATTTTTGTTTTCATGCAAATCATAAGTTTTTTAATTACTAAAATATTTTATTATACAGAAAATATTTGCATTAACAATAACAATAACCGGAACACATCAATGGCATTAACAAAAACAGTAAGAACTAGGAAGTCAATGACACATGCACCTGGAAAGCACATGCTCATTTCACCAGTATATATCACGAGTGTTGTGAAAAGTAAAAGATTTATTTAAACGTTCACCGACATTTTTTTTTCTTTATTTGATGATCCAGAATTTTTCGGTACCACGGCATGCATTTGGGTTAGGCGGGATGCGGCTCTAAACTAGAGGTTGTCCACACCATTTGCACCGGGGACATTTGACATACAGAACAAGAGTTTGAACATGCGTCTTCACGCACTAACCCCTAACCACTTCACTACGCCCCTGAGGACACGTTCACCGCATGTTACACAATACAAACCCACTGCCTCATTCCTGCTAGTCCTAACACTAATCTGTCGTCTCCTCTCCCATCTCAATACCAAATCTCAAAACTTGATTTTTCAAATTTTTATGGGTAAATATGGAAAATGAAAGTGTCGGAGCATAAGTTTAGGTTTGATATGAGAGGTCATTGTCGAGGTAATCGGTAGACCATCGCCCAACGCATAAGGATTGGATTTGGAGCATGTGAAGATGTTTGGATGTTTCATTTGAAGTCATTTTTTGAAGTTGTCGGGGGTATAATGGGAAATATAATTTGACAAATGACCCATTACTTGTGTTATTCTCTTTTACTATAGGGATAGATTAAATTAAAGTGGAAATCTTTATTGTGCAGATCAAAAAAGTTGACGCAAATCACATAAAAGCCATAATCAATAGGTTTCCTGCAATAAAAGAATTTAATAGATAACCAAGAACATGCGTAACAAAAGTAATTCCACTTCACATATTTATTATACAAAAAGCACAACACTATAAATAAACATATGCAAAGCATAACTATAAAAGACTAGGTACTTCAAAAAGATTATTAATTTACATAAAAACAAAGTTTTAACATCACAAAGTGACTTCATATAAAAGTATAAAAACAAATAACCACCTTCCACATAATCATAAACCGTCACACTTATCATCTCTACTCAAGCATCAAACCAAAATCCACGTTAAGCACCCACATAGTCATGGGCGATCGGTTGAAGATTCAGTTTGCGATTGGCATCTCATCCACGATAGAAGTCCTAGGAAACCAAGTAGTTTCCACCCCGACTAACTTGGAGGCACATGTTTGTGGGGCCTCCGTGTTTATCTGAGTCTACGTTGCCCTCGTCCTTAGCGGTCGTGCCACTTAGGCCATCACTAACCATGACCTGGACGACCCGGTCATCAGCTCTCTCTCTCTTCAAAATCAGCTTTCTCTCTCTTCCACATCAGCTTTCTCTTTCCTCAACCCACCTTCTTCACTTTCCTACACTATTCATCTCTTAACCACAACCCAACACAACCCACAACAACCTACCTCTCTCCTCCACATCATTTCGGGGTCCATCTTGGTAAAATTTTAAAAAAAATTTAAAAAATTTCTAAAAAATCAAAACAATTATAAAACGAATTTTCAAAAAAAAAATTATAAAAAAACTCAAACAAAAAAATTAAAAAAATCAAAACAAAAACAAAAAAAAATCAAAAAATCAAAAAATAATAAAATATTTGATGACCGGGTCGTCGACCCGGTCGTTTGAACGACCGGGTCGACGACCCGGTCATCTACAACCGAAAGTTTTCTGTTAAAAAATTAGTATTTTAATCAACGACCGGGTGATGACCGCAGGATGACCGCAGTTTTACTGCGTTAAGGGATGGCCTTAGAGCACCGGCGCCCATGTAGTTTCCGGGCGTCCAATTTTCTCTTTCAGCCACGTCAGATTCTCTTTCCGCCACGTCAGCTTAATTAACCCCTTAAATTTTTCTGAACCACACCCAAAAATAACTCAACGCCCTACATTCTCTCCATTACACGTCATTTCGGGATCAATTCTAGGCAAAACACAAAAATGTCAAAAAATTCTAGAAAATATAAACAAATAAAAAACATATTTTCATAAAAATATATTTATAAAAACGATTTAAAATAATTTTTAAAACATTTTCTAAACACAAAAACTCAAAATACAAAAAAGTAACCGACGGGGCAAGTGCCCCATCCGTCGGAATTTCCGCCCGAGCAATGGGTTGGGTAATTTATTATTATTATAACGGTGATTTGTCGGGTGGTTGGTTAATCCCCCGACTAGTAAGGATGCTCTTATACTAGATTTTTTATTTTTCCTCGTAAAATGTATAGTTGTTAGGATTTTGTAGGGCTGTCAATTTTACACGAAACACGATAACACGACACAAAAACGACACGAAGTTAGCGGATATGGATTGAGAATTTGAACACGATTAATAAATGGGTTGGATACGGCAACACGATTATTAAATGGGTTGGATATGGATTTCTACTGTAAAAATGATTAACACGATTAAGACACGATAAAACACGATACGTAATCGGGTAATTAGGTACACGATTAATACACGACTAATATCGACAAGTCTACAAGTAATATATAAATTATAATAAAGAAATTCTAATAACTGAATGTCATACTTATAATTTTAATACAGTAGTGCTTTCAAGTTGTCTTGTTTGTGTGACCATTGTTTGAAGTTTGAATCTTGTTTTGTGTGACCATGTTTTGAAACTTTAAAGTTTGAACTTTGAACGGGTGGATAATTGTGTGTTAAATGGTGTAAACGTAGCGGTGTTAAACGTGTACACGAAGTAATCCGTTTAATAATTGGGTATAAACGGGTTGGAAATGACAACACGATTATAAACGGGTTGGATACGGCAGAAATCTAGCAACACGATTATTAAATGGGTCGGATATGACGTAACACCTAGAGCTTATATATAGGACTTGATACGACACGATTAGCACACGACACGACACGATTGACAGCCCTAAGATTTTGCCTATCTCATTTGAATTTCACTTAGTTAGGTATACCCTACCTGAGTTTTGTCCTCCTGAATTTGAGTTACACATAATTAAGTCTACATCACTTAAGTTTTATCCCCTTGGAGTTAAACGACTTGGTTGAGTATACTTATTCTTGAAACTTTTATAGAATGTTATGTAAATTGTGTCCCCCCTTGACGTCGTCCTTGCCCGTCCTCACAAAGGAGGAGGCAACTCGAGCGAGTTCCTAGTGACACCCCCCAACATCACTTTATATTATAATTCGTAAATATATTTCGAAACCATTTTAACATGTAATGTATTCCGGTCATCCATCAGCCGAACATGCATATCCGAAGTTGCGTTGCGAAACAAAACATTGAACACGATCAGGTGGAAAATGTGAAAATCCCATTAATTCCAGAACGTTCCGCATCCTGTGAGTTGAATCAAATAAATGGACAAACATTATTACAGCCGACCAGGCGTGGTCGCACGTGCGAGACTAGACCGGACCGGTCCGGTCCCGACCAAGGTCCTGTCTCCACCTCGTCCAACCCGCCTTGGGTTCCTTTACAAAACCCACTCCCAATAAAACACACCACTCTCTCTCCTCTCTCTAAACCCATCCACTCTCTTCCAAACGCTCCTAGGGTTACTTTGTTTGTGCGTTTCCACCTCTGATCTCCACCCAAGGTCCGCCAACTACACCTTCATCTTTTCCGCTTTACTCTTGCCACCGAAAGGTGGGATTTTTATGGGGTTTTTTTTTTCGTTTTTTGTTGTGGTTTTCGTGCATTTTGGGAGGAATGTGTGCTTGTTTTCTGTTGTTTTGGTGCTTTTGCCTCTGTTTGAGGCTTTGTTTTCGTTATGTGTGATTTTTTTTGTTGTTGGAAAGATTTCAACTTTGCCGTTTTCTGGTTGGTTCGAGAAGTTGGTTTTGGTTATGGAACTTGTTAGGGTTTGTGGTTGTGGTTCTAGTCTTCGTTTGTAATTTTCGTTTGTGTTGGAGGAAATGTGGGTTTGTGTTGGAGGAAATGTGGTTTTTGTGGATAAATCTTTGTGATTTTTTACTTGCATTTTCTGCTTTTTTTGGTTTAGATCATAGCATTTCTGTTCATACTTTTGTTAGATCATCCTGCACTTGGATTTTGCAACTTGTAAGGTTATAGGTGTTTTGGAACCATAATATAAGCCAAGTTTCTCATTTTTTCTTGTCATTATGTGCTTAAGTTCCAGTGACAGAGTAGCCTAGATTTTAGTAGTTTTTTTGGAAAAAAATGTTAATATATTTCAGTAGTTTCTTGTGATTCTAGTTGCCTAGACTTTGTAGAGAAACTGTAAACAACATTTCAAGTTTTTATATATGATGATGACTATGTATTTTACTTGCAGTAACTTGTGTTTGTGTTTATGTAGTGTGATCTGTTTAGTGCAATAGAACAAGATGATGCAGAGACCGCATATCCCGGAAGATTACTCACTCAAGAAGACCTCACCACATCTTGGTGGTGGCATGGCCGGAGACAAGCCGTCTACAACGTATGACCTTGTAGAGCAAATGCAGTATCTTTACGTCCGTGTTGTCAAAGCGAAAGACTTACCGGCCAAGGATGTCACCGGAAGTTGTGATCCTTATGTTGAGCTGAAACTTGGGAACTACAAGGGCACGACTAGGCATTTCGAGAAGAGAACTAACCCTGAATGGAATCAGGTATTTGCTTTCTCGAAGGATCGAATCCAGGCGTCGTTTATTGAGGTTGTTGTGAAGGACAAGGATTTTGTGAAGGATGATTTCATAGGTCGGGTTTTCTTTGATCTCAGTGATATTCCAAAGAGAGTGCCTCCCGATAGCCCGTTGGCACCTCAGTGGTATAGATTGGAAGATGGTAAGGGGAATAAGGTCAAAGGGGAGCTTATGCTTGCTGTTTGGATGGGAACACAAGCTGACGAGGCATTCCCCGAGGCTTGGCATTCCGATGCTGCTACCGTCCCAGGTGATGGGCTTGCAAATATAAGATCAAAGGTATATCTTTCTCCGAAGCTGTGGTATGTTCGTGTTAATGTTATTGAAGCACAGGATCTGCAACCTGCCGATAAGGGTAGGTACCCCGAAGTATATGTCAAAGTTATGCTTGGAAATCAAGCATTAAGAACGAGGATTTCTCAGAGTAGGAGCACTAATCCAATGTGGAATGAGGACTTAATGTTTGTAGCTGCTGAGCCGTTTGAAGAGCCCATGATTCTGAGCGTGGAAGACAGGGTAGGGCCGAATAAAGATGAAGTGCTGGGGAAGACTGTCATCTCTTTACAGAATGTAGACAGAAGGTTGGATTACAGATCGGTGAATAGCAGATGGTACACTATTGAGAAACACGTTGTGATCATGGAGGGTGAGAAAAAGAAAGAGATGAAGTTTTCAAGCCGTATTCATCTGAGGATATGTCTTGATGGTGGATACCATGTTCTGGATGAATCGACTCATTACAGCAGCGATCTTAGGCCAACTGCAAAGCCATTATGGAAGCAAAGTATTGGAGTTTTGGAATTAGGTATACTGACTGCCCAAGGGCTTCTGCCAATGAAAACCAAGGATGGACGTGGAACAACTGATGCTTACTGTGTTGCCAAGTACGGGCAGAAGTGGGTGCGCACAAGAACCATTATCGACAGTTTCACGCCCAAGTGGAACGAGCAGTACACCTGGGAAGTGTATGATCCATGCACAGTCATCACTGTTGGAGTGTTTGATAATTGTCATTTGCTGGGGGGAGACAAAGGAGGGGGTGCAAGGGATTCTCGAATTGGCAAAGTGCGAATTCGGCTATCTACGCTCGAGACTGATAAGGTTTACACACACTCTTATCCGCTGTTGGTTTTACATCCCTCTGGGGTGAAGAAGATGGGAGAAGTTCAGCTTGCTATTAGATTCACATGTTCGTCTTTGCTCAACATGATGCACATCTACTCTCAACCATTGCTTCCCAAAATGCATTATCTCCACCCGTTAACTGTTACTCAGCTTGACATTTTGCGACACCAGGCCACTCAGATTGTCTCTATGAGAATGAGCCGTGCAGAGCCACCATTAAGAAAGGAGGTTGTGGAGTACATGTTGGATGTGGACTCTCACATGTGGAGCATGAGGAGGAGCAAGGCTAACTTTTTCAGGATCATGGGTGTTCTAAGTGGTTTAATTGCTGTTGGGAGATGGTTTGATCAGATCTGCAACTGGAGAAATCCATTGACCACGATTCTAATCCACATTCTGTTTATCATACTAGTACTGTATCCGGAGCTGATCCTCCCCACTCTTTTCCTCTACCTGTTCTTGATCGGTGTATGGTACTTCAGGTGGAGGCCAAGGCAGCCTCCTCACATGGACACTCGACTTTCTCATGCGGAAAATGCTCATCCGGATGAATTGGACGAGGAGTTCGACACTTTCCCCACTTCGAGGCCACCTGATATTGTTCGCATGAGGTACGATCGCTTGAGGAGTGTTGCCGGGAGGATTCAGACTGTGGTGGGTGACTTGGCCACCCAAGGGGAGAGGTTGCAGTCCTTGCTGAGCTGGAGAGATCCAAGAGCGACCTCTCTTTTCGTGACGTTCTGTTTGGTTGCTGCAATTGTTCTGTATGTCACTCCATTCCGTGTCATGGCGCTGCTCTCAGGTTTATACATTCTTCGGCACCCAAGGTTCCGCCAGAGACTCCCTGGAGTTCCTCTCAATTTCTTTAGGAGACTGCCTGCCAGGACTGATAGCATGTTATGAGCACCATTTTTCTCCAGGAGTTTGCCTCTTGGTTATGGGGTCAACCTTGTTTGGTCTACTTGTTACCATCATTGGTTGGGTAATTAGGTTTTCTTTGGTTGTAACCTTTTCATTTTGGACTGCTATGTCAGTGTTAGGGATCTTATTAAGTGCTGCTGTTCTATGTATGCTGTTTTCTATTTCCAAAGTTTATCATCTTATGTCTTTATTGGCTGCTGGTTTAGTAATTTAACTTAAAGTCGATGTTAGGGAGTAGGGACAATGATATATCATTAGGACTTTTGCTCGTTTGTCCTATCTGTTAATAGTTACATGTGTGATTCTTAAATGATAAATGATTTATACATGTGCTTTTACGGAAGTTGGTAATTATGACTCCCAAACTGCTGAAATTCACTTGGTGGATGTAGAAATTGAGTTTCATCTGCTTGTTAATTTATTTATTCCCCACCATAAATGGAAGTTATGAACTCCGCTTCACGCAAGGGTACTTCGTATGCTGCTTTATTTATTTATTTCAAGTTTATTATCTGCCTCATCTGCCTTAAATGTCTTCTGCTTCATATAACCATGTAAGGTTGCATCGTTTCCGAATTTATTTATAATATATAGTTTCCACTATTTATTTCAAGTTCATTCTATCTTAGCTTGGTTGTCATCCGCTTCGTATATGGATGATGCATCTGATCCGAATTTATGTTATAGTTTCCACCAATGGCCGGACTTAAGAAGTATGCTTTGTTCCGCCAAGTGCAATAAACAACCCACATAATGGTCTAATTAAGTAAGAGTACATACATCAAAACGTAGTTAAGACACCCTGCTGTTTCTGCTGTCTCTGTCTGTGTATTTTATTTTATTTATTATTATATCTAAATAAAAAAACAAAACACATCCTCAGTAGTGAGCATCATCACGTTCCCATCAAAACTACACGCCACTAAACAACAAGAACAGGAGTGTCTCCTTTAATAAAAGACAATGAACTCCAATACAAAAGGACCCAACCCTCTTTTGGGGTGTGTCCGGAACAGTATGGGAGAAAGAGAGGGCATTGCTTGCCTTACAGTAAGGCCCTTACTTGGTGTGAATTTACTTACTGCAACTTGGTGGGGCCTTTGAAAAGTGAAAAAACAGTGTATTTGGGTTTTCTCCCCACTCGTCTTGCTGTCCTTTTGCTGAGATGAGATCTGGTCATCTGGACTGTGAAAGATCGTGTGCCTATAGATGTGTGCCTGCTGGATCCCATCTTCAGGCTTGGGTTACTGATTTACTAGACGAGTAGGCCATTACATCGACCTAGACCACGCTTTTAACGGCTCGGGCATGCCCTCGCATTAAAATTATGTAAAATGTAATTTGTTAAATATGGTGTAAGAATTAAAATTGTTTAATCAATAAATGATGTGGGGAAATAGAGTGTAGGTTGAGTGAGGGTAGCCCGGGCATGATTAAGGTTTTTTTTTGGTGGGTGGGGTGAACTGACGTGACAAATAGAAGCTGACGTGACGGAGAGAGGAAGCAGGGCGCCCGGGGTAGCCCGGGCATGGTTAAACATGGTCTTATCACAAACTTCACTACTACAAAAAATGGAATATACGTCGGATGTACGGGGCTATATACGTCGGATATAAGCACTCTCAGATCTGACGTCTATGTGTGTGTCGTCTATACATAGACGTCGTCTATACATAGACGTTGGACGAGATATATCCGTCGTCTATTTCTAAAGCATAGACGTCGGCTGTATGTAGACGCCGACGTCTATACTTAAAGCATAGACGTCGATCGTTCTTTAGGACCGACGTCTATTCTTTAAGCATAGACGTCGACCGTTCTTTAGGACCAACGTCTGTTCTTTAGGTATAGACGTCGGTGAAAAAACAGACGACGTATATTCTTTACGTATAGACGTCGGTGAACTAACAACCGACGTCTATGCCTTTCTTCAAAGGAATAAACGTCGGCTAATACAAACATCCGACGTCTATTCCTAAACCTGGACAAAAAAAATTAGCATCCTGCAAACTTGTTTTTAGTCATCGTATTCGTGTACATACAACTGCACCAAATTCGTTCACCAATAAATTTGTTCACAAATACTCACAATTTCATCCACATTACATACAAGCACAAACACACAAGCACACATGCACAAACACAAACATACAACCATACATGCACAAACATACAAGCATACACAATTGACATTCAACACACTTGCAATTAATTCATTCTAAAATTAAGGCGATTATATTAAGGCATAAATTGTAGGTTTGTAATACTAGTGCACTTGTTAACTAAATTACAAAAAATACTAGTGACAGGAGAACATCTTAGTTCGTCAACATGTTTCTGATAAAATAGCGAGTCCATTGGTCGCGAGTTTTATCGAGCTCCTGTTGCGAGAAGGGATCACTACTTTTTAGGAAGACCTATAAAAAATACAAGTGTGAATGTTAATAACTAAATATTGAAACTACAACTATACAATTGAATAACGATCTACATTACTTCGGATAGGCATACGTCTTGAGTTGCCAATTCGAGGATTTTCTCTATGTATCTCATCACGTAGTAACCACATTCCGTATTTCCAACCTGTTTCCGGTACTACAAACATAGAAATTCGCTAAATATATGTTCCTAACTTAATTAACAAAAATGGGATAGAACGTGCTCTCATTCCATGCCATGTTATTCCTGCTTTTGTGGTTGTTCTCCTACAACATAAAGCTCTGTAAACCTTAATTGCCATGAGTAGCACAAGTTAATATTCAATAATACTAATAAAAATCCACGAATTACTTTTTTCACAACTAAACGAACTTACAAATTTAGAAGTTTCTTTATTGAGTCCTTTGGTTTATTCGACCCCAACGGATCAAACCAATATCCCGAATTTCGTGGGACATACAACGACAAGCATCCAATGAACCATGTTATATATATAATTAGAAGCTTATTACAAAATAAAATTTCACTTTGAATGACAAAGTTTACCTCTCATGATAAGGGAGCAGATAATATCTTTTGTCTTCTTCTTTAAAGAATGTCTCAAGTTGACCTGATTTATCGTCATTCCCGTATATATATGTAGATGGACTGATAAATCCAAATACTTGATCATCGAGAAAGATTGACCTTCTGGCGTCGTAAAGATGTCTACAAGTATAAAAATTATACTTTATTACAGTTTTGATAAAATTATTTAATACTTTTCATTGTATACAAAAAAACACTTACTTCACTTGCACGTCGATAATCATGATACACAACGAATCCATCGTCATGAACTGCATGAGTTATTATCATAATATTGAAAATTCAAAAAAGCAAGGCAATAAACATTTTAAATATTAAAAGCAAGTATTAAGAATAATTACTTGGATTGACAGAAAAATATTTTAAACACAAAATATCATGTTATTAATAACACTTCAAAATAAAATTTTATTGAAATTTTGGCAGAACCTCCCCTTAAAATTTTATATGTAAAATTCTTCAAATCCTGGAATTAACAAGAAAAATGTATATCTACTCGCATTCACATCATGCATTTCTCTACTACATCACATTCACATTACAAATCTACTCGTGTTGAAATACACATGAATGAGGTCCATGAAAACGTTAGTTTATTTACATTCAAATTTACTTAATAATGCATCCCAAACAACTCTCCGTCGTTACTTAAATCATCCAACCAACCCAACTCAAGACCTAAGATAGCAAACCAAACCAATCCAACTCATATATACTCATTTAAATCATCCAACCAACCCAACTCAAGACCTAAGATAGCAAACCAAACCAATCCAACTCATATATACTCATTTAAATCATCCAACCAACCCAACTCAACTCAATCCAAAACAAACCAATCCAATGAACGAGTGAAATCAAATGATATCTCATTAATAAAGGCCGCATCCATCATCATAACATATAACAATAACATATAAAAATAATAATTAAACATTCACACAATCACACTCAATTCTCGTCAACCAACTAAACAATCCAAAATGTACACTCACACAATCCAAAACATTCACACAATCACACTCAATTCTCGACGAATCCAAAATTCACAATCTCCACAACCAACTAAACAATCCAAATCCAAACACCACAATCTAAAATACAAGTCCAAACACCACAATCTAAACATATCAAATAGGAGAACCTAATCAAACAAGATACAAGACAAGACTAGTACATTTCCTTTTGCCTAAACTTGAAGTTAATTTTTCTACAGGTGGTGAAACACGAATCAGAGGAGGAGGGGAAAGCTGCCGCCGACGTCGCAGAGGAGGTGCGGTGTCGGTGGTCGCGCCAACAATTACACCCACAACTACACCAAATCAAAAAACTAAATAAAAAAAACTCAATCCACAACTACACAAACAGTATGAGCACGAACCAGAGGAGGAGGAGGTCGTGGCTGCGGTGACGGCGGTCGCGGAGGAGGGTGCGGTGATGATGGTCGCGGCGGGCTACGGAGACGGTGCAGAGGGACGGAGAAGGGGAGGAGAGCACAAGGGACGTCGCTGCGGTGCCGGATACGGTGCAAATCGGTCGGAGATCGGTCGCGGGACGGCTAGGGTTTGGGTGAGTTTTCGTTTGAGATGAATGCCAGAAATTACCCATGTTTCTGGAAACACATGTTTTTGCTCCAAAAACACATTATTTTTGGCTATCAAGGCCTTATATTGTGTATCTTAACGTTTCATTGATCTACAAGTTCTTATAAAGAATAATAGTGTTTGGATTTTCATTAACATATTTTTTATCATAATCTTTTAAGATTTAAAAACAATTTATGTTTTTTAATATATTTTTGGTAAAATTTAAAAATATGTATTGGAGTTTGAACTGATTGCTTGAATGACCCGGAATCAACAAATTTGTTCTGGTCGAGGACCAATCGCTTCAATCTTCGGTTCGTAAGGTTTACAAGTTTTTGTCTTCGATTCAATCATGTCCGATCAGGTACTCGAACGATGCGCAAATATACATGATGTAACATATCGTTTATGTATGAATTGGACTACTTGAATGGGGTAGGACATGGATTTTTATGTTTTGTGTATGGTGTAATTAGCGGGTTGCAGAGATTGTTAACAATCAAATTTCGTTACTATTAGTTACCATTCTTCCTAATACCTTAAGGCCCCTTCGTTTATCTGTAATGGGCCTTATATATTTTTATTCAAGTTGTACCGTGACCTCGGTTATAGTTACGGTCTCTTCTATCATAATCTGTAATGAACTTAGGCCGAGGTCCACATAAAAATTTGGGGGGGGGTACATCACCTACAAATACCTTAATCTTAGAATACATTACTAAGACAATTAGACACCTGCTAGAGTAAAACAATTATAACTAATATTATTATTAATTGTAGGCACACTTTAGAAGTGTTAAAAATAAAGTTATTTATTTTTAACACTTCTAAAGTGTGCCTACAATTAATGTATTGAGATTTCGTACCTCAAATGCATGATTAAGCATAAAAGCACAAAAGTTCAGATGAAATGAGTGAGTAAACAATAGAATACAAATTTTCATAATAGACATGAAAGCAAACCCATAGTCTGAGATTCCGTGGTTTATTTTGTTGACTAAGATTAAGATTACGTTATTATATATAAGATCAATTGTATTTATATTAACCTTATTTTTTCTTGACCAAGAAGTTAAGTTGCAGATATGACTTTGAAATTAAGAATAAATTAATATTACTGAACTATTAATTTATTAGAGTACATAACGATGACTAATTATCAGAATAATATATGTTTGTCACAACGAGGAAACAAAATCCGTTATATAGGTCACGTGCCCTCGGAATTGGTTTTTTTTATAATGTTTTTTAGGATAATAGTTTTTTAATACTTTTTTGTTTTTTAGGATAATAGTTTTTGGGTGGATTGAATAATGGTCAGAGATTTTGTAAGGAGATTGAATTGTACTGACGTGACAGAGAGATAAAAATGGGTGCCCAGGTGCTGTTAATGATAGTCTGAGTGTCTCCCACTACGGTTCTCAATTCCGCCTCCCCTCATTCTTTTTAACAATTTTTCTCGTTATGGTGTATATAATATAGGTCAAGTGAAATCGAAAAATTGCTCAGTTGATGGTAATTATTTAATTAGGTCCTACATTTTCTAATCTCCCCCTTCATTTTCTGTAAGCACAAAGATTGTTTAATTTAGTAAGAAGTATTTTCATTGGTTTGTCTTGGTACATCATCTTATAATTTTGTCTTATAAACAATGATATATCACTCATTCAATGTTACGAGTCAATGAAAAGTTGACTCAAGTCATAAGACATATTTTTAATTGGTACTATAGGCTACAAATACTAATTTTTAAGATAAGAAAATATAAAATAATGTTTAGACCGATCCAACTATAAATAGACAAGAGCTGATACCAATATTTTCTCATCGCAAGTAGACTTGGGATTCGGTACGGCCTGGCATATGCCAACAGGTCGTGCTGGCCGACACGGCTCGTTAGCCCAACGACTGACGAGCTCCAGGTCACCGTATCGTGCCGACATGATTCAAGTCACAACTGTAATCCCAGAGCAACAATCTCATTAACAACACTATACTTGAGTCTACACATACTATTTATTTAAAAAACCCCTAAAACAACCGAAAATATCTAAAAATCCTAAAATACCTCCAAAAATCTAAAAAAACCTAAAACACCTCTAAATACTAGACCAAGCGTGATTAGGCAATCAGACCGGGCCGACCCGAGACCCAGGTTTATGATAACTGAGAAAATTCAAAAGCAACTAGTTGGTAAGATCCATATTGTTGACTTTGCAAATGCAAATTGACATCTATATATTCACCTACAAAAAGTGGATCTGAGTTGACTTCTAATCGGACCCGAGTTACATCGAATACATGCCATCTCACATAGGAGTATGTTTTTTTTGAAGAAATTTAAGATTTATTAATTAAAGGCAAATGTGAACACACAAGCCAAGTTTACAATGATAATTGTGTTACGACAGAACATGTGAGGGAACAAGCAGGGGAATAAGCATGTATCTTATATCCATTATATTTCACGAAAACAATGCTACGTGACGAGTTTTATGTATGAATTTAAAAAATAAATAGGTTTGAAGAGAAGAGGCATAAAAGGACCTAAAAGCATGAAAAAAGACCGAGTTAAGAGACTCAAGGACTAAGATGCAAGATTGAAGTGTTGGATTTCGTGCCCTATAAAATGTATATATTTTTCAAAATTTTATAAACATATAGGATCGAAACATTCATATTTTCTTCGATTTTCATATAGACATGCATTTGTTTGTCCTAATTATTTAACATGCATTAGAACAAACAAACAATTGCAATTAGAATCATACCTAGAGGTTCTCTAAAACCTCTTGAAGATCCGGAGTCACGTTGCCGGTCGAATCGCCCGGTGGATTGCCTCCGAGTGTTCACCAAACTCTAAACAAGGTTGGAGAGAAAGGAGCTAGCCAATCAATCTCCAAACGGGTTTAGAATCTAGCTAATAACCCCTTTTTCTTTCCTGAGATTTTACTCTCCAAAAACTCAAATTAACTAAGGAATTTCGGATGGATTAATTGGGGGTGGTTAGAGAGAGAGAATTTTGCATATATTTATTTTTAATAAAGGAAATTAGGCCTATTTATAGGCTCCTTTAATTTCCACATCATGGGCTATGCATTGACCCATTCTTCCATGTTTTTCTCTCTTAAGACCAATTCTCAATATTAAATTTATTAATCCACATCCAAATTTAATCATAATTGACCAAGTCAAAACCATGATCAATAATTCCTTAATTAATTTGCCTTGATCGAATTTTGGATTAATTCCCAACAAAATTCGTTTTTTTTTTGTTTTAGGAAATTTAATTAATTTGACTTTATCGAATTTTGGTTTAATTCCCAACAAAATTCGTATTTGGGGTTTTAGCAAATTTAATTAATTAATTTGCCTTATCGAATTTTGGATTAATTCCCAACAAAATTCGATCTTTGGGGTTATAGCTAATTTATATATCCTATGTAATATATCATCATATGTAATATCAAACAATCACACCCCATGATATATTTACATCTCATATATAAATTCATGATTCTAAATATGTCATTTTCATGACATAATGATTTTATCGATTCACCACATGTATACGAAACTCGATACATCGTATGAACATAAAATCACCTTCTTGTTTCCCAGTTTTATGGTGTGACCTATGGGAGGATCTAAGCTAAATTGGCAGTGATATTAATAGCTTAACATCACAAACTATAAGCGGTATCTAGCTACACATTATAGTTCCCAATTAGCTAGATGTCTTAATTCAGCTCGAACCAAAACCCGATCCAATTAGTGATGGAGTGCACCACTTGTGTCCGTCCCTTGCCTCATGATATTAAGAATACATACAAAGTAGTATTGTGTCATCTTTGTATATTAGTATTCATTTCTTGATCTCTTTAAGCTAGTTATAAATATGTGACTTAACTCAAATCACATTGTGCACATTATAACTTTGCTTTATCAAGGGGCCCATTAATATCATTACTCAATTAAGAGGGGCAATGATAATCTTTTGACTAGCTATCTTCTCCAACAAAAGTTGTACTTAACCAACTAATGCCTTTATACTACACTCATCGATAGCTTAAGACACTAGTCTAATTAAGAACTCCTTAAGCGATCGGATATAAGTCTCATATCAAAGGACCAAGGACACAGTAAAACATTAATGACACAGAAACACATTTCTATAATATTTTACTTGTTAGGTCAATTCAGTATACAAAAGTACAATTTTCCTCTTTTGTGTAGCCGTGTTGTCACTCACTTGTAGAGCTACAATGATCTATGACCAACACGACAATCTTAACTCGGTAATTAATGTCCCATGTTAATTACCATGATTGCGAATGTAGGATTTCATGTTTAATTATACATATATATTTTCGAAATTTTTATGTATAATAAGGATCAATTACAATTTTCTTTGATTTATTTCATGCATGCATTGGTTTGTTTTAACATCTAGTTTCAAAACTCTATTAAAACAAACAAGGGCTCCGAAATTCTTACCTAGAAGTTCAAAAACTTCTTGAAGATTCGGAGACGTTGGGGATGATTCTCGCCGCGCCGGATGCCTCCGAGTGTTCACCGAAACCCTAAACAAGGTTGGAGAGAAATGAGCTAGCCAATCGTTCTCCAAACAAGCTTAGAATCTAGCTACAAACCCCTTCCTTAGCCTCTGAGATTTCTCCTTCCAAATACTTAGAAAACTAAGAGAATTTTCGTGGGTTTTTGTGGTGAATTAAGAGAGAAATTAATTATTGAATTGTATGTTACAATTAGGGAGCATAAGGACATATTTATAGGTTCCAATCTTACTCTTAATCATGGCTATTCTTAAGCCACAGTTTTATGACAAATTCTCTCACAAATTAATTCTATAATGCATTATATGCACCCACAAAACGTTTGACCAAATTTGGAGCTAATCCAACCATCGATCAAATTAATCTCTTAATAATCAAAGGCAGAAAATCGACCGCTGTTCGGTTTACCGAGTCCCACTCGGTTAACCGAATTTGTCATGATCGTTTAACCGAGTACGTGACGGATGACCGAATCTTAAGGGGAAAAATTCTCCTTAACCGATCGGACCCATTCACGGGTAAGACCGAGTGCTATTCGGTTAACCGAAAATATCGGAACTTGACATTGTTCGGTCGACCGTTTCTGGTTCGGTACACCGTACCAAAGCTCCAGGCACTTTGGTCAAGTTCGGTCAATCAATTACGATTATCCGTTCCACGTTCCGTTGACCGATCCATAGATCCTTCGGTCGACCGAACCTCAACGGATTACCGAACTTCTACCCGATTTTGCCTATTTCAAATTTTGGATTTATTTCCAACAAAATTTGAACTTAAGGGGGTTTTAGCAAATTCACAACTTATGCAATGTATTATCCTATGCAACAATAAATTATTGCACCCCATAATATATGCATCTCATATGAATTTATCATGATTCTAATTATGTTTATATACAACATAATTGATTTTACTTGTTCACCCCATGTGTCATATTTTCTATGAGAAACCCAACACATCATATGAACCAAAAATCAAGCTTCTTGTTTCACGGTTTTTGCGGTGTGACCTATGGGAGGATCTAAACTAAGTTGGCAGTGATATTAAGAGCTTAATATCACAAGCTATAAGCGGTATCTAGCTACACATTATAGCTCCCAATTAGTTAGATGTCTTAATTCCACTCGAACCAAAACCCGATCCATTTAGTGATGGAGTGCACCACTTGTGTCCGTCCCTTGCCTCATGATATTAAGAATACACACAAAGTAGTATTGTGTCATCTTTGTATTAGTATTCATTTCTTGATCTCTTTAAGCTAGTTATAAATATGTGACTTAACTCAAATCACATTGTGCACATTATAACTTTGCTTTATCAAGGGGCCCACTAATATCATCACTCAATTAAGAGGGGCAATGATAATCTTTTGACTAACTATCTTCTCCAACGAAAGTTATACTTAACCAACCGATGCCTTTACACTACACTGATCGATAGTTCAAGACATTGATCTAATTAAGTATTCCTTAAGTGATTAGATATAAGTCTCATATCAAAGGACCTAAAGACACAGTAAAATATTAATGACACAGAAACACATTTCTATAATATTTTACTTATTAGGTCTATTCAGTATACAAAAGTAATATTTTCCTCTATTGCATACCCGTGTTGTCACTCACTTGTAGAGCTCCAATGATCTATGACCAACACGACAATCTTAACTCGGTAATTAATGTTCCATGTTAATTACCATGATTGCGAATATCTTTTGTTTTATGCAAACCAATATCTTTTAGAGCTCTACGGTTAAGGACCAAGAGCCTCTTCCTTAACACTTCTAAAAGACGAATAACATAAACAAGGAACAAAATGATTTCTCATTCAATTCATAATAATTGGCATTTAAAAGTAAAACTTTTAGAACACATTCCCTTCAATCTCCCATTTGTTATTAAAGTTTTCTTTCTCATACATACTCAATGCATAAAACAATAATAACTAGGGTAAACCCCATTACATATCAATCATCAAGCCAATCTACATGGTTCCTCAATCCCATGGACTCGAAATGCATTTCGCCCTTGGCTTGGGATAAGGGTTTTGTGAATGGATCAGCTGTGTTGCTGTTGGTGTCCACCCATAACAGATTTATTTTGCCTTCGTCGATGAGGTCACGCGTCACGAAGTACTTACGATCCATGTACTTCACTTTGTGGTGTGATTTGGGATCCTTGATTTGCGAGATAGATGCACTATTGTCGCAAAATAGCTCTATTGGTCCCTCGCTCGAGGGAACTACTCCAAGCTCTTCAAGGAACTTCTTAATCCACACTCCTTCCTTGCTCGCTTCAGCGACAGCCATCACTTCTTAAGCAGTGGTTGAGTCGGCAGTAGTGCTTTGCTTCCAACTACGCCAACTCACAGCTCCAGCATTCAGAAGGAAGACGTATCCTGACTGCGACCTTCTATCGTCTGGATCACTCATGAAACTCGCATCCGAGTAACCTTCAGCTATCAATTCCCTTTGTCCTCCATAAAAAAGAATCTTATCCTTAGTCCGGTTAAGGTACTTCAGGATATTCTTGACCGCAGTCCAATGCTCAGGACCTGCGTTGGATTGGTGACGACTTGTCACACTTAGAGCATACGAGACATCGGGTCTTGTGCAAGTCATCGCGTACATGATCGACCCAATTGCTGAAGCATAAGGGACATCTTTCATGTACTCTAAGTCCTTACGTGATTGCGCACGTTGAGACTTCTTGAGTTGCACACCCATACTCATTGGCACACTGCCCTTTTTGGAGTTGTTCATCTTGAACCTTTCCAAGACCTTGTCAATGTATGCACGTTGACTGAGGCCAATGAGTCTGCGAGATCTATCTCGATATATCTTGATTCCCAAGATATATTGAGCCTCACCCATGTCTTTCATCGAAAATGCAGATTTCAATGAACTTCTCGTTTGCTCAAGCAAAGGAATATGATTGCCCATAAGCAATATGTCATCGACATATAGGATTAGGAATACTACATGGCTCCCACTAACCTTCTTGTATACACAAGGTTCTTCCTTACTTTGAATGAAGTGAAGCTTCTTCACTTCCTCGTCAAAGCGTTTGTTCCAACTCCTTGATGCTTGCTTCAATCCATAGATGGATCTTTGAAGCTTGCATACCTTCTCGCTATTCTTTGGATCTTCAAAACCTTGAGGTTGTACCATGTACACATCCTCCTCCAAGTTCCCATTAAGGAACACCGTTTTGACATCCATTTGCCATATTTCATAATCGTGAAATGCGGCAATAGCGAGCATGATCCGAATAGACTTGAACATGGCAACGGTGAAAAAGTTTCATCATAGTCAATTCCTTGAACTTGAGTGAAACCCTTCGCTACAAGCCTCGCTTTGTAGGTTGTCAAGTTCCCATCCATGTCCATCTTCCTCTTAAAAACCCATTTATTATGAATGGCCTTTTTCCCTTGAGGAAGGTCAACCAAGTTCTACACTTGATTATCATACATGGATTCTATTTCGGATTCCATGGCCTTAAGCCATAGTTTGGAGTCTTCCCTTTCCATTGCTTCTTGGAAGGTTAAGGGATCATTGGTATCTAGTACCATGATTTCATGAAGTCCCAGATACAAATCGGGTTTCTTCCTTTCCCTTGTTGACCTTCTAAGTTCTTTTGGTTCTTCTCGTGTCTCTCGAACTTCTTCCACAATTTCTTGAGGAGTGGGTTCACGTTCAACTCTTGAACGTACACTTGGTGGGGATGATTGAGATTTTCTCACAATTTCTTGCGAGGGTCTCTCACTCACGCTCCCACTAACCAAAGGAATCTCGATTGGGCCTTCATGATCTTGAATGTCATCATTCATTTCATGATCTTGTAGAGTATCTTGAGTTTCCTCAAGCACAACCCTACTCCCACTACTTTTTACTCTTTCTAGAAATTCCTTTTCCAGAAATGTGGCATCCCTCTCTACAATCACTCGATTGGAGGTGATATGCCAAAAGTAGTATCCTCTTGTCTCACGAGGATAACCAATAAAGAAGCACTTATCCGCTTTTGGTTGAAGTTTGGTCGACATCAATCTCTTGACGTAAGCCTCACAACCCCAAATCTTGAGAAAACTGAGCTTAGGTGCTTTACCACTCCATAGCTCATAAGGAGTTTTCTCCACGGATTTGGATGGAACATTATTTAGTGTGTAAGCCGCAGTTTGTAGTGCATAACTCCAAAAGTAAAGAGGTAATTCCGCATGACTCATCATTGACCGAACCATGTCGAGCAATGTCCTATTCCTCCTTTCGGATACCCCATTCCACTGAGGTGTACCGGGAGGGGTGAGTTGAGGTACAATACCAAACTCCTTTAGGTATGAGTCAAATTCGGCACTTAAGTACTCACCTCCACGATCCGTTCGTAGAGACTTGATTTTCTTGTCGAGTTGGTTCTCTACTTCATTCTTGAATTCTTTGAACTTGTCAAAAGATTCACTTTTGTTTCTCATTAGATAAACATAGCCATAATGACTATAATCATCCGTGAACGTAATGAAGTACCTGAAACCATCTCGTGCACTAGTACTCATTGGACCACATACATCGGAATGTATCAAATCCAACAAGCCACTCGCCCTTGGGCCTTTCTTCTTGAAAGGCTTTTTGGTCATTTTTCCCATTAGACATGGTTGACACGTCTCCAATGATTTAAAATCAAGTAGACCAAGAAGGTTAGCTTCTTGCAATTTCTTGATGCGCTTTTCATTTATGTGACCAAGACGATAATGCCACAAGAGAGTATCATTCTCGTGAGTGGTCTTAAGTCTTTTGTTATTGATATTAAAGATTTGTTTATTATCCAATTCAAGCAAATAGAGACCATTCCTTATGAACGCATTTGCATAGAACACACCATTCTTCGATATAGACAAACAATAATTTGAAATATTTATATTAAAATTATCCATATCCAGACATGATACAGAAATAATATTCTTGCTAATCGAAGGTACATAATAAACATTCTTTAGACACAAATTTAAACCACTACATAATTGAAGCACCACAGAACCTTGTGCAACCGCAGACACGTTCGCACCATTTCCGACCTTCAATTCTACCTCGTTCCGTACGAGTTCCTTCCTATCCATGAGTAGCTGCACATTAGAAACTATGTGAGCACAAGATCCGGTATCAATTACCCAATCCTGGACAGAGGTGGCTAAATTTATTTCAATAACAAATATACCTTTGGCCTTTTTGGGGCGCCGACGTTCAATCACTCCGTTGTCAAGGTCTTCCTTGTACTTGGGGCAATTTGGCCGGATGTGTCCTTTTTCACCGCAGTGAAAGCACTCCGTATTGGGAGTTGGAGATTTCTGAGATTTCCCCCTCGAGGCACTCGCACGAGCACCTCCTACTCCCTTGCTCTTGATTGAACCAGTTTTGGTAGATTTGCCCTTTCCTTTACCAATCTTATGGCCCCTCCCATGGACGGCAAGGACTTGCTTGTCCCTACCCTTGCCCATGTCAACTTCAGCAGTTTTGAGAGCGTTGTGCAGCTCCTCAAGACTCACCCCTTTTTCACGCACGTGGTAGTGCATCACAAAGTCCTTAAAGGACGAGGCTAGAGAGCCAAGAATCATATCTTCAGCAATGTCCTCGGGCATTGGTGAAGAGAGCTTTGCCAACTTCTCAAGGTATCCTTGCATCGTGAGAAAATGAAGATACCGATGTTCCCTCCGCCATATGGCACCTTGTGAGTGCGATGGTGGTCTTATAGCGCTCCTTTCGGGCACTATCCATGAACATCTTAGATAAAGCCTCCATGGTCTTCTTGGGTTTTGAATCCAAGTATTTCGCTTGGAGCGAGTCACCCATGGATGCTAGCATAAGACCGTGAACCTGGTTCTCTTGGTCTTCCCACTTGGCCTTAGCCTCTTTCTCTTCATCGGATAATCTCTCATTCCACTTTGGGATTGGACCTTCCAAAATGTGAGATAGTTTCTCAAACTTTAACACGATGTTGAGTTTGAGTTGCCAACTAATGAAGTTTGAGCCATCATTTGCTAAAGGGTGTTTTTCTATCATGGATCGTACGATAGGTTGGATGTTCGACATTTTTCTACAAAATAAATCATACAGGTTTTAATGCCAATTTTATGTTTTAATACACATGCATACATATATCGAATATATAAATGTAAATGTTGCAAATTAAAATCTTGCCCATAAATGCAACAATCCAAGATCCTATTAATTGTAATATAGACTAGCTAAGGGCTATCGAATACATTACAATATCAAGGTAAGAAAACATTTTCTAATCACAACCTTTTTGAATTTTAGCAATATTTAGCATCTTCAAACTCTTGTGACTCTTGTCGTTTTAATTATGAGGGAATATGACCTATCCTCGTAAGAAAAACGTTTTCCCAAAACCGAGCGAGGGCTCTAGGTAATGTTAAGAAAACTTATTTTCATTTGATACGAGATACGTTTATCTATTGTATTCACAACTAAACATACTTGGGGTTCACTAGGGTGAAACACACCTCATATATTCAATTGTGGCACAACAACAGACAACCTTTATATCTCCCACTATTCCCAAAGATAGAGGGAGCTATCTCTCGCTAAGGGCGAGCAAAATATCCCTCGATCAATGGCTGCTAGTGGATGAAATAAGAAGGAAATTTATTCTTAATTTTTGTTGGACAATTTAACATGTGATTTAGAATTTTAGGTTATCATGCATATTAATATTCATACACATCCTAACATTCACCACATTCATCACATGCATAGCAGAAATTAAAAACAGAAATTAAACATTCACACAATCCACATCGTGTGAGTTTATATGTTCCCTTCGATCCTCGATCCTCGATCCCTGATCTTCGATCCTCGATCGATGCGCTACAGCGGCGACTTCCTCTTGCACCGGAGATGTAGATTTTACAGAAAATAAACATGCTCCTCACATTCGATAAAACCGACTAGTGCAAGTCCTATGTAAAAACCTCTCATATGCAAATGCAACTATCTAAAAGACGGAAATAGAGAGAATTTTGGCTTTTACATACATAAGCCCCTGTATAATAATAATAACATACATTTGTAGTGTCTGATTTGGAACATATAAACTCACAATCCTGCAAAGCAACTCAAGCATCCATGCACGCAATTGCTATAAACTACAGAATCTAATTTATCAATTATCTAGAATTCTCAACAATTCTTTGAAAAATATTTTGAAATCCATTAAAAACATTTTTCATACATCCATAGTTCACAAATTAATTATGAACCGCTGTTCATCCAATTTCCAATGGAAAGATGAATCGCAGTTTTTCGGTTTTGTTGATTCTCTTACAAAATAATCGTTTATACTTAAAACGAAATTATTGCAAGTTAGACTTATGTCTAAATCATAATTCTAATAATTATATGCAATGTTTTAAACATTCAAAACATTTAAAACGAATTATTATAAAGAATTATTTCAACAAACATTTAAAGACCGAAAAACCGGTAAAACGAATTGTTTCAATCCTAGATGGTAAACTAGATTTGTTTACAGCCATAAATCATGAGAAAATTGAACCCTAAGCTCTGATACCACTGTAGGATTTCATGTTTAATTATACATATATATTTTCGAAATTTTTATGTATAATAAGGATCAATTACAATTTTCTTTGATTTATTTCATGCATGCATTGGTTTGTTTTAACATCTAGTTTCAAAACTCTATTAAAACAAACAAGGGCTCCGAAATTCATACCTAGAAGTTCTCAAAAACTTCTTGAAGATTCGGAGACGTTGGGGATGATTCTCGCCGCGCCGGATGCCTCCGAGTGTTCACCGAAACCCTAAACAAGGTTGGAGAGAAAGGAGCTAGCCAATCGATCTCCAAACAAGCTTAGAATCTAGCTACAAACCCCTTCCTTAGCCTCTGAGATTTCTCCTTCCAAAGACTTAGAAAACTAAGAGAATTTTCGTGGGTTTTTGTGGTGAATTAAGAGAGAAATTAATTATTGAATTGTATGTTACAATTAGGGAGAATAAGGACCTATTTATAGGTTCCAATCTTACTCTTAATCATGGCTATTCTTAAGCCACGGTTTTATGACAAATTCTCTCACAAATTAATTCTATAATGCATTATATGCACCCACAAAACGTTTGACCAAATTTGGAGCTAATCCAACCATCGATCAAATTAATCTCTTAATAATCAAAGGCAGAAAATCGACCGCTGTTCGGTTTACCGAGTCCCACTCGGTTAACCGAATTTGTCACGATCGTTTAACCGAGTACGTGACGGATGACCGAATCTTAAGGGGAAAAATTCTCCTTAACCGATCGGACCCATTCACGGGTAAGACCGAGTGCTATTCGGTTAACCGAAAATATCGGAACTTGACATTGTTCGGTCGACCGTTTCTGGTTCGGTACACCGTACCAAAGCTCCAGGCACTTTGGTCAAGTTCGGTCATTCAATTACGATTATCCATTCCACGTTCGGTTGACCGATCCATAGATCCTTCGGTCGACCGAACCTCAACGGATTACCGAACTTCTACCCGATTTTGCCTATTTCAAATTTTGGATTTATTTCCAACAAAATTTGAACTTAAGGGGGTTTTAGCAAATTCACAACTTATGCAATGTATTATCCTATGCAACAATAAATTATTGCACCCCATAATATATGCATCTCATATGAATTTATCATGATTCTAATTATGTTTATATACAACATAATTGATTTTACTTGTTCACCTCATGTGTCATATTTTCTATGAGAAACCCGACACATCATATGAACCAAAAATCAAGCTTCTTGTTTCACGGTTTTTGCGGTGTGACCTATGGGAGGATCTAAACTAAGTTGGCAGTGATATTAAGAGCTTAATATCACAAGCTATAAGCGGTATCTAGCTACACATTATAGCTCCCAATTAGTTAGATGTCTTAATTCCACTCGAACCAAAACCCGATCCATTTAGTGATGGAGTGCACCACTTGTGTCCGTCCCTTGCCTCATGATATTAAGAATACACACAAAGTAGTATTGTGTCATCTTTGTATTAGTATTCATTTCTTGATCTCTTTAAGCTAGTTATAAATATGTGACTTAACTCAAATCACATTGTGCACATTATAACTTTGCTTTATCAAGGGGCCCACTAATATCATCACTCAATTAAGAGGGGCAATGATAATCTTTTGACTAACTATCTTCTCCAACGAAAGTTATACTTAACCAACCGATGCCTTTACACTACACTGATCGATAGTTCAAGACACTGATCTAATAAAGTATTCCTTAAGTGATTAGATATAAGTCTCATATCAAAGGACCTAAAGACACAGTAAAATATTAATGACACAGAAACACATTTCTATAATATTTTACTTATTAGGTCTATTCAGTATACAAAAGTAATATTTTCCTCTTTTGCATACCCGTGTTGTCACTCACTTGTAGAGCTACAATGATCTATGACCAACACGACAATCTTAACTCGGTAATTAATGTTCCATGTTAATTACCATGATTGCGAATATCTTTTGTTTTATGCAAACCAATATCTTTTAGAGCTCTATGGTTAAGGACCAAAAGCCTCTTCCTTAACACTTCTAAAAGACGAATAACATAAACAAGGAACAAAATGATTTCTCATTCAATTCATAATAATTGGCATTTAAAAGTAAAACTTTTAGAACACATTCCCTTCAGCGAATACCTTTTGTTTTATGTAAACCAATATCTTTTAGAGCTCTACGGTTAAGGACCAAGAGCCTCTTCCTTAACACTTCTAAAAGACGAATAACATAAACAAGGAACAAAATGATTTCTCATTCAATTCATAATAATTGACATTTAAAAGTAAAACTTTTAGAACACATTCCCTTCAATCTCCCACTTGTTATCAAAGTTTTCTTTCACATACATTCTCAATGCATAAAACATTAATAACTAGGGTAACCTTCTCAAATCACCTATCAAGCCAATCCACATGGATCCTCGGATCCATGGACTCAAAATATATTTCGTCTCTTAGCTTGGTATGAAGGTTTGTTGAATGGATCAGTTGTGTCACTGTTGTGTCCACCTTATTTATTTATTTTGTATTTCGTTGGTGGTTGAGTTAGCTGTAGTGATATTACTCCTAACTAGCTCATGCCTCCACCTTTGATAATGATGACGCATCATCATTCCAAACTCCTATTGTCAAGAATTCCTATAAGAATTGCATCAAAACAGCCATCGGCTATTTTCTCCTTTGTCTTCCATAAACAAGAACCTTATCTTTAGTCTGGTTAAGGTACTTCAGAATATTCTTGACCGCAATCCTATGATTAGGACTTGCGTTGGATTGGTGACCTCTTGTCACGTTTAGAGCATACGAGATTTTGAGTCTTGTGCAAGTCATTGTGTACATGGTCCTTTCTTTTGCCGAAGCATAAGGGATACCTTCATGTACTCCAAGTCTTTGTGCGATTGAGCACATTGAGACTTCTTGAGTTGCACACCTATACTCATATTTATTGGCACATTGTCCATATCGGAATTGTTCACCTTGAACATTTCCAAGACCTTGTCAATGTATGCACGTTGACTGAAGCCAATGAGTCAACGTGATGTATCTCAATGTATCTTGATTCTCAAGATGTGTTGAGCCTCATCCATTTCTTTTCATTGAAAATGCCAATTTCAATGAAATTTCTCGTTTGCTAATGCTAAGGTATCTGATTGCTCATGAGCAATATGTCATCGACATATGAGATCAGAAGTACTACATGGCTCCCACTAATCTCCTTGTATCAACAAGGTTTTCCTTTACTTTGAATGAAGTGAATCTCTTTCACCTCTTCGTCAAAGCGTTTGTTCCAACTCCTCGATGCTTGCTTCAATCCATAAATGGATTCTCGAAACTTGCATTTTTTCTCGCTATTATTTGGATCATCAAAACCTTGAGGTTGTACCATGTACATATCCTCCTCCAAGTTCCTGTTTAAGGAACGCCATTTTGATATCCATCTTCCATATCCCACAATTGTGAAATGCGGTAATAGTGAGTATAATCTGAATAGATTTTAATATGACAACTTCTCAAAGATTTCATCAAAGTCAATTTCTTGAATTTGAGTATAACTTTTGCTACAAGCCTTGCTTCGTAGGTTGTCAAGTAACTATCCATGTCTATCTTCCTCCTAAAAGCTCATTTATACTTAATGGCATTTTCTCTTGAGGAAGGCAAATCAAGTTCTACACTTAATTATCATACATGGATTCTATTTCGGATTCCATGGTCTTAAGCCATTGTTTGGAGTCTTCTCTTACCATTGCTTCTTGGAAGGTTGAGGGATCTTTGGTATCTAGTACCATGATCTCATGAAGTCCCACATACTTATTGGGTTTCTTCCTTTCCCTCATTGACCTTCTTAGTTCTTTTGGTTCTTCTCGTGTCTCTCGAACTTCTTCCACAATTGCTTGAGGAATAGGTTCATGTTCGACTCTCGAACGCACACTAGGTGAGGATGATTGGGATTCTCTCACAATTTCTTGTAAGGATCTCTCGCTCATACTCCCACTAACCAAATGAATCTCGGCTGGGCCTTCATGATTTTGAATGCAACATTCACATCATGATCTTGTAAAGTATCTTGAGTTTCCTCAAGCTCAACTCTACTCCCACTACTTTTCTCTCTTTTCCAGAAATTCCAGAAAAACATATCTCTCTCTACAATCTTTCGATTGGAGTTGATATATCAAAAGTAGTATCCTCTTGTCACACGAGGACAACCTATATATAGAAGCACTTATCCGCTTTTGGTTGAAGCTTGGTCGACATCAATTTCTTGATGTATACCTCACAACCCCAAATCTTGAGAAAGTCGAGCTTAGGTGTCTTTCAACTCCATAGCTCACAAGACATTTTCTCCACGGATTTGGATGGAACTTTATTTAGTGAGTTTGTCATTATTTGTAGTGCATAATCCCAAAAGTAAAGAGGCAATTTTAGATTGACTCATTATTGATCGAACCATGTCGAGCAATATCATGTTCCTACTTTAGGAATGAGTCAAATTAGGTATCCTAAGCACTCACCCCTGCGAACCGTTCATAGAGACTCGATATTCTTGTTGAGTCGGTTCACTACTTCATCCTCGAATTCCTTGAACTTGTCAAAGAATTCAATTTTGCTTCCCATTAGACAAATATAGCCATAATGACTATAGTTGTCCGTGAACAAAATGAAGTACCTTAAACCATCTCTTGCACTTGTACTTATCGGACCACATACATTAGAATGTATCATATCCAATTAGTTATTCGTTTTCGTTCCTTTCTTCTTGAAAGGTCTCTTGGTCATTTATTTGACCAATCCGATAGTGCTACAAGATTGTATCATTCACGTGAGTTATCTTAGTTTCTCTTTTGTTATTGTTTGTTTGAGTTTGTTTATTATTTATTTCAAGCAAATAGAAAACATTCTATATGAATGTATTTGCATAGAAAATTCCATTCTTCGATATAGACAAGCAAGAATTAAAATATTTATTAAAATTTATCCATATCTAAAACTTGATACAGAAATGTTCTTGCTAATCGAAGGCATATAACAAACATTCTTCAAAGCATAAATTTAAATCACTAGACTATTGAAGCTCCATAGAATCTTGTACAATCGCAGCGATGCTTGTACTATGTCCAATCTTCAATATCATCTCGTTCTCCACGAGTTCCTTCCTATCCTTCAATAGCTGCACATCAAAATTATGTGAGCACAAGATCCGGTAACCATTACCAAATCAAGGACAGAGGTGATTAAATTTATCTCAATAACAAACATACCTACGACGTTTCTCGGGCGCCTACGTTCAATCATCTCATTTTCAAGGTCTTCCTTGTACTTGGGGCAATTAGGTCGGATGTGTCCCTTTTCACCGCAGTGAAAGCACTCCGTGTTGGGAGTTGGAGATTTGAAAGATTTCCCCCTTGAGGCACTCCCTTGAGCACCTCCTACTCTCTTGCTCTTGATTGACGTATCTTTGGTAAATTTGCCTTTACCTTTGTTGATCTTTTTGCTCCTCTCATGGACGGCTAGGACGTGATTGTCCCGACCTTTGCCCATGTCAACTTCAGCCATTTTGAGAGCGTTGTGAAGCTCCTCAAGACTCACCCCTTTTTCACGCACATGATAGTGCATCACAAAGTCCTTAAAGGACGGGGCTAGAGAGCCAAGAATCAAATCTTCGGCAATGTCCTCGGGCATTGGAGAAGAGAGCTTCGACAATTTCTCAAGGTATCCTTGCATCGTGAGAAAATGCATAGATACCGATGTTCCCTCCGCCATATGGCACCTTGTGAGTGCGATGGTGGTCTTATAGCGCTCCTTTCGGGCACTATCCATGAACATCTTTGTTAAAGCTTCCATGGTCTTCTTGGTTTTTGAATCCAAGTATTTCGCTTAAAGCGAGTCACCCATGGATGCTAGCATAAGACCGTGAACTTGGTTCTCTTGGTCTTCCCACTTGGCTATCGCCTCTTTCTCATTATCGGTTGTCTTCTCATTCAATTTTGGGATTTCACCATCCAAAATATGAGATAGTTTTTCAAACCTCAACACGATATTAAGATTGAGTTGCCATTTCATGAAGTTTGAGCCATCATTTTGCAAAGGATTCTTTTCGATCATAGATCGCACAATTGGTTGGATATTAGTCATTTCTACAAAATAAATTATATAGGTTTTAATGCCAATTTTATGTTTTAATGCATACATATATCGAATATGTAAATGTTGCAAATAAAAATCTTGCCCATAAATGCAACAATCCAAGATCCTATCAATTGTAATATAGACTAGCTAAGGGCTATCAAATACATTACAATATCAAGGTAAGAAAACATTTTCTAATCACAACCTTTTTGAATTTTAGCAATATTAGCATATTCAAACTTTTGTGATTCTTGTCGTTTTAATTATGAGGGAATGCGACCTATCCTCGTAAGAAAAACTTTTTCCCAAAACCGAGCGAGGGCTCTAGGTAATGTTAAGAAAACTTATTTTCATTTGATACGAGATACCTTTATCCATTGTATTCACAACTAAACATACTCGAGGTTCACTAGGGTGAATCACACCTCATACATTTAATTGTGGCACAACAACAGACAACCATTATATCTCCCACTATTCCCAAAGATGGAGGGAGCTATCTCCCGCTAA
Organism: Triglochin maritima; assembly: GCA_963682175.1. Taxonomy (NCBI): domain Eukaryota; kingdom Viridiplantae; phylum Streptophyta; class Magnoliopsida; order Alismatales; family Juncaginaceae; genus Triglochin; species Triglochin maritima. Next base: position 11,390,113 of record OY821785.1, read on the forward strand.
GGGCGAGCAGAGTATCCCTCGATCAATGGCTGCTAGTGGATGAAATAAGAAGGAAATTATTCTTAATTTTTGTTGGACAATTTCATATATTTACATGTGATTTGGAATTTTAGGTTATCATGCATATTAATATTCATACACATCCTAACATTCACCACATTCATCACATGCATAGCAGAAATTAAAAAAATAGAAATTAAACATTCACACAATCCATATCGTGTGAGTTTATATGTTCCCTTCGATCCTTGATCCTCGATCCCTGATCCTCGATCGATGCGCTACAGCGGCGACTTCCTCTTGCACCGGAGATGTAGATTTTATAGAAAATAAACATGCTCCTCACATTCGATAAAAACCGACTAGTGCAAGTCCTATGTAAAAACCTCTCATATGCATATGCAATTTATCTAAAAGATGGAAATAGAGAATTTGGCTTTTACATACATAAGCCCCTGTATTATAACAATTATAAACATTCATAGTTGCTGATTTGGAACATATAAACTCACAATTCCTGCAAAAACAACTCGAGCAACGCATACACGCATGTCCAATCTAAACTATTTAATCTAGATTATCAAGCATCTAAAATCAAACAATTCTAGAAAAATCATTTGAAATCCATTAAAATGATTTTCATGCATCCATAGTTCAAAATTAATTATTTTGAACCGCCGTTCATCCAATTTCCAAAAGGAAAGATGAACATTAGTCCTTTTCGACTTTGTTGATTCATTTATAAAATAATCATTTAAAATAAAACGAAAATTCTATAAATTAGACAAATGTCTAAATTTCAATTCTAACAATCATGTGTGATGTTTTAAAACATATAAAACCATCAAAACGAATTTATTAGAATTTTATCAACAAAACATCGAAAAACTCGAAAAAGACACAAAACCGAATTGTTTTGATTCTAGATGGTAGCCTAGATTGATTTTATAGTCTAAATCAAAGATAATATGAATCAAAAGCTCTGATACCACTGTTGGATTTCGTGCCCTATAGTATGTATATATTTTTCGAAATTTTATAAACATATAGGATCGAAACATTCATATTTTCTTCGATTTTCATATAGACATGCATTTGTTTGTCCTAATTATTTAACATGCATTAGAACAAACAAACAATTGCAATTAGAATCATACCTAGAGATTCTCTAAAACCTCTTGAAGATCCGGAGTCGCGTTGCCGGTTGAATCGCCCGGTGGATTGCCTCTGAGTGTTCACCAAACTCTAAACAAGGTTGGAGAGAAAGGAGCTAGCCAATCAATCTCCAAACGGGTTTAGAATCTAGCTAATAACCCCCTTTTTCTTTCCTGAGATTTTACTCTCCAAAAACTCAAATTAACTAAGGAATTTCGGATGGATTAATTGGGGTGGTTAGAGAGAGAGAATTTTGCATATATTTATTTTTAATGAAGGAAATTAGGCCTACTTATAGGCTCCTTTAATTTCCACATCATGGGCTATGCATTGACCCATTCTTCCATGTTTTTCTCTCTTAAGACCAATTCTCAATATTAAATTTATTAATCCACATCCAAATTTAATCATAATTGACCAAGTCAAAACCATGATCAATAATTCCTTAATTAATTTGCCTTGATCGAATTTTGGATTAATTCCCAACAAAATTCATTTTTTTTGTTTTAGGAAATTAATTAATTTAACTTTATCGAATTTTGGTTTAATTCCCAACAAAATTCGTATTTGGGGTTTTAGCAAATTTAATTAATTAATTTGCCTTATCGAATTATGGATTAATTCCCAACAAAATTCGATCTTTGGGGTTATAGCTAATTTATATATCCTATGCAATATATCATCATATGTAATATCAAACAATCACACCCCATGATATATTTACATCTCATATATAAATTCATGATTCTAAATATGTCATTTTCATGACATAATGATTTTATCGATTCACCACATGTATACGAAACTCGATACATCGTATGAACATAAAATCACCTTCTTGTTTCCCAGTTTTATGGTGTGACCTATGGGAGGATCTAAGCTAAATTGGCAGTGATATTAATAGCTTAACATCACAAACTATAAGCGGTATCTAGCTACACATTATAGTTCCCAATTAGCTAGATGTCTTAATTCAACTCGAACCAAAACCCGATCCAATTAGTGATGGAGTGCACCACTTGTGTCCGTCCCTTGCCTCATGATATTAAGAATACATACAAAGTAGTATTGTGTCATCTTTGTATATTAGTATTCATTTCTTGATCTCTTTAAGCTAGTTATAAATATGTGACTTAACTCAAATCACATTGTGCACATTATAACTTTGCTTTATCAAGGGGCCCATTAATATCATTACTCAATTAAGAGGGGCAATGATAATCTTTTGACTAGCTATCTTCTCCAACAAAAGTTGTACTTAACCAACTAATGCCTTTACACTACACTCATCGATAGCTTAAGACACTAGTCTAATTAAGAACTCCTTAAGCGATCGGATATAAGTCTCATATCAAAGGACCAAGGACACAATAAAATATTAATGACACAGAAACACATTTCTATAATATTTTACTTGTTAGGTCAATTCAGTATACAAAAGTACTATTTTCCTCTTTTGTGTACCCGTGTTGTCACTCACTTGTAGAGCTACAATGATCTATGACCAACACGACAATCTTAAGTCGGTAATTAATGTCCCATGTTAATTACCATGATTGCGAATACCTTTTGTTTTATGTAAACCAATATCTTTTAGAGCTCTACGGTTAAGGACCAAGAGCCTCTTCCTTAACACTTCTAAAAGACGAATAACATAAACAAGGAACAAAATGATTTCTCATTCAATTCATAATAATTGACATTTAAAAGTAAAACTTTTAGAACACATTCCCTTCATGAAGGACCTGAACGTAAGATCGAAGGACCAATAAGCAAACAAAAATACTTCACACCATCATGTGGAGTAGTTTGGCAATACTATTCGGGTAGGAGCTCCAACAAGAGAAGTGGATGCATCAAAGACAAACCAAACCTTCCCGAAAAGCCCACAAGACAATACAGAGCGATCCGAACACTGTAGACCGCTAATTAGTGGTCCAAGACCGCTAATTGGCGGTCACTTTTGGACCGAATCCGCTAAGATTTATGTGGAGCGTGTATTAGTGTATATTTAGTCTATTTCTGGTATTTTTTAGTCCCATACCGGGGGATTATCCCGGATTACCTTTTTCTATGCTATAAATAGAACTCTTCACCTTCTATTGTAATTACCCATTGCTTGGTGTCATTCTCTCTACTTGGAGTAAACCTTAGAGCAAAATTTCAAGGTGGAGAAGAATGTGAAAGGAATGTGTTCTAAAAGTTTTACTTTTATATGTCAATTATTATGAATTGAATGTGCAACATTTTGTTCCTTGATTATGGTATTCGTCTTTGGGAAGTGTTAAGGAAGAGACGCTTGGTCCTTAACCGTAGAGCTCTAAAAGATAATGGTTTACATAAATCAAAAGTTATTCACAATAATGGTAATTAACATGGAACATTAATTACCGAGATAAGATTGTCGTGTTGGTCATCGATTGTTGTAGCTCTACAAATAATTGACGACACGAGTATATAAAAGAGGAAAAGATTACTTTTATATATCGAATAGACCTAACAAGTAAAACATTATGGAATTGTGTTTCGTGTCATTAATGTTTTTACTGTGTCTTGGATCCTAAGATATGAGACTTATATCTTTTCACTCAAGAAGTGTTTAATTTGATTATTGTCAAAAGCTACCAATGAGTGTAGTGATAACGACAATAGTTGGTTGAACATGACTTGTGCTGGAAAAGATAGCTAGTCAAACGATTATCATTGCCCCTCTTAATTGAGTGATGATATTAGTGGGCCCCTTGATAAAGCAAAATTACAATGTGCACAATGTAACTTGAGTTAAGTCACATAGTTATAATTAGCTTAAAGAGATCAAGAAATGAATATAATAGAAAGGTGACACATTTCTACTTTGTATATATTCTTAATATCATGAGGCAAGGGACGGAAACAAGTGGTGCACTTACATCACTAAATGGATCGTGTTTAGTTCAGGTGGAATAAAGATATTAAGTTCATATGAGATATTAAGTGTTTAATATCACTGCCAATTAGGCTTAGATCCTCCCATAGGTCACACCACAAAACTGGGAAACAAGAAGTTCGATTTTAAGTTCATATGATGTGTCGGATTTCTTGTGAAAATGGGACACATGTGGTGAATTAATTAAAATCAATATGTTATGAGAATTAACATAATTAGAATAATAATAAATTCATATGATGTATATATTATGGGGTGTAATAATTTAATATTACATATGATAATATATATAGGATGTGAATTGCTAAAAACCCAAAAGATCAAATTTTGTTGGAAATAAATCCAAAATTTGACAAAGGCAAAATCGGGGTCAAATACGGTGAACCGTTCATGGTTCGGTCGACCGGGGCATCTTCAAATCGGTTAACCGAATAGGGAACGGGTAAGCGCAATTGGTTGACCGAGATTGCCCAGAGTGCCTGGACAATCGGGTTCGGTTAACCGATTGGAAACGATCAACCGAGAAGTAGTAATTTCGGTAGACCGAAGGTGACCCGGTCATCCGATGACTATGTCCCAGGAGCGATTTTGGTGGGTCAACGGTAGACCGAGTAAAAGACGTGGTTCAACCGAATTCTTCCAAGGAATTTTTATTATAAAGAATCGGTCGACCATCTAGCTCACGGTGCACCGAACACGTGTTATAACCGAACGGTTCGGTTGACCGAATAATACTCGGTCTACCGAACAAGAACGATTCTGCCTGAATTATTAAGAGATTAATTAAATCATGGGTGGAATTATTCCAGATTTAATTAAATCATTTTTTGTGGGTGATTATGTGGAATTTAGAGATTAATTTTAGGAGAGAAAAACAAGGGATCATGGCTAAATAATAGCTCTTGATAAGGATGTTTTGGGAGCCTATAAAAGGGCACCTATTCCTACTTGTTTTAATACTAATGCAAAATTCTTTCTCTCATTAATCTCTCCCTAATCACCACGAAATTTCTCTTAGCAAAATTAAGTTTGGAGATAAGAATCTCAGGAGACTTAAAGAGGGGTTATTAGCTTGATTCTAAACCTTGTTAGAGATTGATTGACTAGTTCCTTTCTCTCTAACATTGTTTAGAGTTTGGTGAACAATCGGAGGCAATTTCGTGGGCGACACAATGTGCAACGCGACTCCGAATCATCAAAAAGGTTTTAGAGAACCTTTAGGTATGATTCTATCCTTGTGGATTATTTTAATAAATGTAGGTTGCATGTTATTAGAATAAAACACAAATAGATGTACATAAAATTGCTGAAAATATGAAAATCGATCTTGTATGTTATTAAATTTTTTAAAATATATACATACATAGGGACACCAAATCCTACAGTGGTATCAGAGCTTTTAGTTCATATTTTCAACAATTAGACTATATAATTAATTGTAGTTTACCATCTACAATCAAAACAATTCATGTTTTATGTCTTTTTCGAGTTTTCGATAGTTTTGTTGATTTAATTCTAAATTGATTCTTCTGATAGTTTTAAATATTTTAAAACATATCATATGAATATTAGAATTAAGATTTAGACTTATGTCTGATTCATAGAATTTTCGTTTTTAATTAAATGATTATTATATAAGGAATAAACAAAACGAAAAAGGCATATGTTTATCTTTCTTTAAATGTTTAATTTTAGAAATTGGATAAACAACGGTTCAAATATTTTATCTATTACACTATGGATGCATAAAATCAGTTTTAATGGATTTCAAATGATTTTAGAATTGTTTGATTTAAGAGATGCATGATAAACTAAGTCGAGTAATATATAGTATATGTACATGTGTTGCTCGAGTTCTCTAATGCAGGGTTATGTGAGTTTATGTGTTCCATCGAAGCCATGTGTGAATGAATGAATGTGTATGTTATTATTATTCAATCACAGGGTCTTATTTATGTAAAAGCCAAATTTTATTTCTATGTATATGCATGCATATGAGAGGATTTTTTACATAGGAGTTGCACTAGATGATTTTCAAAATTGAGAGATGCATGTTTATATTTTTGCAATATCAACATCCATGGTGCAAGAGGAAGACGCTGAAGAAGCGCTAGGATCAAGGATCAAGGATCAGGGATCAATGATCAAGGACGCGGGAACATATTAACTCACGCAATGTTTGTGTGAATGGATTTATTTATGTTTGTGTGTTTGATATATATGTGATTGTATGGATGAATGTTAGGATATGTATAGATGATAAATATGCATGATCACCTAAATTCTAAAATCACATATAAATGTTTAAATTGTCCAACCAAAATTAAGAGTATCTTTCTTTTATTATTTCATCCACTAGCAGCCATCGATCGAGGGATATTCTGCTCGCCCTTAGCGGGAGATAGCTTCCTCAATCTTTGGGAATAGTGGGAGATATAAGGTTGTCTATTGTTGTGCCATGAATAGATGTACGAGGTGCGATTCCCCCTTAGCGGACACCGAGTATATTTGTTTGTGAATACAATGGATAAACGTATCTCGTATCAAATGAAATAAGTTTTCTTAACAAGACCCGGAGCCCTAGCTCGGTTTTGGGAAAGAGAGTTTTTCTTACGAGGATTGGTCATATTCCCTCCTAATTAAAACGACAAGAGTCATAAGAGTTTGAAAATGCAAAAGTTGCGATATTTCGAAATGGTTATGATTAGAAAAATGTTTTCTTACCTTGATTTTATAATATATCTGATAGCCCTTAGCTAGTTTATATTATAATTGATAGGATCTTGGATTGCTGCATTTATGGACAAATTTTTATTTGCGGTATTATTGTTTTAAAAACATAAAATTGACATTAAATCCCATATAAAACATCCCATACAAAAGAAAGTTTTATTTGTTTTGTAGAAATGCCGAATATTCAACCTATTGTGCGATCTATGATTGAAAAACATCCTTTGGCAAATGATGGCTCAAACTTCATAAGCTGGCAACTCAAGCTCAATATCGTGTTAAAGTTTGAGAAACTGTCTCATATTTTGGATGGTGAAATCCCAAAATTAAATGAGAGGGCAACCGATAGCGAGAGAGAGGCAAAAGCCAAGTGGGAAGACCAAGAGAACCAGGTTCACGGTCTAATGTTAGCCTCCATGGGTGACTCGCTTCAGGCGAAATACTTGGATTCAAAACCCAAGAAGACCATGGAAGCTTTAACAAAAATGTTCATGGATAGTGCTAGAAAAGAGCGCTATAAGACCACCATCGCACTCACAAGGTGCCACATGGCGGAGGGAACATCGGTATCCATGCATTTTCTCACGATGCAAGGATACCTTGAGAAGTTGTCGAAGCTCTCTTCCCCGATGCCCGATGACATTGCGGAAGATTTGATTCTTGGCTTTCTAGCCCTGTCCTACAAGGACTTCATTATGCACTATCATGTGCGTGAGAAAGAGGTGAGTCTTGAGGAACTTCACAACGCTCTCAAAACGGCTGAAGTTGACATGGGCAAGGGTCGGGACAAGCACGTCCTAGCCGTCCATGGAGGGAGCAAGAAGATCACCAAACGTAAAGGAAAATTCACCAAGAATACGTCAATCAAGAGCAAGGGAGTAGGAGGTGGTCGTGCGAGTGCCTCAAGGGGGAAATCTTTGAAATCTCCGACTCCCAATACGGAGTGCTTTCACTGCTGTGAAAAGGGACACATCCGTCCAAATTGCCCCAAGTACAAGGAAGACCTTGACAATGGAGTGATTGAACGTAAGCGCCCTAAAATGGCCAAAGGTATATTTGTTATTGAGATAAATTTATCCACCTCTGTCCATGATTGGGTAATTGATACCGGATCTTGTGCTCACATAATTTGTAATGTGTAGCTACTAAAGGATAGGAAGGAACTCGTGGAGAACGAGATGATTTTGAAGGTCGGAAATGGTGCAAGCGTTGTTGCGATTGCACAAGGTTCTGTGGAGCTTCAATTATCTAGTGGTTTAAATTTATGTTTAAAGAATGTTTATTATGTGCCTTCGATTAGCAAGAATATTATTTCTGTATCATGTTTAGATATGGATAATTTTAATATAAATATTTCAAACTCTTGCTTGTCTATATCGAAGAATGGTATTTTCTATGCAAATGCATTCGTAAGGAATGATCTCTATTTGCTTGAATTGAATAATAAACAAATCTTAAACATCAATAACAAAAGGCTTAAAACTACTCACGTGAATGATACACTCTTGTGACACTATCGTCTTGGTCACATTAATGAAAAACGCATCAAGAAATTGCAAGAAGCTAACCTTCTTGGTCAACTTGATTTTAAATCATTGGAGACGTGCAAACCTTGCCTAATGGGAAAAATAACCAAGAGGCCTTTCAAGAAGAAAGGACCGAGAGCGAATGACTTGTTGGATTTGATACATTCCGATGTATGTGGTACCATGAGTACTAGTGCAAGAGACGGTTTCAGGTACCTCATTCACGGATGACTATAGTCGTTATGGTTATATTTATCTAATGAGAAACAAAAGTGAATTATTTGACAAGTTCAAGGAATTCAAGAACGAAGTAGAGAACCAACTCAACAAGAAAATCAAGTCTCTACGAACGGTTCGTGGAGGTGAGTACTTAAGTACCGAATTTGACTCATTCCTAAAGGAGTGTGGTATTGTACCACAGCTCACCCCTCCCAGTACACCTCAGTGGAATGGGGTATCCGAAAGGAGGAATAGGACATTACTCGACATGGTTCGATCAATGATGAGTCAAGCCGAATTGCCGCTTTACTTTTGGAGTTATGCACTAGAAGCTACGGCTTACACACTAAATAATGTTCCATCCAAATCCGTAGAGAAAACACCTTATGAGCTATGGAGTGGTAAAACACCTAAGCTCAATTTTCTCAAGATTTGGGGTGGAGCCGTGAGCTGGCATAGTTGGAAGCAAACCACTACGGCCGACTCAACCACCGCTTCCGAAGTAATGGCTGTCGCTGAAGTGAGAAAGGAAGGACTGTGGATTAAGAAGTTCCTTGAAGAGCTTGGAGTAGTTCCCTCGTGCGAGGGACCCATAGAGCTATTTTGCGATAATAGTGCATCTATCTCGCAAATCAAGGATCCCAAATCACACCACAAAGTGAAGTACATGGATCGTAAGTACTTTGTTACACGTGACTTCATCGACGATGGCAAAATAAATCTGTTATGGGTGGACACAAACAACAATACAACTGATCCATTCACCAAACCCTTATCCCAAGCTAAAGGCAAAATGCATTTCGAGTCCATATGTCTGAAGAACCATGTAGATTGGCTTGATGAGTGATTAGAGAGGGTTACCCTAGTTATTATTGTTTTATACATTGAGAATGTATGTGAGAGAAAACTTTGATAACAAGTGGGAGATTGAAAGGAATGTGTTCTAAAAGTTTTACTTTTATATGTCAATTATTATGAATTGAATGTGCAAACATTTTGTTCCTTGATTATGGTCTTCGTCTTTTGGAAGTGTTAAGGAAGAGGCGCTTGGTCCTTAATCGTAGAGCTCTAAAAGATAATGGTTTACATAAATCAAAAGTTATTCACAATCATGGTAATTAACATGGAAAATTAATTACCGAGATAAGATTGTCGTGTTGGTCATGGATTGTTGTAGCTCTACAAATAATTGACGACACGAGTATATAAAAGAGGAAAAGATTACTTTTATATATTGAAAAAAGGCTGAGTTGAGAGACTCAAGGACTAAGATGCAAGATTAAGGACTTGAACGTAAGATCGAAAGACCAATAAGCAAACAAGAATACTTCACACCATCATGGGAGTATTTTGGCAATAGTATTCGGGTAGGAGCTCCAACAAGAGAAGTGGATGCATCAAAGACAAACCAAACCTTCCCGAAAAGCCCACAAGAAAATACAGAGCGATCCGAACACTGTAGACCGCTAATTGGCGGTCACTTTTGGACCGAATCCGCTAAGATTTATGTGGAGCGTGTATTAGTGTATATTTAGTCTATTTCTGGTATTTTTTAGTCCCATACCGGGGGATTGTCCCGGATTACCTTTTTCTATGCTATAAATAGAACTCTTCACCTTCTATTGTAATTATCCATTGCTTGGTGGCATTCTCTCTACTTGGAGTAAACCTTGGAGCAAAATCTCAAGGTGGAGAAGAATGTGAAAGGAATGTGTTCTAAAAGTTTTACTTTTATATGTCAATTATTATGAATTGAATGTGCAAACATTTTGTTCCTTGATTATGGTATTCGTCTTTTGAAAGTGTTAAGGAAGAGGCGCTTGGTCCTTAACCGTAGAACTCTAAAAGATAATGGTTACATAAATCAAAAGTTATTCACAATCATGGTAATTAACATGGAACATTAATTACCGAGATAAGATTGTTGTGTTGGTCATCGATTGTTGTAGCTCTACAAATAATTGACGACACGAGTATATAAAAGAGGAAAATATTACTTTTATATATTGAATAGACCTAACAACTAAAACATTATGGAATTGTGTTTCGTGTCATTAATGTTTTTACTGTGTCTTGGATCCTAAGATATGAGACTTATATCTTTTCACTCAAGAAGTGTTTAATTTGATTATTGTCAAAAGCTACCAATGAGTGTAGTGATAACGACAATAGTTGGTTGAACATGACTTGTGCTGGAAACGATAGCTAGTCAAACGATTATCATTGCCCCTCTTAATTGAGTGATGATATTAGTGGGCCCATTGATAAAGCAAAATTATAATGTGCACAATGTGACTTTAGTTAAGTCACATAGTTATAATTAGCTTAAAGAGATCAAGAAATGAATATAATAGAAAGGTGACACATTTCTACTTTGTATATATTCTTAATATCATGAGGCAAGGGACGGAAACAAGTGGTGCACTTACATCACTAAATGGATCATGTTTAGTTCAGGTGGAACAAAAACATCTATGCTAATTGGGTGACTATAATGTGTAGCTAGATCCCGCTTATAGTCTGAGATATTAAGTGTTTAATATCACTGCCAATTAGGCTTAGATCCTCCCATAGGTCACACCACAAAACTGGGAAACAAGAGGTTCGATTTTAAGTTCTATGATGTGTCAGGTTTCTTGTGAAAATGGGACACATGTGGTGAATTAATCAAAATCAATATGTTATGAGAATTAACATAATTAGAATAATAATAAATTCATATGAGGTATATATTATGGGGTATAATAATTTAATATTACATATGATAATATATAGGATGTGAATTGCTTAAAACCCCAAAAGATCAAATTTTGTTAGAAATAAATCCAAAATTTGACAAAGGCAAAATCAGGGTCAAACACGGTGAACCGTTCATGGTTCGGTCGACCGGGGCATCTTCAGATCGGTTAACCGAATAGGGAACGGGTAAGCGCAATTGGTTGACCGAGATTGCCCAGAGTGCCCGGACAATCGGGTTCGGTTAACTGATTGGAAACGGTCAACCGATAAGTAGTAATTTCGGTAGACCGAAGGTGACCCGGTCATCCGATGACTATGTCCCAGGAGCGATTTTGGTGGGTCAACGGTAGACCGAGTAAAAAACGTGGTTCAACCGAATTCTTCCAAGGAATGTTTCTTATAAAGAATCGGTCGACCGTCTAGCTCACGGTGCACCGAACACGTGTTATAACCGAACGGTTCGGTTGACCGAATAATACTCGGTCTACCGAACAAGAACGATTCTTCCTGAAATATTAAGAGATTAATTAAATCATGGGTGGAATTATTCCATATTTAATTAAAACATTTTTTGTGGGTGATTATGTGGAATTTAGAGATTAATTTTAGGAGAGAAAAACAAGAGATCATGGCTAAATAATAGTTCTTGATAAGGATGTTTTGGGAGCCTATAAAAGGGCACCTATTCCTACTTGTTTTAATACTAATGCAAAATTCTTTCTTTCATTAATCGCTCCCTAATCACCACGAAATTTCTCTTAGCAAAATTAGTTTTGGAGATAAGAATCTCAGTAGACTTAAAGAGGGCTTATTAGCTTGATTCTAAACCTTGTTCGAGATTGATTGACTACCTCCTTTCTCTCTAACCATGTTTAGAGTTTGGTGCACACTCGAAGGCAATTCCGTGGGCGACACAATGTGCAACGCGACTCCGAATCATCAAAAATGTTTTAGAGAACTTTTAGGTATGATTCTATCATTTTGCATTATTTTAATAAATGTAGGTTGCATGTTATTAGAATAAAACACAAATTGATGTACATAAAATTGCTGAAAATATGAAAATCGATCTTGTATGTTATATTAATTTTTTTAAAATATATACATACATAGGGACACGAAATACTACAGAATGCTACCTTCAATGTGAGTCATCCAATAAAATATTTTTTCCATTGTTTTGTTTTTATGTTGTTTCTTTATGCATGCTTAGATTAGTTTTATTATTTTGATTCTTGGCTAAAGTAGTTACAATGTTTCTTTTCTTCTTTAGTTTAATTGTTAGAGTAATATGTTGCGAGTAGATCCATCCCCCTTTGGGGTGGAGATGATGTTCATATATGCATTAAAGAATGGATATAAATGCTTTATAATTTGATTGTGTTGATAAATGTGAATGTATGCTTGCTTGTTAGAGTAGAATACTACACTTGATGGGTTTTACCACACATCTTAGACACCTCCCATGCTTGTTTAGGTTCTGAAATAACCAGCTTGTGAATATGAATGTTAATCAACTAGATTAGTGAATGGATTGATAGGTTTTGCCATAACCTTTAGACACTTCCTATGCATGAAAACACTACCCACATTTGTGCCTATAGAATGCATTCTTCACCATCTTTTTACATGTGTGCACACACTACACCCCTTAGGGGTTTTCCATTTCTGATTTCCAGCTTTTAATTTCCCTCGGTTTCGTTTTCCTTATTTGATGCTTACTCGTTTAGTGTAGTTAGTCTAAACGAGTAAGCATTTCTTCACGTATTTGTCTCCCTTCTTCAATATCTCACAGGTTTTGAGGGAATTTGGGTTTGTGTCCATCACTATAACCATGAACTTCCTGTCGCGCTTCATGTTGGTGAGATCGTCCCTTTTTCATGCATAAATCCATGTAGTATCATGCTCACATTCATTGAGGACAACACATGAAGTAGGTGTGGGGGGTGTTTTACATGTGTACATAGTTGAGTCTTTTCCTTTGATTTTGTTTTCTTTTGTGTGCATTGATAGGGTCATGTTAGTGTGCTGCATTTAATATCGATATATCTGCTTGCCATGATCCTTGGGTGACTTGTCTTCTTTTGCTTGCCTATTGCTTTAAAATTTTCACATTTCTTTCAAAATCTTCATGTGTTTGCGAAAGAAAATATTTTGTGGGTTTTACGTGTGTTTGGCATGTGCAAAACCGTTGAGAGGCAAAGTAAAAAGAAAGCTCCCAAAATTGTCTTGAACTTGATGCATTAGGATATCTAGTTTACTGGCTTTAGGTCTTATCGAGTCGTTAGGATGCACCCCAGTTTTCCCACGGGGGTGAGTAATCATAGGGTTTCAGTGCTAAAATAATTAAAGAAGTCCACTCTTTGGAAAGAATTAGAAACTCATAGAGGGAGGGAGAAGGGGGTCCTAGAGGCATTACAAAAGAAAAGTAAAAACAAGAAATAAAAGACAGAATTTTATTACTCCAAAGAAAAGACTACAAATAAAAACAACAACTAAAAACTAGGTCTAAGGCCAAGGACCCTTCTAACATCGTTCTTGGGGCTATTTATAGTTGTTACAAGAGACCTAAGTATAGAATTCGAGAGTACACGTGTCCAGACACGACTGGACAAAATTGGAGCACACGGATCTCCAAGGGGGCGGCGTTTCCGCCGCACAATGCATGTAATATGCGGCGATTACGCCGCATAATCTCCTCTGATTTAATCTGGATTTTTCCTGTGTGTTTATGGTATGATTTGATCCTCCTTTGCGCGTCTGGATTGATTCTTTCCATTCTTTTGAGCTCCGGATTAATTCCTTCATATATTTGGAGATCCACATTGATTTTTCTTTAGATTTTCTGCAAGATAAAAAGCTACTCATGATTTGCAATTAGGTCCTTGTCTTTTTGCAATTAAGTCCCCGACTACTTTTGTGCTCAAGTCCTTGTTCTTTTTGTAATTAGGTCTTGAATGCTTTTATGCTTGGATACATTTCCATTTGAAACCCGATAATCTTGAGCTTGGTCTTTATGACAGAAATGAGTCTTTTGCAAGCGTTTATGCTCGGGATGTGGGTAAATTGCATTCAGGTCCCTGTATTCTGTAAATAAGACTAAACACATACCTTAGTAGCATTTATTGATGTAAAAGTAATCTAAATGAAGGACATATGATGCAATGTATGCAATGCATCAAATACCCCCACACCTAGATTTTGCTAGTCCCTAGCAAAACAGAATATAAGAAAAATGAAAACAGAGGAAATCCTAACTCACTTTCGTAGGAATCACGGTTGCACTTAGCATGTGCAACAAGCCTTTAAACCCCCAAGTTTCCTTAGAGGACGAGTTTTGTCTCGTGAGGGTTTTCAGTTGACACACCCACAAAGTTTTAATTCAACATTCCATTAACAACTTTCAATATCCCCACCTCATCCTTATACATCTCACTTAGAATTCTTGCATGCTCATTATATAAATCTAACTCATTAAAAATATGACTTGGTCTTTGTTCCTCCAACATTCACACCACTAACCCTTCTACACATGTTTATCACTTAAATTATTTTGCACGCCTCCTCTGGTGGTGAAGTATCATTCGGATCAACCATGACATGGATCATTCTTTTAGCTTTGGGCCTTGAGTATATATATATATATATTTTCTTTTTCCGTGATTCAACACATTTGCTTTTTTTGACACTTTTACCCTTTTTGCATTCGTGTAGCGAGTTTGGTCGATAATCCCGAGCTGACAGACTCAAGTTACCGGGTTTCAAGATACCCCTACGGACCAGTGACTCAAATGCTTGGGCTTTTGTAATCATTTTGCAGAATTATGCTTTCCTCAGTTTATTCCTTTATTTTTAATTTTATTTTCCTCAAGGCTTAATTGCTATTAGAAGTCCACACTTCCCGGTATATTTTCCTCAACCTCTGCTTTTTATCAATCACTTCAAAGATTTGATTCATCCAATTTAAGTGCATACATGTCTTAAAGGGCAATGTGTTATTTCTTTGGAACTTAGATTTATGTCATAATTTTTACAAGCAGAACTATATAATAAGGAACAAAAACTCAATGCAATTTGTACACGGGTTTTGGCAGTTCAATCTTAAGCTCTGTCATGAAACATTGATTTTTTTTTTGATTTTTTTAGAAATAAAAGACAGATCTATAGATAAATATATACATAAACACCCCCCCCCCCCCCCCCACACCTAAATCATGCATTGTCCTCAATGTATGCAAATATAAAGCACATGCACTTATTACCTTGGTGAACTGTGGTGGAAGGATGGAATTTGCTCAAAGTCAACCATAGTCAGAACTGGATTGAATGACACCATATTGGTGCATGTATCCAGTTGAATTGTTCCCCATGTTGCAATGAGAGTCTTGAGTCACAGGTTCCACACCCCTCACATAAATTGGTTCTCTTATTTGCTCGAGTGATGGTGGGTGTGTCGAAGAATTACTCCCCTTTTTCTTACTTCCTTTTTGATTTTGTGATGATTTATTTGATTCAGAAATCTGATAGATACGTGCTCTCATCACAACATCACTTTGATTGCATATTATTTCTGGCTCACTATCAACATGAAAGATATTAAATTCAGCTTTTAAGTTCCCAAAAGATAATTGCATGAGCCCATTTCGACAGTTTATCAATGCTTCAGAAGTGGCAAAAAGGGTCTGCCTAGTATTACAGGGATTTGTCTCTTAGGATCGACAACAGGTTCTGTGTCTAGAACGACAAAATCCACTGGATAAATGAAGTCACCAACCTTAATCAAAACATCCTCGACTACACCTCTTGGTTTCTTAATAGAGCAATCAGCAAATTGAAGGGTTGTCCTAGAGGGTTTTAGTGGACCAAGGTTGAGTTGCTCGTAGACAGAGAACGGGAGTAGGTTAACACTAGCACCAAGGTCTAGAAGGGCTTTGTTGATAAAAGTATCTCCTATTGCACAAGAAATTGTGGGACACCCAGGATCCTTATATTTTATAGGAGATGTGTTGGACAAAATAGAACTTATGTTTGCAGTTAAGAATGCCTTCTTTGGTACGTTCGTTTTTCTCTTTTTAGTGCACAAATCTTTTAAGAATTTAGCATAAGCAGGTATTTGTTGAATCATGTCTAAGAGTGGAATGTTCACCTTAACTTGCTTAAATACTTCCAAGATTTTCTCTATTTGTGCACTTGAGTTCTTTTTGAGTCTATTGGGGAATGAGGCTTTAGGAACATAGACTCGCTCAGGTTCAGGTTGAGCTCAGGTTCAGGTTGAGTAGGTGGGTTGGGCGTTTCAGATTGGACGTCGGGTTCAATGGTTAGGTCATATGTGGTAGCTTGATGGCTAGATTGATTAGACGTTCTAGGATTTACTACATTGTTATCAACTTGTCTTCCGGACCGTAATGATACTACAACATTTATTTGTTGGAACGGTCCTTCCTCATTAACCAATTGAACCGGTCTAGGGTTGTTATTTCCTGAAGGTGCTTGATAGGATTGATATGAATTATTAGATCTAGGGTTCACCTCAGGTTGACTTGGAAACCGACCCTTTTCTCTTTCACCTACTATTTGTGCTAGTTGGCTGACTTGTGTCTCTAACCTTTGGAAGGTCTGGTTGGTTGTTTGTATAAAGGTTTTCATCAAATTTTCCAAGCTTGTCAACCTAACCTCATGATCGTTATTGTTACTAAACCCAGATGATGTATTATTTTGGTTATACGGATTTGGTTGTTGTCTAGGAGGTTGACCTTGTTGGCTAGATGAGAAATTGGAATTATTACGCCAACCCGAGTTATAGGTTGATGCGTATGGGTCATTTCTAGTATGGTTATACATAGCATTAACTTGGTCCCAGTCCGCACAATCCTCCATTACAAGACCAGTCTGACCACATCTAGAGCAAGGGATAGACGAGGCTTGATTCACTCGGTTTTGGGTTTGTAGCTCTAAACTTTCCATTCTGCGCATAAGGGTAGCTAGTTTTGCTTCAGCCACTATGTTGGCATCTACAGCTAAGACACCTGGTTTGGGTTGACTCGCTATTCTAGATCCAATACTCGGGTTAAACGGTGTTCTAGCATTGTCCCATTGAATACTGTTTTCAGCTAAATCCTCAAGAAAAGTCCAGGCATCATTTTCATTTTTCGACATGAAGTTCCCTTGGCTTACGGATTCTACCATAACCCTAGATGTGGGTGTCAATCCCTCATAAATAATTTGGCATAATTGCCATCTTGGAATTCCATGATGAGGGCATTGGGTCAGAACACTTTTGAATCTTTCTAGATAGGAATAGAACGGCTCGCTCTCAGACTGAACGAATGCAACAATTTCATTCCTAATCCTCATAGTCTTATGGTTGGGAAAATATTTGTTCAGGAATACTTGAACAAACTCAGCCCAACTCCTAATAGATCTTTCGGCTAGACTATATAGCCATTTCTTAGCGTCATCCTTCAGTGCTAGAGGCACGAATTTCAGACGCACTGCCTCCTCAGGAATATGCTGGTATTGCATAAGAGAGCAGATTTCCTCAAATTCTCTAAGGAAGAGATATGGGTCTTCCCTAGAGGTGAACTTAGGCAACATACTCATGTATTGTGCCTTAAGTTCGAAGTCGCGACCCGGTATGGTGGGCATAACGATGCACGATGGCTGAGCAGCCATCGCTGGATAGCATCGATCCCTCAGAGTTATAGGTTGTGCAACAGGTGGGTCCACTACGTTCTCACCCATTGGATCCGGGTAACGTGGTGCAGCAGATGGATTGGGGCTAAGCTCTAGACTGGAATCTAGATGAACTCGTGAGAGTCGATTACTCAAGTCCCGAATCCAAATATGAGTGCACCGGGTTGAATCAATTTTTGAATTCAAATTCGAAATTTAAATTCCAAATTTAATTTCAAGAATTAATTACATTTTTTTTTATATTTTCGTTTTTTTTATTTTTTTTATTTTTTTTCAAAAGGGAAACAAACAATAGAATGGGGAAAGATGAGAAAGGAATCCTAATCTAGAGAATTTAGGTGAGAAGAGAAAGAAGACTCAGATGAGAAGGGAAACCTAACTCTAAAGATAGAAAGAGGGTTGGTCAGAAAATTCCTAAGAAAACACGGTTCAAACAATCCTAGACCTAGTGTCGCTTAGATCTAGACGACTCCTAACTGGTTGAGTCGAATTGATTCGCTTGATTCACCTCCCTCACTAATCAAACAAACTTGGCCAGGCCGTGTATAGCTAGTGGGGGCGCTTCCGACAGAGTCGGTGCTAATTAGACAATCACTTCGCTTGGAAGACTTACGTCAACACAAAAACACTTTCTAGACACCAAATCAAATTCAATCGGCTTCAGGTCATAGCAAGTCAAACCAATTCTTCTCCTTAAATGAGTCCGAGTCCTTAGGGGTCAATGTCTAGTTGATTTTAATTTAAGGCTTGGGTGACACTTTAGGATTGTGATTTGTGGGCCACGGAAGGGTGATGAAATCCCCACCGTATCTTTGCCTACCGAGTTGCCCTTAATATAGTTTAACTTAGATCTAGCAAAGATAGTCAAACAATGGTCTTTAGAGGGGGGGGGGGCATTTGCAAGGTTGTATGCAAACTAAATTATATGCCTAAATGCAATCGATGAAAACCACGATACGTACCTTGACTCCAGCACTCTTCAACAGAAATTGATTTGCAAGAATTTAGCAAGAATAATGCATACAGAACACTAGATGATGCATGCACTAAGGCCTTTCTAATTTTGCCAATTTTAGGTCAGAGTTGAATTATTGCAAATTATGGAATTTTGCCCTAACACATGCAGTTCTACGAAAAGGAAATTTTCTGAAAATAGAAATTACGAGGAAAAAGGCAACAAAAGTTACCTACGCAATGCTCAGTCAGGTTCACCGCCCGCTCTCAAAATTTCAGATGCTCCACGCGTCCACCCAGAGATGGTGCTAACCCTAGAAAAATTTGAAGCCCAGATGCTTCAATTGTGCGGCGATTCCGCCGCAGGTTCCTCTTGATGTGCGGCGATTCCGCCGCCCTTGTTGCTCAGACCGCGTTCAGATTTCACCGAGCGCTCTGTTGTCTCCTGAAACACAAATCCAAATACTTAGATCGCGCACAAGATAAACAGAATAAAATCGAAATCAACAAAAAAAAACAAAATCTGCGTCGCCTCCCCGGCAACGGCGCCAAAAACTTGATGATGTGAATTAAATTTATACAGCAAGTGCACGGCGTCAATGAAGACGTGGCAAGTACGGGTCGAACACAAGGAGGGAGAGATTTGTTATTAGTGTGATTTCGATTGGGGGAAAGAAGGAGAGAAGAAATAAGTTGGTTTTGAGATTTTTGGGTTTTAATTATCTAAAGCAAGAAACATGAACGATTAAAACTAAAACAAGAACAAAGAAGTGAATTCCGTTGGGTGGAGGTTTAGATTTAGGGTTTAGATTAGAGAATTCAGAAACTTATAATAAATCATGTTAGTTATGAAGCATTACATGATAAATGATTTAACATAAACTCAAGTAATCAAAATATACTAATCACGAACTTAAAATAATAACATTCATTCATCTTCTCTTCACCCTAAATCCGTCACCTCCACCCTTTGGAAAGAGTTAGAAACTCATAGAGGGAGGAAGAAGGGGTCCTAGAGGCATTACAAAAGAAAAGTAAAAACAAGAAATAAAAGACAGAATTTTATTACTCCAAAGAAAAGACTACAAATAAAAACAACAACTAAAAACTAGGTCTAAGGCCAAGGACCCTTCTAACATCGTTCTCGGGGCTATTTATAGTTGTTACAAGAGACTTAAGTATAGAATTGGAGAGTACACGTGTCCAGATACGACTGGACAAAATTGGAGCACACGAATCGCCAAGGGGGCGGCGTTTCCACCGCACAATGCATGTAATATGCGGCGATTTCGCCGCATAATCTCCTCTGATTTAATCCGGATTTTTGCTGTGTGTTTATGGTATGATTTGATCCTCCTTTGCGCGTCTGGATTGATTCTTTCCATTCTTTTGAGCTCCGGATTAATTCCTTCATATATTTGGAGATCCACATTGATTTTTCTTTAGATTTTCTCCAAGATAATAAAGCTACTCGTGATTTGCAATTAGGTCCTTGTCTTTTTGCAATTAAGTCCCCGGCTACTTTGGTGCTCAAGTCCTTGTTCTTTTTGTAATTAGGTCTTGAATGCTTTTATGCTTGGATACATTTCCATTTGATACCCGATAATCTTGAGCTTGGTCTTTATGATAGAAATGAGTCTTTTGCACGCGTTTATGCTCGGGATGTGGGTAAATTGCATTCAGGTCCCTGTATTCTGTAAATAAGACTAAACACATACCTTATTAGCATTTATTGATGTAAAAGTAATCTAAATGAAAGACATATGATGCAATGTATGCAATGCATCATCTCTCTTCTCGCACGGCTTCTATCACTCGGGAAAGTAGGTCTGAGGGGACTTTGTGCCTGGTGCTCTTGAGTCATCTGACTTAGGATGCACCGACCGAACTCCCGTTACACGGGTGGTAGGGATCGCCTTATGTGGAGATTTGGGGGAAGGTGTATGTGATAGTGTAAGTCCTCATAGGCAATGATGCACGAAAGCTGACCCTGGGAGAATCGAACACCAACCAATATAACGCTCCAAAGAAAAAGAAAACAAACGAGTCAAATAAGAACCTTAATAGACCTTACACTTTGTATCACTTGAGGATGTTGAGGTTGTCCATGTCTTGCACTTAAGTCCTTAATTAACTTTCACGAATGATTCATTAGGCTAGGTGTGTTGACTGATTACATATATAGAGTCGGCCCGTAGTATTACCGCGTCCAATGATCGACAAAAATGAGCCAACGAGTCGTGTAGCCAGGTTGAATAATGCATCTTTGTTCGGATTTTGTGGGTGTATCCGCTGAAAACCCTCAGGAGACAACACTCCTCCTCCTTGGCGACAAGGAGGTTTAACGGCTTATTGCACATGCTAATTGCAACTGTGATTCCTACGCACATTCTTTGTTTAAAAAACGGTTTTGGTTTGTGTGTGCACCATTGTGCATGCTTGCGTGGGCACGAGACGAGAGTGGCCGTTTGACTAGGCGTGTCGTCAACCCTGCTTTGGTAGTCGATTTCTCGACGCCTCCCTCCTCTCGTGTTGAACATAGTCCGGGTTTAATGGCTGCTCATTTCCGTGAGGAGGAGCAGTTGCTGGACCCATCTGTTCCACCTGTGCTTCCTGTTCTTCCTGTTGTGGCTCCAATACCTCTACGTGATCGATGCTACCCGAGCTGTACCGCTCTACCCTCATGCATCGTATTGCCAGAGGCAAATGTGAACCACTTTGAGGTTAAGCCTCAGTTTATTTCCATGCTCCTTCACTTCACTGGGAAGGGTGACCCCCATATCTTTCTTAGGGAATTTGAAGAGGTCTGTGCTATGTTCAAGCTGCAACAACTTAGCACAGACTCCATCCATCTTAGGCTAGTCCCTTTTGCACTAAAGGATGATGCCAAGAAGTGGTTGTACAGCAACCAGGCGAATGCCCTTTAGGACTTGGGATGAATTTCAATATGCATTTCTCAAAAAGTACTTTCCAAATCATCGGACTCAAAAATTGAGGAACAAAATCAATTCGTTCCATCAACTTGAGACCGAGACATTTCATGCATATCTAGAGAGGTTCAAGGAGCTACTATCCTCATTCCCTCACCATGGCATCGAGTTGTGCCACCTTTGTCAGATTGTCTACGAGGGTCTTCACATCCCGTCCCGAACGCTCCTTGAGTCCATGTGTCAAGGAGATTTCTTAGGAAATGATGAAAGGGAGTCATGGGCTTTCCTAGAAGACCTTGTTGAGAAAACCATGCAATGGGAGAGTATAAGGGAACCACCTGTATCATCCAGCATAGGAGCGAGGATCGCGAATGCAAACTCTACTAGATCGGGTGCCGCATTTGATGTCGATACCACTACGGCCACCGAGGCGTGCATGGCGGCCTTAATGCGTCGTATGGATTCGATTGAGCTCCAAAACCAACAAGGTGCACCTCATGTGTTTACATCTGGTCCAGTTCCCTGTCATTCATGTGGTAGGATAAGTCATGTAGGAAGCGAGTGTGTGTCTACTCCTCCTGAGATGGAACGTGTCAACGCCATCTATGATAGAGCTAGGAATGACCCATACTCATCATCTTATAATGCCGGATGGAGGAACCACCCCAATTTTTTATGGAACCAAAATAATGCCCCGGGTGGTCCTTCAAACTCTTCTCAACCACACCAACCTCCCATGCATACACAATCCTATCAGCCACCCCAAGCGCAAATCACCAATCAATCGGGTTTCTCAAATTCCAACAATATGGAAACCCGATTCAATTCGCTTGAGACCTTGACTCGTGGACTTGAAAACTCAATGAATTTTTTTATGTCAACCACAAGTCAAGTTCTCACTTCAAATCAGCAGACCATCAAATCTCTAGAGCTTCAGATGGGCCAATTGGCTCAGTCTGCGCATGAGAGAGAGAGGGTCTCTGCCTAGCCAGCCTGAGGCTAACCCCCACATGTACTAGCAACAACACATGCAAAATGAGAATGTTGTACCTTGGGGGCGGCAAGTGAACCATGTGGAGGAACATGTTCACCATGTCAATGCCATTGTAAGCTTATGGAATGGAAAGCAGGTTGACAATCACATTTTCTTGCCACCACCACCATCTATGCAGCCCCTCAGTGGGAATGGTGGTGAAGAAGAGGCTGAGGGTGAGGGTATTACACCAACGCCTCCTTCCCAGGCACCGCAGAAAACCTACCTGCCAAAAGCTCCCTATCCCAGTAGGTTAACCAAAAAGCAGAGTGACACAATGGACAAGATATTAGAGGTGTTTAAGCAAGTGAAGGTTAACATCCCCTTGTTGGATGTCATCCAACAAATACCTCAATATGCCAAAGTGTTAAAAGATCTCTGCACAACCAAGAGGAAGACCAAAGTTCCTAAGAAAGCATTCTTGGCTGTAAATGTAAGCTCACTTTTGTCCAATCCCACCTACACAAAATACAAGGACCCTGGGTGTCCTACTATTCAGTGTACGTTATGAGACACTAGCATGAGTAATGTATTGCTTGATTTAGGTTCGGCGGTCAACCTCCTCCCATTTTCTGTTTATCAACAATTGACCTTGGGAGAATTGAAATCAACTAAGATCACCCTCCAATTGGTGGATAGATCCATTCGTATTCCAAAGGGGATTATCGAGGACGTGCTTATGAAACTTGGAGATTTTATATTTCCAGTAGATTTTGTTGTCCTCGATACCAATCCTGTTGCGAAGACCCACTCTCAAATAACTTTGATTTTGGGTAGACCATTTCTGGCAACCTCCAATGCCTTAATTAATTGTAGACATGGTCTCATTAAGCTCTCATTCGGTAACATGAGTGTCGAGTTTCATGTGTTAAACTCTGG
Organism: Triglochin maritima; assembly: GCA_963682175.1. Lineage (NCBI taxonomy): Eukaryota > Viridiplantae > Streptophyta > Magnoliopsida > Alismatales > Juncaginaceae > Triglochin > Triglochin maritima. The sequence goes on from OY821785.1 coordinate 11,413,897, forward strand.
TAGGCAACAAGAGCCCATGGACCAACCTTTAAATCTCAATCTCATCCGCCAATTAGAGAAAGCACCGCAAAATCAACGAACACCCCTAACACCAATGCATCCCATTGAGAATGTTTGTGGGCCCAGCAAAAACTCATTGCCTGTCTTTGCAATAAAACAGAGTGAGCTGACATCAAACATGAATGTCCAACGGGAGTGTTAATTACATGATTTAGTTGAGACCATTAGTGAGGGGGACACACCTCATCAAATGCCCATTCCAGAAGGTGTTGTCACCCAGTGTCCTAGGGCTATTGAGCCCTTTGAGCTTCATATTAACTCCAACAAGGACCCACCTACGACCGAGCTTATGCTTGATGATATAAATGATGGTGGGAGGTTCTTGTTGGATGACTTGGGGAGAAGTCCCATTCTTAGTGATGCAGGTCTGCTACATCCATCGAATGAGCTTGAGGAACTCATTCTGATGCACCCACCTATTGGTTGGAGGGTTTTGTTCGATGAACAACTAAACCCTAGTGAGGCAACACAACTTCACTCTTTCTTGTTGCCTACCCCCAACCAATATCATGAGGGGTTCGAGCCATTCAGCTTTGACCTTTCACCCCTCATGAGACCTCAGAGTACCAGTGAAGTTTGCCCATCTCGGCAAGTCTCTGGTCCTCACAACTCGATGTTCTCATTTGATGTATCTTGACCAAATGATTATGAGAATATCTTTGCTGATATATATATCTTGTACCAAATTAAAAAAGAAAAAGAAAAAAAGCAAGAAAGAAAAAAACAAAACAAAAAAGCGAGTAATAAAAGACTCCATGAGCGAGCATTGATTGTTGTGGCCCCCAACCTTTGTGTACTTGGGCCCCATTTCTTCACGTATTTGACTCCCTTCTTCAATATCTCACAGGTTTTGAGGGAATTCGGGTTTGTGTCCATCACTATAACCATGAACTTCCTGTTGCGCTTCATGTTGGTGAGATCTTCCCTTTTTCATGCATAAATCCATGTAGTATCACACTCACATTCATTGAGGATAATGCATGAAGTAGGTGTGGGGGGTGTTTTACGTGTGTACATAGTTGAGTCTTTTCCTTTGATTTTATTTTCTTTTGTGTGCATTGATAGGGTCATGTTAGTGTGCTGCATTTAATATCGATATATCTGCTTGCCATGATCCTTGGGTGACTTGTCTTCTTTTGCTTGACTATTGCTTTAAAGTTTTCACATTTCTTTCAAAATCTTCATGTGTTTGCGAAAGAAAATGTTTTGTGGGTTTTGCGTGTGTTTGGCATGTGCAACCGTTGAGAGGCAAAGTAAAAAGAAAGCTCCTAAAATTGTCTTGAACTTGATGCATTAGGATATCTAGTTTACTGGCTTTAAGTCTTATCGAGTCGTTAGGATGCACCCCAATTTTCCAACGGGGGTGAGTAATCATAGGGTTTCAGTGCTAAAATAATTAAAGAAGTCCATCCCGAACCTATTGAGTCAATAATTCGTGTATGTTAATTTAAGGAAGTTTGTTGTAGTCAAGGACCCTTTAAATCTTGTTGTGAGACATTAAGTGTAGGGGTTTTGGTTCATGTGTAGATAAGAAATAAGTGAGTAGGTGTTCCCTCTTCTCGCACGGCTCCTATCACTCGGGAAAGTAGGTCTGAGGGGACTTTGTGCCTGGTGCTCTCGAGTCATCTGACTTAGGATGCACCGACCGAACTCCCATTACACGGGTGGTAGGGATCGCCTTATGTGAATATTTGGGGGAAGGTGTACGTGATAGTGTAAGTCCTCATAGGCAATGATGCACGAAACCTAACCCTGGGAGAATCGAACACCAACCAATATAATGCTCCAAAGAAAAAGAAAAAAAACGAGTCAAATAAGAACCTTAATGGACCTTACACTTTGTATCACTTGAGGATGTTGAGGTTGTCCATGTCTTGCACTTAAGTCCTTAATTAACTTTCACGAATGATTCATTAGGCTAGGTGTGTGGACTAATTACATATATAGAGTCGGCCCATAGTATTACCGCGTCCAATGATCGACAAAAATGAGCCAACGAGTCGTGTAGCCAGGTTGAATAATGCATCTTTGTTTGGATTTTGTGGGTGTATCCGCTGAAAACCCTCAGGAGACAACACTCCTCCTCCTTGACGACGAGGGGGTTTAATGGCTTGTTGCAGGTGCTAATTGCAAATGTGATTCCTACGAAAGTGAGTTACGATTTCTTGTTTTTCGTATGCTTTTCTCTATCTTTGTTTTGCTCGGGACTAGCAAAAGTTAGGTGTGTGGGTATTTGATTGACATCATTTCATGCTTACATTTGTATCTTATATCCATTATATTTCACCAAAACAATGCTACGTGACGAGTTTTATGTTTGAATTTCAGAAATAAATAGGTTTGAAGAGAAGAGGCATAAAAAGACCTAAAAGAATGAAAAAGGACTGAGTTTAGAGACTCAAGGACTAAGATGCAAGATCGAAGGACCTGAACATAAGATCGAAGGACCAATGAGCAAACAAGAATACTTCACACCATCATGGGGAGTATTTTGGAAATTCTATCCGGGTCGGAGCTCCAACAAGCAAAGTAGATGCATGAAAGACAAACAAAGCCTTCCAGAAAAGCCCACAAGAAAATCCAGAGCGATCCGAACACTGTAGACCGCTAATTGGTGGTCACTTTTGGTCCGGATCCGCTAAGATTTATGTGGAGCGTGTATTAGTGTATATTTAGTCTATTTCTGGTATTTGTTTAGTCCCATACTGGGGGATTGTCCCAGATTACCTTTTTCTACGGCTATAAATAGAACTCTTCACCTTCTATTGTAATTACCCATTGCTTGGTGACATTCTCTCTACTTGGAGTAAGCCTTGGAGAAAAATCTCAAGGTGGAGAAGAATGCTACCTTCAATGTGAGTCATCCAATAAAATAATTTTTCCATTGTTTTTGTTTTTATGTTGTTTCTTTATGCATGCTTAGATTAGTTTTATTATTTTGATTCTTGGCTAAAGTAGTTACAATGTTTCTTTTCTTCTTTAGTTTAATTGTTAGAGTAATATGTTGCGAGTAGATCCATCCCCCTTTGGGGTGGAGATGATGTTCATATATGCATTAAAGAATGGATATAAATGCTTTATAATTTGATTGTGTTGATAAATGTGAATGTATGCTTGCTTGTTAGAGTAGAATACTACACTTGATGGGTTTTACCACACATCTTAGACACCTCCCATGCTTGTTTAGGTTCTGAAATAACCAGCTTGTGTATATGAATGTTAATCAACTAGATTAGTGAATGGATTGATAGGTTTTGCCATAACCTTTAGACACTTCCTATGCATGAAAACACTACCCACATTTGTGCCTATAGAATGCATTCTTCACCATCTTTTTACATGTGTGCACACACTCCACCCCTTAAGGGTTTTCCATTTCTGATTTCCAACATTCAATTTCCCTCGTTTTCGTTTTCCTTATTTGATGCTTACTCGTTTAGTGTAGTTAGTCTAGTTTAGTGTAATCACAACTTCTTCCCCTCTTTTCCCACTTGCATTCAAACAAACAAGAGTCTACATACCTCCTTGTGGATCGACCCGTATTTGCCACCGCTTCAACGCGGCCGTGCACTTGCGGTATTTAAAACGATTAAATAGTAACTTCGAAGGAATAAGTAGAGTTACGATTAATCTGGATCGTGGAAACCAGAGAACCACATTGGATGTGAGTTCACACATTATTTGGTCGTTGGATGGAGTGGTGCCTTGGAAAGTATAGTCATTCCTTGTGTAACATCCCCGAAAACAGCGGAAAATTTAAACTTTTAAATAAATGATAATCAAAGGATAAACATCAACACAGGGGACGCTACTCGAATATATATATATATCATATATGGTGCTGCACCGTATACAGGAGTTGTCAAAAGAATGACTACATCAAAATACAATATACAGATATACAAGTAGTCATGATAACCTCAAAACCGACACGAGGACCCGACTCCAAGATGCACTCGTCCTCAGTCACCACCCAAGCAGCTCCCGATGAGGGAACCTAAAAGCAAACAACAATGCCGTGAGTTTCCCGAAGGAAACCCCGTATGGCAAACCCACCTACATGCAATGCAAATCATGACCTATCATACTAGTATTATGCCAAACATAAATCATAACTGATCATTCCCTGACAGGTCATAAGGTCATAAAAGTCATTTCCCCAACCGGGGTTCATTAGTCATAAGTCTAGTTTTGGACATCCGTAGATACCCACCGCATGCACATGCGGTCATACGGAAAATACGTGACACACCCCCACTCGCAGCTACACTAGTCATATGGGTTCGGTGAGGGTTGCACGCACTTCCGAGTCATCATCAGATCTGATCAGTGGTCGAAGACCACAATCCGCCAGAGTCGTCGCTCTGGTCGGTCATACTCACCAGCCGTGCCACAGCTGGACGATCACACTCGCCGGAACAGCATCGGTCGAGCACATCCGCCGGAACAACATCGGTCGGTCATCTCCGTCGCCACACAGGCTAAGGCACAGAACTCTGTTGCACAAGGGCTAACAGTCATCTCCGTCGCCACACAGGCTAAGGTCATCTCCTTCGCCACAAAGGCTAAGGTCATCTCCTTCGCCACAAAGGCTAAGGTCATCACAGTCATCACATATAGATCATGCAAAGGGGAATATGGTCCCACAGGTCTACTACCTAGGTCTCAATGCACATGTCATATCATGGGAACATAAGCAATAAATGAAATCCACGCACCAACGCGCTCATAAACAACCAATGCAAATACTGGGCTCAAACGGTCGACCGAAAAAGGTCATACGGTCGACCGGTTGGTCGTTAAAACCGGTAATTGGTTCGAACCACAATCCAACGGTCGAACCACGAAAATCATTGAAACGGTCGAACAAAAGTCTCTGGACGGTCGACCGTTTAGAAGGTCTACGCCACAAAATAAATATTAAATAACACATCCCAACGGTCGAACGACAATGGGCTTCCGGTCGACCGAAAACCACAGGGACTTCAACATTCTACAAGGTCATTACCGGTCGACCGAAATATGAATCGGTCGAACCACACTTAAGTCGTCTTAAGTCATCGGTCGAACGGGATCTCAGGGCGGTCGACCGTTTAGAAGTCTACACCCCCAACTGACTTAAAACAGTACGTCCGGTCGAACTTGGTCAAAGAGGCGGTCGACCGTTTAGAAGGTCAACGCCCCCAACCGACATACTACAGTGCATTCGGTCGACCGACAAAGGGGACCCGGTCGACCGAAAACACTCAGGGTCTTCATCCTCTCGCTCAAACGTACAATCGGTCGACCACCCAGCAGGTATCGTTCGACCGATTCGAGCGAGAGCGCCCGAATTACACTACAACCGGTCGACCGAATTGAGCACTGGTCGACCGAAACAGAGCAGAAACTCCTGCCACTCTATTCCGACGAGCCATTCGGCCTACCGTCGAACACTCAAACACCCACACAACCTTGGTGAGCGTAAAAGCAAGGCTTGGCATACCTTGAAAGCTTGAAGAAGCTTCCGAAGAGCAACGACAATCCTCCCACGCGAAAGAGCGTAACTCCGGCGAACTCCTCACCCGAAGCGGATCTCCACACCTTCCTTGGTCTCCGGCGAACCCGACTTGCCGGCGCCCCGCTCCTCCTCCTCCTTCCACCGACGAACTACAAGGGAGGGAGAAAAGTGTTGAGGGAGAGAGAAGAAAATGAGAGGAAAGGAAATGAGAAAAGAGGAAAATGGGATGAAATGGGTTGGGTTAGGTTTATATACTCTCACTTAATTAGGGTTAAAGTTCTTAAACCTAATTAACCTTAATCAAAAGGATTAGGTTCTCACACCTTGTATACCAAACAGTTGAGAAATACAAAAAAAGGTGCACCAACTCTTGACTCCAAACCTTCCCGGAACTAGGTGATGTGCAAAAATGAGGTCGTGTGGTTCACGAGATGCTGGGAGCATTGTTAACGAGAGGGGGGCACCCAGACGCCCCCTGTTAACTGGCGGGTGTTGTCAATCCATCGCCCTCCTCTAGGACGACTGCTTGTCCTCTAGGACGGCAATACACCACGTCTATAAGGCTTAATTTATCACTCCTGAACTAAAACAATTTTATTTGGACATCTTTCACCAGTGACTCTTTTGAGTTTTCCTTGGCGACCAACAGTTTGCTGGTTTCTCCAACGGAGCTTTTCAACTTTCGGCGAAACCAAACGTTACCCGGTAAATATAGATTAGATATCGTACTATCAAGTAAGGGTGTTAGAACACCTTTGCTACTTCGGCATCCACATCCCATCTCTCCCAAAAGTTGGAATAAACTTTCGATTTTGCCCAAGTATCGCACGTTCTCATCAGCTTTTCCCCAAAAAGCGGACAGAGCCAGGACCATAACAGTCAATATCATACGTCCCCATGGACCACTACACAAACAACCCCTCCCAGACAATTTCGCTTGCCCTACATGGTTCGGGCTTTAGATGCTTTAAAAACCACTAGTCAGAAGCTTTGTTGAAGTGGTTGCACATCACCCTCCTGATGTCCCTTTTCCGTATGATAAAAAAAGGTTTAGGAAAGGATGGGCAACAATCAGATGTACTTATAAGAGGACAATAAAAAAGCCTAACACTCTTTTGCCAAAAGGGTATAAGCTACATGTTTTTTGTGCTTCAAAGAAGGACACTTCAAAAACTCTTGTCCTAGAAAAGCTACTTGTCGAAAGCCCCAACACCAACAACACAACCAAATCCGTCCTCCCCAACAAACACATTTCAAACACACAAGAAATATGCAATAAGACAACAAGAAAACCATAAATCACCATGCCACCCAGACTGGGCACTTGGAAAATGTCGTGTTGCTCCTAAGGCTGATGACTTCTTTATACAACAACCATAAGAAGTTGTTAAATGTGGTGTAGCCACCATAGAAAATGGGCTGGCCAAGGAAGCTGACCTTGACCTCACTATCTACAGCAAATGGCCAGAACATGGCGGATGGAACTTGCGACCTTTGTCGGCCAGAGTTTTTTTATTTGCTTGTCCAATAGAGAAGATGACCTGCGATCTTCATGACACAAAGTTGGAGACTTCGCAGGGAAACTCATTCAAGTTGACTTGTTGGACGAGAGAGGAGGGCGCTCGGAGGTTGCCAAGCAACGTCGATATATGGATATTGTTCGTGGCATGCCCCTCGATGCGTGGACTTTAGACGTTTTTTGATGATCTTGCCTCGACCTTCGGAGACCTACTAGATGTTGATCCCAACATGCTCTCCAAAAGCATTATCTCAGTGGCACGCATCTAAGTACGCCCAATCGTTGGTGTGTTCATCCCAAGAGAGATTGCGTTTTGGCACTGTGATCACCTATACAAAGCTTTGCTTGCTGCGAAGGGTGGGCCAATAAGCTTGAAGGGACTGGCTAATCCCAACACACGATTCTGCACCAACATGATCCAGGTTCGTCAGACCAATTTCATTGGACGAGGGAAATGATTACTGACCCAGTGGTGTGTCTAGGAAAGGGTCCCTACGAGCTCAAGGGAAATAGAATCGATGAGAAGCATGTGAGACAATAACCAACGGAAGTGGCCCGAAAGACGGGGGCATAATGACACAAAATAGAAATATCCCACCCACGATCGTGGGATTCTGGCTATTATAAAATCCAGCCAAATCAGCTACAATGATGAGGGACGAGGACGACTCTTCAACCGATGTTAACAAGATTGAGTGCTATCGACGAACTGCATAAAACATAAGGCAAACCCATTCTTCCCTAGCAAAGGGGGTGAGGGAAGACCTTGAGGTCACCTCCACTTTGAAAGGTATTTCCATGCAAATGGCAGCAAAAATATTATCTGAATTATTAGGCTGAATGTAATAATCATTCAAGAAACTAAGATAGCCATGTTTGACCCTAACCATCTCAAACTGATGGGTGGCAACTCATTGAGCAATGGTTGTTCTTCCGGCCGATGGTGCGTCTAGAGGTGTCTTAATTGGCTGGGTTGCTCATAATTTTTGCATGTTAAATAACGAAATTATGAAATTCAAAGTTTCTATTTTCTTCCAATTCAATAACTTTATTTGGAATTCCTTGCCAAAACACTACAATGCGAGAATTCCTAGCCAAACTAGCTGCGACGACTCCAAGTAACAATATGACTTGGATCTTAGGAGGGGATTTCAACATGACTCGAGATTTGCAAGACCAGTTTATGAACTGCTTTAGAGCTTTCACTAATAACCAATTATTTAATAACTTCATCAACTTACATTCTCTCATTGATGCGAGTCCATCAAACCTCCACTTCACCGGACTAATATGCAACACAACCCAACTTGGGCTAGACTTGATAGATTCTTGTTATCACAAGAATGGGAAGATAAATTCCCATTATCCTTTTGTGTTGGCATTCCTAGAACAAACTCGGACCATGCCCCTCTGATGTTAGACACCAACGACATAGCTTCAAAATGAAGCTATTTCAAATTTGAGGATATTGCTGGCTAACAGATCCATCCATTAAGGAGGTAGTGCTTGGCTCTTTCGACAGTGTGGACAAATACACTGCACTTAATCCTTGACGTACTAAAGCAAAATTTAAATATCTCCTCGCTAATAAGGATCAATCCCCATCTTAAAAAAAATCCAAACACTCGAAAATTCCCTATTATAATTTGACATCAAAGAACAATCTGAGGGTCTAAGCCAAAACGAATAGATTTTGGCACTCAATGTGAGAGAAGCATGAACTTGCCTTGGAAGAATTGGACACATATTGGAAACAACAATCAAGAGGTCAATGGTTGTAAGAGGGAGATCAAAACACCAAGTTCTATTATCGGATAACTACTAGTTGGAAAAGACAGAACACTATCTTATCACTTCATATAGATGATAACATATTTTCTCCAAGAATAAGATCATAAACCACATTGTCAATCATTTTCAGAATCTCTTTAATGGTAGTTGGAGCCTCAAAGCACCGATTGATTGGGATCACATACTACCAAGGAAAATTGAATCCCCGAACGATCTAATACGATAAATTTCTGACACCATCGATAAAAAAGGTGATTTTTGCCCTTCTTCCCAAACCTAAACGGATTTAATTTTCTCTTTTTCAACACTTTTGGTATGAACTTAAGGATGTCATCGAGTTTTTCTTTGGGTGTCTCCAGAATAATCTTGTCACAAAAAGTGATTTTACGGTTTTCAACTAGTGTTTTATAGCCCCCATCCCAAAGAAATTTGGCACAAAATTTGTGAAGGACTTCCGGGCAATATCGTTGTTGAGAAGAACATACAAAATATGGGGTAAAGTCCTCGCCTCGCAACACTCAACTACCATTAACCCAATCATCCTTTCATCCCAATCTGCTTTTCTTAAGGGACGTCAGATTGTGGTACGATATTTAATTTGTGCACAAGAAGTTATTCACTACATTAACAAGGAAAAAATCAACCATTCTTCTCAAACTCAACTTTGAAAAGGCCTTCGACAAGATCGAATGAGATTTTCTATTAGCTAACTTGCAGCGACTAGGCTTCCCCAGAAAATGGTGGAACTAGATTGAACTTTGTATTAAAACATCAAAAGCTTCAATATTGATTAATGGCAAGATGGAAGGCCATTTTTATAGACAGAACGGGCTAGGACAAGGCGACCCCTTATCAGCCCTCCTTTTCATAATTGTTACAAACATTGTGGGCAACATGATCTAGGTTGGAATGGAAAATGAAGTGGTCGAAGGAATCATAGTTGGAGACAACTTGCATATAACGAACATGCTCTAATCCGATGATACGATGCTCTTCCTTCACTTTGATGTGCAAAACATCATTAATATCAAATGCATACTCATCATCTTTGATAATTGTATGTCCTAAAAATTAACTTTATTAAGTCCAGTATTACTGTAACGCACATTCCTCTAAACTTGTTATCAAAATTCCAAACAATTTTGGCATGTAAACGAAACGATATTCCCTTCCAATATCTTGAGGTGCTTCTATCCCCTGTAAGAGGGGCTTATGCAGGATAGAATCCAATCCTAAGCAAAATTAAGAATAGGCTCGGTAGTTGGACTACAAAAAACTCTCAACAGCTGGTTAGATCACCATGATTAATTCAAACATCAAGAATCTGGTCAATTGAAAGAAAGTGTGCAGACAAAAAAATTGGGGTGGATTGGGTATACGAAACCTAGCTAACCACATAATTAACATTAAGCTAAAAAAACTTTGGAATTACATTGCTGGGAGTCAAGGCCAAATTTCGGAGATCATAAAATTTAAATACCATAATTAAACATCAAAGATCGGCTTACTACCAAAGTTGGCAAATAAAATTTCTTCTTTCTTACGAGAAATTACTAAATATATTCTGATGTTGTGCAACGTTAGTAATATTTTGATGGGAGATGGGAATCACACTTTTCTAGTTTGATAGGAACTCTTCGTCTCCAATGACTTTATATCTTTGTGAAATGCAAACATGGGCTTTGATAGCCAATTTTTGGGGCTCTGATCCATTAACCTCGAGTTGGTTCCAGAATTGATTCAAGGGTCCATTAGAGGAGGAACAATGGTGGAGACTCTATTTGGTGCTTCTTGTTTTCTCCCCATCCTAAATAGCCGACTCCAAAACATAGAAGTTAACAAGAAACGGTAAGTTACGCACGAAGAGCGTTTATAAGGTATTAACTAACGATTGCACCAGATACTCGTTGGTTAATGAAATTTGGAAATTTTGTTGCCATCCTATGGTAAAGACCTTCTACTGGTTGCACAGTGAGAATAAATTGTTGACAAGAGATCTGCTAATCAGAAAAGGCATCCCGGTTAACCTAACCTGCTCATTTATGGGTTCGAATAGGAAACTGCAAACCATCGATCTCTTTTTCTCTCGCAATTTTGCATCGCATTTTTGGCCAAGCGCTCAACTCGACATGAATCTTGTGCCCACTAATAACATGTAATTCCACCATCTTGTCCGAAACCAACTTGATTTTAATAAAGAAAATTAGGATTGCTTAATTCATGCATTCTTTTGGGTTTAATGAGTAGAACGTAATAACAGGTTGATATTCAGGGAGGAGCTAACTCCTTTAATAATTTGCTTAACCATTGCTTTGACCTCCTTGAACTGGGTATGGGATCACTCAAAAGAAGTGGAGGGACATTTCAACATTCCATTCAAAAAAGGGCACACATTCTATTCACACCAGCCACAGCTAAAGCGCGACAAGCAGCGACAACTATTGTACTACCTCTCCCCACGATCACCTAGGCACGACTAGAAGAGGGTCGGATGACATACTCGTTTGTGTAGCCTATTGAGAGCGAGATCTGGGGAATTTCGTGCCTCGCATAAATAGAGGAGGAAGCCCGAGAGAGGCTTTCGGTTGAGGACGTTAGGAGTCGAGTGATGGAGGACAGGAGTATTAAAGAATACAGTGTGCTACCCGCAGCAGATCGTCCTTACCCGTTCACACAAGAACTAGCGAAGTCAACCTCCTGTTTTTTCGTAGCTTTTTTATCGGTTTTTTCATGTCCCTGTATTTTGTTTCACACCTCTAAGCTCTGGGCTTTATGATTTTGTTCTTTGATTGTTGTGGCCATAACAATCATTTTATTAATGAATGCAATACCTTTTATAATTAAAAAATGATTGTTTGGGAATTATTTTATGTAGTGAAACAATACTACTGTATCACAATTACATAATAAAAATATTTATAGAAATTCCAAAAATATAGATATTTTGATACATTATAAAACAATTAAAATTAACTCTGTCAATTATATAAAAAACAAGGTAATTGTTCCCGCGGTTAATTGCAATACTCCATTTAATTTTCTAAACCTAACTAATCAGTCTCCATTTGCAGCAACCCGAAATCAGAATCCGTACCAAAAACCCACCACTAAACAACGGACAAAAAATCCATAAACCAAAAGGGTAAAAACCCACTAATGACCCGTAATTTTTTAATATAATAAAAAAAAAATTAAAAATTCGAAATTTAGGAAAAAAATTTTTTTTTTTCCAAAACTAGGTGGATCGCGGGTGTGACCCGCGATTCGTGGGGGCACGGATCCGTCCCTCCCGCCAAATTTTTTTTTTTTTTTTTTTTGATTTTTTAATTTTTTTAATTTCTTTATTTCTGTTTTTTCTTTTTTATTATAATTATTTTTAATCTTTTTTAAAATCTTTTTTTTTTCAAAATATGTTTTCTAATTTATATTATTTTTTAAAAATTTAAAAATTTGTTTTTAATTTTTTCAAAAATCGACCTCCAAATCACGTCGATAACCCGACGTATTGAATTGTTAGGTTATTTTATACAATAAAAAAACAAAATTTATTTGTCAGAATAATAAATTATTTGCAACTAAAAATTAAACAAACACTAAAACTAATTAAAACAAAAAATTGGTAACGTTGTCGAAAATTCGTAGGGTGTACACACATTACAAACAGTTTTGGAGGTCGATACAGCAAAAAATTTAAAACACAATTAATTTTTTTTTAAATAATAACAATTACAAAACATATTTTGGAAAGAAATATAATAAAAAAAATTAGTTAAAATGATTTAAAAAAAATTCAAAACATAAAACACTACCACTAAAATCCGTGATTTTATTTATTTTCTTTTATTGTTTTTGATTTTTTCGGTTTTTGTTTTAGTTTTTTTTCTTCTGTTTTTCTTTTTTATTTTAATTATTTATAATCTTTTTTAAAATCTTTTTTTTTCAAAATATGTTTTCTAATTGATATTATTTATTAAAAAAAATTTAATTTTGTTTTTAATTTTTTTAAGAAACGACCTCCAAATCACGTCGATAACACGGCGTTTATTGAATTGTTATGGTATTTTATACAATATAAAAACAAAATTTCTTAGTTAGAAAAATAAATTATTTACAACTGAATATTAAACAAACCATAAAACTAATTAAAACAAAAAATTGGTAACGTTGTCAAAAATTCGTAGGGTGTACACACATTACAAACATTTTGGAGGTCGATACAGCAAAAAATTAAAAACAAAATTCAAAATTTTTAAAAATTAATAACAATTACAAAACATATTTTGAAATATATATATATATAAAACATAGTTAAAATGATTTGTAAAAAAACAAAACATAAAATCAAAAACAATAAAAGAAAATAAAAAAGTCACGGATTTTGATTTTTTTAAAATCGTTTTAACTATGTTTTTTATTATATTTATTTTCAAAATATGTTTTGTAATTGTTATTATTTTTTAAAATTTTTTAATTGTGTTTTTAATTTTTTGCTGTATCGACCTCCAAAAATATTTACAATGTGTGTACACCCTACTAATTTTTGATAACGTTTCGAATTTTTTGTTTTAATTAGTTTTAGTGTTTGTTTAATATTCAGTTGTAAATAATTTATTAATCTGGCTAAAAAAATTTGTTTTTTTATTGTATAAAATACCCTAACATTTCAATACGTCGGGTTATCGACGTGATTTAGAGGTCGATTATTGGAAAAATTAAAAATAATTTTAAAAAATTTAGAAAAATAATATAAATTAGAAAACTTATTTTGAAAAAAAAATAGATTTAAAAAAAGATTACAAATAATTACAATAAAAAATAAAAAGAAAAAAGAAAAAACAAAAACAGAAAATCAAAAAAAAAAAAAATTGGCGGGAACACGGATCGCGGGTGGGAACCGCGATCCGGGTCCCACCCGCGATCCACCTAGTTTTGGAAATTTTTTTTTTTTCCTAAATTTCGAATTTTTAATTTTTGTTTATTATATTAAAAAATTTCGGCTAATGACGCCATCACTGGAAACTAAATCCCATCCTGTCCTGTAGCGCTGCTCCGACAACGGTGATTGGTCATCAGACAGCTACTGGAGCACATTCCACGCCTCGTGGCACCACCGCAGCACTCTCCCGCCCATCTCTTTTTCCTCTCACATCATATAAATAATATTGTAGTATTACTCCATAAAGCAAACCCTACTTTTTTAAAAGTGTTTTTTTCCTCTTATAACGCCGCTCTAATGGCTATACCTCACACCACCATCGCCACTTGCTTCCTTCTCCTCCTACTCTTCTTCCTTTCAGGTACGTACCAACTGTACCTAATATAATCACTTTGTTTTGATTTGATGCTAAAAGTAACTTTTTTTGCTTCTTTTCACAGGTTTAGGAGTGGAAGTTGTGGCAACAAATAACCTCAATTCTAAGGTTAGACATCCTTTTCTTTTTACAACATCAATATAAAACATGGGTTTTGTTTCCTTTCCAAACAACCTCAATTCCAAGGTTAGACATCTTTTTCTTATACAACATCAATATAAAACATGGATTTTGTTTTCTTTCAAAAATCAAACATGGGTTTTTGTTTCTTTCAAAAATAAAACATGGGTTTTGTTGGTACTGCTGTTTAGGTCATTGTTTTGGTATTACTTAACAGGTGGTTGCTCCTAAGTTTCCGAAGTTTGAGGAGTCGGAGAGACAGGTTCCGACGGGTCCTGACCCGATACATCACAACCGTCGATCGCCTTCCTCTCTCTTCCACCGCCGTCGCTGCTTCAAACACACTGCCAAACCCTAGTTTCGTTTTAGTTCTTTTTTGTTGTTTGGTTTTGTTGTTATTCATACGGAACAAGTTGTTGTCATGCTTTTGCTTTTTCACCTTCTTTCTTCTCTAATGATTTTTGTTTGTTGTTGTTTGTTTGAGATGTTTGGATTTTGAATACGTTGGAAACATTCTGTTGGATATTTATTTATTCGCAAAATACATGAAGCAAGCAGGAAATAATTAAGGTTTTGTGTGGATTTCCATTGTTGGATGATTATTTGGCTGAATTTTGATTGGTTCTAGACTTCTAGGTGTAAAGGTGTACTCTCGTTAATTTTTCGTGGGCTTTTTTTTTCTTTTTCTCTTTTAATTTTTTGAAAGTTGTTGGGGGCGGAAACTGTGTTATTTGTTTAAATTATGATTTTTTATGGATGCGATGTTTATTCGTACCGTTAAAGAACATTTCACCTTTTATTATCTTTTTCTTTAAGTCATTCTTTGTGAGTGTGCTCTTTTCATTGTATTACTTATTAAGAAAGGAATGGTAATTTATATCATAAACTTTTGCCGGCAATGGAAATGGGATTCACGCTAAAGATTTTTTTTCCACTACGACAATTTTACCCTTTAGCCACGGTAGTTATCCGTGGCTGTAGCTAAGTATCCGTCACTATGAAGCAACAGCCACAGATTTTTACCGTGGCTATTGCTGGCGTCACTGTAGGGTAACAGCGACGGATTGTGTGACGAATGTGTACCGTTACTGATACTTTTTTGAGGGAAGAAATGGCGGGATGAAAAAGACCTTTAGT
The DNA here is from genome assembly GCA_963682175.1 of Triglochin maritima. NCBI lineage: Eukaryota > Viridiplantae > Streptophyta > Magnoliopsida > Alismatales > Juncaginaceae > Triglochin > Triglochin maritima. The sequence goes on from OY821785.1 coordinate 11,429,336, forward strand.
GACGGATTCTAAGACCTATAGTGACGGATTTTTCCCGTGGCTAAATGTTTTTCTCAGAAAAAAAAATATAAATTCTCAGCATTTAATAAATCACTAATACACCTATATTTATAAACATATCTAGATTCATCCTAATAACTTACAACCGCGCAATAAATAAAACATAAACATATCCCTATTTTCAACATTCATAACTCATAATCTCAACAAATCATCATCATATATAACACATATCTCTCAAAAAAAAATACAAATGTTCGATTCGTAACTATAAATGTGATTTAACTTTAAGTGCGACAACTCGACAAGAGTATAAAAATTAAACATAAATTTTCAGCATTGAATAAATCACTTGTACACCTATACTTATCAACATCCACAATTACATAACATTGTAAACCACAATCAAATTCTTATAAACAATTATATAATACAAAATGAATATGATCTTCTCAAATAACACTAACAATATTCAAATTGATATTTCATTCCGAATCAATATCCTAATCGACAAATAAATAGACAAATATGATTCCACTATTCACGCATTTAATAAAATACAAACAACTACTTTGACATTGATATAAGCATCTCAAAATTTTAAATTTTTACTTCTTCCACTTTTGCTTGAATAAAGCACAAAAAAATGCACAAAGCACTGTCAAATTCAGCAAAAATCACTACCAAAATAAGCCAAGATGCAGCCAAAGATTCAATCCAAAATCTTAGCACAAACTCCAGCAACTTCAGCACACAAAATAGCTCTTCAATTCAGTAATAAAGCAGCCCAAATGTATCTCAAGCACAACTACAATTGCAACCAAAATTTGACACTTAAATAGCCTAGTTGCATCACAATATTAGCTCAATTATTCAGCACAAATGCAGCAGAGGATTAGATGTGATTCAGCTAAAAAATTCAGCACAAGAGAGACACAATAATTCAAGATTAATCAAGCAAATACCAACTCAAGTCGAGACAAAAATTAGCAATTCAAGGCAAAATCAGAATTTTAAGAGAGCTCAATTTCAAGTCAATAATTAGGCAAAGTCAGTAGAATAATCCAAAAATGAATCAACAATTGCAGCAAGTGAACTCATGCAATCACACAATCACAAACGAAACACTCCTAGCTAAAATAAAGAATTGAAGAGAAGTATCTCTGTGATAGTCTGCAATCATTTATAAAACATAAACAAATAAAAAAGGTGTTTATTTTTCTTTATCATTTATCAACATACCTTGGTAGGAACTTCAACCCCATCAACAAGTTTTGCGATTTATTTGGAGAAAAAAATGTCACACTATTAAGGTTTGCAAGCAGAGTGAGGGTACAACAACTATTGTACTCATCTAGATAGTCATGTTTATTAGCAACTTACATGACATGATCCTTTATATCTTCCATCTTCTTCTTAGGACAAGCCAAGTTGCAAACTTTGCCCATTTGATCTTCACAGGAGCATATGAATCCATTTAATCCGTCACTACAGAAACCATATAACCATTTGAACTGTTCAACTCAAATAATCAAAAGGAAAATAAATAAATTTGATACTGAAAATAAAAAACTCTACTTGGTGTTGCAGTCTATTCATATGTTAAATTTAGATTGGCACATGCAAACAGAAACCCCACAATGTCACTGGACTTAATAGATAGCAAAATTGTGAAGCATAATTATCAACAACCTGAACAGGACATGTTTAAGTAAAGGTTGTGTCAACATGTTAAGCAGGAAATGAAATTGGCAACATCATTTTATAGCTAAATCCAACATAAAAGATTCATTAATGATACTTAGCATAAATCAAATTACTTTAACTCTTCATGAAGGAATCACAAAAATCAAGGACAAATGATGCCCTAAATATCTTTTTAAGAAAAAGAGATTACCCATTTCTAAGTATAAAAAGAACGCAAAATCGCCCAAATTGGAACAAAAGAACACTCAAATCCAAAACAAACCATACATGGAAAAGAAGTCTGAATCCCTCCAAATCAAACCTCACTGGGACAACACCAGCAAAGGGAGGGATTAATTGTGACGTGAAATTGAAGTGAAGGACATTTTTCTCAAGCCTGTGTTTCCCAACCAAAATTTCTCCACCAAAATAACTTCAATTCCAACCAAACCCTAAGGACCCAAATCCCAGCAAGACAAATCCGAACAAGAATCTAACCAAATTGGAATACCGACGATGAGGAGGGTGCGAGTGACGACCAGCAAACAACGAGGGTGGCAAGCGAACAATGATGGTGGGGGGCAAACGACAAGGGCAGCGGAGGAACCACATGGGCGTGGATTGAACACCACGGAGGTGGAAGAGGGACGGTCGGAGGCGTAGCAGGGCGGGCTGGAGAAGGGACTTAGGATGATGGCAAATGTTTGAGGTTTTTTGTGATTTGAGGGAGTGGGAGGCGAGGGGTCGGGGTTTTTTTGGGCTTAAAGGGGGTCATCTGCCACGGAATCACACATTTCCGTCGCTGATTTATTAAATCAGCCACGGATATTTTAGCCACCGTTTAGCCTACCGTGGCTAAAACTCTACTTTCTTGTAGTGTTCTTCTTAAATTCCCTGCGTCCCATTTTTTTCAGTATATCCGAAGAAGTAAAAAAGGATGATTATATGGGTTAAAGTCAGAAACATCAAAACTCAGTCAACTATCCAACACTAACCAAGGATTATAAAATACAATATGAGCCCTAAGATGTAATATTGTCGCGCACTAAATGATGTGCCGTGTCTTTTAATGTTGAATTGGCTATACAGGTTACTTCAAAGTTGTAAAGAATCGTAACTCCCACACCACCTTGGGATTACGAGTATATATTTATAATTTGAATTATACAATCAATCTCCCAATCAAGGTTATTTGAATCTAGCATCATTCCAAATTATTTGAATATCCATTTCGTAATGCATCCAGGTTAATATCCCATCTAACACCCCGAACAAGCTGACGTGGGTTCCTTCACCACACGGAGCTAGCTTGTCTCTCACGAAGGAAAATTGATTGACATCATTTCCTGCTCATATTTGTATCTTCTACCCATTATCCTACACCTAAGCAATGCTAGGTGACGAGTTTTATGTTTAGTTTTCAGGAATAAAGAGGTTTGAAGAGAAGAGCCATGAAAGGACCCAAAAGCAGGAAAAATGACTTAATTGTGAGACCTAGGGACTGAGATGCAAGGGAGAAGGACCTGATCGTAAGACCGAAGGACCTAAGAGCAAAACAGAAAACTCCACACTATCATGAGGAGTATTTTGGCAATTCGATTCGGGTCGGAGCTCCAATAAACAAAGTAGATGCATCAAAGACCAACAAAGACCACCAGCAAAACCCACAACAAATCCCAGATGAATCCAGATCCAATAGATCGCCAATTGGCGGTCTTGGTCCGCTAATTGGTGGTCCAAATCATTCTGGATCCTCTCAGATTTGTGGGGCACGTGTATTAGGGTATTATTAGTCCATTTTTGGTATTGGTTTAGTCCCACATCCGGGGATTGTCCCGGATTAGTTTTTTCCATGCTTATAAATAGAACTTTTTACTTTCCATTGTAATTACCCATTGCTTGGTGACATTTTCTCTACTAAGGAGTGAACCTTGAAGCAAAAACTCAAGGGGGAGAAGAATGCTACCTTCAATGTGAGTCATTGTTAATAAAATAATTGTTGTAGTTTTCTTTTAATTTTGTCTTTTAATTTGTGCATGGTTGTTTAGTCTTTCTTTTCCTTTTAAGCTTCTTTAATATTTCTAGCTTGATTAGTGCAGTTTCATTTCAGTATAATGATTCATTTTGTTAGAGTAGTTAGTTTAAATATGTGTGAGTAGTTCCATCCCTTTTGGGGGTGGAGTAGATGTATGTACATGTTATGTAGGTGGTATGAATGCTTAATATGAATGTTTTGTGAGAAATATTAGTATGCTTGCTTGAATTATTAAGAACCTTACTTGATGGTTTTTGCCATAGCTTAGGTACACTCCATGCTTGTCTAAGTGTCTTAATAACAACCTTGCATTGCTCATATTAATCACCTAGGTTAGTGTTGTAAATGATAGGTCTTGCCATGAGGTACTTCTTATGCATGAACAAACACTAACCACACTTGAGCTTATAGTACGCATTCAACACCACACTTATTTCATGTGCACACACACACTCCACCCCTTAGGGGTTTCCATTCATGTCTTTTTATCTTCTTCATTAGTTGTTTAGCTTAGTTGTTTAGTTATTTCATTTCAGCTTGCTTGTTTACTAGTTTAGATTAGTGTAGTGTAGTGTAATACATCTTTCTCTCCTTCTTTTACCTCTCTCCTTCGAACAAACCAATTGTCGACACACCTCCCAGTGGACGACCCGTATTTGCCACCGCTTCAACGCGGCCGTGCACTTGCGGTTAATATAAAACGAATCAATCAAGTTTTGACGTCATTGCCGGGGATGTGCTCTGTCCAGACGTTGGTTTGGACGATTCGAGGGGTTTTTAATTTTTTGTTTCCAGTTTTTCTTAGTCTCAGGGATCCTAGAGCTCACGGGGAGGCTACTGGAGGAGTTGGAGAACAAACACTTCAAAAGGGACCACCAATCAACTGTCCGGGACCACCAATTGGCGGCCTGGTGAGGTCTTCTGGCTTTTAGTTTTCTTCTGGTGGTTTATTGCTTCACTTTCGTTATCTGGGAGCCCTATTTTGCATGCTCTGACTTCTAGTTTGGTCCCAGATCATTAATCACTCCCCCATTAATCAACTTGGCCCTAAAATCCAAAGCAAAAGACTAGACGTTCTTACCTGTTTAGGTCACACATCATGTATTGACTTAGGCATATAGTTGACTTTTCTTTTAGCTTTATTTTCAGTTGTTGAGCGCTGGCGTGAGGTACGCAGTTTCCTACACTCATTCATGCATCTCGTATGCCCATGCATTAGTTAGTAGGAATTGCATCCGGACAAGAGTGAGTGAGTGTTTGATTGGAGCGATTGATTGCTAGATTTAGGATCAAAACGCTACTAAGGAGGGGATGTCCCATAAAAGATAAGGTAGGGGATTTCATCACCCTTTCCTTGGCCCCAAAAATCACTCGTAATCAAGCCTTAACTAAAAGCAAGTAGACATTGGCCCTAGGATTTTGGACGCACTAGGAGAGTAATCTAGTTGAGACCGCCATGACCTGATCAGCGTTGCCTACCTTGTCGTTAGTAGGAGGTACTGGATCTCCGGATCCGGTATCACTCGCTGGGCATTGTGGTCCTCGTTGTAGCGAGGTGAGGCCTGTCGAGGCTAGTGACCTCGAAGTTAGGCGTTGTCTAGCCTAAGGACCCATTGCCTTACATTGTTTGAGTTGTGCTTGCTAGTTAGGCTTCTACCTGATCCCTTCACCCACGTTAGCTTTAGGGATTCTTCCCTTCTCCTCTGAGTCATCTTCTTCTCACCACTTCTACGTTTTAGTCTCCTCCCCTTTACACGCTCTGGTAGCGTTTTAGGGTCGAGTCAAGCACTTTTTGCGAGCTTAGTCTCGTAGTGGTGAGAGTGGTCGACCCGAGAGTTGTTTGTTGAGATGGATGGTTACATGGGCGACCATCCATGTCATTGTTGGGACCAGGACAATTCTTCCTGGTATTCCGGACCCATGCAACCGGGGGTGGCTCAGACGAACACCTCGTATGGTTGGGATAATCTTCATTATGTGACTGAGCAATCTTCATATAGGGGTAACATGAGAGAGGCACCGACTGCTAGACCACAATCTAGTTATGTCGGATCATATGCTGGTCAACAAACTGAGACATTATAACAAACTTTGGCCTCTTTCATGCGTATGGCAGACGACATGAGTGCACCGGTGGCTCCAGTAGCCGTACTGTGCGACTGTTGTGGGTTGAGTGGTCATGTTATCGGGGAATGTCCTTATGTTCCCCCTGAGCCTGAGTATGAGCATACCTTTTCCCAAAATGCTCAATGTAACCATTACGCATCCGCGTACAACCCGAGAGTGATGGATTCGTGGGGAGACAATTCTTATCCAAATTCTTATACTTCATTTTCACCCCCGTATCCTCCTCCCGAATACCCAAAATTCTACCAACACCCCACTTCAAATCATTGGACTCATTCTCAGCCCATCAACACCCAACCCCAAAATTTCCCAAGCTCTGACTTGGACCTCACTATTGACGCCAAATTTGATTCCTTAAAACAAACCCTCCAAACGTTCATGGAAACCACTCAAACTTTATTGAAGTCCAACTTGAATTCCTTGCAAAATATGGAAATGCAAGTGAGTCAAATGACACAACAATTCCATGAACGTGAGGAGGGTAACCTTTCTTGTCAACATGAGGATTCATCTTTTGATATCGAACCGCCACCACCACATCCACAAATTTAAAGCACAATATTTCAAAGTTAAAACTCCTAGTCAGTCTGAGGGACTTGGGGTTTCAATTCACGATCACTTGGTGGACGATTCGATCCCAATTGAGAATAACATGGACCAGCTTCATTACGAGTCGGCACATGATTGTGCCTTATCTTCTTGTCCCGTGGCCCTTGAGACACATGACCTTATTGTTATACCTCCTAAGGACTCACCTCTGGTGGAGCAAGAACTCCCTAGTCCCCTCAATTTCAAACAACCTGATGAGAGTTTGCCTCTCACTATTGTTCCTGATCATCTTGGAAATGATGGAACATCAAACAACTACATAGCTCATGAGGGTATTAGAAGTTCCTTGGAGGATACCTTGGGTATGAGACCCACTTTTTGTTCGCCTGGTGTGTCGGACATGCCTAACGAGGTTCTTGACCTCGTTCCGACGCACCAGCCTGTTGGTTAGAGAGTTTGGATTGACGATCATAACTTCAGCAGCGCAACGGGAGAAACTCTTCTTCCGTTGCCCCTCATTTCCCAAACTCTTGAGAGGTTCAAGCTCTTTCAGTTTGATCCTTTGAATGAGACGCCTTTGTGTCCAATTCATGAACCTCTCATTTCATCTGGTGCTCTTTGTGATGGGGGCCTACACATGCGTATTCTGGCCCCACGTGATGTCATGTTCCCTTTCCAAGTGCATTGACCCACTCTTGAGGTTCCCATTTGATGTCTTTTGACAAATGAAGATGGGAACTTATGTTTGTACATAGTTATATTCAAAAAAAAAAAAAAAAAAAAAAGTACAATAAAAGACTCCTTCAGTGAGCATCGATTGTTGTGGGCTCCAACCTTTGTGTATTTGGGCCCCAATTCTTTCACGTATTTGTCTCCCTTCTTTAGCATCTCACAGGTTTTGAGGGAATTCGGGTTTGTGTCCATCAACATGACCTTGCACTTCCCTTTGTACTTCACGTTGGTGAGATCTCTTCTGTTTCATTGCATAATTCCATGTAGTATCTTGCTCGCATTCATTGAGGACAATGCATGAAGTAGGTGTGGGGGGTATTTTACGTGTGTACATATTCGAGTCTTTTTCCTTTGATTTTATTTTATTTTGTGTGCATTATTAGGGTCATGTTAGTGTGTTGCATTTAATATCGATATATCTGCTTGCCATGATCCTTGGGTGACTTGTCTTCTTTTGCTTGCCTAGTGCTTCAAAATTTTCACATTTCTTTCAAAATCTTCATGTGTTTGCATAATAAAATGTTTTGTGAGTTTTACGTGTGTTTAGCATGTGCAAAACCGTTGAGAGGCAAAGTTAAAAGAAGGCTCCCAAAATTGTCTTGAACTTGATGCATTAGGATATCTAGTACAGTGGCTTTAGGATTTATCGAGTCGTTAGGATGCACCCCAGTTTTCCTTTGGGGGTGAGTAATCATAGGGTTTCAGTGCTCAAACATTTAATGAAGTCCACCCTGACCCTAGTGAGTCAATAATTCGTGTCTGTTAACTTAAGGAAGTTTGTTGTAGTCAAGGACCCTCTAAATCTTGTTGTGAGACATTAGTGTAGGGGTTTTGGTTCATGTGTAGATAAGAAATAAGTGAGTAGGTGTTCTCTCTTCTTGCACGGCTCCTATCACTTGGGAAAGTAGGTCTGAGGGGACTTTGTGCCTGGTGCTCTCGAGTCATCTGACTTGGGATGCGCCGACCGAACTCTCGTTACACGGGTGGTAGGGATTGCCCTATGTGGAGATTTGGGGAAATGTGTACGTGATAGTGTAAGTCCTCATGGGCAATGATGCACGAAACCTGACCCTGGGAGAATGAAGCTCCAACTAATAAAAAGAAAAAGAAAAAAAATTTAGAAAAAAAACGAAAAGAAAAAAAATTTGGTAATGCAAATAAGAACCTTAATGGACTTTACACTTTGTAGCACTTGAGGATGTTGAGGTTGTCCATGTCTTTCACTTAATTCCTTATTTAACTTACACGAATGGTTTATTAGGCTAGGTGTGGACTGATTACCTATATAGAGTCGGCCCGTAGGATTACCGCGTCCATTGATCGACAAAATTTGTCCAACGAGTCGAGTGTCTAGATTGAATAATGCATCTTGTTCGGATTTTGTGGGTATATCCGCTAAAAACCCTCAGGAGACAACACTCCTCCTCCTTGGCAACAAAGATGTTTAACGGCTTGTTGCACGTGCTAAGTGCAACCATGATTCCTACGAAAGTGAGTTAGGATTTCTTGTTTCTCGTTTGCTTTTCTCTTTCTTTGTTTTGCTCGGGACTAGCAAAAACTTAGGTGTGGGGGTATTTGATTGACATCATTTCATGCTCATATTTGTATCTTCTATCCATTATCTTACACCTAAGCAATGCTACATGACGAGTTTTATGTTTAGTTTTGAGGAATAAAGAGGTTTGAAGAGAAGAGCCATGAAAGGACCCAAAAGCAGGAAAAATGACTTAATTGTGAGACCTAGTGACTGAGATGCAAGGGATAAGGACCTGATCGTAAGACCGAAGGACCTAAGAGAAAAACAGGAAACTCCACACCATCATGGGGAGTATTTTGGCAATTCGATTCTGGTCGGACCTCCAATAAACAAAGTAGATGCATGAAAGACCAACAAAGACCACCAGCAAAGCCCACAACAAATCCTAGATGAATCCAGATCCAATAGACCGCCAATTGGTGGTCCAAATCATTCTGGATCCTCTCAGATTTGTGGGTCACGTGTATTAGGGTATTATTAGTTCATTTTTGGTATTGGTTTAGTCCCACATTGGGGGATTGTCCCGGATTAGCTTTTTCCATGCCTATAAATAGAAGTCTTCACCTTCCATTGTAATTACCCATTGCTTGGTGGCATTCTCTCTACTAAGGAGTGAGCCTTGAAGCAAAAATTCAAGGTGGAGAAGAATTATACCTTCAATGTGAGTCATTGTTAATAAATTAATTGTTGTAATTTTCTTTTAATTTTGTCTTTTAATTTGTGCATGGTTGTTTAGTCTTTCTTTTCCTTTTAAGCTTCTTTAATATTTCTTGCTTGATTAGTGTAGTTTCATTTCAGTATAATGCTTCATTTTGTTAGAGTACTTAGTTTAAATATGTGTGAGTAGTTCCATCCCTTTTGGGGGTGGAGTAGATGTATGTACATGTTATGTAGGTGGTATGAATGCTTAATATGAATGTTTTGTGAGAAATATTCGTATGCTTGCTTGAATTATTAAGAACCTTACTTGATGGTTTCTGCCATAGCTTAGGTACACTCCATGCTTGTCTAAGTGTCTTAATAACAACCTTGCATTGCTCATATTAATCACCTAGGTTAGTGTTGTAAATGATAGGTCTTGCCATGAGGTACTTCTTATGCATGAACAAACACTAACCACACTTGAGCTTATAGTACGCATTCAACACCACACTTATTTCATGTGCACACACACACTCCACCCCTTAGGGGTTTCCATTCATGTCTTTTTATCTTCTTCATTAGTTGTTTAGCTTAGTTGTTTAGTTATTTCATTTCAGCTTGCTTGTTTACTAGTTTAGATTAGTGTAGTGTAGTGTAATACATCTTTCTCTCCTTCTTTTACCTCTCTCCTTCGAACAAACCAATTGTCGACACACCTCCCAGTGGACGACCCGTATTTGTCACCGCTTCAACGCGGCCGTGCACTTGCGGTTAATATAAAACGAATCAATCAAAAACCAAGAGTGCATAATGTCTTGGTAAATAAATTTACCAGTTTAGATTCACCCCGCACTGCTAGAAATTGGGCCTACAACCACGGTATGTGTATCCGTGGTAGTACGTTCCGTGCTAATCCAGTCTTCAGCAACGGATATTGTAGATTCAGCCACGGAAATATCCGGACGCTGAAAAATATCCCAAATTTCACACAAACCAGAGTGCCCACCTGAACGAAACAAAATTTCCCTAAATCCCCCTAAATCCACATCCCATCGCAACCCCCAAATCCCAACCCAAATCCATCGTCGCTCCTCGTCGTCGCTGGCCCTTCTCTTCTCCACTGAAAGCCCCTCGCCGTTCCTCCCCTACACCGTTCCTCGTGGTGATGTTCCTTACCTAGCCTGTGGTTTCTCACCTCACCGGTTCTCAGCTTGCCACTCCTTGCCGGTACAATTTTTTTGAATGTACTTTATTAAGGCATATGTGATTGATTAGGAGATGCATTAAGGTGGGTTGATATGTGACAGTTATTAGAACTTTTTATGTCATTTACGTAAGGCATTAGTACGTGGAATAGGTCTGAACTTACCACCTTGATTTCTCTAATATGCATAAATTACGACATTGAGTTCTTATCTAATTTACATGACCTAATATATACTTATAAGGTAAATTTTGGTAACTGGCATGTATTTGTTCTCTGTTTAGAGATGTGATGTTAAAATTATTTAAATTTTCTGTTGTTGTTTACCTTGAATATGTGTTTAAAGTATTGGTGCAGAAAAACAGACGATTGGTCGACCTGAAGGAGATGTTCGGTCGACCGGGTGTGTGTTGAATTGTCCAGCAAAAGTATCTGTCCATTTTCGGTCGATCGAAATCTAGGATTCGGTCGACCGGGCACATACGAGGAGCTGGGAGAAAAGTGCATGTTGATTTTCAGTCGACCAGAACTTAAGTAATTCGGTCGACCGAGTATGCACTCACGCAATAAAGAAAAGTTACTATCGCTTTTCGGTCGACCAGTACTTTAGTTACGGTCGACCGGTGAAAGCTGGTTTGCGATACAGTTAAAGATGGGTCGACCGAAGCACCTGTTCGGTCGACCGTTTGGACCCAGTTCTGCCTACATTTTGCATATTTCTCCACGCAATTTTGGTGCAATTAATACTTGTTTAGGCCTACTATATAAAGGCAATTTCGTCCCCCTTTGCTTAAGGTTAATTCTTATTGTCTACTTTGTATTCTTGACAGAAAAGAGAGAGAGAGAGCATCCTTGTTGATTCGTTGGGAGAATTTGAGCCGGGTGTCTTCGCCGGTTTGTTCGCGTCTCCTGTAAGTCTCTCTTTGTAATACGTTTCTCTATAGTGGATTTGGAGTTGTGTCGTCCCTGGTTTTTCTCGCATTGGGTTTCCACGTTAAATCTTGCGTGTTTTGTGTGGTTTGAATTTTGGATTTGCATTTGATCTCAATTATTAGGTAATTGGATTTGATATTTCGATTTCGCTGCATATTTGGCATTGGTTTTAATTCCTAACAACTGGTATCAGAGCTTTTGGTCCAAATTTTGGGATTTTCATCGATCATTTTTTGTCAAGTACTCATGGTGAATCATTGGAAAATTGAGAAGTTGAGCCGAGATGTGAATTTCGGCTTGTGGCAAGTCAAGATGCACGCAATCCTGGTGCAGCAAGAGGTGGAGGACGTTCTTGAGGGCATAGATAAGTTGCCAAAGGAAATGTCCGATCAAGATAGGTTGAAGCTTGATCGTAAGGCGATGTCAACCATCAAGTTGTCTTTGTCTGACGAAGTTCTGAGAGAGGTACTGAAGGAGAAGACGGCTGCAGGTATGTGGAAGAAATTAGAGGTCGTCTACGTGAAGAAGTCACTTGCGAGCCGGATTATCTTGAAGAAGAAGTTGTTCCTATTCAAGATGAAGTCGGGTATCCCCCTTCAGCAACACTTCGATGATTTCAATGCAATCATCATGGACTTGGAGAAAGTGGAAGCAAGGTTTTCTGATGAGGATCAGGCGATCCTCTTACTTTGCTCGTTGAGTTCTTTATATGATCACTTCGTGGAGACGATGATGTATAGCAGGACCGACATCTCTCTTGCGGATGTCAAAAACCCACTCTCCTCCAAATCTGACATGGAGAAGAGGTCTGATGGTTCTGAGTTGAGCAAAAGTGAAACACTTGTTGCCCGTGGTAAGGGGAAAGAGCGGAGTTTCTCAAAGAACACCTCTAAGACCAAGTCGAAGGACAAAGATATTATTTGTCATTACTGCAAGAAGAAGGGTCAGAAGATATCAGAATGTTTTAAGCTACAGAATAGAGAGAAGCAGAGGGGTTCTAGTAGTGGTGATCGGTCAGGTTCGAATGTTGCTGAGTCCGATTCTGATTTTGTGTTGGCAGCTACAGGTTCTTCTCAAGCTTCCAACGGTTGGGTGATTGACCCGGGTAGTACATTCCACTTAACTCCGAATAAACAGTGGTTTTCATGTTATGAAACAATGTCAGGTGGAATGGTTGTGATGGGCAATGGTGACAAGTGCGAGGTTGTAGGAATTAGCTCTGTCAGATTGAGGACCCACGATGGCTTAGTCAAGGTTTTGTCGGATGTGCGACATGTTCCAAAGGCGAGCAAGAATTTGATTTCGGTAGGTAGTCTGACTTCAAAGGGCTACAAATTCAGTGGTGAGGATGACTGCATATCCATCACCAAAGGATCACTTATTCTGATGAAGGGGAAGAAGCTTGGGCCTAGTAAGCTTCATATGCTTAAAGGAGAAACTATGGTGGGTGACGCAGTTGTAGCGACATCGTTGTCTGGTGAGGAAAATGCCCAACTTTGGCATATGTGGTTGGGGCACATGAGCGAGAAAGGCATGACGGTGTTAAGCAAACGTGGTTTGTTTGGAAGTCAGAAAATCGACTATCTGGACCTCTATGAATTTTGTGTTTTGGGGAAGCAGAAGAGGGTTAACTTCTCAGCAGCAAATCACACCACCAAGGCCACTTTAGATTATGTGCACTCTGATTTATGGGGACCTTCTCAGGTTCCATCAAAAGGTGGAGCTCGCTAAATGTTCACATTTTTGGATGATTTCTCCAGAAAGACTTAGGTTTATATTCTGAAACAAAAGAGTGATGTGTTTCAGAATTTTCAGCACTGGAAGAATATGATTGAGAATAAAACAGGAAAGAAAATTAAGGTTCTTAGGACGGATAATGGTTTGGAGTTTTGTTCCTCAGAGTTTAACGATTTCTGCAGGGATGAAGGAATCGTGAGACACCGAACCGTACGTCACACACCACAACAGAAAGGAGTAGCGGAACGTCTGAATCTAACTCTCTTGGAGAGAGCTAGATGTATGCTTCTGAATGCTGAGCAAACTAAGGATTTTTGGGCAGAAGCAGTGTGTACCGCTTGTTATTTAGTGAACCGTTCATCTCACACCGTTTTAAATATGAGAACACTAGAAGAAATTTGGACAGGTGGAGCTTCATATTTGTCCAAGTTGAGAGTCTTCGGTTGTCCAGCGTACGCACATGTAGATCAAGGAAAATTGAATGCTCGGTCGTTGAAGTGTATATTCCTTGGCTACGATTTGGGTGTGAAGGGTTATCGTCTGTGGTGCAAGGAATCTCAGAAGCTCACGGTTGAAAGAAATGTTGTCTTTAATGAGCTTGCTATGTTTCCTTCCAGGAAAGACAGTGTTATTTCTACTCCTGTGGCAAGTGGGACTCCAGTTCAGGTGGAGCCACCGGTAGTGAATGTTGATGAGGATACCGGTGTGACACATGGAGAGAGTTCGAAATCTGAGGAAGATGAAGAGTATTTGTTGGCAAGGGACAAAGAGAGGCGGTTGACCAAGAAACCCCGTAAATATGCCGAATTTGTCCTTGCATATGCTCTTAGTGCAGTTGAAGATATAGGAACCTCTGGTGAGCCGAGCAAGTATTCAGAGGCAATTTTGGCACCCGATTCAGCTGCTTGGGTGGGTGCAATGAATGAAGAGATGGAGTCTCTTCATAAGAACCAAACTTGGAAGCTGGTAGAACTTCCAAAAGGCAAAGGGTCGTTAGCTGCAAATGGGTCTTCAAGAAGAAAATTGAGGGTCTCTCAGATGTGAGATACAAAGCTCGATTAGTTGCTCGTGGTTTTAGTCAGGTGGAGGGTGTGGATTATAGCGATATTTTCTCACCCGTTGTGAAGCATACTTCTATTCGTGTTTTGTTGAGTTTGGTTGCAATTCATGATTTAGAGTTGGAGCAACTAGATGTGAAGACCGCTTTCCTACATGGAGAATTAGAGGAGCAAATTTACATGTCCCAGCTGGAGGGCTTTGTGGTCGAGGGTAAAGAGAATCAGTTCTGTTTGCTGAAGAAGTCGCTTTATGGGTTAAAGCAGTCGCCTCGACAATGGTATACAAGATTTAATTCTTTTATGGTTGGACATGGGTACAACAGGTCCCAGTATGACTACTACGTTTACCGAAAGGTATTTTCAGATGACTCTCTTCTTTTGTTATTACTCTATGTAGATGATATGTTGGTAGCAGCTAAGGACAAGTCTAAAGTTTCTGAGCGTAAAAAAATGTTAAAGGCTTAGTTCGAGATGAAGGATCTTTGTTGAGCGAAGAGGATTCTCGGTATGGAGATACGTTGCGATCGTACATGCAAGAATTTGTTTCTCTCCCAGCAGCAATATATTGAGAAAGTCTTGCATCGTTTTGGCAGGGAGGATGCCAAGTCTGAAAGAATTCCTCTAGCCGCGCATTTTAAGCTCTCGGTAGACTTGTGTCCCAAGAAGGAGGATAAGGCATACATGTCACGTGTGCCTTATACTAGTGCAGTTGGCAGCTTGATGTATGCTATGATATGCACTCGTCCAGATATAGCTCAGGCGGTCAGTGTTGTGAGCCGCTATATGTCGAATCCAGGAAAGGAGCATTGGTCAGCTGTGAAGTGGATTCTCTGGTATCTAAAAGGTACAACTAAGCTATCTCTGAAATTTGGTCGATCTTCGTATTCGTTAATGGGGTTTAATGATGCCGATTACGCGGGAGACTGCTATAGACAAAGATCTATGACTGGTTATGTGTTCACTGTTGGGAGCACGGCTATTGCAACACACTGTTGCTTTGTCTACAACGGAGGCAGAGTATATGGCAGCAACCGAGGGTATAAAGGTGGCTCTTTGGCTGAAAGATTTATTTAGAGAGCTTAATCCAGGTCAGAATACAATGGTTGTTTATTGTGATAGTCAGAGTGCCATTCATCTGACGAAGGATCAGATGAACCACGAGAGGACGAAGCATATCAACGTCCGTTATCACTTCATTCGGGAAATTGTTGGTGAAAGAAGTGTGGTGGTGAAGAAGGTGAGCACTGAAGATAATCCGGCAAATATGTTGACGAAGCAAGTTATTTCAACTAAGTTCATGGTATGCGTGAACTTGGTTGGTTTGAGTTCCGAGTAGGTGGAGCTAAGACGACGACACAATGAGGAAGGAAGTGTTCCTTCAAAGATTTCTGGGGGCTATTCAAGGTAAAGGTGGAGATTGTTGTTGTTGACATTGAATATGTGTTTAAAGTATTCATGCAGAAAAATAAACGACCGGTCGACCGGAAGGAGATGTTCGGTCGACCGGGTGTGTGTTGAATTGTTCAGCAAAAGTGCCTGTCCATTTTCGGTCGACCGGGCACATACGAGGAGCTGGGAGAAAAGTGCCTGTTGATTTTCGGTCGATCGGAACTTAAGTGATTCAGTCGACCGAGTATGCACTCACGCAATAAAGAAAAGTTACTGTCAATTTTTGGTCGACCGGTACTTTAGTTGCGGTCGACCGGTAAAAGCTGGTTTGCGATACGGTTAAAGGATCGGTCGACCGAATCACTTACGTTTTGCATATTTCTCCACGCGATTTTGGTGCAATTAATACTTGTTTAGGCCTACTATATAAAGGATTTGAGCTGGGTGTCTTCGCCAGTTTGTTCGCGTCTCCTGTAAGCCTATCTTTGTAATACGTTTCTCTATAGTGGATTTGGAGTTGTGTCGTCCGTGGTTTTTCCCGCATTGGGTTTCCACGTTAAATCTTACGTGTTTTGTGTGGTTTGAATTTTTGATTTGCATTTGATCTCAATTATTAGCCAATTGGATTTGCTATTTTGATTCTGCTGCGTATTTGGGATTGGTTTCAATTCCTAACATTTTAGTTAGGCACCAATTCTCTTGGTGGTTTGGAAATTATTTAAATGTTCGTTTGTTAGGCACCACTTGATTGATGGGATGGAGGGGTATGTAGAATGTACATGATTGCTATATATTTACTTTCATTTCACTACTACAGAAACGATATTTACGGATGACCTCATGCCGATGGAATTTCCAACATATATTGCGTGCGCCGATGAAATCCCCAATCGCTCCTCGCCCTCGTTGTCGTCGTCCCTTTCCTCACATCGGCTTTGTCTCCATGTCGCCGCCCTCGTCGTTCTCGCGTCGGGGTTGTCGTGTCCGATCCGTCTCCGTGTCCCCGCCCTTGTCGTGTCGTTGTCGACTTCGGTCCCATCTCCATGTTTCTGCCCTCGCTTTCGTCATTGACCCTGACTCTCGCGTCACGCGATGTCGCCACCCCCCGTGTACTCGTTGTTGTCGTCCTCCCGGTGCATTGTCATCATCTTTCTAGAAGCGGGGTTGCTGTTGTCTTTCTTCTTGTCTCCGTCGTTGTCGTCGTCTTTTTTAATTTTCAAGTGTGATTTTTTTATTTTTAGTTCCTTTAATTGTGGTAGATGAGTGTGACTTTCACACCAAAATCGACTATGCTAAAATAGGGAGTTCTGGCTAGGGAAGGGTTTAAATGGAAGAAGAGGATAATAATGATTGTGACGAGGTAGATTTGAAGAGTTGCCATCAGATTGGATTGAGTTGGTTAAGTTTGATGTGTGCTATTATACAAGTTCTCTTGATTGGCTGCTTTCGAAATTCAAATAGTTGCCATTCGGAAAGTTTTTCTTGTTGGTGTTTCAAGCATTTCATTATTATCAGGCAAAATTTTAAAGTTGGTGGTCAATGTCAATCATGATCTTTCGGAATTTCAACTACAACCACTGAACATGGGCGAAGTGGTTGTATTTGGAGCTGAAATATGGAGTACAAGAACATGAGTAATCATTAAGTTGTTGTACTTATCAATAATATCTGTATATATTTATATATCCTTTAAGAAAAGAAAGATGAATGCTATTTTTTATTGAATACAAAAATGAAAAGAAGCAAAAATGTGAATATAAAAATTCCAACTGGAGTTTTGTACGTTGAATATATAAATTGAATGTCAATTTTGTGTATGATTTAAAGTTTTTAGGTTGTTAAGTAAGGTGTTTTTGAGGTATAATAGGTGATGTGAGAGTGAGCTTAGGTTTACAAAGTGTGTTTTTTTCTTTTTATGTGTGGGTTGGGATTTTGAAGTAGTCTAGAAGGGGAAAAGACGATTAAGGGTTCATGTAGATGATCTTGTAGAATGAGCTTAGGTTTAAGAAGGGTTAAAGGCTATCTTCAAATGAAAGTTTAGCAATCCGTATCACTTGTAAGTGTATAACTTACTTTGTATGTTTATTTTACATGTACAATAAATGTAAAATAATATTAAACTGATTGTAGGAGGAGCACGAGAAATTGAAGGCTCAAGTCACAAAGTTGATGGTGACTCAATTTAGAAGAGATCAGATACATATACAATTAATTTGTATTTGGTTTCCTCAATTTCCTAAAATAATATATATGTTTGGGATTGTTCAACTAATCAAAACTCATTTGATATGAAGTCAAGTATCTCATGCTTGATCACAATATGAATAATCAATGCCTATATTTCACTTTAGTCTTATTTCCATTCTCAGGATTTATTTGAACTTAGGTACTATTTAGTGAGATTGATGGAATCTAGCAGAAGTTGGATATACGGTGAAAGAAGTAGTTGTACATTTAGAGAACGACTTAATGGCTTTTTGGATTTATTGTTTGTATCTAGTCAAGGTTCACATATAGTCTTCCCTTGTTCTAAAAGTAACAACTTCAAATGGAAGATATAGGAAGATGTCTATGAAGACATAATTTGCCATGGTTTCACTCGTAATTACACATGTTGGATCTTTCATAGCGAGAACTTTGGAACGTCAAATCCATCAACCACTTCACAATTTGAGGGAGAAAATGCGAACAAATTTGATGACATGCGTGGCATGGTCCATGATTTGTTACGCAATCGAATGAATGCAAACGAGTTGCGTGATGAAAACATGGAAGTTTCATTTCCCGTGGGTGACCAAACGACAAAGCTTTATCAATATTTAGAAGATGCAGAAGAAGAATTATATGCTGGTTGTAAATTGGGGCTAACAACATTGTCTTTCATCACAAGGCTATTCCATTTGAAGTGCATAAGCAAGTGGACCAATAATTCATTTGATAAATTGTTGGAGTTTTTTGCGGATATACTTCCAAATTGTTTAAATGTGCCTAAAATCATTATAAAACAAAGAAAATGATGAACAACTTAGGATTTGGCTACAATAGGATACGCGTTTGTCATAATAATTGTATCTTGTACTGAAAAAATATGAGTGAAGCCACTTCTTGTCTAGTATGTGGAGCTTCACAATGGAAGGTTATACAAAAAGACGAAGATGATGAAGACAAAATTGTTACTACATCAAAGAAGAAAATTTCAGTAAAGGTCTTACGTCATTTCCCAATTAAGGATAGACTTCAAAGGTTATTTTCAACAAAAAATGTGGTGGTGTTGATCAGATGGCACATTGAATAAAAAAAGATGGGAGTTTTGAGACTCCCAACTAATTCAGAAGTTTGGCATGCATTTGATAGAATTCATCTATTTTTTCATGTGAACCAAGGAATGTCAGACTTCAACCATTAGATGGTTTTCAACCATTTCGAGGGTTCGCACATGTACTTGGCCAGTGATACTTACAGTTATAACTTTCCACCGTGGATGTGAATGAAACATACATATTTCATAATGTCGCTCCTAATACCAGGCCCACAAGCCATGGGGAATGGCATTGATGTTTACTTGCAACCTCTAATTGAAGAACTCAAGGAATTATGGGTTCCAGGAGTAAACACTTATGATGCATCCCAAAAAAGAAACTCTTTCAATGCGAGCTGCATTTTTGTACACAATAATGATTTCCCAACCTATGCAAAGCTAAGTTATCGGAGCACAAATGTCGGTTTTGCTTGTCCTTGTTTCCAAGGAGAAACTTGCTCTTGGTGGTTAACAAATAGAAAATAAATTTGTTACATGGGGCATCATCGTTGTTAGATGAAAATCATCGTTGGAGAAAGCATGAGAAACACTTTGATAGATCTACTAGACAAAGAAGTGCTCAAGTTGCTTTGATTGGAGATCTCGTATTTGATCAGGTGAAAGATTTCGAATTGTGAAAGGACAACCACGTGCTCATTTAGGAGATGATCACAGTTCAAAGAAACGAAGCATATTTTTTATTTGCCTTGTTGGATAGACATTCTAGTACGACACAACCTTGATGTAATGCATATTGAAAAAATGTATGTGATAGTTTTTTAAGAACTATGGTGGGTGTCTTGCCTAAACGGAAAGACAATTTAAAGTCTAGGTATGACTTGTAGTTGATGAACATCAGGAATGATCTACATCGAAACAAAGGACAAAATGAAGGAAATATTAAACATGCTGTCTTTTGGATGAAAAATAATGAGCAACTTTTGTCGGGTAATGAAGTTTCTGAAAGTGCCAGATGGATTGTCATCCAATATATCACATTGTGTTAATGTAAAAGAACAAAAGTTGCATCAGGTGAAGAGTCATGATTGTCACATTTTGATGCAAGAATATTTGGTAATGTGCCAATCCATCGAGCCTTGATTTGGGGGCATCTGTGAACCTCCTATCTTATTCAGTCTACATTAAGCTAGGAATTGGTGACCTTAAGCCAACAAGGAATACCCTTCAGTTGGCTGACATGTCGGTCAAAGTTCCATGTGCGGTAGTAGGTGACGCCCTTATAAAAGTGGGTGAGTTCATATTTCTAGTCGATTTTATTATCTTGGATACATAACAGTGTCTAACCCACATGGTCAAATCCTGGTGATCCTTGGGAGACCATTTTTGGTGACGTATATTGCTTTGATTAACTATCGTAATGGCATGATGTAGTTGTCTTTTGACAATCTAACTGTGGATTTCAACATCTTAACTCTGGGTAAGCAACCTAGTTCATTTGAGGATCCTGTCTGAGTCAATCTCATTCAAGACACTGATGAGGAGTCATTGGGCGCATTTGAGTCACATCAATATTTCATTGAGTTGCCCAATGACCAGGTTGTGAGAGAGGATGATCTTGAGGAATCCATTTCTGAACTCCTTGATGAAGAGGCACATCTGGGTGCCTGCTCTTCTTCTCATGTGGCCCTTGAGCCACTTGAAATTAACTCTGAATCTGACAATCACCCACCTCCAGATGAGCTAAAGCTGCTCTCCGATAACTAAAGTACATATTCTAGTGGGATAATGAGACCTTACCACTCATTATTACTTCCGATCTTGATAAAGACCAGGAAGCTACCCTTAAGTCAGTTCTTTTGGAGAACAAAGATGCTATTGGGTGGTTCTTGAAGGACATCAAGGGAATAAACCATAGTATTATGCAAAACCAGATCCACATGGACGAGGATTATAGGCCCCGCTGGGACCCAGAATGAAGGTTGACTCTTGTACTGATAGAAGTTGTCTGAAAGGAGGTTCTTAAGTCATTGGATCATGGTATCATATTGAAAGGAATGTGTTCTAAACATTTTACTTTTATATGGAAATTATTATGAATTAGATGTGCAAACATTTTGTTCCTTGATTATTGTATTCATCTTTTAGAAGTTTATATAAACCAAAAGTTAGTCACAATCATGGTGATTGATGGAACATTAATTACGGAGATAAGATTGTCGTGTTGGTCATGGATTATTGTATCTCTACAAATATTTGACGACACGAGTATATAAAAGAGGAAAAAGATTACTTTTATATATTGAATAGACATAGCAAGTGAAACATTATAAATTTGTGTTATGTGTCATTAATGTTTTCATAGTGTTTAATCCTAAGATATGAGACTTATGTCTTTTCACCTTATAAGTGTTTAATTTGATTGTTGTCAAAAACTATCAATGAGTATAATGATAAAGACAATAGTTGGTTGAACATGACTTATGCTGGAAAAGATAGCTAGTCAAAATATTATCATTGCCCTCTTAATTAAGTGATGATATTAGAGAACCCCTTGATAAAGTAAAATTATAATGTGCACAATGTGACTTGAGTTAAGTTATATATTTATAATTAGCTTAAGAGATCAAGAAATGAATATATAATACAAAGGTGACACATTTCCACTTTGTATATATTCTCAATATCATGAGGCAAGGGATATACACAAGTGACGTCCTTACATCACTAAATGGATCGTATTTAGTTCGAATGAACAAGACATCTATTCGGATTGGGTAACTATAATGTGTAGCTAGATACCACTTATAGTTTATGATATTAAGCATTTAATATCATTGTCAAATTAACTTAGATCCTTCTATAGGTCAAACCACAAAACTGGGAAATAAGAAGCTAGATTTTATGTTTATATGATGTATCAGGTTTCATGTGAAATATGATACATGTGGTGAATCGATAAAATCAATGTGTCGTGAAAATGACATATTTGGATGTATGTATTATGGGTTGTAATAGTTTGACATTACATAGGATAATATATTACATGATATGTGTATTCGCTAAAAACCCCAAAGATCAAATTTTGTTAGATGAAAATCTAAAATTTGACAAAGGCAAAATCGGGACAAAATGGTAGACCGTTTTGGGATAGGTTGACCGGGTTTTTCGGAACGGTCGACTGGACAGAGATGGGATACACATGGGTCGACCGAAAATTACCAGGAAGTGTCTTGATAATAGGATCGGTTCACTAGGCATAGTAAATGATCGACTGAAAATCTCCAGGACATATCTTGGTGATATAACGGTCGACCGGTAGAGTGACACAGTAGACCAAAATGTACCAAGAGAAATTTTGGTAACTAAACGGTCGACCGGAGTGAGATGTGGTTCGACTGAAATTTTCCAAGGAATTTTTCTCATTAATAGTCGGTCGACCGAGTGGTTATTTGGGTCGACCGTTCGGTATGATTCTGCCTTGAATTATTATGAGATTTGTGTTGTTCATGGGTTGGATTTATTCCAATTATGGTCAAACGGTTTTGAGGATGATGTTGTGTCAATTTGTGATTGGTTTAAGGGAGAGAAAAACAAGAGATCATGAGTTAGTGGGTAGCCCATAATGTGGGTATTGAGAGAGCCTATAAATAGGTCTCCTCTCCCTACTTGTTCAATTAATGCAAAAAAATTCTCTCTCCCTAACATCCCCACTAATCCATCCAAATTTCTCTTTATATTTCAAGATTTTGGAGATTAAATCTCAGGGAGCTTTAGAGGCGTTATTAGCTACATTCTAAGCTTAATTAGAGATTAATTGGTTAGCTCCTTTCTCTCTAATCTTGTTTAGAGTTTTGTGAACACTTGGAAGCGAATCAGCAGGTGATTCGATGGGCAACGCAACTCCGGATATTCATAAAGATTTTAGAGAACCTTAGGGTATAATCTTTTTTTAAATATATATATGTAGATTATATGATATTAGAATAAATATAATACAATGTACATGAAATTGTTGAAAATATAGAAATTGATCTTGTATGCATTTATAATTTTTAAAAAATATATACATACATAAGGGCACGAAATCCAGTAGTGGTATGAGAGCATTTAGTTCATATTTTCAATGATTAGACTATATAATTAATTTTAGTTTACCATCTCCAATCGAAACAAATTCATGTTTTATGTCTTTTTCGAGTTTTCTGACAGTTTTGTTGTTTTAGTTCTAATTGATTCTTTTGATAGTTTTAAATATTTTAAAACACATGATATGAATGTTAGAATTAAGATTTAGACTTATGTCTAATATATAAAAAATGGTTTTATATTAATGATAATTTTATAAAGAATCGACAAAACGAAAGAGACATATGTTTATCTTTCCTTAAAAAAAATTATTTTTGGAAATTGGATAAACAACACTTCAAATGTTTTGAATTTTGAACTATGGATGTATAAAATCATTTTTAATGGATTTCAAATGATTTTGGAATTGTTTGATTTAGAGATGAAGTATAAACTAAATCGAGTAATATATAGTATATGTACATGTGTTGCTCTAGTTCCCTTTTGCAGGGATATGCGAGTTTGTATGTTCCGACGAAGCCATGTGTAAGTGAATGAATGTTTATGTTATTATTATTCAATCATAGGGGTTGTGTATATGTAAAAGCCAATTATTTATGTATATGCATGCATGTAAGAGAGTTTTTTACAAAAGACTTGCCCTAGACAGTTTTTGAAATTGTGAGATGCATGTTTATATTTTTGAATATCTACATCCATGATGCAAGAGAAAGTCACGGAAAATGTGCAAAGGTCAAGGACGCTGGAACATATAAACTCACACCGATATGTGTGAATGGATCTATTTATGTTTGTGTGCTTGACATGTATGTGATTGTGTGAATGAATGTTAGGATGAGTATAGATTTTAAATATGCATGATCACCTAAATTATGAAATCACATATAAATGTTTCAATTTTCCAAGAAAAATTAAGACTGTTTTTCGTTCTTATTTCATCCACTAGCAGTCATCGATCGAGAGATATTCTGCTCGCCCTTAGTTGGAGATAACCTCATCTATCTTTGGGAATAGTGGGAGATATAAGTTTGTCTATTGTTGTGTCATAAATAAATGTACAAGGTGCGATTCACCCTTAGTGGACACAAAGTATATTTTTTTGTGAATACAATGGATAAACGTAGCTCATATCAAATGAAATATTTTTTCTTAACAAGACCAGGAGACCTAGCTCGGTTTTGAGAAAAAAGACAAGAGTCATAAGATTGAAAATGCAAAACTTGCAAGATTTCGAAATTGTTATGATTAGAAAATGTTTTCTTACCTTGATTTATAATATATCTAATAGATCTTAGCTAGTTTATATTATAATTGATAGGATCTTGAACTTCTGCATTCATGGACATGTTAATTTATTCGCGGTATTGATTTTCAAACATAAAATTGACAATAAATCTCATATAAATTTATTTTGTAGAAATGTCGAATATTCAAGCTATTGTGCGATCTATGATTAAAAACATCCTTTGGCAAATGATGACTCCAACTTCATAACATGGTAACTCAAGCTCAATATTGTGTTGAAGTTTGAGAAACTATCTCATATTTTGGATGAGAAAGAGGCTAGAGCCAAGTGAGAAGACCAATAGAACCAAGTTCACGGTCTAATGTTGGCCTCCATCGGTGACTCGCTTCAAGCGGTATACTTGGATTCAAGACCCAAGAAGACCATGAAAGCTTTAACAAAGATGTTCTTGGATATGCTAGAAAAGAGCGTTATAAGACCCATAGCACTCACAAGGTGCCACATGGCGGAGGGAATATTGTGGAAGATTTGATTCTTGTCTCTCTAGCCCCGTCCTACAAGGACTTTGTTATACACTATCATGTGCGTAAGAAAGGGGTGAGTCTTGAGGAGCTTCACAACGCTCTCAAAACTGCTGAAGTTGACATGGGCAAGGGTCGGGACAAGCACGTCCTAGCCCTCCATGGAGGGAGCATAAAGATCACAATAGGTAAAGGCAAAAACAATTTCGCCAAAATGGCGTCCAAGGGAAGTGGAGTAGGAGGGCTCATGTGAGTACCTCAAGGGGGAATTCTTTGAAATCTCCGACTCCTAATACGGAGTGTTACCACTGCAGTGGAAAAGAACACATCTGCTCGAATTGCCCCAAGTACAAAGAGGAACATGACAATGAGGTAGTTGAGCGAAAACAACCCAAAAAGGCTAAATGTATATTTGTTATTGAGATAAATTTAGCCACCTCCGTCCATGATTGGGTAATTGATACCGAATCTTGTGCTCATATAATTTCCAATGTGCAACTACTAAAGGATAAGAAGGAACTTGTGAAGAACGAGAAGATTTTATAGGTTGGAATTGGTCAAGCATTGCTGCGATTGCACAAGGTTCTGTCGAGCTTTAATTATCTAGTGGATTAAATTTATTTTTAAAGAACCTCTACTATGTGCCTTCGATTAGGAAGAATATTATTTCTATATCATGTTTGGATATGGATAATTTTAATATAAATATTTCAATCTCTTGTTTGTCCATATCAAAGAATGGAATTTTCTATGCAAATGCATTCATAAGGAATGGTCTTTATTGCTTGAATTGAATAATAGAATTTTTTAAACATAAATAACAAAAGGCTTAAGACAACTCACATGAATGATACACTCTTGTGGCACTATCGTCTTGGTCACATAAATGAAAAACAGATCAAGAAATTGCAAGAAGCTAACCTTCTTGGTTAAATTGATTTTAAATCATTGAAATGTGAGAACCTTGCCTAATGGGAAAAATGACCAAGATGCCTTTTAAGAAGAAAGGTCCAAGAGCGAATAACTTGCTGGATTTGATACATTCTGATGTATGTGGTCCAATGAGTACAAGTGCAAGAGACAGTTTCAGGTACTTCATTACGTTCACACAAGACTATAGTCATTACGTCTATATTTATCTAATGAGAAACAAAAGTGAATCCTTTGACAAGCTCAAAAAATTCAAGAATGAATTAGAGAACCAACTCAACAAGAAAATAAAGACTCTACTAACCGATTGTGGAGGTGGGTACTTAAGTACCCAATTTGATTCGTTCCTAAAGGAGTGTGGTATTGTACCGCCGCTCACTCCGCCCGACATACCTCAATGGAATGGGGTGTTGGAAAGGAGAAATAGGACATTGGTCGACATGGTTCGATCAATGATGAGTCAAGCTGAATTGCATTTTTACTTTTGGAGTTATGCACTAGAAGTTGTACCTTACACACTAAATAATGTTCCATCTAAATCTGTAGAGAAAATACCTTATGAGTTATGGAGTGGAAAAACATCAAAGCTCAATTTTCTCAAAATTTGGGGTTGTAAGGCCTACGTCAAGAGATTAATGTTGAGCAAACTTCAACCAAAAGCGGATAAACATTTCTTTATAGGTTAGCCTCATGAGACAAGAGAATAATACTTTTGGTATAAAAACTCCAATCGAGTGATTGTTGAGAGGGATGTCGTGTTCTTAGAGAAAGAATTTCTCAAAAGAATTAAAAGTAGTGAGAGTAGAATTGTGCTCGAGGAAACTCAAGATATTATACAAGATCATGATATGAATGATAATATTAAAGATCATGAAGGCCAATCCTAGGTTCCTTTGGTTAGTGGGAGAGTGAGTGAGAGACCCTCGCAAGCAATTGTGAGAGAAACACAATCATCCACGCCAAGTGTACGTTCGAGGACCGAACATGAACTAATTCTGCAATACTTTGTAACATTTTCATTTAAATCAATAGTGAGTTTTGTTCTTTAAATACATGTCTTTTACTTTGATGCAGTTCTTTGATGTTGTTGTTTGGTTAATCTTGTTTTTAGTTATTTACATTATGGGTTCTTCTTGTTTTTATGTTTTCTTTAGTATAGAGATGAGTAGAGAGTAGTCCATTCCCATGGGGGATGGAGAAGAAGGTGATTTGATCATGTGATGGGTTAGTGTGTGTGTTAATCTTAATCCTTTGAGCCTTACATGATTTTCATAACCATCTAATGAGATTTCACTCTTATCTTTGATGTGCTAATGTGATGAGTTAGTTGAATGAAGCTTAGCGCATGCTTAGATTAGTGTGCCTATTTTATGGGGAATGATGAGGTTAGGATAAGGATGGAGTGGAAGAAGGAAACAAGGCATGTGCTCATATTGGCTTTATCCAAATTAATGTCCTGTATGTTTTAATGATTGTGAAAAATCTTATTTCATGTGGAGATATAGTTGGATTTGAGTCATTTTGCATGTGAACATATTAACTTCATTTCAATTATTGTCTTGTGTGCTTTAATGATAAGGTTTTATTTTATTTCATGTGGAGGCAAAGTTGGAATTGAGTTTTATGGATTTCATTTATGACATGTTTTAATGAGCACATTTGAACACACACTACACCACACATTTTCATTTCCATGTTCTCCTCTACCCCCCGAGGGGTTAGTTTTATTATTTGTTTTCGATTTCCTACGTGTCGTAGTTTGATTCCGATCGCATATCTCTCATTTTCTTTTCCCACTCGAGTATCGCGAATCTGACTCGTGCACGCTCCCTGTGGACTGACCTGTGCTTGCCACCACTTCAATGCGGTCGTGCACTTGCGATTATTAAACTGATTCAATCAAGTTTTTGGTGCCGTTGCCGCGGAGCGTCGTTTTCGTAGTCGAGTTCTCCATTTCGGTGGGGTTTTTCTTTGTTTTTCCGGGTTTTATTGTTACTGGGAGGGACTACAAGTGCACAGGATGATCTACTTGAGCATAGAAGGATTCTGCTTAAGTCTGGGGACCAGAATCCCCAGACAATCTGCCAGTAGTGAATTTGAATCTGCCACCGGCGGCTCTGGTGCGTAATTTTGAAATTCTATTTCAAGTGTAGCTTCGTTTGATAATTATATGTTGTTTCCTGTCACTGTTGATGCCTTGCATGCTCTTTTTTGTGCTAAAAACTAATTTGGCTTGCATGACCCCTTGTTAAGACAACTTGGACCATAAAACTCAAAGCAAAAGATTAGACTTGTTGTCATCTAGGTCATGCATCATTTGTAGACCTTGCACACATTTGTCTTTTCTTTTCTTTACATTCTTTTTGTCGATTGCTGGCACGAGGTACGTGCACCCAATCTCTCATTCACACATGTTTAGATCATGCATTAGTAAGTAAGGTACACCGGGACAAGAGTGAGGTGAGTATTTGGAGAGTTGATTGGTAGATTAAGCTCAAAACACTACTCAAGATGGGTTGTCCCATACAAGATAAGGTGGGGGATTTCATCACCCTTTCCTTTGCCCCCAAAATCACTCGTAATCAAACCCTTAATTCTAAAAGCAAGTAGACATTGGCCTTAGGATTTCGGACGCACTAGGAGAGTGATCGAGTTGAGACCGTCATGACCTAATCGGCGTCACCTGCCTTCTCGATAGTAGGAGGTACTGGATCTTCGGATCTGGTATCACTTGCTGGGCATTGTGGTCTTCATTGTAGGGAGGTGAGGCATGTCGAGACTAGTGATCTCGAAGTGAGACGTCGTCTAGCCTAAGGACCTATAACCATAGGTTGTTTGAGTCGTGCTTGCTAGATTAGGCTTCTACCTTCAGCCACTACCCACGTTTTCTCTAGGGATTCTTCCTTTCTCATCTTAGTCATCTCCTCCTCTATATTCTTCATTATAGTCTCCTCTGATTACACTTTTTGTTGTGTGTTGTTTTAGAATCGAGTTGAGCATTTTATGAGAGGTTGGACTCGTTCTAGTGAGAGCGCTCGATTTGAGAGAGTGCATTTTTCTGAGATCGACGGTCTTGGTGATCAGCCATCTCCACCTCATGCTCCTTTGGAGCATGAGGCCGAGTCGTCTCATGGCAATTGGGGAGATCGGGTTCCATACATGGATTACCTCGGTCTGCTCCAACCACCACGTAGACTTCCTTCCCCTCCTCCTCCGACTCGGGGGGAAGAGGGATTCGGTCAGGATAGAGTTCTTGGTGCACCACCACCTTTAGCTCGACAGGATAGACCGATGACATTGTGGGAGCGGACCCATCCTGTTTGGGCCGCACAACCTTCTTGCATAGTTCTTCCCCCAGCTCGCGGGAACAACTATGAACTGAAACCTCAATATGTGAGCATGCTTCCTACCTTTACTGTCAATAAGGAGGAATTGTATATTTTTTTGTGAATTCGAGGAGGTATGCGCTATGTTCAAGCTTCAACAGTTTGACGAGGATTCAGTCCGATTAAGGATGATTTCTTTCGTGTTGAAGGATAATGCGAAGAAATTGATGTACAACCTCTCAGCGAGCTCTATTCAATTTTGGGTTGACTTTGTGACCGTCTTCCTGAAAGAGATTTTTTACCTCAAAGGAAAACTCAACAGATTCGGCACCAGATACATCAAATGTGTCAGACTGAGACCGAATCTTTTCTTGCTTTCTTTGAGAGGTTCAAGAACCTTCCCCAGTAGTGCCCTCATAATGGACTTGAGCTATGACAGCTGTGCCAGATTGTTTATGAGGGCCTCCACTACAACACCCGCACAATGTTAGAGTCAATGTGTCAGGGTGATTTCCAAATGAAACCGATCAATGAGGCATGGGACACATTTGACTAGGACACCACGAGAGAGCCCTCAGCCACCAGGTCTTCTGGTCGAGATGGATCATATCAAGTTGAGTCAACCATCGTGTCTGAGGTGAAATTGGATGTTCTCATGCGTAGGATTGAGAGTTTAGAGTTGGACCAAGCTCCTGTAGCTCAGCGCTACTCCCACATGTAGTAGGTGTAGACTTATGGGACATGATGACTTCGAATGTGCTTACGCTCCAATGGATACTGAGCATGCAAATGTGATGTATCAACAAAGGCCCCGTAATGACCCGTACAATTACTCCTACAACTCAGGATGGCATAATTGTAGGATTTCGTGTCCCTATGTATGTATATATTTTAAAAACTTTAATACAACATACAAGATCGATTTTCATATTTTCAACAATTTCTATGTACATTACTTTGTGTTTATTCTAATAACATGCAACCCTACATTTATTAAAATAAACCACAAAGATAGAATCATACCTAAAGGTTCTCTAAAACCTTTTTGAAGATTCGGAGTCGCGTTGCCCGTTGAGTCGTCCACGGATTTGCCTCCGAGTGTTCACCAAACTCTAAACAAGATTAGAGAGAAATGAGCTAGTCAATCAATCTCTAACAAGGTTTAGAATCTGGCTAATAACCACTCTTTAAGCTCCTGAGATTCTTATCCTAAAACTTAAATTTACTAAGAGATTTTCGTGGTGATTAGGGAGAGATTAATGAGAGAGAATTTTTGCATTAGTGTTAAACAAGTAGGAGTAGGGGTCCTTTTATAGTCTCCCAAAATATCCTTATCAAGAGCTATTCTTTAGCCATGATCCCTTGTTTATTCTCTCCTAAAATTAATCTCTAATTTCCACATAAGCACCCACAAAAAACATTTTAATTAAATCTGGAATTAATCCACCCATGATTTAATTAATCTCTTAATAATTCAGGCAGAATCGTTCTTGTTCGGTGGACCGAGTATAACTCGGTCAACCAAACCGTTCGGTTATAACACGTGTTCGGTGCACCGTGAGCTAGATGGTCGACCGAATCCGTATGAGAAAAATTCCCTGGAAGAATTCGGTCTACCGTTAACCCACCAGAATCGCTCCTGGGACATAGTCATCGGATGACCGTGTCACCTTCGGTCTACCGAAAATACTACTTCTCGGTTGACCGTGCACACTCGGTTAACCAAACCCGATTGTCGAGGTACTCCAGACAATTTCGGTCAACCAATTGCGCTTACCAGTTCCCTATTCGGTTAACCGATCCGAAGATACCCCGGTCGACCGAACCATGAACTGCTCACCGTGTTTGACCCTGATTTTGCCTTTGTCAAATTTTGGATTTATTTCCAACAAAATTTGATCTTTTGGGGTTTTTAGCAAATTCACATCTTATATAAATATATTATCATATGTAATATTAAATTATTACTCTCCATAATATATATACCTCATATGAATTTATCATGATTCTAATTATGTCAATTCTCAGGACATATTGATTTTATTCATTAACCACATGTGTCCTATTTTCACATGAAAGCCGACACATCATGTGAACTTAAAATCAAACCTCTTGTTTCCCAGTTTTGTGGTGTGACCTATAGGAGGATCTAAGCCAAATTGGTAGAGATATTAAACACTTAATATCTCAAACTATAAGCGGTATCTACCTACACATTATAGTTACCCAATTAGCATAGATGTCTTTGTTCCACCCGAACCAAAACACGATCCATTTAGTGATGTAAGTGCACCACTTGTGTCCGTCCCTTGCCTCATGATATTAAGAATATATACAAAGTAGAAATGTGTCATCTTTGTATTATATTCATTTCTTGATCTCTCTAAGCTAATTATAAATATGTAACTTAACTCAAGTTACATTGTGCACATTATAATTTTTCCTTATCAAGGGGCCCACTAATATCATCACTCAACTAAGAGGGGCAATGATAATCGTTTGACTACCTATCTTTTCCAGCACAAGTCATGCTCAACCAACTATTGCCTTTATCACTACACTCATTGATAGCTTTTGACAATAATCAAATTAAGCACTTCTTGAGTGAAAAGATATAAGTCTCATATCTTAGGATCCAAGACACAGTAAAAACATTAATGACACCTAACACAATTTCATAATGTTTTACTTGTTAGGTCTATTCAATATATAAAAGTAATCTTTTCCTCTTTTATATACTCGTGTCGTCAATTATTTGTAGAGCTACAACAATCGATGACCAACACGACAATCTTATCTCGGTAATTAATGTTCCATGTTAATTACCATGATTGTGAATAACTTTTGATTTATGTAAACCATTATCTTTTAGAGCTCTATGGTTAAGGACCAAGCGCCTCTTCCTTAACACTTCCAAAAGACGAATACCATAATCAAGGAACAAAATGCTTGCACATCAATTCATAATAATTGACATATAAAAGAAAAACGTTTAGAACACATTCCTTTCAATCTGCCACTTGTTATCAAAGTTTTCTCTCACATACATTCTTAATGTATAAAACAATAATAACTAGGGTAACCCTCTCTAATCACTCATCAAGCCAATCCACATGGTTCCTCAGACCCATGGACTCGTGATTGACATCATTTCATGCTTATATTTGTACCTTATATCCATTATCTTACACCTAAGCAATGCTACGTGACGAGTTTTATGTTTAGTTTTCAGAAATAAAGAGGTTTGAAGAGAAGAGCCATGAAAGGACCCAAAAGCAGGAAAAAAGGACCTAATTGTGAGACCTGGGGACCAAGATGCAA
The DNA here is from genome assembly GCA_963682175.1 of Triglochin maritima. Classification (NCBI taxonomy): domain Eukaryota; kingdom Viridiplantae; phylum Streptophyta; class Magnoliopsida; order Alismatales; family Juncaginaceae; genus Triglochin; species Triglochin maritima. The sequence goes on from OY821785.1 coordinate 11,461,654, forward strand.
GGGAGAAGGACCTGATCGTAAGACAGAAGGACCTAAGAGCAAAACAGGAAACTCCACACCATTATGAGGAGTATTTTGTCAATTCGATTCGGGTCGGAGCTCCACTAAACACGTTAGATGCATCCAAGACCAAGAAACACACCAAGGAAAGCCCACCAGAAGATCCAGACGGATCTGAAGTTTATAGGCCGCCAATTGGCGGTCTGGAACCACCAATTGGCGGTCTGGTTAAGCCCAAATCAGCCAAGATTCTTCCTGGACTTGTATTATCATGTGTTTAGGCTATTTTTGGTATTGGTTTAGTCCCACATCGGGGGATTGTCCCTGATTAGCTTTTTCCATGCTTATAAATAGAACTCTTCACCTCCCATTGTATCTATCTCTCTCTGGGTGGCCATCTTCCCTACTAAGAGTGAAGCCTTGAAGCAAAAACTCTAGTGGAGGAAGAGCTACTTGTAATTGAGTGAGTTAATAATAGAAGTTTTCTTTTAATGATGTTGTTTCTCTCTTAGTTTAATTTTCTTTCATTTGCATGCTTGTTTGTTTGTTTAGTTTTATGCTTCTTTAATATTTCTTGCTTAAGTAGTATAACTTTCATTTCAGTATTATGCTTTCCTTTGCTAAATTAGTTAGTGTAATGAGTAGTGAGTAGTTCCATCCCCATTTGGGGGGTGGAGAAATATGTGATATAATAATGTAGTGTATTAAGTGTGTGTTATTTTTATCCCTTGAGCTTTATATGATTTCCATAACCATCTAATGGGTCTCCACTCTTATCTTTGATATGCTAATGCTCTTGAATGAAGCTTAGCTTATGCTTTGATTAGTGGACCTATTTTATGGGGAATGATAAGGTTAGGATATGGATGAAGTTAATGTTGGAAACACAATTTGTAGTGTATGTACTCTTGTTGCCTTTTCCTTAGCTAATGTCTTGTATGTTTTAATGATGTAGTCATCTTAATTCATGTGGAGGCATAGTAGGGTCTAGTCTTTATACTTGAGTTCATGTAGCTTCATTCCAATCATTGTCTTGTATGTTTTAATGATGTAGTCTTATCTTAATTCATGTAGAGGCCAGATTGGATGTAGTTTTATGATTTCATGCACTACATGTTGTGAAGAGCTTAATTGAACACACACACACACACACATCTTTATGTTCACATCATTTCTCTACCCCCTTTGGGGTTTAGTTTTATTGCTTATCTTCATTTCCTTTTGCATTCTAGTTTAGCATTGTAGTGTCGTTTAGTGTAACCATCCTTTCTCTCTTTCTTTTACCTCTCGCCTTCGAACAAACCAAGTGTCGACACACCTCCCAGTGGACGACCCGTATTTGTCACCGCTTCAACGCGGCCGTGCACTTGCGGTAGAAATATAAAACGATCAATCAAGTTTTTGGCGCCGTTGCCGGGGAACACTCTGATCAAGGGGAGGCTACTGGGAAAATCTGAGGACTAGAAGACCAAAAGGGACCGCCAATCAGCGGTTGTAGACCGCCAACTGGCGGCCTGGTGAGGTCCACTTGCCTTGAAATTTTTTCTGGTAGTTGTTTTCTTCTATTTGGTTATCTGGGAGCTCTATTTTGCATGCTTTGACTTCTGGTTTGCTCCCAGATCATTAATCACTCCCCCTTTAATCAACTTGGACCATAAAACTCAAAGCAAAAGATTAGACTTCTTGCCATCTAGGTCATGCACTATTGGTAGACCTTGCATGCATTTGTCTTTTCTTTGCTTTACATTTTGTCGTTGATTGCTGGCGTGAGGTACGTGCACCCACATCCCTCATTCATGCATGTTTCGTTCATGCATTAGTTAGTAAGGTGCATCGGGACAAGAGTGAGAGAGCGTTTGATTGGAGCGATTGATTGCTAGATCTAGGATCAAATCGCTACTAAGGAGGGGCTGTCCCATAAAAGATAAGGTGGGGGATTTCATCACCCTTTCCTTGGCCCCAAAAATCACTCTTAATAAAGCCTTAACTAAAAGCAAGTAGACATTGGCCCTAGGATTGCGGGCGCACTAGGAGAGTAATCTAGTTGAGACCGTCATGACCTGATCGGCGTTGCCTACCTTGTCGATAGTAGGAGGTACTGGATCTCCGGATCTGGTATCACTTGCTGGGCATTGTGGTCCTCGTTGTAGGGAGGTGAGACGTGTCGAGGCTAGTGACCTCGAAGTTAGGCGTTGTCTAGCTTAAGGACCCATTGCCTTACATTGTTTGAGCCGTGCTTGCTAGTTAGGCTTCTTCCTGATCCCGTTACCTACGCTAGCTTTAGGGATTCTTCCCTTCTCCTCTGAGTCATCTTCTTCTCACCTTCTTCTACGTTATAGTCTCCTCCCCTTTACACTCTCTGGTAGCGTTTTAGGGTCGAGTCGAGCACTTTTTGCGAGCTTAGTCTCGTGGTGGTGAGAGTGGTCGACTCGAGAGTTGTTTGTTGAGATGGATGGTTACATGGGCGACCATTCATATCATTGTTGGGACCAGGATGATTCTCCCTGGTATTCCGGACCCATGCAACCTGGGGTGGCTCAGACGAATACCCCGTACGGTTGGGATGATCTTCATTATGTGACTGAGCAATCTTCATATAGGGGTGATATGAGAGAGGCACCGACGGCTAGATCTCCATCTAGTTATGTTGGATCATACTCTGGGCAACAAACTTTGGCCTCTTTCATGCATGCGGTAGACGACATGAGTGCACCAGTGGCTCCAGTAGCCATACCGTGCGATTGTTGTAGGTTGAGTGGTCATAATATCGGGGAATGTCCTTATGTTCCCCCAGAGCCTGAGTATGAGCATACATTTTCCCATAATGCTCAATATGACCATTACGCATCCGCGTACATCCCAAGAGTGATGGATTCATGGGGAAACAATTCTTATTCAAATTCTTATACTTCATATTCACCCCAGTATCCTCCTTCCGAATACCCAGAATTCTACCAACACCCCACTCCAAATCATTGGACTCATTCTCAGCCCATCAACACCCAACCCCAAAATTTCCCAAGCTCTGACTTGGACCCCATTGTTGACCGCATACCTGATTCCTTGAAACAAACTCTCCAAACATTCATGGAAACCACACAAAAATTATTGAAGTCCAACTTGAATTCCTTGCAAACCATGGAAATGCAAGTGAGCCAGATGACACAGCAATTCCATGAACGTGAGGAGGGTAACTTTTCTTGTCAACATGAGGATTCATCTTTTGATATCGAACCACCACCACATCCACAAATTCAAAGCACAATCTTTCAAACTCCTAGTCAGTCTGAGGGACTTGGGGTTTCAATTCACGATCACTTAGTGGAGGATTCGATTCAAATTGAGAATAACTTGGACCAGTTTCATTATGAGTCGGCACATGATTGTGCCTTATCTTTTTGTCCCGTGGCCCTTGAGCCACATGATCTTCATGTTGTGCCTCTTAAGGACTCACCTCTGGTGGAGCAAGAGCTCCCTAGTACCCTCAATTTCAAACAACCTGATGAGAGTTTGCCTCTCACTATTGTTCGTGATCATCTTGGAAATGATGGAACATCAAACAACTACATTGCTCATGGGGGTATTAAGAGTTCCTTGGAGGATACTTTGGGTATGAGACCCACTTCCTGTTCTCCTGGTGAGTTGGACATGCATAAAGAGGTGCTTGACCTCGTTCCGACCCACCAGCCTGTTGGTTGGAGAGTTTGGATTGATGATCATAACTTCAGTTCCGCAACGGGAGATATTTTTCTTCCGTTGCCCCTTATTTCCCAAACTCTCGAGAGGTTCAAGCTCTTTCAGTTTGATCCTTTGAATGAGACGCCTTTGCGTCCAATTCATGAACCTCTCATTTCATCTGGTGCTCTTTGTGAAGGGGGCCCACGCATGCGTATTCTGGCCCCGCGTGGTGTCATGTTCCCTTTCCAAGTGCATTGACCCACTCTTGAGGTTCCCATTTGATGTCTTTTGACAAATGAAGATGGGAACTTATGTTTGTACATAGTTATATAAAAAAAGAAAAAAAAGGAAAAAAAAAGAAAAAGAAAAAAAGAAGTACAATAAAAGACTCCTTCAGTGAGCATTGATTGTTGTGAGCCCCAACCCTTGTGTATTTGGGCTCCATTTCTTTCACGTATTTGTATCCCTTCTTTAGCATCTCACAGGTTTTGAGGGAATTCGGGTTATGTCCCTCAACATGACCTTGCACTTCCCTTTGTACTTCATGTTGGTGAGATCTCTCCTTTTTATGCATCAATCCATGTAGTATCTTGCTTGCATTCATTGAGGACAATGCATGAAGTAGGTGTGGGGGGGTGTTTTACGTGTGTACATAGTCGAGTCTTTTTCCTTTGATTTTGTTTTCTTTTGTTTGCATTGTTAGGGTCATGATAGTGTGCTGCATTTAATATCGATATATCTGCTTGCCATGATCCTTGGGTGACTTGTCTTCTTTTGCTTGCCTAGTGCTTCAAAATTTTCACATTTCTTTCAAAATCTTCATGTGTTTTCGAAAGAAAATGTTTTGTGGGTTTTGCGTGTGTTTAGCATGTGCAAAACCGTTGAGAGGCAAAGTAAAAAGAAAGCTCCCAAAATTGTCTTGAACCGTTGAGAGGCAAAGTAAAAAGAAAGCTTCCAAGACCGCTAATTGGCGGTCACTTTTGGCCCAAATGCGCTCAAATATCTCCAGAACATGTATTAGAGGTTTTTTAGGCTATTGGTGGTATCTGTTTAGTCCCACTTCGGGGGATTGTCCCGGATTAGCTTTTTCCATGCCTATAAATAGAACTCTTCACCTCCTTTTGTAATCACTCCATATTTTAAGTGGCTATTCTTCCTACTAGAAGTGAGGCCTTGAAGCACACACTAAAGTAGGAGGATGCTACTTTTAATGTGAGTCATTTTATCAATAAAGTTTTATGTTTCTTTCATTGTTTGTTTTTTGCTTCTTTTATTGTTGTGCATGTTTTAGTTTAATCGTCTTTTAATTCTAGCTTAGTTTGAATATGCTTTCTTTCCATAGTTTAATAATTAGTGTAATGTTTAGTGAGTAGTTCCATCCCCTTTCGGGGGTGGAGTAGATGTACATACATGCATTAGAGAATGGGATGAATGCTTTAATTTCAATGTGTTGATTAAACATGAATGTATGCTTGCTTGTTTAGGATAGAATTTATAACTTGATGAGTTTTGCCAAAATGATTAGACACCTCTCATGCTTGTTTAGGTTCTGAAATAAACAACTTGCATATGTAAATGTTAATCAACCAAGTTGGTCAATAGATTGATAGGTTTTGCCATAACATTTAGACACTTCCTATGCTTGATAAACACCACCTTCATGTGCTTAAAGAATGTATTCTACACCCACCTCTTTGCTTGTGTGCACTCACTCCACCCCTTAGGGGTTTTCCATTCCTGAAATTCCAGCACTTCTATTTTGTTCTTAGCTTAGTTTTTATTTGATCGTTTATTTCTTTGTTTCGCATTTCGTACTTCTTAGCGTAGTTTAGTGTAGAATAGCGTAACCAACTCTCTTCTCCATTATTTTCGCCACTTGATTTCGTGCAAACAAGAGGCTGCTCACCTCCCTGAGGACGACCCGTACTTGCCACCGCTTCATCGCGGCCGTGCACTTGCGGTTAAAATTAAAATGTTCAACAAGTTTTTGGCGCCGTTGCCGGGGAGGTGCCAGTCCAGACTCTTGTTTGGACGATTCGAGTGGATTTAATTTGTGTGTTGTAGTTTTTCTTTGTTTCAGGAGACTGGGAATAGCAAGTGGAGGCTACTGGAGAAATTTCCAGACGACCTGAGCACTTCAGACCGCCAATCAGCGGTCTGAGACCGCTAATCAGCGGTCTGGTGAGCTCTGTTCATCTTTTAATTTCTTGCTGTTGTTGCTCTAAATGATCTAGTTATCTGGGACTCAATTTGGCATGTTTTGACTTATAGTTCATTCCCAGATCAATAATCAAACCTCCTTTAAGCAACTTGGATCCTAAAACTTAAAGCAAAAGATTAGGCATTCATTCTTGTTTAGGCCATGCATCATGTATGTGACTTAGGCATTTAGATTGTCTTTTATCTTAGCTTTATTTTCTGTTGCTGAGAGCTGGCGTGAGGTACGCACCTTCTACTCTCATTCATGCATTTCGTATGAACATGCATTAGTTAGTAGGAAGTGCATTGCAACAAGTGTGAGTTGAGCGTTGTTTGGAGAGTTGATTGCTAGATTTAGGACTCCAAAACGCTACTAAGGAGGGGCTGTCCCGTAAAAGATAAGGTGGGGGATTTCATCACCCTTTCCTTCGCCCCAAAAACCACACTAATCAAGAGCCTAATTTTAAAATCAAGTAGACATTGGCCTTAAGGAATTCGGACGTATTAGGAGAGTGATCCGGTCCCGACCGTCATGACCTGATCGGCGTTGCCCACTTTGTCGATAGTAGGAGAGACGAGATCCCCGGATCTTGGCTCACTTGCTGGGCTTTGTGGTCCTCGTTGTAGGGAGGTGAGGCGTGTTGAGGCCGTGTGACCTCGCAGTTAGGCGTCGTCTAGCTGTAAGGACCTATAGCGACCTTAGGATTGCTTGGGCCTTGTTTGCTTGTGTGCTTCTACCTGTACCCATCCGCCGTAGCATAAGGACTTCTTCCCTTCTCTCCTGAGTCATTCTTTCTCTCCTGTGTTCCCCGTCTTCTCCTCTACGCACATTCTTTGTTAAAAAAAAAAGTTTTGTTTTGTGTGTGTGTGCACCTTTGTGCATGCTTTCGTAGACACGAGACGAGAGTGGTCGTTTGACGAGGAGCATTGTCAATCCGGCTTCGGTCATCGATTTCTCGACACCTCCCTCCACTCGTGTCGCACGCAGTCCGGGTTCAATGGCTGCTAATTTCCGTGAGGAGGAGCAGTTGCTGGACCAACCTGTTCGACCAGTGCTTCCAGTTGTCGTTCCCATACCTCTACGTGATCGATGCTACCCGAGTCGTACAGCTCTACCCTCATGCATCGTATTGCCAGAGGCTAATGGGAACCATTTTGAGGTTAAGCCTCAGTTTATCTCCATGCTCCCTCATTTCACTGGGAAAGGTGACCCCTATATCTTTCTCAGGGAATTTGAGGAGGTCTATGCTATGTTCAAGCTGCAACAACTTAGCACAGACTCCATCCATCTTAGGCTCGTTCCTTTTGCACTAAAGGATGATGCCAAGAAGTGGTTGTACAGCAACCAGGCGAATTCCTTTAAGACTTGGGATGAGTTTCAATCTGCATTCCTCAAGAAGTACTTTCCTAATCATCGGACTCAAAAGTTGAGGAACGAAATCAATTCGTTCTATCAACATGAGACCGAACCATTTCATGCATATCTTGAGAGGTTCAAAGAGCTACTATCCTCGTGCCCTCACCATGGCATTGAGTTGTGGCGTCTTTGTCAGATTGTGTATGAGGGTCTTCACATCCCGTCCAGAACGCTCCTTGAGTCCATGTGTCAAGGAGAGTTCTTGGGAAAGGATGAAAGGGAGGCATGGGCCTTCCTAGAAGACCTCGCTGAGAAAACCATGCAGTGGGAGAGTGTGAGGGAACCACCTGCATCATCTAGTATAGGAGCGAGGATCGCGAATGCAAACTCGACTAGATCGGGTACCGCATTTGCTATCGATGCCACTACGGCCACCGAGGCAAGCATGGCGGCCTTAATGCGCCGTATGGACTCGATTGAGCTCCAAAACCAACAAAGTGCACCTCACATGTCTACATCTGGTCCAGTTCCCTGTCATTCATGTGGTAGGATAGGTCATGTAGAAAGTGAGTGTGAGTCCATTCCTCCTGAGATGGAGCGTGTCAACGCCGTCTATGATAGAGCCAGGAATGACCCATACTCATCATCTTATAATCCTGGATGGAGGAACCACCCCAATTTTTCATGGAACCAAACTAATGCCCCGGGTGGTCCTCCAAACTCCTCGAGACCACCTTACCAATCACACCAACCTCCCATGCATGCGCATTCCTATCAGCCACCCCAAGCGCAAACCACCAATCAATCGGGTTTCCCAAATTCCAATAATATGGAAACCCGATTCAATTCGCTTGAGACCTTGACTCGTGGACTTGAAAACTCAATGAAAAATTTTATGTCAACCACGAGTCAAGTTCTCACTTCAAATCAGCAGACCATCAAATCTCTAGAGCTTCAGATGGGCCAATTGGCTCAGTCTGTACATGAAAGAGAGAGAGGGTCTTTTCCTAGCCAACCTGAGGCTAACCCCCGCATGTACCAACAACAACAAATGCAAAATGAGAATGTGGTACCTCGGGGGAGGCAAGTGAACCATGTGGAGGAACCTGTTCACCATGTCAATTCCATTGTGACCTTAAGGAATGGAAAACAGGTTGACAATCACATTTCCTTGCCACACCCACCACCATCTATGCAGCCCCCCAGTGGGAATGGTGGTGAAGAAGAAGCTGAGGGTGAGGGTAATACACCAAAGCTTTCTTCTCAGGCACAACAGAAAACCTACCTGCCAAAAGCTCCCTATCCAAGTAGGTTAAACAAAAAGCAGAGTGACAACATGGACAAGATAGTAGAGGTGTTTAAGCAAGTATAGGTTAACATCCCCTTGTTGGATGTCATCCAACAAATACCTCAATATGCCAAAGTGTTGAAGGATCTCTGCACAACCAAGAGGAAGACCAATGTTCCTAAGAAAGCATTCTTGGCTGCAAATATCAGCTCACTTTTGTCCAATCCCACCTACACAAAATACAAGGACCCTGGGTGTCCTACTATTCAGTGTACGATAGGGGACACTAGACTGAGCAATGTTTTGCTTGATTTAGGATCAGCGGTCAACCTCCTCCCATTCTCTGTTTATCAACAGTTGAACTTGGGAGAATTGAAACCAACTAAGATCACCCTCCAATTGGCGGATAGATCCATTCGTATTCCCATGGGGATTATCGAGGATGTGCTTATCAAAGTTGGAGATTTTATATTTCCAGTCGATTTTGTTGTCCTCGATACCAATCCTGTTGCGAACACCCACTCTCAAATACCTTTGATTTTGGGTAGACCATTTCTGGCAACCTCCAATGCTTTGATTAATTGTAGAAATGGTCTCATGAAGCTCTCATTCGGTAACATGAGTGCCGAGTTTCATGTGTTCAACTCTGGTAGGCAACAGGAACCCATGGATGAACCTTTAAATCTCAATCTCATCCGCCAATTGGAGAAAGCACCACAAAACCAACAAACACCTCTAACACCAATGCAGGCCGTTGAGAATGTTTGTAGGCTCAGCGAAGACTCATTGCCTGTCTTTGCAATGCAACAGAGTGAGCTGGCCTCGAACATGAATGTCCAAAGGGAGTGTTCGTTGCATGATTCAATTGAGAGTACTAGTGAGAGTGAGACACCTCACCATATGCCTAGACCAGAAGGTGTCTCTACCTCATGTCCCATGGCCATTGAGTCATTTGAGCTTCATATTGACTCCAACAAGGACCCACCTATGACCGAGCTTATGCTTGATGATCTAAGTGATGGTGGGAGGTCCTTGTTGGATGACTTGGGGAGAAGCCCCATTCTTAGTGATGCAGGTCTGCTGCATCCATCGAATGAGCTTGAGGAACTCATTCCGATGCACCCGCCTATTGGTTGGAGGGTTTTCTTCGATGAGCAATTAAACCCTAGTGAGGCAACACAACTTCATTCTTTGTTGCCCACACCCGACCAATATCATGAGGGGTTCGAGCCTTTCAGCTTTGACCTTTCACCCCTCATGACAGCTCAGAGTACCAGTGGAGTTTGCCCATCTCGGCAAGTCTCTTGTCCTCAAAACATGATGTTCTCATTTGATGATTCCTTGACCAAATGATTATGAGAATATCTTGGTTGATGTGTGTATCTTGTAAAAAAACAAAAAAAAAACAAAAAAAAACAAAAAAAAGTGTGTAATAAAAGACTCCTTCAGTGAGCATCGATTGTTGTGGGCCCCAACCCTTGTGTACTTGGGCCCAATCTCTTCACGTATTTATCTCCCTTCTTCAGCTTCTCACAGGTTTTGAGGGAATTTGGGTTTGTGTCCATCAACATGACCCTGAACGTCCCTTTGTACTTCATGTTGGTGAGATCTTTCCTTTTTCATGCATGTATCCATGTAGTATCTTGTTCACATTCATTGAGGACAATGCATGAAGTAGGTGTGGGGGGGTGTTTTACGTGTGGACATAGTCGAGTCTTTTCTTTTGATTTTTTTGTTTTCTTTTGTGTGCATTGTTAGGGTCATGTTAGTGTGCCGCATTTAACATTGATATATCTGCTTGCCATGATCCTTGGTTGACTTGTCTTCTTTTGCTTGCCTAGTGCTTTAAAATTTTCACATTTCTTTCAAAATCTTCATGTGTTTGCGAAAGAAAATGTTTTTGTAGGTTTTGCGTGTGTTTAGCATGTGCAAAACCGTTGAGAGGCAAAGTAAAAAGAAAGCTCCCAAAATTGTCTTGAACTTGATGCATTAGGATTTCTAGTTTTCTGGCTTTAGGTCTTATCGAGTCGTTAGGATGCACCCCGGTTTTCCCTCGGGGGGCGTGTAATCATAGGGTTTCAGTACTCAAACATTTAAAGAAGTCCACCCTGAACCTAGTGAGTCAAATAATTCGTGTCTGTTAGTATAAGGAAGTTTGTCGTAGTCAAGGGCCCTTAATCTCTTTTTGTGAAACTTAAGTGTAGCGGTTTTGGTTCCCATGTTGATAAATAAATAAGTGGTGTTCTCTCTTCTCGCACGGCTCCTATCACTCGGGAAAGTAGGTCTGAGGGGACTTTGTGCCTGGTGCTTTCGAGTCATCTGACTTGGGATGCGCCGACCGAACTCCCGTTACACGGGTGGTAGGGATCGCCCTATGTGGAGATTTGGGGGAAGGTGTACGTGATAGTGTAAGTCCTCATAGGCAATGATGCACGAAACCTGACCCTGGGAGAATCAAACACCAACCAATAAAATGCTCCAAAGAAAAAGAAAAAAAAAGAAAAAAAAAGAAAAAAGAAAAGAAAAAAAAGAGTCAAATAAGAACCAAAATGGACTTTACACATTGTATCACATTCAGAAGTTAAGGTTGCCCATGTCTTTCACTTAAGTCCTTGACTAACTTTCACGAATAACTCATTAGGCGAGGTGTGTGGACGGATTACATATATAGAGTCGACCCGTAGCATTACCGCGTCCCATGATCGACAAAATAAGTCCAACGAGTCGTGTAGCTAGATTGATTAATGCATCTTGTTCGGATTTTGTGGGTATATCCGCTGAAAACCCTGAGGAGACAACACTCCTCCTTGGCAACAGGGAGGTTTAACGGCTTGTTGCACGTGCTAAGTGCAACCGTGATTCCTACGAAAGTGAGTTAGGATTTCTTGTTTTTCGCATGCTTTTCTCTTTCTTTGTTTTGCACGGGACTAGCAAAAGTTAGGTGTGGGGGTATTTGATTGACATCATTTCATGCTCATATTTGTATCTTATATCCATTATCTTTCACCTAAATAATGCTATGTCACGAGTTTTATGTTTAGTTTTCAGGAATAAATAGGTTTGAAGAGATGAAACATAAAAGGACCCAAAAGCTGGGAAAAAGGACTGGATTGTGAGATCTGGGGACCAAGATGCAAGGGAGAAGGACCTGAACGCAAGACAGAGGGACCTAAGAGCAAAACAGAATACTCCACACCATCATGGGGAGTATTTTACCAATTCGATTCGGGTCGGAGCTCCAACAAGTCAAGTAACCGCATCAAAGACCAACAATACCAGAAAGAAAAGCCCACAACAAAAATGAGCAGGCTCTGAACCATATAGACCGCCAATTGGCGGTCCAAGACCGCTAATTGGCGGTCCATTTTGGCCCAAATCCGCTCAAATTTCTCCAGAACATGTATTAGAGGTTTTTTAGGCTATTGGTGGTATCTGTTTAGTCCCACATCGGGGGATTGTCCCGGATTAGCTTTTTCCATGCCTATAAATAGAACTCTTCACCTCCTTTTGTAATCACTCCATATTTTTAAGTGGCTATTCTTCCTACTAGAAGTGAGGCCTTGAAGCACACACTAAAGTAGGAGGATGCTACTTTTAATGTGAGTCATTTTATCAATAAAGTTTTATGTTTCTTTCATTGTTTGTTTTATGCTTGTTTTATTGTTGTGCATGTTTTAGTTTAATCGTCTTTTAATTCTAGCTTAGTTTGAATATGCTTTCTTTCCATAGTTTAATAATTAGTGTAATGTTTAGTGAGTAGTTACATCCCCTTTGGGGGGTGGAGTAGATGTACATACATGCATTAGAGAATGGGATAAATGCTTTAATTTCAATGTGTTGATTAAACATGAATGTATGCTTGCTTGTTTAGGATAGAATTTATAACTTGATGAGTTTTGCCAAAATGATTAGACACCTCTCATGCTTGTTTAGGTTCTGAAATAAACAACTTGCATATGTAAATGTTAATCAACCAAGTTGGTGAATAGATTGATAGGTCTTGCCATAACATTTAGACACTTCCTATGCTTGATAAACACCACTTTCATGTGCTTAAAGAATGTATTCTACACCCACCTCTTTGCTTGTGTGCACTCACTCCACCCCTTAGGGGTTTTCCATTCCTGAAATTCCAGCACTTCTATTTTGTTCTTAGCTTAGTTTTTATTTGATCGTTTATTTCTTTGTTTCGCATTTCGTACTTCTTAGCGTAGTTTAGTGTAGAATAGCGTAACCAACTCTCTTCTCCATTATTTTCGCCACTTGATTTCGTGCAAACAAGAGGCTGCTCACCTCCCTGAGGACGACCCGTACTTGCCACCGCTTCATCGCGGCCGTGCACTTGCGGTTAAAATTAAAACGTTCAACAAGTTTTTGGCGCCGTTGCCGGGTGTTTTACGTGTGTACATAGTCGAGTCTTTTTCCTTTGGTTTTATTTTCTTTTGTTTGTACTGCTAGGGTCATGTTAGTGTGCCGTATTTAACATTGATATATCTGCTTGCCATGATCCTTGGGTGACTTGTCTTCTTTTGCTTGCCGAGTGCTTTAAAATTTTCACATTTCTTTCAAAATCTTCATGTGTTTGCGAAAGAAAATGTTTTGTGGGTTTTGCGTGTGTTTAGCATGTGCAAAACCGTTGAGAGGCAAAGTAAAAAGAAAGCTCCCAAAATTGTCTTGAACTTGATGCATTAGGATATCTAGTTTACTGGCTTTAGGTCTTATCGAGTCGTTAGGATGCACCCCGGTTTTCCCTCGGGGGGCGTGTAATCATAGGGTTTCAGTACTCAAACATTTAAAGAAGTTCACCTTGAACCTAGTGAGTCAAATAATTCGTGTCTGTTAGTATAAGGAAGTTTGTCGTAGTCAAGGGCCCTTAATCTCTTTTTGTGAAACTTAAGTGTAGCGGTTTTGGTTCCCATGTAGATAAATAAATAAGTGGTGTTCTCTCTTCTCGCACGGCTCCTATCACTCGGGAAAGTAGGTCTGAGGGGACTTTGTGCCTGGTGCTTTCGAGTCATCTGACTTGGGATGCGCCGACCGAACTCCCGTTACACGGGTGGTAGGGATCGCCCTATGTGGAGATTTTGGGGAAAGGTGTACGTGATAGTGTAAGTCCTCATAGGCAATGATGCACGAAACCTGACCCTGGGAGAATCAAACACCAACCAATAAAATGCTCCAAAGAAAAAGAAAAAAAAAGAAAAAAGAAAAGAAAAAAAAGAGTCAAATAAGAACCAAAATGGACTTTACACATTGTATCACATTCAGAAGTTAAGGTTGCCCATGTCTTTCACTCAAGTCCTTAACTAACTTTCACGAATAACTCATTAGGCGAGGTGTGTGGACGGATTACATATATAGAGTCGACCCGTAGCATTACCGCGTCCCATGATCGACAAAATAAGTCCAACGAGTCGTGTAGCTAGATTGATTAATGCATCTTGTTCGGATTTTGTGGGTATATCCGCTGAAAACCCTGAGGAGACAACACTCCTCCTCCTTGGCAACAGGGAGGTTTAACGGCTTGTTGCACGTGCTAAGTGCAACCGTGATTCCTACGAAAGTGAGTTAGGATTTCTTGTTTTTCGCATGCTTTTCTCTTTCTTTGTTTTGCACGGGACTAGCAAAAGTTAGGTGTGGGGGTATTTGATTGACATCATTTCATGCTCATATTTGTATCTTATATCCATTATCTTTCACCTAAACAATGCTATGTCGCGAGTTTTATGTTTACTTTTCAGGAATAAATAGGTTTGAAGAGATGAAGCATAAAAGGACCCAAAAGCTGGGAAAAAGGACTGAATTGTGAGATCTGGGGACCAAGATGCAAGGAAGAAGGACCTGATTGCAAGACAGAAGGACCTAAGAGCAAAACAGAATACTCCTCACCATCATGGGGAGTATTTTGGCAATTCTATTCGGGTCGGAGCTCCAACATGCAAACTAGATGCATCAAATACCAACAAAGCCTTCCCGAAAAGCCCACAAGAAATTCCAGAGCGATCCGGACACTGTAGACCGCTAATTAGCGGTCCAAGACCGCTAATTGGCGGTCACTTTTGGCCCAAATGCGCTCAAATATCTCCAGAACATGTATTAGAGGTTTTTAGGCTATTGGTGGTATCTGTTTAGTCCCACATCGTGGGATTGTCCCGGATTAGCTTTTTCCATGCCTATAAATAGAACTCTTCACCTCCTTTTGTAATCACTCCATATTTTAAGTGGCTATTCTTCCTACTAGAAGTGAGGCCTTGAAGCACACACTAAAGTAGGAGGATGCTACTTTTAATGTGAGTCATTTTATCAATAAAGTTTTATGTTTCTTAAACTGTTTGTTTTATGCTTCTTTTATTGTTGTGCATGTTTTAGTTTAATCGTCTTTTAATTCTAGCTTAGTTTGAATATGCTTTCTTTCCATAGTTTAATAATTAGTGTAATGTTTAGTGAGTAGTTCCATCCCCTTTGGGGGGTGGAGTAGATGTACATACATGCATTAGAGAATGGGATGAATGCTTTAATTTCAATGTGTTGATTAAACATGAATGTATGCTTGCTTGTTTAGGATAGAATTTATAACTTGATGAGTTTTGCCAAAATGATTAGACACCTCTCATGCTTGTTTAGGTTCTGAAATAAACAACTTGCATATGTAAATGTTAATCAACCAAGTTGGTCAATAGATTGATAGGTTTTGCCATAACATTTAGATACTTCCTATGCTTGATAAACACCACCTTCATGTGCTTAAAGAATGTATTCTACACCCACCTCTTTGCTTGTGTGCACTCACTCCACCCCTTAGGGGTTTTCCATTCCTGAAATTCCAGCACTTCTATTTTGTTCTTAGCTTAGTTTTTATTTGATCGTTTATTTCTTTGTTTCGCATTTCGTACTTCTTAGCGTAGTTTAGTGTAGAATAGCGTAACCAACTCTCTTCTCCATTATTTTCGCCACTTGATTTCGTGCAAACAAGAGGCTGCTCACCTCCCTGAGGACGACCCATACTTGCCACCGCTTCATCGCGGCCGTGCACTTGCGGTTAAAATTAAAACGTTCAACAGGAACATAGACACGCTCAGGTTGAGCTATGGGTTCAGGTTGAGTAGGTGGGTTGGGCGTTTCAGATTGGACGTCAGGTTCAATGGTTAGGTCATATGTGGTTGCTTGATGCCTAGATTGATTAGACGTTCTAGGATTTACCACATTGTTATCAACTTGTCTTCCGGACCGTAACGATACTACTGCATTTATTTGTTGGAACGGTCCTTCCTCATTAACCATTTGAACTGGTCTCGAGTTGTTACTTCCTAGAGGTGGTTGATAGGGCTGATATTGATTATTAGATCTACGATTCACCTCAGGTTGACTTGGAAACTGACCCTTTTCTCTTGATCCTACAATTTGTGCGAGTTGGCTGACTTGTGTCTCTAGCCTTTAGAAGGACTGGTTGGTTGTTTGTATAAAAGTCTTCATCAAATTTTCCAAGCTTGTCAACCTAACATCATAATCTCCATTGTTACTAAACCCATATGATGTATTATATTGGTTATACGGGTTTGGTTGTTGTCTAGGAGGTTGACTTGTTGGCTTGATGAGAAATTGGAATTATTACGCCAACCCGAGTTATAGGTTGATGTGTATGGGTCATTTCTAGCCTGGTTAAACGTGGCATTAACTTGTTCCCAGTCCGCACAATCCTCCATTAAATGACCAGTCTGACCACATCTAGAGCAAGGGATAGACGAGGCTTGATTCACTCGGGGTCGGGTTTGTAGCTCTAGACTTTCCATTCTGCGCATAAGGGTAGCTAGTTTTGCTTCAGCCGCTACATTGGCATATACAGCTAAGACTCCTGGTTTATGTTGACTTGCTATTCTAGATCCAATACTCGGGTTAAGCGGTGCTCTAGCATTGTCCCATTGCATATTGTTTTCACCTAAATCCTCAAGAAAAGTCCAGGCATCATTTTCATTTTTTGACATGAAGTTCCCTTGGCTTACGGATTCTATCATAACCCTAGATGTGGGTGTCAATCCCTCATAAATAATTTGGCACAGTTGCCATCTTGGAATTCCGTGATGAGGGCATTGGGTCAGCACACTTTTAAATCTTTCTAGATAGGAATAGACCGACTCGCTCTCAGATTGAACGAATGCAACAATTTCATTCCTAATCCTCATAGTCTTATGGTTGGGGAAATATTTTTTTGGAATACTTGAACAAACTCAGCCCAACTTTTAATGGATTTTTCGGCTAGACTATATAGCCATTTCTTAGCGTCGTCCTTCCGTGCTAGAGGCACGAATTTCAGACGCACTGCCTCCTCAGAGATATGCTGGTATTGCATAAGAGAACAGATTTCCTCAAATTCTCTAAGGAAGAGATATGGGTCTTCCCTAGAGGTGAACTTAGGCAACATACTCATGTATTGTGCCTTAAGTTCGAAGTCGCGACCCTGTATGGTGGGCATAACGATGCACGATGGTTGAGCAGTCATCGCTGGGTAGCATCGATCCCTCAGAGATATGGGCGGTTTCACAACATTCTCACCCATTGGATCCGGGTGAGGTGGTGCAACAGGTGGATTGGGGCTAAGCTCCAGACTGGAATCTAGATGAACTCGTGAGAGTCGATTACTCAAGTCCCGAACCCAAATATGAGTGCACCGGTTTGAATCAATTTTTGAATTCAAATTTGAAATTTAAATTCCAAATTTAATTTCAAGAAGTAATTACAATTTGTTTTTCTTTTTTTTATATTTTTTTTATATTTTTCTTCAAAAGGGAAACAATCAATAGAAAGAAGAAAGATGAGAAAGGAAACTTAACTCTAAAAGATAGGTTCTAGGGTTGGTCAGAAGTTTCCTGAACAAGCACGGTTCAAACAATCGTAGACCTAGTATCGCTTAAATCTAGACGACTCCTAACTGGTTGAGTCGAATTGATTTGCTTGATTCACCTCCCTCACTAATCAAACCAACTTCGCCAGGCAGTGTATAGCTAGTGGGGGCGCTTCCGACAGAGTCGGTGCAAATTAGACAATCACTTCGCTTGGAAGACTTACGTCAACACAAAAACACTTTCTAGACACCAAATTAAATTCGATCAGCTTCAAGTCATAGCAAGTCAAACCAATCTCCTCCTTAATTGAGTCTGAGTCCTTAGGGGCCAATGTCTAATTGATTTTAATTTTAAAGCTTGGATGACACTTTAGGATTCTGATTTGTGGGCCACGGAAAGGTGATGAAATCCCCACCATATATTTTCCTACGGAGTTGCCCTTAAGATAGTTTAACTTAAATCTAGCAAAGATAGTCAAACAATGGTCTTTAGTGGGGGGCAATTGCAAGGTCGTATGCAAATTAGATTATATGCTTAAATGCAATCGATAAAAACTGCGATACGTACCTTGCCTCCAGCACTCTTCAACAAGAATTAATTTGCAAGAATTTAGCAAGAATAATGCAAACAAAACATTATATGATGCATGCACTAAGTTCTTCTAGTTTTGCCAATTTTTAGGTCAGAGTTGAATTATTGCCAATTATGGAATTTAAGCTTAACACGTGTAGTTCTACGAAAGGGAACTTTTCGAAAATTAAGATTTTACGAGAAAGGCAAGAAAAGTTACCTCCGCAATGCTCAGACGGGTTCGCCGCCCGCTCTCGAAACTTCCTAGATGCTCTACGCGTCCACCCAGAGATGGAGACGACCCCAGAAAAAATTGAAGCCCAGATGCTTCAGATGTGCGGCGGATCCGCCGCAGATTGTACTTGGGATGCGGCGATTTCGCCGCCCTTATAGCTCTGAATGTGCCCGGATTTGGCCGCGCACTTTGTTGTCCCCTGAAACGGAAATCCAAATAGTTAGATCGCGCACACGATAAACAGAAAAAAAATTGAAATCACTAAAATAAACAAAAATCTTCGTCGCCTCACCGCAACGGCGCCAAAGACTTGATGAGAATTAAATTTATACCGCAAGTGCACGACGTCAATGAAGACGTGGCAAGTACGAGTCGAACACAAGGAGGAAGCGATATTGTTATTTGTGTGATTTTCGATTAAGGAAAGAAAGAGAAATAAGTTTGGTTTGAGATTTTTGGTTTTTAATTAATTTCTAAAGCAAGAACAACAAAAACAAATTAAAAATAAAGTAAAGATGGATGGGAGTCTAGTGGGTGGAGGTTTAGATATCGGGTTTAGATTAGAGAATTCTGAAACTTATAATAAATCATATTAGTTATAAAGCATTACATGATAAATGACTCAACATAAACTCAAGTAATCAAAATATACTAACACGAAATTAAAATAATAACTTTATTCTTCTTCTCATCACCCTAAATCCGTCACCCCCACCCTTTGGAGAGAGTTAGAAACTCATGGATGGAGGGAAGGAGAAGGGGTCCTAGAGAAACTACAAAAGAAAACTAAAAACAAGAATTAAAAGAACAGAATTTTATTACTAAAATTTGGAACAAAAATTAAGACCTTTTACAACAACGTTTCGGGGCTATTTATAGCCGATACAAGGGACCTAAGTAGAAAATAGGAAAGTACATGTGTCAAGACATGACTGGACAAAATCCGGAGCCACGGATCGCAAGGGGTGCGGCGTTTCCGCCGCACAATACATGTAAGATGCGGCGATTCCGCCGCAATATCTGCTCTGATTTAATCCGGATTTTTCCTGTGTGTTTATGGTATGATTTAACTATCCTTTGCGCGTCTGGATTGATTTCTTTCCTTTCTTTTGAGTTTCGAATTAATTCCTTCATATATTTGGAGATCCAAATTGATTTTTCTTTAGAACTTCTCCAAAATAATATTTGGTACTTTAATTTGCATTCGGGTCCTCGGCTTTTTGCAATTAAGTCCCTGACTACTTTTGTGCTTAAGTCCTTGGCCTTTTTGTAATTAGGTCTTTGAATGCTTTTATGCTTGGATGGACTTCCATTTGAATCCTTATAATCTTGACTTGGTCTTTATGATAGAAATGAGTCTCTTGCACGCAGTTATGCTCGGGATATGGGTAAATTCAGGTCCCTGTATTATGTAAATAAGACTAAACACATACCTTAGTAGCATTTATTGATATAAAATTAATCTAAATGAAAGACATATGATGCAATGTATGCAATGCATCAATTCACCACACTTATTTCATGTGTACTCACACACACTCCACCCCTTAGGGGTTTTTCCCATTCTTGAGATTTATCTTCTTCTTAGTAGTTGCTTATCTTAGTTTAGTTCATTTCGTGCTTTCATTTCCTCCTTTCTAGTTTACTAGTTTAGTTTAGTGTAGTTTACTTTAATCAATCTTTTCTCTCCTTTCTTTCCTACTCTCCTTCAAATAAACTAAAGTCAACACACCTCCCAGTGGATTGACCCGTATTTGCCACCGCTTCAATGCGGCCGTGCACTTGCGGTTAATTAAAACGTTCAATCAAACACCGACGGATATCGTCGGTGTTATCCGAGGCAACAAAACAAGGAGATTTTTTGGCGGGAAAGTTCACACCAAAATGAACACCGATGGCCAATATCCATCGGTATATCTGTTGGAGATGCACGACACCGACATAAGAAGCTCCGACGGATGAATATCCATCGGTGTAGCACACGACGACGTACACCAATGAATAAATAACGTCGGTGTATCCCTATACTGTAGTAGTGTATTGCTCTTTTTTATCTCTTTCTGACCATGTCGTCTCTCATAACTTTTACTACTTGTTCTGATGTCGGGCAGAAGCAAAGTTAAACATATTCATCTCATGATTTTTCTGAATTCTGAAGCATTACTGAAATTGAATCATTTGAATTTATCCAGCGTAATTCTTGGATATGGTTTTATATGTGACTATTGCTGGCTGTTATAGTGTTATGTTTGCAACATTTGTCTCATTTTCTATGCAATACCGAGAAACATGGGACGGAATCATTGGATGGAATTCGATGGAAAAAAAAGAAAACATGTTAATGCACTCCATACACAATATCATGATTTATTTTAAGGTGGGAGTGGGATGGCATTCAAGGCATCATAGAGGCTTTTTAAAAATTCGGCAACCTTAATATGGTTTGTGGTGGGCCTTCAAGACCATAATGTTGAGTAAAGAGAATGTATTAGAAGAATGTTGTAGTTACATGACACAAAGAGGAAATTGCTTGTAGTAGAAGAGAAAAAAAATTAGTTTTGGTTGAATGAAGTATCACTTATTCACTATTCCACATGTCTATAGTTTTGGGTGAATCATATATATATATATATATACATATATATATATATACATATATATATATACATATATATATATACATATATATATATATATATATATATATGTATATACATATATATATATACATATATATATATATACATATATATATATATATGTATATATATATATGTATATATATATATGTATACATATATATATGTATACATATATATATATATATATATATATATATAAGTTATTCATCATGCTTACCACATGATCCATATAAGGTATCACTATCTCCCTCTATCTTTAGTTTTGGCCTTTTGGGTTAATGAAGTGTTGCACTAAATTATAGCTTCAAATTGTTACGTATTGTTATGATTTAATTGATTGTATCAACATTTATGTTGGGAACTAAACTTCTGAATCCAAGCCAATTTACTCATTCACATGTTTTGGTGCAGTCATTGTTTGTGCTCTTATTTGAAGTTGAAGAGTTGAGATGGAACAACCAACCTCAAGTTCAAGCTGTGGTTTGTTGTGAAACTATTTATTTGAAATTTTTGATTGAAGAAACTAGTATTGTGTGTTCTAGTTGTTAGGTTTATTTGGTATTTTATAGAAACTCCAGAATTTCATGTTTATCATGTAATCTTGTACTTATACTGTAGACAGGTATTGGCGTGTCTTAGTGTATACATGTTCTTATCATGTATGTAGGTGTTTATCGTATGTAAATGTACTTATCCTGTAAACATGTACTTCCCTTGTCTTTTTCGTGTATTATCGTGCATCATGTGGCGTCATGTATACACAATAACTATCGTGTCATGTTCATGTCCGAGTTCGTGTACACGATTTCTTATCGTGTCGTGTTCGTGTATACCCAAAATCTATTAACATCATACCATACACGACACGACACGATAACACGTACCCGACATGATAAATAAGTATATTGTTGACCAAGTTGGTAAGCGAAGGACATGGTAAAAAGAATCTTTTACGTCGATCCAAAACCAACATGGTATGTTGGTCTATGAAGTCGGTTTTAATTTGAAACAAATGTGGTATGTAGGGATACAAAGTCATTTTTTGTTAAAAACCAATGCGGTATGTACTTCTAATTTGATTTTTCCCAAAATTTTGTTTTATTTTTAATTTCTCATAAAATTCCTTGCAATTAGACAAAAACATGGACAATATTCACTTTCACATAAACCACACGTTCAACAATCATTCACTGTTCACATATAAGCCACACATTCAAAACATCGACAATTAGAAACAAAAGAAGATGTAAATTAATATCCACTAAAATTCTAAAATCATGTGCTACCTTACATTTATAAATTAATATTTTAAGAGCACACAACTAATAAAAAAAGAAGACTACTTCTCACGTATAATGTTTATCTTCCCCTGCGAATACGATTGAAGAGTTTTCTCAAAAATCTACAAAGTTAACAAATCCATTTACTAAGATATAAATTGTGTCACAAAACCAATATAACCCAACATAAGACAGGTATCAAAATTAACCTCTCATAAATACCCCTCTTGCAATCTCAACTCAACAATTTCTTCCAAATACCTCATTATGTAGTAATCGTATCCAATATTTCTAACTTGAAAGAAAAAACATGAACAGTTATTGGATTCATGATAAAATAGAATCCTGGGTCGTGGACAGTGATTCAATTGATGATGAATAGGAAAAAAATAAAAAATTGGATCTATGTACAACGGATCACACCTATTAAGAAAAAGTATTTTGTTTTGGTTTGACCCGTAGTCACATATAAAATAGCTGATGGTATCAATTTAACAACATTTTCCCCCAGGATTCGTTGCTAGAAAAAGATAACGTCCAATTTTTATGATACTACAATTAAGATGTCATGTATATTAGGGAAATAACAAAAAATAATGCAAAGTATACCTCATATTATCAAAACAAACATTAATGAATCATCTTACCTGCATGGCTGATTGATTCACTTAAAATACCGTAAGTGCACGATCGTCGGTGAAGAAAGGGCAAGTACGAGTCGATCCAAACGGAAGTGTGTCAACTCTGGTTCTTTCGAAGGCAAGTGGAAAAATAAGAGGAGAAGAAGTTGATTACACTAAACTAAACTACACTAAACTAGTAGTTAACAAATGAAAAAAAGAGCAACTAAAGATTGACTAAAGCTAAACTAAAGACTTAACAAAGAAGTTGGAATTCAGGAAGACAAACCCCTAAAGGGTGGAGTCGTGTACACGTGAAATAAATTGGTGAGGAATGCATTCAAGGTTGTATTTTTTATGCATAGGAAGTACCTAATGATTGTGACAAGACCTATCATCCAAATCACTAGCCTAGATGATTAACAAGAGCATAAACAAGTTCATTATTAAGAATCTAAACAAGCATGTGATGTACCTAATGATTGTGGCAGAAACCATCAAGTTAAGTATTCTCTTTTTATTCAAACAAGCATACCCACATTCATCACATAAAGCAAAATATAGCATTCATCACATTCTTCATGACATGTATAAACATCAACTTCACCCCCCCCCCAAAGGGGGATGGAACTACTCACTGCTCATTAAACTACAAACTACAATAAGAAAAGGAAACATTCTAATGACTTCGACTAAGATAAAACAAAATGAAGTTAAGCATGTAAGAATTCAAAGAGAAGACAACATTAAAATAAACTAAGAAAAAATAAGTTATTTACATGACTCGCATTACAAGTAACATTCTTTACCACTTGAGTTTTGCTCCAAGGTTTATTCTAAGTAGAGAGAATGCCACTAAGAAATTGGTGTATTACAAGGGATGAGGAAGAGTTTTATTTACCATAGTCATAGAAAAATAAGACCATTAAAAATTTTGGCAGAACCTCTCCTAAAATTTTCATACTAATAAAATTTACCTGGGAGACACAACACAAGCATATACAACTATATCCCAAACCATCCAAATCAACTTTCACGCAACATTATCATCCATAACATTAAACGAAGATCCATTTGGGTAACCGTCATCATATTTTACAAAAATAACCTTCAATCAATAACTAATAAGTAGACCATAGAATTGTAAATGCTTCAATTACAGCTAACACTAAATGGAATCCAATCCCACTCCAGCCAAACCTTCAATCTCATCCTCATGACTGAGAATCCCAATCTCTTTATAACCACACCAATCCGGTAAAAACACATTCCACCCTATCCAATTTCTTACTTTTCTCATGATTATTTTTTGGAATGTGAAAAGAAGCAAACTTGCAAGGAGGTAGTCCCGACGAGTGAAGGTGTAAGTCCACTATAGACCCTCCTCCACCTATGCTTTCTGATCTCCACCAATAGAACTCCACCCATCAAGTGAGCAAGGTGGACTCGACGGTGACCGGGTCTGAGGCCAGGATGGTCGGGTCTGGTGCACTCGTTGGGGGTTGGAGTGGGTATAGTGGGCTGGGCAGGCGGAGGAGGGGTTGGTCTGGTCGGGATGGTCGAAGGAGGGGAGGGATTGGTTCTGGTCTGGACGATAAGAGAACAAAAGGGTCGGGATCGACTAGGCAGAGGTTAAACGGCTTGGTGGTGGCGGGGCTGGTCGAGCGTAGGGCTTTGAGGGGGATGGGGGCAGGGGCGGGGCTCAGAGGGGGATAAGGTCGGGGTTGGTTGGGTGGTCAGAGGGGGATGGTCGAGGCTTGGGGAAAGGCTGGGTCGGCGACGAAAGGGGATGGGGTCGAGTTTAGGTTGGGGTTTGGTTAGGTTTGAAGGATTTCGTGCCTTATATTGTATGTAATTTTAAAATTTTATACATGCATACAAGATCGTTTTCCAATTTTTCAACGATTTTTTGTACATTATCATGTTTATTATTTTAATACAATTTAATCTACATATATATTAAAATAAATTAATGTAGATCATACTCAAAGGTTCTCTAAAACCTTTATGAAGATCCGGAGTTGCGTTGCAAGGTGAATCGTCCACCGTTTCGCCTCCAACAGTTCACCAAACTCTAAACATGATTAAAGAGAAATGAGTCAATCAATCTTTAATTCAAGGTTAGAATCTAACTAATAACCCCTATAAAACTTCTGAGAATTTAATCTGCAAAATTTTGAATAATAAATTAAACATAATTTTCAGATGGAATGATGCAGAAAAAGGAGAATAGAGAATTTTTGCATTAGTCTTTTCAAGGAAGGGATGATGGACCTATTTATAGGATTTCCTCTAACTCACATCATGTGCAAACCACCTACACATGATCCCTTGCTAATCTCTCACTAAACCACATCATGTGAAAACCACTTTGCACATGATCTCATGTTTATTTTGCCACATCATCATCGCATAACTACATTTGACCAATGTGGATTAAATCCAGTCATTAATCAATAAAAAAATTCTTATTAATATATGCAAAAATGTAAGCAAACAGTTTGACTATTTCTCACTTTTTTTACTTTACCAAATTTTGGATTAATATCCAACAAAACTTGGACTTTGGGGTTTTAGTGAATTCATATGTTATAATGTTGTGGATCACATTATATCATACAATATATTATCGTATATAATATCAAAACATTATACCTCATAATATATATATGTCATACGAATTTATTTATTCTTCTAACCATGTGCTTTTCACGACATATTGATTTTATTATTTTACCACATGTATATTATTTCATAACGCATGAAACTTAATACATCATATAAAATATAAAATCACATATCTTGTTTCTCAGTTTTGTGGTGTGACCTATAGGAGGATCTAAGTTATTTGGCAATGACATTAAATATTTAATTTCATAAACTATAAGTGGTATCTATCTACACATTATAGTTACTCAAATAACAAAGATGTCTTCTTCACTCGAACTAAACACGATCCATTTAGTGATGTAAGAACATCACTTTGTGTCTATCCCTTGCCCCATGATATTAAGAATATTATACAAATTAGAAATGTCATTGCTGGAAAGTTGGACTACCATGTCTCCCCTCACACGTAGGGCTTTACTAAACTGACGTTGCAGAGAGTTTTCCACGTCGACCTTCACGCCGACCTATGTGGGAGGTTTAGTTTATGATTTTTTTAAAATTATTCATACACTACCACGTCGGTCCTCTAGACTGACGTGGCAAGGCATCATATCACGTCTGCTGAAACTAATCTAACGTGGTAGTGTAACCCTACCACGTCGGCGTACGCTGACCGACGTGGATAGTTTAGTTTATTATTATTTTTTAAAAGTATTCTTGAACTACCACGTCAGTCTGGTAGGGATCCATATCATGTCTTCTAAAACTAAAGCGACGTGGTAGTGTTAGTTTATCACATCTGCGACAACTAATCCGATGTGGTATGATGCTGGAATACCGTTGTTAAATTGATAGAGATACAACGAGAGAACAAACACAAACATCGAGCTATTATTGATAGTAACTATTACCGAGGTACAATGAGAGAACACAAACACAAAGACAAACAAAAAATACAAACACAAACACACAAAAATTATATCTCTCTTCCCAGTCAATCGGAAGAGAATGATCTGCTCAGATGTCGCCTGCAAGCCCAAAAGATCTGAGTCAACTTAGAAGCCATCCAAACAATCTTTCGCATCCCTAGGTCTTTGACGCTATGATCGAGTTTATCCACCGGTGGAACCGGTGTTCCATCATCCCAAACGAAGTAATGACAGTGATGGGTTGGCTCCAAGGAGCCGCAAACGTAGAACTTCTTGCTAATCTTGTTCGGAGTGTTGGACCACAACTCTGTTGCCTTTAGCCCGCACCTACAGGTGCGAAATGGCACTCCTGGTATCGGACGACATCCTCCCCATATTGGCCCACCAACGATTTGCTTAGCTTCGTCGAATGAGTAATCCGAGTCATTGTGTTGGAAGGCCATATTTTTGGGTGTAGAAACACACTTAGTTAGGACTTGGGAGGGTATCGAATACGCAACTAAATGGAAGACACCCTCTGATTTTATAGACCTTGTAAATTTGTAATGAAGGGTTATGCCTCTTCGCGTGAAAGGTTTTGTTGTTCGAACTCCAAAATTGATTATGCTCTCCCACGTCGGATTTCCTTTATAGTCGACGTCGTAGAGCAATATTCGTGAAGTCAGACGTGGTAGACCATAATCAATTTTGGGGTTCGAGCAAAATTGATAATGATCTTCCACGTGGTAGACAACAAAATTTTGGCCGAACATATATAAATTGGATGTGAATTACACTTCTGCGCAATGGGTTTGAATCTGAAAAAAAAGAAACCACGCGAATTAATTATGGTCTCCCACGTCAGATCTCCTTAATAGCCGACTTCGTAGAACTATTAACACGTCGGATATTCGTGAAGTCAGACGTGGTAGACCATTATCAATTTTGGTCCAACATATATAAATTGGATGTTAATTACATTAAAAACAAACTGAATCTGTGCGAAATTGATGTTCTACCACGTCGGATGTTCGTGAAGTCCAAAGTGGTAGAGTATTATCAATTTTGGTATTTTCAGGCATTTGAGGTTCGAAAAGTGATCAGAGGAGAACGATCGTTGAGCGTCGAAAACTGGACATAGCATTTATACATGAAGCGACACATCATAAAGGAAATTTAATGCGCGTGAAAATACTTTTTGGTTTTTGAAAGAGATCCGGTTTCTACATAAGGCGTACGAATATTTTGAAACGAACACATGTTATCAAGGAACAAATGTGCATCCAGATGAGTGAAGTGTCAATACAGAGTAAATTCAGAGTCTATCGTATGTGTGGAACAAAAGAACATCGCAGACGATGTAAGGAGTTAGAGGTTGTGGAGTCGTCCATAATATTCTGTCGGTGGAGAATGACGAATTGTGTGGAAGACTTGGAAGAGCTCGATGAGAACTGGAAACCCGGTCACATACAAGACAACCAGTGTAGCCCTTGCAGAACCTTTCTTAGAGTTGAAGGACCGAGAGGAGCAACGACGCTGGTTGGTAAAGGACTTCGTGTCGAATTATCCTCGTTGGAGCTAACAAATCTGAAACGTCGGATCAATAGGAAATTTGTTGTTTGTCGACATGTACTCCTTTTCAGATTCACTTGGCAATAAAATTGTGAATGTTTTTTTAAAAAGTTGGATGTCTTTCCTTTGGTTGTTAATTCTTTGTTTATTTTGCAAATAAGTCATACTAGTCCTTTTGAAACGTGAGACCATCCACAAACAACACAGATTTAATACAACTGTAATCAAATGTCGTTCCAGAATGAAATCGGAATCGCAATAGAGTCCAAATTTGGTAGGTAAGATAATCTGGAGTCGATCCAGATTTAATACATCAGAATTCCAGCATCATACAACGTTGGATTCGCTCACGCCGACGTGGGAGTCTAACTTTCCACTAGCGCCTATCACGTCGGCTTTTCTTCCAATCCGACGTGGTCGTGTGCCTATCACGTCGGCTATACGTGACATCCAACATGGTAGATCATTATCAATTTTGGTCGAACCGTT
The DNA here is from genome assembly GCA_963682175.1 of Triglochin maritima. Classification (NCBI taxonomy): domain Eukaryota; kingdom Viridiplantae; phylum Streptophyta; class Magnoliopsida; order Alismatales; family Juncaginaceae; genus Triglochin; species Triglochin maritima. The sequence continues at coordinate 11,489,942 of OY821785.1, forward strand.
ATATAAATTGCATGTGAATTACACTTCTGCACAGTGGGTTTGAAATCTGGAAAAAACAGAAATCAAAATTGATAATGGTCTACAACGTCGGCCTATCTTCAACGCCGACGTGGTAGAGCCATTATCACGTCGGGTAGTCGTGACATCCGACGTGGTAGATCATTCTTAATTTCGCTCACGTCGTATTGGATGAAAATCCATCGTGATAGAGGTTTACCAATTTTGAGAATTCTTTTCATTTTGTTTCAGATTTAAACCCCTTGCACTGAAATGTAACTCACATCCAACAACACAATGTCCAACACAGAGATGTAACTCATACCAACCATTTACTCATTCGTCCACTATTAAACACAGAAATGAAACTCATATCAACTATTAACTCATTCATCCATAAACACAGAAATGTCCAACAAAAATTAACACACTATTTAACTCATGTCCAACACAGAAATGTAACCCGTATTCATCCACTATTTAAACACAACATTCATCAACTATTTACATACAAAAATTTAATGATTGTGAATACTGGACTTTGTAAAATATGACTAACAAAGTAAGCAGACCACCTCTCTCGTGTTTGATCAATTACTTCTTGCAAAAAAGGTTCAAGGTCAGGTTTAAAAACCTACAAAAATAAATTAAATGTTTAAATAATTAAAATAACCTAAAATGTGGAGTTACATATCGTAGATAGCCGTAAATCACAGTCATGCAACCCCATGTTGACAATTTGATCCATATAAGTCATTACGTAGTAACCGCATTCAGTATTTCTAACTTGTTTACGGTACTACAACATTTACAAAAGAAAAATATAATGATTATATCGAAATAATGAAATGGATGCAAATTAATTGTTTCATGGTTTTCTTTCATAATAAATTATTTTACCTTCATGGCATGCCAAGTAGTTTGTTTTTTCTTACTCTTTCTTCCACCCAATATTTTATATATATCCATGGCTCTGTCAAAATTACACAAATGGTTAATTAGACGTTTTAATAATATATGCAACTGTTGAAAAATTAGTTGATAAATTTAAATTAACTATACTAAAACTAACTTACAACTGAACCATAGTCTTCAATTCTTTCCTTGGTTTATTTGATGCCAGAGGATCAAACCAATATGCAACATTAAGACTAGAAACCAAAACGGCCAACATCCAATGATCATTGTAAATCAACTATGTTAAATAACTTTATTATACTCCCTAAAACTAATAAAATAAGTAATATAGAATATAATGAAATACTTACGCCTCACAATATGGTGCTAGAAAAAATGCTTCTCCATTTCATACATAATCTCCGCAATCTTTTGTGGTCTATTGTCTTTACTTGAATTGCCTTGAAACAGGAATATTGTGGGACACAAATAACCAAATTCCTTCCCATGAGGCAATTCATAGAGAAGCCTATTCAAAAAGAAATATATCATAACTAAAATCAAAGAATTCGTAATTCTCATAATTAATATAAAAAAGGACAAAATTACTTACTTCAATTGCACATGGATGATTGTACCACAACTTTTCCATCCTCAAAAATTCCATGACATCGGCAATTATGATAAACAACGTAGATCCGTTGGCATCGTCAGTCATTTTTCCTACAATTTCTTTATTTAACACACTTTTAACAAAAGAATCTTCCTCCTTATGTCGTATGAAATTGTATAACATTTGACAATTCAGAGGAAATTGTCTCTCGTCAAATACAATTTCAATTTCAGATTTCTTGGATGTTGAACCTTCAACCTTTTGAAATTAAAAAACTATATTATTAGAACTTCTTTACATGATTACTATATATATAAAGCATTTAAGAAATTATTAAATTTAAAGTTGATACCTTTGCATTTATTTTAATTAATTAACGAGGCCATTGCAACACCCATCCTTCAAAATCGCCCACCGTCTGAACTTCAGATTCCGAAATTGGTAGGAGTGCATCATCACAGATAGATTTATCCAAAGTCACCTTCAAATTATTTGATTGAATTTGCTCACCATGATGTAACTTTAGGGTGTACACCTTCCCATATGATACAACTCGCATGTCTAGATCATTCATAGGGAGTTCACATTGGGCTCCATCCTATAAATTTCAAGACAAATTTGTCAGATGTACTGCAATGCGAAGTGAAAAATAAATACTTAAAATTTATAATTTTACCTCAAAATGGCCAAGGGTGTCCTGCTCAGATACTTCTTGGGGGAACACCTCTGGAGGTTGTATACTAGAAGAATTACGGGGGGTTCATACATCAGTGGCAATATTGGAGGCAATATCAGTGGAAACTCCAAGGTGTTTATAAAAACTCTTCACCAGGTTTGCCAAGCAGGCAATGAATCTTCTCGTCACATATCGCGTGATCAACTTGGGAATGACTTCGTGAGGATGATGATGACCCAAAGTACTGACGTACTCCTATTCGACTACCTACACCGCGTATTCGCCCAGGATGCTCCTGCTTACCCAAGGTTGTGGACAATATATCATTTCTACCTTGTGAAACAAATTCTCCTTGGGAAGCTTTCATTGAAATTAAGTTCATCCTATAAAACTTAATTTTAATTTTTTTATTAATTAATAACCACATACATACACAAAACATAAAAATTAAAGTTAACTTACGATCCTGGAGGCAACTAGTTCGGACTCTTCATTAATGTAACCGCCTTACATAGTAATACGCGCTCACTTCCACTTTTCTTCTCTAGATATCGTAGATGGAGGTGACAAATTACTTGCCTGCTCTTAACTCATACCCGCTTGCACATCTTCTTCTCTTTGTTTGGAATTTTTTTCCGTCATCATAGCCTCCTCAAGTTTGCGGTGACCCCCTCTAGACAATCTATGTTGAAACTTGTTACTAGATTGTCCTTTCTGGTTCCGCTCTCTTATTTCCTGAAAAAGAATATATTGGATTAATTATCAAATTGAAATTATAAATTCTACGTATTAAACATATTGAGTATATAATACCATAAATTCTGGAGAAAGTCTAATTCTTTTGAGCTCAGCCCATGTCTTCGGTGAAATGAAACTGTAAGTAGCAGAAGGGTCACGGTCCTTATATTCCCCAAAGATAAACATGTTCGTGAGCTTTGTTTTAAAATCTTTCCACCTGTTACCAACATAGGAAATCCACTTCTTCTTCAACACTTTAGTGGATTCAAAAATGAATTTAGCCTACAACCAAAAAACACTTGAAAATTAGAATCAATAAGGGAGGAAATTTTAAATAAAACTAATAAACAAATACATACCGTTATATCCTCCCAAATTTGTTCTTTTAGAGAAAAATCAACTTGTGACCAATTTTCAATACAAATATCAACCTTGGTTCTAGCGACAGTACCCAAATAACTAGGCCAATAAATTTTATTCTCTCCAATCGGATCTAATAGACGATCAAAGTCCAAAGGCAATGGACCTTCACGTTTTACTTTATGTTGAAACTGTAACATAAGAGTTGCTCCCCGTGGAGAACCGAAGTGGAGGCTTCAACAGAATTTTCTTGGTGCTTTTTCTTTCTAAGACTAGGAGCCATTAACCTGAGAGAAGAATTAGATCTACATTCAAGGTTGGAGCCATTTCGATTTCGAATATGGTTAATGACTATGAAGTCCATAAAGGATGAAAAAAATTCAGAATGAATCTCAAACAAACCAATAAAAATTCAGACAAAACCAATCAAAATTCTGGGGAAATGTTTTTTCGAATACCCTACCACGTCGGATACATTTAAGACCGACGTGGGAGACCCCCTACAAAGTCGGATATATTTAACACCGACGCGGGAGACCCTCTACAATGTCGGATAAATTGAACACCTACGCGGAAGACATATAATCAAACTCTAATATTTTCCTTCCGAATGTATGTTTATTAGCCGACAAAAACACGAAACTCGTAATACATTTCCATATGTATGTTAATAGCCAAATAACTTGATGAAAGAAGTTTTTGAGGAAACAAACATTTTTCAACCAAGCAAAAAAAGTAATATTGCCGAAAGCATTTAAGTGAAGACTTACACTTCGGGTGGGTGGAGGAAGAAGTCGCTCGGGGGATGAAGGGAAGAGGATGCTCGGGAAGTAAGGAGAGGTCACGTGGGTAAGTGAAGAGGAATGCTTGGTGTATAGTGAAACGAAGGGTTTTGTGTTTCAGAGAGGCTTGGGTTTGAGAATATGGATCGTTATGGGTAACACTACCACGTCGGCTTAGTTATGGGCGACGTGATAGAGTTATGACCCAACATGGTAGTGTATGAATAACTAAAAAAATATTAAGCTAAACCTTCCACAACGGTCAAAGTAAACGCCGACGGGGTAGGGTTACACTACCACGTTAATTTCGTTTTAGCCGGCGTGATAGTGTGGGTAGAATATAGTTATATATGTTTGGATGTGAATTACACTTATGTAGGTGGTTTTTTGTATTAATCCCTGACTTGTTTCCATCACCTCACTTGTCTTCCGTCACCAAGAAACCCTTGCGTTTGGTAACACTACTACTATTCACTGGTTTCTTCCCCAAAAATGCCCAACGATGCTCTTCTTAAGGCGCGAGGCAACCACCCCCTCCTCCCCAAATTTATCGTCTCCACCTCACCACAGGACCAAGACCTTCTCGTCATCGTTTGCCCTTCACATCGCATGTCATCGGCTTCGATCACCGCAGAATCGATTATGTTCCGATGACCGACTTGCATTTGTGGACTTCCTGCTTATCGTGGTACCTCACGCACATTGAGGACCCCCGGTAGGGTCATCTATAGTTGTGGCTCCGACAACGTGAGTATCCCTTTCGGTGTGTACGATTTTTTGGTTTGTGATTTTGGGCTTTACCCCTAACTTGCCATTTCCCATCAGCCGACACTTAGATGCGGCTACTTCCGCTGGGTCGACCAAATGACATTCCACGATGATGGAACGGAGGTCTACCAGGCATCTCGTCCTGTGGTGTTCGAAGCCCGTGACGTTCAGCTGTCAAACCCAATTCTAGAAGTTGCCCGACAACTGGAGGCTCTAGAGGACGAAGTTGCTATGCTTCACTACCTTCATGCTCCTACCCGTGTGCAACTGTGGACCTTCTCCCTCTTCATGTTGGTAGTCATTCTTGTACTCCTCCTTGTACGCCTCGTTTGAGGTGTGTAAGGGGGGTAAGTCGGGGGGAGCTTCATCCCACACATTTTGTTTTTGGTGGGAATGTGGGGTGGTAGGATGTCGCGGTTGTCGCATTTGTTTAGGAATTAGGTTCACTTTTATTTGTCTTTCATGTATAAAAGTATTGCTTCTCTAATATTATTAAAGGCTCCCTCGACGATTAACAATTTTTCAACATGTGATTATATATATAGTGTTTCTGATATTTATATTGAGCTGTCTTTTTTTCTCGATGGGATATGCATGATGTTGATGATGAATATATGTACGTTGCTCTTCTGATCAAGTTGGTTGGTCAAGTTGCGAGTTATTGGAGTTGGTTTGTTTATTGCCTTTTGATTGTGATTATGCAGAATTTGGTGCATTTTTAGCTTTTGGTTCGTAGTGTGTGTTGAACCCGAAATTTATGTTGGTATACCACGTCAGATTGCTTTCATATGCGACGTGGTATACCAATAGTCACGTTGGATATGCATGATATTGAACGTGGTAGACCCAATCAAACAGTTTATTAAATGTTGGTCTACCACGTCGGATTTCATTTATATGCGACGTGGTAGAATGCCTATCACGTCTGATTTACATGTCATCCGACGTGGTAGATGCAATATAAATTTTAGTTTTATAAATTCGATGTGAGGCTCGTGTAGTGGGTTTAAATTTGAAAAAAATGAAATTGGTATTTGGTCTACAACGTCTGATATCATTCACTTTTATATAAAATGTTGGTCTACAACGTCGGATTGCATTTATATGCGACGTGGTAGAATGCATATCAAGTCTGATTTACACGACATCCGATGTGGTAGGTACAATATCAATTTTGGTTATATAAATTGGTTGTGAGTTATGCTCCTGTAGTGGGTTTAAATCTGAAAAAAAACGAAATTGATATTTGGTCTACAACATCGGATATCCTTCACATTCGAGGTGGTAGAGATAATATCACGTCGGATATGCATGACATCCGATGTGGTAGACCGAATATCAATAGGTCGAACACAGTTGGATAAATGGGTTCTGAGTTACACTTTCTGTGCAGGGGGTTTGAATCTGAAACAAAACAAATAAAGTAGGACACACAAATAATTCACACAATACAAAGCCACCTGTTAAACTCACAGTACAAAGCCACCTGATTAAAAACCATGAGACATATCCACACAATTATTTGAAGTTTATTACAACATGTTTTCTAAAAAATTACCATACTCAAAGCAATACCACACAAATTAAAGAAATTCTACTGATTACAAGTCAGTTACAACATTATTTCATACAAACAAAATAAAGGAAATATAAATAAAAATAACGTTTGCTACACACTCTCATTAGGAAACCGCTCTTTGTACTCCATTTCCATCCAAGTAAGTCTGCCTGCTTTGTCTAGTAAGTTCGCGAAGACCATCCTGTTCATTTTTTTCTTGAAAAGATTCATGGTGTGCAAGAAAACTCTACTTGTAGACGGTGTCCCTGTGTCTGTCAACAATGTCGTGCAATGCTCAAAAGTAGGCCCATCTTCTTGACGTCTACCGCTAAGCATGAGTGTCCTATACTCAGCGTCCACTTCTGACCGGTGTCGGTGTTCTGCCAATTGTTGTATGCTACTAGAGGCGGAGCTTAAAGCGTCATTGCTTGAGTCTATGCTGATTGAACTTCGTCTTCTTCGCTTCTTTGAAATAGGAGCATCATTGTCCTCCACCAGGCACGGTTGAGATTTTTCAGTAGCCCTTTGTTGGGGACTGATGACATCATCAAATTCCGGTCCGCAATCATTGGAGTAGCTATCCACAATAAAGGAAGATGACAATACTTTGTTGTTAGCAACGCAATTAAACCTTCTTGTGGGTGTGACTTTTTCGAACAACTCATCGCACAAATTAGGGAATTGTAGGCCTTTAGACCTCAACCCTTCGCATTGAGGATGTGCCTGAAAAAACAAATAATCAAATTAGATGAAATTATAACATAGGTGTTTGTGCTATTTCAAATTAAATTTAATACCTTGATGAAATCTGTCCAACGGTCATCATCTAAGGTGTACGTGTCTCGTTCATCATCCCAACCGGTACCGATCATCGAGCGTAAAGTGCTCCAACCTTGCCATTCTGTTCTTATTTTGTTCCAATGATTCTTAAATTGTTCTTTCGTGTATGACAAGCCTGTTTGTTTGGCAAATTCTGTAATTAAATTTTCATACCCTGTCTTATCTAACGATTCACTCGGTCGGTTACCCAACCGAACCTGTTCTGCACAAATCCTAAGGAAGGTCTCATGGTGACGTTTGTTGGTCCACATAGCATGTGTTATTCCATTACCACATTTTCCTCTCTTTCTTTTTGAAGAACGAACGGTCTCCACCACCAACGGGGTAACTATGTCGGTGCAAGGGGTAGTGGTTATTTGTGGAGGGTTTAGGCCAAAGCTTGTGGACGGTGATGGATGGCTAGGATTGTAACCCATTGGAGCAAAACTAAATTGTTGGGTTTGAAATGGAAATGGACCACTAAACTGAGATTGCATTTGGGCAGAAAGGGGGGGTTGTACCGGTCTGAATTGGTAGTGGTTGAGGAAGTTGTTTTGGCTAATAATTGGCACTATGGTCTGTGGATTGTTTGGGAACGGTGTGTTGTGGAACATGAGGTCGTCTAAATCGAAAGACTCGTCGGGACGAACATCAGAAGGAGCATCCATCCTGTGTTGATTGAACACAACAATAAAGTAGAAAAGAATGTAATTTAAAACTGCACATATATTATAGACATCAAAAGGGTCAATGTTGTTACAATTTTTACAACTTAACACTACCAAAAAATACAACAAATGTCATTCCAAACCTCTACTTTCGGCTATCAATCACAAATTGAATCTCTTCTAATGGACATGGTTGTTTCATCAAGTTGACAATCCATTCCCAACCGAACTTCCTCATTTTCGGGGTCACCAACTACTTATTGTGTTTGGAATTCCAATATAATTTCGTCGTTCTGTCGTTGTTCGATAATGTAATTATGCAGACCCATTGCACAAATGACCAACTTCACTTGTTTGCGCATAGGGAAAGATGGCATCTTTTTTTAAACTGTCCACATTTTCTTTAACACACTGAATGCCCGTTCAATTATATTCCTCAATGATGAATGCAAGTGGTTAAACAACTCCTTCTTCCCCTTAGACTCAGGTGCTCAAAACTGGGGGATAGGGTACCTTGTGTTTCTATAAGGAGCCAAGAAACCTTCTCGATTCGGGTGTCTGGCATCCACGAGGTAGTAGTTGTCTGGAACAAGTACCATATGTTTTGGTTAATGGGGTATACAATTTTTTATAATAAAATGAGATTTGAAATAATTATTAGGATTGAGACTAACCCAAGAAACTAGGGAAGTTATTTGCTTTGTCTACTAAGACATGGTTGAGTAATTTGCAATCATGAGCACACCTCTCCCATCCCGCGGAAACAAAAGTGAACCTCATATTGAAGCCACAAACCGCTAGAACATTTTGAATGCACCTTTCCAGGTCCCTACCAGATTGATAAGGAATTTGCATGTCAATGGGAACAAATGCATCAACATGTGTCCCGCCGAGAGCCCCAATACAGTCTTTAAAGTACGAAAAATATTTCCCACCACAATCCTCTACTATGTGTTGGAGAGTTGTGGCTAGACTTGTATATTGTTTGATCATATTACATGCCCACTCAAACACAACATCAGTTACCTCATCAAAATACCAACTTATGTTTGCCCGGAATGTTGCAATCTTGATTGTAACGACCTATTACTGTCACCGTGACCTAAAGTTCTTAAGAAAATGTACATTTGCTCCTCTACCTTTAGTTGCTATTTGAATCCTTTAGCTTACCCGAACATCTAAAAAATTCACATAGATTTTTTAAACTTTGAAGCAACAATCTACAAGCATCATAACAAATCCTATAATGTCCGAACATCAAGTCAACTATAATATGAGCGCCGGTGAATGGGGCAGTTTGCACTAAATTCCGAGGAACTTTCTATAATCCAAATTGTTCCTCACAAAGCAGTAGGAATGATGACATTACAAACAACTCTTCGTCGTAATCTACTGCTACCAGGGAATTAGAAGTCATTCCGTACCTTACCAAAAAATAAAAATATGTAAGCCCAAATGTTAACAACGTTTAATTGAAGTTGAATAGGACAAATCATATAAATTTTGGAAACTTTGAGGAATCAATCTACAGGCGTCATTATGAATATAATATCGGTGTATCCCCTGCCATATAATATCTATATACATGCAACTACGTTCACAACAAATGATTCTTGAAGTTATGCAAAATATTCAAGATTTGGGAGAATTGACTAATCTAATTATGCAAACTACAAATAAACATTTACCATGGTAACTACTCAAACGTTCACCAAATACATTACATATCCATGAAAAAATATAAAGAACAGCAGTACCATAACTCCTGACCGAAAAAGCAACCACTTCCTAAACTTGGCAAGAAACTAAACAAATATAACAAAACGAATTCGAGAATCCACAGCACAAACGCACAACTACCAAACCCGAATCCATCAATTTCTCTTCTGAACACCCCAATCCATCAAAATCCCCACTAAACCCTTCCACATTAGTAACATCACTACATCCCTCACCTTCCTCCGGTTTTTACCCCTTGCAAACCCGTAGATAGGACCAACAAATCCACAACCTTAATCATTTGAACAAGTAATCCATAATCTTAATCCACGACCAAATATTCTTATAGTTTGTTAAACATGCAACTACGATCTAAGAACATGTTTGTACAAGTTAGGCTAACTTTTCCGGATTTGGGAGTGTAAGTGGAAGTGGGTTACCTCTACCTATGGGTAGTTAACAGAGGGAGAAAGGTTGTGTTGGTTCCACGACGGCGAGAGGAGATCTGGAGGACTTGGGGTAGGAATCTTCACTTCTCGGGTCGGTGCATGAGGTAGGAATCTTCTGAGTTTATACATTTCTCTGGTCTGGGTTTGAATTTGAACCAAAACAAAGCAGAATCCAAAATTAATTATCACGTCAGATATGGAAAACTCGACGTGGTAGATCCATTATCACGTCGGTTTATACATGACATCCAACAGGGTCATGTTTAATTTTAAGTCAAACCGCAGCCAACCTCTCACCTCTCCGAGCACACTGCTAGGTTACTTTGTTTCTCAGGCTCACATCCTCCGTGATCTATCTGGTCTTCGTCCTCTTCAGGCTCATATCAACTTGAACAAGGTCCCTCTTTTAGACGATTTTTGGTTGTTTTCTCTGGTTTGGTTGATTTTGTGGATATTGTCTACTTATTTTGTGGATTGTTTCGCTCACCCCTCAGACCTAACCCCATAACACCTATCCGAGCACACCGCAGCTAGACTCCACTATATCTCTCTCTCCGTCCTCTTTAGGCGCACATAAACTCGAACAAGGTCCCCTTTTCCATGATTTTTGATTTCTCAGTTTGGCTGATTTGTTGATCTTGTCTGCCTATTTTTTGGATCTTTTGGATCAATCCACTTCTCCGATTTTTAATGGTTTCTTGTGATTTTATGGATATGCTTATCTTGCCCGAATTTTAAGGGTTTCTTGTGATTTTGTGGATCTCCTTATCTTGCATGGGGATTTTGGATTTGGTTAATTTAGTGTTAATATGCAGTGGTTCATTTTATATCATGATATTTTATGTTGTTGTGTAGATAAAATGAAGCAAAATTGGATTTTTGCAAGTCGATTGAGTGATGAGTATGAGTACGGAGTTGATAAATTCCTACAGTTTGCACAAAAGAATGCGCATTTTAGAAACGAGGGAAAGGTCTCATGTCCGTGTAGAAAGTGTCTTAACATGTTCTTAAGAGATGTAAAAGAAATCAAGGCTCATCTGTTTGAGAAAGGTTTTGATGAAGGTTATACATGTTGGATATGGTATGGTGAGAATGAAATACATAAAGAAAGTGATAGTCCTTCAGAAAAAGATGTTAATGATGATGATCGGTTAGAAGATATGATTCAAGATGTTGCCGAAAAGTTTGATAATAAACCACAAATACTTATTAATTTGTTGTTAGAAAATGAAAGACCTTTGTATCTGGGTTGCAACAATTTCAGTAGATTGTCTGCAGTGTTACGGTTATATACCTTGAAAGCCTCGAACGGTTGGAGTGATGTCAGTTTTACTGCCTTACTTAAGTTGTTAAAAGAAATTCTTTCAGAAAACAACGAACTTCCAAACCGTACATATGAGGCAAAAAAAAATCTTGTGTCCAATGGGTATGCAGTACCGGAAAATACATGCATGTCCAAATGATTGCATATTATATAGGGCTCAATATGGAAATCTGCATTGTTGTCCGGTATGTAACGCGTCACGGTATAAACCAAAAAAAATTGTGAGTGGTGATGTACGAGTACAAGGGCCGCCTGCGAATGTGTTGTGGTATCTTCTAATCATTCCAAAGTTGAAACATTTGTTTGTCTGCTCCGCGGATTCAAAGAATCTTACCTGGCACGTAGATCGTGATAAAGCAAATAATCAGATGCTTCGACATCGTTTTGATTCTCCGTAGTGGAAGAAGATCGATTCAGAATTTCCGGTGTTCGGTCAAGAATCGAGAAATCTAAGACTTGGTTTGTGTACTGATGGAATGAATCCTTACGGGAGTTTGAGTAGCCTTCATAGTTCGTGGTATGTTCTACTAGTGATGTATAATCTACCTCCATGGTTAAGCATGAAACATAGATACATGATGTTGTCTTTAATGATTTCTGGTCCAAAACAATCAGGCAATGACATAGATGTGTATTTGGGTCCCCTGATTTATGACTTGAACAAATTGTGGAATGATGGTGAGCAAGTGTGGGATGCTTACCGTCAACAATCATTTACAATGCGCGCGATGATATTTTGCACAATTAATGACTTCCCTGCATATGGAAATCTGTCTGGCTATTCTGTGAACGGGCACAAAGAGTGTCCTATCTGTGAAGAAAACACATGTTCTTTGCAGTGCATGGCAGTAAGACAGTTTATCTTGGTCATCGCAAATTTCTTCCTATGTATCATCTGTATCGTAAAATGAAAAGGGCAATTAACGGGAAGCAGGAATTCGAAGAACCTCCTACAGAAATCAGTGCAAGACAAGTTCTTGAGTGGGTGAAGAACATTGAATGCAAATTCAGCAAGCCTTAGAAACGTGGAAATGATAAGAGTAGCTGGAAAAAAAATCACTTTTTTTAACCTTCCTTATTGGGAGACTTTGGAAGTCAGACACTGTATTGATGTGATGCACGTCGAAAAAGATGTTTGTAACAGTTTGTTAGGAACTCTTCTTAACATACCGAGTAAGACTAAAGATGGATATACTGCCAGACTTGATTTAGTTGAACTTGGTATTCGAGAAAAATTGGCTCCAGAGAGTAAAGGTACTCGCAAGTATTTACCACCAACCTGTTGCACTCTGTCTAGAAAGGAGAAATTAGCTTTGTGTCAGTGTCTACATGGTCTTAAAGTGCCACAAGGGTATTCGTCAAATATTAGCAGACTTGTTTCAATGAAAGATTTGAAACTAATTGGTTTGAAGTCTCATGATTGTCATGTGTTTATGCAACAATTGTTACCAGTTGCCATTAGATCGATATTGTTGAAACACGTTAGACATGCTATTATCAAATTTTGTTTGTTCTTTAACAAGATTTGTAGCAAATTAATTGATCCAAAGTATTTGGATAAGTTGCAGAATGATGTAGTTGTTATGATATTTCAGTTGAAGATGTACTTTCCGCCGTCTTTTTTTGACATTATGGTTCATTTGGTGATTCATCTCGTTAGAGAAGTTAAGCTACTTGGTCCGGTATTTTTGAGGTGGATGTATCCTTTTGAGCGTTACATGGGTGAGTTGAAAGATTATTGTATGAATCGACGAAGGTCAGATGCTAGCATCGTTGAAGGTTACATATCTCAAGAGGTAATTGAGTTTTGTAATGAGTACTTGGCTCATACTAAGAGTGTGGGACTTCCTAAGAACATACATGAAAATAGGATTGAAGGTAAAGGTACACGTGGCCCGAAGATGATAGACTCAAAAGGTGAGGATCTCTTAAAAGCGTATTTCTATGTGTTGTGCAATTCTGATGAAGTCCAACCTTATTTGGATGAGCACATGACCATAGTGAGGGAAAAACATTCTTCTTGGACTGATCAACAAGTAATTAATGCTCATAATAAGGCTTTCATTGATTGGTTCGGGGATACTGTGTACAGTCGTAATGTTTTTGAAAATTTGAAGTGGTTGGCAAACGAGCAAAATCCTATAGTAACATCTTATAATAGCTATGATATCAATGGTTTTTCTTTCTATACCAAAATGGAGGACGAGAAAAGCACAATGCAGAATAGTGGGGTCACTTTGGTAGCTGAATCGTTACACATCTGTAGTTCTAAAGATAAAAATCCAATATATGCCAATATGTCTTATTATGGTCAGATTGAAGAAATACGGGAGCTGAATTTTACTAAATTCAATGTTATGGTATTTAAATGCAAGTGGGTGGACAACAAGAACTGTCTTCAAGTTGATGATTTAGGGTTTACTTTGGTAAACCTTAAAAAGGAAGGTTTTAAGGAAGATCCTTTCATTCTGGCATCTCAAGCAAAACAAATATTTTATGTAAAAGACTCGTGTGCTAATGAATGGTTGGTAGTTTTAGAAGGAAAATGGCAAATTGTGGTTAAAGAAGATGTTAATGAGATTGGAGAAATGCCCCCGTTTGCACAAGTACCTGAACTTAAATCGCTCGATGACGATAGAACTGTTGACAACTTAATTATTCGAGATGATCATCATGAAGGAATATGGATCGAGGATCCTATGAGCAAAAAATGAAAACGTCAAAACTAAAGTTTCATTGTATGTTGTAGTATTAACTAGAGCATTTGTATATTTTGAATTGAATGTTGTCCATTTGATAGATATGATTGTTGTTATTGGTGGACTGAATACGTTGTGAGAGTTACATACTTGTTTGGCAGATATGAATGTTGTGAATTGCTTGATTGAATATGAACTGTAGGGTTTGAGTCTGAAATAAAGGTATCAAACAAATAAAAAATAAGAGAAATAAGAGAAATGTCCTACAACGTCGCTCCGAGAAAATAACCGACGTTGTAAACAATCTAGCACGTCGGTTGTAAATACCAACGATGTTGTAGGATATTTCTCTTTTTTTAATTTTTATTAAAGAACCTACCACGTCGGTCCACAATTATTCCGACGTTGTAGGGGATTTCTGTTTTTTTATTAAAGATCTGACCACGTCGATTGTATAAACACACCGACGTGATAGGGGCCATATTACTACGTTGGTTTTTTTTAAAGCGGGCGTAATAGAGGGTCTCTAGCACGTCGTTTGTAAATACCATCGATGTTGTAGGATATTTCTTTTAATTTTTTAGTCTTTTATATAAAAGAACGTACCACGTCTGTCGTCAATAGAATCGACGTTGTAGGGGATTTTTGTGTTTTTTATAAAAGATTTGAGCACGTCGGTTGTATAAAAACACCAACGTGATAGGGGCCTATTACGACGTCGGTTTTTTATTAAAAAGAACGACTGAATTTTACAACCGACGTGAAAGGACACCCTTTTTACCCGAGTACCACGTCGGTCATGCAAGGTGGTCAACCCGATGTTGTACCACCACTACCACAACGGATGTTAGACCGACGTGAAGGAGTACTCTTGTATAACGTCTCTCACCTACCACGTCGGTCAACTAAGCCGCTCAATCCAACGTTGTACCCCCTTAATATCCGACGTTATACCCTTTTTTCCAGCAGTATGTGTCACATTTGTATTATATATTCATTTCTTGATTTCTTAAGCTAATTATAAATATGTAACATAACAGAAGTCACATTGTGCACATTATAATTTTTCTTATCAATGGTCCACTAATATCATCACTCATGTAACGAGGGGCAATGATAATCTTTTAACAAACTACCTTTTCCAACATAAGTCATGATTAACCAACCATTGCATTTATCACAATACTTATTGTCAACTTTTGACAATAATCAAATTAAGCACTTCCTATGTGAAAAGACAGTCGCGTATCTTAGGAATCAAGACACAGTGAAATATTAATGACACAACACAATTCCATAATTTTTCACTTCCTAAGTCTATTCAATATATAAAAATAACAATTTTTCTCTTTTATATACTCGTGTCGTTAAATATTTGTAGAGCTACAGTACTTTTTGACCAACAAGACGATTTTATCTCAGTTATTAATGTTACATGTCAATTACCATGATTGTGAATAACTTTTGATTTATGTAAACCATTATCTTTTAAAGTCTCTTCCTTAACACTTTCAAAAGACGAATACATTAATCAAAAGGAACAAAATGTTTGCACATTCAATTCATAATAATTGACATATAAAATAATACTTTTAGAACACATTCATTTCAAGGTTTTGGTGTATTATTTGATGTGGAGTTATATTCTTTTTCACTTTCATTTTCTATAAACGAACGTGGTATGTTTGTTGTTGCATTGATTTCGAAAAATTGACGTAGAAAGTGGGACGCAAGAGAACTATTTTGTAGTAGTGTGCATACGTACGGAAGATGTAAGAGAGGATATGAGGTCTTGATTGCTTCCCGGTAGTATAATATCATCAACATAAACAAAAAGAAATATGCAATCAGAACTTTGATGCAACATAATTAAAGAAGCGCCACATGGGCATCCATGAAAACCCATGGTAAGAAGATGAGAGCTAAATTTATGATACCATGCGTTGATACCGTGTAAAAATTGGTCCACAGCATTCCTATTTTAGACCTAGCTATAATCGTGAGTCACATAAGTGGAAAAAAAATTACGACTTATACCTTATCAAATTATAAAAGCCTACTTAAATTAGTTTTGCCGAAGTTTTAGTTGTGATTTTGGATACTCGAGATTCCATAGAAAGAAAGAAAAAAATTGGAGAGAGGGAGAAATAGATTAAGTTGTGTTCGGACTAGCATATGGAGTTGATTCTTTCTAGCGAAATACGTTTCCTACTCAAATTTTCAGAACTGAATTGTTATTCATCGTTAAATCAACCCCAACCAATTACCATTTTGCCCTTCTATCCTTTTTACTTATATAACTCTCCATTTCACTCTCCTAACACCACTCTCTTCATATTACACTCATATTCACCCAAAATCATGTCTCGGAGGCCCGAAAAAGAACCAGCGGACGCTCCGGTCTATTCGAATCTGGTAAAATGCCTTGTTTAGTTTTTGTAAATTAAAAAAAAAGTTTTGGGTCGGGCGTTCGGGGGAGACGCCCGACCGAACATGTGGGCGCCCGTAGGAGCCCCCCCCCCCCCCCCCCCCCCGAAGGGGACGACTTCACCTGGACGATCTGAGATGTAGTCGCGACCCCTCCACATGTTATGCAAATTATTTGCAGTGGTTCAGTAGGTGCTCACATCTAGTTATCGTTCGCAGTACCATACTGAGACCGGAGAGACCACTGGATAGGACATGTGGTGATGCGGTAAATTTATCTAATTTAATTTTTATTTTTATGTATATTTTGTTTTTATTGTTAATGTACGCTAATATTTATGTTACTTACAGTGGATGAGTAGGGTGATACCATATACGCAGCCATTCTAGCAGCATAGGGACCAGATGTCGAATGAGGTGACGAGAGTTGCATGTACAGATTGGGATGGCCTCATATATGAGTGGAACAGTCAGTTGAGCATCTCGAACCAGGATTCGGATGATAAGTTGTAGTTGGCTAGCCACTTATTTATTTTATTATATGTTGAACTGGTACTACATTTGTTGTTATTTGCTTATCTGTTGTACTCTTATTATTTATTTCTGACAAACATATTTTCTCCTTATTTGTTTATCTGTTGTACTTTTATTATTTATTTCTCACGATCATATCGTAGACCTGTCACTACTACAGAAAAGGTAATATACGTCGGATGTACGGGGGTATATATGTCGGATATAAGCACTCACAGATCCAACGTCTATGTGTACGTCGTCTATACATAGACGTCGGTCGTGAAAAATCCGACGTCTATACTTAACGAATATACGTCGGCTATCTGTATCAGCCGACGTCTCTACTTAAAGAATAGACATCGGCCTTTCTCTATGACGGACGTCTATTTTTTAAGTATAGACGTCGGTGAAATAACAGACAACGTCTATTCCTAAAGAATAGACGTCTGATAATACCTAAAGCCGACGTCTATTTGTTTCTTCAGAGGAATACACGTCGGTTGATACAAACATCCGACGTCTATTCTTAAACCTGGACAAAAAAAGCATCCTGCAAACTTGTATTTAGTTATCGTATTCGTGTACATACAACATGCACCAAATTCGTTCACAAATACTCACACTTTCATCCACATGTACATACAAGGACAAACACACAAGCATACACGCACAAACACAAACATACAACCATACATGCACAAACACAAACATACAAGCATACACAATCATTCAACACACTTGCAATTAATTCATACATAAACAATTGGCATTCATTCTAAAATTAAGGTGATTATTTAAGGCATAAATTGTAGGTTTGTAATACAAGTGAACTTGTTAACTAAATTACAAAAAAAATGCTAGTGACAGGAGAACATCTTAGTTCATCAACATGTTTCAGATAAAATAGTGAGTCCATCGGTCGCGAGTTTCATCGAGCTCCTGTTGCGAGAAGGGATCACTACTTTTTGGGAAGAGCAATCAAAAAAAATATGTAAAAATTGTAATAACTAAATATTGAAACTACAACTATATAAGTGAATAACAATCTACATTACCTCAGATAGGCATACGTCTTGAGTTGTCAATTCGAGGATTTCCTCCATGTATCTCATCACGTAGTAACCACATTCCGTATTTTCAACCTGCTTCCGGTACTACAAACATAGAAATTCGCTAAATATATGTTCCTAACTTAATTAACAAAATGGGAGAGAACGTACTCTCATTCCATGTCATGTTATTCCTGTTGTTTTTTTGGTTGTTCTCCTGCCACCTAAAGCTCTGTAAACCTTAATTGCCTTGAGTAGCAGAAGTTAAACCTTCATTCAATAATACTAATAAAAATCCACGAATTACAAATACGATAACTAAAACGAACTTACAAATTTAGACGTTTCTTTATTGAGTCCCTTGGTTTATTTCACCCCAACGGATCAAACCAATATGCCGAATTAGTCCTGGGGCATACAATGACAAGCATCCAATGAGCCGTGTTATATATATAATTAGAAGCTTATTACAAAATAAAATTCCACTTTGAATTACAGAGTTTACCTCTCATGATAAAGGAGCAGATAATATCTTTTATCTTCTTCTTTCAAGAGAGTCCCAAGCTGACCCGATTTATCATCATTCCCGTATATATATGTAGATGGACTGATAAATCCAAATACTTGATCGTCGGGAAAGACTGACCTTCTGGCGTCATAAATATGTCTACAAGTATAAAAATTATAAATTTATTACAGTTTCGATAAAATTATTCAATACATTTCATTGTATACCAAAGAAAATACTTACTTTACTTGCACGTCGATAATCATGATACACAATGAATCCATCGCGAAGAACTGTATGCTATCCTCTTTGGTGACGTATAAAGCTGGAGGCAACCCTTTATCCCCCTCAAACTCCCAGCTACTTAAGGATTGTGCTTCCCAACCTACCATACATTGATACAAAATTTTGCACCTACTTGGAAGCAAATTAATGTTGATCGGAGATTGGTTGTTTGACATTTTGCTCTGGGGGCTTGACACCTTACAGATATATATACAACCGTTAAAATACAATTGTTAACAAATTTGAAGTTTAACGTCTTTCAAAATTAAACTTTACTTCATGTTTGTCGTTTATCTCTACTAAATAACTAGGTCACCTCACGAACCCACCGATAGCATCGCTGAGAGTAACAATCTCTTCTTCCGGAAATGGCACCAAAGCACCAACATCTAAGCAACTCTCAACTGCAACCTTCACTTCTCCATCTCCCACCTCTGTAAAGTGGTGTCTGGAGATGTTATAAACTTTCCCGTGCCCCACCAATCTTCGATCAGGGTCTTCAACAAATAAAGCACATCTAGATCAATCAGCAAACTTTCCGAACGAGGGACCACCGACGAGGGCCAATTCTCGAGAATGAGACACGAAATCATGATGATTCTTCGGAAGTCCAACAGTTTTGGTGTTTGCTAGCTATCCAGTGCAAAACTCGATAACCTCCTCAGCTATGTATCCTTCAACAATACTAGCATCTGGTCTTTCACGATTTTTACAATAACCTTTCAACACTTTCATATAACGCTCGAAAGGATACATCCACCTTAAAAAAACTGGTCCACACAATTTAACTTCTCTAACCAAATGAATAACTAGATGAATCATAATGTCACCACAATTTCATTCTGCAACTTATCTAACTGCACGGGATCGACCACTTTACTGCAAATCCTATTGAAAAGGAATACAACTTTATTATTGCATATCTAACATCTTTTGGTAATATGAATCTCAGTGCTACAGGTAACAACTGTTGCATTAAAGTGTGACAATCGTGAGACTTCATCCCCACAAGTTTCAAATCCTTCATAACAACAAGACTACTGATATTTGAAGAATAACCTTGTGGACCCTTACATCATGCAAACACTGACAGAGAATTCTTTTCTCCTTTCTATACAATGTATAGCTAGCTGGAGGTAAGTAATTCCGGTCACCTTTCTTCTCTAGTGCCAACATTGCTCGTATACCAAGATCAACAAGATCAAGTCTTGCATTATATCCATCTTTGGTTTTACCAGGGATGTTCAACAGAGTGCCAACAAGACTATCACAAATGTTTTTTCTCTATGTGCGTCACATCAATACAATGTCTAACTTCTAAAGTTTTCCAGTAAGGGAGATCAAAACATATGGATCTTTTTTCCAACTAATTTTGTCGTTTGCTCGTTTGTATGATTTTCCAAATTCACATTCAATGTTCATTACACGTTCGTACACCTTTTCGACACTGATTTCAACTGGCGGATTCTGAAACTCTTGTTTTTCGTTAATTGTCTTCTTCAACCTACGATAAGGGTGGGAGTTCGGCAAAAATGTCTGATGACCAAGATAGACGGTCTTAGAACCATTTACTAGTTGCAAAGAGCATGTATTTTCTTCGCAAATTGGACAAGCTTTATGACCTTTGACTGAATATCCAGACAGATTACCATAAGCTGGAAAGTCATTAATCGTGCAAAATATCATTGTCTGCATTACGAACGACTCCTGACGATAAGAATCAAAAACTAGCTCTCCGTCATCCCACAATCTCTTTAGGTCATCAATTAAAGGTCTTAAATAAACATCGATGTCGTTTCCAGGTTGTTTCGGACCAGAAATCATTAAGGACAACATAATATATTTGTGTTTCATGCATAACCACGGGGGCAGATTGTAAATTACAAGCAGAACAGGCCAAGAACTATGAATGCTACTCAAACTACCGAAAGGATTCATTCCGTCAGTACAGGCCAAGTCGTACATTCCTGGATTCTTCACCAAACACATGAAAGGCAAAATCTATTTTTTCCACTGAGGTGAATCTGCAGGGTGACGTAGCAACTGATCATTTGGTTTCTCACGATCAGCATGTCATGTCATATTCTTAGAATCCTCCTTACCCGCAAACAAACGTTTAAACCTTGGTATTATCAGAAGATACCACAAAATCTTAGCAGGAGGTCCTTTGATTTTCTTCTCATCAGCCTCGTAATTGTGGTTTGGTCCACTACGTTTCATTTTGTATCGTGCAACATTACATCTGGGACAGGAATGTAAGTTTTCAAACTCACCCATATACAATATACAATCGTTCGGGCATGCATGTATATTCCTATATTCTATTCCCATATGACACAACACTTTCTTAGCATCATAAGTTCTATCTGGCAACTCATTATCATCTGGAAGCATCTCTTTCAATAACTTCAACATTGATGTGAAACTGACATCGGACCAACCATTTCGAGTTTTTAAATTGTACAACTTCAACACCGCTAACAATCTAGTGAATTTTGTACAACTCTTATACAACGACTTCTCATTATCACTCAACAAATTACCAAGTAAATCAGGGTTGGGCGAAAACTTTTCAGCCATATCCTGAAACCATTTCCTCTAAGTAATCTTCCACACTAACGTTGTCTCCGTCATTCTTGGAATGACTAAATGATTTATTTTCGCCGTGCCATATCCACCGTCTGTAATTTGGGTTGAAACCTTTCTCAAACAAATGATCTTTCATTTTCCGAAAAGTCAGCACTGACATATTATGACACTTATTGCATGGACAATACGCCATGTCATTGTCTTTCATTTTTTTGAATGTTTTGGCAACCTCTAAGACATATTCACTTTGTTCTCATACTCGTCACTCAATCTGTTTGAAATAATCCACTCTCGATTCATTTCAATCTAAACATTAACAAAAATGATAGTTATTAGTATAGGAAATAAATAAAATTTCAATTTCAAAGAATGTGTTCGTAGATGAGAAGATTCGGAGACATTAAGATGAGAAAAGAATGACTCAGAGGAGAGGAGATGAAGTCCTTAATCTAGCGTGGGAATAAGGAAGGTTAGAAACTTAACTAAGCAATCAAGGCCAAAACAAGCCTAAAGTCCACTATAGGTCCTTAGTAATAGACGACGCCTAACTTTGAGGTCCCACCGAGGACCACTAGTCTGTAGGAAATCAAGAACCCGGGGGTCCCTAATATCTTAGGGAGACTAGATGGGCAATGACGTTCAGGCCGAAACGGTCTTAAACATCGAGGACCGCTAATCTGTAGGAAATGAAGAACCCAGAGGTTCCTAAAATCTCAGGGAGACTAGATGGGCAACGACATTCAGGCCATAACGGTCTTAAACGGTTTCCTCTCTTGAATGTATCTGAAAATCCTAGGGGCCAACGTCTAATTGATTTTATTAAGGCTCTTTTATTAAGTGGTTTTGGGCCAAGGAAAGGGTGATGAAATCCCCCACCTCATCTCCTATAGGTGACTGCCCCCTAAGTGTTTTTCATACCTTAATCTAACAAACAACACACCAAACAAACACTCACCTCACTCTTGTTCCAATGCAAGTCCTACTAACTAATGTGTGCTTTCTAATGAATGATAAGTGAAAGATATTACGTACCTTACGCCAGCAATCTATGACAGAAATCGTAAATAAATAATAAATACGATGAATGCAAATCCTATATGATGAATGACTTAGCAATATTGTCTAATCTTTTGTTTTAGGTTATTAAAGGTCAAGTTGCTTAATGGGGGCAATGAGTTAACTAAATAAAATAAATTGTTTTAAGCATAAATAAATAAACTTTTAACTAAGCTAAACATAAATAAATGTATGAACTCACTAAACTAATTAAACATAAATTTTTTACATGATCTAAGTTATATTCCTTTTAATAGAAAATCTAAGTTATTATTTTAAAATATCATGTTATTAATAACAATTGAGATTATATTTTTTTGAAATTTTGGCAGAACCTCCCCTAAAATTTGCTATGTAAAAGTCTTCAAATCCTGGAATTAACAAGAAAATTTTGTAACATTACACGATATAAACATCATCTCAATTCCACCTCATTCATCACAAACACACTACATCCAAACCCCTCAAACTTCAACACAACTCATGTTTACATTTAGTCATATGTTTACATTTTCCACGTAACAAAATTGGCTTCTTGATTAAAGAATAAATAGCTAACGGCTAGTCCTTAATACATGTTATCTCATAAGCAAGCTACCAACAAACTCCATTAACAACGATTATTGACAAATACATAACTAAGTGGACACAAACATACGATTTACTACTTATATATGTTTTAAACACACAACGGAAAAATTACTAACAACAATTCAAACTAAGAGATAAAATGAGTGGAATCACGAACCAGCAAACGCACGTCCTCCTTCTCAAACGCGCGTCCTCCCTCGAATCTGCCAAATATAGATAGAATCCAACATAAATAACGGAATTTCTCTTATGATAAAACTTGACATTTTAATGCCCATTTAATCCATGAGCTCTTAGAAATTGCATTGTAATGAATATTTACTTTGTAAATTAACACAAATATTATGGAGTTGGTTTGATGACACTAAAGATGATATGCACGATATAATGAATAAAAAATGGACTACATTGAATTACATAAAAGAAAATTTAAGATTTAGTTAATATCACCATAATAAGGACAAGTACTTGAATAGCACATTTAAGTTTATTAACAATTACGTTAGAAATTCTGTAGGTCCGTTGGTGTTATTTAAGTTGATAGTTTTGAAATAAACCAAAATACAGACCATGGTTTATGCATTAATATTTATGAAACATTAGAATAAATGAAGAAGAAAACTAGCAAGATCCAATATTTTAATTTTATATACTCCACCCTCTCTACTACCTATCCCGTCTTAAATTCTAACATATCAAACATATAAAGAAAGATGGGGATGGGCTGAAATACTCACAGTTGGTAGAAAGGGAACACGACGTTTGCGGTTAAAGAGCTGATTTACTTCTAATACAAAAAAATCAAAATGTTGGATTCGAACGAGAGGAGAAGTTTACCAAGAAAGAAAAGAATCATTACTCCACCAAAAATCCGAAAATAAACCAACCAAAACTAACTTAACACTTACGGTGGTTAGGGATGTGGAGGAAGAAGGAGGAGAGGGCCGGAGAAGGGGAGGAGAGGTTAGGACGTCGCTGCGGTGCCGGAGATGTTGCAGATCGGTCGCGGAGGAGGGTTCTATCGCAGAACGGCTAGGGTTTGGTTGGGTTTTCGTCTGGAATGAATGACAGAAAATGCAACCAGGAATAGTGCCACCTCAAAAAAGAATAATAAAGTCAGGATCAATAGAAAACATACTAATGCTAACAGGTTTCTTCGAATAAGACCTATAGACAGCTGACGCCTATACCCCGACGTCTATATGCATGGGGGTATAGACGTCGGTCGTCTATAACATCCGACGTCTATAGGTCAACGTCTATACCCTATAGACGTCGGATGCACAGGGTATTCGAACACCCGACGTCTATAGCGTATAGACGTCAGATGAAATCAGTATTCCAATAGCCAGCGTCTATAGTACCACATAGATGTCGGCCTTGGTAATGACCGACGTCTATGTTATCTTCGCCCAACTAGACGTCGGATGTTATAACAGCCGACGTCTATTGGGCGACAAGTAAAGACTATTCTGCACTAGTGTGTTTGGTATATATAATGTAATTTAAATTTAAAATATGATAAAAACAACATGATATAAGTACAAATACACGATATATTATACATTACAAATGCATTACGAATTACAATCAAAATGTACTACGTAACCGGTCCCAGTACGCTCTTCGACTTTCGTACGGGGCCTCCCATCCAGCAACACTCTCATCTCGCATTTGATACCACAGGGTCGCTATAGGAGCTAATGGGAATCCATCGGTTAATTCCAAGTGAATAAAATGTTTGTAACTCCCTAAATAAGCAATGACCAACTCTCTGACTGACATTGTCATGGCAAACAGGCTCTCCCAAGGTAGCACAGTAAAACATGGGTACAACGAACCATCTGTTCCCCCTGAGAAATACATAACTTTTCTTTATGCACTAACCACGTGTCTTCTAGATACTCCGTGAGCACTGGCCAGGAATAGAAAGAATATTTCAGATTGCGGCCTGCTCTATCATAATCCGTCTATGAATCATAAAGCATGACCCTTCTCCACTTTCCATCCCTAAAACTCTCTGCAAGCTGCTTACTCTTGCCGAATATGTGGTATGCGTAGTTGTACACGTCTTTGTTGATATGTCAGGTGCAAAGTAAATGAGCAGACTGAGGAAAAACCTCTGCCACTGGTCGCATCAAACCCAACTCCCGGTCCATTATTATTGCAGTCGGGCTAACAGTATCCAATAACAGATCTCGCAACCTCTCCAACACCCACTGGTAACTAAACTCGTTCTCATCCTTCAAAATCGCATAACCGACGAGGAAATTCATGTTTGTTGGAGTAACCCCAACCATCTCAAACAAAGGCATCTTATACTTGTTTGTCTTATACGTCAAATCCATGCAGATTACGAAAGGGTATGTGCATAACAACTGAACTGACGTAGGATGTACCAAAAAATGCGTGAGTCAGAACATTAGTTTCTTCATCTGCCATTATCCAATGTAAGTACTTATACTGCACTACCTGACTAAAAAACTGCCGAGCGTGATTCCTGTCTTCAGATTTCGACTTCCTCATGTACTCTCTGAAGTTATAAATGTGTCTCTGATTTGGATTATCCTCCAGGAATTTCTCCTTTTACTGCTAACAAAATGTTACGTGGTCTCACTTGTGCTTCAGTCATATCACGAACAATTTGCTTTGCCCCAGAACTAAGACTGTTGATCTGTCGGCGACCCTCTGCATAAACTACAAGTCTGTGGTTGTGTTGTCCATGAGAACTATTAGAAACAACGACTCATCCATCACGATCCCGTCGCTCGACTACCTTTACCAAAAAACGACAACCGCAACATTTTCTTTTCGTGTTCTTCCATAGTGCAATATTCGTATCATGAGAACCCATTTCATTTCTTCGATCTCAACTCAGATAACAATCCGTCCGATTATCTGCTTTTGATTTGTACGATGATATTACCAAAAAGAATCCGGCTCCGATGACAACTTGTTTCGCTCATTTACACGTTTCCTTGATTGTTGTAGATACTTTTTTACTATCAAAACACTCACTATAATCTACTCAATCACCACCAAAATCTTGAAACGCAACCTGAAATAATTAAAAATAACACAAAATAAATAAACTAAAAATTTAAAAAAAATCAAGGGCGTCTGGCTGGGACGCCCCTACCTTGGAGGGGGCGTCTGGCTGGGACACCCCATCCATGGAGGAGGCGGCAAAGCCAGGCTCCTCATCCAAGGATGGGGTGTCTGGCTTAGCCACCTCCACCATGGATGGGGCATCTAGATAAGCCTCCCCCGCCAAGGAGGAGGCATCCCTTCCAGATGCCCCATCCTTGGATGAGGTCGCTTAGACAGACGCCCGAGATGGAAAAAAATCCACCCCACTTACCTCCCTAGATCCAGGCGTTTCGTCAGACATTTTTGTGGCGTTGGTACTGGGAATGTGACGAAAACTGTGAAAAAAATCTTGTTTAAGACACAGGACGAAATGAGTATTAAATGAATTGTGAATGGCAAAATGGTAATTGTTGGACGATTTAAGTAGTTTTCCGACGACGAATAGTAGCTCCCTTTTAAGAATCTCATGTAATGTGTTTGGATCATTATTTTGTTCCAGACGATCAAATGACTTATATCCTTAAAATATCTTCAAAAATATTGTGAAAAAAAGGCTAATGAAGTCTAGATGTCTCCCCAAATAAAACAAGGATTGCAGCATATAGGAAATGAAGATCATTTAAGCAAATAAAACTCAAATCGACAAAGCCAAACAATATGAGTAAAACACCCAAATAAAAAAATAAAATCAACAAATGAAATGCCCAAAAAATCAGAAGGAAGTACAATTTCGTATTTGGGTAGTGATAAAACTTTAATTATTGATAGATAATTTTAAGCAACATAACTGATGAGATTACTATGGTCATTTGGAACCAAGAATCTAAACACAATATCAAGAAGCTAAAATAAAGTTGATTCCAGAGGAAAGAGAGATATGAGAGCATGTTTAAAAAGAAGAAGAAACAAATTCTGGCCAGACAATCAATTTTATGATATGCGTATTTCGAATACCTGACTCTTCTCTTGCAGGATCTGCACAGCAAGTTCGGAATCATTATTCAAATGGCCGCTATTTTAGAGAGGAAAAAAGATTTTAGAGAGAGAAGGAGAGAAATTTGTAATCTCTTTCTCTAGACTCTCTCTCTTTTAAGGTTTCCCCTTCTAAAACAAATTTAGTCTTTGTCTCTCTAGAAAATAATTTTGAGTTTTTAAGACATATAGAATTTTGTTACAAGGTAATTTCAAGTGTTAGAGATTCAAGTAACATTTTATAATTTGAGATGTGTTGTGAAATATCATGGATGCTTCACCTTCACATTCTCCTCTCATAACTCCATCAACCTCTCACATTCTCATTACTCTTGTAACATACACCCTTTCATTTGCCTCCTATAGCCTATAAATAGGAGATCATTGTAAGATCATTGTAATACTTTTGGTGATAATGAAATACTACAAATATTCTCCCCCAAATCTTTTATCTTCTTTGTTCCATGCATATTTATTTTATAACACGTTATCAGCACGAAAGTTCTACTACCGGCTAAAATCTTTGGTGTCTCTCACGTCTCAAGGTAACAAATCCATGTTTTGATTCCCAAAGTGACATATATAATTTCTTTCGTTTATCTGTCAAAAATTGTTTGTTTTGATCATAAAAAAGGTAAGAAAGATGATTTCATCTTACATGATTAATAAAGAAATCATTTTCAATCAATTGAGGGTTGTATATGTATACTCTAAAAATGAAATAAAAAATATTTTTGGACGTGTGAATCTTGGACAATGGTATATCTTAGTGCTTTACAACAACAACAACAAAATTCACAATTTATAAGATCTTTTGTGACGTGATTATATGATATTTTGGATATTTATTTTGTTATTTTTGTCAATATATTAATGTGCTTATGTTGGAGGGGAACCATTATTTAGTTCTTAATTTAAATATTGCACAACAAATACATTTTTAAACTCATGATTTTTTTTATTGGTTATTCTGCCACATGCTATAATACATTAATGCATCAGTCAATAATTGTTGTTTTTTACCCAACAAATTATGTTCAAAAGACAAAATAAAATAAAATCTAATGTCATGGTTTAACATTGGTTATAATATTAATTTGTTTTGGTGAGAAAATATTTTATTTTGGTTAGTACTTTCAGTAGTCCAATATATTTTCATACTTATGATTTTTATTCAATTACAATGAGATTCTTCTAGATATTAATAATTTACATGCTAATATGTTGATATGCATAATGTCTATCTAAAAGACATATATGGATATTTTACATACATCTTGAATGTGTATTTATTCATCATGAGGTAATTAATTTACCCACATGGTGCATAGAATATATCATGACAATTCTGTATATATATAAATAAATTAGACTACATATATACAATCAATATATGTTGCTTTTGGAATTACTAATATGCACTTTTGTTTATCACATGATTCAAGTACATTATAATATATTCCATTTTTGAGATGTTTAATTTAGTATGCACCGATAGAAAAAAAACGAAGGTAATAAGTTGCATGCATGTACCAATTATGCTTTGATCCTTGTACGTTATGACTTTTAACTCTATACTTGACATCCAGGATAAAAATGACGTCTTATCATGGATTATGGATGTTGAACACACCTCATTGCCTTTTAAAATATTAATGACTAGAGAAAGAAGCATCAAATCAAGACAAAATGGAGGTTGTGATTTTCTTGTGCTATCCTATTTGTTAAAATGATTTTAAAAGTATTATGATTTAATCTCATGTCTATTTTCGTGGTTGGACAAAATATCGACTTGTTGATCAAAATTTCATGATTTCTCGATCCAACAAAGCATGAAAAAAATTACATATTTAGTAGTGCTTTTAAAGTTGAATGATATATATCTCATGCAACTTTGTATTGATTCACTTGCTCAGTATAAGTTATATGAATTCTCAGTACCATGTTCATTATTATAGTATTTGTAAAGTGGTTCAAGTATGTGATTGTTACTTGTTGTTACGAGCATTCATCTCGTGAGCACATAATATCCATCTTGATATATGCATATATATAGTACAATGTGCTACAGTATAGTGGAATTTGAATCACCATGTTACAAAGTGATCAATCTTATTAATAATGATACGCATTTGCCTAGAAGGCGAATATCTTAATATTCATAAAATGCTACAATACAAATATTTAGAGCTCATTCATCTAAAGAGGGTTATGAAATTTTATGATAATCCTTGAAGGATTCGTACGACTATCTAAACGACGTGCAAATAGATAATTAAGTAAAAATGCACGTCGATCTCTAAATCAAACCCTATGACCAGAAGTTCATAGATATACAGAGATTAGTGGTAAAAGAAAAATATATATTCTATTGATCACTTTACAAATTAATGACCCAATACTTTTTTGAGTTATGCATCACCGATAATTGATGGTCATTAGAGTTGTTGGAAAATCACGATACATTTCTTAGTGTGTCGGAAACACACATTACAAAGTATCGTGAAAACAAGAGCATAAGCAGTGCACTAAATTTTGTGCAAATAAGAAGTATGAAATAAAGATGACATCAAAGAGATGAAACTTGCCCAGAAGTGCCTAATAAAATCATCTCTTATATTAATTATGGATGTCATCATTGATATTGTGTTTGTAAAGCTTTAGATAAATTTGTTGACTTCTATCACGACCAAAATGAGGTTAAATTTGTCGACCGATTTGCACAACAAAATGAGACTCCCTTTGTTTTTAAAATATCTCTCAATATTGATCACTATGGGATCTTAAAATTTATACATGATACATTAATGTGCATATATACCTGCTAATATTATTCATTAATTTTTATGTTGATATACATCATGTTATGAATCTTCCCCTACTTTACTTGTACAATAATGAATAAATTGTTTACCTCCTGCGATTTAAAGCTTCTGAAGGGCTAAGTTTTATTGTCCAATCTAATAATCATATATATAGGATGTACATTAGGGGGAGAAGCTAGAAGCTTAAAGAATGTCAAGAAAATGTACTATATTGAACTTGAAGTTCATAAGAAAATATACGTACAAGTATGGTTGAACCTGAAGTTCATAAAATCATTATCTTGCAATATCTAGCAAGTAATTGTCATACATTTGTATTGATCACAAAAGAGTGACTACACCTTATACTACTAGACATAGATAACATAATATAAAGTGAAAATCTCCACATGATAAAATATATTTGAGCTCAACCAACGCCAGAAGCGTAGACCAAAACATATATTATTTGTGGAAATAAAATAAAAGTTAGTCACTCTCATTGCACCTCCTGAAGAGGTTATTCCTGAAGAATATAAACCCGTAAAAATACAGGCAGCTGCTAAACAAAAGATTAATGAAATTACGGGGATACAGAACGGTCAAATCCTAAAATTTTGGGAAACGATGAGGATTTGATTATTATTGACGTAAAACTTGCAATCAACTATATATGTTGATACGAGAGACATTAAATAATTATTAAAATTTTGTCGACAATTCATTCACCTTCTTAATAGCATGCTATCTCAAGAAAAGAAAAATGGATCCAAAACCTATGATATTATAAGAATGCCAGAAGCATTCGTATTTGATATAAACAAAAGAAGGCGAACAATATATAATAAACTCGCTGAATAAATATACTATTTGGACCTGTAGTCCTGATTTCTGAAATTATATCCTGAAGGATAAAAATAGAAATCAGAAAACATGTGATACATTATAAAGCGAAGAGTAATATAAGGGTATTCGCAGGACCCAACATCCATCGTGATGTTACTCATTCTCTCGTAATATTGATAATAAGTTTTGTTACATGATCAATATGATATCCATATAAGATATGTTATGACTTTAAAATTTTATAAGTCACTTACTATTGGTAATTATATGAGAGTCCCTGAAGGACTAATATGACAAAATATATAATGTGATGACAAGAATCAAAAGGTACACTATACAAATTTTGAAAAGATCGCTATATAAAGAAACAAGTAAGAGTGTGCATATAACCCCTTCAATCAAAGTCATCATGAAGAATGATGCGAAGTTGATCTTAGTCGTCCATATGTTTCATCCAATAAGAAAATTTATTGTTATTTATTATGTTTATAACATGCTTGATGTCATAGGACCTCCATTAGAGTTTTTGAAAACTCATGAAATATTTAATGGACAATTTTTGGAATAAATGATCAGAGAAAACTCAATTATTTTTCGACCTGAAGTTCGAACATTATCTGGAAGAGAATTTGTACAATGATTCAATTGTAGAAAGTGAATATTGTAGAAAAACAATATTCTACTTAATACTCACATTGAAATGACACTAAGAAAAGACATGTATTATATATAAACAAAGATCCAATTGTAATAGGACCTGAAGTTCCTTATCAAAATGTCATGAACATTTTGTTATAACTTGAAACCTAATAAGGTTCACAGTAAATGTTTTATCTAAGCATAATGTTCATCTGTAAACATTTAGTTGACGTTCAAGGATCTACCAATTTCTAGTCATGCGATAAAAATTTACATTAGCAATGTTTCTTATATGTCGGATCCACATCAATTACTATCACAAAATTTTGGTGTCATTGCGTGGAGTCATTACAATTATATGCAAGTTGGTGAATTAATTATTGATTCTTACATTCTCGTATCGATAGGACATCAATATAATTATGAGATATATTTAAATTGTTCATAAGTAATATATTTTGAGGTAACATATTCATATCAAAAGTTACAACAATTTGTATTACTCCCAGCATATTATTTGAGAAAAATTGCGCAAACATATTTCACAATCTTATTATCTAAGTGAAATAAAGTAAATATTCATTAAATCCATTAAACTATCATGTATTTGTTTATTGAATCCGCACGCAATTTTTTGTTTAATGACTTCGTAAAATATATTCGTAAGTTTGGTAAACTACGAATAAAGGGAAACAGATTTGTATTTATCGTCCTGAAGGACGGATATCCCTGAAGGATAAAGCCTGGAAGGCTTGTAGTTGCACTTTTTTCCCTTTTTCCAATTTTTTTCCTAAAAAGTTTTATTGGTTAAAGGTTTTTAATGAGGCAACTTGTGCAATTTTGTTAGCGTATGTTATGCACTCTTTTCCTTAGCTACTTTCTCCCATAGGGTTTTGTAGCAAAGTTTTTAACGAGGCATAAACATAACACATATTATATAAGGGAGTGTTATAAATGTATGTTGAATTGAGGGTGAGAATTATACGATGCACTCTTTTTTTCCTTCACCAAGTTTTGTCCCACAAGGTTTACTTGGCAAGGTTTTTAACGAGGCAGACCAATCAAGTGACAACTGATCATATCCAATCAAGCAAGAATTTGGCGGATTTATTTACAAAGTTCTTGGCCACCAAAGTCTTTAAGAAGCTTGTCTTTAAATTTGGTGCTCGTCGTTTGAAGAATGTATGTTGAAGTGAGGGGGAACATCTACATGTTGCACTCTTTTTCCTTCATCAAGTTTTTATCCCATCGGGTTTTCTTGATAAGGTTTTTAACGAGGCAGCATCCCTAGCGTATAAAGGTGAAGATCCAATGGGGAGTGTTGTGAAACATCATGGATGCTTCACCTTCACAATCTCCTCTCATAACTCCATCAACCTCTCACATTCTCATTACACCCTTTCATTTGCCTCCAATAGTCTATAAATAGGAGATCATTGTAAGACCATTGTAATACTTTTGGTGATAATGAAATACTACAAATATTCTCCCCCAAATCTTTTATCTTCTTTTTCCATGTATATTTATTTTATAACAAGATGAGATAATTTGCGAAATTTGCAAAATATCTACTATGTAAAGTGTACTTAAAGTCCACTTCCAAAGGTCCAATGTTAAGAGTAGTGTTGCTTACGTAAAACAATTAAGAGCACTGTTAATCATACTTTTGTTTAAGACTTGAACGGATATCTGCTAGTATGGGTTTTATAAAATGTGAGATATTGTGTTTATTAAAGAGGATAAGAGCAGCAAAACTTGGGTAAAACTTATAACAACATATCCTACCGGTTAAGACTTATGTGTAGACTCTTCCCGTACCCTTCAGCGGAGATGGATTCCACCGTAAAAGTACTCACCCCTGATAATGCTCCTGGTTGGATTTTCAAATTAATCATAAGGGACAATTACAATTGACGGAGAGATGTGTTCGTACTTCTTAGGGTCAGATTTTTCCGAGCAAAACTTCCTAGTTAGGTTGCATGGATACGTTTCTGTGTTTATGTTTTGTTTGTCTATTGTTTCTCGACCACATAATTACCTTGTGTAGATATATCTAAGTCGACTAAGTGCAACTACGTTAGTTTTAAATTCAAGTTTAGGGTTTTTTTAGATTTATTTGTTGTTATGTTTGTGTATTGTTCTTTTGCGTTGTATTTTTCATTTGTTTATGTTTTCTCACACAACAATGGATATACTCAATTACTTTGAATGTTAACCGATATTCATAAATGCTGATTCCATATTAAAGTTATCCAATATTCATATATATTGATGCAAGCTATGTCTGAAAACATGTCCTCTGTAAGGGGACAAAATGGTCTCTGCCTTTGGTTGTTAAGTTGACTAGTGACTGGAGTGCGAGATATTTGCAAATTCTCCGACCACAAAGTGCAAAAGTAAGGTTGGATACAATGAGAATTGTTAAACGTTACCTAAATTTTACTAAAATCGTTCGTCCGAATTATCCTTTTGTGTTTCATAATCCATTTAATACTCATTACGTCTCACAAAAAAATAAAAAAAATCGGGACGTCTGGCTAGTCCCCCCAATGGACGGGGGCATCTGGCTAGGACGTCTTTTTTTTAAAATCTTAAATTTATACTATGTGTTATTTCAAATTATTTCAAGTTCCGTTGCAAGATTTCGGTGGTGATGGGGTGAAAAAAAAACACAAACATAAATAAACGGGTAAATAGATCAATATCTGGTGTACAATAATAGGGTGTCGAAACAAAACAAAAAATGTCCACAAGGCGTGCTCCCTCTGCTCGCTCGCTTTGCGGGGGGACTAGCGTCCCCCCAAGGGCTGTCACCCTCATATTCTTATTTTTCATGGTTATTGTATTGAAGTATGAAAAACGTAGAGTCTATTGGGAGCAGAAATAAGTAAAAATGAGAGAAGAGCAAAAAGATAATTGACACATGTGATTTAAGTGATTTACGGACGACGTTTAGCAGTCTAGTTAAAATGGGATGCTGGTAGAGTAGATAAAATAAAATGTGCAAATTTCACAAGGTTTAGTATTGTGGAGGTAACAAAAATATACAATTTGCTCATGACACATTGGCACAAGAACTTTCGCTTTTTTAGTAAATTATAGAATCCAATTTACTCAGCCCCCATGAACTTTAAGAGTACACTTAAGTGATAAAATAAATTGTGCGGTGCCGGCACCGCACTGTTCCAACGACTTTAAGAGTCGTTGGAACGCTGACATCATCACCAATGGCTCTCAGAGCCGTTGGATTTTTTTATCCCTAAATTACCCCTCCCCTACCCTATATAAACCCCCCAACCCCTCTCATTTTTTCACACAAAAAAATTCTCTCCAATTTTCTTCCAAATTCCAATGTTCTCTAATCTTTTTTAATCTTTCTCTAATTGCTTTGATTTTGGTGGATACGGGTTAAATTTGAGTTAAAGCGTGAAGCCTAAAGCTATAAGCAGACAACTGATTTCGCGACTCCGCTCTTCATTTCCCAGGCTTTTCTAATCTTTTGTAGTAGTTAATTCTAGTTAATCAACCGTAATCATGACTTTATCTTTTATGAAAAAATTAAGTTTTTCTTTGCATATTTAGTCATTTGCTTGTTTTCTTCATCTGATTCTGAAGATCAAGGTACCGTAGAACTCCTCCCTGCTAGACCACCCCAAAAAACTACTACTGGTTTTAGAAGAAAAAACTAGCCCAGTATGGAAACATTTTCAAAAAGGTAGAGATGAAACTGGTAAAGTAACTGCTACTTGTAATCATTGTGATCATGTATATTCGCCGGCGTCAAGTGGGGGAACCGGTCATTTAGGTAGACATTTAAAGGTATGTGAAGTTAAGAACAATCCTGGGTCGGTAAGTGATTCATGGCAATCTGTTTTAGACACAGCTAGTGAAAATTTATATTTTTGAAAATATGATCCAATTAAAGGTAGAGAAATAAGTGTTGATTTCATAATTAGAGATGAACTATCATTTAGCACATTTGAATCTGATTTTCTTAGGGCAGCAATTCTCTATCATAATCCTCATTTTAAACCATTTTCTAGAAGAACTCTTAAAAATGTTGCATTTCATAAATTCTAAAAACAAAGAACAATCAAGATTAGTTGTTTTTATGAAATGAACAATAATGTAGCATTAACTACTGATGTTTGGACCGGTCCAAATACTTATCCTTATTGTTGCGTAACTGCTCATTATATAAATGATTCATGGTTGTTAAATAAAAAATTATTTCATTTTTCCCTATTTTGCATCCACACACTACCAAGGTTATATTTGATCACATTAAAGATGTCATTGTAGCTAATTCTCTTGAAAATAAAATTTGTGCAATTGCATTTGATAATGCTACTAATAACAGTGCAGCAATAAGAATGCTTATAAGTTATTGTAAGCCACATCTAGATGGCTCACTTTTTCATATCAGATATGTTTTTCATGCTTTGAACTTGATAGTACAAGATGTACTTCAATTAATTAAACCATACCTAGGAAATGTTAGGAATGCAATTGCCTTTGTAGGTTGTAGTAGTACATCTAGATATCAGGAATTTAGAGAATTGTGTGTATATAATGATATTAAACTTAGGAAATTTAAATTAGTTGTCCCCCATAGATGGAATTCTACCTATGAAATGTTAAAATCTTGTGTTGATCATCATCTTGCAATTCAAACTTTTTATAATGAAAAACAAAAAAGGCATTTTTAACCGACGAAGATTGGGAAATTTGTAACATTATGTTTGCTTTTTTAAAACCTTTTCACATTCACTAAAATATTAAGTGGACAATATTACCCGACCTCTAATATATTTATTTACGAAATGTGTCCAATTACAAAAGTATTTGTGAAATATAGCGGAAATCCTGGTTTGACGCGATTTTAACTATAATTGAGGCTAAGTTTAATAAATATTGGAATCATCCTCCTCTTAGCTTTTCTTTAGCTTTTATTATGGATCCTAGATTTAAAATTACTGGTTTACAAGTTTAATTGGAACAAATTTACGAAAACATGAATTATGTAAATTTCCAAAAATATTTAGATAAATGTAGGCCTTCGTTAAACGATTATTTTGAAGAATATCAAAGACTAAATAGACAAATTGGTTCAAATGTTGTTATTTCATCATCACAACCACCTCCAACTGCAGTGAATTCAGAAGATGACGACTCGCAATGGAATTGGTTAAGTCAAAAAAAGCTAAATTTGTGCGAACTGAGACCCAAGATGAATTAACTGCATATCTAAACACTGAAATTTATTTAAGTACTGTTGAGTTAAAATGTTTTGATGTTTTAGACTGGTGGAGAAAGAACACAGGTAGGTTCCCACTAGTCTTTTTGATGGCGAGAGATTTTTTATGTCCTCCGGCGTCAACTGTGGCGTTGGAGGTTGCCTTTAGTGCAGGTAAGCGGGTCTCTTGTCTGACAAGACGCAAAGTTTGTCTGACAAGTCTATTGAGATAAGCGTATGTCTGAAGAATTGGCTCGACGTGGAGGATAGAATGTAGAACATGGTTATTTACGACAGCAACAACAAGGAAGATTGAAGAAAAAATTAACTAAACCACTTTGTTTAAGGAGTAATTTTTCCTAATACCCCTTAGGTTTTTTTCATTACTCTTTAGGTTTAGTTAGCTTTCGGGTATTTTTTATACGTAACCAATATATTGTTTCTCAAATTGAGTTAACAATTTATAATAAATAAATTGGTTACTTTGAGGGAAAATAAATTTTGTTTGGATTTTATCTTACTAAATTGTGATTGTATACTTAATTCAACACTGAACTGGACAAAAAAATAGAAATCAACCCTACCAGCCGGATCCGGGCACGGACCTGGCCCGACACTGTTCCCGTGCCAAACCGATGGAGTCGGCTGTCGTGACGTGTAGGCACGACACGGCTTGGTTCCCAAGTCTATGCACTTACTGGCCCAAACTTTCAATTTTTTAACACTCTCCATAAAAATATGTTATTTTCAAGATATTCTTAATTTTTTTTATTTTTTTGGCATTGTTTACATAAGTTACCCCTAACACTAACTTTATGATAAGTTTGGATTTATCTATGCATCATATTTAATCCAAATTTAGTGTTCATGAAGGTTAAGTGAACTGTACCCATAGTTGATGGGGTTATCTACAATTCACCTTTTGTTTCTTAGTCCATAGTAGAGTTCAAGTAGGGTTGAAAATGGGGAGTTCAACCCGTCGTCCTACTCTGCTCCACCTAAGGTGGGTTGAGGGCAAAAAACACAACCCACCACCCGTTAACCCACTTAATAAATGGGGCGGGTTGGGGTTGTCTCACAACCCGCCCGTCTTACCCACTTAGATATTTTATTATTTAATTAATATATATTATATTATAAATATATAATTAAGATTTTGGTATTAAGACTTCAAACCTAACTTAGTCAAATTAATTTGAGAAAAACTAACATACATAACATCCCTACACTGAATCATTAATCCTACCTCAAGTTTAATGTTAAATTCTAACAAAACTAAAAAAAGCCACACACAGCATAGTCGTCCCTTTATGCTTTACGTATTTTTGTAATCTAGGTTTTTTTGGTGATATATATATATACATATAGTCAAATTCTAGTGAGTTCAGGGCTCATCTTATTTAGTTTAAGCACCATACAATCTCACCATTGGATCTCATTTACGGTTAATCTCACATTTAATTAGCATAACCGTTTTTCTTATAATCTACGTTACAAATTCAGATTTGTGGTGGATATGGTGGGGTCTTAAAATAAAAAATTAAGTCTCAGACTCATTAGATAATTTTTGTGTGTATATATATATATATATATATGAACTTGTTCTGCTTTAATAGGTTCTAAGTCATAAAATCTTACATTTTTTATTTAATTAAGTTTTCTGTGTTGTGAAATAGATTATATTATATGTATTTTTAGTCAAAGTTTTTCGGTGATATAAATGAACTTATAATGGTTTTACACGTTCTATGTAGAAAAAAATAAAAAAAATTATAAGTTCTAATTCGTAAAGATATAAAATACCCTCCTAACCCACCTTGTCACCTGCCTAATCTACCATTGGGTGGGGCGAGTAGCGGCTGTCATTTTTTTGCCTCACCCCACCCATTTACCCACTTAATTAACTTAGGTGGGGCGTGTCGCAATGAGGTAAAAACTCACCCCGTCCCCATTTACACCACAAAATCCTAGTGCATTTTCCCAATATTTAACACTTTGAGCTTGAGGTATACCCAAGCAAAAAGTCGTTCTCCATGAGCTTGCTATTTCATGTTTTCAATTAAAACTTCTTACTTTTGTAATTTACTTGTTGGTCATGTTGTATTTTGGTTGCAAATTGTTAGACAATTGTAATCCCCCTAAGAGGGTGAATTGTTTCATGTAAGTGATCATAGTAATGAATCAGAGAAACCTAAAGATGGTTCATAATTTTGTTTTGGGATTAATTCTAGATTTTTGGATTCTTAATCAGCTCACCGCTATTAGCTTCAGCCTTGAATTCCCTTATTTATCTCGTGTACTCATTTCCGCTCTAAGAACCAATTTGAGCCCCCCAAATATCCATTGTTAGTCACAATCTTTCACTTCCAAAGTCTTACATAATGATAGTGAATCAAATCTTTCATTCTCACGAGAACAAAATTGTTATTGGATAAGACCACCATTTATATCGAACTACTAATTTAATTATCCTGTTTTGAAAAGGGTGCTGACTGCTGAGCAGAGAAATTGAAAGATTGAAGTGTTATTTAAAATGGATTGTCGATCCTAACTGGACCTAAGTGCCGATTGTTCTGACGGAAAATTTATTGTTTGAAACATTAAAACGGTAAACCGTAAATTGTAAATTGACCCAAATCACATCGAGTAGACACTCTGCTAACTGGAGGGGATCCAAGCTCCCCTAAAAATGATAATTTTTTGAAACTTTAAATGGAGATACATATGAGTTTCCGAACACCAAACATATTGCATCATGTCATTTAATCTCAGTCAAGCAGGCTTGTTTTAGAAACTACATATTCAGGAAAGCTAGTTCCTGATTTTATACGACTTCTTTGTTTACTTTATCCATGCCTTGATTTTGTACTGAGGTGTTTGATTTTATACAATTAAACTACATATTAATTGTATCCTTTTTTCTGTACTCTGGCTTGTTGTGCTTCTACTGAGGTGTTTAATTTTGGGTCATTTGCTTGGGTAGACCTCAAAAGGTGTACAATTGGCGAAATATACTTGAATTTTTACTATTCACTTGGGTACACCTCGTTGCACTGCATATTGCTTGCATGCCCTCGGACCGTTTATGTGTCCCACTCCGTTAAATTTTCTGTTGGTTTATTTACAAAACACACCCTCTAAAATTCAAATATCCTTAATATTAAATATAAAAACACAAAACAAATATTTTCTTTACAAACACACCCTTATTCTCATTCTCTCTCTTTTCTTCTCTCTCTACTCTCTCTCTCTCCACCCTCTCTCTTGTTTTCTCTCTCCTCTCTCTCGCTACTCTCTCTCTTGTTCTCTCTCTCCTCTCTCTCTCCTCTCTCTCCCCTCTCTTTCTCTCTTTTGTTCTCTCTCTACTCTCCACTCTCTCTCTTGTTTTCTCTCTTCTCTCTCTCGCTACTCTCTCTCTTGTTCTCTCTCTCTTCTCTCTCTCTCTTGTTCTCTCTCTCTCTACTCTCTCTCCTCTCTCTCTCTCCTCTCTCTTGTTCTCTCTCTCTTATTCGGTTCTCTCTTCTCATTCTCTCTTTCTCTCTCTCCTATTCTCTCTCCTCTCTCTCTCTCCCATGTTCTCTCTTCTCCCTCTTTCTCTCTCGAATTCTCTCTCTTCTCTCTCGAATTCTCTGTCCTCTTTCTCTCATCTCCCTCTCGAATTCTCTCTCCTCTCTCTCTCATCTCCCTCTCTGCGGTTCTCTCTTCTCCTTCTCTCTCTACTCTCTCTCCTCTCTTTCTCTCTTTTGTTCTCTCTCTTCTCTCCACTCTCTCTCTTGTTTTCTCTCTCCTCTCTCTCTCTCTCATGTTCTCTCTTCTCCCTCTTTCTCTCTCTCTCTCTCTTGAATTCTCTCTCTCCTCTCTCACTCTTCTCTCTCGAATTCTCTCTCCTCTCTCTCATCTCCCTCTCTTCGGTTCTCTCTTTCTCTCTCTCCTCTTCTCTCTCGAATTCTTGAGGGACCTATATATTTAGATTACTGATTACAACATAGGAGAGAGAGAAATTTATAGGTACGTAGTGAATATTGTTGTAATCAGTAATCTAAATATATAGGTCCCTCAAGAATTCGAGAGAGAAGAGGAGAGAGAGAAAGAGAGAACCGAAGAGAGGGAGATGAGAGAGAGGAGAGAGAATTCGAGAGAGAAGAGTGAGAGAGGAGAGAGAGAATTCAAGAGAGAGAGAGAGAGAAAGAGGGAGAAGAGAGAACATGAGAGAGAGAGAGGAGAGAGAAAACAAGAGAGAGAGTGGAGAGAAGAGAGAGAACAAAAGAGAGAAAGAGAGGAGAGAGAGTAGAGAGAGAAGGAGAAGAGAGAACCGCAGAGAGGGAGATGAGAGAGAGAGGAGAGAGAATTCGAGAGGGAGATGAGAGAAAGAGGACAGAGAATTCGAGAGAGAAGAGAGAGAATTCGAGAGAGAAAGAGGGAGAAGAGAGAACATGGGAGAGAGAGAATAGGAGAGAGAGAAAGAGAGAATGAGAAGAGAGAACCGAATAAGAGAGAGAGAGAGAGGAGAGAGAGAACAAGAGAGAGGAGAGAGAGAGAGGAGAGAGAGTAGAGAGAGAGAGAACAAGAGAGAGAGAGAGAAGAGAGAGAACAAGAGAGAGAGTAGTGAGAGAGAGAAGAGAGAAAACAAGAGAGAGAGTGGAGAGTAGAGAGAGAACAAAAGAGAGAAAGAGAGGGGAGAGAGAGTAGAGAGAGGAGAGAGAGTAGAGAGAGAGAACAAGAGAGAGAGTAGCGAGAGAGAGGAGAGAGAAAACAAGAGAGAGGGTGGAGAGAGAGAGAGTAGAGAGAGAAGAAAAGAGAGAGAATGAGAATAAGGGTGTGTTTGTAAAGAAAATATTTGTTTTGTGTTTTTATATTTAATATTAAGGATATTTGAATTTTAGAGGGTGTGTTTCGTAAATAAACTAACAGAAAATTTAACGGGGTGGGACCCATGAACGGTCCGAGGGCATGCAAGCAATATGCAGTGCAACGAGGTGTACCCAAGTGAATAGTAAAAATCCAAGTGTATTTCGCCAATTGTGCACCTTTTGAAGTCTACCCAAGCAAATGACCGGTTTAATTTTGGGGTATACGAATTCTATGTTGCACCAAAATGTTTTGAGTTTTCTTGGCATGGATTTATTGTATGGATGCCATTTATTTAGAAATGATGGCGTAGACTATCTACTCAATCGATAATACCTTTATCTTAGGTTGTGATAGAGCATGAATCTAGATCTTTCTACTCATTAATCTTATTATTACATAAACAAAGTCAAATTGGCCATACGATCAGACATTGGTTCGAAAGCTGAGTGGTTCCGAAGAAGTATATGTTGGTTGAGTTGTTTGAATTAGAGGAAGAGGTATGTTACTTCTCTCTATACAAAGACAGAAACCCGATAATGTTTTATACGATAATTACAGTGAACTTGTACTTTTAGTAAATCATAGTGTCGGGGTCTGCTACCGTAGTTCTCTGCTCATTACGTCTGCTCTCGTATTTGTGTTGCAAGAGCGAAAGACCGACAGTATCAATAATAGTACAAACAACTGAATATATCACAAAAATTGTAAAATAAAACTCTTGAATCCCATAAGTGCAAGCTGAAACCAAGACCTGCTAATTAACTGGTACAAGAAGGAAGTGAGGGTGTTAATACTCTCAAAGCAAGCTGTCGATTTTGGAAGGCAATCTCTTGAAGAAATTGCTAGGCACAGAGGGCAGTTTGGTGCGGAATCGAGGGTGGCGGAGCATGTATAGTCCAATCATCAGCGCCACAACCCGGAACGGAGTCACATACAGAATAACAGCAGCAAAGAAGCAGAATATCAGAAACAGGGAAGTCGCCCTTGGGTCCCTCCAGCTGAGCAACGACTGGAACCTCTCCCCTTGCGTCGCCATGTCTCCGACCACAGTCTGCATCCTCCCAGCCACGCTCCTCAGCCGGTCGTACCTCATCTGAATAAGGTGTTGTGGTTTGGTGGTAGGGAACGTATCAAATTCCTCATCAAGCTCATCAGCCTGGACGGCTTCCGCCCACGAGAGCTTGGTGTCCATATGAGGCGGATGCCTGGGTCGGGACCGGTAGTTCCAAAGACCAATCACAAACATGTACAAAAACAAGGTAGGCAGTATCAGTTCCGGATACCATATCAAAATCATAAACAGAACATGGACTAGGAGCGTCGTGATCGGATTCTTCCAGTAGCAGACACTATGGAACCACTTTCCAACCCCGATGGCGCCTGAAAACAACGACATAATTCGGAAGAAATTCGCCTTGCTCCGCCTCATGCTCCACATGTGGGAGTCCACATCCAGCATGTACTCCACCACCTCCTTCCTAAGCGGAGGCTCTGCCCGCCCGAGCCGTACCGCGACTATGTTCATTGCTTGGTATCTTAGGCTGTCCAGCTGAGTTACGGTAAAAGGGTGGATGTAGTGCATTTTGGGCAGTGGCGGGTGAGTGTAACGGTATATCATGTTCGCCAAA
This sequence comes from Triglochin maritima, assembly GCA_963682175.1. Taxonomy (NCBI): domain Eukaryota; kingdom Viridiplantae; phylum Streptophyta; class Magnoliopsida; order Alismatales; family Juncaginaceae; genus Triglochin; species Triglochin maritima. The sequence goes on from OY821785.1 coordinate 11,533,096, forward strand.
GACAAGCATGTGAATCTCACAGCTAATTGAAGTTCTCCCATTTTTTTCACCCCTGATGGTTGGAGGGCTATCAAAGGGTAGGCATGTGTGTATATCCTGTCCGTTTCCAACGTCGAAAGACGTATTCTTACCTTCCCGATCCTCGAGTCTTTTGTCCCGGTGGTAGACTGTTTATCACCGTTGTAGCCTAAGTGGCAATTGTCGAATACGCCGAAGGTTATCACCGTGCAAGGGTCGAAGACCTCCCATGTGTACTGCTCATTCCACTTGGGGTTGAAGTCGTCGATCATGGTTCGTGTTCGGACCCATTTCTGCCCGAATTTCGCCACGACATAGGCGTCGGTTGTCGCCCGACCGTCTTTCACTTTCATTGGGAGTAGTCCTTGGGCGCTGAGGATTCCGACTTCGAGCACGCCCACCGGTGGCTTCCACAGTTGCCGTGAAGTAGGGCGTTGATCGCTTATGTACATGGTTGATTCGTCCATGACATGGTAGGCGCCTTCGAGGCAAACTCTGAGGTGGATTCTGCTTGAGAATTTTAACTCTTTCCTCCGGTCGGCTTCGAGGACTCCGAACCCGAATTTCTCCAGGTTGAACCACCTTGAGTCTACCGGACGGTGGTCTAGTCGCTTCTCGAAGATGGTTAGTGGGAGGATTACTTTGCCAAGAGGGTCATCTCTCGAATTATGCACCCGGTCCTCGACCGTTACGACGAGGTGGTCGTCGAACGGTTCGGCCGTGACAAATACGAGATCTTCGTTCCATAGCGGGTTCAGCGCCCGGGCAGGGCACGGCCGGGTTCTTAGAACTTGGTTGCCTATCTGAGCCTTAACGTAGGCCTCCGGTATACGATCTTTGTCGGTCGGTTGAACGTCTTGGGCCTCGATTACGTTCACCCGGACGTACCAGAGCTTCGGAGAGACGTAGACTTTGGAGCGTATGCTGTAGACGCCTTCCCCGTGAACGGAGGCAGCGTCTGCGTTCCATGCCTCTGGAAACGCCTCGTCGGCCTGAGTGCCCATCCACACCGCCACCATGATTTCGCCCCTCACCTTGCCTTCTCCTCTCCGGTCCTCGAGGCGATACCATTGCGGTGCTAACGGACTATCCGGCGGGACTCTAGTTGGCACTTCATTCAGGTCGAACACAACCTTACCAATATAATCATCTCGCCCGACCATCTCCTATATAAAAATTCATGTAAAAAAGTAGTAAAACTAAACAAATTAATGTTATGTCAAATTTAATATGATATCAAATTAACAAATATATCAAACGTGAAAATTAACATGATATCATAGCAGATATATATCGTACCTTGTCCTTAACAAACACCTCCAACATGGTAGATTGAATTCGTTCCTTGGAGAAGGCGAAAACCTGGTTCCACTCCGGATTAGTCCTCTTCTCGTAATGCCTAGTAGTCCCCTTATAATTCCCCATCTTCACCTCGACGTACGGATCACAGCTTCCAGTGATAGGGCTCGCTGGAAGCTCTTTCGCCTTAACAACCCTAACAAACAGATAAAAAGCCTGCTCGACAAGATCATAAGTGCTCGAGAACTTATCTCCGGCGGAAACACCACTCATCCATCCAACTCCACCACCCCTATTCCCCGTCCCGGTAAGCCACCTCTCCCCGAGGCGCGGGTGCGTGTCCTTCAGCTCATAATCATGCGGCTGCGACGGCGCGTGCGCCTCTACATGGTGGTCGTGCATGGTCACCGGAACGTTCTCCTCCACAACTGACTTTCCTTGTTGCGGTGTGACTTGATTCTTGTTCACAACTACCGGATTCTTAACAACGACCCCTTCTTTAACTTGGGTCCTGTCGGAATCCAACACTTTACACGTTGATAAGTTGTTGTTGATGTTTGGTTCGGTGGTGTCAACCTCACTAGTGGAGTAAACCTTCAAGGATAATTCTCCACGTACAAAAGAAAAAAACCACTTCTCCAACTCCAGCCTTTGCACGGCCGTCTCGGTTTTGGACACCACTTTGGCGACCGGAATCCGGACCCGACCGAGGAAATTCCTCCAAGGGAACGTCCTGCTCTCGTTGTACACCGACGCCTTGATGATGGCGTGGGGGTTGTGGAGGTGGAAAAATAGCTTTTGGTTCCAAACGGGATTTAACGTTTTCGGGATCGTTCGAGTTCGAACGAGTTGGTTGTCGAAGTCGACTTCTACAAATGAGCTTGAGGAGCCCTCGCCGTCTTTCGGGAGGAGGTCGTTGGCGTGGAGCACTTCGACGACCAGTGCTCTCATGCTCGGGGAGACTCCAGGGGTAATTTGGAGTTTGAAGGAAGTTGTTTGAAGGAGAAGTTTGGAGTGTTGAGGTGTAAAAGTTTGAAGGAAGTTGTTTGGAGTGTTGAGGTGTTGAAGTTTGAAGGAGAAGACTTGGGGAGGATTGAATTGCATGTGATGTGAAGAAGGGAAGTGAAGTGGTTTGTGGAGATAAAAAGAAGAAAAGAAGTTGGATGATGATGTGGATGGAATCTGTCTTGTGAAACCTTGTTGGCTGTTGCTAGTGGTGATTATGGTTTCCGTTCGACACCGACAAACACAAAGCCGAGCGAATAGAAGTTCCTACTTTCTTTGGCAATTTGAGGTTGTACTGATTTTTACTTTTACTTTTATTTTTGACCTGACGAAAGTTAAGCATGTTATTATAAATAAATAATTGTTCTTACGTGCTACTAATGTGGTTGTTTAATGAGGTTAAAGTTTAAAACCTTATGTATGTACGAAATGTTATTGTGATGTGTGTTGATTAATTTTGTTGTCCTTTATCATTATTGTTTGTTTTAATGTTGTAATTAATAAATATATATGATTTGTAGAAAAATAGGTAGAATTGTTTAATTTGTGTAGTGAACATTTATCACTACAAGAATTCAAGGATACAACCACGGCCAGTTTATCCGTCACTGTAGTATCCATGGTTAATTGGAGAATCAGACACGCATGGGGTTTTTTAGCTACGGATTTGTCCTGTGACTCAAAATTATCTTCATAAGAAACAAACCAAACCCCACACCCTCAAGCTCAAACCTCACTGTTCAAAAAAACCCCAAATTCCGTCCACCCAAAAATCACCCTCCCGCATGGCGACCTCCGCCCACCTCCCTCGTCGTCCACCTGTCCGACCGTGTGACAGGCCTTGCCGTGCTATGCCGAGCACGGCCCCGTGGCCTGGGACCTGTCACATTCGTTGGGCTAACGGCCCGTGTCGGCACGACCCAAGTCTACATGTATTATTTGTTGCCTTTTTTGTCTTAATCTATATTAATTTTGATGATTAATTAAACTAATCTTAATCAATCAACCTAATCAATCAAAGTAAGCAAACACGATTACATGCATTGCATATATATTTGTATACTTGCAATCATCTTAATAGGTTGATCAAGACAATCAAGAAGATGAGCATTGGGACAAGTACATCAAGACTCAAGACTTGTAATCAAAGCTTTGGATCAAGACATGTAACTTTATATTTATTGAGTCCATAAGGTTTAATGTAAACTTGAGCACTAGGATTCTGTCCCGTCATTCCTCGGTAAACCGAACCTATTTCGGTTAACCGAATCATACCAAGTTCGGTCCACCGAACACCTGTCGGATAGCCGAATTCTTCCCACTAGTAAAACTTAGGTGTTCTCTGGAATTGCCCCAACGGAAGACCGAACTACCTTCGGTCGACCGAATAGCCCTGGACCGGTTTTGGACTTTGCTACAAAAGTCGCATTCAATCGAGTCCCTGGAGCCCAATTAACTTGACCCACTTCGGACGACCGCACACACTTCGGTCTACCGAATCCTTATTGGCTTTAGGAGCCCAACAACTATTTTACACGTGGCACTTAACCGTTATCGATAAACCAATTTCTCATACAATGTCAGCGCAATACCCGCGCTACTTCGGTCTACCGAAGTATACACGGTCAACCGAACTTGACATAATCAAAGCCCAATCAATTCTACTGTCCACCTTGGAACGGTGAACCGAATGTACTTCGGTGAACCGAATTTAATTAGGGCTAAATAGATAAAAGCTACTGGAGGTTGGTGAACGGTAATCTGATACATAATCGGTCAACCGAGTTTTTAGTTCAGACCAATTCTTCGGACTACCGTTTGGATAACGGTCGACCGAATATGCCACGATTTCTGTCTGAGCTTAAGTCACATCTTGCATTCCTATTGGTTCATTTCCCCACCAACCCCCAAACGGCTAGTTGAGCTTGAAGCCTTATAAATAGGACCTCATTTGTTGGTTTTGGCAATCTTGAATACTTCCTATCTATCCAATACTCAAAGTCAAATCCTCTCCATCTTCAAGTTTTCAATCCACAACACTCAAGCCTAAATTTCACCACTTGCATATCCAATTCAATATCATATCCAAGTGTGCTCAAGTATAGAGTGTTAGTTAGATTGTGATTCCATCTTCATATTCAAGAATCACCAAGAGTTGATAAAGCTTCGAGGAAGCTCCCTCTCGGGTTGTAAGAGGAGACACGAGCGAGGCGAGGTTGTTCGCGAGGCGAGGTGTTGTAAACGACGTTGATCTCGGCCCAGAACGGAGATCAGTTAGTGGAACCGTAAACGAGGCTCGGGGGATCGAGCGAGGCTTGCGAGGAGGACTAGGACCTGGGTGTGGGTGCCGAACCTCTCTAAACTCCGGCGGCGTCATTTTTGTGGTTTGCAATTGTCTCTTCCTTAATCCTTCGATAATTATTTTTAATTCCGCATTTATCCATCGATTAGAGGGCCATAGATCCTAACACTATTTGTGTACTAAATAGGCAATAGTTTTGCCTTCGTTACAAGTTTTAAAAAATCAAACGTGTTGTGTCCTAATATATCCACGACATGACACGTTCAGCAATCACGTATAAACGAATTGTATCGTGTATAAAGATTTATAAATAAGTCGGATATAGCTAATGGTCTAAAACATGATTGATAATAGAATTGGATACATATTAGCATATAAAGCTTATATATATATATTGGTTGGCTCGGGTCAGTTCTGGTCCGGTCGGATTGGTGTGGTCTTTCTCGTGTGCATTCAATTTTTTGAGGGGCTTATCCTATATTGCATTTGACAAATAATTGATTTAAAAAGAAAATTTCTTTTGGTTCTGGTGGTTACAAACTGTGCGGATTGGTGTGATCTATGGCCCTCTAATCGCTAGAAAAATACGGAATTAAAAATACCTAACGAAGGATTAAAGGAAGAGACAATGCAAACCACAAAAATGACGACGCTGGAGTTTAAAGAGGTTCGGCACCCACACCCGGGTCCTAGTCCTCCTCGCAAGCCTCACTCGATCCCCCGAGCCTCGCTTACGGTTCCACTAACCGATCTTTGTTCCGGGCCGAAATCAACGTCGTTTACAACACCTCGCCTCGCTCGTGTGTCCTCTTACAACCCGAGAGGGAGCTTCCTCGAAGCTTTATCAACTCTTGGTGATTCTTGAATATGAAGATGGAATCACAATCTAACTAACACTCTATACTTGAGCACACTTGGATATGATATTGAATTGGATATGCAAGTGGTGAAATTCAGGCTTGAGTGTTGTGGATTGAAAACTTGAAGATGGAGAGGATTTGGCTTTAAGTATTGGATAGATAGGAAGTTTTCAAGATTGCCAAAACCAACAAATGAGGTCCTATTTATAAGGCACCGTGAATGCGACTTTTGTAGCAAAGTCCAAAACCGGTCCAGGGCTATTCGGTCGACCGAAGGTAGTTCGGTCTTCCGTTGGGGCAATTCCAAAGAATACCTAAGTTTTATTGGTGGGAAGAATTCGGCTATCCGGCAGGTGTTCGGTGGACCGAACTTGGTATGATTCGGTTAACCGAAATAGGTTCGGTTTACCGAGGAATGACGGGACAGAATTCTAGTGCTCAAGTTTACATTAAACCTTATGGACTCAATAAATATAAAATTACATGTCTTGATCCAAAGCTTTGATTACAAGTCTTGAGTCTTGATGTACTTGTCTCAATGCTCATCTTCTTGATTGTCTTGATCAACCTATTAAGATGTTTGCAAGTATACAAACATATATGCAATGCATGTAGTCTTGTTTGCTCACTTTGATTGATTAGGTTGATTGATTAAGATTAGTTTAATTAATCAACAAAATTAATATAGATTAAGGCCAGAAAACCAACAAAAAGACCACGTTCTTAACTTAGAAAGATATTTCTTTTTAATCCACGGATTTCAATAATCACCTTTTCGACCCTCTCTATTGTTCTGAAGCAATCTGTCGTACGGGTTTCGATTTGTTCTCGTGGTTCGTCGTAGTCCGGAATGCCTAAACCAAGACGATGCGACCGTTCTATCTTGAGAGAAAGAACATGCATCCATAGCACTGGTACGTGGGGGTCATAATTCATCTAAGGAGAGTCCGACAACGGCGGCTCGGTGAAGGTGTTTTCTGTTTCCTAACCTTTTGTTTGCTTTTGGTGTCTTATCCTCGTAGATTTGTTCATTGACTTTATTTGGATTAAGCTTTGAATGTTAATCCACGCTGTTATGCATGTTTTTTTTATATTTATAACAACATCATGAAGGTGTTATTTAGATAATTACTTGGTCTACGTTTCTTTAGGTTTTCATTTTTATATTTTTTTAACATTGGTCTACAATTGATGATTAAACTCAAAAAAAAATTGATGGATGGAAAGGGACATATGTACGTACACATTGCTTATGTGCTTTATATATTCCGAGGAACACGTCAATGAAACCCACCACCATGCAAGTCCACCAGCGCGCCGTAACTTATTTGTTTGCATCTTCTAATCATTTTATGCATCGCCAATCTTCCGATTAACAAAGTCGTCGTTTATGCCTGATGGCAATAATTTGCGACCCGGATCTACTTTGCTTCTTTGACCGCCGAATTGAATCAAGTGGTCTCTGCATCACTATGTTTTAAAAAGAAAAGTATTACTTTTGGATTGTTTTTATTCGAGGGATCTAATACTTTTAACTTTCACTAACATGAATTTACCTTAGTAACTTCAATTTTAAATTTTAAATGGAAAATTCAAATGATATATCTTGATGCATAACTTGTATTATCTATGTGTACCAGAAATCAAAAAAAAATGGAAGTAATGTGATATGAGATCAAGTGATTGAGTTTTTGACAAATGTAATATGTTCATTTTTTCATTTCTTGACATATTAAATGACATTCAATTTTTTTATTTTCGGCACACAAAGAAAATATGAGTCTCATAGCAAAATCTATGTTAGATTTTCTATTTAATGTTTCAAATTTAAGTTATTAATAAGAATAAATTGTTATTAACAAAAATTAAGGATATTTGATCCCTCTTCTTTTTATATTCAACATTGAAGTATTGGTAATGTTGTGACTCCAAGTAGTTTATATTTCAATATAAGTGTGTGATCTAGTAAAACATCCATATGCTCATTCTAACAACGAATTACTTTACACTGTTGAAAAGTCAATAGTTCGAGAGAGAGTGAACTTTCTTTCTTCCTTCGCGATTCTCCGAAAACACTCACATCACATACACTTGCACGCACACAGTTCTAGCAGTCGACTAGAGCTTAGTAAGGATTATAATTTACAAGCCTCTGGTCTGCGTGGAATCATTTTTTAGTAATTAGATTTTGATTTTTAAAAAATAAGATTTAAATGTGATGTACAATTATTATATAAAAACTTAGAATCATCGTATTATGTTCCGAAAATAATTATGAAATTAGGCCAGATGTTAGATAATTTTATTATCAGAACGTGATTATAAATGAACCCTAAAATGTTTAAACTTGAATTTTAAAGGGGAAGTCATCCCCGACTAATGTGCTCACTCGAGAGTCAAGTCATGTTGAAGATTATAGGAGGCAAATCCGGCCCAATAAATTCAGGTATAATATACTAATTAATTTCTACAATCCCAATGCACAATTTTCATCATCCAAATATCCCACAAGACCTAAGAACGTAAATAATCATGTCCGAGCTACCCCACCCGCTCTGTTATTTTTTTCTGCCACGTCAGCTCTCCCAACCCACCCACCCAAAAAATCATTTAACCACGCTAATGCTACCTCATCTACCTTAAAATCTCTCTCATCCACGTTATTTGGAGATCAATCCAGAGTAAAATATATAAAAAATCACAAAAAAATCCTATAAATAAAAAAACATATTTTCAGAAAAAAATAATTGAAAAAACAATTTAAAATAAATCAAACCAATAGTGGGGCGACCCCCCACCCCCTGGACGGGCGCCCTGAGCGGCTGATCGGGACGTCCAATGCCCACCCGGCGACCGATCGAGCAAAGCCCGCCCGTTAACCTGGGGGCTCGGGCGTCTAGGCGCTCCCCTCCCGTTAACAATGTTGTAAAGGTCACTCTCGCACATTTAGTTATAATTGCAATTGGTTATGCTTAATTAGGATAACATCTTGAATGACCGGTTCCAATCCCCATATAGACTCCAATCTCCTAGCTATAGTAATTTCTTAGTAGACTCGAGCCGCTCGACTATTTTATAGCCCTAAAATATATATACAACCTTAAACTTACTATTGAAAATCTTAGAAGACTCGTTTCTTATACCGACATTTTTAGCATATGCGATGCGTGGATAATTCCTTATGGGACTTCTTTTTTTACTTCCAAGGGTATTGTGTGCTATATCATTTATTACATAAGAACTAGTTTTTATTGGATATTTTTCCTTATAGATGGTACTAATTACGATTCTAAACTGAATTACAGATCTATAGAAAAAATGGTGGCCGATTTAAATTTTTTTTATGGTAATTTGGTGGCCGATTCAGTTTGTAGGATAAAATGGTAATACGAGGTAGATAAACATTGTGGAGAAATGGGTTTGATCGTCAAAAGTTATTATTCTCCACCCATTAAGATGTTCAAAAAGGCATTGTTATCTTTATTCCTGATGCCATTGTGGGTCCTAATTTCCTATCTCTGCTTTTAGACGGAATTTGTTCTCCGCAGAGAATCCCAAAAGCACTAACAGCACCAACCTTAGCCATCTTTCTTTCCAACGCGAAGAGTGACTTTATTTTATTATGATTATGGCGCATCAAGGATCATTTAAGTATAATAGAACCATGATATCAAAAATCATTTTAGTAATAATTTTATTTTGTTTATTTATTGTTCGAAAAGCTTAGGTTGAAAACAGAAGGAATTAAAAAGATTAAAAAGATTAAATAACGAATTTGGGGACAATCCCATGGTTATAACATGTTAGGTCCCTCCACTCATCACGAATTGATTCTGAGTTGGATATCAACACTTTAATGTAATATGGGAGGCCTAGGATCCAACGTTCGGCTAAACACATCGAGTTATGTTGTGTTCATGTGTATATATGAGAACAACAACAACAACAAAATATTTTATCCCAAACTAGTTGGGGTAGGCTAGAAATGAAACTCTAAGGAGTCACGGTTCAGGCACGTGAATTACCTTCTTCCACGCGTTTCTATCCAATGCAAATTCTCGAGGAACATTCCAATCTTTTAAATCTCTTTTGACCGCTTCCTCCCAAGTCAATCGTGGTCTGCATCTTCCTCTTTTTATGTCTTCGATCTGATTCAATATCCCTCTTCTTATAGGTGCCTCCATAGGTCTTCTTTGTACATGTCCATATCATCTCAGTCTGTGTTGGATAACTTTCTCTTCCATTGGAGTAACTCCAACTCTCACGAATGTCTTCATTTCTAATCCGATCCATTAGCGTATGGTCACACATCCACCTCAACATCCTCATGTCAGATACACTCATCTTTTGTATATGTTGTCTTTTAGTGGCCCAACATTCCGCACCATATAGCATTGCAGGTTTTATTGCGGTTCTATAAAAATTTCCTTTTAACTTAAGTGGAATTTTCTTGTCACATAAGACACCTGAGACTTGTCGACATTTGATCCATCCTGCTCTAATCCTATGGTTAACATCTTCATCGATCTCCCCATCTTTTTGAAGTATTGATCCAAGATATCTAAAAATATCTTTTCTACGCACCACTTGGCCATATAATATAATCTCCTTTCCTCGGTATTAACGGTACTGAAACAACATTTCATATATTCAATTTTAGATCTACTTAGTTTAAAACCTTTTGTTTCTAAAATATTTCTCCACAACTCTAGTTTTCTCTCCACACCTACCCTACTCTCGGTAATTAATACTGCATCATCCGCAAAAAGCATACACCATGGAATCTCACATTGTAAGTCTTTTGTCACCTCGTCCATTACTAAAGAAGATAGATATGGACTTAAAGTTGAACCCTGATGAAGTCCAATCTTAATCGGAAAAGCTTTAGTCACACCATCACAAATTCTAATGCTAGTTTCGACTCATTTATACATATCTTTAATTAAATTCACATATTTTGTTGATACTTTCTTTTTCTCAATGGCCCACCACGTAACATTTCTTGGAACTCTATAATATGCCTTTTCTAAATCATGAAAAACCATATGTAGATCTTTCTTTTGTTCTCTATACCTCTCCATAAGTTGTCTAATAAGAAATATGACATCTATCGTTGACCTTCCAGGCATGAAACCAAATTGATTATCTCTAACACATGTCTCTTTCCTTAGACAATGCTCAATTACTCTTTCCAACAATTTCATAGTATGACACATGAGTTTGATAACTCTATAGTTAGTGCAACTTTGAATATCCCCTTTATTCTTGTAAATTGGCACTAAAATACTTCTTCTCCACTCATTTGGTATTTTATTTTTCTCAAAGATACTACTAAACAATTTAGTTAACCACGTTACTGCTTTATCCCCCAGACATTTCCACACCTCAATCGGGATCTCGTCTGGTCCTAAAGCCTTACCAACTTTCATCCTTTTTAAGGCTTCCTTAACCTCAACTTCTCTTATCCTCTGTACAAATCGTATATTAGATTCCTCAATTGTATCATCCACTTCAAAAGTGTCGCTATCCTTTTCTCTATTAAACAATTTATCAAAATATTCTCTCCACCTTTCCTTGATATCATCCGCATTAACTAAAAGGTTATTATTATCATCTTTAATGCATTTAACTTGATTAAGATCTCTAGTTTTCTTCTCTCTTATTTTAGCCAACTTATATATTTCAACATCTCCCTCCTTTGGTCCCAACTTTTGGTATAAATTCTCATAAACAACCCCTCTAGCCTCTCTTACTGCTTTCTTAGCTTTTTTATTGGACAACTTATACTCTTCTAAGTTAGTTTCATTTTTATCTTTAAACCACATCTTATAACATTCTTTCTTAACTTTAATTGCTTGTTGTACATCATCATTCCACCACCACGTGACTCTCGAATCTAGTCTACCTCTTCTACTCTCCCCCACAAACTTCTTTAGCTACTCGACGAATGTAAGATGACATACTCTCCCACATACTATTAGCGTCTCCTACAACATCCCAAGGTCCATCTGCCATAAGTCTATAATTAAATCTCATACATTTTTCTCCTTTAAGATTCCACCACTTAATCTTCACATCTTTATTACACTTATTCCGTACAACACCAATACGAAAGTGAAAGTTCGCTACTACCAACTTATGTTGAGTCACCACACACTCTCCAGGTATTACCTTACAATCTATTCAAGATCCTCGATCATCTTTTCGAGTAAGCACAAAATCAATTTGACTTCGATGTTGACCACTACAAAATGTGACTAAATGAGATTCTCTTTTCCTAAAGAAAGTATTTGCTACCATGAGGTCATATGCTATAGTGAAATAAAAAAAATCTTCTCCTTCTTTATTCCTAACACCAAACTCAAACCCTCCATGGATACGTTCAAACTCTTCGCTATCTTTACCAACATGACCGTTAAAATCTCCTCCAATACAAAGTTTCTCACTACTAGAAATGTCTCTCACCATAATGTCAAGGTCCTCCCAGAATTGTTTCTTCACTATTTCGCTCAAACTTACTTGTGGGGCATAGGCGCTAATGACATTCAAAATCAGTTTTCCGATAACTAACTTAATAAAAATTATTCGATCACCTTGTCTTTTAACCTCTACCACCTCATCTCTTAGGCTCTTATCTACTAAGATTTTTACTCCATTTTTATTTCTATCTTTTCCACTATATCATAACTTAAACCCTGTATTTTCAACTTCTTTAGCTTTTTCACCTACCCATTTGGTCTCCTGAACACAAAGAATATTGACTTTTCTCCTGTTGATCACATCCACTAACTCTCTCAACTTCCCTGTTAATGATCCAACATTCCAACTACATATGCGTATCCTAAACTAGCTTCCTTACCCCTCGTACCCGTTGAGTAAAGTACGACGACCCTAACTCCTTGTGCACTACATCCGGGCGCCGATACAGTGTGCCACTAAGGTGGTGGCGTCCCTCAACTAGATTCCTTATCGCTCGCACTCGTCGAGAATGATGCGTAGACCCTTGCTCACTTTGAATCTCTACATCCGGGGGCCGATGTAGCGCGTCGCTAAGAGGGTGACGCCCCAAACACGATTCTCTTTTAAGTTTCATTTCCATGGGAGTAGCTAGGGTTTTACGCTGGATCGTTACACCTATCGCAACCCTCCTCCTTTATCTTGACTTGGGACAGGCTATGTACATGTACATAGGCGGAGTTTAGAGGAGTGTTAGAGAATTACCACACATTAGTGAATTTTTTAGCATTCTCGTGCATTGTAAATTTGTGATACCCTCGTTTCCGACCCTTGGTTTTTAATTTGATACTCACTTTAACATTGTATTAAATCCAATTTGAACGTCCAACTGCTAAACACATTCTCTCATGTTTTCTACGCATAGATAGAGAGAAAATAATATTAGTTCTGACTGGAAGTGTTAGAGAATAATCCAACCGTGAAGAATTTGTGAACATCCACGTGGATTATAAGATGTTTAATCCCTTCACCCATCATCAAATGAATTTGAGTTAGACACCCACCTCATCAACCTAATTTAAGGACAATGACTCCTTATAATTATAATGCTCGTTAATTGCTAGTTCAAGTTATTTGGAGACATGTAGCCCATGCAATTGTTTATTAACAGTGTATTTTCGTTAAAAGTATGCAAAAAAATAACCTCTTTAAAATATTCACGTTTTAAGAGAAAAATGAGATGCTACGTCAAAATGCCCAACCCAAACCCAACATAGAATCTATGTTTAGAACTGAGCACGTATTTTTCATAATAGTTTGTATGGGCTTAAGCCCAACTCACAACACTATAAGTCATATGAACTTGGACTTGACAATCAAAATCCGATCCGAATCCATACACAAATGGGAATATGGGATTGTGTTTTTTTTTATAGCAAGAAATTGGATTTTTGGAATTCACTTTATAAGTGGCTGATTTCCACAGGTCTCATCCACTCCGGCTCAGTTGTTCCATTCAGTTATTGTTTGCATTTTGTTGGATCCGGTCGGCCACCACCCACATTAGAGGTAGTTAAGGTATGCCAACTTCTCTAAAACCCTGCAATGGAAATGATAAGATCATGATAGATGATGGTTCACTTGATATAATTCACAGTGGCACTGCTAAATTGATCATGAGCATCGAGTTAAGGTGATGCATCTAGGCTAAAGGTGATCATGATCATGATCATGATGATAGGTGATGGTTTACTTGATATAATGGTTCTTTTACTTTGAAAGATTTAATGTTTGCACCTACCATGAAAAAGAACGTACTCTCATTTAGGAAATTCACTAAAATTACTTACAGCATCGACTTTTTTGATAATCTCTTCTTTGTCAAAAACAGAAGAACATGCTTCAATGTTACTACCAAAGACTTTTAAAAGGTGGATTACATTGTCTTCCTAATCAAAATCAGAAAGTGCTCTTTTCTAACAGACGAAAAGTTGTAGACTCACATTTGCCATTGAGTCGTGATACATGGACCCACTCCACGTTATCTTCCATATTAGTATTTGATTGTTTAAAAGCGTTTAGAAAATGAGATTTTCAAAAAGTGAGAGACAATTGCTTATGACGCAAAATGAGATTTCCAATAAAATGAGAGACTTGTCCGAAGGACAGGTTCGTGTTCCAGGAAGGGACAAATCTGTCCTGTGAATGGACGGGTTCGTGTTCCTATTAGTTTGTGTCCCTTCGAGGGACAGTTCGGTCCCTACGCAGGCCTAAGAGAGACATGCTCGTCCCATGAAGGACGTGTCTGTGTCCCTTCAAAGTGTGTCCCTTCAAAGAGAGTTGTCCATTATCATAAGTATGTGTCCCTATTAGTTTGTGTCCCTTCGAGGTACACGTCTGTCCCTGCGTGGAACAACATTTATCCCTAAATGGGATAAGTCTGTCCCATGGCGAGATGGGTCGGTCCCACAAAGTATAGTTTGTGACCTTTTATCATGGAATTCCAAGATGACAATTGTACCAAATTGTCTACAAGGGATTGACACTTACATCTAAGGTTATACTAGAATATGTAAGCCAAGGAATCTTTATGTCCAAAAGTGAGAATGATGCTTGGATTTTTCTTGAGGATTTAACCGAAAATAGTATGCAATGGGACAATGGTAGAGCACCGATTAACACGAGTATTGGATCTAGAATAGCAAGTCAACCTAAATCAGGTGTCTTAGCTGTAGATGCTACTGTAGCTGCTGAAGCAAAACTAGCTACCCTTATGCGGAGAATGGAAAGTCTAGAGCTAAAAACTCGATCCCTAGTGAATCAAGCATCTTCTATCCCTTGCCCTAGATGTGGTCAAACTGTTCATACAATGGAGGATTGTGCGGACTTGGAACAAGTTAATGCCGCATTTAACCATTCTAGAAATGACCCATACGCATCAACCTATAACCCGGGTTGGCGTAATCATCTCAATCTTTCATGGAACCAACAATGTCAACCTCCTAGACAACAACCAACCCCGTATAACCAAAATAATACATCATCTGGGTTTAGTAACAATGGAGATTATGATGTTAGATTGACAAGCTTGGAAAATTTGGTTAAGACTTTTATGCAAACAACCAACCAATCTTTCCAAAGGCTAGAAACACAAGTCAGCCAATTAGCACAAATAGTAGGTGAAAGAGAAAAGGGTCAGTGCCCAAGTCAACCTGAGGTGAATCCAAGATCTAATAATCAATATCCACCATATCACCCACCTCTAGGAAGTAACAACCCTAGACCGGTTCAAATGGTTAATGAGGAGGGACCGTTCCAACAAATAAACCGTGACATAGCTTAAGATTGAACTGCCAAAAACCTTGTACAAAATGCAATGAGTTTTTGTTCCTTATTATATAGTTCTGCTTGTAGAAATTATGACATAAATCTAAGTTCCAAAGAAATAACTCATTACCCTTTAAGACATGTATGCACTTAAATTGGATGAATCAAATCTTTGAAGTGGTTGATAAAAAGCAGAGGTTGAGGAAAATATACCGGGAAGTGTGGACTTCTAATAGCAATTAAGCCTTGAGGAAAATAAAAGTAAAAATAAAGGAATAAAGTGAGGAAACCACATTTTGCAAAATGATTACAAAAGCCCAAGCCTTCGAGTCACTGGTCCGTAGGGGTATATTAAAACCCGGTAACTTGAGTCTGCCAGCTCAGGATTATCGATCAAACTCGCTACACGAATGCAAAAAGGGTAAAAGTGTCAGAAAAAACAAATGTGTTGAATCACGGAAAAAAAATACTTTAAGATACTCAAGGCCCAAAGTTAAAAGAATGATTCATGCCATGGTTGATCCGAATGATACTTCACCACCAGAGGAGGCGTGCAAAATAATTTAAGGGATAACATGTGTAGAAGGGTTAGTGGTGTGAATGTTGGAGGAACAAAGACCAAGTTAGACTTTTTATAAGTTAGACTTGTATAATGAGCATGCAAGAATTCTAAGTGAGATGTATAAGGTTGAGGTGGAGATATTGAGAGTTATTAATGAAATGTTGAATTAAGACTTTGTGGGTGTGTCAACTGAAAACTCTCACGAGACAAAACTCGTCCTCTAAGGAAACTTAGGGGTTTAAAGGCTTGTTGCACATGCTAAGTGCAACCGTGATTCCTACGAAAGTGAGTTAGGATTTTCCTGTTTTCATTTTTCTTATATTCTGTTTTGCTAGGGACTAGCAAAATCTAGGCGTGGGGGTATTTGATGCATTGCATACATTGCATCATATGTCGTTCATTTAGATTAATTTTATATCAATAAATGCTACTAAGGTATGTGTTTAGTCTTATTTACAGAATACAGGGACCTGAATGTTACCCATACCCGAGCATAAACACGTGCAAAAGACTCATTTCTTTCATAAAGACCAAGTCAAGATTATCGGGATTCAAATGGAAGTCCATCCAAGCATAAAAGCATTCAAAGACCTAATTACAAAAAGGCCAATGACTTAAGCACAAAAGTAGCCAGGGACTTAATTGCAAAAAACCGAGGACCCGACTGCAAATTAAAGTACAAAAATATTATTTTGGAGAAATTCTAAAGAAAAATCAATTTGGATCTCCAAATATATGAAGAAATTAAGTCGGAGCTCAAAAGAAAGGAAAGAAATTAATCCAGACGCGTAAAGGTCATTTAAATCATACCATAAACACACAGAAAAAATACGGATCCAATCAGAGCACAATTTGCGGCGAAATCGCCGCACCTTACATGTAACATGCGGAGGAAACGCCGCACCCCTTGCGATTTGTGGCCCCGGATTTTGTCCAATCGTGTATTGACGCGTGTGCTTTCCTATTTTATACTTTGGTCCCTTGTATCGGCTATAAATAGCACCGAAACGATGTTGTGAAGGGTCCTAGTCTTGTTTTTTTAGTTCTTCTCTTTAGCAATAAAATTCTGTTCTTTTATTCTGTGTTTTTTTTAGTTTTCTTTTGTAGTTTCTCTAGGACCCCTTCTCCTTCCCTCCATCCATGAGTTTCTAACTCTCTCCAAAGGGTGGGGGTGACGGATTTAGGCGATGAGAAGAAGAATGATGTTATTATTTTAATTTCGTGTTACTATATTTTGATTACTTGAGTTATGTTGAATCATTTATCATGTAATGCTTTATAACTAATGTGATTTATTATAAGTTTCAGAATTCTCTAAACAAATCCCGATATCTAATCCTCCACCCACTGGACTCTTATCCATATTTGCTTTATTTTTAATTTGTTTTTGTTGTTCTTGCTTTAGAAATTAATTAAAAAACTAAAAATCTCAAACCAAACATATTTCTCTCTCTTTCTTCCTTAATTAGAAAATCACAAAAATAACAATATCTCTCCCTCCTTGTGTTCGACCCGTACTTGCCACGTCTTCATTGACGCCGTGCACTTGCGGTATAAATTTAATTCTCATCACCCGCCCAGGGATCGCCGTGTGGAAGAGTGTGGGTGTCCGGGACGCGTCACCTCCATGTATGGATCGTGACTAATATGTTGGATTGATTGGACTCTTTGTTAGAGTAGCATACCTAGGGGATCGCGGATCCCAATGCGCGTGACGCATGGCTCGTAGAGCATGATGACCCTGCAGACTACGGTCTGGACCCGTCCGATGTTGTGCCGGACGTATGTTGTACCGCCGATGTTGTGCCGGACGTATGTTGTACCGCCGAGGTTGTTGCCGACGATGATGGTGCCGACGATGTTCCGACTGTGGTTGTGTCGTCCGATGTTGTGTCGGACGTATGTTGTACCGCCGATGTTGTGTCAACGATGCCGCTGATGTTGTGTCAGCGATGATCCCCGATTGGGCACCTATCCTAGGATGTTGACCGATCGGGCTACGACTCCGTCGAAGGTGGTGTTGACCACGTGGTTCCTTGCGCGGAAGTGCGGACGCTCCTCACCGATCGCTTAGGCTCGTGTAGTCGCGTGTGGGGGGACGCGTCGCGTACTGTCCGTAAGACCGTATGTGCCTACGGTTGGTTTCCAAGGGAAACCCGTTGTTGTTGTTGCTGGACTGATGTCCTGGTGGACCCTGTTGAGGGTCGTGGTTGTTGGACCGAGGTCCCGTTTACCCTGTTGAGGGATTTGATGCATTGCAGATGTGCACATGACATGCTACTAGTATGATAGGTTCATTTACCGTACTATTGCATGCAAGTAGGTGAGCTTGGCATACGGGGTTTCCTAATGGGAAACTTAGGCATAGTTGTTTGATTCGTGTTTCAGGACCGCAGTAGGTTCTGTCGGGTGGTGACCACGGGCGCACACATCTTGGGGTCAGGATCCTCATCGGACTCTTCGAGGTCGTCGTGATTACCTTATCTTTCATTTCCTAGTATTGTTGTAATCACGCCTTTTGACAAACTCTGTTGTATTATTGGTGCACCGACGGTTGATTTATTGAGTGACATTCCGGTTGATAAGTTTATTCTGATATTCTCTTGATTGTTTAAATTTTTAAAAATTTCCGCTGTTTCGGGATGTTACAGTATATGTATTTTTATTCTTTCAAAACAATATTTTTTTGTTATACTATCCTAAGTCGTAATTGGAAAAAAAAATCTCACTTCTTCTGAATATCCGAACTTGCACATCCACCACATACCTACGAGCTTAGTTTCTTCATGTACGTACTAAGAAAAACATCTAATCTTTTACATGATTAAGCACCTCTGAGAATGTAAAAAGTCGCGCAGTATGCTAAAACGAGATGTCAAAAATTTTGTTGTATAAAAAATTAATTCGCTAAATCAAGTATATCATTAGCATAATTTGGTAACAACAAAATAAATCAATGGTTCATACCATGTTACATGTAAAGTCATGAATAGTGTGAAAACATTAGGATGACAATTTACCAAACAAGTTTTCAAAATTAAAATTACATAATGAGACACTCTTTAGTGAAAGTCATGATCCACCATCCATTAAACAAACAATGGTCAAGATTAACTTAGTTGTATATCTCCAATTCTAGAAGAATTGGCGGATCCATTACGGATAGAGTTATTTGTTTGGGTGCATATCTGTCGTTACGTAATTGGAATATTATACTCGGTTTTTAACTATTTATTTGGGTGCACCTACATAAGAATAGAAATGGTAATCGATTATCCGATTCGAAAATTACAATTTGGTTGGTATTTGGTAAAGAGTTTTTTACCGAATACAATTTGGAATTGATATAATTTTTTTTACCATTTTCAAATTCGGATACAAATTCGGATATATGTCCAATCATATCCGAAAATACCAATTTTAGTTTCCAATATATGTGGTTATTAATATTTGTATTGTGAGTTAATATAAAACCAAGTTATTTCCTATGTAAAACAAACATAATAGAAATACAAAAGCAAATTATAATATAATTATCTTTAAAAAAATCAAAATATTTTAGATTATACAACAATATATATATATATATATATATATATATATATATATGTTACGTGAATTTGAACATTATCCGAATTCGAAAAGTTCTCAAATTCGGATACGAAATTGGTAAGTTATAAAAATTTGAATTTGAATTCGGATTTGGTATGCTTATTTGGAATTCGGATTCGAATTCGGATAAAGGTTATACGAAATTCGAAAATATCCATTTGCATCTCTACACCTACATGTTGATGTTATTTGCTTGGGTGCACTTCTACTAGGGGTGAGTAAAATTCAGGTCAATCCGAATTTTTGGACCAAATTGGACCTGACCAAATTTTTTCGATCCGGTCTTTTGGTCCGCCACATTCCCGAAATTTGAGTTCAGTCCGGTCCGATCTAAAACCAGAATGCGGACCAAAACCCGAATATACACCCAAATCCTCTTCACCCTAACCTACTTCACTCCTCTTCGTGGAGAATCAAATGCGATTTTGATTCCCAATATTTGCTGATGGTGTCTAAAATTTGAGGTTTTCATTGTTATGCGTTTGGGAAGTTTTTTTTAGAGATTTGATATCGAAACGTGATTCTGGATCTTAGGGCAATAATTGGGATTTTAGTTGATTGTGGATTTTAATTTAGGGGTATACCAATCTGGGTGAATTTAGATTTTAATGTTGTCGGCCTGGAATTGGGGAATTTGGGGGTTTAGCAGATGATAGATGCCAATTTTGACTTTTTGTGGGATTTTTATTTGTAATAGTTTGTAGACGCTACATTTTGGTGATGATGGCATGTAATTAGTTTTCAGTTGATAATAAATGCTCATTCCGGGGTTTGCGTCAGTAGAGCTCTATTCCCGGTAATTGCTAGATTTTTAGTAGGGGCATCGGACCGGATCGGAAAAAAAAGTTAGGTACGGACCGGAAATCGGATCGGACCGGAAAAAATTTGAAGGGTCGGACCGAAGACTGGACCGGTCCAAAAACCCGATTTTTTACCTTAAATTAAAAAAAAAATTGGACCGGACTGGATCCAAATTTTTTGTTTCGGTCCGGACCAGAACCCGGAACGGTTGGTTCTGGTCCGGACCGGATCGGGTTTTGCTCACCCCTAATTTTTAGTGTTGACACTTGACAACATGAGTTGGAAAACCAGGCCTTTGTGGTTGATACTTGATATTATGTCTATTTGGAAACTTAGACAAAAGATTTGCTCTGTGCTTAAGATGATTCGTGTGAACTTGTGATTGTTAGCTTACAGGTTGTGAAGTTGTGATGCGTGGTTATTTTCTTCTTGTTGTTAAATTAGAACTTGTGATAAAAATTCTGGAAAAAACTTATAGAAAATAAAAAATAGGTCAAACTACCCAAAAAACTAATTTACAAAACTAATGAAATTCAGTCCAACATGGTTCGATCCGTGTCGGACCGGACCGAATTGGTCAGGTCTTCAGTCCAAGATTTCTGAGGGTTCGGGTTTCGGTACGGTCCCAGATCGAAGCTCACTCCTAACCTCTATTGTTAATGGGCTTACTCAGTTATAACACCGTAATCATACTATTAGGAATTTTGTAATTTACCCCCTATAAATTTAAAAATATCCTCAATGTTAAATAAAAAATAAAAACCAAAAATCTCTCTCCCTTTCTCACTCCTCCTTTTTTAGTCTCTCTATTCTCCCCACTTATCTCCTCTATTCGGTCCACTCTCTCACTTCAGTCTCTCTTCTCCTCACTTTTCTCCTCCCTCCAAATCTCTCGTCTCTCTACTCTCTCACTTCAGTCTCTCTTCTCCTCACTTTTCTCCTCCCTCCAAATATCTCGTCTCTCTACTCTCCCCACTTCTCTCCTCTCTTCGGTCCACTCTCTCATTTCAGTCTTTCTCTTCTCCTCACTTTTCTCCTCTCTCTCTCCAGCGAAGAAGAGAGCCAGATAGAGATTTGGAGAGAGGAGAGAGAAAGAAAGACTAGAGAGGATGGAAGAGAGAGTACTAGAGAGAGGAGAGAGACTACAGAGAGGAAAGAGAATGGAGAGAAAGAAGAGAGTGAACAGGAGAGAGAAAGAAGAGAAAAAGGAGAGGTTTTCATTTTTTATTTTTTATTTAATGTTAAGGACATTTTTAAATTTATAGGGGATAAATTGTAAAATTCTTAACGGTATTATAACGTAGTGGGTCCCATTGATGGTAAATGTGCACCCAAGCAAATAAGTAAATAACATTGACATGTAGGTGCATCTAAGTAAATAGTCAAAACTCGGGTGTAAAGTCCTAATTACGCATACACAGAGGTACACCCAAGCAAATAACCCTTAAATATATGTGATTTAACCATTGATTTGGAAGTCAAATGTCTACAACTCCTGTGACCTTTCAAGCAATGAATTTTCAAAGTAAAAAACCAATTCAAATTTCAAAATGTGGTATTCTAAACAAGTGAAAGACATAAAAGGAGGGGGTTAGTTACAGATAATATGTGTGTTTTGTCAATGATTTCACCAAGTTTACGTCACTTTTTCACCGATCCATGCCCACATTCGCCGTGCATATAATTCACTTGAAGCACCTTGTTGAATTGAACCAAAATAAAAAAGATATATTAGTAACCAACAAACTACAGATGCTGTGATTCAATCCAATCCAATCTGAAGATCAATATTCCAATCAACCATTTCCATCTATTGACAACTCTATGTTAATTACACATATGTACAACATAACATTACCACGTGAATGAACTCACCCACGCATACAAATTACAAATCCCCAACAAAATTAAAAACATGAGACTCAAACCCAATTATCAGGATTCATCTCATTAGAGAATCTCAACGACAGCTCTCCAACATCTTCCGCCCAATTCGACAACGTTATGCTCCTCAGATGCTGGTCCACCGGCCCTGCCACCTTTTGGACGCAACAGTCGGTACCGGTACTTGTCGGGGCCGGAATGGCCACTCTATTCCACATGAAGACGTGGATTTGAATGGTCTGCAATGCGTGTCGGTGCAACGACAGCTTTTGGCTAAGGGAGACAGTGTCGAAACAACGGACGGCACCCGATGGGGATATCATCCACGGGAGGATCTTCTCGTTTGATACACGGGAGATCACGAGGCGTTTTGAGGCGTTAGTGGCCTCTCTGAAGAGGTTTCGAAGGCCGGATCTGGATGAAGGTACGTTGTCGTCGTCGACCGCCACTGAGCAAATGTATAGGAACCCCTGCATGCGTATGGGGATTATGATATTTAAATTGACAGTTTGGAAAGTGATTTTCAAGCATTTTGTTTGGAACAATGTATGGGCATTGATGTATAAATTTAAGGATGATTAAATATGCATCTGAGCTTTGGAAATAAAAGGTAATTCAAATAATTCATTCCCACCCATGTTGATAATGCGTGCGATATTTATACATATAACATGTAAAACAGATCAAATGATGATTAATTTCATATATAAAGATAGGTAATTTGCTACTGTGCACCTCCCAAGTGACCTAATTGGCCAAATGCACCCGGTTTTTTGTTATTTCCTGATATGCACCTGTAATCCGGTCTTATTTGCTGATATACACATCTGCCGTTAGTAGAGAAACTGAAAGAGTGGAGAGGGGGAAATGAGAGAGAGAGAGAGAGAGATTCTAGAGAGAGTGAAATAGTGGAGAGGGAGAAAGGAGGGAGAAATTAAGGATGAGAGAGAGAAATACAAGAGTGGATAGAGAGATTCAAGAGAGAGAAAGAGAGGGATGAGAGAGATTCAATAGAGGGAGAAGAGAGCGAGAGAAAGAGAGATTATAGAGAGAGTGAAATAGTGGAGAGAGAAAAGGGAGAGAGATTCAAGAGAGAGAGAGAGAGAAAAAGGAATGAAAGAGAGAGAGAGGGAGAAATGAGAGTGAGAGATTCAAGGGAGAGAGATATGAAAAAAAGGATGAAAGAGAGAGAGTGAAAGAGTGGAGACTGTTAGACAATTTGATTTTTTGTGGGGTTATTTGTGTTTACAATTAATGACAGTTTTATTTTACAAGGTTTAATTTACAAATTATCTAACACCGTTAGAATTTAACGGTAACAGAGTGAGAAGAGTGAGAGATAGTAACGACAGATGTGTATATGTGTAATTAATTCAAATCGCCGGTGTATATGAGACAATATCAAAAAATCAGGTGCATATTGTCAATTTAGACACCTGAGAGGTGTACTGTAGCAAAAACCTCTATAAAATCGTCGCTTTATAAAACTAAACTCATTATAAGCACCCTGTAACTAAATCAGAATATCATCTACAGTTTTTTCCTTCAAATTTCGTAATTACTTGCGTATTTTTCAATTTAGAGCAAACATTTAGATTGCAATTAATATCATCTTAAGCTATATCTAAAGTCAATGAATTTAAAGTCAATTTAGTATGAAAATGAATCTATGTAAGTTCCACCTTAAGGTTAAGATGGTTGACGAAACAACATAACTAACGTAAAGTTTTCTTCATATTGAAGGATACATAAATAAGTAATTAGCTATGAAATCTGATTCTAGGGTGTCGTTATGAAATTTCATCTTAGCTTTGTTACGCATCATGTCTGAAGCACTGGAAGAAGAAAATGTACCTCTTCCGTGCGAGCGACAGCGAATCCTAGCTTGGTGTCACCCTCTTGGATCCTGATCTCTATGGGGATCTCTCCTGCTTGTGGTGTGTACCACAGACGAACCACCTTCATGACTCCTATGTCCACTCCATGGTAGTCCTCGAACCCGTACAAGCTTGCATTAGCAAGATTATGAATCTCAGACATCGAGCTCGTGTTCACTGAGGAAGTAGCTGCTTCTCCAGAAATCTACACATATATGTACACAAATAACAATCATTATTAGAGATTAGTAGTCCCGAGCCGGATGATGATTTGTGGAGATTTCTCATCGTCCATCGATTATACCCAAATTATCAACCTTGATTGAGGCTAGCTAGCTTGACTGTCTTACGATGCTCATGTGGAATGTCTAAAGCCGGTCTAACATGACATTGCAAGTATATACTTTATGTCCAATTTAAAATTTAATTGGCTGAAAGGGTTTAACTAAATGTTGGAGTCATATTCCAGAGTTAATTATGGTCTTTGTCAAATTAGTGAAGGATATGTATCTTTGAATATCCCTACATGATCATGACCTACATTTCCCCTAATCATAAAACCATTTTTTCTCAAAAGCTAACGTTCATTAGTCTAATAACCAACACTGGTTACATACCTTGGTTAGCACAGCCTCAGCCTGCACATTAATGAAGGCAATGGGGACACCAGAGGTTAGAGCTGAACTGAACCAAGCATTTGCACGAGCCAAAGTGTCCTCTAGAGGGCCATACATGGACTTGCCACTGTCCAATGCTTTGGGAAACACCACAAGGGAGAGCAAAGAGCTAGAGCTTGGTATGGATAGTGATTCCTTCATCTTCTTCTCCCATGGATAGGAAACAAAACCATCATGGAGCTGAGCTTGACTCAGAGCATGGGCCACTCTAAAGCTTCTAGAACCTTTTGAATTTATTGGAAAAAAAACCCCACATTAATATATAACAAATGGTGTATCAAAAATTATAGTCTCCAATTAATCTATATTTGGGTGAAATAACCTAATGGACTAGGCAAATATACGTATTTAAGAACATGTAGGTTCAGGATTAAAGTTGTATTTGAGGTTATTTAACCACGGAATGTATTATATTAGGTGCCTTGGAGTTTCGATACACCATCACATTTTTAGTTATGTGATTCGTTAAGAGGCTTGACTTATAGAAGATAGGGGATGTGTTTCTAGGAAGCACAATAAAACTTATTCATGCTAAAGAAGAGTACATATTGAATTGACATCATTAGATAAGTGTTATAATGTTTTCATTAAACAAACGCTTATTTAATTTCATTTTTCTGGATTTTCAATGTTCCTTTTTCTATATGCTGACTGGCATGCAAACTATATTATAAATAGTTTTCTTATTTTTTTCCTGTGTAAGGTATGAACCTCCCACGATTTCCCCACATCTGACGGAACATGGAATGTTGGCCTAATATTCTTTCAAATAATATGAATATATCTAGCTCCATAACAGCTAGAAAGATAACGACAATCCAAAATGGACAACAATACTTTAACAATTCGGATATTTATTGAAGTAAGATAACCACTTTTAAGCTCTTAATTTTATATCAACCTTAGATTTTATTTTATTTCAAAATTCAAAGTGAAGAAAATAAAAAAGTTATCTATTATAATAATTAATTTGCTACAATTTGCTGGGCATAATCTTTGATGTTAGAATTACTATATATGTAAAAGTAATGTATGAGTATTTATGTTTACAATTGCTATTTAGCTGTCAATATTGGTTATCTTTCTTATTGTGTTTTTATGAAGTATTTTCATATTTTTCATATTCTCAGCTGCATAAGTACACACATATATATATATATATATAAAAACAAAATATGGTATTCGGTGTGAGATAAAAATTATATATTTACTATTTTTCATGTTAAAGGATAGTATATTTTCACATGATTATCTAATTTGAGATGTACACCAGACGCCCGACAAATAAGTACAAAATATAACATGTGATATTCCATCGGAAAAACAACATGAAACACCCTTTATATATATTGAAATAAATCGAAGGATATATATGAATTGTTTATTAGACTTTGTCTCACGTTTGAGCACGTTTGCTAAACAATCAAGTACGTGCTTAGGAGCAGAATATGTAATATCTTGAGTAACCAAGAAATTAGTAACGAAAAAAACAAATATTATCATGAGTAGGAGTTTGATCTTTGTTTGAACTCTTATGTCTGAATCTAAATTACACAATGTCTCTAGAGATAGCTCTAAACTCAGTGGATAGTCTCAAATCATTGAAGTACTTAGTCCAATATCTCACTATCTCCTTAAATTCTCGCAAAGCATGAAAATCATATACTCGATGGTCCTACTTTTGAAAAATTGTGCGTGAAAACAACATGTTTGTCTACAAAGACGGCTAGAACTCACTCCAAAGTCAAAAAAGGTCCACATCACAACCCAAACAAACGACCCACCCAACCAACACTGGCTAACCTAAAATATCAACCAAGAATCCTTTCCACTACAACAATGTATAAGACCAATAGCTGATTTTTGGGTATTACAGTTTGTAATAGATATCTAGAAGGATAGCATTTCCGACTTATTTGAAAAGCAATCCACCCTTGAGTGTCACCAAAAGTGTTTGAAGAATATTTTTTAGAAAGGAATATATGAGTCACACCCATGTATTTTTATCATATATATGTGTATATATATATATATATATATATATATATATGTGTGTGTGTATATATATATATATATATATGTGTGTGTGTGTGTATTATATATATATCTTGTAAAAGAGATTAATGGTAGGGCAACCATTTTTGTGACGATAAAGAAATAGAAAAGTTATACGAGTCTGAAGATGAGCTTTCAACCTTGATATGTTTTAGATTTATTATTATTACATTAATGTCTTTCAAATTGTTTTAGATCTATATAATAACTAAAAATACCGTCAAATTTGATTATTACTTTTAAATTGTAGCCTTATTTATGACTTAACCCTACGTTGGTTTAACCAACATAAAGTTGTAAAGCTTGTAGGTAGTAAAGTCTTATAAATAGAAGACAAGTTCGATTTTTAAATATAAACTTAAAGTTGAGGACTGGTCTCGCTGTTCACAAGAACTAAATGAGCAAAAATACATAAGTAATTAGTAAAGATTACGGACACCGATCATTATGGGCATGGACCAAACTGAACTAGAAGGTATAATTGAATGTTTATATTAATTAATTATTTTTATGTCTACCTTTGTTAGAATATATGCTTCGGATTTTTATAATAGACACAGAAAAGTAGGAATGTAATTTATTTTCCGCTTATCTCCAAACTCTTAATTTTTCATGTTGTAAGAGTCAAAACCATGCATGAATTAGTTAATGACCACATATTGCTAATACAACATTTTCTGAAATTTGATATGTACCCAAAAGATCACAAAAATGTAAGACAAGATCTCGTCTCCAAGGTTTTCTTAGAATTAACCATCTAATTAAAACAAGTGTTCATGCATGGAATTCAACAAAATTAAACTAAAGTAGAGAACAATTAAGCACACATACATACCTTGAAGGTGGAGGCACTCTCTCTCCGTCCGGTCCCGGAAGCCGACCGCATAGTCGACATCATGAACCGACCGGACGACATACCCTCGCCTCCTTCCACCTGATTCTTTCGGCACAACACACCCGTGCAATTCCAAAAACTCCCCCGCCCCGCGCTGGACCCTCACAAACACTGAAGTCTCCCCTCTCTTAAACGCCGCCCGGAGGATCTTCGTGACTCCTTTGGTTCCACCCTTGAAAGGCGCCTTCACGGCCGGGGATGCCCCCGTTTGGATCTCCTCCACGATGTCCCCCGTCTGAAGCATCTCCTCGCTCCACTCATCGGCTTTCGAGCTACCAGCCATGCACTCTACTGAGACCACCGTTGACCGTGAGGACTGTCTTGGTGGGACTTGGTGGTGGTTGTTGTCAACCGGAGTTATGCTTCCGGTCGATCGCCGGTCTTTCGCATTGCTTGCAGAGATGGTCCGGAGAAGCATCTTTGAGAATATGGCTTCAATTGGAGCTTGAGGTCATCTAACTACCTACCTAGGAAATTTCGACCATTTGTTTTATTAAATGGTAGTACGAATTGAACTATATTGTTGGTTGGTTCTGCTTCCAATGTGAGTCCTATACATAGAGGTGTTTTATAACTTCTATTCACTCCTCTTACTTTTGAAAGGAAGTAATACTTAGGTATGTTTGGAAACTTGGGAGATTGCGGTTGCGATTTCCAAAAATTGACTTTTGACTTTTGAGGGAGAGGTTTGGTATGAACGGTACATAGTAGAGGTTTGCAAAACTTTAGATCAAGTTTTGGGCACGTGTTTCAAAAAATTGAGTTATTGGTATCCTTTTTGCTCAAAACTCAAATTATGGTTGCAAATCGGGCAAGAGAAAGTAAAACTAGTGGGGATTATGGGATAATGGGGTTTGATTGGGTTAAATAGTATCGGTAATAATGGAAAGAAAATAAAAGAGAGGGATGGGAAGGGGGCGTTTTGCAAACAACACGATAGAATGAGAGTTTTCCAAACCTCTCAACGCAAGAAGATCCAAAACTCCAAACTCCCAAAAAAATGTTTGGTATCAAAAGGTTGTGTTCTCATGTCAAGAAAGCCCAAAACGCAAACCGCCATCTCAAAACTTCATTCCCAAACGGACCGTTAGTAGATAGGTAGTATCATATATTATTAAAAATTATTTTAGTGTGATTTTTTTAAAACTTTTGAAGGGTATTTAAATGTAATGATATATGATTATGTGTCACCTTATGAATGAAGATATAATAAACCTACACAATTTGAAAATATATCAGTTGATCTTCACAAAGGAACGTGATAATTGATTTTATGAGAATAATCATTCAAAGGGTTGTAAGTGGTAGTGGAGGATGATCAAATTGAGTTGGGTTGTTTCCCATTTCCATTTTGGATTTCCTTGTCAAAGATTGGATGTTGATTTCTGGTTTGATACGGTTCATTCAATTTGACATCCCTAATAACCAAAATCATGTACACAAAACAACTCTCGGGTAGAAGTCGAAATTCCATACCTTGAGATTTCAGGACAATATTTTGCATTGAAATTGAGATTCCTCGGGAATCGGGTCCGCTGGAATCCGGCCAGAATCTACGGTCGGTGTCGTGTTTGGTGCAAGCCAGTGAACGCCAAAAATAGTGGTGCATAAATAATGCACGGAGGGTAATCTGGACCGTTGGATCAATACCATCCTCAGATTTGGGCCGTTCGATGTTGAAGACTACTTCCACGAACCATTTCAAGGGTAGGAAGTCAACAAAGATAGTTTTATGCAAGTTGATGTTGGGTATTCATTTAAAATCCCATGACGGGAGCTTGAAAGCTGCAATTGAATCTTATATGCTTGCTTGTTAAAATGGCTGAAATCGCAATTATTTGACAATGATATTTTTTGATTTGTGCTCCGTACTTTCTAAGTTGGTATGAAATGGTTGAGTTGGGCTACTAACAAGAGAATAGGCTCGGGTTTACTTTGGGAGATTTACAATTGGATATTCATCCAAAAGAACAAATTTAATTTGGTACTCATACTTGTGAGTAATCGGATTGGTACCTATCTTTTCATTGAAAATTACTCTCATACGTATTTCTTAGTCTCCCGTGAAGACAATCGTCACGGCAAGATCAAATATAACATGATGTTCATACTCTTGATTCAAAATTATTCGCATTCACATATGTTAATGTGTGACTCAAATTTATTAGGCTCCGGTGAACTGTGATGGTTTTCCTGATTGAGCCAAAGTGGAGCTTGTTGGCGATATGCTTCAAATGTTGAATCATAAGAAAATGGAGAGAGATAAATGAAGGCGGCATTGCTTGCTATTTTGCAGGGTTCAGCAAATACGAGCAAAGTTGAGATTGTAGAAGTTGTATTTTGATTTTAGTGGTTTGATAATTTGCAAGTTCCTCGGTTTGCAAATTAAGAAGCAAATTAGATCTTGATTGCAAATTAGATCTAATTACTTTGTTTTTAAGCTGTAATTAGGAAAGAATTGAGATCTTGTAAGACGAAGTTTTGGACTTTTGTACTATACAAATAACGGAGGTTTCTAGAGCATGTAGAAGAGTATGCTCAAAAGAGAGGACCCAAGGCAACAACACACGTTTTGCCATGTGTACGTATCGTTGGAGACGACACAAAGGGGTTGTGCTATAATTTGTTGCAATGAGAGAAGTTGAGAGTGAAGCGTAGGAGAGTGACGGAAATCTTGTGGTGAGGGTTTCAATTTCAAACTGTACAAAATTATTTTTGGTCAATAGAAAATTCTGTTAGATCGTGTGGGTTTATGGGTTCACAATTAATGCTAATCACCTAATTACCTACTTGTTTATTCGATCAAAGAAATGCAGCGGAATTTAAACTAAAACAAGCAAGTGTAGGAATATGCAAACCACAAATCGACTCGGCGTTTTTATAGAGGTTCGACACCCCACCCGGGTCCTAGTCATCTCTTGCAAGCTCCGCTCGGATCACCGAGCTCCGCTCACGACTTCACTAACCACTCCTCGTTCCGGGCCGGGAGAGAACGCATTTACAACCGTCAAACTCACGACAACCCTCGCCGAGCTTAGAATCCTCTTCTCACAATCCGAGAAGGATGCTTCGGGCTTTCACCGGAGCCTTTACTCTTTTGACAACAAATGATAACTTGAGTGGAGCAACACTCTCTAAATCTTGAGCACACTTGAGTAGGATTAAGGAATTGATCACTAAGTGTGGAAGGTTTGAAGCTTTGAGTGTTTGGGATTCTCTCTAAAGTTTGGGACAAGTTTGTAGTGGGAGAGTTGTGTTAAAATGTGTTTTACAACTCCTTATATAGGCATTAGAGAGAATAGAGCCGTTGGGATTGATTGCGTATGAGTTTATGTGTGATTACACAAAACATAACCTGCAGGACCCAATTTTGCCTAAAAACGGTCGACCGAATTGGGTATTCCGTTCGACCGTTTGGTCAAATTTCAGCTTTGACTTAAGTTAACTTAAGATAACAGTCAAACGGGCTCAGGGGATCGGTCGACCGAATTAGTCTAGGCACTTGTGGGAGACCAAATTGTGTTGGTTCGGTCGACCGTTAGGAAAGTTTCGGTCGACCGGATGTTTGGAAATTTGGGGTATTTGGGAATAATACGAATACGACCGTTGGGTATAATACGACAAAACAAACGGTCTGAAAATATGTGTAAACGGTCGAACGGAAAGCTTTCAACGGTCGACCGTTTTGGTCCAGGAAGTTCAAGTTTTGTTTAGGTGTTTTCCGGTTATAGTTTGGATGATCTATTGAAGTCCAAATTATGTGAAATTTTGTGTGTGACTTCTATAGGGAACCTAGTGTGTGGTTGGGTAGTTTTTAGCTTAAGTATGCTCAATTACACAAGGTTCCTAAATACTCAAAGAAATACAAAATACATGTCTTCAAATGAGCTTGATTACATGTCTTGACTTGATTTCCTTTCTTCATTGAGTCTTGATCACCTGTAGAGGTTAGCGCACGGCAAAATATATGCAATGCAACATGTGTGCTACTCTACATGACCATAATTAAGATTAGGTTTATTAAATCATCAAAACATAGATTAATGCCAAAAAACCAACAATCTCCCCCTTTTTGATGATGACAACCTATATCTTAACTATATCTTAATACATGGAATTTGTATACGTAAACTATGCATAATAATGCTCCCCCTATTTATGTGCATAGTTTTTGTTCAATTTTATTACAAAATTCCAAGTTACCCCCTTAATTATCTCTCCCCTTTGACATCCATCAAAAATTAATATTAATAACACAAAGATTATACAATTGAAGGCAATTGTGGATGTCTTGTAATGAAGTTGCTCCCCCTAAATTTTGCACTTCATTACTCTAATAAAATATATAACATATAAGCTCCCCTATCAATAAGGCTATATGGAAACTAAAAGTATGATTCAAGTTAAGTTCATTTAAGTTTCTACTGAAGCCTTATTCTAACATCCATTCAAAATTTGACATTTATAATCAATGGATGTGATATATGATTTGCAATGAATAGGGTTAATGATTTGCAATGAATTAAACTCTAAATGTATGACATTTAAGCACATAAACTAGACTAGAGCTAATTTAACATGAATTGTAGATGATAGAAATTTATACCAACTTGAGTCTTGAATTAGCTCCAATCTTGACTTGGTGATGCAACCAGATTTGAATTCGACGCTTTGGCTCACTCGGTCACCACCAATCTCCTATTCAAGCTCCTACAAGTGTAGACTTTGGTACCCATTTTTTCTTGGGTCCATTAAGTTTAGCTTTTGGTACCCAAATCCAAGTTGATTTTGGTACCTGTACACTTACTTTCTTTTTCATGGCAAAATTATGTTTAACATTAATTTGAATTGGAAAGTTTTTAACATAAAAATTGTTTTTATTGCCATGTGTGAACTTATGCAATTTATTTGACAAATTTTCATTTAAGGCATTAAGTTCACTGTTTTTAGTTGCTAGAGATTCATTTAAGCAATTTAGATTTTTAATCATACATGTATGCTTTGCATTCATGTTAAGCATGTGAATCTCTAAATTTGCAACCTTTTCATTCATGCAATTCAAGTCATGTAATAATTGCTTGCTTTCTAAATGAGATTTATCAAGTTTAATAAGCAAGTCATTAGTATCAATTTCTAGCATATGACTATCGATTGCATGAGATGAGGTATTTTTAATATTTACATTTTCTTCCTTCAAGCATGCATTCTCTAAAGTTAGAACTTCAATTTTAGCAAGCAAATCAACTTTATCATCTAAGATAGATGCATTTTGACATTTAATATCATGGATTTGCTCATTTGCTACTTGATTAGTCTTGTGAAGTTCTTTATATTTTTCAAATAATCTTTGAAATGCATGTTGTAGTTCATTAAAATCATGGGCATTATCTTTTGAACTACTACTTGAAGAAGAGCTAGAAGATACCTCATCTTCACTTTCTCCATCGGATGAGCTTGATGATGATGAAGATGTTGAGTTAATCTCCATTTTCTTTGGTTGAGCTACATCCTTCGGATTTGCTTCTCCCTTCTTCCCGGTTGGTGAATCTCCTTCACCAAAATTCTTTTCTAATGTTTGCCATATAGAATGAGCACTATCACATGAGCAAACAAGATTAAAAAGTTCATCTCCTAATGCACAAAATATGACATTCATAGCCTTAGCATTTAGGGATGCATTTTTCTCATCTTCTAAACTCCATTTACTAATATGACATCTAGGTGATTCATATGGAGTTTGAATCATAAACCACATGTTAATGTTCATGGATTTAATAAATGACATCATTTTACTTTTCCATGAAACAAAATTATTTCCATCAAAATATGGTGGTTTACAAGATTCTAAAGGTGTGGATGCATTAAGAGCCATGTTTTTTATCGGTTAAGAACAAAATTAACGAACGAGGCTCTGATACCAAATGTTGGATCGTGTGGGTTTATGGGTCCACAATTAATGCTAATCACCTAATTACCTACTTGTTTATTCGATCAAAGAAATGCAGCGGAATTTAAACTAAAACAAGCAAGTGTAGGAATATGCAAACCACAAATCGACTCGGCGTTTTTATAGAGGTTCGGCACCCCACCCGGGTCCTAGTCCTCTCTTGCAAGCTCCGCTCGGATCACCGAGCTCCGCTCACGACTTCACTAACCACTCCCCGTTCCGGGCCGGGAGAGAACGCCTTTACAACCGTCAAACTCGCGAACAACCCTCGCCGAGCTTGGAATCCTCTTCTCACAATCCGAGAAGGATGCTTCGGGCTTTCACCGGAGCCTTTACGCTTTTGACAACAAATGAGAACTTGAGTTGAGCAACACTCTCTAAATCTTGAGCACACTTGAGTAGGATTAAGGAATTGATCACTAAGTGTGGAAGGTTTGAAGCTTTGAGTGTTTGGGATTCTCTCTAAAGTTTGGGACAAGTTTGTAGTGGGAGAGTTATGTTAAAATGTGTTTTACAACTCCTTATATAGGCATTAGAGAGAATTGAGCCGTTGGGATTGATTGGGTATGAGTTTATGTGTGATTACACAAAACAAAACCTGTAGGACCAATTCTGCCTAAAAACGGTCGACCGAATCGGGTATTCCGTTCGACCGTTTAGTCAAATTTCAGCTTTGACTTAAGTTAACTTAAGGTAACGGTCGAACGGGGTCAGGGGATCGGTCGACCGAATTAGTCCAGGCACTTGTGGAGACCAAATTGTGTTGGTTCAGTCGACCGTTAGGAAAGTTTCGGTCGACCGGATGTTTGGAAATTTGGGGTATTTGGGAATAATGCGAATACGACCGTTGGGTATAATACGACAAAACAAACGGTCTGAAAATATGTGTAAACGGTCGAACGGAAAGCTTTCAACGGTCGACCGTTTTGGTCCAGGAAGTTCAAGTTTTGTTTAGGTGTTTTCCGGTTCTAGTTTGGATGATCTATTGAAGTCCAAATTATGTGAAATTTTGTGTGTGACTTCTATAGGGAACCTAGTGTGTGGTTGGGTAGTTTTTAGCTTAAGTATGCTCAATTACACAAGGTTCCTAAATACTCAAAGAAATACAAAATACATGTCTTCAAATGAGCTTGATTACATGTCTTGACTTGATTTCCTTTCTTCATTGAGTCTTGAGCACCTGTAGAGGTTAGCACACGGCAAAATA
Source organism: Triglochin maritima (assembly GCA_963682175.1). Classification (NCBI taxonomy): domain Eukaryota; kingdom Viridiplantae; phylum Streptophyta; class Magnoliopsida; order Alismatales; family Juncaginaceae; genus Triglochin; species Triglochin maritima. Next base: position 11,567,880 of record OY821785.1, read on the forward strand.
TATGCAATGCAACATGTGTGCTACTCTACATGACCATAATTAAGATTAGGTTTATTAAATCATCAAAACATAGATTAAGGCCAAAAAGCCAACAAATTCATAGTGTGTTAGGACGTGATTTTTACCCTTTTGATAAGAGAAAAAGTGGTTTTCCAAAAAAGATGTTCTAGTTCTTATGATGTGATGATCTATTGTTAATTGAGCTATTTGCTTGGGTGCTACCAAGAAACAACTAAATTGGCTTTATGTCACCTGGTTTTGACTATTTTGTAGGATCGTGTGGGTTATGGGTTCACTAATCACTTTTTAATCTAATCACCTACTTGTTTAAGCAATCGATATGCGTAGCGGAAATTTAAAACAAAACAAGCAAGTGTAGGAAATATGCAAACCACAAGAAGTCGGGTCGATTTTTATAGAGGTTCGGCACCCCACCCGGGTCCTAATCCTCTCTTGCAAGCTCCGCTCGGATCACCGAGCTCCGCCTACGACTTCACTATCCGCTCCCCGTTCCGGGCCGGGAGACAAAGCCTTACAACCGTCAAACTCGCGAACAACCCTCGCCGAGCTTGGAATCTTCTTCTCACAATCCGAGAAGGATGCTTCGGGCTTTCACCGGAGCCTTTACTTTCTTTGACAACAAATGTAACTTGAGTGGAACACACTCTCTAAACTTTGAGCACACTTGAATGAGATTGGAAATATGATTAAGTGTGGAGATTTGAGGTTTGGAGTGTATGGAATTCTCTCTAAAGTTTGGGACAAGTTTGTAGTGGGAGAGTTGTGTTAAAATATGTTTTACAACTCCTTATATAGGCATTAGAGAGAATAGATCCATTGGGACAAGATTTGATAGGGTTTTGTGCAAGATACACAAAGCAGAAAATTCAGGCTGCAAATCTGTCCAGAAACGGTCGACCGAAAAGTGGAACGGTCGACCGAACGCTTGGGTTTGATAAGGATACGGTCGACCGAAATAAGAATGGATCGACCGAACACTTAAGTCTATTAAGAAAACGGTCGACCGAACAAGGTTACCGGTCGACCGAATAAGCGTTTCGGTAGAGGGAAAATTGGATCGGTCGAACGAAATCGTATCGACCGATAGCAGGGAATTCTTGACAAGGTTAAACGGTCGACCGAACTTGGCACATGGTTCGACCGTTTGGTTTAGTATATGGAGGTGTATATAGTTTTAATACGAATACGACCGTTGGGCATATACGGCAAGAATAACGGTCAGAACAATAAGTTCAAACGGTCGACCGAAAGATATGGTGCGGTCGACCGAAACTAGGCAGGAAAACACAGATTGGATTACTTGATCATCCGGTCGACCGAACGGCATGTTGCGGTCGACCGAATGTGGGCAGACAGTTAGGGTTCAGGTTTTGTGTTTTTCCGGTCTAAGTTTGGTTGATTTATTGAAGTCCAAATAATGTGAAATTTCGTGTGTGACTTCTATAGGGAACCTAGTGTGTGATTAAGTTGATTTTAGCTCAAGTATGCTCAATTACACTTTGTTCCTAAGACTCAAAAGAAATTAAGATTACATGTCTTCGATTTAGCTTTAATTACATGTCTTGACTTCATTTCCTTCTTTCTTGAGTCTTGATCACCTGTAGAGGTTAGCACAATACAATATATATGCAATGCATAGTGTGTGCTACTCTAATTAAGATTCGGTTGATTAAATCATCAAAACATAAGATTAAGGCCAAAAAGCCAACATATTTGGCCTAATGCCATAGGAAAACCTTGATATTTGCTTCGGTGCCACTAAGAAAACCATCAATGCCATTCCGTAAGGTTTTAGACGTTACCGTAAGACACGTGGCGATTATTTCTTAATCCCTCACTTAACCCTTCCCGCCAAAGCCAACCATCTTCCCGCTTTATCCTCCCACAGCCACTTTACTCACTTACACACAACATCATCATCTCCTCTTCAATACTCTTTCTCCCCACACAGCCACATCATCTCCTCTTCATTTCTCTTTCTCCCCCTCAGACACAACCACCTCATCTCCTCTTCAATCCTCTTTTTTAAGGTTCAACAATCATGACCTCTCCTTCCGGAATGAGCTCAAACTCGCAAGTATCATGTCCCATGAGTCGCAAAGTACCGGAGTGTCACTGCAAGATGCCGTCTGTTTTGGGCACTTCTCACAAGAGTCACAACTACGGGAAGAAGTTCTACGACTGTTGATATTTTCAGGTATGCCGCCCCTAACCACAAATAAGCACGCACATGAGGTGTTTGATGAAATGGTTTTCTGTTTTTTTCAGGTTAATAAGGATTGTGGGTTCTTTATGTGGGTTGACAACTACGATCCAACAAATTTGATGTTAGACAATCGTATTGATGTATTAGAGAACAAACTTGAAGGTCTCTACCAACTAGTTTTGGAACGCTCGACATTTTTGGAGTCGAAGATGAAGAATGATTTTGAATCAGTGGTCAATTTGAAGCAGCCACCCACCAAGACTCAAGCCGCATCCTCTACCAACTTGATTACTGAAAAGAACTTCTTGTTAGGAGTGGTTGTTGGCTCGATGGTTTGTATGTTAGTTGTGCTAATCCTTGTTTAAGTTTGTCGATGAATGTTAGAATCTCAATTAGATGTATGTATCTTCCCTACTTTATTAAGGTAGTTTGTAAGCTGTAATGTTGATTATATGTATGCCGGTTTACTACTTTGTTAAGTAAGTTTGAATGTTTGTTGGAATGCAAAACATTGGTTTGTTATTGTGGAATGTTGGTGTCCACTGCAGGGATTTAGGATGTTGGAATGGTGGATGTTGGGATGGTGGATGTTGAATGCCTCAAATCCAATGTGTGGTGGATGTTGGAATGTTAGAATTACGACATTATAACACAACCTCCCTCAAACAAAACAGAAAAGAACCAGTAAATGAAGAAGCATCAACACATTGTAATTCAACTCCTTAAATGAAGAAACGTCATCACATTGCATCAACACATAGTAATTCATACCTAGTAATTCATGATATTACTAATTCATTACATTAAATAACATAACAGTAAACAAGTTCTACCAAACTACACTAACAAACTAATTCAATACATTAACCAACTCAACAGTAAACAACTTCTACAAGTAAACAACTCCTTGAAGACTACACTCCCTCAAAAGTTAGGCGGATTGCTTCTGTTGCTTCTTCCTTACTGTAGCCTACCTGCAACATGTCCTCCAAAATTTGTTTTGTGAAATCAGATTGTGATGATTGTGTTGAATTGGTATCCCTTGCAGCAGATGCACCAACCTCCATTTCTTTTGTAAAACTAGGGCCCTCTCCAGTCTCCACATCTTTTATAGTTTCTCTTTTCTTCCTTTTTGTGGTCCTTCCACTGCATTGCAGGTTAACAAAATGACATATAAATTTAAAATCTGAAGACCAACATATATAAATACAAATCTAAATACAAAGCTTTTGGCCAACTTACCTAGTAGTGGATGGGACTGTAGGAGTACCAGAGAATGACTCCTTGCACGTTCTTGCTTGATGCCCTAGCTTGCCACATGTTTTACACTTATGTTTCCCCTTTGTGCTGAAGTATTCATTAGAACTTTTGAATCTATTTTTTTAGGTCGTCCTGGTGGTCTACTCATCCTCAACAACAAAATCTGCATCCTCAGCAACAAAATCTTCACTTTCCTCTGCCTCATCCTCTGACTGTGGTGCTTGGTGGTCTAGGCTAGTGGACTTCCTCTGCCTTTTAGAAGTATTCATCAAGTTGGCCCCCTGTTCTTCTGCACTTCTCTTCAAACCCCCACTACTTCTTGTTAAAGGAATCTGAGGTGGCACACTTGGGAATTGGTTATTGTTACTTCTTCTCCTGGGACTCATCATTTTCATTCTTCTCACAGGGCTACGTGCATCATCTGGCGTTGGTGAGGTGGGTGGTAAAGATGGGGGACCTGGGCACTGTCGGACATTTGGGGTTTCATTTTTTTTTGGGAAAAACATACAAATCCAGTACTTTCTCACTATTTGCCTTGCTCACTGCCTCATTAACATCCTCCTGAACTCTAAAATTTTTGTAGTCTGTCCTACGCCCAACACCAGGAACCTTGTACCTTACACTAAAACTATCGACGAAACCCTAGTTGAGGGAGGTGACAACTGAGTTAATGATGTTGTTGTACGTCAACCCGACCAACACTAAAACTTCACCCACCATTCTGAAGTCGACGGGGAAGTTGCGCCCATTCCTGGTAACCCATCTACCCCAACGAAAAACTCGCACCGTCCAGTGCTTCGGCGGCCCCCTATGAAATAAAACAATACAATAACTAATTTGTCCCACACCAAACAACAACATCATCAACAATATATTTACGGAATAAAAAACCTAGCTAATAACTCACGTTGGATGTCGGCAACATTTTGCCAGTCGGAGAGGACGCATCTTCGAAAATAGGAAGGAACCTCTGCGTGGACGAGGCGATCGAACGATAGGGTGGAAATGGTGCTCCAATTTGAGGCAGACGTCGCCAGGCGAAAGGGACAGATTTGGGGGTTAGGGCAAAGAAGGGGAACGAGATATTAGTGTTTTTCACTAATATAGTTTGGAAAGAGATATTAGTGTATGTTGGATTTAGGGCTAATTAAACACATTTAGCTTAAGTAATTAAGTTTAGGGTTAAACTCTGCCTACTGTAGCTAAGACCACTAAGGAATTGCCACGTGTCTTACGGTAACGTCTAAAACCTTACGGAATGACATTGATGGTTTTCTTAGTGGCACTGAAGCAAATATCAAGGTTTTCCTATGACATTAGGTCAAATAGTCAAAATCAGGTGACATAAAGCCAATTTAGTTGTTTCTTGGTGGCACCCAAGCAAATAGCTCATTGTTAATTTGTTATATATGGATAGGGGTGAAACTTTATGTCCGAAATCCGTCAATCCGACCGACTCCGTATTCGAAATCAAAAAAATTATCCGAGAAAAAAAAATCCGTAACCGAATTTGTATTCGGATATAAACATCCGTAAAAAACGAAGCGAATATGGATATTGGTACATCCGATTCAAATAATATCCGGTTCGTATTTTATATGCACATATAAATAAAAATAAAAAATATATACAATATATATGAATTAAATTATGTTATTTATATTATATTTAATATTTTTTCATGTAGGCAAAAAATAAAAGTTGAAATTTATTCTTGTTTAGATCAATCAAAAAATATTTTTAAGTCTATTCGGATTTTTTAACGAATTCGGATATCCTAATTCGGAATGGATTTTAAACTTGATTCGGATGCGAATTTATTCGAATTCGGATCCGAATTCGACGGATACGAATTCGGATCTCTTTCTCAAACATTCGCTCGGATTCGAATTCGGATTCGAGAAAAAAAATGGATACGAATTTGGATACTGGCACATCCGCTTCGTATCCGCTCCGTTTTCACCCCTATATATGGATGTGTACTTGTGGATATTCTCATGTTCGAGCGCTTGTGGTATGGGTGATTTGGTGGAATTGTAAGGAATTCCTACGAAATAGAACTTATACATGTTCATCATGAAGAGTCGTGTACAGTTGTATATAATATATAATTAAAAAATGAGATTGTGCCAAAGTTTAAATCATTATCCGAATAATTATTGTCTGACACATCCAATTACAAGGGAAAAGAAGTTGTATCTTTCAAAATAAAATATTCAGATACAAAAACCTATATATTAAATTGACAAGAATATTCTACTCACTTTACCCGTTCTCTAGTGAAACAAACTAGCATTTTGGAAAATAATTCGTGGCACAATGAAGTCCTCCACCATGGTGAAGGCCAAAATTTACAATATTTTTTCCTCAAGATTCAAATACGATATATTCACTCTGGTTGAATTTATTCTCCGTCCTTCCTTTGACTGTTAATCTTGAATATAAATAAATTGTGACGTATGTTTAGATATAAATAAAGGGGGAAAATGTGGTTGCGGAGTGTGTACGTCTTGTAACCAATTTGGTTGTGACACTTGAAATTAAGCCACTTTAAAATTATTTTTTCTATTGAATCAAATCACATGTATTTTTATTCCTTAACCTAGAACATATTATTTTTAGGTCGATTTGAGTTAATTTTATCTTTGATCTAAAATGTTAAAATTTGAACGGTTGGAATTTACGGAATTTCGAAACATTTAGATCAAAGTATATAATGATCCATTTTATCTGAAATTTTTAGCAAATATTCTTTACATAATAAATATTACTCAAAAGTTTTCATAAGAAAAAACTTAGTGGAAGTCTCAGAAAATGATGTGTCACGGCCGTATTGGCTATATGTGCTCACAACTGCATTAAGATCAAATAAAGGCCTTTGACTTCGCCATATAAATATACCAAAATTTCTAATAAATCTGCTTGAGGAATCATAGGCCGCTATCATGTTTTTATTGTTAATCAGGTTTGTCTCTCTCTAAAGAGTAATAGTCGTACGTAAGCGATTAGGTTATACTTATATATCATTTTAAAAACTTAGAGGGTTTAAAAATAGGAAAATGATTTGTTGACGCAGTGCGTCCGGGATGTCGTCTGACGTGGTCAATCCAGTCAGCAAAAAATATTTTTTATTATCAAAGATTAATAAAATCACATATTATTTATTTATTTATTTTATGTCACATCACACGCACGCTAAACTATACGCCTTTTGGTTTCCACCATACATATCTCCTCAAAACCTTCCATTATCCCCCAAAACCTTTCATTCTCCATCATTTTCTCCTAGTGGAAGGCTAGATTGGTAAGAGGGATGCCGAGGGAGACGACACGGGAGTGGGTCTTAAGGGAGTTGGGCACGCCGACGACGTTGATTAGGACGTCGCGGTGAAGTTGATCGACGAGGAGGAGGAGGAAGTGGTCGGTGTTGGAGCCTGGTCTGAGGCGAGGAGAAGGGAGAATGTGGTTCTTTGTAACTTATTTTAGTTTTATGTGGTGTTTTTTGGGGAATGTTTGGTTTTTTGTGGCTGATTTTAAGTTTTTGGTTTTGTTATGTGATGGATCAGTCTTGGTTTTTTCGGAAGTGTGGTTCTTTGTAGCTGATTTGAGTTTTTTGTGTTGAGTTTTTGTGGAAAAAATTGTTTCTTTCTGGTTGATTTGAAGTTTTTAGTTTTGTTTTGTGATAGATCGTTCTTGGTTTTTTGATGTTATTTTGGAAATTTTGTTTCTTTGTACTTTTGTTCTTCGTAGTTGTTTTGGTTTTTTATGTGGTGTTGTTGGGGAAAGTTTGGTTCTTTGTAGCTAATTTGAGGTGTTGTGGTGATGAATGTTTTTGTTGGGTTGTTAGTGTTTGTGTTGAAAGTTTGGTTCTTTCTCTTTGATTTTGGTTTGTGGTGTTCTTGTTTAAAATTGGTTTGTCTTTGATATTAATTTTTGGGGGTTTCTGGTTTATTTTCACGGAATTGGTTTTGATTTCATGTTCTTGTTTGCTAATTTCAACTTGGGTTGTTAAAAAGACAACCAATATGATAAAAATGATAAACTCATACTTAAAAAAGACAAACCACTACTTAAAAAAGACAAACATTACTTGAAAAAGACAAAACCTCGACATAAAAATGGCAACCCACCACTATAAGAATGACTGACCCAACTGTTAAAAAAGACAAAATCATACTTAAAAATGGAAAACCTACACTAAAAATGACAAAATCATACTTAAAAACGACAATCTGGTACTTAAAAAAAGGATAAACTCATACTTAAAAATGACAAACAACTACTTAAAAATGACAAACCATACATTAAAAAGAACAAACTCATATTTTAAAAATGACAAACGCAGATGTTAAAAATGACAAACTTATATGTTTAAAATGAGAAAACATGAATTCTTCATTTTACCTTTGTATCTGAATGCTGCATGGGGAAACCAAAGGTTGCGTTGGGAAAAATAAAAGTTGCATGTGGAAATCAAACGTTGTAGTGAGAAAGTAATGCTGGATTGAGAAATTAAAGGTTGCATACGACACAAACATGTTATTAAATTAATTTCTTTAAGAGAAAAAACATTTGATTTTTGCTGACTGGACTACTGACTCGACTGACCTTGTCAGGTGCATCCCGGACGCTGCGTCCGTGTATAAGGACCATTAAAAATAGTATTAGTTCTTTTAGAATCATAGAGGTAATAGAAGTCTTCCGTCTTAAATAAACAATGGAAGCGCGTTAAACAAATATTGCCACTTAAAATATTTAAGCTTTGTTCCATCCCAAACATTTATTCCTAAATTTCCTTGGCGCAAAAAAAAGTTCATTTCTTTTTCCTTTCTATTCTTCATCTTTTACTTTTGTTTCTCAGAACATTAAAAATTATTGTTGAATGTCAACTTATTACAATTTGAAAACTACCATTTAGGTTTATCCTTGTTCTTAAAATGTAGTTGCAGTTTATTAATATTTTAGTTTTTTGATGTAGTTCAATTGATCTTTGTGATATGGTTATCATAAACTAAGTGTAGAAGTGGGGATAAACTGATTATGGCTTGATGGTTAGATTTGAAGAAACAAATTAAGGAACATGAAGAAAAGGAGAGGCAACGAATTAAGAATGCTTTTATCTTATATAGAAAATAAAGGATAATGTAAGAATAAATAATTAGAGATGGGATAACCAGTCAAAACCTCAAATTTTCATCTTCGAACGATTGCTCGTAAAATGCCACAAAACCAAAAAAAACAGATGACAAACTGCAATTTACCATTTAATACTTATGTCTCTTTTGTACGTGCTTCCTTAGTATCATATAGAACCCTAAATTCCAATGAAAAGAAGAATCATGCATCCACTTCAATAGTGACAGCTAGCTAGCTTTTATTCATTACTTGTTTCCATAATTTCATTGGTCACAAGTATGACTTCGCCGTTCATTTTAGGGGACTACTATTCGTCGTCAGAAAACTACTTAAATCGTCCCAATAATTACTGTTTTGCCTTTCACAATTCATTTAATATTCATTTTGTCTTGTTTCTTTAAATAAGGTTTCTGCCTAAGTTTTTCTCATTTTTTCAGTACTAACACCACCAAAATATCCGCCGAAGCGCCTAGATCTGGTGAGGTAAGTCCGGAAAAAAAATTCACCCCAGTCGTCTGTTTAAGTCACTACCCCCATGGTGGGGGCGTCTGGCTAGGCGCCCCTTCCATAGGTCAGGCGCCTCTCTAAGCTGCCTTTCCCAAGGTGGGGCCGTCTGGCTAGGACACCCCCTCTATGGAGGGAGCGTCCTAGCCAAACGCCCCAATTTTTTTTGTTTTTAAATTTATTTATGTTGTGTTATTTTAAATTATTTCAGGTTCTGTTGCAAGATTTCAGTGGTGATGAAGTAGATTACAGTGAACATTTTGTTAGTACACAAGTATTTCCAACAATTAATAACGCGAGTAAATGAGCAAAACAAGTTGTCATCGGAGCTAAGTTTTTTTTGGTAATATCATCCTACAAATCAAAAGCAGATAATCGGATGGATTGTTATCTAAGATGCGATCGCAGAAATGAAATGAGTTCTCGTGATATGGATATTGCACTACGGAAGAACACAAAAAGAAAGGGTTGCGGTTGTCGTTTTTTGATAAAGGTGGTCGAGCGACGGGATCGTGATGAATGAGTCGTAGTTTCTAATAGTACTCATGGACAACACAACGACAGACATGTAGTTTATCTAGAGGGTCACCGACAGATCAACGGTCTTAGTCCTGGGGTCAAGAAAATTGTTCGTGATATGACTGAGGCACAAGCCAAATCACGTAACATCTTGTTCGCAGTAAATGAGAAATTCCCGGAGGATAATCCCAATCAGAGATACATTTATAACTTCAGAGAGTACATGAGGAGGATGAAATCTGAAGACAGGAATCCCGCTTGGCAGTTTTTGCATCAGGCAGTGCAGTATCAGTACTTACATTGGATTATGATGGATGAAGAAACTAATTTCATCACTCACACATTTTTGGCACATCCGACGTGAGTTTAGTTGTTACGTACATACCCTTTCGTAATCTACATGGATTCAACATACAAAACAAACAAGTACGAGACGCCTTTGTTCAGTTGTTGTGCACATACCCTTACATATCAGTGTTCCAAACTATCAACAATGGAGAAACTTCAAATATCATCAAGTAGGCAAGCAAATACTTATTTTACATTTTGCTGCCGCACTTAGTAAAACACAAAATTAACAGTAATGACATCAAATATCCTATGGATCTGAAACTAAAGCAATAAGTCAAGAGACTATGATTGTGTTTGGCCTTGGAAGCACCTATTTCTAAGGGTGAAAATTGAGCATCACCCATGGATTGCTCATACATATGTTCATTTTTTTAAGATTGGAGTATTAGTTTTCATAATTATGCGACTGAACAAACAATAAGGATATCGAGTTTTGAGTTTTTAAAGATGTAGATATGAAATTCCACTCGTTGAAGGATTTCAGAATTCCTTCACTCAACTACACTTTTGTTTGCTGATAAAAAAAGTGCAAGAAAGTTTTGAGTTTCTACGCTCAAAGTGGTCCGAAAATCGAAAAAAACTCACACATTGACATCTTCTGAAAAATATGCTTATGTTTCCATGTCTCCCCAAAATACCCCTACCATTTAAATAACCCAAAAAACTTCTCTCTCTAACTCACGCATCCATTTGAACTCTCTCTTTCCAAAGAAAATGTGCATCAACCTCCCTTCTCTCTCGCACTTGTCACCTCAATCGTGCTGAATCAAACCCAACGTCTCATACCCCGTCGAAGGTTCCTCGTTGTCGTTGAACCCACATCAGAGAACAACTCCTCCATTGAAGCTAACGACGCTCGATAGGTGCTTGATATTACTTCGATAAGAGCTCGATTCCGTTTGCAGTTTTAGGTCATGGTTTCCATTTGCAGTTTTAGGTCATATCTATTCCGCTTGCAATTGAGCTCGATAGGGTTTGATAGGCGCTCGATAGGAGCTCGTAAGTTTAGATTTGTTGTTATTTATTAGGGTATTTATTTTGTCTCGATGTTCTGGATATGATCGATAGGAGACAGTGGTTAGTGGTTATTTTTTAACTTGTTGTTTTTAAACCTCACTGACCACACATTACATACAAATAATGGTCGTTAAGATATGATTGAACATTATAAGCTTCCATATAACATTCCACTTAAATATTCAACGTTACAAACATACACAAAAATTCCAAGGAATACTACACATAAACAAAAACACACACACACACACACAAATTATAAATCTCTTACAAGTCAATTGGAAGAGAATCCTCTGCTCAGATGTCGTTTGGAAACCCAAAAGATGGTTTTGTTTATCTTAGGTCTGACTCAACTTAGCAAGCTTCTGGCATCCCTGGGTCATTTATTCTCTCGTCGGGTTTCTCCACCGGTGGTACCAGTATTCCATCTTCCGAAACGAAGTACTGGCAATAAAGTGTTGGCTCCAAGGAGCCACAGACATAGAACTTTTTACTAATCTTTCCAGGAGTGTTGGACCACAGCTCCGTTGCCTTCAAACCGCACCTATAGGTGCGATAGGGTAGACGTAAAACTCTTGGTATTTCAATGGGAGAACAACCTCCTCATATTGGTCCACCGAGGATGTACTCATCTTCACTAGAGTAGTCGTTGTTGGCATCGTGTTGGAATGCCATTTTAGGAGGGGGGATCAAATACATAACTAAATGGAGGGGACTTTTTTGGGGTTGTTGAACGTTTTATATTAAACCGCAAGTGCACGACGTGGTGAAGACGTGGCAAATACGGTTCGTCCACAGGGAGGTGAGCAGCCTCTCGTTTACACGAAATCAAGTGGCAAAAATAGGGAAGAAAGTTTGATTACCCTACTCTACGCTACACTACACTACGAAGTACGAAATGCGAAAGAAAGCAACAAACGATGAACTACCAAACTAAACTAAGAACTAAATAAGTGCTGGAATTCAGAAATAGAAAGCCCCTAAGGGGTGGAGTGAGTGCACACATGCAAAGAGGTGGGTGTTGAACACATTCTTTAAGCACAAATAAAGGTAGTGTTATCATGCATAGGAAGTGTCTAAATGTTATGGCAAAACCTATCAATTCATTCACTATCCTAGTTGATTAACATTTCCATACACAAGCTGGTTATTGCAGAACCTTAAACAAGCATGAGATGTATCTAATCAATTTGGCAAAACTCATCAAGTTATAAGTTCTATCCTAAACAATCAAGCATACATTCATGTTTTATCAACACATTGTAAATAAAACATTCATTCCATTCTCTAATGCATCTATGAACATCTACTCCACCCCCCAAAGGGGATGAAACTACACACTTCAAATTAGACTAATTATTAAACTAAGCAAGGAAAACATATTAACTAAGCTACTAAAACTAATGAAATGAAATTAAACAAAGTAAAAACAACCAACATGAAACAAACAACATAATAAAGAAACTTTTATTAAAATGACTCACAATTCAAGTAGCATCCTCCTACTTTAGTGTGTGCTTCAAGGCCTCACTTCTAGTAGGAAGAATATCCACTCAAAATGTGAAGTCCTTACAATGGAAGGTGAAGAGTTCTATTGATAGCCATAGAAAAAGGCAATCCGGGACAATTCCCCGATGTGGGACTAAACAAATACCAGAAATAGAATAAACACCCTCTAATACATGTGCCCCCGAAGTTTGAGCGGTTCCAGAGAGATCCAGACCGCCAATTGGCGGTCCATAAGCTTTGGATCTGGCTAGAATTTGTTGTGGACTTTTCTGGATTTCTTTGTCGGTCTTTGATGCATATACTTTTTTTATTGGAGCTCCGACCCGAATAGAATTGCCAAAATACTCCCCAAGATAGTGTGGAGTTTTCTGTTTTGCTCTTTGGTCCTTCGGTCTTACGTTCAGGTCCTTCTCCCTCTAGACGTGACCTCCGTAATTAAGAGCAACCAATGAGCATCTCGATATGCGTGCGATATGATGAAGCAAGAGAGTCTGCTTTGGTGGGATCGATTAGCTAGATGGGAACTCGATATGAGCACGATAGTTGATGATTGAATAAGTTAAAATACCGCAAGTGCACGACCACATTGAAGTGGTTGCAAATACGGGTCGGTCCACAGGGAGAGTGTGTGAGTCTGATTCACTATACTCTAGTGAGGGAGAAGAAGAGAGAGATGTACATGTTATCGAAACTACACTACAATGCAAAAGAAATCGGAAAATAAGCAATAAAACTAAACCCCTCGGGAGTAGAGAAAGATTGTGAATACGAAAATGTGTGTTGTGTGTGTTTGTTTATTTGTGCTCATCAAAACATGTCATACATGAAATCCATAAAACTCAATTCCAACTTTGCCTCCACATGAAATAAGATAAGACATTATCATTAAAACATACAAGACAATAATTGAAATGAAGGTAATATGTTCACATGCAAAATGACTCAAATCCAACTATGTCTCCACATGAAATAAGATTTACCACAATCATTAAAACATACAAGACATTAATTTGGATAAAGTCAACATGAGCACATGCCTTGTTCCTTCTTCCACTCCATCCTTATCCTAACCTCATCATTCCCCATAAAATAGGATCACTAATCTTAGCATGTGCTAAGCTTCATTCAAGAGCATTAGCACATCAAAGATATGAGTGAAATCCCATTAGATGGTTATGGAAATCATGTAAAGCTTGAAGGATTAAGATTAACACACACTAATCCATCACATGATCAAACCACCCTCTTCTCCACCCCCCATGGGGATGGACTACTCTCTACTAATCTCTACACTAATGAAAGCATGAAAAGAACATAAACCCAAAATAGAAATGAAGCAAAACAAGATTAAGCAAACAACAATATAAAAGAAATTGCATCAAAGTAAAGACACTAATGTAAAGAACAAGAACAAAACTAGATTAAGAAACAAAAATACAAAGTTTGCTCCTCTCCAACCCCCATACTACACTACTAAAATAGGAAACTAAAACCTACTCTAATGGCGGAAGGAGGAAGAAGAGGTAGAGGAGGGATTACAATGGTTTATATAGACTAATACATGGTTAGGATCAATCTGAAAATAATCCGACGGCTCTAAATCACATCTGATGGTCCGCGAATGCTCCAAACCGAATACCCGACCCACGACCAAACTTTCAGCCCATTTGGACCATTTTTATCCACCAGTGGCAGATCAAATGGCTCTGATCGGGTTGAAATTTTGTGTGTTGCTTTATTTCTTCAATTGGCATGTGGGGTGAAGTCTTGGTCTGCTAGCTCGAATTACTAGGAGTTTAATTGGCGAAATACTGACCTGATTCAAGTCATATGTCACCATACTTTGCATTTCACAATCAAGTCCATTCGGGTTTGCACTTGGGTCCTTCCTGATTTGCGATCCTGTTCTTGTGCATTAAAAAAAGGTCCACAACCTTCTAAATCAGTCCATACTTGTAATATTTAGGTCCTTTATGCTCCCTTCCTCTTCTTTCTTACCTAACTCCTGAAACACTTGATTGACATCATTTCATGCTTATATTTGTATCTTATATCCATTATCTTTCACCTAAACAATGTTATGTGACGAGTTTTATGTTTGAATTTCAGAAATAAATAGGTTTGAAGAGATGAAGCATAAAATGACCCAAAAGCTCGGAAAAAGGACTGAATTGTGAGACCTGGGGACTAAGATGTAAGGGAGAAGGACCTGAACGTATGACCAAAGGACCAAAGAGCAAAACAGAAAACTCCACACCATCATGGGGAGTATTTTGGCAATTCTATTCGGGTCGGAGCTCCAACAAGTGAAGTAGATGCATCAAAGACCCACAAAGACATCCAGAAAAGCCCAGAATAAAATCCAGCGTGATCCGGACCATATAGACCGCTAATTGACGGTCTGTTTTGGCCCAAATCCTCTACGATTTTGGTGGGTCGCGTATTAGTGTGTATTTAGTCCATTTCTGGTATTTGTTTAGTCCCACATCGGGGGATTGTCCCGGATTGCCTTTTTATGGCTATAAATAGAACTCTTCACCTTCCATTATAATAACTCCATATTTTAAGTGGCTATTCTTCCAACTAGAAGTGATGCCTTGAAGCACACACTAAAGTAGGAGGATGCTACTTGAAATGTGAGTCACTTTAATAAAAGTTTCTTTATTATGTTGTTTATTTTATGTTTCTTGTTTTACTTTGTTTAATTTCATTTCATTAGTTTTAGTAGCTTAGTTAATATGCTTTCCTTGCTTAGTGTAATAGTTAGTGTAATGTTTAGTGAGTAGTTCCATCCCCTTTGGGGGGTGGAGTAGAAGTTCATAACTGCAAATGAGAATGGAATGAATGCTTTATTTACAATGTGTTGATAAAACATGAATGTATGCTTGCTTGTTTAGGATAGAATTTATAACTTGATGAGTTTTGCCAAAATGATTAGACACCTCTCATGCTTGTTTAGGTTCTGAAATAAACAACTTGTATATGTAAATGTTAATCAACTAGGATGGTGAATGGATTGATATGTTTTGCCATAACATTTAGACACTTCCTATGCATGATAACACCACCTTTATTTGTGCTTAAAGAATGTGTTCAACACCCACCTCTTTGCATGTGTGCACTCACTCCACCCCTTAGGGGTTTTCCATTTCTGAATTCCAGCACACTTATTTCGTTCTTAGTTAGGATTTAGTTAATCGTTTGTTGCTTTCTTTCGCATTTCGTACTTCGTAGTGTAGTGTAGCGTAGAGTAGGATAATCAAACTCTCTTCCATATTTTTTCCACTTGATTTCGTGCAAACGAGAGATTGCTCACCTCCCTGAGGACGACCCGTATTTGCCACCGTTTCAACGCGGCCGTGCACTTGCGGTTTAATATAAAATGTTCAACAAGTTTTTGGCGCCGTTGCCGGGGAGTTCTCATTCGAGACTCTTGTTTAGACGATTCGAGTGGATTTAATTTGTTTAGACGATTCGAGTGGATTTAATTTGTGCCAATTGGCGGTCTGACGGTCTGGTGAGCCTATTTCCCTTCTCTTTTCTTCATCTTGTTGCCATAATTGATGTAGTGATCTGGGACTTCATTTTGCATGTTTTGAGTTATATTTTGTTCCTAGATCAATAATCAAATCTCCTTTAAGCAACTTGGACCCTAAAACCCAAAGCAAAAGATTAGACATTTTTTCTTGTTTAGGTCATACATCATGTATGTGACTTAGGCATGTAGATTGTCTTTTATTTTAGCTTTATTTTCAGTTGCTGAGTGCTGGCGTGAGGTACGCACCTACTCTCATTCATGCATTTCGTATGAACATGCCTTAGTTAGTAGGAAGTGCATTGAAACAAGTTTGAGTTGAGCGTTTGTTTGGAGAGTTGATTGTTAGATTAAGACTCCAAAACACTACTAAGGAGGGGCTGTCCCATAAAAGATAAGGTGGGGGATTTCATCACCCTTTCCTTCACCCCACAAACCACACTAATCAAGAGCCTAGTTTTTAAAATCAAGTAGACATTGACCTTAAGGATTTTGGGCACATTAGGAGAGTGATCTGGTCTCGACCATCAAGACCTGATCGGCGTTGCCCACTTTGTCGATAGTAGGAGAGACGAGATCTCTAGATCTTGGCTCACTTGCTGGGCTTTGTGGTCCTCGTCGTAGGGAGGTGAGGCGTGTTGAGGTCATGTGACCTTGCAGTTAGGCGTCGTCTAGCTGTAAGGACCTATAGCGACCTTAGGATTGCTTGAGCCTTGTTTGCTTGTGTGCTTCTACCTGTACCCATCCATCGTAGCTTAAGGACTTCTTCCCTTCTCTCCTGAGTCATTCTTTCTCTCCTGTGTTCCCCCGTATTCTCCTCTACGCACATTCTTTGTTAAACAAAAGTTTTGGTTTGTGTGTGCACCTTTGTGCATGCTTTCGTGGGCACGAGACGAGAGTGGCCGTTTGCGAGGCGCGTTGTCAACCCTGCTTCGGTAGTCGATTTCTCGACGTCTTCCTCCTCTCGTGTCGCACACAGTCCGGGTTCAATGGCTGCTAATTTCCGTGAGGAGGAGCAGTTGTTGGACCCACCTGTTCCACCAGTGCTTCCAGTTGTCGCTCCCATAGCTCTACGTGATCGATGCTACCCGAGCCATACTGCTCTACCCTCATGCATCGTATTGCCAGAGGAAAATGGGAACCATTTTGAAGTTAAGCCTCAGTTTATTTCCATGCTCCCTCACTTCACTGGGAAATGTGACCCCTATATCTTTCTCAGGGAATTTGAGGAGGTCTGTGCTATGTTCAAGCTGCAACAACTTAGCACGGACTCCATCCATCTTAGGCTTGTTCCTTTTGCACTAAGGGATGATGCCAATAAGTGGTTTTATAGAAACCAGGCGAATGCCTTTAGGACTTGGGATGAGTCTCAATCTGCATTCCTCAAGAAATACTTTCCAAATCATCAGACTCAAAAATTGAGGAACGAAATCAATTCGTTCTATCAACTTGAGACCGAAACATTTCATGCATATCTAGAGAGGTTCAAGGAGCTACTATCCTCATGCCCTCACCATGGCATTGAGTTGTGGCATTTTTGTCACATTGTTTACGAGGGTCTTCACATCCCGTCCCGGACACTCCTTGAGTCCATGTGTCAAGGAGAGTTCTTAGGAAAGGATGAAAGGGAGGCATGGACTTTCTTAGAAGACCTCGCTGAAAAAACCATGCAATGGGAGAGTGTGAGGGAACCCCCTGTTTCATCTAGCATAGGAGCGAGGATCGTGAATGCAAACTCGACGAGATCGGGTACCACATTTGTTGTCGATACCACTACGGCCACCGAGGCACGCATAGCGGCCTTAATACGCCGTATGGATTCGATTGAGCTCCAAAACAAACAAGGTGCACCTCACATGTCCACATCTGGTCGAGTTCCCTGTCATTCATGTGGTAGGATAGGTCATATAGAAAGCGAGTGTGCGTCCATTCCTCCTGAGATGGAACATGTCAACGCCATCTATGACAGAGCTAGGAATGACCCATACTCATCATCTTATAATCCTGGATGGAGGAACCACTCCAATTTTTCATGGAACCAAAATAATGCCCCTGGTGGTCCTTCAAACTCCTCTCAACCACCTAACCAATCATACCAGCCTCCCATGCATGCACAATCTTATCAGCCACCCCAAGCTCCAATCACCAATCAATAGGGTTTCCCAAATTCCAATTATATGGAAACCCGATTCAATTCGCTTGAGACCTTGACTCGTGAACTTGAAAACTCAATGAATTTTTTATGTCAACCACAAGTCAAGTTCTCACTTCAAATCAGCAGACAATCAAATCTCTAGTGCTTCATATGGGCCAATTGGTTCAATCTGTACATGAAAGAGAGAGAGGGTCTTTTGCCTTGCCAGCCTGAGGCTAAACCCCCGCATGTACCAACAACAATACATGCAAAATGAAAATGTTGTACCTCGGGGGAGGCAAGTGAACCATGTGGAGGAACCTGTTCACCATGTCAATTCCATTGTGACCTTAAGGAATGGAAAGCAGGTTAACAATCACATTTACTTGCCACACCCACCACCATCTATGCAGCCCCTTAGTGGGAATCGTGGTGAAGAAGAGGCCGAGGTGAGGGTAATACACCAACGCCTCCTTCTCAGGCACCACAGAAAACCTACCTGCCAAAAGCTCCCTATCCAAGTAGGTTAACCAAAAAGCAGAGTGACACAATGGATAAGATATTAGAGGTGTTTAGGTAAGTAAAGGTTAACATCCCCTTGTTGGATGTTATCCAACAAATACCTCAATATGCCAAAGTGTTGAAGGATCTCTGCACAACCAAGAGGAAGACCAATGTTCCTAAGAAAGCATTCTTGGCTGCAAATGTAAGCTCACTTTTGTCCAATCCCGCCTACACAAAATACAAGGACCCTGGGTGTCCTACTATTCAGTGTACGATAGGGGACACTAGCATGAGTAATGTATTGCTTGATTTAGGATCGGCGGTCAACCTCCTCCCATTTTCTGTTTATCAACAGTTGAATTTGGGAGAATTGAAACCAACTAAGATCACCCTCCAATTGGTGGATAGATCCATTCGTATTCCAAAGGGGATTATCGAGGACGTGCTTATCAAAGTTGGAGATTTTATATTTCCAGTCGATTTTGTTGTCCTTGATATCAATCCTGTTGCGAACACCCTCTCTCAAATACCTTTGATTTTGGGTAGACCATTTCTGGCAACTTCCAACGCCTTAATTAATTGTGGAAATGGTCTCATGAAGCTCTCATTCGGTAACATGAGTGCTGAGTTTCATGTGTTCAACTCTGGTAGGCAACATGAGCCCGTGAACCAACCTTTAAATCTCAATCTCATCCTCCAATTAGAGAAAACACCACAAAATCAACGAACACCCCTAACACCAATGCAACCCATTGAGAATGTTTGTGGGCCCAGCGAAAATTCATTGCCTGTCTTTGCAATGCAACAGAGTGAACTGGCATCAAACATGAATGTCTAAAAGGAGTGTTCATTGCACGATTAAGTTGAGATTATTAGTGAGAGTGAGACACCTCATCATATGCCTATACCAGAAGGTGTCTTTGTCTCATGTCCCTTGGCCATTGAGCCATTTGAGCTTCATCTTGACTCCAACAAGGACCCACCTACGACTGAGCTTATGCTTGGTGATATAAATGATGGTGGGAGGTCCTTGTTGGATGACTTGGGGAGAAGCCCCATTCTTAGTGATGCAGGTCTGCTGCATCCATCAAATGAGCTTGAGGAACTCGTTCCGATGCACCCACCTATTGGTTGGAGGGTTTTGTTCAATGAGCAACTAAACTCTAGTGAGGCAACACAACTTCATTCATTCATGTTGCCTACACCCAACCAATATCATGAGGGGTTCGAGCCTTTCAGCTTTGACCTTTCACCCCTCATGACACCTCAGAGTACCAGTGAAGTTTGCCCATCTTGGCAAGTCTCTGGTCCTCATAACTCGATGTTCTCATTTGATGTTCCTTGACCACATGATTATGAGAATATCTTTTTTGATGTATATACCTTGTAAAAAATGTAATAAAAGACTCCATGAGCGAGCATTGATTGTTGTGGGCCCCAACCCTAGTGTACTTGGGCCCAATTTCTTCACGTATTTGTCTCCCTTCTTCAGTATCTCACAGGTTTTGAGGGAATTCGGGTTTGTGTCCATCGCTATAACCATGAACTTCCTGTTGCACTTCATGTTGGCGAGATCTTCCCTTTTTCATGCATAAATGCATGCAGTATCATGCTCACATTCATTGAGGACAATGCATGAATTAGGTGTGTGTGTGTGGGGGGGGGGTTTCACGTTTGTACATAGTTTGTGTGTCTTTTTGTTTTTATTTCGTTTTCTTTTGGTTGTACTGCTTGGGTCATGTTAGTGTGTTGCATTTAACATTGATATATCTGCTTGCCATGATCCTTGGGTGACTTGTCTTCTTTTGCTTGCCTAGTGCTCTAAGATTTTCACATTTCTTTCAAAATCTTCATGTGTTTGTGAAAGAAAATGTTTTTGTAGGTTTTGCGTGTGTTTAGCATGAGCAAAACCGTTGAGAGGCAAAGTAAAAAGAAAGCTCCCAAAAATTTCTTGAACTTGATGCATTTGGATATCTAGTTTTCTGGCTTTAGGTCTTATCGAGTCGTTAGGATGCACCCTGGTTTTCCCTCGGGGGGCGTGTAATCATAGGGTTTCAACACTCAAACATTTAAAGAAGTCCACCCTGAACCTAGTGAGTCAAATAATTCGTGTCTGTTAGTATAATGAAGTTTGTCGTAGTCAAGAGCCCTTAATCTCTTTTTGTGAAACTTAAGTGTAGGGGTTTTGGTTCCCATGTAGATAAATAAATAAGTGGTGTTCTCTTTTCTCGCACGACTCTTATCACTCGGGAAAGTAGGTCTGAGGGGACTTTGTGCTTGGTGCTTTCGAGTCATCTGACTTGGGATGCACCGACCGAACCCTCGTTACACGGGTGGTAGGGATCACTCTATGTGGAGATTTGGGGGAAGGTGTACGTGATAGTGTAAGTCCTCATAGACAATGATGCACGAAACCTGACCCTGGGATAATCAAACACCAACCAATAAAATGCTCCAAAGAAAGAAAAAAGAAAAAAAAAGAAAAAAAGAAAAGTAAAAAAGAGAGTCAAATAAGAACCTTAATGGACTTTACACATTGTATCACATTCAGAAGTTAAGGTTGCCCATGTCTGTCACTTAAGTCCTTAACTAACTTTCATGAATAATTCATTAGGCTAGGTGTGTGGACCGATTACATATATAGAGTCAACCCGTAGTATTACCGCGTCCCATGATCGACAAAATAATTCCAACGAGTCGTGTAGCTAGATTGATTAATGCATCTTTGTTCAGATTTTGTGGGTGGATCCGCTGAAAACCCTGAGGAGACAACACTCCTCCTCCTTGGCGACAAGGAGGTTTAACGACTTGTTGCACATGCTAAGTGCAACCGTGATTCCTACGAAAGTGAGTTAGGATTTCTTGTTTTTCGAATACTTTTCTCTTTCTTTGTTTTTGCTCAGGACTAGCAAAAGTTATGTGTGGGGGTATTTGATTGACATCATTTCATGCTTATTTTTGTATCTTATATCCATTATCTTTCACCTAAACAATGCTATGTGACGAGTTTTATGTTTGAATTTCAGAAATAAATAGGTTTGAAGAGATGAAGCATAAAAGGACCCAAAAGCTGGGAAAAATGACTGAATTGTGAGACCTGGGGACTAAGATGCAAGGGAGAAGGACCTGAACGTAAGACCAAAGGACCAAAGAGCAAAATAGAAAACTCCACACCATCATGGGGAGTATTTTGGCAATTCTATTCGGGTCGGAGCTCCAACAAGTGAAGTAGATGCATCAAAGACCCACAAAGACATCCAGAAAAGCCCAGAATAAAATCCAACGTGATCCGAACCATAGAGACCGCTAATTGGTGGTCTGTTTTGGCCCAAATCCACTAAGATTTTGGTTGATCGCGTATTAGTGTGTATTTAGTCCATTTCTGGTATTTGTTTAGTCCCACATCGGGGGATTGTCCTGGATTGACTTTTTCTATGGCTATAAATAGAACTCTTCACCTTCCATTGTAATAACTCCATATTTTAAGTGGCTATTCTTCCAACTAGAAGTGAGGCCTTGAAGCATACACTAAAGTAGGAAGATGCTTCTTGAAATGTGAGTCACTTTAATAAAAGTTTCTTTATTATGTTGTTTGTTTTATGTTTCTCGTTTTACTTTGTTTAATTTCATTTCATTAGTTTTAGTAGCTTAGTTAATATGCTTTCCTTGCTTAGTGTAATAGTTAGTTTAATGTTTAGTGAGTAGTTCCATCGCCTTTGGGGGGTGGAGTAGAAGTACATAGCTGCAAATGAGCATGGAATGAATGCGTTATTTACAACGTGTTGATAAAACATGAATGTATGCTTGCTTGTTTAGGATAGAATTTATAACTTGATGAGTTTTGCCAAAATGATTAGACACCTCTCATGCTTGTTCAGGTTCTGAAATAAACAACTTGTATATGTAAATGTTAATCAACTAGGATGGTGAATGAATTGATAGGTTTTGCCATAACATTTAGACACTTCCTATGCATGATAACACCACCTTTATTTGTGCTTAAAGAATGTGTTCAACACCCACCTCTTTGCATGTGTGCACTCACTCCACCCTTTAGGGGTTTTCCATTTCTGAATTCCAGCACTCTTATTTCGTTCTTAGTTAGGATTTAGTTAATCGTTTGTTGCTTTCTTTTGCATTTCGTACTTCGTAGTGTAGTGTAGCGTAGAGTAGGATAATCAAACTCTCTTCCATAATTTTACCACTTGATTTCGTGTAAACGAGAGGCTGCTCACCTCCCTGATGACGACCCGTATTTGCCACCGCTTCAACGCGGCCGTGCACTTGCGGTTTAATATAAAACGTTCAACAACACTACAAAAAACAACTCGAGTAGCACAATATTGGGGGTAAAATAAAGGATATATAGCACGAATATGATGCATGACATGCTACTAATCATTTGACGTGAATGCTCCCGGTACGGTTATAGAGGGCATTTTTGACGGTTTGGTTCCCCTCCCTCCAAACGTCACCTCCGTAATTAAGAGCTTCCAATGGTCTGCTTGATATGTGCACGATATGATGAAGCAAGAGAGTCCGCTTCGATGGCATCGATAGGAACTCGATATGAGCAGAATAGTTGACTCAACTTCTCCCGGTATGGTTATTGAGGGTGTTTTCGACGGTTCGGTTCCCCTCACTCCAAATGTCACCTCCGTAAATAAGAGCTACCAATGTTCGGCTTGATATACGGTCGTTATGATGAAGCAAGATGGTCCACTTCAATGGGCTCGATGAGCACTCGATATGCGTGCGATAGTTGACGCGACAATTCCTTCCCTCCAAACGTCACCTCCATAATTAAGAGCGTGAAAACTGTACCAATTGTCGACTTGATATGTGCCAATATGATGAAGCAAGAGAGTCCTCTTCGATGGGATTGATGGTGATGCATTGCATACATTGCATCATATGTCTTTCATTTAGATTACTTTTACATCAATAAATGCTACTAAGGTATGTGTTTAGTCTTATTTACAGATTACAGGTACCTGAATGCAATTTACCCACATCCCGAGCATAAACGCATGCAAAAGACTCATTTCTATCATAAAGACCAAGTTCAAGATTATCGGGTTACGAATGGAAATGCATCCCAAGCATAAAAGCATTCAAGTCCTAATTGCAAAAAGAACAAGGACTTAAGCACAAAAGTAGCCGGGGACTTAACTGCAAAAAGTCAAGGACCTAATTGCAAATCACGAGTAGCTTTTATTCTCTTGGATAAAATATATAGAAAAATCAATGTATATCTCCAAATATGTGAAGGAATTAATCCGGAACTCAAAAGAATGGAAAGAATCAATCCAGACGCGTAAAGGAGGATCAAATCATACCATAAACATTCAACCAAAATCTGGACCAAATCAGAGCATGATGTGCGGCGATTCCGCCGCAGATCACACACACCATGCGGCGATTCCGCCGCCCCCTAGTCGATCCGTGTGCTCCAATTTCGTCCAGTCGTGTCTGGACACGTGTACTTTCCAATATTATACCTAGATCCCTTGTAGCAACTATAAATAGACCCGAGAACGATGTTAGAAGGGTCCTTAGTCTTTGGTGTTAGTTTTTATTCTTAATCTTAATTTTGTATTCTTCTTTTCATTAATAAAATTCTGTCTTTTATTTCTTACTTTTAGTTTTCTTTTGTAATGTCTCAAGGACCCCTTCTTCCTCCCTCCATGAGTTTCTAACTCTTTCCAAAGGGTGGAGGTGACGGATTTAGGGTGAAGAGAAGATGAATGAATGTTATTATTTTAATTTCGTGTTAGTATATTTTGATTACTTGAGTTTATGTTAAATCATTTATCATGTAATGCTTTATAACTAATATGATTTATTATAAGTTTCTAAATTCTCTAATCTAAACCTTAAATCTAAACCTCCACCCGACGGAATTTACATCTTTGTTCTTGTTTTAGTTTTAATTGTTCTTGTTTCTTTCTTTAGATAATTAAAATCCAAAAATCTCAAAACCCTATTATTTCTTCTCTCCTTCTTCTCCTTAATCGAAAATCACACTAAAAACAGAATCTCTCCCTCCTTGTGTTCTACCCGTATTTGCCACGTCTCCATTGACACCGTGCACTTGCGGTATAAATTTAATTCTCATCAGATGGGGTCGAAAGTTTACTCAACCAACAACGACACGATTACTGAGGACGTTTTCAACGGTTCAGTTTCCTTCCCTCCAAATGTCACGTCAGTTATTAGTATAAAACATCATTCCCTTCTTTCGGCATTACATCTTCCCACTTTACTTGCCACCACCCTCTTCGGTTCTTCCCTCAACCTTCGTGAACTTCAACATTCAATTACAAGAATGCAATATAACGATGACATCGCCTAGGTCTCACCTCGTGTTGGCCTTCATTGTTTCTGCGGTTACCCTGCTGAACGACTTTGTGTCGGATCCTCAACCAGGGCGGTGCAGGTGATCTGGCGATGTGCAGCCCCAGACACCCATTGATGCACCTTTTATATTCCTAACATTGTGTCTCCAGTACGACCGCCCCCGAAACCACTCGAGGAGGTCAAGCAGACCATGGCAGAACTCCATCGAATGATAACCGATTTAGAGTGTCGTTTAGCCGACTTACAAGACACATTGGCAGATTTCCTCATCGACAGTGGTACGTTTTTGTTATTTCTTATACGTTTAATGTTGTTATAATTGCGGCCTATATTTTCTTATTTTAATTGCGTAGTTTACACCCCGAGGACACCAACACCACCCCCCCCCCCCCCCCCCCCCCCCCCCCCCCTTTGTGGAGCACACCAACCCCAACTATAGGGCGACCTGCTTTGCCGAGACACTCATCCTCGAGCAACGTCACCAGACGACCTCCCCAACACCTGAAGTGCCTCCTGGCTACTAAGAACACACCAGGTGGAATAGGAAATGAGTGAAGTTACTTTAGATAATGTATTACTTAAGTTAATGTGTTAGTTACAAACTTTGCATAAGAACTTTTAATACATGTCTTGAATGTTTTTTGATTCTGTTTGTTGATGTGTTAATGAAGTACAAACCCTATGTGAACTTAAGTGACGGAGAAGGAAATTGGGAAGAAGATTCCAAATATGATGATAGTGAAGATTTGCCACTCTCATCCTCACAACCCCCAACGGAAAGACATCCACGACCCCATACTCCAAGAATCCAAACACCTAGGACAAACATTAGTCATCCAAATTGAATGGAAGATAACACAGGATGGAGTTCTCAATTCATTTTACTAGAATATCACAGAAGATGGAGTGCTCCAATGTTAACAAGAGAAAAATATTGGATTCTAGCAACACTCATATGTCATCTGTTGGCGAATCATCTGTAGTATTCCACCTTGGCAAGATTTTCGAAAGCAATGTTGAATTGAAAACCCAAGCTGCTCACTTTGCAATGAAGAATAATTTTGAGTTTGTAGTGAAGAAGTATGGTAAAGGGGTGTGGTATATCATTTGCATGGATTCTAATTGTGGTTAAAGATTGAGGGAAAAAACAACTGTGTTTACCCATATTTGAGCTTACTGTCTTCCACAATGTACATAATTACACTTTGGAACTCAGACCAAAAGACCACCGAGAAGCAACACCTTGGATAGTTGGCCACCTAATCAAGAACAAATATGTCAGTGACGGTACTAGCTACTTGGTAAAAAATATAAGGGAGAATATGAAGGAACAATATGACATAAATATGAGTTACGAAAAGGCATGGAGATGCAGAGAGAAGGCGCATACATATGTGAGGGGGACAGTTGAGGAATCTTATTCGATTACCTGTATACCTGTACATGTTTGAGCAAAACAATAAAGGCACAATCACTCATTTTGTCATAAAAGATGACTACTTTCTATATTGCTTCTCCTCTTTTGGAGCTTCAAGAAGGGATTTTAGATGGTGTCGTCCTATGATGTGTCGCTGGAACATTCTTGAAGACCAAGTACGGTGGGGACATGTTATGTGTCTTTGCATTGGATGCAAGCAACTACTTGTATCTGTAGGATCTACTAGGCCCTAATATAAGTCTAAGGGGGGGGGGGGTGAATACACTAATTAAGTATTTTAACAAACTATGCCAAATTAAAAACTAAAGCAATTAAATGTGAGGAAGAAATATGCAAAGCACAACACCGGATGTATAGAGGTTTTGATCCAACCACCAGATCCTAGTCCTCACTTACGAATTGCTCTTACTCGAGCAACTTCACATCCTCCCCTAATCTGATCTCCGTTGTGGGCTGAGATCACAACTTTACACCACAAGCTTTGCGAACACCCTCGCCTAGCTTGGACCACCTTCTCACAATCCAAGAAGAAATTCACATCGGAAGCTAGTACAAGTCTTGAAGACTTTACTTCGACAACTAATCTTGGGCACTTGAAATGATCAAGTGATTCTTCAGCAACTATTAATCTTCAGCAACTTTCAACTATATTTATATGCTCTAAACTAATTCTAGCCGTTGGGATTAAGTTAGGAAAGAGTTGTGTAAGGATACACAAAGCAGTGAAAGCTAGAACAGAAATATGCACCCCAACAGTCGACCAGATTGGGTCAATCGGTCGACCAGTAAGTGAAAATAAGGATTTCGGTAGAGCAAAGGTGCAGACGGGATAGAACAGAAAGGATCACGTGTTCAACCGTAAATTTCCTGTAAGACTGGAGCTGGGAAGTTTCACGAACCAATCGACCATTAAAAGAGTTTCGGTTGACCGTTTGGAATATTTGGTTTTAGACAAATCTGTGCAAAGGGATAATCGGTCGAACATAAAAAGTCAGGGGTTCGACCAGAAACATCCTGTAAGACAAGGAACTGGGAAGTTTCAAGAACCGATCGACCGTAAAAGGAGTTTCGGTCGACCGGAAGACCAAATCTTATTGAGGGGTTAGGTGAGTATGTGTATACGACCGTTGGTATATACGACAAGTATAACGGTCATATTTAAGACAAATACAGAAATGCAATCGGTTGAACAAAATAA
Source organism: Triglochin maritima (assembly GCA_963682175.1). Taxonomy (NCBI): domain Eukaryota; kingdom Viridiplantae; phylum Streptophyta; class Magnoliopsida; order Alismatales; family Juncaginaceae; genus Triglochin; species Triglochin maritima. Next base: position 11,595,572 of record OY821785.1, read on the forward strand.
AGTTTCAGTCGATTGGAAGTCACACTAACCAAGACACTGGCAACATACGATAGGCTAGAAGATTTGTATCGGTCGAACTGAGTTCTAACGGTTTACAAAAGAAAAACAGTCGAACGGTAAAGATAGTTTGGTCGACCGATTTAGACTGGGAAACCAGATATAGAATCAGTCGAACTAAAAGATGATTTTGGTCGACCATTTAGGAAACAAGAGGTTGTCTGAGGAAGTCTGTTGAAATCCGATCGAACCAGATGGTTGTACCGGTCGACCGGTTTACACAGAAATCATGTTTTAAGGAATTTTAAAGTGATTTGTCGATTTCCTATTGAAGTCAAATTGATATGGATTTAAATGTGAGACTTCTATAAGTTTCCTAAGGGTTATGCAATGCAATTATCAAAGATTTCAAGTGTCAAGTTACATTATAGCCTAAATCAAGAAATGTAAACCTATTTACTCTTCACTCTTCATTTCTTGTGTTAAGTCAAACATGGTTCCTGAAACGTTAGAAAATACAATCTATGCAAGCGATGATATTTAGAGAATAGATGTGTTTATTGATATGTTAGTTAATCATCAAAATGAATTAGCAATTATTAGCCAAAAATACAACAATCTCCCCCTTTTTGATGATGACAACCTATCAATCTAAATACATGTTCGATTTCAAAATTTATCATCAATAATCAATTTCTAATGCTCCCCCTATCTTATAGCTCCCCTATCGATAAGCATGTATTTATTTCTCCCCCTTTGGCATGATCAAAAATATAATACTCATGTAAAAAAAACATATAAATTAAACTTTATCATGAGATAAAATAATGGAAGCGTAACTAAGCAAAAAAGAAACAATATTGGGAATCAAAACCATGTATTCAAAATAGTATCCATAACATACATCCAAACAACAAAGTTGAAAGCAAATACAACAATTAGTTCAAAGCAAATGCAACATTAAGCAACTTTCAAGGAAAAGATGGCACGAGGCAAAATTCAAAGTGAATGAAAAACAACACACAAGAACAAAGCAACACGTACTCAGCCAAGCCTTTGATCACGAAGCAACGATGAGATGGAGTCAAGCGAAGCTTCTATGCGATTAAGCTGAGCAGAGGAGGCAGAAGCGATTGACTTGAGTTCATCATATCGAGCATTGGAGGAAGCCTCAAAAGCATCAAGACGAGCAGATGTGGAGGCTTTGAATGCAGCCACTTGGTCAGACAGATGTTGAAAATGATGTAGATTCAAAAACTTGTTTAATCGTTTAAACTACCGCAAATGCACGATGTCGGTGAAGACGTGGCAAATACGGGTCGATCCATGGGGAGGAGAGAACTCTCTGGTTTTTCAGAAATCAAGTGGAAACAAAAAGGGGGAAGAGTTTTGTTTATGCTAATCTACGCTACACTAAGCTACTAAGAAGAAAATGCAAAGGAAAGAGACTAATGATTACTTCGACAAAACTAAAGGAACTTAACACTAAGCTGGAATCCAGAAGAGAAAGACCCCTTAGGGGGTGGAGTGATTACACATATACAATAAGATGGTACGAATGCATTCCTATGGGCACAAGTGGAGGTAGTGTTTTCATGCATAGGAGGTGTCTACTTATCATGGCAAAACCCATCAATTCCATCACTAACCTATTTGATTAACATTCATAAACACAAGCTGGTTATTTCAGAAACTAAACAAGCATGGGAGGTGTCTTAAGATTTGTGGAAAAACCCATCAAGTGAAGTATTCTATTCTAACAAGCAAGCATACATTCATATTAATAAACACATTTCAAAATAAAGCATTCTTCCATTCTTAATTGCATATATATGTATCATCTCCACCCCCGAAGGGGAGTGGTTTTACTCACTAAACATTAAACTAACTATTACACTAAGATAAGAAAACATATTAACTAACCTAGATTTAATAAAAGACAATTAAGCTAAACATGCAATAACTATAAAAGATGTAACAAAGCAAGGAAAACTTTATTGATTTCAGACTCACAATACCAGTAGCATCTGCCCACTTGAGTTTCTTGCTTCAAGGCTTTCACTTCAAGTAGAGAGAATGACCACTAAGCATGGAGTGATTACAATAGATGGTGAAGAGTTCTATTTATATCCATAGAAAAAGGTAATCCGGGACAATCCCCCGGTATGAGACTAAACAAATACCAAAAATAGACTACGCTCTAATACACGACCCACATAAATCTTAGTGGATTCGGAGCAACTCGGACCGCCAATCAGCTGTCCCAGACCGCTAATTGGCAGTCTACAGGGTTTGGATCACGGTGGGTTTTCTTCTGGGCTTTTCTGGATGTCTTTGTTTGTTTTTTATGCATCTACTTCGCTTGCTGGAGCTCCGACCCGAATAGAATTGCTAAAATACTTCTCATGATGGGGTGGAGTATTCTTGTTTGCTCATTGGTCCTTCGATTTTACATTTAGGTCCTTCGATCTTGCATCTTAGTCCTCGAGTCTTTCAACTCAGTCTGTTTTCCTGCTTTTAGGTCCTTTTATGCTTCTTCTCTTCAAACCTATTTGTTTCTGAAATTCAAACGTAAAACTCATCACGTAGCATTGTTTAGGTGAAAGATAATGGATATAAGATACAAATGTAAGCATGAAATGATGACAATCAAATACTCCCACACCCAACTTTTGCAAGTCCCGAGCAAAACAAAGAAAGAGAAAAGCATACGAAAAATAAGAAATCCTAACTCACTTTCGTAGGAATCACGGTTGCACTTAGCACGTGCAACAAGCCGTTAAACATCCTTGTCTCCAAGGAGGAGTGTTGTCTCCTGAGGGTTTTCAGCGGATACACCCACAAAATCCGAACAAAGATGCATTATTCAACCTAGCTACATGACTCGATGGCTCATTTTTGTCGATCATTGGACGCGGTAATGCTACGGGCCGACTCTACATATGTAATCAATCCACACACCTAGCCTAATGAATCAGTCGTGAAAGTTAATTAAGGACTTAAGTGAAAGACATGTGCAACCTTAACTTCTGAAAGTGATACATTGTGTAAAGTCCATTAAGGTTCTTATTTGACTCTTTTTTTCTTCTTTGGAGCATTATATTGGTTGGTGTTTGATTCTCCCAGGGTCGGGTTTCATGCATCATTGTCTGTGAGGACTTACACTATCACGTACACCTTCCCCCAAATCTCCATAAAGGGCATCCCTACCACCCGTGTAACGGGAGTTCGGTCGGTGCATCCCAAGTTAGATGACTCGAGAGCACCAGGCACTAAGTCCCCTCGGACCTAATTTCCCGAGTGATTGGAGTCGTGCGAGAAGAGATAACACTACTTATTCACTTATCTACATGGGAACCAAAACCCCTACACTTACAGTTTCACAAAAAGAGTTTAAGGGCCCTTGACTATGACAAACTTCCTTATACTAACAGACATAAATTATTTGACTCACTAGGTTCAGGGTGGACTTCTTTATTTGTTTGAGTCCTGAAACCCTATGATTACACGCCCTCCGAGGGAAGACCGGGGTGCATCCCTAGGACTCGATAAGACCTAAAGCCAGTAAACTAGATATCCTAATGTATCATGTTCAAGACAATTTTGGGAGCTCTCTTTTTACTTTGCCTCTCAACGCTTTTGCACATGCTAAACACACGCAAAACCCACAAAATATTTTCTTTTGCAAACACATGAAGATTTTGAAAGAAATATGAAAATTTTAAAGCACTAGGCAAGCAAAAGAAGACAAGTCACCCAAGGATCATGGCAAACATATATATCAATATTAAATGCAGCACACTAACATGACCCTAGCAGTACCGAGAAAAGAAAACAGAATAAAAAACAAAATGACACACAAACTATGTACAAACGTGAAAACACCCCCCCCCCCCCACAAACACCTAATCCATGCATTATCGTCAATGTATGGAAAAATGATGCCAATGCGTGGATAGGGTGTACCAGACTAATGATGGCGGCTAGATGTGCCCGAAGAGTCACCTCTCTCAAGAGCCGATAATTTCCTATATATCTTCCTGTTTTGTTTGGCTAAGATGACGTTTTGCTGCTCGACCGCCATCTCAAAAATGTCGGTGTTAAAGAGCGTTCTTGAGCTCACAGAAGAGCTTGAGGAACTGGCTCTAACATCCTCCTCCATGTAGTCAGACACCCATACCTCAGGAAGGAAATAGCGAAATGACGGGGTCATTTTCGCTACCTCGAGGTCGGTGCCTTGGCGCCTTAGCATGCGCTCAAATCGTGGGATGTCTAACATGCCACACAATTTGGTAACCAGAGTAGGCAAACAGTGTATTTCTTTCAGCTTAGCGTTCACCAAAATGTCGAACAACGTTCGACAAATGCAGTGAGGTGAACTATCCATAAGACTATACACGTTTCGCAAACTAGGTGTGAAGAATATGAAGGTCCGCTCTTGGCCCAACACATTCCTACACACCCACGTGGCTACAATGTGAACATTGGAGTAAATGTGCAAATTAGGTACTCCCCCATGCGATGATATAGGTTGCCCGTGCCTAAGCATAGATCGCTAAAAATTAATGTCGTGGGTGGGTGCGAGATCATCGACCAAGGGGATCCCAGTCGCGTCGGAGATAAATTGGGGTGTCATGGTGTGCTTCACCCCTCTGAGAGTGACACTAAACTCGAGTGGTCCGGTCTGGTCACACTCGAGTTTAGTAAAGAACTCATGTAGGAGAGGCTCTACGTACATGGTTTCGTCGCCCTGATACAACAAAATGGTACCACCCTTTGGATACGATTCGATCGTAGAAGGGTTCTCCGAATTCACGAATCAGGGAGGCAAAATTAAGTTCTGGAATTAAATGGCAAAATTAAGAAGAATTCTCCCACGAATCCATCCCTCTCGGGTTGTACGCGGATGCGTAATGGTCATATTGAGCATTTGGGGAAAATGTATGCTCATACTCAGGCTCTGGGGGAACATAAGGACATTCCCCGAAATCATGACCACTCAACCCACAATAGTGACACGGTACGGCTACTGGAGCCACTGGTGCACTCATGTCTTCTACCACAAGCATGAAAGAGGCCAAAGGTTCTTGCAATGTCTCAGTTTGATGACCAACATATGATCCGACGTAACTAGATGGTGGTCTAGCAGTCCACAATGTTACCCCAATATGAAGATTGCTCAGTCACACAATGAGGATTATCCCAACCATACGAGGTGTTCCTCTGAGTCACCCCAGGTTGCATGGGTCCGGAATACCAAGGAGAATTGTCCTGGTCCCAACAATGATATGGATGGTCACCCATGTAACCATCCATCTCAACAAAAACTCTCGAGTTGACCACTCTCACCACCACGAGGCTAAACTCGCAAAAGTGCTCGAATCGACCCTAAAATGCTCCAGAGAGTGTAAAGGGGAGGAGACTAGAACGTAGAAGTAGGTGAGAAGAAGGTGACTCAGAGGAGAATGGAAGAATCCCTAGAAACTAGCGTGGGTAGTGGGAGAGGGTAGAAGCTTAATCTAGCAAGCAGGACTCAAACAACTTATGGTTATGGGTCCTTAGGTTAGACGATGCCTAACTTCGAGGTCACTAGTCTTGACACGTCTCACCTCCCTACAACGAAGATCACAATGCCCAGGAAGTGATAACAAATCTGGAGATCCAGTACCTCCTACTATCGACAAGGCAGGCGACGTCGATCAGGTCATGATGGTCTCAACTCGATCACTCTCCTAGTGCGTCCGAATTCCTTAGGGCCAATGTCTACTTGCTTTTAGATTAAGGCTTTACTTGAGTGTACTTTTTGGGGCTAAGGGAGGGGTGATGAAATCCCCCGCCTTATCTTTGAAGACTACAGGTGATTCCCTTTAAATATGTTTTGAAATCTTAGGCTAGCAAGCAACTCATTAAACAAGCACTCACCTCACTCTTGTCCCGATGCACCTTACTAACTAATGCATGCTTTAACCATGCATGAATGAGAGAAAGGGTACACGTACGTCACGCCAGCAATCGACAACAAGAATGTAAAGAAAAGAAAAGAAAAATGCGTGCAAGGTCTACAAATGATGCATGACCTAGATGGCAAGAAGTCTAATCTTTTGCTTTGAGGTTTATGGTCCAAGTTGTCTTAAAAGGGGAATTGATTAATCTGGGAGCTAACTACAGGTTGAAACATGCAAAATTGAACTCCCAAACTACTAAATTGACGAAACAAACAACCGGAACAAAATTTGGAGCAAAGTCAGCTCACCAGCCCGCCAATTGGCTGTCCCAGACCACTAATTGGCGGTCACTTTGGTGTCCTTCTTCCTCCAATTTCTCGAGCTGCCTCCCCTTGACGACAAGATATCCCTGAAACAAACAAAAACAAAAAACAAAAAATTAAACCCACTTGAATCATCCAAACCAATGTCTGGACAGAGCACCTCCCCGGCAGCGGCGCCAAAAACTTGATTGAACGTTTTAATTATAACCGCAAGTGCACGACCGCGTTGAAGCGATGGCAAATACGGGTCAATCCACAGGGAGGTGTGTCGACTTTGGTTAGTTCGAAGGCGAGTGGGAAAGAAAGGAGAGAAAGATTGATTAAACTAAACTACACTAAACTAGTAGCAACAAGGAAGGAAATGAAAGCACAAAACGAACTAAAACTAAGCGACTAATAAAAGAAGATAGAAATCAGGAATGAAAAACCCCTAAGGGGTGGAGTGTGTGTACACATGAAATAAGAAGTGATGAATGCATACAATAAGCTCAATTGTAGTTAGTGTTTGTAATGCATAAGAAGTACCTCGTGACAAGACCTATCATTCAAAGCAATAACCTAAGTGATTAATATGAGCATGACAAGTTTGTTATTAAGAACCTAAGCAAGTATGGAATGTACCTAAACATTATGGCAAAAACTATCAAGTTAAGTGTTCTCATTTAATTCAAAAAAACATACTAACATTTCTCACATACAACAATGTTTAGCATCCATTCCATCTACATAACATGTATAAACATCTACTCCACCCCTGAAAGGGGATGGAACTACTCACTAATCATTACACTACAAACTACATTAATAAAACAAAACATTCTAATGAAAGACAATTAAACTAAGCAAACAAGAAATATTAAAGAAGCTAAATGAAAGGAAATTAAACTAAAGAAGCATGCAAGAATTAAAAGACAAGACAATATTAAAAGAAACTAAGAAAAATTATTTTATTAACATGACTCACATTGTAAGTGGCATTCTTCTCCACCTTGAGTTTTTGCTTCAAGGCTTTTACTCCAAGTAGAAGGAATGCCACCAAGCAATGAGTGATTACAATAGAAGGTGAAGAGTTCTATTTATAGCCATAGAAAAAGGTAATCCGTGACAATCCCGGTATGGGACTAAATGTATACCAAAAATAGACTAAACACAACCTAATACATGACCCGCCAAAGTCTTAGCGGATCCGGACCAAAACCGACCGCCAATTGGCGGTCTATATTGTCTGGATCCGGCCAGGTTTTGGTGTGGTTGTCTGACTTCATTTCTTCATGTTTGATGCATCCGAGTAGGTTTTAGAGCTCAGGACCGAATCGAATTGCCAAAATACTCCTCATGATGGTGTGGAGTTTCTTGATTTGCTCCTTGGTCCTTTGGGCTTATATTCGGGTCCTTCCCTCATGCATCTTAGTCCCCAAGTCTTGAAACTCAGTCATTTTCCTTACTTCTAGGTCCTTTTATGCCTCTTCTCCTCAATCATGTTTATTCCTAAAACTCAAACATAAAACTCATTACGTAGCATTGTTTAGGTTCAAGATAATGGATATAAGATACAAATATATGCATGATATGATTTCAATCACAGATCAACTGAACTGGAGGCCGATCAATGTCCTTGAGACTAAGCATCTGTGTCTCCCTTACCCTACCAATAACTACACTCACGTGGAGCCTGACGAGGAATCCACCTTGGATCTTCATCGGTTTGTTCTTCCTCTTCTGCAGATTCCTTATCTGATTCCTCGTCAGAGGAAAGTGGTGGAGAAGGGATGGCAATGTTCTTCATCTTGGATAGAGTGGTCTTACATATAGGAAATTTGTAGAGGAATGAAGGATATGCATTGACATTTATCTTCCAATGAGCAAAGACAGTGGAGAACCACATAAGATAAAGGACATATTTCCCGCTTTGATGACACATGTGCAAGATCATGAAATATGGTCAATCCACCAAAATTTTCTTAAATATACAATAGATGCACATAACCTCCATATTAGAAATCTCATTATGGTGGCCAAATTTAGGATAGAGGTTGTATGAAACTATTTGTGCAAGGATTCAGGGTAATGGATGTAAAAGAGAGGCATTATGTTTAAAACGTCCATTTACCCGGGGTGGAGGAATAACATACAATTTATTGACCATTTTCTCAACCTCGATACCGGCGAGAGCGGCTTGAGGATGGTCTAAATAAATGTGAATACCCATGGACTCTGGGCCTAGAGTTTCAGCCAACAATTCGGGCGTAACCCAATATTCATTACCATTTATCATGGTAGTTAAGACGTGTCGATCGGGGACTTTTCTAAGATTACAATAGAATTGTCACACTAAGAAAGGATAATAAGGCTTAGATACTAGTTTAGTGTGAGACAATGTGAGCTTATTTGCATCTAAATATGATTTTAAGGAAAAATTGGTGAAATCCGCTACCTCAACCATACGGCAAGGGATGAAGGAGGCAACCAAGAAAACGTCATCCCAAGCCTTTTGAGCGTCATCCTCGACCGGAAAGAAGTGAAAACAGAGGTTGAACCGGAGGTGCCGAAGCACGAGAAGACGAAAGTTGGGAGTCTTATCTCTTTTTAGTTTGGTGTTCGGTGACCACCTCTGGAGGACCACGTTTCTTGGTGATGAACATCTTTGAGCGACCCATTGAAGAAGAGGATGGTGGAGAATAAGAAAATGAGGGTGGAGATGGGTGTAGGAAGGCAAGGGGAGTCGAATGATGGAGGAAAAATGGGTGTTGGACGGCCGGAAATTACGGGCAGTAGACCGAAGGGAGAGGGGCGGCAGCTAGGGTTAGAAAAGGGGTGGAGTAAAAATGAAGAGTAACACCACGATTTTACCCTAAAAAAAGTGTTGAAACGACAGGAACGGTCGACCGAAAGGTTAATTTCTTTCTCCAAGGAGCTATCTCACAAAGTCTGGAAATATCTGGTCGGACGAGGCGAGCAAGTTAGTCAACCGAAATGGTGAGGGAGAGGAAATCGGGCACGTACTAGAAATTTTCAGTCTGACCAAAATTTCACGCGGTCGACCGAAACAAGATTAGTTCGAAACAAAATTTCACGTGAGAGTAAGATAGAGACTGCCTGGAAATTTGCGGTCAGACAAGAATTTGAGGAGCGGTCGACCAAAACACAAAAACAAAAAAATATAGGACCGGATGACAATTCGGTCGAACAAAAGAATTGAGAAGGCAACATCGGTCGACCGAAACAAGATTAGTTCGACCGATCACTTAAGTGAACTTAAGGAGTTGATCGATTAGAAGGCAATCAATCGAATGGAGCATGTATGTCGGTCGACCAAAAACAACCAGAGAGTTCAAAAACATCACAACAAAGCACTCCGGTCGAGCGGAAGACACAGTCCGTTTGACCGAAATTGCCACACACAAAAAAATTTACAACACAGCAAGCCGGTCGAACGAAACACCTTTTCCAGTCGACCGAACGGTGTCTGAGAGAGAATTTCAGATGAAAAACACATCAACAAATCACAGAACTCAAATATAAACACAATCAAGTTGCAAAATTCGAAATTATGGCATGATACTTCCAAGTTATAAGTCATTTAAGTTGCACATGCCTAGATTTATTCTTATGTGATAGAATTGATCAACATTTTAAGGTTTTGTAAAGATATCCGCAAGTTGATCATTTGTGGGAACAAATACAAGTTTGATGGCTTCTTTTGTTGCATGATCTCTAAGAAAATGATGTCTTACTTCAATGTGTTTAGTTCTTGAATGCAATATGGGATTTTTTGAAAGATTAATAGCACTTGTGTTGAACGTTTTAATTTAAACCGCAAGTGCACGGCCGCGATGAAGCGGTGGCAAGTACGGGTCGTCCTCAGGGAGGTGAGTAGCCACTTGCTTGTACGAAATCAAGTGGCAAAAATAGGGGGAAGAAAGTTGTTTATGCTAATCTAGACTACGCTACACTAAGAAGTATGAAATGCGAACGAAACAAACAAACGATGAAATAAAACTAAACTAAGAACAAAACAAGAATGCTGGAATTTCAGGAATGGAAAACCCCTAAGGGGTGGAGTGAGTGCACACAAGCAAAGAGGTGGGTGTAGAATACATTCTTTAAGCACATGAAGGTGGTGTTTATCAAGCATAGGAAGTGTCTAAATGTTATGGCAAAACCTATCAATCTATTCACCAACTTGGTTGATTAACATTTACATATGCAAGTTGTTTATTTCAGAACCTAAACAAGCATGAGAGGTGTCTAATCATTTTGGCAAAACTCATCAAGTTATAAATTCTATCCTAAACAAGCAAGCATACATTCATGTTTAATCAACACATTGAAATTAAAGCATTCATCCCATTCTCATTTGCATGTATGTACATCTACTCCACCCCCCAAAGGGGATGGAACTACTCACTAAACATTACACTAATTATTAAACTAAACAAAGAAAGCATATTAACTAAGCTAATAAAACTAATGAAATGAGATTAAGCAAAGCAAAACAAGAAACATAAAACAAACAACATAATAAAGAAAACTTGTATTAAAATGACTCACATTAAAAGTAGCATCCTCCTACTTTAGTGTGTGCTTCAAGGCCTCACTTCTAGTAGGAAGAATAGCCACTTAAAATATGGAGTGATTACAAAAGGAGGTGAAGAGTTCTATTTATAGGCATGGAAAAAGCTAATCCGGGACAATCCCCCGATGTGGGACTAAACCAATACCAAAAATAGCCTAAACGAACATTAATACAAGTCCAGGAGAAATTTCGACGGATCCTGAGCAATATGGACCGCCAATTAGCGGTCCAAAATTGTCGGATCGTGTTGGAATTTGTTGTGGGCTTTGCTTTCTGGTATTATTGGTCTTTGATGCGGTTACTCGACTTGTTGGAGCTCCGACCCGAATAGAATTGGTAAAATACTCCCCATGATAATGTGGAGTATTCTGTTTTGCTCTTAGGTCCTTCTGTCTTACATTCAGGTCCTTCTCCCTTGCATCTTGGTCCACAGATCTCACAATTCAGTCCTTTTTCCCAGCTTTTGGGTCCTTTTATGCTTCATCTCTTCAAACCTATTTATTCCTGAAAACTAAACATAAAACTCGTAACATAGCATTATTTAGGTGAAAGATAATGGATATAAGATACAAATATGAGCATGAAATGATGTCAATCAAATACCCCCACACCTAACTTTTGCTAGTCCCGAGCAAAACAAAGAAAGAGAAAAGCATGCGAAAAAAACAAGAAATCCTAACTCACTTTCGTAGGAATCACGGTTGCACTTAGCACGTGCAACAAGCCGTTAAACCTCCTTGTCGCCAAGGAGGAGGAGTGTTGTCTCCTGAGGGTTTTCAGCGGATATACCCACAAAATCCGAACAAGATGCATTAATCAATCTAGATACACGACTCGTTGGACTTATTTTGTCGATCATGGGATGCGGTAATACTACGGGTCGACTCTATATATGTAATCAGTCCACACACCTAGCCTAATGAGTTATTCGTGAGAGTTAACTATGGAATTAAGTGAAAGACATGGGCAACCTTAACTTCTGAATGTGATACAATGTGTAAAGTCCATTTTGGTTCTTATTTGACTCTTTTTTTTCTTCTTTTTTTTTCTTTTTTTTTCTTTTTCTTTGGAGCATTTTATTGGTTGGTGTTTGATTCTCCCAGGGTCAGGTTTCGTGCATCATTGCCTATGAGGACTTACACTATCACGTACACCTTCCTCCAAATCTCCACATAGGGCGATCCCTACCACCCGTGTAACGGGAGTTCGGTCGGTGCATCCCAAGTCAGATGACTCGAAAGCACCAGGCACAAAGTCCCCTCAGACCTACTTTCCCGAGTGATAGGAGCCGTGCGAGAAAAGAGAACACCACTTATTTATTTATCTACATGGGAACCAAAACCCCTACACTTAAGTTTCACAAAAAGAGATTAAGGGCACTTGACTACGACAAACTTCCTTATACTAACAGACACGAATTATTTGACTCACTAGGTTCAGGGTGGACTTCTTTAAATGTTTGAGTACTGAAACCCTATCATTACACGCCCCCCGAGGGAAAACCGAGGTGCATCCTAACGACTCGATAAGACCTAAAGCCAGTAAACTAGAAATCCTAATGCATCAAGTTCAAGACAATTTTGGGAGCTTTCTTTTTACTTTGCCTCTCAACGGTTTTGCACATGCTAAACACACGCAAAACCCACAAAAACATTTTCTTTCGCAAACACATGAAGATTTTGAAAGAAATGTGAAAATTTTAAAGCACTCGGCAAGCAAAAGAAGACAAGTCACCCAAGGATCATGGCAAGCAGATATATCAATATTAAATGCGGCACACTAACATGACCCTAACAATGCAAAGAAAAGAAAATAAAACCAAAGGAAAAAGACTCGACTATGTACACACGTAAAACACCCCCCCCCCCCACACCTACTTCATGCATTGTCCTCAATGAATGTGAACAAGATACTACATGGATACATGCATGAAAAAGGAAAGATCTCACCAACATGAAGTACAAAGGGACGTTCAGGGTCATGTTGATGGATACAAACCCAAATTCCCTCAAAACCTGTGAGAAGCTGAAGAAGGGAGATAAATACGTGAAGAAATTGGGGCCCAAGTACACAAGGGTTGGGGCCCACAACAATCGATGCTTACTGAAGGAGTCTTTTATTACACACTTTTTTTTTCCTTTTTTTTTTAAATAAACACATCAACCAATATATTCTCATAATCATTTGGTCAAGGAACATCAAATGAGAACATCATGTTTTGAGGACCAGAGACTTGCCGAGATGGGCAAACTCCACTGGTACTCTGAGGTGTCATGAGGGGTGAAAGGTCAAAGCTGAAAGGCTCGAACCCCTGATGATATTGGTCGGGTGTGGGCAACAAAGAATGAAGTTGTGTTGCCTCACTAGGGTTTAATTGCTCATCGAAGAAAACCCTCCAACCAATAGGCGGGTGCATCGGAATGAGTTCCTCAAGCTCATTCGATGGATGCAGCAGACCTGCATCACTAAGAATGGGGCTTCTCCCCAAGTCATCCAACAAGGACCTCCCACCATCATTTAGATCATCAAGCATAAGCTCGGTCATAGGTGGGTCCTTGTTGGAGTCAATAAGAAGCTCAAATGGCTCAATGGCCATGGGACATGAGGTAGAGACACCTTCTGGTATAGGCATATGATGAGGTGTCTCACCCTCACTAGTACTCTCAACTGAATCATGCAACGAACACTCCCTTTGGACATTTATGTTCGAGGCCAGCTCACTCTGTTGCATTGCAAAGACAGGCAATGAGTCTTCGCTGAGCCTACAAACATTCTCAACGGCCTGCATTGGTGTTAGAGGTGTTTGTTGGTTTTGTGGTGCTTTCTCCAATTGGCGGATGAGATTGAGATTTAAAGGTTCATCCATGGGTTCCTGTTGCCTACCAGAGTTGAACACATGAAACTCGGCACTCATGTTACCGAATGAGAGCTTCATGAGACCATTTCTACAATTAATCAAAGCATTGGAGGTTGCCAGAAATGGTCTACCCAAAATCAAAGGTATTTGAGAGTGGGTGTTCGCAACAGGATTGGTATCGAGGACAACAAAATCGACTGGAAATATAAAATCTCCAACTTTGATAAGCACGTCCTCGATAATCCCCATGGGAATACGAATGGATCTATCCGCCAGTTGGAGGGTGATCTTAGTTGGTTTCAATTCTCCCAAGTTCAACTGTTGATAAACAGAGAATGGGAGGAGGTTGACCGCTGATCCTAAATCAAGCAAAACATTGCTCAGTCTAGTGTCCCCTATCGTACACTGAATAGTAGGACACCCAGGGTCCTTGTATTTTGTGTAGGTGGGATTGGACAAAAGTGAGCTGATATTTGCAGCCAAGAATGCTTTCTTAGGAACATTGGTCTTCCTCTTGGTTGTGCAGAGATCCTTCAACACTTTGGCATATTGAGGTATTTGTTGGATGACATCCAACAAGGGGATGTTAACCTTTACTTGTTTAAACACCTCTACTATCTTGTCCATGTTGTCACTCTGCTTTTTGGTTAACCTACTTGGATAGGGAGCTTTTGGCAGGTAGGTTTTCTGCTGTGCCTGAGAAGAAAGCTTTGGTGTATTACCCTCACCCTCAGCTTCTTCTTCACCACCATTCCCACTGAGGGGCTGCATAGATGGTGGTGGGTGTGGCAAGGAAATGTGATTGTCAACCTGTTTTCCATTTCTTAAGGTCACAATGGAATTGACATGGTGAACATGTTCCTCCACATGGTTCACTTGCCTCCCCCGAGGTACCACATTCTCATTTTGCATTTGTTGTTGTTGGTACATGCGGGGGTTAGCCTCAGGCTGGCTAGGAAAAGACCCTCTCTCTCTTTCATGTACAGACTGAGCCAATTGGCCCATCTGAAGCTCTAGAGATTTCATGGTCTGCTGATTTGAAGTGAGAACTTGACTTGTGGTAGACATAAAATTTTTCATTGAGTTTTCAAGTCCACGAGTCAAGGTCTCAAGCGAATTGAATCGGGTTTCCATATTATTGGAATTTGGGAAACCCGATTGATTGGTGGTTTGCGCTTGGGGTGGCTGATAGGAATGTGCATGCATGGGAGGTTGGTGTGATTGGTAATGTGGTCTAGAGGAGTTGGAAGGACCACCCGGGGTATTAGTTTGGTTCCATGAAAAATTGGGGTGGTTCCTCCATCCAGGATTATAAGATGATGAGTATGGGTCATTCCTGGCTCTATCATAGACGGCGTTGACACGCTCCATCTCAGGAGGAATGGACTCACACTCGCTTTCTACATGACCTATCCTACCACATGAATGACAGGGAACTGGACCAGATGTGGACATGTGAGGTGCACTTTGTTGGTTTTGGAGCTCAATTGAATCCTTACGGCGCATTAAGGCCGCCATGCGTGCCTCGGTGGCCGTAGTGGTATCGATAGCAAATGCGGCACCCGATCTAGTCGAGTTTGCATTCACGATCCTCGCTCCTATACTAGATGATGCAGGTGGTTCCCTCACACTCTCCCATTGCATGGTTTTCTCAGCGAGGTCTTCTAGGAAGGCCCATGCCTCCCTTTCATCCTTTCCCAAGAACTCTCCTTGACACATGGACTCAAGGAGCGTTCTTGACGGGATGTGAAGACCCTCATACACAATCTGACAAAGACGCCACAACTCAATGCCATGGTGAGGGCACGAGGATAGTAGCTCTTTGAACCTCTCAAGATATGCATGAAATGGTTCGGTCTCATGTTGATAGAACGAATTGATTTCGTTCCTCAATTTTTGAGTCCGATGATTAGGAAAGTACTTCTTGAGGAATGCAGATTGAAACTCATCCCAAGTCCTAAAGGAATTCGCCTGGTTGCTGTACAACCACTTCTTGGCGTCATCCTTTAGTGCAAAAGGAACGAGCCTAAGATGGATGGAGTCTGTGCTAAGTTGTTGCAGCTTGAACATAGCACAGACCTCCTCAAATTCCCTGAGAAAGATATAGGGGTCACCTTTCCCAGTGAAATGAGGGAGCATGGAAATGAATTGAGGTTTAACCTCAAAATGGTTCCCATTAGCCTCTGGCAATACGATGCATGAGGGTAGAGCTGTACGGCTCGGGTAGCATCGATCACGAAGAGGTATGGGAATGACAACTGGAAGCACAGGTGGAACAGGCGGGTCCAGCAACTGCTCCTCCTCACGGAAATTAGCAGCCATTGGACCCGAACTACGTGCGACACGAGAGGAGGAAGGTGTCGAGAAATCGATGACCGAAGCCGGATTGACAACGCTCCTCGTCAAACGACCACTCTCGTCTCGTGTCCACGAAAGCATGCACAACGGTGCACACACACAACCACAACTCTTTTTTTTCTTTTTTTCTTTTTTCTTTTTTGAAAAACAAAGAATGTTCGTAGAAGAGAAGACGAGGGAACACAGGAGAGAAAGAATGACTCAGGAGAGAAGGGAAGAAGTCCTTAAGCTACGGCGGATGGGTACAGGTAGAAGCACACAAGCAAACAATGCTCAAGCAATCCTAAGGTCGCTATAGGTCCTTACAGCTAGACGACGCCTAACTGCGAGGTCACACGGCCTCAACACGCCTCACCTCCCTACAACGAGGACCACAAAGCCCAGCAAGTGAGCCAAGATCCGGGGATCTCGTCTCTCCTACTATCGACAAAGTGGGCAACGCCGATCAGGTCATGACGGTCGGGACCGGATCACTCTCCTAATGCGCCTGAAATCCTTAAGGCCAATGTCTACTTGATTTTAAAAATTAGGCTCTTTATTAGTGTGGTTTGTGGGGCGAAGGAAAGGGTGATGAAATCCCCCACCTTATCTTTTACGGGACAGCCCCTCCTTAGTAGCGTTTTGGAGTCCTAAATGTAGCAATCAACTCTCCAAACAACGCTCAACTCACACTTGTTGCAATGCACTTCCTACTAACTAATGCATGTTCATACGAAATGCATGAATGAGAGTAGAAGGTGCGTACCTCACGCCAGCTCTCAGCAACAGAAAATAAAGCTAAGATAAAAGACAATCTAAATGCCTAAGTCACATACATGATGCATGACCTAAACAAGAATGAATGCCTAATCTTTTGCTTTGAGTTTTAGGGTCCAAGTTGCTTAAAGGAGGTTTGATTATTGATCTGGGAACGAACTATAAGTCAAAACATGCCAAATTGAGTCCCAGATAACTAGATCATTTAGAGCAACAACAGCAAGAAATTAAAAGATGAACAGAGCTCACCAGACCGCTGATTATCGGTCTCAGACCGCTGATTGGCGGTCTGAAGTGCTCAGGTCGTCTGGAAATTTCTCCAGTAGCCTCCACTTGCTATTCCCAGTCTCCTGAAACAAAGAAAAACTACAACACACAAATTAAATCCACTCGAATCGTCCAAACAAGAGTCTGGACTGGCACCTCCCCGGCAACGGCGCCAAAAACTTGTTGAACGTTTTAATTTAAACCGCAAGTGCACGGCCGCGATGAAGCGGTGGCAAGTACGGGTCGTCCTCAGGGAGGTGAGTAGCCTCTTGCTTGTACGAAATCAAGTGGCAAAAATAGGGGGAAGAAAGTTGTTTATGCTAATCTAGACTACGCTACACTAAGAAGTATGAAATGCGAACGAAACAAACAAACGATGAAATAAAACTAAACTAAGAACAAAACAAGAATGCTGGAATTTCAGGAATGGAAAACCCCTAAGGGGTGGAGTGAGTGCACACAAGCAAAGAGGTGGGTGTAGAATACATTCTTTAAGCACATGAAGGTGGTGTTTATCAAGCATAGGAAGTGTCTAAATGTTATGGCAAAACCTATCAATCTATTCACCAACTTGGTTGATTAACATTTAAATATGCAAGTTGTTTATTTCAGAACCTAAACAAGCATGAGAGGTGTTTAATCATTTTGGCAAAACTCATCAAGTTATAAATTCTATCCTAAACAAGCAAGCATACATTCATGTTTAATCAACACATTGAAATTAAAGCATTCATCCCATTCTCATTTGCATGTATGTACATCTACTCCACCCCCCAAAGGGGATGGAACTACTCACTAAACATTACACTAATTATTAAACTAAACAAAGAAAGCATATTAACTAAGCTAATAAAACTAATGAAATGAGATTAAGCAAAGCAAAACAAGAAACATAAAACAAACAACATAATAAAGAAAACTTGTATTAAAATGACTCACATTAAAAGTAGCATCCTCCTACTTTAGTGTGTGCTTCAAGGCCTCACTTCTAGTAGGAAGAATAGCCACTTAAAATATGGAGTGATTACAAAAGGAGGTGAAGAGTTCTATTTATAGGCATGGAAAAAGCTAATCCGGGACAATCCCCCGATGTGGGACTAAACCAATACCAAAAATAGCCTAAACGAACATTAATACAAGTCCAGGAGAAATTTCGACGGATCCTGAGCAATATGGACCGCCAATTAGCGGTCCAAAATTGTCGGATCGTGTTGGAATTTGTTGTGGGCTTTGCTTTCTGGTATTATTGGTCTTTGATGCGGTTACTCGACTTGTTGGAGCTCCGACCCGAATAGAATTGGTAAAATACTCCCCATGATGGTGTGGAGTATTCTGTTTTGCTCTTAGGTCCTTCTGTCTTACATTCAGGTCCTTCTCCCTTGCATCTTGGTCCACAGATCTCACAATTCAGTCCTTTTTCCCAGCTTTTGGGTCCTTTTATGCTTCATCTCTTCAAACCTATTTATTCCTGAAATCTAAACATAAAACTCGTAACATAGCATTATTTAAGTGAAAGATAATGGATATAAGATACAAATATGAGCATGAAATGATGTCAATCAACTTGTATTATCATAAAATATAGGATAGTTTGAAACTCAAGTTTCAAGTCTTTGAGGGTTTGCCTCATTCACATAACTTGTGCACATGCACAACCGACGACAATATATTTGGCATCGATTGTCGATAATACAACACTATTTTGTTTCTTACTAAACCAAGAGACAAACGATTTTCCCAAAAAATGGCAAGTATTACTAGTGCTTTTACGATCTAAAATGCAATCGGCATAGTCAGCGTCGTTGTAAGAAACAAGATCAAAAGCCCTAGTCTTGGGGTAAAACAAACCAAAATCTTGAGATCCTTTGAGATATCAAAAAATACGTTTTAAACCATTTACATGAGTTTCTTTTGGACATGCTTGAAAACGAACGCATAAACACACGGAAAACATAATATCCGGACGACTAGCAATAAGGTAAACCAAGGATCCAATCATACCTCAATATTTTTTGATATCCACCTCCTTGCCATTTTCATCTTTGTCCAATTTAGTGCTAGTGCTCATGGGAGTGCTATATGGCTTGCTATCTTCAAGACCAAAGCATTTTAGAAGTTCTTTTGTGTACTTTGCTTGGTGTATGAAGTTTCCATCTTGAGTTTGCTTAATTTGGAGTCCGAGGAAGAAATTTAGTTCACCAATTAAGCTCATCTCGAACTCCCCCGGCATAGACTGAGAAAATTCTTTGCAAAGACGCGGGTTACTTGCACCAAATATTATATCATCAACATAAATTTGTACCACTAGTAAATCATGATCATAAGATTTAACAAAAAGAGTAGTATCCACTTTACCCACACAAAAACCTTTGTTGATTAAGAAGTTCTTCAACCTCTAGGAGTTTGTTTGAGGCCATAAAGAGTCTTCTTAAGTTTGAACACATGGTTTGGGTAAGTTTCATTTACAAATCCGGGGGGTTGTGCAACATAAACTTCTCCATTTATAACATCATTTAAGAAAGCACTTTTGACATCCATTTTCAATAATTTTATGTCCATATAAGATGCATATACTAACAACATGCGAATGACTTCCATTCGAGCGACGGAGGCATAAGTTTCATCAAAGTCTATACCCTCCTCTTAGCGATAGCCTTGAGCATCGAGTCTAGCTTTGTTCCTAACTACATTCCCATCTTCATCAAGTTTGTTTCGAAAGATCCATTTGGTTCCCATAACCGTTTGGTTGGTAGGTTTTTCAACTAGTTCCCAAACATCTTTTTGAACAAATTAATTTAGCTCTTCATGCATATCCATTAGCCAAAATTTATCATTACATGTTTGTTCTACTTTCTTGGGTTCTAATGTAGAGATAAATGCGTAAGAGTCACAAACTACATGAGCTCTAGAGAGCTCGGGCGGCCATGCTTGGGATCTAGTTGAGCCTTTGTCAGTGGTGCGTTGTCACACCTTGAGAGACATCTCCTATCACAAAGTCCTTCAGATGATCATTTCTATAGGTTCAATCTTTAGGAAGATCCTCTTTGTCCTCTTGTGGAGAATTTGGAGGTTCTTGATGAGACTCAAGAGTGGCATCTTGTGATGATACATGTCTAATGATATCCATGCAATCATCGTCAAGAGAGGAGTTATCTACACAGGCCAACTCGTCAAAGTTGACTTGTAGAGATTCCTCGACACAACTAGTTTGTTTATTGTAGACTATATGCTTTACTCCTATCGGAGTACCTTAAAAAGATAGCTTCATCAGATTTTACATCAAACTTATCCAAATTTTCTTTAGTATTGAGGATAACACATTTTGAACCAAAGGCTTTAAAGTAAGAGATTTTGGGAATCTGGTTATGCCAAAGTTCAAAAGACATTTTCTTCAAAATGGGTCTTATGAGAACACGATTTAAAACATAGTAAGATGTATTAACGGCTTCGCACCAAAAAAAATTGGAAATGTTTTTTTCATAAGCATGGTTCTTGCAATTTCTTGAAGTGTTCTATTTTTCCTCTCAACTACCCCATTTTGTTGAGGAGTGCGACAAAAGGAGAAGTTATGCTCAATTCCATATTTTCACAAAAAAATTGAAATGACTCATTTTCAAATTCTCCCCATCATAACTACGAATAATGATTATGTGAAAATCTTTTTCTCTTTGAACACGTTTGCAAAAACTTTTTAATCTTTCAAATGCATCATATTTGTTTCCTAAAAATAAAACCCAGGTGAATCTTTAAAAATCATCAACGATCACAAAAGCATATTTTTTCCCTCCTGGACTCACGGTCCTTGAGGGTCCATAAATATCTAAGTGTAAAAGCTTCAAGTGGTTTTGAAGTGACACTGTATTTAAAGATTTGAAAGACGATTTAAATTGTTTTCCAAATTGACATGCATCACAAAATTTGTCCTTTTTGAAATCAATTTTTGGTAGTCCTCTAACCAATTCAAGTTTGGATAGTTTGTGCAATTGCGACATACTAATATGTCCCAAACGGTTATGCCATAACCAAGCTTCGTCATGTGAGCCGACTAAACAAGTTTCAACATTTAAATTTCTAAGGTAATCAATATGCACAATGTAAATATTATTTGACCTATAACCTTTTAAAATGATTTTCATGACATGTTTAGAAATGATATGGAAAGTATGTTTATCAAACACAATTAGAAAATTCTTATCGGTTAATTGCCTAACACTTAGCAAGCTATGTTCAACCCATCTACTACTAGAACTTTTTCAATAATTGGAGTAGTAGTATTGCTAACATTACCTATACCGCTAATGTGACATTTAGTATTATCTCCAAATGTGACAGTTCCTCCCTTCTTAGGCTTTAAGCTTGATAGAACTTGGGAGTCTCCCGCTATCGAGAATCCACTTCCCTTTTCTCCTTGCTTTTATCTACAAACAAGGAAACAAGTGAAGACTTTGGTACCCAAATTTGTTTGGGTCCTTGAGGGTTAGCTTTTGGTACCAAAACTTGAGTAGTCTTAGGTACCCAAACATTTGAATAATTTACTTTCTTAACAAGAGAGTTGTTCATTTTAACAAAATAAGATGTGGGTTTCTTTTGTTTCCTCCCTTGTAACCTAAACCATGTTTTGTTAGAGATTGAGTTTGTGTTCCAAGAAGCATGTCAAGCATTTTTCTTCCTAAAGTGAATTTCTCTAAATCTTTTGTGAGTTGCTTATTCTTGGCAATGAGATCCTTATTTGTATGACTCTCTTTTGTAGATCGTAAAATTTTTATCTCATCATTTAGAGTTTCATTTTCTTTGACTAGCAATTCATATTTGATAGTTAGTTCTAGATGCACTTTTCTTCATAATTTGTTTTTATGACAAATCATTTCATAACGCTCAGTAAGTTCATGAAGGACATCTAACAAATCATCATAAGGGGGTGTTTCGTTAAGGGATACCTCATCGTCGTCAATCTCAACCACGTGAGGTTGGTCACTCATCTTTGGTGATGGAGGTGGGCTTGAGTCGGAATCATCATTAGTAGTCATGAAACACATGTGTGCTTCTTCTTCTGGGGAGTACTTGAAGTCGGAGTCCTTTGATGAGCTTGATTCATTCCAAGTGGCCTTCAGGGCCTTATTCCCATCTTTCTCACGACGTTCTCTTCTCATGTAATCATCACGATAATGTCTTCTAGGTCTCTCTTCTTTGTCTTTTCGTGAGGCTCTTTCTTCTCTATCTCTTCTTGGTCTCTCATTCCTTTCTCTTCTAGGAGGATATTTCTTTTCTTCTCTTCGTTCACGGTCTCTCAGCCTAAGCAATGAGCAATCATTCTTCATGTGGCCAGTTTTGTTGCATTCGTAGCACGTGAATGTCCGAGAAGATTCTCCTCTTCCTTTTGCAAATTTTCTTTTGGAGAGGAACTTCTTGAAGTTGTGGGTTAGGAAAGCGACATCTTCATCGGTGTCCTCATCTTCGATTGCTTCCAAATCCGAGGTTGGTTTTAAAGCAATTTTCTTTTCTTTCCGTCTAGATCTTTCCCGTTCCTTCTCCTTCTCTCTTCTTTCTTCCATTTGAATCTCATAAGCCATGAGGCTTCCAATGAGATCCTTGATCTTCAATTTTGAGAGATCTTTGGCTTCTTCAATTACCGTAGTCTTTTTCTCCCAATCCAAGGTAAAAGACCTAAGAAACTTTTGTAACCTATCACTTTCTACCAAAACCTTACCAAGGTTCTTCAAGAAGTTAGTAATAAGAGTAAAGCGAGTATGCATCTCGCTAATGGATTCATTCGGTTTCATAGCAAATATTTTATACTTTTGCATAAATGAATCTATCCTAGTTTCCTTAACCGATGATCAACCTTCAAAGTGACTTTCTAACATATGTAATGCCTCAAATTTGGAATCATATGCATTAATTCTACTATATTGTTCTTCGGTTAAACCACACATAAGTACGTTCATGAGTTTAGCATTCATTTGAATCATGACCAATTCAACATCATCCAGGAGTTCTAATGGTTTGTTTTGAATGTATGATATTTGAAAGAACACTCATAGTTTAACGTCATATGATTCTATGAACGTGATCATACATTTCTTCCAATAGGCATAGTTGATTCCATCAAACAACGAAATCCCTCACGTTGTTGGGCTATTGCTACAAATGAGAATATGTCTAAATGAAATTTACAAGACTTTGATACCAACTGTAGGATCTACTAGGCTCTAATATTAGTCTAAAGAGGGGTGAATAGACTAATTAAGTATTTTAACAAACTATGCCAAATTAAAAACTAAAGCAATTAAATGTGAGGAAGAGAAATGCAAACCACGAGACCGGATGTATCGAGGTTTGGATCCAACCACCGGATCCTAGTCATCTCTTACAAATTTCTCTTACTCGAGCAACTTCGCGTCCTCCACTAATCCAATCTCTGTTGCAGGCCGAGATCACGCCTTTACACAACAAGCTTTGCGAACACCCTCGCCTAGCTTGGACCACCTTCTCACAATCAGAGAAGAACTTCACACCATAAGCTAGTACAACTCTTGAAGACTTTACTTCAGCAACGAATCTTGGGCACTTGAAATGAATAAGTGATTTTGTTCAACAACTATTAATCTTTAGCAACTTCAGCTCTTTTTATATGCTCTAAACTAATTCTAACCGTTGGGATTAGGTTGGGAAAGAGTTGTGTAAGAATACACAAAGCATTGAAAGCCAGAACACAAATCTGCACCCCAACGGTCGACCGGATTCGGTCAATCGGTCGACCGGTAAGTGAAAATAAGGATTTTGGTAGAGCAAAGGTACAGACGGTCGAACCAACTGGGCTAGAACTTAAGTGATTGGTCGAATGGAAAGGATCACGTGTTCAACCGGAAACTTCCAGTAAGACTAGGGCTGGGAAGTTTCATGAACCAGTCGACCGTTAAAAGAGTTTCGGTCGACTGTTTGGAATATTTGGTTTTAGACAAATTTGTGCAAAGGGATAATCAGTCAAACATAAAAAGTCAAGGGTTTGACCGGAAACTTCCTGTAAGACAAGGAGTTGGGAAGTTTCAAGAACCAGTCGACCATAAAAGGAGTTTCGGTCGACCGGAAGACCAAATCTAATTGAGGGGTTAGGTGAGTATGTGCATACGACCGTTGGTATATAGGACAAGTATAACAATCATATTTAAGACGAATACAGAAATGCAATCGGTCAAACAAAATAAAGTTTCAGTTGATCGGAAGTCACACTAACCAAGACACTGCCAATATACGATAGGCTAGAAGATTTATATCGGTCGAACTGAGTTCTAACGGTTTACAAAAGAGAAACAGTCGAACGGTAAAAAATGTAGTTTGGTCGACCGATTTAGACTGGGAAACCAGATATAGAATTGGTCGAACTAAAAGATGATTTTGGTCGACCGTTTAGGAAACAAGAGGTTGTCTGAGAAAGTCTATTTAAATCTGGTCGAACCAGATGGTTGTACCGGTCGACCGTTTTACACAGAAATCCTGTTTTAAGGAATTTGAAAGTGATTTGTCGATTTCCTATTGAAGTCAAATTGATATGGATTTAAATGTGAGACTTCTATAGGTTTCCTAAGGGTTATGCAATGCAATTATCAAATATTTCAAGTGCCAAGTTACATTATAGCCTAAATACAAGAAATGTAAACATATCTACTCTTCATTGCTTGTGTTAAGTTAAACTTGGTTCCTGAAACGTTAGAAAATACAATATATGCAAGCAATGATATTTAGAGAATACATGTGTTTATTGATATGTTACATCAAAACGGATTAGCAATTATTAGCCAAAAAACCAACAATATCTTATTGCGTTTGCACTGGTGGACAATGAGAATCACAACTCTTGGCCCTATTTCATTAATAAATTGAAGGATGTCATTGGAGATGTCGAGAACGTAGCTTTTATATAGGACAGACATGCTAGCATTATTCATGCTTGAAAGACGGTATTTCCAAATGCCCATCACGGTGCATGCTACCACCACATCTGTACGAATGTGTTTGCAAAGTTCAAGATAGACCATTGTCACGAAAATATGAGGGGTGCAGCATAAGAATTCCGGAAGTCAGATTTCCAAAACCACTTTGACACGATAAAAGAAATTAATCCTCCCCTAGCAGAATATCTTGAAGACATCGGTTTCGATAAGTTGACTCGTTCTTATTTCCAGGGAATTGGTAAAATTTAATGACCGGCAATTACGCTGAAAGCTTGAACAACAAAACCAAGGAGGCAAGGATATGGTCAGTCACGACTTTTGTGGAGTACATTCGGTTCACACTAAATATGGTTTTGTGAACGACGAGCTGCTACCGAGGCGAGCACACCCAAATTGTCACCTTTCATGGAGCGTGATATAAATGGAAAAGCTAACAAATCAAAGTTCTTGACTGTCCACAAGCTTAATCAGTTTGAATTTCATGTGTTACATCGGGATGGTGAAGGTGAAGTTAATTTGATGATGAGTGTCCTTGTGGCATATTTCAGATTATTGGAATACCTATTGTTCATGCGGTTGCTGCAGCTCTTGATCGTAAGGTCAACATGTAGACATTATGTTCCCCATTTTACGCCAATGAGTCATGGATGGAGACATGTAAAGACACAATTTACCCTTGTGGTAATGAGGATCAATGGACTGCTCCTTATCACATAAAGAATATGAAAGTGAAAGTGCATTTTGAAAGAAATTCAATTGGTCGACCGAAGAAGATAAAAGTAGGAAGGATAAAGAGAAAATGTCTAACATCTCTACAGGAAGTTGTTGTGAAATCACGCAACTACAGTAGATGCGGTGGAAATGGACACAATACGAGGGAATGTAAAGTTAGATTGTAAGGCCATTGTTTAGATCTATTTTAATAATGCACTTGATAGTGCTCGATGGATGTTCGATCTAGCTCGATGGTCTCTATTATAGCAACGTTGAGTTATCCTCTGTTTTAAGTGGAATATTATGTGGAAGCTTATCGTGTTCAAATTTCTCTTTTATGTGGAAGTTTATATGTTGAGTTCGATAGGCTCGATACAAGATCGACATGGATCAATGATGGTCAAGTAATCGTGCAGTTGTTGGTCGAGTAAACTATCGAGTGCATAGTTAAAAAACGGTTAGAATTCCGAAGGGATTCAGTTATGGAGTATATCGAGTGGCTATTGAGTATATTATCGAACATAATGTCTCGTCTGTACATCTGATTTTCTTCATCAATAAGAACCACACTGCACCATAATGCCCTGTCTGCACATCAACGTTTTCATTGGGTATCTTCCCGAGAAGCCACCGTTCGAATGTCTTCAATTGTTGAGCATCTGGCCTCATCAAAGGGTCGATAACCAACAGCTCGTCACCTGTGTTCGAAGGCCGTGATTTCTTGGTTGGGTTGGTGTAGATATTGTGAAGATGGTTTGGGAGATGCCTCTTCCTCGACGGGGTGGACGGATCCTCTTAACGATGTAAATGTCGGGTAGTATGTCGTCTTCATCATCAAAAGGCAGTGTCGAACGTGCTTCTAACAAAGACACGATCTTAGCCAATTGGTCTGACATGGCCGTGGACAACTGATCCTCATCACCGTGTGGTCTCGACGTTGCTTCTAACAAAGACACGATCTTAGCCAGCTGGGTCAACTAAGGTTCATTAGATGGTGATCTCGAAGGTGCTTCTAACGAACACACAATCTTAGCCATTTGGTCCATCATGAACACCTGATTCTCAATTGCAATCTTCAGTTCACCTTCGATAAACAATTGCATGG
This sequence comes from Triglochin maritima, assembly GCA_963682175.1. Taxonomy (NCBI): domain Eukaryota; kingdom Viridiplantae; phylum Streptophyta; class Magnoliopsida; order Alismatales; family Juncaginaceae; genus Triglochin; species Triglochin maritima. The sequence goes on from OY821785.1 coordinate 11,622,422, forward strand.
CTTCCATCGATCGTTGCATTGCTTCCATCATCTCCAACCTTTCTACCAAAAGCTGGTAATCAGGAGATGGGGCTGAAGCAAGGGTTGGGTCTGCGACTGAGGTAGAGGTAGAGATAGCTGATTCCTCCTCTCTGGCATCAACTGCAAAAATATTTGCCTCTGCTGCAAACTTAACAAAACTCTCAGCCACCTCATCAACATCCTCCTCGAGCCCGGGTGGTAGGGGGTCATTACCCTCTGTCAGGCTATTGTAGTATTTAGCCTCCGATGTAGGAGGCGTCAAAACATTGTACACGACCAACTACGACGAATATAAACCAATATGTTAGATTACAATAACAACAAACTAAGCACTTCAGTAAATCTAAACCATCGAGGTGATCTTAAAATCATATCGACTCTATCGAGCAAACTAAGCACTTCAATAAATATAAACCATCAAGGTAATCTCGAACTCCTATCGAGCCAATCTAGCACACTAAATAATCCAAAAAATCTAAAATACAGAGGGTTGTCGAACTCATATTGAGCCCATCGAGCAAACTACGCAATCCAAAAAAATAAAAACAAATGTTAACTACCGAGTTCATATCGAACTCCTATCTTATCGAACTCCTATCTTGTTCGTCTAGCTGAGCATCCTGGGGACTTGGTGTCCATGGCTCACAACATATTGGGTGGCATACTGCAGAAGGGCCTCGTACGCCCAATATTGTAACGCAAAGGCATAACCGTATATGCTATATTTGGCATCTTTTTGTTGCCCCCTCACTTCCTTCTTCTCATACAATTCTTTATGCTTAATCATGTCTTTTTGACACGACGTTAGCAGTTCCTGGTAAGACAACTTCCCCCATAGATACTTGAAGAAGTAGTCCAGGTCCTCAACCATCTTGACCATATCCGCCCATACGAATAGCATGTCCTCTCGAGCATATAGAAAATCTTCAATCAGGAGGCATAATCTCAACTTGAAGACGACTTCAACATTTGTACAACTTCTGAATGTCGCCTCTAACGTGCTTGTCCATTGAAATAATCCTTTATTAGGCGGTCATTGATACAATGCTCCTGCAACTCAGCCTCTGACGGTACAGTACTGAAGTTCAAACCGATGATCATTGCAAACTCATATTTACTGAATCTGCAGGTCCTAGGGCTCAAATAGAAATGAACCTCGTCAAATCTTTTACTCTGGATCTTGCGCAATAGTAACTGATGGCAAGAACACCGGAGAACCGTAATTCGCCTGCATCAAAAAATTCTCTGATGGGAATTCCTTTGCCCTGCCGAGCAACCCGTACTCCTGAAACTTCTCTTTTATGTCATTCATAGACTTACTATCTATGTATGTAACATGACCGAGAAATGATCCTTAGTTAGAACTATTAACTTTGACATCTGCAAAAACAAACAAAACAGGAAAAATCACAACCAGTTAAAAAGCATGGGTAAAACTCAAAAAAAAAAGGAATCAATATCATATCGACCTCATATCGAGGCTACCGAGCTCGCAGTTCTTCACAATCAAACTAAGCTTATCGAACTCACACCACATGCAAGAAGAATCAAACTAATATCAAACCTATCGAGCTCACAGGAAAAACTTATCAAGCATAGCTAGCTATCAAACTTATCGAGTTGGCAGGAAAAAGCAGTCTAATTTCCATCGATCCAACTTTGACTACCTATCGAACTACAATCGAACCTATTGAGTCTCGTCTGAAACACAGGAAGACGGTTCCACTTCCAACCCAGGCTACAAAACTCACATCAATACCAATAAATGGAGGAAATCAACTACATTTTTTATAGAAACAATAACCTAACCTCATAAAAATATATCCAGAAATTAAAAAACATAAGCGTGCTTACGTGCCTTAAAACTTCCCTAAAACAGAAATCTTATGACCTAAAACTGCAAACGGAATCGAACTCCTATCGAACTAATATCGATCCTATCGAGTGCCGTCGGAAACCCAGAAAAACGGTCTGACTTCTGTCGATTCAACCAAACCCACATAACACTCAATCAAAACCAATAAATGTAGGTAATCAACTACATTTATGATAGAAACAATAACCTAACATTCAAGAACAAATAACTATAAAAAATGTGTCCTAAAACTGACCTTCGTCGGCGGACGACTTCAATGGAGGAGTTCTCCGATGTGGGTTCAACTACGACGGGGCACCTTCAACAGGGTCCGAGACGCTAGGTTTGATTCGGCTTGATTTGGTTTCGATTGAGGGGTCAAGTACGAGATAGAGATAGAAAGGAGGCTTATGCGTGTTTTCTTTGAAAAGAGAGTTCAAATGGATGCGTCAGTGAGTGAGAGGTTTTTTGGTTATTTAAATGGTAGGAGATCCATATGTTCCAGAAGATGTCAATGTGTGGAATTGTTTTCGATTGTAGATCATTTTGAGCATAATTAGTCAAATTTTCCAAGTGCAATATGTATGATCGAGTGAATCTAGTATTTCATGCTCGATCCAAACACATTGAAAGATTGATTATCACTTTGTAAGGGAACAATATTGCAAACCATTGGCCTATTATGTAAAGGGACACTTACCATTGGCTTCCTCGTTTAATGGTGTCTCCCCAATTGATCTCTCGATACCCTCCAGACAAGATACATGCTTAGGAACGCGGCGTCGATAGTCAATACTGCATAATGCACCCCAAGACACCTTGCTTCACAAACTTGGACAGAATTTCAAGCTTCTATTCTAACATCTTCAGATGACGAACAAAATCATCTGCCCTAACTTGGACATTGGCATAGTTTGCGTTAATCAAATCTTATACACCATGATAAGTAGGGGTGAGCTTCGGTCCAGGACCGAACCGAACCGGACCGAAACCCGAATTTTCGGGAAGTCCGGACCGAAGACCGGACCGAATAGGTTCGGTCCGGTCCGGGTCTGTCCAAAACCCGAATTTTCCCCTTAAATTTTCGGTCCGGTCCGGACCGAAGACCGAATTTCCAAAATTTTGTGGACCGAAGACCGGACCGAAAAAATTCGGTCCGGTTCGGTCCGGGTGCCCGGACCGGACCGAATTTTGCTCACCCCTAATGATAAGTGTCAAGTTTTATAATTCATAGTCAAGTGAACAAATCCCACAGTACCAAGGTGGATTCGTAATTTACCTTCATATAAAAACGGTAGCATCTATACATTGTCTGAAGTAAATAAGACTACGAAGGACAGCCTCTACAAAATTTCTAGGAAACAAGTTTACAAAGTTAGAAGTCATGTAAATCAAAAGTGAACTTTCAACTAAATAGAAAAAATAAGTTTGCGTGAAAATGTCATTTTGGGATGGAATAGCGTTTCATACGCTACCTTACCCAAAAACTTCATCAAGTCAAACTAAAACCTGCTCATGTCGACTTGATCACGCATGCTGCTCGAAAACTTCATGTCAGTCGAACTGAAACCTGCTCATTGTGTTAGTAATAGCGTAGGCAACCACACTGGAAAAAATCAGCAGTTCCAATAAGATCCAGAATGGGAAAAATGACTCATAATAAAAGTTTCTATTTACAATGGAATGTATTATACCCTGCAAAGCATCTGGCTACATAAACACTAACATCAGAAACTATAAGAAGACCCTCACGAGACAAAATCCTAGTGACATCTGAGGGGGAAAAGGATGACCAGGCGGGTAATACTCGTGAGATTAAATCTTTAAGGCTCCAAAGTGGCAAAAGTAAACACAATGTAACAGTTATTTTTACTTCTTTGTTTTTCTTCTTGGCGTCAGTCTTGTTTCCCCTTCATGTAGAAGATCAAAATGACCTTTCTAGTCTTTCTTTTGTCCAAAAGCATCACTACTTCAATGCAGACAATAATGGCCCAATCAAGAATTCAAGGTGTTGGTACTCTTACCTTTTCCCCCTAAAGTACCAAGTCTTCAAAAGGTATCATGCAAGACCTAGGTCCCACCATTTGTTTTAGCCTCACTACGAATATAGGTAAGATTCCTTCCAGTTGTAGAGGTGACTCCATTGCCTGATGCATGAGAATTGTGAAGGTTCTTTGTGCCATCAGGCAAAGGAACTGCAGGAGCAGCATCACGCCTCCACTGTAAACTTCTTGCACCAGGTTTGATTGCAGCACGAGCACGAAATGGGCTTCCCATGAGCACTCTAGGATATGGTACCCTTCCAAGTCTAGGAGCAAATGACGCAGCCCGAGCAACACGCGGCCAAGGCGAAACGCTACTACCATCGGGACTTCCTGAGCTTCTTCGTCCAACCTGCAGACATGGATATTTTCAAAATAAGAATCAATAGGCATGTCAGAGTAGAATATCTGCTGAAACTAGGAGCAATAGCTGCTGCTACAGAACCACTTGCTGTGCAGCTTCTAAGGGAAAAAAAAGGTCTGCCTTTTTGCGAGCAAATGGGAGAAAGTATTACGTCATGTTTTGCGCAACAAAAAATGAAGGGAAGAAGTGACAAGAGCTTTAAACAGTAGAGTTGTACAAGGAAATTTGTACATGAAGATGCCTGGTCAATCGTCTGATGAGACGAGGGAGGATCAAATAAACCATCTGCTGAGATAGTTGTTTTTGTTTATCATGTTCCTCTTGCCCTACAGCAAGTTACCTTGTGCAAATTAAGAAACAACCGCGGATTATAGTTTTTTGGCATGATAAAATAGCATGCATTTTCTCAATATGAAATAGTTGAATTTTATTGTGCTTCTTTGAGAAGAGAGAAAAATTGAGTATACACAAAAATACACCATTTCCTAGTCAGTCTCTATGTGAGGAATTGAAGATATAAATTCAGAACATGGTCAGCAGTACAAATATATCTAGCTCAATGATCATGGCCAAGTTGAAAACCATGTCAGACATAGTATGTTATTTTCTAGTTCACATAAAATGTATCACTGTCAAGGTATAAAACGTTATAGTTCAAAGTCAACAAATCAAAATAGAATAACTGCAACATAGCACGACCTCCCCTTCAGTCTAGTCCAGATTGTTTTACTATCCTACATTCTTCTAATCCCAAAATAATCAAATGCCACAAATGGATGACTGGAACAACACAAAGTGATAGGAAGCGTTTTTAAGTAAAACAAACAAACTTCATCACCTCTAAAATAAAGATCATTAGGAATTAATTAAGCAAAATAATGGAAGGGGCAACCCAATATATCTAGTAGATAGAACATGTAAAACGAAAAACATAAGACAAAATTGATTTATTTTTTTCATTTTTCTCCTGGTAAGACTTAAGAGAGAATAGTCGAGCACATCCAATGAGTCAAAAATCAAACTATTTTTGGCATTCTGGATAAAAATGGACGAAATCAAAATGGCTCTTCAAACCGTCTTGAGTTATTTATTGTGAAATGGCGAAACGACCAATTGTGTATCAATCATTGGGTCAACTAGAAATAAGGTCTCTTATTTATGCCCCCCACCCCCACCCCCTCTTTGTGCATGAGCATGTACTATGTATGTTATATCAGGATATAGTAATGGTTAAGAAACAGAATCACAAAAAAAATTCCTCAGCTGACAGGACACAGAAGAAAAAAGACAACTTGAAGGGTAGTACACCAAAAGCAAATGGAGCTTGAGTTGACAAAATAACAACGAAGAAACAGCAAGGTTGGGAGGACTAGATAAAGCTCTAATCAGAACATTTCTGCTAATAATATACATCCTAATTCCTAAGGCTCAACAGCTCCTGAAACAAAATGACTACAGTCTATGGCATTTTTTTCGGGCGAAGATTCTAACTAAATTACACTTTAATTGGATAAACCTAAATGGATAAGATACCAAATAATGTGGACAACAGTAATTTTATTTAAAAATAAACAGCCAGGATTGATACTACTATTATAAAAATAATGGAAAAAGGGGAGCTAAAGGAGAACCTATGGTCATGCTGTCTACAGGACTCCTTATTTAGTACTTTGGTAGTAGCATGATTCCAATTTAATAAAATTATATCAAGGTCGATGCCAAGAGTTGTTCATTCCGGTCTAGTGTATAACTGCCTGCAATCAACAAAACTTAATTTCTTGAGATTAAGGCCTACTGTGGTTCGATTGAGATGAACTTGTTATCATATGCTCTTTAAGTAGAACTATACAAAATAAATCTAAACTCAAAACACTAGGAAGTATAGCATTTTTTTTTTGAGATCGGTACTAGGAAACATAGCATTAAGTATTTGTTATTCAAAATGTGCATGTGAAAAACTAACTTGTTTTCGAAATGAAGAGCTTATTCTACAAAATAAATAAATGAGTGTAGGAAGTTTTCTTCAGATTCTGGTGTCGCCTCAAAACTCCGAGGGAATTTTATATAATATCAATAGTACAAAGTAATTTTTTCCTATTCACGGGTGTACTATCCAAGAATAATGACACATAACAATAAGGTTTTGTTGGCTCGTGAAATACAAAGAACCACTTAGAGGAAACTCGTTAACAAATATTCTCAATACATAGATATGGTACACGTGAGGTAAGTTGAGAAAAGATGCAGTTAGAAAAAGAAAAAGAAAACAAAAACATGCCTTGAGAATCCTTGACATGAATGACGTGCCACTGAGAGACAATGCCATTTCTGCAGATTCTTTCCGTAAGAATTCTATGTATGCCGATCTGATTCAGAAGAGGTGAGAGTTAGTATCTAAAGGTAAGACAAACATGAAAAAAACAAATAAAGACCACTGAAAAAATTTACCCTATCGAATGACCAGTAGAAGCATCAGTCATAATGACCACTTTTAGAACCTCTCCGAATTTATTAAAATGCCGTAAAATTGCATCTTTAGTAGCAGCAAAGTGAACCTGCAACCCCAGGAGATTAGCAATTCTAAAGACTTCAAATGTAAAACACTAGAATGCTAAGGAATATAAGCTCACATTATTCACGAAAACAGTTCGTGAATCAGCATCATCAGAAGGACGACCACCAGTATATGAACCTGCAAGTTATAGGAGTTGCTTAGATCAGCTATCATGTCAAGTATCTAAAAAAATGCATACATCAAAGTAAAGGTAGGATTCAAGATATGCAGAACCAGTAACTTTGAGAAATCAATGTGTATAACAGTACACAACAAAGCCTTCAAACAATGCGTACAACTGTATGTATTTAAAAGTCAAAGACCAACTTTCAGGGAACTTCAGCCACTCCTTACAAATTGATAGTACCGAAATATGCCCTACAGTATATAGTAAGCAGTCCAATAAATGCCAAAGCCCAAAAGAGTCGAAGCAAACAATCACCTAGCTAAGTGAATTGTAACGTGGGTATCAAACATGGCTACTTAGTTTGTTAAGCCACAACTTCTAGATGGATGAAAAGATTGCCAAAAGAAACAAGGGTGTAAATTTTTTCGAGACCATGGGAGGTTAGGAGAAAATGAAATTGTTGCTTCCAGCCTCCTGCTTGCAAATTTGAGGTAGATTTCATCAGCCTCAAGCAAGCATTGCACCAACGCATCATTGTCTTTCCACTAATACATTGATACCATAGGTTTTGTTTCATTTATACAAGCCTAACCGTACTAAATTACCATAATATGACACTATTTATATATCTAAGTTACAACTCGTCGTACTCTTTTCCTGCATTCCAGTTCATTCCAATGCCAGTTGTAGTAGACAAATCAACAAAGAAACAATCAGGAAAGGTGAATTCCAAATGTAGAATGTGATATTATAAGTTCATAACACATGGTCAAGTCGACAGAAAAAAGTAAACATGCTGAATAACAACCCATTAAAAAAGCTAACTGGACTAAGAAATAAAAATGACAATTTCTTGATAACAGTAACAAGCCAAATATCTTCTTCAAAATTTAGTTCATGACTTAAAGACATTAACAAATGAAATGAATGTGATAATAAGAAGACTGAACAAAAGTTAGCATTACCAAAATACCAATGCTAACATTACAAGACATGGACGTCAACAGAAACATTAAACATGCTAATGACAATTAGTTTAAAAGGTTATATGGAAAAGAAATAAAAATGACAATTTTGTGATATCAGTAACAAATCAAAATTTCTCAGAAATTCAGTTTCGATGTCTTCAAGACAGTAGTGGATGAATGTGATAATAATAATGATAATATGACAGTACAAAAAGTTGGCATTATCCATGGTTTTGAAGCCTACCAGACATTAATCCTCTATAACTAAAGAACCAGACACCAATTTACCAGTAAAAACACTGGTTGATCAACAGTTAAAGAACCAGGTCAGTCCATGAGATTGTCATGACATCATACATTTTTAATGGGAAGGCATACGTTGAAAATCCTCTATAACTAAAAAATTGGCCATACTTTGGAAATATTTTGAAATACAATCATGTTTCCCTATTCTAGATTAACTTCAATTGCCCGAGTGCAAGAGTGAAGAGGTTGTAGTGCAAGGAATCTGAGGAAGCCAGAGGCACCATTAGCAAGCCAAATACACATTGTTGTGTGACAGGGAAATATAGGCTCTAGGTTTGGAAGAACAAATAATATTTATATAAAAAATCCATGACAAAAATATAGGTGTTGTATCTAGTATGATATCCTATTTTTACAGAAGATTACTTATCCACATGGCTGGGTCGAAAGATTCCTGTAACTTGTATTCATAGGTGCTTTATTGTTGCCTCTTATACTACATATTTTATTTGTTTTATCATTTAGTTTTCTACCAAAGAATCTCAGTTTTTATGGTACACAAAGTAAAAGACTAAAAGTTGACTAATTGTTTCATGGATTGAATGTACTGATACAAATTTACGATAATAAATTTATATGGATGGTCCCACTTTACCAGGTGTTGGCGTAGAGTCCTTTAACTCCTGAGAATCATCTGAAGGTACAGTCTCCTGTTAAACAAAAATGTCATTACAACCCAATATCTGAGACAGATGACAAGAACCAAACTTAAAATGAGAACCTGTGAAGATAAGTTAATGTTGGATTTCCAAACGGAAGATTTCACAATTATATTAAAAACTAATGGCAGTGATAGTCGGTAAGAACCAACCAAGATATAAAATGCAATACTCTTATCCCAACTCGCATTAGCAAAGTGGTTTCTAAAAGACAATATGTAAAAGTACACGGCTTAGTGAAACTATAAAATCCGTAACCAACTCGGTTTGCATTCTGAGAAATATAATGTGTAACAAGGAAAGTGAGTTTGCATTCCCTATAGTTTTCTTAGAAAGGACATTCAGGAGAAATATAATGTGTAAAAAAGAAAGTGAATTTTCATTTCCTATGGTTTTCTCAGGAAGGACTTGAAACTTACATTTTTATCACCAGCAACGACTGTGCCATTTTTCCTGGGTAACTGAGCAGGAAGTTTCTTTGAATCTGTCGTCTCATCAATATCCATCTCATCTATGGGCTCTACGGTTTCTTTTGATACCTGATAGTCTGGTGGTTTCCAAGTGTTTACATTGACAGAGATGTTTAGAATCTTGCTCGATGCATTTGGAGTAGAGATAGTAGAAGGTGAATGTCCTTTTGCTCTTCCTACTTCCAGTGTATCACGAACAGTTTGAGAAACACTATATTGCACATTCAGTGGTTTTCTTTCTTTTGATGTAGATGAAGCACGCTGTAATTCCTGACCAACCCTCCTCAAAATGCCACCGCTACCAAATCCTCCAAAATCTGACTGAGAATTGGATGCTACGTCAGAATTTCTCAAAGCAGATGCTGCATCACCTTTTGATTCCTCATCAAATCCAGTTTGATTATAATTTGTATGTTTAGATGGTGGAAGAAAATCATCATCTTCATTTCTGCTACTTTCTCTATGATTTGATGGTACACTAATAACCTCTGACCTATCACCACCACAACTCAACCTGCCAAAAATATTGCCGGAGCGTACAATCTTAGCATCCTCTGCTGCTTCAGCTGCAGCCCTTATTGCAGTTGCTACAGGGCCTGTTTCTTGAACCATCGACATTGTTCGCCGGGGTATATCGAGCATGCATTGATCAGTGGAAGATGAAGAAACTAAAGATCTCAGCCGCTTGGGTGATTGTTCTGATTTTGAAACCGGAGGTTGGATCTGGATGGTTCTAACAGCATCTCTAACAGCAAACTGAAGAAGCCGACATGAAGCACCAAGCATTGGACGAGGGGCTACTTCCTTCTGATGAGAGATTAAGATGAAATAGGTAAAACAAGGAAAACTAAAGGCTAGAAAAGGTAAAACTTAATGGGGGAAAATAGCTAGTTTGCTTAGAATACATATAGGCATCATAAAACTCTATAAAAGTAAGTTAATGGTTTCATGATTTTTTTAATTGCCGATTTATTGAAAATTCATTAAGGGTCAAATACAGTTCACTTCAGGCATCTAACCACACCAGCAAGAGGCAAGAGTCTGCTCTCACAAATTTATAACATGATGACTACGTAAAAAAAACAAAAGCAATGACTACTAAAGTATGATGAATCTCATAGCAGTTTCTTGTGAATGATGTCCAACAGATATGAAGTAATGATTGGTAATGGACATTAAGCAATCTGAGTGTTTACTTCTTGTCTTCTTGATGGTGATTAAATGTGAGAATGAAACCAGTGTATAGAAATAGTCACTTGATAAGAATTCAGGAGCATACCTTAGATGCTGGATGTTCATCTTGCCTACTCCTTTTTCTATGGGTTTGAGACTTTGGGGAAGAAGATCGTCTTATAGGACTACATCTTCTCTGACTCTTTACCAAAGATTCAGAGCCATCAACCACTTTGCTCCGCAGAAGTGGTCCTGGCTCATCCTGCAACAAACCCTTCCATTCCTTATCGCGTCGCCTTCTAGATAATTTGCTAACTTTTTCTTCATCATACCCATTGTCAGGCTTGAAAGAAGCATCCATATCAGGTTCCATGATGTGCTTTGTGGACTCCAATGAGGCAGACTTTTTGGCTGAATTACCTGAAGACGTCCTGCTTGGTTGAGTATACAACTCCAAGTTGGCAGAAAGATGATCCCACAGCCTGCATCGATAAAACACCGTGAATATGAATTTAAGGCCAATCTAGAAATGATATGCTGGGAAAAAAATAAGATGAACTCATTACTAGTGCAGACGAATAGAACTTCGTGGGCTAGATTCTTAGAATACTATTGTGTAGGTGTTCATCAATTCTAGTTCATGGACTTACCATGACACAAATGAAATGCTATCATCATTCAAAAACAAATGTAATTCCTTTTCTGCTTCCTCTTTTCGCCTGCCGTTTCTGACCAAGACAATTATGTACTCCTACACAAAGAAAGAATTTCAACTTGGTGAAACAAAATCGAAGTTGTGAGCAGAATTATACTGATTATTTTAGGGAAACCAAAAACAATGCTCTGCATGTTTGTTTGTTAATGAAACTAAGACTGCAAGTTAGTATATTGAAAGTCATAATAGAAATCCACATCAACAGTGAAAGAGGACTAAGTCACAATAAGGCAAATTTACAGAAACAGATAACCGAAACCTTAAATTGGGCACCCAAACTTTACCACATTACAAAATTTGACGTATACAGCGTAAAATTCAAGCCATTACAGTCACAAAATAATTAGGCTCCACCCAATTCACGAGGGACATGTAACTTCCAGTCAAATATTTGTTCCTCACAAACTCCACAATGAATTTCATTACCATAAGAACTTCCTAACAAGATATTGCTACTAAGGTTCCGCTTGGAATCACATTTTGATAATCAGATTTTTAATTTCCAAACACCACGAATCAAATGCGATTTACAATTGACGTTTAAAAACTTAGGAACCGAACGGCTAGTGTATGATGATTTTGTTGGATTTAGAATATCTGATTATCCAAATCTGACTCTAAATGAACCCTACATAACACATGAAAATAAAAATACACGAACAAATCAACCATTTTTTTATTTCTAAAACTCCAGAAAACATATATCAGTGTAACGACCAGCATTGCATTAATCTATTTTTTGCATAGGGATAATCAGTTTTGACGATAGCAAATGGTAATTGATTATCAATGACTTTCACAACCTGACTTGTATTAATAAAATTGAAGGCATATCAGACAAATGTACAAACTAGTTGATGAAATAAACATCCAAGACAAGACATGACGAATGCCAAAATAAATCACGTTTCACGTGGTCGTTCAGGGGCAAGGCGAGTCAACATTGTGATATTAGTTCGGAACAACAACTGATCAGCTAAAAATTCACAAGAGAAGCTTGCCAATCAACTAAGGTAGGCAAAAAAAAAACCATGGCAATAGACCAAGAAAAAATTCTTTATTCCCTCGTTCCATAGTTTCCAATTCCATTATTCCTATTTACAGTTCTATTAGTTGTTAACCTTGATCTCCAAAGTGCTAATCAACCTAAATTCACTGTTCGAAGGTGTCACTTAATATGCTAACTCAAGCTTCGACATTCATGCAATCTCAAAACAATTTCGATAAGCAACACTTGATTCCACACCTAAATTACAAAACTCGCAGCCCTCAAGTAGCTAAAAACCGCTTCCGTCCCCTGAAAACACAGAAACCAAATCACCAACAAAATCCCCCCCGAAAACACCACCGAAATGGTCCAAAATTACCACGAGAGTGTCGTCCATGTAGTTCCCCATGAACTCCCTGAGCTTCTCCTTGACCTCCTCCCCCAGCTTCACCAGCCCCTCCTCGGAGAACCCAACGCGGAACATGTCGGACGACATCGATCACGGATCGAGGAAACCCTAGGGTTTGGGTTGGAGACGGGGATTGGGGAATTTCGGTTTTTTCTAGGGAATTTCGGTTTTTTCTAGGGTTTGGGTTGGAGACGGGGAGAGGCGGTTTTGGAGCAAACGTTGATTGATAAATACGGGAGAATGAATTTAATGTTTTTGTTTTGTCGGTTAAACAAATAAATAATTGTAAATTGACTGTCTACTTTTTGTAAGCAAGAGGGGAAGTATAAAAGTTCACTTCTATTATTTTTCACGTTGTATAGTTGAACTTGACTTCCATATATTTTAGGTTGTCGATGTGGTGTTTGCAATGTTCGTAGCGTTTGCAATTTTCGGGATTTACAAATCTCGAGATTTATAAATAACGTAATTTGTCCTTATTATGTTTGGACTACCATGTTATTTTAAAATGACAAAATATATATATAAGATATTCTATTAGTTTCATTAATCACAATCGTATCTAAACAATAAAAACCACGTAGTAATGTGAAGAAAATCATGTTCCAAACATAACATTAATTTTTGTATTAATTTGAATAACTAAAGTGAAAAAATGGTTACGTGAAATTTGAAATTTTCATCTCTTAGCAAGGAATTTTCAAAATGCAATGAAAATTTTGCAAATTCTAACATAATATCAACCAAACATGATAGTTGCACAATGTAACACTTTGAATTTTCAAGTTCAAGTGACGACGCAACCAAATAAAACATTAAAGTTTTTCAGAATATAAATTACCTAGAAGTCATTTCAAATGTCAAATTCCTTACTTCTAGAAAGTCTCGTCAACTCATATGAGAAATATAACCAACTTGAGTTTATACTTCTTAGATGTTCGATCGAATTTCGGGTGGTATCTTGTTGGGTTTAGGTAGAATAGAATGTGTAATTTTAATCTTGTGATTGAATTTTATATATGTACGTGGATTATTTCATTTTATTCCCCATGATTATCTATATAAAATATGTAGATGTGTTTTCCTTGTATTTAGGGTTTGTTTGGTGGATTTCGATTTGGACTGCAACCATTTGACAAATCCTTCTGCTTTGAAACTTTAGTCTACTTGGATAACTTACTTGTGTCTTCAAGAGAACAACTTTACTCTTTCGTCCATTGTCTCATCATTCCCTTAACTAGAGAGTTTTTTAAGAAGAACATCTGATTCCTTGGATAGTTTTTTTAAGAAGAGTAAATTACATATAACTATCCTGAACTATGGGTCTAAATAACTTAATATTCATGAACTTTCAAAGTTAATATTTAACCTCCTGAACTTTGGATCGGTAACACTTTATTCATCCTCAAGTTCAAATAATCGCTAGATTCGAGGTTAGACTTGTTGGTAGATGTTGGATCGAGTTTCAGGTGGTATCTTGTTGGGTTTAGGTAAAATAGAGACGTGTAATTCTATTCTTTCGTTCGAAATTGATAATGAAGGTGGATTATTTCATTTTTGTTTGTATGATTATGAAATAAGTAGTTGTGCTTTCCTTGTACTTACGGTTTGTTTGGATGATTTGGTTTGGATTCGTGATTACCATAAAACCTAGCTTCCAATGGTACAATCATTTGACCGTTCCTTCTACTTTGAAATTGTCTAATTGGATAACTTACTTAATTTTTGAAGAGATGTTTCTTAACGAGGGCTTTACTCTTTTTGTCCATTGTCTCATCACTCCCTTATCTAGAGACCTAAACATATATGAGAATACGTGATTCCTTGAATAGTTCATGTTTATATACTGAATTGTTATTCATCATCGGAAAACTACTTAAATCGCCCGCACGAATTACCATTTTGTCATTCTCTCATTTCTACTTATATAACTCTTCATTTCACTCTCCTACCACCACTCTCTCCATCTCCCTCTCATAATCATCAAGAAGAATGTCTCAAAGGCCAGGAAAGGAGTCAGAGGACTCCCCAATGTACTCGAATCTGGTAAAATGTCTCATTTAGTTTAATTTTTTTAGGGTCGGGCGTCCGTGGGAGACGCTACGAATTTTTTCTGCGGGTTCTTGATAGTTTGACTGATCGGGGTGTAACTGTGCGTATAAAATACGAGAGGCACTACAAATTACTGCAGGGTTCGGACAAAAGTCAAGGTAGGTTCCGTCGACCGTTTATGGAACGGTAATCCAAAATAGGTTAATTGGATTTGTCAGATTTAAGCATTCGGTTGACCGAATAAGCTTTGGATCACCGTTCACCAACTTCCAGTAACTATTTTCAATTTTGTCCTATTTAATTTTGGTTCACCGAATCGCATTCGGTTCACCGTTTCAAAGTGGACAATAAGAATTGTTGGGCTCTGATTAAATAGGTTCGGTAGACTGTGTATACTTCGGTTGACTTAAATTAGCGTCGATTTTGCATTGACAGTTGAGACTAAAATACTCGTTGAGTACAACAATCAAGTGCCACGTGGAAAAAGCCGATGGGCGCCTAAAGCCAATAAGAGATCGGTTGACCGACAGGCATTCAGTCGTCCAAAATGGGACAAGTCAATTGGACTCTTAAGCTTCATTCAAATACGACCGTTGGAGTAAAGTCCAAAACTGGTCTGAGAGACTTCGGTCGACCGAAGGTGTTTCGGTTGTCCGACTGGATAATTCTAGAGAGAAACCTATTGTTTACTGATGGGAGATTTTGGTAGATCGTTTTAGGTTCGGTTGACTGAACTTGGTCGGGACAGAATCCTAGCGCTCAAGTTTACATTAAACCTTATAGACTCAATACATATAAAATTATAAGTCTTGGTCCAAAGCTTTGATTACAAGTGTTCATTCTTGAGTCTTTGTCTTAATGCACTTTCTCTTTGATAATCTTGATCAACCTATTAAGATGATTGCAAGTATATATTGTATTCTCCCCTATCACAAAGGTCTAAAAGATATGATGTATGTTATCAATCAAACATTTAATAACCCTAGATTAGAACCAATTCAATGAAACTAAGAGGATTGATAATTTTACCCAACTTTTGATCCTTGATTTTGCATTGGTTACAATCTCCTTTCGATAATGACGACAACTTTGTGAATGCAATCCAAATGTTTTCTTTGAAGCTTGAGATCGATCTTTTCTTTCTTGAGCTGATCACTACCGATCATCCTCCTTCTAAGTACCTACAAATCAAAATTTTGGTACCTAAATAACCTTGGGTCCTTTGACGTTAGTTTTTTGTACCCAAACAATTTTGGTGTTTGTTGTCCAAACACTTGAGGAACTTCTATTCACAAAAAAAAGCTTTGCATTCATATTAGGGTGAATGACATGATTTTTGTAGTTATTAACATAATTAAGTGTTGTCTCTTGAGTGGTGGTTGTATAGGCTTCAAAGCTTGGAGAGTCATTGGGGATTTGGGGTAGATTTGGATCAATGAGAAGCCAGATGTGAATTAAGCTCGAACAAAAGTCAAGGCAGGTTCGATCGACCATTTATGGAACGATAATCCAAAACAGGTTAATTGGATTGGTCAGATTTAAGAATTCGGTTGACCGAATAGGCTTTGGACCACCGTTCACAAACTTCCAGTAACTATTTTCAATTTTGTCCTATTTAATTTTGGTTCACCGAATTGCATTCGGTTCACCATTTCAAAGTGGACAATAAGAATTGTTGGGCTCTGATTAAATAGGTTCGGTAGACTGTGTATACTTTGGTTGACTGAAATTAGCGTGGGTTTTGCGTTGATAGTTAAGACTAAAATAGTCATTGAGTACAACAATCAAGTGCCACGTGGAAAAAACCGATGGGCGCCTAAAGCCAATAAGAGATCGGTTGATTGATAGGCATTCAGTCGTCCGAAATGGGACAAGTCAATTGGACTCTTAAGCTTCATTCAAATACCACCGTTGGAGTAAACCAGTCTGAGAGACTTCGGTGGACCGAAGGTGTTTCGGTTGTCCGACTGGATAATTCTAGAGAGGAACCTATTGTTTACTGATGGGAGATTTTGGTAGACCATTTCAGGTTCGGTTGATTGAACTTGGTCGGGACAGAATCCTAGCGCTCAAGTTTACATTATACCTTATGGACTCAATACATACAAAATTATAAGTCTTGGTCCAAAGCTTTGATTACAAGTGTTCATTCTTGAGTCTTTGTCCTAATGCACTTTCTCTTTGATAATCTTGACCAACCTATTAAGATGATTGCAAGTATATATTGTATTCTCCCCTATCACAAAGGTCTAAAAGATATGATGTATGTTATCAATCAAACATTTAATAACCCTAGATTAGAACCAATTCAATGAAACTAAGAGGATTGATAATTTTACCCAACTTTTGATCCTTGATTTTGCATTGGTTCCAATCTCCTTTCGATAATGACGACAACTTTGTGAATGCGATCCAAATGTTTTCTTTGAAGCTTGATATCGATCTTTTCTTTCTTGAGCTGATTCCTACCGATCACCCTCCTTCTAAGTACCTACAAGTCAAAATTTTGGTACCTAAATAACCTTGGGTCCTTTGACGTTAGCTTTTGGTACCCAAACCATTTTGGTTTTTTGTGTCCAAACACTTGAGGAACTTCTATTCACAAAGTAATGCTTTCTATTCGTAGTAGGGTGAATGACATGGTTTTTGTAGTTATTAACGTAATAGACTAAACCATGCTTATCTTAAGATTGTCTTTGACTACCAATAAACATATCAATCATTTTCTTTCCATAATTTAGTG
Organism: Triglochin maritima; assembly: GCA_963682175.1. Classification (NCBI taxonomy): domain Eukaryota; kingdom Viridiplantae; phylum Streptophyta; class Magnoliopsida; order Alismatales; family Juncaginaceae; genus Triglochin; species Triglochin maritima. The sequence goes on from OY821785.1 coordinate 11,639,868, forward strand.
ATTTTTTCAAGATCTTTTTGTAATTGAGCATTTTTAGCAATGAGATCTTGTGTATCATCGCGACATGAAGATTTTGCATTTAGAGTTGCAATTTCATCAATCGAATGAGAGTTCTCTAATGAAATTTTATCATGGCTAGCAAGCAAAACATTTTTCTCATTCATGATAGATTCAATTTGACATTTTTGCAAATCTCAAAAGCATTGGCTCAAATCATCATCGCTAATCATATCATCATCAAGGATCCCCCCGGTCGGCATCCACCCAGAGTCAACACAACGCCTTGTCTCACATCCATTAAACGACATAAATTTTCTATCATGGGTTCGGGCAATCAACGTCTCCCTCAGTGGCAACAGTAAGCTCAGCCACATCACTTGGAAAACCACAAAACCAACCAAGAAAGGCAGCGAAAATAAACAAGAAGAATGGCAAAATTCCAACCACTTAGTAATGTCATGGATAGTTAGTTCCATGAAACCTCAGATTGGCAAAATGTTTCTCTACGCCAACACCACAAAGGAACTATGAGAATCCATCCACAAACTATACGGTAAACCACACAACTTTGCACCTGTGTTTAAAATCAAACAAGAAATTTTGCAAACCAAACAAGGACAAAAAACCATCACGAAGTATCTCGTCTCTCTGTGGAGCAAATGGGATGAGTTAGGGATCTACGAGCCCCCGTGCATCAACATAAAAACTATCCAAAATAGAGTCTAACAAGACCGAGTGTACCAGTTCTTGGTGGGTCGGGACCCAAGCTATGATCACATTAGATCTCATATAATCAACCGAACTCCCATATTTGTACACAAGGAAACCAGACGAAAAAGCAGATCTTCATCACCACCACTCGCAACCCATCAATTTGAAGGGAATGTGTTCTAAAAGTTTTACTTTTAAATGTCAATTATTATGAATTGAATGAGAAATCATTTTGTTCCTTGTTTATGTTATTCGTCTTTTAGAAGTGTTAAGGAAGAGGCTCTTGGTCCTTAACCGTAGAGCTCTAAAAGATATTGGTTTACATAAAACAAAAGATATTCGCAATCATGGTAATTAACATGGAACATTAATTACCGAGTTAAGATTGTCGCGTTGGTCATAGATCATTGTAGCTCTACAAGTGAGTGACGACACGGGTATGCAAAAGAGGAAAATATTACTTTTGTATACTGAATAGACCAAATAAGTAAAATATTATATAAATGTGTTTCTGTGTCATTAATATTTTACTGTGTCTCCGGTCCTTTGATATGAGACTTATATCCAATCACTTAAGGAATGCTTAATTAGATTAGTGTCTTGAGCTATCAATAAGTGTAGTGTAAAGGCATTGGTTGGTTAAGTACAACTTTTGTTGGAGAAGATAGTTAGTCAAAAGACTATCATTGCCCCTCTTAATTGAGTGATGATATTAGTGGGCCCCTTGATAAAGCAAAGTTATAATGTGCACAATGTGATTTGAGTTAAGTCACATATTTATAACTAGCTTAAAGAGATCAAGAAATGAATACTAATACAAAGATGACACAATACTACTTTGTGTGTATTCTTAATATCATGAGGCAAGGGACGGACACAAGTGGTGCACTCCATCACTAAATGGATCGGGTTTTGGTTCGAGTGGAATTAAGACATCTAACTAATTGGGAGCTATAATGTGTAGCTAGATACCGCTTATAGCTTGTGATATTAAGCTCTTAATATCACTGCCAACTTAGTTTAGATCCTCCCATAGGTCACACCGCAAAAACCGTGAAACAAGAAGCTTGATTTTTGGTTCATATGATGTGTCGGGTTTCTCATAGAAAATATGACACATGTGGTGATCAAGTAAAATCAATTATGTTGTATATAAACATAATTAGAGTCATGATAAATTCATATGAGATGCATATATTATGGGGTGCAATAATTTATTGTTGCATAGGATAATACATTGCATAAGTTGTGAATTTGCTAAAACCCCCTTAAGTTCAAATTTTGTTGGAAATAAATCCAAAATTTGAAATAGGCAAAATCGGGTAGAAGTTCGGTAATCCGTTATGGTTCGGTCGACCGAATGATCTATGGATCGGTCAACCGAACGTGGAACGGATAATCGTAATTGATTGACCGAACTTGACCAAAGTGCCTGGAACTTTGGTACGGTGTACCGAACCAGAAACGGTCGACCAAACAATGTCAAGTTCAGATATTTTCGGTTAACCGAATAGCACTCGGTCTTGGACGAGAATTAGTCCGATCGGTTAAGGAGAATTTTTCTCCTTAAGATTCGGTCATCCGTCACGTACTCGGTTAAACGATCGTGACAAATTCGGTTAACCGAGTGGGACTCGGTAAACCGAACAGCGGTCGATTTTCTGCCTTTGATTATTAAGAGATTAATTTGATCGATGGTTGGATTAGCTCCAAATTTGGTCAAACGTTTTGTGGGTGCATATAATGCATTATGGAATTAGTTTGTGAGAGAAATTGTCATAAAACCGTGGCTTAAGAATAGCCATGATTAAGAGTAAGATTGGAACCTATAAATAGGTCCTTATTCTCCCTAATTGGGACACACAATTCAGAAATTATTTTCTCTCCTAATTCACTACTAAAACCCACAAAAATTCTCTTAGTTTTCTAAGTCTTTGGAAGGTGAAATCTCAGAGGCTAGGGAAGGGGTTTGTAGCTAGATTCTAAGCTTGTTTGGAGATCGATTGACTAGCTCCTTTCTCTCCAACCTTGTTTAGGGTTTCGGTGAACACTCGGAGGCATCCGGCGCAACGGGAAGCGACGATCATCTTCCCCAACGTCTCCGAATCTTCAAGAAGTTTTAGAGAACTTCTAAGTATGAATTTCGGAGTCCCTTGTGTTTGTTTTAATAAGTTTTTGAAACTAGTTGTTAAAACAAACCGATGCATGCATAAATAAATCGAAGAAAATTGTAATAGATCCTTATTATACATGAAAATTCGAAAAATATATATGTATAATTAAACATGAAATCCTACACAATTCAAAATCCAAAGGTAATGGAAACTATGGTAATCACAGGGATGAGTACAACGACAATTGCAAAAAAAAACAAGGACACAACAAGAACAAGTAGTAGTTCCTATACCCGCACCTCCAACCGACAAAGGAAGGAGAAAGAAAGGGAGACGGAAGAGACATGGGCAACGACTCTGAAAACCCTAGTGGTGGCGGTGCTCCAGGACTGGAAACCTCAACGGGGGAGAGAAATGAGGCAATTGGGGAGCGATCAGACCATACTCGATTTCGCGAAGGTTTATGGCAACCCGAAAAAAATCCAAATCCAATATGTTGAGTGGTCCAGCTGTAGTTGCTACCGGGTCCTTGGATCTAGTGGATCATCACCAACTAGGCAGCTGTTGGGCCAGGCCATCTCAATCACTTGCTGTAAAATCAAAGCCAAAATCATAATACATGTAGTTACTCAGGTATGATCCATGCATATATTACGTTGCAAATAATGTTAATTTATTAGATGATTCATGTTGGATTATAGACTTGGGGATCACAGATCACATGACAGGAGACCCCAGTATGTTAAATATTGTCAAAACAAACTTAAATTCACAGAAATTAGTTACTATTGCAAATGGCAACCAAGTCGAAAGAAAAGGGATGAGCGATGTGAACTTGCTAAATAATATAATGGAAAATATATTATATGTACCATCTTTTGAATCAAACTTTTTTCTTTATTGGAAGGATCACAAAAAACCTAATTTGGAATGTGATTTTTACACCTTTTGATGTGATTTTTTAGGATCGTGCCACGCGGAAGACGATTGGTACGTGCATTCTCAGGAACGACCTCTAGCTTCTTGATAATTAAAATAAAGTGTTGTATGTTAGAAATGTGTCGAACCATGAACTTTGGCACAAAAGAATGGGTCACCTATCACAAATAGTTTTAAACCAATTATTTATGTTACATATTTGAATTGTGTTGCGATATATGTCGTTTTTCGAAACAAACCAGACTATCATTTTATCCTTCTACAAATAAGATAGGTCAACCCCTTGAGATGATTCACTCAAATATATTGGGGGCCAGCCCCTATGTAATCTTATAATGGATTTAGATATTTTATTACTTTTCTTGATGATTTTTCTCACATTACTTGGTTATATTTGCTAAAATCCAAATCGGATGTTTCATTTTTTGTGAATTTGTTGCATTCATAGAAAACACGTACAACATGAAAATAAAAATACTCTGGTCAAATAATGGCTCTGAGTATACAAGTAGTCTTTTAAAAAAAACCAAAGGGCATTTTTCATCAAACTACATGCATCAATACGTCTGAACAAAATTGTGTTTCCGAAAGGAATAATCGTCATCTTTTAAATGTCCCAAGGTCCTTATTGTTTCAAAATAATGTTCCAAATTGTTTTTCGTCTGAAGTTGTCCTTATTGCTACATACATTATAAATTGTTTCCCGAGCACAACAACAAAAACGAACAACCATTAGAAATCTTGAACGATAGAAAAATGAATATTGATCGTCTTAGGATATTTGGATGCACTTGTTTTGTCCATAAAAGAAGAACCAACAAATTTGATTGTAACTCGATTTAAACTATTTTTATTGGATATTTTTTCAGAATTTTTTTACAAATGTTATGATCCCCAAAATTGTAAATTGTATATTTCTCGTGATGTATCCTTCTTTGAAGATGAGAGCCATATTTTAAAACCAATGGACACAAACCTGCAGGATCGGAAACTCCTGTCCCGACAGTAGACATCTTCGACGAAGTTGCTCGACCCCTCGAGAAAGTTAACATTCCTCTAGAAGGGAGGTAAGAAAACAACCCTCTTGAAGACGGGAACAAAGGTCAACAAGAAGGCAATCACGAAGAAGAAACTCCGAGAAGAAGACCAACCAGACAAATTCACCCTCTATAAAAATTCAAAGATTTTGTTACCTACAACGTAACCTACCTGATACAAGACTATATGTCCTATAAACTCATAAATCCAAACCATTATGCCTTCCTAAGCCAAATAGATAACCATAGAGAAACAAACTCATGCCCTGAAGCTATAAGTTACCCAGAATGGAATAAAGCCACGGAAGATGAACTAGGTGCATTAGAATCCAACAAGACATGGACCTTAGTTCCATTAAAACCAGGAATCAAACATGTAGGATGTAAATGGATCTATAAAATTAAGTATAATAGTGACAGGACTATTGAAAGATATAAGGCCCGGTTAGTTGCTAAGGATACATCCAAACATATGGCATTGACTATCAGGAAACTTTTGCCCCAGCTGCAAAAATCAACACAATTCAGGTTCTTCTCTCTATTGCTGTCAATCAAGATTGTAATTTATTTTAGATGGATGTACGAAACACTTTTCTCCAGAGAACACTAGAGGAAGATGTATACATGACTCCTCCCCTGGCTACATTTCAGCTCATTATCAGGTTTGCAAGCTTTATAAATCAATCTACGGATTGAAACACCTTGTGCATGGTATGACAAGCTAAGCCACTCTCTTTTATTATATGGCTTTTCAAAATGTTCTGGCGATGCTTCCATGTTTATTAAACACTACAACATCACCATTCTTGTACTAATTTACATGGATGATATCATAATTACTAGAAACAATGATAAGGAAATTAATTTGGTAAAATTATCCCTAAAATCCAAATTTGACATAAAGGATCTAGGATTCATGAAATACTTTTTAGGAATTGAAATTGCTTATTCTAAACAGAAATTGTTCTTATCAGAACCAAAATATACTTTAGACCTACTCAAAGAAACAAGAAAATTAGGGTCCAAGCCTGTCTATACTCCGATGGAGACAAACTGAAAGGTAAGTCCCACTAATGGAGAACCTCTTAGAGACATCAAGCAATTTCAAAGACTAGTAGGAAAACTTATAATCATACTGTAACTAGATCTGACATAACTTATAATGTTAGCACTATAAGCCAATTTATGCAAGCTCCTCACACACATCACCTAGACATCATACATAGGATCCTCATATATCGAAAGAAAACCCCAGGTCAAGGAATATGGAAGAAAAGAACAACTCTAATTCAATAATTGGTTATTCTGATTCAGACTGGGCAGGAGGACATGATCGCAAGTCAACCATTGGCTTTTGCACATTCGATGGTCGGAATGTAGTCACTTGGAGAAGTAAAAAGCAAAATATTGTTGCACGATCTAACGTGGAAGCTGAGTACAGAGTCATGTTGTCCACCACCAGCAAGCTGATTTGGCTCAAACAACTACCCAAAGAAATACAAATATGGTGCCAAGAACCAATGCAAATGTTCTGTGATAACCATGTTGCGCGCCACATTGCCTCAAACCCTGTTTTCCATGAAAAAACCAAACACATTGACATTGATTGACACTTCATCCGAGAAAAAATTCAAACAAAGAAAATCAAAGTTCCCTATGTCCAAAGCAAAGCTCAACTAGCAGACATCTTCACCAAGTCCTTGGACCAAAAACAAATCTAAAGATTTCTTCACAAGTTGGGATCCTTCAATCTCTTCCGGACTCAACTTGAGGGGGAGTGATTTGTAGCATACCATATATTGCATTCATGTTATATATCCTTTATTTTACCCTAATTTTATGCTAATTGAGTGTTTGTTTAATGTATTTCAGGTTTTAGGCAATAAAGGATAGAAAGGAAGAGAAAATGTACGAAATGCACAAAGAAAGGACCTTATTGAAGCATCTTGGACTTCTTTGTCATGCTCAATGACCCATATACAATTCAGGAAGGACCCAAGTGAGAACATGGAGGGACCTAAGAGTAAAGAAACAAATATTTGTTGCAAAAGTCCATAATCTCCTGAACTTGAGGAGTAAATCAACAATTAAAACCAAATGGGCTCGAATCAATAGCTCCGGGTGCACTCCACGTGTTTAATATATTAACTAAATCCGCTATAAAAATTTGAAGGTGATCAGACACAAATGATTCACTAATGACGGATTAAAAACCACCACTTGAGGATCCGGTTGATTGGTTGGCCCTCGTATTTCTCCAGCAGGTCGGGTTATCAGGTCAGAGATATACTCAACATTTAGATCTGATTTACAACCGTCAGATTGCTCTTAGATTCATCTACACCTCTCTTTCTTCTATAAATAGCAATGTTTCTCCTACCTTTAGCCTCCTCCACTTTCCTCCATTAGAATAGGTTTAGTTTACCCAATTTGGCCACAAGCGAATGATGGTAGATGAATGTTGTAATATTACTCTTTTATTAATCTAATATTAATTAATATAATATTAAATTTGAGTTCCTCTCTTCTTTAGTTTTCTTTCTATCCAAGTAATTTACATTGTGTAGGTTGATTTAGTAGTTTGCTATTCTTGCCATGGTTACTGTAGATTTCTTGCTTTCCATGCTTATTGTTATGAGTACAGAGTAAATTCACCCCATTTGGGGTGAAGGTGATGTAGACTATGTGTTGTGTGGTGATGATTTCTTCTTATTCGTGTCATGTCAATGTGTTTAATGTAGATCTATACTTGTAGCCTGCTTAAACTTGTATTATATGGGATAATGGCCACACTAGGTACTTGTCTCATGCTAGATCTAGAGTTTATATTGTTACTTGTAATGGTTTATCTTTGTATGGAATTGGCTTGAAATGTATGCATCCATGTTTTGTGCACATTCACATAAATGATTTAGGTTGTAGGTAGGATTAATTGGTGCTCTAATGGCCACACTAGGTACTTATTGCATGCTTGATAATCTAAAGTCAACCTAAACTTTATGTGAAATGTGCATGTTCATGGTTTGCCATGTAGTGTTGTGTCTTATACTTAGATTCTACACTAACTTCTACGTGTATGCCACACACATTACACTTGTGCCTCATTGCATTGAACACCCACTCACACACCCACTAGGTACTTGTGCACTTGCAGCTTTGAACTTTTAAAATTACACAATAGGGAGTGTTAAAATAATAGCAAATCTCAGCAGAATTGACTCAAATCTTCATCATCAATCATATCATCAAGGATATGATCAAGATCTCATCCAAATTAGGCACAACTCAGTAGGCAACTATATCCCATTTGTATGTTGTGTAATTGCTAGATTAGCCGATATATAAGACAACCAAGTGGAATCACAAAACAAATAGCAATAATACTGTAATGTCCCATCACCGAGCCCCAAACAATAGTCTCACGTTGTCTAACATAAAAATGTTAGTGTGAGATATAAAGACATGAGTCCACTACTACAACACTTACCAACTAAAGTTTTGTGGCAATAAGTGGGTGCTGTGGGCCAGTGGGTGACGGACTGGGACCCAAGCTAGGATCAGACTTGGGGACAAGACGTTACAAAATGGTATCAGAGGCGCCTGAACTAGCCGGAATGTGGGAAGTGCTACACCAAAAGGGTGGGATCCACCTCTACAATCTCACAACAGCTAGTGACTGGCTTGATCCTCACGAGGACGTCAGGTGTTCAAGTAGGGGAGGTTGTAACACCCAAAAGTTTAGTCTCACATTGCCTAACATGAGAATATTGGGGTGAGATACAATGACATGAGTCCACTACCACAACACTTACAAACTTAAGTTTTGTGGCAATATATGGGTGTTGTGGGGCAGTAGTCTTCTCAGTGACAGACCGGGACTTGGGCTTAGTGCGGGCTCGGAGATAGGACGTTACAAATACAAACTAAAAACTCATTTTATCAAAATTTCCACATTTAGAAAACTAAAAGCAATCTTGACTAAATAATTTATCATATTTTTTATATGTCATATAACCTGTATTTAAAGACAAAAACTTCAAAAAAACCAAACCCAACGTGATGGAATTGTTGCTAAAAATCAAGTGAAATACAAACAAACACAAGCATTTCACAGTCAGCAAAATTTTCGTTATCAAGAAAACAAAAGAAAAGGTAAATCTTCAGAAGAAGATTTGTTTTTAAAAAAAACAATACGCTCTTCAAAATGTACAATTGCCAACTGTAACTCCCCTGAGATTTGAGCCATTAAGGGAAAATAATCCAAGCCACTAAACTCTTCAAACATCACATGACAATTACATAACAAAACAATGTGACAACATGGGAGGGAAAACCAACTTTAAGAAAAATTGAAATCATGTGATAATTTACTTACTAGGTTCAGTGGCATTATATGACTACAAATAATCTACACGTTGGAAAATATATATGTGAACATTCCTTCCATATATTCTGAAAATGACTAGAAGCTACAACCAACAAGGATGATTAAAAGTTTAAGTTAAACCTGTGTGTCCGATATTGTTGCTTCACAAACTGCAGGAGGAGGAAGTTAAGGGCCAATGTCAAGAACCTCAATCAGATTAACAGAACCAATACTTGGCTTAATATAGTGCCAAGAACGTATATAAATAATAAAAAACAACAGAAAACATAGATAAAAACGTGAAGTTCAAAACTAGAACTTGCTTCTTGTTAATCTTCCTTTTCAGTCTTCCGAGTTTACAATAAGCATGCTACACATTTTTGAACCAATAGTACTACGATTTACAACTAAAGAAAACTTAATAAACATGGATGTCTTCTTCTACCGATTAAAATTTCGTACTTAAGGATACTTCAGAGTGCACTACATTGCCATACTTCTTTACTTTTAAAGAATCATAAAAACTAATTCCAGTTGTTACGCTGAAAAACGTCACAAAAACTTATCTAACGAAACAATGCGAGGATGTGGGAGGGGAAATCAAGAATTAGTATAAAGCTTAAAATTTACGTGTCTTGATAGATTTTGAACTTAGATTACAAGTCTTCATTTCAATCCTTAATTCATGAGTCTTGAATCCTTTTGATCACTTATTAAGATAGCACAATATATGTTTAACACCTATGTTTGTGGGCCAAAGTGTAGGTGGCGTGAATCGTGGGTTAGATTACGTGTTATGTTAGAGAATTAGTATCGAAATAAAGTAGAATTAAGGTTTATAATGTGAGGATTTACAGATGCCTAATATGGTATAATTTTGAAAATTTACCATCGTAAAACGGAATAAAGGATCTAGTTTATCATTCAATATACGCAAGCATCACATATCTACTTAATTAAATGAGATTTTAGACATACCTTCACTAAAATCTGAATTAACAAAACTTCCACGATTTCCAAACCTCAAAGAAATAAGGCTCTACGTAGTCCAGCGAGAGATTAAATTGAAAGATCAAAATTTCTTTTGCTAGAAAGTTTTAAATCAATATGTCGATTAAACCTAGAATGAAGTCCTTCAATCAATATATTTAATTGCGTTCTCAACACATGAAAATTTGGAAATATCAATAGAAAATTCGTTAGCAATTTTTTTTGTTTGATCTGAAAAATATCTATATGTTTTGTCCTACAAAATGGAGTATTTATATTTGTATATGATCGGAGAAAAAAGTGGGAAGTGGGCCACCATGTTTTGAACATGGGGTGAGAAGTGGGGCCACTACTTTTGAACAAAATCATCAATATTTTCCCCTTTTTTTGTTGCCATATACACTAATATCCATGTGTAAATCTCTTTATTTGGTCATTCATAATCTGCCAAGTGTCACCATTTGATTTGTGCACAATCAAGGTCATGTCAAATTTCTCAACTAGATTGGACATATGAGCCTTTTTAGTATATCTATGAAGAACTATATATATATAAAAATAATAAATCTCAATTCTCATTTAATTACCTTAATTATTTTAATTAGAAAATCTAATTACTTAATTATCATTCCATATTTAATAATTCCAATTAACCATTCCCTTTTGATGTGACCTTGTAGGATCTATGTTAACTGACAATAGAATTAAATACATTTTATTTCTATAAATCATAATTATGTCTAGCAAACATATTAGGATTACCCAATTAACACATATATTGTAATGAAAATAACAACACACGGTCATATTAATAATGTCACAATTAAATAACGTTATTTGTATCTATCTCATACCTCATGATATTGTGAATACTAAACATAGTAATTTCTATGTCATATCTGAATTATTTATTCGTTTTTTGGTCTCTCAAAGTATATTATAAATATATAACTAAACCTTAGTTATATTGTATGCATTATAATTTTACTTTACCAAGTGACCCAGTAATATCATCACTCAATCTTTACAAACGAGGGGTCATGATACTATCGATATATTCTTTTTTTTTGCATAAGTAGTATATAAGGAAATATTACTTTATTTCCACAGTTACGTAGGTAATTGAATTAATAAATCACAATATATATCTCATGTGAAAAAGAAATATGTCTCATATCTTGGAATACGTGATACTTTGAAAACACTAATGACACAAACACATAACTTTATAATATTTTCGTATTAGGTTTGTTCAATATATGAAGTCCATATGCTCTTCATATACTCATGTTATTAAGATAACCATTTGTCCACATTTAAAGAACTACAATATACTTTTAACTTAACACGACAAATATATAATGGTCAATTAGTGTTCCAAGCTAATTACCAAGTTTGTGAACATTTAAAAATTCATGTTTTTGGTCATTTAGAATTTTATGGTTCCAGGACCAAGGCCATGTTCCCACACTCTTCTAAAGACAAACACAATATCTCAAGGAACAAAATGCACATAACATTCAATTCATAAACATAACAATGTAAAAGTTAATAATAAGATAACTTTTACAACACAAGAACTAACAATCTCCCACTTGTTCGCAAAGTTATCACTTATACATTACATATGCATAAACATTAAGACTAGGGTTGCCCTATTGACTCACTAATTAGTCTTGGTCTATTCAGCGTGTTTCTTCAATCCCATTGAATCGAAGTGAACCTCACTTTTGGCTTAAGATAAAGGCTTTGTTAGAGAATCGGTTGTGTTACAATCTGTGTCCACCTTCAGCAGTTTAATTTTGCCTTCTTTTCGGAAGTCGTGAATGACGTAGTATTTGCAGTCCATATGTTTGACCTGGTGGTGTGATCTTGGCTCCTTGATTTGCACAATAGCCACACTATTGTTGCAAAATAGCTCCAAGGGATCTTCGATGGAAGGGACCACACCCAGCTCCTCGATGAATCTTTTGATCCAAACACCTTTTTTACTTGCTTGAATGGTAGCCATCAGTTCTGTTTATGTGGTTGAGTCCGTCGTAGTTGATTGTTTGAAACTTCTCCAACTCTCGGCTCCACCATTCATAGTGAAGACATACCCTGATTGTGATCACATTCATCATAATAAGTCTGGAAACTTGCAATAGTGTAACCGTCTACACTTAGCTCCCTCGTACTCCCATACACAAGAAACTTATCCTTTGTCCTATTAAGGTATCTTAGGATACTCTTCACAGTGGTCCAATGATCGAGACCTGCATTAGCCTTGTGACGGCTTGTCACACTTAGAGCATACGAGACATTGAGTCGTGTGCATACCGTAGCATACATGATGGAACCAATTACAGAATCATATGGTACATCCTTCATGATTTCAATGTCTTTACGTGACGTGGCACTCTAAGACTTGATTAGTTTTAACACCTTGAGACATTGGCACATTTCCTTTCTTGGAATTGTCTATTTTGAATTTCTTCAAAATCTTATCAATGTAGGTTTGTTGACTTAAACCAATAAGTCTACGAGACATGTCCCTATATATCTTAATGCCTAAGATATATTGGGCCTCACCAAATCTTTCATCGAAAAGCCCTTTTCAATGAAGTCTTTGTTTGCTCCATTAGAGGAATAAAATTTACAAACAACAATATGTCATCGACATATAGTAATAAGAAAAAAATGTAGCTCCCACTAACCTTCTCGTAAACACAAGGTTCCTCTTAACTTTGAATGAAACTGAGGGTTTTAATCTCCTCATAAAAGTGTTTGTTCTAACTCCTCGATGCTTGCTCAATCAAAAAATAGATTTACAAAGCTTGCCTACTTTACTATCATGCTTTGGATCTTCAAAACCTTGAGGTTGTACCATGTACACATCCTCTTCCAAATCCCCATTAAGGAACGTTGTTTTGACATACATTTGTCATATTTCAGAATCATAAAATGCGGAGATGACAAGTCATATCCGAATAGACTTTAACATAGCGACAAGCGAAAAGGTTTTGTCATAATCAATTTGATGAGAATTTAATTTATACCGCAAGTGCACGGCGTCAATGAAGACGTGGCAAGTACGGGTCGAACACAAGGAGGGAGAGATATTGTTATTTGTGTGATTTTCGAGTTAAGGGAAGAAATAGAGAGAAAACACAATTTTGGTTTGAGATTTTTGGTTTTTGATTTCTAAGGCAAGAACAACAAAAACAAATTAAGAATAAAGCAAAGGGTGAGAGTCCAGCGGGTGGAGGTTTAGATGTCGGGTTTTGTTTAGAGAAATCAGAAACTTATAATAAATCATATTAGTTATAAAGCATTACATGATAAATGATTTAACACAAACTCAAGTAATCAAAATATCCTAGCACGAAATTAGAATAATAACCTCATTCTTCTTCTCATCACCCTAAATCTGTCACCCCCACCCTTTGAAGAGAGTTAGAAACTCATGGATGGAGGGAAGGAGAAGGGGTCATAGAGAAATTACAAAAGAAACAAAAAACACAAGATAAAACAACAAAACTTTACTACTAAATTATGGAATAAAAATAAGAACATCCTCTACAACATCGTTTCGGGGCTATTTATAGCCGATACAAGGGACCTAGGTATAAAATAGGAAAGTACACGTGGCGAGACACGAGTGGGAAAACTTTGAAGCCACGGATCCACAAGGGGGCGGCGTTTCCGCCGCACATTACATGTGATGTGCGGTGGATTCGCCTCAAGAATGTGTCTGATTCGATCCGGATTTTTCCTGCGTGTTTATGGTATGATTTAAATGTCCTTTGCGCATCCAGATGATTTCTTTCCTTTCTTTTGAGCTCCAAATTAATTCTTTGTATATTTGGAGATCCAAATTGATTTTTTTAGAACTTCTCCAAAATAATATTTTGGTCCTTGCAGTCGGGTCCTTGGCTTTTTGCAATTAAGTCCCTGACTACTTTTGTGCTTAAGTCCTTGGCCTTTTTGTAATTAGGTCTTTGAATGCTTTTATGCTTGGTTGAACTTCCATTTGAATCCCGATAATCTTGAACTTAGTCTTTATGACAGGAATGAGTCTCTTGCACGCATTTATGCTCGGGATATGGGTAATTTGCATTCAGGTCCCTGTATTCTGTAAATAAGACTAAACACATACCTTAGTAGCATTTATTGATATAAAATTAATCTAAATGAAAGACATATGATGCAATGTATGCAATGCATCAAATACCCCCACACCTAGATTTTGCTAGTCCCTAGCAAAACAGAATATAAGGAAAATGAAAACAGGGAAATCCTAACTCACTTTCGTAGGAATCACGGTTGCACTTAGCCTGTGCAACAAGCCTTTAAACCCCCAAGCTTCCTTAGAGGACGAGTTTTGTCTCGTGAGGGTTTTCAGTTGACACACCCACAAAGTCTTAATTCAACATTTCATTAATAACTCTCAATATCTCCACCTTAACCTTATACATCTCACTTAGAATTCTTGCATGCTCATTATACAAATCTAACTTATAAAAAGTCTAACTTTGTCTTTGTTCCTCCAACATTCATAGCACTAACCCTTCTACACATGTTATCACTTAAATTATTTTGCACGCCTCCTCTGGTGGTGAAGTATCATTCGGATCAACCATGGCATGGATCATTCTTTTAACTTTGGGCCTTGAGTATCTTAAAGTATTTTTTTCCCGTGATTCAACACATTTGCTTTTTCTGACACTTTTACCCTTTTTGCATTCGTGTAGCGAGTTTGGTCGATAATCCCGAGCTGGTAGACTCAAGTTACTGGGTTTTAAGATACCCCTACGGACCAGTGACTCAAAGGCTTGGGCTTTTGTAATCATTTTGCAAAATGTGCTTTCCTCACTTGATTCCTTTATTATTTTTTTACTTTTATTTTCCTCAAGGCTTAATTGCTATTAGAAGTCCACACTTCCCGGTATATTTTCCTCAACCTCTGCTTTTTATCAACCACTTCAAAGATTTGATTCATCCAATTTAAGTGCATACATGTCTTAAAGGGTAATGAGTTATTTCTTTGGAACTTAGATTTATGTTATAATTTCTACAAGCAGAATTATATAATAAGGACCAAAAACTCAATGCATTTTGTACACGGGTTTTGGCAGTTCAATCTTAAGCTATGTTATGGAACATTGAATTTTTTTTAAGAATATATATATAGATAGATAGATACATAAACATCCCCCACACCTAAATCATGCATTGTCCTCAATGTATGCAAAGATAAAGCAAATGCACTTATTACCTGCGTCAACTGTGGTGGAGGGATTGAATTTGCTCAGAGTCAACCATAGTCAGAACTGGATTGAATGACACCATGTTGGTGCATGTATCCAGTTGAATTGTTCCACATGTTGCAATGAGAGTCCCGAGTCACAGATTCCACACCCCTCATATGTATTGGTTCTCTTATTTGCTCGAGTGATGGTGGGTGTGTCGAAGAATTACTCCCTTTTTTCTCACTTTGATTTTGATTTTGTGATGATTTATTTGATTCAGAAATCTTATAGATACGTGCTCTCATCACAACATCACTTTGATTGCATATTATTTCTGGCTCACTATCAACATGAAAGATATTAAATTCAGCTTTTAAGTTCCCAAAAGATAATTGCATGAACCCATTTCGACAGTTTATCAATGCTTCAGAAGTGGCTAAAAAGGGTCTGCCTAGTATTACAGGGATTTGTCTATTAGGATTTACAACAGGTGCAGTATCTAGTACGACAAAATCCACTAGGTAAATGAAGTCACCCACCTTGATCAAAACGTCCTCGACTACACCTCTTGGTTTCTTAATAGAGCAGTCAGCAAATTGAAGAGTTGTCTTAGAGGGTTTTAGTGGACCAAGGTTGAGTTGCTCGTAGACAGAGAACGAGAGTAGGTTAACACTAGCACCAAGGTCTAGAAGGGCTTTGTTGATAAAAGTATCTCCTATTGCACATGAAATTGTGGGACACCCAGGGTCCTTATATTTTATAGGAGATGAGTTGGACAGAATAGAACTTATGTTTGCAGTTAAGAAAGCCTTCTTTGGTACGTTTGTTTTTCTCTTTTTAGTGCACAGATCTTTTAAGAATTTAGCATAAGCAGGTATTTGTTGAATCATATCCAGGAGTGGAATATTCACCTTAACTTGCTTAAATACTTCCAGGATTTTCTCCATTTGTGCACTTGAGTTCTTCTTAAGTCTATTGGGGAATGAAGCTTTAGGAACATAGACTCGCTCAGGTTGAGCTATGGGTTCAAGTTGAGTAGGTAGGTTGGGCGTTTCAGATTGGTCGTCAGGTTCAATGGTTAGGTCATATGTGGTTGCTTGATGGCTAGAATGATTAGACGTTCTAGGATTTACCACATTGTTATCAACTTGTCTTCCGGACCGTAATGATACTACTGCATTTATTTGTTGGAACGGTCCTTCCTCATTAACCATTTGAACTGGTCTCGAGTTGTTACTTCCTAGAGGTGGTTGATAGGGCTGATATTGATTATTAGATCTAGGATTCACCTCAGGTTGACTTGGAAACTGACCCTTTTCTCTTGCACATACAATTTGTGCGAGTTGGCTGACTTGTGTCTCTAGCATTTGGAAGGACTGGTTGGTTGTTTGTATAAAAGTCTTCATCAAATTTTCCAAGCTTGTCAACCTAACATCATAATCTCCATTGTTACTAAACCCAGATGATGTATTATTTTGGTTATACGGGTTTGGTTGTTGTCTAGGAGGTTGACCTTGTTGGCTTGATGAGAAATTGGAATTATTACGCCAACCCGAGTTATAGGTTGATGCGTATGGGTCATTTCTAGCATGGTTAAACGTGGCATTAACTTGTTCCCAGTCCGCACAATCCTCCATTAAATGACCAGTCTGACCACATCTAGAGCAAGGGATAGACGAGGCTTGATTCACTCGGGGTCGGGTTTGTAGCTCTAGACTTTCCATTCTGCGCATAAGGGTAGCTAGTTTTGCTTCAGCCGCTACATTGGCATCTACAGCTAAGACACCTGGTTTGGGTTGACTTGCTAATCTAGATCCAATACTCGGGTTAAGCGGTGCTCTAGCATTGTCCCATTGCATACTGTTTTCAGCTAAATCCTCAAGAAAAGTCCAGGCATCATTTTCATTTTTTTACATGAAGTTCCCTTGGCTTACGGATTCTACCATAACCCTAGATGTGGGTGTCAATCCCTTATAAATAATTTGGCACAGTTGCCATCTTGGAATTCCGTGATGAGGGCATTGGGTCAGTACACTTTTAAATCTTTCTAAATAGGAATAGAACGGCTCGCTCTCAGATTGAACGAATGCAACAATTTCATTCATAATCCTCATAGTCTTATGGTTGGGGAAATATTTTTTTAGGAATACTTGAACAAACTCAGCCCAACTTTTAATGGATTTTTCGGCTAGACTATATAGCCATTTCTTAGCGTCGTCCTTCAGTGCTAGAGGCATGAATTTCAGACGCACTGTCTCCTCAGAGATATGCTGGTATTGCATAAGAGAAAAGATTTCCTCAAATTCTCTAAGGAAGAGATATAGGTCTTCCCTAGAGGTGAACTTAGGCAACATACTCATGTATTGTGCCTTAAGTTCGAAGTCGCGACCCTGTATGGTGGGCATAACGATGCACGATGGCTGAGCAGCCATCGCTGGGTAGCATCGATCCCTCAGAGTTATGGGCGGGTTCACAACATTCTCACCCATTGGATCCGGGTGAGGTGGTGCAGCAGATGGATTGGGGCTAAGCTCTAGACTGGAATCTAGATGAACTCGTGAGAGTCGATTGCTCAAGTCCTGAACCCAAATATGAGTGCACCAGTTTGAATTAGTTTTTTGAATTCAAATTTGAAATTTAAACTCCAAATTCAATTTCAAGAATTAATTACAATTTTTTTTCGTTTTTTTATTTTTATATTTTTTTTCAAAAGGGAAACAATCAATAGAAAGAAGAAAGATGAGAAAGGAAACTTAACTCTAAAAGATAGGTTCTAGGATTGGTCAGAAGTTTCCTGAACAAGCACGGTTCAAACAATCCTAAACCTAGTGTCGCTTATATCTAGACGACTCCTAACTGGTTGAGTCGAATTGATTTGCTTGATTCACCCCCTCACTAATCAAACCAACTTGGCCAGGCAGTGTATAGCTAGTGGGGGCGCTTCCGACAGAGTCGGTGCCAATTAGACAACCACCTCGCTTGGAAGACTTACGTCAACACAAAAACACTTTCTAGACACCAAATTAAATTCGATCTGCTTCAAGTCATAGCAAGTCAAACCAATCTCCTCCTTAATTGAGTATGAGTCCTTAGGGGCCAATGTCTAATTGATTTTAATTTTAAAGCTTGGGTGTCACTTTAGGATTGTGATTTGTGGACCATGGAAAGGTGATGAAATCCCCACCGTATCTTTTCCTACGGAGTTGCCCTTAAGATAGTTTAACTTAAGATAGTCAAACAATGGTCTTTAGTGGGGGCAATCGCAAGGTTGTATGCAAATTAGATTATATGCTTTAAATGCAATCGATAAAAACCGCGATACGTACCTTGCCTCCAGCACTCTTCAACAAGAATTAATTTGCAAGAATTTAGCAAGAATAATACAAACAAAACATTATATGATGCATGCACTAAGTTCTTCTAGTTTTGCCAATTTTTAGGTCAGAGTTGAATTATTGCCAATTATGGAATTTAAGCTTAACACGTGCAGTTCTACAAAAGGAAATTTTCCGAAACTAGAAATTACGAGTAAAGAGGCAACAAAGGTTACCTATGCAATGCTCAGTAGGGTTCACCGCCCGCTCTCGAGATTTCAGTAGCTCCACGCGTCCACCCAGAGATGGCGCTAACCCCAGAAAAATTTGAAGCCCATAAGCCTCTGTTGTGCAGCGGATCCGCCGCAGCTTGTGCTTGATATGCGGCGATTTGGCCGCCCTGCTTGCTACGACTGCGTTCAGATTTCACCGCGCACTCTGTTGTCTCCTGAAACACAAATCCAAATATTTAGATCACACACAAGATAAACAAAATAGAATCGAGAACACAACAATAAACAAAATCTGCGTCGCCTCCCCGGCAACGGTGCCAAAAACTTGATGAGAATTTTATTTATACCGCAAGTGCACAGTGTCAATGAAGACGTGGGAAATACGGGTCGAACACAATGAGGGAGAGATATTGTTATTTTGTGTGATTTTCGAGTTAAGGGAAGAAATAGAGAGAAAACACAATTTTGGTTTGAGATTTTTGGTTTTTGATTTCTAAGGCAAGAACAACAAAAACAAATTAAGAATAAAGCAAAGAAGGGTGAGAGTCCAGCGGGTGGAGGTTTAGATGTCGGGTTCTGTTTAGAGAAATCAGAAACTTATAATAAATCATATTAGTTATAAAGCATTACATGATAAATGATTTAACACAAACTCAAGTAATCAAAATATCCTAGCACGAAATTAGAATAATAACCTCATTCTTCTTCTCATCACCCTAAATCCGTCACCCCCACCCTTTGAAGAGAGTTAGAAACTCATGGATGGAGGGAAGGAGAAGAGGTCCTAGAGAAATTACAAAAGAAACTAAAAACACAAGATAAAACAACAAAACTTTACTACTAAATTATGGAAATAAAAATAAGAACATCCTCTACAACATCGTTTCGGGGCTATTTATAGCCGATACAAGGGACCTAGGTATAAAATAGGAAAGTACACGTGACAAGACACGGCTGGGAAAAATCCGAAGCCACGGATCCACAAGGGGGCGGCGTTTCCGCCGCACATTACATGTGATGTGCGGTGGATTCACCTCAAGAATGTGTCTGATTCGATCCGGATTTTTCCTGCGTGTTTATGGTATGATTTAAATGTCCTTTGCGCATCCAGATGATTTCTTCCTTTCTTTTGAGCTCCAAATTAATTCTTTGTATATTTGGAGATCCAAATTGATTTTTTTTAGAACTTCTCCAAAATAATATTTTGGTCCTTGCAGTCGGGTCCTTGGCTTCTTGCAATTAAGTCCCTGGCTACTTTTGTGCTTAAGTCCTTGGTCTTTTTGTAATTAGGTCTTTGAATGCTTTTATGCTTGGATGAACTTCCATTTGAATCCCGATAATCTTGAACTTGGTCTTTATGACAGGAATGAGTCTCTTGCACGCATTTATGCTCGGGATATGGGTAATTTGCATTCAGGTCTCTGTATTCTGTAAATAAGACTAAACACATACCTTAGTAGCATTTATTGATATAAAATTAATCTAAATGAAAGACATATGATGCAATGTATGCAATACATCACAATTCCTTGAACTTGACTAAACCCTTTTGCGACTAGTCTTGTTTTGTATGTCGTCATATTGCCATCCATGTACATCTTCCTCTTGAAACCCATTTATTTCTAAGGACTTTCTTTCCTTGAGGAAGATCTACCAAATCCCAGACTTGATTGTCTGATTAGTAGCATATCATACATGACATTCATGTTATATATCATTTATTTTACCCCAATTTTGTGCTACTCGAGTGTTTGTTTGATGTGTTTCATGTTTCAGGTAATAAATAAGAGAAATGAAGGGAAAACGATTGAAATGCAAAAAGAAAGGACTTATTTAATCATCGTGGACTTGTTTGTCATGCTCAAGGACCCATCTACAATCCAGGAAGGGCCTAGATGAAACCCGGAGGGACCCGAATGAAAGGAAAACATTTCTGGTGAAAAAATCCATCAATATCATGATCTTGAAGAGTATTTGGGAAATTAAGGTCAAATAGGCTCAAACCAGCAGACCTGGAGTGCACCTGATGCATTGCATACATTGCATCATATGTCTTTCATTTAGATTACTTTTACATCAATAAATGCTACTAAGGTAGGTGTTTAGTCTGATTTACAGATTACAGGGACCTGAATGCAATTTACCCACATCCCGAGCATAAACCCATGCAAAAGACTCATTTCTATCATAAAGACCAAGTTCAAGATTATCGGGTTACGAATGGAAATGTATCCAAGCATAAAAGCATTCAAGTCCTAATTGCAAAAAGAACAAGGACTTAAGCACAAAAGTAACCGGGGACTTAACTGCAAAAAGTCAAGGACCTAATTGCAAATCACGAGTAGCTTTTATTCTCTTGGAGAAAATATATAGAAAAATCAATGTATATCTCCAAATATGTGAAGGAATTAATCCGGAGTTCAAAAGAATGGAAAGAATCAATCCAGACGCGCAAAGAAGGATCAAATCATACCATAAACATTCAAGCAAAATCCGGACAAAATCAGGCCTGATTGTGCGGCGTTTCCGCCGCACCACACATACAATATGCGGCGTTTCCGCCGCCCAAGCATCGATCCGTGTGCTCCAATTTCGTCCAGTCGTGTCTGGACACGTGTACTTTCCAATATTATACCTAGATCCCTTGTAGCAACTATAAATAGACCCGAGAACGATATTAGAAGGGTCCTTAGTCTTTGGTGTTAGTTTTTATTTCTTAATCTTAGTTTTGTATTCTTCTTTTCATTAATAAAATTCTATCTTTTATTTCTTACTTTTAGTTTTGTTTTGTAATGTCTCAAGGACCCCTTCTTCCTCCCTTCATGAGTTTCTAACTCTTTCCAAAGGGTGGAGGTGACGGATTTAGGGTGATGAGAAGAGAAGATGTTATTATTTTAATTTCGTATTAGTCTATTTTGATTACTTGAGTTTATGTTAAATCATTCATCATGTAATGCTTCATAACTAATATGATTTATTATAAGTTTCTGAATTCTCTAATCTAAACCTTAAATCTAAACCTCCACCCAATGGAATTCACTTCTTTGTTCTTGCTTTAGTTTTAATTGTTTTTGTTTCTTGCTTTAGATAATTAAATCAAAAATCCCAAAAACCCAAATTAATTCTTCTCTCCTTCTTTCCCCCAATCGAAATAACAAAAATAACGAAATCTCTCCCTCCTTGTGTTCGACCCGTATTTGCCACGTCTCCATTGACGCCGTGCACTTGCGGTATAAATTTAATTCTCAACAAGTTTTTGGCGCCGTTGCCGGGGAGGCGACGCAGATTTTGTTTTCTTTTGTTGATTTCGATTTTATCCTGTTTATCTTGTGCGCGATCTAAGTATTTGGATTTGTGTTTCAGGAGACAACAGGGTGCGCGGCGAAATCCGAGCACATTCTGAGCTAAACGAGCGGCGAAATCGCCGCACCTATAGAGCAATTTGCGGCGAATCCGCCGCACACTTGGAGCTTCTGGGCTTCAAACTTTTCTGGGACGCGACTCATCTCTGGGTGGACGCGTGAAGCTACTGAAATTTCGAGAGCGGGCGGTGAACCCGACTGAGCATTGCATAGGTAACCTTTGTTGCCTCTTTTCCTCGTAATTTCTATTTTCAAAAAAAAAAAAATCTTTTTATTAGAATTGCACGTGTTAGGGCAAAAAAAAAATCCATAATTGGCAATAATTCAACTCTGACCTAAAATTGGCAAAATTAGAAGGACTTAGTGCATGCATCATATAATATTTTGTTTGCATTATTCTTGCTAAATTCTTGCAAATTAATTCTTGTTGAAGAGTGCTGGAGGCAAGGTACGTATCGTGTTTTAACGATTGCATTTAAGCATATAATTTAGTTTGCATACAACCTTGCAATTGCCCCCCTCTAAAGACCATTGTTTGACTATCTTTGCTAGATTTAAGTTAAACTACCTTAAGGGCAACTCCGTAGGAAAAGATACGGTGGGGATTTCATCACCCTTCCGTGGCCCACAAATCACAATCCTAAAGTGTCACCCAAGCCTTAAAATTTAAAATCAATTAGACATTGGCCCCTAAGGACTCGGACTCAATTAAGGAGAAGAATTGGTTTGACTTCCTATGACCCAAAGCCGATCGAATTCAATTTGGTGTCTAGGAAGTGTTTTTGTGTTGACGAGAGTCTTCCAAGCGAAGTGGTTGTCTAATTGGCACCGACTCTGTCGGAAGCGCCCCCACTAGCTATACACTACCTGGCCAATTTGGTTTGATTAGTGAGGGAGGTGAATCAAGCGAATCAATTCAACTCAACCAGTTAGGAGTCGTCTAGATCTAAGTGACATTAGGTCTAGGATTGTTTGAACCGTGCTTGTTTGGGAAACCTCTGACCGACCTTCTTTTCTACCTTTAGAGTTAAGTTTCCCTTCTCTTGTGAGTCATCTTCTTCTCACCTACTTATACGTTCTAGTCTCCTCCCCTTTACATTCTCTATTAGCATTTTAGGGTCGAGTCGAGAACTTGTGCTTTCTTAGCCTCCTAAGGGTAAGAGTACTTGACTCAAGAGTGTTTTGATGGATGGTTACATGAGCAACCATCCATATCATTGTTGGGACCAGGACAATGCTTCCTGGTATTCTAAAGCCATGCAGGCTGGGGTGGCTCAGACTAACACCCCATATGATTGGGACAATCCTAATTGTATGACTGAGCAATCTTCATATTGGGGTAACATGAGAGAGGCACCGACTGCTAGACCACAATCTAGTTATGTTGGATCATATGCTGGTCAATGAACTGACACATCACAACAAACTTTTGCCTCCTTCATGCGTTGGGCTGATAACATGAGTGCACCGGTGGCTCCAGTAGCCGTATCGTGCGACTGTTGCGGGTTGAGTGGTCATGTTAACAGGGAATGTCCTTATGTTCCCCCAGAGCCTGAGTATGAGCATACCTTTTCCCAGAATGCTCGATATGACTGTTACACTTCTGCATATAACCCAAGAGTGATGGATTCGTGGGGAAACAATTCATATCCAAATTCTTATACGTCATTTTCGCCCCAATATCCTTCTCCCGAATACCCAGAACTCTACCAACAACCCACTTCAAATCATTGGACTTATCCTCAGTCTACCAACACCCAACCTAAAAATGTCCCGAATTCTGACTCGAACCTCATAGCTGACCACATACCTGATACCTTGGAACAAGCTTTCCATACGTTCATGACAACTACTCAACAGTCCGTAGACAATATGATATTACAATTGAGTCAACTGTCGCAGCAATTAAGTGAGGAAAGTAACTTTTCGTGTCAACATGAGGATTCGATTTATATGGACCAATTTCATTATGAGTCGGCACAAGATTGTGCCCTATCTTCTTGTCCCGTGGCCCTTGAACCACATGATCTTCATGTTGCATCTCTTAAGGACTCACCTCTGGTGGAGCAAGATCTCCCTAGTACCCTCAATTTCAAACAACCTGATGAGAGTGTGCCTCTCACCATTGTTCCTGATCATCTTGGAAATGATGGAACATCAAATAACTACATAGCTAATGAGGGTATTAGAAGTTCCTTAGAAGATACCGTGGGTATGAGACCCACTTTTTGTTCGCCTGGTGTGTCGGACATGCCTAACAAGGTTCTTGACCTCGTTCCGACACACCAGCCAGTTGGTTGGAGAGTTTGGATTGATGATCATAACTTCAACACCGTAACGAGAGAAACTCCTCTTCCGTTGCCCCTTAATACCCAAACTCTCGAGAGGTTCAAGCTCTTTCAGTTTGATCCTTTGAATGAGACGCATTTGCGTCAAATTCATGAACCTCTCAATTCATCTAGCACTTTTTGTGAAGGCGGCCCACACATGCATTTTCTGGCCCCACGTGGTGTCATGTTTCCTTTTCAGGTGCACTGACCCACTCTTGAAGTTTCCATTTGATGTCTCTTGACAAATGAAGATGGGAACTTATGTTTGTACATAGTTATATATATAATAAATAAATAAATAAAAAACAATTGTTGTATTTATCCCTTCTTTAGTATCTCACAGGTTTTTGAGGGAATTCGGGTTTTTGTCCATCAACAGAGCCATGAACTTTCCTTTGTACTTCACGTTGGTGAGATCTTTCCTTTTTTATGCATAAATCAATGTAGTATCTTGCTCACATTCATTGAGGACAATGCATGATTTAGGTGTGGGGGGTGTTTATGTATATATTTATCTATATATTCTGTCTTTTATTAAAAAAAAACAAAATTAATGTTTCATGACATAGCTTAAGATTGAACTGCTAAAACCCGTGTACAAATTGCATTGAGTTTTTGTTCCTTATTATATAGTTCTGCTTGTAGAAATTGTGACATAAATCTAAGTTCCAAAGAAATAACCCATTGCCCTTTAAGACATGTATGCACTTAAATTGGATGAATCAAATCTTTGAAGTGGTTGATAAAAAGCAGAGGTTGAGGAAAATATACCGGGAAGTGTGGACTTCTAATAGAAATTAAGCCTTGAGGAAAATAAAAATAAGAATAAAGGAATAAAGTGAAGAAAACACATTTTGCAAAATGATTACAAAAGCCCAAACCTTTGAGTCACTGGTCCGTAGGGGTATCTTGAAACCCGGTAACTTGAGTCTACCAGCTCGGGATTATCGACCAAACTCGCTACACGAATGCAAAAGGGTAAAAGTGTCAAAAAGCAAATGTGTTGAATCACGGAAGAAAAGAAAAGAAAAAAATAATAATACTCAAGGCCCAAAGCTAAAAGAATGATCCATGCCATGGTTGATCCGAATGATACTTCACCACCAGAGGAGGCGTGCAAAATAATTCAAGTGATAAACATGTGTAGAAGGGTTAGTGGTGTGAATGTTGGAGGAACAAAGACCAAGTCATATTTTTAATGAGTTAGATTTATATAATGCGCATGCAAGAATTCTCAGTGAGATGTATATGGTTGAGGTAGGGATATTGAGAACTATTAATGAAATGTTGATTCAGGATTTTGTGGGTATATCCGCTGAAAACCCTCAGGAGACAACACTCCTCCTCCTAGGAAACTTGGAGGTTTAAAGGCTTGTTGCACATGCTAAGTGCAACCGTGATTCCTACGAAAGTGAGTTAGGATTTCCCTGTTTTCATTTTTCTTATATTCTGTTTTACTAGGGACTAGCAAAATCTAGGTGTGGGGGTATTTGATGCATTGCATACATTGCATCATATGTCTTTCATTTAGATTACTTTTACATCAATAAATGCTACTAAGGTATGTGTTTAGTCTGATTTACAGATTACAGGGACCTGAATGCAATTTACCCACATCCCGAGCATAAACGCATGCAAAAGACTCATTTCTATCATAAAGACCAAGTTCAAGATTATCGGGTTACGAATGGAAATGTATCCAAGCATAAAAGCATTCAAGTCCTAATTGCAAAAAGAACAAGGACTTAAGCACAAAAGTAACCGGGGACTTAACTGCAAAAAGTCAAGGACCTAATTGCAAATCACGAGTAGCTTTTATTCTCTTGGAGAAAATATATAGAAAAATCAATGTATATCTCCAAATATGTGAAGGAATTAATCCGGAGTTCAAAAGAATGGAAAGAATCAATCCAGACGCGCAAAGAAGGATCAAATCATACCATAAACATTCAATTAAAATCCGGACAAAATCAGGCCTGATTGTGCGGCGTTTCCGCCGCACCACACATACAATATGCGGCGTTTCCGCCGCCCAAGCATCGATCCGTGTGCTCCAATTTCGTCCAGTCGTGTCTGGACACGTGTACTTTCCAATATTATACCTAGATCCCTTGTAGCAACTATAAATAAACCCGAGAACGATGTTAGAAGGGTCCTTAGTCTTTGGTGTTAGTTTTTATTCTTAATCTTAATTTTGTATTCTTCTTTTCATTAATAAAATTCTATCTTTTATTTCTTACTTTTAGTTTTCTTTTGTAATGTCTCAAGGACCCATTCTTCCTCCCTCCATGAGTTTCTAACTCTTTCCAAAGGGTGGAGGTGACGGATTTAGGGTGAAGAGAAGATGAATGAATGTTATTATTTTAATTTCGTGTTAGTATATTTTGATTACTTGAGTTTATGTTAAATCATTTATCATGTAATGCTTCATAACTAATATGATTTATTATAAGTTTCTGAATTCTCTAATCTAAACCTTAAATCTAAACCTCCACCCAACGGAATTCACTTCTTTGTTCTTGCTTTAGTTTTAATTGTTTTTGTTTCTTGCTTTAGATAATTAAATCAAAAATCCCAAAAACCCAAATTAATTCTTCTCTCCTTCTTTCCCCCAATCGAAATAACAAAATCTCTCTCTCCTTGTGTTCGACCCGTATTTGCCACGTCTCCATTGACGCCGTGCACTTGCGGTATAAATTTAATTCTCAACAGCACCCCACATGTGACATGAACAACTTAAGTTGCTGAAGAAAATCAGGGGAGATCGAACACAAATAATCCGCCACTGCTGGATTTTATCCTCCCCAATTTTTCTCGTGGCTTGAACTTCTTTATTTGGGTGCACTGGACCATAGAGAAATTGATTACATCCATCAGATTGCTTCTAGATTCATGTACACCACTATTTCTTCTATAAATAGCAATGTTTCTCCAACCTTTAGCACTCTTCTCCACTTTCCTCCATTAGAATAGGTTTAGTTTACCCAATTTTTTAGCAAATGAATGTTGGTGGATGAAGGTTGTAATCTCACTCTTTGATTAATCTAATGTTAGATTTGAATTCCTCTCTTCTTTAGCTTTCTTTCTCTCGAAGTATTTTTACATTTTGTTGGTTGATTTAGTAGTTTGTTATTCTTACCATGTTTACTGTAGATTTCTTTCTTTCCATGTTGTTATGAGTAGAGAGTAGATTCACCTCATTTGGGGGTGGAGGTGATGTAGACTATGTGTTGTGTTGTGATGGGTTTTCTTATTTATGTCATTTCCATGTTCTTAATGTAGATCTATACTTGTAGCATGCTTAAACTTGTATTAGATGGGATAATGACCACACTAGATACTTGTCTCATGCTAGCTCTAGAGTTTATTTTGTTTCTTGTAATGGTTTATCTTTGTATGGAATTGACTTGAAATGTATGGATCTATGTTTGATGGACATTAACATAAATGATGTAGGTTGTAGGTAGATTAACTGGTGCTCTAATGGCCACACTAGGTACTTATTGCATGCTTGATAATCTAAAATCAACCTAAACCTTATGTGAAATATGCATGTTCATGGTTGGCATGTAGTGTTGGGTGTCCTATACTTAGATTTTATATTAGCTTCTACTTGTCTGTCGCACACACTACACATGTGCCTAATTTCATGGAACACCCGCTCTTAGACACACACCTCTACACACTTTCACTCCAAGGGGGTTTAGTTATTGTGTTATTTTATTTTTAGTTGAGTTTAATTACTTTAGCATAATCCTCTCCATCCTCTTTTCTCTCCCATTTGAATATGGTGGGAACAACGACACACAAATCCTCATGGTACGACCCATACTTACCGCGTCTTCATCGATGTTGTGTACTTGCGGTAAATGAACTGATAAAATCCTCGATCATTTTCATACATAGATTGAATCTCAGAATTCATGGCTTTGTATCATGATTGGGAGTTGTCTCTTTTATTGCTTCTTCAAAGGTTGTTGGATCTTCAGTATCAACTACTAAGATCTCACGGAGGCCCATATAGAATCTGATTTATTTCTCTCCGTCGTTGGCCTTCTTGGTTCTTGGTGCTCTTCAGGTTCTCCTCGAACCTCTTGAACATTCTCCTCAAACACTTGTGGAATATGTTCAGTTTCAACTTGCATTGATTGAACACTTAGTGGTGATAAATGAACCTCTTAAATAGAAGCTTGTTCATTCGTGCTCCCACTAATCATAGGAACCATGGTTGGGATACCATAATCGTTATGGTCTTGTAGTTTCTCTTGAGTTTCCTCAAGCGTTATACTACTCCCACTACTCCTTAATCTCCCAGGGAACTCCTTCTCCAGGAATACACACCTTTTTCAACAAGTTTTCTATTTCTTGACTTGTGCCAAAAGTAGTATCCTTTATTTTCCTTAGGATAACCTATAAAGAAACACTTATCCACTTTGGGTTCTATCTTGGTTGACATCAATCATTTGACATAACCCTAAATCTTGAGAAATGATAAGTTAGGAGCTTTTCCTAACCACAACTCCTAAGGAGTTTTTTCTACGGATTTTGACAGAACTAGATTAAGTGTTTGAGCTGCCGTTAGGAGTGTATATTCCCAAAAATAAAGTGGAAAATCCATTTGACACATCATTGATCGAACCATATTGAGCAATGTAGGATTCCTTCTCTCGGATACACCATTCCACTGTGGTCTACCAAGTGGTACCAAGTGGCGTGAGCTGCGGTATAATATTGTACTCTCTTAGATATGTGCCAAATTCGTTACTCAAGAATTCTCCTCCACGATCTATTCGTACAACCTTAATCCTCTTATTGAGTTGGTTTTCCACTTCATTTTTTAATTCCTTAAACTTCTCGAAGGATTCACTTTTGTTCCTCACTAGATAAATATAGCCATGTCGACTATAATCATCTGTGAACATGATGAAGTACCTAAAAGCATCTCTCACACTAGTGCTCATTGGACAACATACATCCGAATGTATCAATTCCAACGAGTCCTTTGCCCTTGTACCTCTCTTCTTAAAATGTGTTTTGGTCATTTTACTGACTAAACAAGGTTCGCATGTCTCTATTGCTTTGCAATCGAGGAGACCAAGAAGGTTAGTTTCTTGTAATTTATTAATGTGTTTTTCATTTATATGACCAAGACGATAGTGCCATAAGAGTGTCTCATTTTCATGAGTCATCTTGAGATGTTTGTTATTGATATTTAAAGCATGTTTAATATCTCTTATTTCAAGCAAATATAAGCCATTAAGACTAAGAACATTTGCATAGAAAACACCATCATTTGTCAAACTACAACACAAGTTTGAAATAGAAACAATAAAGCCATCTGGATCCAAGTATGATACATATATAATATTCTTACAAATAGACGGTACATAATAAACATTGTTTAAAGGTAAAAATAAGCCACTAGATAAATGAAGGTCGAGGGAACCAACTGCAACTGTGGAGATGTTAGCACCATTTCCCACCTTCAGCACAACTTCTCTCTTTTGAGAGATCTTCTATCCTTTAGTGCGTGCATATTAGAACATATATGAGCACATGATTCAATATCAATTACCCAATCATGGATAGATGTGGTTAAGTTAATTTCAATAACAAAACTATCTTTCTTCTTAATTTTCTTACTTCCATGAGAGACTGCCAAGATGTTCTTCTCACTCTTGCCTTTGTTCATGTCGGCTTCAGCTTGCAAAAGACTTTGGTGGATCTCCTCAAAGTTTGGTGCCTTTTCACGCATATGGAGATGCATGATACAATCTCTATAAGAGAGCAGCAGTGACCCAAGAATGATATCCTCAGCTATATTGGCCAGAATTGGACCTTTAACCATCCAATTTCTCAAAATAGCCCATCATCTTCAGCACGTGCAAGTTAACGAAGTGCCTTCCCCCACCTTGCAACGAATGAATGCGAGAGTTGTTCTATAACTTTGTTTACGAGCACTATCTAAGAATATTTTTTACAATTGTTCGATCATGTCCCTTGGAGCGTAATCTATGAACTTCCATTGAAGTTCATTTGCCATCAAGCCTAATGGCTTGAACAATCAGTTCGTCCTTCCGGTACTTTTCTTTAGCAACCATCTCATCTTGAGTGGGGTTGTCTCCTAGCATGGGCATGTCATATTTTAATACGTATGAAAGGTCCTCTTTCTCAAGATCAGATTGAACTTTAGTTCCCACTCCATGAAGTTGGAACCATCGTTCAAGAGGACATTTATCGATTATCGAGCGGATCATCAAATTGCTTGTCGACATTCTACAAAATTCGTTGAAATTGTTGATGTTAATGTTTATGTAAATAGTTTCAAAAATAGAACTAGTACTACACTTATTAAATTTGTCCCAAAGTGTAGTAATCCAAAAACCCAATGTAAATAAGAGAAACTAATCTGACTTACATACGCAAGGTAAGCTTTTGAGCTAATCGTAATCCATTAAGGAATAAAAACTTTTATCAAATTTTGCATTTCCTTAGCTATACGACTTTTGTCATTGTTCTTTAAAGTTATCGATGAATGTCATCTATCAAAGGACACATTTTAATAAATTCTCTTCCCAAGTTTCAAGCCTAGATCTTGGTAACTTGCTAGGCAAACTCATTTTATTTGGGCAACATATTAGATTAAATAATTACCATAAGATGGACTAAGTGCCTCACACAAAGCCTATCAATGGCCCTATGAATTTCCTAACATGTTCCATCTTTGTTAAGGATGAGGTAACACTCATGTTAACCCCAATCGCTTAATTAGGGCGGAATAAAATGAGAAGGAACTTCGCTAAATTTTTCATGGGACTTTAATTTAGATGTGACACTTATATGGTAGGTCATGCAAACATACATACACACCTATCCTAATAAACATCATCATCACAGCACAACGACAAAATAAACATAAACCATTCAAAAACCACAAAGTCGTGAGTTTGTTTGTCTCTTGCGCCATCTTTTTTTTTGCAAAGAAAAAAAGGGGCTTAGCCTCGAAATTTCATATATGAACTATGATTTACAACCTACCAAAACTCTAATCTACATAAAAAACCACGGGACATGCTGCCTACATGCCCAGACACTATGACTCATGAGACCACGACTCATTTAACAATCCTCTAGTACAACTAAATATGTTTTATTTTCACTCGATCTATTTCCAGGTTTCTTCAAACGCTTGCATAGCTGCCGGATCTTCAACTAGGTCTTTCAGCTTCGATCTTATCACCCAAACCGTGTCTCTAACCAATCCCACAATGTCAATCGGTCGTTTCCGCTCGTGGTCAAATATTCGCTTGTTCCTTTCTTGCCAACACTCATAGACAACCGCACTAAAGGCTAATCTTACCGTTGTTACCCAAACTTGGCCCCCGGCCCGTAATTTGTAGCATACGTTTTGCCTCCTCTTCAAT
Organism: Triglochin maritima; assembly: GCA_963682175.1. Taxonomy (NCBI): domain Eukaryota; kingdom Viridiplantae; phylum Streptophyta; class Magnoliopsida; order Alismatales; family Juncaginaceae; genus Triglochin; species Triglochin maritima. The sequence goes on from OY821785.1 coordinate 11,671,919, forward strand.
CATTTCCCTCATGCTAGTGCTCAACCCAAGCACTTGGAGCACCCTCGTCCAGACTTCCTTCGTGAAAGGGCATGCCCAAAATAGGTGTCTCATATCCTCAACTGCAGCACATAGTACGCACTCCAGCCCATAGTATGCACCCCTTGCCTCCATCAATTTATTCATCATTAGGCGCCCTCACAGTGCCCTCCATGTTGTAATGGCATGCTTTGGGACATGATTTTTGTACCATATAAGCTTGCTCCACCCCCACGGGCTCCTTCTTAGTTATGACCCATGTCCACGCCTTCTTAAGGGTGAAGGTTGCCTTCCTTCCGTTCAACCTAATTGGCTTATCCGGACCTCCGTGTATACATGTCCCCATGATCTTTTGCCATAATTCCAACATCTGCACCGAGCGTGGGCTTGGGATATTCCAATTTCCATTCCTAATAAAATGGGATACCAGCGTATCCTTTGGCAAACCAACATCATACTGGAATCTCGCCCCCCAATCCTCACACAAGAATGGCTTACCACACCATGGGTCCTGGAAGAAATGAGTGATGCTGCCATATCCCACTTGAAGGCGGATGTGCTCTCGTGCTATATCATGCACTCTCATGATTGCCCTCCACGTCCATGAGCACACCGAAGGCGGGCGTGCAAGCCAGATTGTACGGTTATTTAGATACTTGCGTCTCATGCACTTAACCCAAAGGGAGTCGTCATCTGCCACAACCAACCATAGCAGCTGATTGATATCATATCATGCATAGATTTGTGTCTTATATCCTTTATTCTTAGCCCAAGCAATGCTATGTAATGAGTTTTATGTTTAAGTTTTAGGAATAAACAAGTTTGAGAAGAAGAAACTATAAAAGGACTTAAAAGCAAGAAAAAAGACTGAATTGCAGGACTTATGGACTGAGATGCAAGAGAGAAGGATCGGATGTAAACCAAAATAATCAATGAGCAAATCAAGAAGCTCCACACCATCATGGGGAGTATTTTGGCAATTAGATCTGGGCCCAAACATCCACAACCTAATCGGGTTCCTAAAACATCAAACAATCAAGTGGACAACTTACCACAAAAATCCAGACTTAATCCAACACCTACGGACCGCCAATTGGCGGTCTAAATGTGTCCAACGTGTTCGTGGTTTAGTTGGGTAGTTGGTTATGTTGTTTTATGTCCATTTATATTATGCGTTTAGTCCCATACCAGGGGCTTGTCCCCGATTGCCTTTTTCTTTGACTATAAATAGAACTCTTCATTCTCCTTTGTATTTACCCATTGCTTTGTGGCATTCTCTCTACTTAGAGTAAGACTTGGAGCAAAAACTCAAGGTGGAGAAGAATGCTACTTGTAATGTGAGTCTTGTCAATAAATAATTTTTCTTAGTTAGTTTTATATTTTCACTTTTTGCATGCTTAGTTTAATTTCGTTTTGTCTTTCTTTCTTAATGAGTAGTGAGTAGTTCCATCCACATTTAGAGTGGAGGTAATGTAGAATATATGATTTTTGTGGGTTCTTTTATTTGTGTCATTTCATATGCTTAATATATATATACTTGTAGCATTATTAAACTTGTATTAGATGGGATAAAGTCCACATTAGGTACTTATCTCATGCTAGCTTTAGAGTTTATCTTGTTACTTGTTATGATTTGATGGGAATGACTTGTTATGTATGGATCCATGTTTGGTGCACATTTACATGAATGATTCAGGTTGTACGTAGGATTGATTGATGCTCTAATGGCCACACTAGATACTTATTGCATGCTTGAGAATCTAAAATCAACCTCAACTTTATGTGAGATATGCATGCTCATGGTTTGCCATGTAGTGCTGTGTATCCCACACTTAGATTCTACACTAGCTTCTACTTGCATGCCACACAAACTACACTTGTTCCTAATTAAAAAGAGATACCACTCACACACACATACCTACACACCTCCACTCCATGGGGTTTAGTTTTATTGTTTGCTCATTCTTAGTTTAGTGTAGTGTAATCACAACTTGTTTACCTCTTTTTCCCACTCGCCTTCGAACTAACCAAAGTCGACACACCTCCCTGTGAATCGACCCGTATTTTCCACCGCTTCAACGCGGCCTTGCACTTGTGGTATTTTAACTGATTCCATCAAGCTTTTGGCGCCATTGCCGGGGAGGTGCTACGTCTAGACTTTGGCTTGGAGGATTCTTGTGGGTTTAATTTTTTATTTTTAGTTTTTGTTTGTTTTAGTGATATCTCGGCATCCAGGGGAGGAAACTGGAGAAATTGGAGGAAGGACACCAAACTGACCACCAATCAGCGGTCTAGGACCGCTAACTGGCTGCCTGGTGAGCCTTGTTTGCTCCAATTTTTGTCCTAGTTTGTTGTTTATTCAATTTAGTGGTCTGGGAGTTCAATTGTGCATGATGTGACCTATAGTTTGCTCCTTGATCAATCAAATCTCCTTCTTAAGAGAACTTGGACCATAGAACTTAAAGCAAAAGATCCGACTAATTGTCATCTAGGTCATGCATCACTTGTAGACCTCGCATGCACATTGTCTTTCAATTACTTTAAATTCCTGTTGTCGATTGCTTGCGTAAGGTATGTGCACCCATTATCTCATTCATACATGATTAGAGCATGCATTAGTTAGTAAGGTGCATTGTAACAAGAGTGGGGAGTGCTTGTTTGGTGTGTTGCTTGCTAGCTTAAGATTTCAAAACTTCTTTAAGGGGCATCACCTATAGTCTTCAAAGATAAGGTGGAGGATTTCATCACCCCTCCCTTAGCCCCAAAGCACACTCAAGTAAAGCCTTAATTTAAAATCAAGTAGACATTGACCAATATGTCTCGGGCGCATTAGGAGAGTGAGCCGGTCACGACCGTCATAGCTTGATCGGCGTCACCCACTTTGTCGATAGCACGAGAGACGAGATCTCCATATCTTGGCTCACTTTCTGGGCTTTGTGGTCTTCATGTGACCCTTACGAGATCTCCAGATCTTGGCTCACTTTCTGGGCTTTGTGGTCCCAAAATGCTCAATATGACCCTTACGCATCTGCGTACAACCCAAGAGGGATGGATTCGGGGGGAGAATATTGATTCAAATTTTTATACATCATACCCACTCCATTATTATCCTCCCAAATACCCATATCGCAACCAACAACCACCCATGACCAATCATTGGACTCATGGTCAGCCCATCAACATCCAACCCAACAATTTCCCAAATTTTGAGTTGAGCCTCACAGTTGACCCCAAACTTGATTCCTTAGAAGAAACCCTCCAAACGTTCATGGAAACCACTCAAAATATGTTGAAGTCCACTCAAAATTCCTTGTAAATTATGGAAATGCAAGCGAGTCAGATGACACAACAAATACGTGAACGTGAGGTGGGTGGCCTTTCTTGTCAACATGTGGATTCATCTTCTGATATTGAACCACCACCACATCCACAAGTTCAAATACAATCTTTCAAAGTCAAACTCCTAGTCAGTCTGAGGGTCTTGGTGTTTCAATTCACGATCACTTGGTGAAGGATTCCATTCCAATTGAGAAAGACATGGACCAACTTCATTATGCGTCGAAACAGGATTGTGCCTTATCTTTTTGTCCCATGGCCCTTGAGCCACATGATTTTCACGTTGTGCCTCTTAAGGACCCATCTGTGGTGGAGCAAGAGCTCCCTAGTACCCTTAATTTCAAACGACCTGATGAGAGTTTGCCTCTTACTATTGTTCCTGATCATCTTGGAAATGATGGGACATCGAACAACTACATTGCCAATGAGGGTATTGGGATTTCTTTGGAGGATACCTTGGGTAAGAGACCCACTTTCTGTTCTCCCGGTGAGTCGGACAGGCATAACGAGGTTCTTGACCTCGTTCCGACCTACCAACCTGCTGGTTGGAGAGTTTGGATTGACGATTATAACTTCAATTCTGCAACGGGAGAAACTCGTTTTCCGTTGCAAATTATGTCTCAAACTCTTGAGAGGTTAAAGCTCTTTTAGTTTGATTTTTTGAATGAGACGCCTTTGCGTCTAATTCATGAACCTCTCCTTTCATCTTGTGCTCTTTGTGAGGGGGGCCGTCACATGAGTATTCTGTCCCCGCGTGGTGTCATGTTCCTATTCCAAGTGCATTGACCCACTTTTGAGGTTCCCATTTGATGTCCTTTGACAAATGAAGATGAGAACTTATTTTTGTGCATAGTTATATTTCAAAAAAAAAGGAAAAGAAAAAATACAATAAAAGACTCCATGTGTGAGCATTGATTGTTGTAGGCTCCAACCCTTGTGTATTTGTATCCATTCTTTAGTATTTCACAGGTTTTGAGGGCATTTGGGTTGTGTCTATCAACATAACCCTGAACATCCCTTTGCGCTTCATGTTTGTGAGATCTTTTCATTTTCATGCATAAATCCATGTAGTATCATGCTCACATTCATTGAGGACAATGCATGAAGTAGGTGTGTATGTGTGTGGGGGTGTTTTACATGTATACATAGTTGAGTCTTTCTCATTTTCTTTTGCATTCTTTCATTTTATTTTGTGTGCATTGTTAGGATCATGTAAGTGTGCTGCATTTAATATCGATATATCTTCTTGTCGTGATCCTTGGCTGACTTTTCTTCTTTTGTTGTCCTTGTGCTTTAAATTTCCACATTTCTTTGAAAATCTTCATGTGTTTGCGAAAGAAAATGTTTTGTGGGTTTTGCGTGTGTTTAGCATGTGTGAAACTGTTGAAAGGCAAAGTAAAAGAAAGCTCCCAAAATTGTCTTGAACATGATGCATTAGGATATCTAGTATACCGGCTTTAGGTCTTATCGAGTTGTTAGGATGCAGCCCGGTCTTCGCTCGTGGGGAGAGTAATCATAGGGTTTCAGTACTCTTACAAATAAAGTCCATTTTGAACCTAGTGAGTTTAATAATTTGTGTCTGTTAATATAAGGAAGTTTGCTGTAGTCAAGGACCCTTAAACTCCTATTGTGAGACATTAAGTGTAGGGATTTTGGTTCATGTGTAGATAAGAAATAAGTGAGTAGGTGTTCTCTCTTCTCGCACGGCTCCTACCACTCGGGAAATTAGGTCTGAAGGGACTTTGGGCCTGGTGCTTTTGAGTCATCTGACTTGGGATGCACCGACCGAACTCCCGTTACACGGGTGGTAGGGATTGCTCTATGTGGAGATGTGGGGAAATGTGTACATGATAATGTAAGTCCTCATAGGCAATGATGCACGAAACCTGACCCTTGGAGAATTACACACTAACTAGTAAAAAAAGAAGAAGAAAAGTAGAAGAACAAAAAAAAGTAATGCAAATAAGAACCTCAATGGACTTTACACTTTGTATCACTTTGAGGATGTTAAGGTTGTCCATGTGTTTCACTTAAGTCCTTAATTAACTTGCAAGCATGATTCATTAGGCTAGGTGTGTGGACTGGATATATATATAGAGTCGGCCTGTAGGATTACTGTGTCCAATGATCGACAAAAATGAGTCCATGGAGTCGAGTTTCTAGATTGAATAATGCATCAATGTTCAGATTTTGTGGGTATATCCACTGAAAACCATCAGGAGACAACACTCCTCCTCCTTGGCGACAAGGGGTTTTAATGGCTTGTTGCACGTACTAAGTGCAACCGCGATTCCAACAAAAGTGAGTTAGGATTTCCCTGTTTTTTCGTCTGCTTTTTGCTTTCTTTCATTTTTCCCTTTCTTTGTTTTGCTCGGGACTAGCAAAAGTTAGGTGTGGGGGTATTTGATTGACATCATATCATGCATATATTTTTGTCTTATATCCTCTACTCTTAGCCTAAGCAATGCTACGTAACGAGTTTTATGTTTAAGTTTGAGGAATAAACAGGTTTGAGAAGAAGAGACTATAAAAGGACTTAAAAGCAAGAAAAAAGACTGAATTGCAGGACTTATGGACTGAGATGCAAGAGAGAAGGACCCGGATGTAAACCAAAAGAATCAATGAGCAAATTAAGAAGCTCCAAACCACCATGAGGAGTATTTTTACAATTAGATCCGGGACCAAACATCCACAACCAAACCGGGTTCATAAAACATCAAGTAATCAAGCCAGCAACATACCACAAAAATCCATTTTTAATCCAACACATACGTGGGACCGCCAATTTGCTGTCCCAGACTGCCAATTGGCTGTCTAAATGTGTCCAAATTGTTCGCGGTTAAGTTGGATTGTTGGTTATGTTGTTGTATGTCGATTTATATTATGCGTTTAGTCCCATACCAGGGGATTGTCTCCGATTGCCTTTTTCTATGACTATAAATAGAACTCTTTCTTCTCCTTTGTATTTACCCATTGCTTGGTGGGATTCTCTCTACATAGAGTGAGTCTTGGAGCAAAAACTCAAGGTGGAGAAGAATGCTACTTGTAATGTGTCTTGTCAATAAAATAATTTTTCTTAGTTAGTTTAATTTTGTTTTGTCTTTCTTTCTTAATGAGTAGTGAGTAGTTCCATCCACATTTAGAGTGGAGGTAATGTAGACTATATGATGTTTATGGGTTCTTTTATTTGTATCATTTCATATGCTTAATATATATCTATACTTGTAGCATGATTAAACTTGTATTAGATGGGATAAGGTCCACACTAGGTACTTATCTCATGGTAGCTTTAGAGTTTATCTTGTTACTTGTTATGATTTGATGGGAATGACTTGTTATGTATGGATCCATGTTTGGTGCACATTTACATGAATGATTCAGGTTGTACGTAGGATTGATTGATGCTCTAATGGCGACACTAGGTACTTATTGCATGCTTGAGAATCTAAAATCAACCTCAACTTTATGTGAGATATGCATGTTCATGGTTTGCCATGTAGTGTTGTGTATCCTACACTTAGATTCTACACTAGCTTGTACTTGTATGCCACATAAACTACACTCGTTCCTAATTGGAAAGAAGAATCACTCACACACACATACCTACAGACCTCCACTCCATTGAGTTTAGTTTTATTGTTTGCTCATTCTTAGTTTAGTGTAGTGTAATCACAACTTGTTTCCCTCTTTTTCCCACTCGCCTTCGAACTAACCAAAGTCGACACACCTCCCTGTGGCTCGACCCGTATTTGCCACCACTTCAATGCGGCCGTGCACTTGTGGTATTTTAACTGATTCCATCAGGAGCCGTAGCAGCCCAGCATAATTCCAATCTACCAATCTTCGCCAACCCAGGCCACCATCGCTCTTTGGTATGCAAATATCCTTCCATGCAACATCCATCCATTTCGTTGGTCTTCCACATACAAAATGGACAATGATACTCTCCATTTCTTTTAATACCGATCTAGGGATAAGAAATGCAGAAGTCCAATAGATGTTAAATGATACCAACACACTTCGCACCAAAGTCGACGCACCTCCCTGTGGATCGAACTTTTCTATTCCTAGATGTGCGCATATCCACCGGCCATGACCCACATCCCCTCCCAAAAAGACTTGACTCTTCGTGGTGTTTAAGTGTAGCCCAGGTCATGCAGAAAACTCAGCCAATATCTCCTTTATCACTCGAGCATTAGCCTTGGTCGCCATTGCGAAGACCATAATATAATCGGCGAACAATAGATGGGACACCGTGGTGCCCCCACACTTCACCGGTTCCAGCCGTCCACTCACAACCGCCTCCTTTATCATTAAGCTAAGAACCTCCATACAAAGTACAAAGAGATACGGAGCCATCGGGTCACCTTGTCTTAGACCGTTTTCTGCCTTGAACGGTCGTGAATTAGCTCCATTTATCGTGACTACAAACGATTCTCGTACACATGCCATGATAAGACGTTGCCAATGATCCGAGAAACTGAATCGTTGCAACACCTCTAGTAGGAAACTCGAAGAGACTGATCATATGCTTTCCAGAGATCTAGCTTCAAACACATCTTTGTGTGGCCTCAGTCAACATGCATGTTGTGACAGATTTCTCCCATGAATAAATGAACTTTACTCCTCGCCAACCAACCAAGGGAGGAACATGTAAGTTCTCTACCCCCGGATGGCACCTCCACTAATTGCAACGTATCAATACAAGTATTGAACTCCTCCATCGCTGTCTAATTAAACCCCGAACCCCCACTCTTTTGGTGGCATCTCTAAATGCAAGTAAAGTCTCCATAAACCAGCGATGGTGTGGACCCAGCTGGCGTTGCACTCCCAAGATCAGTCAACAAGCAATGCCGCTCGACATGCCGATTTGCACCGTACACAGCCGTGAAGGCCACATCCTTCCCACTCCCTTGCTCCACCCATTCCAAGTGCGAAAGTTGGGATGTTTCAAAGGTTACCTGGAGGTCTACTATTTGCTCATTCCAAAGTACAAGGATACGCCCCACATCCCCAATCATACCATTAGTAGCCCAACTATGTGCCCATATTGCTTTCCGAAACCGCTCAATCTTCTTGTTTTTTACCTTATGTTCCAAGATGAAAGGAATGTGTTCTAAAAGTTTAACTTTTATATGTCAATTATCATAAATTGGATATGCAAGCATTTTGTTCCTTGATTATGGTATTCGTCTTTTGGAAGTGTTAAGGAAGAGGCACTTGGTCCTTAACCGTAGAGCTCTAAAAGATAATGGTTTACATAAATCAAAAGTTATTCACAATCATGGTAATTAACATGGAACATTAATCACCGAGATAAGATTGTCGTGTTGGTCATCGATTGTTGTAGCTCTACAAATAATTGACGACATGAGTATATAAAAGAGGAAAACATTACTTTTATATATTGAATAGACTAACAAGTAAAATTATGGAATTATGTTTCGTGTCATTAATGTTTTACTGTGTCTTGGTCCCTAAGATATGAGACTTATATCTTTTCACTCAAGATGTGCTTAATTTGATTATTGTCAAAAGTTATCAATGAGTGTAGTGATAAAGGCAATAGTTAGTTGAGCATGACTTGTGCTGGAAAAGATAGCTAGTCAAACGATTATCATTGCCCCTCTTAATTGAGTGATGATATTAGTGGGCCCCTTGATAAAGCAAAATTATAATGTGCACAATGTAACTTGAGTTAAGTTATATAGTTATAATTAGCTAAGAGAGATAAAGAAATGAATATAATACAAAGATGACACATTTCTACTTTGTATATATTCTTAATATCATGAGGCAAGGGACGGACATAAGTGGTGCACTTACATCACTAAATGGATCGTGTTTTGGTTCGAGTGGAAGAAAGACATCTATGCTAATTGGGTAACTATAATGTGTAGCTAGATACCACTTATAGTTTGAGATATTAAGTGTTTAATATCTCTATCAATTTGGCTTAGATCCTCTTATAGGGCACACCACAAAACTGGGAAACAAGAGGCTTGATTTTAATTTCATATGATGTGTTGGATTTCATGTGAAAATAGGACACATGTGGTGAATGAATAAAATTAATATGTCATGAGAATTGACATAATTAGAATCATAATAAATTCATATGAGGTGTATATATTATGGGGTGTAATAATTTAATATTACACCCCATAATATATTACATAAAATGTGAATTGGCTAAAAACCCCAAAAGTTCAAATTTTGTTGGAAATAAATCCAAAATTTGACAAATGCAAAATCGGAGTCACACACGGTGAACCGTTTAAGGTTCGGTCGACCGCGGTATCTTCAGATCGGTTAACCGAATGCGGAATGGGTAAGCACAATTGGTTGACCGAAATTGTCTAGAGTGCCTGGACAATCGGGTTCGGTTAACCGAGTGTGAACGGACAACCGAGGAAGTAGTATTTTCGGTAGACCGAAGGTGACACGGTCATCCGTAGACTATGTCCCAGGAGAAATTCTTATAGGTCAACGATAGACCGAGTAAAAGGCGTGGTTCGTCTGACTTTTTCCAGGGAATTTTTCTCATGCGGAATTGGTCGACCGTCTAGCTCACGGTGCACCGAACACGTGTTATAACCAAATGGGTCGATTGACCAAATAGTTCTCGGTCGACCGAACATAATGATTTTGCCTGAATTATTAAGAGGTTAATTAAATCATGGGTGGATTAATTCCAGATTTAATTAAAACGTTTTTTAGGGTGCTTATGTGGAAATTAGATATTAATTTTAGGAGAGAATAAACAATGGATCATAGCTAAAGAATAGCTCTTCATAAAGATGTTTTGGTAGCCTATAAAAGGGCACCTACTCCTACTTGTTTAATACTAATGCAAAAATCTTTCTCTCATTAATCTCTTCTCTAATCACCACGAAATTCTCTTAGTAATTTTGAGTTTAGGAGATAGAAATCTCAGGAGCTCAAAGAGGGGTTATTAGCTAGATTCTAAGCCTTATTAGAGATTGATTGGCTAGTTCGTTTCTCTCTAATCTTGTTTAGAGTTTGGTGAACACTCAGAGGCAAATCCGTGGATGATTCAACGGGCAATGCGACTCCGGATCTTCAAAAAGGTTTTAGAGAACCTTTAGGTATGATTCTACCTTTGTGGTTTATTTTAATAAATGTAGGGTTGCATGTTATTAGAATAAACACAAAGTAATGTACATAGAAATTGTTGAAAATATGAAAACGATCTTGTATGTTGTATTAAATTTTTAAAAAATATACATACATAGGGACACGAAATCCAACAGTGGTATCAGAGCATTTAGTTCATATTTTCAATGATTAGACATAGAAGTTTGAGATATTAAGTCTTTTTCGAGTTTTCCGATAGTTTTGTTGATTTAATTCTAATTGATTCCTTTTATAGTTTTAAATGTTTTGAAACACATCATGTGAATGTTATAATTAAAATTTAGACTTATGTCTAATATATAAAATTTTCGTTTTTAATTAAATGATTATTTTATAAGGAATCGACAAAACGAAAAGGGCATATGTTTATCTTTCTTTAAATTTTTATTTTTAGAAATTGGATAAACAACAGTTCAAATATTTTATGTTTTGAACTATGGATGCATAAAATCATTTTTAATGGATTTCAAATGATTTTAGAATTGTTTGATTTAGAGATGCATGATAAATTAAATCGAGTAATATATAGTATATGTACATGCGTTGCTCGAGTTCTCTAATGAAGGGATATGTGAGTTTATATGTTCCGAAGAAGCCTTGTGTGAATGAATGAATGAATGTGTATGTTATTATTATTATTATTCAATCACAGGGGCTTATGTATATGTAAAACTCAAATTTCTATGTCTATGTAGATGCATGCATATGAGAGGATTTTTACATAGGACTTGCACTAGACAATTTTCAAAATTGAGAGATGCATGTTTATATTTTTGCAATATCAACATCCATGGGGCAAGAGGAAGACGCTGAAGAAGCGCAAGGATCGAGGATCAAGGACGCAAAAAAAATATAAACTCACACAATGTGTGTGTGAATGAATTTATTTATGTTTGTGTGCTTGATATATATGTGATTGCATGGATGAATGTTAGGATGTGTATAGATGATAAATATGCATGATCACCTAAATTCTAAAATCACATATTAATGTTTAAATTGTCCAACCAAAAATTAAGAGTAATTTTCTTTCTTATTTCATCCACTAGCAGCCATCGATCGAGGGATATTCTGCTCGCCCTTAGCGGGAGATAGCTTCCTCCATCTTTGGGAATAGTGGGAGATATAAGGTTGTCTATTGTTGTGCCATGAATAGATGCACGAGGTGCGATTCGCCCTTAGTGGACACCGAGTATATTTGTTTGTGAATACAATGGATAAACGTATCTCGTATAAAATGAAATAAGTTTTCTTAACAAGACCCGAAGCCCTAGCTCGGTTTTGAGAAAGAGAGTTTTTCTTACGAGGACCGTTCAAATTCCCTCTTAATTAAAACGACAAGAGTCATAAGAGTTTGAAAATGCAAATGTTGCGATATTTCGAAATGGTTATGATTAGAAAATGTTTTCTTACCTTGATTTTATAGTATATCCGATAGCCCTTAGCTAGTTTATATTATAATGATAGGATCTTGGATTGCTGCATTTATGGACAAATTTTTATTTGCGGTATTGATTTTTAAAACATAAAATTGACATTAAATACCATATAATTTATTTGGTAGAAATGTCGAATATTCAACTTATTGTGCGATCTATGATTGAAAAATATCCTTTGGCAAATTATGGCTCAAACATCATAAGCTGGCAACTCAAGCTCAATATCGTGTTGAAGTTTGAGAAAGTATCTCATATTTTCGATGGTGAAATCCAAAAATTAAATGAGAAGGCAACCGATAGCGAGAGAGAGGCAAAAGCCAAGAGGGAAGACCAACAGAACCAAGTTCACGGTCTAATGTTGGCCTCCATGGGTGACTCGCTTCAAGCGAAATACTTGGATTCAAAACTCAAGAAGACCATGGAAGCTTTAAGAAATATGTTCATGGATAAAAGAGCGCTATAAGACCACCATCGCACTCACAAGGTGTGATTGACATCATTTCATGCTTATATTTGTATCTTATATCCATTATCTTATACCTAAGCAATGCTACATGAAGAGTTTTATGTTTGAATTTCAAAAATAAAGAGGTTTGATGAGAAGAGGCATGAAAGGACCTAAAAGATAGGAAAAAGGACTGAATTATGAGACCTGGGGACTAAGATGCAAGGGAGAAGGACCGGAACGTAAGACCGAAGGTCCAAAGAGCAAAACAGAAAACTCCACACCATCATGGGGAGTATTTTGGCAATTCTATTCTTGTCGGAGCTCCAACATGCGAAGTAGATGCATCCAAGACCAACAAATACATCAAGAAAAGCCCAGAATGAAAACCAGATGGATCCGGATCTTGTAGACCGCCAATTGGCGGTCTGGGCCGGCTAATTGGCGGTCTGGATCTCTCCTGATCTGCTAAGATTTCGCGTGCACATGTATTTGTGTTTTAGGCTATTTTTGGTATTTGTTTAGTCCCATACCGGGGGATTGTCCCAGATTACCTTTTTCTATGGCTATAAATAGAACTCTCCCTCCTCTAATGTACCCCATCTCCTCTCTTGGTGGCCATCTTCTCTACTAAGAGTGAAGCCTTGAAGCAAAACTCTAGTGGAGAAAGAGGCTACTTGTAATTGAGTGAGTTAATAATAGATGTTTTCCATTAGTATGTTGTTTCTTGCTTAGTTTAATTTCCTTTAATATGCTTGCATGTTTGTTTTGTTTTATGTCTTTTAGTTAACTTCTTGTTTAGTCTTTCTATAATTAGTTTAAGCATGTCTTCTTTCCTTAGTATAAATGTTAGTTTAAATATGTGTGAGTAGTTCCATACCCTTTAGGGGTGGAGTATATTTGTGTACATGTTATGTAGATGGTATGAATGCTAGATATTATTGTTTGTCAGAGATATTAGTATGCTTGCTTGAATTAATAAGAACTTTACTTGATGGTTTCTGCCATAGTTAGGTACATTCCATGCTCGTTATGTTCTTAATAACAACCTTACATAGCTCATATTAATCACCTAGGTTAGTGTTATAAATGATAGGTCTTGTCATTAGGTACTTCTTATGCATTAACAAACACTAACTAAACTTTAGCTTCTTGTATGCATTCACCACACTTATTTCATGTGCACACACACACTCCACCCGTTAGGGGTTTTCCATTCTTGAGTTCTATCTTCCTATAATAGTTGCTTAGTTTAGTTTGTTTTGTGATTTCATTTCAGCCTTTCTAGTTTACTAGTTTAGATTAGTATAGTTTAGTGTAATCAATCTTTCTCTCATTTCTTTCCCACTCGCCTTCGCACAAGCCAAAAGTCGATACACCTCCCTGTGGATCGACCTGTATTTGCCACCGCTTCAACGCGGCCGTGCACCTGCGGTTTAATATAAAACGAATCAATCAAGTTTTTGGCGCCATTGCCGGGGAGGTACTCTGTCCAGACTTTGGTTTGGACGATTCGAGTGGTTTTAATTTTTTTGTTTTTAGTTTTTGTTTGTTTCAGGGATTCTGAGGATCAAGAGGAGTCTACTAGAGACACTGGGGAGCAATTGCGCAATAGGGACCGCCAATCAACGGTCTGAAACCGCCCATTGGCGGCCTGGTGAGTTGTGTTCTTCCCAAATTTTGTTCTGGTAGTTTATGCTTTCATATTAGTGGTCTGGGAGTTCTATTTTGCATGTTTTAACCTGTAGTTAGGTCCCAGATTAACAATCAATCCCCTTTAATTAACTTGGACCATAAAACTCAAAGCAAAAGATTAGACTTCTTGCCATCTAGGTCATGCATCATTTGTAGACCTTGCATGCATTTGTCTTTTCTTTGCTTTACATTTTTGTTGTTGATTGCTGGCGTAAGGTACGTGCACCCAAATCTCTCATTCATGCATGTTTCGATCATGCATTAGTTAGTAAGGTGCATCGGGACAAGAGTGAGTTGAGCGTTTTATTGGAGTGTTGATTGCTAGATTTAAGATCAAAACGCTACTAAGGATGGGCTGTCCCATAAAAGATAAGGTGGGGGATTTCATCACCCTTTCCTTGGCCCCAAAAATCACTCTTAAGAAAGCCTTAATTCTAAAAGCAAGTAGACATTGACCCTAAGGATTTTAGACGCACTAGGAGAGTGATCTAGTTGAGACCGTCATGGCCTGATCGACGTTGCCTAGCTTGTCGATAGTAGGAGGTACTGGATCTCCCGATCTGGTATCACTTACTGGGCATTGTGGTCTTCGTTGTAGGGATGTGAGGCGTGTCGAGACTAGTGACCTCGAAGTTAGGCGTCGTTTAGCCTAAGGACCCATTGCCTTACATTGTTTGAGTCGTGCTTACTAGATTATGCTTCTACCCTCTCCCACTACCCATGCTAGTTTCTTGGGATTCTTCCCTTCTCCTCTGGGTCATCATCTTCTCACCTACTTCTACGTTTTAGTCTCCTCCCCTTCACACTCTCTGGTAGCGTTTTAGGATCGAGTCGAGCAGTTTTTGCGAGCTTAGCCTCGTGGTGGTGAGAGTGGTCAACTCGAGAGTTTTTGTTGAGATGGATGGTTACATGGGCGACCATCCATATCATTGTTGGGACTAGGACAATTCTTCCTGGTATTCCAGACCCATGCAACCTGGGGTGGCTCAGACTAATACCCCGTATGGTTGGGACAATCTTAATTGTGTGACAGAGCAATCTTCATATTGGGGTAATATAAGAGAGCCACCGACTGCTAGACTGCCATCTAGTTACGTCGGATCATATGCTGATCAAAAAACTGAGACATTACAATAAACTTTGGCCACTTTCATGCGTGCGGTAGACGACATGAGTGCACTGGTGGCTTCAGTAGCCATACCGTGTGACTGTTTTGGGTTGAGTGGTCATGTTATCGGAGAATGTCCTTATGTTCCCCTTGAGCCTAAGTATGAGCATACCTTTTCCCAAAATGCTCAATATGACCATTACGCATCTGCGTACAACCCGAGAGGGATGGATTCGTGGGGAGACCATTCTTATGCAAATTCTTATACATCATTTTCACCCCAGTATCCTCATCCTGAATACCTAGAATTCTACCAACACCCCACTTCAAATCATTCGACTCATTCTCAGCCCATCAACACCCAACCCCAAAATTTCCCAAGCTCTGACTTAGATCTCATAGTTCACCTCATACTTGATTCCTTGAAACAAACTTTCCTTACGTTCATGGAAACCACTCAACGGTCCATACAAAATATGGCACTGCAAGTGAGTGAAATGACGCAGCAATTACGTGAACGTGAGGAGAGTAACCTTTCTTGTCAACATGAAGATTTATCGTCTGATATCAAACCACCACCACATCCACAAATTCAAAGCACAATCATTCAAAGTCAAACTCCTCGTCAGTCTGAGGGACTTGGGGTTTCAATTCACAATCACTTGGTGGAGGATTCGATTCCAATTGAGAAAAACATGGACCAATTTCATTATGACTCGGCACAGGATTGTGCCTTATCTTTTTGTCGCGTGGCCCTTGAGCCACATGATCTTCATGTTGTGCCTCTTAAGGACTCACCTCTGGTGGAGCAGGAGCTCCCTAGTACCCTCAATTTCAAACAACCTGATGAGAGTTTGCCTCTCACTATTGTTCTTGATCATCCTGGAAATGATCGAACATCAAACAACTACATTGCTAATGAGGATATTAGGAGTTCCTTGGAGGATACCTTGGGTATGAGACCCACTTTTTGTTCGCCTGGTGAGTCGGACATGCTTAACGAGGTTCTTGACCTCGTTGCGACGCACCAACCTATTGGTTGGAGAGTTTGGATTGACGATCATAACTTCGGTACTGCAACGGGAGAAACTCTTCTTCCGTTGCCCCTTATTTCCCAAACTCCTGAGAGGTTCAAGCTCTTTCAATTTGATCCTTTGAATGAGACACCTTTGCGTCTAATTCATGAACCTCTCTTTTCATCTTGTGTTCTTTGTGAGGGGGCCCAAACATGAGTATTCTGTCCCCACGTGGTGTCATGTTCCCTTTCCACGTGCATTGACCCACTTTTGAGGTTCCCATTTGATGTCTTTTGACAAATGAAGATGGAAACTTATGTTTGTACATAGTTATATTAAAACAAGTACAATAAAAGACTCCATGAGCGAGCATTGATTGTTGTCGGCACCAACACTTGTGTATTTGGGCCCCATTTCTTTCACGTATTTGTATCCCTTCTTTAGCATCTCACAGGTTTTGAGGAAATTCGGGTATGTGTCCATCAACATGACCATGAACTTCCCTTTGTACTTCACGTTGGTGAGATCTATTCTTTTTCATGTATAAATCCATGTAGTATTTTGCTCACATTCATTGAGGACAATGCATGAAGTAGATGTGGAGGGTGTTTTACGTGTGTACATAGTCGAGACTTTTTCCTTTGATTTTTTCTTTTCTTTTGTATGCATTGATAGGATCATGATAGTGTGCTGCATTTAATATCGATATATCTGCTTGCCATGATCCTTGGGTGACTTGTCTTCTTTTGCTTGCCTAATGCTTCAAAATTTTCACATTTCTTTCACAATCTTCATGTGTTTGCGAAAGAAAATGTTTTGTGGGTTTTGTGTGTGTTTAGCATGTGCAAAACCGTTGAGAGGCAAAGTAAAAAGAAAGCTCCCAAAATTATCTTAAACATGATGCATTAGGATGTCTAGTTTACTGGCTTTAGGTCTTATCGAGTCGTTAGGATGCACCCTGGTTTTCCCTCGGGGGGCGTGTAATCATAGGGTTTCAGTACTCAAACATTTAAAGAAGTCCACCCCGAACCTAGTGAGTCAATAATTCGTGTGTGTTAATATAAGGAAGTTTGTCGTAGTCAAGGGCCCTTAAACTCTTTTTGTGAAACTTAAGTGTAGGGGTTTTGGTTCCCATGTAGATTAATGAATAAATGGTGTTCTCTCTTCTCGCACGTCTCCTCTCACTTGGGAAAGTAGGTCTGAGGGGACTTTGTGCCTAGTGCTTTCGAGTCATCTGACTTGTGATGCACCGACCAAACTCCCGTTACACGGGTGGTAGGGATCGCCCTATGTGGAGATTTGGGGGAAGGTGTACGTGATAGTGTAAGTCCTCATAGGCAATGATGCACAAAACTCGACCCTGAGAGAATCAAACACCAACCAATAAAATGCTCCAAAGAAATATATATATATATATATATATATATATATATATATATATATATATATATATATATATATATATATAAGAAAGAAGAAGAAGTGTCAAATAAGAACCTTAATGGGCTTTACACATTGTAATACTTTCAGCAGTTAAGGTTGCCCATGTCTTTCACTTAAGTCCTTAACTAACTTTCACGAATGATTCATTAGGCTAGGTGTGTGGACCGATTACATATATAGAGTCAACCCGTAGTATTACCGCGTCCCATGATCGACAAAATAAGTCCAACGAGTCGTGTGTCTAGATTGAATAATGCATCTTTTTCTGATTTTGTGGGTATATCCGCTGAAAACTCTCAGCAGACAACACTCCTCCTCCTTGGCAACAAGGAGGTTTAACGGCTTGTTGCACGTGCTAAGTGCAACCGTGATTCCTACGAAAGTGAGTTAGGATTTCTTGTTTCTCGTTAGCTTCTCTCTTTCTTTCTTTTGCTCGGGACTAGCAAAAACTTAGGTGTGGGAGTATTTGATTGACATCGTTTCATGCTTATATTTGTATCTTATATCCATTATCTTGCACCTAAGCAATGCTACGTGACGCGTTTTATTTTTGAATTTCAGAAATAAAGAGGTTTGATGAGAAGAGGCATGAAAGGACCTAAAAGATAGGAAAAATGACTGAATTGTGAGACCTGGGGACTAAGATGCAAGGGAGAAGGACCTGAACGTAAGATCGAAGGACCAAAGAGCAAAACAGAAAACTCGACACCATCATGGGGAGTATTTTGGCAATTCTATTCGGGTCGAAGCTCCAACAAGCGAAGTAGATGCATCCAAGACCAACAAATACATCAAGAAAAGCCCAGAATGAAAACCAGATGGATCCGGATCCTGTAGACCGCCAATTGGCGGTCTGGGACCGCTAATTGGCAGTCCGGATCTCTCCTTATCCGTTAAGATTTCACGTGCACATTTATTAGTGTTTGTTTAGGCTATTTTTGGTATTTGTTTAGTCCCATACCGGGGGATTGTCCCGGATTATCTTTTTCTATGGCTATAAATAGAACTCTCCCTCCTCTCATGTACCCCATCTCATCTCTTGGTGGCCATCTTCTCTACTAAGAGTGAAACCTTGAAGCAAAACTCTGGTGGAGAAAGAGGCTACTTGTAATTGAGTGAGTTAATAATAGATGTTTTCCATTAGTATGTTGTTTCTTGCTTAGTTTAATTTCCTTTAATATGCTTGCATGTTTCTTTTGTTTTATGTCTTTTAGTTAACTTCATGTTTAGTCTTTCTATAATTAGTTTAAGCATGTCTTCTTTCCTTAGTATAAATGTTAGTTTAAATATGTGTGAGTAGTTCCATCCCCTGTGGGGGTGGAGTAGATGTGTGTACATGTTATGTAGATGGTATGAATGCTAGATATTATTGTTTGTCAGAGATATTAGTATGCTTGTTTGAATTAATAAGAACTTTACTTGATGGTTTCTGTCATAGTTAGGTACATTCCCTACTCGTTATGTTCTTAATAACAACATTGCATTGCTCATATTAATCACCTAGGTTAGTGTTGTAAATGATAGGTCTTGCCATTAGGTACTTCTTATGCATTAACAAACACTAACTAAACTGGAGCTTCTTGTATGCATTTACCACACTTATTTAATGTGCACACACACACACACACTCCACCCCTTAGGGGTTTTCCATTCCTGAGTTCTATCTTCCTACATTAGTTGCTTAGTTTAGTTTGTTTTGTGATTTCATTTCAGCCTTTATAGTTTACTAGTTTAGATTAGTATAGTTTAGTGTAATCAATCTTTCTCTCCTATCTTTCCCACTCGCCTTCGCACAAACCAAAAGTTGACACACCTCCCTGTGGATAGACCCGTATTTGCCACCGCTTCAACGCGGCCGTGCACTTGCGGTTTAATATAAAACGAATCAATCAAGGTGCAACTTGGCGGAGGGAACATCGGTATCCATGCATTTTCTCACGATGCAAGGATACCTTGAGAAGTTGTCGAAGCTCTCTTCCCCGATGCCCGATGACATTGCAGAAGATTTGATTCTTGGCTCTCTAGCCCCGTCCTACAAGGACTTCATTATGCACTATCATGTGCGTGAGAAAGGGGTGAGTCTTGAGGAACTTCACAACGCTCTCAAATCGGCTGAAGTTGACATGGGCAAGGGTCGGGACAAGCACGTCGTAGCCGTCCATGAGAGGAGCAAGAAGATCACCAAAGGTAAAGGCAAATTGACCAAGAATACGTCAATCAAGAGCAAGGGAGTAGGAGGTGCTTGTGGGAGTGCCTCAAGGGGGAATTCCTTGAAATCTCAGACTCTTAACACGGAGTGCTTTCACTGCGGTGAAAAGGGACTCATCCGGCCAAATTGCCCCAAGTACAAGGAAGACCTTGACAAGGGAGTGATTGAACGTAAGTGCCCTAAAAAGGGCAAAGGTATATTTGTTATTGAGATAAATTTAGCCACCTCTGTCCATGATTGGGTAATTGATACCGGATCTTGTGCTCACATAATTTCAAATGTGCAGCGACTAAAGCATAGGAAGGAACTCGTAAAGAACGAGATGATTTGGAAGGTCAGAAATGGTACGAGCGTTGCTGCGATTGCAAAAGGTTATGTGGAGCTTCAATTATCTAGTGATTTAAATTTATGTTTAAAGAATGTTTATTATGTGCCTTCGATTAGCAAGAACATTATTTCAGTATCATGTTTGGATATGGATAATTTTAATATAAATATTTCAAATTCTTGCTTGTCTATATCGAAGAATGGTATTTTCTATGCAAATGCATTCGTGAGGAATGGTCTCTATTTGCTTGAATTGAATAATAAACAAATCTTAAACATCAATAACAAAAAGCTTAAAACTACTCACGTGAATGATACACTCTTGTGACACTATCGTCTTGGTCACATAAATGAAAAACGCATCAAGAAATTGCAAGAAGCTAACCTTCTTGGTCAACTTGATTTTAAATCATTGGAGACGTGCAAACCTTGCCTAATGGGCAAGATGACCAAGAGGCCTTTCAAGAAGAAAGGACGGAGAGCGAATGACTTGTTGGATTTGATACATTCCGATGTATGTGGTCCGATGAGTACTAGTGCAAGAGACGGTTTTAGGTACTTCATTACGTTCACGGATGACTATAGCCGTTATGGCTATATTTATCTAATGAGAAACAAAAGTGAATCCTTTGACAAGTTCAAGGAATTCAAGAATGAAGTGGAGAACCAACTCAACAAGAAAATCAAGTCTCTACGAACGGATCGTGGAGGTGAGTACTTAAGTACCGAATTTGACTCATTCCTAAAGGAGTGTAGTATTGTACCACAACTCACGCCTCCCGGTACACCTCAGTGGAATGGGATATCCGAAAGGAGGAATAGGACATTACTCGACATGGTTCAATCAATGATGAGTCAAGCTGAATTGTCACTTTCCTTTTGGAGTAATGCACTACAAGCTGCGACTTACACACTAAATAATGTTCCATCCAAATCCGTAGAGAAAACGCCTTATGGAGTGGTAAAACACCTAAGCTCAGTTTTCTCAAGATTTGGGGTTGTGAGGCCTACGTCAAGAGATTGATGTCGACCAAACTTCAACCAAAAGCGGATAAGTGCTTCTTTATAGGTTATCCTCGTGAGACAAGAGGATACTACATTTGGCATATAACCTCCAATAACGTGATTGTAGAGAGGGATGTCGTATTTCTAGAAAAAGAATTTCTGGAAAGAATAAAAAGTAGTGGGAGTAGAGTTGTGCTTGAGGAGACTCAAGATACTCTACAAGATCATGATATGAATGATGATATTCAAGATCATGAAGGCCCAACCGAGGTTCCTTTAGTTAGTGGGAGCGTGAGTGAGACACCCTCGTAAGAAATTGTGAGGGAAACTCAATCTTCCCCACCTAGTGTACGTTCGAGAATCGAACACGAACCAATTCCACAAGAAATTGTGGAAGAAGTTCGAGAAGTACACGTAGAACCAAAAGAACTTAGAAGGTCCAAAGAACCCGATATGTATTTGGAACTTCATGAGATCATGGTACTAGATACCGATGATCCCTCGACCTTTCAAGAAGCAATGGAAAGAAAGGACTCCAAACTATGGCTCAAGGCCATGGAATCCGAAATAGAATCCATGTATGATAATCAAGTATGGAACTTGGTTGACCTTCCTCAAGGGAAAAAAGGTCATTCAAAATAAATGTGTTTTCAAGAGGAAGATGGACATGGATGGGAACTTGACAACCTACAAAGCGAGGCTTGTAGCAAAAGGTTTCACTCAAGTTCAAGGAATTGACTATGATGAAACTTTTTCACTGGTTGCCATGTTCAAGTCATTTCGGATTATGCTCGCTATTGCCGCATTTCATGATTATGAGATATGCCAAATTGATGTCAAAATGGTGTTCCTTAATGGGAACTTGGAGGAGGATGTGTACATGGTACAACCTCAAGGTTTTGAAGATCCAAAGAATAGCGAGAGAGTATGCAAGCTTCAAAGATACATTTATGGATTGAAGCAAGCATCAAGGAGTTGGAACAAACGTTTTGACGAAGAAGTCAAAAAGATTCACTTCATCCAAAGTAAGGAAGAGCCTTGTATATCCAAGAAGGTTAGTGGGAGCCACATAGTGTTCTTGATCTTATATGTCGATGACATACTCCTCATGGGAAATCATAAACCTCTGCTTGAGTAAACGAGAAGTTCATTGAAATCTGCATTTTCAATGAAAGATATGGGTGAGGCTCAATACATCTTGGGAATCAAGATATATAGAGATAGATCCCGCAGAATCATTGGCCTAAGTCAACGTACATACATTGACAAGGTCTTGGAAAGGTTCAACATGAACAACACCAAAAAGGGTAGTGCGCCAATGAGTATGGGTGTGCAACTCAAGAAGTCTCAACGTGCTGAATCACGTAAAGACTTGGAGTACATGAAAGATATCCCTTATGCTTCGGCAATAGGATCGATCATGTACGCGATGACTTGCACAAGACCCGATGTCTCGTATGCTCTAAGCGTGAGAAGTCGTCACCAATCCAACGCAGGTCCTAAGCATTGGACTGCGGTCAAGAATATTCTGAGGTACCTTAACCGGACCAAAGATAAGTTTCTTGTTTATGGAGGACAAAGGGAATTAATAGACGAGGGTTATTCGGATGCGAGTTTCATGAGTGATCCCGACGATAGAATGCCGCAATCTGGATACGTCTACCTTCTAAATGGTGGAGCTGTGAGTTGGCGTAGTTGGAAGCAAAGCACTACGGCCGACTCAACCACCGCTTCCGAAGTAATGGCTGTCGCTAAAGTGAGCAAGGAAGGAGTGTGGATTAAGAAGTTCCTTGAAGAGCTTGGAGTAGATCCCTCGAGCGAGGGACCAGTAGAGCTATTTTGCGATAATAGTACGTCTATCTCACAAATCAAGGATCCCAAATCACACCACAAAGTGAAGTACATTGATCGTAAGTACATTGTCACACGTGACTTCATCGACGAGGGCAAAATAAATCTGTTATGGGTGGACACAAACAACAACACAGCTGATCCATTCACCAAACCCTTATCCCAAGCCAAGGGCAAAATGCATTTCGAGTCCATGGGTCTGAGGAACCATGTGGATTGGCTTGATGAGTGATTAGAGTGGGTTACCCTAGTTATTATTGTTTTATACATTGAGAATGTATGTGAAAGAAAAATTTGATAACAAGTGGGAGATTGAAAGGAATGTGTTCTAAAAGTTTTACTTTTATATGTCAATTATTATAAATTGGATGTGCAAGCACTTTGTTCCTTGATTATGGTATTCGTCTTTTGGAAGTGTTAAGGAAGAGGTGCTTGGTCCTTAACCGTAGAGATCTAAAAGATAATGGTTTACATAAATCAAAAGTTATTCACAATCATGGTAATTAACATGGAACATTAATCACCGAGATAAGATTTTCGTGTTTGTCATTGATTGTTGTAGCTCTACAAATAATTGACGACACGAGTATATAAAAGAGGAAAAAATTACTTTTATATATTGAATAGACCTAACATGTAAAACATTATGGAATTGTGTTTTGTGTCATTAATGTTTTTACTGTGTCTTGAATCCTAAGATATGAGACTTATATTTTTTCACTTAAGAAGTGGTTAATTTGATTATTGTCAAAAGCTATCAATGAGTGTAGTGATAAAGGCAATAGTTGGTTGAGCATGACTTGTGCTGGAAAAGATAGCTAGTCAAATGATTATCATTGCCCCTTTGAATTAAGTGATGATATTAGTGGGCCCTTTGATAAAGTAAAATTATAATGTTCACAATGTAACTTGAGTTAAGTTACATAGTTATAATTAGCTTAGAGAGATCAAGAAATGAATATAATACAAAGATAACACATTTCTACTTTGTATATATTCTTAATATCATGAGGCAAGGGACGGACACAAGTGGTGCACTTACATCACTAAATGGATCGTGTTTTGGTTCAGGTGAAACAAAGACATCTATGCTAATTGGGTAACTATAATGTGTAGCTAGATACCGCTTATAGTTTGAGATATTAAGTGTTTAATATCTCTGCCAATTTGGCTTAGATCCTCCTATAGGTCACACCACAAAACTGGGAAACAAGAGGCTTGATTTTAAGTTCATATGATGTGTCGGGTTTCATGTGAAAATAGGACACATGTGGTGAATGAATAAAATTAATATGTCATGAGAATTGACATAATTAGAATCATAATAAATTCATATGAGGTGTATATATTATAGGGTGTAATAATTTAATATTACGTATGATAATATATTACATAAGATGTGAATTTTCTAAAAACTCCAAAAGATCAAATTTTGTTGGAAATAAATCCAAAATTTGACAAAGGCAAAATCCGGGTCACACACGGTGAACCGTTCAAGGTTCGGTCGACTGTGGTATCTTCAGATCGGTTAATCGAATGTGGAATGGGTGAGCACAATTGGTTGACCGAAATTGTCTGGAGTGCCTGGACAATCAGGTTCGGTTAACCGAGTGTGAACGGTCAACCGAGGAAGTAGTTTTTTCGGTAGACCGAAGGTGACACGGTCATCTGTAGACTATGTCCCAAGAGAAATTCTTGTAGGTCAATGATAGACCGAGTAAAAGTCGTGGTTCGTTCGAATTTTTCCAGGGAATTTTTCTCATGCGGAATTGGTCGACCGTCTACCTCACGGTGCACCGAACACGTGTTATAACCGAATGGGTCGGTTGACCGAATATTTCTCGGTCGACCGAACAGAATGATTCTGCCTGAATTATTAAGAGATTAATTAAATCATGGGTGGATTAATTCCAGATTTAATTAAAATGTTTTTAGGGTGCTTATGTGGAAATTAGAGATTAATTTTAGGAGAGAATAAACAAGAGATCATGGCTAAAAAAGAATAACTCTTGATAAGGAAGTTTTGGTAGCCTATAAAAGGGCACCTGCTCCTACTTGTTTAATACTAATGCAAAAATCTTTCTCTGATTAATCTCTCATCTAATCACCACGAAATTCTCTTAGTTGTTTGAGTACTGAAACCCTATGATTACACGCCCCCTATGATTAAAATAAACACAAAGTAATGTACATAGAAATTGTTGAAAATATGAAAACGATCTTGTATGTTGTATTAAATTTTTTAAAATATATACATACATAGGGACACAAAATCCTACACAAAAGGCATACAATATCAGCTTTGGCCTCCTTTATTCTTCACCTTATCATATGTATGCGGTCGGGGAGGTTTTTTCCGTGCACGTTCCATGCAAGGACAATCATGGCTTCGGATAGGGGGAACATGTCCACTTACATCCACGGCTTGCTCTTTGTTGCTCCAGCCTCAAGGATACATGTTTGAATGTCTCTTGCTGTGAAAATTTATCCAGCATTGGTAGTGGAGTGTCCCCTCCCCCCTCATCCTTCCTCAGCATCATCATCATGTGACATGGTGTGCTCAGCTTCTTGGGCAACATCCGCAAGACCCGCCAGAATTCAAAAGCGCACCGCTCTCGAGCTTCCTTCACTTCGAGTTATACTTGCAACCACACTAGTCTTACTTGGTTCTCGCACCACACGTTTGGTGAAAGCCAATTTTCTTTTGTTTGCCTCGGGCTAGGGGCTCTCTCCCCACTCACAAGCAGCACCGCTCTCTTGTCTCCATTCATGCACACCTCCTTTCCACATGGCGAGCTGTGAGTGGTTTCCTCTTCCTTGCTGCCAGCCTTGCCACTTGGTGTGCCCTGGTTGGCCTCCTCCTCCACTACTAATGAAGCACCTGGAGTAAAGGAATCAACACCACCCTCCTCTACTCTGATTGGTGCAGCAAGGGAACAACCATCACTTTTTGCTTTTTGTCCCCCTACCGTTTCGCATGTAGTGTCTCCTACTGTTACCGTTCCCATTCCAGCCACCACCGTTGGAGGATCTTCACCCTCTCCATTATGCTCCACTTCACCCTCTCTGTTATGCTCCTCTACTTGCTCCCAAACTTGTGCCACCCCAGCCTCTATTTGAGCACTCTCCGACAGGCTTTTCTGGGCGCTCGAGCTGGCCACTTCCTTTGCCCCACCAATACTACACACACCCTCGAAGTGTGTCTTGCCCTCTCGCCTCTTTCCCACCACAACCCATGTCTTCTGAGCTTTTGCACCATTTTGAGAATGCTTCAGGATGGGCTTACATGGGCATTTCTCCGGTATGTGCCCAAACTCCCTACAATCCCTGCAATAACCCGGACGCCACTCATTTCAATGCTAACATTTTCCTTTTGACCCCCTCGATTTGGACATCGATGGATGTTGGGTAATCGAACTGTTTATCCACCTCCACACATACCCATGCATAAGCTAATCTCCTCCCCAATGCTGTGTTGTCATCCATATATAATGGCCTCCCAAGGACACTAGCTATCGTGCTTAAGTTTTTAGCCGACCAAAACCGCAAATCCAAGTTGGGAAAGCGAACCTAAATGGGTACAGAAGTTATGTCCGCCTTTCTCATCACCATCTCTGGTGTCCATCTTTGCACCAGAAATGGTGACCCCTTCATGAACCAAGGCTCGTTATGCAGCACGTGACACTTATCCTCCTCCAAGGTGAAACGGAAGAGAAGGAAGCCCCATGGCCGGCGTATGACCTCCACACCTCCAGAAATACCCCACAACTTTGGCAAGTGCTTTTCAAGTGTTGGGAGATGAGGTCTGAAATTAACAAAATAGCCCACTAATACCTTGTCCCATCTCTTCAATGCATCGATCACTTGTTGCCTTGAGCACACCGCCAACCTCGCACCATCCTTCCTTCCCGGTTCTACAAACTTCAAAGCCATGGATGCCCTTGGTCCAGCAAGGAATAAATCAGACCACTTCCATTGCTTGGGCCCTTCCCCCTCCAGAAGTGGGTCTCGAGGAACTTCCTCTTCAAGTGCACCAAAATAACTTGGTTTGGCCGATTGTGAGGGCTCTTGAGCGCCACTCCCTCCAATCGGTGATGTAACTTCGATTGAGCACTTCTTACGTTGCATTTTGAGTAGAAAACAAGAATTTTAGGTAGAAAAATGGTAGGGATGACCAAGGAAAACCATAAAAACCCTCATGCTTTCCCAGAACTTCTCTCTCCTCTCTTACGCCATCTTCATCCTTCACTTGCATCTTCTTGTACTGTTGGATGATTCATATAAAATAAATATCCAATCCCCAATTCCTACTTATTTGATTCAATCAAAAATAAATAAATTGGCTAATGCACACTAATGTAGAATAGGCTTTACTCGTCGCCCAATAGACGTCGACCTTTATAACGGCCGACGTCTAGTAGTGAGAGCATAGCATAGACGTCGGTCGTTACGATGGCCATCGTCTAAGTGGTACTATAGTCGTCGGCTATTGTAATATGGCGTTTATTTGACGTCTTTGGGGTATAGACGTCGACCAATAGACGTTGGGTTTTAGAATACCCTGTGCATCCGACGTCTATAGGGTATAGACGTCGGATGTTATAGATGTCCGACGTCTATACTCCCTACATATAGACGTCGGAGTATAGACGTCAGACATATATAACATCCGATGTCTATAGGTCTTAAAGAAATCGAACAGACACATTTTCTGTCATTCATTTCAAACGAAAACCCAACCAAACCCTAGCCGTCCCGCGACCGAACTCTCCTCCGCGACCGATCTATACCCCGACGGGTCTTGTTTTTTAGTGTATACAAAGACGCAAAGTTTTGTAGGAAAACAATTCTTTGGAGAACTTAGCATCGATGATTGAATCAATTATAATACCGCAACTGCACGGCCGCGTTGAAGCGGTGGCAAGCACGGGTCGATCCACAGGAAGCGTGCGCGAGACGGGTTCATGATACTCGATTGGGAAAAGAAAAGGAGAGAGATGCGATCAGAATCAAACTAAAACACGTAGGAAATCAGAAAACAAACAATAAAACTATACCCCTCGGGGGGTAGAGAAAGAACATGGAGATGAAAATGCGTGGTGTAGTGTGTGTTCAAATGTGCTCATTAAAACATGTCGTACATGAAATCCATAAAACTCAAATTCAACTTTGCCTCCACATGAAATAATATAAAAATTATCATTAAAACATACAAACCAATAGTCGAAATGAAACAAATATGTTCACATGCATAATGACTCATATCCAACTATGTCTCCACATGAAATAAGATTTATCACAATCATTAAAACATACAAGACATTAATTTGGATAAAGCCAACATGAGCACATGCATGCACATGTCTTGTTATCATCTTCCACTCCATCCTTATCCTAACCTCATCATTCCCCATAAAATAGCCCCACTAATCCAACCATGTGCTAAACTTCACTCAAGAGAATTAGCACATCAAAGATAAGACTTAGATCCCATAAGATGGTGATGGAAATCATGTAAGGCTGAAAGGATTAAGATTAACACACACACTAATCCATCACATGATCAAATCACCTTCTTCTCCACCCCCAATGGGGATGGACTACTCTCTACTCATCTCTATACTAAAGAAAACATAAAAATGACATGAACCCATAAAAGAAATGAAGAAGACGAGATTAAACAAACAACAACATCAAAGAAATTGCATGAAAGTAAAAGACATGTATTTAAAGAACAAAACTCACTATTGATTGAAATGAAAGGATTACAAATCTAAAACTAATGGAGAAGCAAGAAGAAGTGGGAGAGGAGGGATTACAATGGTATATATAAACTAATACATGGTTAGGATTAATCTGGGAATAATCGGACGACTCTAAATTACATCTGATAGTCCAGGAGTGCTCTGACCCGACAACCCGAACCACGACCGAAATTTCATCTCATTTGGAGCATTTTGATCCGCTAGTGGCGGATCCATATCCGCCATTGGCGGATCAAATGCGTCCGATCT
The DNA here is from genome assembly GCA_963682175.1 of Triglochin maritima. Taxonomy (NCBI): domain Eukaryota; kingdom Viridiplantae; phylum Streptophyta; class Magnoliopsida; order Alismatales; family Juncaginaceae; genus Triglochin; species Triglochin maritima. The sequence goes on from OY821785.1 coordinate 11,700,983, forward strand.
GGTTGAAATGTTGCGTCCCACTTGATATCTTCATTTGGCACATGGAGTGAAGCCCTTGTCTGCTGGCTTGAATCACTTTGAGTTTAATTAGTGAAATACTGATCTGATTCAAGTCATGTGTCACCATGTTTTGCACTTCACAATCAGGTCCCTCCGGGTGTGCACTTGGGTTCTTCCTGATTTGCGATCCAGTCCTTGTGCATTACAAATAGGCCCAGAACATTCCAAATCAGTCCATACTTGTTACATTTAGGTCATTTTTGCTACTTTCCTCTTCTTTATTACCTAACTCTGAAACACTATAAAACAACAACTCGAGTAGCACAATATTGGGGTAAAATAAAGGATATATAGCATGAATATGATGCATGATATACTACTAATCAAATACCCCCACACTTACCTTTTGCTAGTCCCGAGCAAAACAAAGAAAGAGAAAAATGAAGGAAAAGAAAATATACGAAACAATGGGAACTCCTAACTCACTTTCGTAGGAATCATGGTTGCACTTAGCACGTGCAACAAGCTGTTAAACCTCCTTGTCGCCAAAGAGGAGGAGTGGTGTCTCCGAAGGGTTTTCAGCGGATATACCCACAAAATTTGAACATCGATGCATTAATCAACCTAGAAACACAACTTGATGGACTCATTTTTGTCAATCATTGGACACGGTACTCCTACGGGCTGACTATATATGTATCTAGTCCACACACCGAGCCCAATGAATCATACGTGCAAGTCAATTAAGGACTTAAGTGAAAGACATTGACAACCTTATCATCCTCAAGTGATACAAAGTGTAAACTCCATTAAGGTTCTTATTTGCATTACCTTTTTTTTCTTTTTGTTCTTTTTTCATTTTCTAGTTGGTGTGTAATTCTCCGAGGGTCAGGTTTCGTGCATCATTGCCTACGACGACTTACACTACCACGTACACATTTCCCCACATCTCCACATAGGGTGATCCCTACCACCCATGTAATGGGAGTTCGGTCGGGGCATCCCAAGTCAGATGACTCGAAAGTACCAGGCACAAAGTCCCCTCATACCTAATTTCCCGAGTGAAAGGAGTCGTGCGAGAAGAGAGAACACCTACTCAGTTATTTCTTATCTACACATGAACCAAAACCCCTACACTTAGTGTATCACAACAGGAGTTAAAGGGTCCTTGACTACAACAAACTTCCTTATATTAATAGACACAAATTATTCAACTCACTAGGTTTAGGGTGGACTTCTTTAGTTGTTTGAGTACTGAAACCCTATGATTACACGCCCCCCGAGGGAAGTCGAGGGTACGACTCGATAAGACCTAAGGCTAGTATAATAAATATCCTAATGCATCATGTACAACACAATTTTGGGAGCTTCCTTTTACTTTGCCTCTCAACGGTTTCACACATGCTAAACACACGCAAAACCCACAAAACATTTTCTTTCGCAAACACATGAAGATTTTGAAAAAAATATCAAAATTTAAAGCACTGGGCAAGCAAAAGAAGACAAGTCACCCAATGATCATGGCAATCACATATATCGATAACAATGCACACAAAAGAAAACAAAAACAAAAGAACGATTTGACTATGTACACACCTAAAACCCCCCACACTTACTTCATGCATTGTCCTCAATGAATTCAAACATGATACTACATGGAGTTATGCATGAAAAAGAAAAGATCTCACCAATTTGAAGCACAAAGGGAAGCTCATGGTTATGTTGACGGACACTGTTTAAACATTTTATTAATTACCAGAAGTGCATGACCGCGATGAAGCGGTGGCAAGTACGGGTCGATCTGCAGGGAGGGAGTAGCCTCTGGTTTGTCAGAAATCAAGTGGCGAATAAAGGAAGAAAAGATGTGATTATGCTAAAGCTAACTACACTAAACTAGTAAGTAATAAATACGAAAGAAAGTAACAAAAGATTAAGAATCAAGAAGAGAAACCCCTAAGGGGTGTAGTGTGTGCTCATATGAAGTGAAATAAGTGATGAATGATGCATGTAAGCATGTATGTGTGTGTGTGTTGTGTGTGTGTCTTCATGCATAGGAAGTGTCTAAAGATGTGGCAAAACCTATCAATCTATTCACACAACATATCAGAAATTATTACTTGATTAACATAAGATTAGGCTTCGCATGAGAAGTGTCTAAAGATATGGCAAGACTCATCAAAAAATCATACTCATGTGAAGAACAAGGTAAGCATGGGAGGTGACTAAATGTTATGACAAAACTCATCAAAACAAAGTTTCTTCATTCAATCAAGCAAGCAAACACAAATACAAACACATAACTAGCATGTAGCATATTCAACAGGAAATTTCAGTCAATAAACATGAGAAAACTAAGCATGGGAATGGCTAAATTTTATGGCAAAACCCATCAAAATTCCCCAACATGTAGATGATTAAAATACCCCCAATGAACATACAAAACATGCAAGTCTTCACAATCAAAAATTCATCAAACATCCAAACTTCACAATATGTATAAACATCATCTCCACCCCCAAAGGGGATGGATCTACTCAATTCACATTATGCTAGCAATTAAACTAAAGAAGAAAGGAGACATTCTAACTAATTTAGCCTAAAATCAAAGAAACATGACTAAGCTAAGCGTGCATAAAAAAGAGACAACATGAGAACAAAACAACAAAAAATTATTTTATTAAATGACTCACATTACTAGTAGAATTCTTCTGCACCTTGAGTTTTTGCTCCTAGACTTACTCCAAGTAGAGAGAATGCCACCAAGAAATGGGTAGAATACAAGAGAGAAGGAAGAGTTCTATTTATAGTGCTAGAAAAAGGTAATCGGGGATAAACCCCCAATGTGGGACTAATGAAACTACTACCAATGAATACACACAACATAATAAACAACCACAAGAAGCGTGATTGAAATTGGATGACAATGAGCCGCCAATTGGCGGTTTGTCCGATTTGCTCCAAATTTGTATATCTTCATAAATGCTTCATTTTATTACGTGTGGTGCATCTGGATCAGTTGTTTGAGTGTCGGACCAAATCTAATTGCCAAAATACTTCTCATTATGGTGTGGAGTTTCTTGATTTTCACATTGGTCCTTTTGGTTTACATTTGGGTCCTTCCTCTAGCATTTCAGTCCATAAATTTCACAATTCAGTCCATTCTCTTGCTCTTAGGTCCTTTTTGTGTCTCTTCTTCTCACTTATTTTATTCCTGAAGTTTAAACATAAAACTTGTTACGTAGTATTGCTTCGATTAAAAATAGAGGATATAAGATGCAAATATATGCATGATATGATGTCAATCAGACACAAACCCGAATTCCCCTTAAAACCTGTGAAATACTAAGGAATGACGACAAATGCGTGAAAGAAATAAGACCCAAATACACAAGGGTTGGGGCCCACAACAATCAATGCTCACTCATGGAATCTTTTGTTTTCTTTTTGGATTTTTCTTTCAAATTTAACTCTGTACATACATGAAATATCTACCATTCATGTAGAAACATGAATGGTTGAGTGCGAGAGAGGTTCATGATGGAACATGACCCCCTCGACTTCCGCTGGTGCCCCCTCCAAGTATGGTTTGAGGCGTTCATTAACTTTGAACATGTCCCCATTCCCTGGGTTCAGGATTTCAACCGCACCATGAGGAAATACGGTTTGCACAATAAAAGGGCCAGACCAGCGACTGTGGAGCTTACCCGCAAACAGATGAAGTCGGGAATTATAGAGCAACACCTTCTGCCCGGCCGTAAACACCTTTCGCATAATCATGCGAATGTGAAACATCTTGGCTCAGCACTTATGAATTTTGGCATTTTCATATGCATCATTGCGTAGCTCTTCCAATTCCACAATGTCGAGTTTAAGCTACACTCTTGCTTGATCAAGATCCATATTCAGGTTCTTAATTGCCCAGAAAGCATGATGCTTGAGCTCGACGGGTAGGTGGCAAGCCTTGTTATACACTACCCGATATGGGGACATACCCAAATTGGTCTTATACGTGGTACGGAAAGCCCATAATGCGTCATTCAACTCAGTCGACCAATCATTCTTCGATGAATTAACTGTCTTCTCAAGGATTTGCTTTAATTGATGGTTAAAGACTTCGATCTGCCCACTAGTTTGCGGATTATATGGGGTCTCAAGCTTGTGCGTGATCGAATACTTCCTCATAAGCGCTTCAAATGAGCGATTGCAGAAGTGGGACCCCTATCGCTGATTATGGTACGAGGAGTACCAAATCATGCAACAATGTCCTTTAAGAATTTGGTGACCACCTTGTTGTCATTGGTCTTTGTGGGGATAACCTCTACCCACTTAAACACATAGTCAACAACCACCAGAATGTAAACATTCCCAAACAAATTCGGGAAAGGACCCAAAAGTTGATTTCCCACACATCGAAGATGTCGACGACAAGGACATTTTGCAAATGCATCATATCACGCTGACTAATCCTGCCAAGGCACTGACACCAATCACACTTCGTAAAAAATTTCTAAGCATCTTTGAAAAGAGAAGGCCAGTAGAATCCAGATTGGAGAACCTTGGCGGTAGTTTTCTTTGCTCCAAAGTGTCCTCCACATGCCTCGTAATTTGGGATGCACAACCTAAAAATTTGGCCAGAGCAGTATTTGAATAGGTAGGGGTCGTCCCAGTGAAAGAATCTGACATAAGATCTAAATTTGGTTTGGTCAGATTTTAACTAACCCACAGGAAGTTGCTCGGTCACGAGGTAGTTCATGATGTCGGCAACCCAAGGGTTATCTTTGATCGTGAACAATTGCTCGTCAGGAAATTTGTCATTAATATTTTGGTCATGTGGGTTTGTCATCTCTAGACGAGATAGGTGGTCCGCTACAACATTTTCACACCCTTTTTTGTTCCGAATCTCGAGATCAAATTCTTGTAACAACAAGATCCATCTCAAGAGTCGAGATTTTGCATCTTTCTTCGCCATAAGGTGCTTGATGGTTGTGTGATCAGAATAGATAATCATGTGGGAGCCAATCAAGTACGACCAAAATTTCTCCAAAGCAAATATGAACGCTAAGAATTCCTTCTCAATCACAGTGTAGTTTAATTGGACATCATTGAGTGTTGTACTGGTATATAGATCACATGAGGCAATTTCTCCAATAGTTGACCAAGCACTGCTCCCACAACGAAGTCAGATGCATCACACATTAACTCGAAAGGTTCAGTCAACACCGGTGCCTTAATTATGGGAGTTGAAGTCAGCTCTTTCTTCAAGGCCAAAAAAGCATGGTGGCAATCCGGTGTGAACTCAAAAATGACATCCTTATCCAACAAGGCAGTGAGAGGTCAAGCAATTTCGCTAAAATCCCGAATCAACCGCCGATAGAATCCAGCATGCCCAAAAAAGGCATGGATATCCTTCACATTACGTGGCGGTGGGAGATTAGCAATAAGACCCACTTTGGCGGAATTGACCTCAATTCCCCTACTTGAGACCACATGTCCAAGTACAATACCTCGCTTCACCATGAAGTGACATTTCTCCCAATTGAGAGCGAGGTTCTTCTCATGGCACCTCTTGAGGGACAATGCTCAAGTGATGAAGGCACTCATCGAAGGAAGCGCCACATATGGAAAAGTTGTCCATGAAAATCTCTAGCAAATGCTCTACCATATCAGAGAAGATGCTGATCATACACTTTTCAAATGTTGCCGACGCATTACATAACCCAAAGGTCATGCGACGGTAGGCAAACGTGCCAAAGGACATGTAAATGTGGTTTTATCTTGATCATCTAGGGCGATGGGAATTTGGTTGTAACCGGAGTATCCATTAAGAAAACAATAATACTCATGTTCGGCCAACCTTTCCAACATCTGATCAATGAATGGGAATGGGAAATGATCTTTACGCGTTGCTGCATTGAGCTTGTGATAATCAACGCAAACTCGCCAGCCAGTTTGCAGGCGTGTTAAGATAAGCTCATTATCCTCATTCTCAACAACTGTCACGCCTGACTTCTTAGAAACCACATGGACAAGATTCACCCACGAACTATGATACATAGGATAGATTATACCATGATCCAAGTACTTAAGAACCTCCTTTCGAAAGGCTTCTTTTAGTACAAGATCCAATCTTCGTTGTGGGTCCCGGTGGGACCTCAAATTGTCTTCCATGTGGATCCGATGCTGGACAATATCAGGGCTAATTCCCTTGATGTCCTTCACCCGATAGCCTCTTTGTTTTCAAAGAGCACTTTTTTCAGGGAAGCCTCTTGATCTTTTGCAAGATCAGAAGCAATAATGAGTGGTAAGGTCTCATTATCCCCTAAAAAGATGTATTTAAGGTTATCGGAGAGCGGTTTAAGCTCGACCAGAGGTGGGTCCTTGTTGGATTCAGAGTTAATTTCAAGTGGCTCAAGGGCCACAGGGTAAGAGGAGCAAGCACCTAGATGTGCGTCGTCATCTAGAAGTTCAGAAGCGGATTCCTCAAAATCATCTTCACTCACAACCTGGTCATTAGGCACCTCAATTACATGTTGATGTGAGTCGAACATACCCAATGACACGAGCTCATCCGTGTCCTGAATGTAATTGGCTCCGACTGCATCGTCGAAGAGCTCGGGTGGCTTACCAAGAGTAAAGATGTTGAAATCCGTAGTGAGGTTTCCAAAAGACAACCTCATCAAGCCCTTTCGACAATTGATCAAAGCATTAGATGTCGCAAGAAATGGCCTCCCAAGGATCACTGGAATTTTTCCTTGTGGGTTGGACACAAGTTCAATATCCAAGATGATGAAATAAATTGGGAATACAAACTCACCCACTTTAATAAGGACATCCTCCGCACTCCCTCGTGGAATCTTGACAGTTCTATCAGCCAACCAGAGGGTTGTCCTCGTTGGCTTAAAATCGCATATTCCAAGGTTGAGATAGACAGAGTAGGGCGGAAGGTTCACATATGCTCCCAAATCCAATAGAGATTGAGGAATTGTGACATTACCGATCATGCAAGAAACAGTTGGACAACCGGGGTCCTTGTATTTGACTTGCATGGGTTGTGTCAATATAGAACTCACATTGGCGGCTAAAAATGCCTTTTTGGGAACATTTGTTCTCCTCTTAACAGGACAAAGGTCCTTATGGAACTTGGCATACGGTGGCATTTGCTGAACAACGTCCATCAACGGAATGTTCACCTTTACTTGCCTAAGTACCTCAACGATTTTGTCTCAATGCTCATCGCGCTTTTTAGTCAACCTATGAGGGAAATGTGCCTTGGGACATAACTATCAAGAGGAGGAGTCTAAGAAGTGGGTTCGTTGATAGACTTGTGACCCTCCTCAGAAGAGTCACCAACAGGGTTGGATTCAGGCATTTCCACATTGTTTTCAACAACCTTTCCCGATCTTAGGGTATGGATAACATTTGCATGTTGGGAAGGGTTATTTTCAACACTGTGCACAGTCCGCCTAGCCTGAGTAGGTTGACCCCTGGGATTTACCACAGGTTGACTTGGTAACTGACCCTTCTCGCGTTCATGGAACTGATGAGCCAACTGGATAACTTGAATTTCCAATGCTTTGACTGTACTTTACATGCTCTGCATGAATGCTTGAAGGGTCGGATCACTAGAGGGGTCCTTTGGGTCAACCCGCTGAGGTAGTGGAGTTTGGTTAGAATAACCTGATGATGAGGCCGGAGGCGGTTGGTAATTACGGTGTTGAGACTTTTGATGTGGGGGTTGGTAGCTCGCCAATGGACGTGGAGGGTGATAAGGTGGAGGTTGAGGTTGAGCGTGTGAGCTCTGACCGTGGCCCCCACTAGGCCCCCAAGAGAAGTTAGGGTGGTTATGCCATGTTGGGTTGTAGGAGTGACTGTACGGGTCATTACGGGGCATATGTTGATACATCGCATTTGCATGCTCAGTATCCCTTGGAGCGTAAGCACAATCCAAGTCATCATGTCCCGTAAGTCCACACCTACTACATGCAGGAGTAGCGACCTGAGCTACAGGAGCTCAGTCCTACACTAAACTCTCAATCCTACGCATGAGAGCAACCAATTTTGCCTCAGACGTGATAGTTAACTCAACTTGATATGATCCAGCTTGACCAGAAGACCTGGCGGCTGGTGGCTCTCTCATGGTGTCTCACTCAAACGTACGTTCATCCATCAATTCAAAAGTTTCTCATGCCTCATCGATAGGTTTCATTTGGAAATCACCCTGACACATTGACTCCAACAATGTGCGGGTGTTGTAGTTGAGGCCCTTATAAACAATCTAGCACAACTACCATAGCTAAAGTCCATGATGAGGGCACTGCTGGAGAAGGTCATTGAACCTCTCAAAGAAAGCATGAAAAGATTCGGTCTTAGTCTAATACATTTGATGTATCTGGTGCCGTATCTGTTGAGTTTTTCTTTGAGGGAAAAATCTCTTCAGAAAGACGATCACAATGTCATCCCAAGACCGAATAGAGCTCGCCGGGAGGTTGTACATCCATTTCTTCCCGTTATCCTTCAACACGAAAGAAATCATCCTCAACCGGACTGAATCCTCGTCAAGCTGTTGAAGCTTGAGCATGGAGCATAGCTCCTCAAATTCACATATAAAAATATACAAATCCTCATTATTAGCAGTGAAGGTAGGAAGTATGCTCACATGTTGAGGTTTCAGTTCATAGTTGTTTCCACGAGCTGGTGGAAGAACTATGCAAGAAGGTTGCGTGGCCCGAACAGGATGGGGCCGAACAGGATGCATCCAAAATCCTAGGGTCAATGTCTACTTGCTTTTAGAATTTTGGCTTTGATTAAGAGTGATTTTTGGGGTAAAGGAAAGGTTGATGAAATCCCCCACCTTATCTTGTTTGGGACAACCCCTCTTTAGTAGCGTTTTGAGTCTTAATATAGCAATCAACTCTCCAAACAAACGCACACCTCACTCTTGTCCCGATGTACCTTACTAACTAATGCATGATCTAAATAGCGTGAATGAGAGATCGAGTGTACGTACCTCGCGTCAGCAATCGACAACAAGAATGTAAAGAAAAGAAAAGACAAATGCGTGCAAGTTCTACAAATCATGCCTGACCTAGATGGCAATAAGTCTAATCCTTTGCTTTGAGTTTTATGATCCAAGTTTTCTTAACAAGGGGTCATGGAAGCCAAATTAATTTTAAGCACTATAATAGAGCATGCATGGCATCAATAGTGACAGGAAACAACTTGAAATAGGCAAAGGAAACTACTGTAAAAACAAAATCGAAAATAGTTCACTCAATCCGCCACTGGCGGATGTAAATCCGCTACCAGCAGATCTTCTAGGGATTCCAAAACAAAAACGGAAACGTAAAAACAAAGAAAACCCCCACTGAAATGGCAAACTCGACTACGAAAACAATGCTCCTCGGCAACGGTGCCAAAAATTTCATTAAATCAGTTATAATACCGCAAGTGCACAACCACGTTGAAGCGGTGGCAAGCACGGGTCGATCCACAAGGAGCGTGCGCGTGTTAGGTTCACGATACTCGAGTGGGAAAAGAAAAGGAGAGAGATGCGATCAAAATTAAACTAAAACATGTAGGAAATGAGAAAACAAACAGTAAAACTAAACCCCTCGGAGGGTAGAGAAAGAACATGGAGATGAAAATGCATGGTGTAGTGTGTGTTCAAATGTGCTCATTAAAAACATGTCATACATGAAATCCATAAAACTCAAATTCAACTTTGCCTCCACATGAAATAAGATAAAACATTACCATTAAACCATACAAGACAATAATCGAAATGAAGCAAATATGTTCACATCCATAATGACTCATATCGAACTATGTCTCCACATGAAATAAGATTTATCACAATCATTATAACATACAAGACATTAATTTGGATAAAGAAAACATGAGCACATGCATACACATGTCTTGTTCTCTTCTTCCACTCCATCCTTATCCCAACCTCATCATTCCCCTTAAAATAGGCCCACTAATCTAAGCATTTGTTAAGCTTCACTCAAGAGCATTAGCAAATCAAAGATAAGAGTGAGATCCCATAAGATGGTGATGGAAATCATGTAAAGCTCAAAGGATTAAGATTAACACACACACTAATACATCACATGATCAAATCACATTCTTCTCCACCCTCAATGGGGATGGACTACTCTCTACTCATCTCTATACTAAAGAAAACATAAACATGACATGAACCCATAAAAGAAATTAAGAAGACAAGATTAAAAAAACAACAACATCAAAGAAATTGCATGATATGCTACTAATCATTCGATAACGCCAAGTTCTACATACACAAAATCGGCATTTAAGGCGCCGAATTCTGTGTAGTTCCAACACTTAGAAAAAAAAATTGCACCCTCTTCAGAGGCCTAATAGAACTCGGCAATGAAGAGGCCAAGGTTTGTAAAATAAGACTCGGCTCTACTGTTTTCGTGTTCATATATAGAACTCGACAACCACGTTGCCGCGTTCTGTAAAATAGAACTTGACGCTGGTGTTGCCGACTTCAAGTATAATAGAACACAAACCTAGTGTTGCCGAGTTCTTGTTAGACAATTTCGGGAATTAATCATTCATTTGACAATAAGTCAATTCCAGTTAAGCCAAAATTTGAAAGACATACACCACATTCAACCCATAGTAGTGCAAACAAAATTGCATACACATAATAAACGTTTCGAAATCACACACGGAACTATCATTAAAAGAGTAATATCGTTCAATATTATAATGATCAATAAAAAAGTCACCTTCCAAACAATTTCTTAAGTGATTCTAACCTAAGCGACCCCTAAATATCTTATTCTTTTATGGTGTGCCTGAGCACGTCCTCTCCCTCAGCCACGACCCCCACCTTGTGTCACAATTCATGCCTCTTCCGTAGCCTGAGTCAGCCCACCAGGGGTGCATCCAGGGCTTTTCGAGCGGGGGGGGGGGGGGGGGGGGCAAAAACCACACATAATTTTTTTATAATAATATTCTTTGTGACTTCATGTCTTGAAATTGCTTCATAATTTCTTCGTCATCAATAGACTGAAAAGCATCATTTTCTATGTACGTGATAAGACAATCATTCAGCCAATCATCACCCATTTGAATCCAAAGCCTAGTCTTGACAATCTTCATAGATGAGAACACTCTTTCAACAGTTGGAGTTGCTACCGGTAATGTTAAGGCTAACTTGATAAGCAAATAAACTAAAGGATACACCACATCGAGTTTGTTTTCGACCATCTTCCTTTCAAGAATTGTAATGTTGTGCAAATCTAAAAAGTGTGAAGATTTCCTCACATGAGCAATATAATTATCAAGTTGAATTTCAAGCATGGGACGATCATTCCCATTAAACTCCACCGGATAAAAGTCAGCAAATTCACGTAATCTGTATGTATCAAATGCTGAAAAGGTGTTACGGGGATCCAAACACGCCATACATAAGAGCAACTCGTTATTAACATCCGTAAAACGATCATTGAGCTCCTGAAGTTGAGTGTCAATTACTGCATAGAAAATGTCAACCTTGAAGTAATAAAGATGTGTAACTCTTCTATGCCCACGTTTTCCCCTTCCTCGAAATACTATTACACCTTCCATATCTGGAACATCTAACTATTGCTTTGCACAAAAATCACAAGTTTTCGCAAACAATGCATCCCACCTATTTTCTCTTAGTTGTTGTAAGTGACTTTTTGACACATTAACAAGCTCAATTGCATTCATCAAATATTGATCTTTTCTTTGAAGTGCTTGTGATTAGTGGTCAATTAGTGGTCACTTTTTCCCGAGTCTTAAATACTTTTTCCCGGGAAAAAGTGGTCAACACTTTAGTTGTAAAAGGATACACCACATCGAGTTTGTTTTCGACCATCTTCCTTTCAAGAATTGTAATGTTGTGCAAATCTAAAAAGTGTGAAGATTTCCTCACATGAGCAATATAATTATCAAGTTGAATTTCAAGCATGAGACGATCATTCCCATTAAACTCCACCGGATAAAAGTCAGCAAATTCACGTAATCTCTATGTATCAAATGTTGAAAAGGTGTTACGGGGATCCAAACACGCCATACATAAGAGCAACTCGTTATTAACATCCGTAAAACGATCATTGAGCTCCTGAAGTTGAGTGTCAATCACTGCATATGTCAACCTTGAAGTAATAAAGATGTGTAACTCTTCTATGCCACGTTTTCCCCTTCCTTGAAATACTATTACACCTTCCATACCTGGAACATCTAACTATTGCTTTGCACAAAAATCACAAGTTTTTGCAAACAATGCATCCCACTTATTTTCTCTTAGTTGTTGTAAGTGACTTTTTGACACATTAACAAGCTCAATTGCATTCATCAAATATTGATCCTTTCTTTGAAGTGCTTGTGATTAGTGGTCAATTAGTGGTCACTTTTTCTCGGGAAAAAATGACCACTAATTGATTTGTCCTTCACATGAGTTCATGGTTTTGATGAGTCTTGTCATATCTTTAGACACTTCTCATGCTGAGCCTATTCTTATGCTAATCAAGTAGTAATTATCTTTAGACACTTCCTATTCATAAAAATACACACACACAAACATGCTTACATGCATCATTCATCACTTATTTCACTTCATATGTGCACACACTCGACCATCAATTAGTGGTCACTTTTTCCCGAGTCTGACCCATTTTTGGATATCTTCTTTGGTTCTTCAATTGGTCACATGTCGTGCACTCGGATTGGTTATTGGAGTTTAGGCCCGGATCTAATTTACAAAATACTCCTCATGATGGTGTGGAGTTTTTTGATTTGCTTATTGGTCCTTTTGTTTATTCCTGAAACCTAAACATAAAACTCGCTACGTAGCATTATTTAGGTTAAAGATAACGGATATAAGACACAAATATATGCATTATATGATATCAATCAAACACCCCCACACCAAACTTTTGCTAGTCCCGAGCAAAACAAAGAAAGAGAAAAATGAAAGAAAGGAAAAAGCATACGTAAAACAGGGAAATCCTAACTCACTTTCGTAGAAATCACAATTGCACTTAGCATGTGCAACAAGACATTAAACCTCCTTGTCGCCAAGGAAGAGGAGTGTTGTTTCCTGAGGGTTTTCAGTGGATACACCCACAAAATCCGAACATAGATGCATTACTCAACCTAGCAACACGACTCGATGGACTCATTTTTGTCGATCATTGGACACGGTAATCCTATGCGCTGACTCTATATAAGTAATCAGTCCACACACGTAGCCTAATGAACCATTCATGAAAGTTAATTAAAGACTTAAGTGTAGACATGGGAGACCTTAACTTCTTAAAGTGATACATCGTGTAAAGTCCACTAAGGTTCTTTTTTTCTCTCTTTGTTTTTCTTTTTCTTTTTGGAGCATTATTAATTATCACTAGTTGGTGTTATATTCTCCCAGGGTCAGGTTTCGTGCATCATTGCCTATGAGGACTTACATTATCACGTACACCTTCCCCCAAATCTCCACATAGCACTATCCTTACTACCCGTGTAACGGGAGTTCGGTTTTTGCATCCCAAGTCAGATGAATCGAAAGCACCAGGTATTAAGTGAAAGGAATGTGTTCTAAATGTTTTACTTTTATACGTCAATTATTATGAATTGAATGTGCAAGCATTTTGTTCCTTGATTATGGTATTCGTCTTTTGGAAGTGTTAAAGAAGAGGCGCTTGGTCCTTAACCGTAGAGCTCTAAAAGATAATGGTTTACATAAATCAAAAGTTATTCACAATCATGGTAATTAACATGGAACATTAATAACCGATATAAGATTGTCGTGTTGGTCATCGATAGTTGTAGCTCTACAAATAATTGACGACACGAGTATATAAAAGAGGAAAAGATTACTTTTATATATTCAATAGACCTAACAAGTAAAACATTATGGAATTGTGTTTCGTGTCATTAATGTTTTTACTGTGTCTTGGATCCTAAGATATGAGACTTATATCTTTTCACTCAAGAAGTGCTTAATTTGATTATTGTCAAAAGCTACCAATGAGTGTAGTGATAACGGCAATAGTTGGTTGAACATGACTTATGCTGGAAAAGATAGCTAGTCAAACGATTGCCCCTCTTAATTGAGTGATGATATTAGTGGGCCCCTTGATAAAACAAAATTTAATGTGCACAATGTAACTTGAGTTAAGTTACATAGTTATAATTAGCTTAAAGAGATCAAGAAATCAATATAATACAAAGGTGACACATTTCTACTTTGTATATATTCTTAATATCATGAGGCAAGGTTCGGACACAAGTGGTGCACTTACATCACTAAATGGATCATGTTTTAGTTTGGGTTGAACAAAGACATCTATGCTAATTGAGTGACTATAATGTGTAGCTAGATACCGCTTATAGTCTAAGATGTTAAGTGTTTAATATCGCTGCCAATTTGGCTTAGATCCTCCTATAGGTCACACCACAAAACTGGGAAACAAGAGGTTGATTTTAAGTTCATATGATGTGTCGGGTTTCATGTGAAAATAGGACACATGTGGTGAATTAATTAAAATCAATATGTTATGAAAATTAACATAATTAGAATCATAATAAATTCATATGATGTATATATTATGGGGTGTAATAATTTAATATTACATATGATAATATATATAGGATGTGAATTGCTAAAAACCCCAAACGTTCAAATTTTGTTGGAAATAAATCCAAAATTTGACAAAGGTAAAATCGGGGTCAAACACGGTGAACCGTTAATGGTTCGGTCGACCGGTGCATCTTCGGATCGGTTAACCGAATAGGGAACGGGTAAACGCAATTGGTTGACTGAGATTGCCCAGAGTGCCTGGACAATCGGGTTCGGTTAACCGATTGGAAATGGTCAACCGAGAAATAGTATTTTCGGAAGACCGAAGGTGACCCGGTCATCCGATGACTATGTCCCAGGAACGATTTTGGTGGGTCAAAGGTAGACCGATTAAAAGACATGGATCGTCCGAATTCTTCCAGGGATTTTTTCTCATAAAGAATCAGTCTACCGAACAAAAACGATTCTGCCTGATTTATTAAGAGATTAATTAAATCATGGGTGGAATAATTCCAGATTTAATTAAAACGTTTTTTGTGGGTGATTATGTGGAATTTAGAGATTAATTTTAGGAGAGAAAAACAAGGGATCATGGCTAAATAATAGCTCTTGATAAGGATGTTTTGGGAGCCTATAAAAGGGCACATATTCCCACTTGTTTTAAGACTAATGCAAAATTCTTTCTCTCATTAATCTCTCCCTAATCATCACAAAAATCTCTTAGTAAATTTAAGTTTTGGGGATAAGATTCTCAGGAGCTTAAAGAGGGGTAATTAGCTTGATTCTAAACCTTGTTAGAGATTGATTGGCTAGCTCCTTTCTCTCTAACCTTGTTTAGAGTTTTGTGAACACTCGGAGGCAATTCCGTGGACAACATAACGTGCAACGCGACTCCGGATCTTCAAAAGGTTTTATAGAACCTTTAGGTATGATTCTCCTTTGTCATTTATTTTTATAAATGTAGGATTGCATGTTATTAGAATAAAACACAAATAGATGTACATAAAATTTCTGAAAATATGAAAATCGATCTTGTATGTTGTATTAAAATATTAAAATATATACATACATAGGGACACGAAATCCTACAGTGGTATCAGAGCTTTTAGTTCATATTTTCGACAATTAGACTACATAATTAATTTTAGTTTACCATCTACAATCAAAACAATTCATATTCTATGTCTTTTTCGAGTTTTCGATAGTTTTGTTGATTTAATTCTAATTGATTCTTTTGATAGTTTTAAATGTTTTTAAAACACATCATGTGAATGTTAGAACTAAGATTTAGACTTATATATGATTTATAGAATTTTCGTTTGTAATTAAATGATTATTTTATAAGGAATCGACAAAACGAAAAAGGCATATGTTTATCTTTCTTTAAATGTTTAATTTTAGAAATTGGATAAACAACGGTTCAAATATTTTATGAATTGAACTATGGATGCATAAAATCATTTTTAATGGATTTCAAATGATTTTAGAATTGTTTGATTTAGAGATGCATGATAAACTAAATCGAGTAATATATAGTATATGTACATGCGTTGCTCGAGTTCTCTAATGCAGGGATATGTGAGTTTATATGTTCCATCGAAGCCATGTGTGAATGAATGAATGAATGTGTATGTTATTATTATTCAATCATAGGGGCTTATGTATGTAAAAGCCAAATTTTATTTCTATGTATATGCATGCATATGAAAGGATTTTTACATAGGACTTGCACTAGACAATTTCAAAATTGAGAGATGCATGTTTATATTTTTGCAATATCAACATCCATGGTGCAAGAGGAAGACGCTGAAGAAGCACAAGGATCAAGGATCAAGGACGTGGGAACATATAAACTCACGCAATGTTTGTGTGAATGGATTTATTTATGTTTGTGTGCTTGATATATATGTGATTGTATGGATGAATGTTAGGATGTGTATAGATGATAAATATGCATGATCACCTAAATTCTAAAATCACATATAAATGTTTAAATTGTCCAACCAAAAATTAAGAGTATCTTTCTTTCTTATTTCATCCACTAGCAGCCATCGATCGAGGGATATTCTGCTCGCCCTTAGCGGGAGATAGCTTCCTCCATCTTTGGGAATAGTGGGAGATATAAGGTTGTCTATTGTTGTGCCACGAATAGATGTACGAGGTGTAATTCGCCCTTAGCGGACACCGAGTATATTTGTTTGTGAATACAATGGATAAACGTATCTCGTATCAAATGAAATAAGTTTTCTTAGCGAGACCCGGAGCCCTAGCTCGGTTTTGGGAAAGATAATTTTTCTTACGAGGATTGGTCATATTCCCTCCTAATTGAAATGACAAGTCATAAGAGTTTGAAAATGCAAATGTTGCGATATTTCGAAATGGTTATGATTAGAAAAATGTTTTCTTACCTTGATTTTATAATATATCTGATATCCCTTAGCTAGTTTATATTATAATTGATAGGATCTTGGATTACTGCATTTATGGACAAATTTTTATTTGCGGTATTATTATTTTAAAAACATAAAATTGACATTAAATCCCATATAATTTATTTTGTAGAAATGTTGAATATTCAACCTATTGTGCGATCTATGATTGAAAAACATTCTTTGGCAAATGATGGCTCAAACTTCATAAGCTGGAAACTCAAGCTCAATATCGTGTTAAAGTTTGAGAAACTGTCTCATATTTTGGATGGTGAAATCCCAAAATTAAATGAGAGGGCAACCGATAGCGAGAGAGAGGCAAAAGTCAAGTGGGAAGACGAAGAGAACCAGGTTCACAGTCTAATGTTAGCCTCCATGGGTGACTCGCTTCAGGCGAAATACTTGGATTCAAAACCCAAGAAGACCATGGAAGCTTTAACAAAGATGTTCATGGATAGTGCTAGAAAAGAGCGCTATAAGACCACCATCACACTCACAAGGTGCCACATAGCGGAGGGAACATCGGTATCCATGCATTTTCTCACGATGCAAGGATACCTTGAGAAGTTGTCGAAGCTCTCTTCCCCGATGCCTGATGACATTGCGGAAGATTTGATTCTTGGCTCTCTAGCCCCGTCCTACAAGGACTTGATTATGCACTATCATGTGCGTGAGAAAGGGGTGAGTCTTGAGGAACTTCACAACACTATCAAAACGGCTGAAGTTGACATAGGCAAGGGTTGGGACAAGCACGTCCTAGCCATCAATGGAGGGAGCAAGAAGATCACCAAAGGTAAAGGCAAATTCACCAAGAATACGTCAATCAAGAGCAATGGAGTAGGAGGTGCTCGTGCGAGTGCTTCAAGGGAGAAATCTTTGAAATCTTCGACTCCCAATACTGAGTGATTTCACTACGGTGAAAAGGGACACATCCGGCCAAATTGCCCCAAGTACAAGGAAGACCTTGACAATGGAATGATTTAACGTAAGCGCCCCAAAAAGGCCAAAGGTATATTTGTTATTGAAATAAATTTATCCACCTCTGTCCATGATTGGGTAATTGATATCGGATCTTGTGCTCACATAATTTCTAATGTGCAACTACTAAAGGATAGGAAGGAACTCGTGAAAAACGAGATGATTTTGAAGGTCGGAAATGGTGCAAGTGTTGCTGCAATTGCACAAGGTTCTGTGGAGCTTCAATTATCTAGTGGTTTAAATTTATGTTTAAAGAATGTTTATTATGTGCCTTCGATTAGCAAGAACATTATTTCTGTATCATGTTTGGATATGGATAATTTTAATATAAATATTTCAAATTCTTGCTTGTCTATATCGAAGAATGGTATTTTCTATGCAAATGCATTCGTAAGGAATGGTCTCTATTTGCTTGAATTGAATAATAAACAAATCTTAAACAATGATACACTCTTGTGGCACTATCGTCTTGGTCACATAAATGAAAAACGCATCAAGAAATTGCAAGAAGCTAACCTTCTTGGTCAACCTGATTTTAAATCATTGGAGACGTGCGAATCTTGCCTAATGGGCAACATGACCAAGAGGCCTTTCAAGAAGAAAGGACCGAGAGCGAATGACTTGTTGGATTTGATACATTCCGATGTATGTGGTCCGATGAGTACTAGTGCAAGAGACGATTTTAGGTACTTCATTACGTTCACGGATGACTATAGTCGTTATGGCTATATTTATCTACTGAGAAACAAAAGTGAATCCTTTGACAAGTTTAAGGAATTCAAGAATGAAGTAGAGAACCAACTCAACAAGAAAATCAAGTCTCTACGAACGGATCGTGGAGGTGAGTACTTAAGTACCGAATTTGACTCATTCCTAAAGGAGTGTGGTATTGTACCACAGCTCACCCCTCCCTGTACACCTCAGTGGAATGGGGTATCCGAAAGGAGGAATATGACATTACTCGACATGCTTCGATCGATGATGAGTCAAGCTGAATTGCCGCTTTACTTTTGGAGTTATTCACTAGAAGCTGCGGCTTACACACTAAATAATGTCCCATCCAAATCCCTAGAGAAAACGCCTTATGAGCTATGGAGTGGTAAAACATCTAAGCTTGATTTTCTCAAGATTTGGGGTTGTGAGGCCTACGTCAAGAGATTGATGTCGACCAAACTTCAATCAAAAGTGGATAAGTGCTTCTTTATAGGTTATCCTCGTGAGACAAGAGGATACTACATTTGGCATATAACCTCCAATCACGTGATTGTAGAGAGGGATGTCGTATTTCTAAAAAAAGAATTTCTGGAAAGAAAAAAAGTAGTGGGAGTAGAGTTGTGCTTGAGGAGACTCAAGATACACTACAAGATCATGATATGAATGGTGACATTCAAGATCATGAAGGCTCAACCGAGGTTCCTTTGGTTAGTGGGAGCATGAGTGAGAGACTCTCGCAAGAAATTGTGAGAGAAACTCAATCTTCCCCACCTAGTGTACATTCGAGAATCGAACACGAACCAATTCTGCAAGAAATTGTGGAAGAAGTTCGAGAAGTACACATAGAACCAAAAGAACTTAGAAGTTCAACAAGGGAAAGGAAGAAACCCGATATGTATTTGGGACTTCATGAGATCATGGTACTAGATACCGATGATCCCTCGACCTTTCAAGAAGCAATGGAAAGCAAGGACTCCAAACTATGGTTAAAGGCCATGGAATCCGAAATAGAATCCATGTATGACAATCAAGTATGGAACTTGGTTGACCTTCCTCAAGGGAAAAAATCATTCAAAATAAATGGGTTTTCAAGAGGAAGATGGACATGGATGGGAACTTGACAACCTACAAAGCGAGCCTTGTAGCAAAAGGTTTCACTCAAGTTCAAGGAATTGACTATGATGAAATTTTTTCACCGGTTGCCATGTTCAAGTCTATTCGGATTATGCTCGCTATTGCCGTATTTCATGATTATGAGATATGGCCAATGGATGTCAAAATGGCGTTCCTTAATGGGAACTTGGAGGAGGATGTGTACATGGTACAACCTCAAGTTTTTTAAGATCCAAAGAATAGCGAGAAAGTATGCAAGCTTCAAAGATCCATTTATGGATTGAAGCAAGCATCAAGGAGTTGGAACAAGCGCTTTGACGAAGAAGTCAAAAAGATTCACTTCGTCCAAAGTAAGGAAGAACCTTGTATATACAAGAAGGTTAGTGGGAGCCACATAGTGTTCTTGATCTTATATGTCGATGACATACTCCTCATGGGAAATCATATACCTTTGCTTGAGCAAACGAGAAGTTCATTGAAATCTGCATTTTCGATGAAAGATATGGGTGAGGCTCAATACATCTTGGGAATCATGATATATAGAGATAGATCCCGTAGACTCATTGGCCTAAGTCAACATACATACATTGACAAGGTCTTGGAAAGGTTCCGCATGAACAACTCCAAAAAGGGCAGTGTGCCAATGAGTATGGCTGTGCAACTCAAGAAGTCTCAACGTGCTGAATCACGTAAAGACTTGGAGTACATGAAAGATATCCCTTATGCTTCGGCAATAGGATCGATCATGTACGCGATGACTTGCACAAGACCCGATGTCTCGTATGCTCTAAGCATGACAAGTCGTCAACAATCCAACGCAGGTCCTGAGCATTGGACTGCGGTCAAGAATATTCTGAGGTACCTTAACCGGATCAAAGATAAGTTTCTTGTTTATGGAGGACAAAGGGAATTAATAGCCGAGGGCTATTCGGATGCGAGTTTCATGAGTGATCCCGACGATAGAAGGTCGCAATCAGGATACGTCTACCTTCTAAATGGTGGAGCTGTGAGTTGGCGTAGTTGGAAGCAAAGCACTACGACCGACTCAACCACCGCTTCCGAAGTAATGGTTGTCGCTGAAGCGAGGAAGGAAGGAGTGTGGATTAAGAAGTTCCTTGAAGAGCTTAGAGTAGTTCCCTTGTGCGAGGGACCCATAGAGCTATTTTGCGATAATAGTGCATCTATCTCGCAAATCAAGGATCCCAAATCACACCACAAAGTGAAGTACATGGATCGTAAGTACTTTGTCACACTTGACTTCATCGACGAAGGCAAAATAAATCTGTTATGGGTGGACACAAACAACAACATAGTTGATCCATTCACCAAACCCTTATCCCAAGCCAAGGGCGAAATGCATTTCGAGTCCATGGGTCTGAGGATCCATGTAGATTGGCTTGATGAGTGATTAGAGGGGGTTACCATAGTTATTATTGTTTTATACATTGAGAATGTATGTGATATAAAACTTTGATAACAATTGGGAGATTGAAAGGAATGTGTTCTAAAAGTTTTACTTTTATATGTCAATTATTATGAATTGAATGTGCAAGCATTTTGTTCCTTGATTATGGTATTCGTCTTTTGAAAATTCTTTCTCTCATTAATCTCTCCCTAATCACCACGAAAATATCTTAGTAAATTTAAATTTTGGAGATACGATTCTCAGGAGCTTAAAGAGGGGTAATTAGCTTGACTCTAAACCTTGTTAGAGATTGATTGGCTAGCTCCTTTCTCTCTAACCTTGTTTAGAGTTTGGTGAACACTCGGAGGCAATTCCGTGGGCAACATAGCGTGCAACGTGACTCCGGATCATCAAAAGGTTTTAGAGAACCTTTAGGTATGATTCTCATTTGTGATTTATTGTAATAAATGTAGGATTGCATGTTATTAGAATAAAACACAAATAGATGTACATAAAATTGCTGAAAATATGAAAATCGATCTTGTATGTTGTATTAAAATTTTAAAATATATAAATACATAGGGACACGAAATCCTACATTAAGTCCCCACGGACTTAATTTCCCGACTGATAGGAGTCGTGCGAGAAGAGAGAACACCACCTATTTATTATCTACATGGGAACCAAAACCCTACACTTAAAGTTTCACAACAAGATTTTAAGGGTCCCTGACTACGACAAACTTCCTTATACTAACAAACACGAATTATTTGTCTCACTAGGTTCAGGGTGGACTTCTTTAATTGTTTGAGTATTGAAACCCTAAGATTACTCACCCCCCGAGGGAAGCCGAGGGTGCAGCCTTACGACTCGATAAGACCTAAAGCCAGTATACTAGAGTCTTACATTTATCCAAAGTCTTACAAAATAGTTACATACAAATTATTCAAACGGTTTCCCTATATAGGTTCCTTGCATTGTTTTCGATTATACCCATACTACTGCATCTCCCACACGTTTCCCTTCTTCCGGAGTGCTCGTCTATCTTATTTCGGATTCGCATTGATCTTGGACCACCAGGAGGGAGGTCTTTTTATTTCGGAAGGCGTCATTGTGATGTTGCCACGATTTGGCCAAGAACTTACACCAAGAATGTGGATGAATATAGGTCGGTATGTCTTTCTGTACATTTGAACCTGATAATACGGGGAGACCAAATGTGTCGTGCTCAAATTTGCATGTATGTCACTACAAACTACTAGTACATGTGAACAGGAGACGTGCATTGCAATTATGTATCCACAAGTGCAACTAATAACTCCTTCAAATTTGACATGGTACTTTTTCTAATCATTAGCTTCCACCTGGTACATCAACTGATGGTAGTGAGTTACTGTATAAGAACGGGTCATATTATTGTTTGTCATCAACACGATCTGGACAGTCGGTACATATAATTACAACTCAACGACATCCCTTCTTTTGACAAAGAATTTGTTCAAACGAAGGAACATCATTAAAATAATGGTTGTAATTGGCATACCGCGTGCCCCTCCTAAGATATTGTTGAAGCTTTCTGACGTGTTTGTTATCATACATCCGAAATGCCAACCCCCATCGTGACAACAAGTTCATCTACCGAAATGGTCCTGATGTTGAATCGACTCGTGGACTGGTTTATGTTCCTTTGTGATAGCCTTCATTAGGTCTTCAAATTTCATAAACGAATGCGTTTTATCCGGTTCATAAAGCTTAGTTTGTTCTGATCTTTCCTTGCAGTTACTGCTTCACTATTCATGTGTCAGAGACAGAACGATGTACATGTCCCTTTGAAGGTGAATATGCAGCTCTTACACAAGCATTTATTCTGCAAAATCTATCCGTGATAATATACAAATTGGGTCGCCTGGTTACTCTACTAGACAACAATTGGAGGAACCACGTCGACGACTGCTTCTTCTCACTTTCTACAACAGCAAATGCTAGAGGAAAATTCCGTTTTTTGCATCCATGCCCACAACAATCAACAACAGTCCTATATTTACTATAAAGGTGCATTCCATCCACACTGACAACAGGTCTGCAAATTTCAAATCCACTAATTGAAGGTCCAAAACACCCGTTGAAACATCTCCTTGTCATGTTTTACCCGTACCGCCTCTATTTTGACAATAGATCCTGGATTGGTCTGACACACTACGGTCAGGAACCTTCGTAAATCCTTAAAATTCTCTTCTTTAACACCATAAATTCGGTTCAACGCTTTCTACCTGGCATGTCATGCTTTAGCGTAACAGATTTCAAGTGAGTATTTTATTTTCACCCTTTCCATTATCTCAATAGGGCTTATTGTAAATTTGGTTCTAACAGAAGGCATTATCAAGTCACAAATAAAATTAACATTGCATTGTTTATTATCATTTAGCAACATCAGATTGGAATAGGTGTACTCAGTGTCGTATGTTTTAACTTTAAAACTTCTACAACCTTTTGGATCAGACACATGTAGACACCATTTACAGTTATCCTCATCACGACAAAAACAACGAACAGTGTAGCATTTCATTGAAGAAACCACAACTGAGTACTGAACATATTTTTTAATGTGACACGACTGCAAAACATGAACTAAATCATCTTTCGTCGGGAATATTTGTTTATCCCAAAAAGAACGACCATCTGCGGTCCGCGAATCATTTCTTGATGGATTGCTCAGCATCAAAGAATGAGTGTACAATGATGGAATTTTCTATCCAACTGTCATCGTCGAAGATATCGAGAAGTTCATTGAGAGTTGGAACCATGTCGTTATTAGCAACTACATCATTAAGAACGTTGTCATCTTCCATATTTATGGATTGACCTATCACATATATAACATTTTGCGTCTCAAGAACTACTTCATTAGCATAAACATCATCGAGTTCATCTTCTACCGTAAATGGGGTATTGTAATCCCTTAATTCATTGGTGTCATCATCTCCACCACTATGCGTCTCTTCTTTCGGGCATTGAATTTCTAATCGATGGTAATGAATTAGGTCAACTAGTGGCAAACCAAGGCCAAAGGAGGCACATGAGGATGACGATCTAACACTGTCAGCAACCCCATAATGGATGTAATGCATGGTTTCAAATTGCGACTGACCAAGATAAGGATTTGCACTGCTTGAAGGAATGTCACATACATTTTGTGGTCATTCACTACCTGTCAGCAAACCCATCATGGTTGTAATGCATGGTTTCCTGGTATGCCAAAACTTGGGTTGTAGGATTTAGATTCATATTTAAATCTATTCCACAGTCCCAACCGGTCGACCCAACTTTACCACACTCCAAAAGATGAGTGTTGGTTGTCAGTGTAGGGTCAGGCATTTTGGGTTCAGCTTCTACATACACTCCAACCACGGACATCCATTTAAACAAACACATCATTCCATAAACTGACTCATTGTCGGTTAATGGAGCTAATGTCCAATCGTTGTTTAAAGGCATTTTTGCCGTCAACTTGACATCAAACATACTTTCTAGATAACAACATTCAGCTCTTATGACATTCACAAAATCCATATATTTGATGTTCAACGGAAGTAAAACTAATTTACGCTAGGACCCTGAATATTCTGTCACATGTCTGTTACATTCAAATTTCTCATTATACAAGAAAACCATCATACAAAGATCCTTCGGTATCCCTATCCATTCCTAACTTATATAAATTAGATTTAAAAATTTGGTCAAGTGAAATGGTTTTCTTGTATTCCTAATTAATTAAAAATTGGAAAATACTCAAATGATTTAGAAATTACCTCCGTCCGGTGTAGAAGTAAACGACTCTAAACTTCGAATAATCACTCCAACAAAATCAACTACAATACAACAAAAAATAACATTACAAATAATTCAATGATTATAAAACCACATAACGAACATAATAACAAGGCTAACTAACATTTTGTTAAATTTTTTGACAAAACATCCCCTATATTTTCATTTCTTTTCCTGCATTGTAAAAACGCTAACAATAATACAAACAACACTTCCAACTTCAAAATTATTAAAACCACATACATTATTTCCTCAACATCTAAAAAATTGTTAAAAACAACAACAATTTATATATCCTAAAACAACAACAATACGTAAAAAATCTTACAACAAATCCAACAAATTAACATTAACAACACTTAATATGATTTCAATCCAAAAAATCAAACCTAAATTAAACAATTTTTTAAATAACCAAGAATTAGGATTAGTCCTAAAAGAGTTCCTAAACTAACACAAACACTACAATCACATTGAAAACAAAAATGTACAACATTCTAATACATAAAAATGTAAGAATAACGGTGGAAAATGAAAAAATGGGTTAGGGTTTCGAAACCTTTCCTTTTTTTACTGGAGCTCGCGTTGGGGGGAGGGGGAGGGACGAATTGTTGGGCTGGTTTTATAACCCGACAGAACTCTGTGTCTCTAACACCGAGTTCACTTTTTTAAAATGAACTCGCCATTAGTGAGGTCAATTTCTGCCTAAAGGACTTGGTGTTCTAGAGGCTGAGTTTAGTAAGGATTGCCAGATTGGGAACTGCCTCTACGTTCCAAAATGCGGTTAAAATTTCCAAATAGAACTCGATATTTGAACCGTCGAGTTCTATTTGACAGAACTCGACAATGCTACTGCCGATCTTGGTTAAATGGAACTCGGCACTGTCATTGTCGCGTTCTATTAAATAGAACTCGGCAATACGATGACTGAATTCTATCTACCCTACAATCTCGCCTAGGTGGGGGAAAAGTTATCTAAGTGTTGGAATTCAACTTCTTAAACGCCAATTTTGTGTATGCGGAACTCGACATTGCCAGTGACGAGTTCTCCAAAAAAAATTCCTACAAAACTCGACGTCTCAGACGTCGAGTTCTGTATACATTACAAAACAAGACCCGTCGCCGCCACGTGGTGGTAGCGGGTCCAGTGTGAATTTTTTCTAGGGTGAAGTTTTATTTCAAAGAAAACCTTTAATATATGTATGAACAACCTTATATATATACATATATATATAGTAAATCCCAATTCTCATTTAAATACCTTAATTAATTTAATTAATTAATTATCGTTCCATATTTAATAATTTCAATTAACCATTCCCTTTTGGTGTGACCTTATAGGATCTATGTTAACTGGAAATAGAATTAAATACATTTTATTTCTAGCAAGCATATTTTGATTATCCAATTAGCACAGATGTATTGTAACAAAATTAACAAC
Organism: Triglochin maritima; assembly: GCA_963682175.1. Taxonomy (NCBI): domain Eukaryota; kingdom Viridiplantae; phylum Streptophyta; class Magnoliopsida; order Alismatales; family Juncaginaceae; genus Triglochin; species Triglochin maritima. The sequence continues at coordinate 11,727,472 of OY821785.1, forward strand.
ACACGATCCTATTAATTATGTCATAATTAAATAATATTATTTGTATTTATCATTTGCCTCATAATATTGTGAATAATAAACAGAGTAATTTCTGCATCTTTGTATTATTTATTTATTTCTCAATCTCTTAAAGTAAATGATAAAGATGTTCATGTGGCTGTAGAGGCTTATACAACTAGCAAGCTGTGAGTAACATGTTTGGTTACTATTTTATTGAAAAGTTTGTAAATAAAAATGTCATGTAAAAGCATGTGTGAGAAACTAATTTTAAATATTTTTGATTTTGTTATTGTTTTCGTACTAAAAAAAAACGGCTAATCGTTGTATAGGTTCTTTTGAAGGCCAAAAAATTAATATAGTTTAATATATTTACAATTTTATCACTAAAATACCCCCACCCCCATCACCACTATCTCACATCCCAAACAAAACCACCAAATCTCAAACATTCCAACCTGTCAACGACCCCGCCTCTCGAACCACTATTCCTGCTCGTTTTGACCGAACTGAACAACCCAACTTGTTTGGTGAAAACAAGGCAGCTCGTTTGGTGAAAATGACTCAGCTTGTTTGGTGAAAACGACCGAACTCATTGGTGCGTCCCATGGGGAACTGATGCATCCCAGCTTGTTTGAAGTAGAAATACAACCTAGTTTTTTTGGTAGAAAAAATGACCCAACTCATTTGGTAGAAAAAATGACGCGCTCGTTTTCTGTTTCCTTAAATAAGTAGTCTTCCACACCCTCTATGAACCAAATAAGTTCTTAATTAGAAAATATGTTAAATATAAAAGTTTTGTGTCTTGAAATATTCTTTGTAATAAGTCTTGAATTGCTTTATTTGGATATCGGAGGAGAGAGAAATGGAGAAGTTATTGAAGATTCATTGATTGTTCAATTTCAAAAAACAATCTGTCTTGAGACACCTTTTCACCCTCTTATCATTGAAATTTGGTAAGTCATAAGAGAAACAAATATGTGCTCATTTCGATTGTATTTCCAAAGGACCTGAAATCATCGAATTCCGTATTTGGCTGTGGATGTTATGAATAAAACGACTCACCTCGTTCGGGACTGGTTTAGAAGTGCTTGGGACTGGTTTGGGACTGCTCGGGACTGGCTTGCGAATGATCTTGGGACTTCTCAGGACTAGGGTCGGGACGAGTGCGTCCCGCGAGGGACCAGTGCGTCCAATGTGGGACTAGTGCATCTTCCACGCCATTTTGAGCCCATTAGGTTCCAAATTTGGGAATATTTAAGTAAAAACATTTTACAACTCAAAATCATCTTTGTAACGTGTCTTCAATCATCTTGTTTGGATATTGAATGTGAGAGTTATGCACAAATTACTGATGATCTGTCAAATTTCAAGTTTCCAAATATGGTCTGTCTTGACACACTTTTTCACCCCCGTATCATCAGAATTTGGCAAGTCGTAATAGAGACTAATATGTGCTCCTTTCAATTATTTTTCCAACGGATCTTGAATCATCAAATTCAATGTTTGGATGTGAATGCTATGAGTAAAACAAGTGATGCATCTTCCATGCCATTTTTGAGCCAATTAGTTTCCTAATTTGGAAATATGTTAAATACTAAAGTTTTGCGTCTCAAATTTGTCTTTGTAACGAGTCTTGAATAACATTATTTGGATATTGGAGGACAGAGTTGTGTACAATATATTGATGATCAGTCATTGTTTAGTTTTTAAATACGGTCTATCTTGACACACCTTTTCACCCTCATATCATCGGAATTAGTCAAGTTGTAAGAGAGACTAATATGTGCTCCATTCAATTATCTTTGCAACGGACCTGGAATCATGAAATTGTATGTTTGGATGTGAATGCTATGAATAAGACAAATGATGTGTGACGCTTCAGACGAGTGCATCCCGAGTAGGACTGGTGTGTCCACGCGGGACGCAAGACGGACTGATGTGTCTTCCACGTCATTTTTGAGCCACTAGTTTCCAAATTTAGAAATATGTTCAATACTAAAGTTTTGCGTCTCAAAATCGAGTTTTTATAGAGTCTTGAATCACATTATTTGAATATCGGAGGAGAGAGTAATATACAAATTATTGAAGATCTGTCATTTTTTAGTTTCCAAATACGGTCCATCTTGAGACATGTTTTTCACCCTCATATCATCGAAATTTAGTAAGTAGTAAGAGTGACTAATATGTGTTCTTTCAATTATGTTTCCAACGGATCTGGAATTATCAAATTCTATGTTTGGATGTGAATGCTATAGGTACAACAAGTGGTGTGACGAGCGGGACGAGTGTGTCCCAAGATGCATTGGTGCGCCAAGTGCGGGACGCCAGTGGGACTAGTGCATTTTCCACCCCAGTTTTGAGCCAATTAGTTTCCAAATTCCAAAATATGTTAAATACAAAAGTTTGCATCTCAAAATATTCTTTGTAACGAGTCCTCAATCGTGTTATTTGGATATCGGATGAGAGAGTTATGTATAAATTATTGATGATCTGTCATGTTTTAGTTTCCAAATACGGTCATCAGAATGTTTTAGTTTCCAAAGTCTTGACACACTTTTCACCCCCGTATCATCAGAATTTGGCAAGTTGTAACAGAAACTAATATGTGCTCCTTTCAATTATATTTTTATCGGATCTAGAATCATCAAATTCTATATTTGGATGTGAATGCTATGAGTAAAATAAGTGATGTGTGACGCGCGGGACGAGTGCGTCCAGCGTGGGATGCGAGTCAGATTGTTGTGTCTTCCACTACATTTTTAGCCCATTATTTCATAATTTTGGAAATATGTTAAATATGAAAATTTTGCGTCTCGAAATCCTATCTGTAACGAGCCTTGAATCGTATTATTTGGATATTGGATGAGAGAATTATGCACAAATTATTGATGATCTGTCGATTTTTCAGTTTCCAAATACGGTTTGTCTAGACACACGTTTTTCGGAAACTAAAAATTACGAGTAAAGATATGATTAAAATTGAAAGTAAAAATTATAGTATAGTAATGAAAATGACCAATCATGTTCTAAAAAGATCAAAAACTCCATTCACTTCCTTGTACCGCAAACTGTCAAATTATTTCTTCACATGGTTTCACTTGTTTTGGCTGGAATTATCCTACAAAATATTAAACATAAGAAATTATTTGTATTTTCGTATAATTTAAAATGTTGAAGAATAATAAAATTCATACCTTGTTTAAAGGACAAGTAGTCATGTAGTGTGCAACGAAGGTAAAAGAGGAAAAGAGTGGGTAAAAGATATTTTACCCCCATGTTAGGAAAATGGATGTACACCATTGGATTCTCGTCCAATGATTCTTATGTGATTGATTCGTTTTAAATGCTGCAAGTGCACGACGTCGGTGAAGACGCGGCAAGTACGGGTCGTGTCCATGAGAAGGTGTGTCAGCTCTGGTTTCTTCAAAGGCAAGTGGGAAAAAGAGGGGAGAAGAGATTGATTACACTAACTAGGCTAGACTATGCCACGCTACACTAGTACAAAACAAACAAAGAAGATGAAAGCACTAAATGAAACCAAACTAAGTGACTAATAGAAGAAGGTGGAAATCAGGAATGGAAAACCCTAATGGGTGGAGTGTGTGTACACAAGAAATAAGTGGTGATGAATGCATTCAATAAGCACAAGTGTAGGTTGTGTTTCTATGCACAAAAAGTACCTCATGACAAGACCTATGATCCAAATCACTAACCCAAGTGATTAATATGAGCAAGACAAGTTTATTATTAAGAACCTAAACAAGCATGGAATGTACCTAAAGATTATGGTAGAAATCATCAAGTTAAGTATTCTCTTTAATTCAAACAAGCATACTAACATTTCTCACATACGACAACATTAAGCATTCATTCCATTCTACATGACATGTATAAACATCAACTCCACCCCCCAAGGGGATGGAACTACTAACACATTACTAAGCTAACATTCATATTAAGGAAAGAAAACATGTTAATTAATTCTACGAAGATTAAAATAACAAAATTAACTATGCATGAAAGAGCTAAAGGAAGTAACAATTAACTAACAAAACATCTTTTATTGCTCACTCACATTTACAAGTCGCCTCTCTCCATCTGAGTTTTGCTCCAAGGCTTTACTCCTAGTAGAGAGGATGACCACCAAGAGATGAGATGTCTTACAAAGGAGGAGGAAGAGTTCTATTTATATCCATAAAAAATGGGGACAATCCCCCGGTATGGGACTAAACACATACCAAATATAGCATAAAACACCTCAATTACACATCCAATTGAAGACGGGTTGGATCCGGAGACAAATGGACCACCAATTGGCGGTTTGGATCTCCTGGATCCATCCCTGTTTCGTCTGTGGTATTTGTAGCTTTGTTTCTTCTTCTGTAGTGTACCATAATTGGTTGTGTGAGTTGCGACCCGAATCCAATTGTCAAAATACTCCTCATGAAGGTGTGGAGTGCTTGATTTTGCTAATTGGTCCTTTTGGGTTTACATTCGGGTCCTTCTCTCTTGCATCTTAGTCCATAAGTGTTGCAACTTAGTCTTTTTTGAATCCCTTCTTCTCAAACCTGTTTATTCCTGAAACAAAAACATAAAACTCGTACGTAGCATTGCTTAGGCTAAAAATAAAGAGTATAAGACACAAATATATATATAATATGATGTCAATCAATGATTGATCGTTTTATTTAAACCGCAAGTGCACGGCCGCGTTGAAGTGGTGGAACATACGGGTCATCCACTGGGAGGTGTGTCGACGATTGGTTTGTTCGAAGGCGAGAGGTAAAAAGAAGGAGAGAAAGGTTGGATACACTAAACTACACTAAGAGGCAAAAAGGAAATGGAAGAAAAGCAAGAAAACTAAACCCCAAAGGGGGTAGAGAAATAATGTGAACATAAAGAAGTGTGTGTGTGTGTGTTCATTAAGCTCCTCACAACATGTAGTGCATGAAATCATAAAACTACATCCAACTTTGCCTCCACATGAATTAAGATAAGACTACATCATTAAAACATACAAGACAATAATTGGAATAAAGCTACATGAACTCAAGTATAAAGACTAGACCCTACTATGCCTCCACATGAATTAAGATAAGACTACATCATTAAAACATACAAGACATTAGCTAAGGTAAAGGCAACAAGAGCACATACACTACAAATTGTGTTTTCAATATTAACTTCATCCATATCCTAACCTTATTATTCCCCATAAAATAGGTCCACTAATCAAAGCATAAGTTAAGCTTCATTCAAGAGTGAAAACTCATTAGATGGTTATGGAAATCATATAAAGTTCAAGGGATAAAGATAACACACACTTAATACACTACATGATTATATGACATATTTCTCCACCCCCCAAATGGGGATGGAACTACTCACTACTCATTACACTAACTATATTAACAAAAGAAAGCATAATACTGAAATGAAAGTTAACTAAGAAAGCAAGAAGTATTAAAGAAGCTTAAAAGGAAAGGAAAGACTAAACAAACATGCACAAATTAAATACAAGATTAAAAGAAACTAGAAGAATTATTTTATTAACAAATGACTTACATTGAAGGTAGCATTCTTCTCCACCTTGAGTTTTTGCTTCAAGGCTCACTCCTTAGTAGAGAGAATGCCACCAAGCAATGGGTAATTACAATGGAAGGTAAAGAGTTCTATTTATAAGCATAGAAAAAGCTAATCAGGGACAATTCCCCGATGTGGGACTAAACTAATACCACAAATAGCCTAAACGAACATTAATACAAGTCCAGGAGAAATTTAGGCGGATCCTGAGTAATATGGACCGCCAATTAGCTGTCCAAACACTTCGGATCGCGTTGGAATTTGTTGTGGGCTTTTCTTTCTGGTATTGTTGGTCTTTGATGCGGTTACTTGACTTGTTGGAGCTCCGACCCGAATCGAATTGGTAAAATACTCCCCATGATGGTGTGGAGTATTCTGTTTGGCTCTTAGGTCCTTCTGTCTTACATTCAGGTCCTTCTCCCTTGCATCTTAGTCCCCAGATCTCACAATTCGGTCCTTTTTCCCATCTTTTGGGTCCTTTTATGCTTCATCTCTTCAAACCTATTTATTCCTGAAAACTAAACATAAAACTCGTAACATAACATTGTTTAGGTGAAAGATAATGGATATAAGATACAAATATAAACATGAAATGATGCCAATCAAATACCCCCACACCTAACCTTTGCTAGTCCCGAGCAAAACAAAGAAAGGAAAAAGCATACGAAAAACAAGAAATCCTAACTCACTTTCGTAGGAATCACGGTTGCACTTAGCACGTGCAACAAGCCGTTAAACCTCTTTGTTGCCAAGGAGGAGGAGTGTTGTCTCCTGAGGGTTTTCAGCGGATATACCCACAAAATCCGAACAAGATGCATTATTCAATCTAAACACTCGACTCGTTGGAAATATTTTGTCGATCAATGAACGCAGTAATGCTACGGGCCGACTCTATATAGGTGATCAGTCCACACCTCTAACCTAATGAACCATTCGTGCAAGTTAAATAAGGAATTAAGTGAAATACATGGACAACCTAAACATCCTCAAGTGCTACAAAGTTTAAAGTCCATTAAGGTTCTTATTTGCATTACCATTTTTTTCTTTTTGTTTCTTTTCACATTTTTTTTCTTCTTTTTCTTTTTATTAGTTGGAGCTTCATTCTCCCAGGGTCAGGTTTCGTGCATCATTGCCCATGAGGACTTACACTATCACGTACACCTTTCCCCAAATGTCCACATAGGGCAATCCCTACCACCCGTGTAACGGGAGTTCGGTCGGCGCATCCCAAGTCAGATGACTCGAAAGCACCAGGCACAAAGTCCCCTCAGACCTACTTTCCCGAGTAATAGGAGTCGTGCGAGAAGAGAGAACACCTACTCACTTATTTCTTATCTACACATGAACCAAAACCCCTACACTAATGTCTCACAACAGGATTTAGAGGGTCCTTGACTACAACAAACTTCCTTAAGTTAACATACTCGAATTATTGACTCACTAGGTTCAGGGTGGACTTCATTAAATGTTTGAGCACTGAAACCCTATGATTACTCACCCCCAAGCGAAAACTAAGGTGCATCCTAACGACTCGATAAATCCTAAAGTCACAGTACTAGATATCCTAATGCATCAAATCAAGACAATTTTGGGAGCTTTCTTTTTACTTTGCCTCTCAACGGTTTTGCACATGCTAAACACACGCAAAACCCACAAAATATTTTCTTTCGCAAACACATTAAGATTTTGAAAGAAATGTGGAAATTTTAAAGCACTAGGCAAGCAAAAGAAGACAAGTCACCCAAGGATCATGGCAAGCAGATATATCGATATTAAATGCAGCACACTAACATGACCCTAAAAATGCGAACAAAAGAAAACAAAATCAAAAGAAAAGACTCGACTATGTACACACGTAAAACACCCCCCACACCTACTTCATGCATTGTCCTCAATGAATGTGAGCAAGATACTACATGGATTTATGCATGAAAAGGAGAGATCTCACCAACATGAAGTACAAAGGGAAGTTCAAGGTCATGTTGATGGACACAAACCCGAATTCCCTCAAAACCTGTGAGATGCTAAAGAAAGGATACAAATACGTGAAAGAAATGGAGCCCAAATACACAAGGGTTGGGGCTCACAACAATCGATGCTCATTGAAGGAGTCTTTTATTGTACTTTTTTTTCTTTTTCTCTTTTTTTCTTTTTTTTCTTTTTTTTATATAACTATATACAAACATAAGTTCTCATCTTCATTTTTCAAAAGACATCAAATGGGAACCTCAAGAGTGAGTCAATGCACTTGGAAAGGGAACATGACACCACGTGGGGCCAGAATACGCATGTGTGGGCCCCCTTCACAAAGAGCACTGATGCATTGCATACATTGCATCATATGTCTTTCATTTAGATTACTTTTGCATCAATAAATGCTACTAAGGTATGTGTTTAGTCTTATTTACAGAATACAGGGACCTGAATGCAATTTACCCACATCCCGAGCATAAACGCGTACAAAAGACTCGTTTCTATCATAAAGACCAAGTTCAAGTTTATCGGGCTTCAAATGGAAATGTATCCAAGCATAAAAGCATTCAAGACCTAATTACGAAAAGAACAAGGACTTAAGCACAAAAGTAGTCGGGGACTTAATTGCAAAAAGTGAAGGACCTAATTGCAAATCACGAGTAGCTTTTATTATTATGGAGAAAATATAAAGAAAAATCAATGTGGATCTCCAAATATATGAAGAAATTAATTCGGATCTCCAAAGATATGCAAGAATCAATCCAGACGCGCAAATGACATTGAAATCATACCATAAACACACAGGAAAAATCCGGGTCGATTCTGAGCCAAAAAGGTGGCGATTCCGCCGCACCTCAAGAGCAAATTGCGGCGAATCCGCCGCACCAAATTAGATTCATGCTCTAAAAATTTTACCGGTTGCGTGTTGACGCGTGTACTTTCTTATTTCATGCTTAGGTCCCTTGTATCGGCTATAAATAGCCCCGAGAACGATGTTGTGAGGAGTTCTTCCTTTTGTTCCATAATTTAGCAATAAAATTCTGTTTCTTTTATTTTATGTTTTTAATTTTCTTTTCTTAGTTTCTCTAGGACCCCTTCTCCCTCCCTCCATCTATGAGTTTCTAACTCTTTCCAAAGGGTGGAGGTGACGGATTTAGGGTGATGAGAAGAGAAAATGTTATTATTTTAATTTCGTATTAGTATGTTTTGATTACTTGAGTTTATGTTAAATCATTTATCATGTAATGCTTTATAACTAATATGATTTATTATAAGTTTCAGAATTCTCTAATCTAAACCCGATATCTAAACCTCCACCCAACGGAATTCACCATCTTTGTTCTTGTTTTAGTTTTATTTGTTCTTGTTTCTTGCTTTAGATAATAAAAACCAAAAATCTCAAAAACCCAATTTATTCTTCTCTCCTTCTTTCCCCCAATCGAAATCACACTAATAACAAATCTCTCCCTCCTTGTGTTCGACCCGTATTTGCCACGTCTTCATTGACACCGTGCACTTGCGGTATAAATTTAATTCTCATCAAGTTTTTGGCGCCGTTGCCGGGGAGGCGACGCAGATTTTGTTTTCTTTTGTTGATTTCGATTTTATCCTGTTTATCTTGTGCGCGATCTAAGTATTTGGATTTGTGTTTCAGGAGACAACAGAGTGCGCGGCGAAATCCGAGCACATTCTGAGCTAAACGAGCGGCGAAATCGCCGCACCTATAGAGCAATTTGCGGCGAATCCGCCGCACACTTGGAGCTTCTGGGCTTCAAACTTTTCTGGGACGCGACTCATCTCTGGGTGGACGCGTGAAACTACTGAAATTTCGAGAGCGGGAGGTGAACCCGACTGAGCATTGCATAGGTAACCTTTGTTGCCTCTTTTCCTCGTAATTTCTATTTTCAAAAAAAAAATCTTTTTATTAGAATTGCACGTGTTAGGGCAAAAATTCCATAATTGGCAATAATTCAACTCTGACCTAAAATTGGCAAAATTAGAAGGACTTAGTGCATGCATCATATAATATTTTGTTTGCATTATTCTTCCTAAATTCTTGCAAATTAATTCTTGTTGAAGAGTGCTGGAGGCAAGGTACGTATCGTGTTTTAACGATTGCATTTAAGCATATAATTTAGTTTGCATACAACCCTGCAATTGCCCCCCTCTAAAGACCATTGTTTGACTATCTTTGCTAGATTTAAGTTAAACTACCTTAAGGGCAACTCCGTAGGAAAAGATACGGTGGGGATTTCATCACCCTTCCGTGGCCCACAAATCACAATCCTAAAGTGTCACCCAAGCCTTAAAATTTAAAATCAATTAGACATTGGCCCCTAAGGACTCGGACTCAATTAAGGAGAAGAATTGGTTTGACTTGCTATGACCTGAAGCCGATCGAATTCAATTTGGTGTCTAGGAAGTGTTTTTGTGTTGACGAGAGTCTTCCAAGCGAAGTGGTTGTCTAATTGGCACCGACTCTGTCGGAAGCGCCCCCACTAGCTATACACTACCTGGCCAATTTGGTTTGATTAGTGAGGGAGGTGAATCAAGCGAATCAATTCGACTCAACCAGTTAGGAGTCGTCTAGATCTAAGTGACACTAGGTCTAGGATTGTTTGAACCGTGCTTGTTTGGGAAACCTCTGACCGACCTTCTTTTCTATCTTTAGAGTTAAGTTTCCATTCTCTTCTGAGTCATCTTCTTCTCACCTACTTATACGTTCTAGTCTCCTCCCCTTTACATTCTCTATTAGCATTTTAGGGTCGAGTCGAGAACTTGTGCTTGCTTAGCCTCCTAAGGGTAAGAGTACTTGACTCAAGAGTGTTTTGATGGATGGTTACATGAGCAACCATCCATATCATTGTTGGGACCATGACAATGCTTCCTGGTATTCTAAAGCCATGCAGGCTGGTGTGGCTCAGACTAACACCCCATATGGTTGGGACAATCCTAATTGTATAACTGAGCAATCTTCATATTGGGGTAACATGAGAGAGGCACCGACGGCTAGACCACAATCTAGTTATGTTAGATCATATGCTGGTCAACGAACTGACACATTACAACAAACTTTTGCCTCCTTCATGCGTTGGGCTGACAACATGAGTGCACCGGTGGCTCCAGTAGCCGTACCGTGCGACTGTTGCGGGTTGAGTGGTCATCTTATCAGGGAATGTCCTTATGTTCCCCCAGAGCCTGAGTATGAGCATACATTTTCCCAGAATGCTCGATATGACCGTTACACTTCCGCATATAACCCAAGAGTGATGGATTCGTGGGGAAACAATTCATATCCAAATTCTTATACGTCATTTTCACCCCAATATCCTTCTCCCGAATACCCAGAACTCTACCAACAACCCACTTCAAATCATTGGACTTATCCTCAGTCTACCAACACACAACCTAAAAATGTCCCGAGTTCTGACTCGAACCTCATAGTTGACCACATACCTGATACCTTGGAACAAGCTTTCCATACGTTCATGACAACTACTCAACAGTCCGTAGACAATATGGTATTACAATTGAGTCAAATGTTGCAGCAATTAAGTGAGGAAAGTAACTTTTCGTGTCAACATGAGGATTCATCTTTTAGTATCGAACCACCACCACATACACAAATTCAAAGCACAATCTTTCAAAGTCAAATTCCTAGTCAGTCTGAGGGACTTGGAATTTCAATTCACGATCACTTAGTGGAGGATTCGATTTATATGGACCAATTTCATTATGAGTCGGCACAAGATTGTGCCCTATCTTCTTGTCCCGTGGCCCTTGAGCCACATGATCGTCATGTTGCATCTCTTAAGGACTCACCTCTGGTGGAGCAAGATCTCCCTAGTACCCTCAATTTCAAACAACCTGGTGAGAGTCCGCCTCTCACCATTGTTCCTGATCATCTTGGAAATGATGGAACATCAAACAACCACATAGCTTATGAGGATATTAGAAGTGCCTTAGAAGATACCTTGGGTATGAGACCCACTCTTTGTTCGTCTGGTGAGTCGGACTTGCCTGACAAGGCTCTTGACCTCGCTCCGACGCACCAGCCAGTTGGTTGGAGAGTTTGGATCGATGATCATAACTTCAACACCGCAACGGGAGAAACTCCTCTTCCGTTGCCCCGTAATTCCCAAACTCTCGAGAGGTTCAAGCTCTTTCAGTTTGATCCTTTGAATGAGACGCCTTTGCGTCCAATTCATGAACCTCTCAATTCATCTAGCGTTTTTTGTGAAGGCGGCCCACACATGCATTTCCTGGCCCCACGTGGTGTCATGTTTCCTTTTCAGGTGCACTGACCCACTCTTGAAGTTTCCATTTGATGTCTCTTGACAAATGAAGATGGGAACTTATGTTTGTACATAGTTATATATATAAAATAAAATAAAATATATGTTGTATTTATCCCTTCTTTAGTATCTCACAGGTTTTTGAGGGAATTCGGGTTTTTTTCCATCAATAGAGCCATGAACTTTCCTTTGTACTTCACGTTGGTGAGATATTTCCTTTTTCATGCATAAATCCATGTAATATCTTGCTCACATTCATTGAGGACAATGCATGATTTAGGTGTGGGGGGGGGGTGTTTATGTATATATTTATCTATAGATCTGTCTTTTATTTCTAAAAAAAAAAATCATCAATGTTTCATGACATAGCTTAAGATTGAACTGCTAAAACCCGTGTACAAATTGCATTGAGTTTTTGTTCCTTATTATATAGTTCTGCTTGTAGAAATTGTGACATAAATCTAAGTTCCAAAGAAATAACCCATTGCCCTTTAAGACATGTATGCACTTAAATTGGATGAATCAAATCTTTGAAGTGGTTGATAAAAAGCAGAGGTTGAGGAAAATATACCGGGAAGTGTGGACTTCTAATAGCAATTAAGCCTTGAGGAAAATAAAAATAAAAATAAAGGAATAAAGTGAAGAAAACACATTTTGCAAAATGATTACAAAAGCCCAAGCCTTTGAGTCACTGGTCCGTAGGGGTATCTTGAAACCCGGTAACTTGAGTCTACCAGCTCGGGATTATCGACCAAACTCGCTACACGAATGCAAAAGGGTAAAAGTGTCAAAAAGCAAATGTGTTGAATCACGGAAGAAAAGAAAAGAAAAAATAATAATAATAATACTCAAGGCCCAAAGCTAAAAGAATGATCCATGCCATGGTTGATCCGAATGATACTTCACCACCAGAGGAGGCGTGCAAAATAATTCAAGTGATAAACATGTGTAGAAGGGTTAGTGGTGTGAATGTTGGAGGAACAAAGACCAAGTCATATTTTTAATGAGTTAGATTCATATAATGAGCATGCAAAAATTCTTAGTGAGATGTATAAGGTTGAGGTAGGGATATTGAGAACTATTAATGAAACGTTGATTTAGGATTTTGTGGGTATATCCGCTGAAAACCCTCAGGAGACAACACTCCTCCTCCTTGACAACAAGGAGGTTTAAAGGCTTGTTGCACATGCTAAGTGCAACCGTGATTCCTACGAAAGTGAGCTAGGATTTCCCTGTTTTTATTTTTCGTATCTTCTGTTTTGCTAGGGACTAGCAAAATCTAGGTGTGGGGTATTTGATGCATTGCATACATTGCATCATATGTCTTTCATTTAGATTACTTTTGCATCAATAAATGCTACTAAGGTATGTGTTTAGTCTTATTTACAGAATACAGGGACCTGAATGCAATTTACCCACATCCCGAGCATAAACGCGTACAAAAGACTCGTTTCTATCATAAAGACCAAGTTCAAGTTTATCGGGCTTCAAATGGAAATGTATCCAAGCATAAAAGCATTCAAGACCTAATTACGAAAAGAACAAGGACTTAAGCACAAAAGTAGTCGGGGACTTAATTGCAAAAAGTGAAGGACCTAATTGCAAATCACGAGTAGCTTTTATTATTATGGAGAAAATATAAAGAAAAATCAATGTGGATCTCCAAATATATGAAGAAATTAATTCGGATCTCCAAAGATATGCAAGAATCAATCCAGACGCGCAAATGACATTGAAATCATACCATAAACACACAGGAAAAATCCGGGTCGATTCTGAGCCAAAAAGGTGGCGATTCCGCCGCACCTCAAGAGCAAATTGCGGCGAATCCGCCGCACCAAATTAGATTCATGCTCTAAAAATTTTACCGGTTGCGTGTTGACGCGTGTACTTTCTTATTTCATGCTTAGGTCCCTTGTATCGGCTATAAATAGCCCCGAGAACGATGTTGTGAGGAGTTCTTCCTTTTGTTCCATAATTTAGCAATAAAATTCTGTTTCTTTTATTTTATGTTTTTAATTTTCTTTTCTTAGTTTCTCTAGGACCCCTTCTCCCTCCCTCCATCTATGAGTTTCTAACTCTTTCCAAAGGGTGGAGGTGACGGATTTAGGGTGATGAGAAGAGAAAATGTTATTATTTTAATTTCGTATTAGTATGTTTTGATTACTTGAGTTTATGTTAAATCATTTATCATGTAATGCTTTATAACTAATATGATTTATTATAAGTTTCAGAATTCTCTAATCTAAACCCGATATCTAAACCTCCACCCAACGGAATTCACCATCTTTGTTCTTGTTTTAGTTTTATTTGTTCTTGTTTCTTGCTTTAGATAATAAAAACCAAAAATCTCAAAAACCCAATTTATTCTTCTCTCCTTCTTTCCCCCAATCGAAATCACACTAATAACAAATCTCTCCCTCCTTGTGTTCGACCCGTATTTGCCACGTCTTCATTGACACCGTGCACTTGCGGTATAAATTTAATTCTCATCAAGCACCAGATGAAATGAGAGGTTCATGAATTGGACGCAAAGGCATCTCATTCAAAGGATCAAACTGAAAGAGCTTGAATCTCTCAAGAGTTTGGGAAATGAGGGGCAACGGAAGAAGAGTTTCTCCCGTTGCGCTGCTGAAGTTATGATCGTCAATCCAAACTCTCCAACCAACAGGCTGGTGCGTCGGAACGAGGTCAAGAGCCTCGTTAGGCATGTCCGACACACCAGGCGAACAAAAAGTGGGTCTCATACCCAAGGTATCCTCCAAGGAACTCCTAATACCCTCATGAGCAATGTAGTTGTTAGATGTTCTATCATTTCCAAGATGATCAGGAACAATAGTGAGAGGCAAACTCTCATCAGGTTGTTTGAAATTGAGGGGACTAGGGAGCTCTTGCTCCGCTAGAGGAGAGTCCTTAGGAGGTACAACAATAAGGTCATGTGGCTCAAGGGCCAGGGGACAAGAAGATAAGGCACAATCATGTGCCGACTCGTAATGAAGTTGGTCCATGTTATTCTCAATTGGGATCGAATCGTCCACCAAGTGATCGTGAATTGAAACCCCAAGTCCCTCAGACTGACTAGGAGTTTAACTTTGAAAGATTGTGCTTTGAATTTGTGGATGTGGTGGTGGCAGTTTGATATCCAAAGATGAATCCTCATGTTGACAAGAAAAGTTACTTTCCTCACGTCACGTAATTGCTGCGACATTTGACTCACTTGCAGTGCCATATTTTGTATGGACTGTTGAGTGGTTTCCATGAACGTAAGGAAAGTTTGTTTCAAGGAATCAGGTATGCGGTCAACTATGAGGTCCAAGTCAGAGCTTGGGAAATTTTGGGGTTGGGTGTTGATGGGCTGAGAATGAGTCCAATGATTTGAAGTTGGGTGTTGGTAGAATTCTGGGTATTCGGGAGGAGGATACTGGGGTGGAAATGATGTATAAGAATTTGAATACGAATTGTCTCCCCACGAATCTATCCCTCTCGGGTTGTACGCGGATGCGTAATGGTCATAATGAGCATTTTGGGAAAATGTGTGCTCATACTCAGGTCAGGGGCAATATAAGGACATTCCCCTATAACATGACCATTCAACCCACAACAGTCACATGGTACGGCTATTGGAGCCACCGGTGCACCCATGTCATCTACCACATGCATGAAAGAGGCCAAAGGTTCTTGTAATGTCTCAGATTGATGACCAACATATGATCCGACGTAACTAGATGGTGGTCTAGCAGTCAGTGCCTCTCTCATACTACCTCAATATGAAGATTGCTCAGTCACACAATGAAGATTGTCCCAACCATACGAGGTGTTCGTCTGAGCCACCCCAGGTTGCATGGGTCCGGAATGCCAGGACGAATTGTCCTAGTCCCAACTATGATATGGATGGTCGCCCATGTAACCATCCATATCCACAAAGAACTCTAGAGTCGACCACTCTCACCACCACGAGGCCAAGCTCGCAAAAAGTGTTCGACTCGACCCTAAAAATGCTACCAGAGAGTGTAAAGGGGAGGATACTATAACGTAGAAGAAGGTGAGAAGAAGATGACTCAGAGGAGAAGGGAAGAATCCCTAAAGCTAGCGTGGGTAACGGAAGAGGGTAGAAGCCTAATCTAGCAAGCACGGCTCAAACAATGTAAGGGAATGGGTCCTTAGGCTAGACGACGCCTAACTTTGAGGTCACTAGCCTCGACACGCCTCACCTCCCTACAACGAGGACCACAATGCCTAGTAAGTGATACCAGATTCGGAGATCCAGTACCTCCTACTATCGACAAGGTAGGCAACGTCGATCAGGTCATGACGGTCTCAACTAGATTACTCTCCTAGTGCGTCCGCAATCATTAGGGCCAATGTCTACTTGCTTTTAGTTAAGGCTTGATTAAGAGTGATTTTCGGGGCCAAGGAAAGGGTGATGAAATCCCCCACCTTATCTTTTATGGGACAGCCCCTCCTTAGTAGCGTTTTCAGCTTAAATCTAGCAATCAATCACTCCAATCAAACGCTCAACTCACTCTTGTCCTGATGCACCTTACTAACTAATGCATGATCGAAACATGCATGAATGAGAGATTTGGGTGCACGTACCTCACGCCAGCAATCAACAACAAAATGTAAAGCAAAGAAAAGACAAATGCATGTAAGGTCTACACATGATGCATGACCTAGATGGCAAGAAGTCTAATCTTTTGCTTGGAGTTTTATGGTCCAAGTTGATTAAAGGGGATTGGTTTGATGATCTGGGAGCAAACTAGAGGTCATAGCATGCAAAATAGGGCTCCCAGATAACAATAATGAACTAATCAACTACCAGAAGAAAACTGAGAGTCAGAAACCCTCACCAGGCCGCCAATTGGCGGTCTGAGACCGCTGATTGGCGGTCCTTTTAGGTCTTCTGTTCCTCAAATTTGTCCAGTAGCCTCCCCTTGATCTGATGGTTCCCTGAAACTAAGAAAAACTGGAAACAAAAAATTAAAAACCCCTCGAATCGTCCAAACCAACGTCTGGACAGAGCACCTCCCCGGCAACGGCACCAAAAACTTGATTGGTCGTTTTATTTAAACCAAGTGCACGGCCGCGTTGAAGCGGTGGCAAATACGGGTCGTCCACTGGGAGGTGTGTCGACGATTGATTTGTTCGAAGGCGAGAGGTAAAAAGAAGGAGAAAAAGGTTGGATACACTAAACTACACTAAGATGCAAAAACGAAATGGAAGAAAAGCAAGAAAACTAAACCCCAAAGGGGGTAGAGAAATAATGTGAACATAAAGAAGTGTGTATGTGTTCATTAAGCTCCTCACAACATGTAGTGCATGAAATCATAAAACTACATCCAACTTTGCCTCCACATGAATTAAGATAAGACTACATCATTAAAACATACAAGACAATAATTGGAATAAAGCTACATGAACTCAAGTATAAAGACTAGACCCTACTATGCCTCCACATGAATTAAGATAAGACTACATCATTAAAACATACAAGACATTAGCTAAGGTAAAGGCAACAAGAGCACATACACTACAAATTGTGTTTTCAATATTAACTTCATCCATATCCTAACCTTATCATTCCCCATAAAATAGGCCCACTAATCAAAGCATAAGCTAAGCTTCATTCAAGAGCATTAGCATATCAAAGATAAGAGTGAAAACCCATTAGATGGTTATGGAAATCATATAAAGCTCAATGGATAAAGATAACACACACTTAATACACTACATGATTGTATCACATATTTCTCCACCCCCCAAATGGGGATGGAACTACTCACTACTCATTACACTAACTATATTAACAAAAGAAAGCATAATACTGAAATGAAAGTTAACTAAGAAAGCAAGAAGTATTAAAGAAGCTTAAAAGGAAAGGAAAGACTAAACAAACATGCACAAATTAAAAGACAAGATTAAAAGAAACTAGAAGAATTATTTTATTAACAAATGACTCACATTGAAGGTAGCATTCTTCTCCACCTTGAGTTTTTGCTTCAAGGCTCACTCCTTAGTAGAGAGAATGCCACCAAGCAATGGATAATTACAATGGAAGGTGAAGAGTTCTATTTATAAGCATAGAAAAAGCTAATCGGGGACAATCCCCCGATGTGGGACTAAACCAATACCACAAATAGCCTAAACGAACATTAATACAAGTCCAGGAGAAATTTGGGTGGATCCTGAGTAATATGGACCGCCAATTGGCGGTCCAAACACTTCGGATCGCGTTGGAATTTGTTGTGGGCTTTTCTTTGTGGTATTGTTGGTCTTTGATGCGGTTACTTGACTTGTTGGAGCTTCGACCCGAATCGAATTGGTAAAATACTCCCCATGATGGTGTGGAGTATTCTGTTTGGCTCTTAGGTCCTTCTGTCTTACATTCAGGTCCTTCTCCCTTGCATCTTAGTCCCCAGATCTCACAATTCAGTCCTTTTTCCCAGCTTCTGGGTCATTTTATGCTTCATCTCTTCAAACCTATTTATTCCTGAAAACTAAACATAAAACTCGTAACATAACATTGTTTAGGTGAAAGATAATAGATATAAGATACAAATATAAACATGAAATGATGTCAATCAATCAAATACCCCCACAACTAACTTTTGCTAGTCCTGAGCAAAACAAAAAATGGAAAAATGAAAGAAAAGAAAAAATCATTCGTAAAACAGGAAAAATCCTAACTCACTTTCGTAGGAATCACGGTTGCGCTTAACATGTGCAACAAATCGTTAAACCCTCTTGTTGCCAAGGAGGAGGAGTGTTGTCTCTTGAGGGTTTTCAACGGATATACCCACAAAATCCGAACATTGATGCGTTATTCAATCTAGAAACTCGACTTGATGGACTCATTTGTATAGATCATTGGACAGGGTAATCCTATGGGTCGACTCTATATATGTATCCAGTCCACACACCTAGACTAATAAATCATTCGTGCAAGTTAATTAAGGACTTAAGTGAAAGACATGGACAACCTTAACATCCTCAAGTGATACAAACTCCAAAGTCCATTAAGGCTCATATTTGCGTTACCAAATGTTATTTTATTTTTTTCTTTTTGTTCTTCTCTTCTTCTTCTTTTTTCTCTTTTTTTTACTAGTTGGTGTGTGATTCTCCCATGGTCAGATTTCGTGCATCATTGCCTATGAGTAGTTATACTATCATGTACACATTTCCCCCACATCTCCACAAAGGGAAATCCCTACCACCCATGTAACGAGATTTCGGTCGGTGCATCCTAAGTCAGATGACTCGAAAGCACCTGGCACAAAGTCCCCTCGGACCTAATTTCCCGAGTGATAGAAGCAGGAGCACTTATTTCTTATCTATACATGAACCTAAACCCTACACTTATTGTCTCACAATAGGAGTTAAAGGGCCCTTAACTACAACAAACTTCATTATATTAACAAACACGAATTATTCAACAAACTAGGTTCACGGTGGACTTCTTTAATTGTTTGAGTACTGAAACCCTATGATTAAGCGCCCCCCGAGGGAAGACCGGGGTGCATCCTTACAACTAGATAAGACCTAAGTCCGGTATACTAAATATCCTAATGCATCATCTTCAAGACAATTTTGGGAGCTTCCTTTTACTTTGCCTCTCAACAGTTTCCCACATGCTAAACACACTCAAAACCGACAAAACATTTTCCTTTGCAAACACATGAAGATTTTGAAAGAAATGTAAAAATTTAAAGCACTAGGCAAGCAAAAGAAAACAAGTCACCCAAGGATCATGGCAAGCAGATATATCGATATTAAATGCAGCACACTAACATTACCCTAACAATGCACACAAAAGAAATCAAAATCAAAGAAAAAGACTCGACTATGTACACTCGTAAAACAGCTCTCACACTTACTTCATGCATTGTCCTCGATGAATGTGAGCATAATACTACATGAATTTGTGCATGAAAAAGAAAAGATTTCACCAACGTGAAGCACAAAGGGAAGTTCATGGTTATGTTGATGGACACAAACCCGAATTCCCTCAAAACTTGTGAGATATTTAAAAAGGGAGACGAAAACGTGAAATACACAAGGGTTGGGGCCCACAATAAACAATGCTCACTCATGGAGTCTTCCTTCTTTTTCTCTATTTGTTTTTTTCAAATATAAAAATGTACAAACATGAAATCTCAGTCATTCATGCATGAACATGAATGGTTGAGTGCGAGAGAAGTTCATGAAGGAACATGATCTCCTCAACTTCAGCTGGTGCCCCCTCCAAGTATGGTTTGAGGCATTATCCATCAACTTTGAACCCATCCTCATTCCCTTGGTTCAAAATTTCAACTGCTCCATGAGGAAATACAATTTGCACAATAAAAGGGTCAAACCAGCGACTGCGGAGCTTACCTGCAAACAGATGAAGTCGGAAATTGTAGAGCAACACCTTTTGCCCGGACGTAAACACCTATCACATTATCATGCGATCATGAAACATCTTGGCTCGGAACTTATGGATTTTGGCATTTTCATACGCATCATTGTGGAGCTCTTCTAGTTCCACAATGTCGAGTTTACATTGCACCCCTTCTTAATCAAGATCCATATTAAGGTTCTTAATCGCCCAGAAAGCATGATGCTCAAGCTTGACGGGTAGGTTGCAAGCCTTGTCGTACACTACCTGATATGGCGACATACCCAAATTGGTCTTAAACACGGTGCAGAAAGCCCACAACGCATCATTCGACTTAGTCGATCAATCCTTCCTCAAGGAATTATCCGTCTTCTCAAGGATTTGCTTTAATTGACGGTTAGAGACTTCGACTTGCCCACTAGTTTGCGGATGATATGGGGTCGCAAGCTTGTGGGTGATTGAATACTTCCTCATAAGTGCTTCAAAGGAGTGATTACAGAAGTGGGTACCTCTATCGCTAAATATGGTATGAGGAGTACCTAATTGCGCAAAATGTCCTTTAAAAATTTGGTGACCACCTTGTTGTCATTGGTCTTTGTGGGGATAGCCTCTACCTACTTAGACACATAGTCAATGGCCACAAGAATGTAAACATTCCTGAACGAATTCAGGAAAGGTACCTATCACATTGCTTACAAAATTCGTAAGCATCTTTGAAAAGAGAAGGCTAGTAGAATCCAGATTGGAGCACCTTGGTGGTAGTTTTCTTTGCTCCAAATGTCCTCCACATGCCTCAGAGTGGAAAAATAGGAGTACACTTTGGAACTCGTCATTTGGGATGCACCATTTGAAAATTTGGTCAGAGCAGTATTTGAATAGATAGTGGTCGGCCCAATGAAAGAATTTGTCATAAGATCTAAATTTGGTTTGGTCAGATTTTGACAAACCCACAGGAAGGTGCTTGGTCATGAGGTAGTTCACGATGTCGGCAAACCAAGGGTTATCTCTGATCGTGAATAATTGCTCGTCATGAAATTTGTCATTAATAATTTAGTCTTGTGGGTTGGTTGTCTCAAGACGAAACAGGTGGTCCACTACAACATTTTCACACCCTTTTTTTTCCCGAATCTCGAGATCAAATTCTTGTAACAACAAGATCCATCTCAAGAGTCAAGATTTTTCTTCTTTCTTCGCCATGAGGTGCTTGATGGATGTGTGATCGGAATAGATAATCACATGGGAGCCAATCAAGTATGACCGGAATTTCTCCAAAGCGAATATGATTCGCTAAGAATTCTTTCTTGGTCACAGTGTAGTTCAAATGGGCATCATTAAGTGTTCTACTGACATAGTAGATCACATGATGCAATTTGTCCAATCGTTTCCCAAGCACTGCTCCCACAGCGAAGTCAAATGCATCACACATTAACTCGAAGGGTTCAGTCAACACCGGTGCCTTAATTATGGGAGCTAAAGTCAACCTTTCTTCAAGGTCAAAACACATGGTGGTAATCCGGTGGGAACTCAAAAATGACATACTTAGCCAACAAGCAGGTGAGAGGTCGAGCAATTTTGCTAAAATCCTGAATGAATCGTCGATAGAATCTTGCATGCCCCAAAAAGGCGTGGATATCCTTCACATTACGTGGTGGTAGGAGATTAGCAACAAGACCCACTTTGGCAGGATCGACCTCAATTCCCATACTTGAGACCACATGTCCAAGTACAATCCCTCACTTCACCATGAAATGACATTTCTCCCAATTGAGAGTGAGGTTCTTCTCACAGCATCGCTTGAGGACAAGGCTCAAGTGACGAAGGCACTCATGAAAGGAAGCGTCAAATATGGAAAAGTCATCCATGAATATCTCAAGGAAACGCTCTACCATATCAGAGAAGATGTTGATCATACACCTTTGGAATGTTGTTGGCGCATTATATAACCCAAATGCATGCGACGGTAGGCAAACGTGCCAAAGGGACAAGTAAATGTGGTTTTCTCTTGATCCTCGGGGGAATTTGGTTGTAGCCAGAGTATCCATCAAGAAAACAATAATACTCATGTCCAGCAACCTTTCCAACATCTGATCAATGAATGGCAACGGGAAATGATCTTTCCGCGTTGCCGCATTGAGCTTGCGATAATCAACACAAACTCGCCAACAAATTTGCAGACGTGTTGGTATAAGCTCATTATGCTAATTCTCAACAACCGTGACGCCTGACTTTTTAGGAACCACATGGACAGGACTCACCCACGAACTATCAGAAATAGGATAGATTATACCATTATCCAAGCACTTAAGAACCTCCTTTCGGACGACTTCTTTCAGCACATGATTCAATCTTCGTTGTGGGTCCCAGTGGGGCCTAGAATCCCTTCCATGTGGATCTGATGCTGAACAATATTAGGGCTAATTCCCTTGATGTCCTTCAAGGACCACCCGATAGCCTCTTTGTTTTCAAAGAGCACTTTTTTGAGGGAAACCTCTTGATCTTTTGCAAGATCAGAAGCAATAATGAGTGGTAAGGTCTCATTATCCTTTAAAACGATGTATTTTAGGTTATCAGGGAGCGGTTTAAGCTCGACCAAAGGTGGGTCCTTATTGGATTCGGAGTTAATTTCAAGTGTCTCAAGGGCCACAGGGTAAGAGGAGCAGGCACCCAGATGTGCCTCCTCATCCAGAAGTTCACAGACAGATTCCTCAAAATCATCTTCCCTCACAACCAGGTCATTAGGCACCTCAATAATATGTCGATGTGAGTCGAAAATGCCCAATGACTCGAGCTCATCCGTGTCCTGAATGAAATCGGCTCCGACAGTATCGTCGAAGAGCTTAGGTTGCTTACCAAGAGTAAAGATGTTGAAATCCGCCGTGAGGTTTCCCAAAGACAATCTCATCAAGCCATTGCGACAATTGATAAAAGCATTAGATGTCGCAAGAAATGGCCTCCCAAGGATCACTGGAATTTGTCCTTGTGGGTTGGACACAGGTTCAGTATCCAAGATGATGAAATGAACTGGGAATACGAACTCACCCACTTTAATAAGGACATTCTCCACACTTCCTCGTGGAATTTTGACGGATCTGTCAGCCAATTGGAGAGTTGTCCTCGTTGGCTTAAGATCGCTTTTTCCAAGGTTGACATAGACAGAGTAGGGCAGGAGGTTCATAGATGCTACCAAATCCATTAGAGCTTGAGGAATTGTCACGTTACCAATCATGCAAGAAACAGTTGGACAACCGGGGTCCTTGTATTTGACTTGCATGGGTTGTGTCAATATTGGGCTCACATTGGCGGCCAGAATTGCCTTTTTGGGAACATTTTTCTCCTATTAACGGTACAAAGGTTCTTAAGGAACTTGACGTACGGTGGCATTTGCTGAACAACGTCCAACAACGAAATATTCACCTTGACTTGCCTAAGTACCTCAATGATTTTGTCCCAATGCTCATCACGTTTTTAGTCAACCTATGAGGGAATTGTGCCTTGGGGACATAACTATCATGAGGAGGAGTCTCAGAATTGGGTTCCTTGAAAGACTCATGACCCTCCTCGGAAGAGTCACCAACAGGGTTGACTTCTCTTCCACATTGTTGTCAACAACTCTTCCCGATCTTAAGGTATGGACAACATTTGCATAATGGGAAGGGTCACTTTCAATATTGTGCACATTCTGCCTAGCCTGAGCAGATTGACCCCTGAGATTTACCACAGGTTGACTCGGTAACTGACCCTTCTCACGTTCATGGAACTGATGAGCCAACTGGCTAACTTGCATTTCCAATGCTTTGACCGAATTGTTGCTGGCCGAAAGCATGGTTTGTGTTTTCCACATGAACGCTTGAAGGGTTCATTTTAGAGTGGGGTCCTTCGGGTCAACCTGCTGGGTAGTGGAGTTTGGTTAGAATAACCTGACAATGAGGCATGAGGAGGTTGGTAATTATGGTGATGAGACCTTTGATATGGGGGTTGGTACGTCGCCGATGGGCGTTGAGGGTGATAATGTGGACATTGAGGTTGAGAGGGTGGGCTCTGACCGTGGCCCACACTAGGCCCCCAAGAGAAGTTAGGGTTGTTATGCCATCCCGGGTTCTAGGAGTGATTGTACGGGTCATTACGGGGCCTCTATTGATACATCACATTTGCATGCTAAGTATCCCTTAGAGGTTGTACATTCATTTCTTCGTGATATCCTTCAATGCAAAAGATATCATCCTCAACCAGACTAAATCCTCGTCAAGTTGTTGAAGCTTGAACATGGAGCATACCTCCTCGAATTCACGTATAAAAATATGTGGATCGTCCTTATTGGCAGTGAAGGTAGGAATCATGCTCACATATTGAGGTTTCAGCTCATAGTTGTTCCCGTGAGCCAGCGGGAGAACTATGCAAGAAGGTTGCGCGTCCCGAACAGGATGGGTCCGCTCTCACAAATTCATCGGCCTATCCTGTCGAGTTAAAGGTGGTGGTGCACCCAGAGCTCGATCCTGACCGAGATCCTCTTCCTCTAGATTAAGAGGAGGAGGAGGAAGAGGTCTACGTGGTGGTGGGATTGGACTGAGGTAATCCACATATGGATATTGATATGGAATTGGATATGCATGTGAGGACTCGGCCTCATGCTACAAAGGAGCACGAGGCGGAGATGGTCGATCACCTAGACCCTCCATCTCAGAAAAATGCACTCTCTCAAGTCGAGCGCTCTCACCAGAACAAGCCCAACCTCTCATAAAACGCTCAACTCGACTCTAAAACAACAAACAACAGATGGTGTAATTAGAGGAGGAGACTATAACGAAGAACATAGAGGAGGAGAAGACTCAGATGAGAAAGTAAGAATCCCCAGAGCTAGCGTAGGAAGTGGGTGAAGGTAGAAGCACACTAGCAAACAAGGCTCAAATAGCTTATGATTATAGGTCCTTAGGCTAGAGGACGCCTAACTTCGAGATCACTAGTCTCGACACGCCTCACCTCCCTACAACGAAGACCACAATGCCTAGCAAGTGATACCAGATCTGGAGATTAAATACCTCCTACTATCAACAAGGTAGACGACGCCGATCATGTCATGACAGTCTTAACTCGATCACTCTCCTAGTGCGTCTGAAATCCTTAAGGTCAATGTCTACTTGCGTTTACCAATTAGGCTTTGATTAGTGTGATTTTTGGGGCTAAGGAAAGGGTGATGAAATCCCCCACCTTATCTTGTATGGGTCAACCCCTCCTTAGTAGCGTTTTGGAGTCCTAATCTAGAAATCAACTCTCCAAACAAACACTCAACTCACACTTGTTTCAATGCAATTCCTACTAACTAATGCATGGTCATACAAAATGCATGAATGAGGGTAGGAAGTGCGTACCTCACGCCAGCACTCATCAACGGAAAGTAAAGCTAAAACAAAAGACAATCTACGTGTATAAATCAAGTATATGATGCATGACCTAAACAAGAAATAATGTCTAATCCTTTGGATTTTAGTGGCCAAGTTGATTAAAGGGAATTGATTGTTAATATAGAGAAAACTACAAATAAAAACATGCCAAATTGAGCCCTACAACACACTAGTGAATGTAGAAACCACCTAAAAAAAGTAGGGGGGAAATTCAGCTCACCAGGTCACCAGTTGGCGGTCCACAACCGCTGATTGGCGGTTTGTTCACTTTATTTCTCCTCCAAACTTTTCCTGGTTACGTCTCTTGATCTTTAAAGCCTCTTGAAACAAAACAAAACTACAAAAATGTAAAGTCACGACGCGGCAACGACGCCAAAAACTTGATCAATTTGTTTTAAATACAGCAAGTGCACGGTGTCGGTAAAGAAGAGCAAGTACGGGTCGTTTACATGAGTAGGTGTGTCAGCTATGGTTTGTTTGACGGCAAGTGGGAAAAAGAGGGGTGAAGAGATTGATTACACTAAATAGACTAGACTGTGGTACGCTACACTAGTACAAAACAAACAAAGAAGGTGAAAGCACTAAATGAAACTAAACTAAGTGACTAATAGAAGAAGCTGGAAATCAGGAATGGAAAACCCCTAATGAGTGGAGTGTGTGTACACAAGAAATAAGTGGTGATGAATGCATTCAATAAGCACAAGTGTAGGTTGTGTTTGCTATGCATAAAAAGTACATCATGGCAAGACCTATCATCCAAATCACTAACCCAAGTGATTAATACGAGCAAGACAAGTTTCTTATTAAGAACCTAAACAAGCATGGAATGTACCTAAAGATTATGGTAGAAACCATCAAGTTAAGTATTCTATTTAATTCAAACAAGCATACTAACATTTCTCACATACAACAACATTAAGCATTCATTCCATTCTACATGACATGTATAAACATCAACTCCACCCCCAAGGGGGATGGAACTACTCACACGTTACTAAGCCAACATTCATAATAAGGAAAGAAAACATGTTAATTAATTCTACGAAAATTAAAATATCAAAATTAACTAAGCATGCAAGAGCTAAAGGAAACAACAATTAACTAACAAAACATCTTTTATTGCTCACTTACATTTACAAGTCGCCTCTCAACCAGAGTTTTGCTCCAAGGCTTTACTCCTAGTAGAGAGGATGGCCACCAAGAGAGGAGATGTCTTACAAAGGAGGAGGAAGAGTTCTATTTATAGCCATAAAAAAGGTAACCGGGGACAATCCCCTGATATGTGACTAAAAGCATACCAAATATAGCATAAAACACCTTAATACACATCTGATAGAAGACGGCGCGGATCCGAAGACAAATGGACCGCCAATTGGCAGTCTGGATCTCCTGGATCCATCCCAGTTTTGTTTGTGGTGTTTGTAGCTTCGTTTCTTCTTCTGTAATGTACCCTAATTGGTGGTGTGATTTGCGAACCAAATCCAATTGCCAAAATACTCCTCATGAAGGTGTGGAGTGCTTGATTTTGCTAATTGGTCCTTTTGGGTTTACATCGGGGTCCTTCCCTCTTGCATCTTGGTCCATAGGTCTTGCAACTTAGTCTTTTTTGAATCTCTTCTTCTCAAACTTGTTTTTTCCTGAAACATAAACATAAAACTCATTACGTAGCATTGCTTAGGCTAAAAATAAAGAATATAAGACACAAATATATACATGATATGATGTCAATCAACCACTTAAAACCACCTTGGTTTTTAAAGCGCACAACTCTATTTTCTCCAATTAGTTATATTGCATGCATTATAATTTTACTTTACCAAGGGGCCTTGTAATATCATCACTCGATACTTACAAACGAGGGTCCATGATACTATTTATATATTACTTTTTTGCCTAAGTAGTATATAAGGAAATATTACTTTATTACGACAGTTACGTAGGTAATTAAATAAATAAGTCAGAATATATATCTCCTCATGTGAAGAAAAAAATGTCTCATATCTTGGAATACGTGATACTATGAAAACATTAATGACATGAACACATAACCTTATAGTATTTCCATATTAGGTATGTTCAATATATGAAATCCATATGCTCTTTATATATTCATGTTATTAAATGATAACCATTTGTCCACATTTATAGAACTACAATGTACTTTTAACTTAACATTGTTAGGATCTATGGCCCTCTAATCACTAGATAATTGCGGAATCAAAATACTAATTGAAGGATTAAGGGAAGAGACAATTGCAAACCACAAATTTGTCGACACCGGAGTTTAGAGAGGTTCGGCACCGCACCCGGTCCTAGTCCTCCTCGCAAGCCTTGCTTGATCCCCCGAGCCTCGCTTACGGTTCCACTAACTGATCTCCGTTCTGGGCCGAGATCAACGTCGTTTACAACCACCAAGCCTCGCGAACAACCTCGCCTCACTCATGTCTCCTCCCACAACCCGAGAGCGAGCTTCCTCGAAGCTTTACAACTCTTTGGTTATTCTTGAAAATGGAGATGGAATCACAATCTAACTAACACTCTATACTTGAGCACACATGGATATTGATATGGAATTGGATATGCAAGTGGTGATGTTGTGGCTTGAGTGTTGAGGATTGAGAGCTTGAAGATGAAAAGGATTTGGCTTTGAGTATGGGATAGATAGGGAGTGTTCAAGAGTTTCAAAACCATCAAATGAGGTCCTATTTATAAGCCTTCAAGCTCTACTAATTGTTAGGAGTTGGGGGGAAATTGACCAACGAAAAGCAAGATGTGACTTAAGCTAGGGCAGATTTTAGACCAGGTTCGGTCGACTGATCAAGCAACGGTAGTCCGAGACACAAGGGTTTGATTGGTCTGAACTAAGCTTACGGTTGACTGAATAGGGTTCGGATCACCGTTCACCAACTTCTCGTAGCTATTTTCATTTTAGCCCTAATTAAGTTCGGTTCACCGTTCCAAGGTGGACAGTAGGATTGATTGGGCTCTGATCTACTCACATTCGGTTGACCGCGATACTTCGGTAGACCGAAGTTATGGCTGATAGTTAAGGCTCAAATAGTCGTTGGGTACAATGGTTAAGCGCCACGTGTAAATCTTAAAGCCAATAAGGACTCGGTTGACCGATAGGTATTCGGTCGTCCGAATTAGGACAAGTCAATTGGGCTCTAGGGACTTGATTCAAATGCGACGGTTGGAGCAAAGTCCAAAACTGGTCCAGGGCTATTCGGTCGACCGAAGGTGGTTCGGTCTTCCGACAGGGAAACTTCAAAGAACAACCTAATGTTTACTGGTGCGAAGTATTCGTATAACCGATAGGTGTTCGGTGGACCGTGAGGGGTTTGGTTTACCGAATGTTGACGGGATGGAATCCTAGTGCTCAACATTAAACCTTATGGACTCAATAAATATAAAATTACATGTCTTGGTCCAAAGCTTTGATTATAAGTCTTGAGTCTTGATGTCTTTGTCCCAATGCTCCTTTGCTTCATTGTCTTGATCAACTATTAAGATGATTGCAAGTATACAAGTATGTATGCAATGCATGTAATCGTGTTTGCTCACTTTGATTGATTTGGTTGATTGATTAAGATTAGTTTGATTAATCATCAAAATTAATAAAGATTAAGGCCAAAAAGTTAGCAATCTCCCATTTTTTATAATGACAAATCTATATCTTAATACTTGAGTTTCAATTGATGTTCTCCCATTTTATATATGATTGCTCCCCCTTCATATATGCAAACTATGCATGTATAAGATACTCCATTTAACAATATGTATAGTATGAGTAAATTGAAGCTCAATACTGATCATTCTCCCCCTTTGACATCAATCAAATGCAAACAATACAAGGATATGATGCAAAGGTTAAAGATTACATAACTCTCCCCCTTAACTATATAATATAACATTATATGCTCCCCCTATCACTAAGGTCTACAAGTAATAATGTATGATATCAATTAAGCATGCAACAACCCTATATTAGAAGCAAATGTTAAAGTTTAAGAGGATTGAAAATGTCACCGAACTTTGGATCCTTGATTTGGTATTGGTTCCAATCTCCTTTCGATAGCAACGACGACTTTATGAATTCGATCCAAATGATTTCTTTGAAGCTTGGAATCGATCTTTTATTGCTTGAGTCGATCGCTATAGATTCTCCTCCTTCTAAGTACCTACAAGTGAAGATTTTGGTACCCAAACAACCTTGGGTCCTTTGACATTAATTTTTGGTACCCAAACCATTTTGGTTTTAGGTGCCCAAACACTTGAGGAACTTTTATTCACAAAGAAATGCTTTCCATTCAATGTAGTATGAATAAAATGGTTTTTCTAGTTGTTAACATAATAGCCTAAACCATGCTTGTTTAAATATTGTCTTTGACTACCAATAAGTTTATCAAGCATTTTCTTTCCATTTGTGAATCTTTAAAGATCTTTTTGTAATTGAACATTCTTAGCAATTAGATCTTAAATATCATCACTACATGAATGTTTTGCATTTAGAGTTGCAATTTCATCAATCAAATGAGTGTTCTCTAATGCAATTTTATCATGACTAGCAAGAAATTTATTTTTCTCATTCATGATAGATTCAATTTGAGATTCTCATTGATTTTCTTTCTAGCTACTTTATTTCTTTGACAAATTTTCTCAAAATTTTCAAGCAATTCATTGAATTCACATTGAAGTTCTTTATACGCATTTGAATGATTTGAATAAATTGAATCGCGACTAGAGCAAGAAGATACCTCACTATGTTCATCTTTTATTGTCATGAAGCACATCGAGGCGAATTCGCTATCAATTGATGAAGATGATGAATCATCCCAAGTTGCTTTGAGAGCCTTCTTCTTCTTGTCTTTTTTCTGGCTCTTCTTCTTCTCTTTTCTCCTATCTTTTTCTTCTTTGAGGAACTCCTTGAATTGTTGTGTCACCAATTGTTCTTCAATGTCACTATCTCCTTTGATTGAATTGGTGACGACGTGTAGCACCAACGATTTCTTGGCTCCCTTCTCCTTTGATTGAATTGAGTGCTTGAGAGATTAAATTCTTTGGAGCATAGAATGAGTTATTAACTATATACTAACCTTGAATTAGATATTGATGAACTAACTTCGATCTCTCTAATCTGGTTTAGAGTTTGGTGAACACTTGGAGGTCTTTTTGAGGCAATCCGACGTGCAACCCGACTTCCGATTGGTAAAAAGGATTTGATAATCCCCTAGGTATGTTCCAATCTATGTATTTCAATACTAATTAGTGTACAATATATATATTGAAATACAATTATGAAGTTTCTATACAAAATTGTTGAAAAATATGAAAACTGATACTAATTGCTTGTAAAATTTTAATAATATATATATATAAGTATGAGGTACGAAATCCTACACACACGGGTCGGGTTGAACCTGAAAGTCAACCTGGACTGGATTGGACTGGTCGGGTCGGGTAGGGGTTCGGGTCGGGTTGGGTTGTAAATCTGAAAAGTTGATGATCTCGGGTCGGATTTGGGTTGTTAGTTCAAGTTGACCCGACCCAATCTGAAGTCAATTTTTTTAAAATATAATAGACCCATAATAATCTGGGTTGTCCATGTCTCCAAACCCTATCCAAATCTTCTCCTCAGTCCTCCTCACGTACCATTGCAAACGACCAAACCCATTCCAAACGGCAAACCCTATCGGCCTATCCTCTCCCCGCCCCCTCTCCTTGCGGCCTTGCCCCCTTTCCGCGTGGCTCGGTGCCTCACCACTCCTCTTTGTCAATCCCTCCTCACGCACTGCTCTCCGACCACCCCAAACCACCTACTCGTCACCGTTATACCATTCCTTTTGACGTCGTTTTGCCGCTACTCAACTCAGGACAACAAGATTCCCCCAATGGTATCCCATTCAGTAGTTATAACCTGCTTGAGTCCATCCTCGGTGCGTCGTCGACGATGGTTGACGGGTCAGCGATCAAGTGGGTCGTCAATTTCTAATGTGTATTCACAAGTTCTTCTGCAAAATTGTCTGTTAATTATTTGTCAAATGTTGTTTGAGATGCTTGATGGTTGGGCTTTGCTTCGCATGGGATTCTACTATGATCTTGATTTGTTTATGATTCATTTTTTTTCTTTTTCCAGTGCAGTCTACTTTTTTTTCTTGGACATTTTGTCAAGACCGGGTCTCGGTTGTGTGGGAGTCTACTAGGATTTTGGTCTGCTATAGGATTCATTGATTTTTTTTCCTAGACTTGTGATTTGGCGTTGCGGTGTATGAATAATCTACTATAAATTGTGTTGACTGTGTGGGTGTAATTGCAATAAATTCGGGTCCAACCCAATCCGATCCAACCTAACTCGAAAATTTCAGGCCGGGTTGGGTTGAACCCGAATCCATTTGAATTCGGATTGGGTCAGGTTCTGGTCCAAATCCGACCCGTCTCCGTCCTTACTTCCAGATGTCTCACTCTTTAATTCCCCATTCTCTCTCTCCTCTCTCTCAAACTCTCCCTCTCCTCACTATCAGGTCGGTGTCGTTCAACTCCCTAACCAAAGTCATGATCTCCGCCCTCGCCGTCGACCCCACTGTTGTCATCACCGGCCAAGGCCACGCCTTTTTAAAACCGTCATAGGGAAGACCGGCTCCAAGATAAGAACAATTACAAAAACAAATTGAAGAATTGTAATATAATTTGGTTCTTCATAGAAAATTCGCACCAACTCCTTAAAAATTTAGTTTCTTTTGAAGTGTGTACTTAAAAGTCTTTTAATTTAAAATCTAGCCCCAGTGAACAAATATTTTGCATCCGCCAGCTGCTTGAATTTGAATCCTTATAAAAAGTCAAGCATTCTTACACGATTAACTTAGAATCCTGCAACTTAACCCACAACTTAAAAATCATAATCCAAAACCAAGTCATTATAGGAAAATTTATTATAACAGTACCAAAACATTGACATGAACACTCAACAATCGAGTCGAATCGAGTCAGTCGACACACACATGCAAAGCCGACTAATTAAAACTCATGCCCCCAACGCAATAACAAACATCAAACACTACTAATCATCCACCAATCCACGCATGCAACAAAACCAAAACCACTGACTAGCTAAGCAGTCTTGCACTGTGGAGGGGTGGAGAGGTTGCAATTGGAAGGAAGAGCCACGGCGAGCTTGGGGTCGACACCGACCGACCGGAGAAGGAGTCCTTGAAGCCACAGAGGCATTGCAAGTCGGCGGTGCCGATCGTGGAGCAGCATGCGGAGGTCGGTGGGGACGGGTTCGACCCTCGGATTGCTTGAAGGCAGTCGGAGAGCTTGGCGGCGTCCATTTTGCAGATCTCCAAGGCTATATTTGTGTTGAACATGATAATTAGGATGAGAGTAGTGGATAAAATGCATGTCTTGGTTTGGGACACCATGCTTGGTTGTGCTGTGTTGTGTACGAGACTTTGTGTTGCGTACAAAAACTTGTGGTGTATTTATAGTGAGTGAAAGAACATGATTTGGAATTGTTACTATGCTCACGTGACTGAGAGGTGTTTGTTTGGAGGTTTTCGTTTAATTAGTAAGTACAAACGGTGGTCACTATGGGCATTCAGAGACCCATGCTTTGACAATTTTTGGAACGTGAAAATTGTTATCCTCCAGGATCCGTATTTTTATTTCTTCATTGGATGGGGTTCGTTGTTTGTTATAAGTTTTTCCTTAGTTATGATCTTACTCATGATTGACGAATAGTTTTGGAGAACCATTTGAACTTACTCGGGTTATTAATTTACCATCTCCTTTCAATAAGTAGCTTATTATATCTCACAATAGACTTGTACTTAAAAGTAATCGAGAAAGATAATTGCTCATACAAATTTCGATGTAAAACTCATAATTATTATTATTATACAACTTCATGATTGTATTTGACTCTAATGAGATGAGAAGATCATCCCATTGGCGTTTGGCACTGATTGGACAAGGACCTAAATTTGGATGTGATTTTGGTTCTTCACTTTCTCAGGCAAGCCCATGTTCACTTCCTTGATGAAATTCACGGGTAACTAACATAAACGAGATGTAGACGTATTGGACCTGTTTGGTTCATTTGACGGGTTCAGATTAAATCGACTGTAGAAATTTCTGACAGAGATGGGTTTTTGGAAACTGAACTGTTATTCGTCACCGTAAAACTACTTAAATCGTCCGTAAGATTACCATTTTGCCCATCTACCCTTTCTACTAATATAACTCCTCATTTCACTCTTTTAACACAATTTTCTCTTCATATCACTCTTCTATTCCCCACATAAAATGTCTCGGAGGACAGGAAAAGAACCAGCGGAGACCCCTGACTACTCACATCTGGTAAACTACCTTGTTTATTTCAATTAATTTTAAAAAAAACATTTTTGAGTCGGGCGGTCGCGGGAGACGCCCGACCCAATGACCAGACGTCTGCGGGAGACGTCTCACACGTACGGTAGGCGTCTCCGGCAGACGCCTACCACGTAGGGTAGGCGTCTCCCGCAGACGCCCGATTTTTTTTTAAATTTGATTATAAATTGTGATAAAATTTAAATAAATTCAATATTATGTTAATAATGAGTTAAATTAGTTTAGTAAATCGTTTATTGATTATAAATAGTGATAATTAATAAATAAATCACTAAATAAATTGATTATTATGTTAGTAATTAGTTGTGTACCATTTTAGTAAAGGATTATTGATTAATTGTGATAATTGCTAAATTAATAGATTATTCAGTTAATAATTAGTTTAATTATTTTAGTAAATTCATTAATAAATTTGTATTTTTAAAATTGAATTAATAGTCATCGGGTTACCGTGGAGGAAAAGGGAAATCAATTCCCTTACGCGCGGTACGTAGTATAGCAGACGAGTCAGGTCCTCGTCATCCACGTAGACGTGGTATTTCTGCTTCAGTTAGGAGAGAGAGAGATCTGTTACGTCGTCGTCAGACACCTGGAGAGTCTTTCGACGACGAGGATGATTCAGATGAGCTGAGGAGTCACGACGACAGTGACGATGGGGGCCGATACGACTTGGGGCCACAGGAGGAGGTTGTACATCAGGCCGATCGAGGACGGGGGCGACACGGTGGTCCTTCATCTGACTGTGTCATTAGGAAGGATCGAGGTGGCCGGTTTGTGACCGGTGATTCGAGTTCGTGCACTGCAGACGCCCGAGCTCAGAAGAAGAAGAGGGGTGATGACGAGTCTTGGATCGTCACGGATATTATTCCCGGTGGTCCTGTAGATGGCAGCGTCATTCTGAGTTTCGGAGGCCACGTCGCCAGACGCATCTGGGATGGCGAGGAGCGGAAGGTTTTGAAGTGCCATAATCGGCACAGAGCTTGTACGACATTGCAGGCATGGCGCTCAGTGATGACACAACGATATTCAATTTCATCACTTAAGTCCTGCATTCTCTTCAACTCCCGAGTCATTAACGACAAGCAGTGATACGAAACTCGGTCATTTATATGCTGAAACAGAGGACCTATGTAATGTGCCAAATTTCGACGTCTCGAATCTTCAAGAAAGTTCCGAATATTCGTCAGCTGCATTTCAATAGACGAGTTCACGCGGTCGAAAAGAGTGTCGAGAGCGGCAGTCGATGTAGTGATCCACTCTTTCAGAGTCGAATGTGCACTTTCCACCCTGCAGTTCGTAGTGTTGCCGAAATGAAGAACTTGATTCGTCCAATTCAACACGAATTTTTCCTTATGCACCAACCACGTGTCTTCCACATACTTCGTCAGCACTTGCCAGGAACTGTAAGAATCCTTCAGATTACGGACTGCTCTATCATAATCCGTCTGTGAATCAGAAAGCATGACTCTCCTCCATCTTCCACGTCTAAAACTCTCTGCAAGCTGCTTCTCCTTGCCGAATACGTGGTATGCGTAGTTGTACACGTCTTTGTTGATATGCCAGGTGCATAGTAAATGAGCTGACTCAGGAAAAACCTCTGCCACTGGTCGCATCAGACCCATCTCCCGGTCCGTAATTATTGCTGTCGGGCTAACAATATCTAATAACAGATCTCGCAACCTCTCCAACACCCACCGGTAACTAGACTCGGTCTCATCCTGCAAAATCGCATATCCGACGAGGAAATTCATATTTGTTGGAGTAACCCCAACCATCTCAAACAAAGGCATCTTGTACTTGTTCGTCTTATACGTCGAATCCATACAGATCACGAATGGGTATGTACGCAACAACTGAACTGAAGTCGGATGTGCCAAAAATGCGTGAGTCAAGACATTAGTTTCTTCATCTGCCACAATCCAATGCAAATACTTATGCTGCACTGCCTCTCTGAGAAACTGCTGCGCGGGATTCCTGTCTTCAGATTTCGTCATCCTCATGTACTCTCTGAAGTTGTAAATGTGCCTTTGATTAGGATTATCGTCCGGAAATTTCTTCTTTACCGCCAACAAAATGTTACGGGGCCTTGCTTGTGCCTCTGTCATATCCCGAACAATTTGCTTTGCCCCAGCACTAAGTCCGCTGACCTGTCGGTGACCCTCTGAATAAACTGTCAATGGGTGGTTGTGCTGCCCAAACATGCTACTAGAAACAATAACCCATCCATCACGATCTCGTCGCTCCACCACTTTTACCAAAAACCGACAACCGCAACCTTTTCTTTTCGTATTCTTTCGCAGTGCAATACTCGTATCATGAGAACTCATCTCACGTCTGCGATCACATCTAAGGTAACAATCCATCCGGTTATCTGCTTTCGGTTTGTATAATGATATAACCAAAAAAAAATCTGGCTCCTATTGCAACTTGTTTCGCCCATTTACAACCTTCCTCGATTGTTGTAAATATTTCTTTACTGTCAAAAAGCTCACTGTAATCTACTCCATCACCACCGAAATCTTGCAACGGAACCTGAAAAATTTGAATTTAACAGAAAATTAAAAAAAAAACCAAAAAAACGGGCGTCTGGCTAAACCGCCTCCACCTTGGTGGAGGCGGTTTAGCCAGACGCCCGAGTCGTGAAAAAAATTCCGCCCCTGTTACCTCGCCGGATTCAGGTGCTTCGCCAGACATTTTCGTGGTATTGGTACTAGGAATGTGAGTAAAACTGAGTCAAACACCTTATTTAAAGACACGGGACGAAATCGGTATTAATTGATTTGTTAAGGGCAAAAAGGTCATTTTTGGGGCGATTTAAGTAGTTTTCCGGCCACGAATAGTAGTTCCCTTTTGGAAATGCCAATTTTTTGTCGCACGAGAGAAATTCAACCGTACGAGGACAAAGTATTCATTGGAAGTGACGAAGACTGGCAGAGTCGCTAGAAAATCATGGCAGATTTGCTAGCACGTGGTATCGTATACAAATACAAACTCACATGTGTCATATGTGAAAACGATTCTGAACTGCTTCTAACACCCAAACGTGGTCCTAAAATAACTTAAATCATCCGTACGAAATATCATTTTGCTCTTCTCTTATTTCTACATATATCTTTTCATTTCACTTTCCTACCACCACTATCTTTTCATCTTACTCTCATAATCATAAAGAAGAATGTCTCAGAGACCAAAAAAGGAGCCAGCAGACGCCCCGATGCACTCAAATCTGGTAAAATGTCCCATTTATTTAAAAACTTTAATTTTTTTTTTGGTTGGCTTCCACGGGCGCCCGCCAGTTGGGAGGGGCGCCTAACGCAGACGCCCACCCCTTGGGGGATGGGGCTCCCGCGGACGCCCCTCCCATATTTTTTATTTTATTTTATTATAAGTAATAATTAGTTAAAAATAATTAAATTTTTTGTTAATTTAGATGCTTAAATCTATTTAACAACATTTTATTTCTAAAATTTAATTAATAGTCATCGGGTTACCGTAGAGGAAGAGGAAAAGTCATATCTTTACGCGTTGTACATGCTTACGAAGAGGATTCATCACCTCGTCATCCACGTAGACGGTGTATATCTACTTCGGTTAGGAGGGAGAGAGATAATTTACGTCATCGTCAGACACGTGAGGATTCTTTCGACGACGAGAAGGCTTTAGATGAGGTGGAGAGCGACGACGAGAGCGACGATGGGGGTCAGTATGGGTTGGAGTTTGAGCGACAGGAGAAGGAGAGACAACAGTATGGTAGAGGACGGGGGCGACATGGTAGTTCTTTTTCTGCTGAGTGGGTCATTCAGAAGGGTAGATGTGGTAGGTTTATGACCGGTGATTCGAGTTCGTGCACTGCAGATGCCCGAGATCAGAAAAAGAAGATGGTTGAGGACTATTCTTGGATCGTGACTGGTGTGATGCCCGGTGGTCCGTGAGATGACAGCGTCATTCCGAGTTTCGGAGGCCACATCGCCAGACGCATTTAGGAGGGAGAGCATCGGAATGTTCTAATGTGTCATAATTGGCACAGAGTCTGTACTACATTGCAAGGTTGGCGCTTAGTTTTGAGCGATGATATCACGAGGATCATTAGTGATAGCGGATTAGGTCACTTTCCTTATAGCATGTTCCCCTACCTTGACATGTCGTTGATTTCTGCGTTTGTGGAGCGGTGGCAGCCTAACACCAACTCTTTCCACTTGCTTTTCGGAGAGTTGACGATCATGTTACATGACGCCTTCCAGATTCTGCGCATTCCTATTAAGGATCGTATGGTCAGAGTTGCTCGGGGTGAAAGTCGATGGTCTTGGGAGGGATAGCCCATTTTGGAGTGGCGGTGGTGTTAACATCTACGTTGTTGACGACTTTTGCAGACGGAGACGACCACCGCGGACTGAGGATACGCAGTTGAGTACCTACATGTTATTACTGCTCGGATGCGTCTTGTTTGTCGACAAGAGCGGTTGCAGAGTAAAACTACATAACCTATTGGAGGCTAGAGATTCAGATACCATTGGTCAGTACTCATGGGGTCGGTAACGTTGGCATACTTGTAGCTTCAGTTGGGGATAGCGAGTCATGCTGATTGTTCAGGTATTGTGGGTTGTCTTACGCTGCTGCAGGCTTGGATATATAAGTATTTTCCTCCTTTTCGCCCGCATCTGAAGCGGGAGATCATTGAGTCGGATAATCCTCGTTCGCGTATGTTGGCTGTCCGGACCAAGGATAAGAGCGAGGGGCGACTCCATTCCATTCGTAGACGGCTAGATCAGATGACTGCATCGCAGGTACAAAACTCTATACCATTCATGTTTATTTAAATTTTATTTTTATTATTATTAACGTGTAAACGTTTAGGTGGAGTGGTTGCCCTATGATCTTGAGCTTGCTGCAGTTGTGCCGAGGACTTTATTAATGGGCGTTATTTGTTATCGGGATATCATGGAGCCTTATTTGCTTGATCGCGTCTTGCGTCAGTTAGGGTACGTTCAGGTTATCCTGGTTAACATCCTGACGCCAAAGCATGCAGTGCGGTCTACGACTGCGACGACGTACGATGTGAGGTACAACGCTTTGAGCGTGGAATCGGTTTGGAGGACATTTCCGAGAGGAGGCCGACTTGACCTTTGCGATATCACACGTAGACGCGACGCGACCCCTCCACTTGTCATGCAGATTATTTAGATTGGTTCGGTAGGTGCTCACATGTAGTTCTTGTGCGCGGTACCGCCCTGAGACCTGAGAGACCGCTAGATAGGACATGTGGTGATGCGGTAAGTTTTTGTAAATTATTTTTTATTTGTATTGTATATTTTGTTTTTCTTGTTAATGTACACTAATTTTTATGTTATATCCAGTAGATGAGATGAGCGATACGGCTTGCGCAGCCGTTCTTGGATAAGAGGCACCTGATGCGGGACGACACGAGAGCTCCAAGTGTAGATTGGGATAACTTCATAGAGGCGTGGAACAGTCAGTTGGGCATTTCAGACCACGATTCGGATGATGAGTTGTAGTTGGCTTGTACATTATTTACTTTATTATCTGTTGAACTCTTATTATTTGTATTTGTATTTTCTTACTTGTTGTACTCTTATTATTTATTTCTGACGAATATATCTTCTCCATATTTGCTATATTTGATGCATTTTAAATTTGAAATCTAATAAAAAAACAACACGAACAAAATACACATTAAAAGCACAGGGATTTAACCAATACATTACAAATTACAATCAAAATCTACTATGTAATTGGTCCAAATATGCTCTCCTACTTTCTTACTCCACCTCTCATCCAGACACACTCTCGTCTCGCATTTAAAACCACATGGTCGCTATAGGAGGTACTGGAAACCCTCAATTAATTCTAGCAAATGTAATGTTTGTAACTCCCTAAATGAGCAATAATCAACTCTCTGCATGACTTCGTCATGGTAGACAGACTCTCCCAAGGTAGCACTGTAATACACGGGTACAACAAACCATCTGTTCCCACTGAGAAAGACATAACTGCACACTTGTAAAAATTGGCAGACTCAAGAAAAATCTCTCTCACTGGTCGCATAAGCCCTAACTCTCTGTCTATTTTTATTGCAGTCAGGCTGACAGTACCCAATAACAGATCTTGCAACTTCTCCAACACCCACCGGTAACTAGACTCAGTCTCATCTTTCATAATCGCATAGCTGAAAGGAAGTTCATGTTTGTTGGTGTCACCTCAACCATCTCGAACAAAGGCATGTTGTACTTGTTTGTTTTGTATGTCGAATCCTTGCAGATTACGAAAGGGTATGTGCGCAACAACTGAACTGACGTCGGATGTGTCAAAAATGCGTGAGTGACGACATTAGTTTTTTCATCTGCCATAATCCAATGTAAGTACTAATACTGCACTGCCTGGTGTAGAACTGCTGAGCGGGATTTCTGTCTTCAGATTTCGTCCTCCTCATGTACTCTCTGAAGTTATAAATGTGTCTCTGATTGGGATTATCCTCCGGGAATTTTTCTTTTACCACCAACAAGATGTTACGTGATTTCGCTTGTGCCTCAGTCATATCACAAACAATTCTCTTGGCCCCAGGACTAAGACCGTTGATCTGTCGGTGACCCTCTGGATAAACTGCAAGTCTGTGGTTATGCTGACTATGAGTACTATTAGAAACTATGACACATCCATCATGCTCACGTCACACGAGCACCTTTATCAAAAAAATGACAACCGCAACCCATTTTTTTCGTGTTCTTCCGTACTGCAATATCCACATCCCGAGAACTCATTTCATTTCTACGATTGCATCTCAGATAACAATTCATCTTATTATCTGATTGTGATTTATAGGATGATATTACCAAAAAAAACCCAGCTCAGATGACAACTGGTTTCACCCATTTATTCGCATCATCGATTGTTAGAAATATTTGTATACTTACAAAAAGTTCATAGTAATCTACTCCATCACCACCGAAATCTTGCAACGGAACCTGAAATAATTTAAAATAACACAACATAAAAAAATAAAAAAATTGGGCGTCTGGCAAGGACGCCCCCTTGGGGGGGGGGGGGGGGGGGGGTCCTAGCCAAACATCACTCCCATGGGGGAGGCACCTCGTCCATAGGGCAGGCGTCTGTGTAAGTTGTCGCCCCTATGGTGGGGGCATCTGCCTAGGACGCCCCCACCATGGGGGCGGTAGCTTACACAGACGCCCGACACGATTTTTTTTTGCTAGGCTTACTTCACCGGATCCAGACGCTTCGCCAAACATTTTCATGGTGTTGATACTGGTAAAGTGAGGAAAACGTAGACAAAACCCTTAGTTTAAGAGACGAGACAAAATGGATATTAAATGAATTGTGAATGGTAAAATGATAATTAGATTGGCGATTTAAGTAATTTTGGGGCGACGAATTGTAGTTCCCATGAAAAATGAACGGAACTTATTCCACCTAAATAGTTTTTCATTATATGCCATAAACTCTGCATTAACCGGATATCCTAAATTTGATTGGCCCCTTATCTAGTTAAGTTCAAGCTAGTGAACACATTTTTTGTTATAAAATAAAATATCACATTCTTTTCGTATATTTTCAACACTTTGTTTTTTTTATGATCCAGAATTTTCCGGTACCCGCCTCTACTTGGGTTAGGTAGGTTGTGGTTCTAAACTAGAGGTTGTCTTATCGTTTTGACAGGAACGTTTGACATGTGGAACAGAATTCAAACCTGCATTTTCATGCACTCATCCTTAATCACTCTACTATGTCCCGAGAGGACATTTTCAACACTTTGTTGCATACAAATACAAAGTAGGACCATTTTGTGCCTATTTCTAGAAAATTAGATTATAGGTGAGTCGCATATGTCTATCAATCAATTATAAGACGCCCTGAATTTTGGTTGCTCCGTTTTTCTTTCCAAACCCAAATACTTAAGACTTAAGAGGAGACCAGTGAACAAAATTCAATCATAAAATGCTACATAAAATTTTCCAATCAAGTGACCTGAAACTATATTTCTACTAAATTGGACAGTCACAAAGAGAGATTTCTTTGGTCTTGAAAGTACAAAATATGTTTGTGTATCAAATTCTAGAAGAATACGTATAATCTTACACAATATTTCCAGATGTATACTTATGAGACAAGATGTTAAATGAGTCCCGTACTATGTGGTGTTGTCACATTGTAAACTGAAGATGTTAGAAGAGTTTGTCTTCACCAAATTACTGAGTCTTGACTCCAGCATCAACTTCTTCGTCCTATTAAAGCCAAAATGTGAACATTTCAGTCAGAAAAAATTAAATTGGGAAAAATTATCCATTCAAATATCATGAGAGGTAAACTTTGTAATTCAAAGTGAAATTTTATTTTGTAATAAACTTCTAATTATATATATAACACAGGGCTCATTGGATGCTTGTCGTTGTATGCCTAACGACTAATTCGGCATATTGGTTTGATCCGTTGGGGTCGAATAAACCAAGGGACTCAATAAAGAAACTTCTAAATATGTAAGTTCGTTTAGTCGTGAATAAAGTAATTCGTGGATTTTTATTAGTATTATTGATTGATATTTTAACTTGTGCTACTCAGGGCAATTAAGGTTTACAGAGCTTTAGGTGGTAGGAGAACAACCACAAAATCAGGAATAACATGGCATGGAATGAGAGTACGTTCTATCCCATTTTTGTTAATTAAGTTATGAACAAATATTTAGCGAATTCCTATGTTTGTAGTACCGGAAGCAGGTTGGAAATACGGAATGCGGTTACTACGTGATGAGATACATGGAGGAAATCCTCGATGTGGCAACTCAAGACGTATGTCTAACCGAGGTAATGTAGATCGTTATTCAATTGTATATTCAATTGTAGTTTCAATATTTAGTTATTAATACTCAACACACTTGTAATTTTTTGATAGGTTTTCCCAAAAAATAGTGATCCATTCTCGCAACAAGAGCTCGATGAAACTCGCGACCGATGGGCTCGCTATTTCATCAGAAACATGCTGACGAACTAAGAGGTTCTACTGCCAATTGTATTTTTTGTAATTTAGTTAACAAGTGCACTTGTATTACAAACCTACACTTTATGCCTTAATATAATCGCCTTAATTTTAGAATGAATTAATTGCAAGTGTGTTGAATGTCAATTGTGTGGTTGTATTTTTGTGTTTGTGTTTGTGCATGTATGCTTGTGGATGTATGTGGATGTATGCTTGTGAGTCAATTGTATGGATGCTTGTGGATGTATGTGGATGTATGCTTGTGAATGTCAATTGTATGTGGGATGTATATGGATGTATGTGGATGAAATTTATAGGTGAACGAATTTGGTGCAGTTGTATGTACACGACGACGATGACTAAAAACAATTTCGTCGGATCCTATTTATTTTTTTTTTGTCCAGGTTTGGGAATAGACGTCGGCTGTTTATATAAGCCGACGTCTAATCCTCTGAAGAAAAGAATAGACGTCGGCTTCCTATGTAAGCCGACGTCTATCCCTAAAGTATAGGCGTCGTATATTATTGACCCGACGTTTATCCCTAAAGTATAGGCGTCGTATGTTTATTAACCGACGTCTATACATTAAAGAATACACGTCGGCGTCTAATTACAGCCGACGTCTATTCGTTAGGTATAGACGTCGGCTATACGACGGCCGACGTCTATGTATAGACGACGCACACATATACGTCGGATGGGAGTGTGCTTATATCCGACGTGTATATGCCCTTATATCCGACGAATATTCCCTTTTCTGTAGTAGTGTAATTATGTTCTTCAAATACTAAATTCCAAATTGTTGACAAGGTCCTTGAACATTAAGGTCGGTTATTGTGTGTTATGAAATGGAAATTCTTCATTTCATGTGATCCCAAAGTTTCCTAAAGTCAGTGCTCAAACATAGGCAGGCCACTAATAAGAAATATTTAGTTTTCATGTTCACAACTTAACTCAGATACTTTACTCTCTCTAAAATGAAACAGTGTTACATTAATACGAAAAAACTCATCCTTTTGGAAAAGGATTACCTGATACAACTTCTGGTCTGGATTAACCACATCACCGATTGGTGCCTCAAGTATACGAGTTGATGTCCTGCAGTAGTACAATAGGAACAGGGTTTAATATATAATGAAATGTAAAACTGAGAAGATAGATAAAAACATGGATTTAAATCTAGAACTTAACTTCTTCTTAACCTTACTTTTTACTGTTCTATAGGACATGCTACACATTTTTGAATTAAAAGTAGCATGAAGATACAAGTAAACTTACGATTCAGCTGGATCACAATTTGAGGGTTTACTGAGTTGAGATGCATCAAGTGTAGGATCTTCAACATCGATAGCTTCAGACATCAAAATAATGCTTGAAGGTTTGAAGCTGAATGGACTATTAAATGGGTCCTT
This sequence comes from Triglochin maritima, assembly GCA_963682175.1. NCBI lineage: Eukaryota > Viridiplantae > Streptophyta > Magnoliopsida > Alismatales > Juncaginaceae > Triglochin > Triglochin maritima. The sequence goes on from OY821785.1 coordinate 11,771,900, forward strand.
CAGATATGCAGGAAAAATTCGTAACTCATCATTAGATATGTAAACTTAAGATACCAATTCTACCTTACTATGTTAATAACCATGGATATGGTAATTTAATTCTTATACTAATTTTGTACTTAAGGTTACTTTAGAGTAGTAGTAGACTGTCATATTTCTTCAATTCTACAGAATCTTGACATTTTGTTCTAGCTGTTAGCCAAAAATTCATCAAACATCACTGGAAACGTAAATAACCAAAGAATGTCAGAATGTGGGAGGGAAAACTCTCTTTTAATTTTTATTTATGTGAGACTCTATCTACTAGGTTCAGTGGCATTACATGATTACCAATAACCTACAGGCTACAGTATATTTTGAAGAAAAAAAACAAATGTGAATTTATATTCTGAATGACCGAAGGATACAGACCAACAAGATCTCAGTTTCTCACCAGTTATGATATGTATACTTACAATTTATATACTGAGCATATTGAGTAGAATTTTCAGGTCATGAAAGGATGATTAATAGTTTAAGGTTAAACCTGTATGCCTGATGTTGTAGCTTCACAAACTGCAGGAGAAGGAAGTTCAGGGCCAACACCAAGAATCTCATTCGGATCAACAGAACCACAACTTGGCTTGTCTCCTCTGTAGACTCCACAGTCCAATTTTTATAATCAGTACATAGATCAAGTGAAGTAAAAATACATGCATTCTACAGCCAACTGAACTTTCCATTGTCAAGAAAACAAATGAAAATTTGAATATTCAGAAGGTAAAAAAAACCTATTTCTGAATGTGCAGCTTTCAGTTGCAACTTCCCAGAAATGAGTCATTAAGGAAGTGTGTTGTTTACAGGAAAAGAAGAAGATATCAAAACATTTGAAAAATTGTGTCCACTAATGACAAGAATGATAACAGAATTACCAAAAAACAGTTTACATGAACATCTGTCAAAATAAAACGCCATAAAGTGCCAAGAAATTAGCTTACTAAATAATTTAGCCAAGAAATAAACCACAATTACACTCCAACAAGTAAAACCACCTGCTTCTTTTGGTGCACAAATGACACATTTCATGGATTAAACCATGATTATGAACTAATTATCTTTTCTATCAAACCCTTAAATGAACAAAGATGAAAACCTTCCTACAAGATGAACCTCCAAGATTAACAACAGAATCAATCCTCTCAAACTGAAAATTTGATCCAAACAACAACATTCAATTCCAACCTAGGACGAAACATTTATACAACGAAATCACGTAAGTTTGCAAACCCTTGCAAGAAGTAGAATTAAATCAAGAAAAGACCTTTGCTTCATCGGCAGCATCATCCGTCGTGGGCGGGGTGGCGGCGGCCATCCCGGAGGAGGTGGGGAAGGTGACCTCGGTGGAGATGGGGGTCGTGGTGGTGGTCTCGGTTGTCGAGGGGGTGGTCGCGGTACTGCCCGTCGTGGAGATACCGGCGGAGGTCGTGGCAGCTTCGTCCGTCGAGGCCGCGAAGGTCGCGTCCGTGGACGCCTTGCCATACCGGGAGAGGTCTGATGGGATTTGGTAGGAATAACGGAATTGGACTCAGCTAACTTGCTTATACCCGCCAAAAGCTTTACGTGAAGGAATCGGCAGTAACCAGTAAAGTAAGGAGTGAAGTTACCGATGGGCCTAATTTAGCTTCGGGTTGGGTTGGGCCTGTTTTGATCTATTTCTCATTTTATATCAATGAGAACTAACCTCTAAGAAAAAGATTTCTGTTTTTCATCCTCTTATATGTGTATCTTTCCACCTCTCTCCAAAATACTCCTGCCTAAATTGACTACCCCTCTCTCTACATTTCCTTTAAAATAGGCAAATCATGTTCTTTGTCTCTTTCTGTTGAACAGTTGCAAACCGCCCTCGTGCATCCGTTTTACCTATTCTCTCTCTCTCTCTCGTTCGCGCATTCCTTCTCTCTCGCACTCGATCGGTCATTCCAGCTCAGCGGTGTACCCAGTCGAACAACTACTACTTTGAATACGATGACGAAGCTCGATTTTATCGCACGATTTGTAGTCCTTTTTTCTTCTTGATATAGTTTTATAAGGTTTTGTTATGGTTTCTATCGAAAATGTAATTGATTTGTCACCTGGGTTAGAAGTGGAACCGTTTTGTGCTTCCGACGATGCTAGATAGATTCAATCGTAGTTTGATAGTAACTCGATAGGTTGTTGTGTAGGATTTCGTGCCCCCTATGTATGTATATATTATTTTTAAATTATATATGCATACAAGATAGATTTCCATATTTTCAACGATTTCATGTACATTATTTTATATTTATTCTAATATCATGTAATCTACATATATATTAAAATAAATAGAAGATGATCATACCCAAATATTCTCTAAAACTTTTATGAAGATCCGGAGTTGCGTTGCCCGTTGAATCGTCTGCTGATTTTGCCTCCAAGTGTTCATCAAACTCTAAACAAGATTAGAGAGAAAAGAGCTAGTCAATCAATCTCTAAATCAAGGTTAGAATCTAGCTATAACCCCTCTAATGCTCCTGAGAATTTAATTTCCAAAAACTTGAATAATTAAGAGAATTTTCGGATGGATTAATGAGGTGGTTAGGGAGAGAGGGAATTTTTGCATTAGTATTAACAAGGAAGGGATGATGAACTTATTTATAGGATTTTCTCTAAACCACGTCATGTGCAAACCACTTACACATAATGCTTTATTAATCTCTCCACTAAACCACATCATGTGCAAACCACTTACACGTGATCCCTTATTAATCTCTCCACTAAACCACATCATGTGCAAACTACTTACACATGGTCTCTTGTTTACATCTCCACTAAACCACATCATGTGTAAACCACTTTGCACATGATCTCTTGTTTATTTTGCCACATCATCATCCCATAACTACCTTTGACCAAAGTGGATTAAATCCAGCAATTAATTAGTAAAAATTCTCTTATTAATATATGCAAAAATGTGGTCAAACAGTTGGACAATTGTTTTAACTGTTTTTTACTCTACCATATTTTGGATTAATATCCAACAAAATTTGGACTTTAGGGTTTTAGCAAATTCATATGTCATAATGTTGTAGATCACATTATATCATGTAATATATTATCATATATAATGTCAAAATATTATACCCCATAATATATATACATCTCATATGAATTTATTTATTATTCTAACAATATCGTTTTTACGACATATTGATTTTATCATTTTACCACATGAATATTATTTCATAGCACATGAAACTTAATACATCATATAAAATATAAAATCATATTTCTTGTTTCCCAATTTTGTGGTGTGGCCTATAGGAGGATCTAAGTTATGTTGGTAACGATATAAAACATTTTATATCATAAACTATAAGCGGTATCTAGCTACACATTATAGTTACCCAAATAACAAAGATGTCTTACTCACTCGAACTAAACACGACTGATTGACATCATTTCATGCTCATATTAGTATCTTATATCCATTATCTTTCACCTAAACAATGCTATGTCACGAGTTTTATGTTTAGTTTTCAGGAATAAATAGGTTTGAAGAGATGAAACACAAAAGGACCCAAAAGCTGGGAAAAAGGACTGAATTGTGAGATCTGGGGACCAAGATGCAAGACAGAAGGACCTGAACGCAAGACAGAGGGACCTAAGAGCAAACCAGAATAATCCACACCATCATGGGGAGTATTTTAGCAATTGGATTCGGGTCGGAGATCCAACAAACCGAGTCGATGCATCCAAGACCAAGAAATACATCAAGACAAGCCCACAACAAAACGTAGCTCGATCCAGAACCAATAGACCGCCAATTGGCGGTCTTGGACCGCCAATTGGCGGTCTGTTTAGCTCCGGATCCGATTATCTTTGGCGGTCATGTGTATTAGGGGATTCTTAGTCTATTTTGGGTATTGGTTTAGTCCCACATCGGGGGATTGTCCCGGATTAGCTTTTCTCATGCCTATAAATAGAACTCTTCACCTTCCTTTGTAATTACTCCATATTTTAAGTGGCTATTCTTCCTACTAGAAGTGAGGCCTTGAAGCACACACTAAAGTAGGAGGATGCTACTTGAAATGTGAGTCATTTTATCAATAAAGTTTTGTGTTTCTTTCATTATTTGTTTTATGCTTCTTTTATTGTTTGTGCATGTTTTAGTTTAATCGTCTTTTATTTCTAGCTTAGTTTTAATATGCTTTCTTTGCTTAGTTTAATAATTAGTGTAATGTTTAGTGAGTAGTTCCATCCCCTTTGGGGGGTGGAGTAGATGTACATACATGCATTAGAGAATGGGATGAATACTTCATTTTTGATGTGTTGATAAAACATGAATGTATGCTTGCTTGTTTAGGATAGAATTTATAACTTGATGAGTTTTGCCAAAATGATTAGACACCTCTCATGCTTGTTTAGGTTCTGAAATAAACAACTTGCATATGTAAATGTTAATCAACTAAGTTGGTGAATAGATTGATAGGTTTTGCCATAACATTTAGACACTTCCTATGCTTGATAAACACCACCTTCATGTGCTTAAAGAATGTATTCTACACCCACCTCTTTGCATGTGTGCACTCACTCCACCCCTTAGGGGTTTTCCCATTTCTCTATTCCAGCATTCTTCCTTTGTTCTTAGTTTAGTTGTTATTCCATCGTTTGTTTTTTTCGTTCGCATTTCATACTTCTTAGTGTAGCGTAGTCTAGATTAGCATAAACAACTTTCTTCCCCCTATTTTTGCCACTTGATTTCGTACAAGCAAGAGGCTACTCACCTCCCTGAGGACGACCCGTACTTGCCACCGCTTCATCGCGGCCGTGCACTTGCGGTTTAAAATAAAACGTTCAACAACGACCCACTTAGTGATATGTAAAATATCACTTGTGTCTATTGATTGATATGTTTTAATTAACCGCAAGTGCACGGCCGCGTTGAAGCGGTGGCAAATACGGGTCGATCCATAGGGAGGTGTGTCGACTTTTGGTTTGTTCGAAGGCGAGTGGGAAAGAAATGAGAGAAATGATTGATGATCAAACTACACTACAATGCAAAAAGGAAATTGAAGAGAAGCAATAAAACTAAACCCCATAGGGGGTAAAGAAATAATGTGAATATAAAGATGTGTGTGTGTGTTCAATTATGCTCCTCACAACATGTAGTGCATGAAATCATAAAACTAAATCCAACTTTGCCTCCACATGAAATAAGATAAGATCATATCATTAAAACATACAAGACAATAAGTGAAATGAAGCTAAATGAACTCATGTATAAAGACTAGACCCTACTATGCCTTCACATGAATTAAGATAACACATTATCATTACAACATATAAGACATTAACCAAGGTAAAAGCAACAAGAGTACATACACTACAAATTGTGTTTCCAATATTAATTCCATCAATATCCTCACCTTATCATTCCCCATAAAATTGGTCCACTAATCTAAGCATAAGCTAAGCTTCATTCAAGAGCATTAGCATATCAAAGATAAGAGTGAAATCTCATTAAATGGTTATGGAAATCATATAAGGCTCAAAGGATTAAGATAACACACACCTAATACACCACATGATCATATCACATATTTCTCCACCCCCCAAATGGGGATGAAACTACTAAAATGAAACTTTCTACTGAAATGAAATTAAACTAAGCAAGCAAGGAATATTAAAGAAGCTAAAATGACATAAAACTAAGGAAGCATGCAAGCATATGAAAGGAAATTAAACTAAGAAAGAAACAACATAACTAAAGGAAAACACCTATTATTACTCACTCAATTACAAGTAGCCTCTCTCCACCAGGGTTTTTGCTTCAAGGCTTGAACTTCTAGTAGAGAGGATGGCCACCAAGAGAGAGATGGGGTACAAGAGAGGAGGGAGAGTTCTATTTATAGCCATAGAAAAATGTAATCCGGGACAATCCCCCGGTATGGGACTAAACAAATACCAAAAATAGCCTAAACACATGCTAATACATGTGCCCGCGAAGTCTTAGCGGATCCGGAGCGATCCGGACCGCCAATTAGCGGTCCCAGAATGCCAATTGGCGGTCCATAATTTCTGGATCTGGCTGGAATTTGTTGTGGGATTTTCTGGATGGATTTGTTGGTCTTTGATTCATCTACCTCGCTTGCCGGAGCTCCGACCCGAATAGAATTGCCAAAATACTCCCCATGATGGTGTGGAGTATTCTTGTTTTCTCATTGGTCCTTCTATCTTGCATTCAGGTCATTCGATCTTGCATCTTAGTCCTTGAGTCTCTCAACTCAGTCTTTTTTTCCTTCTTTTAGGTCCTTTCATGCATCTTCTCTTCAAACCTTTTTATTTCTGAAATTCAAACATAAAGCTCGTTGCGTAGCATTGTTTAGGTGAAAGATAATGGATATAAGATACAAATATAAGCATGAAATGATGTCAATCATCTATCATTTGCCTCATGATATTAAGAATATTATACAAAGTAGAAATGTGTCACTTTTGTATTATATATTCATTTCTTGATCTCTTAAGCTAATTATAAATATGTAACTTAACACATGTCACATTGTGCACATTATAATTTTGCTTTATCAAGGGGCTCACTAATATCATTACTCAAGTAAAGAGGGACAATGATAATTTTTTGACGAACTATCTTTTCCAGCATAAGTCATACTTAACCAAGTATTGCATTTATCACTATACTCAATGATAACTGATGCATTGCATACATTGCATCATATGTCTTTCATTTAGATTAATTTTATATAAATAAATGCTACTAAGGTATGTGTTTAGTCTTATTTACATAATACAGGGACCAGAATGCGTGCAAGAGACTCACTTCTATCATAAAGACCAAGTCAAGATTATCGGGATTCAAATGGAAGTCCATCCAAGCACAAAAGCATTCAAAGACCTAATTACAAAAAGACCAAGGACCTAAGCACAAAGGTAGCCAGGACTTAATTGCAAAAAGCCGAGGACCCGACTGCAAGGACCAAAATATTATTTTGGAGAAGTTCTAAAAAAATCAATTTGGATCTCCAAATATACAAAGAATTAATTCGGAGCTCAAAAGAAAGGAAAGAAATCATCCAGACGTGCAAAGGAGGATTAAATCATACCATAAACACACAGCAAAAATCCGGATCCAATCAGAGCATATTGTGCGGCGATTTAACCGCACGTTACATGTATTGTGCGGCGATTCCGCCGCACCCCTATCGATCCGCGCCTCCGAATTTTGTCCAGTCGTGGTGTGACGCGTGTACGTTCCAATTTTATACTTAGGTCCCTTGTATCAGCTATAAATAGCCCCGAGAACGATGTTGTGAGGAGTTCTTGTTTTGACCCATTATTTAGCAATAAAATTCTGTTGGTTTATTTTGTGTTTTTTACTTTTCTTTCTTAGTTTCTCTAAGACCCCTTCTCCTCCTCTCCATCCATGAGTTTCTAACTCTCTCCAAAGGGTGGGGGTGACGGATTTAGGGTGATGAGAAGAAGAATCAAGTTATTATTTTAATTTCGTATTAGTATATTTTGATTACTTGAGTTTATGTTGAGTCATTTATCATGTAATGCTTTATATAACTAATGTGATTTATTATAAGTTTCAGAATTCTCTAATCGAAACCCGACATCTAAACCTCCACCCGCTGGACTCCCATTCATAGTTGTTTTCTTCTTAGTTTGTTTTGTTGTTCTTGCTTTAGATAATTAAAAAGACCCAAAATCTCAAACCAACCTCATTATTGTTCTCTCTTTCTCTCCTTAATCGAAAACCACAAAAATAACAATATCTCTCCCTCCTTGTGTTCGACCCGTACTTGCCACCGCTTCATCGCGGCTGTGCACTTGCGGTATAAATTTAATTCTCATCAATAACTTTTGACAATAATCAAATTAAACACTTCCTATGTGAAAAGACATAAGTCTCATATCTTAGGATTCAAGACACAGTGAAAACATTAATGACACATAACACAATTCCATAATGTTTCACTTGCTAGGTCTATTCAATATATAAAAGTAACCATTTCCCCTTCTATATACTCGTGTCATTAAATATTTGTAGAACTACAATACTCTTTGACCAACACGACAATCTTATCTCGGCAATTAATATTCCATGTCCTTATTGTGAATATTTTTTGATTTATGTAAACCATTATCTATTAGAGCTCCACAGTTAAGGACCAAGAGTCTCTTCCTCAACACTTCTAAAAGACGAATACATTAATCAATGAACAAAAGGTTTGCACATCCAATTCATAATAATTGACATATAAAAGTAAACTTTTAGAATACATTCCCTTCATGTTGTCGATGGATACCAGACCGTCTTTTCTTTCTCCTCGATTGGTTCCATAGATGCTCGTGAGCTCGATATGACTGTATAGAATTGCCGACAAGATCGGTTTGACTGTGAAGAACTGGTATCGCGATGAGCTCGATATTAGATCGATTTCATTTTCTCCCTGTTTTTAAGTGGTTGTTATTTATTCTTGTTTTGTTTTTTAAGATGGCATAGTTCCGGAAGTTCCCCAATCGGTCGTGTGATGTATAGGGGCAGTAAGCCTATGAATGACATAAAAGAGAAGTTCCGGAAGGACGGCTTGCTGGAAAGGGCAAAGGTATCACCGTTCAAACAATTTTTTGAGGTGAGCAAATTACAGATCTCCGGTGTTCTTGCCCACTAGTTACTGTTGTACAAGATTCACAGTGGTAGAGATGACGAGGTTCATTTCTTGTTTGGCACGAAGCCCTGCATATTCAGTAAATATGAGTTTTCACTGATCACCGATTTGAACTTGAATACTGTACTGTCCGAGGCTGAGTTGCAGGAGCACTGTACGAGTGATCGACTTATTAAGGAATATTTCAATAGAGCGCCCAAAATTCAGATAGGCACGTTGGAGGCAGCATTGAAAAATTGTACAAATGCCAATGACATCTTCAAGTTGGGGTTATGCCTCCTGATTGAAGGTGTTCTATATGCCCGAGGGGGCAAGCTATCCGTATGGACGGATATGGTTAAGATGGTTGAGGACTTGGCTACGTTTCTTTGAGTATCCATGGTGGAAGTCGTCTTACCAAAACCTGCTAACATCATGTAAAAAGACATGAATAAGTAGAAAGAATTGTGTGAGAGGAAGCAAGCAAGGGACCAACAAAAATAAGCCAAAAATACAGTATATACGGTTATGCCCCCTGGGGTTACAATATTGGGCGTACGAGGCCGTTCAGCAGTTCGCCTCCCAGTATATTGTGAATCATTGAAACCGGTTCCCCAGGATGCTCAGTCGGATGAGCAATGATAAAAACATCCCGCAGATGGCTGAGGTTGCACGAATGTTTTCGTCCAAAAGAAACTTAAGTTTGTCTTCGTTGTTGTTAAATCATGTTTTTTAGCTACTAGAGTACTTATTTTGCTCGACTGTCTCCATAGGAGTTCGATATACCTCAGTAGTAATGATTTGTTGTTAGTTACCGGACTATTAAGTTTTTTATGGGTTCGATAGGCATTCGATATGAACTCGATCGTCATTGTTTCTTTAAATTTAACTGTTTGCTTAGTTTGTTTTCGATTTGTTCGATGGGATCATCGATGGGGCTCGATATCAAGTAGATATTAATTGTTTTGTTTATAGGTGTACATTGGTCACTCGATATTCGGTCGACAGATATCGATAGTTTAGATAGGTTGTAAGTTAACTGATTATTTAGTGTGCCCGATAGGAGCACGATGGACTTTGATAGTTTAGATTTATTCTTAGTTACTGAACCTGAAATTATGTTTTATGTTCCTCGCAGTTGACTGTGTACACTTTTTTGTCGCCCCGTGTATGGGAGGTTGAATATTACAACAACCTTACAGAAGGTGATGACCTCTACCACCCGGGCTCGAGGAAGATGTTGATGAGAGTGTTGATGCGGTTGCCGAGAGATTGGACGAGGCCGCCAATGAGACGAACATTTTTGTAGATGATGCCTTAGAGTAGGAAATAACTATTCCCACCTCTACTACAACCTCATCCCAGCCAGCTTCCCTAACCCTGGTTGAGGTCGCATCCCATGCTTATCCTCTTTTTGTGGAAAGGTTGGAGAGGGTGGAATCAATGCAGTCATCGATGGAATCAAAGCAATCATCGATGGAAGTGACCCAACTATCGATGGAAGCAAAGCAACTATCGATGCAGGACAATTGAACAGCGTCATGGAGAATCAACGTGCCGTACTGGAGCAGATGGTGGCTTTGTTAGAAGCCCCTCCGAGACCACCAATCGACGATAATTAGTTGGCCACAATGGAAGCAAAGCAACTATCGATGGAAGGTCAACTGAAGAGGCTCATACAGAATCAGTGTTCCATCATGGACCAAATGTCGAAGATGGTGGCTTTGGTAGAAGCACCTCCGAGACCTCCAATGGGCAAGAATGAGTTGGCTAAGATCGTGTCTTCTATAGAGGCACGTTCGAGACCACTGTATGATGAGAATCAGTCGTCCGACGATGAAGACGTACTACCCGACGGTTACCTACCTGAAGTAGATTTGTCTACCCTGTCGAGGAAGAGGCGTAGGCCAAAACATCTTCACGATGTCTGCACTGACCCGACCAAGAAATCACGGCCTTCGGACCAAGTTGAAGAGCCTTTAGTTCTCGACCCTTTAAAGAAGTCGGACACAAAACAATTGAAGACACTCATACAGTGGGTTTTGGGATTCATCCCCAATGACAAGCTCATTTCGGTGAAGACGGGGAATTACAGACCAACGTGGTTCTTGGGGATGAAGTGTCCCAGATTTTGGATCGGCGACGACGTAAGTATTTCAAATAATTCAAATTTCAATAATGCATACATGTAATTCGATAGGGTGGAAAGGAGATCGGTAATCTACATGTGACCTTAATAGGTCTACATTCGCCGATTAGGATCGATTGAGTTCGATGGTGACTTGATTAACTCGATAATTTAGGAATTTTTGTCTATTTTCCGAGCTTTTTCCTTTTGTTTGATGGGTTCGATTATCTCAATATACCCTCGATGAATACTCGACAATCTTTGCATGAACAATTTTGAAGCTAGTATTTCTGACTTTCTACGTGCTAATGTTTTCGTAGCATGTTGATACGACACAAGATCTATTGAGGAGGCGTATCCGCACATTCCCAGGTCAATATCATCTGAAGGCTACGATTATGAACACTTTTTAGTGACTTGGTTCCATCCTAGGATGAACAATACGTTACCAGTCCAAGTAAGTTCACTTGGGAACCCTCCTGTGTGCAGTTATTGACTAGAATTGAGGATCAGCTGATGCTTTCTTGGAAGGAAATGGAGTATGTGTTTGTACTGGTGCCAGAGCTACAAGAAAAACATTGGTTTGTGGTCGAGCTGTCAATCAAAGACTGGAAGATTACGATCATCGATGACGATCATACTGTCATTCAGCTTAAAGAGCTGGAAAGTACAATGAGGCCTTGATGTTGTACCCTTCCCTCACTGATGAAGGCTTTTGGGATTTTCAAGGATCACCCGAAGCTGAAGTCCTTAAAAGGACACCCACCACTGGAGTTGAAATGGCACCATCTGGGAAAGGAGGAGGTCCCCTAAATCCAGACTAGGTTAGTTTCCTTTCTTGACTACTTTAGTTGTTTTCAACTCGATTGTATCCCATGTGTATACGGCTAATAAGGTTAACTTTGCAATGGAGATTGTGGTATATACACCATCAAGTATGTAGAGCATCGACTAGCAGATCTTCCCATCAACATCATAACCGACGAAAAAATGCAGACCTTCAGAGAAAAGTGGTATGTTGACCTGTTCTACCAGAACGTCAGACCTTGACGTCGAACAATTGTGTCTTTTGTATTTTATTTTATAAAATAATTACAGAAATTAAACTATTATGACGTTGAATAACGTCAAACATGTGGGTTTCCATTTATTTGATTAGTTGGACAAGTTCGATACTAGCACGATAAGTGCGTGACTGATCATCTCGATAGGATCGGTTTGAGTGCAGAAAACTGTAATTAAGGATCTGTTTGATACATTCCCCCTAATGGCTCGATATAATGGGAACTATAACCTCGATATGCAAAGGAATTTCCCTCCATAATTGTCTGCCTTTACTTAAAATCTGGTGCCTTTTAAATTTTAAATACCCAGTTTTGGAGGATTTTTTTGTCATTTGCTCAATATTAAGTCGAAATGTGGGCGATATGAGCTCGATAATTTAGATCTTTTAGAAAAAAAACGTTTGCTCCTTCCCTCCAATGTCCAAATGTCTCTTCAGTTATGATAGCCCCGTACCCATTGGGTGGTTCGACGTGACCTCGATATGATGAAGCAAGAGAGTCCTCTTTGTTGAGATCGATGTGCTCGACATGAACACGATAGGAGCTCAATACTTGATTGGACAGACAACAGTATGAACATTTAGGTTCATTTAATGTGGTATGGTTCCCTTCCAACCAATCGTCGCGTCATTTAAGACTGGACCGAGGAAACAATACCCATTGGGCGGTTCGACGTGACCTCAATATGATGAAGTAAGAGAGTCCTCTCTGTTGGGATCGATGTGTTCGAGATGAAATCGATAGGAACATGATACGACAACCCACTAACATCCTTACAGTTATTTAGGGCGTATTAGACGTTTTGGTTTCTTTTTTTTCAAACGTCACGTTAGTGTGAAAATTGTACCACCAGCGGTTCGACTTGGCGTCAATATGATGATGCATCACACCTCCACATGCCTATAAAATGACATTTGTTTCCATCCGCATTACATCACGTCACTACGATTGGAAGAGAACTTCGTTGATCCTTCCCTCAACCTCCGTAACATCCACCTTTAATCAGGAAGATGATGCATAACGACGACATCACCGAGGGTGCACCGCTTCAAATCTATTTCGTAGTCCCAATCGGTCGAGCCAACTGTACCATACTCGAAAAGATGAGTGTTTCGAAAAGATGAGTGTTGGTTGTCAGCGTAGGGTCAGACATTTTGAGTTCAGCTTATACATACACTCCAACCACAAACATCCACTTAAACAGACACATCATTCCATAAACTAACTTATCATCGGTTAATGGAGTGTATGTCCAATCATTGTTTAAAGGCAATTTCACCACCAACTTGACATCAAACATACTATCTGGATAACAACATTCAGATCTTATGACATCCATTAAATCCACATATTTGATGTTCAATGGACCCTGAATATTCTACCACATCTCCCTTAATTTCTAATTTCCCATCATACATGATCAACAAAGATCATTCGTCATTCCTATCCATTCCTAACCTAGATAAATTAGATTTAAAAATGTGTTCAAGTGAAATGGTTGTTCTTGTATTTCTAATTAATTAAAATTTTGAAAATACTCAAATGATTTAGAAATTACCTCGGTCGAGTGTAGAAGTGAACGACTCTAAACGTCAAATAATCACTCCAACAAAATCAACTACAATACAACAATAAATAACATTACAAATAATTTAATGATTATAAAACTACATAACAAACATAATAACAAGGTTTTAAAAAAATTGACAGAACCTTCCCTATATTTTTCAAATTTTGAACTCACATTGTAAAAAACACTAAAAATAATACAAACACCACTTCGAACTTCCAAACATTTAAATAACAAAATTTATTCAAATCATAACATATTTAACGCACAAATTTCTCAACTCCAACCAATTTAATTATCCACTAACAACCACATACATTCTTCACTCAAGACCTTAAAAATTGGTTAAAAATAACAAATGTATCATTACATTATCACGTGTAGGATCAAACTTTATCAACAACAATATATATTTCATAAAACTACAAAAATACGAAAAAAAGTCTTACAACAAATCAAAAAATTTAACAACAAATATGATTTCAATAAAAATTATCAAACGTAAATTGAACGATTTTTACATTACGAATTTAAACCTACTGATTAAATCTGTTATAATACCACAAGTACACAACCACGTTGAAGCGGTGGCAAGCACAAGTAAGTCTACTGAGAGCGTGTACGAGTTGGATTCACGATACTCGAGTGGAAAAAGAAGAGAGAGGAATGAGAGCTGAATTAAACTACGATGCGAGTGAAATAAAAAATAAATGATAAAATAAAACCCCTTAGGGGGTAGAGAAACAATGCGGAAATGAAAATATGTGTAGTGTGTTCAATTGTGCTAATCACAACATGTAATACATGAAATCCATAAAACCAAATCCAATTTTCCCTCCACATTAAATAAGATAAAACATTATCATTAAAATATACAAGACAATAATTGAAATGAGGCTAAATGAACTCATGCATAATGACCAAACCCCACTATGTCTCCACATGAAATAAGATTTAACACAATCATTAAAATATATAAGACAATAATTAGGATGATGCCAACATGAGCACATGCATGCACATGTTATGTTTCCCTCTTCCACTCCATCCTTATCTTTATCATTCCCCGTAAAATAGACCCACTAATCTAAGCATGTGTTAAACTTCACTCAAGAGTATTAGCACATCAAAGATAAGAGTGAAATCTCATTAGATGGTTATGGAACTCATGTGAGGTTCAAAGGTAGGATTAACACACATACTAATACATCACACAATCACAACGCCTTCTTCTCCACCCCAATGGGGATGAACTACTCTCTACTCATCTCTAAACTAAAGAAAACATAAAAACAACTCAAAACCATAATGCAAAATTCAGGAAACTACATGAAGGAAAATAAGCACAAAAGAAATGGCATCAAAGGAAAGACATCAAGATAAATAACAAGACTAAATGAAAGCTTACAAAGTTTCCTTGTTCTTCTCCTCTTAGACTAATGAGCAGAAAATAAAACCTAAACTAATGGAGGATCCAGCAGAAGAGGGAGATCAAGGGATTACAATGGTATATATAGACTAATACATGGTTAGGATTAATCTGGAAATAATCGGACAGCTCTAAATCACATGTGATGGTCCTGGAATGCTCTGAGTCGACAACCTAACTTGCGACCACAATCTGAGATCCAACAAAGCAAGGTGATCCGCCAGTAGTGGATAAAAATAAACCCATCGAGGATCCAAATGCTTTGATCGGGCTCAAATTTCTCCAGCTGTTAAGTTGCCTTGTTTGTCACGTGGGGTGAAGCCCTAATCTGCTGGTTCGAGCCCGTTTGTCTTTAAATGGTGAAATAATGATCTGATTCAAGACATGTGGCACAATATTTTGTTCTACACCATCAAGTCCCTTCGAGTTTTCACTGGGTCCTTCCTGATTTGCGATAAAATCCTTGTGCATTACAAACAGGTCCAGAAGTCCTCAATTCAGTCCATTCTTGTCCTTTTTGCTTCCTTTTCTCTTCTTTATTACCTAACACCTGAAACACTACAACAAACACTCGAGTAGCACAAATTTGGAGTAAAATAAAGAATATATAACATGAATGTGATGTATGATATGCTACTAATCACCTACAATCAACAAAACATAATTCAATAATCTACTAAGAATCAAGAAAAAAATCGGTCTAAAAACCCAAACCCAGAATCGGGTTTGCACCTATATGGTTTCATAAACCAACAAAAACATTATATTTATACCTAAAACAACATTATACATCATTATAATACATAAAATTAGAAAACATATGGTGAAAAACAAATAAATAAACTTCATTCCATAATATGCATGATTTTCGCTCAACCGACTCGCTCACCCAAAAAGTACTACTACTACTCCCACCCCCTCTCCTCTCCCACACCGATGGCACCGAAGAGGAAGAATTGGAAGCTGCACCACGACGGCAAAGAGCGTGACCAAAACCCCATCTCCGAAGACCTCCAAAAGCCCAAACCCCCAATCTCCAACTCCCCTCCGCCTCCCAACCCCATCGTTTCCCTCGTCTCCTACGCCGACAATGACGACGAGGAGGACGAGCAGAAGCGGAAGGAGAACGGAGAAAAGAGAGAAGTGATGGAAGCGGTGTAACATCCCGAAACAGCGAAAAAAAATTAAAAATCAAGGACACAAGAGACAGGTCATCAAAGGCGGGACTCTTACTCCAATAAAACATTCAAACGGTGCACCATATTACATAAGAGTTTGTCAAAACTACATGATAACATCGGATATAACAAAAGACAGTACAAGTAATCATGACGACCTCAATGGTCCGAAGGCGTGGATCTCGGTCCCAAAATGCGCGCCCCCGCAGTCACCACCCAACTGAACCTACTGCGGTCCTGAAATAAAACATGCAACAACAATGCCTGAGTTTGCATAACGAAATCCCGTATGCAAGCTCACCCATATGAATGCAGTAGTACAAATGCACTTATCATACTACTAGCATTTCATGTCATCAATAATAAGGAAAACAGTTCCCCCGAAGGGTAAAACATGACATCAGTCCGACAATCATCATCGGGTCTCCCTCGGAGACCTACCGTAGGCACATACGGTCTTACGGAACAATACGCGACGCTCCCCACACACAACTATACTAATCATGGGGTTCGGTATGGGGCGACCGCAAGGTCCGAAACAGATCTGTATCTATAGTGGTCAAATCACACCAATAGAGTCGTCGCTCGGTCGGTCCATCAATCATCTCAGTAGGTGAGCAGCTGATGAATCATATCCGAAGCATCGGTCCAACATCATAGTTGGAACAACATTGGCCCATCATCGCCGGAATAAGATCGGCGACATCACCGGCACAGCATCGGTGGTCCAACATACATCCGACACAACATCGGACGGTTACAGACCGAAGTCCGCCAGGTCATCAGGCTCCATGAGCCGCACATCATCATAGATTGGGATTCGCGATCCCTCAGGTCTGCTACTCTATATGAGTCCATCAATCCATCACATTATGTCACGATCCATACAAGAGGGTGACACGTCCCAAGTGCCCATACTCTTGCCACACGGCGGTCCCGGCTCACGCACTAGGCGAGGACACAAGTTTCCTTGGATAGAGTTAGCACAAAACAAGGACAGGAAATTCAGTTCTGCGCACAAATGGTCGACCAAAAGAGGCAATCCGGTCGACCGTTCCCATGGGGTTCGGTCGACCGAAAGTCTGTAACGGTCAAACTCTCTGCGCCTAACCTAAGTCCCAATGGTCGAACAAGAGTTTAAAATAGGTTGACCGATATGTGGTCAAAATCCGGAGTCTGGTCAAAATCATACTAGTCTAATCGGTCGACCGACTCAGGGGCCCGGTCAACCGAATACTACCAGGGGCGTCCTAGTAGTCTAGGTCATCAATCGGTCGAACAATGCATAAAATGGTCGAACAATACATTCAAATAACTTAAGTTCCAGTCGAACAATACAATAGGAACGGTCGAACGAAAACCAACAGGGAAAACCCCGACCCACCAGCACACACACTACCGGTAGACCACCACAAGGCATCGTTCGACCGGTGTTGGTTAAAGTTGGGTAAAAACACAAACCGGACGACCGCCCGAAGGAACCGGACGACTGTTGGTCGACAGCAACCTTGCGTCAGCCAAGGATTTTACGTCGTTTCTCGCCACCGGTGAGGTCTCCGACGTCCCACGACCGACCACTACATCACCCCTTCACGAGTGAGCAACAAAACAAACTAATAAGCCGACATACCTTTCGAAAACGACGAACCCGCCGGAGCCTTGCTCGTGCAACGTTGCCTCCGGTCAGCAACCACTCGCAAGACCACCTCCTTGCGCCGACCTCACGCGCTGCCTGCCGGAGTTGCCTCCTCCACCAGAGCACGATCAACTGAGGGAGAGGGAGAGAGAGACGAAAATAGAAAAGAGTGAGAGAGAGAGGTTTGAGTTTTTGCTTTAAAACACACCACCCAACACTACCACACCATTCCCCTAACCCATCCCCCTACGACTCTCACCCATGCCTCCACTGTTCACGCACACCACCCCCATGTTGTCGTCCCATCACCACTTCTCTCCACTTAACACCAACTAGCACCCTAATTGGGTTTAGGGATCTTACAAGAGGAGTTGGAGTTTGTGAGGGCCAAGAGGCAGGTGGAGATCCAGAGGGATTGCCCGTACCTCGACACCGTCAATTGTCAGGTGAAAATGCGGTTTTTGAACCTTGATCGTGGTGAAATTCGGTGTTTTGAAGGTGTTATTAAGGTTTGGTTTTGTGGTGTTGGGATGGAAGAGTTCGTGCTAGATTGTTGTTCGAGCGGGTTTGGTGTTTTAGGGTTAATTATAGTGAAGAGTGTCTTGTATAGTTGTTTGTGATTAGTGAGTAGCTTCAGATGAGTTCCTTTAATTAGGTACTTTTTTATGGTAAAATATTGCAAGGAAACCTATAGTCTCGTAATGTGGCTAGTGGTGGTGAGCGGGCTAGTTTTTATATCATGTTGGAATTGCTTGGTGGTGCGCCTTGAAGTAAAATAGCTTGAGATGAAACTGTATGCTTATGTCCAGCAAGCTTTAGATGAGCACTAATGTGATGTCTGCTTAGGGGTCATTGCTTATAAAATTATAGGATTGTTCTTGACTTGGATACAAGCATCGATTTTTTGGGAATACGAGGTAGACTTAGTGTTTTGATGGTACACATTTTGGTTCGGCGGATTGAGTGTTATTTATTTGAACGTTAAGTTGTTTATCAACTGGGTCGTGATAGGAATTTGAGGAACTGAGGATCTCTCAAGCGTATCATTCTTCAGATGTGTTGCCTATATTTCCTCAGTAGATTGATGGATATTTAATAACATGCTGATGAGAGAATTTCACCAATTGGCTGGCTTGCCAAGAGGAAAGAATGGAGTCAAGGAATTTTCAATAGTAGAAACATATGTTTGAAATTGCAAATCTTTGAATAGTTCATACACTGATGACAAGCATTTTCAAGACTAGATGATGTCTAGATGTTAATTTGAGAGTCAATCTTGAACTTTTGAACATATATGGAATACATGGTAATCCTTCAAATCCAAGCTTTCACTGCTAACTACCGATTAAAAAAAACTCTCTCTGCTAACTTATTCTGGATCTATTAAATCCTGCAATACCAATTTCAATCAATTCATGAAAATGTGTGGCTTACCATTGTTTAAATTGCATCTCGTTTCTATGACGAATCAATTTATTTTTTTGACTCATTCAAATTCAATAATCCATTTTCTCCATTTTGACTCATTTCTCCATTTTTGAATCATTTCTCCATTTTCTCCATTTTCATGTGTAATATGGATCTTGTGTTTGTTTAAGCAGATTGTTCACTGAATTGAGCAATACTTCGTTTCTAAATTTCTCTTACAGGTATTGGACTTTGAAGGTGCCAGATCAAAGAAGAGGCAATGGACTGTGGAACGCCACACTTTATTCTTTCGGTTGTGCGTTGAGGAGGTTCGTGCTGGAAATAGGCCATCGTGGATACTTAATCTAATTGGAAAGGAGAACCTTCAACGAAACTTCAACCGAGAAACATGTTTGAGATACACACAACTACAACTGAAGAACCACTGAGAGATGTCAAGAAGGAAATATGCAACATGGAAGTGGTTGCGGTCATAGATTGGCTTAGAGTGGATGGCAGGGGGAGGATGGTTGAAATGGATGGCTCGTGGTGGGCTGAGAATCAAAGGGCAATTGTCTATCCGGTTGTTCATTAGTCTGCCACAATGTTTCCTAATGTATGCCTCTTTAAACGTCAGATAATGTTTGCAAATGTTTTAACTATTTTCTAAAGTTTTTTTAGGTTGTTACAGGTGCACTATGCTCTGATGGATTTTTAGGATGCACCGTTACAATTTGAAGATGAGATGAGGATCGTCTTAGACTCGAGTTTGGCCGATCACTGGGTCCCATTTAATCCTTTAAAAAGGAATGCTAGGGGAGGACTATATGCCATAAAAGATCAGTCCTGTCATAACAGAAACCATGAAGCAAATAATGATGACGAGGGTGAAAGGAATGTGTTCTAAAAGCTTTACTTTTATATGTCAATTATTATGAATTGAATGTGCAAACATTTGTTCCTTAATTATGGTATTCGTCTTTTGGAAGTGTTAAGGAAGAGGCGTTTGGTCCTTAACCGTAGAGTTCTAAAAGATAATGGTTTACATAAATCAAAAGTTATTCAGAATCATGGTAGTTAACATGGAACATTAATTACCGAGATAAGATTGTCGTGTTGGTCATCGATTGTTGTAGCTCTACAAATAATTGACGACACGAGTATATGAAAGAGGAAAAAATTACTTTTATATATTGAATAGACCTAACTAGTAAAACATTATGGAATTGTGTTTCGTGTCATTAATGTTTTTACTGTGTCTTAGATCCTAAGATATGAGACTTATATCTTTTCACTCAAGAAGTGTTTAATTTGATTATTGTCAAAAGCTACCAATGAGTGTAGTGATAACGGCAATAGTTGGCTGAACATGACTTGTGCTGTAAAAGATAGCTAGTCAAGCGATTGTCATTGCCCCTCTTAATTGAGTGATGATATTAGTGTGCCCTTTGATAAAGCAAAATTATAATGTGCACAATGTGACTTGAGTTAAGTCACATAGTTATAATTAGCTTAGAGAGATCAAGAAATGAATATAATACAAAGATGACACATTTCTACTTGGTATATATTCTTAATATCATGAGGCAAGGGACGGACACAAGTGGTGCACTTATATCACTAAATGGATCGTGTTTTAGTTCAGGTGGAACAAAGACATCTATGTTAATTGGGTGACTATAATGTGTAGCTAGATACCGCTTATAGTCTGAGATATTAAGTGTTTAATATCACTGCCAATTAGGCTTAGATCCTCCCATAGGTCACACCACAAAACTGGGAAACAAGATGTTTGATTTTAAGTTCATATGATGTGTCGGGTTTCTTCTGAAAATGGGACACATGTGGTGAATTAATTGAAATCAATATGTTATGAGAATTAGCATAATTAGAATCATAATAAATTCACATGAGGTATATATTATGGGGTGTAATAATTTAATATTACATATGATAATATATATAGGATGTGAATTACTAAAAACCCCAAAAGATCAAATTTTGTTGGAAATAAATCCAAAATTTGATAAAGGTAAAATCGGGGTCAAACACGGTGAACCGTTCATGGTTCGGTCGACCGGGACATCTTCGGATCGGTTAACCGAATAGGGAACGGGTAAGCGCAATTGGTTGACCGAGATTACCCAGAGTGCCTGGACAATCGGGTTCGGTTAACCGATTGGAAATAGTCAACCGAGAAGTAGTATTTTCGGTAGACCGAAGGTGACCCGGTCATCCGATGACTATGTTCCAGAAGCGATTTTGGTGGGTCAAAGGTAAACCGATTACAAGACGTGGTTCGTCCGAATTATTCTAGGGAATTTTTCTGATACAGTTTCGGTCGACCGTCTAGCTCACGGTGCACCGAACACGTGTTATAACAGAATGGTTCGATTGATCGAAGAATACTCGATCTACCGAACAAGAACGATTCTACCTGAATTATTAAGAGATTAATTAAATCATGGGTGGAATAATTCCAGATTTAATTAAAACATTTTTTGTGGGTGATTAAGTGGAATTTAGAGATTAATTTTAGGAGAGAAAAATAAGGGATCATGGCTAAATAATAGCTCTTGATAAGGAAATTTTGGGAGCCTATAAAAGGGCACATATTCCTACTTGTTTTAATACTAATGCAAAATTCTTTCTCTCATTAATCTCTCCCTAATCACCACGAAATTTCTCTTAGCAAAATTAAGTTTGGAGATTAGAATCTCAGGAGCTTAAAGAGGGGAAATTAGCTTGATTATAAACCTTATTAGAGATTGATTGGCTAGCTCATTTCTCTGTAACCTTGTTTAGAGTTTTGTGAACACTCGGAGGCAATTCCGTGGACGATTCAGCGGGCAACGTGACTCCGGATCTTCAAAAAGGTTTTAGAAAACCTTTAGGTATGATTCTATGTTTGTGGATTATTTTAATAAATGTAGGTCGCATGTGATTAGAATAAAACACAAATAGATGTACATAAAATTGCTGAGAATATGAAAATCGATCTTGTATGTTATATTAAAATTTTAAAATATATACATACATAGGGACACAAAATCCAACAGTGGTATCAGAGCTTCTGGTTCATATTTTCAACAATTATACTATATAATTAATTTTAGTTTACCATCTACAATCAAAACAATTCATGTTTTATGTCTTTTTCGAGTTTTCGATAGTTTTATTGATTTAATTCTAAATTGATTGTTCTGATAGTTTTGAATGTTTTAAAAAACATCATATGAATGTTAGAATTAAGATTTAGACTTATGTCTAATTTATTGAATTTTCGTTTTAATTAAATGATTCTTTTATAAGGAATCAACAAAACGAAAAAAGGCATATGTTTATCTTTCTTTAAATGTTTAATTTTAGAAATTGGATAAACAGCGGTTCAAATATTTTATAAATTGAACTATGGATGCATAAAATCCTTTTTAATGGATTTAAAATGATTTTAGAATTGTTTGATTAAGAGATGCATGATAAACTAAATCGAGTAATGTATATATAGTATATGTACATGCGTTGCTTGAGTTCTCTAATGCAGGGATATGTTAGTTTATATGTTCCATCAAAGCCATGTGTGAATGAATGAATGAATGAATGTGTATGTTATTATTATTCAATCACAGGGGCTTATGTGTGTAAAAGCCAAATTTTATTTCTATGTATATGCATGCATATGAGAGGATTTTTACATAGGACTTGCACTAGACAATTTTAAAAATTGAGAGATGCATGTTTATATTTTTGCAATATCAACATCCATGGTGCAAGAGGAAGACGCTGAAGAAGCGCAAGGATCGAGGACGCGGGAACATATAAACTCACGCAATGTTTGTGTGAATGAATTTATTTATGTTTGTGTGCTTGATATATATGTGATTGTATGGATGAATGTTAGGATGTGTATAGATGATAATTATGCATGATCACCTAAATTCTAAAATCACATATAAATGTTTAAATTATCCAACCAAAAATTAAGAGTATCTTTCTTTCTTATTTCATCCACTAGCAGCCATCGATCGAGGGATATTCTGCTCGCCCTTAGCGGGAGATAGCTTCCTCCATCTTTGGGAATAGTGGGAGATATAAGGTTGTCTATTGTTGTGCCACGAATAGATGTACGAGGTGTGATTCGCCCTTAGCGGACACCGAGTATATTTGTTTGTGAATACAATGGATAAACGTATCTCGTATCAAATAAAATAAGTTTTCTTAACAAGACCCGGAGCCCTAGCTCGGTTTTGGGAAAGAGAGTTTTTCTTACGAGGATTGGTCATATTCCCTCCTAATTAAAACGACAATAGTCATAAGAGTTTGAAAATGCAAATGTTGCGATATTTCGAAATGGTTATGATTAGAAAAATATTTTCTTACCTTGATTTTATAATATATCTGATAGCCCTTAGCTATTTTATGTTATAATTGATAGGATCTTGGATTGCTGCATTTATGGACAAAGTTTTATTTGTGGTATTGATTTTTTAAAACATAAAATTGACATTAAATCCCATATAATTTATTTTGTAGAAATGTCGAATATTCAACCTATTGTGCGATCTATGATTGAAAAACATCATTTGGCAAATGATGGCTCAAACTTCATAATCTGACAACCCAAGCTCAATATCGTGTTAAAGTTTGAGAAACTGTCTCATATTTTGGATGGTGAAATCCCAAAATTAAATGAGAGGGCAACCGATAGCGAGAGAGAGGCAAAAGCCAAGTGGGAAGACCAAGAGAACCAAGTTCAAGGTCTAATGTTAGCCTCCATGGGTGACTCGCTTCAGGCGAAATACTTGGATTCAAAATCCCAAGAAGACCATGGAAGTTTTAACAAAGATGTTCATGGATAGTTCTAGAAAAGAGCGCTATAAGACAACCATCGCACTCACAAGGTGCCACATGGCGGAGGGAACATCAGTATCCATGCATTTTCTCACGATGCAAGGATACCTTGAGAAGTTGTCGAAGCTCTCTTCCCCGATGCCCGATGACATTGCAGAAGATTTGATTCTTGGCTCTCTAGCCCCGTCCTACAAGGACTTCATTATGCATTATCATGTGCGTGAGAAAGGGGTGAGTCTTGAGGAACTTCACAATGCTCTCAAAACGGCTGAAGTTGACATGGGCAAGGGTCGGAACAAGCACGTCCTAGCCATCCATGGAGGGAGCAAAAAGATCACCAAAGGTAAAGGCAAATTCACCAAGAATACGTCAATCAAGAGCAAGGGAGTAGGAGGTGCTCGTGCGAGTGCCTCATGGGGGAAATCTTTGAAATCCCCAACTCCCAACACGGAGTGCTTTCACTGCGGTGAAAAGGGACACATCCGGCCAAATTGCCCCAAGTACAAGGAAGACCTTGACAATGAAATGATTGAACGTAAGAGCCCCAAAAAGGCCAAAGGTATATTTGTTATTGAAATAGATTTAGCCACCTCTGTCCATGATTGGGTAATTGATACTGGATCTTGTGCTCACATAATCTCTAATGTGCAGCTACTAAAGGATAGGAAGGAACTCGTAAAGAACGAGATGATTTTGAAGGTCGGAAATGGTGCAAGCGTTGCTGCGATTGCACAAGGTTCTGTGGAGCTTCAAATATCTAGTGGTTTAAATTTATGTTTAAAGAATGTTTATTATGTGCCTTCGATTAGCAAGAACATTATTTCTGTATCATGTTTGGATATGGATAATTTTAATATAAATATTTCAAATTCTTGCTTGTCTATATCGAAAATGGTATTTTCTATGCAAATGCATTCGTAAGGAATGATCTCTATTTGCTTGAATTGAATAATAAACAAATCTTAAACAACAATTACAAAAGACTTAAAACTACTCACGTAAATGATACACTCTTGTGGCACTATCGTCTTGGTCACATAAATGAAAAACGCATCAAGAAATTGCAAGAAGCTAACCTTCTTGGTCAACTTGATTTTAAATCATTGGAGACGTGCGAACCTTGCCTAATGGGCAAAATGACCAAGAGGCCTTTCAAGAAGAAAGGACCGAGAGCGAATGACTTGTTGGATTTGATACATTCTGATGTATGTGGTCCGATGAGTACTAGTGCAAGAGACGGTTTCAGGTACTTCATTACGTTCACGGATGACTATAGTCGTTATGGCTATATTTATCTAATGAGAAACAAAAGTGAATCCTTTGACAAGTACAAGGAATTCAAGAATGAAGTAGAGAACCAACTCAATAAGAAAATCAAGTCTCTACGAACGGATCGTGGAGGTGAGTACTTAAGTACCGAATTTGACTCATTCCTAAAGGAGTGTGGCATTGTACCACAGCTCACCCCTCCCGGTACACCTCAGTGGAATGGGGTATCCGAAAGGAGGAATAGGATATTACTCGACATGGTTCGATCAATGATGAGTCAAGCTGAATTGCCGCTTTACTTTTGGAGTTATGCACTAGAAGCTGCGGCTTACACACTAAATAATGTTCCATCCAAATCCGTAGAGAAAACGTCTTATGAGCTATGGAGTGGTAAAACACCTAAGCTCAATTTTCTCAAGATTTGGGGTTGTGAGGCATACGTCAAGAGATTGATGTGGACCAAACTTCAACCAAAAGCGGATAAGTGCTTATTCATAGGTTATCCTTGTGAGACAAGAGGATACTACTTTTGGCATATAACCTCCAATCGAGTGATTGTAGAGAGGGATGCCGTATTTCTAGAAAAGGAATTTCTGGAAAGAATAAAAAGTAGTGGGAGTAGAGTTGTGCTTGAGGAAACTCAAGATATTCTACAAGATCATGATATGAATGGTGACATTCAAGATCATGAAGGCCCAACCGAGATTCATTTGGTTAGTGGGAGCGTGAGTGAGAGACCTTCGCAAGAAATTGTGAGAGAAACTCAATCCTCCCCACCTAGTGTACGTTCGAGAATCGAACACGAACCAATTCCACAAGAAATTGTGGAAGAAGTTCGAGAAATACACGTAGAACCAAAAGAACTTAGAAGGTCAACGAGGGAAAGGAAGAAACCCGATATGTATTTGAGACTTCATGAGATCATGGTACTAGATACCGATGATCCCTCCACCTTTCAAGAAGCAATGGAAAGAAAGGACTCCAAACTATGGCTCAAGGCATGGAATCCAAAATAGAATCAACGTATGATAATCAAGTGTGGAACTTGGTTGACCTTCCTCAAGGGAAAAATGTCATTCAAAATAAATGGGTTTTCAAGAGGAATATGGACATGGATGGGAACTTGAAAACCTACAAAGCGAGGCTTGTAGCAAAAGGTTTCACTGAAGTTCAAGGAATTGACTATGATGAAACTTTTTCACCGGTTGCCATGTTCAAGTCTATTCGGATTATGCTCGCTATTGCCGCATTTCATGATTATGAGATATGACAAATGGATGTCAAAACGGCGTTCCTTAATGGGAACTTGGAGGAGGATGTGTACATGGTACAACCTCAAGGTTTTGAATATCCAAAGAATAGCGAGAAAGTATGCAAGCTTCAAAGATCCATTTATGGATTGAAGCAAGCATCAAGGAGTTGGAACAAGTGCTTTGACGAAGAAGTCAAAAAGATTCACTTCGTCCAAAGTAAGGAAGAACCTTGTATATACAAGAAGGTTAGTGGGAGCCACATAGTGTTCTGGATCTTATATGTCGATGACATACTCCTCATGGGAAACCATATACCTTTGCTTGAGCAAACGAGAAGTTCATTGAAATCTGCATTTTCGATGAAAGATATGGGTGGGGCTCAATACATCTTGGGAATCAAGATATATAGAGATAGATCCCGTAGACTCATTGTCCTAAGTCAACGTGCGTACATTGATAAGGTCTTGGAAAGGTTCAGCATGAACAACTCCAAAAAGGGCGGTGTGCCAATGAGTATGGGTGTGCAACTCAAGAAGTCTCAACGTGCAGAAACACTTAAAGACTTGGAGTACATGAAAGATATCCCTTATGCTTCGGCAATAGGATCGATCATGTACGCGATGACTTGCACAAGACCCGATGTCTCGTATGCTCTAAGCGTGACAAGTCGTCACCAATCCAACGCAGGTCCTGAGCATTGGCCTGCGGTCAAGAATATTCTGAGGTACCTTAACCAGACCAAAGATAAGTTTCTTATTTATGGAGGACAAAGGGAATTAATAGCTAAGGGCTATTCGGATGCGAGTTTCATGAGTGATCCCGACGATAGAAGGTCGCAATCAAGATACGTCTACCTTCTGAATGGTGGAGTTGTGAGTTGGCGTAGTTGGAAGCAAAGCACTACGGCCGACTCAACCACCGCTTCCGAAGTAATGGTTGTCGCTGAAGTGAGCAAGGAAGGAGTGTGGATTAAGAAGTTCCTTGAAGAGCTTGGAGTAGCTCCCTCGAGCGAGGGACCAGTAGAGCTATTTTGCGACAATAGTGCATCTATCTCGCAAATCAAGGATCCCAAATCACACCACAAAGTGAAGTACATGGATCATAAGTACTTTGTCACACGTGACTTCATCGACGAGGGCAAAATAAATCTGCTATAGGTGGACACAAACAACAACACAGTTGATCCATTCACCAAACCCTTATCCCAAGCCATGGGCGAAATGCATTTCGAGTCCATGGGTCTGAGGAACCATGTGGATTGGCTTGATGAGTGATTAGAGAGGGTTACCCTAGTTATTATTGTTTTATACATTGAGAATGTATGTGAGAGAAAACTTTGATAACAAGTGGGAGATTGAAAGGAATGTGTTCTAAAAGTTTTACTTTTGTATGTCAATTATTATGAATTGAATGTGCAAACATTTTGTTCCTTGATTATGGTATTCGTCTTTTGGAAGTGTTAAAGAAGAGGCGCTTGGTCCTTAACCGTAGAGCTCTAAAAGATAATGGTTTACATAAATCAAAAGTTATTCACAATCATGGTAGTTAACATGGAACATTAATTACCGAGATAAGATTGTCGTGTTGGTCATCAATTGTTGTAGCTCTACAAATAATTGACGACACGAGTATATGAAAGAGGAAAAAAATACTTTTATATATTGAATATACCTAATAAGTAAAACATTATGGAATTGTGTTTCGTGTCATTAATGTTTTTACTGTGTCTTGGATCCTAAGATATGAGACTTATATCTTTTCACTCAAGAAGTGTTTAATTTGATTATTGTCAAAAGCTACTCATGAGTGTAGTGATAACGGCAATAGTTGGTTGAACATGACTTGTGCTGGAAAAGATAGCTAGTCAAACGATTGTCATTGCCCCTCTTAATTGAGTGATGATATTAGTGGGTCCCTTGATAAAGCAAAATTATAATGTGCACA
Organism: Triglochin maritima; assembly: GCA_963682175.1. NCBI lineage: Eukaryota > Viridiplantae > Streptophyta > Magnoliopsida > Alismatales > Juncaginaceae > Triglochin > Triglochin maritima. The sequence continues at coordinate 11,800,304 of OY821785.1, forward strand.
ATGTGACTTGAGTTAAGTCACATAGTTATAATTAGCTTAGAGAGATCAAGAAATGAATATAATACAAAGGTGACACATTTCTACTTTGTATATATTGTTAATATCATGAGGCAAGGGACGGACACAAGTGGTGCACTTACATCACTAAATGGATCGTGTTTAGTTCAGGTGGAACAAAGACATCTATGTTAATTGGGTGACTATAATGTGTAGCTAGATACCGCTTATAGTCCGAGATATTAAGTGTTTAATATCACTGCAATTAGGCTTAGATACTCTCATAGGTCACACCACAAAACTGGGAAACAAGAGGTTTGATTTTAAGTTCATATGATGTGTCGGGTTTCTTGTGAAAATGGGACACATGTGGTGAATTAATTAAAATCAATATGTTATGAGAATTAACATAATTAGAATCATAATAAATTCATATGAGGTATATATTATGGGGTGTAATAATTTAATATTACATATGATAATATATATAGGATGTGAATTGCTAAAAACCCCAAAAGATCAAATTTTGTTAGAAATAAATCCAAAATTTGATAAAGGTAAAATCGGGGTCAAACACGGTGAACCGTTCATGGTTCGGTCGACCGGGGCATCTTCGGATTGGTTGACCGAGATTGCCCAGAGTCCCTGGACAATCGGGTTCGGTTAACCGATTGGAAACGGTCAACCGAGAAGTAGTATTTTCGGTAGACCGAAGGTGACCGGTCATCCGATGACTATGTTGTAGGAGCGATTTTGGTTGGTCAAAGGTAAACCGATTACAAGACGTGGTTCGTCCGAATTATTCTAGGGATTTTTTCTGATACAGATTCGGTCGACCGTCTAGCTCACGGTGCACCGAACACGTGTTATAACCGAATGGTTCGGTTGACCGAATAATAGTCGGTCTACCGAACAAGAACGATTCTACCTGAATTATTAAGAGATTAATTAAATCATGGGTGGAATAATTCCAGATTTAATTAAAACGTTTTTTGTGGGTGATTAAGTGGAATTTAGAGATTAATTTTAGGAGAGAAAAACAAGGGATCGTGGCTAAATAATAGCTCTGGATAAGGATATTTTGGGAGCCTATAAAAGGCACCCATTCCTACTTGTTTTAAGACTAATGCAAAATTCTTTCTCTCATTAATCTCTCCCTAATCACCACGAAATTTCTCTTAGCAAAATTAAGTTTGGAGATTAGAATCTCAGGAGCTTAAAGAGGGGTAATTAGCTTGATTCTAAACCTTGTTAGAGATTGATTGGCTAGCTCCTTTCTCTCTAACCTTGTTTAGAGTTTGGTGAACACTCGGAGGCAATTCCGTGGACGATTCAGCGGGCAACGTGACTCCGGATCATCAAAAAGGTTTTAGAGAACCTTTAGGTATGATTCTATCTTTGTGAATTATTTTAATAAATGTAGGTTGCATGTTATTAGAATAAAACACAAATAGATGTACATAAAATTGCTGAAAATATGAAAATCGATGTTGTATGTTATATTAAAATTTTAAAATATATACATATATAGGGACACGAAATCCAACAGAGGGATCTGCAGAATGTGATGCAATGGACAGTAACACTCACTGGTACAGAAAAGGGCATATACGTCGGATATATGGGGTATATACGTCGGATATAAGGCTCCACTGAACCGACGTCTATATATATGTCGTATATACATAGACGCCAGACACATAAAACTCGACGTCTATTCTTAGCATATAGCGGTCAGTTATTAGGGATGACTGATGTCTATACTTAGCATATAGACGTCGGTTATGACTTGGAGCCGATGTCTATTTACTGGGTATAGACGTCGGTTTTCACTGGGAGCCAACGTCTATTCCTTTTTCTCTAGGTATAGAAGTCGGCTACTCGGTACAGCCGACGTCTATTCCCTATCAAATTAAAAAAAAATCAAAATGTAGCATTCATACATACCTGCATAGCAAACACATTCAACATGCACAACAAAAAACATTCATCCTGCATCAAATTCATTCACAAAGACAAACAAATACACACATTCATCCACAAACATAAATACATATATGCATACATACACAAACACAATCTTTCAACACACTTGGCATTCATACACAAAAACTTGGCATTCGTTCAAAAAACTTTGATTATATTACGACATAACATTGTATGTTTCTAATACAAGTAAACTTGTTAAATAAATTTTTGGCAACCTCTAAGAACATATTCACTTCGTTCTCATACTCATCACTCAATCAGTTTGAAAGAATCTACTCTCGATCCATTTCAATCTAAACATTAAGAAAAATGATAGTTATTATTGAAGACAATAAATAAAATTTCAATTTAAAAGAAGGTGTTCGTAGATGAGAAGATCCAGAGACATCAATATGAGAAAAGAATGACTCAGGAGAGAGGAGATGAAGTCCTTAATCTAGCGTGAGAATAAGGAAGGTTAGAAACCTAACTACGCAATCAAGGCCAAAGCAAGCCTAAAGTCCACTATAGGTCCTTAGCACTAGACGACGCCTAACTTCGAGGTCCCACCAAAGACCAATAGTCTGTAGGAAATCAAGAACACGGAAGTTCCTAAAATCTCAGGGAGACTAGATGGGCAACGACGTTCAGGCTGAAACTTTCTTATACATCGAGGACCACTAGTCTGTAGGAAATAAAGAACCTAGAGGTTCCTGAAATCTTAGGGAGACTAGATGGGCAACAACATTCATGCCATAACGGTCTTAAACGGTTTCCTCTCCTTAATGCGTCTGGAAATCCTAGGGGTCAACGTCTAAATTGATTTTATTAAGGCTCTTTTATTAAGTGGTTTTTGGACAAAGGAAATGGTGATGAAATCCCCCACCTTATCTCTTATAGGTGACTGCCCCTGGGTGTTTTTCATACCTTAATCTAACAAACAAACACTCACCTCACTCTTGTTCCAATGCAAGTCATGCTAAATAGTGCGAATTTTCTAATGAATGATGAGTGAAAGAGATTACGTACCTTACGTCAGCAATCTACGACAGAAATCGTAAAATAAAAAATAAATATGTAAATATTGTGTAATCTTTTGTTTTAGGTTATTAAAGGCCAAGTTGGTTAAGGGGTCGATGAGTTATTATCATAATACCGGCATATTTACAAATAATATGTAAATAATATTGAAAATTCAAAGAAACAAGACAATAAACATTTAAAATATTAAAATCAAGTATTAAAAACAATTAGTTGGATTGACGGGAAAACATGTTAAACACAAAATATCATGTTATTAATAACAATTGAAATTTTATTGAAATTTTGGCAAAACCTCCTCTAAAAATTTGATACGTAATTTTTTCAAATCCTGGGAGTAACAAGAAAAATGTATAATATTCTCAACTACATCACATTCACATTACAATTTTTTAGTTTTATCGCGTAATTTATTTACAAATAAAAATGTATATATGAGATCAATGAAGAACGTTAGTTTATTTACATTCAAATTTACTCAATAATGCATCCTAAACAACGAGCATATCATAATAAGCTTTGAATACTATCACTTATCAAAATGGACAACTCATCTGTTGACTTAGGCGTTGTTAAATAATCTTAAACATAATAATAAGTTGCATATTAAATATTGCCAATAAATGTCCAAATTAATATCAACATGATTGTGTGTCACATCTAATTCATTAAGCCAATATAATAAATCATCCACATCCACACTCAAATAATTATATATATTTAAGTGGTGAACGTACTAATCAAGTGACTCCACTGGTTCAACTTTCACTTTGACATTTTATCATACATGTGGTGGGTGTCTATAAATCTCAATTTGTTTCAACTTGGAGTCATGTGAAAGAACTCATCACCTCCAACTTTAAACCAACACATCGAAGTTTAATTGGAGATTCTTACACTTCAATTAACCACTTTCACTTAAACACACTTCATTCTCATCAACCAAACAAATCCAAAATTCAAATCCAAACTAAACAAATCCAAATCCAAACATCAAAATCTAAACTACAAATCCAAACACCACAATCTAAACATATTAAGGGTGGTTAATCACAAACCAGAGGAGGAGGAGAAAGTTGCGGAGGAGGAGGTCGGAGGGCGCGGCTACGACGATGCGGTGATGATAATCGTGGAGGTGGAGGGTGCAGTGACGGTGGTCGAGGAGGGTGCGGTGGTCGGGGAAGCAAAGGAAGATGGTCAGGGTCGTGGAGGCTACGCTGGTCGGAGAATGGTCGAAGATTTGTCGGAGTTGTCGAAGTGGAGGAAGACGGCTAGGGTTTGCTCGGGATTTTGTCTAGAGTAAATGAAAAAAACATGTAATTGTTCGATTTCTTTAAGACATATAGACGTCGGTCCTACACAACAACCGACGACTATAATGGAGCATATACGTTAGTTGTTGTGTATAGCCGACATCTATACTTCTTGGGGAATAACCAACAGGATATACACATCGGCTTCCAAGGGTATTCAAACAACCGACGTCTATAGGACCTTATAAACGTCGGTTGTTGTACCAGCCGACATCTATTCCCATAGACGTCGGCTATTAAAACAGTTGACGTCTATTGGGTGACGAGTATGGGCTATTCTGCACTAGTGACTCCAACAGTCGAACCTCTCAAACCCACAAACAACGTAAAAAGGAATAAGCCCTAGATCACTCCATCTATCCATGTATTAGTATTTAAACGTTTTAAAATTCAGACCGCAAGTGCACAACTATCGGTGAAGACAGGGCAAATATGGGTCATCCGCAGGGAGGTGAGCAACCTCCGGTTTAACCGAAATCAGATGGCATAAAATGGGAGAAGAATTGTGGATATGCTAATCTACGTTACACTAAACTAGTAAGATGAAATATAAAGGAAAACAACAACTAACGATGCAAACAAAATCAAAAGAGCCTAAAGTGGAAGTGCAAATCAGGAACAGGGACCCCTGAGGGGTGGAGTGAGTGTACACAAGCAAGAAGATGGTGAAGAATGCGAGCATTAAGCACAAATGTAGGTAATACTTTCATGTATAGGAAGTGTCTAATGCTTATGGCAAAACCTATCAATCCCATCACTAACCTAGTTAGCTAACATTAACATACACAAGTTGATTATTTGAGAACCTCAACAAGTATGGTATATGTCTAAGAGTTATGGCAACGACCCATCAAGTTACAAGTTCTATCCTTAACAAGCAAGCATACATTTATGTTTATCAACACATTTCATACAAAGCATTCATTTCCATTCTCTTTTGCATGTATAAAACATCAACTCCACCCCAAAAAGGGGATGGAACTACTCACTACCCATTAAACTAATTATTATCCTAAGAAAGGAAAACATATTAACTAAGTTACTAAGATTAATTAAATGAAATTAAACTAAGTATGCAAGCAACATGAAACAGGCAACATAACAAAGAAATTTTTATTAAATTCAGACTCACAATACAAGTAGCATCTTCCTACTTTAGTATTTTCTCCAAGGCTCCACTTCAAGTAGGAAGAATAGCCACCAAGTATGCAGTAGATTACAAGGGGATGTGAGGAGTTCTATTTATAGTCATTGAAAAAGGTAATCAAGGACAATCCCCCGATGTGGGACTAATACAACACCAGAAATAGATAAAAACCACCCTAATACATGTTCTGCCCGAAGCGTGCCGGATCTGGAGCCAACCCGACCACCAATTGACGGTCTATAGAGTCTAGATCCGGTATGGATTTTGGGTGGGCTTTGCTGGAGTGATTTCTTCAAGTGTGATGCACCCAAGCTGGTTTTTGGAGTTTAGGCCCGAATCGAATTGCTAAAATACTTCTCATGATGGTGTGAAGTATTTTCATCTACTTATTGGTCATTTGGGCTTACATTCAGGTCCTTCTTCCTTGCATCTCAGTCCCCAAGTCTCACAACCCAATCATTTTTCTTGCTTTTAGGTCCTTTTATGCTTCTTCTCCTCAAACATGTTTATTCTTGAAACTCAAACATAAAACTCGTTACGTAGCATTATTTAGGTTCAAGATAATGGATATAAGACACAAATGAATGCATGAAATGATGTCAATCAATTAGGTGAGTCTATCAAGGAAGGTTTTGGAGTAGTTAAAGGTTTTCTTGCCGACTTTGTCTATTCTCATAGACAAATCATGCAATCGAGTGGGGGAATATGTCCCGGAACAACAACGTGGGTGGTTGTTGCATCTCTGTTTGAAACATACTCCAAAAGGGATGTTTTCGTCGGACTTGGAGATCCACAAAGTCGTCGGATTTGGCTCGTTCGGGAGTTAAACAAGTAGAATTAACTTCGACTAATAACAAATTCCAAACATTGAAATTTTCAAGCGATGTCACTGAGAAATGACTGCGTTTGCTTTTTTGGGGGAATGTAATCCTAGTTTCATGATATGCTTTTGGTTAATATATGGAAAACATAGAACTAGCAAATCTTCTCTTTATTAACCATGTCACTATAAGAGTTTTCTATGCCACACATCTTGGAACTCATTTTTTAGTTTTTTGAATCGACTGTTACATAACATTATCAATACTACTAAATGTTTTAACTTGAGTTTTTAATCACATTTTAACTTATTACCTATTATTGTGATGATATTTTTTTTTCATTCTGATTGTGTTTGTAGAGTTATAAAACTATGGATGTCTGATTTTGATTTTGGGATTGTAGCATGTTCTAGTGTTCTCTCCTTCAAGGGTGGTTGAAGCATTGAAAATTGAAGTGCAACCACTGTATCTTGGTTGTTTTGCTTAAGATCACCACAAACTTTATTTTTTATAGATGGAGCAAGATGCACAAGGGTTTCGTTCACACGAAAATTATGCCTCGTATTTTGGATTGGTGTACTATTATAGCATTTACTTATAAGCATTGCATGATAAATCAAGTTTTTGTCTTAAAAAGGGAAGATATCAAGGCATGTTCATATAGTGCAAGACATGGAAATTGTGGCCTATTTTAGTATGAGCCGTGATAGACGGACGCGCGCGTCACGGACGCGCCTTACGTGGATCTGTACAGCTCAGATATTTTTCTTTGAGTCAGCGTCCAGTCAGCGAAATTTCTCTTCGCGCGTTTTGGTCTTTTTAAAAAACGCCGGTTCTTTAAGTTGAACGATTCATTTCCCAATACACAGATAAGACAGTGTGCAGACCCTAGGACATCGTGCAGTCTCATTATTCGTGCAGAGCCCACACTTATCATAATAAAATATTTGTTTTTAAGTTTTACGTTGGATCAACTTAATTTGTCTAGCTTACTTTATGTGTGTGTGCAGTTTACATTATGTGTTTGTCCTGTTTACGTTATGTGTATGTCCGGAATAAGTGTATATTGCTGTACGGAATAAGTGTATTTGCTGTCCGGAATAAGTGTATTTGTTGTCCGGTTTAAGAATAAAGTGTGTCCAGAAACGGAACATAAAGTTTGTCCGGAATAAGTTGATTTCTTGTCCGGAATAAGTGTATTTGTTGTCCGGAATAAGTGTATTTGCAGTCCGGAATAAGTGTAGTTGACCAGAATAAGAAGAAAGTGTGTCCAGAAACGGAACAGAAAGTTTGTCCGGAATAAGTGTGTTTGTTGTCCGGAATAAGTGTATTTGCTGTCCGGAATAAGTGTATTTGTTGTCCGGAATAAGTGTATTTGTTGTCCGGTTTAAGAATAAAGTGTGTCCAGAAACGGAACATAAAGTTTGTCCGGAATAAGTGGATTTGCTGTCCGTAATAAGTGTATTTGCTGTCCGGAATAAGTGTATTTGTCCAGAATAAGAAGAAAGTGTGTCCAGAAACGGAACAGAAAGTTTGTCCGGAATAAGTGTATTTGCTGTCCGGAATAAGTGTATTTGTTGTCCGGACTAAGTGTATTTGTTGTCCGGTTTAAGAATAAAGTGTGTCCAGAAATGGAACATAAAGTTTGTCCGGAATAAGTTGATTTGTTGTCCGGAATAAGTGTATTTGATGTCCGGAATAAGTCTATTTGCAGTCCGGAATAAGTGTAGTTGTCCAGAATAAGAAGAAAGTGTGTCCAGAAATGGAACAGAAAGTTTGTCCGGAATAAGTGTATTTGTTGTCCGGAATAAGTGTATTTGTTGTCCGGTTTAAGAATAAAGTGTGTCCAGAAACGGAACATAAAGTTTGTCCGGAATAAGTGGATTTTTCCGGAATAAGTGTATTTGCTGTCCAGAATAAGTGTATTTGCAGTCCGGAATAAGTGTAGTTGTCCAGAATAAGAAGAAAGTGTGTCCAGAAACGGAACAGAAAGTTTGTCCGGAATAAGTGTATTTGCTGTCCGGACTAAGTGTATTTGTTGTCCGGTTTAAGAATAAAGTGTGTCCAGAAACAGAACATAAAGTTTGTCCGGAATAAGTGGATTTGTTGTCCGGAATAAGTGTATTTGCTGTCCGGAATCGGAATAAGTGTATTTGCAGTCCGGAATAAGTGTATTTGCAGTCCGGAATAATATATGGCTTCATTATTGTCGGAATAAACGAATCAATATATGGAATGCAATAATATGATGTCAAAACAAAAAAACGTCCGCAAAGCGCGCTCCCTCTGTCCGCTCGGGCTGCCGCCCCCTGCCACCCCCGCACAAACTCAACAAACCTCACACTGTATATTTTACCCCACAAGAATTACGTTTAGGAAAAAAATAGCATATCAGATTTCCTGTTTATGTAGAAAGTTTGTCCTGTTTATGTAGAAAGTTTGTCATGTTTTGTCCTGTTTATGTAAAAAGCTTGTCCTGGAAAGTTTGTCATGTTTATGTAGAAAGTTTGTCATGTTTTGTCCTGTTTATGTAGAAAGCTTGTCCTGTTTTGTCCTGTTTATGTAGAAAGTTTGTCCTGTTTATGTAGAAAGTTTATCTTGTTTATGTAGAATGTTTGTCCAGTTTATGTAGAAAGTTTGTACTGTTTATGTAGAAAGTTTGTCCTATTTATGTAGAATGTTTGTCCAGTTTATGTAGAAAGTTTGTCATGTTTATGTAGATACAATGAGAGCACAATGAGATATTGATGGTACATATTATTGATGGTAACTATTACACAATAAGATACAATGAGAGCACAAGGGAGTGAGGGTGTTCGAGGAGATTGTTTTGTAAAAGTCTTAATCTCGTGAGGGACACGAGGAGATTGTTTTGTAAAAGTCTTAATCTCGGTCCGGAACGAGGTTGATAGTGAAGATGTGAGCGGAGCTCAAGGGAGATCGACCGGAGCTTGCAAGATAGGAAGTAGGTGGGAGGTCGAACCTCTATAAAAATCTAGTGTCATCATTATGGTTTGCTTTACTTGCTTGTTTTTGTTTAATTCTGTTGTGCATTCTTTCATTGGTTAAACAAGTAGGTAATTAGCTTAAAAGTGATTAGCATTAGAGACCCTTACGATCCTACAATGAAGTGACATTTAAATGTAACAAAGTTGTGATTACTCTTTCTCGTACTTTTATTGGCAAGGGGTACTTGTCTTGTGGTGCTTTTTTAATTCATGTTGAACAATCTTTTTATAATCGTAATACTATTTATGTTGAAGATGTGTCTTCTATTGCTGTTTATTCCATTAAATCTTGTGATGTTTAGCATAAAAGTTTAGGACATGTGAATTATCAGTGGTTGAAAAGAATGATGAATTTAGACATGATTCCTAAGTATGTCATTGAGAATAAAAAATGTCAAGTGTGTGTACAAGCTAAACAACTAAAGAAACCCTTTCATTCTGTGGCAAGAGATACAAGTATTTTAGATCGTACACACTGATCGTTGTGAATTTAATGACATGTTAACTAAGGATAAGAAAAAATATTTTATCACATTCATTGATGATAGTTTGAAATATTGTGATGTTTATCTTTTGAAAAGTAAGGATGAAGCATTATCTAAGTTCCTTATTTTCAAGAACGAAGTAGAAGCACAAACTGAAAAGAAACGTAAGATGTTGAGATTCGATTGAGGTGGTGAATATACGTTTAACCTGTTCGAACAAATTTGTCAGGATTTGTTATAGTTCATGATGTAACGGCTTCATATTCTCCACAACCTAATGGGATTGCTGAACGAAAGAATAAGACATTTTCTGATATGATTAATGCATTGCTGGAGAGTTCAGGATTACCTAAATATATGTGGGGAGAATCTTTAAAATGGCTTGTCATATTCTGAATAAAGTTCCTAAAAAACATAAGGAGGATAACCCTTTCGAACTTTGACATGGTCGAAAACCAAGTCTTAAATATCTTAGAGTTAGGGGTTGTCTTGCAAAAATGTTAATCCCTGAACATAAGAGGAAAAAGCTTGGCCCAAGACCATTGATGCAATATTTATCGGATACGTGCTTAATAGCTATGCGTACAGATTTTTGGTAATCAAGTCCGAGATATCTGGCATAGATGTTAACACAATTGTTGAATATCTTGATGCCATATTTTTTGAGGATGTATTTCCCATGAAATCTGGAGTTCCTCAACAAGTTTCCTTTTCGGGTGATCCATCTCCGTTTGGTTCCATCCACGAGCATGTGGAAAGGATGACAAACGTGGGGGGTGGATTGATCTGTTACCGAATCTGAGTTCTCTAAAACTGAAGTTGAAATTGAACCAAGAAGAAGTAAACGATCTAGAATTGCCTAGGATTTGGGAAGTGATTACATCACATACCATATCGAGGGCGATCAAACAACTTTCAAGGATGATATGGCTCCATCCGAAGCAAAGCATTGGAAAGATGCAGTTAAGATCAAAATGGACTCTATTGTCTCAAATGGGACATGGGAGTTGGTAAATATTCCTCCAGGTTGTTCAACAATCAGTTGTAAATGGATATTTAAAAAGAAATTAAAACTAGATGGTTCCATTGATAAGTATAAAGCCAGATTAGTTGTCAAATGGTTTAAACAAAAGGAGGGAATAGACTATTTTGGTACCTATTCTCCAGTGTCTCGTATGACTATTATCCGAGTGGTCCTAGCATTGGCATATGTATATGATTTTACGATCCACCAAATGGATGTAAAAACTACTTTTCTTCATGGTGATCTTGAAGAAGAAATTTATATGGACCAACCTGAAAGATTTGTAGCTTCTGGAAGCGAGAACAAAGTTTGTAAACTTGTTAAGTCTCTTTATGGACTTAAACAAGCCCTAAAAGCATGACATCAGAAATTTGACAAAATTATATTATCATTTGGATTTCAGGTTATTGATTCTGACAAGTGTGTTATTGCAAAGTTCAAGGTAATGCATGCATTGCATTGTGTTTATATGTCAATGACATATTACTGTTTGGATCCAATCTTGAAATAATACATGAAGCAAAGTCCTTGTGTACTAAGTTTGAAATGAAAGATATGAGTGTTGCAAAAGTGATCTTGGGTATCAAACTGATTAGATCAGTTGAGAGTATTTCTATGTCTCAATCTCACTATGTTGAGAAGGTTCTTGAGAGATTTTATTATATAAATTGTAGATCTGTAAAAACCTCATATGATTCTTCAAAACCTTTGTACAAGAAACAAGAGTGGTGTTCCAGTTTCACAATTGAGATATTCTCAAATTATATGTAGCTTGATGTATCTTGCAAATTGCACACGACCAGATATTTCATTCTCGGTGAGCAAACTTAGTAGATACACAAGTTGTCCCGATCATTCTCAGTGGGAGGCTTTTGATAGAATACTAAAGTACTTCAAGGGTACTTCTATCCTTGAGCTGCATTATGGGAAATTCCTAGCTGTACTCGAAGGGTACAGTGATGCAAGTTGGATAGCCAAAACTCTGGGAGTAACGGTGTAACAGGGTATGTTTTACTCTAGGTCGAGGTGCAGTCTCCTGGAGGTCTGCAAAACAGACCATATTGTCTCGATCTACATTTGAGGCTGAACTTTGTGCTTTGGACACAAGTGGAATGGAAGCTGAGTGGTTGAAAGGACTCATTTCTGAATTGGCAATGACCAGCAAACCAGTTCCTGCAATATCTGTGCATTGTGATAGTATGACTACTATTGCAAAGCTAAGAAGCTCAAAGTATAATAACAAACAAAGGTGACACATCCAAGTCAGACTGAAGTCTGTAAAGGAGTTAGTCTCGAAAAGGGTGATAGTTGTTTATTTTGTTGGTACCAAAGACAATATAGTTGATCCTTTCATCAAAGGACTTGATCTAGCTCGAGTTCTGAAATCCAAGTTGGGGATGGGACTGAGACCCATTTCATGACTCATCTAGAACGACAATCAAACCAATCTGTGTGGAGATCCCATGAAGTTGGTTCAATGTGGTAATAACAAGTTCTTCAGTGAGTTGAGTGCAACCAATTGGTGATACATTGTAAGTCTTACATTGTATCTATGTCAATACCCCCAAAGAATGGATATGTTGCTAAAACTGCAAGTTCAGTAAGAGTGTATACTCTCAATGGGTTCGAGTTCTTATAACAAGATGTTATCAGTGCATCTTTTAAGAAACAAGATACAGATGCATGGTCGTAATGCATCAACCTTGTAGATTGCAGTATAATGATTGATACGTTTTAATTTTAACCGCAAGTGCACGACCGTGTTGAAACGGTGGCAAATATGGGTCGTCCACTGGGAGGTGTGTCGACGTTTGGTTTGTGCGAAGGCGAGTGGTAAAGAAAGGAGAGAAAGATTGATTACACTAAACTACACTAGAATGCAAAAGGAATTGAAAGATAAGCAATAAAACTAAACCCCAAAGGGGATAGAGAAATAATGTGAATATAAAATATTTGTGTGTGTGTGTGTTTAATTAAGCTCTTCACAACATGTAGTGCATGAAATCATAAAACTAAATCCAACTTTGCCTCTACATGAATTAAGATAAAATCATATCATTAAAGCATACAAGACAATAATTGGAATGAAGCTAAATGAACTCATGTATAAAGACTAGATCCTACTATGCCTCCACATGAATTAAGATAACACATATCATTAAAACATACAAGACATTAACTAAGGTAAAGGCAACAAGAGTACATACACTACAAATTGTATTTCCAATATTAATTCTATCCATATCCTCACCTTATCATTCCCCATAAAATAGGTTCATTAATCTAAGCATAAGCTAAGCTTCATTCAAGAGCATTAGCCTATCAAAGATAAGAGTGAAATCTCATTAGATGGTTATGGAAATCATATAATGCTCAAGATATTAAGATAACACACACCTAATACACTATATTATCATATCACATATTTCTCCACCCCCAAATGGGGATGAAACTACTCACTACTCATTACACTAACTACATTAACAAAATGAAGCATTATACTGAAATGAAATTACACTAATCAATCAAGAAATATTAAAGAAGCTGAAATGACATAAAACAAAACAAGCATCAAAACAAGCACATTAAAGGAAATTAACCTAAGAGAGAAACAACACAATTAAAGGAAAACATCTATTATGAACTCACTCAATTATAAGTAGCCCTTCCTCCACGAGAGTTTTGCGTCAAGGCTTCACTCTTAGTAGGGAAGATGGCCAGCAAAGAGAGAGATAGGATACATGAGAGGAGGGAGAGTTCTATTTATAGCCAAAGAAAAAGGTAATTCGGGACAATCCCCTGATGTGGGACTAAACAAATACCAAAAATAGCCTAAACATCCTCTAATGCACGTGCTCCAGAAGTTTTAGCGGATCCGGGAAGATCCGGACCGCCAATTGACGGTCTACAGGATTTGGATCGCGTTGAATTTTGTTTTGGGCTTTCCTTGATATATTTGTTGGTCTTGGATGCATCTACTTCGCTTGTTGGAGTTCCGACCCGAATCGAATTGCCAAAATACCCCCCATGACGGTGTGGAGTTTCCTATTTTGCTCTTAGGTCCTTCGGTCTTACGTTCAGGTCCTTCTCCCTTGCATCTTAGTCCTCATGTTTCACAATTAAGTCTTTTTTCCTGCTTTTGAGTCCTTTCATGGCTCTTCTCTTCAAACCTCTTTATTTCTGAAATTCAAACATAAAACTCGTCACGTAGCATTGCTTAGGTGTAAGATAATGGATATAAGATACAAATATGAGCATGAAATGATGTCAATCATATAACCTTCTTGGTGTTGTTCTCAATGGACATCTCCACAACAAAGGTTCAAGTTCAAGACTTCGTTTCACTTAGTTCATGTGCGGGTAAAGTTGAAGGACTCAGGTAGTGGTTCAAATCCCAAAGGTACCATTATTGAAAGCACTAGACTGCAATGTTTGGTCGCTCGACCAACAATGGATTTGTGGGGGATCGTTGAATTATTAAGTTTGGGCTAGGCACATGAACAACTTAATTAAGAAAATCCAATGTTGAGAAAAGGAGAGAGTGGAAGGAGTGGAGGGGTGGTTGGACTTATGTACACTTGAACATGTGGTGATCATGGGCCCATGTTAGTGGGGGTTAAGGGGTCCTATTTTTACGCTATAGACTACTATAAAATGTCTTGCACTCCACCCAGAAAAAACACACTATTTACACATCTTTTATCTCTCTCTCTCTCAACGAAAAACCGCTCTGACGAATTTTGTATCCACAAATTCCAGTGTTCTCCGGCGGTCGATTCTTGCGAGGTTTTGATCTGCTTTCGAGGGAGCGATATTTTCTCTGAGGCAAAGTGCCAGACTCATCGCATAGGCAAAGTGCTAGACTTTTCTATCCTGGGAGAAAAGTGTCGGACTCATTGCAAGGTACGTGGGAACGATATTTTCTCTGTGGCAAGTTGGAATTCGACGGCTCAGTTTGTAAGGTGTTTTCTGATCATTATTCTTCATTGTTTGTTGTTCAAACATGATTTTGTACGTTGGTTTAATTTGGATTCTACTGAAATATTTATTCGACATCCGTAACCCACTGTATATCATGATTATATTTGTAATTATTTCAACAGTATAAATGTAGGGTGGGGTATGAAATGGATGTTTGAGTATTGCTAGAGTCCTAATCAATGGACGCTATGATGCGTTTTTGTTGTGTGGTGGAGGCATGCATGGTGCACTGATAAGAAGATGAAGTGTAAGAAGTTGTCTTGGTGGTTTTCCAGTGGAAGTCACGAAACTTCTTCTATTTATACATGAGAAGCTATTAGAAGTCAAATTCTTCACTTTTTGAAAGTTCCCATGATACCAATCACAGCCATAGAAACTCAAGTTTTCTGGGTGCTAATCACCCAGAAAGTCACTTTAGAACTCAAATTCTACAATCTTTTAGATACAAATCACCTAGAACTTGTTATGGAATTACACTTCCCCGCATCTAATCAAATCTTGTTGGTATCAACACACCTTAGCAAATGTACAATCTAAGGTGACTAAATGAGCTGATCTCAGAATAATAGATGAGTTGGTAACCTCAGAATATGCACGTCCATGAAAAAGTAGAACTTTTTTCTTTGGAAAACATTTTTTTAGATGTTGGAAGAAACATCTTATTGGTATGGTCAATTGTAACCGAAAATTAATATGGTTCTATAAAATATACAACTCACCAATTCAATATCTCAACAAAATTTGAAACATGTTGTAAATATATCGAAGATTCTTGGAATCACACAAGCAAACACAAGACAAGAGAAAATGTATATAGGGGAAAGACTTCTATTTCATTCTCATCTATATCCATTACATGATACAAACTCATATATATATTGATAGAGGTGTGTGTAAGTTATAATCATTCATAGTCTATACTAATTGAGATGTAAATATAGATGTAAATACAAGATATGTTACAAACTCAAAAGAGAAGTTACAATAAGTTATAATGGTTGGAAGGTGAATCATCTATCACATATATAATTTCTTAACACTCCCCTTGGATGATCACCTTTTGTTATACGTTTTTTGGTACGTCTCGTTGAAAACTTTGCCAATTAAACCCTAGGAGACAAAAACTTGGTGAAGGAAAATAATGTAGAGTGTACAATTCTCCCCCTTAGTTTAACATATATTTTTTAAGTGATGAACACCAATCTTGAAAACAAATTGCTCAAAAACATTGGTTGGCGTGACTTTGTAAATAAATCCACCAAGTTCTCACTTGATTGGATCTGATAGACATTTATTTTGCCATCCTTTTGTAATGCATGTGTTGTAAAGAACTTTGGTGAAATATGCTTAGTATTGTCTCCTTTCATGTATCATTCCTTTATTTGAGCAATACATGCAGTTGTTTCATATAAAATTGTTGGGTAATCTTTAATTCTGTCAAGTCCACATTCTTCTTGTATGTTTTGGATCATTGATCTCAACCACACATATTTTCGAGTAGCTTCATATAATGCAATGAACTTTGCATGATTCAATGACGTTACTGTTAATGTTTATTTTGCTGATCACCATGGAATCATTGTGCCACCATATGTGAAAACATATCCTCTTTGTGATTTTGCTTTATGTGGATCTGACAAATATCCAGCATTGGCATATGCAATTAATTTGGATTCTAAACTTTTTTTGATAAAATAACCCCATAACACGTGTTCCACAATGGTAATGGAATACATGTTTAATTCCGTTCCAATGTCTATATGTTGGCTCAAAACTATATCTAGCCAAAACATTCACTGAAAATGCAATATTAGGACTTATATTATTAGCCAAATACATTAGAGCTATGATTGCACTTAAATATGGTACTTCTAGACCAAGAACGTTTTCACCATTTTCTCGGGGACGAAAAGGATCCTTTTTCAATATTAAGTGATCGAACGACCATTGGTAAACTTAATGGATGAGCTTTATCCATATAAAATGTTTTAATATCTTCTCTATATATTTTGATTGATGGATAAAAATTCCATTTGGTAAGCTGCAAGTTGAGACAAAATTTAGTTACATCAAGATCATTCATTTCAAATTTGTTTTTCAAATATTTAGTAGTTATTTCAATCTCTTTACGGTTCCCTGTGATATTTAAATCATCACCATATACTGCAATAATTAAAAATTCAAATGTTGATTTTCTAATAAAAACACATGAACTTATGGAATTATTTTTAAACCCTCCTTTGAGAAGACTTTCACAAAGAATTTATACCACATTCGTATGAATTTCTTTAATCCATATGAAGACTTTTTAGCTTTATAGAATACATCCCTTGAGATTTTGAATTACATGCTTTTGGCATTTTTAGTCCTTCAGGGATTTTCATGTAGATGTCACTATCTAATGATCCATATAGATAAGCTGTAACGACATCCATTATTCGCATTTGGAGTTTTTCTCCAGTTGCAAGGCTAAAAAAATCTAAGAGTTGTTGCATCAACTACGGGTGAATACGTTTCTTCATAGTCAACTCCTACTATTTGTGTAAAAACTTACGCTACAAGTCTTGCCTTGTACCTTACAATTTCATCTTTTCTCATCTTTTGATTACAAATACCCACTTGTATCCTACATGTTTTACATTATTTGGTGTCAAGACTACAGGTCCAAAATACATGACGTTTCTCAAGTGAGTTTAATTCTTCTTTAATTGTATTTTTCCATTATGGCTAATTGTTTCTGTGTCGACACTCTTCAATTGATTTTGCCTCACAATATTCAACATTCATCACATCATTTGCTATAGCATATGAAAAACTTTCATCAATAATGGTTTCTTTTTGGTTCCATCTTTTTCTATTGTGCACATAATTGATGGAGATCTCATAATCATTCTCATTGTCAGGTACATGTACCTCTTTCGCCATCCTTTTGTAAAGGGAAATGTTTTATGAACGCAGCACGTCACGGACGCGCTCTACGTGGACATCCATGTCAGCCCTTACGTGGCCAAAGCATGAATGTTTTTTTGTTTTTTCTTCCTGATGTCCACTCAAATCACATTAAATGCGTTTCAACTCAGCACGTTCTCTCTCTCCACCCAAATACAAATATGATGACACTCTTTCTTTCTTCTTCATTCTTTCTCTCCAGAATAAATTACCATTTCGAGCAAAATATTAGGTCGAAGAAGCGTCTGATGCCGACTCCCAGGATTCTTCACAACGTAAGCAGCGTGAATGGGACGGTGCGAAGACTTCCCGATGTTCTACATAAACAGGAAATCTGAGATGTTATTTTTTTCCTAAACGTAATTCTTGTGGGGTAAAATATACAGTGTGAGGTTTGTTGAGTTTGTGCGGGGGTGGCAGGGGGCGGCAGCCCGAGCGGACAGAGGGAGCGCGCTTTGCGGACGTTTTTTTGTTTCGACATCATATTATTGCATTCCATATATTGATTCGTTTATTCCGACAATAATGAAGCCATATATTATTCCGGACTGCAAATACACTTATTCCGGACTACAAATACACTTATTCCGATTCCGGACAACAAATACACTTATTCCGGACAGCAAATCCACTTATTCCGGACAAACTTTATGTTCCGTTTCTGGACACACTTTATTCTTAAACCGGACAACAAATACACTTATTCCGGACAACAAATACACTTATTCCGGACAAACTTTCTGTTCCGTTTCTGGACACACTTTCTTCTTATTCTGGTCAACTACACTTATTCCGGACTGCAAATACACTTATTCCGGACAACAAATACACTTATTCTGGACAAGAAATCAACTTATTCCGGACAAACTTTATGTTCCGTTTCTGGACACACTTTATTCTTAAACCGGACAACAAATACACTTAGTCCGGACAACAAATACACTTATTCCGGACAGCAAATACACTTATTCCGGACAAACTTTCTGTTCCGTTTCTGGACACACTTTCTTCTTATTCTGGACAACTACACTTATTCCGGACTGCAAATACACTTATTCCGGACAACAAATACACTTATTCCAGACAAGAAATCAACTTATTCCGGACAAACTTTATGTTCCGTTTCTGGACACACTTTATTCTTAAACCGGACAACAAATACACTTATTCCGGACAGCAAATACACTTATTCCGGACAAACTTTCTGTTCCGTTTCTGGACACACTTTCTTCTTATTCTGGACAACTACACTTATTCCGGACTGCAAATACACTTATTCCGGACAACAAATACACTTATTCCGGACAAGAAATCAACTTATTCCGGACAAACTTTATGTTCTGTTTCTGGACACACTTTATTCTTAAACCGGACAACAAATACACTTATTCCAACGTAAAACTTAAAAACAAATATTTTATTATGATAAGTGTGGGCTCTGCACGAATAATGAGACTGCACGATGTCCTAGGGTCTGCACACTGTCTTATCTGTGTATTGGGAAATGAATCGTTCAACTTAAAGAACCGGCGTTTTTTAAAAAGACCAAAACGCGTGAAGAGAAATTTCGTTGACTGGACGCTGACTCAAAGAAAAATATCTGAGCTGTACAGATCCACGTAAGGTGCGTCCGTGACGCGCGCGTCCGTCTATCATGGCTCTTTTGTAAATCATGTGTTGTAAAGTACTTTGGTGAAATATGCTTAGTCTTGTTGACTTTGATGTATCATTCCTTTATTTGAGCAATACATGCAGTTGTTTCAAATAAAATTGTTGGGTAATCTTTAATTCTGTCTAGTCCACATTCTTCTTGTATGTTTTGGATCATTGATCTCAACCACACAGATTCTCGACTAGCTTCATATAATGCAATTAACTTTGCATGATTCGAGGATGTTACTGTTAATTGGTTTTGTACACTTGGTTTGGACCCAAATTGGCTACGTGCACCCGTATTTTTGATAATTAGCCAAGTGCACCTTCAATCTCAAATTATTTATTTGTATACACCACTACCGTTTGTGGGACTCACTTAATCATGGTTCTGTTAGAAAATTTGCTCATTACACTTTATAAATTTTGCTAATAACATTTTCTGTTAGAAAATTTGCATATTACACCAAATAATTTTTGATAATAACATTTTCTATTAGAAAATTTTATTAATCACACCTTATAAATTTTGCTAATAACATTTTTGGATAGAAAATTTTGCTAGTCACACATTATAAATGAGATTTTCATATTAATAACATTCTCCTCACTCCTCTCTCTCTTCCGTTCTTTCTACTCTCTCTCTTTCTCAAACTCTCTCCTCACTATCTCGTTCAACATCCCTCAACTCGCTAACCAAAGCCATGATCTCTGGCCTCGCCACCTCCTTTGCCGACCCCACCGTGGGCAGGGAGGACGAGGCATCACCGGCTCCGATCGAGCGTGTGGTCGCAAATGTCGTTCACGTTATCGAAGAGTTCATCGGAGGTCGAGATGGCATGTCTTGTTGTCGATGCAAACCACTGGGAAGGCCGGGACTATGTTCGGGGATGCAAGCTTGATGGGTTCAATGGTTGCTTCGCCAAAGTTGCTGTCGAGATTTGCTTGAACTGGAGTGATTGGGATGGATGAGAGTGGGTTATTTGGTTTTGATTGGTTCAAATTGAGAAAGAGTGGAGAGAGGAGTGAGAATAAGAGAGTTAGAGAGAGAGAGAGTAAGGAGAATGAGAGAGTTTGAGAGAGAGTAGAGAGAGAACGTAGGAAAGAGGAGTGAGAAGAAGAGAGTTTGAGAGAAAGTGGAGTAAGAACGTAGGAGAGAGGAGTGAGAAGAAGAGAGTTAGAGAGAGAGTTAGGACAATGAGAGAGTTTGAGAGAAAGAACGTAGGAGAGAGGAGTGAGGAGAAGAATTGAGAGAGAGTGGAGAGTGATCGTAGAAGAGAGGAGTGAGAAGAAGAGAATTAGAGAGAGATGGCTAGAAGATAGTTTGGAATTTTATGTTTTTTACTTTAATTTTTTTTATTGACATTAAATATTTTTATTATTTTATAAGGTGTAGTTTGCAAAAATTTTAACAGAAACCATAACTGAGTGGTCCCCACACACGGTAGAGATGTATACAAGTAAACAATTTGAGATCCAATGTGCACTTGGCTAATTATCAAAAACACGGATGCACGCGATCAATTTGGGTCCAGACCAGGGGTACAAAACGAATTCACCCATTTTATTATCCTGGAACCAGTGTCTTACCCATAAAGACAAATCTCAGTGATCTTTGGGAGATCATTTTTGGTGACGTCTAATGCTTTGATTAATTGTCGCAATGACTTGATGAGGTTGTCATTTTGGCAATCTAACTGCGGATTTTAACATCTTCACTCTAGGTAAGCAACCTGGTTCGTTCGACGATCCTGTCAGAGCCAATCTCTTTCAAGACACTAATGAGAGTGAGTTAATGGGTGCATTCGAGTCTCATCGACATTTCATTAAGTTGCCCAATGACTAGGTTGTGAGAGAGGATGATCTTGAAGAATCTTTCTGAACTCCTTGATGAGAAGGCACATTTGGGTGCCTTCTCTTTTATCCTGTGGCCCTTGAGCCATTTGAGATAGACTCTAAGTCTGACAAGGATCACTTCCGGTCGAGCTTAAACCGCTCCCCAATAACCTCAAATACATCTTCTTGGGGGAGAATGAGACATTGCCACTCATTATCGCTTCTGATCTTGCAAAAGAACAAGAAGTTGCCCTTAAGAAGTTGTTTTTTTAACACAAGGAAGACAACTATCAGGTGGTCATTGAGGGATATCAAGGGAATCAGCCACGGTATTGTCCAACATTGGATCCATATGGAAGAGAATTCTAGGCTCCACCGGGACCCACAACGAATGTTGAATCCTGTACTAAAAGAAGTCATCTGAAAGGAGATTCTTATGTGCTTGGATTATGGTATCATATATCTCATTTCTGATAGTTCATGGGTGAGTCATGTCTTCGCAAGATCACTTTTGGATCTGGGTGGTTCCTAAAAGGTCAAGCATGAGAGTTATAGAGAATGAGCATAATGAGCTTATACCGACATGCCTGCAAACTAGCTGACGAGTTTGCATTGAGTATCGCAAGCTCAATGCGGCAACACAGAAAGATCATTTTCCGTCTCCATTCAATGATTATATGTTGGAAAGGTTAGTCGGACATGAATACTATTGTTTTCTTGGTGGATACTCCGACTACAACCAAATTCTCATTGCCCCCTAAGGATCAAGAGAAAATCACATTTACATGTCCCTTTGGCAGGTTTGCTTACTGTCTCATGCCCTTTGGGTTATGTAATGAGTCAACGACATTTTCAAAGGTGTATGGTTAGTATCTTTTCCGATATGGTGGAGCGTTTCCTTAAGACTTTCATGGACAACTTCTCCCTATTTGGCGCTTCATTCGATGACTGCCTTCATCACTTGGGGCTTGTCATCAAGAGATGTCGTGAGAAGAATGTCACTCTTAATTGGGAGAAATGTCACTTCATGGTTTAGTGAGGGATCGTTCTTGGTCATGTGGTCTCAAGTAGGGGAATTGAGGTTGATCCCGCCAAAGTGGGTCTTATTGCAAATCTCCCACCACCACGTAATGTGAAGGATATCCGTGTCTTTTTGGGGCATGCTGAATTCTATTGGCAATTCATTTCGGATTTTAGTAAAATTTCTCGACCTCTCACCGCTTTGTTGGATAAGGATGCCAATTTTGAGTTCACATCGGATTACCACCATGCCTTTTGACCATGAAGAAAGAGCTGACTTCGACTCCCATAATTAAGGTGCTAGTGTGGACTGAACCCTTCAGGTTGATGTGTGATGCATCTGACTTCGCTATGGGCGCAGTGCTTTGGCAATGATTAGACAAATTGCCTCATGTGATTTACTATGCTAGTAAAACACTCAATGACACCCAATTAAACTACATTGTGATCGAGAAAGACTTCTTAGCGATCATATTCACGTTGGAGAAATTACTGTACTTGATTGCCTCCCACGTGATTATCTAATCTGATCACACAGCCATCAAGCACCTTATGGCGAAGAAAGATGTCAAATCTCAACTCTTGAGATAGATCTTGTTACAAGAATTTGATCTCGATATTCGGGACAAAATGGGTGTGAAAATGTAGTAGCGGACCACTTGTCTCACCTTGAGACATCCAACCCACAGGACTAAATTATCAATGACAAATTACCTGACAAGCAATTGTTCACGATCGAGAGTAACCCATGGTTTGTTGACATTGTGAACTACCTTGTGACCGAGCAACTTCCTGTAGGGTCAAAATATGACCAAGCCATATTTGATCATATGTTAGATTCTTTCACTGGGATAACCCCTATCTATTCAAATATTGCTCTTACCAAATCCTCAGGTGGTGCTTCTCCGATAGAGAGTTCCAAAGTGTTCTCCACTTTTGTCATTCTAAAGTGTGAGGAGGACACTTTGGAGCTAAGAAAACTGTCACGAATGTGCTCCAATCTAGATGCTTACAATTTTTGTAAGCAGTGTGATAGGTGTTAGCGTTTTGGCAGAATACGACAACGAGATATGATGCCATTGCAAAATATCATTGTCGTCAATATCTTCGATGTGTGGGGCATCGACTTCATAGGTCCCTTCCCAAACTCTTTTGGGAATGTTTATATTTTGGTGGTTGTTGAATATGTTTCTAAGTGGGTTGAGGTTATCCCCACGAAGACCAATGACAACAAAGTGGTCACCAAATTTTTAAGGGACATTTTCGCACGACTTCGTACACCTTGTACCATAATCAACGACCGGGGCATTGATTGACATCACATTATGCATACATTCGTGTCTTATATCCTCTATCTTGAACCTAAGAAATGCTAAGGTTGCAAGACTTTAAAACTGTAAGCGGGTATAATTCCGCAATGTTCCAAATCACATGAATTAAAATTATGCGGAGAAAAGATTATTGATAATGACATGTTGGAGAAGACATTTTCCACATTCCATGCCTCAAATATGCTCCAGTAGCAGGAATATTGAGAGCATGGTTTTAAGAAATATTCTAAACTAATATCTTATCTTCTTGTTGCTAAAAATAATAATGAGCTTTTGATGAAAAATCACTAATCACGCATCCTACTGGAATCGTTGCATTCCCTGAAGTGAGTGTGGCATCATTTGATCGTAAACGTCAAGGTGAGTCATTCCTTAAATGAATGCAACATCATTTAATCATAAGCGTGGACATGGTCACGGACAAGATCGTGGTCGCGGTAATGTTTGGCATCGTGGTGGTCATGATTTCAAAACAAATAATGATGGGAGAAATGCAAAAGAGAAAGAATTGCAACAACATACTTCGAAGAAATATCAAAGTGAAATCCATTCATAGCGAGTTTTTGGAAGAATTACATGTTTCTGGTGGTCATACCTTTCTTTCAAATTTTTCTATAATTCTAATGGATCTTTCATTGCTAAATATTCAACTTTAAAGTTCTCATGAATGTGATGGAGGAGAAATATTATTACTTTGGTATTTTCTTCTTTAATTGTTTCTCCAAGATTATTTGCGGTAAGGTGAATTTCTGCATCGAGAGTCCATGGGAGGTAATTTTTACCCGATATATCAAGGGCGGTGAACTCAAGGTTGGTGAGATTTGTCATGATAATAACTTCAATAAAACAAAGATAGTAAATAATAGTACTTGATCAAAGATTATTACAAAAAACCCTGTAAATAATCAGATTTAATAAAAGAAATATAGTGTGTAAGGTGTATAATTAAAAACTACCATACCATCAAACTAAAAAGGTGAACATTATTATCATATATGTGGTTCCGGAGTGGAGTGGAGATCCATCTCTTCTCTCAGAGTCGACTTCACCTTCTTGATTCTTCTGTAAATTTCTGTTATTATTATTCTTTGATCCTCGCTCGGGAGTACTAGTTTTATCCTATAATATTCATATAAAAATCTACCATTTCAAAAAAAAATAGATTCGCCATCAGAAATGGAGACAAATATAATAATAAAAAATAAAGTGTGTGCATGAACAAATAGATTGAAAGTATACATGTGAATTTGTCATGCCAAGAACTTACGATTAATATATACAGACTTACACTTGTAGTTAACATATTGTTAAGTCTACTAGTTTGTTACCTTGGGTGAAAATTCTAATCGATAGAGCTTCGTGTTGATAATGTGTTGTAAATATATCAGAGATTCTTGGAATCACACAAACAAAACAAGACGAGAAAAATGTATGTAGGGGAAGACTTCTATTTCATTCTCATCTATATCCATTACGTGACACAACCTCATATATATACTCATAGAGGTGTGTATAAGTTACAAGCATTCATAATCTATATTAATTGAGATGTGAATACAAGAGATGTTACAATACTCAAAAGAGAAGTAAGTTACAATAAGTTATAATGATTAGAAGGTGAGTCATCCATCACATATATAATTTCATAACAAAACAATACTTAAACCTTAATTTATTATGGTCTCTAAATACATAACCTACAAGACTTTTACTCCAGTGCAATGTTTTAAAAACCAAACCGAACAGTGACCCAAAAACAACTCAGTTTGGTTCAAAGTGGTCCAATCGACGATTTTATCTTGTCCAACTGATGATGACATCAGCATGCCATCAACATTTTGTGAACCGAGGGTTGAACCGAACCGACTCCGTAGCGACGTTCCGACTGATTGAATTGGTTTTAAGATAAACATATAATAATCTTAAGATAAAATATTCAACATTTTCGATCCAAGAAATACTTGGTTTCTATTTAGATGAAAAGGAGGAGAAGAAGAAGAAAATCGATAAATAATGTAATAGTAAAACCACGTTGCTCCAAACATAAAAATAACTATAAAAATATTCTTAACACCCTAAATACCACTATTTCAGTGACCATTGAATTCAACAAAATTAACCACACATACTAAGCATTCAAAAAAATTATCCGAAGAGATTAAATTTTGTGGAGTCAGGACTGAGGGTTGGAGGCGGGGGTGGACTGGCGGAGTCGGGACTGAGGAGGCACGGGTGGAGTCGGGATTGAGGAGGCGTGGGTAGAGTCGAGGGTCGAGTCGGGACTGAGGAGGTGGGGGTGGAGTCGGGACTGAGGAGGCGAGGTTGGACTGGTGGAGTCGGGCTCTGTAGGCAGGCCACGAGGCGGGGCTGGAGTCCAAACCGTAACTCCAAAATGGACACACTTGGGAAAGTGGAAACCGAAAAATTAGAAAATTCTTGATTTTGTATTTTTTTGTTTAATTATAAGAAATCGATCGAACCCGGTTTGACAAAATCGAAAAGACGTACCGGTTCAATCAGTTTTTTCGATTTTTTCGGTTCACATCAATTCAGGTGGGATACCAATTTTTTCCATAGACCCCTCCAGTTCTCAGTCCAACTGCCGTTTTGGTCTGGTTTTTAAAACATAGCTCCAATGTAAGAATACCATGTTATTCCCAAATCATAAACGTCAAATATTCACTTCTACGATCTATCATAGCTCTGTTAGGAAAGCCCAATGAGCCAGACAATGTCTCCCTGAAACGTTGATGGTAGAGTATGCCAATCAAATGGTCTTACTTCAGTATTTTGGATTTCTAGATTTGAGTACTTCCCTGCTTCACAATTTCTGTTAGATTGTTAGGATTAAGAAGCTAATGCTAGCCACCTTCTGTAATTTCGTTAGAGTCGACTACTTAGGGCCTGACCGAAAAACTTCATCGAAAATTATATGAAAACTACATTTTAATACCTTAAAAGTTAAAACATGTAGTGTGGAACTGTGGTTGGTAGTCGAGCATGGCTATGCAGCTTGAGAAACCCTCAGATAAATATTTTTCAGTATTCGTGCCACAAAGAATATGTTTATGTATACAAACTTAAATAGATTCATTTCAAGTCCATTACGATTCGATTACCACTTGAAGCAAGTAGTTCTTCACATTCTATAAATGGGACACATTGAAACTTCCAATCTACCGGGGTAGTGAACTGTGTTAGGGTTCAAATTTTACATTCATCAACCCACTTCCTTATAGGGTTTGTCTTTGGATAGAGTTTGAGTTTAAGTATTTAACCCATAACTTGGCGGAATATAATATTTATATGTGATTAGTTTGTTAACTTGATTTGAATGTTGCTCCATATTCAAGAATCACTTTTGCTTTGTTTTTACTTAAGATTACGCATATATTCGGTTAGAGTGGGAATCATGTCATGTAACATTTATTCATCTAGGAGTCATATTACTTAAGGTTTATTCATTTATTGTGATTGTTTTATGTTGGTAATGAGACCAGCGACGTAACACTAATATTTTATGAGACAACTCGAAAATCAACAAATTCAATTCGCAACAGCTTTGTAGCCAAACCACCAACGAAATTGATTGAGTTCGCCTCGCAACCCTTCAAGGGTTAGCCCCAACCTGCACGACTGCTCATGACCTGTGGGTTCGAGTCCCCGACTCGCTCACCTGACAATGAGTGTTTGAATAACTTACTTTTGATATCCAAACATACATCCTAGGGGTTAAGATGTGGTTGTCATTTTATCTCATAACTTGCATTTCGTAAAATATCGAAACGCGAAATTCATTCCATAATTGTCTCAAAGAAGTTTCTTATTCATCCCTCCTCTTAATGCATGACTTTTGAGTTTTGATAAGGATACCAAAGCTCAATCTTTCAAAACTTAAAACCTAAGCAAATAAATAAACATAAGATTTGAGGTTAGGATATAAAACACATTTAAAATTTTGAGGTTTGAAGTTAATCTCCAAACATTAAGTTTTGAAGTTAATCTCCAAACATTAAGTTTTGAACCTAAGACCTAAAAACTCAAGGTATCAAAATGGACTAAAACGACTCAACCGGATCCGATTGACTCACTCAGCACATGACTGACAAAATGGATTATTTATCTAAACCGTTCCCCCAACCCGATCCGACCGACTCGCTCACCCGAGGAAGTATTACTTCTACTTACTACTCCCACCCCTCTCTCCTCTCCCACACCGATGGCGCCGGAGAGGAAGAAACGGAAGCCGCACCGCGACGGCGAAGAGCGCTACCAAACCCCAATCTCCGACGAACTCCAAAAGCCCAAACCCCCACTCTCCAACTCCCCTCCGCCTTCCAACCCCATCCTCCCCCTCATCTCCTATGTGGACGACGACGACGAGGACGACGAGAGGAAGCGGAAGGAGAACGGAGAAAAGATAGAAGTGGTGGAAGAGGAGGAAGAGGAGGATGAGAGGGGATCGGAGTTCGTGAGGGCCAAGAGGCAGGTGGAGGTCCGGAGGGATTGTCCGTACCTTGACACCGTCAATCGTCAGGTGAAAATGTGGTTTTTGAACCTTGATTGTGGTGAAATTAGGTGTTTTGAAGGCGTTGTTAGGGTTTGGTTTGGTGGTGTTGGGATGGATGAGTTCGTGATAGATTGCTGTTCGAGCGGGTTTGGTGTTTTAGGGTTAGTTGTAGTGAAGAGTGTCTTGTATAATGTATAGTTTGTGATTAGTGAGCAGCTTCAGATGAGTTCCTTTAATTAGGTACTTATTCTATCGTAAAATATTGCAAGGATCTACTGGGCGGATTGAGTGTTATTTATTTGAACCCTAAGTTGTTATCTACTGGGTCATGATAGGAATTTGAGGAATTAAGGATCTCTCAAGGGTATCGTTCTTCAGATGTGTTGCCTATCTTTCCTCAGTAGCTTGATGGATATTTAATAACATGCTGATGAGAAAATTTCACCTTGGCTGGCTTGCTAAGAGGAAAGAAAGGAGTCAAGGATTTTTCAATAGTAAAAACATATGTTTGAAATTGCAAATCTTTGAATAGTTCATACACTGATGACAAGCATTTTCAAGACTAGATGATGTCTAGATGTTAATTTGAGAGTCAATCTTGAACTTTTGAACATATATGGAATACATGGTAATCCTTCAAATCCAAGCTTTCACTGCTAACTACCGATCCAAAAACTTTCACTGCTAACTTATTCTGGATCTATTAAATCCTGCAATACCAATTCCCATCAATCATGAAAATGTGTGGCTTACCATTGTTTAAATTGCATGTCCTTACAATGACAAATCCGGGTCGCATGTAAGATTTTTTTTTGACTCATTCAATAATCCATTCTCTCCAGTTTTACTCAAGAGAGCAGAAATTTTAATTCTCCATGATTATGGAAATGAGCATAGAATTTCATTATTTCATATAGCCATTACCACAATGTCCTACCATGGCGATAAGGATGCAAGGGACATACTGTATTTTTTACCAACTTTATATCCAGAGGCGTCAGTTGCAATCCTTAAATTTTCATGATTATGGTTTTTCTGTTATTCCACCAAGCCATACCATTTTCTATTATAACAAGGATAACAATGCTTGGCTCGGTTGTATATTACTGCTGTGTGAGATATGTATCTACACTAAAAACATCTTATTTTACACAGAAAATACCCTGACAGATCATCACTTTTTCACATGTATCTATAAACTTAAGGAGTAACAACTATATTTCACTGATTTCGTAAGCCTTTTGTGCAGAAAACCCTTTCATAACCCTTCCATCTTTGTTTACGTAGAATATCATCTAATGTTATAAAAGGTAGAGTTGCTTCTTTCCAGTGATTGCATGATCTGATATTTAGTCATTGTGTGGTTTCTTTCGATTAAACTTTCATTAGAATGGTTTTATGATGCTTCTACTCAGTAAGGACTAAGGAATGAAGATACTTATTTAATTAGTAATTGTCAGCATTTAATCATAATATTTTCATGTGTAATATGGATCTTGTGTTTGTTTAAGCAGATTGTTCACTGAATTGAGCAATACTTTGTTTCTAAATATCTCTTACAGGTGTTGGATTTCGATTTTGAGAAGTTTTGCTCTGTATCCCTTTCAAACCTAAATGTATATGCATGCTTAGTTTGTGGAAAATATTATCAAGGAAGAGGGCGAAATTCTCATGCGTACACCCACAGTCTTGAAGCAGGCCATCATATATACATCAATCTCCAAACGGAAAGAGTTTATTGCCTTCCTGATGGATATGAGATTAACGATCCATCTCTGGATGACATTCGGCATGTTTTAAATCCTAGGTATGCATTTTCAATTACAATGTCAGCATCAATATTGCTTTTGCATTCCTATTCTCTGTTAATCAATTTTCTTTTCCACCTTGAAATTCTACATTCATATAGACATGGACTTAAATGAAATATCTCAACAATTGTTTACATGCTAATAGTACAATATCAATGGACCAAGTTCCTTCATTAGTGATTTATCTTATAATTAGGCTACTAACTTCATGAATGATTGGGTTTAGATAACACTACAAATCTAGGAAGATAATATCATGTTGTTTAAGCTTTTAAAGGTCTTATTCCTTGTCTAAATAAAATTTGGACTTTTATGACGTATATAAGCAACACCAATAAAAAATGAAATATTTAAAAGCAAGTATTTGTGGCGTCCACTAAAAGACAACGTATACAAAAGATTAGTGTATCTGAATTGAGGATGTTGAGGTAGATGTGTGACCATACGCGAATGGATCGGATTAGAAATGAAGACATTCGTGAGAGAATTGGAGTTGCTCCAATGGAAGAGAAAGTTATCCAACACAGACTGAGATTGTATGAACATGTACAAAGAAGACTTATGGAGTCTCCTATAAGAAGAGGGGTATTGAATCGGATCGAAGACATAAAAAGAGGAAGAGGCAGACCACGATTGACTTGGGAGGAAGCGGTCAAAAGATATTTAAAAGATTTGAATGTTCCTCGAGAATTTGTATTGGATAGAAACGCGTGGAAGAAGACGATTCACGTGCTTGAACCGTGACTCCTTAGAGTTTCATTTCTAGCCTACCTCTAACTAGTTTGGGATAAAAGACTTTGTTGTTATTGTTGTAAGTATTTGTGGTGTGTTCCCATGCATTATAAGTTTGCCCCATGTATGTAAAGTTTGTAGCATCCTTCTTTACCTTCTCAAGAAAAGATCATGCATTTCCTCCAAACTGGAGGGGAAGGAAGAAGAAACCACACATATTTTCGAAATCAAGCTTATCATCTAAAAATACCTTGTTGAAAAGAATGTGGTTGAAACTTGAAAGTGACTTAAAAAACAAACAAGTGAAAACTTTATTTCCTAAAAAGAAGTATTTGATATTATGATCGTCTCTGTTTAAACAAAAAAAAGATCGTCTAGTTCCCCCTCTCATTTCTCTAATGGAATTTTGGTGATGTCTTTGTCCTTGTCACATTTACTTGCCCCTTGTGCAAAAAGTAATAACAAGTTAGAGCAGTACATATGGAATCATTGTGGCAGAAAAATAGTTGGCAATGTTTAGAAATGAGTATAGATACAAGTACATTGAAGACAAAAAATACAAGTACAGTGAAAACAGATTTTAAGATGTTATTGTGATTCAGCCCCATGCATACTAGCATATTAGCCAAACATCACCAGCATATTATATGATATGCTTGTAGAAGTGAAATTTCTGAATTTACTCATAGCTGGTTAGGTCCATGACTTCGTGCTGAATTAGGTATCGAATATGGAATCTACATTTGAAACTATTTCTCCCTTTTCTTTCAATCTATCTTACATTTAGTTTCTTCTCCTTTAACTTCTACGATCTGTTCAGAGTTGTTTCTGTTGGATCTATTCCTCAAAATGGAGGCTGCAAATTGAATTTCATCATGTATGAAATTATGTATTTCTACCAATTATCTTTAATGAATAAGGATTAGAATCTAACTGCTTATATTAAGGGTTCCAATTAGCTTAAATGACCAATAGAAAGATATGAATGCAAACACAATTAGTGAAGAATACTTTTTTTATAGTCACCAAGTCCAGAATACTTATTTTCAAGTCCTGTTGTAAATCTTGACCTGCGATGATATTTTTTGTTTATAACATTTGGTTGCCTTCAAGAAATGGAAGTATAGGCTTATTAGAATGATATGGCAGTAAGGTTCATTGCAAAATTTGCACATATCATACAAAGGGAGAATGAAAAAACTTAACTGGAAACACATGGAGATGAATGTTGACAACTACTTTTGTGCTATAAAGTATAAAAACACTTGGCAAGTAATGCGAATATTGACCAACTTCAAATTAAATTCTTATTCCATTCATTATGAATACGCTCCATTCGATCAAAAAGAAAATATGAATATACACCACATAAATGAGATATGGTATATTTTTCACTCTGGCTGGGCTATTGGTGGAATTGCTTTTACCGGCTATACATGTCTTGAAACATTAGAGCTACATTTGTCATGCACAAGGCACAAAACTATGTGCTACGCACATGTATCTATTTTTCTTTTTGCAATTCTTTCCCATGTACATTTCCTGACATAATTAATGTTTACTTTTTATAGTTTGATCTAAGCGTCTTAGTCTTCCATTTTTTTCATTTATGATTCTTAGATTCAAAACATTTCATTTCAGAAAGGATATATCAGAAAAAAATAAAAAATGTGGGAATTGGTTTGAGTAGCTTATTTTGATATGTGATTATAACCTTTCGTGGTAAATATTAAATAACACGTATAGAGTATATGAAATCCACGTTTAAACTATGTATGCAGATAGCACGAGAAAAATAAATTAGCACATGAGAAAAGAAGTATGAAAAAAACATAGGACATAGGTCTGTTGTCTTATTCTTTTGAAAGAAACCAGTAAGGGTGCAATAATGATTTTGATGGTATGTAGCTGCTGTTCTCTCAAGTTGCATATCTGTTTCCATTCAATTATTATACAGTGTCAGTTGCATTCATACCTGATGAAAAGAAATAGTCTTGGAGTTTTGAGTTCAGAACTACCTTTTCCAACTTTATCTTTCTGTTTGAAACCATTGACCAGGCCTTGAAGTTTACCGAATCATCTTATATATCAGGTTTAACATGGGTCAAGTTTCACATATTGACGAAAACAAGCAGTGGTCAAGGGCACTTGATGGTTCTAATTACCTCCCTGGAATGGCAAGTTCCACATAATCATTTTATTTTTCTGTGTCTTTAAATACTATTCAAGTTGTTTTTTTTGTTTATATAAGGTTTCAAGCAATTTGATTTTCATTTATCTGGACCCTTATTTTTCTTGGTATTGTTCAGGTGGGACTCAATAACATCAAGGAAACAGACTTTGTCAATGTCACAATACAATCACTGATGCGTGTGACACCTTTGAGGAATTTTTTTCTCATTCCAGATAATTATCAGCACTGTAAGTCTCCTCTTGTTCACAGATTTGGAGAACTGACACGTAAAATTTGGCACGTGCGGAACTTCAAAGGACAGGTTTAGCTACTTGTTTCATTTACTGAAGTTCAATTTTCACCAAACTTCCTGGAAACTTTCTAAATAATAATATTTCACAGGTTAGTCCTCATGATTTCTTACAAGCTGTTATGGAAGCTAGTAAAAAACGTTTCCGAATAGGAGCACAATCTGATCCTGTGGAGTTCATGTCTTGGCTTCTAAATAAATTGCATTTTGATCTAAGAAGTTCAAAGAAGCGTAACAGGAGTATTATTCATGACTGCTTTCAGGTAAAATATATATTTGAAAACTAGTTAGATTGCTGAAATTTTGTTCTCTTCGGTTTATTTAAGGATTTCTTTGGCAGGGAGAATTGGAGGTTGTAAAAGAGATTCACAATAAATTATTGGTTGACAAGAAAGAAAGTGGTGAAGAGCAGGCAGCTGGCGGAGGCACATCAGATGGTAATGTTCAAAGGGAAACTTGTCAGATGCCATTTCTCATGCTGGGTCTTGATTTGCCGCCACCTCCCCTTTTTAAAGACGCAATGGAAAAGAATATCATTCCGCAGGTTTGTGTTTGTTACCATAGTTGCTTGAAATTGCTTTACCCATTAAATTTGGGAGAGTTCTTAAGCTTCAGCTTCCTCATACATTAGCATATATTTGGTATCTGGTAGTCTTCCAGATTTGTAGCGCTAAGGACACCTGACTTTTAAGAACTTGTTTTATTGGTGTTGTTCTGATGGGAGTTATTGTTGTTAGCATTAGTGAGTAGTGACCTCATGTGTGACCATAAAGAACATCGTTGATCACAAGGACATCCCTTGTTTGAATATCATTTAACAATGAATAATGTCATTCCCTAACTAATTTGATCTTAAATTATTGTACAAAGCTGTTCTACTGAATACATTTTCCACTGGTGACCTTTGTCGAATCTGAAAATATTATGCCCTAGTATTCTAAGCATTGTCAGTACGTGTATAGATACTATATCATTAATCATTATTCCTTGCTTAACTGGACCTGTGACCTGAAATCTCCACTTCAGCAAGAAACCTACTACATTTAGTTGATTTTGTACCAAACAGCCAAGCATTTTCAAATGTCCTTTTTCTTCTCATGGCCTGTTCTTGACTTCTTTCTGGAGATCACTGTGATGGTTATTTTTGATTTATCATTAGATCTTGTATTTGCTTTCTAGAATAGGTACCTTACTGATCTGTTTCATTGTCCTTTAAAGTAGTACTGTATCTATGCACACAATAGCTATTATATTGTCTTTTTTCAGGTTCCCCTCTATAACATACTAAAGAAATTTGATGGGGAGTCTGTAACCGAGGTTGTACGGCCTTCCCTAGCAAGGATGCGTTATCGTGTCACAAGATTACCCAAGTATCTAATCATCCATATGCGTCGATTTACAAAGAACAATTTCTTCATTGAGAAGAACCCCACTCTTGGTGAGTTTTGTTTTGAAGCTAAATTTGCTTTTCTAAAGGATGATTTTTTTATGCTATCAAATTCTAATGGTCTCCATGTATTGACAACACAGTAAACTTTCCTGTTAAGAACCTTGAGTTGAAAGACTATATTCCGTTACCGGCGCCAAAGGGAGACGAGAAACTACGTTCGAAGTACGATCTTATTTCTAACATAGTCCATGATGGGAAACCTGGCGAAGGATTTTACAGAGTTTTCGTCCAACGAAAATCTGAAGAACTATGGTACGTGTTCTTTGCTGAGATCTTCCCTCCCAGAAGTGATATGTTTATGAAGGCATTATTTTGTTAATAGGGTTTCATTTCTTTTGATAGGTATGAGATGCAGGATCTACACGTTACTGAAACTCTTCCTCAGATGGTTGCTTTATCAGAGGCCTACATGCAGATATACGAACAGCAACAATAAACGTTGGTAATTGGTCGCCTTGCAATTTTGTTTCCTTGAACTGAAGTAGCGATTCATAGCCTAATTGTTTCATGATATATTCAGTTTTGGTGCCTATCTGCTTTGAGTTGTATTGTGTGTTATGTAACTGATGTAACCTAAAGTTTGTGCTCTGTATACAAATGGACTGAAGTTATTTGGGACATCCTGGAAATGTACAATGACGGAACGAAGTTTGAAAACTTTTGTTGTAAAAATTCTAATGCATACAATAAACCCGAAATAAGCACTTAGAAAGTTAGAAGAAAAAATGTAGTAGGCTAGCCGCGAAGCTATCAGACTTTGCTACCACGTGTAAAGGTCCTAAAGGATTAAGGGCTCAGAAAAGTAGGTCTCAGCTTGTGTTACAGCTTGTGTTTCTTTCGCTGTCTAAACCGCATATGTGTGGTTTCATGTGATTGGGTAAATGAATGTCCCATCACTGTTATTTTTTCAGCATCAAAACTCGTGGCGGCCGACGAGGTGGTACCTCTCTAATCTACCAAAAAGACGGGTCTTATTTTGAAATTGGATTTTGAGAAAGGGTTTTGATAAAATTGATTGAGATTTTCTTCTAGCTAGTCTAAAAGCTTTAGGATGTCCAAAACAATTGTGCGATTGAATCCAAATTTGCAGCAACACCTCTAGAGTCTCACTCCTGATTGATGAGAACCCTCAAGGATAGGGGTGCAAATGGTTACTAACTATCTGAGTATTTGATTCAAAAATTTCTATTTAGTTGGTATTTAGTAAGTTCAATGTTACAAATTTAATTTCGGATACGAATTTAGTTTAAAAAAATTTACCAATTAGAATTCGGATACAAGCTATTTAAAATTCGAATTATCCGAATTATTCGAATTATCCGAATTATTCGAATACATGGTCAAATACACAAATTAGTATTCCAAAATTTAGTATTCCAAAATTTCAATACGAAAATTTTAATTCGAAAATTAATTACAATATATATATATATATATATATCTATTCAATTTCGGATAATATCCGAATACCAATTAGTAT
This sequence comes from Triglochin maritima, assembly GCA_963682175.1. Taxonomy (NCBI): domain Eukaryota; kingdom Viridiplantae; phylum Streptophyta; class Magnoliopsida; order Alismatales; family Juncaginaceae; genus Triglochin; species Triglochin maritima. Next base: position 11,836,344 of record OY821785.1, read on the forward strand.
TCGAAAATTTTGAAGTTTCGGATTTGGATTCGGATAGTTCTGCTGAATTCGGATTCGAATTCGAATTTGGTAATGGAATATGGTATTCGGATTCGAATTCGGATACAGTAGGTATCCTAGTCATATTATCCGAGTTGCACCCCTACTCAAGGATACTTCTCATCCAACGGCTTGAGGAAAGAAGATCCTCTCTCATCATGACTTTTCTTAGTAGTAGCGAATTGCATGGCATACTACAAGTACTAAACTTAAAATTTGCAGTCGTTACTATCGTATTCCTAGAGTCTTGATAGACAATATCGTTAATCTAAAGAGAGAAGGCAGACTGAAACCTAACAAGCCAGACCCTCTTGAAGACTTGGATATCCTTTAGCAGATTGGGGTACAATCCATAGTAGTATGGCAACCTCAAACAAAAATCATTAAATGGATACCCCCTCCACCCTTGCACTTCAAATTAAACATAGATGGTGCTTGCAAGGGCAATCCAGGTTTAAGCAGTGGAGGAGGTGTTCTTAGAAACCATAAGGGGGATATAATATTTGCCTTCTTCAACAACTATGGGAATAGTACCAACTTTATAGCTGAATTTAGAGCTATATTGGATGGCCTTAGACTCTGTGAAAGTTTCGGGATAACTAAAATTGAGGTGGAGATTGACTCAACTTATTGTCCACTTACTTAAAAATCATGATTGGACTCATCCTCATCTCCACAGATGGCAAGAAGAATTTAAAACTTTATGTAGTACAAAAGTAAAGCAAATTCAACTTCAATACAGAGAAGCGAATGTTGTAGCCGACTCTCTGGCTAACCTCGGGACCTCAAGTCCTCAACTGCTTCTCTTGTGGTTCTAAGGGATTATTTAGACCTTCCTCCTCATAATAAGGGTATCTTGAAATAGGAGAAGAATGGTTTTGTAACATCGTAGAACAACGGAAAATTTAAAAATTTAAACAAACGAAATCTCAAGACAATAGTCATCAAACGGGAATGTTACTTATATAAATATAATCAGTCAGTGCACCACAATACCACAAAGTTTGTCAAAATACATGATTACATCAATACAATGAAAGACAGATACAAGTAATCATGAAGACCTCGAAGATTCCGAACAGGATCCAGAATCCAAAATGTGTGTGCCTGTTGTCACCACTCAAAAGAACCTACTGCGGTCTTGAAACATGAATCAAACAACAATGCCTGAGTTTCTCATTAGGAAACCCCGTATGTCAAGCTCACCTATATGAATGCAACAGTACGGTAATGAACCTATCATACTAGTAGCATGTCATGTTATCATCAGCAATGCAACGAAAATCCCCTCCAAGGGTAAAACAGGACCTCAGTCCCTCGGCAACAACAAATACCCTCAAAGGGTCAACAAGGACATCAATCCAGCAACAACAACGGGTCTCCCTTGGAAACCTACCATAGGCACATACGGTCTTGCAGACAGTACGTGACGCACCCCCGCGGCGACTACTCGAGCCAAAGGGATCGGTGAGGAGCGTCCGCACTTCCGCGCAAAGCGAACCACGTGGTCTACATCACCCCAACGGAGCCGTAGCCCGGTCGGTCAAATCATCACCCGATAGGTGCCCAATCGAGGAATCATCGCCGGAACAACATCGGCGGCATCGCCAACACAACATTGGCGGTACAACATACGTCCGGCACAACATCGGACGGCACAACAAGCCGGAACATCATCGGCAATATCATCGTCAGCAAAAACCTTGGTTGCATCGCCAACACAACCTCGGCGGTACAACATACGTCTGGCACAACATCGGACGGGTCCAGACCGTAGTCTGCAGGGTAATCATGCTCCATGAGTCAAGCAACAACATGCTTTGGGATCCACGATACATCAGGTCTGCTACTCTACAGAGAGTCAAGCAACAACACGTCACACCACAATCTATCAACGGAGGTGGCACGACCCAAGTATCCACACTCTTCAACACGGCGATCCCTGGGCAGACACGAGCAACGTACCCACCGTCACCTCCCGGCTCAAGCTCTAAGCGTGGACACGGGTTTCCGTGGACAAAGTTGACATCGCACAAGGACCAGGAATTCGGTTCTTTGCACAAACGGTCGACCGAAATAGGCTATCCGATCGACCGTTCCCAATAGGTTCGGTCAACCGAAAGTCTGCAACGGTCGAACTCTCTGCACATCACACAAGTCCCAACAATCGAACACCAATCTAAATCTGGTCGACCGAATACGGGGTCAAAATCTGGAGTTTGGTCAAAATCATACAAGTCTAATCAGTCGACCGACTCAGGGTCCCGGTCGACCGAAAACTACCATGGGCATCCTAATAGTCTAGGTCATATATCGGTCAAACAAGATAAATAATTGGTCGAACAACATGCAATATAATCCAGATCACTTAAGTTTCGGTCGAACCCAAAATAGGAACGGTCGACCAAAAACTAACGGGTAATCCTCCGACCCACCAGCACACATGCAACCGGTCGACCGCCACATGGCATCGTTCGACCGGTGTTGGTTAAAGTCGGGCAAAAACACTAAACCGGTCGACTGCTCGAAGGCACCGGACGACCGTTGGTCGACAGCAACTGATTGATCTCGTTTTATATTTAACCGCAAGTGCACGGCCGCGTTGAAGCGGTGGCAAATACGGGTCGTCCACTGGGAGGTGTGTCGACACTTGGTTTGTGCGAAGGCGAGAGGTAAAGAAAAGGAAGAAGGATGTATTACACTAAACTACACTACAATGCTAAACTAGAATGCAAAAGGAAATGAAGATAAGCAATAAAACTAAACCCCAAAGGGGGTAGAGAAATAATGTGAACATAAAGAAGTGTGTGTGTGTTCATTAAGCTCCTCACAACATGTAGTGCATGAAATCATAAAACTACATCCAACTTTGCCTCTACATGAATTAAGATAAAACTACATCATTAAAACATACAAGACAATAATTGGAATGAAGCTACATGAACTCAAGTATAAAGACTATACCCTACTATGCCTCTACGTGAATTAAGATTTCACTACATCATTAAAACATACAAGACATTAGCTAAGGTAAAGGCAACAAGAGCACATACACTACAAATTGTGTTTCCAATATTAACTTCATCCATATCCTAACCTTATCATTCCCCATAAAATAAGTCCACTAATCAAAGCATAAGCTAAGCTTCATTCAAGAGCATTAGCATATCAAAGATAAGAGTGAAAACCCATTACATGGTTATGGAAATCATATAAAGCTCAAGGGATAAAGATAACACACACTTAATACAATACATGATTATATCACATATTTCTCCACCCCCCAAATGGGGATGGAACTACTCACTACTCATTACATTAACTATACTAGCAAAAGAAAGCATAATACTGAAATGAAAGTTAACTAAGAAGGCAAGAAGCATTAAAGAAACATAAAAGGAAAGGAAAGACTAAACAAACATGCACAAATTAAAAGACAAGATTAAAAGAAACTAGAAGAATTATTTTATTAACAATTGACTCACATTGAAGGTAGCATTCTTCTCCACCTTGAGTTTTTGCTTCAAGGCTCACTCCTTAGTAGAGAGAATGCCACCAAGCAATGGGTAATTACAATGGAAGGTGAAGAGTTCTATTTATAAGCATGGAAAAAGCTAATCTGGGACAATCCCCCGATGTGGGACTAAACCAATACCAAAAATAGCCTAAACGAACATTAATACAAGTCCAGGAGAAGTTGGAGCGGATCTGGCATGATCCAGACCGCCAATTGGCAGTTCCAGACCGCCAATTGGCGGCCTATAAAGCCCAGATCCGTCTGGGTCTTCTGGTGGGCTTTCCTTGGTGTGTTTCTTGGCCTTGGATGCATCTAACTTGTTTAGTGGAGCTCCGACCCGAATCGAATTGACAAAATACTCCTCATGATGGTGTGGAGTTTCCTGTTTTGCTCTTAGGTCCTTCTGTCTTACGATCAGGTCCTTCTCCCTTGCATCTTGGTCCCCAGGTCTCACAATTAGGTCCTTTTTCCTGCTTTTGGGTCCTTTCATGGTTCTTCTCTTCAAACCTCTTTATTTCTGAAAACTAAACATAAAACTCGTCACGTAGCATTGCTTAGGTGTAAGATAATGGATATAAGGTACAAATATAAGCATGAAATGATGTCAATCAAATACCCCCACACCTAAGTTTTTGCTAGTCTCGAGTAAAACAAAGAAAGGAAAAAGCATACGAAAAACAAGACATCCTAACTCACTTTCGTAGGAATCACGGTTGCACTTAGCACGTGCAACAAGCCGTTAAACCTCCTTGTTGCCAAGGAGGAGGAGTGTTGTCTCCTGAGGGTTTTCAGCGGATATACCCACAAAATCCGAACAAGATGCATTATTCAATCTAGACACTCGACTCGTTGGAAATATTTTTGTCGATCAATGGACGCGGTAATCCTACGGGCCGACTCTATATAGGTAATCAGTCCACACCTAGCCTAATAAACCATTCGTGCAAGTTAAATAAGGAATTAAGTAAAAGACATGGACAACCTCAAGATCCTCAAGTGATACAAAGTGTAAGGTCCATTAAGGTTCTTATTTGCATTACCATTTTTTTTTCTTTTTGTTTCTTTTCACACATTTTTTTTTCTTTTTATTAGTTGGAGCTTCATTCTCCCAGGGTCAGGTTTCGTGCATCATTGCCCATGAGGACTTACACTATCACGTACACCTTTCCCCAAATCTCCACATAGGGCAATCCCTACCACCCGTGTAACGGGAGTTCGGTCGGCGCATCCCAAGTCAGATGACTCGAAAGCACCAGGCACAAAGTCCCCTCAGACCTACTTTCCCGAGTGATAGGAGCCGTGCGAGAAGAGAGAACATCTACTCACTTATTTCTTATCTACACATGAACCAAAACCCCTACACTAATGTCTCACAACAAGATTAAGAGGGTCCTTGACTACAACAAACTTCCTAAATTAACAGACACGAATTATTGACTCACTAGGTTCAGGGTGGACTTTTTTGAATGTTTGAGCACTGAAACCCTATGATTACTCACCCCCAAAGGAAAACTGGGGTGCATCCTAACGACTCGATAAATCCTAAAGCCACTGTACTAGATATCCTAATGCATCAAGTTCAAGACAATTTTGGGAGCTTTCTTTTTACTTTGCCTCTCAACGGTTTTGCACATGCTAAACACACGCAAAACCCACAAAACATTTTCTTTCGAAAACACATGAAGATTTTGAAAGAAATGTGAAAATTTTGAAGCATTAGGCAAGCAAAAGAAGACAAGTCACCCAAGGATCATGGCAAACAGATATATCGATATTAAATGCAGCACACTAACATGACCCTAAAAATGCAAACAAAAGAAAACAAAATCAAAAGAAAAGACTCAAATATGTACACACGTAAAATACCCCCCCACACCTACTTCATGCATTGTCCTCAATGAATGCAAGCAAGATACTACATGGATTTATGCATGAAAAAGGAGAGATCTCACCAAGGTGAAGTACAAAGGGAAGTGTATGACTATGTTGATGGACACAACCCAAATTCCCTCAAAACCTGTGAGATGCTAAAGAAAGGGTACAAATACGTGAAAGAAATGGAGCCCAAATACACAAGGGTTGGGGCTCACAACAATCGATGCTCACTGAAGGAGTCTTTTATTGAACTCTTTTTTTTTCTTTTTTTTTATATAACTATGTACAAACATAAGTTCCCATCTTCATTTGTCAAAATACATCAAATGGGAACCTCAAGAGTGGGTCAATGCACTTGGAAAGGGAACATGACACCACGCGGGGCCAGAATACGCATGCGTGGGCCCCCTTCACAAAGAGCACCAGATGAAATGAGAGGTTCGTGAATTGGACGCAAAGGCATCTCATTCAAAGGATCAAACTGAAAGAGCTTGAACCTCTCAAGAGTTTGGGAAATGAGGGGCAACGGAAGAAAAATATCTCCCGTTGCGGAACTGAAGTTATGATCATCAATCCAAACTCTCCAACCAACAGGCTGGTGGGTCGGAACGAGGTCAAGCACCTCGTTATGCATGTCCAACTCACCAGGAGAACAGGAAGTGGGTCTCATACCCAAAGTATCCTCCAAGGAACTCCTAATACCCTCATGAGCAATGTAGTTGTTTGATGTTCCATCATTTCCAAGATGATCAGGAACAATAGTGAGAGGCAAACTCTCATCAGGTTGTTTGAAATTGAGGGTACTAGGGAGCTCTTGCTCCACCAGAGGTGAGTCCTTAAGAGGCACAACATGAAGATCATGTGGCTCAAGGGCCACGGGACAAAAAGATAAGGCACAATCCTGTGCCGACTCATAATAGAACTGGTCCAAGTTATTCTCAATTTGAATCGAATCCTCCACTAAGTGATCGTGAATTGAAACCCCAAGTCCCTCAGACTGACTAGGAGTTTGACTTTGAAAGATTGTGCTTTGAATTTGTGTATGTGGTGGTGGTTCGATATCAAAAGACGAATCCTCACGTTGACACGAAAAGTTACTCTCCTCACTTAATTGTTGTGTCAGTTGACTCACTTGAAGTGTCAGATTTTGTATGCGGTCAACGAGGAGGTCCAAGTCAGATCTTGGGAAATTTTGGGGTTGGGTGTTGATGTCCTGAGAATAAGTCCAATGATTTGGAGTGGGGTGTTGGTAGAATTTTGGGTATTCGGGAGGAGGATACTGTGGTGGAAATGAAGTATAAGAATTTGGATATGAATTGTCTCCCCATGAATCCATCACTCTCGGATTGTACGCGGATGCGTAATGGTCATAATGAGCATTTTGGGAAAATGTATGCTCATACTCAGGCTCTGGGGGAACATAAGGACATTCCCCGAAATCATGACCACTCAACCCACAATAGTGACACGGTACGGCTACTGGAGCCACCGGTGCACCCATGTCATCTACCACATGCATGAAAGAGGCCAAAGTTTGTTGCCCAGAGTATGATCCAACATAACTAGATGGAGATCTAGCCGTCGGTGCCTCTCTCATATCACCCCTATATGAAGATTGCTCAGTCACACAATTGCGATTATCCCAACCATACAGGGTGTTAGTCTGAGCCACCCCAGGTTGCATGGGTCCGGAGTACCAGGGAGAATCGTCCTGGTCCCAACAATGATATGAATGGTCGCCCATGTAACCATCCATCTCAAGAAAAACTCTCGAGTCGACCACTCTCACCACCACGAGGCTAAGCTCGCAAAAAGTGCTCGACTCGACCCTAAAACGCTACTAGAGAGTGTAAAGGGGAGGAGACTAAAACGTCGAAGAAGGTGAGAAGAAGATGACTCAGAGGAGAAGGCAAGAATCCCTAAAGCTAGCGTGGGTACAGGGTGAGGATAGAAGCCTAGTCTAGCAAACACGGCTCAAACAATGAAAGGCAATGGGTCCTTAGGCTAGACGACGCCTAACTTCGAGGTCACTAGCCTCGACACGTCTCACCTCCCTACAACGAGGACCACAATGCCCAGCAAGTGATACCAGATCCGGAGATCCAGTACCTCCTACTATCGACAAGGTAGGCAACGACGATCAGGTCATGACGATCTCAACTAGATTACTCTCCTAGTGCGCCCGCAATCCTAGGGCCAATGTCTACTTGCTTTTAGTTAAAGCTTTATTAAGAGTGATTTTTGGGGCCAAGGAAAGGGTGATGAAATCCCCCACCTTATCTTTTATGGGACAGCCCCTCCTTAGTAGCGATTTAATCCTAGATCTAGCAATCAATCGCTCCAATCAAACACTCTCTCACTCTTGTCCCGATGCACCTTACTAACTAATGCATGAACGAAACATGCATGAATGAGGGATGTGGGTGCACGTACCTCACGCCAGCAATCAACGACAAAATGTAAAGCAAAGAAAAGACAAATGCATGCAAGGTCTACCAATGGTGCATGACCTAGATGGCAAGAAGTCTAATCTTTTGCTTTGAGTTTTATGGTCCAAGTTGATTAAAGGGGATTGAAATTAAATCTGGGAGCAAACTAAAGATCACAACATGCAAAATTGGGCTCCCAGATAACTAAAGTAAAGCAATAAACCACCAGAAGAAATTTGAGAGCAGGATGCCCTTACCAGGCCGCCAATTGGCGGTCTCCAACCGCTGATTGGCGGTCGCTTTGTGGCTTCTGTTTCTCAAACTTTCCCAGTAGCCTCCCCTTGCTGTTCTGGTTCCCTAAAACTAAACCAAACTGGAAACAAAAAATTAAAAACCCCTCGAATCGTCCAAACCAAGGTCTGGACAGAGCACCTCCCCGGCAACGGCGCCAAAAACTTGATTGATCTCGTTTTATATTTAACCGCAAGTGCACGGCCGCGTTGAAGCGGTGGCAAATACGGGTCGTCCACTGGGAGGTGTGTCGACACTTGGTTTGTGCGAAGGCGAGAGGTAAAGAAAAGGAAGAAGGATGTATTACACTAAACTACACTACAATGCTAAACTAGAATGCAAAAGGAAATGAAGATAAGCAATAAAACTAAACCCCAAAGGGGGTAGAGAAATAATGTGAACATAAAGAAGTGTGTGTGTGTTCATTAAGCTCCTCACAACATGTAGTGCATGAAATCATAAAACTACATCCAACTTTGCCTCTACATGAATTAAGATAAAACTACATCATTAAAACATACAAGACAATAATTGGAATGAAGCTACATGAACTCAAGTATAAAGACTATACCCTACTATGCCTCTACGTGAATTAAGATTTCACTACATCATTAAAACATACAAGACATTAGCTAAGGTAAAGGCAACAAGAGCACATACACTACAAATTGTGTTTCCAATATTAACTTCATCCATATCCTAACCTTATCATTCCCCATAAAATAAGTCCACTAATCAAAGCATAAGCTAAGCTTCATTCAAGAGCATTAGCATATCAAAGATAAGAGTGAAAACCCATTACATGGTTATGGAAATCATATAAAGCTCAAGGGATAAAGATAACACACACTTAATACAATACATGATTATATCACATATTTCTCCACCCCCCAAATGGGGATGGAACTACTCACTACTCATTACATTAACTATACTAGCAAAAGAAAGCATAATACTGAAATGAAAGTTAACTAAGAAGGCAAGAAGCATTAAAGAAACATAAAAGGAAAGGAAAGACTAAACAAACATGCACAAATTAAAAGACAAGATTAAAAGAAACTAGAAGAATTATTTTATTAACAATTGACTCACATTGAAGGTAGCATTCTTCTCCACCTTGAGTTTTTGCTTCAAGGCTCACTCCTTAGTAGAGAGAATGCCACCAAGCAATGGGTAATTACAATGGAAGGTGAAGAGTTCTATTTATAAGCATGGAAAAAGCTAATCTGGGACAATCCCCCGATGTGGGACTAAACCAATACCAAAAATAGCCTAAACGAACATTAATACAAGTCCAGGAGAAGTTGGAGCGGATCTGGCATGATCCAGACCGCCAATTGGCAGTTCCAGACCGCCAATTGGCGGCCTATAAAGCCCAGATCCGTCTGGGTCTTCTGGTGGGCTTTCCTTGGTGTGTTTCTTGGCCTTGGATGCATCTAACTTGTTTAGTGGAGCTCCGACCCGAATCGAATTGACAAAATACTCCTCATGATGGTGTGGAGTTTCCTGTTTTGCTCTTAGGTCCTTCTGTCTTACGATCAGGTCCATCTCCCTTGCATCTTGGTCCCCAGGTCTCACAATTAGGTCCTTTTTCCTGCTTTTGGGTCCTTTCATGGTTCTTCTCTTCAAACCTCTTTATTTCTGAAAACTAAACATAAAACTCGTCACGTAGCATTGCTTAGGTGTAAGATAATGGATATAAGGTACAAATATAAGCATGAAATGATGTCAATCAAATACCCCCACACCTAAGTTTTTGCTAGTCTCGAGTAAAACAAAGAAAGGAAAAAGCATACGAAAAACAAGACATCCTAACTCACTTTCGTAGGAATCACGGTTGCACTTAGCACGTTGATTGACATCATTTCATGCTTATATTTGTACCTTATATCCATTATCTTACACCTAAGCAATGCTACGTGATGAGTTTTATGTTTAGTTTTCAGAAATAAAGAGGTTTGAAGAGAAGAGCCATGAAAGGACCCAAAAGCAGGAAAAAAGGACCTAATTGTGAGAACTGGGGACCAAGATGCAAGGGGGAAGGACCTGATCGTAAGACAGAAGGACCTAAGAGCAAAACAGGAAACTCCACACCATCATGAGGAGTATTTTGTCAATTCGATTTGGGTCGGAGCTCCACTAAACCAGCTAGATGCATCCAAGACCAAGAAACACACCAAGGCAAGCCCACCAGAAGACCCAGCCGGATCTGGGCTTTATAGGCCGCCAATTGGCGGTCTGGAACCGCCAATTGGCGGTCTGGTTAAGCCCAAATCAGCCAAGATTCTTCCTGGACTTGTATTATCATGTGTTTAGGCTATTTTTGGTATTGGTTTAGTCCCACATCGGGGGATTGTCCCGGATTAGCTTTTTCCATGCTTATAAATAGAACTCTTCACCTCCCATTGTATCCATCTCCCTCTTGGTGGCCATCTTCCCTACTAAGAGTGAAGCCTTGAAGCAAAACTCTAGTGGAGGAAGAGCTACTTGTAATTGAGTGAGTTAATAATATAAGTTTTCTTTTATTGATGTTGTTTCTCTCTTAGTTTGATTTCCTTTCCTTTGCATGCTTGTTTGTTTGTTTAGTTTTATGCTTCTTTAATATTTCTTGCTTAGGTAGTATAAATTTCATTTCAGTATTATGTTTTCCTTTGCTAAATTAGTTAGTGTAATGAGTAGTGAGTAGTTTCATCCCCATTTGGGGGGTGGAGAGATATGTGATATAATAATGTAGTGTATTAAGTGTGTGTTATTTTTATCCCTTGAGCTTTATATGATTTCCATAACCATCTAATGGGTCTCCACTCTTATCTTTGATATGCTAATGCTCTTGAATGAAGCTTAGCTTATGCTTTGATTAGTGGACCTATTTTATGGGGAATGATAAAGTTAGGATATGGATGAAGTTAATGTTGGAAACACAATTTGTAGTGTATGTACTCTTGTTGCCTTTTCCTTAGCTAATGTCTTGTATGTTTTAATGATGTAGTCATCTTAATTCATGTAGAGGCATAGTAGGGTCTAGTCTTTATACTTGAGTTCATGTAGCTTCATTCCAATCATTGTCTTGTATGTTTTAATGATGTAGTCTTATCTTAATTCATGTAGAGGCAAAGTTGGATGTAGTTTTATGATTTCATGCACTACATGTTGTGAGGAGCTTAATTGAACACACACACACACACATCTTTATGTTCACATTATTTCTCTACCCCCTTTGGGGCTTAGTTTTATTGCTTATCTTCATTTCCTTTTGCATTTCATTTCAGCTTTGTAGTTTAGATTAGTGTAATACATCTTTCTCCCTTCTTTTTACCTCTCGCCTTCGAATAAACCAAGTGTCGACACACCTCCCAGTGGACGACCCGTATTTGCCTCCGCTTCAACGCGGCCGTGCACTTGCGGTTAAATTTAAAACGATCAATCAAGTTTTTGGCGCCGTTGCCGGGGAGGTGCTCTGTCCAGACCTTGGTTTGGACGATTCGAGGGGTTTTTAATTTTTCGTTTTCAGTTTTTCTTAGTTTCAGGGAACACTCTGATCACGGGGAGGCCACTGGAGAAGTTTGGGGAAGCAAATCCAACAACAGACCGCCAATCAGCGGTTTGGAACCGCCAATTGGCGGCCTGGTAAGGGATTCTGTCTTCCAATTTTTTTGTGGTCATTTGTGTTGTAATTTGTGTTATCTGGGAGCCCAATTTTGCATGCTGTGACTTCTTATTTGCTCCCAGATCATTAATCACTCCCCCTTTAATCAACTTGGACCATAAAACTCAAAGCAAAAGATTAGACTTCTTGCCATCTAGGTCATGCACCATTGGTAGACCTTGCATGCATTTGTCTTTTCTTTGCTTTACATTTTGTCGTTGATTGCTGGCGTGAGGTACGTGCACCCACATCCCTCATTCATGCATGTTTCTTTCATGCATTAGTTAGTAAGGTGCATCGGGACAAGAGTGAGAGAGCGTTTGATTGGAGCGATTGATTGCTAGATCTAGGATTAAATCGCTACTAAGGAGGGGCTGTCCCATAAAAGATAAGGTGGGGGATTTCATCACCCTTTCCTTGGCCCCAAAAATCACTCTTAATAAAGCCTTAACTAAAAGCAAGTAGACATTGGCCCTAGGATTGCGGGCGCACTAGGAGAGTAATCTAGTTGAGACCGTCATGACCTGATCGGCGTTGCCTACCTTGTCGATAGTAGGAGGTACTGGATCTTCGGATCTGGTATCACTTGCTGGGCATTGTGGTCCTCGTTGTAGGGAGGTGAGACGTGTCGAGGCTAGTGACCTCGAAGTTAGGCGTCGTCTAGCTTAAGGACCCATTGCCTTACTTTGTTTGAGCCGTGCTTGCTAGTTAGGCTTCTTCCTGATCCCACTACCCTCGCTAGCCCTAGGGATTCTTCCCTCCTCATCTGAGTCATCTCCTCATCTATTCTCTACGTTTAGTCTCCTCCTCTAGTACACCTTCTGTTGTGTGTAGGTTTAGAGTCGAGTCGAGCATTTTATGCGAGGTTGGGCTCGTTTTGGTGAGAGCGCTCGGCTCGAGAGAGTGCATACTTCTGAGATGGAAGATCTTGGTGATCGACCATCTCCGCCTCGTGCTCCTTTGGAGCAAGAGGCCGAGTCGTCTCGTGGTGGCGAAGGGGACCGGGTTCCATACATGGACTACCTCGGTCCGTTCCCACCACCACGTAGACCTCCTTCTCCTCCTCCTCTGACTCGAGAGGAAGGGAGATTCGGTCAGGATCGAGTTCTAGGTGCACCACCACCTTTAGCTCGACATGATAGACCGATGACTTTGTGGGAGCGGACCCATCCTGTTCGGGCCGCGCAGCCTTCTTGCATAGTTGTTCCCCCTGCTCGCGGGAACAGCTATGAGCTAAAACCTCAGTATGTGAGCATGCTTCCGACCTTCACTGCCAATAAGGAGGATCCGTATATCTTTATACGCGAATTCGAGGAAGTGTGCTCCATGTTCAAGCTTCAACAGCTTGACGAGGATTCTGTCCGGTTGAGGATGATTTCTTTCGCATTGAAGGATAATGCGAAGAAATGGATGTATAGCCTCCCGGCGAGCTCGATTCGGTCATGGGATGACTTTGTGACCGTCTTTCTGAAGAGATTTTTCCCTCAAAGGAAAACTCAACAGATACGGCACCAGATACATCAGATGTATCAAACCGAGACCGAATCGTTTCATGGTTTCTTTGAGAGGTTCAAGGACCTTCTCCAGCAATGCCCTCATCATGGACTTGAGCTATGGCAGCTGTGCCAGATTGTTTATGAGGGCATCAACTACAACACCCGCACATTGTTGGAGTCAATGTGTCAGGGTGACTTCCAAATGAAACCCATCGAGGAGGCATGGGACACTTTTGAGTCCCTGGCTGAGCGTACCTTCGAGTGGGACACCATGAGAGAGCCACCAGCCGCCAGGTCTTCTGGTCGAGCTGGATCTTATCAAGTTGAGTCAACTATCGCGTCTGAGGCGAAAGTGGCTGCTCTCATGCGTAGGATTGAGTGTTTGGAGATGGACCGAGCTCCTGTAGCTCAGGTCGCTACTCCCGAGTGTAGTAGGTGTGGACTGTCGGGACATGATGACTTGGAATGCGCTTACGCTCCAAGGGATACTGAGCATGCAAATGCGATGTATCAACAAAGGCCCCGAAACGACCCGTACAGTCACTCTTACAACCCGGGATGGCGTAACCATCCTAACTTCTCTTGGGGGCCTAGTGGGGGTAACGGTCAGAGCTCGCACGCTCAACCTCAACCTCCACCTTATCAACCTCCACGCCCATCGGCGACCTACCAACCTCCACATCAAAGGTCTCAGAACCACAATTACCAACCTCCTCAGACCTCTGCGTCGGGTTATTCTAACCAAACTCCACAACCCCAACGGGTTGACCCTAAGGACTCCACTCTTGAGCAAACCCTTCACGCGTTCATTCAGAGCATGCAAGCCATGTTTTCGGCCAACAACAATACGGTCAAAGCATTGGAAATGCAAGTGAGCCAGTTGGCTAATCAGCTCCATGAACGCGAGAAGGGTCAATTACCGAGTCAACCCGAGGTAAATCCTCGGGGTACCCATTCGCAAGGAAGGACACCTTTACCTCATGCTGCCTCTGAACCGACCCATCATATTAATGTGATTCATACTTTGAGGTCTGGTAAGGAGGTGGACAACCACATTGGGGTACCTTCCTTGTCATCACCATCTTTGAGGGAGCCGGATGCTGAGGCTCCCTCCACAAATACTTCCAGGAAGGAGCCAGATCCTGAGGTTCCTTCTACATTTCCTTCGACAAAGGGGCCGAACCTTGAGGTCCCCTTGTCTCCTCTTGTGTCGAAGGAACCAGATTCTGAGGTCCCCACTCATGTTTCTTTGGACCTGAATTCTGGGGTGCCTTCGCATCCTTATGCCCCAAAGGCGCCATTCCCTGAGCGCCTTAAAAAGAAAACCTCTGATCAGCATGACAAGATGCTTGAGATGTTTCGGCAGGTTAAGGTGAATATCCCTCTTCTAGAGGTGATTCAGCAAATGCCACCTTATGCCAAGGTTCTCAAGGACTTATGCACCAAGAAGAGAAAAACTCATGTTCCCAAGAAAGCTTTTCTTGCGGCTAACGTGAGTTCCTTGTTGGCACAACCCATGCAAGTCAAGTACAAGGACCCTGGCTGTCCTACTATCTCTTGTGTGATTGGTGATGTGTCCATACATCGGGCCTTGCTGGACCTTGGTGTATCTGTTAATCTTCTGCCATATTCTGTCTACGTCCACCTCGGTCTTGGAGACCTCAAACAAACAAAGACCACTCTTCAATTGGCTGATAGGTCTATGAAGAAACCGAGGGGTGTGGTGGAAGATGTGCTGATCAAAGTGGGAGAGTTCATTTATCCAGTCGACTTCTTTGTCTTGGATACTGAACCTGTGCCAAACCCACTTGGACAAATTCCTGTCATTCTGGGGCGACCATTTCTTGCGACTTCCAATGCCTTGATCAATTGTCGCAATGGTCTGATGCGCTTGACTTATGGTAGTCAATGCGCTGATTTCAACATCTTCACCATTGGCAAGAAGCCAGATGCCTTCAATGACCCTGTTGGGGTTAACCTTATCCAGGGCATGGATGAGAGTGAAGTTGAGGGCACCTTCAAGTACTTCAGAGAATTGTTCGATGAAGATCCTGAAGGTGGTGAAGATGTTTCACCTGGGCTGGCACAGGAAGGTGCCTTATGTTTTGATCACGTGGCTTTTGAGCCACATTCTTCTGATCATGTGGCCCTTGAGCCACTTCTTTTTGACCACGTGGCCCTTGAGCCACATCCTTTTGAGCACGTGGCTTTTGAGCCACAAGATACTATTTTTATGGCCTCTCGGCCACATGCTCTTCATTATGTATCTGCTGAGGACCCCATGTGGGTTAAGATTCAACCACCTGATACCCTTATACCAGATAGAGGTTCACCTCTCGTTCATGCCTCCTCTTTTGCTAATTCTAAAGAGGCATCAACCGACCACAATGCTTATAAGGGTGTCAGGTGGTCGAGCAATTCTGTTTTATATGTTGCGAGCCCATACAGGTGCATTTCTGGCTCGAGAGATGGCGGGTTCCCATTTGATGTCCCTTGATATATGAAGATGGGAGCCCATTGTTGTACATAGTTAAAAAAAAAAAAAGAAGAAAAAAAAAAGAAAAAAAAAGAAAAAGAAGTACAATAAAAGACTCCTTCAGTGAGCATTGATTGTTGTGAGCCCCAACCCTTGTGTATTTGGGCTCCATTTCTTTCACGTATTTGTATCCCTTCTTTAGCATCTCACAGGTTTTGAGGGAATTCGGGTTATGTCCATCAACATGACCTTGCTCTTCCCTTTGTACTTCATGTTGGTGAGATCTCTCCTTTTTATGCATCAATCCATGTAGTATCTTGCTTGCATTCATTGAGGACAATGCATGAAGTAGGTGTGGGGGGGTGTTTTACGTGTGTACATAGTCGAGTCTTTTCTTTTGATTTTGTTTTCTTTTGTTTGCATTTTTAGGGTCATGATAGTGTGCTGCATTTAATACCGATATATCTGCTTGCCATGATCCTTGGGTGACTTGTCTTCTTTTGCTTGCCTAGTGCTTTAAAACTTTCACATTTCTTTCAAAATCTTCATGTGTTTTCGAAAGAAAATGTTTTGTGGGTTTTGCGTGTGTTTAGCATGTGCAAAACCGTTGAGAGGCAAAGTAAAAAGAAAGCTCCCAAAATTGTCTTGAACTTGATGCATTAGGATATCTAGTACGTGGCTTTAGGATTTATCGAGTCGTTAGGATGCACCCCAGTTTTCCCTTGGGGGTGAGTAATCAGTGGGTTTCAGCGCTCAAACATTTAAAGAAGTCCACCCTGAACCTAGTGAGTCAAATAATTCGTGTTTGTTAATTTAGGAAGTTTGTTGTAGTCAAGGGCCCTTAATATCTTTTTGTGAAACTTAAGTGTAGGGGTTTTGGTTCCCATGTAGATAAATGAATAAGTGGTGTTCTCTCTTCTCGCACGGCTCCTATCACTCGGGAAAGTAGGTCTGAGGGGACTTTGTGCCTGGTGCTTTCGAGTCATCTGACTTGGGATGCACCGACCGAACTCCCGTTACACGGGTGGTAGGGATCGCCCTATGTAGAGATTTGGGGGAAGGTGTACGTGATAGTGTAAGTCCTCATAGGCAATGATGCACGAAACCTGACCCTGGGAGAATCAAACACCAACCAATAAATGCTCCAAACAAAAAAAAAAGAAAAGAAAAAGAAAAGAAAAAGAAAAAAAAAGAAGAAAAGAAGAGTCAAATAAGAACCAAAATGGACTTTACACTTTGTTTCACATTCAGAAGTTAAGGTTGCCCATGTCTTTCACTTAATTCCTTAGTTAACTCTCACGAATAACTCATTAGGTTAGGTGTGTGGACTGATTACATATATAGAGTCGACCCGTAGTATTACCGCATTCCATGATCGACAAAATAAGTCCAACGAGTCGTGTAGCTAGATTGATTAATGCATCTTGTTCGGATTTTGTGGGTATATCCGCTGAAAACCCTCAGGAGACACCACTCCTCCTTGGCAACAAGGAGGTTTAACGGCTTGTTGCACATGCTAAGTGCAACCGTGATTCCTACGAAAGTGAGTTAGGATTTCTTGTTTTTTTTCGTATGCTTTTTCCTTTCTTTGTTTTGCTCGAGACTAGCAAAAACTTAGGTGTGGGGGTATTTGATTGACATCATTTCATGCTTATATTTGTACCTTATATCCATTATCTTACACCTAAGCAATGCTACGTGACGAGTTTTATGTTTAGTTTTCAGAAATAAAGAGGTTTGAAGAGAAGAGCCATGAAAGGACCCAAAAGCAGGAAAAAAGGACCTAATTGTGAGAACTGGGGACCAAGATGCAAGGGGGAAGGACCTGATCGTAAGACAGAAGGACCTAAGAGCAAAACAGGAAACTCCACACCATCATGAGGAGTATTTTGTCAATTCGATTTGGGTCGGAGCTCCACTAAACCAGCTAGATGCATCCAAGACCAAGAAACACACCAAGGCAAGCCCACCAGAAGACCCAGCCAGATCTGGGCTTTATAGGCCGCCAATTGGCGGTCTGGAACCGCCAATTGGCGGTCTGGTTAAGCCCAAATCAGCCAAGATTCTTCCTGGACTTGTATTATCATGTGTTTAGGCTATTTTTGGTATTGGTTTAGTCCCACATCGGGGGATTGTCCCGGATTAGCTTTTTCCATGCTTATAAATAGAACTCTTCACCTCCCATTGTATCCATCTCCCTCTTGGTGGCCATCTTCCCTACTAAGAGTGAAGCCTTGAAGCAAAACTCTAGTGGAGGAAGAGCTACTTGTAATTGAGTGAGTTAATAATATAAGTTTTCTTTTATTGATGTTGTTTCTCTCTTAGTTTGATTTCCTTTCCTTTGCATGCTTGTTTGTTTGTTTAGTTTTATGCTTCTTTAATATTTCTTGCTTAGGTAGTATAAATTTCATTTCAGTATTATGTTTTCCTTTGCTAAATTAGTTAGTGTAATGAGTAGTGAGTAGTTCCATCCCCATTTGGGGGGTGGAGAGATATGTGATATAATAATGTAGTGTATTAAGTGTGTGTTATTTTTATCCCTTGAGCTTTATATGATTTCCATAACCATCTAATGGGTCTCCACTCTTATCTTTGATATGCTAATGCTCTTGAATGAAGCTTAGCTTATGCTTTGATTAGTGGACCTATTTTATGGGGAATGATAAAGTTAGGATATGGATGAAGTTAATGTTGGAAACACAATTTGTAGTGTATGTACTCTTGTTGCCTTTTCCTTAGCTAATGTCTTGTATGTTTTAATGATGTAGTCATCTTAATTCATGTAGAGGCATAGTAGGGTCTAGTCTTTATACTTGAGTTCATGTAGCTTCATTCCAATCATTGTCTTGTATGTTTTAATGATGTAGTCTTATCTTAATTCATGTAGAGGCAAAGTTGGATGTAGTTTTATGATTTCAAGCACTACATGTTGTGAGGAGCTTAATTGAACACACACACACACACATCTTTATGTTCACATTATTTCTCTACCCCCTTTGGGGCTTAGTTTTATTGCTTATCTTCATTTCCTTTTGCATTTCATTTCAGCTTTGTAGTTTAGATTAGTGTAATACATCTTTCTCCCTTCTTTTTACCTCTCGCCTTCGAATAAACCAAGTGTCGACACACCTCCCAGTGGACGACCCGTATTTGCCACCGCTTCAACGCGGCCGTGCACTTGCGGTTAAATTTAAAACGATCAATCACACGTGCAACAAGCCGTTAAACCTCCTTGTTGCCAAGGAGGAGGAGTGTTGTCTCCTGAGGGTTTTCAGCGGATATACCCACAAAATCCGAACAAGATGCATTATTCAATCTAGACACTCGACTCGTTGGAAATATTTTTGTCGATCAATGGACGCGGTAATCCTACGGGCCGACTCTATATAGGTAATCAGTCCACACCTAGCCTAATAAACCATTCGTGCAAGTTAAATAAGGAATTAAGTAAAAGACATGGACAACCTCAAGATCCTCAAGTGATACAAAGTGTAAGGTCCATTAAGGTTCTTATTTGCATTACCATTTTTTTTTCTTTTTGTTTCTTTTCACACATTTTTTTTTCTTTTTATTAGTTGGAGCTTCATTCTCCCAGGGTCAGGTTTCGTGCATCATTGCCCATGAGGACTTACACTATCACGTACACCTTTCCCCAAATCTCCACATAGGGCAATCCCTACCACCCGTGTAACGGGAGTTCGGTCGGCGCATCCCAAGTCAGATGACTCGAAAGCACCAGGCACAAAGTCCCCTCAGACCTACTTTCCCGAGTGATAGGAGCCGTGCGAGAAGAGAGAACATCTACTCACTTATTTCTTATCTACACATGAACCAAAACCCCTACACTAATGTCTCACAACAAGATTAAGAGGGTCCTTGACTACAACAAACTTCCTAAATTAACAGACACGAATTATTGACTCACTAGGTTCAGGGTGGACTTTTTTGAATGTTTGAGCACTGAAACCCTATGATTACTCACCCCCAAAGGAAAACTGGGGTGCATCCTAACGACTCGATAAATCCTAAAGCCACTGTACTAGATATCCTAATGCATCAAGTTCAAGACAATTTTGGGAGCTTTCTTTTTACTTTGCCTCTCAACGGTTTTGCACATGCTAAACACACGCAAAACCCACAAAACATTTTCTTTCGAAAACACATGAAGATTTTGAAAGAAATGTGAAAATTTTGAAGCATTAGGCAAGCAAAAGAAGACAAGTCACCCAAGGATCATGGCAAACAGATATATCGATATTAAATGCAGCACACTAACATGACCCTAAAAATGCAAACAAAAGAAAACAAAATCAAAAGAAAAGACTCAAATATGTACACACGTAAAATACCCCCCCACACCTACTTCATGCATTGTCCTCAATGAATGCAAGCAAGATACTACATGGATTTATGCATGAAAAAGGAGAGATCTCACCAAGGTGAAGTACAAAGGGAAGTGTATGACTATGTTGATGGACACAACCCAAATTCCCTCAAAACCTGTGAGATGCTAAAGAAAGGGTACAAATACGTGAAAGAAATGGAGCCCAAATACACAAGGGTTGGGGCTCACAACAATCGATGCTCACTGAAGGAGTCTTTTATTGAACTCTTTTTTTCTTTTTTTTTATATAACTATGTACAAACATAAGTTCCCATCTTCATTTGTCAAAATACATCAAATGGGAACCTCAAGAGTGGGTCAATGCACTTGGAAAGGGAACATGACACCACGCGGGGCCAGAATACGCATGCGTGGGCCCCCTTCACAAAGAGCACCAGATGAAATGAGAGGTTCGTGAATTGGACGCAAAGGCATCTCATTCAAAGGATCAAACTGAAAGAGCTTGAACCTCTCAAGAGTTTGGGAAATGAGGGGCAACGGAAGAAAAATATCTCCCGTTGCGGAACTGAAGTTATGATCATCAATCCAAACTCTCCAACCAACAGGCTGGTGGGTCGGAACGAGGTCAAGCACCTCGTTATGCATGTCCAACTCACCAGGAGAACAGGAAGTGGGTCTCATACCCAAAGTATCCTCCAAGGAACTCCTAATACCCTCATGAGCAATGTAGTTGTTTGATGTTCCATCATTTCCAAGATGATCAGGAACAATAGTGAGAGGCAAACTCTCATCAGGTTGTTTGAAATTGAGGGTACTAGGGAGCTCTTGCTCCACCAGAGGTGAGTCCTTAAGAGGCACAACATGAAGATCATGTGGCTCAAGGGCCACGGGACAAAAAGATAAGGCACAATCTTGTGCCGACTCATAATAGAACTGGTCCAAGTTATTCTCAATTTGAATCGAATCCTCCACTAAGTGATCGTGAATTGAAACCCCAAGTCCCTCAGACTGACTAGGAGTTTGACTTTGAAAGATTGTGCTTTGAATTTGTGTATGTGGTGGTGGTTCGATATCAAAAGACGAATCCTCACGTTGACACGAAAAGTTACTCTCCTCACTTAATTGTTGTGTCAGTTGACTCACTTGAAGTGTCAGATTTTGTATGCGGTCAACGAGGAGGTCCAAGTCAGATCTTGGGAAATTTTGGGGTTGGGTGTTGATGTCCTGAGAATAAGTCCAATGATTTGGAGTGGGGTGTTGGTAGAATTTTGGGTATTCGGGAGGAGGATACTGTGGTGGAAATGAAGTATAAGAATTTGGATATGAATTGTCTCCCCATGAATCCATCACTCTCGGATTGTACGCGGATGCGTAATGGTCATAATGAGCATTTTGGGAAAATGTATGCTCATACTCAGGCTCTGGGGGAACATAAGGACATTCCCCGAAATCATGACCACTCAACCCACAATAGTGACACGGTACGGCTACTGGAGCCACCAGTGCACCCATGTCATCTACCACATGCATGAAAGAGGCCAAAGTTTGTTGCCCAGAGTATGA
The DNA here is from genome assembly GCA_963682175.1 of Triglochin maritima. Lineage (NCBI taxonomy): Eukaryota > Viridiplantae > Streptophyta > Magnoliopsida > Alismatales > Juncaginaceae > Triglochin > Triglochin maritima. The sequence continues at coordinate 11,858,021 of OY821785.1, forward strand.
TCCAACATAACTAGATGGAGATCTAGCCGTCGGTGCCTCTCTCATATCACCCCTATATGAAGATTGCTCAGTCACACAATTGCGATTATCCCAACCATACGGGGTGTTAGTCTGAGCCACCCCAGGTTGCATGGGTCCGGAGTACCAGGGAGAATCGTCCTGGTCCCAACAATGATATGAATGGTCGCCCATGTAACCATCCATCTCAAGAAAAACTCTCGAGTCGACCACTCTCACCACCACGAGGCTAAGCTCGCAAAAAGTGCTCAACTCGACCCTAAAACGCTACTAGAGAGTGTAAAGGGGAGGAGACTAAAACGTCGAAGAAGGTGAGAAGAAGATGACTCAGAGGAGAAGGGAAGAATCCCTAAAGCTAGCGTGGGTACAGGGTGAGGATAGAAGCCTAGTCTAGCAAACACGGCTCAAACAATGAAAGGCAATGGGTCCTTAGGCTAGACGACGCCTAACTTCGAGGTCACTAGCCTCGACACGTCTCACCTCCCTACAACGAGGACCACAATGCCCAGCAAGTGATACCAGATCCGGAGATCCAGTACCTCCTACTATCGACAAGGTAGGCAACGCCGATCAGGTCATGACGATCTCAACTAGATTACTCTCCTAGTGCGCCCGCAATCCTAGGGCCAATGTCTACTTGCTTTTAGTTAAGGCTTTATTAAGAGTGATTTTTGGGGCCAAGGAAAGGGTGATGAAATCCCCCACCTTATCTTTTATGGGACAGCCCCTCCTTAGTAGCGATTTAATCCTAGATCTAGCAATCAATCGCTCCAATCAAACGCTCTCTCACTCTTGTCCCGATGCACCTTACTAACTAATGCATGAACGAAACATGCATGAATGAGGGATGTGGGTGCACGTACCTCACGCCAGCAATCAACGACAAAATGTAAAGCAAAGAAAAGACAAATGCATGCAAGGTCTACCAATGGTGCATGACCTAGATGGCAAGAAGTCTAATCTTTTGCTTTGAGTTTTATGGTCCAAGTTGATTAAAGGGGATTGAAATTAAATCTGGGAGCAAACTAAAGATCACAACATGCAAAATTGGGCTCCCAGATAACTAAAGTAAAGCAATAAACCACCAGAAGAAATTTGAGAGCAGGATGCCCTTACCAGGCCGCCAATTGGCGGTCTCCAACCGCTGATTGGCGGTCGCTTTGTGGCTTCTGTTTCTCAAACTTTCCCAGTAGCCTCCCCTTGCTGTTCTGGTTCCCTGAAACTAAACCAAACTGGAAACAAAAAATTAAAAACCCCTCGAATCGTCCAAACCAAGGTCTGGACAGAGCACCTCCCCGGCAACGGCGCCAAAAACTTGATTGATCTCGTTTTATATTTAACCGCAAGTGCACGGCCGCGTTGAAGCGGTGGCAAATACGGGTCATCCACTGGGAGGTGTGTCGACACTTGGTTTGTGCGAAGGCGAGAGGTAAAGAAAAGGAAGAAGGATGTATTACACTAAACTACACTACAATGCTAAACTAGAATGCAAAAGGAAATGAAGATAAGCAATAAAACTAAACCCCAAAGGGGGTAGAGAAATAATGTGAACATAAAGAAGTGTGTGTGTGTTCATTAAGCTCCTCACAACATGTAGTGCATGAAATCATAAAACTACATCCAACTTTGCCTCTACATGAATTAAGATAAAACTACATCATTAAAACATACAAGACAATAATTGGAATGAAGCTACATGAACTCAAGTATAAAGACTATACCCTACTATGCCTCTACATGAATTAAGATTTCACTACATCATTAAAACATACAAGACATTAGCTAAGGTAAAGGCAACAAGAGCACATACACTACAAATTGTGTTTCCAATATTAACTTCATCCATATCCTAACCTTATCATTCCCCATAAAATAGGTCCACTAATCAAAGCATAAGCTAAGCTTCATTCAAGAGCATTAGCATATCAAAGATAAGAGTGAAAACCCATTACATGGTTATGGAAATCATATAAAGCTCAAGGGATAAAGATAACACACACTTAATACAATACATGATTATATCACATATTTCTCCACCCCCCAAATGGGGATGGAACTACTCACTACTCATTACATTAACTATACTAGCAAAAGAAAGCATAATACTGAAATGAAAGTTAACTAAGAAGGCAAGAAGCATTAAAGAAACATAAAAGGAAAGGAAAGACTAAACAAACATGCACAAATTAAAAGACAAGATTAAAAGAAACTAGAAGAATTATTTTATTAACAATTGACTCACATTGAAGGTAGCATTCTTCTCCACCTTGAGTTTTTGCTTCAAGGCTCACTCCTTAGTAGAGAGAATGCCACCAAGCAATGGGTAATTACAATGGAAGGTGAAGAGTTCTATTTATAAGCATGGAAAAAGCTAATCCGGGACAATCCCCCAATGTGGGACTAAACCAATACCAAAAATAGCCTAAACGAACATTAATACAAGTCCAGGAGAAGTTGGAGCGGATCTGGCATGATCCAGACCGCCAATTGGCGGTTCCAGACCGCCAATTGGCGGCCTATAAAGCCCAGATCTGTCTGGGTCTTCTGGTGGGCTTTCCTTGGTGTGTTTCTTGGTCTTGGATGCATCTAACTTGTTTAGTGGAGCTCCGACCCGAATCGAATTGACAAAATACTCCTCATGATGGTGTGGAGTTTCCTGTTTTGCTCTTAGGTCCTTCTGTCTTACGATCAGGTCCTTCTCCCTTGCATCTTGGTCCCCAGGTCTCACAATTAGGTCCTTTTTCCTGCTTTTGGGTCCTTTCATGGTTCTTCTCTTCAAACCTCTTTATTTCTGAAAACTAAACATAAAACTCGTCACGTAGCATTGCTTAGGTGTAAGATAATGGATATAAGGTACAAATATAAGCATGAAATGATGTCAATCAGCAACCCTGCGTCAGCCGAGGATTTTACGTCGTTTCTCGTCGTCGGTGAGGTCTCCGACCTCCCACGATCGACCACAACATCACCCCAACGTAGGTAAGCAACAAAACCAACAAAAGAACCGACATACCTCAATGTAAGACGGAGCACGCCGGAGATCCACTCAATGTCGCCACCCGACATCAATCTCTTACCCAACGTGTCTTACGTCCACCCTCCGCTGCCCCAAACTCTCCTCTACACGCCCGAGTCGTCTCCACCACCTATGGTTCGCCGGAAAAGGAGAGAGGAGTGAGATAGAAAGAGATGGGTCTTAGTTTCTCCCCCAACAACACAAAACCCAACCTAACCCATCACCCTACTCCCCCTGCACCATCACACCACCCAACCCACTATTCACGTCCCTCCTTCCTTATGCAAACCCTTCCACTAAACAAGGGATTAGCCCTTTAAACAAGGTTAGGGTCATAACAGGTTTACCATATCACAGATCAGAAAACGAAGTCTTGACGGCTCACAAACTTTCAACAATCTAATAAGTTTCAGATATCATGAATTTCCAACTAAAGTCTCCTCTTACTTGAGAAGATTTAGTTGGGCCAAGGTTGTATCTCTCCTATTCTTTTATTTAACATCTCACGTAGCCTCTGCTTTAAGTAGTTTTTACAATACACAGAAAATCCCAGGAAATTCAACATCAAATTTCAACCTACAATTATGAATAAGAGAAAATGCAGATAATTACTGCAAAATTGGGGCAAAGAGACCTTCCCTAAGAGGATGATTATCATCACACAACTTGTGTTTTACCTCTCACCACTGATAAGCTCATGGTTGGACCATGATTGCAATGGCCAACACATGAGATGCATTGAAAGGTTCATCTAGATCGAGCAATTCGGGAAACATAGGAAATGGCGTGATCAATTAAATGGCTTAAAGAAGGTAACAACTAGTACAAAAGAAGAGGAAGAGATGAGGAAACAAATGGGTTCGTTACGGGGAAAATCAACATAAATGAAGGAGAAGTCAACAAGCAAGACTGTTCAAAATTGGTCAAAGACAAAGAAGAATTAAATCAGGAGAAGGTACAAGACAACTTGCCCTAGGATAATAAGCAACAGAAGATGCATCATTTCCCAATCTTTTCCTAGAGATAGGTTTTTGGTTGAAGTTGGAAATGTGATTTGTGTTGGAGTGCTGGTTTTTCCTTGCACAATGCAAGGTTTTTTTACTGGACTCCAAGCAGCCCATATTGGGCCCAACAATGGGAAAGCTTTTACTGGACCATGTATAAAGGAGCAATTGCCGCCCTACATGTGTAAACATTTTGATTTCAAATCAATAAAATTCACTTGGTGGGATGGTAGGAGGGGGGAAGAGGAAGCACAGGTTACGAAGTCCTAATCTTGAGTGCTTATGATAAGAATAAAAAATCTAAAGAGAATATTGGCTATTTTCGAAACACTGTATGGACTCAAAATTAACTATGAAAAATCATGTATTGGTGTCACTAGCTGTGAGACATCAGTCTTAGAACAGTTTATAAGAATCTTAGGTTATAAAATGGGTCAATTACGATTCGAATACTTTAGGAATATCCCTGTCATAAATTAAGACCACCAGGACGTGCCAACAGTGACGGGGTTTCTTTTTGCTTGTGTTCTAGCTCAAAACCTCGGTCAGCTCCTAGCTAAACCTCCATCGTTAGCTATGGACAAAACCCTAAGAGTAGCTTTGCCAGAAGCCCCAACTCAGTGTTCACTCAATCACACTCAAGAATGGAGCAACCCCTGTTTTGTATTTCTCTACACAAACATACAAACGTACAATTCACTCAGATGGGTTGGTTGTGACAACTCCACAACTCAACGCCCCTATTTGCTCCAAGAGGCATTCAGGTGCCCACTTCAATGCCTCCATCAAGTCAGATCTAAAGCTGCTTGGAGAAGCAGGAAAGTTTCCTTGTTTGCTGACAACGAACCAGCAAACTTTCCTTATGTGTCGTGTCCCCTCAGATACTTGCCTTCTTTGCCCCAACGAGCCAGGTAGCCTTCCTTATCTGTCGCGTCCCCTCAGATAGTTGCATTCTTTGCACCAACGAGCCAGGTAGCTTTCCTTATCTGCTCGTCTGTTGGATGCACGCCCCTGATCCGAGAGAAGATCCGCATGGATCCTAGCAAGCTCACTTGCTCGGCCCGTTTGTGCCCAAGCCTCCTGCTTGCGTCCACGGGCCCGTGTGACCCAATGCATTCTCCTGAACAACCCTCCTTTGGCTAAGTCCAGGGGACCATTGGCGTCACAAGGCCATAGCAGCCTTAAGGGTGTAACAAGTCTCCCCCACCCATTTCCATCGTCGTCCTCGACGAAGACGTGGCTTGTCCCTCCAAGTATGCTTGAACCAAACCCTCGTACTGCCAGAGGGTTATGTCTCGTTCCCAAGTATTCTCGGACGCTGGAAACCCCTTCCATTTGACGAGATAGTAGATGTTCCGATTCCTCCTACTGCCCCCCTTCTTCTTCCTATCCAAGATGGCCTCTGCCTCCTTGGTGAAGGTGGTTCGCACGCTAGGTGGTGCCCGAGTAGGGATCGACCTCGAGGGGTCCTCTTGGTCTTCCCTATATCTCCTCAGGTTGCTTACATGGAACACGGGATGTATCTTGTACCTCTCCAGGAGTTCAATATGATAGGCAGCATTGCCTACTCGTTTCAAGATGACAAACGGCCCATCATACTTCTGAATGACCGATTTGTTAGCATCTTTGGTTAAGATCTTCTTCCAGATCTGTGGGGTGAGCTTCAGTAGAACTTTCTCCCCTTTCTCAAACTCGAGGTGTCGCCGCCCCTTATCAGCAGCCCGCTGATCACCACCCAACTGGACCTACTGCGGTCCTGAAATAAAACATGCAACAACAATGCCTGAGTTTCCATAAGGAAACACTGTATGCCATGCTCACCTATATGCATGCAGTAGTACAAATGAACCTATCATACTAGTAGCATGTCATGTCATCAACCGTAACGAAAATAGTTCCCCTGAAGGGTAACACGGGACATAAGTCCGACAATCATCATCGGGTCTCCCAAGGAGACTTACTGTAGGCACATACGGTCTAGCGGAACAAGACGCGACGCTCCCCACACGCCGCTATACTAATCATGGGGCTCGACAAGGAGCATCTGCCAAGTCCGCACCATAAGAAACAGATTTGTAACTACGTGGTCGAAACCACACCAACGGAGCCGTCGCTCTGTCGGTCCATCAATCATCATCTCAGTAGGTGCCCATCTGAGGAAAACATAGTCGGAACATCATCGACCCATCAATCATCATCGCCGCAACAACATCGGCGGCATCACTGACACAAGATCGGTGGTCCAACAATACGTCCGACACAACATCGGACGGGTCCAGACCGAAGTCTGCCAGGTCATCAGGCTCCACGAGCCGCAAACACCAACTCCACCGCTATAAAATCAGGGCAGCGACCTCCGTAGCCATCCAGGCTGGTAGTCACCTCACCCAACGACAGTTGCATGCTCGCACAACATCAGACATTGGGATCCATGATCCCTCAGGCCTGCTACTCTACAATGAGTCTATCAATCCATCACATCAAGTCACGATCCATACACGGAGATGACACATCCCGAACACTCACACTCTTCCACACAGCGGTCCCTGGGCAAGCACGCGTAACGCGCCCACCGTCACCTCCTGGCTCACGCACAAGGCGAGGACACGGGTTTTCGTGGACAGATTTAACATCCTAAAAAGGACTGGGAATTTGGTTCTGTGCACAAACGGTCGACCAAAAGAGGCGATCTGGTCGACCGTTCCCAAAAAGGTTCGGTCGACCGAAAGTTTGCAACGGTCGAACTCTTTGCGCAAAACCTAAGTCCCAACGGTCGAACAGAGATCTAAAAGCGGTCGACCGATACGAGGTCAAAATTCGGAGTCTGGTCAACATCAATTCCACACTACCGGTCGACCGACTCAGGGGTCTCGGTCGACCGATAACTACCAGGGCATTCTAACAGTTCTAAGTCATAAATGGTCGAACACATATAAAGAAATGGTCGAACAAGCATGCATCAAATCCAGTACACTTAAGTTCCGGTCGAACGAACACAAGGAACCGGTCGACCGAAACACAATAGACAATCCCGACACACCAGCACAATGCACTACCGGTCGACCGCCACAAGGCATCGTTTGACTGGTGATGGTTAAAGTCGGGAAAAATACACTACATCGGTCGACCGCCCGAAGGAACCCGGTCGACCGTTGGTCGTCTGCAACCTTGTGCCAGCCAAGGATTTACGCCAAAACTCGTCGCCGGAGAGGTCTCCGAACTCCCCCGACCAACCAACACATCCCTTACACGAGGGTGAACAACAAACCACACTAAGAAGCCGGCATACCTTTCGAACACAACGAAACCGTCGGAGCCTCGCTCGCGCAACGTCGCCTCCGGTGTTCCTCCTCGCACGATCGCCTCCTCGCAACAACCTCCGCACGCCTCACACTGGACTAGCTTCCACCTCCTCTGTCGCCGGAAAAGGAAAGGAAAGGGAGTGAGGGAGAGCAAGTGAGAGAGAGAGATTTCTTCTTCTTAAACCCACAAAACTTGCACCAACAGTACCCTACACCCCCAACCCATCACTCTCCACGCCGTCACTATTCACGCCTCCTCTTCCCCAAGCAAAACATTGCACCACTCCCCTTCCCCATGCTAACCTCCCACTAATCACGGGATTAGTTCCCTAAGTAAGGTTAGGGACATTACAATACACCCACCTTAAAAGGATTTCGTCTCGAAATCAAAACAACAACTCACAAAAAAGCTCCAGATATTGCCTTCTGACTTCCTCCTCGATCTCTCAAGTGGCCTCGCGCTCGCTGTGATGCTGCCACCTGACCTTCACCATTGGAATGGTCCTCCTCCTGAGCTGATGATCCATGCGATCCACGATCTCGACTGGTCTCTCCTCGAGCAACAAGTCCTGCTGGATCTCTGGCACTGCAATCTCAATGACGTGAGCTGGATCTGCAACGTACTTCCTCAGCATCGATACATTGAAGACGTTGTGAAGATCTGAAAATTGCAGTGGCAATGCAATCTGGTAGGCAACCTCTCCAACTCGGTCGAGGATCTCGAACGGCCCAACATACCTCGGACTGAGCTTCCCCTTCTTCCCAAACCTCATCACTCCTCTGGCTTGGGATATCTTCAGAAACACATGGTCGGCCACCTCGAAACTCAACACCCGTCTGCGTCGATCAACATAACTCTTCTACCTGCTCTGTGTTGTGGCCAATCTCCTCCGGATCACATCAACATTCTCTGCATACATCTGCACAAGCTCTGGCCCCACTAACTGCCTCTCGCCCACATCACTCCAGCATACCGGCGATCTGCAAGGCCATCGTACAATGCCTCATACGGTGTCATCCCAATACTTGAATGGTAGTTGTTGTTGTAGGTGAACTCTATCAGTGTGCATGCTCTCAACATATCAGTGTGCATCGCCCTCATCCCAGTGTCATGTCCAATCCAGTGTGTATGCTCTCAACATATCCTCCAATGTTTGAATCATCCTCTTTGACTGATCATCTGTCTGCGGATGGAACGTTGTACTGAACCTCAGACGCGTCCCCAATGCCTGCTGCAGATTTCCCCAAAATCTGGAAGTGAATCGAGGATCTCGATCGAAGATAATGCTCACTCGCACTCCATGCAACCTAACTATCTCCTCCACGTACAACCTGGCTAGACCCTCCAAAGGCAACGTGGTCCTAATCGCTAAGAAGTGCGTCGACTTGGTCAGTCGATCGATTATCACCCAAATCGTGTCGTGGAATCTCCTCGTCTTCGGCAATCCCATGACAAAATCCGTCGTCACATGCTCCCACTTCCACTCTGGAAGCTAATACACTGCATCGGTCCTGCTGGTCGCTGATGCTCAATCTTAACCTGCTGTCAGACTAAGCATCGGTCTACAAACTCTGCAATGTACTTCTTCATGCCCTTCCACCAGAAGTTCCGCTGCAGGTCATTATACATCTTTGTCCTCCCAGGGTGAATGGTGTATCTCGCTCTGTGTGTCTCCTCCATGATGTCATCTCTCAGCCCATCGACCTTCGGCACCCAGATCTGACTCCTGAACCTCAAACCACCATCAAAGCCCACACTGAAGTCTGACCCATATCTGGAAGCTAACCGTAGCAGACCAGCTAACTCATCATCCCCATGCTGAGCTTGCACCACACGTGAGACAGTCAGCGGCTCCACTCGAAGCCCAGCAATCACTGCTTCCCCTGATCCCTCTGTGAACGGCCTCCACTCTGACAACGTCTCGAGTAACCTCCACTCCCGAATGCACAAATTCAGCTTAGTTTTATTTCTTTGATTTTAGGCTAAAGTAGTTAGAATATTTCTTTTCTTCTTTAGTTTAATTGTTAGAGTAATGTGTAGTGGGTAGATCCATCCTCCTTTGGCGGTGGAGATGATGTTCATACATGCATTAAAGAATGGATATGAATGCTTTATATTTTGATTGTGTTGATAAATGTGAATGTATGCTTGCTTGTTAGAGTAGAATACTACACTTGATGGGTTTTGCCATACATCTTAGACACCTCCCATGCTTGTTTAGGTTCTGAAATAACCACCTTGTGTATATGAGTGGTAATCAACTAGGTTAGTGAATGGATTGATAGATTTTGCCGTAACCTTTAGACACTTCCTATGCATGAAAACACAACCTATATTTGTGCCTATAGAATGCATTCTTCATCATCTTTTTACATGTGTGCACACACTCCACCCCTTAGGGGTTTTCCATTTCTGATTTCCAGCTTTCAATTTCCTTTGCTTTCGTTTTCCTTGTTTGATGCTTACTCGTTTAGTGTAGTTAGTCTAGTTTAGTGTCATCACAACTTCTTCCCCTCTTTTCCCACTTACCGTCGAACAAATCAGAGTCTACACACCTCCTTGTGGATCGACCTGTATTTTCCACCACTTCAACGCGACCTTGCACTTGCGGCTAACGAAAACGATTAAACAAGTTTTTGGCACCGTTGCCGGGGAGGTGCCAGTCCAGACTCTGGTTTGGACGATTCGAGTGGATTTAATTTGTGTTTTGTAGTTTTCTTTGTTTTAGGAGACTCACATTGGGAAGGGGAAGTATCTAGTGATGTTTGGAGACGATCTGAGACTCCAAGACCGCCAATCAGCGGTCTGGTAATCTCTTTTCATCTCTTTATTTCTCTGGAGTGTTGCTATTACTGAATTAGAAATTTGGGAGTCGATTTGGCATGCTCTGACTATTAGATTGCTCCCATATCAATAATCAATCTCCCTTTAAGCAACTTGGACCTTAAAACCTAAAGCAAAATATTAGGCATTATTTATTGTTTAGGTCATGCATCATGTGCTCGACTTAGGTACGTAGATTGTCATTTCTTTTAGCTTTACTTTTAGTTGTTGAGTGCTGGCGTGAGGTACGCATTTCCTTCTCTTATTCATTCATTTGGTATGAACATGTATTACTTAGTTGGAAGCGCATTGCAACAAGTGTGAGTTGTGCGTTTGTTTGGAGAGTTGATTGTTAGATTAGGACTCCAAAACTCTACTAAGGAGGGGCTATCCCATATAAGATAAGGTGGGGGATTTCATCACTCTTTCCTTCGCCCCAAAAACCACACTAATCAAGAGCCTAATTTTAAAATCAAGTAGACATTGTCCATAAGGATTTCGGGCGCATTAGGAGAGTGATCTGGTCCCGACCGTCATGGCCTGATCGGCGTTGCCTACTCTGTAGATAGTAGGAGAGACAAAATCTCCGGATCTTAACTCACTTGTTGGGCATTGTGGTCCTCTTCGTAGGGAGGTGAGGCGTGCTGAGGCTGTGTGACCTCGCAGTTAGGCGTCGTCTAGCTGTAAGGACCTATAATGACCTTAGGACTGTTTGAGCCTTGTTTGCTTGTGTACTTCTACCTGTACACACCCGCCGTAGCATAAGGACTTCTTCCCTTCTCTCCTGAGTCATTCCCTCTCTTTTGTGTCCCTCCGTCCTCTCCTCTACGCACATTCTTTGTTTAAAAAAAAGAAAAAAAAGGTTTTGGTTTGTGTGTGCACCTTTGTGCATGCTTGCGTGGGCACGAGACGAGAGTGGCCGTTTGACGAGCTGTGTCGTCAATCCTGCTTTGGTAATCGATTTCTAGACATCTCCCTCCTTTTGTGTTGCACATAGTCCGGGTTCAATGGCTGCTCATTTCCGTGAGGAGGAGCAATTGCTGGACCCACCTGTTCCACCTGTGCTTCCTGTTCTTCTTGTTGTGGCTCCCATACCTCTACGTGCTCGATGCCACCCAAGTTGTACCGCTCTACCCTCATGCATCGTATTGCCAGAGGCAAATGGGAACCACTTTGACGTTAAGCCTCAGTTTATTTCCATGCTCCTCACTTCACTGGGAAGGGTGACCCCTATATCTTTCTCAGAGAATTTCAGGAGGTCTGTGTTATGTTCAAGCTGCAACAACTTAGCACATACTCCATCCATCTTAGGCTAGTCCCTTTTGCACTAAAGGATGATGCCAAGAAGTGGTTGTACAGCAACCAGGCGAATGCCTTTAGGACTTGGGATGAATTTCAATCTGCATTTCTCAAAAAGTACTTTCCAAATCATCGGACTCAAAAATTGAGGAACGAAATCAATTCATTCTATCAACTTGAGACTAAAACATTTCATGCATATTTAGAGAGATTTAAGGAGCTACTATCCTCATGCCCTTACCATGGCAACGAGTTGTGGCGCCTTTGTCAGATTGTCTACGAGGGTCTTCACATCCCGTCCCGAACGCTCCTTGAGTCCATGTGTCAAGGAAAGTTCTTAGGAAAGGATGAAAGGGAGGCATGGGCTTTCCTAGATGACCTCGTTGAGAAAACCATGCAATGGGAGAGTGTAAGGGAACCACCTGCATCATCCATCATAGGAGCGAGGATCGCAAATGCAAACTTGACTATATCGGGTGCCGCATTTGCTGTCAATACCACTACGGCCACCGAGGCCCGCATGGCGCCCTTAATGCGCCGTACGGATTCGATTGAGCTCCAAAACCAACAAGATGCACCTCATGTGTCTACATCTGGTCCAATTCCCTGTCATTCATGTGGTAGGATAGGTCATGTAGGAAGCGAGTGTGTGTCTACTCCTCCAGAGATGGAACATGTCAACGCCATCTATGATAGAGCTAGGAATGACCCATACTCATCATCTTATAATCTTGGATGGAGGAACCACCCCAATTTTTCATGGAACCAAAATAATGCCCCGGGTTGTCCTTCAAACTCCTCTCAACCACACCAACCTCCCATGCATACACAATCCTATCAGCCACCCCAAGCGCAAATCACCAATCAATCGGGTTTCCCAAATTCCAACAATATGGAAACCCAATTCAATTCGCTTGAGACCTTGACTCGTGGACTTGAAAACTCAATGAAATTTTTTATGTTTACCACAAGTCAAGTTCTCAGTTCAAATCAGCAGACCGTCAAATCTCTAGAGCTTCAGATGGGTCAATTGGCTCAGTCTGTACATGAAAGAGAGAGAGGCTCTTTGCCTAGCCAGCTTGAGGCTAACCCCTGCATGTACCAGCAACAACACATGCAAAATGAGAATGTGGTACCTCGGGGGCGGCAAGTGAACCATTTGGAGGAACTTATTCACCATGTCAATGTCATTGTAAAAACCTTAAGGAATGGAAAGCAGGTTAACAATCACATTTCTTTGCCACCACAACCATCTATGCAGCCCCTCAGTGGGAATGGCGGTGAAGAAGAGGTTGAGGGTGAGGGTAATACACCAATGCCTCATTCTCAGGCACCGCAGAAAACCTACCTGCCAAAAGCTCCCTATCCCAGTAGGTTAACCAAAAAGCAGAGTGACAAAATGGACAAGATATTAGAGGTGTTTAAGCAAGTAAAGGTTAACATCCCCTTGTTGGATGTCATCCAACAAATACCTCAATATGCCAAAGTGTTAAAAGATCTCTGCACAACCAAGAGGAAGATCAATGTTCCTAAGAAATCATTCTTTGCTGCAAATGTAAGCTCACTTTTGTCCAATCCCACCTACACAAAATACAAGGACCCTGGGTGTCATACTATTCAGTGTACGATAGGGTACACTAGCCTGAGTAATGTATTGCTTGATTTAGGATCGGAGGTCAACCTCCTTCCATTTTCTGTTTATCAACAGCTGAACTTGGGAGAATTGAAACCAACTAAGATCACCCTCCAATTGGCGGATAGATCCATTCGTATTCCAAAAGGATTATTGAGGACGTGCTTATCAAATTTGGAGATTTTATATTTCCAGTCAATTTTGTGATCCTCCATACCAATCTTGTTGGAAACACCCACTCTCAAATACTTTTGATTTTGGGTAGACCATTTCTGGAAACCTCCAATGCCTTAATTAATTGTAGAAATGGTCTCATGAAGCTCTCATTCAGTAACATGAGTGCCGAGTTTCATGAGTTCAACTCTGGTAGGCAACAAGAGTCCATGGACCAACCTTTAAATCTCAAAAATCTCATCAGCCAATTATAGAAAGCACCGCAAAATCAACGAACACCGCTAACACCAATGCAACCCATTGAGAATGTTTGTGGTCCCAGCGAAAACTCATTGCCTGTCTTTGCAATGCAACACAGTGAGCTGGCATCAAACATGAATGTCCAACGGGAGTGTTCGTTGCATGATTCAGTTGAGACCATTAGTGAGGGGGACACACCTCATCATATGCCCATTCCAAAAGGTGTCATCACCCCGTGTCCTAGGGCTATTGAGCCATTTGAGCTTCAAATTGACTCCAACAAGGACCCACCTATGACCGAGCTTATGTTTGATGATATAAATGATGGTGGGAGGTCCTTGTTGGATGACTTGGGGAGAAGTCCCATTCTTAGTGATGTAGGTCTGCTGCATCCATCGAATGAGCTTGAGGAAATCATTTTGATGCACCCACCTATTGGTTGGAGGGTTTTGTTCGATGAGCAACTTAACCCTAGTGAGGCAACACAACTTCACTCTTTCATGTTGCCTACACCCAACCAATATCAGAGGGGTTCGAGCCTTTCATCTTTGACATTTCACATCTCATGACACCTCAGAGTACCAGTGAAGTTTGCCCATCTCGGCAAGTCTCTGGTCCTCATAATTCGATGTTCTCATTTGATGTTCCTTGACCAAATGATTATGAGAATATCTTTGTTGATGTATATATCTTGTACAAAGTCAAAAAAAGAAAAAAGAAAGAAAAAAACAAAACAAAACAAAAGGCAAGTAATAAAAGACTCTATGAGCGAGCATTGATTGTTGTGGGCCCCACCCCTATGTACTTGGGCCCCATTTCTTCATGTATTTGTCTCCCTTCTTCACTATCTCACAGGTTTTGAGGGAATTTGGGTTTGTGTCCATTACTATAACCATGAACTTCCTGTTGCGCTTCATTTTGGTGAGATCTTCCCTTTTTCATGTATAAATCCATGTAGTATCATGCTCACATTCATTGAGGACAATGCATGAAGTAGGTGTGGGGGGTCTTTTACGTGTGTACATAGTTGAGTCTTTTCCATTTATTTTGTGTGCATTGATAGGGTCATGTTAGTGTGTTGCATTTAATATCGATATATCTGTTTGTCATGATCTTTGGGTGACTTGTCTTGTTTTGCTTGCCTAACGCTTTAAAATTTTCGCATTTCTTTCAAAAATCTTCATGTGTTTGCAAAAGAAAATGTTTTGTGGGTTTTGTGCGGGTTTTGTGTATGTTTAGCATGTGCAAAACCGTTGAGAGGCAAAGTAAAAAGAAAGCTCCCAAAATTGTCTTGAACTTGATGCATTAGGATTTCTTGTTTACTGGCTTTAGGTCTTATCGAGTTGTTTGGATGCACCCCAGTTCCATCGGGGGGCGTGTAATCATAGGGTTTCAATACTCAAACATTTAAAGAAGTCCACCCTGAACCTAGTGAGTCAATAATTCGTGTGTGTTAGTATAAGGAAGTTTATCGTAGTCAAGGGCCCTTAAACTCTTTTTGTGAAACTGTAAGTGTAGGGGTTTTGGTTCCCATGTAGATAAGTGAATAAGTGGTGTTCTCTCTTCTCGCACGGCTCCTATCACTCGGGAAATTAAGTCTGAGGGGACTTTGTGCCTGGTGCTCTCGAGTCATCTGACTTAGGATGCACCGACTGAACTCCTGTTACACAGGTGGCAGGGATCGCCCTATGTGGAGATTTTGGGGAAGGTGTACGTGATAGTGTAAGTCCTCATAGGCAATGATGCACGAAACCCGACCCTGGGAGAATCAAACACCAACCAATATAATGCTCCAAAGAAAAAGAAAAAAAAGTCAAATAATAACCTTAATGGACTTTACACAATGTATCACTTTCAGAAGTTAAGGTTGCCCATGTCTTTCACTTAAGTCCTTAATTAACCTTCACGAATGATTCATTAGGCTAGGTGCGTGGACTGATTACATATATAGAGTTGGCCCATCGGATTACCGCGTCCAAAGATTGAAAAAATGAGCCAACGAGTCGTGTAGATAGATTGAATAATGCATCTTTGTTCGGATTTTGTGGGTGTATCCACGGAAAACCCTCAGGAGACAACACTCCTCCTCCTTGGGACAAGGAGGTTTAACAGCTTGTTGCACGTGCTGAGTGCAACCGTGATTCCTACGAAAGTGAGTTAGGTTTTTTTGTTTTTCGTATGCTTTTCTCTTTCTTTGTTTTGCTCGGGACTATCAAAAGTTAGGTGTGTGGGTATTTGATTGACATCATTTCATACTTATATTTATATCTTATATCCATTATCTTTCACCTAAACAATACTACGTGACGAGTTTTATGTTTGAATTTTAGAAATAAATAGGTTTGAAGAGAATAGACATAAAAGGACCTAAAACATGAAAATGGACTGAGTTGAGAGACTCAATGACTAAGATGCAAGATCGAAGGACCTGAACGTAAGATCGAAGGACCGATGAGCAAACAAGAATACTTCACACCATCACGGGGAGTATTTTGGCAATTCTATTCGGGTTGGAGCTCCAACAAGAAAAGTAGATGCATAAAAAACAAACAAAGCCTTCCAGAAAAGCCCAGAAGAAAATCCAAAGCTATCCGAACACTGTAGACTGCTAATTAGCAGTCCAAGACCGCTAATTGGCGGTTACTTTTGGTCCGGAACTGCTAAGATTTATGTGGAGTGTATGTTAGTGTGTATTTCGTCCCGAGCAGACTAAGCATCGGTCTACAAACTCTGCAATGTCCTTCTTCATGCCCTTCCACCAGAAGTTCCGCTGCAGGTCCTTATACATCTTCGTCCTCCCAGGGTGAATGGTGTATCTCGCTCTGTGTGTCTCCTCCATGATGTCATCTCTCAGCCCATCGACCTTCGACACCCAGATCTGACTCCTGAACCTCAAACCACTATCAAAGCCCACACTGAAGTCTGACCCATATCTGGAAGCTAACTGTAGCAGACCAGCTAACTCATCATCCCCATGCTGAGCCTGCACCACACGTGAGACAGTCAGTGGCTCCACTCGAAGCCCAGCAATCACTGCTTCCTCTGATCCCTCTGTGAACGGTCTCCACTCTGACAACGTCTAGAGTAACCTCCACTCCTGAATGCACAAACTCAGTTTAGTTTTATTTCTTTGATTCTAGGCTAAAGTAGTTAGAATATTTCTTTTCTTCTTTAGTTTAATGTGTAGTGGGTAGATCCAACCCCCTTTGGCGGTGGAGATGATGTTCATACATGCATTAAAGAATGGATATGAATGCTTTATATTTTGATTGTGTTGATTAGTGTGAATGTATGCTTGCTTGTTAGAGTAGAATACTACACTTGATGGGTTTTGCCATACATCTTAGACACCTCCCATGCTTGTTTAGGTTCTGAAATAACCAGCTTGTGTATATGAGTGGTAATCAACTAGGTTAGTGAATGGATTGATAGATTTTGTCGTAACCTTTAGACACTTCCTATGCATGAAAACACAACCTATATTTGTGCCTATAGAGTGCATTCTTCACCATCTTTTTACATGTGTGCACACACTCCACCCCTTAGGGGTTTTCCATTTCTGATTTCCAGCTTTCAATTTCCTTTGCTTTTGTTTTCCTTGTTTGATGCTTACTCGTTTAGTGTAGTTAGTATAGTTTAGTGTATTCACAACTTATTCCCCTCTTTTCCCACTTGTCGTCGAACAAATAAGAGTCTACACACCTCCTTGTGGATCAACCTGTATCTTCCACCGCTTTAACGCGGCCTTGCACTTGCGGCTAACTAAAACGATTAAACACCCATCAATCATCATCGCCGGAACAACATCGGCGACATCACCGGCACAACATCAGTGGTCCAAAAATACATCCGACACAACATCGGACGGGTCCAGACCGAAGTCTGCCAGGTCGTCAAGCTCCACGAGCCGCAAAAACCAACTCCATCGCTATAAAAGCAGGGCAGCAACCTTCGTAGCCATCCAGGCCGGTAGTCACCTCACCCAACGACAGTTGCGTGCTCGCATAACATCATACATTGGGATCCATGATCCCTCAGACCTGCTACTCTACGATGAGTCTATCAATCCATCACATCAAGTCACGATTTATACGTGGAGGTGACACACCTGAACACCCACACTCTTCCACACGGCGGTCCCTGGGCAGACAATCGTAACGTGCTCACCGTCACATCCCGGCTCACGCACAAGGCGAGGACACAGGTTTCCGTGGACAGAGTTGGCATCCTAAAAAGGACTGGGAATTCGGTTCTATGCACAAATGGTCAACCAAAATAGGCAATCTGGTTGACCGTTCCCAAAAGGGTTCGGTCGACCGAAAGTTTGTAACGGTCGAACTCTCTACGCAAAACCTAAGTCCCAACGGTCGAACAGAGATGTAAAACCGATCAACCAATACGAGGTCAAAATCCGGAGTCTGGTCAATATCAATTCCACACTACCGGTCGACCGACTCAGGGGTCTTGGTCGACCGAAAACTACCAGGGCATTCTAGCAGTTCTAAGTTATAAACGGTCGAACACATATAAAGAAACGGTCGAACAAGCACGCATCAAATCCAGTACACTTAAGTTCCGGTCGTACGAACACAAGGAACCGGTCGACCGAAACACAACAGACAATCCTGACCCACCAGCACAATGCACTACCCGTCGACCGCCACAAGGCATCGTTCGACCGGTGATGGTTAAAGTCGGGCAAAATACACTACATCGGTCGACCGCCCGAAGGAACCCGGTCGACCACCCGAAGGAACCCGGTCGACCGTTGGTCGTCTGCAACCTTGCGCCAGCCAAGGATTTCCGCCAAAACTCATCGCCGGAGAGGTCTCCAACCTCCCCTGACCGACCAACACATCCCTCACACGAGGGTGAACAACAAACCACACTTAGAAGCCGGCATACCTTTCGAACACGACGAAACCGCCGGAGCCTCTCTCGCGCAACGTCGCCTCCGGTGTTCCTCCTCGCACAATCACCTCCTCACAACGACCTTTGCACGCCTCACACTGGACTAGCTTCTGCCTCCTCTGTCGCCGGAAAAGGAAAGGGTGTGAGGGAGAGCAAGTGTGAGAGAGAGAGAAAGATTTCTTCTTCTTAAACCCACAAAAACTGCACCAACAATACCCTACACCCCCAACCCATCACTCTCCACGCCGTCACTATTCATGCCTCCTCTTCCCCAAGCAAAACACTGCACCACTCCCCTTCCCCATGCTAACCTCCCACTAATCACGAGATTACTTCCCTAAGTAAGCTTAGGGACATTACATAATCGGATGGGTTGATGATGATGTTGCAGGAGGACTGGATGGGGAAGCAATAATCTCGTTGGCCTATTCCCACGAGCCATAATCCTCAGCATTAGACAAAATGACGTCTAGACTAAACTCTAACACCGATCTTAATTTGCTTTGCAATCTTTTGAGCTTATGATCTTTGATCTTGAACTTGTACAATCTATTATATTTTCTAAGAGGATTTGCCCTTGTTGTGGTTCATAGCAATGGGTCTTGGTTTTTTTTTCTTCGGTGCACCTCTCAAAAGACATAATTTGCGATATGCACCTGCCTTTTTACTTTTGTCTGTAGTGCACCTGTAAGTCAATCTTAATTGCACATATGCACTTCTATTGTTAGTGGGTCTCATCCCGTCACCATTTCTGTTAAACACTGTAACAAATTTTGCAAATTAAACCTC
Organism: Triglochin maritima; assembly: GCA_963682175.1. NCBI lineage: Eukaryota > Viridiplantae > Streptophyta > Magnoliopsida > Alismatales > Juncaginaceae > Triglochin > Triglochin maritima. The sequence continues at coordinate 11,877,231 of OY821785.1, forward strand.
ATAAAATTACAAATATCCTTAATATTAAAAACAAAAATAAAAAGGTAAAAAACATAAAAGAGAAAAGAAAAAGAAAGATTTGCAGGAAGATCTTCCATCCCGTCCCCTCAAGGCGGGATCACGACAACAACCTTCTCCCACGGACGGGAGGCAGTTGGTCATCTCGGATTCGTCGGGTTCAAGAGGATCGTGGGGCCAGTGTAGTTGCAATTAGGGTTCGGGGAGGAAGTGGATGAGATGAGGGTTTTGTTCGTGGTTGGGGTTGGAGGGGTGTTGGGTGTGGAGTATGCGGTGGAGGAGGGGGAGTTGGAGAGGAATGTCGGGACGGTCATTAAACGGTATGGGATTGGGGATTTGTGTCTCGAGATGGCAAATTCGAGTGTCGACTGGAGGGATCCTGGGTTTGTGCATGAGGGGGTCATGAAGGGGTTGGAGAAGGTGAGTTTGTGGGATTTATTATCATATTATTTGTGGTCATACATCCATGTTTTAAGAAAATAAGGTTCTTTATAGCTCAAGTGCTTTCATTAGATCTTACTTCAAAGTTATATTTTTTTTAATCATAGGTAATAGGTTAGTATGGATTGTTTAACTTGCTTTAAATTGTTGTTGTGGAGGTATTGACCTTCTTGGCTTGAAAAGAGATGTTGTGTTTTGCTCGATGATGTGGATCTTAATTCTTAAGAGTGCATTGTCATAGCTCTAGTCGTACCATCTAGTAGTATAATTTTATACCCATTCTTTCTTGGCTAACAATGGCTCGAAGAAGACCACATTGTGGTTTGTAAAATAGGAAGGATGAGGTTGTTCGTTGTGTTTGTGCTAGGGTTTGGGGTGGAAGGGAATCTGGAAGGGTGTATGGAGTGGACCAATTGTGAATTTGTACTTGAGAGCTTGAGAGGGTGATGAAGGGGTTAGGGAAGGGAAGGAGCAATTACTATGGGTGAATGACCTTATTTTGGTTTTCTATATGACATGTTGTGTTTTGTTCAAAGAAAGATTTGATTTTTTAAACTTTATGTTACATGTTAGGAGTGTCCTAGGCTGCTATTTACGCACAATTCACACCCCAAATCCTATTTTTTGTGAGTAAAAATGAGCTCAATTGCAATCTGCATCTCATGTCTGTGCAGTGAGTAGCTAAAAACTATTTTGATTTGTATACTTTAGATAGATTTGTTAGTAGTTGTCAATCACTTGTGAGAGGAGTTGTCGTGTTTGTGGTTGGGTGTGTTGTGTTGTGGTTTGATTTAGACAGGAGAGAGGGGATGAGATGGAAGATCTTCTTGCAAATCTTTCTTTTTCTTTTTCTTTTTCTTTTTCTTTTATGTTTTTACTTTTTTATTTTTGTCTTTAATATTAAGGACATTTGTAATTTTATGGTGATTAATTTGTAAAATTCCTAATGATGTTTAACGGAAACGGTGACGTAATGGGACCCACTAATGGCAGAGGTGCATATGTGCAATTAGGATTGACTTACAGGTGCACTATAGACAATAGTAAAAAAGTAAGTGCATATCGTCAATTACGTCTCCTAAGAAGTCCACCCAAGAAAAAAAAACTTGATTGATTCAGTTATATTAAACCGCAAGTGCACGACGTCGGTGAAGACGAAGCAAGTATGGGTCGTGTCCCCGAGTAGTGCGTGCGAGTTGGAATCCACAATACTCGAGTGGGAAATGAAAAAAAGAGATATGAGATCAGAATTACACTACGATGCGTACTAAATCAGAAAACAAATGATAAAAATAAACCCCTTAGGGGGTAGAGAAAGAATGCGGAATTGAGAATATGTGTATGTGTGTGTGTTCATTGGTACTCATCACAACATGTAATACACGAAACCCATAAAAATCAAATCCAACTTTGTCTCCACATGAAATAAGATAAAACATTATCATTAAAACATACAAGACAATAATTAAAATGAGGCTAATATGAACACATGCATAATGACCAAACCCCACTATGTTGCCATATGAAATAAGATTTGACACAATCATTAAAACATACAAGACATTAATTAGGAGCACATGCATACACATGTCATGTTTCCTTCTTATCCACTCCATCCTTATCCTCACCTTATCATTCCCCATAAAATAGGTCAACCAATCTAAGCATGTATTAAGCATCACTCAAGAGCATTAACACATCAAAGATAAGAGTGAAAATCTCATTAGATGGTTATAGAACTCATGTGAGGTTCAAAGGTTAGGATTAACACAAACACTTAATATATCACATAATCACATCACCTTCTTCTCCACCCCCAATGGGAATGGACTACTCCTTACTCATCTCTAAACTTAAGAAAACATAAAAACAACACTAAACCATGATGGAAATGTAGAAAACTAGATTAAGCAAGCATCAAACACAAAGAAAATTACATCAAATGGAAAACATCAATATAAAGAACAAAAACTAAAGTAGATTGAAAAGAAAGATTACAAGGTTTCCTCCTTCTCCTCCTTTTACACTAATGTGCAGTAAAATAAACCTAAACTAATGGAGGAAGCAAGTACAAGGGGAGAGGAGGGATTACAATAGTATTTATAGAATAATATATGGTTACGATTAATCTGGATGTAATCAGACGACTCTAAATCAAATCTGATAGTTCTGTAATGCTTTGACTCGTTAACCTGACCTGCTGCCAAAATCCAAGATCCAATGGATCAGAGTTATCCACCATTGGCGGATCCGGATGCTCTGATCCAGCTAAAATTTGTCCGGGTGTTAAGTTTCTTTGTTTGGCACGTCGGGTGAAGTCATGGTCTACTGTCTTGAACCAATTTAGTTTTAATTGTTGAAATACTAATCTTGTTCAAGTCATGTGTCACAATATTTTGTACTTCACCATCAGGTCCCTCCGGGTTTTCACTTGGGTCCTTCCTGATTTGCGATCAAGTCCTTGTACATTACAAATAGGTCCATAAGTCTTCAATTCAGTCCATTCTTGTTGCATTCAAGTCATTTTTGCTTCATTTTCTCTTCTTTATTACCTAACACCTGAAATACTACCAACAAACACTCGAGTAGTACAATTTTAGGATAAAATAAAAGATATATAACATGAATATGATGTATAATATGCTACTAATCAATAACTCTTCTTTATAAATGCAATTACTTTACCTCAAAATTGTTTTGCGTCTTGTGCTCTTTCTTTACACGATCAAGTCCAATTGTACGTAGCAGGGTCCATTGGGCTTTCTGGTATGTAAGAGTAAATGTTGTCTCACGTGGTGTTGAACCTGATTAAATCTGAACACCTGTGGGTAGTTTACCGGTACAATAAGTATTTATTGTGTCAACTCATTCTAAGAGCGGAATTAGCCGAGGAAATATTTGAAAAAAAAACGGATTGAATCTGAGCGTTAAATTCTTCAACATATTTTATCCATAACGTTCAACACTGTTCTTTGTCTCCCATTACTCTCCACGTCCTCCACGAACATAATCCATGTAGTAAATTGTAATTTGCATATTCAGCAAGCTTCGAAAAACTTTCCCACTTGGGATCGACTAAAAGTCGGGTTGTTCCGTAGCAGAGAGAAGATCGCCAAATTGGTTCCAAAAGAATCAAAACCTTTCTCAAATTGTAAGAGATGAAGTAATAATGCAATTTTCATGTAATCCATATATGTTACTAATCATCATTTTCACAATAACTATAGAGGTATCAAGCTCATGTGTTACATTAGAGCATCCGTAATGGGGTCGTGAGGCTCACGACCCCAGGGACGATCGGGTCGTCCAAAAAAAGGTGGGACGACCAGGTCGTGTAGGGACGCACCACGTGGCGCGTCACTGTTGGTTTAAATTTTTTATTTTTTATTTTTATTTTTTTGTTGTAATTTTTTTGATTGTGTATATAATTGAGTTTAAATTATTTGGGGGTATTATTTTGGAAATAGTTGGGTATTTATTGAGATTTATTAAGTTGGGTAAATAGTTGGGATTTTTCTTCTTCAAAATAATCACCAAGAACGGGCAAACGGATCAACATCTGGAATACAATAATAGAGTGTAAAAACAAAAAAAACATCCAGACTCACATCCCCCGCACTCCTAATCAAACTCATAGACTCAATGAAAAGTACATTATAACGCTTCAATTACAATTAAACTACATTAGCACGCTTAAATTGAAAATAAATCACATTACAACGCATAAATTGAAATTAAACTACAATACAACGCTTAAACCGAAATTAAATTACATCATCTCCTTACGGATATTGGCTAGCCGTATTTCGTCCACCTCAGTCAGCCAACCCAGCTCTTTAAACCTTAGAAGTTGTAGCTATATCTGATACTTTAAATCCTTACGACTCTTCTCGTTTCTTTCTCTTTGGTACTCCAACTTCCATTCTTTATATGCAACCTCTTTATCTTTCACCGTCGTGTGGTAAGCAAGACGGGTAACCAAGTCCGTAGCCTCCACTCCAGGGTCCTCTACTACCGTTTTACCTTTCTTTTTGCTTTTTTTCATACCCGTAGGACTGGATTGAGGTGGTGGCATAAATTCAGGGATTGTCGGAGAAAATGTAGGAGGCGAGTTGTCATATCGTTCCTCTTCAGATGGCTCCGTACGACTCTGTTTGTTGGAGGACCCAGAGGTCCGGTCAGAGTATTTTCCCCTCCCAAGTTAGATTTGCTTGTGTACTGACTTTGAGGATTCCGAGTGGGTACGGAGAGCACAGAAATTGACTTCGGGTATTGTTTCAACATTCTCCACGTGTGGGTGTACACAAAGGCAGTGTTGTAAGTACGCTCGTAAATCACATGAACTTGTTTAATGATGTCATCCTTGTTCTTCCTACTTCTCATCGGTCGTGCTGCTTCGTCAAAGATTCCAACCCACTTGACTGTTGCCTCATTTATCCTCCTCCAACAACCTTTGATGGAGTCTGTATTTCTAGTGGTGAGTTGGCCATTAGTTAGGCATGCTTCGTCGTACATATTTTCAACTTTTCTCCAAAAAAGTTGAGCTCGCTGGTTTGTCCCCACCACCGCATCGCAACTGATGGACATTTAGGCAGAAACGAGGGCCTCGTCCTCTGGGTATGGCCAACCTTTCTTCGCCTTCAGGAGGCTAGTTGTATGTTTGGCTGGCCCATAAGACAGGCCAATGGGACAAGTGTCTACCTCATCATGCGTCTTATTCCTACTGGAGTCACTACTCGGCAACTGGGAATACATCTGGAGTGGGTTGAGTATGGGATATGATTGGGACATACCCCCACAGTGAGGATTTTACGAGGGTGGATGTTGAGGAAAGGGTTGGCAGCTACCCCCGTAATGAGGGTGTTGCGGCGGTGGATGTTAGGAGCTACCCCCGTAATGAGGGTGTTACAGTGGTGGAGGTTGGTAGCTACCGCCGTAATGAGGATTTTGAGAGGGTGGAGCTTGGTAGCTACCCCTGTAATGGGAGTCGCTGCCGTAATAAGTATTTTGAGAGGGTGGAGGTTGGGAGCTACTACCGTAGTAGGGGTCTTGCGAGTGTGAAGTGAAGGGATGGTAGTAAAGAGATGGATCAGAGTACTGAGCAAATGCTTGTCCATCAAAGAGATGGCAAGTTGGGGGAGTTATTTCCCGGGGATCATTGTTGTCAGAAGAACACATACTGAGCGAAGTTTTGAAATGAAGTTGATGGTGTGATGAGTTCTTCAGATGTTGGTGGTACTTATAGCCTCCACCCAACTCACTTTCTCTCTCCCCAACCCACTTTCTGTTTCACACGATGACTTTCTCTCTCCCCAACCAACTTAAAGTTTCCATAACCACTAACCAACCTGACAAATTCCATGACAATAGTTCAACGCATTCAATTAAAGTTGCACGAGGCTACAATACCCTGACACATTCCCAGACAAGAGTTTAACACATTGAATTAAAGTTTCACGAGGATATATTATCCTGACATTTTAAAGCTTGTAGCGTTCAAAGGACCAGGTCGACCCACCTTTTGTTTCACACAACCACTTTCTCTCTCCCAACCACCACCACACCAACAACTTTCTCTCTCCCCAATCACCACCACACCAACCACTTTCTCTCTCCCCAACCCAATTAAAGTTTGACACGACTAATCGGCCACCTGATAGATTCCCAGGTAATATTTAAATGCATTCAATTAAACCAAAAAAATGACCGGGTCGGGGACGATCCCGTTAAGCCTCACCATATTCTTCATCCTTAAATGGGAGGGGGTGTTAAGCCATTTCTCCATAGTCGTTCACCATATTCTTCATCCTTCAAAATGTCTTCTGTTACTAGTATTTCCTCCTCAACTGATGAGAGTTCTAACGATGAGTGGAACACATGATGAGAATTTTATTTATACCGCAAGTGCACGACGTCAATGAAGACGTGGCAAGTACGGGTCGAACACAAGGAGGGAGAGATATTGTTATTTTTGTGATTTTCGATTAAGGAAAGAAAGAGAGAGAAATAAGGTTGGTTTGAGATTTTGGATTTTTAATTTTCTAAAGCAAGAACAACAAAAATAAACTAAGAATAAAGCAAATATGGATGAGAGCCCAGTGGGTGGGGGTTTAGATATCGGGTTTTGTTTAGAGAAATCTGAAACTTATAATAAATCACATTAGTTATAAAGCATTACATGGTAAATGACTTAACATAAACTCAACTAATCAAAATATACTAACACTAAATTAAAATAATAACATCATTCTTCTTCTCGTCACCCTAAATCCGTCACCCCCACCTTTTGGAGAGAGTTAGAAACTCATGGATGGAGGGAAGGAGAAGGGGTCCTAGAGAAACTACGAAAGAAAACTAAAAACACGAAATAAACCAACAGAATTTTATTGCTAAAGAATGGAATAACAACAAGTTCTTTTTAACAACATAATCTCGGGGCTATTTATAGCCGATACAAGGGACCCATGTATGAATAAGGCAATGACACGTGTTATGACACGGCTGGAAGAAATCCGGGGGAACGGATCGATGACCATGCGGCGTTTCCGCCGCATGTTCTACATGAGGTGCGGCGGAATCGCCGCCTTTCTGGCTCAGAATCAATATGGATTTTTCCTATGTGTTTATGGTATGATTTACCAATCCTTTGCGCGTCCAATTGATTTCTTTCCTTTCTTTTGAGCTCCGAATTAATTTCTTCATATATTTGGAGATCCAAATTGATTTTTCTCCAAAATAATATTTGGGTACTCGTAATTTGCAGTCGGGTCCTCGGCTTTTTGCAATTAAGTCCCTGACTACTTTTGTGCTTAAGTCCTTGGCTTTTTGTAATTAGGTCTTTGAATGCTTTTATGCTTGGATAAACTTCAATTTGAACCTCGATAATCTTTAACTTGGTCTTTATGAAAGAAATGAGTCTTTTGCACGCGTTTATGCTCGGGATAGGGGTAATTTGCATTCAGGTCCCTGTATTCTGTAAATAAGACTAAACACATACCTCAGTAGCATTTATTGATATAAAATTAATCTAAATGAAAGACATATGATGCAATGTATGCAATGCATCAAATACCCCCACACCTAGATTTTGCTAGTCCCTAGCAAAACAAAATATAAGAAAAAAATGAAAACAGAGAAATCCTAACTCACTTTCGTAGGAATTACGGTTGCACTTAGCATGTACAACAAGCCTTTAAACCCCTAAGTTTCCTTAGAGGACGAGTTTTGTCTCGTGAGGGTTTTCAGTTGACACACCCACAAAGTCTTAATTCAACATTTCATTAATAACTCTCAATATCTCCTCCTCAACCTTATACATCTCACTTAGAATTCTTGCATGCTCATTATATAAATCTAACTCATAAAAATTCTGACTTGGTCTTTGTTCCTCCAACATTCACACCACTAATCCTTCTACACATGTTATCACTTAAATTATTTTGCACACCTCCTCTGGTTGTAAAGTATCATTCGGATCAACCATGGCATTGATCATTCTTTTAACTTTGGGCCTTGAGTATCTTAAAGTTTTCCCCCCGTGATTCAACACATTTGCTTTTTCTGACACTTTTACCCTTTTTTTGCATTTGTGTAGCGAGTTTGGTCGATAATCCCGAGCTGGTAGACTCAAGTTACCGGGTTTTAAGATACCCCTACAGACCAGTGACTCGAAGGCTTGGGCTTTTGTAATTATTTTGCAAGATGTGCTTTCCTCACTTTTATTCCCCTTTTATTTTACTCAAGGCTTAATTGCTATTAGAAGTCCACACTTCCCGGTATATTTTCCTCAACCTCTGCCTTTTATCAACCACTTCAAAGATTTGATTCATCCAATTTAAGTGCATACATGTCTTAAAGGGTAATGGGATATTTCTTTGGAACTTAGATTTATGGCATAGTTTCTACAAGCAGAACTATATAATAAGGAACAAAAACTCAATGCAATTTGTACACGGGTTTTGGCAGTTCAATCTTAAGCTATGTCATGGGGGATTGATTTTTTTTTAAACCAACAGAATATATAGATAGATAGATAAACACCCCCCCCCACACACCAAAAGCATGCATTGTCCTCAATGTATGCAAAGATAAAACAAATGCACTTATTACCTGAATCAACTTGCGGTAGAGGGATTGAATTTGCTCAGAGTCAACCACAGTCAGAGCTTGATTGAATGTCACCATGTTGGTGTATGTATCCAGTTGAATTGTTCCCCATGTTGCACTGAGAGTCCTGAGGTAAAGATTCTACACCCCTCACATGTGTTGGTTCTCTTATTTGCTCGAGTGGTGGTGGTTGGGTAGATGAATTACTCCTCTTTTTCTCACTTTCTTTTTGATTTTGTGATGATTTATTTGATTCAGAAATTTTATAGATACGCGATCTCATCACAACATCACTTTGATTGCATAATATTTCTGGTTCACTATCAACATGAAAGATATTAAATTCAGTTTTTAAGTTTCCAAAAGATAGTTGCATGATTCCATTTCGACAATTTATCAAAGCTTTAGAAGTGGCTAAAAAGGGTCTGCCTAGTATTACAGGGATTTGTCTACTAGGATTGACAACAGGTTCAGTATCTAGAACGACAAAATCCACTGGGTAAATGAAATCACCAACCTTAATCAAACCATTCTCTACTATACCTCTTGGTTTCTTAACAGAGCAATCAGCAAATTGAAGGGTTGTCTTAGAGGGTTTTAGTGGACCAATGTTTAGTTGCTCATAGACAGAGAACAGGAGTAAGTTAACACTAGCACCAAGGTCTAGAAGGGCTTTGTTGATAAAAGTATCTCCTATCGCACATGAAATTGTGGGACACCCAGGGTCCTTATACTTTATAGGAGACGAGTTGGACAAATAGAGCTTATGTTTGCAGTTAAGAATGCCCTCTTTGGTACGTTCGTTTTTCTCTTCTTAGTGCACAGATCCTTTAAGAATTTAGCATAAGCAGGTATTTGTTGAATCATATCTAGGAGTGGAATATTCACCTTAACTTGCTTAAATACTTCCAAGATTTTCTCCATTTGTGCACTTGAGCTTTTCTTGAGTCTATTGGGGAATGAGGCTTTAGGAACATAGACTCGCTCAGGTTGAGCTATAGGGTCAGGTTGACTAGGTGGGTTGGGTTTTTCAAATTGGACTTCATGTTCAATGGTTAGGTCACATGTGGGTGCTTGACGGCTAGATTGATTAGGAGCCCTAGGATTTACCACATTGTTATCAACTTGTTTTCTGGACCGTAATGATACAACTGCATTTATTTGTTGGAATGGTCCCTCCTCATGAATCATTTGAACTGGTCTAGGGTTGTTACTTCCTAGAGGTGGTTGATAGGGCTGATATTGATTATTAGGTCTTGGATTCACCTCAGGTTGACTTTGAAACTGACACTTTTCTCTTTCACCTACTATTTGTGCTAGTTGGTTGACTTGTGTTTCTAGCCTTTGGAAGGATTGGGTGGTTGTTTGCATAAAAGTCTTAACCAAATTTTCCAAGCTTGTCAACCTAACATCATAATCTCCATTGTTACCAAACCCAGATGATGTATTATTTTGGTTATACGGGTTTGGTTGTTGTCTAGGAGGTTGACCTTGTTGGCTCCATGAAAAATTGGGATGATTACGCCAACCCGGGTTATAGGTTGACGCGTATGGGTCATTTCTAGAATGGTTAAATGCGGCATTAACTTGTTCCAAGTCCGCACAATCCTCCATTATATGACCAGTTTGACCACATCTAGAGCAAGGGATAGAAGAGGCTTGATTCACTAGGGGTCGGGTTTTTAGCTCTAGACTTTCCATTCTACGCATAAGGGTAGCTAGTTTGCTTCAACAGCTACAGTAGCATCTACAACTAAGACACTTGGTTTGGGTTGACTTGCTATTCTAGATCCAATACTCGGGTTAGCTCTAGCATTGTCCCATTGCATACTATTTTCGGCTAAATCCTCAAGAAAAGTCCAAGCATCATTCTCATTTTTGGACATGAAGTTTCCTTGGCTTCCAGATTCGACCATAACCCTAGATGTAGGTGTCAATCCCTCATAAATAATTTGGCACAATTGCCATCTTGGAATTCCATGATGAGGGCATTGGGTCAACAGACTTTTAAATCTTTCTAAATAGGAATAGAACGGCTCGCTCTCAGATTGAACGAATGCAACAATTTCATTCCTAATCCTAATAGTCTTATGGTTGGGGAAATCTTCGTCGCCTCTCCGGCAACGGCGCCAAAAACTTGATGAGAATTTTATTTATACCGCAAGTGCACGGCGTCAATGAAGACGTGGCAAGTACGGGTCGAACACAAGAAGGGAGAGATATTGTTATTTTTGTGATTTCGATTAAGGAAAGAAAGAGAGAGAAATAAGGTTGGTTTGAGATTTTGGATTTTTAATTTTCTAAAGCAAGAACAACAAAAACAAACTAAGAATAAAGCAAATATGAATGAGAGTCCAGCGGGTAGGGGTTTAGATATCGGGTTTTGTTTAGAGAAATCTGAAACTTATAATAAATCACATTAGTTATAAAGCATTACATGATAAATGACTTAACATAAACTCAACTAATCAAAATATACTAACACGAAATTAAAATAATAACATCATTCTTCTTCTCGTCACCCTAAATCCGTCACCCCCACCCTTTGGAGAGAGTTAGAAACTCATGGATGGAGGGAAGGAGAAGGGGTCCTAGAGAAACTACGAAAGAAAACTAAAAACACAAAATAAACCAACAGAATTTTATTGCTAAAGAATGGAATAACAAGAAGTTCTTTTTTTACAACATAATCTCGGGGCTATTTATAGCCGATACAAGGGACCCAAGTATGAATAAGGCAAGGACACGTGTTATGACACGATTGGAAGAAATCCGGGGGTACGGATCGATGACCTTGCGGCGTTTCCGCTGCATGTTGTACATGAGGTGCGGCGGAATCGCCGCCTTTCTGGCTCAGAATCAATCTGGATTTTTCCTATGTGTTTATGGTATGATTTACCTATCCTTTGCGCCTCCGGATTGATTTCTTTCCTTTGTTTTGAGCTCCGAATTAATTTCTTCATATATTTGGAGATCCAAATTGATTTTTCTCCAAAATAATATTTTGGTACTCGTAATTTGCAGTCGGGTCCTCGGCTTTTTGCAATTAAGTCCCTGACTACTTTTGTGCTTAAGCCCTTGGCCTTTTTGTAATTAGGTATTTGAATGCTTTTATGCTTGGATGGACTTCAATTTGAACCCCGATAATCTTGAACTTGGTCTTTATGACAGAAATGAGTTTCTTGCACGCGTTTATGCTCGGGATAGGGGTAATTTGCGTTCAGGTCCCTGTATTCTGTAAATAAGACTAAACACATACCTTAGTAGCATTTATTGATATAAAATTAATCTAAATGAAAGACATATGATGCAATGTATGCAATGCGTCAACACACTAACCATTGAAGTAAGGGAATACCTTTCGCGATCGATGTCTCGTCCACATGTACAAAGGTGACGTCGGGCTAGAAGGACAATAACTATCGTTAGAGATCGAGAAGCAGGTTACACTCAACTTTATTCTGATTATTTTGTTGACGATCCTATGTATGGTCCTCGTATTTTCAGAAGAATATTTAGAATGAGGAAGCATGTATTCCTCTGAATATTGAATGTTGTTGAGGCCTCCAATGTGTTCTTCCAACGAAGGTCGGACACCACATGTCGATTTGGAATATCAGGACTGCAAAAAATAACTGTAGCTCTACGGATGTTAGTTTATGACATAGTAGATGATAACATGGACGAGTACCTATGGATGAGCGAGGGAACGGAAAGAAAGTTTCTCCAAAAATTTGTAGAAGGGTTTATAGCCAATTTTCATGAGGAACATCTGAGAAGGCCCACATCAGAGGACTTGGCAAGGCTACTACGTGTTGGTGAGGAACGAGGCTTTCCGGGAATGTTGGCACTGGCAATGGAAAAATTGTCCGGCTGCTTGGAAAGGACAATACCAGAGACGAAGTGGAAAACCCATTGTTATCCTAGAGGCCATAGCATCCTACGACCTCTGGATATGACATTCCTTCTTCGGTATTCCAGGGTCTTGTAACGACCTGAGCGCCCTTCAACGGTCTCTTGTTTTTAATGACGTATTAGAAGAATGTGCGCCTACCGTCCAATACTCACTGAAGGGTCGGCCTTATAATATGAGATATTACCTTACATATGATATTTATCCACAGTGGGCAACCTTTGTGAAGTTTAACCCACTGCCCCAATCTCCTAAGAATAAGTTATTTGCACAATGCCAGGAAGGAGAGCGTAAAGACGTAGAATACACATTTGGCGTGCTGCAGGCGCGATGGGAAATCTTAAAAGCTCCCTCTCTTGCGTGGAACGTTGACCTCCTCAACAAGATTATCACTGCACGCATCATAATGCACAACATGATAGTGGAGGATGAATGAGGCTCATATTCCACTATTATTATACCACGGAGTTTGAGCAGTACATCCTGCCCAACATAAGCGACACATCAACTCCCGGTTCGAATCGGTTCTCTACCGGTCGTCTTGTGGACATGAATGAGTACATGGACACCAGAGACTGCATTCGCAAAAAAAGCACGCATCTCGCCCTCAAATCCGACTTGATCGACCACATATGACAACGATTCAGAGGAAGCGAAAATTAATTGTGTTTTTATTAGTATGCATTTTCATTTTAATGAAATTTAGGTAATGTAATATTTTGTTGTATTGTGTTACGTGTGATCTTTAAATAAATATGTATTTTGCTTTAATAATAATAATAATCTGGTAATTAATATATATTTTGTTTGAATTATTAATGTTTTGGGTAAATATAATTGATTTTGGAATAAAAATTAGTGGAAATAAAAGATGATGTGAGGAGAGAGATGGGTTGTGGTGGGTTGTGGTTAAGAGGTAAATAGTGTTGGAAATAGAAGAAAGTGGGGTGGGGAGAGAGAAAACTGATGTGGATGAGAAATAAAACTGATGTGGAAGAGAGAGAAAGTTCAAGATCGGGTTGACCATGGTCATGGTTACGGATGCTCTTATGAAGTTGTGGGAAAAAGTAATTCAGTACCGTCTAAGGAGAGAGATAAGTGTTAAAGATAATCCATTTGCTTTCATACATGGAAGGTTGACGATCGAGGTCATATTTTTAATTAGACAACTCATGGAGAGATATAGAGAACAAAAGAAAATTTACACATTTATTTTTATTGATTTAGAGAAGGAATACGATAAAATTCCAAGAAGTGTTATGTGGTGGGCCCCTGAGAAGAAAAAAATATGAACAAAATATGTGATCATGATTTAAGATATATATGAAGGAGTTGAAACTCGCGTTAGAGTTTGCGATGGTGAGACTAGTGCATTTCCGATTATGATTGGACTTCATCAAGAGTTAACTCTAAGTCTACTTTTTTTCTTTAATGATGGACGAGGTAACTAAAGACATACAATTTGAGATTCCATGGTATTTTTTTTTGCAGATAATGTGATATTAATTGACGACAACATGATTGATGTTGAGAGGAAACTCGAGTTGTGGAGGGACATCGTAGAAACAAAATGTTTTAAATTAAGGTAAATTACACATAACCCCCTGGACTATGAGTTGGAATCACTTAACCCCTGTGAACTTTGAAAGTTAACACTTAATCCCCTGAACTTTGGATCTGTAACATTTTGCCCCCATAAACTTCTTTTATCTTTAGATTTCACATTTTAATCGTTATTTTCTTTTGGTGTTGTTTGCCTAAAATATGGATAAATTTAACTTAATTGTAAAGTTCAGTTCAGATTGAAGTCTGATATGAGTGAAATTTGAGTCTGATTATTATCAAATACGACTCAAATATGAATCATATTTGACACTTGATTGGAATCGAACTTTACTATAAAGTTGGCTTTACGAGCGTAGAGGCAGGGGGTGGGGAGTACGGGAGAGCATGGTCTGGTCTATGTTTTTGGACCAGACCAGACTGATTGGTCCGGGTCGGTCATGATCGGGTTCGGGTCCAAAGTGGATCCCTCCGCTCCGGTCTTCAGTCTAATCCCTGGCGATAGACCGGGTTCGGGTCCAGTCCATTCCTAAATTTTTAATACAAACAAGCCCGATCCTGGACTGGACCGATCAGTCCAGTTCGGTCTTCAGTCCAGCTGTGACTAGTCCGATCTGATCCAAACCTGTATCCGACTGGTCGATCTTCGGTCTGCAACCCTGGCGATGGACCGAGTTTCAGTCCAGTCAGAACAGGATCGATGCACAACCCTAGTGGTAGGGCTGACAAATTTGTGTTTCGTGTCGTGTTTGACACGAACACGAATTGTTTTTCCTCGACCAGAACACGAACACAAATTAATAAGAAATAGTCAACACGAACACAAAAATCTAATCTTAAACCTGAGCATGAATTTGGTAACCCGAACACGACCCACGTTGACACAAATACATTTTTCGTGTTCGTGTTGACACGAAGACGAATTTGGTAACCTGAATAACTCGAACTGACCTGTTTGACACGAATTTTTACATATACGAATTAAACTGAACACGAAATAACATGTTTGACACAAATTATGACTTATTTGACAAAAATGTACACAAACACGAATTAACCCGAACACAAACTAGCATGTTTGACACCAATTAACCTTATTAACTCAACCACATCTGATACAACGAACTGACACGAAATTAATTATAAACTTGCACCAATATAACATTCAACATCACAAATTTTAAAACAAATAATACATCCATAATAAAACATCCATTACAATAGTATAATACATCCATAATTATAAACCTGCACCAATATTACACTCAACATCGCTCCAAGATCCAAGTTATGACTCCAAACCTGTGGCATGATAAATGAGGTTGTCAAAACAATGTAACAATCAATTTACTTTATTTAAAATGAAACATTAAAGATGTGAATGTCCACAAACCTTCATGAGAATTGAATCCTTCTTCTAATGAGTTATCAATTTCGTCTAGCACATCTTGTGTGAGTTTGTCAATATCTTCATTTTTTTGTATCACCTGGTAAAAGTAGTTCAAAGTTAAAACAAGTGTCAAGTTGTATGTATAATTTCGTTACTCATTCAACATGCTAGGTAGATTAAATTATTTGACAAACATTAACATAAATTAAGATAAATGAGAGTTTAAGTATATTGGGGTGAGACCTTTATCTCCAAAGAGTCAATCTCTAGTGCAAATTATTGCCTCAACTGTACTTGGCTTAAGAGAGCTACGAAACTGATCTAAAATACGACCTCCAACACTAAAGGCAGCTTCAGAATCAACAGTTGAGACCAGAATTGCAAGGATATCACGAGCCATAGTAGCAACAATTGGATAGAGATTTTTATTTGATTTCCAAAATGCAAGAATATCCACATTATCTTGTCTACTCATCCTTGGGTCCTCCAGATAAATTTCCAATTGTGACTTTAAAGATGTTGAATTGTCTAAAAAAACATTGTCAAATTCCTACAATTCAAGAGAATAAAAGTAAAACATGATCAAATGTACTAAAAAGTAAGAAAATATTAAGCATGAAACTCGAAGAAGTAGAAAAATCACCTTAAAACGTGAGCAATTAGCATCAAAACCCTCATTGAATGTCTTGGCCTTTTAGGGTGACGTCCTTGATCTGAACTTGAAGAATGCATACCCCCGCCCAAATTTGTGGAGTACTCTGAGTAAAGAGTATTTAACTTCTTATGTAGTGTGGATGCCTCATTAGAATCCTCACCATAAATCTTCTTGTAGATAAAGTTTACAAACTCCAACTTGTAACGAGGATCAAATATTGAAGCAATAGCTAATGTATCACTAAAGGCAACCCAATATTTTTGAAATTTCAACCACATCAAGGATGCCATAGAAGACATATACTCATCTTCACTCTCCAATGCATCTTTCAAAGTAGAATAGCAGAAAATAATGATAGGAAAGTACAAAGAAGAAGCTGGATACTCAGTTCCAGAGAATGTCACAGTGGTTTCATAAAAGACCTTCAAGAACTTGTGAACCTTTACAATTCTCTCCCACTCCTCACTAGATGGACATTTTTTATAGTTCAAATCAACCAATGCCAAATGCTGAAATACATGACGATAATATAAAGCACTATCAAGCATAAGATAAGTAGAATTTCATCTGGTCGCCACATCTTGATACAAACTTCTTTTACCATCGATGGAGACTAGGCTAACACATTCAAGAAACTTCTTCTTTCTAACTTGAGAACCTTTGACATACTTGACACTCTCCCTTACTTTGTCAATTGAGGAGTTGATTCTCTTCAAGCCATCTTGCACAATCAAATTCAGCACATGAGCACAACACCGCAAATGGAAAAAAATTCACCACACACAAGCAGTCCTTTTGAGTTCAAGTCTACTCTCAACTCATCCACTGATACATCATTAGAACTAGCATTGTCCAACTTAATGCCAAATATATTTTTTCTCAATACCCCACTCCAGCAACATCTTAGAAATGACATCACACAAGACAACACCAGAGTGTGGTGGTGGAAGATACGAAAAGTTTAAGATTCTTTTTTGCAACTTCCAATCATCATCAATAAATGTGCAGTTAAAGTCATGCAACCATCAGATGTCAAAGACCTCCACAAATCGGAAGTCAAACTGATTCGACTAGGATTTGCATGCAAGAGAGTCTTGATCCTAACCTTTTCTCGATGAAACATTTTGATGCATTTCGCTTTCGCAGTATTTCTACTAACAACATGAGCATCATGCCTCAAGTATTGACAAAGTCTCCTAACTCCCTCATATTCAACAAACTGGAATGACAAATCATGCATCACAATCGTAGACACAATTAACTCGGTGAACTTTTCAGAATCGAACTTTGCATTATGCATCCCCAACGACCTTGACTCACTACTACCACTACCAGCTAGCAATATTTGTCCAATATCACGAGAACTACTCCTAGGACAAACTTTAATATGACGTTGCATATTTCCAGTCCCAAATTTACCCTCAGCAACATAAGTCGCCCCACAAGCTTTGCATTTTGATCTCTTTATTTGGTCGGGTTGGTCATTGAGCTCCTAAAAAAAGTTCCAAACTTGCGATCCTAGAAAATTTACGTTTCACTTTTCCTTTCGGGTTTGAGCTTAGGTTACTAGTGTCGACTTGTTCTACTTCTAATCTCACGTTACAGTCCACTAAATCATTTTCATTGCCAATCACATCCAGTGATTTCATTTGCAATAATGATTTCCTTTAGATAAACGTAAATAAACCTATATCAGCCACAAAACTACTAATGACCCAACATTTAAGTTTGAAGCATATAAAATAACAACAAATCTCGAATATTCATTGTACCGTAAGAAATATTCTAGAAATTTAAGAACTATTCCTAATTCTATCCCACAAACAATCATGTGTTTTTATTAGCAATAATAAGACTGAATCTGAAAAAAGTGAAGAAAATAAAGGAACATCCTTACTTCAGAATGGATGATTGGCTTAGAACTGGTGCTCCCTCTAAGCCGTCCTATTTGCCTCGTCCATCTATTTCGAAATTAATATAGTTTAAAAAACTGTTGATTAACATTAAAAGTTTTTGTATAATAAGAATGAACCACCCTTGTATTTTTTTAATATTTTATTATTCAGTTGTCTTTCGTATAACAACTGGATTTCTTTCTAAAAGAAATAAACTTCTGTTAATAGATATGAATATGGATAATGTGGTTGACCTGACCGAGTCATATTTAATCTAGCTTTCTAGAAATTAGTGTATTGGATTCCAATTAAAACTAAATATAAAATTGTTTGATTCTTTTATACCACTAGAATCGAATTTAGATTCGAAACACAAAAATAAGGCTCATAAATGTTGATTATTTCTATGTCGTCTTCGAAGGGTCAAGGTTGCCTAATATCCTGTCGACTTATCCATACTAATCCGTATTTGTGTATATAATTTATTCATCCAACTTTATCCGATTATTAATTCTGAATTGCTAAACATCGTCCCAAAATTATTTAAATCGCCTCTTGAAATTACCAAATTGTCATTCCTCCTATTTTTGCTTATATATCTCACAATTTCACTCTTTTCTCGAAACTTTCTCTTCCTATACCTACTACAGAAGATTACGAATGTCTCGGAGGCCAGACAAGCAGCCAGCAGTTCCCCCGGTGTACCTGTATACGGTAACCTTACGTTATTTATTTGTTTTCAAAAAAAAATTAAGAAAAGTGGTCGGCGTCCGAGGGAGACGCCCCCCGCATGGGGCGGGCGTCCGAGGAAGCCGCATGGGGCGGGCGTCCGAGGAAGCCTCCACCATGCGGGAGGCGTCTCTCGCAGACGCCTCCACAATTTTTCTTTTTTTAATTATTAAATCTGATAATTAATTCAATAAATTGTGATAAATCTGAAAATTTAATTTAACAAATTCTTATTAAATTTAACATTTGTGATATTTAGTTTTAACAATTTTTGATTTAGTTTAAGAATTGTTTTAATTTAGTTTAACAAATTTTGATTTAGTTTAACAATTGTGATAATTTAGTTTAACAATTGTGATAAATATGATAATTTAGTTTAACAAATTTAACAAATTTGTATTTAAAATTTCAATTAATAGTCATGGGGTCACAGTGGAGGGAAATGCAAGTCGATACCATTACACGCCTTCCGTTCTTTAGATGATGATTCAGCACCGCGTCATCCACGTAGACGGGGGATATCTGCTTCGGTCAGGAGGGAGAGAGAGGCATTACGTCGTCGTGAGGAGGAGGATGATTCATTCGATGATGAGCATCTGAACAGTCCCGACGACGGGAGCGACGATGATGACCCGTATGAGTTAGAGCGCCCGGAGGTGGAGAGGCAGGGGGAGTATAGCAGAGGACGTGGTCGAGCGGGTAGTTCTACTTCCGCCGGATGGATGGTGCGGAAGGGTAGGGGTGGGAGGTTTACGACCGGGGATTCGAGCTCGTGCACTGTAGATCCCCGCGCTCAGAAGAAGAAGAGGGTCCAGGACGATTCTTGGATCGTGAGCGGTATGAAGCCTGATGGTCCTTTAGATGGGAGCGTCATTCCTAGTTTCTGGGGTCACATCGCTAGACGGATCTGGGACGGAGAGGATCGGAAGGTTCTGAAGTGCCATAATCGGCACAGAGCCTGTACAACACTACAGGGTTGGCGGTCTACAATGAGTGCTGATATCAGAGAGGAGATTAGTGCCACGCATTTGGGGCACTTACCGTACAGCATGTTCCCTTATCTCGACATGCCTTTGATTTCTGCGTTTGTGGAGCGGTGGCAGCCTGACACCAACACTTTTCACATGCCTTTCGGAGAGATGACGATCATGCTTCACGATGTTTTCCAGATCCTGCGCATTCCTGTGGATGGTCGTCTGGTTAGTGCTCAGGGGTCAACGTCTGAGCTGAGGTGTTATGTGGCAGAGTTGCTTGGTGTCACACCTGATGGTCTGGCGAGAGATACAACTTTATGGAGTGGTGGTGGTGTCGGCATCGACTCCCTTGAGGACCTATGCAGACGGGCACGACCTCCGCGGGCCGATGATACACAGTTGACGGCGTACCTATTCTTGATGCTCGGAGCCGTCTTGTTTGTCGACAAGAGTGGTTGCCGGATCAGACCACGCGATCTATTGGAGGCTAGGGACCCGGAGACCGTTCGTGAGTACTCGTGGGGCTCAGCGACGTTGGCATACCTGTACCGTCAGCTTGGGATAGCTAGCCGTGCGGATTGTTCTGGGATTGCAGGTTGTCTTACGCTGCTGCAGGCGTGGATATACGAGTACTTTCCCGCATTCCGCCCGCATCGTGAGCGGAAGATTATCGATGAGGGTCATCCACGTTCGGGTATGTGGGCCGTCCGGAGCGAGGACAAGAGCGATGGACGATTGCGTTCAATCCGCGCACGGCTAGATCAGATGACTGCATCAGAGGTATCAAACTTTACACCATTTACATTTATTTATTTAATTTTAAGATGTATTATTATTAATGTGTTAAAGTTTAGGTGGAGTGGTTACCCTATGGTCCTGACCCAGCAGGGGAGGTCCCGAGGACTTTATTGATGGGCCTTATTCATTATTGGGATATCATAGAGCCTTATATGCCCGATCGTGTCTTGCGTCAGTTGGGATATGTTCAGGTGATCCCGGTTGACATCCCGACACCAGAGCATGCGGTGCGGTCTGCGACTGCAGCGACGTACGACGTCAGGTTCCCCGCTTCTACAGCGGAATCAACTTGGCGGACATTTCCGAGATCATGCCGACTGTTCCTTGGCGACTTCAGACGTAGTCGCGACCCCTCCGAGTGTGATGCACGTTATCTTGATTGGTTTAGTAGTTACTCACATCCTATCATCGTCCGTGGTGCCTCCCGGAGAGCAGATCGACCACCAGATAGGACGTGTGGCGATCTGGTAAATTTTTCATTTTATCTATATTTATTTGTACCGTAGGTTTTGTTAATGTACGCTAATGTTAATGTTATGTGCAGTGGATGGGTAAGATGATACAGGCTGTAGACCCAATCTTGCAGATGAGGGATGAGCTGCCAGACGATGCCAGAGCTGCATGTGGAGATGTGGATGAGATCATACAGTCGTGGCATACTCAGTTAGGCATCTCCGACCATGATTCGGATGATGAGTAGGCTGATCTGTTGTACCGTACTCTTAGTATTTGCATTTATATTTGTTTATCTGTCGTACGTTTATTATTTGTATTTGTTTTTGTGTTTGCTAACATGTCATACACTTATTGTTTGTATTTGTGTTTGCTTATCTGTTGTACGCTTATTATTTGTATTTGTGTTTGCTAACCTGTCGTACTATAATGCAAATAAAGCAAACATATCAAAACATATTACACAATAAAGCAACACTATATAATGTACAAACATATCAAAACATATTACATAATTGTACAAACATATCAAAACATATTACATAATTGTTGCCAATATGCTATCTTATTTTGATACTCCAGCTCCCATCCAATAACACTCTCATCTCGTATTTGAAACCACAGAGTCGCTATAGGAGGTACAGGGAATCTCTCATTCAATTCCAAACGAATGTAATGAGCGTAACTCCCTAAATGAGCAATAATCAACTCTCTGCACGGTCTCGTCACGGTAGGCGGACTCTCCCAAGGTAGAACTGTAAGACATGGGTACAAAGAACCATCATTTCCGAGAGAGAAGAACATAACTGCACACTTGTAAAAATTTGCATTGGGAAACAAGTCCGTCCACGTCTCCATGTAGTGATTCTCGCCACAAGGTCCCCCGCCCCAATTAATCCGGTGACGAGCCTGCTCCACACCGTCGTAGTATACGTGCTCATAAAAAGATGGGTTCGCAGCTATCTCATTTGAAATGGAACGACGGGCGAGTTGCCAATTGTCTTCACCACCGTGGAAAACATCGGCGACACATCAAAATCCACAGTTTCCATCAGCACGTACATCATTCCACTGGTGTAGGAATGGCATAATGATTCCTGGAATCCTATCCGCATATGGGAAGTCGTCTACGTCAGCCCGCCCAGTCACTACAATATCAACAAAAAATACAGTTACATATAATAACAAAAGACACATATTTACTGAAATAAATAACAAAATTATAATAACAATAAATATAGGGATGGTATACCTGATCCTCCCCTCACAGACGAAGAACCAGAATATCGACCACGACCTTTGCTTCCACTACCAGAAGAACGACCACGACCTCTACTCCCACTACCTGAAGATCGACCACTACTTCGCTCTGCATACTCAAACGCACTAGGGTCCCGTCGTGTCGACTTTCCCCTTGGTCGACCTCGTAGCTTTGTTTTTTCTGCAGGCTCTCTCAAATTCGCATGTTCGGGGTGTAGCTGCTCGAATAAAACCCGAGAGGCAGATCGAATTACGGTGGGGTCACTTCCTGCAATCTCATCAACCAGGCTGCGAAAATGTTCGGCGTCTTGAGCTGCCTGAGACACAAACTCTGCGTTCCCGGCTCCTTCCCCAATGACAAGTGTCCTCCAGAACGAATGAATCTGCTCTAAGTAAATTCCGTTGTCTGATTCAAGACATCCGCGGATGGTACATGCTCAAGGTATCCCATGAGAAGTCAGAAAAGCGCACTCACAACGATATTCAACTTCATCATCTAACTGTTGCATTCTTTTCACCTCCTGACTCAGCAATTGCAAGCAGTGATGCGAAACTCGACCATTTATGTGACGATATAGAGCATGTCCGAAATTAGTCAAATTTCGCCGTCTCGAGTCTTCAAGAAAGTTTCGAATATTCGTCAGCTGCATTTCAATAGCCGCGTTGTCGCGTTCGAAAAGAGTGTCCAGAGCTGCAGTCGATGTAGAAATCCACTCTTTTAGAGCCGAATGAGCACTTTCGACCCTACAATTCGTGGTGTTCCCAAAATGAAGGACTTTGTTCGTCCAATTCAGTACAAACTTTTCTTTATGCACCAACCACGTGGTGTCCAGATACTCCGTGATAGCCGGCCACGATCTATACAAATCTTTCAGAGCATATACAGCTCTATCATACTCGGCTTCTGAAGTAGAAAGCATGATTTTCCTCCATCTTCCA
Organism: Triglochin maritima; assembly: GCA_963682175.1. Classification (NCBI taxonomy): domain Eukaryota; kingdom Viridiplantae; phylum Streptophyta; class Magnoliopsida; order Alismatales; family Juncaginaceae; genus Triglochin; species Triglochin maritima. The sequence continues at coordinate 11,900,365 of OY821785.1, forward strand.
CGCCTCAAAGTCTCTGCCATCTGCTTATTTTTGCCGAATACGTGGTATGCGTAGTTCAATACGTCTTTGTTGATGTGCCATGTGCAGAGTAAATGAGCAGAGTCAGGAAATACCTCTCTCACTGGTCGCATAAGGCCTAACTCCCGATCTGTTATTATTGCAGTCGGGCTGACAGTCCCCAATAACAGATCTCGCAACTTCTCCATCACCCACAGATAACTGGAGTAAGTTTCATCCATCAAAATCGCATATCCAATAAGGAAATTCATGTTTGTTGGTGTGACCCCAATCATTTCGAACAAAGGCATCTTATACTTGTTCGTCTTGTAAGTCGAATCCATGCAGATAACGAAAGGATATGTCCGCAACAACTGGACTGACGTCGGATGTGCCAAAAAAGCGTGAGTGACGACGTCAGTTTCTGGATCCGCCATAATCCAATGTAAGTACTCACACTGCACTGCTTGATAGAGAAACTGCTGGACGGGATTCTGGTCTTCAGATTTTGTCCTCCTCATGTAATCTCTGAAATTATAAATATGCCTTTGATTTGGATTGTCCTCCGGGAATTTTTCTTTTACTGCCTTCAAGATGTTCCGTGGTTTTGCTTGCGCCTCAGTCATATCACGAACAATCTTCTTCGCCCCAGAACTTAAACCACTAATTTGACGATGACCCTCTGGATAAACTGCCAGTCTGTGGTTGTGATGTCCGTGAGCACTATTAAAAACCACAACCCATCCATCACGATCTCGTCGCTCCACCACTTTTATTAAGAAACGACAACCGCAACCCTTTTTTTTGGTGTTTCTTCGAAGTGCAGTATCCATATCCCGAGACTCCATTTGATTTCGTCGGTCGCATCTCAAATAACAATCCATCCGACTATCTGATCTTGTTTTGTACGACGACACGACCAAAAAAACCCAGCTCCGATAGCTACTTGTTTGGCCCATTTACTTGCTTCATCCATTGTTGCAAAGATTTGTGTAGTTTGAAATAACTCACTGTAATCCACTCCATCACCACCGAAATCTTCCAACGGAACCTATAAAAATAAAATCAAAATTAAAAAAAATCAAAAAAAATTCGGGCGTCTGGATTAAACGCCTACCCCATGGGGGGCGTCTGAGTTAAACGCCCTCCCCAAGGGTGAGGCGTCTGCGTAGGACGCCTGACCGAAGGGAAGGGCGTCTACTACAGACGCCTTACCCATGGGGAGGACGTCTACATAAGACGCCTCTCCCATTGAGTAGGCGTCTGCTTTAGACGCCTCGGCCAAGGGGAGGACGTCCTACGCAGACGCCCTCACCTTGGGGGAGGCGTCTAATGCAGACGCTCGACCCAAAATTTGCCCCGCGCCAGGCTTACCTCACCGGATGCATCACCCTCGCCAGACATTTTCGTGGTGTTTTTACTGATAAATTATGAATATACAAGACCGTAGGCCTAATTTATAGACACGGGACGATATGGGTATTAAATATATTGTTAAGGGCAATTTGGTAATTTCAAGGGGCGATTTAAGTAGTTTTGGGGCGACGTTTAGTAGTTCCCTATTAATTTCAGAAGAAAAAAAAACTTTATCTTAATATTTTCCTCATCCCAATCATGTCAGCCAATGGTTCTTTTTTTATTTTTCCAAATTAAGGAGATGAATTGTTTATGATCGAATGTTATCCATATCAATCCCCAGTTCGTCATTATCTCAAGAAAAATAGAAAACTAATATCCTAAAAAAAGGTTGGTTTACACCTCAATTCTATATACATATATCTAACTGTTGTTGTGGGAGGAGAGGACGGTGGTGGCGGACTGTGGTGGTTGGTGGAGCCTAAAGGGGTGGTGGTCGAGCACGAGCCACAAGTGGGGGTGGGACGGAGAAGAGAAGAAGAGGTCAAACACTCAAACTTGAAGAGGAAGGACCGACGACGGGGTGGCGAGGACGGCGAGGGGAGAGGACAGTGACGGGTGGTGAGAGGAGAGGAGACGCGGTGGTGAGGACGGCGAGAGGAGAGGAGACATGGTGGTGAGGTCGTGCGTATGAGGTTTGTGTTGGAGGCGGCTGAAAGAGTGAAGACCGAAATGTGACTTTTAGGTTAGGGTTAGGATTTAAGTATTTCCAATTCGGGTTATTTGTGTCAACCTGAATTACACGAAACATGAAGTACTTCAATCCGAACTTGATCCGAATTACATTCGTGTCATTCGTGTCGACCCAAATCGCGATATTTAGTGTCGAGTTCGGCGTGTTTTTACTCGAATTGATAGCTCTACCTAGCAGGGGAGGATAAACTAAAGCCAAAACAAGCAACGGGAAAACAGAAACACAACACAAAACAAAACCCTCTTCCCAAAGATCAGAACCCAACAATGGCTTTGCGAATCCAACCTCTACTCTCCTTCCTCTCCACTCCTCCCCACCAAACCCTAATCCCAACCCCAACTCAACCCCACTTCCACCTCCGCCCACTTCCCCCTCCTTTCCACCACCCCCAAATCCCCTCCCCTCGCCTTCGTCTCCGCCCCATCCCCGCCGGCTCCAGCGCCCCTCTCGACCTCAGCGAGGACAACATCCGCCAGGTCCTCCTCGACGCCAGAACCGAGGCAAGATATCAAGGACTCTAATTCTTCTTCTCTCCATTTTGTTTGTGTTTGTTCGGTTTCTCAAGTTGAGGTTTGGTCTGACCTTTTGCAGTTCGCGCAGATCTTCGACACTTCGGTCGGCATGACAGGTGAGGTTCCTACATTTCAGTGTCTTTGCGGTTAAGATGATTCAGTAAGATTAAAACGGTTTGGTCGTTTTGATTTTATATAAACACATTTGTTAACCTTATACAACTAAGTTGGATCAATTAATGACAACTGGCGGCTTACTCACTTCCAACAAAACTACAGATAGGTCGAATTCCTGCCGATTTGTTCTCCAGAATTGTGTTTCGTGTGAATGTGTGTTTAGTGGTGAAGAGGAGGGGAATCATGTATTGTTGGAAATTTTAGATCAATGATGATTTTAGAGGTTCCGAGATTTCAGCGTCTTTGCGGTTTAGATGATTGAGTTTGGTTAAAACGTTTTGATTGTAAACTTGCAAAAACCATCTGCAAAATGGATTTTGTACGCATGAGATTTTTATTGTTATTATTTTTAAATCTTATCGAGAGCTGTAGAGTCTGATGTTAAACTTGCATGACTTGTATAGTCTCTTTATTTCATGTACCTGTCCGAGCGACGATGTGTCATGCAGGCACATAGCACAAAATGCGCTGTAAACTGATTTATTTATTTATTGCAATATATTAGTGGCACCTAAGAAGAAAAAAAGAGAGTAAAGATAGGTCAAATTCCTGACGATTTGGTCTCCAATATTGTGTTTCTGCAAGTCTAGTTTGCTTCTGGTGATCGTGTAAATGTGTGTTTAGTAGTGAAGAGGAGGGTAATCATCTATTGTTGGAAAATTTAGATCCATGATGTTTGTTCAAATGTTTGTCCATTTTGATTTTAGAGTTATGAAAAAAATTATTGGTCTCCTGAATTAAGTTCAAGTAATTAATTATATTCACTTACTAAAGACCAGTGCTAATGCGTGTTTAGTGGTGAAGAGGAGGGAATCGTCCGATTTCAATTTTCTATTATAATCAGTGTTTTGAAAGTCCAAAGGCCTGTCCGGTCCGATAACCCTTAAAAATCATTTTTGCGTCGAACCGCTTCGAACCGACGGTTGAACCGGTCTGACTGGCCGGTCCAGCCGCGGTTCTGGGTACTGAATCCCAAAAAAACTCTAACAAAAAGGTCCTGAGCGGCCTAATTTGGAGGGAGCGGTGGATGATGAAGATGGAGTGCCTGATGCGGGCGGCGGAGTCGACGTCGGAGACCACGGCGCGGATGCAGTCTCGGACGGCAGCGGAGGAGTCGAGGTGGGTGAGGAAGTGGTCTGGATGGGAGGGGGAGTGGAGGAGGACATCAGGATCCGAGAGAGGGAAGGAACATAGAATGGGAATGGGTGGTGGAGAAGGAGAGGGAGAGGGGGAATGATTTTATGTGTGTTGTCGTGTCAGTGTTGCTTTTATGTCTTTAACTTTACCTTCAGGATTTCTGATTTGTGATAAGTGAGTTCATTATTTATATATTACTATTTCTTAAGTATTCTTGTATTTTAATTTATTGTTCAGGAAATTCATAAATATATATTGTGTATATTTACATTTATGACGTCTCACCGGTTCAACGGGTTCGATTCGGTCCGATCCCTGTTGAACCTCTGAACTTTTGACGTTGCCGGTTCGACGTCCGATTCAGTTATGAAAACCTTGATTATAATGAGAAACCTTAACTCCCCTGGTGTGGAAGTTGGATACTTCTTTTTACTACATGGTTTGACGTTATGAAACTCTAATTTTAGGATTTTTAATTCAAATCAGTCAACTAGAAGTCTAAGTTCCATGACCATGTTTTCTTAAAGTTTCCTGCAAACCTGTCACACCTTTAGTGATAAGTGAGAAGTTGTGAATGTCATCTTGTTTCATATATTATCTTTCCAGGTTTCCAGGTTTGCCCCTTGGTTTTACTGGGGAAGTATAAACTATTCATTTACATTATTGGAAGCGACGAATAAGGTTTACAAGGGAACCTAAAAATCCTTCAATCATCCTATTTGAGTGAGCATACATAGGTTACGAAATTTGAACTTTGTAGCTCAACTTTCGAAATATCCTAGTGATTGATAAATTAAACTTGGTTCTGAACTCTACTTGCTTATTTAAGTGTTGACATGCAAATTAATCATCTTTATGATTTTCTGTCTTTATAAGTTTATATAAACTTCAGAAGTCACCTTTCTAGTACCCAAACCATAAAATGCAGTTGTCTTAAGGTGTTTTATTCCTTGAAACTTCAAGATACATGTTCAATGGCATAAGCATCGTCTTTTAATGAGAGCCAGCCATTGTTGAGGGATTAAGAAATCTATCCTAGCCTTTTGTGCCATTTCAGTGTTTGATGTGATCATCTCAGTCGTTATTATCAGATAGGAGTGGTGGATCTTGCGGAACTGGATGGACCATACGTCACATTGAGGTTGAAGGGGAGATTTTGGCATACTAGAGCTACAGTTCTAGCTAGGATCAGGAATTACCTCAAGATTAGAATTCCTGTATGTCAAAACAGAACTTGCCATTTTTTTAGCTTTAACATGAAGTTCTATTTTGGATAATGAGTTGACAGTTGTTTTGCATTTGAAGGAGATATTGGAAGTGGATATTGAAGATGAGAAGCAACTGGATGATAGTCCGGAGAACTTCTAAAGTCATTTTCCTTCTCTTCCAGACCATAGTCTGGTATGTTCCGTCACTTTGTGACTTACTTTTCCGCAGTCAATTTTGTTTATCGAAATTCTTATCTTTTCTTTTTGTGATGATAGTAAAAACAAAAATTAAGTTTCTTTCTCTCCTTTAAGTTTCAAAATCCCGTTTGCCTTGTGCATGCAATATTTGATTACAAGTACTATGTGATTTTAATCCGTTTGTGAAAAATAAATACCTAAATGAGTGCATATCAGTTTGTTATTGTAAACAATTTACAATATCACTGTTTAGATGCCAAAGCACTGGTCAATATCCTTCACTCATATGCCGTGTTCACATATCAAGTTGACGTATAATAACCCTTTGACAATGTATAACAACCCTTTGTGCATTTTTGGTTATCTCATCACCGTAAGGACCAGCAACTGGCGATGAGGAATAGAACAAGGGAACATTATTGTGACGTGACCCCTCTTCCAAAGGCAAACTCATGTTCAGGATAGCATCATGCATATTTTGCATGGAGACTAGGACCGGAACTATAAGAAATTAACATCATTTTGTTGGTTTTTTGACCTTAATCTATGTTTTGATGATTTAATCAACCTAATCTTAATTGTGATCGTGTAGAGTAGCACACATGTTACATTGCATATATATTATTTTGTGCTAATCTTTACAAGTGATCAAGACTCAAAAAAGAAAGGTAATTAAGTCAAGACATGTAATCAAGCTCAATTGAAGACATGTATTTTGCGTTTTCTTTGAGTCTTAAGAACTTTTGTAAATTAAGCATACTTGAGTTAAAATCAACTTAAATACACACTAGGTTTCTTAGAGAGGTCACACACGAAATTTCATAATTTTTGGACTCCAAAAGATCACCCGATCTAGAACCGGAAAACACTGAACCTAACCTGAACTGTCTGGACCAAATCGGTCGACCGAAATGAGTTCTTCGTTCGACCGATCGGGTTGTTAATTCTGTTACAGGATTAAGTGTTAACACCGGTAGACCGTTTCAACATCTTTGTTCGACCGATCACACGTGTCACATGACCGTTTGATTTGTCGTATATACCCAACAGTCGTATTCGTATTAAACCAAAAATACCCCAAATACATTTCTTATATCGGTCGATCGAGGACCTTGTTCGGTCGACCGAATATCTGTCTCTTGACAAACCCGAACCTCCTGTTGGAATTCCGTCGACTGCGTACATTGTTTCGGTCGACCGAATATCCGTCTCTTGACAAACCCGAACTTCTTGTTGGAATTCGATCGACTGTGTACCTTGTTTCGGTCGACCAAATATAACATTGTTTGTCAACCCCTTAGAGCCTGTTGTGAATCGGCGACCGAACCCTATGCGGTGTTCGATCGATCACTTAAGTGTACCTAACTAAGTCTTAGCGTTGGGCGGTCGACCGAACTGAGTTCAAAACTCCCCAACGGTCGACCGTTCAGCCCAATCCGGTCGATCGAACTCATCCAGAATTACGTCCTGCGAGTTTCTATTTTGTGTATCTTACACCAACTTATACCCTATCAACCCCAACGGCTATATTCTCTTTAATGCTTATAAATAGAGTTGTAAAACACATTTTAACACAACTCTCCTACTACCACTTGTCCAATACATTAGAGAAAAAACTCCCAAGCTCAAATTTCTTCAATCCCACACTCTAAGTCTAAATTCCACACCTTTGTTGATCATACTCAAAGTGTGCTCAATATTTAGAGAGTGTTGTCCAACTCATTTGTTGTTCAAGGAGCAAGGATTTCGGTGAAAGCCCGAAGTGTTTCCTCTCGGATTGTGAGAGGAAGAAGGTCAAGCAAGCGAGGGTGTTCGTTATGCTTGTTTTGTAAATGCGTTCTCTCCCGGCCTGGAACGGTGAGTGGATAGTGAAGTGTCGAGCAGAGCTTGCAAGAGAGAACGTAGGCGGTGACCGAACCTCTGTAAAAACCCTCGTGTTCCTTGTGGTTTGCATTTTCTATTCCTTGCTTGTTTGTTTAAATTCCGTTGCACATAACTCGATTGCTTAAACAAGTAGGTAATTAGCTTAAAAGTGATTGGAATTGTAGACCCACACAAATCTTAAACTTTTAACAAATCTTACAAATACCAAGCTTGATTGTTGAAGAAACAATTTCAATTTTTAATTTCCAAATGCAACCTGGATTCTACTTAGTTGCATACTTCTGATAATTCCGATTAAATGTTTTATAAGGCATGGTAATGTGTTTATTGATTCTGTACCGTTCTTTCCTGTGTCCATATCCTTGTTCTTAGAGTTTTTACATTGGGCCTGTTTACTGTGTTGCTTGTTGATATGTTTATTAGTCTTAAGACCATGGTTAACAAGGTCATCCCCCACCCCACGATCGGGGACGACCCCCACGACCGGGTCGTCCAGCGACCAGGTTGTGCCAACCTGGTTCGTCCATAATTTATTTTTTTGAATTTATTTTTGTTTTGGTTTTTTTTGTTATTTGATTTAATATTTAGGAGTTTATATTTTGATAAATAGTTAAAATTTAAGTAGTTTTAGTTTATATTTTTATAATATTAGGGTTAAGATTTATTATATTTTGATAACGTATAATTAAAGTACGGAAATTATACATATACACTATAACACTAACTTCTCTGATTAAGCTTAGCTTCGTAAACAGGTTGTCCAATTTATTAGTTTTCCCAAGATAGTTTGAAGATAATTATATTACCAGACAAGATTTCAAATCGGTCAAATTAAAGGCATCGCGCGCGTACTGTAGATTGTCAGTCCGACAAGATAAGACATCACACACATACTGTAGATTGTCAGTCCGACAAGATAAGACATTACACGCGTACTGTAGATTGTCAGTTCGACATGATAAGACATCACACGCGTATTGTAGATTGTCAGTTCGACATTATAAATAAGGAAGTGGCAAGACATATCTTGTCAAACATGTCTAATTCAATGAACTCTAATTTAAGATACCTACCGACCTACTCATCCTCTGACGATGCATGCAACGAGCTTTGGAGGCGAGTAAGCACTGAAACACTCGAAGAGCTTTAGCGTGGGGCCACTAGTTGGGCGACTCGAGTTGTGAGGCTCCAAGTCGACGTCGCGATACGACCCAAAACCCTGATAGAGATCGGGAAGAAGATTACTGTCGTCTTATATCTGATTATTTTGCTTAAAATTCTTTGTATGACCCTTGTATTTTCAGAAGATTCAAGACGAGGAAACATGTATTTCTGCGTATATCAGGTGTCGTTGAGACTTCCAACGAAGGTCAGATGTTATTGGTCGAATGAGGATATCAGGACTCAAAAAAACCACTACAGCTCTGGGAATGCTAGCCTACGACGTTGCAGGTGATATCGTTGATGAGTATCTACGACTAAGTACGGGACGACAAATATGACTATCCAAAAGTTCGTAGGAGTGATAGCCAACTTCGGTGTTGAATACCTGAGAAGACCACAGTAAAAGACATGTCAAGGCTACTTCACGTTGATGGCAATGTGACTTTCAGGCATGATGGGGAGCATCAATTGTATGCGCTGAAAGTGGAAAAATTACCCAGCAGCTTGGAAAAGACGATACCAAAGAAGGAGCGGCAAGACAACAATTGTGTTAGAGGTTGTAGCGTCATACTAGCTCTGAATATGGCATATTTTTTTGGTATTCCCGGCTCGAGTAACGATCTCAACGTACTTCAACGATCTATATTTTTTAATGACGTGTTCGAAAGATGTGTGCCTCCCGTCCAGTACGAGGTGAATGATCGTCAATATGATATGAAATATTATCTTACATATGATATTTACCCATACTTGGCGGCATTCATGATGTACATCATGTTTCCACAAACTCCGAAGGATAAGTTATTTGCACAACACCAGGAGGCAATGCGTAAAGACGTAGAACGTGCGTTTGGAGTGTTGCAGACACGATGGACAATCCTAAGGATGTCATCTCTTGCGTGGAATGTTGATTTCCTAAACAAAATAATCACTGCGTGCATCATAATGCACAACATGATCGTGGAGGACGAGCGTGAATCTTATTCAATGATTTATGATACAACTGAGTTTGAACAGGATCGCGACATATCGAGTCCGGGACCAACGTCTTACTCCACTACACGGGTTCTGGACATTAATGCCTACCTGAACAACATAGACCGCGTTCGTAATAAAACCCAATATCTCGCACTGAGGACGGACTTGATCGAGAACATATGGCAGCGATTCGGCGGAAGTGACGCTTAATTGTGTTTTATGTCGTGTAATATTTGAATTATGTTGTGTATTATTTGTTTTATGTCTTGTATTTGGTTTGTCGTCTCCTTTAATGTAAGCGTATGTTTGCTAAAAAAATGTAATATTTGCTTTCTTAATATTAATGGTATTTAATATTTGGTAATTATTGATGGTGAATAAATAAAGTAATTGCAAATTAGAAATAAATAGATTATTAATGTTTTAGTAAATATAAATGATTTTGGAATAAAATAAAAGTTGAGAAAAAAATTAATGATGTTGAGGAAAGAGAATGAGCCTAGTTAATGAATAAGTGGTGAATAGTGAAGGAGAAATACGAGGTTGAGTCATTATGACGGGGCAGGGAGATAAAAAAGAGAGAGAAAGTGGTTGACGTAGGTCATGATTGTGCATGCTCTAAGCTCGGGTTGTTAGCAACTTTTTGTTTCAAGAATTCTTCGATTAGTTGTTTTGCATGCTTGACTTAAAAAAATAAGAAGCTGCAATAATCATTGCAGGGTAGAGCATCTTAGCTCAATATCTATACAAGTTGGGTATTAACGTATTAAGATATTAGTTTCTTGCAAGAGAGCCGGTGCACCTTGCACTATTCATCTATTCTCCAGGCAGCAATCGTCCTATTAAAGAGCCCTATTTACCCTAATGTGCCACGTACAATCTTTAGTTTGACATTCTACGTATCACATTTGCTATTATACTCCGATGCTCAGGCTGTTTCTCATGTTGTATGCATAGCTCTAATCATTATCAACCTCTATCATCATTCTCAAGGTGAGCAAATCGTCCTATTCATCTATTGCTCAAGCTATTCTTTTCAGACCATTCAAAAAAGTTCTGATTCTGTGCTCACCTTGAGAAGTTAATACTCGCAGATACGAAAATTTGAAGTTCTGTGAATGATATATCAATCTGTAGACAAGAAATTCTCTATGGCCAGCCTTTCCTCCCGATCAAAATTGCTTCCATCTCTCTAACCTCCAACCACATCATTTCTCAATTGGATCAGTATTAGAGTTCATTATCCGTCGTTTTTTAGGCTGCAAAGTTTTTTGATGGCCGGATTATTGTCTTTCAAACTCAAAGTTTGCTTGCACAAAGGATGGAGGAACATGGTCATGGGAAATTCCTTGTATTTTCTATGTAATAATGTAGCATTTTTTCTTCCCGATATTCAAATATGGTTTCACATATATTGTCATTCGAATTTTTAATTGGTAAGGGTTTGTGAACCAATTTCAATTCCAGATTCTGATTTTATGAACTGTATGGTAAGGGTTTGAGTCAGCCATCTTCAACCTTTTGAAATATCATCTGCCAACATTGGAGGCCTCGCTTGAGTTAGACCCAAGCTCCATAACAGATTTTATACCAAATCCACAGGATACGCTGACGAATTGTGTAACAATATCATACGGATTTACTTTTGCATCTCACAAAAATCGTTTTACTATCAATTTTGATGATAGTCATAGAAATTCGCTTGTTTACAAATAGATTATTACAGACTCATATCAAAGTTCTTTTTGACGAACAAATCGAAAGCAAAATCACACCCTTGAACTGTTACGATTTTCTTCTCTTCTACCGAGTTAAAAAACAAGGCATTCAGGCTACTTGAGTACTTGGTAGCATAAATAAAAATAACTATTGGGAGATTAGTGCTCACCTATCTGGGTATAAATAAACTTTTTTCCCGATCTCTCACCAACCAGGTACTTGTTACTTTATAAAGAAGAAAAAAACCGTTCTAAAACCCGGCATTGTTGTTTTAACTGCTATGCTTTGATGTTAACTTTTGAGGAACTCAACTGGTATAGAAACACATTTATTTCAACTTTTGATATCACATGGAATGAAAACCGTAGAGAGGAACAGTTGGGGGTAAAAATTCCACCCACAGATAATTCTAAAACAACAGCGCTATCATCTTCTGTGTTGTGTGCTATGGTTTGTTTTATTTTGTTGCGAGTGTATATTGCAGTACAGTGATTTGCATATTTGATTTGTTTTGTGGAGCCAGAAGTGATTAGTTGAAATACTGTATTGTCATTGAAGTGTTAGAATTTTATCAAACTCAAGGAGAACTCAAGCTGGGCTAGCGAATTGAGCCCAAGAAATGTGATTGGGCTAAGCTCGTTTACTGTGCTTTTACCCTTCTTAACAACAAAATCTTTTCATAGTTTGGAAATAGACACTGTAGCTAGTGTTTAGAGACGAAAGCAGGGAATAAGATATTCGCTTGGGGGATTCTGTTTTAATGTATCGTTGAATTTACTTCACCAATTAAACTCCTCCTAGTGAATTTTTGTGCTGTAATTGCTTAAAAAATTACTTATAAATCACAAAGCTACAAGTTCGGGAGTGGTGGATATTATGAGGGCTTAATTTTTCTAATAAGCTCTGAGCTCACTTGAGAATGCATGTATTTATTTATATTAATTTTTAGCTTTCCGTTTATTTTAGAGATTGGAGTGGCTAATTGAGTTGCAAAAGTATCAAAGTTGCTACTTGAATTGTAAACGTAACAAAAATAACCTCGTAATTTTAAAATAATATTAATTTATTATTACTTATTATGCATTAATTAATAATATTTGCATTTAGACTTCAATATTTGAATTAGAAATTCAGTGTTGTTTGGGGAAAGTAATTCTTTTCATTTAATTTAATAGATCAAATAGGTCTAAAGTAACCCTAAAATTGAAATGTAGACAATTTTTTCCTCAGAAAAGATATGGACCTATAAAACAACAATTTTTTTTTGAATATCTTGGTACTGATTGTAAGAACAAGAGTACTATCACGTATTTTGTCGTTAATATTAGAGGCATAAATCGTCAAGACGACTTCAAGTCGACCCAAAATATAAATCTCAAGTTGTATGAAAATGGTGACTTATCACGTATGACTCCAATTTTGTCGGTACCTAAAACCACATTAATCTCGTAGGCTAACGTAGTTGTCAAACTTTATGTTTAGGCTGTGTCGAATGTCAAATATCTCAAAACTTTAATATCTACTTAAAACCAACATTTCTTTAAAAAGCTGTTTTGCGTCCTTCTTGCGTCCGTAAACTATATGAACTGGATATCTAATATGTATCAGAGAAGAAGAAGAATTTTAGAAGGAAATAGAAGGCCAAAGCAAGACAAGAGACGTAGTAATTGTAGTATTAAAGGCAGAATAGGACATTATCTCTCTTAAACATTAATAATCATAATCCAAAAGATCAGTGGTGAGCAACAACCGGTCCGGGTTTCAGTCCGGACCGGCTCCAACCGATCTGGTCTTCGGTCTAGGATCCGGAGCCAATTCGGTTCCGATCAGGTCCGGTCCGGACCGGTCTGATTTTTTTTTTATTTTAAGGTAAAAACAGGTTTTGAACCGGTCCGGTCTTCGGTCCGAGGTTCGGAGCCAATCCGATTCCGGTTTGATCCGGGTTCGATCCGGTCCACTCTGGATCGGATCGGTTGCTCAACCCAGAACCAATGTTCCGGAAACACCTAGGCGAGCGTAGGCGACCGGGTGCGTCCGGTCGCCTGGGCGTTTGTGCGACCGCCCAACTCTGGGCGGTCTTTTTATTTTATTTTAATTCAATTAAATTTGATAAAATAGATTATAAAATCAGGAAAAATCGGGAAAATAGGAAACAAATGCACAAATATTATCTAAAAATATCATACATGTTTAGGCTTCAAAAATACACTTAGTTCCTCGACCAAGGCCTCACTAGGCACCCCATCTACCTACCTAAACACTTAGGTATACAATTTATTTCTTAGTAGTACGATTACAAAGGTAACTCAGAGTTCATACAATAGCAGATAAGAGAGAAATTAGAATTACAAGCTAACTTACTAATTCCGTTGGACACATTGATCTAATGTCCAACTGGGAACCATATCATATCCTCCACCACCATCAGAGTCATCGGAGTGGTTATCGTTCGGATTGTCGACGTAGACATCATCTTCTTCAGTTTCTTCATCATCGGATTGGACATATTGCCCATCGATGTCCATCGGTGGTTGAGAACTCGATGCACCTGGATCTTTAGAACTAATGTGAACGATGACATCATCCATGCCAACACCTAATAATGACGCGTCAAATGCAGTGGATGCTCGTCGAAGAGATCGTAGTCCACACTGATGGGGTCATAAAATCCGGGCTTCTCCATCCTTTGCTGAAACCTTTGCCTTAACTTTTGGTTGTAGTTCACATACACTAAGTCATTCATCTTCTTCACAGCCAACCTGTTCCTTCTCGTTGAGTGCAACTGCTCGAAGACACTCCAATTCTGCTCACAACCTGATGCCGAGCATGTCAATTCCAACACCCTCAGGGTCAACCTCTGTAATGCGGTCTCTCCCATGTCTGCGTCATAAGATTGCCACCAATCTATAGGTCTTCTTTCTGTCCTTTGTCTGACGACCATATCCCTCGAGAATATTCTGAGGGAGTTCTTGTAACAATCAAGTAGACCGCAAATCTTGTCTTTTTCTGCAGGAGTGGGGACGAGCCGCTCTACGATATCCATGAATCTAGGCATATGCTCATTGAAAGCTACATTTTGATCCTGAGATGGGACGATGAAGAAGGTACCAGGGTTGAGTAAGAAACCAACTAAGTTTAGCGGTGAGGACATCATCTTCCCTGGACCCCACCTGGTGTCGATGAGGTCGATGACTTGCTTGTACAACCTCGGGTTTCCGTCAAAGTTCCTCATGATTTGTTCTTTGGCTTTCTCCATTGCGTTTTACAGATATCCCATCGGTGGTTTCTCATCGCCGTCAACAAGTCTAAGAACCTGGACCATAGGTTGTGAGGCCTTCAGTGCCTTCACGACGTTAGTCCAGAAGCCACTTTGTAGAATGGTCTCGGCAACTTCAGTAGAGATCTCCTTCTTTTTCTTGTTCTTTATCCAACTTGCATTAGGATCGTTGTACTCCGGGGAAACAACAAAGGCTCGAAGTCTGTCTTTCTTCAGAAACAACCATTGCAAAGTCAGAAAGACGGTGGCAAATCTCGTGACAGCATGACGTAGCAGGTTCCCTTCAATGGCAATTCACATCCTCTTCAACAACATGGCAGAGCTGTTGAAATGTTTGATGATGTTACGAGCTAAAGAAATAGCCTTCAAAAACAGCTTGCCAATATCCTCCAAGATGAGATCGATGAAATGCGCTGCACAGGGAGTCCAAAACAATCTCCTTTTTTGCTGCAACTTCCTACCGGCAAGTATGTACGCGGCGGCGTTGTCGGTAACCACCTGAACAACGTGTTCTTTGCCAATCTCGCCAACTACCTTGTCCATCAGCATGTACAGGTAGTCTGCGGTGTGAGAGTGACCGGAAGCATCTACAGACCTCATGGACATGGTACCTGTTGGACAAATTGATTATATTCCTACCGGACATATCAGTCCAGTCATCTGTCATCAACGTGCACCCGTATGTTGCCCAATCTTGTATGTACGACTCTAGTATACCTCTAGTGTAGTCAATTTCCTGTTTAAGGCACGAGTCACTAACTTCATGATACGTCATGGGTTTAAGTCCGGGTCCGTAAGTACAAGTAGCGGATATTGCTTCCTTCCATTCAGGCGTCCTTACAATGTTGAATGATATACCACATCTATAGAAAAGCCTAGACCATTTTTGATTAATTGTTTTCCTATCTTCTTTTTTAAAGGTTCTTTCGATGATTGTTTGTTGGGCGCCGGAAATCACGTCTTTCCCACGTCCGCAAAATGGTCCCCACAAACGTTGTTTTTGTCTCTTTCGACCAGGAACAGGGTGAGGACGAGAGGTAGGGGTCCGAGCAGAATCGGAACCCGACCCGATTTCCAGATCAAATTCTATGTTTTCTCTGTCTACATAATCATCAAGACATACATTTTCGTTTTGTAATGTCCTACTGTTTCTAATCATGTATGCAGTTATGTCTTGTTTAACAGAGTCAGAAACTTTATCACAAGGTCTAGCATTGCTATCAGGTGTGTGTGCAAGATGTTGTTTGCGACGGGCTATACCACCTCTAGTTTCCTTACCACATAAGTTACAGGCAATGCAGTTTTTATTATTAGCACTAATGTAATGGACAATATTCTAACCGGGGTCATTTGTACGGGTAGGTCTTAGGTCATCGTAACTCTCGTGATGCATGGGGAGACTTGTGTAGTGTACGTAGGCCATATCTTAAAACTACACTAATATAAAAATTTAGACTAATATGAAAATGAAATACTAATTAATTTAATTCTAAAAAGAAGTTAGAAAGAGTGCACTTGATTTTGGCGGTTGAAGAATAAAGAACCGGATCAGAGACTTCACTTTCCAACTTCAAAATTAAACACCAGACCAGAGACTTAATCGTGAAAACTTGATGATTAGGAAACTTGATGATTAGAATAGAATTATGAAGAAGAAGAAGAGAATGAGAGATGTATGAAAAATGAAGAGGTTTGGAGGGATTTATATAGGATTTGGGGTAGTGGTCAACTTGTAATTTTTGAAAAAAAATTAAAAATAAAATAAAAAGTTGATAACCGTTGGAGTGCCTCAAACGGCTATCGCCTAGGCGAGGCGACCACCGCCTTTCGCCCAGCAAGAAGTTGATAACCGACCACGTCGACGGACGGTCGCCTACATGAACATTGCCCAGAACAAATTGACATGACCGTTCTCATTCGAGATAAATAAATAAATAAATAAATAAAGAAGATTAAGATAAGATTAAGATGATAGTTTGGAGGCAGTTGGGCATGATGTGGGCCACGACAACTTTGGAGATTTGTTTCGTCATGATTAGAATAAAAGTAAAGATAGAAACTCTGGAGACGAGATTACGCCAAAAGAAGGGTCAAAGAATAGAGTCTTGACTGGAGAAAACTAATTAATACTAGTTAACAGGCAGTGTTTCCCACCAACTTCATTTGGTTCACCAATTAGGATAAAGGCTTGTCGGAGATCACAAGTTCACAACATAGGTTCTTTTAGCATGGTAATGATAACTTTAGCCAGAACGCATATCTATCGGATAGCGATTGAATATGAGTATTCATACCCATGTTTATTTTGAAAAATCAAGTATTGTAACAGATCGCATACAGTTAATATATGGATTTTTACTTATTTATTGAACATATAGAAATATGGAGAGATATAAAACACTCAGGGCTATGACAAGTACATCAAACCTTTATGATAAAATGGGTTGAACCCAGTGGGATTAGTTTAGTTGAGAGATACATTTTCTTGATAAAATCAATACTCGGAATCAAATCCTAACAATCTCATTCTAATGTTTGGGATGTTGAGATTTAGAAATTAGAGTGTGGTAGAAGAGTAGATAACAAAAAAAAGATAGAGCGATTTTGAAATTTCACCTTATAGGCATTTGAAATCATTGGTCATGTACTTTGAGTGATGTGTTGTACTATGTGGGTGATTAGTGTTGGATAAGTCTTGTTATTCTTAAGAGTTTGGATAAAATTCATTCTTGTAACCAACCCCTTCATTATTCTATAATACTTAAATATGGGTCACACCATGAAATAAGGCGCACCACTTATTCTTATATCTTTTATTTAAGGGGTCTAAATTTTGATAGTTTCACTCGTAAAGGGACAATGTTGTATTACTGAAAGATGAAGATAACATTGCTCAACAAATACATTAATTTTGTCAAGATTGAGTAGATGACTGAAATAACAATTGTGTACGTAGGTGTACTTATTGTCGACGAATACATTGATCTTCCACTCAAAGTTTTCATCTTCAAACTTGCAACAAATGTGGTGAATGAAAGAGATGAGGACTTGTAAAGAACAACATGTTGAAGTTTTGAGCTTAAGGGGTCGTGCGTGATGAAACTACCATGGAGCAAAATAAAGTGGCAAATCAAGAAGAGTATTGTTGAAGCTACGAGTATGCCGCCATTACTTGGTGAGAATCAGATTCTTCACATGAAACATAAAAAATAAGTATACGTGCAACAACTAAAACACCACAAGCATGAAGCAACAAAAGAACAAGAACAACATGAACAAAGACACATATCATAACAACTATATCAATTGCAAGGATCATGAAAGATACTATGGCGGATTTTCAAAGCTTTATTGATAGCAAGTTCCATATAGCCTATACATACTTCGCTAAAATAGAATGATCATAATTACTAGATCAACAATGAATATGTTGTAAGTTGATTTACTTCATAGTAAGTGCACAATAAAACTCTAATTGCACATTACAAGATCTTGAACAAATGATTTCCCCAACCCTGAACTTAATTATAGACAAAGATACATACCTTATTCTATGTTCACTGTTTGATAAAGAAACAACGCTTCTTTTGCAAGACCGATTTCTCACTCTTGACCCAGTACTTCATTGAGTTTTGTTGGAAAAACTACATATTCCTTGGTGGGGAAGGATGACCAACCTTTTATATAAGAGTGTGGGTGTAACTCCCTATCAAAGTGTAACCACCCACTAACACAAAATCTCTCTTAAATTAATCAATAAATTTTAGCCTCATAATATTATTAATTTAATAAAGTTGAGATAATTAATACGTGGGGCCCAAAGAAAATATCTAACATTCTCTCACTTAGCCCATGTGACATAATTCAACTTCAAGTATCTAATAATAAAACATAATGCGTAAACTTTAAGCTAAAATCTTAGTCGCTACTAAGTATGAAAACTTATAAGAATTATGGCGATTGTACGTCATTGATTCTGACACAATCCCTTCCATGTATCACAATATAAATTTCATATTTCGTATGATCATTAACGAGATATCATAATCGTCCAACGATAATGTCTTTATAAAAGACAATTCCTATTTAATCACATAAATCAATAATGTACATGTACTATGGTAATGAAACATGAAAAACATAATTTCAGAAACAATCCATAATCGAACTCAAGATGTCAACGACATAACATACATAATACATTAACATGAATCATCAATAATTGTTTTCAATAATGCTCATCCATTCGACATCTTCCCTAAATGTTTTTGGTGATATATCTTTAGTCAACGGATCCTCAACCATTAAATTGGTGCTAGTGTGTTCAATTGACACACTTTGTTCATGAGCTTCTTCTTAAATGACATAGTATTTCAATTTCATGTGTTTAGTACCTTTTGAATATTTGTTGTTCTTAAGAAAGAAGATTGCTGCGATATTATCACAATAATTTTTCAGTAGCTTGGCAATAGGGTCGACAAGTCCAAGCCTTGAAAAATAATTTCACAACCATAAACCATGAACAATAGCCTCAAAGCATGCTACAAACTCAGCCTCCATAGTGGACGCAACAATGACAGACTGCTTCACACTCTTCCAAGGTATTGCTCCTCTAGCTAAGAGAAAGAAATATCCAAATATAGAATTTCTAGTATCTACACATATTGCAAGTCTGAATTAAAATATCCAATCACCTCGAGGTTATCAAACCGCCTATAAGTGAGAATATGATCATTCGTTCCTTGCAAATATCTCAATACTTTCTTTGGAACTCTTCAATGATCTATTCGAGGATTACTTTGATATCTACCCAGCATACCGACAACAAACTGATGTCTG
Source organism: Triglochin maritima (assembly GCA_963682175.1). Classification (NCBI taxonomy): domain Eukaryota; kingdom Viridiplantae; phylum Streptophyta; class Magnoliopsida; order Alismatales; family Juncaginaceae; genus Triglochin; species Triglochin maritima. Next base: position 11,919,565 of record OY821785.1, read on the forward strand.
GTGGAGTACAAGTCTGAGCACACATAAAAAATCCAACAATAAATGCATAAGGAATTTTCTCCATCTGTTTGTATTTGAATTCATTCTTTGGACATTACTTAATATTAAATTTATCCCCTTTTCTGAATTGGAACAACACCTGCTAAACAACTTTCCATCTTAAATCCCTCTAAAACTTTATTAATATATGTTTTCTGAAACAACCCTAACAATCCTTCTGATCTATCACATAGGATGCCTCACCCATATCTTTCACTTTGAAGTTGTTAGAGAGAAATTTTTTGGTTTCATGTAATAAACCAAGACTATTAGAGCTAGCAAGAGATCATCAACATACAAAACTAGAAATATAAATTTACTCCCACTTACCTTGAGATATATACACCGATCAATGACATTTTTATTAAATCCAAAGGAAGTAATGATATCATTAAACTTGAGATACCATTGAAGGGATGCTTTCTTAAGTTTGTATATTGATTTCTTAAGTTGACACAACATGTGTTCCTTTCCTTTAATTACAAAACCCTCATGTTGATCAATATATACTTCTTAATCTAAATTTTCATTGAGAAAGGCACATCCATTTGATATAACTTTATATCATAATGAGCTAGTAGTGACATAATTCTAACAAAATCCTTTTTAGATACCGGAAAAAATATCTCTTTGTAGTCAATGTCCTTTTGATGAGTGAAACCTTTGGCAACAAGTCTAGCATTGTGTCTTTCAATATTTCCATTAGAATCGAGTTCAGTCTTAAAGACTCACTTACACCCAACACTTTTAGAACCTTCAACCAATTCAACAAGATCCCAGATTTATTGTTATTCATTGATTTCAACTCTTCTTTCATGGCATCTAACCACTTAATAGAATTAACGCTTTCCATGGCTTATGAAAATGAAAATGGATGGCTTATGAAAATGAAAATGGGTCTTCATTAATTCCAAAGTTAAGTTCTGACTCTTGAAGATAAACCACATAATCATTTGAAATATTGGTAAAGGTAGGGGTGTGCAGAACCCGGTCCGGGTTCGGTCTGGACCGGAACCAACCGATCCGGTCTGGTTTCCGGTCCAGACCAGTTCGGTCCGGTCTCCGGTCCGGACGTCGAATAAAAATCCGGTCCGGTCTGGACCAGATGCACATGCCTAGGTAAAGGAACTTCTTAATGCAACTTCATGTGGTTCATTTACTAAAGGTTCATTGTTGACGACTTCATTGTGGGGGCGTTTGGTCACTCATTTGTTGTTTTTGTACATTACCAAATTAGTCAACAATTGTAGGAACAACAACATTAAAAGAACTTATGGGTAAAATAACTTGCACCCTTACTTCTTGTATTTCCACTTTATGTGGTTCTCTACTCCCACAAATCTCACCATTTTAATTGAACTTGGAATTTCTAGCTTCAACAATTTTCATACCATGGCTAGGACAATACAATCTAAAAACTTAAGATTTTTCTGGACAACCAATGAAGAAACCACTAGTCATCGTCGAAGCCAATTTCTTTTCATGTGGATTATAAATTCTTATTTCTGTTGGACAACGTAAACATACAAGTGCCTTAAACTAGGTTTCCTTCCCATCCACAATTCAAAAGTAGTCTTTGGAACTGCCTTACTGGGAATCCCGTTTAACAAATACATGACGGTTTTGAAAGCATGCATCCACAATGATAATGGAAATGAGCAATTATTTAACATACTCCTAACTATAATCATTAAAGTACGATTATGCCTTTCTGCAACATCATTCTGTTGTGGTGTGCCTAACATTGTGTATTGAGCAAAAATACCACGTCCTTCAAGAAATTTAGCAAATGGAGCAGGACAATGTCCACTTTCATCATTCTTTCCATAATATTCACCACTTTTGTCAAATCTAATTATTTCCATTTTTTGTCTAGTTGTCTTTCAACTTCATCAACAAACACCTATAAAGTGTTCGTTGTTTGAGATTTTTCATGCAACAGTAGACATAACCATAACATAAAAAATCATCAATAAATGTGATAAAATATTTTTCTCCACTGAAAGTTGGAACATCAAAAGGTCCACATATATCAGTGTGTATAATTTCAAGGCGGTGTGTTCTTGTGCTAATTTCTTAATTGTGTGTTTTGTGAATTTTCCTTTAATACAATACACACACATATACGATCAGAAAAATCCAAATTCGGTTTATGCCACGAATTGGGTCATATATCCAGAGAATGCAATGAATTTGGATTGTTCATGCCATAAGTAAGCTACACTTTCATCCTCTACACCACGTTTCAAACAACATTATGATGGAAGGTCAATAAGCTTTCAACAAACAAATTATCAAGATTGCACTTGTATAAACCATCACAAAGGACACTAGAACCAACAATAAAGATTTTTCTTAAACAAACTAAAACAACCATTCTCAAACTTAGAACAATAACTAGTTGCAACAAGTTTAGACGAAACCAAATTACAAGAAAGAGAGGGAACAAAAAGAGTTTGATAAAGATCTAAATGGTGTCCAATATCTAAAAGTAAATGGTAATTCCCAACCCCTTCAACTGGTGTTTTGACACGGTTCCTCGTAAGGACAAATTTCTAATTTAGGTTTGTGGTTTGCATCGTAACAAATGTTGGTTTTTGACCTTAATCTATATTTTGATGATTTAATCAACCTAGTCCTTACTTGATGATTTTGCATCGAAACTCACTTGACATGAACGGTATCTCGATCCCTCGGAGAGAATACCTTCTTGTCCTCAAGGTACTTGCTACTGTATCCAATACAGTTGGGCCCAACAAATACTTTTAGTGCAGTCGAGTCAAACCTTTCCCTTCGCCCCAGACCAACATTACACTCAGAGTTGACTCCTTTCCCGAAGATGCCTCTTTAGACCGAATCTCTCATGGTCATAGATAACATCCCAAAGTAGCCACATCAACTCTTTGCTTCATGGTGTCGTCGAAGGTCACTGAGGGCAACTAAATGACAATCAAGTCTTGGACTCACACAGTGAAGGAGCAGGGATTCATCCTTTCACTTCCAAATGGTCGCTCAGCACATGTTGTATGACAAACATGCTATGGTGGATCATACTGCACACAACAGTATGTCTGTCTCTCAACACCATACAAGTCTTAGTCCAGTCGCACCCCCTCTGCGCCTGACCCGAGCTTCATCATTGTCGCCTTAACACCATACAGGTGTTACCTGGCGCCACATGTGATGCTCGCACTTGGCTTCTATAGGTCACATGAATCGTGGGAACATTCATGTCAATCCTTACCAACATAGAGGATCTCATCTTGATTCCTAATCAAGGCGACTGTCCTATCATGAACTACTCTGGATCTATCATACAAGATCTCTTCATGATCAGTCTCATCTCTGCTTATTATCAAAAGCGCCAGAGGCGAATGCTCGTGTGAGTAAGCATTCTTCAGCCTATTGACAGAATAATATTTTATGCTAGAATAACTACATCAACCAAACAGATATAGTCGAAAGGAAAAACACAATGACTCATAAAAGGAAGTCAGACATGCCAATACATCAAAGTCTGCGTAAGCCTAAGGACTTCACATGAGACACAAATGAGTCCTTAGCTATGGTTTTGGAAAGAGGGTCAGCTACCATAAGACTAGTAGACACATGTCTTAACACAACTTCCTTTCTCGCTATGATGTCCTTCACAAAATGCTCCATGCTTGGGTTGGACTGGTATCGACTCACCACGCCCACAACATAACAACTGGCCTAGTACACATTATAGAGTACATGAGGCTTCCCACAGCATTGGAGTATGGAACCTTGTCCATTTTGGCCTTCTCTTCAGGAGTCTCAGGATGCTTATCAAGGCTTAAGTGTAAACCCTTCTCAACAGGAGTGTCGATTGGTTTGCATTTGTCCATGTGGTATTTCTTCAAGATGTTGTTAATGTAAGTCTCTTGAGACAATCCCAGAAGTCTCTTGGACCTATCTCTAACTATCTTGACACCAAGGACGTAGCTAGCTTCACCCATGTCCTTCATATCAAATGTGGAGGACAACCACTCTTTAGTGGATTTCAGCAACTCTTTGCTATTGCATCCCATGAGTATGTCATCAACATACAAGGTCAGAATGACAAATTTACCATTGGATCTCTTAACGTACACACAGTGATCTTCCTCAAGCATAGAGAACGCATTCTCTGATATAGCTTGATGGAAGCGAATGTTCCACTGTCTAGACGCTTGTTTTAAGCCAAACAAGGACTTGTTGAGCTTGCACACTTTGCGCTCTTGTCCTTTGACTTCAAAACCTTGAGGTTGATCCATATAGATCTCCTCCTCAAGTTCTCCATTGAGAAAAATAGTCTTTACATCCATTTGGTCAAGCTCTAAGTCCATCTGAGCTACAATAGCTAGTAGAAGGCGGATGGAGGCAAACCTAACCACGGGTGAAAAGGTTTCCTCAAAATCCACGCCTTCTCTTTGGGTGTAGCCTTTAGCTACCAGTCTAGCCTTGAATCTATCAATAGATCCATCCGCCTTCCTCTTAATCTTGAGGATCCACTTGGCCCCAATGGCCTTTCGGTTCGGCGGTAAGTCGACCAAGTCCCAGACTCGATTAACTTTCATCGACTCCAACTCTTCCTTTATAGCTTCTAACCACTCTTTAGCATTTGGACCTTCCAAAGCCTCTTTCAAGGTCTCCGGTTCTTGCTCATCGATTACTGTCATCCCGGATGATTCATAATCAATTTCTTCTTGAGCTATCATGAGGGCCTCTTCCTCTAAGCGAAACCGCCTACGAGGAATGAGCCTGCGTTTGCTTCGACGCAGATGGATATCTGATGGCTCATCCTCCGTGAGAGCTATCGGATCCTCAGCATTGCTGCTCCCACTAGGATCGACTGGTGGAACCTCATGTTCAACTTCTAGATCATGATCCCGTGGAGTGGCAATGTCCTCATCTTGTTGTTCAAAGAAGTCCACTGACTCTTTGATAGCTCCAGCAAGGGTTGGAAAATCATTTTTCAAGAATGTGGCATCCCTAGACTCCAGTTCCGTCCTTCTTTCATTCTCGTCTACCCCGATAAAAACATAACCTTTGGAGAAATCACTGTATTTTACAAAGATACACTTTTTCCCTCTAGGTCCTAGTTTTCCATATCGGTGACTAGTAGAATGAATGTATGTCGCGCATCCCCAAGGACGCAGCAGACTAAAATCAGGCTTCCGTCCTGTCCATAACTCATATGGAGTTGAGGGAACCAATTTTGTTGGAACTCTATTGAGGATATAGGCAACAGTCATTAGAGCATCTCCCCAAAACGAAATTGGTAAGCTCGCATGCGCCATCATGGATCTAACAATGTCTAGCAACGTTCTATTCCTCTCTCAGCAACACCATTTTGCTGAGGAGTATAAGGCATAGTGAGTTGTCTAGATATCCCCTTTTCACCATTCTCGTATAACTCCTTGAACATTATGGAGAGATACTCACCACCTCTATCCGTTCTAAGAGTTTTTATCTTATTATCCAACTGATTCTCAACTAAGCTCATGAATTTCTTAAAACATTCTCGAGCTTCTGACTTGTGAGAAATAAGATAAATATGACCATATCTCGTGAAGTCATCAATGAATGTGATGAAGTAACTTTGTCCATGTCTAGTACGCACATTCAAAGGTCCACAAATATCTGAGTGAATTAGTTCTAAAGGAGAAGTAGCCCTAATGGCTTTTCCGAACGGTTTTCTAGTTGCCTTTCCAGCTAGACAAGATTCGCAGGTCGGCAATTCAAATTTGGAGCATTCTCCTAATACCCCCCTCCTTTGCCAACCTGTTCATCCGGTCAACACCAATGTGACATAGTCTAGCATGCCACATAACTGAATCATTATTCATGGAGCTTTGGCTCATAAAGGCACTAGCGTTATGATTGAAATCATAAATTGCGTCCAACACAATAAAACCGTCAGAAAGAAAAGCACGTCCATAATAAATGTTAGAAAGGTATAAACCCATATCATTGTTCTCAAAAACAACTTTAAAATCATGTCTCATCAAGACAACAACAGAAATAATATTTTGCCGTATAGCTGGTGCATACAACACATCGTGAAGTAATAGGATCCGGCCACTTCGCAAAGTCACTTTGCATGTGCCAACTCCAAGAACTTCAATGCTAGTGTTGTTTGCCATGTTTATTCGCCTCCCACTTGGAACACGACGATATTCCACGAAGGCAGAACGATCATTTGTTACGTGGTCCGTGGCACCTGAATCCATAATCCACACAGGAGAATGATCAGTGAGCATCACAGAACTAGTCACGTTACAATTCGAGGGATTACACATAGTAATTACCTTTTGCTCAGTGCACTCACGAGCAAAATGTCCCGTCTTTCGGCAGTTAAAACAAGTCACATTAGACTTATCTTTCCCACCTCTGGATCCTCGAGGTCGTTTCTTTCCAGCTTTGTTTTCTGTTTTGCTTGCATTTGCACCCTTCTTGCCTTTAAAATCCTGAGCTCTATCTCTTTTGCGCTTAAAACCTGCACTCCTCCGAGGAGCGCCAGCTTCAGCAGCAAACACTTTAGTTAGAGGGGCTTTCGCAAGCATGCGGTCCTCCTCCAGCTCTAGGTGTTTTGCGGCCTGGTCAAATGTCCTGATGTCATCAGCATGGGTCAGATGGACCTTCATATGCTCCCAACTCTTCGAAGGCAATGATCTGATGAGAGCAGACACTTGCTCCTCATCGGTCTTAGCACGACCGGCAGCACTTAGCTTGCTAATCATGTTTGACATTGCGGTAATATGTTGCCTCATTGTGTGACCTTGGCGCATTTTATACCCATCAAACATAAGCCCAAGCTGACGGGCCCTTGTGACGGAGGTCACTCCGTACTGAAACTTCACAGCTTCCCACAAGGCCTTTGCAGTTCGAAACTTTTCGAACCGCAGTAACAGATCGTCCCTCATTGAACTTAGAATTGTGATTCGAGCAATTCGGTCTTTCTTTTTCCATGCATTATAAACATCTAAGTTTCTGCGATGTTGCGCAGTATTCCCCTCCTCGGGGGGAGATATAGATTGGTTTATGTTTTCTAACATGTCCTGATCCTCTAAGAGATACTCAATTTTACGATGCCACAGATCGTAATTTCTTTCATTGAGTTTATCTCCTCGAGTCAGATCAGCGACAATGCTTTTGGAAGCAGTCATAAAGAATCTAGGACAATCAAAATACATAGCGATACATGAGTTCTAGCATAAAATATAACGAGCTACAATAATCATAAAGAATAAACTGACTTAATAGCTATAGCATTCAGACCAAAAGAAAACATAAAACATTCGATCAAATCCTCATGCAATAGTTAATAAAGCCATTTTACTAATCTAGATATTGAGCTCCATCATGATTTAATGACCCAAAAAAACGTTTCAAATCATGGTAAATCAGCAAATAAAAAAATATTTGCCGCCGGTTGCAAGGTGGTTTACACAAAACACTTCAACCTTGCAACTCCCACTAGGCATGCGAGTTCCCAAAAAACGGTTTTCAAAAAAAAAACAATCAACATCACAAAGATATGATTACTACATTACTTCCATATCGAGCTAATGATGCCCATTATGGATTTAGCCTCGTCGACGGGAACCTGCATGAGTCTTATAGCAATAATATCGCAATAATAAAAATAAAGGAGCCCCTCGTCTCCTCAGGGCAATAAACAGTCCACAGTCCATAATTATTACAGTCCATAAATATTACAGTCCATTGCGGTAACTATTGCAAATAGAAATAAATGAATGAAATTACGCTCATCTCTCAATAAGGCAGTAAATAAAATCAGGAATCATTCATTCCACATAGCCACAATCTTTCCATACGTTAGCACAATCCGACGTATGAAAAATACCATAAAGTGTGCACCTCATTCAAACAATAAGGAAGTAATGCATAAGGAAACAATGCATGAATGGGGCACGAAAATAGGCAAAAAAACGTGTTAGGTAATGACAACCAATCTCCACAATAATCATTCTCAAAACAATTTTTTTTTCTTCTTTCCATAATCAATATAATCATGCAATCAATAATAATTATGCTACTTCTAATGGAAAGAAAAAATTCGAAATTATATGGTGGAGAACAACACATATTTTTTGCATCAAAGGAAAGCATCCAAACATATTTTTAAGGCATTAAAATTCCAGCCCATAATATCTTTCCAAAAATTTCAGAATTAGCAAATCTTTCCATAATCAATATAGGCATGCAATCAATAATAATTATGCTACTTCTAATGGAAAGAAAATTTCGAAATTCTTTGGTGGAGAGCAACACATATTTTTGCATCAAAGGAAAGCATCCAAACATATTTTTAAGGCAATAAAATTACAGCCCATAATATCTTTCCAAAAATTTCAGAATTAGCCAATCTTTCCATAATCAATATAAGCATGCAATCAATAATAATTATGCTACTTCTAATGGAAAGAAAAATTCGAAATTCTTTGGTGGAGAGCAACACATATTTTTGCATCAAAGGAAAGCATCCAAACATATTTTTAAGGCAATAAAATTCAAGCCCATAATATCTTTCCAAAAATTTCAGAATTAGCCAATCTTTCCATAATCAATATAAGCATGCAATCAACAATAATTATGCTACTTGTAATGGAAAGAAAAATTCGAAATTCTTTGGTGGATGGCATCACATATATGCACATTTGATGAAAAGGAAATATTTCAAATGAAATGCATGCAATCATCCCAAAAGAAATCGAAATATCCTTAACGAGATTAACATATATGTGCATTCAATCATAAAGGAAATATTTCAAATGAAATGAATGCAATTATTCCAAAAGAAATCCGAAATATCCTTAATGAGATTAACATATATATGCATTCAATCATAAAGGAAATATTTCAAATGAAATGAATGCAATTATTCCAAAAGAAATCCGAAATATCCTTAATGAGATTAACATATATGTGCATTCAATCATAAAGGAAATATTTCAAATGAAATGAATGCTCTCATTCCAAAAAAAACGAAATATACAATATGGTAACACGGTATTCATGTATACATGCTCAAAGATTAGAATAAATAATATCTAACCCTAATTCGTAAAAATCAGGAAAATAGACATCTTATTTCATGTATACATGTGCATGATTTAGAAGAATCAACATGGAAAATAACTTCTGATTTTATCTAATACATGCACAAAGAATAGAGGTAACAACACAGAAAAAAACAGAATTCTGGTCACATCTATGTATGTGCAATGATAGGAGAGCAACATATCATATTGGCTCGAAATAAAATCAGGAAAAATCCATCTTAAACCATGCACATATGTGCAAGAATGGAGGAGCAAAATCTAACCCTAGATGCATGCTCTAATGAACCATAACATGCGCAACATGTAGAAACTAGTCTAAACCCTAATTGCATGTTAGAAAGAAATCAGCAAACATGCACCACTTATATCTCTAAATGAATGATCATATTATTTCATTTAAAGATCAAAAACCTCTGAGTTTTCATTTCCAGAATATGAAAACGAATTTGAAAGAAAAAAAAATCATGAACAATCAACATATATAACATGCGCATCATGTAAATAAGCAATGCTGATTTTCTGTTTTCTTTCTTTCTCCAAAAACATAACCACCGAATATTTTGTTTTTATCTCAAATCAGATTATCATGAAACAAAAATTCGTCAAGCATGGTGAGGATTCGAAGGTAACTGAGATGGCTCTGGTACCAATGTAAGCAAATAACGATTCTAAGGTTCAGGAGTACCTTTCTTGGAGAGAACCTGTGGCAGCGGAAGGAAGATCGGAGGTCACCTTACGGAATCCTTCTCACCGGTCGGTCTCCTACTCTCTTGGAGAAGGAGCGCGAGTCCACAACCCAAGAGTCCACGGAATGAGCTTGGTGGAGGTGGAGGGACGAATGGGAGAGAGAGGGAGAGGTGGCGGCTAGGGTTTGGTGGGGCTAGGGTTTGCATACAAGAATTAGTCCATCCAATGGGAGGCTCCCCTCCTTATATAGATGGCCCCACCCAAAACCCTAATGCACAACCAATGAGAGTGCGCCACGTGTCAGTGCTTTGAGCAAACATCATCTTAATCCTTAGATTAATCCAATAAAACCAAGCCTCACCATTAACATTACTTCAACCCAGACATACACAAAACCAACATTAGGCAACTAAGTTTAGCCAACATAAGCTTAACCAAAAATTACACCCAACCAAAACATATAATCAACATAAGCTTTACAAAAACCTTTTAGACAAAACATACAATCAACATAAGCTTAACAAAGGCACCAAAACATACATTAAACTTAACCAAAACATACACAATATAACCATGACATCCACCATAACAACCATTGCACCCCTTCCACAACTCCTAAATCAGCCACTTCAGAATGAGCCCAATCACCATGAAGGGACAAATGTTGATCACCATGTCCACCTTGTTCATGTAAACCTTGAATTTAGCCATAAATTGTTTGAGGTCACAAACTGAGGACCTCATCTCTAGCAAAAGAAGATTGTTCTCCCCCATAAGATGCTTCAAAATTTTGACATTTTTGTCTAACTCAGCATACTTCTCTAACATCATCTCAGGGAATTTCTCAACATGCAGCCTCACATCAACCACAACAACTTCATTCCCATCTATCCACTAGAAAAACCTACATTTCCTGCGCTCAGGCTCCTACACATTTCGTTAAGCAGTGAGTAGGCAACAAAAATAAGAAGTTAGGGACTTACTATTAGGGAAATGAACACCTTCCAGTAGTTGGGGAAACAAAAAGAACGATGACCGTAAGATCACTCCCTCTTTGAGGTGTACACTCTGCAAGGCAACCTGCATCCGCGTTTGGGTATGGAGGGGACCGACATCTTGAAAATGTATGGGGTCTCCGACGTCTCTATAGGAGTGCCGCTGGAGTAGGTGGTAGTGTTGGTGTCGATGGGGTGGTAGCTACGACCAGTGTACGTGTTCGAAGGGTTGGAGGTGGAGACGAGATTGGTCATACATTGTATTATACATTGCATTCATCCTATATATTCTTTATTTTACCCCAATTTTGTGCTACTGGAGTGTTTCTTTGTGGTGTTTCAGGTGTTAGGTAATAAAGAAGAGAAATGAAGAAAAAATGACTAAAATGCAAGAAGAAATGACTTAAATAAAGCACAATGGACCTATTTGTCATGCACAAGAACCCATCTGCAAATCAGGAAGGACCCAGATCAAATCCTGAGGGACGTGAACTCACGGAACACATTTTAGGAGCACAAATCCCTCAATACCATGATCTTGAAGAGTATTTGGGCAATTAAGACCAAATGGGCTCGAACTAGCGGACCAGGAGAGCACCCCACGCGCAAAATTCAACATTTAAGCTCTTGGAAGAAATCAGGGCCGATCGGGTAAAAAAGATATGTTAGTTGATGCATTGCATACATTGCATCATATGTTTTTCATTTAGATTACTTTTATATCAATAAATGCTACTAAGATATGTGTTTAGTCCTATTTACAGAATACAGGGACCTGAATGCAAATTACCCACATCCCGAGCATAAACGCATGCAAAGGACTCATTTCTATCATAAAGACCAAGTTCAAGATTATCGGGTTTCAAATGGAAATGCATTCAAGACCTAATTACAAAAAGAACAAGGACTTAAGCATAAAAGTAGCCGGGGACTTAATTGCAAAAAGCCAAGGACCTAATAGCAATTAAAGCATCAAAATATTATCTTGGAGAAAATCTAAATAAAAATCAATGTGGATCTCCAAATATATGAAGGAAATAATTCGGAGCTCAAAAGAATGGAAAGAAATCATCCAGACGCGCAAAGGAGGATCAAATCATACCATAAACATTCAACTAAAATCCGGACAAAATCAGAGCAATATATGCGGCATTTCCGCCGCATATTACAATTACCATGCGGCGTTTCCGCCGCACCAAAGGCGATCCGTGTGCTCAAATTTTGTCCAGTCGTGTCTGGACACGTGTACTCTCCAATTCTATACTTAGCTCCCTTGTAGCAACTAGAAATAGCCCCGAGAACGATGTAAAAAGGGTCCTAGTCCTTGGTCCTTGGTGGTTGTTCTTAATTTTTGTTCCTTTGTTTTAGTAATAAAATTCTGTCTTTTATTTCTTGTTTGTTTTTAATTTTCTTTTGTAATTCCTCTAGGACCCCTTCTCCTTCCTCCCATCCATGAGTTTCTAACTCTTTCCAAAGGGTGGAGGTGACGGATTTAGGGTGAAGAGAAGATGAATAAATGTTATTATTTTAATTTCGTGATTAGTATATTTTGATTACTTGAGTTTATGTTAAATCATTTATCATGTAATGCTTCATAACTAACATGATTTATTATAAGTTTCTGAATTCTCTAATCTAAACCCTAAATCTAAACCTCCACCCAACGGAATTCACCTCTTTGTTCTTGTTTTTAGTTTTATTTGTTCTTGTTTCTTGCCTTAGATAATAAAAACCAAAAATCTCAAAAACCCAATTTATTCTTCTCTCCCTCTTTCCCCCAATCGAAATCACACTAATAACAGATCTCTCTCTCCTTGTGTTCGACCCGTACTTGCCACGTCTTCATTGACGTCGTGCACTTGCGGTATAAATTTAATTCACATCACTAGTGGTGGATTTTGATCCACCAGTTGTGGATCACTTTGGCTCAATTTGCCCCCAATTTTTCCCGTGGCTTTGTCTTGATTATATGGGTGCACCAGACTCTAGAGAAAGTTATTACAGCCGTCGAATTGCTTCCATATCCATTCAAACCCTTATTTCTTCTATAAATAGACTTGTAATACCTCATTTCTTCTTCCTCCCTCTCCTCCTTAGGTTAGTTTCCTTTTTTGTTTAGTAGAGTAGGTTTTATTTCTTGTTTATTAGAGTAGGTTTTAATTTCTTAATTAGTAGTGTAGAGGAGGAGAATGGGAGCAACCTTGTAATCTTTCATTTTAATCTAGTTTTCTACATTTCCAATATGGTTTTGTGTTGTTGTTATGTTTCTTTGGTTAATATGTTCAGTAGGGACTAGTCCATCGCCATTGGGGTGGAGAAGAAGGTGATGTGATTATGTGATATATTAAGTGTGTGTGTGTTAATCCTAATATTTAAACCTCACATGAGTTTCATAACCGTTGAATGAAATTTTCACTCTTATATTTGATGGCTAATGATCTTGAGTGATGCTTAGAAAATGCTTAGATTAGTGGGCCTATTTTATGGGGAATGATGAGGTGAGAATAAGGATGAAGTGGATAAGGAGGAAACATGACATGTGTATGCATGTGCTCATGTTGGCATCATCCTAATTATTGTCTTGTATGTTTTAATGATTTTGTTAAATCTTATTTCATGTAGAGACATAGTGGGGTTTGGTCATTATGCATTTGATGTTAGCCTCATCTCAATTGTTGTCTTGTATGTTTTAATGATAATGTTTTATCTTATTATATGTGGAGACAAAGTTGGATTTGGTTTTTATGGATTTCATGTATTATATGTTGTGATGAGCACCAATGAACACACACACGTACACATATTCTCATTTCCACATTCTTTCTCTACCCCCTAAGGGGTTTATTTTTATCATTTGTTTTCTGATTTTCGTACGCATCGTAGTATAATTCGACATCATTTCACTCTTCTTTTCCCACTCGAGTATTGTGAATTCCGGCTCGCATGCGCTCCTCATGGACACAAATCGTACTTTCCGCGTCTTCACCGACCCTGTGCACTTGCGTTTATTATAACTGAATCAATTAAGTTTTTGGCGCCATTGTCGGGGAGTGTCATTTTCGTAGTCGAGTTCGCCATTTCGGTGGGGTTTTCTTTTGTTTTTTTCATTTTCTTTTCTCTTTTGGTTACTCGAAGAGACCACAAGTGGACAAAGGGACCTAATGGAGTGTGGGAGCATGCTGGTGAAGTCTGGGGACTAGAATCCCCAGGTAATCTGCCAGTAGTGGATTTGAATCTGCCACTGGCGGCTCTGGTTAGCCATTTGGGATTTCTATTTTTACAGTAGCTTCCTTTGCCAATTTCTAGTTGTTTCCTTCCACTTATTATGCCATGTCTGCTCTGCTTAAATGTTAGTAATTAATTTCGCTTGCATTACCCCTTCTTAAGACAACTTGGATCATAAATCTCAAAGCAAAAGATTAGATCAATTGTCATCTAGGTCATGCATCATCTGTAGACCTTAAACGCATATTGTTTTTCCTTTGCTTAAATTTCTGTTGTCGATTGCTGGTGTGAGGTACGTGCACCCGTTCTCTCACTCATGCATGGTTAAAGCATGCATTAGTTAGTAGGGGCATCAAGACAAGAGTTAGGTAAGTGTTTGATTGGTGGGCTTGATTGCTATTTTAGGAATCAAACTACTATAATGGGGTTGTTCGATACAAGATATGGTGGGGAATTTCATCACCCTTCCATTTGTCCTAAAAATCACTCCTAATCAAAAGTCTTAATGTAAAATCAAGTACACATTGGCTACTAGGACTCGGGTGCATTAGGAGAGTGATTGGGTCACGACCGTCATAGACTGATCCACGTCGCCCACTTTGTCGATAGCAAAAGAGACGAGATCTTCAGATCTTGTCTTGCTGGGCTATCTGGTCTTCGTCGTAGGGAGGTGAGGCATGTTGAGGTTGTGTGACCTCGTAGTTAAGTGTCGTCTAGCTTAAAGACTCATTGTCAGCCTAAGCTTGTTTGAGTCGTGATTGCATTATTAGGCTTCTACCCTCACCCACTACCCACACTAGATCTAGGGATTCTTCCATTTTCATCTGAGTCTTCTCCTCCTCTATATTCTTCGATTAATATCCTCCTCTGATTACACCTTCTATCGTGTGTAGTTGTTTTTAGTTGAGTCGAGTGTTTTATGCGAGGCTGGGAGCGACTCAATAGATATGGCATCAGATACATCAAATGTATGAAACTGAGACCGAATTGTTTCATGCTTTCGTTGAGAGGTTCAAAGACATTCTCCTGCAGTGCTCTCATCATGGACTTGAGTTATGGTAGTTGTGCCAGATTGTTTCTGAGGGGCTCAATTATAACACTTGCACATTGTTGGAGTCGATGTGTTAGGGTGACTTCCAAATAAAACTCATCGATTATATATGAGAAACTTTTGAATTAATGGTTGAACGTACCATTGAGTGGGACACCATGAGAGAGCCACCAACCGCCAAGTCATCTGGTCGAGTTGGATCATACCAAGTTTAGTTAACTATCGTGTTTGAGGCAAAAATGATTGCTCTCATGCGTTGGATTGAAAGTTTAGAGTTGGGCCGAGCTCTTGTAGAACAGGTCGCTACTCCTGTTTGTAGTAGGATTGGACTTACGAGACATAGTTGTTAGGATCTATGACCCTCTAATCACTAGATAAATGCAGAATTAAAAATATTAATCGAAGGAGTAAGAGAAGAGACAATGCAAACCACAAAATTGACGACACCGGAGTTTAGAGAGGTTTGGCACCCACATCAGAGTCCTAGTCCTCCTCGCAAGCCCCACTCGATCCCCCGACTCTCGCTTATGGTTCCACTAACCGATCTCCTTTCCGGGCCGAGATCAACGTCGTTTACAACAACCGAGCCTCACGAACAACCTTGCCTCGCTCGTGTCTCCTCTCACAACCCGAGAGGGAGCTTCCTCGAAGCTTTACAACTCTTTGGTGATTCTTGAATATGGAGATGGAATCACAATCTAACTAACACTCTATACTTGAGCACACTTGGATATTGATATGGAATTGGATATGCAGGTGGTGAAGTTTTGGCTTGAGTGTTGAGGATTGAGAGCTTTAAGATGAAGAGGATTTGGCTTTGAGTATTGGATTGATAGAGAGTGTTCAAAAGTCTCAAAACCATCAAATGGGGTCCTATTTATAAGCATAAAATCTCTACTAGCCGTTTGGGAGTTGGTGGGGAAATGGACCAATAGGAATGCAAGATGTCACTTAAGCTCAGGCAGATTTCTATTCACATTTGGTCGACCGTTAACAGAATGGTAGTCCAAACAAATAGTCTGAGTTAATCATACGGTTGACCGAATAGGGCTCGGATCACCATTCACCAACTTCCAGTAGGTTTTAACAATTTAGCCCTAATTAAGTTTGGTTAACCGAATTCCATTCGGTTCACCGTTCCAAGTGGACGATAAGATTGGTTGGGCTCTGATCTACTCAAGTTTGGTCGACCGTGTACACTTCGGTAAACCGAAGTTAGCGCGGGTTTTGCGCTGATAGTTATAGCTCAAATAGTCATTGGGTACAACAGTCAAGTGTCACGTGTAAATACTCATTGGGCGCCTAAAGTCAAGAAGGACTCGGCTGACTGATAGATATTCGGTCGTCCGAATTAGGACAAATCAATTAGGCTCTAGGGACTTGATTCAAATGCGACCGTTGGAGCAAAGTCCAAAATCGGTCCAAGGCTATTCGGTCGACCGAAGGTGGTTCGATCTTCCATCGGGGCAATTCCAAATAACAACTAGGGTTTACTGATGGAAAGTATTCGGGTAACCGATAGGTGTTCGGTGGACCGAACTAGAAAGGTTTTGGTTGACCGTGAGGGGTTTGGTTTACCGAATCTTGACGGTACAAAATCCTAGTGCTCAAGTTTACATTAAACCTTATGGACTCAATAAATACAAAATTACATGTCTTGGTCCAAAGCTTTGATTACATGTCTTGAGTCTTGATTTCTTTGTCCCAATGCTCATTTTCTTGATTATCTTGATCATCCTATTAAGATGATTGCTAGTATACAAATATGTCTGCAATGCATGTAATCGTGTTTGCTCCTTTGATTGATTAGGTTGATTGATTAAGATTAGTTTAATTAATCATCAAAATTAATATAGATTAAGGCCAAAAAGCAACAATAGTGGCTTGGAATGTGCTTACGGTCCAAGCAATACTAAGCATGCAAATGCGATGTATCAACAACGGCCCCGTAATGACCCTGTACAATCACTCCTACAACCCAGGATGACGAAACCACCCTAACTTCTCTTGGGGGCCTTGTAGGGGCCACAGTCAGAGCTCGCACGCTCAACCTCAACCCCCACCTTATCACCCTCCACGCCCATCAGCGACCTACCAACCTCCACATCAAAGGTCTCAGCCCCATACTCACCAACCTCCTCAGGCCTCACTATCGGGTTATTCAAACCAAACTCTAATACCCCAGCGAGTTGACGCAAAGGACCCCACTCTTGAGAAAAACCTTCACGCGTTCATGTAGAGTACGCAAACCATGCTTGCGGCCAACAACAATTCGGTCAAAGCACTGGAAGTGCATGTCAGCTAGTTGGCTCATCAGCTCCATGAACATGAAAAGGGTCAGTTGTCGAGTCAACCTTCAACCTACTCAGGCTAGGCAAAATGTGCACAGGGTTGAATATGACCCTTCCTAACATGCAAATGTTGTTCATACCTTAAGATCGGGAAGGATTGTTGACAACAACATGGAAATGTCTCCATCCAACCATGTTTGTAACTCTTCTGAGGAGGGTCATGAGTCTTGCAAGGAACTCATTCCTAAGACTCCTCCTCGTGATATTTATGTCCCTAAGGCACCATTTCCTCATAAGTTGACAAAAAAATGTGATGAGCATTGGGACAAAATTGTTGAGGTACTTAGGAAAGTCAAGGTGAACATTCCATTATTGGACGTTGTTCAGCAAATAACACTGTATGCCAAGTTCTTTAAGGATCTTTGCACCATTAAAAGGAGAAAAATGTTCCCAAAAAGGCATTTCTGGCCACCAATGTGAGTTCCACATTGACACAACCCATGCAAGTCGAATACAAGGACCTCGGTTGTCGAACTGTTTCTTGTATGATCGGTAACGTGGCAATCCCTCAACCTCTTTTCGATCTGGGAGCATCTGTGAACCTCCTACCATACTCTGTCTATGTCAACTTCGGAATAGGCTATCTTAGGCCAACGAGGACTACCCTGACTTTTTTGTAATTAGGTCTTTGAAGTCCCTCACTTTTTTGTAATTAGGTCTTTGAATGCTTTTATGCTTGAATGGACTTTAATTTGAATCTCGATAATCTTGAACCGGTCTTTATGATAGAAATGAGTCTTTTGCACGTGTTTATGCTCGGGATATGGGTAATTTGCATTCAGGTCCCTGTATTATGTAAATAAGACTAAACACATACCTTAGTAGCATTTATTGATATAAAATTAATCTAAATGAAAGACATATGATGCAATGCATCACTCTCTGATGTGAATTAGTTAAAATACCGCAAGTGCACGACCGTGTTGAAGCGGTGGCAAATACGGGTCGGTCCACAGAGAACGCATGTGAGTCGGATTCACGATACTCGAGTGGGGGAGAAGAAGAGAAAGATGTGATTGAAACTACACTACAATGCAAAAGAAATTGGAAAATAAGCAATAAAACTAAAGCCCTGGGGGGGGGGGGGGTAGAGAAAGAATGCGAATACAAAAATATGTGTTGTGTATGTACAAATGTGCTCATCAAAACATGTCATACATGAAATCCATAAAACCCAATTCCAACTTTCCTTCTACATGAAATAGGATAAAACCTTATCATTAAAACATACAAGACAATAATTGAACTGAAGCTAATATGTTCACATGCAAAATGACTCAAATCCAACTATGTCTCCACATGAAATTAGATTTATCACAATCATTAAAACATACAAGATATTAATTTAGATAAAGCCAACATGAGCACATGTAGGGTTGTGCATCCGGTCCGGACCGGACCGGAAGCCCGCGGACCGAAGACCGGACCGAATCGGTCCGGTCCGGTCAAAAACCGAAATTTTTAAATTAAAAAAAAATTGGACCGGTCCGAACCGGACCGAACCCGAAATATTAAAATTTGTCTGAAAGAAACCCGGACCGAACCAGATTTTTTCAAAAATTTCCGGACCGAACCCGGACCGACCGGACCGGTCCGGTCCGGTTGACCTGGTCAACCCGATTTTTGCTTTGCCCTAAGCACATGCATGCACATGTCTTGTTCCTTTCTTCCACTCCATCATTATCCTATCCTCATCATTCCCAATAAAAATAAGCTCACTAATCTAAGCATGTGCTAAGTTTCATTCAAGAGCATTAGCACAAAGGATTAAGATTAACACACACCCTAATCCATCACATGATCAAATCACCTTCTTCTCCACCCCCATGGGGATGGACTACTCTCTACTCATCTCTACACTAAAGAAAACATAAAAAAAACATGAACTCATGAAAGAAATGTAGAAGACTAGAAACAAACAACAACATAAAAGAAATTGCATCAAAGGAAAACATCAACACAATAAACAAGAACTAAACTAGATTAAGAAAATAAGACAAAGTTTGCTCCTCTCCAACCCCCTTATCACACTACTAAAATAGGAAACTAAAACCTACTCTAATGGGGGAAGGAGGAAGAAGAGGTGGAGAGGAGGGATTACAATGGTTTATATAGACTAATACATGGTTAGGATCAATCTGGAAATAATCGGACGACTTTAAATCACATCTGATGGTCCGGGAATGCTCCAAACCGAATACCCGCCGACTCACGACTGAAATTTGAGATCCAATGGACCTATTTGATTCGCCAGTGGTGGATCTAATGGACCTATTTGATCCGCCAGTGGCGGATCAAATGGATCCGATCGGGTTGAAATTTTGTGTGTTGCTTTATGTCTTCAATTGACACTTGGGGTGAAGTCCTGATTATGCGAAAAATGTTTACATGCTGGCAGAAGGTGTTTCTCTACAACTCCCAGCTTCATTTGTTTGCGGTTAAGCTCTGCAGTCGATGGTCTGGCCCGTTCATAGTGCAAATTGTGTTCCCTCATGGAGCGGTTGAAATCCTGAACTCGGAGAATTTGGATGTGTTTAAAGTTAATGGACAACGCCTCAAACCTTACTTGGAGGGGGCACCAGCTGAAGTCGATGAGGTAATGTTCCTTCATGAATCTCCCTTGCACTTAACCATGTTAATGGTAGACATTTCATGTTTGTACATCTTCTTAAAAATAAAATAAAAGAAGACTCCAAGAGTGAGCATTGGTTGTTGTGGGCTCCAACCCTTGTGTATTTGTGTCCCATTTGTTTCACGTATTTGTCTGCCTTCTTAAGTATTTCACAGGTTTTGAGGGGAATTCGGGTTTGTGTCCATCAACATGACAACAAAAATTTCCTTGTGCTTCAAATTTTGGTGAGATCATAACTTTTTCATGCAAAAATACATGTAGTATCATGCTTGCACATTAAGGACAATGCATGAAGTAAGTGTGGGGGGTGTTTTATCGTATGTACATAGTCGCGTTTTTTTTTCCTTTTATTTTGTTTTCTTTTGTTTGTATTGTTAGGGTCATGATAGTATGCCGCATTTAATATCGATATACTTGTTTGTCATGATCCTTGGATGACTTGTGTTGTTTTGCTTGCCTGGTTTTTAAAACTTTCAAATTTCTTTCAAAATCATGATGTGTTTGCGAAAGAAAATGTTTTATGGGTTTTGCATGTGTGTTAGCATATGCAAAACCATTGAAAGGCAAACTAAAAAGGAAGCTCCTACAATCGACTTGAACATGATGCATTAGGATATCTAGTACACTGACTTTAGGTCTTATCTAGTCGTAAGGATGCACCCCGGTTTTCCCTTGGGGGGAGAGTAATCATAGGGTTTCAGTACTCAAAAAATAAAGAAGTCCACCCTGAACCTAGTGAGTCGAAGAATTCATGCATGTTAGTATAAGGAAGTTTGTTGAAGTTAGAGACTCTTAAACTCCTGTTGTGAAACCTTAAGTGTAGGGGTTTTGGTTCCCATGTAGATAAGAAATAATTAGTAGGGTGTTCTGTCTTCTCGCACGACTCCTATCACTCGGAAAATTAGGTCCAATGGGACTTAGTGCTTTCGAGTCATCTAACTTGGGATGCACTGACCGAACTCCCATTACACGGGTGGTAGCGATCGCCCTATGTGGAGATTCAGAGGAAGGTGTACATGATAGTGTAAGTCCTCATAGGCAATGATGCAAGAAACCCGACCCTGAGAGAATTAAACACCAACTAGTAAAAAAAGAAATGAAAAACAGAAGAAAAAAAGGATGGTAATACAAATAAGATCCTTAATGGACTTTACACTTTGTATCACTTGAGGATGTTAAGATTGCCCACATTTTCACTTAAGTCCTTAATTAACTTGCACGGATGGATCCCTAGGCTAGGTTTGTGGATTGGTTACATATATAGGTCGACCCGTAGGATTATCGTGTCTAATGATCGACAAAAGTAGGTCCCGTGAGTCGAGTTGCTAGGTTGAATAATGCATTGGTGTTTGGATCTTGTGTGTATATCCGTTGAAAACCCTTAGGAGACACAACTCCTCCTCATTGGCGACAAAAAAGTTAAATGGCTTGTTGCACGTGCTAAGTGCAACCATGATTTCTATGAAAGTGAGTTAGGATTTCCCTGTTTTTCGTATGTTTTCCTTTCTTTAATTTTCCTTTTACAGTGTTTTGCTCAGGACTAGCAAAAGGTAAGCGTGAGGGTATTTGATTAGTAGCATATCATACATTGCATTCATGCTATATATCCTCTATTTTACAACAATTTTATTCTACTCGAGTGTTTCTCTGTGGTGTTTCAGGTGTCAGGTAATAAAGAAGAGAAAATGATTGAAATGCAAGAAGAAATGACTTAAATGAAGCAAAGTGGACATGTTTGTCATGCACAAAGACCCATTTGCAAATCAGGAATGACCCAGATGAAATCCAGGGGACGTGAACTCACAGAAAACATTTCAGGAGAAAAAATCCCTCAATACCATGATCTTGAAGAGCATATGGGCAATTATGACCAAACAGGCTTGAAACAACAAACCAAGAATGCACCCCACGTGCAAAATTCAACAATTAAGCTCTTGGAAGAAATCGGGGCCGATCGAGCAAAAAGGATCCGCCTGTGGCAGATTTTGATCTGCCAGTGGCGGATCATTTTGGCTCAATTTCCCCCCAATTTATCCAGTGGCTTTGTCTTGATTATATGGGTGCATCGGACTGTAGAGAAAGTTATTATAGCCGTCAGATTGCTTCCAGATCCATCCAAACCCTTATTTCTTCTATAAATAGACTTGTAATGCTTCATTTCTTCTTCCTCCCTCTCCTCGGGTTAGTTTCCTTTCTTGTTTAGTAGAGTATGTTTTATTTCTTGTTTATTAGAGTAGGTTTTAATTCCTAATTAGTAGTGTAGAGATGGAGAAGAGGAGTAACCTTGTAATTTTTCATTTTAATCTAGTATTCTACATTTTCATTATGGTTTTGTGTTGTTATGTTTCTTTGGTTAATATGTTGAATAGGGAGTAGTCCATCCCCATTGGGGGGTTGAGAATAAGATGATGTTATTATGTGATGTATTAAGTGTGTGTTAATCCTAACCTTTGAACCTCACATGAGTTCCATAACCATTGAATGTGATTTTCACTCTTATCTTTGATGTGCTAATGCTCTTGAGTGATACTTAACACATGCTTAGATTAGTGTGCTTATTTTATGGGGAATGATGAGGTGAGGATAAAGATGAAATGGATAAGGAGGAAATATGACATGTATATGCATGTGCTCATGTTGGCCTCATCCTAATTAATGTCTTGTATGTCTTAATGATTGTGTTAAATCTTATTTCATGTGGAGACATAGTGGGGTTTGGTCATTATGCATTTCATGTCAGTCTCATCTCAGTTATTGTCTTGTATGTTTTAATGATAATGTTTTATCTTATTTCATGTGGAAATAAAATTGGATTTGTTTTTTATGGATTTCAGGTATTACATGTTGTGATGAGCACCAATGAACACACACACATACACATATTCTCATTTCCAATGCTTTCACTACCCCTAAGGGGTTTATTTTTATCATTTCTTTTCTGATTTCGTACGCATCGTTGTATAATTTCGACCTCATTTCTCTCTTCTTTTCCCACTCGAGTATTGTGAATTCCGGCTCGCATGCGCTAGAGTTTGAGTTATCACTATAATATGACTTAGTTGAGCATGAATTATTAGAACAAGAGTTAGATTCTACCTCACTTTGATCTTCAATAGCCATGAAGGATGAGTGAGCCACCTCTCTTCTACTTTGCAAGGAAGACGACGACGATGATGGTGATGAAGAGTCATCCCATGTAGCCTTGTGTGCTTCCTCCTTCCTTTCTCTTCTCTTGCTCTTCTCCTTTTCTCTTCTCCTCTCCCTTCTCTCCTTTTTCTTCTCCTCTTCTCTCCTCTCATTCTCACTCTCGTGCTTCTCCTTCTTCTTTCCTCTCTTTTCACTTCTTCTTTCATTCTTTTCTTCTTTATCCTTCTTGAGGTATTTGAAGAAGTCTTTGGCTAGGACTTCAATGTCCTCATCTTCTACACTCCTCCTTGGTTGGCCAATATTTGCATGTAAGCCCAAGGTTGGTTTGTTCTTGGAGGTTTCCTTCTTTTGATGGTTAATTTGGAGCTCATAAGCCATGAGATTTCCAATTAACTCCTCTATCTTGAGTTGGGAAAGATCGTGTGCTTCTTCAATTGCGACCACCTTATCTTCCCAATCGTGACTTAGAGACCGGAGGAATTTCCTTGTCATCTCTCCTTCATTTAATCTTCTTCCAAGAACCAAAAGAGAGTTAGTGATATCGGTGAAGTGAGTGTTCATTTCGCTTATGTTTTCACCGATTTGCATAGAAAAAAATCATATTTATGCATGAGGAGACTAATGTGGGTTTCCTTAGTTTTGCTATTGATTGACATCATTTCATGCTCATATTTGTATCTTATATCCATTATCTTACACCTAAGCAATGCTACGTGACGAGTTTTATGTTTAGTTTTCAGGAATAAAGAGGTTTGAAGAGAAGAGCCATGAAAGGACCCAAAAGCTGGGAAAAAGGACTGAATGGTGAGATCTAGGGACCAAGATGCAAGGGAGAAGGACCTGAATGTAAGACAGAAGGACCTAAGAGCAAAACAGAATACTCCACACCATCATGGGGAGTATTTTACCAATTCTATTCGGGTCGGAGCTCCAACAAGTCGAGTAACCGCATTAAAGACCAACAATACCAGAAAGCAAAGCCCACAACAAATTCCAACACGATCCGACAATTTTGGACCGCCAATTGGCGGTCCATATTGCTCAGGATCCGTCGAAATTTCTCCTGGACTTGTATTAATGTTCGTTTAGGCTATTTTTGGTATTGGTTTAGTCCCATATCGGGGGATTGTCCCCGATTAGCTTTTTCCATGCTTATAAATAGAACTCTTCACCTTCCATTGTAATTACCCATTGTTTGGTGGCATTCTCTCTACTAAGGAGTGAGCCTTGAAGCAATAACTCAAGGTGGAGAAGAATGCTGCCTTCAATGTGAGTCATTGTTAATAAAAGTTTATTTGTTTCTTTTAATCTTGTTTTGTTATGTTGTTTGTTTTGTGTGGGTTGCTTTACTTTGTTTAATCTCTTGTTTAGTAATTTTAGTATCTTAGTTAAATGTTTTCTTTACTTAGTCTAATCAGTAGTGTAATGAGTAGTGAGTAGTTCCATCCCCATTTGGGGGGTGGAGAAATATGTGATATAATCATGTAGTGTATTAAGTGTGTGTTATTTTTATCCCTTGAGCTTTAAATGATTTCCATAACCATCTAATGGGTTTTCACTCTTATCTTTGATATGCTAATGCTCTTGAATGAAGCTTAGCTTATGCTTTGATTAGTGGACCTATTTTATGGGGAATGATAAGGTTAGGATATGGATGAAGTTAATATTGGAAACACAATTTGTAGTGTATGTACTCTTGTTGCCTTTACCTTAGCTAATGTCTTGTATGTTTTAATGATGTAGTGAAATCTTAATTCATGTAGAGGCATAGTAGGGTATAGTCTTTATACTTGAGTTCATGTAGCTTCATTCCAATTATTGTCTTGTATGTTTTAATGATGTAGTCTTATCTTAATTCATGTAGAGGCAAAGTTGGATGTAGTTTTATGATTTCATGCACTACATGTTGTGAGGAGCTTAATGAACACACACACACTTCTTTATGTTCACATTATTTCTCTACCCCTTCGGGGTTTAGTTTTATTGCTTATCTTCATTTCCTTTTGCATTCTAGTTTAGCATTGTAGTGTAGTTTAGTGTAACCAATCCTTTTCTCCTTTCTTTACCCCTTGCCTTCGCACGAACCAAGTGTCGACACACCTCCCAGTGGACGACCCGTATTTGCCACCGCTTCAACGCGGCCGTGCACTTGCGGTTAAAAATAAAACGATCAATCAAGTTTTTGGCGCCGTTGCCGGGGAGGTGCTCTGTCCAGACGTTGGTTTGGGCGATTCGAGGGGTTTTTAATTTTTTGTTTCCAGTGTTGTTTAGTTTCAGGGAACCTAAGGATCAAGGGGAGGCTACTGGAGAAGTTTGAGGACCAGAAGCTACAAAAAGACCGCCAATCAGCGGTCTGGGACCGCCAATTGGCGGCCTGGTGAGCCTCAATTGTTCTCAAATTTGTTCCAGTTGTTATATTGTTCATGTTAGTTATCTGGGAGCACAATTTTGCATGTTGTGACTTCTACTTTGCTCCCAGATTTAATTTCAATCTCCTTTAATCAACTTGGACCATAAAACTCAAAGCAAAAGACTAGACTTCTTGCCATCTAGGTCATGCACCATTGGTAGACCTTGCATGCATTTGTCTTTTCTTTGCTTTACATTTTTTCGTTGATTACTGGCGTGAGGTACGTGCACCCACATCCCTCATTCATGCATGTTTCGTTCATGCATTAGTTAGTAAGGTGCATCGGGACAAGAGTGAGAGAGCGTTTGATTGGAGCGATTGATTGCTAGATCTAGGATCAAATCGCTACTAAGGAGGGGCTGTCCCATAAAAGATAAGGTGGGGGATTTCATCACCCTTTCCTTCGCCCCAAAAATCACTCTTAATAAAGCCTTAACTAAAAGCAAGTAGACATTGGCCCTAAGGAATTCGAACGCACTAGGAGAGTAATCTAGTCGAGACCGTCATGACCTGATCGGCGTTGCCTACCTTGTCGATAGTAGGAGGTACTGGATCTCCGGATCTGGTATCACTTGCTGGGCATTGTGGTCCTCGTTGTAGGGAGGTGAGGCGTGTCGAGGCTAGTGACCTCGAAGTTAGGCGTCGTCTAGCTTAAGGACCCATTGCCTTACATTGTTTGAGCCGTGCTTGCTAGTTAGGCTTCTTCCTGATCCCTCTACCCACGCTAGCTTTAGGGATTCTTCCCTTCTCCTCTGAGTCATCTTCTTCTCACCTTCTTCTACGTTATAGTCTCCTCCCCTTTACACTCTCTGGTAGCGTTTTAGGGTCGAGTCGAGCACTTTTTGCGAGCTTAGTCTCGTGGTGGTGAGAGTGGTCGACTCGAGAGTTGTTTGTTGAGATGGATGGTTACATGGGCGACCATCCATATCATTGTTGGGACCAGGATGATTCTCCCTGGTACTCCGGACTCATGCAACCTGGGGTGCCTCAGACTAGCACCCCGTATGGTTGGGATAATCCTCATTGTGTGACTGAGCAATCTTCATATTGGGGTAACATGAGAGAGGCACCGACTGCTAGACCACCATCTAGTTACGTCGGATCATATGTTGGTCATCAATCTGAGACATTACAAGAACCTTTGGCCTCTTTCATGCATGTGGTAGATGACATGGGTGCACCGGTGGCTCCAGTAGCCGTACCGTGTCACTATTGTGGGTTGAGTGGTCATGATTTCGGGGAATGTCCTTATGTTCCCCCAGAGCCTGAGTATGAGCACACATTTTCCCAAAATGCTCATTATGACCATTACGCATCCGCGTACAACCCGAGAGGGATGGATTCGTGGGGAGACAATTCATATTCAAATTCTTATACATCATTTCCACCCCAATATCCTCCTCCCGAATACCCAGAATTCTACCAACACCCCACTTCAAATCATTGGACTCATTCTCAGGCCATCAACACCCAACCCCAAAATTTCCCAAGATCTGACTTGGACCTCCTCGTTGACCGCATACAAAATCTGACACTTCAAGTGAGTCAACTGATGCAACAATTAAGTGAGGAGAGTAACCTTTCTTGTCAACTTGAGGATTTATCTTCTGAAATCGAACCACCACCACATCCACAAATTCAAAGCACAACCTTTCAAAGTCAAACTCCTAGTCAGTCTGAGGGACTTGGGGTTTCAATTCACGATCACTTAGTGGAGGATTCGATTCAAATTGAGAATAACTTGGACCAGCTTCATTATGAGTCGGCACAGGATTGTGCCTTACCTTTTTGTCCCGTGGCCCTTGAGCCACATGATCTTATTGTTGTACCTCCTAAGGACTCACCTTTGGTGGAGCAAGAGCTCCCTAGTACCCTTAATCTCATACGACCTGATGAGAGTTTGCCTCTCACTATTGTTCCTGATCATCTTGGAAATGATGGAACATCAAACAACTACATTGCTCATGAGGGTATTAGGAGTTCCTTGGAGGATACTTTGGGTATGAGACCCACTTCCTGTTCTCCTGGTGAGTTGGACATGCATAACGAGGTGCTTGACCTCGTTCCGACCCACCAGCCTGTTGGTTGGAGAGTTTGGATTGATGATCATAACTTCAGTTCCACAACGGGAGATATTTTTCTTCCGTTGCCCCTTATTTCCCAAACTCTCGAGAGGTTCAAGCTCTTTCAGTTTGATCCTTTGAATGAGACGCCTTTGTGTCCAATTCATGAACCTCTCATTTCATCTGGTGCTCTTTGTGAAGGGGGCCCACGCATGCGTATTCTGGCCCCGCGTGGTGTCATGTTCCCTTTCCAAGTGCATTGACCCACTCTTGAGGTTCCCATTTGATGTCTTTTGACAAATGAAGATGGGAACTTATGTTTGTACATAGTTATATAAAAAAAGAAAAAAAAAACAACAAAAAAAACAACAAAAAAAAGAAGAAAAAGAAAAGAAAAAGAAAGGAAAAACAGAAGAAAAAAAAGTACAATAAAAGACTCCTTCAATGAGCATCGATTGTTGTGAGCCCCAACCCTTGTGTATTTGGGCTCCATTTCTTTCACGTATTTGTATCCCTTCCTTAGCATCTCACAGGTTTTGAGGGAATTCGGGTTTGTGTCCATCAACATGACCTTGAACTTCCCTTTGTACTTCATGTTGGTGAGATCTCTCCTTTTTATGCATAAATCCATGTAGTATTTTGCTCACATTCATTGAGGACAATGCATGAAGTAGGTGTGGGGGGGTGTTTTACGTGTGTACATAGTCGAGTCTTTTCTTTTGATTTCGTTTTCTTTTGTTTGCATTGTTAGGGTCATGTTAGTGTGCTGCATTTAATATCGATATATCTGCTTGCCATGATCCTTGGGTGACTTGTCTTCTTTTGCTTGCCTAGTGCTTCAAAAAATTTCACATTTCTTTCAAAATCTTCATGTGTTTTCGAAAGAAAATGTTTTGTGGGTTTTGTGTGTGTTTAGCATGTGCAAAACCGTTGAGAGGCAAAGTAAAAAGAAAGCTCCCAAAATTGTCTTGAACTTGATGCATTAGGATATCTAGTACGTGGCTTTAGGATTTATCGAGTCATTAGGATGCACCCCAGTTTTCCTTTGGGGGTGAGTAATCATAGGGTTTCAGTGCTCAAACATTCAAAGAAGTCCACCCTGAACCTAGTGAGTCAATAATTCGTGTTTGTTAATTTAGGAAGTTTGTTGTAGTCAATGACCCTCTTAATCTTGTTGTGAGACATTAGTGTAGGGGTTTTGGTTCATGTGTAGATAAGAAATAAGTGAGTAGATGTTCTCTCTTCTCGCACGGCTCCTATCACTCGGGAAAGTAGGTCTGAGGGGACTTTGTGCCTGGTGCTTTCGAGTCATCTGACTTGGGATGCGCCGACCGAACTCCCGTTACACGGGTGGTTGGGATTGCCCTATGTGGAGATTTGGGGAAAGGTGTACGTGATAGTGTATGTCCTCATGGGCAATGATGCACGAAACCTGACCCTGGGAGAATGAAGCTCCAACTAATAAAAAGAAAAAAAAATTGTGTGAAAATAAACAAAAAGAAAAAAATGGTAATGCAAATAAGAACCTTAATGGACCTTACACTTTGTATCACTTGAGGATCTTGAGGTTGTCCATGTCTTTTACTTAATTCCTTATTTAACTTGCATGAATGGTTCATTAAGTTAGGTGTGTGGACTGATTACCTATATAGAGTCGGCCCGTAGGATTACCGCATTCCATGATCGACAAAATAAGTCCAACGAGTCGTGTAGCTAGATTGATTAATGCATCTTGTTCGGATTTTGTGGGTATATCCGCTGAAAACCCTCAGGAGACAACACTCCTCCTCCTTGGCAACAAAGAGGTTTAACGGCTTGTTGCACGTGCTAAGTGCAACCGTGATTCCTACGAAAGTGAGTTAGGATTTCTTGTTTCTCGTTTGTTTTTCTCTTTCTTTGTTTTGCTCGAGACTAGCAAAAACTTAGGTGTGGGGGTATTTGATTGACATCATTTCATGCTCATATTTGTATCTTATATCCATTATCTTACACCTAAGCAATGCTACGTGACGAGTTTTATGTTTAGTTTTCAGGAATAAAGAGGTTTGAAGAGAAGAGCCATGAAAGGACCCAAAAGCTGGGAAAAAGGACTGAATGGTGAGATCTAGGGACCAAGATGCAAGGGAGAAGGACCTGAATGTAAGACAGAAGGACCTAAGAGCAAAACAGAATACTCCACACCATCATGGGGAGTATTTTACCAATTTTATTCGGGTCGGAGCTCCAACAAGTCGAGTAACCGCATTAAAGACCAACAATACCAGAAAGCAAAGCCCACAACAAATTCCAACACGATCCGACAATTTTGGACCGCCAATTGGCGGTCCATATTGCTCAGGATCCGTCGAAATTTCTCCTGGACTTGTATTAATGTTCGTTTAGGCTATTTTTGGTATTGGTTTAGTCCCACATCGGGGGATTGTCCCCGATTAGCTTTTTCCATGCTTATAAATAGAACTCTTCACCTTCCATTGTAATTACCCATTGTTTGGTGGCATTCTCTCTACTAAGGAGTAGCCTTGAAGCAATAACTCAAGGTGGAGAAGAATGCTGCCTTCAATGTGAGTCATTGTTAATAAAAGTTTATTTGTTTCTTTTAATCTTGTTTTGTTATGTTGTTTGTTTTGTGTGGGTTGCTTTACTTTGTTTAATCTCTTGTTTAGTAATTTTAGTATCTTAGTTAAATGTTTTCTTTACTTAGTCTAATCAGTAGTGTAATGAGTAGTGAGTAGTTTCATCCCCATTTGGGGGGTGGAGAAATATGTGATATAATCATGTAGTGTATTAAGTGTGTGTTATTTTTATCCCTTGAGCTTTAAATGATTTCCATAACCATCTAATGGGTTTTCACTCTTATCTTTGATATGCTAATGCTCTTGAATGAAGCTTAGCTTATGCTTTGATTAGTGGACCTATTTTATGGGGAATGATAAGGTTAGGATATGGATGAAGTTAATATTGGAAACACAATTTGTAGTGTATGTACTCTTGTTGCCTTTACCTTAGCTAATGTCTTGTATGTTTTAATGATGTAGTGAAATCTTAATTCATGTAGAGGCATAGTAGGGTATAGTCTTTATACTTGAGTTCATGTAGCTTCATTCCAATTATTGTCTTGTATGTTTTAATGATGTAGTCTTATCTTAATTCATGTAGAGGCAAAGTTGGATGTAGTTTTATGATTTCATGCACTACATGTTGTGAGGAGCTTAATGAACACACACACACTTCTTTATGTTCACATTATTTCTCTACCCCTTTGGGGTTTAGTTTTATTGCTTATCTTCATTTCCTTTTGCATTCTAGTTTAGCATTGTAGTGTAGTTTAGTGTAACCAATCCTTTTCTCCTTTCTTTACCCCTTGCCTTCGCACGAACCAAGTGTCGACACACCTCCCAGTGGACGACCCGTATTTGCCACCGCTTCAACGCGGCCGTGCACTTGCGGTTAAAAATAAAACGATCAATCAGCTATCCCCCTTATGATGCATTTGCAATCTATGCCATATTTCATATGCACTTACGCAACCCCTAATTCTATTATATTCACCCTCATTAAGGCCACAATACAAGATATTCATAATTTTCTTCATTTCGATTTCTTTCATTTTTGGTCTTGTAAGTGAATCCAATTCATCTTCATTTGGAGGTGTGTATGGATTTTGAAGAAACATCCAATACTTAAGGTCATTAGAAATTAGGAAAATCTTCATCATATTCTTCTAATAATCATAATTTGACCCATTTAGCAAAGGAGGTCAAGTTGTGCATAATCTTTCTATGTGATTAGATGAAGTAGAGGTCATGCTAAAAATACGATTAAGTAATGAATTTAGCTCACAAGGCTCTGATACTAAATGTTGGATTGTGTAGGTTATGGGTCCACAATACTAATCACAATTTTACACTAATTACCAACTTGTTTGATCTATCAAAGATATGCAGCAGAATTTAAAACTAAACAAGCAAGTAAAAGGAAGATAATGCAAACCACAATGGACACGGGGTTTTTACAGAGGTTCGCCCACCGCCTACGTCCTCTCTTGCAAGCTCCGCTTGACACTTCGAGCTCCGCTCACGACTTCACTATCCACTCCCCGTTCCGGGCCGGGAGAGAACGCCTTTTACAAAACAAGCACCGCAAACACCCTCGCTTGTTTGACTTTCTTCTCTCACAATCCGAGAGGAACACTTCGGGTTTTCACCGAAGTCCTTGCTTCTTCACAAACGAAAACTTGAGTGGAATACACTCTCTAACTTGAGCACACTTAGCTTATGATGTTGAATTGATCTTAAGTGTGGTAATTGGAGGCTTTAAGTGTTTGAGATTCTCTCTAATGTTTTGCACAAGTATGTAGTGGGAGAGTTTTGTTAAAATGTGGTTTACAACTCTTTATATAGGCATTAGAGAGAATAGATCCGTTGGGGGTTGATTGGGTGAGTGTTGGTGTAGGATACACAAAACAGAAACTCGCAGAACCCAATTCTAAGTTAATTCGGTCGACCGGATCGGTCTGAACGGTCGACCGTTTGGCAGTTTTGAACTCAGTTCGGTCGACCGGTTAGGTAACGGTCGACCGCCCAACGCTACGACTTAGGTACACTTAAGTGAACAATCGAACTCCGAAAGGGGTTCGGTCGACCGATTTGCACCAGGCACTTTGGGGTTGACAAATAATAATCAATTCGGTTGACCGACCTAAGGTCTTGCGGTCGACCGATTTTGTCCAGGAGGTTTGGGTTTGTCAAGAGACAGATATTCGGTCGACCGAACAAGGTCCTCGGTCGACCGATACATGAAATGTATTTGGGGTGTATTTGGTTAATACGAATACGACCGTTGGGTATAATACGACAAAATAAACGGTCGGAAAAATAAGTTCATACGGTCAACCGAAACCAGGCAGTGAAAACACAAATAAGGTAATTGTTCACTCGGTCGACCGAACGGTCTGTTACGGTCGACCGAATGTGGGCAGACTGTTAGGGTTTAGGTTTAGTGTTTTCCGGTCTAAGTTTGGGTGATCTATTGAAGTCCAAATTATGTGAAATTTCGTGTGTGACTTCTATAAGGAACCTAGTGTGTGTTTAAGTAGTTTTTAGCTCAAGTATGTTCAATTTACACAAGTTCCTAAGACTCAAAGAAATACAAAATACATGTCTTCAAATGAGCTTGATTACATGTCTTGATTTGATTTCCTTTCTTCCTTGAGTCTTGATCACCTGTAGAGGTTAGCACAAAGAAATATATATGCAATGCAACATGTGTACTACTCTACATGACCTTAATTAAGATTAGGTTGATTAAATCATCAAAACATAGATTAAGGCCAAAAAGCCAACATAGATATGTGATGGTATTCGGACAACAAATAAATACAAATAGACATTACATTCTGTATCAGATTTGTCAAGGGTTGGGATGACTTTTACAATATTATGAGTATTTGGATAAGTTCCAGCCTTTCTGGTTTTGTTTCTCCCACAAAAGGTATCATGAGTATTTGTCTTTCTCTAGATAAGAGTTATCCAACAGTTGGATAATACACAATTATCTTGTATCATCACTTATCCAGACATATATTACCCTACATTTTCCAAATCAGTATGATGTTTGCAAATATATAGGGTGTTTATATATATTCATCTGGATATAAATTAACAAGTTTATGAAACTGATTATTGGCAACAGATCGATGTCTGCCATTTAGATTTTCATATGCTTGTGTTTGCTAGACATGTCAGCAAATATTTGAACAAAATATATCATAATCAAATATCTGGATATACAATTGTTTAGATATATGTTGGTAATATGTCTACACCTACAAAAACTTGTATCATTACTATTTCAAACATATAAGTTACCAGTTAACTTGTATCAATATTCCATTTGCACACACTATTGTCCATTCCTATCCAGATATATTATTTTCTCTTGTGCTTGTGCTTGTTGGACATGTCCGGACTGAGCCAAATTTTGAGCTCATTTATCACTTCTCAACGTGGAATTGTGATATGTAATATCCAGACTACTATGTGTTACAAATTATAAGTGAGGGTTCAGTGTTTTGTTGATATCTGAACATTTATGTATTGAAATCTGAGATTTAATAAAATGATATCCGAGATTAGATTTACATTGACAATGTCCATATTTATATCTTGATTTATCATCGTACATTACAGTCCTCACCTTATGGATCAGATTTCCCAAGGGTTGGGATGACTTTTACAACCTTATATATGGATAAGTTCCAACCTTTTTGGTTTTGCTTATCCCAGAAAAGGTATCATGAGTAATTGTCTTTGTCTGAACATACATATATTAAACAGCTGGACAATACACAATTATCTTGTATCATCACTATCGAGACATATATTGAATGTGTTACTCTTTTGCTACTTTGTTAACTTGTCAACACCAAAAATTATTCAGATATATCTAATGTATTTGATCAGATATATCCACATAAATATCCAGATATACAAAATTATTGCAAAGCACCCAAACATCTATAGAACCTCAAAACATTTAATCCGAACATGTATAACATCATAAAAAAAGTAAACTCATCCAGACACAACATGTGGTTATACCAAAATGAACATTAAAAATATCAGATAAAATGTTTTCACAAAAAAAACAATAAACATATCAAATTTCGTAAAACTAAACAATTTTTTAAACAAATTTGGATATCTCACACACATCCGTACAAATATCCAGATATCAACGTATCAAATATCCAGATATCCATTATGTACTTATTCTTTCTCTCACACAATTTCTATCCAACAACCAATGCAATTTTATCCCGGACATGTCTCACAAAATCAATAACCACAAAAAAGGTTCTACTAAATAATCACAAACAAATATGTCCACAAGCCAAATGACGAGGATGAGGTTTTAGGATGATGAAAGTTGGAGGACACCGAAGGAGGAGGTCAGAAGAGGAGGACAGTGAGGAGGAGGCCGACGGATGGCACTGAAGGAAGACGCCGGAGGAGGATGAAGATCAGAGGAGACTGGAGGAGACCAGAGGAGGAGATCTGAGGAGACTGGAGGAGGTCACATGAGGAAGACGTCATAAGAGGTTGGTGGGAGGACGCCAGAGACAGAGGAGGAGGAGGTTGGAGGATACCGGAGGATGCTAGAAGAGGAGGAGGCCGGAGAACGCCGCAAGAGGAGGAGGTCAGAGGATGCTGGAGGACGCTAAAAGAGGAGGAGGTCAGAGGAAGAGGATGGTGGGAGGAGGGAGGAGGATGAGGAGGGAGGGAGGGAAGAGTGAGAAGGAAGTGAGTTTGAAATTTGAATTGGAATGTGAGAGAAAATGATTTATGTTAGTGGAATATTTATGGTTTAGACCTTAGTATTCTAAAATTTTTAATTAAAGTAATTTTTTTGCATAACTAAACACCTCCACTATTAGGAGTCCAATTTGGAACTCATATATCATTGCTCTTTTGGTAAAAATCGTTGATCATTGGCCTTCGTGAGTCTTCAAAGTAAAAACTTAAGGCTTCGTGGGCCTTAAGAACACCCATAACGATGTTTAGGCCCAAAACCGAAAAACACCACCACCATTACCAACAAAGACACGAACACACGATCTCGAACGTGACGTCCTTGCTTTGTGTTGTGTTTTTGTTCGAGCCAACAAAAAACAAAGTAACCAAAAGAAAAGAGAAGAAAAGCCCTCAACTCAATCAACTAAAACTAAACTCCTCGGACGGACCGTTCTGTTTCAGTCAAAGGAATCCACTCTCTCCTCTCTCTCTCTCCTCTCCAGGTGGAATAATTGGCTTCCAAATCAATCCCTTTTCCTTTTTCCCGCACACTTCCCACATCAATATTATTCCCCTTCTGATCTCCTTCTCCTGTACTCGAACACAATCCATCAATCATTGTTTCGCTCGATGTGATCTCCGGGTTGTTGTTTCTGTTTTCTTTTTCTATTTTCCTTCTGGGTTTGGTTTGGTTTGCCGTATTTAGATCTCTGTCGGTTCTTTGCTTTTTTGGGCGATTTGGGTCGGTTTTCGATCCTCAAATCCCTCTGTCTCTGGGGGTTTTGGACTGATCTGTCACACCCCTCTATTGGGGTCTTTGTTGGTCACTGCCTTCGAGCCTTGGCTTTGTTTTTATTTTTGCTTCTTTGTTAGGGTTTTTTGGGGGTATTTTTTCTTCGTCGGTCGTCCAAAGCTGTCGCCTTTAGGCGATTCCAGCATTGGGCCTTCTTAAGGTTGCTCCAAAGGTGAGATTTTCGATGGAAATATTTCATCGTTGAAAGTTTTCCCCCCTTGTTTTTGTGATTTTTGATGGTGTTTTTTGTGCTCTTTTTGTTGTTAGGATTTGGTTTGGGGATGGCTGGAAGTGGTGAGAATATTCCCAACATGGGGGAATGGATGCCTCCGACCCCCCGAACTCAGGCGTTTCTGTCGAGCTTTCTCGGGGAGGATCTGTTACAAGGGAATGGGAATGAGCTGCCTTTGACAGTGGAAGAAGGGCAGAACCAGCCATGCGGTGGTGACTCTTCAGACAAGATTGATTGTGTTGGAATCGCGGATTCTGTTGTTACCAATGCTGAGTCGAGTGCGATTGGTATCCTGAGGCCCGAATTCAAAGGTGGTCTTGCTGAGAGAATGGCGGCGAGAGCCGGATTCAATGCTCCGAAGCTTAACACTTCGGAAATCAGGTCTGCTGCCAGTTTGGGGTCTACGCCTCCGCCAGCCGATGGGCAGTTTCAGCGAATACCACTATCTCCTGGTCTTAGTCCGTCGACATTTCTCGATTCGCCTGTTTTTTTGTGGAACTCTCTGGTAAGGTTCTGCTGTTGGTATTATTGGTACCAATCTGGTTCAAATATTTAATGCATGTTGTGAAACTGTACTGACTTGCAAGATAATCTTGTTTGATCTAAATAAGGAAATAGGGTTTTTGGCAGTAATGGGCATTCATTAGTATTGCATTTGTACCTTCTAAAGGTTTCTCCTCAAATGTGTCCTCAGCTTAAGTAGATTATTGTATTGCTGGATTTTATATATCTGGAAATGGTAATCATTATTTGTCAAGTTTATAGCCATTATATTCCTAATTTGCTCATCCGTACAGCCCTAAACCTTCCAGTCGATATATTCCATACTTCTGTGCAGTAGCATTACGATCAAATCTTTGTGCTTTTGCATCGTCTTATTGGTTTGAATTGCAAACCACTCACTTAATTAGTGAGGACTATGCTGAGGACATGTTTGGACTCTTTCAGCTTTTGCAAAAAGTCCACACTGATGGCGATTATGTGGTGTGATGTGAATGTTGATTCCTTATGGGTCCTACGTTCTTTAGATTCACTAGTTTAGTTGCTAAAAGAATAGGTCTTCTCCAATTATTGTTTATAGTAACGACATATGCTTTATTAAGCTACTTATCAAAAAATGTGCATGTGCATCCAATGTTCAGGTACTGAGTATGCAACCTTGTGCAACCAAGTGTTCCATGGTCGCATAGTCGAATGATATGCGGTCGCCCAACTGTAATTTATTTATTTTTAATTTTTATATGTTGATGTATGTTGATGTTTTATACGAGAAAAATATCAAAAAATTGAAAAAGGGGAAAATCATGACAAATTAGGAAAAACAGGAAAAATAGGAGAAACCTCAAGGAGATAAGGGACTATATATAAAATACCAAAGATGATTGGGCTTTAACAGAACATCCAGTTTCTCGGTGCCATTGTCTCACTGGAAGTCTCGTGTACTCACCAAACCACTAGGTATATTGTAATTGAATAACTTTCAACTACTACAAGGAAATAAGATAAATTTAGAGTCTTACACATAGCACACCAAATAAACACACTAACAATCAAACACAAGTAGTAGCTAAGGTATATATGCCATATATGACAGTAGTAGGCAGTAGTTGTGATTGACGTCTACAATGGAACTGTTTGATCCTTAATCCACTGAGGTACATTAAAGTCAAGATCATCCTCTACGTTGTTGGAATCTTCTGAGTCATCGGGGTTCTCATGATATGTGTCATCTTCCTCAGTTTCCTCATCGTCTGTACCTACAAATTCCTCATCTATGCTTCGAACCGGCACCGGCACCGCTGCTGAAGTGCATGCCTTATGGCGATTTCTGAAGTTGAAGTCCTCCACAGCAGTTTGTAGAATGAACTACGGGACGTGGGGCAAGAGATGAACTACTACCACGACCTCAATTGGAACCCGAACCGGCCCGGTGCACATGCCGCACAATACGACCGCACATTGCCAATTGGCCCAACGGCTAGTTGGCCCAACTAGCCATTGGGCATGTGCGACTGCACAAGCCGCATAACGGCCGCACAACTCTCACCCTTTTGGGTGCAACTATTCGAGGGTCGCATATGCGACCCCTGCCGATCCGCTCGCACTGTGCGGCCGCATACCGTACCGAGTATGCGGCCGCACATTAAAACCTTGTGTGAATCTTTGCTGTAACGTTAATCTCACAGAAAACCTACCTCTGGCTGTAGGTATTTGTGGTTTCGCTTAGGGTTAATTGCAACTATGGACGTGATAGAGATTTTTTTATTAATACAAACTCCATAGGAAAATTTATACCTATCTTATATCAGGAAGACATGATTCCCTATCCACTAAAGTACTACGAAATAATTGGTCCAGAGGTACTCAAGAAATCTGTTATTTGCAAAATTGAGTTGGTAGTTGGTGATTCAACGTAGTGAACTACAATTTCTGTTGTATAACCATCCTGGCATTCCTCTTTTGTTACTCATTAACAATAAAGTGATAAATTGTTAATGATTAAAAACCAAATAAAGTGAAATTCATGGATATATGCATTTTTTGCCACACAGACTACCTATTTTGTCCCTGCAGTATATTTATGCTGTTAACAGGTTTGTTATTGGGAAAAAACAGATTGTGTTTGAATGTTTGAACTTTCAAGTTCTGCTTGTAGATATAGAAATTTATGCACAGCTTAATGTTCCTGTTCTCTAGAGTCAAATCACAGTTAAAACCTGAGTTATTACTAAAATCTCAGTAGCATTTTGTTTGATTTCTGACTTTCCAGTCTTACCATGCAGGCCCAACCATCTCCAACAACGGGAAAATTTCCTCTGGGACAATTCAATAGTGTAAACTCATTTACACCCTCCGAATTCTCTGACAAAAATAAAGATTCGTCATTTTCAGATAATGACATGAAACAATTTGTATTCAAGCCTCACTTAGAGTCAAGCTCTTCATATTTACCAAGTGCCATGAACCAAGTAATGTGTTCAACTTTTTCAGTTTTTATGATGTTGTTGACTATAAGAAATGACCATCTTATATTAATTTTTTTGTATCTTCAGGCTTCACTTGAGGATTGATTTTACAAAATTTGATCATTTGTAATGATGATATCCAAATGCTCAATCTCAAAATTTATGTTCTACTACAAAAAATACAAAATAATAATAATTTAGGTTCTACTATAATGCTTGGAACATCATAATTATGTTGATAATCATAGGTCAATGTTATAGCATTCATGAGTGATTTCAAGATATGTTTAATCCCCGAAAATCAAAATTTTAATCTACATCTTTTCATCTGCCATACTAACTAAACTGAAGTTTATCAATCATCTATGCAGCTTCAAATTTTCTTCAAAAGTGAAGATCAATTATCTTCAAAAGAGTCTTCAGGATCACTGTATATAATCTTTGGATATTATTTTTTTCTTGTTTCATTCTATTCTGTATTTCATTCACTTTGATTTTATTTCCATCTTTCCCCGTTGCCTGGTTCCTTTAGTAACTCAGGTTCAATCCTAGAAAAGTTGACAAATCTTCAGGATTATTGTTATTGTCAACATTTTCGTGCAGATTTTAGTTGCTAAGAGACGTATTGTGCCCTGTTGGCCTTTTATGACTTTCTTCGTATCTGACAGAATTTACAACATAATATTTGATATCCCTTTATTTTAGTATGTCAGCAACATATCATCTAGCTACTCCTATCAAACCTGTAAATTGTAATTCTATTTGTATGTTCTATTAATAAATAATTTAAAATAAATATATAAAAAATGCCTTAATTTTGTCATGCTTATTCTTGATTGTGTCGTGTCGCTTCTCGCAGGGTGTGCATGGGATACCTACATGCCATCATGCTTTCCCCCTATCATCTCTTGTGGTTTAATCTGTCTTGTAATAAATATTCAGACCGCCAGAAATTCAAATGCATCCTCCTAAATCTGGGTGCACACTGCTTTGTTTTATATGGTTTAATTTCTTGTTTCTCCCGAGCAGTTGATTTGTAGAGCTTCCATGATTGCTATTTTTCCAACATCTTAGTCTATGGTCTTTCAGTAGTACACTTGTTTCCAATGCTAGAACTCTTCAGTCGTGCTCATTTTTATCATAGAAGATGCTCAATCTTGCTCTTTTTTGTGGTTTTCGTCGTACAAAAGAGCCTTCCTCCAAGGGAATCTTCCACTGGACAACAAGAGCAATCTCCAGAAATCTCTAGTCAACCTGGAAGTCTAGATGTTCAACCTCAAAGCATGCAAGATAATAACCCTCAACCTGGTGGTAATTCCGAACCACCTCACCCCAAAGACCAGTCTCCTGATTTTACATTCAACCACAAACCTACTGATTCTGCCTTGGGTAGTGAGAGCTCACCCCCTCCTGTCGACCAACCTGAGGAAGGAGAGCAGAAAGAATATTCTTCCTCGGTGGCAACTGGCCAACCATCCGAGGATGGTTACAACTGGAGAAAATACGGACAGAAACAAGTGAAAGGGAGTGAATTTCCACGTAGCTATTACAAGTGTACTCATCCAAATTGTGTCGTAAAGAAGAAGGTGGAGCGTTCTCCCGAGGGCCATGTTACTGAGATTATCTACAAAGGGACTCACAACCATAGCAAGCCGCCTCTGAATCGTCGAGTGGTTCCTTTGGCTTCACATCAATTTGGTGAAATGCAGCTTGATGGTGCTGAGAATCTCGTCACACAACATGACTCGAACAGAGGAACAATGTGGGGAGGCTCGTCGAATGGAACAACCGGACTTGACTGGAGGAATGATGGCGTAGAGGCACCTCCCTCTTCTCTGCCACTTGAGCTCTGTGATACGTCTATTTCTATGCACCCTCAAGGGGCTCCACCATTTGAGTCTGCTGATATTGTCGATGTTTCATCTGCTGTGTCAAATGATGAGGATGATGACAAAGTGACACATGCAAGTGCATTTCTGGGTGTTGATGGCGAAGGAGAAGAAACTGAGTCTAAGAAGAGGTTACTTTCTATTGTTTTGGTGGTCAGAATTGCTAGTTTAGTTATTTTTGTTATTTGAAATTTGTTATTTTTTTATGTTATCTTTCAGAAAGATGGAAGCTGCGGTGATGGATGTGAGTACAGCTTCGAGAGCTGTCCGTGAGCCAAGAGTTGTTGTTCAGACCACTAGCGAGGTTGACATACTTGATGATGGATATCGCTGGCGTAAATATGGCCAGAAAGTTGTCAAAGGAAATCCAAATCCAAGGTATGCAGCCAAGTTAAGACTTTCCAATAAAAACAGCCATGAGCCATGTTTAAGAAACTTTTTAGAAAGGTATTTTGCAAGATTTACACTTCTCTTCGCTGCATAAATAAATAATGAAAATCATTACATGCTTACCTGATAATCAAACTTGCATGATTGGAGAAGGTGCTATATTGGCATATCAATGAATTGGATATTTTTTAATATGCAGGAGCTACTATAAGTGCACTAGTGCAGGTTGT
Source organism: Triglochin maritima (assembly GCA_963682175.1). Taxonomy (NCBI): domain Eukaryota; kingdom Viridiplantae; phylum Streptophyta; class Magnoliopsida; order Alismatales; family Juncaginaceae; genus Triglochin; species Triglochin maritima. The sequence continues at coordinate 11,961,049 of OY821785.1, forward strand.
ACTGTTCGAAAGCACGTTGAGAGGGCATCACATGATCTTAAAGCAGTGATCACTACTTACGAAGGAAAGCACAATCATGACGTTCCGGCGGCAAGAAATAGTAGCCATTCAAGTAATGTGCCATCAAATACTTCTGCCAGCATGCCCGTCCAGTCACACAACATCCACCGAAGGCCAGAGCCTCCTCAAATGCAGGAAAATTTTGCAAGGTATGATGCACAGGCTAATTTCAGAATGCCTCCAAGGGACCAACTAGGACCATCTGGAGCCTTTCAATTTGGTTTGTCGCAACCGAACCTCAATGGCCTAGCAATGGCAGGGCTGGTCCCTGGTGCCCAGATGAAGATGCACCCTCAAGTACATTCCTCCTATATGGGAGAACATCCGATTGGCGAGCCAGGGTTTATGATACCAAAAGGAGAACCAAAGGAGGAAACTATGGCGGAGTCGAGCCTTCCCATGCCCAACGGGGCGGCGTTTTACCAACAGATGATTGGAAGGTTGCCTCTAGGACCTCAGATGTAAGTAAAAAAGATACTTCCAAGTGCTGTTTTGTTCTGGTTTTTTATTATACTGAAAAGAAGCAAAGAGACTTGTCATAAAGTTGAAAAAGTCGATGGTGATGATATGTATAAGGAAAAGAGTTGCGATCTGATGGAAATTGTCATTGTGGGAGATCAGGTTGGCAAACAAATATTTGATATGAAATTTGAAAGAAACATGTTTTTTTCATTTATTTAACAACTTATTCAGTTCTCAGGAATCTGTTTATTGTTTCTAATGTTGCGGTTCCAGATCTCAAAAACATCATTTCATGATGTATATGTTCAGTTCTTTTGCCTCCAAGATGGTGGGGGAAGTGTAGTACTTTTTTAGGCTTTGTAAGCCGAAGTAGTTTGGGATTAAAGACTTTATTGTTGTTGAAAGCCAAAGCAGAAAGCAGTCTACAAATTCTCAGGCACAAGTCAGACGATATGAAAGTGTTTATACTTCGAAATCTTATTTTCAGGTGAGATTATGGTGAACGTACATAAATTGGCGTTCTTGACATTAAGCCATGATCTCATTTCTCAAGCACAAGTTTTCAATATTATGCTATTATCTCATTTTTCAAATGTGCAAATACCAAAAGAAGAAGAAATACAGGTGATCGATTAAGCTATCTCAGATTGTCATTGAATGTCAATCGTTTGCTTAAAATGATCCATCGTCCTTCTCTAAGCATGTTCCACGTCAAACTATAGTATTGCTTCTATTTGAATGATACGAAGAGCATCTTAAATATGAATTTTTATTTTTATGTTTTTGACTTGATGACTTACCAAGTTGGGCGTGAACTAAGAATATCATGTGTGTCAATAGTTTGATTGAGTTTGTTAGCTATTTAAACATAATGTGTTTCAAAGATATTTAAAATAAAATAGTGTAACCTGTATATTAACCCCACTGACCACTAAATTTGGTGCGGTTACGTCAGTTTGTCCTCCCCTTTCACAAAAAGGAAAAAAGAATGGTTTAGCTACTAGCTATCTGAACGACAAATGGAACATAAACAAGTTAAAACAAAACGAGGAAATGAACCTCGTTTCAATGTTCGGCTCGTTTATGCGACAATTGATTTCAAACAATGTATATATGTTAAACACAAACTAAGATAAAAGAGCTTGATTCTAACAAATGTTATGACACCAAATGTGGCTCTCCAACGGGAATACAATAACTTGCAAAGGAAATTATTAATGGACGCGCACATCACGGATGCTACCCATTTGACTGTTGATGTGGCTGCTGGTGTAGAACTTATCAACATTTATTTTAAGATTTCTCAAACGCGTGGATGATGTGACTATCAATACACCAGTTCCATTCCAAACCCAGTTTTAAATACTTACAATCTACCATCATTCTTTCCTCTTCCCTCTCCCCAAACTATCACATTCTCTCTTCCCTATTCCTGTGCGGAAAGAGTCTCCAAAAAAGGGGTGCCTCCAAGGGAATACGAGCGTCCTGTCGAGGCCAACATCAAACTCGGGAGGGCGTCTCCAGGAGTCGTAATTGCTATAGATGGTGATGGATGTGGGAGGAAAGGGAGAAGGAGAGCGGGGCAGTAGCGAGCTCAGAGATGGTAAAGGGATCGAGGGGATTTTGGGGGAGTGGTGTGGATGCGGGAGTTTTGAGGTTGTGGATGTGAGAGGTTTGGACTCAAGTTTGAAAGAACAGACTCGTGGTGCTCCATTTTATGGAGATGGAGAAACCAGTTGCTCAATAATTCCAGGAGAAATACAAGATGTTGGAATGTGTTGAGTGGTGTCGTCCCGAGTTTGGAAGAAACGCTTGTAAAGGATTGGACACGCTTGGAATGATTGTTAGGTTAGGTGTGTGAAATCCTAAGCCCAATTAGTGGGCTAAGGGTGATTAGAGAGGGTAGGTGGAGGTTTGACTTGGGAAGAGAGAGAAGGGATGGTGAGGGATGGTGGTGGTGGGCGCGAGGTGAGGGAGGGAATGGTTGGGTGTGTTGTGTTGGTGTGTGTGTTTTGTTTTAAAAACAAACTTATCTCACTCCTCCATTCTTCTTCTCCAATTCCTTCTCTCTCACCAAACTCATCTCAATCTCTTCCCCAAGGTGTTGCCGACGGTGTGGTGAGCGGTGGTAGAATACCCAGCGTGTGGTGGTGTGCGGTGAGCGGGAAGACGTGTGCTTGGAGGATCGCAGGCGGCGGCTGTTGGGGGTCTGGTGTGCCAGGGGCGGGCTTGCGAGAGCGGAGCTCCGACGTGTTTTCATCCACCTAAGAGGTATGCCAAGTTCAATAGTTGTATTTTGCTCACACTAGTGGGTGTGGGGTTTGGCAGATCGCCGGAGGTCAGAGACATTGTTGGCGACAAGGGTAGCAAGTTAAATCTAGCTTCGTTAGGTAGTTTCCAGCCAACGGTCGACCGAAGCCTTTGGGCGGTCGACCGAATGTAGCATAATTCCTGATCTTAACCAACACATGTCGAATGATGTCTTGCGGTGGTCGACCGGTTGTGCTTATGCTGGTGGGTCGGAAGAGTGCCTGTTGTTTTTCAGTCGGATGAACCTTCTTGTGTTCGACCGTTACTTTGTGGACTGGTATGGACAGAGTGTGGACCATCTAAATGGTCGACCTCTCTTGAATCTCATCTGACCGATAGTTTATTAAGTATTTTGAATGTTAGGTTGACATATTAATGTTGGGTCGATCAATTAGATGTTGGTTCAACCGATTATGACTTGATGATTATAGGAAAGACCCTGATATTTTCGGTCGAACGAGGCCCTTAGCCGTTCGACCGTTGCCTTGATTTTGACTTAGAAATAGTCTGACTTTGACCATCTAGCGGTCGACCTATTTATGCCATTTGTTCGATCGTTAGGTCTTTAGTCATGAGTCCAAAGTTCGACCGTTACATACGTCTGTTCGACCGACCCCTTGAGGAGTGGTCGACTAGTTTGCCTTTTTCGCTCGATCGTTTGGGCCCAGGACTGTCTTTGTCCTTCTGGAGTGTCAACTCTGTCCACGGAAACCTGTGTCCTCGCCCAAAGCGTGGGCCGGGAGATGATAATGGGTGCGTTGATCGTGTCTGCCTAGGGACCACCGTGTGGAAGAGTGTGAGACACTCGGGACTGTAGGATTTCGTGTCCATATGTATGTGTATATTTTAATTTTTTTTAATACAAACATACATGATTGATTTCATATTTTCATTGATTTTATATATATGTATATGTTTATTCTAATATTATGCATTCCTACACATATTAAAATAAACAAAATATAGAGGATCATACCCAAATGTTCTCTAAAACGTTTTAGAAGATTTGGTGTTCCGTTTCTCGTCGAATCACCCGCCGATTCGCCTCTAAGTGTTCACCAAACTCTAAACAAGATTAGAGAGAAATGAGCTAGCCAATCAATCGCTAATTAAGCTTAGAATCTAACTAATAACCCTTCTAAAAGCTCCTGAGATTTTAATCTCCAAAACTTAAAACTATTAAGGGAATTTTCGTGATGATTAAGGGGAGATTAGGTAGAGAGAATTTTGCATTAATTCTTATGAAACAAGTAGGGTGAGAGGATTTATTTATAGCCTCCCAAATCACCCACATCAAGAATTATTCTGTAGCCACGATCTCTTGCTTTTTCTCTCCTAAAATTAATCCCAACTTGCGACATAAGCATCCTAAAAACGTTTGATCAAATCTGGAATTAATCCAACCCATGATCTAATTATTTTCTTAATAATTCAGGCAGAAATCGTGATCTCACCATGTCGCATGTGAAATGAATGAGTCTCCGGTCTCCAACACTCGACCATCGCCTCCAGCAAGGTATGATCTAACTGAACTCGGCCCAACCGAGTGACTGTGTCAAACCTTGCCATATTTAGCAGAAACAACATCCTCTCATCAGTGATCTGCCATTCGTTGAGCTTCGATCCATGCTCAACGCATTTTACACCATCAACATCCTTCTGCATAAATTTAGATAAATGTCAGAATATTGAAACTCACGTGCAAATATTTAACTTGAAAACGTAAAATGCATACAAAATCTTTGAACAAGTCAGACTTGTGGTTGGCCTGCAAAACCAACACCGATCTGTCTACCGGACCCTGTGAAGCGTAGCTACCTCTAACTGAACCAGTACTGGAACCACCAAAATTCATCTGTACATAACACGTTAAAAAGTGAGATGGTTGTTCTTCATTACTAACTACTTAAAAAGTTGAGAATACTATAATGTTTTAGAAATTACCTCAATCGAGTGTAGTAGCAAACGACTGTAAACGTCGAACAATTTCTCCAATAAAATCAACTACAATAAACAACGTTACGAATCATGTCAGAGATTTTTTTAAAATTTTAACAGAACCACCCCTATACATTTAAACTCACACACATTTAAACTCAAATAAATCATTTTTAAGTTTATATTCATTCAAATTAACATACATTCAAACCAAAATAACAACAAAAATTCTAATTTTAATCGCAATAATCAAACTTAAATTCAACTATTTTTAAGATTACTACCGTAGACCTACAATCAACAAAACTAAAATCAATAATAAACTAACAAACAAGAAATAAAACGTTTTGCTTAAAAATCCAAAATCGAAATCGAGTTTACACCAACAAAAACACTACAATCATACATAAAACAACAATGTATATCATCCTAATACATAAAAAATGCAAGAAAACGGTGGAAAGCGAAAAAAATCGAAAGCCTAATCTTAAAAATGCTAGAACTCGGCGGATGGGGAGAGGGGGGCGTCAGACTGCTTTTATAGCCCGAAGGAACTCGGCGTTTGTAACGCCGAGTTCACTTTTTTTTAAGTGAACTCGGCGTTACGAACGCCGAGTTCTTCCTTTAGAAATCGACATCTAGGATGCCAAGTTCTATTTAAGAAACTGTTCTCCTGGCGCGTCAACTGTCTCATGCACGATCTGAGCGTCAGGAGAAGTTTCTTAAATAGAACTCGGCACTCCCAGTGTCGAGTTCTATTTGAATCACCTCCTGAGTGAAAATTTTCAAGTGTTAGCCAATAAAGAACCAAAAAGAACTCGATATCACTCATGTCGAGTTCTCTATGCACAAAAAACAAAATCCGCCGCCGCCACGTGTCACTACGTGGTGGCAGCGGGTCTAGTTTGATAAATACTTTTGATGGAGATCTATTTTGGCAAATATTTTTTTAAAAAAAAAATATTTTGAAATTTTTTCCTTATTTTTATCGGGAATCATAAATTGTTGATTTAAAAATTCACAAATCGTGATTCTCATTTATGGGATGATTACTCCGTGACGCGCAGTGTCCATGTATCAGCACCCACCTGCGAATACTATCCTCGAGCGTCCTTCAACGAAGTCGTAGCTTCCATTGAAGAGTCACATTGTAAGCAAGCAAAGCTAGCCTGTAAGGCGACGAAGAAATGACACCGATTTGATGCTGGCAACTGGTTGGTGGAATAATCAGTTTTTCTTCTTTTTTTTTGCAAAAAAGAAGTTATATTATTACAACTTCCGGATATTGTATGGTCTAATGTCACTCTTAAGGAGTGAACCCGTGACCTTTGACGCATCAAGTAAAAGGTTCATAATTAGTTTGCCCTAGCCATTTTGTTGTGTCTAACAATGAGTTGCAAATTCAAGTCCGTGATTTGAGTCACGGTCAATCATTATGTCAAACGGACTCGGACTATGTTTGAGCCGAATCGCAACCGTCTGAGCAGATCGGATTAGGATCAATTTTTCTTGGTCGTGAGGATTGTAGTACTTGATTTGCATCCATTTGTGGAAACTCAAAAAATCTTGTAACGCTCCGTATGTATGAAACAATAAATAAAAAAGTTAGGATTTGTCTCAGTAACTCTTTTCTCCCGTCAAATCGCTAATTTTCTCTATCTTGATCACCGCTGCTACGGAAGTTTTAAGGCCAATTGCCTCAGATATGAGCCTTGCAGACATAAGGGCTTGACCTGCCATACGATATGATTTACCAGTTCTAGGATTTGCTTTAATGGAGAACAAAAGGGTATAATTACATAATTTGATACTTTAGTGTGTTCAATAGTTCATGATGATAAGAGATGCTCATTTGAGTATTTTTTTTCATCAGCTGTCTGGAATATATACAAACCCAATACTAGACTGAAAATTTTCATGAAAGTAAAGCATGATCAATGACAATTGCAAGAGGGAAACTTCAATTAAAAACAAAACCTGTCAACCTGTTATCCAAGGTGTAGTAGTGCGAGTTAAGTAATCAACCGCAAGCTGCAAAAATATCCCGCAACTGGAATGATGAGTATATAATCTAAATTCTAAACTGTAACACAACTCGGCTAGTTTACATAAAGTTTTCAAAAACTCATAATCCGGTAATGATAGGTCCAACATTTAAGGGATCTTAGAAGTTACAACAGAACAATTTTCTTTACCTTTTCAAATGGTTAAAGTCGAAACATGTATACATAATATGGCACAAAAAATGTTAGCCAAAAAGTTACAGCACTTCGAAAATTGTTCAATAAGGATACCAGAAGCCAACGAAACAGAGCTCCAAATATTGAGCTGTACCTACCATTTTCTTTACAACTTCAGCAGCATTCTATTTGCCGCTTCCAAATTCTTCTGATGATAATCATAAAGCAGTTAAGCTGAAGATTGTTGTCGCATTTCATCTTTTACCGTCTTCAACAAAAAACTCTTGAGATGCATAGCAGAAATCCATGACTTCCTGAGCTTGGCAGATATTATATTTTCCATGAGGGCAACATGTCAAAATCATCGTGGAATCTCATTGCAGATTTGTAAATGATTCGAATTCCCATGAGTCCCATGAGCTGTCCAAATGAATGCGTGTAATTGAGATTATCAGTTCCATGATCTCCAGCAAATAGTCAGCTTATACTTGAGCATTTCAACGATTTCAGAAATTCGCATGCTGACATTTTTTTAATTCACTCTCAATCTTACACGAGACTTAAAGCAAAGTACCACCTCTCAGTTTTGTCGTTCAGATTCAACAGATTCATCAGCTTCCTCTTTTCTCTTTTTGTACAGAGACAAGTGTTTGTGATATTCCTCCAGCTCCCACTCAAGATCCTCAATATACTGGCCAGTGTGCTCAAGAGACTGCTCGTATTTGTATTTTTCCAAGGCCTGGAAGAGAAACAATTTGTTTATAAGTTGCGAAGGCAATGCTCTCTAAGAATGTAACATTGATAAGGTTTATCATCTTAAAATTAGTCTAAACAAGATGTAAGATGAGGGGCAAAAAGGAAACCACCAAAAAAACTGAGCATCTTTTAGACCCTCCTCAAAAGGTTAAAAATACACATATACCTTAAATTGGTAATTTAAAATATACATATATCTTCAATCCTTACCATTTACATGTATATACTCTTTTTTTGTTTTATTCTGCTAAAGACATTGAGTAAGATTAATTGAATCTTCTCTACCAACCTATCCCCATTTTCTGTCCAGACTCATTTTTTCACGACAAGTTAAATCACCATTGAGAAATAACAGTCATCGACAAGTTATAAACTTATATGTATAAAAAAATTAAAACACTAAATAAAAATTCAACTTTTGCTCGAATGATAAATACTTGATCATTTGAGAAAAAAGTAGCAGCAACAAGTAATAAGAAAAGCATCTAAGACAAAGCAAGATGACAAAAGTATGTAGAAATGCATATTAAAGATTTCAAAGGTGTAATTTCTTGGTAGCATGAAATTCTGGTTTCTGAATTTTTTTACCTTCTATGATAGTTAAACCCTAGGATGTGATGTGCTTCCTCGGGGTCACCATCATTATTTCAAAACCAAGGATCTACAGCCAGCTAACCACAGTTATTAGCATGACTAGTACCAGAAATATCCAAAGCATCGACATCAGAATATCAGATCTTCTAATTAGCGAGACGACTTCAATATTTTCTAGCAGCAACAATTTTATCATTTACCATTACCGAGTAAATCACTTAAGTAGCATAATTACTTCATTATTTTATATGTTTAGAGTAGCAAACTAATTAAAGCAACACACCAATCTTGAACTTTGAGGTTTTAACCTTAAATCAGATGCTCAATTGCCAATCGGTAGGATCCTCAACTTGGCGTAACTTTCATCAAATGAATATCAGAATATCATACATCAGCCTCAAGCCAGTTCCTTGTTGATAACACTCATCCCTATTTCATCCCCGTCAAATCAAATATCCTGAATTTACAACATATTGTCCATCACGTCCATCCTTTATCAGGATTTTAAGATGCAATATCATGAAAGATCAGATTCAAATATCCATCACTGGTATTGCTTTTAAGGTACTAAAACCTGTTGATACAATTACAAATATGATCATGTAATACAGTGGGTTACATATGTCGAATAAATATTCCATAAGGATCCAGATAAAGCCAACATACAAAAACATGTAAAGGAAAACAAGAAACGAAGGAACATGAATCAGAAACGACCTCATAGACGAGCCGTCGGAAGGCGACTTGCCTCAGAGAAAATATCGGCCCACATACCAGTGCGTTTGATGGTCTGCCGGTTTTCTCCCAGGATAGAACGGTCTCACCGTCGAACAGGCGCACACCGGAGTCGACGGACCACGAAAGCAGCGCGAAACCTCGCAAGAATCAGACGGTGAACAACTTTGGATTCGGGGAAGGGAAATCGCCGGAGAATGACGGTTTCCGTAGAGATGATGGGAAAATAGAACGTGTATATTTTTAGGAGGAAACTGTCATGATATATATATGTATTTATTCTTGTAACCGTCAAGGACTTAATTGCAAAAACAATTACCTTGAGGTCCAAAATAAATACACCCATCACCTTGAGGCTAAAACCTCTAATTTCCCCCAAATCCCCCGCTGCCACGTCACGTCACGCCACGCCACGCCACGCCTCGCCCGACCCGGACCGGGACGGGACAAGCGCGCGCGCGCGTGTGGAGAATTCTCTCCTCCTCTCTTTCCACCTACAAAGTGACAAGTGAATAGTATGTTTATCAACATCCTTCAACTTGTTAGCTTTACCAATGTGGGACTAAAAAGTAGAGGTGAGCACATGGCACATGGGGCAATAGTTCTCATCTTCATCTCAACATTGGATTTCTTCAATTGAGCTATTCATGGGCCTAGCCCAAACTCAATATTCCAACAAAACCTTCTAGTTCTCTTAGTAAGCAGTGATAGAGAAACAATAAATTTGTAAAACCATGGGGAATTGAGGATCGTGTCTTTACTCTTACAAAATTATTTTCAAATCACTGCCAACACATCATGAATTCTAGCCATTTTAGGTGCCTCTTTATCTCATAACTATTTTGTTCACATCTTTACCCAATGTCCCAAAGAACATTTGCAATACGAAGACTTACACTTCCACACCAAGTCTTCGACTTTTATCTAAATATGTTGCTATAATAAGATAAAACTACAACTACGACTTTCTTGATGAGTTTGGATTCAATCTCATGCCTTCCCATTGCATACCAACCTCAATAAAGACTACATAGATATTAGTAGGTGGCTACAAAAAAAGCATATATTATGCATGAATGCGTAAAACAAATCAGAGGTATTAATGCCTACAATACCTTGTTCTTAGATAATGTGTCAGGAGGAGACATGACTCCTGGACATGGCTGCACATAGTTCTTCCCACGGTAGAATATGATTGTATTATTAACCTTAATATCAATTATGGTGCCATTACTTAGGCGAGCTAGCTCTTCAGCAAACTGATGCACTTGACCTGGTCTGCAAGGTCTACAAACTACTTTAACTGTTTCATGCTTCTTCCAATGGAGGTGCATGTTTAAGACCACACCTCCAAAAACTCCTCTCCTCCCCACGTTAACATAATTCTTTTTCTTCTCGCTAGTCTTATGAACATTGTGTAATTGAGCATACATACTTGAGCTAAAATCAACTCAAACACACTAGGTTCCCTACAGAAGTCACACACAAATTTTCACATCAATTGTACTTCAATAGATCACCCAAACGTACACCGAAAAACACTAAAACTAAACCTGAACTGTCTGCCTACATTCAGTCAACTGAGTGATCAATTATCCTGTAGTGTTTTTAACTGCCAACAGTCAGTCGATCGTGCATGCGCTTTTCGGTAGACCGAATCAAGATAATTTTTGACCGTTAGACTTGTCGTATTATACCAACGGTCGTATTCGAATTATTCACAAATACCCCAAAATACATAATTGCTTATCGGTCCATCGTGAACCTATTCGGTCGACCGAACTTAAAGTGTCTCCAAATTGTGCAACTGCCTGGACGTTTTCGGTCCACCGAAGACTTTGGATCGGTCGACCGAACTTGATCATTTTCGTCAACCCCGTAGAGCCTGTTAGATTTCGGTCGACCGAGTCCTATTTGGTGTTCGACCGTTAACCTTTTAAGATAAAAAATTTCTTCTAGGGTTAAACTTTCCGGATCATGTATTTCCTTTAGAGCTTTTGGCATCTCAAATTTCCTCAATTTTGTAATTAGCCACTCTTCCTTTTTTTAGACTGAAAATTAAGCGGACATCAACACAGGTCAGTAACAATTTTTGAATAACCTTTCTCAGAAATACATGGAGCCCATTTTTGCCACTACCTGTCTACCTCCCGTGTTTTGAACACTGAATGCTCCTCAACCGACATCCATCTCCACTACTTTTCTGTTTTTTTGTTCTTTATGCATGTAACTAAGTCCGTTATTTGTTTATTGTGACTTTTTTAGAAGATATGATAGCTTTTGCTCTAGGAGATCTACTTAGGTCTTGGGGAGGGAGATGATTTTGAGGATGTTGGCGGGCAAAATCATAAAATGCCTTTAGATTGTCCATCAATAATCAAATTTGAATGTGTATTGGTTTATGCATGTCTTATTGGAGGTCCAAAAATAAGAATATGCTTACTGCTTATCTCTCAGTTAGTTCTATTAGATTTTTAAGTGTAATAAGTTATGGTCAACTCAGATTTATACATAATAAATTGGTAGATTTACACAATTAGTTAGTGAAAATGTGATTAGTTATTATAGCTTTTTATAGTCATAACAAATCAAACAATTTAAATGTACTATTAATTCATAAATAATATATTTATGCATCCATGGGATATTGTGTCCTGTGTTTTCACAAAAATGTTGTAACCCCATGTCTATATTGTGATGCATTTGTATCCTGTGTCAGTTTCATTGTTTGCTAGACAAAGTTGTACATCCAAGATACTAAGCCTAAGAAGAATTTTAGAAAACTAAGAAATAGAAAACTAAAAAAAATAAAACAAACTTGTGGAGAGATGAATGAAGAATGACAGTAGATGCATCTTACCTTTTCAAGCTTGTACCTAATCCTGACCTCAGGATTAGGAGATTTCATTTTCTTTCTGGCCTTTAGTCGATAAAAACGAAGTTCATTTAATTTTGCTTTTCTTGACATCTTACGCTTTGTGGATTTAATCTCTTGTGGCACTTCACCCTCTTTATCCAAACAAAATTTTACCACATTGCCAGCCAACTTCAAAGACACTATAGCATTGCTGCTGGTAAATCTCATTGCTTGTGAATTACGAAAAAGAGAAAACTCAATTGGTTTCTGCATTGTAGTACAAGAAAATGCAGAAGAACCACATGCCACATATGCATTGAAACTTCCCTGCTGTGGCCATAAACGTCTGAAGGATCGAGAGAAGTTTCGTATTCTTGTAACCACTGACAAGCACCACATAGTGCAATAGAAATTATAGAATCACATCAACGTTCTGCAAAAATCATCTCCTGGGTTTTCAAAATAGCAATCGTTAACGACATTTTATAATTGTAGTTACAAAAATATTTGATGTTAATATCGTTTCAAAGAACAGCAAAAATGTTGTACTTGTAGAAAAGACAAGGGCAGTTTTGGGACACAACAGAAAGTAACATCTAACAATAATTAAGTATACTTAATTACTTTTATTTATTTATTTATTTATTATCCGAACAAATCAAATTGTATATTATGAATTGATATCATAACCCACATGCACACAAAAAAACCCCCAAAACATCAAGTATCAAGTCAACCGTTACGGATCCATTATCCATACACCATAAGTACCCTCATCCATCCGTATACAGATCAGAACAAAAGAAATGAAACTTACAGATCTATACTCGCAGAAACCAACCCGAAACCCTAACTTACCTTCTCCAGTCCAGATCCAGATCAGACTCGTGCCGCCAGGATTGGCGCGGCGTTGTATGGCGCGCCACCACCGAGGAACGACAATACTTAACTACTTATATAGAGATATAGCTTCCACTAGTATAAAAATGTGCAATAGAGCTCCTAAACAGCCACATGACATTTTTAGTAGCTCTTTAAAACTTTCTTAACAATGGCTATGTTAGCACTAGGAACTCATTGTCGGATAAAAAAAATTTTTTTTTATGGAAAAGACTAATGACTTTCCATGACCAATGACTGGATATCGGCATCTTGCAAAGAAAGTGGAAAAATCAATTGAAAGAGATTAGTCATGTAGTGTGTATGACATATTATGGTCATAACTAAATAGATAAATGAATGTAATTTCTGGACAACTGAACAACCAGAAGTTGAAATACCCTTCAGACTGGCTATCATTTGTTGCAGTAAGAGATAAGCAGAAAATTCTTTTACATGATTATCAGTATGATGTAATGTGCAAGGACAGAACATAGGTTACAAAACTGACAGCGAATGAAAATAGTAAAAACAGCTAGGATGGTCGTTCGGTGGAGAGCAGAAACTAGTACCTAAATCAAGAAATTAGAAAGAAATACCCAAATAGAAAGGGGCAAAACCCCTTAACACACATGGAAATACCTTTGTGGAAGATGGCAAGACTCCTAGTGGAGGTGGTGGGCAGAGTCCGGGTTGCCAGGCCGTCTTTGGGAGGAGGAGGGTTTAATTGGGGGTTAGTGCGATTATTTATTTTTATTTGGAAGAAGAGAAGATTATATTGTTTTTTTAAAATAATATAATAATGATATATTGTAATTGTATTTTAGGCTCAATCTTGTATCCAATGTCAACGTCTATTGAGCCAATTAAAGGAACTAAAATAAATGGTGGGCGTTTAGAAAAAAACCTTGCTATAAAAATTATTTCATATTATGGAAAATAGATTAAAACTTGACATATAAACATGCAGTATCTCTATAATGACTCCAAGCCTACAAACAAACAAACAAACAAAAGCTAGCAATAAAGGCTAATCTCACTTTGAAGGGAAATAGCAGCAACAATGATATCTACAATACTAACCCGTAACACAAAGACACAATTACATGAAAAGAAATAAAGCATGCATTTTTCCTCTGAATTAAATGCTCAAACTTTCACAAGAACTAAGGGGGCGTTTGGTTCGCGCACGGTAAACAGAATGAAATCCAGAAAGGGAAACAAGGAGAAAGGAAAGGAATGACCGTGATTCGCCCTACCTGTTTGGGTATGTTCCAGAAACGGAATGAATTGTTCCCTGATTCCCTTTGTGATTGTTTGGTTCAAAGCAGGGAATCAAAGACGATAAAGATGTCCTCTATATGGTGCAAGGAATCCCTCTCCATTAGTATATCCACCATCACATAGATAATAACAACCTTGAGACATTGAAGAAAAAAATAATTTTGTTATACTCTTACTACGTTGGACTTAATGAAATGTTTTCGTTAATTAAATTATATTTTGGAACTTTCAAACCATTAGGCCTAGAAAGAGCATCTCGGAGAATCCGACCATCAAGTGCTGATCCCTCCCAACCAGGTGGGACATATATAAATTCCATCTTGGGTGAGCATACTCCTAATACATTCATTGCCAGAGTACCTTTTCTAGTCCAATATTTAGGTCGTTCATCAGAAGGAACATTTACAAGAATCATTGTACCATCAAGTGCACCTAAAGAATTCTACAAAACTAACAATACCACTTTAAATTGTGTAATACTTCTACCATCTTTGTCACACTAGAATTTGTTTTATTTTTACCTTGAAATATTCGCAAATTACAATCCTCTTGTATGGGAGTTGGTCTCTTAAGAAGCACATTATGTAACTTCAAGATTGCTAATCAACAAGTATGAAATTGTCTACTAACTGTTTCATCACTTCTATAAAAAAGTGCACCAATGATTCTATTCTTTTTGTGGTGAGCTAGTGTATACAAGAAACCTGCAACAATCTCTTCCAAACATGTGTTTCTTGTTTCATTCAACCCACCAATATCTCTAACCATCTCCAAAAGTACATCAAATGTGTGTCGATTTATACGAAGATAGTTCATACACAAATTGTCACTTTCTCCAATCATTCTATTCAAGTTGTGCAATCTCATTTTTCTTCTAGTTTTTAATCTAGTTTAAGATGTTGAGAATTATGTAGTGTTTTTCGAATTGAGTACCACATCAAATGTAGCAATATAACACAATTAATCATGGTAACTATGAAACGAATAAAGTCCCAATTTCTACTCCTTCTCAAAGAAGTACCCCTTCGAGCCATTTCTGTAGAAAATAACACATAGAAGACTATATCATTTTCTGATATTATAAACCTTAAAAAAAGACTTGCAAAAATGAC
Source organism: Triglochin maritima (assembly GCA_963682175.1). NCBI lineage: Eukaryota > Viridiplantae > Streptophyta > Magnoliopsida > Alismatales > Juncaginaceae > Triglochin > Triglochin maritima. Next base: position 11,976,216 of record OY821785.1, read on the forward strand.
TTGAATTTCAGAACTATACCATACAATAAATGTTATGAATTGATAACATACTATACACATGCGACAAGTATTAGTGCGCTGTTGCAAGTTACAACTACAAACTAGCAGATACAGGAAAGCAACTCGTGCTGCATTATCTACTAAATCATGTATTATCCTTAATAAATCCTCAACACCAACCAATAAGATAGAGACGTGGGAACATAATTGACCTAACCAACCGATTCTTAGTTTGGATTAATTAGAACTAGAATCGATTCCCAACATGTGATTACATGTTTAATATTTAACTAAAAAGTGAGCACATTGTTGATGCGGATGATACGGATGGAGAAGAATTTTCTTTTAAAGAAGATGCCAAAGAAAAGAGTCCTGAAGATCGTCTACCTGACAAGAATCTCTGAAGATCGTCTACCTGACAAGAATCTCTAAAGATCGTCTACCTGACAAGAATCTCGATGAAGAGAACAGAAAAGAAAACCAACAAGATGATATACACCTTAATCAAAGCCTTGATGATGCCTCAACAACAAACTTCAAAAATGAAGACGTTGCTGGAGGCGATGGGGAGATGCTGGCGAAGGTGGGGAGAGAACAACGGAGACCGGGAGCGGGCGGCGCTGGTGGGTTGTGGTCGCTGGGGTGTGTGGGATTTGGTCGGGCGTTTCGGATTTGGGGGCTGTGGAATAGAGTTTTGTCAGAGGGGAGTGTGTCAGAGGGAGGGGTAATGATGGGGAAAAATACCTGGGGAATAACCTAGAGGGATCTGAGGTAAAGTAAAAAAAAATGAATGACAAAATAGACTTGAAAAATAAAGAATCATGTCAGTTCATTTTCTTATCTTTAGATGAATACTCCGAACCAAACGTCTCCTAAACCCTTAGGTCATCGTTAATCCCAACTCCAAATCACCCCACAATTCTAATTTTTTTTCTACCACGTCAGCAAAAAATATTATGCAACCCACAACTCAACCTAACCAATTTTTCACTTTTTAACCTCAACCTCACTTTCAACACTCTTTCTCTTCCACATCATTTCTTTTTACCTCATTTTCTATTCCATCGGAATAATTCACAAACTATTAAATAAATTATTTTTCAATGACTTAATCTAATTAAATTACGATAATTACGAATAACCCACAAAAGTAAGATTTAATTAAAATTCGACAAGTACATATTATAATAATTCAAAATTAAAATACTACAATACATATTACGAACAAAATTAACTTGCATTCCTTCCAAAGCGTTGCAATATATTTTTGCTCAAATCGGCTCACAATGTCATATGTTTCCGGGCGTTCTGAACTTGATCTCTGTTACGCAGATATCTTTTAATATCCACGATACGATCGGTGGAATACCGAAAACTCGACTCGTTTGAACTTTCGTCGGTGTTTTGAGGTCGCTCGTGGATAAATTCGTTTATATCCACCAACTATTCTTAAGCGTCGTGTTCGTCCTCCATGATCATGTTGTGCAAGATTATGCATGCAGTCATAATTTTACCGAGAATGTCTGGAGTTCATGCTAGTGATGACCTTTTCAAGATGGCGAATCTTGCTTGAAGCACTCCAAATACGCGTTCCACATCTTTCTTTGCTGCTTCCTGAAATTGGGCGAACAATCTATCTTTGGTTGTTTGAGGAAGAATTATTGATTTCATAAATGCTGCTCATTTTGGATAAATATCATCTGTGAGATAGTAACTCATATAATATGAGTTAACATTCACCTCATATCTAATAGGTGATGCACGACCCTCCAGAATGTGATCGAAAACTGGAGATCGTTGGAGTACATTGATATTGTTACACGATCCTAGGATCCTGAAAAATGAATGTCAGATCCATATGTCGTAAGATGCAACAGCTTTCAGTTAAGTGTCGGTTTTCCGCTTTGGCCTTGATATTGCCCCTTCTAAGCAGTTCGACAATTCTTCCATTCCCAATGCATACAATCGATGTTGCCCATCATGCATGGAAACCCCTCGTAGCTCACCAACTTGGAGTAGTCTTGCTAGGTCCGCTAGAGTAGGCATTCGTAGATATTCAACACCGAAATTGCTAATGACAACTTCATAGAATTTTGAGGGGACTTTCTTGTTCTTGTTTCGCTGAGATGTAAGTACTCATCAACCTCATCTGTCGCTACGCCATAAGCTAACATCTAGAGCGCTGCAGTACATTTTGGATACCTGATATGCTGAGTCGACCCACAACATTTGATCGTTGCTGGAAGAAGACATCTGTAGCCTCAAACGTGTTTACAATTCGAAGGAAGACATTCTTCCGCATTCGAAACATACTTCTGAAAGTACGATCACAATACACCAGATTGTCATTAAAGTAATATGAAATTAGACGATTATAACCAACCCTGCGATCTCGGGTTGTAAGTTCGTCTCCTCCTCCTACGTGGAGGTTGCGTATTGAGGTAAGAAAAGAGGTACTCGACAACTATGTCGATTGCTTGGTCTATTGCCTCATCTAGGGCATCAGATGATAAAGAGGAGGATTTGGAGTTAGAAGAATTGTCAGTACTAGACGTACTTGAGACTTGGGGCATGGTTAAAATTGACATTATAAGGTTACGTGGCCTATGACCTCCTACTTATAACATTAATTCCTATATGAGGCATGGTTAGATTGACAACGTCCATCTTTGTCGGTCGAATCTAGACTAAGCAAGGTTGTAAAACGAATATATATTGTTCATTGCCATACGTTGTCAGAAGCATCTTTACTGTTTCATTATCATGATTTATCGGAAGCATCTTCATTGTTCAAGTTTGTTGGATCAATCAACAACGTCCATCTTTGTTGGTAGAATCTAGACCGTTGAAGGTTGTAAAACGAATATGTATTATTCATTGTCATGCGTTATCGGAAGCATCTTCACCGTTTCATTATCATGATTTGTCGGAAGCATCTTCATTGTTCAAGTTTGTTGGACCAATCGACAATGTCCATCTTTGTCGGTCGAATCTAGATCGTTGTAAGTTGTAAAAACGAATATGTATTGTTCTTTGTCATGTGTTGTCGAAAGCATCTTTAATGTTCATTATCATGTTTTGTCAGAAGCATCTTCACTGTTCACATTTGTCAGATCAATCCATACTGTCCATCTTTGTCGGTCAAATCTAAATTGTTGAAAGTTTACAAATGAACCGTTTTTCTCTATCTCTGAAGAAGGTTATATAAACTAACACTTCGGACTTCATTTCCTACAACTCGACTTAAGCCACCACCGTAAATATTTACCACAACAACTTAAGCCACCACCGCAACTTAAGCCACCACCGCGACTTACACCAAAATGTCTTCCCCTGACCACAATAGTGACTCACGTCGTGCACGATGTAGTCCTCGCCTACTATTTCCCAGTGGTTATGGACATGTTCCACATCCGAACCCCTACCAGTTCAACCCTTACAACTATCCAAGTTCTTCACAAAATCCACCACCGTAATATTTACCACCACAACAATATCACAGCCCATTACAACCTTATGAAATGTATGTCAACCTACTAAGTAGACAGGCTTGTCTGAACTTTCCTAATAATACTTCTGATGATCAAAATCAAAATGACAGCCACCCCTCCGCCCAACCAACACGGCGCACGCTGATCCATCACCGACGCGATCATCACAACTAAACAATGTGAAGGCCTGGTCCACGTTGGATGACGAAGCGTTGATCTTGACTTACATGCATGTTAGTATGGATGCCATTGTCAGCACCTCACAGAAAGTCGAAGCTTTATGGGGTAGAGTGACACGTGTGTACGAGCAGCAGGATCGTGAGGGTCTCTAATTCTAATAACTTTTAATCCAAATTACATACTTGTTTAACGATCAAAGATAGGCAGTGGAATTTAAAACTAAATAAGCAAGTAAAGGAATGGAAAATGCAAACCACAAGGAGTCGAGGGATTTTACAGATGTTCGGCACCCCACCCGGGTCCTAGTCCTCTCTTGCAAGCTCTGTTCAGATCACCGAGCTTCGCTCACGACTTCACTAACCACTCCCCGTTCCGGGTTGGGAGAGAACGTCTTTACAATCTTCAAGCTCACGAATAACCCTCGCCAAGCTTGGCTCCTCCTCTCACAATCCGAGATGGACAGTTCGGGCTCTCACCGAAATCTATACTTTTGCTTGGGCTTTCACCGAGACCCTTGCTTCCTTTGACAACAATGGAGTGGAACAACACTCTCTAATCTTGAGCACACTTGAGTAGAATATGGAATTGATTACTAAGTGTGGAAGGTTTTGAGCTTTTGAGTGTGTGGAACTTTCTCTCTAATGTAGGGGACGAATAGTAGTGAGAGAGTTGTGTTAAAATGTGTTTTATAACTCTATTTATAAGCTCCTAAAGAGTTATGGCTTTTGGGGATGAAATGAGTAAAGATTGTGTAAGATACATAGCAGAAACTGACAGGACCCAATTCTGATAAAGTTCGGTCAACCGAATCGGGCAGCACGGTCGACCGTTTGGCAATTTTGACCAAGGTTTGGTCGACCGTTCCTTGACCGGTCGACCGCCAAAGGCTAAGACTCAGGTACACTTAAGTGATCGGTTGAACACCGAGATAGGTTCGGTCGACCGATTTCTAACATGCTCTACGGGGTTGACAAACAAGATCATATTCGGTCGACCGAAACAAGGTTCACGGTCGACCAAAAATCGACAGACACTTTGGGTTTGTCGAGATGTCTTAGTTCGGTCGACCGAAAAAGGTCCTCGGTCGACCGATACACTAAATGTATTTGGGGTATTTAGAAATAATACAAATACGACCGTTGGGGTATAATACGACAAAACAAATGGTCAGAAAATAGTTGACATCCGGTCGACCGAAATGGTCTGTACGGTCGACCGAAACCGGGCAGTAAAATACTAACAAGATAATTGATCACTCGGTCGATTGAATGGTCTGTTTCGTTCGACCGAATGTGGGCAGACAGTTCAGGTTAAGGTTTGGTGTTTTCCAGTCTAAGTTTGGGCGATCTATTGAAGTCCAAATTATATGAAATTCTGTGTGTGACTTCTATAGGGAACCTAGTGTGTGTTTGAGTAGGTTTTAGCTCAAGTATGCTCAATTACACAAAGTTCCTAAGACTCAAAGAAATGCAAATTACATGTCTTCAAATAAGCTTGATTACATGTCTTGACTTGATTTCCTTTCTTCCTTGAGTCTTGATCACCTGTAGAGGTTAGCACAAAGCAATATATATGCAAAAAAACATGTGTGCTACATGATTACAATTAAAATTAGGTTGATTAAATCATCAAAACATAGATTAAGGCCATAAAGCCAACACAGGCCGCCCACTCGAACAAGGACATAGCCCCACGCCTCTTGGACTCCTTAAAAGGTTGTTGGAGGATGTTTGCGCCAATAGTAATGAAGTGAAGCGGTTGCTATGATGAAGCTCTACGATGGCAAATGAGCGGATACAACCATGAAGATGTCATTCGTGACGTGCATGTTATTTACGAATCCACTATTGGTTCTAAGTTCTCATTCCTCCATGCATGGGAATGTTACACAAGTACCCAAAGTGGGAGTCGTTCGTAAAACCCAGTTCGGGAATTGCAACACGTACACGCCCACCTATAATTGAATGGGAGGAAGTAGATAATACTCTAACATTAGGAAGCGGGAACAAGAGAAAAAGCACGAAAGACTCTTCGACCCAGTCAACTCCACCGGACGAAACAACACCAGATGAAACTCCATAACAACCATTTCAACGCCCAGAATGGGTAAAAAAAGCAAAGAAGAGAAAATGGCAAACACCAAATCAACTCGACGACCAGGTTGTAGATCTGTGTTCAAAACTCCAATATTGTTCACAAGTTAGCATTGAAAAATCAAAGCAAAACATATGTTGAAGCTGGCCAAGGAGAAGATAGCATTGATGAACACATTGTTAGTAAGTCGTGTAGGATCGTGTGGGTCGGGTTAATCTAATCACTTTTACGCTAATCCCTAACTAATCAAACAATAAACGCAGCGGAAACAATTTAAAGACAAGTAGGGAAAAGGAACAAGCAAACCATAAATCGACTCAGCGTTTTTATAGAGGTTCGGCACCCCACCCGGGTCCTAGTCCTCTCTTGCAAGCTCCGCTCGACTCCGTGAGCTCCGCCTACGACTTCACTATCCGCTCCCCATTCCGGGCCGGGAGACAACATCTTACAACCGTCAAACACGCGAACAACCCTCGCCGAGCTTGGAATCCTCTTCTCACAATCCGAGAAGGATCACTTCGGGCTTTCACCGAAGTCTATACTCTTTTGACAAACTTTGAAACTGAGTGGGATTCACTCTCTAATTGAGCACATTTTGAGTAGGATGAGTGATTGATCAAGTGTGTGTAGTTTAGGCTTATGGAGTGAGATTGGGAGCTTTGAGGATTGAGAGCTTCTCTCTAATGAATTGGACAATTGGAAGTTGGAGAGTTGTGTTAACACCAAGTCTTGATCCTCTATTTATAAGCTCCTAATATGGAAACCCGATTCAATTCGCTTGAGACCTTGACTCGTGGACTTGAAAAAATTTATGTCTACCACAAGTCAAGTTCTCACTTCAAATCAGCAGACCATGAAATCTCTAGAGCTTCAGATGGGTCAATTGGCTCAGTCTATACATGAGAGAGAGAGAGGGTCTTTTCCTAGCCAGCCTGAGGCTAACCCCCGCATGTACCAATAACAACAAATGCAAAATGAGAATGTGGTACCTCGGGGGAGGCAAGTGAACCATGTGGAGGAACCTGTTCACCATGTCAATTCCATTGTGACCTTAAGGAATGGAAAACAGGTTGACAATCACATTTCCTTGCAACACCCACCACCATCTATGCAGCCCCTCGGTGGGAATGGTGGTGAAGAAGAAGCTGAGAGTGAGGGTAATACACCAAAGCTTTCTTCTCAGGCACAGCAGAAAACCTACCTGCCAAAAGCTCCCTATCCAAGTAGGTTAAACAAAAAGCAGAGTGACAACATGGACAAGATATTAGAGGTGTTTAAGCAAGTGAAGGTTAACATCCCCTTGTTGGATGTCATCCAACAAATACCTCAATATGCCAAAGTGTTGAAGGATCTCTGTACAACCAAGAGGAAGACCAATGTTCCTAAGAAAGCATTCTTGGCTGCAAATATCAGCTCACTTTTGTCCAATCCCACCTACACAAAATACAAGGACCCGGGGTGTCCTACTATTCAGTGTACGATAGGGGACACTAGAATGAGCAATGTTTTGCTTGATTTAGGATCAGCGGTCAACCTCCTCCCATTCTCTGTTTATCAACAGTTGAACTTGGGAGAATTGAAACCAACTAAGATCACCCTCCAATTGGCGGATAGATCCATTCGTATTCCCATGGGGATTATCGAGGATGTGCTTATCAAAGTTGGAGATTTTATATTTCCAGTCGATTTTGTTGTCCTCGATACCAATCCTGTTGCGAACACCCACTCTCAAATACCTTTGATTTTGGGTAGACCATTTCTGGCAACCTCCAATGCTTTGATTAATTATAGAAATGGTCTCATGAAGCTCTCATTCGGTAACATGAGTGCCGAGTTTCATGTGTTCAACTCTGGTAAGCAACAGGAACCCATGGATGAACCTTTAAATCTAAATCTCATCCGCCAATTGGAGAAAGCACCACAAAATCAACGAACACCCCTAACCCCAATGCAACCCATTGAGAACGTTCGTGGGCCCAGCGAAAACTCATTGCCTGTCTTCGCAATGCAACAGAGTGAGCTGGCCTCGAACATGAATGTCCAAAGGGAGTGTTCGTTGCATGATTCAGCTGAGAGTACTAGCGAGAGTGAGACACCTCATCATATGCCTATACCAGAAGGTGTCTCTACCTCATGTCCCATGGCCATTGAGCCATTTGAGCTTCATATTGACTTCAACAAGGACCCACCTATGACCGAGCTTATGCTTGATGATCTAAATGATGGTGGGAGGTCCTTGTTGGATGACTTGGGGAGAAGCCCTATTCTTAATGATGCAAGTCTGCTGCATCCATTGAATGAGCCTGAGGAACTCATTCCGATGCACCCGCCTATTGGTTGGAGGGTTTTCTTCGATGAGCAATTAAACCCTAGTGAGGCAACACAACGTCATTCTTGGTTGCCCACACCCAACCAGTATCATGAGGGGTTCGAGCCTTTCAGCTTTGACCTTTCACCCCTCATGACACCTCAGAGTACCAGTGAAGTTTGCCCATCTGGGCAAGTCTCTGGTCCTCAAAACATGATGTTCTCATTTGATGTTCCTTGACCAAATGATTATGAGAATATCTTGGTTGATGTATGTATCTTGTAAAAAAAATAATAATAAAAGACTCCTTCAGTGAGCATCGATTGTTGTGGGCCCCAACCCTTGTGTACTTGGGCCCCAATTTCTTCACGTATTTATCTCCCTTCTTCAGCTTCTCACAGATTTTGAGGGAATTTGGGTTTGTGTCCATCAGCATGACCCTGAACGTCCCTTTGTACTTCATGTTGGTGAGATCTTTCCTTTTACATGCATGTATCCATGTAGTATCTTGTTCACATTCATTGAGGACAATGCATGAAGTAGGTGTGGGGGGGTGTTTTACGTGTGTACATATTCGAGTCTCTTTCCTTTGGTTTTCTTTTCTTTTGTGTGTACTGCTAGGGTCATGCTAGTGTGCCGCATTTAACATTGATATATCTGCTTGCCATGATCCTTGGGTGACTTGTCTTCTTTTGCTTGCCGAGTGCTTTAAAATTTTTCACATTTCTTTCAAAATCTTCATGTGTTTGCGAAAGAAAATGTTTTTGTGGGTTTTGCGTGTGTTTAGCATGTGCAAAACCGTTGAGAGGCAAAGTAAAAAGAAAGCTCCCAAAATTGTCTTGAACTTGATGCATTAGGATTTCTAGTTTACTGGCTTTAGGTCTTATCGAGTCGTTAGGATGCACCCCGGTTTTCCCTCGGGGGGCGTGTAATCATAGCGTTTCAGTACTCAAACATTTAAAGAAGTCCACCCTGAACCTAGTGAGTCAAATAATTCGTGTCTGTTAGTATAAGGAAATTTGTCGTAGTCAAGGGCCCTTAATCTCTTTTTGTGAAACTTAAGTGTAGGGGTTTTGGTTCCCATGTAGATAAATAAGTGGTGTTCTCTCTTCTCGCACGGCTCCTATCACTCGGGAAAGTAGGTCTGAGGGGACTTTGTGCCTGGTGCTTTCCAGTCATCTGACTTGGGATGCACCGACCGAACTCTCGTTACACGGGTGGTAGGGATCGCCCTATGTGGAGATTTGGGGGAAGGTGTACGTGATAGTGTAAGTCCTCATAGGCAATGATGCACGAAACCTGACCCTGGGAGAATCAAACACCAACCAATAAATGCTCCAAAGAAAAAGAAAAAAAAGAAAAAAGAAGAAGAGTCAAATAAGAACCAAAATGGACTTTAGACATTGTATCACATTCAGAAGTTAAGGTTGCCCATGTCTTTCACTTAATTCCTTAGTTAACTCTCACGAATAACTCATTAGGCTAGGTGTGTGGACTGATTACATATTTAGAGTCGACCCGTAGTATTACCGTGTCCCATGATCGACAAAATAGGTCCAACGAGTCGTGTAGCTAGATTGATTAATGCATCTTGTACGGATTTTGTGGGTATATCCGCTGAAAACCCTCAGGAGACAACACTCCTCTTCCTTGGCGACAAGGAGGTTTAACGGCTTGTTGTACGTGCTAAGTTCAACCGTGATTCCTACGAAAGTGAGTTAGGATTTCTTGTTTTTCGCATGCTTGTCTCTTTCGTTGTTTTGCTCGGGACTAACAAAAGTTAGGTGTGGGGGTATTTGATTGACATCATTTCATGCTCATATTTGTATCTTATATCCATTATCTTTCACCTAAACAATGCTATGTTACGAGTTTTATGTTTAGTTTTCAGGAATAATTAGGTTTGAAGAGATGAAGCATAAAAGGAGCCAAAAGCTGGGAAAAAGGACTGGATTGTGAGATCTGGGGATCAAGATGCAAGGGAGAAGGACCTGAACGCAAGACAGAGGGACCTAAGAGTAAAACAGAATACTTCACACCATCATGGGGAGTATTTTAGCAATTGGATTCGGGTCGGAGCTCCAACAAACGAAGTAGATGCATCAAAGACCACCAAAAGCACAAAGAAAAGCCCAGAATAAAACTCAACTGGATCCGAACATTTGGGACCGACAATTGGCGGTCTGGATTAGCCCAGATCCGCCAAGATTTCTCCTGGACTTGTATTAATGTTCGTTTAGGCTATTTTTGGTGTTTGTATAGTCCCACATCGGGGGATTGCCCCGGATTAGCTTTTTCCATGCCTATAAATAGAACTCTTCACCTCCTATTGTGAGGACTCCATATTTTAAGTGGCTATTCTTCCTACTAGAAGTGAGGCCTTGAAGCACACACTAAAGTAGAAGGATGCTACTTTTAATGTGAGTCATTTTATCAATAAAGTTTTGTGTTTCTTTCATTGTTTGTTTATGCTTCTTTTATTGTTTGTGCATGTTTTAGTTTAATCGTCTTTTATTTCTAGCTTAGTTTTAATATGCTTTCTTTGCTTAGTTTAAAAATTAGTGTAATGCTTTATGAGTAGTTCCATCCCTTTTGGGGGGTGGAGTAGATGTACATACATGCATTAGAGAATGGGATGAATGCTTTATTTTTGATGTGTTGATAAAACATGAATGTATGCTTGCTTGTTTAGGATAGAATTTATAACTTGATGAGTTTTGCCAAAATGAGTAGACACCTCTCATGCTTGTTTAGGTTCTGAAATAAACAACTTGCATATGTAAATGTTAATCAACTAAGTTGGTGAATAGATTGATAGGTTTTGCCATAACATTTAGACACTTCTTATGCTTGATAAACACCACCTTCATGTGCTTAAAGAATGTATTCTACACCCACCTCTTTGCATGTGTGCACTCACTCCACCCCTTAGGGGGTTTTCCATTCCTGAAATTCCAGCATTCTTGTTTTGTTCTTAGCTTAGTTCTTATTTCATCGTTTGTTTGCTTCATTCACATTTCGAACTTCTTAGCGTAGTGTAGTGTAGGTTAGCATAATAACATCTCTTCCATCTTTTTTGCCACTTGATTTCGGATAAACAAGAGCCTGCCCACCTCCCTGAGGACGACCCGTACTTGCCACCGCTTCATCATGGCCGTGCAGTTGCGGTTTAAAATTAAAACGTTCAACAACTCCCCTTTAATTATCTCTCCCCCTTTGACATCCATCAAAAACAAAAATAATTATGACTTTAAGCATAGAATTTGGATGTCTTGTAATGAAGTTGCTCCCCCTAAATTTTGCACTTCATTACACTAATAAAAGATATAACATTTAAGCTCCCCCTATCAATAATGCTATATGGAAACTAAGAGTATGATTCAAGTTAAGTTCATTTAAGTTTCTATTCAAGCCTTATTCTAACATCCATTAAAAATTTGACATTTATAATTAATGGATGTGATAAATGATTCGCAATGAATAGGGTTAATGATTTGCAATGAATTAAACTTCTAAAGATATGACAATTAAGCATATAGACTAGATTAGAGCTAATTTTTGAGAAAATTCAAAGATAGAAATTTTATACCAAACTTGAATATTGATTAGCTCCAATCTTGACTTGGTGATGCAACCGTATTCGAATTTGACGCTTTGGCTCGTCCGGTCACCACGAATCTCCTCCTCAAGCTTCATTTTTCCTTCTTCCAAGAACCAAAAGAGAGTTAGTAATATCGGTGAAGCGAGTGTTCATGTCGCTTATGTTCTCACCGATTTGCATAGAAAATATTTCATATTTATGCATGAGGAGACTTATCCTAGTTTCTTTAGTTTTACTATCACCCTCATGATGCATTTGTAACCTATGCCATATTTCATTTGCACTTTCACAACCCCTAATTCTATTGTATTCTCCCTCATTAAGGCCACAATAAAGAATGTTCATGATTTTTGAATTTATTTCAATTTCTTTCATTTGAGCCCTAGATAGAGAATCTAACTCATCTTCATTTGGGGGTATGTATGGATTTTGAATGAATTTCCAATACTTAAGGTCATTTGATATTAAAAAGATTTTCGTCCTATTTTTCCAATAATCATCGTTTGACCCATTAAGCAAAGGAGGCCTTGTGGTCCACAAACCCTCTATGTGATTAGATGTTGAAGCCATGCTAAAATTACGGTAAAGTAATGAAATTTAGCTTAACAAGGCTCTGATACCAAATGTAGGATCGTGTGGGTCGGGTTAATCTAATCACTTTTACGCTAATTCGCAACTAATCAGACAATAAACGCAGCGGAAACAATTTAAAGACAAGTAGGGAAAAGGAACAAGCAAACCACAATTCGACTCGGCGTTTTTATAGAGGTTCGGCACCCCACCCGGGTCCTAGTCCTCTCTTGCAAGCTCCGCTCGACTCCGCGAGCTCCGCCTACGACTTCACTATCCGCTCCCCGTTCCGGGCCGGGAGACAACGCCTTACAACTGTCAAACTCGCGAACAACCCTCGCCGAGCTTGGAATCCTCTTCTCACAATCCGAGAAGGATCACTTCGGGCTTTCACCGAAGTCTATACTCTTTTGACAAACTTTGTAACTGAGTGGGATTCACTCTCTAATTGAGCACACTTTGAGTAGGATGAGTGATTGATCAAGTGTGTGTAGTTTAGGCTTATGGAGTGAGATTGGGAGCTTTGAGGATTGAAAGCTTCTCTCTAATGAATTGGACAATTGGAAGTTGGAGAGTTGTGTTAACAACAAGTCTTGATCCTCTATTTATAAGCTCCTAAGGTATTCTAGCCGTTGGGGATATATTTGGTTGGGTTTTGTGTAAGATACACAAAGCAGAAAATTGGGCTGCAAATCTGTCCAGAACCGGTCGACCGAAACTGATAGACCGGTCGACCGCTCACTTGATTTCAAGGAGAATGGTCGAACAGAAGAATATTCGGTCGGGCAAACGAGCTAGAACTTAACTCTACTTAAGTGAATCGGTCGAACGAAAGTATGGGACGGTCGACCGTTAAGGGGATTCAGTTGAGACAAAGTTGGATCGGTCGAATGAAGAGTGTGTCGACCGATAGCAGGTATATTATAAGTGTTCAACCGGTCGACCGAAATAGGGTCGTCGTTCGACAGGGTACCGAATGTTTTGGGGTTAAGTTTGTTTTATACGAATACGACCGTTATAGGAATACGACAAAGGTAACGGCCATATTAAAATCCGGGATCGGTCGACCGAAAAGGTAGAACCGGTCGACCGGTAGAGTTCGGTAAAATCACTGTGGAGAGTCTGTTATAAACCGATCGAACTGAGAACTGGTTCGGTCGACCGTTTCACACAGGAAATCTGGTTTAGGTTTTAAGTGATTTCCGACTAAGGTTTGGGTGATCTAATGAAGTCCAAATAAGGTTAAATTTTGTGTGTGACTTCCCTAAGGAACCTAGTGTGTATGTGATATGTTTTTAGTTCTTGTATGCTCAATTTACACATGTTCCTAAGACTCTAAATAAAATCAAGATTACAAGTCTTCATATAGCTTTATTACAAATCTTAACTTGATTTCCTTCCTTCCATGAGTCTTGATCACCTGTAGAGGTTAGCACATGCAATATATATGCAATGCAATATGTGTGCTACTCTACATTACTTATGATTAAGATTAGGTTGATTAAATCATCAAAACAAGGATTAAGGCCAAAAAGCCAACAATCTCTCTCTTTTTGATGATGACAACGTATATCTTAATACTTGAAAATTTTAAGTGTAAACTATGCATATAAATGCTCCCCCTATGGATGTGCATAGTTTTTGTTCAATTTTAACCAAATTTTAAATATCTCCCCTTTAATTATCTCTCCCCCTTTGACATCCATCAAAAACAAAAATAATTATGACTTTAAGCATAGAATTTGGATGTCTTGTAATGACGTTGTTCCCCCTAAATTTTGCACTTCATTACACTAATAAAAGATATAACATTTAAGCTTCCCCTATCAATAAGGCTATATGGAAACTAAGAGTATGATTCAAGTTAAGTTCATTTAAGTTTCTATTCAAGCCTTATTCTAACATCCATTCAAAATTTGACATTTGTAATTAATGGATGTGATAAATGATTTGCAATGAAAAGGTTTAATGATTTGCAATGAATTAAACTTCTAAAGATATGACAATTAAGCATATAGACTAGATTATAGCTAATTTTTGAGAAAATTCAAAGATAGAAATTTTATACCAAACTTGAATATTGATTAGCTCCAATCTTGACTTGGTGATGCAATTGGATTCTAATTTGACGCTTTGGCTCGTCCGGTCACCACCAATCTCCTCCTCAAGCTTCATTTTTCCTTCTTCCAAGAACCAAAAGAGAGTTAGTAATATCGGTGAAGCGAGTGTTCATGTCGCTTATGTTCTCACCGATTTGCATAGAAAATATTTGATATTTATGCATGAGGAGACTTATCCTATTTATTTAGTTTTACTATCACCCTCATGATGCATTTGTAACCTATGCCATATTTCATTTGCACTTTCACAACCCCTAATTCTATTGTATTCTCCCTCATTAAGGCCACAATAAAGAATGTTCATGATTTTTGAATTTATTTCAATTTCTTTCATTTGAGCCCTAGATGGAGAATCTAACTCATCTTCATTTGGGGGTATGTATGGATTTTGAATGAATTTCCAATACTTAAGGTCATTTAATATTAAAAAAAATTTCATCCTATTTTTCCAATAATCATAGTTTGACCCATTAAGCAAAGGAGGCCTTGTGGTCCATAAACCATCTATGTGATTAGATGTTGAAGCCAAGCCAAAATTACGGTAAAGTAATGAAATTTAGCTTAACAAGGCTCTGATACCAAATGTAGGATCGTGTGGGTCGGGTTAATCTAATCACTTTTACGCTAATTCGTAACTAATCAAACAATAAACGCAGCGGAAACAATTTAAAGACAAGTAGGGAAAAGGAACAAGCAAACCACAATTCGACTCGGCTTTTTTATAGAGGTTCGGCACCCCACCCAGGTCCTAGTCCTCTTTTGCAAGCTCCGCTCGACTCCGCGAGCTCCGCCTACGACTTCACTATCCGCTCCCCGTTCCGGGCCGGGAAACAACTCCTTACAACCGTCAAACTCGCGAACAACCCTCGCCGAGCTTGGAATCCTCTTCTCACAATCCGAGAAGGATCACTTCGAGCTTTCACCGAAGTCTATACTCTTTTGACAAACTTTGTAACTGAGTGGGATTCACTCTCTAATTGAGCACACTTTGAGTAGGATGAGTGAATGATCAAGTGTGTGTAGTTTAGGCTTATTGTTGAACGTTTTAATTAACCGCAAGTGCACGGCCGCGATGAAGCGGTGGCAAGTACGGGTCGTCCTCAGGGAGGTGAGCAGACTCTTGTTTATCAGAAATCAAGTGACAAAAATAGGGGGAGAAAGATTGATTACACTACTCTACACTAAACTACTCTAAGAAGTATGAAAGGTGAAAGAAGCAAACAAACGATGAAATAAGAACTAAGCTAAGAACAAAACAAGAATGCTGGAATTTCAGGAAGGGAAAACCCCTAAGGGGTGGAGTGAGTGCACACAAGCAAAGAGGTGGTTGTAGAATACATTCTTTAAGCACATGAAGGTGGTGTTTATCAAGCATAGGAAGTGTCTAAATGTTATGGCAAAACCTATCAATCTATTCACCAACTTGGTTGATTAACATTTACATATGCAAGGTGTTTATTTCAGAACCTAAACAAGCATGAGAGGTGTCTAATCATTTTGGCAAAACTCATCAAGTTATAAATTCTATCCTAAACAAGCAAGCATACATTCATGTTTTATCAACACATCAAAAATAAAGCATTCATCCATTCTCTAATGCATGTATGTACATCTACTCCACCCCCCAAAGGGGATGAAACTACTCACTAAACATTACACTAATTATTAAACTAAGCAAAGAAAGCATATTAAAACTAAGCTAGAAATAAAAGACGATTAAACTAAAACATGCACAAACAATAAAAGAAGCATAAACAAACAATGAAAGAAACACAAAACTTTATTGATAAAATGACTCACATTAAAAGTAGCATCCTCCTACTTTAGTGTGTGCTTCAAGGCCTCACTTCTAGTAGGAAGAATAGCCACTTAAAATATGGAGTGATTACAAAAGGAGGTGAAGAGTTCTATTTATAGGCATGGAAAAAGCTAATCCGGGACAATCCCCCGATGTGGGACTAAACAGATACCACAAATAGCCTAAACATCCTCTAATACATGTTCTGGAGCAATTTGAGCGCATTTGGGCCAAAAGTGACCGCCAATTAGCGGTCTTAGACCGCCAATTAGCGGTCTACAGTGTCCGGATCGCTCTGAAATTTCTTGTGGGCTTTTCTGGAAGGCTTTGTTGGTATTTGATGCATCTAGTTTGCATGTTGGAGCTCCGACCCGAATAGAATTGCCAAAATACTCCCCATGATGGTGAGGAGTATTCTGTTTTGCTCTTAGGTCCTTCTGTCTTGCAATCAGGTCCTTCTTCCTTGCATCTTGGTCCCCAGATCTTACAATTCAGTCCTTTTTCCCAGCTTTTGGGTCCTTTTATCCTTCATCTCTTCAAACCTATTTATTCCTGAAAACTAAACATAAAACCCGTGACATAGCATTGTTTAGGTGAAAGATAATGGATATAAGATACAAAAATAAGCATGAAATGATGTCAATCAAATACCCCCACACCTAACTTTTGCTAATCCCGAGCAAAACAAAGAAAGAGAAAAGCATACGAAAAAACAAGAAATCCTAACTCACTTTCGTAGGAATCACGGTTGCACTTAGCACGTGCAACAAGCCGTTAAACCTCCTTGTCGCCAAGGAGGAGGAGTATTGTCTCCTGAGGGTTTTCAGCGGATATACCCACAAAATCCGAACAAGATGCATTAATCAATCTAGCTACACGACTCGTTGGACTTATTTTGTCGATCATGGGATGCGGTGATACTACGGGTCGACTCTATATATGTAATCGGTCCACACACCTAGACTAATGAGTTATTCGTGAGAGTTAACTAAGGAATTAAGTGAAAGACATGGGCAACCTTAACTTCTGAATGTGATACAATGTGTAAAGTCCATTTTGGTTCTTATTTGACTCTCTTTTTTTCTTTTTCTTTTTTCTTTTTTTTCTTTTTTTCTTTTTCTTTGGAGCATTTATTGGTTGGTGTTTGATTCTCCCAGGGTCAGGTTTCGTGCATCATTGCCTATGAGGACTTACACTATCACGTACACCTTCCCCCAAATCTCCACATAGGGCGATCCCTACCACCCGTGTAACGGGAGTTCGGTCGGTGCATCCCAAGTCAGATGACTCGAAAGCACCAGGCACAAAGTCCCCTCAGACCTACTTTCCCGAGTGATAGGAGCCGTGCGAGAAGAGAGAACACCACTTATTTATCTACATGGGAACCAAAACCCCTACACTTAAGTTTCACAAAAAGAGATTAAGGGCCATTGCCTACGACAAACTTCCTTATACTAATAGACACGAATTATTTGACTCACTAGGTTCAGGGTGGACTTCTTTAAATGTTTGAGTATTGAAACCCTATGATTACACGCCCCCCGAGGGAAAACCGGGATGCATCCTAACGACTCGATAAGACCTAAAGCCAGTAAACCAAAAATCCTAATGCATCAAGTTCAAGACAATTTTGGGAGCTTTCTTTTTACTTTGCCTCTCAACGGTTTTGCACATGCTAAACACACGCAAAACCCACAAAACATTTTCTTTCGCAAACACATGAAGATTTTGAAAGAAATGTGAAAATTTTAAAGCACTCGGCAAGCAAAAGAAGACAAGTCACCCAAGGATCATGGCAAGCAGATATATCAATGTTAAATGCGGCACACTAACATGACCCTAGCAGTACAAACAAACGAAAATAAAACCAAAGGAAAAAGACTCGACTATGTACACACGTAAAACACCCCCCCACACCTACTTCATGCATTGTCCTCAATGAATGTGAACAAGATACTACATGGATACATGCATGAAAAAGGAAAGATCTCACCAACATGAAATACAAAGGGACGTTCAGGGTCATGTTGATGGACACAAACCCAAATTCCCTCAAAACCTGTAAGAAGCTGAAGAAGGGAGATAAATACGTGAAGAGATTGGGCCCAAGTACACAAGGGTTGGGGCCCATAACAATCGATGCTCACTGAAGGAGTCTTTTATTACACACTTCTTCTTCTTTTGTTTTTTTTTGTTTTTTTTGGTTTTTTTTGTTTTTTCAAGATATATACATCACCCAAGATATTCTCATAATCATTTGGTCAAGGAACATCAAATGAGAACATCAAGTCATGAGGACCAGAGACTTGCCGAGATGGGCAAACTCCACTGGTACTCTGAGGTGTCATGAGGGGTGAAAGGTCAAAGCTGAAAGGCTCGAACCCCTCATGATATTGGTTGGGTGTGGGCAACAAAGAATGAAGTTGTGTTGCCTCACTAGGGTTTAATTGCTCATCGAAGAAAACCCTCCAACCAATAGGCGGGTGCATCGGAATGAGTTCCTCAGGCTCATTCGATGGATGCAGCAGACTTGCATCACTAAGAATGGGGCTTCTCCCCAAGTCATCCAACAAGGACCTCCCACCATCGTTTAGATCATCAAGCATAAGCTCGGTCATAGGTGGGTCCTTGTTGGAGTCAATATGAAGCTCAAATGGCTCAATGGCCATGGGACATGAGGTAGAGACACCTTCTGGTATAGACATATGATGAGGTGTCTCACTCTCACTAGTACTCTCAACTGAATCATGCAACGAACACTCCCTTTGGACATTCATGTTCGAGGCCAGCTCACTCTGTTGCATTGCGAAGACAGGCAATGAGTTTTCGCTGGGCCCACGAACATTCTCAATGGGTTGCATCGGGGTTAGGGGTGTTCGTTGATTCTGTGGTGCTTTCTCCAATTGGTGGATGAGATTTAGATTTAAAGGTTCATCCATGGGTTCTTGTTGCCTACCAGAGTTGAACACATGAAACTCGGCACTCATGTTACCGAATGAGAGCTTCATGAGACCATTTCTACAATTAATCAAAGCATTGGAGGTTACCAGAAATGGTCTACCCAAAATCAAAGGTATTTGAGAGTGGGTGTTCGCAACAGGATTGGTATCGAGGACAGTAAAATCGACTGGAAATATAAAATCTCCAACTTTGATAAGCACATCCTCGATAATCCCCATGGGAATACGAATGGATCTATCCGCCAATTGGAGGGTGATCTTAGTTGGTTTCAATTCTCCCAAGTTCAACTGTTGATAAACAGAGAATGGGAGGAGGTTGACCGCTGATCCTAAATCAAGCAAAACATTGCTCAGTCTAGTGTCCCCTATCGTACACTGAATAGTAGGACACCCAGGGTCCTTGTATTTTGTGTAGGTGGGATTGGACAAAAGTGAGCTGATATTTGCAGCCAAGAATGCTTTCTTAGGAACATTGGTCTTCCTCTTGGTTGTGCAGAGATCCTTCAACACTTTGGCATATTGAGGTATTTGTTGGATGACATCCAACAAGGGGATGTTAACCTTCACTTGCTTAAATACCTCTAATATCTTGTCCATGTTGTCACTCTGCTTTTTGTTTAACCTACTTGGATAAGGAGCTTTTGGCAGGTAGGTTTTCTGCTGTGCCTGAGAAGAAAGCTTTGGTGTATTACCCTCACCCTCAGCTTCTTCTTCACCACCATTCCCACTGGGGGGCTGCATAGATGGTGGTGGGTGTGGCAAGGAAATGTGATTGTCAACCTGTTTTCCATTCCTTAAGGTCACAATGGAATTGACATGGTGAACAGGTTCCTCCACATGGTTCACTTGCCTCCCCCGAGGTACCACATTCTCATTTTGCATTTGTTGTTGTTGGTACATGCGGGGGTTAGCATCAGGCTGGCTAGGAAAAGACCCTCTCTCTCTCTCATGTACAGACTGAGCCAATTGGCCCATCTGAAGCTCTAGAGATTTCATGGTCTGCTGATTTGAAGTGAGAACTTGACTTGTGGTAGACATAAAATTTTTCATTGAGTTTTCAAGTCCACGAGTCAAGGTCTCAAGCGAATTGAATCGGGTTTCCATATTATTGGAATTTGGGAAACCCGATTGATTGGTCGTTTGTGCTTGGGGTGGCTGATAGGAATGTGCATTCATGGGAGGTTGGTGTGATTGGTAAGGTGGTCTAGAGGAGTTTGAAGGACCACCCGGGGCATTATTTTGGTTCCATGAAAAATTGGGGTGGTTCCTCCATCCAGGGTTATAAGATGATGAGTATGGGTCATTCCTAGCTCTGTCATAGATGGCGTTGACACGCTCCATCTCAGGAGGAATGGACTCACACTCGCTCTCTACATGACCTATCCTACCACATGAATGACAAGGAACTGGACCAGATGTGGACATGTGAGGTGCACTTTGTTGGTTTTGGAGCTCAATCGAATCCATACGGCGCATTAAGGCCGCCATGCGTGCCTCGGTGGCCGTAGTGGTATCGATAGCAAATGCAGCACCCGATCTAGTCGAGTTTGCATTCGCGATCCTCGCTCCTATACTAGATGATGCAGGTGGTTCCCTCACACTCTCCCATTGCATGGTTTTCTCAGCGAGGTCTTCTAGGAAGGCCCATGCCTCCCTTTCATCCTTTCCCAAAAACTCTCCTTGACACATGGACTCAAGGAGCGTTCTGGACGGGATGTGAAGACCCTCATACACAATCTGACAAAGACGCCACAACTCAATGCCATGGTGAGGGCACGAGGATAGTAGCTCTTTGAACCTCTCAAGATATGCATGAAATGGTTCGGTCTCATGTTGATAGAACGAATTGATTTCGTTCCTCAATTTTTGAGTCCGATGATTAGGAAAGTACTTCTTAAAGAATGCAGATTGAAACTCATCCCAAGTCCTAAAGGAATTCGCCTGGTTGCTGTACAACCACTTCTTGGCGTCATCCTTTAGTGCAAAAGGAACGAGCCTAAGATGGATGTAGTCTGTGGTAAGTTGTTGCAGCTTGAACATAGCACAGACCTCCTCAAATTCCCTGAGAAAGATATATGGGTCACCTTTCCCAGTGAAATGAGGGAGCATGGAAATGAATTGAGGCTTAACCTCAAAATGGTTCCCATTAGCCTCTGGTAATACGATGCATGAGGGTAGAGCGGTACGGCTCGGGTAGCATCGATCACGAAGAGGTATGGGAACGACAACTGGAAGCACAGGTGGAACAGGTGGGTCCAGCAACTGCTCCTCCTCACGGAAATTAGCAGCCATTGAACCCGAACTACGTGCGACACGAGAGGAGGGAGGTGTCGAGAAATCGATGACCGAAGCCGGATTGACAACGCTCCTCGTCAAACGACCACTCTCGTCTCGTGTCCACGAAAGCATGCACAAAGGTGCACACACACAAAACAAAACTTTTTTTTTTCTTTTTTTTTCTAACAAAGAATGTGCGTAGAGGAGAAGACGGGGGAACACAGGAGAGAAAGAATGACTCAGGAGAGAAGGGAAGAAGTCCTTATGCTACGGCGGATGGGTACAGGTAGAAGCACACAAGCAAACAAGGCTCAAGAAATCCTAAGGTCGCTATAGGTCCTTACAGCTAGACGACGCCTAACTGCGAGGTCACACGGCCTCAACACGCCTCACCACCCTACAACGAGGACCACAAAGCCCAGCAAGTGAGCCAAGATCCGGGGATCTCGTCTCTCCTACTATCGACAAAGTGGGCAACGCCGATCAGGTCATGACGGTCGGGACCGGATCACTCTCCTAATGCGTCCGAATTCCTTAAGGCCAATGTCTACTTGATTTTAAAATTAGGCTCTTGATTAGTGTGGTTTTTGGGGCGAAGGAAAGGGCGATGAAATCCCCCACCTTATCTTTTATGGGACAGCCCCTCCTTAGTAGCGTTTTGGAGTCCTAATCTAGCAATCAACTCTCCAAACAAAACGCTCAACTCACACTTGTTTCAATGCACTTCCTACTAACTAATGCATGTTCATACGAAATGCATGAATGAGAGTAGAAGGTGCGTACCTCACGCCAGCTCTCAGCAACAGAAAATAAAGCTAAGATAAAAGACAATCTAAATGCCTAAGTCACATACATGATGCATGGCCTAAACAAAAAGAATGCCTAATCTTTTGCTTTGAGTTTTAGGGTCCAAGTTGCTTAAAGGAGGTTGATTATGGATCTGGGAACAAACTATAAGTCAAAACATGCCAAATTAAATCCCAGATCACTACATCAATTATGAAAACCGACCAAAGAAATAAGAGAGCAAACAGAGCTTACCAGACCGCCAATTGGCGGTCTCAGGCCGCTGATTGGCGGTCTACAGTGCTCAGCTTGCTTCAAAACTTCTCCAGGTGCTCCTCCTGACCACTCCAAGTCTCCTGAAACAAAGAGAAACTACAAAACAAAAATTAAATCCACTCGAATCGTCCAAAAAAGAGTCTGGACTGGCACCTCCCCGGCAACGGCGCCAAAAACTTGTTGAACGTTTTAATTAACCGCAAGTGCACGGCCGCGATGAAGCGGTGGCAAGTACGGGTCGTCCTCAGGGAGGTGAGCAGGCTCTTGTTTATCAGAAATCAAGTGACAAAAATAGGGGGAGAAAGATTGATTACACTACTCTACACTAAACTACTCTAAGAAGTATGAAAGGTGAAAGAAGCAAACAAACGATGAAATAAGAACTAAGCTAAGAACAAAACAAGAATGCTGGAATTTCAGGAAGGGAAAACCCCTAAGGGGTGGAGTGAGTGCACACAAGCAAAGAGGTGGTTGTAGAATACATTCTTTAAGCACATGAATGTGGTGTTTATCAAGCCTAGGAAGTGTCTAAATGTTATGGCAAAACCTATCAATCTATTCACCAACTTGGTTGATTAACATTTACATATGCAAGGTGTTTATTTCAGAACCTAAACAAGCATGAGAGGTGTCTAATCATTTTGGCAAAACTCATCAAGTTATAAATTCTATCCTAAACAAGCAAGCATACATTCATGTTTTATCAACACATCAAAAATAAAGCATTCATCCATTCTCTAATGCATGTATGTACATCTACTCCACCCCCCAAAGGGGATGAAACTACTCACTAAACATTATACTAATTATTAAACTAAGCAAAGAAAGCATATTAAAACTAAGCTAGAAATAAAAGACGATTAAACTAAAACATGCACAAACAATAAAAGAAGCATAAACAAACAATGAAAGAAACACAAAACTTTATTGATAAAATGACTCACATTAAAAGTAGCATCCTCCTACTTTAGTGTGTGCTTCAAGGCCTCACTTCTAGTAGGAAGAATAGCCACTTAAAATATGGAGTGATTACAAAAGGAGGTGAAGAGTTCTATTTATAGGCATGGAAAAAGCTAATCCGGGACAATCCCCCGATGTGGGACTAAACAGATACCACAAATAGCCTAAACATCCTCTAATACATGTTCTGGAGCAATTTGAGCGCATTTGGGCCAAAAGTGACCGCCAATTAGCGGTCTTGGACCGCTAATTAGCGGTTTACAGTGTTCGGATCGCTCTGAAATTTCTTGTGGGCTTTTCTGGAAGGCTTTGTTGGTATTTGATGCATCTAGTTTGCATGTTGGAGCTCCGACCCGAATAGAATTGCCAAAATACTCCCCATGATGGTGAGGAGTATTCTGTTTTGCTCTTAGGTCCTTCTGTCTTGCAATCAGGTCCTTCTTCCTTGCATCTTGGTCCCCAGATCTTACAATTCAGTCCTTTTTCCCAGCTTTTGGGTCCTTTTATCCTTCATCTCTTCAAACCTATTTATTCCTGAAAACTAAACATAAAACTCGTGACATAGCATTGTTTAGGTGAAAGATAATGGATATAAGATACAAATATAAGCATGAAATGATGTCAATCACTTATGGAGTGAGATTGGGTGCTTTGAGGATTGAAAGCTTCTCTCTAATGAATTGAACAATTGGAAGTTGGAGAGTTGTGTTAACAACAAGTCTTGATCCTCTATTTATAAGCTCCTAAGGTATTCTAGCCGCTGGGATAGATTTGGTTGGGTTTTGTGTAAGATACACAAAGCAGAAAATCGGGCTGCAAATCTGTCCAGAACCGGTCGACCGAAAATGATTGACCGGTTGACCATTCACTTGATTTCAAGGAGAACGGTCGAACATAAGAATATTCGGTCGGGCAAATGAGCTTGAACTTAACTCTACTTAAGTGAATCGGTCGAACGAAAGTATGGGACGGTCGACCGTTAAGGGGATTCAGTTGAGACAAAGTTGGATCGGTCGAACGAAGAGTGTGTCGACCGATAGCAGGGATATTATAAGTGTTCAACCGGTCGACCGAAACAGGGTCGTCGTTCGACCGGTTACCGAATGTTTTGGGGTTAAGTTTGTTTTATACGAATACGACTGTTATAGGAATATGACAAAGGTCACGGCCATATTAAAATCCGGGATCGGTCGACAGAAAAGGTAGAACCGGTCGACCGGTAGAGTTCGGTAAAATCACTGTGGAGAGTCTGTTATAAACCGATCGAACTGAGAACTGGTTCGGTCGACCGTTTCACATAGGAAATATGGGTTTAGGTTTTAAGTGATTTCCGACTAAGGTTTGGGTGATCTAATGAAGTCCAAATAAGGTGACATTTTGTGTGTGACTTCTCTAAGGAACCTAGTGTGTATGTGATATGTTTTTAGCTCTTGTATGCTCAATTTACACATGTTCCTAAGACTCTAAATAAAATCAAGATTACAAGTCTTCATATAGCTTTATTACAAATCTTGACTTGATTTCCTTCCTTCCATGAGTCTTGATCACCTGTAGAGGTTAGCACATGCAATATATATGCAATGCAATATGTGTGCTACTCAACATTACTTATGATTAAGATTAGGTTGATTAAATCATCAAAACAAGGATTAAGGCCAAAAAGTCAACAATCTCTCTCTTTTTGATGATGACAACGTATATCTTAATACTTGAAAATTTTAAGTGTAAACTATGCATATAAATTCTTCCCCTATGGATGTGCATAGTTTTTGTTCAATTTTAACCAATTTTCAAATAGCTCCCCTTTAATTATCTCTCCCCCTTTGACATCCATCAAAAACAAAAATAATTATGACTTTAAGCATAGAATTTCGATGTCTTGTAATGAAGTTGCTCCCCCTAAATTTTGCACTTCATTACACTAATAAAAGATATAACATTTAAGCTCCCCCTATCAATAAGGCTATATGGAAACTAAGAGTATGATTCAAGTTAAGTTCATTTAAGTTTCTATTCAAGCCTTATTCTAACATCAATTCAAAATTTGACATTTATAATTAATGGATGTGATAAATGATTTGCAATGAATAGGGTTAATGATTTGCAATGAATTAAACTTCTAAAGATATGACAATTAAGCATATAGACTAGATTAGAGCTAATTTTTGAGAAAATTCAAAGATAGAAATTTTATACCAAACTTGAATATTGATTAGCTCCAATCTTGACTTGGTAATGCAACCGGAATCGAATTTGACGCTTTGGCTCGTCCGGTCACCACCAATCTCCTCCTCAAGCTTCATTTTTCCTTCTTCCAAGAACCAAAAGAGAGTTAGTAATATCGATGAAGCGAGTGTTCATGTCGCTTATGTTCTCACCGATTTGCATAGAAAATATTTCATATTTATGCATGAGGAGAGTTATCCTAGTTTATTTAGTTTTACTATCACCCTCATGATGCATTTGTAACCTATGCCATATTTCATTTGCACTTTCACAACCCCTAATTCTATTGTATTCTCCCTCATTAAGGCCACAATAAAGAATGTTCATGATTTTTGAATTTATTTCAATTTCTTTCATTTGAGCCATAGATAGAGAATCTATCTCATCTTCATTTGGGGTATGTATGGATTTTGAATGAATTTCCAATACCTAAGGTCATTTGATATTAAAAAGATTTTCACCCAATTTTTCCAATAATCATAGTTTGACCCATTAAGCAAAGGAGGCCTTGTGGTCCATAAACCCTCTATGTGATTAGATGTTGAAGCCATGCTAAAATTACGGTAAAGTAATGAAATTTAGCTTAACAAGGCTATGATACCAAATGTAGGATTGTGTGGGTCGGGTTAATCTAATCACTTTTACGCTAATCCTTAACTAATCAAACAATAAACGCAGCGGAAACAATTTAAAGACAAGTAGGAAAAAGGAACAAGCAAACCACAAATCGACTCGGCGTTTTTATAGAGGTTCGGCCCCCCACCCGGGTCCTAGTCCTCTCTTGCAAGCTCCGCTCGACTCTGCGAGCTCCGCCTACGACTTCACTATCCGCTCCCCGTTCCGGGCCGAGAGACAACGCCTTACAACCGTCAAACTCGCGAACAACCCTCGCCGAGCTTGGAATCCTCTTCTCACAATCCGAGAAGGATCACTTCGGGCTTTCACCGAAGTCTATACTCTTTTGACAAACTTTGTAACTGAGTGTCATTCACTCTCTAATTGAGCACACTTTGAGTAGGATGAGTGATTGATCAAGTGTGTGTAGTTTAGGCTTATGGAGTGAGATTGGGAGCTTTGAGGATTGAAAGCTTCTCTCTAATGAATTGGACAATTGGAAGTTGGAGAGTTGTGTTAACAACAAGTCTTGATCCTCTATTTATAAGCTCCTAAGGTATTCTAGCCGTTGGGGATAGATTTGGGTGGGTTTTGTGTAAGATACACACAGCAGAAAATCGGGCTGCAAATCTGTCCAGAACTGGTCGACCGAAACTGATAGACCGGTTGACCGTTCACTTGATTTCAAGGAGAACGGTCGAACAGAAGAATATTCGGTCGGGTAAACGAGCAAGAACTTAACTCTACTTAAGTGAATCGGTCGAACCAAAGTATGGGACGGTCGACCATTAAGGGGATTCGGTTGAGACAAAGTTGGATCGGTCGAACGAAGAGTGTGTCAACCGATAGCAGGGATATTATAAGTGTTCAACCGGTCGACCGAAACAGGGTCGTCGTTCGACCGGTTACCGAATGTTTTGGGGTTAAGTTTGTTTTATACGAATACGACAAAGGTCACGACCATATTAAAATCCGGGATAGGTCGACCGGTAGAGTTTGGTAAAATCACTGTGGAGAGTCTGCTATAAACCGATCGAACTAAGAACTGGTTCGGTCGACCGTTTCACACAGGAAATCTGGGTTTAGGTTTTAAGTGATTTCCGACTAAGGTTTGGGTGATCTAATGAAGTACAAATAAGGTGAAATTTTGTGTGTGACTTCTCTAAGGAACCTAGTGTGTATGTGATATGTTTTTAGCTCTTGTATGCTCAATTTACACATGTTCCTAAGACTCTAAATAAAATCAAGATTACAAGTCTTCATATAGCTTTATTACAAATCTTGACTTGATTTCCTTCCTTCCATGAGTCTTGATCACCTGTAGAGGTTAGCACATGCAATATATATGCAATGCAATATGTGTGCTACTCTACATTACTTATGATTAAGATTAGGTCGATTAAATCATCAAAACAAGGATTAAGGCCAAAAAGCCAACAATCTCTCTCTTTTTGATGATGACAACGTATATCTTAATACTTGAAAATTTTAAGTGTAAACTATGCATATAAATGCTCCCCCCATGGATGCGCATAGTTTTTGTTCAATTTTAACCAATTTTCAAATAGCTCCCCTTTAATTATCTCTCCCCCTTTGACATCCATCAAAAACAAAAATAATTATGACTTTAAGCATAGAATTTCGATGTCTTGTAATGAAGTTGCTCCCCCTAAATTTTGCACTTCATTACACTAATAAAAGATATAACATTTAAGCGCCCCTATCAATAAGGCTATATGGAAACTAAGAGTATGATTCAAGTTAAGTTCATTTAAGTTTCTATTCAAGCCTTATTCTAACATCCATTCAAAATTTGACATTTATAATTAATGGATGTCATAAATGATTTGCAATGAATAGGGTTAATGATTTGCAATGAATTAAACTTCTAAAGATATGACAATTAAGCATATAGACTAGATTAGAGCTAATTTTTGAGAAAATTCAAAGATAGAAATTTTATACCAAACTTGAATATTGATTAGCTCCAATCTTGACTTGGCGATGCAACCGGATTCGAATTTGATGCTTTGGCTCGTCCGGTCACCACCAATCTCCTCCTCAAGCTTCATTTTTCCTTCTTCCAAGAACCAAAAGAGAGTTAGTAATATCGGTGAAGCGAGTGTTCATGTCGCTTATGTTCTCACCGATTTGCATAGAAAATATTTCATATTTATGCATGAGGAGACTTATCCTAGTTTATTTAGTTTTACTATCACCCTCATGATGCATTTGTAACCTATGCCATATTTCATTTGCAATTTCACAACCCCTAATTCTATTGTATTCTCCCTCATTAAGGCCACAATAAAGAATGTTCATGATTTTTGAATTTATTTCAATTTCTTTCATTTGAGCCCTAGATAGAGAATCTAACTCATCTTCATTTGGGGTATGTATGGATTTTGAATGAATTTCCAATACTTAAGGTCATTTGATATTAAAAAGATTTTCATCCTATTTTTCCAATAATCATAGTTTGACCCATTAAGCAAAGGAGGCATGTGGTCCATAAACCCTCTATGTGATTAGATGTTGAAGCCATGCTAAAATTACGATAAAGTAATGAAATTTAGCTTAACAAGGCTCTGATACCAAATGTAGGATCGTGTGGGTCGGGTTAATCTAATCACTTTTACGCTAATCATTAACTAATCAAACAATAAACGCAGTGGAAACAATTTAAAGACAAGTAGGGAAAAAGAACAAGCAAACCACAAATCGACTCGGCGTTTTTATAGAGGTTGGCCCCCCCACCCGAGTCCTAGTCCTCTCTTGCAAGCTCCGCTCGACTCTGCGAGCTCCGCCTACAACTTCACTTTCCGCTCCCCGTTCCGGGCCAGGAGACAACGCCTTACAACTGTCAAACTCGCGAACAACCCTCGCCGAGCTTGGAATCCTCTTCTCACAATCCGAGAAGGATCACTTCGGGCTTTCACCGAAGTCTATACTCTTTTGACAAACTTTGTAACTGAGTGGGATTCACTCTCTAATTGAGCACACTTTGAGTAGGATGAGTGATTGATCAAGTGTGTGTAGTTTAGTCTTATGGAGTGAGATTGTGAGCTTTGAGGATTGAGAGCTTCTCTCTAATGAATTGGACAATTGGAAGTTGGAGAGTTGTGTTAACAACAAGTCTTGATCCACTATTTATAAGCTCCTAAGGTATTCTAGCCGTTGGGGATAGATTTGGTTGGGTTTTGTGTAAGATACACAAAGCAGAAAATCGGGATGCAAATCTGTCCAGAACCGGTCGACCGAAACTGGTAGACCGGTTGACCGTTCACTTGATTTCAAGGAGAACGGTCGAACAGAAGAATATTCGGTCGGGCAAACGAGCTAGAACTTAACTCTACTTAAGTGAATCGGTCGAACCAAAGTATGGGACGGTCGACCGTTAAGGGGATTTAGTTGAGACAAAGTTGGATCGGTCGAACGAAGAGTGTGTCGACCGATAGCAGGGATATTATAAGTGTTCAACCGGTCGACCGAAACAGGGTCGTCGTTCGACTGTTTACCGAATGTATTTTGGGGTTAAGTTTGTTTTATACGAATACGACCGTTATAGGAATACGACAAAGGTAACAACCATATTAAAATCCGGGATCGGTCGACCGAAAAGGTAAAACCGGTCGACCGGTAGAGTTCAGTAAAATCACTGTGGAAAGTCTGTTATAAACCGGTCTAACTGAGAACTGGTTCGGTCGACCATTTCACACAGGAAATCTGGGTTTAGGTTTTAAGTGATTTCCGACTAAGGTTTGGGTGATCTAATGAAGTCCAAATAAGGTGAAATTTTGGGTGTGACTTCTCTAAGGAACCTAGTGTGTATGTGATATGTTTTTAGCTCTTGTATGTTCAATTTACACATGTTCCTAAGACTCTAAATAAAATCAAGATTACAAGTCTTCATATAGCTTTATTACAAATCTTGACTTGATTTCCTTCGTTCCATGAGTTTGGTTCACCTGTAGAGGTTAGCACATGCAATATATATGCAATGCAATATGTGTGCCACTCTACATTACTTATGATTAAGATTAGGTTGATTATATCATCAAAACAAGGATTAAGGCCAAAAAGCCAACAAGTCGAACTGCACAAAAGTGGATGATCAGACACTCGCAAAGTTGTTGGATTGGGCAGAGAAAAACAGACATCTTTAATTTTCTTTGATTGTCTCAAATTTGGTTTAGTTACAATTATGGAAGTAGTTTGTGTTATGTATTTGGTTGTTACTCGATTTAAGAAAATTTAATTTCCTTTATTTGGGTTACAATTGGCTCGTACTTAAGTTCACTAATTTTGTATTAGTGTACTTAATTTAATTGATTTATTTTATTAATTTCATTAATTATTTTCATTATTTAAATTTTCAGAAATTAATTCCAATTATATAAAAATATAGACATATAAATAAAAAATTATTTATCAAATATAAATAAATGATTTTTTAATAATTTATTAAAATAAAAAATGTCCCAACCCGAGGAGGCCACGTGGCCAGATCCGGGTCGCGACTTGGGTCTGCTGGCCGACCCAGGTCGTGGCCCAACTAGAGGTCGCCCTTGGTTAAGGGCGTTGGGCTCGGGTCTGGCCCCGACCCAACTCCAAAAGGCCCTCCGTTAAGGATGACCATATAAGAGGCGTCTGATCTTGATTTTTCGTAAAACCTCTAAAAAGCTGATTTTTTGTGAAAAATGATTTTCAGTTTAATGGCTTAATTACAGTTTGTCCTTCTGAATGATGCTCCGATTTCACTTTGCCCTCCCTGAACTCTAAAATGTGACAATCACTCATTTATAGTTTCATTTTGTGACAGTTTGACCCACTGAACTTTAATAATCTATTAGTTTTCTACATATTCATCGTGATTTCTCAAAAAAAATTGCGTTGGATTATGAGTGGTTTTAGGCAAATAATGTTACAAAAATCGTAAAATAACAACGAATAGTTTGACATCCTTAAATACATAGCAAGTTGTTAATAATTACGGGGAATGTAGCATCATTTTCTGCATCATATAGATAATTTAAAATTAGATAATATTAATACTAAGACTAATTTTCTTTGTATTATCGTAAATTACCAATATTTGTAATAATATTCTTTTATAAGAATAGAGATGGTAAAAGAGTAAATTCAAGAGGTCAAAATCAAAAGGCAACAAAAAACAGTCTCAAAGCTTTATGAAGGAATGTGAAATGTATAGAAACTAGCATTAGACTCGTGCGTTGCACGAATGCATTCAATGGAAAATTTGTAAATTTGGCATATGAAAAGAATTCAACAAAAAAATTAACAATAGTGAATTCTTTGTTTATTATAAAAAAGGCAAATACATTTCGCGATAGGTTTAAAGGAGAAATGATTAAATTGAAAATTCAGAAGTCATCGTCACTGCTTATTTTCATAATGACATTTGCTGAGGTAGTTAACTCTATATGTTCTTTTCTGAGTAGGGGCACAACCTTTAGAGTTGTCTCTTCGTGCATTTCGTTTTTTTCTACGTAGGTGTGTCCGAGACCTTGTACATATTTTTTTGCTTTAAATGAAAAGAATAAAGAGAAATTGATTGTGTTGAGAGGACAGAAGAAACGTGTAAGGCATACAACTTATATTAGAGAGTAATCAAGAAAGTAGCTTGGGTGGCTGTAAAAATTAACGATTCCTAAATTATTAAATTTTGTAATTAGCAAAAGTAATTTTGTACTATTGTTAGCAAAAGTATATTCCCCTGGTATTAGCAATTAGCAAAAGTAAGAGAAATTTTGTACTTCATTAGCAAAAGTAAGAGACTTCATTGGTCCTAATTTCTCTCCTTAGTTGTCCTAATTTACAATGTCTAGTAAATCACGAGTCCAAAAGATTTCGATCAAAGCTTAACTAGTTCAAGCTAGCAAGAAGACTTCAATTTTTCAAGAACATACAAAATATCAACAAACTTAAGGATAAATCACGAAAATATGAATATATTCAAGATTAAAACCAAAAAATTGAAATGTCGCATTCACCAACAATAAGCGACACGAGAAGTATACTAACATAGAAAAGAATCATTACTACAAGAAAAATCCGAAAATAAACCAACAAAAATGAACTTAACACTTACATTGGTAGGATGTGGAGAGACGGAGGAAGACAGAGGAAGAAGGAGAAGAGGGCCGGAGAAGGGGAGGAGAAGAGGGCCGGAGAAGTTGGGACGTCGCTGCGGTGCCGGAGACGGTGCAGATCGGTCAGAGAACGATCACGGAGGAGGATTCGGTCACGGGACGGTTAGGGTTTAGGTGGGTTTTCGTCTGAAATGAATGACAAATCGCGTCTGTTAGTTTTCATTAAGACCTATAGACGTCGGCTATTATAAATGTCCGACGTCTATACCCTGACGTCTATATGCAGGGATTACAGACGTCAGATATTTATAATATCCGACGTCTATACCATATAGATGTCGACTGCACAAGGTATTAAAATACCCGACGTCTATTTGTCGACGTTATACCCCATAGACGTCGGATAAATGCGGTAATACAATAACCGACGTCTATTCTATGCTCTCCCTTCTAGACGTCGGTTGTTATAACGGCCGACGTCTATTGGGCGACGAGTAAAACCTATTCTGCACTAGTGATATTTAATATTATCTTGTTGCCATCAAACTCTAGGACACCTGCATTGGATGAGCCGTCTGGTGAGATAGAGGGTTTCCATGAGGAGGTTTCCTCAATGGCATCTAATTTCTGGAGATCATAGTTGGATTGTTTATGGTCTCTTCAATTCGTTCGAGATTGCCCACAACAACATGAGGTGTCATGATAGTAGATTGTTTGTTATTCATTGGATTTGAGGGTTGTTCACTGGACTCCCATCGGATAGTTGTGACAACGTAGATCATGTGCACAAAATATGTGGGGAGATATCAAAGGCCATCATGAGGAGTGAATGCACATATACCAAAAACTTGGTGAAGTAATTTACTATTTTATGTGTGTTAAGCGATATGAACTTGTTTAATGTTGAGATATTAAGAAACTAATGTTGTCGTAATGGATATGTTTGTTAAGTGTTTTGAACTTATTTAGGATAAATATTATGAATGTATGCTTTTATATTAATGTCTTAGTAAGTTTTACAATTTAGAATCTTGTATTGTTTCTTAGGTTGCTTATATATATTTTATATTTAAGATGGTTCTACTAGAACTTGGATTGTTGCACCCCATCAGGTTCAAAACACCCCATTTTGTACAGAAATATACATTTTTATCGATTTGTTGTTACCTTATATATAACTAGCATTAGACCTGTGTTTTGCACGAATGCATTCAATGAAAAGTTTTTAGATTTGACATATAAAAAGAATTCAACAAATATTTTTTAACAATAGTTAATTCTTTGTTTATGGTTAAAAGAGAGATACATTTCCTAATATGTTTAAAAGAGAAATGATTAAATTGAAAATTTAGAAATTCTCATCACTGCTTATTTCTATAATGACCTTTGCTGCGGTAGTTAACTCTATATGTATTTTTTGAGTATATCCACAACCTTTAGGATTGTCTCTTGAAGAATAAAGAGAAATTAATTGCGTTAAGAGGACAAAAGAAATGTGTAAGTTCTTTTTATAACGTTTGCTGGTGAGGTTCTTTGTAATTGTATTGAAGGCATACATCTTATAATAAAGAGCAATCGAGAAAGTAGTTTGGGTGACTATTAAAATTAGTGGTCCCTAAATTATTAAAATTTTAGTTGGTAGATGTAGTCCATGGAACGATTGTACCTATTTTTAACGAAATTCCTTTTTTTGAAGGAGCTATAATTTTTGGATGCTACTTTCATATAATAAATATGTTGTAGAATTTGAGTAGGATATTACTCTACATTAGCCAATTAATTTGAAGTGTCTATTTTTGGCACTACAATATTAAGGTGTGATTAGAAACTTCGATGTTTTTGGAAAATAAGAATGAGAAATCTTCACTTAAATTTAGTTATACAATTATATCTCAATGTTTCCATTTAGACTAACTTATAATGTTTCATGTATTGATTCTTCAACACCCGCTATTGTCGAATATTCATGTGATACCTTATCAAATTTTGCACGTGTAATACACGTTCCGTCTAGTTCGCCAAGTAAAACTGTTTATGAAAATTATGATGTGATAAAGTATTATGACCAATGACGAGATGACATTAACGAAACACTCAATTAACTCGAATTGCTTTGCATAGGTCGTTGAATCTCTACGTATTTTAATTGTGTTGTGGATATATTTGGTATATTTATTAAGCAGACATGGTACACATTACTCAAGCAAGAATTTTTGATGGATCCAAACTGCTAGCGAAGCATTTGGGGAGGGGACTGCTGCTCCCATTTCTGCTAGAGCAAAGAACATTGATGCTTTCGGAAACATTCAAGTTCTTAGTTGTGGACTTTCACTCTTGGTGTCAAGTCGTGTTACTATGCATTCACATCAAAACACATGTTACATTGTTGAATTTTTTTAATTATATTTGAGATTTGGTGGTGAAGATTTCTAAAGTCGTGTTAATATGCAATGGGTTGGCACTATAGTTAGATAATTCTAATTTCTCCACTTCATCCGAAGAGTATGTAGTGTTGAACTTGGGATTTGAAGATGAAAAAAATGAGTGAGTTGTATTATGAATTTCTATTTAAGTAGTGTTGAATATAAATGTCTCTTCGAACAATGTTTTTGTACAACCAATGAGCCAACTCTTCCTTTTTTCTAAAAGTGATGTAATAACCTAATCTAAGCACCCTAATTAAATTAAACTAAACCTAATTAACCCTAATTAATACATGCATGAAGAGGTGGGGGTGATAGACATGTGGAGATTGAGGTGGATAGCTTTGGTTGGATAGGTTTTAGGTTAAGTGTGATTGGAGGGGATGGAGGTGATGAGTTGAAAGGAAATATATATAGTTAAGATAGGTTTTTGTTGAAACGTTTTGCTTCATTGATGGTTTATCCAGAGTGTGAGAGGAGTGATTTCGGAGCAGAAGAAGGAGGAGAGAAGAAGTAAAGAAGAAGAAGAAGAAGAAGAAGGGAAGAAGAAGAGAAGAGGTGTTGAAGGGAGCTCGGGAGGCTTCTTCACTCGACCAAAAGGTATGCCAAGTCTTCATATTAACTCCCCAAGAGGTGTGGGAGTGTGTAGAGGACGGCGTTGGTGCCGTTTCTCCGGTGAAAACCCTACTGGACGGAGGTTGAAGACGACTGGTTCGGTCGACCGTTGAGTGTTTCGGTCGACCGAACAGCGTCTAAATGATGCCTGTACAGTGGGAATATGTATTGTTCGGTCGACCGGTACATGGGTCGGTCGACCGATATTTATAAATATTAACTTACTGCCCGAAAACGGTCGAACGATGTCTGTGTGACGGTCGACCGTTTATGCCAAATTTCGCGGGAAAATAAAGGGTTACATTAGCCGGTCGACCGGTGTTGTTTCAGTCGACCGAACCCAG
The DNA here is from genome assembly GCA_963682175.1 of Triglochin maritima. NCBI lineage: Eukaryota > Viridiplantae > Streptophyta > Magnoliopsida > Alismatales > Juncaginaceae > Triglochin > Triglochin maritima. The sequence continues at coordinate 12,011,973 of OY821785.1, forward strand.
TAGATAGGTTAGACAGGCCTTCGGCCGACCGAGTGTGTGTCTCGGTCGACCTAACTGCGCAAGGTCGGTTCGAGCATTGACCATCTAAACGGTCGACCGCTCTGGATCCGGTCGACCGACCGCGTGCAGTTTTCCTGCAGTGATGTGCCTGTAGATCGGTCGACCGAGAGGTAGGTTTCGGTCGACCGAATGCTGTAGGCAGGATTCAGGCAGTTTTCCTTATCGGTGGAACGGACCCTGGTTTGACCGATTGGATATATATTTATATAAAATGTATAGCGTAGACCTTCCAAACGGTCGACCGCTAGATGACTTTTGTTAGACCGAGTGGTTAGTATTTCGGTTGGCGTGGTTCGACCGGTAGACTTGTTTGTACAGTACCGTGTACTGTGTGGGGGACCGGTTGACCGGTGTGCTTTTAGCGGTTGACCGATCTGCCGCAGGTTGGTGGATTTATCCACACGCGATCCGTTGAGTATAGGTCGACTACCGGCTCCGAGGCGACGGTTGATTACCGGCTTTGAGAGCTACGGATTTCACCTTCGACGAAGGCGTATTATTGTACTACTGTTTCCTCTCTTACCGAGCGGGGTGTGAGGGATGTGTACCGTAAACCTTGGACAGTTTGCGAGGGTTTAGCGGTAGGCCGAGGATGTTCCGGCAGGGTGCGCGCTAGGCGACTCTTGGGGGAGCAGTGGCTGTCGTCTGACCCGAGTTGTGTATTCGGCGGGCTGACTCGCTCCTTGGGTGCGGCGTGTACCGGGGGTTCCTTCCTGCACTTTTGGGGAGCAGTGGTGTCGACTGACCCTTGTGAGGCAGCGGTGGACTGACTTGACCCTAGTGGCAGGAGTGGTTCAGTGCCGCGGAGGTGGTGAGGGTATTATTGTGGGCCCGAGGCGGATGATCATGTGCATTGTATTGCATTGTCTTTAATTCCTTTTTATATTTTTAGGAGGCTTGGTGTACGGGGTTCCTGCAGGGAACTCAAGCATGTTTGTTGTTTGCATTTCAGGTAGCGAGCAGGTTTAGAGTCAGGTGGTGACCGAGGACGGTGCCCCCGGGATCAGATCCTGTTCTCTTTATTATCTTCTTTTGTTGAGGTAGTGATTACATGTATATTCATTTTTGTTGTAATCACAGTTGACTCTTATGTATACTTTGACTTCCACGTGGGTCTGTACCTTATATATTATATATATATATGTTGGTTTGATTTCCAGTGACGTGCCCTGTGTTGACCGTTGACGGTCTGTATTATTGTTTAAATTTTCCGCTATTTTCGGGTACGTTACAATTTGGTATCAGAGCGTTGATCTCGGCGTACTTGTCCAAAGAAACCACCTTTGAGTTAGGATTTAGGTTTTAGAGGATCATGCATGCATATTTTTATATTGATGATTGTCATGTTTTCCTTTGGCAGATGCCTCCTAGACGGGGGAAGGCTGTTGCCCGTACACGCGGTGAGAGTGAGACCGCGAGGGATGAGGCATGGGAGGATGAGCGTCGGACGTTGTTCGATACGGTCGGACGTCTGACAGAGATGCTACAGCAGCAGGCAGCTCAGACAGGGCAGACGGGGACTGGCGCTATGCATGACCGGTTTATGCGCCAGCATCCGCCTACCTTTCTGGGGCAGTATGACGCAGAGGCTGCGGAGGAGTGGATCTTCACGATGCAGAAGATCTTCAGTGCTATTGGTTGTCCTCCAGAGGCGAGAGTGGGCATGGCTACGTATGTTTTGGGCGGTGCTGCGTCCAACTGGTGGAGGTCCACATCTGCAGTAGTGTTTGCGGACAGAGACGATATAGCCTGGGAGGAGTTCGTTGGCGAGTTCAACGAGCAGTATTTTCCGCAGCATGTTCAGGACGAGAAGAGGGAGGAGTTTCTGAGTCTTCAGCAGGGAGACATGACCCTGGCAGGCTACATCGGGAAGTTCAACGCCCTAGAGCGTTACTGTCCCGAGATGTATATCACACAGGAGCAGAGAGCAGGGAAGTTCGTCCGAGGGCTCCGGAAGCAGTTGAGGACGAAGGTGCTGACACATATGCCACGCACATTAGCTGATGCGGTGAAGAGTGCTACTGTTCTTGATCGTGACTATAGAGAGAACTACCAGGATGAGAGGAGGCCATCGGGTAGGTTCTCTGGGCGGCCGGGAGGTCAGACTGGAGGGAATCCGGGCAAGAGGCCCCGATTCGAGGGAGCAAGAGTTGCAGTACCACGACCTGAGCCTTGTGGTACTTGTGGGAGATTTCACTCCGGGCCGTGCTTCACCCCCGGAGCATGTCATGGTTGTGGTCAGCTGGGCCACTTTATTAGGAGCTGTCCGAGCCGAGGAGCTGGACCGAGCAGACCACCGGGTTTACCAGCACCAGGCAGAGGTAGGGGCGAAGGTGGACCACCTTTCAGACCACAGCAGGGACAGCGCACCGGCAGGATTTACACCATCCAGGCAGAGGAGGCTCGTGATGGAGGCGCTGTTGTGGAAGGTACACTTCTTGTCGCTGGTTCAGTAGCTAGGGTGCTCTTTGATTGTGGCGCGACACACTCGTTCATCTCAGAGCGATTTGCGGGAGTGTTGGGCTGTACCCTTGCGATGTTGACTGCCACGTTGGAGGTCAGCACACCCCTGGGTCTGGTGGGCACTGTGGGGAGATTTGTCCCCAGCGCCACGGTTGTTTCGGGAGATCAGGAGTTTCCGGCAGACCTGGTCTTGCTACCGATGGAGGACTTTGATGTCATACTTGGGATGGATTGGCTGTCCCAATATGATGTTCGAGTCTTGTGCCGTGAGAAGAAGATTTTGATCCCGAGGAAGGGTTTGCCTGATATTCTGATTCGAGGGATCAGAAGCAGAGGGGGTCGCATTATTGTATCTGCTGTGAGAGCTCAGAGACTGTTACAGCAGGGTTGTACAGCATTTTTAGCGACACTTGTGGTTGCGGAGGCAGAGTCTCAGAGGATAGAGGACATTGAGGTGGTGCAGGAGTTCGCGGATGTTTTTCCAGCGGAGATTCCAGGTTTACCACCACACCGGGAGTTGGAGTTCGGCATAGAGTTGGTAGCTGGTACTACACCACAGTCGAAGGCTCCATACCGGATGGCACCTGCTGAGTTGACAGAGTTGAAGAAGCAGTTGCAGGAGTTGATGGACTCTGGATTTATCAGACCGAGCGTCTCGCCTTGGGGTGCACCAGTTTTGTTTGTGAAGAAGAAGGACGGATCCTTGAGGATGTGCATAGACTACAGGATGCTGAACCAGGTGACGGTGAAGAATAGGTATCCCTTACCTAGGATCGAGGACCTCTTTGACCAGCTGCAGTCAGCGAAGGTTTTCTCGAAGATTGACCTGCGTTCAGGATATCACCAGTTGAGGATCCAAGATGAGGACATCCAGAAGACAGCTTTTAGGACGAGATATGGACACTATGAGTTCTTGGTGATGCCATTTGGATTGACGAATGCTCCGGCAGCGTTCATGGATCTGATGCACCGGACATTCAGGCAGTATATTGATATATTTGTGATTGTCTTCGTGGATGACATTTTGATCTATTCACCAGATGTGGAGCAGCACAGAGAGCATCTGAGGATTGTACTCAGCATCTTGAGGGCTCAGTAGTTATATGCTAAGTTCTCAAAGTGCGAGTTTTGGTTGGACAGAGTGGCATTCCTCGGACACATTGTATCGGCAGAGGGGATATCAGTGGATCCGGCGAAGGTAGAGGCAGTGACACAGTGGAGGACCCCTACGAGCGTGACGGAGATTAGGAGCTTTGTTGGACTGGCGGGTTATTACCGTCGCTTCATCAAAGACTTCTCGAGATTGGCAGCACCACTGACGGCTCTGACGCAGAAGGGAGTCACCTTTGTATGGTCGCAGAAGTGCGAGGACAGCTTTCAGGAGCTGAAGAGACTGTTGACCACAGCACCCGTTTTGTCATTGCCGAGTGGCACGGGTGGATTCGTGATTTATAGCGACGCTTCAGGTGTTGGCTTAGGATGTGTACTTATGCAGCACGGGAGGGTGATCGCGTACGCATCCAGACAGCTGAAGGTCCATGAGAGGAATTACCCGACACATGATTTGGAGTTAGCAGCAGTGGTTCACGCACTGAAGACCTGGAGACACTATCTTTATGGCGAGCAGTTCGAGGTATTTACAGATCATCAGAGTCTGAAGTACCTGTTCTCGCAGAAGGAGCTGAACATGAGGCAGCGCAGATGGCTTGAGTTCATTAAGGACTATGACTTCACTATCTCTTACCATCCGGGGAAGGCGAACACAGTTGCAGACGCTTTGAGCCGGAAGGTGGAGGTATCAGTAGCAGGCCTATGCATTCAGGAGTGGCGACTGCTGGAGTCTTTAGCAGAGTGGAGGCCATTTGCAGATAGCTCTGAGGGTGCGGTGATTGCAGGATTGAGAGTAGAGCCTCAGACAGTATCAGCAGTGATTCATGCTCAGACTACAGATGAGGAGTTGAGCAGTTTGTTACAGTTAGCTGCCAGAGATGGGTCAGACTTCAGAGTTGGAGTGGATGGAGGTCTGAGATTCAGAGACCGTATCTGGGTGCCGAAGACAGAGGACCTGAGACATGACATCATGGAGGAGGCCCACAGATCGAGATATTCCATTCATCCAGGGAGCACCAAGATGTACAAAGATTTGCAGCGGAACTTCTGGTGGCGAGGTATGAAGAAGGACGTTGCAGACTTCGTGTCGAGGTGTTTGGTCTGTCAGCAGGTGAAGATCGAGCACCAGAGACCAGCAGGGCAGATGCAGAGGATTGAGTTGCCCGAGTGGAAGTGGGAGCACGTAACGATGGATTTTGTTACGGGGCTACCGAAGACACGGAGATTCCACGATGCGATTTGGGTTATAGTCGATCGACTGACCAAGTCGGCGCATTTCTTAGCCATTAAGACCACTCTTGCTCTAGAGGGTCTAGCTAAGTTATATATTGATGAGATTGTCAGACTTCATGGCGTACCAGTCAGTATCATTTCAGACAGAGATCCCAGATTCACTTCGAGATTTCGGGAGAGTCTACACAGAGCACTGGGGACACGTCTGAAGTTTAGCACAGCTTTTCACCCACAGACAGATGGCCAGTCAGAGCGGACGATACAGACATTGGAGGACATGCTGAGAGCGTGTACACTTGACTGGGCCGGTCATTGGGATGAGCATTTGCCGTTGATCGAGTTCGCCTACAACAACAGCTACCATTCGAGTATTGGGATGGCACCCTATGAGGCATTATACGGGAGACCGTGTAGATCGCCGGTATGCTGGAGTGATGTGGGCGAGAGACAGCTAGTTGGACCTGACATTATCCAGTTGTATTCAGAGAAGGTCGACGTGATTCGGAGACGACTAGCTACGGCGCAGAGCAGGCAGAAGAGTTATGCTGATACGCGGAGGCGTGAGCTGACTTTTGATGTAGGAGATCATGTCTTCCTGAAGATCTCACCTTCCAGAGGTGTGATGAGATTCGGGAAGAAGGGGAAGCTGAGTCCGAGATATGTTGGACCTTTTGAGATATTGGATCGGGTCGGGGAGGTGGCATATAGGATTGCACTACCACCACAGTTCGCAGGACTTCACAACGTCTTCCATGTTTCTATGTTGAGGAAGTACGTGGCCGATCCAGCTCATGTGATAGAGATATCAGTCCCGGAGATCCAGCAGGATTTGTCATTAGATGAGAGACCAGTTGAGATTGTGGATCAGATGGTACATCAGCTCAGGAGGAGAGCGATTCCGATGGTAAAGGTCAGGTGGCAGCATCACAGTGTCAGAGAGGCTACCTGGGAGATCGAGGAGGATGTCAGGAAGCAGTATCCAGAGTTATTCCGGTAAGTTACTTGTTTCGAATTTCGCGGACGAAATTCTTTTAAGGAGGGTAGATTGTAATAACCTAATCTAAGCACCCTAATTAAATTAAACTAAACCTAATTAACCCTAATTAATACATGCATGAAGAGGTGGGGGTGATAGACATGTGGAGATTGAGGTGGATAGCTTTGGTTGGATAGGTTTTAGGTTAAGTGTGATTGGAGGGGATGGAGGTGATGAGTTGAAAGGAAATATATATAGTTAAGATAGGTTTTTGTTGAAACGTTTTGCTTCATTGATGGTTTATCCAGAGCGTGAGAGGAGTGATTTCGGAGCAGAAGAAGGAGGAGAGAAGAAGTAAAGAACAAGAAGAAGAAGAAGAAGAAGAAGGGAAGAAGAAGAGAAGAGGTGTTGAAGGGAGCTCGGGAGGCTTCTTCACTCGACCAAAAGGTATGCCAAGTCTTCATATTAACTCCCCAAGAGGTGTGGGAGTGTAGAGGACGGCGTTGGTGCCGTTTCTCCGGTGAAAACCCTACTGGACGGAGGTTGAAGACGACTGGTTCGGTCGACCGTTGAGTGTTTCGGTCGACCGAACAACGTCTAAATGATGCCTGTACAGTGGGAATATGTATTGTTCGGTCGACCGGTACATGGGTCGGTCGACCGATATTTATAAATATTAACTTACTGCCCGAAAACGGTCGAACGATGTCTGTGTGACGGTCGACCGTTTATGCCAAATTTCGCGGGAAAATAAAGGGTTACATTAGCCGGTCGACCGGTGTTGTTTCGGTCGACCGAACCCAGTAGATAGGTTAGACAGGCCTTCGGCCGACCGAGTGTGTGTCTCGGTCGACCGAACTGCGCAAGTTCGGTTCGAGCATTGACCATCTAAACGGTCGACCGCTCTGGATCCGGTCGACCGACCGCGTGCAGTTTTCCTGCAGTGATGTGCCTGTAGATCGGTCGACCGGGAGGTAGGTTTCGGTCGACCGGGAGGTAGGTTTCGGTCGACCGAATGCTGTAGGCAGGATTCAGGCAGTTTTCCTTATCGGTGGAACGGACCCTGGTTTGACCGATTGGATATATATTTATATAAAATGTATAGCGTAGACCTTCCAAACGGTCGACTGCTAGATGACTTTTGTTAGACCGAGTGGTTAGTATTTCGGTTGGCGTGGTTCGACCGGTAGACTTGTTTGTACAGTACCGTGTACTGTGTGGGGGACCGGTTGACCGGTGTGCTTTTAGCGGTTGACCGATCTGCCGCAGGTTGGTGGATTTATCCACACGCGATACGTTGAGTATAGGTCGACTACCGGCTCCGAGGCGACGGTTGATTACCGGCTTTGAGAGCTACGGATTTCACCTTCGACGAAGGCGTATTATTGTACTACTGTTTCCTCTCTTACCGAGCGGGGTGTGAGGGATGTGTACCGTAAACCTTGGGCAGTTTGAGAGGGTTTAGCGGTAGGCCGAGGATGTTCCGGCAGGGTGCGCGCTAGGCGACTCTTGGGGGAGCAGTGGCTGTCGTCTGACCCGAGTTGTGTATTCGGCGGGCTGACTCGCTCCTTGGGTGCGGCGTGTACCGGGGGTTCCTTCCTGCACTTTTGGGGAGCAGTGGTGTCGACTGACCCTTGTGAGGCAGCGGTGGACTGACTTGACCCTAGTGGCAGGAGTGGTTCACTGCCGTGGAGGCGGTGAGGGCATTATTGTGGGCCCGAGGCGGATGATCATGTGCATTGTATTGCATTGTCTTTAATTCCTTTTTATATTTTTAGGAGGCTTGGTGTACGGGGTTCCTGCAGGGAACTCAGGCATGTTTGTTGTTTGCATTTCAGGTAGCGAGCAGGTTTAGAGTCAGGTGGTGACCGAGGACGGTGCCCCCGGGATCAGATCCTGTTCTCTTTATTATCTTCTTTTGTTGAGGTAGTGATTACATGTATATTCATTTTTGTTGTAATCACAGTTGACTCTTATGTATACTTTGACTTCCACGTGGGTCTGTACCTTATATATTTTATATATATATGTTGGTTTGATTTCCAGTGACGTGCCATGTGTTGACCGTTGACGGTCTGTATTATTGTTAAAAATTTCCGCTGTTTTCGGGTACGTTACAAGTGAGGTGGATCAATTTTCATATCTGAATAACTTGTTGTTGCCACATGATACGAACCTGTTGATCAACAAGGAATGTTAATTTCAAAATGAAAAACAAAGAATCTTGAATGTGAACAACTTTATTTTACCTTGAAAGATTTTTACTGTTAGGTGAGTAGTGATGAGAATTAAATTTATACCGCAAGTGCACGGTGTCAATGAAGACGTGGCAAATACGGGTCGAACACAAGGAGGGAGAGATTTGTTATTAGTGTGATTTCGATTGGGGGAAAGAAGGAGAGAAGACTAAATTGGGTTTTTGAGATTTTTGGTTTTTGTTATCTAAAGCAAGAAACAAGAACAAATAAAAATAAAACAAGAACAAAGAGGTGAATTCCGTCGGGTGGAGGTTTAGATTTAGGGTAGAGAATTCAGAAACTTATAATAAATCATGTTAGTTATGAAGCATTACATGATAAATGATTTAACATAAACTCAAGTAATCAAAATATACTAATCACGAACTTAAAATAATAACATTTATTCTTCTTCTCTTCACCCTAAATCCGTCACCTCCACCCTTTGGAAAGAGTTAGAAACTCATGGAGGGAGGAAGAAGGGGTCCTAGAGGCATTACAAAAGAAAAGTAAAAACAAGAAATAAAAGACAGAATTTTATTACTCCAAAGAAAAGACTACAAATAAAAACAACTAAAAACTAGGTCTAAGGCCAAGGACCCTTCTAACATCGTTCTCGGGGCCTAAGTATAGAATTGGAGAGTACACGTGTCCAGACACGACTGGACAAAATTGGAGCACACAGATCGCTAAGGGGGCGGCGTTTCTGCCTCACAATGTATGCAATATGCGGCGATTTCGCCGCACAATCTCCTCTGATTTCATCCGGATTTTTGATGTGTGTTTATGGTATGATTTGATCCTCCTTTGCGCGTCTGGATTGATTCTTTCCATTCTTTTGAGCTCCGGATTAATTCCTTCATATATTTGGAGATCCACATTGATTTTTCTTTATATTTTCTCCAAGATAATAAAAGCTACTCGTGATTTGCAATTAGGTCCTTGTCTTTTTGCAATTAAGTCCCCGGCTACTTTTGTGCTCAAGTCCTTGTTCTTTTTGTAATTAGGTCTTCAATGCTTTTATGCTTCGATACATTTCCATTTGAAACCCGATAATCTTGAGCTTGGTCTTTTATGATGGAAATGAGTCTTTTGCACGCGTTTATGCTCGGGATGTGGGTAAATTGCATTCAGGTCCATGTATTCTGTAAATAAGACTAAACACATACCTTAGTAGCATTTATTGATGTAAAAGTAATCTAAATGAAAGACATATGATGCAATGTATGCAATGCATCAAGTAGCCAAAATGGTTCTATGAAATTCCTGAGCGTCCCTAAGTTTATGTTCATTTTCCATTACCAAGTCCCCCCATATTGTTAATTTAGTCTTGCTTTTGCTATTAAGGAAAATAATTATGACTTGTGTTGTCCAAACAAAGAAACAAAATATTTTAACTACGATGAACCTGTGTGTCTATGATTGTGACACTGCATTTGTCAACAAACTTTCCTTGTTAGGTCTGTTGGATCGTGTGGGTTATGGGTCTACAATCTCTAATCACAATTAAGTCTAATTACCTACTTTGATCTATCAAAGATATGCAGCGAAATTAAATAAACAAACAAGCAAGTAAAAAATAGAAATGCAAACCACGATGGACACGGGGGATTTTTATAGAGGTTCAGCACCCCACCCGGGTCCTAGTCCTCTCTTGCAAGCTCCGCTCGGATCACCGAGCTCCGCTCACGACTTCACTAACCACTCCGCATTCCGGGCCGGGAGAGAACACCTTTACAATCTTCAAGCTCGCGAACAACCCTCGTCGAGCTTGGCTCCTCCTCTCACAATCCGAGAGGGATACTTCGGGCTCTCACCGAAGTCTATACTCTTTGTCTTGGGCTTTCACCAAGACCCTTGCTTCCTTTGCACAGCAAATGAGTGGAACAACACTCTCTAAACTTGAGCACACTTGAGTAGGATTGGATTTATGACTAAAGTGTGGAAGGTTTGAGGCTTTGAGTGTGTTGGGTTTCTCTCTAATGTATTGGACAAGTATGTGTGGGAGAGTTGTATAAAAATGTGTTTTACAACTCTTTATATAGGCATTAGAGAGAATATAGCCGTTGGGGTTGATTGGGTATAAGATACACAAAACAGAAACTTGTAGGATCCAATTCTGCCTAAAAACGGTCGACCGAAACGGGTATGTCGTTCGACCGTTTGGTCAAAATTCAGCTTTGACTTAAGTTAACTTAAGTTAACGGTCGAACGGGCTCAGGGGATTGGTCGACTGAATAAGTCCAGGCACTTGTGGGAGATCAAATTGTGTTGGTTCGGTCGACCGTTAGGAAAGTTTCGGTCGACCGAATGTTTGGTAATTTTGGGGTATTTGGGAATAATACAAATACGACCGTTGAGTATAATACGACAAAACAAATGGTCATGTGACACGTGTGAACGGTCGAACGAAAAGGTTTCAACGGTCGACCGTTTTGGTCCAGGCAGTTCAAGTTTTGTTTAGGTGTTTTCCGGTTCTAGTTTGGATGATCTATTGAAGTCCAAATTATGTGAAATTTTGTGTGTGACTTCTATAGGTAACCTAGTGTGTGGTTGAGTAGTTTTTAGCTCAAGTATGCTCAATTACACAAGGTTCCTAAAGACTCAAAGAAATACAAAATACATGTCTTCAAATGAGCTTGATTACATGTCTTGACTTGATTTCCTTTCTTCCTTGAGTCTTGATCACATGTAGAGGTTAGCACAAAGCAATATATATGCAATGTAATATGTGTGCTACTCTACATGATTAAAATTAAGATTAGGTTGATTAAATCATCAAAACATAGATTAATACCAAAAAGCTAACAAGGCCTTTATTGGTGTTAATGGTACTATGCATGGAGGACTACGCTGAAGATATCTTCTCAAGAAAGATATAATAATTAGTATATAATGGAAAATATTTTTTGTCTTTGGACATGAGTTTGTGTGAACAGAATTTACCTGTTACATGACCAACTTTGTTGTCATTGGTATGTAATATATCCAAGGGATTTATGTAATACTTTATTGTTGGGATAAAACCATAATCTCCTAACATGATTGCAATGGATGTTTCTTCTATAATCATATAGTAGTTTGCATTGATATTTATTCGGATGTGCAAAGGTACACTATCCCAGTGCACCAAGAAATTATTGAATCGAGCAAATCCAATATATGGATGGTTCTTCCTCAAGACCAGAAGTTATCTCCTTGTGGCACAAAGGTACGCTATCATCAATGGGTATATTTCATATTGGAATATTGTCCATGATTTTCCCTGTAGAAATGACAAAATTACTAAGAGATAAAATGATATTCGAAATATTTATATCAATAAAATGATAATAATTCCGAAGAGATTATTTGGGGACCCTTAAATTAATCGACCGTGACATCACAAAGAAAGCAACCCCTAGTCACAGAAAATGTCCAAGATTCACTAATGTCTTCATTTTTTACATAACCACTCTACTTTTTACTAATACAACATAAGTGATCTCAATCAAATTAAAAAAACTAATAAAAGGTATCAATCTCTATACACCTTAGTTGATTTCATTGACATATGCTTCCTCACTCATCAAGTCATCATGCGACTTTATCAAAAAATTATTACAGTAACGGTTCATAATTGTATCGGCTCACTTCTATCTACGCATGGAGATCAGTCAAAATTCACACAAATATACTATACGATACAAAAAAAAATGAAATACATAATAGATGGAAGTGGAGTGTTCTCATACACATAGTCCCTTAGCAACTGAATCCACCAAGTGATTTGTCCCTAAAAAACTAAATTAGTACATACAAAATCATTGGTATCTTTGAAGGTCATACATGATAAAGTTTAACCTGAACGAAGAACACTTCTCTGACCAAAATTGCCAATAGTATGAGTAGATATAAAATATACCATTATAAATTCATGTATGTGACAGACCTAATACCAAACATAAATCATAACAAAACATTTAGCACGTACGACATCCATTTTGGTTATGGTACTCCTACAGCCTCATCAAAATAATAATGGAGAATAGATAAACGGAAATGATAATAAATGAAAGTGGGAAATTTGGTCTCAAAGTTGACATGCAAACATGTATAAAGACTAATATAAAAAATAAAAATTGATACTAATATAAGAAAGTGAAAATCTTCAAACATAAACTGTAATGCAAAGAAGTAACTTCCCAATAAGCCGAGTTTCTAAATAATAAATCAAAGAACTAAATATAAAGTAGTCCTGAAATAGAGTTCCACGAACATGTAAAGAGTAAAAGGAAAATTGATCATTATAATATCAACTTCTTAATGATGAAGAAGGTGAAAGAATGCAACAAATTAAAGCACCTTCAAAACATGAACTATATAGGGAAAAACCACATATCACAATTTTTAAGTGAAGTTTTGGAAAACAAAATCCCAACTCAGATGCATCCTAATCAAGAATAGGACAAAATATATTGATACAAAGAATCCTCGATACCTTCTATAAAAAGAAAATCGAACTTTGAAACCAAAATCTTGGTTAATGATTTTGGAAGGACATCAACTCCATACTCCTTTGTTTCAAACCTACAATTTAAATCAATAAAAATAAATAAACAAAAACAAAATAGGCCATTCTTAGTGAAAAATATGAACATCAATGTGAACTCATTAATCATCGAAGGTTAGAAGGCAAATGAGTGGAAAGTCCAAACCATCCATAAAGGCAAAGTAAATAAAAATTGTTAAACCAATAAGTCGTGCGACAACAAAGAAGAAACGACCATTGAAATTGGACCGTGTAGGTTGATTATTATGTGTGGAGTGATGGGTTTGAAGGAGAAGTAGGCATACATGGGGAACAAGTTTGTAGCAGGATGATTATTATGATTTTCTCACCTTATAATTCCAATATTGGTTTGGAAGAAAGGAAAACTTAGCAAATGGCTTGGATGAAATGGTAGTAGTCTACTAATCTTTTGGGATGGGGTGTCTAGTCGTGGTGTTGGGTGGAGTGGGTTGGTGAAGCAGTTTCTTTAGTCCCTAAATGGTTGGCAATCTAAATGGTGTTCCCAATCCTTACCATTCTAATTGTGTTCTAATCCCGATAATAATCCGTGTTCTAATTATATATCTGGTTCAATTTCTCCAACTTCTCAATACTTTGTTTAACCTGTAGAGTACATATTGGGCATTTCAGATAGTCTATCATGTTATGCATCAAAGAAAAGTTATTTTCAAGCAATTACAAATCATGTCAAACTGATTATGTTTATAGTTTAAGAAATTAATACAATTACAAACATCCATTTCATCAACAGTTACAATGACTACACATACACTTTCAGGCATTATACACTACATAGATTACAAAGCATAGGTTTTACACCACACATACACATCTTTAAATCGAAATTTACATACACAATACATTAACAATGTGCACAACACTTCAGATATTATAGTCAATAATACATAGAGGACAATCTTCACGGACTTGTACCCGAGGTTTGTTGCATTGGCCATGAAAATAATGGTCAAATGACATGACCCCAACTAAATCTCCAATTGGAATGGGGTCGATACAAATGTTGCAATCATCTCCAAACATGTCTTCATTGTCCTTTATGATTGAGTGTAGTTTATACCAATTTGAGATGACAATCAGTTTTTCACTCGGTAGTGTAATGTTGAGAGCATTCATCTTCGACATCTTCTTCAAATTCAAGATCTTCAAATTTGGCATCCAGTTGTGTACCTTCCATTGCTACATCTTCTAATGAAAGTTCACCCAACTTAGTTAGGAATTTGTGCCTTCCATAATATGCCCAGTCAAAACTCCATAATGAAGATAAAAATATGTTGAGATTTTGACATCCATACCAACTTAGTTACAAATCTAAAACCTTAGAAACTTTGTACTAATCGAATAAAACATTCGAGAACAATTTTGAGATTCAGTTTGCTTTTAAAAAAATCTGAATATCAAACAGGTATGAAAATTATAAGAACAAGTCACAACAGAGTACATTTAAAAAGGTGAGGTCATATATAAAGATCAAATGATTTTGGTTTTGTTAAATGACTGGTCTTCGGTTTTGTTAAAAGAAAGCTTTTCCAAATATTTTAAACATATGATTTTCCCATAAAACAAATATAGCAAATCCCCACAATCATAAGCAGTGGTTCTCTTTTAAGGCGCTAGTAATGCAATACATTAACATATCTTGTGCAAGTATGAAGTCGGACCTTATTGGTAAGATATTACATCTAAAAGGTTTGTCTATAATCTTTTTGACCAAATTATTAAATGGGTAAATCAATATACCTTTGTACCAAGTAAAAAAACACTACATGATACAATTTAAACACCAGAAAAAACAAAAGTCTAAGTTAAATGCATTAAAATTGAAAGAACAGAACAAAATTATTTTTACAAAGAATCATTCATACCATCAAGAAACTGAATCAAACTTTGATGCTTAAAATCTTGAGGAATGATTTAGAACAATATTGAGGCATGATTTTAAATCTTGAGGCATAATTTTATTAGCTTATACAATATTGAAGGTAAACTCATGAACTAGGTAGGGTAATTAGATGTATACAGTAAGGTAAATTTATTTATTTGTTATTTTATTTTTCGTTATTTTAAGTTTCGGTGGAGAGTAATTTAAGATGAGCAACAAGATAAATACAAGTAGTTAGTAGGGTATTTTCATCGTGATTTTACACCTAAAAAGAGAAGGTAAATTCACATGAACGGGGTGCTAAATTCATGCACAATTGGTGGTAATTTTATTGTCCTTATACAAGACTGAAGGTAAATCCATGAACTAGGTAGGGTAATTAGATGTACATGATAAGTTAAATTTAATTCCTTTTTTATTTCTTTGATATTTTATGCTTTAGTGGATAGTAATTTAAGATGCACAACAAGGTAAATACAAGTAGTTAGTAGGGTATTTCGATTCATGGTTTGTAGTTAGTAGGGTATTTAGATTCCTACATCATTTGGAATAGCCATCTGAATACCATTCCAAGAGGCAGATGTAAGAGGTTATCGAATATAATTCTGGGAGGAATATGCAGGAAGGTAAAGTATAATCTTCATATATAGCATTTCACATTTGAGTTTCATTAATTGGTAACCACGTAGTCTGTGAGAATACCCTAAAGTGTTTTTCGGATTACTCTGTCATTTACGTGAGTTACCCTTACCAATTTGAAACAACCCTGTACATTAAATAAACCTTAGAATTGAAACAACCTTGTACATTAAATTACTCATAAACAATGAGTAAAAAGTCTTGCCCTTAGATAACCGATAGGTGGTTGTAAATAAACATTCGAGCCAAAATTACCACTAAATTACTCCTAATTAATGTGTAAGCATTACTATCGTCAAATTACGGATAAGTGGTTGTAAATAAACCTTTGATATCAAATTACCTCTACATGTATATCAAGTTACCAGATGAAAGTTTGAGTCCTAAAAGAACCCAATATATGTTAAGAGGTGGGTTATTAAAGAGACCATGACTAATGAGAATGTAGTAAAAATCAGGATACCCATGTATTGCTCTAAATTTACGATTGATATTAACTTACCCAAACATGTATATTAAAATGCATGATCTTGAACTACAATACCATTGAATAATAGAATAGTTTGGTACGTCTATTATTTAAAATAAAGAAGCATATTAAACAACTATTCTTTGGTATGTGACGTAGTTGAAAATGAGTTTGAACCATAATATTGAAGTACCATGATCAAACAAAAGATAACCCAACTATAGATTAGGTACGCATTCCAATTGACATCTTTTTAAGTAAACATAGAACATCAAAAACATAAACAACTTCAATCATGGATTTGTATCACTCAAAATAAACTAAACATCTCAACGTATTGGGACCAGGGCTGCATCAAGATATCTACTCCTCATTTGTTGGTCATATTGCGCATTTAACAAAATTAGAATCTAATACTTTTAGCGGTTGATGCATCGAAACATTCGTATTTGTTGCACAACACTTATTGAGATTGGCTTCCGAATTTCTTTATAGATAGATGTATGGGAGTTGTAAAAGCATATGTACCCTCTGAGTGTTGCGTTGAACACATGTCTGCAGAATTAGTTAAAAAATGGTTATCTAACAGAAATCACCTTTGTTATGAAATTTACTCTAATTGAGCTATAAAATTACCTGCCTCAGAATACTTTATGCAAGCTGGGGTGTGAACTTGAGTTTGTCTTCCTTCATATCCAACCTATCAAAACTACGTATTTTGCCTGACCTATCAAAACTTGGAAATAACATTCTATAATAATTTAGAGATTCAAAATACCCAATGATCATATAGAAAAACTTACCTCTAGGAATTAAATTACCCAATAACTCCATTAATCTCTACCACACAATGTAAAATACCCTAACATGAACACGAAAATACCCTAACACCACTAAAACACCAAAATGTGTTTCCCAAAAATATAGAAGACCCAGTAAAACAACTTACCTTTTATTCCATGTTACTCATACACATCTAGTTATCCAAAATATCAAAAACACATCAAAAGAAATTTGGGTTCACTAATGCATCGTCCAACTATTGCTTGAGTCGTAATCCACATCTATATATATGATACGAGGAAAAACAAGTTTAAGAGATGAAAGAATGTACCATTATGTGTTAAACAACATTAATGCGTGACAACAAACATTATTCCATGAGTAAAATATGTTTAGGAGATGTTGACCGTTAAAACAACAAGTATTGATTATCCCTCAAAACAACATCTATTAATATGCATGAGAGGAAGAAAAACCACCACCAGTACATGTTGTAAAAGGAAAACTAAAATAAGAAGGGCACCACAAATGTAAATAGATACATTTTTCTCTTGAAACATGTCCTAAAGCATAATTTTTCTCTTGCTAAAGAGTATAGTGAATAGCATACTTGTCTTTGTTTTCTCTATGTCGTTGATTCAGCAAATAAAGAGTACAACCTTGATATTCAGTAAACAAACAGGCCAAGTACGAATTGACGAATATTGACTATTCATAGCACAAACAATAGCGTACCCAAACAATTTTAACACCAAAATAATCACACCGTCAAAAACTAGTATTTTGGACCCGAAAAATCATAAACTCAAATGCAGTTTCATTGTCCAATATTTTGCATCACTAACAATCTACACCGTTAAGGTTCCAAAATCAAATCTAGCCCACTCCTAGTTAAGGACTTTTATTACGACGTTACCCTTTACATGTTATGAATTTACCCAATCTTGTCAATAAACTTTAGAACCATGAATTAGATAAATTTACCCGCTCCTTTGGGACTCTATGAAATTACCCAAGGTAAACAACCTCAAACTTTAGAACGATGAATCAGATAAATATAGAAGTAGAAGCACAATAATTAACGACAAAAAACAACAACCCAAGGAGTGCGAAACGAACTTACCCTGAGTACATTATGCATTTACCCTAAGTACATTATGATTTTACCAAACCACATCTAAAGCATGAAACAAACTTACCATGTACTTGAAATTAATTTACCAATTCCTATCAACAACCTTTCCCTCACTTGGATCATGTGAAATTACCATCACCAAACAACATGAAACTTTAGAGAGAAAAATATAAGTAGAAGGTCATAATTAAAATGAAAATCAAAAACCCTACTTTCTTTACCTTTTGATATCCCTAGTCTTTGATAATTGACATCATTGCTAGTAATGTCATCTTCTTAGCTTCTGAAACAACAATCTTTGTTCCCCGAGAAGTGATCTTCCCTTCCCATGCCAAATCGATGGAGAGCTTGACAGTGGAGGGTGAGAGATTTGGAGTCTTGGGTGGTCCCGATTATCGACGTCTAGGTTGGGGTCGTTAGGAATGTCTGGGAATGGGAGTTGACCATTTGCTTGAGCCTCTGGAAGTAGGAGAGATGAAGGCCGGGGATGACACCGGAGAAGACTGGACCACTTGAGTGAAGGCTGGACCGCCGGAGTGGAGACCGGATCCAACCTTCTCTAACCGCCAAAATCAAAGAAAGTCCTCCCCTTTCAGAGTGTGATGGTCAAAGAAAAGGACCTATCCTTTTCAAGGGTGCTAGTCAAATCGAGGATGGTGTGACGTACCCCAAAGATGCATCAAGAAGCGTCTGTGACCGCACGACAAAGGCAAATGCGCAACACAATTAAGACTCCAAATGTGGGCTTTGCTGGTGGTCTTTGTTGGTCCTGGATGCATCTACTTGGTTTGTTGGAGCTCCGACCCGAATCGAATTGCCAAAATACTCCCCATGATGGTGTGAAGTTTCCTGGTTTGCTCTTAGGTCCTTCGGTCTTACGATCAGGTCCTTCTCCCTTGCATCTTAGTCCCCAGGTCTCACAATTAAGTCATTTTTCCTGCTTTTGGGTCTTTTCATGGCTCTTATCTTCAAACCTCTTTATTCCTGAAAGCTAAACATAAAACTCGTCACGTAGCATTGCTTAGGTGTAAGATAATGGATATAAGATACAAATATGAACATGAAATGATGTCAATCAATGAGCATTTGATTTAAAAAAATAAAAATTGGGGCTTTAATTAAAGGAAAGTTTTTCAAAATAGTTTTTTTTTTAAAAATTGCCAAAATAAACTTCTTTCAAAAGTATTTTTCACACTAAACCCGTTGTCACTATGTGGTGACACGTGGTGGCAGCGAGTTTGTTTTTTGTATATACAGAACTCAGCATCACTAGTGTCGAGTTCTGTTTGAGAGAGCTCGACACTGCTGATGCCGTGTTCTGCTTTAGAGAACGCGACATTACCAATGTCGAGTTCTTCTTGGGAGAACTCGACGTTACCAGTGCCAAGTTTATTTTGGTTGTTTTTTTAGCATCACTTGCCATATTCTTTCAAATTGAGTTGTCAGGAGAACATGATTTCAAATAAAACTAGACAACACAAGTGTCGAGTTCTTCTGAAGCGAACTCGACACTACTGATGCCGAGTTCACATCAACAGAACTCAGGATTTACTATTGTAGTGAACGAGAAGACAGAGTCGTGGACGTGGTTCCTTCAATTGCTGACAAGTAAAGTGACCAGACGACCTTATTTGTGTATTATCACAGACTGATTTTCGGGAATAAACGTTTTTTTTGCGAGCCACATTTCTACCTTCAAAGAGCATGTACATCGATTCTATCTTCGACACATGAAAGCAAATCTTGCTAAACATCGAAATTATAAGAAAAGATTGAGACAAATCAAGTTTTACACTCAAACCTGATACGACAAAAAAATGTCAAAAAATGAAATTAAAATTAAAATTCATAAGTTATTCAGCTCTATAGAGTTTCTATCGAACTCATATCGAGTACAACAATACAAAATAGAGTTCAATCGAACTCTAAACATGTTTAATTATCGAGTATAAACATTGAGTCTCACTATCGCGTACTATCGAATCCACTCGAACTCAATCGAACTCTAAAACAATTTTAACTATCGAGCATACCATTCAACCCTCACTATCGAGTACCGTCTAGCATCGTCTTCAACCATAATAAATAGTCATTCATTGAGCTCTATCGAGCACAAAAACAACAAGATCTCCCAGAAAATGCAAAATTAGACACAGATTCAAACAAAACTTAAACAAACCAACAAAACACATCAAGATATTGACAAATCTATTCGAAAATGAAAAGAAAATGCAGTAAAGTAACACTCACATCAATTTTTTACAATTTCACTTACCCATCTCTTTAGTGAATGGTTTCTCCTCCAAAAACACAAAAACAACTGGTGCATTCCAGTGTAGGTCCGATAGGAGCCGAGGTGATTCTGAAGGGCCGATCTGAGGTCGATATTGACTACTGTAAACTCGACCTGGTATTCACTCCAACTGAGAAGCTATATACGGCTGAGTAAGAGAGAAAGAGAATGATTTATGTAACGAGTATTTTGGGTAGCACATGAAACATAAACCTATTTTTACAATGGTTTCAATGTGCAAATTCTTTTTTCTAATTAGTGAATCACTTTAAGCATAAAGACTCAAATTTCCCTTTGACAAAGAGAAACAAAGAAACATGATCTCAATGATGTAACGAAGAGCATACTAAGAGCGTGAGAAAAAAGTTGTCCTTGATGTATATTGCAAGCCATTAGACGTGCAAAAAAATACGTTTACAAATCACAAAACAGACCCATTAACCCATAACATTTTGGGTAAGTTGGCACAAAGAAGCCACAAATGTTGCTCCCACAGAGGCAGCAAACAGGAACACTTTTTGTTGATTATGCCATAACATGAAAAAAAAACTTATCTCGAGATTAAAAAACAACTTTGGTAGTAGAAACTACATTCGGAGAACATGTCGAAAATCATGGCTCTGGCTTACAAGCTTCTCTTTTCTTCAGGAAGACATCAGACAAAACAGTTGTGGAATGCAGAGAAGTCTGCAGCAACTTTAAACCCTACATGAATAACACCACATTGTTTACATGCCCAAAATAAACATGAAATACTGTGCTGATATACATACATAATGAGTTTGCTTATTTACTACCATTCTGGTTTCACTAGCTCTTATTTTACCTACCTAATGTAATGAAAAACTTTCTTAAAAAACAAAAAAAAGTCTAACCTCATCAGTGCCCATCTCTACAGTCCTGTCTTCCAGTGCACCAACATCTTTGACATTGAACTTGTTAAGAACAGTAATAGCAGAAATTGTTGACATGGGAAAAACACCCAAATCATCCATTACCATGTAAGTAACAACACCTTTTACGTACCCACTTTCACTCACCACCACTTCATCTTTCTTAGCATTGCCACTGACAAATTGCACAGATGTAGTCATACGAGACCTACACTGAGGACAAAGTGTTCCACTGACATCAGTGACATAGTGATGGCAGCTGGAATGTGAGCAATTATAGTAGTAGCTCTTAGTAGGAAGGGGAGAAGGATTGTTTTGAAGAAGGAATGCGGTATTGGGCATTGGAGAATAAGTCAGCGGGTTGAGAAGAATATTCTTGTCGAATGCAGGTTCCAAGTAAGAGCTCTTTATCTCACCTAAGCTGCCATAGAGCTTTCCTAAGGATCCAACCATTTGATTCTTGTCAATAAGTCTGATTACAGACCCAATGGGTAGAGCCAAAAGACCAAACACGAAGTCGGCAAAATCTTTCTCAACTTCGGCAAAAAGAACCTTGTTGGTGTCATTGTTCACAAGAAGCTTCAAGGAAATCTTCTTGGAGGTGGTGGTAGTAGTTGTTGTCTCCATTGTTAGATCTGTTTTCCCCCAATCGAGAATTTACTTCCGTTCGGATATTGGGGTATTCTGTGGAAAGACTTGGAAAGCAGGGCAATTTGTGCAAATTTCAGAACAAGCAAGCAATATCAATAATCATTTTCCAAACAAGTGACACAAAAATTAATAAAACTCAGGACAAATTAGTTAATGTATGTATTCTCAGTTGAATTATACCATGTGCATGTCCATTTTCTACACTCCTCATGCAAATCATTTTCAATTGATTCATTTTTTTTATTTTAGGCTGCTTCCGACATGGCCTATTAGTTCCATAAAAAAAGAACTTGAAATCCAATAAGCCATTGTTTTCTTTAAAATTCAAATCCGAAATGCACACACAAAAAAAGAAACCCAACTTGTTAGTACCCTATACGGAAGAAAAAAAACTCGGAAACATGTAAACCGTAAACCCTTGCAATATGGTTACATACAAAGAGAGTAACTAAAAAGAAGAAATCGAAACCTCAGGAGCCGATCGAACTCCAACGCAGGGAGGAGGTGGAGGGAGACGCACTACCGGGAGCTCCACCACCAAGAATCCGTTCGCCGGCCGTGAGGATTTAGGGTTTTAGGGAGAAGGGAAGGAGAAGATGAGAGAGACGTTACGGTTTTGGAAGAGGAAAGAACTTTTTGTGGTGAGTGGTGAGTGTAACTGTGATATGGGTGGTTAGAGGAGGGTAAATTAGTATCAAATTTCAAGGATGATACTAACTACGGCTCTTAATTTTGGTCAGATCTGGGTTTAGAAAAACGACAACTCCTTTTTCGGTGGGAGGTGGTCGGAAAAAGGTGTATCGGAGGTGGCCAGATGGGATGTTGCCGGAGGTGGTCAGAAAAGACGTCGTCAGATGTGGGCGGGGGGTGATGCCAAAGGTGGCAGGAAAAAAGGTCGTCGGATGGGAGATGGCCTCAGGGGGTGTTGCCGGAGGTAGTTGAAAAAGTTGCCGTGGGACGGTCTCATCCCTCTGAGGGATAGGTTCCGTCTCTCTACGGGAAATATATGTCTTTAGACTTAGTTAACTTGCACAAACAACATAATTTGAATTCCCTCAGATTTCAATTACAGACACAAACAACAAATTTTGGTCAAACAAAATTTTAATTCTGCTGGTTTCTGTTTCCATTGCTTTCCATTTGACTACCAAAATCCACTTTCCACATGCTTCTTGTGCACAAAAAACACTCCTTGGACTCGATCTCTGGAATAAACAAATTGACCACTCATACATTTTAATTTAGACTCGGATTGGAGTGCTAGAAGGACACACCCGATTGAAATTGGTGCTTATTTTTATTATAGTTTGGTTGTTTGTGGGTTTAGTCGTCGATCTTTTTGTCGGTTAGGGTTGTTAATCATGTGATTTTGTCCGATAATCGTATCGTGTACACTTATATACATATATAAAACCATATATCTACACATTATACCATAACCCATTAAGCTCATTTAATAATTGTGTATTGTGTTGTTAGACCATATATTATATGAAATCTACATGCTGATAGTTGTGTAAACATGACACTACTCGTTCAACACGATCAGTAATTCGTGTGTACACGTTAAGTTCGTCTTTACGATTACACCGCTACACGTACGACATTACACGTTTGAAGGTCTTGGAGAGAGAAACACTAGTTTGGTATAATTTTGTTTGTAAAAGTAATTATAAGTCTTACGTTTATCTTAACTTTCTAATTGCAAATATATTATTATATAAAACACTAAAACTCATCCACATACCCATGTACATTCCATATATGCATGTAGTAGCCTTGTATTACTTGTCTTTAATTGCCCAAGTACATGATTAATTGTCGTATAGTTATCGATCGATGGAGGTAATTGTGTTTGCACCTTAAATTTAAATTTTACTACTTTATTGATCGTGTTAGAAATTCCAACCTTTCAATCGTGTTAGAATTAGTCCCTAACATAAAGGGAATTACTATTCGTCGTCGAAAAACTACTTAAATTGCCCGTCCAAATACAATTTTGCCCTTCACAATTCATGTAATACTCATTTCTCCTCGTCTCTTAAACTAAGGATTATGTCTACGTTTTCCTCATTTTACCAGTACCAACACTACGAAAATGTCTGGATCCAGGTAAGTAAGCCCAGCAAAAAAAACGTGTCGAGCGTCTATGTAAGCCCCCCCCCCAAGGATGGGGTGTCTGGCTTACCCAGATGGGGTGTCTGGCTTACACCGATGGATCCCCGGAAGTAAGCCCAGTAAAAAAAATCGTGTCGGGCGTCTATGTAAGCCGCCCCCAAGGATGGGGTGTGTGGCTTACACATGCGTCAATCCCATGGTCGAGGCGCCTGGGTAGGACACCTCTCCCATGGGATGGGCGTCCTATCCAGACGCCCATTTTTTTATTTTAATGTTGTGTTATTTTAAATTATTTCATGTTCCGTTGCAAGATTTCGGTGGTGATGGGGTAGATTATAGTGAGCTTTTTGATAGTCAGTAGATATTTGAAACAATCGATCACGCGAGTAGATGGGCGAAACAAGTTGCCATTAGAGCCGGATTTTTTTGGTAATATCATCATATAAATCACATGTAGATAATCGGATGGATTGTTATCTGAGATGTGATCGCAGAAATGAAATGGGTTCTCGTAATGTTGTTGGATGGGAGGTAGAGTACGAAAGTAGGAGAGCGTATTGGGACTGGTTATGTAGTACATTTTGATTGTAATTTGTAATGTATTTGTTAAATTATTGTATCTGTAATGTATAATCTGAGGATCATTATATCGTGTTGTTTTTTTATCAGATTTTAAATTTAAATTACATTACATATACCAAACATGGACAAGATATGCTCATGAGAAATAAATAATTAAAGTACAACAGATAAACAAATAGGGAGAAGATATGTTCGTCAGAAATAAATAATAAGAGTACAATAGATAAGCAAATACCAATACATGTAGTAATAGTTCAACATATAATAAAATAAATAATGTACAAGCCAACTACAACTCATCATCGGAATCATGGTCAGAAATGCCCAACTAACTGTTCCACGAGTGTATGAAGTGATCCCAATCCACATATGCAGCTCTCACCTCGTCGTCCGGCATCAAGTCCCTCTTCTCCAAGAACGGCTGCACAAGCCGTATCGTCTTACTCATTCACTGTATATAACATAAAAATTAGTGTGCATTAACAATAAAAACAAAATATACATTACAAATTAAAAATAATTTAGAAAAACTTACCGCATCGCCACATGTCCTATCCAGTGCTCTCTCAGTTTCGGGGCAGTACCGCGCACGAGAACTAGATGTGAGCACCTACCGAACCAATCCAAATAATCTCCATGACAAGTGGAGGGGTCGCGACTACGTGTGAGATCGCCAAGGTGAAGTCGGCCTCCTCTTGGAAATGTCCTCCAAAACGATTCCGTCAGCGAAGTGTTGTACCTGACGTCGTACGTCATTGCACTCGCAAACCACATTGCATGCTCTGGTGTTGGGATGTCAACAGGGATAACCTGAACGTATCCTATTTGACGCAAGACGCAATTACAAAAATAAGGCTTGATGATATCCCGATAACGAATAAGGCTCATCAATAAAGTCCTCGGCACAGCCGCAATAAGCTTAGGACTATAGGGCAACCACTCCACCTAAACGTTTACATGTTAATAATAATAAAAAAAATTAAATAAACATAAATGATATAGAGTTTTATACCTGCGATGCAGTCATCTGATCTAGCCGTCTACGAATGGAATGGAGTCGCCCATCGCTCCTATCCTCGGTCCGAACAGCCTACATACGCGAACGAGGATGACCCGACTCAATCATTTTCCTCTCCTGATGCAAGCAAAAAGGAGGAAAGTACTCATATAAGCCTACAAGAGAGTAAGAGAACCCGCAATACCAGAACAATTGGCACGACTCGCTTTCCCCAACTGACGATACAAGTATGCCAATGTCACCGAACCCCATGAGTACTGACCAATGATATCTGAGTCTCTAGCCTCCAATAAGTCGCGTGGTCTGACTCTGCAACCGCTATTGTCGACAAACAAGACACATCCGAGCAGTAAGAACAGGTAGGCACTCAACTGAGCGTCATCAACAACGTCGATGCTAACACCACCACCACTCCAAATGGGCTATCCCTCCTTAGACCATCGACGCTCACCCCGAGCAACTTTGATACATAGCTCTTCAGCTTAGGCGTTGATGCCTCAACACTGACCATACGACCGTCAACAAGAATGCGCAGAATCTTGAAGACATCATGCAACATGATCGTCATCTCTCCGAAAGGCAAGTGGAAAGTGTTGGTGTCAGGCTGCCACTGCTCTACAAACGCAGAAATCAACGACATGTCAAGGAAGGCGAACATGTTGTAAGGCAAGTGACCCAATCCGTTATCAGCAATGGGCGTCGTGATATCATCGTTCAAAACTAAACGCCACCCCTGCAATGTAGTACAAGCTTTGTGCCGATTATGACACTTTAGAACCTTTCGATCCTCACCCTCCCAAATGCGTCTGGCTATGTGGCCTTCGAAACTCCGAATGACATTGTCATCTAAAGGACCACCGGGCATCACACCAGTCACGATCCAAGAATCGTCCTCAATCCTCTTCTTCTTCTGAGCTCGGGCATCTGCAGTGCACGAACGCGAATTACCAGTCACAAACCTACCACCTCTACCCTTCCGAATTGACCCACTCAGCAGAAGAACTACCATGTCGCCCCCGTCCTCTACCATACTGTTGACTCGCCTCCCATGTCGCTCCAACGCATACCGACCCCCATCGTCACTCTCGTTGTCACTCTCCACCTCATCCAAATCCTCCTCATCGTCGAAAGAATCCTCACATGTCTGACGACGACATAAACTAACCTTCTCCCACCTAACCGAAGCATATATACCCCGTCTACGTAGATGACGAGGTGATGAATCCTCTTCGTAAGCATGTACAACACATAGAGGTATGAATTTTCCTCTTCCTCCACGGTAACCTGATGACTATTAATTAAATTTTAGAAATAAAATGTTGTTAAATAAGTGGGAAATTTTACCATATTCAAGTACACTGGAACGTCCGTTGACTCCTTTCCTGGCCTCCGAGACATTCTTCTTGATGATTATGAGAGGAAGATGAAGAAAGAATGGTGGTAGGAGAGTGAAATGAAGAGATATATAAGTAGAAATGAGAGAAGGGCAAAATGGTAATTGGACGGACGATTTAAGTAATTTTCCGACGATGAATAGCAATTGAGATAATACAATGTTCCTAAATAAACATGCTTTTCTGGGCTATCAAACATTACCCTAACATGTATAACAATGTATTTTCGAAATACAATATTTGAATTGGGTGTGCCACCTACTCCTGTCATAATCAAACATAACACGATAACACGACACGGACACGACACAATAATTTATTGTATAGGTACAGGAACTTGTACACGAATACATGATAAACATACACGACACGATACACAATAAGGTATCATGTATCAGATGTACACGATACACGATAGACACGGTTGTACACGATACACGATGGATACGATTGGACACATTAGGATATGATACACAATATACATGATTGACATGATAACTCGAGATCCGCATAACTAGCTAACCGGCTAACCGCCTAACCTAAACCCAAATATTCAATCCCAAACCCAATTACCTAAATAACAAATTCACAAGGTCCCAATTCCATCACAAATTCTTACGAAATCCCTCCCAACCCTTGTTCGATTCCCTTGTCCCCTCGCTGACCGCCGTCAATTCTCGTCGTCGGTCGCTCCTCTCGCCGTTTAGCTCTTGTGGCTCACTGGCCACTCCTCTCACCATCAGCCTCTCCTCTCGTCGCTCAGCTCTCGCCACTACTGCAGAAAAGGGAATATACGTCGGATGTGCAGGGGTATATACGTCGGATATAAGCATTCCCAGATCCGACGTCTATGTGTACGTCGTCTATACATAGACATCGGTCGCTTAAAATCGGACGTCTATACCTTTTTTTAGAGGAATAGACGTCGGCTAATACAAACATCTGACGTCTATTCCTAAACCTGGACAAAAAAAAGCAATTATAGGAAACACATTCATCATGTACCAAATCCGTTCACAAATACATACACACTTTCATCCACATATACATACAAGCATACATGCACAAACACATACATACAAGCATACATGCACAAACACATACATACAAGCATACACGATCATTCAACACACTTGGCATTAATTCATACATAAACACTTGGCATTCATTCTAAAAGTGAGGCGATTATATTAAGGCATAAATTGTAGGTTTGTAGTACAAGTGAACTTGTTAACTAAATTACAAAAAAAATGTTAGTGACATGAGAACCTCTTAGTTCATCAACATGTTTCTGATAAAATAGCGAGCCAATCGGTCGCGAGTATCATCGAGAGCTCATGTTGCGAGAAGGGATCACTACTTTATTGGAAGACCTATCAAAATTCAAGAAAAAAATATTAATATCTAAATATTGAAATTATAATTATACAACTGAATAACAATTTATATTACCTCGGATAATGATAAGTCTTGATTTGCAAATTTGAGAATTTCCTCCATGTATCTCATCACGTAATAACCACATTCCGTATTTCCAGTCTGCTTCGGGTACTACAAACATAAAAATTCGCTAAATATATGTTCCTAAGTTAATTAACAAAAATTAGAGAAAGAACTTACTCCCATTCCATGCCATGTTACTCCCACTTTTGTGGTTGTTCTCCTGCCACCTAACGCTTGGTAAACCTTCATTTTCCTGAGTAACACAAGTTATTGAAAACCTTCATTCAATAATACAAATAAAAATCCATGAATTACAAATACGATGACTAAAACGAACTTACAGATTTAGAAGTTTCTTTGTGGAGTCCCTTGGTTTATTCGACCCCAAAGGATCAAACCAATATGCCGAATTAGTCGCGGGGCATACAACGACAAGCATCCAATGAGCCCTGTTATATATATAATTAGAAGCTTATTACAAAATAAAATTTCACTTTGAATTACAAAGTTTACCTCTCATGATAAGGGAGCAGATAATATCTTTTGTCTTCTTCTTTCATGAGAGTCCCAAGCTGACCCGATTTATCATTATTCCCGTATATATATATGTAGATGGATTGATAAATCCAAATACTTAATTGTCGGGAAAGACTGACCTTCTGGCGTCATAAAGGTGTCTACAAGAGTAAAAATTACATTTTATTACAGTTACGATAAAATTATTCAATATATTTCATCTTATACCAAAGAAAACATTTACTTCACTTGCACGTTGATAATCATGATACAAAATGAATCCATCGCCATGAACTGCATGATATCCTCTTTGGTGACGTACAGAGCCGAAGGCAGCCCTTTAACCCCCTCTTCCAAATCCCAGGTACTTAAGGATTGTGATTCCCTACCTACCATACATTGATACAACATTTTGCACCTACTTGGAAGCAAATTAATGTTGATCGGAGATTGGTTGTTTGACCCTTTGCTCCGGGGACTTGACACCTTACATATATACTTATACAACCATTAAAAATACAATTGTTAACAAATTTGAAATTTAAAGTCTTTCCAAATTAAAATATACCTCATGTGTGTCGTTTAGCTCTACTAAATAACTAGGCCGCCTCACGAACCCACCGATAGCATCACCGAGGGTAACAATCTCTTCTTCTGGAAATGGCACCAAAGCACCAACATCTAAGCAACTCCCCACTGCAACCTCCACTTCTCCCTCTCCCACCTCTGTGAAGTGGTGTCTAGAGATGTTATAAACTTTCCCGTGTCCCACCAATCTTCGATCAGGGTCTTCGACAAATAAAGCACATCTAGATCCATCCTTGAATTTTACAAACAAGGGACTGCCTACGAGGGCCAATTCTCGTGAATGAGCCACGAAATCATATTGTCGATCGGGGTTGAACACTGCTGCACTGGAGGAGTGGTCTCCGGGGAAGAACCGGTCCTACGACGAGTAGGAGAAGTAGGCAAATCATGATCCAATCTCTCTAAAACAAGTTGCAACGTATTCTTCAAATTTACGATCTCTTGTTGGCATTTGGTATGACATGTCGACGAAGTAGAACGTTGAGTCTTTCCATAATATTGTCGCAGTCCAACTCTACTCCTTACCCCGCGCACACAACAGGGGTGTTCGTCGTCTCCCAAGGCCTCAAGTAGAATATCATTCCGAACATCGGAAGCAAATTCGTCTTGAGATTCTCTCAACTTCAGAGAGTCCTAAAGTTTAAAAAAATATTTTCCAACAATTGAAAAATATAAAATTACTAAATACAATTTAATAACATATACAAGTGATACAACTTACTATCTTCGAGTCGATCGGTTGCGACTCGTCTGTGACGTACTCCCCTTTTAAGTTTACTCTCGCTCTCTTCCAAGAATCACAACGAGATACGAGAGGAGGAGATAGGTTACTTGCTTGCTCCTCACTCATACCGGAGTCAATTGCCTCTTGTTTCTTCAGAGCAATTTTTTCAACCATCAATTGTGCTTCTAACTGATTGACATCATTTCATGCTTATATTTGTATCTTATACTTATCTTTCACCTAAACAATGCTATGTTATGAGTTTTATGTTTGAATTTCAGAAATAAATAAGTTTGAAGAGATGAAGCATAAAAGGACCCCAAAGTTGGGAAAAAGGACTGAATTGTGAGTTCTGGGGACTAAGATGCAAGGGAGAAGGACCTGAATGTAAGACCAAAGGACCAAAGAGAAAAACAGAAAACTCCACACCATCATGGGGAGTATTTTGGAAATTCTATTCGGGTCGGAGCTCCAACAAGTCAAGTAACCGCATCAAAGACAAACAATACCAGCAAGAAAAGCCCACAACAAATTCCAACCCGATCCAAACTTTATGGACCGCTAATTGGCGGTCCAGATCACTCTGGATCCGCTCAACTTTCTCCAGCACATGTATTAGAGGATGTTTAGGCTATTTTTAGTATTTGTTTAGTCCCACATCGGGGGATTGTCCCGGATTGCCTTTTTCTATGGCTATAAATAGAACTCTTCACCTTCTAATGTTATCACTTCATATTTTAAGTGGCTATTCTTCCTACTAGAAGTGAGGCCTTGAAGCACACACTAAAGTAGGAGGATGCTACTTAAAATGTGAGTCACTTTAATAAAAAATTCTTCATTATGCTTTTTGTTTTATGTTTCTTGTTTTACTTTGTTTAATTTCATTTTCATTAGTTTTAGTAGCTTAGTTAATATGCTTTCCTTGCTTAGTGTAATAGTTAGTTTAATGTTTAGTGAGTAGTTCCATCCCCTTTGGGGGTGGTGTAGAACTTCATACATGCGAATGAGAATGGAATGAATGCTTTATTTACAATGTGTAGATAAAACATGAATGTATGCTTGCTTGTTTAGGATAGAATTTATAACTTGATGAGTTTTGCCAAAATGATTAGACACCTCTCATACTTGTTTAGGTTTTGAAATAAACAACTTGTATATGTAAATGTTAATCAACTAGGTTGGTGAATGGATTGATAGGTTTTGCCATAACATTTAGATACTTCCTATGCATGATAACACCACCTTTATTTGTGCTTAAAGAATGTGTTCAACACCCACCTCTTTGCATTTGTGCACTCACTCCACCTCTTAGGGGTTTCCATTTCTGAATTCCAGCACTCTTATTTCGTTCTTAGTTAGGATTTAGTTAATCGTTTGTTGCTTTCTTTCGCATTTCGTACTTCGTAGTGTAGTGTAGCGTAGAGTAGGATAATCAAACTCTCTTCCATATTTTTGCCACTTGATTTCGTGCAAACGAGAGGCTGCTCACCCCCCTGAGGACGACCCGTATTTGCCACCGCTTCAACGTGACCGTGCACTTGCGGTTTAATTTAAAACGTTCAACACTAACTTTTGGTACCCCGTTTGAGACATACAATGCGTATACTTGTTAGAAGATCTAATCTTTTGATTTTTGCTCGGATGGCCTAAAACCAAGTTTATTAGATTGTCATTTAAAACAATAACTTAATAAGTACATATTCTAAATTAAACTCAGTTACCTCAAACTCTGGGCTATCTCTAGATTTTCTGAATTGCTCCCATTGATTCAGAGTGATAAAGTTATAGACATCGCATGGATTTCTATACTGGTAGTCTCTGAATATGTACTTGTTCGTTAAATTTATTTTGAAGTCCCTCCAACGAACCAACATGTATGTCATCCACTCTTTCTTCAACTTGTCAGTGGATTGGAACTCAAAAGATGTCTACAACATGTTAACAACTTTATATATCTCAAACGTTTGACTAAAACTACAAAATTCTATAATGGAATCATTACCTGCACGTTATCCCATATTGTGTCCTTCAGCTTCTCATCTACATCGGCCCAACTTGACAAACAAATGTCAACTTTTGCCCTCGCTCGGCTACCAAGATTACTTTTCCAATTATCAGACAACATGCCTATTGGCTCAAGACGGTCATCAAACTGGATTGGAACTCTACCGTCTCTATTTCTTCTCCCCACGAATTCTTTCATGAGACAAGGACCTCGTGAACTGTATGTCTTTGAGCCTTCAGACTCTGATGAAGTGGGTTTCTTTTTCGGAGCCATGATACTATAACAGGTAAACTCAAGGCATTAACAATTTAAAATCAAGACATTAAATAGTCTTTACAATGTATTACAAGAAAATTTGCACCTTTACTGGGTTTTTTCCTTAATGGATTTTCAATCCATATACCTTCACCGTGGTCATCTCTCAACATACAAGTCTCAACATTTATTTCCTCGTCTACTGAGTTCAACTCAGGTGCTTGCTTAGAGAAAGTTGATGTCTCTTCATACTCGATCAGACTATCATCTGATACAATTTTTTTCTTCCCTTCCAGAATTACTACCCATTTCTTTCCACATGGATCAACCACATAGAAGACTTGTTTCGCTTGGGAAGCGAGAATAAAAGGTTCTCTTTTATAACCTTTTTTTTGAAAAATCAATTAAAGTGAACCCATAGTCATCCACTCGAACTCCACTTTTATTATCAGCCCACTTGCAACTAAATATAGGTACTTTGAATTTAACAAAGTCTAGCTCCCATATGTCTTCAATTTAACAAAATTCACAATCTCCACAACCAACTAAATAATCCAAATCCAAACACCACAATCTAAATCCAAATCCAACACCACAATCTAAACAAATCAAATATGAGAACCTAATCAAACCAGATGATTTTTCTACAGGTGGTTAAGCACGAACCAGAGGAGGAGGGGAAAGTTGTGATGCCGGAGGAGGTCTTTGTGGTGCCAGAAGACGTCATGGAGGAGGTGCGGTGACGACTGTGGTAGCAGAGGACGTCATGGTTGTGGTAGCAGAGGACGTCGCTGCGATGCCAGAGGAGTTCTTTGTGGTCCCGGAGGATGCTGCGGACGACGCAGAGGCTCGGTCAGGGACTGGTCGTGGAGGAGGTCAGGTTTGCGGCTAGGGTTCGGTTCGGTTTTTGTATGGAATAAATGGAAAAAATGTAACTGTTCGATTACTATAAGACCTATAGACGTCAGACGTTTCTTACACCGACGTCTATACCCTGACATCTATATGCATGGGGGTATAGACGTCGACTGTAAGAAACATCCGACGTTTATTGGTCGACGTCAATAGGACACCATAGACGTCGGTTGTTTCTTTGACCGACGTCTATTCCCTCTTCGACCAAATAGACGTCGGCCTTTATAGTAGTCGACGTCTATTGGGCGACAAATAAAGACTATTTTGCACTAGTTTGAAGCCCACTGGTTTCTCCTCTCCCACTCAGCTCTCGCGACCCACTCGTGAACAAGGTGACCTCTTGTACAAATCTCCATTCTAGAAATCTGTTATTGTCAAATCCAGGGACACTAGTGCAGAATAGGGAATAGACGTCATGATATATACGTCGGATGGGTCAACGACCGACGTCTATGAAAGCAATGTGTTTTATAAGTTTTACTTTTAAATGTATTTTATTATGAATTGAATGTATTGAACATTTTGTTCATTCATTAATGTATTCGTCTTTTGGAAGTGTTAAGGAAGACTCTTGGTCCTTAACCGTAGAGCTTTAAAAGATAATGGTTTACATAAATTAAAAGTAATTCACAATCATGGTAATTGACATTGGACATTGATTACCGGGTTAAGATTGTCATGTTGGTTAAAAGAGATATTGTAGCTCTACAAATATTTAACAACATGAGTAAATGAAATAGAAAATGTTTCTTTCATATATTGAATTGACTTAACAAATGAAATATTGTGGAATTGTGTTTGTGTCCTTAATGTTTCATTGTGTCTTTGAATCGTAAGATATAAGACCTATATCTTTTCACATAATGAGTGTATGATTTGATTATTATCAAAATTTATCATTACGTATAGTGATAAAGGTATTAGTTGGTTATACATAACTTGTGGAGGAAAATGTGATATGTCAAAAGATTATCATTGCCCCCACTTGACTTGAGTGATGATATTGTTGGGCCCCTTGATGAAGCAAAATTATAATGTGCACAATGTAACTTGTGTATAGTTATATATTTATAAGGGATATTTACAGTGGTGCAATCGGAAAACATCGAAATTACGGAAATACACCCCAAAAGTTTGAATTTCCAGTGGTGCACTCGAAAAACTTATGAAATTACAATGGTGCACCCGTAACTAACATTGTTAGCCTCAGTCCAATTTAAGTTTGACGGACGTTTGATTACACACTTTAATTACCCCTTTAATTAAAGGGATATTTACAATGGTGCACTCGGAAAACATCAAAATTACGGAAATACAACCCAAAAGTTTGAATTTACAGTGGTGCACTCGAAAAACTTATGAAATTACAATGATGCGCCCGTAACTGATGTCGCTACCCTCTGTCCAATTTTAGTTTGGTAGACGTTTGATTACACCTTTTAATTAAACCTAGCCCGTTTAATTAGCCCCAATCAAATTCCATCCACCTCCCACTCTATCTATCCTGAATCCCCCATCCACCTCCCACTTCCATCTCCCCAATCCCCAACCTCTTACTTCCATCCATCTCCCACTTCCACCTCCCACATGCCCATTAATTATTGCAATGGTGCATGTTTGGGATTGAGTTTTGTTCTTCCGTGACGATCAAAGGTTTGGAAATTGGCGACATACCCATGGTTCTGCGAAAATTGGACGTATACCTATCAAATATACTTGTAATTGACCTCATACCTATCCGTAACAGTGGGTCCCACAATCGTGTGCCTCCGTTTACGTCTCCCGAACAGACCATTATTTTTCATCGGGTTTTTTACTTCAGCACCAATCAAAAGTTTGGAAATTAGCGACGTAATCATGGTTCTGTAAAAATTGAACGTATACCTATCAAATAAACTTGTACTATAAACTTACATTATCACTGAATGGTTCTTGAATTTACTACTCATTCTTGGCTGCAATTTGGGCTAAATTCTTAAGTTACTTTTGGTTAAAGATTGACTGCAATTTGGCCCAGTCTTGGATGCATTTTAGGTCTCATTCTTGGTTGCACTTTGACGTGCATTATCTCTGAAATTTTTCTAGAATTTTACTACTCATTCTTGACTGCATTATCACTGAATTGTCATTGAATTTTACTACTCATTCTTGGATGCATTATAACTGATTTTTACTTCAATATTTCTACTCATTCTTGACTGCAATTTGGGCTAAATTCTTAAGTTATTTTTGACTGAAGATTGGCTGCAATTTGGCTCAATTTTAGATGCATTCTAGGGCTCAATCTTCGCTGCACTTTGACCTACATTATCTCTATTTTTTCTTAAATTTTACTACACATTCTTGGCTACAATTTGGGCTAAATTCTTAAGTTTGTTTTGGTTGAAGATTGACAGTGATTTGGCTCAATTTTTTCGATAGGTTCACATTCAATTTTTGACTGGGAGGTGGATGGGGGATTTAGGAATGTTAAAAGTGCACCACTATAAATTCAAATGTTTGGGGGTGTATTTTGGTAATTTCGATGTTTTCCAAGTGCACGACTGTAAATATCTCTTTAATTAAAGGGTTATTAAAGAGTGTAATCAAACATCCGTCAAACTTAAATGGGACTAAGGCTAACGACGTCAATTATGAGTGCACCATTGTAATTTCATAAGTTTTTCAAGTGCACCATTGTAAATTCAAACTTTTGGGTGTATTTTCGTAATTTTGATGTTTTCTGATTGCACCAGTGTATATATTGTTGGCTTTTTGGCCTTAATCTATGTTTTGATGATTTAATTAACCTAATCTTAATTATGATCATGTAGAGTAGCACACATATTGCATTGCATATATATTGCTTTGTGCTAACCTCTACAGGTGATCAAGACTCAAGAAAGAAGAAAAATCAAGTCAAGACATGTAATCAAGCTAGGATTGAAGACATGTAATTTTACCTTTCTTTGAGTATTAGGAACTTATGTGAATTGAGCATAACTTGAGCTAATATGCATGCATTCACACACTAGGTTCCTTGTAGGAGTCACACACAAAATATCATAACATTTGGACTCCATTAGATCACCCAAACACCTAAAACTTTTGTCGCAAGTCTGCCTGAGTTCGGTCGACCGTTCACCTTTCGGTCGACCGGTTATACACATTATTTGTTATACCAGACCAATCAGTTCAACCGATCACACTTCGGTTAACCGTTTACCCAGACCTGTTCGGT
The DNA here is from genome assembly GCA_963682175.1 of Triglochin maritima. NCBI lineage: Eukaryota > Viridiplantae > Streptophyta > Magnoliopsida > Alismatales > Juncaginaceae > Triglochin > Triglochin maritima. The sequence continues at coordinate 12,048,145 of OY821785.1, forward strand.
CGACCGGTAGACCTTCGGTCGACCGTTTAGTTTGCTATTTCTGGTAAAAATACGACCGTTATATTTGTCGTATTATACAACGGTCGTATACACATTTTTCTCTTAATACACGCCCAAATACTTTTGAACCGGTCAAACAAAATACCTTGTTCGGTCGACCGTTCCATTAGGAAAAATCTACCTGCTATCGGTCGACACAAGTTTAGTTCAACCGATCGAGTTTTCCCTCTACCGAACCCTGTAGTTCGGTCGACCGGTACATGTTCGGTCGACCGGTGACTTATAGAACTTAAGTGTTAGGTCGACCAGTACCTTTGTTCGGTCAACCGATCCATTAACTTACTCAAGGGTTCGGTCGACCGATACACCTTTCGGTCGACCGTTTCTGGACAGATTTCTGAATCCGATTTTCAGTTTTGTGTGCTTTGCACAAACTCCAATCAAATCTTGTCCAAACGGCTAGAAATCTTTAGGAGCTTATAAATAGAGGTTCACACTTAGTTTTCCACAAGATTTCACAACTCCAAAGTGTCAAACCTATAGTGAGATTTTCCACAACCTCCAAGCTCCAAATTAGTCATCCAAAGCCTAATTTCCACATCATTCATCATACAATCATCTAGCAATTGTTGTGCTCAATTAGAGAGTGAGTTCCACTCAAGTTACCATTGTTGTAAAGTGAGCAAGGGTCTTGGTGAAAGCCCAAGACAAAGAAGCAAGGACTTCGGTGAAAGCCCGAAGTGATTCTCTCGGTTTGTGAGAGGTGGTGCCAAGCTCGGCGAGGGTTGTTCGCGAGCTTGAAGACTTGTAAAAGGCGTTGCTCCAGGCCCCGGAACGGGGAGGCATAGTGAAGACGCAAGAGGAGCTCGAACGGGGATTCGAGAGGGGCTTGCAAGAGAGGACGTAGGCGCGGCCGAACCTCTGTAAATCCGGTGTCTACTTGTGGTTTGCATTACCTTTCTACTTGTGTTTGATTTAGTTTAATTTCCGCTGCAATTCTTTGATCGATCAACCAAGTAGTTAATTAGGGTTTAATTGTGATTAGTCTTAATTGTGGACCCATAGACCCACACGATCCTACATTTGGTATCAGAGCCTCGTTCGTTAATTTTGTTCTTAATCGATAAATTAACATGGCTCTTAATGCATCCACACCTTTAGAATCTTGTAAACCACCATACTTTGATGGAAATAATTTTGTTTTATGGAAAAGTAAAATGATGTCATTTATTAAATCCCTGAACATTAACATGTGGTTCATGATTCAAACTCCATATGAATCACCTAGATATGATTTTAGTAAATGGAGTTTAGAAGATGAGAAAAATGCATCCCTAAATGCTAAGGCTATGAATGTTATATTTTGTGCATTAGGAGATGAACTTTTTAATCTTGTTTGCTCATGTGATAGTGCTCATTCTATATGGCAAACATTAGAAAAGAATTTTGGTGAAGGAGACTCACCAACCGGGAAAAAGGGAGAAGCAAATCCGAAGGATGTAGCTCAAGCAAATAAAGTGGTGTTTAACTCAACATCTTCATCATCATCAAGCTCATCCGATGGAGAAAGTGAAGATGAGGTATCTTCTAGCTCTTCTTCAAGTAGTAGTTCAAAAGATAATGCCCATGATTTTAATGAACTACAAAATGCATTTCAAAGATTATTTAAAAAATATAGAGAACTTCACAAAACTAATCAATTAGCAAATGAGCAAATCCATGATCTTGAATGTCAAAATGCATCTATCTTAGATGATAAAAATGATTTACTTGCTAAAATTGAAGTTCTAACTTTAGAGAATGCATGCATGAAGGAAGAAAATTTAAATGATAAAACTACCTCATCTCATGCGATTGATAGTCATATGCTAGAAATTGATACTAATGACTTGCTTATTAAACTTGATAAATCTCATTTAGAAAGCAAGCAATTATTACATGACTTGAATTGCATGAATGAAAAGGTTGCAAATTTAGAGATTCACATGCTTAACATGAATGAAAAGCATAATTCTATGATTAAAAATCTAAATTGCTTAAATGAATCTCTAGCAACTAAAAACAGTGAACTTAATGCATTAAACAAAAATTTGTCAAATAAATTGCATAAGTTCACACATGGCAACACAAGTAATTATTATGTTAAGAACTTTCCTGTTCAAAACAATTATTATTATCATAATGCCATGAAGAGAAAAACTAGTGTAGAGGTACCAAAATCAACTTGGATTTGGGTACCAAAAGCTAAACTTAATGGACCCAAGCAAAAATGGGTACCAAAGTCTACACTTGTAGGAGCTTGAGGAAGAGATTGGTGGTGACCGGGTGAGCCAAAGCGTCGAATTCAAATCCGGTTGCATCACCAAGTCAAGATTGGAGCTAATTCAAAACTCAAGTTGGTATAAATTTCTATCGTCTACAATTCATGTTAAATTAGCTCTAGTCTAGTTTATGTGCTTAAATGTCATACATTTAGAGTTTAATTCATTGCAAATCATATACCCCATTCATTGCAAATCACATTCCACATCCATTGATTTTAAATGTCAAATTTTAAATGGATGTTAGAATAAGGCTTAAGTAGGAACTTAAATGAACTTAACTAAAATCATACTCATTGTTTCCATTTAGCCTTATTGATAGGGGGAGCTTAAATGTTATATCTATTATTAGAGTAATGAAGTGCAAAATTTAGGGGGAGCAACTTCATTACAAGACATCCAAATTCTATGCTTAAAGTCATAATTATTTTTGTTTTTGATGGATGTCAAAGGGGGAGAGATAAGTAAGGGGGTAACTTGGAATTTGGCATAAAATTAAACAAAAACTATGCACATCCATAGGGGAAGCATTTATATGCATAGTTTACATATACAAATTCCATGTATTTAGATAGAATTAAGATATAGGTTGCCACCATCAAAAAAGGGGAGATTGTTGGCTTTTTGGCCTTAATCTATGTTTTGATGATTTAATTAACCTAATCTTAATTATGATCATGTAGAGTAGCACACATATTGCATTGCATATATATTGCTTTGTGCTAACCTCTACAGGTGATCAAGACTCAAGAAAGAAGAAAAATCAAGTCAAGACATGTAATCAAGCTAGGATTGAAGACATGTAATTTTACCTTTCTTTGAGTATTAGGAACTTATGTGAATTGAGCATAACTTAAGCTAATATGCATGCATTCACACACTAGGTTCCTTGTAGGAGTCACACACAAAATATCATAACATTTGGACTCCATTAGATCACCCAAACACCTAAAACTTTTGTCGCAAGTCTGCCTGAGTTCGGTCGACCGTTCACCTTTCGGTCGACCGGTTATACACATTATTTGTTATACCAGACCAATCAGTTCAACCGATCACACTTCGGTTAACCGTTTACCCAGACCTGTTCGGTCGACCGGTAGACCTTCGGTCGACCATTTAGTTTGCTATTTCTGGTAAAAATACGACCGTTATATTTGTCGTATTATACAACGGTCGTATACACATTTTTCTCTTAATACACCCCCAAATACTTTTGAACCGGTCGAACAAAATACCTTGTTCGGTCGACCGTTCCATTAGGAAAAATCTACCTGCTATCGGTCGACACAAGTTTAGTTCAACCGATCGAGTTTTCCCTCTATCGAACCCTGTAGTTCGGTCGACCGGTACATGTTCGGTCGACCGGTGACTTATAGAACTTAAGTGTTAGGTCGACCAGTACCTTTGTTCGGTCAACCGATCCATTAACTTACTCAAGGGTTCGGTCGACCGATACACCTTTCGGTCGACCGTTTCTGGACAGATTTCTGAATCCGATTTTCAGTTTTGTGTGCTTTGCACAAACTCCAATCAAATCTTGTCCAAACGGCTAGAAATCTTAAGGAGCTTATAAATAGAGGTTCACACTTAGTTTTCCACAAGATTTCACAACTCCAAAGTGTCAAACCTATAGTGAGATTTTCCACAACCTCCAAGCTCCAAATTAGTCATCCAAAGCCTAATTTCCACATCATTCATCATACAATCATCTAGCAATTGTTGTGCTCAATTAGAGAGTGAGTTCCACTCAAGTTACCATTGTTGTAAAGTGAGCAAGGGTCTTGGTGAAAGCCCAAGACAAAGAAGCAAGGACTTCGGTGAAAGCCCGAAGTGATTCTCTCGGTTTGTGAGAGGTGGTGTCAAGCTCGGCGAGGGTTGTTCGCGAGCTTGAAGACTTGTAAAAGGCGTTGCTCCCGGCCCGGAACGGGGAGGCATAGTGAAGACGCAAGAGGGGCTCGAACGGAGATTCGAGAGGTGCTTGTAAGAGAGGACGTAGGCGCGGCCGAACCTCTATAAAACCGACGTGTCTACTTGTGGTTTGCATTACCTTTCTACTTGTGTTTGATTTAGTTTAATTTCCGCTGCAATTCTTTGATCGATCAACCAAGTAGTTAATTAGGGTTTAATTGTGATTAGTCTTAATTGTGGACCCATAGACCCACACGATCCTACATATATCCCTATTTATAATGAGCATAAGACATCAAGAAATGAATATATAATACAAAGATGATATATTTCTACTGTGTATAATATTCTCAATAACATGAGGCAAGGGATAGACACAAGTGATATTAATATCACTAAATGGATCGTGTTTAGTTCGAGTGAGCAAAACATCTTTGTTATTTAAGTAAATATAATGTGTACCTAGATACTGCTTATAGTTTATGATATAAAATATTTTATATCATTACCTACATAACTAAGATCCTCTTATAGGTTACACCGGAGAACTAGGAAATAAGGAATTTGATTTTACATTTTATATGATGTATTGAAATACATGTGGTAAAATATTGAACTCAATGTGTCGTGATTACATCATTGTTAGAATAATCGATACATTTTAAAATTTAGAGATGTATGTTTATATTTGCAATATTTACATCCATGGTGCAAGAAGAAGGCGTGAACGTCAAGGACGCGGGAACATATAAACTCACACCAATGTGTGAATGGATTTATTTTATGTTTGTGTGCTTGACATGTATGTGATTGAATGAATGGTTAGGATAGGTATGAATGTATACATGACCACCTAAATTCTAATATCACATATAAAAATGTTTAATTGTCCAAAAAAAGTAAGACATTCTTTCTTGCTTGTTTCATCCACTAGAAGCCACCCATCGAGGGACTTTCTGCTCACCCTTAGCAAGAGATAATTTTCTCCATCTTTGGAAATAGTGGGAGATATAAGGATATTCATTCTTGCCATCAATAAGTACATGAAGTGAGTTTTACCCTTAGTGGACCCTAAGTGTATTTGTTTATGAATACAATGGACAATCGTATCTCATATCAAATGAAATAAGTTTTCTTAACAAAACCCGGAGCTCTCGCTCGCTTTTTAGAAATGGAGCTTTTCTAAGGAGGATTGGGAAAATTCCATCTTAATTAAAATGACAAGAATCATAAGAGTTTGATAAACACAAATGTTTGTATTTTTTTCAAAATGGTTGTGATTAGAAAATGTTTCTTACCTTGAATTTGTGACATATTTGATAGCCTTTAGCTAGTCTATGTTATAAATGATAGGATCTTGTATTGCGGCATTTATGGACATATTTATTTATTTGTAGTACTGATTTTTACGAACATAAAATTGACATGAAAACTCTTATAAATTATTTTGTAGAAATGTCAAACATTCAATCTATTGTGCGATCTATGATTGAGAAACATTCATTGGAAAATGATGGCTCCAACTTCAAATAGTTGGCAACTCAAGCTTAACATTGTGTTGAAGTTTGAAAAACTATCTCATATTTTGGATGGTGAAATCCCAAAATAAAATGAGAAGGCAACCGATGCTGAAAAAGAGTATGCAGGAAAGTGGGAAGACCAAGAGAACCAAGTTCACGGTATAATGTTAGTCTATATGGGTGACTCACTTCAAGCGAAATACTTGGACTCAAAACCCAAGAAGACTGTGGAAACTCTCACAAAGATGTTTATGGATTGTGCTCAAAAGGAGCGCTATAAGACCACCATAAGACTCATAAGGTGCCATATGGTGGAGGGAACATCTGTGTCCATGCATTTTCTCACGATACAAGGATACCTTGAGAAGTTAGAAAAACTCTCTTCCCCGATGCCCAATGACATTGTGAAAGATTTGTTTCTTGGCACTCTAGCCCCATCCTACAAGGATTTCATCATGCATTACCATGTGCGTAAAAAAGAGGTGGGTCTTGAGGAGCTTCATAACTCTCTCAAAATGGCTGAAGTATGCATTTAAAATGACAAAGATGCATTTAAGTCACTAACATGATACCTCGTGTGTTGTAAGAATTGGTCAAGTTGTTGTGACGTCTATAGGTAAAGTTTTGGATCAATTTAAAAATAGTTACATCAATGTAATTATCCCATGTGTTGAAGTCTACTCCAACACTGGAGAAAGTTTTTTGGTTGGTTTGGTTGATGTACTCCACCACTCATTATATATATTTAATGGTCAAAAGATTGGCACTTGGGCTAAAGATAGTTGGGGATGTATTTAGAAATATTCAATGTATGTTTTATTTTGTTTTAAGGTATAGACATCGATTTTATAGGGTAGCCAACGTCTAGAGGTCGTAATGTATTTTTTTATATTTGAATGTATAGACGTCAGTCACCTTATATAGCCGATGCCTATTGTAGGTGATAAGTTTAGTCCCACATCGGAATTTTTGTTGTTGTTGGTGTGGTTAATGTACTCCACTATTCATTTACTGCCGAATGAGATCGAGTTAGGGTACTTGGGAATCTAAGGCTTGATGCATGATTAGTAGCATTATCATGCATCATTTGAGTGTTTCTTGTGATATTCCAGAAATTATGTAATAAAGAAGAGAAGCGAAGAGAAAAAAGGCTGAAATGTAAGAAGAAATGACTTAAATGAATCAAAATGGACATCTCTGTCATACAAAATGACTCATCTGCAAAAGGGAAGGACCTAGACGTAAGCCCGGAGGGACCAAATTGCAAACCGAGAAACTCCACACCTTCATGATGAGTATTTTGGCAATTAAATTCAGGCGCAAACTCAAATGGATGACTAGGGCACACCCCACGTGCACAATTGAAAAGATTAATTAGATGCACTTATATGAGTCGAATCTGACCAAATTGGACCACCAATTGGCGGTCTGTTTTGGTCAAAATGCGACACAGTTAGTCCCATACCGGGGATTGTCCCCAGTTTTATTTTTCATGTCTATAAATAAAACTCTTCTTCCTCCTTCGTAATATACCAATTGCTTGGTGGTCATTCTCTCTACTTGGAGTAAGTCTTGGAGCAAAACTCAAATGGAGAAGAATACTACTAGTATTACTAGTAATGTGAGTCATGTAAATACAATAATTCTTCATAGTTTTGCTCTAATGTTGTCTCTTTTAATGCTTGCATGTTTAGCTTAGTCTTGTTTTCTTAATCTTAGGATTATTAGTTAGAATGCCTTTTTTTCTTAATATAATTTGTAGCTTAATGTGTAGTGAGTAGTTCCATCCCCCTTTGTGGGGGTGAAGATGATGTTTATACATGTAATGAAGAATGTGATGAATACTATCTTTTGCAATATGTGAAGAATGTGAATGTATGCTTGTTTGTTTAAATGAGAATACTCAACTTGATGGGTTTTTCCATAACCATTAGGTACTTCTCATGCTTGTTTAGGTTATTAACAACCAACTTGTTTATGCTCATTGATTGAATTGTTTTAATAAGTGCAATTACACGGCGTTGGTGAAGACGCGACAACTATGGGTCGAGTCCATAGGGAGGTGTGTCAACTCTGGTTTTTCAGAAGTCAAGTGGAAAATAAAGGGGAGAAAAAGTTTTATTACATTAAGCTATGAATGAATTAACAATTAAACTAAACCCCTATGGAGTGGAGGTGTGTAGATATGTGTGTGTATGAGAGTGGGTCTTCATTTCAATTAGGCACAAGTGTTATGTGTGTGGCATACAAGTAAAAGCTAGTGTAGAATCTAATTGTAGGATACACAACACTACATGACAAACCATGAACGTGCATATCTCACATAAAGTTTATGTTGATTTTAGATTGTCAAGCATGCAATAAGTACCAAGTGTGGCCATTAGAGCATCAATCACGTGGGGTGCACTAGGATCGGGTATTGGAGTCTGGGTCCGAAACTAATTGCCAAAATACTCCTCATGATGGGGTGGAGTTTCTCAGTTTGCTATTTGGTCCCTTCAGGCTTACGCCCAGGTCCTACCTTCTTGCAGATGGGTCATTGTGTATGATCGAGAGGTCCATTTTGCTTCATTTAAGTCATTCCTTCTTACGTTTCAGTCCTTTTTCTCTTCTTTTCCTTTCTATTCTTTATTACCTAGTACCTGAAATATAATAACAAACACTCGAGTAGCGCAATATTATGGTAAAATTAAGGATATATAGCATGAATATGATACATGATAGGCTACTAATCACTCATGTTAATCAACTAGGTTACTGATTGGAATGATAGGTTTTGCCACAACCATTAGGTACTTCCTATGCATGAAAACACAACCGACACTTGTGCCTTATTGAATGCATTCTTCATCACCTTATTACTTGTGTACACACACTCCATCCCTTAGGGGTTTTCCTTCCTGAATTTCATCTTTCTAGTTTGTTAGTTGCTAGTTTAGTTTCATGTTAGTCTTTTTCTTCCATCTTTCTTGTTGTTAATTGCTAGTTTAGTGTAGCTTAGTTTAGTGTAATCAAATTTCTTCTTCCCTTTATTTTCCACTTGACTTCTGAAGAACCATAGTTGACACACCTCCCAGTGGACTCGACCCATATTTGTCGTGTCTTCACTGACGTTGTGCACTTGCGGTTATTATAACTAAATCAATCAATGTACTTGGTTAATGGTCAAAAGAATAGCACTTGGGAAACTTGGGCTTGACTATTGTACAGGTTGAATGTCTGCCATAGGTTGTAATGTAGTTTTTGGGTTATTTAAAGGTATAATAGACGTCGGTAGTATATAGCCGACGTCTATACACCACATAGACGTCAGTCGTATATAGCCGATGCTTATACACCAGGGCATAGGCGTCTAGGACAAATACGACGGTCATTGGACCACCAAAATCCGTCGTATATATCTCTGTATATCCGACGTATATGAGCTTTTCTGCACTAGTGGGATGAAATTAGGACTCGATTGTTTTGGCAGTTAAAGCTCCTGAACCTCTTCCATTTTAACTTCTGCTTCCACTTCTTTCTTCCCTTAAGTACGTGTTCATACTCTGAAAATTCTCATTTTTTCGTCATTATATTGTTGCATAATTATTTCCATACAGTTGAAACACTGGTTGTCCTTGTATGTGTGTTGTTTTGTTTGTTTGGTTCTAAGGTTGTGGTGGAGTTGTTCTGGATAGAAAGAGTGCGTAGAAAATAATTAAAAGTTGAATCAAAGGGTTGGTGATTAGTATTTGTTTTGATGTTAACTTTGTTTTATTTTTTATGTAATTTCAGTTCATTTAGAAATTCAGTAGATCTACAGAATTTTTCAATAGGTGGACAAAAAACGACAAAGTTAACTATATTGGTGATAGAGACTAAATTTTCCCATTCCATGTGTCTAGTTCAACTCGTTCTGCACCCAAACCTCGACGTATTGCAGTTACTGTGTTGAGTGTAATGATCTCTCTAGCTAGTAGTTGTATTTAGTTTATTTCATTTATTTACTTTTATAATTTTCTCAACATGTAAGCATTCTATATATAATTCTTTTGTAGGAATTTGATGCCAAGAAAGATGCAGAACTCCGCTCGTTCTTGGAAAAATTAGAATTGGATAGGTACTTGGAGGAGAAGAGACTTGAGAGGCAAACAGATCTTGACATTCTTGCATATTGGAAATCTACTCAGTAAAGATTTCAAAATCTTGCTCTTATGGCTAGAGATATATTGTATATTCATGTATCTACAAATGCTTTTGAATATGTTTTAAGCATTGCAGGGAAAGTCATAATGAAGAATGAAGTTCTTTGTCGCATGAATCTGTTGAAAGTTTACTTTGTTCAAGAGATTGGGCATCCAATGAAACATGTAAATTAAATAGATCGTTTACTCTGTCTAACTGCTTATTATTATTATTCAACTTTGTCTAGCTTTATACATATGTCACCAATGTGATCCTTTATTAATTCTACCATACATTCATTCAAAAACATCATAATACTTAAAATTCTTGAATTTTCAATAGTTGTATGGTTCAACTTGTAGGAATTATGGGGGCACCTATGCACCACTAGACGACCTTGCAGAGGATATTGTAGGGCTCACAATCAATGAGAACTTAGTGCGAAACGAATCGATTTTATTACAAAGTTCAACTAGCACCACCACTCCTACAACAAGACCCAAAGGTACTTTACCCATTTTCAATTATTGATTTGAAATATGAAAATATAATAACATTGATGCTCATGTCTTGTTTATATTGTTAGATCATTCATCAAGCAATGTAGGGAATAAGTAGAGGTTAGAGAATGATCGACCTATGGAGCTACTTATGGAAGACATGAAGAATAAACAAAGTTGGAATTGGAAGGAGTTGGACTTGGAGAATTAAACTTGAAGTCTTGAAGTGTTATGTTTTTTACATGTATTAGACCATTGTTTGTTGTGAAACTATTTATTTGAAGTTTTGAACTTGATGAAACTAGTATTATTCTATTATGTGCTCTATTTGTTAGGTTTATTTGGTATTTTCCAGAAATTCTAGAATTCGATCTGTGTTTATCGTGTAATCGGGTATTCATATGGTATACAAGTACAAGTATTATCGTGTCTATTCGTGTATACATGTTTTTATCGTGTATTAGGTACTTATCGTGTATGTAGGTACATATCGTGTATGTATGTACTTACGTGTATGTCGGTACTTATCGTGCATACAAGTACCACTCGTGTCCATTCGGGTTATCGTGTATCGTGTTACACGACACAATAAGAATTCATGTACAAATCGTGTTGTGTCGTGTATACACAATAATTACCGTGTCGCGTTCGTGTTTGAGTTCGTATGCACGATTCCTTATCATGTTGGGTTTGTGTATACCCAAAACCCGTTAACATCCGACCACACACGACACGATAAGACACGTACATGACACAATTAACAGGCCTAGTGTCACCTTGAAAAATGTATTTTTCAAATCAAAGTTTCAAAACTTTTATAAGTTACCCAAATGAGATTGATTGACATCATATCATGCATAAATTCGTGTCTTATATCCTCTATTTTGAATCTAAGCAATGCTATGTAGCGAGTTTTATGTTTAAGTTTCAGGAATAAACATGTTTGAGAAGAATAGACACAAAAACGACCAAAACGTGAGAAAATGACTGATCAGTGAGACTTATGGACCTATCTACAAGAGGGAAGGATCTGGATGCAAGCCTGAAGTGACTAATTAGCAAATCGAGAAACTCCACACCATCATGAGGAGTATTTTAGCAATTAGATTCAGGCCCAGACTTGTATGACCGGATATGGTGCACCCCACATGCCTAATCACAACACTAAAGATGACTACAAAATTTGGACTCGATCTGACAAATTCAGACCGCCAATTGGTGGTCCAACCCCGTCAGGATCCGATCTAATTTGTCCCGGTTAATTGTTATGTCGTTTATATTTTTAGTAGGTGTCATTAGTCCCACATTGGGGGATTGTTTCCGGTTATCTTTTTTCATGCATATAAATAGAACTCTTCCTCCTTCTTTGTATTTATCCATCGTTTGGTGGCATTTTCTCTACTTAGAGTAAGCATTGGAGAAAAACTCAAGTGGAGAAGAATGCTACTTGTAATGTGAGTCATGTAAATAAAATATTTTTTCTTAGTTTGTTTTAATGTTGTCTTCTCTTTTAATTCTTGCATGTTTAGTTTAATTTCGTTTTTCCTCCTTTTCTTAATTAGGAGTGAGTAGTTACATCCCCCCTTTGGGATGGAGGTGATGTAGAATATGTGATAGTGATGAGTTCTTTTATTTGTGTCATTTCATATGCTTAATGTAGATCTATACTTGTAGCATGCTTAAACTTGTATTAGATGATATAATGCCATGCTTAAACTAGGTACTTATCTCATGTTAGCTTTAGAGTTTATCTTGTTGCTTGTAATGGTTTGATGGGAATGACTTGTAATGTATGGATCCATGTTTGGTGCACATTCACATGAATGATTAAGGTTGTATATAGGATTGATTGATGCTCTAATGGTCACACTAGGTACTTATTGCATGCTTGATAATCTAAAATCAACCTCAACTTCCTGTGAGATATGCATATTCGTGATTTGCCATCTAGTGTTGTGTATCCTACACGTAGATTCTACACTAGCTTCTACTTGTATGCCACACAAACTACACTTGTTCCTAATTGAAATGAAAACCCACTCACACACACATACCTACACACCTCTACTCCATGGGGGCTTAGTTTAATTGTTAGTTCATTCATAGTGTAGTGTAGTTAGCATAATCAATAACTTCTCCTCTCCTTTCCCACTCGATTTCTAAAGAACCAGAGTTGACACACCTCCCGGTGGATCGACCCGTACTTGCCCCATCTTCACCGACGGCCGTGCACTTGCAGTTAAACTTAATTTCAATAATCAATCAATCTAAAGCTCTTCATTATTACTTAATTGTATAATGTTTCGTTTCAATGAAGGTCATGGTTCTATTGTTTATGATGACCATTTTAGAATTCATTTCTTGATTTTCTCATAAGCAGTCCACCACCTTGAATCTAAACACTTAGGTAGTGGACCCATATTAAATTTGGTTGGTCCATTGTTTCAACAAATTGTCTCAAACACTTGGATAGTAGTATAGAAGATAATGGATCCAATTTCACCACAAAATGTTTCACTTTTTGTGTTTAGGAATGTGATATTATTTTATCTTTGATGTTTGTTAAAAAAATTAAATGAGTTAGGTTTAAGAGCTAAAAATCAAACTTAGCCTTATATGATTTAACTAAATTTAAAAAATTGAATGACATATTAGTGAATTATATTCACTTTTTTTAGAAGACGAGAGGAAAAAATGTAATCACCAAGAATTAGGAAAATTTCTGAAGGTGTATTGAGGAAATTTATCTGTTCAAGAAATTTGTCAATTTAGTTTACTATTTTACTAGTGGTGTTTAATATTAGGGTTTTTGCTTGGATACCACAGCAAAACAACTATTTCTACTTTATGTCATCACCACACTACCATTTGTCATTATGTTAAATCGTTATTTATACTAATATCATTTCAATAGTGGGTCCCACACCAACCCAGTCAGGTGTGTGTGATTGACATCATATCATGCATATATTTGTGTCTTATATCCATTATCTTTCACCTAAACAATGCTACGTAACGAGTTTAATGTTTAAGTTTCAAGAATAAATAGGTTTGAGAAGGAGAGACTATAAAAGGACTTAAAAGCACGAAAAAGGACTAAGTTACAAGACTTATGGACTAAGATTCAAGAGAGAGGGACCCGAATGCAAACCAAAAGACCAATGAGCAAATGAAGAAACTTCACACCATCATGAGGAGTATTTTGGAAATTGGACGCAGCCTACACAACCGATTAGGGTGCATCACGCTTGAAGAAAGTCTCCAGGAAAGCCCACACAAAATCCAGACAAGATCCAAACCCTGTAGACCGCCAATTGGTGGTCTGGGGTGCTCCGGATCCGATGCAGTTTAGTCGGGTCATGTATTAGGGTGTATTTAGTCTATTTTTGGTATATGTTTAGTCCCCATACCGGGGGATTGTCCCCGATTGCCTTTTTCTTTAACTATAAATAGAACTCGTCCTCCTTCCTTGTATTCTACACATGTTGGTGGCCATGCTCTCTACTTGAAGCGAGCATTGGAGAAAAATCTCAAGTAGGGAGAGGCTACTTGTATTGTGAGGTTGAAATTAATAAAGTTTTCCTTTAGTATGTTGCTTCTTTCTTAGTTTAATTTCCTTTCATATGTCTTGCATGTTTCTTTAGTTTTATGTCCTTTCAATTAGCTTCTTTAATATTTCTTGCTTGGTTAGTTTAATTTCTTTTCAGTAGAATCTTTCATTTTGTTAATGTAGGTTGTAGTGTAATGATTAGTGAGTACTTCCATCCCCATTTGGGGGTGGAGAAATTTGTGATGTGATTATGTGATGTATTAGGTCTGTGTTATCTTAATCCTTTGAACCTTACATGATTTCCATAACCATCTAATGAGATTTCACTCTTGTCTTTGATATGCTAATGCTCTTGAATGAAGTTTAGCATATGCTTAGATTAGTGGACCTATTTTATGGGGAATGATGATGTGAGGATATGGATGGAATTGATAAATGAAACATGACTTGTAGTTGCATGTACTCTTGTTGCCTTTACCTTGGTTAATGTCTTGTATGTTTTAATGATTTTGTAAATCTTATTTCATGTGGAGGCATAGTGGGGTTTGGTCTTTCTACATGAGTTCATTTAGCTTTATTCCAATTAGTGTCTTGTATGTTTTAATGATAATGTGTTATCTTATTTCATATGAAGGCAAAGTTGGATTTAGTTTTATGATTTTCATGTACTACATGTTGTGATGAGCATAATTGAACACATACACATATCTTTGTATTCACCTTGTCTCTCTACCCCCTATGGGGTTTAGTTTTATTGCTGCATTTTCCATTTCATTTTGGTGTAGTTTGATCATAACTTCTTTTTCTCCTTTCTTTCTCACTCACCTTCGAACAAACTTAAGTCGACACACCTCCCTATGGATCAACCTGTATTTGCCACCACTTCAACGCCGTCGTGCACCTGCGGTTATAATTAAAACGTTCAATCAGTGTGCACAATACGGTTCGGACCTGAATGGACCGGTCTGGACCAGACTGATGGATTCTGGTCCGAGCAAAACTCGAAATATTCCAGTCCCGAATGGTGACCCATTTTTTAAAAATAAAAAATTCATGGGTTAGACCCGAGCTCTTAAGCCCGGAATAAGCCCAGAATGAGGAGCCCGGGTCTCACCAATGATTTTTTATTTATTTTAAAGAATAGGGTCACCGACTCACCAGTCTGGACCAGAATATTCAGGGGTTTTCCTAGACCGGATGGGAAATCCAGAATCAAGTATTTCCATGGACCGAAGATCATACATGAATCCACCGGTTTGAACTGGTTTGATTCAAGTCCAAATTCAGGTCCAGATCAGATTGTGCACAACCCTAGTTTGGTTGGCGTGTGACGCATTGCCAAAATGATATTAGTATAAATAACGATTTAACATAATGACATTACAACAAATACTGTTGTAGTGACGACATAAAGTGGAATTTGTTATTTTGGAGTGACACCAAAGCAAAACCCCCTTAATTTTTTATACATATTGAAGCGTAAAAATTGTTATTTTTGCTCTTAAACCTATCCCAACCTAATTTTTTCAACTAGCATCAAAGACAAGGGCATGAATGCACATATGTTCTGCTAATGGATAATATGTATATGGCAATAACCATAAACGGTAAGTATTGATGACATTCTAATCTTAATGGAGGATATTTAAGCAAAAAACTCATTTTTTTATTTTCTAACTTATTTCCATTGGAACAACGAAAAAAAACTTTTTCTTTCTTTTTTTCCTCTTCTCTTCATTTTTTCTCTACTTTTCTTTTGTATATATCGTTGGTATGTTTATTTCGTGTCATAAAAACATGTATATTTCGTGTTTGACATATTTAACAAAAAAATGAAATAAATATGTCATAATTGGATTGGTAATGATCAAGTAATATGATATAAAATATTTTTATTCTAACAACATCTTAAGCAATAGTTCTGAAGTAAAAAAATAAATAGTTAGACTATGAATAACGTAAACGTGTCAGTTTCATGTAAATATTGAACAAATTCGTGTACAATCGTGTATTTTCGTGTCGAATCGTGTCATTTTACTTGATGTTATATCCTCACGAATTATCATAATTAATCTAATCGATTCCGGAAAAAAATTTGTGTCTAAATCTTGTCGTGTAATTTCATGATTTCGTGTTTTGTGTAAAATTAACGGACCTAATTGCAAGTTTCACCTTCTAAATAGGCTAGGTCGATGGGACGTGTGGGTCAACCTTCTACTGATTGATCTACTGCGAGTTCGTAAACACGGAAGTGAATTGAATCAAAAGAACTCTAATGCAGCAACAGTACACTAACCTTATAAAAAAGTAAGGAAATATTACAATTTACCTAACGTAATTATAAGGAAAGATTTGCCAACACATTCCGACTATAATTTCTAGAAGAGATCCAACTAGTTATGAAAAAGAAAATGCTAACTTAACCTCATCCTTGAGCAGAAGACGGACCAAATGCACAAGCGATTACATAATTCATTACAACCAAATATACAATCTTATATTAAGTATTAAGCCACATTAACATACATAATTTATGACAATAAATTTTGACAAAGAAACACCCAATGTGTGCATTCCCAGGTGGTCCTTAGTGAGGGTGGGACATGGTTCGTTCTCATCTCGGTAACAAATCATGATCGGTAAAATATGATTACGTAATCCAACTTAACGATTAAAATACGTCATACTGTTTATACAAAACAATTGTCAGACAGAATGAAGGAAACATGATATTACAGAAGTGCTTACTGGACACCTAAAAGAAAAGGTGTCCTTATATATATATGGACAAGACAATATACTGTAAATTAGTATCTTTTACTGTTACAAGCCATCATCAGTTGAGACATACAAAATACGTTCACAACACAGACTAGGTAACCTACACACTTGGTAAGTTGGCACAGACACGCCACAATTAATGTTGCTGCCACAAACATCTCCAGCAAACAAGATCAGTTTCGTTAATTATACCATAGTAAGAGAAAATGGTTGTTTTGACATTAAGAAACATCTTAGGTAACAGAAACTAGATTCCGAGAACACGTCGAAATCACAGCTCAGGGCTCTGGCTTACAGGTTTATATTTTCTCCGGGAAGATGTCCGACAAAACAGTTGCGGAATGCAGAGAAGCCTGCAGCCACTTTAAACCCTACATGAATAGCACCACATTTATTTTACATGCCCAAAATCCGACAAAACATGAACTACTATTAAAATATTGATCGAGTTTATAATTCATATACATATATATGAACGAGTTCAATTATTTGACTTTAACCTTGTAGAGATGCTTATTTGACATCATTTTCCTTACACTTGAGTCTTGTAGAGTTCTAGTAGATGTTGGGCATACTCGGTTATTAGTTTGACTAGCTAATGTAAAATCAAACTTTCTTAGAAAACTTAAAAAACTAACCTTGTAACGTACCCGAAAACAGCGGAAAATTTAAACAATAATAAAGACCGTCAACGGTCAACACAGGGCACGTCACGGGAAAACAAACCAACATATATATAAAATATATAAGATACAGACCCACGTGGAAGTCAAACTATATAAATGAGTCAACTGTGATTACAACAAAAGTGAATATACATGTAATCACTACCTCAAACAAAAGAAGATATAAAAGAGAACAGGATCTGATACCGGGGGCACCGTCCTCGGTCACCACCTGACTCTAAACCTGCTCGCTACCTGAAATGCAAACAAACAAACATGCCTGAGTTTCCTGCAGGAACCCCGTATACCAAGCCTCCTAAAATATAAAAAGGAATTAAAGACAATGCAATGCTATGCACATGATCATCCACCTCGGGCCCACAATAATGCCCTCACCGCCTCCGCGGCACTGAACCACTCCTGTCACTAGGGTCAAGTCAGTCCACCGCTGCCTCACAAGGGTCAGTCGACACCACTGCTCCCCAAAAGTGCAGGAAGGAACCCCCGGTACACGCCGCCACCCAAGGAGCGAGTCAGCCCGCCGAATACACAACTCGGGTCAGACGACAACCGCTGCTCCCCCAAGAGCCGCCAAGCGCGCACCCTGCCGGAACATCCTCGGCCTACCGCTAAACCCTCGCAAACTGCCCAAGGTTTACGGTACACATCCCTCACACCCCGCTCGGTAAGAGAGGCAACAGTAGTACAATAATACGCCTTCGTCGAAGGTGAAATCCGTAGCTCTCAAAGCCGGTAATCAACCGTCGCCTCGGAGCCGGTAGTCGACCTATACTCAACGGATCGCGTGTGGATAAATCCACCAACCTGCGGCAGATCGGTCGACCGCTAAAAGCACACCGGTCGGCCGGTCCCCCACACAGTACACGGTACTGTACAAACAAGTCTATCGGTCGAATCACGCCAACCGAAAAACCGACCAATCGGTCGAACAAAAGTCATCTAGCGGTCGACCGTTTGGAAGGTCTACGCTATACATTTTATATACATATATATCTTGTCGGTCGAACCAGGGTCCGTTCAACCGATAAGAAAGTCTGCATGAATCCTGCCCACTGGATTCGGTCGACCGGAACTCCTTCGGTCAACCGGATCAACAAGCACTTCACTACAGGAAAACTGCACTCGGTCGGTCGACCGGATCCAGAGCGGTCGACCGTTTAGATGGTCAACGCTCGTAACCGACCTTGCGTAGTTCGGTCGACCGAGACACACACTCGGTCGGCCGAAGGCCTGTCTAACCTATCTACTGGGTTCGGTCGACCGAAATAACACCGGTCGACCGGCTAATGTAACCCTTTATTTCCCGCGAAATTTGGCATAAACGGTCGACCATTACACAGACATCGTTCGACCGTTTTCGGGCAGTAAGTTAATATTTATAAATATCGGTCGACTGAACCTCACACGGTCGACCGTACAATACATAATCGCTACTGTACAGGCATCATTTAGACGACGTTCGGTCGACCGCGACACACAACGGTCGACCGAACCAGTCGTCTTCAACCTCCGTCCAGTAGGGTTTTCACCGGAGAAACGGCACCAACGCCGTCCTCTACACTCCCACACCTCTTGGGGAGTTAATATGAAGACTTGGCATACATTTTGGTCGAGTGAAGAAGCCTCCCAAGCTTTGGCAACCTCTACTCAACTTCTTCTTCTTCTCCTCGTCTTCTTCTCCTTCTCTTCTTCTCCTCCTTCTCTTCTCCGAAAATCTCTCTCACTCTCAGCTGGATCAACTGAAGAAAACGTTTCAATCAAAATCTTATCTAACTATATATATCTCCTTTAAATTAACCACCTCCAAATCATCCAATCACACTTAACCTAAAAACCTTCCAATCAACACCCACCAATTCTCTTTCCTCTCACATTCCCACACCTCATGCTTCACTGTTCTAAGATTAGATTAGGTTAATTAGGTTTAGGTTTAGTTAATTAAGGTATTTTAGATTAGGTTCTTACAAACCTCATCCATGGGAATTGTCAAATTCTGCTCGAGCTCGGCTCGATAAGGCTTAACTCGAGCTCGACTTGTTTATTAAACGACTCAATCTCAAACACTAAAATCCACTTGTTTAATAAACGAGTTAAGTCCTAACTCGACTCGGTTAGCTCGATAAGTGTTCGTTTGACTCATTTAAGTTTATGCACATTACATATATGTCACAAATAAACATATTATTTTCTATATCTCAATTACCTAAAAATAGACCATATAATTTATAAAATTTCCCATTTATATGCTAATGATGTTTATAAAATGTAAATAGTATATTTTACAACAAGTTAATCAAGTGTCAAACGAGTTGAAAAACTTGTTGAGTATATTCTTAAACGAGCAAACGAGCCAAGCTCGAGTTCAACTCGTTTAAATGAGCCAAGCCTGAGCTCGACTCGTTTATTGAACGAGCCGAGTTCAAATAAGTTGGGCTTGGCTCGTTTAGGCTCGTTTACACGTACCGTTATCCATGGCCATCTCTACAACCCACTCTTCAAGTACGCCAACATCTTTTGTTAGATCCTAACCCAAGCTTTGGGTACTAATCTTGTTAGGTGGGGAGATTAGAGGTTTATTGGAGTTTGCATGGGGAATGGTGGAAGTATGGTGGGGGTGTAGGGATGATAGGGTAGGCATGGGGTGCCATGCTTGTGGGAGGGTGTGCTTGGGTTGGAAGAAAACCAACACTCCTCTTCCCTTCTCCCTCATTCCAACTCCTTCCTCTCCCTCAACCACGAATCTCTCCTCCCCACTCTTCTCTGATGGCTCTTGTGACCGGAACTCCGACAGCTGGTGGAGGACATTGAGCAAGCAAGGTAGTGGTCGCGTTGAGGAAAAGGAGGTGTGAAGTTGTGGTTCGGTGGTGACGTCGAGTGATCTCTGGCGAGCTCCGTCTAGAAAGAAATGTATGCCAAGCTCAATGCATTAGAAGTTGCTCACACGTGAGTCGGAGACCTTGCCGACGACAAGAGGCAACAAGTCGTGCCTGCCAAGGCCAGGTAGTTGCCGGTTAATGCTCGACTGGTGGTTGTTTGTGGTCGACCGGTCTTAGTGTAATTCTCCTTGGTTACCGAGCACGGTCGAACGATGCGGTGGTCAACCGGTTGTGCATATTTGTTGGGTTGGAGAGTCTCTGTTGTTTCTGGTCGAACGGGGCCCCTTGAGCTGTTTAACCATTGATTTGTTAGTTGATATGAACCGAGCGTTGACCATCTAAATGGTCGACCGCTCTAGACTTTTGTCCGACTGGTAACTGAAGTATACTAAATGTTGGTTCGACCGATAATGAATGTAGGAGAGACCCTGATTTCGGTCGAACGGGGTCCTTGAACCGTTCGACTGTTACCTTGATGATTTAGTCTTCATCTGGACGTTGAGCATTTAAACGGTCGACCACCCCTGTGATCTTGTTTGACTGTTTAGGGGCTTAAGCCTTAAGACAGGGTTCGACCATTGTAGGCGTTTGTTCGAGCGTCTCCCTATCCTTGGGGAGCGGTCGATCGGTTTGCCTTTGTCGGTCGACTGTTTGTGCTCAAGACTGAATCCTTGTCCTTGAGGGGTGTCAACCCTGTCCACGGAAGCATGTGTCCTCACCTAGTGTGTGAGCCAGGAGGTGACGGTGGGTGCGATGATGGCGTTTGCCCAAGGACCGTCGAGTGGAAGAGTGTTGATACTTGGGACGTGCCACATATGCCTTATAGACAATGGCGTAGCTCTTGCATTGACTCTTGTTAGAAAAGGATTGTGCCACGTCCACAATTACGTGAACGTGAACGTGAGGAGGGTATTTTTTCTTGTCAACATGAGGAGTTATCTTCTGAAATCGAACCACCACCACATCCACAAATTCAAAGCACAATCTTTCAAAGTCAAACTCCTAGTCAGTCTGAGGGACTTGGGGTTTCAATTCACGATCACTTGGTGGAGGATTCGATTCCAATTGAGAATACTATGGACCAGCTTCTTTATGAGTCGGCACAGGATTGTGCCTTAGCTTCTTGTCCCGTGGCCCTTGAGCCACATGATCTTATTGTTGTACCTCCTCAGGACTCACCTCTGGTGGAGCAAGAGCTCCCCAGTCCCCTCAATTTCAAACAACCTGACGAGAGTTTGCCTCTCACTATTGTTCCTGATCATCTTGGAAATGATGGAACATCAAACAACTACATAGCTCATGAGGGTATTAGAAGTTCCTTGGAGGATACCTTGGGTATGAGACCCACTTTTTGTTCGCCTGGTGTGTCGGACACGCCTAACTGCGTTTTTGACCTCGTTCCGACGCACCAGCCTGTTGGTTGGAGAGTTTGGATTGACGATCATAACTTCAGCAACGCAACGGGAGAAATTCTTCTTCCGTTGCCCCTCATTTCCCAAACTCTTGAGAGGTTCAAGCTCTTTCAGTTTGATCATTTGAATGAGACGCCTTTGCGTCCAATTCATGAACCTCTCATTTCATCTGGTGCTCTTTGTGAAGGGGGCCCACGCATGCGTATTCTGGCCCCGCGTGGTGTCATATTCCCTTTCCAAGTGCATTGACCCACTCTTGAGGTTCCCATTTTATGTCTTTTGACAAATGAAGATGGGAACTTATGTTTGTACATAGTTATATAAGAAAAAGAAAAAAAAGAAAAAAAGAAAGTACAATAAAAAACACATTCAGTGAGCATCGATTGTTGTGAGCCACAACCATTGTGTATTTGGGCTTCATTTCTTTCACGTATTTGTATCATTTCTTTAGCATCTCACAGGTTTTGAGGGAATTCGGGTTTGTGTCCATCAACATGACCTTGAACTTCCCTTTGTACTTCATGTTGGTGAGATCTCTACTTTTTCATGCATAAATCCATGTAGTATCTTGCTCACATTCGTTGAGGACAATGCATGAAGTATGTGTGAGGGGGTGTTTTACGTGTGTACATAGTTGAGTCTTTTTCCTTTGATTTTATTATCTTTTATGTGCATTATTAGGGTCATGTTAGTGTGCTGCATTTAATATCGATATATCTGCTTGCCATGATCCTTGGGTGAATTGTCTTCTTTTGCTTGCCTAGTGCTTCAAAATTTTCACATTTTTTTCAAAATCTTCATGTGTTTGCGAAAGAAAATGTTTTGTGGGTTTTGTGTGTGTTTAGCATGTGCAAAACCGTTGAGAGGCAAAGTAAAAAGAAAGATCCCAAAATTGTCTTGAACTTGATGCATTAAGATATCTAGTACAATGACTTTAGGATTTATCGAGTCGTTAGAATGCACCCAAGTTTTCCATTGGGGTGAGTAATCATAGGGTTTTAGTGCTCAAACATTTAAAGAAATTCACCCTAAACCTAGTGAGTCAATAATTCGTGTTTATTAACTTAAGGAAGTTTGTTGTAGTCAAGGACCCTTTAAATCTTGTTGTGAGACATTGAGTGTAGGGGTTTTGGTTCATGTGTAGATAAGAAATAAGTGAGTAGGTGTTCTATCTTCTCGCACGGCTCCTATCACTCGGGAAAGTAGGTCTTAGGGGACTTTGTGCCTGGTGCTTTCGAGTAATCTGACTTGGGATGCGCCAACCGAACTCTCGTTACACGGGTGGTAGGGATTGCCCTATGTGGAGATTTGGGGAAAGGTGTACGTGATAGTGTAAGTCCTCATGGGCAATGATGCACGAAACCTGACCCTGGGAGAATGAAGCTCCAACTAATAAAAAGAAAAAGAAGAAGAAAAAAAGAGAGAAAAGAAACAAAAAGAAAAAAAATGGTAATGCAAATAAGAACCTTAATGGACCTTACACTTTGTATCACTTGAGGATGTTGAGGTTGTCCATGTCTTTCACTTAATTCCTTATTTAACTTGCACGAATGGTTCATTTGTCTAGGTGTGGACTTATTACCTATATAGAGTCGGCCCGTAGGATTACCGCGTCCAATGATCGACAAAATATTTCCAACAAGTCGAGTGTCTAGATTGAATATTGCATCTTGTTCAGATTTTGTGCGTATATCCGCTGAAAACCCTCAGGAGACAACACTCCTCCTCCTTGGCAACAAAGAGGTTTAACGACTTGTTGCACGTGCTAAGTGCAACCGTGATTCCTACGAAAGTGAGATAGGATTTCGTGTTTCTCGTTTTCTTTTCTCTTTCTTTGTTTTGCTCGGGACTAGCAAAAACTTAGGTGTGGGGGTATTTGATTGACATCATTTCATGCTTATATTTGTATCTTATATTCATTATCTTACACCTAAGCAATGCTACGTGACGAGTTTTATGTTTAGTTTTCAGGAATAAAGAGGTTTGAAGAGAAGAGCCATGAAAGGACCCAAAAGCAGGAAAACGGACTTAATTGTGAGACCTGGGGACTAAGATGCAAGGGAGAAGGACCTGATCGTAAGACCGAAGGACCTAAGAGCAAAACAGGAAACTCCACACCATCATGGGGAGTATTTTGGCAATTCGATTTGGGTCGGAGCTCCAACAAACCAAGTAGATGCATCCAAGACCAAGAAATACTTCAAGCAAAGCCGAACACAAAAGGCAGACGGATCGGGGCCTTATAGACCGCCAATTGGCGGTCTGGATCATCCCAGATCCGCTAAGATTTCGCCTGGACTTGTATTAATGTTTGTTTAGGCTATTTTTGGTATTGGTTTAGTCCTACATCGGGGGATTGTCCCGGATTAGCTTTTTCCATGCCTATAAATAGAACTCTTCACCTTCCATTGTAATCACCCATTGCTTGGTGGCATTCTCTCTACTAAGGAGTGAGCCTTGAAATAAAAACTCAAGGTGGAGAAGAATGCTACCTTCAATGTGAGTCATTTGTTAATAAAATAATTCTTCTAGTTTCTTTTAATCTTGTCTTTTTATTTGTGCATGTTTGTTTAGTCTTTCCTTTCCTTTTATGATTCTTTAATATTTTTTGCTTGATTAGTGTAGTTTTATTTCAGTATAATGCTTCATTTTGTTAGAGTAGTTAGTTTAAATATGTGTGAGTAGTTCCATCCCCTTTGGGGGTGGAGTAGATGTATGTACATGTTATGTAGGTGGTATGAATGCTAGATTTTATTGTTTGTGAGAGATATTAGTATGCTTGCTTGAATTAATAAGAACTTTGCTTGATGATTTCTGCCATAGTTAGGTACACTCCATGCTCATTATGTTCTTAATAACAACCTTGCATTCCTCATATTAATCACCTAGGTTAGTGTTGTAAATGATAGGTCTTGCCATGAGGTACTTCTTATGCATGAACAAACACTAACCACACTTGAGCTTATTGTATGCATTCAACACCACACTTATTTCATGTGCACACACACTCCACCCCTTAGGGGTTTTCATTCCTGTGTTTTTATCTTCTTCATTAATTGTTTAGCTTAGTTGTTTAGTGATTTCATTTCAGCTTGCTTGTTTACTAGTTTAGATTTGTGTAGTGTAGTGTAATACATCTTTCTTCCCTTTCTTTCCACTCGCCTTCGCACAAACCAAACGTCGACACACCTCCTAGTGGACGACCGGTATTTGCCACCGCTTCAACGCGGCCGTGCACTTGCGGTTAATATAAAACGATCAATCAGATACAAAGTGTAAAGTCCATTAAAGTTCTTATTTGCATTACCATCTCTCTCTTTTTTCTCTCTTTTTTCTTTTTTTTAATTTAGTTGGTGTTTAGTTCTCGTAGGGTTTAGGTTTTGTGTATCATTGCCTATGAGGACTTACACTATCGTGTACACCTTCCCCCAAATCTCCATATAGGGCAATCCCTATCACCCGTCTAACGGGAGTTCGCTAGGTGCATCCCAAGTCAGTTGACTCGAAAGCACCAGGCACTGAGTCCCCTCAAACCTAATTTCCCGAGTGATAGGAGCCATGAGAGAAGAGAGAACACCATACTCACTTATTTCTTACCTACACATGAACCAAAACCCCTACACTTAAGGTTTCACAGCAGGAGTTTAAGGGTCCCTGACTTTGACAAACTTCCTTATACTAACATACACGAATTATTTGACTCATTAGGTTCAGGGTGAACTTCTTTATTTATTTGAGTACAGAAACCCTATGATTATTCTCCGCGAGGGAAAACCAGGGTGCATCCTTACGACTAGATAAGACCTAAAGCTGGTGTACTAAATATCCTAACACATCAAGTCCAATTCAATTTTGGGAACTTCCTTTTACTTTGCCTCTCAATGGTTTTGCACATGCTAAACACACGCAAAACCCATAAAACATTTTCTTTCGCAAACACATGAAGATTTTGAAAGAAATGGAAATTTTAAAGCACCAGGCAAGCAAAAGAAGGCAAGTCACCCAAGGATAATGGCAAACAAATATATCGATATTAAATGCAGTACACTAACATGACCCTAACAATGCAAACAAAAGGAGAGAAAAACTCGACTATGTACACACGTAAACACCCCCCACACACACTTCATGCATTGTCCTCAGTGAATGTGAGCATGATACTACATGGATTTATGCATGACAAAGAAAAGATCTCACCAATGTGAAGTGCAAAGGGAAGTTCATGGTTATACTGATGGACACAAACCCGAATTTCCCTCAAAACCTGTGAAATACTAAAGAATGGAGACAAATACGTGAAACAAATGGGGCCCAAATACATTGGGGTTGGAGGTCACAACAAGTTGTGCTCACTCTTGGAGTCTTCTTTATTTTTTTGAACTATGTACACAAATGGGCTCCCATCTTCATTTGTCAAGGGATATCAAATGAGAACCCGCCATCTCTCGAGCCAGAAATGCACTTGCATGAGCTCGCAACATGAGAATCAAGAGAATTGTTGAGAGGTTTATGAACCAAGGATGATGGTTCATGCCTCTCAAAACTAGGGTCTGTGAAAGGAAATGGAAACAAATATGTTTCCATTCCACGACAAAGATGAGGGTCATCAATATATACCCTTCAACTAACATTTGGGTGCACCGGGATCATTTCATCCACACAAAGTGACACCGTAGACTTATTACCTAGATGATAAAGTCCAGAAACAGAATTGCATGACCACCTGACACCCTTATAGGCATTGTGGTTGTTTGATGCCTCTTGCGAATGAGAAAGATAGGAGGCATGAATGAGAGGTGAATCTCTGTCTGGTTGTTTGAATTGTAGGGTATCAGGTGGTTGATTCTTAACCCACATGGGGTCTTCAACAGATACAGAGTAAAGAGTTGGTGGCCCAGAGGCCACAAAAATGGTATCTTATTGCTCAAGAGCCACATGATTGAAATGATGTGGCACAAAGGCCACATGATCATAAGATAAGGAACCTTCTTGTGCCGGCCCAATTGAAACATCTTCACCACCATCACGATCTGCATCAAACAACTCTCTGAAATACTTGAAGGTGCATTGTACTTCAATCTCATACGTGCCCTGGATAAGGTTCACCTCAACAGGGTCATCAAAGGCACCTGACTTCTTCCCGATGGTGAAGATGTTAAAATCAGTGTCCTGACTACCATATGTCACACGCAGCACACCATTACGACAATTGATCAAGGCATTGGAAGTCGCTAGAAATGGTCACCCCAAAATAATAGGAATTTGTCCAAGTGGTTTTGACACAGGCTCTGTATCCAAAACAAAGAAATCGACTGGATAAATGAACTCACCCACTTTGATCAAAACTGTAGGATTTCATGTTTAATTGTACATATTTATTTTCGAAATTTTTATGCACAATAAGGATCAATTTACAATTTTCTATGATTTATTTCATGCATGCATCAATTTGCTTCAATATCTAGTTTCAAAACTTTATTAAAACAAATATGGGCTCCGAAATTCATACCTAGAAGTTCTCTAAAACTTCTTCAAGATTCGGAGACGTTGGGGATGCTTCTCGCTGTGCCGGGTGCCTCCGAGTATTCACCAAACTCTAAACAAGATCGGAGAGAGGGAAGCTAGTCTCTCAATCTCCGATAGGGTTTAGAATCCAATTACTAACCCTTCTTTAATTCCCTTGAGAAGATGATCTCTTAAGAACTAAAACTAAACTTAAGAATTAAGGAATTTTCGTGGAGAATTATGGAGAGAGAATTTTTGCATGAGAAAGCAATGAATGAATTAAGGAGGTAATGCGATAAACTTGTATTTATAAGTTCTCTCCAAATTACCTATTTATGTGCAACCTCTTGCCCATGATTTCATGCAAACTTCCATCTAACCATCCATTATTTAATAATAAATAATATTAGCCACGAATTAAATCAATTATGGACCAATTCCATGCATGATCTAATTAATTCTTAAATTAATTCTGCTAAAAACCGTCTGGACCGGTCGACCGTTTCAAGGTTCGGTCGACCGCTCGAACCATGTTTCGGTCGACCGTTCAATAACTTGGTTGACCATTCGTAACAGTAATTATTCCATCACAATGTTCGGTCGACCGACCGATCACATTCGGTCGACCGTTCGAACAGATGAAAATTCCCTATTATCGGTCGAGACACGTCCGGTCGACCGTGCCCGATCGGTCGACCGTTTGCTGATAACCGGTCGACCGTTGGAGCACTGTTTTGCAGACTTGTCAAATTTTGGTTTAACCCCTACAAAAATTGACATTTCGGGATTAGTAGTAAATTCACAACTTATGTAACATATTATCCTATGCAATGATCAATCATTACACCCCATAATATTTACATCACATATGAATTTTATTTGGATTCTAATTATGTTATCAATCACAACATAATTTTGATTTTGCTTGTTCACCCCATGTGTCATATTTTCTACATGAAACCCGACACATCTTATGAACTCAAAATCCCAATTTCTTGTTTCCCAGTTTTGCGGTGTGACCTATGGGAGGATCTAAACTAAGTTGACAGTGATATTAAGAGCTTAATATCACAAGCTATAAACGGTATCTAGCTACACATTATAGCTCCCAATTAGTTAGATGTCTTAATTCCACTCGAACCAAAACCCGATCCATTTAGTGATGGAGTGCACCACTTCTGTCCGTCCCTTGCCTCATGATATTAAGAATACATACAAATTAGTATTGTGTCATCTTTGTATTAGTATTCATTTCTTGATCTCTTTAAGCTAGTTATAAATATGTGACTTAACTCAAATCACATTGTGCACATTATAACTTTGCTAATCAAGGGGCGCACTAATATCATCACTCAATTAAGAGGGGCAATGATAGTCTTTTGACTAACTATATTCTCCAACAAAAGTTGTACTTAACCAACCAATGCCTTTACACTACACTTATCGATAGTTCAAGACACTGATCTAATTAAGAACTCCTTAAGTGATCGGATATAAGTCTCATATCAAAGGACCAAAGACACAGTAAAATATTAATGACACAGAAACACATTTCTATAATATTTTACTTATTAGGTCTATTCAGTATACAAAAGTAATATTTTCCTCTTTTGCATACCCGTGTTGTCACTCACTTGTAGAGCTACAATGATCTATGACCGACACGACAATCTTAACCCGGTAATCAATGTCCCATGTTAATTACCATGATTGCGAATATCTTTTGTTTTATGTAAACCAATATCTTTTAGAGCTCTACGGTTAAGGACCAAGAGCATCTTCCTTAACACTTCTAAAAGACGAATAACATAAACAAGGAACAAAATGATTTCTCATTCAATTCATAATAATTGACATTTAAAAGTAAAACTTTTAGAACACATTCCCTTCAATCTCCCACTTGTTATTAAAGTTTTCTTTCACATACATACTCAATGTATAAAACAATAATAACTAGGGTAAACCCCATTACATATCAATCATCAAGCCAATCTACATGGTTCCTAAATTCCATGGACTCGAAATGCATTTCGCCCTTGGCTTGGGATAAGGGTTTTGTGAATGGATCAGCTGTGTTGCTGTTGGTGTCCACCCATAACAGATTTATTTTGCCTTCGTCGATGAGGTCACGCGTCACGAAGTACTTACGATCCATGTACTTCACTTTGTGGTGTGATTTGGGATCCTTGATTTGCGAGATAGATGCACTATTGTCGCAAAATAGCTCTATTGGTCCCTCGTTCGAGGGAACTACTCCAAGCTCTTCAAGGAACTTCTTAATCCACACTCCTTCCTTGCTCGCTTCAACGACAACCATTACTTCGGAAACAGTGGTTGAGTCGGCCGTAGTGCTTTGCTTCCAACTACGCCAACTCACAGCTCCACCATTCAGAAGAAAGACGTATCCTGATTGCGACCTTCTATCGTCTGGATCACTCATGAAACTCGCATCCGAGTAACCTTCAGTTATCAATTCCCTTTGTCCTCCATAAAACAGAATCTTATCCTTAGTCCGGTTATGGTACTTCAGGATATTCTTGACCGCAGTCCAATACTCAGGACCTGCGTTGGATTGGTGACGACTTGTCACACTTAGAGCATACGAGACATCGGGTTTTGTGCAAGTCATCGCGTACATGATCGACCCAATTGCCGAAGCATAAGGGACATCCTTCATGTACTCTAAGTCCTTACGTGATTGCGCACATTGAGACTTCTTGAGTTGCACACCCATACTCATTGGCACACTGCCCTTTTTGGAGTTGTTCATCTTGAACCTTTCCAAGACCTTGTCAATGTATGTACGTTGACTGAGGCCAATGAGTCTACGAGATCTATCTCGATATATCTTGATTCCCAAGATGTATTGAGCCTCACCCATATCTTTCATTGAAAATGCAGATTTCAATGAACTTCTCGTTTGCTCAAGCAAAAGAATATGATTGCCCATAAGCAATATGTCATCGACATATAAGATTAGGAATACTACATGGCTCCCACTAACCTTCTTGTATATACAAGGTTCTTCCTTACTTTGAATGAAGTGAAGCTTCTTCACTTCCTCGTCAAAGCGTTTGTTCCAACTCCTTGATGCTTGCTTCAATCCATAGATGGATCTTTGAAGCTTGCATACCTTCTCGCTATTCTTTGGATCTTCAAAACCTTGAGGCTGTACCATGTACACATCCTCCTCCAAGTTCCCATTAAGGAACGCCGTTTTGACATCCATTTGCCATATTTCATAATCGTGAAATGCAGCAATAGCGAGCATTATCCGAATAGACTTGAACATGGCAGCCGGTGAAAAAGTTTCATCATAGCCAATTCCTTGAACTTGAGTGAAACCCTTCGCTACAAGCCTCACTTTGTAGGTTGTCAGGTTCCCATCCATGTCCATCTTCCTCTTAAAAACTCATTTATTATGAATGGCCTTTTTACCTTGAGGAAGGTCAACCAAGTCCCATACTTGATTATCATACATGGATTCTATTTCGGATTCCATGGCATTGAGCCATAGTTTGGAGTCCTCCCTATCCATTGCTTCTTGGAAGGTCAAGGGATCATTGGTATCTAGTACCATGATTTCATGAAGTCCCAGATAGATATCGGGTTTCTTCCTTTCCCTCGTTGGCCTTCTAAGTTCTTTTGGTTCTTCTTGTATCTCTCGAACTTCTTCCACAATTTCTTGAGGAGTTGGTTCACGTTCAATTCTTGAACATACACTTGGTGGAGATGATTGAGATTCTCTCACAATTTCTTGTGATGGTCTCTCTCTCATGCTCCCACTAACCAAAGGAATCTCGGTTGGGCCTTCACGATCTTGAATGTCATCATTCATATCATGATCTTGTAGAGTATCTTGAGTTTCCTCAAGCACAACCCTACTCCCACTACTTTTTACTCTTTCTAGGAATTCCTTTTCCAGAAATGTGGCATCCCTCTCTACAATCACTCGATTGGAGGTGATATGCCAAAAGTAGTATCCTCTTGTCTCACGAGGATAACCAATGAAGAAGCACTTATCTGCTTTTGGTTGAAGTTTGGTCGACATCAATTTCTTGAAGTAAGCCTCACAACCCCAAATCTTGAGAAAACTGAGCTTAGGTGTTTTACCACTCCATAGCTCATAAGGAGTTTTCTCCACGGATTTGGATGGAACATTATTTAGTGTGTAAGCCGCAGTTTGTAGTGCATAACTCCAAAAGTAAAGAGGTAATTCCACATGACTCATCATTGACCGAACCATGTCGAGCAATGTCCTATTCCTCCTTTCGGATACCCCATTCCACTGAGGTGTACCGGGAGGGGTGAGTTGAGGTACAATACCAAACTCCTTTAGGTATGAGTCAAATTCGGCACTTAAATACTCACCTCGACGATCCGTTCGTAGAGACTTGATTTTCTTGTCGAGTTGGTTCTCTACTTCATTCTTGAATTCTTTGAACCTGTCAAAGGACTCACTTTTGTTTCTCATTAGATAAACATAGCCATAACGACTATAATCATCCGTGAACGTAATGAAGTACCTGAAACCATCTCGTGCACTAGTACTCATTGGACCACATACATCGGAATGTATCAAATCCAACAAGCCACTCGCCCTTGGGCCTTTCTTCTTGAAAGGCTTTTTGGTCATTTTTCCCATTAGACATGGTTGGCACGTCTCCAATGATTTAAAATCAGGTAGACCAAGAAGGTTAGCTTCTTGCAATTTCTTGATGCGTTTTTCATTTATGTGACCAAGACGATAGTGCAACAAGAGAGTATCATTCTTGTGAGTGGTCTTAAGTCTTTTGTTATTGATATTAAAGATTTGTTTATTATTCAATTCAAGCAAATAGAGACCATTCCTTATGAACGCATTTTCATAGAAAACACCATTCTTCGATATAGACAAACAAGAATTTGAAATATTTATATTAAAATCATCCATATCCAAACATGATACAGAAATAATATTCTTGCTAATCGAAGGTACATAACAAACATTCTTTAGACATAAATTTAAACCACTACACAATTGAAGCACCACAAAACCTTGTGCAACCGCAGACACGTTCGCACCATTTCCGACCTTCAATTCTACCTCGTTCCTTACGAGTTCCTTCCTATCCACGAGTAGCTGCACATTAGAAACTATGTGAGCACAAGATCCGGTAGCAATTACCCAATCCTGAACAGAGGTGGCTAAATTTATTTCAATAACAAATATACCTTTGGCCTTTTTGGGGCGCCGACGTTCAATCACTCCGTTGTCAAGGTCTTCCTTGTACTTGGGGCAATTTGGCTGGATGTGTCCTTTTTCACCGCAGTGAAAGCACTCCGTGTTGGGAGTTGGAGATTTCTGAGAATTACCCCTCGAGGCACTCACACGATCACCTCCTACTCCCTTGCTCTTGATTGAACCACTTTTGGTAGATTTGCCCTTTCCTTTACCAATCTTTTGGCTCCTCCCATGGACAGCAATGACATGCTTGTCCCTACCCTTGCCCATGTCAACTTCAGCAGTTTTGAGAGCGTTGTGCAGCTCCTCAAGACTCACCCCTTTTTCACGCACGTGGTAGTGCATCACAAAGTCCTTGAAGGACGGGGCTAGATAGCCAAGAATCATATCTTCAGCAATGTCCTCGGGCATTGGTGAAGAGAGCTTTGCCAACTTCTCAAGGTACCCTTGCATCGTGAGAAAATGCATGGATACCGATGTTCCCTCTGCCATATGGCACCTTGTGAGTGCGATGGTGGTCTTATAGCGCTCCTTTCGGGCACTATCCATGAACATCTTTGATAAAGCCTCTATGGTCTTCTTGTGTTTTGAATCCAAGTATTTCGGTTGAAGCGAGTCACCCATGGATGCTAGCATAAGACCGTGAACCTGGTTATCTTGGTCTTCCCACTTGGCCTTAGCCTCTTTCTCTTCATCGGTTAATCTCTCATTCAACTTTGGAATTGGACCTTCCAAAATGTGAGACAGTTTCTCAAACTTTAACACGATGTTGAGTTTGAGTTGCCAACTAATGAAGTTTGAGCCATCATTTGCTAAAGGGTGTTTTTCTATCATGGATCGTACGATAGGTTGGATGTTCGACATTTTTCTACAAAATAAATCATATAGGATTTTAATGCCAATTTTATGTTTTAATACACATGCATATATATATTGAATATAAATGTAAATGTTGCAAATAAAAATTTTGCCCATAAATGCAACAATCCAAGATCCCATCAATGGTAATATAGACTAGCTAAGGGCTATCGAATACATTACAATATCAAGGTAATAAAACATTTTCTAATCACAACCTTTTTGAATTTTAGCAACATTTAGCATCTTCAAACTCTTGTGACTCTTCTCGTTTTAATTATGAGGGAATACGACCTATCCTCGTAAGAAATTTTTTTCCCAAAACCGAGCGAGGGCTCTAGGTAATGTTAAGAAAACTTATTTTCATTTCATACGAGATACGTTTATCCATTGTATTCACAACTAAACATACTTGGAGTTCACTAGGGTGAAACACACCTCATACATTTAATCGTGGCACAACAACAGACAACCATTATATCTCCCACTATTCCCAAAGATGGAGGGAACTATCTCCCGCTAAGGGCGAGCAGAGTATCCCTCGATCAATGGCTGCTAGTGGATGAAATAAGAAGGAAATTTATTCTTAATTTTTGTTTGGACAATTTAACATGTGATTTAGAATTTTAGGTTATCATGCATATTATTAATCATACACATCCTAACATTCAACACATTCATCACATGCATAGCAAGATAAAAACAGAAGTTAAACATTCACACAATCCACATCGTGTGAGTTTATATGTTCCCTTCGATCCTCGAGCCTCGATCCTCGATCCCTGATCTTCAATCCTCGATCGATGCGCTACAGCGGCGACTTCCTCTTGCACCGGAGATGTAGATTTTACAGAAAATAAACATGCTCCTCACATTCGATAAAAAATGAGTAGTGCAAGTCCTATGTAAAACCTCTCATATGCATATGCAACTATCTAAAAGATGAAAATAGAGAATTTGGCTTTTACATACATAAGCCCCTGTATTATAACAATTATAAACATTCATAGGCGCTGATTTGGAACATATAAACTCACAATTCCTGCAAAAACAACTCGAGCATCCATGCACGCAATATCGCTATAAACTATCCGCCCTAGTTTATCAAGCATGTAGAATCCCAAACAATTCTTTGAAAAACATTTTGAAATCCATTAAAAATGTGTTTCATGCATCCATAGTTCAAAAATTAATTATGAACCGCTGTCCATCCAATTTCCAATGGAAAGATGAATCGCAGTTTTTCGGTTTTGTTGATTCTCTTACAAAATAATCGTTTATACTTAAAACGAAATTATTGCAAGTTAGACAAATGTCTAAATCTTAATTCTAATAATTACATGGCATGTTTTAAAACACTTAAAACATTCAGAACGAATTATTATGGAGAATTACATCAACAAACATTCATAGACCGAAAAAACCGGTAAATCGAATTGTTTAAATCCTAGATGGTAAACTAAATGAGAAAATTGAACCCTAAGCTCTAATACCACTGTAGGATTTCATGTTTAATTGTACATATTTATTTTCGAAATTTTTATGCACAATAAGGATCAATTTACAATTTTCTATGATTTATTTCATGCATGCATCAATTTGCTTCAATATCTAGTTTCAAAACTTTATTAAAAAAAATATGGGCTCCAAAATTCATACCTAGAAGTTCTCTAAAACTTCTTGAAGATTCGGAGATGTTGGGGATGCTTCTCGCTGTGCCGGATGCCTCCGAGTATTCACCAAACTCTAAACAAGATCGGAGAGAGGGAAGCTAGTCTCTCAATCTCCGATAGGGTTTAGAATCCAATTACTAACCCTTCTTTAATTCCCTTGAGAAGATGATCTCTTAAGAACTAAAACTAAACTTAAGAATTAAGGAATTTTCGTGGAGAATTATGGAGAGAGAATTTTTGCATGAGAAAGCAATGAATGAATTAAGGAGGTAATGTGATAAACTTGTATTTATAAGTTCTCTCCAAATTACCTATTCATGTGCAACCTCTTGCCCATGATTTCATGCAAACTTCCATCTAACCATCCATTATTTAATAATAAATAATATTAGCCACGAATTAAATCAATTATGGACCAATTCCATGCATGATCTAATTAATTCTTAAATTAATTCTGCTAAAAACCGTCTGGACCGGTCGACCATTTCAAGGTTCGGTCGACCGCTCGAACCATGTTTCGGTCGACCGTTCAATAACTCGGTCGACCGTTCGTAACAGGAATTATTCCATCACAATGTTCGGTCGACCAACCGATCACATTCGGTCGACCGTTCGAACAGATGAAAATTCCCTGTTATCGGTCGAGACACGTCCGGTCGACCGTGCCCGATCGGTCGACCGTTTGCTGATAACTGATCGACCGTTGGAGCACTGTTTTGCAGACTTGTCAAATTTCGGTTTAACCCCTACAAAATTTGACATTTCAGGATTAGTAGTAAATTCACAACTTATGTAACATATTATCCTATGCAATGATCAATCATTACACCCCATAATATTTACATCACATATGAATTTTATTTGGATTCTAATTATGTTATCAATCACAACATAATTTTGATTTTGCTTGTTCACCCCATGTGTCATATTTTCTACATGAAACCCGACACATCTTATGAACTCAAAATCCCCATTTCTTGTTTCCCAGTTTTGCGGTGTGACCTATGGGAGGATCTAAACTAAGTTGGCAGTGATATTAAGAGCTTAATATCACAAGCTATAAGCGGTATCTAGCTACACATTATAGCTCCTAATTAGTTAGATGTCTTAATTCCACTCTAACCAAAACCCGATCCATTTAGTGATGGAGTGCACCACTTGTGTCCGTCCCTTGCCTCATGATATTAAGAATACATACAAAGTAGTATTGTGTCATCTTTGTATTAGTATTCATTTCTTGATCTCTTTAAGCTAGTTATAAATATGTGACTTAACTCAAATCACATTGTGCACATTATAACTTTGCTAATCAAGGGGCCCACTAATATCATCACTCAATTAAGAGGGGCAATGATAGTCTTTTGACTAACTATCTTCTCCAACAAAAGTTCTACTTAACCAACCAATGCCTTTACACTACACTTATCGATAGTTCAAGACACTGATCTAATTAAGAACTCCTTAAGTGATCGGATATAAGTCTCATATCAAAGGACCAAAGACACAGTAAAATATTAATGACACAGAAACACATTTCTATAATATTTTAATTATTAGGTCTATTCAGTATACAAAAGTAATATTTTCCTCTTTTGCATACCCGTGTTGTCACTCACTTGTAGAGCTACAATGATCTATGACCAACACGACAATCTTAACCCGGTAATCAATGTCCCATGTTAATTACCATGATTGCGAATATCTTTTGTTTTATGTAAACCAATATCTTTTAGAGCTCTACGGTTAAGGACCAAGCGCATCTTCCTTAACACTTCTAAAAGACGAATAACATAAACAAGGAACAAAATGATTTGTCATTCAATTCATAATAAGTTACATTTAAAAGTAAAACTTTTAGAACACATTCCATTCAAAAACATCTTCCACCACGCCCCTCAGTTTCTTCATTGACCTATGAGCCAGTTGAAGAGTGGTTTTTGTTTGTTTGAGGTCTCCAAGACCGAGGTGGACGTAGACCGAATATGGTATAAGATTGACAGATGCACTAGGTCCAATAAAGCTCGATGTGTTGACATGTCACCAATCACACAAGAAATAGTAGGGCAACGAGGGTCCTTGTAAATTGAGTTGTGTGGGTTGTGCCAACAATGAACTCACATTAGCGGCAAGAAAAACTTTCTGAGGAACATTGGTTCTTTTCTTCTTGCTGCATAAATCCTTGAGAACCATGGCATAAGGTGGCATTTAATGAATTACCTCCAACAGGGGAAGGTTTACCTTAACTTGTCGAAAGATCTGAAGCATTTTTCATGCTGATCTGAAGTTTTCTTTTTAAGGCACTCAGGGAATGACACATTCGGGGAATATGGGTTTTTCAAAGGAACCTCAACATTCTTTTCCGTAGAAACATGAGTGGGGACCTGTGAATCTGAATCCTTCGACACATGATGAGACAAGGGTACCTCAGGGTTCGGCCCCATTGTCGAAATAAATGTAGAAGGAACCTCACGATCAAACTCTTTCCCGGAAGTATTTGTTGAGGGAACCTCAGGATCGAGCTCCCTCATAGAAGTAGGTATCACCGCATGTCTGGTGACACCAAGAGATGACGATTCCAAGGAAGACAATCCAATTTGGGTTTTCACCTCCTTACCAGACCTCAAAGTATGGATCACATTAACATGATGGGTCGGTTCAGAGGTAGCTTGAGGTACTAGTGGCCTTCCTTGAGATTGGGTACCTTGGGGATTCATCTCGGGTTGACTCTTCTCAAGTTCTTGCAGTTGATGAGCCAACTGGCTAACTTGCGCTTCCAATGCTTTGACTGTGGAGTTATTGGCCGCAAGCATGGTTTGTGTGCTATGTATGAATCCGTGAACGGTTTGTTCAAGAATGGAGTCTATTAGGTCAACCCGTTGAGGTAGAGTCTGACTAGAATAACCCGATGGTGAGGCCTGTGTAGGTTGGTGAGTATGGGGCTGAGACCTTTGATGTGGGGTTGGTAGGTCGCCGATGGGCGTGGAGGGTGATAAGGTGGAGGTGGAGCGTGCGAGCATCCTAGATGTAGAGTTGTAAAGGTTGAACTTGGCGTTTGTAACGCCGAGTTCCGTCGGGCTATTAAAGCAGCCCCCCCCCCCCCAGTTCTCATGATTTTAAGGTTAGGGTTTCGATTTTTTCCGTTTTCCACCATTTTCCTGTCTTGTTATGTATTAGGATGATATACATTATTGTTTTAGGTATGATTGAAGTGTTTTTGTTGGTTAGATTTCGATTTTGGGTTTTTAGACCAAACTATTTATATCTTGTTTCTTAGTTGATTATTCATTTCATTTTTGGTGATTGTAGATCTACGGTAGTAATCTTAAAACTAGTTGAATTTAAGTTTGATTATTGTGATTGAATTTTTTTGTTGTTGTTATTTTGGTTTGAATGTATGTTAGTTTAATGAATGTAAACATAAAAATGATTAATTTGGGTTTGAATGTATGTCTTTAATTGTATGTTGGAATTGAAGTTTGATTTTTGTAATCTTAAAAATAGAGTAATGAATGTATGTAAGTTTTAATGGAAAAATGTGTTGAAATTGAGAAATATGTGTTTTAAATATGTCGTGATTTGTATATTGTTTGAATGTATGTCATTTTAATTTGTGAAATATGTCGTTATTTAGATGTTTGGAAGTTGAGAATGTTATTTGTAGTATCGTTAGTTCCATTTACAGTGCAGGTTTAAATTTTATGAATTTGAAAATATAAGGGAGGTTCTGTCAAATTTTAAAAAAATTCTAACATTAATCGTAATGTTACTTATTGTAGTTGATTTTGCTACTACACTCATTGCTCGACGTTTACAGTCGTTTGCTTCTACACTCGATTGAGGTAATTTTTAAAACTTTTTAATACTTTCATTTTTTTAATTTTTTAGTAATAGAACAAGTATCTTAGTTGAACACATTTTAAAATTTAATTAATATATGTTAGGAATGGATAAAGATGATGAAGGATCTTTGTTGGTCATGTATAACGGGAAATTAGTATGTAACGGAGATGTGACAGAGTATATAGATCTGACCGTAAATTGGTAGTTGTTCCGTTGAACATAAAATATGGGGATTAATGGATGTCATAAGATCCGAATGATGGTATCCACACAGTATGTTTGATGTGAAGTTAACGGCGAAATTTGAAAGGATTGTGTTCTAAAAGTTTATTTTTATATGTCAATTATTATGAGTTGAATGTGCAAACATTTTGTTCCTTGATTATGGTATTCGTCTTTTGGAAGTGTTAAGGAAGAGACATTTGGTCCTTAACCACCGCTTCCGAAGTAATGGCTGTCGCTGAAGCAAGCAAGGAAGGAGTGTGGATTAAGAAGTTCCTTGAAGAGCTTGGAGTAGTTCCCTCGAGCGAGGGACCAGTAGAGCTATTTTGCGATAATAGTGCATCTATCTCGCAAATCAAGGATCCCAAATCACACCACAAAGTGAAGTACATGGATCGTAAGTACTTTGTCACACATAACTTCATCGACGAGTGCAAAATAAATCTGTTATGGGTGGACACAAACAACAACACAACTGATCCATTCACGAAACCCTTATCCCAAGCCAAGGGCCAAATGCATTTCGAGTCCATGGGTCTGAGGAACCATGTGGATTGGCTTGATGAGTGATTAGAGAGGGTTACCCTAGTTATTATTGTTTTATACATTGAGAATGAATGTGAGAGAAAACTTTGATAACAAGTGGGAGATTTAAAGGAATGTGTTCTAAAAGTTTTACTTTTATATGTCAATTATTATGAATTGAATGTGCAAACATTTTGTCCCTTGATTATGGTATTCGTCCTTTGGAAGTGTCAAGGAAGAGGCGTTTGGTCCTTAACCGTAGAGCTCTAAAAGATAATGGTTTACATAAATCAAAAGTTATTCACAATCATGGTAATTAACACAGAACATTAATTACTGAGATAAGATTGTCGTGTTGGTCATCGATTGTTGTAGCTCTACAATTGACGACACGAGTATATAAAAGAGGAAAAGGTTTGCTTTTATATATTGAATAGACCTAACAAGTAAAATATTATGGAATTGTGTTTCGTGTCATTAATGTTTTACTGTGTCTTGGATCATAAGATATGAGACTTATATCTTTTCACTCAAGAAGTGCTTAATTTGATTATTGTCAAAAGCTATCAATGAGTGTAGTGATAAATGCAATAGTTGGTTGAGCATGACTTGTGCTGGAGAAGATAGCTAGTCAAATGATTATCATTGTCCGTCTTAATTCAGTGATGATATTAGTGGGCCCTTGATAAAGCAAAATTATAATGTGCACAATGTAACTTGAGTTAAGTTACATAGTTATAATTAGCTTAGAGAGATCAAGAAATGAATATAATACAAATATGACACATTTCAACTTTGTATGTATTCTTAATATCATGAGGCAAGGGACGGACACAAGTGTTGCACTTACATCACTAAATGGATCGTGTTTTGGTTCGGGTGGAACAAAGACATCTATGCTAATTGGGTAACTATTATGTGTAGCTAGATACTGCTTATAATTTGAGATATTAAGTGTTTAATATCGGTGCCAATTTGGCTTAGATCCTCCTATAGGTCACACCACAAAACTGGGAAACAAGAGGGTTGATTTTAAGTTCATATGATGTGTCGGGTTTCATGTGAAAATATGACACATGTGGTGAATTAATTAAAATCAATATGTCATGAGAATTGACATAATTAGAATCATAATAAATTCATATGAGGAATATATATTATGGGGTGTAATAATTTAATATTACATATGATAATATATTATATAAGATGTGAATTTGCTAAAATCCCAAAAGATCAAATTTTGTTGGAAATAAATCCATAATTTGACAAAGACAAAATCGGGGTCAAACACGGAGAACCGTTCATGGTTTGGTCGACCGGGGTATCTTCGGATCGATTAACCGAATAGGGAACGGGTAAGCGCAATTGGTTGAACGAGAAGTAGTATTTTCGGTAGACCGAAGGTGACACGGTCATCCGATGACTATGTCCCAGGAGCGATTCTGGTGGGTCAACGGTAGACCTAGTAAAAGACGTGGTTCATCCGAATTCTTCCAGGGAATTTTTCTCATACGGATTTGGTCGACCCTCTAGCTCACGGTCCACCGAACAAGAACGATTCTGCCTGAATTATTAAGAGATTAATTAAATCATGGGTGGATTAATTCCAGATTTAATTAAAACGTTTTTTGTGGGTGCTTATGTGGAAATTAGAGATTAATTTTAGGAGAGAATAAGCAAGAGATCATGTCTAAAGAATAGCTTTTGATAAGGATGTTTTGGGAGACTATCAAAGGACCCCTACTCCTACTTGTTTACTACTAATGCAAAAATCTTTCTCTCATTAATCTCTCCCTAATCACCACGAAAATCTCTTAGTAAATTTAAGTTTTAGAGATAAGAATCTCAGGAGCTTAAAGATGGGTTATTAGCTAGATTCTAAACCTTGTTAGAGATTGATTGACTATCTCATTTCTCTCTAATCTTGTTTAGAGTTTGGTGAACACTCGGAGACAAATCCGTGGACGATTCAATGGGCAACGAGACTCCGGATCTTCAAAAAGGTTTTAGAGAACCTTTAGGTATGATTCTACTTTTGTGGTTTATTTTAATAAATGTATGGTTGCATGTTATTAGAATAAACACAAAGTTATGTACATATAAATTGTTGAAAATATGAAAATCGATCTTGTATGTTGTATTAATTTTTTAAAAATATATACATACATAGGGACACGAAATCCTACAATGGTATCAGAGCTTTTTGTTCATATTTTCAATGATTAGACTATATAATTAATTTTAGTTTATCATTTACAATCGAAACAATTCATGTTCTATATCTTTTTCGAGTTTTCCGATAGTTTTGTTGATTTAATTCTAATTGATTCTTTTGATGGTTTTAAATGTTTTGAAACACATCATGTGAATGTTAGAATTAAAATTTAGACTTATGTCTAATTTATAGAATTTTCGTTTTTAATTAAATGCTTATTTTATAAGGAATCAACAAAACGGAAAAGGCATATTTTTATCTTTCTTAAAAAATTTATTTTTGGAAATTGGATAAACAACGGTTCAAATATTTTATGTTTTGAACTATGGATGCATAAAATCATTTTTAATGGATTTCAAATGATTTTAGAATTGTTTGATTTAGAGATGCATGATAAACTAAATCGAGTAATATATAGTATATGTACATGCGTTGCTCGAGTTCTCTTATGCAGGGACATGTGAGTTTATATGTTCCGATGAAGCCATGTGTGAATGAATGAATGAATGAATGTGTATGTTATTATTATTCAATCACATGGACTTATGTATATGTAAAAGCCAAATTTCTATTTTTATGTATATGCATGCATATGAGAGGATTTTTACATAGGACTTGCACTAGACACTTTTCAAAATTGAGTGATGCATGTTTATATTTTTGCAATATCAACATCCATGGTGCAAGATGAAGACGTTGAAGAAGCGCAATGATCGAGGATCAATGATCAAGGACGCGAGAACATATAAACTCACACAATGTGTGTGTGAATGGGTTTATTTATGTTTGTGTGCTTGATATATATGTGATTGCATGGATGAATGTTAGGATGTGTATAGATGATAAATATGCATGATCACCTAAATTCTAAAATCACATATTAATGTTTAAATTGTCCAACCAAAAATTAAGAGTATCTTTCTTTCTTATTTCATCCACTAGCAGCCATCGATCGAGGGATATTCTGGTCGCCTTTAGCGGGAGATAGCTTCCTCCATCTTTGGGAATAGTGGGAGATATACGGTTGTCTATTGTTGTGCCATGCATAAATGCACGAGGTGCGATTCACCCATAGTGGACACCGAGTATATTTGTTTGTGAATACAATGGATAAACGTATCTCGTATCAAATGAAATAAGTTTTCTTAACAAGACCTGGAGCCCTAGCTCGGTTTTGAGAAATGGAGTTTTCTTACGAGGATTGGTCAAATTCCCTCTTAATTAAAAAGATAAGAGTCATAAGAGTTTGAAAATACAAATGTTGCGATATTTCGAAATGTTTATGATTAGAAAATGTTTTCTTACCTTGATTTTATAGTATATCTGATAGCCCTTAGCTAGTTTATATTATAACTGATAGGATCTTGGATTGCTACATTTATGGACAAATTTTTATTTGCGCTATTGCTTTTTAAAACATTAAATTGACATTTAATCCCATATAATTTATTTTGTAGAAATGTCGAATATTCAACCTATTGTGCGATATATGATTGAAAAACATCCTTTGGCAAATGATGGCTCAAGCTTCATAAGCTGGTGATTGGCATCATTTCATGTTTATATTTGTATCTTATATCCATTATCTTTCACCTAAACAATGCTATGTTACAAGTTTTATGTTTAGTTTTCAGGAATAAATAGGTTTGAAGAGAAGAGCCATGAAAGGACCCAAAAGTAGAAAAAATGACTTAATTGTGAGACCTAGGGAC
This sequence comes from Triglochin maritima, assembly GCA_963682175.1. Taxonomy (NCBI): domain Eukaryota; kingdom Viridiplantae; phylum Streptophyta; class Magnoliopsida; order Alismatales; family Juncaginaceae; genus Triglochin; species Triglochin maritima. The sequence goes on from OY821785.1 coordinate 12,091,637, forward strand.
TGAGATGCAATGGAGAAGGACCTAATCGTAAGACCGAAGGACCTAAGAGCAAAACAGGAAACTCCACACCATCATGGGGAGTATTTTGGCAATTCGATTCGGGTCGGAGCTCCAACAAACCAAGTAGATGCATCCAAGACCAACAAATTCATCAAGCAAAGCCCACAATCAAAAGCAACTCGATCTGAAGTTTATAGACCGCCAATTGGCGGTCTTGGACCGCTAATTGGCGGTCCATATAGCCCCAGATCCGCTAAGCTTTCTCCTGGACTTGTATTATTATGTGTTTAGGCTATTTTTGGTATTGGTTTAGTCCCACATCGGGGGATTGTCCCCGATTAGCTTTTTCCATGCTTATAAATAGAACTCTTCACCTACCATTGTAATCACCCATTGCTTGGTGGCATTCTCTCTACTAAGGAGTGAGCCTTGAAGCAAAAACTCAAGGTGAAGAAGAATGCTACCTTCAATGTGAGTCATTTGTTAATAAAATAATTCTTCTAGTTTCTTTTAATCTTGTCTTTTAATTTGTGCATGTTTGTTTAGTCTTTCCTTTCCTTTTATGTTTCTTTAATGCTTCTTGCCTTCTTAGTTAACTTTCATTTCAGTATTATGCTTTCTTTTGCTAATATAGTTAGTGTAATGAGTAGTGAATAGTTCCATCCCCATTTGGGGGTGGAGAAATATGTGATATAATCATGTAGTGTATTAAGTGTGTGTTATCTTTATCCCTTGAGCTTTATATGATTTCCATAACCATCTAATGGGTTTTCACTTTTATCTTTGATATGCTAATGCTCTTAAATGAAGCTTAGCTTATGCTTTGATTAGTGGACCTATTTTATGGGGAATGATAAGGTTAGGATATGGATGAAGTTAATATTGGAAACACAATTTGTAGTGTATGTGCTCTTGTTGCCTTTACCTTAGCTAATGTCTTGTATGTTTTAATGATGTAGTCTTATCTTAATTCATGTGGAGGCATAGTAGGGTCTAGTCTTTATACTTGAGTTCATGTAGCTTCATTCCAATTATTGTCTTGTATGTTTTAATGATGTAGTCTTATCTTAATTCATCTGGAGGCAAAGTTGGATGTAGTTTTATGATTTCATGCACTACATGTTGTGAGGAGCTTAATGAACACACACACTTCTTTATGTTCACATTATTTCTCTACCCCTTTGGGGTTTAGTTTTCTTGTTTTTTTTCCATTTCCATTTGCACCTTAGTGTAGCTTAGTGTAACCAACCTTTCTCTCCTTCTTTTTACCTCTCGCCTTCGAACAAACCAATCGTCGACACACCTCCCAGTGGACGACCCGTATTTGCCACCGCTTCAACGCGGCCGTGCACTTGCGGTTAAATATAAAACGATCAATCAGCTGGCAACTCAAGCTCAATATCGCGTTGAAGTTTGAGAAACTATCTCATATTTTGGATGGTAAAATCCCAAAATTAAATGAGAAGGCAACCGATAGCGAGAGAGAGGCAAAAGCCAAGTGGGAAGACCAAGAGAACCAAGTTCACGGTCTAATGTTGGCCTCCATGGGTGACTCGCTTCAAGAGAAATACTTGGATTCAAAACCCAAGAAGACCATGGAAGCTTTAACAAAGATGTTCATGGATAGTGCTAGAAAAGAGCGCTATAAGACCACCATCTCAATCACAAGGTGCCACATGGCGGAGGGAACATCGGTATCCATGCATTTTCTCACGATGCAAGGATACATTGAGAAGTTGTCGAAGCTCTCTTCCCCGATGCCCAATGACATTGCGGAAGATTTGATTCTTGGCTCTCTAGCCCCGTCCTATAAGGACTTCATTATGCACTATCATGTGCGTGAGAAAGGGGTGAGTCTTGAGGAACTTCACAACGCTCTCAAAACCGCTGAAGTTGACATGGGCTAGGGTCGGGACAAGCACGTCCTAGCCGTCCATGGAGGGAGCAAGAAGATCACCAAAGGTAAAGGCAAATTCACCAAGAATACGTCAATCAAGGGCAAGGGAGTAGGAGGTGCTCATGGGAGTGCCTCAAGGGGGAAATCTTTGAAATCTCTGACTCCCAACACGGAGTGCTTTCACTGCGGTGAAAAGGGACACATCCGGCCAAATTGCCCCAAGTACAAGGAAGACCTTGACAATGGAATGATTGAACATAAACGCCCCCAAAAGGCCAAAGGTATATTTGTTATTGAGATAAATTTAACCACCTGTGTCCATGATTGGGTAATTGATACCGGATCTTGTGCTCACATAATTTCGAATGTGCAGCTACTAAAGGATATGAAGGAACTCGTGAAGAACGAAATGATTTTGAAGGTCGGAAAAGGTGCAAGCGTTGCTGCGATTGCACAATGTTCTGTGGAGCTTCAATTATCTAGTGGTTTAAATTTATGTTTAAAGAATGTTTATTATGTGCCTTCGATTAGCAAGAACATTATTTTTGTATCATGTTTGGATATGGATAATTTTAATATAAATATTTCAAATTCTTGCTTATCTATATCGAAGAATGGTATTTTCTATGCAAATGCATTCGTGAGGAATGGTCTCTATTTGCTTGAATTGAATAACAAACATATCTTAAACATCAATGACAAAAGACTTAAAACTACTCACGTGAATGATACACTCTTGTGGCACTATCGTCTTGGTCACATAAATGAAAAACGCATCAAGAAATGGCAAGAAGGTAATCTTCTTGGTCAACTTGATTTTAAATCATTGGAGACGTGCGAACCTTACCTAATGGGCAAAATGACCAAGAGGCCTTTCAATAAGAAAGGACCGAGAGCAAATGACTTGTTGGATTTGATACATTCTGATGTATGTGGTCCAATGAGTACTAGTGCAAGAGACGGTTTTAGGTACTTCATTACGTTCACGGATGACTATAGTCGTTATGGCTACATTTATCTAATGAGAAACAAAAGTGAATCCTTTGACAAGTTCAAACAATTCAAGAATGAAGTAGAGAACCAACTCAACAAGAAAATCAAGTCTCTACGAACGGATCGTGGAGGTGAGTACTTAAGTACCGAATTTGACTCATTCCTAAAGGAGTGTGGTATTGTACCACAACTCACCCCTCCCGGTACACCTCAGTGGAATGGGGTATCCAAAAGGAGGAATAAGACAATACTCGACATGGTTCGATCAATGATGAGTCAAGCTGAATTGTCGCTTTACTTTTGGAATTATGCACTAGAAGCTTCGGCTTACACACTAAATAATGTTTCATCCAAATCCGTAGAGAAAACGCATTATAAGCTATGGAGTGGTAAAACACCTAAGCTCAGCTTTCTTAAGATTTGGGGTTGTGAGGCCTACGCCAACAGATTGATGTCGACCAAACTTCAACCAAAAACGGATAAAGTTTTCTTCATAGGTTATCCTCGTGAAACAAGAGGATACTACTTTTGGCATATAACCTTCAATCGAGTCATTGTAGAGCGGGATGCCGTATTTCTAGAAAAGGAATTTCTGGAAAGAATAAAAAGTAGTGGGAGTAGAGTTGTGCTTGAGGAAACTCAAGATACTCTACACGATCATGATATGAATGATGATATTCAAGATCATGAAGGCCCAACCGAGGTTCCTTTGGTTAGTGGGAGCGTGAGTGAGAGACCCTCGCATGAAATTGTTAGAGAAACTCAATCTTCCCCACCTAGTGTACGTTCAAGGATCCAACACGAACGAATTCCACAAGAAATTGTGGAAGAAGTTCGAGAAGTACACGTAGAACCAAAAGAACTTAGAAGGTCAACGAGGGAAAGGAAGAAACCTGATATGTATTTGGGACTTCATGAGATCATGGTACTAGATACCGATGATCCCTCGACCTTTCAAGAAGCAATGGAAAGAAAGGACTCCAAACTATGGTTCAAGGCCATGGAATCCGAAATAGAATCCATGTATGATAATCAAGTATGGAACTTTGTTGACCTTCCTCAAGGAAAAAAGACCATTCAAAATAAATGGGTTTTCAAGAGGAAGATGGACATGGATGGGAACTTGACAACCTACAAAGCGAGGCTTGTAGCAAAAGGTTTCACTCAAGTTCAAGGAATTGACTATGATGAAACTTTTTCACCGGTTGCGATGTTCAAGTCTATTCGGATTATGCTCGCTATTGCCGCATTTCATGATTATGAGATATGGCAAATGGATGTCAAAACGGTGTTCCTTAATGGGAACTTGGAGGAGGATGTGTACATGGTACAACCTCAAGGTTTTAAAGATCCAAAGAATAGCAAGAAAGTATGCAAGCTTCAAAGATCCATTTACGGATTGAAGCAAGCATCAAGGAGTTGGAACAAGCACTTTGATGAAGAAGTCAAAAAGATTCACCTCGTCCAAAGTAAGGAAGAGCCTTGTATATACAAGAAGGTTAGTGGGAGCCACATAGTGTTCTTGATCTTATATGTCGATGACATACTCCTCATGGGAAATCATATACCTTTGCTTGAGCAAACGAGAAGTTCATTGAAATCTGCATTTTCGATGAAAGATATAGGTGAGGCTCATTACATCTTGGGAATCAAGATATATAGAGATAGATCACGTAGACTCATTGGCCTAAGTCAACGTAAATACATTGACAAGGTCTTGGAAAGGTTCAGCATGAACAACTCCAAAAAGGGCAGTGTGCCAATGAGTATGGGTGTGCAACTCAAGAAGTCTCAACATGCTGAATCACGTAAAGACTTGGAGTACATGAAAGATATCCCTTATGCTTCGGCAATAGGATCAATCATGTACGCGATGACTTGCACGAGGCCCGATGTCTCGTATGCTCTAAACGTGACAAGTCGTCACCAATCCAATGCAGGTCCTGAGCATTGGACTGCGGTCAAGAATATTCTGAGGTACCTTAACCGGACCAAAGATAAGTTTCTTGTTTATGGAGGACAAAGGGAATTAATAGACAAGGGCTATTCGGACGCGAGTTTCATGAGTGATCCCGACGATAGAAGGTCGCAATCAGGATACGTCTACCTTCTAAATGGTGGAGCTGTGAGTTGGCGTAGTTGGAAGCAACGCATGGCCGACTCAACCACCACTTCTGAAGTAATGGTTGTCGCTGAAGCAAGCAAGGAAGGAGTGTGGATTAAGAAGTTCCTAGAAGAGCTTGGAGTAGTTCTCTCGAGCGACGGACCAGTAGAGCTATTTTGCGATAATAGTGCATCTATCTCGCAAAACAAGGATCCCAAATCACACCACAAAGTGAAGTACATGGATCGTAAGTACTTTGTCACATGTGACTTCATCGACGAGGGCAAAATAAATCTGTTATGGGTGGACACAAACAACAACACAGCTGATCCATTCACCAAACCCTTATCCCAAGCCAAGGGCCAAATGCATTTTGAGTCCATGGGTCTGAGGAACCATGTGGATTGGCTTGATGAGTGATTAGAGAGGGTTACCCTAGTTATTATTGTTTTATACATTGAGAATGAATGTGAGAGAAAACTTTGATAACAAGTGGGAGATTTAAAGGAATGTGTTCTAAAAGTTTTACTTTTATATGTCAATTATTATGAATTGAATGTGCAAACATTTTGTTCCTTGATTATGGTATTCGTCCTTTGGAAGTGTCAAGGAAGAGGCGTTTGGTCCTTAACCGTAGAGCTCTAAAAGATAATGGTTTACATAAATCAAAAGTTATTCACAATCATGGTAATTAACACGGAACATTAATTACCGAGATAAGATTGTCGTGTTGGTCATCGATTGTTGTAGCTCTACAATTGACGACACGAGTATATAAAAGAGGAAAATATTGACTTTTATATATTGAATAGACCTAACAAGTAAAATATTATGGAATTGTGTTTCGTGTCATTAATGTTTTACTGTGTCTTGGATCATAAGATATGAGACTTATATCTTTTCACTCAAGAAGTGCTTAATTTGATTATTGTCAAAAGCTATCAATGAGTGTAGTGATAAAGGCAATAGTTGGTTGAGCATGACTTGTGCTGGAGAAGATAGCTAGTCAAATGATTATCATTGCCCCTCTTAATTCAGTGATGATATTAGTGAGCCCCTTGATAAAGCAAAATTATAATGTGCACAATGTAACTTGAGTTAAGTTACATAGTTATAATTAACTTAGAGAGATCAAGAAATGAATATAATACAAATATGACACATTTCTACTTTGTATGTATTCTTAATATCATGAGGCAAGGGACGGACACAAGTGTTGCACTTACATCACTAAATGGATCGTGTTTTGGTTCGGGTGGAACAAAGACATCTATGCTAATTGGGTAACTATAATGTGTAGCTAGATACCGCTTATAGTTTGAGATATTAAGTGTTTAATATTGGTGCCAATTTGGCTTAGATCCTCCTATAGGTCACACCACAAAACTGGGAAACAAGAGGGTTGATTTTAAGTTCATATGATGTGTCGGGTTTCATGTGAAAATAGGACACATATGGTGAATTAATTAAAATCAATATGTCATGAGAATTGACATAATTAGAATCATAATAAATTCATATGAGGAATATATATTATGGGGTGTAATAATTTAATATTACATATAATAATATATTATATAAGATGTGAATTTGCTAAAAACCCCAAAAGATCAAATTTTGTTGGAAATAAATCCAAAATTTGACAAAGGCAAAATTGGGGTCAAACACGGTGAACCGTTCATGGTTCTGTCGACCGGGGTATCTTCGGATCAGTTAACCGAATAGGGAATGGGTAAGCGCAATTGGTTGACCGAAATTGTCTAAGGGCTCCAGGTCTTTTTCAACCAACCCAAACGTCTAAGGGCTCCAGGTCTATTTCAACCAACCCCTACACGCGGTCCCTGCTCAGGCTCCAGGCCTTTTTCAGCCAACCTGAACGCACTACGGAGCTCCAGGTCTTTTTCAACCAACCCCGCACAGACTAGCTAGGCTCCAGGTCTTTTTCAACCAACCGCAGCTCTCACACAGTCACGGGGCTCCAGGTCTCTTTCAACCAACCGCCGCAACACCACAATTGTAAGCTGGGCCTCAGGCCTATTTCAACCAATCCCAAGCTCACACACGGTTACGGGGCTCCAGTCTAATCTCAACCAACCACCGCAACCCTCGTGCACCTAGCACACTTGCCGGAAGAACATCGGCACAACAACTCGCCCCACACGGACGACCACGACAACAACACCTCCATAGTGCAAAACAGGACACAAACGGTCGACCGAACCAAAAGTCCCGGTCGACCGAATCAAGCAAATACAGGGCAATCCACCTCGACCGGCACTCCATCGGTCGACCGATTCCCAAAACCACACTCGTTAGGTCGAACCAAAATCACGGGACGGTCGACCGTTTAGATGGTCAACTCCCAGGTTCAACGAACAAAACGTCCGATCGGTCGAACTCCGAGCATCCTTCGGTCGACTGATCCCACAGGGAATAATCCCTCTCTCGCGTCCTGAAACCGGTCGAACGCCGAGACCTCCTCGGTCGACCGATTTCATCCAGAGCGTTCCTCACGCTCAACACGCAGGTCCGGTCGACCGAACCCACATTCGGTCGAATCGACCCCCAAACTCACTTAAGTCACGGTCGAACAAAGTCAAAGAGCGGTCGACCGTTTAGATGGTCAACGCTCCCAACTGACTTAAGACAGTGCACACGGTCGACCGGCAAAGGGGACCCGGTCGACCGAAACTCACCAGGTTTGCCTTTTATGCACAATCGGTCGACCGCCACAAGGCATCGTTCGACCGATTTCAGGCAGAACCCGTATTTTCTTCACGAACGGTCGACCGTTTGCACCAACCGGTCGACCGATCAGACAGTGAAATCTGCTGCACATTTACTTGCGACGAGCCGAACGGCCTACCGTCGACTTCCAAATACTCACGACAATTAAGTGAGTGAGCTTGACATACGAGCACGTCTCCCCAAATCACGATCCGTCGACGAACCTCGCGTCCAAACGACGATCAATCGTCTCCTCGACGATCCACAACACCACACTACCTCCGGCAACCTCCACAAGCCAACCACAACCACCGAAACCCGGGTGAGGTCAAGAGAGAGAAACCAAAACGAGCCGGAAACGAACCGAGAGAGTAACACTAACCTCAAACCACCAACGCCCTTAATCTCGCCGAAGCCCCACGCCTCCACGCCGGCGATCACCAACTGAGGGGAGAGAGAGAGAGACGTGAGAGAAGAGGGGAGAGACGTGAGAGAAGAGAGGGAGAGAACTCACCCACCATAAATATCTCCTCCTCCTCCAATCTCAACCCTCCAATCCCAACCAACCATCTCCACCACTCATCTCATCTCCACTCCATCACAACCCTCCATCCAACCATCTTCAATCCAAGCCATCCATCTTCATCTCCCTCTAATCACCACCTAAAACATGATTAAGGCACAATTAGGATTAGGATCCTACATTTTGTCTATGCATTCTCTACATAATATTCTACTGTCCAATATTCAAATGCGTTTACCAAAATAATCATATCACAATCTAGTTTTAGAATACTACCTTCACTTATCCAAGATGAGAAATGGTTGACAAAAACACATTAATCTTATTTAGTCACTTGAACAACATACAAGAGTTATTAATTTGGAATTTTTGTGCAACACTGAGGCGCTAAAAATCGTCCTGAAACTAGAGGTTACTTGATGCATTGGTTAAGGATAATGTTCTGGCTACTAGTAATGGTTCAATTCTTAATTTTCTTGCCCTTAACTCATGACATAACCATTTCCTGAAATTTAATACCCAAATTGGGCTCCAGACGATTTCAGCCAAATACTCAAATCAATTTCGAAACACATCTACGCAACCTAATAACTACACACAATCACAAAGGAGGATCTTCTCACTAACTCTCCTTCCAAATTTAGATTAAAAAACACATCTAATACAAATCAACAACCCAAAGATTAAGACATACACATCTAATACAAATCAAAAATATATTAAGACTTTCAAAACACATACAAGAAGATGGGAACGATGGAGAGATAACAAGATCGCCGAAGATAGGGGAAAAACTCACGGTCTCAGTGGTTAGGAGGAGTGAGGGAGAAGTGGGGAAGATAGTCGGCGACCTTTTTCTCACCCCAGGTAAAACCGATATCTCGGATACTATTTTCTATTTCATGAAAACGAAAATCGAGATGTTTTTTATTTAATGGTTATAATAAAAATGACAACCAAGATATCATTTTCATTAAACTGGTATAATGAAAACGACATTGATAATGTCGTTTTTAGTGTAATAAAAATCGCATCCGATGTGTTGTTTATGTCTCATATTTTGTCAAATAAGTTTCCTAACTTTTTTTTTTCTTTTGATGATTATTTTGAAAAAAAATCCTTGTGTTAATTCATCATTATATCTCTACTCTGGTTTATTATACGTCGGTGAGTTCTTGATATGACCAAAGTTCTTTACTTTATTAGGTTCTTTTGTAGTCTTCTTATTAAATAGTTTTATTATAAGAACCTTGACCAAGATTAGCCCGGAGTTGTGTTGGTCTCCACATTAATCAATAGACACCTTTCAATTATTTCTCCCAGCAATCACAACTCTTTGTCTTATTGAAGGGTTGCATTTTCGTTCTTTGGCAGTTAGGCTACACGCTGAGTTGAACGAGCAAGTTCTCATTTAATAATAGTAATGGGCCTACCGAATGGTAGAGGCGAAAATAACAATGACATGCATAACAGAAATTTTAATAGTTTTCCTTTCACATTAAACATAATATTTTCTTCCTGATCTCATAAAGGTAATTTCGTAAGTTAGTGCCGCAAAAGCAATTCACCCTTAATGTTTGAAGATTAATTTGTGAATAAAATTTTCAATCTTAAAATGGGTGAATACATCCTCTTCTACTGTCAATGTGTGCAACACTTTAATACTCGTTGTCTGACACTTCCATCAACCCGATCATGAGGTGAGATTATTTGACACCCTAACAAGGAGAGTAGATAGCAAATACATAATGCGAGTTTCAAAAAAGCACAACCTTATAAAATATTGATGGCTATCATTGAATCAACTCGAAGAAACGAAAGACAACAGAATAGGGAGAAAAACAAGGTAGGAGATCCTATTGATTCGTCATTAAATACAAAACACAAACCATCTTTATATAGTTGTGAAAAATAACTGTCTTCTTTTATGCTCATATACTATTGCTGGCACATGTCATTTTTTTAGTTTATAGTCATAAGTGTTAATTATGTGGCCTATTTTCATTTAATAAATAAATTAATAAAGCCCACTCAACTAATAGTTGTTGTTAGTGGGTAGTTACTTTGATGCTAAAAACTATCATATCTAACAAGTATAAATTGGATGGTCCTCCCAAGAGTTTCTTCTTTTTCTTCTCAAAATGCTAAGATACAGCCATTAGGAGAAGTGCACCATGATATGATGTTGGAATAAATCTTTGAAAATCAATTTCCCAAAGTGTCCTTCCGCTAGATTTCATAATGTCTACTTTCCAAAGTTATAAGTATTTTGTCTTGTTATTTTATGTGAATTTATCAATATTGGTTTTGATGTGTTGATGATGTTATTGAACACACTTATGTCTAACAATAAGAAACTCCCACGATGTAAGTCCACATGTAGTTATGTCCGAATGTTAACCAAACAAATCCTAAATGGGCGAAAATGTTATATTCGCAAGACATTCGTCACCTGGCATTTATTAAAATAATAAATGTGAAACATATATTTGCGTCATCTCGAATCTCTAGCATAACATTTTACAGAAAAAACAATTGTAAAAAAATATTTTACAGAAAACCCCCCCATAAGAAATAGTAAAAAATGTAATCGAGAGAGGACGTGCGTGGAACCAAATATGCTCCTAAATTTCTCTCAAGAGTGGCTGCAGGCACGTAAGTTTCTCCCTTTTCTTCCTCTCTTATTTCTCATTCCATAACACCACCACCACTACCTTTATTTTTCCCTGTTTGCTTCTCATAGATTCTTCTGCCACTCTTATTAGCTATGTTGATTACAAGCACTGGATCATGCATAATGACATGATTTTGCAGGTATTCCTGATTTTTCTATGTTTCTGATCTCTTGAATGTACAAAATTTGTCCTTCACAGGTTTTTGGTATGTTCTTGTTATACTTGTTTCTAAGATTGCCAAATTTTTGGTTGAAATTTTACAGGCTCAATATATGCGAAGGTATTTGAATTGTTTGGAGTCCGAACAGGAGGTAATCTTAATCACATTTTAAATAATCATCATATCAAGTTATTGTTTAATAATGATGTAGGGATATGCCATCAGTACTTTAGGTTCGTTTAGGAGAGAAATCCTGACTAAATTTGCACTTACAATCAATTAACAAATTTGATGTTGACTTGTAGCTTAGAAATACGTTATACAGACTATTTCTGAAACACAATCTTTATTTCGATAAAAGGTTTTGTCCCATATAATGAACAAAAACTCCCTTGATTGTGGTTTCCATCCATATTTTGAGCACATTCTCATTTTAGGATCCAGCAATTATACAAACTACCACCACAGCCAAATCCTTTTATTTTAACAAAAACAATCCCCAATATGATGATCAAAAATTGTTTACTTGTTTTAAGTCTTTAGTACATTAACCTCATTGTAGGGTGCAACAGTTTTTGTTTCCTTCGAATCTTATGGTTTCCATATAACAATACAATCTAAAAGACATAATCAAATGTGTTTCTAATTCAAATGTGCAGTCTAGTCAGAAAAATGGGATGTGTGTCTTCCAAGATCACGACAAGATCCAAAACCTTCAAAGAAAACATGAGAACAAGCATAAGCAGGACAGGCAAAGAATCACCAACATCACATGACGAACAAATGAACTCCAAAGAAACCGAGAACCAAATCCTAACCATCGTCTCGGCTGCAAACATGGTTGCTAAGAAACTGAGGGAGCAAGAGAGCGACAACGACTTGAATCTCGCGAAAGGGACTACTTACCCAGAAATGATGGAGAAGGTGGCGTCAATGGCCCGATTGGAAAACGAGAAAAATGGTCAAACGGGTGAACAAGATAACCCGAAGCAGAGCCAAGATTTCATCGAGTTTCCGGTTGAAAACGTCCTTGATAAACAAGGCAGCAATTCATCCCTTAGCTTCTACTCAGTAGAGAAACTTGATGAAACAGTACCGAAAGAGAGCAAGAAACCCGAGAAGAATGTGGAGGTATGGCTGCAGGAGAATTGCGGTAGCGGTTCACAAAGCTCAGCATGTATTGACACAGATGATCTCAAGGAAAACAGAAGAAGTTCCGGGTCAAACGAGGCGGACGAGCTTCCGCAACGTAATTCTATCGAAGAGAGGATAGCGAAGAGCAAAAGGGTTAGAAGAAGAAAAGGGGACGGAAGAGAGATATCACGGGTGAGGTCCGAAAGTGTTGATTTTTCGACAGTTGGGAGTCTTAGGGAGTGGCTTGGTTTCGGCTCTTACACGAGTTCCACCCTCACTACAAGAGCCAGTTTCACTGCGTCCGGTGTCGAGGACCACATCTTTGATTTGGCGAACGTTGAGGAGTTCGAGAGGCAAGTGCAATTGGAGGAGGCTTTGTTCAAGAAGAAGTTGGAACTTCAGAGGTATGAGGGGACTGTTGAGTTCAAGTCATAACCTTGTTGGTGTGTGTTTTGAAAAGGATGAGAACATGTTAGGAGAAAGATTTTGTTGTTGAACGGAGTTGTGGTGTCTTGTATTTTTCTGTAATTATGCCTGGGGGTGTAGTTGCTCATTTTGAGTTTGATTGTTGTAACTTTTGTAATTGAGACTGTTATGAAATTCTATGGTGTTTCTGTGGGCTTTTGGTTCTAATATGAATGCAAATCAGATGATTAACCACGATAAAGCAAAATCAGAAAGCAGCTTCGTGCAAAATCTTGTTTACGTTGCTTTTTACATAGTTGATGTCATGTTACGTGCTCTCTTATTTTGTTCTATTTCTCTAATCAGTGTTTAATTCAAGGGTGCAATTGAAAGTTAGGCATAGTAGAAGGTACCATTGGTACTCTGAAAAGAACCAATAAATATTTTGAATTTATTTGTGGAAAAACAATTAAGTTCTCGCCGAAAATTTACATCAGTCGAAAATCAGGATTTAAATCGTTCTATATCCACTAATTGATGCAAACCAGCTCTCCTCAGCTGATTTCGACGTTGGACGAGCAGGGCATTCCTTTGTCTCAAAAAGCTATTAGATAATTAGTCTTGGAGTAGTCTTCATCAAAGATTGAATCTAAAATGTGAGTTACACGGGATTCAATTTAGATTTAAAAATTATAAAATGCTTTAAAAATTAATTTGAGGTTGGAGGCAAAGGGTATTTATTAATTTGAGGTTGGAGGCAAAGAACAAAATCAGCTTAGGAATGAAAACTTAGGAACAAAAATGGATGACATATAGAAAACTTAGGAATGAAAACTTAGCCCGTTTTTATTTATTTTGTGTTAAATTAATTTTTTTCAGGTTCCGTTGTGAGATTTTCGATGGTGATGGAGTAAATTACAGCGAGCTTCTCGCTAAGACGTTCATCCAAAAAAATTCTTAAAATTATACGGTGTGTTATCTCAAATTATTTGAGGTTATGTTGCAAGTTTTCGGTGTAAACAGGTTGTTTGGGGGTCTCGCTCCCCGGTGAGCGAGCGACATTCATTTTGGTGGAAAAAATTTGGATTTTGAAATTGTTGGATCTGGAAATTTTTGAATCTTTATCACTTGCAAAAACTCGTTGTAATCCAACCGGTATAATTAACTACGAGCGCATGATCTGGTGAGGTGTCGGACGATCAACCGTTTGCTTCTCGATCTACCGAACATGTTCCATGCGGATGACTGAGTTTTCATCGGTCCACCGTGATCGTAGAGACAGTAAGTTTTTGATCTTCCTGGAATCCTTGGGTCGGTTTACCGACCTCTACCCGGTTATTCGAATATTTATCCTCAGTAGCTTTGACAGTTCTCTGAAAATCTCTCTTCGGTGTACCGAAGGGGTATCGGTCATCCGAATATAATAATTATTAACTTGATAATTAATTTATTTAGCAATTATCTAAATTTATAATTAATTATCTTTTTAAAAATAAATAAAGAATTAGGGGCCGTCCGACCGAGCCACCTCCCCCATGGGGGGTCTGGGTAAAACGCCCCCCATGGGGGAGCGGCTCTGGAGGACGCCCGCTAATTTTTTTATTTTTTATTATTAAAAAGAAGTATGACATTTTACCAAATTCGAGTACACCGGGGCGTCCGTTGGTTCATTACTGACCTCCAAAACATTATTTTTTATGATTATGAGAGGAAGATGAAGAGAGATAATTAAGAGATTGAAGTCTGTTTTTCATTTTCATAAAATTTCTACTTCTCCACGATTGCTATTTTATCATGGTATCAAGAGCCAGCTCAGCTTAACAACCCATTCTTTTTTCTTTTCTTCTAACAACCTACCCACCCTCAGCCCACCAGACTAACATCCCACCCAACCCATTTCTTGAGCTAGTCTCTTTGACTGTTGTCTTCTCCCACAGATCAAGATCGCATCCGTTCAAAGAAAACACATCCACATCCAATGGTCTCATTCATCTTCCAAGAAACACATAATCATGACCCTCCAATCTGCTCAAACCTACATCCGACGATCCAAATATTCTCCCAAACCATCAAAACCACGAAAACCCTACCGACTCCTCATCTTTTCCGCCGCAAACACCATCCTCTCCGGCGAAAACCTCTCGTTTTCGTCAACCATCCAACATAGCCCCATCCATTTTTTCTCCACCTCCACCGAGCAAGAAACCACTGGTGTCCTCCCTCCACTAGCCATCCCCTCAAATCCCTCTTTCTCCATTAACATTCACCTAGATCGTGACAACTATCTTCTTTGGCACTCCCAGATCATTCCCCTGATCCGTGGCCACGATCTCCTTGGCTACCTCGACGGTTCACTTCCATGTCCACCATCCTCTCTGACACTGGCACCATCCACATCGTCAACTACCTTCTCCACCACCTCCAATCCTGCCTTCAACCTCTGGGGGAAACAAGATCAACTATGCCTAGGATGGCTTCGTTCCACCCTCACCGAATCAGTCATGTCCCATATAGTGGGATGTCAAACTACCAATGATGTCTGGACCAGTCTTGAGCGTCTCTACACTTCACATTCCAGATCACGCATCCTACAACTCCTTCTTCAACTCCAAACTGCCAAGAAAGGCGGCTCCTCCATTGCTGACAACCTTCAACAGATGAAATCCATTTCAGACAAGCTCTCCGGCGTTGCCATCTCCGTCTCTGACGTCGATCTTGTCTTGCATGTCCTCTCCAATCTCAACCCCGAATACGATTCCTGCGTCACCTGCATCACCACTTGTCAGGATCCTCTCTCTGTTGAGGATCTCCACAGCATGCTCCTTTTCTAAGAAACACGTTTGGAAAAGCATCACGCTCCAGATCTCACCGTCAACAACACCACTAAAGCACCATACACCACTCGCAACAACTCTGGACGTCCCAACAACCGTCCCAATAATCACAATAACTCTAGTCGCAACAACTCCCGCTTCTGCAACAACAACAACAACAACAACATCTCTAGAAATCGACCCCACATTCAGTGCCAGATATGTACCAAACTTGGCCACTCAGCCCTCCAATGCTATAAATGGTTTGATCTCTCTATCCAAACTACTCCAAATCTCTCTGCTAACGTGACTTCTGCCTGTCATGAAGTCAATGATGCCTGGTACCCCGACTCGGGTGCAACCCATCATCTGACGAATGATACTGGTGGTTTCCATGACTCGCAAGAGTATCTTGGATCTGATGTTATCCAAACCACTAATGGCACAAGTTTGCGTATTCTTCATACAGGATCTCTCACTTTTCCTTCTTCTCTTAAACCCTTACACATGCATAACATCTTTTATGTTCCTACTGTTACATGTAAATTATTGAGTGTTGCTAAGTTCACTACTGACAATAATGTTTACTTTGAGTTCTTTCCAACTTATTGTCTTGTCAAGGATCTATACTCGGGCCAGATCCTACTGAGAGGACAACTTGAGCTCTAGTCGCCCCACTCGCAAATTAGTATTCCTTGGTGAGCGAGCTCCTGTTAGCATCTGGCATCAGTGACTTGAACATCCCTCTACAATAGTAGTTCAAACGATTCTTCATTGACATGGTTTGCCAGTTTCAGGCTCTAAAACTTTACAAACTTGTCCACAAATAAAGAACATTAAACTACCTTTTTTTCAATTCTAATAATCAAACTACTGCTCCTCTTCAGATAATTCATGTTGATGTTTGGGAACCTTCTCCCTCTGTTTCATCTATTGGAAAACGCTTTTATGTTAGTTTTTTAGATGATTTCTCTCTCTACACTTGGCTTTTTCCTATTACTTGTAAATCTGAAGTCTTCTCTGTTTTTCAACGTTTTAAGCTTCAAGTTGAAAATCAATTTTCTTGTCAAATTAAATGTTTTCAAAGTGATTGGGGAGGTGAATTTCGTAATGTTTCCCGTTATCTTTCTGAAAATTGCATCAATCATCGTATTATTTGTCCTCATACGCATGAACAAAATGAATCCATTGAACACAAACATCGCCATATAGTTGACATTGGTCTTTCTTTGCTTAAACACTCTAATGTTCCCAATCGGTTTTGGGATGATGCTTTAATTTCCTTTGTCTTTTTAATCAACAGACTTCCCACTCCTACACTAAACAATATTTCACCTTTCAAAAAACTTTTCAAAACCCCCTAATTATTCTATCTTAAAAGTTTTTGGTTGCACCTGTTTTCCTTATTTACGACCCTATATGGCCAACAAACTCCAAGCTCGATCCAGCGCTTTTGTTTTTGTAGGCTATAGTGTTGATCACAAAGGGTATAAATGTTATGATTTAGAAAATTCTAAAACATATATTGCTTGACATGTGGTATTTGATGAAAGATCTTTTCCCTATGCTAAGATCATGCCTACTATCCCTGCTAGGGTATCTGGTAGTCGTGATTACACGTCCGCTATACCCCAACCTTGTGTGTCTGACATAGCATCCCCACAAAACATTTCGATAGCTCCTCCAAACATTTCAGCACACACCCATTCACAACCACCTATAATGCCAGCACCTACCACCTCACCACCACCTATCAATCCTCAAATCACCCATCATATGAGTCCACCATCTTCCAATCTTCCAATCTTCCTAATCTTCCACCAATTTCTCACCCCATGACCACCAGAACAAAGGATCACACCCGCAAAACCAAAGAATTTCGTAGTTTTAAAACCTTCAACACAACCAAACATCCACCACCACCCACCACCCTGTCAGACACAACTTCATCTAAGTTTTCAACTGTTGTCAAAGATGTTAAGTGGAGGGTGGCTATGGATGATGAGTTTAACGCACTGACATACAATAATACTTGGACTCTTGTTCCTGTCTCCTCTGTTAAAATTTTGGTTGGTTGCAAATGGGCATACATGATAAAACGCAACCTTGATCACTCTGTCTCAAAATACAAAGCTTGCTTGGTTGCTAAAGGGTTTCATCAAGAAGTTGGGGTTGATTATGATGAAACCTTTAGCCCAGTTGTGAAACCAGTTACTATTCGTGTGGTACAATGTCGGGTTGACTGGCTTAGTTGACCAACGTGGTAGGTGAGAGACGTTATACGGGGGTACTCTTTCACGTTGGTCTAAAATCCGATGTGGTAGTGGGCAACCGACGTGGTAGACCCTTAATAATAATAAAAAAATTGATTTTTCGGTTTTTATACCCTACCACGTCGATTTTCTAGAAAACCAATGTTGTAGGGTATTTTTTTATTTTCGGTTTTTGTACCCTAAAACATTGGTTTTCGATAAAACCGACGTGGTAGACCCCCTACAACGTCGGTTTTCTAGAAAACCGACGTTGTAGGGTATTTTTTATGTTAAATTTGACGTCTGTAATTCACACTTAATCCCTAATCCCTGATACATTCATATTCAATTCAGCAACTTTCAAATTCACATACATTTATTGCAACATTGATTCAAATAATACACAAATAGATACATTTAATAAGGGAACAAATAAAAAATCTTCTTATATATGGATCAATTTTTAAGTCAATCTACAAAAATGAATGAATATTTCCTTTCCCTCAAGAGATCAACCACGCTGATCCACAACTTGTATTCTACCATGACACTGCAAGGAAAGTAATAAAAGGAAGAATGTGAGAGAATATATGTGGTGTACTTGGGGTCCTTGGATTCCCATCACATGATCTCCATAAACAAACATCTCAATCCCTGTCTTCTCCAACCACGCCACCACCTCTGCTCCTTGAGGATACATGCATTTCGATAACCATTTGAGGAGCAAATTTCTGAATCAAATATTGACATCATTGAACTTACATTTGAGGAGCCAACTATGAATTGTGGTGGAATGGACACCTCCTCAAATTCTTGCTTTAGAACACGACATTCCTTCCCACCAAGTTGAACGCGCAAGACAGGAAATTAGTTCCTCCAAGATCTATTACATAAACACTAGATCAAAGACCAACCATCGTAACTAATCACACAAACTAAAAACGTCAAAATTTCTTCCAAATTGAAATCCATAGCAAAACATCAGAATCGAACCCCCACCTGGATGTACGGATTCGACTCCACTGGATTGGTCTTTAAGGTCTCCATTTTATCGACTCCAGCTTGGTCGGTCGCCGTAGAAGGGACAGTGGGGTCGGGGTTCGGAGGCGGAGGAGTGGATTCAAAAGAGGGTTTGGGTGGAACGTTGAGGTCGGGATTTGGAGGCAAAGGAGTGGATTCCGACGAGGGTTTGAATGGGATGTTGGAGTCATTTAGAACGTGGGATCGCGAGGTCGGAAGCAGATAGGAAGTAGAGAAGGAAATGGATCTCTCACCCATCTCTACTTATGGATGGGAAGGTCGATGTGGTTGGGGAGAGGTAGGCGGCTAGGGTTTATGTTTGTTGATTTCTGGATTGGCGAGATTTCAATTTTGTTTACGTGGGTATACCAAACAAAAAATTCAACCCTTCCACGTCAGACAATTTAAAGGCCGACGTGGAATACCCCTACCACATCGGATTAATTAAAATTTGACGTGGTAGACCACTTCAGTCAGATCCAGTCCAGTGTCCAGAAAATCGGGTTCAGATCCCCTACCATGTCGTTTTTCCGAAAACCGACGTGGTAGAGTTTTAATTTAATTTTTTTTAAAAAGATACTCTACCACGTCGGATTTCCTAAAATTGATGTGGTAGGGTTTTAATTTTAATTTTTTTTAAAAAGACACCCTACCACGTTGGTTTTCCAAAAACCGATGTGGTAGGGTTTTAATTTTAAAAATATATAAATTAAAAAGAGTTGTTTCCAAACAAAATGAAAATGGAAAAGCTAAGAATCTATTTATGGGAAGAAGGTTCTTATAAGAAGTAATTTCTTTTTATAAATATCAAACAAACCAGTTTGTTTTTTTGTCTCAATGTTTTTCTAATAATATAAGAAACTTCTTTACATCACATATGACTTATAGTAAACCAAGACTAACAAAAAAATGGTGCCTTAAGCTTTTAATCAAATGTAGTTGTTGAAGACAGATTCTGATTTGATATAGTTGAGTTGAAGAGATCAACACTATGTACACAGATTATAAAACTAAAACTTAGAAAAAAGATAATCTATTACGTCCTCAAAAGCACAAATATTATATCTACATGGGATTTTCCAAACTTTGCTTCAACTAAGAATTAGTGATAAGTTAGTGGGTAGCAAAAATAAAGACATATTCTCTGGTTTCAACTCCTTTTAAGTTCTGACCTTTAGTAACTGTTGTCGATTTGCAGTATTTTTGTAACAAGTAAAGGAAGAGGTCAACAAAAAGATAGAAAAACAACTTTGGTCCCATGACGATTGTGACACACCACTAAGATGTCAAACCAAGTCCCCATTCATCAGACATGTTCTATGTATACATCTCTTAATCTCTTGTAGTAATGAATATAAAGTAGGATAAAAAACAATTCGTGTCGTAAGTTGAAGTTGCCAATCAAAGTAACCAAAAATAATTGATGTCAAGTTCCTCAACAGGGATATTCATGAGACCCCCTACCATGTCGGTTTTCCGAAAACCGACGTGGTAGAGCTTTAATTTAAAAATAATATTAAAAAGATACCCTACGACGTTGGATTTCCTAAAACCAACGTGGTAGGGTTTTAATTTTAAAAAGACACTCTACCACGTCAGTTTTCTAAACACTGACGTGGTAGGGTTTTAATTTAAAAAAATATTTATTCAAAAGACACCCTACCACGTCGGTGTTGATAAGACCAACGTGGTAGGGGGGTCTTCCACGTCGGTTAAGTAAAACCAACGTGGTAGGGGGTCTTCCACGTCGGTTTGTAATTAACCGACGTGGCAGAGGCAACGTGGTAGGCTGACTTTTCAGCAGTGCAGGCAGCTCTTCTCAGCTTATCTCTCAGGTTGTTTCAACCATTAACTCTACTTTTTCATTAATAGATTTAGGTTATATTCATTACTTCCTAGGAATAGAAGCAAAAAAAACCAACACTAGAATGTTTTTAACCAACAAAAATATATCTCTGACTTGTTGGTTAAAACCAACATGCATAATGCCAAACCTATTAACACCCCCTCATGTCCCTCTACAAAACTATCACGGTACACTGGATCACCTATGCATGGCATTTTCCTTTACAGAAGTACAGTTGGAGCTCTCCAATACATAACTTTAACCATACATGACATTACCTACTCTGTTAATCATGTTTGTCAATTTATGCATAATCCCAATGATGATCATTGGACTGCTATGAAACTAATACTATGATATCTAAAACAAACAATTACTTACAGTCTAAATTTTGTTCGGTCATCTCCCACAACTTTGAGCCACAAGTCTGCATTTTTTGATGCAAATTGGGCCAGTGACTCTGATGATCGACGTTCCACCTCCGGCTACTGCATCTACCTTGGCCAAAATTTGGTCGCTTGGAATTTAAAAAAAGAGCCACCGTAGCCAAGACAAGCCCCGAGGCAGAAGACAAAAGCCTATCCCATGCCACATCAGAAGTTATATGGATCCAGCAACTACTCCGAGACCTTCACCTTCCATGCACCACTCCTCTTACACTATGGTGCGACAACATTGGAGCTACATACCTAGCTGCCAATCCAGTCTTCCATGCTCAAACAAAACATGTGGAAATTGACTTCCACTTCGTTAGGGAAAAGGTCGCCTCCAAGAAACTTCACATACGTTTTATATCAAGCAAAGACCAAATAGTTGATGTCTTCACCAAAGCCCTCCCCTCTCCACAGTTTGGTCTTCTTCGCTCCAAGCCTACAGTCTGTCCTCCCTGTTAGCTGGAGGGGGGATATCAGAACATATATACGGCCCAATGAATTGGGCCATTTTTATAACCCACATTCATTAACTCATGTATTTTAAGCCCATACTACTCAATTGTATTTTTGTAACCAAAACATTTGCTATAAATAAATCAGAATCAATCTCTAATAATTAAGAGATTGAAGATTGTTTTTCATCTTCATAAAATTTCTACTTTTCCAAGATTTCTATTTTATCAATATCCACTACAACTCTAGAAAATTCAAGTGAAAGCAGAATGATGTCAAATAAGCAAAATCTTTGATATATGTATATCAGCTCATTAGTCTAACAGTAATATTTTTTTCTTGATACTTGGGCATGAAAAAAATTGGTATTATTAATAAAGGGTTTGAAGTTGCTGCAGGCTTCTTTGCATTCCGAAAGTGTTATTGTAACATCCCGAAACATCGGAAATTTAAAAAATTAAACAATCAAGAGATTACTCAGATAAAATCATCAACGAGAATGTTACTCATATAAGTCAACAATTGGTGCACCAATAATACAACAGAGTTTGTCAAAAGACGTGATTACAACAATACAATGAAAAGACAGGTAAAGTAATCATGACGACCTCGAAGAGTCCGATGAGGATCCTGACCCCAAAATGTGTGCACCCGCTGTCACCACCCGACAGAACCTACTGCGGTCCTGAAACATGAATCAAACAACGATGCCTGAGTTTCCCATTAAGAAACCCCGTATGCCAAGCTCACCTATATGCATGCAATAGTACGGTAAATGAACATATCATACTAGTAGCATGTCATGTCACATCTCGCACATCGTACTGTGATAGCCAGTCCATACGTAGTATGACGTCGAAGTCCTCCATCGGTAGAAGACCAGATCTGCCGGAAAATCATGGTCTCCCGAAACAACTGTGGTGCTGGGGAGGAAGCTCCCCACAGTGCCCACCTCACCCATAGGCGTACTGACTTCCAACAAATCAGTCAGTAGCTCAGGGGTCCGATCCAACTCACTAGCAAACTTCTCCGAAATGAAGGAGTGTGTGGCACCGCAATCAAATAAAACACGAGCAACCAAACCTGAAATGACAAGGGTACCTTCCACGACGGTGTTGGAGTGCTTCGCCTCCTCAGCCCGGACGGTGAAGACTCGCCCTGCTCTCCTAGTCTGGCTCTGCGGAACAACGGACCTGCTGCCTCCGCTCCTCCCTGAGACCGGTGGTCCTGGCCTCCTACTTGTCTCGCCCTACCTGCTCAGGCAATCTCAGATGAAATGGCCCATCTGACCGCATCGCAAGCATGCACCTGTACGTCGGGGGCACTCCTGACCTGGATGGGATCTCCCATACGTACCATACGCACCAGTTGGCGTGATCCTCCTTCATCAACCCGGGGCCTCTTGCCCGGGTTCCCAGTGGAATGTCCAACTACACGTCCTCCCGTGCTCACTGGCGGCTTCCGCGCCTCCTGGTAGTCCTGATCAATGATAGTCGCATACTTCACCGCATCCGCTAGGGTCTGCGACATGCTAGTAATCACCCGCGACCTGAGCTACTTACTCATCCCCTTGATAAACTTCCGTGCACACTACTCCGGCGTCACGTAAGTCTCAGAACAATAACTCTCAAAGGCGTTAAACCTGCTGATGTAACTAGCCAAGGACATCTCCTTCTGCTCGAAGGCCAAGAACTCCTCCTTCTTCCTGTCTCTGACGTGCTGCGGAAAGAACTGCTGGTTGAACTCCTCAAGGAATTCCTCCCAGCTAACGTCAACTCGATCAGCAAACACCACAACAGATGTGGTCCTCCACCAGTTTGGTGCCTCTCCATCCAGCACATAGGTGGCCAGGCTCACCATCCGCTCCGGCACACAACCGATCGCCTGGAAAATCCTCTGGATCTTAAAGAACTAGTCCTCTGCATCCTTAGGGCCAGTCCTGCCATCGAAACTAGGTGGGTGTTGCCTCATGAAGCGGTCATGCTCCGCACATGTCCCTGTCTGCTCTGCCCTCGCTGCCTGACCCTCGAGGAACTCGCTCAACCTATCCCAGGTAGCGCCCTCAGTGGCATCACTGGCAACACACTCATTTAAGACGTTCCTCACACGTCTCGGAGGCATCTGGCACAAGAAACAACTCAAGATCAGCCATGAATGCATGTTAAATATAAAGTGCAACCTACACTACTACACTGGGGTGATTTCTTTGGGAGCCACATATAGGGACCGACCGCTCAGATACCAAGTTGTAACATCCCGAAACAGCAGAAATTTAAAAATTTAAACAATCAAGAGATTACTCAGATAAAATCATCAACGGGAATGTTACTCATATAAGTCAGCAGTCGGTGCACCAATAATACAACAGAGTTTGTCAAAACACGTGATTACAACAATATAATGAAAAGACAAGTAAAGTAATCACGACGACCTCGAAGAGTCTGACGAGGATCCTGACCCCAAAATGTGTGCGCTCACTATCACCACCCGACAGAACCTACTGCGGTATTGAAACATGAATCAAACAATGATGCCTGAGTTTCCCATTAGGAAACCCCGTATGCCAAGCTCACCTATACGCATGCAATAGTACGGTAAATGAACCTATCATACTAGTAGCATGTCATGTCACATCTGCAATGCATCAAATCCCTCCAAGGGTAAACGGGACCACAGTCCAACAACAACGACCCTCAACAGGGTCCACAAAGACATCCGTCCAGCAACAACAACGGGTCTCCCTCGGAAACCTAGTGTAGGCACATACGGTCTTACGGACAGCACGCGACGCCCCCCCCCCCCCCCCCCCACACATGACTACACGAGCCAAGGGGTACAACATACCTCGGTGGCACAACCTCGGTGGTACAGCATACGTCTGGCACAACATCGGACGGGTCCAGACCGTAGTCTGCAGGGTCATCATGCTCCACGAGCCATGCGTCACACGCATTGGGATCCGTGATCCCTCAGGTCTGCTACTCATCAGAGAGTAAGGCACAACACGCCACACCACGTCCGATACGGAGATGGTGCGACCCAAGTGTCCACACTCTTCCACACGGCGGTCCCTGGGCGGTACGAGCACGTACCCGCCGTCACCTCCCGGCTCACGCTTTAAGCGAGGACACGAGTTTCCGTGTACAGAGTTGACACGATCACAAGACCAGGAATTGAGTTCTGCACACAAACGGTCGACCGAAAGAGACTAACCGGTCGACCGTCCCCAATAGGTTCGGTCGACCGATAGTGTACAACGGTCGAACTATTCTGCGCATCACTAAAGTCCAAACGGTCGAACAACAGTCTAAAACCGGTCGACCGAACACGATGTCAAAATCCGGAGTTGGTCAAAATCAACAAGACTATTCGGTCGACCGACTCAGGGGTCCCGGTCGACGAAAAACTAACAGGGTCATCCTAATAGTCTACGTCATATAACGGTCGAACGATATATCGAAAACGGTCGAACAACATACATATTCATCAAGTACACTTAAGTTCCGGTCGACCCCAAAACATGGCACGGTCGACCGAAAACCGACAGTAGGCCTGAAACTCACTAGCACATAAGGAACCGGTCGACCGCCACAAAGGCATCGTTCGACCGGTGATGGTTAAAGTCGGGCAAAAAAGTAAAACCGGTCGACCGTCCGAAGGCACCGGTCGACCGTTGGTCGACAACAACCTTGCGCCAGCCAAGGATCTTACGCCGTATCTCGTCGTCGGCAAGGTCTTCGACCTCCCGCGACCGACCACAACCTCCCACCAACGTGGGGAAGCAACAAACCAATCTTGAAGCCGACATACCTCAAGTGTGATCACCGGAGAAGGTTGGAGGTCCAAACCGCACTCCTTCCTCAGCAGTAGCCTGAGTCGCGTGCGCGCCGCGTTCCTCCTCCAACACCCTGTCGCTGCTGGCCGGAGCTCCGCTCGACGGTGGACGTGGGAGCTGAGGAGAAAAATAGGCGAGTCGGAGGTGGAGTGAGGAGTGGAACGAATGGAAGAAGAATAGAAGAAAAGGAAGAAGAAACCCAACGTTTTCTTCCAACCCAAACCCAATCTCACCAAATCCATCACCAATCCCTTCCAGCCACCCTACCCCCACACACGCACACTATTCCCGCCTCCAACCCATGTCGACCACTGTAGCTCCTCCATTCCCCATGCTAAACTCCTCCTCTAATCACCATTAACACTAAGTGGGTTTAGGGACCGAACAATTATATATGTCGGATATCTTCCTGGTGAAAAGAAAAGTTATAACTAAGCTAGGCCGATGATTCTCAATGTGTTCTCTGGAAGTGGTTTCTATTACCCAAGATGTTTTTTAACATCAAGACAAGTCTTTCTTTTCTTGCTCTGGTGTAGCTAACAAAATTTTATCTTTTTTGCTGGAGATGCATGGTTGTGTGAGTAACAAATATTTGTGTCATCTTTGTGGTACTTACCCAAAATGTTTGGGATTAGCTAGCGTTTTGTGACTGTCTTGTAAAGGAAAATTTTGTATGTCTTATGGGCTTGCAATATTGAAAGATACTACTTTGCGATAAATTCTTTTGTTCGCAATTATACATCATCACAGACAACAATTTTTCTATAACTTTACCAAGAGCATTTGGGATTTAAGTATAGGGACGTTGGTATATGATCATGTGAGACTTGAGAAAACTAAAAAACGTAAGGCTCCATTTTGCTAACAATCACATTCTAATCCTCACGTTCCATTTCTTAGGTTTTGAAAAACAATACTTTTTAAATCTTAGTGTCAAACCAAAGCATTGGTCTGTCTACGACACAGGTTTCAACATACCGGAACTCAAGATGTCGTACGTTCTCCATCTCTGCCATCCTCCAGCTCCGCTGTCCTCCTCCCTCGTCCTTCTCCACCTCCACAGCCCACCTTCACCATTCTCCTCCACTTCCACAGCCCACCTCCGTCGTCCTCCTTTCTCTGGCCTCCTTCACCTCTCATCCTAAAACCACGATCTGAGCATCGGATCCTCAAATTTGGATTTAGAGTAGGATTTTTTAATCTAATAAGGTAGATTTTGTCACTACCCCAATTCTGGTAACGACAGTCCTACACTCCTACGGCAATGGATCTGCCTAAGCGATCAGCACCCGTAGAACCTCGCTAATAACTTGTTAATCAAATTAGTAACGCATGTATATTTTTACATTACCTATCAATGTATCCACCCGACAATATAACTAACTTGTAGGATCGTATGGGTTATGGGTCCACTAATCACTTTTAATCTAATCTCTAATTTTCTACTTGATTAAGCAAACAAATGCGCAGCGGAATAAACAAACAAGTAGAGAAAGAAAGACAATGCAAACCACAAAAGACGCGTCGGTTTTTATAGAGGTTCGGCACCCCACCCGGGTCCTAGTCCTCTCTTGTAAGCTCCACTCGACTCCGCGAGCTCCGCCTACGTCTTCACTAACCACTCCCCGTTCCGGGCCGGGAGAGAACGCCTTTACACCACAAGCAACGCGAACAACCCTCGCTTGCTTGAATTCTTCCTCTCACAATCCGAGAGGGACACTTCGGGCTTTCACCGAAGTCCTTGCTTCTTTTGACAACACTTGTAACTGAGTGGGATTCACTCTCTAATTGAGCACACTTTGAGTAGGATGAGTATATGATAAGGTGTGTGAAGTTTAGGCTTAAAGAGTGTAGAATTGGGAGCTTTGAGGATTGAGGTTTCTCTCTAATGTATTGGGACAATTGGAGTTGGAGAGTTGTGTTAACAACAAGTCTTGATCCTTTATTTATAAGCTCCTAAGGTATTCTAGCCGTTGGGGATAGATTTGATTGGGTTTTGTGCAAGATACACAAAGCAGAAAATCGGGCTGCAAATCTGTCCAGAACCGGTCGACCGAAACTAGTAAACCGGTCGACCGTTAACTTGATTTCAAAGAGAACGGTCGAACAAAAGAATATTCGGTCGGACAAACGAGCTAGAACTTAACTCTACTTAAGTTAAACGGTCGAACCAAAGTATGGGGCGGTCGACCGTTCAGGGGATTCGGTTGAGATAAAGGTGCAACGGTCGAACGAAGAATGAGTCGACCGATAGCAGGGAATTTTGTTTCTGAAAATATGTTCAACCGGTCGACCGAAACAAGGTCTTCGTTCGACCGGTTACCGAATGTATTTTGGGGTTAAGTTTTGTTTTATACGAATACGACCGTTATAGGAATACGACAAGAAAAAGGTCATATTAAAATCCGGGATCGGTCGACCGAAAAGGTAGAACCGGTCGACCGGTAGAGTTCGGTAAAATCACTGTGGAGAGTCTGTTATAAACCGGTCGAACTGAGAACTGGTTCGGTCGACCGGTTCACACAGGAAATCTGGGTTTAAGTTTATAAGTGATTTCCGACTAAGGTTTGGGTGATCTAATGAAGTCCAAATAAGGTGAAATTTCGTGTGTGACTTCTATAGGGAACCTATTGTGTATGTGATTGGTTTTTAACTCTTGTATGCTCAATTTACACATGTTCCTAAGACTCAAAATAAAATCAAGATTACAAGTCTTCATTTAGCTTTATTACAAATCTTGACTTGATTTCCTTCCTTCCATGAGTCTTGATCACCTGTAGAGGTTAGCACATGCAATATATATGCAATGCAATATGTGTGCTACTCTACATCATCATAATTAAGATTAGGTTAATTAAATCATCAAAACCTAGATTAAGGCCAAAAAGCCAGCAATCTCCCCCTTTTTGATGATGGCAACCTATATCTTAATTCTATCTAAATACATGGAATTTGTATATGTAAACTATGCATATTAATGCTCCCCCTATGGATGTGCATAGTTTTTGTTCAATTTTATGCCAAATTCCAAGTTACCCCCTTAATTATCTCTCCCCCTTTGACATCCATCAAAAATAATAATTATTTGAGACTTTAAGCTTAGAATTTGGATGTCTTGTAATGAAGTTGCTCCCCCTAAATTTTGCACTTCATTACTCTAATAAAAGATATAACATTTAAGCTCCCCCTATCAATAAGGCTAAATGGAAACAATGAGTATGATTCAAGTTAAGTTCATTTAAGTTTCAACTTAAGCCTTATTCTAACATCCATTTAAAAATTTGACATTTAGAATCAATGGATGTGATAAATGATTTGCAATGAATAGGGTTAATGATTTTCAATGAATTGAACTATATGATATGTCAATTAAGCATGTGAAGCTAGATTAGAGCTAATTTAACATGAATTGTATAGATAGGAATTTATACCAATGTTGAATTCGAATTTAGCTCCAATCTCATTTGGTGATGCAACCGGATTTGAATTTGACTCTTGAGCTCACCCGGTCACCACCAATCTCCTCCTCAAGCTCCTACAAGAGTAGATTTAGGTACCCAAACAACTTTGGGTCCTTGAGTGTTAGCTTTGGGAATCCACACCATTTTGGTTTTGGGAGCCCACACACTTGAGGAAGTAGACTTAACAAATAAATGCTTGCCATTTAATGTAGTATGAGATACATGGTTTTTTAATTGAACATTGTATCCTAAACCATGTTTAGCTAAGGATTGTCTTTGAATACCTAAAAGCATATCAAGCATTTTTGTTCCTTTAGTGAACATTTCTAGATCTTTTCTTAATTGCATATTTGAAACTTTAAGATCTACATGTTCATCAACAATGGGTGTTTTACTTAGACTAGCAAGTGATGATTCATTTGATTCAAGTCTAGCAATCACCTCATTCTTTTCATTCATGATTAATTCAATTTGGCATTTGAGATCATTTATAGTTTTTCTAGCATTTTTGTTCTTTTCACAAATGATCTCATATTGTTTAACTAAATCATGAAATGCATTTTGAAGCTCATCATGTGTATAATTTTCATTATTTGCACTAGAGTTTGAGCTATCACTATAATAAGACTTAGTTGAGCATGAATTACTAGAACAAGAGTTAGAATCTACCTCACTTTGATCTTCAATAGCCATGAAGCATGAGTGAGCCACTTCTCTTCTACTTTGCAAGGAAGAAGACGATGATGATGGTGATGAAGAATCATCCCATGTAGCCTTGTGTGCTTCCTCCTTCCTTTCTCTTCTCTTGCTCTTCTCCTTTTCTTTTCTCCTCTCCCTTCTCTCCTTTTTCTTCTCCCCTTCTCTTCTCTCATTTTCACTCTCCTCCCTCTCTTTTTCTTTTTCTCTTTTCTCACTTCTTCTACCTCTTCTTTCATTCTTTTCTCCTTTATCCCTCTTGAGGTATTTGAAGAAGTCTTGGGCAAGGACCTCAATGTCCTCTTCTTCCACCCTCTTTGGCTCATCAAAATTTGCATGTAATGCCACCACGGAGTTTTTCTTTGATGCTTCCTTCTCTGTTCGATGACTCAATTGGAGCTCATAGGCCATGAGATTTCCAATGAGTTCCTCCATCTTCAATTTTGAAAGATCGTGCGATTCTTCGATTGCCACGACCTTGTCTTCCCAATCGTTGCTCAATGACCGGAGGAATTTTCGAGTCATCTCTCCTTCATTTATCCTTCTTCCAAGAATCAAAAGAGAGTTAGTGATATCGGTAAAGCGAGTGTTCATGTCGCTTATGTTCTCACCGATTTGCATAGAAAATATTTCATATTTATGCATGAGGAGACTTATCCTAGTTTCTTTGGTTTTGCTATCACCCTCATGATGCATTTGTAACCTATGCCATATTTCATTTGCACTTTCACATCCCCTAATTCTATTGTATTCTCCCTCATTAAGGCCACAATAAAGAATATTCATAATTTTTGAATTCATTTCAATTTCTTTCATTTGAGCCCTAGATAGAGAATCTAAATCATCTTCATTTGGGGGTATGTATGGATTTTGAATAAACTTCCAATACTTAAGGTCATTTGATATTAAAAAGATTTTCATTCTATTTTTCCAATAATCATAATTTGACCCATTAAGCAAAGGAGGCATTGTGGTGCATAAACCCTCTAAGTGATTAGCTGTGCTAGTCATGCTAAAAATACGATTAAGTATAGAATTTAGCTAACAAGGCTCTGATACCAAGTGTAGGATCGTGTGGGTTATGGGTCCACTAATCACTTTTAATCTAATCCCTAATTTTCTACTTGATTAAGCAAACAAATGCGCAGCGGAATAAACAAACAAGTAGAGAAAGAAAGACAATGCAAACCACAAAAGACGCGTCGGTTTTTATAGAGGTTCGGCACCCCACCCGGGTCCTAGTCCTCTCTTGTAAGCTCCACTCGACTCCGCGAGCTCCGCCTACGTCTTCACTAACCACTCCCCGTTCCGGGCCGGGAGAGAACGCCTTTACACCACAAGCAACGCGAACAACCCTCGCTTGCTTGAATTCTTCCTCTCACAATCCGAGAGGGACACTTCGGGCTTTCACCGAAGTCCTTGCTTCTTTTGACAACACTTGTAACTGAGTGGGATTCACTCTCTAATTGAGCACACTTTGAGTAGGATGAGTATATGATAAGGTGTGTGAAGTTTAGGCTTAAAGAGTGTAGAATTGGGAGCTTTGAGGATTGAGGTTTCTCTCTAATGTATTGGGACAATTGGAGTTGGAGAGTTGTGTTAACAACAAGTCTTGATCCTTTATTTATAAGCTCCTAAGGTATTCTAGCCGTTGGGGATAGATTTGATTGGGTTTTGTGCAAGATAAACAAAGCAGAAAATCGGGCTGCAAATCTGTCCAGAACCGGTCGACCGAAACTAGTAAACCGGTCGACCGTTAACTTGATTTCAAAGAGAACGGTCGAACAAAAGAATATTCGGTCGGACAAACGAGCTAGAACTTAACTCTACTTAAGTTAAACGGTCGAACCAAAGTATGGGGCGGTCGACCGTTCAGGGGATTCGGTTGAGATAAAGGTGCAACGGTCGAACGAAGAATGAGTCGACCGATAGCAGGGAATTTTGTTTCTGAAAATATGTTCAACCGGTCGACCGAAACAAGGTCTTCGTTCGACCGGTTACCGAATGTATTTTGGGGTTAAGTTTTGTTTTATACGAATACGACCGTTATAGGAATACGACAAGAAAACGGTCATATTAAAATCCGGGATCGGTCGACCGAAAAGGTAGAACCGGTCGACCGGTAGAGTTCGGTAAAATCACTGTGGAGAGTCTGTTATAAACCGGTCGAACTGAGAACTGGTTCGGTCGACCGGTTCACACAGGAAATCTGGGTTTAAGTTTATAAGTGATTTCCGACTAAGGTTTGGGTGATCTAATGAAGTCCAAATAAGGTGAAATTTCGTGTGTGACTTCTATAGGGAACCTATTGTGTATGTGATTGGTTTTTAACTCTTATATGCTCAATTTACACATGTTCCTAAGACTCAAAATAAAATCATGATTACAAGTCTTCATTTGGCTTTATTACAAATCTTGACTTGATTTCCTTCCTTCCATGAGTCTTGATCACCTGTAGAGGTTAGCACATGCAATATATATGCAATGCAATATGTGTGCTACTCTACATCATCATAATTAAGATTAGGTTAATTAAATCATCAAAACCTAGATTAAGGCCAAAAAGCCAACATAACTGTCTAACTTCCTATTAAGTACACTCACTTAGAAATATAGTCCATGCATTACATTAAAAATTTACCCAAACTCATGTATATTTCTATCATACACCACCCTAACTAATTCAAAGGTCTATTGCAAGTCTAAAAATTTTAAACCATGGAGCAATCTAAAACAACAAGCCCAAATACTACATAGAAGTTTACACTACAAACAAGTCCCCAAGCAAGCCTACAAAAGTTCTTTAAGAGGGTGTTTGTGCAACTGGAAACAGAAGCAACAGAAAACAAGTTCCCTTTGACTATAATTTTTCTTGGTGTTTGTGTCAGTCTTGGAAAAAGAAAATATTTTCTCTCTGTCTCCATCTACCGTCCAGAATGTATTGAAATATTTTCCATCAGTTTCTCATACCCCCCACAGAAACTAATGGAAAGTGTAGGGAAGTTGTAAAAAACGTACACATCTATAAAACTTATTTAATAATTATTTTATTACATAAAAATTTAACTACAGACACATAAAATCATATTTTTAAAAATAAAATTATTTTAAAAAAATCATGACAACATGTTACAAAATTATACCATAAGCTAGATAATAAAGATTAATGATACATCTTGAACTTCATATTGTCTTGCTAAAATAAAATTCTAAAATATATAATTTTACTCTTCAACAAGAGATATATGTATATAATATATAATTCACCTGTTATATTTTTTAGTTAAATTAAACTAAAATGTGCAATGTTTATTTAAATCTTAATGTACAACATACTCTTCACAATAACATTATGTATTTATATATACAACATTTATATATAATATCAATTTCCGAAAATAATAATTAACAAATTCAGTTTTTTATTTTCCAGTGGATTCCAGTGACTGACACAAACAATAGATCGAATCTTGGTCAAAGAAAAACTAATTTCCTGTGGTTTCTATTTTCTGTTGTTTTCTTTTTGACCATAGAATCCATTTACAATGGTTTCTGGGTACAAACTGTTGTTTTTTGCCTTAATTTATGTTTTGATGATTTAATCAACCTAATCTTAATTGTGATCATGTAGAGTAGCACACATGTTGCATTGCATATATATTGCTTTGTGCTAACCTCTACAGGTGATCAAGATTCAAGGAAGAAAGGAAATCAAGTCAAGACATGTAATAAAGCTCATTTGAATACATGTAATTTGTATTATTTGAGTCTTAGGAACTTTGTGTAATTGAGCATACTTTAGCTAAAAACTACTCAAACACACACTAGGTTCCCTATAGAAGTCACACACGAAATTTCATATAATTTGGACTTAAATAAATCACCCAAATTTAGACCGAAAAACACTAAACCAAAACCTAAACAGTCTGCCCACATTCGGTCGACCGAAATAGACTGTTCGGTCGCCCGAGTGATCATATATCATGTTAGTATTTTACTGCCCAAGCTCGGTCGACCGTCCAGACCTTTTCGGTCGACCGTGTAACAACAAATTTCCGACAATTTTTTTGTCGTATACTCGTATTATACCCAACGGTCGTATTCGTATTAACTCCATATACCCCAAATACATTTAGTGTATTGGTCGACCGAGGACCTTGTTCGGTCTACCGAACTTAGAAGACTCGACAAACCCAAAGTGCCTGTCAGTTTTCGGTCGACCGTATTTCTTGTTTCGGTGGACCGAATATGATCTTGTTTGTCAAACCCAAAGAGCCTGGTGTGAATCGGTCGACCGAACCTATCTCGATGTTCGACCGATCACTTAAGTGTTCCTAGATTATAGCCTTTGGCGGTCGACCAAACCGAGTTCTAAATTGTCAAATGGTCGACCGAACAGCCCGATCCGGTTGATCGAAGTTACTCAGAATTGGGTCCTGTCAGTTTCTGTTTTGTGTATCTTACACAATCTTTACCCAATTCATCCCCAACAGTTATAACTCTTTAGGAGCTTATAAATAGAGTTGTAAAACACATTTTAACACAACTCTCCCACTACTAGTTGTCCCCTACATTAAAGACAAAGATACAAACACTCCAAGCCTCAAACCTTCCACACTTTAGTCTTAAATCATATTCTTACTCAAGTGTGCTCAAGATTAGAGAGTGTTGTTCCACTCCATTGATTGTTCAAGAAGCAAGAGTCTTGGTGAAAGCCCAAGACAAGAGTATAGACTTCGGTGAGAGCCCGAAGTATCCCTCTCGGATTGTGATAGGAGGAGCCAAGCTCCACGAGGGTTGTTTGCGAGTTTGAAGATTGTGAAGACGTTCTCTCCCGGCCCGGAACGGGGAGTCGTTAGTGAAGTCGTGAGCGGAGCTCGGTGATCCGAGCGGAGCTTGCAAGAGAGGACTAGGACACGGGTGGGGTACCGAACCTCTATAAAAATACCCCGTCTCATTTGTGGTTTGCTTGTCTTTCCTTACTTGCTTGTTTATTTGTTTAGATTCCACCGCATATCTTTGATCGTTAAACAAGTACGTAATTAGGATTAAAAGTGATTAGAATTAGAGACCCGCACGTTCCTACACAAACACCACCGCACCTCTGATTCTCTTTCCTTGAAAAATATAGGAAAAAAATATAGTCACTTAGTATAAAATACTAAGTGAATCATAAATAAGTGTATTATCCATGAAAAAAAGTCAAATAGGGATTGATATCACCGATAAATTAATCACTCGAAGTATATGGCAAAATCAGCGAATATTAAATAATTGAAACACCGAATCACCATACAAAATTTAATCAACGACAAGTAGATAGATGTCATTATAGAATATGACCTATGTTAGTAAACTGATTATTCAAAATAATCAATAAAAATAGAAAGCTACAACTACAATAGCCATGACAATATTTATGAAAATGTGAGCACAAAGACATTTTTATTCAATCTAATCACTTAAACAAAACGATAATTTTATAAGAACACTAACGACAAGTAACAATAATAGCGAATAACACTGATTTTAGACCCAGCCCGGCCCGACCGTTTCGGCAAGTTGAATGGGGAGGGGGGCGCTGGAACCGGAAGGGTGGGAATCAGTGGTAACCTTAAAAACCCAATTCTGTCTAAGATGAAGTCGAAATTTAGAATCAACTCCTAATATTGAAAAGTTTGTTAATTAATAATTCGTGGACCGATATTTGAAACATGAACATGCCCCCATCAAGTTTCGTGTAAATATGAAATGACACGAATGTACACGAAAATTTTATTTGATTTTAAAATCAAGTATTGATTTTGTGTAAATAAAATTTCACTTCATAAATTTTACAAGATAAAACAATACTGTTCATATCCGTGAAGAGAGGCACCCATGCCAAATGAGTGAGCTTTTGGAAAATCCTCTGCTGAAGTTTTATAGTTGGGAATGGGAGGAAAATCTGAATCTATTCGATGTGGGGATTAAAGTTCCCACACACCTTAATCCAGTTTAAAAAATAATATATATACACCGGAACACTAAAATGACAACAATGTTGGTTGGTGGAGTGGTTAGATTGAATGCAACAACATACATTATTGTTTGTAACGGTGGTTGTAATGATATTATTCTATATATTCTGGTATTTTCGCGTACATAAATGCCAGACACGAAAATGATATGAAAACTTTTTATGTCTAATATATGGTACACAAACACGACACGAAACACGAAAACTCCTAAACCAAACATGATTTTTTCGTATCGTGTTTTCGTGTAAAATTGTCAGGTCTACCTACCAACGAAAAAATTGAGGCATTTTGTGTATTTTTACATAAGGCAATTGTCAAAAATTATGCACATGCGGCTTGTGTGAGTATTTTAGCGCAAAAACGACATGATGCGTATTTTAGCTAACCGTCGATGGTGTTTAAGAAAATATGAGAATAGAGAGATTATTATAGTGGAATAATAATGTAAGAAGATTCTTTCGGCAAAATACTTCATATGTTTAAATTGATGGGAAATACATTTGATTACCTAAGACCACCGGGAATGGTCAGAAAAATAAAATCTTAAGTTCTATTGTTGTCACCGGGTTGAACTAGGGGATGCCCGAGGGTGCGCCATACCGGGCGGGGTTTGTGAGCTTGGAGCATCACAAGGAACCAAGAAGCACACAAGGCGAGCCAAACGCGAGCGCGTGAGGTAAGCAACGGGGGTAGCCCAAGTACTCACCTGGGTTTGCAGGGCAAGCGCCAAGGAGATTCGAGATGCACGGGCATGCGCACACGCAAGGCGAAGCGTGGAGGAGGAATCGAGTGGCAGGCAGCGGCAAAGCGCGTGCAAGAAGGAAGGTAGTCGAGGCTACGAACATGGAGCGAAAAGCCTAGTCCGAGGACGTGCGCGTAGCACGGGCGCGAGGATGCTATGCTGAGGCAACAAGCGCGCGCGGGGCACGAGCATGAGCAAGCGAGGCAAAGGCGCGGATGTTCTAAAGCCTATAGCACGATTGGTGGGTTGGAGCGCGGAGCGCGTAGAAAATCATCAAGGCTTGGAGTCCGGGGACATCCAAGCGAAGGTCAAGGAGCATCAGCAAACATGGCGTGAGCGTGGCACTTGGGAAGTGAATCCTCACATGCGGGCAGCCAAACGCGCTTGAAAAGCGCGAGGTGGGGTTGTGGCTATGAGGGCGCATGCTAGACATTGCCCGAGAAACACATAGGTTCGCATTGGAGGCACGCGTGGGCGGGCAATGCCTAGGAACTGGAGGCACAAATGTTTGGGAAGCCAAGACACATGCGTGTGGGTCAGCAAGGGCTGAGAACGAGTCAAGAGAGGTTGCTGATCGTGTGGGAACGGTTAGGCAAGCTCTCCTTGAAAATAGGATTCGGTTATGGAACGGGTCCGTAACCGAATCATGGAAAATTTGGGTTGGTCAAAATTGTTCTCCTTAAAAAAAGGGATCGGTTATACTTGTCCTTAAAAGTAGGGATCGGTTATGCTTGTCCTTAAAAATAGGAGTCGGTTATGGAACGGATCCATAACCGAACGGAGGTGGCATGAGTGGGCTGACCGGGTCAAGCCCCACTAATGCATGCTTCTCCATCATGTGCATTCGGTTTTGGGGGAAAAACCGAATCAGCCAACATGTTCCCCACGTTCTGGTCAAGGATGACCAAGTCTATAACCGTTTGGTTCGGTTATAGCCCATGCGTGATTAATATAAGGCACTAGAGAGTGACCTTAGTGGGGAGAGTGGGCATTCGGTTTTGCCCCACTCGTCACAACCAAAGGAGAATTAGAGGTGTAGTGGGGATCATGGATTCCCACGAAGTGCATGTAGTGGAGGCTCACAACATGTATAAATAGGGGTGCACCTCCAACTTGTGGAAAAGGCGCGTCACCATTAGGATAGAGTTTCTATTGGTCCTTGTGTTTGTTTCCTTCCTTCCTCCACCCCTTTAGGGATTACAATTCTATTGTTTATGGTAATAAAAGAGTTCAATTCCGCCAACGTTGTTATTGTGTGCGTTTTCGTTTGTGTTTGTTTACTCTACGGGAAACCGAGGGAGTTGTACGGTTGTGTTGCTGTTTTCGGTCTTTCCCTGCGGGGATAGAGCATTTGGCCGGGCCAAAGCTCGAAAGAGTCGAAATTTGAGAGTCTCTAAAGGACTCCTAACATAACCGGTGATAAGCTGGTATCAGAGCTGAGTTTGGCGACTCGGGACAACAACGTGGACACGCGACATCATGGGGATGGTGCGTTGGGGTGTAGGAGGAAACACAACAAGTTTGTTGTTCGTGGAGATGCGGCTCAAAAGACACATCGCGGGGGGCGTTGGTGTGCTTGGGGGCATCTCACAATCTCTCGCACGAGGCATTGGCCACTTCTCATGGTCTTAGGGTAGACAAAAGGAGAGGGCGTGTGGTGATTGGTGGCAGCAAAGACGCGCGAATAACGGGGGCTATTCGGGAGAACGTTGAGATCGATGCGTGGAGGGGAATGTATCGATTTCTCGTGAAACCTATGGATGATTTCACCATCATCCTTTGGTTGGAGTTCTTGCACGGGGCAAGGGCTGTGATGTTACCGACTATTGGGAGAGTTCTAGTGCAAGGTGAAAATCTGGTTGCTTATGGGAGTTATGAGCATCGTTCTACTGAGAGGAGGGATGCCATGCATGAACGGGAGCTGACCAAAGTCGTGTATTGCCTAGAGACTCCAGGAGTCTACTTGTTGGGAGGGCGTTTTGAGGTGTATATGGACAACACGGTTTGTAGTTGTTTCGAGAACACTAATAATCTAACGCTGAAGCAAACAAGATGGCATGAGTACTTGACCGAAGCTGAGTTTGTGTTCAAGTGTAAGCCTTGGAGGCTTATCGAGGTTGCTGACGCGATTAGTAGGGGGATACCGAAGACGCAGGGGAGGAGGCAACCTTGGAGATCGTCATGGGAGTCCGGGGGGACAACTTTGACAAAATTAGAAGAGCTACACAAGTTGACGCTGATTGCACGTGTACTAGTTCGCATATTAAGGAAGGTTTGACGAAACGCTTCCGAAAAGATGATGGGATCATCTGGGCCAAACGGAATAGGCCCGTGCCAAAGTCAAGGGACTTGAGACGCATGTTTTTGCAATACGTGCACAACACGCGGTACGCTGGTCATCCGAGTGCGGAGAGAACTGCAGCTTTGTTGGGGAGCTACTTCTGGCCGAACATGGAGAAGCATGTGGAGGCCTATGTAAGGGATGATTGTGTCAACCTTGAAGAGGCAACGATGAGGTTGCCAATCTAAGGTCCAAGAGAGGACTTGGACAGCGCGGGTTTGAGGAGAAACCTATGGAGACGAGCGTGCCCTCAACACTTGTTCAAGGGAACACGCGCCAAGGTGTTGAATCGGAGGAGAGAGCGCATATGGGTCGAAGGTGACCAGGAGATGGTGGCTGAGATGTGTATGTACACAAAGCACCGGAGACGTCGAGGGACTACGAGAGAGGATGACACCCAACTCAAGGAGGGGTACTTGAGGGGGCTCAAGAGGGGTGGTTCTCTGGTCTACGATTGTTGCGGGGAGGCGCAACGAGACCTTTGTTGGATAAGGTCTGAACGGTTTGAGGCGGTGATCTTCCAAATCTGTTCTTCGTCGAGGACGACGAATGGGTTGAGTGGGGGAGATTTATCACCGGGTTGAACTCGGGGATGCCCGAGGGTGCGCCATACCGGGCGGGGTTCGTGAGCTTGGAGCATCACAAGGAACCAAGAAGCACACAAGGCGAGCCAAACGCGAGCACGTGAGGTAAGCAACGGGGGTAGCACAAGTACTCCCCTGGGTTTGCAGGGCAAGCGCCAAGGAGATTCGAGATGCACGGGCATGCGCACACGCAATGCGAAGCGTGGAGGAGGAATTGAGTGGCAGGAAGTGGCAAAGCGCGTGCAAGAAGGCAAGTAGTTGAGGCTACGAACATGGAGCGAAAAGCCTTGTCCGAGGACGTGCGCGTAGCACGGGCGCGAGGAGGCTATGCTGAGGCAACATGCGCGCGCGGGGCGCGAGCATGAGCAAGCGAGGCAAAGGCGCAGATATTCTAAAGCCTATAACACGATTGGTGGCTTGGAGTGCGGGGCGCGTAGAAAAGCACCAAGGCTTCGAGTCCGGGGACATCCAAGTGAAGGTCAAGGAGCATCAGCAAACATGGCGTGAGCGTGGCACTTGGGAAGTGCATCATCACATGCGGGCAGCCAAACGCGCTTGAAAAGCGCGAGGTGGGGCTGTGGCTATGAGGGCGCGTGCTAGACATTGCTCGAGCAACACATAGGTGCGCATTGGAGGCGCGCGTGGGCGGGCAATGCCTAGGAACTGGAGGCGTTGATGTTTGGGAAGCCAAGACACAAGCGTGTGGGTCAGGAAGGGTTGAGAACGAGTCAAGAGAGGTTGTTGATCGTGTGGGAACGGTTAGGCAAGTTCTCCTTGAAAATATGATTCGGTTATGGAACGGGTCCGTAACCGAATCGGGAAAAATTTGGGTTGGTCAAAATTGTTCTCCTTAAAAATATGGATCGGTTATACTTGTCCTTAAAAGTAGGGATCGGTTATGCTTGTCCTTAAAAATAGGAGTCGGTTATAGAACGGGTCCATAACCGAACGGAGGTGGCATGAGTGGGCTGACCGGGTCAAGCCCCACTAATGCATGCTTCTCCATCATGTGCATTCGGTTTTGGGGGAAAAACCGAATCAGCCAACATGTTCCCCACGTTCTGGTCAAGGATGACCAAGTCTATAACCGTTTGGTTCGGTTATAGCCCATGCGTGATTAATATAAGGCACTAGAGAGTGACCTTAGTGGGGAGAGTGGGCATTCGGTTTTGCCCCACTCGTCACAACCAAAGGAGAATTAGAGGTGTAGTGGGGATCATGGATTCCCACGAAATGCATGTAGTGGAGGCTCACAACATGTATAAATAGGGGTGCACCTCCAACTTGTGGAAAAGGCGCGTCACCATTAGGATAGAGTTTTTATTGGTCCTTGTGTTTGTTTCCTTCCTTCCTCCACCCATTTAGGGATTGTAATTCTATTGTTTATGGGAATAAAAGAGTTCAATTCCGCCAACGTTGATATTGTGTGCGTTTTCGTTTGTGCTTGTTTACTCTACGGGAAACCGAGGGAGTTGTACGGTTGTGTTGGTGTTTTCGGTCTTTCCCTGCGGGGATAGAGCGTTTGGCCGGGCCAAAGCTCGAAAAAGTCGAAATTTAAGAGTCTCTAAAGGACTCCTAACATAACCGGTGACAACTGTCTCATATGGAGTATGACAAAAAAAAGGATGAACCATCGCACCACGCACATATCGTGGGTTGCTAGGTAATTATTATTATTTTTTAGTTTGGTGGATCTCACTTTGTTTGTGTAAGAAATATATTTAGGAGTTAGATGGAAGGAATAAAAAAATTATTGTTTTCAATTAGGATATTTTAGAAATTAAAAAGAAAAATTAAAAAATTCATCAGAATTTTATCTTCTAATGATCTACACGGATGTATAGACATCCATTTTGCAACGTAAGTATTATATTTTCGAGATATTTGATTTTCAATGGTTAACTTCATGGGGGCAATTATCAAGTTTGAAGTGATTATATTCTAATCTTCTACTTTTGCAACAGTTACCTTCTGAACATTCTCAAAGATTTTTTTCCTTTTCATCTTTTTGTAGTTTTTATTCTCACGACTTTAACTTTTCCATGAATTATATTCTCAACTTTCCTTTTGCAAAGAATTTATTCTCTAATTTCATTTTTCTAGAGATTTTATTCTCAATTTTCTATTTTCTAGAGATTTTATTCTATTCTTCATCTTTTGTAGAGATGTTCTCATCTTTTACTTTTTCGAAGAATATATTCTTTGCTTTCTCTATTCTAAATTGTCGTTTTTCCAACAACTCTATTTCTCAAACTCTATATATACACATTCATTTAGTTGTATCCCTACACCTCTTCAAAAGCACTCATCTCTCTCAATTTTTCATTTTCTAATATTGATATTGCTTTGATTTACTTGACATCGACTCTTCCAACAATCATTTCTAAAAAGCTACAAATGAAAAACATTATTAGCAAATTTTATTAATAATTCATACATAAAATATATAAAATGGTGTATATATTTGTACAAACATAACAAATAAGTTATTGGAAAAAGAAAAATTGATTTTACATCGTAATCCTTATGTCTACTGAAAAAAATAACATGGAAGAGAAAAAAAACATAGAAAATCTTTATTAAAAAATCTCAATGGTGGATGATTTAGTTAAATGTTTTTGAGTCATGAGTTTATCCGTAGTCATTACATTAAGGTTTGAATATTTTATTTTTTTGATTTAGCAATTATTTTTATTATCCGTAATGGGAAAATTCGAAAATTGTGACTTGAAGTGGTTGTTACGGAAAATATTCTCCTTATTTAAAATTGTAGTTTAATTATTTTTTCGACAACTTTTACATTTTCCAAGTAAAATTTATCATTCTTATATATTATACTATTTATCTTCTTTTAAGGTTAATTTAGCTATTTCGTCATAATTCATTTTTTGTCTCTTCCAGTTTTTTATCTAAATTTGAGACATTTATTTCATCTAATATTCATCAAATCAACGCACATCGCTAAAACATAAAAAATGGATATAAAATAAGGTTTCGTTATGTAGATGGAATTTTAAAGAAAACAAATTCAAAGAAAAAAGAGAAAATAATAGAAATTTTATATTTGAAATGTAAGCTTAAATTACATAGGATAAGAGAGAATAAAGAGAGAAATGTAAGCTTAAATTTTATATTCGAATATCGCGTGTGTCTCTAGTCCCTTTCGGGTACGGGTCGGGTATATGATAAATAATATATCAGGGCAAAAATATGATATATATATAAAATATGATAAATAATATATATAAGAAATATGATGTATGATATGTAAAAATATATAATATATAAAAATATGATAAATAATATAAAACAATATAATATAATATATCTTAGCGGGTATACGGGTACGAGTGATGCATATACATGTACCCGACCCGTTTATAAACCGGGTAAACAAGTGCGAGCATAAGGGTATAAATTTTTAAACGGGTTTGATATTTTTTACCCGTTTACGACCGGGGGGGTGACCGGGTATTACCCGTCCCGTTTACACCCCTAGTGGGACCCCTATTGGTCAAGAGGTAACAAAAGAGGTGGGTCCCACAAGTCCGAAGTTTGTAGTTTGGCCGGTGTCCAAAAGGCGGTGGTCCAGTGAGTTTCAGGTCATAAAAAAAGAATAGAAAAGAAAATAAATTTGTGGCTAAGGGCTTATTTATGCTAAGACAATTAAAATTTGAATTTTGAAGTCAAATAAAAATTAGTGGAAAATTAAACAAACAAAATTTATATTTTGTCTTCAATAAGTTTTTGTTGTTTGTGTTTATTAGTGGAATATATTAGCAAAGTAAATAATTTGATTATGATTTCTTAAATAATATTAAGTTTCGAATGACAGAGTCTGATTCTTCATATGTCGATTTTTGCACATTAACTTTTAAATAATAGACATTAATGGTGTTTTGGATAGGATAGAAAATCAAAACCGATCAAAATTCGATCATGCATTTTCAACTCTACGAGAATAACGATTTCTTATACCTCCATTTTTGCATACTTTCCTTATCCAATTATATATATTAAAATATTAAATTGTTAACGATA
The DNA here is from genome assembly GCA_963682175.1 of Triglochin maritima. Taxonomy (NCBI): domain Eukaryota; kingdom Viridiplantae; phylum Streptophyta; class Magnoliopsida; order Alismatales; family Juncaginaceae; genus Triglochin; species Triglochin maritima. Next base: position 12,134,793 of record OY821785.1, read on the forward strand.
AAAAAGTATTATATTATTTTGTTTTTGTAGTGAAAGCTGAGAGAGATGTACAACAACTAAATGGATATGAGATAATCGAACAAAAAGGTAAAGGGAGTGCTGAGAAGGAAGAGATGAGAGGGGTAGAGGAAGCGATGGCGGGGGAATCGATGATGGTAGAGTTAAGGTTGCAAGTAAAATGGAGAGAGTTCTGTGTAGGTAATTAAAAAATCTTAATGGAGGCAGTGATAAGTGAAAGGGAAGAGGTGACCGAGGAATAAGTTTTGGTAAAGTTGAGGTTGAGAGTTACAGGTTGAGAGTTATATTTTGGTAAAATCCTAATAGAGTTAAAATGAGGAGAGTTCTGTGGAGGGAAATGATCAGAATGACGGTTGGGTGTAAGTCGTTAGAAAAAAAAAGATTTTATAAGCGATCATGGGGTGGCTTCCGCAGAAAATTTGCTAATGTATGAAATATTATGCGAACATGTGTCATTATATTGTAATGTTTGCTTAGATTATTATAGGTTGTAATCACTCTATAATAAAATTATGGAAATAATCCAATAACACATATTTTAAGGTAATTAGATTACGAAATATATGATTGTAATTGAATTACATTACATTGTATTTAAACATTTTTTATTTAATCAATCGTTGTTATGTAATTAATATTTAACCACAATTATGGGAGAAGTACATTAGAACTCCAGTGGCCACTTTGACATTTACAGAAACTATGAATTTATTAAAATAAAATATATTATAATTCGTGTGGTGATTTCGGTACTAAATTCATGGAAATATTAATTGATTACATAAAATTAAATTCCATAAAATCTAATTAGGACAAACCAAATATGATCTAAAAAGAAAATTTAAACTGGAATTAAGATTCAATGAATCCTTATATTAACACTTCCGATTCCACATAGTCTTGACTCCCCTTTTGCATACTAATTTTTAACAAACAAAGACTAAAAGAAAATTTAGACAAGATTGGACCTTAGTAGATGTCCAACCCACTACTAGTTAAGTGCTTGTTTTCCCAAAACTCGGCACCCAAAAGTCAACGACGTGACATTGTTTTCTCAGAAAATAAAACCTAATTTTTGAAAATTCACGCTACATCCGAAAAATTGAGGAAGTGCGTTTTTCAATTTTTGGAGTGGAAAACTCTATTGTTCGGACAAAATAACATGCAAAATTACAATTTCTACCACCAAAATATGACTGTAGTACCCCCGACGTTGCCTTTTATTATCATTACCTACCCTTAATAACATGTAAAACCTACCCCAACAAAAGCCGTCTTCTTCCCGAAATTGCAATTCTTCCTTGTCGTCTTTCACCACGATACACCCTTCCTCCCCAAATCACTACTGAACAGTTGGATTACGATGAAACGCAGCAGAAAAATAACATAGAAATGATTTTTAAATTCATCAACCACCTAAGATCCATACACATGATAATAATGAGGAAAACTAACGTACAACGATTTATACCTTTGATGTTTACCTTTCTTTTGCTCACGGAGGAGGTGCAGAGAATCCCAAGTGTGATTCCTCTACTTGGGACACACGAACCACGGACTAAACTCCACCAACACGTTAGCTAGAACGAGAGGAGTGGAGGAAAAACTTTCTTCCTTGGTGGAGAGAGAGAGGGGACGACAAAAAGGGGATGATGGCTAGGGTTAGGAAAAACTAGGTTTACATCCTTTTCTCCTCTTATTTATAAGTCTCTCCAAAGCTCACTAAAACCAGATTGTTAATCAAACCACCAATTTGACCATTATTCGAACTACAATGTTAGACCCTAACCTTGTTTTGCACTAATCCCGTGATTAGTGGGTTTTGCATGGGCAAGGGCTCGTGCACAGTGTTGTGCATAGGGAAGGGGAGGAGAATAGTGATAGGTGATGGGTTAGGGTGGCTGTGATGATGGGTTTTGAGAGAAAAACGTTTCTCTCCATCTTTCCTTCCTAATGTTCTTTCACTCAACTTCACTCTCTCACATTCTTCTTCTCTTCCGGCGACCAGAGGTGGTGGAGGAAACTCCGGCGCGTGGAGGCAAGCGTGGAGTCGAGGAGGCGAGCGTGAGGTGTACGTGATCGGAGGGTGCTGTCGGGCGTAGACGTTGAGCGGATCTACGATGCACTCCGTCGTCTCTTCGAGGTATGCCGGCTTCTAGTATGATTTTATTGTTCCCCACGTTGGTGGGAAGTTGTGGTCGGTCGTGGGAGGTCGGAGACCTCGCCGGCGACGATAAAAGGCGTAAAATCCTTGGATGGCGCAAGGTTGCTGTCGACCAACGGTCGACCGGTGCTTTCGGACGGTCGACCGGTTTTACCTTTTTGGCCCGACTTTAACCAACATCGGTCAAACGATGCCATTGTGGCGGTCGACCGGTTGCTTATGTGCTGGTGAGTTGGAGGTCTACTGTCGGTTTTCGGTCGACTGTCCCTTGTTTTGGGGTCGACCGGAACTTAAGTGTACTTGATATTTATGCATGTTGTTCGACCGATTTATGTATATTGTTCGACCGTTATATGACGTAGACTATTAGGATGACCATGATAGTTTTCGGTCGGCCGGGACCCCTGAGTCGGTCGACCGAATAGACTTGTTGATTTTGACCAACTCCGGATTTTGACCTCGTGTTCGGTCGTCCGGTTTTAGATTGTTGTTCGACCGTCTGGACTTAAGTGACGCGCAGAAGAGTTCGACCGTTGTAGACTTTTGTTCGACCGAACCTATTGGGGACGGTCGATCGGTTAGGCTTTTTTGGTCGACCGTTTGTGCGCAGAAATGAATTCCTGGTCTTTGTGTTTGTGTCAACTCTGTCCACGGAAACCCGTGTCGTCGCTTAGAGTGTGAGCCAGGAGGTGACGGCAGGCATGTGCTCGTGCCGCCCAGGGACCGCCGTGTGGAAGAGTGTGGACGCTTGGGTCGCACCACCTCCGTGTTGGACCGTGGTGTGACGTGTTGTTTCCTTACTCTCTGTTGAGTAGCAGACCTAAGGGATCGTGGATCCCAATGCATGTGACGCATGGCTCGTGGAGCATGATGACCCTGCAGACTACGGTCTGGACTCGTCCGATGTTGTGCCAGACGTATGCAGTACCGCCGAGGTTGTGCCGGCGATGCCGCCGAGGTTTATGCCGGTGATGATGGTGCCGACGATGTTCCAGCTTATGGTTGTGGCGTCCGATGTTGTGTCGGACGTATGTTGTACCGCCGATGTTGTGCCGGCGATGCCGCTGATGTTGTGCAAGCGATGATCCCCGATTGGGCACCTATCTTGGGATGTTGACCGGCCGGGCTAGGGCTCCGTCGAAGGTGGTGTAGACCACGTGGTTCTTTGCGCGGAAGTGCGGATGCTCCTCACCGATCCCTTAGGCTCGTGTAGTCGTGTGGGGGGGGGGGACGCGTCGCGTACTGTCCGTAAGACTGTCTGTGCCTACGGTAGGTTTCCGAGGGAGACCCGTTGTTGTTGCTGGACTGATGTCCTTGTGGACCCTGTTGAGGGTCGTTGTTGTTGTTGTTGGACTGAGGTCCCGTTTACCCTTGGAGGGATTTGATGAATTGCAGATATGATATGACATGCTACTAGTATGATAGGTTCATTTACCGTACTATTGAATGCATATAGGTGAGATTGACATACAAGGTTTCCTAATGGGAAACTCAGGCATGGTTGTTTGATTTATGTTTCAGGACCGCAGTAGGTTCTGTCAGGTGGTGACAACGGGCACACACATTTTGGGGTCATGATCCTCATCGAACGGAGGTCGTCGTGATTGTTTTACCAGTCTTTTCATTGTATTGTTGTAATCACGTCTTTTGACAAACTCTGTTGTATTATTGGTGCACCGACTGTTGATTTATCTGAGTAACATTCCCGTTGATGAGTTTATTCTGATAATCTCTTGATTGTTTAAATTTTTAAGTTTCCGTTGTTTCGGGATGTTACATACAACATGTAACCTTTTATCACTAAAATCGGACCATTAATCAAACAACCAATTTGAACATTAATCGAACCACAACATGTAATCTTTTATCACTAAAACTAGACCATTAATCAAACAACTAATCTGGCCATTAATCGACCGACAAGATGTAACATTTTAGCTCTAAAATTGGACCATTAATAAAACAACCAATAGGATTTTAACCAAACCAGAAGATGTAACATTTTATCACTAAAATCAGACCATTAATCAAACAACCATTCTGATTTTAAGCAAAAAATATGGGACTTGGTAGGTTTTCATTAGACTATCATTTTGTTTTCGTAATGTATAATTCATAGGGGGAAAAATCAAACAACCATTTCATGTAAATATCGAAGAGAAAGTTACTTCAACCAGTTTTACCGGCTATGGGGACAACACCATCCACCACCTCCTCCACAACGGGTGGAGCCTTCTCTTTGCCTTCAAACAACCTCATGAGGGTGTGTAGTTTCTCGTTGCCGCATAAGATCATCTTGTTTAGGGTTTTTTTGGCTATTGGAAGGGGAGACAGTGGGGTTGAGAGAAGGAGAGGGAAGTGGCGCGATTGTTCCTTCATATGGTTGTGGCTTTGGAGGGAAGGGGTAATACGGTCTTTCGCCTTTGAAAAGACGTCCCAAAATTGAACACTGGCTGCCAAACAACCCCAAAAAGTCACTCAAAATTCAAAGCCGCCCAAAAATGCCTAAAAAATGGTGCCACCAACGTTTCTAAAAAAACTGTTTCAGATTCTGGGCATCCAAACCCTTTGATTTTTTGATCAAACTAATTTTTGGTAGAGTTGATAAAATTGGAAATTCTGAGTCAGATCATGTCACTATAGAGAAAATAAGTAGCAATTACGGTAGAAGAATAATTAGGCTTAAATCACGTTTCTAACTTAGGTGGGGAATTATGAAAATTCAAATTAGAAAGACACTAATGCCAGACGTGGACAATCTTAACTCTTTTTTGTTTTTTGATATCTACTCTAACTTAACCTGATTAAAATCCCAAATATGCAATACACATGATGAGATTACTTGAGTAGTCAAGAGTCAAGGCAAAATTACTTGCATTTAAACGTCAAAGATTTCAACGTTCTATGGTCTTACAACCCCTACATATCAACGTGTAAAGACGATCCCATTGCTTCACAATTTTTTTTTATTCCAATCATTCTTAGTTTTATCAATTTATGCTTCACTCAATTTATGCTTCACTCAATTTATTTATTCAACTAATATTACTTTTATCTTCAAAATTAATTTTTTTAATTTGAGATTTGAGAATTGTTTGGATTAGTAATGGGTTTGATATGTACCTAGTTCGATTTCAACTAACATTATTTTTTTATACAATTGCAAAATGTCTAACTCACATGAGCCTCACCGTCCTATTGACCATTGAGTGTTAGTAGTATAGAAGAATTATGGGTTATCTTAAATTCACGATAATGTAAGTGTTTAATTTGATTGAATTTTAAATTTAGGTGTATCGTTCCATCTTAGATTTTAACAAATTAATTTTTTTCCAAAAACAATTTATGATCTTAAGAGTATCGAGCACAACATTCAGTTTAACACATTGACAGTGCAGGATGAGAGAGTATGGGGGTTGCTATAGGTGGTTGGATTTGATACAGTTTCGCATTTGACCCGATTGTTACTAGATTGGATTTTGATCTGTGTTGTGGTTGAGAGACGGAGGTCGGAGACTCATAGTTTTTGTCGTTTTTAGGCCTTAATACATGTTAATTTTCATGATTAATCAAATTAACCTTAATTAATCCACATAATCAATCAAAGTGGAGAAACATGATTACATGCAATGCACATATACTTGCAAATCATCTTAATAGGTTGATCAAGATCATCAAGGGAAGAAGCATTGGGAACAATACTAAGGATTGAAACAAAACTTTGGATAAAGACTTGTAATTTTCCATTTATTGAGTCCATAGGATCAAATATGAACTTGAGCACTAGGATTCTGTCTCAACCATGTTCGGTCAACCGAACACCTCATGGATGACTGAAATCATTTTATCAGTAGTCGTAGAATCCTCACTGGAAGTACCCTCCCAGATGACCGATTGACATTCGGTCGACTAAATCCCCTTGGACTGATTTTGGATTTTACGCCAATGGTCACACATGTATTTGGTCTTAAAGCCACTTGTCTGGTCCATTTTTGGATGACCGATCTCCTTTCGGTCAACCATTTACTTCTTGGTTTTAGTGAGTAACGACACTTTTCATGTGTCAATATAGACGTTGGACTCACAACGGAAATTTGATTTCCAACCATTGGCGCTAAAAGACAACTGCTGCTCCAGATGATTGAATAGGTCCCGGACGACCTAAATCTTCTAACAGAGTCGATTGAATCCTTACAGTTATTTTGGATCGGCCAACCGAACCCAGTTCGGTCAACCAAAGTTAAATCAAAGGAAATTCAACAAGTAATCGACCTTGGATATAAGATAAGATTGGAAGTTGGTGGTCGGTTATCCAACCTTTGTAACCGAAATATTAATTTTGACGAAGTCAATTCCTTATTTCTGCAGATTTCTGCCCGAGCTTAAATGGAATCTTGTCTCTCATTGGTCCAAATCTCAAACTCTCCCATTTCTTCACACTCAAAGCTTAATCTTCACCACTTGTGTATCAATTCCAATCTTATATCAAAGTGTACTTTAGTCTAGAGTATTAGTGAGTGATTCCAACTTCAAAATCCAAGAATCACCAAAGCATTGTAAAGCTTCGTGGAAGCTCCCTCTTAGGTTGTAAGAGGAGAAAATCGAGCAAAGTGAGGGTGTTCGCAAAGGCTCGTGGTTTAGAGGTGTTAATCTTGGCCCGGAATGGAGATCGGATAGTGAACGGGTAAGGATCAGATGATCGATCACAACTCGAGCAGAGGAATAGATCACTGTGGTTGTGATCGAACTTCTATTAAAATCTTTGGAGTCTATTTTCTGGTTTGCATTCTTCTATCTCTTTACTTTATTTAAATTCCGCATTGAGTTTTTGATTATAGGGCATTGATACTAATGGTTTTCATTTCAGGTACAAGAAGATGACGAGCGCTTTGCAAGATGTTGGTTTTCTAACTGGTGTCCCATCGACAGACTAGCCATTTGTGCCACCTTAGATCACGATTGGTGTGAGGTTTGCATGAACATGTTGGGTGTTGACAAAGAGCAGGCCATGCCTGCAGTGAATGGTGAATATGTGATGTTTTAGTGGTTGCAACATAATTACCATGTCGTGGCACTAGATATGACAGATGAGCAAGTCTTGCAGCACACTATAGCATATATCTTGTTTCAGTTAGATTCTGGAATCCTTGGAGATAAAAGTGGTAAAAAAGTTCATCTCAGATACTTTGCTTCTTCTGGAGGATCTCACCATATGTCATAACTACAACTAGGAATTTACGCCATTCACAATTTTATACACTTATTTGGACTAAACTTGTTTCAAGAAAGGAAACCAACTACTGGCTTCTTGACATTGTTGCAGATTTGGTGTTGGGACCATCTTCATATTGGATGACTATTAGCAAGTCCATGTCAGCAACTCCCAGATGATGTTTTACTTCCATTAGATTCTCGTTGGAGGACTCCTTGGTCATGGCTTGATAATGTGAAAACGTTTCAAGTGGAGTTTTATAGAAATGAGCTATACAATAAAAAAGAACAAGTTTGTTTGACTCCTTATGAGAATGTGGATCTTTTGACTTTACCAGATGTTTATAGATGATGACAGGAGATGTGGATGACTCAGACCTGGCTGGTTTGTTTTAAAGTTGCTGCTATGCACGTACCTGGCAGGGTGATGCACCAATTCGGATTGCAACAACACATTCTAGAAGGAATGTGGATTCACAAGATGAAAAGGGCACAAGGGAATCCTAACTGGTTACAAGAACAACAATTATATATTCATGCTTAGTCACGTCGGCAAGATTTTCTATAAAGTCAGGCATCATTACTGTCAGAGGACACACTTCAGATCATACATCATTATATGCAGTGGTATTGGCAAATAACGTTCGATGGTTGACGAAAAAGGTTGATATCCCGGAGCACTGACCTATAGGCCTCAAGCAACTAGAGATCATTATATGGTAATATAATAGTCTTTTAAGTTTAAATTGAAATTTTCATTTGATAATTCTAATCATACATGTATTGCGGTGTTATAGCTTCAAGGCTTGCATGGTTTACATGAAGACATCCATGTTCTTGAAGGCATCCATGTTATTGGGTAGAAATCCATACATATTCTCTCCTATAATCTTTGGTAGTCAAGAATTCTCATACGATTAACGCAATTTGAATATTCGCATGGAGATTATTGCACACCACCAACACATGTGACCATGGAATGTGTTGCACATCTATGAACCCACATGAGCATGTTAGTTGATTGACATCATTTCATGCTTACATTTGTATCTTATATCCATTATCTTTCACCTAAACAATGCTACGTAACGAGCTTTATTTTTGAATTTTCAGAAATAAATAGGTTTGAAGAGAAGAGGCGTGAAAGGACCTACAAGCAGGAAAAAAAATTGAGTTGAGAGACTAGAGGACTAAGATGCAAGATCGAAGGACCTGAATGCAAGATAGAAGGAACAATGAGCAAACAAGAATACTCCACACCATCATGGGGAGTATTTTGGCAATTCTATTCGGGTCGGAGCTCCAACAAGCGAAGTAGATGCATCAAAGACCAACAAATATATCCAGAAAAGCCCCGAAGAAAATCCAGAGCTATTCGAACACTGTAGACCGATAATTAGCGGTCCAAGACCGCTAATTGGCGGTCTCTTTTGGTCAGGATCTGTTAAGATTTATGTGGGGGATGTATTAGAGTGTGTTTAGTCTATTTGTGATATTTGTTTAGTCCCATACCGGGGGATTGTCCCGGATTACCTTTTTCTATGGCTATAAATAGAACTCTCCCTCCTCTCTTGTACCCCATCTCTCTCTTGGTGGCCATCCTCTCTACAAGGAGTTCAAGCCTTGAAGCAAAAATCCTGGTGGAGAGAGGCTACTTGTAATTGAGTAATAATAGACATTTTTCTTTAGTTATGTTGTTTGTTTCTTAGTTTAATTTCCTTTTCATATGCTTGCATGCTTCTTTTGTTTTATGTCCTTTTAGTTTCTTTAATATTTCTTGCTTGCTTAGTTTAGTTTCATTTAAGTAGAATGTTTCATTTTAATGTAGGTTATTGTGTAATGATAAGTGAGTAGTTCCATCCCCATTTGGGGGTGGAAATAATGTGTGATATGATCATGTGGTATATTAGGTGTGTGTTATCTTAATCCATTGAGCCTTATATGATTTCCATAACCATGTAATGAGATTTCACTCTTGTCTTTGATATGCTAATGCTCTTGAATGAAGCTTAGCTTATGCTTAAATTAGTGGACCTATTTTATTGGGAATGGTAAGGTAAGGATATGGATGGAATTGATGAAGGAAATATGATTTGTAGTTGCATGTACTCTTGTTGCATTTACCTTGGTTAATGCCTTGTATGTTTTAATGATAATGTGCTATCTTATTTCATGTGGAGGTATAGTAGGGTCTAATCTTTATACATGAGTTCATTTAGCTTCATTCCAATTATTGTCTTATATGTTTTAATGATAGTGTGTTATCTTAATTCATGTGGAGGCAAAGTTGGATGTAGTTTTATGATTTTCATGCACTACATATTGTGATGAGCTTAATTGAACACACACACACACACATACACATATCTTTGTATTCATACTCTTTTCTCTACCCCCTTTGGGGTTTAGTTTAAATTGCTTATCTTCCATTACCTTTTTGCATTGTAGTGTAGTTTGATCATCAATCCTTTCTCTCCTTTCTTTCCCACTCGCCTTCGCACAAACTAAAGTCGACACACCTCCCTGTGGATCGACCCGTATTTGCCACCGCTTCAACACGGCCGTGCACTTGCGGTTAATTAAAACATATCAATCATTAGTCTTTGCCCCATAAATCTAACTTGATAGCTACAAGATTGGTTACTTTCTACACTGAATATATTATGACTAGACCTTATCACAAAAATCTATGCAACCAAGTGCTATTGGATTGTGAGTTTAGCATAGACCTTTTTAGGATAGGCCATTATCATAGTCTCACATTCGTCTCTTCTAGTTACAAAATATTTATTAAACCGCATGTAAGTCGTCATGACGAGAGGGCAATTTGGTTGGCCACGTACACACTTTAAGACATTGTTAAAGTTTTCTGAAAAGTTTGTTTCATTATACCAAAACGTTGACTGTTATCATGGCTTAATGCACAATACGAAACGTCCTTCTGTTCTTTATTCCATTTGAACCAATTGGGGTGATTAGTCACGATAATTTCATATGTTGGTCGGACGTCTTTTTATCAGGAGTCACACCAACATGCCAAAATATATTTTACGATTCGTAGTTCTTGCACCGATCATGTGTCGCCATATTTACACTCATGTGTCTCAAACAAAATCTGTGAACATGACTTTCTGGGGGGAACAATGTCTTCACAATATTGGTAAGACCCAAAAATCTGTTACTAATGATGCACAATCCATCTTGACCATTATGTCAGGGTTGGTGGTGCAAATATTGGCCGTGAAGCATCTTAAATTTTGATACGATGTCTCATTCACACCTCATACTTTTTCCAATGCTTTCTTCCAGGTGTATCAAGCTTTATCATACTTAATGTATATAAAGTAATTGGTCTTCACTGTCACTTTAATTTTGTGGAGGTGATAGTGTTGTTTCTTTAAATAGAGGTAAGAATCTTATTGGAAATTAAATATGCATCACATTACATATGGTCATGCAAAAGCCCTTCATTAGTGCAGTTGTGTTGAGATATGTATCTCATCACTTGAAAATATTCTTTGTTTTCATTGTAAGATGCATGTATTCTCCAATCACAACATTTCTTCAAACAACAAGCTGTAAATAACTTCTTCCCAGATATATCACTTTGAATTGGACGTCTTATCGCATATGTCAATCTTTTAAATGATTTAGAAAATCTTCTTTCGTAGGAAAAGTTCTATGCAACCAATAACCTTGTCCATCTTCAGAGTTAGTAACTTCATTCTGGGGACCAATTCGGTATTCAACATTCTCAATCATTGAATCTCGAATCCAATTCTCATTAGGATCTTTGTCTGGTAAGTGCCTCAAATCTAATAGTGGTGGCAATGATGGCAAATAATTGCTAATGATGACTTCATATACATTGTATCAGGTTCTCGATATATTCACTACATCTGTCATATGACGAAATATGTTCTGCAACTCTGGAAATGATGTTGGATGTACATCAACAATGTCTATCTCATGACCATTTGTCTCACCACCATCTGTCTCATAACTTTATGCCACTTCAACTCGTCTACCTCGGATTGTAACTCTACTATGCCTTCTTTATAATTACTGAAATCCATTGATGTGTGATGAAATGTCTCAAATACAGAGTTAGGAACTCATGATGAAGGACCTACTTCATATTAGCTACATGTTAGTGACATCGCTTGAAAATAATCAACTAACCTGTATGCAAAGTAGGATAAAATTTGGGTTGTTTCTGAACAAACAATACAACAGTCTTCTCCAAATGAGGATATATAACATCATTTCCGCGTTTTGATCATCAAATACATCAACATAATTATACATTTCATATGATGACCACTTGCATGTTAACATCAAATCAAACACTTCCTTTGGAAAATCACAAACTCGACAAACATTTTTCACACAAATATCATATCGCATTTCACGAGTTACATTCATCATTCGTATGTACGTAACCACCTTCATATTCTAGATTGTCGTTTCTGAATTGGACAATCCCCAAAACAATAGTTCAAAATCTAGATTGTCGTTTTTGAATTGGACAATCCCCCCGACAGCCCCTCGTCGCCGGTGAGGCCTCCGACTGCCCGACGACGAGCCAAAACCCCTCACACGCCTTGTGTGAGCAAAAAAGTGTAACTCGATGCACCACCACTTTTAACGCCTCCGGTAGCCACTACCTCCGGCAACAATCACCATTTCCAGCAGCAAGGAGGGAGATGGGTGAGGGAGAAGGAGAAGTGGGAGAGAGATGTGAGTGTGTGTTTTCTCCATAACACCACGTGGAAACAAACCTTGGCATGGACAACCATTCCTACCTCACTCCTACCCATACCCACCTTACCTCCACCCATTCCTAGCTCATGCCTCCGAAGTCAAAGCCCACTTAACTCTAATCCTACCCGCTAACCATGATCAACCTCTTAACTAAGGGTTAGGATCTAACATCATGAACACTTATAGGTTTAGATACCTAAGTTATCACGATTCAATGAAAACATAAGACCATGTATCATTTTTGCTAAGGTAGGATTAAATTTATTAATAATTTTAATAAACTTACCCACAACACTAATGTGCAATCTCGGACCTGTTTGGCCTCCATATTTCACCTTATGCTTCGGCTGCGCCTCAACAATGTTGATCGACTAGGTACTCGCACACCTCGGCCGCCCAAGCATAATCTCCTAACCTCTCAAAGTCATTTGCTAAAGCTACCATCCAATCTTTGGCTCCAAGATTCCCAGTCACTAACAGGAACCCACAAAGAAGATGCGCTACTAATACTCTAAAGTCCAATTCTTCCTCCAGGTCGGTACCTTGACTTCTGCAATCGGTCTTTCTGATTTCGGATTGATACAATGTAGTCGTTCGCCGTGTTGAAGTACTTATCCTTCAGCGAAGATGCCGTCAAATTACGATTGATCTTCTTTCCATATAGGTTCAAGCCAAGTATATATGCAGTAGCAGACTACATCCTTTGGTTCAAACTTGTGTAGTTTGTCCGAGGGTGAATCCTCTCTGCTCCTTTGAAAACCGACTCATTAAGACCCCCACCAACATGTGACCAACTCAGAAATTGCCACAATCAAGAAATGTCCTGTGTTAATTATCCTGCAAATCCAAATATATTTCTCGATCACCCTGCAAATCCAAATATAAATCATCCAATGTGAAATACAAATCATAATGAGAATTTTGTATTCATAATTAATGAGATAAAATAATGAGAAATTTGCAATGTCGGAAATCATGAGAAATTTGCACTTATTAGAAGCTACGGTAACATATCATTAAAAAACTGAAATTCAAGTATCTTTTGGGACATAAATCCTAAGATTTCTTCACACTCAATAGAACAAAACAAACACCCTTCACCAACCAACCACGACAGCCGGATTTAAATCAAATTATTTTTTCGAAGTGAAAACGTTAATGAAAGTTAGAACATATTATCATAATTAGATCATATTATTATAATGAGTGATTTGGATTCATAATTCATGAGACAAATTAATGGCAGATTTGCAATGTCAGAAATGATGACAAATTTGCAGTTACCAGAAGCTACGGGAACATAAATTTTGATACATTCTCTAAGTATTCCAGTCCAAATTAAAAGGATTTACTAAGTTCATAACAACTACAAGAATCAACTTTCTAAAAGAACATTCACCAATCCACTGCAGGGATAAAGAAATCGTAATCACCAAACGGATTGCCCACAATAAACACGAAAGATTAAAAGTTAAGAGATTAAAAGATTGAAACATAAACATGAAAAATTACAAGATTAAATTGAATTACAGAACACAACTGTAAACATGAAATTCCAAAGTTTAGTCACAAATTCTAGTCTCAACTATATCCAATGTATATTCATTAGTTATTGACGTAAATTTCGTTCCCATAAATTTCAGCATCCCACCTATATTGGCAACCTTACAATCATCCACGTAAAATTTGATAGCATGCACATAATTATTGAAGATTAATTAAGAAACTAAGAGATAGCATACACATATTTAGCATACACATATAATATTAAGAGAATAATAGATTAAAGTGAATCTCAACTTTAAACTGAAATTGAAAATGTTTAAACTGAATCTTAGAACACGACAATTAACACGAAAGATTACAAAATTAAATTAAAAGATTAAAGAAATGTCAACTATAAAAATGTAAGATTAAATTAAAAGATTTAAGTGAATTCCAACTATAATTAAAATCACGAAATATCAATTGAATAGTTCAAATTTCACAGGTAATTGAAATTTCTGAAGCTTTATTCTTTAATAAATCGCCTACATTCAAAAGACAATAACGGGAACATAAATCAAGAGAAATCTGCATTTTTAGAATGTAAGGAACATAAATCCTGAGATTTCTTCCAATACAATAGAACAAACAAAACACCCTGCACCAAACACGATGACCACATTTAAATAATATTATTTTTTCAAATTTCAAACATTTAGCAAATTTAGAATGACAACTTCAATCAAAATGTTATAACCATGAATGTGCAAACTTTAATAAAAATTAAGATCTATGAAGAAATTAAGATCAATGAAATTTATGACCACGAAAGTGCAAATTTCAGTCGCTGAAGTTGTGGATTAAAACCAACTCATAATTTTTAAATTTTTTACAGTTATGTTGCGACCACCGCCACCACAACCAACCCTAAACCCGACCACTACCGCCACCACCTTCTCCATGACCCCCAACATCCTCCCCCCGGCCCCCCAACCCACCAGCTCCACCCACGGCCACCAGTCCACCACCACCACCACCCTCTCCGGCCACGACCCCCCCAACTTGCCCCCCCAACCTCAAACTCCACCGACAGCCATCACCACCACCAACCCTAAATCCGACCACCACCACCACCCTCTCCACAACCACATCACAACCACCACCAATCCCCTTATTTTAGCAAATTTAGATTGAAATTTACGATTTTGTTTGTGTTTTAATTATACTTTGAATGGTTATTTTGATTAATTAGTATAATGTTGTAAATTTGTAAGATTTTGTTAATTTAATAAGCATAATTAGTTCTTAAATTAATTAGTTATATTATCATTTTGTACGTTTACTTAGATTTTGTATATTGAATAAAATTAATTAGTTCTTACATGATTAGTTAGATGTATAAATAATTTTCTTATAATATTGAATTTGTTTGTGAGTTTGTGTTTTGAATTCAATGTGCTTCTATTGGTTTGAAGTGGATTAGTTACACTTTAGTTGGTTAGATTAACCGAAATTGGATTTAGGTAGTGACGTGATCACTACCCATTACATGAGACAATTGGAGAGAATGTGGGTTGGGAGAAGAGGATTAGAGGTGGTGAGTAGAGTTTTGGAATTTAAATTTTGAAGTGCATTCGTTGGAACGAAATGAGGGTTTCATATTTTTATTTATGGAAGAGGTGGTGAGAAGAATTTTAATTTTAATTTGAGAGGGATTTAAGAGTTTGTAATCATAATTATGAATTGGATTCATTGGAACAAATAATATGATATAGAGGGTTTGATTGAAATTTGTATAAGATTAATTGGAATAAAATGAGGGTTTTATTTGTAGTGGTGAGAAGAGTTTGGAGTTTTAAATTTGAATTCGATTTGTTGGAGTAAAATGAGTTTTAAATTTTGAAGTTTAGTTTAAGATGTGTGATTTGTCTCATGTTTCGTTTGGATGTTGTCTATTTGAATGCCAATTTTGATCATTTGGATTCTGATTTGTGGAATTGATTTACGGAATTGTTCGAAAGATATGTGTTTTTTCTTATCAATACAGGTCTTCGAAATTTTTTCCTATTGAAAATATAGGGGAGGTCTCAATATTAAATTTGAATGTGTTCACAGTTTAGTTATATCGAGTTGGATTGAGTGACATCAGTTAGTTGATTGTTAGTTGGCCTGGATTGGTTGATTGTTTGTTGGATCAGTTAGTTGATTGTTAGAATTGTTAATTGATTTAGTTAGATTGATTTGGATGGGTTAATGAGATTGAGTGGAATATTCCTAGTAGTCAGAATTTTTAACATGTTATGTTTAACATGTTTTGTTTTAAATCAATAGAATCATGGCATTAGATAGAAGTTGGATGTATGACAAGAGAATTAGTTAGACATTCACAAAAAATATGATGTCATTCCAGAATCTTGCCTTTGTCCTCCCAACCAATACATTCGCAATGAGAAGATCTTATGCCCATGCAAGAAATGTTGTAACAACAAGTGGGCGACTAGAGGCGACGTCATCGATGATATCGTTGTAAATGACTTTGCTGGTAATTACGAGCAATGAGTGTTTCACGGGGAAAATATTACAAGTTTGAGTGCTCAAGTAGTCACGACAATGACAACAAAACCAACAAAGATTGAGTCAGAAGAGGATGACGTTGACGACATAGAGGGGATGATACACAATGTGGTCGAAGGTGGTAATGTCATAGCTAATTCGTCTAGACTGGATATCACAAAATATGCTCAGAAGTTTCTCGCCTACATGAAGGACGGAGATCAAATGTTGTATCCAGGGTGCAAAACAAAATTAATTAAATTATCCTTCGTCATCAAAGCATTTTACATGAATTGCACAATTAGATGGTCGGACACTTCGTTTGATAGGTGGTTAGCGTATCAAGCCGATTTACTTCTAGAGGGAGTTTGTTTGCCGAATGATGCATATGAGACAAAAAAGTTGGTTATCAACTTGGGGTTTCATTATGAAATATCTATGTTTGCAAGAATCATTGCACGTTGTACTTGAAAGAGAATGAGAATGCCGATTCATGTTCTGTGTGTGACGAATCTCATTGGGTAACTGTGCAAGGGGAGACGAAATAGAAACTGAAAAAATGTTGGAGCCTAAAAAGACAAAAGAATTCCAATAACACTCTTGCGACACTTCCCACTCAAACCAAGGTTACGCGTGTTATATTTCACTGTTGATATTGCCACGTTGATGAGATAGCATGCAGAGTAACAAAAAAAAGATGGGAATTTGCGTCATTCGGTTGATTTTGAATGTTGGGCCAAGTTAGACAACAAACATCCCGCTTTCGCTTTAGAAATAAGACTTGTGAGGTTACGTTTGGCCTTAGCTGGGTTTCAACCATTTAGTCATACACAATACAGTATTTTGCCTGTAATGCTCGTGCCTTATAATCTCCCACTGTGGATGAGCATGAAACACCAGTCTTTCATGATTTTGCTCATCTTTCCCAATCGTGTCATGTGTTGGATATGAGAGAAAGACGAGGAGCACTTCACAAAGTCACCCTAGACAGCCACCCTCCACCAGGCGCACTTCGACCGCCAACTAGCTGTCCCAAACTACTATTCAGTGGTTCAGAAGTCGCGCCTGGAGTGCAGTTTTGGCTCGCCTTGCCCTCCATGCTGATGGCCTTCCATTTCCATCACTAAAACCATACTTTGATTTACGTAATAGGTGGCCACGCATGAAAGAAGAAAATGACTACTTAACACTCAAATACAAAATGGGATTTGCAACATACATTCATCTTTTCTCTCTTCTTTCTACTCACTTACATTCTTCTTCTTCTTCTTCTTCTTCTTTTCTTTTTCTCTTATACTACAAATGGAGAACTCTTGTGCTTATATAGGCACTTACAATGACTCTTCAACTTAACCAAAACATAAACATAACATACACCACATAAAGATGACCATTCAAGGTCATTACAACCTCTACTTAATTTGCACCATAAAACAAGGGCGAAAATCATGGATAAATGAAGAGACTCTTTGTCTCTTCCTTTCCTTCAACCTCTCACATTCCAACTTGTTGAGTCATCAATACCTAGATGACTCACCCTCCATAGCTGATGTGGCTAGTGACTAGGATGCCACCTAGGATTAAGTTCAATTCTCAATACTTCTCTTTGAACTTAATCCTCTTCTATCCACCATCCCAAGTAGGTTGCACATCCTTTTCTGCAACCTTATTGGCAACGCTTTTGTTTGAGCTAAAAGACACACCATGTGAACCTCACTTGTTCATAGGCCACACAAAGAGGGATTGTCTCCATGCATGCCACCGACGCGAACACTTCTTGATAATCTATGTCGGTCCTTTGCTTGTAGCCTTTTGCTACCAAGAGTGCCTTGCATCGCTCGACCTCTCCTTGGGGTGTTGTCTTCTTCTTATACACCCACCTGACACTAGTGGTTTTGTGATGTTTGGGAAGAGAAGCTAGCTCCAAAGTCTCATTTTTTTCTATCGACTGCATCTCCTCATTCATCGTGGCTAGCCTTCTTGCATTTGCCACTGCCACTTCTTTGAACGGGATTCTCTAACCTTGAGCGAAGAGGCAAACCAAGTGTAGCTCACTTGTTCCCTCATATAGATCACGAAGACTCCTTGTCTTCCTCGGTCTCGTCTCTTCATCATCAGATGATACAACTTTGTGCTCGGTGGAATCTGCCATCTCCAATATTTGCTCCTCAATTTCATTGTTTTCTTCGTATTCCTCCTTATGCTCATCATCAACTTGAGCATCCATGACATGATTTGTCACCTCCTCGTGGTTAACAAACAAGGCCATTCCATCACCGCGGTCATCTTCCTCCTCGACAATAAGGTTGGAACTCTCTTCCACCTTCTTCGTCGACCAACACTCACTAGCTATCCATGCTTCCCACAGTTGAAGCACTCAACCTCATTCTTTGATCCACGATCACCATGGCCACAGTTGGAGTTGTCCTCCACCTTCTTTTGCGACCAACACTCTTTCGCAAAGTGGCCACGCTTCCCACACTTGAAGCACTCGACCTCCTTCTTGTTTGGATAGCCACCTCTTTCTCGATCGACATTGCGAGGCTTCTCCTCCTTGAGCGACATCTTCACTTGCATCGCCTCCTCCAACACCTCTCATTTCTTGTTCTTCTTCCTTTGTTCATGTGCCTCCAACGAGCTTGCTAGGTCGTCGACGGTCATCTTCTCGAGGTCCTTGGATTCCTCGATAGCACAGACAACATTTTCAAAGTCTTCGGTGAGAGAACGCAACACCTTTTCCACCACCCTTCCTTCGGTTAGTGCCTCCCCATTTCTCTTCAGTTTGTTCGCCACCACGCGAACCCTCGTCACGAAATCAGCAACACCTTCCTATTCCTTCATTTTCAACGCCTCGAACTTGCCTCGAAGCATTTGGAGGTGAACTTTCTTCACTCGATCAACACCCTTGTAACTCTTCTCAAGGGTATCCCACGCCTCCTTCGACGTCTTGGCTTCAGCGATCTTCTCAAAGCCACTCTCATCCACTGCTTGGAAGAGAAGGAAGAGAGCACTCTTGTCTTTGGCTCTTCTTTCCTTTTGTGCTTTGATTTGTGAGACGGTTGCTACCCCTGTCACGACCTCCTTCTCGAAGCCGCTCTCCACAAGATCCCAAGCATCTGTGCACCAAACAGGGCACACATTTGGATACTCCAATTGTCATAGTTCCTATTTGAAAGGCAAGGCAATGAACATGACCAAACTAAGTCATTCCTGAGCTCCCCATCAGACGAGGCTCTGATACCAGATTTTAGATACGGGAGAAAGACGGGGAGCACTTGACAAAGTCACCCCAGAAAGCCGCCCTCCACCGGGCACACTTCAACCGCCAACTAGCGGTCCCAAACCGCTATTCAGTGGTTTAGAAACCGCGCCTGGTGTGCGGTTTTAGCTCGCCTTGCTCTCCATGCTGAGGGCCTTCCATTTCCATCACTAAAACCATACTTTGTTTTACGTAATAGGTGGCCACGCATGAAAAAAGAAAATGACTACTTAACACTGAAATACAAAACGGGATTTGCAACATACATTCATCTTTTCTCTCTTCTTTCTACTCACTTACATTTTTTCATCTTTTTCTCTCATACTACAAATGGAGAACTCTTGTGCTTATATATGCACTTACAATGACTCTTCAACTTAACCTAAACCTAAACATAACATAGACCACATAAAGATGATCATTCAAGGTCATTACAACCTCTACTTAATTTGCACCATAAAACAAGGACGAAAATCATGGATAAATGGAGAGACTCTTTGTCTCTTCCTTTCGTTCAACTTCTCGCCTTCCAACTTGTTCAGTCATCAATACCTAGATGACTCACCCTCAATAGATGATGTGGCTAGTGACTAGGATGCCACCTAGGATTAAGTTAAATCATCAATAGCAACAAGCTATAAGTTTGTTTGCAACAACTTATTGAAGAGCTGAAAGAACTTTGGGAAGAGGGTTTGGATACTTATGATGTTTAGAGTTAGTAATGTTTCACGTTGTGAGCTGCACTGTTGTGGACAATAAATGACTTTCTTGTGTATGATAATTTGAATGGTTGGATGAATATAGGATATATGGCATGTCCCTAATGTATGGAAGATACTCATTCCATTTATCTAAAGCATAGTGACAAGAATTGCTATTTGGGTCACCATCGGTGGTTAGATAAATATCGTTGTTGGAGGAGAAATAAGAGAAGATTTTGTGGCAAAGAGGAACAAAGTGGTCCACCAGAATACAAATCTAGTGAAGATGTTCTTAAATGTTTGCAAAATTATTCTCTGCGTGTTGGCAATATTTAGAGCAAGAGAAGTATATTTTTTCAGTTATCGTACTGGAATGATCTTTTAGTTCGGCACAATATTGATGTGACGCATACAAAACGGCATGTGTGTGGCAGTTTGTTGAACATTATATTGACACCAAAAGAAAGCAAAGATAATAACCAATCAAAATTTTACTTACAGGAAATGGGTATAAGAAGGGACTTGCATTTGGTTAGTACTAACGACGGCAAGACAATTCACCCACCTTCATCTTTTTGGATGAGCACTGAAGATGATAGATGGGTATTCATGGAACATTTCACGCTAGGTTAGCACGAATAAATGCAATATAAGCTCATTAAAGAGTCACGATCATCACATATTGATGCAAAAGTTGTTAACTCTCGCCATAAGAAAGAGTCATGGAATAAAAGAAGTCAGTAAACACCGTTAATGATTTCAGACGTCTGGAAATGCACATTGGCATTATTTTATGCTGGCTAGAGATGATATTCCCACCAAGTTTTTGTGATGTTATGTTGCATCTGCCAGTTCAGTATGCTTGGGAGGCACGATTGGCAGGTCCAGGGTACTATCACTCGATGTACTTGTTCGAAAGATATATGGATAAATTGAAATCGTTTGTTAGAAATAGAAATAAACATGAAGGATCAATTATTGAAGGTATTTTGGCGTGTATGGCTTTTGGCTCTAGATATTTTAAGAGTGTAGAGACAATATTTAATTGGCCTACGAGGAACGATGTAGGTGAAAGACCTTTAGGTAAGGGTCAAATGATTGTCCTTGACGTCATTGATCTAAAGAAAAGTCACAATTGGGTGTTGAATAGTACTTCCATTTTTATGAATCTCAAGTCTAAGTGAACAAAAGTATTGTTACTTTGCTCATTTCTTAAATGTGATTAGTTCATTACTAACGAAGAAATTTGCCTTTTACAGACACTTTAACCGTTACAATGCCTTCACTGTTGGAAAATAAGAGTATTACGTCGCCATCACTACGTCGGAATGCGAGAATCCGACAAGGTATTAAGCGGATCACGTAGGCAGTTTAAAATCTGACATGATGTTAGACTTACCACGTCAACCAAAATATGTTCTACGTTCACCGACGTGGTTTGTTGGCTTATCACATTGGATAGTTGACGGTTGATATGAATGTTCGCATTACCATGTCGGCCATTATATGTTCGACGTCCACTGACGTGGTTTTAGGCCAATCACGTCGGATAGGTTACGATCGATGTGAATGTTTGCTTTACCACGTTGGTCGTATTATGTTCACCTAAAATCAACGCGGAGGACATACGTGTCTTTCAACGACATACGTCTCCTCTATTAACCGAATGCCTTTCGATTTTCCGAACTGGTGATTCTAGTTAGCGGTTTCGGTGGAGCGAATTGTGTTTGGTCGTCCGGATAGTATGTTACATTGATATAGTGATTAAGTGAAAGGAATGTGTGTTCTAAAAGTATTATTTTATATGTCTTTAATTATGAATTCAATGTATTAATATTTTGTTCCTTGATTAATGTGTTCATCTTTTAGAATAGTTAAGGAAGAGGTTCTTGGTCCTTAACCGTAGAGCTTTAAAAGATAATGGTTTATGTTTAAACATTTTAATAACTGCAAGTGCACGACCACGGTGAAGCGGTGATAAGCACAGGTTGATCCACGGGGAGGTGAGTAACCTCTGATTTGTCTGAAATCAAGTGACGAGAAAAGGGAAAGAGATTTGATTATGCTAAGCTAAACCACACTAAACTAGTAAGTAACAAATGCAAATGAAAGCAACTAACGATTGATTAAAACTAAACTAAAAAACTAATAAATATATTGGAATTCAGGAAGAAAACCCCCTAAGGGGTGGAGTGTGTGCACTTATGAAGTGAAATAAGTGATGAATAGTGCATGTAAGCATGGATGTGTGTGTGTCGTTTGTGTGTTTTTATGCATAGGAAGTGTCTAAATATGTGGTAAGACCTATCAATCCATTCACACAACGTATCGGCAATTACTACTTTATCATCATAAGATTAGGCTCAACATGAGAAGTGTCTAAAGATATGGCAAAACTCATCAAAAACCATAAACTCATGTGAAGAACAAAGCTAAGCATGGGAGGTGTCTAAATCTTATGGCAAAACCCATCAAAACAAAGTTTCTTTAATCAATCAAGCAAGCAACCACAAATACAAATACTTAACTAACATGTAGCATATTCAACAGGAAATTTAAGTCAATAAACATGAGGAAACTAAGCATGGGAAATGTCTAAATCTTATGGCAAAACCCATAAAAATCCCCCAACATGTAGATGATTAAAGTACCCCCAATGAACATACAAACATGCAAGTTTACACAATCAAAAGTTCATCAAACATCCAAATATCACAACATATATGTACATCATCTCCATCCCCCAAAGGGGGATGAAACTACTAACTAATCATTAAGCTAACTATTATGTTGAGAGAGGAAAATATGTTAACTAAGTCTACTAAGATTAATGAAATGAAATTAAGCTAAAAATGCAAGAAGATAAAAGAGACAACATTAAACTAACAAAAGTTTCTTTTATTAAATGAGTTACATTACAAGTAGAGTTTTTGCTTCAAGGCTTGACTCTAAGTAGAGGGATTGACCACTAAGTAATGGGTAAATACAAAGGAGGAAGAGTTCTATTTATAGTCATAGAAAAAGGTAACCGGGGAGAATCTCCCCGGTATGAGACTAAACACATATTATAAATGGACAAAAAATAACATAATCAAACACCCGACTAAATCAGGAATCATTTGGAGTCATTTGGACCGCCAATTAGCAGTTTGGGACAACCAATTGGCAGTCTTTATTGGTTTGATGGGGTCTGGTTTTGGGTGTCTTGATTCTGGCTTGATTTCTTCATGTTTGGTGAACCCTATTTGGTTGTTGATGTTTAGGCCCGAATATAATTGCCAAAATACTCCTCATGATGGTGTGGAGCTTCTTGATTTGCTCATTGGTCCTTTTGGTTTACATTCGGGACATTCTCTCTTGCATCAGTCCATAAGTCTTGCAATTCAGTATTTTTTCTTGCTTTTAGGTCCTTTTTGTGTATTTTCTTCTCACTTGTTTTATTCCTGAAACTTAAACATAAAACTCGTTACGTAGCATTGCTTAGCTTAAGAATAAAGGATATAAGACACAATTATATGCATGATATGATCTAAATCAAATGAGTTTACATAAATCAAAAGTAATTCACAATCATGGTGATTAACATGGGACATTAATTACCGAGATAAGATTGTCATGTTGGTTAAAGGATATTGTAGCTCTACAAATATTTAAGAACATGAGTATATAAAAGAGAAAGTGTTTACTTTTATATATTGAATAGACATTGTAAATGAATCATTATGGAATTGTGTTTGTGTCATTAATATTTTCATTTATCTTTGAATCCTAAAATATGAGACCTATTCCTTTTTCACATGAGAAGTATATAATTTGATTATTATCAAAAGCTATCATTACGTATAGTGATAAAGATATTAATTGGTTGTATATAACTTGTGCGGGAAATAGTCAAATGTCAAAAGATTATCATTGCCCCTCTTGACTTGAGTGATGATGTTATTGGGCCCCTTGATATAGCAAAGTTATAATGTGCACAATGTAACTTATATATAGTTACATTTATAATTAGCTTATCAGATCAAGAAAGGAATATATAATACAAAGATGACAAATTCCTACTTTGTACAATATTTCTAATATCACGAGGCAAGGGATAGACACATGTGATATTATTTCATATCACTAAACGTATCTGTTCTGTTCAAGTGAACGAAAAATCTTTGTTATTTGGGTAACTATAATGTGTAGGTAGATATCTTTTATAGTGTATGATATAAAATATTTTATATCATTGCCAATATAACTTAGATCCTCTTATAGGTCACACCACAAAACTGAGAAACAAGAAGTATGATTTTATGTTTTATGTGATGTTAAATAGTATACATATGGCAAAATAATAAAATCAATATATCGTGATTACGACATGGTTAGAATAACAAATAAATTTGTGTGAGATGTATATATTATGGGATATAATGTTTGACATTATAAATGATAATATGTTACATAATATAATATGATCCACAACATTATAACATATAAATTTGCGAAACAGCCAAAGCTCAAATTTTGTCAGATATTGATCCAAAATTTTGTAAAGACAAAAATAGAGAAAAATCGTCGAACATTTTTTGGGAACTGGTCGACCAAATTTAACAGTAACTTTTAAGTTCGGAAATGGTCGATCGGCTGGACAGGCGGTTCGACCGAAATTATCTAGAGCATTCCTGGTAAGGGAACGGTCGACCAATGTGCTTCGTGGTTCGACCGAAATTATCAGGAACGTTCTTTGTAGGGAATCGGTCGACCTACATGAAACATAGTCTGAGCAAAAAACATTGACTTTTCTTGGGCCCGTAACGGTCGACCGTTTGAGCTTATCGCCCGACCAAAATTGTCAGTGGGTAATCGATCGGTTGACCGATTGGTTGTTTAGATCGACCATCTGACCAAAATTTTGTCTACTTTAATAAGAGAGTTTTGCTTATCATGGGCTGGATTTGATCCAACTTGGTCAAACAAGGTTATGGGATGATGATGTGTCAAAATATCATTGGTTTAGAGGATAAATTATCAAGAGAGCATGTGTAAGTGGTCTACACAGGATGTGAGTTTGAGGATGCCCTATAAATAGGCCCCTTCACCCTTCCCTTGTTTAACTAATGAAACTAATGCAAAACGTTCTCCTCTCCATATTTTCCATCATTCCATCCGAAAATTCTCTGGATTAATAAAAGTGCTCGAGATTAAATTCTTTGGAGCATAGAAGGGGTTATTAGCTAGATTCTAACCTTGCATTATAGATTTATAGGCTAGCTTGCTTCGATCTCTCTAATTTGGTTTAGAGTTTGGCAAACATTTGGAGGAAATTCCAAGGCGATTCAAGTGCAACTTGAGTTTCAACGATTGAAAAGGAATTGACAATCCTTTTAGGTATGATTAACTTATGCATTTTATCTATTATGTGGTATACATCATATTGAAATGCAAAAAGGAAATCTTGTACACATCAATTGTTGAATAAATATGAAAATGATTTTGTTTGTGTAATTTTTTAAAAAATATATATATACACATGCGTGGGATGAAACCCAACATTAAGCACGTTGTTGCTTAGCTTAGCCGGTGTGGTAGACTCTTTTTTTTAAAGTAAATTCTAATATTACGTTGTCATATTTAATATTCAACCCAAAATCACACACACAAACTGACAAACTTAATTTTGAGCTAGGCACGTAAACCCCCGTTTTCATTCCCCATTCCCCTTATCAGCTCCACCCGACCGATCAGACCGTTCAGACTGACCAGCCCCAACCATCTTTTTTAAATCCCGTACTTGCTCATGAATGTGCGATCAATGCTACCATTTTGCAAGGAAATTTAATTACTCTAACTCATTTTAATTAGTTCCCCGACAACATATATCAAAGTTTTGTTTCTTTGAAATTTATAATGGAATGATGATTTATGGACTCGAAATTGAAACTTTTAGAAGACTAAGAATCAAAATTTATATCTATCTTTACATTGAGTTTGTTCCTCTTGATGTGTAGAAAATTATGAATCGAAAATAGATTTCCGCTAGTATATTGAGTGATGGGTATGAGACCGGGGTTGAAGAATTTCTACAATTTTTCCTGAAGAATGCAGATGATAGAAATGAGAGAAAAGTCTTATGTCCATGTAGGAGTTGTTTTAGCATGTCCTTACGAGATGTAAAAGATATAAAAGCTCATTTATTCGAGAAAGGTTTTGACGGAGGATATACTAGTTGGATATGGCATGGTGAAAATGAAATAAGTGCCAAAGAATATGGAGATCATATTGACCAATTAGAGGATATTATCTGAGATGTTGCCAACAATTATTGTGATACCCGATGTACTTGGCAGTTTACTATATGACAATGAAAAACTTTGTATCCGGGTTGCACCAAGTTCAGTAGGTTGTCCATAGTTTTAAGGTTGTAAGCCGCAAGCAATTGGAGTGATTTAAGTTTCTCTGCCCTTCCGAAGTTGTTGAAAGACATTCTTCTAGATAGTAACGAACCTTCGGATCATACCTATAAGGCTAAAAAGATATTGTGTCCTATGGGGATGTAGTATAGGAAAATACATGCATGTCCTAATGATTGTATACTCTCTATGGGTGACTCTGAAAACCTGCATTATTGTCCTGTTTATATTGTCTCACAGTACAAACAAAAGAAAATATGAGTGCTGATGAGAACGAAAAACTACAATGTCCCCCTGCAAAGGTGTTGTGGTATCTTCTAATAATTCCAAGGTTGAAGCATTTGTTTGCATGTTTTGAGGACTCGAAGAACCTGACATGGCATGCAGATCGAGAGACAATGACTGATCAATTGCTTCGGCATCTTGTAGATTCTCCCCAATTGCAGAAAATTAGTTCTGACTTCCCGTTATTTGGTGAGGAGTCAGAAAACCTGAGACTTGGTCTGTGTACCGGAGGAATGAATTCTTATGGTAGTTTGAGACCCTTAATTTCTGACTTAAAGACATTGTGGGAAGATGGTGACCAAGTGTGGGATGCCCATCAACAACAGTCATTACAATGCGTGTCATGATCTTCTGCACAATAAATGACTTTCTTGCATATGGTAATCTGTTGGAATATTCCGTGAAAGGCCACAAAGCATGTCCATGTTATGAAGAGAACACATGTTCCTTGTAGCTAGTGCATGAGTGAAGATGGTGTATCTTGGTCATCGGAGATTCCTTCCTATAAATCATACTTACCGTAGATTGAAGAAGGCATTCTACGGAAAGCAGGAATATAACAAACCACCCAAAGTAATAAGTGCCAAACAAGCATATGAACGTGTGAAGAACATTAAATGTGAATTCGGTAAGCCTTATGGCCGAGGAAATGGGAAGAGCCATTGGAAAAATAAATCCATATTTTTTGACCTAGCTTACTGGCAAATTTTAGAAATTAGACATTATATTGATGTCATACATGTAGAAAAAAAATTGTGATAATTTACTGGGAACTCTTCTGAACATACCTGGTAAGACAAAAAATGGTTATAAAGTGAGACTTGATCTCGTAGAACTTGGTAGACGAGAAAATCGAGCACCAGAGGATAAGGGGACTTGTAATTTTTTACCACCAGCTTGTTACACATTCTCCAGAAAAGAGAAGATAACTTTGGGTCAAAGTCTTCACGGTGTCAAAGTCCCGCAAGGATATTTATCAAATATTAGTTGTCTGGTTTTGATGAAAGATTTGAAACTAGGTTTGAAGTCTCATGATTGCAATGTATTGATGCAACAACTTCTTCATGTTTATATTATATCAATATTGCTGCACACATCAGACACACAATTGTCAAATTTTGTTTATTCTTTAACAAGATTTGTAGCAAAGTACTTGATCCGAACTAGTTGGATAAGTTGACAAAATAAAAGTCCGCAAAAGAAGATGTTGATGTATTCCCGCCAAGATGGAAGGAAAAGACACATGAAGTGGTTGTTACAATTTGTCAGTTGGAGATGTACTTCCCCGATCGTTTTTTGACATCATGGTGCATCTGGTGGTTCATCTAGTTGGATAAATTAAATTAGCTAGACCAGTATTTCTGAGGTGGATGTATCCTTTTGAGAGCTACATGGGTGTGTTGAAGGTTATTGTAACAGTCGATGGAGGCCCGATACCAGCATTGTTGAAGGCTACATAACCTAGGAGGTTATTTAGTTTTGTAATCAGTACTGACTCATCCAAAAAGTGGTGGATTTCCTAAGAATCGTCATGAAGACAGGGTTGGAGGTACAGGTAGATGTGGTGCAAAGTTGATACCAAAGGACGAGGATCTCTTTTGGACGAAGTTCAACCTTTTCTGGAAGAGAACACCCTTAATAAAGGAAAACCATCCAACATTGAATGATCAACAAAGATTTAATGCTCACAATAAAACATTCATTGGTTGGTTCAGGAAAACAGTAGTCATAATGTTACTGAGATTTTGAAGTGGTTGGCCTATAGGCCTAATCCTGTTGTCACATCTTATAGTGGTTATGATGTCAATGTATACTCCTTCTACACAAAAATGGAAGACGCCAAAAGCACAATGCAAACAATGAGGTAAGTTTAGTTGCTGAAGCTTAGCATATCTCTAGTTTGAAAGATAAAAATCCTATATATGAAGAGGTATCATACTACGGTCAAATTGAAGATATACGGTGTTGAACTTCATCCAATTCGATGTGGTAATATTTAAATGCATGTGGGTGGACAATAACAACGACATTCAGGTGGATGAGTTGGGATTTACTTTGGTGAACCTTGACAAACAAGGATTCAAGGAAGAATATTTTATTTTGGCATCTCAACCAAAACAATTTTTTATGTAGCATACCCCTATGATAATCATAGGTCGGTCGTTTTAGAAGGAAAGCAACATATTATTTCTCAAGAGGGTGTCAATGATATTGAAGAAATTCTCCCATTTTAACCACAAGTGCCTGAATTGAAGCCAATTGATGATGATAGAAATGCTGATAGATTACTTATTTGGGAGGATCAAGATGAAGGAATATGGACCGAAGTTCCTGATAAAAAAAACAAAAAACAAAAATCTTGACCTAGTTTTTTATTAATTTATGGTAAGAACTCTTGAGTTAATTGTTTATGAACTGACCCAGCTTATAATGTACATTGAGTTTATTCTTGCAAAATTTATAAGAAAACATATTTTTGCCCAGAAATCAATTTAAAAAAATAACACGTCAGCTTTAAGGCTACAATCCGACGTGACTCGTCCCTTTTATGTGTTCCTTTTAAAGAACATACGTGTCTATTAAATGACATAAGGACAAACCATTCCTTTAACAGACTCGTGCTTTGAGGGACCCTTTCAAGTTTAGAGAATCGACAAGTACATGTTTTAAAGGACACACATGTCCTTCAAAGGATGCCTCATTTCAAGACAGATGAATTTGAACCGTCTTTCGAATTTCAAGGACATACTTGTGATTTAAAGGACAAACCAAACCTTTAACAAACACACCTGTCCCTTAAGGACCCTTTCGAGATAATGAATAGACAAATACTTTAAAGGATATTTTTGGGATGTGTGTCCTCTAAAGTACAAGTTTGTGGTTTAAAGGATCTTTTTGAGTTTTAAAGAACATAACATTTTAAAATTTATAATTTTTTGCCTTAATTTAAAATTTCAAACAATTACAATTTCAAGAGTCACTAGTGCAGAATAGTCTTTACTCGTCGCCCAATAGACGTCGGCTGTTATAACAACCGACGTCTAGTTGGACGAAGATAACATAGACGTCGGTCGTTACCAAGGCTGACGTCTATATGGTACTATACACGTCGGCTATTGGAATACTGATTTTATCCGACGTCTATACTCTATAGACGTCGACTTTTAGACCTCGGGTGTTAGAATCCCTGTGAATCCGACGTCTATAGGGTATAGACGTCGACCTATAGACGTCGGCTGTTTTAGACGACCGACGTCTATACCCCCGCGTATAGACGTCGAGGTATAGACGTCAGATATCTATAATATCCGACGTCTATAGGACTTAAAGAAATCGAACAGATGCATTTTCTGTCATTCATTTACGACGAAACCCACCCAAACCCTAGCCGTCCCGCGACCGAACTCTCCTCCGCGACCGACCTCCGACCGATCTGCACCGTTTCCGACACCGCAGCGACGTCCCAAGCTCTCCTCCCCATCTCCGGCCCTCTTCTCCTTCTTCCTCCGTCTTCCTCTTCATCCTAACCAATGTAAGCGTTAAGTTCGTTTTTGTTGGTTTGTTTTCGGATTTTTCTTGTAGTTACGATTCTTTTCAATGTTAGTAAACTTCTGCTCTCGTTTATTGTTGGTGAATGTAACATTTCGATTTTTTGGTTTTAATCTTGATTATATTCGTATTTTCGTGATTTACGCTTAAGTTTGTTGATATTTTGTATGTTCTTGAAAGAAATGGAGTCTCTTGCTAGCTTGAACTAGTTAAGCTTTTGATCGAAGTCTTTTGGACTCGTAATTTACTAGAAATTGTTAATTTGGTAGTGGATTAATTTACTAGAAATTGTTAATTTGGTAGTGGATTAATACTAAATGAGGAATTTTCGTTGATGTTTTATTTGTGTAGGTTGCTTTGTAACAGTGGTATAACATTGGTACCCTAATTGAAAATCTTTGGTTTTTTAATTTTTGCTATGCCTTGCTTGTATGTTATATCCGAGCCTAGCTTTTTATGTTTAAAGTTATAGATTAAAATTTAGTTAGATGTTTATTTAGTTACATGTTTATTTAGAAAATTTTATGTTTAATTCATTAACCCCCTTAAACAACTTGGCCTTTAATAACCCAAAGCAAAAGATTAGACAATATTTGCTAAGTCATTCATCATATAGGATTTGCATTCATCATATTTATTATTTATTTACGATTTCTGTCGTAGATTGCTGGCGTAAGGTACGTACTATCTTTCACTCATCATTCATTAGAAGAGACACATTAGTTAGTAAGACTTGCATTAGAACAAGAGTGAGGTGAGTGTTTGTTTGGTGTGTTGTTTGTTAGATTAAGGTATGAAAAACACTTAGGGGGCAGTCACCTATAGGAGATGAGGTGGGGGATTTCATCACCCTTTCCTTAGCCAAAAAACCACTTAATAAAAGAGCCTTAATAAAATCAATTAGACATTGACCCCAAGGATTTTTGGATGCATTAAGGAGAGGAAACCGTTTAAGACCGTTATGGCCTGAATGTCGTTGCCTATCTAGTCTCCTTGAGATTTTAGGAACCTCTGGGTTCTTGATTTCCTACAGATTAGTGGTCCTCGATGTTGAAGACCGTTTCGGCCTGAACGTCGTTGCCCATCTAGTCTCCCTGAGATATTAGGGACCTCCGGGTTCTTGATTTCCTACAGACTAGTGGTCCTCGGTGGGACCTCGAAGTTAGGCGTCGTCTATTACTAAGGACCTATAGTGGACTTTAGGTTGTTTTGGCCTTGACTGCTTAGTTAGGTTTCTAATCTTCCTTATTCCCATGCTAGATTAAGGACTTCATCTCCTCTCATCTGAGTCATTTTTTCTCATCTTAATGTCTCCGAATATTCTCATCTACGAACACATTCTTTTAAATTGAAATTTTATTTATTGTCTCCAATAATAACTATCATTTTTGTTAATGTTTAGATTGAAATGGATCGAGAGTGGATTGTTTCAAACAGATTGAGTGATGAGTATGAGAACGGAGTGAATATGTTCTTAGAGGTTGCCAAAAAACATTCCAAGAAAATGAAAGACAGCGACATGACGTATTGTCCGTGCAATAAGTGTCATAATATGTCAGTGCTGACTTTTCGGAAAATGAAAGATCATTTGTTTGAGAAAGGTTTCGACCCAAATTACATACGCTGGATATGGCACAACGAAAATGAATCATTTAGTCATTCCAAGACTGATGGGGAAGACGTTAGTGTGGAAGATCACTTAGAGGAAATGGTTCAGGATATGACTGAAAAGTTTTCGTCTAACCCCGATTTACTTGGTAATTTGTTGAGTGACAATGACAAGCCGCTGTATAAGAATTGTACCAAATTCACTAGATTCTCAGCTGTACAATTTAAAAGCTGGAAATGGTTGGTCCGATGTCAGTTTCACATCAATGTTGAAGTTAGTGAAAGAGATGCTTCCAGATGATAATGAGTTGCCAGATAGAACTTTTGATGCAAAGAAAGTGTTGTGCCCTATGGGAATGGAATATAGGAAGATACACGCATGCCCGAATGATTGTATATTGTATAGGGTTGAGTTTCAAAACTTACATTCCTATCCCAGGTGTAATGTTTCAAGATACAAAATGAAACGTAGTGGACCAAACCACAATGAAGAGGCTGATGAGATGAACATCAAAGGACCTCCTGCTAAGATTTTGTGGTATCTTCCGATAATACCAAGGCTTAAACGTTTGTTTGCGGGTAAGGAGGATTCCAAGAACATGACATGGCATGCTGATCGTGAGAAACCAAATGATCAGTTGCTACGTCACCCTGCAGATTCACCTCAGTGGAAAAAAATAGATTTCGACTTTCCTATGTTTGGTGAAGAATCCAGGAATGTACGACTTGGACTCTGTATTGACGGAATGAATCCTTTCGGTAGTTTGAGTAACATTCACAGTTCTTGGCCCGTTCTGCTTGCAATTTACAATCTACCCCCGTGGTTATGCATGAAATGCAAATATATCTTGTTGTCCTTAATGATTTCTGGTCCGACACAACCTGGAAACGACATCGATGTGTATTTAAGACCTTTAATTGATGATCTAAAGAGATTGTGGGATGACGGAGAGTCAGTAGATTTCCAATCCAGTTTGATGACCGTCTTGAGCCGTTAGGCATGCTGTCTGATAATTGGAAAAGTTTTCTGGGTAGCTTAGCAAGGGCCAAAGTTGACATTTGTTTCTCGAGTTAGGCTGATGTAGATGAGAAGTTGAAGGATACAATATGGGATAACGTGCAGGTAATGATTCCATTATAGATTTCTATAGTTTTAGTCGAAATTTATATATATATATATAGATATATATATATAAAGTTAACATGTTGTAGGAATCTTTTGAGTTCCAATCTACTGACAAGTTGAAAAACAAGTAGATGACATACATGTCAGTTCGTTGGAGGGATTTCAAAACAAATTTAACGAACAAGTACATATTCGGAGACTAACAGGATAGAAATCCATGCGATGTCTATAACTTTATCACTCCGAATCAATGGGAGCTATTCAGAAAATCCATAGATAACCCGGAGTTTGAGGTAACTGAGTTTAATTTATAATATAGTAACTGAGTTTCATAACAAACTTGTTAGTTATTGATTTTAGTGACAATCTATTAAAACTTGATTTTAGGCCATCCGAGCAAAAAACCAAAAGATTAGATCTTCTAACAGGTATACACATCGTATGTCTCGAGCGGGGTACCAAAAGTTAGAAGCAAAAATGATGGCTGAAAAAATTGCTCAGAAGAAACAAGAGGCAATTGACTCCGGTATGAGTTAGGAGCAAGCAAGTAACCTATCTCCTCCTTCTCCCGTAGCTCGTTGTGATTCTTGGAAGAGAGCGAGAGTAAACTCCAGAGGGGAGTACGTCACAGACGAGTCACAAGCGATCGGCTCGAAGATAGTAAGTTGCATCATTTATATATATGTTATTAATTCGGAATCATTAATTTTATAATTTTCAAATGTTAGTAAATATTGTTTTGAACTTAGGACTCTCTGAAGTTGAGAGAATCTCAAGGAGAATTTGCTTCCGATGGTCGGAATGATATTCTACGCGAGGCCTTAGGAAACGACGAACATCCTGGTCGTGGGGAGTAGAGTTGGACTTCGACAATATTATGGAAAGACTCAACTGTCTACTTCGTCGACTGGTCATACCAAATGCCAGCAAGAGATCACATATTTGAAGAATACGTTGCAACTTGTTTTGGAGAGATTGGATCGTTTGCCTACTTCTCCTACCCGTCGTAAGACCGGTTCTTCCGCGGAGACTACTCCTCCAGTTCCGCCAGTGTTCCACCCCGATCGACAAGATGATTTTGTGTCTCATTCTCGAGAATTGGCCCTCGTCGACGGTCCCTCGTTTGGAAAGTTCGTGGATGGATCTAGATGTGCTTTATGTGTCGAAGACCCTTATCGAAGATTGGTGGGACACGGGAAAGTTTATAACATCTCTAGACACCACTTCACAGAGGTAGGAGAGGGAGAATTGAAGGTTGCAATTGAGAGTTGCTTAGATGCTGGTGCTTTTGTACCATTTCCGGAAGAAGAGATTGTTACTCTCGGCAATGCTATCTGTGGGTTCGTGCGGTGGCCTAGTTATTTAGTAGAGCTAAACGACAAACATGAGGTATAGTTTAACTTTGAAAGACTTTAAACTTCAAATTTGTTAACAATTGTATTTTAACAGTTGTATATATATCTGTAAGGTGTCAAGCCCCCGGAGCAAAGCGTCAAACAACCAATCTCCGATCAACATTAATTCGCTTCCAAGTGGGTGCAAAATGTTTTATCAATGTATGGTAGGTAGGGAAGCACAATCCTTAAGTACCTGGGAGTTGGAGGGGGATAAAGGGTTGCCTCCCGCTTTGTACGTCACCAAAGAGGATATCATGCAGTTCATGGCGATGGATTCTTTGTGTATCATGATTATCGACGTGCAAGTGAAGTATGTGTTTTTTTGTATACAATGAAAAGTATTGAATAATTTTATCAAAACTGTAATAAAGTATAATTTTTATACTTGTAGACATCTTTACGACGCTAGAAGGTCAATCTTTCCCGAGGATCAAGTATTTGGATTTATCAGTCCATCTACATATATATACGGGAATGACGATAAATCGGGTCAGCTTGGGACATTCTTTAAAGAAGAAGACAAAAGATATTATCTGCTCCCTTATCCTGAGAGGTAAACTTTGTAATTCAAAGTGAAAATTTATTTTGTAATAAGCTTCTAATTATATATATAACAGGGCTCATTGGATGCTTGTCGTTCTATGCCCCACGACTAATTCAGCATATTGGTTTGATTCGTTGGGGTCGAATAAACCAAGAGACTCAATAAAGAAACTTCTAAATATGTAAGTTCGTTTAGTCGTGAAAAAAGTAATTCGTGGATTTTTATTAGTATTATTGATTGATATGTTAACTTGTGCTACTCAGGGCAATTAAGGTTACAGAGCTTTAGGTGGTAGGAGAACAACCACAAAAGCAGGAATAACATGGCATGGAATGAGAGTACGTTCGATCTCATTTTTGTTGAATACTTAGGAACATATATTTAGCGAATTTCTATGTTTGTAGTACCGAAAGCAGGTTGGAAATACCGAATGTGGTTACTACGTGATGAGATACATGGAAAAAATCCTCGATGTGAAAACTCAAGACGTATCTCTAACCGAGGTAATGTAGATCGTTATTCAATTGTATATTCAATTGTAGTTTCCATATTTAGTTATTAATATTCAACACACTTGTATTTTTTTGATAGGTCTCCCAAAAAGTAGTGATCCCTTCTCGCAACAGGAGCTCGATGAAACTCGCGACTAAGGGTGCACACGGGTTGGGTTGGGTCTGGTTGGGGCTGAAACCCGACCCAACCCGAAATTTTCAGGTTAAGGGAAAATCCAACCCGAACCCGAACCCGAACCCGAACATTTCGGGTCGGGTTGGGTCGGGTCGGGTTGAACCCGAAAATTTGGCATGAAATATTTGTACACTAAGTGCTAAATGATTCCTGAAATGTAGGCAATAAAAATGATAAGGGTATTCCAAAAACCTCAACCATTAAATCCTAACTTATATAAATTGATTTCAATCCTAAATTAAAATCAAGCAAGCAAGTGAAACAACAACATAACTTCAAACACACCTTAAAAGTTAAATGAATACAACTTCAAAATCAGCAAGCAATAGTTCAAGGTGCCAAGCCAAGAAGCAATAAGTTCAAAATAACTTTAAAATCTAGCAAGTAACTTAAAACACAATGCCATGAAACAATCCTAATTCCAACATAACATCCAACATTCGTAATTTCCTACATAACATTAAACATAACATCAAATAACTTGAGCAAGCCTCTCCACGATGTCTTTATCTTCCGAAATAGCTGAAACAATAAAAATCAAACACATATGAGATCGGATACGTAAAGAAATTTAACTAATTGCAAATATAAATGGCTCGTACCTAGACTCTCAACTTCTTGAAGCTCTTCCAAACTTGTAGGTCACTCAATGTCAAGGTTCCCTCGCATCCAATCTTGTGTACAAATTAGACACTCAACAAGCTTTGGAGTAAGTGAACTGCGATAATCGCTAAGAATCCGACCACCTGTGCTAAAAGTCGATTCAGAAGCAACTGTAGAAACCGGAATGGCAAACACATCTCTCGCTATTGTTGCAAGAGTTGGGTATTTGCTAGATGCCACCTTCCACCAATCTAACAACTCAAAACTTGAGTTGTCATCTTCACAATTCTCATCCAAGTACTTCTCCATTTCTGATTTGGCATTTTGGTCATCCTCTTTCAATCTCTTTTGGAAATCGAACCTGAAGTGGTCATCATCAATGTCCTCATCAACACCCATATTTGTGTGCACAACAATCTGCATTTCATTCACATTTTCATTCCCACTACTACAAGCAACCTCTGACAATTTGTATTCCTCGAAAAGAATCTTCAATTTGTTCAACACCTTTTCAGTTGTTGTGTCGATCTCTTCCTTGGTATCATATAATTTGCCATAACAAAACCTCACAAACTTAATTTTGTATCGAGGATCTAAGACAACTGCAATTAACAACAACTCATTCACAGATTCAGTTTCCCCCCAATATTTATCAAACTTCATTTTCATTTTTAATGCCATTGCAGATAAATGTGCATCACTGTTCTTAGACCACTCTTTCAACATACTATCCACCAAGCAAACTTCTTTGAAATAAAGGTTATATGTAACATAAGTAGATCCCGAAAGACGTTTCGTTGACTCATAGAAACGTCTCAAAATTCTAACCAAGGTACGAGCTTTAGCCCAATCTGTTTCGGTTGGAATCTCTGCACCAACATCACTAACAAATAATGGAACTTGCTATTCCATTCTCTCAAAGGCCTTTTGATACTTCAACGCACTATCCAACATTTCGTACGTCGAATTCCACCTAGTACAAACATCCAAACTCAAGCCTTTCTTCGATGTTATACTTTCCTGTTCCACACATGCTTTAAAGTGTTGTCCTCTTGCAGTTGAAATTTTAGTGTACTTAATAGCCGTACGAATTCTTTTAACAGAATCGTCGACCTCCGCTAGCCCATCTCTCACTATTAGATTTAGTATGTGAGTACAACATCGAACATGGAAATATTGGCCACCAGAAAGAAGACTATTTTTTTCACCAGTTTGCTTTTCAAGTATTCAACGACAACTGCATTGGCACTAGCATTATCCAAAGTGATGCATCCAACTTTTCCAATTCCCCAATCGAGAAGAAACAACTCAATGGCTTTACCAATTTCTACCCCTTTGTGGTTGGGAACACTGACAAAGCTTAATATCCTCTTATGTAACTTCCAATTGACATCAATGTAATGGGCAGTTAGACACATGTAAGAAACTTGGTTCCTAGATGTCCACTAATCACTAGTAAGACAAACCCTTTGACCGGAAGACAACATCGTTTTCAGTTCTTTCTTCTTCGTCACAAACAACTTTACCACATCTCTAGCATGAGTTGTTCTAGAAAGAATTTTAAACTTCGGTTGCACCTTACTCATGAAATTCTTAAAACCCTCTCCATCTCCAAAATTAAAAGGCAATTCGTCGACCACAATCATTTTAGTAAATGCATCTCTAGCCTCCTCTTGATTGAATTTCCATGCTGACAACGTACTACAACTCCCAAACTTAGATTCAGACACAGAAAATGACAATGTTTTTTGACTTTGATCTTCCACTTGACCCTCTGACTTAAGAGGACTTTTACGACACATGAGCCTAAGATGTTTCCACATTGTACTTGTTCCATGAGCTGTATTACAAGAATAATTGGTGTTTTGACAGTAGTTACAGACAACTCGTTCAACCCCTCCTTTTCCTTTGACCCTCTTGAAGTGACTCCACACTTCGGATTTACGTTTCTTACTACTTGGTTCGACCACTTCATCAATAATATCAAGCCCTTCTACATGATCTTTTTGTTGATCAGATGACATCTACCAAAAATAAGATATAGCAAATAATGTCTTGAGATATAATCAATTTCACCTAAAAAATCTACATCAACATTGGGTATACAAATTTCAGAAATAAAAGCAACCAATTTTCACATAAGAAGACCTAACTTTAATAAAAACAATAATTACAACACCTTTGA
This sequence comes from Triglochin maritima, assembly GCA_963682175.1. NCBI lineage: Eukaryota > Viridiplantae > Streptophyta > Magnoliopsida > Alismatales > Juncaginaceae > Triglochin > Triglochin maritima. The sequence continues at coordinate 12,173,333 of OY821785.1, forward strand.
ACCAAACAATAATTACATACTCATTATAAGATGAAATTAGAAAGTTAATTGGCGATAAATTGTAACAAACAATTCTGTTTCAGGACTTTTGAAGCCATTGAAGCTGCTGGGCATTTAGTTCACATAGAAAGACCATGCGTCTACAACATGAGACTCAAGAGCTATCTCCGATATATCTATGGCAACACCAACACAAAGAATGAATAAGTGGAATCGTGCATATTTATAGAGTTGTTGGGCATTTAGTTCACATAGAAAGACCATGCGTCTACAACATTAGACTCAAGAGCTATCTCCGATATATCTATGGCAACACCAACACAAAGAATGAATAAGTGGGAATCGTGCATATTTATAGAGCATATGTATCTCGAACATTTTTATGAAACAACGTCAACCTCATATTGTTTTTAAGATTTTATTGCTAGTTGTATTAAATTGAGTGAAGCAAGGAATAAGAGACTAATGTTGCTCTGGTGTAAACACATATACTTCTAGATTGGTACTAAAATCAAGTTTACTAAAATCAAGTGGAGAAATGAAGTTCACTAAAATCACAAAATCTAAGTTACTAATATAAATATAATCAAGCTTACTAACATACGTGGACGGAATTTGACGAGGAAGCCGTGGTGACGTTGATCGGGGAGGAGGTGAGGTGAGGAGATCAGTGATGAGTAGCCGGCGAGGACAGGAGGCAAGCCACGAGGAGATCTGTGAGGACAGGAGGCTGCGTGCTGCCGGCTGCCGCGAGCAGATCTGTGAGGATAGGAAGTCGGCGAGGACCAGAGGCTGCATGCTGCGTGCGGGAGGAGGTTGCGTGCTGCCGGTTGCGTGCATGCGGGAGGAGGATGCGTGCTGCCACTGCTGCGTGCGTGCGGGAGGAGGCAGCGTGCTGCTGCGGAGGGCTGATTGCTGAGGTCCTGAGGAGGGTGGAGGGTGGAGAGTGGAGGCTGATTGCTTAGGAGAAGATGGGTGCGTTTTCTTTGGGGTTAGATTTTGTGATTTTTAGGGTTAGAGTTAAATGAGAGGTCAAGATCGACTCAAGTTAAAATGGACGGTCACGATACATCTAGGGGAATATATTAAAAAACTTTTTCGGGTTCGGGTTGGGTTAGGTCAACCCGACACCTCAACCCGAACCCGACCCGAAAATTCGGTTTTTAGAATTTTTGAACCCAACCCGAATCCCTTCCAAACCCAACCCAACCCGACCCGAATAGTTGGGTTCGGGTTCAACCCGACCCATGTGCACTCCTACTCGCGACCGATGGACTCACTATTTTATCAGAAACATGTTGACGAACTAAGAGGTTCTCCTGCCACTAGTATTTTTTGTAATTTAGTTAACAAGTGCGCTTGTATTACAAACCTACACTTTATGCCTTAATATAATCGCCTTAATTTTAGAAAGAATTAATTGCAAGTGTGTTCAATGTCAATTGTGTATGCTTGTATGTTTGTGCATGTATGGTTGTATGTTTGTGTTTGTGCATGTATGCTTGTCTGTTTGTGCTTGTATGTACATGTGGATGAAATTGTGAGTATTTGTGAACAAATTTATAGGTGAACGAATTTGGTGCAGTTGTATGTACACGAATACGATGACTAAAAATAATTTCGTCGGATGCTATTTTTTTTGTCCAGGTTTAGGAATAGACGTCGGTTGTTGTAATTAGCCGACGTTTATTCCACTGAAGAAAGGAATAGATGTCAGCTATGGTATGAATCTGACGTATATGCTTAACGAATAGACGTTGGCTATGGTATGAATACGACGTATATGCTTTAGGAATAGACGTCGTCGCTTATTGAACCGACGTTTATACCTAATAAATAGACGTCGGTCCATATAACGACCGACGTCTATACGTTAAAGAATAGACGTCGTCTTATATATACAACCGACGTATATTCTTTAGGTATAGACGTCAGTCCATATGAAGGTCGACGTCTATGTATAGATGACGCACACATAGACGTCGGATTTGGGAGTGCTTATATCCGACGTATATAGCTACGTACATCCGACGTATATTCCATTTTTTGTAGTAGTGAGTTATAATGTTGTATACAAAAAATTATATAATTACAGTTGAAAATATACAAAAAATGCATATAATTACGGTTAACAAGATTCCATATCAATTTTCTGCAATAAAAATGGCTTTTGAAGTTTGAGCCCTATACAAATACATTGTCATTTCGCCTATGACTGAGTGCAAATATTTGCTGTCCATTTTAGTTGTGGGATGTACGTCTAAACATAAGCATTTTATCCAGTGAAAGACATACACTCCATAATCCTCACTATTCAGTGCTTGGCGTTGGTACTTTTTCCCTTCATAGGACAGTTTCTTGTCGATATTACAGTAGGTTCTCCAGAATTTTGCAATTATTACCGCACATTGTTCATGGACACACACTTTTGTTGGTTAAAGGAATGTGTGTTCTAAAAGCATTCTTTGATATGTCTTTTATTATGAATTGAATGTATAAATATTTTGTTCATTGATTAATGTATTAGTGTTTTGGAAGTGTTAACGAAGAGGCTCTTGGTCTTTAACCATAGAGCTCTAAAAGATAATGATTTATATAAATCATAAGTAATTCACAATCATGGTAATTGACATGGAACATTAATTACCGAGATTAGATTGTCATATTGGTTAAAAGATATTGTGGCTCTATAAATATTTTAACAACATGAGTATATGAAATGGAGAAAATTTTCTTTCATATATTGAATAAACCTAATAAATGAAACGTTATAGAATTGTGTTTGTGTCCTTAATGTTTTCATTGTTTCTTTGAATCCTAAGATATGAGACTTATGTCTTTTTCACATGAGAAATATACAATTTGATTATTATCAAAAGCAATCATTATGTATAGTGATAAATGTATTAATTGATTATATACAAATTATGAGGGAAAAATGGGATATGTCAAAAGATTAGCATTGTCCCTCTTCACTTGAGTGATGATATTATTGATAAAAGAAAATTATAATGTGCACAACGTAACTTATGTCTTTTAAGTGTTTTATCACTATTTTGAAACATGGCAATGAATGTTAGAATCAAGTTTTAGACTTGTATCTAAAACCCCAAAGCTAAAAATTTGTCGGATATTAATCCAAAATTTGTAAAGGTAAAATTTGGTAAGGGAACGGTCAACCGGTGTGTTTCACGATTCGACGGAAAATATCAAGAGTGTTCTTGGTAAGTGGTCGGTCGACCGCCATGAAACACAGTCCGACTGAAAATATCACGGACTTTTGGAGTAATTGATCGGTCGACCGAATGAGTAGTTTTGGTTGACCGTTTGCTCACGGTTTTGCCTGCATTAATAAAAGAATTGTTCTGATAATGGGCTGGATTTGATCCAACTTGGTCAATCGAGGTTATGGGATGATGATGTGTCACAATATGTTTATTGGTTTAGATGAGAGATAATCAAGGGATCATGTGTAAGTAGTTTGCACATGATGTGGGTTTGAGGTTGCCCTATAAATAGGTCCCTCCTCCCTTTGTTTGAATGAATGCAAAAATTCTCTCCTCCATATTTTCCACATCTCACCCATCGAAAAATTCTCTAGTTTAATAGAAGTGCTGGAGATTAAATTCTTTGGAGCATTACGGGGGTTATTACCTAGATTCTAACCTTCAATTAGAGATTAATTGGCTAGGTTCGATCTCTCTAATCTTGTTTAGAGTATGGTGAACACTGGAGGAAATTCCGAGGCGATTCGAAAGCCACCCGACTTCCGACGATTCAAACGAGTTTGACAACTCTTTTAGGTATGTTCAACTTGTGTATTTCAATACTAATTAGTATATAATGTATATTGAAATACAATTATGATGTTCTGTACATAAAATTGTTAAAAAATATGAAAACGATATGGCTTGCGTATATAAAAATTTAAAATTATACACATAAGCATGAGACGAAATCCAACAGTTGAATCACTATCTCTATCAACCCGAGGAAGGTTGTTAAGGTGTGTTATTTATTTAGTTCTTCCATCCATAGTCAGCAGTGTCCAGTCGGATTTGTTTATCTATGGTTGTGTAATGACTGTGTCCTTTGGGTCCCAGTCTTCTAGTTTTTTCCCCTGAGGCTGAAAATAACTCATAGTAGTTGGCATCGATAGCAGTGGTGGTCAGGTAGGTAATGAGAATCACCTTCCTTTGGTAGCATCCCAGTTTATGTTTTTGCTCAACACAACAAGCAATGCGTCTATTAATTGTCCATTAAAATAAGTTCAATTAACTAGTCATTTCAATGGATTAACCCAAACTCGATTCACAACAACAAAATATACTTACGTCCACTGATAGATCTTTGCCTTTAGTGATAAGATCTTTTAGGTTTACTGACCCCTCCCCGTCCTTTGACCACACGACTTTATCCAACTTTTTGCCTTGTGTTATTAAATTAAGAAGCATATTTTTTCCTCAATTATCAACCCAACCAAGGCTTTCATGTCAATATTTTTATTTGGTTGTGTGCGTCGGTTGGTTAGGGAGTTTTTTGTTGGAGAATTGACTTCTTGTTTGTCTAAAATTTGATTTCCATCATATTTCAACCTCTTCAGCACAATTGACTCTTCTGTGATTTTTTTCTCTCTCTTTTCTTTTCTGTGAGGTTCTTCCTTTGAACCTCTTTTTTCTTGTTCAGACTTCTTAGTCTTCTTCTCCTGCTCTTTCTTTGTTTTCCTTCTTCTTCTTCTTCTTCTATTTGTTCTTCCTTTTCTTTTCTTCATTTTTCCTTTTCTTTTTTCTTTCTTTCTTTCTTCTTCTACGAAACTCATGACATATGAAAAAATACAATTCAATTTCAAATCATACAAACAATTCAAATTCCCGTACCAACCCCAAAATCAACTTAATGAAGTACCAAACACATAAAAATTAACTCCAGAGGAACATATTAAAGTATTAAAGACATCAATATAAATACCTAATTAAAGGGAATTTTTAGGAAGGTAATAGGCCAAATGTGTCGCCGGAGGGGACGATGCAGGGCACGAGGGGGGGGGGGGGGGGTGGAGGGGGAACTTTACCCTTAACCCTAAATTTTCTATTTTCCTAACCCTATACCACAAATTGCCCTCACCCTAAATTTTCTACTCCATTAACTCTAAACCCAAAATTTTCAATTCTCCAAGATATGCACAAACATATGGAAAATACTAGGTCAAACTGTCAAAGGGAAAATATTTTCTTTTCCATTGGATTCCAACTACATAAATCACCACCAAGAGGACAGAGCCCAACTGTGAAAGGACACAACCTCTATTGTTTTAAAGGACAGACCTCGGTGAACTTAACACGACCACACCCTGGTGGTCGAAAACGACGACAATGTTTTCATGATAACCAACACACCTACTTTCTACTGCTAGTACTTGGGACTTCCATGTTTGATGCCATTTCTTAGGTTTTGGTTTTTCGTTGGGGTCGGTGACTCGGCGAGGTGGATGAAGATTTACGGTTTGTTTTTAAAAGTATGCCAGTTCTTTTGAAAAGTTGTGGTTTAGCCCAGTTTTGTTTAATGGAATAAATCATTCCTCAAAATTGTTGACATGGCTGGTGAGTGGTGACACGTGGTGTACATGTCTAGTCCTCTTGCATACATCCGTTTGTATCAGTCCATGTATAAGGCAGACTTGTGGTTAACCATTTGAGGACCATTTTGAGTTTTTAAGAACAAACTCGTGTGCTTTATAGTGTTAATCGTGTATGTCCATTACATCTATATATATCAAACATATCCATTTATTAAATTGTGGTACAAGTTACAACAATAATTGTGTAGAATTTTCCAATCTATATACCTGAAGGTCTTCCTTCGCAAAAAATCCATATTATTCTTTAACTTCTTGTTGCATATAACCCAGTCTTTTCTTAAATTGATCCTTTTAACATATAACACAATATTTCCCAAGCATTTGTCTTATATTGACAGCATGCGTTATGGTTGTCCGAAATTGTGATTCTACTTAGGGATTTCGGATGACCGAAATGTGTTCGGGTGATGGCATACGATAGGTTTGCGATGCTTTCCGATGAATAGGAAAATTGGGCATGGATTCCTTGCACAAACAAGTGAAACAACCCCCTTCATGGACGTCCATTCAAAAAATTCCATTAGTGAATTTAGAATTCACTGTCCACACGTTTCGGAGGACAGAACCGGTTGCGGCCGATCGAGGTGTTGCGGAATTAACCGTTAGAGCTCCCCAACGGTTATCCACACAATTAATGGATGACTATTGGATGCAAATTTCCCAATTCTCCCTTGATGTTTTCTATATAAACAAGTCCTCATTCACTTTCTTTTTTTTCCACCTTTTCTATAAACATTCTAAACTCTTTCTTCTACTCAAATTATTCCAATCCCTACTATCTAAATCACTTTTCAATAGAAGGTTCTTGCCACACAGAAAGCAGAGACCCCAACTAAGAAATCAACCGAGAAGAAAGGCAAGAAGTTGGTCCCTCTGGCGAAGAAAGGTCGTCTTAATTCCGACATCTAATCCACCTCGACGGCACTAGCAGAAGAAATTTCCAAAGAGCTCTTCCCTTACTCGCCATCCTACAACTTCATCCACCAAAAGGTGGATAGGCACTTCCTATCAATTAGTACTGCGAACCCTATTCCGAAGGGAAGATTGTAATTAATGATCTCAAGGAAATTTACCTCTCAACTTTTCTTGCCATAGATCATTTGGGTGATTTCTTCGAAAACAAGCTTCCAATGAATTTGTCCTTCAAAAATTGCCGGCAACTTTATGCCAACCTTGTAGAAATCACCACTCAGGATGGCTTTCAAAAGGCTCTGACATCTATAATAACTTGCCTTGGGGGGAGGTATGTGGCTCCATCGATCAATTCGTCAATGTTACCAAACCAAGGGTGCCCCCACAACAAAAGCTCTACGTCACTCATCTACCAGTCGTTGGTAAAGTCCTTTGCCAATTCATCTCCTGCAATCTTTATGTTTACAAAGGTCATCAAGGTGAACTCGGTCATCAAATGATGAAATCCATATTCAATCCTTGCATCGGGACTCAGATCAATAAGTCTCTCTCTTCATTAATCACATTTGCGATGTCTATCACATAGTTTAGAGGTAGTTCATATTCAAAGGTAGTTGAATTGAAGGAACATAGTTTACAACACAAGTATAGTGTACAACACCAACGTAGTTTACACCACAAAGATAGTTTACAACAATACCTTTACTACCTAAACAACCTTACAACTTCAATTTCTTTAAAATGTACGTATGTTTCTCTTGGATGTATATATTATAAATTTTGAGAATATGTTTAATATATATATATATATATATTCGTGTGTGTGTGTGAAAGAGAGAGACATTTTTGGTATATATACATTTCAAGGATCCTAGTGTAAAGTGAGATATATATAAAATTATATTGGGTAGAACACAATCTTTATTTATATGCGATAATCAAAATATTGTGGTCTATACCTGTTTCAATTGCAGAAATTTTTATGTGGTACATTTCTAATTTTATTGGAGAGATTTTTATGTGAAATTAAAATAAAATCAGAATAAAACAATAAAATTCATTTAAGGGCATACTACATCGGTATTGTTTGCCAACTAACCGACGTTGTATATTCTATTATTTGTTTTTTCGAAATTCATTTTTTAATAAAAGTATGGACCACGTCGAAATTTAGTTTGAACCGACGTGGTGTGTCTACAAACCACGTCGGTACTTGCCAACAAATTGACGTTGTATGTCCTATTAGTGGATTTGTTTTCTTCCAAATTTCTTGTTTTAATAATAGGACACACTAGTGCGAAAAAACTGATATACGTCGGATATACAAGGATATATACGATGGATTTTTTGGGTCCAACGACCATCGTATATGTCGCTAACGTCTATATCCTGGTGTATAGACGTCAGCTTATATGATCGACGTCTATACCCTGTATAGACGTCGGCTACCCTATAAAACCAACGTCTATACCTTTAAATAATCCAAAAAGAAACCATTGTAATACTACCACATTTCTAAGTGCATCCCCAACCATCTTAAGCCCAAGTCCCCAAGTGCCAATCTTTTGACCATTAAATATATATATCCCACTTGACTATTGTAGTATGTTATCCAACTCCCATTTAGAAGTAAAATAGTTGTGGAGTACTTTAACCCCACCAACAAAAAATCCTTGTCCAATGTGGGACTGAACTACATGTATCAATTTATCATATAAATTTATATATGAATAGAGAACCCATCAAACATTTTCTTTTCTTTATTTTCTCCCTCAATAGATCTCAGTGTTCATAATTCATTTCGTTAAGACATACATGGATGCTAAGTAAAGTTGCATGGTAAATAGTGTGGTTCAAGGGTTCACTTAAAATTAAAATACATAGGCAAGAAAATTTTCAAGTTTTATAACAGTGATCATTTTAGGTAAACACAAAATAAAGTTAAAAAGACAAAGAAAAATGGAAAGTTAAACATGTTAAGAAGTTGTGCACTTTTACTGCTGGGTATGCTCCGTGCTAAGGTATTAAGAAGTTGCAAATTTTGACGACATATTTCCATATAAATAAACAAGTACTAAAACGATAAATAGGGTCACCCTTCAAACAACCTTAAGGAAGACAATGGCCCGAGGAAAACCAACGACACATCGCTCATCAGCCATTGCCAGAACCAGTAGTTGCTGGACCGTCTACTCACCTTCAAATACCACAAAATCAAATGTCCCACCCTAGGAGAAGGAGAGGAAGGGGTTAGGGATTACCAAGGTGATGTCGGGGATGATGGGGTCTCCAAGGAGGGTGGTCTAGAGGGGCTGGAGCACGGGGAGGAGGAAAGAGGGAGTAGAAAAGAGCAGCGAGGTTCAGAGTTTAGGGTTTTGGGAAAGAGTGATTCAATCCTCAGCTATTTCATAACAGTTTTAAGGATTTATAGACATCGGCCATACAACAACCGACGTCCATACACAACTATAGATGTCGGTTATACTACAACTGATGCCTATACATAACTATGTAGAATAACCGACATCTATAGTTATGTATAGACGTCAGTTTCCCGTAAATACGACGTCTATAGGTATATACGTCGCGTGTAAGGGTGACCGATGTATATTTGGTGATGCATATTCCCTATTCTGCAATAGTGACATCCGTGTCTGTTGGCTAGGTGTGGCCGACATGGTATGCTATAAATACCACGTCAGTGTTATTGGTAAATACCGAAGTGGTTAACTTACATACCACGTCAGCGTATTGACCGACGTAATATCCCACTCCCTTACCACGTCGCCTAGACATACGTCGGTCAGCTAGGGTTGGTCAACCCGACGTGATATGTCGAAAAAGCTGACGTAATAACCCCATTTTGCAGCAATGTGAATACAAATGAATGCTCTTGGTAATTTATGATCAAATGAGTGTAAAAACACATATTTGTCGGCTTTCAATGTTTAATAGCCATTGGAAAAGGTTTGGGTGTTGGTCAAGTTTGGAGAAGAGAGCGAAAAAGCTAGTCCAATAGTTGACAAAATTTGGATGATGTTAATCAAGTCTTCTAAATTACTATAATCAACTAGATTTGGACAAAGTAAACGAATCCAGGTTGTCTGAAAATTGAAATAGTAAAATTCTGGATTCTTTGGACTGAAAGTTTGAACAACGTAAAGAAGTACCAATCGTCCGAAAGCTTGAACTAGGTTGTCGAAAGAGTTCACTAGTCGTTCTAAATAAAGGTGTTTATCAAAAGACAATAATAGATATAATCGTTGTATAAAGTTCAAATCTACGTCCAAGGTAACAACTATATTTCGTATAAACACCTCTAATAAAATCAAAATTTGGACGACATAAAGAGTGACAGGTCGTCCGAAATGAAGATGTCCAAAGATGAATTAGCCATCCAGAGCAAGTGTAGTTGTCCAAAATAAATGGGTGAAAATGTTTGCAAATTCATGTAAAAATAATTAGATGTTTGAAAGAGGGATAAATCGTCAGAAGTATATTGAGCCTTCTAAAAAGGATGACCATGGGATGCACCAGCCAATTGAATGCAGAGCAATCGTTTCATGAGTTTTTTGTTGGTAGATCGGAAGATAGAAGTTTGGATAGATCGTCCCAAAAAACTAAGGAACAATAGAGACATGATTTGTGATTAGATGATCGGAGATAGTTTTAATCGTCTGAATTTTGGATAGATCAAAGATTTGAAGTTTTTATACGACCAAACAGGGTTTTAGTCACCTAAATTGGGGTTTGATAGGGTGTTGACTTTGGTGGTTTGGACAACGTAAGGAGGCCTAAGTTGTCTGAATCAACCAAGTTTTCTGCCCCATCACTTATGCTAAGTTTACAATCAATCTTAAGAATCAATAAATAGAAAATACATGTTTTCATGAAGCTTGATTCGATTTCTTGAGTCTCTTATCCTTGCTTCTTGATGTTCTTGGCACCAAATAAGATAAGGACATGTACAATACAAGTATATATGCAATCCATGGAATACATTTGACCAATTTGTTTAATTGTGCATGAATTGGGATTAGGATTCCAATAATCATTAAAACAAACATGATTAAGGTGTAGAAGCCAACAATCTACCTCTTTTTAATGGTGACAAACATATATGTTAATACTTGAAATTTGAATTGGTTTCTCCCCCTTCTATATGAAAATTATGCATATATATATAATATTCTCCCTATTAGTATGCATAGAATTAAACAATTTACGCTCAATTTCGACTTCTTTCCCCCTTTTAACATTAATCAAATACAGACATAACAAATAAGATGTGAAAGTTAGGGTTACATAACTCTCCCCCTTTATGCATTTCTCTCCCTCTTGGTCAAAGGGTTATTTGCACAGGTGCACTTGCAGAGTAGTGATATTGGAGCAGTACTTATCAAATTTATTCTGCACATGCAGAGTAGTGATATTGGAGCAGTACTTATATTAGTAGCATATCATGCATCATATTCATGCTATATATCCTTAATTTTACCGCAATATTGTGCTACTCGAGTGTTTATTGTTATATTTCATGTATTAGGTAATAAAGAAGAAAGAAAATCCGATCCAATGGCAGGAGGAAGAAGAGGGGAGAAGGCATTACAAGTCTATTTATAGAAGATTAGAGGGTTTGGATGGATCTAGGCATAATCGGACGACTGTAAATCAGATCTGGAGGTCCTGGAATGCTCTGACCCGACCACCTGACCCGTGGCCAAAATTTGAGAGTCAAACTCTTAAACGGATCCACCAGTGGCAGATTGTAATCTGCCACTGGTGGATCATTTTTCTCCGATCGGCTCCAAATTTTAACCATCACTTTGGTTAACATAATAAACACGTGGGGTGCGCCCGGAGTTGTTGGTTCGAGCTCATTTGGTTTTAATTGTCAAATTACTCCTAAGGTTCAGGACATTCTGAACTTTTGGAACCAACATATTTTTTTTAAAATTAAGTCCATTCAAGTTTTCACTTAGGTCCTTCTTGAGTTACAATCCAACCTTGGCATTACAAATAGGTCCAGAACCTTCCAAATCAGCTCATTCTTCTTGCATTGAGGTCCCTTTCTCTTCTTTATTGCTTGAACCCTGAAACACATCAAATAAACACTCGAGTAATACAAAATTGGGGTGAAATAAAAGATATATAGCATGAATGCAATGAATTATATGCTACTAATCATCCCACACTAGGGGATTGTCCCCAGTTACCTTTTCATGACTACAAATAGAACTCTTCTTCCTCCTTTGTAAATGACCCATTGTTTGGTTGTCATTCTCTCTACTTAAAGTAAGCCTTGGAGCAAAACTCAAGTGGAGAAGAATGGTACTTGTAATGTGAGTCATGTAAATAAAATAATTCTTCCTAGTTTTGTTTTGATGTTGTCTCTTTTAATGCTTACATGTTTAGCTTAGTTTTGTTTTCCTAATCTTAGTATAACTACTTAGAATGTCTTTCTTCCTTAGTATAATTATTAGTTTAATGTGTAGTGAGTAGTTTCATCCCCCTTTGGGGATGGAGATGATGTTTATACATGTAATGAAGAATGGGATGAATACTATCTTTTGAAATATGTGATTAATGTGAATGTATGCTTGTTTGTTTAAAAGATAATACTCAACTTGATGGGGTTTTGCAATAACCATTTGGTACTTCCCATGCTTGTTTAGGTTCTTAATAACCAACTTGTTTATGCTCCTGATAATCAACTAGGTTAGTGATTGGAATGATAGGTTTTGCCACAACCATTATGTACTTCATATGCATGAAGACACAACCTACACTTGTGCCTTATTGAATGCATTCTTCACCACCTTATCAAACGTGTACACACACTCCACCCCTTAGGAGTTTTCATTACTGAATATCATCTTTCTTTGTTTTTTGCTTAGTTTAGTTTCAGTTACTCTCGTACATTCACTTTTTGTTGTTGGTTAATTGCTTGTTTAGTGTAATCAACTTCTCCTACCCTTTATTTTCCACTTGATTACTGAAAAACCAGAGTTGCCACACATCCCTGTTGACTCGACCCGTACTTGTCGCGTCTTCCCCGACGCCGTGCACTTGCGGTATTTAAAACGATTCAATCAAGTTTGATTCAGTTATAACAACCGCGGCACAAGTTTGATACATCACATTCTTCATGACATGTATAAACATCATCTACACCCGCTAAGGGGGATGAAACTACTCGCTACACATTAAGCTAATAACTATACTAAGGAAGAAAGACATTCTAACTTGTTCTACTAAGATTAGGAAAACAAAGCTAAGCTAAACATGTAAGCATTAAAAGAGACAACATCAAAATAAAACTAGGAAAAATTATTTTATTTACATGACTCATATTACAAGTAGCATTCTTATCCACTTAGTTTTTCTCCAAGACTTACTCCAAGTAAAGAGAATGAACACCAAATAATGAGTCATTTACAAAGGAGGAAGAAGAAATTTATTTGTAGACATGAAAAAGGTAAATGGGAACAATCCCTCGGTGTGAGACTTATGAAACATTCCCAGAATAGACATAAACACATAACTCATATCCTCGCGAAACTGGGTCAGATTCTGATCGAAAGGGACCGCCAATTGGCGGTCTAGGGCTACTAATTTGTGGTCACTTTTTGTCAGATCAGATCCATTTTCGGATACCTTCTTTAGTGTTTCAATTCTTCACGTGGGGTGCACTCGGATATGTTATTGGAGTTTGGGCTCAAATCTAATTGCCAAAATACTGCTCATGATGGTGTAGAGTTTCTCGGTTTGCTATTCGGTCCCTCCAGGCTTTTGTCGAGATCCTTCCCTCTTGTAGATAAGTAATTGTGTATGACCGAGAGGTCCATTTTGCTTCATTTAAGTCCTTTCTTCTTATGTTTCAACCATTTTTCTCTTCCTTTCTCTTTTTTATTACCTAATACCTGAAATATAACAACAAACACTCGAGTATCACAATATTGGGGTAAAATTAAGGATATATAACATGAATATAATACATGATATGCTACTAATCAACTACTTCAAGGCGATGTCAACCAGAGAGGAAGACAAGGTAACTCTTGGTACCATGTTTCTTGTAGGAGATGCAAAGTTGTGGTGGAGGTTTAGAGCAGGGATCCTGATGAGAATTTTATTTATACCGCAAGTGCACGACGTTAATGAAGACGTGGCAAGTACAGGTCGAACACAAGAAGGGAGAGATATTGTTATTTTTGTGATTTTCAATTTGGGAAAGAAAGAGAGAGAAATAAGTTTGGTTTGAGATTTTTGGTTTTTTAATTATCTAAAGCAAGAACAACAAAAACTAAAAAGAAAATAAAGCAAATATGGATGAGAGTCCAGCGGGTGGAGGTTTAGATGTCAGGTTTAGGCATCTTATTCAAAGGATCAAACTGAAAGAGCTTGAACCTCTCGAGAGTTTGGGAAATAAGGGGCAACGGAAGAAGAGTTTCTCCTGTTGCGGTGCTGAAGTTATGATCGTCAATCCAAACTCTCCAACCAACTGGCTGGTGCGTCGGAGCGAGGTCAAGAGCCTTGTTAGGCAAGTCTGACTCACCAGGCAAACAAAAAATGGGTCTCATACCCAAGGTAGCCTCCAAGGAACTCCTAATACCCTCATGAGCAATGTAGTTGTTTGATGTTCCATCATTTCCAAGATGATCAGGAATAGTAGTGAGAAGGAAACTCTCATCAGGTTGTTTGAAATTGAGGGTACTATGGAGCTTTTGTTCCACCAGAGGTGAGTCCTTAAGCGGCACAATATGAAGATAATGTGGCTCAAGGGCCACGGGTCAAGAAGATAAGGCACAATCCTGTGCCGACTCATGATGAAATTGGTTCATGTTATTCTCAATGTGAATCGAATCCTCCACTAAGTGATCGTGAATTGAAACCCCAAGTCCCTCAGACTGACTAGGAGTTTGACTTTGAAAGATTGTGCTTTGAATTTGTGGATGTGGTGGTGGTTCGATATCAAAAGATGAATCCTCATGTTGACAAGAAAAGTTACTCTCCTCACGTTCACGTAATTGCTGCGACATTTGACTCAATTGCAGTACCATATTTTTGTGTGGACTATTGAGTGGTTTTCATGAACGTAAGGAAAGTTTGTTCCAAGGAATCAGGTATGCGGTCAACTATGAGGTTCAAGTCAGCGTTTGGAAAATTTTGAGGTTGGGTGTTGGTGGGCTGAGAATAAGTCCAATGATTTGAAGTGGGGTGTTGGTAGAATTCTGGGTATTCGGGAGGAGGATAGTGGGGTGAAAATGAAGTATAAGAATTTGGATATGAATTATCTCCCCACGAATCCATCACTCTCGGGTTGTACGCGGATGCGTAATGGTCATATTGAGCATTTTGGGAAAAGGTATGCTCATACTCAGGCTCTGGGGGAACATAAGGACATTCCCCGATAACATGACCACTCAGCCCACAACATTCGCATGGTATGGCTACTGGAGCCACCGGTGCACTCATGTCGTCTGCCATCTGCATGAAAGAGGCCAAAGTTTGTTGTAATGTCTCCGTTTGTTGACCAACATATGATCCGACATAACTAGATTGTGGTCTAGCAGTCGGTGCCTCTCTCATGTTACCCCAATATGAAGATTTCTCAGTCACACAATTAGTATTATCCCAACCATACGAGGTGTTCGTCTGAGCCACCCCAGGTTGCATGGGTCCGGAATACCAGGACGAAGTGTCCTGATCCCAACAATGATATGGATGGTCGCCCATGTAACCATCCATCTTCACAAAGAACTCTAGAGTCGACCACTCTCACCACCACGAGATAAACTCGTAAAAAAATGCTCGACTCGACCCGAACAACGCTACCAGAGAGTGTAAAGGGGAGGAGACTATAACGTAGAAGAAGGTGAGAAGAAGATGACTCAGAGGAGAAGGAAACTTAACTCTAAAAGATAGATGAGAGGGTTGGTCAGAAGTTTCCTAAACAAGCACGGTTCAAACAATCCTAGACCTAAGGGAGCCTAATTCTAGACGACTCCTAACTGGTTGAGTCGAATTGGCTCACTTGATTCACCTCCCTCACTAATCAAACCAACTTGGCCAGGCAGTGCATAGCTAGTGGGGGCGCTTCCGACAGAGTCGGTGCCAATTAGACAACCACTTCGCTTGGAAGACTTACGTCAACACAAAAACACTTTCTAGTCACCAAATTAAATTCGATCAGCTTCAGGTCATAGCAAGTCAAACCAATCTTCTCCTTAATTGAGTCTGAATCCTTAGGGGCTAATGGCTAATTGATTTTAATTTAAGGCTTGGGTGACACTTTAGGATTGTGATTTGTGGGCCACGGAAGGGTGATGAAATCCCCACCGTATCTTTTCCTACGGAGTTGCCTTTAAGATAGTTTAACTTAAATCTAGCAAAGATAGTCAAACATTGGTCTTTAATTGGGGGACAATTGCATGTTTGTATGCAAATTAAATTATATGCTTAAATGCAATCGATAAAAACCGCACACGTACCTTGCCTCCAACACTCTTCAACAAAAAATAATTTGCAAGAATTTAGCAAGAATAATGCAAACAAAACACTATATGATGCATGCACTAAGTCCTTCTAATTTTGCCAATTTTTAGGTCAGAGTTGAATTATTGTCAATTATGGAATTTTGCCCTAACACGTGCAGTTCTACTAAAAAGGATATTGTCCAAAACTAGAAATTACGAGGAAAAATGCAACAAAGGTTACCTACGCATGCTCAATCGGGTTCGCCGCCCGCTCTCGCAAACTTCCAGATGCTCTACGCGTCCACCCAGAGATGGAGACGACCCCAGAAAAGTTTGAAGCCCAGATGCTCCAAACGTGCGGCGAATCCGCCGCAAGTTCTTCTTTGTATGCGGCGATTTCGCCACCCTTCTTGCTCCGAATGTGCACGGATTTCGCCGAGCCCTCTGTTGTCTCCTGAAACGCAAACCCAAATAGTTAGATCGCGCACATGATAAACAGAATAGAATCAAAATCACAAAAAATAAACAAAATCTTCGTCACCTCCCCAGGAACGGCGCCAAAAACTTGATGAGAATTTTATTTATACCGCAAGTGCACGACGTCAATGAAGACGTGTCAAGTACGGGTCAAACACAGGGAGGGAGAGATATTGTTATTTTTGTGATTTTCGATTTTGGAAAGAAAGAGAGAGAAATAAGTTTGGTTTGAGATTTTTGGTTTTTTAATTATCTAAAGGAAGAACAACAAAAACTAAAAAGAAAATAAAGCAAATATGGATGAGAGTCCAGCGGGTGGAGGTTTAGATGTCGGGTTTTGTTTAGAGAAATCTGAAACTTATAATAAATCACATTAGTTATAATGCATCAGATCCTTTGCAGCCTGCCATCACAACGTGGGAGTTCATGACCAAGGTGTGGCATTCCCAATTCCTCCCCATCAATACTACTTTGGTGGCTCAGGACGTGTTGAGAAAGTTGAAGCATGCTCAAACTTTAGGTGAGTATGTGAAGAGTTCACACTTCTTTTGTTGGACATTTCATCCATTTGCTAGGAGGACAGGCGATATAACTTCATAATGGGGCTACAAGGCTAGGGGCAAACAAAGTTGTTGAGGTTAGGTGACAAATATCTCCAAAGCGCCTTGGTTGCAGTAGATTCTCTTGTGGACAATAGAGTGTCAAGCGAGCCTGAGAAAGAGAAGCCCAAGGAAAGGACAAAGCTTTGGTAAACCTAAGTCCAAGAAAGGTAATGAGGGGCTTATATCCTCCATGCTGCAAGATAAATCGAAGCAAGAAAGTTGTTTCATTTGTGATGGTTTGTATAGGTGATTAGTAGCATATCATACATTGTATTCATGTTATATATCCTTTATTTTACCCCAATTTTATGCTACTCGATTGTTTCTTTATGGTATTTCAGGTGTTGGGTAATGAAGAAGAGGAAGGTAGAGAAAATGACTGAAATGCAAGAAGAAAGGACTCAACATAGCAAATTGACTTGTTTGTCATGCACAATGACTCATCTGCAAATCAAGAAGAACCCAGATGAAATTCATAGGGACCTGCACGCACGAAAATGATTGCGGGAGTAAAAAACTTCAAAACCATGATCTTAAGGAGTATGTGGGCAATTAAATACAAACATGCTCGAACCAACGGATCAGGAGTGCACCCAAGGTGCAAAATAGGGCACTTAAGCTCCTAGAAGAAATTGGGCCGATCAGACGTAAAAGATCTGCAGTGGCGGATTTTGATTCGCCACTAACGGATCATTTTGGCCCAATTTGCTCCTAATTTCTCCCGTGCCTTGGTTTTGCTTATATGGGTGCACCAGACTACAAAGAAAGCAATTACAATCGTCGGATTGCTCCTAAATTCATCTATACCACTCTTTCTTCTATAAATAGCAATTTTTATTCTTCCTTTCCTCTTCTTATCCACTTCCACCATTAGAGTAGGTTAGTTTTTACCCAATTTGTCTGCAAGTAGAGGAAGGTGGATGGAGATTGTAATCTCACATTTTCTTTAATATAAGGTTGGATTCATGTTCCTCTTGTCATTAACGTTCTTTCTATGCAATTAGTTTTTGATTTTGTTGGTTAGTTTTCTAGTTAGAGTTTTATGCCATGTTTAGTCTTAATCTCTTGCTTTCTATGCTTGTTATTATGATTAGTGAGTAGTTCCACCTCATTTGGGTGGAGGAAATATACTGGATGGTGAAATGTATGATGGGTTCTTCTTATCTTGTGTCATTTCATGTGCTTAATGTAGATCTATACTTCTAACTTGCTAAAACATATATTAGATGAGATAATGGTCACATTAGGTAATTGTCTCATTCTAGATCTAGAGTTTATCTTGTTGCTTGTATGGTTTGTCTTTGTATGGAAGTGGTTTGTTATGGATGAATGCTCGATTACTAGATAATGCATGAATGTATTAAGTTGTATGATGGTCTCTTTAGGGCCTTTCACATTAAAGAAGTCTCTTTTAGGACCATCAATCACTAAAGTATCAATCATTTGAGAATCTAATGAATCCCAATTTCTTGGATCAAATATGTCAACCATATGAAATGGTTTTGATGATTCTTTGTAGTCATTGTTAGACACATCATCAACATTAATAGGCACATCATCATTAGGGTCATTGCTCAATATAAGTGCATTATTATCAATATTAGCACCACTACCATTAACATCATCAATATTAGCATCACTAACATTAACATCGACATTTTGATTTTCAGATTCTTTTACAATAAACTTATCGAGAGCTCCTTTTTGGGATTGAGTTAATTCTTTGGTTCTCCTTTTCTTTTTACGCTTTTCAGCGCCAGACACAAACTTTCTAGGAAACATAATTAAAAAACAACAAGAGTGAAACGCAATTTTGTAATTAAAAGTTGGAGCAATACAACATGATCTAGAAGTCGTAGGACGTAGGTGTTTGTCGAATATCACTTTGTTGCGCAATCCTAATTGAACAAAAAAGTTACAAGATTGTTTTCTACAATCCATCAATCCCACAATCAATCAATACTCAAGACTAAGAAAAAAAAATCTCTGTTTCAATACAAAAAAGAGTGTCTTTTGTTCTAATAAATTTCAAAAGATTGGTCAAACATTGAACCACATGGAAATCCTAGAAACCAACTTTCCATAAAAGTCCCCAAAACCCAACAATAATTTGAATATAAAAACCCATCATCAGTTTCGATTTCAACAAAGAAAGCACAAAAAAAGATTCCATCAAAGAAGAAACTTTCCACGAAATGGAAAAGAAAAAACAAACAATACCCCAATCTCCATCATCTTCATGTTGATCTTGATTCACGGATTGTGGGAGGTGAAAATCTTCATGTTGATCTTGATTCACGGATTGGGAGAGGTGAAGGTGAAGGGTTTAAAGACATGTATATATATCGAAATGAGGCCGCTTCAAAATGAGGCCCGGAGCAGGGGCTCACCCTGCTCCTGTTATGGGTCGGGCCTGAATCTGAGGACATGAGGGTTACTTGGGTTCTAGCAGGGTGAAGCAATGTAAAAGGTGCAAGTGGACGCAAGGGTGACCAAGTAAGGCATAAGGTAGTCGTGCGTTGAGACAAGGCACTTGTTGGCCTGGGTGTAGCAATTCAAGCACCCGGGCAAGGTTACTAATTGTTAACCAAAAGGCACTTCTATATTCGGATCAGGAACTTGACAGTGAGCAATGTGTGAAAGAAGCATAGAAATGCAATCAGGTAGGAGTGGATTCTTAGGGCACGTTCTAGGACACACAAGGAAAGTTGGGTTGTATACATCAACAAAGGAGTCAAGAATTCGAACTGTGCCAACAAACATGTGCATATATGGAAGGATGAGACCAAACATGTGCATATGTGGATCTCGTGAGCAAATGCAAGGCATCTCAGAGATTCCCATATTGGGACATGGTTAAGCAAATAAGAAAGCTTTCGTGGTGCATGCAAGGATTTCACAAGGCAACTTGAACGTGAGCCAACATAAGGCAACAAGGCTAGAGAAAGTGTAACCATCAAGGATCGGAGGATTGGGAGCTAGATTCAAGGAAGTTTGAATCCCAAACCTAAACTTGTGGTTGTCTCTCGGGCAAATAAGGCAACGAGGCTGGATCAAGAGTCACCAACAAGGATCGAAGTATCCATCATTCATTCAAGGAAGTTTGAATGCGCCATCATGGGTAAGTTATAGGCCAGAGGTTATATATAAGAAGACGTTGAGGTATGGAAAGGTCATAATCCACATTTGAAAAATCTAATTGTGAACAGTTGTATTTTTTGTAATTCTATGTGAATAATAGAAAAGTGGAGACTTTGCTGCATACCGAAGTTTGTGCTTGTTTTGTTGGGGACTAGAGAGAGGCATTTGTAAAATAGCGAAAATGCGAGTTCTGAGCGAAAATGTAAGTTCTGAGCGCAACCTTAACTAAAACGGAACTGGGAGGGACTCAATTATCATAATTATGAGGTGAACCTAAGCAAAAACATTTTTCATTTTAAATTGAACATTATACCAACTAAAAATTGCACCTTTTAAGACTTCAAGTGGTTGTTAGAGAAAATCTTCTGACTACCGTTTCAAATTGCACTTCAAGTTGAAGTCTTAACACTTAATTTATTTATTTTAAGATTGGGAAGACTTGAAAAAAAGATAAAGTTGTGGCTAACTTTACTTGCCAAACTACCATTTCTCTTTCACTTTGCTAAATAACTTTTACACTTCCAACCAATGTTCCTTGTTATTGCCTAAGTAAGGACTTGAGAAAATCAATCCAATAATTTCTACACGTTTGGGATCGCAGAGAAAAACAAAAGAAAGAAACTTAATTTTCCAGGCCAACGACGAATTCATGGAAAACATTTAGTAAAAAGGAAATTAATTCCTTTGTCTTGTTTTCGCACTCACCGACCCCTCGTAACTTTTCAAACATTCTCAACTTTCAAAAAAAAACTTTCAAAACTCTTCTTTTTCAACTTAACCGACAGTGCAACAAGGTCTAGCCCTTGTAAACCTGATATATATTAATTTCAAGTCCCCCGTGCCAGACCAAAGTGGACGTTTCTGTTTCATATTGCGCTTATTAAATCAACAGGAAGAAAATAAATAAATTAAAACCAAGAAATTGTTTTGGCATTACACCAACACAACACAAACCAAAACCATCGCCCAAATATTTAAATCTGTAACATTGACAAATATTTCAATTTAATGAGCATGTCCGGAATGGGCACATGCAATGGTTTACTCACTCGTTAATGCCTGCATAATCTCACCATTGTGACATGAAACGTTATATATGCTCAAATATAAAGAGGCGATACTATATGGAGGTAGACCCTTGAGATTCTAACATTGATTTAAATATTCATGCGTATTACCTTCACATTTAGAGGCTAATTAATAGAAAGGGACGGTTCATTGTTTCTGATTATATAATGGTCATGCTTTATATATAACAATAATACATCTTCTATCGACATAGCTCCACTACACTTCAAAATTAAGAAAATCATATCAAGCATGGCTTCCGAAAAACTGCCACCACTAAGATTTCTTTGAAGCTTCTTGTCAACAAGAATACCAACAAAGTTTTGTTTGCCGAAGTTGGAAAAGATTTTGTTGATTTCCTTTTCGGCCTTTTGGCTCTACCCATTGGGTCTGTAATCCGACTTATTGACAAAAATCAAATGATTGGGTCCTTAGGAAGGCTCTATGGCAGTTTAGGTGACATACAAAGTTCCTACATAGAGCCCGGATTCGACAAGAATCTTCTTCTCAACCCTCCAACTTATTCTCCCATGACAAACACCACATTCCTTCTACAAAACAGCCCTCCTCCGACTAGTACTACTAAGAGATACTATGGTTGTAATTATTATGTTAGTGATGACACTACACAACTTTGTCCTCAGTGTGGTTATAATATGACTAGATCCTTGGAATTTGTTGGTGGCAAGGCTAAGAAAGATGAAGTGGTTGTTAGAAAGGGAAACGTTGGGTACGTTAAGGGTGTAGTTACTTACATGGTAATGGATGATTTGTCTGTTTTCCCCATGTCAACAATTACTAGTTTACATAAATCATAAGTTCATGTTCATGCTTCTTTAAAATACAAGCATTACCAAGATTAAAAGCCCAAAAGAGCGGGAACATTACTCATAAATACACAAGCTTACCTATATGCATGCTCATAAATACAGAAATGAACTTATCACACTAGTATAATATGGCAAAATATTATGCAATTCGTCAACATCTCCTTTCAAAGGTAATAACAGACATTTGTCCACCAATCCATCATCGGATCACCCGTAAGGACGTACCGCAGATACATACGGTCTTACGGAAAGTACTTAACGTACCCCACACGTGGCTACATATCATCATGGGGTTTGTTGAGGCACGCTCACACGTCTGCATCGGTGGAATCAGCTGAATCTCGAGGTTAACACCTCAACGACGGAGTTGTCTCTTAGGTCGGCCCATGTCACCTGGTTGTGCCACAGCCAAGCTACCTACCGGAAATACATCGTCAGTCACTCACCACCGCCACACAGGCCCCACGGTCCTCCACTGCCATCTAGGTCGCGTGAAGGAATCCCCACTTTGCTCTCTCTCGGCACAGTTTACCAACACCGCCGCCATCAAAGTCACGTGGGTCAAAACATCACCATCATGGTTAGTCGAAGGTATCCGTCACCTGCATGCTGGGCAATCGAATCATCTGGACCGAAGTCCGCCAGGTCATCTCGCTCCGTAGAGCCATGCAACATCGTGCATTGGGATTCACGATCCCTCAGGTTCACTACTCTAATATGAGTCAAGTAAAACATACACTACGCCACAATCTATAATACAGAGATGGCGCATCTCGAGTATCCACACCCTTCCACTCGGCGGTCTCTGGGCAGGTACGATCAGCGTCAATTGTCCTATCCCGGCTTACGCACTAGGCGATGACACGGGTTTCCGTGGACATAGTTGACACTCCACAAGGACAAGACTTCAGTTTTTGGGCCCCAACGGTCGACCCATAAAGGTATACCAGTTGATTGCTCTGAAGGAATCGGTCGAACAGATGCCTGCAATCGGTCAAACTCTGGGCTCTCAACTTAAGCCCCAACGGTCGAACAAATGGTATAAACGCTAGACCAGTACATGACCAAAATCAGACTAAGTCTAAGTCAAAATCAAGGCAACGGTCGAACGGCGCAGGGCCCGTTCAACCGAAAATATTTAAGTCTTTCCTACATTGATCAAATCACAATCGGTCGAACCAACATCCAAACGGTTGGCGTAACAATAAGTAAACTAAACTTACCAGTCGGATAGAAGTCATGAGCGGTCGACCATTTAGATGGTCAACGCTCGGTCCCACCCAATGTACAATGCAACAGTCGAACGGCTCAAGGGCCCCGTTCAACCAAAAAAGAACAGGAACTCTCCAACCCAACAAATATGCTCAACCGGTCGACCACCGCAAGACATCGTTCGACCGGTACAGGGTAAAGAAGGAGAACTTCACTATATACGGTCAACCGCGCAGAGGCAGCTACCTGGCTCTACCAAGTACATCTTGTTGCCTTCGTTGTTGGTGAGGTCTCCGACCTCCAGCGACGAGCTAAACATCACACACCCACGTGTAAGCAACCTCTAATGCAAGAACTTGCCATACCTTTCTCGTTAACGGAGCTCGCCGGAGATCGCTCAACGTCACCTCCAAACCACAACTGCACTCCGGTTGTGTAGGATCGATGTATGGCTAGTCCTAATAACTTTTAAGCAAATTGCCTACTTGTTTGAGCAATAGATGTGCAGCAGAATTAAACAAGACAAAACAAGTAGAAACAAAGTAATATCAGCAAACCACAAGATGAGACCCAGTGATTTTTATGGAGGTTCGGCTTCCCACCTACTTCCTCTCTTGCAAGCTCTGCTCGTTCTCCCTCGAACTTCGTTCACGTCTTCACTATCAACCTCGTTCCGGGCCGAGATTAGGCCTTTACAATACAAACTCCGTGAACATCCCTTGCTAGCTTGTTTTCTTCCTCTCACAACCCGAGAGGGAACACTTCGGGCTTTCACAAAAAACCTTGCTTCTTTGACACACAAATGAGTGAATGCACTCTTTAAACTTGAGCACACTTTGATTAGGATATTGAAATGATATAAAGTGTGGAAGTGTAAGCTTGTGAGTGTAGGTTTGGAGAATTGAAGCTTGGGATTGTCTCTTAGGTGTATATGGCAAATAGAAGTGTACGAGTTGTGTAATTGTGTCATGGCAACACCTATTTATAAGCTCTAAATAAGTTATAGCCATTGGGATTAAATGGGTAAGTGATTGTGTAAGAAACACAAAATAGTGAAGTGTAGGTCACATTTCAGAACGAAATCGGTCGACCAAATCGGGCATACCGGTCGACTGGTCGGTCAAATCTAGCTTTAACTTAAGTGAACAGTCGAACTAAATATAGGGATAGGTCGACCGTTCTAGGGGTTTTGATCTAGTAAAAATGGACTGGTCGAACCACGCAAATGGTAGGTTCGACCGGAAACTTCCAGGCACTTATGTGTTCAAGAAGAATGGAGTTTCAATAGACCATAGTCTAGGAAACGTTCGACTTGAAACTTCCAGAGTGCTTACGATGACCAAAGATTGTTTGATTAGTCGACTACTAGGTTAGTTTCGGTCGACCGAAAGTTTGGTAAAATGGGGTTTTTGGGAAATCCGACCGTTGGAGAAAATGACAAGTCTAACGATCATGTGACACGTGTAGACGATCGAACAAATTGGTCAAAATGGTTGGCCGGTTTAACACTAGAATATGTAACAGAATAAACAGACCCAATCGGTCGAACATGAACTTGTTCTGGTCGACCGATTTGGTCCTGGCAGTTCTAGTTTGGTTTAAGTGTTTTCATGTCCTAGTATAGGTGATCTATTGAAGTCCAAATGATTTGAAATTTTGTGTGTGACTTCTATAAGGAACCTAGTGTGTGTTTGATTAGTTTTTAGCTCAAGTATGCTCAAGTACACATAGTTCCTAAGACTCAAAATAAATCAAGACTACATGTATTCAAATGAGCTTTATTACATGTTTTTACTTGATTTCCTTTCTTTCTTGAGTCTTGATCACCTGTAGAGGTTAGCATAATACAATATGCAATATGTGTGTCACTCTACATTGATTACAATTAAGATTAGGTTGATTAAATCATCAAAACTTCGATTAATGCCAAAAGCCAACAGGTTTTCCCCACGCGTGACCACCTCCCTCGCCGGTCACGCACACGTCCACCTCATTGCCAAGCTCGCAGCACCAGCGCTGGCCTCAACACCCACTACGTCCACCGGCCAACCACCTTGGAGAGGGAAACAAATAGGTGAGATTGTTGGCTTTTTGGCCTCAATCTATGTTTTGATGATTTAATCAACCTAATCCTAATTATAATCATGTAGAGTAGCACACATATTGCATTGCATATATATTGCTTTGTGCTAACCTCTACAAGTGATCAAGACTCAAGGAAGAAAGGAAATCAAGTCAAGACATGTAATCAAGCTCATTTGAAGACATGTATTTTGTATTTCCTTGAGTCTTTAGGAACTTTGTGTAATTGAGCATACTTTAGCTAAAAACTACTCAAACACACACTAGGTTCCCTATAGAAGTCACACACGAAATTTCACATTATTTGGACTTCAATAGATCGCCCAAACTTAGACCGGAAAACACTAAACTTAAACCCAAATTGTCTGCCCACATTTGGTCGACTGAATCAGACCGTTCGGTCGACCGGATGAACAATTAATCTGTTAAGTGTTAAACTGCCTATGTTCGGTCGACCGTTCAGACCTTTTCGGTCGACCGAGTACCAAGTATTTTCCGACCGTTAGTTTTGTCGTATATACCCAACGGTCGTATTCGTATTAACTAAAATACCCCAAATACTTTTCATGAATCGGTCGACCGAGAACCTTTATTGGTCGACCGTATATCTATCTCTTGACAAACCCTGAACACTCTGGACTAATTCGGTCGAACGTATTTTTGATCCCGGTCGACCGAAACTCAATTCTTCCCAAACCCAGAAGTGCCTGAACCTTTTCGGTCGAACCACCAAATTGCCATGTTCGACTGATCCTATTTTCCCAGAGCAAAAACCCTAGAACGGTCAAACTATCCCCTGAGTCCGTTCTACGGATCACTTAAGTGAACCTTACTCAAAAGCTTATTTGACCAAACAGTCGAACAACATGCCCGATTCGGTCGACCGATTTGAGGCAGAATTGGGTCCTGTGAGTTTCTGTTTTTTGTATCCTACACCAATACTCACCCAATCAACCCCAACAGATATATTCTCTCTAATGCCTATATAAAGTGTTGTAAAACACATTTTAACACAACTCTCCTACCACTACTTGTCCAATACATTAGAGAGAAACTCTCAAGCTCAAATTTCCCCAATCCAACACTCCAAGCTTACACTTCCACACATTAGCATCAATTCCACTTTATAAGCTAAGTGTGCTCAAGTTAGAGAGTGTGTTCCACTTAAGTTTTCGATTGTAAAGAAGCAAGAACTTCGGTGAAAGCCCGAAGTGTTCCTCTCGGATTGTGAGAGAAGAAAGTCAAGCTCACGAGGGTGTTCGTGGAGCTTATTTTGTAGAAGGCGTTCTCTCCCGGCCCGGAACGGGGAGTGGATAGTGAAGACGCGAGCGGACCTCGAAGTGTCGAGCGGAGCTTGCAAGAGTGGACGTAGGCGGTGGCCGAACCTCTGTAAAACCCTCGTGTTCATTGTGGTTTGCATTATTCCTTCCCTACTTACTTGTTTAGTTTAAATTCCGCTGCACATATCTTTGATTGTTAAACGAGTAGGTAATTAGCTTAAAAGTGATTAGTATTGGATATCCTCACGATCCTACAGAGAAGAGAAGAGTGGTGAGAAGGAGAGGGACGTGAGAAAGGGAGAGAAGAGGTGGATTTTCTCCACTTAATACCCCAGCAAACCCACCAACCCATACCTCACCCCCTCACCTTCCATCAACCCACACCATACTTCCATCACCTCAAGCACACCTTCTCCGTACCCCCATCACATCACATCACATCACATCAACTACCACCTAAACTCCATTAGCATCCTAATAAGGGTTTAGGATTTAACAATCCGAACTAATGATTTATGAGCATGAATATAAACTTATGATTTAGGTAAATCAGAAAAAAAATAAGAAATCAATATGAAAATTTCTTTTTCCTGTAATAAAGGGAGCGAAAAAGCATGTCACCAAAGATGACAAGATCTCAAATTTATATGAACCATAAAATAATACACTCTATACTATTACTTCATTTTGAAATTTATAATTAAACAGTTAAACAATACAAGAACAACCGGTATTATATTGTTAAAATTCAATTGAGTATCTAGAAAACAAAAATAACAGTTTAACTAGCGATGATCTGTAACCAAAGAGATGAGCAAAAAACAAATAAATGGCAAATATTTATGGCATGGAAGCAAACATAAGAGTATCTAAAACACAAATGAGTTTAACTAGAAATAATATTGAAGTCCCCTCTCTCACACACTTTTGTCTCGTCTCCGGCTCTCCCTGTTCTCTCTTCATTTCCTTCTATCCTCTTTCAACCTTTATATTCACTCTCATCATTTTTTCGTCATTTTATTAGATCATAATATACAGTCATGACCACAAAAGGCTACCCCCAAGTTGAAGCTCTTGTGAACAAACACACCAAATCAATCTAAGAGTACTCAGTTTTTTCTCTAGTGGATGGGGTACAAAAAGGGTGTCAATAAAGATGGCATGAACTTAAATTTTCTCAAACCATGAAAATCAAAATATATACTTCTACTATTAAAATTCATAAGAACTCAAGGCGAACAACCGTCCTCGTTCCTCCTACATAAAGACCAAAATAAAGATATTCAAGAAGCACTAGTGCAGAATAGGCTTTACTCGTCGCCCAATAGACGTCGGCCATTATAACCACAGGCGTCTAGTGGGGAGGGGACAGAATGGACGTTGGTCTTCATTGAGGCCGACGTCTATGTAGTACTATAGACGTCGGGTTTGGGAATAACACGTTTAGCCGACGTCTATAGGGTATAGACGTCGACCTATAGACGTCGGCCGTTTGTGTACCTTGTGAATCCGACGTCTATAGGGTATAGACGTCTCCCTATAGACGTCGGACGTAATGTAAGACCGACATCTATACTCCATCCATATAGACGTCGAGGTATAGACGTCGGCGTTATATAACATCTGACGTCTATAGGTCTTAAAGAAATCGGACATACGTGTTTTCTTTCATTCATTTTAGACGATCACCCACCCAAACCCTAGCCGTCTCGCGACCGAACTCTCCTCCGCGACCGATCTCCGACCGATCCGCACCGTCTCCGGCACCGCAGCGAGCTCCCAAGCTCTCCTCCACTTCTCCGGCCCTCTTCTCCTTCTTCCTCCGTCTTCCTCCGTCTCTCTCCACATGTAAGTTTTAAGTTCGTTTTTGGTTGTTTTAAGTTCGTCTTCCTCCGTTTTTCTCCACATATTCTTTCTAAGTTAGCCTTCATCTCATGTCGTTTACAGCCGCCACCACACCACCTCCGCGACGTCTTCGGGAACCACAAAGACCTCCTCCGGCATCACAACTTTTCCCTCCTCTGGTTCGTGCTCAATTTGAGATCCTTAATTTAGGATTAGTTTAGACCAAGAATCCAATGCCAACATGCATGTATGTTGATTACTTGTTGAGATTTAATTGAAAAAATATGTAATATTTCGTGGAAAAACAAACTTGAAAACCTACAGAAAGCCCTGAGTTTAAATTCACCTTAGGATTGAAAATCAACTTTTTTTTGCAACGAAACTGACACCGGTAGGTTAGTATATCTAGTGTGTTATGTGTTGATATTTGATAAACATATCCAACTAATGCAGCACTATTCTTCTCATGGCCGAACCTACGTTAAATATGTTAAAAGACCTACCCTAGTAACCCTACCCTTATACATGTATTCTCCATTCAATCATGCCTCAACATAATTTTTTAATTTGGGAGTTTGATAAGTTTATTGGTGAATGGAGTGTGATCATTGTGTGAATGTTTAATTCATTTGATTTGACTCATTCATTGGATTGATTTGGTTTGGATTGAGTTGGGTTGGTTGGATGATTTAACCAAACTTTGTTTTCATTGGATTGATTTGGTTTGGATTATGTTAAGAATTTGGTTTGGATTGAGTAGAGAAATACATGATGTGAATGTGAGTAGATAACTAGACATACATTTTTCTTGTTGATTTCAGGATTTGAAGAATTTTACATATCCAATTTTAAGTGGAGGTTCTGCCAAAATTTCAATAAAATTTTATTCCCAATTATTATTAATAACATGATAGTTTGTGTTTAAATGTTTTTCTGTCAATTCAAGTAATTAGTTTTAATACTTGCTTTTAATATTTTAAATGTTTATTGCCTTAATTTATTGATTTTTTAATATTATGATAATAACTCATTGCCCCCCTTAAACAACTTGGCCTTTAATAACCCAAAGCAAAAGATTAGACAATATTTTCTAAGTCATTCATCATATAGGATTTGCATGCATTGAATTTTTCTATTATTTACGATTTCTGTCGTAGATTGCTGGCGTAAAGTACGTACTATCTTTCACTCATCATTCATTAGAAAGCACGCATTAGTTAGTAGGACTTCCATTGGAACAAGTGTGAGGTGAGTGTTTGTTTGGTGTGTTTTTTGTTAGATTAAGGTATGAAAAGCACTTAGGAGGCAGTCACCTATAGGAGATGAGGTGGGGGATTTCATCACCCTTTCCTTAGCCCAGAAACCACTTAATAAAAGAGCCTTAATAAAATCAATTAAACGTTGGCCCCTAGGATTTTCGGACGCATTAAGGAGAGGAAACCGTTTAAGACCGTTATGGCCTGAATGTCGTTGCCCATCTAGTCTCCCTGAGATTTTAGGAACCTCTGGGTTCTTGATTTCCTATAGATTAGTGGTCCTCGATGTTTAAGACCGTTTCTGCCTGAACGTCGTTGCCCATCTAGTCTCCCTGAGATATTAGGGACCTCCAGGTTCTTGATTTCATACACACTAGTGGTCCTTGTTGGGACCTCGAAGTTAGGCATCGTCTATTACTAAGGACCTATAGTGGACTTTAGGTTTGTTTTGGCCTTGACTGCTTAGTTAGTTTTCTAACCTTCCTTATTCCACGCTAGATTAAGGACTTCATCTCTTCTCCACTGAGTCATTCTTTTCTCATCTTAATGTCTCCGAATCTTCTCATCTACGAACATATTCTTTTAAATTGAAATTTTATTTATTTTCTGTAATAATAACTATCATTTTTGCCTCTGTTTAGATTGAAATGGATCGAGAGTGGATTTTTTCAAACAGATTGAGTGATGAATATGAGAACGGAGTGAATATGTTCCTAGAGGTTGCCAAAAAACATTCTAAGAAAATAAAAGACAGCGACATGGCGTATTGTCCGTGCAATAAGTGTCATAATATGTCAGTGTTGACTTTTCGGAAAATAAAAGATCATTTGTTTGAGAAAGGTTTCGACCCAAATTACAGACAGTGGATATGGCACGGTGAAAATGAATCATTTAGTCGTTCTAGGAATGATGGAGAAGATGTCAATGTAGAAGATCACTTAGAGGAAATGGTTCAGGATATGGCTGAAAAGTTTTCGTCCATATCCATTATCTTGAGTGACAATGAGAAGCCGTTGTATAAGAATTGTACTGATTGACATCATTTCATGCTCATATTTGTATCTTATATCCATTATCTTTCACCTAAACAATGCTATGTTACGAGTTTTATGTTTAGTTTTCAGGAATAATTAGGTTTGAAGAGATGAAACACAAAAGGATCCAAAAGCTGGGAAAAAGGACTGAATTGTGAGATCTGGGGACCAAGATGAAAGACAGAAGGACCTGAAAGCAAACCAGAATAATCCTCACCATCATGGGGAGTATTTTAGCAATTGGATTCGGGTCGGAGATCCAACAAACCGAGTGGATGCATCCAAGACCAAGAAATACATCAAGACAAGCCCTCAACAAAACGTAGCTCGATCCAGAACCAATAGACCGCCAATTGGCGGTCTTGGACCGCCAATTGGCGGTCTATTTAGCTCCGGATCCGATTATCTTTGGCGGTCATGTGTATTAGTGGATTCTTAGTCTATTTTGGGTATTGGTTTAGTCCCACATCGGGAGATTGTCCCGGATTAGCTTTTCTCATGCCTATAAATAGAACTCTTCACCTTCCTTTGTAATTACTCCATATTTTAAGTGGCTATTCTTCCTACTAGAAGTGAGTCCTTGAAGCACACACTAAAGTAGGAGGATGCTACTTTTAATGTGAGTCATTTTATCAATAAAGTTTTGTGTTTCTTTCATTGTTTGTTTTATGCTTCTTTCATTGTTTGTGCATGTTTTAGTTTAATCGTCTTTTATTTATAGCTTAGTTTTAATATGCTTTCTTTGCTTAGTTTAATAATTAGTGTAATGTTTAGTGAGTAGTTCCATACCCTTTGGGGGTGGAGTAGATGTACATACATACATTAGAAAATGTGATGAATGCTTTATTTTTGATGTGTTGATAAAACATGAATGTATGCTTGCTTGTTTAGGATAGCATTTATAACTTGATGAGTTTTGCCAAAATGATTAGACACCTCTCATGCTTGTTTAGGTTCTGAAATAAACAACTTGCATATGTAAATGTTAATCAACTAAGTTGGTGAATAGATTGATAGGTTTTGCCATAACATTTAGACACTTCCTATGCTTGATAAACACCACCTTCGTGTGCTTAAAGAATGTATTCTACACCCACCTCTTTGCATGTGTGCACTCACTCCACCCCTTAGGGGTTTTCCCATTTCTGTATTCTTACTTTGTTCTTAGCTTAGTTATTATTTCATTGTTTGGTTCTTCCTTTCGCATTTCCTACTTCTTAGTGTAGTATAGAGTAGAGTAGCATAAACATCTTTCTCCCCCTATTTTTGCCACTTGATTTCTGCTAAACAAGAGGGTGCTCACCTCCCTGAGGACGACCCTTACTTGCCACCGTTTCATCGCGGCCGTGCACTTGCGGTTTAAATAAAACGTTCAACAAGTTTTTGGCGCCGTTGCCGGGGAGGTGCCAGTGCAGACTCTTGTTTGGACGATTCGAGTGGATTTAATTTTTGTTTTGTAGTTTTTCTTTGTTACAGGAGACTTGGAGTGGTCAGGAGGAGCACCTGGAGAAGTTTTGAAGCAAGCTGGGCACTGTAGACCGCCAATTGGCGGTCTGGTAAGCTCAGCTCGCTCTCTTATTTCTTTGGTCTGTTTACTTTATCTGATATAGTGATCTGGGATTTAATTTGTCATGTTTTGACTTATAGTGTGTTCCCAGATCCATAATCAAACCTCCTTTAAGCAACTTGGACCCTAAAACTCAAAGCAAAAGATTAGGCATTCTTTTTGTTTAGGCCATGCATCATGTATGTGACTTAGGCACTTAGATTGTCTTTTATCTTAGCTTTATTTTCTGTTGCTGAGAGCTGGCGTGAGGTACGCACCTTCTACTCTTATTCATGCATTTCGTATGAACATGCATTAGTTAGTAGGAAGTGCATTGCAACAAGTGTGAGTTGAGCGTTGTTTGGGGTGTTGATTGCTAGATTTAGGACTCCAAAACGCTACTAAGGAGGGGTTGTCCTGTAAAAGATAAGGTGGGGGATTTCATCACCCTTTCCTTCGCCCCAAAAACCACACTAATCAAGAGCCTAATTTTAAATCAAGTAGACATTGGCCCTAAGGATCTTGGACGCATTAGGAGAGTGATCTGGTCCCGACCGTCATGACCTGATCGGCGTTGCCCACTTTGTCGATAATAGGAGAGACGAGATCCCCGGATCTTGGCTCACTTGCTGGGCTTTGTGGTCCTCGTTGTAGGGAGGTGAGGCGTGTTGAGGCCGTGTGACCTCGCAGTTAGGCGTCGTCTAGCTGTAAGGACCTATAGCGACCTTAGGATTGCTTGAGCCTTGTTTGCTTGTATGCTTCTACCTGTACCCATCCGCCGTAGCATAAGGACTTCTTCCTTTCTCTCCTGAGTTCCCCCGTCTTCTCCTCTACGCACATTCTTTGTTTAAAAAAAAAGAGATTTGGTTTGTGTGTGTGTACCTTTGTGCACGCTTTCGTGGACACGAGAGGGGTCATTTAACGAGGAGTGTTGTCAATCCGGCTTCGGTCATCGATTTCTCGACGCCTTCCTCCTCTCGTGTCGCACGCAGTTCGGGTTCAATGGCTGCTAATTTCTGTGAGGAGGAGCAGTTGCTGGACCCACCTGCTCCACCAGTGCTTCCAGTTGTCGTTCCCATACCTCTTCGTGATCGATGCTACCCGAGCTGTACAGCTCTACCCTCATGCATCGTATTACCAGAGGCTAATGGGAACCATTTTGAGGTTAAGCCTCAATTCATTTCCACGCTCCCTCGCTTCACTGGGAAAGGTGACCCCTATATCTTTCTCAGGGAATTTGAGGAAGTCTGTGCTATGTTCAAGCTGCAACAACTTAGCACAGACTCCATCCATCTTAGGCTCGTTCCTTTTGCACTAAAGGATGACGCCAAGAAGTGGTTGTACAGCAACCAGGCGAATTCCTTTAAGACTTGGGATGAGTTTCAATCTGCATTCCTCAAGAAGTACTTTCCTAATCATCGGACTCAAAAGTTGAGGAACGAAATCAATTCGTTCTATCAACATGAGACCGAACCATTTCATGCATATCTTGAGAGGTTCAAAGAGCTACTATCCTCGTGCCCTCACCATGGCATTGAGTTGTGGCGTCTTTGTCAGATTGTGTATGAGGGTCTTCACATCCCGTCCAGAACGCTCCTTGAGTCCATGTGTCAAGGAGAGTTCTTGGGAAGGATGAAAGGGAGGCATGGGCCTTCCTAGAAGACCTCACTGAGAAAACCATGCAGTGGGAGAGTGTGAGGGAACCACCTGCATCATCTAGTATAGGAGCGAGGATCGTGAATGCAAACTCGACTAGATCGGGTGCCGCATTTGCTATCGATACCACTACGGCCACCGAGGAAGGCATGGCGGCCTTAATGCGCCGTATGGATTCGATTGAGCTCCAAAACCAACAAAGTGCACCTCACATGTCCACATCTGGTCCAGTTCCTTGTCATTCATGTGGTAGGATAGGTCATGTAGAGAGCGAGTGTGAGTCCATTCCTCCTGAGATGGAGCGTGTCAACGCCATCTATGACAGAGCTAGGAATGACCCATACTCATCATCTTATAACCCTGGATGGATGAACCACCCCAATTTTTCATGGAACCAAAATAATGCCCCGGGTGGTCCCTCAAACTCCTCTAGACCACCTTACCAATCACACCAACCTCCCATGCATGCACATTCCTATCAGCCACCCCAAGCACAAACCACCAATCAATCGGGTTTCCTAAATTCCAATAATATGGAAACCCGATTCAATTCGCTTGAGACCTTGACTCGTGGACTTGAAAACTCAATGAAAATTTTTATGTCAACTACGAGTCAAGTTCTCACTTCCAATCAGAAGACCATCAAATCTCTAGAGCTTCAGATGGGCCAATTGGCTCAGTCTGTACATGAAAGAGAGAGATGGTCTTTTCCTATCCAGCCTGAGGCTAACCCCCGTGTGTACCAACAACAACAAATGCAAAATGAGAATGTGGTACCTCGGGGGAGGCAAGTGAACCATGTGGAGGAACCTGTTCACCATGTCAATTCCATTGTGACCTTAAGGAATGGAAAACAGGTTGACAATCACATTTCCTTGCCACACCCACCACCATCTATGCAGCCCCTCAGTGGGAATGGTGGTGAAGAAGAAGCTGAGGGTGAGGGTAATACACCAAAGCTTTCTTCTCAGGCACAGCAGAAAACCTACCTGCCAAAAGCTCCCTATCCAAGTAGGTTAAACAAAAAGCAGACTGACAACATGGACAAGATATTAGAGGTGTTTAAGCAAGTGAAGGTTAACATCCCCTTGTTGGATGTCATCCAACAAATACCTCAATATGCCAAAGTGTTGAAGGATCTCTGCACAACCAAGAGGAAGACCAATGTTCCTAAGAAAGCATTCTTGGCTGCAAATATCAACTCACTTTTGTCCAATCCCACCTACACAAAATACAAGTTCCCGGGGTGTCCTACTATTCAGTGTACGATAGGGGGACACTAGAATGAGCAATGTTTTGCTTGATTTAGGATCAGCGGTCAACCTCCTCCCATTCTCTGTTTATCAACAGTTGAATTTGGGAGAATTGAAACCAACTAAGATCACCCTCCAATTGGCGGATAGATCCATTCGTATTCCCATGGGGATTATCGAGGATGTGCTTATCAAAGTTGGAGATTTTATATTTCCAGTCGATTTTGTTGTCCTTGATACCAATCCTGTTGTGAACACCCACTCTCAAATATCTTTGATTTTGGGTAGACCATTTCTTGCAACCTCCAATGCGTTGATTAATTGTAGAAATGGTCTCATGAAGCTCTCATTCGGTAACATGAGTGCCGAGTTTCATGTGTTCAAATCTGGTAAGCAACAGGAACCCATGGATGAACCTTTAAATCTAAATCTCATCCGCCAATTGGAGAAAGCACCACAAAATCAACGAACACTCCTAACCCCAATGCAACCCATTGAGAATGTTCGTGGGCCCAGCGAAAACTCATTGCATGTCTTCGCAATGCAACAGAGCGAGCTGGCCTCGAACATGAATGTCCAAAGGAAGTGTTCGTTGCATGATTCAGTTGAGAGTACTAGTGAGAGTGAGACACCTCATCATATGCCTATACCAGAAGGTGTCTCTACCTCATGTCCCATGGCCATTGAGCCATTTGAGCTTCATATTGACTCCAACAAGGACCCACCTATGACCGAGCTTATGCTTGATGATCTAAATGATGGTGAGAGGTCCTTGTTGGATGACTTGGGGAGAAGCCCCATTCTTCGCGATGCAGGTCTGCTGCATCCATCGAATGAGCCTGAGGAACTCATTCCGATGCACCTGCCTATTGGTTGGAGCGTTTTCTTCGATGAGCAATTAAACCCTAGTGAAGCAACACAACTTCATTCTTTGTTGCCCACACCCGACCAATATCATGAGGGGTTCAAGCCTTTCAGCTTTGACCTTTCACCCCTCATGACACCTCAGAGTACCAGTGAAGCTTGCCCATCTCGGCAAGTCTCTGGTCCTCAAAACTTGATGTTCTCGTTTGATGTTCCTTGACCAAATGATTATGAGAATATCTTGGTTGATGTATATATCTTGTAAAAAAACAACAAAAAAAAAGTGTGTAATAAAAGACTCCTTGAGCGAGCATTGCTTGTTGTGGGCCCCAACCCCTGCGTATTTGGGTCCCATTTCTTCACGTATTTATCTCCCTTCTTCAGCTTCTCACAGGTTTTGAGGGAATTTGGGTTTGTGTCCATGAACATGACCCTGAACGTCCCTTTGTACTTCATGTTGGTGAGATTTTTCCTTTTTCATGCATGTATCCATGTAGTATCTTGTTCACATTCATTGAGGACAATGCATGAAGTAGGTGTGCGGGGTGTTTTACGTGTGTACATAGTCGAGTCTTTTTCCTTTGGTTTTATTTTCTTCTGTTTGTACTGCTAGGGTCATGTTAGTGTGCCGCATTTAACATTGATATATCTGCTTGCCATGATCCTTGGGTGACTTGTCTTCTTTTGCTTGCCGAGTGCTTTAAAATTTTCACATTTCTTTCAAAATCTTCATGTGTTTGCGAAAGCAAATGTTTTGTGGGTTTTGCGTGTGTTTAGCATGTGCAAAACCGTTGAGAGGCAAAGTAAAAAGAAAGCTCCCAAAATTGTCTTGAACTTGATGTATTAGGATTTCTAGTTTACTGGCTTTAGGTCTTATCGAGTCGTTAGGATGCACCCTGGTTTTCCCTCGGGGGGTGTGTAATCATAGGGTTTCAGCACTCAAACATTTAAAGAAGTCCACCCTGAACCTAGTGAGTCAAATAATTCGTGTCTTTTAGTATAAGGAAGTTTGTCATGGTCAAGGGCCCTTAATCTCTTTTTGTGAAACTTAAGTGTAGGGGTTTTGGTTCCCATGTAGATAAATGAATAAGTGGTGTTCTCTCTTCTCGCACGGCTCCTATCACTCGGGAAAGTAGGTCTGAGAGAACTTTCTGCCTGGTGCTTTCGAGTCATCTGACTTGGGATGCACCGACCGAACTCCCGTTACACGGGTTGTAGGGATCGCCCTATGTGGAGATTTGGGGGAAGGTGTACGTGATAATGTAAGTCATCATAGGCAATGATGCACGAAACCTGACCCTGGGAGAATCAAACACCAACCAATAAAATGCTCCAAAGAAAAACAAAAAAAATGATGATGAAAAAAAGAAAAAAGAAAAGAAAAAAAAGAGAAGCAAATAAGAACCAAAATGGACTCTACACATTGTATCACATTCAGACGTTAAGGTTGCCCATGTCTTTCACTCAAGTCCTTAACTAACTTTCACGAATAACTCATTAGGCTAGGTGTGTGGACCGATTACATATAGAGAGTCGACCCGTAGTGTTACCGCGTCCCATGATCGACAAAATGAGTCCAACGAGTCATGTAGCTAGATTGATTAATGCATCTTGTTCGGATTTTGTGGGTGTATCCACTGAAAACCCTCAGGAGACAACACTCCTCCTCCTTGGCGACAAGGAGGTTTAACGGCTTGTTGCACGTGCTAAGTGCAATCGTGATTCCTACGAAAGTGAGTTAGGATTTCTTGTGTTTTTGCATGCTTTTCTCTTTCTTTGTTTTGCTCGGGACTAGCAAAAGTTAGGTGTGGGGGTATTTGATTGACATCATTTCATGCTCATATTTGTATCTTATATCCATTATCTTTCACCTAAACAATGCTATGTTACGAGTTTTATGTTTAGTTTTCAGGAATAATTAGGTTTGAAGAGATGAAACACAAAAGGACCCAAAAACTGAGAAAAAGGACTGAATTGTGAGATCTGGGGACCAAGATGCAAGACAGAAGGACCTGAACGCAAGACAAAGGGACCTAAGAGCAAACCAGAATAATCCTCCCCATCATGGGGAGTATTTTAGCAATTGGATTCGGGTCGGAGATCCAACAAACCGACTCGATGCATCCAAGACCAAGAAATACATCAAGACAAGCCCACAACAAAACGTAGCTCGGTCCAGAACCAATAGACCGCCAATTGGCGGTCTGTTTAGCTCCGGATCCGATTATCTTTGGCGGTCATGTGTATTAGTGGATTCTTAGTCTATTTTGGGTATTGGTTTAGTCCCACATCGGGGGATTGTCCCGGATTAGCTTTTCTCATGCCTATAAATAGAACTCTTCACCTTCCTTTGTAATTACTCCATCTTTTAAGTGGCTATTCTTCCTACTAGAAGTGAGGCCTTGAAGCACACACTAAAGTAGGAGGATGCTACTTTTAATGTGAGTCATTTTATCAATAAAGTTTTATGTTTCTTTCATTGTTTGTTTTATGTAGGGCTGTCAATTTTACACGAAACACGATAACACGACACGAAAACGACACGAAGTTAGCGGATATGGATTGAGAATTTGAACACGATTAATAAATGGGTTGGATACGGCAACACGATTATTAAATGGGTTGGATATGGATTTCTGCTGCAAAAACGATTAACACGATTAAGACACGATAAACCACGATAAGTAATTGGGTAATTAGGCACACGATAACGAATACGACACGATTAATACACGATTAATACCGACAAGCCTATAAGTAATATATAAGTTTATAAATTATAATAAACAAATTCTAAGAACTGAATGCCATATTTATAATTTTACCAAATATATATATGAGTGATTTGAAACTTTGAGGTTTGAACTCTGAACGAGTGGATAATCGTGTGTTAATTGTGTGTTAAATGGTGTAAACGGTAGCGGTGTTAAACGTGTACACGAAGTAACCCGTTTAATAATTGGGTATAAACAGGTTGGATATGGCAACACGATTATAAATGGGTTGGATACGGCAGAAATTTAGCAACACGATTATTAAATGGGTCGGATACGGCGCAACACCTAGAGCTTATATATAGGAGTTGACACGACACGATTAGCACACGACACGACACGATTGACAGCCCTAGTTTTATGCTTCTTTTATTGTTTGTGCATGTTTTAGTTTAATCGTCTTTTATTTCTAGCTTAGTTTTAATATGCTTTCTTTGCTTAGTTTAATAA
The DNA here is from genome assembly GCA_963682175.1 of Triglochin maritima. Taxonomy (NCBI): domain Eukaryota; kingdom Viridiplantae; phylum Streptophyta; class Magnoliopsida; order Alismatales; family Juncaginaceae; genus Triglochin; species Triglochin maritima. The sequence goes on from OY821785.1 coordinate 12,212,732, forward strand.
TTAGTGTAATGTTTAGTGAGTAGTTCCATCCCCTTTGGGGGTGGAGTAGATGTACATACATACATTAGAGAATGTGATGAATGCTTTATTTTTGATGTGTTGATAAAACATGAATGTATGCTTGCTTGTTTAGGATAGCATTTATAACTTGATGAGTTTTGCCAAAATGATTAGACACCTCTCATGCTTGTTTAGGTTCTGAAATAAACAACTTGCATATGTAAATGTTTATCAACTAAGTTGGTGAATAGATTGATAGGTTTTGCCATAACATTTAGACACTTCCTATGCTTGATAAACACCACCTTCGTGTGCTTAAAGAATGTATTCTACACCCACCACTTTGCATGTGTGCACTCACTCCACCCCTTAAGGGTTTTCCCATTTCTGTATTCCAGCATTCTTACTTTGTTCTTAGCTTAGTTATTATTTCATTGTTTGGTTCTTCCTTTCGCATTTCCTACTTCTTAGTGTAGTATAGAGTAGAGTAGCATAAACATCTTTCTCCCCCTATTTTTGCCACTTGATTTCTGCTAAACAAGAGACTGCTCACCTCCCTGAGGACGACCCGTACTTGCCACCTCTTAATCGCGGCCGTGCACTTGCGGTTTAAATAAAACGTTCAACATGTACCAAATTCACTAGATTGTCAGCGGTGTTGAAGTTGTACAATTTAAAAGCTAGAAATGGTTGGTCCAATGTGAGTTTCACATCAATGTTGAAGTTAGTGAAAGAGATGCTTCCAGATGATAATGAGTTGCCAGATAGAACTTATGATGCAAAGAAAGTGTTGTGCCCTATGGGAATGGAATATAGGAAGATACACGCATGCCCGAACGATTGTATATTGTATAGGGGTGAGTTTGAAAACTTACATTTCTGTCCCAGGTGTAATGTTTCAAGATACAAAATGAAACGTAGTGGACCAAACCACGATGAAGAGGCTGATGAGATGAAAATCAAAGGACCTCCTGCTAATATTTTGTGGTATCTTCCGATAATACCAAGGCTTAAACGTTTGTTTGCGGGTAAAGAGGATTCCAAGAACATGACATGGCATGCTGATCGTGAGAAACCAAATGATCAGTTGCTACGTCACCCTGCAGATTCACCTCAGTGGAAAAAAATAAATGTCGACTTTCCTGTGTTTGGTGAAGAATCCAGGAATGTACGACTTGGACTCTGTACTGACGGAATGAATCCTTTCGGTAGTTTGAGTAGCATTCACAGTTCTTGGCCTGTTCTGCTTGTAATTTACAATCTGCCCCCGTGGTTATGCATGAAACACAAATATATCATGTTGTCCTTAATGATTTCTGGTCCGAAACAACCTAGAAACGACATCGATGTGTATTTAAGACCTTTAATTGATGACCTAAAGAGATTGTGGAATGACGGAGAGTCAGTTTTTGATTCTTATCGCCAGGAGTCGTTCGTAATGCGGGCAATGATATTTTGCACGATTAATGACTTTCCAGCTTATGGTAATTTGTCTGGATATTCAGTCAAAGGTCATAAAGCTTGTCCAATTTGCGAGGAAAATACATGTTCTTTGCAACTACTTAATGGTTCTAAGACTGTCTATCTCGGTCATCGAAGATTTTTGCCGAACTCTCATCCTTATCGTAGGTTGAAAAAGGCATTTGACGGAAAACAGGAGTTGCAGAATCCGCCAGTTGAAATCAGCGTCGAAAAGGTGTATGAACGTGTAAGGAACATTGAATGTGAATTTGGAAAACCGTACAAATGAGCAAACGACAAAAGTAGTTGGAAAAAAAATCCATATTTTTTGATCTCCCTTACTGGAAAACTTTAGAAGTTAGACATTGTATTGACGTGATGCACGTAGAGAAAAATGTTTGTGATAGTTTTGTTGGCACTCTGTTGAACATACCTGGTAAAACCAAAGATGGATATAATGCAAGACTTGATCTTGTTGATATTGGTATACGAGCAATGTTGGCACCAGAGAAGAAAGGAGATCGGAATTACTTACCTCCAGCTAGTTATATATTGTCTAGAAAGGAGAAAAGAATTCTCTGTCAGTGTTTGCACGATGTAAGGGTTCCACAAGGTTATTCTTCAAATATCAGTAGTCTTGTTGTTATGAAGGATTTGAAACTTGTGGGGATGAAGTCTCACGATTGTCACACTTTAATGCAGCAGTTGTTACATGTAGCACTGAGATCCATATTACCGCAAGATGTTAGACAAGCAATAATAAAGTTGTGTTCCTTTTTACAATAAGATTTGCAGTAAAGTGGTCGATCCTGTGCAGTTAGATAAGTTACAGAATGAATTGTGGTCACATTATGTCAGTTGGAGATGTTTTTCCCCCTGCTTTTTTCGACATTATGATTCATCTTGTTATTCATTTGGTTAGAGAAGTTAAATTGTGCGGACCAGTTTTTTTAAGGTGGATGTATCATTTCGAGCGTTATATGAAAGTGTTGAAAGGTTATTGCAAAAATCGTCAAAGATCAGATGCTACTATTGTTGAAGGATACATAGCTAAGGAGGTTATCGAGTTTTGCACTGGATACCTAGCAAACACAAAAACTGTTGGACTTCCGAAGAATCGTCATGATAAACGTGCTGATGGTAAAGGGACACGTGGGATGAAAATGTTAAATCCAAATGGCGATGACTTAATGACAACATATTTTTATGTGTTGTGCACTTCGAATGAAGTTCAACCATACCTAAATGAAGACATGAAGTTTCTAAAGGAAAGAGATCCTTTCTGGAGTGATCAACAAGTAATTAATAGTCACAATAAGAATTTCATCTCTTGGTTTAAAAATCTAGCATACAAGCGTGATGTTTCTGAGACAATACAATGGTTGGCTTACGGTCCGCATTCTGTTGTTATAAGTTACAGTGGTTATGATATCAATGGATATTCTTTCTACACAGTTTGTGAAGATGCGAAAAGTGTTGTTCAAAACAGTGGCGTCACCTTAATAGCAGAGTCTTTGCATGTGTCTAGTTCTAAAGACAAGAATCCTGTATACGCCGACATGTCCTATTACGGTGTAATTGAAGATATATGGGAGCTAGACTTTGTTAAATTCAAAGTACCTATATTTAGATGCAAGTGGGCTGATAATAAAAATGGAGTTCGAGTGGATGACTATGGCTTCACTTTAATTGATTTTTCAAAAGAAGGGTATAAAGGAGAACCTTTTATTTTAGCTTCCCAAGCGAAACAAGTCTTCTATGTGGCTGATCCATGTGATAAGAAATGGGCAGTAATTTTGGAAGGGAAGAAAAAAATTGTATCAGATGATAGCCTGATCGAGTATGAAGAGACACCACCTTTCTCTAAGCAAGCACCTGAGTTGAACTTAGTAGATGAAGAAATAAATGTTGAGACTTGTATGTTTAGAGATGACCACGGTGAAGGTATATGGATTGAAAATCCATTAAGGAAAAAAAAACAGTAAAGGTGCAAATTTTCTGTTGTAACACATTGTAATAGACATTTAATGTCTTTACCTTATTTAATTACTTGAATTTATCTTTTATAGTATAATGGCTCCGAAAAAGAAACCCACTTCCTCCGAGTCTGAAGGCTCGAAGACATTCAGTACACGAGGTCCTTGTCTCATGAAAGAATTCGTGGGCAGAAGAAATATAGACGGTAGAGTTCCAATCCAGTTTGATGACCGTCTTGAGCCGTTAGGCATGCTGTCTGATAATTGGAAAAGTTTTCTGGGTAGCTTAGCGAGGGCCAAAGTTGACATTTGTTTATCCAGTTGGGCTGATGTAGATGAGAAGTTGAAGGACACAATATGGGATAATGTGCAGGTAATGATTCCATTATAGATTTCAATAGTTTTAGTCAAACTTTTGATATATATAAAGTTAACGTGTTGTAGGAATCTTTTGAGTTCCAATCCACTGACAAGTTGAAGAAAAAGTGGATGACATACATGTTAGTTCGTTGGAGGGATTTCAAAACAAATTTAACGAACAAGTACATATTCGAAGACTACCAGGATAGAAATTCATTCGATGTCTATAACTTTATCACTCCGAATCAATGGGAGCTATTCAGAAAATCCAGAGATAGCCCGGAGTTTGAGGTAATTGAGTTTAATTTATAATATAGTAACTGAGTTTCAAAACAAACTTGTTAGTTATTGATTTTAGTGACAATCTAATAAACTTGATTTTAGGCAAGCACAAATGATGGCTGAAAAAATTGCTCAGAAGAAACAGGAGGCAATTGACTCCGGTATGAGTGAGGAGCAAGCAAGTAACATATCTCCTCCTTCTCTCGTAGCTCGTTGTGATTCTTGGAAGAGAGCGAGAGAAAACTCCAGAGGGGCGTACGTCACAGACGAGTCGCAAGCGATCGGCTCGAAGATAGTAAGTTGCATCACTTATATATATGTTATTAATTCAGAATCATTAATTTTATATTTTTCAAATGTTAGTAAATATTGTTTTAAACTTAGGAGTCTCTGAAGTTGAGAGAATCTCAAGGTGAATTTGCTTCCGATGGTCGGAATGATATTCTACGCGAGGCCTTGGGAAACGACGACCACCCCGGTCGTGTGCGAGGGGTAGGGAGTAGAGTTGGACTTCGACAATATTATGGGAAGACTCAACGGTCTAATTCGTCGACTGGTCATACCAAATGCCAGCAAGAGATCACAGATTTAAAGAATACGTTGCAACTGGTTTTGGAGAGATTGGATCGTTTGCCTACTTCTCCTACCCGTCGTAAGACCGGTTCTTCCGCGGAGACTACTCCAGTTCTGCCAGTGTTCCACCCTAATTGACAAGATGATTTCGTGTCTCATTCTCGAGAATTGGCCCTCGTCGACGGTCCCTCGTTTGGAAAGTTCACAGATGGATCTAGATGTGCTTTGTTTGTCGAAGACCCTGATCGAAGATTGGTGGGACACGGGAAAGTTTATAACATCTCCAGACACCATTTCACAGAGGTAGGAGAGGGAGAATTGAAGGTTGCAGTTGAGAGTTGCTTAGATCCTGGTGCTTTTGTGCCATTTCCGGAAGAAGAGATTGTTACTCTCGGCGATGCTATCGGTGGGTTCGTGCGGTGGCCTAGTTATTTAGTAGAGCTAAACGACAAACATGAGGTATAGTTTAACTTTAAAAGACTTCAAACTTCAAATTTGTTAACAATTGTATTTTAACGGTTGTATACATATCTGTAAGGTGTCAAGCCCCCGGAGCAAAGGGTCAAACAACCAATCTCCGATCAACATTCATTCGCTTCCAAGTAGGTGCAAAATGATGTATCAATGTATGGTAGGTAGGGAAGCACAATCCTTAAGTACCTGGGAGTTGGAGGGGGATAAAGGGTTGCCTCCCGCTTTGTACGTCACCAAAGAGGATATCATGCAGTTCATGGCGATGGATTCGTTGTGTATCATGATTATCGACGTGCAAGTGAAGTAAGTGTTTTTTTGTATACAATGAAAAGTATTGAATAATTTTATCAAAAGTATAATAAATTATAATTTTTATACTTGTAGACATCTTTACGATGCCAGAAGGTCAATCTTTCCCGAGGATCAAGTATTTGGATTTATCAGTCCATCTACATATATATACGGGAATGACGATAAATCGGGTCAACTTGGGACATTCTTTAAAGAAGAAGACAAAAGATATTATCTGCTCCCTTATCATGAGAGGTAAACTTTGTAATTCAAAGTGAAATTTTATTTTGTAATAAGCTTCTAATTATATATATAACACAAGGCTCATTGGATGCTTGTCGTTGTATGCCCCACGACTAATTCGGCATATTGGTTTGATCCGTTGGGGTCGAATAAGCCAAGGGACTCAATAAAGAAACTTCTAAATATGTAAGTTCGTTTAGTCGTGAATAAAGTAATTCGTGGATTTTTATTAGTATTATTGAATGATATTTTAACTTGTGCTACTCAGGGCAATTAAGGTTTACAGAGCTTAACGTGGTAGGAGAACAACCACAAAAGCAGGAATAACATGGCATGGAATGAGAGTAAGTTCTATCCCATTTTTGTTAATTAAGTTAGGAACAAATATTTAGCAAATTCCTATGTTTGTAGTACTGGAAGCAGGTTGGAAATACGGAATGCGGTTACTACGTGATGAGATACATGGAGGAAATCCTCGATGTGGTAACTCAAGACGTATGTCTAACCGAGGTAATGTAAATCGTTATTCAATTGTATAGTTGTGTAGTTTCAATATTTAGTTATTAATATTCAACACACTTGTATTTTTTTGATAGGTTTTCCCAAAAAGTAGTGATCCCTTCTCGCAACAGGAGCTCAATGAAACTCGCGACCGATGGGCTCGCTATTTCATCAGAAACATGCTGACGAACTAAGAGGTTCTCCTGCCAATTGTATTTTTTGTAATTTAGTTAACAAGTGCACTTGTATTACAAACCTGCACTTTATGCCTTAATATAATCGCCTTAATTTTAGAATGAATTAATTGCAAGTGTGTTGAATGTCAATTGTGTATGCTTTGTATGTTTGTCCATGTATGATATGTTTGTGTTTGTGCATGTATGCTTGTTTGTTTGTGCTTGTATGTATATGTGGATGAAATTGTGAGTATTATGAACAAATTTATAGGTGAACGAATTTGGTGCAGTTGTATGTACACGAATACGATGACTAAAAACAATTTCGTCGGATGCTATTTTTTTTGTCCAGGTTTTGGAATAGATGACGACCGTTATTATTATCTGACGTCTATCCCTCTGAAGAAAGGAATAGACGTCGGCTTTCTATGGAATCCGACGTATATTCATTATGAATGGACGTCGCATGTTACTTCACCGACGTCTATCCGTAAAGCATATACGTCGTCTGTGACATAACCGACGTCTACTCTAAATCGTATACGTCGTCTATTATATGACCGACGTCTATACCTAAAGCATAGACGTCGGTTTTTGTCTAGGCCGACGTCTATGCGTTAACGAATACACGTCGGCTTCTACGTATAGCCGACGTCTATTCTTTAGGTATAGACGTCGGTGATATGATAGACGACGTCTATGTATAGACGACGCACACATATACGTCGGATTGGGGAGTGCTTATATCCGAAGTTTATAGCCCCATACATCCGACGTATATTCCCTTTTCTGTAGTAGTGAAGGCAGATAAAGAAGTTGGATAATTTTTGAAATGTAAGTTTTTTGCCAAATGTGTATTAACGAACTTCAATAATAATTCATCAAAAACCCCACCGAAATGGATGTTATGTAAGACATCATAAAGAATAAGAATTTAGTGTCATAGTCATAGATGTTAGACGAGGGAAATTAATTCAAGGTCATAAACGTCCCTCAACTTCAGTGATAAAGGGGTTGAATTTTCAACTTTATTTTTAGGTCATGACCTATTTATTTTTCCAAAACTACCTTTTTCACTGCTAACTAATTACAGTAGTGGAATTCTGCTGATGTTAGGGTTTTCGCCAGAGAAACCCAGCATTTTAGCACTCACTTTCCTTTCTTCCCTCATCTCTTAATTTTTTTTTATGATTGACATCATTTCATGCTTATATTTGTATCTTATATCCATTATCTTTCACCTAAACAATGTTATGTGACGAGTTTTATGTTTGAATTTCAGAAATAAATGGGTTTGAAGAGATAAAGCATAAAAGGACCTAAAAGCTGGGAAAAAGACTGAATTGTGAGATCTGGGAACTAAGATGCAAGGGAGAAGGACCTGAACGTAAGACCAAAGGACCAAAGAGCAAAACAGAAAACTCCACACCATCATGGGGAGTATTTTGTCAATTCTATTTGGGTCGGAGCTCCAACAAGTCAAGTGACTGCATCAAAGACAAACAATACCAGCATGGAAAGCCCAAACTAAAGACCAGGACGATCCGGATCCTGTAGACCACCAATTGGCGGTCTGGATTGATCCGGATCCGCGGAGATTTTTGTGGCTTGTGTATTAGAGCGTGTTTATTCTATTTATGGTATTTGTTTAGTCCCATACCGAGGAATTGTCCTAGATTACCTTTTTCTATGGCTATAAATAGAACTCTTCACCTTCTATTGTAATCACTTCACATTTTGAGTGACTATTCTTCCTACTAGAAGTGAGGCCTTGAAACACACACTAAAGTAGGAGGATGCTACTTGAATTGTGAGTCGTTTTAATAAAAGTTTCTTTATTATGTTGTTTGTTTCATGTTGCTTGTTTTACTTTGTTTAATTTCATTTCATTAGTTTTAGTAGCTTAGTTAATATGTTATCCTTGCTGAGTTTAATCATTAGTCTAATGTGTAGTGAGTAGTTGTTTGCATCGCTACCGGGTGTGTGTGCAAGATGTTGTTTGGAACGGGCTATACCACCTCTAGTTTCCTTACCACGTAACTCACATACAATGCAGTTTTTATCATTAGCACTAATGTAATGTGCAATATTCCAACCACGGTCATTTGTACGGGTAGGTCTTAGGTCATCGTAACTCTCGTGATGCATAGGGAGACTAGTGCCGGGTACGTACGTCATATCTTAAAACTAGACTAATATTAAAATTTAGACTAATATGAAAATAAAATAGTAATTAATTTAATTCTAAAGAGAAGTTAGAAAGAGTGCATTTGATTTTGGCGATTGAAGAATGAAGAACCGGATCAGAGACTTTACTTTCCAACTTCAAAACTAAGCATCAGACCGGAGACTTAATCGCAAAAACTTGATGATTAGGAAACTTGATGATTAGAATAGAATTATGAAGAAGAAGAGAATTAGAGATTTGTGAAAAATGAAGAGGTTTGGAGGGGTTTATATAGGATTTGGGGGTAGTGGCAAACTTGTAAATTTTGAAAAAAAACAAAAAAATGGAGGTCCTTGGAGTGCCTACAACGGCTCTCGCCTAAGCGATCGCCCAGGCGACCGCCTACTTCGCCCAACTTTAGTGGGCTAAAGGCGGTGGCCACAACGGGCGGTCGCCTACGTGAACACTGGTTAAAACGAAAATGATTTGTGGGTTTTGTTGGGTTTTTAGTTTTATCTGGCCAAGTCAGGGTTTTGATTAGCTTTAAATTCTAGTTTATTAATCTTCAACAAATTAAATCGAAAAGGATTTCAACTTTATGAGTGTAGACGTGATTTGGGATTTGGGTTTTGGACTTACAAAAAAAATGATCATGTGTTGGTTTAGTTTTTGATGAGATGAGTCATCCATGTACTTCGGTTATGTTTGAGGAGATAGTGAAGGCATCCAAAGGGAAACAAATCGCCACGTTACTCGATTACGATGACACTCTTTCTCCAATCGTGGAAGACCCAAATCAGACCTTCATGTCAGATTGGTTGCATTAGGTGTATAGTTCTATGCTAGTAGGCATGGCATGGACATCAAAGGACCACCCAAGGGACAAAGCTACACAAATGTAGGAGCATGTCAATTTGGTTTGGGTCTTAAATGGCATTGATGTAATAATTCCCTGTTGGTCAAATATAGCAAGTTTAAATGGCATTGAGGTAAATTTGAATTGTTTTGTTTTTGTTTTCAATTGATTAATTTATTCGACAATAAATATTATTGCAATAAATTTGGGTACTACACGAACCGACCCAACCCAACCCAAAATTTTTGGGTCAGGTTGGGTTGAACCGAATCGGTTTGGATTTGGGTTTGGTTTTTTGCAAACCTTAGTTTTTTGGGTGGGGTCAGGTTTTAGCCCAACCCGACCCATGTTCAGCCCTAAGTAAATGTTTGAAGAAACAATAATTACAAGCATATTGCTAGACGAATCTTTTCCTGGGCTTCATGAAATGATGGAGTGGGAGACTAATCGTTCTGTATTGACGAAGCGAGAGGGAAATGTTTGAACAGAAATTCTTAATCATGCATGTTATCTCGGGTGGGTGTAGCTGCTCAAAAGACGTAGTCGTTCCTCGATCTCTAGACAGTCCAGAAGTATGAAAATAGGAGGGTTGTCTATGTCAAATGTCCCAATCTGTGCAAAATTGATCTGTTAGTGAATTGATGCCCTAATGGCCACAATAGGTACTTAGTTCATTCTTGAGAACCCAAAGTGCATCTTAACTTCATATGTAACTATATTAGTCATGTATTCATGTATATGTAATTGATGTTAATTAGACTCCACACTAGTCTCTAGTTGATGTCACTTACTTTACACAGTTGTACTTAATGAAATGAAGACCCACTCATGCACACACACCTCACTATTGCGCCTCCACTCCAAGGGGTTTAGTTTAATTGTTGATTAATTCATCATTTAGTAGTTTTTTTAGTATAATCCCTTCATTCTCCTCTCCTTTCCCACTCGAGTAGGGTAGTAGCTTGATTGACATCATTTCATGCTCATATTTGTATCTTATATCCATTATCTTTCACCTAAACAATGCTATGTCACGAGTTTTATGTTTAGTTTTCAGGAATAAATAGGTTTGAAGAGATGAAGCATAAAAGGGCCCAAAAGCTGGGAAAAAGGACTGAATTGTGAGATCTAGGGACCAAGATGCAAGGGAGAAGGACCTGATTGCAAGACAGAGGGGCCTAAGAGTAAAACAGAATACTTCACACCATTATGGGGAGTATTTTAGCAATTGGATTCGGGTCGGAGCTCCAACAAACGAAGTAGATGCATCAAAGACCACCAAAAGCACACAGAAAAGCCCAGAATAAAACTCAACTGGATCCGGACATTTTGGACCGCCAATTGGCGGTCTGGATTAGTCCAGATCCACCAAGATTTCTCCTGGACTTGTATTAATGTTCGTTTAGGCTATTTGTGGTATCTGTTTAGTCCCACATCGGGGGATTGTCCCGGATTAGCTTTTTTCCATGGCTATAAAGAGAACTCTTCACCTCCTATTGTAATCACTCCATATTTTAAGTGGCTATTCTTCCTACTAAAAGTGAGGCCTTGAAGCACACACTAAAGTAGGAGGATGCTACTTTTAATGTGAGTCATTTTATCAATAAAGTTTTATGTTTCTTTCATTGTTTGTTTTATGCTTCTTTTATTGTTGTGCATGTTTTAGTTTAATCGTCTTTTAATTCTAGCTTAGTTTTAATATGCTTTCTTTCCATAGTTTAATAATTAGTGTAATGTTTAGTGAGTAGTTCCATCCCCTTTGGGGGGTGGAGTAGATGTACATACATGCATTAGAGAATGAGATGAATGCTTTAATTTCAATATGTTGATTAAACATGAATGTATGCTTGCTTGTTTAGGATAGAATTTACAACTTGATGAGTTTTGCCAAAATGATTAGACACCTCTCATGCTTGTTTATGTTCTGAAATAAATAACTTGCATATGTAAATGTTAATCAACTAAGTTGGTGAATAGATTGATAGGTTTTGTCATAACATTTAGACACTTCCTATGCTTGATAAACACCACCTTCATGTGCTTAAAGAATGTATTCTACACCCACCTCTTTGCATGGGTGCACTCACTCCACCCCTTAGGGGTTTTCCATTCCTGAAATTCCAGCATTCTTGTTTTGTTCTTAGCTTAGTTCTTATTTCATCGTTTGTTTGCTTCTTTCACATTTCATGCTTCTTAGAGTAGTTTAGGGTAGAGTAGCGTAACCAACTTTCTTCCCCCTCTTTTTGCCACTTGATTTCTGATAAACAAGAGGCTGCTCACCTCCCTGAGGACGACCCGTACTTGACACCGCTTCAACGCGGCCGTGCACTTGCGGTTAATTAAAACGTTCAACAAGTTTTTGGCGCCGTTGCCGGGGAGGTGCCAGTCCAGACTCTTGTTTGGACGATTCGAGTGGATTTAATTTGTGTGTTGTAGTTTTTCTTTGTTTCAGGAGACTGGGAATAGAAAGTGGAGGCTACTGGAGAAATTTCCAGACGACCTGAGCACTTCAGACCGCCAAACAGCGGTCTGAGACCGCTAATCAGCGGTCTGGTGAGCTCTGTTCATCTTTTAATTTCTTGCTGTTGTTTCTCTAAATGATCTAGTTATCTGGGACTCAATTTGGCATGTTTTGACTTATAGTTCGTTCCCAGATCAATAATCAAACCTCCTTTAAGCAACTTGGACCCTAAAACTCAAAGCAAAAGATTAGGCATTCATTCTTGTTTAGGTCATGCATCATGTATGTGACTTAGGCATTTAGATTGTCTTTTATCTTAGCTTTATTTTCTGTTGCTGAGAGCTGGCGTGAGGTACGCACCTTCTACTCTCATTCATGCATTTCGTATGAACATGCATTAGTTAGTAGGAAGTGCATTGCAACAAGTGTGAGTTGAGCGTTGTTTGGAGAGTTGATTGCTAGATTTAGGACTCCAAAACGCTACTAAGGAGGGGCTGTCCCGTAAAAGATAAGGTGGGGGATTTCATCACCCTTTCCTTCGCCCCAAAAACCACCCTAATCAAGAACCTAATTTTAAAATCAAGTAGACATTGGCCTTAAGGAATTCGGACGAATTAGGAGAGTGATCCGGTCCCGACCGTCATGACCTGATCGGCGTTGCCCACTTTGTCGATAGTAGGAGAGACGAGATCCCCGGATCTTGGCTCACTTGCTGGGCTTTGTGGTCCTCGTTGTAGGGAGGTGAGGCGTGTTGAGGCCATGTGACCTCGCAGTTAGGCGTCGTCTAGCTGTAAGGACCTATAGCGACCTTAGGATTGCTTGAGCCTTGTTTGCTTGTGTGCTTCTACCTGTACCCATCCGCCGTAGCATAAGGACTTCTTCCCTTCTCTCCTGAGTCATTCTTTCTCTCCTGTGTTCCCCCGTCTTCTCTTCTACGTACATTCTTTGTTTTTCAAAAAAAAAAAGTTTTGGTGTGTGTGCACCTTTGTGCATGCTTTCGTGGACACGAGACGAGAGTGGTCGTTTGACGAGGAGCGTTGTCAATCCGGCTTCGGTCATCGATTTCTCGACACCTCCCTCCTCTCGTGTCGCACGCAGTCCGGGTTCAATGGCTGCTAATTTCCGTGAGGAGGAGCAGTTGCTGGACCCACCTGTTCGACCAGTGCTTCCAGTTGTCGTTCCCATACCTCTACGTGATCGATGCTACCCGAGCCGTACAGCTCTACCCTCATGCATCGTATTACCAAAGGCTAATGGGAACCATTTTGAGGTTAAGCCTCAATTCATTTCCATGCTCCCTCATTTCACTGGGAAAGGTGACCCCTATATCTTTCTCAGGGAATTTGAGGAGGTCTGTGCTATGTTCAAGCTGCAACAACTTAGCACAGACTCCATCCATCTTAGGCTTGTCCCCTTTGCGCTGAAGGATGATGCCAAGAAGTGGTTGTACAGCAACCAGGCGAATTCCTTTAGGACTTGGGATGAGTTTCAATCTGCATTCCTCAAGAAGTACTTTCCTAATCATCGGACTCAAAAGTTGAGGAACGAAATCAATTCGTTCTATCAACATGAGACCGAACCATTTCATGCATATCTTGAGAGGTTCAAAGAGCTACTATCCTCGTGCCCTCACCATGGCATTGAGTTGTGGCGTCTTTGTCAGATTGTGTATGAGGGTCTTCACATCCCGTCCAGAACGCTCCTTGAGTCCATGTGTCAAGGAGAGTTCTTGGGAAAGGATGAAAGGGAGGCATGGGCCTTCCTAGAAGACCTCGCTGAGAAAACCATGCAGTGGGAGAGTGTGAGGGAACCACCTGCATCATCTAGTATAGGAGCGAGGATCGCGAATGCAAACTCGACTAGATCGGGTTCCGCATTTGCTGTCGATTCCACTACGACCACCGAGGCGCGCATGGCGGCCTTAATGCGCCGTATGGACTCGATTGAGCTCCAAAACCAACAAAGTGCACCTCACATGTCTACATTTGGTCCAGTTCCTTGTCATTCATGTGGTAGGATAGGTCATGTAGAAAGCGAGTGTGAGTCCACTCCTCCTGAGATGGAGCGTGTCAACGCCGTCTATGATAGAGCCAGGAATGACCCATACTCATTATCTTATAATCCTGGATGGAGGAACCACCGCAATTTTTCATGGAACCAAACTAATGCCCCGGGTGGTCCTCCAAACTCCTCGAGACCACCTTACCAATCACACCAACCTCCCATGCATGCGCATTCCTATCAGCCACCCCAAGCGCAAACCACCAATCAATCGGGTTTCCCAAATTCCAATAATATGGAAACCCGATTCAATTCGCTTGAGACCTTGACTCGTGGACTTGAAAACTCAATGAAAAATTTTATGTCATCCCCGAGTCAAGTTCTCACTTCAAATCAGCAGACCATCAAATCTCTAGAGCTTCAGATGGGCCAATTGGCTCAGTCTGTACATGAAAGAGAGAGAGGGTCTTTTCCTAACCAGCCTGAGGCTAACCCCCGCATGTACCAACAACAACAAATGCAAAATGAGAATGTGGTACCTCGGGGGAGGCAAGTGAACCATGTGGAGGAACCTGTTCACCATGTCAATTCCATTGTGACCTTAAGGAATGGAAAACAGGTTGACAATCACATTTCCTTGCCACACCCACCACCATCTATGCTGCCCCTCCGTGGGAATGGTGGTGAAGAAGAAGCTGAGGGTGAGGGTAATACACCAAAGCTTTCTTCTCAGGCACAGCAGAAAACCTACCTGCCAAAAGCTCCATATCCAAGTAGGTTAAACAAAAAGCAGAGTGACAACATGGACAAGATAGTAGAGGTGTTTAAGCAAGTAAAGGTTAACATCCCCTTGTTGGATGTCATCCAACAAATACCTCAATATGCCAAAGTGTTGAAGGATCTCTGCACAACCAAGAGGAAGACCAATGTTCCTAAGAAAGCATTCTTGGCTGCAAATATCAGCTCACTTTTGTCCAATCCCACCTACACAAAATACAAGGACCCTGGGTGTCCTACTATTCAGTGTACGATAGGGGACACTAGAATGAGCAATGTTTTGCTTGATTTAGGATCAGCGGTCAACCTCCTCCCATTCTCTGTTTATCAACAGTTGAACTTGCGAGAATTGAAACCAACTAAGATCACCCTCCAATTGGCGGATAGATCCATTCGTATTCCCATGGGGATTATCGAGGATGTGCTTATCAAAGTTGGAGATTTTATATTTCCAGTCGATTTTGTTGTCCTCGATACCAATCCTGTTGCGAACACCCACTCTCAAATACCTTTGATTTTGGGTAGACCATTTCTGGCAACCTCCAATGCCTTGATTAATTGTAGAAATGGTCTCATGAAGCTCTCATTCGGTAACATGAGTGTCGAGTTTCATGTGTTCAACTCTGGTAGGCAACAGGAACCCATGGATGAACCTTTAAATCTAAATCTCATCCACCAATTGGAGAAAGCACCACAGAATCAATGCATGAAGTAGGTGTGGGGGGTGTTTTACGTGTGTACATAGTCGAGTCTTTTTCCTTTGGTTTTATTTTCGTTTGTTTGTACTGCTAGGGTCATGTTAGTGTGCCGCATTTAACATTGATATATCTGCTTGCCATGATCCTTGGGTGACTTGTCTTCTTTTGCTTGCCGAGTGCTTTAAAATTTTCACATTTCTTTCAAAATCTTCATGTGTTTGCGAAAGAAAATGTTTTTGTAGGTTTTGCGTGTGTTCAGCATGTGCAAAACGGTTGAGAGGCAAAGTAAAAAGAAAGCTCCCAAAATTGTCTTGAACTTGATGCATTAGGATTTCTAGTTTACTGGCTTTAGATCTTATCGAGTCGTTAGGATGCACCCCGGTTTTCCCTCGGGGGGCGTGTAATCATAGGGTTTCAGTACTCAAAAATTTAAAGAAGTCCACCCTGAACCTAGTGAGTCAAATAATTCGTGTCTGTTAGTATAAGGAAGTTTGTCGTAGTCAAGGGCCCTTAATCTCTTTTTGTGAAACTTAAGTGTAGGGGTTTTGGTTCCCATGTAGATAAATAAGTGGTGTTCTCTCTTCTCGCACGGCTCCTATCACTCGGGAAAGTAGGTCTGAGGGGACTTTGTGCCTGGTGCTTTCGAGTCATCTGACTTGGGATGCACCGACCGAACTCCCGTTACACGGGTGGTAGGGATCGCCCTATGTGGAGATTTGGGGGAAGGTGTACGTGATAGTATAAGTCCTCATAGGCAATGATGCACGAAACCTGACCCTGGGAGAATCAAACACCAACCAATAAATGCTCCAAAGAAAAAGAAAAAGAAAAGAAAAAAAAAGAAAAAGAAAAAGAAAAAAAAGAGTCAAATAAAAACCAAAATGGACTTTACACGTTGTATCACATTCACAAGTTAAGGTTGCCCATGTCTTTCACTTAATTCCTTAGTTAACTCTCACGAATAACTCATTAGGCTAGGTGTGTGGACTGATTACATATATGGAGTCGACCCGTAGTATTACCGCGTCCCATGATCGACAAAATAAGTCCAACGAGTCGTGTATCTAGATTGATTAATGCATCTTGTTCGGATTTTGTGGGTATATCCGCTGAAAACCCTCAGGAGACAACACTCCTCCTCCTTGGCGACAAGGAGGTTTAACGGCTTGTTGCACGTGCTAAGTGCAACCGTGATTCCTACGAAAGTGAGTTAGGATTTCTTGTTTTTCGCATGCTTTTCTCTTTCTTTGTTTTGCTCGGGACTAGCAAAAGTTAGGTGTGGGGGTATTTGATTGACATCATTTCATGCTCATATTTGTATCTTATATCCATTATCTTTCACCTAAACAATGCTATGTCACGAGTTTTATGTTTAGTTTTCAGGAATAAATAGGTTTGAAGAGATGAAGCATAAAAGGACCCAAAAGCTGGGAAAAAGGACTGAATTGTGAGATCTAGGGACCAAGATGCAAGGGAGAAGGACCTGATTGCAAGACAGAGGGACCTAAGAGTAAAACAGAATACTTCACACCATTATGGGGAGTATTTTAGCAATTGGATTCGGGTCGGAGCTCCAACAAACGAAGTAGATGCATCAAAGACCACCAAAAGCACACAGAAAAGCCCAGAATAAAACTCAACTGGATCCGGACATTTTGGACCGCCAATTGGCGGTCTAGAACCGCCAATTGGCGGTCTGGATTAGTCCAGATCCGCCAAGATTTCTCCTGGACTTGTATTAATGTTCGTTTAGGCTATTTGTGGTATCTGTTTAGTCCCACATCGGGGGATTGTCCCCGATTAGCTTTTTCCATGGCTATAAATAGAACTCTTCACCTCCTATTGTAATCACTTCATATTTTAAGTGGCTATTCTTCCTACTAGAAGTGAGGCCTTGAAGCACACACTAAAGTAGGAGGATGCTACTTTTAATGTGAGTCATTTTATCAATAAAGTTTTATGTTTCTTTCATTGTTTGTTTTATGCTTCTTTTATTGTTGTGCATGTTTTATTTTAATCGTCTTTTAATTCTAGCTTAGTTTTAATATGCTTTCTTTCCATAGTTTAATAATTAGTGTAATGTTTAGTGAGTAGTTCCATCCCCTTTGGGGGGTGGAGTAGATGTACATACATGCATTAGAGAATGGGATGAATGCTTTAATTTGAATGTGTTGATTAAACATGAATGTATGCTTGCTTGTTTAGGATAGAATTTACAACTTGATGAGTTTTGCCAAAATGATTAGACACCTCTCATGCTTGTTTAGGTTCTGAAATAAATAACTTGCATATGTAAATGTTAATCAACTAAGTTGGTGAATAGATTGATAGGTTTTGCCATAACATTGATTCTGTGGTGCTTTCTCCAATTGGCTGATGAGATTTAGATTTAAAGGTTTATCCATGGGTTCCTGTTGCCTACCAGAGTTGAACACATGAAACTCGGCACTCATGTTACCGAATGAGAGCTTCATGAGACCATTTCTACAATTAATCAAGGCATTGGAGGTGGCCAGAAATGGTCTACCCAAAATCAAAGGTATTTGAGAGTGGGTGTTCGCAACAGGATTGGTATCGAGGACAACAAAATTGACTGGAAATATAAAATCTCCAACTTTGATAAGCACGTCCTCGATAATCCCCATGGGAATACAAATGGATCTATCCGCCAATTGGAGGGTGATCTTAGTTGGTTTCAATTCTCCCAAGTTCAACTGTTGATAAACAGAGAATGGGAGGAGGTTGACCGCTGATCCTAAATCAAGCAAAACATTGCTCATTCTAGTGTCCACTATCGTACACTGAATAGTAGGACACCTAGGGTCGTTGTATTTTGTGTAGGTGGGATTGGACAAAAGTGAGCTGATATTTGCAGCCAAGAATGCTTTCTTAGGAACATTGGTCTTACTCTTGGTTGTGCAGAGATCCTTCAACACTTTGGCATATTGAGGTATTTGTTGGATGACATCCAACAAGGGGATGTTAACCTTTACTTGCTTAAACACCTCTAATATCTTCTTCGTGTTGTCACTCTGCTTTTTGGTTAACCTACTTGGATAGGGAGCTTTTGGCAGGTAGGTTTTCTACGGTGCCTGAGAAGAAAGAAGCGTTGGTGTATTACCCTCTCCCTCAACCTCTTCTTCACCACCATTCCCAATAAGGGGCTGCATAGATGGTGGTGGTTGTGGCAAGGAAATGTGATTGTCAACCTGTTTTTCATTCCTTAAGGTCACAATGGAATTGACATGGTGAACAGGTTCCTCCACATGGTTCACTTGCCTCCCCCGCGGTACCACATTTTCATTTTTCCTGTGTTGTTGTTGGTACATGCGGGGGTTAGCCTCAGGCTAGCTAGGCAGGCTCCCTCTCTCTCTCTCATGTAGAGACTGAGCCAACTGCCCATCTGAAGCTCGAGAGATTTGATGGTCTGCTGATTCGAAGTGAGAACTTGACTCGTGGATGACATAAAAGTTTTTTACAGAGTTCTCAAGTCCACGAGTTAAGTACTCAAGAGAATTAAACCGGGTTTCCAAGTTTGAATTTGGGAAACTTGGTTGGTTGGTGTTCTGACTTTGGGGTGGCTGATGAGACTGTGAATGCATTGGAGGGTAGTGTGGTCGGTTATGTGGTCGAGAAAAGTTTGAAGGACCACCTGAGGCATTGTTATGGTTCCATGAAAAATTAGGGTGGTTCCTCCATCCAGGGTTATATGATGATGAATATGGGTCATTCCTGGATCTATCATAGATGGCATTTACATGTTCCATCTCAGGAGGAATGGATGCACACTCACCCCCTATATGACCTATCCTACCACATAAATGACATAGAACTGAACCAGATGCAGATATATGAGATACATCGTGCTGGTTTTGGAGCTCAATCGAATCCATACGGCGCATTAAGGCCGTCATGCATGCCTCGGTGGCTGTAGTGGTATCGACGGCAAATGCGGCACCCGATCTAGTCGAGTTTGCATTTGCGATCCTCGCTCCTATGGTAGATGATGCAGGTGGTTCTCTTACACTCTCCCATTGCATGGTTTTCTTAGCGAGGCCTTCTAGGAAAGCCCATGCCTCCCTTTCATCCTTTCCTAAGAACTCTCCGTGACACATGGACTCAAGGAGCGTTTGGGACGGGATGTGAAGACCCTCGTAAACAATCTGACACAGGCGCCACAACTCGATGCCATGGTGAGGGCATGAGGATAGTAGCTCCTTGAACCTCTCTAAGTATGCATGGAATGGTTCGGTCTCATGTTGATAGAACGAATTGATTTCGTTCCTCAATTTTTGAGTCCGATGATTTGGAAAGTACTTCTTGAGGAATGCAGATTGAAACTCGTCCCAAGTCTTAAAGGCATTCGCCTGGTTGCTGTACAACCACTTCTTGGCGTCATCCTTTAGTGTAAAAGGAACGAGCCTAAGATGGATGGAGTCTGTGCTAAGTTGTTGCAGCTTGAACATAGCACAGACCTCCTCAAATTCCCTGAGAAAGATATAGGGGTCACCCTTCCCAGTGAAGCGATGGAGCATGGAAATAAACTTAGGCTTAACCTCAAAATGGTTCCCATTAGCCTCTGGTAATACGATGCATGAGGGTAGAGCTGTACGGCTCGGGTAGCATCGATACGTAGAGGTATGGGAACGACAACAGGACGCTCAGGTGGGTCCAGCAACTGCTCCTCCTCGCGGAAATTAGCAGCCATTGAACCCGAACTATGTGCGACACGAGAGGAGGAAGGTGTCAAGAAATCGATGACCGAAGCCGGATTGACAACTATCCTCGTCAAACGACCGCTCTCGTCTCGTGTCCATGAAAGCATACACAAAGGTGCACACACACCAAAAACAATTTTTTTTAAACAAAGAATGTACGTAGAGGAGAAGACGGGGGGACACAGGAGAGATAGAATAACTCAGGAGAGAAAGGAAGAAGTCCTTCTGCTACGGCGGATGGGTACAGGTAGAAGCACACAAGCAAACAAGACTCAAGTAAGCCTAAGATCGCTATAGGTCCTTACAGCTAGACGACGCCTAACTGCGAGGTCACACGGCCTCAACACGCCTCACCTTCCTACAACGAGGACCACAAAGCCCAGCAAGTGAGTCAAGATCCGGAGATCTCGTCTCTCCTACTATCGACAAAGTGGGCAACACCGATCAGGTTATGACGGTCGGGACCGGATCACTCTCCTAATGCTTCCGAATTCCTTAAGGCCAATGTCTACTTGATTTTAGAAATTAGGCTCTTGATTAGTGTGGTTTTTGGGGCGAAGGAAAGGGTGATGAAATCCCCCACCTATCTTTAACGGGAGAACTCCTCCTTAGTAGTGTTTTGGAGTCTTAATCTAACAATCAGCTCTCCCAACAAAACGCTCAACTCACACTTGTTGCAATGCACTTCCTACTAACTAATGCATGTTCATACGAAATTCATGAATGAGAGTAGAAGGTACGTACCTCACGCCAGCTCTCAGCAACAGAAAATAAAGCTAACATAAAAGACAATCTAAATGCCTAAGTCACATACATGATGCATGAGCTAAACAAAAAGAATGCCTAATTTTTGCTTTAATTTTAGGGTCCAAGTTGCTTAATGGAAGTTGATTATTAATCTGGGAGCAATCTAAGAATCAGAACATGCCAAATTGAGTCCCAGATTACTAAATCAATTAGGGAAACAACACAAAGAAAAAAGAAGGTAAACAACGCTCACTAGACCGCTGATTAGCGGTCTCAGACCGCTGATTGGCAGTCTGAAGTGCCTAGTTTGCCTTGAAATTTCTCCAGACGCCTCCCCTTGCTATTCCCAGTCTCCTGAAACAACGAAAAACTACAAAACACAAATTAAATCCACTCAAATCGTCCAAACAAGAGTCTGGACTGGCACCTCCCCGGCAACGGCGCCAAAAACTTGTTGAACGTTTTAATTTAAACCGCAAGTGCACGGCCGCGATGAAGCGATGGCAAGTACGGGTCGTCCTCAGGGAGGTGAATAGCCTCTTGCTTGTACGAAATCAAGTGGCAAAAATAGGGGGAGAAAGATGTTTATGCTACTCTACTCTATACTACGCTAAGAAGTAGGAAATGCGAAAGGAAGAACCAAACAATTAAATAATAACTAAGCTAAGAACGAAGGAAGAATGCTGGAATAAAGAAATGGGAAAACCCCTAAGGGGTGGAGTGAGGGCACACATGCAAAGAGGTGGGTGTAGAATACATTCTTTAAGCACATGAAGGTGGTGTTTATCAAGCATAGGAAGTGTCTAAATGTTATGGCAAAACCTATCAATCTATTCACCAACTTAGTTGATTAACATTTACATATGCAAGTTGTTTATTTCAGAACCTAAACAAGCATGAGAGGTGTCTAATCATTTTGGCAAAACTCATCAAGTTATAAATTCCATCCTAAACAAGCAAGCATAGATTAATGTTTTATCAACACATCAAAAATAAAGCATTCATCCCATTCTCTAATGCATGTATGTACATCTTCTCCATCCCCCAAAGGGGATGGAACTACTCACTAAACATTACACTAATTATTAAACTAAGCAAAGAAAACATATTAAAACTAAGCTAGAAATAAAAGACGATTAAACTAAAACATGCACAAACAATAAAATAAGCATAAACAAACAATGAAAGAAACACAAAACTTTATTGATAAAATGACTCACATTTCAAGTAGCATCCTCCTACTTTAGTGTGTGCTTCAAGGCCTCACTTCTAGTAGGAAGAATAGTTAGTAGGAAGTGCATTACAATGGAAGGTGAATAGTTCTATTTATAGCCATGGAAAAAGGCAAACCGGGACAATCCCCCGATGTGGGACTAAACAGATACCAAAAATAGCCTAAACATCCTCTAATACATGTGCTGGAGAAATTTTAGCAGATTTGGGCCAAAATGGACCTTGGACCGCCAATTGGCGGTCTAAAAAGTCCGGATCCATCTGGAATTTGTGCTGGGCTTTGCTTAGTGTATTTGGTGGTCTTGGATGCATCTACTTCGTTTATTTGAGCTCTGACCCGAATAGAATTGCCAAAATACTCCCCATGATGGTGTGGAGTTTTCTGTTTTGCTCTTAGGTCCTTCTGTCTTGCGTTCAGGTCCTTCTCCCTTGCATCTTGGTCCCCAGATCTCACAGTTCAGTCCTTTTTCCCAACATTTGACTCCTTTTATGCTTCATCTCTTCAAACCTATTTATTCCTGAAAACTAAACATAAAACTCGTAACATAGCATTGTTTAGGTGAAAGATAATGGATATAAGATACAAATATAAGCATGAAATGATGTCAATCATGGGACTAAACAAATACCAGAAATCGAATAAACACACTCTAATACACATGCGCTCCAAAGATTAGAGGATCCGGAGCTAAACAAACCGCCAATTGGCAGTCTATTAGTTCTTGATCGGGCCCAGTTTTGTTGTGGGCTTGTCTTGATGTATTTGTTGGTCTTAGATGCATCTACTTCGCTTGTTGGAGCTCCGACCCTAATAGAATTGCCAAAATACTCCCCATGATGGTGTGGAGTTTTCTGTTTTGCTCTTTGGTCATTCGGTCTTACGTTCAGGTCCTTCTCCCTTGTATCTTAGTCCCCGATCTCACAATTAAGTCCTTTTTCTTTGCTTTTGGGTCCTTTCATGCTTCATCTCTTCAAACCTATTTATTTCTGAAATTCAAACAAAAAAGTCGTCACATAGCATTGCTTAGGTGTAAGATAATGGATATAAGATACAAATATAAGCATGAAATGATGTTAATCAAATACCCCCACACCTAAGTTTTTACTAGTCCCGAGCAAAACAAAGAAAGAGAAAAACAAACGAGAAACAAGAAATCCTAACTCAGTTTCTTAGGAATCACGGTTGCACTTAGCACGTGCAACAAGCCGTTAAACCTCCTTGTTGCCAAGGAGGGGGAGTGTTGTCTCCTGAGGGTTTTCAGCGGATATACCCACAAAATCCGAACAAGATGCATTATTCAATCTAGACACTAAACTCGTTGGACAAATTTTGTCGATCATTGGACGCGGTAATCCTACGGGTCGATTCTATATAGGTAATCAGTCCACGCAACTAACCTAATGAACCATTCGTGCATGTTAAATAAGGAATTAAGTGAAAGACATGGACAACCTCAACATCCTCAAGTTATACAAAGTGTAAAGTCCATTAAGGTTCTTATTTGCATTTTTTTCTTTTTGTGTCTTTTTTCTTCTTTTAATTAGTTTGAGCTTCATTCTCCCAGGTCAGGTTTCGTGCATCATTGCCCATGAGGACTTACACTATCACGTACACCTTTCCCCAAATCTCCACATAGGGCAATCCCTACCACCCGTGTAACGAGAGTTCGGTCGGCGCATCCCAAGTCAGATGACTCGACAGCACCAGGCACAAAGTCCCCTCAGACCTACTTTCCCGAGTGATAGGAGCCGTGCGAGAAGAGAGAACACCTACTAACTTATTTGTTATCTACACATGAATCAAAACCCCTACACTTAATGTCTCACAACAAGATTTAAAGGGTCATTGACAACAACAAACTTCCTTAAGTTAACAGACACGAATTATTGACTCATTAGGTTCAGGGTGGACTTCTTTAAATGTTTGAGCACTGAAACCTTATGATTACTCATCCCCAAGGGAAAACTGGGGTGCATCCTAACGACTCGATAAATCGTAAAGCCACTGTACTAGATATCCTAATGCATCAAGTTGAAGACAATTTTGGGAGCTTTCTTTTTACTTTGCCTCTCAACGGTTTTACACATGCTAAACAAACACAAAACCCACAAAATATTTTCTTTCGCAAACACATGAAGATTTTGAAAGAAATGTGAAAATTTTGAAGCACTAGGCAAGCAAAAGAAGACAAGTCACCCAAGGATCATGAGAAGCAGATATATCGATATTAAATGTAGTACACTAACATGACCCTAATAATGCACACAAAAGTAAACAAAAATCAAAGGAAAATACTCAACTATGCACACACGTAAAACACCCCCCCCCACACCTACTTCATGCATTGTCCTCAATGAATGCGAGCAAGATACTACATGGAATTATGCAATGAAACAGGGGAGATCTCACCAACATGAAGTACAAAGGGAAGTTCAAGGTCATGTTGATGGACACAAACCCGAATTCCCTCAAAACCTGTGAGATGCAAAGGAAGGGATACAAATACTTGAAAGAAATGTGGCCCAAATACTCGAGGGTTGGAGCCCATAACAATCGATGCTCACTGAAGGAGTCTTTTATTGTACTTTTTTTCTCTTTTTTTATCTATAACTATGTACAAAAATGGGCTCCCATCTTCATATGTCAAGGGACATCAAATAGGAACCCGCCATCTCTCGAGCCAAAAATGCACATGCATGGGCTCGAGACATACAAATCAGAATTGCTTGACCACCTGATACCCTTATAAGCGTTGTGGTCGTTTGATGCCTCTTGATTCTTAACCCACATGGGGTCCTCAACAGATACAGAATGAAGATCATGTGGCCCAGAGGCCATAAAATTAGTGTCTTGTGGCTCAAAAGCCACGTGATCAAAAGGATTTGGCTCAAGGGCCACGTGATCAAAAAGAAGTGGCTCAAGGGCCACATGATCAGAAGAATGTGTCTCAAGGGCCACGAGATCAAAAGAATGTGGCTCAAGGGCCACAAGATCAAAAGGAGGTGGCACTGAGGCCACGTGATCAGCACATAAGGCACCTTCTTGTGCCAGCCCAGGTGAAACATCTTCACCACCTTCAGGATCTCCATCGAACAATTCTCTGAAGTACTTGAAGGTGCCCTCAACTTCAATTTCATCCAAACCATGGGTAAGGTTGACCCCAACAGGGTCATTGAAGGCACCTGGCTTCTTGCCGATGGTGAAGATGTTGAAATCAGCGCATTGACTACCATAAGTCAAGTGCATCAGACCATTGCGACAATTGATCAATGCATTGGAAGTCGCAAGGAATGGTCGCCCCAGAATGACAGGAATTTACCCAAGTGGGTTTGGCACAGGTTCAGTATCCAAGACAAAGAAGTCGACTGGATAAATGAACTCTCCCACTTTGATCAGCACATCTTCCACCACACCCCTCGGTTTCTTCATAGACCTATCAGCCAATTGAAGAGTGGTTTTTGTTTGTTTGAGGTCTCCAAGACCGAGGTGGACGTAGACAGAATATGGAAGAAGATTAACAGATGCACCAAGGTCCAATAAGGCTCGATGTATGGACACATCACCAATCACACAAGAGATAGTAGGACAGCTAGGGTCCTTGTACTTGACTTGCATGGGTTGTGCCAACAAAGAACTCACGTTAGCCGTAAGAAAAACTTTCTTTGGAAAATGATTTTTTCTCTTCTTGGTGCATATGTCCTTGAGAACCTTGGCATAAGGTGGCATTTGCTGAATCACCTCCAATAGAGGGATGTTCACATTAACTTGCCGAAACATCTCAAGCATCATGTCATGCTGATCAGAGGTTTTCTTTTTAAGGCGCTCAGGGAATGGCACCTTAGGGGCATAAGGGTGCGAAGGAACATCAGAATTCTGGTCCAAAGAAGCATGAGGTGGGACCTCAGAATCTGATTCCTTTGACACAAAAGGAGACAAGGGGACCTCAGGGTTCGGCCCCATTGTCGAAGGAAATGTAGAAGAAACCTCAGGATCCGGCTCCTTCCTGGAAGTATTTGTGGAGGGACCCTCAGGATTCGGCTCCCTCAAAGATGGTGATGACAAAGAAGGCACCCCAATGTGGTTGTCCGCCTCCTTACCAGACCTCAAAGTATGAATCACATTAATATGATGGGTCGGTTCAGAGGTAGCATGAGGTAAAGGTTTCCTTCCTAGAGAATGGGTACCTCGAGGATTCACCTCAGGTTGACTCGGGAACTCAACCTTCTCACGTTCATGGAATTGATGAGCCAACTGGCTAACTTGCATTTCCAAAGCCTTGAATGTACTTTGCAACGCTTGAAGGGTCGGATCACAAGAAGGGTCCTTGGGGTCAACCCGCTGGGGTGGTGGAGTCTGGTTGGAATAACCCGACGATGAGGCATGAGCAGGTTGGTAATTATGGTGCTGAGACCTTTGATGTGGGGGTTGGAAGGTCGCCGATGGGCGTGGAGGTTGATAAGGTGGAGGTTGAGGTTGAGCGTGCGAGCTCTGACCATTACCCCCACTAGGCCCCCAAGAGAAGTTAGGATGGTTACGCCATCCCGGGTTGTAGGAGTGACTGTATGGGTTGTTACGGGGCCTCTGTTGATACATCGCATTTGCATGCTCAGTATCCCTTGGAGCGTAAGCGCATTCCAAGTCATCATGGCCCATAAGTCCACACCTACCACACCCGGGAGTAGCGACCTGAGCTACAGGAGCTCGGTCCAACTCTAAACTCTCAATCCTTCGCATGAGAGCAACCATTTTCGCCTCAGACGGGATCGATGACTCGACTTGATAAGATCCAGCTCGACCAGAAGACCTGGCAGCTGGTGGCCCTCTCATTGTATCTGTTGAACGTTTTATTTTAAATCGCAAGTGCACGGCCGCGATGAAGCGGTGACAAGTACGGGTCGTCCTCAGGGAGGTGAGTAGCCTCTTGCTTGTACGAAATCAAGTGGCAAAATAGGGAAGAGAAAGATTGATTATGCTAACCTACGCTACACTACGCTAAGAAGTAGCAAACAAACGATGAAATAAGAACTAAACTAAGAACAAAACAAGAATGCTGGAATTTCAGGAATGGAAAACCCCTAAGGGGTGGAGTGAGTGCACACAAGCAAAGAGGTGGGTGTAGAATACATTCTTTAAGCACATGAAGGTGGTGTTTATCAAGCATAGGAAGTGTCTAAATGTTATGGCAAAACCTATCAATCTATTCACCAACTTGGTTGATTAACATTTACATATGCAAGTTGTTTATTTCAGAACCTAAACAAGCATGAGAGGTGTCTAATCATTTTGGCAAAACTCATCAAGTTATACATTCTATCCTAAACAAACAAGCATACATTCATGTTTTATCAACACATCAAAAATAAAGCATTCATCCCATTCTCTAATGCATGTATGTACATCTACTCCACCCCCAAAGGGGATGAAACTACTCACTAAACATTACACTAATTATTAAACTAAGCAAAGAAAGCATATTAAAACTAAGCTAGAAATAAAAGATGATTAAACTAAAACATGCACAAACAATAAAAGAAGCATAAACAAACAATGAAAGAAACACAAAACTTTATTGATAAAATGACTCACATTAAAAGTAGCATCCTCCTACTTTAGTGTCTGCTTCAAGGCCTCACTTCTAGTAGGAAGAATAACCACTTAAAATATGGAGTGATTACAATGGAAGGTAAAGAGTTCTATTTATAGGCATGGAAAAAGCTAATCCGGGACAATCCCCCAATGTGGGACTAAAACAACACCAAAAATAGCTTCAAGGAACATTAGTACAAGTCGAGGAAAAATCTTGGCGGATCTGGACTAATCCAGACCGCTAATTGGTGGTTCCAGACCGCCAATTGGTGGTTCCAGACCGCCAATTGGCGGTCTAAAATGTCCAGATCCAGTTGAGTTTTATTATGGGCTTTTCTTTGTGCTTTTGGTGGTCTTTGATGCATTGACTTCGTTTGTTGGAGCTCCGACCCGAATCCAATTGCTAAAATACTCCCATGATGGTGTGAAGTATTCTGTTTTGCTCTTAGGTCCCTCTGTCTTGCGTTCAGGTCCTTCTCCCTTGCATCTTGGTCCCCAGATCTCACAATCTAGTCCTTTTTCCCAGCTTTTGGGTCCTTTTACGTTTCATCTCTTCAAACCTATTTATTCCAGAAAACTAAACATAAAACTCGTGACATAGCATTGTTTAGGTGAAAGATAATGGATATAAGATACAAATATGAGCATGAAATGATGTCAATCAAATACCCCCACACCTAACTTTTGCTAGTCCCGAGCAAAACAAAGAAAGAGAAAAGCATGCGAAAAACAAGAAATCCTAACTCACTTTCGTAGGAATCACGGTTGCACTTAGCACGTGCAACAAGACGTTAAACCTCCTTGTCGCCAAGGAGGAGGAGTGTTGTCTCCTGAGGGTTTTCAGCGGATATACCCACAAAATACGAACAAGATGCATTAATCAATCTAGCTACACGACTCGTTGGACTTATTTTGTCGATCATGGGACGCGGTAACACTACGGGTCGACTATATATGTAATCGGTCCACACACCTAGCCTAATGAGTTATTCGTGAGAGTTAGTCAAGGACTTAAGTGAAAGACATGGGCAACCTTAACTTCTGAATGTGATACAATGTGTAAAGTCCATTTTGGTTCTTATTTTACTCTTTTTTCTCTTTTTTTCCTTTTTTCTTTTTTTTTCTTTTTCTTTGGAGCATTTTATTGGTTGGTGTTTGATTCTCCCAGGGTCAGGTTTCGTGCATCATTGCCCATGAGGACTTACACTATCACGTACACCTTCCCCCAAATCTCCACATAGGGCGATCCCTACCACCCGTGTAACGGGAGTTCGGCCGGTGCATCCCAAGTCAGACGACTCGAAAGCACCAGGCACAAAGACCCCTCAGACCTACTTTCCCGAGTGATAGGAGCCGTGCGAGAAGAGAGAACACCACTTATTTATTTATCTACATGGGAACCAAAACCCCTACACTTAAGTTTCACAAAAAGAGATTAAGGGCCCTTGACCACGACAAACTTCCTTATACTAAAAGACACGAATTATTTGACTCACTAGGTTCAGGGTGGACTTCTTTAAATGTTTGAGTGCTGAAACCCTACGATTACACTCCCCCCGAGGGAAAACCAGGGTGCATCCTAACGATTCGATAAGACCTAAAGCCAGTAAACTAGAAATCCTAATGCATCAAGTTCAAGACAATTTTGGGAGCTTTCTTTTTACTTTGCCTCTCAATGGTTTTGCACATGCTAAACACACGCAAAACCCACAAAACATTCTTTCGCAAACACATGAAGATTTTGAAAGAAATGTGAAAATTTTAAAGCACTAGGCAAAAGAAGACAAGTCACCCCAGGATCATGGCAAGCAGATATATCAATGTTAAATGCGGCACAATAACATGACCCTAGCAGTACAAACAAAAGAAAATAAAACCAAAGGAAAAAGACTCGACTATGTACACACGTAAAACACCCCCCCACACCTACTTCATGCATTGTCCTCAATGAATGTGAACAAGATACTACATGGATACATGCATGAAAAAGGAAAGATCTCACCAACATGAAGTTCAAAGGGACGTTCAGGGTCATGTTGATGGATACAAACCCAAATTCCCTCAAAACCTGTGAGAAGCTGAAGAAGGGAGATAAATACGTGAAGAGATTGGGCCCAAGTACACAAGGGTTGGGGCCCACAATAATCGATGCTCACTGAAGGAGTCTTTTATTACACATTTTTTTCCTTTTTTTATGATATATACATCAACCAAGATATTCTCATAATCATTTGGTTAAGGAACATCAAATGAGAACATCAAGTCAGGAGGACCAGAGACTTGCCGAGATGGGCAAACTCCACTGGTACTCTGAGGTGTCATGAGAGGTGAAAGGTCAAAGCTGAAAGGCTCGAACCCCTCATGATATTGGTTGGGTGTGGGAAACAAACAATGAAGTTGTGTTGCCTCACTAGGGTTTTGTTGCTCATCGAACAAAACCCTCCAACCAATAGGCGGGTGCATCGGAATGAGTTCCTCAAGCTCATTCGATGGATGCAGCAGACCTGCATCACTAAGAATGGGGCTTCTCCCCAAGTCATCCAACAAGGACCTCCCACCATCATTTAGATCATCAAGCATAAGCTCGGTCATAGGTGGGTCCTTGTTGAAGTCAATATGAAGCTCAAATGGCTCAATGGCCATGGGACATGAGGAAGAGATACCTTTTGGTATAGGCATATGATGAGGTGTCTCACTCTCACTAGTACTCTCAACTGAATCATGCAACGATCACTCCCTTTGGACATTCATGTTCGAGGCCAGCTCACTCTGTTGCATTGCGAAGACAGGCAATGAGTTTTCGATGGGCCCTCGAACATTCTCAACGGGTTGCATTGGGGTTAGGGGTATTCGTTGATTTTGTGGTGCTTTCTCCAATTGGCGGATGAGATTTAGATTTAAAGGTTCATCCATGGGTTCCTGTTGCTTACCAGAGTTGAACACATGAAATTCGGCACTCATGTTACCGAATGAGAGCTTCATGAGACCATTTCTACAATTAATCAAGGCATTGGAGGTTGCCAGAAATGGTCTACCCAAAATCAAAGGTATTTGAGAGTGGGTGTTCGCAACAGGATTGGTATCGAGGACAACAAAATCGACTGGAAATATAAAATCTCCAACTTTGATAAGCACGTCCTCAATAATCCCCATGGGAATACGAATGGATCTATCCGCTAATTGGAGGGTGATCTTAGTTGGTTTCAATTCTCCCAAGTTCAACTGTTGATAAACAGAGAATGGGAGGAGGTTGACCGCTGATCCTAAATCAAGCAAAACATTGCTCATTCTAGTGTCCCATATCGTACACTGAATAGTATGACACCCCGGGTCCTTGTATTTTGTGTAGGTGGGATTGGACAAAAGTGAGCTGATATTTGCAGACAAGAATGCTTTCTTAGGAACATTGGTCTTCCTCTTGGTTGTGCAGAGATCCTTCAACACTTTGGCATATTGAGGTATTTGTTGGATGACATCCAACAAGGGGATGTTAACCTTCACTTGCTTAAACACCTCTAATATCTTGTCCATGTTGTCACTATGCTTTTTGTTTAACCTACTTGGATAGGGAGCTTTTGGCAGGTAGGTTTTTTGCTGTGCCTGAGAAGAAAGCTTTGGTGTATTACCCTCACCCTCAGTTTCTTCTTCACCACCATTCCCACTGAGGGGCTGCATAGATGGTGGTGGGTGTGGCAAGGAAATGTGGTTGTCAACCTATTTTCCATTCCATAAGGTCACAATGGAATTGACATGGTGAACAGGTTCCTCCACATGGTTCACTTGCCTCCCCCGAGGTACCACATTCTCATTTTGCATTTGTTGTTGTTAGTACATGCGGGGGTTAGCCTGAGGCTAGCTAGGAAAAGACCCTCTCTCTCTCTCATGTACAGACTGAGCCAATTTTCCCATCTGAAGCTCTAGAGATTTCATGGTCTGCTGATTTGAAGTGAGAACTTGACTTGTGGGAGACATAAAATTTTTCATTGAGTTTTCAAGTCCACGAGTCAAGGTCTCAAGCGAATTGAATCGGGTTTCCATATTATTGGAATTTAGGAAACCCGATTGATTGGTGGTTTGTGCTTGGGGTGGCTGATAGGAATGTGCATGCATGGGAGGTGGGTGTGATTGGTAAGGTGGTCTAGAGGAGTTTGGAGGACCACCCGGGGTATTAGTTTGGTTCCATGAAAAGTTGGGGTGGTTCCTCCATCCAGGATTATAAGATGATGAGTATGGGTCATTCCTGGCTCTATCATAGACGGAGTTGACACACTCCATCTCAGGAGGAATGGACTCACACTCGCTTTCTACATGACCTATCCTACCACATGAATGACAGGGAACTAGACCAGATGTGGACATGTGAGGTGTACTTTGTTGGTTTTGGAGCTCAATCGAATCCATACGGCGCATTAAGGCCGCCATACGTGCCTCGGTGGCCGTAGTGGTATCGATAGCAAATGCGGAACCCGATCTAGTTGAGTTTTCATTCGCGATCCTCGCTCCTAGACTAGATGATGCAGGTGGTTCCCTCACACTCTCCCATTGCATGGTTTTCTCAGCGAGGTCTTTTAGGAAGGCCCATGCCTCCCTTTCATCCTTTCCCAAGAACTCTCCTTGACACATGGACTCAAGGAGCGTTCTGGACGGGATGTGAAGACCCTCATACACAATCTGACAAAGACGCCACAGCTCAATGCCATGGTGAGGGCACGAGGATAGTAGCTCTTTGAACCTCTCAAGATATGCATGAAATGGTTCGGTCTCATGTTGATAGAACGAATTGATTTCGTTCCTCAATTTTTGAGTCTGATGATTAGGAAAGTACTTCTTGAGGAATGCAGATTGAAACTCATCCCAAGTCCTAAAGGAATTCGCCTGGTTGCTGTACAACCACTTCTTGGCGTCATCCTTTAGTGCAAAAGGAACGAGCCTAAGATGGATGGAGTCTGTGCTAAGTTGTTGCAGCTTGAACATAGCACAGACCTCCTCAAATTCCCTGAGAAAGATATAGGGGTCACATTTCCCAGTGAAATGAGGGAGCATGGAAATGAATTGAGGCTTAACCTCAAAATGGTTCCCATTAGCCTCTGGTAATACGATGCATGAGGGTAGAGCTGTACGGCTCGGGTAGCATCGATCACGAAGAGGTATGGGAACGATAACTGGAAGCACTGGTGGAGAAGGTGGGTCCAGCAACTGCTCCTCCTCACGGAAATTAGCAGCCATTGGACCCAAACTACGTGCGACACGAGAGGAGGGAGGTGTCGAGAAATCGATGACCGAAGCCGGATTGACAACGCTCCTCGTCAAACGACCACTCTCGTCTCGTGTCCACGAAAGCATGCACAAAGGTGCACACACAAAAAACAAATTTTTATTTTTATTTTTTTTTAACAAAGAATGTGCGTAGACGAGAAGACGGGGGAACACAGGAGAGAAAGAATGACTCAGGAGAGAAGGGAAGAAGTCCTTATGCTACAGCGGATGGGTACAGGTAGAAGCACACAAGCAAACAAGGCTCAAGCAATCCTAAGGTCGCTATAGGTCCTTACAGCTAGATGACGCCTAACTGTGAGGTCACACGGCCTCAACACGCCTCACCTCCCTACAACGAGGACCACAAAGCCCAGCAAGTGAGCAAAGATCCGGGGATCTCGTCTCTCCTACTATCGACAAAGTGGGCAACGCCGATCAGGTCATGACGGTCGGGACCGGATCACTCTCCTAATGCGCCCGAAATCCTTAGGGCCAATGTCTACTTGATTTTAAAATTAGGCTCTTGATTAGTGTGGTTTTTGGGGCGAAGGAAAGGGTGATGAAATCCCCCACCTTATCTTTTACGGGACAGTCCCTCCTTAGTAGCGTTTTGGAGTCCTAAATCTAGCAATCAACTCTCCAAACAACGCTCAACTCACACTTGTTGCAATGCACTTCCTACTAACTAATGCATGTTCATACGAAATGCATGAATGAGAGTAGAAGGTGCGTACCTCACACCTGCTCTCAGCAACAGAAAATAAAGCTAAGATAAAAGACAATCTAAATGCCTAAGTCACATACATGATGCATGGCCTAAACAAAAAGAACGCCTAATCTTTTGCTTTGAGTTTTAGGGTCCAAGTTGCTTAAGGGAGGTTTGATTATTGATTTAGGAACAAACTTTTAGTCAAAACATGCCAAATTAAGTCCCAGACCACTATATCAGATAAAGTAAACAGACCAAAGAAATAAGAGAGCGAGCTGAGCTTACCAGACCGCCAATTGGCGGTCTCAGGCCGCTGATTGGCGGTCTGAAGTTCTCAGCTTGACTCCAAACTTCTCCAGGCGTTCCTCCTGACGACTCCAAGTCTCCTGAAACAAAGCAAAACTAGAAAACACAAATTAAATCCACTCGAATCGTCCAAACAAGAGTCTAGACTGGCACCTCCCCGGCAACGGCGCCAAAAACTTGTTGAACGTTTTATTTTAAACCGCAAGTGCACGGCCGCGATGAAGCAGTGGCAAGTACGGGTCGTCCTCAGGGAGGTGAGTAGGCTCTTGCTTGTACGAAATCAAGTGGCAAAATAGGGAAGAGAAAGATTGATTATGCTAACCTACGCTACACTACGCTAAGAAGTATGAAATGTGAAAGAAGCAAACAAACGATGAAATAAGAACTAAACTAAGAACAAAACAAGAATGCTGGAATTTCAGGAATGGAAAACCCCTAAGGGGTGGAGTGAGTGCACACAAGCAAAGAGGTGGGTGTAGAATACATTCTTTAAGCACATGAAGGTGGTGTTTATCAAGCATAGGAAGTGTCTAAATGTTATGGCAAAACCTATCAATCTATTCACCAACTTGGTTGATTAACATTTACATATGCAAGTTGTTTATTTCAGAACCTAAACAAGCATGAGAGGTGTCTAATCATTTTGCCAAAACTCATCAAGTTATAAATTCTATCCTAAACAAGCAAGCATACATTCATGTTTTATCAACACATCAAAAATAAAGCATTCATCCCATTCTCTAATGCATGTATGTACATCTACTCCACCCCCCAAAGGGGATGAAACTACGCACTAAACATTACACTAATTATTAAACTAAGCAAAGAAAGCATATTAAAACTAAGCTAGAAATAAAAGACGATTAAACTAAAACATGCACAAACAATAAAAGAAGCATAAACAAACAATGAAAGAAACACAAAACTTTATTGATAAAATGACTCACATTAAAAGTAGCATCCTACTTTAGTGTGTGCTTCAAGGTCTCACTTCTAGTAGGAAGAATAGCCACTTAAAATATGGAGTGATTACAATGGAAGGTGAAGAGTTCTATTTATAGGCATGGAAAAAGCTAATCCGGGACAATCCCCCGATGTGGGACTAAACCAACACCAAACATAGCCTCAACGAACATTAGTACAAGTCCAGGAAATATATTGGCAGATCTGGACTAATCCAGACCGCCAATTGGCGGTTCCAGACCGCCAATTGGAGGTCCAAAATGTCCAGATCCAGTTGAGTTTTATTATGGGCTTTTCTTTGTGCTTTTGGTGGTCTTTGATGCATTGACTTCGTTTGTTGTAGCTCCGACCCGAATCCAATTGCTAAAATACTCCCCATGATGGTGTGAAGTATTCTGTTTTGCTCTTAGGTCCCTCTGTCTTGCGTTCAGGTCCTTCTCCCTTGCATCTTGGTCCCCAGATCTCACAATCCAGTCCTTTTTCCCAGCTTTTGGGTCCTTTTATGTTTCATCTCTTCAAACCTATTTATTCCTGAAAACTAAACATAAAACTCATGACATAGCATTGTTTAGGTGAAAGATAATGGATATAAGATACAAATATGAGCATGAAATGATGTCAATCCGTATCCCACTCGAAGGTACGTTCAGCCATAGACTCAAAAGTGTCCCATGCCTCCTCGATGGGTTTCATTTGGAAGTCACCCTGACACATCGACTCCAACAATGTGCCGGTGTTGTAGTTGATGCCCTCATAAATAATTTGGCGCAGCTGGCATAACTCAAATCCATGACGAGGAAACTGTTGGAGAAGGTCCTTGAACCTCTCAAAGAAACCATGAAAAGATTCGGTCTCAGTCTGATACATTTGATGTATCTGGTGCCGTATCTGTTGAGTTTTCCTTTGAGGGAAAAATCTCTTCAGAAATACGGTCACGAAGTAATCCCAAGACCGAATAGAGCTCGCCGAGAGGTTGTACATCCATTTCTTCGCGTTATCCTTCAACGCGAAAGAACTCATCCTCAACCGGACTTAATCCTCATCAAGCTATTGAAGCTTGAACATGGAGCGTACTTCCTCGAATTCGCGTATAAAAATATGTGGATCCTCCTTATTAGCAGTAAAGGTTGGAAGCAAGCTCACATATTGAGGTTTCAGCTCATAGTTGTTCCCGCGAGCAGGGGGAAGAACTATGCAAGAAGGTTGTGCGGCCCGAACAGGATGAGTCCGCTCCCACAATGTCATCGGTCTATCTTGTCGAGCTAAAGGTGGTGGTGCACCAAGAACTCGATCCTGACCGAATCTCCCTTCCTCTCGAGTCAGAGGAGGAGGAGAAGGAGGTCTATGTGGTGGTGGGAGCGGACCGAGGTAATCCATGTATGGAACCCGGTCTCCCTCGCCACCACGAGACGACTCGACCTCTTGCTCCAAAGGAGCACGAGGCGGAGATGGTCGATCACCAAGACCGTCCATCTCAGAAATATGCACTCTCTCTAGTCAAGCGCTCTCACCAGAACAAGCCCAACCTCACATAAAAATGCTCGACTCGACTCTAGACAACACGCAACAGAAGGTGTACTCAGAGGAGGAGACTACACGTAGAGAATAGACGAGGAGAGGACTCAGATGAGGAGGGAAGAATCCTTAGATCTAACGTGGGTAGTGGGATCAGGTAGAAGCCTAACTACCAAGCACGGCTCAAACAACTTAAGGCTATGGGTCCTTAGGCTAGACGACGCCTAACTTCGAGGTCACTAGCCTCGACACGCCTCACCTCCCGACAACGAGGACCACAATGCCCAGCAAGTGATACCAGATCCGGAGATCCAGTACCTCCTACTATCGACAAGGTAGACAACGTCGATCAGGTCATGACGGTCTCAACTAGATTACTCTCCTAGTGCGTCCGCAATCCTTAGGGTCAATGTCTACTTGCTTTTAGTTAAGGCTTGATTAAGAGTGATTTTTGGGGGTAAGGAAAGGGTGATGAAATCCCCGACCTTATCTTTTATGGGACAACCCATCCTTAGTAGGTTTTGATCTTAGATCTAGCAATCAATCGCTCCAATCAAAACGCTCAACTTACTCTTGTCCTGATGCAATTCCTACTAACTAATGCATGGGCATACAAGATGCATGAATGATTGTAGGAAATGCGTACCTCACGCCAGCGCTCGACAACTGAAAATAAAGCTAAAAGAAAAGACGACTATATGCCTAAGTCAAGTACATGATGCGTGACCTAAACAAGTAAGAACGTCTAGTCTTTTTGCTTTGGATTTTAAGGCCAAGTTGATTAATGGGGGAGTAATTAATGATCTGGGAGAAAACTAGAAGTCACAGCATGCAAAATAGGGCTCCCATATAACGAAAATGAAGCAAACAACTACCAGAAGAAAAATGGAAGCACGAAGACCTCACCAGGCCGCTGATTGGCGGTCCCTTTTGATGTTTAGGTGCTCCAACTCCTCCAGTAGCCCGTGAGCTCTAGGATATCTAAACCTAAGAAAAACTGGAAACAAAAAATTAAAAACCACTCGAATCGTCCAAACCAAGGTTTGGACAGAGCACCTCCCCGGCAACGGCGCTAAAAACATGATTGATCGTTTTAATTTAAACCGCAAATGCACGGCCACGTTGAAGCGGTGGAAAATACGGGTCGTCCACTGGGAGGTGTGTCGACGTTTGGTTTGTGCGAAGGTGAGTGGTAAAAAATGGAGAGAGAGATTGATTACACTAACTACACTAGAATGCAAAAGGAAATGAAAGATAAGCAATAAAAACTAAACCCCATAGGGGGTAGAGAAATAATGTGAATATAAAGATGTGTGTGTGTGTGTGTGTTCAATTAAGCTCCTCACAACATGTAGTGCATGCAATCATAAAACTACATCCAACTTTGCCTCCACATGAATTAAGATAAGACTACATCATTAAAACATACAAGACAATAATTGGAATGACGCTAAATGAACTCATGGATCAAGACTAGACCCTACTATGCCTCCACATGAATTAAGATAAGACTACATCATTAAAACATACAATACATTAACTAAGGTAAAGGCAACAAGAGTACATACACTACAAATTGTGTTTCCAAGATTAACTTCATCCATATCCTAACCTTATCATTCCCCATAAAATAGGTCCACTAATCAAAGCATAAGCTAAGCTTCATTCAAGAGCATTAGCATATCAAAGATAAGAGTGAAAACCCATTAGATGGTTATGGAAATCATATAAAGCTCAAGGGATAAAGATAACACACACTTAATACACTACATGATCATATCATATATTTCTCCACCCCCCAAATGGGGATGGAACTACTCACACATATTTAAACTGACTACTCTAACAAAGATCTTGGCCTTTTGCTTGGTTCTCTCCTGTTGATTATGCCGGATCTTTTGGAGGCTCTTAGAAATGTGAAGCTTGACGCCCTCGCTATTTCATCTCCGGCTATTGAGCCAAGTGGGAGAACTGATTGCACAATTGAAAGAATGAATAGGCTCTGGGACTAATGAATTAACTGTTGATGGTTCCGTGAGGTCCTGCTCTCGTATCCGATGAAAGCTAAATGCCTAAGCAGTCCTAGTCTTTACTGAAATGAAACTACACTAATCAAGCAAGAAATATTAAAGAAGCATAAAACAAAACAAACAAGCAAGCATGCATATGAAAGGAAATGAAACTAAGAGAGAAACAACACAATTAAAGGAAAAACATCTATTATTAACTCACTCAAAACAAGCAGCCCTTCCTCCACCAGAGTTTTGCTTCAAGGCTTCACTCTTAGTAGGGAAGATGGCCACCAAAGAGGGAGATATATACAATGGAAGGTGAAGAGTTCTCTTTATAGGCATGGAAAAAGCTAATCCGGGACAATCCCCCGATGTGGGACTAAACAAATACCAGAAATAGAATAAACACACTCTAATACACATGAGCGCCAAACATTAGCGTATCTGGAGCTAAACAGACCGCCAATTGGCGGTCTATTAGTTCTGGATCGGGCTCCGTTTTGTTGTGGCTTGTCTTGATGTATTTGTTGGTCTTGAATGCATCTACTTCGCTTGTTGGAGCTCCGACCCGAATAGAATTGCCAAAATACTCCCCATGATGGTGTGGAGTTTTCTATTTTGCTCTTTGGTCCTTCGGTCTTACGTTCAAGTCCTTCTCCCTTGCATCTTAGTCCCCAGGTCTCACAATTAAGTCATTTTTCCCTGCTTTTGGGTCCTTTCATGCTTCATCTCTTCAAACCTATTTAGTTCTGAAATTCAAACATAAAACGCATCACGTAGCATTGCTTTGGTTTAAGATAATGGATATAAGATACAAATATAAGCATGAAATGATGTCAATCAGCACTCGAGGTCCTTAGCGTTCAATGTCTACTTGATTTTTGATTTAGGCTTCACTTAAGTCAGGTTTGTAGGGCTAAGAGAGGGGTGATTAAATACCCCACCTTATCTTGGAGACTATAGGTGGTGGCCTTTAAAGATGTTTTGAATCCTTAGGCTAGCAAGAAACTCACCAAACAAACACTAACTTCACTTTTGTTCCAATGCACCTTACTAACTAATGCATGTTTTAACCATGCATGAATGAGAGATTGGGTGCACGTACCTCATGCCAGCGCTCAACAACACAAAAATTAATGCAAAGAAAAGATGAATGCGTAAAAGGTCTAGAAATGATGCATGACCTAGATGACAATCAACTAATCTTTTGCTTTGACTTTTAAGGTCCATGTTGTATAAAAGGGGGTTGATAGGTTTATTGATTGATCTGGAGGCAAACCACCGGTTCATACATGTAAATTTGGGCTCCCAGACAACTATATTGTGAATATAAACAACCAGAAGAAATATGGGGCAAAGGGAACTCCCCAGGCCGACAATCAGTGGTCTCAGACTGCTATTTTGCGGTCTTCGTAGATTCAACTGCTCCCAAATTTATGTTGCTTCTTCCCCTGAGAACTACAAATGTCCTGAAATAAAACACAACTGCAAGAAAAGATTAAATTCACTCGAATCCTCCAAACCAGGGTCTGGACATAACACCTCCCGCAACGGCGCCAAAAACTTGATTGAATCGTTTTAAATAACCGCAAGTTGACAACGTCGGTGAAGACGTGGCAAATACGGGTCGAGTCCACATGGAGGGTACCCACTCTGGTTCTTTATAAATCGATGGGGAAAGGAGAGGCAAAGTTGTTGATTATGCTAACTAGACTAAACTATGAGTGAACTAACAATTAAACTCCTCATGGAGTGGAGGTGTGTTGGTATGTGTGTGTGAGTGGGTCTTCATTACAATTAGGCACAAGTGTAGTTTGTGTTGCATACAAGTAGAAACTAGTGTTGAATCTAAGTCTAGGATACACAACACTACATCGCAAACCATGAACATGCATGTCACATAAAGTTGAGGTTGATTTTAGATTGTCAAGCATGCAATAAGTACCTAGCGTGGTTATTACAACATCAATTAATTCTACATACAAGCTAAATCATTCATGTATGCGAATGTGCACCAAACATGGATCCATACATAACAAGTCATTCCCATCAAACAATTACAAGAAACAAAATAACTCTCAAGCTAGCATGAGATAAGTACCTAGTGTTGACATTATCCCATCTAATACAAGTTTAAGCATGCTACGAGTATAGATCTACATTGAGCACATAAAATGACACAAATAAAAGAACTCATCACTATCACATAATCTACATCACCTCCACCCCAAAGGGGAATGAAACTACTCAACACATTAAACAACAAACTTTATTAAGAAAGAAAGACATTCTGCTGATGGGTGTTAAGAGTTGCAGATTGAATATTTGCAAATATTGTTTCTTCGGGAAACAACATAAGATTCGATTCAAGACGGCTATCCACAAGACGAGAAGCATATTGGAGTACTTGCACTCAGATGTCTTGGGATTAACACCGGTTCGGTCAAAGGTGGAGCCAAATATTTTGTCACATTCATCGACAACTTCTCAAGGAATGTATGAGTTTATTTTCTGAAAAATAAATATGATGTGTTTGAGAAGTTTAAAGCATCGAAGGCTCAGGTACAGAAAGATACGGTAAAATCTGTTAAATACTTGAGGACTGATAATGGAGGTGATCCCCTCAAGAGAGTTCAATAGTTTCTGTGAAGGGTAAGGCATCACGAGGCATTTCATACACCACGACGTCCAAAACAGAATGGGGTAGCTGAAAGAATGAACAAGACTTTGTGTGAATGGGCTAGAAGCATGAGGCTACATGTGAATCTGTCCAAAGAATTCTGGGCTGAGGTAGTTGATCTGGCTTGCTATTTGCTAAATGTTTCATCATCATCGACACTTGAATTAAAGATGCCTCAGGAAGTGTGGACGGGTTTGCCATATGATAATTCAAGACTGAGAATATGTGGATGCAAAAATTATGCATTAGTTGACGAGACACAACGTTCGAAACTGGATTCGAAATCGAAGGTTACGATAGGTCAGTTAAAAGATATAAGGTTTGGGATCCAATGGACAAGAAGGTGATCTTGAGGAGTAATGTAGTCTTTGATGAGACCAGTTTACTCGAAGGACTTGAGAAGAAAGAGCAGCAAGATGGTTCCATGTAGGGGGACAAAACTGAAGTAAGGGTCACAACTTTAGAGGGTGAATCGAATAAAGAAGTTTAGCAGGAAAGAATTGACTCACGTGTAGAGGAAGAACATGAGGAGGAGAGTATTACTCAAGGGAGACAAATGAGGATCACTAGGGCACCACGAAGATATGGTCATGATGACTCTAGCATTGCGTTTGCACTTGTAATTCAATGTGGAGACCCTTCCACATTCAAGAAAGTTGTTGAACAGGAGGACAATAACAAGTCGGTGATGGCCGTGAGGGAAGAGATGAAGTCTCTTCATAAGAATGAAGCTTGGGAGTTAATGGAGCTTCCAAGAGGAAAGCATGTGATTGGGTGCAAGTGGATCTTCACGAAGAAAGAATGGTCAATTTCGAATCTGCAGTTAAAATACAAGGCGAGGTTGGTGGCAAAAGATATACTCAAAAGAAAGGGGTGGATTACAATGAGATATTTTCACCCGTTATAAAGCACACCTCTATTAGAGTGTTGTTATCCATGGGGGCAACGAATAACACGGAGCTGGAGTAAATGGATGTGAAAACGACATTTCTTCACGGGTACATAGAGGAGGAGATCTATATGAAATACCTGGATGGGTTCATTACACAAGGCAAAGAAAGTCAAGTATGGAAGGTGAAGACGTCTCTCTACCGGCTAAAGCAGTCGCCCAGGCAGTTGTACAAAAGTTCGATACATATATGTTAAGGAATGGTTTTGTATGTTGTGTTTACTTATGGTGTATCAAAGATGGGTTGTATGTATTCTTGTAATTGTATGTTGATCGCGGCAAATGAGATGAAGCATATAAATGATCTCAAACAAAACCTTTGTAGCGAGTTCGAGATGAAAGACCCCAGGAGTGCGAAGAAAATTCTCAATATCGAGATCACGAGCGATACCGAAAGGTACAATCTCGAGAATGCCAAGCAGGTTGCCACACCTATAAGTGCTCACTTCAAGCTCTCCATGAAGTGCAACCCCTGTACTGAAAAAGAAAGGGGAAATATGGATAGAGTTCATATGCTAGTGCATTTGGGTTCGTTATGTATGCTATGATTTGCACTAGGCCAAAAATTTAAAACGCGTTTAGCCTGATGAGTCGTTATATGGCTAACCCGGGAAAGGAGCTTTGGGAAGCGTTGAAATGGCTATCAAGGTACTTGCAGAGAACCATTGATGTTAGCTTGAAATACACTAGAGATGGAAAAGAAAGGCAGGTGGAGGGTTACGTGGATTCAGATTATGCTGGTGATTTGGATAAACGAAGGTCCACAGTAGGGTATTGATTGATCGTTTTATTTTAACTGCAAGTGCACGACCGCATTGAAGCGGTGGCAAATACGGGTAGTCCACTGGGAGGTGTGTCGAAAATTGGTTTGTTCGAAGGCGAGAGGTAAAAGAAGGAGAGAAACATGTATTACACTACACTACACTAATCTAAACTAGTAAACAAGCAAGCTGAAATGAAATCACTAAACAACTAAGCTAAACAATTAATGAAGAAGATAAAATCACAGGAATAAAACCCCTAAGGGGTGGAGTGTGTGTGTGCACATGAAATAAGTGTGGTGTTGAATGCATACAATAAGCTCAAGTTAGTTAGTGTTTGTTCATGCATATGAGGTACCTAATGGCAAAACCTATCATTTACAACACTAAAACTAATGTGATTAATATGAGCAATGCAAGGTTGTTATTAAGAACATAACAAGCATGGAGTGTACCTAACTATGGCAGAAACCATCAAGTAAAGTCCTTATTAATTCAAGCAAGCATACTAATATCTCTAACAAACAATAAAATCTAGCATTCATACCACCTACATAACATGTACATACATCTACTCCACCCCCAAAGGGGATGGAATTACTCACACATATTTAAACTAACTACTCTACCAAAATGAAGCATTATACTTAAATAAAACTACACTAATTAAGCAAGAAATATTAAAGAAGCATAAAAGGAAAGGAAAGACTAAACAAACATGCACAAATTAAAAGACAAGATTAAAAGAAACTAGAAGAATTATTTTATTAACAAATGACTCACATTGAAGGTAGCATTCTTCTCCACCTTGACTTTTTGCTTCAAGGCTCACTCCTTAGTAGAGAGAATGCCACCAAGCAATGGGTAATTACAATGGAAGGTGAAGAGTTCTATTTATAAGCATGGAAAAAGCTAATCCGGGACAATCCCCCAATGTGGGACTAAACCAATACAAAAAATGGACTAAACACACATTAATACAAGTGCATGAGAAAGCTTAGCGGATCTGGGCCGATCCAGACCGCCAATTGGCGGCCTATAAACTTCAAATCCGATTGGTTTTGGTTGTGGTCTTTGCTTGGAGTGTTTCTTGGTCTTGGATGCATCTACTTTGTTTAGTTGAGCTCCGACCTGAATCGAATTGACAAAATACTCCCCATGATGGTGTGGAGTTTCCTGTTTTGCTCTTAGGTCCTTCTGTCTTACGTTCAGGTTCTTCTCCCTTGCATCTTGGTCCCCAGGTCTCACAATTAAGTTTTTTTCCTGCTTTTGTGTCCTTTCATGGCTCTTCTCTTCAAACCTCTTTATTTCTGAAATTCAAACATAAAACTCGTCACGTAGCATTGCTTAAGTGTAAGATAATGGATATAAGGTACAAATATAAGCATGAATGATGTCAATCAAATACCCCCACACCTAAGTTTTTGCTAGTCCCGAGCAAAACAAAGAAAGAG
Source organism: Triglochin maritima (assembly GCA_963682175.1). Taxonomy (NCBI): domain Eukaryota; kingdom Viridiplantae; phylum Streptophyta; class Magnoliopsida; order Alismatales; family Juncaginaceae; genus Triglochin; species Triglochin maritima. Next base: position 12,256,919 of record OY821785.1, read on the forward strand.
AAAAGCGAACGAAATACAAGAAATCCTAACTCACTTTCGTAGGAATCACGGTTGCACCTAGCACATGCAACAAGCCGTTAAACCTCCTTGTTGTCAAGGAGGAGAAGTGTTGTCTCCTGAGGGTTTTCAGCGGATATACCCACAAAATCCGAACAAGATGCATTATTCAATCTAGACCTCGACTCGTTGGACAAATTTTGTCGATCAATGGACGCGGTAATGCTACGGGATGACTCTATATAGGTGATCAGTCCACACCTAGCCTAATGAACCATTCGTGCAAGTTAAATAAGGAATTAAGTGAAAGACATGGACAACCTCAAGTGCTACAAAGTGTAAAGTCCATTAAGGTTCTTACTTGCATTACCATTTTTTGTTTCTTTTCTCAATTTTTTTTCTTTTTCTTTTTATTAGTTGGAGCTTCATTCTCCGAGGGTCAGGTTTCGTACATCATTGCCCATGAGGACTTACACTATCACGTACACCTTTCCCATAATCTCCACATAGGGCAATCCCTACCACCCGTGTAACGAGAGTTCGGTCGGCGCATACCAAGTCAGATAACTCGAAAGCACCAGGCACAAAGTCCCCTCAGACCTATTTTCCCGAGTGATAGGAGCCGTGCGAGAAGAGAGAACACCTACTCACTTATTTCTTATCTACACATGAACCAAAACCCCTACACTAATGTCTCACAACAAGATTTAGAGAGTCCTTGACTACAACAAACTTTCTTAAGTTAATAAACACGAATTATTGATTCACTAGGTTCAGGGTGGACTTCATTAAATGTTTGAGCACTGAAACCCTATGATTACTCACCCCCAAAGGAAAACTGGGGTGCATCCTAACGACTCGATAAATCCTAAAGTCACTGTACTAGATATCCTAATGCATCAAGTTCAAGACAATTTTGGGAGCCTTCTTTTTACTTTGCCTCTCAACGGTTTTGCACATGCTAAACATACGCAAAACCCACAAAACATTTTCTTTCGCAAACACATGAAAATTTTGAAAGAAATGTGGAAATTTTAATGCACTAGGAAAGCAAAAGAAGATAAGTCACCCAAGGATCATGCCAAGCAGATATATCGATATTAAATGCAGCACACTAACATGACCATAATAATGCACACAAAAGAAAATAAAATCAAAGGAAAAAGACTCAACTATCTACACACGTAAGACACCCCCCACACCTACTTCATGCATTGTCCTCAATGAATGTTAGCAAGATACTACATGGATTTATGCATGAAAAAGGAGAGATCTCACCAACATGAAGAGAAGTACAAAGGGAAGTTCAATGTCATGTTGAGGGACACAAACCCGAATTCCCTCAAAACGTGTGAGATGCTAAAGAAAGGATACAAATACGTGAAAGAAATGGAGCCCAAATACACAAGGGTTGGGGGTCACAACAATCGATGCTCACTGAAGGAGTCTTTTATTGTACTTTTTTTGTCTTTTCTTTTCTTTTCTTTTCTTTCCTTTTTTTATTTTTTTTATTTTTTTATTTTTTATTTTTTTATATAACTATGTACAAACATAAGTTCTCATCTTCATTTGTCAAAAGACATCAAATGGGAACCTCAAGAGTGAGTCAATGCATTTGGAAAGGGAACATGACACCACGCAGGGCCAGAATACGCATGCATGGGTCCCCTTCACAAAGAGTACCAGATGAAATGAGAGGTTCATGAATTGGACGCAAAGGCGTCTCATTCAAAGGATCAAACAGAAAGAGCTTGAACCTCTCAAGAGTTTGGGCAATGAGGGGCAATGGAAGAAGAGTTTCTCCCGTTGCGCTGCTGAAGTTATGATCGTCAATCCAAACTCTCCAACCAATAGGCTGGTGCGTCGGAACGAGGTCAAGAACGTCGTTAAGCATGTCCGACACACCAGGCAAAAAAAGGTGGGTCCCATACCCAAGGTATCCTCCAAGGAACTTCTAATACCCTCATGAGCTATGTCGTTGTTTGATGTTCCATCATTTCCAAGATGATCAGGAACAATAGTGAGAGGCAAACTCTCGTCAGGTTGTTTGAAATTGAGGGGACTAGGGAGCTCTTGCTCCACCAGAGGTGAGTCCTTAGGAGGTACGACAATAAAATCATGTGGTGCCAGGGCCACGGGACAAGAAGATAAGGCACAATCCTGTGCCGACTCATAAAGAAGTTGGTCCATAGTATTCTCAATTGGAATCAAATCCTCCACCAAGTGATCGTGAATTGAAACCCCAAGTCTCTCAGACTGACTAGGAGTTTGACTTTGAAAGATTATGCTTTGAATTTGTGGATGTGGTGGTGGTTTGATTTCAGAAGATAAATCCTCATGTTGACAAGAAAAATTACCCTCCTCACGTTCACGTAATTGTTGTGTCATTTGACTCACTTGCATTTCCATAGTTTGCAAGGAATTCAAGTTGGACTTCAATAAATTTTGAGTGGTTTCCATGAACGTTTGGAGAGTTTGTTTCAAGGAATCAGGTATGCGGTCAACTATGAGGTCCAAGTCAGAGCTTGGGAAATTTTGGGGTTGGGTGTTGATGGGCTAAGAATGAGTCCAATGATTTGAAGTGGGGTGTTGGTAGAATTCTGGGTATTTGGGAGGAGGATACTGGGGTGGAAATGATGTATAAGAATTTGAATACGAATTGTCTCCCCACGAATCCATCCCTCTCGAGTTGTACGCGGATGCGTAATGGTCATATTGAGCATTTGGGGAAAAGGTATGCTCATACTCAGGCTCTGGGGGAACATAAGGACATTCCCCGAAATCATGACCACTCAACCCACAATAGTGACATGGTACGACTACTGGAGCCACTGGTGTACTCATGTCTTCTACCACATGCATGAAAGAGGCCAAAGGTTCTTGCAATGTCTCAGTTTGATGACGAACATATGATCCGACGTAACTAGATGGTGGTCTAGCAGTCGGTTCCTCTCTCATGTTACCCCAATATGAAGATTGCTCAGTCACACAATGAGGATTATCCCAACCATATGAGGTGTTAGTCTGAGCAACCCCAGGTTGCATGGGTCCAGAATACCAGGAAGAATTGTTCAGGTCCCAACAATGATATGGATGGTCGCCCATGTAACCATTCATCTCAACAAAGAACTCTCGAGTCGATCACTCTCACCACCACGAGGCCAAGCTCGCAAAAAGTGTTCGACTCGACCCTAAAATGCTACCAGAGAGTGTAAAGGGGAGGAGACTATAACGTAGAAGAAGATGAGAAGATGATGACTCAGAGGAGAATGGAAGAATCCTAGAGCTAACGTGGGTAATGGGATCAGGTAGAATCCTAACTAGCAAGGACGACTCAAACAATGTAAGGCAATGGGTCCTTAGGATAGACGACGCCTAACTTCGAGGTCACTAGCCTCGACACGCCTCACCTCCCTACAACGAGGACCACAATGCCCAGCAAGTGATACCATATCCGGAGATCTAGTACCTCCTACTATCGATAAGGTTGGTAACGCCGATCAGGCCATGGCGGTCTCAACTAGATTACTCTCCTAGTGCGTCCGAAATCCTAGGGTCAATGTCTACTTGCTTTTAGTTAAGGCTTGATTAAGAGTGATTTTTGGGGCCAAGGAAAGGGTGATGAAATCCCCCACCTTATCTTTTATGGGACAACCCCTCCTTAGTAATCTTTTGATCCTAAATCTAGCAATCAATCGCTCCAATCAAACGCTCACTCACTTTTGTCCTGATGCAAATCCTACTAACTAATGCATGGGCATACAAGATGCATGAATGAGTGTAGGAAATTGCGTACCTCACGCCAGCGCTCAACAACTGAAAATAAAGCTAAAATAAAAGACAACTATATGCCTAAGTCAATACATGATGCGTGACCTAAACAAGTAAGAACATCTAGTCTTTTGCTTTGGATTTTAGGGCCAAGTTGATTAATGGGGGAGTGATTAATGATCTGGTAGAAAACTAGAAGTCGTAGTATGCAAAATAGGGCTCCCAGATAACGAAAATTAAGCAATAAACCACCAGAAGAAAAATGAAAGTAGGAAGACCTCACCAGGCCGCCAATTGGCGGTCCCAGACCACTGATTGGCGGTCCCTTTTGAAGTGTTGGTGCTCCAACTCTTCCAGTAGCCTCCCCGTGAGCTCTAAGATCCCTGAGACTAAGAAAAACTGGAAAAAAAAATTAAAAAACCCTCAAATCGTCCAAACCAACGACTGGACAAAGCACCTCCCCGACAACGGCGCCAAAAACTTCATTGATCGTTTTATTTTAACCGTAAATGCACGACTGCGTTGAAGTGGTGGCAAATACAGGTCGTCCACTGGGAGGTGTGTCGAAAATTTGTTTGTTCGAATGCGAGAGGTAAAAGAAGGAGAGAAAGATGTGTTACACTACACTAATCTAAACTAGTAAACAAGCAAGCTGAAATGAAATCACTAAACAACTAAGCTAAACAATTAATGAAGAAGATAAAAACACAGGAATGAAAACCCCTAAGGGGTAGAGTGTGTGTGCACATGAAATAAGTGTGGTGTTGAATGTATACAATAAGCTCAAGTTAGTTAGTGTTTGTTCATGCATAAGAGGTACCTAATGGCAAAACCTATCATTTACAACACTAAAACTAATGTGATTAATATGAGCAATGCAAGGTTGTTATTAAGAACATAACAAGCATGGAGTGTACCTAACTATAGCAGAAACCATCAAGTAAAGTCCTTATTAATTCAAGCAAGCATACTAATATCTCTCACAAACAATAAAATCTAGCATTCATATCACCTACATAACATGTACATACATCTACTCCACCCCCAAAGGGGATGAAATTACTCACACATATTTAAACTAACTACTCTAACAAAATGAAGCATTATACTTAAATAAAACTACACTAATCAAGCAAGAAATATTAAAGAAGCATAAAAGGAAAGGAAAGACTAAACAAACATGCACAAATTAAAAGACAAGATTAAAAGAAACTAGAAGAATTATTTTATTAACAAATGACTCACATTGAAGGTAGCATTCTTCTCCACCTTAAGTTTTTGCTTCAAGGTTCACTCCTTAGTAGAGAGAATGCCACCAAGCAATGGGTAATTACAATGGAAGGTGAAGAGTTCTATTTATAGGCATGGAAAAAGCTAATCCAGGACAATCCCCCGATGTGGGACTAAACCAATACCAAAAATGGACTAAACACACATTAATACAAGTCCAGGAGAAAGCTTAGCGGATCTGGGCTGATCCAGACCGCCAATTGGCGGCCTATAAACTTCAGATCCGATTGGTTTTGGTTGTGGGCTTTTCTTGGAGTGTTTCTTGGTCTTGGATGCATCTACTATGTTTAGTGGAGCTCCGACCCGAATCGAATTGACAAAATACTCCCCATGATGGTGTGGAGTTTCCTGTTTTGCTGTTCGGTCCTTCTGTCTTACGTTCAGGTCCCTTGCACCTTGGTCCCCAGGTCTCATAATTAAGTCATTTTTCCTGCTTTTGGGTTCTTTCATGTCTCTTCTCTTCAAACCTTTTTATTTCTGAAATTCAAACATAAAACTCGTCACGTAGCATTGCTTAGGTGTACGATAATGGATATAAGGTACAAATATAAGCATGAAATGATGTCAATCAGGTATCTGTTCACTCTAGGTGGAGGACCAGTAAGTTGGAGATCCGTTCTCCAAAATACTACCCCATTGTCTACGACGAAAATAGAGTATATGGTAGTTGTTGATGCCGGGAAGGAAGCTATATGGTTGAAGGGTTTGGTAAGCACTCTGGGGGTGGAACAATAAGTTATCCAATTACACTACGACAACCAAAGTGCAATCTATCTAACCAAAGATCAGGCCTTCCACTCAAGAACCAAACATATTGAAGTAAGGTACCATAAGATCCATGAATAGATCGAGGAAGGCCAGGTTATTCTCAAGAAGATCGATACAAGTGAGAATCCGTTGGAGATAACAAAGGTGGTCGACCAGGAGAAGTTCGAGTTGTGCTCGAAACTTTTCAATGTCCCCAGAAACTGAGAAGCATGAACACTCTGGGCGGTAATGCCGATGATGCTTCAAAGAAGCATAAAGAAAGTGGGATTTAAGCTAACTCAGGTAACAAATTTGAGCCAAGGTGGAGATCGTTAGAAATTTGTTTAAATTTCTTAGTGTACGAAAACTAGGGAAGAATGGTCAACCGATGTGCGATGTGGGTCGATCAATTTTTTCAGTAGCGTTCAGAGGTGAAAATGGACGACCGATGGGACGTCGGTCGACAAAGAAGGTTGCGGATAGCTTAGATGGATTCCACGTCATAGGACTTTCACAGTTTGAAATTGGACCTTGATTGAGACCCATATCCTAATCAACCCAACTCGTAAAAATGCATAATACTTGACTATCAGAATGACAAACGCTTCTGATCTGAAGCACATAAAAAACTCAAAGAAATTACTTCCCAAGCTTACCCAACAAGCTAGTTGCTCTAAGCTTGATAATCAGAAACATTTATTTTGAAAGAAATTAATTTTATATTAATTAAATGGTGTATGTCAACACCTAAACAAAGTTACAAAAGTTATATATTCCACGTATGTGTCGACTTAGGAAATTACATCAATTGATTTAGAGAAGAAGGGAAAAATCCCTAAAACTAGCATGGCTAAAGGGTGAGGGTAGAAGCCTACTCTAGCAAACACGGCACAAGCAGCCTAAGGTCAATATAGGTCCTTACAGCTAGAGAACGCCTAACTACTAGGTCACACAGCCTCAACACGCATCACCTCCCTATGATGACGACCACAAAACTCAGGAAGTGAGCCAAGATTCGGAGATCTCGTCTCTCCTACTATCGACAAAGTGGGCGACATCGATCAGGCTATGACAGTCACGACCGGATGACTCTCCTAATGCGCCCGAGGTCCTTAGGGTCCAATGTCTACTTGATTTTAGATTTAGGCTGCACTTAAGTCAGGTTTGTGGGGCTAAGGGAGGGGTGATTAAATCCCCCACCTTATCTTGAAGACTATAGGTGGTGGCCCTTAAAGATGTTTTGAATCCTTAGTCTAGCAAGCAACTCACCAAACAAGTACTCACTTCACTCTTATTCCAATGCACCTTACTAACTAATGCATGTTTTAACCATGGATGAATGAGAGATTGGGCGCACGTACCTCATGCCAACACTCAACAACACAAAAATTAATGCAAAGAAAAGACGAATGCGTAAAAGGTCTAGAAATGATGCATGACCAAGATGGAAATCAACTAATCTTTTGCTTTGACTTTTAAGGTCCATGTTGTATAAATGGGGGTTTGATAGGTTTATTGATTGATCTGGGGGCAAACGACCTGTTCACACATGTAAATTTGGGCTGCCAGACAACTATGTTGTGAATATAAACAACCAGATGAAATATGGGGCAAAGGGAACTCCCCAGGCCGCCAATGAGTGGTCTCAAACCGTTGTTTTGCGGTCTTCGTAGATTGAACTACTCCCAAATTTATGCTGCTTCTTCCCTTATGAACTATAAATGTCCAGAAATAAAATACAACTACCAGAAAAGATTAAATTGACTCGAATCCTCCAAACCAAGGTCTGGACAGAACACCTCCTGGCAACGGCACCAAAAACTTGATTGAATCATTTTAAATAACCGCAAGTGGACAACGTCGGTGAAGACATGGCAAATACGGGTCGAGTCCACATGGAGGTGTGTCAACTCTGGTTCTTTAGAAATTGATGGGGAAAGGACAGGCAAAGTTGTTGATTATGATAACTACACTAAACTATGAGTGAACTAACAATTAAACTAAACCCCCATGGAGTGGAGGTGTGTAGGTATGTGTGTGTGAGTGGGTCTTCATTTCAATTAGGCACAAGTGTAGTTTGTGTGGCATACAAGTAGAACCTAGTGTAGAATCTAAGTCTAGGACACAACTACAACGCAAACCATGAGCATGCATATGTCACATAAAGTTGAGGTTGATTTTTGATTGTCAAGCATGCAATAAGTACCTAGTGTGGTTATTACAACATCAATTAATTCTACATACAACCTAAATCATTCATGTATGTGAATGTGCACCAAACATGGATCCATACATAACAAGTCATTCCCATCAAACAATTACAAGCAACAAAATAACTGTCACGCTAGCATGAGATAAGTACCTAGTGTTGACATTATCTCATCTAATACAAGTTTAAGTATGCTACGAGTATAGATCTACATTGAGCACATGAAATGACACAAATAAAAGAACTCATCACTATCACATAATCTACATCACCTGCACCCCAAAGGGGGATGAAACTACTCAACACATTAAGCAACAAACTATATTAAGAAAGAAAGGCATTCCACTAATTATACTAAGATTATGAGAACAAAACTAAGCTAAACATACAAGAATTAAAAAAGACAACACTAAAACAAAACTATGAAGAATTATTTTATTTACATGACTCGCATTACAAGTAGCATTCTTCTCCATTTGAATTTTTCTTCAAGGTTTACTCCAAGTAGAGAGAATGACCGCCAAGCAATAGGTAGATTACAAAGGAGGACGAGGTGTTTTATTTATAGACATGAAAAAAGATAATCGGGGACAATCCTCAATATGAGACTAGTAGACCTACTAAAAATAGACAACCCACTAATACCCAACCGGGCTAAACGATATTGGATCCAGAGGAGAACCAACCGCCAATCAACAGTCTGGAACCGTTGATTGGTGGTCAGGATTGCTCCGATCCGACCATTTTTCGGAGGACACTTTAATTGCTTTCGTGGTGCATGCAAGACACACGTTCAGAATAGGAAATTCGTGGTTGTCTCTCATGTAAATAAGGCAACAAGGCTAGAGAAAGAGTAACCAACAAGGATCTGAGGATTGGGAGATTCAGGGATGTTTGAATCCGGTACCTCAACTTGTGGTTGTCTATCGGGCAAATAAGGCAACAAGGCTGGATCAAGAGTCACCAACAAGGATCCGAGGATCCATCATGCATTCCAGGAAGTGTGAATGCACCAGGATGGGTAAGTTATATGTCAGAGGGTCTATATAAGAAGACGTTGAGGTATGGAAATGTCATGATCGACATGCATGAAGAAATCTAATTGTGAACAGTTGTATTCTTTGTAATTCTATGTGAATAATAGAAAAGTGGAGACGTTGCTCCATACCGAGGTTTGTGCTAGAGAGAGGCATTTGTAAAAGAGCAAAAATGTGAGTTCTGAGCGCCACCTTAACTAAAAACTAATGGGGAGGGACTCAATAACGATACATATGAGGTGCACCAAAGCAAGCACTTTTTTTTAATTGAACATTATACCAACTAAAAATTGCACCTTTTAAGACTTCAAGTGGTTGTTAGAGAAAATCTTCTGACTACCGTTTCAAATTGCACTTCAAGTTGAAGTCCTAACTCAATTTATTTATTTTAAGATTGGGAAGACTTGAAAAAAAAGGTGTGTTTGGTATGATCTTCTCACCCCTCATCTTCCACCAGAAGCCCTCTCCTCAAGAAGCCCTTGAAGCTCCTCCATCTCTCCCACATGGGGGAGACGTTTGGCATGGGTGACTCTTCGGCTCCCTCCTCTTCAATACGAAATGGCAGAAATACCCTCCAAAAGCAATGCTTCCCTTTCTTCTTTGACCCCCTACCCAAGAAACCCATCCCCCGTTGTCATTGCCTCCTCCCTCATCCACCTATTTCCCTTCTCGTTTCTCCCAACCCGATCGCTGCTGGTCCAATTTTCAGAACCCATGACATTCAGTACAAGTACAAATCTAATAATCACTAATCCCAACAACAATGTTTAACATTACCTCGACTGACACATTGTTATCTGTGGTAGACATTAAGTACAAGTTTGAAGCATCTATTAAAGCATCTACAAGTTAGTTGTTCCGATTATCTTGTAGCATGTTCTTGTCTCCAACTGGTAGCCCAACACTAGTATCTTCTCTCTCAACACCTTTGTTTGTTGGTGTTTTGATATTCTGGACGGAATCATGTTCTTGCATTCATGAATTTTGTAGTAGATATGCTCTCCAGACAAGTGAAACACCATGACTGTTGCATGGTTTTCCATCCAAACTCCACAGGAGAAGTTCCATCATCATGTTTGGTCGGAATTCTCACTCCTGAACTATTATAAATTGATTTGTAGATCATATATATTTGATCCAAACTCCTCAGGGGAAGTTCCAACATATATTTGCCCTAATCCTCCCCGGCCGACTCACCCTCTTCCCAAGCCACATCCTCCTCTTCCCGTGTTGTTTCCACCTTCTCCTGTTGCGCCTCATCGTGTCCATCCTTCCTCCTTGTCATCTTTGCCTCCTCTCGTGTTGTCCTGCTCTACCAGCAGATCGTGTTCTCCTCGACTCCTGACATGGATCCAAGTCCAGGTGAGGCGATTGTGGATCTTTTCATACTTAAGACATTCCTTTCTACCTTATTTTTTGTCCTGGTACTCTATTTTGGTGCATCTCTTATTTAATTAAATTATTGACATCAAATTGCAATGGTACATGAATTTCACCATTTCTTACTTATCCCTTGTTATCAGTCTTCCACTTATGGGCATTTCATATGTTGGCTCATATTTTTCTGATTTATACTTTAGGAAATTTCTTTCCTGAAGATTGTTGTCATTTGACAAGCATCCATGTGTAACAAGGACTAACATAGTTTATCTACTGCTTTGATGTTATTAGTTTATGTTATTTGAAAGTCATTATACCAAACTACTACTTCTGACTAAGTCGAGAGCATGTTCAACTCCCAAAGTTGGTATGATTTTCTCCTTTTTCTTCTCTCTAGAACTTGTGTGTTTTGCTTCTTTTTTGTTTTTTTGAAAGTGGTTGTATTTCTTATATTAAATGATAAAAAATGTTAAATTTCAACAAAAGTGTACTACTCTCTTCGCCTCCTATCAACTTGAAGATTCAATAATATCCGTCAGTATTTGCAGGATAAATTATATATGGCTTCATACATGTTTTTTTGTTGAAAATTTACATACATGGCATGTTCGTTTCAGTGAGAATTACGTACTTATATAAGTTATAACAGCAGGTACATCATGTATTAAAGAATGCTAGTTTCAATTTTAAATGCTGGGATATTTTTTGATGTATGCTAACCATACTTTATAAGGTTCAATAATTGTTTGCAATGTGTCACATTTTTGCAACATGGAAGAGGATTTGCCAGCTCTAGATGGTACTTCTGGTCTAGTTGCTCGCACTGCAACAAGTCTCATTTCGAGTTCTACACCGATCAGCAATGAGACACTTGTTGGAAGTGCAAATGTCTCTGTTGATGAAGTGGAAGAGTCCAATAAGGATGCAAAGCGACAAAAAAGATTTACTTTCGAAATTTGGATACATTACAAAAGAGAAACGTTGAGTGATGCTTCGGTCAAGGCCACATGCAATTTTTGTAAGAAAATGTTCGACGGTTCAAGCTCCAAAGGTACTACCCATCTCAAAAACCATAAAAAATGTTGCATGCGTAGACCAAGAGTAGACATAAGGCAACAACTTCTCAGTAAATCCTCTTCTATATTGGTGGTTCATAAGTATGATCCTAAAGTAGAAAGAGAATATTATGCTGAAATGATCATGAAGATTGATTTGCCTTTTGTATTGTGTGAGAATGAATACTTTAGAAGGTGGGTTTGTTATGTTGAAGCTTCATATAAGTGCCGTTCAAGGAATAAAGTTAGAAAGGATTGTCTTGATGTTTATGGGCAATGGAAGGAAAAAACTTTATAAAGCTCTTCATGAGAATACTAGTAGAGTCACCTTCACTACTGATTTGTGGACACCCGCGCACCAAACTCGTGGATATTGTTGTGTTACATGTCACTATATTGATGATAAATGAGTATTGCACAAATCATTGCCTTTCAGGACATTAACACACCACACACTAGTGATGTCTTAGCTGATTGGCTTAAATTGCATCATGGATTGGAACTTGGATAAAAAATGTTTAACATTGTTATGGATAATGTTAGTAATAATGAACCAATGGTGAACACTATCAAGACCTGGTTCAATGGAAAGGACACACATCCTCTCAAGGGTGAGTTATTTCATACTCGTTGCACTGCTCACATCCTTAATTTGATTGTGATGAATGGGTTGCAAGTTATTAGTCATTTGTTGGAGAAGATTCGTAAAAGTGTGAAGTATGTTAATTCTTCTGTACATAGGGCTAATCAGTTTAAGGTTGCATTAAGTCAAACTCGGTTTACTGGGAATATGGGTGTGTGTTATGATGTTGATACTAGATGGAACTCAACTTATCTAATGCTTTATAGTGCTTTGGATGTTCGGGATGCATTTGACCATTTAGCAGAATTAGATGATCAATATAAGTTGTTGCCAACACCAGAGGAGTGGGAGATGGGTAGAAATATACGAGATTGTTTGAAGGTCTTTTATGATATCACAGTTCGTCTTTCTGGTAGTAAATATGCCACTGCTAATTTCTACTTCAATGATGTTTGTCACATCCATTACATGTTGATTACATGGCATAAGAGTCCTATTGAGTACATTCGGTCAATGGAAACTATGATGCAAATGATGTTTGATAAATATTGGGATTCTTGCAGTTTGGTTGGTCATTTGGTTCAGTGTTTGACCCACGTTACAAAATGGTGTTTGTTCGGTATGCAAATCGTCACTTATTTTATTCTTGTGTTGATGAAAAAATTGATAAGATACGAGATAAGCTTACTGAGTTGTTCACAGAGTATTTGGATGGTCATAGTAGTTCACAATGTCATGGTAGTAATCCTTCTGTAGAAGAAATGACTTATGATCCTAACCAACCATTCAGGGGAGGAATTATAGGATATGCTAGCAGTAACACCCAGTTTGTATCAAGTGCAACAAAATCTGAACTTGACATGTATTTGGAGGAGCCTTTAGTCCGGTCAACAAATAATGAGTTGTCATTTGATATCTTGAATTGGTGGAGTCAACATGAAGCTAGGTTTCCAACACTTGCAAAATTGGCTCGTGACATTTTGGCAATCCCGGTATCAACAGTTGCTTGAGAATCTACATTCCGTTGTGCTCGTAGAGTCATTGATGACACTCGTTCTCAGTTAGGAGAGATGCTATAGAGGCATTGGTTTCCACAAAGGATTGGTTGTCATCTTTAATCATGAGTATGTATTATTACTTAGTTGATGTTACTTTTAAATTTCTATGGTTTAATTTTATTATGATAATGAACCTTATTTGTGCTGTTTAGATTCAAGTGAAGCTGAGAAAGATCAAGAGTTAGAGATTAGATTTCTAAATTTCAGAAGAAGACCCCTAGTTTACCTATGAAAGGTAGATTGTCATTTATTTATTTATTGAATACTAATAAATTGTCATTTTTCTTACCTTTTCTCTCTTTACGTGTAGGTATCAAATGTGACTTGGATGCTACCATGGAGATGATGCTTCATGTTGGAATAATTACTTTGCTAGTTTGTTTGTTGCTCAATTGTTTGTTATGTGGTTCTTGTGTGTTTTCATATGTTGTTTCTATTGTTCTAATGTTTGTAATTTATGCTTCTATTACTTTGTAACTTGTATGTATTGCTGTTAGATTTTCCATATCAAACCTTTGAATTATGGAATTTAATCAAATTTAAGGTTTTGATTATTATTATTATTATCTTAAAACATGAATTCAGATACGGATTTTCGAATCCGGATGTTTTCATCGGGATGTTATTGTTCCAATACAGATTTTTGAATTCGGATGTTTGTTCGGATACGGATTTTTAAATCCGGATGAAATCGTTCGGATGTAATTAAAAAGATCCAGTCAGATACGGATGTCAAAAAATTTCCCAGATTCGGATACAGATGTTGGCAGATCTGATCCGTATTCGATCAGTTGACACCCCTAGTGAGAATCAGAACACCTGGAATCACCAAGGTACGTAAGACATGTAATGGTCAATACCTGAAAGTATTAAAGTCGGTGGCAAATTTCGTAATTTGGAGGTGGTAATGATCGTATTTTTTAACAAAAGTAGTGGCATTTGTTAAATGAGGTTTGACTGGAGATCTAGAAGCACCCGCTTTGCATATTCTTTGGCACTGTTTATATGAGAGTTGGCCGAATCTGGTGGGTTGATTCCAAAGCTCAGAGATGTTTGGTCTTGTTTAAATAAAATCTCTTGATTCTGTAACCGAATCTGAGCCTTGAAGACCCAATCCAAACTTTACGTTGCCAAACTACCATTTCTCTTTCACTTTCCTAAATAACTTTTACACTTCCAACCAATGTTCTTTTTTGTTGCCTAAGTAAGAACATGAGAAAATCAATCCAATAATTCGTACACGTTTGGGATCGTAGAGGAAAACAAAAGAATGAAAATTTATTTTCCAGGCTAGCGACGAATTCCTGGGAAAAAATTAGTAAAAAGGAAATTAATTCCTTTTGTCTTGTTTTCGCACTCCAGCGACCCCTCGTAACTTTTCAAACTTTCTTGTAAACCTGATATATATTAATTTCATGTCCCCTGTGCCCGACCAAAGTAGAAGTTCTGTTTCATTTTTCGCTTATTAAACTAACAGGAAGAAAAATGAATAAAAACCAAGAAATTGTTTTGGCGTTACACCAACACAACACAAACCAAAAGCATCGCCCAAATATTTAAATCTGTAACATTGACAAATATTTCAATTTAATGGGCATGTCCGGAATGGGCACATGTCAATGCATTACTCACTCTTTGATGCCTGCATAATCTCACCATTGTGGCATGAAACGTTATATATGCTCAAATATAAAGAGGTGATACTATATGGAGGTAGACCCTTTAGATTCTAACATTGATTTAAATATTCATGCGTAGTACCTTCACATTTAGAGGCTAATTAATAGAAAGGGACGGTTCATTGTTTCTGATTATATAATGGTTATGCTTTATATATCACAATAATACATCTTCTATCGACATAGCTCCACTACACTTCAAAATTAAGAAAATCAGATCAAGCATGGCTTCGGAAACAACTGCCACCACCAAGATTTCGTTGAAGCTTCTTGTCAACAAGAGTACCAACAAAGTTCTGTTTGCCGAAGTTGGAAAAGATTTTGTTGATTTCCTTTTCGGCCTTTTGGCTCTACCCATTGGGTCTGTAATCAGACTTATTGACAAAAATCAAATGATTGGGTCCTTAGGAAGGCTCTATGGCAGTTTAGATGACATACAATGTAATATCCTGAATTTTTTAGTTGAGGTAATAATCAAATATCTTAATGGACTAATTAAGATTATTGGATGATTGTGTAGTTTTAGGAGAAGATGGAATTTTGAGAAGAATATAGCGAAGAAAAAGATGGAGATTTTGAGGCAAGTACTGATTCGTTATTCTTCAGTTTCATATCATGTATGTCTCTCTTGATATTCGTAGTTGCATGCATGTTGAGTATTAATATTGATTTTATGGATATGCATATGATTGCATGGTGATGTTTCGGTCGACATGTCATGTGGCTGTATGTATGTTTCTGGCAGAGCAACTTTGGAAAGAGCTACCTAGCGGGCAGCGTGGAGCCACCAGAAAGAGGAAAGTGCTGCTTGTCGTTAGTGTGGAGCTACCATGTGTGCGTCTGACTGATTGATAGATTTCAGAAGCACAGGATGTTGTCGAATCTGAATGGGGGTTCTAGATTGTTATACATGTATTTTATTTGTGATGCATGTCTATTGATTGTGCTTATTGATTGAATGTCATATTTCGTATTATTTTCCACATGATTATGATTCTGATTGATTGACGGTTGGAACTTGCGGGCTGTCGAGCTCACAATTTGTTGATTAGATTTTCAGATTGTTATGGGCCTATCAGATGGATATAAATATCAGAGTGTGCAGCGGTCAGGTTCGCGGATTGTATCTTAACGCACCGGGTTCGGGCGGGTAAGCACTTGTGCGGACTCGGGGCGTTACAAATGGTATCAGAGCAATACGATCCTCGGAATTAGTCGGGATTTGGATTTGAAATAAAAATTTGATTGAATTGGAATTTGAGAAATTGGATTTAGAAATATTGACTATTGATTTAAATGTGAATTTTGACTTGGTTGGATTTGCTACCAAATTATTAATAAATAATGAAAGATGAATTTAGAGATATTTGGACTTGAGTTCAAATGTGAATTTGGATTTGGTTGGATTGATTATCTAAATTATGAGCGATAAGTGGTGTTGGGTTTTTAGATTTCATAAATAATGAGTTGAAAATTTTGTATTGATTTGTTCGGATTGAGATAGTATTGAGATCAAATTTCGAGGACGAAATTTCTTTTGAGGGTAGAATGTAATATCCTGATTTTTTAGTTGAGGTAATAATCAAATATCTTAATGGACTAATTAAGATTATTGGATGATTGTGTGGTTTTAGGAGAAGATGGAATTTTGAGAATAATATAGAGAAGAAAAAGATGGAGATTTTGAGGCAAGTACTGATTCGTTATTCTTCAGTTTCATATCATGTCTGTCTCTCTTGATATTTGTAGTTGCATGCATGCTGAGTATTAATATTGATTTTATGGATATACATATGATTGCTTGGTGGTGTTTCGGTCGACATGTCCTGTGGCTGTGTGTATATTCTGGCAGAGCAACTTAGGAAAGAGCTACCTAGCGGGCAGCGTGGAGCCACCAGAGAGCGGAAAGGGCTGCCTGTCATTAGTGTGGAGCTACCAGGTGTGCGTCTGACTGAATGATAGATTTCAGAAGCACAGGATGTTGTCGAATCCGAATGGGGGTTCCAGATTGTTATGCATGTATTTTTATTTGTGATGCATGTCTTTTGATTGTGCTTATTGACTGAATGTCATATTCCGTATTATTTTCCACATGATTATGATTCTGATTGATTGACGGTTGGAACTTGCGGGCTGTCGAGCTCACAATTTGTTGATTAGATTTTTCAGATTGTTATGGGCCTATCAGATGGATATAAATATCAGAGTGCCCAGCGCTCAGGTTCGCGGATCGTATCTTAACGCACCGGGTTCAGACGGGTAAGCACTTGTCCGAGGTCGGGGCGTTACATACAAAGTTCCTACATGGAGCCCGGATTCGACAAGAATCTTCTTTTGAACCCTCCAACTTATTCTCCCAAGCCAAACACCACATTCCTTCTACAAAACAGCCCTCCTCCGACTAGTACTACTAAGAGATACTATGGTTATTATTATTCCTCTGGCCACAACTATGTTACTGATGACACTACACAACTTTGTCCTCAGTGTGACTATAGTATGACTAGATCCTTGGAATTTGTTGGTGGCAAGGCTAAGAAAGATGAAGTGGTTGTTATGAAGGGACAAGTTGGGTACGTTAAGGGTGTAGTTACTTACATGGTAATGGATGATTTGTCTGTTTTCCCCATGTCAACAATTACTAGCATCACTCTTCTCAACAAGTTCCATGTCAAAGATGTTGGAGCACTGGAAGACAGGAATGTAAAGATGGGAATTGATGAGGTCACCCCATGCCTATCAACTTATTAGATTCCTAGTAGTTCATATATTGTTTAATTGTGTTTTGGTTTGCAAATATATATTCAACGTGCATATAGTAATATTGTATTACTTTTATGTAGGGTTTGAAGCTGCTCAAGATCTGTCTGCGTTCCACAACTGTTCTGTCGGATCTCTTTTTGGTGAAAAAAAGAGTTTAATTTACACCCCAAGAGTTTGGACTTGTATTCTCGATATGGTTACGTTATGGTAGCAATATGTAGGAAGTTGTTCCGTTCCTACTATGAAGAAGAGTCTGTGATCTTGTTATTTTGATATAGTATACTTGGTTCTTTTTCTGGTGATGTTTGATTTGAGTATCGCTTGTTCTTTTTGTTGGCACATGCATCGAATGTTTAGAGGCTAAAGTTTTATTTTTGCCTTTTGGACCACATTTTCGTAGTGACTTCAAATCAAAGTATTTTATGTTATATGTTAAACGTTTTGCCACAAATTATTTTGTCCAACATATATCAAGGTTTGCACTTCTGTGAGATGATTGTTCATGTTTCTATAATAGGCATGCCAACCTCAAATGATAATAAGAGCGTCAAGTTTAGATAGATCTCTATAGAAACAAGACTTTTTATGTCGTAGTTAGTACAACCTCTATAGCATCCCTTGTAATTAGTACAAGTCTTTTATGTCGAAGTTGTGCAGGCATCGGAGAAAAATAAAATTAAATAATTTTGGGTAACATTTATTGATTAGGTCGGTAAATGGTAATATCATCAAACAACCACTGCACTACGGAAGTATAATCCATCACAATCCATAATACAAGTAATATGCATAATATAAAAGAACCATGAACATGAACTTATGATTTATGTAAATCATATTACAATCACCAATATAAAACCAGAATATGTGTAACGTCTCAAAACAACGGAAAATTTAAAATTTAAAACACAAGCATTACCAAGATTAAACCCCAAAATAGCAGGAACGTTACTCATAAATACACAAGCTCACCTATATGCATGCTCATAAATACAGAAATGAAATTATCACACTAGTATAACATGGCAAAATACTATGCAATTCGTCAACATCTCCTTCCAGGGGTAATAACGGACATTTGTCCACCAATCCATCATCGGATCACCCATAAGGACGTACCGCAGGCACATACGGTCTTACGGAAAGTACTTAGCGTACCCCACACGTGGCTACATATATCATGGGGTTTGTTGAGGCACGCTCACACGTCTGCATCGGTAGAATCAGTGAATCTCGAGGTCAACACCTCAACGACGGAGTCGTCTCTCAGGTCGGTCCATGTCACATGGTTGTGCCACAACCAAGCTACCTACTGGAAATACATCGTCGGTCACTCACCACCGCCACACAGGCCCCACGGTCCTCTCCACTGCCATCTAGGTCGTGCGAAGGAATCCTCACTTTGCTATCTCTCGACACAGTTTACCAACACCGCCGCCATCAAAGTCGCGTGGATCAAAACATCACCATCAAGGTTAGTCGAAGGTATCCGGCACCCGCAGGCTGGCCAATCGACTCATCTGGACCGAAGTCCGTCAGGTCATCTCACTCTGTAGAGCCATGCAACATCGTGCATTGGGATTCGCGATCCCTCAGGTTCAGTACTCTAAAATGAGTCAAGTAAAACATACACTATGTCAGTCTATAATACAGAGATGGTGTATCTTGAGTATCCACACCCTTCCACTTGGTTGTCCTGGGTAGGTACGATCAACGCGCCAACTGTCTCCTCCCAGCTTATGTACTAGGCGATGACATGGGTTTCCGTGGACATAATTGACACTCCACAAGGACAACACTTCCATTTTTGGGCCCAAACAGTCAGCCCACAAAGGTATACCAGTTGATTGCTCCCAAGAAATCGGTCGATCAGATGCCTGCAATCTGTCAAACTCTGGGCTCACAACTTAAGCCCCAACGGTCGAACAAATGGTATAAATCGCACGACCACTACACGGTCAAAATCAGACTAAGTCTATGTCAAAATCAAGGCAACGGTCGAACGGCGCAGGGGCCCGTTCAACCGAAAATATTTAAGTCTTTCCTACATTGATCAAATCACAATCGGTCGAACCAACATCCAAACGGTTGGCCTAACAATAAGTAAACTAAACTTACCGGTCGGATAGAAGTCACGAGCGGTCAACCATTTAGATGGTCAACGCTCGGTCCCACCCAATGTACAATGCAACGGTCGAACGGCTCAGGGGCCCCGTTCAACCAAAAAATAACAAGAACTCTCCAACCCAACAAATATGCTCAACCGGTCGACCACCGCAAGACATCGTTCGACCGGTACAGGGTAAAGAAGGAGAACTTCACTATATACGGTCAACCGCACAGAGGCGGCTACCTGGATCTACTAAGTACATCTTGCTGCCTTCGTTGTTGGTGAGGTCTCCGACCTCCAGCGACGAGCTAAACATCACACACCCACGTGTAAGCAACCTCTAATGCAAGAACTTTCCATACCTTTCTCCTTAACGGAGCTCACCGAAGATCGCTCAACGTCACCTCCAAACCACAACTGCACTCCGGTTGTGTAGGATCGATGTATGGCTAGTCTTAATAACTTTTAAGCTAATTGCCTACTTGTTTAAGCAATAGATGTGCATCAGAATTAAACAAGACAAAACAAGTAGAAACAAAGTAATATCAGCAAACCACAAGATGAGACCCGGTGATTTTTTTGGAGGTTCGGCTTCCCACCTACTTCCTCTCTTGCAAGCTCCACTCGATCTCCCTCGAACTCCGCTCACGTCTTCACTATCAACCTCGTTCCGGGCCGAGATTACGCCTTTACAATACAAACTCCGTGAACAACCCTTGCTAGCTTGTTTTCTTCCTGTCACAACCCGAAAGAGAACACTTCGGGCTTTCACAAAAAGCCTTGCTTCTTTGACAAACAAATGAGTGGGATGCACTCTTTAAACTTGAGCACACTTTGATTAGGATATTGAAATGATATAAAGTGTGGAACTGTAAGCTTGTGAGTGTAGGTCTGGAGAATTGAAGCTTGGGAGTGTCTCTTAGGTGTATATGACAAATTGAAGTGTACGAGTTGTGTAATTGTGTCATGGCAACACCTATTTATAAGATCTAAATCAGTTATAGCCATTGGGATTAAATGGGTAAGTGATTGTGTAAGAAACACAAAATAGTGAAGTGTAGGTCACATTTCAGAACGAAATCGGTCGACCAAATCGGGCATACCGGTCGACTGGTCGGTCAAATCTAGCTTTAACTTAAGTGAACAGTCGAACTAAATATAGGGATCGGTTGACCGTTCTAGGGGTTTTGATCTAGTAAAAATGGATCGGTCGAACCACGCAAATGGTAGGTTCGCCCGGAAACTTCCAGGCACTTATGTGTTCAGGAAGAATGGAGTTTTAGTAGACCATAGTCTAGGAAACGTTCGACTTGAAACTTCCAGAGTGTTCACGGTGACCAAAGATTGTTTGATTAGTCGACTACTAGGTACGTTTCAGTCGAGCGAAAGTTTGGTAAAATGGGGTTTTTGGGAAATCCAGCCGTTGGAGAAAATGACAAGTCTAACGATCATGTGACACGTGTAGACGGTCGAACAAATTGGTCAAAATGGTTGGCCGGTTTAACACTAGAATATGTAACAGAATAAACAGACCCAATCGGTCGAACATGAACTTGTTCCGGTCGACCGATTTTGTCCTGGCAGTTCTAGTTTGGTTTAAGTGTTTTCCTGTCCTAGTATAGGTGATCTATTGAAGTCTAAATGATTTGAAATTTTGTGTGTGACTTCTATAAGGAACCTAGTGTGTGTTTGATTAGTTTTTAGCTCAAGTATGCTCAAGTACACATAGTTCCTAAGACTCAAAATAAATCAAGACTACATGTATTCAAATGAGCTTTATTACATGTTTTGACATGATTTCCTTTCTTTCTTGAGTCTTGATCACCTGTAGAGGTTAGCATAATACAATATGCAATATGTGTGTCACTCTACATTGATTACAATTAAGATTAGGTTGATTAAATCATCAAAACTTCGATTAATGCCAAAAGCCAACAGGGTGCACCACGCGTGACCACCTCCCTCGCCGGTCAGCACACGTACACCTCATTGCTAAGCTCGCAGCACCAGCACTTGCCTCAATACCCACTACGTCCACTGGCCAACCACCTTGGAGAGGGAAACAGATAGGTGAGATTGTTGGCTTTTTGGCCTCAATCTATGTTTTGATGATTTAATCAACCTAATCCTAATTATAATCATGTAGAGTAGCACACATATTGCATTGCATATATATTGCTTTGTGCTAACCTCTACAGGTGATCAAGACTCAAGGAAGAAAGGAAATCAAGTCAAGAGATGTAATCAAGCTCATTTGAAGACATGTATTTTGTATTTCCTTGAGTCTTTAGGAACTTTGTGTAATTGAGCATACTTTAGCTAAAAACTACTCAAACACACACTAGGTTCCCTATAGAAGTCACACACGAAATTTCACATTATTTAGCTAAAAACTACTCAAACACACACTAGGTTCCCAAACTTAGACCGAAAAACACTAAACCTAAACCCAAACTGTCTGCTCACATTTGGTCGACTCAATCAGACCGTTCGGTCGACCGGATGAACAATTAATCTGTTAAGTGTTAAACTGCCTATGTTTGGTCGACCGTTCATACCTTTTCGGTCGACCGAGTACCAAGTATTTTCCCACCGTTAGTTTTGTCATATATACCCAACGGTCGTATTCGTATTAACTAAAACACCCCAAATACTTTTCATGAATCGGTCGACCGAGGAGCTTTATTGGTCGACCGTATATCTATCTCTTGACAAACCCTGAACACTCTGGACTAATTCGGTCGAACATATTTTTGATCCCGGTCGACTGAAACTCAATTCATCCCAAACCCAGAAGTGCCTGAACCTTTTCGGTCGAACCACCAAATTGCATTGTTCGACCGATCCTATTTTCCTAGAGCAAAATCCCTAGAACGGTCGAACTATCCCCTGAGTCTATTCTACCGATCACTTAAGTGAACCTTACTCAAAAGCTTATTTGACCAAACGGTCGAACAACATACCCGATTCGGTCAACCGATTTGAGGCAGAATTGGGTCCTGCGAGTTTTTGTTTTTTGTATCCTACACCAATACTCACCCAATCAACCCCAACAGATATATTCTCTCTAATGCCTATATAAAGTGTTGTAAAACACATTTTAACACAACTCTCCTACCACTACTTGTCTAATACATTAGAGAGAATCTCTCAAGCTCAAATTTCCCCAATCCAACACTCCAAGCTTACACTTCCACACATTAGCATCAATTCCACATTATAAGCTAAGTGTGCTCAAGTTAGAGAGTGTGTTCCACTTAAGTTTTCGATTGTAAAGAAGCAAGAACTTCGGTGAAAGCCCGAACTGTTCCTCTCGGATTGTGAGAGAAGAAAGTCAAGCTCACGAGGGTGTTCGTGGAGCTTGTTTTGTAAAAGGCGTTCTCTCCCGGCCCGGAACGGGGAGTGGATTGTGAAGACGCGAGCGGAGCTTGCAAGAGAGGACGTAGGCGGTGGCCGAACCTCTGTAAAACCTCGTGTTCATTGTGGTTTGCATTATTCCTTCCCTAGTTACTTGTTTAGTTTAAATTCCGCTGCACATATCTTTGATTGTTAAACGAGTAGGTAATTAGCTTAAAAGTGATTAGTATTGGAGATCCTCACGATCCTACAGAGAAGAGAAGAGTGGTGAGAAGGAGAGGGACGTGAGAAAGGGAGAGAAGAGATGGATTTTCTCCACTTAACACCCCAGCAAACCCAGCAACCCATACCTCACCCCCTCACCTTCCATCAACCCACACCATACTTCCATCACCTCAAGCACACCTTCTCCGTACCCCCATCACATCACATCACATCACATCAACTCCCACCGAAACTCCATTAACATCCTAATAAGGGTTTAGGATTTAACAATCTGAACTAATGATTTATGAGCATGAATATGAACTTATGATTTATGTAAACCAGGAAAAAAAATAAGAAATCAATATGAAAATTTCTTTTTCTTGTAATAAAGGGAGCGAAAAGGCTTGTCACCAAAGATGACTGATGCATTGCATACATTGCATCATATGTCTTTCATTTAGATTACTTTTATACCAATAAATGCTACTAAGGTATGTGTTTAGTCATATTTACAGAATACAGGGACCTGAATGCAAATTACCCACATTCCGAGCATAAACGCGTGCAAAAGATTCATTTCTATCATAAAGACCGAGTTCAAGTTTATCGGGTTCCGAATGGAAATGAATCCAAGCATAAAAGCATTCAAGGAGCTAATCACAAAAAGGTCAAGGGCTTAATTGCAAAATGCCAAGGACCTGATTGCAAAAGAAAAGGATCAAGTTATTTTGTTGGAAAAGTCAAAAGAAAAGTCAAAAATAAATCCCCAACAATGGAAGGAATAATCCGGAGTTCAAGACAATGGAAAGAATCATCCAGACGCGTAAATAAAGATCAAATCATACCATAAACACATGACCAAAATCCAGACCCGAGCAGACCTGATTGTGCGGCGTTTTCGCCGCACAACACCTTCAATATGCGGCGTTTCCGCCGCCCAGTCATTGATCTGTGTGCCCGATTTTTGTCCAGTGTCGGGTCGACGCGTGTACTATCCTTTTATGTATTGGTATCCCCTGTATCGGCTATAAATAGCCCTGTAGGACGAATGTAACACATCTTTGAACCTTTGGTCTTGGATCATTAGTAATAAAATTCTGTTCTTTTAATTCTTGTTTTTATTTTATTTTAATGTCTCTAGGATCCCCTCTTCTTCCTCCCTCCATGAGTTTCTAACTCTTTCCAAAGGGTGGAGGTGATGGAATTAGGGGTAGAGAAGATGAATGCATGTTATTGTTTTAAGTTCGTGATTAGTATATTTTGATTACTTGAGTTTATGTTAAATCATTTATCTTGTAATGCTTCATAACTAACATGATTTATTTCAAGTTTCTCCATTCTCCAATCTAAACCTAAATCTAAACCTCCACCCAACTGATTTCTCTTCTTATTTCTTGTTTTAGTTCTAATTGCTTTTGTTTCTTGCTTTAGATAATAAAAACCAAAAATCTCAAAAACCCAATTTAGTCTTCTCTCCTTCTTCCTCTTAATCGAAAATAACATTAACAACGAAATCTCTCCCTCCTTGTGTTCGACCCGTACTTGCCACGTCTTCATAGACGCCGTGCACTTGCGGTATAAATAAAATTCCCATCAATGACGATCTCAAATTTATACGAACCATAAAATAATATACTCTATACTATTACTTCATTTTGAAATTTATAATTAAATAGTTAAACAATACAAGAACAACCGGTATTATATTGTTAAAATTCAATTGAGTATCTAGAAAACAAAAATAAGAGTTTAACTAGCGATGATCTGTAACCAAAGAGATGAGCAAAAAACAAATAAATGGCAAATATTTATGCCATGGAAGCAAACATAAGAGTATCTAAAACACAAATGAGTTTAACTAGAAACAATATTGAAGTCCCCTCTCTCACACACTTTTATCTCCTCTTTGGCTCTCCTTGTTCTCTCTTCATTTCCTTCTATCCTCTTTCAACCTTTATATTCACTCTCATCATTTTTTTCGTCATTTTATTAGATCATAATATACAGTCATGACCACAAAAGGCTACCCCCAAGTTGAAGCTCTTGTGAACAAACACACCAAATCAATCTAAGAGTACTCAGTTTTTTCTCTAGTGGAGGGGGTACAAAGAGGGTGTCAATAAAGATGGTATGAACTTAAATTTTCTCAAACCATGAAAATCAAAATATATACTTCTACTATTAAAATTCATAAGAACTCAAGGCGACCGACCGTCCTCGTTCCGCCCATATAAAGACCAAAATAAAGATATTCAAGAAGGCAGATTAAGAAGTTGGATAATTTTTGAAATGTAAGTTTTTTTTGCCAAATGTGTATTAACGAAAGTCATTAATAATTCATCAAAAACCCCACTGAAATGGATGTTATGTAAGACATCATAAATAATAAGAATTTAGTGTCATAGTCATAGATGTTAGACGGGGGAAATTAATTCAAGGTCATAAAAGTCCCTCAACTTCAGTGATAAAGGGGTTGAATTTTCAACTTTATTTTTAGGTCATGACCTATTTATTTTTCCAAAACTACCTTTTTCACTGCTAACTCATTACAGTAGTGGAATTCTGCTGATGTTAGGGTTTTCGCCAGAGAAACCCAGCATTTTAGCACTCACTTTCCTTTCTTCCCTCATCTCTTATTTTTTTCTTCTTCTGATTGACATCATTTCATGCTTATATTTGTATCTTACATCCATTATCTTTCACCTAAAAAATGTTATGTGACGAGTTTTATGTTTGAATTTCAGAAATAAATAGGTTTGAAGAGATGAAGCATAAAATGACCTAAAAGCTGGGAAAAAGACTAAATTGTGAGATCTGGGAACTAAGATGCAAGGGAGAAGGACCTGAACGTAAGACCGAAGGACCAAAGAGCAAAACAGAAAACTCCACATCATCATGGGGAGTATTTTGTCAATTCTATTTGGGTCGGAGCTCCAACAAGTCAAGTAACCGCATCAAAGACAAACAATATCAGCATGGAAAGCCCAGACTAAAGACCAGGACGATCCGGATCCTGTAGACCGCCAATTGGCGGTCCAGGTTGATCCGGATCCACGGAGATTTTTGTGGCTTGTGTATTAGAGCGTGTTTATTCTATTTCTGGTATTTGTTTAGTCCCATACCGGGGAATTGTCCTAGATTACCTTTTTCTATGGCTATAAATAGAACTCTTCACCTTCTATTGTAATCACTTCACATTTTGAGTGGTTATTCTTCCTACTAGAAGTGAGGCCTTGAAACACACACTAAAGTAGGAGGATGCTACTTGAATTGTGAGTCATTTTAATAAAAGTTTCTTTATTATGTTGTTTGTTTGATGTTGCTTGTTTTACTTTATTTAATTTCATTTCATTAGTTTTAGTAGCTTAGTTAATATGCTTTCCTTGCTTAGTTTAATCATTAGTCTAATGTGTAGTGAGTAGTTCCATCCCCTTTTGGGGGTGGAGTAGATGTTCATACATGCATTAGAGAATGGAATGAATGTTTTATATACAATGTGTTGATAAAAAATGAATGTATGCTTGCTTGTTTAGGATAGAATTTATGACTTGATGAGTTTTGCAAAAATGATTAGACACCTCTCATGCTTATTTAAGGTTCTGAAATAACCAGCTTGTGTATGTAAATATTAATCAACTAGGATAGTGAATGGATTGATACGTTTTGCCATAACATTTAGACACTTCCTATGCATGATAACACTACCTTTATTTATGCTTAAAGAATGTGTTCAACACCCACCTCTTTGCATGTGTGCACTCACTCCACCCCTTAGGGCTTTCTATTTCTGAATTCCAGCACTTATTTAGTTCTTAGTTTAGTTTGGTAGTTCATCGTTTGTTGCTTTCTTTCGCATTTCGTACTTCGTAGTGTAGTGTAGCATAGAGTAGGATACTTAAACTCTCTTCCCTATTTTTGCCACTTGATTTCGTGCAAACGAGTGGCTGCTCACCTCCCTGTGGACGACCCGTATTTGCCACTTCTTCACCGACGTCGTGCACTTGCGGTTATAATATAAAACGTTGAACAAGTTTTTGGCTCTGTTGCCGGGGAGGTGCCAGTCCAGACTCTTGTTTGGACGATTCGAGTGGATTTAATTTGTGTTTTGTAGTTTTGGTTTGTTTCAGGAGACTTCGCGTTGCCAGGAGAGGCAGATGGGGAAGGTTTGAGGGAAACAGAGCACTTTGGACCGCCAATCAGCGGTGTGAGACCGCCAATTGGTGGTCTGGTGAGCCCCGTTTGCCTTCTCCTTTCTACCCCTGTTTGCCTTCTCCTTTCTTTGTCTTGTTTCCATAATTGTAATATGGGACTCAATTTTGCATGCTCTGACTCTTAGATTGCTCCCAGATTAATAATCAACTTCCTTTAAGCAACTTGGACCCTAAAACTCAAAGCAAAAGATTAGGCATTCTTTCTTGTTTAGGTCATGCATCATGTATGCGACTTAGGCACGTAGATTGCCTTTTATTTTAGCTTTATTTTAAGTTGTTGAGTGCTGGTGTGAGGTACGCACCTTCTACTCTCATTCATGCATTTCGTATGAACATGCTTAGTTAGTAGGAAGTGCATTGAAACAAGTGTGAGTTGAGCGTTTGTTTGGAGAGTTGATTGTTAGATTAAGACTCCAAAACGTTACTAAGGAGGGGCTGTCCCATACAAGATAAGGTGAGGGATTTCATCACTATTTCCTTCGCCCCACAAACCACATTAATCAAGAGCCTAATTTTTAAAATCAAGTAGACATTGGCCCTAAGGATCTCGGACGCATTAGGTGAGTGATCCGGTCACGACCGTCATGGCCTGATCGGCGTTGCCCACTTTGTCGATAGTAGGAGAGACGAGATCTCCAGATCTTGGCTCACTTGCTGGGCTTTGTGGTCCTCATCGTAGGGAGGTGAGGCATGTTGAGGCCGTGTGACCTCGCAGTTACGCGTCGTCTAGCTGTAAGGACCTATAGAGACTTTAGGATAGTTTGAGCCTTGTTTGCTTGTGTGCTTCTACCTGTACCCATCTGTCGTAGCATAAGGACTTCTTCCCTTCTCTCCTGAGTCATTCTTTCTCTCCTGTGTTCCCCCGTCTTCTCCTCTACGCACATTCATTGTTAAAACAAATTTGGTTTGTGTGTGTGCACCTTTGTGCATGCTTTCGTGGGCACGAGACGAGAGTGGCCGTTTGACGAGGCGCGTTGTCAACCCTGCTTCGGTAGTCGATTTCTCGATGCCTTCCTCCACTCGTGTCGCATTCAGTCCGGGTTCAATGGCTGCTCATTTCCGTGAGGAGGAGCAGTTGCTGGACCCACCTGTGCTTCCTGTTGTGGCTCCCATACCTCTACGTGATCGATGCTACCCGAGCCGTACCGCTCTACCCTCATGCATCATATTGATAGAGGCAAATGGGAACCATTTTGAGGTTAAGCCTCAGTTTATTTCCATGCTCCCTCACTTCACTGGGAAAGGTGACCCCTATATCTTTGTCAGGGAATTTGAGGGGGTCTGTGCTATGTTCAAGCTGCAACAACTTAGCACAGACTCCATCCATCTTAGGCGTGTTCCTCATGAAGTACTTCCCAAATCATCGGACTCAAAAATTGAGGAACGAAATCAATTCGTTCTATCAACTTGAGACCGAAACATTTCATGCATATCTAGAGAGGTTCAAGGGGCTACTATCCTCATGCCCTCGCCATGGCATTGAGTTGTGGCATCTTTGTCAGATTGTTTACGAGGGTCTTCACATCTTGTCCCGAACGCTCCTTGAGTCCATTTGTCAAGGAGAGTTCTTAGGAAAGGATGAAAAGGAAGCATGGGCTTTCCTAGAAGACCTCGCTGAAAAAACCATGCAATGGGAGAGTGTGAGGGAACCCCCATCATCATCTAGCGTAGGAGTGAGGATCGCAAATGCAAAATGGACTAGAT
Organism: Triglochin maritima; assembly: GCA_963682175.1. Taxonomy (NCBI): domain Eukaryota; kingdom Viridiplantae; phylum Streptophyta; class Magnoliopsida; order Alismatales; family Juncaginaceae; genus Triglochin; species Triglochin maritima. Next base: position 12,286,077 of record OY821785.1, read on the forward strand.
CGGGTGCCACATTTGTTGTCGATACAACTACGGCCATCGAGGCACGCATGGCAGCCTTAATGCGCTGTATGGATTCGATTGAGCTCCAAAACCAACAATGTGCACCTCACATGTCCACATTTGCTCGAGTTCCCTGTCATTAATGTGGTAGGATAGGTCATGTAGAAAGCGAGTGTGTGTCCATTCCTCCTGAGATGGAACATGTCAACGCCATCTATGACAGAGCTAGGAATGACCCATACTCATCATCTTATAATCCTGGATGGAGGAACCACCCTAATTTTTCATGGAACCAAAATAATGCCCAGGGTGGTCCTTCAAACTCCTCTCGACCACCTAACCAATCATACCAACCTCCCATGCATGCACAATCTTATCAGCCACCCCAAGCTCCAATCACCAATCAATCGGGTTTCCCAAATTCCAATAATATGGAAACCCAATTCAATTCACTTGAGAACTTGAGTCGTGGACTTGAAAACTCAATGAAATTTTTTATGTCAACCACAAGTCAAGTTCTCACTTTAAATCAGCAGACCATCAAATCTCTAGAGCTTCAGCAAACCAACCAAGAGGAAGACCAATGTTCCTAAGAAAGCATTCTTGGCTGCAAATGTAAACTCACTTTTGTCCAATCCCGCCTACACGAAATACAAGGACCCTGGGTGTCCTACTATTCAGTGTACGAAAGGGGACACTAGCATGAGTAATGTATTGCTTGATTTAGGATCGGCGGTCAACCTCCTCCCATTTTCTGTTTATCGACAGTTGAATTTGGGAGAATTGAAACCAACTAAGATCACCCTCCACTTGGCGGATAAATCCATTCGTATTCCAAAGGGGATTATCGAGGACTTGCTTATCAAAGTTGGAGATTTTATATTTCCAGTCGATTTTGTTGTCCTCGATACCAATCCTGTTGCGAACACCCACTCTCAAAAACCTTTGATTTTGGGTAGACTATTTCTGGAAACTTCCAACGCCTTAATTAATTGTAGAAATGGTCTCATGAAGCTCTCATTCGGTAACATGAGTGTCGAGTTTCATGTGTTCAACTCTAGTAGGCAACAGGAGCTCATGGACCAACCTTTAAATCTCAATCTCATCCGCCAATTAGAGAAAGCACCGTAAAATCAATGAACACCCCTAACACCAATGCAACCCATTGAGAATGTTTGTGGGCCCAGTGAAAACTCATTGCCTGTCTTTTCATTGCATAGTAAGTTGGCATCAAACATGAATGTCCAAAAGGAGTGTTCGTTGCATGATTCAGTTGCGATTATTAGTGAGAGTGAGACACTTCGTCATATGCCTATACCAGAAAGTGTCTTTATCTCATGTGCCTTGGCCATTTAGCCATTTGAGCTTCATCTTGACTCCAACAAGGACCCACCTACGACCGAGCTTATCCTTGATGATATAAATGATGGTGGGGAGTCCTTGTTGGATGACTTGGGGAGAAGCCGCATTCTTAGTGATGTAGGTCTGCTGCATCCATCGAATGAGCTTTAGGAACTCATTCTGATGCACCCACCTATTGGTTGGAGGGTTTTGTTAGATGAGCAACTAAACCCTAGTGAGGCAACACAACTTCATTCATTCATGTTGCCTACAACCAACCAATATCATGAGGGGTTCGAGCCTTTCAGCTAGGGGTGTGCAGAACCCGGGTCGGTCTGGGTTCGGTCCGGACCGGAACCAACCGGTTTGGGTTCCGGTCCGGACATTTCTCAAAATTCGGTTTCAGACCGTTTTTTGTTTTTTTTTATATTTTTAAGGTTAAAAACCGGTCCTGGACCGGACCAGACCGGACCGAATCCAACCGATCCGGTCCGGTTTCCGGTCCAGACCAGTTCGGTCCGATCCGGTCTCCGGACCGGACGCCAGATAAAAATCGGGTCCGGTCCAGACCGGATGCAAAACCCTACTTTAAGCTTTGACCTTTCACCCATCATGACACCTCAGAGTACCAGTGAAGTTTGCCCATCTCGGCAACTCTCTGGTCCTCATAACTCGATATTCTCATTTGATGTTCCTTGACCAAATGATCATGAGAATATCTTTGTTGATGTATATACCTTGTAAAAAAATAAAAAATAAAAAATAAAAAATAAAAATAAAATGTAATATTAGACTCCAACTCTTGTGTACTTGGGCCCCATTTCTTTCACGTATTTGTCTCCCTTCTTCAGTATCTCATAGGTTTTGAGGGAATTCAGGTTTGTGTCCATCGCTATAACCATGAACTTCCTGTTGCACTTCATGTTGGTGAGATCTTCCCTTTTTCATTCATAAATCCATGTAGTATCATGCTCACATTCATTGAGGACAATGCATGAATTAGGTGTGGAGGGTGTTTTACGTGTGTACATAGTCGAGTCTTTTTCCTTTGATTTTGTTTTCTTTTGTGTGTATTGAGAGGGTCATGTTAGTGTGCCGCATTTAATATCGATATATTTGCTTCCATGATCCTTGGGTGACTTGTCTTCTTTTGCTTGCCTAGTGCTTTAACATTTTCACATTTCTTTCAAAATCTTCATGTGTTTGCGAAAGAAAATGTTTTTGTGGGTTTTGTGTGTGTTTGGCATGTGCAAAACCGTTGAGAGGCAAAGTAAAAAGAAAGGACCCAAAATTGTCTTGAACTTGATGCATTAGGATATCTAGCTTGCTGGCTGATTGATCTCGTTTTATATTAAACCGCAAGTGCACGGCCGCGTTGAAGCGGTGGCAAATACGGGTCGTCCACTGGGAGGTGTGTCGACGATTGGTTTGTTCGAAGGCGAGAGGTAAAAAGAAGGAGAGAAAGGTTAGTTACACTAAACTACACTAAGATGCAAAAAGGAAATGGAAGAAAAGCAAGAAAACTAAACCCGAAAGGGGTAGAGAAATAATGTGAATATGAAGATGTGTGTGTGTGTGTTCAATTAAGCTCCTTACAACATGTAGTGCATGAAATCATAAAACTACATCCAACTTTGCCTCCACATGAATTAAGATAAGACTACATCATTAAAACATACAAGACAATAATTGGAATGAAGCTAAATGAACTCAAGTATAAAGACTAGACCCTACTATGCCTCCACATGAATTAAGATAAGACTACATCATTAAAACATACAAGACATTAGCTAAGGTAAAGGCAACAAGAGCACATACACTACAAATTGTGTTTCCAATATTAATTTCATCCATATCCTAACCTTATCATTCCCCATAAAATAGGTCCACTAATCAAAGCATAAACTAAACTTCATTCAAGAGCATTAGCGTATCAAAGATAAGAGTGAAAACCCATTAGATGGTTATGGAAATCATATAAAGCTCAAGGGATAAAGATAACACACACTTAATACACTACATGATGATATCACATATTTCTTCACCCCCTAAATGGGGATGGAACTACTCACTACTCATTACACTAACTATATTAACAAAAGAAAGCATAATACTGAAATGAAAGTTAACTAAGAAGGCAAGAAGTATTAAAGAAACATAAAAGGAAAGGAAAAACTAAACAAACATGCACAAATTAAAAGACAAGATTAAAAGAAACTAGAAGAATTATTTTATTAACAAATGACTCACATTGAAGGTAGCATTCTTCTCCACCTTGAGTTTTTTGCTTCAAGGCTCACTCCTTAGTAGAGAGAATGCCACCAAGCAATGGGTAATTACAATGGAAGGTGAAGAGTTCTATTTATAAGCATGGAAAAAGCTAATCGGGGAGAATCCCCCGATGTGGGACTAAACCAATACCAAAAATAGCCTAAACACATAATAATACAAGTCCAGGAGAAAGCTTAGCGGATCTTGAGCCATATGGACCGCCAATTAGCGGTCCAAGGCCGCCAATTGGAGGTCTATAAACTTCAGATCGCGTTGGTTTTTGTTGTGGGCTTTGCTTGGAGTGTTTCTTGGTCTTGGATGCATCTACTTGGTTTAGTGGAGCTCCGACCCGAATTGAATTGACAAAATACTCCCCATGATGGTGTTGAGTTTCCTGTTTTGCTCTTAGGTCCTCCTGTCTTACGTTCAGGTCCTTCTCCCTTGCATCTTGGTCCACAGGTCTCACAATTAAGTCTATTTTCCTGCTTTTGGATCCTTTCATGGCTCTTCTCTTCAAACCTCTTTATTTCTGAAAATTAAACATAAAACTCGTCACGTAGCATTGCTTAGGTGTAAGATAATGGATATAAGGTACAAATATAAGCATGAAATGATGTCAATCAACAGACTCGTAACGTAAAATGGACAGACACACAACTTAAAATGAACAGTCACACAACTCAAAATGGACACTTCTAGAACTTAAAATGGAAAAACCCACAACTTAAAATGGACACGTCTATAACGTAAAATGGACAGATCCGCAACGTAAAATGGACAGACACACAACCTAAACTGGGCAGACTCATAAAGTAAAATGGGCAGACCCTTACTTGTAGAAAGGCAACACATCTATCCATCAACTTAAAATGGGAGCCCAGAAGGAGTTATTTCGGGTTTGGATTGAGTTGGCTGGAGTCTGGAATGAGTTACTCAGAGTCTAGATAGAGTTAGGTGGCTGGATTGAGTTAGTTTAAGTATGGATCGACTTAGTTCAGGACTGGATTGACTTAGTTCGAGTATGGATCGAGTTATTTGGAGTGTACATCGAGTTAGTTTGAGTCAGGATCTAGATAGTCGGAGTCTGGATAGAGTTAGTTGGAGACTCGATCGAGTTAGTTGGAGTGTGGATCGAGTTAGTTCGGGTCTCGATCAACTTAGTTTGAGTATGGATTGAGTTATATGGAGTGTACATCGAGTTAGTTTGAGGCTGGATCTAGAGAGTCGGAGTCGGATAGAGCTAGTTGGAGGCTCAATCGAGTTAGTTGGAGTGTGGATCGAGTTAAAATGGACACGTCAATAACTCAAAATGCATATCTATAACTTATAATGGACAATCCCAGAACTTAAAATGGACAGACCTTGGACGTAAAATGGACAGACGCAGAACTTAAAATGGACAAACCCACAACTTAAAAGGGACACGTCTATAACTTAAAATGGACAGAGACACAATGTAAAATGGACAGACCCAGAACAAAAAATTGACAGACACACACTCAAAATGGACACGTCTATAACTTAAAATGGACAGACCCACATCTTAAAATGGACACGTCTATAACGTAAAATGGACAAACATATAACTTAAAATCGACAGACCCGCAACGTAAGATGGAAAACACACAACCTAAAATGGACAAACTCATAACTTAAAATGGGCAGACCCTTACTTGTAGAAGGGCAACATATCCCATCCATCAACTTAAAATGGGAGCCCGGAAGGAGATAGTTCAAGTCTGGATTGAGTTGGTTCGAGAATGCATTGAGTTGGTTGGAGTCTGCAAAGAGTCAGTCTGAGTGTGGAAAGAGTTAGTTGGAGGCTAGATCGAGTTAGTTGTTGAATGGGTCAACTTAGTTCGGGTTGGGATCGACTTAGTTCGAGTATGAATCGAGTTATTTGGAGTGTACATCGAGTTAGTTTGAGACTGGATCTAGATAGTCGGAGTCTGGTGATTGACATCATTTCATGCTTATATTTGTATGTTATATCCATTATCTTACACCTAAGCAATGCTACGTGACGCATTTTATGTTTGAATTTCAGAAATAAATAGGTTTGAAGAGATGAAGCATAAAAGGACCCAAAAGCAGGGAAAATGACTTAATTGTGAGACCTGGGGACTAAGATGCAAGGGAGAAGGACTTGAACGTAAGACCGAAGGACCTAAGAGCAAAACAGAATACTCCACACCATCATGGGAGTGTTTTACGTGTGTACATAGTCGAGTTTTTTTCCTTTGATTTTGTTTTCTTTTGTGTGTATTGATAGGGTCATGTTAGTGTGCTGCATTTAATATCGATATATTTGCTTGCCATGATCCTTGGATGACTTGTCTTCTTTTGCTTGCCTAGTGTTTTAAAATTTTCACATTTCTTTCAAAATCTTCATGTGTTTGCGAAAGAAAATGTTTTGTGGGTTTTGCGTGTGTTTAGCATGTGCAAAACCGTTGAGAGGTAAAGTAAAAGAGAGCTCCCAAAACTGTCTTGAACTTGATGCATTAGGATATCGAGTTTACTGGCTTTAGGTCTTATCGAGTCGTTGGGACGCACCTTGGTTTTCCCTCGGGGGCGTGTAATCATTGGGTTTCAGCACTCAAACATTTAAAGAAATCCACCCTGAACCTAGTGAGTCAAATAATTCGTGTCTGTTAGTATACGGAAGTTTGTCATAGTCAAGGGCCCTTAATCTCTTTTTGTGAAACTTAATGTAGGGGTTTTGGTTCCCATGTAGATAAATAAATAAGTGGTGTTCTCTCTTCTCGCATGGCTCCTATCACTAGGGAAAGTAGGTCTGAGGGGACTTTGTGTCTGGTGCTTTCGAGTCATCTGACTTGGGATGCACCTACCGAACTCCCGTTACACGGGTGGTAGGGATCGCCCTATGTGGAGATTTGGGGGAAGGTGTACGTGATAGTGTAAGTCTTCATAGGCAATGATGCACGAAACCTGACCCTGGGAGAATCAAACACCAACCAATAAAATGCTTCAAAGAAAGAAAAAAGAAAAAAAAGTCAAATAAGAACCTTAATGGACTTTACACATTGTATCACATTCAGAAGTTAAGGTTGCACATGTCTTTCACTTAAGTCCTTGAATAACTTTCACGAATAATTCATTAGGCTAGGTGTGTGGACCGATTACATATATAGATTCAACCCGTAGTATTACCGCGTCCCACGATCGACAAAATAAGTCCAACGAGTCGTGTAGCTAGATTGATTAATGCCTCTTTGTTCGGGTTTTGTGGATGTATCCGCTGAAAACCCTTAGGAGACAACACTCCTCCTCCTTGGCGATAAGGAGGTTTAACGGCTTGTTGCACGTGCTAAGTGCAACCGTGATTCCTACAAAAGTGAGTTTGGATTTCTTGTGTTTTTGTATGCTTTTCTCTTTCTTTGTTTTGCTCGGGACTAGCAAAAGTTAGGTATGGGGGTATTTGATTGACATCATTTCATGCTTATATTTGTATCTTATATCCATTATCTTTCACCTAAACAATGCTACATGATGAGTTTTATGTTTGAATTTCAGAAATACATAGGTTTGAAGAGATGAAGCATAAAATGACCCAAAAGTAGAGAAAAAGGACTGAATTGTGAGACTTGGGAGAAAGATCAAGGGAGAAGGACCTGAACGTAAGACCGAAGGACCAAAGAGAAAAACAGAAAACTCCACACCATCTTGGGGAGTATTTTGGCAATTAGATTTGGGTCGGAGCTCCAATAAACAACGTAGATGCATCACAGACCGACAAAGAAATCCAAAAAAGCCAAGAATAAATTCCAGCCGGATCCAGACTTTATGGACCGCCAATTGGCGATCTGGGACAGCTAATTGGCGGTCTGCATCCTTCTGTATCCTCTCAAACTTTGCTAGCACATGTATTAGAGGATGTTTATTCTATTTCTGGTATTTGTTTAGTCCCACATCGGGGGATTGTCCCGGATTGCCTTTTTCTTTGGCTATAAATAGAACTCTTCACCTTCTATTGTAAGGACTTCACATTTTGAGTGTCTATTATTCCTACTAGAAGTGAGGCCTTGAATCACACACTAAAGTAGGAGGATGCTGGAGGAAGATCACTTTGTGTAAGGAGAGAGAAATTGGGAGTTCCAAGGGAGGAGAGAAGAGAGTCGGGGAGCATGGGGGAGCCTCCTCCATGGCCTCCTTTGGCCACCACAGCTGCTGGTCGGAGCTCCTTTACTGACCATAAAGGACCACCACCCCCGGACAGCAGGAAATCTGGCGAGGTCGAGAATAATGGAGCAAATGCTATGAACATGGGGATGAATATCAGCCATATGGAGATATCAAGGAAACATCAAACACAGCAAAGGAAATGGTCTGAATTGTTTTCACAGCAGAATCAGCTATCAACCTCCCTTGCTTTTGTGTCTCCATTGAAGGAAGGAGTGGCAACTATCACGAGCAAGGAGCAAGAGGAGTGTTAGATCCTAACCCTTCTTATGTGCTAATTGTGTTTAGGAGAGGATTAGTGATGGATTGAGATGGACGGCTGAGATCGAGTCGGAGAAAAGTATATAAAGGTTGGTTTCTCTCTCTCTCTCTCTCTCTCTCTCATTTGCATCTCTCACTCACTCTCTCTCTCTCTAGACTCGTCTCTCTCTCCCTCTGTGGTTCTTCGGTGTTGGCGGAGGCGAGGATCGGAGTGTTGGATTCGCCGGAGTCGTCGTAGAGATCGTTGTGTTCGCCGGAGTTTGGATTTATCGTGGAAAAGCTCGCCGTCGTTCTTCAAAGGCTTCTTCAAGCCTTAAGGTATGTCAAACTTGCTTTCAAGCTCACCTATTGTTAGTGTGGGAGTGGGAGCGGTCGACGGTAGGCCGTTTCGGGCTCGTCGGACCTGCACAGCCGTTTCTGAACTATAAACGGTCGACCGGTGTTTTGGTTCGGTCGACCGGTTGTAGTGTATTTTGGGCGAATCCCTCGCACCGGTCGAACGATGCCCTTTGGGCGGTCGACCGGTTGTTGCAATTTTAGCGAGAGAAAGACGTCCTGTGTATTTTCGGTCGAACGGGACCCCTTTGCCGGTCGACCGAAAGTACTGTTGTATGTCGGTTGGGGCGTTGACCATCTAAACGGTCGACCGCCTATTTGACTCGTTCGACCGACGTTTAAGTTAACTTAATGGCCGGTCGACCGGAAGTGTGGTTTCGGTCGACCGTGATGTGAGGACTCTGGGTGAGTTCTACTGGTTGTTTTCGGTCGACCGATAGGGTTCGGTTGTTCGACCGTTTTACTGTTGATTGCGAAAATGATTTTCTACTGGTGCTTTTCGGTCGACCGGGGCCCCTTTGTCGGTCGACCGTTTGGCGGGTTTTTCGGTTGGGCCAGTTCTCTGGGTGAGGATCGGTCGACCGGAAGCCAGTTTTCGTTCGACCGTTTTGCACTGTTTTTGTGTGTGTGTGTTGCTATTGATTGGCTAGAAGGCAACGGGTCTCCGGCCCTTTTGGGGCGACGGTACAGACATGTCGGCCCTATAGCGATTAGTAGTGACACGTGGTGGGAGATTGTGATATTGAAGCCGTGGCTCCGGCGAATGAGGCAAAGCCGTGGCTCCGACGAATGATGCAAAACCGTGGCTCCGGTAACATTGATGCAAAACCGTGGCTCCGGTAGCACTGAGGCAATGAGAGGGTTGTTTGGCCGTGATTTGGACATGCGGTGCCGTGTGTGCACGTGTGTTGGTGGGTTGGGGTGAGAGGACCCTTGAGACCCATGTGGTTGGGCTATGGCCGGGAGAGAGGTCCCGGGAACTTAGCGGGTGTATCAGTTGTGGTGTTTTACGTTTCTTTGCTTATTTCATTCTGTCCATATATGTGTTAGGGTTTGGCATACTGAGTTTCCTCCTGGAAACTCAGGCATTCATTGTCTGCTTTCAGGCCGAGAGCGACGTTAGGTGGGTGGCGACGGCGGAGGGAGCGCTCGAGACCTGATCCTGCTTCCCTATATTTTGAGGTGGTTGTGATTACTTATGTATATTTTATGTATATGATCTTTTGATGTAATCACATTCTTTTGAAAACTCGTTCACATATATATATTATATGTTGGTGCACCGGTGTGTGTATTTCTTTTCGTAATGTCCTCGTTGATTGTATGATTTAAATTTGAAATTTTCCGCTGTGTTTGAGGACGTTACAAGGAGGCTTTAGGGGCATGGAAGAGTGTTTTGATGGGGCATTTCGTGGGGTTTAATCCTCACTTACCTACACTTGAGAGGCACTTAAAGAAGGTATGGCGTCTAACAGGAGCATTGGACATCGTTCGCCGACAAAACAACATTCTCATTTTCAGATTTTCGGTAGATGTTGATCGCACATTTGCACTAGAGAATGGACCTTGGTTCGTTAGAGGAGCTCCACTCCTACTTCAACCTTGGTCGGCTGGAATCAAGGCTCAAGAAAAGGTGTGTTCCATTCCAATTTGGGTTAGGTTTCCGGATCTAGATCTTAAGTTTTGGTCGAGGAAATCGTTGGGAATTCTTGCTAGTGTGTTGTGGATTCCGATTTGCATGGATGAAAATACAGCCTTGGGACGAAGGCTAGCTTATGCTCGTGTTTGTGTGGAGATTAGTGGTGACTTCGCATATCCTCAACACATTATAGTGCAAAATGAGGAGGAAGTGGAGAGGGTGCGGGTGGAGTATGGGTGGAAGCCTTTGTTTTGTGAGACATGCTCTTCCTTTGGCCATGGTGGAGGCCGGTGTAACCAAGAGGTGCCGGAGGTGAGGGGGCCCAAGACTAGGGTATGGGTTGCAAAGAAGAAGGGGAGTAACATTGAGGTGCCGTTGATACATGTTGAGAGGGATGAAGCACACTCCCCGGAGACGCTGGAATTGTTGGAGGAGGATGGTGTTAGTGTAAAGGAGATGATGGGATTAAACGTATTAGTGGTTATAAAGGAAACCAAGTGATGTGGGCTAACGGAATAACTATTCTTCCGTTAACTAGGAATGGTCAAAACCCTACAATTCCGTTGGATATAAATGGCAAGGAGGGAGAATATTTTTTGAATATGGCTCAAAATGGCAATGAAGTGCAGCCAATGAGACTTGATGGAAGTGGGGTGCATGAGGAGGGGCCAATGAGAAGTGAAATTAGTGCTATGGACAAGGGACAACCAATGGAAGTGGAGGTAGGTGGGGTGCATAAGGGACAACCAATGGGGAGCAGTGTTAGTGGGACACAAGGGACAAATGTGATTGAGGAAGGTGTAAGTGGAATGTGTGAGGAAGGCTCACAAATGGCTACCCAAATTGGGAAAGTCGTTATTCATGGGCTGGATGGTAGTGGGGTGCATGAGGGGAGGCGAATGGGAAGGGATGTTAGTGCTATGGGCAAGGGACAACCAATGGAAGAGGTTGGAGGTGGGGTGCATAATGGACAACCAATGGGGAGGAACTTTAGTGGGACACAAGGTACAAATATGATTGAGGAAGGTGCAAGTGGAATGTGTGAGGAAGGATCACAAATGGATGACCTAATTGGGGAAGTCGTTACACATGTGCTTGATGGAAAGGAGAACTCTTCAAAGAGTGTCTTGGCAGCAAATTTCGTGGCTCCACAAGCTCAAGTTGGGACTGCCATGCATGAGACTCCAATGGTGACCTCACCAAATAGATTTGATGACCTCTCATGCGGTTATTGTGATAGTGTGCAAGAAGGTCCCCACGATGATACAATGGCTGAGGGTAGAGAGATGGATGGACGTCCACCGCCATCAGTTGATCTTGTGGTTGCCACCCCCTCGGAGATGATGCATGACGTGGAAGTTGTCAATCAAAGGAAGGGTACTAGAGGGAAGAAGGGAGCCCAAAATGTGAATGATACGGAAATTGCAAAGCAAAGGAAGGGTACTAGAGGTAAGAAGGGGGCACGCTCCCCTCTACCAAGATTATGAAGCTCTTGAGTTGGAATGTGCGGGGTGCAAATACCCGGGGGCGCCCGTACATGATTCATGACAAGATATCTCGGGAGAAGGTAGATTTTGCTTGTTTGCTTGAACATAAGGTGAAGAATAAACGTTTGGCAAGATTTGTTCACATGATGTGGCAGGATCAGTGGATATCTAATAGTGAAGTGGTTGATTCCGGCCGGATTCTTGTGTTGTGGAAGGATTCAATGTATGCCATGAGGACGAGGATGATGACGGAGCAACTCATTCACATGGAGGGATATATAAGGGCATCGGGGGAGCAAATTCAGATCACTTTGGTGTATGGAGACAATAGCTACATTGCGCGGAGAAAGCTTTGGGAGGACCTTAAAACATGCAAGCCAAATGATGGAGTGTCTTGGCTAATCATGGGGGATTTCAATTGTGTGCGCAACCAATGGGAGAAGAGGGGTGGAGGAGGCCTAAATGAGGTAGCCATTGCAGAATTCAAGTCATGCATAGATGACTTGGAGATAATGGAGGCCCCGACAACCGGAAATGAGTTTACATGGTCCAATTCATCACGAGGCTCTGGGCTGATTGAAACCAGAATAGATAGAGTTTTTTGCTGTTCCTTATGGTTGGAATTCTTTGCGGAATCCGTATGCTATGTTGGGGACAAGGAGCTAAGTGACCATTGCCCTCTTGTTATCAATCTCGAGACAAATGGGGAGAGGAAGAAGAAGATCTTCAGATTCTATAATGTATGGGCCAAGCATGACCAATTCGTGGTGGTTAAGAAAGGGTGGGCAACCTATGTTGAAGGCACACCTATGTATAGGTTAATGCGAAAGCTTGATTATGTGAAGGGGGCTCTTAAGGAATGGAGCAAGGAGGTCTATGGAGACACAAATGCTAAACTATCCGAGGCTAGGGAGATGCTCCATAATATTAGAGATGAGTTGGCGGAGGATCCGGAGAACAACTCCTTACATGCAAAGGAGGCTGAAGCTTTGGATATATTGTCACGTACTCTTGCTATTGAGGAATCGATTGTAAGGCAAAAATCGAGGGTTCAATGGTTACGTGAGGGAGATTCAAATTCGAGGTTTTTTCATGCAGCATTGAGAATGAGGAGAGCCACAAACACCGTGCGTAGGCTCGTTGAGGGTGATGAAAACATTGAGGATGAAGGCAGGATTCGGGAGGCCTTTCGCCTCCGTTTTGCTAACCTTTTTTCTTGTAGTGTGCAGGAACAACCCATTGATCCAAACCTGACCTTACCAAGCCTATCTAGTGGTGAGGCGGATTGGTTGACGCGCCCCTTGACTATGTTAGAATTGGAGCAAGTTGTTATGCATTCCAAGGATGACAAGGCTCCTGGACCGGACGGTTTCAATGCAAGATGTTTCAAGTCAGCTTGGGAGGTACTCAGAGGTGACCTTTTCAAAGCCATAGACTCTTTTATGCGTGGGGGAAAGTTGCTTAAAAGAACAAATTACACGGCTATTACCCTTATTCCCAAGAAGAAAGCTCCTACAACTATGGATGATTACCGGCCGATCTCTCTATGCAACATGGTATATAGATATATATCCAAGATCCAAGCAAATAGATTGAAGGAGGTGATACTGCGATTGGTGGGGGAAAATCAAAATGCTTTCATCCCGGGACGTCGGATTGGAGATAATATATTGCTCGCTCATGAACTTTGTCATAATCTTCATCGTGACAAGGGCATTGGGAGGATGTGTTTGAAGATTGACTTGAGGAAAGCTTATGACACGATTTCGTGGAAGTTTCTGGATGAAACACTAGCGAGATTTGGCTTTAATGGGAAATGGAGGAAGTGGATGAAGGCTTGTGTTAACGCCACCTTTGTGGTGAATGTCAATGGGGCATTTTCCAGCCCATTCAAAGCATCAAATGGCCTACGCCAAGGGGATCCACTCGCGCCATACTTGTTTGTGTTGGGCATGGAAGTGCTAAGTGCTATGATAAAGAGGGAGGAGAATGGAGGGTATCTCAGCCCAGCTAGGTGTGGGGAGGTACGAGTATCACATCGTATCTTTGCGGATGACATCATGTTATTTTCGGGTGCTACAAAGGATGATGCTCGTACAATTAAGCGTACACTTGAGGAGTTTACAAAGTGTTCCGGTTTGAGGTTGAATCAATTGAAGAGCCAAATCTTCTTGGGAGGCCGAGTAATGCATGGTGATTGGATATGTGCACACCTTGGGATGCCGAAGTGTGACCTTCTGGTAACTCATCTAGGTTTTCCAAACGTCATTGTACAAGTTTACTTGAGAAAATCCGTGGCAAGGTGAGTGCTTGGAAGGGGAAATTTCTATCCATGGCTGGCCGGCTCGAGCTTGTTAAGAGCGTCCTCACCTCGTATAGTATTTTCTGGATCTCAGCTTTCATGCTCCCTAAGCACATCTTACTTGAGATTGAGAAGATACTAATGCGGTTTCTTTGGGGAGGGCCAAAGAAAATAATCACGATATCGTGGAAGAGTATTTGCCTACCAAAAGCAGAAGGTGGATTAGGGATTCGCAGGCTTGTGGATTGGAATGATGCGAGACTTCTCCGACTATTTTGGCTTGTGGCTTCGGTGGATGGTGCTTTGTGGGCTCGATGCATGAGGAGCAAATATCTTCGTAGTAGATCCATTTGGATGGCCCGGCCACCTTCTACTTCCTCATGGGCTTGGCGAGGAATTTTACGGGTACGACATATTGCAAGGGAGAAAATGTGGTTCAAGATTGGAGATGGCACTTCGGTAAGGTTCTTTGAAGATCCATGGTGTGGACCACCGCTTATTTCTCTTCCACATGGAGACCGTCTCCAGTATGATCTAGGTGCGCATCAGAATATTCGAGTCTCTTATTTCAACATGAATGGTCAATGGAGACTTCCCCCACCGCGCTCTAGGTCGTATGAGATTATGCAACTATGGGCACGACTGCCTACAATACTGGTGGGACAAGGAGATGATGTACTTACATGGGAAGGTGCATCTAGGAACAAACTCACGCTGCGAGACACTTGGAGGTGGGTGAAGCCGGCAAATGCGAGTATCAAATGGACACCGGTTGTATGGCACAAATGGGCTGTCCCAAAACATGCTCTGACTCTTTGGAGGGCTGCCCATGGAAAACTTGTCACGCATGATTTTATGAGGGGAAGGTGCATCAGATTGGCCATTGTATCTAGGTGTGCACTATGCAAGGAGGCTTACGAATCACTACCACAACTATTTTGGGATTGCAACTTTGTTCGAGTGGTCTGGATGGAGGTCCGAAGGATAACGGATTATGATATAGATGTGGGCACGAGCCTTATGGAGGAGATTGAAAAAATTCAGCAATGGAAGGCACCCTCAAAGCACGCTTCTCTCACAATTAAGCTTGCCATAGGAGCTACGGTCTTTGAATGCTGGGCGGAAAGGAATCGGAGAAGGATGGATGGAGAGGAAGGTCGGTGGGAAGAGGTCCTTACTCGGGTTAAAGAGGTGGTGCGCATAAAGGCCATGGGAAAGCTACAACAAAACGAAGACAATCATCTACCCGAGCAAATTAAGCTGAGATGGAGTTAATGTGCTGAATGTAACGTGCTGTAATGTTGTGATGAGATATGAGTATTGTGTATGGTAATGTATGAGTGTGTCTAAGCTTGCTCTCATCAAGCTTCGAGGTCTTTATTGTTTTCTCCGTTGGTTTGTTGTACATACTACAAATCAATAAATTAGAGGCTATGCCTCCCTTTTTGCTTTGCAAAAAAAAGTACGAGGATGCTACTTGAATTGTGAGTCATTTTAAAAAAATATTCTTTATTACATTGTTTGTTTCATGTTGCTTCTTTTACTTTGTTTAATTTCATTTCATTAGTTTTTGTAGCTTAGTTAATATGCTTTCCTTGCTTAGTTTAATCATTAGTCTAATGTGTAGTGAGTAGTTCCATCCCCTTTGGGGGTGGAGTAGATGTTCATACATGCATTAGAGAATGGAATGAATGTTTTATATACAATGTGTTGATAAAACATGAATGTATGCTTGCTTGTTTAGGATAGAACTTATGACTTGATGAGTTTTGCCAAAATGATTAGACACCTCTCATGCTTGTTGAGGTTCTGAAATAAACAACTTGTATATGTAAATGTCAATCAACTAGGTTGGTGAATGGATTGATAGGTTTTGCTATAACATTTAGACACTTCCTATGCATGATAACACCACCTTTATTTGTTCTTAAAGAATGTGTTCAACACCCACCTCTTTGCATGTGTGCACTCACTCCACCCCTTAGGGGCTTTCTATTTTTGAATTCCAGCACTTATTTAGTTCTTAGTTTAGTTTGGTAGTTCATCGTTTATTGCTTTCTTTCGCATTTTGTACTTCGTAGTGTAGTGTAGCGTAGAGTAGGATAATCAAACTCTCTTCTCCATTTTTTGCCACTTGATTTCTGATAAACAAGAGGCTGCTCACCTCCCTGTGGACGACCCTTATTTGCCATGTCTTCACCGACGCCGTGCACTTGTGGTTTAATTAAAACGTTCAACAACCACTTATTCACTTATCTACATGGGAACCAAAACCCCTACAGTTACAGTTTCACAAAAAGAGTTTAAGGGCCCTTGACTACGACAAACCTCCTTATACTACACACAAATTATTGACTCACTATGTTATGGGTGGATTTCTTTAAATGTTTGAGTACTGAAACCTGATGATTACACGCCCCCCGAGGGAAAACTGGGTGCATCCTAACGACTCGATAAGACCTAAAGCCAGTGATTGACATCATTTCATGCTTATATTTGTACCTTATATCCATTATCTTACACCTAAGCAATGCTACGTGACAAGTTTTATGTTTGATTTTCAGAAATAAAGAGGTTTGAAGAGAAGAGCCATGAAAGGACCCAAAAGCAGGAAAAAGGACTTAATTGTGAGACCTGGGGACCAAGATGCAAGGGAGAAGGACCTGAACGTAAGACAGGAGGACCTAAGAGCAAAACAGGAAACTCCACACCATCATGGGGAGTATTTTGTTAATTCGATTCGGGTCGGAGCTCCACTAAACCAAGTAGATGCATCCAAGACCAAGAAACACTCCAAGCAAAGCCCACAACAAAAACCAACGCGATCTGAAGTTTATAGACCGCCAATTGGCGGTCTTGGACCGCTAATTGGCCGTCCATATGGCCCCAGATCCGCTAAGCTTTCTCCGGGACTTGTATTATTATGTGTTTAGGCTATTTTTGGTATTGGTTTAGTCCCACATCGGGGGATTGTCCCCGATTAGCTTTTTCCATGCTTATAAATAGAACTCTTCACCTTCCATTGTAATTACCCATTGCTTGGTGGCATTCTCTCTACTAAGGAGTGAGCCTTGAAGCAAAAACTCAAGGTGGAGAAGAATGTTACCTTCAATGTGAGTCATTTGTTAATAAAATAATTCTTCTAGTTTCTTTTAATCTTGTTTTTTAATTTGTGCATGTTTGTTTAGTCTTCCTTTTCCTTTTATGTTTCTTTAATACTTCTTTCCTTCTTAGTTAACTTTCATTTCAGTATTTTGCTTTCTTTTGTTAATATAGTTTGTGTAATGAGTAGTGAGTAGTTCCATCCCCATTTGGGGGGGGGGAGGAGAAATATGTGATATAATCATGTAGTGTATTAAGTGTGTGTTATCTTTATCCCTTGAGCTTTATATGATTTCCATAACCATCTAATGAGTTTTCACTCTTATCTTTGATATGCTAATGCTCTTGAATGAAGTTTAGCTTATGCTTTGATTAGTGGACCTATTTTATGGGGAATGATAATGTTAGGATATGGATGAAGTTAATATTGGAAACACAATTTGTAGTGTATGCGCTCTTGTTGCCTTTACCTTAGTTAATGTCTTGTATGTTTTAATGATGTAGTCTTATCTTAATTCATGTGGAGGCATAGTAGGGTCTAGTCTTTATACTTGAGTTCATTTAGCTTCATTCCAATTATTGTCTTGTAAGTTTTAATGATGTAGTCTTATCTTAATTCATGTGGAGGCAAAGTTGGATGTAGTTTTATGATTTCATGCACTACATGTTGTAAGGAGCTTAATTGAACACACACACACATCTTCATATTCACATTATTTCTCTACCCCCTTTGGGGTTTAGTTTTCTTGCTTTTCTTCCATTTCCTTTTTGCATCTTAGTGTAGTTTAGTGTAACCAACCTTTCTCTCCTTCTTTTTACCTCTCACCTTCGAACAAACAAATCGTCGACACACCTCCCAGTGGACGACCCGTATTTTCCACCGCTTCAACGCGGCCGTGCACTTGCGGTTTAATATAAAACGAGATCAATCATGTTTTTGGCACCGTTGCCGGGGAGGTGCTCTGTCCAGACGTTGGTTTGGACGATTCGAGGGATTTTTAATTTTTTGTTTTTAGTTTTTGTATGTTTCATGGAACCTGAAGATCAAGGGAAAGCGACTGGAGGAATGGGAGAGCAAAAGACCTCAAAGTGACCGCCAATCAGCGGTCTGGGACCGCCAATTGGCGGCCTGGTGAGCCTCCATTGCTCTCCAATTTGTTCCACTTGTTATGTTGTTCATTTTAGTTATCTGGGAGCACAATTTTGCATCCTGGGACTTCTGGTTTGTTCCCAGATTTAATTTCAATCCCCTTTAATCAACTTGGACCATAAAACTCAAAGCAAAAGACTAGACTTCTTGCCATCTAGGTCATGCATCATGTGTAGACCTTGCATGCATTTGTCTTTTCTTTGCTTTACATTTTGTTGTTGATAGCTGGCGTGAGGTACGTGCACCCAAATCTCTCATTCATGCATGTTTCGATCATGCATTAGTTAGTAAGGTGCATCGGGACAACAGTGAGCGAGCGTTTGATTGGAGCGATTGATTGCTAGACTTAGGATCAAAACGCTATTAAGGAGGGGTTGTCCCATAAAAGATAAGGTGGGGGATTTCATCACCCTTTCCTTGGCCCCAAATATCACTCTTAATAAAGCCTTAACTAAAAGCAAGTAGACATTGACCCTAGGATTGCGGGCGCACTAGGAGAGTAATCTAGTTGAGACCGTCATGACCTGATCGGCGTTGCCTACCTTGTCGATAGTAGGAGGTACTGGATCTCCGGATATGGTAACACTTGCTGGGCATTGTGGTCCTCGTTGTAGGGAGGTGAGGCGTGTCGAGGCTAGTGAACTCGAAGTTAGGCGTCGTCTAGCCTAAGGACCCATTGCCTTACATTGTTTGAGCCGTGCTTTCTAGTTAGGCTTCTACCTGATCCCTTCACCCACGCTAGCTTTAGGGATTCTTCCCTTCCCCTCTGAGTCATCTTCTTCTCACCTACTTCTACGTTTTAGTCTCCTCCCCTTTAGACTCTCTAGTAGCATTTTAGGGTCGAGTCGAGCACTTTTTGCGAGTTTGGCCTCGTGGTGGTGAGAGTTATCGACTCGAGAGTTCTTTGTTGAGATGGATGGTTACATGGGCGACCATCCATATCATTGTTGGGACCAGGACAATTCGTCCTGGTATTCCGGACCCATGCAACCTGGGGTGGCTCAGACTAACACCCCGTATGGTTGGGACAATGTTAATGGTGTGACTGAGCAATCTTCATATTGGGGTAGTATGAGAGAGGCACCGACTGCTAGACCACAATCTAGTTATGTCGGATCATATGCTGGTCAACAAACTGAGACATTGCAACAAACTTTGGCCTCTTTCATGCGTATGGCAGACGACATGAGTGCACAGGTGGCTCAAGTAGCCGTACTGTGCGACTGTTGTGGGTTGAGTGGTCATGTTATCGGGGAATGTCCTTATGTTCCCCCTGAGCCTGAGTATGAGCATACCTTTTCCCAAAATGCTCAATGTGACCATTACGCATCCGCGTACAGCCCGAGAGGGATGGATTCGTGGGGAGACAATTCGTATTCAAATTCTTATACATCATTTCCACCCCAGTATCCTCCTCCCGAATACCCAGAATTCTACCAACACCCCACTTCAAATCATTGCACTCATTCTCAGCCCATCAACACCCAACCCCAAAATTTCCCAAGCTCTGACTTGGACCTCATAGTTGACCGCATACCTGATTCCTTGAAACAAACTTTCCTTACGTTCATGGAAACCACTCAACAGCCCATACAAAATATGACACTGCAAGTGAGTCAAATGTCGCAGCAATTACGTGAACGTGAGGAAAGTAACTTTTCTTGTCAACATGAGGATTCATCTTTTGATATCGAACCGCCACCACCACATCCACAAACTCAAAGCACAATCTTTCAAAGTCAAACTCCTAGTCAGTCTGAGGGACTTGGGGTTTCAATTCACGATCACTTGGTGGACGATTCGATTCCAATTGAGAATAACATGGACCAGCTTCATTACGAGTCGACACATGATTGTGCCTTATCTTCTTGTCCCGTGGCCCTTGAGACACGTGACCTTATTGTTGTACCTCCTAAGGACTCTCCTCTAGTGGAGCAAAAGCTCCCTAGTCCCCTCAATTTCAAACAACCTGATGAGAGTTTGCCTCTCAATATTGTTCCTGATCATCTTGGAAATGATGGAACATCAAACAACTACATTGCTCATGAGGGTATTAGGAGTTCCTTAGAGAATACCTTGGGTATGAGACCCACTGTTTGTTCGTCTGGTGTGTCGGACATGCCTAACGAGGTTCTTGACCTCGTTCCGACGCACCAGCCTGTTGGTTGGAGAGTTTGGATTGACGATCATAACTTCAACATCGCAACGGGAGAAACTCTTCTTCTGTTGCCCCTCATTTCCCAAACTCTTGAGAGGTTCAAGCTCTTTCAGTTTGATCCTTTGAATGAGACGCCTTTGCGTCCAATTCATGAACCTCTCATTTCATCTGGTGCTCTTTGTGAAGGGGGGCCACACATGAGTATTCTGGCCCCGCGTGGTGTCATGTTCCCTTTCCAAGTGCATTGACCCACTCTTGTGGTTCCCATTTGATGTCTTTTGACAAATGAAGATGGGAACTTATCTTTGTACATAGTTATATAAAAAAAGAAAAAAAAAAGAAAAAGAAAAAAAAGTACAATAAAAGACTCTTTCAGTGAGCATCGATTGTTGTGAGCCCCAACCCTTGTGTATTTGGGCTCCATTTCTTTCACGTATTTGTATCATTTCTTTAGCAACTCACAGGTTTTGAGGGAATTCGGGTTTGTGTCCGTCAACATGACCTTGAACTTCCCTTTGTACTTCATGTTGGTGAGATCTCTCCTTTTTCATACATAAATCCATATAGTATCTTGCTCACATTCATTGAAGACAATGCATGAAGTAGGTGTGGGGGGGTGTTTTACGTGTGTACATAGTCGAGTCTTTTCCTTTGTTTTTGTTTTCTTTTGTGTGCATTGTTAGGGTCATGTTAGTGTGCTGCATTTAATATCGATATATCTGCTTGCCATGATCCTTGGGTGACTTGTCTTCTTTTGCTTGCCGAGTGCTTCAAAATTTTCACATTTCTTTCAAAATATTCATGTGTTTGCGAAAGAAAATGTTTTGTGGGTTTTGCGTGTGTTTAGGATGTGCAAAACCGTTGAGAGGCAAAGTAAAAAGAAAGCTCCCAAAATTGTCTTGAACTTGATGCATTAGGATATCTAGTACTGTGGCTTTAGGATTTATCGAGTTGTTAGGATGCACCCCAGTTTTCCTTTGGGGTGAGTAATCATAGGGTTTCAGTGCTCAAACATTTAAAGAAGTCCACCCTGAACGTAGTGAGTCAATAATTCGTGTCTGTTAACTTAAGGAAGTTTGTTGTAGTCAAGGACCCTCTAAATCTTGTTGTGAGACATAAGTGTAGGGGTTTTGGTTCATGTGTAGATAAGAAATAAGCGAGTAGGTGTTCTCTCTTCTCGCACGGATCCTATCACTCGAGAAAGTAGGTCTGAAGGGACTTTGTGCCTGGTGCTTTCAAGTCATCTGACTTGGGATGCGCCGACCGAACTCTCGTTACACGGGTGGTAGGGATTGCCCTATGTGGAGATTTGGGGAAAGGTGTACGTGATAGTGTAAGTCCTCATGGGCAATGATGGACGAAACCTGACCTAGGGAGAATGAAGCTCCAACAAATAAATAGAAAAAGAAAAAAAATGAGAAAAGAAAAAAAAAGAAAAAAAATGGTAATAAGAACCTTAATGGACTTTACACTTTGTAGCACTTGAGGATGTTGAGGTTGTCCATGTATTTCACTTAATTCCTTATTTAACTTGCACGAATGGTTTATTAGGCTAGGTGTGGACTGATTACCTATATAGAGTCGGCCCGTAGGATTACCGCGTCCATTGATCGACAAAATATTTCCAACGAGTCGAGGTCTAGATTGAATAAAGCATCTTGTTCGGATTTTGTGGGTATATCCGCTGAAAACCCTCAGGAGACAACAATCCTCCTCCTTGGCAACAAGGAGGTTTAACGGCTTGTTGCACGTGCTAAGTGCAACCGTGGTTCCTACGTAAGTGAGTTAGGATTTCTTGTATTTCGTTTGCTTTTCTCTTTCTTTGTTTTGCTCGGGACTTGCAAAAACTTAGGTGTGGGGGTATTTTATTGACATCATTTCATGCTTATATTTGTACCTTATATCCATTATCTTACACCTAAGCAATGCTACGTGACGAGTTTTATGTTTGATTTTCAGAAATAAAGAGGTTTGAAGAGAAGAGCCATGAAAGGACCCAAAAGCAGGAAAAATGACTTAATTGTGAGACCTGGGGACCAAGATGCAAGGGAGAAGGACCTGAACATAAGACAAGAGGACCTAAGAGCAAAACGGGAAACTCCACACCATCATGGGGAGTATTTTGTCAATTCGATTCAGGTCTTGGACCGATAATTGGCGGTCCATATGGCCCAAGATCCGCTAAGCTTTCTCCTGGACTTGTATTATTATGTGTTTAGGCTATTTTTGGTATTGGGTTAGACCCACATCGGGGGATTGTCCCGGATTAGCTTTTTCCATGCTTATAAATAGAACTTTTCACCTCCCATTGTATACATCTCTCTCTTTGGTGGCATCTTCCCTACTAAGAGTGAAGCCTTGAAGCAAAACTCTGGTGGAGGAAGAGCTGCTTGTAATTTGAGTGAGTTAATAATAGATGTTTTCTTTAGCTTGTTAATTCTTGCTTAGTTGATTTCCTTTTATGTGTTTGCTTTGTTGCTTGTTTTGTTTTATGCTTCTTTAATATTTCTTGCTTGATTGGTATAGTTTCATTTCAGTATAATGCTTCATTTTATTAGAGTAGTTAGTTTAAATATGTGTGAGTAGTTTCATCCCCATTTGGGGGTGGAGAAATATGTGATATAATCATGTAGTGTATTAAGTGTGTGTTATCTTTATCCCTTGAGCTTTATATGATTTCCATAACCATGTAATGGGTTTTCACTCTTATCTTTGATATGTTTATGCTCTTGAAGGAAGCTTAGCTTATGCTTTGATTAGTGGACATATTCTATGGGGAATGATAAGGTTAGGATATGGATGAAGTTAATATTGGAAACACAATTTGTAGTGTATGTGCTCTTGTTGCCTTTAACTTAGCTAATGTCTTGTATGTTTTAATGATGTAGTCTTATCTTAATTCATGTGGAGGCATAGTAAGGTCTAGTCTTTATACTTGAGTTCATTTAGCTTCATTCCAATTATTGTCTTGTATGTTTTAATGATGTAATGAAATCTTAATTCATGTGGAGGCAAAGTTGGATGTAGTTTTATGATTCCATGCACTACATGTTGTGAGGAGCTTAATTACACACACCACACACACATCTTTATATTCACATCATTTCTCTACCCCCTTTGGGGTTTAGTTTTTCTTGCTTCTTTTCCATTCCCATTTGCATCTTAGTGTAGTTTAGTGTAATCAAACCAGCCTTTCTTCCCTTTCTGTACCTCTCGCATTCGCACAAACCAAGTGTCGACACACCTCCCAGTGGACGACCCGTATTTGCCACCGCTTCAACGCGGTCGTGCACTTGCGGTTAAATATAAAACGATCAATCATCTGTCCATTTTAAGTTATATGTCTGTCAATTTTACGTTATAGATGTGTTCATTTTAAGTTGTGGGTATGTCCATTTTAAGTTCTGGGTCTGTTAATTTTGAGTTGTGTGTCTGTCCATTTTATGTTATAGACATCAATTTTGAGTTATAGACGTGCCAATTTTAACTCAATCCACACTCCTACTAACTCGATCGATCCTCCAACTAGCTCTATCCAGACTCCGACTATCTAGATCTAGACTCAAACTAACTCGATGTACACTCCAAATAACTCGATCCATACTCGTACTAAGTCAATCCAGATGCGAACTAACTCGATCCACACTCCAACTAACTTTATCCAGACTCCGACTATCTAGATCCAAACTCAAACTAACTGCTTCTGGACACCCATTTTAAGTTGATGGATGGATGTGTTGCCCTACTACAAGTAAGGGTCTGCCCATTTTAAGTTATGAGTTTGTCCATTACAGGTTGTGTGTCTGTCCATTTTAACTTATGGGTCTATCCATTTTACGTTTTGGGTCTGTCTATTTGAACTTCTGGGTCTGTCCATTTTAAATTGTGGATTTTTTTCCTTTTTAAGTTGTGGGTGTGTCCAATTTAAGTTATAGACGTGTCAATTTTAAGTTATTAACGTGTTAGTTGTGAATTCAACGACATTGTGAATCTTCGACATGATTGTGGTCCTGTCCATTTTACATTCTTGGTCTGTCCATTTTAGCTTGTGTGACTGCACGTTTTAAGTTATTGATTTGTGCATTTTAGGTTCTAGACGTGTCCATTTTATGTTTTGGATTTGCCCATTTTAGGTTCTGGGTCTGTCCATTTTAAGTTGTGGGTCTGCCTATTTGAAGTTTTAATCGTGAAGTCAAGGCATACAAAGTTAAAAGCTAGAGTTTTACAATTGTCAGCATCAAAAAAAGACGACAAGCTAGTCTAAAGTACCCAAACTTTTGAATACGATGGCGTTGTGATACTTCGACATGATTGTGCCCCAAAATGCTTGGACCTCGTTGTACTTAAAGAACATTTCAGGATCGTGGTACACGTATTTCTCAACAAACTTGCACACATAAGCACCACAAGCCACATTGCACCATTAAGATAAGGGAAATGTGACATACCATATTCGCAGCCAAATTGCCTAATCTTTGGAATGAAAACAAAAGGGAAAGAATTAACAAATCTCGCGGTTGTTGGGGGCATAATCTTTGGAAAACATGGAAAAAGTTGGTAGGGTCTGGTTTTTCAAATTGCCTATGTAATGCAAAACCAGTGAAGTCTGCCTGCAACAAAACCAAAAGTTTACTTTTCATGATACCTCACAATTGAAATTCCGGGTTGTTATTTTGCCAAAAGATGGAAACTTACAACTTTTTTTATCCTCCTTTCATCTTTGTTCGGCAGATCGGGATTCCTACTTCTACTGTGCCAGGATGAGTTGTAGAAATGTATCGTTTCATCGCCGTAGTCAAACACCACCAACTCCCAATGCTTACCGAAGTTTAGGGGTTGAAAAAGAAACATCGGAGATCCCCACAAGGGTAGCATCCAAACCCGGACAGTTAGTTGTGAAAACATTTTTTGCAGATTATCAAGATTGGGCTACAAAAAATAATTTGGGACAACATTAAATTGTTATTTCTAAGTAAACATTAAATATTAAACAAATATGGTATCTAATTACCGTTATACTTGCAGGAAGGTATGCCCATCTTTTCCTCTTTTTTTGGTAAGTGACAAAGTATCCCATGAAAAGGTTCTCATCCATGCTTGGATGACAGAATCACAAATTTGTCTTCCGAAAATCAGACTCCACAAATGGTTTGCTCTTAGAATGAACTCTTCCTCTTGCCAAAAAACACGTCTACAAAGGAAGGAAGCTAGTCATTACGCTCACATTAACAAAGAAGTGGCTCAAAATTCACTATTTGATTTCACCTACCCATCTACCGGCTTATATAAGAATGACTGCACTGCACCTTCTCAACCATAGTCATGAAGCCTCTGCCAAAATATTCTTTTCATTTTTCAATGTAGGCGAACTTCCAATCTGGCTCATCACCACAATCTTGGGGAACAATGGTTATAGTCCTGACGGTTGCACTTGATGTTTGAGCATGACTTCCTGTTTCATCATTACTCAAGTCCAGTGTCACTATAGCTTTACCCTTTCCCTTTGCTTTCATAGGATTCTTTTTGTCCAC
Organism: Triglochin maritima; assembly: GCA_963682175.1. Classification (NCBI taxonomy): domain Eukaryota; kingdom Viridiplantae; phylum Streptophyta; class Magnoliopsida; order Alismatales; family Juncaginaceae; genus Triglochin; species Triglochin maritima. The sequence goes on from OY821785.1 coordinate 12,311,855, forward strand.
TACATAGTCTGGATCGGGGTTTTTTGCGCATGTTCGTCATTGTTCTTTTTTGGACGTCTTTGTACAGTGACGGTGGACTTTTTTTCTCTCAAAAACTTAGTTTGAAGTCATCGTCAAAGATGGGGATGTCCTCCCAAATCTTTCTCCTCTCTTTAACCATTGCGTCTTCCACACGTTTTACAAAACTTTTAAGTGGTTCATTCTCAGTATCAGAGTCTGTCTGAACATCATCACCGTAAACACTATACTCTGGTTGCACCTCAGTTTGCCACATACATTGACTACCAATCACAAGCTCTGTTTCTTTATATTCTTCATCTACAATCGCAGATTAAAGGATAGAATGAAGATCATAATATATTCTAAAGTGGAAGTATTGAAAAAGAAGCAAGATTGTAAAATATTCTAAATTTAAAATAGGAAAACCTCTGTGTGCCTAATCTTGGTACTCTACGACTTCTGGACACACTTCCACCCCTACACCATCCTCATCGGCGGTCTCCAAATTTTGGGCTACCTCCACAACAACGTTAGTTACCTCCTCCACGACATCCACAACCTTGACATTTTGGGACTCCTCTACAATAACATCAGTCTGAACTTCTTGTCCCTCCAATTTGGCTCTTCTGCCTCCTCGTGGAGGTAGCAGTGGCTTCCATTCCATGTCCATCCGATGAATGTCAATGACTGCATCTAACCATCCTTCAGGTCCGGTAGGACGATAGCCCAACACCACATTTCATTTTGCATTGCAGATAAACTTTCAAAAACAACCTGAAATTAATAGCACTAGTTACAAAATAGAATTAAAAAAAAGTAGCCAAAAATATAGATAAATGCAACTACTTCATAAACAATTACATCATTTGGTGTAATCGTGTTGAAACTGATTCCTCGTTTAAAGTTCCAACACAAAAATCTTGGACTTGTACCCTTGCTAACTCGATTGGCGACAGAGCAATGTTCAAACAACTACCACTACAAGAAAATGCAACTTCAATTAGTAGTTCATGGAATGAAATGCAATTTCACCTGTAATAGTAAATGAACTTACCATTAATCCAAAGACACAACCATAAACGAATATGTCTTTCTTAGCAAAGTCTGAATTCTTTAACCTTGTTGTGGTGTTTTTTCCACATTTAATCTGGTGCTCATACACCATTTGGCTCCATGCAAACCTCCATAGTCGGTCTAAGTGGTCCATAACCCCACATAATGCATGTTCAATGGCAAAATTTGCTTCAGGGAAAAGAAAATATGCAAATAGATACAAATGAATCATTTTTATTGTTCCCCTACATCACCTGTTGTTAGGTTCCCCTCCACTAACTCCCAGAGTACTTCACGTGACACTTTTCCTTTACATTTGTGAAGGTACTTTGACTTGGTGTCTGAATTCTTCCTCTTATAGTCAACATATGAGCCATTGGCAGGTAAACCTAAAACGAAACAGAGCTCATCTCCTGTCAACTGTATATATTTATCCCCAACTTTGAACTTCACCTGTTCAAGATCAAACCTTCTGACCAAATCATCTATAAATTTACCATCTATCTCAAAAACCCTACCAAAGTGGTAAAAGTGAGCAAATGGGGATCCGTTCAATAAATTCCAATGTGCTTCAATAAGACGTGATCGAATAGTCTAAAAATGGGAGACAAAATAGGACAAGTAGCAGCGAAAGAGCAAACGTTTGTTCCTTCTACAATTTGGGATTTTATCTGCACCACAAAAAATAGGGCCTACTTAATCAGGGTATGATTGGTTACACAACCAAAATTCTACAAAAATGCAACCAAACAAAAATTCTGAACGGTTCACAATCTAATAATCAAGATCGACTTAAAAAATAAAAATAAATTCTTCAACCTGTACAACCCCTCGAAGGTGAGACAATTCCTGATGTGGTGGCTAACTTCAAGCCCACCTTCTCCTGTGCGTTGGTCATCTTTGATGAATTTGGAAAAAACTCTAGTTAAGACGGCTTCGATTTGGGGGAAAGGGGAGGAAGAACTTATGAGAACCTAGATTGACCTTGTGTGGGTTGGGGAAATGTGGCGAATGTGGAGGACGACAAAAATTTCAAACCGAAAAAATGGGTGACAGAAGTGATGTTGGCGATAGCTTTCTCCTTCAAGCCCGAGATGGGATTGGGGATTTTGGGTATGGGTTTTGGCTCGATTTGGGAAGAAGAGCGGTTGGATGTTGGGTTTGGTATGACACAGGGAAGGGGGGTAGATGTGGTGGTAAAGATGAGTTTCGAGGTAAAATTGGGGGTAGGGGTAAAATTGGAAAGAAAAATTAATTTGAGGTGAGAGTTGTGATTAGTAAATAAGATTGATGAACTTTTATGACCTAAACATAAAGTTGAAAAGTAAACCCCTTTATCACTGAAGTTGAGGGTCTTTTATGACCTTGAATTCAATTCCCCTAGATGTTAACCCATCTACTACAAATTTGTGGCCCATGCCGATAGAAATATTCACTTTGTAATCATTTTTGAAAGTCTACGTTGTAAAATTATTGAAATTCTCACCAATAATTAAAATTGAGACCGCTCTGTAGGCGTGACAATCGTGTCGTTTCGTGTATTTTATGGTGTGTGTTTTTACATGTACAAGTTGAACATACATGAAAAAAAATTCATATACCCAACTGAAAAACATGAACACGGTCCGTTTCATTTCGTGTAAACACAAAATGAAATGAATAAATAAGAAAAATAATATTTTAAATAGGTATTCTCCCTTCAATAGAAGCAAACACCTTTTAATTTTATCTTTTTTTACTTAAAGGCTAAAGCTTGTGCTCTCAACGAAGAGAGGAAGCTGGAAGCCCCAAACTAGGGTTAGCAATGACCAATGAGGTCAGTTGTCTAAGATAGAGAGGGAGGGAAAAAAATAAATTCTTCCGATGTGGGACTAACTTCTTGTAAGATTGCAAAGAGTAAAACCAAAATAACTAAATTCAGCACGCCAATGTTAATATGAACCAGCATTGGCTCGTTGGCATTTAGTTGAAATTTGGGACATGAAGTCTTCGGTTTGAATCTCCTTATTCCGATTTAGCACCACTTTTAAAAAAACGAAATTAAAAAAATATAAATATATAATACAGTGGTATATTATTCCGTGTACCTGAAACACGACACGAAGTACAAATTTTTTAAATCCCAACACAAATTTTTGTGTCGTGTCAAATTTTCACATCTACCGTGCTAGGACGCTCCTGACTTCCAAGTGCATGGATGAAATAAATGTAATTTTTTACAGCACGTACTTAAAGGTATTCGCGCTAAATAGTCGCCACACAGCCACACAGGTGTCCATTGTTTAATGGTTCACCACTTAACGTACGGAGAATCATGGTTGGTGGAGAAATTGCAACAGGACTTTAAAGTTTCTATGTATTTACTATCCTTACATGACTATTTTAACTTTTAAGATCAAATAATGTAAAGTGGACAAATAACTGCTGCATTAATTTAATAGTAATTCCATTTGATTAAACATGATTTGTTGATTACTCTAACATTTTTTTTTGAGACACTATTTTATGGAGTAACAAGTGTTCTCAAGTATCAAATTACAATGTATAACAATGTATTATATAAGTACATAGACCATAAATATTAATACGAGTATTGAAATACATATGTGTAATCTTGAAGCTGATATTATTCAGTTTGGATACATTAATATCCATAATTTCTCTCCGAGTGCAGTAGCCCATGCTCGATATGAATACAATTTTCAAATATATTTTTAGTTTAATTGTAATTTGCCCCTACCTTTCAATCGTTGATATTTTACACCCCTGACCTTTCAAAATATAGTTGTGTGTCCTCATATTCTTTCAGTTGTTGTCACTTTGTCCTCCTCCTTTGTTAGTTTTTATCCAAAAAATGACTAAATCTCATCACCCTGAAAATCCAAAGATACCTCAATTTTTTGAAATAAACATTAAAAAAATTGAATGTTAAAAATAATTCAACATTATTGTTAATGTTTTTCTATTATTATTATTTTTGATAATTTTGGATTTTGAGTTTAATTAAGAGTAGTTTGGTCTTTTTTTGAGTCAAAACTAGTGGATGGGGGTAAACTGCCAACAACAGAAAAGATAAGGGGTAAACGTCAGGTGTGCAAAGTGCTAACGACTGAAAGATGATGGGGCAAACTGCAACTAACACCGTAGAAAGTGAAAATGCAACACTTCAAGGTCCTATAGCAAATCCCCAGTAAACATGATCCACTACACTAAACTGCTAAACCATTAAATGACTACAGTTGTCCCGTGCTCCATTAGTGCCCCAACATGTCCTACTGAAAATACAAAGGTTTTTTTTGATACGGTGCACCTCCTAGGAGACGTAATTAGTGATATACACCCACGTTTTTACTATTGCCTAAAGTGCACCTATGAGTTGATCTTAAATGCGCATATGCACCTCTAATGTTAGTGGGTCCCACTCCATCATGGTTTCTGTTCAACACTATTAGGAATTTTGCAAAACAAATCTCCTAAAATTGCAAATGTCCTTATATTATGGACAACAATCCTATTGGTTTTTGTAATGTATTTTTATGGCTTTTCTTTTTCATGTCTGTTTCTTCCCGTATAATCATGAGATAAATTGGTAGTCGAGTATAGAGGTAAGGGTTCAACCATTTTAGTGAAATTCACATAATATAATTTTTTAATATCTAAATGAGGCAATGAACTGCTAACATTCTGTTGCGAATATGTCAAATATTTCTACTGTTTTGAAGAATTCATTTTGTAAGTAGTGTGATGTTTCCAAAAGAGTATGAAGTTGGATATATACAAAAGTCCAATTCACTTGATTATATTCACAAACATATAGATCAAACAAATATTTCGTTTGGAAAATTAGTTGGAGAGGTCTGAAGGTCTCCAGTAGGTACGGCAAGACATAAAAAAATCATTTCACACATAATGATCCCAACTTCATAAAAGGACAACGAAACCACTGCTTCAGCTAACATAAACAAATCACTCGTTGTTGCACCCAAACATAAGTAACTGAGATTCAGAAGGATCCAAAAAGGTATTGTAACGTCCTGAAACAGCGGAAAATTTAAAATTTCAAAACAACCAACATAACAGACAACTCACGCGGGAACGTCACTAATATATAAATATATAAATCCGGGTGCACCCTAAATACAAGGAGTTTCCCAAAAGAAGTACAACTACAATACTGATACAATGGAATAGAATACAAGTAGTCGTACGGTCTAGCAACTGCCGAAGAGGATCCGACTCCAAAGCGCTCCGTCCTCGGTCACCACCCACCCGGACCTACTGCGATCCTGAAAAAGATGCAACAACAATGCCTGAGTTTCCAGAAGGAAACCCCGTATGCCAACTCACCTATATGCATGCATCACATAATGAACCTATCATACTAGTAGCATGTCATGGCATCAACAGAAATGGAAAACAGTTCCCCCGAAGGGTAAAACAGGACATCAGTCCGACAATCAATCATCGGGTCTCCCGAAGAGACCTACTGCAGGCACATGCAGTCTAGCAGCCCGCGACATCGCACCCCCCACACGCGGCTACACTACTCAAGGGTTCGGCAGGGAGCCTCTGTCACGTCTACGCGCCGATAGAAACAGATCTGTAAATCTCAGTGGTCGGGACCACAGGGACCAACGGGGCCGTCGCCCGGAAGGTATAACAACATCATCTCGGTAGGTGCCCAGCCGAGGAAAACAACATAGCCGGCACAGCCTCGGCCCAACAATCATCATCGCCGGCACAACCTCGGCGGCATCACCGGCACAGCATCGGTGGTCCATCACAACAGTCCGGCACAGCATCGGACAGATCCAGACCGAAGTCTGCCAGGTCATCGGGCTCCTCGAGCCGCGAACACCAACCGCGCCGCTATAAAAGCAGGGCAGCGACCTCCGTAGCCCGTGGGCCGGTAGTCACCTCACCCAACGCCAGTTGCGTGCCCGCACAACATCAACACTGGGATTCGCGATCCCTCAGGCCTACTATACTACAAAGTGCCAACAATCAATCCATCACATTAGTCACGCTCCATACCTGGAACTGACGCGTCCCGAACACCCACACTCTTCCCAACGGCGGTCCCTGGGCAGGCACGCATCACGCGCCCACTGTCACCTCCCGGCTCACGCACAAGGCGAGGACACGGGTTTCCGTGGACAAAGTTGGCGTTCAAAAAGGGGACCAGGAATTCTGTCCTGGGCCCAAACGGTCGACCAGAAGAGGTGATTCGGTCGACCGGTTCCAGAAAGGAATCGATCGACCGTACGCCTAAAACGGTCTACCGCTGCGCTCAAAACAGAACCCCCCAACGGTCAAACAAAGGTCTAAAACCGGTCGACCGAACGAGGTCAAAATCCGGAGTCTGGTCAACATCAAAATCGGATCTATCGGTCGACCGACTCAGGGGTCCCGGTCGACCGAAATCCTACAGGGTCAACCTAGCATTCTACGTCATAAAACGGTCGAACGCAACCAACAATCGGTCGAACAAGCATGCAATAAAATCCACTACACTTAAGTTCCGGTCGAACGACCCAGGGAACCGGTCGACCGAAAACAGGCAGAACGTCCCAACTCACCAGCAATATGCACTACCGGTCGACCGCCACAAGGCATCGTTCGACCGGTGAAGGTTAAAGTCGGGCAAAAACACTACATTCGGTCGACCGCCCGAAGGGACCGGTCGACCGTTGGTCGTCTTCAACCTCGCGCCAGCCGAGGTTTTACGAAGAAACAACGCCGAGGAGGTCTCCGACCTCCCCGTCCGACCAACACAACCCTTCACAGGGGTTAACAACACAAAACCACACTAATGAGTCGACATACCTCAACCAACGACGACGAAACGCCGGAGCTCGCTCACGCACGTCGCCTCTCGTAGACCTCGAGCACGCGCCTCTCCTCCTCCGGACGTCTGACCTCCTCCCGCACGACGTCCTCACTTCCTCCGATCGGCGCCTCAGCTGGGTGAAAGAGAAGAAAAGGAAATGGAGAGGAATGAGAGAAAGAGAGAGAGAGGAACGGGTTTCTCCTACTTAAACCCAACAAAATGCGTGAACAGTGCCCTACACCACAGACCACACCTCCCCCTCACATCTACAGTGTGCGCCCAACTTCTCTTCCCCATGCACTCCCCAACTCCCCATGCAAACCCCCTTCTAATCCTCCATTAACCCTCTAATCACGGTTTGGGTTCTAACAATCCACCCAACTTAAAAGGATTTCGTCCCGAAATCAATGCAAACACTCACCGAAAAGCTCTGGATACTGCCTTCTGACATCCTCCTCGATCTCCCAAGTGGCCTCGCGCTCGCTGTGATGCTGCCACCTGACCTTCACCATCAGAATGGTCCTCCTCCTGAGCTGGTGATCCATGCGATCAACAATCTCGACTGGCCTCTCCTCGAGCGACAAGTCCTGCTGAATCTCTGGCACTGCTGTCTCAATCACGTGCGACGGATCTGCCACATATTTCCTCAGCATAGACACATGGAAGACATTGTGCAGACCTGAAAACTGCGGCGGCAATGCAATCCGGTAGGCAACCTCTCCAACTCGGTCGAGGATCTCAAACGGCCCAACATATCTCGGACTGAGCTTCCCCTTCTTCCCAAACCTCATCACACCTCGGGCTGGGGAAATCTTCAGAAACACATGGTCTCCCACCTCGAAACTCAGCACTCGTCTGCGTCGATCTGCATAACTCTTCTGCCTGCTCTGCGCTGTGGCCAGTCTCCTCCTGATCACATCCACCTTCTCTGCATACATCTGCACGATCTCTGGCCCAACTAACTGCCTTCGCCCACATCACTCCAGCATACCGATGATCTGCAAGGCCTCCCGTACAATGCCTCGTACGGTGTCATCCCAATACTCGAGTGGTAGTTGTTGTTGTAGGCGAACTCTATCAGCGGCAAGTGCTCATCCCAGTGCCCTGCCCAATCCAGTGTGCATGCTCTCAGCATATCCTCCAAGGTCTGAATCGTCCTCTCTGACTGCCCATCTGTCTGCGGATGAAACACTGTACTGAACCTCAGACGCGTCCCCAAAGCCTGCTGCAGACTCCCCCAAAATCTGGAAGTGAATCGAGGATCTCGATCGGAGATGATGCTCACTGGTACTCCATTCAACCTGACTATCTCCTCCACGTACAACTTAGCTAGACCCTCCAAAGGCAACGTGGTCCTGATCGCTAAGAAATGCGCCGACTTGGTCAGTCGATCGACTATCACCCAAATCGCGTCATGGAATCTCCTCGTCTTCGGCAATCCCGTGACAAAATCCATCGTCACGTGCTCCCACTTCCACTTAGGAAGCTCAATACACTGCATCGGTCCTGCTGGCCTCTGATGCTCAATCTTCACCTACTGGCAGACCAAGCATCGCTCCACAAACTCTGCAATATCCCTCTTCATGCCCTTCCACTAGAAGTTCCGCTGCAGGTCCTTATACATCTTCGTGCTCCCCGGATGAATGGTGTATCTAGCTCTGTGTGCCTCCTCCATGATGTCATCTCTCAGCCCATCAACCTTCGGCACCCAGATCCGACTCCTGAACCTCAGACCACCATCAACCCCCACACTGAAATCTGATCCATCTCTGGAAGCTAACCGTAGCAGACCAGCTAACTCATCATCCCCCGGCTGAGCCTGAACCAACCGTGAGACAGTCTGCGGCTCCACCCGAAGCCCAGCAATCACTGCTCCCTCTGTACCCTCGGTGAACGGTCTCCACTCTGACAAAGCCTCGAGTAGCCTCCACTCCTGGATGCACAGACTCGCGACAGAAACCTCCACCTTCCTGCTCAGCGCATCTGCAACCGAATTCGCCTTCCTCGGATGATAGGAAATGGTGAAGTCGTAGTCCTTAATGAACTCAAGCCATCTGCGCTGCCTCATATTCAGCTCCTTCTGCGAGAACAAATACTTCAGACTCTGATGATCGGTGAAGACCTCGAACTGCTCGCCATACAGATAGTGCCGCCAGGTCTTCAACGCGTGAACTACTGCTGCTAACTCCAGATCGTGAGTAGGGTAGTTCTTCTCGTGCACCTTCAGCTGCCTCGAAGCGTACGCGACCACCTTCCCATGCTGCATGTTGAACGTTTTATTTTAAACCGCAAGTGCACGGCCGCGATGAAGCGGTGGCAAGTACGGGTCGTCCTCAGGGAGGTGAGCAGCCTCTTGTTTGCACGAAATCAAGTGGCGAAAAAAATGGAGAAGAGAGTTGGTTACGCTACTCTACACTAAACTACTCTAAGAAGTATGAAATGCGAACGAAAGAAACAATCAATGAACTAACAACTAAGCTAAAAACAAAGGAGGAATGCTGGAATACAGAAATGGAAAACCCCTAAGGGGTGGAGTGAGTGCACACATGCAAAGAGGTGGGTGTAGAATACATTCTTTAAGCACATGAAGGTGGTGTTTATCAAGCATAGGAAGTGTCTAAATCTTATGGCAAAACCTATCAATCTATTCACCAACTTAGTTGATTAACATTTACATATGCAAGGTGTTTATTTCAGAACCTAAACAAGCATGAGAGGTGTCTAATCATTTTGGCAAAACTCATCAAGTTGTAAATTCTATCCTAAACAAGCAAGCATACATTCATGTTGAATCAACACATTGAAATTAAAGCATTCATCCCATTCTCTAATGCATGTATGTACATCTACTCCACCACCCAAAGGGGATGGAACTACTCACTAAACATTACACTAATTATTAAACTAAGCAAAGAAAGCATATTAAAACTAAGCTAGAAATAAAAGACGATTAAACTAAAACATGCACAAACAATAAAAGAAGCATAAACAAACAATGAAAGAAACACAAAACTTTATTGATAAAATGACTCACATTAAAAGTAGCATCCTCCTACTTTAGTGTGTGCTTCAAGGCCTCACTTCTAGTAGGAAGAATAGCCACTTAAAATATGGAGTGATTACAATGGAAGGTGAAGAGTTCTATTTATAGCCATGGAAAAAGGCAAACCGGGACAATCCCCCGATGTGGGACTAAACCGATACCACAAATAGCCTAAACATCCTCTAATACATGTACTGGAGAAATTTGAGCGCATTTGGGCCAAAAGTGACCGCCAATTAGCGGTCTTGGACCGCTAATTAGCGGTCTACAGTGTCCAGATCGCTCTGGAATTTCTTGTGGGCTTTTCTGGAAGGCTTTGTTGGTATTTGATGCATCTATTTTGCATGTTGGAGCTCCGACCCGAATCGAATTGGTAAAATACTCCTCATGATGGTGTGGAGTATTCTGTTTTGCTCTTAGGTCCTTCTGTCTTACGATCAGGTCCTTCTCCCTTGCATCTTGGTCCCCAGATCTCACAATTCAGTCCTTTTTCCCAGCTTTTGGGTCCTTTTATGTTTCATCTCTTCAAACCTATTTATTCCTGAAAACTAAACATAAAACTCGTGACATAGCATTGTTTAGGTGAAAGATAATGGATATAAGATACAAATATGAGCATGAAATGATGTCAATCAAATACCCCCACACCTAACTTTTGCTAGTCCCGAGCAAAACAAAGAAAGAGAAAAGCATGCGAAAAACAAGAAATCCTAACTCACTTTCGTAGGAATCACGGTTGCAGTTAGCACGTGCAACAAGCCGTTAAACCTCCTTGTCGCCAAGGAGGAGGAGTGTTGTCTCCTGAGGGTTTTCAGCGGATATACCCACAAAATCCGAACAAGATGCATTAATCAGTCTAGCTACACGACTCGTTGGACTTATTTTGTCGATCATGGGATGCGGTAATACTACGGGTCGACTCTATATATGTAATCGGTCCACACACCTAGACTAATGAGTTATTCGTGAGAGTTAACTAAGGAATTAAGTGAAAGACATGGGCAACCTTAACTTCTGAATGTGATACAACGTGTAAAGTCCATTTTGGTTCTTATTTGACTCTTTTTTTTCTTTGTTTTTCTTTTTTTTTCTTTTTTTTTCTTTTTCTTTGGAGCATTTATTGGTTGGTGTTTGATTCTCCCAGGGTCAGGTTTCGTGCATCATTGCCTATGAGGACTTACACTATCACGTACACCTTCCCCCAAATCTCCACATAGGGCGATCCCTACCACCCGTGTAACGGGAGTTCGGTCGGTGCATCCCAAGTCAGATGACTCGAAAGCACCAGGCACAAAGTCCCCTCAGACCTACTTTCCCGAGTGATAGGAGCCGTGCGAGAAGAGAGAACACCACTTATTTATCTACATGGGAACCAAAACCCCTACACTTAAGTTTCACAAAAAGAGATTAAGGGCCCTTGACTACGACAAACTTCCTTATACTAACAGACACGAATTATTTGACTCACTAGGTTCAGGGTGGACTTCTTTAAATTTTTGAGTACTGAAACCCTATGATTACACGCCCCCCGAGGGAAAACCGGGGTGCATCCTAACGACTCGATAAGACCTAAAGCCAGTAAACTAGAAATCCTAATGCATCAAGTTCAAGACATTTTGGGAGCTTTCTTTTTACTTTGCCTCTCAACGGTTTTGCACATGCTAAACACACGCAAAACCCACAAAACATTTTCTTTCGCAAACACATGAAGATTTTGAAAGAAATGTGAAAATTTTAAAGCACTCGGCAAGCAAAAGAAGACAAGTCACCCAAGGATCATGGCAAGCAGATATATCAATGTTAAATGCGGCACACTAACATGACCCTAGCAGTACAAACAAAAGAGAATAAAACCAAAGGAAAAAGACTCGACTATGTACACACGTAAAACACCCCCCCACACCTACTTCATGCATTGTCCTCAATGAATGTGAACACGATACTACATGGATACATGCATGAAAAAGGAAAGATCTCACCAACATGAAGTACAAAGGGACGTTCAGGGTCATGTTGATGGACACAAACCCAAATTCCCTCAAAACCTGTGAGAAGCTGAAGAAGGGAGATAAATACGTGAAGAGATTGGGCCCAAGTACACAAGGGTTGGGGCCCACAACAATCGATGCTCACTGCAGGAGTCTTTTATTACACACTTTTTTTTAATATAACTATGTACAATCATAAGTTCCCATCTTCATTTGTCAAAAGACATCAAATGGGAATCTCAAAAGTGGGTCAATGTACTTGGAAAGGGAACATGACACCACGCGGGGCCAGAATACTCATGCGTGGGCCCCCTTCACAAAGAGCATAAGATGAAATGAGAGGTTCATGAATTGGACGCAAAGGCGTCTCAATCAAAGGATCAAACTGAAAGAGCTTGAACCTCTCGAGAGTTTGGGAAATAAGGGGCAACGGAAGAAGAAAATCTTCTGTTGCGCTGCTGAAGTTATGATCGTCAATCCAAACTCTCCAACCAACTGGCTGGTGAGCCGGAACGAGGTCAAGAACCTCGTTAGGCATGTCCGACTCACCAGGCGAACAAAAAGTGGGTCTCATACCCAAGGTATCCTCTAAGGAACTCCTAATTCCCTCATTAGCAATGTAGTTGTTTGATGTTCCATCATTTCCAAGATGATCAGGAACAATAGTGAGAGGCAAACTCTCATCAGGTGGTTTGAAATTGAGGGTACTAGGGAGCTCTTGCTCCACCCGAGGTGAGTCCTTAAGGGGCACAACATGAAGATCATGTGGCTCAAGGGCCATGGGACAAAAAGATAGGGCACAATCCTGTGCCGACTCATAATGAAATTGGTCCATGTTGTTCTCAATTCGGATCGAATCCCCCACAATGTGATCGTGAATTGAAACCCCAAGTCCCTCAGACTGACTAGGAGTTTGACTCTGAAAGATTGTGCTTCGAATTTGTGAATGTGGTGGTGGTTCGATATCAAAAGATGAATCCACATGTTGACAAGAAATGTCACCCTCCTCACGTTTACTTAATTGTTGTGTAATTTGACCCACATACATTTCTATAGTTTGCAGGGAATCGTGATTGGACTTCAACACATTTTGAGTGGTTTCCATGAGCGTTTGGAGGGCTTGTTCCAAAGAATCAAGTTTGGGGTCAACTGTGAGGTTCATGTCAGAATTTGGGAAATGGATGGGTTGGGTGGTGATGGGCTGAGAATGAGTCCAATGATTGGTCGTGGGGTGTTGGTAGAATTCAGGATATTCAGAAGGAGGGTACTGGGGTGGGAGTGATGTATAAGAATTTGAATAAGAATTGTCTCCCCATGAATCCATCCTTCTCGGGTTGTACGCGGATGCGTAATGGTCATACTGAGCATTTTGGGAAAAGGTATGCTCATACTCAGGCTCTGAGGGAACATAAGGACATTCCCCGCAAACATGACCACTCAACCCACAACAGCGACACGGTACGGCTACTGGAGCCACCGGTGCACTCATGTCTTCTACCACGTGCATGAAAGAGGCCAAAGGTTCTTGCAATGTCTCAGTTTGATGACCAACATATGATCTGACGTAACTAGATGGAGATCTAGCAGTCGGTGCCTCTCTCATATCACCCCTATATGAAGATTGCTCAGTCACATAATGAAGATTATCCCAACCATACGGGGTGTTTGTCTGAGCCACCCCAGGTTGCATGGGTCCGGAGTACCAGGGAGAATTGTCCTGGTCCCAACAATGATATGGATGGTCGCCCATGTAACCATCCATCTCGACAAAGAACTCTCGAGTCGATCACTCTCACCACCACGAGGCCAACCTCGCAAAAAGTGCTCGACTCGACCCTAAAACGCTAACAGAGAGTGTAAAGGGGAGGAGACTAAAACGTAGAATTAGGTGAGAAGAAGATGACTCAGAGGAGAAGGGACGAATCCCTAAAAACTAGCGTGGGTAAAGGGTGAGGTTAAAAGCCTAGTCTAGCAAACACGGCTCAAACAAGCTTAGGCTAGCTATGGGTCCTTACAGCTAGACGACGCCTAACTGCGAGGTCACACGGCCTCAACACGCCTCACCTCCCTACGACGAAGACCACAATGCCCAGCAAGTGAGCCAAGATCCGGAGATCTCGTCTCTCCTACTATCGACAAAGTGGGCGACGCCGATCAGGCTATGACGGTCGTGACCGGTTCACTCTCCTAATGCGCCCAAGTCCTAATGGCCAATGTCTACTTGCTTTTAGATTAAGGCTTTACTTGAGTGTGCTTTTTGGGGCTAAGGAAGGGGTGATGAAATCCCCCACCTTATCTTTGAAGACTATAGGTGGTGCCCCTTAAGATGTTTTGATCCTTAAGCTAGCAAGCAACTCACCCAGCAAACACTCACCTCACTCTTGTTTCGATGCAAACCTTACTCACTAATGAATGTCCTAATGCGTGAATGAGTGTTAAGGAATGCGTACCTCGCTCCAGCAATCAACGACAAAAATTAAAACTAAGAGAAGACAATTAACATGCTCAAGTCATTACTAGATGATGTATGACCTAAACATAGCAAATGCCTAATCTTTTGCTTTGGGTTTTAGTGTCCAAGTTGATTAAAGGAGGGTTGATTGGTTATTTATTGATCTGGGAGCAAACTATAGGTTCACACATGCCAAATTGGGCTCCCAGATAACTAAACTGTAAATAGAAACAAACAGAAGAAAACTGGGGGTGAAAAGGTCTCACCAGGCAGCCAAACAGCGGTCCCAGACCGCTATTTGGCGGTCTTGAGGGCTTGAAGTGTTCCCAATTTTTTCCTGCTGCTTTATCCTTGAATCCCAAATGTCCTGAGACAACACAAAACTAAAAAAAGATCAAGTCCACTCGAATCGTCTAAACAAGAGTCTGGACTGGCACCTCCCCGGCAACGGCGCCAAAAACTTGTTGAACGTTTTATTTTAAACCGCAAGTGCACGGCCGCGATGAAGCGGTGGCAAGTACGGGTCGTCCTCAGGGAGGTGAGCAGCCTCTTGTTTGCACGAAATCAAGTGGCGAAAAAAATGGAGAAGAGAGTTGGTTACGCTACTCTACACTAAACTACTCTAAGAAGTATGAAATGCGAACGAAAGAAACAATCAATGAACTAACAACTAAGCTAAAAACAAAGGAGGAATGCTGGAATACAGAAATGGAAAACCCCTAAGGGGTGGAGTGAGTGCACACATGCAAAGAGGTGGGTGTAGAATACATTCTTTAAGCACATGAAGGTGGTGTTTATCAAGCATAGGAAGTGTCTAAATCTTATGGCAAAACCTATCAATCTATTCACCAACTTAGTTGATTAACATTTACATATGCAAGGTGTTTATTTCAGAACCTAAACAAGCATGAGAGGTGTCTAATCATTTTGGCAAAACTCATCAAGTTGTAAATTCTATCCTAAACAAGCAAGCATACATTCATGTTGAATCAACACATTGAAATTAAAGCATTCATCCCATTCTCTAATGCATGTATGTACATCTACTCCACCCCCCAAAGGGGATGGAACTACTCACTAAACATTACACTAATTATTAAACTAAGCAAAGAAAGCATATTAAAACTAAGCTAGAAATAAAAGACGATTAAACTAAAACATGCACAAACAATAAAAGAAGCATAAACAAACAATGAAAGAAACACAAAACTGTATTGATAAAATGACTCACATTAAAAGTAGCATCCTCCTACTTTAGTGTGTACTTCAAGGCCTCACTTCTAGTAGGAAGAATAGCCACTTAAAATATGGAGTGATTACAATGGAAGGTGAAGAGTTCTATTTATAGCCATGGAAAAAGGCAAACCGGGACAATCCCCCGATGTGGGACTAAAACGATACCACAAATAGCCTAAACATCCTCTAATACATGTACTGGAGAAATTTGAGCGCATTTGGGCCAAAAGTGACCGCCAATTAGCGGTCTTGGACCGCTAATTAGCGGTCTACAGTGTCCAGATCGCTCTGGAATTTCTTGTGGGCTTTTCTGGAAGGCTTTGTTGGTATTTGATGCATCTATTTTGCATGTTGGAGCTCCGACCCGAATCGAATTGGTAAAATACTCCCCATGATGGTGTGGAGTATTCTGTTTTGCTCTTAGGTCCTTCTGTCTTACGATCAGGTCCTTCTCCCTTGCATCTTGGTCCCCAGATCTCACAATTCAGTCCTTTTTCCCAGTTTTTGGGTCCTTTTATGTTTCATCTCTTCAAACCTATTTATTCCTGAAAACTAAACATAAAACTCGTGACATAGCATTGTTTAGGTGAAAGATAATGGATATAAGATACAAATATGAGCATGAAATGATGTCAATCACTGCATCAGAACACAACCCAAGCCTATCCCTGATGCATCGTTGTATATCACATAGGCTCCACTGCCACTCAGTAGCGTCAGAATAGGTGCTGTCGTCAATCGCCTCTTCAGCTCCTGAAAGCTGTCCTCGCACTTCTGGGACCAAACAAACTTGACGCCCTTCTGTGTCAACGCTGTCAGCGGCGACGCAAGTCTGGAGAAATCCTGAATAAACCGTCTGTAGTACCCTGCCAAACCTACGAAACTCCTGATCTCCGTCACGCTCGTCGGGGCTCTCCACTGAGTCACTGCCTCGACCTTCGCCGGATCCACGGAAATCCCATCTGCTGACATAATATGCCCCAGAAAAGCCATCTGATCCAACCAAAACTCGCACTTCATGTACTTGGCATAAAGCTGCTGATCCCTCAAGATGCCAAGCACAATCCTCAGGTGCTCTCGATGCTGCTCCCTGTCAGGCGAGTATACCAAGATGTCGTCTACGAATACAACGACAAATCTGTCAAGGTACGGCTGGAAGGTCCTATTCATCAGATCCATGAATGCTGCAGGTGCATTCGTCAGTCCAAATGGCATCACCAAGAACTCGTAGTGGCCGTACCGCGTCCTGAAGGCTGTCTTCTGAACATCTGCCTCCCTGATCCGCAACTAGTGATAACCCGAACGCAGATCGATCTTCGAGAACACTCTCGCCGTCTGCAACTGATCGAACAAATCATCAATCCTGGGCAAAGGGTACCGGTTCCGAACGGTAACCTTATTCAGCATCCTGTAGTCGATGCACATCCGCAACGACCCATCCTTCTTCTTCACGAAGAGCACAGGCGCTCCCCATGGAGAAACACTCGGTCGAATGAACCCGGACTCCATCAACTCCTGCAACTGCTTCTTCAGCTCTGTCAACTCAGCAGGTGCCATACGATACGGTGCCTTCGACTGAGGTGTCGTACCTGCTACCAACTTGATGCCGAACTCGATCTCTCGGTGCGGCGGTAACGCTGGAATCTCTGCTGGAAACACATCTGGAAACTCCTACACAATCTTTATGTCCTCCAGCCTCCTCGTCTCAGGATCAGGAACTACTAGCGTGGCCACAAACGCTCTGCATCCCTGCTGTATCAGTCTATGTGCCTTAACCGCAGACACAATCAGACGACCCCCTCTGCTCCTCGCACCTCTGATCAGAACATCTGGCAAGCCCTCCATCGGAATCAAGATCTTCTTCTCACGGCAAAAGACCCGCACGTCGTACTGTGATAGCCAGTCCATCCCCAGTATGACGTCGAAGTCCTCCATCGGTAACAAAACCAGATCTGCCGGAAAATCATGGTCTCCCGAAGCAACTGTGGTGCCGGGGAAAAAGCTCCCCACAGTGCCCACCTCACCCATGGGCGTGCTGACCTCCAGAACATCAGTCAGCAGCACAGGGGTCCGACCCAACTCGCCAGCAAACTTCTCCGAAATGAAGGAGTGAGTGGCGCCGCAAACAAACAACACAAACATCAGTCATGAATGCATGCTAAAAGATAAAATGCATGTGTCCTATTACTACAAGGGTGATTTCTTTGGGTGCCGCATAGGAATCGACCGCTCTGATACCAAATTGTAACATCCCGATACAACGGAAGATTTAAAATTTCAAAACAACCAACATAACAGACAACTCACGCGGGAACGTCACTAATATATAAATATATAAATCCGGGTGCACCCAAAATACAAGGAGTTTCCCAAAAGTACAACTACAATACTGATACAATGGAATAGAATACAAGTAGTCGTACGGTCTAGCAACTGCCGAAGAGGATCCGATTCCAAAGCGCTCCGTCCTCGGTCACCACCCACCCGGACCTACTGCGATCCTGAAAAAGATGCAACAACAATGCCTGAATTTCCAGAAGGAAACCCCGTATGCCAACTCACCTATATGCATGCATCACATAATGAACCTATCATACTAGTAGCATGTCATGGCATCAACAGAAATGGAAAACAGTTCCCCCGAAGGGTAAAACAGGACATCAGTCCGACAATCAATCATCGTGTCTCCCGAAGAGACCTACTGCAGGCACATGCAGTCTAGCAGCCCGCGACATCGCACCCCCCACACGCGGCTACACTACTCAAGGGTTCGGCAGGGAGCCTCTGTCACGTCTACGCGCCGATAGAAACAGATCTGTAAATCTCAGTGGTCGGGACCACAGGGACCAACGGGGCCGTCGCCCGGAAGGTATAACAACATCATCTCGGTAGGTGCCCAGCCGAGGAAAACAACATAGCCGGCACAGCCTCGGCCCAACAATCATCATCGCCGGCACAACCTCGGCGGCATCACCGGCACAGCATCGGTGGTCCATCACAACAGTCCGGCACAGCATCGGACAGATCCAGACCGAAGTCTGCCAGGTCATCGGGCTCCTCGAGCCGCGAACACCAACCGCGCCGCTATAAAAGTAGGGCAGCGACCTCCGTAGCCCGTGGGCCGGCAGTCACCTCACCCAACGCCAGTTGCGTACCCGCACAACATCAACACTGGGATCCGCGATCCCTCAGGCCTGCTATACTACAAAGTGCCAACAATCAATCCATCACATTAGTCACGCTCCATACCTGGAACTGACGCGTCCTGAACACCCACACTCTTCCCAACGGCGGTCCCTGGGCAGGCACGCATCACGCGCCCACCGTCACCTCCCGGCTCACGTACAAGACGAGGACACGGGTTTCCGTGGACAAAGTTGGCGTTCAAAAAGGGAACCAGGAATTCTGTCCTGGGCCCAAACGG
This sequence comes from Triglochin maritima, assembly GCA_963682175.1. Classification (NCBI taxonomy): domain Eukaryota; kingdom Viridiplantae; phylum Streptophyta; class Magnoliopsida; order Alismatales; family Juncaginaceae; genus Triglochin; species Triglochin maritima. The sequence continues at coordinate 12,330,881 of OY821785.1, forward strand.
TCGACCGGAAGAGGTGATTCGGTCGACCGGTTCCAGAAAGGAATCGATCGACCGTACGCCTAAAATGGTCTACCGCTGCGCTCAAAACAGAACCCCCCAACGGTCGAACAAAGGTCTAAAACCGGTCGACCGAACGAGGTCAAAATCCGGAGTCTGGTCAACATCAAAATCGGATCTATCGGTCGACCGACGCAGGGGTCCCGGTCGACCGAAATCCTACAGGGTCAACCTAGCATTCTACGTCATAAAACGGTCGAACGCAACCAACAATCGGTCGAACAAGCATGCAATAAAATCCAGTACACTTAAGTTCCGGTCGAACGACCCAGGGAACCGGTCGACCGAAAACAGGCAGAACGTCCCAACTCACCAGCAATATGCACTACCGGTCGACCGCCACAAGGCATCGTTCGACCGGTGAAGGTTAAAGTCGGGCAAAAACACTACATTCGGTCGACCGCCCAAAGGGACCGGTCGACCGTTGGTCGTCTTCAACCTCGCGCCAGCCGAGGTTTTACGAAGAAACAACGCCGAGGAGGTCTCCGACCTCCCCGTCCGACCAACACAACCCTTCACAAGGGTTAACAACACAAAACCACACTAATGAGTCGACATACCTCAACCAACGACGACGAAACGCCGGAGCTCGCTCACGCACGTCGCCTCTCGTAGACCTCGAGCACGCGCCTCTCCTCCTCCGGACGTCTGACCTCCTCCCGCACGACGTCCTCACTTCCTCATCCTCAGCATTCTAGCAAGCTTCCCTAAGGATGGCCACCAAGGGTCGTTTTCGTTGCAACAACTGCCCATAACCTGCAAATCAAACACAAACCCCAAACTTAGAATCCTCAATCCCACAATCCACAAACCTAATCTACACTTGAAAACCCCCTTAAAAATTGATATTTCTCCTTGCAATTCCTAGCATCTTGACTCCTCAAACCTAGATCGGGAGAAACCTTCCTGAGAGCGGAATCTAGACAAAACTAGACGAAAAAGACGTTTTCTTTAGTCAAACAAACTCGAAAACAACCAAATCTGAGCCAAAAAGACGAAATGAACTAGAAAAATATCAAATTGGAAGGTAAGATGGATTGGGAGGAGTAGTTGCGCTGGAATCAATGGTAAAATTCGAACCTCGTGGACGATTTGGTAGCAGAGGCGAAAGAGGAGGAAGAGTGTGGGAGTCTGTGTTGGTTGTTTATATGTTTTCTTATTTTATTTTTAATATTAAGGACATTTGTAATTTTAAAAGGTTTAATTTGCAAAATTCCAAACGGTGTTGAACGAAAACGATGACGGAGTGTCATTCCCTAACGGTAGATGTGCATATGCGCAATTCGACTCACAGGTGCATTTCAGGTAATAGTAAAAAAAACGGACGTATAACGCCAATTACGTCACTTGAAAGAAGCACTGTAACAAAAAAAAACAAATCCATAAAATATTGTATATGTTCCAAAGTTCACGTAACTAGTAGCGTTGCCTTACGTTCCAAAGTTCACGTAAGGTGTGGCTTTGTGAGAAATTCAGATTGGGGGAGCCCAGAACTGGAGCATTTCCAAGAATGAAAAGTTGGACAGAAATGTTTGGGAAATGTTTAACCCTGAGGAAATGGGAGGAACGTGGAATTACCTTACCTCAGATTTACAACGGCAAGTTCAACCTGATGGGGGCTCCATCACTGAGTGAAAGAGAGCTGGAACTTATTAGTTCTGTTCGAACTCCTGTTCGAAAGGGCTCAGCTTCAACATGCAGTTTGCCAAGGCTCCAACTGACAGACTGCAACATTACATGTGACTCGTTGCTCCAAGAGTAGGAGTTGAGTGAGGTGAAGACGAAATGGCTGCAAGCCGAAGCTGCCCTTAAGAAGGCGACAGAAGAGGTTAACGGCCTGAAGGAAGAACTGAGGATGTCCCAGGAAGAGTGTGGGAGGCTGAGGGAAGAAATTGTATATCTTCGAGGGACAGGTGAAAATACTTGTGGGAGAAAGACGAAGATCTAAATAAAGAGGAGGAGAAGGAAGAAGAAAGGAAGAGGGAAGAGAAGAAGAAAGAAGAGAGGAGGAGACAGGACAAGGAAGAAGAAGAGAGGAAGAGGGAGGAGAAGGAAGAAGAGAGAAGGAGAAGGAAGAAGAGAGGAAGAGGGAGGAGGAGAAGGAAGAAGAGAGAAAGAGAGAGGAGGAGAAGGAAGAAGAGAGAAAGGAGGAGGAGAAGGAAGAAGAGAAGAAGAGGGAGGAGGAGAGGAAGAAGGAAGAAGAGGAGAAGGAAGAAGAGAGAAAGTGAGTGGAGAAGGAGGAAGAGAAGAAGAGGAAGGAGAGGAAGAAGGAAGAAGAGAGAAAGAGAGTGGAGAAGGAGGAAGAGAAGAAAAGGGAGGAGGGGAGGAAGAAGGAAGAGAATAATAAAGAAGAGGAAAAGGAACAAGAGAGCAAGGCAAGGAAACCAAATTGGGGCGTGAAAAGACAACGCTCGACAACCATCGTGGAGCAGAAGATGAAGGAAGATGAAGAACGGGGCAAGAAGAAGGTTGAAAAAGAGCAAAGAGAAAAGACAGAGTGGCTCAAAGGAGCCTAAAGAAAAAAGAGTGGAGAATTATAGGTTGGTTGTCCACTTAGGAGGGACAAGGCATGATGTTGACATGGCTGCATTGGGAACGTTGTCAGCTGATGAGGTCAACATGATATTGAACTTGACCGCAGCCAACAAGGACAATATAGAGGTGATCTGGAGAGACAATATGTCTAGTTTAACACGCACCGACCTGAAGGAACTTATAACGCCTGAGATGGATATGACCAACCAAACTATCGAAGCTATGCTTTCTGTTCTCGAAGAAAGACGCCCACCACAAAAAGATATATGCATATCAACATTCGAGTCAGGGCGAATTGTGGGTGGTCAAGGCAGAGCAATTGATGATTTTATCCTCCCTAAAATAAAAGGTGTGTCTCCAACAGAGACCGTAATCGCACAACCATGTTGGTCTGCAGGTCATTGGACTCTGGTGATTGTCCACGACCCGTCCAAGGAGATCTTGGCGTTCAATAGTATCTCTAGGGAGCTAGAGCAAGGTGAAGATCTAGAGCAGACCATAGGCGTACATGAATGCGCAGCAGCGGATGTGACTGAATACTCGAGGGATCTACTAAAGGTGGACTGACCCTTGAGAATCCTCAGGAAAATAGCCAACGACAACAACCGGGGAGCAACGATTGCGGAGCCTATGTTTTATACTGGATAAGGTGCCTAATGCTAAACTTGACCCGACAAAGGAGAAGGACCCCAAGAACATCCACTGTATCAGGGGTGAATTGGTGGTCATGTTACTTAGGGACCGCTGATCGTGTGTGAAGATCTGAAGTCCAATTTTTTTAGTGTTTATTTTTATACATGTACAAATTACAAACTCTTTTTTTCCGTTATTTTTTTAGTGTTGTGTTTTTTAAATGTACAAATTTCAAACTCTTTCCTTTCGTTTTCAAGAGATCCATAGCTTAAACCAAACAGACACACAACTTAAACCGAACAGATCCACACCTTAAACCGAACAGTCACACAACTTAAACCGAACAGATGCACACCTTAAACCGAACATACACACAACTTAAACCGAACAGATCCACAACTTAAACCGAACAGACACACAACTTAATCCAAACATATCCACACCTTAAACCGAACAGATCCACAACTTAAACCGAACAGACACACAACTTAGTCCGAACATATCCACACCTTAATCTGAAGAGTCACACACCTTAAACCGAACAGATCCACACCTTAAACCGAACAGTTATATAACTTAAACCGAACAGATGCACACCATAAACCGAACATACACACAACTTAAACCGAACAGTCACACAACTTAAACTGAACATATTCACACCTTAAACCGAATAGTTATGCAACTTAAACCAAACATATGCACACCATAAACCGAACATACACACAACTTAAACCGAACAATCACACAACTTAAACCGAACAGATGCACACCTTAAGCTGAACGGATTCACACCTTAAACCGAACAGACACACAACTTAAACGGAACAGACATACAACTTAAACCAAACAGTCACACAACTTAAACCAAACAGTCACACAACTTAAACCGAACAGATGCACACCTTAACCCGAACAGTCACACAACTTAAGCCGAACAATGCACACCTTAAACCGAACAGGTCCACTCCTTAAACCGAACAGTCACACAACTTAAACCGAACAATCACACAACTTAAACCGAACTGACCGTATATAACAACCATTTACAGATCCAAACAAATCAACATTTAGAAGTTTCTTGGTTTACAAGAACTTAAAATAACAATAAATATTAAATTAAGGAGGAAGTTCCTCGTAATACAAATTCATGTCCCAATCAGAGAAATCAGGATCCCCAGGTTTCGGTGCGACTTCGTGCAGCGACGATGTAACCTTAATCTTGAATTTTCTCTTGCCTTGTTGGGCGTGCTTTTTATGGCTTTTTTAAATTTTCTCATCTAAAGACACTCGACGTCTAGTCGGCGGTCTTCCTATACGTCTGACCTTATCTGGATTAAGAACTGATGTACCCGCAGACTCAGGTTCATCAAGTCGAACCAAGAACTGGGTAGTGTGCATACGTGTCTTAAGCAATTCAATACACTTCACGGCCTCAAGATACCTTTCGTGGGAAATGAAGGCTTCCTGTGCGATCAAAACGGCACCACCCATGATGTCGTCGTGACGACGAAGTGCATCCTTCTCCATTACGCCATCGTCTGGGTACATTTTATCTCGATAGCTCATTCGAATATCCTTCCGCCATCGATTAACGATGTAAGAGTCTGGGAGCAATGCATTAGGATTTAAGCGTCCATGTACAACAAAAACGTGGCAGTATAGAAGGCCAACGTGCTGAAACATTCTATAATCACATGTGAAGTTCATAGATATGTTTTGTACTAGGAAACGTTTCGACAGTAGCTGCTCATCATGTAATGAAATGTGTCATTCGTATTGAACTCCTCCGTTATATCGTAGTATATCATCTTCCTAATTTCTAACTGCACTTTCTTGAAGACCCCTACCGTATACAACTCGCTCATCTGTCTCTCAAAGGGATACATTGAAACCAATTAGGGTCTATTATGAAGACAATCAAAATCTGATTGAGCTTCCTTCTCGTACTTATGGTGGAGCGCAAGTTCGTATTGTTGAACAAACTGCTTAAGGGTGGTCTTCGAAGTAAGATACTTGTCGAAAAAGGCGTTCATACTCTCGCTTCTCTGAGTAGATGTCATTCCCGCGAAAAACTATCACTAACAAATGCAGGTATCCAAGACTCTCGGATTGCATAAATCGATTTGAGTCAGCTATGGTTCTGTAGGTCAAAATCAAGAAGGAAACCTTGTCAATTACGATCAATTTCTGCTGGGGTTTTGGAATCATATACAGTCAATTTCAGATCAAATAACATGTGCTTCCGATACTGCGTCGGCAACTTCACGGGAGCTTTGTTCATTATGTGCCATATACAAAATTTATGTCTTGAATCTGGGAAGACATTCCTTACAGCAGCATTAAGGCGCCACATTGATCTGTTATGATGGTTGGGGGAGTTATATCTGCATAATGGGAGCAATTTAAAAGGAGTGAGTCATATATTGAAAGGTACAGAATCCTACTTTGAAAACTTTAACCGAACAGTCACACAACTTAAACCGAACAGACACACAACTTAAACAGAACGGATTCACACCTAAAACCAAACAGACACACAACTTAAACTGAACGGATTCACACCTTAAACCGAACAGTCACACAACTTAATCCGAACAGATCCACACCTTAAACGGAAGAGTCACACACCTTAAACCGAACGGATCAAATCTTAAACAGAACATACACACAACTTGAACCGAACGGATCCACACCTTAAACCGAACAGACACAACATAAACCGAACAGATGCACACCTTAAACCGAACAGGCACAAAACTTAAACCGAACGGATCCAATTCTTAAACCGAACAGTCACACAACTTAAACCGAACAGTTCCACCACTTAAACCGAACACATACACACCTTAAACTGAACAGTCACAAAACTTTAACTGGACATAGCCACAACTTACTGTAGGATTTCTAGTTTAATTGCACATATTTATTTTCAAAAATTTTATGCACAATAAGGATCAATTACAATTTTTCTATGATTTGTTTCATGCATGCATCAGTTTGTTTCAATAACTAGTTTCAAAACTTTATTAAAACAAACATGGGCTCCGAATTTCATACCTAGAAGTTCTCTAAAACTTCTTGACGATCCGGAGACGTTGAAGATGCTTGTCACTGCGCCGGATGCCTCCGAGTATTCACCAAACTCTAAACAAGATTGGAGAGAGAAGAGCTAGTCTCTCAATCTCCAATACGGTTTAGAATCTAACTACTAACCCCTCTCTAGTTCCCTTGAGAAGAAGATCTCTGAAAACTAAAACTAAACTCAAGAATTAAGGTGAAATTCGTGGAGAATTATGGAGAGAGAAGTTTGCACAAAAAGATAATGAATTAATTGAATAAGGTAATGAGATAAACTTGTATTTATAAGTTCTCTCCAAATTAACTATTCATGTGCAACCTCTTGCCCGTGATTTCATGCAAACTTCCATCTAACCATCCATTATTTGCTAACAAATAATCTTAACCACGAATTAAATCAGTTATGGACCAATTCCATGCATGATCTAATTAATTCTTAAATTTATTCTGCAGTAACCGTCTGAATTGGTCGACCGTGTTAAGGATTCAGTCGACCGTTTAGACCGGGTTTCGGTCGACCGTTCATGAACTCGGTCGACCATTCGCAACATAATTTATTTCATCGCAATGTTTGGTCGACCAAAAACGGACAGACGAAATTCCTGTAGCGATCGAGACACATCCAGTCGACCGTGCAACATTTCGGTCGACCGTGCCACATTCGGTCGACCGTTTTTGCACAGTACTGCAGACTTGTCAAATTTCGGTTTAACCCCTACAAAATTTGACATTTCGGGATTAGTAGTAAGTTTACAACTTATGTAACATATTATCCTATGTAATGATAAATCATTACACCCCATAATATTTACATCACATATGAATTTAATTTAGATTCTAATTATGTTATTAATCACAACATAATTTTGATTTTGCTTGTTCACCACATGTGTCATATTTTCTACATGAAACCCGATACACCTTATGAACTCAAAATCCTCATTTCTTGTTTCCCAGTTTTGTGGTGTGACCTATGGGAGGATCTAAATAAGTTGGCAGTAATATTAAGAGCTTAATATCACAAACTATAAGCGGTATCTAGCTACACATTATAGCTCCCAATTAGTTAGATGTCTTAATTCCACTCGAACCAAAACCCGGTCCAATTAGTGATGGAGTGCACCACTTGTGTCCGTCCCTTGCCTCATGATATTAAGAATACACACAAAGTAGTATTGTGTCATCTTTGTATTAGTATTCATTTCTTGATCTTTTTAAGCTACTTATAAATATGTGACTTAACTCAAATCACATTGTGCACATTATAACTTTGCTTTATCAAGGGCCCACTAATATCATCACTCAATTAAGAGGGGCAATGATAATCTTTTGACTAACTATCTTCTCCAACAAAAGTCATACTTAACCAACCAATGCCTTTACACTACACTCATCGATAGCTCAAGACACTAGTCTAATTAAGCAATTCTTAAGTGATCGGATATAAGTTGATTGACATCATTTCATGCTCATATTTGTATCTTATATCCATTATCTTTCACCTAAACAATGCTATGTTACGAGTTTTATGTTTAGTTTTCAGGAATAATTAGGTTTGAAGAGATGAAGCATAAAAGGACCCAAAAGCTGGGAAAAAGGACTGGATTGTGAGATCTGGGGACCAAGATACAAGGGAGAAGGACCTGATCGTAAGACAGAGGGACCTAAGAGTAAAACAGAATACTTCACACCATTATGGGGAGTATTTTAGCAATTGGATTCGGGTCGGAGCTCCAACAAACGAAGTAGATGCATCAAAGACCACCAAAAGCACAAAGAAAAGCCCAGAATAAAACTCAACTGGATCCGGACATTTTGGACCGCCAATTGGCGGTCTGGAATCGCCAATTGGCGGTCTGGATTAGTCCAGATCCGCCAAGATTTCTCCTGGACTTGTATTAATGTTCGTTTAGGCTATTTTTGGTGTTTGTTTAGTCCCACATCGGGGGATTGTCCCGGATTAGCTTTTTCCATGGATATAAATAGAACTCTTCAGCTTCCATTGTAATCACTCCATATTTTAAGTGGTTATTCTTCCTACTAGAAGTGAGGCCTTGAAGCACACACTAAAGTAGGAGGATGCTACTTTTAATGTGAGTCATTTTATCAATAAAGTTGTGTTTCTTTCATTGTTTGTTTTATGCTTCTTTTATTGTTTATGCATTTTTAGTTTAATCATCTTTTAATTCTAGCTTAGTTTTAATATGCTTTCTTTCCATAGTTTAATAATTAGTGTAATGTTTAGTGAGTAGTTCCATCCCCTTTGGGGGGTGGAGTAGATGTACATACATGCATTAGAGAATGGGATGAATGCTTTAATTTCAATGTGTTGATTAAACATGAATGTATGCTTGCTTGTTTAGGATAGAATTTATAACTTGATGAGTTTTGCCAAAATGATTAGACACCTCTCATGCTTGTTTAGGTTCTGAAATAAACAACTTGCATATGTAAATGTTAATCAACCAAGTTGGTGAATAGATTGATAGGTTTTGCCATAACATTTAGACACTTCCTATGCTTGATAAACACCACCTTCATGTGCTTAAAGAATGTATTCTACACCCACCTCTTTGCTTGTGTGCACTCACTCCACCCCTTAGGGGTTTTCCCATTTCTGTATTCCAGCATTCTTCCTTTGTTCTTAGTTTAGTTGTTATTTCATTGTTTGTTTCTCTCGTTCGCATTTCACACTTCTTAGCGTAGTGTAGTGTTGAGTAGCTTAATCAATCTTTCTGCCCCAATCTTTGCCACTTGATTTCTGATAAACAAGAGCGAGCTCACCTCCCTGAGGACGACCCATACTTGCCACCGCTTCATCGCGGTCGTGCACTTGCGGTTTAATTTAAAACGCTCAACAATTTTTTGCACTGTTGCCGGGGAGGTGTCAGTCCAGACTCTTGTTTGGACGATTCGAGTGTATTTAATTTTTGTTTTGTAGTTTGTCTTTGTTTCAGGAGAGTTGGAGTGGTCAGGAGGAGCACCTGGAGAAGTTTTGAAGCAAGCTGAGCACTGTAGACCGCCAATCAACGGCCTGAGACCGCCAATTGGCGGTCTGGTAAGCTCAGCTCGCGCTCTTATTTCTTTGGTCTGTTTACTTTATCTGATATAGTGGTCTGGGACTTAATTGGGCATGTTTTGACTTATAGTTTGTTCCCAGATCAATAATCAAACCTCCCTTAAGCAACTTGGACCCTAAAACTCAAAGCAAAAGATTAGGCATTCTTTTTGATTAGGCCATGCATCATGTATGTGACTTAGGCATTTAGATTGTCTTTTATCTTAGCTTTATTTTCTGTTGCTGAGAGCTGGCGTGAGGTACGCACCTTCTACTCTCATTCATACATTTCGTATGAACATGCATTAGTTAGTAGAAAGTGCATTGCAACAAGTGTGAGTTGAGCGTTGTTTGGAGAGTTGATTGCTAGATTTAGGACTCCAAAACACTACTAAGGAGGGGCTGTCCCATAAAAGATAAGGTGGGGGATTTCATCACCCTTTCCTTCGCCCCAAAAACCACACTAATCAAGAGCCTAATTTTAAAATCAAGTAGACATTGGCCTTAAGGAAGTCGGACGCATTAGGAGAGTGATCCGGTCTCGACCGTCATGACCTGATCGGCGTTGCCCACTTTGTCAATAGTAGGAGAGACGAGATCCCCGGATCTTGGCTCACTTGCTGGGCTTTGTGGTCCTCGTTGTAGGGAGGTGAGGCGTGTTGAGGCCGTGTGACCTCGCAGTTAGGCGTCGTCTAGCTGTAAGGACCTATAGCGACCTTAGGATTGCTTGAGCCTTGTTTGCTTGTGTGCTTCTACCTGTACCCATCCGCCGTAGCATAAGGACTTCTTCCCTTCTCTCCTGAGTCATTCTTTCTCTCCTGTGTTCCCCCGTCTTCTCCTCTACGCACATTCTTTGTTAAAAAAAAGAGTTGTGGTTTGTGTGTGCACCTTTGTGCATGCTTTCGTGGACACGAGACGAGAGTGGTCGTTTGACGAGGAGCGTTGTCAATCCGGCTTCGGTCATCGATTTCTCGACACCTTCCTCCTCTCGTGTCGCACGCAGTCCGGGTTCAATGGCTGATAATTTCCGTGAGGAGGAGCAGTTGCTGGACCCACCTGTTCGACCAGTGCTTCCAGTTGTCGTTCCCATACCTCTACGTGATCGATGCTACCCGAGCCGTACAGCTCTACCCTCATGCATCGTATTGCCAGAGGCTAATGGGAACCATTTTGAGGTTAAGCCTAAGTTTATCTCCAAGCTCCCTCATTTCACTGGGAAAGGTTACCCCTATATCTTTCTCAGGGAATTTGAAGAGGTCTGTGCTATGTTCAAGCTGCAACAGCTTAGCACAGACTCCATCCATCTTAGGCTCGTTCCTTTTGCACTAAAGGATGACGCCAAGAAGTGGTTGTACAGCAACCAGGCGAATTCCTTTAGGACTTGGGATGAGTTTCAATCTGCATTCCTCAAGAAGTACTTTCCTAATCATCGGACTCAAAACATGAGGAACGAAATCAATTCGTTCTATCAACATGAGACTGGACCATTTCATGCATATCTTGAGAGGTTCAAAGAGCTACTATGCTCGTGCCCTCACCATGGCATTGAGTTGTGGCGTCTTTGTCAGATTGTGTATGAGGGTCTTCACATCCCGTCCAGAACGCTCCTTGAGTCCATGTGTCAAGGAGAGTTCTTGGGAAAGGATGAAAGGGAGGCATGGGCCTTCCTAGAAGACCTCGCTGAGAAAACCATGCAGTGGGAGAGTGTGAGGGAACCACCTGCATCATCTAGTATAGGAGCGAGGATCGCGAATGCAAACTCGACTAGATCGGGTACCGCATTTGCTATCGATACCACTACGGCCACCGAGGCACGCATGGCGGCCTTAATGCGCCGTATGGACTCGATTGAGCTCCGAAACCAACAAAGTGCACCTCACATGTCTACATCTGGTCCAGTTCCCTGTCATTCATGTGGTAGGATAGGTCATGTAGAAAGCGAGTGTGAGTCCATTCCTCCTGAGATGGAGCGTGTCAACGCCGTCTATGATAGAGCCAGGAATGACCCATACTCATCATCTTATAATCCTGGATGGAGGAACCACCCCAATTTTTCATGGAACCAAACTAATGCCCCGGGTGGTCCTCCAAACTCCTCGAGACCACCTTACCAATCACACCAACCTCCCATGCATGCGCATTCCTATCAGCCACCCCAAGCGCAAACCACCAATCAATCGGGTTTCCCAAATTCCAATAATATGGAAACCCGATTCAATTCGCTTGAGACCTTGACTCGTGGACTTGAAAACTCAATGAAAAATTTTATGTCAACCACGAGTCAAGTTCTCACTTCAAATCAGCAGACTATCAAATCTCTAGAGCTTCGGATGGGCCAATTGGCTCAGTCTGTACATGAAAGAGAGAGAGGGTCTTTTCCTAGCCAGCCTGAGGCTAACCCCCGCATGTACCAACAACAACAAATGCAAAATGAGAATGTGGTACCTCGGGGGAGGCAAGTGAACCATGTGGAGGAACCTGTTCACCATGTCAATTCCATTGTGACCTTAAGGAATGGAAAACAGGTTGACAATCACATTTCCTTGCCACACCCACCACCATCTATGCAGCCCCCCAGTGGGAATGGTGGTGAAGAAGAAGCTGAGGGTGAGGGTAATACACCAAAGCTTTCTTCTCAGGCACAGCAGAAAACCTACCTGCCAAAAGCTCCCTATCCAAGTAGGTTAAACAAAAAGCAGAGTGACAACATGGACAAGATAGTAGAGGTGTTTAAGCAAGTAAAGGTTAACATCCCCTTGTTGGATGTCATCCAACAAATACCTCAATATGCCAAAGTGTTGAAGGATCTCTGCACAACCAAGAGGAAGACCAATGTTCCTAAGAAGCATTCTTGGCTGCAAATATCAGCTCACTTTTGTTCAATCCTACCTACACAAAATACAAGGACCCTGGGTGTCCTACTATTCAGAGTACGATAGGGGACACTAGATTGAGCAATGTTTTGCTTGATTTAGGATCAGCGGTCAACCTCCTCTCATTCTCTGTTTATCAACAGTTGAACTTGGGAGAATTGAAACCAACTAAGATCACCCTCCAATTAGCGGATAGATCCATTCGTATTCCCATGGGGATTATCGAGGATATGCTTATCAAAGTTGGAGATTTTATATTTCCAGTCGGTTTTGTTGTCCTCGATACCAATCCTGTTGCGAACACCCACTCTCAAATACCTTTGATTTTGGGTAGACCATTTCTGGCAACCTCCAATGCCTTGATTAATTGTAGAAATGGTCTCATGAAGCTCTCATTCGGTAACATGAGTGCCGAGTTTCATGTGTACAACTCTGGTAGGCAACAGGAACCCATGGATGAACCTTTAAATCTAAATCTCATCCGCCAATTGGAGAAAGCACCACAAAATCAACGAACACCCCTAACCCCAATGCAACCCATTGAGAATGTTCGTGGGCCCAGCGAAGACTCATTGCCTGTCTTTGCAATGCAACAGAGTGAGCTGGCCTCGAACATAAATGTCCAAAGGGAGTGTTCGTTGCATGATTCAGTTGAGAGTACTAGTGAGGGTGAGACACCTCATCATATGCCTATACCAGAAGGTGTATCTACCTCATGTCCCATGGCCATTGAGCCATTTGAGCTTCATTTTGACTCCAACAAGGACCCACCTATGACCGAGCTTATGCTTGATGATCTAAATGATGGTGGGAGGTCCTTGTTGGATGACTTGGGGAGAAGCCCCATCCTTAGTGATGCAGGTCTGCTGCATCCATCGAATGAGCCTGAGGAACTCATTCCGATGCACCCGCCTATTGGTTGGAGGGTTTTCTTCGATGAGCAATTAAACCCTAGTGAGGCAACGCAACTTCATTCTTGGTTGCCCACGCCCAACCAATATCATGAGGGGTTCAAGCGTTTCAGCTTTGACCTTTCACCCTTCATGACACCTCAGAGTACCAGTGAAGTTTGCCCATCTCGGCAAGTCTCTGGTCCTCAAACCATGATGTTCTCATTTGATGTTCCTTGACCAAATGATTATGAGAATATCTTGGTTGATGTATATATCTTGTAAAAAAGAAAAAAAGAAAAGAAAAAAAACACAAAAAGAAGAAAAAAAAAATAATAATAATAATAATAATAATAATAATAAAAGACTCCTTCAGTGAGCATCGATTGTTGTGGGCCCCAACCCTTGTGTACTTGGGCCCCAATTTCTTCACGTATTTATCTCCCTTCTTGAGCTTCTCACAGGTTTTGAGGGAATTTGGGTTTGTGTCCATCAACATGACCCTGAACGTCCCTTTGTACTTCATGTTGGTGAGATCTTTCCTTTTTCATGCATGTATCCATGTAGTATCTTGTTCACATTCATTGAGGACAATGCATGAAGTAGGTGTGGGGGGTGTTTTACGTGTGTACATATTCGAGTCTTTTTCCTTTGGTTTTCTTTTCTTTTGTGTGTACTGCTAGGGTCATGCTAGTGTGCTGCATTTAACATTGATATATCTGCTTGCCATGATCCTTGGGTGACTTGTCTTCTTTTGCTTGCCTAGTGCTTTAAAATTTTCACATTTCTTTCAAAATCTTCATGTGTTTGTGAAAGAAAATGTTTTTGTGGGTTTTGCGTGTGTTTAGCATGTGCAAAACCGTTGAGAGGCAAAGTAAAAAGAAAGCTCCCAAAATTGTCTTGAACTTGATGCATTAGGATTTCTAGTTTACTGGCTTTAGGTCTTATCGAGTCGTTAGGATGCACCCCGGTTTTCCCTCGGGGGGCGTGTAATCATAGGGTTTCAGTACTCAAACATTTAAATAAGTCCACCCTGAACCTAGTGAGTCAAATAATTCGTGTCTGTTAGTATAAGGAAGTTTGTCGTAGTCAAGGGCTCTTAATCTCTTTTTGTGAAACTTAAGTGTAGGGGTTTTGGTTCCCATGTAGATAAACAAGTGGTGTTCTCTCTTCTCGCACGGCTCCTATCACTCGGGAAAGTAGGTCTGAGGGGACTTTGTGCCTGGTGCTTTCGAGTCATCTGACTTGGGATGCACCGACCGAACTCCCATTACACGGGTGGTAGGGATCGTCCTATGTGGAGATTTGGGGGAATGTGTACGTGATAGTGTAAGTCCTCATAGGCAATGATGCACGAAACCTGACCCTGGGAGAATCAAACACCAACCAATAAATGCTCCAAAGAAAAAAAAGGAAAAAAAAGAAAAAAAAGAGTCAAATAAGAACCAAAATGGACTTTACACATTGTATCACATTCAGAAGTTAAGGTTGCCCATGTCTTTCACTTAATTCCTTAGTTAACTCTCACGAATAACTCATTAGGCTAGGTGTGTGGACCGATTACATTTATAGAGTCGACCCGTAGTATTACCGCGTCCCATGATCGACAAAATAAGTCCAACGAGTCGTGTAGCTAGAATGATTAATGCATCTTGTTCGGATTTTGTGGGTATATCCGCTGAAAACCCTCAGGAGACAACACTCCTCCTCCTTGGAGACAAGGAGGTTTAACGGCTTGTTGCACGTGCTAAGTGCAACCGTGATTCCTACGAAAGTGAGTTAGGATTTCTTGTTTTTCGCATGCTTTTCTCTTTCTTTGTTTTGCTCGGGACTAGCAAAAGTTAGGTGTGGGGGTATTTGATTGACATCATTTCATGCTCATATTTGTATCTTATATCCATTATCTTTCGCCTAAACAATGCTATGTTACGAGTTTTATGTTTAGTTTTCAGGAATAATTAGGTTTGAAGAGATGAAGCATAAAAAGACCCAAAAGCTGGGAAAAAGGACTGGATTGTGAGATCTGGGGACCAAGATACAAGGGAGAAGGACCTGATCGTAAGACAGAGGGACCTAAGAGTAAAACAGAATACTTCACACCATTATGGGGAGTATTTTAGCAATTGGATTCGGGTCAGAGCTCCAACAAACGAAGTAGATGCATCAAAGACCACCAAAAGCACAAAGAAAAGCCCAGAATAAAACTCAACTGGATCCGAACATTTTGGACCGCCAATTGGCGGTCTGGAACCGCCAATTGGCGGTCTGGATTAGTCCAGATCCGCCAAGATTTCTCCTGGACTTGTATTAATGTTCGTTTAGGCTATTTTTGGTGTTTGTTTAGTCCCACATCGGGGGATTGTCCCGGATTAGCTTTTTCCATGGATATAAATAGAACTCTTCACCTTCCATTGTAATCACTCCATATTTTAAGTGGCTATTCTTCCTACTAGAAGTGAGGCCTTGAAGCACACACTAAAGTAGGAGGATGCTACTTTTAATGTGAGTCATTTTATCAATAAAGTTTTGTGTTTCTTTCATTGTTTGTTTTATGCTTCTTTTATTGTTTATGCATGTTTTAGTTTAATCATCTTTTAATTCTAGATTAGTTTTAATATGCTTTCTTTCCATAGTTTAATAATTAGTGTAATGTTTAGTGAGTAGTTCCATCCCCTTTGGGGGGTGGAGTAGATGTACATACATGCATTAGAGAATGGGATGAATGCTTTAATTTCAATGTGTTGATTAAACATGAATGTATGCTTGCTTGTTTAGGATAGAATTTATAACTTGATGAGTTTTGCCAAAATGATTAGACACCTCTCATGCTTGTTTAGGTTCTGAAATAAACAACTTGCATATGTAAATGGTAATCAACCAAGTTGGTGAATAGATTGATAGGTTTTGCCATAACATTTAGACACTTCCTATGCTTGATAAACACCACCTTCATGTGCTTAAAGAATGTATTCTACACCCACCTCTTTGCTTGTGTGCACTCACTCCACCCCTTAGGGGTTTTCCCATTTCTGTATTCCAGCATTCTTCCTTTGTTCTTAGTTTAGTTGTTATTTCATTGTTTGTTTCTCTCGTTCGCATTTCACACTACTTAGCGTAGTGTAGTGTTGAGTAGCTTAATCAATCTTTCTCCCCCAATCTTTGCCACTTGATTTCTGATAAACAAGAGCGAGCTCACCTCCCTGAGGACGACCCGTACTTGCCACCGCTTCATCGCGGCCGTGCACTTGCAGTTTAATTTAAAACGTTCAACATAAGTCTCATATCAAAGGACCAAAGACACAGTAAAACATTAATGACACAGAAAACACAATTCTATAATGTTTTACTCATTAGGTCTATTTAGTATACAAAAGTAATATTTTCCTCTTTTGTGTACCCGTGTTGTCACTCACTTGTGGAGCTACAATGATCTATGACCAACACGACAATCTTAACTCGGTAATTAATGTCTCATGTTAATTACCATGATTGTGAATATCTTTTGTTTTATGTAAACCAATATTATTTAGAGCTCTACGGTTAAGGACCAAGAGTCTCTTCCTTAACACTTCTAAAAGACGAATAACATAAGCAAGGAACAAAATGATTTCTCATTCAATTCATAATAATTGACATTTAAAAGTAAAACTTTTAGAACACATTCCCTTCACTTACCGTTCATGCATGACAACCATGTTTGGAACAACCATATGTAATTTTCAGTGGTCTCAAAAGACAACAAAGTGCAACCGAGCAAAACTTACTCGAAATGGTGATTAACTCCTACAAATGGGGCGAAGGGCATGTCGTATTTGTTTGTAATGTAGGTGGTGTCGAAACATATTGTGTCTCCAAAATATGAATATGCAGCTCTAGAACGACAGTCAACCCAAAACATGTACCGTAGTCTTCCTTCGTCATCCATATCTATTACATAGAAAAACATGGAATCAATCTTCTGCATCCTAATGAAATAGTTCTGAAGAGCTTGTGCATCACCAGGTCCCATCTTCAAATTTCTGACTTCATTTATAACGTTCCTACACACAGAAACCACTAAGACCAGGCGCAAAATGTTGAACTTCAATTATGTTAGGCAGAAATAACACAAACCTTAAATCCCTTTCGTTGAAAGTCAATTTGTCATGACCTCCAGCCTCGACCACAAAATATTACATGGTCTTAGCAGTCGATATCCCAGCAGTATCATTGCACGATATGCGTGTTTTGGCGGCCTCAGGGACGATTCGTTTTTGTCTGAGAAAACTCATTTGCTCTTATTCAAGCATGGCGCGGTTATGTTTAAGATCCACAAAGTTAATGTGGTAACCCCTTGCTGGGTTTTCGGAGACCCTTATCCGAGCAGTGCACTGGACTCTACTAGATAACTTAGGTTTCAATTTCCCTTGCCCTTGGTTTGTTGGTGTCGTGCCCTCCTTGGAGCAAGTCAGCGTGGCCCGTATAACAACACCACAATCGTAATGAGATTGTCTTGTCTTAACACAAAAACCACAAGAATCAGCATAGGACACATAAAATGTTTTAGCTTCTTCGAAAGAAGGAAAAAACATCTCCTCCTTAGGAATGTTTGTCGGCTGCTCCACTTGGGAAGACACATTAACGATTTCCATTGGAGTACAGAGGAAGGGCCACAGAAGAGAAGAGAAGAAAAAGGAAGACGCATCTTGAGATGAAGATGAAAAGTCTTCTGCACTGTAGGAACGCCAAAATGAGGAAGGAATAGAGTGATTTGAGACGCATTAATGAGGGATGGAGAGATGGAGTGATTGCTCAGGACATTTGTACGGGCAACCAAAGAATTGAGGGATAAAATAAAAAAGAAACTCTTTTCTCTGCTGACATGAAGAGTGTCAACTAAGCCGCGTCCTCAAGTAGCGTCCTCAAGAGCGGTCGTGTATCATTTTCCTAAATTGATATCATGCACGTTTTCATTATCAAATAATAACATAGTTTTGATATTCGAGCATGAGCTACTACTCAAAGAAGGTAAATCAGGAGAGCAAGGCAGATGACTTAAATCCATGTATTAAAAAATGTTGACGGAATATATCCAAATGGTCTAAATGTTAGTCAGATAAGTGACACTACTACAAAAAAGACCATAGACGTCGGATGTTAGGGTATATACACGTCGGATATTAACATCCTCCCATCCGACGTGTATGCGCACGACGTCTATTCTTAGACGTCGGACGTATAGACATCCGACGTCTATTGTCCAAGGAATAGACGTCGGATGTCTATGAATATCCGACGTCTATACATACAAGCATAGACGTCGGATATTCAAGACATCCGACGTCTATTCCTAAACATTGACAAAAAAACATCCTGCACAAACACAAACATACAAGCATATATAGACAATCATTCATTACACATTAAATTGGGGTTATTATATTAAGGCATAAATTGTATACATAAATATACATGTGAACTTGTTACAAAGAAATATACAGCACAATTAATTTACAAAAAAATGATAGTGACATGAGAAATTCAAGATAAACATAAGTCTTCAGTTGCCACGTCGAGAATTTCCTCCATGTATCTCATCACGTAGTGGGTGCTGAAAGGAAAGGAAAAAGAAAAAGTTGTTAGTTAGTGTATTAATTAGGATTTTAGCTAGGTAAGGAGGAGACACCTTGAGGAGTTTGTTGACAATTTTGCAGACCAAAGTCTTGGGGAAACCAAACAGACGCATGGCGTCGACAGCAACATCAATCCTCTTTAAATCTACTTGCAGACAGAGGAAGGTAGGTTTAAAGAGGATTGACGCCACCGTCGACAGCGACATAAATCCTCTTTAAATCTGCTTGCAGACAGAGGACTATAATTTTAACATGAAAAAAATATGTTAAACAGAAAATATCATGAATGTAAGGTGTATCATCTACCATCTACTATTTTTTCATATACACTAACATCAACCAAAACTAAAGGGTCGATCGCAATCCACTAATGGATCTAAAGTTAAAGTTTAAAATGAAATGCAAATCAAAATCTACACTAACAATCAACCAAAAAAATTAAGAGGTCGAGAGATTAGGGGTTGAGAGATTCAACCAATCTCCGGAGATGCGGAAGAGAACAAAATAGAGAAGATCGAAGATGGTTGTAGTGGCGGAGGAGATCGCGGGATGGATCGGAGAAATCAGACGGGATGAATCGAGGAATCAGATCGGAGGAATCACAGGCGGCTAGGGTTTCGTATTTTCTGTCTGGAAAGAGTTAAAGAAAACGCAACTGTCTGATTCCTTTTAAAGACCAATAGACGTTGGATATTGTATACCTCCGACGTCTATTCCCTGTCATGAACAAATAGACGTCGGCTTCTGTGAAGTCCGACGTCTATTCCCCGACGTCTATTGAGTATAGACGTCGGTGTCTAACAGCCGACGTCTATTCCCCGACGTCTATTGAGTATACACGTCGGAGGTATAGACGACCGACGTCTATTTGATCTTCTCTATATTAGACGTCGGCCTTTGTAACAACCGACGTCTATTAGGCGACGAGTATTCCCAATTCTGCAATAGTGTGATAACTCACATTTTTGATAATCGAACGTGAATTTGGGTTACTTGAATAATTTGACATGACAATCACTGAGTTTAAGAAGATAGAATACAAACAGGGGAATCACTCATTTGAGATGAGCAAATGACGTCCACTTTTGCATGGATCATGCACAGCAAAACAATATTAAAAAAATGTTTAAATGGTAGTATGTTACAAGAAAGAAAACATTGAAAAATGATGTATAGTAACTAAAAGAGACTTAATCACGTGACTTTATAAATCACCCTCTTGAAGTAAAATGAGTTTCAAGAAAAATATAAAAAAGGGACTCCACTAGGAACACCAAAAAAGAGACGCTTGTTTAACATGAGTTTTTTGTTCTTTTGGTGTTATATATTTGGTGTTGTGAAGACCTCTCAAGAATTCATGGTGGAATTCTGCACCTTACAACTTCGTATAGAAGAATGCATCATCGTGTCATACTCATATCATTCATTTGTACAGGAAATTAAATAAATGTGAATAACTAGCCAGAAAGTAGATAGGTGTAACATTTTCTTTCATTTCATTAAATAGAAGGAATAAATATGAAATACAAGAGTTGACATATTTATGCATTGCACAAATGGAAGATACATAAGCATCCTTTTGCAAAAACTAAAATTGTTGTTATATTAACAATTTCAGATATATTTTATTAATAGGATTTTTATATTTCGATATATTAGGGACGAGGATTTATCGACTCGTGCTTTGATCGATTCGATAATGATCTCTCTTTTGTTGCGATATATCATCACAATATGGTCAGTTCAGCCTCGTAACCTAGAAGGGTTTTGTATATGTTTAGGTTCTTCAAATTTATGATGAATACACCGCGTTAATTTATCAACGATAATTCTGATATTAGAATATCGTACAAACGGTTAGTTTAGCCTCATAACCTAGGAGGTGTTATATATGATTTGATTTAGACAATTATTCATATATCATAATGTTTTGGTCAGTTTAGCCTCATAACCCGGAGGGGTTTTGTATATATGTTTTGGTGCTTCAACTTTATCATGAGGACAACCCAATATCAGTGAGCTTAACCTCATCACAAGGAGGAGTTATATATGTTCGATTTGTCGACGATAATTCTTATATTAGAATATCGTACAAACGGTTAGTTTAAACTCATAACCTAGGAGGTATTTTGTATATATGGGGTATTGTTTCGTATTATAGGAGACATCGTAAACATTTTATTCCCCTGTTTGGAACAACATTGTGTATATGCTTTGTTTGAGTATGACGGCTTTAGTTTATCTCATTACTAAATATCGCTAAGGGTTAGATTAGTTTAGCCTCGTAACCTAGGAGGTGATATTTATGTGTATTTGACTGGTTTGGATAATTATTATTTTTGATATAGATATTATAATGTTTTGGTCAGTTTAACCTCGTAACCCGGAGGGTTTTTGTATGTATGTATTTTTCTTTGTTTATTTGATTTGTTAAATGAATACTCCATCGCCTGTAAGAGAGAGGGAACCTAAGATCAAGCTTGGCGTGCATCTCCACTTATGACTAAGGTAGTCCATATTTTAGTTTCTGATCACTCCAACGATAAGAGAGAGGGAACCCAAGATCCAGCTTGGCGTGCATCCTCTCTTATCATTAAAGGAGTCAGTATTTAGGTTTTTATGTTTGTTTTCGATTTTTAGGTTGGTTGACATATTTTACAACTTTGAAGATTTATTTTGCAATTTATCCACCACGAGAGGTGGATCTATGATTTTGTCCATTTAGGTGGACTATTTGTATTTTAGGATTGATATTTTAATTTGTTGGTACAAATTATATATTGTTGCAATTTATTCACATTTAGGGGTGGATTTGTAGTTTTGTCCATTTAAGGGATTTTTTTGTATTTTAAGATTAATTCGCAAATCAATCGGTACAACTCATGTATTGTTGTAATTTATCTGACCTTTCGGGTGCATTTGAAAGATTTTTCAGCACACGAGTTGTTCCACAACTTAGATGTCAACTCTCTTATCCATGTGTAATTTTTGTAATGTGAAGGAGATGTACGTATATAAACTTCCCCCCGTTACTTAGTGAACAAATGTATTCATATTTACCGTGGTTTCCCTTATCACATTTCCTGGGGGAAGCTATGCAAAAGTCTCATTTATGCATGCACGTTGGTGGAGTTTTGCCCATCTTGCATCCTTGGAATTTCTTGTCAGAGACTGAGTAATTCTTATTAATTCATAAGTGAATTGCTCTTGACGGCATAAGGATTACATTGAATGATCACCAATCCTTTTCATAATCGAATCAACGTCGCAGTGATTCATTGGTACGAATGATCTTTTGTTTTAAATAGAGTTTCTTTCTCTCCTTTTCTTTTGTAATTTAAACTGCAAGTTGCATTCAATATCATCGCAAGTGATGCAATATCACCACCGCCAAGGCATGCACTTATGATATTCTATTTCATTTTTTTTTTGAAGATTATAGTTGCCTTTTAAAATAATGCTATATTTCCACGCATCATTCTCTTGTTGTGGTCATGAGGTGTTTGATTTCACTAGAAGCATATGTTAGACCCTAACCCTTGCTTACTGTTCTTAATTGTGTTTAGGAGAGGATTAGTGATGGATTGAGATGGACGGCTGAGATCGAGTCGGAGAAAAGTATATAAAGGTTGGTTTTACTCTCTCTCCTCACTCTCTCTCTCACGTTCTCTCCTCTCTCACTCACTCTCTCTCTCTAGACGCGTATCTCTCTCCATCAGAGTTTCGTCGGCATTTGTGGAGGCGAGGGGGCTGTTGGAGACGCCGGAAGTGCGGGGATCGTCGTTGTGTTCGCCGGAGTTCGAGTTCATCGTGGAAAAGCTCGCCGTCGTTTCTTCAAAGGCTTCTTCAAACCTTAAGGTATGTCAAACTTGCTTTCAAGCTCACCTAGTGTTAGTGTGGGAGTGGGAGCGGTCGACGGTAGGCCGTTTCGGGCTCGTCGGACCTGCACAGCCGTTTCTGAACTATAAACGGTCAACCGGTGTTTTGGTTCGGTCGACCGGTTATAGTGTATTTTGGGCGAATCCCTCGCACCGGTCGAACGATGCCCTTTTGGGCGGTCGACCGGTTATGCAATTTTTAGTGAGAGAAAACGTCCTGTGTATTTTCGGTCGAACGGGACCCCTTTGCCGGTCGACCGAAAGTACTGTTGTAGGTCGGTTGGGGCGTTGACCATCTAAACGGTCGACCGCCTGTTTGACTCGTTCGACCGACGTTTAAGTTAACTTAATGGCCGGTCGACCGGAAGTGTGGTTTCGGTCGACCGTGATGTGAGGACTCTGGGTGAGTTCTACTGGTGGTTTTCGGTCGACCGATAGGGTTCGGTTGTTCGACCGTCTTACTGTTGATTGTGAAAATGGATTTCTACTGGTGCTTTTCGGTCGACCGGGACCCCTTTGTCGGTCGACCGTTTGGCGGGTTTTTCGGTTGGGCCAGTTCTCTGGGTGAGGATCGGTCGACCGGAAGCCATGTTTTGTTCGACCGTTTTACACTGTTTTTGTGTGTGTGTGTTGCTATTGATTGGCTAGAAGACAACGGGTCTCCGGCCCTTTTGGGGAGACGGCACAGACATTCTGGCCCTATAGCGATTAGTGGTGACACGGGTTGTGATTTGTGGCCGTGGCTCCGGCGAATGAGGCAAAGCCGTGGCTCCGGCGAATGAGGCAAAGCCGTGGCTCCGGCGAATGATGCAAAACCGTGGCTACATTGCATCATATGTCTTTCATTTAGATTACTTTTACATCAATAAATGCTACTAAGGTATGTGTTTAGTCTTATTTACAGAATACAGGGACCTGAATGCAATTTACCCACATCCCGAGCATAAACGCGTACAAAAGATTCATTTCTATCATAAAGACCAAGTTCAAGATTATCGGGTTACAAATGGAAATGTATCCAAGCATAAAAGCATTCAAGTCCTAATTGCAAAAAGAACAAGGACATAAGCACAAAAGTAACCAGGGACTTAACTGCAAAACGTCAAGGACCTAATTGCAAATCACGAGTAGCTTTTATTCTCTTGGAGAAAATATATAGAAAAATCAATGTATATCTCCAAATATGTGAAGGAATTAATCCGGAGTTCAAAAGAATGGAAAGAATCAATCCAGACGCGCAAAGAAGGATCAAATCATACCATAAACTACCAGCAAAAATCCGGATTAAATCAGAGAAGATTGTGCGGCGAAATCGCCGCATATCACATACATTGTGCGGCGGAAACGCCGCCCCCTCAGCGATCTGTGTGCTCCAATTTTGTCCAGTCGTGTCTGGACACGTGTACTTTCCAATATTATACCTAGATCCCTTGTAGCAACTATAAATAGACCCAAGAACGATGTTAGAAGGGTCCTTAGTCCTTAGTCTTTGGTGTTAGTTTTTATTCTTAATCTTAGTTTTGTATTCCTCTTTTCATTAATAAAATTCTGTCTTTTATTTCTTACTTTTAGTTTTCTTTTGTAATGTCTCAAGGACCCCTTCTTCCTCCCTCTATGAGTTTCTAACTCCTTCCAAAGGGTGGAGGTGACGGATTTAGGGTGAAGAGAAGACGAGTAAATGTTATTATTTTAAGTTCGTATTAGTCTATTTTGATTACTTGAGTTTATGTTAAATCATTTATCATGTAATGCTTCATAACTAATATGATT
Source organism: Triglochin maritima (assembly GCA_963682175.1). NCBI lineage: Eukaryota > Viridiplantae > Streptophyta > Magnoliopsida > Alismatales > Juncaginaceae > Triglochin > Triglochin maritima. The sequence goes on from OY821785.1 coordinate 12,355,268, forward strand.
TATTATAAGTTTCTGAATTCTCTAATCTAAACCTTAAATCTAATCCTCCACCCAACGGAATTCACTTCTTTGTTCTTGCTTTAGTTTTAATTGTTTTTGTTTCTTGCTTTAAATAACTAAAACCCAAAAATCTCAAAACCCATATATTTCTTCTCTCCTTCTTTCCCCCAATCGAAATCACGAAAATAACAAATCTCTCCCTCCTTGTGTTCGACCCGTATTTGCCACGTCTTCATTGACACCGTGCACTTGCGGTATAAATAAAATTCTCATCAAGTTTTTGGCGCCGTTGCCGGGGAGGCGACGCAGATTTTGTGTTTTTGTGTTTTCGATTTTATCCTGTCTACCTTGGGCGCGAGCTAAGTATTTGAATTTGTGTAGCAGGAGACAACAGAGCGTGCGGCGAAATCCGGGAGCATTCTGAGACACTTGGGTGGCGGAATCGCCGCATCTACAAGGTGGCTTGCGGCGGAATCGCCGCACCAGTGTGGGTTCTGGTCTTCAAATTTCTGGGGCATCGTCGGCATCTCTGGGTGGTCGCATTAAGCTACTGGAATCTTCGAGAGCGGGCGGCGAACCCGACTGAGCATTGCGGAGGTAACTTTTCTTGCCTTTCTCGTAAAATCTGAATTGTTGAAAAGTTTCCTTTCGTAGAATTGCATGTGTTAGGGTTTACAATTCCATATTTGGCAATAATTCAACTCGGACCTAAAATTGGCAAAATTAGAAAGACCTTAGTGCATGCATCATATAATGTTTTGCTTGCATTATTCTTGCTAAATTCTTGCAAATTATTTTTTATTGTTGAAGAGTGCTGGAGGCAAGGTACGTATCGCGGTTTTAACGATTGCATTTAAGCATATACTTTAGTTTGCATACAACCTTGAAATTGCCCCCATTAAAAAGACCATTGTTTGACTATCTTTGCTAGATCTAAGTTAAACTACTTTAAGGGCAACTCCGTAGGCAAAGATACGGTGGGGATTTCATCACCCTCCCGTGGCCCACAAACCACAATCCTAAAGTGTCACCTAAGCCTAAATTTAAAATCAATTAGACATTGGCCCCTAAGGACTCGGACTCAATTAAGGAGGAGATTGGTTTGACTTCCTATGACCTGAAGCTAATTGAATTCAATTTGGTGTCTAGAAAGTGTTTTTGTGTTGACGAAAGTCTTCCAAGCGATGTGGTTGTCTAATTGGCACCGACTCTGTCGGAAGCGCCCCCACTAGCTATACACTGACTGGCCAACTTGGTTTGATTGGTGAGGGAGGTGAATCAAGCAAATCAATTTGACTCAACCAGTTAGGAGTCGTCTAGATTTAAGTGACGCTAGGTCTAGGATTGTTTGAACCGTGCTTGTTCAGGAAATTTCTGGCCAACCCTTGAATTTACCTTTAGAGTTAAGTTTCCCTTCTCGTCTGAGTCTTCTTTCCCTTCTCATCTTTACCTTTCTATTGTTTGTTTCCATTTTCATAAATAAAAAAAAAAGGTAATTGATTTTTGAAATTGAATTTGAAATTTAAATTTCAAACTCAAATTCAAAAATTGATTCAACCCGGTGCACTCAGATTTGGATTCGGGACTTGAGTAATCGACTCTCACGAGTTCATCTAGATTCCAGTCTAGAGCTTAACCCCAATCCATCTGTTGCACCACCTCACCCAGATCTAATGGGTGAGAATGTTGTGAACCCGCCTATGACTCTGAGGGATCGGTGCTACCCAACGATGGCTGCTCAGCCATCGTGCATCGTCATGCCCACCATACCGGGTCGCGATTTCGAACTTAAGGCACAATACATGAGTATGCTGCCTAAGTTCACCTCTAGGGAAGATCCATATCTCTTCCTTAGAGAATTTGAGGAAATCTGCTCTCTTATGCAATACCAGCATATCCCTGAGGAGGCAGTGCGTCTGAAATTCGTGCCTCTAGCACTGAAGGACGACGCTAAGAAATGACTATATAGTCTAGCCGAAAGATCTATTAGGAGTTGGGCTGAGTTTGTTCAAGTGTTTCTAAAAAAATATTTCCCCAACCATAAGACTATGAAGACTAGGAATGAAATTGTTGCATTCGTTCAGTCTGAGAGCGAGCCGTTCTATTCCTATCTTGAAAGATTTAAGAGTGTACTGACCCAATGCCCCCATCATGGAATTCCAAGATGGCAATTATGCCAAATTATTTATGAGGGATTGACACCCACATCTAGAGTTATAGTAGAATCCGTAAGCCAAAGGAACTTTATGTCGAAAAATGAAAATGATGCCTGGACTTTCCTTGAGGATTTAGCCGAAAACAGTATGCAATGGGACAATGCTAGAACACCGCTTAACCCAAGTATTGGATCTAGAATAGCAAGCCAACCCAAACCAGGTGTCTTAGCTGTAGATGCCAATATAGCGGCTGAAGCAAAACTAGCTACCCTTATGCGCAGAATGGAAAGTCTAGAGCTACAAGCCCAAACCCGAGTGAATCAAGCATCGTCTATCCCCTGCTCTAGATGTGGTCAGACTGGTCATGTAAAGGAGGATTGTGCGGAATGGGACCAAGTTAACGCCATGTATAACCATGCTAGAAATGACCCATACGCATCAACCTATAACTCGGGTTGGCGTAATAATTCCAATTTCGCATCAAACCAACAGGGTCAACCTCCTAGACAACAACCAAACCCGTATAACCAAAATAATACATCTTCTGGGTTTAGTAACAATAACGATCATGAGGTTAGGTTGACAAGCTTGGAAAATTTGATGAAAACTTTTATATAAACAACCAACCAGACCTTCCAACGGCTAGAGACACAAGTCAGCCAACTAGCACAAATAGTAGGTGAAAGAGAAAAGGGTCGGTTTCCAAGTCAACCTGAGGTGAACCCTAGATCTAATAATAATTCATATCAATCCTATCAAGCACCTTCAGGAAATAACAACCCTAGACCGGTTCAAATGGTTAATGAGGAAGGACCGTTCCAACAAATAAATGCAGTAGTATCATTACGGTCCGGAACACAAGTTGATAACAATGTGGTAAATCCTAGAGTGTCCAATCAATCTAGCCATCAAGCACCCACATATGACCTGACCATTGAACCTGACGTCCAATCTGAAACACCCAACCCACCTACTCAATCTGAACCCGTAGCTCAACCTGAACCTGAGCGAGTCTATGTCCCTAAAGCCCCATTTCCCAATAGACTCAAAAAGAATTCAAGTGCACAAATAGAGAAAATCTTGGAAGTATTTAAGCAAGTTAAGGTGAACATTCCACTCTTAGACATGATTCAACAAATACCTGCTTATGCTAAATTCTTAAAAGATTTGTGCACTAAAAAGAGAAAAACAAACGTACCAAAGAAGGCATTCTTAACTGCAAACATAAGTTCTATTTTGTCTAACACATCTCCTATAAAATATAAGGATCCTGGATGTCCCACAATTTCATGTGCAATAGGAGATACTTCTATCAACAAAGCCCTTCTAGACCTTGGTGCTAGTGTTAACCTACTCCCGTACTCTGTCTACGAGCAACTCAACCTTGGTCCATTAAAACCCTCTAAGACAACCCTTCAATTTGCTGATTGCTCTACTAAGAAACCAAGAGGTATAGTCGAGGACGTTTTGATCAAGGTGGGTGACTTCATTTACCCAGTGGATTTTGTCGTACTAGATACCGCACCTGTTGTAGATCCTAAGAGACAAATCCCTGTAATACTAGGCAGACCCTTTTTAGCCACTTCTGAAGCATTGATAAACTGTCGAAATGGGCTCATGCAGTTATCTTTTGGGAACTTAAAAGCTGAATTTAATATCTTTCATATTGATAGTGAGCCAGAAATAACATGCAATCAAAGTGACGTTGTGATGAAATCACGAATCTATAATATTTCTGAATCATCACAAAATCAAAAAGGAAGTAAGAAAAAGGGGAGAAATTCATCTACACACCCACCATCACTCGAGCAAATAAGAGAACCAATTAATGTGAGGGGTGTGGAACCTGTGACTCAGAACTCTCATTGCAACATGGGGAACAATTCAACTGGATACATGCACCAATATGGTGTCATTCAATCCAGTTCTGACTATGGTTGACTTTGAGCAAATTCCATCCGTCCACCGCAGTTCATCAAGGTAATAAGTGCATTTGCTTTATATTTGCATACATTGAGGACAATGCATGATTTAGGTGTGGGGGGGTGTTTATGTATATATTTATCTATATATTCTGTCTTTTATTTAAAAATAAAAAAAATAAAAAAAATAAAAAAAATTATGTTTCATGACTTAGCTTAAGATTGAACTGCTAAAACCCGTGTACAAATTGCATTGAGTTTTTGTTCCTTATTATATAATTCTGCTTGTAGAAATTGTGACATAAATCTAAGTTCCAAAGAAATAACTCATTGCCTTTTAAGACATGTATGCACTTAAATCGGATGAATCAAATCTTTGAAGTGGTTGATAAAAAGCAGAGGTTGAGGAAAATATACCGGGAAGTGTGGACTTCTAATAGCAATTAAGCCTTGAGGAAAATAAAAATAAAAATAAAGGAATAAAGTGAAGAAAACACATTTTGCAAAATGATTACAAAAGCCCATGCCTTTGAGTCACTGGTCCGTAGGGGTATCTTGAAACCCGGTAACTTGAGTCTACCAGCTCGGGATTATCGACCAAACTCGCTACACGAATGCAAAAGGGTAAAAGTGTCAAAAAGCAAATGTGTTGAATCACAGAAGAAAAGAAAAGAAAAAAAATAATAATACTCAAGGCCCAAAGCTAAAAGAATGATTCATGTCATGGTTGATCCGAATGATACTTCACCACCAGAGGAGGCGTGCAAAATAATTCAAGTGATAAACATGTGTAGAAGGGTTAGTGGTGTGAATGTTGGCGGAATAAAGACCAAGTCATATTTTTAATGAGTTAGATTCATATAATGAGCATACAAGAATTCTAAGTGAGATGTATAAGGTTAAGGTGGAGATATTAAGAGCTATTAATGGAATGTTGATTTAAGACTTTGTGGGTGTGTCAACTGAAAACCCTCACGAGACAAAACTCGTCCTCTAAGGAAACTTTGAGGTTTAAAGGCTTGTTGCACATGCTAAGTGCAACCGTGATTCCTACGAAAGTGAGTTAGGATTTTCCTGTTTTTATTTTTCGTATCTTCTGTTTTGCTAGGGACTAGCAAAATCTAGGTGTGGGGGTATTTGATGCATTGCATACATTGCATCATATGTCTTTCATTTAGATTACTTTTACATCAATAAATGCTACTAAGGTATGTGTTTAGTCTTATTTACAGAATACAGGGACCTGAATGCAATTTACCCACATCCCGAGCATAAACGCGTACAAAAGATTCATTTCTATCATAAAGACCAAGTTCAAGATTATCGGGTTACAAATGGAAATGTATCCAAGCATAAAAGCATTCAAGTCCTAATTGCAAAAAGAACAAGGACATAAGCACAAAAGTAACCAGGGACTTAACTGCAAAAAGTCAAGGACCTAATTGCAAATCACGAGTAGCTTTTATTCTCTTGGAGAAAATATATAGAAAAATCAATGTATATCTCCAAATATGTGAAGGAATTAATCCGGAGTTCAAAAGAATGGAAAGAATCAATCCAGACGCGCAAAGAAGGATCAAATCATACCATAAACTACCAGCAAAAATCCGGATTAAATCAGAGAAGATTGTGCGGCGAAATCGCCGCATATCACATACATTGTGCGGCGGAAACGCCGCCCCCTCAGCGATCTGTGTGCTCCAATTTTGTCCAGTCGTGTCTGGACACGTGTACTTTCCAATATTATACCTAGATCCCTTGTAGCAACTATAAATAGACCCAAGAACGATGTTAGAAGGGTCATTAGTCCTTAGTCTTTGGTGTTAGTTTTTATTCTTAATCTTAGTTTTGTATTCCTCTTTTCATTAATAAAATTCTGTCTTTTATTTCTTACTTTTAGTTTTCTTTTGTAATGTCTCAAGGACCCCTTCTTCCTCCCTCTATGAGTTTCTAACTCCTTCCAAAGGGTGGAGGTGACGGATTTAGGGTGAAGAGAAGACGAGTAAATGTTATTATTTTAAGTTCGTATTAGTCTATTTTGATTACTTGAGTTTATGTTAAATCATTTGTCATGTAATGCTTCATAACTAATATGATTTATTATAAGTTTCTGAATTCTCTAATCTAAACCTTAAAGCTAATCCTCCACCCAACGGAATTCACTTCTTTGTTCTTGCTTCAGTTTTAATTGTTTTTGTTTCTTGCTTTAAATAACTAAAACCCAAAAATCTCAAAACCCATATATTTCTTCTCTCCTTCTTTCCCCCAATCGAAATCACGAAAATAACAAATCTCTCCCTCCTTGTGTTCGACCCGTATTTGCCACGTCTTCATTGACACCGTGCACTTGCGGTATAAATAAAATTCTCATCATTTGGCATACTGGGTTTCCTCCTGGAAACTCAGGCATTCATTGTCTGCTTTCAGGCCGAGAGCGACGTTAGGTGGGTGGTGTCGGCGGAGGGAGCACTCGAGACCTGATCCTACTTCCCTACATTTTGAGGTGGTTGTGATTACTCGTGTATATTCTCTGTATATGATCTTTTGATGTAATCACATTCTTTTGTAAACTCGTTCACATATATATATTATATGTTGGTGCACCAGTGTTTGTATTTCTTTCGTAATGTCCTCGTTGATTGTATGATTTAAATTTGAAATTTTCCGCTGTGTTTGAGGACGTTACAACTTGGTATCAGAGCGGTCAGTTTCAGTGTCTTCGTCCAATGGAACCACCCTTAGAGTTGTGTCAATCATACATGCATTGTTCTCATTCATGTTTTGTGTCTCCTGTGTAGATGGCTCCGAGGCGTGTGAGACCTTCTCCCTGAGACCGTAGCACCAGTGATGAGGTGGGTGAGGGGAGTAGAGGTGAGGAGCTGAGGACGCTCCAGGGCACGCTGGGTAGATTGGGCGAGATTCTCGAACGCCAATCCGCCCAGACTGATCAGGGAGGAGCAGGCGCAGTGTTGGATCGGTTTATGCGTCAGCATCCCCCATCCTTCGATGGTAGCGGCGACCCTGAGGCAGCAGAGGACTGGGTCTTTAAGATCTAGAAGATATTTCGGGCGATTGGGTGTCCTCCTGAGAGGAAGGTGTATCTGGCCACTTACGTGTTGGACGGCGGCGTAGCCAACTGGTGGAGATCCACTTCTGCTGTCGTGTTCGAGGACAGTGAGGAGTTGAGCTGGGAGGAGTTCCTGGTGGAGTTCAACCAGCACTACTTTCCGCAGCACGCCCGCGACAGGAAGAGAGAGGAGTTCCTGGCTTTAGAGCAGAGGGACATGACTCTGGCTGCCTACATCAGCAAATTTCACGCTTTGGAGCGATACTGTCCAGAGATTTATGTGACGCAGGAGCAGAGGGATCGGAGGTTTGTGCGCGGTCTGAGGCCGCAGTTCAGGGCCCGTGTTACCACGAGCATGCCACAGACGTTAGCAGACGCTGTGAAGTTCGCGACCATCATGGATCAGGATAGCCAGGACATTGAGGAGGCTAGGAGGTCGCAGGTGAAGACCGGAGTGCGTCCGGGGAGTCAGTTGTCAGGGAATCCGGGCAAGAGGCCTCGGATTGACGGAGTTGGACCACCGCAGGCTGGGCAGTGCAGGCAGTGTGGTGGAGTTCATCCGGGACGCGGTTGCGGGCCCCGTTCTGGCGCGTGTCATGGTTGTGGCCAGCTGGGTCACTTTGTTCGTTCTTGCCCGAGTAGGCCGGGTGGGCCTATTGTTCGGCCGGGATCATCCACAGCTGGTGGAGCTGGACCGAGTCGTTCTGCAGCACCACCCCAGCAGGGGAAGAGAGCAGGTCGCGTATTCACTATCCAGGCGGAGGAGGCTAGGGATGCGAGCACGGTGGTGGAAGGTACGCTACTTGTTGCAGATTCGGTAGCTAGGGTGTTGTTTGACTCTGGGGCCACACACTCGTTTATCTCTGAGCAGTTTGCGAGCGTGTTGGGTCGTAACCCTGCGATGTTGACTGCCACTTTGGAAGTCAGCACACCCCTGGGTTTGGTGGGCACTGTGGGGAGATTTCTTCCCGGCGCCACGATTGCTTCGGGAGACCAGGAATTTCCGGCTGACCTGGTCTTGCTACCGATGGTGGACTTCGATGTTATACTCGGGATGGATTGGTTGTCCCAGTACGACGTCCGAGTCTTGTGCCGTGATAAGAAGATTTTGATTCCGAGGCGAGGTTTGCCTGATCTTCTGATCAGAGGATTGAAGGACCGCGGGAGTCGGTTGATTGTTTCTTCGGTTAGAGCTCGGAAGTTGATTCAGCAGGGTTGCAGGGCTTTTGTGGCCACCTTGGTAGTTCCAGACCCAGAGATGAGGAGGCTGGAGGACATCGAGATTGTTCAGGACTTTCCCGAGGTGTTTGCTGATGATGTCTCCGGCCTACCACCTCACAGAGAGATAGAGTTCGGCACTGATTTGGTAGCTGGGGCTACACCGCAGTCGAAGGCTCCGTACAGGATGGCGCCTGCAGAGTTGTCGGAGCTGAAGAAGCAGTTACAGGTTCTGATGGATACTGGGTTTATCCGACCCAGTGTCTCACCGTGGGGTGCGCCGATTCTTTTTGTGAAGAAGAAGGACGGCTCGTTGCGGATGTGCATAGATTACCGGATGCTGAATAAGGTTACTGTGAGGAATCAGTATCCTTTGCCCAGGATCGATGACCTGTTTGACCAGTTGCAGTCAGCGAAGGTGTTCTCGAAGATTGATCTGCGATCCGGGTACCATCAGTTGAGGATCAGAGAGGCAGATGTCCAGAAGACAGCTTTTCGGACGAGGTACGGGCACTTTGAGTTTCTGGTGATGCCGTTCGGGTTGACGAACGCGCCTGCAGCATTTATGGATCTGATGAATAGGACTTTCAGTCAGTATCTCGACCGTTTCGTGATTGTCTTCGTGGACGATATTTTAGTCTATTCACCAGATATGGATCAGCACCGGGAACATCTGAGGATTGTACTTGGCATTCTGAGAGATCAGCAGCTGTATGCCAAGTTTTCGAAGTGCGAGTTCTGGCTTCACAGTGTTGCATTTTTGGGGCACATCGTGTCAGGAGCTGGGATATCAGTGGATCCAGCGAAGGTCGAGGCAGTGACGCAGTGGAGAGCCCCGACGAGTGTGACTGAGATTAGGAGTTTTGTTGGATTGGCGGGTTACTACCGCCGGTTCATCAAAGACTTCTCGAGACTTGCTTCACCACTGACAGCGCTGACGAAGAAAGAAGTGAAGTTTGTTTGGTCCCAGAATTGCGAGGACAGTTTTCAGGAACTGAAGAGTCGGTTGACCACTGCTCCAGTTCTGACTCTTCCCAGTGGCAGCGGAGGTTATGTGATTTACAGCGACGCCTCAGGTGTTGGTTTGGGCTGTGTACTGATGCAGCACGCGCAGGTGGTTGCGTATGCTTCGAGGCAGTTGAAGGTGCACGAGAAGAATTACCCCACTCACGATCTAGAGTTGGCAGCCGTGGTTCATGCTCTGAAGATTTGGCGTCACTATTTGTATGGTGAGCGGTTCGAAGTCTTCACGGATCATCAGAGTCTGAAGTACCTGTTTTCACAGAAGGAGCTGAATATGAGGCAGCGCAGGTGGCTTGAGCTGATTAAGGATTTTTATTTCACCATCTCCTATCATCCGGGGAAGGCGAATTCAGTTGCAGACGCGCTGAGCAGGAAAGTGGAGGTGTCAGCTGCGAGTTTGTGTATTCAGGAGTGGAGGCTACTCGAGACATTGTCAGAGTGGAGGCCGTTCACCGAGAGCTCGGGGGGAGCAGTGATTGCGGGTCTTCGAGTGGAGCCGCAGACCGTCAGTCGAGTTGTCCAGGCTCAGCACAGGGATGAGGATTTGACTAGTCTGCTACAGTCAGCTGCCAGAGATGGGTCGGACTTCACTGTGGGAGTGGATGGAGGTCTGAGGTTCAGGAGTCGGATCTGGGTGCCGAAGGTCGATGCGCTGAGAGATGACATCATGGAGGAGGCACACCGAGCCAGATATTCCATTCACCCGGGGAGTACGAAGATGTATAAGGATCTGCAGCGGAACTTCTGGTGGCGAGGGATGAAGCGTGATGTGGCTGATGTTGTGGCTAGGTGTTTGGTTTGCCAGCAGGTGAAGATCGAGCACCAGAGACCAGCGGGACCGATGCAGAGTATAGAGCTACCTGAGTGGAAGTGGGAGCACGTGACGATGGATTTCGTCACCGGGTTGCCGAAGACGAGGAGCTCTCATGACGCGATTTGGGTTATAGTCGATCGACTGACCAAATCGGCACATTTTCTGGCCATCCGGACTACTCTACCTTTGGAGGGTCTTGCGAGATTGTATATTGAGGAGATCGTCAGACTGCATGGGGTGCCAGTGAGTATCATTTCAGATCGAGATCCGAGGTTCACTTCCAGATTCTGGGGGAGTTTGCAGCAGGCTCTGGGTACTCGTCTGAAGTTCAGTACATCATTTCACCCGCAGACAGACGGTCAGTCAGAGAGGACCATTCAGACGTTAGAGGACATGCTGAGAGCGTGCACTCTGGATTGGGCAGGGCACTGGGATGAGCACTTGCCGTTGATTGAGTTCGCCTACAACAACAGCTACCATGCGAGTATTGGGATGGCGCCGTACGAGGCCTTGTACGGGAGGCCGTGCAGATCACCAGTGTGCTGGAGTGAGGTAGGCGAGAGGCAGTTAGTCGGGCCTGAGATTATACAGGCGTATGCTGAAAAGGTTGATGTGATCAGGCAGCGACTAGCGACAGCTCAGAGCAGGCAGAAGAGCTACGCAGATCGGCGTAGGCGAGTATTGATTTTTGAGGTCGGCGATCATGTCTTTCTGAAGATCTCACCGTCGCGTGGGGTCATGAGATTCGGGAAGAAGGGGAAGCTCAGTCCGAGGTACATTGGGGCGTTCGAGATTTTGGACCGAGTTGGAGAGGTCGCCTACCGGATTGCGTTGCCGCCACAGTTTTCTGGTCTTCATAACGTCTTCCACGTTTCGATGCTGAGGAAGTACGTGTCAGATCCTTCTCACGTGATTCAGATTGAGGTTCCAGAGATCCAGCAGGATTTGTCTCTTGAGGAGAGGCCGGTAGAGATTGTGGATCGGATGGATCACCAGCTCAGGAGGAGGACGATTCCTATGGTTAAGGTCAGGTGGCAGCATCACTCTGAGCGAGAGGCTACTTGGGAGGTTGAGGCGGAAGTCCGGAAGTCGTATCCGGAGCTGTTTGGTAAGCACTGGATTTAATTTCGTGGGCGAAATTCTTTTGAGGGTGGATTGTTAGACCCTAACCCTTGCTTACTGTTCTTAATTGTGTTTAGGAGAGGATTAGTGATGGATTGAGATGGACGGCTGAGATCGAGTCGGAGAAAAGTATATAAAGGTTGGTTTTACTCTCTCTCCTCACTCTCTCTCGCGTTCTCTCCTCTCTCACTCACTCTCTCTCTCTCTCTAGACGCGTCTCTCTCTCCATCAGAGTTTCGTCGGCATTTGTGGAGGCGAGGGGGCTGTTGGAGACGCCGGAAGTGCGGGGATCGTCGTTGTGTTCGCCGGAGTTCGAGTTCATCGTGGAAAAGCTCGCCGTCGTTTCTTCAAAGGCTTCTTCAAGCCTTAAGGTATGTCAAACTTGCTTTCAAGCTCACCTAGTGTTAGTGTGGGAGTGGGAGCGGTCGACGGTAGGCTGTTTCGGGCTCGTCGGACCTGCACAACCGTTTCTGAACTATAAACGGTCGACCGGTGTTTTGGTTCGGTCGACCGGTTATAGTGTATTTTGGGCGAATCCCTCGCACCGGTCGAACGATGCCCTTTTGGGCGGTCGACCGGTTATGCAATTTTTAGTGAGAGAAAACGTCCTGTGTATTTTCGGTCGAACGGGACCCCTTTGCCGGTCGACCGAAAGTACTGTTGTAGGTCGGTTGGGGCGTTGACCATCTAAACGGTCGACCGCCTGTTTGACTCGTTCGACCGACGTTTAAGTTAACTTAATGGCCGGTCGACCGGAAGTGTGGTTTCGGTCGACCGTGATGTGAGGACTCTGGGTGAGTTCTACTGGTGGTTTTCGGTCGACCGATAGGGTTCGGTTGTTCGACCGTCTTACTGTTGATTGCGAAAATGGATTTCTACTGGTGCTTTTCGGTCGACCGGGACCCCTTTGTCGGTCGACCGTTTGGCGGGTTTTTCGGTTGGGCCAGTTCTCTGGGTGAGGATCGGTCGACCGGAAGCCATGTTTTGTTCGACCGTTTTACACTGTTTTTGTGTGTGTGTGTGTGTGTTGCTATTGATTGGCTAGAAGGCAACGGGTCTCCGGCCCTTTTGGGGCGACGGCACAGACATTCCGGCCCTATAGCGATTAGTGGTGACACGGGTTGTGATTTGTGGTCGTGGCTCCGGCGAATGAGGCAAAGCCGTGGCTCCGGCGAATGATGCAAAACCGTGGCTCCGGTAACACTGAGGCAATGAGGGGGTTGTGTGGCCGTGTTTTGGACCGGCGGTGCCTTGTGTGCACGTGTGTTGGTGGGTTGGGGTGAGAGGACCCTTGAGACCCGTGTTGTTGGGCTATGGCCGGGAGAGAGGTCCCGGGAACTTAGCGGGTGTTTCTGTTGTGGTGTTTTATGTTTCCTTGCACATTTCATTTCTGTCCATATATGTGTTAGGGTTTGGCATACTGGGTTTCCTCCTGGAAACTCAGGCATTCATTGTCTGCTTTCAGGCCGAGAGCGACGTTAGGTGGGTGGCGTCGGCGGAGGGAGGACTCGAGACCTGATCCTGCTTCCCTACATTTTGAGGTGGTTGTGATTACTCGTGTATATTCTCTGTATATGATCTTTTGATGTAATCACATTCTTTTGTAAACTCGTTCACATATATATATTATATGTTGGTGCACCAGTGTTTGTATTTCTTTCGTAATGTCCTCGTTGATTGTATGATTTAAATTTGAAATTTTCCGCTGTGTTTGAGGACGTTACAGCATATGTATGATGGGATCCATATGGATCCCTACGTCGATCATATAAACTCATGTAATTTAACTTGATTATGTAAGATTACATTACATGAGATTTATCGCGTCTACGAGTACACATGATTTGTTTTATCAATACATGTTACACAAATTTTGTACTTGTTGCTTCTTTTGTTCAGAACACATTGAATCAACGTTACAACGTGATTCATTGGTTTGAAAAGTTTCCAAACAGAGGTTCTTTTGCAATTTAAATCGCAATGCTAGGTTACATTCAACGTGATCATGAGATTCATGACCGATAAAATATGTATCGCAAGATCTATGCACTTATAATAATTTTTTATTTAATTTTGGATTGGATTCGCTGAAATTAACAAGATCGTGATAAGATTTTGACAGCATTTTGATATAAGCGTTTATATCTTTCAGAATTTTTATAACCACCCGAATATCAATTATATCATATCATGATAATACATGTTTAATTTTTGCGACAAATTCGGCAGCCTTCCGGCGTTCCTTTTATTTTATTTGTTAAAATAGAAACGACCAAACCAGAGACCAATCCTTTTTAAATAGGATAGTGACCGGAATGACGTGTTTTTTCGAAGCCAACCGGATACCGTTACTTTCTAAATAGGACAGTCACCGGAATGACTTTTTTTTTGAAACCGAACGAGCCGAATCCTTAAAGGAGGTGGTCGTTTGGCAAATCGGACGACCATCCGGAGACCGTTCCTTTCTAAATAGGACAGTGACCGAATGATCGTGTTTTTTCCGAAGCCAACCGGAGACCAATCCTTTTTTAAATAGGACAGTGACCGAAATGACGTGTTTTTTTTATTTCTTTTATTTTTTAAGGTGAAACTATCACCGGCGCTAATGTTGCACCTTGCCGGAGTTGACGAAGTCGGAGTAGACGTTAAGTTGCTACGAGGACGCGGAGACGGAGTCGACAAAGTTGAAGTCGTTGTGGAGTTGCTACGAAGACAACGTTGTTGCCGGAGTCTGTGTTGCTGCAGGCTGGAGTGGCTGCGGAGTCGTCGTTGCCGAAGTTGACGGGGTTGATTGTGTACGGGGATTTTGTCTAATCCCTTTTTTCTTCTTCCTTACTTTGGTGCCTATTTTTTTTGTAAGAGTTGTGTGTATTTTGTGTTTGGGTTTTGGAGTCGTGTGTATGTGTGTTGTCTGTGTAACTTTTCTTCTTCTCAGTTTTGTGCCCGGCCAACTTTTCTATTTTCCATTAGTATTTATAGTAAACTTAATTGGGGGTTGCATGAGGAGTGGGGTGTTGGACGTGGGCATGGTTGTGTTGGACGTGGGCAATGTGGAGGTGCCACGTTGGTTTGGAAGAGAAGTGGGATGTGAGAATTGGGTTCCACGTATGCATGAGGAGAAGTTCCTTCACGTTGGGTATGCATTTTTTTATATATATTTATTTTTCTTCCTCAATGGCAGAATTTCATTTTCTCCTTTGAATATTATGAAATTTCACATTTATTCATGTTTTGACTATTTCCATGTCCAATTTAATAAGACAGATCAAGAAATTAATCACTAAAATGCTACATCAAATTTCACTTCAATAATTTCTTAATTTTCGTTTTGATGTTATTGCTCGGTCTACATCTCAATATAGTTCCAAATTGCACACATCACTAATTTTGGATGACAATTGGTTGACAATCATTGAAAATTTTATTTTGATTTGAGATGTATTTTTTTGTGTCAACAACACCCCAACCATTTCCGTTCAAGCAAAAAGCTTCTTATTTCTACTCCTTGGAGCTATGTTACAGGCAAGTAGCATCACCTAATATTTTAAATTCCATCCCTTTTTTAGCATACTATTTGTTACACGTGATAACACGTCAACTCTTTAATTAAATACCAGCAAATTCTACCTCCATTACATGAGGATAGACCACTTTCAGATTCACAACTACTACAAATTTTCGGTGGCCTTGATAGTTCCATTGACATCCTCCACAACCTCTGTTAAGTAATAAGATAACTCAGAACATGTATTCATCCATAAAGATAAACCAATTGCGGAAGCCACATGCTTTCAGTCATATCTCTATCATCTTACAACTCAACAGTTCAGTCCAGTCTACTCTAATCTACCTAAGTTACAACAAGATTATGCAGTATCGATGTCAGTGCAGTCGAGACGTTTCAGTCGGTGTAACATAAAAGACTAAACAGCTTAAAGCGAGAAGTCCTTCAGAAGCAGCTTCCCCTGAAAGATCACGAGAGTCTAAAGGACTAGTATGGCCTTGTGGCATCTGAAGATTTCTTGTACTCCGACATCTCGATTCTATATCGCTCCACATCCTTTATTCCCTTCTGCTGATAAATCTGCATGGTTGAGTGAAAACAAGAAACAACACATGAATCTGCATGTCTATAGAGACTCTTCGTTTAAAAACGATAAGTTTCTTCCTTTTGGAAGTGCATCAATACTAAAATATAGACATTAACATCCCATTGTAACCATTGAAATGAAAACATCCTATTTCTGCTTTTTTTCTCCGAAACTTTAAATCGTGAAATCCAGTTGCTTCATGGTTATTTTTTTGGCAGTGATAACAATTAATACTTGATTACACACCCTACCACATGAAATCTAAAGACATCAACCAAACAAGGCTGAAGTGGGATTTTCTTGTGAAAGTGAAGCGCTAGGCAACATCAGCAAATGATATATTCCATTTTCAAATTCATAATCCAACATCACAATGTTTTAAATCTCTTGTTCAGGATCCCCTGATATTTCTGATATTTGATAAATTCAAAAGACCATAAAAGGACGGCAAAAATGTTATAATGGTAAAAATATCATTCAAAACATACTGTGTTTTTAAAATAATTTGACAATAGTGAGTTCAAACCAAAAAATAATTATAATTATAAAAATAATTATAATTATTGCAACATGACACAGGACATATTAGATTTGTTTTACTTGTTTAATTCAAGAAAATGGGCATTTGATAACACCATCTTTTGTTTTAGTTTCATTTGGACTGGACATCTAAATTCATCTTCTGAAAAATGTAAAGAGAAGTGCAGACTTGTTAGATGCTATTTTCTTTTGGAACCATACAAACTACCACTAACATATAGGTTCTTTGAAATCTTAATTTAGTTTTCCTTTGTCCTTAAAATTATAAGTTGAAGACTGAGATCCAAAGAAGAATTTACAAAAATGACGATCATATGGTTATTATTTTTTCACTTTAGAATAAGTTCTATAATTTTAGTTAATTATTTAAATTAAAGAAATGTAGAACAAACACTCAGTTGTAGTCATTCTCGTTCTCACTTACAATGTTTCCACTTTCTTCTTTATATTCTACTCTCTCTTTTTTAAATTTTTATGAATGAAAAATATTTTAGTATTTAAGGATAAAACTTAAGTCATAATTTGATTATAAGATCGTTATTATATAGATTTTAATTGAAGATTTTAAAATATATATTATTTTTGGTGGTTGATTTGAAGTCGTATATCTTAAGATTAGGACAATGACAGTCAAACATTGGCTTTTTATATAATCTTAATAAATATTTTCATGTTCTTAGATGTCATGTTCTACTACATTAAAAGGGAAAAAGGTAAGGAGGTCACATGTTGCACATGAACTATAACCCTGTTTGCAACAAACACTTTCAAATTGTTTCGGAACAGTATATTATGAAAATGGAAACGGGTACGAATAGCTCCTTGCCCCCATTAAAGGGTAACTCTGGAAAATGTTGTTCATTAGTTTGCCCATCACCCCTCTTTAAAATTGCATTTTCTTGAAAGAAAATGTGAACGTCATAAATGCAAGCATTGGCCTACCAAACAAAATGGTCCTTAGGAGATAAATTCTTATGACAAGGACAAGATGTAAATATACCAAAATCAACTCAGATTATCGCAGAAATGAAAAATGTGATGACAGCACTTTTACATACAAACCACATGACTTTAACTTTTAGGCGATTCATGTCATGTGTTACATGTGTAAGCATGGACAGGTGTAGCACACCACAATCATTTCAGTTCCATTCTTCTTGTTTCTTATTTTCCTTTTACTTGTTCTATACCGCATGGTATCGGCTTTAGCTATGATAAAAATAAAAAAATATAACCTGGTGTTACCTCTTTTTCAGCTGCATCAAGATTGTTCCACAGATCAGCAATTTTTATTGCCCTTTCCTCTCGAGCATACAGAGGCTTCAGCTTCGCACACTGCTCAGCAAAAAAGAAGTTATAGCCACTCCTGTGTGATTTGGGACGCGAGGGATCCTTCATTGTCTTTCTGGATCTTTTCCGGTTGTGACTTTGAACAGTAAACGGGGATAGTGAGTTTTCATGCGTCTGGTGTGGGACATGATACAGAACACCCCTCAATGTCTCAGAGCCAAAATTTGCAGCGATTATATATCCATTTTCGAACTTCCCCTTGATTTTCCCAGTCACTGAGCAACCAGATCCTGGATTGGAACTTTCTGTAACCAGTAACCAGAAGGCCACTTTTACTGGATATAAAAATGATGGAACTCGTGTTTTAGCTACATATTTGTTTCGTTAATTACCATACCAACGATCATATGTATGATTAGAATATTATTCCATCTACAACATGTTCAGGAGACGAACCAACCGTGAACAAGTACAAAAGGCTTAGGAAATTTAGATAGACTCCTACAATCTGTCCTGGCTTAAAAGCTACATTTTTACATATAGATGGTCTGAAAAGTGCACTGCAGTACCAAAATGGGCAAGTAAGCATAAAAATAAGATTTTTTTACACGTCAAGGAAACAACAAAATTACTGATAATTACTTCATTTGAAACAATTCTTACATTTGAAACAATTCTTACATCATACTGGGAGCTTATTCGAAAAGAGAAATTGTTGACCAAAACCACAGGAACACCCCTAATCTCAGAAGTAATCAGTCGTAATTGAAGAGCACATATTTCATTAAAAGTAATGAACGGAAGAGTTCTATACATTTATATTTCATAACTCCCTTTTGTTTGGTTACATACAACTACGCCATGGTCCCATTTTCTTTCTATATCTACAATTTCAATCACGTATTCTAGCCTTTACTTGTCCTGTCAATTACAGCTTTGCTATTGACTCTAAAACATATCATATTAGGCAGAATGTTAAGACTAAATATTTTAATAACTGATTATATTACTAAATTTAGGAAATCTGGTATCACTACAGCACACACAAATGCTACGGTTACAAATATTTACATTTTATTGTAAATTCCATAATTTGTTTATCCATTCGTTTATGTAATAAGTAAAATTAATATTATTAACTAATAACCTTCAAAATTCGATGTCATATTATATTATTATGTTAATGTATTATCCAAATACCATAAACGATAAAATATAATTAATGGATACCAAACATGATAAGTTGATAACAAACTAACGCCCATGAAATTTGAAAACATGCAAGTTGGAAGTTGCAGAACAAAAGCATGTGTAATCGACTAGTTTTATCTAAATCTGAAATTCATACGGAAAAGATGGCGAAATCTCACTTGGTACTGATTCAAAATCATTTTGCACATGGGTGGCCATCATGTGATGAGATTGTGCATGTTGCGCAGGCTGTCCTGCTGTAATTGAAGAATCTGCAGAAAGAATATTTTCATGTATATAAATAAAATAGAAAAGTGTCACAGTGTATTTGGAAAATAGTAGTATCCTAAGAATAGAAACTTACCAGACATGGGCATGCTCGCCTCCTTGTTTCGAAAAAAGTAAATTTGCTCGTATTGATGCAGCAAAGAAAGATAGTATTTCCGTAATACAAAGGAAGCACTTGTAATGGTTGATGGAAAATTGAAGGCAGCGATTATGTCCCTCCATTTTCTGTCGCTTATGACCTGATCTTACAAGAAAGAAAAACAATATTGGATATGTTGGGAATCTCTAAGCCCATTGAAATAGACCATAATCAAGAACCGATTCTAAGGAATGGCATTAGAAGGAAAAGTCTCTACCTTTTCAAGACCACCACGAGAAGTAACCTCCACAAATAGCCGATGCAGATCCAAAGCCCGTCCTCCAATGGTAGGAACCCTGGACACATAATAACGTCAAATAGAAAAATAACAATACAAGAACCATAGGATTCTATAACAGTCAGTTAGATTTCATATCTAAAACATGTAGGCTAACAATCTTCTCAACTCATGACTTTTTACTCTTGTCTTTCTAAAAAAACATCAAAACAAAGTGGTAAGTGCCACTGCTCCACCTAGTCACATTATTTGGTATTTTGGTATTTGTCCATATCAAGTGCATTGCCAAAACTGAAAGCAGAACTGACAAAAAAAAGTCAAATTTTCAGCAGAGAAATACAATAAAAAAACATTTATTGTCGCCAAGAGGACTTTGGAAAAAGCAGCCTTATCAGGCTCATACCTTGAGTGATCTAGTATAAAAGAAAGCCAGTACAGTCTTTAACTTTACAGTTTACATTCTTTATGAATCTATGATGAATGGTCCACTAATGAAAGATAAGTACCAAATGTCAATTGGGCAAAGGTTAA
This sequence comes from Triglochin maritima, assembly GCA_963682175.1. Classification (NCBI taxonomy): domain Eukaryota; kingdom Viridiplantae; phylum Streptophyta; class Magnoliopsida; order Alismatales; family Juncaginaceae; genus Triglochin; species Triglochin maritima. Next base: position 12,374,898 of record OY821785.1, read on the forward strand.
GGAGAAAAGAATGGTTTGCAAATTCAGGAACTCGATTTTTGTAACTTGAAAATAATTGTAAAAAAACTTTTGAAAAAAAGTAATTGTAAAAAAGGAATATACCTTCGATACTATTAATTGAAGTACCAAATTGTAGGCATTACATATACATGAAGAAAAGGGGTCTTAGTGGAGTCTTTCAATACTTAGCAATACTATTGGAAGGACATGGGACGAGGTGCCTGAAGTACTGCAAACAAGTCAACATAAACAGATAAAAAAATTCCAAGACTAAGTTCTGTAACTTGTCAAAATTATGTCCTAAGCTAAAGAAAGTTGCTTTTTACACGTTACACCTACTTGAGCTTCTACAATTTTCTTGAAAAAAGTATGAGAATAGAATGCTTAGAAGCAAAGGCTGACTAGACATACAAGTCATCAAAAAATTAAAAAAAAAAGTAATCAACATTGATGATTGATTAGTTGTCAGATATAATTGTAGACTTATATCCCGTTATACTTAACGAAACCATGATATTAACTTGAAACCAAGGTTCCTACATGAAACTTAAAACGAGGATGAAAAATGATATTTCTAACCATTGGCATTTTGTTTATGAACTTACAACCTCCAGGTCAAGTTCATAGCATACTTCACAATAGATATGAACTCATGATAGATTTTTTATACTTCCATTATGAGGAATACAAAGCAATTTCCTTTGAGGTATTGCATAACTAAGGTGTAAAATCATATAAATCAAGAAAAAAAAGAATGAAACATACTTTATTGGTTATACATTGGAGGCTCGTAGGAAACCTTTCTTTCTCGTGCCAAAACAATAGAACGTAACATACTTCTACTACTTCAAGGTCCAATAATCAAAAAACAAATTTAAATAATTTTTGGTGGAAAAGAAATAGAAAAAAGAAGAAGAAAAGATTGGTAACATCTTCCATCAAACCCCAATATGCCAACTTTCCACAAGTAAACACAAAAGGGGGAAGACATTATTCGCTTTAGCTATTTCAATGTAATAATATGAGATTCCAAGAATCCAGAAACACAGATAAAAGCACCACCTTCCACAATGATCCAGAACAAGTACTTTCCCCTGTCGATTCCATTTTTGCTACTGAACATTGGGAGTCCTTATTTCTTACTTCTTAACTGGAGAAATCAGAAGCATCAAATCTTTTCTATTTGATTTCAACAAACCTTGCCACCATCCATAACCTATAACTCCACTATAGAAATAAAAAGTAAGCAAAAACACACAGAGTTTTAGAGAACACCAAAACAACAAAAGAACTCAATCCAACAATCTTTTAACCATTTCCTTCTAACCAAATGAAAACAAAAGCTTAAGGCTACATGTCTAACTACGCATATCATAACACAAAAAACTCAAAAAACAAGTGCACGATACAATGCAAATAATCAAAAATCAGAAAGATAGAAGCTCCAAATATCACAGATTAACTCAACCAAATTGTTTCCAGAAGCACATGCTACCATCCAGCAAAGCTACTCTAGTGCATCACACACTGAGAGAATAAGACCAATTATTTCTCATTAATTCAAACACAAAAAGGCCCATTACATCTCAGACCAGAAACGCACAATAAAAGGCACAACATTTTTAATCCAACTGCTCCGATCAATAAAGCTGCTCCTGCATCCCACATTGAAGCAAAACAGCGGAAATGTATTACAGTAATACAACCACAACTAAAACCACAAATACTCTCATTAAAACTAAACAAACCAACAAGCATACAAGTCCACTATCTGTCATTTGACTCATCTCTCACAGAAACAGAAAAATCAATTCTTTATACTATTACAGAAAAACTAAGATTGGGCAAACCCTGCATCAAAAACATACAAAGCAAAACAACCAAACAAGCATACAATTTTCATCCACTTGTTTCTATCAAATAAAACTGCTCTTACAAATCAATCTGAAACGGGAAAAAAATCAAATCTTTTCTACTAATATACCAACAAAACCAAGATTCCACAAACCCTGCATCAAAATCCACAAAATCAAACAACCCAACAAGCATGCAATCTCCATCCACTTGCCCTGAAAGAAAAAGATCAAATCTTTTCCACTAATACCAACAACAAACCAACACCTCCACAAACCCTTAACCCAAAAAAACCACAAAATAAAACAACCGAACAAGCCCAAAATCTCCATCCACCTATTCCCACCCAACCAAACAAAGCCCAAACACCCCAAAACAAAAGAATCGAAAAGATCAAATCTTTCTCCAACCAAAGCCCCTCCCATAAAAAACCCACAAAAAAAAAAGAACCCCACTTACAAAAACTTAGTGCCCATCATCCTATGCAGCTTCCCAAGCGTGTCCATGAAGAGAGCCCCATCAGAGACCACCTGCTCGTACGTGGCCAGAGGAGTGGAGGAGACATGGTGGTGTCTTACTGCAGTAGTAGAGGTTGGTGTTGGGGCTCCAGTGACATTGACCATTCTTCCCAAACACAAAGCCAAAGAGGGTAAACACCTAAACCAGGAGTTGATCACCAACTTATTAGATCGTGTATGTATCCACCCAATAACTTTAATAACATAACATTAATAATAGTAGTAATGGTAATGGTACTTTTAATTTAATGTTTGGGTGTTGGGATGGGAAGTGGGAGTGGAGGTAATCTTGTTCTTATTCTAATGTTTGGTAAAGGGGAAGGTGGTGTTACATGTTGGATTTGTTTCGGGTTTGGTTTATGTTTTATTTTGAGATGTTTACTTGGGAATTAGATTTCCTGCTGGGTCCATGTCTGGAATTCCAACGAGGACTTGGGATAAGATTTGGAAGTTACTTAAAGTAGAGGAGGTCTTGTGAATTTGTGTTGTTGTTGCAACTTGCATTTCACTGATATTTTGTTTTTTTAACAAGTTTGGAGAAATATTTGTATATTTGCATCAACTTTTGAAATGTAGATATGGTCACGATATGGTGCAGATATGAATACGATAGGTAAATAACTATATTTGAAGGAATGTATGCGAATAATAGATACTTCATAAAAAAATATAAATATCAGTTGGATATACATAAATGCAAACGAAGAAAGAAGTTAGAAAGTTGTACCTGTAACTGTATAAGATTTCAAAATTTAATTGCTAAATATGGCTTTGCTTGTATAATTGTGTGATATTTATCTTCGGCATATCTATATTCTATATTTTTATGATAATAAATAGATATTTAATAGTAGATATGCATGAAAGTCGAATATACATAAATTGCAAATGGAATAGAAGGAACGTGGTTACATCTATTAAAGATTTCCAAATTTGGTTTTGATTACTTTAATATTGAATTTAGATATAGAGGGATTTTCAAGAGATGTTAACCTCATCTGAGACTTTATGAGGTTGCTCGATAAGAAGTGTTGAATTTCAATCTAATGGTTCAAATTTGTAGAGTTAAAATAGGAATATCTTAATGGTATAAACTCAATTATGGAACATAAAATGTTAAAATCTAGGACTTAATTTTGCAATTCATATAATCATAAAAAGAAAGTATCCATTGTTTATGTTTCAGTTCATGTCGCAAAAAATATTCTAAATGAATATCTTAAATTTAAACATTTATAAATACAATTATATATATATATATTGATTTAATTTATGGTTACCCAAATGTGGAAAAACTTTGAAAGATAAATGTTATTTTCTCATTTTTCACGTACATTGTTATTTATTTTATATTGATAAAGGTAATGTTATTGTATTTTTTTATTTGTATTGATAGTTTATTTTAATAAAAGATATAATTTCATAATTTAAAAAAACATTTTAAGTATGGGTATGATAGTTAGAAAAATGTATTTTTCATCTTGTGAAAATCACATTTATATATTTGAATATTACATTTTTATATATTTGAATATTACATTTTTATATGATACGTATCACATCTTGTGAAAAATGTATTTACATCGAAATTTAGAGAGGTTTGGCACCACACCCGGTCGATCCCCCGAGCCCTACTTCTGAATCCACTATATGATCTCCATTCTGGGCCGAGATCAATTGTAACGTCCCTGAAACTGAGGAAAATTGAAACAATATTTCAAGAGACATACGTCCAAAATGAACGGGAAAATTACTCATAACATATTCAAAATATGGTGCACCGTTACAAAAAGGGTCAAAGTTTGATTACAACCAGGACTAGGAAGGGACATAATGTAGGTAGACAAAAACCTAGGGATAAGATTGGAGGATTCAGTCCACAGGTCTACTCGTCCTCGGTCGCCACCTACTTAATGCCCTAAAATGCAAACATGATAAAATACTTGAGTTTTCATAACGAAAACTCCGTATACCAAGTTCATCTATGAAAATAAATGCACAATACAATGAACCTATCATACTAGTAATACATGACACAAAAGAATGCAACAAGTAAACCTCCCCCCAACAAGGGCAATAATGGACAATTGTCCCACCAACAACATCAGGTCCCTCGAGGACACCCACCGCAGACACACGCGGTCTTACGAAGAGTATGCGACACACCCCTACACGCAACTACTAATCATTAGGGTTCGGTGAGTTCACACACACTTCTGAGTCATAGATACAGATCTGATCTCGTGGTCCTCAGGCCACAACTCCCGCTAGAGCTGTCGCATTGGACGACCATACACACCGAGTTGTGCCACATCCTGGACGGTTATCCCTGTCGAAACAAGTCCAGACGGAAATCTCTTTCGCCACAAACGTCGCACAGTCATCTCCGTCGAATTGAAGTCCGGGCGATCATCTCGCTCCATGGAGTTGCGTAACAATGCAATGCATTATGATCCACAATCCCTTAGGTCCACTATATAGGGTGACTTTATGGTATGCAAAATGTCATACAAAAGCTCAAAAATATAATTGTGGCACGTATACCAACATCCGCACTCTATTGCTCGACAGTCCCCAGGCAGACATGATCATCACACCCACCGTCACCTCCCAGCTCACGCACAAAGAGAGGACACAGGTTTTTGAGAAAAGAGTTCGACACAAACAAAAGAAGTACGAACTCAAATATAGACACCAACGGTCGACCAGTAATGGGGAAACGGTCGATTGTTTCCTTATGAATAAGAAAACGTTCGAATAGAAACACAAGTCGGTCGAACACTAAAGCTAGAACTTAAGTTAACAGTTGAACCAAGTCTTAAGGCGGTTGACCGTTTGGAAGGTCTTGGCCAGGGTAAAATAAACAAATAAATTAACAGTCGACCAGTAAGGGAAAACTCGTCCGATCGAAAATATCAGGGACTTCTTAAGCCTAGATCTAACTACATTCGGTCAACACGCCTGGACAATGCCTTGCCTTGCCAACCGGCGTCGCTGGCGTCCGTGTAGGATTTTGTGTCCCCATGTATGTATATATTTTAAAAAAATTAATACAAACATACAAGATCGATTTCATATTTTCATTGATTTTACGTACATGTATTTGTTTATTCTAATATCATGCATTCATACACATATTAAAATAAACAAATGATAGAGGATCATACTCAAAGGTTCTCTAAAGCCTTTCTGAAGATCTGGAGTTTCATTGCTCGTCGAATCGCCCGTCGATTCGCCTCCAAGTGTTCACCGAACTCTAAACAAGATTAGAGAGAAATGAGCTAGCCAACTAATCTCTAATTAAACTTAGAATCTAGCTAATAACTCCTCTTTAAGCTCCCGAGATTTCTATCTCCAAAACTTAAAACTATTAAGAGATTTTCGTGGTTATTAAGGGAGAGATTAATGAGAGAGAGAATTTATGCATTAACATAAATAAGTAGGATGATGGGTCCTTTTATAGACTCTCAAAACATCATTATCAAGAATTATTCTTTAGTCATGATCTCTTGCTTATTCTCTCCGAAAATTAATCCCAAATTGCCACATAAGCATCCTTAAAAATGTTTGATCAAATCTGGAATTAATCCAACCCATGATCTAATTATTCTCTTAATAATTCAGGCAAAAATCGTGTTGTTCGGTTGACCGAGAATTCTTCTCGGTCAACCGAACCATTCAGTTTTGACACATGTTCTGATGACCGTGAGCTAGACAGTCGACCGAATATACACGAGAACAATTCTCTGGAAAAATTCAGACGAACCACGTCTTGGTCTGGTCGACCGTTGACCCACCAAAATTTCTCCTGGCGAATCTTCATCGGACGACCGTGTCACCTTCGGTCTACCAAAAATATCCCAAGATATCTCATGGATATTTTCTCTCGGTTGACCGTTCACGCTCGGTTGACCGAACCCAATTGTCGAGGCACTCCAGACAATTTTGGTCAACCAATTGTGTTAACCCGTTCCCCGTTCGGTTGACCGTTCCGAAGACACCTCAGTCGATCGAACCCTAAACGGTTTATCATGTTTGACCCAGATTATGCCTTTGTCAAATTTTGGATTTATATCCAACAAAATTTGATATTTTGGTTTTTTTAGCAAATTCATATCTTATGTAATATATTATCCTATGTAATATTAAATTATTAAACCCCATAATATATACACCTTATGTGAATTTATTAATGATTCTAATTATGTCAATTCTCAGCACATATTGATTTTATTGACTCACCACATGTGTCCCTTTTTCACATGAAAACCTGACACCTCATATGAACTTAAAATCAAGCTTCTTGTTTTCCAGTTTTGTGGTGTGACCTATAGGAGGATCTAAGCTAAATTGACAGCAATATTAAACACTTAATATCTCAAACTATAAGCGGTATCTAGCTACACATTATAGTTACCCAATTAGCATAGATGTCTTTGTTCCACTCGAACTAAAACACGATCCATTTAGTGATGTAAGTGCACCACTTGTGTCCGTCCATTGCCTCATGATATTAAGAATATATACAAAGTAGAAATGTGTAACCTTTGTATTATATTCATTTTTTGATCTCTTTATGCTAATTATAACTATGTAACTTAACTCAAGTTACATTGTGCACATTATAATTTTACTTTATCAAGAGGTCCACTAATATCATCACTCAATTAAGAGGAGCAATGATAATCGTTTGACTAGCTATTTTTTCCAACACAAGTCGTGTTCAACCAACTATTACATTTATCATTATACTCATTGATAACCTATGACAATAATCAAATTAAGCACTTCTTGAGTGAAAATGTATAAGTCTCATATCTTAGGATTCAAGACACAGTAAAACATTAATGACACGAAACACAATTCCATAATATTTTACTTGTTAGGTATATTCAATATATAAAAGTAATCTTTTCATATTTTATATACTCGTGTCGTCAATTATTTGTAGAGCTACAACAATCGATGACCAACACGACAATCTTATCTCGGTAATTAATGTTTCATGTTAATTACCATGATTGTGAATAACTTTTGATTTACGTAAACCATTATCTTTTAGAGTTCTACGGTTAAGGACCAAACACATATTCCTTAACACTTCCAAAAGGCGAATACCATAATCAAGGAACAAAATGTTTGCACATCCAATTCATAATAATTGACATATAAAAGTAAAACTTTTAGAACACATTCATTTCAGCCCGGTCCTCCGACCTCCCCTCGTCGTTGGCGAGACCTCAGGCCTACCGGCGACGAGCCAAGAAATACCTTGTGTGAGCAAGAGAAATGAACTTGGCATACCTCTTCAAGCTCGTCGGAGTTCGCCGGAGCCACCTCCTTTACACCCTAGCACCTCAGTCACGAAGCCACACAATCACTTCCTTTTTCCGTGCACCATGTCGGCTTCTACTCTTCAAGCAAGGACCCTGCAGGCCACACTCCTCACCGTCCTTGCTTGCAAAATAACATGGTTTGTTCTTGCAATAGAACGAAAATAGTTAACATAAATCATATCATACGATTTTGGTTTCGAACCAGTATGGTCTATCCGACTCTTTTAAGCTGAATGCAATGTTGAGTTTTTCTAGTTAGATTGTTTGGAAAGTGATTTTTCTTCTTCTTCACATTACGTGACATTGTTCGTATTGTGTTTACTTAACATCGTTCGGGGCAACCTAAATGGCATGTACAAAAATAGTATTTGCAAGCAGTAAATGCATCAAAATAATTTTCAAAACCCCCCATGATTAAAGATCTTAATTTTGATGTGTACGTTATTAGTAGGAATTAAAAAAACAAAAGTCAACGAGTTCGTAAGATTAAATTTCGGACTTGGATCTCCTGTGCGACTTTGGAGGGTCCAATGCATGTGTAATTATATTTTACATTAGGACAATTTTCAATTTACAAGTTACAATTAGAAGTGGAATGGTGAGACTTCAGGGTTGGATTACAAACATTGAGATTACACTGGTTACAATTGAAATTTATATAATTTTCTTGTTTGACAAACATTGAAACTGTAAATTGCAATTGTCACAATGCACATGAAATCGGACTCTAGTAACTGGAGAGGATGCAATTAAGTCCTTAAACTTCTCCCCCGCATCCTACAACATCAGATTACAGACGCTTAATATTATTTAATTCAAAAAAATATTAAAGCATATAAAGCCCAATGAAAATAAAAAATCGATAAACTGAGAAATACCCAGAGATTGACAACACCTTAATTCACAAGTTCGCATCATCCACAAACCTTAAATAAATTGCATATAAAAGGTAGTAACAAAAAACAAATTAAGAATCCCATATAGGTCCAAAGGCAGCAAATCCAGCATCACTGCAAGCCCTGACCACATCTCTACTCCCCTGTGGATTACTAGTGACCACCAAAACCTCCGCGCGCCTTCCACCTCTCCGCCGCCGCGACCGCCATATCCGCCATGTTGGGCCTTCCCAGCACTGCAGTATCGTGCACCACCACCCGGTCCCCGAGTCCGCTCAACTTCTCCTTCATCTCCCTTCCAAAATTCTCCTCCACGCCCTTCGCCACCCACACAAGGCACACCTCAGCCTTGCACGATTGCATTAAGAATGACAGGAACACGCATATCCCTGACCTGGTCGCCACCAGGACGACCCGGTTATACAAGTTTATGAGGTAAGGGAGCCTGGCGAAGTGGAGGGACCGGACCCAAAGGTGCGTGGGTGGGTCGGTAACTAGGCGCTTTGTGAAGTCCCCCACCGTGCCCGCGAGTATCGTGTGTGAGTCCTTGTTGTCAGAGATGATGCCGAAGGCATGCCACTCGGAGAGCGGGTATCGGCTTATGCGTGCTAGAATGTCGGGTTTTATCCCACAAGAGAAGGTCAAGAGTGTTAGATCCTAACCCTTTCTTAATGTTTTAATGGTGTTTAGGAGGTGGATTAGTGAAGGATTGAGATGGACGGCTGAGATCGAGTGTGGAAAGAGTATATAAGGTTTGGGTTTTTTTACTCTCTCTCACTCTCATGATCTCATCTCTCTCACTTACTCTCTCTCTCTCTCTCTCTCTCCCGCGCATTCTCTCTCTCCCTTAGGCGAGCCGAAGGACTGGTTTGGAGTGACTAGGAGGAGCTTGATCGGTGGTCGGAGTGGAGGGGTTCGTCGGAGAAGCTCCGGTTGCGAGGAGTTCTCGAGGAAAACTCTCGTCGTTGTTTCTTCTAAGGCTTCTTCAAGCCTTAAGGTATGTCAAGCTTGCTTTTGCGCTCACCTATTATTAATGTGGGGGTGGGGAGGTCGACAGTAGGCCGTTTTGACTCGTCGGACCTGCACAACAGTTTCTGCACTAAAATCAGTCGACCGGTGTTTTGGATTCGGTCGACCGGTTATAGCGTATTTTGGGCAAATCCCTCACACTGGTCGAACGGTACTCTTTGGGTGGTCGACCGGTTGTGCAATTCTAGCGAGAGAAGGATGCTCTGGGTACTTTCGGTCGAACGGGACCCTTTTGTCGGTCGACCGAAAGTACTGTTGTAGGTCGGTTGGGGCGTTGACCATCCAAACGGTCGACCGCCTGTTTGACTCGTCTGACCGACAACTTAAGTTAACTTAATGGCCGGTCGACCGGAAGTGTGGTTTCGGTCGACCGTGTAGTGTGGACTGTTGGTGAGTTCTACTGGAGGTTTTCGGTCGACCAGAAGTCTTGGGTCGTCCGACCGTTTGATCATGGTTTGCGAAAATGAATTTCTTACTGGTGCGTTTCGGTCGATCGGGTCCCTTTTTCCGTTCGACCGATTGTCAGATTTTTCGGTTGGGCCAGTTCTCTAGGTGTGGATCGGTCGACCAAAAGACAGATTTTGTTCGACCGTTTTTACACAGTTTGGTGTTTTTGTGTTGTTGTTGATTGGCTAAAAGGCAACGGGTTCACCGGCCCTTTTGGGGCAACGAACGGACAGACCGGCCCTATAGCAATCAATGGTGACACGTGGAAGGGGATTGTGATTTTTGTCGTCGTGGCTCCGGCAATTGAGGCAAAGTCGTGGCTCCGGCGAATGAGGCATATTTTATTTGTCGTCGTGGCTCCGGCAATTGATGCAAAACCGTGGCTCCGGTAACACTGAGGCAAGGGTGTGATTGTTTGGGTGTGGTTTGGATGGGTGGTGCCTTGTGTACACGAGTGTTGGTGGGTTGGGGTGAGAGGACCCTTGAGACCCAGGTTGTCGGTTCATCTATGGCCGGGAGAGAGGTCCCGGGAACTTAGCGGTTGTGTCTGTTGTGATGTTTATTGTGCATAACATGTTTCATTATTGTTCATATATGTGTAAGGGCTTGGCATACGGGGTTTCCTTTTGGAAACTCAGACATGTTTCATGTCTGCTTTTCAGGCCGAGAGCGGCGGTAGGCGGGTGGTGACTGCGGAGGGGGCGTTCGGGACCGGATCCTGCTTTCCTTCCTTTTTGAGGTGGTTGTGATTACATGTGTATATTTATGTTATGAGCTTTTGATGTAATCACATTCTTTTGTAAACTCGATCACATATATATATTATATGTTGGTACACCGTGTGTGTATGTCTTTTCGTAATGTCCTCGTTTGATTGTATGTTTTAAATTCTAAATTTTCTGTTGTGTTTGAAGACGTTACAACTTGGTATCAGAGCGGTCAGTTTCAGTGTCTTCGTCCAAAGAAACCACCCTTAGAGTTGTGTCGAGCATGCATGCATAGTTCTGATTCATGTTTTGTGTCTCTTGTGTAGATGGCACCAAGACGCGTGAGACCTCCTTCCTGAGACCGTAGCACCAGTGTTGAGGTGGGTGAGGGGAGTAGAGAGGAGGAGTGGAGGACGCTTCAGGGCACGCTGGGTAGACTGGGCGAGATTCTAGAACACCAATCTGCCCAGGCTGAGCAGGGAGGAGAAGGCGCAGTTCTGGATCGGTTTATGCGTCAGCATCCCCCATCCTTCGATGATTGTGGCGACCCTGTGGCAGCAGATGACTGGGTCTTTAAGATCCAGAAGATATTTCGGGCGATTGGGTGTCCTCCTGAGAGGAAGGTGGATCTGGCCACCTACGTGTTGGACAGCGGTGAAGCCAACTGGTGGAGGTCTACTTCTGTTGTGGTGTTTCAGGTCAGTTTGGAGTTGGGCTGGGAGGATTTCCTGGCGGAATTCAACCAACAGTATTTTCCGCAGCACACCCGCGACAGGAAGAGGGAGGAGTTCTTAGCTTTAGAGCAGAGGGACATGACTCTGGCGGCTTACATCAGCAAATTTCACGCTTTGGAGCGATATTGTCCAGAGATCTACGTGACGCAGGAGTAGAGGGCTCAGAGGTTTGTGCGCGGTCTGAGGCCACAGTTCAGGGCACGTGTTACCACGAGCATGCCACAGACGTTAGCAGACGCTGTGAAGTTTGCGACCATCATGGATCAGGATAACCAGGACATCGAGGAGGCTAGGAGGTCGCAGGTAAAGACCGGAGTGTGTCCGGGGAGTCAATTGTCAGGGAATCCGGGCAAGAGGCCCCGGATTGATGGAGGTGGAACACCGCATGCTGGGCAGTGCAGGCAGTGTGGTGGAGTTCATCCGGGACGTGGTTGTGGGCCCCATTCTGGTGCTTGTCATGGTTGTGGCCAGCTGAGTGACTTTATTCGTTCTGGCCCGAGTAGGCCGGGTGGGCCTATCATTCGATCGGGATTGTCCACAGCTGGTGGAGCTGGACCGAGTCATTTGGCAGCACCACCCAAGCAGGGGAAGATGGCAGGTTGCGTGTTTACCGTCCAGGCAGAGGAGGCTAGAGATGTCAGCATGGTGGTGGAAGGTACACTACTCGTTGGAGATTTGGTAGCCAGGGTGTTGTTCGACTCGGGGGCCACACACTCGTTTATCTCTGAGCAGTTTGCGAGCATGTTGAGTCGTACCCCTGCGATGTTGACTGCCACTTTGGAAGTCAGCACATCCCTGGGTTTGGTGGGCACTGTGGGGAGATTTCTTCCCGGCGCCACGATTGCTTCGGGAGGCCAGGAATTTCCGACTGACCTGGTCTTGCTACCGATGGTAGACTTTGACGTAATACTCGGGATGGATTGGCTGTCCCAGTACGATGTTCGAGTCTTATGCTGTGATAAGAAGATTCTGATTCTGAGGCAGAGTTTGCCTGATCTGCTGATCAAAGGGACGAGGGACAGAGGAGGTCGGTTGGTGGTTTCTGCAGTTAGAGCTCAGAAGTTGATTCAGCAGGGTTGCAGAGCTTTTGTGGCCACTCTTTTAGTTTCAGATCCTTAGGTGGGCAGTTTAGAGGACATCAAGGTGGTCCGGGATTTTCCAGAGGTCTTTTCAGAGATCACTGCCTTGCCGCCTTCCAGGGAGATAGAGTTCGACATAGATTTGGTAGCTGGGACCACACCGCAGTCGAAGGCTCCGTACAGGATGGCGCCTGCAAAGTTTGCAGAGCTGAAGAATCAGTTGCAGGATCTCATGGATACTGGGTTTATCCGACCTAGTGTCTCATATTGGGGTGCTCCGATATTATTCGTGAAGAAGAAGGATGACTCGTTGCGGATGTGTATAGACTACCGAATGCTGAATAAGGTTACCGTGAGGAATCAGTATCCTTTGCCCGGGATCGAGGACCTGTTTGATCAGTTGCAGTCAGCGAAGGTGTTCTCGAAGATTGATCTGCGATCCGGGTACCATCAGTTGAGGATCAGAGAGGCAGATGTTCAGAAGACAGCTTTCCGGACGAGGTACGGGCACTTTGAGTTTTTGGTGATGTCGTTCGGGTTGATGAACGCGCCTGCAACTTTTATGGATATGATGAATAGGACATTCAGTCAGTACCTCTACCGTTTCGTGATTGTCTTCGTGGACGATATCTTGGTCTATTCACCAGATACAGAGCAGCACCGGGAGCATCTGAGGATTGTAGTTGGCATTCTGAGAGATCAGCAGTTGTACGCCAAGTTTTCGAAGTGCGAGTTCTAGCTTCACAGTGTAGCATTTTTGGGGCATATAGTATCGAGAGCTGGGATATCAGTGGATCTAGCGACGGTCGAGGCAGTGACACATTGGAGAGCCCCGACTAGTGTGACTGAGATTAGAAGTTTTGTTGGATTGGCGGGTTATTACCGTCGATTCATCAAAGACTTCTCGAGACTTGCTTCACCTCTGACAACGCCGACGCAGAAAGGAGTGAAGTTTGTTTGGTCCCAGAAGTGCGAGGACAGTTTTCAGGAACTGAAGAGTCGGGTAACGACTGCTCGAGTTCTGACTCTTCCCTGTGGTAGCGGAGGTTTCGTGATTTACAGCGACGCTTCAGACGTTGGTTTGGGGTGTGTACTGATGCAGCACGGGAAGGTGGTGGCATATGCTTAGAGGCAGTTGAAGGTGCACGAGAAGAATTACCTCACTCACAATTTAGAGTTAGCAGCGGTGGTTCATGCTCTGAAGATCTGGCGTCACTATTTGTATGGTGAGTAGTCTGAAGTACCTGTTTTCACAGAAGGAGCTAAACATGAGACGACGCAGATGACTCGAGTTCATTAAGGACTACGACTTCACCATCTCCTACCATCTGGAGAAGGCGAATTCAGTTGCAGACGCCCTGAGCAGGAAAGTGGAGGTGTCAGCTGCGGGTTTGTGCATTCAGGAGTGGAGGCTACTCGAGACTTTGTCAGAGTGGAGGTCGTTCACGGAGAGCTCGGAGGGGGTAGTGATTGCGGGACTTAGAGTGGAGCCGCAGATTGTCAGTCGAGTTGTTCAGGCTCAGCATGGTGATGAAGAGCTAGCTAGTCTGCTCCAGTCAGCTGCCAGGGATGGATCAGACTTCACGGTGGGAGTGGATGGAGGTCTGAGGTTCAGGAGTCAGATTTGGGTGCCGAAGGTCGATGAGCTGAGGAATGACATCATGGAGGAGGCACACCGAGTGAGATATTCCATTCATCCAGTGAGTAGGAAGATGTATAAAGATCTGCAGCGGAACTTCTGGTGGAGAGGGATGAAGCGTGATGTGGCTGAGTTTGTGGCTAGGTGCTTGGTTTGCCAGTAGATTAAGATCGAGCACCAGAGACCAGCGGGACCGATGCAGAGTATAGACCTACCTGAGTGGAAATGGGAGCATGTGACGATGGATTTCGTCACCGGGTTGCCGAAGACGAAGAGCTTCTATGACGCAATTTGGGCTGTAGTCGATTGACTGACCAAGTCGACACATTTCCTGGCCATCCGGACTACTCTACTTTTGGAAGGTCTGACGAGGTTGTATATTGAGGAGATCGTCAGACTGCATGGGGTGCCAGTGAGTATCATTTCAGATCGAGATTCAAGGTTCACTTCAGGATTCTTGGGGAGTTTGCAACATGCTCTGGGAACTCGGCTGAAGTCTAGTACAACTTTCCATCCACAGACAGATGGGCAGTCCGAGAGGACTATTCAGACATTAGAGGACATGCTGAGAGCGTGCACTCTGGATTGGGCAGGGCACTGGGATGAGCACTTGCCATTGATTGAGTTCGCCTACAACAACAGCTACCATGCGAGTATTGGGATGGCGCCGTACGAGGCTTTGTACGGGATACCTTATAGATCACTGGTATGCTGGAGTGAGGTAGGCGAGCGACAGCTAGTTGAACCTGAGATTGTGCAGATGTATGCTGAGAAAGTTGACGTGATAAGGCAGAGACTAGCGACACTCAGAGCAGGCAGAAGAGCTATGCGGATCGGCGTAGGCCTGTGATGATTTTTGAGGTTGGTGATCATGTCTTTCTGAAGATCTCACTGTCGCGTGGGGTGATGAGATTCGGGAAGAAGGGGAAGCTCAGTCCGAGGTACATTGGGCCGTTTGAGATATTAGACCGAGTTGGAGAGGTCGCCTTCCAGATCGCGTTGCCGCCACAGTTTTCTGGTCTTCATAACGTCTTCCATGTTTCGATGCTGAGGAAGTATGTGGCAAATCCTTCTCACGTGATCCAGATTGAGGTTCCAAAGATCCAGCAAGTTTTGTCTCTTGAGGAGAGACCCGTAGAGAAATTGGATTGGATGGAGCACCAGCTCAGGAGGTGGATTCCGTTGGGACGTAAGTTTTGCACCAAGAGTTCGATTGTTGCAGACGTTTCGGTCGACCGATTCCCTTGTGGAAACGGTCGACCGAGTTGTCACTTTAGGTCAACCGATTCCCTTGTGGAAGCGGTCGACCGAGTTGTCACTTTATGTCATCTGATTCCCTTGTGGAAGCGGTCGAACGGTTGTCACTTTCGGTCGACTGATTCCCTTGACGTAACAGTCGGCCGGGTTGCCTCCTTCGGTCAACCGTTTTGCACAGAACTGAATTACTGGTTCCTTTTTGAATGCCAACTCTGTCCAAGGAAACCCGTGTCCTCGCCTTGTGCGTGACCCGGGAGGTGACGGTGGGCGCGTTACGCGTCCCTGTCCAGGGACCGCCGTGTGGAAGAGTGTGGGTGTTCGGGACGCGTCACCTTTATATATGGATCGTGACTAATATGATGAATTGATTTGACTCGTGTTAGAGTAGCAGCCTGAGGGATTGCAGATCCCATTGCTTCAGCGGGCACGCAACTGTCGTTGGGTGAAGTGACTACCGGCCTGGATGGCTACGGAGGTCGCTGCCCTGCTTTTATAGCGGCAGAGTTGGTGTCTGCACGTGGAGCTCATTGACCCCGCGGACTTCGGTTCGGATCTGTCGATTGTCTGGCCTTTGTGTGGTGGATATGTTCGACTGACCTTGATGGCAGTGATTGCACGAGCCCGTGCGGCCTGTGTGGCGGCGGGAGGGCCCCTGTACGGCCTGTGTGGTGGCAGGGAGGATCGCGCGTGGCCTGTGTGGTTGTGGCGATGGACTGCCGATGATGTGTTCCAGTAGGTAGCTCGATTGGGCACCTATCGAGTGAGATACCGTGTGGTCTGTGTGGCGCCGGTGATGGACCGACCTGAGCGACGGCTCCGTTGGTGTGGTGGTGGACCATGATGTTTTCAGATCTGATTCTACCTGCGCGGAAGTGCGAACTCCTCCTCACCGATCCCTTGGTTTGTGTAGTCGCGTGTGGAGATGTGTTGCGTATTGTCCGCTAGACCGTATGTGCCTACGATAGGTCTCTACGAGGACCCTATGTGTGGACCGTGCGGCCTGTGTGGCGGCGGCGATGCTGTGGACCGTGTGGCCTGTGTGGTACCGGTGGATGTGGACCGTGCAGCCTGTGTGGCGACGGCGATGTTGCGGACCGTTGGGCCTGTGTGGCAGCGGTGGCGATTGTAGACCGCGTGGTCTGTGTGGCAGCGGGAACGATTGCAGGACGGATGTCCGGTTTTGCCCTTGTGGGAATGTTGTTTACTGCTTGTATTTCATGTCATGCTATACTAGTATGATATGGCATATAGGTGAGCTTGTCATACGGGGTTTCCTTATGGAAACTCAGGCATTGTTGTTATGTTTATTTTCAGGACCGCGTTAGGTTCCGGCAGGTGGTGACCGAGGGAGATTGCACTTTGGGACTGGATCCTGTTGTCTGTCTATTTTAGGTTGTCGTGATTACGTGTATTATGTCTTTCGTATTCTGATGTAATCACTCTTTTGACAAACTCGTCTATAATATGGTGCACCAGATATATTTGGGTATTTCTTTGAGTAATGTCACACTCTTGATGGTTTTATCCTTGTGTTTCCTTGATTTTAAAAAGTTTAAATTTTCCACTGTTCGAAAATGTTACACATCCAACGTGCAAAGATGTCTTCATATGTAAGCAATTGTTTTCCTCAATTAACAATAGAAACTAGGGTGTTTGTTCCCTCCTCCCTCTCATCTATCTCAAAATCTTCAAAACCATCAAGGAAAATATAGATCTTTGACATGTGCAAGGGAGGCTGGGGTCCTCGGTGAAGAAGACAAATACAATTTTGCAAGACAATCTTTGTTGAGGAAGATAAATCATTTTGATTATGAATAACAGTACTTCTTGTGGTCACTAAATATTTATACATGTATTTATGCTTGTGATACTTATATAATATTTACATCTGCGTGCGTTATTAATTTTTACTGTAACTTTTAGTTCTTTACTATTTTGAATTGTATAATCTGATTATTTTACTTTCTCATCATATATTACATTTTATATGTGCCGACTATTACAATTATGTTGTTATTTCTTCCTTCAATCTTTTTTAAACCAGTAAAAGAAAACGTAACGTATATTAGAAGAGTAGGACTCAGCGTTAAAATTAAATGATAAATCGATACAATATTTTAAAGTAACAAGTAACATTACGAGATCAACAATTGTTGTTATAGATAAAGATCTATATATATTTGCCGAAATCTGTTGAATATTCCTACAGGAGTGCATCTTCCACGTCTGTAAGGAATTCATATTTGAATTTGGGTCTTTTGCTTTTCTGCACTTCCAACCGAACATAATTGGAGATATGTACCCACTTTTCGATCGGGACATGGATACCACTTTTAAACTCGAAAATTGCTTGTACACATGTAACACATCCACCGTGTGTGTATCTCATTGGGAACTACTAAACGTCGCCCCAAAACTACTTAAATCGCCCCTTGAAATTACCAAATTGCCCTTAACAATATATTTAATACTCATATCGTCCTGTGTCTATAAATTAGGCCTACGGTCTTGTATATTCATAATTTATCAGTAAAAACACCACGAAAATGTCTGGCGAGGGTGATGCATCCGATGAGGTAAGCCTGGCGCGGGACAAATTTTGGGTCGGGCGTCTGCATTAGACGCCTCCCCCAAGGTGAGGGCGTCTGCGTAGGACGTCCTCCCCTTGGTCGAGGCGTCTAATGCAGACGCCTACACAATGGGAGAGGCGTCTTATGTAGACGTCCTCCCCTTGGGTAAGGCGTCTGTAGTAGACGCCCTTCCCTTCGGTCAGGCGTCCTACTCAGACACCTCACCCTTGGGAAGGGCGTTTAACTCAGACGCCCCTCCCATGGGGTAGGCGTTTAATACAGACGCCCGAATTTTTTTGATTTTTTTAATTTCGATTTTATTTTTTTAGGTTCCGTTGGAAGATTTCGGTGGTGATGGAGTGGATTACAGTGAGTTATTACAAACTACACAAATCTTTGAAACAATCGATGAAGCATGTAAATGGGCCAAACAAGTAGCTATCGGAGCTGAGTTTTTTTTGGTCGTGTCGTCGTACAAAACAGGATCAGATAGTCGGATGAATTGTTATTTGAGATGCGACCGGCGAAATCAAATGGAGTCTCGGGATATGGATACTGCACTTCGAAGAAACACCAAAAGAAAGGGTTGCGGTTGCCGTTTCTTAATAAAATTGGTGGAGCGACGAGATCGTGATGGATGGGTTGTGGTTTTTAATAGTGCTCACGGACATCACAACCACAGACTGGCAGTTTATCCAGAGGGTCATCGTCAAATTAGTGGTCTAAGTTCTGGGGCGAAGAAGATTGTTCGTGATATGACTGAGGCGCAAGCAAAACCACGGAACATCTTGAAGGCAGTAAAAGAAAAATTCCCGGAGGACAATCCAAATCAAAGGCATATTTATAATTTCAGAGATTACATGAGGAGGACAAAATCTGAAGACCGGAATCCCGTCCAGCAGTTTCTCTATCAAGCAGTGCAGTGTGAGTACTTACATTGGATTATGGCGGATCCAGAAACTGATGTCGTCACTCACGCTTTTTTGGCACATCCGACGTCAGTCCAGTTGTTGCGGACATATCCTTTCGTTATCTGCATGGATTCGACTTACAAGACCAACAAGTATAAGATGCCTTTGTTCGAAATGATTGGGGTCACACCAACAAACATGAATTTCCTTATTGGATATGCGATTTTGATGGATGAAACTTACTCCAGTTATCTGTGGGTGATGGAGAAGTTGCGAGATCTGTTATTGGGGATTGTCAGCCCGACTGCAATAATAACAGACCGGGAGTTAGGCCTTATGCGACCAGTGAGAGAGGTATTTCCTGACTCTGCTCATTTACTCTGCACATGGCACATCAACAAAGACGTATTGAACTACGCATACCACGTATTCGGCAAAAATAAGCAGATGGCATAGACTTTGAGGCGTGGAAGATGGAGGAAAATCATGCTTTCTACTTCAGAAGCCAAGTATGATAGAGCTGTGTATGCTCTGAAAGATTTGTATAGATCGTGGCCGGCTATCACGGAGTATCTGGACACCACGTGGTTGGTGCATAAAGAAAAGTTTGTGCTGAATTGGACGAACAAAGTCCTTCATTTTGGGAACACCACGAATTGTAGGGTCGAAAGTGCTCATTCGGCTCTAAAAGAGTGAATTTCTACATCGACTGCAGCTCTGGACACTCTTTTCGAGCGCGTCAACGCGGCTATTGAAATGCAGCTGACGAATATTCGAAACGCTCTTGAAGACTCGAGACAGCGAAATTTGACTAATTTCGGACATGCTCTATATCGTCACATAAATGGTCGAGTTTCGCATCACTGCTTGCAATTGCTGAGTCAGGAGGTGAAAAGAATGCAACAGTTAGATGATGAAGTTGAATATCGTTGTGAGTGCGCTTTTCTGACTTCTCATGGGATACCTTGCGCATGTACCATCCGCGGATGTCTTGAATCAGACAACGGAATTTACTTAGAGCAGATTCATTCGTTCTGGAGGACACTTGTCATTGGGGAAGGAGCCGGGAACGCAGAGTTTGTGTCTCCGGCAGCTCAAGACGCCGAACATTTTCGCAGCCTGGTTGATGAGATTGCAGGAAGTGACCCCACCGTAATTCGATCTTCCTCTCAGGTTTTATTCGAGCAGCTACACCCCGAACATGCGAATTTGAGAGAGCCTGCAGAAAAAACAAAGCTACGAGGTTGACCAAGGGGAAAGTGGACACGACGGGACCCTAGTGCGTTTGAGTATGCAGAGCGAGGTAGTGGTCGATCTTCAGGTAGTGGGAGTAGAGGTCGTGGTCGTTCTTCCGGTAGTGGAAGCAAAGGTCGTGGTCGATCTTCTGGTTCTTCGTCTGTGAGGAGAGGATCAGGTATACCATCCCTATATTTATTGTTATTATAATTTTGTTATTTATTTAAGTAAATATGTATCTTTTGTTATTATATGTAACTGTATTTTTTGTTGATATTGTAGTGACTGAGCGGGCTGACGTAGACGACTTCCCATATGCGGATAGGATTCCAGGAATCATTATGCCATTCCTACACCAGTGGAATGATATACGTGCTAATGGAAACTGTGGATTTCGATGTGTCGCCGATGTTTTCCACGGTGGTGAAGACAATTGGCAACTCGCCCGTCGTTCGATTTCAAATGAGCTAGCTGCGAACCCATCTTTTTATGAGCACGTATACTACGACGGTGTGGCGCAGGCTCGTCACCGGATTAATTGGGGCGGGGGACCTTGTGGCGAGAATCACTACATGGAGACGTGGACGGACTTGTTTCCCATTGCAAATTTTTACAAGTGTGCAGTTATGTTCTTCTCTCTCGGAAATGATGGTTCGTTGTACCCATGTCTTACAGTTCTACCTTGGGAGAGTCCACCTACCGTGACGAGACCGTGCAGAGAGTTGATTATTGCTCATTTAGGGAGTTACGCTCATTACATTCGTTTGGATTTGAATGAGGGATTCCCCGTACCTCCTATAGCGACTCTGTGGTTTCAAGTACAAGATGAGAGTGTTATTGGATGGGAGCTGGAGTACCAAAATAGGATAGCATATTGGCAACAATTATGTAATATGTTTTGATATGTTTGTACAATTATGTAATATGTTTTGATATGTTTGTACATTATATAGTGTTGCTTTATTATGTAATATGTTTTGATATGTTTGCTTTATTTGCATTATATATAATAGTACGATACGTTAACAAACACAAATAAAAATAATAAGCGTATGACAAATAAGCAAACACAAATACAAATAATAAGCGTACGATATGTTAGCAAACACAAACACAAATGCAAATAATAAGCGTACGACAGATAAACAAATATAAATGCAAATACTAAGAGTACGGTACAACAGATCAGCCTACTCATCATCCGAATCATGGTCGGAGATGCCTAACTGAGTATGCCACGAGTGTATGATCTCATCCAAATCTCCGCATGCAGCTCTCATGTCATCGTCTGGCAGCTCATCCCTCCTCTGCAAGAATGGCTCTACAACCCGTATCATCTTACCCATCCACTGCACATAACAATAACATTAGCGTACATTAACAAAATATACGGTACAAATAAATATAGATAAAATGAAAAAATTACCAGATCGCCACACGTCCTATCTGGTGGTCGATCTGCTCTCCGGGAGGCACCACGGACGATGATAGGATGTGAGTAACTACCGAACCAATCAAGATAACGTGCATCACACTCGGAGGGGTCGCGACTACCTCTGAAGTCGCCAAGGAACAGTCGGCATGATCTCGGAAATGTCCGCCAAGTCGATTCCGTTGTAGAAGCGGGGAACCTGACGTCGTACGTCGCTGCTGTCGCAGACCGCACCGCATGCTCTGGTGTCAGGATGCCAACCGGGATCACCTGAACATATCCTAACTGACGCAAGACCCGATCGGGCATATAAGGCTCTATGATATCCCGATAACGAATAAGGCCCATCAATAAAGTCCTCGCGACATCCGCTGCTGGGTCAGGACCATAGGGTAACCACTCCACCTAAACTTTAACACATTAATAATAATACATCTTAAAATTAAATAAATAAATGTAAATGGTGGAAAGTTTGATACCTCTGATGCAGTCATCTGATCTAGCCGTGCGCGGATGGAACGCAATCGTCCATCGCTCTTGTCCTCGCTCCGGACGGCCCACATACCCGAACGTGGATGACCCTCGTCGATAATCTTCCGCTCACGATGCGGGCGGAATGCGGGAAAGTACTCGTATATCCACGCCTGCAGCAACGTAAGACAACCTGCAATCCCAGAACAATCCGCACGGCTAGCTATCCCAAGCTGACAGTACAGGTATGCCAACATCGCTGACCCCCACGAGTACTCACGAATGGTGTCCGGGTCCCTAGCCTCCAGTAGATCGCGTGGTCTGATCCGGCAACCACTCTTGTCGACAAACAAGACGGCTCTGAGCATCAAGAATAGGTACGCCGTCAACTGTGTATCATCGGCCCGCGGAGGTCGTGCCCGTCTTCATAGGTCCTCAAGGGAGTCGATGCCGACACCACCACCACTCCATAAAGTTGTATCTCTCACCAGACCATCAGGTGTGACACCAAGCAACTCTGCCACATAACACCTCAGCTCAGACGTCGACCCCTGAGCACTAACCAGACGACCATCCACAGGAATGCGCAGGATCTGGAAAACATCGTGAAGCATGATCGTCATCTCTCCGAAAGGTCTGTGGAAAGTGTTGGTGTCAGGCTGCCACCGCTCCACAAACGCAGAAATCAAAGGCATGTCGAGATAAGGGAACATGCTGTACGGTAAGTGCCCCAAATGCGTGGCACTAATCTCCTCTCTGATATCAGCACTCAGTGTAGACCGCCAACCCTGTAGTGCTGTACAGGCTCTGTGCCGATTATGGCACTTCAGAACCTTCCGATCCTCTCCGTCCCAGATCCGTCTAGCGATGTGACCCCAGAAACTAGGAATGACACTCCCATCTAAAGGACCACCAGGCGTCATACTGCTCATGATCCAAGAATCGTCCTGGACCCTCTTCTTCTTCTGAGCGCGGGGATCAACAGTGCACGAGCTCGAATCCCCGGTCATAAACCTCCCACCCCTACCCTTCCGCACCATCCATCCGGCGGAAGTAGAACTACCCGCTCGACCACGTCCTCTGCTATACTCCCCCTGCCTCTCCACCTCCGGGCGCTCTAACTCATACGGGTCATCATCGTCGCTCCCGTCGTCGGGACTGTCCACATGCTCATCATCGAAGGAATCATCATCCTCCTCACGACGACGTAATGCCTCTCTCTCCCTCCTGACCGAAGCAGATATCCCCCGTCTACGTGGATGACGCGGTGCTGAATCATCCTCTAAAGAACGGAAGGCGTGTAATGGTATCGACTTGCCTTTCCCTCCACTGTGACCCGATGACTATTAATTGAAATTTTAATTACAAATTTGTTAAATTTGTTAAACTAAATTATCATATTTATCACAATTGTTAAACTAAATCAAAATTTGTTAAACTAAATTATCACAATTGTTAAACTAAATCAAAATTTGTTAAACTAAATTAAAACAATTGTTAAACTAAATCAAAAATTGTTAAAACTAAATATCACAAATGTTAAACTTAATAAGAATTTGTTAAATTAAATTTTCAGATTTATCACAATTTATTAAAGTAATTATCAGATTTAATAATTTAAAAAAATAAATTTGTGGAGGTGTCTGCGAGAGACGCCTCCCGTATGGTGGAGGTGTCTGTCGGAGACGCCTCCTCTTTGGGGGAGACGTCTGCCGAAGACGTCTCCTCCATCGGGAAGACGTCTTCCCCATACGCTCCCTGGGGGGAGCGGCTTCCGAGGACGCCCGACCCATGCGGGGGGCGTCTCCCTCGGACGCCGACCACTTTTTTTAATTTTTTAATTTTTTTGAAAACAAATAAATAAAGTAAGGTTACCGTATACGGGTACACCGGGGGAACTGCTGGCTGCTTGCCTGGCCTCCGAGACATTCATAATCTTCTGTAGTAGGTATAGGAAGAGAAAGTTTTGAAAAAAGAGTGAAATTGTGAGATATATAAGCAAAAATAGGATGAAGGGCAATTTGGTAATTTCAAGCGGCGATTTAAGTAATTTTGGGGCGATGTTTAGCAATTCAGATCTCATTCCGTCAATTTTCCCTCCAACACTGTCAGGAAATTTGCAAATTGCTCCTCTTGAGATATTCTAAATATTTAGCAAAATATATAAAGATTGAACAAAACCCACCATATCCGCAACCACATGTCAGAACCCCAATAACCTGCAAACTCATCGTCCTCCCTGCACCCTCCTCCCTGAACCACCACCAATTCTCGAAGCCAAGCACAATCACCCCCTCCATCACCACATAATGCCCCTCAAGAACCCTTGCCCCATCCACCGTAACTCTTGAATTCCAAGGGTGGTTGAGAAGTAGAGAGAACACGAGAATGGAGAGAAGAGAATAGGAAAACCATTATCGAATAATTCTGGTTCATGTGATTTAGATATATATATATTGTGTCGGTCGAACCATTTTGAGTTTCGGTCGACCGTTTTTTTCTTTTCGTCCAACAGATAATCACCCAGCAACTTTCCTTGTTTCACACTCTTTCTTTGGTCGACCGACGATCTCGTTTCGTCCGACCGAAAAGTGACAGTACGTGCCCAGTTTTTTTACTCCACTTTCAGACGACCGACTGTTTCTTTTTGATTGACATCATTTCATGCTCATATTTGTATCTTATATCCATTATCTTTCACCTAAACAATGCTATGTCACGAGTTTTATGTTTAGTTTTCAGGAATAAATAGGTTTGAAGAGTTGAAGCATAAAAGGACCCAAAAGCTGGGAAAAAGGACTGAATTGTGAGATTTGGGGACTGAGATGCAAGGAAGAAGGACCTGAATATAAGACCAAAGGACCAAAGTGCAAAATAGAGAACTCCACACCATCATGGGGAGTATTTTGGCAATTCTACTCGGGTCGGAGATCCAACAACTCAAGTAACCGCATCAAAGACAACAAATACCAACATGGAAAGCCCAGAAGAAAGCCCAGGACGATCTGGAGTTTATAGACCGCTAATTAGCGGTCTTGGACCGCTAATTGGCGGTCCAAGTTGCTTCAAATTCTCTTAGCTTGTTATGGCCTGTGTATTAGAGCATGCTTAGTCCATTTATGGTATCTGTTTAGTCCCACATCGGGGGATTGTCCCGAATTGCCTTTTTCTATGGCTATAAATAGAACTCTTCACCTCCTTTTGTAATCACCCATTGTTTGGTGGCATTCTCTCTACTAAGGAGTGAGCCTTGAAGCAATAACTCAAGGTGGAGAAGGATGCTACCTTCAATGTGAGTCATTGTTAATAAAAGTTTATTTGTTTCTTTTAATCTTGTTTTGTTATGTTGTTTGCTTTGTGTGGGTTGTTTTACTTTGTTTAATTTCTTGTTTAGTAATTTTAGTATCTTAGTTAAATGTTTTCTTTACTTAGTCTAATCAGTAGTGTAATGAGTAGTGAGTAGTTCCATCCCCATTTGGGGGGGTGGAGAAATATGTGATATAATTATGTAGTGTATTAAGTGTGTGTTATTTTTATCCATTGAGCTTTATATGATTTCCATAACCATCTAATGGGTCTCCACTCTTATCTTTGATATGCTAATGCTCTTGAATGAAGCTTAGCTTATGCTTTGATTAGTGGACCTATTTTATGGGGAATGATAAAGTTAGGATATGGATGAAGTTAATGTTGGAAACACAATTTGTAGTGTATGTACTCTTGTTGCCTTTTCCTTAGCTAATGTCTTGTATGTTTTAATGATGTAGTCATCTTAATTCATGTAGAGGCATAGTAGGGTCTAGTCTTTATACTTGAGTTCATGTAGCTTCATTCCAATCATTGTCTTGTATGTTTTAATGATGTAGTCTTATCTTAATTCATGTAGAGGCAAGATTGGATGTAGTTTTATGATTTCATGCACTACATGTTGTGAGGAGCTTAATTGAACACACACACACACACATCTTTATGTTCACATCAGTTCTCTACCCCCTTTGGGGTTTAGTTTTCTTGCTTTTCTTCATTTCCTTTGCATTTCATTTCAGCTTTGTAGTTTAGATTAGTGTAATACATCTTTCTCCCTTCTTTTTACCTCTCGTCTTCGAATAAACCAAGTGTCGACACACCTCCCAGTGGACGACCCGTATTTGCCACCGCTTCAACGCGGCCGTGCACTTGCGGTTAAATTTAAAACGAGATCAATCAAGTTTTTGGCGCCGTTGCCGGGGAGGTGCTCTGTCCAGACCTTGGTTTGGACGATTCGAGGGGTTTTTGATTTTTTATTTTCAGTTTTTCTTAGTTTCAGAGAAGTATTGGATCAAGGGGAAGCTACTGGGAAAGTTTGAGCAAACGAATCCACAGATGGACCGCCAATCAGCGGTCTTGGACCGCCAATTGGCGGCCTGGTGAGCCTCAATTGCTCTCAAATTTGTTCCAGTTGTTATTTTGTTCACTTTAGTTATCTGGGAGCCCAAGTTTGCATGTTGTGATCTTTAGTTTGCTCCCAGATTTAATTTCAATCCCCTTTAATCAACTTGGACCATAAAACTCAAAGCAAAAGATTAGACTTCTTGCCATCTAGGTCATGCATCATATGTAGACCTTGCATGCATCTTTCTTTTCTTTGCTTTACATTTTGTCGTTGATTGCTGGAGCGAGGTACGCATTCCTTTTCACTCATTCACGCATTAGGACATTCATTAGTGAGTAAGGTTTGCATCGAAACAAGAGTGAGGTGAATGCTTGTTTGGTGAGTTGCTTGCTAGCCTAAGATTTCAAAACATCTTTAAGGGGCATCACCTATAGACTTCAAAGATAAGGTGGGGGATTTCATCACCCCTCCCTTAGCCCCAAAAAGCACACTCAAGTAAAGCCTTAACTAAAAGCAAGTAGACATTGGCCCTAGGAATTCGGACGCACTAGGAGAGTAATCTAGTTGAGACCGTCATGACCTGATCGGCGTTGCCTACCTTGTCGATAGTAGGAGGTACTGGATCTCCGGATCTGGTATCACTTACTGGGCATTGTGGTCCTCGTTGTAGGGAGGTGAGGCGTGTCGAGGCTAGTGACCTCGAAGTTAGGCGTCGTCTAGCCTAAGGACCCATTGCCTTACATTGTTTGAGCCATGCTTGCTAGTTAGGCTTCTACCTTCACCCTGTACCCTCGCTAGCTCTAGGGATTCTTCCCTTCTCCTCTGAGTCATCTTCTTCTCACCTTCTTCTACGTTATAGTCTCCTCCCCTTTACACTCTCTGTTAGCGTTTTAGGGTCGAGTCGAGCACTTTTTGCGAGCTTAGCCTCGTGGTGGTGAGAGTGGTCGACTCGAGAGTTTTTCTTGAGATGGATGGTTACATGGGCGACCATCCATATCATTGTTGGGACCAGGACGATTCTCCCTGGTACTCCGGACCCATGCAACCTGGGGTGGCTCAGACTAACACCCCGTATGGTTGGGATGATCGCAATTTTGTGACTGAGCAGTCTTCATATTGGGGTAACATGAGAGAGGCACCGACTGCTAGACCACAATCTAGTTATGCCGGATCATATGCTGGTCAACAAACTGAGACATTACAACAAACTTTGGCCTCTTTCATGCGTATGGCAGACGACATGAGTGCCCCGGTGGCTCCAGTAGCCGTACCGTGCGACTGTTGTGGGTTGAGTGGTCATGTTATCGGGGAATGTCCTTATGTTCCCCCTGAGCCTGAGTATGAGCACACATTTTCCCAAAATGCTCATTATGACCATTACGCATCCGCGTACAACCCGAGAGTGATGGATTCATGGGGAGACAAATCTTATCCAAATTCTTATACCTCATTTTCACCCCCGTATCCTCCTCCCGAATACCCAGAATTCTACCAGCACCCCACTCCAAATCATTGGACTCATTCTCAGCCCATCAATACCCAACCACAAAATTTCCCAAGCTCTGACTTGGACCTCATCGTTGACCGCATACCTGATTCCTTGAAACAAACTTTCCTTACGTTCATGGAAACCACTCAACAGTCCATACAAAATATGACACTGCGAGTGAGTCAAATGTCGCAGAAATTACGTGAATGTGAGGAGAGTAACCTTTCTTGTCAACATGAGGATTCTTCTTTTGATATCGAACCACCACCACATCCACAAATTCAAAGCACAATCTTTCAAAGTCAAACTCCTAGCCAGTCTGAGGGACTTGGGGTTTCAATTCACGATCACTTTGTGGAGGATTCGATTCAAATTGAGAATAACTTGGACCAGTTCTATTATGAGTCGGCACAGGATTGTGCCTTATCTTTTTGTCCCGTGGCCCTTGAGCCACATGATCTTATTGTTGTACCTCCTAAGGACTCACCTCTGGTGGAGCAAGAGCTCCCTAGTACCCTCAACTTCAAACAACCTTATGAGAGTTTGCCTCTCACTATTGTTCCTGATCATCTTGGAAATGATGGAACATCAAACAACTACATTGCTCATGAGGGTATTAGGAGTTCCTTGGAGGATACTTTGGGTATGAGACCCACTTCCTGTTCTCCTGGTGAGTTGGACATGCATAACGAGGTACTTGACCTCGTTCCGACCCACCAGTCTGTTGGTTGGAGAGTTTGGATTGATGATCATAACTTCAGTTCCGCAACGGGAGATATTTTTCTTCCGTTGCCCCTTATTTCCCAAACTCTCGAGAGGTTCAAGCTCTTTCAGTTTGATCCTTTGAATGAGACGCCTTTGCGTCCAATTTATGAACCTCTCATTTCATCTGGTGCTCTTTGTGAAGGGGGCCCACGCATGCGTATTCTGGCCCCGCGTGGTGTCATGTTCCCTTTCCAAGTGCATTGACCCACTCTTGAGGTTCCCATTTGATGTCTTTTGACAAATGAAGATGGGAACTTATGTTTGTACATAGTTATATAAAAAAAAAAAAAAAGAAGAAAAAAAAAGAAAAGAGAAAAAAAAAGAAGTACAATAAAAGACTCATTCAGTGAGCATTGATTGTTGTGAGCCCCAACCCATGTGTATTTGGGCTCCGTTTCTTTCACGTATTTGTATCCCTTCTTTAGCATCTCACAGGTTTTGAGGGAATTCGGGTTATGTCCATCAACATGACCTTGCACTTCCCTTTGTACTTCATGTTGGTGAGATCTCTCCTTTTTATGCATCAATCCATGTAGTATCTTGCTTGCATTCATTGAGGACAATGCATGAAGTAGGTGTGGGGGGGTGTTTTACGTGTGGACATAGTCGAGTCTTTTTCCTTTGATTTTGTTTTCTTTTGTTTGCATTGTTAGGGTCATGATAGTGTGCTGCATTTAATATCGATATATCTGCTTGCCATGATCCTTGGGTGACTTGTCTTCTTTTGCTTGCCTAGTGCTTCAAAATTTTCACATTTCTTTCAAAATTTTCATGTGTTTTCGAAAGAAAATGTTTTGTGGGTTTTGCGTGTGTTAGCATGTGCAAAACCGTTGAGAGGCAAAGTAAAAAGAAAGCTCCCAAAATTGTCTTGAACTTGATGCATTAGGATATCTAGTACGTGGCTTTAGGATTTATCGAGTCGTTAGGATGCACCCCAGTTTTCCCTTGGGGGTGAGTAATCAGTGGGTTTCAGTGCTCAAACATTTAAAGAAGTCCACCCTGAACCTAGTGAGTCAAATAATTCGTGTTTGTTAATTTAGGAAGTTTGTTGTAGTCAAGGGCCCTTAATATCTTTTTGTGAAACTTAAGTGTAGGGGTTTTGGTTCCCATGTAGATAAATGAATAAGTGGTGTTCTCTCTTCTCGCACGGCTCCTATCACTCGGGAAAGTAGGTCTGAGGGGACTTTGTGCCTGGTGCTTTCGAGTCATCTGACTTGGGATGCACCGACCGAACTCCCGTTACACGGGTGGTAGGGATCGCCCTATGTGGAGATTTGGGGGAAGGTGTACGTGATAGTGTAAGTCCTCATAGGCAATGATGCACGAAACCTGACCCTGGGAGAATCAAACACCAACCAATAAATGCTCCAAAGAAAAAGAAAAAAAAAAAAAGAAAAAAAAAAGAAGAAGAAAAAAAAGAGTCAAATAAGAACCAAAATGGACTTTACACGTTGTATCACATTCAGAAGTTAAGGTTGCCCATGTCTTTCACTTAATTCCTTAGTTAACTCTCACGAATAACTCATTAGTCTAGGTGTGTGGACCGATTACATATATAGAGTCGACCCGTAGTATTACCGCATCCCATGATCGACAAAATAAGTCCAACGAGTCGTGTAGCTAGATTGATTAATGCATCTTGTTCGGATTTTGTGGGTATATCCGCTGAAAACCCTCAGGAGACAACACTCCTCCTCCTTGGCGACAAGGAGGTTTAACGGCTTGTTGCACGTGCTAAGTGCAACCGTGATTCCTACGAAAGTGAGTTAGGATTTCTTGTTTTTCGTTTGCTTTTCTCTTTCTTTGTTTTGCTCGGGACTAGCAAAAGTTAGGTGTGGGGGTATTTGATTGACATCATTTCATGCTCATATTTGTATCTTATATCCATTATCTTTCACCTAAACAATGCTATGTCACGAGTTTTATGTTTAGTTTTCAGGAATAAATAGGTTTGAAGAGTTGAAGCATAAAAGGACCCAAAAGCTGGGAAAAAGGACTGAATTGTGAGATTTGGGGACTGAGATGCAAGGAAGAAGGACCTGAATATAAGACCAAAGGACCAAAGTGCAAAATAGAGAACTCCACACCATCATGGGGAGTATTTTGGCAATTCTACTCGGGTCGGAGATCCAACAACTCAAGTAACCGCATCAAAGACAACAAATACCAACATGGAAAGCCCAGAAGAAAGCCCAGGACGATCTGGAGTTTATAGACCGCTAATTAGCGGTCTTGGACCGCTAATTGGCGGTCCAAGTTGCTTCAAATTCTCTTAGCTTGTTATGGCCTGTGTATTAGAGCATGCTTAGTCCATTTATGGTATCTGTTTAGTCCCACATCGGGGGATTGTCCCGAATTGCCTTTTTCTATGGCTATAAATAGAACTCTTCACCTCCTTTTGTAATCACCCATTGTTTGGTGGCATTCTCTCTACTAAGGAGTGAGCCTTGAAGCAATAACTCAAGGTGGAGAAGGATGCTACCTTCAATGTGAGTCATTGTTAATAAAAGTTTATTTGTTTCTTTTAATCTTGTTTTGTTATGTTGTTTGCTTTGTGTGGGTTGTTTTACTTTGTTTAATTTCTTGTTTAGTAATTTTAGTATCTTAGTTAAATGTTTTCTTTACTTAGTCTAATCAGTAGTGTAATGAGTAGTGAGTAGTTCCATCCCCATTTGGGGGGTGGAGAAATATGTGATATAATTATGTAGTGTATTAAGTGTGTGTTATTTTTATCCATTGAGCTTTATATGATTTCCATAACCATCTAATGGGTCTCCACTCTTATCTTTGATATGCTAATGCTCTTGAATGAAGCTTAGCTTATGCTTTGATTAGTGGACCTATTTTATGGGGAATGATAAAGTTAGGATATGGATGAAGTTAATGTTGGAAACACAATTTGTAGTGTATGTACTCTTGTTGCCTTTTCCTTAGCTAACGTCTTGTATGTTTTAATGATGTAGTCATCTTAATTCATGTAGAGGCATAGTAGGGTCTAGTCTTTATACTTGAGTTCATGTAGCTTCATTCCAATCATTGTCTTGTATGTTTTAATGATGTAGTCTTATCTTAATTCATGTAGAGGCAAGATTGGATGTAGTTTTATGATTTCATGCACTACATGTTGTGAGGAGCTTAATTGAACACACACACACACACATCTTTATGTTCACATCAGTTCTCTACCCCCTTTGGGGTTTAGTTTTCTTGCTTTTCTTCATTTCCTTTGCATTTCATTTCAGCTTTGTAGTTTAGATTAGTGTAATACATCTTTCTCCCTTCTTTTTACCTCTCGCCTTCGAATAAACCAAGTGTCGACACACCTCCCAGTGGACAACCCGTATTTGCCACCGCTTCAACGCGGCCGTGCACTTGCGGTTAAATTTAAAACGAGATCAATCACTTTTCGTCTGACCGAAAAGCGACAATGCGTGCCCTGGTCTTTCACACTTTCCTCTCGGTCGACTGAGTCTTTATTCTCGTCTGACTGTTTTTGACCAAAGGTTGTGCGGTCCTGGGGTTTTAATTTTTTTTAACCCACCGGTCGACCGGTGCATCCGAACGGTCGACCGTTTGTTTCGTTTCAGCACCTTTTTAGGGCAATTACAAGGCTTTCCTCTTCACTTTTACCCTTCCTCTCTTCAAACCCTAAGTGTCGCCCCTCCTCTTCCGGTCGACCGCCAGCTCTTTCCAGCCATCCTCCACCACTTCTTCGTCCATTTTTCAACTCCTTTTGTCAACCTTCATCCTTCTCCACCTTCCTCATCTACAATGAATCGCAAGAAGATGTCCATCTCCAAGAAACGAGCCACTCCGGAGGGGGTTACCGAGCGTCGATCAAAGAAGAAACAAGACGCACAACCCTCATCTTCTCGTGCTCCGACTTCTCCGGTACCACATTTGCATCACTTCATCCCTATTGACGATGTTGCTCAAAAGGCATGGGATAAAATCTTCTCGGTTGCCAACTTCATCCCTTGTCGCAAGGTTGAGGTAGCCGATTTCGCTTCTTTTCGTTAAAATCATTGTTAGAAGGCTGACTTACTCACTCACTAAACTTGTATCTAAACCCTATTATCCATTCATCGTACAATAATTTTATTGCAATCTCCGTAAGGTCCCCAATTTTCACGTTTTAACCACTATGATAAATGGCAAAGAGTATAGTGTTACCCCCGCTTTATTGGCCAAAACTCTACATCTTGATCCGGGGGGCACCCACATTTATCTTGATTATCCTCTAGGTGCTCTTACCGACAACGAAATTGATAAAATGGTCACTGATTTATATGCTATTCCACCACGTCTTGTGAATGGTCGTTATAAACATAATGCCTCCCTCTTGCATCCCGTTCCACGAATCCTTGCCCAAATCATTTCGTATAACCTTCTTCCTAAATTGGGTCATCACAATGAGATCTCCAACATGGAGTTCATGTGCATCTACTGTGTCTTCAAGAAAATCTTGGTTGATTGGCCATCATTTATGGTAATGCATATGACTCATCGTAGTGGTTCCTACCTTCCTTATCCGATGTGGCTCTCTGCTATGTTTGAACATTGGAAGATCAATGTGGAGACTTTTCCCTCTTTGGTCTACAAATTTCCCATCTATAAGACCACTCTCTCCAAAATGAAATCCATTACTCCTCCTTCGCCACCTCTTTCCTTTGTTGAGGAATCAGCTAAAAATTCAGAAGAAGAAGGAGAAGAAGAAGAAGAGGCGTCTGAAGATCCGAGGTGGGTGCCTCGTCATGTCCCTCGTGACTCTAGCTCTTGGTGGGGTGAGGGAGGCTCCGAAGCATGGTCTCAAGGGCAGTGGTCAGCTTCCACATCCATTGATCTCCATTGCTTTCAGCACTTGTCTGATCGGGTCAATGCTTTTGAGGCCTCCACATCTGCTAGGTTTGATGCACTTGAGGCATCTTCTACTGCTCGTATGGATGTGCTTGAGGCTTCCTCTCTTGTTCGTCACAATGTCACCTCTGCTTAGCTCAGTCATATTGAAGCTTCTCTTGATTCTCTATCCTCGCTGCTTCGTGATCAGAGGCTTGGGTGATTTATTGTTGGTTTTGTGGAGTGTGTATTGTTTTTCAGTTGCTTTGAACTTCAGTTTATGATGTAGTTGCTTCAAACATTTCCTTATTGATGTATTTTGCTTTGAACTTATTGTACTATTTGCTTTCGAAGTCGACCTTTGGTTGTTTGTTTTGAATTCTAAGTTGAATGCATGGTCTATTATTGTCTCTCTTTTTGGCTTAATATGTTCGCTTCCGTTACTCTATCTCATGATTACGCCTAAATTGAATATCATATTATCTCATGAGTCTTTTTGATTATGTCATAAGGGGAGAAATAAATACATGCTTATAGATAGGGGAGCTATAAGATAGGGGGAGCTTTAGATATTGGTTATTAATGATAAAATTTAAATTTAAACATGTATTTAGATTGATAAGTTGTCATCATCAAAAGGGAGAGATTGTTGGCTTTTTGGCTAATAATCGTTAATCCATTTTGATAATTAATCAACATATCAATAAACACATGTATCAATTAAAAGATCATTGCTTGCATATACTTGTATTATCTAATGTTTCAGGAATCAAATTTGAATTAAATTGAGAAATGAAGATTGAAGCGTAGCTAGGTTTAAATTCTATGTATTTAGGTTACGAATGTAAGTTGGCACTTGAAATATTTGATTCAATGCATTGCATGTCACTTAGAAAACCTATAGAAGTCTCACACAACATTCCAACTATCTTAGACTTCAATAGAAAATTATCGAAACTCATTAGAAATCTAGAACAGGAAACTTGCATTCAAAGGGTCGACTGGTAGAACCATTTGGTTCGACCAAATTTCAACAGACTATCCCAGGAAGCTTATTTTGTCCAAACGGTCGACCGACTTTCGTTTCCAGTTTGACCATGCCTTCAATTTATTTTGCCTGTCTGAAATCGGTCGACCGACATATCCATTCTGTTCGACCGTTTCTTGAATCTATTTTGACTATCTGACTTCGGTCGACCGAAATACTTGTTTTTTTCGACCGTCTCACCTTGTCGAGTGATAGGACTTAGTTTATCCTATACAAATCCTTCAGCCTATCAGTTGTCGACAAGTGTCCTGGTTAGTGAGACTTTTGGTCGACCGAAACATAGGTTTTGTTCGACCGATTGCATTTCCGTATTCGTATTAAATATGACTGTTATACTTGTCGTATACTCCAACGGTCGTATACACATTTCTCACCTAACCCCTCTTTTGGATTTGGTCTTCCGGTAGACCGAAAGTTCTTCAACGGTCGACCGAATCTTGAAAACTTCCCATACCCATTTTTACTAGGAGTTTTCGGTCAAACCATCAATTCATTCTGTTCGACCGATTGCATCTGATTTTATCTTGTTTAAAATCCAACATGTCAAACGGTCGACCGAAACTCTCTTCACGGTCGACCGATACTTCCATCTTTTCCAGATCCAGTTCTATTGGTCGTTTTTGGTCGAACTGGTGATCCAAACCGTTCGACCGATCTCTTAATTTCTAGCCAATTTGGACCGACCGTTTGCATCTTCGCTCGACCGAATCTTGTACTATTGGACTCCGGTTGACCGAGTAACACGATCCGGTCGACCGTTCAGTCCTGAAATATGTCCTGTCACTTCCTGACTTGTGTTTTCTTGCACAACTTCTTACCATTTCAATCCCAACGGCTAGAACTAGTTTAGAGCTTATAAATAGAGCTGAGAACACTCATCTAAAATCACCAATCTTTTTCCAAGCTCAAATCTCATTACTACTCTCATATTTGCTCTAAACACTTGTGCTTACATCTTTTCACTTGAAATCACCATCCTTTGATTGCATCATCTATTTCAAGTGCTCAAGATTAGTTGCTGAAGTTAAGTCTTCAAGAGTTCTACTAAGTTTACGGAGTGAAGCTCTTCTCGGATTGTGAGAAGGTGGTCCAAGCTAGGCAAGGGTGTTCGCAAAGCTTGTGGTGTAAAAGCGTGATCTCGGCCCTCAACGGAGATCGGATTAGTGGAGGACGCAAAGTTGCTCGAGTAAGAGCAATTCGTAAGAGAGGACTAGGATCCGGTGGTTGGATCCAAACCTCTATACATCCGGAGTTGTGGTTTGTTGTTCTCTCCTTCATATTAATTGTCTTAGCTTTTAATTTGGCATAGTTTGTTAAACAACCTTAATTAGTCTATCCACCCCCCTTTAGACTAAGTTTAGGGGATAGTAGATCCTACATAAACTACTTTGTTATTAAGAACCTAAATAACCATGGGAAGTACCTAATGATTAAGGCAGAACCCATCAAGTTAAATATTCTCTTTTAAGCAAACAATGATACATTCATATTCATCACATATTGAAAAAGATAACATTCATCCCATTCTCCATTACATGTATAAACATCATCTCCACCCTAGAAGGGGTACAAAAATATTCAATACCCATTAATCTGACAATCATATTAAGAAAGGAAGACATTCTAATTATACTACGATTAAGTAAATAAATTCAAGCTAAACATGCCAACATTAAAAGAGATAACATGAAGATAAAACTATAAGAATTATTTTATTTACATAAATCACATTATAAGTAGCATTCTTCTCCACTTGAGTTTTGCTCTAAGGTTTATTCTAAGTAGAGAGAATGACCACCAAGCAATGAGTGCATTACAAAGGAGGAAGAAGAGTTCTATTTGTAGGCATGAAAAAAGGAAACTGTGGACAATCCCCCTATGTGGGACTAATGAAACTTCTACAAATGGATACAAACAACATAATACACAACCACGAGAAGGCAGGTTGGATCCTGAGCATATTGGACCGCGAATTGGCTGTCTAGAGCCGCTAATTGGTGGTCTTTTTTGGTCGGATTTGACCCTATTTTGGTTGGCTTCACTAGTACAGAATAGACTTTACTCGTCTCCCAATAGATGTGGGTTGTTATAACAGCCGACGTCTACGAGGGAGAAGATATCATAGACGTCGCTTGTTACCATGGCCGATGTCTATGTGGTACTATAGACGTCGGCTATTGAAATACCGAGTTTATTCGACGTCTATAAGGTATAAACGTCGACCCATAGAGTCGTGTATAGACGTCGGATGTATCGAATGACCGAAGTCTATATGACGTATTTTTATTATTATTGTTATATAAATGTATAGACGTCAGATGTATGATGTGGCCGACGTCTATCGGTCGTACTGTATATATAGACGTCGGTCACCCCATATATCCGACGTCTATAGGCCGTAAAAGTTTAGTCCCACATCGACCAATTTTTGTTGTTGTTGTGGTTGAAGTACTCCACCACTCCTACATAGGTGAATGCGAACGAGATTGGTCACTTGGGCGACTTCGGCTTTCTCTACGTTGTTATTGGTCAAAAGATGGGCACTTGGGGCACGTGAGTTTGATTACTGTAGAGGTTGGGTGCCTGTTATAGGCCGTATAACAAGCGTAATATTTTTGTTCGTAAATTAAAGGTATAATAGACGTCGGCTATATATGACCGACGTCTATACACTATACATTGTATAGACGTCGGTCGTATATAGCCAACGTCTATACACAAGGGTATAGACGTCGGTGGAATATACGTCGGACACTTGGATGGCGAAATCCATCGTATATACCACTGCATATCCGACGTATATGACAGTTTTTCCACTAGTGATTAGAAAGCACGCATTTGTTTGTTTGGTGTGTTGTTTGTTAGATTAATGTATGAAAAACACTTAGGGGACAGTTACCTATAAGAGATGAGGTGAGGGATTTCATCAACATTTCCTTGGCCCAAAACCACTTAATAAAAGAGCCTTAATAAAATCAATTAGACGTTGACCCCTAGGATTTTCGAACGCATTAAGGAGAAGAAACTGTTTAAGACCGTTATGGCCTGAATGTCGTTTCCCATCTAGTCTTCCTGAGATTTTAGGAACCTCGGGTTCTTGATTTCCTACATATTAGTGGTCCACGATGTTTAAGACCGTTTCGGCCTGAACGTCGTTGGCCATCTAGTCTCCCTGAGATATTAGGGACCTCCAGGTTCTTGATTTCCTACAAACTAGTGGTCATCGGTGGGACCTCGAATTTAGGCGCCGTCTATTACTAAGGACCT
Organism: Triglochin maritima; assembly: GCA_963682175.1. Lineage (NCBI taxonomy): Eukaryota > Viridiplantae > Streptophyta > Magnoliopsida > Alismatales > Juncaginaceae > Triglochin > Triglochin maritima. The sequence goes on from OY821785.1 coordinate 12,412,791, forward strand.
ATAGTGGACTTTAGTTGTAGTTTCAATATTTAGTTATTAAAAATTTACTTGTATTTTTTTGATAGGTCTTCCCAAAAAGTAGTGATCCCTTCTCGCAACAGGAGCTCGATGAAACTCGCGACCGATGAGCTTGCTATTTTATCAGAAACATGTTAATGAACTAAGAGGTTCTCCTGTCACTAACATTTTTTGTAATTTAGTTAACAAGTGCACTTGTATTACAAACCTACAATTTATGCCTTAATATAATTGCCTCAATTTTAGAATGAATGTCAATTGTTTATGTATGAATTAATTGGAAGTGTGTTGAATGATTGTGTATGCTTGTATGTTTGTGTTTGTGCATGTATGGTTGTATGTTTGTGTTTGTGCATGTATGCTTGTGTGTTTGTGCTTGTATGTACATGTGGATGAAATTGTGAGCATCTGTGAACGAATTTTGTGCAGGTTGTATGTACACGAATACGATGACTAAATACAAGTTTGTAGGATGCTATTAATTTTTTTTGTCCAGGTTTAAAAGTAGATGTCGGCTGTTTGTATTAGCCGATGTCTATTCCTCTGAAGAAAGAAATAGACGTCGACTGTATGTATCATCAGACGTCTATTCCTCTGAGGAAAGGAATAGACGTCGATTGTATGTATCATCAGACGTCTACTCTTTACGAATAGAGTCGTCTGTTATTGCACCGATGTCTATACTTAAAGAATAGATGTCGGTCGTAGAGAAAGGCCGACGTCTATTCTTTAAGTATAGATGTCGGCTGCTACATACAACCAATGTATATTCTTTAGGTATAGACGTTGGATTTATCACGTCTGACGTCTATTTATAGACAACGCACACATAGACGTCGGATCTGGGAGTGTTTATATCCGACGTATATACCCCCATACATCTGACGTATATTCCCTTTTATGTAGTAGTGCTTCTTTATTGCTCAATTATCCACGTGTGGTGCACCCGAATTGGTTTTTTGAGTGTGTGCCCGAATCTAATTGCTCAAAATACTCTTCATGACGGTGTAGAGTTTCTCGGTTTGCTATTTGGTCCCTCCGGGCTTACGTCCAGGTCCTTCCCTCTTGCAGATGGGTCATTGTGCATGACAGAGAGGTCCATTTTGCTTCATTTAAGTCATTTCTTCTTACGTTTCAACCCTTTTTATCTTCCATTTGCTTCTTTATTACCAAATAATTAAAATATAACAACAAACACTCGAGTAGCACAATATTGTGGTAAAATTAAGGATATATAGCATGAATATGATGCATGATATGCTACTAATTAGTTACCACCAACCCAAATAGTGGCCTTGGTTGGAACATTACCTGGTTAAGCATAAGGCCCATTGGACTTAAATTAGCCTTAGGAAGATCAAATCTAGATAAGATTCATCCATAAACAACATACTCAACACTCTCCCTCATGTTGGAGAGTATATATCATATACTCCGAACTTGCTCAACAAATCGATTAAGTTTATCTTACCTAAAGCCTTAGTAAAGAGGTATGCAATCTGGTTAGTTGTGCTAACATTCTGAGTTTGTATACTATCTTCAACTTGAGGACCGGTCGAATGAAAGACAAGAAATTTGTCATTTTAGGAAATTGGAAAATCTACAAACGTTGAACTGAACAAGTGAACTGTTCGACCATTCCATTGAGATTGCTATTTTAACAAACGATCAATCCTTTCCATAGGCGGTCAATCATTGGTTAACAATCTTGAACTTAAGTTTTGGTGGTTTTTCGGGTTGTATTTGGGTGACAAACTAAACTCCAAATTGTATGAAATTTTGTTTGTGACTTCTAGATGAACCCTAGTGTAAGTGTGTGAAGAGAAATCAACTCAAATGCACAAGTTTGCATTAGTTCCCAAGGACTCAAAAAAGTGAAAATTATAATCGTTTAGGCTTGATTTCTTAATCCTTTTTGCTTGTATTGAGTTGAATTCTTCACTCTTCAACCTAAAACATAATACACACAATATATATTGTAACGTCCCCAAAACAATGGAAAACTTAAACTTCAAAATATATTCAAATCAAGCGGAAACGCTACCAACCATATATACATCAAGAGGTGTACCGTATAATACAGAGTTCAAAGTATGATTACAAAAAAAGATACTAAATATATACATGTAATCATAAGAACCTCAAAAAGGAAAACCGGAGGATTCGATCCGTGATGCGCTCCTCCTCAGTCACCACCCCTACCGTCGCTCACGGCCTAAAAAACAAACATGAAACTATACCTGAGTTTCCATAAGGAAACCCCGTATGTCAAAGTCCCCTAACATGCACGAAATATGATAACAATACGGTATAAAACAACAACAAATAAACATCAACGTCAATACCACGCTCTAGGGACCTCTCTCCCGCCAAAGCAGACACGACCCACAAAAGGGCTCTAGGGTCCTCTCACCCAACCCCAACAATACACATGTGCACACAAGGCACCACTACTGGAACATCGCCGGCCAACAAATCCTACCTCACAAAGATGGTTGCTCCCATAACCAAAGCCACAACGCGTATCCACATCCAGATCCACAACACGCTCCAACATCCGGAGCCACTGATCACTATCAGGCTGACAATGCTTGTTTCGTCGCCCCAAAAAGGTCGGGGACCCGTTGCCCTCAAAGCCGATCACACACACCACAATCACAAAATAGGGCAACAACGGTCGAACGAACAAAGCACACAGGTCGACCAGTTCCCTCCAGAAACATGCATGGTTCAACCGTCACCTAGTCGGTCGAACAAAACCAATATACAATCGGTAGAACAACCAGTCATGGGTTGTCGACCATTTGGATGGTCAACTCTCGGGTTCAACTAACAAAACAACTAATCGGTTGAATAGATGGTCACAAGCAGTCGACCGTTTGGAAGGTCTACGCCACAATTATCATTAAAATAATCATCCCAACGGTCGAATGACAAAGGGAACCTGGTCGACTGAAAATAACAGGGACTTCCAACATTTTCTCAAAGTCCACAACCGGTCGAACAAAGCACAAACCTGTCGAACACATTTTAAGTTCTTTAAGTCATCGCTCGAACTAATCTCAAAGCGGTCGACCATTTAGAAGGTCTAGGCCCCAACCGACTTAGCTACAGGTACAATCGGTCAAACAGATCACAAGGAGATCAATTGTTTATATGGTCTATGCCCCCAACCAACCTACCAACAGTGCAACCAGTTTAACGACAAAGGGGACCCATTCGAGCAAAAATAACAGAGTCCACCTAAAAAGCTTAACCGGTTGACCACCCAAAGGCATCGTTAGACCGGTGCAAGGCAGAAACCCACATTTACACTAGCATCGGTCGACCAAGACACAATCCAGTCGACTGTTATTCAGCAGCAATTTGTTGCACATAAACCTCCGACGAGCCTAACTGCCACCGTCGACTAAACCAACCACTCACACACCTCGGGAGAGTATTAAAGAGAAGCTTGACATACCTTTAAGGCTTGAAAAAGAATCCGAAGAACCATGGCGAACACCACCACGCGAACAAGCTTCTCTTATGAGTTCTTCTCACACGATATCGCACCAACCACGATCACACCTCCTCCGGTCACGCCTTGCTGAACTCAACTAACTCTCCTTCACCTTCGCACGCCAGACTCAGAGGGAGAGACGAGCTGAGAGAGAGAGAATGAGTTGAGTGAGAGAGTGTAAGTGAGATAGAGAGAGAGAGTTACCTTTAAATATACTCCTCACAACACCTCCACCAACCAAAACCCTCCACCACAACTAACCCACAAAACATCATTAGTCACCACTAACCTTGATTAGTCTCACTAATCAGGTTTAGGGTCCTAACATATATATATATATATTGTGTGTGTGATATAACACGTGATGTACGTATGCGAGAGTTTTATATTGAATTTTTACATTATTAGTGGGGTAGGTTTAAATTTATCGTCAAAATTACCAAGTGATTAGCCAAAAAACCAACATTTTTTTCTTAAATAACTTATCCAATACAAGCCCACCTCTCTTCTTTGGTAGTGTGCAATAAATCTTGGCAAAACCCATCAAACCATATGATTACACTCACAAAGGATTAAGCATAACAAACAAGTTTCATTTTACATAATAAGATAAAATCTAGCATATAAGAGCAGACCCAGCCCATAGCAGGAGCGAGGTGAGCTCCTGCTTCAGGCCTCATTTTGAGGGGGTCTCAAAAAAAATTATTTATATACATGGGCTTATTGGGTTGCAAAGAAAATTAGTGCTAACACATAGATAACCCATAAACATTGATAAATTTGCCTCAAAAATGCTAGGAGGACAAAAAAATTCAAATTTAAGAACCTCGTTATTGATTTTTACACAGGGTCTCGAAAATTCCCAAGACGACCCTGTATAAGTGGTTTATTAAATGAGCATGAGATGGCGAGGAAGCACATACACGTGACCACACCCATCATAAACACTACATCAATCTACCCTAAACAAATAAACACATTAAAGCCTAAGTTCCACACAACTCTCCACATGAACATACCAAATACTATAACTCATCACAAATCCCATGCACTCCACCCCCGAGAGGGGGTGGATCTACTCCCTACCCAATCTAATGAAAAATACAAGAATTTAAATCACAAATGAAAAGAAAAAAGCCAAGTAGAACTAGAGCAAACTAATTAAGAAAATAAGTATACCAACATGTAGATGAAAAAAAGTATACCAACTCATGCTAATGAAAAAAATACAAGAATATAAATCACAAATGAAAAGAAAAGCTAAGTAGAACTAGAACAAACTAATAAAGAAAATAATTAACTCATCACAAAGCCCATGCACTCCACCCCCAAAAGGGGTGAATCTCCTTGCCATGCTAATGAAAAAATAGAATAATTTAAATCACATATGAAAAGAAAAACTAAGTAGAACTAGCGCAAACTAATTAAGAAATTAAGTATACCAACATGTAGATGGGAAGAAGTTAAAGAAGATTTAATAAAAAGATTGTCACAACGTCCATAAACCCACATGTCCCGTACTTTTTCCCGTTATTCTTTGCGGTGGGACCCACCAATAAGTAAATGATAAGTTTTGTGGTCCTCTTTTCCCGTAGAATAAATATATTTTTTAAATCACCAATTTTTTTATGTTTCCGTGATCTACCGATAAACATATTATAATATAAATATCGTAATTTTGAAATTCTCAATTTCCATTGGTTGATTCGAATTAGACAACTACCTGGTTTCAAAAAGATATATTCCCAATGTTCACTTTTCCAACGTTATGATTTTCAACTACCAATTTTCAAAGTTATATTCTCAGCATTTATTATTCCAACTTGTCATTTTCCCAAAAACTATATTTTTCAAACTCTATAAATACACATTTATTTTGTTATAACTCCACGTTTTCAAAACGTCACACCTCTCTCAATTATTCATCTTCCATTTTATTATTCTTTTGATTTACTTCAAATGGATTATCCAAATTTTGGGAATAATCGAGGTTGTCAAACAAAAGGAAATTCACAAGAAAAAAAATTCCAAAATTTTCCATACGATCATAGTTTTCATTCCTACCAAAAACTTAAATGGCAAAAAAAGTAGCATGGGTACGAACTAGGGGCGTAAATGGAGCAAGGTGGGGCAAAAATTTAACTGCTACTCGCCCCGCCTAAAGGTGGATTACTCTATGAGGTTACTACAAGTTATGAGTTGTGTAATTATTCATGTATGCTCAAATCTCACTCCACTTTCATGTTGTCCGACGTTGAGATATGTGGAGGATAGAGAAAATTACATGTAACATGAGAGAGAAAGTATGCTACAAAAGAGAGAAGTAATGGAGTTGTTTGGTCATTCTCCACCGCAAGATCTTCTTTTTTATATTTAGTTTTGTATTTTACAGACCATTTGTTTGTTTCAAATAATCAGTGAACACAATTTCAATATGATGATGACATTTTGATTTGCGTTACAAACCTTCTACATATAATCAATGACTTTGTGATTTATACTCTAACATGCAGACTTTGTAAGGGGATGATGACTTATTTGTTGGACATTCGTAAAATGTGGCTATTACTCAGTGTCTTGTGGTTCAGACATTTTCCTATGTACTTTATGTGCACACCTTAAGTTCCCACATCACATTAACATGTCGATTTTGAGATTCCTCGTGGAGCTAGTCACCTATGCTACTTGGGTTCTAGAATCTTTTGACTTGAGTATTAGTTTGTAGGAGCATAGATTTGGCGAAGGTGTTGTGATATTTTGTAGAGTCCCTATAGTAATTGTGTTATATATATATATATATATATATATATATATACTTTCACCAAAGTTTTAGTTGAAAGGAACATGGATTTGGCGATAATGTTGTCATTCTTCATGGGGTCACTTGTTCTAATTGGGTTGTAGAATCGTTTCATAACACGAGCATGAAGTCCACTTGTTAAAGGATGATGGCCTGTTCATTGGACAACCGGGCCGTGTGGTTATTGGTCAATACCTTCTGATTCTCACTACATGAGAAAAAAATCCGTTTGATAAGGGATGATGACCTTCTGGCTATTGGTCAATACCTGGTGGTCCAAGCATTTCCATATGTACTTGTCGTGCACATCTTAAGTTCCTACATTGCATGCACATCGATTTTTATATTCTTCGTAGGGTCACTTGTGTAACAATGTTGGCCACTTCTTGGCAACAATGTTGTGATTCTTCGTCGGGTCACTTGTGTTAATTGGGGTTTAGAATTGTTTCACCACATGAGTATCAAGTCCACTTGTTATGGGACAAAGACCTATTTGTTGAATACTCGGGCTGTGTGGTTATTAATCAATACCTATTGATTCTCACTACACGAGAATGAAGTCCATTTGTAAAGTGACGATGAGATATTAGTTGTACATCCGAATCTTCTGGCCATTGGTCAATACCTTGTGGTTCGGGCATTTTTCTTATGTACCTCTCGTGCACAACATATGTTCCTACATCTCATGAACACAACGATTTTGAGATTCTTCGTACGCTCACTTATGCCACTTGGATTATCGTATCCTTTAGCTTGAGTATTAGTGTTTAGGAGCATAGATTTAGCGAAGGTGATATGATTTTTTGGGGGTGACATATGATAATTGGATTATAATATCCTTTAATTCACCAGAGTATAATTTGAAAGGAGAATAGATTTGGCAAAAATGTTGTGATATTTAGTCTGGTCACTTTTGCTAATTGGGTTCTAAAATTATTTCACCAAACGAGTATGAAGGGGATGATGATCTATTCGTTGCAACCCAAGCTTTGTGATTATTGGTCAATACTTCCTGGTTCGGTCTGAAATTCCTATGCAAACCTTATATAGAAAACGACCAAAATAAAAAGTCATAAAAATATATCAAAAGTGGTACTCAAATTGATCGCCAAAATGAGAAGATTCTAAATTTACACTTACATCTCTCAGAAACTCTTTATGGATATCTAAATACTTCAATTTAAAAAAATGAGGTGAAGAGATGAAATATCACTAGTGTAGAATAATGAATAGTCGTCTCCAAATACACGTCGGCTATCAGTACATGTGACGTCTATAGGTATAGACGTCGCATGTACTGATAGCCAACGTCTATACGGCTCATATAGACGTCGGTTGTTGTAATATCCATTGTAACCGACGAGTACTAGGTGACATTTATTGCCCAACGTATAGACGTCGCGTTGGTTGTATAGCCGACGTCTATTTCCCATGGTCTTATAGACGTCGGATTATAGATGTCGCCTGTTTATATAGCCGACGTCGATTGACCTTATATTTACGAAAATATTTTGTTTCATTTTATCTTTTATCCCAACAAAACCCCCACCCTGACAAAACCCTAGCGACCAATCTCCGACCAAACCCGCGACCTCCTCCAAACCCACGTTCTCCTCCGTCACCGCAGTCGCGACCTCGACAGCCACGTCTGCGCCGCCATCACGATCTTGGGTATTGTTTTTTCAATACACATTTTGTTTGGGTTTCCAATTTTATTTCCACATTTTGTTTATTTTCACGAGTAATGTTTGGTTGGTTTGAGGTGGATTTTGGTTGTGTTTCAGCTTGGTTCGACGACGATCGGGTTGAAGACGAAAGAGGGCGTCATGCTTGTTTTTTAGAAGAGGATCACCTCTCCCTTTCTGGTTCGTGCTCTGTGTGTGGTTTTTGTGGTGTGGAATTTAGATCGTCGAGTGGTGAATGTATATGTGGGAAACCGTTTTATGGAAAATTAGAGAGTAGGGATGATTATTTGCCTTTGGTTGCCACATTTAAATAGCATTACTAGTTTGCAACCAATAATTTGGGATGATTTCTTCTGAAAGTTATGCAGCAATAACTTCTGATATTTTGCAACCAATAAAAAAATTCTGATATTTTGCAATTTCCTAAATACTCTTTCATTTGAAATAATGTTTTAAACAAATCAATTCTTCTCATTGAACCATATTATTATATATATCAATCTCCTGTTGTGCTTGATACAATTTCGAAGTAGTAATCTGATGCTTTTATGTAAATGAATGTGAAAATAGCTTAGAATGTGGCACAATTGAAATTTTGAGCTTGAATCAAATCAAAGGCTTATAAGAGATTACAAAGTAAACTATCCCTGTATACGGCAATAGTGGATCTGATGTTACGATATAATCCTATACGGACTAGTTTTCATGATAATGAGACACATTATCCATGCTACAACTCTTGGTTTTCACAAAATTACTAGTTTCACATTTAAACATTTAAATAGCATTACTAGTTTCACATGTGATACTGAAGTGATATTAGAGTTTGGGTGAGTTTCCTGGTTGTGATTGGTGGTGTGGTTTGGTAATGCTATATGTAAGGTTGGAGTTTGGTTGGGGTTTAGGTTTAGTGAGCTATGAGTCGATGAGTTGCTAACTTGCCGTACGTGGGAAAACATTTTTGAAATAAGGAGAAGAATTAATTCTATTTAGTGCTATATGGTCCACGGAAGTAGTTTTGAAGTGAAATTTGAGTTCGGATGACTTGTGTGACTTGTGTGACTTCAAAGGTAGGAACTATTAACATCAAAGGTAACTTAATTAATTCTGAAGTAGCTAGTGGATGTTATTATTCATCAATATTCAATGCTTTCTTAGTAAAGACCAACGTGTGTAAGACATAAACAATTGAAAACTTGATAAACATAAATAATTCAATTTAGTTTATGATTTAGTTTAGTTAAATGTTTATTTATGTTTAGTTATGTTTAAGGTTTATTTATGCTGAAAAAAACTTATTTTGTTTAGTTAAATGTTTATTTATATTTAGTTTTTAGTAACTCATTGACCTTTAAGCAACTTGGACTTTAATAACCTATAACAAAAGAAATTAGACAATATTTGCTAAGTCATTCATCACATAAGACTTTCCATGCATGTAGTCATCATTTTTTACGATTTCTGTCGGAGATTACCAACGTAAGGTATGTAATCTCTTTGACTCATCATTCATTAGGAAGCACACGTTAGTTAGTAGGATTGCATTGAAACAAGATAGTGAGTGATTATTTGGTGTGTTGTTTGTTAGATTAAGGTATGAAAAACACTCAGGGACAGTCACCTATAAGAGATGAGGTGGGGGATTTCATCACCCTTTCCTTGGCCCAAAAACCACGTAATAAAAAAGGCTTAATAAAATCAATTTAGATGTTAGCCCCTACGATTTCCGACCACATTAAGGAGAGGAAACCGTTTAAGACCATTATGGCCTGAACGTCGTTGCCCATCTAGTCTCCCTGAGATTTTAGGAACCTCCAGGTTCTTGATTTCCGACAGACTAGTGATCCTTGCCATTTAAGACCGTTATGGCCTGAACGATGTTGCCCATCTAGCCTCTTAGAGATTTTTGGAACCTTCGGTTTCTTGATTTCCTACAAACTAGTGGTCCTTGGTGGGAACTTGAAATTAGGCACCGTCTAGTGGTAAGGACCTATAGTGGACTTTAGGTTTGCTTTTGCCGTGATTACTTAGTTAGGTTTCTAACCTTCCTTATTGCCACGTTAGATTAAGGACTTCATCTCCTCTCTCTCGAGTCATTCTTTTCTCATTTTCATGTCTCGGGATCTTCTCATCTACAAACACCTTTTAAATTGAAATTTTATTTCTTGACTTCAATAATAACTATCATTTTTCTTAATGTTTAGATTGAAATAGATCGAGATTGGATTCTTTCAAACCGATTGAGTGATGAGTATGAGAACATAGTTAATATGTTCTTAGAGGTTGCCAAAAATCATTCAAAGAATAGGATCGACAGAGACATGGTGTATTGTCCATGTAGTAAGTGTCATAATATGTCAGTGCTGAGTTTTCGAAAAATAAAAGATCATTTGTTTGAGAAAGGTTTCGACACAAGTTACAGACGGTGCATATGACACGGCGAAAATGAATCATTTAATGGTTCCAAGAATGACGGGGACAATGTAAGTATGGGAGATCAGTTAGAAGACATGGTTCAAGATATAGAAAAAATATTTCGTCCAACCCTGATTTACTTGATAGTTTGTTGAGTGGCAATGAGAAGCCGTTGTATAAGGGTTGCACCAAATTTACTAGATTGTCAGCAGTGTTGAAATTGTACAATTTAAAAGTAGGAAATGGTTAGACTGATGTCAATTTCACATCACTGTTGAAGCTATTGAAAGAGATGCTTCCAGATGATAATGAACTGCCGGATATAACTTATGATGCTAAGAAAGCGTTGTGTCATATGGGAATGGAATATACGAAGATATATGCATGTCCGAATGATTGTACATTGTATACTGGTGAGTTTGAAAACTTTCATTCCTGTCCTAGGTGTAATGTTTCACGATACAGAATGAAACACAGTGGATCGAAACACAATGAAGATGGTCATGAGTTGAAAATCAAAGGACCTCCTGCTAAAGTTTTGTGGTATCTTCTGATAATACCAAGGCTTAAACGTTTGTTTGCGTGTAAGGAGGATTCCAAAAACTTGACCTGACATGCAGATTGTGACCAAATGATCAATTGCTATGTCATCTTGCAGATTCACCTTAGTTGAAAAAAGTAGATTACGACTTCCCTTTGCTTGGTGAAGAATCCAGAAATCTACATCTTGGACTTTGTATCGACGAAATGAATCCTTTCGGTAGTCTGAGTAGCATTCACAGTTCTTGATTTGTCTGCTTGTAATTTACAATCTTCCATCGTGGTTATTTATGAAACATAGATATATTATGTTGTCCTTATTGATTTCTGGTCCGAAGCAACCTGGAAATGACATAGATGTGTATTTAAGACCCTTAATTTATGACCTAAAAAGATTGTGAGATGACGGAGAGCCAGTTTTTTATGCTTATTGTCAGCAGTCATTTGTAATGCGGGCAATGATTTATTGCACGATTAAGGACTTTCCAACTTACGGTAATATGTCTGGATATTCTGTCAAAGGTCATAAAGCGTGTGCAATTTGCGAAGAGAATTCACGCTCCTTTCAACTTGTTAATGGTTGTAAGACAATCTATCTTGGTTGATGCATTGCATACATTGCATCATATGTCTTTCATTTAGATTACTTTTACATCAATAAATGCTACTAAGGTATGTGTTTAGTTTTATTTACAGAATACAGGGACCTGAATGCAATTTACCAACATCCCGAGCATAAATGCGTGCAAAAGATTCATTTCTATCATAAAGACCAAGTTCAAGTTTACCGGGTTACAAATGGAAATGTATCCAAGCATAAAAGTATTCAAGACCTAATTACAAAAAGAGCAAGGACTTGAGCACAAAAGTAGCCGGGGACTTAATTGCAAAAAGACAAGGACCTAATTGCAAATCACGAGTAGCTTTTATTATCTTGGAGAAAATATATAGAACAATCAATGTATATCTCCAAATATATGAAGGAATTAATCCGGAGCTCAAAAGAATGGAAAGAATCAATCCAGACGCGCAAAGAAGGATCAAATCATACCATAAACATTCAACCAAAATCCGGACAAAATCAGGCCAGATTGTACGGCGTTTCCGCCGCACCACACACACAATGTGCGGCGTTTCCGCCGCCCAAGAATCGATCCGCGTCTCCCAATTTCGTCCAATCGTGTCTGGACACGTGTACTTTCCAATATTATACCTAGATCCCATATAACAACTATAAATAGACCCAAGAACGATGTTAGAAGGGTCCTTAGTCTTTAGTGGTAGTTTTTATTCTTAATCTTAGTTTTGTATTCTTCTTTTCATTAATAAAATTCTGTCTTTTATTTCTTACTTTTAGTTTTCTTTTGTAATGTCTCAAGGACCCCTTCTTCCTCCCTCTATGAGTTTCTAACTCCTTCCAAAGGGTGGAGGTGATGGATTAGGGTGAAGAGAAGATGAATGAATGTTATTATTTTAATTTCGTGTTAGTATATTTTGATTACTTGAGTTTATGTTAAATCATTTATCATGTAATGCTTTATAACTAATATCATTTATTATAAGTTTCTAAATTCTCTAATCTATACCTTAAATCTAAACCTCCACCCGACGGAATTCACCTCTTTGTTCTTGTTTTAAATTTAATTGTTCTTGTTCTTGCTTTAGATAATTAAAACCCAAAAATCTCAAAACCCAATTATTTCTTCTCTCATTCTTTTCCCCCAATCGAAATCACACTAAAAACAGAATCTCTCCCTCCTTGTGTTCGACCCGTATTTGCCACGTCTCCATTGACGCCGTGCACTTGCGATATAAATTTTAATTCTCATCATTGGTCATTGAGGACTTTTGCCAAACTCTCATCCTTATCGTAGGTTGAAGATGGCATTTAACGGAAATAAGAGTTTCATAATTCGACAGTTGAAATCAGCGTCGAAAAGGTGTATGAACATTGAGTGTGAATTTGGAAAACCGTACAAACGAGGAAATGACAAAAGTTCTTTGAAAAAAGATTCATATTTGTTGAGATCCATATTACTGAAACAAGTTAGACATGCCATAGTAAAATTGTGTTCCTTTTTCAAGAATATTTGCAGTAAAGTGGTAGATCTCATGCAGTTAGATCAGTTGCAGGATGAAATCGTAGTCACATTATGTCAGTTGAAGATGTATTTTCCACCTGTTTTTTTGACATTATGATTCATCTAGTTATTCATTTGGTTATAGAAGTTAAATTGTGTGGAACTTTTTTAAAGGTGGATGTATCCTTTCGAACACTATATGAAAGTGTTGAAAGATTATTGTAAAAACGTCAAACGCCATATGCTAGTATTGTTGAAGAATACATCGCTGAGTAGGTTATCGAGTTTTGCACTCGATACGTAGCGAACACCAAAAGTGTTGGACTTCCTAACAATCGTCATGATAAACATTCTGATGGTAAAGGAACGCGTGAGATGAAAATGGTAAATCCAAATGGTGATGACTTTATGACAACATATTTTTATGTGTTGTGCAATTCTAATGAAGTTCAACCTTATCTAAATGAACACATGAATCTTTTAAAAGAAAGGAATCATTTATGGAGTGATCAACAAGTAATTAATAGCCACAACAAGAATTTCATCTCTTAGTTCAAAAGGGTGGCTTACAAGCGTAATGTTTCAGAGACAATACAGTGGTTGGCCTACGGTCCGCATTCTGTTGTATAAGTTACAGTGACTATCATATCAATGGATACTCATTCTACACTGTTTGTGAAGATGTCAAAAGTATTGTTCAACAGTGGAGTCACTTTAATAGCAAAGTCTTTGCATGTGTCTAGTTCTAAAGACAAGAATCATGTATACGCCAACATGTCCTATTATAGGGTAATTGAAGACATATGGGAGCTAAACTTTGTTAAATTCAAAGTGCTTGTATTTAGATGCAAGTGGGTTGATAATAAAAGTAGAGTTCGAGTGGATGACTTGGGGTTCACTATAATTGATTTTTCGAAAGAAAGATTTAAAGGAGAACCTTTTATTTGGGTTTCCCAAGCGAAACAAGTCTTCTTTGTGGCTGATCCATGTGATAAAAAATGGTTAATAATTCTAGAAGGGGAAAAAATTGTATCAGATAGTTGTCTCATCTAGTATGAAGAGATACCACCTTTCTCTAAGCAAGTACCCGAGTTGAGGTCACTAGATGACAAAATACATGTTGAGAGTTTAATCACAAGAGATGACCACGGTGAAAGTATATGGATTGAAAATCCGTTAAGAGTTTTTTCAATAATAACCATATAATGTCTTGAGTCTTGAGTTTACTTTTTAATGTCTTGATTTTACTTTTTATAGTAGACTCCGAAAAAGAAACTCACTCCATCAGTGTCTGAGGACTCGAAGACTTACAATTCACGATGTCCTACTCTCATGAAAGAATTCATGGCCAAAAGGAATAGAGATGGTAAAATTCTGATCCAGTTTGATAGTCATCTTGAGCCGATAGGCATGCTATCTGATCACTGGTATAGTTATGTGGGGAGCCTAGAAAGGTCCAAAATTGATATTTTTTGTCAAGTTAGACCGAAGCTGATGAGAAGCCTAAAAACACCATTTGGGATGACGTGCAGGTAAGGAGTCCATTATAATGTTCTTTAGTTTTAGTCAAACTTTTAATTTATAGAAATTGAAAATAGTAACGTATTATAGGCAAGTTTTGAGTTTGAATCCACTACCACTTTGAAGAAAAAGTGGAGAGATACACGTCGGCCCGTTGGAGGGACTTCAAGACCAAGTTAACAAACAAGTGGATATTCGGAGAGTATCATGATTGATTCGTTTTATTTTAAACCGCAAGTGCACGACCGCGTTGAAGCGGTGGCAAATACGGGTCGATCCACAGGGAGGTGTGTCGACTTTTGGTTTGTACGAAGGTGAGTGGGAAAGAAAGGAGAGAAATGTTGGTTACACTAAAATACACTACAATGCAAAAAGGAAATGAAAGATAAACAATAAAAACTAAACCCCATAGGGGGTAGAGAAATAATGTGAATATAAAGATGTGTGTGTGTGTGTTCAATTATGCTCCTCACAACATGTAGTGCATGAAATCATAAAACTAAATCCAACTTTGCCTCCATATGAAATAAGATAAGACTATATCGTTAAAACATACAAGACAATAATTGGAATGAAGCTAAATGAACTCATGTATAAAGACTAGACCCTACTATGCCTCCACATGAAATAAGATAACCCAATATCATTAAAACATACAAGGCATTAACCAAGGTAAAGGCAACAAGAGTACATACACTACAAATTGTGTTTCCAATTAATTCCATCCATATGCTCACCTTATCATTCCTCATAAAACAGGCCCACTAATCTAAGCATAAGCTAAGCTTCATTCAAGAGCATTAGCATATCAAAGATAAGAGTGAAATCTCATTAGATGGTTATGGAAATCATATAATGCTCAAGGGATTAAGATAACACACACCTAATACACTACATGATCATATCACATATTCTCCACTCCCCAAATGGGGATGGAACTACTCACTAATCATTACACTACAACCTACATTAACATGAAACATTCTACTGAAATGAAATTAAACGAAGAGAGCAAGAATTATTAAAGAAACTAAAACGAAAGGAAACACTAAATAAGCATGCACAAATTAAAAGACAAGATTAAAAGAAACTAGAACAATTATTTTATTAACAATGACTCACATTGAAGGTAGCATTCTTCTCCACCTTGAGTTTTGCTTGAAGGCTTACTCCTTAGTAGAGAGAATGCCACCAAGCAATGGGGTGTTTACAATAGAAGGTGAAAAGTTCTATTTATAGCCAAAGAAAAAGGCAATCCGGGACAATCCCCCGATGTGGGACTAAACAAATACGAGCAATGGACTAAATACACACTAATACGCGACCCACCAAAATCTTAGCGGATTTGGGCCAAAACAGACCGCCAATTGGCGGTCAATATGGTCCGGATCACACTGGAT
Source organism: Triglochin maritima (assembly GCA_963682175.1). Taxonomy (NCBI): domain Eukaryota; kingdom Viridiplantae; phylum Streptophyta; class Magnoliopsida; order Alismatales; family Juncaginaceae; genus Triglochin; species Triglochin maritima. Next base: position 12,428,753 of record OY821785.1, read on the forward strand.
TTTATTCTGGGATTTTCTGGATATCTTTGTGAAGGGAATGTGTTCTAAAAGTTTTACTTTTAAATGCCAATTATTATGAATTGAATGAGAAATCATTTTGTTCCTTGTTTATGTTATTCGTCTTTTAGAAGCGTTAAGGAAGAGGCTCTTGGTCCTTAACCGTAGAGCTCTAAAAGATATTGGTTTACATAAAACAAAAGATATTCGCAATCATGGTAATTAACATGGGACATTAATTACCGAGTTAAGATTGTCGTGTTGGTCATAGATCATTGTAGCTCTACAAGTGAGTGACGACATGGGTATGCAAAAGAGGAAAATATTACTTTTGTATACTGAATAGACCTAATAAGTAAAATATTATAGAAATGTGTTTCTGTGTCATTAATATTTTACTGTGTCTTTGGTCCTTTGATATGAGACTTATATCTAATCACTTAAGGAATACTTAATTAGATCAGTGTCTTGAACTATCGATCAGTGTAGTGTAAAGGCATTGGTTGGTTAAGTACAACTTTCGTTGGAGAAGATAGTTAGTCAAAAGATTATCATTGCCCCTCTTAATTGAGTGATGATATTAGTGGGCCCCTTGATAAAGCAAAGTTATAATGTGCACAATGTGATTTGAGTTAAGTCACATATTTATAACTAGCTTAAAGAGATCAAGAAATGAATACTAATACAAAGATGACACAATACTACTTTGTGTGTATTCTTAATATCATGAGGCAAGGGACGGACACAAGTGGTGCACTCCATCACTAAATGGATCGGGTTTTGGTTCAAGTGGAATTAAGACATCTAACTAATTGGGAGCTATAATGTGTAGCTAGATACCGCTTATAGCTTGTGATATTGAGCTCTTAATATCACTGCCAACTTAGTCTAGATCCTCCCATAGGTCACACCACAAAACTGGGAAACAAGAAATGGGGATTTTGAGTTCATAAGGATGTGTCGGGTTTCATGTAGAAAATATGACACATGGGGTGAACAAACAAAATCAAGATTATGTTGTGATTAATAACATAATTAGAATCTAAATTAAATTCATATGTGATGTAAATATTATGGGGTGTAATGAGTTGACATTACATAGGATAATATGTTACATAAGTTGTGAATTTACTACTAATCCCGAAATGTCAAATTTTGTAGGGGTTAAACCAAAATTTGACCAGTCTGCAGTACTGTGCAAAAGTCAACCGATGAATAGTACTGGTCAACCGATGAACAGTACCCGGTCGACCGATGAACAGTACCGGTCCATGATGAACAGTACCGGTCGACCGATGAACAGTACCGGTCGACCGGTCGAGACGGTTTTCTGCAGAATTAATTTAAGAATTAATTAGATCATGCATGGAATTGGTCCATAATTGATTTAATTCGTGGTTAATATTATTTATTAATAAATAATGGATGGTTAGATGGAATTTTGCATGGGATCATGGGCAAGAGGTTGCACATGAATAGGTAATTTGGAGATAACCTATAAATACAAGGTTATCTCATTACCTCCTTAATTTAATTCATTATTTTCTTGAGCAAAATTCTCTCTCCATAATTCTCCACGAAAATTCCTTAATTCTTAAGTTTAGTTTTAGTTCTTCAGAGGTCATCTTCTAAAGGGAACTAAAGAGGGGTTAGTAATTAGATTCTAAACCCAATCGGAGATTGAGAGACTAGCTTCCCTCTCTCCGATCTTGTTTAGAGTTTGGTGAATACTCGGAGGCATCCGGCGCAGCGAGGAGCATCCCAACCGTCTCCGAATCTTCGAGAAGTTTTAGAGAACTTCTAGGTATGAATTTCGGAGCTCCTTCATGTTTCTTTTAATAGAGTTTTTGAAACTAGTTTGTTAAAACAAACCGATGCATGCAATAAATTCTAGAAAATTGAAAATTGATCCTTATTATACATAAAAATCCGAAAAATATATATGTATAATTAAACATGAAATCCAACACTTTGTTGGTCTTTGATGCATCTACTTCACTTGTTGGAGCTCCGACCCGAATAGAACTGCAAAACTACTCCCCATGATGGTGTGGAGTTTTCTGTTTTACTCTTTGGTCCTTCGGTCTTATGTTCAGGTCCTTCTCCCTTTCATCTTAGTCCCCAGGTCTCACAATTAAGTCATTTTCCCCTACTTTTGGGTCCTTTTATGCTTCATCTCTTCAAACCTATTTATTTCTGAAATTCAAACATAAAACTCGTGACGTAGCATTGCTTAGGTGTAAGATAATGGATATAAGATACAAATATAAGCATGAAATGATGTCAATCATATCATGATAGAAATCCATGCGATTACTATAACTTCATCACTCCGAGTACATGGGATCAGTTTAAAAAATCAAGCGAAATTCCGAAATTTCAGGTAACTGAGTTTAATTTGGAATATGAAGATATTAAGTTATTGCTTTAAATGATAATCTAATAAAAATGGTTCTAGGCCTTCCGAGCAAAATACCAATAACGTCGATCTTCTAACAAGTATCTTCATCGTCTGTCTCGATTGGGATAGTGGAATTTAGAACAACAAATGATGGCCAAAAATGGCCCTGAAGAAACAACAAGCAATTGACTCCGGTATGAGTAAGGAGCAAGCAAACAACTTGTCTCCTCCTTCCCATGTAGCTCGATGTGATTCTTGGAAGAGAGCGAGGGTAAACTCTAAAGGGGAGTACATCACAGATGAGTCACAAGCGATTGACTCAAAGATAGTAAGTTGTATCACTTGTATAGTCATTAAATCACATTCACTAAATTTATATTTTTCAATTGTTTGTAACAATTTTTTTAAACTTTAGGATTCTATGAAGTTGAGAGAATCCCAAGGCGATTTGGTATCAGATGGTCGGAATGACATTCTTCGCGAATCCTTGGGAATTGACAAACATCTCGTTCACGTATAGGGTAGGGTGTAGGGTTGGACTGCGACAATATTATGAGAAGACTAGTCGCTCAAGTTCGTCGACAGTTTATACCAAATGCGAGCAACAAATTTTAGATTTGCAAAATAAATTACAACTTGTTATAGAAATATTGGATCGTGATTTGCCTACTCCAACTCGCTGTAGGACAACTTCTTCCTCTATGTCCATTCCTCCGGTGCAGCCAGTGGTCAACCCCAACCGACTATCTGATTTCGCAGCTCGGATGGCAGTAGATGGCGTCTATTTGTTGAAGACCCTGAGCGAAGATTGGTGGGACACGAAACCGTTTACAACCTCACTAAACACCACTTCAAAGATCTGGAAGAGGGACTCATGAAGGTTGTCGTGGGGAATTGTTTAGATCCTGATGTTTTGGTGCCAATTCCCAAAGAAGAGGTTGATACCCTCGGCGATGCTTGCGATGGGTTCCTAAGGTGACCTCGTCAATTAGTAGAGCGTCATGACACACTTGAGGTATCCTTTAATTTTGAAAACAAAGAAATTACCATTTTGTTACTAATTGTATTTCTAACGTTTATATATATATATCGGTAAGGTTTCAAGCCCCCGGAGCAAATGATCAAACAATCAACCTCCGATCAACATTAATTTGCTACAAAATAGGTGCAACATGTTGTATCAAATAATTCTTGTTAGGGAAGCACAATCCTTATCTACCATGCATTAAGGGAAGGTTAAAGGTTTTCCGTCAGATCTGTATATCGGCAGAGAGGATGTCATGCAATTCCTGGCAATGGATCAATTGTAAATGTCAATTATCGACGTGCAGGCGAAGTAAGTGTTACCTTGTGTATAATATGAAATGTATTGAATAATTTTATCATTATTATAACAGAATGTAATTTTTACTCTTGTAGACATCTTTATGATGCTAGAAGGTTAGTCTTAGCTGATGATAAAGTATTTGCATTTATGTGTCCATCTATTTTTATACACAGGAATGACGATAATTCGGGTGTGCTTGCAAATATTTTGAAAAACAGGGCACAAATATTATATGGTCCCTTTTCATGAGAGGTAAGTTTCTTAATTGAAAGTAATTAGAATTTGATTTTGTAAAAAACTTCTGATTATATATACAATCAGAGCTCATTGGATGCTAGCCGTTCTATGCCCCAAACATAATTCGGTATATTGGTTTGATCCTCTGGGGTCCTTAAAGAAATTGTTTCACTATATCGTTTTAATAATCGTATTTGTAATTCGTGTATTTTTATTAGTATTATTGACTTCATACTGAATAACTCGTGTTACTCAGGTCAATGAAGATTTATAAAATGGTTGGTGGAAGAAGGACCACCAAAAATATTGGCGTAACATGGCATTCAATGAGTAAGTTTCTTCCATTTTTGTTAACTTTTTAAAGTACTTGAATGTATATTTATCGAATTTATATCTTTATATGTAGTACCGCAAGCAGACCGAAAATACCGAATGTGGGTACTACGTTATGAGATACATGCAAGAAATCATCGAGATTGCACCTGAAAACGTAGAGTTATTGGAGATAATATAGGTGTAATGTTTCAATGGTATAATTGTAGTTTCATTATTTATATATTTATATTGTATACTTGTATTTTCATAGGTCTTCCAAAAGAATAGTGATCCTTATTCGCAAGAGGAGTTCAATGATAATCACGAGCGATGAACTTGCTCCTTTGTTACCAACATGTTAATGAACTAATTAACAAGTTCTAATATCATGAACCACATTCTTTGTAATTATACATGCAATTTTATTTAACCACATTCTTTGTATCACCAACAAGCTATTACTTTAATATAATCACAATTTTCACTTTAATATGATCAAATTTCTTTGTGATTGATATTTGTATGATTGTGGATGAATGTGTTTGTTGTGTAGAATGAATGTGTTTGTTGATTGTACATGTTGTATTTAGCATTTATTTTATTTTAATTTGAAAAGGGTATAGACGTCGGTTATTAGATTAATCCAACACGTAAAATGTTCTATAGACATCGGCTATAAGGTTAACGCGACGCCTAGTCTATTTTAAAGGATATACACGTCGGTTGTATGGGATATCCGATGCGTATAACCTGCATAGTAGACGTCGGCTCTATATTATAACCGACACGTATAACCCGCATAATAGACGTAGACTGTGTTGTATATCCGACGCGTATAACCCGCAAAATAGACATCTATTGTGTTGTATATCTGAAGTGTATAACCCACAAAATAGACATCAGTTATGTTGTATATCCGACGCGTATATTCCAAGAATAGACGTCAGACTTTTTGTGACCGACGTCTAGGTATAGACGACACATAAATAAACGTCGGAATGTGGAACACAAATAAACCGACGTATACATGCCTTATACCTGACGTATATTCCTCTTTCTGCACTAGTGTATATTTAAAGCAAACAAAGGGGTTGAACTGCAAAGAAACTTTGACAACAATAAAAATAAGATTGCGTGGTGGAGAATAAACCTGAACTTTAATAAATTCCTCTCCTCCAACACAGCATGCCACATATGACAACGTGCTTTTGGCGTCGAATCCAAACGTGAACGTCTAACGGTCCTTATGAGTTCTAAGGGACATTATGTTCTCATGGATGTGCTCATGATTATGATTGTCATTCTGAAAAATGTTATGGTTATCATCATCATTTTGATTAGTGTGGTTTTCATGAACAATATCACAAAGGTGTTGGCTTTTTGGCCTTAATCTATGTTTTGATGATTTAATTAACTTAATCTTAATTATGATGATGTAGAGTAGCACACATATTGCATTGCATGTATATTGTATTGTGCTAACCTCTACAGGTGATCAAGACTCAAGAAAGAAGGAAATGAAGTCAAGACATGTAATTAAAGCTAAATCGAAGACATGTAATCTTGATTTATTTTGAGTCTTAGGAACATGTGTAAATTGAGCATACAAGAGTTAAAAACCAATCACATACACAATAGGTTCCCTATAGAAGTCACACACGAAATTTCACATTATTTGGACTTCATTAGATCACCCAAACCTTAGTCGGAAATCACTTATAAACTTAAACCCAGATTTCCTGTGTGAACCGGTCGACCGAACCAGTTCTCAGTTCGACCGGTTTATAACAGACTCTCCACAGTGATTTTACCGAACTCTACCGGTCGACCGGTTCTACCTTTTCGGTCGACCGATCCCGGATTTTAATATGGCCGTTTTCCTTGTCGTATTCCTATAACGGTCGTATTCGTATAAAACAAACTTAATCCCAAAATACGTTCGGTAACCGGTCGAACGAAAACCTTGTTTCGGTCGACCGGTTGAACATATTTTCAGAAACCAAATTCCCTGCTATCGGTCGACACATTTCTCGTTCGACCGATTGACCTTTGTCTCAACCGAATCCCCTTATCGGTCGACCGCTCCATACTTTGGTTCGACCGATTCACTTAAGTAGAGTTAAGTTCTAGCTCGTTTGTCCGACCGAATATTCTTTTGTTCGACCGTTCTCTTTGAAATCAAGTTAACGGTCGACCGGTTTACTAGTTTCGGTCGACCGGTTCTGGACAGATTTGCAGCCCGATTTTCTGCTTTGTGTATCTTGCACAAAACCCAATCAAATCTATCCCCAACGGCTAGAATACCTTAGGAGCTTATAAATAGAGGATCAAGACTTGTTGTTAACACAACTCTCCAACTCCAATTGTCCCAATACATTAGAGAGAAACCTCAATCCTCAAAGCTCTCAATTCTACACTCCATAAACCTAAACTTCACACATTTGATCATATACTCATCCTACTCAAAGTGTGCTCAATTAGAGAGTGAATCCCACTCAGTTACAAGTGTTGTCAAAAGAAGCAAGGACTTTGGTGAAAGCCCGAAGTGTCCCTTTCGGATTGTGAGAGGAAGAATTCAAGCAAGCGAGGGTTGTTCGCGTTGCTTGTGGTGTAAAGGCGTTCTCTCCCGGCCCGGAACGGGGAGTGGTTAGTGAAGACGTAGGCGGAGCTCGCGGAGTCGAGCGGAGCTTACAAGAGAGGACTAGGATCCGGGTGGGGTGCCGAACCTCTATAAAAACGCCGAGTCTCTTTGTGGTTTGGATGTTATTTACCTACTAGTTTTTAAATTTGTTTCCGCTGCGTTTATTGTTTGATTAGTTAGGGATTAGCTTAAAAGTGATTAGTCGACCCATAACCCACACGATCCTACAAAAGGTTCAGGAAGAGATTGGGTATAACACTATTAGGCATCCGAATGTTATCATGATCACAAGGAAAAATACATTTACTCAAAATAACATCACGGTTAACAAAGACTTTGTGATTAATGATGCCATAGAGTAGGGTTGTGCATCCGGTCCGGACTGGACCGGACCGGACTGGATTTTTATCCGGCGTCCGGACCGGACCGAACTGGTCTGGACCAGAGACCGGACCGGACCGAACTGGTTGGATTCGGTCTGGTCCGGTCCAGGACCGGTTTTTAACCTTAAAATATAAAAAAAACAAAAAACAGACCGGTCCGGACCGGTCCGAAATCGAATTTTGAGAAATGTCCGGACCGAAACCCGGACCGGTTGGTTCCGGTCCGGACCAAACCCGGACCGGCCCAGGTTCTGCACACCCCTACCATAGAGTTTATAGCCCTTTCGATTAGCATAATAACAATGAAGATGTTCTTAATTGCTCTAGTACTGAATTTGTCTCTTACATTGATATTAGTAGCAAAACAATGGCTCCAAAAGTCTTTACGTGATTATAAGGATCTCGGGAGTCCCACACATCCCACGAGCGTGGGTCTCCCAGCCACATCAGTTTTTTGGGAGTATGGTATTGGGTAAAATATGGTTGGTATTGGGTAAAATATGAGTATGGTATATATGGTTGGTATTTTTTTATACCTTCTCAACTTCCCCCTAACATATTTTCTCTTCTCTCCTCGTAATTTCTTCATCTCTTTCCAACTTTTTATGTATCTTTTATGTGAACTTCTTCCTTTCTCTCTTCCAACACATTTTTTCTCTTTCTCTCTCTCCTCTCACACATTTTTCGGTTGGTAGTTACGGAAACTCAAATGGTAAATGTCCTTTGCTTTTGGGTAAATAATATATCATGGATGGGTAAATGTTTTAATAAAATAGAGAAATAAAATAACTTTGGTTATTGGGTAGTTTATGTATACGACAATACCAAAAAATATAACAAGAAAATACATACATTAAAACACTAAAATACTTAAAATTTTAAACGAAAATACCCACATTATGAGATACATTTCTCTCTCTCGTCTAATACATTTTCCTCTCTCATTGAACACATTTTCTCTCTCCTCTAAAACCATCACAATTTCTCTCTCTCTAGCTTTTTCAATCTCTTGTGTCATATTCTTCCTTTCTCTCTCTTCCAATATCTTTTCTTTTACTTCTCTCATAACTTTTTCAGTGACTAATTACCCAAATCTCACATGGTAACCTTTTCATTTCTTTCGGGTAAATAACATATTCAGAACGGGTAAATGTTTTAATAATGGGGAAATGATACGACTTTTTGTTACATTTCACAGTTTTGTTTGAGTATTTTTTCCTGTTTACTTCAATGTTATGTTTAAGCATTATTCTGTTTTGTTGTATAAGTATTCAAGATTTTGGATATTTCGTAGTTTATATATACGACAAAACCACAATTATAATAGGAAAACACCTACATCAAAAAGAGAAAATACCCACAGCTTGATACGACAATACCTCTCATCCAACACTTTCTCTCTTTCTCTCATGCGACACTTTTTTCCATCTCTCTTCCTATTTTTTTGACTATTTCTTTTTCAAATTGAATTTCAAATTAATCCACCTTCACATTATAATTACATTTGTTATTGTCATTAATCCTCTACAATTTACCTAGTCAAGTGACATGTTTTTTCCACTGTATAACCAAACTATACCATGGAACAACTAAATGTTATCACCTATATACCCAAAGTATAAAACATAAATGAAGACAGACATATAAATACTATAGGATCTACTAGGCCCTAATATTAGTCTAAAAATGGGTGAGGGTGAATAGACTAATTAAGTATTTTAACAAACTATGCCAAATTAAAAACTAAAGCAATTAAATGTGAGGAAGAGAAATGCAAACCACAACACAGGATGTATAGATGTTTGGATCCAACCACCAGATCCTAGTCTTCTCTTACGAATTGCTCTTACTCGAGCAACTTCGCGTCCTCCACTAATCCAATCTCTTTGCGGGCCGAGATCAAGCCTTTTCACCACAAGCTTTGCGAACACCCTCGCCTAGCTTGGACATCCTTCTCACAATACGAGAAGAACTTCACATCAGAAGCTAGTACAACTCTTGAAGACTTTACTTCGGAAACTAATCTTGGGCACTTGAAATGAATGATGCAATCAAAGAGGTTATTTCAAGTGGGAAGATGTGAGCACAAAGATGTTTAGAGCAAGTTTGAGAGTAGTAGTAAGAGCTGAGCTTGGAGAAATATTGCTGACCGTAGAAGTGTGTTCTCAGCTCTATTTATTGTTGGCTTTTTGGCTAAATAATCGTTAATCCGTTTTGATGATTAATCAACATATCAATAAACACATGTATCGACTAAAGATCATTGCTTGCATATATTGTATTATCTAACGTTTCAGGAACCAAGTTTGAGTTAAATCGAGAGATGAAGATTGAAGCGTAGTTAGGTTTACATTTTATGTATTTAGGTTACAAATGTAACTTGGCACTTGAAATCGTTGATTCATTGCAATGCATGACACTTAGAAAACCTATAGAAGTCTCACATTCAAATCCAATTCTCTTTAGACTTCAATAACAAATCATTGAAACTCGTTGAAAACCTAGAACATGAATTTTGTGCTTAAACGGTCGACCGGTAGAACCATTTGGTTCAACTGAAATTCATTAGATTGTCCCAGAACGCCCAATAATGTCCATACCAGTCAATTGAGTTCTCTTCCAGTTCGACCTTTACATTCATCTGGTTTGCCTGTCTAAAAACGGTCGACCGACATACCTATTTTGTTCGACTGTTTCACCTTGTAAAATGATAGGAATTAGTTTATCCGATTCAAATCCTCCAACCTATCAGATGTCGACACGTGTCCTGGTTAGTGAGACTTTCGGTTGACCAAAACTTATCTTTTGTTCGACCGATTGCATTTCCGTATTCGTATTAAATATGACCGTTATACTTGTTGTATATACCAATGGTCGTATACACATTCCTCACCTAACCCCTCTTTTGTATTTGGTCTTCCGCTCGACCGAACGTTCCAAAACGGTCGACCGAATCTTGAAAACTTCCCATACCCATTTTTACTAGGAGTTTTCGGTCGAACCCTCAATTCATTCTGTTCGACCGATAGTCCTTGGCTTTGTCCTGTCTAAAATCAAACATGTCAAACGGTCGACCGAAACTCTCTTAACGGTCGACCGATTCTTGCATCTTTTCCAGATCTAGTTTTACTGATCATTTTCGGTCGAACTCATGATCCAGTTTGTTTGATCGATCACTTAAGTTCTTGCCCAGTTGGTCCGACCGTCTGCACCTTCGCTCAACCGAAACAATTATTTTTGCATACCGGTCGACCGATTAATCCGATCCGGTCGACCGTTCGTGTCCTGAAATGTGTCCTGTCACTTCCTGACTTGTGTTTTCTTGCACAACTTTATACCATTTCAATCCCAACGGCTAGAACTAGTTTAAAGCTTATAAATAGAGTTGAGAACACTCATCTAAAGTCACCAATCTTTCTCCAAGCTCAAAATCTCACTGCTACTCTCAAACTTACTCTAAACACTTGTGCTCACATCTTCCCACTTGAAATCATCATCTTTGATTGCATCATCCATTTCAAGTGCTCAAGATTAGTTGTTAAAGTTAAGTCTTCAAGAGTTCTACTAAGCTTCCGGAGTGAAGCTCTTCTCGGATTGTGAGAAGGTGGTCCAAGCTAGGCGAGAGTGTTCGCAAATCTTGTGGTGTAAAGGCGTGATCTTGGCCCACAACGGAGATCAGATTAGTGGAGGACGCGAAGTTTCTCGAGTAAGAGCAATTCATGAGAGAGGACTAGGATCCGGTTGTTGGATCCAAACCTTTATACATCCGGTGTTGTGGTTTGGCATTCTCTTCTTCACATTAATTTGTCTTAGCTTTTAATTTGACATCGTTTGTTAAACAATCTTAATTAGTCTATTCACCCCCATTTAGACTAATATTAAGGCATATTAGATCCTACATTTATATGCTCTAAACTAATTCTAGCCGTTGGGATTATTTTGGGAAAGAGTTGTGTAAGAATACAGAAAGCAGTGAAAGCCAAGACACAAATCTACACTCCAACGGTCGACCAGATCGGGTCAATCGATCAATAAGTGAAAATAAGGATTTCGGTCGAGCAAAGGTGCAGCCGGTAGAACCAACTGCTAGAACTTAAGTGATCGGTCGAACGGAAAGGATCAAGTGTTCGATCGGAAAGTTCCAGTAAGACCGTTAAAAGATGTTCGGTCGACCGTTTAGAATGTTGGGTCTTAGACAAAACTGGGCACAAGGTTAATTGGTCGAATAGGAAAAGTCGTGTGTTCGACCGGAAATTTCTAGTAAGACAAGCAGCTGGGAAGTTTCATGAACAGGTCGACCGTGAAAGGAGTTTCGGTCGACCAGAAGACCAAATCTAATTGAGGGGTTAGGCGAGTATGTATATACGACCGTTGGTATATACAACAAGTTTAATGGTCATATTCAAGACAAATACAAGAGTGGAATCGGTCGAACAAAATAAAGTTTTGGTCGACCGTATGTCACACTTACAAGGACACGTGTCAACATACGACAGGCTAGATGAAATGTATGAGTCTAACTGAGTTCTATCGGTTGACAAAAGAGAAACGGTTGAACAGTAAATGTATTTCGGTCGACCGATTGTAATCATGGAAATTAGATATAATATCGGTCGAACAAACAAAAGGTTCTGGTCGACCATCTAGGAAACAATAGGTTGTTTGTGGCTGTCTGTTGAAATCCGATCGAACAAGATGATTCTACCGGTCGACCAGTTTACAAAGAATTTCTGTTCTAAGTAGTTTTAAAGTGTTTGGTCTATTTTCTATTGAAGTCAAATTGATATGGATTTGAATGTAAGACTTCTAAAGGTTCCTAAGGGTTATGTGATTGAAATTATGTTTAACCGCAAGTGCATGACATCAATGAAGATGTGACAAATACGGGTCGTTTCCACGAGGAGGTGTTTCAACTCTGGTTTGTTCGAAGGCAAGTGAGAAAAAGAGGGAGAAGAAGTTGATTACACTAGCTAAACTACACTAAACTAGCAAGCACAAACAAGCAAAATGAAAGCGAGGGAAATCGACAACAAGATAAAATTCTGGAAAAGAAGCCCTTAAGGGGTGGAGTGTGTGCTCATATGAAGTGAAATAAGTGATGAATGACGTATGTAAGCATGTATGTGTGTGTCTTTATGCATAGGAAGTGTATAAAGATGTGGCAAAACCTATCAATCCATTCACACAACATATCGACAATTATTACTTGATTAACATAAGACTAGGTTCAACATGAGAGGTGTCTAAATGTTATGGCAAGACTCATCAAAATCACCTACTCATGTGAAGAACAAAGCTATGCATGAGAAGTGTCTAAATGATATGGCAAAACCCATCAAACAAAATTTCTTCAATTAATCAAGCAAGCAAACACAAATACAAACACAACTAACATGTAGCATGTTCAACATGAAATTTCAGTCAATAAACATGAGGAAACTATGCATGGGAAGTGTCTAAATCTTATGGCAAAACCCATAAAAAATCCCCCGACATGTAGATGATTAAAATACTCCCAATAACATATAAACATGCAAGTCTACACAATCAAAAAGTCCATCAAACATCCAAACTTCACAACATATATGTACGTCATCTCCACCCCCAAAGGGGGATGAAACTACTCACATATTACTAAGCTAACATTCATATTAAGGAAAGAAAACATGCTAATTAATTCCACGAAGATTAAAATAACAAATTCAACTAAGCATGCAAGAATTAAAGGAAACAACAATTAACTAACAAAACATCTTTATTGTTCATTCACATTTACAAGTAGCCTCTCTCCACCACAGTTTTGCTCCAAGGCTTTACTCTTAGTAGAGAGAAGGGCCACAAAGAGAGGAGATGTCTTACAAAGGAGGAGGAAGAGTTCTATTTATAGCCATAAAAAGTTAACTGGGGAGAATCTCCCGGTATGAGACTAAAGGCATACCAAATATAGCATAAAACACTTTAATACACATCCGATAGAAGACAGGTTGGATCAGGAGACAAATGGACCGCCAATTGGCGGTCTGGATCCGGCCCAGTTTTGTCTGTGGTGTTTGTAGCTTCGTTTCTTCTTCTGTAGTGTACCCTAATTGGTTGTGTGAGTTGTTGTAGGATTTCGTGTCCCTATGTATGTATATATTTTAATTTTTTTAATACAACATACAAGATGGATTTCATATTTTCAACAATTTTTATGTACATTACTGTGTTTATTCTAATATCATGCAACCCTACATTTATTAAAATAAATCACAAAAAGAGAATCATACCCAAAGGTTCTCTAAAACCTTTCGAAGATCCGGAGTCGCGTTGCCCGTTGAATCTTCCGCTGATTCGCCTAAGTGTTCACCAAACTCTAAACAAGATTAGAGAGAAAGGAGCTAGCTAATCAATCTCTAATAAGGCTTAGAATCTAGCTAATAACTCATCTTTGAGCTCCTGAGATTCCTATCTCCTCAATTCAAAATTAATAAGAGATTTTCGTGGTGATTAAGGGAGAGATTAATGAGAGAAAGAATTTTTGCATTAACATAAACAAGTAGGATGATGGGTCCTTTTATAGGCCCAAAACATCCTTATCAAGAACTATTCTTTAGTCATGATCTCTTGCTTATTCTCTCCTAAAATTAACCTCTAATTGCCACATAAGCATGCTCTAAAACATTTTAATTAAATCTGGAATTAATCCACCCATGATGTAATTAATCTCTTAATAATTCAGGCAGAAATCGCACTGTTCGGTTGACCGAGAATTTTTCTCGTTTAACCGAACCATTCGGTTTTAACACGTGTTCGGTGCACCGTGAGCTAGACGGTCGACCGAATCTACATGAAAAAAATTCTCTGGAAAAATTAGGACGAACCACGTCTTCTCTTCGGTCGACCGTTGAATCACCAAATTTTTCCTGGAGCATAGTCATCGGATGACCGTGTCACCTTCGGTCTACCGAAAATACTTTTTCTTGGTTGATCGTTCACACTCGGTTAACCGAACCCGATTGTCCAGGAAGTCTAGACAATTTCGGTCAACCAATTGTGATTGCCCGTTCCCCATTCAGTTCACCGATCCGAAGATACCCCAGTCGACCGATCCCTGAACGGTTCACCATGTTTGACCCTGATTTTGCCTTTGTCAAATTTTGAATTTATTTCCAACAAAATTTGATCTTTTGGGGTTTTAGCAAATTCACATCTTATGTAATATATTACCATATGCAATATTAAATTATTACACCCCATAATATATACACTTCACATGAATTTATTATGATTCTAATTATGTTAATTCTCATGACATATTGATTTTATTCATTCACCACATGTGTCCTATTTTCACATGAACCCCAACGCATCATATGAACTTAAAATCAAGTCTCTTGTTTCCCAGTTTTGTGGTGTGACCTATAGGAGGATCTAAGCCAAATTGACAGCGATATTAAACACTTAATATCTCAAACTATAAGCGGTATCTAGCTACACATTATAGTTACCCAATTAGCATAGATGTCTTTGTTCCACTCGAACTAAACACGATCCATTTAGTGATGTAAGTGCACCACTTGTGTCCGTCCCTTGCCTCATGATATTAAGAATATATACAAAGTAGAAATGTGTCATCTTTGTATTATATTCATTTCTTGATCTCTCTAAGCTAATTATAACTATGTAACTTAACTCAAGTTACATTGTGCACATTATAATTTTGCTTTATCTAGGGGTCCACTAATATCATCACTCAATTAAGAGGGACAATGATAATCGTTTGACTAGCTATCTTTTCCAGCACAAGTCATGCTCAACCAACTATTGCCTTTATCACTGCACTCATTGATAGCTTTTGACAATAATCAAATTAAGCACTTCTTGAGTGAAAAGATATAAGTCTCATATCTTAGGATCCAAGACACAGTAAAACATTAATGACAGGAAACACAATTCCATAATGTTTTACTTGTTAGGTCTATTCAATATATAAGAGTAATCTTTTCCTCTTTTATATACTCATGTCGTCAATCATTTGTAGAGCTACAACAATCGATGACTAACACGACAATCATATATCGGTAATTAATGTTCCATATTAATTACCATGATTGTGAATAACTTTTGATTTATGTAAACCATTTTCTTTTAGAACTCTACGGTTAAGGACCAAACGCATATTCCTTAACACTTCCAAAAGACGAATACCATAATCAAGGAACAAAATGTTTGCACATCCAATTCATAATAATTGACATATAAAAGTAAAACTTTTAGAATACATTCCTTTCAGTTGCGACCTGAATCCAATTCCCAAAATACTCCTCATGAAGGTGTGGAGTGCTTGATTTTGCTAATTAGTCTTTTTGGGTTTACATCCGGGTCATTCTCTCTTGCATCTTAGTCCATAAGTCTTGCAACTTGTCCTTTTTGAATCTCTTCTTCTCAAACCTGTTTATTCCTGAAACATAAAAATAAAACTCGTTACGTAGCATTGCTTAGGCTAAAAATAAAGGATATAAAACACAAACATATGCATGATATGATGCCAATCATTATGCAATGCAATTATCAAAGTTTTCAAGTGCCAAGTTACATTATAGCCTAAATACAAGAAATGTAAACCTAGCTACTCTTCACTTCTTGTTAAGTCAAACTTGGTTCCTGTAATGTTAGACAATACAATATATGCAAGCGATGATATTAAGAGAATACATGTGTTTGTTGATATGTTAGTTAATCATCAAAACGGATTAGCAATTATTAGCCAAAAAGCTAACAATCTCCTTTTTTTGATGATGACAACCTATCAATCTAAATACATGTTCGATTTCAAAATTTATCATCAATAATCAATTTCTAATGCTCCACTTATCTTATAGCTCCCCCTATCGATAAGCATGTATTTATTTCTCCCCCTCTGGCAAGATCAACAAGATAATACTCATGAAAAAAATTGATATACAATTAAGCTTTATCATGAGATAGAATAACGGAATCACAAATATGCCAAAAAGAAACAATAATGGGAAACATAACCATGCATTCAAAATAAGATCCATAGCACAAAACCAAATGACAAAGTTGAAAGCAAATACAACAATAAGCAACTTTCAAAGCAAAGACGACTCAAGGCAAAGTTCAAAGCAAATGAAAGACAACACACACGAACAAAACAAAACGAAGTCAACCAAGCCGCTGATCACGAAGCAACGAGGAGATGGAGTCAAACGAAGCTTCTATGCGATTAAGCTGAGCAGAGGAGGCAGAAGCGATCGACTTGAGTTCATCAAACCGAGCATTGGAGGAAGCCGCAAATGCATCAAGACGAGCAGAGGTGGAGGCTCCAAGTGCATCAACTTGGTCAGACAGATGCTGAAAACGATGTAGATCAATCGAACTAGAGGTCGACCAATGTCCTTGAGACCAAGCATCTGTGTCTCCCTCACCCCACCAAGAACTCAACTCACTTGGAGCCTGACGAGGCATCCACCTTGGATCTTCATCGGATTGTTCTTCCTCATCTGCAGATTCCTCATCTGATTCCTCGTCAGGGGAATGTGGTGGAGATGGGATGACAATGTTCTTCATCTTGCACAAAGTGGTCTTACAAATAGGAAATTTGTACACCAAAAAAGGATATGCATCGATATTTATCTTCCAATGTGCAAACAGAGCAGAGAGCCACATAGGATAATGGAGATATGTCCCGCTCCGATGATACATATGTAAGATCATGAAACGTGGCCAATCCACCAAAAATTTCTTAAATATACAATAAATGCACATAAACTCCATATTAGAAATCTCATTATGGTGACCAAATTTAGGATAGAGGTTGTATGAGACTATTTGGGCAATGATTCAGGGTAATGGATGTAAAAGAGAGACATTATGTTTAAAGCGTCCATTTACCCGGGGTGGTTGAATAACATACAACTCATCAACAATTTTCTCAACTTCGGTACCGGGGAGAGCACCTTGAGGATAGTCTAAGTAAATGTGAGTACCCCTGGACTCTAGACCTAGAGTGTCAGCCAACAATTCGGGCGAAATCCTATATTCAATCTCATTTATCATGGTAGTTTGGATTGGGGTTAATGGTTGAGAGGAATGAAAAAGAGAAAGTGAAGGCAATGTTCGGGTTAATGATTGAGAGGACCCATCAGGACTTTCCAAAATTGATGGGGTAGTAATGAAAATTTGTAGTGGCAATTAATGTCAAAATTGATAGAACGGAGGTGGAAAAATAAGAAAAAGACGAAATACTGTTGAAAAACACAGAAAAACTGCCTTCGATAGTTTATGGTCTCCAAGTCAAAATAGTGAATCCAAGGTGCATGGAGAATTTGGATTCTAGTATTCTACCTTGAATCCAATACGTTTGGACGAGCTCTCGTTCGAAAATGGGTTTTGCATTGAATGGAGAAGCCCGTTTAATCACATCCAAACGTAGCGTAAGGTTTACCATCAATTTGTAGCTTAAAATCCCCACACCTGTCCCGGCGGTGCACCATAAACTCCGGGGATCAGGTCCAACCACTGCCACGTCACCACCTCCCATCTCCCGCCACGTACCCAACGCACCCTTCCTCCTTCCCCACTCCACTCCAAACCCTAGACTCCACCCTCCCCGATCCCACCATGGCCGACCTCCTCAAGAAGGTCCTCGGCTCCGTCCTCCCCCGCCCCGTCCCAGGCTCCACCTCCCGCCCGCCGGAGCGGCATCACGCGTCGGTCTTCGATCGCGTCCCCCACGACGTGTTCGTCCAGATACTCGCCCTCGTGGGGCCCAAGGACGCCGCCAGGGCTGCCGCGGTGTGCAGGTTGTGGCGTGTCGCGGTGGCGGATAATATGTTGTGGGTGTTGTTCTTGCGGAACGGGAGGGAGGCTTGGGATGAGGTCGCTTTCGCCGAGACGCACCTCCGCGCCGGGCTTCCTTCGATGTGAGTTTGGTTTGGGATTCGGTTATCGGTGAGGTTGTGTTGGTGGAGATCGACTTTTGAGTTTTGAGGCTTTTATTGAAGTTGTGTTGGTGGGATTCTGTTTCGAAAGGGAATTGTGTTTTTTTGGTTTATGATGGAGGATTAAGGTTTTGGTTTGAATGCGAATTGTGGTTCTTTCGGTTTATGTTTGGGGATTTGGATTTGTTTTGGAAGAAAATTGTGATTTTCTTTTTTGTTTGTGTTGGAGAATCTGGATTGAGAAAAGCAATATGATAGAGTGGCTGAGGTGATTAGTGTGGGTTTTTGATGGATGGTTGGTTGTTTTGGTGGAATTTGTGATTGGAGGTTTTCTTGTGATGGTTATGCTTCAGAAGCGAATTGTGATTTTTTTGTTTGTTTGTTTTGGAGAATTGAGTTTTTGTTTCGAAAGCGAATTGTGATATTGTGGGTTTGTGTTGGAGAATTTTGGAAGAATCAAGCTTGTTGTGCGTGTGTGATTTGGTTTTTGTTAGAAGATTGGGATTTATCTTCAACAGAAAATTGTGACTCTTTTGGTTTATGACAAATAGGTCGCGGTATTTGAGAACTTGAGCTTCCAAAGGATCGTTGGTTTTGGCCGTGCAGATTGTATTTTGAGTCCTTGGAGTTGTTGGGAGTCTGGTTTCATGAGATGTTATGAATCATGATGCTTCTTTTAGCTTGTGTAGAAGAACTTAGGTGGAATTCTGTGGTTGTTAGAGATATAAGAGAACTTGATGAAACCCCACAGTATATAATAATTGATAAGTCTTAAATTTTGCAATTTACGAACATGAAAATGTATTTTTAGTGTATTCAATTGGGGTTGGAAACTGCAGGATGTGCCTGGATCCCCGGCATCAGTTATCTTTTATGAGTATATATGGGCAGCGTGAAAAAGTTCCAGGTTCTATCATAATAGATGGTGAGTCAAAATGTTCTTAAACATCCTGCAGGATTAACTATATTAAGTAATTTAATTTTCACATGGCTTTCAAATATTTCGAGGCAATTATGGGATGAATTAGGATGAATTAGAAAAATCATACAACCTATATACAATGCATGGAATTTGTTTATGTACATTATGTCATATCATCTTTGTCAGTGCCAATTACTCAAATCTTTGTAGACAACAGTTGTGTACATTCGTGTTCTCGTACTTGGCCTGTTTATTAGTTAAATCCTGCTAAATCCAATGTATTATTGTGATCATTTTCCACTTTGCCATGAAATCCTTTCTGTCCTTTTTATCATACATATTTTCAGTTGGGTGGAACTCCGCATAAGATGAGACATCTCTCACTCACTAATGTACTGTCGTACTTACTCTTTCTTGACTACATCTGTACCTTGTTTGTTTCTTCTTTTATCAACATGTACCGGGAAAGTTAATTACATGTGCTATGCTGTTCTAGGCTGAGTATTTTATGATGTTGCATTGAACTATTAATTATGCAGTTGGATGTAAAAACAAAATGTTGGCTCTTTTTAAAACTAGAACTCATCATCAATACTTAAAACACAACCACAGTTCTGTGTGTCATTAGACTCAATATGGTCTTCGATCAAGTATCCACAAAGAAATCCCTTTTTATAAAAAAAGATTTCTACTCTCTACAAGAAAAGTTGAACGGAAGTATGTCTTCAACAATTTCAAATGATAAGAAATGATCAAAATTGACACCACCTTACATCTCCGTAATTTTTATTCCAAACAATTGTTGATGGTTTAGGTGGATCTGGCTATTGCAAATATGGTTGGAGCAAATATGTTGCCCCTTCCGGCCGTTGTGCTACTTTTTTAGTGAGTTTCTTTGTCCTTTCAGTTGTATTCATTTTCGTTTATCTAAAAAACAACCATATATGTAAAACTATCGCACATGCCCATCTTATCTTACTGAATAACGCCAAGGTAAAGTGGTACAATATTTGTAAGAAAACAACAAATACACTCCTAAGCATATGCATCCCTTTCTACATTCTGAACAAAAATTGCATTATCCGCCACCATATCTCTATAAGATTGAAACTAATGTTTATAACTTTATATCCATACGTATATCTATTGATATAAGGAAAAGTGGTACAATATTCTAAAAGACATGAATGCATGAGAGTACACAAATATGGGATCAAAATTTATATCTTTCCACCTTAAGAGGTGTATATTTATAGTTGATATTGATATCAGTCCTTGATCTTACCATAATATTCCATTTAAAGAATCACAAGTTAAAAAAATACCCCTCTTTCAGTGATTCCTGTGAGTACGATCTTCTCCTTAACAAGATCATGATTCCTTATAAAGATGAACAATACTGGTATTGAAGTTAATAATCATTTCCGGTTATGATAAACGTAATGTTTTATAAGATTGTATGCCCTGCACTCTTCTTAGCAGCAGAACACTCAAGTGGCTTCCACAAAATCTAATATTTATATATATAACAAATCCCTTGAGTGCTCCTCACTAAATGGTACTGTAGAAGTTATTCCTTATTGCAAACGTCCCTTGTGCAAAATTCTAATGTAAGGATCTTTATATCGATCATATAAATGTTCCTTGACAAAATTCAAACCATTTGAGAACCTAAGATGGTGATGTAATACATGAAATTCAGTTGGTGGTTTTCTCTCATAATTCTCTGGCGTAGGTTATTTACACAAAATCAAACTGTCAAGCTTCAGGTGTCTCGTTAGCTTCTGAATGATTATATCAATATATAAAAAATGAAATTCTTATATTTTTCCTCTTTCACACCTTACTTGTAGGAGTTTGGTAATATTGAGTCTCCAATGTACTCAAGACTTCGGAAATTTTTTGCTACTATTTACAAAAGGTTTGCCTATTTGTTCTCTTTCATATAATCACTAGTTCCCTACTTCAGGAGTCTTATTGTTCTACATTATTTAGGCATTTGTTCCTGTAATGCACTGTTGATAACCTTAAGTAAATAAACAAACTTTCAGGAGAGAGTTATGTGAGTCTATATTAAAGGAAGAACGACATGTTATTTAGATTTACCAAATTGGACGAAGGGATGCAACATGATATTAGTAAGGCATTGAGCTAATTGGTTGCTTGCATATTGTATTATTTTTTCACTGTTCATCATATGTACTCATTGTGTTTGAGTCGAACATTGAAGAGGCCTACTTGGATGAAAGTTTTGTTAGGGAGTTATGATTAAAACTTTGTGCATGTTATTGAGACAATTAATATCCTGATCTGTCATTTCTTTTAATTAAGAATACTTTGTTGTGTGCAGGTGGATCAGAAGCTAGTTTGAACCTAAGCACTTCATTTATCTAAGTGAATCACATGATTTTTTTAAATAGCTTCTTTGCAATTTTTCCAATTAAGTATATTAGACGATGCCCTCATCCTAACACTGTGTTGAGGATGAATCATCTCAATACACGTCCTTAAATAATTTGAGTTTCAATTATATGTTCATTTACAGTAGCCTCTATTTGCTGGCAGGATGCAGGTGAAACCAGCATCTCAACCAATTATTCTTTCTGTTCCGATCTGCCACTCTGATGGTTCGTAATTTCTGTAATTCATTGATACCTCCATTGTTTAGCATTTAGCATAAGTGAAACTGTTAAAGTGTAACTAGAATCCACAATGAGAGAAGTTTTCCATGTGACAGTTCGCACAGTGCAACATGTTGATTGACATGGTAGCAGAAGTATTTAAAAGAACATGGGGGGGAAATCCAATCAAGCAAGATAGGAAAAATTCGAAGAAATTCCCTGTCCACCTGATTAGAAGCTCTTGATTTAAAAACATTTTCCAACATGTTATAAGCTTCAATGTACCATCCACGTTTTGGGTTGGATACCACACCTATCACCTGGCATTATTTAAGTTCATATCAGTGAGTAGTGCAGATTGTACTAGTAGGGTAGCATATTTGAAGACTATTTCTTGTCAATTTCTTTGCATGGCTTAACTAATAGTATTATTCTACGAATGAAACTAGTACAAAATAATCTTACAATGTTTTTTTATGTGCTGGCATGATATTGCATGAGGATTTTTTTTGTCATAATCCTGTCTAACTGATTAGGTATTTACCGCTACAAGCCTTTGATAAGCTTTAAAAAGAAATAACAGTCATTATTTCTCGTCTTTGTTACTTGTTCTGGTTTAATTCATGAAGACCCAGCATTATGCTCTTCCATAATACTTTTTTGTATTTTACCTCTAATCAATTAAAGCTCAATTTTTATTGGTGTTAAGCCAGATACTGAGTCTGCCAGAGAATCAAGACGACAACTGAAAGATGCCATATACTCTGCACTTTTTGATATGAATGTCCCAGCAGTCTGTGCTATTGACCAGGTACTTGTTGATATCTATACTTTTCTATAGTATTAATTTTTTTATTTGTTAAACGGCATAGATGCTTACGTTTGTATTATTTGTTGCTTTGTGCCTTTCTGTAGCTTAGATTTTTATAAGCAAACTGTTGTTTGTCTTCCATAAATGGGATGGCATTGTCTGTTCACATGGGACATGGGATGTATTGTAGGAAATAAAAAAAGTAGATCGGCTCGGTGTTTCTTCCTTTGAAATGTCAGATAGCAAGATGTCTTGTCATGCAGTATACTTGAAATACAAAGGATAATTGGGGGAAAAGAGTTTGAAATAAGCTTGAAATTTAGTTGGTTCATTAAAACTATACGTGAACTTGGTGGTAGATGAAGCTAGTTTTAGCACACGTGAACTCTACATGAAAAAATCATAGGTATGTGTAATCTACTTGAGGATATTGTTATTGAATTTTCCTCCTTGAATTTTCATGTTGTTATTGAGCATTATTTGTTTTTTTCTATAATTTTTTTGGTCTCGTGGTGTGAATCATGTTTGGAACTCCAATGTCCTTCTAGTATATATATATAGTGTCACAAAAATGCTCATGAACTGCAGGCTGTTCTAGCTCTGTATGCTGCCAGGCGAACATCAGGCATTGTTGTAAATATAGGCTTCCATGTTACATCAGTTGTTCCTAGTATGTTTCTGAACTTCCTTTTTCAGTTATTATTATTATTATTTTATATCAACTATTGACTAAGGGTTGTACTAGTTATTTGATGACCAAATGTGGTGAAAAGAACACGCAACCTTTTTCAGTTATTTTTATTATTTTATATCAACAACTGACTAAGGGTTGTTCTAGTTATTTGAAGACCAAATGTGGTGAAAAGAACACGCAAATGATTTTTTCTCTTACTTATAGTTTCATGTTTCTTTTTTACTTGATATGAATTCACATGCACTTGTTAGCCTGTGTAATCCTTCTCACATTATCATTTTGTTTAATTTAATCTTGATTTTTTTGTCTACTTGTTATGGTGACTATAGGTAGCTTTCCATCGCCTATAATATTGAGATCCTCACTTGTTACTTTTGCTCTATTAATTCACCTAATTTTGGCGTTCAGACCAAGGGTCATCTGGCAAGATCCTCTTATTATTTTAGGGGGTAAGGTATCACACATCCAAAGCAAGTTTTTGAGGCTTTGAGTTAACATTGATGTAAGTTGATGTGTAACTAGTGAAATACCCATTTTAGCAAAAGGTTTTGCATTAATTTGCAGGTCCTGGTAGAAGTGTTTCCAACAAAAATGCCCAAGTTTATTAAATTAACAATAGAATTATCTGGTGTCCATTCGTAATGACGTCAAAAGTTAAGTTGCAATGGACTAAATTAATAATGTGGTTCGTATAAGTTGTCTGTGACCCCCCCCCCCCCCCCCCCCCCCATGTTGATGTTGATTTGGGAACAATAGAATTATGTGCATTTTGAGTTCACGTAACTTTGTTCATTGGAAAAGCATTACCTGCCAGCAGTAAAGCCACAATATATATCCATGTATTTTACCATTTCTTGATTTTATTGCTTACTAAGTGCACTGTTACTTGTAAAGTTGCTCCCTCTAGTAAGCAAACATGATCATCTCTTCATAGCTCATTGTCTGAAGATTTTGGTTGGAATTTTCCTAGGTTTTTGTGCAACTTTTTTCCTCTCTTATGCATCGTAGTGTGGTGATGGCTTTAATTCCTTAGGTCTTTCACCATGCTGTCAGTAGCTCTCTGAACCTGATGTAAGGTATCATATGTTCCTCTAGTTACCATGTTTGGGTAGTGAAGCATCTACCGTGTCAGTAATTATGGTTGGCATTATCCATGAAATGTCTATTTCCTGCCTTTAGGGATTCCGTTTGCATGGTGTGCTTGGATTTGCTTGTAATGTACTCAATCCGGTTATGAAAGCGATAAATGAGCTTATTTTTTCTTTCCATTGCTCCCTCTTTATAACACTTTTTAGCAGTTCTTCTAGGTAAAGTAATGCATGACATTGGTGTGGAAATTGTGGGACAAGGGGCATTAAAGCTTACAGGATTTCTCAGGGAACAGATGCAAAGAAGAAATATTAGTTTCGAGTCATTGTATACTGTACGAACACTCAAAGAGGTATGTGTACTTTTTTTGAAATGTTGCATGCAATTTTAAATGAGATGTACATATACACATTAATCTATACCTTGGTCCTTGGGTAACTAAATATCAATACAAGTAGTACCATTAGTATGCAGAAACTCTGTTCTTTTTATATATTTGTTTAAGATTTATTATGTTTCTTTTCTTGTGTTTTGACAGTAAATTAATATTCTCTTTCATTTGTATGATGCGTGTCTTTTTTTTCCATGTTAGAATCTATGCCATGTTGCTTTTGATTATGAAGCAGAGCTGCATAAAGATACCCAAGCATCAATGGAGGTGGCTGGTGAGGGGTGGTTCACTCTGTCACAAGAACGATTCAGAACCGGAGAAATCCTTTTTCAACCACAAATCGGAGGATTGTGAGCATATTTACTATAGTATTCTGTATTAGACCAGAAAGAGTAGAGCTTATCATTTTAATTTATTTGTTTCACCTTGAATGGGTATTAAGTGTTTCTCTTTCATTATCTTGGAATGTTCAGTTATTGGCTTATATGTCTGAAAAGGAGTTCATGGATACTTTTCGAGTCCTCTCTTTGACATTTAGCTGATCATATCTTTTTTAAGAATTTAAATGTGCAAGCTACAAACTCATAATGAACAGTGTCTGAAATGGCAGTCTTAATGTCATTTTAGATTTCTATTAACTTAGCAATATTTCCTTAGATAATTTTTGTGCTTAATGCCTTCTGTTGATGGTGCAACTTTGTCATGAACATATTTGTGAAAGTGATCGTGGAGTAACTAGTTTGGTTCTTATGTATTGTAGGAGGGCCATGGGTTTACATGGTGCAGTAGGACTTTGTATTGATCACTGTAATGATGCAGTGAATGGGGATAATAGTTGGTTTAAGACTGTCGTTTTGGCAGGTGGAACTGCTTGTATGCCAGGACTCCCAGGTATACTTGAATCACATACGCAACTCTTTCGTAAGTGTATTACGTTCTGAATTACAGTGTGACTAGAAATAATTTGACACATTGCTGAATCAGGCATGCTTGATTTAAGTCCTAATCTTGCACTCTCTATTTTATCTCAGAGAGGCTGGAGAAGGAGCTTGTCAAACTTCTACCAGCATCTCTCTCTGATGGAATCAAAGTCATTCCTCCAGCATATGGATCAGATTCTGCTTGGTTTGGCGCAAAGACGGTCGCCAATGTAAGCTTTTCATGAATTACTTCTTATCTGTAAACATTTTAGTATTTTAAGATAAAAATAAACTAATCCTTCCTAAACACAAGAAATTAACATGAAAAAAGGCCCGAAGGCAATATTTATGCTTATGACAAAGGAAGCACATATCCTTTATGGTTATGAGTCGTCACATAAAAAAACCACCTCACATCCCTTATGCTTGCTTGGATACTGATGTTCTATATTCGTTCACCTGTCCCTTCTTGTTTGTTTATTCCGAGCACTCCAACAATTTTAAACATTGATAAGTGTCATAGCCCCCTTTTCAGAATATAGTTTCTCAATAATAGATAATTGCAGACAATCTCGTCGTTGTAATAAAATTGGTGTCACACGCCTAAGTTTTTCCCATCTATTGCTTATTCTAATAATCTCCGAACTGCTTCTTGACTTGTTCTAAAAATTAGGATATCCAAAATCAATGTTCAGGGATCGCCTAGGCGATTGGGCGATAGCCCAGTTGTAGGCGATTTTTTTTAATTTTAATTTTTGTTTTTATTAAAAAAATACAGGAAAATTAGAAAAATACAGGAAAATTACAAGAAAAAATATATAGAAAAAATCTTATATGTTTGGCCTTTAAAAAGACTTAAATAGAATTAGAAGAGATGAAGGGGTGTTTAAAAAAAGAAAAAAACACGGAGGGTCAAGATTTCATCTAACCAAACACAACCCCTATATATAACTTATCTCCTCAAACCCTAACCCTAACCCCAAAACAAAAGAGACGGCTACCCTCTCTAATCTCTCCCCCAAACCCTAATCCAGCCCTTACCCTCTCTAATCTCTCCCCCAAACCTTAATCCAGCCGACAAGAAGAGAAAGGAGAGAAGAAGGCTGCACCAAAACCTTCGCCGGCAGGAATGGAAAGAAGAAGAAGAGGGGCTGCAACAGATGGTCGCCTAGGCGATTAGGCGCTCGCCTGGTCGCCTAGGCGACTGCCCACCTGAACATGGTCCAAAATTACTTGTCATATTTTAAATTGTCGGAAAAGTGAACCTAGATGAACGCCAAATAATGAAACACAATTCATGTAGGCCTATTAGAACTCGAAGTAGCGAATGAGCTATGACATTAATATTTCCGATCTCTTCGACGGCCGAAAAGCTCTAGCATCAGTCAAGTGGGCAACAAAATGTTAACAGTTGTATCCATTCCATGGTGTCTCCTTGGGCAACAAGAACAAAGTATAGGAGAATATGATCCAGAAATCACAAAATAAAATTTAAATCTTCACATCAATAATTTTTTCCCCTTTCTCAAATTGCAGTTTTGCAAACTAGTATTAATACCACATGGATATCCAAAGAATTCACTCAAGTAGTCCCATATAAGTTGAGTAATTATGCTCTAGGTATTGTCTAGAATTAACTATGTAGTTGACAGCACAAAGATCAATTTTCAGAAGAGATGTCAGAATAAATGTTTCTGAAAACTTTGTAGTGTAGGAAATATTTTTGATGAAGTGATTTTAACGTGTTCAGGTGAGCACCTTTACAGACACATGGTGCATCACCAAGAAGCAATTCCGCCAGAAGTACAGGAGGAACACCTCCCTGGTTGGCTCATGGTAGCTTGCGCCTTTGCATGGGGTAGTTTTGATTCTTTTACCTGCTCAGCCTCTCTGCATGGATGGTCCGAAGCGGCTATTGTTATGTACAGAATTCACACCTTAGTGTTACAATTCAAGGAATTGCAAAAACAACTGTAGTAAGTAATAGAAACTCTACGATTATTTGGTAATAAGGAGCAAATAACAACCTCCAAATATGTTTTCTTGCTATGTGATCATAAAGGATAAAGATGCAAGGTTTGTATGAAGTAGTGGAGTACATATCCATTCAGAAATAAATTGTTGAAAAGGTTGTGTTGCTGCTTATTACCCTTGTTTAATGTCATATATGTTGCATATAATTTTCATTCAGAAATTTCTTCTTGCTACTTATCACCCATGTTTAGTGTCATATATTGCACATCATTTTCGTTTAGAAATTTTCTTATATATAACTAAGAGTCAGATACAATATGCTTCGCTATGTCGGGATATGTAGTTTTTTTCAATCCAAACGCAACTTTTTAAACCCAATCAAAAAATGCTTCCAAACCATTTTTTTTGACACACACCTCTACTGTTGGTCACAAACGGATCCTATGAATTACATAGATGATAAAACGAGCATATTTTTGATTGCAAGGAAGTGAAGACGCAAACTCAACAAGCAAATACAGTGGTTGCTTATTTTGAGTTTAAACCATCACAAGATGGCACTAGTAATAATTTAAACTAAACACTGAAGATAGCCGTAATTTTTTAAAATAATATTCATTTTAAAAAAAATTCGAAAACTAATCACAAAAAAAAAAAATTTCAAAAATACGCAGATCGCGGGTCGAACCCGCGATCCGCGCAACCACGGATCGCGGGTACGAACCGCGATCCGTGCCCACGGATCGCGGTTCGCACCCGCGATCCGTGGGCGCGAGTTCTTATAAATACGCGTTTCGTCCATTTTTTTTTAAATCCAATTATTTTTTCAATTCCTCGTACATTTCCACTTCTACTCTCCACAGTTTTGAAATTGTGCCCGGTAATATTAATTTTTCTGATCCGTGTGTCTTTCCTGGTGTTATTTGAGATAAATATTTTTTTCATTCTTATATTTATAGTTATTAATAATTGGTAATAATATCAAATATTGAAATTATACTCTCTTTACAGTCTTCAAATTGTGCCTGGTGATATCAATTTTCTGATCCGTGTGTCTTTCCTGGTGTTATTTGAGGTAATTATTTTTTCATTCTTATATTTATAGTTATTAATAATTGGTAATAATATCAAATATTGAAATTATACTCTCTTTACAGTCTTCAAATTGTGCCTGGTGATATCAATTTTCTGATCCGTGTATCTTTCCTGGTGATATTTGAGGTAATTATTATTTCATTCTTATATTTATAGTTATTAATAATTGTTAATAATATCAAATATTGAAATTCTACTCTCTTCACAGTCTTCAAATTGTGCCTGGTGATAACTTTTTTTCTGCTCCGTGTGTCTTTCCTGGTGTTATTTTAGGTAATTATTTTTTTCATTCTTATATTTATAGTTATTAATAATTGTTAATAATATCAAATATTGAAATTCTACTCTCTTCACAGTCTTGAAATTGTGCCTAGTGATAACTTTTTTTCTGATCCGTGTGTCTTTCCTGGGGGTATTTGAGGTAATTAATTTTTTCATTCTTATATTTATAGTTACTAATAATTGGTAATAATATCAAATATTGAAATTCTACTCTTTTCACCGTCTTCAAATTGTGCCTGGTGATATCAATTTTTGTTATCCGTGTGTTTTTTCCTGGTAAAATTTGAGGTAATTTTTTATTCATTTTTAATTTCTATTTATGTCACATTATTAATAATTGGTAATAATATCAAATCTTGATATAATTTGTAATATAAAACTGATTAAAGAATTTTTCATTGTAGTTAACAAAATGATTGCGGTAAGTGTGTACTTTGGCGGTGAAATAGTTCAAAATGCAAGTTACGGTGTAGAGTACACGATAGGTCCAAGACTTACACTTTCAACGAGCGAAAATGTAACCTTAGAAGAACTTAAGAGTTGGATATATCAAGGTTTGAATGTCGAAGAATCTCAGTACTCGATGAATATTCAATATCGTTGTAACATTGCACCAACCGGTTATTTTTTTTTAATGTGATGTCTGTATATGATGAGAATTCTTGGAGAATAGCCTATGAAACAGCTTATTCCAAAATGGGAATGATGGAGTTATATGTACAGTTGAATCCTGTGGAAATTGAGTGGAGGGTTGAGATGTTTACAGGTAACCAACCGGGTAGTAGTAGTGGTGCATGTTTCATATCTCAACAATCATGTGATGCAAACACCATAGCAGAAACCAGTCGACCTGCGAATAGAACTTCTGATTTCGTGCCTATACCAACAGATGATGAAGAAGAAAATGATGACGAAGATTACAATATAGATACAGAGAATGAATCATCAGGTGAGGACGACGAGGATGCTGATGAGATTGAGGAAGATGAAGATATTGGTCCGAACGTGAGTCAGTTAAGCCAATACAACCCATTTAGAGGGAGGGGTTCGGTTCACCCTGCTAAAAGCTTTCATGATTGTTCTAGTTGGGTTCCTGCAGATACATCATTTATAGAAAGCAGCGTAATAGTTGAAGGTCCGTTAGCTGAGAATCAAGCATTCTCATCAAAAGACGCTCTGAAGAACGCAATATCGAAATGGCACATTGACAATAATCGGGAGATCAAGGTGCAAGACAGCAGCAAAACCAAATATAGGGTGAGATGTAAAGATGAAAATTGTAGCTGGATGTTGTACGCTACACGGACCGGTTCGGGTGATGCATGGTCTATAAGAAAATGTCCGTATAAGCATATATGCAGGTCCACAGCTGCCCGATTTGATCATGCTCAGCTGACTGCAAAGATGATGGCTGATATCATCCGTGAAGATGTCGAAAATAATGTCTCGCTCCCGATTAAACAGGTGTTTGGTCTGGTAAGAAAAATATTTCCAGGTGTTAATCCAAAGTACAATAAATTATGGCGTGCCCGCGAGATTGCTATTGCATACATGTTTGGAAGTTGGTCGGGTTCATATGCTTTGTTGCCTCAATTGTTAAATGCTATTAAACAATCAAATCCTGGAAGTAAAGTTGTAGTTCATTCTGACCCTTTACCATGCGCTGGTGTCCATCAGTTTAAATGTGCAGCATGGGCTTTTGGTCCTTGTATTCAGGCATTCAAATATCTGCGTCCTGTTATCAGCATAGACGCCTCATTTCTTAAAGGTAGATACGAAGGAAGGTTACTT
Source organism: Triglochin maritima (assembly GCA_963682175.1). Taxonomy (NCBI): domain Eukaryota; kingdom Viridiplantae; phylum Streptophyta; class Magnoliopsida; order Alismatales; family Juncaginaceae; genus Triglochin; species Triglochin maritima. The sequence continues at coordinate 12,459,587 of OY821785.1, forward strand.
GTTGCTGTTGGGTATGACGCTGAGAATCAACTACTGTCTCTTGCATTTGGGCTCGTTGAGAAGGAAAACATATCCAATTGGGGATGGTTTATGAGATGGTTGCGACGAGAGGTGATTGGAGATAGGAAGATATGTGTCATATCTGATCGACATGCTGCAATTAAACACATTTTTAGGAATCCCGGTTACGGTTGGCACGAGGAAGGAAATGAAGCAGTTCACCGTTTATGCGCACAGCATCTTGTCGAAAACTTGCTCAAAAATTGTAAGAATCAATATGCAGTTGACGCCTTCAAGGCAGCATGCAGACACAGTAATCCGTGGGATTTCAAAGCCAGTTTGGAACAAATTGAGTATTGGAGTAAAGATGCATTACAATACATAAAAGGGATGGGGAAAAAAGATGAAACAAATGAGAATGAACCGGAGGTTCCTAGTAAGTGGTCGTTGTGTCACGACGGAGGCCAAAGATGGGGAATAATGACAAGCAATGCTGCAGAGTGTCTGAACAATGTTTTCAAAGAAGCTCGTGGTTTACCCATTTGTGCAATTGTAGAGGCGACATACTATAAACTGTTGGAGTGGTTCAACAACAGAAGACAACATGCACGTGTGTTGGCACAAAGAGGACACATCTTTTCCGAGAGGGTTACACAAATATTGGAAAAATCTGCAGCAGTTGCATGTCAACATGAGGTGAAAATAACTGATTTCGATACAGGAGTATATGAGGTCATATCCAAACATGAAAGAGTGAGCAGAACTGGAGGTAGGAGGGATCGTAGTTACAAGGTGATTCTACGTGACGGCACCAGACCGAAGTGTAAGTGTCGGGGACTACAAAATACAGGTATCGCTTGCAGTCATGTTTTGACAGTGTATGCCGCACGTAACTACAATGCCAATGAATATACACATTCGTACTACAGTGTCAACTCTCTAGTGCACACATGGGAGGGTCACTTCGATGTGTACGGGAAGGAAGAGGATTGGCCTGAATATATGGGAGACAAAATAATACCTGATCGAACTCTCGTCAAGAAAGGAAGGAGAAGGTCAAAACGTTTACCGATGACGATGGATGTCATGGAAGGAAGGATAGGTCCGGGTCATTGTACAGGTTGTGGTTCTATTAATCACCCAAGCGATCGTTGCAATGTAAGGGAAGGTTGAATGTATAGTAATGTTTAATATATTGTAATGTTGAATGTATTGTAATGTTGAATGTATTGTAATGTTGAATGTGTTGTAATGTTTATAATGTTTATAATGTCTTATTTATAAGTCAAACCATATCAATTAAGATTACAAAACAAAATCATAAGATCTTAAAGTACAACCGCGAGTACAACTGAATTACAATATGAACTACTGCGTGGGAGTGAAAATCTTTGTCTTCATCTTGCGTCGGCACCCTCGACCGACTGGAGTCGCAACATGCACTGATTCTTCTTCATCATCAGAGACGACGTATGAAACCAACTCAGATTGGGGTTGAGTCTGAACAGGTGAATGAGACTCAACAGGTCGAAAAGGTGACTGATTTTGAACAGGCAAATAAGGTGACTGAGTCTCGTAAACTATGGAAGGTACAGGATTTAATTCACAAGTGTACCCTTGGTCAGTGAATGGACTGAATATACCATCCAACAAATTCCCGAAGTCTGTTTGCGGCAACTGAGGGGTATCATAATTACTACCAGGTGTCTGATAAGTTGGATAATCTTCGGGAATCTGGGAAAGCCCAAACTGCGTGGGCTGCGATGGTCCTGCGCCAATGTCACCATATGTTTCAGAATATCCAAACTGGGTTGGCTGCGATGGTCCTGCGCCAATGTCACCATATGTTTCAGAATATCCAAACTGGGTTGGCTGCGATGGTCCTGCTCCAATGTCACCATATGTTTGAGAAGATCCAAACTGCGTTGGCTGCGATGGTCCTGCTCCAATGTCATCGTATGTATATGAACCTCTAAACTGCGATGAATCTGGGACAAAATCATCGTATGATGCATTGGATAACCTAAAACTATATGTTGTTTGGTCTGCAACTCTAGGTACAGGACAGTCATCACGAATCTCATTATTACCATCATCATCTTCAGGAATCGACTCCACATCTCCAGGTAATCCAGCATCGCACAGTACTCTTTCAAATTCGTGCACCTGATCGCAATCGACAGCATCGAGTTGGTGACTCTTCAGCAACATTTTACACAGTCCCTTAGTTCCACGTTTGTACAACTGCTTGATAACAAATTTAGCCCGTTGAATACCACGTAAGCCCTGCAATTGTAGTTTGAAAATTAGATAGTAAAACACAACAAACAATAATCGTCAAAGTCGTTCAAAATACATACCATACGTCGAATACGTGGTCCACCAGGAACGTAACCTAAGTCCTCAATAGAATCACGTGGGGGTGGCAACGGCCTTTCCAAACCGAACTCTATTTGGCCTCGTATGTAGACTGTGTACATACCATTATGCTGAAACCACTGACGATACCGTCGATTTTCTCTCGGATCATATGGTCGACCTTCGTGAACAATATGCGGTCTTTCCCACATTCGTATGTAAATTTCATGCTTCGCTGACCAATCATCTCTCTGTCGGGCCGCATGTACTATCTTATCAAGTCTTTTGAGTTCTGTCCACGGATGAGGTTCTGGCGGTGGCGTCGTCTGATAAAATCCAAATTGTCTCATAGTTCTTTCTGGATAATGCCATGAAATCATCCAGAAATGAATCAAAGGCACTCTCGCAAGCCAATATGCAGCATCAGTAGTAAATACCCGGCCAGGAAGCGACATCATACTTTCATAATACGGCTGCCAGTTTACATGCTCATCCAACATACATTCAAATTCATTTCTGTAATGTGTAAGACAATTATGTGCGGCACTAACCTCATAAGTCTGTGGGTATTGCCACTTAATAGCAAATGGAGGTCGCGAGTCTAGGTCTTCTCCACCTAAACACTCAGCATGACCCACGTGTCTCGGCCGGGCTACGGGAAACCGAGTCCAAGACCAGTGTTGAAGAAGTAACAATGCACCACCAATGTTCCTTTTCCCAGTTTGACATGAAATAGACAAGTTGCGATATAAACATGAAAGCACGGCCGCACCCCAATTGTATACTATCGGCTTGTCCAACACCTGCAAAAATCTCAAATACATAACTGGAACACCTGTCCCAGAGCTATCAGGGAAAACCATGGATCCAAACAAATCTAAAATGAAAGCCCGTGTATATTGTGCCACTTCTTCATCTGTGGGAAATTCTGGCAGATTCCCGTAATTTAGCCGCAACCATTGCAAACTGATGCTAAATCCGGACTCTTTGAACATTTGTGGCTCATCTCCTCCTACCGTTCTTTTACTTTTTTTCATAATCTCGGCGTTTATATCAATCCCAAAGCAATTTCTAATTAACTCACGACTATCTCGATCACTGTGCTCGATTATTGGAATACCATTGATAGGTAGACCCCACAAACAGCTAACATCCTGCAATGTTAATCCAACTTCCCCAACCGGTAAGTGGAAAGTGTGAGTCTCAGGACGCCAACGCTCTACAAGTGCAGTAATCAATCTATTGTCTGTCCTTGTATGTTTTATTTGGGCAAGTTGGTATAATCCCAAATTTTTGAGTGCTTGACTAAAACAATCGTGGAAAGGAATTACTGGACGATGTGCACGACATTCCAAAACAGCCTCCGGCTATAATATATTCAAATATATTGTGAAAAATAAATCAATTAAAAAATTGTAATTTAAATATTTACAAAATTAACACAATATACTTTTTTGTACTTACATTTGTGCAAATATCATTGACTCTGAACATGCAATTTGGTATTCCGAGAAGTGGGGAAATAGACTCTCTATCAACTGCATCATTATACTCACGTTCGTTTTGTACAGAGCGACTTCTACTTAAATGACTTATTTTGTCAAAACAACTGTTCATGAAAATAAAAACAGAATTACTTATAATAATTAAAAAATAATCTACTCGTACATTTCATGACAAATTGCATGTTATAGAAATAATGAAAGTTATAACAATTTAACACATAAATACAACTAATATTACAATTTTAATTTAACAGAAAATAATAAATAACTATTACAAATACTTATATTATATAATAAATTTCGTAAATGTACGTTATACAAATTTTAAATGTATATACAATTAATTTAATTATAAACAGATACATAAATACAACTAATATTTATAATTAAATATAATAGAAAATAACAAAACAATTCCAAATAATTTAAATTTAACAAAGAAATTAAATCTTAATTTAAAATATTCTTAAGTAAAAAATTTGTGTAAAATTTACCTGAGTCCAAGATAAGCTGGGAAATAAGTGTTGTGCGAGCTCCGAATTGTAGAAAAACTAGAAGAGAAGTGTCGTGCGAACCCGAGAAGATAATAAAAAGTAGTTGAGATTAACTGATTTTAACTCAAAATTTAATCTGAAAACTCAAACATTAACTGAAAACTCAAAAATTAACTGAATACTTAATCTGAAAACTCAAAAACTTAATAACTGAAATAAAAAAAAAGTTAAAAAAAAAACCTGACGGATCGCGCTTTTATAGTGCGATCCGTCGCACGGATCGCGGACCGCACCCGCGATCCGTGGTTGCGCGGATCGCGGGTTCGACCCGCGATCTGCGTACTTTTGAATTTTTTTTTTGTGATTGGTTTTCGAATTTTTTTAAATATGTTTATTATTTAAAAAATTTACGGGAAGATAGCACGAGTAATTCCTTAACAGCTGGGTACTGGGCTGGCCACCCCGCCGGGACCGGCTGGGCCCGTTAGGTTTCGTTAATAATTTTTTAGTTTTAAAATACCTCAAAAAATACGAAAATATCTTTAAAAATACCTATGAAACGGGTCGGACCCCAGGTCCGGACCGTGTGACCTTTCGTGCCGTAGGCCCGGCCCGACCCGGTACTCAGGTATTTTTTAAAATTTTAAAATACCTCCAAAAACTATTATAAAATTAAGTAACAAATAAGTTATTGTTGATGTTTAATTACATTATATATAGGCTTAGAAAATAGAAATACTTAAACCATAAATTCTAGGAAATGTTTTCGAATTAAAATTATTTTTTAAATGTTTTTCCAAAAGAAACCTATATGGAAAGTAATTTCCATTCTAGACTTGCTGCCACCACATGACGGCAGAGGATCTTGTTTTTTTATTGTCTACGACTGTAAAAATGTTTTTTGTGAAGAACTCGACGTTATCAACGTCGAGTTATGCATAGGCAAAATTGGCATTGTTAATGCGATTTCGAACACTTAGAAAAAAATTCTGCACCCCACGAGGGTGTGAATAGGGCCGGAGTCTAATTTGAACTCAGTAACCCCAGAGTCGAGTTCTATTTAACAGAACTCGGTACTAGAGTTGCCGAGTTCTATTTAACAGAACTCGGCCACACCAATGCGGAGTTCTATTTAACAAAATCCAACAACACCAGTGTCGAGTTCTACTTAACAAAACTCGGCACTTGTGTTGCCAGGTTCATTGAAGAAGAACTCGACACCTTCATTGCCAAGTTCAGTTTAATAGAACTCGTCGCCTTCATTCTATTTATTAGAACCCAACACTTTCATCTCCACCTTCAGCAGTAGGACGGACGCCAGCATCATCATCATCGTCTTCTTTCTCATCCACTTGATCTCGACTCAATCGTAGCGTCAGGCCGTGGGCACCAAAACATGTGATGAATGCCTTCATCCTATTTTTTTTATCTTTCCAGCAAATGTGGAGGCTTTCTTATCCGCCTTAATCATTCCTTGTAATTTGTGGAGTTACTCGTGGAACTCGTAAACTTGATGTACTTGTATCATAAGATGCATTAGTAAAATATGTCACAAAAAATTTAAAATTTTGAAATTGCAAAACACAAATTAAAGTCATACCATTTCTCATTATCTCCCCGCCCGCGGTCGATACGTCATCAGTTGAGAAACCGTATTCCTTTGTACAATCCACTGTATTGTGATGTCCTAATACCATTCCATATATAATTGACGGTTGTCTTCTGGACTCGTACCGTCAGAAGCTGGAATTGGACATGATCCCTCCAATGTGACCAATGGTGAATAAAATGGGCATTTTCCACCAACCAGTTGACATCTGCTCGGCCCTGAGCTGACTTCACTATGTGTCTCTCCATTGACTCTGGAATGTGTTGGAGAAAGCCAAACTACTGCATTACCCGATCTAGACAATGCATTACCACCTCCACAAAATTGATAAGCCATGTACGACTCATCCATATTTATGCACCTTCTGTACACAGTGGCGACAATTGTTGCAGATCTAGATATCCATTAGGGTCCCACGTCACTTGATTGAGCTCCTGTGTGTCAAGCTCATTTATGTAGAAATGCAAGGTATAGGCATTGTTGCTGCCCTTAAAACTTCATGGTCTTCTCCAGCGCACTCCAAGTGGTGCCTCCTCATCATCCGGATACACCATTGGTCTGATATTCAAGGGACTTCCGATATGTAAATTCTCCTAACACCATAGTTGTAGAAAACTCAGAAAACCACCTAAAGTCGGGTCAGTATCAAGGAAGCCTCATCTAGACTGTGATACAAATGGGCTAGAGCCGTGCTGCCCCAATTGTACTCTACGCTTCTGCTAGATTTCTCAACAAAGGCAAATATTTCAGGTGTACCATCGTTCCACTCTTATCAGCCAAAAAATTGCAGCCAAGCTGAAATAGAATGTAATCTCTGGTGTGTTGTATAATAGTGAGATCATTAGAATCTTCCGGCAGCATCTGAAACCGAGTCTTCAACCAGCCCAATGTTACACTATCCTTGACCCAAGTCTTCTGGACAATCTCCTAATAAATCCTCGCAAACGTTAGACCAGACGTACTCTTGAGACTCACATACGGGCAAACCATCCACTCGCAAGCCAGTAATAAGAGCGATGTCATGTAGGGTACATGTAATCTCACCATGTCGTAGGTGGAAGGAATGTGTCTGAGGCCTCCAATGCTCCACCATCGCTCCCAACAATGATGATCCAATTGTACTCTGGGCAGTCTGCTAACTTTGCCAAAACCAACAGTATCGAGCAAAAACAAAACTCTCTCGTCCGTGATTTGCAAGTCGCTGAGCTTAGAACCATGCTCAACGCATTTTACACCATCCGGATCCTTCTGTAAAAAATTGAAATACACGTTAGAACATTAACAGATACAAACAAATATTTAATGTGAAAGTTATAAACTACTTACAAAATCTTTAAAGATGTCAGACTTGTGGTTGACCTGCAGAACCAACACTGATCTATCCACCGAACCTTGTGAAGCGTAATGATTGACATCATTTCATGCTTATATTTGTACCTTATATCCATTATCTTACACCTAAGCAATGCTACGTGACGAGTTTTATGTTTAGTTTTCAGAAATAAAGAGGTTTGAAGAGAAGAGCCATGAAAGGACCTAAAAGCAGGAAAAATGACCTAATTGTGAGACATGGGGACCAAGATGCAAGGGGGAAGGACCTGATCGTAAGACAGAAGGACCTAAGAGCAAAACAGGAAACTCCACACCATCATGAGGAGTATTTTGTCAATTCGATTCGGGTCGGAGCTCCACTAAACAAGTTAGATGCATCCAAGACCAAGAAACACACCAAGGAAAGCCCACCAGAAGACCCAGACGGATCTGGGCTTTATAGGCCGCCAATTGGCGGTCTGGAACCGCCAATTGGCGGTCTGGATCATGCAAGATCCGCCCCAACTTCTCCTGGACTTGTATTAGTGTTCGTTTAGGCTATTTTTGGTATTGGTTTAGTCCCACATCGGGGGATTGTCCCGGATTAGCTTTTTCCATGCTTATAAATAGAACTCTTCACCTCCCTTTGTATCCATCTCTCTCTTGGTGGCCATCTTCCCTACTAAGAGTGAAGCCTTGAAGCAAAACTCTAGTGGAGGAAGAGCTACTTGTAATTGAGTGAGTTAATAATAGAAGTTTTCTTTTAATGATGTTGTTTCTCTCTTAGTTTAATTTCCTTTCATATGCATGCTTGTTTGTTTGTTTAGTTTTATGCTTCTTTAATGTTTCTTGCTTGAGTAGTATAAATTTCATTTCAGTATTATGCTTTCCTTTGCTAATTTAGTTAGTGTAATGAGTAGTGAGTAGTTTCATCCCCATTTGGGGGGTGGAGAAATATGTGATATAATAATGTAGTGTATTAAGTGTGTGTTATTTTTATCCCTTGAGCTTTATATGATTTCCATAACCATCTAATGGGTCTCCACTCTTATCTTTGATATGCTAATGCTCTTGAATGAAGCTTAGCTTATGCTTTGATTAGTGGACCTATTTTATGGGGAATGATAAGGTTAGGATATGGATGAAGTTAATGTTGGAAACACAATTTGTAGTGTATGTACTCTTGTTGCCTTTTCCTTAGCTAATGTCTTGTATGTTTTAATGATGTAGTCATCTTAATTCATGTGCAGGCATAGTAGGGTCTAGTCTTTATACTTGAGTTCATGTAGCTTCATTCCAATCATTGTCTTGTATGTTTTAATGATGTAGTCTTATCTTAATTCATGTAGAGGCAAGATTGGATGTAGTTTTATGATTTCATGCACTACATGTTGTGAGGAGCTTAATTGAACACACACACACACACATCTTTATGTTCACATCAGTTCTCTACCCCCTTTGGGGTTTAGTTTTATTGCTTATCTTCATTTCCTTTTGCATTCTAGTTTAGCATTGTAGTGTAGTTTAGTGTAACCAATCCTTTTCTCCTTTCTTTACCCCTTGCCTTCGCACGAACCAAGTGTCAACACACCTCCCAGTGGACGACCCGTATTTGCCACCGCTTCAACGCGGCCGTGCACTTGCAGTAGAAATATAAAATGATCAATCAAGTTTTTGGCGCCGTTGCCGGGGAGGTGCTCTGTCCAGACCTTGGTTTGGACGATTCGAGGGGTTTTTAATTTTTTGTTTTTAGTTTTTCTTAGTTTCAGGGAACCACAAGGTCAAGGGGAGGCTACTGGAGAAGTTTGAGGAAGCGACGACCTAAACAGACCGCCAATCAGCGGTGGAAGACCGCCAATTGGTGGCCTGGTGAGCGTTGATTTCCTTGAAATTTTTGTTGGTAGTTAGTCTTGAAATTTGTGTTATCTGGGAGCCCAATTTTGCATGCTTTGACCTCTGGTTTGCTCCCAGATCATTAATCACTCCCCCATTAATCAACTTGGACCATAAAACTCAAAGCAAAAGATTAGACTTCTTGCCATCTAGGTCATGCACCATTGGTAGACCTTGCATGCATTTGTCTTTTCTTTGCTTTACATTTTGTCGTTGATTGCTGACGTGAGGTACGTGCACCCACATCCCTCATTCATGCATGTTTATTTCATGCATTAGTTAGTAAGGTGCATCGGGACAAGAGTGAGAGAGCGTTTGATTGCTAGATCTAGGATCAAATCGCTACTAAGGAGGGGTTGTCCCATAAAAAATAAGGTGGGGGATTTCATCACCCTTTCCTTGGCCCCAAAAACCACTCTTAATAAAGCCTTAACTAAAAGCAAGTAGACATTGGCCCTAAGGAATTCGGACGCACTAGGAGAGTAATCTAGTCGAAACCGTCATGACCTGATCGGCGTTGCCTACCTTGTCGATAGTAGGAGGTACTGGATCTCCGGATCTGGTATCACTTGTTGGGCATTGTGGTCCTCGTTGTAGGGAGGTGAGGCGTGTCGAGGCTAGTGACCTCGAAGTTAGGCGTCGTCTAGCTTAAGGACCCATTGCCTTACATTGTTTGAGCCGTGCTTGCTAGGTAGGCTTCTTCCTGATCCCACTACCCACGCTAGCTCTAGGGATTCTTCTCTCCTCACCTGAGTCATCTCCTCATCTATTCTCTACGTTTAGTCTCCTCCTCTAGTACACCTTCTGTTGTGTGTTTGTTAGAGTCGAGTCGAGCATTTTTATGCGAGGTTGGGCTCGTTCTGGTGAGAGCGCTCGACTCGAGAGAGTGCTTATTTCTGAGATAGAAGATCTTGGTGATCGACCATCTCCGCCTCGTGCTCCTTTGGAGCAAGAAGGCGAGTCGTCTCGTGGTGGCGAGGGAGACCGGGTTCCATACATGGACTACCTCGGTCCATTCCCACCACCACGTAGACCTCCTTCTCCTCCTCCTCTGACTCGAGAGGAAGGGAGATTCGGTCAGGATCGAGTTCTAGGTGCACCACCACCTTTAGCTCGACAGGATAGGCCGATGACGTTGTGGGAGCGGACCCATCCTGTTCGGGCCGCGCAACCTTCTTGCATAGTTGTTCCCCCTGCTCGCGGGAACAACTATGAGCTGAAACCTCAGTATGTGAGCATGCTTCCAACCTTTACTGCCAATAAGGAGGATCCGTATATTTTTATACGCGAATTCGAGGAAGTATGCTCCATGTTCAAGCTTCAACAGCTTGACGAGGATTCTGTCCGGTTGAGGATGATTTCGTTCGCATTGAAGGATAATGCGAAGAAATGGATGTATAGCCTCCCGGCGAGCTCGATTCGGTCTTGGGATGACTTTGTGACCGTCTTTCTGAAGAGATTTTTCCCTCAAAGGAAAACTCAACAGATACGGCACCAGATATATCAAATGTATCTGACCGAGACCGAATCTTTTCATGGTTTCTTTGAGAGGTTCAAGGACCTTCTCCAGCAATGCCCTCATCATGGACTTGAGCTATGGCAGCTGTGCCAGATTGTTTATGAGGGCATCAACTACAACACCCGCACATTGTTGGAGTCGATGTGTCAGGGTGACTTCCAAATGAAACCCATCGAGGAGGCATGGGACACTTTTGAATCCATGGCTGAGCACACCTTCGAGTGGGACACCATGAGAGAGCCACCAGCCGCCAGGTCTTCTGGTCGAGCTGGGTCATATCATGTTGAGTCGACTATCGCGTCTGAGGCGAAAATGGCTGCTCTCATGCGTAGGATAGAGAGTTTGGAGATGGACCGAGCTCCTGTAGCTCAGGTCGCTACTCCCGGGTGTACTAGGTGTGGATTGTCGGGACATGATGACTTGGAGTGCGCTTACGCTCCAAGAGATACTGAGCATGCAAATGCGATGTATCAACAAAGGCCCCGAAACGACCCGTACAGTCATTCCTATAACCCGGGATGGCGTAACCATCCTAACTTCTCTTGGGGGTCTAGTGGAGGACACGGTCAGAGCTCGCACGCTCAACCTCAACCTCCACCTTATCAACCTCCACGCCCATCGGCGACCTACCAACCCCCACATCAAAGGTCTCAGCACCAAAATTACCAACCTGGGCAGGCCTCTTCGTCGGGTTATGCTTTGACCCTAAGGACTCTACCATTGAACAAACCCTTCAAGCATTCATGCAGAGCACTCAATCCATGCTTGCGGCCAACAATAATACGGTCAAAGCATTGGAAATGCAAGTAAGCCAGTTGGCTCATCAGCTCCATGAACGCGAGAAGGGTCAATTCCCGAGTCAACCTGTGGTAAATCCCAGGGGTCAGCCTGCTAATACCAGGCAGAATGTACACAATGTTGAAAGTGACCCTTCCCAACATGCTAATGTTATTCATACCTTGAGATCGGGAAGGGTCGTTGACAACAATGTGAAAATGCCGGAAGCCAACCCTGTTGGCGAGACTTCCGAGGAGAGTCTTAAGCCTGTCAAGGAACCTAATTCTGAGACTCCTCCTCGCGATTCTTATGTCCCCAAGGCACCATTCCCTCATCGATTGACTAAAAAACGTGATGAGCATTGGGATAAGATCGTTGAGGTACTTAGGCAAGTAAAGGTGAACATCCCGTTGTTGGACGTTGTTCAACAAATGCCACCGTATGCCAAGTTCCTCAAAGACCTTTGCACCACCAAGAGAAAAACAAATGTGCCCAAGAAGGCCTTCTTGGCCGCCAATGTGAGCTCCATATTGACACAACCCATGAATGTCAAGTACAAGGACCCTGGTTGTCCAACTGTCTCTTGCATGATTGGGAATGTGACCATCTCTCAAGCTCTATTGGATTTGGGGGCATCTGTGAATCTCCTGCCTTACTCAGTCTATGTCAACCTTGGGATAGGTGATCTTAAACCAACGAGGACAACCCTCCAGTTGGCTGATAGATCCGTCAAAATCCCACGAGGGAGTGTGGAGGATGTCCTTATCAAAGTGGGTGAGTTCGTATTTCCAGTTGATTTCATCATCTTGGATACCGAACCCGTGTCCAACCCACAAGGACAAATTCCTGTAATCCTTGGGAGGCCATTTCTTGCGACATCTAATGCTTTGATCAATTGTCGCAATGGCTTGATGAGGTTGTCTTTTGGAAACCTCACGTCGGATTTCAACATCTTCACTCTTGGTAAGCAACCTGGGCTCTTCGACGACACTGTCGGAGCCAATTTCATCCAGGACACGGATGAGCCTGACTCATTAGGCATGTTCGACTCACATCGACATATTATTGAGGTGCCTAATGATCAGGTTGCGAGTGAAGAGGATCTTGAGGAATCCGCCAGCATATCTCTGGATGAGGAGGCACATCTGGGTGCTTGCTCCTCTTACCCCGTCGCCCTTGAGCCACTTGAAATTAACTCTGAATCCGACAAGGACCCACCTCTGGTCGAGCTTAAACCGCTCCCCGATAACCTAAAGTACATCTTTTTAGGGGATAAGGAGACCTTGCCACTCATTATTGCTTCGGATCTTGAAAAAGATCAAGAGGTTGCCCTCAAAAGAGTACTCTTTGAAAACAAAGAGGCGATCGGGTGGTCCTTGAAGGATATCAAGGGAATTAGCCATGGTATTGTTCAGCATCGGATCCACATGGAAGAGGATTCTAGGCCCCGCAGGGACCCACAACGGAGATTGAATCCTGTACTGAAAGAAGCCGTCCGAAAGGAGGTTCTTAAGTGCTTGGATCATGGCATAATCTATCCTATCTCTGATAGTTCGTGGGTGAGTCCTGTCCATGTGGTTCCCAAGAAGTCAGGCGTGACGGTTGTGGAGAATGAGCATAATGAGCTTATCCCGACACGCCTGCAAACTGGCTGGCGAGTTTGCGTTGATTATCGCAAGCTCAATGCGGCAACGCGGAAAGATCATTTCCCGTTGCCATTCATTGATCAGATGTTGGAAAGGTTGGCCGGACATGAGTACTATTGTTTTCTTGATGGATACTCCGGTTACAACCAAATTCCCATCGCCCCCGAGGACCAAGAGAAAACCACATTCACTTGTCCCTTTGGCACGTTTGCCTACCGTCGCATGCCTTTGGGTTATGCAATGCGCCGACAACGTTTCAGAGGTGTATGATCAGCATCTTCTCCGATATGGTTGAGCGTTTCCTTGAGATCTTCATGGACGACTTTTCCATATTTGGCGCTTCCTTTGATGAGTGCCTTCATCACTTGAGCCTTGTCCTCAAGCGATGCCGTGAGAAGAACCTCGCTCTCAATTGGGAGAAATGTCACTTCATGGTGAAGCGAGGGATTGTACTTGGACATGTGGTCTCAAGTAGGGGAATTGAGGTCGATCCCGCCAAAGTGGGTATCATTGCTAATCTCCCACCGCCACGTAATGTGAAGGATATCCGCGCCTTTTTGGGGCATGCTGGATTCTATCGGCGGTTCATTCGGGATTTTAGCAAAATCGCTCGACCTCTCACCGCCTTGTTGGCTAAGGATGCCATTTTTGAGTTCACACCGGATTGCCACCATGCCTTTTTGACCTTGAAGAAAGAGTTGACTTCAGCTCCCATTATTAAGGCACCGGTGTGGACTGAACCCTTTGAGTTAATGTGTGATGCATCTGACTTCACTGTGGGAGCAGTGCTTGGGCAATGATTGGACAAATTGCCTCATGTGATCTACTATGCTAGTAGAACACTCAATGATGCCCAATTGAACTACACTGTGACCGAGAAGGAATTCTTAGCGATCATATTTGCTTTGGAGAAATTCCGGTCGTACTTGATTGGCTCCCACGTGATTATCTATTCTGATCACACAGCCATCAAGCACCTCATGGTGAAGAAAGATGCAAAATCCCGACTCTTGAGATGGATCTTGTTGTTACAAGAATTCGATCTCGAGATTCGGGACAAAAAAAGGGTGTGAAAACGTTGTAGCTGACCACTTGTCTCGTCTAGAGACGACCAACCCACAAGACCAAATCATTGACGATAAATTTCCTGACGAGCAGTTGTTCATGATCGAAGATAACCCTTGGTTTGCCGACATCGTGAACTACCTCGTGACCGAGCAACTTCCTGTGGGTTGGTCAAAATCTGACCAATCCAAATTTAGATCGTATGTCAGATTCTTTCACTGGGACGACCCCTACCTATTCAAATACTGCTCTGACCAAATTTTCAGGCGGTGCGTCCCAGATACCGAGTTCCAAAGTGTGCTCCATTTCTGCCATTCCAAGGCATGTGGAGGACACTTTGGAGCAAAGAAAACTGCTGCCAAGGTGCTCCAATCTGGATTCTACTGGCCCTCTCTTTTCAAGGATGCTTACGACTTTTGTAAGCAATGTGATAGGTGCCAGCGCCTTGGCAGGATTGGTCGACGTGACATGATGCCTTTGCAAAATGTCCTTGTTGTCGACATCTTCGATGTGTGGGGCATCGATTTCATGGGTCCCTTCCCGAACTCTTTCGGGAATGTTTACATTCTGGTGGCCGTTGACTATGTGTCTAAGTGGGTTGAGGCTATACCCACAAAGACCAATGACAACAAGGTGGTCACCAAATTCTTGAGGGACATTTTTGCGCGATTTGGTACTCCTCGTACCATAATCAGCGATAGGGGTACCCACTTCTGTAATCGCTCCTTTGAAGCGCTTATGAGGAAATATTCGATCACCCACAAGCTTGCGACCCCATACCATCTGCAAACTAGTGGGCATGTCGAAATCTCTAACCGTCAATTAAAGCAAATTCTTGAGAAGACGGTTAGTTCCTCGAGGACGCATTGTGGGCTTTCCGCACCGCGTACAAGACCAATTTGGGTATGTCCCCTTATCGGGTAGTGTACGGCAAGGCTTGCCACCTACCCGTCGAGCTTGAGCATCGTGCTTTCTGGGCGATCAAGAACCTGAATATGGATCTTGATCAAGCAGGAGTACAACGTAAGTTCGACATTGTGGAATTAGAAGAGCTACGCAATGATGCGTACGAGAATGCCAAAATTCATAAGTCCCGGGCCATGGTGTTTCACGATCGCATGATTATGCGAAAGGTGTTTACGGCCGGGCAGAAGGTGTTGCTCTACAATTCCCGGCTTCATCTGTTTGCGGGTAAGCTCCGCAGTCGCTGGTCTGGCCCGTTTATTGTCCAAACTGTTTATCCTCATGGAGCGGTTGAGATCTTGAACCCAGGGAATGGGGACGTGTTCAAAGTTAATGGACAACGCCTCAAACCCTACTTGGAGGGGGCACCAGCCGAAGTCGAGGAGGTCATGTTCCTTCATGAACCTCCCTCGCACTCAACCATTCATGCTCCTACATGAGTGGTTGAGCTTTCTTGTGTATATATGTTAAAAAAAAAAACCTTTAGTGAGCATCGATTGTAGTGGGCCCCAACCCTTGAGTATTTGGGCCCCATTTCTTTCACGTATTTGTATCCCTTCTTTAGCATCTCACAGGTTTTGAGGGAAGTTGGGTTGTGTCCATCAACATAGCCATGAACTTCCTTGTGTACTTCACGTTGGTGAGATCTCTTCTGTTTCATGCATACATCCATGTAGTATTTTGCTCACATTCATTGAGGACAATGCATGAAGTAGGTGTGGGGGGGTGTTTTACGTGTGTACATAGTCGAGTCTTTTCTTTTGATTTTTTTGTTTTCTTTTGTGTGCATTGTTAGGGTCATGTTAGTGTGCCGCATTTAATATCGATATATCTGCTTGCCATGATCCTTGGGTGACTTGTCTTCTTTTGCTTGCCTAGTGCTTCAAAATTTTCACATTTCTTTCAAAATCTTCATGTGTTTGCGAAAGAAAATGTTTTGTGGGTTTTGCGTGTGTTTAGCATGTGGAAAACCGTTGTGAGGCAAAGTAAAAAGATAGCTCCCAAAATTGTCTTGAACTTGATGCATTAGGATATCTAGTACGTGGCTTTAGGATTTATCGAGTCGTTAGGATGCACCTCGGTTTTCCCTCGGGGGGCGTGTAATCCTAGGGTTTCCGCACTCAAACATTTAAAGAAGTTCACCCTGAACCTAGTGAGTCAAATAATTCGTGTCTGTTAGTATAAGGAAATTTGTCATAGTCAAGGGCCGTTAATATCTTTTTGTGAAACTTAAGTGTAGGGGTTTTGGTTCCCATGTAGATAAATAAATAAATAAGTGGTGTTCTCTCTTCTCGCACGGCTCCTATCACTCGGGAAAGTAGGTCTGAGGGGACTTTGTGCATGGTGCTTTCGAGTCATCTGACTTGGGATGCACCGACCGAACTCCCGTTACACGGGTGGTAGGGATCGCCCTATGTGGAGATTTGGGGGAAGGTGTACGTGATAGTGTAAGTCCTCATAGGCAATGATGCACGAAACCTGACCCTGGGAGAATCAAACACCAACCAATAAATTCTCCAAAGAAAAAGAAAAAAAAAGAAAGAAAAAAAAGAAAAAGAAAAGAAGAGTCAAATAAGAACCAAAATGGACTTTACGCGTTGTATCACATTCAGAAGTTAAGGTTGCCCATGTCTTTCACTTAATTCCTTAGTTAACTCTCACGAATAACTCATTAGGCTAGGTGTGTGGACTGATTACATATATAGAGTCGACCCGTAGTATTACCGCATTCCATGATCGACAAAATAAGTCCAACGAGTCGTGTAGCTAGATTGATTAATGCATCTTGTTCGGATTTTGTGGGTATATCCGCTGAAAACCCTCAGGAGACACCACTCCTCCTCCTTGGCAACAAGGAGGTTTAACGGCTTGTTGCACATGCTAAGTGCAACCGTGATTCCTACGAAAGTGAGTTAGGATTTCTTGTTTTTCGTATGCTTTTTCCTTTCTTTGTTTTGCTCGAGACTAGCAAAAACTTAGGTGTGGGGGTATTTGATTGACATCATTTCATGCTTATATTTGTACCTTATATCCATTATCTTACACCTAAGCAATGCTACGTGACGAGTTTTATGTTTAATTTTCAGAAATAAAGAGGTTTGAAGAGAAGAGCCATGAAAGGACCCAAAAGCAGGAAAAAAGACCTAATTGTGAGACCTGGGGACCAAGATGCAAGGGGGAAGGACCTGATCGTAAGACAGAAGGACCTAAGAGCAAAACAGGAAACTCCACACCATCATGAGGAGTATTTTGTCAATTCGATTCGGGTCGGAGCTCCACTAAACAAGTTAGATGCATCCAAGACCAAGAAACACACCAAGGAAAGCCCACCAGAAGACCCAGACGGATCTGGGCTTTATAGGCCGCCAATTGGCGGTCTGGAACCGCCAATTGGCGGTCTGGATCATGCAAGATCCGCCCCAACTTCTCCTGGACTTGTATTAGTGTTCGTTTAGGCTATTTTTGGTATTGGTTTAGTCCCACATCGGGGGATTGTCCCGGATTAGCTTTTTCCATGCTTATAAATAGAACTCTTCACCTCCCTTTGTATCCATCTCTCTCTTAGTGGCCATCTTCCCTACTAAGAGTGAAGCCTTGAAGCAAAACTCTAGTGGAGGAAGAGCTACTTGTAATTGAGTGAGTTAATAATAGAAGTTTTCTTTTAATGATGTTGTTTCTCTCTTAGTTTAATTTCCTTTCATATGCATGCTTGTTTGTTTGTTTAGTTTTATGCTTCTTTAATGTTTCTTGCTTGAGTAGTATAAATTTCATTTCAGTATTATGCTTTCCTTTGCTAATTTAGTTAGTGTAATGAGTAGTGAGTAGTTCCATCCCCATTTGGGGGGTGGAGAAATATGTGATATAATAATGTAGTGTATTAAGTGTGTGTTATTTTTATCCCTTGAGCTTTATATGATTTCCATAACCATCTAATGGGTCTCCACTCTTATCTTTGATATGCTAATGCTCTTGAATGAAGCTTAGCTTATGCTTTGATTAGTGGACCTATTTTATGGGGAATGATAAGGTTAGGATATGGATGAAGTTAATGTTGGAAACACAATTTGTAGTGTATGTACTCTTGTTGCCTTTTCCTTAGCTAATGTCTTGTATGTTTTAATGATGTAGTCATCTTAATTCATGTGGAGGCATAGTAGGGTCTAGTCTTTATACTTGAGTTCATGTAGCTTCATTCCAATCATTGTCTTGTATGTTTTAAGGATGTAGTCTTATCTTAATTCATGTAGAGGCAAGATTGGATGTAGTTTTATGATTTCATGCACTACATGTTGTGAGGAGCTTAATTGAACACACACACACACACATCTTTATGTTCACATCAGTTCTCTACCCCCTTTGGGGTTTAGTTTTATTGCTTATCTTCATTTCCTTTTGCATTCTAGTTTAGCATTGTAGTGTAGTTTAGTGTAACCAATCCTTTTCTCCTTTCTTTACCCCTTGCCTTCGCACGAACCAAGTGTCGACACACCTCCCAGTGGACGACCCGTATTTGGCACTGCTTCAACGCGGCCGTGCACTTGCGGTAGAAATATAAAACGATCAATCACGTAACTACCTCTAAGAGAATCAGAACTCGATCCACCAAACTCCATTTGTACATTTAATCAAGTGTTGCAAAACATTTAATAAAGTAAAAACATTTAATCAAGTGTTGCAAAACATTTAATCAAGTAAATAACATTGAAGTCTTATATTTAATCAAGTAAAATACATTGAAGTCTTACATTTAATCAAATCTTAAAAAGCATTCAAGGTTTACATTTATCCGAAGTCTTACATTTATCCAAAGTCTTACATAATAGTAACATCAGAATCAGGTTTGCACCTAAACGATTTCCTAAACCAAACCTAAATTCAACGATTTTTAAGATTACCGTTGTAAACCTACAATCAACAAAACCTAAATTAATTATCTACTAAGAATCAAGAAAAAAAATTGAACTAAAAACCTAAAATCGGAATCGGGTTTGCACCTAAACGGGTTCCTAAACCAACAAAAAATACTATAATCATACCTAAAACAACAATCTATACCATCATAATACATAAAATAGGAAACAAAAAGTGGAAAACGATTTTTTTTGAAGACCTAACATGTTTTTCGCGAGAAGTCGACGTAGGTTTCAAAACATGGCTCTGGAGTTACCGAGTTCAAATTAGACTCCGGGCCCCTCTTCAAACCATCGTGGGGGTGTCGAGATCGGCACCAACAATGTTGATTTTTCCTATGCATAACTCGACGTTGACAACGTCGAGTCTTCACAGAAATTTTTCTATAGAACTCGACGTCTCAGACGCTGAATTCTGTAAACACTAAAAAACAAGATCCACCATTGTGGTTCATTTTGGAACGGGTCTAGTATGGAAAATACTTTCCAAGGAGGTTTATTTTGGATTTTTTTAAAATAATTTTAATTCAAAAATGTTCCTTAATTCTACAACTTAAATCCTAACTATGGTTTATTTGGGTTTCTTGCTTCTGTACTGATTAAAACATTCTTAATTGGCAACGTACCCATGGTTTAGGGAAAATTGGCATGTACGTATCAAAAACAATGTAATTGGCCTCATAGCCATCTGTTACGGTGGGGCCTACATTCGTCTGACACCGTTTACATTTTCTGTGACGTCCCTTGATTTATGAACCTTTGTCTCCTGACAACACCTTAAAACTCTAATTAGCATCCCGACATGACCCATAATTACAACTTAAAATCCCAACCCGAGCCTAATTCTCCAGCCAAATCCCTAGCCCCCTTTCTCGACCGGCCGACCCCAAATCACATACCCCACCACAACCAAATAACAACCCGACGTTCACCCGACGAAATCCCCAAAACCCTAGGAAACCCTAGCGGGCCGAACGACCAGTCCTTCATTCCCGTCGCAATTGATTTCATCCCTGCTCCCACATTGCCGTCAAGATGCACACTCGCAGCGGATTGGTAAGGAATTGCACCTAGTAAGTCTCCTCTCTCTTTTCTCCTCTTAATTTCCATAACCTAGTTGTGGTTCATTTTTTACACCGAGGAAAGGTGGTTTGACACATTTTTGGTGTTCTGGGTTGGCTGAAATGTGAGATTCTTTTGGGAGGATTTGATTTTTGAGCTTCTTGTTGATTCAGGATTTCAATATTTGTTGTCATTTTGTTTTGTTTTTCGTGTTATGTTGTGGTATTGGTCGTGTTGGTTGTGAAAGATTTGAGGATTTTGAGTCTGCTAACAGCTTTTCTATTCAATCCAATGTGATTGTTATTTCATAAATGGTTCTTCAATTGTCTAGTTTTAGGATGAATAGTTTGAGTCATATTGACTTGTAGGAGTTGGTATTAAGGTCGAAGGATCTTGTCTTCATTATGAAAGAGTATTGTTGTAGGATCGTGTATGACCCTAATTCTAATCACATTTTAAGCTTAATCAATCTTTACTTGCTTAATCAAAGATGTGCAGCGGAATTTAAAAAAACAAGCAATAAAGATAGAAAATATGCAAACACAAAAGTAGACGACGTTTTTATAGAGGTTCGGCACCCACACCCGGGTCCTAGTCCACTCTTGCAAGCTCCGCTCGAATCACAAAGCTCCGCTCACGACTTCACTATCCACTCCCCGTTCCGGGCCGGGAGAGAACACATTACAATCTTAAAGCTCACGAACAACACTCGCCGAGCTTGGCTCCTCCTCTCACAATCCGAGAGGGACGCTTCGGGCTTACACCTAAACCTTTACAATGAACTTGACAACAACAAGTAACCAAGAGTATAACACTCTAACTTTGAGCATACTTGAGTAGTATAGGATTTAAGACTAAATTGTGGAAATTGAGGTTTGGAGTGTTTGGATTGATCTATCTAATGTAGGAGGCAAATACGCAAGGGAAAGTTGTCTAAACAATGTTGGGGAACCTCTATTTATAAGCTATAAAAAGTTATAGCCATTGGGGTTAAGTGCGGTGAAGAGTTGTGCAAGAAACACAAAATAGAAAACTGCAGCACACTTTCCAGAACAAGTTCGATCGATCGGTAGGCAGTTCAGAACAAGCAACGGTCGACCGAACAGGGAACGGTCGAACGAAAATAGGCTAAGACTTAGGTTCACTTAAGTTATTGGTCGAACGAAATGTGGAACGGTCGACCGAAATCTAACAGGCACACTACAGTTTTATGTTTGGTCGAACAAAATGTTTTGGACAGTCGACCGAGAAACAACAGGCACTCTGGGGTTCACAAAAAGTGTTGGAACGGTCGACCGAGGTCAAGGTAACGGTCGACAGAAAGACAAAGTATTTTGGGGGCTTTGTTAGGTTTTTACAAATTCGACCGTTGGTATAATACGACAAGTCTAATGGTCAAATGACACGTGTAGACAGTCGACCGAGAAGGTCTAAATGGTCGGCCGGTTGGGCTGTTAAATTCACTATTTGTTAAAGGATCAAACGATCGAAGAAATGCATTTTGGTCGACCGAATGGGCACATGCAGTTCTGGTTTAGTGAATTCCGGTCTAAGTTTGGGTGACCTATTTAAGTCCAATTGTTATGAGATTTTGTGTGTGACATCTATAAGTAACCTAGTGTGTGTTTAAGTTGTTTTTAACTCTTGTATGCTCAAAATACACAAAGCTCCTAAGACTCAAAAGAAATACAAATTACATGTCTTCAATAGCTTGATTATATGTCTTGATTTGAATTCATTTCTTCCTTGAGTCTTGATCACCTGTACAAGTTAGCACAATACAATATAAATGTCATGCATAATGTGTGCTACTCTACATTGATTATAATTTAGATTAGGTTGATTAAATCATCAAAACATAGATTAATGTCAAAAAGCCAACAATTGTTTCGTTAACTATTGTTAATGGCCTTATTATATTGAAGCATACAACTGATTTATGTTAATAGGAAGTATTTTTTTATTAAGTGACCTTAAAACACACATAATGCACTCCAATGTTTCACTAAATTGTCTTGTTTGACTAACTCATGCGTCATGTTTTTCTTTACAGTAATGTTAAAATCACAAATATGACTGTCATTTTTTATCATAGTGGTTAATGTACTAGCTAGGAGAAGTAACCGTACAGTTCCTATGGGGTTTGAGTTGATCAGGAAGGTGGTTGTAGTTGAGAACGTTTCTATGGACTTAATTAGACAAGAAATTGAGTGTTGTGGTTTGAATGAGACAATTGTGATCTGAAGTACATGATACCCTATAATGTATGGAGATATTAAAAGCCATTGAGTACTGAAGAGCAACTAGTGGAGGCTTTGGAGTACCCAAACCCAAAAATGGTACTGAATGTCTTACTTACAAGTCGGGGGGGGGGGGGGGGGGGGGGTATGCAGCTTGCATAAGAAAGCCCCACAACCAGGAAACGCTTGCCTAGTGCAGATGTTGCAGTTTACATTGAAGTCCAACATTTGGGCACCGCACCAACTTGCAAATCACCAAGTCACGTTGCAACTACTTCAGCAGGTTGTTCTTCAAGGCATAGGTCTGTCTCAGTAGAAAGGGTAAATGCTTCAAGAATTAGTTGCACTCCTCCAAGGCAGATGTCACCTTTAGTTGAAAGAAAAAATACATAATTTGAAGGAGTAAGGCAAGACTTCAGTGAGACAAACAATCCAACCATTGCAGATCATGATGATGACAACATGGTTCCCAATTTAAGTGAAGATAGTGAAGTTGATGATTCTGACTATGAAGTACCTCCTAATGATGACTTACAAGATCACCTAGAGGACATTGTGGATGAGGATGTTAGTGTTATAGAAGATATGGAAGCACAATATGAAGGCCCACTTAGTAGCCAAGTTTGTTGGATCGTATATGGCCCTAATTATATAATCAATTTTATGCTAATCTCTATGATGGGAATTAAATTTATACCGCAAGTGCACGACGTCAATTGAAGACGTGGCAAATACGGGTCGAACACAAGGAGGGAGAGATTTGTTATTAATGTGATTTCGATTGGGGGAAAGAATGAGAGAAGAAATAAGTTGGTTTTGAGATTTTTGGGTTTTAATTATCTAAAGCAAGAAACAAGAACAATTAAAACTAAAACAAGAAAAAAGAAGTGAATTCCGTCGGGTGGAGGTTTAGATATAGGGTTTAGATTAGAGAATTCAGAAACTTATAATAAATCATGTTAGTTACGAAGCATTACATGATAAATGATTTAACACAAACTCAAGTAATCAAAATATACTAATCACGAACTTAAAATAATAACATTTATTCTCTTCTCTTCACCCTAAAACCGTCAACCCTTTGGAGAGAGTTAGAAACTCATGGAGGGAGGAAGAAGGGGTCCTAGAGGCATTACAAAAAAAACTAAAAACAAGAAATAAAACAACAGAAATTTATTAAACTACGGAATAAAAACTAGAACATAAGCTCAGGCCTCTCACAACATCGTTTCAGAGCTATTTATAGCCGATACAAGGGACTTAGGTATAAAATAGGAAAGTACACGCGTCAACACGCAACCGGTAAAATTTTTAGAGCATGAATATAATTTGGTGCGGCGGATTCACCGCATTTTGTACATAAGGTGCGGCGGATTCGCCGCATTTTTAGCTCCGATTTAATCCGGATTTTTCCTGTGTGTTTATGGTATGATTTCAATATCCTTTGCGCATCTGGATTGATTCTTTCCTTTCTTTTGAGCTCCGATTTTATTTCTTTATATATTTGGAGATCCACATTGATTTTCTTTAGATTTTCTCCATAATAATAAAAGCTACTCGTAATTTGCAATTAGGTCCTTGGCTTTTTGCAATTAAGTCCTTGTCTACTTTTGTGCTTAAGTCATTGTCATTTTTGTAATTAGGTCTTGAATGCTTTTATGCTTGGATGCATTTCCATTTGAAACCCGATAATCTTGAACTTGGTCTTTATGCCAGGAATGAGTCTCTTGCACGCATTTATGCTCGGGATATGAGTAATTTGCATTCAGGTCCCTGTATTCTCTAAATAGGACTAAACACATACCTTAGTAGCATTTATTGATATAAAATTAATCTAAATGAAAGACATATGATGCAATGTATGCAATGCATCAAATACCCCCACACCTAGATTTTGCTAGTCCCTAGAAAAACAGAAGATACGAAAAATAAAAACAGGGAAATCCAAACTCACTTTCGTAGGAATCACGGTTGCACTTAGCATGTGCAACAAGCCGTTAAACCTCTTTGTTGTCAAGGAGGAGGAGTGTTGTCTCCTGAGGGTTTTCAGCGGATATACCCACAAAATCCTAAATCAACATTTCATTAATAGTTCTCAATATCCCTACCTCATCCTTATACATCTTACTAAGAATTCTTGCATGCTCATTATATAAATCTAACTCATTAAAAATATGACTTGGTCTTTGTTCCTCCAACAATCACATCACTAACCCTTCTACACATGATATCACTTAAATTATTTTGTACACCTCCTCTGGTGGTGAAGTATCATTCGGATCAACCATGGCATGGATCATTCTTTTAGCTTTGGGCCTTGAGTATTTTTTTTCTTTTCTTCCGTGATTCAACACATTTGCTTTTTGACACTTTTACCCTTTTTGTATTCGTGTAGCGAGTTTGGTCGATAATCCCGAGCTGGTAGACTCAAGTTACCGGGTTTCAAAATACCCCTACGGACCAGTGACTCAAAGGCTTGGGCTTTTGTAATCATTTGGCAAAATGTGTTTTCTTCACTTTATTCCTTTATTTTTACTTTTATTTTCCTCAAGGCTTAATTGCTATTAGAAGTCCACACTTCCCGGTATATTTTCCTCAACCTCTGCTTTTTATCAACCGCTTCAAAGATTTGATTCATTTAAGTGCATACATATCTTAAAGGGCAATGGGTTATTTCTTTGGAACTTAGATTTATGTCATAATTTCTACAA
The DNA here is from genome assembly GCA_963682175.1 of Triglochin maritima. Lineage (NCBI taxonomy): Eukaryota > Viridiplantae > Streptophyta > Magnoliopsida > Alismatales > Juncaginaceae > Triglochin > Triglochin maritima. Next base: position 12,484,651 of record OY821785.1, read on the forward strand.
GCAGAGCTATATAATAAGGAACAAAAACTCAATGCAATTTGTACACGGGTTTTGGCAGTTCAATCTTAAGCTATGTCATGAAACATTGATTTTTTTTAAATCAAAGACAGATCTATAGATAAATATATACATAAACACCCCCCACACCTAAATCATGCATTTTCCTCAATGTATGCAAATATAAAGTAAATGCACTTATTACCTGAGTGAATTGCGGTGGAAGGATGGAATTTGCTCAAAGTCAACCATAGGCAGAACTGGATTGAATGACACCATATTGGTGCATGTATCCAGTTGAGTTGTTCCCCATGTTGCAATGAGAGTCATGAGTCACAGATTCCACACCCCTCACGTAAATTGGTTCTCTTATTTGCTCGAGTGATGGTGGGTGTGTAGATGAATTCCTCCCCTTTTTCTTACTTCCTTTTTGATTTTGTGATGATTCAGAAATCTTATAGATACGCGATTTCATCACAACATCACTTTGATTGCATATTATTTCTGGCTCACTATCAATATGAAAGATATTAAATTCAGCTTTTAAGTTCCCAAAAGATAATTGCATGAGCCCATTTCGACAGTTTATCAATGCTTCAGAAGTGGCTAAAAAGGGTCTGCCTAGAATTACAGGGATTTGTCGATTAGGATTTACAACAGGCGCGGTATCTAGTACGACAAAATCCACTGGGTAAATGAACTCACCAACCTTGATCAAAACGTCCTCTACTATACCTCTTGGTTTCTTAATAGAGCAATCAGCAAATTGAAGGGTTGTCTTAGAGGGTTTTAGTGGACCAAGGTTCATTTGCTCATAGACAGAGTACGAGAGTAAATTAACACTAGTACCAAGGTCTAGAAGGGCTTTGTTGATAAAAGTATCTCCTATTGCACATGAAATTGTGGGACATCCAGGATCCTTATATTTTATAGGAGACGAGTTTGACAGGATAAAGCTTATGTTTGCAGTTAAGAATGCCTTCTTTGGTACGTTCGTTTTTCTCTTTTTAGTGCACAGATCTTTTAAGAATTTAGCATAAGCAGGAATTTGTTGAATCATGTCTAAGAGTGGAATGTTCACCTTAACTTGCTTAAATACTTCCAAGATTTTCTCTATTTGTGCACTTGAGTTCTTTTTGAGTCTATTAGGGAATGGGGCTTTAGGAACATTGACTCGCTCAGGTTCAGGTTGAGCTATGGGTTCAGGTTGAGTAGGTGGGTTGGGCGTTTCAGATTGGACGTCGGGTTCAATGGTTAGGTCATATGTGGTAGCTTGATGGCTAGATTGATTAGACGTTCTAGGATTTACCACATTATTATCAATCTGTCTTCCGGACCGTAATGATACTACAACATTTATTTGTTGGAACGGTCCTTTCTCATTAACCATTTGAACCGGTCTAGGGTTGTTATTTCCTGAAGGTGCTTGATAGGATTGATAAGAATTATTAGATCTAGGGTTCACCTCAGGTTGACTTGGAAACTGACCCTTTTCTCTTTCACCTACTATTTGTGCTAGTTGGCTGACTTGTGTCTCTAGCCTTTGGAAGGTCTGGTTCGTTGTTTGTATAAAGGTTTTCATCAAATTTTCCAAGCTTGTCAACCTAACCTCATGATCTCCATTGTTACTAAACCCAGACGATGTATTATTTTGGTTATACGGGTTTGGTCGTTGTCTAGGAGGTTGACCTTGTTGGCTTGATGAGAAATTGGAATTATTATGCCAACCAGAGTTATAGGTTGATGCGTATGGGTCATTTCTAGTATGGTTATACATGGCATTAACTTGTTCCCAGTCTGCACAATCCTCCATTACATGACGAGTCTGACCACATCTAGAGCAAGGGATAGACGAGGCTTGATTCACTCGGGTTTGGGTTTGTAGCTCTAAACTTTCCATTCTGCGCATAAGGGTAGCTAGTTTTGCTTCAGCCGCTATGTTGGCGTCTACAGCTAAGACACCTGGTTTGGGTTGACTTGCTATTCTAGATCCAATACTCGGGTTAAACGGTGTTCTAGTATTGTCCCATTGCATACTGTTTTCAGCTAATTCCTCAAGAAAAGTCTAGGCATCATTTTCATTTTTCGACATAAAGTTCCATTGGCTTACGGATTCTACCATGACCCTAGATGTGGGTGTCAATCCCTCATAAATAATTTGGCATAATTGCCATCTTGGAATTTCATGATGAGGGCATTGGGTCAGAACACTTTTGAATCTTTGTAGATAGGAATAGAACGGCTCGCTCTCAGACTGAACGAATGCAACAATTTCATTCCTAATCCTCATAGTCTTATGGTTGGGGAAATATTTTTTCTGGAATACTTGAACAAACTCAGCCCAACTCCTAATAGATCTTTCGGCTAGACTATATAGCCATTTCTTAGCGTCGTCCTTTAGTGCTAGAGGCACAAATTTCAGACGCACTGCCTCCTCAGGGATATGCTGGTATTGCATAAGAGAGCAGATTTCCTCAAATTCTCTAAGGAAGAGATATGAGTCTTCCCTAGAGGTGAACTTAGGCAACATACTCATGTATTGTGCCTTAAGTTCGAAGTCGCGACCCGGGATGGTGGGCAAAACGATGCACGATGGCTGAGCAACCATCGCTGGATAGCATCGATCCCTCAGACTTATAGGTTGAGCAACAGGTGGGTCCACTACATTCTCACCCATTGGATCCGGGTGAGGTGGTGCAGCAGATGGATTGGGGCTAAGCTCTAGACTGGAATCTAGATGAACTCGTGAGAGTCGATTACTCAAGTCCCGAATCCAAATCTGCGTGCACCGGGTTGAATCAATTTTTGAATTCAAATTCAAAATTTAAATTCCAAATTTAATTTCAAGAATTAATTACAAAAAAAAATTCGTTTTTTTTAATGTTTTTTTTCAAAAGGGAAACAAACAATAGAATGTGGAAAGATGAGAAAGGAATCCTAATCTAGAGAATTGAGGTGAGAAGAGAAAGAAGACTCAGATGAGAAGGGAAACTTAACTCTAAAGATAGAAAAGAGGGTTGGTCAGAAAATTCCTAAGAAAGCACGGTTCAAACAATCCTAGACCTAGTGTCGCTTAGATCTAGACGACTCCTAACTGGTTGAGTCGAATTGATTCGCTTGATTCACCTCCCTCACTAATCAAACCAAATTGGCCAGGCAGTGTATAGCTAGTGGGGGCGCTTCCGACAGAGTCGGTGCCAATTAGACAACCACTTCGCTTGGAAGACTTACGTCGACACAAAAACACTTTCTAGACACCAACTTAAATTCGATCGGCTTCAGGTCATAGCGAGTCAAACCAATCATTCTCCTTAAATGAGTCTGAGTCCTTAGGGGTCAATGTCTAGTTGATTTTAATTTAAGACTTGGGAGACACTTTAGGATTGTGATTTGTGGGCCACGGAAGGGTGATGAAATCCCCACCGTATCTTTGCCTACGGAGTTGCCCTTAAGATAGTTTAACTTAGATCTAGCAAAGATAGTCAAATAATGGTCTTTAGAGGGGGGCAATTGCAAGGTTGTATGCAAACTAAATTATATGCCTAAATGCAATCGATGAAAACCACGATACGTACCTTGACTCCAGGACTCTTCAACAGAAATTGATTTGCAAGAATTTAGCAAGAATAGTGCATACAAAACACTAGATGATGCATGCACTAGGGCCTTTCTAATTTTGCCAATTTTAGGTCAGAGTTGAATTATTGCAAATTATGGAATTTTTGCCCTAACACATGCAGTTCTATGAAAAGGAAATTTTCCGAAACTAGAAATTACGAGGAAAAAGGCAACAAAGGTTACCTACGCAATGCTCAGTCGGGTTCGCCGCCCGCTCTCGAAATTTCAGTAGCTCCACGCGTCCACCCAGAGATGGTGCTAACTCCAGCAAAATTTGAAGCCCAGATGCTTCAGTTGTGCGGCGATTCCGCCGCGGGTTGCTCTTGGTATGCGGCGATTTCGCCGCTCGTTAAGCTCAGAAGGTGCCCGGATTTCTCCGCGCACTCTGTTGTTTCCTGAAACACAAATCCAAATCTTAGATCGCGCACAAGATAAACAGAATAAAATCGAAAACACAAAAATAAACAAAATCTGCGTCGCCTCCCCGGCAACGGCGCCAAAAACTTGATGGGAATTAAATTTATACCGCAAGTGCACGACGTCAATTGAAGACGTGGCAAATACGGGTCGAACACAAGGAGGGAGAGATTTGTTATTAATGTGATTTCGATTAGGGGAAAGAATGAGAGAAGAAATAAGTTGTTTTGAGATTTTTGGGTTTTAATTATCTAAAGCAAGAAACAAGAACAATTAAAACTAAAACAAGAACAAAGAAGTGAATTCCGTCGGGTGGAGGTTTAGATATAGGGTTTAAATTAGAGAATTCAGAAACTTATAATAAATCATGTTAGTTACGAAGCATTACATGATAAATGATTTAACACAAACTCAAGTAATCAAAATATACTAATCACGAACTTAAAATAATAACATTTATTCTCTTCTCTTCACCCTAAATCCGTCACCTCCACCCTTTGGAGAGAGTTAGAAACTCATGGAGGGAGGAAGAAGGGGTCCTAGAGGCATTACAAAAAAAAACTAAAAATAAGAAATAAAACAACAGAAATTTATTAAACTAGGGAATAAAAACTAGAACATAAGCTCAGGCCTCTCACAACATCGTTTCAGGGCTATTTATAGCCGATACAAGGGACTTAGGTATAAAATAGGAAAGTACACGCGTCAACACGCAACCGGTAAAATTTTTAGAGCATGAATATAATTTGGTGCGGCGGATTCGCCGCATTTTAGCTCCGATTTAATCCGGATTTTTCCTGTGTGTTTATGGTATGATTTCAATATCCTTTGCGCATCTGGATTGATTCTTTCCTTTCTTTTGAGCTCTGACTTTATTTCTTTATATATTTGGAGATCCACATTGATTTTCTTTAGATTTTCTCCATAATAATAAAAGCTACTCGTAATTTGCAATTAGGTCCTTGGCTTTTTGCAATTAAGTCCTTGTCTACTTTTGTGCTTAAGTCATTGTCATTTTTGTAATTAGGTCTTGAATGCTTTTATGCTTGGATGCATTTCCATTTGAAACCCGATAATCTTGAACTTGGTCTTTATGCCAGGAATGAGTCTCTTGCACGCATTTATGCTTGGGATATGAGTAATTTGCATTCAGGTCCCTGTATTCTCTAAATAGGACTAAACACATACCTTAGTAGCATTTATTGATATAAAATTAATCTAAATGAAAGACATATTATGCAATGTATGCAATGCATCACTCTACTTAAACAAACAAGATTTGCAATGGAAACAATAAGGACAAGTAGAGACTAGAAATATGCAAACTACACAATGTACGAGGGATTTTTACAGAGGTTCGGTCACCCGCCTACGTCATCTCTTGCAAGCTCCGCTCGACACTTCGAGCTCCGCTCACGTCTTCACCATACGCTCCCCGTTCTGGGCCTGGAGACAACGCCTTCACAATCTTCATGCTCGCGAACAACCCTTGCCGAGCTTGACTCTTCTTCTCAAAACCCGAGAATGATCACTTTACGCTTTCGCTGATGTCTTTACAAGTTACCTCAGGCTTTCACAAAAGTCTTTACAAGTTGCCTCGGGCTTTCACCGAGACCTCTGCTTCTTTGATAACAAGGTTGAGTTGATCACACACTCTCTAACTTGAGCACACTTAGAGTATGATTGGAATTTGATCTAAAGTGTGGAAAGTTTGGCTTGGAGAGTAGGATTTGGGGAATCAAGGTTTGGGAGCTTTCTCTTAGATGTGTATGACAATTTGGAGAGTAAGGGTTGTTGAAACAAGTCTTGGTAACATCTATTTATAAGCTCATAAGGTGTTATAGCCGTTGTGAGTAATGTGGTAAGTGATTGTGTAAGAAACACAAAACAGAAAAACACAAGTCATTGTTCTAGATACAGTCAAGTATTCGGTCAAACCAGGTTGGGCTATAACTTAAGTTCACTTAAGAGAATGGTCAAACAAAAGTGTGGAACAGTCGAACGTTCATGGAGTTTCGGCCAGGCAAAAGATAAACGGTCGAACTCAAGGAATGGTCTTGTTCGACCGAAAATTTACAAGCACTTTGGGCTTCAAAAGAAGTCTACGTTCGGTTGACCGGGGTCTAGGAAACAGTCGACCGAAAACTTCCAGTAAGTTCTAGATGACCAAAAGTGCTTCATCCAAACGACCGCTAGGCAAGCATCGGTCGACCGGTGGCCAAAGAATTTTGGGGTTTCGGAAAATCCAACCATTGTATAAAAACGACAAGTCTAATGGTCAAATGACAGGTGTAGATGGTTGAACAAAATGGTACAACAAGTCGACTGCTAAAAACACTATAGGCTAACAGAAATAACTGACCCAATCGGTTGAACTGAGAACATGTTCGGTCGAACGATTGGCACATGCATATTAGGTTTAGGTTTAAGTGTTTTCCGGTCTATGTTTGGGTGACCTATTGAAGTCCAATTGATCTGAGATTTTGTGTGTGACTTCTATAAGGAACCTATTGTGTATGTGAGTAGATATTTACTCTAGTATGCTCAAGTATACACAAATTCCTAAGACAAGTAAAATTACATGTCTTTAAAAGCTTGATTACATGTCTTGACTTAAATTCATTTCTTCCTTGACTCTTGATCACCTGCAGATGTTAGCACAAAGGCATATATATGCATAATGTGTGCTACTCTACATTAGATTGTGATTAAGATTATGGTGAATAAATCATCAAAACAATGATAAGGGCCTAAAAGCAAACAAAGTTGACTTGGACAATCCTATTTTGTATGTTGGGAGGAGATTTCCTAATGCCAAGATGTTGAAGTTGTGGGATCGTTATAGTGTAAGTTGATCGTTCACTAATCTACGGGGGGGGGGGGGGGGGTGAATAGATTATCTCTTAATTTTCTTAAACAATTGCACAATTAAATGATAAGGGAAATAATGCAAACCACAAGATGACTCCGGAGATTTATAGAGGTTCGATCAAACCACCGTGATCTAGTCCTCTCCTCAAGTTCCGATCGATCCTCTGATCCCTACTCGAGAATTCACTATTATCTTCGTTCCGGGTCGAAGATAAACCCTCTTACAATCGGAGCCTTGCGAACACCCTCGCCTTGCTCGGATCCCCTCTCACAACCCGAGAGGGTGCTTCCTCGAAGCTTTACAACACAATGGAAATTGAATGTGGTTGTTGAACTCTAACTTGAATGTACTCAAGGATTGGAATTAAGCTTGGAGTGAACTTAGTGGAAGTATGAGAGTTGGTGGAGCTTTGAAAGCTTGAAGATTGAGAGCACAAGAGTAGGATTGATTTTTGGCAAGTGTGGTAGTGAATGTGTCTCTTAAGTGAAGCTAATATAGCCTTCAAAACAAATAGAGCCGTTATGGTAAGTTGGTGAGAAATGGACCAAAGGAAAACAAGATGTGACTTAAGCTCAGGCAGAAATCGAGACAGATTTGGTCAACCGTTATCCAAACGGTAGTCCGAAGAAGTGGTCAAAAATAAGAACTCGGTTGACCGATTATATGTCGGATAACCGTTTACCAACTTCCAGTAACGTTTTTCTAATATCGGCTAATTAACTTCGGTTGACCGAGACCACGTCGGTGCACCGTTCAAAATGGACAGTAAAGAATTCGTGCGACTTGGTGATCATGTTCGGTAGACCATGGCAAGTTTGGTTGACCGATACATGTGCGAGTTTTCGGCTGACATTGAGTGGGGAATTGGTTTATCGATTACAGTCGAAAAATTACGTGGAAAAATAGCCGTTATGTTCTGATTGACAACAAGACTTTGGTAATCCGAAGAGCTATCGGTAGACCGGTATGGATGTTTCAAAGGATGTGGCTAAACGACAAAATATAAGTCGGGTGGAGTTAGTTTGTGCCACGTGGCCAATAAGATGAAGTCGTTTAGGCCAAAAGACACAAGAGAGTTCGGATGACCGATCCCTCTTCGGACTACCGAATAGAGATGTCCAGAGAAATTTCGAAGCTACTCGGAATAGAGAAATGGTCGACCGCGTAAGGTTTGGTACACCAAAGCAAGGATTCCAGGAGATCAAGTTTTTTACTGACTCTAAGGAGACGGTTGACCAGGTAAGGTTCGGTACATCGAAACAAGGATTCCAGGAGATCAAGTGTTTACTGACTCTATAGGGAATGGTTCACATAGAGACACTCGGTCATCCGTGGGGAACCAGGTTCGGTAGACCGACAAGGACATGGTCGACCGAGACAGTCGGGTTTATCCTTTTGTGCATCAAGTGTACTTTTGATCCTATAACTCAAATAAATGGAAAATTACATATGAAGTCCTTGAGCTTTGATTAGAAGTCTTGAGCCTTGATATTGAAGTTGATTAGTCTCTTGGTTTGATCACCTACATTGTTAGGAATACACAATATCTATGCAATTTGACAATATGATGTGTGTGATGTTGTAATTGAAGTTATGCATAATATTAGTTTGTTAATCATCAAAATTAAGATTAAATGGCCAAAAAGCCAACAATTTCCCCCTTTTTGATGATGACAAACTAATGTCAAATTGTGTAAGTGCTTCCCCTATCAATATGCAAAAGATATGTTAACTCCCCCTTACTCGATGCATGAGTTTCATATATTTGAATTAGGCATTTTGTATCCATTTGTTCTCCCCCTTTTGACATCCATAAAAAAGAATGTAATAATCAAAGTTTGGGACAAAAAGACACACAATATGTAAATGAAATTGTATTTCTTAAAAGGGAAGATAAGGCATAAAGCCGATGTAAAAGCAAACACACCAAAGCAAATTACAAATCAAACAAACACAACAAACAACAAGAAGCAAGAACAAACAACAAAGATAGTCTAGTTGTCCGGCTTGTTCATGTTTCGAAGAAACTCCATCATCTCATTTTGGGAGTCGACAAATGCTTGAAGAGAGTCTCCAACCACACGAATATGATCGTTGATCTTGTTCAGCGAGTTCGACGTCGACAATTGAAAGGATTGGAAGTCGGAGATGAGGTCTTGAATACCTTGATAGTTATGATTCACTAAACTCCGAACGTCATGGATCTCTTCGCAATTCCGATCCAAGAGCTTCTCGTGACGATAGGTCCAAGCCGGTTGGTGCCATTGAGCATCGGTACCGGATGACCATTCGGGACGAACGTATCTCCGTAGACCACAAGTCGATCTAGGATTCCAATTTGGATTCACCTCGACATCGTATGGAGGAGGAGACCAATGTGGAGCTTCGGTGGAGACTTCATCATCCTCATATTCAGAGGAATCATCTTCCACTTCCTCTTCTTCAAGTGCTTGCTTCCCCGAGCGCATCCGTCGGAGTGTATATTTGTCGATGACCATCTTGGAGGATTTGAAAAGATCGTGGTCAAATTGGATGTTGAAGTGATCTATGACCAACGAGATTAACATAGGAAAATGGAGAAAGTTGCGCTTCTTTCGGGAAATGTAGATCACATGGTTGATGATGAATAAGGGCCAATTAGTGCGAGTACCAGTAGAGAGGTTGAAGAGGCACTTCATCATTTGGTGGCCAAGTTCGTCGTCGTGCCCTTTACTCACAAAAAGGTTTGTGGAAATGAAATGACAAAGAATACAGCCAACAACCTGAAGATGAGGAATGACAAGTTTGTCATCTTGAGGAACATCCAGTTGAGTCACCTCCATAAATTGATTCATAGAGTCACAAACATCTTCCCAAGAGAGGTTGTAGATGTCCTCTCCGACACTAGGAAGTCCGGTGATCTACGAGAGAAGAGAGGCGGTGAGAGAGAATGAGATGGAATCGACTTGGGTGGTAAGCGCCGCTTGAGTGCCATCAAGAAGGGTAGTCTCCCGAAGATTGGCATAGAATTGACGACAAGCTTCCGCGGAGAAAGGGACCAGAAGTTTGTCATGAAAGAATACACCAAGGTGATCAACCATGAGATAGGTAGAGAGACCAATCAACTCGAAATCTTTGATGATGATCTTCCGCTCCGGAATTGGATTTGCACCACTAATAGTGTAGTAGTGCTCCTCCTCCTTAAGATTGTAGAAGATGCCTTTGTTGAAGGGCCGAAGATATTCGTCGACCGGTTCGCTCGCCGGATTTGTAGAAGAAGAAGGTATGTTGGGGTTGAGCCTTGTCCTTTTTGCCGGAGGAGCGGGTTTCTTTCCTCTCCTAGTTGTCGGTTTCTTTTGTCGTTCCGCCGCCTTCTAGGAAGAACAATTTTTTCTTGGACCCATGAAGAAGAATGGAGGAAGTGATGAAAGGTTTGAAGTGAGAAAGGGAGGAAGAAAAAGTGTGCTTTGGGGATGATAGAAATGGAAGAGGGGATCTAAATATATAGAAGATGGGAGAATATGGGGGTTTTCAAACATGAAAAACCGTGTCCAACGGTCATCCATTATTGATTCAGTTGACCGAACTGGCTTCGGTATACCGTCACGAAGATAACAGTAAGTGAAGAAGATTTACTGGAACTGGGTCACAGATGACCGAATCGAGTCCGGTCGTCCGTTTCGAGAGAAACAGTGACGAACACACTTTTCACAACGGTCATCCGATTAAAAATCGGATACCCAAGAATTCAAAAAAAGATTCGTTTAAAAGGGTCAACAAAGAATTCAAAATTTAACTCAAATCTCACGGTCGTCCGAGATGCATTCGGATAACCGATGGATTCGAAATAGGGAAGGCTTCTAATTTTAGCACAGCAAATCCTTCGGTCGTCCGTCTAGGACACGGTGTACCAAAATAGTGAATCCAGACCAAGTCCGTATCCCTGTCCAGACACAATCCGGTTAACCGAACCTTGTTCGGGCATCCGTTGTGTGCGGACAGACCAACAAAGCAAACAATTAAAGCAATGTTTTTTTTAACAATTGAGATGAATTATGATATTTCTTTAGCACTACACATCCCTAGTTCTTGTCTAATCTTATCAAATTGATCAACATTTAATGGTTTAGTAAATATATCTGCTAATTGATCATTTGTTGAAATAAATTGCAATTCAATATCACCTTTAAAAGCATGATCTCTAAGAAAGTGATGGCGAACATCTATATGCTTGGTTCTTGAATGAAGAATTGGATTTTTAGATAAGTTTATAGCACTAGTATTAACACAAAATATGGGTATAGTTTGAAACTCAAGTCTCAAATCCTTGAGGGTTTGCCTCATCCAAAGGATTCGTGCACAACAACATCCGATGGCCACATACTCGGCTTCGGTTGTTGAGAGTGCAACACTATTTTTCTTCTTACTAAACCAAGAAACTAAAGATTTTCCCAAGAATTGACATGTCTCACTAGTACTTTTCCGATCGGACTTGCATCCGGCATAATCGACATCACTATAGGCATTGAGATCAAAAGATCGAGTCTTGGGATAAAACAATCCAAAATCAAAAGTAGTTTTCAAATATCGAAAAATCCTTTTCAATGCATGCATATGAGATTCTTTAGGACAAGATTGAAAACGAGAACAAAGACAATCACTAAACATAATATCGGGTGTACTAGCTGTTAAATAAAGAAGTGAACCAATCATACCTCGATATTTTTTAATGTCAACTTCTTTGCCTTCTTCATCTTTATCCAATTTCAAGCTTGTGCCCATGGGAGTATTGTGAGGTTTTCTATCTTCATATCCAAATCATTTGAGTAATTCTTTTGTGTATTTGGTTTGGTTGATGAAGTTTCCCTCCGAGGTTTGCTTGATTTGGAGTCCAAGAAAGAAGTTGAGTTCACCCATCAAGCTCATTTCAAATTCACCTTGCATAGACTTAGAAAACTCTTGGCATAGACAATCATTAGTAGAACCGAATATAATGTCGTCAATGTATATTTGTACGATTAATAAATCTTTATCTTTGGTCTTAGTAGATAATGTGGTGTCAACTTTTCCCATGGTGAATCCGTTTTCAAGCAAACAATGTCTTCAACTTTTCATACCAAGCTCTAGGCGCTTGCTTAAGCCCATAAAGACCCTTCTTAAAATTGAATACATGATCCATGTATGTTTAATTCACAAAACCGGGTGGTTGTTTAACATAAACTTATTCCATAATATAACCATTCAAAAATGCACTTTTAACATCCATTTGAAAGAGTTTAAAATCCATGTATGATGCATATGCTAATAACATTCTAATTGCTTCTAATCGAGCTACCGGAGCATAGGTTTCATCAAAGTTGATGCTTTCCTCTTGGTTGTAACCTTGAGCGACCAATCTACCTTTGTTTCTAACCACTTGCCCGGATTCATCAAGTTTGTTTCGAAAAACCCACTTAGTGCCAATTACCGTTTGATCTTTGGGTCTCGGAACAAGCTCCCAAACATCATTACGAATGAATTGGTATAACTCTTCATGCATAGCTATTAACCAAAATTCATCATCACATGCATCTTCTATTTTCTTCGGTTGTTGAGATATAAATGCATAAGAGTCGCATATAACAAGAGCATTAGACCTGGTAACAATTCCTTTTGATACATCACCAATTACAAGATCCTTAGGATGATCCTTCTTATATTGCCAATCCTTTGGAAACTCTTGTTTTTCTTGAGATGTTTCATTTGGTTGTTCTTGAGTTGTTATATTTCAAATATGGTCAATAAGTTCATCATCAAGGTTAGAATTATGCTTATATGGTTCTTCTTGAAAGTGAACATGCATGGATTCTTCTACACAACTAGTTCTCTTGTTATAAACTCGATATGCTTTACTCCTACTTGACTATCCTAAAGATATTGCTTCATCGGATTTGGCATCAAATTTGTCTAAATTATCCTTGGTATTGAGAACAAAACATTTAGAACCAAAAACTTTGAAATATGAAATTCTTGGGGGTTTCCCAAACCAAAGTTCAAAGGGAGTTTTGTTTAAATTTGGTCGAATCAAAATACAGTTAAGAATGTAACAAGCCGTGTTAACCGCTTCACACCAAAATTACTTTGGTAAATCATTTTCACAAAGCATTGTTGTTGACATTTCTTAAAGAGTTATATTCTTCCTTTCAACTACCCCATTTTGTTGAGGAGTTCTTGGGAAAGAAAAAGTATGTTCAATACCATTAGAATCACAAAATTCTTCAAAACCTTCATTTTCAAATTCACCACCATGATCACTACGAATATTCAAAATCAAAGATCCTTTTTCTCTTTGAATTCGTTTTGTAAATTTTTCAAATTGCTTAAAAGTTTCATTCTTATTTGCAAGAAACAAAACCCAAGTAAATCGAGTAAAATCGTCAATGATGACAAATGCATATCTCTTGCCACCCAGACTAAAGGTTCTAGATGGACCAAAGAGATCCATATGCAAGAGTTCTAAAGGTTTTGATGTAGAAACCATGTTAATTGACTTGAAAGAACTTTTAAATTGTTTTCCAAATTCACAAGCATTGCAAAGTTTATTTTTCTTGAAATCCCATTTGGGCAATCCTCTTACCAAGTCAAATTTAGCAAGTTTATGAAGTTGGCTCATACTAATGTGGCCTAACCTCTTATGTCATAACCAAGATTCGTCATTTGAAGCAACTAAGCATGTTTCCTTAGAGAACGAGTCAATGCTATCGACATGCACAACATAAACATTTCCATATCTATAGCCTTTAAAAGTGGTTTTCAAACTAGCTTTAAAAATAATGTATACAATATGTTGATCAAAGACAACTAAGAATTCTTTTTCGGTTAATTGGGTAACACTAAGCAAATTATGTTTTAAACCATCCACAAGAAGCACATTTTGAATTTGAGTAGTAGAATCATTACCAACATCGTCGATGCCAATAATGTGACCTTTAGAATTATCCCCAAATGTGACGGTTCCACCTTTATTTGATTTCAATGTTTTGAACATAGATTGGTCTCCCGTCATATGCCTCGAACATCCGCTATCTACGGTCCACTTCCCCTTCTTTTTCCCCTACATTCAAAGAAGAAGAAAATTTTGGTACCCATATTTGTTTGGGTCCTTTGGGGTTATCTTTAGGTACCCAAACTTGTTTGGTTCTAGGTACCCAAACATTTGAAGAAAAATTCTTTTTCACTACACCATTTAAAGCATGCACAAAATAACTCTTAGAGTTTTTCTTTTCATTCATGTATCCTAAACCATGATTTTCTAATGATTGAATTTGACTACCAAGTAACATGTCTAGAGTTTCTCAATTGCTTATTGCATTCTCTAAGATCAGTATTTCTTTAGCATGAGATTCAACATTGAGTTCTTTTAAGCTTTTATTTTCTAATACAAGCTTATCAACTTCATTTGACAATGATTCATTTATACAAGCTAGATCATGATTAGCTTTCCTAGATAATTTACTTTTATGCCTTAATATGTTTCATTTTTCAAGCAATTCATGAAAGGCATCAAGTAATTCATCATATGAGTTTGATTCATGAGTTGAGATTACCTCTTTTTCTTCATCTTTGGCAACATTGCAAGTGTTGGGTTCGTCTTGCTCTCTTGATGAAGATGCACCATCTAATTCTCCATCGACTTCTTCTTGAGTGTAGAGACATAGATGAGCTTCTTCATTTTCCGACTCACTTAAAGAACTGAAGGATGATTCAGATGATCCATCCCAAGTTGCCATGATGGCCTTTTTCTTCTCCTCATACTTCTTCTCTCTTCTTTTGAATCTCCTTTCTTTTTCTTCATTCTCTCTTCTCTTTTTCTCTTTTCTTTCCTTGGATTGGATTAAGGGACAATCTTTCTTTATATGTCCAACTTTATCACATCCATAACAAATATGACCTTTTGAGCTCTCTCAATCATCCCTTCTCTTTATTTGAAATTTATCTTTTATCCATCATTTCTTGAATCTCTTAACCATCATTGCAAGCTCTTCGTCACTCTCCTCGTCATCCGATTTTTCGGATTCAATGTTAACTTTAAGAGCAATGACTTTTTCTTTCTTTTTCGAGCTCTCCATCTCTTCTCTCATTCATTTGAATCTCATAAGCCATAAGGCTTCCGATGAGATCCTCCATTGACAATGTGTTGAGATCTTGAGCCTCCTCAATGTCGGTTGTCTTTTTCTCCCAATCGCTTGAGAGAGATCGAAGAATCTTCCACACCTTGTCACCTTCATTCACCTTCTTACCAAAATTTCACATAATTTGGACTTCAATAGATCATCCAAACTAGAACCGGAAAACACCTAAACAAAACTTGAACTGCTTGGACCAAAACGGTCGACCGTTGAAACCTTTTCGTTCGACCGTTTGTTTTGTCATATTATACCAAACGGTCTTATTCGTATTATTCCCAAATACCCCAAAATTACCAAACATCCGGTCGACCAAAACTTTCCTAACGGTCGACCGAACCAACACAATTTGGTCTCCCAGAAGTGCCTGGACTTATTCGGTCGACCAATCCCCTGAGCCCGTTCGACCGTTAACTTAAGTTAACTTAAGTCAAAGCTGAATTTTGACCAAACGGTCGAACGACATACCCATTTCGGTCGACCGTTTTTAGGCAGAATTGGGTCCTGCAAGTTTCTGTTTTGTGCATCTTACACCAACTCTCACCCAATTAACCCCAACGGCTATATTCTCTCTAATGCCTATATAAAGAGTTGTAAAACACATTTCTACACAACTCTCCCACACATATTTGCCTCCTACATTAGAGAGATCATTCCTAACTCTCCAAGCCTAAAATTTCCACACTAAAGATCAATTCTAATCTTTCTCAAGTGTGCTCAAGTTTAGAGAGTGATTGTCCCACTCAAGTTTGTTGCTGTCAAAGAAGAGTAAAGGTTTCGGTGAAAGCCCGAAGCATCCCTCTCGGATTGTGAGAGGAGGAGCCAAGCTCGACGATGGTTGTTCGCGAGTTTGAAGATTGTAAAGGTGTTCTCTCCCGGCCCGGAACGGGGAGTGGTTAGTGAAGTCGTGAGCGGAGTTCGGTGATCCGAGCGGAGCTTGCAAGAGAGGACTAGGACCCGGGTGGGGTGCCGAACCTCTATAAAAATCTGCCGTCTCATTGTGGTTTGCATTTCTAGTCTTTACTTACTTGTTTAGTTTAATTTCCATTGCACATATCTTTGTTTGTTAAACGAGTAGGTAATTAGCGTAAAATTGATTAGTATTGTAAACCCTCACGATCCAACATATCTCATAAGCGGTATCACATCCGCTAATCCTACCATATTCTTGAGTATCCACTCCACAAGCAAATATAGTCATAAGTTTTGCATTCATTTCGGCACTAGCAATTATACCATCAGTTAATGTTGCTAATTGTTCACTAGTGGGTCGATCATATTTACTACCAAGGAATATCCACATTTTTTAGGAAATTGATTGGATGTAGATTCTCATTCTATTCTTCCAATGTGCATAATTATTTCCGGTAAGCAAAGGGGGTCTAGTGGTAGATAGTCCTTCTCTAAGTTTATTAGTGTTACTCTCCATGGCTAAATGGATTAGATGAGTAAACCTACTCTCTGATACCAAATGTAAGTTGATCGTTCACTAATCTAGAGGGGGGGGTGAATAGATTATCTCCTAATTTTCTTAAACAATTGCACAATTAAATGATAAGGGCAATAATGCAAACCACAAGATGACTCCGGAGATTTATAGAGGTTCGATCACGCCACCGTGATCTGGTCCTCTCCTCAAGTTCCGATCAATCCTCCGATCCCTACTCGAGAATTCACTATTATCTTCGTTCCGGGTCGAAGATAAACCCTCTTACAATCGGAGCCTTGCGAACACCCTCGCCTTGCTCGGATCCCCTCTCACAACCCGAGAGGGTGCTTCCTCGAAGCTTTACAACACAATGGAAATTGAATGTGGTTGTTGAACTCTAACTTGAATGTACTCAAGGATTGGAATTAAGCTTGGATTGAATTTAGTGGAAGTATGGGAGTTGGTGAAGCTTTGAAGGCTTGGAGATTGAGAGCACAAGAGTAGGATTGATTTTTGGCAAGTGTGGTAGTGAACGTGTCTCTTAAGTGAAGCATATATGTAGGATCGTATGGGTCTACAATACTAATCACTTTTATCCCTAATTACCTACTTGTTTAACGATCAAAGATATGCAGCGGAATTTAAAACTAAACAAGCAAGTAAGGAATAGGAAATGCAAACCACAATGGACTCGGGGATTTTTACAGAGGTTCGGCCACCGCCTACGTCCTATCTTGCAAGCTCCGTTCGACACTTCGAGCTCCGCTCACGACTTCACTAACCACTCCCCGTTCCGGGCCGGGAGAGAATGCCTTTACAATTCTTCAAGCTCGCGAACAACCCTCGCCGAGCTTGGCTCCTCCTCACATAATCAGAGAGGATCACTTCGGGCTCTCACCGATGTCTATACTAGATGTCTTGGGCTTTCACCAAGACCCTTGCTTCCTTTGCACAGCAAATGAGTGGAACAACACTCTCTAACTTGAGCACACTTAACTTATGATGTGGAATTGATGCTAAGGTGTGGAAGTGTAAGCTTGGAGTGTATGATTGGGGAAATTGAGCTTGGGAGTTTTCTCTCTAATGTATAGGAAAAGTATGTGTGGGAGAGTTGTGTTAAAATATGTTTTACAACTCTTTTTATAGTCATTAGAGAGAATAGATCCGTTGGGGTTGATTGGGTGACTGTTGGTGTAGAATACACAAAACAGAAACTCGTAGGACCCAATTCTGAGTTAATTCGGCCGACCGGATCGGGATGAACGGTCGACCGTTTTGCAGTTTTGAACTCAGTTTGGTCAACCGGTTAGGTAACGGTCGACCGCCCAACGCTAAGACTCTGGTACACTTAAGTGATCGGTCGAACACCGAATAGGGTTCGGTCGACCGATTTGCACCAGGCACTATGGGATTGACAAACAATGATCTATTCGGTCGATCGAGCCAAGGTCTAGCGGTCGACCGATTTCCTCCAAGAGATTTGGTTTTGTCAAGAGATGGGCATTCGGTCGACCGAACAAGGTCCTCGGTTGACCGATACATGAAAAGGTATATGGGGGTATTTTTGGTTTAATACGAATACGACCGTTGGGTATATACGACAAAACTAACGGTCGGAAAAATAAGTTCACACGGTCGACCGAAAGTGTATACACGGTCGACCGAAACCGGGCAGTGAAAACACAAACAGGATAATTGATCTGCCGGTCGATCAAACGGTTTGTATCGGTCGACCGAAAGTGGGCAGGCAGTTTGGGTTCAGGTTTAGTGTTTTCCAGTCTAAGTTTGGGTGATCTATTGAAGTCCAAATTATGTGAAATTTCGTGTGTGACTTCTATAAGGAACCTTGTGTGTGTTTGAGTTGATTTTAGCTCAAGTATGCTCAATTTACACAAGGTCCTAAGACTCAAAGAAAATACAAATACATGTCTTCAAAAGAGCTTGATTACATGTCTTGACTTGATTTTTCTTTCTTCCTTAAGTCCTGATCACCTGTAGAGGTTAGCACAAAGCAATATATATGCAATGCAATATGTGTGCTACTCTATATGATCATAATTAAGATTAGGTTGATTAAATCATCAAAATATAGATTAAGGCCAAAAAGGCAACAATCTCCCCCTTTTTGATGATGGCAACCTATATATTAACTATATCTTAATACATGGAATTTTTATATGTAAACTATGCATATTAATGTAAACTATGTAAATTTTTATATGTAAACTATGCCTAGTTTACATATTAAACCAAAAATACCCCATATACCTTTTCGTATTAAACCAAAAATACCCCATATACCTTTTTATATGTAAACTATGCATATTAATGCTCCCCCTATGAATGTGCATAGATTTTGTTCATTTAGAACTCAAATTCCAAGTTACCCCGTTAATTATCTCTCCCCCTTTGACATCCATCAAAAATGATATTTATAAAAGAAAAATCATACGATTTGAGTTCAATGTGGATGCCTTGTAATGAAGTTGCTCCCCCTAAATTTTGCACTTCATTACTCTAAGAAAATGATATTCATTAAGCTCCCCCTATCGATATGAATATGATTTGTCAATTAAATTCATTTCTATTTCTCCCCTATTAACATCAATCAAATACTACAATTAAGCATGTGATGTTTTCATTTCCCCTATTTACATCCATTTAAAAAAATTGACTCTAAAATTATGGATGTTATTCAAACATTTAGGATTTGCAATGAATGAATAATGAATATGTCAATTAAGCATATAAAACCTAGACTAGAACCAATTTTATCGAAAAATTTAGAGGATAGGAAATTATACCCACTTGACGCTTGAATTGGTTCTATCAATCCTTCGGTGATGCAACCGGCTTTGAATTCGACTCTTAAGCTCGCCCGGTCACCACCGATCTCCCATCTTCTAGGTACCTACAAGTGTAAATTTTGGTACCCATTTTGTTTGGGACCATTCAATTTAGCTTTTGGCACCCAAATCCAAGTTGATTTAGGTACCCAAACACTTGAGGTTCTTTTCATGGCAATATTATGCTTTCCATTTATGTTATCTTGAACAAGATGATTTTTCATATAGAAGACATTTAAGCATAAACCATTCTTCTCTAAGGATTGTCTTTGATTTTCTAAAAGCATATCAAGGTTTTTCTTGCCATTTGTGAACTTTTGCAAGTCATTAATCAAGGTTTTATTAGATGCATTTAGTTCACTATTTTTAAGCACAAGAGATTCATTCATGTATTTTAGATTTTGAATCAAAGAAATGTGCTTTTCATTTATTTGATGCATGTGAATCTCTAATTCGACACATTTGTCGATCACGTAATTTAAGTCATTCAATAATCTCTTGCTTTCAAGTGAAGATTTGTCAATTTTCTTAAGCAAGTCATTCTTATCGCATTCAAGCATATGACTATCAATTGCAATAGATGAGTTAGGTTTATCTTTCAATTTTTTATTCTCATCTTTTAAACATGCATTCTCCAAAATGAGCTTATCAATTTTAGCAAGTAAATCATTTTTCTCAATCAAGATTGATTCATTTAGGTAATGAAGATCGTGATTTACTTCTCTTGATAACTTGTTCTTTTGACAAAGAAGCTCATATCTTTCAACAAGTTCATGGAATGCATTTTGTAGTTCTTTAAAAGAATATAATTCATCATTAGAACTAGAGCTTGATGAGCATGATTTAGAAGATACCTCCCTTGAGGGAATTCGGGTTTTGAGGGAATTCGGGTTTTTGCCCATCAACAGAACCTTGAACTTACTTTTGCACTTCATATTAGTGAGATCTGTCCTTTTTCATACATAAATTCATGTAGTATCTTGCTCACATTCATTGAGGACAATGCATGAAGTAGGTATGGGGGGTGTTTTACGTGTGTACATAGTCGAGTCTTTTCCTTTGATTTTGTTTTCTTTTGTGTGCATTGATAGGGTCATGTTAGTGTGCTGCATTAAATATCGATATATCTGCTTGCCATGATCCTTGGGTGACTTGTCTTCTTTTGCTTGCCTAGTGCTTCAAAATTTTCACATTTCTTTCAAAATCTTCATGTGTTTGCGAAAGAAAATGTTTTGTGGGTTTTGTGTGTGTTTAGCATGTGCAAAACCGTTGAGGGGACAAAGTAAAAAGAAAGCTCCCAAAATTGTCTTGAACTTGATGCATTAGGATATCTAGTACACTGGCTTTAGGACTTATCTAGTCGTTAGGATGCACCCCAATTTTCCCTCGGGGGCGAGTAATCATAGGGTTTCAGTACTCAAATAATTAAAGAAGTCCACCCTGAACCTAGTGAGTCAATAATTCGTGTATGTTAATGTAAGGAAGTTTGTTGTAGTCAAGGATCCTTTAAATCTTGTTGTGAGACATTAAGTGTAGGGGTTTTGGTTCATGTGTAGATAAGAAATAAGTGAGTAGGTGTTCTCTCTTCTCGCACGACTCTTATCACTCGGGAAAGTAGGCCTGTGGGGACTTCGTGCCTGGTGCTTTCGATTTATCTGACTTGGGATGCGCCGACCGAACTCCTGTTACACGGCTGGTAGGGATTGCCTTATGTGGAGATTTGGGAAAAGGTGTACGTGATAGTGTAAGTCCTCATAGGCAATGATGCATGAAACCTAACCCTGGGAGAATGAAACTCCAACTAATAAAAAGAAAATAAAAAAATAGGAAAAGAAAAAAAAGAAAAAAAATGGTAATGCAAATAAGAACCTTAATGGACCTTACACTTTGTCTCACTTGAGGATGTTGAGGTTGTCTATGTCTTTCACTTAAGTCCTTATTTAACTTGCACGAATGGTTCATTAGGCTAGGTGTGTGGATTGATTACCTATATAGAGTTGGCCTGCAGGATTACCGCGTCCATTGATCGATAAATATGAGTCCATCGAGTCGAGTTTCTAGATTGAATAATGCATCTTGTTCGGATTTTGTGGGTATATCCGCTGAAAACCCTCAGGAGACAACACTCCTCCTCCTTGGCGACAAGGAGGTTTAACGGCTTGTTGCACGTGCTAAGTGCAACCGTGATTCCTACGAAAGTGAGTTAGGATTTCTTGTTTTTCGTATGCTTCTCTTTCTTTGTTTTTCTCGGGACTAGCAAAAGTTAGGTGTGGGGGTATTTGATTGACATCATTTCATGCTTACATTTGTATCTTATATCCATTATATTTCACCTAAACAATGCTACGTAACGAGCTTTATGTTTGAATTTCAGAAATAAAGAGGTTTGAAGAGAAGAGTCATAAAAGGACCTAAAAGCATGAAAAAGGATTGAGTTGAAAGACTCAAGGACTAAGATGCAAGATCGAAGGACCTGAACGTAAGATCGAAGGACCAATGAGCAAACAAGAATACTTCACACCATCATGGGGAGTATTTTGGCAATTCTATTCGGGTCGGAGCTCCAACAAGCAAAGTAGATGCATCAAAAACAAACAAAGCCTTCCAGAAAAGCCCACAAGAATATCCAGAGCGATCCGAACACTGTAGACCGCAAATTGGCGGTCCAAGACAGCTAATTAGCAGTCAATTTTGGTCCGGATCCGCTATGATTTATGTGGGGGCGTGTATTAGTGTGTATTTAGTCTATTTCTGGTATTTGTTTAGTCTCATACCGGGGGATTGTCCCGGATTATCTTTTTCTATGGCTATAAATAGAACTCTTCACCTTCTATTGTAATCACCCATTGCTTGGTGGCATTCTCTCTACCTAGGAGTAAGCCTTGAAGCAAAACTCAAGGTAGAGAAGAATGCTGCCTTCAATGTGAGTCATTTTTAATAAAATAATTGTTCTTAGTTTTTTTTAATCTTGTCTTTTAATTTTTGGACGCTTCTTTAGTTTTATGTCTTTTAGTTAACTTGTTGTTTAGTCTTCTTATAATTAGTTTAAGCATGTCTTCTTTCCTTAGTATAATATTAGTTTAAATATGTGTGAGTAGTCTCATCCCCTTTGGGGGTGGAGTAGATGTGTGTCATGTTATGTAGATGGTATGAATGCTAGATATTGTTGTTTGTGAGAGCTATTAGTATGCTTGCTTGAATTAATAAGAACTTTACTTGATGGTTTCTGCCATAGTTAGGTACATTCCATGCTCGTTATGTTCTTAATAACAACCTTGCCATGCTCATATTAATCACCTAGGTTAGTGTTGTAAATGATAGGTCTTGCCATTAGGTACTTCTTATGCATTAACAAACACTAACTAAACTTGGGCTTCTTGTATGCATTCACCATACTTATTTCATGTGCACACACACTCCACCCCTTAGGGGTTTTCCATTCTTGAGTTTTATCTTCCTTCATTAGTTGCTTAGTTTAGTTTGTTTTGTGATTTCCTTTCATCCTTTCTAGTTTACTAGTTTAGATTAGTGTAGTTTAGTCTAATCAATCCTTTATCTCCTTTCTTTCTCACTCGCCTTCGCACAAACCAAAAGTCGACACACCTCCCTGTGGATCGACCCGTATTTGCCACCGCTTCAATGCGGCCGTGCACTTGCAGCTAATATAAAACGAATCAATCAAGTTTTTGGCGCCGTTGCCGGGGAGGTGCTCTGTCCAGACTATAGTTTGGACGATTCAAGTGGTTTTAATTTTTCATTTTTTAGTTTTGATTTGTTTCAGGGTTCCTGAGGATCAAGGGGAAGCGACTGGAGGAATTTGAGAGCAAAACACTCAACAATGACAGCCAATAAGCGGTCTGGGACCGCCAATTGGCGGCGTGGTGAGCTTAGCTTTCTCTCAATTTTGTTTTGGTTGTTGTTTATTTAATTGTAGTTATCTGGGAGCACCATCTTGCATGATGTGACTTCTAGTTTGCTCCCAGATTAAAAATCAATCCCCTTTAATCAACTTGGACCATAAAACTCAAAGCAAAAGATTAGACTTCTTGCCATCTAGGTCATGCATCATTTGTAGACCTTGCATGCATTTGTCTTTTCTTTGCTTTACATTTTGTTGTTGATTGCTGGCGTGATGCATGTTTCGATCATTCATTAGTTAGTAAGGTGCATCGGGACAAAGAGTGAGTTGAGCGTTTGATTAGAGTGTTGATTGCTAAATTTAAGATCAAAACGCTACTAAGGAGGGGTTGTCCCATAAAAGATAAGGTGCGGGATTTCATCACCCTTTCCTTGGCCCCAAAAATCACTCTTAAGAAAGCCTTAATTCTAAAAGCAAGTAGACATTGGCCCTAAGAATTTTGGACGCACTAGGAGAGTGATTTAGTTGAGACCGTCATGGCCTGATCAGCGTTGCCTACCTTGTCGATAGTAGGAGGTACTGGATCTCCGGATCTGATATCACTTGCTGGGCATTGTGGTCTTCGTTGTAGGGAGGTGAGGCATGTCGAGACTAGTGACCTCAAAGTTAGGCATCGTCTAGCCTAAGGACCCATTGCCTTACATTGTTTGAGCCCTGCTTGCTAGAATATGCTTCTACCCTCTCCCACTACCCACGCTAGTTTCTAGGGATTCTTCCCTTCTCCTCTGAGTCATCTTCTTCTCACCTACATCTACGTTCTAGTCTCCTCCCCTTTACACTCTCTGTTAGCGTTTTAAGGTCGAGTCGAGCACTTTTTGCGAGTTTGGCCTCGTAGTGGTGAGAGTGGTCGACTCAAGAGTTTTGTTGTTGTTGTGACGGATGGTTACATGGGCGACCGTTTGGTAGTTTTGAACGGTCGACTGTTTGGCAGTTTTGAACTCAACTCGGTCGACCGGTTAGGTAACGGTCGACCGCCCAACGCTAAGATTCTGGTACACCTAAGTGATCGGTCGAACACCGAATAGGGTTTGGTCGACCGATTTGCACCAGGCACTATGGGGTTGACCAACAATGATCTATTCGGTCGATCGAGCCAAGGTCTAGCGGTCAACCGATTTCCTCCAGGAGATTTGGGTTTGACAAGAGACGGGCATTCGGTCGACCGAACAAGGTCATCGGTCGACCGATACATGAAAAGGTATATGGGGTTGAAAGGAATGTGTTCTAAAAGTTTTACTTTTATATGTCAATTTATGAATTGAATGTGCAAGCATTTTTGTTCCTTGATTATGATATTCGTCTTTTGGAAGTGTTAAGGAAGAGACACTTGGTCCTTAACCGTGGAGCTCTAAAAGATAATGGTTTACATAAATCAAAAGTTATTCACAATCGTGGTAATTAATATGGAACATTAATTACTGATATAGAATTGTCGTGTTAGTCATCGATTGTTGTAGCTCTACAAATAATTGACGACACGAGTATATAAAAGAGGAAAAGATTACTTTTATATATTGAATAGACCTAACAAGTAAAACATTATGGAATTGTGTTTCGTGTCATTAATGTTTTTACTGTGTCTTGGATCCTAAGATATGAGACTTATATCTTTTCACTCAAGAAGTGCTTAATTTGATTATTGTCAAAAGCTATCAATGAGTGTAGTGATAAAGACAATAGTTGGTTGAGCATGACTTGTGCTGGAAAAGATAGCTAGTCAAACGATTATCATTGTCCCTCTTAATTGAGTGATGATATTAGTGGGGCCCTTGATAAAGAAAAATTATAATGTGCACAATGTTACTTGAGTTAAGTTACATAGTTATAATTAGCTTAAAGAGATCAAGAAATGAATATAATACAAAGATGACACATTTCTACTTTGTATATATTCTTAATATCATGAGGCAAGGGATGGACACAAGTGGTGCACTTACATCACTAAATGGATCGTGTTTTAGTTCGGGTGGAACAAAGACATCTATGCTAATTGGGTAACTATAATGTGTAGCTAGATACCGCTTATAGTTTGAGATATTAAGTGTTTAATATCGCTGACAATTTAGCTTAGATCCTCCTATAGGTCACACCAAAAACTGGGAAACAAGAGGTTTGATTTTAAGTTCATATGATGTGTCGAGTTTCATGTGAAAATAGGACACACGTGGTGAATGAATAAAGTCAATATGTCATGAGAATTGACATAATTAGAATCATAATAAATTCATATGAGGTATATATATTTTGGGGTGTAATAATTTAATATTACATAGGATAATATATTACATAATATGTGAATTTGCTAAAAACCCCAAAAGATCAAATTTTGTTGGAAATAAATCCAAAATTTGAGAAAGGCAAAATCGGGGTCAAACACGGTGAACCGTTCATGGTTCAGTCGACCGGGGTATCTTCGGATCGGTTAACCGAATAGGGAACGGGTAAGCGCAATTGGTTGACCAAAATTGTCTCGGGTGGCTGGACAATCGGGTTCGGTTAACCGAGTGTGCACGGTTAACCGAGAAGTAGTATTTTCGGTAGACCGAAGGTGGCACGGTCATCCGATGACTATGTCCTAGGAGCGATTCTGGTGGGTCAACGGTCGACCGAGTAAAAGACATGGTTCGTCCGAATTCTTCCAGGGAATTTTTCTCATACGTGATATGTGAGTTTATATGTTCCAAAGAAGCCATGTGTGAATGAATGAATGTGTATGTTATTATTATTCAATCACAGGGGTTTATGTATATGTAAAAGCCAAATTTCTATTTTTATGTATATGCGTGCATATGAGAGGATTTTTACATAGGACTCGCACTAGACAATTTTCAAAATTGAGAGATGCATGTTTATATTTTTGCAATATCAACATCCATGGTGCAAGAGGAAGACGCTGAAGAAGCACAATGATAGAGGATCAAGGATCAAGGACGCGGGAACATATAAACTCACACAATGTGTGTTTGATATATATGTGATTGCGTGGATGAATGTTAGGATGTGTATAGATAATAAATATGCATGATCACCTAAATTTTAAAAATCACATATTAATGTTTAAATTGTCCAACAAAAACTTAAGAGTATCTTTCTTTCTTATTTCATCCACTAGCAGCCATCGATCGAGGGATATTCTGCTCGCCCTTAGCGGGAGATAGCTTCCTCCATCTTTGGGAGTAGTGGGAGATATAAGGTTGTCTATTGTTGTGCCATGAATAGATGTACAAGGTGTGATTCACCCTTAGTGGACACCGAGTATATTTGTTTGTGAATACAATGGATAAACGTATCTCGTATCAAATGAAATAAGTTTTCTTAACAAGACCCGGAGCCCTAGCTCGGTTTTGAGAAAGAGAGTTTTTCTTACGAGGATCGGTCATAAGAGTTTGAAAATCCAAATGTTGCGATATTTAGAAATGGTTATGATTAGAAAATGTTTTCTTACCTTGATTTTATAGTATATCTGATAGCCCTTAGCTAGTTTATATTATAATTGATAGGATCTTGGATTGCTGCATTTATGGATAAATTTTTATTTGTGGTATTGATTTTTAAATCATAAAATTGACATTAAATCCCATATAATTTATTTTGTAGAAATGTCGAATATTCAACCTATTGTGCGATCTATGATTGAAAAACATCCTTTGGTAAATGATGGCTCAAACTTCATAAGCTGACAACTCAAGCTCAATATCGTGTTGAAGTTTGAGAAATTGTCTCATATTTTTGATGGTGAAATCCCAACATTAAATGAGAAGGCAACCGATAGCGAGAGAGAGGCAAAAGCCAAGTGGGAAGACCAAGAGAACCAAGAGAACCAAGTTCACGGTCTAATGTTGGCCTCCATGGGTGACTCGCTTCAAGCGAAATACTTGGATTCAAAACCCAAGAAGACCATGGAAGCTTTAACAAAGATGTTCATGGACAGTGCTAGAAAATAGCGCTATAAGACCACCATCGCACTCACAAGGTGCCACATAGCGGAGGGAACATTGGTATCCATGCATTTTCTCACGATGCAAGGATACATTGACAAGTTGTCGAAGTTCTCTTCCCCGATGCCTGATGACATTGCAGAAGATTTGATTCTTGGCTCTCTAGCCCTGTCCTACAAGGACTTCATTATGCACTATCATGTGCGTGAGAAAGGGGTGAGTCTTGAGGAACTTCAAAACGCTCTCAAAACGGCTGAAGTTGACATGGGCAAGGGTCGGGACAAGCACGTCCTAGCCGTCCATGGAGGGAGCAAGAAGATCACCAAAGGTAAAGGTAAATTTACCAAGAATACGTCAATCAAGAGCATGGGAGTAGGAGGTGCTTGATTGATCGTTTTATATTAACCGCAAGTACACGACCGCGTTGAAGTGGTGGCAAATACGGGTCGTCCACTGGGAGATGTGTCGACGTTTGGTTTGTGCGAACGCGAGTGGTAAAGAAAGGAGAGAGAGGTTGATTACACTAAACTACACTAAGATGCAAAAGGAAATGAAAGATAAGCAATAAAACTAAACCCCATAGGGGGTAGAGAAATAATGTGAATATAAAGATGTGTGTGTGTGTGTTCAATTAAGCTCCTCACAACATGTAGTGCATGAAATCATAAAACAAAATCCAACTTTGCCTCCACATGAATTAAGATAAGACTACATCATTAAAACATACAAGACAATAATTGGAATGAAGCTAAATGAACTCATGTATAAAGACTAGACCCTACTATGCCTCCACATGAATTAAGATAAGACTACATCATTAAAACATACAAGACATTAACTAAGGTAAAGGCAACAAGAGTACATACACTACAAATTGTGTTTCCAATATTAATTCCATCCATATCCTAACCTTATCATTCCCCATAAAATAGGTCCACTAATCAAAGCATAAGCTAAGCTTCATTCAAGAGCATTAACATATCCAAGATAAGAGTGGAAACCCATTAGATGGTTATGGAAATCATATAAAGCTCAAAGGATTAAGATAACACACACTTAATACACTACATGATCATATCACATATTTTTCCACCCCCAAATGGGGATGGAACTACTCACTACTCATTACACTAACTATATTAACAAAATAAAGCATTATACTGAAATAAAACTACACTAATCAAGCAAGAAATATTAAAGAAGTATAAAAGGAAAGACTAAATAAACATGCACAAATTAAAAGACAAGATTAAAAGAAACTAGAAAAATTATTTTATTAACAAATGACTCACATTGAAGGTATCATTCTTCTCCACCTTGAGTTTTTGCTTCAAGCCTCACTCCTTAGTAGAGAGAATGCCACCAAGCAATGAGTGATTACAATGGAAGGTGAAGAGTTCTATTTATAGGCATGGAAAAAGCTAATCCGGGACAATCCTCCAATGTAGGACTAAACAAATACCAAAAATAGACTAAGCATACACTAATACACGTGCTCCCAAACGTTAAGCAGATCCAGAGTTATATGGACGGCCAATTAGCAGTTCCAGACCGCCAATTGCCGGTCTATAAGCTCCAGATCCGGTTGAGTTTTGTTGTGGGCTTTGCTTTATCTATTACTTGGTCTTGGATGCATCTACTTTGTTTAGTGGAGCTCCACCCGAATTGAATTGCCAAAATACTCCCCATGATGGTGTGGAGTTTTCTGTTTTGCTCTTAAGTCATTCTGTCTTACGTTTAGGTCCTTCTCCTTTGCATCTTAGTCCCCAGGTCTCACAATTAAGTACTTTTTCCTACTTTTGGGTCCTTTCATGGCTGTTCTCTTCAAACCTCTTTATTTCTGAAATTCAAACATAAAACTCGTCACGTAGCATTGCTTAGGTGTAAGATAATGGATATAAGATACAAATATAAGCATGAAATGATGTCAATCAGTGCTCATAGGAGTGCCACAAGGGGGAAATCTTTGAAATCTCCGACTCCCAACACGGAGTGCTTTCACTGCGGTGAAAATGACACATCCGGCCAAATTGCCACAAGTACAAGGAAGACCTTGACAATGGAATGATTGAACGTAAGCGCCCCAAAAAGGCCAAATGTATATTTGTTATTGAGATAAATTTAGTCACCTTTGTCCATGATTGTGTAATTGATACCGGATCTTGTGCTCACATAATTTCTAATGTGAAGCTACTAAAGGATAAGAAGGAACTCGTGAAGAACGAGATGATTTTGAAGGTTGGAAATGGTGCAAGCGTTGCTGCGATTGCACAAGGTTCTGTGGAGCTTCAATTATCTAGTGGTTTAAATTTATGTTTAAAGAATGTTTATAATGTGCTTTCGATTAGCAAGAACATTATTTCTGTATCATGTTTGGATATGGATAATTTTAATATAAATATTTCAAATTCTTGCTTGTCTATATCGAAAAATGGTATTTTCTATGCAAATGCATTCGTGAGGAATGGTCTCTATTTGCTTGAATTGAATAATAAAAAAATCTTAAACATCAATAACAAAAGACTTAAAACTACTCACGTGAATGATACACTCTTGTGGCACTATCGTCTTGGTCACATAAATGAAAAACACATCAAGAAATTGCAAGAAGCTAGTCTTCTTGGTCAACTTGATTTTAAATCATTGGAGACGTGCAAACCTTGCCTAATGGGAAAAATGACCAAGAGGCCTTTCAAGAAGAAAGGACCGAGAGCGAATGACTTATTGGATTTGATACATTCCGATGTATGTGGTCCGATGAGTACTAATGCAAGAGACGGTTTTAGGTACTTCATTACGTTCACGGATGACTATAGTGGTTATGGCTATATCTATCTAATGAGAAGCAAAAGTGAATCCTTTGACAAGTTCAAGGAATTCAAGAATGAAGTAGAGAACCAACTCAACAAGAAAATCAAGTCTCTACGAACGGATCGTGGAGGTAAGTATATAAGTACCGAATTTGACTCATTCCTAAAGGAGTGTGGTATTGTACCACAACTCACCCCTCCTGGTACACCTCAGTGGAATGGGTATCCGAAAGGAGGAATAGGACATTACTCGACATGGTTCGATCAATGATAAGTCATGCTGAATTGCCGCTTTACTTTTGGAGTTATGCACTAGAAGTTGCGGCTGACACACTAAATAATGTTCCATCCAAGTCCGTAGAGAAAATGCCTTATGAGCTATGGAGTGGTAAAACACCTAAGCTCAATTTTCTCAAGATTTGGGGTTGTGAGACCTACCGTTAAGAGATTGATGTCGACCAAACTTCAACCAAAAGCGGATAAGTGTTTCTTCATAGGTTATCCTCGTGAGACAAGATGATACTACTTTTGGCATATAACCTCCAATCGAGTGATTGTAGAGAGGCATGCCGTATTTCTAGAAAAAGAATTTCTGGAAAGAATAAAAAGTAGTGAGAGTAGAGTTGTGCTTGAGGAGACTCAAGATACTCTACAAGATCATGATATGAATGATGATATTCAAGATCATGAAGGCCCAACCGAGGTTCCTTTGGTTAGTGGGAGCGTGAGTGAGAGACCCTCGCAAGAAATTGTGAGAGAAACTCAATCTTCCCCACCTAGTGTACGTTCGAGAATCGAACACGAACCAATTCGACAAGAAATTGTGTAAGAAGTTCAAGAGGTACACGTAGAACCAAAAGAACCTAGAAGGTCAACGAGGGAAAGGAAGAAACCCGATATGTATTTGGGACTTCATGAGATCATGGTACTAGATGCCGATGATCCCTCGACCTTACAAGAAGCAATGGAAAGAAAGGACTCCAAACTATGGTTTGGAGCCATGGAATCCGAAATAGAATCCATGTATGATAATCAAGTGTGGAACTTGGTTGACATTCCTCAAGGGAAAAAGGCCATTCAAAATAAATGGGTTTTCAAGAGGAAGATGGACATGGATGGGAACTTGACAACCTACAAAGCGAGGCTTGTAGCAAAAGGTTTCACTCAAGTTCAAGGAATTGACTATGATGAAACTTTTTCACTGGTTGCCATGTTCAAGTCTATTCAGATTATGCTCGCTATTGCCGCATTTCATGATTATGAGATATGGCAAATGGATGTCAAAACGGCGTTCCTTAATCGGAACTTGGAGGAGGATGTGTACATGGTACAACCTCAAGGTTTTGAAGATCCAAAGAATAGCGAGAAAGTATGCAAGCTTCAAAGATCCATTTATGGATTGAAGCAAGCATCAAGGAGTTGGAACAAGCACTTTGACGAAGAAGTCAAAAAGATTCACTTCGACCAAAGTAAGGAAGAGTCTTGTATATACAAGAAGATTAGTGGGAGCCACATAGTGTTCTTGATCTTATATGTCGATGACATACTCCTCATGGGAAATCATATACCTTTGCTTGAGCAAACGAGAAGTTCATTGAAATCTGCATTTTCGATGAATGATATGGGTGAGGCTCAATACATCTTGGGAATCAAGATATATAGAGATAGATCTCGTAGACTTATTAGCCTAAGTCAACGTACATACATTGACAAGGTCTTGGAAATGTTCAGCATGAACAACTCCAAAAAGGGCAATGTGCCAATGAGTATGGGTGTGCAACTCAAGAAGTCTCAACGTGCTGAATCACGTAAAGACTTGGAGTACATGAAAGATATACCTTATGCTTCGGCAATAGGATCGATCATGTACACGATGACTTGCACAAAACCCGATGTCTCGTATGCTCTAAGCGTGACAAGTCGTCACCAATCCAACGCAGGTCTTGAGCATTGGACTGCGGTCAAGAATATTCTGAGGTACCTTAACCGGACCAAAGATAAGTTTCTTGTTTATGGAGGACAAAGGGAATTAATAGTCGAGGGCTATTCGATGCGAGTTTCATGAGTGATCCCGACGATAGAAGGTCGCAATCAGGATACGTCTACCTTCTAAATGGTGGAGCTGTGAGTTGGCGTAGTTGGAAGCAAAGCACTACGGCCGACTCAACCACTACTTCTGAAGTAATGGTTGTCACTGAAGCGAGCAAGGAAGGAGTGTGGATTAAGAAGTTCCTTGAAGAGCTTGGAGTAGTTCCCTCGAGCGAGGGACCAGTAGAGCTATTTTGCGATAATAGTGCATCTATCTTGCAAATCAAGGATCCCCCCGCAAAGTGAAGTACATGGATCGTAAGTACTTTGTCACACGTGACTTCATCGACTAGGGAAAAATAAATCTGTTATGGGTGGATACAAACACCAACATAGTTGATCCATTCACCAAACCATTATCCCAAGCCAAGGGCGAAATGCATTTCGAGTCCATGGGTCTGAGGAACCATGTGGATTGGCATGATGAGTGATTAGAGAGGGTTATCCTAGTTATTATTGTTTTATACATTGAGAATGTATGTGAAAGAAACTTTGATAACAAGTGGGAGATTGAAAGGAATGTGTTCTAAAAGTTTTACTTTTATATGTCAATTATTATGAATTGAATGTGCAAGCATTTTTGTTCTTTGATTATGGTATTCGTCTTTTGGAAGTGTTAAGGAAGAGGCACTTCGTCCTTAACTGTGGAGTTCTAAAAGATAATGGTTCACATAAATCAAAAGTTATTCACAATCATGGTAATTAACATGGAACATTAATTACCGAGATAAGATTGTCGTGTTGGTCATCGATTGTTGTAGCTCTACAAATGATTGACGACACGAGTATATAAAAGAGGAAAAGATTACTTTTATATATTGAAGGCGTGTCGAGACTAGTGACCTCAAAGTTAGGCGTCGTCTAGCCTAAGGACCCATTTCCTTACATTGTTTGAGCCATGCTTGCTAGAATATCCTTCTACCCTCTCCCACTACCCACGCTAGTTTCTAGGGATTCTTCCCTTCTCCTCTGAGTCATCTTCTTCTCACCTACATCTACGTTCTAGTCTCCTCCCCTTTACACTCTCTGTTAGCGTTTTAGGGTCGAGTCGAGCACTTTTTGCGAGTTTGGCCTCATAGTGGTGAGAGTGGTCGACTCAAGAGTTTTGTTGTTGTTGTGACGGATGGTTACATGGGCGACCGTTTGGCAGTTTTGAACTCAACTCGGTCGACCGGTTAGGTAACGGTCGACCGCCCAACGCTAAGACTCTGGTACACTTAAGTGATCGGTCAAACACCGAATAGGGTTTGGTCGACCGATTTGCACCAGGCACTATGGGGTTGACCAATAATGATCTATTCGGTCGATCGAGCCAAGGTCTAGCGGTCAACCGATTTCCTCCAGGAGATTTGGGTTTGACAATAGACGGGCATTCGGTCGACCGAACAAGGTCCTCGGTCGACCGATACATGAAAAGGTATATGGGGTTGAAAGGAATGTGTTCTAAAAGTTTTACTTTTATATGTCAATTTATGAATTGAATGTGCAAGCATTTTTGTTCCTTGATTATGATATTCGTCTTTTGGAAGTGTTAAGGAAGAGACACTTGGTCCTTAACCATGGAGCTGTAAAAGATAATGGTTTACATAAATCAAAAGTTATTCACAATCATGGTAATTAATATGGAACATTAATTACTGATATAGGATTGTCGTGTTAGTCATCGATTGTTGTAGCTCTACAAATGATTGACGACACGAGTATATAAAAGAGGAAAAGATTACTTTTATATATTGAATAGACCTAACAAGTAAAACATTATGGAATTGTGTTTCGTGTCATTAATGTTTTTACTGTGTCTTGGATCCTAAGATATGAGACTTATATCTTTTCACTCAAGAAGTGCTTAATTTGATTATTGTCAAAAGCTATCAATGAGTGTAGTGATAAAGACAATAGTTGGTTGAGCATGACTTGTGCTGGAAAAGATAGCTAGTCAAACGATTATCATTGTCCCTCTTAATTGAGTGATGATATTAGTGGGGCCCTTGATAAAGAAAAATTATAATGTGCACAATGTTACTTGAGTTAAGTTACATAGTTATAATTAGCTTAAAGAGATCAAGAAATGAATATAATACAAAGATGACACATTTCTACTTTGTATATATTCTTAATATCATGAGGCAAGGGATGGACACAAGTGGTGCACTTACATCACTAAATGGATCGTGTTTTAGTTCGGGTGGAACAAAGACATCTATGCTAATTGGGTAACTATAATGTGTAGCTAGATACCGCTTATAGTTTGAGATATTAAGTGTTTAATATCACTGACAATTTAGCTTAGATCCTCCTATAGGTCCCACCAAAAACTGGGAAACAAGAGGTTTGATTTTAAGTTCATATGATGTGTCGAGTTTCATGTGAAAATAGGACACACGTGGTGAATGAATAAAGTCAATATGTCATGAGAATTGACATAATTAGAATCATAATAAATTCATATGAGGTATATATATTATGGGGTGTAATAATTTAATATTACATAGGATAATATATTACATAATTTGTGAATTTGCTAAAAACCCCAAAAGATAAAATTTTGTTGGAAATAAATCCAAAATTTGACAAAGGCAAAATCGGGGTCAAACACGGTGAACCGTTCATGGTTCAGTCGACTGGGGTATCTTCGGATCGGTTAACCGAATAGGGAACGGGTAAGCGCAATTGGCTGACCAAAATTGTCTCGGGTGGCTAGACAATCAGGTTCGGTTAACCGAGTGTGCACGGTTAACCGAGAAGTAGTATTTTCGGTAGACCGAAGGTGGCACGGTCATCCGATGACTATGTCCCAGGAGCGATTCTGGTGGGTCAATGGTCGACCGAGTAAAAGACGTGGTTCGTCCGATTTCTTCCAGGGAATTTTCTCATACGGATTCGGTCGACTGTCTAGCTCACAGTGCACCGAACACGTGTTATAACCGAACGGTTCGGTTGACCGAATAATTCTCGGTCCACCGAACAAGAACGATTCTACCAGAATTATTAAGAGATTAATTAAATCATGGGTGGATTAATTCCAGATTTAATTAAAACGTTTTTGTGGGTGCTTATGTGGAAATTAGAGATTAATTTTAGGAGAGAATAAGCAAAAGATCATGGCTAAAGAATAGCTCTTGATAAGGATATTTTGGGAGACTATAAAAGGACCTCTACTTCTACTTGTTTAATACTAAAGCAAAAATTCTTTCTCTCATTAATCTCTCCCTAATCACCACGAAAATCTCTTAGTAAATTTAAGTTTCAGAGATAAGAATCTCAGGAGCTTAAAGAGGGGTTAATAACTAGATTCTAAACCTTGTTAGAGATTGATTGGCTAGCTCCTTTCTCTCTAATCTTGTTTAGAGTTTGGTTAACACTCGGAGGCAAATCCGTGGGCGATTCAACGGGCAACGCGACTCCAGATCTTCAAAAAGGTTTTAGAGAACCTTTAGGTATGATTCTACATTTGTGATTTATTTTAATAAATGTAGGGTTGCATGTTATTAGAATAAACACAAAGTAATGTACATAGAAATTGTTGAAAATATGAAAATCGATCTTGTATGTTGTATTTTTTTTAAATATATACATACATAGGGACACAAAATCCTACAGTATTTTTGGTTTAATACGAATACGACCGTTGGGTATATACGATAAAACTAATAGTCAGAAAAATAAGTTCACACGGTCGACCGAAAGTGTATACACGGTCGACCGAAACCGGGCAGTGAAAACACAAATAGGATAATTGATTGATACGTTTTATATTAACCGCAAGTGCACGGCCGCGTTGAAGCGGTGGCAAATACGGGTCGATCCACAGGGAGGTGTGTCGACTTTTGGTTTGTTCGAAGGCAAGTGGTAAAGAAAGGAGAGAAAGATTGATTACACTAACTACACTAATCTAAACTAGTAAACTAGGAAAGCTGAAATGAAATCATAAAACAAACTAAACTAAGCAACTAATGAAAGGAGATAAAACTCAGGAATGGAAAACCCCTAAGGGTGGAGTGTGTGTGTGCACATGAAATAAGTGTGGTAAATGCATACAATAAGCTCAAGCGTGGTTAGTGTTTGTTAATGCATAAGAAGTACCTCATGACAAGACCTATCATTTTCAACACTAACCTAGGTGATTAATATGAGCAATGCAAGGTTGTTATTAAGAACCTAACGAGCATGGAGTGTACCTAACTATGGCAGAAACCATCAAGTAAAGTTCTTATTAATTCAAGAAAACATACTAATATCTCTCACAAACAATAATATCTAGCATTCATACCACTTACATAACATGTACATACATCTACTCCACCCCCAAAGGGGATGGAACTACTCACTAATCATTACACTACCTACACTAATAAAATGAAACATTATACTGAAAGGAAATTTAACTAAGCAAGAAAGGAGCATTAAAGAAGCTTAAAAGGAAAGGAAAGACTAAACAAGCATGCACAAATTAAAAGACAAGATTAAAAGAAACTAGAACAATTATTTTATTAACAATGACTCACATTGAAGGTAGCATTCTTCTCCACCTTGACTTTTTCTTCAAGGCTTGCTCCTTAGTAGAGAGAATGCCACCAAGCAATGGGTAATTACAATAGAAGGTGAAGAGTTCTATTTATAGCCATAGAAAAAGGCAATCCGGGACAATCCCCCAATGTGGGACTAAACAAATACCAGCAATGAACTAAATACACACTAATACGCGACCGATCAAAATCTTAGCAGATTTGGGCCAAAACAGACCGCCAGTTAGCGGTTTTGGACCCCCAATTGGCGGTCTATATGGTCTGGATCACGCTGAATTTTATTCTGGGCTTTTCTGGATGTCTTTGTTGGTCTTTGATGCATCTACTTGGTTTATTGGAGCTCCGACCCGAATCTAATTGCCAAAATACTCTTCATGTTGGTGTGGAGTCTTTGGTCCTTCAGTCTTACGTTAAAGTCTTTCTCCCTTGCATCTTAGTCCCCAGGTCTCACATTTCAGTCCTTTTCCCCTGCTTTTGGGTCCTTTTATGCTTCATCTCTTCAAACCTATTAATTCCTGAAAACTAAACATAAAACTCGTCACATAGCATTGTTTACGTGAAAGATAATGGATATAAGATACAAATATAAGCATGAAATGATGTCAATCAAATACCCCCACACCTAACTTTTGCTAGTCCCGAGCAAAAAAAAGAAAGAGAAAAGTATACGAAAAACAAGAAATCCTAACTCACTTTCGTAGGAATCATGGTTGCACTTAGCACATGCAACAAGCCGTTAAACCTCCTTGTTGACAAGGAGGAGTGTTGTCTCCTGAGGGTTTTCAGCGGATATACCCACAAAATCCGAACAAGATGCATTATTCAATCTAGACACTCGACTCGTTGGACATATTTTTGTTGGCTTTTTGGCCTTAATCTATGTTTTGATGATTTAATCAACCTAATCTTAATTATGATCATGTAGAGTAGCACACATGTTGCATCACATATATATTGCTTTGTGCTAACCTCTACAGGTTATCAAGACTCAAGGAAGAAAGGAAAATCAAGTCAAGACATGTAATCAAGCTCTTTTGAAGACATGTATTTTGTATTTTCTTTGAGTCTTAGGAACTTGTGTAAATTGAGCATACTTGAGCTAAAATCAACTCAAACACACACTAGGTTCCTTATAGAAGTCACACAAAAAATTTCACATAATTTGGACTTCAATAGATCACCCAAACTTAGACCGAAAAACACTAAACCTGAACCCTAACAGTCTGCCCACATCCAGTCGACCGTAACAAGCCGTTCGGTCAACCGAGTGATCATTCGTCCTATTTGTGTTTTCACTGCCCGGTTTCGGTCGACCGTGTATACACTTTCGATCGACCGTATGAACTTATTTTTCCGACCGTTTGTTTTGTCGTATATACCCAACGATCGTATTCGTATTAAACCAATAATACCCCAAATACACTTCAAGTATCGGTCGGCCGCATATCCATCTTTTGACAAACCCAAACCTCCTGGTGGAAATCGGTCTACCACTAGACCTTCTTTCGGTTGACCGAATAGATCATTGTTTGTCAACCCCAGAGTGCCTGGTGCAAATCGGTCGACCGAACCCGTTTCGGAGTTCGACTAATCACTTAAGTGTACCTGAGTCGTAGCGTTGGGCGGTCGACCGTTACCTAACCGGTCGACCGAACTGAGTTCAAAACTGCCTAACGGTCGACCGTTCAGCCCGATCTGGTCGACCGAATTAACTCAGAATTGGGTCCTACGAGTTTCTGTTTTGTGTATCTTACACCAACTTATACCCAATCAACCCCAACGGCTTTATTCTCTCTAATGCCTATATAAAGAGTTGTAAAACACATTTTAACACAACTCTCCCACTCCATATTGTCCAATACATTAGAGAGAAAGATCAAAACACTCAAACCCTCAAAACTTCCACACTTTAGTCATAATTCCTATTCTCACTCAAGTGTACTCAAGAATTAGAGAGTGTTGTCCCACTCATTGTTGTCAAAGAAGCAAGGGTCTTGGTGAAAGCCCAAGACAACGAGTATAGACTTCGGTGAGAGCCCGAAGTGATCCTCTCGGATTGTGAGAGGAGCAACCAAGCTCGGCGAGGGTTGTTCGCGATCTTGAAGACTTGAAAAGGCATTCTCTCCCGGCCCGGAATAGGGAGTGGTTAGTGAAGTCGTGAGCGGAGCTCGGTGATCCGAGCGGAGCTTGCACGAGAGGACTAGGACCCGGGTGGGGTGCCGAACCTCTATAAAAATCCCCTGTGTCCATTGTGGTTTGCATTTTCCTCCATTTACTTTCTTGTTTGTTTTAAATTACGCTGCATATCTTTGATAGATCAAACGAGTAGGTAATTAGGATTAAAAGTGATTAGCATTGCCGACCCTCACGATCCTACAATTTTGTCGACCATGGGACGCGATAATCCTACAGCCCGACTCTATATAGGTAATTAGTCCACACACCTAGCCTAATGAATCATTCGTGCAAGTTAAATAAGGAATTAAGTGAAAGACATGGACAACCTCAACATCCTCAAGTGATACAAAGTGTAAAGTTCATTAAGGTTCTTATTTGCATTACCATTTTTTTTCTTTTTTTTTCTTTTTTCTTTTTTTGTTTTTCTTCTTTTCTTTTTATTAGTTGGAGCTTCATTCTCCCAGGGTCAGGTTTCGTGCATCATTGCCCATAAGGACTTACACTATCACGTACACAATTCCCCAAATCTCCACATAGGGTGATCCCTACCACCCGTGTAACGGGAGTTCGGTCGGTGCATCCCAAGTCAGATCACTCGAAAGCACCAGGCACAAAGTCCCCTCAGACCTACATTCCCGAGTGATAGGAGCCGTGCGAGAAGAGAGAACACCTACTGACTTATTTC
Organism: Triglochin maritima; assembly: GCA_963682175.1. Classification (NCBI taxonomy): domain Eukaryota; kingdom Viridiplantae; phylum Streptophyta; class Magnoliopsida; order Alismatales; family Juncaginaceae; genus Triglochin; species Triglochin maritima. The sequence goes on from OY821785.1 coordinate 12,524,118, forward strand.
TTATCTACACATGAACCAAAACCCCTACACTTAATGTCTCACAACAAGATTTAAAGGGTCATTGACGACAATAAACTTCCTTAAATTAACAGACACGAATTATTAATTCACTAGGTTCAGGGTGGACTTCTTTAAATATTTGAGTACTGAAACCCTATGATTACTCACCCCCAAGGGAAAACTGAGGTGCATCATAACGACTAGATAAGTCCTAAAGCCACTGTACTAGATATCCTAATGCATCAAGTTCAAGACAATTTTGGAAGCTTTCTTTTTACTTTGCCTCTCAACGGTTTTGCACATGCTAAACACACACAAAACCCACAAAACATTTTCTTTCGCAAACACATGAAGATTTTGAAAGAAATGTGAAAATTTTAAGACACTAGGCAAGCAAAAGAAGACGAGTCACCCAAGGATCATGGCAAGCAGATATATCTATATTAAATGCAGCACACTAACATGACCCTAATAATGCACACAAAAGAAAACAAAAATCAAAGGAAAAGACTTGACTATGTACACACGTAAAAACACCCCCCACACCTACTCCATGCATTGTCCTCAATGAATGCGAGCAAAATACTACATGGATTTATGCATGAAAAATGAAAGATCTCACCAATATGAAGTGTAAAACGAAGCTCAAGGTTATATTGACGGACACATACCCGAATTCCCTCAAAACTTGTGAGATGCTAATGAAGGGATACAAATACGTGAAAGAAATGTGGCCCAAATACTCAAGGGTTGGAGCCCACAACAATCGATGCTCACTGAAGGAGTCTTTTATTGTACTTTTTTTGTTTTCTTTTTAATATAACTATGTACAAACATAAGTTCCCATCTTCATTTGTTAAAAGACATCAAATGGGAACCTTAAAAGTGGGTCAATGCACTTGGACATGGAACTTGACACCACGTGGGGCCAGAATACTCATGTTTGTGCCCCCCTCACAAAGAGCACAAGATGAAAGGAGAGGTTCATGAATTTGACGCAAAGACGTCTCATTCAAAAGATCAAACTGAAAGAGCTTGAACCTCTCAAGAGTTTGGGAAATATGGGGCAACGGAAGAAGAGTTTCTCTCGTTGTGGTGCTGAAGTTATGATCGTCAATCCAAACACTCCAACCAACAAGCTGGTGGGTCGGAACGAGGTCAAGAAACTCGTTAGGCATGTCCGACACACCAGGCAAACAAAAAGTAGGTGTCATACCCAAGGTATCCTCCAAGGAACTCCTAATACCATCATTAGCAATGTAGTTGTTTGATGTCCCATCATTTTCAAGATGATCAGGAACAATAGTGAGAGGCAAACTCTCATCAGGTTGTTTGAAATTGAAGGTACTAGGGAGCTCTTGCTCCACCAAAGGTGAGTCCTTAAGAGACACAACATGAAGATCAAGTGTCTCAAAGGCCACGGGACAAAAAGATAAGACACAATCCTGTGCCGACTCATAATGAAATTGGTCCATGTTTTTCTCAATTGGAATCGAATCCTCCACCAAGTGATCGTGAATTGAAACCCCAAGTCCCTCAGACTGACTAGGAATTTGACTTTGAAAGATTGTGCTTTGAATTTGTGGATGTGGTGGTGGTTCGATATAAAAAGATGAATCCTCATGTTGACAAGAAAAGTTAATCTCCTCACGTTCACGTAATTGCTGCGATATTTGACTCACTTGTAGTGCCATATTTGTATGGACTGTTGAGTGGTTTCCATGAACGTAAGGAAAATTTGTTTCAAGGAATCTGGTATGCGGTCAACTATGAGGTCCAAGTCAGAGCTTGGGAAATTTTGGGGTTGGGTGTTGATGGGCTGAGAATGAGTCAAATGATTTGAAGTGGGGTGTTGGTAGAATTCTGGGTATTCGGGAGGAGGATACTGGGGTGACAATGAAGTATAAGAATTTGGATATGAATTGTTTCCCCATGAATCCATCTCTCTCGGGTTGTACGTGGATGCGTAATGGTCATATGGAGCATTTTGGGAAAATGTATGCTCATACTCAGGCTCTGGGGAAACATAAGGACATTCCCCGATAACATGACCACTCAACCCACAACAGTCGCACGGTACGGCTACTGGAGCCACCGGTGCACTCATGTCGTCTACCGCATTTGCCACCACTTCAACGCGGCCGTGCACTTGCGGTTAATATAAAACGAATCAATCAAGGATCGTATGGGTCTACAATACTAATCACTTTTATCCCTAATTACCTACTTGTTTAACGATCAAAGATATGCAGCGGAATTTAAAACTAAAAAAGCAAGTAAGGAATAGAAAATGCAAACCACAATGGACTCGGGGATTTTTACAGAGGTTCGGCCACCGCCTACATCCTCTCTTGCAAGCTCCGCTCGACACTTCTTGCTCCGCTCACGACTTCACTAACTACTCCATGTTCCGGGCCGGGAGAGAACGCCTTTACAATTCTTCAAGCTCGCGAACAACCCTCTCCGAGCTTGGCTCGACCTCACACAATCAGAGAGGATCACTTCGGGCTCTCACCGATGTCTATACTAGATGTCTTGGGCTTTCACCAAGACCCTTGCTTCCTTTGCACAGCAAATGAGTAGAACAACACTCTCTAACTTGAGCACACTTAGCCTATGACGTGGAGTTGATGCTAAGGTGTGGAAGTGTAAGTTTGGAGTGTATGATTGGGGAAATTGAGCTTGGGAGTTTTCTCTCTAATGTATAGGACAAGTATGTGCGGGAGAGTTGTGTTAAAATATGTTTTACAACTCTTTTTATAGTCATTAGAGAGAATAGATCCGTTGGGGTTGATTGGGTGACTGTTGGTGTAGGATACACAAAATAGAAACTCGCAGGACCCAATTCTGAGTTAATTTGGTCGACCGGATCGGGATGAACGGTCGACCGTTTTGCAGTTTTGAACTCAGTTCGGTCGACCGGTTAGGTAACGGTCGACCGCCGAACGCTAAGACTCTGGTACACTTAAGTGATCGGTCGAACACCGAATAGGGTTCGGTCGATCGATTTGCACCAGGCACTATGGGGTTTACAAACAATGATCTATTTGGTCGACCGAGCCAAGGTCTAGAAGTCGACCGATTTCCTCCAAGAGATTTGGGTTTGTCAAGAGACGGGCATTTGGTCGACCGAACAAGGTCCTCGGTCGACCGAATATGTAAACTATGCATATTAATGCTATGTAAACTATGCATACAAAAATATATGAATGTAAACTATGTATTAAGATATGTAAACTATGCATATTAATGTAAACTATGAAAACATCACATGCTTAATTGTAGTATTTGATTGATGTTAATAGGGGAGAAATAGAAATGAATTTAATTGACAAATCATATTCATATCGATAGGGGGAGCTTAATGAATATCATTTTCTTAGAGTAATGAAGTGCAAAATTTAGGGGGAGCAACTTCATTACAAGGCATCCACATTGAACTCAAATCGTATGATTGTTCTTTTATAAATATCATTTTTGATGGATGTCAAAGGGGGAGAGATAATTAAAGGGGTAACTTGGAATTTGAGTTCTAAATGAACAAAATCTATGCACATTCATAGGGGGAGCATTAATATGCATAGTTTACAAATAAAAAGGTATACGGGGTATTTTTGGTTTAATACGAAAAGGTATATGGGGTATTTTTGGTTTAATATGTAAACTAGGCATTAATATGAAAAGGTATATGGGGTATTTTTGGTTTAATACGAATACGACCGTTGGGTATATACGACAAAACTAACGGTCGGAAAAATAAGTTCACACGGTCGACCGAAACCGGGTAGTGAAAACACAAACAGGATAATTGATCCGCCGGTCGATCGAACGGTTTGTATCGGTCGACCGAAAGTGGGCAGGCAGTTTGGGTTCAGGTTTAGTGTTTTCCGATCTAAGTTTGGGTGATCTATTGAAGTCCAAATTATGTGAAATTTCGTGTGTGACTTCTATAAGGAACCTAGTGTGTGTTTGAGTTGAGTTTAGCTCAAGTATGCTTAATTTACACAAGTTCCTAAGACTCAAAGAAAATACAAAATACATGTCTTCAAAAGAGTTTGATTACATGTCTTGACTTGATTTTCCTTTCTTACTTAAGTCTTGATCACCTGTAGAGGTTAGAACAAAGCAATATATATGCAATGCAATATGTGTGCTACTCTACATTATCATAATTAAGATTAGGTTGATTAAATCATCAAAACATAGATTAAGTCCAAAAAGCCAACAATCTCCCCCTTTTTTTTGATGGCAACCTATATCTTAACTATATCTTAATACATGGAATTTTTATATGTAAACTATGCATATTAATGCTCCCCCTATGAATGTGCATAGATTTTGTTCATTTAGAACTCAAATTCCAAGTTACCCCTTTAATTATCTCTCTCCTTTTAACATCCATCAAAAATGATATTTATAAAAGAAAAATCATACGATTTGAGTTCAATGTGGATGCCTTGTAATTAAGTTGCTCCCCTAAATTTTGCACTTCATTACTCTAAGAAAATGATATTCATTAAGCTCACCCTATCGATATGAATATGATTTGTCAATTAAGTTCATTTCTATTTCTCCCCTATTAACATCAATCAAATACTACAATTAAGCATGTGATGTTTTCATTTCCCCTATTTACATCCATTTAAAAAAATTGACTCTAAAACTATGGATGTCATTCAAACATTTAGGATTTGCAATGAATGAATAATGAATATGTCAATTAAGCATATAAAACCTAGACTAGAACCAATTTTATCGAAAAATTTAGAGGATAGGAAATTATACCCACTTGACGCTTGAATTGGTTCTATCCATCCTTCGGTGATGCAACCGGCTTTGAGTTCGACTCTTAAGCTCGCCCGGTCACCACTAATCTCCCATCTTCTAAGTACCAACAAGTGTAGATTTTGGTACCCATTTTTGTTTGGGTCCATTCAATTTAGCTTTTGGCACCCAAATCCAAGTTGATTTAGGTACCCAAACACTTGAGGTTCTTTTCATGGCAATATGATGCTTTCCATTTATGTTATCTTGAACAAGATGATTTTTCATATAGAAGACATTAAAGCCTAAACCATGCTTGTCTAAGGATTGTCTTTGATTTCCTAAAAGCGTATCAAGATTTTTCTTACCATTTGTGAATTTATGCAAGTCATTAATCAAGGTTTTATTAGATGCATTTAGTTCACTATTTTTAAGCACAAGAGATTCATTCATGCATTTTAGATTTTGAATCAAAGAAATGTGCTTTTCACTTATTTGATGCATGTGAGTCTCTAATTCGACACATTTGTTGGTCATGCAATTTAAGTCATTCAATAATCTCTTGCTTTCAAGTGAAGATTTGTCAATTTTCTTAAGCAAGTCATTCTTATCGCATTCAAGCATATGACTATCAATTGCAGTAGATGAGTTAGGTTTATCTTTCAATTTTTCATTCTCATCTTTTAAACATGCATTCTCCAAAATGAGCTTATCAATTTTAGCAAGTAAATCATTTTTCTCAATCAAGATTGATTGATTTAGGAAATGAAGATCGTGATTTACTTCTCTTGCTAACTTGTTCTTTTGACAAAGAAGCTCATATCTTTCAACAAGTTCATGGAATGCATTTTGTAGTTCTTTAAAAGAATATAATTCATCATTAGAACTAGAGCTTGATGAGCATGATTTAGAAGATACCTCCTTTGAGGGAATTCGGGTTTTTGTTCATCAACATAACCTTGAACTTCCTTTTGCACTTCATATTGGTGAGATCTGTCCTTTTTCATGCATAAATTCATGTCGTATCTTGCTCACATCCATTGAGGACAATGCATGAAGTAGGTGTGTGGGGGGGTGTTTTACGTGTGTACATAGTCGAGTCTTTTCCTTTGATTTTGTTTTCTTTTGTGTGCATTGATAAGGTCATGTTAGTGTGCTGCATTTAATATCGATATATCTGCTTGTCATGATCCTTGGGTGACTTGTCTTCTTTTGCTTGCCTAGTGCTTCAAAACCGTTGAGAGGCAAAGTAAAAAGAAAGCTCCCAAAATTGTCTTGAACTTGATGCATTAGGATATCTATTTGTCTTCAAAACAAATAGAGCCGTTATGGTATGTTGGTGAGAATTGGACCAAAGGAAAACAAGATGTGACTTAAGCTCGGGCAGAAATCGAGACAGATTTGGTCGACCGTTATCCAAACGGTAGTCCGAAGAAGTGGTCAAAAATAAGAACTCGGTTGACCGATTATATGTCGGATAACCGTTCACCAACTTCGAGTAACTTTTTTCTAATATCGGCTAATTAACTTCGGTTGACCGAGACAACGTCGGTGCACCGTTCATAATGGACAATAAAGAATTGGTGCGACTTGGTGATCATGTTCGGTAGACCGTGGCAAGTTCGGTTGACCGATACATGTGTGGGTTTTTGGCTGACATTGAGTGGGGAATTGGTTTATCGATAACAGTCGAAAAATTATGTGGAAAAATAGCCGTTATGTTCTAATTGACAACAAGACTTCGGTAATCCGAAGAGCTATCTGTAGACCGGTATGGATGTTTCAAAGGATGTGGCTAAACGACAAAATATAAGTCGGATGGAGTTAGTTTGTGCCACGTGGGCCAATAAGATGAAATCGTTTAGGCCAAAAGACACAAGAGAGTTCGGATGACCGATCCCTCTTCGGAATACCGAATAGAGATGTCTAGAGAAATTTCGAACCTACTGGGAATAGAGAAATGGTCGACCGCGTAAGGTTCGGTACAACGAAACAAGGATTCCAGGAGATCAAGTTTTTAGTGTCTCTAAGGAGACGGTTGACCGGGTAAGGTTCGGTACACCGAAACAAGGATTCCAGGAGATCAAGTGTTTACTAACTCTATAAGTAACGGTTCACTGAGAGACACTCGGTTATCCGTGGGGAACCAGGTTCGGTAGACCGACATGGACACGGTCGACCGAGACTGGCGGGTTTATCCGTTTGTTCATCAAGTGTACATTTGATCCTATAACTCAAATAAATGGAAAATTACATATGAAGTTCTTGAGCTTTGATTACAAGTCTTGAGCCTTGAGCTTTGATCATCTCTTGGTTTGATCACCTACATTGTTAGGAATACACAATATCTATGCAATTTGACAATATGATGTGTGTGATGTTGTAATTGAAGTTATGCATAATATTAGTTTGTTAATCATCAAAATTAAGATTAAATGGCCAAAAAGCCAACATATAGCCCCTAATTTTCTAATCAATTTCTTAATCTCTACTTAATTATGCAGTGGAAATTAACAATAAAACATAAGTAGAGAAGAAAACCACAATAGACGCGGTGATATTTATAGGGGTTTGGCACCCCCACACGAATCCTACTTCCTCTCTTGCAAGCTCTGCTCGATTCCACGAGCTCTACCTACATCTTCACTATCTGATCTCGTTTCAGGCCGAGATCAAGCTTTTACCCCTCAAGCTTGCGAACAATCCTTGCCGAGCTCGGTTCCATTTCTCACAGCTTGAGAGGGTTGCTTCGGGCTTTCACTGAAACTTTTACAATTACTTCGGGCTTTCACTGAAACCTTTACTCCTTTCACAGCAGAAAAATGTGAGTGTATCAAATACCCTAACTTGAGCACACTTTGAGGAAGATATGATTTGGATGAAGGTGTGGAAGTATAAGCTCTTAAGTGTAGGATTTGTGATTTCTTGATTGGGAGGAGACTCTCTAATGTAGGAGACAAATAGAAGTTGGAGAGTTTATGTAAATAAGGTGTGTGAACCTCTATTTATAAGTTACTAAAGTGTTATAGCCATTCGGTAAGATTTTGTTGAGATTTGTGCAAGATACAAAAAATAGAAAACTTAAGTTTAGCAAATATGTCTAAAATAGTAAACTGACACGGGATCAACGGTCGACCGTTTCCATAAAAATAAGGAAACGTTCGAACCTACTTAAACTACGGTCGAACTAAACGACTATAACTTAAGTTAACGATCGAACTAAATATGGGGGCAGTTGACCGTTAAGAGGGTTTTGGCCAGATCAAAGGTTAATCGGTCGAAAACAAGAAAAATGTTTGTTCGACCGAAAATAAAACACTTTTGGTGCACATAATTGTTTGCATAGCTCCTGTATATTTTTCTTCGGTTTACCGTTTACGTCTGGTTGACCGATTCCAAATGTCCAGGTACTCCATACAATTTCGGCCAACCAATCGCGTTTATCCAATCTTCGTCTGGTTGACCGTTTCCAACAAACCCGGTCGACCAAACCAAAAACGGATGACCGTTTAGACCCAGATTTTGCCTTTTGTCAAATTTTGGATTTACTCCACCAAAATTTTATCTTTTGGGGGTTTTAGCAAATTCATATCTTATGTAATATATTATCTTATGTAATATTAAATTATTACACCCCCATAATATATACACCTCATATGAATTTATTCATGATTCTAATTATGTTAATTTTTGTGACATATCGATTTTATTGATTCACCACATGTGTCTCTTTTCTCATGAAACCCGACACATCATATGAACTCAAAATCAAACTTCTTGTTTTCCAATTTTGTGGTGTGACTTATAGGAAGATCTAAGCCAATTGACAGTGATATTAAACACTTAATATCTCAAACTATAACCGGTATCTAGCTACACATTATAGTTACCCAATTAGCATAGATGTCTTGTTCCACTCGAACTAAACACAATCCATTTAGTAATATTAGTGCACCACTTGTGTCCGTACCTTGCCTCATGATATTAAGAATATATACAAAGTAGAAATGTGTCACATTTGTATTATATTCATTTCTTGATCTCTTTAAGCTAATTATAATTATGTAACTTAACTCAAGTTACATTGTGCACATTATAATTTTGCTTTATCAAGGGTTCCACTAATATCATCACTCAATTAAGAGGGCAATGATAATCTTTTCACTAGCTATCTTTTCCAGCACAAGTCATGTTCAACCAACTATTGTCTTTATCACTATACTCATTGATAGCTTTTGACAATAATCAAATCAAACACTTCTTGAGTGAAAAGATATAAGTCTCATATCTTAGGATCCAAGACACAGTAAAACATTAATGACACGAAACACAATTCCATAATGTTTTACTTATTAGGTCTATTCAATATATAAAAGTAATATTATCCTCTTTTATATACTCGCGTCGTCAATTATTTGTAGAGCTACAGCAATCGATGACCAGCACGACAATCTTATCTCGGTAATTAATGTTCCATGTTTAATTACCATGATTGTGAATATATTTTGATTCATGTAAACCATTATCTTTTAGAGCTCTACGGTTAAGGACCAAACACCTCTTCGTTAACACTTCCAAAAGACGCATACAATAATCAAGGAACAAAATGTTTGCACATCTAATTCATAATAATTGACATAAAAGTAAACCAATCATAACCTCCTTTGACCAAGTTGAATCAACTCAGGCCCATGATCAGAAAATTCTCTTATTAATGTAGTAAAATCGTGGGCAAATGGTCGACCGAAATTAGCAATTGTTCGACCGATTGGTTACCTATCGACAATTTCGATCGAACTATAAGCCCAGACTGTCGACAGGTTTTGCTACAATAAATGTGCATGTTATTTTCGGTCGGACTGTATTCCAAGTTGGTCGATCGATCCCCTACCAAGAATGTTTCAGATAATTTTCCTCGAATCACGACCCACATTGGTCGACCGTTTCGCAACATAAAAAGGTCATGTTATTTTTGGTCGCACAACGCGTCCACCCGGTCGACCGTTTCCGAACTCAAAAGGTTACTGTTAAATTCGATCGACCGGTTCCCAAAAAAATGTTTGATTGTTTTTCATTGTTTTTGCATTTATCAAATTTTGGATCAATATCCAACAAAATTTGATCTCGAGGGTTTTAGCAAATTTATATATTATAATGTTGCAGATCACATTATATTATGTAATATATTATTATATATAATGTCAAACATTATACCCCATAATATATACATCTGATATAAATTTATTGGTTATTCTAACCATGTCGTAATCACGACATATTGATTTTATTATTTACCCATGTATTACAATACATCATATAAAATGTATAATAATTTTTTTGTTTTGTGGTGTGACATATAGGAGGATCTAAGTTATATTGACACTAATATAAAATACTTTATATCATAAACTATAAGCGGTATCTAGCTACACATTATAGCTAATTATAAATATGTAACTATACATAAGTCTCATAAGCTAATTATAAATATGTAACTATACATAAGTTACATTGTGCACATTATAATTTTTTATAAATGGGCCCAATAATATCATCACTCAAGTAAAGAGCCACAATGGTAATCTTTTGACATTCGTATTTTTCTTCATAAGTATATAACCAATTAATATCTTTATAACTACACATAACGATAGCTTTGGATAATAATTAATTATATACTTCTCACGTTAGAAAGACATAAGTCTCATATCTTAGAATTCAAAGACACAATAAAAAATTAATGACACAAACACAATTTCATAATGTTTCATTTGTTAGGTCAATTCAATATATAAAAGAAACATTTTCTATTTCATCTACTCATATTGTTAAATATTTCTAGAGCTACAATATCTCTCTTAACCAAAATAACAATTTTATCTCGGTGATTAATGTTCCATGTTAATCACCATGATTGTGAATTACTTTTGATTTATGTAAACCATTATTTGTTAGAATTCTACGGTTAAGGACCAAGAGTATCTTCTTTGACACTTTCAAAAGACGAATACATTAATCAAGGAACAAAATGTTTAATACATTCAATTCATAATAAAAGACATTTAAAAGTAAAACTTTTAGAACACATTCCTTTCAGTTTCGACATAAGAAAACCTGACCATTGAAAACGTATGTGCGTTGACAGTAGCGTTTATCGAGCTTTGATCGAGTATGCATCGAACGCGTCGATCCCAACATAGCGTCACCTCAAACCACACATTAGTACAGTTTTCACTCTTCCCTCTTAATTGTTGAGTTCACGTTTGATGATCCGGTAAGTCAAACGAAAATAATGTCATCAATAATCGTGTCGACTAAACTATCGAGCCATTATCGAGTGCATATTGAGCTCATCGATCTAAACAAAGATGACTCTCTTGCTTCATCATATCGAGGTCACATCGTACCACCATTGTGAAGTTTTCATGTTTCGCTCTTAATTCCTGACGTGACGTCTGCAAGGAAGGAAACTGATAGTAATCGTACCGTTGTGGATTGACTAAATTATCAAACCACTATCGATGACATATCGAGCTCAACGTGTAAGGGGCATATCGTGAAAAATGTTTGGCATCGAAAGTACGCACAACCCCAACAAAGCAGACATGGGTTGTTCCTGAGAATGTTAGTGGTCCCACGAGATAGGTAGGGGTATTTTAGGAGAAGTGGAAAGATAAGCATTTTTTAAGAGGATGTCAAAGTGGAGTTTTTTTTTAGAGATTGGGTCACTTGAGGCATAGAAAGTCAAAATTCCTTATGAAATATGGAAACAAAATCACATTATATATAAGTTTAGTTATTAGAAAATAATTTACGGTTTCGGGTGTCGACTAGTGGAACAAAGTAATTTCTTGCTCTGGTAACCTCGTAAAAGTAGTTATTGCAAAAATATCTATAGTATTGTATAATTGGTTTGGTGTAAATTCAGTTTTTTCCTACTCCCTAATTTAAATCATGACCGTCTATTTACTAAAAAACCCAATCTCAACTCTTCAATACCAAATACAACTTTGCTGGTCCCTTCAACACATCTAGACCGTTCAATTAATAAACCAACCTCTCCATCCATCTCAACCCTTCATTTTCCCCGAACCCTTTTCGAACCCTAACACAAATTCATCCACCACCCTCCCCACAACCATAAGCCGCAACCTCTCCTCCAAACTCTAAACATCGATTCCAATCGTCCAACCGCAGGCAACCGGTGATGACGACACCTCCAACAGCTTCGACGAAACGTCACTTCTCATTCACTTGCTATATATCTAAGGCTGTCAAATTCTATTGAAGCTCGGCCCAATAAAGCTCGACTCGAGGTCGGCTTGTTTATTAAACAAGTGAAGCTCAAACACCAAATCCGCTCGTTTAATAAACGAATCAAGCCCTAGCTCGACTCGGTTAGCTCGAAAGAGCTCGTTTGACTCATTTATGTTTATACACATATTATATATATGTCACAAATAAACATATTATTTTCTATATCCCAATTACGTAAAAGTAAACCATATAATTTATAAAATTTCTCATTTATATTCTAATGATGTTTATAAAATGCAAATACTATGTTTGACTACAAGTTAATCAAGCCTTAAACGAGATTAAATGAGTTCAAAACTTTGTGAAACAGATTCTTAAATGAGCAAACAAGCCAAGCTCGAGCTTGGTTCAATTATTAAAGTAGCTATTGTGAAAATTTGTTAGCTAAGAAGAGAAGATTTTGTTTGGATCCTTTAGTTGCTTCCTATGTTGACAACAAATGCGATTTGTACTTGCCTATGATTCAACATCATAAGAAGCAAGGAGGCTACATACATACCTGATTTTTCAAGTTTGACAACTCAGGCAGTGTCGGAATTTTTTCTCTCCAGAATCTATCATATTTAACAATCCTATTATAATTGAGTTAAAGATATAAGAACAGAAAGTGTGGAAAAAACATATAAAAAATTAAACCCTTTATTCCATAGGGAAAATATCTTATCTTCATGAGAGAAATTTAGATAACTGTGGCGATGGGAGAAGAGAATGAAAAGAGTTTTGTTAGAGACGATGTTTGTTCATTAGTTTTAAATGTGACTGAGATTTTAAGTAAGTTTTAAACATGACATAGTTGGTTTTTATCCAGAAAAGAACATAACTTAGTGGGTTACTAAATTTATTTCTCATAAAAATGGGTTATTGAGTTGATGGGTTTCTTCATCTAATAGGTCCTCGTATGTTTCAAAAGGCATTTGAAGGGCCCTTTTAGGGGGGGGGGGGGGGGGGGGGTTGTTTCGGAAAGGTGAATGAAGTATAGTAAAACAGTATAAAAAATGTAAAAAATTTAAAAAATAGTTGGTCAAAAGGAGGTTGAGGGACTAAAATGAGTAATTTTTTGTCTTTGTAGATAGTAAAATTGGTTTGAGGAACCAAACAAAAATTATTTGAAATTTCCTCCTATAAAAATAGTAAGAAAATATTGAATGGTTGAGATCAATTTGGTGGACCAAACAACCAACGATTGAGATTGATTTGAAAGATAAAAAATTAATGGAAATCATAGGATTATATATGATAAATAAAGAGGGGAGAGCAATTGTTTGTGCTCACTCAGGTACTACGTCCAGGCCTCTGGGGTAAAATAAGAGCATGTTTAACGGGAGATGCGTTCCCCGCCCGACCGGCGCCGTCCACATCCGCGGATTCGCTTGTCACGTCCCCCGCCCAAGCGCTGGATCGGGCAGTGAGCATCGCGATCTCGTGCACTGCTTTTTACCTACGTAATATTGTCAATCCTTTTGAGATTTATGTCGTTTAGGGTTTTGATATTTTTATAATTTACATAGTTATGGTTAACTATCTGATTATATGTTCCTCTAATTATCATTAAGTAACAATTACCATCCATTACTAATTACTATATAATAATCACAAATTGTTAAAGAATTACTAATATTTTACAAATTTCAGTCTAGAGAAATAACTAAATATGACAATTGTTTAAAATATATGACAAGAAAGTGTTCAATTAATTATAATGCCCAAAGTGTTATGTGTATATTTTCTATCAAATCAATTTTTACTGTGAGATGTTTGTTCTTGTCTGAAAATGTAATCTTTTTTTGCAAGTACTCATCAATATTTATAATTCGATTGAAGAGTACTTAAAAGTTGTGTGGAAGTTGTGGATCCCGCATAAGACACTCGCAATTAGAGTGAAAGCGGAACGGATTTAGCAGTATCCGTATTAACATATGCATAAAGACCTAAGTGAGGATATGGATGAAGATTATTGACGGTGTGAGAAGTGGATATCAAAACACGATATTCACAGTTTTTTGCTGATGTTCAAATCCGAATACGATTTGTGGATTTTTTGTCTTGGATAAAAAAAATTATTTCGGATGCAATGGCGGTTGGATCGGTAGATTCAGACAAAGTTTCACCCCTACTCCCAATACAAATTACTTGAGCAAAGCAAATAGCAATTCAAATCTCTCAGATCGGTCAAGAACACACAATATATGATTGATATATAAGGATTATTTTGGAGTTAATTTGGTATTAAAACATAAGAATACGTCAAAAACTAATTAAAACACATTAAAAATAATATATAAGAATAAAAAAAATCGGACCGAAGCTGGTATCAATGAGCCTGGAGTACTGGACCTAGGTATTTACAATTATACCCCTAAAATAAAATAAATCTCTACAACGAAATTTTACATTATTGCAAAGAGCGCACCACTTTCCCAACAACTAAAAATCAACACGAAACAAATCGCTCCCGACACCATACCACAAACTACTAGACAAATACCGCAAAATTCCCGACTTCCAAACTCCAACCATATATATAAACAAACAAACAAACCCACGACATCGTCGTTGGAAACAACACAAAGCACATTGTCCGCTGACTCCAATCGCGATCCCGGTAAGCGCAGATCAGATCCATTCCCGTCTCTAGATCCGTCCCAACCACACCCGATCCATCTTCACACGATGCCCCCAACCTGCCTCTGTTCTGTTCGGGATTCGCCCTTTTCGTTTCCGACAAAAAAAAACCGTTTTTTTAGCTGAGGTTTTTGAATTTGTTGTTTTTTTCTCCCCATTTTGTTTAAGAGTTTTGTCGTTTTGGGTGCGTTTGGATGTGAGTTTTGGGTTTTCGAAATGTTTTTTGGTGGGTAATATGATTTGCGTCTAAAGTCGTATGGTTACTTAGATGTGAATTTTACAAATGCCCTGTGAATGGATGCTTCTGTGGGTAGATAATGAGGAATAAAATATGGTTTGATTTTGAAACCATATCTTATTCCTCAAAGATCAACTGAATGTGATGTTTGGGAGGCGCAATGGGTTAACTTTATTTGAAACAATTCCGCATTTGTAATATGAACTTATTTGTTTGAATCAGAACATTAGTTGTTGAAAGGGTCTGTCGAGGTGTTCATCAGAATTATTGATATTTAGTTATCATTTATTGTAATCTCTAGGTTAACAAGTCTTAACCTTGTAAGTTGTGTTTTCTATAAATATGTTGCGGCCTGTTGTATTGGAGTTTCCCTCTGTATATAGATATTAGATGGTAGATTAATATTTGTTCTGTACTTTCAAATCTGAATGTTGAAGAAATCCTTTGATGCGTATATTTGCATTAGAAATGAAATTGTAAATGTAAACTCGTATGACAGTGTAAGTTTAATAGAAGGTGTGTTTATTTGTAAGAATTTTTACTCTACTCTAACTCAACTTTAGGATGCAACCTGCTTTTGTTGGGGCTTGATCCCTGATTCCCTGGCCTTGACTGTTCCAAGGAGATCTCCCAACTGGGCTACTAGGCTAAGATGGTTTCATGCACTTCTTAATCAGTTCAGTTTAAATTTTAATTTAATATACAGAAAATTGTCTTGTCTCATGAGCTAAACACCCAGTAGTTGGCTGGACTAAAACATCTTAATCACAATAATAACGGAAGACTACTAGCTTTCTTCTAGTAGGCTTAGCCGCTTTGGCATATTGGTTTGTGGTATACTGGTATAGCTGTTTCCGGACCATTTTTTGTGCTTGTATCAGACCTCTTGCTGTAGTTGTGCGAGCCCATTTTTCACTATTTGCGTGGTACTTGGTACTTTCAACACTTTGGAGGACAATGCTTTGGTACTCAGTTCTTAATATGTGCAAATATTTAGCTACACCACTAATTCCCTAGGTCCTGGGGTTTTCCAGAGAAAAATGCCGTTATGTTCTGCTTTCTTCCTCGTCAATTTGTACTTACATGACGATCATTTTAGAACCAGTCTTATAATTATTATTTTCACATACTATCAGAATTTTTTTGAGTTGTATCAGACTGTCATCTTTGCCAGGCATGGGCGGTGTCTTTACAAAAGAAGACTCACCAAAGCATGGTTTTCCTGAGTCCAAACTTGACGTGAAACTGGTGGAAGCAATGAAAAAACGGGAAAAGAAAGGAACTTCAATGAGGTCATTCAACAACATTATCCTGAAATTTCCTAAGATTGATGAGAGCTTAAGAAAATGCAAGAGCGCATTTGAACAGTTTGGTGAGTTATGTCATAGACTCTCAGTGTTATCAATCATTCTATTGCATGCACATGAATATTAAATTGGATAATACCATGTTTTTCCCTAAATTTGAGTGGGTCATACCATTGATTTAGCTACAGGCTTTACCACAATGCCGACATTTTTCTTTTTCGAAAGCTTTTCTATTTATTATCCAAAAATTATGTTGTAACAAGCATCATTAAGGTGCCTCTAGTGGCAAGGACGTTGGTTCTTCTTTGACCAACCCCAAGAATGTAACATAATAATTTGTTTCTTTGCAGTAGATAAGTAATAATCAAGACCAGCTGACTAATACAAACTAGCTCTAGGCCATACAAATGGAAGGGCGTTAATTTATTTCACATACTTGGACTTTAATGGCGTTTTCTCCTTTCATACAGACATCATGTGCATCCATTTTAGAGAAATAATTTGACTTTAACGAAAAATTTAGTGAATAAGCCGATCTTAACTTGTTAAGGCTCAATATATCTTCAGTATAGGTGTATATCTTGTAACATTCCCGAACAGCGGAAAATTTAAACTTTGATAATCAAATGGACACAATGATAAAAATCATCAAGAGTGGGACATTACTCATTAAAATACCCAAATATCACTAGTGCACTATATCACATGAGAGTTTGTCAAAAGTATGATTACATCTGGGAACGGACAGATACAAAGATAAGGAACATGTAATCATAACGACCTAAGGTAGACTCGAGGATCCGGTACCAAAGTGCAATCTCCCTCGATCACCACCCGCTGGAACCTACCGCGATCCTGAAAATAAACATAACAACAATGCCTGAGTTTCCATAAGGAAACCCCGTATGACAAGCTCACATATATGTCATATCATACTAGTATAGCATGACATGAAACAAAGCAATAAAACAACATTCCCACCAACGGTAAAAACGGACATCCGTCCCGTAATCATTCCCGCTGCCACACAAGCCGCACGGTCTACAATCGCCACTGCCGCCACACAGGCCATACGGTCCACAAACATTGGGTCTCCGTGGAGACCTATCGTAGGCACACATACGGTCTAGCGGATAGTACGCAACACATCCCCACACGCGGCTACACAAGCCAAAGGGATTGGTGAGGAGGCGTTCGCACTTCCGCGCAAGTATAATCAGATATGAAAACATCGTGGTCCAACACCACACCAATGGAGTCGTCGCTCAGGACGGTCCATCACCACTGCCACACAGACCGTACGATATCTCACTCGATAGGTGCCTAATCGAGCTACCTGCCGGAAATCATCATCGGCGGTCCATCATCGCTACCACACAGGCCACGCGCGATCCTCCCTGCCTCCGCACAGGCCACACGGGCCCGTGCAATCATTGTCTATCAAGGTCAGTCAAACCTATCCACCACACAAAGGGCCAGACAATCGACAGATCTGAACCGAAGTTCGCGGGGTCATCGAGCTCCACGTGCAGACACCAACTCCGCCGCTATAAAAGCAGGGCAGCGGTCTCCGTAGCCATCCAGGCCGGTAGTCACTTCACCCAACGACAGTTGTGTGCCCACTGAAAGCAATGGGATTTGTGATCCCTCAGGTCTAATACTCTACAAAGAGTCAAACATCCAAAACATCACGCTACAGTCCATCAACGGAGGTGGCTCGTCCCAAGTACCCACACTCTTCCACTCGGCGGTCCCTCGGCAGGAACAATCACGCACCCACCGGCACCTCCTGGCTCACGCACTCGGCGAGGACACAGGTTTTCGTGAACAAAGTTGGCACATCACAAGGACTGGAAATCGGGTTTTGCGCACAAACGGTCGACTAGAAGAGACAATCCGGTCGACCGTTCCCATGGGGTTCGGTTGACCGGAAGTCTGTAACGGTCAAACTCTCTGCGTATCACCTAATTTCCAATGGTTGAACCAAAGTTTAAAACCGGTCGACCGAACGTGGTCAAAATCCAGAGTTTGGTCAAAAACATATAAGTCCAATCGTTCGACCGACTTGGGGGTCCCGGTCGACCGGAAACTACCAAGGGCATCCTAGCAGTGTAGGTCATCTATCTGTCGAACAAGATGTAACAATCAGTAAGTTAGGGTCTTTACATATCTAGCTTTGTTCGAGTCTGAATTTGGTGTATATTTAGACTAATGCTCAGCCAATATTCAGGTTAGCTTTTGGTTTTGTGAAAGACACAAAGCATCATCATAAAGGATTTCCACAGTGGAAAAACACTACATAAAGAAATCACTTCGCAATACGTGAGATTCATTTGACTAAATATTTGCGGATCAAAGGACTTAACCCTGGAAAAGAAGAAGAGTGAGCATAATGGTCTCTCTATGCATGTAGCCTTTTATATTTTGGAATAGAACTTTTTGCTCATATTTATTATGGAACCTTCCCCATTTTGTACCCTACCACACTAATATTCCTAGCTTATTCTACCTATTTTATAACTCAATCACAATAAAGAGAGTGGAACTTTCTTTAGGTTAAGCCTGAGAGGGAAATAAGATGTCGATACAACTGAAATAGGTACATTTAATTTCCAGTGTAAAGGGCAGCCAAGCCTTGGCTCACAAAGCTTCATGTTAGGAATTTGATCCTATAGGAGCAGACAAACGAGAAAGGAAAACACACAAATCACGAGACATATGTTACGTGGAAAACTCTTGCGGGAAAAATCACGACTGCCACACGCTCACAAATCCACTATTTTGCCAAAATGTACAACCAAGGAAGGGGAGGTATGGGTATTTATAGGAAACCTTACCAAAACCTTAATCCTGGTGCGATCTGCACCGTACATCAAATTACAGATTAACAGGTAAACCGGTACACATTCAGAATACGAAATTGGTTCTCCAATTTCTGAAAAAAAATCACGAACAAGACCAACAAGTTAGCACGAAAAATTGCATGGTTGTTGCCTGCACGGGGCTACCGGCCTTGCCACCCCCGCTATCTCCGATTAGGCCCACATACTCAACAATTCTCCCACTTGGGACTGATTCCAATTGGCTTCTCCTCTTTGGTGGATTTTGTGTGGTAACGTCCTACCGTCTTCAGTAGTAAGACCAAGAGAACTGGAGCAAATATCCAGCTTCTTTCTTTGCACCGACTTGGTGAACATATATGCAAGATTCTCATTGTTGTGAATATTTTCTAACCTGAAGGAAACTTCTTCCAACATGGAGCTTATGAAATGAAATCTGACATCTATGTGCTTGGTCTAAAGCTGGGTAACGGGTCGGGTCGCCCCAGCCCGAGCCCCAGCCTGCCGGCCCGCGAAGCTAAACGAGCTGGGCTCCATCCAGACCTGTTTCAAGGAGGTCGGGCCAGCCCCGGCCCAAATCGGGCCCGTCTGTTTATTTTCTTAATGTTCTTGCGAACAATTGGGTCAGCCTGACCATTTATTTTCTTCAGGCCAGCCTAGTACCCACCTCTAGCTTGCTCCTGACATAAATTGCAAAATTCTTTGCTTGGTGAATTGCGCTTTGTATGTCATTGTGCAAACAACAATCTTCTTGTCTGCAACCTAGTTCTGTCAGTGGCCCTTGTAACCAAGTCATCTCTTTGCAAGCTTCTGTCGCAGCAACATATCCTGTCTCTGCGGTGGATAAAGCAACAATCTTCTGCAATCTTGAAACCCATGAAACTGTGTACTGCTAAGAGTAAATGCATAGTCAGTGGTACTCTTTCTTCCATCGATATCTTCAGCCATATCAGAGTCAACAAAACCTCTTTGTCTTATGTCTCCACCTGTGTAACATAGTGCCATGTCCTTCGTTCCTGCAAGGTACTGAAGAATTCATTTGACTGCAGTCCAATGTTCCTAAGCTGGATTACACATAAACTTACTCACTACTCCCACTGCATGAGAATTGTCTAGCCTTGTACAAACCATGACATACATAAGCTTGCTAACTGCTGATGCATATGGGACCCTTTCCACCTTCCTTCGATCTTCATCTATTTTTGAGACTATGCTGCTTTGATAGGTGTCTGAAATGTCTTGCTAAAGGTGTGCTGACTGGCTTAGTGTTTTTTATGTGGAACATTTTCAACACTTTCATAATGTACTCTTGGCATAATTTCAGCAATTTTGCTTGTTAGTCTCACTTAATCTTCATTCTCAAAATTTTCTTTGCTGCCCTCGGATTTTTCAAATAAAAAAATCCTCGTCATCTGCTCTTTTAGATTTTTGATTTCCTCCATGTCTGACCCTATAATCAGCATGTCATCTACATATAAGAGCAGGATAACACGAGAATTTTTTAACTTATTCACGTAGCAACATTGATCTGCATGACATCAAATATAGCCCAAATCAGCGATGAAATTATCAAATTCCTAGTACCACTGTCTTGGAGCCTACTTCAGACTGTACAAGTTTTTTCTGGAATATGCACACCAACTACTATTTGCCAATCTCCACATAGTTCTGATAGTGGTCAGCTTCACAACGAGACATAAAATCTCAGTGAAGTCAATGCCTGCCTTCTACTGAAAGTGTTTTACCACCAACCTGACCTTGTATCACATAGATCCATCATGCTCTTCTTTGAGTCTGTACACCCACTTGTTTTGTATCATCTTTTTCCCAGATGAAAACTTGAACATATCCCAAGTCTGATTGGTATGAAGTGAATTCATTTAATCATCAATTGCTCTCTTCCACTTTTCTTTGCTTTCTATTTGCATAGCTTCATCGTAGCAACTTGGCTAACCACCATCCATGAGCAAAAGGTAACTCAAGAATGGAAAGTAGCATGTTGGGACAGTCATCACTTCTTCTCCGGCGACAGACATCAATAAGTGGAGTGATTGGTTTATCTAGCACTTCTTATTCATCTGCACTCTGATCAGTTTTGTGGAGAAACAACATGAACTTCCACAAACATTCGTTCATCTAAACTATCATTTTCTTTCAACATGTCCTTGTGCCGAACATCTTCATTGAACACCACATCTTTCTTTCTGATCACTTTGTTGTCATCATGATCCCACAACCTATAACCGAAGTTGTCACCTCCATATCCTAAGAAAGTGCATACTTTTGACTTTGCATCTAGCTTAGTCCTGTCCTTTGCATTTACATGAGCGTAAGCAATACAACCAAAAACTCTTAGGTGTGATAGTTTTACCTCTTTTCCTGCATGTTCATGTCTCCTTAGGTAATCTGCACTCGATAGTTGTGGATGGTCCTCTGTTAATCAGATATGCAACAGTGTTCACAACCTATGCCCAGAACTACTTCGGTAAACCAACATTCAATAACATGGATATGGCCCGCTCTACAATGATCTTGTTCAAGCACTCAGTCATATCGTTTTACTATGGTGTCTTGGGAACAATCTTCTCCCTTATGATTCTGTTCTCAGCACAAAACTCGTGCTGCAGTATTCACCTCCATTATCTGACATCGTGCACTTCAACTTTAGACTTGTTTCATTCTCAACAAGATTTTTCCACTTTTTGAAAATATCAAACACTTCATATTTATGTCTCATAAAATAAATCCATAATTTTCGAGTAGAGTCATCAATGAAAGTAACATAATATTGTCTGCCATTATAAGAAGGTACCTTTGAGTCTTTGACGGACCCCAAACATCCGTGTGCACCAATTCCAGCTTCTCAACCTTCAATGATCTGCGAGTTCTGTAAAAGCTCATACCTTTCTGTTTTCCAAGTACACAACCTTCACAAAGGGACATTTCCACTTGTGAAAGCCCATTAAGCTTCCTTTTCAATGATATTACTCTCATTCCCTTCTCGCTTATGTGCCCAAGACATTGATGCCATCAATGTTCAAGTAACGCCTAGGTGACTGAGCTTGCCCAGTCGCCCAGGCGATTGGGCGGTCGACCAAGTGTGGGCGACCTTTTTTTAATTAAAAAATAAGAAAAAATAGGAAAAATACAGGAAAGATACAAAATAAAATATAAAAACCCTTACATGTTTGAGCATAAAAAAGAAACTTAAATCACTAAGTTATTAGGGATTTATAGAAATGAAAGAAGAGTGGGGAAGGGGATAAAACAAAAAGAAATAGAAAAAAAATGAACCGTCAAGATTGCATCTCACCAAAATAACTCACTATGTAACTCTCTTCCCTAAACCCTAACCTAGCCACCATCTCTTCCTCAAACCCAAACCCAACCACCCACCCTCTCCCAAACCCTAACCCCACCACCATCTCTTCCCCTAACTCTAACCCAACTACCTTAATCTTCTATTGATCTTCTCTCCCACTATTTTCTCTCGTTTCTACAATAACAACCACCAACAACCCTCGACTAGCAACCAACCAGCGGCCCTAAACATTAGCAACGGTACACCCAACAGACTAGCACAGCAAAACATCGCCCAGCAAAGCACATGGTCGCCTAGGAGACCATGTGCGGCCACATAAACCGTACACCACTGTGTGCGGTGTGCGAGTGGTCGCATATGCGACCACTCGAAGGGGTGATCACCTAGGCGGTCGACCACCTGAACACTAGATGCCATACTTGTGCATTGATTTTGGACGAGGCTATGTTGATGCGGTTTTTGTAGGATCGTATGTAATGGTTTAGTTCTAATCGATTTTAGGGTTAATTAACCTCAACTTGCTCAATCAAAGACGCAACGAAAATTAAAACAAATAAGCAAGTAAAGACAAGAAATTATACAAACCACAAAGGAAGACTCGGGGATTTTTATAGAGGTTCGGCCTCCCGCCTACTTCCTCTCTTGCATGCTCTGCTTGACACTTCGAGCTCCGCTCACGACTTCACTATATGTTCCCCGTTCCAGGCCGAGAGACAACGTCTTTTACAAGTTTCAAACTCACGAACAACCCTCACCTAGTTTGGCTTCTTTTCTCACAATCCGAGAGGATCACTTCGGGCTCTAACCAAGTCTATACTCTTGTCTTAGGCTTTCACCAAAACCTTTGGTACTTGACAGGAAATAGTTGGAGCAACACTCTCTAACTTGAGCACACCTTGAGTAGGATTTGGATATGATCAAAGGTGTGAAAGTTTAAGGCTTAGAGTGTGTGATTTGGAGCTTTTGAGACTGGGAGACTTCTCTCTAATGTATGGAACAATCGTGTGTAGGAGAGTTGTCAAATTGTGTCTTGGTAACATCTATTTATGAGCCCTAAGTGGGTTATAGCCGTTGGGACAAGTATGGTAAGTTGTTGTGTAAGAAACACAAAACAGTGAAGTGCATGTCACATTTCAGAACAAAATCGGTCGACAAAATCGGGCATACCGGTCGACCAGTTGGTCAATTCTGGCTATAGCTTAAGTTCACTTAAGTGAATGGTCGAACTAAATTTGAGGATCGGTCGACCCTTCAAACGGTTTTGGTCTCGTAAAAGATGGATCGATCGAACTAAGCAAATGGTCGGTTCAACCGGAAACTTCCAGGCACTTCTGAGTTCAAGGAGAAATTGAGTTTCAGTTGACCTAACTCTAGGAGACGTTCGACCGAAACTTCTAGAGTGTTCAGGGTGACTAAATTTGTTTGATCGGTCGACCGCAAGGAAAATATCGGTCGACCGAAAGTCTGGTAAATTTGGGCTTTTGGAAAATCCGACCGTTGTAGAATAAGACAAGTCTAACGATCCCTTGACACATGTAAACGGTTGAAAAAAAGGCTAGTAACGGTTAACCGGTTTAACACTTAGGCTAACAGTATTAACGGACCCAATCGGTTGAACGAAGAACTCATTCCGGTCGACCGAATTGGCACTGGCAGACTAGGTTTGGATTAAATGTTTTCCGGTTCTAGTTTGGGTGATCTATTGAAGTCCAAATTTTGTGAAATTTTGTGTGTGACTTCTATAAGGAACCTAGAGTGTGTTTGACTAGTTTTTAGCTCAAGTGTGCTCAAGTACACATAATTCCTAAGACTCAAAACAAATCAAGATTACATGTCTTCAAATGAGCCTTATTACATGTCTTGACTTGATTTGCTTTCTTCCTTGAGTCTTGAGCACCTATAGAAGTTAGCACAAACAATATATATGTTATGCATATTGTGTGCTACTCTACATTGATTGTAATTAACATTAGATTGATTAAATCATCAAAAAATAGATTAAGGCAAAGAAGCCAACAGTTTTCATTTAGGACTTTATAAAGGCCTTTAGCTTCTCTTTGACCTTATGCTATTACCATAGCACCTTTGATGATCTTCCAACACCTTCTCAACTACTTTGTTTCAAGTCCAGCATCATCTCCCAGTTAACCTGTTGAAATCAAAAAAATTGTCAGCATTGGTACATGTCTTACCCTCTGCAGTTTCAGTTGAGTCTCATATGGCATCCAATCTACGCATCTCCTCTACCAAATATGTCATAGTGCGCGTCATCACCGAGATACACCTTGTCAAAATATCCCTTCTCATAATTCAGAAAATGCTCCCTATCCGGAGTTACATGAAACGATACACCATGATTAATTATCAACACAGAATCAGTTTTCTTATCGCAACACAAAATCAAAGCTTCAGAATCAAAGTCATGAGAAATATTTACCGAACAGCTACCTCTATCTGCTTGATCTGATTTCTGATTTTTTGGCGCTTTACAATCACATTTGACATGATCTTTCTGGTTATAATTCCAGCAAGTTACTTGAGCACTTCTCGACATATTCCTTTGAGACTGAGATTTCCCATTACCTTTGTTGTTTACTCTCTTTGAAGAACTACCTCGTTCTCCCACATTCAGAGCACTTTCTGAAGTTTCTTTTCATGGACTATTCTTCCTGCGTGATTTCTCACCAAGCAAAAGATTGACAACACTATCAAGTTTTAACTTTTCAGAACCACACGATTAGTTATAGTCATTACCAAACCATTTCAACTATCAGGTAAACTACACAAGATAGCTACAACCAATATTTCAGTAGCGAAAATCATCGCAATGATTCTAACTGACTACCGATCGTATAGAAATCATTTAAGTGCTCTTACATAGATTTAGAATCAGATTTCTTCATATTAAACAACAGTTTCATGTGATGTATCTTATTCGATGCGGAAGGTTTTTCATACCAACCTTCTAGAGCTTTGATCGCTTCCTCAATGGTTTTCATCTTCTTCACGTTGAACGCGACCAACGACACTAAAGCGAGATAGATCATATCTAGGGCTTTCCAATCCAACACCTCTCACTTAGTTGAATCCTTGTCTGCAAGCTTCTCTGTGATTCCTTGATCTGCACCTTCACATCGTTCGTCAGGTATAAATCTTTCTGATAGAGGTAATCCTCGAGGAACCAAAGTTCGTTCCATCGAACTTCTCGATCCGCACTAGGGGTGTAAGTGCGGCGGGGCAGGTTTTTGCCCCACCGCTACCCGCCCCACCTTAGGTAAGCGGTTAAGCGGGGTGGGGCAGGCCCAAGAAAACCCGCTACCCGCCCCGCTTAAGGGTGGGCTAGGCGAGTTTGGCGGGGCATTGTTTGATCAAAGCTAAATACAAAAAATCAATTCATTTTCCTTAATATTTTTCGATTTTAATCAAATCTAGATACAAAAAATCAATCAATGTATATTTTTAAAGCTAGATACAAAAAACTTAAAACAAAATACAAACAAATCAAAGCTAAATACAAGCCAAACGTGGGTATGATTATTGGGTTATGCATGTTACGGGTTATGCGTGGCTGATTGTAAGAAAACCGCAATCTGTCCCGCTTATTATGTGGGTTGTGCGGGTGGCGGGTTGGCGGATAGATTTTTTTTGTCCGCAACCCGCATGAGGGGCGAGTCAATTATAGACTATTTATTGTCCTAATCCGCACCTTTACATTGTCTGTCATTGCTCCCACTTAAACCTGACGCTCTGATACCGGTTGTAGTGAATTCGACTTTGTAGGAGCAGACAAACGAGAAAGAAAAATGCATAAACCCTGAGACATATATTTTACATGGAGAACACTTCTGGGAAAAAACACGGTCACCCCCGTTATCTTCGATTAGGCACTGTACTCAACACTTCCCGCTTCACGAGGGTTGGAAGTGGGTGTATGTATTTGTACGTTGTCACACCCTTTCTCTCTTTTTAGGCAAGGAGGGTTTCAGTGGCTCGAACATGTGACCCTTTGGTCGTTAAGCAGTTTCCTTGCCATTGCTCCATGGGCGGCCATTATTTAGTTTATAGTGTAATCGGCAATAGTTTTGGGTTGCTCGAGGGCATTTGAGCTAATCGTTGGTGCTTGAGTTTGCCTTTACCCCAATTCCATTTTTTAGCCAAGTTCCTTTGCCTGAGTTTGTCTTTACGCCTTTATCCATTTGAAACTTAAGTGCATACTGTCTGCCTGGTGCTTTTAATGTAGAAATATATAAAACTTACTTAGCTGGGTAATTAATTATCTGTTCACTTGGTTCTTTTTTCTATCTGTTACTATGATCTTATCCTTTATGTGTAAATGTTCATGATGTCTCATAGAAGTTATTTCCTTTTCAGACGAAGATTCGAATGGTGCAATTGACCACGCAGAGCTTAAGAGATGCTTTGAAAAGTTGGAAATATCTTTCACTGAGGAGGAGATAAATGATCTTTTTGATGCATGTGACATCAATGAGGATATGGGAATGAAGTTTAATGAGTTCGTTGTTCTTCTCTGCCTTGTTTATCTTCTGCAAGAGCCAACAGCTGTTCAAGCAGTATCCAAATTATTTCATGATTCATGATTTTGGATTCAATTCATTTTTTTGTGCAGATTGCATTGCTAATAGTTTTATTTATATCTGTCTATTTTCTAATACCTGGATACGTGAAATTCTAGTGGTTACAATGATCCTGCTGGTATATTTCCTAGAATAAGCTGTATAACCATGATTTTTAGGTCTTAAAAACATATGTTGATTTTTCTAGATATTTTTACCTTTAACTTGTCTATTATCTTGTTCAGCAAGAATATGTTCTAAATTAACCATGGGAAGCATCTCACGTGTAATTTCCTTGACAATGTAACTAGAAATCAAGGTTGGGACTGCCAAACCTGGAAGGAACATTTGAAACTTTAGTCGATGCATTTGTGTTTTTGGACAAAAACCAGGATGGATATGTCAGCAGAAGCGAGATGGTTCAGGCCATAAATGAAACAACTTCCGGAGAACGATCTTTTGGACGCATAGCCATGAAAAGATTCGGTCAGTATTTTTCATGTTTTATCTCCCACGGCCATGTAGGGTGAGCTTCGGTGCGGGACCGGACCGAACCAGACCGAAGACCGAACTTTTCGGAAGATGTTCGGTCCGGTCAGGTCCGGTTCGGTCCAAAACCCGAATTTAACTCTTAAAATTTCAGTCTTTGACCGGACCGGACCGGACTGAATACCGAATTCCCGTGGTCTCCCGGACCGAAGACCGAACCAAATTTTGCTTACCCCTACGTCCATGTATTTGAAATGTTTTAAAAACACAGAAGATCGTGTTAATTCCATATTTGGTTACTTATTAGAACATGCGGCGTCAGGGCCTCCTTAGTATATTGAGAAAAAAGCCAACTATATTTTTGTAGTTAGTAATATTTACAGATAGGTACTGTAACATCCCGAAACAGCGGAAAATTTAAAAATTCATAATCAAGACAAAGAGCACAATAATCAAGGCGGGACTGTTACTTCTCATAAACAATATAGCGGTGCACCATAATACACCAGAGTTTGCCAAAATGAATACATGATTACAACAAAACGACAAGGGAAGATAAACGTAATCATGTGGACCTCAGTGGTCTGACTAGAGGATCTGACTCCAAATGCGCGCGCCCGCCGATCACCACCCCACTGGACCTACTGCGGTCCTGAAAAAGATGCAACAACAATGCCTGAGTTTCCAGAAAGGAAACCCCGTACGCCAACTCACCTATATGCATGCATTACACAATGAACCTATCATACTAGTAGCGTGTCATGACATCGACAGAAATGAAAACAGTTCCCCCGAAGGGTAAAACGGGACATCAGTCCGACAATCAACAACGAGTCTCCCGAGGAGACCTACTGCAGGCACATGCAGCCTTACAGCACGCGACATCGCACCCCCCACACGCAGCTACACTACTCAAGGGTTCGGCAGGGAGCCTCTGTCACGCCTGCGCGCCGATAGAATACAGATCTGCAAATCTCAGTGGTCGGAGCCACAGGGACCAACGGGGCCGTCGCCCGGAAGGTATAACAACAACATCTCGGTAGGTGCCCAGCTGAGGAAAACAACATAGCCGGCACAGCCTCGGCCCAACAATCATCATCGCCGGCACAACCTCGGCGGCATCACCGGTACAGCATCGGTGGTCCATCACAACAGTCCGGCACAGCATCGGACAGATCCAGACCGAAGTCTGTTAGGTCATCGGGCTCCTCGAGCCGCAAACACCAACCGCGCCGCTATAAAAGCAGGGCAGCGACCTCCGTAGCCCGTGGGCCGGTAGTCACCTCACCCAACGCCAGTTGCGTGCTCGCACAAACATCAACACTGGGATCCGCGATCCCTCAGGCCTGCTATACTACAAAGTGCCCAACAATCATCTCAAGTCACGGTCCATACTCGGAGGTGACGCGTCCCGAACACCCACACTCTTCCCAACGGCGGTCCCTGGGCAGGCACGCATCACGCGCCCACCGTCACCTCCCGGCTCACGCACAAGGCGAGGACACGGGTTTCCGTGGCAAAGTTGGCGTTCAAAATGGGAACCTGGAATTCTGTTCTGGGCCCAAACGGTCGACCGTAAGAGGTGATTAGGTCGACCGTTTCCAGAAAGGAATCGATCGACCGTCCCTAACACGGTCTACCGCTGCGCACAGAACACAATCCCCCCAACGGTCTACCGAAGGTCTAAAACCGGTCGACCGAACGAGGTCAAAATCCGGAGTCTAGTCAACATTACAATCCAGTCTATCGGTCGACCGACTCAGGTCCCGGTCGACCGAAAACTAACATAACATCTTCTACATCATTTTAATCCATCGGTCGACCGACTCAGGGGTCTCGGTCGACCAAACTTACAGGGTCAACTTAATATTTCTACGTCATATAACGGTCGACCGAACTCAAGCCTACGTCCGAACATCATGCAATATAAACCAATAAACTTAAGTTCCGGTCGACCGAACACAAGGCCTCGGTCGACCGAAACGCAACAGGCAGTAAAGATATACATGCAATCGGTCGACCGCCCAAGGGCCGGTCGACCGTCCGGTCGTCTTCAACCTCGCGCCAGCCGAGGTTTCTTCGCCCAAACGCAACATCGGAGAGGCCTCCGACCTCCTCCGACCGACCAACACAACCCTCTCATTAGGGTTAACAATAAACCACACTAAGGAGCGGCGTACCTCACGAGAACGACGAACAAAGCCGAAGCACCGCTCGCGCACACCGTCTCCGGTGACCTCCCCGCGCGTCCACCTCCTCGCACGATCGCCTCCTGGAGCTTCACACTGATGCCTCCTCCTCTGGTCGTCAGAAAGGAAAGGGAAGGAGTGAGTGAGAGGGAGCAACGAATGGAAGAGAGAGAGAGATTTCCGTTATAAAAACCCACCCCTCTCACCTCACCATAACCCTACACCATCACCCTACCCACGACCCATACCTCCCACGACCCTACTGTTCTTCCCCTCTTCCCCATGCAACCCTTCCTCTAATCACCTCTCTCCTCCTAATCCCCCATTAGCACCCTAATGGGTTTAGGGTTCTAACAGGTACTACATGTCTTACTTTGTATTACAGTTGAGATTATTATGCTGGGTCTAGTTAATTAAGCACTAGTGCTTAAGTTTTGTAATTTGAGGCCACAGCTAATATAAATATATTTCCATTGGATGAAAATGAAGATTCCTTACAGCCGAGGAAGTTTGCTTAAGCTGACATCTTGGTAGAAACACTTAGTGAGTCTACTTATCTAAGATTCTTGCAGTCATTTATAAAATCATACTTATGCCTATATGATGTTTCTCATTGGATCAGGCTAACCATTAATGATGCTTTTAGTTTACAAGATCGGGGTTTTGTTGGTATATATTTGCTCTCTCTTTTACAGAAAATTATGAATTTTTGAACTGCAATAATCTATTTGTCATGCAAAAGTTATTCGTAGAGCATATGTTGTTAAAACTACAGATTTGCTAGTTTGAGTGTAATCTCTTGTACAGCAATCCACAATTCTAAATTCATAGTAAAAACCAAAATGGTCAATTTTCGCAGAGGAAATGGACTGGGACAAAAATGGAATGGTGACTTTCAAGGAATTCCTCTTTGCCTTCACTCGGTGGATCGGCATGGATGATCTTGATGATGAAGAAGACGAAGAATGATGCCTAAATTTACACAAGCTGCTGAAAGAGAATACAGAAATCAGAAATGCCTCTCAATTGTACAACCATGAGTCCATGTCCATGTAAAGGCAGCTCTCAAATAATGGAAAGTAGGGAAAATCAACTGTTCTTTTATCTACATCATAGATAGACATTTTGAGTTCAGCAAGAAAATCTTTGTATGGAAAATTCAGTCTGTCCTTACTCACTTTTTTTCATAGTTTGATGAGGATTTTTCCTTGTTTTCAGGATCTTATTGCTTGATCCTGAATCCAAAAAATAATTTCTTTTTATTTGCTGTACACTGTACTTATACAGGAATAAATTGATGTGTTTCTCCTTGAGCAGTAATTTTGGCCCATTAGTTGTAAGATCAATCAAAAATTTGTTAATGGAATACTAACGATTTGATCTTTTAATTACTGGAGTTCTGAAAAATTTCAAGACAATTTTCAAGTGGTTAATTTCGGTGATGACCACCACCACGCCAACATGCATGGGCTTCGATTTCCCTGCAGTGTTTGGATTGGGTGATTTAGCTTCAAATTTTATTTGCAATTTCTAAAGAGTTAATATGATTTTTCTTCGGAATTCATGAATCAATTGTGGACCTTCGAAATACCATCTTTTTATGAAAGTCGTCAATCGGAAATTTCAAGTGAAGTAGAATTTAAAAATTACAAATAACTTTGTTAGTGCTCACCGCCTAGACTCCGGTTGCAACTCAACTTTTCACATTCTTTGACTTCTAATTACAAGCTCAGTTTCCTTATATTTCTCATCTCCAAATATTGGTAAGGACAACTCAACAATTCGAATTAAGTGTGGAAATGTTCAAAATTTCAAACATCTTCATTCGAGAGATCTTGCGGCTCTTCAACTTGAGGAGGAACTTCCAACCCTACATCAACGTGAGTTAAAACTTACTCTACATCATCGTGAGTATATTGATTTGGTGTTATAAGAGAGGAAATATGAAAGAGAAAATAAAGTGAACAACCCTACAAATAATTCTCCTTACATGAAACTACCTAAGACACCTTTACAGGCGCACCTCCATTGAGGAAAATCTAAGGTCCCTCGACACGACATGGAAATTCCAACAACAACGTGTCTCTTGATGTGATGCTAGAAGAGCAAATATGAAATAGTAAGAAGTCAACTCAGGAAAACAGTAAGTACTTAAATTGATTTAATGTCACGTAGCACCAATATTTTCTATTACAAAGTCAAGAGATATAGGTTCTCCAAAACTAACCGAATTAATAAGTATAGAACCCAACAAATAATTCGCTTAAAATGACAATACCGAAGACACACTTAGAAGCGTCTTCATTCTACGAATCAACATGTGAAACAACTAACACTCCAACTTACACAAATCTTCTAATCTACCGTTAAGACTTAAGATAACAAATATATCGGAGTGCTAATACTGATTACCATGTCATGCTCGTGTCAAACTCATTTACATTCCGACCCAATTTACACAAACCCAAACTCGACCCATTTATTATACGGGTTGAAAATAAAACTCAAACCCAACTCATCTAAAATCGTGTTAACCCTACCCGGCCTATCTAACTTGTTTATTAAATGGGTCGTGTTCGTGTACGAGATTATTCATACGCATATAACTGTTATATATGACAAAAATCAACAACAATTGCAATTCGATTTGGAGAAAATTATGAAAACTACCATAAATAGTTATGCAATTGGTTGTTGATTGCTAATTAAAATATTTGACGTAAAAAGATAAAAATATATAGATTATTACTAAATTTGTAACTTTATATAATATTATAAATACAAATACGCATATGTAACATATAGCTATCTATAAACGGGTTGGACACGAGTTAAATCTGTTAAACCTAAACCTAACTCATTTAATCATTGTCTTAATCGTGTCAACCTAATTATGACCCAAACACATTAATGTCAAACCCAAACCCACATTTTTTGTGTTGGGTTTGTGTCGGGTTATCGTGTCATGACCCAATTTGCCATCCCTAAGATATACGAAAGAATAAATAAATTGTTATCTTGTTAGCCTAAATCCGACCTTATTTTAGTGATGGCCTCCTAGTCTAAAACTTAATCTAACTAAACACATGATTCAGATGCACCACTAAACTCTAACACATGCATATACATATTATATTGCATATTGTGCGCATTGTTATCCTAATATGTGATCAAAATTATTCAAGACTCACGGAGCAAGAATGAATCAATACTTGTAATAAAAACTCAAAGAATCTATGTAATTTTATTTTTTAGTCTTAGGAATGATATGTGAATTTGGGCACTTGTAGGAATTAATTCAAAACCTTAGAAAACTCAAATGTTACATTCGGATAGGAAACTTTGGATCCCTTAGCCAAAAAATATTTGCGAATATTGTACTCATGTTATATATCATTTATTTTACCCCAATATTGTGTTACTCGAGTGTTTATTTGATGTGTTTCAGGGTTAAGGCAATAAAGAAGAGAAAGAAAAAGAAAATGACCCAAACACAAGAAGAATGAATTGCTTTGGAAGGTTTCTAGATCTGTTATTGTAATGCCCAAGGACCTGATAATAACTCAAGAAGGACCCAAGTGAAAACCCAGATGGACCTAAGTGTAAAGAAAAATATGTTAGTTGCAAAAGTCCAGAATCTCCTGAACCTGAGGAGTAATTCAACAATCAAAACCAAACGAGTTTGAACCAACGGCTCTGAGTGCACCCCACGTGCTATAATGGTACCCTAAAGCTACTGGTGAAATTAGAGATCGATCCGACCCAAATGATCTGCCACTGGCTGATCCGGTTGGTCAGTTCGACCTCAAATATCTCTGGTGGATCGGGTTCTCGGGTGAGAGAAATATGCAACATCAAGATTTGAGTTACAACCGTCTGATTGTGCCCAGATCCATCCAAACCCTCTAATCTTCTATAAATAAACTTACAATGCCTTCTTTCTTCTTCTTTCTTCCTCTCCTCCTTAGGTTAGATTCCTTTCTTGTTTAGTAGAGTAGGTTTTATTTCTTGTTTATTAGAGTAGTTTTTAGTTTATTGATTAGTAGTGTAGTGGAGGAGAAGAGGAGCAACTTTGTAATCTTCATTTTCTTAATCAAGTTATGTTTTTTATGTTCTTCGTATTATTATCTTTCATTTGATGTAAATTGTGTTCACTTGCCTTGGTTAACTTTAATTTTCTTTATTTGTTTATTGGTTGTTTTGCTTTTGTTGCTTTCCTGTTATCGAGATGAGTAGAGAGTAGTTCATCCCCATTGAAGGGTGGAAAGTGATGTGAAGTGCTGATGTGTTTCATTAGTGTGTGTTTGATCCAAATCTTGGAGCTTCACATTAATTCCATAGCTATTTTATTGGGTTCCTCACTCTTGCTTTTGATATGTTAATTGTCTTAATTGATGCTTAGCACATGTTTTGGCTAGTGGGCCCACTTTATGGGGAATGATGAGGTGAGGATAATGTTGGAATGGTAAAGAGATAGGGATGGCATGTGGGAGCATGAGCTCTTGTTGGCTTAATCTTAATTAATGTCTTGTATGTTTTAATGATAATGTTACATCTGAATTGATGTGGACATATAGTTGGGGTTGGTCATTATGGATTCCATGTTCTTTATGTCATTAAACATGTAATCACGTGGTTGTCTTTGTCCTTATCTTGAGTAGTGTTTTGTATGTTTTAATGATGATGTTAAATCTTAATCCATGTAGAAACACACTTAGGATTGTAGCATTATAAGATTTTCATGTTATGCATGACAAGAGCACTAAATGTTACACACACACATACACACACATGAATACACAGCTACACTTTTGCATTCATTCTCCACCTCCTACGGGATTCGTTTTTTATTAGTCGTTATTGTTTCGTGTCGTGTTTGTCGTCTAGATTAGGTACCCTCATTTTCCACTCGAGTATGGTAGTCACAACAGCACTCACAGCTCCTAGTGATTTGACCCGTATTTGTCACATCTTCACAGACGTCGTGCACTTGGGGTTATTAAAATGATCAAT
The DNA here is from genome assembly GCA_963682175.1 of Triglochin maritima. NCBI lineage: Eukaryota > Viridiplantae > Streptophyta > Magnoliopsida > Alismatales > Juncaginaceae > Triglochin > Triglochin maritima. Next base: position 12,558,793 of record OY821785.1, read on the forward strand.
CAATACTCATCTAACGGTCTTTTAAGAATCAAACATCCCATTACACCTTCAATGTTCGATCTCATGAGTATTATCTCACGACTTGACTCGGTCTACAAAATCAGACGTCCTACCCTCTTTCTAACGTCAAATTGCTTTGATGCATAAAAAACCAGCTTCTTTGGAATCGGATGCTACGTCTTGTTTTTGGCACCTAATGCGCTTGCACATCTCTTTACAATAGGACATCATGAGTCATTTTGAATGTCCCATGCCTTTTATCGTGTTTGGTCCAATAGCCTTCTGTTTATACCAAATATAACCACTGCATTTTGTCAGATTTAACTTTAACCCCAATGATATCTATTTTTGTTGGTCCCAAACATCTTTGTTACTCGGTCATAGTTTTTTAGTGACCACACTACTTTGGATGTCTGAAATGTTTGTGAACGTCCTAATATGGGCTTCAAAACTTGTCACTATCAGTTCCACTCAATCGAACGTTACCTCCTCTATTAAACTGTTCTATGCCAGTAAAAAGTTGACTTAATTTTCATTGACTCAAGGGGATCAGACATTAGGTTTCGCTATTGGAACGTCCAATTTTGGCCCAACCTAGAACTTACTGCACTCATTTCTTGGTCATTTTGCCTCCAACTTTGGTGTCTTGTAAGCCTATAAAAAGAACTTTACTCTCCAACTTCAACATACTTCTTTGCACACTATTTCTCACTACTCTCAGCTCTCACTCTCTCATGGTAACTTACGAAGCTAATCCTAGATTCCCAAGTGCTCAAGTTAGAGTTCTCTTCAAGCAATCTCAAAGTTGTAAGATCTGGGTCTTGAAGCCACCTTCCAGATTGTAGGAGAAAATCGATTTTGCGAGGATGTTTGCAAGTTGAAGTTGTAGTTGGAGTTGATCTTGGCCCATAAACGGTGATCAAATAGTAGACACTCGAGCAAGGCTTTAAGATTGAGTGAGGGTTGAGGACTAGATCTCACGTCGATCGAAGCTCAACATCCCCTAACTTTTAGATTTTCTTTCACTAGCTCTCAAAATAGTAGAGATGTGTTTCAATTTTTTCCTTGTGATCGAATGATGTAGGAACAGAAGTGAGTTTGCATTCTAAATAAGAGCTAGAAAAATATGCATTATTTCATAAACTTTTATGAGTTTGTGTCATATCTAGTTCGACATCTTAGCCCATAGTTTTTATATTTTACTATAAATTAGGAGTGTGTTTGCCAAAGTTTTGTAATTGGGAAAGACTCCCTATATAATGTAGAAGAATGAATGAGAAAAGACAATTTGTTTGCCATAATTTTTGTGTTTCTCCAACACTATTCTCTTGGTGGATTTCGAGATTTATCCTTCTCGATGGATTCCAAGGCATCTTGGTGGATTCGAAGAATTTACCTTCTTCGATTGCGTCAAGTGGTATCAAATTCTGTTGGCTTCTAGTGTAGTACAGGTAAAGCAACTTTTGATGGTTGATTTGTTTGATGAACACAACGATCAACAATTCAACGACGACAAATTCGTGTACACCGATGCGAAGACTCTTCAAGTGTTTCCGAAGATGAAAATAGGCATTACATAGCCTACCAATAGTGAGGACCATGCCAGAAGCATCATCCAATGGTGATGAGAAACTTAGAAAATGAGGAGGAGCCTACAAAGCGTACAAATCAAGTTGTCAACTTCGTCAAAATCACATCAATGAACACCAATGGAAGGTAAGACTTATGTGCTTCTATGGAGATTTGGAGACCAAGCATGTTGTAGAATGGATTTATGAGGCCGAGCGGTTCTTCAAGATGGAGGGAGTTTCGGGCGACCAACTAGTACTTCTTGTGGATTCCAAGTTGGGAGGAGGTGTTGCGATGTGGTGGAACGAGCTATGCACTCCACAAACTAACGAGCACCAAGTGTTTGGTGTAATGCCCAAACCAATCCTTAGCAGAAGCGTATAACTGCCAAACTAGACAAATCCAAGTTGTGTTATATATCATATAACCAAAATGCTAAATTCAATTAGCTTGGCCTACCTAGTACATGTTTGAGCTTGAAACGTCAAATGTAAGTACCACCAGGCTTCTGTAAAATGAGTTTTATACTAAGACCTATGTAAAATGATCTAGTGTGAAATATATTCAAAATACAAACATAAAAACGCAAAAGGTCCACCAAGTCAACACCGTAAAAAAGAGTGCATATTTTTCCAGACATAAACATATCAAAAACACAAAAAACCTACACTTACTCCAAGGGGTACAATCCCCAGATAATTAAGACAATTAGGAGAATTAGTTGGAGAAAAGGGCGAGGACTCGAGATCAGAGAGGATTTAGAGGTTGAAGAATGGGCCATCATTGTTGTCGGTTGGAGGAGGTCGGGTGGTGGTAGAAGATGTGGCAAAGGAACGTCAGAGTCATTCATAGTCGCCTGGAGGTCGTCCAACAATAGATGTGGGTGTGTTTTAGAAAGTGGAAGGTGTTGTGCTTTTGGGTATAAATATGTTAAGATTTTGCTCCAAGAGTTTGGGTTGGATTTCGAAAAGTGGAGGATGTTCTTTTGGATACGAAAAGGTTGAGATGTTGCGAAGGATAAAATTGGAAGGAAAAAAGTAAACTTAAGTTCTGAGACAATCTAAAACAATAAACCAGTAACAACTAGCTAGTTTAGTGATCAAATTGTTGTCAAGTGTTGTCAAATTGGGGCCTTATAGACAGACGCGCGCGTCGATTACGTGGCGTCTTTAGTTTGTTGAGTCAACGTCTCGTAATTTTCCCACGTCAACTCGCCCTGACGTGCCATTTTTAATTGAAAATAAGTAATTGTCCTTTTTCATGTCTGACGATTGCTTTCCAAATGAGAGATAAGACAACGGTCAGAAATCAAACTGGCGATGGTTTGGAATTTTAGGAAGGAAATAATTCGAAAGGGCCGAAAGGAGAAGATGTTTTCGTCCTTGTTCACTCCTACATTTTTTAGACTCCGACGCCGGTTGAAAACCATTTCTCTCACACATTTCCCCCTCAAATCGGTGCATGGGTTCTCTGTGGCATGTTGTCGCAATCAAAGTGGTGGGGTACCAGGTTGGTTGATTTCAACATTTTTTCTTCATTATTTCTTGCATTGTTTGATTGACGAACTTGGTTTCTTCGTTCATCTGTTTTAGGAGTCCATATTTCCAGGAGTCGAAATGTGCCTGGACCCCGATCTAAAGCAGTTTGCCAAGATGAAGGACGTTGAGAAGGATGTATTTTGGCGGACCCCCTTTGGTCACTTCCTAGACCTTCCAAATGTCCAGACCAATAACGACATTGTCGGTTGGTTCGTCGAACACTATGACTCGAAGGAGGTGGGGCTGAGGATCGGATCGGGGGTAGTCCCCTTTAACGCTGAAGATGTTGCCCTAATCTGAGGACTAAGCATGCGTGGGAAGATCGTAAAAATTGAAGTAACAGACTTACAAAGACGAGAAGGGGAGAACCTTTACAGTAGTCAGGTGCTCGGACATTTAAGTGCTACGAGTCTGATGGGCGAAATGGAGGAGTACGCTCGTCTCCTTATATGTTACATATTCAACCATTTTTTTTCATTAATGGAACACTTTGAATGAAACGTTGGTTCATGGACCATTTGGGGGACAACAAGCGCATCCACAAATACACATGGTACTGACAGTTCACACAACCCTGGTGCAGGGGCTGGAGAAAACAAGTCGGGAACTCCAGGAAAGGGGATCCGCCGAGAACTACGCTATGAAGCAGAGGAACGTCGATGGATGTGTTGCCCCACTATAAGTAATGGTTTGTCCTTTTTAATATATATGTCTGTCCATTTTAACCGTTGTCTTTGTCCATTTTAAGGTGTGGGTTTGTCCTTTTTTTTATATGAGTATGCTTCTTTTAAAAATTGGGTGTGTCCATTTTAAGGTGTGGTTATGCCCTTTTTAAGTTTTGGGTATGTCCATTTTAGGTTATCGGTATGTCCATTTTAAGATGTGGGTTTGCCCTTTTTAAGTTATTGGTCTGTCCATTTTAAGATGCGGGTCTGCCCTTTTTAAGTTATGGATCTGTCCATTTTAAGATGTTGGTTTGTCCTTTTTAAGTTATGGGTCTATCCATTTTAACCAACTGTTTTGCCCTTTTTAAGATGTGGTCTGTCCATTTTAACCAACTTCTTTGCCCTTATTAAGTTCTAGGTCTGCCCATTTTAGTCATTGGTTTTGTCCATTTTAAGGTGTGGGGCTGCCTTTTTTTAAGAATTTGGTCTGTCCATTTTATTATATGGGTTTCCCTTTTAAGATGTGGGTCTGCCAATTTTAACCAACTGTTTTGTCCATTTTAAGATGTGGGTTCCCCTTTTTAATCATCTGAGTTTTGGCAATTTTACCTCGAAGTGTTGTCTTTTTAGTACTTCAGTCTGCCATTTTTAACCATTGACGTTGTCCCTTTTAAGGTGTGGCTTTGTGAGAAGTTCAGCCTGAGGGAGCCCAGAACGGGTGCCTATCCACGGATGAAAAGGTGTTCTGCAATGTTCGGCAGATGGATAATTCTGAAGAAATTGGAGGAACGCGGAATCACCCTTCCTAAAATTTACAACGACGATTTCACCATGAGGCAGCCCTCGACACTCTTCGTAGAAGCAGGAACTGATTAGTTCAGCTCCAATTCCAGTTCCAACTCGTCGCCCAAAAATTGAGGGTGCTTCAATAAGCACCGAACCCAAGCTGCAATTAAGAGACTGCAGCATCCCTAGGGATCCGCTGCTACAAGAGTTGGACCTGAGTGAGGTGAAGACGAAATGGATGCAAGACGAAGTTGCCTTGAAGAAGGCAGGTGAAGAGGTTAACAACCTAAAGGAAGAATGGAGGAAGTCCCAGGAGGAGTGTGGGAGGCTGAGGGAAGAATCTCTTCGAGGAGTGGGTGCAGCTGAAAAAAGCTATGGGATGAGGAAAGGGATGTAGAAGAGAGTAGGCGAGAGAAGGCAGAGAAGATGAGGGAGGAGAAGAAGGAAGAAGATAGTAGGGGAGAGGAGGCAGAGAAGATAAGGGAGGAGGAGAAGATGATGGAGGAGGAGAAGGAAGAAGAGAGGAGGAGGGAGGAGGAGAAGGAAGAAGAGAGGAAAAGAGAAGAGAGGAGGAGGATAAGATGGAGGAGAATAAGGAAAAGGAGAGGAGGAGATGAGGGAGGAGAGTAAGGAAAAAAAGAGGAGGAAAGAGGAAGAAGAGAGAAGAGAGGAAGAGAGAGGAGGAGAAAATTAGGGAGGAGGAGAGGAAGAGAGGAAGACAGAGGAGGGAGAGAAGAAAGAGAAGAGGAAAGAGGAAGAAAGCAAGAAGAAGAATTTGGAGGATGAAGAAAAGGAGAAGGCGAGGAGAGCAAGCTGGGGTCGAAAAGACATCGCTCAATGGCCTCCGTGGAGTACCAGAGGAAAACATATGAAGCAAAGGATAAGAAGAAGAAGAAGAAGAAGAAGGAAGAGGAGCTAAAGAGAAAATAAAGAGTGGTCCAAAGAAGCCTAAAACAATAGAGCAATGCATTAGGATCCAGGCGTCCAAGTACAACCAAAATGTGGCAGCACAGGAGTCTAACGTGCTGAAACATTCTACAATCACATGTGAAGTCCATAGTTTTGTGTTGTACCAGGAAACGTTTCGATAATAGTTGCTCACCAGCCCATACACGTTCAGATACCTTGTAATGAAAAACGTCATTCTTTTGGAACTCCTCAGTTATATCGCAGTATCTCATCTTTCCAATTTCTAACTGGACTTTCTTGAAAACCCTACCGTATAAAACTCACTGATCTGCCTCTTGAAGGGATATATTGAAACCAATTGGGGGTTCTTATGAAGACAATTGAAATCTGATTGAGCTTCCTTCTCGTACTTGTGTCAGAGCGCGAGTTTGTATTAGTGAACGAACTGCTTAAGGGTGGTCTTCGAAGTCAGGTACTTGTCGAAGAAGGCATCATACTTTCGCTTATTTGGGTAGATGTCATTCCTGCGAAAAAACAATCACCAACAAAAGCAGGTACCCAGTACTCACAAATTGCATAAATGTATTGGAGCCACCTATGGTTCTGAAGCTCAAAATCTCCAAGGAAACCCTGCCAATTTTGATAAAATTGTGTTGGGTTCTTGGAGTCGTATACAATCAATTTTAGATCAAATAACATGTGCTTCTGATACTGCGTTGGCAACTTCACGGGAGCTTTGTTCATTATGTGTCATATACAAATCTGTGTCTGGCGTTTGAGAAGACATTCCTTACAGCTGCAGTAATGATGCCACATTGGTCTGTTATGATCGTTGGTGGAGGGATATCTGCAGAATGCAGGTATTTTAAAAGGAGGGAGTCCTATATTAAAAAGTACAAAGGAATATGTTAAAAAGGACAAAGCCATCTAAATTACAATGGGCAGACCCACATCTTAAAAAGAGCAAAATCATAGGTTAAAATGGATAAACCCATATCTTAAAAAGGGCAAACCCACACCTTAAAATAGATAAACCCCATGGTTAAAATGGGTAGACCCATTACTTAAAAATGACACACCGAAACCTTAAAATGGAAAAACCCCGAAGGTTAAAATGGGCAGACTCATATCTTAAAATGAGCACACTCACACCTTAAAATGGACAAACTCAATGGTTAAAATGAGCAGACCCATAACTTAAAAAGAACACACCAACACCTTAAAATGGACAAACCCCGAAGGTTAAAATGGGCAGACCCACACCGTAAAATGGATAAAACCCTTACGTTAAAAATGGACATACCGATATTTTAAAAAAGATAAACCATTTGGTTAAAATGGACAGACTCATAACTTAAAAAAGGCAAACTCACACCTTAAAATGGATAACCACGTTTTCCTAAAATGGACAATATCATATCTTAAAAAGGGCAGACCAGCATCTTAAAATGGACAAACTCAATGGTTAAAATGGACCGACCCACGTCTTAAAAAGGGCGAACCCACACCTTAGAATGGACACGCCCACATCTTAAAAAGGACAAACCAGATGGTTAAAGTGGACAGACGCATTACTTAAAAATCAAAACCAAGAGATCTTTTTACGAATAACCATTTAAACGTACCGTGCATGCATGACAACCACGTTTAGAACAACCAAATGTAATTTTCAATGTTCTCACAGGACAACAAAGTGCAACCGAGCAACACCGACTCAAAATGGTGATTAACTCCTACAAATGGGGCAAAAGGCATGTCGTATTTGTTGGTTATGTAGGTAGTGTCGAATCATATAGCGTGTCCGAAGTATGAATAGGCAGCTCTGGAATGGCAGTCAGCCCAAAACACGTTCCTTAGTCTTCCTTCGTCATCCATATCCATGACATAGAAGAGCATTGAATCAATCTTCTGCATTTTAATGAAATAGTTCTGAAGAGCTTGTGCATCGCCAGGTCCCATTTTCAAATTTCTTTCTTCGTTATAACGCTCCTGCAAACAAAACGTGGTTATCCATTTTAACACAATTAGGTTGGTGATTTGCCCAAAACCAAATATTAGGTCTCTCTCGTTGAAAGTCAATTTTTCATGCCCTCCAGCCTCAACGACAAAATATTGCATGGTCTTAGCAGCCAAGATCCCAGCAGCATCATTGCATGATATGCATGCTACGACGGCCTCAAGTATTGTTCGTTTTTGTCTGAGAAAACACATCTACTCCTCTTCAAGCATAGCGTCGTTATGTTTAAGATCAACAAAGTTAATCTGGTAACCCCTTCTTGGGTTTCCGAAGACCGTGATCCGAGTGGTGCACTCGACTCTACTGGATAACAAAGTCAATTTTCCTTGTCCTTGGTTTTTTGGTGCCTTGCCCTCCTTGGAGCAAGTCAGTGTAACTCGTATAATAACACCACGATCGTAATGGGATCGTCTTATCTTAACACCAAAACCACAAGAATCGGCATAGGCAATATAAAAAAATTGGCTTCTTCGCAAGAAGGAAAAAATATCTTCTCCTGAGGAATGTTTAATGGTTGCTCCTCTTGGGAAGACATATGTACAATTTCCATTGGAGTACAGAGAAGATGATACGAAAAGAGAAAGAAAGAAGAAAAAAGATACGAAAGAGAAGGGAAGACGGAAGGTTGAGAAAAAATGCCAAAAGGAAGACGAAAGGAAGATGTAATGCTCTCTGCTGGGATAGAGCGCCAAAAGGAATGATTTGAGTGACATTTAATGAGAAACATTAAATGAGATGCCAATTAAAAGAGCGTCAAAAAAGGGAAATAAAAAAACAAAAATGGGCGTGATGAGCTGCTGGACTACTCCATGTCAGCAGCGTCCTACTAGGGCGTACGTAACAGAGGCCATAAATCATTTTCCTTTCAAAAATCAGAGGATGTTCTTTTGGATACGAAGAGTTTGAAATGTTGCAAAGGATAAAATTTGAAGGAAAACGTAAATTTAAGTTATGAGACAATCTAAAACAATAAACCAGTGACAACTAGCTAGTTTAGTTGAAATTGTTGTCAAGTGTTGAGACAATCCAAGATTTTAAATTAAAGTTAAAAAGTCAATACTTTTATGATTAATAGAGAAGATTGGTGTTAATCACCAAAAATTGTATTAGTATTTTTCTTTATATTTCGAATTACAACATAACTCAAAACCATAACCCGTAGACGTCATTTCACAGCCAGCTACTAACCATAGTTCCCTAAACCACAATTGTCCCCAAGTTCACAAACCCATTAGCCCAACGAGATCCACGGTTTCTTCTACTGAATTTGACCTATGGTATAACTGTGGGATCCTAATCCTAATTGAGCTTTAATGATGTTTAGGTGGTGTTTAGGAGGAGATGGGTTTGGACGGCTGAGATTGAGTGGAGTGGATGGATGGTTGAGATTAGAGGATTGGAAGATATTTAGGTGAGCTCTCTCTCTCTCTCTCTCACGTCTCCCTAACTTCTCTCTCTCACTCTCTCTCTCTCTCTCTGTTGTACTCCGGCGTGGAGGTGTCGAGCTCGGGCGTGGCGGAGGCGTGCATTGGGTTTAGGTTGCTCCTGGAGGTGAGTCGTTGGTTTCTTAATCCTTCCCGCTCTTATTGGTTCTCTCCCTCCCTCGACCTAACTTGTGTTCTGTGGTCGTGGTTGGTTGGTGGAGGTTGACGGAGGTGGAGTCGTGTCTGTGGAGAATTGACGAGTTGTGATCGTTGACCGGGTGAGTCGTTCGTCGGTGGATCGTGATTTTGGGAAGAAGAGCTCGTGGAAGCGATGTCGTGGTTCTTCGAAGGTTTCTTCAAACCTTCACGGTATGTAAACTTGCTCACTTTAGTATTGTAAGTATTTGTAAGTCGACGGTAGGCCTTCCGGCTCGTCGCAAGTAAACATGCAGCAGATTTTACTGCCTGATCGGTCGACCGGTTCGTGCAAACAGTCGACCGTTCTTAATGAGATTTCGGGTTTTGCCTCACACCGGTCGAACGCTGCCATTTGGGTGGTCGGCCATTTGGTTTTGGTCGAACAGGTCCCCTTTGCCGTTCGACCGTGTGCACTTTTTTAGGTCGGTTGGGGCATTGACCATCTAAACGGTCGACCGCCTGTGTGACTTTGTCCGATCAGTGACTTAAGTTGGATTGGTGGTTGGTTCGATGGAAGGTGGTTCGGTCGACCGGACTTGATGTTGAGCATGAGGGAATTCCCTGGTGGAATTCGGTCGACCGAGAGTGCTCGGGGACTCGACTGGATTCGTTGGTGAGAGTTGGGGGAATTCCCTGGTGCAATTTGGTTGACCGAGAGTGCTCGGGGGTTCGACCGGATTTGTTGTTGTGCATGAGGGATTTTTCTCTGGTGCCTTTCGATCGAACGGGGCCCTTTTGCCGTTCGACCGATTGGTCGTTTTGTTCGTTGAACCTGGGAGACGACTTCTAAACGGTCGACCGGTCCTTGACTTTGGTTCGACCAAATGATTGTGGTTGGTGGGAATTGTTCGACAGATGGAGTGTTGGTCGAGGCAATTGCTCTGTGTTTGTGAGATTCGGTCGACCGGGACTTTTGGTTCGGTCGACCGTTTGTGTCTAGTTTTGCACGTTGGAGGTGTAGTTGTTGTGGTCGTCCGCGTGGGGCGAGTTGTGGTGCCGATGTTCTTCCGGCAAGTGTGCTAGTGAGCACGAGTGTTGCGGTGGTTGGGTGAAAAAGTCCTGGAGCCCCGTAACTGTGTGAGAGCTGTGGTTGGGTGAAAAAGCCCTGAAGCCCAGCTTGGAAATGTGTGTGTTGCAGTGGTTGGGTGAAAAAGCCTTGGAGCCCCGTAACTGTGTGAGAGCTGCAGTTGGGTGAAACAGCCCTGGAGCCAAGCTAGTCTGTGCGGGTTGGGTGAAAAAGCCTTGGAGCTTTGTAGTGCGTTCAAGTTGGGTGAAAGAGCCCTGGAGCCTGAGTATGGACCGCGTGTTAAGGGTTGGGTGAAAAAGCCCTGAGTCCTTGGACGTTTGGGTTGGGTGAAAAAGCTCTGAAGCACTTGGTCGTGTCGTGGTAGTTGCGGTTGGGTGAAAAAGCCCTGGAGCCCTGCTTGGCGACGAGTGTGTTGTGGTGGTTGGGTGAAAAAGCTCTGGAGCCCAACCTGGATGTGGTGTTTTTCTTGTTTGTAGAACTACATGCTAGGGTATTTCAATTCATGCATTGTATAGTTTGGCATACGGGGTTTCCTTCTTGAAACTCAGGCATTGTTGTATGTTTGCTTTTCAGACCGTGATCGGCGATAGGGGGTGGTGACCGAGGAGAGGAGCGCTGCTACCTGATCATGCTTTCTCTCGTTTGAGGTCGGAGTGATTACTTGTATCTATTGTTTAGCCTTTTGAAATGTAATCACACTTTTGAAATACTCGAATATATTATATATATATATTGTGCACATGTTTCCTTTTATTGTGTAATATCCTCTGTTGATTGTGTATTATTAAAATTTTAAATTCTTCCGTTGTTTTAGGATGTTACAATAACAGTAGCCAGTAGTAGGTGGGCCAACATTTTGATTGGGAATGTAACAATTAAGAGTTGCTTTAGTTATGACATGTGCAAACAATTCTTCCCGTAGAAAAACACTACCCAACTTGGAACGTAGACCCGGGTACCAGCCTGGGTTTGCAGACTCGGAAGGCTTAACGAGCCGGGTAGGGCCGGGTTTGGTTTCAGTCGGGTTTGGATCCATGTCGGTCGGGTTTGTGGGTCTATTTTTTGTACCAGAGATATTTAGATAAAATTAACTTATAAACATTCAATTAAAAACACTATCAAATTAAGATTTCAACAAAATAATGAGTTCATCGACGTCATTGCCTCACCGACTACCCGTCTACCCATCCAAACCGATAGTGAAATTTTATTAAGTACAATAAGTTTACAAATTACATAAAAAAATCTAATGTACTAAGTATTATAATTGCAAATTACAATTATAGATAGTTTATTTGTCTTCATCGCTACTCTGGTTAATCTGCATGTTCTCCATTCTATTTACCGCACCCAATCAATCCTTCAAGCAAACTCTTGGCTCGAGTGATCTGTTGGACGTGTTGTGCCTCTTGTTGGTTAATACCAGTTTACCCGTGCTAAATTCAGACTCATATGCCACAGTTGACACCAAAGGTGTTAGTAATTTTTTAAAGAAAATATTGGAAATCTAGCATAGTTACATTTCCAACACTCTAAAACATCAAAAGATTTACAGTCTGTAGGAGTTAAATACATTTCACTACTTAAATATCCAGTTAATTCGTTATGTATTTCACTTTGTACTAATCTTAATTTTTCTGTTTTAACCAATTCCATTGAGAGTTATCATCATCTTCATCTTGATTCACAAGTATGTGGTGTTGGGATGATGATGGACTAGCAATGTTTGAATTCATTTGATTAACATTACGTAATCGTTCATATAAATTAAAATATCTATTAAGGTGTACTTTAATTTCTTTTAAGTAATCTTCACAACCTTCATAATTCATGTTTTCACAAATAGTTTCTAAGTAAATTTTTGAACCGGTCATTTTAAATCTAGGATCCATAACAAAAGTTAAACAAAAATTTAATGGTGGAGGTTTCCAATATTTATTAAACTTGGCATTACATTTATAATTTCAACAAAACTACCATCACTCCTATATTTTCTAAGTACTTTAGTAATTAGAAGGAATTCAGATATAAAGAAGGTAGCAGTTGTGTAATATGTTCCACTTAATTCAACATTTATGTTTCAAAAAATGTTACTTAATTATAAAATTACTTAATGTCTTAGTGAAATTGAAAAAAATGTTTCAAAAAATCTAACATAAGTCTACAATTATCCCAATCTAGATTACTTAAAAAGTTTTCATTTTATTTTTCATTATAATAAGCTGAAATTAAAGAACTACAAGGATAACAACATTTGAAGATTTCATAAGTAGAGTTGCATCTATCAGAGACATCTAATTTAAATTTTCTAGGTTTAACATCATTACTAGAGCACAATTGTCCAAATTCTTGATATATATATGTATTATTACTACCTATTTAGGCAATAGTATCTCTAACATTTTGTAAATAATGTTTAATTATTTGAAGTCCATTTTGTACGACTAAATTTAAATAATGACAAACACATCTAATATAAAAAATAATACTATCTAAGGGCGGATTACATAATTTTATAAGTAATTCTATTGATGTAGTGTTATTAATAGCATTGTTAAAAGTAATTGCACAAATTTTATTTGTTATTGAATAAGTATGCAATACATCTCCTATCTGGTTATATACAATCATAGTAGTGTGCATGTGGGTGCAAAATTGGAGCTAAAGAAATAATATTTTTTATGTAAAATCCATGAATTATCTAAAAATGAGCAGTTATGCAACAATATGGGAAACCAGTAGGACTACTCCAAACATCACTTGTTAATGCTATCTTATAAGTCATTGATGAAATATATTAATCAAGTACATTTTTCCCTTATCAAATTGTGTATTTGCAGCAACCCCAAGTGTGTGTCAGAAAATGGTTGAATTTGTGGGTTATGGTTACTAAATGCATTTCTAAGGTTTGAAGATTCACATTGTCTAAACGGTAATTGATCTCTAATTATATAATCAACAATTACATCTCTACCTTTAATTGTATCGTATTTCATAGTTTTTAAATCTCTACTACTACAGTTTAAAATTGATTGGTGTGAACTAGATGCTCCAACATTCCTAAGCAGTTCACTTGCATGTCTTGATAGATGATCAATTCCTTGACGACCAGCTGTAGTAAGTTCAACATCACATATTTTACATATGGCCATATCTTTCCTATATTTTATCTTGTGATAAATCAAAATCATCCCAAATGGAATTAGTTCTTTTCTAGTACTTTTGCCTTTAGATTTTCAAGTTAATGAACTAACAAGGGGATTAAGATCCCCCTCAGGTGATGAATTAATCAATGGTTCAGATGCCATTGAAATTAAAAAGTATGCAAACAAAAATCTAAATTTCTAAACAATGACAAAGTCATGATAATTAACTATATTAGATTTAACTGAAAAAAAACTAAAAGAGTAAAGAAATGCAAATGAGATTGTGAGAAGCAGAGAAGAAGTGTTGACGTGTCGCGAAATCAGACGAATCGGCAGTAGCTTTAGGCTTTTCCAAACTCGATCCACTTCCAACAAAATGAGAACACTTAGTGAAAGATTAAGCGAGTAAGTAAGAAAATTGGAAGAGAAGAAGAACCACAGTCAGCCTAAGGTTGTTTGAGCCGTGTTTGCTAGATTAGGCTTCTACCCTCACCATTACCCATGCTAGCTTTAGGGATTCTTCCCTTCTCTTCTGAGTTTTCTCCTCATACCTATTTTGCGTTATAGTATCCTCCTCTGATTACACCCTCTATTTGTGTGTGGTTGTTGAGTCAAGTCGAGTGATTGAACGTTTTATAATAACCGCAAGTGCACGGCCACGTTGAAGCAGTCACAAATATGGGTCGATCCACAGGGAGGTGTGTCGACTTTAGTTTGTTCGAAGGCGAGTGGGAAAGAAAGGAGAGAAAAGAGTTATGATCAAACTACACTAAAATGCAAAAGGAAATGGAAAATTCAGCAATAAAACTAAACCACATAGGGTGTAGAGAAAGAATGTGAATACAAAGATATGTGTATGTGTGTGTGTGTGTGTTCAATTATGCTCATTACCACATGTAGTGCATGAAAATCATAAAAGTAAATCCAACTTTGCCTCCACATGAAATAAGATAACACAATATCATTAAAACATACAAGACAATAACTGGAATGAAGCTAAATGAACTCATGTATAAAGACCAAACCTCACTATGCCTCCACATGAAATAAGATTTACACAATCATTAAAACATATAAGACATTAACCAAGGTAAAGGCAATAAGAGTACATGCAACTACAAGTCATGTTTCCTTTATAAATTCCATCGATATCCTCACCTCATCATTCCCCATAAAATAGGTTCACTAATCTAAGCATATGCTAAGCTTCATTCAAGAGCATTAGCATATCAAAGGCAAAAGTGAAATCCCATTAGATGGTTATGGAAATCATGTAAGGTTCAAAGGATTAAGATAACACACACCTAATACATCATATAATCACATCACATATTTCGTCACCCCCAAATGGGGATGGAACTACTCACAAATCAGTACACTACAACCTACATTAACAAAATGAAATATTCTACTGAAAGAAAATTAAACTAAGCAAGCAAGAAATATTAAAGAAGCTAAATGAAAGGAAATTAAACTAAAGAAGCATCAAAGAATTAAAAGACAAGACAATATTAAAAGAAACTAAGAAAAAATATTTTATTAACATGACTCACACTGCAAGTGACATTCTTGTCCACCTTGACTTTTTTCTTCAAGACTTTTACTCTAAGTAGAGAGAATGTCACCAAGCAATGAGTCAATACAAAGGAGAAGGAAGAGTTCTATTTATAGTGCTAGAAAAAGGTAATCGGGGACAATCCCCCGATATGGGACTAAACACATACTATAAATGGACATACAACAACATATCACACGACCTGACTCAACCATGGAACATTTGGACCAATTTGGACCGCCAATTGATGGTTTGGGACAGCCAATTGGCGGTCCAGATTGCTTTGATCGAGTCTGGATTTTGGTGGTTTGTTTCTGGCTTGATTTCTTGATGTTTGATGAACCCGATTTGGTTGTTGATGTTTTGGCCCAAATCTAATTGCCAAAATACTCCTCATAATGGTGTGGAGCTTCTTGATTTCCTCATTAGTCCTTTTGGCTTTACATTCGGGTCCTTCTCTCTTGCATCTTAGTCCATAAGTCTTGCAACTTAGTTCATTTTCTTGCTTTTAAGTCCTTTTAGAGACTCTCCTTCTCAAACCTATTTATTCTAGAAACTTAAACATAAAACTCGTTACGTAGCAATACTTAGGCTAAGAATGAAGGATATAATGCATAAATATGTGCATGATATGATGTCAATCAACGATGCCGATCAGGCCATGACGGTCGCAACCAGATCACTCTCCTAATGCGTCTGGGATCCTTACGGCCAATGTCTACTTGATTTTAAAATTAGGCTCTTCATTAGTGTGTTTTTTGGGGAGAAGGAAAGTGTGATGATATCCCCCACCTTATCTTATATGGGACAACCCCTCCTTAGTAGCGTTTTGGAGTCCTAATCTAGCAATCAACTCTCCAAACAAACGCTCAACTCACACTTGTTGCAATGCAATTCCTACTAACTAATGCATGGTCATACCAAATGCATGAATGAGTGTAGAAGATACGTACCTCGCGTCAGCGCTCAACAACTGAAAGAAAAGCTAAAACAAAAGACAAACTACGTGCCTAAGTCAAGTACATGATGCATGACCTAAACAAGCAAGAACGCTTAATCTTTTGCTTTGGATTTTAGGGTCCAAGTTGCTTAAAAGGGGATTGATTATTGATGCAGGAGCAAACTATAACTCAAAAACATGTCAAATTGAGTCCCAGACCTATATCAAATGTATCAACAATCCAGAGAAAGAAAGAGGGAATTAGAGCATACCAGACCGCCAGTTGGCAGTTTCAGGCCGCTGATTGGCGGTCTGTGTAGCTTTGTTTGCCTCCAAATTTTTTTGTTGCCTTCCCTTTATGCTTAGAGCCCCCTGCAACAAATAGAAACTACAAAATAGAAATTAAATCTACTCAAATTGTCCAATCCAGAGTCTGGACTGACACCTCCCCGACAACGGCGCCAAAAACTTGTTTGAACGTTTTATTAATTACCGTCAGTGCACAGCCGCGATGAAGTGGTGGCAAGTACGAGTCGATCCGCAGGGAGGTGAGTAGCCTCTGGTTTGTTAGAAATCAAGTGGCTAATAAAGGGAGAAAAGATGTGATTATGCTAAAGCTAACGACACTAAACTAGTAAGTAAAAAATGAAAGAAAGCAACGAAAGATTGAGAATCAAGAAAAGAAACCCCTAAGGGGTGGAGTGTGTGCACATATGAAGTTAAATAAGTGATGAATTATGCATGTAAGCATGTATGTGTGTGTGTCGTGTGTGTGTCTTCATGCATAAGAAGTGACTAAAGATGTGACAAAACCTATCAATCCATTCACACAACGTATCCACAATTACTACTTGATTAACATAAGATTAGGCTCAGCATGAGAAGTATTTAAAGATATGGAAAGACTCATCAAAAACCATAAACTCATGTGAAGAACAAAGGTAAGCATGGGAGGTGTCTAAATGTTATGGCAAAACCCATCAAAACAAAGATTCTTCAATCAACCAAGCAAGCAAACACATAACTAACATGTAGCATATTCAACAGGAAATTTAAGTCAATAAACATGAGAAAACTAGGCATGGGAAGTGTCTAAATCTTGTGGAAAATCCATTAAAATTCTCCAACATGTAGATGATTAATATACCCCCAATGAACATAAAAAACATGCAAGTCTACACAATCAAAAATTCATCAAACATCCAAACTTCACAATATGTATGAACATCATCTCCACCCCCAAAGGGAATGGATCTACTCACTACACATTATGCGAGAAATTAAACTAAAGAAGAAAGAAGACATCTAACTAGTTTAGCCAAAGATCAAAGAAACAAGTCTAGTCTAAGCATGCATAAAAAAGACAACATGAGAACAAAACAATGAAAAATTATTTTATTAAATGACTCACATTACTAGTAGCATTTTTCTCCACCTTGAGTTTTTGCTCCAAGGCTTACTCCAAGTAGAGAGAATGTCACCAAGCAAATGGGTGAAGACAAATGGAGGAGGAGTTCTATTTATAGTCATAGAAAAAGGCAATCGGGGATAATCCCTGATATGGGACTAAAACACTACTAAAAATACATAAAACACTCTAATACATGACCCGACTAAACCGCATCGGATCCGGAGCAACCCAAACCACCAATCAGCGGTCTTGGACCACCAATTGGCAGTCTATAAGCTTTGGATCGGGTCCGGTGTTTGGGTGTGGTTGTCTGGCTCGATTTCTTCATGTTTGATGCACCTTAAACGGTTGTGTAGGTTGCGACCCAAATCAAATTTCCAAAATACTCCTCATGATGGTGTGGAGTTCCTTCAATTGCTCAATGGCCCCTTTGGTTTTACATTCGGGTTCCTCTCTTGTGCATCTTAGTCCATAAGTCTTGCAATTTAGTCTTTTTTCTTGTTTTTAGTTCCTTTTATGCATTTTCTCCTCAATCCTGTTTATTCCTGAAACTTAAACATAAAACTCGTTACATAGCATTGTTTAGGTTCAAGATAATGGATATAAGACACAAATGAATGCATGAAATGAAAGTCAACCCTGCAAAAGTAAGGTGCTCGACATCATTTCATGAGTGATTGAACGTTTACATCATAACTCCCTGTGGTTCTTTCGCATTGTAGTGTAGTTTAGATCATAACTCTTTTCTCTCCTTTCTTTCCCACTCGCCTACGACCAAACTAAAGTCCTCACACCTCCCTATGGATTGACCCGTATTTGTCACCGCTTCAACACGATCGTGCACTTGCAGTTATTTTATAACTGATTCAATCAGTCACCCACTCTGTCGATAGTAGGAGAGACAAGATCTCCGGATCTTGTCTCACTTGCTGGGCTTTGTGGTTCTCGTCGTAGGGAGGTGAGGCGTGTTAAGGCCGCGTGACCTCGCAGTTAGGTGTCATCTAGCTGTAAGGACCTATAGCGACCTTAGGTTGTTTGAGCCTTGTTTGCTTGTGTGCTTTTACCTGTACCCACCCACCGTAGCATAAGGACTTCTTCTCTTCTCTCTTGAGTCATTCTCTCTTCTGTGTCCTCCCATTTTCTCCTCTACGCACATTCTATTTTAGTTGTCAAAAAAAAGGTTTGTGTGTGTGCACCTTTGTCCATGCTTTTGTGGGCACGAGACAAGAGTGACCGTTTGACGACGTGTGTCGTCAATCCTGCCTCAGTATTCGACTTCTCGACGCTTTCATCTTCTCGTGTCGCACATGGTCCAGGTTCCATGGCTGCTCAATACCGCGAGGAGGAGCAGTTACTGGACCCACCTGTCCCACTTGTCTCACCCGAGCCGTACTGATCTATCATTGTGCATCGTATTTGCAGAGGCGAATGGCAACCACTTTGAGGTTCAACCTCAGTTTATATCCATGCTCCCTCACTTCACTGGGAAGGGTGACCCATATATCTTTCTCAGAGAATTTGAGGAGGTCTGTGCTATGTTCAAGCTGCAACAACTTAGCACAAACTCCATCAATCTTAGGCTTGTCCCCTTTGCACTGAAGGATGATGTCAAGAATTGGTTGTGTAGCAATCAGGTGAACGCCTTTAGGACATGGGATGAGTTTCAATCTGCATTCCCCAATAAGTAATTTCCAAATCATCGGACTCAAAAACTGAGGAACGAAATCAAATCGTTTTATCAACATGAGACCGAATCATTCCATGCATACTTAGAGAGGTTCAAGGAGCTACTATCATCATGCCCTCACCATGGCATCGAGTTGTAGCGTCTGTGTTAGATTGTTTACGAGGGTTTTCATATCCCATCCCGAACGCTTCTTGAGTCCATGTATCAATGAAAGTTCGTAGGAAAGTATGAAAGAGAGGCATGGGCTTTCCTAGAAGACATTGCTGAGAAAACTATGCAGTGTAAGAGTGTGAGGGAACCACCAACATCATCTAACATAGGATCCAGGATCGCAAACTCGACTAGATCGGGTGCCGCATTTGCTGTTGATACCACTACGGCCACCGAGGCACGAATGGCGGCCTTAATGCGTCGTATGGATTCGATTGAGCTCCAAAACCAACATGGTGCGTCTCATGTGTCTGCATCTGGTCTAGTCCCTTGTCATTCATGTGGTAGGATAGGTCATGTAGGAGGCAAGTGTGCGATCATTCCTCCTGAGATGGAACATGTCAATGTCATCTATGATAGAGCCAGGAATGACCCATACTCATCATCATATCAAACTGGATGGAGGAACCACCCTAACTTTTCATGGAACCAAAACAATGCCCCGGGCGGTCCTTCAAACTTCTCTCGACCACCTAACCAACCACATCAACCTCCCATGCATGCACCATCTTATCAGCCACCCCAAACTCAAATCACCAATCAATCGGGTTTCCCAAATTCCAACAATATGGAAACCCAATTCAATTCACTTGGGACCTTGACTCGTGGACTCGAGAACTCAATAAAAAAAATTATGTCATCCACAAGTCAAGTTCTCACTTCAAATCAGCAAACCATCAAATCTCTAGAGCTTCAGATGGGGCAATTTGCTCAGTCTGTACATGAAAGAGAGAGAGGGACTCTGCCAAACCAACCAGAGGCTAACCCCCGCATGTACCAGCAACAACACATGCAAAATGAGAGCTTGGTACCTCGAGGGCGGAAAATGAACCATGTGGAGGAACATGTTCACCATATCAATGTCATTGTAACCTTAAGGAATGGAAAGCAGGTTGACAATTACATTTCCTTTCCACCACCACCATCTATGCATCCCCTCAGTGGGAATGATGGTGAAGAAGAGGCTGAGGGTAAGGGTAATACACCAACGTCTCCTTCTCAGGCACCGCAGAAAACCTACCTGCCAAAAGCTCCCTATCTTAGTAGGCTAACCAAAAAGTAGAGTGACACAATGGATAAAATATTAGAGGTCTTTAAGAAAGTGAAGATTAACATCCCCTTGTTGGATGTCATCCAACAAATGGTCAATATGCTAAACTGTTAACAGATTTCTGCACAACCAAGAGGAAAACCAATGTTCCTAAGAAAGCATTCTTAGCTGCAAGTGTAAGTTCACTTTTGTCCAATCCCACATACACAAAGTACAAGGACCCTGGGTGTCCTACTATTCAGTGTACGATTTGGGACACTAGCATGAGTAATGTATTTCTTGATTTAGGATCAGCGGTCAACCCTCTCCCATTTTATGTTTATCAACAAATTAACTTGGGAGAATTGAAATCAACTAAGATCACCCTCCAATTGGCAGATATATCCATTCATGTCCCAAAGGGGATTATTGAGGACGTGCTCATTAAAGTTGGAGATTTTATATTTCCAGAAGATTTTGTCGTCCTCGATACCAACGTTGTTGCGAACACCAACTCTCAAATACCTTTGATTTTGGGTAGACCATTTCTGGCAACCTCTAACGCCTTAATTAATTTTAGAAATGGTCTCATGAAGCTCTTATTCCGTAACATGAGTGACGAGTTTCATGTGTTCAACTCTGGTAGGCAACAGAAACCCTTGGACTAACCTTTAAATCTCAACCTCATCCGCCAAGTAGAGAAAGCACCACAAAATCAACAAACACCCCTAACACCAATGCAACCCGTTGAGAATGTTTGTGGACCCAGTGAAACCTCATTGCCTATCTTTGCAATGCAACAGAGTGAGCTGGCATTAAACATGAATATACAAAGGGAGTGTTTGTTGGATGATTTAGTTGAGACTATACAGAGTGAGCTGACGAAGAAGTCAAAAAGATTCACTTCGTCCAAAGTAAGGGAGAGTCTTGTATATACAAGAAGGTTAGTGGGAGCCACATAGTGTTCTTGATCTTATATGTCGATGACATACTCCTCATGGGAAATTGTATACCTTTCCTTGAGCAAACAAGAAGTTCATTGAAATCTACATTTTTTATGAAAGATATGGGTGAGGCTCAATACATCTTGGGAATCAAGATATATAGAGATAGATCTCGTAGACACATTGGCCTAAGTCAACGTACATACATTGACAAGGTCTTGGAAAGATTCAGCATGAACAACTCCAAAAAGGGCAATGTGTCAATGAGTATGAGTGTGCAACTCAAGAAATCTCAACGTGCTGAATCACGTAACGACTTGGAGTACATGAAAGATATCAATTATGCTTCGGCAATATGATCGATCATGTACGCGATGACTTGCACAAGACCCAATGTCTCGTATGCTCTAAGCGTGACAAGTCGTCAACGCAGGTCCTGAGCATTGGATTGCGGTCAAGAATATTTTGAGGTACCTTAACCGGACCAAAGATAAGTTTCTTATTTATGGAGGACAAAGAGTTAATAGCCAAGGGCTATTCCGATGCGAGTTTCATGAGTGATACCGACGATAGGAGGTCGCAATAATGATATGTCATCATTCTGGAAGGTGGAGCCATGACTCAACCATCGACGAAGGCAAAATAAATTTAATATGGGTGGACACAAACAGAAACACAGCTGATCCATTCAACAAACCCTCATACCAAGCCAAAAGGCGAAATGCATTTCGAGTCCATGGGTCTGAGGAACCATGTGGATTAGCTTCATGAGTGATTAGAGAGGGTTACCCTAGTTATTATTGTTTTATACATTGAGAATATATGTAAAAGAAAACTTTGATAACAAGTAGGAGATTGAAAGGAATGTGTTCTAAAAGTTTTACTTTTATATGTCAATTATTATGAATTGGATGTGCAAACATTTTGTTCCTTGATTATGGTATTCGTCTTTTGGAAGTGTTAAGGAAGAGGTGTTTGGTCCTTAACCGTAGAGCTCTAAAAGATAATGATTTACATAAATCAAAAGTTATTCACAATCATGGTAATTAACATGGAACATTAATCACCGAGATAAGATTGTCGTGTTGGTCATCGATTGTTGTAGCTCTACAAATAATTGACGACATGAGTATATAAAAGAGGAAAAGATTACTTTTATATATTGAATAGACCTAACAAGTAAAACATTATGGAATTGTGTTTCGTGTCATTAATGTTTTACTGTGTCTTGGATCCTAAGATATGAGACTTATATCTTTTCACTCAAGAAGTTACCCTAGTTATTATTGTTTTATACATTGAGAATATATATTTGATTATTGTCAAAAGTTATCAATGAGTATAGTGATAAAGACATTAGTTGGTTGAACATGACTTGTGCTGGAAAAGATAGCTAGTCAAACGATTATCGTTGCCCCTCTTAATTGAGTGATGATATTAGTGGGCCCTTTGATAAAGCAAAATTATAATGTGCACAATGTAACTTGAATTAAGTTACATACTTGTAATTAGCCCCTTGATATGGTTACCCTAGTTATTATTGTTTTATACAATGAGAATATATATTTGATTATTGTCAAAAGTTATCAATGAGTATAGTGATAAAGGCATTAGTTGCTTGAACATGACTTGTGCTGGAAAAGATAGCTAGTCAAACGATTATCGTTGTCCCTTGATAAAGCAAAATTATAATGTGCACAATGTAACTTGAATTAAGTTACATACTTGTAATTAGCTTAGAGAGATCAAGAAATGAATATAATACAAAGGTGACACATTTCTACTTTGTATATATTCTTAATATCATGAGGCAAGGTGATTACATCACTAAATGGATCGTGTTTTGGTTCGAGTGGAACAAAGACATCTATGATAATTGGGTGACTATAATGTGTAGATAGATACTGCTTATAGTTTGAGATATTAAGTGTTTAATATCACTGTCAATTTGGCTTAGATCCTCCTATAGGTCACACCACGAAACTGGGAAACAAGAGGTTTGATTTTAAGTTCATATGATGTGTCGAGTTTAATGTGAAAATAGGACACATGTGGTGAATGAATAAAGTCAATATGTCATGAGAATTGACATAATTAGAATCATAATAAATTCATATGAGGTATATATATTATGGGGTGTAATAATTTAATATTACATAGGATAATATATTACATAATATGTGAATTTGCTAAAAACCCCAAAAGAACAAATTTTGTTGGAAATAAATCCAAAATTTGACAAAGGAAAAATCGGGGTCAAACACAGTGAACTGTTCATGGTTCGGTCGACCAGGGTATCTTCGAATCGGTCAATTGTCTGGTTTACCAAAATTGTCTGGAGTGCCTAGACAATTGGGTTCGGTCAACCGAGCGTGAACGGTCAACCGAGAGAAAATATCTTGGGATATTTTTGGTAGACCGAATGTGACACGGTTGTCCGATGAATGTTCGCTACGAGAAATTTTGGTGGGTCAACGGTCAGCCGGAGCAAGACGCTGATCGTCTGAATTTTTCCAGAGAATTTTTCTCATGCATATTCGGTCGACCGTCTAGCTTACTGTCCACCGAATATGTGTTAAAACTGAATGGTTCGGTTAACCAAGAAGAATTCTCGGTCAACCGAAAAGCACAATTTTTGCCTGAATTATTAAGAGAATAATTAGATCATGGGTTGGATTAATTCCGTATTTAATTAAATCTTTTTTTAGGATGATTATGTGGCAATTTGAGATTAATTTTAGGAGAGAATAAGCAAGAGATCATGACTAAAGAATAGTTCTTGATAAGGATGTTTTGGGAGCCTATAAAAGAACTCATCATCCTACTTGTTTATGTTAATGCAAAAATTCTTTCTCTCATTAATCTCTCCCTTAATCACCACGAAAATCTCTTAATAGTTTTATGTTTTGGAGATAGAAATCTCAGGATCTTAAAGAGGGGTTATTAGCTAGATTCTAAGTCTAATTAGAGATTGATTGGCTAGCTCATTTCTTTCTAATCTTGTTTAGAGTTTGGTGAACACTTGGAGGCGAATCGACGGGCGATTCAACGAGCAACGGAACTCCGGATCTTCTGAAAGGTTTTAGAGAACCTTTGGGTAAAATCCTCTATCCTGTGTTTATTTTAATATGTGTAGGAATGCATGATATTAGAATAAACAAATGCATGTACGTAAAATCAATGAAAATATGAAATCGATCTTGTATGTTTATATTAAAATTTTATAAAATATATACATACATAAGGGACACGAAATCCTACACTAAATGCAACCGTGATTCCTACAAACCTGAGTTAAGATGTTTTGTTTTTCGTATGCTTTTCCTTTATTTCATATTTTCTCTTTCTTTTTTTTTTGTTTGGGACTACCAAAGTGTAAATATGGGGGTATTTGATTAGTAGCATATCATACATTACATAAATGTTATATATCCTTTATTTTACCCCAATTTTATGCTACTCGAGTGGTTGTTTGAAGTGTTTCAAGTTTTAGGCAATAAAGAAGAGAAATGAAGAGAAAATGACTTAAATGCAAGAAAAATTGACTGATTTGGAATGTTTTTGGACATGTTTATAATGCCAAAGGACTGGACTGAAAGTCAGGAAGGACCCAAGTGAAAACTCAGAGGGATCAAAGTGTAAAGAAGGATATTGTGTCACAAAAGTCCATAATCTCCCAAACCTGACGAGTAAATCAACAATTAAAATCAAACGAGCTCGAACCAACGGCTCCGGGTGCACCACACGTGCTAAAATGATACATTTAAGCTACTGGTGAAATTAGAGGTTTATCCGACCCAAATGATCCACCACTGGAGGATTAAAATCCTCCACTAACGGTACTGGTTGGTCAGTTCGACCCCAGATTTCTCTGGTGGGTCGTGTTGTCGAGTCAGAGCAATATGCAACATCCATATTTGATTTACAGTCGTCTGATCGCGCCTAGATTCATCCAAACTCTCTAATCTTCTATAAATACACTTGTAATCCTTCCCTTCTTCTTCCTTCCTTCTTCCCTCATTAGGTTAGGTTTTATTTTGTGCTTAGTAGTGTAGTGGAGGAGAAGAGGTAAGCAACCTTGTAATCTTTTATTCATTAATCAAAGTTGTTGTTTACTTTTTCTTTAATCTAGTCTTCTTTACTTGTTATGTGTTGTTTTTATGTTGTTGTTTCTTTGGTTAACATGTTGATAAGTGAGTAATCCATCCGTATTGGGGGTGGAGAATGATGTAAAGAGTGAATGTTGTGAAATTAGTGTGTATTTTAATCTTAATCTTGAAGCTTCACGTGATTTCCATAACCATTTTGTTGGGTTCTTCAGTCTTGCCTTTCATGTGTTAATGGTCTTAATTGATGCTTAGCACGTGCTTTGGCTAGTAGTCCCACTTTATGGGGAATGATGAGGTGAGGATAAGGTTGGAGTGGGTAAAGAGACAATGATGGCATGTGGGAGCATGTGCTCTTGTTGGCCTCATCTTAATTAATGTCTTGTATGTTTTAATGATAATGTTAAATCTTAATTCATGCGGAGAGATAGTTGGGTTTTGGTCATCATGGATTCCATATTATGCATGTCATGAGTACTAAATCGTATACACACACAACTTACAAATCTACACATTTGCATCCATTCTCCACCTCCTACGTGACTCTTTTTTATTAGTTTTTTTATTCACGTCGCATTCGTCGCGTAGCTTAGATACCCTCAATCTCCCCCCCCCCCCCCCCACCACCACCACTCGAGTATGGTGGGAACATCAACACACAACTCTTCGTGGTACGACCCGTACTTGTCGCGTCTTCACCGACGTCATGCGCTTATGGTATTGAACTGATAAAATATCAATCACACACTTAAAAGCGTCTTCATTTTACTAATCGTGTTGCTTCCTGACATGTGAAACAACTAACACTCCAACCTCACACAAATCTTTTAATCTACTATTAAGATAACAACTATATAGTGGCAATACGGATTACCGTGTCGTGCCCATGTCAAACTCATTTATAACCCGACCCAATTTACACAAACCCAGACTCGACCCAGTTATTATATGGGTTGAAAAGGAAAATCCAAACCCGACCCATATAAAATTCGATCAACCAGACCCGACCCATCTAACATGTTTATTAAATGGTCGTGTACGAGATTATTCTTACTCATATAACTATTATGTATGACAAAAATTAGGAACAATTGTCATTCGATTTGGAGAGGATTAAGAAAACTACCATAAATAGTTATGTAATTGGTTGTTCATTGCTAATTAAAATATTTTGATGTAAAAAGATAAAAAATATATAGATTATTACTAATTTTGTAACTTTATATAATATTAAATACACATACATAACTCATTAAGATCTATAAATGGGTTGGATGATTGACATCATATCATGCATATATTCCTATCATATATCCTCTATTTTGAATCTAAGCAATGTTATGTAATGAGTTTTATGTTTAAGTTTCAGTAATAAACATGTTTAATAAGAAGAAGACACAAAAAGGACCAAAACACGAGAAAATGACTGATCGGTTGAGACTTATAGACCTATTAGAAAATTGAGAAACTTCACACCATCATGAGGAGTATTTTGGCAATTAGATTTGGTCCTAGACTCAAACAACCGATTCGAGTACAGCCCACGTAAAGAATTGAAGCAATGAAGAAGGCAACCAAAACGAGGGCAAATCAGGCCAAACGTGACCTCTAATCAGCAGCCATGGACCGCCAATTAGCAGTCCACTATAGCCCAAATTCAACCTTCTTTGGCATGGATGTTTGTTATATCGTTTATGTCCATTTCGAGAAGTTTCATTAGTCCCACATCGGGGGATTGTCTCCGCTTACCTTTTTAATGCCTATAAATAGAACTTTTCTTCCTCCTTTGTATTTACTACATGCTTGGTGGTCAATCCCTCTACTTAGAGTCAAGTCTTGGAGCAAAAACTCAAGTGGAGAGATGTTACTTGTAATGTGAGTCATAAATAAAATAAATCTTTCTTAGTATATGTTGTCTCTTTTATTTCTTGCGTGCTTAGCTTAATTTTATTTTATTAATCTTAGTAGACTTAGTTAGAATGTTTTCTCTTCTTAACATAATTGCTAGTCTAATGAGTAATGAGTAGTTCCATCCCCCTTTGGGGGTGGAGATGATGTTTATACATGTAATAAAGAAATGAAATGGATGTTTTATTGTGAAATGTGTTGATGAATGTGAATGTATGCTTGCTTATTTAGATTAGAACGCTTAACTTGATGGGTTTTGCCACAACTATTAGACATCTCCCATGCTTATTTAGGTTCTTAATAACCAACTTGTGTATGCTAATGTTAATCAACTAGGTTAGTGATTGAATTGATAGGTTTTGCCACAATCATTAGACACTTCCTATGGATGATGAAAATACAACCTACATTTATGCCTATTGAATGCATTTTTCACCATCTTATTACATGTGTGCACTCACTCCACCCCTCAGGGATTTCTCTTCCTGAATTCAACCTTTTCGTTAAGTCTTTAGTTTAGTTTTTGTCAATCTTCAGTTGCTTTCTTTTGCAATTGTTAACTACTAGTTTAGTGTAATTTAGTTTAGTGTAATCAACTTCTCCATCCTTTTATTTTCCACTTGATTTCCGAAGAACTAGAGTCAACACACCTCCCTGTAGATCGACCAGTACTTGCTCATCTTCACCGATGATCGTGCACTTGCGGTTAAACTTAATTTCAATCATTGAACACGGGTTAAATCTGCTAAACCTAAACCTAACTCATTTAATCACCGTCTTAATCATGTCAACGCAATTGTGACCCAAACACATTTATGTCAAACCCAAACCTGCCTTTTTTGTGTTGGGTTCATGTCGGATTATCGTGTTATGACCTAAATTGCCAACCTTAGAGATATAAATAAGAGAATAAATTAATTGTTAGCTTATTAGCCTAAATCCGACCTTATTTTGGTGATGACCTCCTAATCTAACATTTAATCTAACTAAACACGTGATTCAGATGAACAACTAAACTCTAACACACATGCATACATATTATATTGCATATTGTGCATATTGTTATCCTAATATGTGATCAAAAATTCAAAATGATTCAAGACTCATGAAGTAAGATTGAATCAATACTTGTAATCAAAGCCTAAAGAATATATGTAATTTTATTTTTACTCATAGGAATCATATATGAATTTGGGCACTTGTAGGAGTTTGAGTCAAAACCTTAGAAAATCCAGACGTTACGTTCAGATAGGAAACTCCTAATCCCTTAGCCAAAAAAACTCATCTACCAGTGTTTCAAGAATCAAACATCTCCTTACATCTGCAACGTTTGATCTCATGAGTATTATCTAGGAAAAAATTTCAAAATAAATTTTTTTTAAAAACAATTGTCAAAATAAACCTCCATTAAATGTAATTTTCAAACTAGACCTGCTGCCACCACGTTGTGACACGTGGCGGCGGCGGGTTTTGTTTTTTTGTACATAGAGAACTCGGCATCATCAGTGCCGAGTTCATCTTTTGAGAACACGGTACTGGTGATGCCGAGTTCAACTTTGCACAAAAAAACAAAACCCGCCACCGCCACGTGTCACCACGTGGTGGCAGCGGGTCTAGTTTGAAAATTACTTTTAATGGAAGTTTATTTTGACAATTTTTTTTAAAAAAAATTATTTTGAAAACTTTTCCTATTATCTAAAGACATGACTCGGTCTACGAAATCGGACGTCCTACCCTCTTTCTAACGTCAAATTGCTTTGATGCACAAAAGGCCAACTTCTTTGGAATCAGACTCTACATCTCGTTTTGGCATCTAGTGCGCTTGCACATCTTTTTACAATATGACATCATGAGTCCTTTCGGACGTCCCATTCCTTTTATCGTGTTTGGTTCAATAGCCTTGTGTTAATACCAAATATAACCATGGTATTTTCTCAGATTTAAGTTTAACCCCAATGACTAATTGACTATATCTATTTTTGTTGGTCCCTAACATCTTTGTGATCAGGACCTTTCATACGGACTCGAACATCACATTTTTCTAGTGACTACACTACTTTGGATGTTGGAATGTTTGTGACCGTCCCGATATGGGATTCAAAACTAGTCACTATCAGTTAAACTCAATTGAACGTTATCTCCTCTATTAGACTTTGTCTTGTCCCAATCAAAATTTGACTTAATTTTAGTTGACTTAAGGGGATCAGACATTAGATTCGCTATTGGAACGTCCAATTTTGGCCCAATCTAGAACTTACTGCACTCTTATTTCTTAGTTATTTTTGCCCCTAACTTAGGTGTCTGTAAGCCTATAAATAGAACTTTACTCTCCAACTTCAACATACTTCTTGCACACTCTATTTCTCACTACCCTCAAGATCTCACTCTCGCTTGGTAACTTACGAAGCTAATCCAAGATTCACAAGTGCTTAATTTAGAGTTCTCTTTAAGAAATATCAAAGTTGTAAGGTCCAGGTCTTCAAGCTACCTTCTGTGTTGTAGGAGAAGATCGATTTTGCGAGGATGTTCTCGAGCTAAAATTGTAGTAGGAGTTTATCTTGGCCCGTAAATAGTGATCAAATAGTTGACACTCGAGCAAGGCTTAAAGGTTAAGTCCGGCTTGAGGAGAGGACTAGATCTCACGTCGATCGAACCTCTATTCATCCGGTGTCATTGTGGTTTGGAAAATTAGAGACAGTGAGAAGAATGGAAGCAAACATATAAAGATCCCCAACTTTTAGGTTTTCTTTCACTAGCTCTCAAAGTAGTAGATGTGGTACTTTTCCCTTCTCGTTGTTAAGGTACTTTACCTTTGTATTTCAATTTTTTCCGTGTGATCAACTGATGCAGGAGCAGAAGTGAGTTTGCATTCTAAATAAGAGTTCAAAAGGTATGCATTATTTCATAAACTTTAGAGTTTGTGTCATATCTAGTTTGACATCTTAGCCCTTAGTTTTATATTTTACGGTAATTTAAGAGCATGTTTGCGAAAGTTATGTAATTGGGAGACTCCTATATAATGTAGAAGAATGAATGAGAAAAGACAATGTTCATTTGCATTAATTTTTGTGTTTCTCCAACACTCTTCTCTTGGTGGATTTCAATATTTATCTGTTTTGGTGGATTCCAAGACCTCTTGGTGAATTCCAAGAGTTGACCTTCTCTAATTGTGTCCAAGTGGTATCAGAGCCTCTGGTGCAGTACGACAAAGGTGAAATAATGTATGGTGGTGAAGCAACTTTCGGTGGTTGATTCGTTGGACGAACAAAACGATCAACAATCCAACGACGACCAATTCGTGTAGGCCGATGGGAAGATTCTTCAAGTGAATTTGAAGATGACAATGGGCATTGCATAGCCTACCAACAGCGAGGACCTCGCCAGAAGCATCATCCAATGATGATGAGTGACTCAGAAGATGATGATGAGCGACTCAGAAGATGATGAGCGACAAAGCAAACAAATCAAGGAGTCAACTTCATCAAAATCACGTCGACGAACACCAATGGAAGGTAAGACTTTCGTGCTTCTATGGAGATTTGGAGACCGAGCATGTTGTAGAATGGATTTACGAGGCCAAATAGTTCTTGAAGATAGAGGGAGTTCCGGGCGACCAACAAGTACTTCTTGTGACTTCCAAGTTTAGAGGAGGTGTTGCGATGTGGTGGAACGAGCTACAACATCAACGTACACAACAAAGAAAGAGTATGGTTCGAACACTGTCCAAAATGAAGATGTTTCTGGGAATGGAGTTCCTATTCCTCAATCTTGAGCACAAGATGCTTGAGGAAATGACCAAAATAGTCCCAAGTAGACGTGTCATTTTAGTATGCACTCCACAAACTAATGAGCACCAAGTGTTTGGTGTAATGCCCAAACCAATCCTTAGTAGGAGCGTATAACTGCCAAACTACACAAATCCAAGTTGTGCTATATATCATAACCAAAATGCTGAATTCAATTAACTTGGCCTACTTGGTACATGTTTGAGCTTGAAAAGTCAAATGTAAGTACCACCAGACTTCCGCAAAAGTTGTATACTAAGACCTATTCAAAATACAAACGTAAAACGCAATGGGTCAACCTGGTCAACACCGTAAAAAAAAGTTCATATTTTACCAAAACTCAAATTTCAAATACAAAAATTCAAGTTTCCATACATAGACATATCAAAAACACAAAAAACTACACTTACTCAAAGGGGTACAATCCCCAGATAAGCAAAACGATTAGGAGAATCAGTAGGAGAAAATGGGGAGGACTCGGGATCATAGAGGATTTAGAGGTCAAAGAATGAGCCATCATTGTCGTCGGGTGGTGGCAGAAGAGGTTGCAAAGGAACGTTAGAGACGTTCATAGTCGGCTGGAGGTAGGGTGTAAGCCGGGTGGATTTTTGCCCCACCACTACCAACCCCGCCTAAGTTAAGAGGCAAAGGGGGCGGGGCCAAAAAATACCACTACCCGCCCCGCCTAAGGGTGGACTAGGTGGGGCGGGTTTGGCGGATTTGGTGGGTTATTTTTTGATCAAAGCTAAATGCAAAAAATCAATCCATTTTCCTTAACATTTTCCATTTTGATCAAAGCTAGATATAAAAAATCAAGAAAAAAATATCAAACGATGTATTTTTTAAAACTTTATACAAAAAGATCAAAGCTAAATACAAAAAAAATCAAGCAAAATACAAAGGTTATGCGGGGCGGGTTGCGAGAAAACCGCAAGCTTTTCTCGCAAGCCACCTCGCTTATTATGCTTGTTGTGTGGGTGGCAAGTTGACGGATAACATTTTTTTGTCCACAACCTGCATTAGGCTGGGCGGGGCGGGTCAAACCTGCCCCATTTACAACCCTAGCCGGAGCTCATCCAACAGTAGATGTAGATGTGGGTGTGTTTAAAAAGTTGAAAAGTTAAATTAAAGAGTTTAAATTAAAGTTAAAAGTCAATGCTTTTATGACTAAAATGGAGAAGAGTGTAGGACTTGGTGTTAATCCCCAAAAAAATGTATTGGTATTTTTCTTTACATTTAGAATTACTGCATAACTCAAAACCATAACCCATAGACGTCATTTTAGAACCGGCTACCAACCAAAGTTCCCTAAACCATAATTGTCCCAAGTTTACAAACCCATTAACCCAACGAGATCCATAGTTTCTTCTAATGAATTTGACATGTGGTATAACATGAGCTAGCAGTAGGTGGACCAACATTTTGATTGGGAATGCAACAATTAACGGTTACTATTAAAGTTAGGAATCTTACAACTTATAACATGGGAGAAAGTCCCTAAATCAACCGATGTGGGTCTAATACTCCCCCAAACGCGTGATTGAGATTTTTTCTCCATGTCTACACGTGAACATCAACAAGGGTGATGTGTCAAGCTGATCATTGGACCTTTCAGACTCTGATATCATATTAAAGTGTGAGTATCAACTCAAAATCAATTTGTAACGAGCGGAGACACCCTACAACTTAAACCGACGTGAAAGTCCCTAAACTAACCTTTTATTTTTTTAAATCTCAACTATTTTACATTCTATTTACATTCCTTGTAATTATTCCTTAAATCATAGTTATTCCAATACAATTGAACTATCTTCCCTTATACAAAATCTCACTAGATACATAAGGTAGATTAGTGAAAATTATTTTGAATTTTCTTCGTACGAAAGTCTTTACTCTTTAGCCTTTAGGTTTGCAGTCCTGTAGATATTGTATGCAACCTCACTATTGAAAATAGGGAAAATTAGTTTTCCATCTTTATTAATTCTATCAACATCAGTATTTTATTTTATATCAAACAGCAGTTGTTGTAGTCAACCAAGACACCACATTTGTCCTTATCTTGGAAACAAGTTGTCAAGACCAGAAAACCATGTTCTACTCTTAAACCTTATCTTATTCTTCCCACCAAACCCCACTCAATTGAATAGCAAAGTTTTTTTATATGTTTTCAACCGTAATTACATTTATGCGTGTAGTCTTTTAATCTTTATCTGCTGACTAAACCTAATTTATCACTGCGAGGGTTGAATCTTCAACATTCGAGTCCAACATTCCCTTTTCTTTTCTTGTACTACCATCTACATTTCAGAAGCTGTGTTAAAGCTGGAAAGATTGAAATTTCCCATTAAAGTAATGCTTTCTGTTATTATTCATAGTTACTTCATTACAAAAACTCTATTTCATAGCATTTTCCAATGTAAATTTAACTTGCATATAGCATTGGAAAATGATGTTATGATTTGTGATTTTCATACTTGTTTCCAAATTTCTATCTGTATGTATCATTTGAACTACAAAAATTCTAGCCGGAATTGTTAGATCATTTTGGTCTTCCAAACATCCATGTTCGATTTTTTAAAAAGAAGAATCTCAAACTGTATCTCGCCATGTACTTTTCAATTTTAAACTTTACACCCACTAGAATCCAACACCACATTTCCAATTCCAGCGTGGTCACTGGATCCAGCTTAATTATCAGCACACTAGTTCACATGTCGTTTTCCTAGTTTGACTTGTTTTTCAACTACACTACAAATTCTTGGCCTCTCAGTTCTCACAGATTAGTCCATCACAACTTCCACTTCAGCTTTTCCCTCTAACTCAAAAATGGAAACAGTGATTTGTCAAAAACCAAACAACAGTCCTAATCATGTTGTTCTTCGTGATGATGATGATGATGGTGTTAAGAGAACTGGTACTTACATAATACTCTTCATTTTTTCCTTTCATCATTACATGTTTAATTTTCATTCTTTGATGTTGATGGTGGTAACCAAATTGTCATATAGGCACCACTAAGAGCTGTGTGGCGCATATAATCACGTCGGTTATCGGATCCGGAGTACTGTCTCTGGCGTGGAGCACCGCACAGCTCGGATGGATCGGGGGACCAGTTTCAATGCTTTTCTTCGCTTTTGTTACTTATGTATCGGCTTTCTTGCTATCCGATTGCTACCGGTCGCCGGATTCCGTAAATGGGAAGAGGAACAAGTCCTACATGGATGCTGTTAGAGTCAACTTGGGTAAGCTTGTTTTTACGAAAATTGCATTTGACAAAGTGATCGAGTCTTAGTTCCACAGAGCAGAGTGCTCGTAGTCGTGGTTGGCAGTTGTAGAACTTAAAATTGTGAGACCATTAAATTGTTATTTGATATAACAATTAGATATATAGGTACTGATTTTACCTTTACTGCTGCAAATGAAGATGGGATTTTGGTGTTAATTTTTGTCCTAATGACTTCTGCATTAGTAAGTACCATTCAAGATTTGGCCTTCTAAAAGTGTCAATAATTCTTATCAATTCTGACCTGCAAGCTAAATTTTGAAAAGAAAGAAACTCAAAATTGTAGGTGGTTTAGTACAACTCAATTTGTGTAATTAAGTTTCTCTAACTTAAGCTAATTTGTTCTTTGGAGCTTTCACTGCTATATTCGAAAATCGAACCCAGTACCGACTATTTCAGGCCTGCTTGGTTATTCTCAGCTAGTCAAATAAAGCTGAAAATTGATATTTAAAATTAAACTGTAACCATTCAATTTCTTTTTCGTTAACAAAGACATGGTTTTGCAAGTTCAGGAAGAAAACAGACATGGGCTTGTGGACTTCTTCAGTACTTGAGCATGTATGGCACTGCTGTTGCTTATGTAATCACAACATCAATCAGCTTGAGGTCTACACTACTCTTTCTCCACTAATATACATCATCATTTCCAAACCAATCGTGTGAATTTTTTTATTTATTTTTACTTCTGAAATTGCAGAGCAATCCAAAAATCAAACTGTTATCACACACATGGACATGATGCTGCCTGTGAAGGATATAGTAATAACTTCTACATGTTGATGTTTGGAGTGAGTCAGATACTTTGCTCCCTTATTCCTGACTTCCACAACATGGAGTGGCTGTCGGTCGTCGCAGCAATCATGTCGTTTAGCTATTCGTCGATTGGCTTTGCGCTCGGATTCGCCAAAACTATTGGTAACATGTTATTCATGAGTTTGTGTTTTGGTTGACTTCTGATGCATCCCCTTAAACATGAATAAAGGTTTGCAGGTAATGGTGAAATCAGAGGAAGCATTGGAGGGGTAGTTGCACCAAGCAAAGCCCAAAAGATTTGGAAAGTCTCCCAAGCACTTGGAGATATAGCATTCTCATTTCCTTACTCCTTGATCCTACTTGAGATTCAGGTAATCCCCAATCTATGGTTTCTATCAGTAAAAATAACAACACTGTCTATCGTTAATTAGCGACTACCAGTTATAGTGTGCTTAAGTTGCAGCACGATTTTAACCAATTTGTCAAGGCTTGAATTTTATCTAGTAATCACTCTTACTGTTTTTCTTAAAATGCCGTCTGGGTTTGCATATGACTTCTTCTTTACCAGAAATAATTTAATAGAACTAATTAAGCTTATTCTCTAGAGTTTGTTCGTTACAATGCTAGAAAAAATGGAAGAAAAAAAAACTATAATGGTGTACACAAGTCCTACATCCTTAACTCGTCGCTTATGTCTTGGGTCACTCATGTTAATAATTTGTATTACTTAGTAAATATGTTTGATTTTTATTTTCTATTTGGTGCTCCTAAAGGGAGAAAATTCCTCGCCTAGAAGGAACAGAAAAGTACTGACTTTGTTGAACTGTCATGTTAAATTGAAAGGACACCTTGAAGCGCCCACCTGCTGAGAACAAGACTGTGAAGAAAGCTTCGATGATCTCTGTCCTCCTCACTACATTCTTCTATCTTTGTTGTGGTTGCTTTGGATACTCGGCCTTCGGAAACAACAATACTCCAGGGAACCTCCTCACTGGATTCTACGAGCCTTTCTGGTTGATCGATTTTGCGAATGCATGCATCGTTCTTCACTTGGTTGGTGGCTATCAAGTAAGCTCTATTATCACTGTGTTGTGACTTTTCATTCATCATATATTTTCCTCCAACAAATACCATCATTACCTGGCTCATGTAAAAACTAGCCCTTGCTAGTTGTTTTACCAAATAGTATTATAGTTTCATTAATATGTTCGCAGTATCAAACTCATCATGCATAGAGCGCAATTCACACATAGAAAACAATATTATTTTGACAAATAATTATATTATATCTTTAAGCACTATCATTGTTTCTAGGATTCTTACTTCTAAATTAAGTTACGGGGAAGCTAGTTCTCATTGGATGTCAGGCAAAACGTGCACTGATTTAGCTAATAACGATGCCAACCCTAAACCATAAACAGACATCGAAACAAACATAGCGACCAAGTAGACATGAAAAAGCAATCAACAAATCGTAATTTTTCTTTCATCGTCTTACTGACACCTCTTCATTGACATCTTAATTCAGGTATTCAGTCAGCCCATTTTCGCGTTTGCAGATCAATGGTTGGCGACTCGGTTCCCCAACAATAAGTTGGCAAACAAGTCATACGCAATTAAGGTTCCATGCTTTGAGAAGCCCTACAAGTTGAGCATGTGGAGGTTGTGTTTCAGAACACTCTACGTTGTGACAACAGTAGCAGTTGCCGTGTTCTTCCCTTACTTCAACGAGGTGTTGGGGATTTTGGGCGCTCTCAACTTTTGGCCTTTGGCAATCTACTTCCCAGTGGAAATGTACTTTGTGCAAAAGAAGGTTGTGGCTTGGTCTAGGAAGTGGGTTTTACTTAGGACTTTTAGCTTTGTTTGTTTGGTTGTGAGTTTGTTTGCTTTGGTGGGATCAATAGAGGGTGTGGTTAGGGAGAAGCTAAGGTAAGGGGGAAAAAGGAGACTATTCTATTGGCCTACCAAATACAATTCAGAAGCAGAAAAAATTTATCTTATGCAATTTGTGTATAATTTGTGTATACCTCTCATGCATCCCTTCTCTCCCTCCCAGACATCCCTGCACCCTTTACTCTGTCAAAATAGATCACAGATTGAGGCACATCACGGGAACTAGATCAAGAGAACTAGCCAGGCAAAAGAGCTGATACAGGGGGCTACTAAACCTAACTACCAAATTCCACGATCCCAGATCACCTATACAAAAAATAAACCATAACGTCTTTATTGCACAATTACCAAATAACAAAATAAAATAAAAATGGGAGACTGAAAATATAATTTAGAAACAGAAAAAAATGATCTTTTTTTGGTATAGTTTTCTACTATAAATTTTGTTTTTAATTGACACTTCGCGCACGCATACTTCTCTCCCTCTCAGACATCCCAACACCCTTAAACTCAGTCACAACAAATCACATTGACGCAGATCAAGAGAACTAGCCATATTAAGAGCCAAATACAGAAGGCTACTAAACCAAACTACCAAATTCTACAATCCCAGATCACCTATATTGATCCCCCCACACACACATACAAATAAACACACACTGTTACTCTAGAGCAGTGAGAAAGACGATTTAACCACAACAATAATATACCATGACATCTTTTGTTGCACAAATATTAAATAACTAAAAAAATTTAGGACTGAAAATATGTAACCCATTACATCAATATTACCGACATTAACTTAACACCATCGATCTGCATCCGAACATTTTGAGGGGTATCTATGCACTCTCAAAACCAAATATACGAAATGCACCTGCATGGGAAGCAAAATTGCTTTTTAGAATAATGTAGCAAACATCAAATGATGTCAATGCTAATTTAAACTTCTATCTGCACCATCCAAGATTCTTTTTACATGCAACTATATTTAGATCATTATCATCAAATGTTACTGGTTTTATGAATTTACCTTCATCAGCCTGGTACTTGTTCTTGTCATCTCCAGCGTAGGCCAGCAAGTTATACTTAGGATTCCATTCAACGCTATTCATTGCAGCTTTACAAGGTATTTGGTGTACCGTTCTTCCCGTTTGTACATTCGACTTGAAATAGCAGAAGAGAAAGAAAAAAACAATTACATAAATGCATTGTTTTAACATATAGTGAAGGTTAGGATGCAAGTGCATGATTAATGATTGTGTGATACATACGATGTCAATGAACGGATCTTCGCTTGCTGACGCAATATATTCTCCAGTATGGTTAAAACTGACTGTTCTCACTGGCCACCTAAAAGAAATTGCAACATTAGATTAACACTGAAGAATGCATTAAGGTATCCAGAAGAAATCTGAAACAAATGCTGGTGAAAGCCTTACTCCAATCTTGTGAATGTTCTGACACACAACATTTCCGAGATATCCCAAAGGCTTACAAGTGAATCCGCACTTCCAACAGCAAAATATCTGGACAAAAGTTGGTTATTGTGAAAAACTCAAACCTAATTTCTCAGCACGATGGATTATCTAATGCAAAATCATTTTGCTTTGAAGCACAGTTTTGATGGCAAAATCATTTTGAAGCATATGACGGCTGTAGAATCATCAAAATAATGCAACTATTGAGAACAGAAAGGCTATGAAGACAGATATTATCAGGAAGGAAAACTATTGTACTTGAAAAAACAGTTCATTTCCTGGGAACTTCTACATCAATAAATCAAGTAATATATATATATATATATATATATATATATATATATATATATATATATATATATATATATTCTTGATTTATAAGATTTAATAAAAAAAGAGAAGAATTCACATCACCTTCCAATAGGATCGATTGCTATGCAGTAGCAACCCGCTGTATGAGCCATAAGCGTGTGAAGCATTCTTAATGATGGATATGCCAACACTTCAACAGTGCCTAGCGAAGTGGTATGAAAAAAGGCAGTAAAAATACTGATACTGTTGATCATGTGGAGATGCATTCTTTTTTCCAAGTTGACACGTGGCATCTAAAATTACATGATTGTTATGGATAAAATTACAAACTTCGCACTTACCATTTCCTGTTGTAAGAAAAAAGAGGTCTCCTGTTGTGCTCCACGCAATCTCGTTTACCTGCTAATGAAAATGCAAAATAGCATTAAGAAACAGAAATAACTACCAGGGACTTTTGCATATATACCATTGCAATCAGAGCAATATATAAATGTTGAATCCTACATCTTCAAAAACTACACAATGTAGACTAGAAACCTTAGATGTTTATGCAAATTTATGATGCTTTTTGGGAGTACGAAATTTGATTCAAGTTCCATTGCTTTCTCAGCTAAACTCATCTTGGCTCCACTGATGACTTGGTCTTCACTCCAAACAAGTTGAGCATGAAGTCATGAACACAATTTTCATCATTCCCCTTACTGAGTCAAGCATGAAAGGACAATACTTTTGTTTGGTATTTTGTTTATTCTAGTTACTTAATATTAATATATAACAACCATCCTTAGTTGAGTAGATATCTAATAAAATATGCCTCTTGCATTCATTGATTACCAGTTATAGACGATGCAATGAACACACTACAAATGTGTGATATGTTCATGTCCTACAGTCCTACTTGTTAAAGTGCAAAAAATATTTGCTCCTGCCCAAGTCATTTTCAGTTAACTTCAGCAGTGGACCGTTATGTCAAACCGGCAACGCTTAACCAAGAAAACAAGATTGCACGACACCTTTTTTTACCAGTAAGTTCAAGCTAAAAGACACTTCACGTTCCTTGATATGGTCATTCAAATTTCAAATATGGTGTAAATTATTTAGATAGACATATAAGCTTTAACATTTCTTAGTTTAAGAGATGATCAGGCGTCTAAATATGTTCATTGAAAGAAAACATAATCTTAGAGCAAAGCCTTAAGAAAAGTGTTGTCAAGATGGGCATGACCTATAAGCTTCCTACCAACATAACGTTCACAATAAACATTGTTGCAAATCTCAAATTTACGATATGTCTAAATGTTATTGAATACTCAAGAAGAAAAAGTACCAAACATACCTCATAATTGAACTTGCGCTTTTGAATTGGTTTGAATTTTCGAACATCTAAAATTGTCAATTCGTCCTCCTGCATGCAGGAAATAAATAAAGGCTAGCATCTCAAAATAGAGAGGAGTGTTTTCTTTATCAGTATATAGAAAGGAGTGCTGCAATATAAAAATATGGAAACTTGCAACTCACATGCTTTGACAAATAGACGAGTACCCAAAAAAATGAAACAAACACTGCATAATGTAATCCTATTAACATGGGTCTCAAATTAAACATTTATAAAAAAGCAATTAATGTTTAACTTCAAATGCATGCTCATTCAACTCCTTTAGTTTGATGAATACAAAAAGACGGTTTCAATAGCATAACAAAATGAATGACCTATTTATCTTTGAACCAAGAAAAGGTATTGTGTAACAAACTCTGATTTAAAACGAGGAAAATGGAAATATTAGTTATTATGTATTTGGAGATATTATGCAATTCAAGAGGCAAGTAATGCAAGCAAAGGCATGATTCAAGATTATCAAATATACCTTGTTTCCAACTGCTATGTGTGTTCCATCAGGCTTGTATGTTATATTGATATTTTCACCACTAAGTTCCACTTGTTGCGAGCATTTTCCACCTAGAACCATTGGCAATCTTATAAATTATATATGACATAAAAAGAATGTCGGATCTTTTAAAATTGTCCAAGAAAACAAAAAAGCAACTTTGAGATAGAATGCTCATAAAATCTCCAAACTAGGATGAGAAACACAAAACTGCATCTATTTAAAAAGTAAAATCAATAAAAGGTTAATAGTTTGCCTATTATGAAACAAGAAAATGGAAAACAGAACCGAATGAGACTAGTCTTTACTAGCAAGCGATAATGTAACAGAAAAAAAACAGGATGTCAGGTTCTACATTACCCACCATAGAAACAAGTGTTGATGTGTTCAGTTTTACGACTTACGAACATAACAATATTCAGCAACAGAAATTACTCACAAAGTTAGAATAAACTTACAAGAGGATTAGGATGATAGCATCATAACATTACAATAAAACCTTTAGTTCCGTACTAGTTGTATACGCTAGAATGAGACTTAACAAGAACCACAATTCTGATTGGGGAATCATCTCCTTTCATGCACTCTCATCCAACGTCAACTCTTTGGATATATTCCAACCCTTAGTCTCATATATGTTAAGACAAAATTTTAGGTTGAATTCATGGCACCATAAGACCAATTCAATTAGAGTATTCTACTATTCTTGTATAATTGTTGCCTAACATTTGAATTAATTCTGAATATTGTAGCTTCTTCAAAGAATACCAGATGATATTGTACTCCATAAAAGCGAAAAAATAATTTGGTACCAAAAGGAACATATTACCAAAATAGCCATTGAATCCTTAGAACTGAAAGCTAGATCAAATGTTTAAATTTACAACTTCAGAAGGTAGTGGTTGTGTATTTTTCTGGACAACATTTATGGTTCATCATACAAGCCCATTTGAAAAAGATAAGATATCTGATGTTTCCTGATGTGCTGTTTTGGGCAAAAATGCAGCTTAGGGGATGCAGTTCAGCTAAACCTCTTCTGAATTCTGATTAAAATGCTACTTTAATGGGGGAATAGTTTGTTAGGGACCGATATTACTGCCTTGATGCTTTTGTGTCTTGTTTCACTTTTCAGTTGTTTTTGTGTGTGTGTTACTTTCTGGTCTATATCCTATAGTCTGAAAGACACCTGTTTTCAGTAACTTGTTCCTTCGAATAAAGGCTTCTCATCACTAATAAAAAAGAAATGACCATCTTTGTCTTAAGAGAAAAAAAAACAAAATCTAAAATCTTTCTCAAACGACAGAAAACCAGATATTCCACTTACTGCGAGCATCCCAGAGTCGAACTGTCTTGTCACCAGCTGCAGTGGCAACTAAATCTGCATGCTTAGGGTCCCAACACAGCTGATCCACACTGTCTGTGTGCCCCTTCAGCTCAACATCCTTCACCTTACCCTACAAGTTAACAAAACCACAAACTAACATAACTCCACCAAACTCAATTGACGTTTAAATGTGACTATGCTACTATAGTCACACAATGACAGTATTTGGTGTACACAACCATAACGAATGGCATATTTGAAATCACCATGGTTTCGTAATACTTGCAGAATCTTATAAAATTATAATTTCTTTGCAATGGGAAAATTCCACACATACATTTGGGGGTATATACATCGCACATTGCGAAACTTTGCACAAATAGATATGTCAAATTCATAACATTGCTTCATTTCCACCTTGTCTTGAGAACACACCCCAAATTTCCAAACTGACAACTTATCAACCCTAAACACATCAGAACCCTAGAAATTCCTCACAAGATCACCACAGGCAAATGTCATTGCCCGCGAGATCAAACAACATTATACAAATTGACAATCGAAATCACAGGTCGCCTGCACACCGACCGCTATCAACGAAGTAATCCCAACATTTTCCGCCAAACTATCATATCAAAATACGTCAAGCCCAATAACTTTCATACCAAAAACATTTCAATACACACCTCCATTTCTAAAACCCGAAACCCTAGAAAAGTATAAGAAAGAGGAAGGAAGGATTACATGGCCGTGAGGGTCGATGTTCCATACTCGTGCGGTGTGGTCGACGGAGCCGGACGCGAGCTTCGTCCCCGAGCAGTTCCAGGCAACGGAGTGCACCTTTTTGGATCAAATTTTGTTAAAAAAGATGAAATCTTTGAGCAAAAAGTGGAAGTTGAACTAAAGGTTTGGAAGCGGAAATGGGGATTTTGCTTTTACCTTCTTCTTGTGGCCTTGGTAGTCTCGGATGTGGAGGTTTTTGAAAGTTGGGGTTTTGTCCTCCATCTCTTCCAAAGTGTTGATCACTTCATCCTCTCTTGTTTTTTCTTCCAAAACAAACTACTAGTCACGGCCCATTGTCTCATTTTCATGGCACAAACACACTCCCATTTCGTGGGCTAAGTTACTCTTCCAAATTAGAAGTAGCCCAAACAGGGGAGAGCCTCCGGACTGGACCGGACCGGAATTTTTTCCAAGATCCGGACCGAAGACCAGACCGGACCGGGTTATGCTCACCCCTATGCCCAACACTGGATATTTCGTATTTAGGATGTTTTTTTTGTAATTAAGGATTCAATTCTAAGATCTAGTAATGATATGTAAGTGCATTATAATTTAACTAAATAGAAAATTAAATATTTAGGGGAATTTTACAACGAACTTGACCTCATTAAAGCTTAAATGATGTTGGATAACATGATTTATTTTAAGATAGTTAATTGCATAGATAATAAAGTGGGATGACTGTTGTCATATCCCTCCAAACAAAATACAAAATAATATTACATCCATAAATAGTTTTGCCCAAGTT
This sequence comes from Triglochin maritima, assembly GCA_963682175.1. Lineage (NCBI taxonomy): Eukaryota > Viridiplantae > Streptophyta > Magnoliopsida > Alismatales > Juncaginaceae > Triglochin > Triglochin maritima. Next base: position 12,602,111 of record OY821785.1, read on the forward strand.
AGATATCAGCCTAAATGGTTATAAGAGAGTCTAAATCAGCAACGAATCAAAACTACCAAAAACTCACCTCATATTCTGTGTTAGTAAGATGGCCTAAAACAACCTAACAAGAATTGTTGGATCAAAATCTAACGCATGTCATTAGAGGTGGGACTCGTGTCGTGCCATGTCGGAATGACATGAGCCCGACGGGCCTTGTCGTGCAGGCACGACAAGACGGTCGGACCCCTGGGCCCGGCACAGCCTTGGCCCGCTGGCACGCTGATTATGGCATGGGTCCTGCCACATGTCATTAGCCGAATTGAAATGTCCCATCATGGGACGTTTGACTCTGAATCATCCCTGACACGTCCCGTCGCAAAGCCTCACGCATCCCAGCAATGGACTGACTCGTCCAAATCCGAAACTAAATCGTTCCGAACAGGAGTCCATGTATCAGGACCCTTTGTGTATTACGTCTCGAGCAAGTTTGACGCTAAGGACGACTGATTGATCGTTTTATATTAACCGCAAGTGCACGGCCGCGTTGAAGCGATGGCAAATACGGGTCGTCCACTGGTAGGTGTGTCGACGTTTGGTTTGTGCGAAGGCGAGTGGTAAATAAAGGAGAGAAAGGTTGGTTACACTAAACTACACTAAGGTGCAAATGGAAATGGAAGAGAAGCAAGAAAACTAAACCCCAAAGGGGGTAGAGAAATAATGTGAACATAAAGAAGTGTGTGTGTGTGTTCATTAAGCTCCTCACAACATGTAGTGCATGAAATCATAAAACTACATCCAACTTTGCATCCACATGAATTAAGATAAGACTACATCATTAAAATATACAAGACAATAATTGGAATGAAGCTAAATGAACTCATGTATAAAGACTAGACCCTACTATGCCTCCGCATGAATTAAGATAAGACTACATCATTAAAACATACAAGACATTAACTAAGGTAAAGGCAACAAGAGTACAACACTACAAATTGTGTTTCCAATATTAATTCCATCCATATCCTAACATTATCATTCCCCATAAACTAGGTCCACAAATCAAAGCATAGGCTAAGCTTCCTTCAAGAGCATTAGCATATCAAAGATAAGAGTGGAGACCCATTAGATGGTTATGGAAATCATATAAAGCTCAAGGGATTAAAATAACACACACTTAATACTCTACATGATTATATCGCATATTTCTACACCCCCAAATGGGGATGAAACTACTCACACATATTTAAACTAACTACTCTAACAAAATGAAGCATTATACTGAAATAAAACTACACTAATCAAGCAAGAAATATTAAAGAAGCATAAAAGGAAAGGAAAGACTAAACAAACATGCACAAATTAAAAGACAAGATTAAAAGAAACTAGAAGAATTATTTTATTAACAAATGACTCACATTGAATGTAGCATTCTTCTCCACCTTGAGTTTTTGCTTCAAGGCTCACTTCTTAGTAGAGAGAATGCCACCAAGCAATGGGTGATTACAATGGAAGGTGAAGAGTTCTATTTATAGGCATGGAAAAAGCTAATCCGGGACAATCCCCTGATGTGGGACTAAACCAATACCAAAAATGGACTAAGAATACACTAATACACATGCCCCACAAATCTGAGAGGATCCAGAATGATTTGGACCGCCAATTGGCGGTCTATTGGATCTGGATTCATTTGGGATTTGTTGTGGGCTTTGCTGGTGGTCTTTGTTGGTCTTTGATGCATTTAATTTGTTTATTGGAGCTCCGACCCGAATCGAATTGCCAAAATACTCTCCATGATGGTGTGGAGTTTCCTGTTTTGCTCTTAGGTCCTTCGGTCTTACGATCAGGTCCTTCTCCCTTGCATCTCAGTCCCTAGGTCTCACAATTAAGTCTTTTTTCCTGCTTTTGGGTCCTTTCATGGCTCTTCTCTTCAAACCTCTTTATTCCTGAAAACTAAACATAAAACTTGTCACGTAGCATTGCTTAGGTGTAAGATAATGGATATAAGATACAAATATTAGCATGAAATGATGTCAATCAACGGCTCTGTCCCTCGTAGGATCGAGTCGGTCCCGCTTGGGACATATGTGTCTCGATCGCTGATCATGATGCAAGTGTGGCTCGCTCGGGACGAAACTGCATCCTTGGCTGGACTGGTGTGTCCCCGTGTGGGAAAAAATGAGCCAACTTGTTTGGAACAACGAGCCAGCGTTGGGACGCACCAGTCCTGCGCTAGGTCGTTCAACCAAACAAGTTGGGTCATTTTTACCAAACAAGTTGTGTCGTTCAAACAAACGACCAGGCTTATTTTCACCAAACGAGTTGATACATTCTCACCAAAGAAGCTGGGTCGTTCTACGAAACGAGCTGGGTTGTTTCAACCAAACAAGCTAGGTCATTTTCACTAACGTCCCGAAGTCGATCTGTCTCACTGTTTCGCAAAATAATCCTCTTTGTTGATTTTTAAAAATCTCAGTGGTATTCCATGTAATAATGTTCCGTTGTTAGCAGATTCGTCCCGAACATGGCAACATCGTCCCAAACGGCTCAGAGGCGTCAATATTCGAGACTGATTCAACATCGCCTAGTAGCCTTTTTCGACACCGCAGGCTATACCAAACTGCTAGGCCCACCTCCCCTTTTGGGACAGTGCCTGACATAATGTCCATTTTCTCCACATCCTAAACATGCTCTTGTCAGAAGATAACACTCCATTCCTTCATGATGATTGTTGCAGTGCTTACATACACCCTCGTGATGTCCACCAAAGGCCTTCCCATGCGTCTTTGGCCTCTTGCTGGACTCTCCTCGGGACCAACCACCACCGTTGTCGTTGGAGTCCATGTGAGGTATCTTCTTCTCATGAAAATTCTCCCTGTAATCCTCCTCTGCAATGGTGGCACACTTAACAGGTTCCTTTAGTGTATTAGGCATCCTCACCAAAAACTTTCGATCTCAGGTGTCTTTTAAGTCCCTTCGTGAACTTATTGGCTCGCTACTCCAGTGCGAGTTGAATTTGTTGATGTGCACAAGCAGAGTCATGTTTCTTTGCTCAAGTCTGAGGAACTCGTCTCTCTTCTTATCCTTCACGTGTTGAGGGAAGTAATTCGCAGAGAATTCCCTCAAAAATGCCTCCCACTCGATATCTTCTTGGTCCCCGAATACCACTGCATATGTGGCCATTCACCAACTAGACGCCTACTCCCCGAGAACATATGTGGCGAGGTCTACCTTCATCTCTTCTGGGTAGCCAATGACCCTAAACACTCGTTGGATCTTGTAAAGTCAGTCCTCTGCTACATTTGGACTCCATTCACCTTGTAATGTTGGTGGATTATGTTTCAAGAATTTCTCATACATATCACTTAGGGCGTTTCCATTGGCTCGAACTGTGTGTGAAAGGAATGTGTTCTAAAAGTTTTACTTTTAAATGTCTTTTATTATGAATCGAATGTATTGAACATTTTGTTAATTGATTAATGTATTCGTCTTTTGGAAATGTTAAAGAATAGACTCTTGGTCATTAACCATAGAGCTCTAAAAGTAATGGTTTACATAAATCAAAAGTAATAACATAAGACATTAATTATCAAGTTAAGATTGTCGTGTTGGTTAAGAAAGATATTGTAGCTCTACAAATATTTAACAACATGAGAATATGAAATAGAAAATGTTTCTTTCATATATTGAATTGACCTAACAAATGAAACATTGTGGAATTGTGTGATCAATGTTTCATTGTGTCTTTGAATCTTAAGATATGAGACATCTTTTCACACAATGAGTGTATGATTTCATTATTATCAAAAACTATCAAAACGTATAATGATAAAGTTATTAGTTGGTAATACATAACTTGTGATTGAAAAGTTGATATATTCAAAGATTATCATTGCTCCTCTTGACTTGAGTGATGATATTGCTTAAAGTGAAATTATAATGTGCACAATGTAATTTGTGTATAGTTACATATTTATAATTAGCTTGAGAGATTAAGAAATGAATATATATTACAAAGATGACACAATTCTACTTTGTATAATATTTTCAATATTACGAGGCAATAGATAGACACAAGTGATATTAAATATCACTGAATGGATCGTGTTTAGTTAAAGTGAGCAAAACATCTTTGTTATTTGGTTAACTATAATGTGTAGCTAGATACCGCTTATAGTTTATGATATAAAGTGTTGTATATCATTGTCAACATAACTTACATCCTCTTATAAGTCACACCACAGAACTAGGAAACAAGGAATTTGATTTTACATTTTATATGATGTATTAAAATATATGTGGTAAAATATTAAAATCAAATATGTCGTGATTGCGACATGGTTAGAATAATCAATAAATTTATATGAGATGTAAATATATTATGTGGTATAATGTTTGACATTATATATGATACATATGTTGGGTTCGTAACATTATAAAATATAATTTTGCTAAAACCCCGAATATCAAATTTTGTTGGATATTGATATAAAAATTGGCAAAAGGCAAAAAACAGTGCAAAATGGTTGAACGTGTTTGCAAAACGGTCGAACGGTGAATAGTAATTTCTGGGACTTTTTGAAAACATTTTTCCACAGTTTTGCTTGAATTAATAAGAGAATTTCTTTGATCATGGGTTGGATATGTTCCAATTCGGTTATATAAGGTTAATGGATGATTACGTGTTGAAATATGATTGGTTTAAATGAGCTAAAAACAAGGAATCATGTGTAAGTGGGTTACATATGATGTGGGATGGAGGAAGCCTTATAAATAGGTCTCTCCTGTCCTCTTTATTTATATAAATGCAAAAATTCTCCTCTCCATATTTCTCCCCCAAATTCATCTAAAAATTCTCTTGTTAGTTGAGTGTCTGAGAGATTAAATTCTGAAGTGCATCAAATGGGTAATTAGTTAGATTCTAGCCTTGATTTCGAGATTGATTGGCTAGCTCCGATCTCTCTAATCTTATTTAGTGTTTAGTGAACACTTGGAGGAAATCTGAGGCGATCCGAAGTACAACAGATCTTCCTATTGGTAAAAGTGATTCGATAATCCCCGAGGTATGATCCAATGTATGTATTTCAATATAAAATAGTATATTATGTATATTGAAATACAATTAGGAACTGTGTACATAAAATTATTGGAAAATATGAAAATCGATCATAAATGCTTGTTAATTTTTGTAAGAATATATACAAGCAAAACTGTGTAAAAATTCTCTTATTGTTGGATTTCGTCACATGCTTATGTGTATAATTTGAAGAAAAAAATATACACAAACAAGATCGTTTTCATATTTTTCAACAATTTTATGTAGAAGACTTCCTAATTGTATTTTGATATACATTATATACTAATTACTTAGATTGTCTCGGAATTTCCTTCGAGTGTTCACCAAACTCTAAACAAGATTAGAGATATTGAAACTAACCAATCAATTTTTAATACAATGTTAGAATCTAGCAAATAACCCATTTAATGCTCCAAAGAATTTAATCTCCAACACTTCTATTAAACTAGAAAATTTTCGGATGAGTGAGACGGAGAAAATATGGAGGAGAGAATTTTACATTCATTCAAACAAAAGAAGCGAGGAGGGACCTATTTTTAGTGCATCCTCAAACCCACATCATGTACAAATCACTTACACATGATCCCTTGATTATCTCTCCTCTCAACCAATCATAGTTTGACACATCATCATCCTATAACCTCTTTTGACCAAGTTGTATCAAATCCAGTACATGATCAGAAAAAATTCTTTTATTAATGCATGTAAAATCGTAGGCAAACGGTCAACCGAAATTCCCATTCGGTTGATAGATGAGTTACTCCAAAAAGTCCTTAATAATTTTGGTCAAACTACGTTTCACGTTGGTTGACCATTCCCTTACCAAGAACACTCCTGGTAATTTCGGTCAAACCGAGGGTCCAGTCGGTCGACCGTTTCCTAACGTAAAAAGTTATTGTTAAATTCGGTCGACTGGTTCCTGAAAAACGTTCGATCGTTTTCACTGTTTTTGCCTTATCAAATTTTGTATCAATATCCGACAAAATTTGACCTTTGAGAGTTTTAGCAAATTCGTATGTTATAATGTTGCGGATCACATTATATCATGTAATATATTATATATAATGTTAAAACATTATACCTTACAATATATATATCTCATATAAATTTATTTGTTATTCTAACCGTGTCGTTATCACTACATATTATTATTTTCATTTTACCATATGTATTTCATTTCATATCATATGAAATTTAAAACATCACACAAAACACAAAATTATATTTTTTTTGTTTTCCAGTTTTGTAGTGTGGCCTATAGGAAGATCTAAGTTATATTGACAATGATATAAAACACTTCATATCATAAACTATAAGCGGTATCTAGCTGCACATCATAGTTACACAAATAATAAAGATGTTTCGTTCACTTGAACTAAACATGATCCACTTAGTGATATGAAATAATATCACTTGTGTCTATCCTTTGTCTTATAATATTAAGAATATTATACAAAATAGGAATATGTCATCTTTGTATTTTTTTTTCTTGATCTCTTAAGCTAATTATAAATAACTATACATAAGTTACATTATGCACATTATATTTTTTCTTTATCAAGGACCCCAATAATTGAAGGGAATGTGTTCTAAAAGTTTTACTTTTAAATGCAAATTATTATGAATTGAATGAGAAATCATTTTGTTCCTTGTTTATGTTATTCGTCTTTTAGAAGTGTTAAGGAAGAGGCTCTTGGTCCTTAACCGTAGAGCTCTAAAAGATATTGGTTTGCATAAAACAAAAGATATTCGCAATCATGGTAATTAACATGGAACATTAATTACCGAGTTAAGATTGTCGTGTTGGTCATAGATCATTGTAGCCCTACTAGTGAGTGACAACACGGGTATGCAAAAGAGGAAAATATTACTTTTGTATACTGAATAGACCTAATAAGTAAAATATTATAGAAATGTGTTTCTGTGTCATTAATATTTTACTGTGTCTTTGGTCCTTTGATATGAGACTTATATCTAATCACTTAAGGAATACTTAATTAGATCAGTGTCTTGAACTATCGATCAGTGTAGTGTAAAGGCATCGGTTGGTTAAGTATAACTTTCGTTGGAGAAGATAGTTAGTCAAAAGATTATCATTGCCCCTCTTAATTGAGTGATGATATTAGTGGGCCCCTTGATAAAGCAAAGTTATAATGTGCACAATGTGATTTGAGTTAAGTCACATATTTATAACTAGCTTAAAGAGATCAAGAAATGAATACTAATACAAAGATGACACAATACTACTTTGTGTGTATTCTTAATATCATGAGGCAAGGGACGGACACAAGTGGTGCACTCCATCACTAAATGGATCGTGTTTTGGTTCGAGTGGAATTAAGACATCTAACTAATTGGGAGCTATAATGTGTAGCTAGATACCGCTTATAGCTTGTGATATTAAGCTCTTAATATCACTGTCAACTTAGTTTAGATCCTCCCATAGGTCACACCGCAAAAACCGTGAAACAAGAAGCTTGATTTTTGGTTCATATGATGTGTCGGGTTTCTCATAGAAAATATGACACGTGTGGTGAACAAGTAAAATCAATTATGTTGTATATAAACATAATTAGAATCATGATAAATTCATATGAGATGCATATATTATGGGGTGCAATAATTTATTGTTGCATAGGATAATACATTGCATAAGTTGTGAATTTGCTAAAACCCCCTTAGGTTCAAATTTTGTTGGAAATAAATCCAAAATTTGAAATAGGCAAAATCGGGTAGAAGTTCGGTAATCCGTTGAGGTTCGGTCGACCGAAGGATCTGTGGATCGGTCAACCGAACGTGGAACGGATAATCGTAATTGATTGACCGAACTTGACCAAAGTGCCTGGAGCTTTGGTACGGTGTACCGAACCAGAAACGGTCGACCGAACAATGTCAAGTTCCGATATTTTCGGTTAACCGAATAGCACTCGGTCTTACACGTGAATGGGTCCGATCGGTTAAGGAGAATTTTTCCCCTTAAGATTCGGTCATCCGTCACGTACTCGGTTAAACGATCGTGACAAATTCGGTTAACCGAGTGAGACTCGGTAAACCGAACAGCGGTCGATTTTCTGCCTTTGATTATTAAGAGATTAATTTGATCGATGGTTGGATTAGCTACAAATTTGGTCAAACGTTTTGTGGGTGCATATAATGCATTATGGAATTAATTTTTGAGAGAAATTGTCATAAAACCGTGGCTTAAGAATAGCCATGATTAAGAGTAAGATTGGAACCTATAAATATGTCCTTATTCTCCCTAATTGTGACACACAATTCAATAATTATTTTCTCTCTTAATTCACCACAAAAACCCACGAAAATTCTCTTAGTTTTCTAAGTCTTTGGAAGGAGAAATCTCAGAGGCTAAGGAAGGGGTTTGTAGCTAGATTCTAAGATTGTTTGGAGATCGATTGGCTAGCTCCTTTCTCTCCAACCTTGTTTAGGGTTTCGGTGAACACTCGGAGGCATCCGGCGCGGCGAGAAGCATCCCCAACGTCTCCGAATCTTCAAGAAGTTTTTGAGAACTTCTAGGTATGAATTTCGGAGCCCTTGTTTGTTTTAATAGAGTTTTGAAACTAGATGTTAAAACAAACCGATGCATGCATGAAATAAATCAAAGAAAATTGTAATTGATCCTTATTATACATAAAAATTTCGAAAATATATATGTATAATTAAACATGAAATCCTACAGTGGTATCAGAGCTTAGGGTTCAATTTTCTCATGATTTATGGTTGTAAACAAATCTAGTTTACCATCTAGGATTTAAACAATTCGTTTTACCGGTTTTTCGGTCTTTAAATGTTTGTTGAAATAATTCTTTATAATAATTCGTTTTAAATGTTTTGAATGTTTAAAACATGACATATAATTATTAGAATTATGGTTTAGACATAAGTCTAAGTTGCAATAATTTCGTTTTAAGTATAAACGATTATTTTGTAAGAGAATCAACAAAACCGAAAAACTGCGATCCATCTTTCCATTGGAAATTGGATGAACAACGGTTCATAATTAATTTGTTAACTATGGATGTATGAAAAATGTTTTTAATGGATTTCAAAATATTTTTCAAAGAATTGTTGAGAATTCTAGATGATTGATAAATTAGATTCTCTAGTTTATAGCAATTGCGTGCATGGATGCTTGAGTTGCTTTGCAGGATTGTGAGTTTATATGTTCCAAATCAGACACTACAAATGTATGTTATTATTATACAGGGGCTTATGTATGTAAAAGCCAAAATTCTCTCTATTTCCGTCTTTTAGATAGTTGCATTTGCATATGAGAGATTTTTACATAGGACTTGCACTAGTCGGTTTTATCGAATGTGAGGAGCATGTTTATTTTCTGTAAAATCTACATCTCCGGTGCAAGAGGAAGTCGCCGCTGTAGCGCATCGATCGAGGATCGAAGATCAGGGATCGAGGATCGAGGATCGAAGGGAACATATAAACTCACACGATGTGGATTGTGTGAATGTTTAATTTCTGTTTTTATCTTGATATGCATGTGTTGAATGTTAGGATGTGTATGATTAATAATATGCATGATAACCTAAAATTCTAAATCACATGTTAAATTGTCCAACAAAAATTAAGAATAAATTTCATTCTTATTTCATCCACTAACAGCCATTGATCGAGGGATATTCTGCTCGCCCTTAGCGAGAGATAGCTCCCTCTATCTTTGGGAATAGTGGGAGATATAAAGGTTGTCTGTTGTTGTGCCACAATTGAATATACGAGGTGTGTTTCACCCTAGTGAACCCCAAGTATGTTTAGTTGTGAATACAATAGATAAACGTATCTCGTATCAAATGAAAATAAGTTTTCTTAACATTACCTAGAGTCCTCGCTCGGTTTTGGGAAAAAGTTTTTCTTACGAGGATAGGTCGTATTCCCTCATAATTAAAACGACAAGAGTCACAAGAGTTTGAAGATGCTAAATATTGCTAAAATTCAAAAAGGTTGTGATTAGAAAATGTTTTCTTACCTTGATATTGTAATGTGTTCGATAGCCCTTAGCTAGTCCATATTACAATTAATAGGATCTTGGATTGTTGCATTTATGGGCAAGATTTTAATTTGCAACATTTACATTTATATATTCGATATATGTATGCATGTGTATTAAAACATAAAATTGGCATTAAAACCTATATGATTTATTTTGTAGAAAAATGTCGAACATCCAACCTATCGTACGATCCATGATAGAAAAACACCCTTTAGCGAATGATGGCTCAAACTTCATTAGTTGGCAACTCAAACTCAACATCGTGTTAAAGTTTGAGAAACTATCTCACATTTTGGAAGGTCCAATCCCAAAGTGGAATGAGAAATTAACCGATGAAGAGAAAGAGGCTAATGCCAAGTGGGAAGACCAAGAGAACCAGGTTCACGGTCTTATGCTAGCATCCATGGGTAACTCGCTCCAAGCGAAATACTTGGATTCAAAACCCAAGAAGACCATGGAGGCTTTATCTAAGATGTTCATGGATAGTGCCCGAAAGGAGCGCTATAAGACCATCATCGCACTCACAAGGTGCCATATGGCGGAGGGAACATCGGTATCTATGCATTTTCTCACGATGCAAGGATACCTTGAGAAGTTGGCAAAGCTCTCTTCACCAATGCCCGAGGACATTGCTGAAGATATGATTCTTGGCTCTCTAGCCCCGTCCTTTAAGGACTTTGTGATGCACTATCACGTGCGTGAAAATGGGGTGAGTCTTGAGGAGCTTCACAACGCTCTCAAAACTGCTGAAGTTGACATGGGCAAGGGTAGGGACAAGCAAGTCCTTGCCGTCCATGGGAGGGGCCATAAGATTGGTAAAGGAAAGGGCAAATCTACCAAAAGTGGTTCAATCAAGAGCAAGGGAGTAGGAGGTGCTCGTGCGAGTGCCTCGAGGGGGAAATCTCAGAAATCTCCAACTCCCAATACGGAGTGCTTTCACTGCGGTGAAAAAGGACACATCCGGCCAAATTGCCCCAAGTACAAGGAAGACCTTGACAACGGAGTGATTGAACGTCGGCGCCCCAAAAACGCCAAAGGTATATTTGTTATTGAAATAAATTTAGCCACCTCTGTCCAGGATTGGGTAATTGATACCGGATCTTGTGCTCACATAGTTTCTAATGTGCAGCTACTCATGGATAGGAAGGAACTCGTAAGGAACGAGGTAGAATTGAAGGTCGGAAATGGTGCGAACGTGTCTGCGGTTGCACAAGGTTCTGTGGTGCTTCAATTGTGTAGTGGTTTAAATTTATGTCTAAAGAATGTTTATTATGTACCTTCGATTAGCAAGAATATTATTTCTGTATCATGTCTGGATATGGATAATTTTCATATAAATATTTCAAATTCTTGTTTGTCTATATCGAAGAATGGTGTGTTCTATGCAAATGCGTTCATAAGGAATGATCTCTATTTGCTTGAATTGGATAATAAACAAATCTTTAATATCAATAACAAAAGACTTAAGACCACTCACGAGAATGATACTCTCTTGTGGCACTATCGTCTTGGTCATATAAATGAAAAGCGCATCAAGAAATTGCAAGAAGCTAACCTTCTTGGTCTACTTGATTTTAAATCATTGGAGACGTGCCAACCATGTCTAATGGGAAAAATGACCAAAAAGCCTTTCAAGAAGAAAGGCCCAAGGGCGAGTGGCTTGTTGGATTTGATACATTCCGATGTATGTGGTCCAATGAGTACTAGTACACGAGATGGTTTCAAGTACTTCATTACGTTCACGGATGATTATAGTCGTTATGGCTATGTTTATCTAATGAGAAACAAAAGTGAATCTTTTGACAAGTTCAAAGAATTCAAGAATGAAGTAGAGAACCAACTCGACAAGAAAATCAAGTCTCTACGAACGGATCGTGGAGGTGAGTACTTAAGTGCCGAATTTGACTCATACCTAAAGGAGTTTGGTATTGTACCTCAACTCACCCCTCCCGGTACACCTCAGTGGAATGGGGTATCCGAAAGGAGGAATAGGACATTGCTCGACATGGTTCGGTCAATGATGAGTCATGCGGAATTACCTCTTTACTTTTGGAGTTATGCACTACAAACTGCGGCTTACACACTAAATAATGTTCCATCCAAATCCGTGGAGAAAACTCCTTATGAGCTATGGAGTGGTAAAACACCTAAGCTCAGTTTTCTCAAGATTTGGGGTTGTGAGGCTTACGTCAAGAAATTGATGTCGACCAAACTTCAACCAAAAGCGGATAAGTGCTTCTTTATTGGTTATCCTCGTGAGACAAGAGGATACTACTTTTGGCATATCACCTCCAATCGAGTGATTGTAGAGAGGGATGCCACATTTCTGGAAAAGGAATTTCTAGAAAGAGTAAAAAGTAGTGGGAGTAGGGTTGTGCTTGAGGAAACTCAAGATACTCTACAAGATCATGAAATGAATGATGACATTCAAGATCATGAAGGCCCAACCGAGATTCCTTTGGTTAGTGGGAGCGTGAGTGAGAGACCCTCGCAAGAAATTGTGAGAGAATCTCAATCATCCCCATCAAGTGTACGTTCAAGAGTTGAACGTGAACCCACTCCTCAAGAAATTGTGGAAGAAGTTCGAGAGACACGAGAAGAACCAAAAGAACTTAGAAGGTCAACAAGGGAAAGGAAGAAACCCGATCTATATCTGGGACTTCATGAAATCATGGTACTAGATACCAATGATCCCTTAACCTTCCAGGAAGCAATGGAAAGGGAAGACTCCAAACTATGGCTTAAGGCCATGGAATCCGAAATAGAATCCATGTATGATAATCAAGTATGGGACTTGGTTGACCTTCCTCAAGGGAAAAAGGCCATTCATAATAAATGGGTTTTTAAGAGGAAGATGGACATGGATGGGAACTTGACAACCTACAAAGCGAGGCTTGTAGCAAAGGGTTTCACTCAAGTTCAAGGAATTGACTATGATGAAACTTTTTCACCGGTTGCCATGTTCAAGTCTATTCGGATCATGCTCGCTATTGCCGCATTTCACGATTATGAAATATGGCAAATGGATGTCAAAACGGCGTTCCTGAATGGGAACTTGGAGGAGGATGTGTACATGGTACAACCTCAAGGTTTTGAAGATCCAAAGAATAGCGAGAAGGTATGCAAGCTTCAAATATCCATCTATGGATTGAAACAAGCATCAAGGAGTTGGAACAAACGCTTTGACGAGGAAGTGAAGAAGCTTCACTTCATTCAAAGTAAGGAAGAACCTTGTGTATACAAGAAGGTTAGTGGGAGCCATGTAGTATTCCTAATCCTATATGTCGATGACATATTGCTTATGGGCAATCATATTCCTTTGCTTGAGCAAACGAGAAGTTCATTGAAATCTGCATTTTCGATGAAAGACATGGGTGAGGCTCAATACATCTTGGGAATCAAGATATATCGAGATAGATCTCGCAGACTCATTGGCCTCAGTCAACGTGCATACATTGACAAGGTCTTGGAAAGGTTCAAGATGAACAACTCCAAAAAGGGCAGTGTGCCAATGAGTATGGGTGTGCAACTCAAGAAGTCTCAACGTGCGCAATCACGTAAGGACTTAGAGTACATGAAAGATGTCCCTTATGCTTCAGCAATTGGGTCGATCATGTACGCGATGACTTGCACAAGACCCGATGTCTCGTATGCTCTAAGCGTGACAAGTCGTCACCAATCCAACGCAGGTCCTGAGCATTGGACTGCGGTCAAGAATATCCTGAAGTACCTTAACCGGACTAAGGATAAGATTCTTGTTTATGGAGGACAAAGGGAATTGATAGATGAAGGTTACTCGGATGCGAGTTTCATGAGTGATCCAGACGATAGAAGGTCGCAATCAGGATACGTCTTCCTTCTGAATGGTGGAGCTGTGAGTTGGCGTAGTTGGAAGCAAAGCACTACTGCCGACTCAACCACTGCTTCCGAAGTGATGGCTGTTGCTGAAGCGAGCAAGGAAGGAGTGTGGATTAAGAAGTTCCTTGAAGAGCTTGGAGTAGTTCCCTCGAACGAGGGACCAATAGAGCTATTTTGCGACAATAGTGCATCTATCTCGCAAATCAAGGATCCCAAATCACACCACAAAGTGAAGTACATGGATTGTAAGTACTTCGTGACGCGTGACCTCATCGACGAAGGCAAAATAAATCTGTTATGGGTGGACACCAACAGCAACACAGCTGATCTATTCACAAAACTCTTATCCCAAGCCAAGGGCGAAATGCATTTCGAGTCCATGGGATTGAGGAACCATGTAGATTGGCTTGATGATTGATATGTAATGGGGTTTACCCTAGTTATTATTGTTTTATGCATTGAGTATGTATGAGAAAGAAAACTTTAATAACAAGTGGGAGATTGAAGGGAATGTGTTCTAAAAGTTTTACTTTTAAATGCCAATTATTATGAATTGAATGAGAAATCATTTTGTTCCTTGTTTATGTTATTCGTCTTTTAGAAGTGTTAAGGAAGAGGCTCTTGGTCCTTAACCGTAGAGCTCTAAAAGATATTGGTTTGCATAAAACAAAAGATATTCGCAATCATGGTAATTAACATGGAACATTAATTACCGAGTTAAGATTGTCGTGTTGGTCATAGATCATTGTAGCCCTACTAGTGAGTGACAACACGGGTATGCAAAAGAGGAAAATATTACTTTTGTATACTGAATAGACCTAATAAGTAAAATATTATAGAAATGTGTTTCTGTGTCATTAATATTTTACTGTGTCTTTGGTCCTTTGATATGAGACTTATATCTAATCACTTAAGGAATACTTAATTAGATCAGTGTCTTGAACTATCGATCAGTGTAGTGTAAAGGCATCGGTTGGTTAAGTATAACTTTCGTTGGAGAAGATAGTTAGTCAAAAGATTATCATTGCCCCTCTTAATTGAGTGATGATATTAGTGGGCCCCTTGATAAAGCAAAGTTATAATGTGCACAATGTGATTTGAGTTAAGTCACATATTTATAACTAGCTTAAAGAGATCAAGAAATGAATACTAATACAAAGATGACACAATACTACTTTGTGTGTATTCTTAATATCATGAGGCAAGGGACGGACACAAGTGGTGCACTCCATCACTAAATGGATCGTGTTTTGGTTCGAGTGGAATTAAGACATCTAACTAATTGGGAGCTATAATGTGTAGCTAGATACCGCTTATAGCTTGTGATATTAAGCTCTTAATATCACTGTCAACTTAGTTTAGATCCTCCCATAGGTCACACCGCAAAAACCGTGAAACAAGAAGCTTGATTTTTGGTTCATATGATGTGTCGGGTTTCTCATAGAAAATATGACACGTGTGGTGAACAAGTAAAATCAATTATGTTGTATATAAACATAATTAGAATCATGATAAATTCATATGAGATGCATATATTATGGGGTGCAATAATTTATTGTTGCATAGGATAATACATTGCATAAGTTGTGAATTTGCTAAAACCCCCTTAGGTTCAAATTTTGTTGGAAATAAATCCAAAATTTGAAATAGGCAAAATCGGGTAGAAGTTCGGTAATCCGTTGAGGTTCGGTCGACCGAAGGATCTGTGGATCGGTCAACCGAACGTGGAACGGATAATCGTAATTGATTGACCGAACTTGACCAAAGTGCGTGGAGCTTTGGTACGGTGTACCGAACCAGAAACGGTCGACCGAACAATGTCAAGTTCCGATATTTTCGGTTAACCGAATAGCACTCGGTCTTACACGTGAATGGGTCCGATCGGTTAAGGAGAATTTTTCCCCTTAAGATTCGGTCATCCGTCACGTACTCGGTTAAACGATCGTGACAAATTCGGTTAACCGAGTGAGACTCGGTAAACCGAACAGCGGTCGATTTTCTGCCTTTGATTATTAAGAGATTAATTTGATCGATGGTTGGATTAGCTCCAAATTTGGTCAAACATTTTGTGGGTGCATATAATGCATTATGGAATTAATTTGTGAGAGAAATTGTCATAAAACCGTGGCTTAAGAATAGTCATGATTAAGAGTAAGATTGGAACCTATAAATAGGTCCTTATTCTCCCTAATTGTGACACACAATTCAATAATTATTTTCTCTCTTAATTCACCACAAAAACCCACGAAAATTCTCTTAGTTTTCTAAGTCTTTGGAAGGAGAAATCTCAGAGGCTAAGGAAGGGGTTTGTAGCTAGATTCTAAGCTTGTTTGGAGATCGATTGGCTAGCTCATTTCTCTCCAACCTTGTTTAGGGTTTCGGTGAACACTCGGAGGCATCCGGCGCGGCGAGAAGCATCCCCAACGTCTCCGAATCTTCAAGAAGTTTTTGAGAACTTCTAGGTATGAATTTCGGAGCCCTTGTTTGTTTTAATAGAGTTTTGAAACTAGATGTTAAAACAAACCGATGCATGCATGAAATAAATCAAAGAAAATTGTAATTGATCCTTATTATACATAAAAATTTCGAAAATATATATGTATAATTAAACATGAAATCCTACAGATCATCACTCAAGTCAAGATGGGCATTGATAATCTTTTAACATGTCAAAATCCCGCACAAGTTGTATATAACCAATTAATATATTTATCACTATACGTGATGATAGTTTTTGATAATAATTAAATTATATACTTCTCATGTAAAAATGACATAAGTCTCATATCTTAGGATTCAAAGACAAAATGAAAACATTAATGACACAAACACAAATCCATAATATTTCATTGATTATGTCTATTCAATATATAAAAGAAAACATTTTTCATTTCATATACTTATGTTGTTGAATACTTGTTGAGCTACATTATCCTTTAACCAACATGACAATCTTATCTCAGTGATTGATGTTCATGTTAATCACCATGATTGTGAATTACCTTTAATTTATATAAATTATTATCTTTTAAAGCTCTACGGTTAAGGACAAAGAATCTCTTCCTTAATACTTCCAAAAGATGAATACATTAATCAATTAACAAAATGTTTATACATTCAGTTCATAATAAAAGACATATAAAAGAATACTTTTAGAACACATTCCTTTCGCATACTTGCCCAACCAGTACCTTAATCCGGCCAAACTGGCATCCTAGGCACACCACGTGACACTTGAGGAGTCCACAGACCAGTATCAGGTCGAGGAAAAATGCATCTTCGTGGCATCTATAAAATACAAAACAATATAGGAGGCATATGATTACTAATTCAACTATTGTCTACGATAAACTATTATGCAATAATGATACCGAAACATTTAAGGTTTTTATTGGTGGATTCCTTTGGATTCTGCACATGATGGAACTTGTTTCGCTCTGATACCAAATTGTAACATCCCAATTCCGCACGGGGTCAACACGGAAATCATACTCAGAGTTCCTGTGGGAAAAGGAAACAACACGAAAGAATTCAATTATGTTGAATAAAATTGATTAGATAATTCAAAGGATTCAATAACGAGTTTAAAGACATTGTGTGAAATTTAAATATAACGACATAACTCAATAACAATAAAGTTCAAAGACATGAAACGAAACATAAGAAGACCAGTCATTCGGTTCCCAGTGCACAGAATCCTGAAGATCATCCACGGCAGGCAATCCTACTTGGTACTACCTGCAAAACAAAATCACAAGACGAATGTGTTTTCATAAAGAAAACTTTATATGCCTTTGGGCGGCAAAAACTAATTCCTGTATAACTGGTGGACCAAAGGTCCATCGCAGTCATTCAACTGTAATGAATGCAACAATCAATCAATAATAATAACATAATTTCCATCTATTACTCAATTTAGTCGGTATAGTCAATATTATACATACTCAGTCAATACAATCAATACAATGCGGTAATCCCATTGACTACCTACCACAGGCACATGCGGTCTTCCAGTTAACGTATGACCCATCCTCACATCAGTGTAACAATTACTACTACAATCTGAAAGGAATGTGTTCTAAAAGTTTTTCATTTATATGTCAATTATTATGAATTGGATATGCAAAAAATTTATTCCTCGATTATGGTATTCGTCTTTTGGAAGTGTTAAGGAAGAGACGCTTGGTGCTTAACCGTAGAGCTCTAAAAGATAATGGTTTACATAAATCAAAAGTTATTCACAATCATGGTAATTAACATTGAACATTAATCACCGAGATAAGATTGTCGTGTTGGTCATCGATTGTTGTAGCTTTACAAATAATTGACGACACGAGTATATAAAAGAGGAAAATATTACTTTTATATATTGAATAGACCTAACAAGTAAAACATTATGGAATTGTGTTTCGTGTCATTAATGTTTTACTATGTCTTGCATCCTAAGATATAAGACTTGTATCTTTTCACTCAAGAAGTGCTTAATTTGGTTATTGTCAAAAGCTATCAATGAGTATAGTGATAAAGGCAATAGTTGGTTGAACATGACTTGTGCTGGAAAAGAAAGCTAGTGAAAAGATTATCATTGCCCCTCTTAATTGAGTGATGATATTAGTGGAACCCTTGATAAAGCAAAATTATAATGTGCACAATGTAACTTGAGTTAAGTTACATAGTTATAATTAGCTTAAAGAGATCAAGAAATGAATATAATATAAAGGTGACACATTTCTACTTTGTATATATTCTTAATATCATGAGGCAAGGGACGGACACAAGTGGTGCACTTACATCACTAAATAGATCGTGTTTTGATTCGGGTGGAACAAAGACATCTATGCTAATTGTGTAACTATAATGTGTAGCTAGATACCGCTTATAGTTTGAGATATTTAGTGTTTAATATCACTGTCAATTTGGCTTAGATCCTCCTATAGGTCACACCACAAAACTGGAAAACAAGAAGCTTGATTTTAAGTTCATATGATGTGTCGGGTTTCATGTGAAAATATGACACATGTGGTGAATGAATAAAATCAATATGTCACGAGAATTGACATAATTAGATTCGTAATAAATTCATATGAGGTGTATATATTATGGGGTATAATAATTTAATATTACATAGGATAATATATTACATAAGATGTGAATTTGCTAAAAACCGCAAAAGATCAAATTTTGTTGGAAATAAATCCAAAATTTGACAAAGGCATAATCGTGGTCAAACACGGTGAACCGTTCAGGGTTCAGTCGACCGAGGTATTTTCGGATCGGTTAACCGAATTGGGAACGGGTAATCACAATTGTTTAACCAAAATTGTCTAGAGTGTCTGGACAATCGGGTTCGGTTAACCGAGTGTGAACGGTCAACCAAGAAAAAATATTTTTGGTAGACCGAAGGTGACACGGTCATTCGATGACTATGCTCCAGGATAAATTTTGGTGAGTCAACGGTCGACCGAAGAGAAGACGTGGTTCGTCCGAATTTTTCCAGAGAATTTTTCTCATGTGGATTCGGTCGACCGTCTAGCTCACGGTGCACCGAACACGTGTTAAAACTGAATGGTTCGGTTGACCGAGAAAAATTCTCGGTCAACTGAACAGTGCGATTTCTGCCTGAATTATTAAGAGATTAATTAGATCATTGGTGGATTAATTCCAGATTTAATTAAAACATTTTAGAGGATGCTTATGTGGCAATTAGAGATTAATTTTAGAAGAGAATAAGTAAGAGATCATGACTAAGGAATAATTCTTGATAATGATGTTTTGGGAGCCTATAAAAGGACCTCACATCCTACTTGTTTATGTTAATGCAAAAAAAAAATTCTCTCATTAATCTCTTCTCTAATCACCATGAAAATCTCTTATTAATCTTGAGTTTAGGAGATAGAAATCTTAGGAGCTTAAAGAGGGTTATTAGCTAGATTCTAAGCCTTATTAGAGATTGATTGGTTAACTCATTTCTCTCTAATCTTGTTTAGAGTTTGGTGAACACTCGGAGGCAAATCGGTAGACGATTCTACGGGCAGCGCGACTCCGGATCTTCAAAAGGTTTTAGAGAACCTTTAGGTATGATTCTCTTTTTGTGATTTATTTTAATATATGTAGGATTGCATCATATTAAAATAAACAAAAAGTAATGTACATAAAAATTGTTGAAAATATGAAATCGATCTTGTATGTTGTATTAATTTTTTTTTAAATATATACATACATAGGGACATGAAAATCTTACACAATCATTATCAATTTAATTTCAAGTATCATGAGGATCGCATACGCTAACACGTGTCAGTACAATAGAATTCAAATCTGATTCTGTGGACTTCTTGCTGCCACCAGTCTCCACAGAGATTATCGCTCCCATCGGGCTAGTATTGTTAACCCAAAATCCTAAATCGTAATATAAAGGAGTAGGGTACTAAATGCAATTCGCCAAAACATTAAATCAAAATAATCATAAAAGACTAGGTGGAAAATGCAATAATCAAAACAATAAACTCGATATGTAAAATACGAGAACATAAATCCTTTTATCGCAATACGCACAAAGGACGGGCCAGACGCAATTAACCCAAGCTTAACCCTTGAACAAAAAACCCCATCCAGCCGCCACCTCTTTCTCTTCTTCTTCTCATCTCTTCCTTTCATCTCTTCTCATCTCTCATCCTTCTCATCCGATCCCACGCCCTCCATCATCTCTCCGCGGCGACGTCTCCCGTGGTCTCGACGTGGCGGCTTCACCTCCTCGTGGAAACCACCACGACGGCAGCCCTCCCTCGCGGTGGCCTCCTTTACGTGCCGGACCACGACGATCTCCATGGAGCGGTTGCTCCCTGCGACCTTCATGACGACGACCAGAGGACGTCCGACTGAGACGTCATGTGATCAGGCCTCCTACTCCACTGGCGGAGTAGGTTGGGGGAGAGGCCGACGCCTCGACCCAAAGTCCTACCGGCTATGGGAACGTTAAAGCGTGATAAAGACATACCTCGAAGGGTTGATGTTGATACACGCCGGCTCCACTCCATCGTCACATCTCCCCAACTCTGGCCAACCTCTGTCGTTGACTTCCACCAATGAGAATAATTTTGTTGGTGTATGTATGTATTATTCCCATACAACCGAAAACCATCCCCTTAAATCCATGATTTCGAAGCCTAAAATCACTCCCCATAACCCCACAAATAGGGGTGCAAATGGTTACCAATTATCCGAGTATTCAATTCGAAAATTTCTATTTAGTTGGTATTTGGTAAGTTCAATGTTACCAATTTAATTTCGGATACGAATTTGGTTTAAAAAAAATTTACCAATTAGAATTCGGATACGAATTCGGATACAAGTTATTTAAAATTCGAATTATCCGAATTATTCGAATACATGGTGAAATACACAAATTAGTATTCCAAAATTTAGTATTCCAAAATTTTAATATGAAAATTTAGTCTTCGAAAATTTTAATTCGAAAATTAATTACAATATATATATATATATATTCAATTTCGGATAATATCCGAATACCAATTAGTATTCGAAAATTTTGAAAATTCGGATTCGGATTCGGATTCGGATAGTTATGTTGAATTCGGATTCGAATTTGGTAATAGAATATGGTATTCGGATTCGAATTCGGATACAGTAGGTATCCGAGTCATAATATCCGAGTTGCACCCCTACCAACAAACCCATGTTCTAATTCCATAACCGACCAAATTATTCTTGTTTTTAATATTTATTTTTGTTGTCTTAAAATCGGTTATCTTACGCATACTCCTCCAGGCAGTGGACTAACACGTCCTGAGTCAAACTTAACCATCCCGTCGGGGGATCGACTCGTCCGGAACGTGGCAGAATAGTCCCGACACATTTGCGTCACACTTGTGTTCCTGACGGGATTGGTGTGCCCCCAGGACTAATGCGTCCGGTGCGGGACCAATGAGCCAACTTGTTTGGAACAACGAGTCAACGTTGTGACCCACAAGTCCCGCATATTAGGTCGTTCGGCCAAACAAACTGAGTCGTTTTCACCCAAGTTGTGTCGTTCAAATAAATGACTCGACTTATTTTCACCAAATGAGTTGGTTCATTCTAAACGAACAAGTTGAGTCGTTTTACAAAACAAGTTGTGTTATTTCACCAAACTAGTTGCAACTTAATTAACAAAAATTATATATATTAATATGTGTACCAATTTATGACACCTTAGATTTAAATTCAATCAAGACATTGAGCGGTGTTGTTTTTTAGTATTAAATAACTTGGGTCGTTTTCTTGAGCTAAATAAGTTGGGTCATTTTTTAGTACTAAATAAATTAGGTTGTTTTCTTGAGTTAAATAAGTTGTGTCATTTCTTGAGTTAAATAAGTTGTGTTGTTTCTTTAAGATAAATAAGTTGGGTTGTTTCAACCAAACAAGTTAGGTCATTTTTTTCACTTACCAAACGAACGAACTGGGTCGTTTTTCCCCAAACAAGCTTGGACGCACGAGACCAGTACGGGATGCACCAACTAAATAAGCTGGGTCTTTTTTTTGTACTAAATAACCTAGGTTGTTTTCTTGAGCTGAATAAGTTGGGTTGTTTCTTGAGCTGAATAAATTGGGTCATTTTCTAGAGTTAAATAAGTTGGGTCATTTTCTTGTGGTAAGTAAGCAGAGTCGTTTTCTTGAGATAAATAAGTATGAATATTGTATATTTGAGAGAACAAAAAATGAGTCGAGTTATTTTTTCCACCAAACAAGCTGTGACGCACCAATGTTTTCCGAAGTTGGGATTGTCTTAGGGTAGGAGTTGGGGATTTTGTAGTTGATCAAAGGACCTGACGGTTTTTTGGGTTGGAGGTCGTGGGGTTATTTTTTGGACATAAAAAGTTGAGATGTATTAAAAATATTAAATATGTGGTCTTGAAAAAATCCTTACAGTGATTGGTCTTAGGGAACATTTGACCACCGTACTTTTACCTTATAATTTATTTTCCCAACTTTTATTATTGACACTTAATTTTTGACATCTATTTGCCAACTCAAGTCGGCAAGTTTGTTTTACGATCCAGAGCTCGATGATCCTAGATGCTAGATGGACCCCAGATTTAAATTGGAAGTGCTCCAACCCCAGAATTGAAAACCACATTTCCTAAGGTTCTACGGTGATTATAACATCTGAAATCACATCTTCATACAGTAGAGCAACACCCCGGAAGACAATAACAAATATTAAACCCTTAACCTCGTGTCTGGGAGACCACTTCTCAATCTGAGTTACAAAACAATTGGTTAATGAACCAGCAAGTTATTAACTAGTCGGACATGTGCTAGCAGTTACTTGTTATTAGGAGAGCACTTAAAGTTTACAACTTTTTACTTCTCAACCAACATATATAGCTTAAACAGTTTCATCTATTCTTATATACATTCAAAAATAATAAAAGAATTACGTGGCTACATCTAAAGGGGTCTGACAGTACATATATGCAATTTGTTTTGGAGTTCTTTAGTAGACTACTTCATCTTTTACATGGTGTGAACCTTAGATTTAAACGTCATAAATTTCAAGAAAAATTGAAGATTAATTTTCTTGGCTATAATCTACACATCACACGCTCTATTAAAAGAAAATTATACATCACATACATTCGTACAAGCCACCCTCTTACTACTTAAGCAAACCTTCGGAAAACCGAAGGCAAAATTCACCACCTCGAAGCCAACTCCAACGACCCCAACGGCAGACATGGTAACGGAAACCGCACAAACTATTGCGAAAACCATCGTACCAACCACCACAATCGCTGCCACAGCCGCCACTTCGAGGGGCGCACCACAGACCAACTTCGCATAAGCAACACTTACAGGAATCGTCGCCGCCGTCGCCACCATGACGACCATCACAAACGCACAACAAATTTGATGTACGTAGGATATTTTGTCTAAGAAGATATGTCCGACCAAAATCATCCACAACAAGATGGTGAGCAATGTCTCATAACACATGATTGCTATATCTTTAGGACTTGGGAGTAGTATGAAACCGAAATGCTTTTTATAGGCTACAAGTCTTCGAGTCTCTCTGTTGGGACCGATTGATCTAATAAAGTGGAGGAAAATGTGAAAAAGTGGTATTGGAAATAAACTGTAAACATTGGAGGCCATGACTTTGTTGTTGGCGAGTCTTCTCACGTCAACTTCTTCATGGTGTCATGCATGGTAAAAAAAGTTAGTTGATCAGGACATTGGTTTGTTGGGATTCTTTTTTATATTTTATCTTACTACTACTCGACTACTCCCATTACCTAAGTGCAAACCCTTGCATTTCTATTTCGGATCATAACGAATTACCTGCTCAGTTATCCTCAAACTAGTGTTTGATCAGATTACGAAGACGTACCATATATGTATGATTTTACGAAACTTCCGAAAAGGTGTATGTGGAAGGAAAATAACATACAATTCATTGACATTTTGTAACATCCCCGAACAACGGAAAATTTAAACTTTTAAAATAAAGGGAAACACGTAGATAAAATCATCAAGAGTGGGGACATTACTGAAAGAAATACCCAAATACATAAGGTGCACCATATTACATAAGAGTTTTTCAAAAGAGTGATTACATCATAACACAAAACACATAGTACATGTAATCACGAAAACCTAAAGTAGGTAGACGACATGATCCAGTCCCAAAGTGCAATCTCCCTCAGTCACCACCCGCCGGAACCTAACGCGGTCCTGAAAAAGATGCAACAACGATGCCTGAGTTTCCATAAGGAAATCCCGTATGACAAGCTCACCTATATGCCCTAACATACTAGTATAGTGTTGAACGTTTTATTTAAAACCGCAAGTGCACGACCGCGATGAAGCGGTGGTAAGTACGAGTCGTCCTCAGGGAGGTGAGCAGCCTCTTGTTTATCAGAAATCAAGTGGCACAAATTGGTGGAAGAAAGTTGTTTATGCTAATCTAAACTACGCTAACTACGAAGAAGCAAATGCGAAAGAAAGAGAATAACAAATACTTCAACTAAGCTAGAGAACTTGATACTATGCAGGAATTCAGTAAGAGAAAGACCCCCTTAGGGGGTGGAGTGACTACACATACACAATGAGGACGCAAGCATTTCTTCCTATAGGCACAAGTGTAGGTAGTGTTTGCATGTATGGGAGGTGTCTACTTATCATGGCAAAACTCATCAATTAAATCACTAACCTATTTTGATTAACATTCATAAACACAAGCTGGTTATTTAAGAAACTAAACAAGCATGGGAGGTGTCTTAAAACTTGTGGCAAAACCCATCTAGTGAAGTGTTCTATTCTAACAAGCAAGCATGCATTCATTCTCCGACCTCCCGCGACCTACCAAAACATCACCCCAACGTGGGTGATCACTAAGGCCTCTAATGCAAGAATTTGGCATACCTTCTCTTTGAAGATCGACGAAGAACACCGGAGCTCCAACTACCACGCCTCCGGCCGCAACCTCACACACGTCCTCCTCCACGCGCCTTCGCACCACCGTCACCTCCTCTGCCCGACGCCGCTGCTGCTCCAACCAAGAAGAGAGGAAAATGAGAGAGGTGATGAGAGGAAGATGGAATGGAGAGGAATGAAAACGTGAGAGAGAGAGGTGAGATGAGCTTCTCCTTTTCTCCAAACCCAACACCAACAACACCCTACCACCATCACCTCGAGACAGCCGCACTCTACAGCCACTGTTCACGTCACCCCCACGTCACCAACAACACCCTCCTATTCCCTCCTCAACTCCCCATGCAAACAACATCATTAGCCCACCTAATCACCATTAAACCATAAACATGGTTAGGGTCTTTACAATCCACCCTCCTTAAAAGGATTTCGTCCTCGAAATCGTGACAAGCCGCTCCTCGAAGCTCCAAGCCCTCCTTCCACACTCGCTCCGTGAAGATGGAAAACACAGCACAAAACCAAACCATACAATAACAAGGCCCAAAAGCAGATATCATAACTCTCGTTCTGGTGTTGGCGCCACTCGCCTCCTCAGCCTGGATGGTGAAGACCCGTCCAGCTCTCTGATCCTGCTCTGGTCGTGCAACAGATCTGTCGACTCCGCCTCTCCCTGCATCTGGGGGTCTGGGTCCTCCTTTCCTGTGAGGGCACTCCCGGATAAAGTGTCCCTGTTGACCGCATCCTCGACAAACTATATTACGGAAGAAGCACCGCTGCCCGGGGTGGACTCCACCACAAGCTCTGCATGCCTCCAGAATGATCCTCTGCGCGACCAACATGATCCTTATGCTGCCTCTGAGGTTCCTGATAGTTCTCCTGGATATCCTGGTCGATGATGGTTGCGAACTTCACTGCATCCGCCAGGGTCTGCGGCATACTGGTGATCACTCGCGACCGGAACTGCTTCCTAAACCCCTTGACGAACTTCCTCGCTCGTTGCTCAGGTGTCACATAGGTCTCAGAACAGTAACGCTCCAAAGCGTTGAACTTGTTGATGTAGCTGGCCAGAGACATCTCCTTCTGCTCAAGCGCAAGGAACTCCTCCTTCTTCCTATCTCTTTTTGTGAAACTTAAGTGTAGGGGTTTTGGTTCCCATGTAGATAAATAAATAAGTGGTGTTCTCTCTTCTCGCACGGCTCCTATCACTCGGGAAAGTAGGTCTGAGGGACCTTTGTGCCTGGTGTTTTCGAGTCATCTGACTTGGGATGCACCGACCGAACTCCCATTACACGGGTGGTAGGGATCACCCTATGTGGAGATTTGGGGGAAGGTGTACGTGATAGTGTAAGTCCTCATAGGCAATGATGCACGAAACCTGACTCTGGGAGAATCAAACACCAACCAATAAAATGCTCTAAAGAAAAAGAAAAAAAAGAGTCAAATAAGAACCAAAATGGACTTTACACATTGTATCACATTCAGAAGTTAAGGTTGCCCATGTCTTTCACTTAAGTCCTTAACTAACTCTCACGAATAACTCATTAGACTAGGTGTGTTGACCGATTACATATAAAGAGTCGACCCGTAGTATTACCGCGTCCCATGATCGACATATGAGTTCAACGAGTCGTGTAGCTAGATTGATTAATGCATCTTGTTCGGATTTTATGGGTATATCCGCTGAAAACCCTTAGGAGACAACACTCCTCCTCCTTAGCGACAAGGAGATTTAACGGCTTGTTGCACGTGCTAAGTGCAACCGTGATTCCTACGAAAGTGAGTTAGGATTTCTTATTTTTCATATGCTTTTCTCTTTCTTTGTTTTGCTCGGGACTAGCAAAAGTTAGGTGTGCGGGTATTTGATTGACATAATTTCATGCTTATATTTGTATCTTATATCCATTATCTTTCACCTAAACAATGTTATGTTACGAGTTTTATGTTTAGTTTTCAGGAATAAATAGGTTTGAAGAGATGAAGCATAAAAGGACTCAAAAGCTGGGAAAAAAGACTGAATTGTGAGATCTAGGGACCAAGATGCAAGGGAGAAGGACCTGAACGCAAGACAGAAGGACCTAAGAGCAAAATAGAAAACTCCACACCATCATGGGGAGTATTTTGGCAATTCTATTCGGGTCGGAGCTCAAATAAACGAAGTAGATGCATCCAAGACCACCAAATACACTAAGCAAAGCCCAGCACATATTCCAGATGGATCCGGACTTTTTAGACCGCCAATTGGCGGTCCATGACCGCTAATTGGCGGTCCATTGTGGCCCAAATCCGCTAAAATTTCTCCAGCACATGTATTAGAGGATTTTTAGACTATTGTTGGTATCTGTTTAGTCCGAAAACGAGGGATTGTCCCGGTTTGCCTTTTTCCATGCCTATAAATAGAACTCTTCACATTCCATTGTAATCACTCCATATTTTAAGTGGTTATTCTTCCTACTAGAAGTGAGGCTTTGAAGCACACTCTAAAGTAGGAGGATGCTACTTTTAATGTGAGTCATTTTAATACAAGTTTTTTTTATTATGTTGTTTGTTTTATGTTTCTTGTTTTGCTTTGCTTAATCTCATTTCATTAGTTTTATTAGCTTAGTTAATATGCTTTCTTTGTTTAGTTTAATAATTAGTGTAATGTTTAGTGAGTAGTTTCATCCCCTTTGGGGGGTGGAGTAGATGTACATACATGCAAATGAGAATGGATTGAATGCTTTATTTCTAATGTGTTGATAAAACATGAATGTATGCTTGCTTGTTTAGGATAGAATTTATAACTTGATGAGTTTTGCCAAAATGATTAGACACCTCTCATGCTTGTTTAGGTTCTGAAATAAACATCTTGCATATGTAAATGTTAATCAACTAAGTTGGTGAATAGATTGATAGGTTTTGCCATAACATTTAGACACTTCCTATGCTTGATAAACACCACCTTCATTTGCTTAAAGAATGTATTCTACACCCACCTCTTTGCATGTGTGCACTCACTCCACCCCTTAGGGGTTTTCCCATTTCTGTATTCCAGCATTCTTCCTTTGTTCTTAGCTTAGTTATTATTTCATTGTTTGGTTCTTCCTTTCGCATTTCCTACTTCTTAGCGTAGTATAGAGTAGAGTAGCATAAACATCTTTCTCCCCCTATTTTTGCCACTTGATTTCGTACAAGCAAGAGGCTACTCACCTCCCTGAGGACGACCCGTACTTGCCACCGCTTCATCGCGGCCGTGCACTTACGGTTTAATTAAAACGTTCAATAAGTTTTTGGCGCCGTTGTCGGGGAGTTGGACGATTCGAGTGGATTTAATTTTTGTTTTGTAGTTTTTCTTTGTTTCAGGAGACTTGGAGTCGAAAGGAGAGGCATCTGGAAAAATTTGAAGGAAAGCTGGGCAGTTTGCACCGCCAATCAGCGGCCTGAGACCGCCAATTAACGGTCTGGTGAGCTGCGTTTGCCTTCTTATTTCTTTGTCGTGTTGCCATAATTGATCTAGTAATCTGGGACTCAATTTTGCATGTTCTGACTCTTAGATTGTTCACAGATTAATAATCAACTTCCCTTAAGCAACTTGGACCCTAAAACTCAAAGCAAAAGATTAGGCTTTTTTTTGTTTAGCTCATGCATCATGTATGTGACTTAGGCATTTAGATTGTCTTTTATCTTAGCTTTATTTTCTGTTGCTGAGAGTTGGCGTGAGGTACGTGTAGGATCGTGTGGGTCTATGGGTCCACAAACTAATCACGATTAAGCCCTAATTAACTACTTGGTTGATTGATCAAAGAATTGCAGCGGAAATTAAAAACAAATCAAACACAAGTAGGAAAGCAATGCAAACCATACAAGAAGACACCAGATTTACAGAGGTTCGGCCGCGCCTACGTCCTCTCTTGCAAGCCCCTCTCGAATCCCCGTTCGAGCTCCTCTTGCGTCTTCACTATGCCTCCCCGTTCCGGGCCGGGAGCAACGCCTTTTACAAGTCTTCAAGCTCGCAAACAACCCTCGCCGAGCTTGGCACCACCTCTCACAAACCGAGAGAATCACTTCGGGCTTTCACCGAAATCCTTGCTTCTTTGTCTTGGGCTTTCACCAAGACCCTTGCTCACTTTACAACAATGGTGACTGAGTGGAACTCACTCTCTAATTGAGCACAACAATTGCTAGATGAATGTATGATGAATGATGTGTAGATGTGAGGCTTAAGATCACTAATTTGGAGCTTTGAGGTTGTGGAAAATCTCACTATAAGTTTGACACTTTGGAGTTGTGAAATCTTGTGGAAAACTAAGTGTGAACCTCTATTTATAAGCTCCTAAAGATTTCTAGCCGTTTGGACAAGATTTGATTGGGTTTTGTGCAAGATACACAAAGCAGAAAATCGGGCTGCAAATCTGTCCAGAAACGGTCGACCGAAAGGTGTATCGGTCGACCGAACCCTTGAGTAAGTTAAAGGATCGGTTGACCAAACAAAGGTACTGGTCGACCTAACACTTAAGTTCTATAAGTCACCGGTCGACCGAACAGGTACCGGTCGACCGAACTACAGGGTTCGGTAGAGGGAAAACTCGATCGGTTGAACTAAACTTGTGTCGACCGATAGCAGGTAGATTTTTCCTAATGGAACGGTTGACCGAACAAGGTATTTTGTTCGACCGGTTCAAAAGTATTTGGGGGTGTATTAAGAGAAAAATGTGTATACGACCGTTGTATAATACGACAAATATAACGGTCGTATTTTTACCAGAAATAGCAAACTAAACGGTCGACCGAAGGTCTACCGGTCGACCGAACAGGTCTGGGTAAACGGTTAACCGAAGTGTGATCGGTTGAACTGATTGGTCTGGTATAACAAATAATGTGTATAACCGGTCGACCGAAAGGTGAACGGTCGACCTAACTCAGGCAGACTTGCGACAAATGTTTTAGGTGTTTGGGTGATCTAATGGAGTCCAAATGTTATGATATTTTGTGTGTGACTCCTACAAGGAACCTAGTGTGTGAATGCATGCATATTAGCTTAAGTTATGCTCAATTTACATAAGTTCCTAATACTCAAAGAAAGGTAAAATTACATGTCTTCAATCCTAGCTTGATTACATGTCTTGACTTGATTTTTCTTCTTTCTTGAGTCTTGATCACCTGTAGAGGTTAGCACAAAGCAATATATATGCAATGCAATATGTGTGCTACTCTACATGATCATAATTAAGATTAGGTTAATTAAATCATCAAAACATAGATTAAGGCCAAAAAGCCAACAGTACGCACCTTCTACTCTCATTCATGCATTTTGTATGAACATGCATTAGTTAGTAGGAAGTGCATTGCAACAAGTGTGTGTTGAGCATTTTGTTTGGAGAGTTGATTGTTAGATTAAGACTCCAAAACGCTACAAAGGAGGGGATGTCCCGTAAAAGCTAAGGTGGGGGATTTCATCACCCTTTCCTTCGCCCCAAAAACCACACTAATCAAGAGCCTAATTTCTAAAATCAAGTAGACATTGGCCTTAAGGAATTGGGACGCATTAGGAGAGTGATCCGGTCCCGACCGTCATAACCTGATCGGCGTTGCCCACTTTGTCGATAGTAGGAGAGACGAGATCTCCGGATCTTGACTCACTTGCTGGGCTTTATGGTCCTCATTGTAGGGAGGTGAGGCGTGTTGAGGCCGTGTGACTTCGCAGTTAGGCGTCGTCTAGCTGTAAGGACCTATAGAGACCTTAGGATTACTTGAGCCTTGTTTGCTTGTGTGCTTCTACCTGTACCCATCCGCCGTAGCATAAGGACTTCTTCCTTTCTCTCCTGAGTCATTCTATCTCTCCTGTGTCCCCCCGTCTTCTCCTCTACGTACATTCTTTGTTAAAAAAAAATTGGTGTGTGTGCACCTTTGTGCATTCTTTCGTGGACACGAGACGAGAGTGGTCGTTTGACGAGGAGCGTTGTCAATCCGGCTTCGGTCATCGATTTCTAGACACCTTCCTCCTCTCGTGTCGCACGTAGTTCACGTTCAATGGCTGCTAATTTCTGCGAGGAGGAGCAGTTGCTGGACCCACCCGAGCATCCTGTTGTCGTTCCCATACCTCTACGTGATCGATGCTACCCGAGCCGTACAGCTCTACCCTCATGCATCGTATTACCAGAGGCTAATGGGAACCATTTTGAGGTTAAGGCTCAGTTTATTTCCATGCTCCCTCGCTTCACTGGGAAGGGTGACCCATATATCTTTCTCAGGGAATTTGAGGAGGTCTGTGCTATGTTCAAGCTGCAACAATTTAGCACAGACTCCATCCATCTTAGGCTCGTTCCTTTTGCACTAAAGGATGACGCCAAGAAGTGGTTGTACAGCAACCAGGCGAATGCCTTTAAGACTTGGGACGAGTTTCAATCTGCATTCCTCAAGAAGTACTTTCCAAATCATCGGACTCAAAAATTGAGGAACGACATCAATTCGTTCTATCAACATGAGACCGAACCATTCCATGCATACTTAGAGAGGTTCAAGGAGCTACTATCCTCATGCCCTCACCATGGCATCGAGTTGTGGCGCCTTTGTCAGATTGTTTACGAAAGTCTTCACATCCCGTCAAGAACGCTCCTTGAGTCCATGTGTCAAGGAGAGTTCTTGGGAAAGGATGAAAGGGACGCATGGGCTTTCCTAGAAGACCTCGCTGAGAAAACCATGCAATGGGAGAGTGTGAGGGAGCCACCTGCATCATCTAGTATAGGAGCAAGGATCGCGAATACAAACTCGACTAGATCGGGTGCCGCATTTGCTGTCGATACCACTACGACCACCGAGACGTGCATGGCGGCCTTAATACGCCGTATGGATTCGATTGAGCTCCAAAACCAACAGGGTGCATCTCACATGTCCACATCTGGTCCAGTTCCCTGTCATTCATGTGGTAGGATTGGTCATGTAGAAAGCGAGTGTGAGTCCATTCCTCCTGAGATGGAGCGTGTCAACGCCATCTATCATAGAGCCAGGAATGACCCATACTCATCATCTTATAATCCTGGATGGAGGAACCACCCCAATTTTTCATGAAACCAAACTAATGCCCAGGGTAGTCCTTCAAAGTCCTCTAGACCACCTTACCAATCACACCAACCTCCCATGCATGCACAATCCTATCAGCCACCCCAAACGCAAACCACCAATCAATCGGGTTTCCCAAATTCCAACAATATGGAAACCCGATTCAATTCGCTTGAGACCTCGACTCGTGGACTTGAAAACTCAATGAAGAATTTTATGTCAACCACGAGTCAAGTTCTCACTTCAAATCAGCAGACCATCAAATCTCTAGAGCTTCAGATGGGCCAATTGGCTCAGTCTGTACATGAAAGAGAGAGAGAGTCTTTTCCTAGCCAGCCTCAGGCTAACCCCCGTGTGTACCAGCAACAACACATGCAAAATGAGAATGTGGTACCTCGGGGGAGGCAAGTGAACCATGTGGAGGAACATGTTCACCATGTCAATGCCATTGTTACCTTAAGAAATGGAAAACAGGTTGACAATCACATTTCCTTGCCACACCCACCACCATCTATGCAGCCCCTCAGTGGGAATGGTGGTGAAGAAGAGGCTGAGGGTGAGGGTAATACACCAAAGCTCTCTTCTCAGGCACCGCAGAAAACTTACCTACCAAAAGCTCCCTATCCAAGTAGGTTAACCAAAAAGCAGAGTGACAACATGGACAAGATATTAGAGGTGTTTAAGCAAGTAAAGGTTAACATCCCCTTGTTGGATGTCATCCAACAAATACCTAAATATGCAGAAGTGTTGAAGGATCTCTGCACAACCAAGACGAAGACCAATGTTCCTAAGAAAGCATTCTTGGCTGCAAATATCAGCTCACTTTTGTCCAATCCCACCTACACAAAATACAAGGACCCTGGGTGTCCTACTATTCAGTGTACGATAGGGGACACTAGAATGAGCAATGTTTTGCTTGATTTAGGATCAGCGGTCAACCTCCTCCCATTCTCTGTTTATCAACAGTTGAACTTGGGAGAATTGAAACTAACTAAGATCACCCTCCAATTGGCGGATAGATCCATTCGTATTCCCATGGGGATTATCGAGGACGTGCTTATCAAAGTTGGAGATTTTATATTTCCAGTCGATTTTGTTGTCCTCGATACCAATCCTGTTGCGAACACCCACTCTCAAATACCTTTGATTTTGGGTAGACCATTTCTGGTCACCTCCAATGTCTTGATTAATTGTAGAAATGGTCTCATGAAGCTCTCATTCGGTAACATGAGTGCCGAGTTTCATGTGTTCAACTCTGGTAGGCAACAGGAACCCATGGATGAACTTTTAAATCTAAATCTCATCCGCCAATTGGAGAAAGCACCACAAAATCAACTAACACCCCTAACCCCAATGCAACCCGTTGAGAATGTTCGTGGGCCCAGCGAAAACTCATTGCCTGTCTTCGCAATGCAACAAAGTGAGCTGGCCTCGAACATGAATGTCCAAAGGGAGTGTTCGTTGCATGATTCAGTTGAGAGTACTAGTGAGAGTGAGATACCTCATCTTATGCCTATACCAGAAGGTGTCTCTACCTCATGTCCCATGGCCATTGAGCCATTTGAGCTTCATATTGACTCCAACAAGGACCCACCTTTGACCGAGCTTATGCTTGATGATCTAAATGATGGTGGGAGGTCCTTGTTAAATGACTTGGGGAGAAGCCCCATTCTTCGTGATGCAGGTCTGCTGCATCTATCGAATGAGCTTGAGGAACTCATTCCGATGCACCCACCTATTGGTTGGAGGGTTTTGTTCGATGAGCAACTAAACCCTAGTGAGACAACACAACTTCATTCTTTCTTTCCCACACCCAACCAATATCAAGAGGGGTTCGAGCCTTTCAGCTTTGACCTTTCACCCCTCATGACACCTCAGAGTACCGGTGAAGTTTGCCAATCTCGGCAAGTCTCTGGTCCTCATGACTTGATGTTCTCATTTGCTGTTCCTTGACCAAATGATTATGAGAATAGCGTTGTTGCTGTACATATCAAAAAAAAAGTGTAATAAAAGACTCCTTCAGTGAGCATCGATTGTTGTGGGCTCCAACCCTTGAGTACTAGGGCCCCATTTCTTCACGTATTTATCTCCATTCTTCAGCATCTCACAGGTTTTGAGGAAATTCGGGTTCGTGTCTATCAACATGACCTTGAACTTCCCTTTGTACTTCATGTTGGTGAGATCTCTCCTTTTTCATGCATATATCCATGTAGTATCTTGCTCGCATTCATTGAGGACAATGCATGAGGTAGGTGTGGGGGGGTGTTTTACGTGTGTACATATTCGAGTCTTTTTCCTTTGGTTTTGTTTTCTTTTGTGTGTACTGCTAGGGTCATGTTAGTGTGCCGCATTTAACATTGATATATATGCTTGCCATGATCCTTGGGTGACTTATCTTCTTTTGCTTGCCGAGTGCTTTAAAATTTCCACATTTCTTTCAAAATCTTCATGTGTTTGCGAAAGAAAATGTTTTGTAGGTTTTGCGTGTGTTCAGCATGTGCAAAACCGTTGAGAGGCAAAGTAAAAAGAAAGCTCCCAAAATTGTCTTGAACTTGATGCATTAGGATTTTTGGTTTACTGGCTTTAGGTCTTATCGAGTCGTTAGGATGCACCCCGGTTTAAAGAAGTCCACCCTGAACCTAGTGAGTCAATAATTCGTGTCTTTTAGTATAAGGAAGTTTGTCGTGGTCAAGGGCCCTTAATCTCTTTTTGTGAAACTTAAGTGTAGGGGTTTTGGTTCCCATGTAGATAAATAAATAAGTGGTGTTCTCTCTTCTCGCACGGCTCCTATCACTCGGGAAAGTAGGTCTGAGGGGCCTTTGTGCCTGGTGTTTTCGAGTCATCTGACTTGGGATGCACCGACCGAACTCCCGTTACACGGGTGGTAGGGATCACCCTATGTGGAGATTTGGGGGAAGGTGTACGTGATAGTGTAAGTCCTCATAGGCAATGATGCACGAAACCTGACTCTGGGAGAATCAAACACCAACCAATAAAATGCTCTAAAGAAAAAGAAAAAAAAGAGTCAAATAAGAACCAAAATGGATTTTACACATTGTATCACATTCAGAAGTTAAGGTTGCCCATGTCTTTCACTTAAGTCCTTAACTAACTCTCACGAATAACTCATTAGGCTAGGTGTGTTGACCGATTACATATAAAGAGTCGACCCGTAGTATTACCGCGTCCCATGATCGACATATGAGTTCAACGAGTCGTGTAGCTAGATTGATTAATGCATCTTGTTCGGATTTTATGGGTATATCCGCTGAAAACCCTCAGGAGACAACACTCCTCCTTGGCGACAAGGAGGTTTAACGGCTTGTTGCACGTGCTAAGTGCAACCGTGATTCCTACGAAAGTGAGTTAGGATTTCTTCTTTTTCGTATGCTTTTCTCTTTCTTTGTTTTGCTCGGGACTAGCAAAAGTTAGGTGTGCGGGTATTTGATTGACATAATTTCATGCTTATATTTGTATCTTATATCCATTATCTTTCACCTAAACAATGTTATGTTACGAGTTTTATGTTTAGTTTTCAGGAATAAATAGGTTTGAAGAGATGAAGCATAAAACGACTCAAAAGCTGGGAAAAAGGACTGAATTGTGAGATCTGGGGACCAAGATGCAAGGGAGAAGGACCTGAACGCAAGACAGAAGGACCTAAGAGCAAAATAGAAAACTCCACACCATCATGGGGAGTATTTTGGCAATTCTATTCGGGTTGGAGCTCAAATAAACAAAGTAGATGCATCCAAGACCACCAAATACACTAAGCAAAGCCCAACACAAATTCCAGATGGATCCGGACTTTTTAGACCGCTAATTGGCGGTCCATTTTGGCCCAAATCCGCTAAAATTTCTCCAGCACATGTATTAGAGGATGTTTAGGCTATTGTTGGTATCTGTTTAGTCCGACAACGGGGGATTGTCCCGGTTTGCCTTTTTCCATGCCTATAAATAGAACTCTTCACCTTTCAATGTAATCACTCCATATTTTAAGTGGTTATTCTTCCTACTAGAAGTGAGGCCTTGAAGCACACACTAAAGTAGGAGGATGCTACTTTTAATGTGAGTCATTTTAATACAAGTTTTTTTTATTATGTTGTTTGTTTTATGTTTCTTGTTTTGCTTTGCTTAATCTCATTTCATTAGTTTTATTAGCTTAGTTAATATGCTTTCTTTGTTTAGTTTAATAATTAGTGTAATGTTTAGTGAGTAGTTTCATCCCCTTTGGGGGGTGGAGTAGATGTACATACATGCAAATGAGAATGGATTGAATGCTTTATTTCCAATGTGTTGATAAAACATGAATGTATGCTTGCTTGTTTAGGATAGAATTTATAACTTGATGAGTTTTGCCAAAATGATTAGACACCTCTCATGCTTGTTTAGGTTCTGAAATAAACATCTTGCATATGTAAATGTTAATCAACTAAGTTGGTGAATAGATTGATAGGTTTTGCCATAACATTTAGACACTTCCTATGCTTGATAAACACCACCTTCATGTGCTTAAAGAATGTATTCTATACCCACCTCTTTGCATGTGTGCACTCACTCCACCCCTTAGGGGTTTTCCCATTTTTGTATTCCAGCATTTTCCTTTGTTCTTAGCTTAGATATTATTTCATTGTTTGGTTCTTCCTTTCGCATTTCCTACTTCTTAGCGTAGTATAGAGTAGAGTAGCATAAACATCTTTCTCCCCCTATTTTTGCCACTTGATTTCGGACAAGCAAGAGGCTACTCACCTCCCTGAGGACGACCCGTACTTGCCACCGCTTCATCGCGGTCGTGCACTTGCGGTTTAATTAAAACGTTCAACATACATGTAATCACGACAACCTAAAGTAGGTAGACGACAAGATCCAGTCCCAAAGTGCAATCTCCCTCAATCACCACCCGCCGGAACCTAACGCGGTCCTGAAAAAGATGCAACCACGATGCCTGAATTTCCATAAGGAAACCCCTTATGACAGGCTCACCTATATGCCCTAACATACTAGTATAGCATGACATAGAATACAAAGGAGTAAACATTCCCACAAGGGCAAAATCGGACATCCGTCCTGCAATCGTTCCCGCTGCCACACAGGCCCCGCGGTCCGCAACATCGTCGTCGCCACACAGGCCGCACGGTCCAACAACCACCGGTACCACACATGCCACACGGTCAAACAACACCGCCGTCACACAGGACGCACGGTCCAACATCGGGTCCCCGTAGAGACCTACCGTAGGCACATACGGTCTAACGGACAACACGTAACACAAACCCACGAACGACTACACAAGCCAAGGGATCAGTGAGGAGGCGTTCGCACTTCCGCGCAGGTAGAATCAGATCTGAAAACATCGTGGTCCACCACCACACCAACGGAGCCGTCGCTCAGGTCGGTCTATCAACCGGCGCCACACAGACCGCACGTGATCTCACTCGATAGGTGCCCAGTCGAGCTACCTGCCGGAACACATCATCGGCAGTCCATCGCCGCAACCACACAGGCTACGCGCGATCCTCCCTGCCGCCACACAAGCCGCACAGGGGCCCTACCGTCGCCACACAGGCCGCACGACACGTGCAATCACTGCCATCAAGGCCAGTCGAACATATCCTCCACACAAAGGCCAGACAATCGACAAATCCGAACCGAAATCCGCAGGATCAACGAGCTGCACGTGTAGACACCAACTCCGCCGCTATAAAAGCAGGGCAGCAGCCTCCGTAGCCCCTCAGGACGGTAGTCACTTCACCCAACGACAGTTGCGTGCCCTCTGAAGCAATGGGATCCACAATCCCTCAGGCTGCTACTCTAACGCGAGTCAAATGATCCACCAGATTTGTCACGATCCATACATGGAGGTGACGCGTTCCGGACACCCACACTCTTCCACACGGCGGTCCCTGGGCAGGCATGCGTAACGCGCCCACCGTCACCTCCCGGCTTACGCACAAGGCGAGGACAC
Source organism: Triglochin maritima (assembly GCA_963682175.1). NCBI lineage: Eukaryota > Viridiplantae > Streptophyta > Magnoliopsida > Alismatales > Juncaginaceae > Triglochin > Triglochin maritima. Next base: position 12,640,481 of record OY821785.1, read on the forward strand.
GGGTTTCCGTGGACAGAGTTGGCATCCTAAGCGGAACCAGGAATTCTGTCCTGTGCAAAACGGTCGACCAAAAGAGACACTCGGTCGACCGTTTCCTCAAGGGAATCGGTCGACGGAAGTGACAACCGGTCGACCGCTTCCACAAGGGAACTCGGTCGACCGAAAGTGACAGCTCGGTCGACCGCTTCCACAAGGGAATCGGTCGACCGAAGCGTCTGCAATGGTCGAACTAGTTGCGCAACACATAAATCCAACGATCTACCGAAGGTCTAAAACCGGTCAACCGAACGAGGTCAAAATACGGAGTCTGGTCAACATCAAAATCCAATCTATCGGTCGACCGACTCAAGGGTCTCGGTCGACCGAAAACTTACAGGGTCAACCTATTATTTTCTACGTCATAAACGGTCGACCGCAACCACACAGAGGGTCCGGTACACTTAAGTTCCGGTCGACCGAACACAAGGACCCGGTCGACCGAAACACGCCAGGCAGTCTAAAAACACTACGTTCGGTCGATCGTCCAAGGGACCCGGTCGACCGACAGACGTCTTCAACCTCGCGCCAGCCGAGGTTTTGACGTCGAAACTCGTCGCCGACGAGGTCTCCGACCTCCCGCGACCTACCAAAACATCACCCCAACGTGGGTGATCACTAAGGCCTCTAATGCAAGAATTTGGCATACCTTCTCTTTGAAGATCGACGAAGAACACCGGAGCTCCAACTACCATGCCTCCGGCCGCAACCTCACACACGTCCTCCTCTACGCGCCTTCGCACCACCGTCACCTCCTCTGCCCGACGCCGCTGCTGCTCCAACCAAGAAGAGAGGAAAATGAGAGAGGTGATGAGAGGAAGATGGAATGGAGAGGAATGAAAACGTGAGAGAGAGAGAGAGGTGAGATGAGCTTCTCCTTTTCTCCAAACCCAACACCAACAACACCCTACCACCATCACCTCGAGACAGCCGCACTCTACGGCCACTGTTCACGTCACCCCCACGTCACCAACAACACCCTCCTATTCCCTCCTCAACTCCCATGCAAACAACATCATTAGCCCACCTAATCACCATTAAACCATAATCATGGTTAGGGTCTTTACACATTTGTTTTCGAAAATTAATTCTTATATAAAAAATGGAACTTTGAAATTGTACTTTTTTCTGATTTTAAACATTTGTACATTGATCAGTTCATTTCAAAATACCCAATACAGGAGACCAGGACTCAATGTTTGCTTACTTATAAGCGTATATAAAGTTTGGTCCTTCAAATATACCACAATTTCAAAGTCCACCTTGAACTTTAGACATATCAAACATCCTTTCATAGTTTCGATTTGTAACGTCTCTTACTTCCGTTAAATATGTTAATTTTCAATATATTCATGTTACTTTATGGAAATGTGATGAACAAAGTCCATATTCCCATAAAATGGAGTTCCCACAAATAACATTTCCCTCTGAGGTAATTATTATCTACCATTTACACAATTACAAATCATTACATTAACACGTACCTTTGAAGTTATTCAAGATAAATACCCCGTGAATCTCATAATATCATACAAATTTAAGTCGGTAATTTTTTATCTAAACAAACAAATTAATTTGCTAAACAAAATTTTAGTCGTATCTAAGCTAATAGTTTTGAACTCTATCCAACCGAATAATTTCCAATTGTATCCGTACTGTTCTGTTTAAGATTTCCGAACTACGACTATCATGCTTATCTTGATCCCTCGAATTCCGAACCAGAAGGGACCCAACATCTATTTTTTGTATATATGGAGTATTTTTGTAAGTGATAATATTTTACTTGGACACACTAAAACCTACGTCCTAATGATGGATAAGAATGCAAAATCCATACACAAAATGCATTAAATTAGGTGATCAACAAGGACATCTTCATGCGCATTAGCTAATCAACAATAACGTCACCATGCCTACTGTAATGGCGTGACCTCAAAAACAATATGGCTTCCGAGGAAGCCAGTCTTTTAATTATGAACAGCATATTAATGATAAAAAAATGTTGGTAACGGTGTGACGCACATGATCACGAGCCTTGAGGTAATTACATGTGAAATACGTGCTATGACATCGTTATAATGAGCTCATTCCAACTCTTATTTAAATTATAGTCATAACATTCATTTATATAACCTTAGGTCTTATTAAGTTATTCCACGGGTAGGAGCCGGATTGGACCAGACGAACTTGGACCGGACCGGTTGGTTCGGTCCAAAATCGGTTGGTTCGAACCGGACCGGATCGGAACCGAATTGGCTCCGGATCCCAGACCGAAGACCGGATCGGTTGGGTCCGGTCTGGACCGAAACCCGGACCGACCGGACCGGTTGTTACTCAGCCTTAGGTGCTAGGATTGTAATGCAACTGAATTCAATATGAGGTTAACTTAGTGTGGGTTCTTTACATTGTTAGGTGAAGTTAATTTCATGTCAACATGCCATGAAGCGGATCCCGAAGCAAATCCAGCAAAACTGAATAGACTTCGACCAAACATCAATTGTGGTTAGAGTTTGAGAGTTTAGTGGAGATAATGTTAGATAATTTTCTTCGTTGTATTGCAAAAACGATTAGGAGACAAACACTGTAACATCCCCGAACAACGGAAAATTTAAACTTTTATAATCAAGAGACACAATGATTAAAACAATCAAGAGTGTGGACATTACTCATAAAAATACCCAAATATCACTGGTGCACCATATTACATAAGACTTGTCAAAAGTATGATTACATTTGGGAACAGAAAGATACAAAGATAAGGAAACATGTAATCATAACGACCTAAAACAGACTCGAGGATCAGGTCCCAAAGTGCAATCTCCATCAGTCACCACCCGCCAGAACCTACCGCGGTCCTGAAAATAAACATAACAACAATGCCTGAGTTTCCATAAGGAAATCCCGTATGACAAGCTCACCTATATGCCCTATCATACTAGTATAGCATGACATGGAATACAAAGCAATAAAACAACATTCCCATCGAGGGTAAAACCAGACATCCGTCCCACGATCGTTCCCGCTGCCACACAGGCCACACGGTCTACAATCGCCACCACTGCAAAAAAGGCCCCACGGTCCACAACATCGCCGCCTCCACACAGGTCGCTCGGTCCACAACCACCGGTGCCACACAGGTCACACGGTCCACAAACATTGGGTCTCCGTGGAGACCTACTGTATGCACATACGGTTTAGCGGACAGTACGCAACACATCCCCACACGCGACTACACAAACCAAAGGGATCGGTGAGAATGCGTTCGCACTTCCGTGCAGGTAGAATCAGATCTGAAAACATTGTGGTCCACCACCACACCAACGGAGTCGTCGCTCAGGTCGGTCCATCACCGGCGCCACACAGACCGCACAATATCTCACTCGATAGGTGCCCAATCGAGCTACCTGCCGGAAAACATCGTCGGCAGTCCATCGCCGCTACCACACAGGCCACACACGATCCCCTCTGCCGCCACACAGGTCGCACAGGGGCCCTCCCGTCGCCACACAGGTCGCACGGGCTCGTGCAATCACTGCCTATCAAGGCCAGTCGAAACTATCCGCCACACAGAGGGCCAGCCAATCGACAAATCCGAACCGAAGTCCGCGGGGTCATCGAGCTCCACGTGCAGACACCACCTCCACCGTTATAAAAGCAGGGAAGCGGCCTCCGTAGCCATCCAGGCCGGTAGTAACTTCACCCAACGACAGTTGCATGCCCGCTGAAAGCAATGAGATCCACGATCCCTCGGGTTGCTACTCTAATGTGAGAGTCAAAGTATAAACTACACCACCCTCTAAAATACAGAGGCGACACGTCCCACGTATCCACACTCTTCCACACGACGGTCCCTGGGCAGGCACGCGCAACACACCCACCGTCACCTCCCGGCTCATGCTCCAAGCAAGGACACGAGTTTCCATGGACAGAGTTGACACTTCACTAGGATCAGGATGCAGTTCTGGGCTCAAACGGTAGACCAAAAAAGGTATACCGGTCGATCGCTTCCCCCAAGGGCATTGGTCGACCGAACGCCTACAACGGTTGAACTCTGTGCTCAAAACTTGATTCCCAATGGTCGAACGAAAGTCTAAAACCTGATTCCCAACGGTCGAACGAACGTGGTCAAAATCTGGAGTCTGGTCAAAATCATACAAGTTCATTCGGTCGACCGACTCAGGGGTCTCGGTCGACCGACTTAGGGGTCCTGGTCGACCGAAAACTACCAGGCGCATCCTAGCATTCTAGGTCATCTACCGGTCGAACAAGACACAACAATCGGTCAAACAACATACAATACAAATAAGCCACTTAAGTTCCGGTCGAACCAAAGGTCAGGAACGGTCGACCGTTTGGATGGTCAACGTTCGGTCCAAGCGAAACACGAAGCAACGGTCGAACGGCTCAGGGGTCCTGTCCGACCGAAAACATCCAGGCAGACCCCGACCCACCAGCACAAGCACGACCGGTCGACCACCACAATGCATCGTTGGACCGGTGTTGGTTAAAGTCGAGCAAAATACACTAAACTGGTCGACCGCCCGAAGGCACCGGTCGACCGTTGGTCGACAACAACCTTGCGCCCGCCAAGGATTTTACGTTGTTTCTTGCCACCGGTGAGGTCTCCAACCTCCCGCGACCGACCACAACTCCACCCCAACGCGACCGACCCACCACAACTCCTCACGTACGTTCTCCTTCTCGCGCCGCACCAAGCCCAGCACACTCGCTTGCACGTCTGCCTTGCTCCGCAACCCTCACCACCGAAGCTGAAGATCAGAGGGAGGGAAAAAGATGGGTGGAGAGAAGAAATGAAGAGAGGAAGAAGAAGAATGAGAGAACGTGAGAGAGAGATAGGTGTTTCGTCTTTCTCCAACACCAACACCAACACCAACAGTAATCCAAACTTCCCTCACCTCAACCCATGTCTCCACCATGCTCCTACACAATCCCCTACCACCCCACCATCACGTCCACCTTACCTCCATCACATCCACCACTCCCTCCTTCATTCCCATGCAAACACCACCATTAAGCCCACCTAATCACCATTAGCCTCTTAAATAGGTTAGGGTCATTACAAACACTCCTCTTGGGTGCTAAGTGTCAATTTTAGAAACATCTAGGATGCAACTCACAAAAATCTTTATAGCATGGGCCTTTTTGCAGTTCAGTCTTTCTTTTGTGTCAAATTACAAATCACATATTTCTAATTATTTTGTTTTAATCTCATATTTAAATAATTATATACGTTTTCAAAATATGTAAACCTATATTTGAGTTCTTTAGTAAAGTCAGTTCTTTTGAGTATCACATTCGTTATATTTTTTTTAAGATCGTCACTTTTCTTTAATTGGTTTATTACTAAATCTACACATGCAATAAACCAATGCACCACAGAAACCATACATCTACTTGAATTCACATAAACTAAAACATATTAGAATGGCAATTTTGTTGTTTTCCGCGGAGAAATGTCCATTTTGTTATAGTGATTAGATTTCTAGTTGTAATCTCTCTTACCATGTTTAACTGAGATTTCCATGTTTCCATGTTTGTAGTGATGATTAGTTTATAGATTCATCCTCATAATGGGGTGGAGAGAAATATGAATGTCATGGATGTATGAATGTGTGTATTTTAAATCTACATCTTGATGCTTAATGTCATTTCCATCTCATTTTGGGTTCCCACTAATATTAATTGTTTGAATGTCAATACAAAACATTATAATTCCCAAAAACCACCACTCTTCACATATTTGCTTATATGTCATCGAAAAACTAACATTATGTACTAAATGTCATTACAAAATATTATAATTCTCAATGACCACTCCAGTGATGGTTTTCCGTTGATGACGTCATTTTTTTCCGTCGATGATGTCATCAGTATAATAAAAAATTAAATTTATTTGTAAAATTTACAAATCACACCTTGTATATTCTACTAATTCCTTTTGAAACTTCTTTTTCTCCCTTATCTCTTTTCTTTCACCTTCTCTCTCATCATTCTTTCACTCTTTTTCATCCCTTTTTTTTCTCTCTCTCCTTTCTCCCTCTCCACTCTCTTTCACTCTCTCTCTCCTTCCCTCATCTTTCTGTCATTCGATTCTCTCTCACTAAAATCTCTCTCTTGCTCTCTAAAATCTCTCTCTCCAGATAGAGATTTTAGAAAGAGAGAAAAGAATGAGAGAAAGATTGAGGGAAGGAGAGAAAGTGAAAGAGAGTGGAGAGGGAGAAATGAGAGAAAGAAAGAGAAAGAGGGATGAGAGAGAGAGTGAAAGAAAGATGAGAGAGATGGTGAAAGAGTGGAGACTGGAGAGGGAGAAATGAGAGAGACAAGGGAGAAAAGGAAGTTTCAAAAGGAATTAGTACAAGATGAGATTTGTAAATTTTACAATTAAAGTTTATTTTTTATTCCACTGATGACGTCATCGACGGAAAAGATGACGTCATCAACGGAAACCGTCATAGGAGTGACCATTGAGAATTATAGTCTTTTATAATGACATTTGGTATATAATGTTAGTTTTTCGATGATATATAAACAAATAGGTGTAGAGTGTTGATTTTTGAAAATTTATAGTGTTTTGTAATTGTATGCAAGCAATTAACCTTTTTTGTTATGTTAATGATGACGCTAAATACTTAGCATATGCTTTGACTTCACATGATTGCTATATCTTTAGGAATTCGGGAGTAGTATGAAACCGAAATGCCTAGGCTACAAGCCTTCGAGTCTCTCAGTTGGAATCGATTGATCTGATAAAGTGGAGGAAAATGTGAAAAAGTGGTATTGGAAATAAACTATGTAAACATTGGAGACGATGACTTGGTTGTTGGCGAGTCTTTTCACGTCAACTTCTTGATAGTTTCCTGGATGGTACAAAAAAGTTAGTTGATGATGAGGACATTGGTTTGTTAGTATATTTTATCTTACTCCTGCTCGACTGCTCCCAACACCTAAGTGCTAACCCTTGGCAATTCTATTTCTACCTGCTCGGTCATCCTTAAACTAGTGTTGGTCAGATTAAAAAGACGTACCATATAAGATTTTAAGAAACTTCCGCAAAGGTGTTTGTGGAAATAAAATAACATACAATTCACTCACATTTGTATTCAAAATTTAATTCTTATATAAAAAATGCAAGTTTGAAATTGTACTTTTTCTGATTTTAAACATTTATAAACTAACAAACTGAATGTGTACATTGATCCGTTAATTTCAAAATAACCAATACACCAGGGCTCAATGTCTGCTTACTTATAACAGTATATAAAGTTTGGTCCTCCAATTATACCACAATTTCAAAGTCCCCCTTGAACTTTAGACATGTCAAACATCATTACATACTTTCAATTTGTAACATTTGTCTAACTTCCGTTAAATATGTTAATTTTAAACATATTCATGTTACTTTATGGAAATGTGATGAACAAAGTCTATATTCCCATAAAATGGAGTTCCCACAAATAACATTTGTGCCTGAGTGTTAAGATGTTATATCATCATTATTATCTACCATTTATATAATTACGAATCATTACATTAACACGTACCTTTGAAGTTATTCAAGATATGAACAGTAATTTTTAAGTCGGTAATATTTTATATCTAAGCTAACAAATTAATTTGTAGTTGAATAACTTATACAATCAAATTTTTGGTCGTATCTAAGCTAATAGTTTTGAACTCTATCCAAACGAATAATTTCCAATTATATCCGTACGGTTCCTGTTTAAGATTTCCGAACTACGACTATCATGCTTATCTTGATCCCCGAATTCCCAACCCGAAGGAACCGAACATCTATTTTTTGTATATATGGAATGTTTTTGTAAGTGAGAATAATATTTCACTTGGACACACTATAACCTACGTCCTAATGTTGGATACGAATGCAAAATCCATACACAAAATGCATTTTTTAGACATTTAACTATGAATTAAATTTTAAGAAAATAAATTAATTGCATTCATTGTGATATTAACTGCAAGATATTAGGTCAGATTTTAGATTTTCGGGGCTAATAGCAATTGTCTCAAATTTAAGGAAATGAGGTTGTCTCATTTGAATAAGCACCTTTAAAAATATCCCAAGAACAAGCGTAAGGTGATCAACAAGAAAATCTTCATGTGCATTAGCTAATCCACGAGAACGTCACCATTTCTACGGTAATGGCGTGATCTCAAAAACAATATCGCTTCCGAGGAAGCCAGTCTTTTATTTATGAACAACATATTAATGATAAAATAAGTATGTTGGTGGTTACGGTGTCACGCAGACGTGAAATATGTGAATTTTTCGCATGTAATTACCTCAAAGCTCTTGATCATGTGCGTGCCGTAACTAACAACATATTTATTTTATCATTAATATGTTGGTGTTGTGAGTACGAGTAGGGCCCGTGAATCTACACAACATTTGGATGGTTGGAGGTTTACTGTTCAGCATGAGATATAGTTCATACCCGAAGATTTACCGATAAGAAAGCACGCCAATCACTTCCAAAATTTATCGGGACAATAGCCAGGAGGACACAGATACTGCCTCCTCGTTATTCGGACCGTAGATTCGTACCAAAGAAAGATAAGAATATGACATGACAACAGTTAACAGAAATATTACATACGTACTTAAGTAATATTAGTATTTATTTTAATTGAAAAGTAATTGAATTTTTTTCCAGTCACAATGAACAGTTGGAGAGGGGTTCAGAGTGAAAATTATGAAGTCTCTAAACACTAAACATAAAGAAAATAAGTACCAGTTATACCTTCAGGTGGTGAATATGGAGTCTAGGGAGGCAAGACTGGCGGCTAGACCGTCCCATATTTCCACGGAGGATTGATTTACTCTCTTGAACTACTGGTCCAACGAGACGTTTAAGATAAATTTATAATAATTTTAGTTTAATTATAATCAATGATTGAAAAACTAACAATTTGATTATTTGATAATACAGAAGAAAAGCGACACTAATAAGAAAAACAAAGTGAATTTAGTCGTACCACCCCAGTGTGGTAACAAATCGATGGTGCGACATACAGAGAAAATGATGAGATATTATTTATATTTTTTAAAGTTCTTATAGATTCATTAGTTTTTAAAAATAAACTGAAATGATTGTTATTTTCAACGGTATTGCAGATTGCAGAAAATCTGGATGCTCCTGAGCCAAATCGTACATATATGTACATATGACTTCATGACAAGAAACTCCCCGAAACTGTGACCGTTATTGTAAGTTTAATATTATTGTTAGTTTTCAATTAGTTAATGTTATTTGATATATTTATTTGTAAATTTATGATAATTTCTTCTTTTAGGAACAATAAGAGACTTTATGAGGACCAGGTGAGACAAACTTGTAGGATCCATTATGGCCTTATAAATCTAATCGTTAACTACTCTAAACAAGAATTAATATGCAGTGGAAATAAAATAGAGCAAATAGAGAAAATAATGCAAACCACAAAGATGCAACAATTTTACAGAGGTTCGGCACCCCCACACGGATCCTAGTCATCTCTTACAAGTTTCGCTCGATCCCACGAGCTCCGCCTACGTCTTCACGAATCCTCTCTCCGTTCCAAGCCGGGAGATAATGCATTTACAAAGCAAGCTCACAAACACCCTCGTCGAGCTTGGTTTCTTCCTCTTACAACCTGAGAGGGATGATCACCATTACGGACCGAGATCAAACCTTACAACTTTGACAGCAAAAAGAAACAAGAGTAACAACCACTCTAACTTTGAGCACACTTGAGTAGGATAAAGAATTTGGTCAAGTGATGAAGTTTAAGCTTGGAATGTGTAGGATTTGGGATTCTAGGAGTGCGAGAATTCTCTCAGTGTATGGGTAAGTTTGGTGTAGGAGAGTTGTGTAAATAAGAAATGAGAACTTCTATTTATAAGCTCGTAGAGAGATATAACTGTTAGATTGATTTGAAATTTTTATAAGTCATACAAGATCTATTGTCATATTTTCAACGATTTCATGTACATGTTTTATATTTATTCTAATATCACGTAATTCTACATATATATCAAAAAAATAGAAGAGTATCATACGCAAAGATTCTCTAAAACCTTTATGAAGATCCAGAGTTGCGTTGCTCGTCGAATCATCAGTCGATTTGCCTCCAAGTGTTCACCAAACTCTAAACAAGATTAAAGAGAAATGATCTAGCCAATTAAATCTCTAAATCGAGCTCTGAATCTAGCTGATAACCCCTTTAAAGCTCCCTGAGAATTTAATCTCCAAAATCTCAAAATAATTAAGAGAAATTCGGATGGATTAGTGGAGAGGTTAAGGAGAGAGAAATTTTGCATTAACTAAAACAAGTAGGGAGAGGAGACCTATTTATAGATTCTCCCAACATCCACATCATGAGCCACCTACTAACCATGATCTATTCATTTTCTATCCCTTAAGCCAATCACAAATTGACACATAATCATCCCCAAAATTGTTTGACCATAATTGGAATAAATCCAACCCTTGATCAACACTAATCTCTTAATCATTCAAGGTAGTTTAGTGTGGAACGGTCGACCGAGTGGTTCCGACTTTGACAAGTTCGGTCAAACCGTGAGCTAGACGGCCGACCGAATATTCATATTGAAAAGTCCTTGCAAAATTTTGGTCGAACGACGTCTCACTCCGGTCGACCGTTCACTTACCAAAGATTATCTTGGTAAATTTCAGTCGACCGTGTCCCTATACCGATCGACCGTTATATCACCAAGATATCTCCTGGAGATTTTTGGTCGACCATGTATTACGCTTGGTCAACTTATTTTATTATCAAGACACGTCCTGATAATTTTTGGGCGACCCATGCGCATCCGATCTCTGTCCGGTAGACCGTTCGCGAAGAACCCGGTCGACCGATCCCAAAATGGTCTACCGTTTTGTCCCGATTTTGCCTTTGTCAAATTTTGAATTTACATCCAACAAAATTTTATCCTTGAGGTTTTTAGCAAATTCATATCATCTAATATATTATCTTATGTAATGTCTAACTATTACATCCCATATTACACATATCTCATATGAATTTATTTATGATTCTAATTATGTCAATTTTCATGACATTGATTTTATCGATTCACCACATGTATCTCATTTCACATGAAACCCGATACATCATATGAACATAAAATCAAGCTTCTTATTTTCCAGTTTTGTGGTGTGACTTATATGAGAATCTAAGCCACATTGGTAATGATATTAAATACTTAATATCACAAACTATAAGCGGTATCTAGCTACACATTATAGTTACTCAATTAGCAAAGATGTCATGTTCCATTCGAACTAAACACGATCCATTTAGTGATGTAAAGAACACAACTTGTGTCTATCCCTTGCTCATGATATTAAGAGTATTATACAAAGTAGAAATGTGTCACATTTGTATTATATACTCATTTCTTAATGTCTTAAGCTAATTATAAATATGTAACTTAACACAAGTCACATTATAATTTGCTTTATCAAGGGACCCACTAATATCATCACTCAAGCTAAGAGAGGCAATGATAATCTTTTAACTAACTATTTTTTCCGGCATAAGTCATGTTCAACCAACTATTGTCTTTATCACTATACTCAATGATAGCTTTTGACACCAATCAAATTAAACACTTCTTATGTGAAAAGATATAAGTCTCATATCTTAGGATTCAAGACACAATGAAACATTAATGACACTTGACACAATTCCATAATGTTTCACTTGTTAGGTCTGTTCAATATATAAAAGTAACAATTTTTCTCTTTTAAACACTCGTGCCGTTAAATATTTGTAGAGCTACAATACTCTTTAACCAACACGACAATCTTATCTCGGTAATTAATGTTCAATGTCAATTATCATGATTGTGAATAACTTTATATTTACGTAAACAATTATCGTTTAGAGCTCTACAATTAAGGACCAAAAGTCTCTTCCTTGATACTTCTAAGAGACGAATACATTAACCAAGGAATAAAATGTTTGCACATCCAATTCATAATAATTGACATATAAAATTAAACTTTTAGAACACATTCCCTTAATCTTCCACTCACGGCTCTACCATTTAGAATGAAGACATATCCTGATTGTGACCTTTTATCATCAGGTGTTTAAATTAATGTGCCAGAAGCAATCCATAAAGAATGTGTTCATAATCATTTCAGAATGTGTCTATAATGTTTCTAGAATGTGTCCAGAATATTTCCATATTGTCTCCATAATCAGTCCAGAATGTTTCCAGAATGTGTCTATAATGTTTCCAGAATGTGTCCAGAATCAGTGCATAATGTATCTAGAATGTTTCCAGAATGTGTCCATAATGTGCCAGAATCAGTCCATAAAGAATGTATCCAGAATCATTTCATAATCATTCCAGAATGTTTCTAGAATGTTTCCAGAATGTGTCACATAATCAGTCTGGAATCAGTCCATAATGTATCCACAATGTGTCCATAACCAGTCCACAATGTATCCACAATGTGTTAGAATCAGTCCATAAAGAATGTGTCTAGAATCATTCCATAATGTGTCCAGAATCATTCCAGAATGTTTCCAGAATGTGACCATAATGTTTTCAAAATATTTCCATAATCAGTCCAGAATGTTTCCAGAATGTGTTTATAATACTTCCAGAATGTGTCCAGAATGTTTCTAGAATGTGTCTATAATCAGTCTAGAATGAAATTTCAAAGGATATGTCAGATCAATGCTTATTTTGCCCATGTGTTTGCTGAGTGGGTACTGACGTGTAGCGCGTCACGGAGGTTGTGCGTCTGTGTATCAGCACTCTTGTTGAAAATTGAAAAAACTAATGTGAATGAAGTTTTGGATTTTTTATGTGGTTTGTTTTTTGGGTAGGAAGAAATTATTAATGTCCACCACAACCACTGGTGGGTAAAATTGTAATTTAAGGTTAGTTGGAATCGATCATCATCCAAACGTAAGAAATGCCAAAATGATCCGATGTAAAATCAGATTTCATAGAACTTGTTCCAGAGTCTATTCCGGTTAGAATTGATTCACTTGTAATCGATCATCAAAGGCCCAAAACCGGACATAAAAGTTTTTGGTAAACAGATTATAACTATATAATTAAGGTAAAATTTTCAAAATAGATTTTTTTTTAATTTTTTTTACCAAAACAAACCTCCATTAAAAGTATTTGTCAAACTAGACCCGTTGCCACCACGTTGTGACACGTGACGGCGACGGATTTTGTTTTTTTGTGCATAGAGAACTCGACATCACCAGTGCCGAGTTCTTCTTGGGAGAACTCGACAATGGTGATGTCGAGTTCTACTTGATTTTTTATTGGCCAACACTTGAATTTTCCACTCAGGAGAAGTTATTCAAATGGAAGTCGGCACTGGGAGTGTCGAGTTCTATTTAAGAAACTGACTCCTCGCGCTCAGATCGTGCATGGGACGGTTGACGCGCCAGGAGAACAGTTTCTTTAATAGAACTCGGCATCCTAGATGTCGTGTTCTAAAGGAAGAACTCGGCGTTCGTAACGCCGAGTTCACTTACAAAAAAGAGAACTCGGCGTTACCAACGCCGAGTTCCGTCAGGCTATAAAAGCAGCATGACGCCCTCCTCTCCCCCTCCGTCGAATTCTCGCGTTTTAAGGTTAGGGTTTCGATTTTTTTCGTTTTCCACAATTTTCTTGTTTTTTTATGTATTAGGATGATATACATTGTTGTTTTATATATGATTGTAGTGCTTTTGTTGGTTTAAGAACCCGTTTTGGTGCAAACTCGAATTCGATTTTGGGTTTTTAGGCAAAACGTTTTATTTCTTGTTTGTTAGTTGATTATTGATTTTAGTTTTGTTGATTGTAGGTCTACGGTAGTAATCTTAAAAATAGTTGAATTTAAGTTTGATTATTGTGATTAAAATTAGATTTTTTGTTGTTATTTTGGTTTGAATGTATGTTACTTTGAATGAATGTAAACTTAAAAATAATTTATTTGAGTTTAAATGTATGTGAGTTTGAATGTATGTGAGAATTGAAGTTTGTAGTATTGTTAGTTTGTTCTACCGTGCAGGTTTAAATTTACCCATTTGAAAAATATAGGGGAGGTTTTGTCAAAGTTTTAAAAAAAAATCTGACATGATTCGTAACGTTGTTTATTGTAGTTGATTTTATTGGAGAGATTGTTCGACGTTTACAGCCGTTTGCTACTACACTCGATTGAGGTAATTTCTAAAACATTAGAGTATTCTCAACTTTTTAAGTAGTTAGTAACGAAGAACAATCATCTCACTTTTTAATGTGTTATGTACAAATGAAGTTTGGTGGTTCCAGTACTGGTTTAGTTAGAGGTAGCTACGCTTCACAGGGTCCTGTAGACAGATCAGTGTTGGTTTTGCAGGCCAACCACAAGTCTGACTTGTTCAAAGATTTTGTAAGCATTTTACGTTTTCAAGTTAAATATTTGCACGTGAGTTTCAATATTCTGACATTTCTCTAAATTTATGCAGAAGAATGTTGATGGTGTAAAATGCGTTGAGGATGGATCGAAGCTCAACGAATGACATATTACTGATGAAAGGATGATGTTTGTGCTAGATATGGCAGGGTTTGACATAGTCACTCGGTTGAGCCGAGTTCAGTAGGATCATACTCGATGATTACGTGCACCTTGCGTAACATCTCGATGATTACCGACTTGTGCGTAGATGGTTTGTCGGTGTGTGAGTCTCAGGAGTACGTTTGGTCAGTGGTCTGCATGGATTTATTGGGTCAGGTCCTTGATGACTTGGGTCGTAAGGGTTCCGTAACTCTGGGTTGGTTGCAAGCTCAGTTTCAGCAGTTGCCTTTTGATGCTGACGAGGAGACAGTTACACGACACACCAGAGTCTTCATTCTGTTCCAGCTGGGATGCAGTATTTTGGTAGATGAGTGACACGATGGTTCACTTGAAGTACATGTCCTTGCTCGAAGATTTGGCCATCGCATTGGAGTACAGTTGGGGTAGTGCGGCTCTGGCCCACTTATATCACATGTTAGACGAAACCTCACTGATTCCGATGAAGAGCAGACCATTAAGAGTTAATGAAGACTATTGCAGAGGAACATAAACCGGTATACGAGTGGATTCAACATCAAAGTCCTTTGGAAAGATGAACTTGTTGTCACGACGGGGGTCGACGTTTCGGATGTATGACAACAAGCATGTCAGAAAGCTTCAACAGTGTCTTACGAGGGGCACGCGGTATGCCAATTACAACCATGATTTTGATGATCTTTCTCCACTTGAACAAATTCTTTGTTAAAAGAAGGGACGTCGCTAAGTCGTGGAATGAAACATATGTACCGACAGTCCACACCGTAGTGACGACAAATAACAATCTGGCCAGAACACATACAGTAACTCGGTACCACCAGCTGATGTACCAGGTTGAAAGCCAATGACCAGAAAAAATACCTCGCGAAATTTGAAGGAGTTATTACTTGCACTTGTGGATACATAATTGCAATGCACGTCCCATGTTCGCATGTACTAGCAGTTTGCAGTGACAGACATGCAAATGTCAACACTTCACATTTGGTGTCCCCGTATTATGAAGTTCAAATGTACAGGGAGGCGTACAAACCGATATTTATCCCAATTCCTGATGTGAGGTATTGGCCAGATCGATGCAACATCACAATGAAGCCTCCCCAAACCAAAAGACCTCCCGGTCGGCCTAAATCAACGCGAATCCGAAAATGGACGAACACTCTGGAAGAAGGGTAAGGTGTGGAGATGCGGCGGTATAGGGCATACCCAAAAACGATGCAAGGAACCTATATAGCAAAATAATTTGAATATTTTGTATGTAACTATTTAGTGAGACGAATGAATGTAAGAGTTGATTAATTGTAAGACTTGAATTAATGTAATGTATTTTGTTATGACTTGAATGAATGTACGACTTAAATCCTTTTTAAGAGTTGATTAATTGTAAGACTTGAATTAATGTAATGTACTTTTTAGTACCGCAAATTTGCCTACTTCAGCCTATTAAACTCTGACTTGTGCCTATTAAACTCGGCATTATAGATGCCAAGTTCTATTGTAGACCTGACCGTCCAACCATTTCATACACGATCTGAGTGCCAAGAGAACATGTCTAAATAAAACTCGACATTGGGGATGCCGAGTTCTATTTGAATCACTATTCTCCTGACAAGTCACGTCGAGTGGAATATGAAGTGTTGGGCAATATTCTCCCAAAGAGAACTCGGCACTGATGATGCCGAGTTTTCCTTGGTAGAACTCGGCATGACCCATGTCGAGTTCTCCTCGGTAAAACTCAACATCACCCGTGCTGAGTTCTCTTTGGTAGAATTCGGCATCACCAGTGCTGAATTCTCCCAAGAAGAACTCGACATTGGTGATGTCGAATTCTCTATGCACAAAAAACAAAACCTGCCGCCACCACGTGGTGGTAGCGGGTCCAGTTTGACAAATACTTTTAACGGGGGTTTATTTTGACAATTGTTTTTAAAAAAATTCTATTTTGAATTTTTTTCCTATAATTAATAGTTACCCGAGACTAATGACAGGTCTAAGTACGGCCATATAAATAACCCTCTCCCCACTCGACGAGCCGAGAGGCGGCCACTCCTGAAGTTTTTAGACTTCGGAGGGTTTTGGTTTTGGGAATTCTAGTCTAGGGTTTCCCTTCCGGAGTCGCCCACCATGAAGCTCGTCAGGTCCTCCTTCAAACCCTAATTCCCTCTTCCCCTACTGTCGGAGTCCCTAACGCTGTTCTTTTTCTGTTGTCGTTTAGGTTTCTGATGAAGCTCAACAACGAGACGGTCTCGATCGAGCTCAAGAATGGAACTGTGGTTCACGGAACCATCATAGGTGAGAAATTCGCTTTACCGATGCTTTTAGGGTTTTTCGATTTTTAGGGTTTTAGTGAGATCTGGTTTGTTGGCTTTTTTTGTGTGTTCTGAGTTAGTGGTTGGGGATTTTTAGATGCGAATGACATAAAGAACTATCTGTTTGAGAGGAGAAGATTTTTTTTTTCAAGATGGATTAAAATTGTGTTGGGGTTTGCTAAGACGATGATTATCAGTTGAGGAGGGAAAATGTGGTTATAAGGATATCGTGATTAATGTTATGCCGCTAGTTAGTTGAAATATATTGATCTCGAAGTAATTTGTTGGGTTTTGGTTCGCATCGGAAATGGGTAATGTGTTTTATTTGAAGATAGCAGGAAAAGAGGGAAAAATTAAGAAATGAGTTTGGGAAATTGGTTTATGGTTGTCAAGCGTTTCTACGGTTTTTGTGTTCATAACAGCCATTCATAGACTTGCAGGATTTACTTCAAAAAAATAATGGTATACTGTTTTAAATGGCATGGACTTGCAGGAGAAATCATGAGAATGGGAGGGATCATATTGTGAAGCAAAGTTGATATGGCAATGTAAACAAAAAAGATGAAGTTATATTGTTGTCGAACAGAGAAGAAAGTAATACAGTACTTTCAAGTGTGAAAGATGCATTTGGTAGGAAAAAGTTACAATTGACAGTATGATATTAAGTTAACTATTGTTTCTAAAGTATTGGAATAGGTTTTAATGGATTAACATACTTTGGGAGGGGTAACAGATATTTGGTTCCAATTGGTGCCTGTGTATAGAGCTACACTTTATTCTATTTCTTTCTCAAGAGGTGCAGTGAGGTGTGAGTAAGTCAACCTTTGAGTTCATTTTCTTAAAGGAGGTATATAAACTCTAAAATTATAAATAATAATAATACAAAGTACTGTTAAAAATATTATACAAAATACAAGAATGTTTTCTATCATATTTTGTAGCTATACATCTATCCACCTTCTTCACCAAATGATAATTTTGACTGGACTTCAATGTAATTTTACATGATAGTTTGGATTGTCAAGGACGGGAATGTACCAACCAAAGAGCCGGTTTCAGACATTTTGGATAGAAGGATGTGATTTACATGTTGAAACTGTGATTCCTATTGAGTTTCATTCCTGGCCTACCCCAACTATTTTGCTATAAAAGGTTTTGTTGTTGTTGATGATGACAAGTTTGACTTGGTGGTTTTGATTTTCTAATTTGATTTAAGGTACTTGGGTTGTATGTGATTTTCGAAGTTTCAGTTGTCTATCTTGTTTTCCTTCCTTGTGGGCGTCAACCCCCAAGTATGGGTGGTGTCCTTCACTATTGTGTTGTTATAGTTGGGTGGGTGGCCTTTTGGTCGGGTGTTTGTATTCCTGTTTGTTTTCCTCCCCTCGTATCCTGTTTTTTCAGCTCTAATGATGATAAAAGTTTAAATCAAAATAATGTAGTTGTGGATTACCCAGTGATCCTTTATCTTTTATGCACTCACAAAGCCAAGTCTATTGGCTTAAGAATTTTCAGTTTTTCCTTGTATTGAGGTGCTTAGCTTAAAGTTCCTTGCGTTGAGGTGCTGAATTGAAGTCACAGCAATTTAAGGATAGAAAAGAAAAGAAAAGAAGAAAAAGTTGAGTTTTTCTTGCTTGGATAGCAACTTTAAAGAGAAAGGGAGAGGAATGCAAAGAAAGTTGTCTATACAAATTTGTCTCTCAACTTTCTCCTCACTTCTGGACAGAAATGACGACGAAGTTGTTAGTTTACTTAACTGACTAAACTACCATTGTTGTTTTAATAAGGAAACAATAGTACAACACCCTATGATTTCAAAGAAGAATATTTTTGTCAATTTATCATAATTCTCTCATGTAACCAAGCAGGAGAAAAGGAGAGAAGATAAAAGAGGAGAAACAATATTCCTTTCCTTTTTTATCCATATCTCTTCTTTTCTCTCCCCTATAGCTATTCAAGCACACCATTAGATAACTTCATGTTTCTTAATGTTGTTAATTGAGGTATCTTTCTTTGCAACAAAAAGAGTATATTTTCCCTTTTGAATTTTGACATGATTGAATATATCAAAACATGACACCTTGTTCTGGATGCAAAGGTGATATGCGAGAAAACATTGAGTCTGGCTGCATGTATAAAATTGTGGAGGCAAATCTTACAACTATCAAAAGCAGAATTAGTATAATGTTTGCATCAGTTGGCAGCTCTATTGACCAATTACCTTTTTTTTACAAGTATAGTGAATTCAAGAGTTCATGTTACCATTTCTATTCTTAAACATTTCCGAAGTTATTTCTACAGTTGATTTATAATGCACTGATTAATGCCTTCATTACTTACCCATAAGATGCCCTCGTTTCTTCCAGGAGTTGATATCAGCATGAATACACACCTGAAGACTGTAAAGTTGACATTGAAGGGCCAAAATCCTGTGACTCTCGATCATCTAAGCGTGAGAGGGAATAACATCCGGTATTACATCCTTCCTGACAGCCTTAACCTTGAAACTTTATTGGTTGAAGAAACACCTAGGGTAAAGCCAAAGAAACCAACTGCCGGTAAATTCTCTACTTTCATTCTGACAGTATTTGTTCATTGACCTGCCTCCATATTATTTCCCGTGGTACCAAATATAAACACATGTTTTTGTTCTTTTCAGGGAAGCCCATGGGACGTGGTAGAGGCCGCGGCCGTGGACGTGGTCGTGGTCGAGGCCGTTAGAGGTGCTACAACTTTTGCATGGTCTTTTTATGTATGAATATGTTGCTTGGTAAGCAAGAATGTGTCCTATTGTTGAGAACTTGGCAAGCAGTCCTGACTACTATAGCGGAGATAGGAAGTGTTTTGTGAATCAATGCATGTGACCTTGCTTGCTTCTCAAATGTTTTGAGCACAATTAACCACACAATGGAACTCATCCGACATCTGTCTGCATATCTATCTATTTTAACCATCCTTAGTAATTTCTTCGAAGGGTGGTACGGCAACATCATGATATGTACAGGTTTCAGACAAATGAAGGCTAGCCCTTGAGTAGATCCTTGCCTTGAGAGGCTTAGGTTAGGGATCATGTCCCAGTGGGTTTAGAGTAGGATAAGAAAAGCTTCAAAAACAAGGAAAAGACAGATTTCAGTATATGGAGTACTAATGTATCATTAGTTGGAAGCATGAAAATTTTGGGAATGTATGATTGCATTTTTCCCGAAAAGCTATATGACTGCGTATGTTCGGTTTAGGAATTTCCAGTAGGCCAGTAGTCATGCATGAGTATCAATATTATATTAGTTTTATATTTTTCTATAATTCGTAGGTATTTAGTTATTTTCTACAAGCAGGAGATTAAGTTCTCTTTTGTGAATAAAGGTTTTGTTATATTATTAAGTTCTGCATTTTAAATATCTTTATGATATATCTTCCGTATGAATTAGAAAATGTCAATAAACATTCTCTACGCTACTGTAGCTTGTTATCACTTATCACTGTCATCGTTTTTGGTATTGTTGTCTCCGTCTCAGTTGTCACCACTGGAACGCATTAGACACCTAAAATGTTGGTTCATTTTAAAGAGACAGTTGTCTGTTGGATAAGAAAATTTGATATCCATATCTTTTTAAATTTAAATATGGAAACATATATGAAACGGATTATCCATATTCGTTCGCACTCAGTAGTTGTGTTTGCACTTCCTAGTTGTGACACCACTCACGGCAATGGTCATGGCAACAAAGTTGATGTTTCAATGATGCTTATGATTAATGATGCAGAAGACCAATACCAAGAGAACATGCGACGAACCATTGGTGAGATTACACCTTGAATGAGAATACTGAATTGGCGAGAACAAAAATTAACAAGCATATCTAGCAGCTTCTTAGTTATAATGGGGACACGAATCCGTTTGAGGAATTTCTTCTTAAATGGTTCCATTTATGGTGTGATGCGATTAGAATTTCGAACTCATGATACCCGCTTAATTAATAGGGTCGGTTGCAGTTGTGCCCCTCCTATCCAGCCAGCGTCTTTAGCATTTAGTTATTTATTTAATATATATTATAAAATTATAATTATTTTTAAAGGTAAGAGTCTATAGACCTAACTTTAATATCTTAGTAACCTAATTTATTTATTACTGAGTTACAAAACCTATTATACTTTTACACTATCATAAATTTTAAGAACATTATAAATTCTCAAAAAAAAAAGAAACTAAGAAATTTTGGTGTAGACAAACACAATTATTGACGTTATGCAGGAGGAACCAGTTTAACAACCTGCGATGCATAATCCGTTTCGAAATATTTGATAGCTCAACCCACCCAACCCACCATCACTCTTGACCTCGCGTTTCCTCGTGCGTACTTGATCTCGCAGGCGAGCCCTACTTATTCTGTAATGAAGTCCTTGCCACCTCGCTTCACTCACCAACCTTTCGTTTTCGTTTCCTCCGGTCTCACGACCAGTTATGTAGGTGGTGCTTGTCGACGACCGAGTGAGAGTTGATTATGCGTGCACTTGCAAACTCCAACATTCCTCGCAGGTCGACCCTTTTCGGAGACTAAAAACACTTAATCCTCCACTACCTACTTTTCTTGGCACTCACTAAGCCCATCCTCATACTCTTGAATTTATTCCTTCGACTACATATGCTAACTTACCCTTACTTTGCTTGATTGTCGACCGAAAAACCTCCAACATCACTAATCAAATTTCCCAGGTGCCAACGACTATATTATCGTTGGAACCTACGTCCTACCAACCTGCGACGGGTACACCTTAGACCTCACAACTTTAATTGCATATGTCATATGCCACAATACAATATTATTGAACTTAGTAAACATTTAATGCACTCGACCATTCTTACATTACCTCTCGCTCATCCTTTCAAAGCTTATGGTTGAACAAAATCTGAAGGCATTAATTACCTCGGACATGGAACAAAATACACACAGTAACCCTATTGGTCATACGCAACACACAACAAATAATCAAGCAAAACCTTATTTTGCACAGATTGTAAGGCTTTCCCTGCCTAACCAACTCTTCCCTTACCATTTTCATAGAAACACGATACCTATGAATGGTAGAATGTTATCCGTAGAAGAAAGAGAGTCGCTTGGAAGAGCAATGAGGACCTCCATAAACACTTTGGCAGGAAGAGGTGCTTCAGATGTAAGCAGTGGGTAGGGTTGTAAATGGGGTGGGGCAGGTTTGTGCTCCACCACTACCCGCCCCACCAAACTTAGGCGGGTACGTGGGGTGGGGCGTGTCGAGTTGATTTTTTACCTCTACCCGCCCCACTTAAGAAGAGCATGTTGGACGGGTACAGTGCGGGTTGGCGGGTAAGACATGTTGAACTTTTTTATTTTTCAAAAAAATCAGATTTTGCTAGAATTTGTTTGACCGCTACCCACCCCACTTTATAAGAGTTTCCATTATCTGTAGTGGTAGGGGTGGGAGGAGGTGTTGAAGCAATGTTCGGGTGGCTTCGACAATGGCGGCGGGAAGGTGGACTGTTGGCGCAAAAATGGCCTGCGAGGGCTACGACGGTTCATAAGAGGGTTGGCCGGGGTTGCGGCGGTCGGCGACAGAATGAGGGAAGTTTTTTGTTTAGGGTTGGTAATGGAGAATTTGGGATTGGACTATATATATTTTATGATAATATTAATATTATTAAAAAAAGTTTCGTAGGTAGGTGGATTGGCAGGGCCAGTTGGGACACTACCGTTAGCTACCCTGTTTAGATAAGAGGGTTGGCGGGTAGGCGGATGGGCGAGTAGCAGAAATTTAACCGCTACACGCCCGGAGCGGGGTAGGTTCGCGGGTAGAACCTGCCCCATGCACAACCCTAGCAGTGGTGACACACAAAACACTTCTGCACTTGGAAGCCCACCAAAGGCATAACAGTTCCATAGATCCACCCTGCACCCCGGCAATCATGCAAAGTGGTATCTGCAATATCAAGCCATTTGCTTCTACTTATCACAATCGCTGTGAGCTCGTTAAACTATTTTCCTCTTGTATTGTCCTCATCACATGTCCGTCTACCTTCAAAGTAGCCAAATTGGTTGATTCCAACCTCCTAACAACCACAAGGGCCACCATTTTTTTCGAGCCGTGGCAAAGAACCAAACGACCAGAAAAAACGTGCAAGACGACAAAGTTTGACTCACAATCAAAGGGATGCCTCTCCACCTATGGACTCTGGAAGCATTCATTGACCTAGTACACTAGTTCGGCTACCTGGTCGACATAGATGACCTAACCCTATCAAAGTACTTCAAGATGCACAAGCGATGTGATACCTATATAGATGTAGGAGTACAATTGAGTTTGAAAATAAGAGCTCGAAAAATATGCATTACTACAGGAACTTTTAGATTTTGTGTCATCTAGTTTGACATCTTAGCCCTTAATTTTATATTTCCTTGTATTTTAGGGGTGTGTTTGCAAAAGTTATGTAAATGGGAGAGACTCCTTTTATAATGAGAAGAGTGAATGACAAAATGGAGATTTTCATTTGCCCAAAACTTGAGCTTATCCCTCTTTCTTAGTGGATCTCAAGATCCCTTTCGAGGGGGGGGGGGGGGGGGGGATTCCTGATTTTCTCTCGTCGATCGGAGCGAAATTTTTTCGACCTGCTTTTGATCCGCGTTAAATGGTATTAGAGCCCATTGGTTTCTTGTGTAGTACGACAAAGATGAAGCAATGTATGGCGATGAAGTAACTTTTGGTGATCGATTCGTTGGACGAACACGACAAGATTTCTTTACTACAGAATTTCCCAGCCTAAATGCTGTACTATAGACCCTAACCCAACAACGACCAATTTGTGTACAACAATGGGAAGATTCTTTGAGTGATTCCGAAGATGACAATGGGTGTTACATGACCTACAAATGGCGAGGGCCTCACCAGAAGCGTCATCCAATGGTGTTGAATGGATCAGAAGATGAGGAGCATGAGTTTTCAGCCTACAAAGTGTACAAATCAAGTAGTCCACTTCGTCAAAATCACGTCAACAAACACCAACAAAAGGTAAGACTTTCGTGCTTTTATGGAGATTTGGAGACTGAGCATGTTGTAGAATGGATTTATGAGGCCGAATGGTTCTTCGAGATGGAGTTTCAAGCAACCAACAAGTACTTCTTATGGCTTCCAAGTTGAGAAGAGGTGTTGCGATGTGGTGGAACGAGCTACAACATCAACAGACACAACAAGGAAATGATATGGATCAAACATGATCCAAAATGAAGATGTTGCGAATGGAGTTTCTACTCATCACTCTTGAGCACAAGATGCTCGAAAAATGCCCAGCATAATACTAAGTAGATGTGCCACTTCCGTACACACTCCACAAACTGATGAGCACCAAGCGTTTGATGTAATGCCCAAACTAGTCCTTAGTACGAGTGTTGCTAGTGTGAACACTCCAAAGGAGCAAGTGGGGAGTGGGAATTATGGTGTACGCACAACTTCGATTTGAAGGAAAACAATTGAAAATACCAGGTTGGATTCGCAAGGCGTTTCGAATGTTGATGAGACACCAAACATGATTCTAGCAACACCTCATCCATTGGTTCAATTTGGTGTTGTCATTTGTTTGGGGAAATGTACGAAATAGATCCAATTGAGCATCCACATTTGTGTGACCGTAAGGATGATTCACTAGGCTTCCAACACCTAAAAGAGGAGTATGTCCATGATGAGAATGGTTTGAAGGTTGTCTCATCCAACAATGGTATCAAATTAGTGAATGATTTGATTTTATCATGTCAAAGAACATCACAAAGTTCTTCCTAGACACATATGGTTTCCTTAAAGAAAGGACATAATCATGAAGAGAAACTAAGTGATGAGAAGCCAGTGGTAGATATGAAGAACCAAGAAGCCAACAAAGTTCAGAGTGATGTTTACAACCTACTGACATCGCCACATAACGCTTCCTACTGCAGTTTGTCAACTTGTTGTGTGGGGTTGGTTGTACCACTACAAGGACATTCATTTGATGTTGGGTGGATCCTTGAAAGTCCTATGCTCGTAGTGGGAGAGAGTTGCCAATGTTCTCGAACTACCTTGCATGGCAGAATTAATGAGCAATCATTGTTTGATGAAATGCCCATGTTTGGTGTGACGAATAATTATTCCTCTCCATACACATCGAGCAAACTACAGATTTGTAGCCACATAGGGAGGAGTGTATCTCTGCCAAGAATGATCCTAAGGAGCCAATTGCTGAAGAATGCACATTGGTCCATGATGTAATTGTAGGATAGCTATGGCCTCTAATTAGTCTAATTATTTCCTTAATCTCTATTTAAATATGAAACGGAAATTAACAATAAAAATGAGTAAAGAAAGAATACAAGCAAATCACTAAAGATGTAGCAATTTTTATAGAGGTTCGACACCCAACCCGGGTCTTAGTCCTCTCTTGCAAGCTCCGCTTGATTCCATGAGCTCTGCCTACGTCTTCACTGTCCTCTCCCTGTTCCGGGCCGGTGATAAACATTTACACCATGAACTCGCAAACAACCATCGTCGAGCTCGGATCCTCCTCTCACAACCCGAGATGGATGCTTCCACCGAAGCCTTTACAACTTTTGACAGCAAAACAAAATGAGTGACAAACACTCTAATTTGAGCACACTTGAGTACGATTATGAATTTGGTCAAGTGGTGAAGTTTAAGCTTGGAGGGTAGGAATTGGGATTTTAGGGTGAGAGAGTTTCTCTCTAATGTGTGAGGCAAATAGAAGTTGGAGAGTTGTGTAAATAAGGTATGAGAACCTCTATTTATAAGCTCCTAAAGTATTATAGTTGTTGGGGAAGATTTGGTTAAGATTTGTGTGAGATACACAAAATTGAAAACTAAGTTCAACAAATTTGTCTAATACCGGTCGACCGACACGATAGAGACGGTCGACTGTTTTCATGAAAATAAGGACACGTTCGAACCAACTTAAACTATGGTCGAACCAAACAACTACAACTTAAGTTAACAGTCGAACTCAAATTAGGGACGGTCAACCGTTCTAAGGGTTTTGGCCAAGGTAAAGGTTTAACGATCGAACTCAAAATGGAAGTTTGTCCGACCGAAAATATCAGACTTTTGGCACACAAGTTTGTCTACATCCGGTCGACCATCGTCAAGGCATCGTTCAACCGGTGGCCAAAAAAATTTAGGGGTTAGGTGAAAATATACTAATACGACCATTATATTATACGACAAGAATAACGACCATATGAAAATACGAGTAAACGGTCAACCAGTGGAACTGGGTAAAATCACTAAAGAGAATCTGTTGACTGGTATAAACGATCAAATGACAAATTCGTTTCGGTTGACCGTTCTACCCAGACAGGTTAAGGTTTAGTTTGAGTGATTTTCCGACCTAGGTTTGGATGATCTGTTGAAGTTCAAATGATGTAATTGGTATGTGACTTCTACAAGGAACCTAGTGTGTATATGGATAGATTGCAACTCTGTATGCTCAAGTTCACATAGATTCCTAAGACTCAAATAAAGACAAAATTACATATCTTCAAATAGCTTGATTCCATTCCAATCACATGACTTCGTTCCATTCTTCCTTGAGTCTTGATCACCTATAGATGTTAGCACAATACAATATGTATTACATGTATAATGTGTGCTACACTCAATTTGTTTGTGATTAAGAATAGGTTAAATCATCAAAATATAGATTAATACCAAAAAACCAAAAACAATGTCTTTTACTCAAAACCCCAGGCAAGTTGTAGTAAAAGGATCTCAAAACTTTGTTTTATTAGTTTTTAAACCAAGTGAATTAACTGTTGAGATTGCCTCTTCTTCCCCCAAGAATGGAGTTTCAAAACAAGGAGTTGGCACACTTCTCACGAAGGCAGTAGACACAGTTCGACACTTGAAATAGAGTTTGAGTGCTTTGAATCACGTGGTGCTCATGTTCTACTCGATCAGGTATTTTTTGGCAAGAACATAAGAAGGATGTGATTCCACAAAACTGGGTGAACTTTCTTGGATCCAATGATCATCGTCATCATGATTCTATTATCATGTTGTATGTGCCTTCATATCGATCTCAATTCGGGGGGGGGGGGGGGGGGGGGGCTTAAGTGAATGCATACAAGTGATTACGTTAGTGGAGAGTGCATGTGATGTTCCACAAGAATTTCAAGTGTTAGGCCACAATTTGTGAATCGAGGAAGTGTTTTGGTAATGACAAGAGTAAGTGGTTGTGAGATATCCACTATGTGCATGTATCATACAATTCAAGTTTCGAAAAACACTATTGATTAGAAGAATTATTGGTCAAGTTTCACGGGTTTGAAGTTCAGTTTGGACCACCAACAATGTTTCTTTCGTCTATCGACTCTGAGAAGTACATTTTTATGATAACCATATGTTATAAACATGATTAAGGCACATTTTGAAGATGAGAACAAGGACATTCGAGGGTGGCCCCAAGATTTACCATGCGAAGCTGTAAGACCTAACCTTTGCTTAAGAGACTTATGGTGATTAGGTGGGGTTGATGGAGGGCTTGCATGGGAATTTGAGGAAGGAGAGGTGGCTGACGTGAGGAGGCATGGACTAGGGGGTGTAGGGTGATAGGTGATGGATGGGTTGGGTGCTTGGGTAGATAAGCAACTCTTCTCTTACGAGGCTTTGGGGACACGTCTGAAGTTCAGTACAACTTTTAACCCACAGACAGACGGTCAGTCTGAGAGGACGATCAAGACTTTGGAGGACATGCTAAAAGCTTGCACATTAGATTGGGCAGGACATTGGAGACTTTGGAGCACTTGCCACTGATAGAGTTTGTCTACAACAACAGCTACCATGCGAGTATTGGGATGACACCGTACGAGGCTTTGTATGGTTGGCATTGCAGATCACCGATTTGCTAGAGTGATGTAGGCGAGAGACAATTAGTGGGGCCAGAGCTCGTGCAGATGTATGCAGAGAAGGTAGATGTAATCCGGAGGAGACTGACCACAACACAGAGTAAACAGAAGAGTTATGCTGACAGACGCAGATGAGTGTTGAGCTTTGAGGTTGGCAACCATGTGTTCCTGAAGATCTCCCCAGCTCGGGGAGTAATGATGTTTGGGAAGAAGGGGAAACTCAGTTTGAGGTATATCGGGTCGTTCGAGATCCTAGATCGAGTTGGAGAGGTTGCCTACTGGATTGCGTTGCCACCATAATTTTTAGGTCTTCACAACGTCTTCCACATGTCTCTGCTAATGAAGTACGTTGCAGATCCAGCTCATGTGATTGAGATAGCGGTGTCAGAGATCCAGCAAGACTTGTCGCTTGAAAAGATACCAGTTGAGATCGTTGCATGGATCACCAGTCCAGGAGGAGGACAATTTTGATGGTGAATGTTCAGTGGCAGCATCACAGTGAGTGCGAGGCCACTTGGGAAATCAAGGAGGACGTTCAGAAGCAATTCCCGGAGCTTTTCGGTGAGTTGTTTGTTTTGAATTTTGGGACGAAATCCTTTTAATGATGGTGGATTGTAAGACCATAATCTTTGCTTAAGAGACTAATGGAGTGGGGTTGATGGAGGGTTTGCATGAGAATTTGAGGAAGGAGATGTGGCTGACGTGAGGAGGCACAGGCTGAGAGGTGTAGGGTGATGGGTGAGGGATGGGTGCTTGGGTAGAAAAGCAACTATTCTCTTCTCTCTCATGCATCTTTTGCTCCTCACCACTCTACTCTCTCTATCTATCTATCTATCTCAGTTGCTCAGACCGACGATGAGGTGGTTGGAGCTCCGGCTGGTGGCGAGAGGTTGCGACACTAGAAGACGTCGTGCATTGGGTTGAGGTTGGAAGAACGTCGAGCGAAACTCCGGCAAGCTCCGTATCGTAAAAAGGTATGCGAAGTTCTTGCATTAGATGCCTTGTTTGTTCACCCATGGTGGTGTGAGATGTTTGTTCGTCACCAGAGGTCAGAGACCTCGCCCGCGACGAAGACAACAAGTTATGTTTGGGAGATCTAGGTAGCTGTCGTTGAACGGTCGATCGGTGCCTTGGGGTGGTCGACCGATGGTAGTTTAAGTGCCCGACTTTAACCAACACCGGTGCAACGATTCCATGTGATAGTCAACCGGTTGTGCTTGTGCTGGTGGGTCGAAGGAATGCCTGAAAGTTTTCGGTGGAACGAGAATCTTAAGCCGTTCGACCGTTGCTTTATGTTTCGCTTGTTGGATTGTAAGGGTCTACAATTCTAATCACTTTTAACCCTAATTATCTACTTGTTTAAACAATCAAAAGTATATATCGCAATTTAAACAAAAACAAGCAAGTAAAGAGGGAAATAATGCAAACCACAATGGAGACGGGAGATTTTACAGAGGTCGGCACCCCACCCGGGTCCTAGTCCTTTCTTGCAAGCTCCCCTCGGATCACCGAGCTCCACTCACGACTTCACTAACCACTCCCCGTTCCAGGCCGGGAGAGAACGCCTTTACAACACAAGCACTGCGAACACCATCTTTTGCTTGACCTTCTTCCTCTCACAATCCGAGAGGGAATACTTCAAGCTTTCAACGAAATCCTTTCTTCTTGAGCAACAACTGAGTTGGACAACACCCTCTAAATATTGAGCACACTTTGAGTATGATTTGACTATGATCAAATGTGTGGAATTTAGACTTAGAGTGTAGGATTGGGGAAATTGGAGCTTGGGAGTTTCTCTCTAGTGTATGTGACAAATGAAAGTGTGAGAGATGTCTAATTGTGTCAAGGGAACACCTATTTATAAGCTCCTAAGGTATTATAGCCATTGGGGTTAAGTTAGGTAAGAGTTGTGTAAGATACAGAAAAGAGAAAACTACATGACCCAAAACTGAGTAAGTTCGATCGACCGAATCGGCCTGAACGGTCGACCGTTTGACAATTTTGAACTTGGTTCGGTCGACCAGTTAAAGAACGGTCGACCGCCAAAGGCTATAATCTACGTACACTTAAGTTACCGGTCGAACACTGAGATATGTTCGGTCGACCGATTTATAACAGGCTCTTTGGGATTGACAAACAAAATCATATTCGGTCGACCGAAATCTAACAAGCAGTTCGGGTTTGTTAAGACATCTAAGTTCGGTCGACCGAACAAGATACTCAGTCAACCAACATGGAAAAGTATTTTTGGGGTATTTAGAAATAATATGAATACGACCGTTGGGTATATACGACAAAACAAATGGTCGGAAATTTGTTATTACTTGGTCAACCGAAAAGGTCTGGATGGTCGACCGAACTTGGGCAGTAAAACACTAACATGATATATGATCATTCGGTCGACCGAACGGTCTGTTTCGGTCGACCGAATGTGGGCAGACAGTTCAGGTTAAGGTTTAGTGTTTCTCGGTCTAAGCTTGGGTCATCTATTGAAGTCCAAATTATATGAAATTTCTTGTGTGACTTCTATAAGTAACCTAGTGTGTGTTTGAGTATGTTTTAACTCAAGTATGCTCAATTTACACAATATTCCTAAGACTCAAAGAAATGCAAATTACACGTCTTCAATAGAACTTAATTACATGTCTTGATTTGAATCCTTTCTTTCTTGAGTCTTGATCACCTGTAGAGGTTAGCACATAACAATATATATGCAATGCAATATGTGTGTCAGTCAGTCTACATGATTGGAATTAAGATTAGGTTGATTAAATCATCAAAACATAAATTAAGGCCAAAAAACCAACATCGCTTGAACTGAATGTTGACCACCTAAACAGTCGATTGTTCCTGACTATTGGTCTGATCGAAACTTATGTGAACTCAATTACTTGTTCGACCGATAGATGACTAGAATTACTAGGTTACCTCGAGTTGGTCGACCGTTGGACTTGTATGATTTTGATCAGACTCTGGATTTTGACCACGTATCGGTCGACCGTTTTAGATTTTTGTTCGACCGTTGGGGTTTAAGTTTTGCACCCAGAGTTCGACCGTTACAGGCGTCTGGTCGACCGATCCTTTGGGGAGCGGTCGACCGGTATACCTTTTTCGGTCGACCATTTAGGGCAAGAACTGGATCCTTGTCAGTGTAGTGTCCAACTCTGTCCACGGAAACATGTGTCCTTGCCTGGAGCGTGAGCCGGGAGGTGACGACGGGTGTTTTGATCGTACCTGCCTAGATAATGTCGTGTGAAAGAGTGTGGATGCTAGGGACGTACCATCTCTGCTTTATGGATTGTGGCATAGCGTATGCTTTACTCGTTCATATTAGACTAGCGGACTTGAGGGATCACGGATCCTTGTGCACGATGTTGCACGGCTCTACGGAACGAGATGACCTGGCAGAGTACGGTCCGGATGAGTCGATTGGCCGGTCGTGTGGGCGACGGATGCCTTCGACTGGCCTTGATGGCGACGTTTACCGTCTGATGTTGTTCCGGACGAGTTTGTCCAGGTCGATGTTGTTCCGGCGGGAGTGTGGTCCAAGGCTGTTCCGGACGACCCTACGATGCTGTTCTAGTGGATGTTTACTGATCGGCGATGTTTTTCGATAGGTAGCTTGGTTGTGGCACAACCAAGTGAGATGGATCGACCTTAGCGACGGCTCCATCGGTGTGATGTTGACCACGGGTACATATATGTTACTACTGGCGCAGACGTGCGAACGTGCCTCACCGAACCTCATGATTAGTGTGGTCGCGTGTGGGGTGTGTTGTGCATGTTCTGTAAGACTGTGTGCCCACGGTAGGTGCTGATGTGCGACCCGATTGATGGATGGATTGTGGACTGTTGTCTGTACTGACACATGGAGGGTGTTATTGTCAGATTGCATTTATTGTTGTCATGCTATACTACTATGATAAGTTTATTTCATATCTACGACCATGCATATATGTGAGCTTGTCATACGAGGTTTTCTTATGGAAACTCAGTCATTGTTGTTATATTTATTTTCAGGACCGTAGTAGGTTCTGACGGGTGGCGACTGAGGACGGATGCACATTGGGAACATATCCTCTTTCTGTATTTTCCTAGGTAGTATGAGTAATTGTATTTCCCTTTCCTGCACCATGATGTAATCGTATCTTTTGACAACTCTAATGTAATATGATGTACCATTTGGATATTTTATAAGTAGTGGTCCTGTGCTTTTGGGGTTAATCTCTGTGATGCTTCGTGTTTTAAAAGTTTTAAATTTTCGCTATTTCGAGACGTTACAAAAGCCCATCTTCCAACTCAGATCATAACTCGAAAGCGAGTTCGTTTGAAGTGGGAGTCTGATGTAGCGGAAGTGAGTTTGCATTTTAAATAAAAGCTCAAAAATATGCATTACTTCATAAACTTGTAAAGTTTTTGTATCTAGTTTAACATCTTAGCCATTAGTTTTTTATTTTACTGTAATTTAAGGGTGCGTTTGCAAAAGTTATCTATTTGGGAAAGACTCCCTGCATATTAGAAGTATGAATGGGAAAATGAAACTTTTTATTTGCCCAAAACTTGTGCTTATCCCCTCTTCTTGTGGATTCCAAGATCCCTTTCGGGTGGATTCACGATTTTTCCTCGTTGGTCGAAGCGAAATCCGGCCAACCTGCTTCCGATCCGTGTCATATTTAACTTCCACCCTAAGCCTCAATTTGATCCAAGCAAATAATACCAAATTTTAAACCTCGATCCAAAATCACCTTGATTAAGAGAGAGGAGATTGGAACTCCTTGATAAATGCCCTCTTTTGGGTCTTATGGTGGAGAGAAACATCTTTAGAGCACAATCTAGCACCTTTGAAACTATAGTGAATATTTTTTTTGACCTAACTTCTCTTTGGGCAAGCAACTTAAAAAGGGTGAAGGAAGATATCGAACCTACAACGACAATTAAACGAGCATGCACTCTCATTTTTGAATGTCCAAATTCAGTCCCGGCACCTATACATGTGGACGCATGCTCCTCCAATGCAACATTCACTTTGCAATTCCCACTTGTTACCACAAGATCGACCATCTCTTCAGACATTGGCGGGAGACACGTTGAGGTGGAAGGCCAAGCTGCTGCAGGGACTGACCTCTTGGGACACATGTCCCGAAACACGACGGGAACCAATAGACACCTAATCAGAGCGTGGCCGACCCTGCACCGGACACCGCCACCACCTGAAGCGATTCTGCTTTGCAATGAGCACCTTGGTCTTGAAGCCAAGCACGTCTCCTGAAGCGATGCAATTTTCGCGATGCCAAACGTAGAGAAATTGAACAATGTACCATGCAAGAATAAGGAGGAACGAATCCATAAAAAATGCCATTGTGAATGATATAGGAATTGCATAAAGAAATGTTGGACAATCATCTTCATGATAATGTGATTTCCATGCATATCATATCTGTAGTTAATGAAAACCAATAATTTTCGGTCAAGGATTGTTTTACACTAGAAATATTTGATCAACACCAAAATGAATTATTGAGCTACCATGCTTTTTGATGTTAGTTACTCTTGCATAAGAATTTTTTACGACGTTGGCATTATTATTATTATAACGGTAGCATGAGAATACCCTCGATGAGAATTATTCAAGTAATTACATCAAGGTTCTCTCTGTTTTATTACACTATAGTTCTTCTAGAAATGTGTAAAAGAATTCCATTTGTTAGTGGGAATATCAACAAGTAAAATAACGATGCTATCATGCTTTTAGAGTGTAACATGGCATGGGAAAGCAAAGTACTTTTTCAAAACACAAGGAATTCTATCTGATATTATTTTTCTATATATTTCGTGTTACATTCTGAAGTTCGAGTAGTGTATGAGTGTTGTTGGGGTATATACTCAATCCAAATTCCAAATCGATGTGCATTTATATGGTACTGATATAAAAAGATGTGCATTTATATGGTACAATATACTAGCAAAGTAAGGTACTTGTTAAAGTAACTAGTGCAGATGCAAATACACAAAACTAATAACTTACCTGAATTCTGCAATGGATTGTGTCGGTGGTGAAAATCTGAAGAATTTGTCTATATCTTGAGAAACATTATGATGTTAATTTCATGAAATCGGCATCATTACTAAGCCCTCCTTTCCATCTGCTAAATCTAAAATAGATAACACAAGAAGAAGCTCAACCAATTAAGCATTTACAACTTCACATTAAAAATGTTAAAATGATTGAAAATGCCTAATACTTACCTACCCTGTCAATTAGGAACTGTCCAGAACCTAGCAACAGAAACCACTTTGCTCTTGTATTGCAATCGAGTGCAAATCTTCATACAACGAAAACCAACTGTAAATCCAACTGCAGAATTAGCACCTTCAATTATTGCATTTCTCTAGTTTCTTTGGATGCATGATCCGCTTTCTTAAAATTTACGTTCTCAATTAGCATCCTTATTCATCGGTAGCAAGTAGCATCACCAATAATCACCACATGAGCACGATCCTTTATTGAAGTGATGGAACCTCTTTGTGTCTCTCACAATAATCTCTCTGCCTGATACCTTGGATGCAAATTTCAAAGCAGAGTGACAATCCCCACACATTCTGATGTTCTTCTTGATATGAATGGTTCCACCACAAGGACTTCTTAACTGAGCAAAGGCAAGTGCTAGTTTCTCACTATGGAACTGCAGCTTAGCCTCTCTCTCCTTCTCGTCAACTAACAGAAGTACGTGACTTGTGTCAGGGACATACTCAGCTTCCTTTATTTTTCTATTTACTTCTTCCCATTTAGCATATATTTCTTTGGTTTGTGGGTGAGACGTACCATCTGCCACAAACGTATGAATATGATTTTCTATTTCTACCCAACTGCATGCAGGTTCTTTCTTGACACCAGTGTCTTTCATGGTTTTTCTCACTTTTGCTGCTTCATTCCATCTTCCAGCAGATGCATAGATATTGGAAAGCAAGATATGAGGACCAGAATCACACGGGTCGAGTTCAAAAACACGTTCTGCAGCATATTTCCCCAACTCAGCATTCTTGTGCATCCTACATGCCCCCAGTAGAGCTCCCCAGACAGCAGCACTTGGTTGGATTGGCATTTTCTTGATGAACTTCTCAGCTTGATCAAGAAGCCCAGCTCGCCCGAGAAGGTCGACCATAGCAGCGTAGTGCTCAATTTCACGCTCTACCTAGTACCTATCCATCAATGCAAAGTACTTCTTCCCTTCATCCAACAAACCACCATGACTACAAGCGGACAATATGCACAGAAACGTGATCCCATTAGGCACAATACCACACTTAAGCATTTCATTGAAATGTCCAATAGCTTCTTTTGCGAAACCATGTTGCGCGGACCCTTTAAGCAGTGAATTCCACGAAACAACATGTTTCTTCCACAACCTATCGAAAACTTTCTTGGCATCCACAATACTACCCGCTTTGGCATACATATCGAGAAGCGTATTACCAACAAAGGAAGTCAACTTATGACCGGTCTTAACCATATGCGCATGCACCCACCTCCCTTGCTCCAAAGACCCAATACCAGAACAAGCCCCGAAAAGACTCGAATACGTAAATGCGTGGCGGTAACACCCTCCCTCTGCATCTCCCAAAACAGTTTAACTGCAACCTCACCCTCACCTCTCCTCTCATGTCCGGCAATAAGTGCGTTCCACTACACCTCGTTCCTCGAACCCAACCCTTCAAACACCACTCTAGCATCACCCATCGCCCCGATCCTCGCGTACATATCCAAAAGCGAGCTCCCGACATACACATTGCCATCAAGTCCACACTTAGCACAAAACCCATGCGCCTGCTTACCAAAAGCCCCCCACCTGCATGCCCCGACCGCCTTAAAAATACTCGCAAAGGTAAACGCATTCGGCATCACTCCATCCCTAACCATCTTAGGCACCAACCCAACAGCCTCAATTGGTAAATCAGTTTGCGTATACCTGCCAATCAACACCGTCCAAGTAACGACATTTCTGTCGGGTATTTCGTCGAACACGTTTAGGGCATCCTCCATGCTGCCGCATTTGGCGAACATGTTGAGGAAGGAGGTGGCGAGGAAGGGGTCGGGTTGGAGGGTGGACTTGAGGAAGTGGGCGTGGACGAAGCGCGCCTTGGGGACGCTTGAGGAGGCGGTGCAGGCCTTTATGAGGTCGGAGTAGAGGTCGAAGGTGGGGGTTAGGGAGCCGGAGTCGAGGAGGTCGAGGACGAGGAGGCCGGTTTGGGTTTTTTGCAGGAGGTTTTTTGGAGTGATTATGTGTGAGGATGGGTTGGTGGTATGGAATAGTTTGAGTTTGGTGGGGACAGAGAAGAGAGTTTTGAATTTCGTGGTGGGTGAGAATTTTGGTTGGTTTGACGAACAATCCGTTATGTATTGGGTCCGTTTTAAAAACCGAACCGAACCGACAGTCGGACGGGGTTGAACCGAGAACCGGAGATAGACCGGTTCGGTCCGTTGAAAAAATCGCTCCCCACCCAAATCGAAAAAAACCAAAAAATCGATCAGTTTTTTCGATTTGGTCGGACCGGGTTCGACCGGTTTTTCATTAATTAAACAAAAATTACAAAATCAATAATTTTCCTAATTTTTTAGTTTCCACCCGGCCTCCACTGGTTCTGATTCCACCCCCACCTCCTCAGTCCCAACTCCATCCCCACGTCCTCTCTCCTCAGTCCCGACTCCACCAATCCACCTTGCCTCCGGTACTTAGTCCTCACTCCGCAAAATTCAAACTCTATGGTTAATTATTTTTTAATGCTTAGCATGTGTGGTTAATTTTGTTGAATGCTTAGTACGTGTGGTTAACTGGATTAGTCATTGAAATGGTGATATTTAGGGTATTAAAAATATTTTTATAGTTATTTCTACGTCCAGAGCAATGTGATTTCAGTTTTACATTGTTTACTGATTTTTTTCTTCTCCTTCTCATCTAAATAGAAACCAAGTGTTCTTGGTTCGAAAATGTCGAATATTTTATATTAAGATTATTATGTGTTTATCTTAAAACTGGTTTAATCGGTCGAACCGTCGCTTGAACCGTCACTATGGAGTCGGTTCGGTTCAACCATCGGTTCACAAAATGTTGATGTCATGCTGACATTATCATAGGTTGGACAAGGTTGAACAGTCGGTTGGACAACTTTGAACCAAACCGAGTTGTTTTCGGTTCACTCTTCGGTTCGGTTTTAAAACATTGCTTCATGTTTGGTTAGATTTCGGGAGCATATGGATACCATCCACCGTATCCGTAACTCATCTACTTATGTTTGTACAGTATTGAAGTTCATTTGCCTTATTTCGGTTTAGTAGGAGTCGTATAACTTGTATTATAAGTTAACAACTTTTTTGTGTCAAACCGAAACCAAACCGACTTGTTCCGATGGTTCGGTTCTAGTTTTTTCACGGTTCGGTTCAGTTACAAATAAATCCAAAACCAATGGGCTAGGTTCAATTCTGAGTAAAAAAACGTACCAACCCAAACCAACTTCACAACATCTTCCATTTTTTGATGCTGAGGAAGTACGTCGCAAATCTATCTCATGTAATCGAGATAGAGGTTCCAAAGATCTAGCAGAACTTATCTTTATAGGAGAGTGAAAGAAATGTATTCTAAAAGTTTTACTTTTATATGTCAATTATTATGAATTGAAAGTGTGAGCATTTTGTTCCTTGATTATAGTATTCGTCTTTTGGAAGTGTTAAGGAAGTGACGCTTGATCCTTAACCGTAGAACTCTAAAAGATAATGGTTTACATAAATCAAAAGTTATTCACAATCATGGTAATTAACATGGAACATTAATTACCGAGATAAGATTGTCGTGTTGGTCATCGATTGTTGTAGCTCTACAAATAATTGACGACACGAGTATATAAAAGAGGAAAAGATCAGTTTTATATATTGAGTAGACCTAACAAGTAAAACATTATAGAATTGTGTTTTGTGTCATTAGTGTTTTTACTGTGTCTTGGATCCTAAGATATGAGACTTATATCTTTTCACTCATGAAGTGTTTAATTTGATTATTGTCAAAAGCTACCAATGAGTGTAGTGGTAACGACAATAGTTGGTTAAACATGACTTGTGCTAGAAAAGATAGCTAGTCAAACGATTATCATTGCCCCTCTTAATTGAGTGATGATATTAGTGGACCCCTTGATAAAGCAAAATTATAATGTGCACAATGTGACTTGAGTTAAGTCACATAGTTATAATTAGCTTAGAGAGATCAAGAAATGAATATAATACAAAGTGACACATTTCTACTTTGTATATATTCTTAATATCATGAGGCAAGGGACGGACACAAGTGATGCACTTACATCATTAAATGCATCGTGTTTTAGTTCAGGTGGAACAAAGACATCTGTGCTAATTGGGTGACTATAATGTGTAGCTAGATACCGCTTATAGTCTGAGATATTAAGTGTTTAATATCACTGCCAATTAGGCTTAGATCCTCCCATAGGTCACACCACCAAACTGGGAAACAAGGGGTTTGATTTTAAGTTCATATGATGTGTCGGGTTTCTTATGAAAATGTGACACATGTGGTGAATTAATTAAAATCAATATGTTATGAGAATTAACATAATTAGAATCATAATAAATTCATATGAGGTGTATATATTATGGGGTGTAATAATTAAATATTACATGTGATAATATTACATAAGATATGAATTTGCTAAAAACCCTAAAAGATCAAATTTTGTTGGAAATAAATCCAAAATTTGACAAAGGCAAAATCGGGGTCAAACACGGTGAACCGTTCATGGTTCGGTCGAACGGGGCATCTTCAGATCGGTTAACCGAATAGGGAAAGGGTAAGCGCAATTGGTTGACCGAGATTGCCCAGAGTGCCTGGACAATCGGGTTCGGTTAACTGATTGGAAACGGTCAACCGAGTAGTAGTATTTTCGGTAGACCGAAGGTGACCCGGTCATCCGATGATTATGTTCCAGGAGTGATTTTGGTGGGTCAAGGGTAAACTGATTACAAGACGTGGTGTGTCCGAATTATTCTTGGGAATTTTTCTCATACAGATTCAGTCGACCGTCTACCTCACGGTGCACCGAACACGTGTTATAACCGAATGGTTCGGTTGACCGAATAATACTCGGTCTACCGAACAAGAACGATTCTACCTGAATTATTAAGAGATTAATTAAATCATGGGTGGAATAAATCCAGATTTAACTAAAATGTTTTTTGTGGGTGATTAAGTGGAATTTAGAGATTAATTTTAGGAGAGAAAAATAAGGGATCATGGCTAAATAATAGCTCTTGATAACGATATTTTGGGAGCCTATAAAGGGCACCTATTCCTACTTGTTTTAAGACTAATGCAAAATCTTTCTCTCATTAATCTCTCCCTAATCACCATGAAATTTCTTTTAGTAAAATTAAGTTTGGAGATTAGAATCTCAGGAGACTTAAAGAGAGGTTATTAGCTTGATTCTAAACATTGTTAGAGATTGATTGACTAGCTCCTTTCTCTCTAACATTGTTTAGAGTTTGGTGAACACTCAGAGACAATTCCGTGGGCGACACAACGTGCAACGCGACTCCGGATCATCAAAAAGGTTTTAGAGAACCTTTAGGTATGATTCTATCTTTGTGGATTATTTTAATAAATGTAGGTTGCATGTTATTAGAATAAAACACAAATAGATGTACATAAAATTGCTGAAAATATGAAAACGATCTTGTATGATGTATTAAAAATTTAAAAATATATACATACATGGGGACACGAAATCCTACATTGGTATCAGAGCTTTTAGTTCATATTTTCAACAATTAGACTATATAATTAATTTTAGTTTACCATCTACAATCAAAACAATTCATGTTTTTGTCTTTTTCGAGTTTTCGATAGTTTTGTTGATTTAATTCTAAATTGATTCTTCTGATAGTTTTAAATGTTTTAAAATACATCATATGAATGTTAGAATTAAGATTTAGATTTATGTCTGATTTATAGAATTTTCGTTTTAATTAAATGATTATTTTATAAGGAATCAACAAAACGAAAAAAGCATATGTTTATCTTTCTATAAATGTTTAATTTTAGAAATTGGATAAACAGCGGTTCAAATATTTTATGAATTGAACTATGAATGCATAAAATCATTTTTAATGGATTTCAAATGATTTTAGAATTGTTTGATTTAAGAGATGCATGATAAACTAAATTGAGTAATATATAGTATATGTACATGCGTTGCTCGAGTTCTCTAATGCAGGGATATGTGAGTTTATATGTTCCATCGAAGCCATGTGTGAATGAATGAATGAATGTGTATGTTATTATTATTCAATCACAGAGGCTTATGTATGTAAAAACCAATTTTTATTTCTATGTATATGCATGCATATGAGAGGATTTTTACATAGGACTTGCAATAGACAATTTTCAAAATTGAGAGATGCATGTTTATATTTTTGCAATATCAACATCCATGGTGCAAGAGGAAGACGCTGAAGAAGCGCAAGGATCAAGGATCAGGGATCAGAGATCAAGGATCAAGGACGCGGGAACATATAAACTCACGCAATGTTTGTGTGAAAGGATTTATTTATGTTTGTGTGCTTGATATATATGTGAATGTATGGATGAATGTTAGAATGTGTATAGATGATAAATATGCATGATCACCTAAATTCTAAAATCACATATAAATGTTTAAATTGTCCAACCAAAAATTAAGAGTATTTTTCTTTCTTATTTCATCCACTAGCGGCCATCGATCGAGGGATATTCTGCTCGCCCTTAGCGGGAGATAGCTTCCTCCATCTTTGGGAATAATGAGAGATATAAGGTTGTCTATGGTTGTGCCATGAATAGATGTACGAGGTGCGATTCGCCCTTAGCGGACACCAAGTATATTGTTTTGTGAATACAATGGATAAACGTATCTCGTATCAAATGAAATAAGTTTTCTTAACAAGACCGGGAGCCCTAGCTCGGTTTTGGGAAAGAGAGTTTTTCTTACGAGGATTGGTCATATTCCCTCCTAATTAAAACGAGAAGAATCATAAGAGTTTGAAAATGCAAATGTTGCGATATTTCGAAATGGTTATGATTTGAAAAATGTTTTCTTACCTTGATTTTATAATATATCCGATAGCCCTTAGCTAGTTTATGTTATAATTGATAGGATCTTGGATTGCTGCATTTATGGACAAATTTTTATTTGCGGTATTGATTTTTAAAACATAAAATTGACATTAAATCCCATATAATTTATTTTGTAGAAATGTCGAATATTCAACCTATTGTGCGATCTATGATTGAAAAACATCCTTTGGCAAATGATGGCTCAAACTTCATAAGCTGGCAACTCAAGTTCAATATCATGTTAATGTTTGTGAAACTGTCTCATATTTTGGATGGTGAAATCCCAAAATTAAATGAGAAGGCAGTCGATAGCGAGAGAGAGGCAAAAGCCAAGTGGGAAGACCAAGAGAACCAGGTTCACGGTCTAATGTTTGCCTCCATGGGTGACTCGCTTCAGGCGAAATACTTGGATTCAAAACCCAAGAAGACCATGGAAGCTTTAACAAAGATGTTCATGGATAGTGCTAGAAAAGAGGGCTATAAGACCACCATCGCACTAACAAGGTGCCACATGGCGGAGGGAACATCGGTATCCATGCATTTTCTCACGATGCAAGGATACCTTGAGAAGTTGTCGAAGCTCTCTTCCTCGATGCCCGATGACATTGCGGAAGATTTGATTCTTGGCTCTCTAGCCCCGTTCTACAAGGACTTCATTATGCACTATCATGTACGTGAAAAAGTGGTGAGTCTTGAGGAACTTCACAACGCTCTCAAAACGGCTGAAGTTGACATGGGCAAGGGTCGGGACAAGCACGTCCTAGCCGTCCAAGGAGGGAGCAAGAAGATCACCAAAGATAAAGGCAAATTCACCAAGAATACGTCAATCAAGAGCAAGGGAGTAGGAGGTGCTCGTGCGAGTGCCTCAAGGGGGAAATCTTTGAAATCTCCGACTCCCAATACGGAGTGCTTTCACTGCGGTGAAAAGTGACACATCCGGCCAAATTGCCCCAAGTACAATGAAGACCTTGACAATGGAATGATTGAACGTAAGCGCCCCAAAAAGGCCAAAGGTATATTTATTATTGAGATAAATTTAGCCACCTCTGCCATGATTGGGTAATTGATACCGGATCTTGTGCTCACATAATTTCTAATGTGCAGCTACTATAGGATATGAAGGAACTCGTAAAGAACGAGATGATTTTGAAGGTCGGAAATGGTGCAATCGTTGCTGCGATTGCACATGGTTGTGTGGAGCTTCAATTATCTAGTGGTTTAAATTTATGTTTAAAGAATATTTATTATGTGCCTTTGATTAGCAAGAACATTATTTCTGTATCATGTTTGGATATGGATAATTTTAATATAAATATTTCAAATTCTTGCTTGTCTATATCGAAGAATGATATTTTCTAGGCAAATGCATTCGTAAGGAATGGTCTCTATTTGCTTGAATTGAATAATAATAAAAACTTAAACATCAACAACAAAAGACTTAAAACTACTCACGTGAATGATACACTCTTGTGGCACTATCGTCTTGGTCACATAAATGAAAAACGCATCAAGAAATTGCAAGAAGCTAATCTTCTTGGTCAACTTGATTTTAAATCATTGGAGACGTGCGAACCTTGCCTAATGGGCAAAATGACCAAGAGTCCTTTCAAGAAGAAAGGACCGAGAGCGGATGACTTGTTGGATTTGATACATTCCGATGTATGTGGTCCGATGAGTACTAGTGCAAGAGACGGTTTTAGGTACTTCATTACGTTCACAGATGACTATAGTCGTTATGACTATATTTATCTAATGAGAAACAAAAGTGAATCCTTTGACAAGTTCAAGGAATTCAAGAATGAAGTAGAGAACAAACTCAACAAGAAAATCAAGTCTCTACGAACGGATCGTGGAGGTGAGTACTTAAGTACCGAATTTGACTCATTCCTAAAGGAGTGTGGTATTGTACCATAACTCACCCCTCCCGGTACACCTCAGTGGAATGGGGTATCCGAAAGGAGGAATATGACATTACTCGACATGGTTCGATCAATGATGAGTCAAGCTGAATTGCCGCTTTACTTTTGGAGTTATGCACTAGAAGCTGCGGCTTACACACTAAATAATGTTCCATCCAAATCCGTAGAGAAAACACCTTATGAGCTATGGAGTGGTAAAACACCTAAGCTCAATTTTCTCAAGATTTGGGGTTGTGAGGCATATGACAAGAGATTGATGTCGACCAAACTCCAACCAAAAGCGGATAAGTGCTTCTTTATAGGTTATCCTCGTGAGACAAGAGGATACTACTTTTGGCATATAACCTCCAATCGCGTGATTGTAGAGAGGGATGCCGTATTTCTAGAAAAAGAATTTCTGGAAAGAATAAAAAGTAGTGGGAGTAGAGTTGTGCTTGAGGAGACTCAAGATACTCTATAAGATCATGATATGAATGATGATATTCAAGATCATGAAGGCCCAACCGAGATTCCTTTGGTTAGTGGGAGCGTGAGTGAGAGACCTTCGCAAGAAATTGTGAGAGAAACTCAATCCTCCTCACCTAGTGTACGTTCGAGAATCGAACACGAACCAATTCCACAAGAAATTGTGGAAGAAGTTCGAGAAGTACACGTAGAACCAAAAGAACTTAGAAGGTCAATGAGGGAAAGGAAGAAACCCGATATGTATTTGGGACTTCATGAGATCATTGTACTAGATACGGATGATCCCTCGACCTTTCAAGAAGCAATGGAAATTAATGACTCCAAACTATGGCTCAAGGCCATGGAATCCGAAATAGAAGCCATGTATGATAATCAAGTGTGGAACTTGGTTGACCTTCCTCAAGGGAAAAATGTCATTCAAAATAAATGGGTTTTCAAGAGGAAGATGGACATGGATGGGAACTTGACAACCTACAAAGCGAGGCTTGTAGAAAAAGGGTTCACCCAAGTTCAAGGAATTGACTATGATGAAACTTTTTCACCGGTTGCCATGTTCAAGTCTATTCGGATTATGCTCGCTATTGCCGCATTTCATGATTATGAGATATGGCAAATGGATGTCAAAACGGCGTTCCTTAATGGGAACTTGGAGGAGGATGTGTACATGGTACATCCTCAAGGTTTTGAAGATCCAAAGAATAGCGAGAAAGTATGCAAGCTTCAAAGATCCATTTATGGATTGAAGCAAACAT
This sequence comes from Triglochin maritima, assembly GCA_963682175.1. Classification (NCBI taxonomy): domain Eukaryota; kingdom Viridiplantae; phylum Streptophyta; class Magnoliopsida; order Alismatales; family Juncaginaceae; genus Triglochin; species Triglochin maritima. Next base: position 12,684,611 of record OY821785.1, read on the forward strand.
CAAGGAGTTGGAACAACCGCTTTGACGAAGAAGTCAAAAAGATTCACTTCGTCCAAAGTAAGGAAGAACCTTGTATATACAAGAAGGTTAGTGGGAGCCACATAGTGTTCTTGATCTTGTATGTCGATGACATACTCCTCATGGGAAATCATATACATTTGCTTGAGCAAACGAGAAGTTCATTGAAATCTGCATTTTTGATGAAAGACATAGGTGGGGCTCAATACATCTTAGGAATCAAGATATATAGAGATAGATCCTGTAGACTCATTGGCCTAAGTCAACGTACGTATATTGACAAGGTCTTGGAAAGGTTCAGCATGAACAACTCCAAAAAGGGCAGTGTGCCAATGAGTATGGGTGTGCAATTCAAGAAGTCTCAACGTGCTGAATCACGTAAAGACTTGGAGTACATGAAAGATATCCCTTATTCTTCGGCAATAGGATCAATCATGTACGTGATGACTTGCACAAGACCCGATGTCTCGTATGCTCTAAGCGTGACAAGTCGTCACCAATCCAATGCAGGTCCTGAGCATTGGACTGCGGTCAAGAATATTCTGAGGTACCTGGACCGGACCAAAGATAAGTTTCTTGTTTATAGAGGACAAATGGAGTTAATAGCCGAGGGCTATTCGGATGCAAGTTTCATAAGTGATCTAGACGATAGGAGGTCGCAATAATGATATGTCATTATTCTCGAAGGTGGATCCATGAGCTAGCGTAGTTGGAGCGAATCACTACGGCCAACTCAACCACCTACGAAGCCAAAATAAATTTATTATGGGTGGACACAAACAACAACACAACTGATCCATTCAACAAACCCTTATACCAAGCTAAAAGGCGAAACATATTTCGAGTCCATGGATTTGAGGAACCATGTGGATTGGCTTGATGAGTGATTAGAGAGGGTTACCCAGGTTATTATTGTTTTGTACATTGAGAATGTATGTGAGAGAAAACTTTGATAACAAGTGGGAGATTGAAAGGAATGTGTTCTAAAAGTTTTACTTTTATATGTCAATTATTATGAATTGAATGTGCAAGCATTTTGTTCCTTGATTATAGTATTCGTCTTTTGGAAGTGTTAAGGAAGAGGCACTTGGTCCTTAACCGTAGAGCTCTAAAAGATAATGGTTTACATAAATCAAAAGTTATTCACAATCATGGTAATTAACATGGAACATTAATTACCGAGATAAGATTGTCGTGTTGGTCATCGATTGTTGTAACTCTACAAATAATTGACGACACGAGTATATAAAAGAGGAAAAGATTACTTTTATATATTGAATAGACCTAACAAGTAAAACATTATATAATTGTGTTTCGTGTCATTAATGTTTTACTGTGTCTTGGATCCTAAGATATGAGACTTATATCTTTTCACTCAAGAAGTGTTTAATTTGATTATTGTCAAAAAACTACCAATGAGTGTAGTGATAACGGCAATAGTTGGTTAAACATGACTTGTGCTGGAAAAGATAGCTAGTCAAACGATTATCATTGCCCCTCTTAATTGAGTGATGATATTAGTGGACCCCTTGAGAAAGCAAAATTATAATGTGCACAATGTGACTTGAGTTAAGTCACATAGTTATAATTAGCTTAGAGAGATCAAGAAATAAATATAATACGAAGGTGACACATTTCTACTTTGTATATATTCTTAATATCATGAGGCAAGAGACGGACACAAGTGGTGCACTTACATCACTAAATGGATCGTGTTTTAGTTCAGGTGGAACAAAGATATCTATGCTAATTGGGTGACTATAATGTGTAGCTAGATACCGCTTATAGTCTGAGATATTAAGTGTTTAATATCACTCTCAATTAGGCTTAGATCCTCCCATAGGTCACACCACAAAATTGGGAAACAAGAGGTTTGATTTTAAGTTCATATGAAGTGTCGGGTTTCTTATGAAAATGGGACACATGTGGTGAATTAATTAAAATCAATATGTTATGAGAATTAACATAATTAGAATCATAATAAATTCATATGAGGTGTATATATTATGGGGTGTAATAATTAAATATTACATAGGAAAATATTACATAAGATATGAATTTGCTAAAACCCCCAAAAGATCAAATTTTGTTGGAAATAAATCCAAAATTTGACAAAGGCAAAATTGGGGTCAAACACGGTGAACCGTTCATGGTTCGGTCGATCGGGGCATCTTCGGATCGGTTAACCGAATAGGGAACGGGTAAGCGCAATTAGTTGACCGAGATTGCCCAGAGTGCCTGGACAATCGGGTTCGGTTAACCGATTGGAAACGGTCAACCGAGAAGTAGTATTTTCGGTAGACCGAAGGTGACCCGATCATCCGATGATTATGTTCCAGGAGCGATTTTGGTGGGTCAAAGGTAAACCGATTACAAGACGTGGTGTGTCCGAATTATTCTTGGGAATTTTTCTCATACAGATTCGGTCGACCGTCTACCTCACGGTGCACCGAACACGTGTTATAACCGAATGGTTCGGTTGACCGAATAATACTCGGTCTACCGAACAAGAACGATTCTACCTGAATTATTAAGAGATTAATTAAATCATGGGTGGAATAATTCCAGATTTAATTGAAACGTTTTGTGTGGGTGATTAAGTGGAATTTATAGATTAATTTTAGGAGAGAAAAACAAGAGATCATGGCTAAATAATAGCTCTTGATAAGGATATTTTGGGAGCCTATAAAAGGGCACCTATTCCTACTTGTTTTAAGACTAATGCAAAATCTTTCTCTCATTAATCTCTCCCTAATCACCACGAAATTTCTCTTAGTAAAATTAAGTTTGGAGATTAGAATCTCAGGAGACTTAAAGAGGGGTTATTAGCTTGATTCTAAACCTTGTTGGAGATTGGTTGGCTAGCTCCTTTCTCTTTAACCTTGTTTAGAGTTTGGTGAACACTCGGAGGCAATTCCTTGGGCGACACAACGTGCAACGCGACTCCGGATCATCAAAAGGTTTTAGAGAACCTTTAGGTATTATTCTATCTTTGTGGATTATTTTAATAAATGTAGGTTGCATGTTATTAGAATAAAACACAAATAGATGTACATAAAATTGCTGAAAATATGAAAACGATCTTGTATGATGTATTAAAAATTTAAAAATATATACATACATGGGGACACGAAATCCTACAGAGAGGTCAATGGAGATCGTGGACCGCATGGAGCGAGGTTAATGGAGATCGTGGACCGTATGGAGCACAAGCTCAGGAGGAGGACCATTCAGATGGTGAAGGTGCGGTGGCAGCACCATGGCGAGCACGATGGCATCTGGGAGATCGATGAGGAAGTTCAGAAGCAGTATCCAAAACTTTTCGATGGATCTTTTGTTCCAAATTTAGGGTTGAAATTCTTTTAAGGATGGTGGATTGTAAGATCCTAACCCTAACTGAGGACTTAATGTTGTTTTGGTGGGGAGATTAGGGGCTAATGGTGGAGGCATGGTGATGGGATGTGGTATGGTTGAGGTATGATGATGGGATGGGGTATGGAGGGGGTGTTGGTGTTGGGTTTAAAATAAGTTGGATGCACCCATTCCTCCTTTTTCCATTCCTCTCACTCTAGATCCGTCTCTCCTCTCCCCTCTCCTCTTCCCGGTGGCCGGTGGCGGTGATGGAGCAAGCAAGCAAGGTGGGAGGCGCACACGAGGCAAGGGTGTTGTTCGAAGAAGGCGCGTGAGGTGGAACTCCGATAATCACCGGAGATCGAGAGAGAGAGAGGTATGCCAAGTTCATGCATTAGTTTTCTCACACATGTGAGTGTGATGTTTTGCTTCTCGCCGGAGGTCGAAGATAGTTACCGGCTAACGGTTGACCGATGCTTGTTTGCGATCGACCGCTTTTAGTATAATTCTCCTTGTTTACCAAGCATCGGTCGAACGATGACTTGCGGCGTTCGACCGATTGTGCATATTTGTTGGGTTGGAGAGTCTCTGTTCTTTTCAGTTGAACGGGGCCCCTTGAGCCGTTTGATAGTTGCCTTATTGTTTTGGTCTGGACCGAGCGTTGACCATCCAAACGGTCAACCACTCTAGACTTTCGTCCAACCGGTAACTTAAGTATACTGAATGTTGGTTCGACCGATTGCTTTCTGGTTTTACCGATAGTGAATGTAGAAGAGACCCTGATTTCGGTCGGACGGGGCCCTTGAGCCGTTCGCTCGTTGCCTTGATGATTTAGTCTTCGTCTGGGCGTTGAACATCTAAACGGTTGACCGCCAATATGATCTTGTTCGATCATTTGGGGACTTGAGTTTCGTGCGCAGGGTTCAATCGAACGAGGCACCCGTTCGAACTTCTCCCTATCCATTAGGAACGGTCGATCAGTTTACCTTTCTTGGTCAACCGTTTGTGCAAAGAGCTGAGTCCTTGTTCCTGTGGAGTGTCAACTCTGTCCACGGAAGCCCCGGTCCTCGCCTAGTACGTGAGCCGACAGGTGACAGTGGGTGAGCCGACAGGTGACAGTGGGTGAGATTACCGCGCCTGCCTAGGGACCGCCGAGTGGAAGAGTGTGTATACATGGGATGTGCCACCTCTGCCTTATAGCCTGTGGCGTAGCTTAGAGCTTGCATTGACGCTTACTAGAGTAATAGACCTAAGAAATCACTGATCCCAATGCACAATGTTGCACGACTCAGTGGAGCCGGATGACCTTGCGAACTTCGATCCAGAGGCGTCGATCGCCCGACCTGTAGGCTACCGATACGATCGACTGGCCTTGAGGGCGATGATGTGAACCGCACGACCGTGATGGCGGCAGTGACTATTTGACGATGTATTCCGGTCAGTTGCTTGGCTATTGCACAACCAGGTGAGTGGACCGACTTGAGCGACGACTCTATCGGTGAGGTGTTGACTTCGAGATTCAGCTGATTCTACTGACGCAGAAGTGCGGGCGCCCCTCATCGAACCCCATGATTAGTGTAGTCACGTGTGGGGTGCGTTGCGTACTCTCCGTAAGATTGTGTGTGCCTGCGGTAAGTCTCTGTGGAAGACCTGATGATGGATTGTGGGACAGATGCCCTTTATACCCTTTGAGGGATTTTTATCACATTATTCTACCATGCTGCACTATTATGATAGGGTCTTTCATTGTACTTCAGCATGCATTAGGCGAGTTTGGTATACGGGGTTTCCTAATGGAAACTGAGACATTATTGTTATATTTGCATTTTCGGACCGCTTTCCGGGCCACAGTAGGTTCTGGCCAGTGGTGACCGAGGACGAGGGCACTCTGGGATCGTATCATCTATCGTAGTTGCCTAGGTATTTCCATTTCTCTGTACTTAATGTAGTCATACATTTTGACAAATTTGATGTAATATGGTGCACCTCTTGGATATTTTATGAGTACCGTTCCCACGTTTTTGGGTTATATTCATTGTGATCCCTTATTGATAAATTTTAAATTTTCCGATATTTTGGGGACGTTACAACTTGGTATCAGAGCGGTTGGTTTCTGTGTTCTCATCCAAAGAACCCACCCTTAAGTTTAGAGCAGATAGATTTTTGTATTCTTCCATTTGATCATGCATACATAATTGATTGTTTGTAATTGACGTTCTAGATGCATGCGAGACGCATGAGGACTGCTCGTGTTATGCGTAGCTCTAGTGATAAGACTAGGGGCGCGGAGTGGGAGGAGCTACGGACGCTCTACGAGACAATGAAGAGACTGAGCGAGTTTCAGAAGCACCTGACGAACCACACAGATTAGACTGGAGCAGGTGTGATGCACGATAGATTCATGCACCAACATCCACCTACCTTTGTGGGCGGAGTGGATACTGAGGTGGCAGAGGACTGGGTTTTCACGATCTAGAAGATCTTCCGGGCGATCGGGTGCTCCCGGGAGATAAAGGTAGATCTGGCTACCTATGTGCTAGTCGGTCAAGCGTCCAACTAGTGGAGGTCCACATCTGTAGTGGGTTTTGCGGACCGTGAGGACGTGACTTGGGAGGAGTTCAACATGAAGTACTTCTTGCAACATTTCAGGGATAGGAAGCGAGAGGAGTTCATGACACAAGAGCATAAGGAGTTGACGTTAGAGGCCTACGTCGACACGTTCAACACTCTGGAGCGCTACTGCCCCGAGATATATGTTACCCAGGAGCAGATGGCGAGGAAGTTTGTACGGGGACTTCGGAAGCAGCTCCGGTCCTGCGTAATCACCATCATGCCGCAGACCCTGGCAGATGTTGTGAAGTATGTGACAATCCTCGACAAGGACTTTAGGGAGAATTACCAGGAAGCCCGAAAGCCTCAAAGGAGTGCAGGTGGACACACAACTTGTTGTTCCACATGGAATGTGGGCAAGAGGCCCTGATTTGACGGAGGAGGTGCACGACAACCTGAAGTGTGCAGGAGTTACGACAGATTCCACCCATGGCAGGAGTGTTTCCGGCGTACGGGGGCGTACTTGGGTTGCGGTCAACACAAACACTTTGTCCGAGAGTGCCCGAACATGCATGGCGAGCCTAGCAGGAGGTCGGAACCCAAACTATTGCATCACCAGGCCATGGCAGGAAAGCTAAACATGTCTTCACCATCCTGGCTGAGGAGACGAGGGACTCCAACACAGTAGTGGAATGTACTCTTTATGTTTCTGGTCTAGTTGCTAGAGTTCTTTTTCATTGCGGTGCCACACACTCCATCTCGAAGAAGTTTGCTGGTGAGTTGAGTCGTACCCTGAGCTGTTGATTGCTTGTTTGGAAGTTAGTACGCCCATGGGTGAGGTGGGCACCGTGGGGAGCTTTATCCCCAACACCACAGTGGTTTCGGGAGACGAAGATTTTCTAGTAGATCTGGTCTTGCTACCGATAGATGACTTCGACGTCGTACTAGGATGGATTGGCTATCACAGTATGACGTTCAGGTTTTTTGCTGTGAGAAGAAGATCCTAGTCTCAAGGAAGGACTTGCCCGATGTGTTGATCAAAGGGACGAAGAGCAGAGGAGGTCGTCTCATCATTTCTACAGTGAAGGCACAAAATCTGATACGTCAGGGTTGCAGGACATTTGTGGCTACGCTAGTAGTTTCAGACCCAGAGGCAAGAAGGATGGAGGACATTGAGGTAGTACATGACTTTCCGAAGGTGTTCCCAGCAGATATCCCAGGTCTACCGCCACACAGAGAGATTGAGTTTGGCATCTAGTTGGTAGCTTGCACGACTCCACAGTAGAAGGCTCCATAACGGATGACACCAACAAAGTTGGTAGAGCTGAAGAAGCAGTTGCAGGAGATGATGGATAATGAGTTTATCCGATCTAGTGTCTTACCTTGGGGTGCGCCAGTGCTGGTCGTGAAGAAGAAGGATGGGTCGTTGTGGATGTGCATCGACTACAAGATGTTGAATAAGTTTACCGTCAGAAACCGTCGAGGACCTCTTTGATCAGCTGCAACAGCGAAGGTGTTCTCGAAGATCGATCTATGCTCCGATTACCACCAGTTGAGGGTCAAGGAAGCGGACGTCCAGAAGACATCTTTCAGGATGTTGTACAAGAACTATGAGTTCTTGGTGTTGCCGTTTGGATTGACGAATCCACCTGCACTGTTCATGGACCTGATGAACAAAACATTCCAGCCGTACCTTGGCAGTTTCGTCATTGTCTTCGTGGATGATATTTTGGTTCACTCGTCGGATAGAGACCATCACCGGGAGAATCTGAGGATTGTACTTGGCATCTTGAGGGATCAGAAGCTTTATACCAAGTACATGAAGTGCGAGTTGTGGCTGGATTTGGTGGCTTTTCTGTGACACATTGTGTCGAAGGAGGGGATCTTGGTGGACTCAACGAAGGTAGAGGCAGTGACACAGTGGAAGGCTTCGATGAGCGTAATCGAGATCAAAAGCTTCGTAGGGCTTGCAGGGTATAATCGTCGGTTCATTAAGGACTTCTCCAGGCTTGCTTCACCACTGACCCCGTTGACATAGAAGGGCGTCAAGTTCGTTTGGTTCTAGAAGTGCAAGGACAACTTCCAAGAGCTGAAGAGACGTCTGACAACAACATCGATTCTGACTCTTTTAAGCAACAATGGAGGCTATGTGATAAACAGCGATGCATCAGGGATCGGTTTGGGATGTGTAGTTATGAAGTGGGGGAATGTGGTGGTGTACACTTCGAGGCAGTTGAAGGTGCATGATAAGAACTACTCCACTCATGATTTGGATTTAGCAGCAATGGTTCACACACTGAAGACATGGCAACATTATCTATATGGAGATCAGTTTGAGGTATTCATAGATCACCAGATCCTGAAGTATATGTTTTCACAGAAAAAGATGAATATGAGGTAGTGCAGATGGCTTGAGTTCATCAAGGACTATGACTTCACCATTTCCTATCACCTGAGGAAGGCAAATTCAGTTGCAGATGCCCTGAGCAAGAAGGTGGAAGTGTCAGTGGTTGAACTGTGCATTCAGGAGTGGAGGCCGCTTAAGTCGTTGTCAGACTGGAAGTCATTCACTAAGGGATCAGAGGGGGCAGTGATTGTCGGGCTGAGAATGGAGCCGAAGACAGTGTCGATGGTTGTGCAGGCTCAGAGTGCAGACGAGGAGTTAGTCAGCCTGATGCAGTTGACTGCTAGGGAAGGATCTGACTTCAGTGTGGGAGTAGATGGAGGCCTGAGGTTCAGGAGTCGTATCTCGGTGTCAAAGGTGGATGAGCTGAGGGAGGAAATCATGGAGGAGGCACACCTAGCGCGATATTCCATCCACCTGGGGAGCACGAAGATGTACAAATCATGCAGCGGAACTTCTGGTGGAAGGGGATGAAGCAAGACATAACAGAGTTTGTGATGAGATGCTTAGTGTGTTAGCAGGTGAAGATTGAGCACCAACGACCAGCAGGGCCGATGCACAGTATTGAGCTGCCAGAGTGGAAGTGGGAGCATGTCACGATCAATTTTGTCATCGGTCTGCTGAAGCCAAAGAGATTTCGTGATGCGATTTGGGTTATAGTCGATTGACTGACCAAGTCGACATACTTTTTAACAATTAAGACCGTGTTGCCTCTGGAGGGTCTGACTAAGTTTTACATTGAGGAGATACTCTGACTGTACAGAGTACCAATGAGCATCATCTCAGATTGAGATCTTAGGTTCACGTTCAGATTTTGGGATAGTCCGCAGAAGGCGTTGGGGATACGGTTGAAGTTTAGTATAGCATTTCACCCACAAACGGACGGGCAGTCGTAGAGGACGATCCATACTTTGGAGGACATGCTAAGAGCTTGCACGCTGGAATGGGCAGGACGCTGGGATAATCACTTTCCACTGATAGAGTTTGCCTACAACAACAGCTACCACACGAGTATTGGGATGTCACTGTACCAGGCTTTGTACGGGAGCCATTGCAGATCACCAGTTTGCTGGAGTGATGTAGGCGAGAGACAGTTGGTTGGGCCTGAGCTATTACAAATGTATTCAGAGAAGGTCGATGTGATCAGGAGGAGGCTGGCTTGAACGCAGAGCAGACAGAAAAGCTACACTGATAAGCGTAGTCGGAAGTTGCGTTTTGAGGTCGGCGATCACATGTTCCTGAAAGATTTCCCCAACCCGAGGAGTAATGAGGTTTGGGAAGAAGGAGAAGCTCAGTCTGAGGTATGTCTGACCGTTCGAGATCCTAGATAGTGTCGGAGAGATCGCCTACCAGGTTGCTTTGCCACCGTAGATTTGAGGGCACCAGCTCCGGAGGAGGACCATTCTGATGGTTAAGGTGTGGTGGCAGCACAATGACGAGTGTGAGGCCACCTGGGAAATCTAGGAGGGAAATCAGAAGCAGTATCTGGAACTTTTTGGCAGGTCTTTTGTTTCGAAATTCGGGACAAAATTCTTTTAAAGAGGGTGGATTGTTAGATCCTAACCCTAACTAGGGACTTAATCATATTTAGGTGGGGAGATTAGGGGCTAATTTAGGAGGCATGGTGATGGGATGGGGTATGATAGAGCTATGGTGACAGGATGGGGTATGGAGGGGGTGTTGGTGTTGGTTTTAAAATGAGATGGATGCACCCATTCCCCTTTTTCCCTTCCTCTCCCTATAGATCCATCTCTCCTCCCCTCTCCTCTTCCTGGCAGCCGACGATGGTGATAGAGCAAGCAAGCAAGGTAGGAGGGGCGTGCGAGGCAAGTGTGTTGTTTGAAGAAGGCGTGTGAGGTGGAACTCCGACGATCACCGGAGATCTCGAGAGAGAGGTATGTCAAGTTCATGCATTAGTTTGCTCACACATGTGGGTGTGAGCTTTTTCTTGTCGTTGGAGGTCGGAGACCTCTATGGCGACGAGGGGCAACAAGTTATACTTGAGAAGGCCAGGTAGTTGTCGGAAAACGGTCGACCGGTGCCTATTTACGGTTGATCGGTCTTAGTGTAATTTTGCTTGTTTTCCCAGCACCGGTTGAACAATGCCTTGCGATGGTCAACCTGTTGTGAATATTCATTGGGTTGGAGAGTCTTTGTTCTTTTCGGTCGAACGGGGTCATTTGAGCAGTTTGACCGTTGCCTTGTTATTTTGGTCTGGAGCGAAGGTCGACCGCTCTAGACTTTCGTCCTACCGGTAACTTAAGTATACTGAATGTTGGTTCGACCGATTGATTTCTGGTTCGACCGATAGTGAATGTAGGAGAGACCCTGATTTCGGTCAAATGCCCCCTTGAGTCGTTCGATCGTTGCCTTGATGATTTAGTCTTCGTCTGGGCATTGACTATCTAAACAGTTGACCGCCCATGTGATCTTGTTCGATCATTTGGGGACTTGAGTTACGTACCCAGGGTTCAACCGGACGAGGTGCTCGCTCAAACGTCTCTATATCCATTGGGAATGGTCGACCAATTTGTCTTTTTCGGTCGACCGTTTGTTCACAGAACTGAATCCTTGTCCTTGTGGAATGTCAACTCTGTTCACGGAACCCATGTCCTCGCCTAGTGCGTGAGCCAGGAGGTGACAGTGGGTGCGATGACCGTGTCTGCCCAGGGACCGCCGAGTGGAAGAGTATGTATACTTAGGACGTGCCACCTCTGCCTTATAGACTATGGCGTAGCTTAGATTTTGCATTGATGCTTACTAGAGTAGCAGACCTGAGGGATCACAGATCCCAATGCACGATGTTGTACGACTCTACGGAGCGGGATGACCTTGCAAACTTTGATCCGGATGAGTCGATCGCCCGACCTACAGGATACCGATACGATCGACTGGCCTTGAGGGCGATGATGTGATCCGCACGACCTTGATGGTGGTGGTGACTGTCTGACAATGTATTCCGGCCGGTAGCTTGGCTATGGCACAACCAGATGAGTGGACCGACTTGAGCGACGACTCTGTCGGTGAGGTGTTGACCTTTTTTTTGCAAAGCAAAAGGGAGGCATTGCCTCTAATATATTGATGTGTGTAAACATTTACAGCCTATCAAAATTTTCTATTACAGCCCTCGAGTCATACTCAGTGCACAACTACAAACTACATTAAACAACATACAAAAAAACCCTCCACCTATATGGTGTTTCAGCTATCCCCAATTACTCTCATACATTCGTAAAGCCTCAGCGTCATCTCTAAGCTCCCTAATCCTCGTGCCCATCAGCCGCACTGCATCCTTTATAAACGTGCTCACATCCTCAGGTCGGCACTTCTCTTTTTCGAATATCCGCCGATTTCGTTCTTGCCAACACTCATATATGGTTGCAGCAAGAGCAAGTCTTGTGGTGGCTTGCTGTAGCTTTAACCCTCGCATCTTTTGGAGCCTCTCCACTTCTGCACCAAGGGTGAGGCCTGCACTAGTGTCCAGCCGTAGTATTCTCAACATTTGTACCCATACTTGACGTGTGATGCAGCATTCCCAGAATAGGTGTGCCATATCTTCATCTCTTTCCTCACACAACACACAACGAGGGTCATGGGTTGCTCCCCTAGCTCGCATAAGTGCTTTGGTGATCAGCCGTCCTCTCATGGCTCTCCAAAGTGTGATAGCATGCTTAGGTATGTGATACTTGTGCCAAACCACCTCAGTCCAGCCCACCTTCCTTCCTCGAGGTACCACCCAACTCCAAGCTTCTCTTGTTGAAAATGTTTCACTTCTTGCTCCAGCTCTAATAGGCTTATCTCGCCCCCATGGATTTGAGTTTGCAATATCCTTGGCCATAAAACTACCATCTCTAGGGACCTCGGCTCAGGGAGAGTCCAAAACCCTTCATGAATGAACCAAGAGACCAAAGTATCCCTAGGCATCCCCATGTCGTAATGGAGACGTTCTCCCCCGGGCGAGGAGAGTAAGGGCTGTCCACACCAAGGGTCGGTAAAAAACCGAATTGCTGTCCCGTCTCCCACTTGGTATTGGATTCTATTCTTTGCCACTTCGCAGACGCTTAGAATGCCCCGCCATGCCCATGAGCACCCAGCCGGTGGCCTAGCTAACCAGATGTTACGGTTCCGTAAGTATTTCCTTCGTATACACCGAACCCACAACGATCCACCATCCTCGATAATCAACCATAAGAGACGAACCAGCCCAGCATCATTCCAGTCCTTTAGTCTCCTCAGCCCCAAACCTCCCTCCTTTTTCGGTTTGCAAATGTCCTTCCAAGCTACCGCCACCCACTTCGTAGGGCCTCCCCAAATGAAGTGAATCATAATGCTCTCAACCTCCTTTAAGACTTTCCTCGGGAGAAGAAATGCTGATGTCCAATAAATGCTCATAGACACGAGTACGCTCTTGACTAACTCCACACGACCCGCCATCGAAAGAAAGTTTCTCTTCCATGTGCTGAGCCGTTGTTGCACCTTGCTGACCAGACCCATGCAATGATGTCTCCCCAGCCTTGCGGAGAAGAGAGGGAGGCCTAAGTATGTAACCGGAAAATCAGCTCTCTCCATACCTAGATGTGAGCAAATCCATGTGCCCTCGGTGGCTCCTCCTCCCATGAAACCTTGACTCTTTGCTACATTCAACTGCAGCCCAGAATTTGTTGAGAATTCAGTAAGGATTCGCTTTATCACCTGAGCATTGGCTCTTGTAGCAGCAGCAAAGACCATCACATCATCTGCGAAAAGGAGGTGGGAGATCTGTACATCCCCACACCTAGCTGGTTCGAGAGATCCCCTCTCAACCTCCCTTCTGAACATGGCACTTAAAACCTCCATACAAAGAACAAAAAGATAGGGAGCCAACAGATCCCCTTGTCTCAGTCCATTCGTGGCAGCAAACGGTCTAGAGTTCTCGCCATTCACCGTAACGACAAAGGATGCTCGGAAGCAAGCCATCATGAGTTTACACCAATGGTCGGGTAGACCCACCCTCTTGAGTACTTCCTCCAAGAAACTCCAAGAAATAGAGTCATAAGCTTTCCTGAGGTCTAGCTTCAAACACATCCTTCCACGTCCTCCTCTTAGATGCATGTTGTGGCATATCTCATGAGCTAGCAAGATGTTGTCACTGATTCTCCTGCCACTCACGAATGCGCTTTGCGTTTCCCCCACCAACTTTGGAAGGAGTACCTTTAACCGATTTGCCAAAATCTTTGAAATGAACCGGTAGACCATATTGCAACGGGAAATGGGTCGATAGTCATCAATGACGGTCGGCGTTGTCTTCTTCGGGATTAATGTAATGGAGGTATAATTTACTTGCTTCAGCAGTTTCCCACTCTTCATGAATGATTCGATAGCTTTGAAAAGGTCTCCCTTCACACATTCCACCCGGCTTTGAAGAATTTTGCATTGAAGCCATCTGGACCCGGTGCCTTGTCTACATTTGAGTGTTTAACCACTTCCTCTAACTCCTTCATATCTAGTGGTCGAATAATATATCTCGCCTCATCCTCCCCAACCATAGGAAGGGACAACGTCGGATCAATGGGCTGAACCTGAAAATCACTAGAAAACAAGTTAGAAAACCGCCTCCGAAAGGCCTCTCGGATAGCCTCTTCATCCTCAATAACCACCCCTTCCTCACTCACTCTCCTCACATTATTGGTGGCTCTCCTCACTCTAAGGGAAGCATGGAAGAATCTGGAATTTCGATCACCCTCTTGCAACCATCGAACCCTTGATTTCTGTCTCAATAAAGCCTCCTCCCGAACCAAAACACGGTCCAGGGCCTCCTTACAAAGACTCTCACAATGTGACAGCTCCTCATCTCGTGGATTTTCCTCCCTTTGTCTTCTGATATCAGCCAGTTGAAGCTGAGCTTCAACCACTTTGTGTTCCACATGCCCGAAGGTATCCGCACTCCATCTCTTTAACGCCTCTTTTACCTCATGTAGCTTTGCTATCAAACTATACATGGGGGTGCCTACCACCCGCGTGGCCCAAGCCTCCCTCACCACATCATTGAACATCTCATGCTCAACCCAAAAATTTACAAACCGAAACATTCGCTTCCTTCGTTGTCCCTCCTTCTCCGCAAACAAAGTGAGCATCGAGTGGTCACTCATGTCTCTGTCCCCCACAACGTAATAGGAATCAGGAAATGTCTCCAACCACGCATGGGACATGAATATTCTATCAATTCGTGTTTCGATGATTTCCTCCCCATGCGAGGAATTGGACCATGTAAATTCACCGCCGGTAGACGGGACTTCCACCAGCTGGAGCTGGTCCACACATGCATTGAACTCATCCATGACCACCATATTCAGACCCGTTCCTCCCCTCTTCTCATTTGCTCTCCTGATGCAATTAAAGTCCCCACACACCAGCCAAGGCGTCGAGGGTGCTGGAATTGCACGAGCAAGGTCCTCCCAAAGTAACCTCCGCTGCACGTGGCCATTTTCAGCATAGACCGAAGTAATCACCATGTTTCTCCCATTCTTCACCTCCCTTCCTTCAAGCTGCAGCAATTGCGTGGTTTCAAAAGTAACTCGGAGGTCCACCTTTAGCTCATTCCACAACACAAGGATTCTTCCAGAATTTACTATCAAGCTATTCGATGCCCACTCATGCCCCCAAATAGCACACCTAAATCGATCCAATTTTTTTAGTTTCACTTTGTGCTCCACAAGGCATACGATATCAGCGTTTGCCTCCTTTATTCGTCCCCTTATCATGTGTGCACGGCCGGGGAGATTTGCACCGCACACGTTCCATACTAGGATATTCATCGCTTCGCAATATGGGACCTACGTCCCTTACCGCTTCGGTTTGCTTTTTGTTTCTCTAGTCCCTTCTCTCGAATGACACGGAATGCTTCTGGCTGCGGCGATAATAATTCAAGGTCCACCGAAGGTGGTGGAGACGTTGCCTTGCACATAGCCCTCCTTTTCCTATCCTCAAAATGACTAGAGACAAACCCGTCAACTTCTCCTTCCTCGCCATCAACACTACCTTCTTCGTCCTCTCTTCCTTCAAGTTCTGCGAGGATATCGAATCGGCCCAGCCCCTTAATAATTGTCTTGTCCCTGAACGCCCTTGACCTAGTAATGATGCCTCCTCTTGAGTGGAGGTGGCTAGGGTCCGAACTACACCCATCAAACCCACTCAATCCACTAGCTTGCTTCTCCTCAAAGCTGAGATTTCCTCCTCCCATTGGCTTGTCATAATTATTTCCCCATATGTTTCTTCCATCCACTCTTTCTCCTGCTGGAGCAAAAGAAACTTCTTTGTGGTTGTTTCCCCCACTAAGATGCTTGTGGTCCCCCTTTCTTTGTTGTTGTCCAATGCTGACTTGGTTTCTTATTGCAGCAGCCTTTGTCCCTCCCAAAGGAGGAAACTCCTCTATGATTGGAGCATTCAAATCTCCACTAGCCTCCTCCATGCTGATTGGTGCCTCCTCCATGCTCATTGGTGCCTCCTCTTCCAACAAAGAACCTTGTTTCGTTATTCCAGCCCCCACCCTTTCCGTTATAGTGTTATCTTCTCCCATTATGGTGTCCCGTTCCGTTACGGTCTCCACCCCCGTTATGTTTTCCAACTCCATACTTGCCTCCCTAAGGGTTTGCACACCTTGCTCTTCCTCAAGCTCGAAATTCACCAAGGGAGGAGCTGCCACCAGCCCCTCCCTCGTACCACCATCCATACTCACTTCTCTATGTTCTCTTGCCTCGGATGTGCCCTTCTTCTTTAGCTCTCCCTTCCGGCCAACTTCCACCCAACCTTGCACTTTAGGATTGGGTTTTACTACTGGTCTTCCAGCCTCCCTCTCCTTCTCATGCTGGCTTTGTGGGCACCTAGCCTGAGTATGCCCAAACTCCGAACAAACACCACAATGCCCCGGCTTCCACTCGTACTCAATGTCGACCTTCTCCCATACTCCACCTTCGATTTGTATCTCAACAAACTCCGGGTACTGAAAATTTCCGTCCACCTCCACACACAGCCTTGCATATGCAAGCCTTCTCCCCGAAGCGGTGTTGTCATCCATGTATAACGATTTTCCAAGAACACTACCTATTGTGCTCAAGATCGATGGTGACCAAAAACGTAGGTCTAGCTCCGGCAGCCTTAGCCAAATCGGGATAGATGACATCTTGTTTCTCTTCATCTCTACCTCCGATGTCCATTGCTGGACTACAAGGGGGTGCCCCGAACAAACCAAGCACCCCTCTCAAGAACATGATTTTTGTCCTCTTCCAAAGTGAATCTGAAAAGTAGGAAACCATTTCGACGACGAATCACCTCCACATTCCCATGGAGTTCCCAAAGCTTGTGAAAGTACCTCTCAAGGGTTGGGAGGTGGGGCTTGAAATCCACGAAGTACCCAAAGAGGACCTTGTCCCATGATTTCAGCGCCTCAACAACTTGTTCCTTGGTGCAAACCGCCACTTTTGCTCCATCCTTCAGCCCCGGCTTTATGAACTCAAGAGCCGTCTTTGGCTTCACTCCAGCCCCAAACAACTCAGACCATTTTTTAGGTTGAAAACCCTCACCATTAGTGGGAGGAACTTTCACACCCCTTGCTGCAGCCACTCTCCCATGGCTTGTGTTTGCTGTAGGAGGACGCATACTGCTGCCACCATCCTCCACCAGCCTAGAACCATGACTAGAACTCTCCAAATGCTCCATTTGAGTAAGAAATCAAGAGTAAAGATGAAAAACACAAGAAAGTGACCTAGGAAACCATAGGTTCCCCCATGCCACCCCAGAGCTTCTCTCTCCTCAAAATTCCCTTCTCACTCCTCTCGTTGGTGAGGTGTTGACCTCAACATTTAGCTGATTCTAATGATACGGAAGTGCGAGCGCCCTCACTGAAACCCATGATTAGTGTAGTCGTGTGTGTTGTATACTCTCCGTAAGACCGTGTGCTTGCGATAGGTCTCTGTGGGAAACCCAATGAGAGATTGTGGGACAAATGTCCTTTTTACCCTTGGAGGAAATGTTTTATCGCATTATATCTTGTCATGCTAGACTAGTATGATGGGTTCTTTCATTGTACTTCACCATGCATATAGGGGATTTTGGTATACGAGGGTTTCTTATGGAAACTCAGATATTGTTGTTATATTTGCATTTCAGGACCGCAGTAGGTTCTGGCAGGTAGCGACCGAGGATGAGGGGAACTCTAGGATCAGATCCTCTATCGTAATTTCCTAGGTTGTATGATTACTTGTATTTTCATTTCTTTGTACTTGATGTTGTCATACCTTTTGACAATTTTGATGTAATATGGTGCACCTTTTGGATATTTTATATTCCTTGTGATCTTTTATTGATAATTTTTAAATTTTCCGCTATTTCGGGGACGTTACAAAGATTTTTCTGGAAACACAAAATTACACACTGAGGAGAAATAAATCGTACATTAATTCGACAAGTATTGGTGTCAATAATTTCTAACCTTAGTTCAATTTTAATCCGGCGATGTTTAAAATCCAAGCTCTAGCTTGAGTAACAATGACTTCATTTGCCTAAGTCACATGATATCATGCTAACATTGGCGAAACCAAATCAAGTAGAGATTATTGACTACGCACCACCATTCCCACCACCGGACCAAAACTCACCATTCCCACAATTTTCCCACTATGCACAACCAGATCAAAACTCACCATTCCCACAATTCTCTCAATATGTACCACCATTCCCACATAATCAACCATAATTCCAGATGTTTGGCCGACACCTATCTCAACAAAGTAGTCTGGGTATGGCGGACACTGAAGAAGAGGGTCACGACGACGATGAGTCCCCACCACGACACACCGCCACACCACCATCCCCACCTCCACAGTGATGCCGCCGCAAGCAAGTCAAAACTGCCAAAGCCTATCCGAAGATTTGGACCACAGCTGAGGACGAGAGACTTGTATCTGCATATATGGAAACCAGTTGCGATGCGGTGACAGGGACAAACCAGAAGTCTACTTCATTCTGGTCTGGAGTGAAACGTGTGTACGACATCTCCGTGGAAGGCACAGGCCTCCCCGAGAGGAATGCGGAGTCCTTAAAAGGACAGTGGAGGAGAATTGTACCTACTGTGAACAAGTGGGTTAGGTGCTTCGATCAGGCATTCCGACGGAAAAGGAGCGGCCAGAATGACGACGATGTTGTCCGGTAAGCGCACATGATCTACGAGCGAACTCATGGGCCTAAATTTCTTTATTTTGATGCTTGGATTATGTATCGTAGGTACCCAAAATGGGAATCTGTGATATCCGGAGCTAATGCCATGCGTGTTGACTGGGAGTCCCCGGAGTTGCACGATGAAAATAGTCCCCGTCAGGAAGCCTTGGGAAAAGAAAGAGCACGGATGGCTCCAGGACGCAATCACCCTCGAATGCAGAAGAGCTGACGCCGGGGTCGTCTACACGCCCAGAAGGTGTGAAGAAGGCCAAGAAAAAGGCTCAGAGTGAATTACGCCCCGAAGGCGACACCGATGTTAGAGAACTTGCACAGCAGCTTCGATACACCGCCCAAGTCAGAGAAGATGGTTTCTCCAAGCAGGAGGAGTTAGCGGAAATGAATTTCCAGAGGCATTTAAAAAAACTAAGTTGGACATGCTTCACTCTCTGATGAGGAAGGACAACCCGAAGGAGAATGATCAAAAAGTAATCGATAAACTTCTCGCCTGGGCAGAAGAGAATGAGTACGTGTAATTTGTTGTAGTCCGTATTTCATATGGTTTGTGTTTCCCTTAGTTTGTATTTCGTGTTGTTGTAGTCCGTATGGTTTGTATTTCCCTTAATATCTGTTTTCGTGTGGTTGGTTGTAGTTCGTATTTCAGTATTATTAATGTATTGTTCTTATGGTATTGTTGTATTAATATATATTCTATTTTAAACCTTAAATATGGATTTACATTTGTTTATTTAATGTATATATTTCAAATTTTATTCCATTAATTACACCAAAAATTATTACCCTACATTAATAACAAATACCCAATCCATTAATAACAAAACATCCACCAAATATTTTAAAAAAATCAACGAATGGGGGGACACGTGCCCCCCACCCGAGGGTGCCCCGGGCGTCTGCCAGGGACGCCAAACGCCCGGGCAAGCGCCTGGGTGGGCGTCTCGGGCGGGTACCCGAGTGGCGCCCGGGCGGAGCACCCCCGTTAAGGGTGCCCTTAGGTTCTACAAAGTCAACTTGTCCTGGAGGAGCAAATTAGAATTACAATAACAAGAGCACATCAATGAGCATTGCTGAAGTAGCTAATTATAACTCTATGGTTATGTTATGCTCCTACAATTCTTCATTTGGAATCTCCAATACGATATCAGTTAAACCGGACATGTAGTCAGCTGAATTCTACTTCCTCCTCGTCAACTGTTATTTTCTGGGGTCTATTCGAACAATAAGCACTGAATCTACCACAACCATGAACTTTAACATTAATGGTTGTGCCTCTTGTGTGGTCATGTGTCAAACCTTTGATTGCTCCTCCAGAATTAAACATTTCAATCAGCCCGATTGGAGCTAAAAAGGCTCGTTCACCAGCGTTTTTGATAGGAACCACTGTGAAGATTTCAAATTCTCGAGATTTCAGGTTGATTGGTATAGATGCATTGTGTAACATCCTCACAAGCGGAAGAAATTTAAATTTTTAATAAAACACAACACGAGGATATTACCGAAGAAAACCGGCAACTGGTGCACCGACATATATACAATATATATATCTGAGAGTTTCAAAAGTGTGATTATAACAAAAGATAAGGAAAATATACATGTAATCACTCGGACCTCAAAAACAAGAAAAGCAGAATCTGGCCCCGAACGTGCTCCTCCTCAGTCACGACCTCCTAGTGCCGCTCACGACCTGAAATAAAACATGTTTATTCCTGAGTTTCCCATAAGGAAATCCCGTATGCCAAACTTCTATCACAATAATGAACTAGACATCTAAAGCATGTATGATATGAAATGCAATAAACAAACTGTAGGATTTCGTGTCCCCATGTATGTATATATATGTATTCAAATTTTTAATACAACATACAAGATCGATTTCATATTTTCAACAATTTTTATGTACATTACTTTGTGTTTATTCTAATATCATGCAATCCTACATATATTAAAATAAATCACAAAGAGAGAATCATACTTAAAGGTTCTCTAAAACCTTTCGAAGATCTGGAGTCGCGTTGCCCGTAGAATCATCCACCGATTTGCCTCCGAGTGTTCACCAAACTCTAAACAAGATTAGAGAGAAATGAGCTAGCCAATCAATCTCTAATAAGGCTTAGAATCTATCTAATAACCCATCTTTGAGCTCTTGAGATTCCTATCTCCTAAACTCAAAATTAATAAGAGATTTTCGTGGTGATTAGAGGAGAGATTAATGAGAGATTTTTTTTACATTAACATAAACAAGTAGGAGGAGGGGTCCTTTTATAGGCTCCGAAAACATCCTTATCAAGAACTATTCCTTAGTCATGATCTGTTGCTTATTCTCTCCTAAAATTTATCTCTAATTGCCACATAAGCATCCTCTAAAACATTTTAATTAATCTGAAATTAATCCACCCATGATCTAATTAATCTCTTAATAATTCAGGCAGAAATCGCACTATTCGGTTGACCGAGAATTTTTCTCGGTTAACCGAACCGTTTGGTTTTAACACGTGTTCAGTGCACCGTGAGCTAGACGGTCGACTAAATCCGCATGAGAAAAATTCTCTGGAAAAATTCGGTCGACCGTTGACTCACCAAAATTTCTCCTAGAGCATAGTCATCGGATGACCGTGTCACCTTCGGTCTACCGAAAATACTCTTTCTCGGTTGAACGTTCACGCTCGGTTAACCGAACCCGATTGTCCAGACACTCCGGACAATTTCGGTCAACCAATTGTGATTACTCGTTCCCCATTCGGTTAACCGATCCGAAGATACCCCGGTCGACCGAACCCTGAACGGTTCACCGTGATTGACCCTGATTTTACCTTTGTCAAATTTTGGATTTATTTCCAACAAAATTTGATCTTTTGAGGTTTTTAGCAAATTCACATCTTATGTAATATATTAACCTATGTAATATTAAATTATTACACCCCATAATATATACACCTCATAAGTCTAAATTATGATGGTTCTAATTATGTCAATTCTCATGACATATTGATTTTATTCATTCACCACATGTGTCTTATTTTTCACATGAAACCCGACACATCATATGAACTTAAAATCAAACCTCTTGTTTCCGAGTTTTGTGGTGTGACCTATAGGTGGATCTAAGCCAAATTGGCAGAGATATTAAACACTTAATATCTCAAACTATAAGAGGTATCTAGCTACACATTATAGTTACCCAATTAGCATAGATGTCTTTGTTCCACCCGAAACAAAACACAATCCATTTAGTGATGTAAGTACACCACTTGTGTCCGTCCCTTACCTCATGATATTAAGAATATATACAAAGTAGAAATGTGTCAGCTTTGTATTATATTCATTTCTTGATCTCTCTAAGCTAATTATAACTATGTAACTTAACTCAAGTTACATTGTGCACATTATAATTTTGCTTAATCCAGGGCCCAATAATATCATCTCTCAATTAAGAGCGGCAATGATAATCGTTTGACTAGCTATCTTTTCCAGCACAAGTCATGTTCAACCAACTATTGCCTTTATCACTATACTCATTGATAGCTCTTGACAATAATCAAATTAAGCACTTCTTGAGTGAAAATATATAATTGTCATATCTTAGGATCCAAAAAAAGTAAAACATTAATGTCACGAAAGGCAATTCCATAATTTTTTACTTCTTAGGTCTATTCAATATATAAAAGTAATCTTTTCCTCTTTTATATACTTGTGTCGTCAATTATTTGTAGAACTACAACAATCGATGACCAACACGACAATCTTATCTCGGTGATTAATGTTCCATGATTGTGAATAACTTTTGATTTATGTAAACCATTATCTTTTAGAGTTCTACGGTTAAGGACCAAACGTCTCTTCCTTAACACTTCCAAAAGACGAATATCATAATCAAGGAACAAAATGTTTGCACATCCAATTCATAATAATTGACATATAAAAGTAAAATTTTTAGAACACATTCCTTTAAATCTCCCACTTGTTATCAAAGTTTTTTCTCACATACATTCTCAATGTATAAAACAATAATAACTAGGGTAACCCTCTCTAATCACTCATCAAGTCAATCTACATGGTTCCTCAGACCCATGGACTCGAAATGCATTTCACCCTTGGTTTGGGATAAGGGTTTGGTGAATGGATCAGTTGTGTTGCTGCTTGTGTCCACCCATAGTAAATTTCTTTTGCCTTCGTCGGTGGTTGAGTCGGCCGTAGTGATTTGCTCCAACTACGCTAACTCATGCCTCCACCTTCGAAAATAATGACATATCATTATTACGACCTCCTATCGTCGGGATCACTTATGAAACTCGCATTCGAATAGACCTCGGCTATTAACTCCTTTTGTCCTCCATAAAGAAGAACCTTATCTTTGGTCCGGTCAAGGTACCTCATAATATTCTTGACCGTACTCCAATGCTCATGACCTGTGTTGGATTGGTGACGACTTGTCACACTTAGAGTATACGAGACATCGGGTCTTGTGCAAGTCATCGCGTACATGATCGATTCTATTGCCGACGCATGCTCCTCCAAGTTCCCATTAAGGAATGTCATTTTGACATCCATTTGCCATAACTCATAATCATGAAATGCGGCAATAGCGAGCATAATCCGAATAGACTTGAACATGGCAACCGGTGAAAAAGTTTCATCATAGTCAATTCCTTGAACTTGAGTGAAACCTTTTGCTACAAGCTTCGCTTTGTAGGTTGTCAAGTTCCCATCCATGTCCATCTTCCTCTTGAAAACCAATTTATTTTGAATGGCTTTCTTCCCTTGGGGAAGGTCAACCAAGTTCCATACTTGATTATCATACATGGATTCTATTTCGGATTCGATGGCCTTAAACCGTAGTTTGGAGTCATTTCTTTACATTGCTTCTTGAAAGGTCGAGGGATCATCGATATCTAGTACCATGATCTCATGAAGTCCCAAATACATATCGGGTTTCTTCCTTTCCCTCGTTGACCTTCTAAGTTCTTTTGGTTCTACGTGTACTTCTCTAACTTCTTACACAATTTCTTGCGGAATTGGCTCGTGTTCGATTCTCGAACATAAACTAGGTAGGGAAGATTGAGTCTCTCTCACAATTCCTTGCGAGGGTCTCTAACTCACGCTCCCACTAAATAAAGGAACCTCGGTTGGGCCTTCATGATCTTGAATGTCATCATTCATATCATAATCTTGTAGAATATCTTGAGTCTCCTCAAGCACAACTATACTCCCACTACTTTTTATTCTTTTCAGAAATTCCTTTTCTAGAAATATGACATCTCTCTCTACAATCACTCGATTGGAGGTTATATGCTAAAAGTAGTATCCTTTTGTATCACGAGGATAACATATAAAGAAGCACTTATCCGCTTTTGGTTGAAGTTTTGTCGACATCAATCTCTTGATGTAGGCCTCACAATCCCAAATCTTGAGAAAATTGAGCTTATGTGTTTTACCACTCCATAACTCATAAGGCGTTTTCTCTACGGATTTGGATGGAACATTATTTAGTGTGTAAGCCGTAGCTTCTAGTGCATAACTCCAAAAGTAAAGCGGCAATTCAGCTTGACTCATCATTGACCGAACCATGTCGAGTAATGTCTTATTCCTCCTTTCAGATACCCCATTCCACTGAGGTGTACCGGGAGGGGTGAGCTGTTGTACAATACTACACTCCTTTAGGAATGAGTCAAATTCGGTACTTAAGTAGTCACCTCCACGATCTGTTCTTAGAGACTTGATTTTCTTGTTGAGTTTGTTCTCTACTTCATTCTTGAATTCCTTGAACTTGTCAAAGGATTCACTTTTGTTTCTCATTAGATAAATATAGCCATAACGACTATAGTTATCCGTGAACGTAATGAAGTACCTAAAACCGTCTCTTGCACTAGTACTCATCGGACCACATACATCGGAATGTATCAAATCCAACAAGTCATTCGCTCTCGGTCCTAGCTTCTTGAAAAGCCTCTTGGTCATTTTGCCCATTAGGCAAGGTTCGCATGTCTCCAATGATTTAAAATCAAGTTGACCAAGAAGATTAGCTTCTTGCAATTTCTTGATGCGTTTTTCATTTATGTGACCAAGACGATAGTGCCACAAGAGTGTATCATTCACGTGAGTAGTTTTAAGTCTTTTGTTATTGATGTTTAAGATTTGTTTATTATTCAATTCAAGCAAATAGAGACCATTCCTTACGAATGCATTTGCCTAGAAAATATCATTCTTCGATATAGACAAGCAAGAATTTGAAATATTTATATTAAAATCTTCCGCAATATCATCGGGCATCGGGGAAGAGAGCTTCGACAACTTCTCAAGGTATCCTTGTATCGTGAGAAAATGCATAGATACCGATGTTCCCTCCGCCATGTGGCACCTTGGGAGTGCAATGGTGGTCTTATAGCGCTCTTTTCTAGCACTATCCATGAACATCTTTGTTAAAGATTCCATGGTCTTCTTGGGTTTTGAATCCAAGTATTTCTCCTGAAGCGAGTCACCCATGGAGGCTAACATTAGACCGTGAACCTGGTTCCCTTGGTCTTCCCACTTGGCCTTTGCCTCTCTCTCGCTATCGGTTGCCCTCTCATTTAATTTTGGGATTTCACCATCCAAAATATGAGACAGTTTCTCAAACTTTAACACGATATTGAGCTTGAGTTGCCAGCTTATGAAGATTGAGCCATCATTTGTCAAATGATGTTTTTCAATCATAGATCGCACAAAAGGTTGAATATTCGACATTTCTACAAAATAAATTATATGGGATTTAATGCCAATTTTATGTTTAAAAAAATCAATACTGCAAATTAAGAATTTGTCCATAAATAAAGCAATTCAAGATCCTAACAATTATAATATAAACTAGCTAAGGGCTATCAGATGTATTATAAAATTAAGGTAAAAAAACATTTTTCTAATCATAACCACTTCGAAATATCACAACATTTGCATTTTCAAACTCTTATGACTCTTGTCGTTTTAATTAAGAGGGAATTTGACCAATCCTCGTAAGAAAAACTCTCTTTCTCAAAACCGAGCTAGGGCTCCGGGTCTTGTTAAGAAAACTTATTTCATTTGATACGAGATACGTTTATCCATTGTATTCACAAACAAATATACTCGGTGTCCACTAAGGATGAATCGCACCTCGTACATCTATTCATGGCACAACAATACACAACCTTATATCTCCCACCATTCCCAAAGATGGAGGAAGCTATCTCCCGCTAAGGGCGTGCAGAATATCCCTCGATCGATGGCTGCTAGTGGATGAAATAAGAAAGAAAAATATTCTTAATTTTTGGTTGGACAATTTAAACATTTACATGTGATTTTAGAATTTAGGTGATGATGCATATTTATCATCTATACACATCCTAACATTCATCCATACAATCACATATATATCAAGCACACAAACATAAATAAATCCATTCACACACACATTGTGTGAGTTTATATGTTCCTGCGTCCTTGATCCTTGATTGACATCATTTCATGCTTATATTTGTATCTTATATCCATTATCTTACACCTAAGCAATGCTACGTGACGAGTTTTATGTTTGAATTGCAGAAATAAAGAGGTTTGAAGAGAAAAGGCATGAAATGACCCAAAAGCAGGGGAAAATGACTTAATTGTGAGACATGGGGACTAAGATGCAAGGGAGAATGACCTGAACGTGAGACCAAAGGACCTAAGAGCAAAACAGAAAACTCCACACCATCATGGGGAGTATTTTGGCAATTTGATTCGGGTCGGAGCTCCAACAAGCGAAGTAGATGCATCCAATACCAACAAATATATCAAGAAAAGCCCAAAACAAAATTTAGCGAGATCCGGATCCTGTAGACCGCCAATTGGCGGTCCGGATCTTCCTGGATCCGCTAAGATTTCTGGAGCGTATGTATTAATGTTTGTTTAGGCTATTTTTGGTATTTTTTTAGTCCCATATTGGGGGATTGTCCTGGATTACCTTTTTCTATGACTATAAATAGAATTCTTCACCTTCTATTGTAAACTACCCATTGCTTGGTCCCATTCTCTCTACTAAGGAGTAAGCCTTGAAGCAAAACTCAAGATGGAGAAGAATGCTACCTTCAATGTGAGTCATTGTTAATAAAATAATTGTTCTAGTTTCTTTTAATATTGTCTTTTAATTCTTGCATGTTTCTTTAGTTTATGTTTCTTTCAATTAGCTTCTTTAATGTTCCTTTCTTGCTTAGTTGAATTTCTTTTCAGTATAATGTTTCATTTTGTTAATGTAGTTAGTTTAATTATGAGTGAGTAGTTCCATCCCCTTTGGGGGTGGAGTAGAGGTATGTACATGTTATGTAGGTGGTATGAATGCTAGATATTATTGTTGTGAGAGATATTAGTATGCTTGCTTGAATTAATAAGAACTTTACTTGATGGTTTCTGCCATAGTTAGGTACACTCCATGCTCGTTATGTTCTTAATAATAACCTTGCATTGCTCATATTAATCACCTAGGTTAGTGTTGTAAATGATAGGTCTTGTCATGAGGTACTTCTTATGAATTAACAAACACTAACCACACTTGAGCTTATTATATGCATTCACCACACTTATTTCATGTGCACACACACACTCCACCCCTTAGGGGTTTTCCATTCCTGAGTTTTATCTCCTTTCATTAGTTGCTTAGTTTAGTTTGTTTTGTCATTTCATTTCATGCTTTCTAGTTTCCTAGTTTAGATTAGTGTAGTTTAGTGTAATCAATCTTTCTCTCCTTTCTTTCCCACTCGCCTTCGCACAAACCAAAAGTCGATACACCTCCCTGTGGATCGACCCGTATTTGTCACCGCTTCAACGCGGCCGTGCACTTGCGGTTTAAATAAAATGAATCAATCAATCAATCCTCATGCTTCTTCAGCGTCTTCCTCTTGCATCATGGATGTTGATATTGCAAAAATATAAACATGCATCTCTCAATTTTGAAAATTGTCTAGTGCAAGTCCTATGTAAAAATCCTCTCATACGCATGCATATACATAGAAATAGAAATTTAGCTTTTACATATACATAAACCCCTGTGATTGAATAATAATAACATACGCATTCATTCATTCATTCACAAAAGGTCTTCATCGGAACATACAAACTCACATATCCTGCATAAGAGCACTCAAGCAACGCATGTACATATACTATATATTACTCGATTTAGTTTATCATACATCTCTAAATCAAACAATTCTAAAATCACTTGAAATCCATTAAAAATGATTTTATGCATCCATAGTTAAATACACAAAACATTTGAACCGCTATTTATCCAATTTCCAATTTTTTTTAAAGAAAGATAAACATATGCCTTTTCGTTTTGTCGATTCTTTATAAAATAATCATTTAATTATAAACGAAAATTCGATAAATTAGACATAAGTCCAAATCTCAATTCTAACATTCGCATGATGTGTTTCAAAACATTTAAAACTATCAAAAGAATCAATTAGAATTAAATCAACAAAACTATCGGAAAACTCGAAAAAGACATAGAACATGAATTGTTTCGATTGTAGATGGTAAACTAAAATTAATTATATAGTCTAATCATTGAAAATATAAACTAAATCCTCTGATACCACTGTAGGATTTCGTGTTCCCATGTATATATATATTTTAAATTTTTTAATACAACATACAAGATCAATTTCATATTTTCAACAATTTTTATGTACATTACTTTGTGTTTATTCTAATATCATGCAATCCTACATATATTAAAATAAATCACAAAGAGAGAATCATACCTAAAGGTTCTCTAAAACCTTTTGGAGATCTGGAGTCGCGTTGCCTGTAGAATCGTCCACCGATTTGCCTCCGAGTGTTCACCAAACTCTAAACAAGATTAGAAAGAAATGAGCTAGCCAATCAATATCTAATAAGGCTTAGAATCTATCTAATAACCCATCTTTGAGCTCCTGAGATTCCTATCTCCTAAACTCAAAATTAATAAGAGATTTTCGTGGTGATTAGAGAAGAGATTAATGAGAGAAAGAATTTTTACATTAACATAAACAAGTAGGAGGAGAGGTCCTTTTATAGGCTCCCAAAACATCCTTATCAAGAACTATTCCTTAGTCATGATCTGTTGCTTATTCTCTCCTAAAATTTATCTCTAATTTCCACATAAGCATCCTCAAAAATGTTTTAATTAAATCTGGAATTAATCCACCCATGATCTAATTAATCTCTTAATAATTCAGGCAGAAATCAGACTGTTTTGTTGACCGAGAATTTTTCTCGGTTAACCGAACCCTTCGGTTTTAACACGTGTTCGGTGCACCGTGAGCTAGACGGTCGACCGAATCGGCATGAGAAAAATTCTCTGGAAAAATTCGGACGAACCACGTCTTCTCTTCGGTCGACCGTTGACTCACCAAAATTTCTCCTAGATCATAGTCATCGGATGACCGTGTCACCTTCGGTCTACCGAAAATACTCTTTCTCGGTTGAACGTTCACGCTCGGTTAACCGAACCCGATTGTCCAGACACTCCAGACAATTTCGGTCAACCAATTGTGATTACCCGTTCCCCATTCGGTTAACCGATCCGAAGATACGCCGGTCGACCGGACCCCGAACGGTTCACCGTGTTTGACCCCGATTTTGCCTTTGTCAAATTTTAGATTTATTTCCAACAAAATTTGATCTTTTGAGGTTTTTAGCAAATTCACATCTTATGTAATATATTATCCTATGTAATATTAAATTATTACACCCCATAATATATACACCTCATATGAATTTATTATGATTCTAATTATGTCAATTCTCATGACATATTGATTTTATTCATTCACCACATGTGTCTTATTTTTCACATGAAACTCGACACATCATATGAACTTAAAATCAAGCCTCTTGTTTTCCAGTTTTGTGGTGCGACCTATAGGAGGATCTAAGCCAAATTGGTAGAGATATTAAACACTTAATATCTCAAACTATAAGTGGTATCTAGCTACACATTATAATTACCCAATTAGCATAGATGTCTTTGTTCCACCCGAACCAAAACACAATCTATTTAGTGATGTAAGTACACCACTTGTGTTCGTCCCTTGCCTCATGATATTAAGAATATATACAAAGTAGAAATGTGTCAGCTTTGTATTATATTCATTTCTTGATCTCTCTAAGCTAATTATAATTATGTAACTTAACTCAACTTACATTGTACACATTATAATTTTACTTTATCAAGGGACCCACTAATATCATCAATCAATTAAGAGGGGCAATGATAATCGTTTGACTAACTATCTTTTCCAGCACAAGTCATGTTCAACCAACTATTGCTTTTATCACTATACTCATTGATAGTTTTTGACAATAATCAAATTAAGCACTTCTTGAGTGAAAATATATAATTCTCATATCTTAGTATCCAAGACACAGTAAAACATTAATGACACGAAAGTCAATTCCATAATGTTTTACTTGTTAGGTCTATTCAATATATAAAAGTAATATTTTCTCTTTTATATACTCGTGTCGTCAATTATTTGTAGAGATACAACAATCGATGACCAACATGACAATCTTATCTCGGTGATTAATGTTCCATGATTGTGAATAACTTTTGATTTATGTAAACCATTATCTTTTAGAGTTCTACGGTTAAGGATCAAGCGACTCTTCCTTAACACTTCCAAAAGACGAATCTCATAATCAAGGAACAAAATGTTTGCAAATCCAATTCATAATAAATGACATATAAAAGTAACTTTTAGAACACATTCCTTTCACAAGCATCGTCTCAGGCCGGTAATGTTTGTACTGTTGCCCCTCTAGGGCCGGAGACTCGTTGCCATCTTGAGCTGGCTCCACACACACGAACCACCCTCAGGCCGGAAATGTCTGTACCATTGCCCTAAAAAGGCCGAAGACCCGTTGCCATCTTGAGCTGGCTCCACAACACACCCACACAAAACTGCACAAAAACGGTCGAACAAAACCTCTCAACCGGTCGACCGAATCCTCTCCAGAGGAATGGCCCAACCGAAAAATCTCACAACCGGTCGATCCATAAGCGATCACCGGTCGACCAAAAACGTGCAGTAAAATCTAATTCATAACAAGGTACACAGGTCGACCGAAACCCTCAACCGGTCGTACAAACTTTAAGTCATTATAAGTCGTCGGTTGAATGAGTCAACTAGGCAGTCGACCGTTTGGATGGTCAACGCCCCAACCGACCTACAACAGTGCTTTCAGTCGACCGGCAAAGGGGTCCCGTTCGACCAAAAACACCCAGAGCCTCCCTCTCTTGCTCAACATGCGCCACCGGTCGACCACCCTAAGGTATCATTCGACCGGTGCAAGAGATTTCACCCATTTACAATATGATCGGTCGACCGAACCATGCCACCGGTCGACCGTTACAGTGCAGAAAGCTGGTGCACAGGTCCGACGAGCCATCCGGCCTACCGTGTACCACTCCAACACTCACGAAAGCATAAGTGAGCATCAACGTAAAGCTTGACATACATTGAAGGCTTGAAGAACCCTTTGAAGACCCAACGACGAGCTTTTCCCCTCACGAACCCAACCTCCGGCGATAACCAACCGAGTCACGATCTACTGCACTCCGTAGAACGTCCGAGCTTTACCTCGCCTTCCCAAAACCACTTCCTCCGGCTCCTCCGAAAGCTGCGGATCAGACTAGAGAGAGTGTGTGTGTGTGAGAGAGTTGAGAGATGAGTGAGAGAGAAACCAACCTTTATATACACAATTCTCTATTCAATCTCAGTCGTCCATCTCACCAACTCTTAAACCTCCCTAAACAGCCCCTAATCAAGTCCAAAACATGATTAATGCAAAGCAAGGATTTAGGATATTACAATCCACCACCCTTAAAAGAATTTTTTCGTCCACAAAATTAGAACTGAAACTCACCAAACAGTTCCGGGAACTTCTTCCAGACTTCGTCCTCAATTTCCCAAGTAGCCGCTCGCTCACTATGATGCTGCCACCTGACCTTCACTTTCGGAATGGTCCTCCTCCGGAGCTGGTGCTCCATCCGATCTACGATCTCCACAGGTCTCTCCTCGAGAGATAAATCATGCTGGATCTTCGGAACCTCTAACTGAATCACGTGGGAAGGATCTGCTACATACTTCCTCAACATAGAAACGTGGAAGACGTTGTGAAGACCCGAAAACTGCGGCAGTGTAATCCTGTAGGCAACCTCCCGATCCGATCGAGAATCTTAAACGACCCGACGTACCTCGGACTGAGCTTCCCCCTCTTCCCGAACCTCATCACTCCTCGAGATGGTGAAATCTTCAGGAAAACGTGATCGCCTACCTCAAACATCAGTGCACGCCAACTGATTGATTCATTTTATATTAAACCGCAAGTGCACGGCCGCGTTGAAGCGGTGGCAAATACGGGTCGTCTACTGGGAGGTGTGTCGACGTTTGGTTTGTGCGAAGGCGAGTGGTAAAGAAAGGAGAGAAATATTAATTACACTAACTACACTAATCTAAACTAGTAAACTAGGAAGGCTGAAATGAAATCACAAAACAAACTAAACTAAGCAACTAATGAAAGGAGATAAAACTCAGGAATGAAAACCCCTGAGGGGTGGAGTGTGTATGTGTGCACATGAAATAAGTGTGATGTTGAATGCATACAGTAAGCTCAAGTTAGTTAGTGTTTGTTAATGCATAAGAGGTACATAATGACAAAACCTATCATCTACAACACTAACTTATGTGATTAATATGAGCAATGCAAGGTTGTTATTAAGAACATAACAAACATGGAGTGTACCTAACTACGGCAGAAACCATCAAGTAAAGTTCTTATTAATTCAAGCAAGCATACTAATATCTCTCACAAACATTTATATCAAGCATTCATACCATCTACATAACATGTACACAAATCTACTCCACCCCCCAAAGGGGATGGAACTACTCACACATATTTAAACTCACTACTCTAACAAAATGAAGCATTATACTGAAATGAAACTACACTAATCAAGAAATATTAAAGAAGCATAAAACAAAACAAACAAGCAAGCATGCATATACTTTGTTTGTTATATTTGTTGAATCTTGCGTTGAATCTTGTTGTGTTGAATCTTGTTGTGGGCTTTGCTTGATATATTTGTTGGTCTTGGATGCATTTACTTTGTTTGTTGGAGCTCCGACCTGAATCGAATTGCCAAAATACTCCCCTTGATGGTGTGAAGTTTTCTGTTTTTCTCTTAGGTCATTCGATCTTACGTTCAGGTCCTTCTCCCTTGCATCTTAGTCCTCAGGTCTCACAATTAAGTATTTTTTCCTGCTTTTGGGTCCTTTAATGACTATTCTCTTCAACCCTCTTTATTTCTGAAATTCAAACATAAAACTCGTCACGTAGCATTGCTTCGGTGTAAGATAATGGATATAAGATACAAATATAAGCATGAAATGATGTCAATCAAATACCCCCACACCTAAGTTTTTGCTAGTCCCGAGCAAAACAAAGAAAGAGAAAAGCAAACGAGAAACAAGAAATTCTAACTCACTTTCGTAGGAATCATGGTTGCACTTAGCACGTGCAACAAGCCGTTAAACCTCCTTATTGTCAAGGAGGAGGAGTGTTCTCTCCTGAGGGTTTTCAACGGATATACCAACAAAATCCGAAAAAGATGCATTAATCAATCTAGCTACACGACTCGTTGGACTTATTTTGTCGATCATGGGACACGGTAATACCACGGGTCGACTCTATATATGTAATCGGTCCACACACCTAGCTTAATGAATTATTCGTGAAAGTTAGTTAAGGACTTAAGTGAAAGACATGGGCAACCTTAACTTCTGAATGTGATACAATGTGTAAAGTCCATTTTGGTTCTTATTTGACTCTTTTTTTCTTTCTTTCTTTTTTGTTTTGTTTTGTTTTTTTTTCTTTGGAGCATTTTATTGGTTGGTGTTTGATTCTCCCATGGTCAGGTTTCGTGCATCATTGCCTATGATGACTTATATTATCACGTACACCTTCCCCCAAATCTCCACATAGGGCGATCACTACCACCCGTGTAACGGGGGTTCGGTCGGTGCATCCCAAGTCAGATGACTCGAAAGCACCAGGCACAAAGTCCCATCAGACCTACTTTCCCGAGTGATAGAAGTCGTGCGAGAAGAGAGAACACCACTTATTTATTTATCTACACATGAATCAAAACCCCCTACACTTAAGTTTCACAAAAAGAGATTAAGGGACCTTGACTACGACAAACTTCATTATACTAACAGACATGAATTATTTGACTCACTAAGTTCAGGGTGGACTTCTTTAAATGTTTGAGTGCTGAAACCCTATGATTACACGCCCCCCGAGGGAAAACCGGGGTGCATCCTAACGACTCGATAAGACCTAAAGCCAGTAAACTAGATATTCTAATGCATCAAGTTCAAGACAATTTTGGGAGCTTTCTTTTTACTTTGCCTCTCAACGGTTTGGCACATGCTAAACACACGCAAAACCCACAAAAACATTTTCTTTCGCAAACACATGAACAGCTCATCCGGTGAATCACTCTCAGGCCGGTAATGTCTGTACCGTTGCCCCTCCAGGGCTGGAGACCCGTTGCCATCTTGAGTTGGCTCCACACACACGAACCACCATCAGACCGGAAATGTCAGTACCGTTGCCCCAAAAAGGCCGGAGACCTGTTGTCATCTTGAGCTGGCTCCACAACACACCCACACAAAACTGCACAAAAACGGTCGAACAAAACCTCTCAACCGATCGACTGAATCCGCTCCATATGACTGGCCCAACCGAAAAACCTGACAACCGGTCGAACCACAAGCGATCACTGGTCGACCGAAAACGGGCAGTAAAATCCAATTCATAACAAGGTACACCGGTCGACCGAAACCCTCAACGGGTCGGACAAACTTTAAGTCACTATAAGTCGTCGGTCGAACGAGTCAACTAGGCAGCCGACCGTTTGGATGGTTAACGCCCCAACCGACCTATAACAGTGCTTTCGGTCGACCGACAAAGGGGTCCCGTTCGACCAAAAACACCCAGAGCCTCCCTCTCTTGCTCAACATGCGCCACCGGTCGACCACCTAAGGTAACGTTCGACCAGTGCGAGAGATTTCACCCATTTACACTATGATCGGTCGACCGAACCATGCCACCGGTCGACTGTTACAGTGCAGAAAGCTGGTGCACAGGTTCGACGAGCCATCCGGCCTACCGTGTACCACTCCAACACTCACGAAAGCATAAGTGAGCATCAAAGTAAAGCTTGACATACCTTGAAGACTTGAAGAACCCTTTGAAACGACGAGCTTTTCCCCTCACGAACCCAACCTCCGGCGATAACCAACCGAGTCACGATCTACTCCACTCCGTAGAACGCCCGAGCTTTACCCCGCCTTCCCAAAACCACTTCCTTCGGCTCCTCCGAAAGCTGCGGATCAGACTAGAGAGAGAGTGTGTGTGTGAGAGTTGAGAGACGAGTGAGAGAGAAACCAACCTTTATATACACAATTCTCCTTTCAATCTCAGTCGTCCATCTCACCAACTCTTAAACCTCCCTAAACAGTCCCTAATCAAGTCCAAAACATGATTAGTGCAAAGCAAGAATTTAAGATATTACACATTGTTTGGTAGATGAACCAATTCACCTACAGTTGTTTAGGAAAGGAGTAATTAATTTGACTGACATTAACAGCTCCATAAATTTGGTACGAGACTTTGATTCAAATGGACTAGAAAAAAAACTGTACCTTTCAAATGAGAATATACAATGACATTTCCGTCTGAGTCGTTATCGGCTACTTTTCGAATGTAATGTACATTGTTTGCTCGGATTTCGCCTGTGAGTTCACCAGGTCGTTCGTCATGCATCAACTTTTTCTTTTCAACCCTACACCACCCGGCTCCTTGACAGTTGAAAACCGCAATAACTCCGGAGAAATCGTTCAAATTCCAAATCTTCAGGAGACTGAAATTTAAAATGATCTTGTTTTTCAGAGAACAAAAATTGAAGTATTGAACAGTAAACTGTTAAAACTTCCCCACAATAGTTTGTCCACTAACCTCTTTCCATCTCTAGTAGGGTCTGTGAATAAGCAATCTCCTGTGGGCCGCCCCGGAAGTTTTGCTCTTAATATCGATCCATCAGGAAGCACGAGCTTCTTCAATAAATTGATTCTATGTGATACCTTTTTTTATAACAAACTCGATTGGTGTCCTCCTACCTGACATATATAGCGCAATCGCCAATTGCTCGTGCTGCACCATGATACTCAGCCAACGGATGGAGGCTCTAGTTGAGAGAACAATTTAAAATCCAAATCTATTAGGCAGATAAGTTTCTAAAGAAGGAACAAATTTGTAAGATTCGCTCACCTGGAACATATCTCAATCAGGTTGCATAAATTCCCCTAAAAACACGGTGTTGTATGCAACTGATGCAATGTGAATTGTGTGAGAAGCAGGATCTCTTGGCCAAAAGTAGTCTGATGCCCTTATCACCGCGGTTTGTTTTGAGCTATCAAAAGATTCGCAGAATTGAATCTGAGCAAAAACACAACAAAATTATCTTTAACTTCATGTTTAATCAAACACGTACCTGTACAGTCCATCGGTATTGTGACTCATGCAAGCTATAACCCCATTATCAGGGAAGTTTCTCGCGATAGAAGCCTCCAATGCTCGATGGTACTTGCTAGCAAGTTTTACTCTACCACCGTGACCTGCACCCAAGGTCTCAAGGATGTTTTGGACATCTACTTTGACACCATCAATTCTGGCCGATGCGAGATATGAGTGGAGCTCATCGTAGAAGCTAAAGACCTTCTCTGGATCGACCAGACCAAGCCCGTTAACCGTCATGCTATTCAAAGCACCATCATCATATTCATTGGATTGCACTCCTGGAGAAGAAACCGGATATGAAATCTTCGATAGGTAACACCGGGCCTCACTCCTCCCCAGTAACCGGTAATTGCGTGCCAAACATAAACATATCTAAATCACAAAATTATGCAAGTGAAAATCAATAATTTTCAGTAGCAATTAATATTTGAGGTCTGAATTGAAATTGGATCTTACTTTATGCCATGATTGTTCTTGATATCATTAACAATATGACCTATGCCCTTTGCTGGATTTCTTCTCTGTGGCCCTCTTTACCATCTTTCTGGAACTTATGGTTTTCTTTGATGTGATTTAGCCTATTTGCGAAGCTGAAAAAAATGTAAACGCCAAAAATGGAATTAGACGTCGACAAATTTAAATCACTAGTCAATTTTGCTACCTAGAAATTAACAGAGCACTCACTTTGCTGAATTATCCGCACCAGATGCAACACTGGTAGAGTCCATAATGACTGATTGCCAACCATCATCAATGATGATAAATTTCGGAGGAAATCCACCTTTTTTAAATCTGGTTATAGAAGAAGAAAAAAACCCATAAAGAGAAGCTAGGATAGAAAAACAATAACTTATTCATCTGAGATTTCAAGCACACCTCTCGAGTCTTTCGCGTATACCTTCGGTTGTAACTTCTGTGTAAAATGCATCCAAGTACACCAACCAAACCAGTTCAGCATGTCTGGCAACTGAGGAATAGTTATGAAATCAGAAACTTTTCATGTTCAGGAGTCCTTTCTCTGCTTACGTGCACACACATTCATATGTGTAAAATGTCGTACCTTTTTCCTTTCTCGTTGACAAAATGTTTTCATGTGCTTCTCTACCGATCTGCAAAGTTCAAACACATTCATTACTTGTTACCACTTACCACTAACAATTTTTTTCAGCAAACTCATCTAAAGGTACTTTGATTCCCAATATATGCTATTTTTAAAATAAAAATGCAGTTAATAGCAAAAGAGGTAATCGGGCACAAAAAAATGTCTACTTGCAATGTTATATCCTAAACCTTTTTAATGCTTCATCTTGTTTCGGTGGTTAATGGGTGTTTTGGAGTTGGCTTAGTGTGGATGAGGTGGAGGCTTTTGATTGGTTGAGGAAGGTGAGGTGTATTTAAGGTTTAATCCTTAACCACTTCTCAATTCACTCTCTCTCTCCCGCTTTCTCGCTCTTGTCTCACTCCCTCCCAGCTCCGTCGGCTCAAGGTGAAGGAGATTCGTGGCGATTGATCGGAGGAGGTGATCGGTGAGGTAGAGATTGTTAGGATCTATGACCCTCTAATCGATAAATAAATACGGAATTAAAAATAATAATCGAACGATTAAGGAAGAGACAATTGCAAACCACAAATTCGTCGACACCAGAGTTTAGAGAGGTTCGGCACCCACACACGGGTCCTAGTCCTCCTCGCAAGCGTAGCTCGATCCCCCGAGCCTCGCTTACGGTTCCACTAATCGATCTTTGTTCCGGACCGAGATCAACGTCGTTTACAACTCCGAGCCTCGCGAACAACCTCACCTCGCTCGTGTCTCCTCTCACAATCCAAAAGGGAGCTTCCTCGAAGCTTTACAACTTGGTGATTTTTTGAATATGGAGATGGAATCACAATCTAACTAACACTCTATACTTGAGCACACTTGGATATTGATATGGAATTGGATATGCAAGTGGTGAAGTTTAGGCTTGAGTGTTGTGGATTGAGAGCTTGAAGATAGAGAGAATTTGGCTTTGAGTATTGGATAGATATGAAGTGTTCAAGAGATCCCAACAGCCAACAGAGATAGGTGTTCGTGATCGTTGTTCGAGCGAGGAGTTCGTCAGAGAATAGGAGCTTTTGTGTGGAGGCGTTCGCCGGGTTCTTCGAAGGCTTCTTAAAGCCTTTAAAAGTATGTCAAGCTTTACTTTGATGCTCATTTATGCGTTTGTGAGTTTTGGAGTGGTCGACGGTAGGCCGAATGGCTCGTCGGACCTGTGCAGCAGTTTTTCTGCACTATAATAGTCGACCGGTGGTTTGGTTCGGTCGACCGGTTGTAGTGTTTTCGGGCGATATCCCTCACACCGCTCGAACGATACCCTTGGGTGGTCGACCAGTTGTTTATTTTAAGCGAGAGATGGAGGCTCTGGGTGCTTTCGGCCGAACGGGACCCCTTTGCCGGTCGACTAAAAGTACCGTCGTAGGTCGGATGGGGCGTTGACCATCTAAATGGTCGACCACCTGTTTGACTCGTCCGACCGACGACTTAAGTTAACTTAAAGGTCGTTCGACCGGAAGTGTTGTTTCGGTCGACCGTGTGGTGTGGGTTGATGATGGGTTTTACTGGTGGGTTTCGGTCGACCGGATGTCTTGGGTTGTTCGATCGTTTGATCTTTTTGACCAAAGAGGATTTCTTTTACTGGTGTTTTTCGGTCGAATGGGTCCCCTTTTCCGTTCGACCGATTGACGAGTTTTTCGATTGGGTCAGTCCTCTGGAAGGGGATTCGGTCGACCGGTGTGATGTTTTGTTCGACCGTTTTTGTATAGTTAAGTGTTTTTCGTTGTCGTTATTGATCGGCTGGAAGGCAACAAGTTCATCGGCCCTTTTGGAGCAACGGACAGACAGGCCGACCTAATAGCGATCAGTGGTGACTCTACAGAGCGGGTTGTGGTTGTTAAGTCGTGGCTCCGGAGAATGAGGCAAAGTCGTGGCTCCAGAGAATGAGGCATGTATACGTCGTCGTCGTGGCTTCGACAATTGATGCAAAACCGTGGCTCCGGTAACATTGAGGCAAAGTCGTGGCTCCAACGAATGAGGCATGTATACACTCCGCTAATTGATGCAAACCGTGGTTCCGGTAACATTGAGGCAAAACCGTGGCTCCGGTGAATGAGGCAATTGTTGTTGTTTGCATTTGTTGGATTTATGCCATTTTACAGTTTTCGTATTCATTGTTTCATTCATGTGTTAGGGTTTGGCATACGGGGTTTCCTTATGGAAACTCATACATAGTTCATGTTTGCATTTCAGGCCGCAATCGGCAATAGGAGAGTGGTGACTATGGACAAGAGCACTCGAGATCGGATCCTGTTTTCCTTTGTTTTGAGGTGGTGATTACATGTGTATATTTCTTGTTATGAGCTTTTGATGTAATCACATTCTTTTGTAAACTTGGTCACACACACACATATATATATTATATGTTGGTGCACTTGTGTGTGTGTCTTGCAGTAATGTCCTCAAGTTGATTGTATATTTAAATTTTAAAATTTTCCACTGTTCTGAGGACGTTACATGCAATCAATGGCCAAACAAGTTATTAAGCACAAGGCAATGTCAACTTTTGATAAAGAACATTACATGAACTTGAAAAAGCAATGTCAATAAACTAGAAGATGGAAGCAAAAGCAAATGAAAGCAATTTGACGAGAATTTTGACCACAATATGAAAAATTGGACAGATTTCTTACTTGACTGCACTTGTAATTACATCAAATGGGTCCCTTCCGGAACCCATAAAAACTAAAGGTCTTCCTTCAAATCCCCAGACAGTAGGGTCACCTAATATGATTCGGCACAAACAAAAAACAATGAGTACATTTTAACAGATGAAGACATAAATTCTACAAACCAAATAACCATATATTACCACTTTCAAGGCATATCTCTAGTTCATCTTGTTCATTTCTCCTTCTCAACCATCTCTTCTCATTTGGTCGGGTGACGTGGTGAGTCGGTTTCTAAACCATATCTTCTCATTTGGTTCTTCTTCTTTTTCTCTCTCAACCTGTCTCATTTGCAGTGGTTGTGGTTGGGGAAGTGATCGACGAAGGTGATTGTGTGGCTGTGGATCGATGAGGAGTTGTGATCGTTGATCGAGCGAGAGGTTCGTCGGTGGATTGTGATTTTTGGGAGAAGTGCTCGAGGAAGCGTCGTCGAGGTTCTTCGAAGGTTTCTTCAAACTTTCACGGTATGTCAAACTTGTAGTTGTAGCTCACTTTTGTTGCGTGAGTATTTGGAAGTCACAAGCAAATGTGTAGCATTTTACTACTGGATCGGTAGACCGGTTGGTGCAAACACTCTACCGTTCCTAGAGAGATTTTGGGACTTCGCCTTAAATCGGTCGAACGATGCCTCTGGGCGGTCGACCGGTGTTGCATTTGAGGCAAGCCTGGTTGGTTTCGGTCGAACGTGTCTCATTTGTCGTTCGACCGTGTGCACTGTTGTAGATTGGTTGGGGCGTTGACCATCCAAACGGTCGACCGCCTGTTTGACTCGTCCGACCGACGACTTAAGTTAAATAGTGGTTTGGTTTGACCGATGGTGGTTCGGTCGACCGTTGTTGTTTTGGATGCGTTGAAGGATTTTACTGACGAGATTCGGTCGACCGAGAGTGCTCGGGGGTTCGACTGGTTGTTTATGTTGAGCGATGGTGGATTTTACTAGTGAGTTTTGGTCGAATGGGTCCCCCTTCGTTCGACCGTTTGGTGGTTATGTTTGTTGAACCTGAGAGGTGACTTTCTAAACGGTCGACCGGTCTTTGACTTTTGTTCGACCGAACGTGTATGGTTGGTGGGAATTGATCGACCAATGGAGTGTCGGTCGAGGCAATTGCCCTATTTTAGTGAGATTCGATCGACCGAGACTCTTGGTTTCGTCGATCGTTTGTGTCCAGTTTTGCACATTGGAGGTGCGGTTGTTGTGGTCGTCCGTGTGAGACGAGTTGTGGTGACGATGTTCTTCCGGTAAGTGTGCTGGTGAGCATGTGTGTTGCAGTGGTTGGGTGAAAAAGCCCTGGAGCCCCGTAACTGTTGTGAGAGCTACGGTTGGGTGAAAAAATCCTGGAATCCAGCTAGTCTGTGCGGGGCTAGGTGAAATAGCCCTGGAGCTCCGTAGTGCGTTCAGGTTGGGTGAAAGAGCCCTGGAGCCTGAGCAAGGACCGGTAATAAGGGTTGGGTGAAAAATGCTTGAAGCCCTTAGACGTTCGGGTTGGGTGAAAGAGACCTAGAGCCCTGGGCGTGTCGTGGTAGTTGTGTGAAAAAGCACTGGAGCTCAGCTTGGCGACGTTGAGTGTTGCTGTGGTTGAGTAAAAAAGCTCTGGAGCCTAGCCTTGTTGTTTATGTTTTTCTTTGTGGATAAAATTACATGCTAGTGTGTTTCGGTTTCATGTATTGTAGAGTTTGGCATACGGAATTTGGAAGCTCAAAGTTACTTGAGTACAACATTTTCAAACTGGATTTAAACGCTTATATGTTTAGTATACATTCAGATGCAATTAAGATTTCGGATTATAAACTGATTATCTATATCAATCTGAATCAAAATAGTGAAAATAACTGAACCAAAATAAAGCGTACCAATTCATGGAATTTAAGAAAATCTCGGACTTAGGAAGTGCAACAGAATAAACAAGCGACTGAATTTGACAAAAAAATGCCTTACCCTCGAGTAAAGCAGAATTTCAAGCTTAAAAAATAAAACAATAGAAAGGCAGATGTACAAGAAACACATACAGACTTTGGATCATACCTTAGCTTGCCTATGGGAAAGACACCGGCTACCGCTTTCCTTTGATTCGACACGAATAAAGGAACCATTGAGCAAATTCTCATCACTAACCGAGGTCAGCACAATGTTATCATGGACTTCAGACAAGATTGTGGTGCCGAGAACAGACAAGTTCCCATCAGCAATAGAAACACCAGACCCAACTGTCATCTTCTACAGTCTACAATATAAAATCCAATCATTAGAAATTTTCATATCAGTGTGAATGGACTCCCGACACCAAACCAAATTTGAATATTGAAACACTGAAAACAAAAAAAGATCAATATAAATACGCCAAATAAACCAACAAAAAATAAATTTAACGAACAAATAACATCAGATATGAGGCAAATTAGGAGACAAAAAGGAAAACCAAAACTGGATTACCTAAAAAACTGAAAAAGCAAAAAATCCCAAGGAAGCAGAGCAACATCAAAGACGTGAAAAATCAGGAGAAGAAAGAAACTGGCATCGGAACAATCACCAAACTAACCATAACCAAATGGAAGGAAAAACCAAAACAAAAAGGGTAAAAATAGGAAAAAAAGAATATCCAGATAAAAACGAGATCAGTGACCAATCAGAGCAAATGCATGAAAACCCACAACTAAAAGCCTGAAGAATTTAAAGAAAACAGCCTACCCAGATAAAAACAAAATCAAATGGACCAACAAGCAAATTTAAGAAAGCCCACAACTAAAAAGCAAAGATGAATCTGCAAAAATGAAAGCAACATCAAACTGACCAACCGAAAGCAAATCAAATTTAAGAAAAACCAACACAAAAAATGTAAGAAAGAGCAGAAAACAAGAGTAAAGGGAGAGACCACCAAACAAGGAGAGAGAGAAGGGCCGAAGTAGGAAGGATTCGTAGTTTCGTTGGCATTTATGGAATTCGGAATATAACACAAAATAATAAATTTTAAAAAATGTCGTTCATTGTTAGTTGAGAAATGGGGCCGGAAAACACGTTATTATTTTAGGAAAAAATTTCAAAATAATTTTTTTTTGTTTTTTTCCCTCCAAAATAGACATCAATAAAAAATATTTGTCAAACTAGACTTGCTGTCACCACGTGGTGACACGTGGCGTCGGCGGGTTTGTTTTTTACTACATAAAGAACTCGGCATCACCAGTGCCGAGCTCTACTTGGGAGAACTCGGCACGGGTAGAACTCAGCACGGGTGATGCGATGACGAGTTCTCTTTAGCAGAACTCGGCATCACCAGTTCCGAGTTCTCTTTGGTTTTTTATTACCCAACACTTACCATATTCCACTCGACGTGAGTTGCTAGGAGAACAATGATTCAAATAGAACTCGGCACTGGGGATGCCGAGTTCTATTGGTGTGAACTCGGCATCCCCAGTGTTGAGTTCTCTTGAAGAGTGCAAGTTCATTTAATTTAAGAACTCGACAATTTCTTTTCTTGTTTGACAACAAACACAACAAAGACAATTTCTTTTCCTGTTTGACAACAAAGACAATCATTCCAATTACCAAAACACAATTCAACCACAAAACACAAACAACTACGATAAAACCAAAACAACAAACGTTTTAAACAACAAACAACCACAATAACGAGTTTAACATTTTAACATAAAACCAAAAGTAGTGTAATAACAACTAAATAAGTTTAACATAAGTAAATATATATCCTAAGTGACCTCTCAATCTCCTCTTTCTTTTTGGACGTGCTTGAGCACGTCCTCTCCCCCTGCCACGTCCCTCTCCTCGTGCTACATTCTCTGTATCCTGAGTCAAACCGTCAGCGTCTTCTTGAGTGTGTGGATCTTCTTCTTCAACGACGTGATCCTGACTCAAATGTAATGTGGGTTCTTCAGCACCAAAACACATGAGCCAAACCTTCATTTTTCCTTCAATTTTCCAACCATCGAAGAGTTTGTCTTGTGATCTCTGATCGTCTCGTGAATTTGATGCAGTTCTTCGTTGAACTCATAAACTCCGTGCACCTACAGATAATTAAACAGTTCATCAAACACTAAACACAATTTTAAAATGTGGTAATTGTTTAAATAAATGTTTAAATCTTACCATCTCTCGCTCTCTACCCGCTCGAGGTCTCTATAAGGTATGAGTCGGAGCCAAGGTGTAATGAACAATCCAACGTATGGTGATGCTCCAGTACC
The DNA here is from genome assembly GCA_963682175.1 of Triglochin maritima. Lineage (NCBI taxonomy): Eukaryota > Viridiplantae > Streptophyta > Magnoliopsida > Alismatales > Juncaginaceae > Triglochin > Triglochin maritima. Next base: position 12,728,724 of record OY821785.1, read on the forward strand.
ATTCCATATACAGTCGTGTGCTCTCTTCAGGAGTGACACCTAGGCGGTGTCGCTCACAAATGTAGATCTCTTCTGTGCGACCAATGCCGAATGAATTGGTGATTTTCCGCCAACCAATTAACATCCGACCTCCCCTGAGCCGATTTCACTACATGTCTCTCCATCGGCTCTGGAATGTGCTGTTGTAGACCGAACTGTCTCATCACTCGGTCTGGACAATGCATAACCACCTCACCAAAATTTATAAGCCAAGTATGGCTCGTCCAGATCTATGAAGCTTCCGTACATAGTGGTGGTAACTGACTAAGATCCAAATTTGCATAAAGGTCCCAGATCACTTGATCAAATTCCAGCACGTCCAGCCCATTCCAATAAAAATCAAGTGTCGTCGTCTTCGCACTACCATTGAATGTTCTTGGTCGTCTCCAACGGGCACCTAATGGTGCCCTATCATCCTCCGGGTATAATGGTTGGCCTGCAAAATCAACACTGATTTGTCTACTGGACCCTGTGAAGCATAGCTACCTCTAACCGAACCACTACTAGAACTACCAAACTCCATTTGTACATAACACGTTAAATATTAGAAAACATTGAATTGTTGCAAATATTAAACTCAACATAATATTAATTACAGTTATAAAAAATTGGAGTCATAAACATTGGAGTCTAATTTATCCACTACACCATGTGAGCTATTAAAAAAATATGAAAGTGTTGCAAAACAGCAAAGTCATAAAAAATTGTAGTCCTAAAAAATACATTATATTAATTCAAGTCTTACAATTAATCAACTCTTAAAAAGTATTCAAGACGTACATTCATTCAAGTCATAACAAAATATATTACATTAATTCAAGTCTTACAATTAATCAACTCTTACATTCATTCAAGTCTCACTAAATATTTACATACAAAATATTCAAACTATTTCGCTATATAGGTCCCTTGCATCGCTTTCGATTATGAACTATACCGCCGCATCTCCCACACCTTATCCTTCTTCGAGAGTGTTTGTCCATCTCATTTCGGATTCACGTTGATTTAGGTTGATCGAGATGTCTTTTGGTTTGGGGAGACTTCATTGTGATGTTGCCTCGATTTGGCAAATACCTCACATTACGAATTGGGATAAATATCGGTTTGTACGTCTCTCTGTACGTTTGAACCTCATAATACGGGGACACTAAATGTGAAGTGTTGACATTTGCATGTCTGCCACTGCAAACTGCTAGTACATGTGAACATGGGACGTGCATTGCAATAATGTATCCACAAGTGCAAGTAATAACTCCTTCAAATTTCACAAGGTATTTTTTCTGGTCATTGGCTTCAACTTGGTACATCAGTTGGTGGTACCGAGTTACTGTATGTGTTCTGGCCAGATTGCTGTTTGCCGTCACCACGGTGTGGACTGTCGGTACATATGTTTCATTTCCTTACTCGGCGACGTCCCTTCTTTAACAAAGAATTTATTCAAACGGAGAAAGGTCATCAAAATCATTGCAGTAATTGACATACCGCGTGCCCTCGTAAGACATTATTGAAGCTTTCTGACATGTTTATTGTCATACATCTGAAAGGTCGACCCCGTCGTGACAACAAGTCCATCTTTCCAAAGGACCTTGATGTTGAATCCACTCGTATACCGGTTTATGTTCCTCTCCAATAGTCTTCATTAACTCTTCAAATTTCATCAAGGAATGAGTTTTACCTGTTTCGTAAAACTTGATATGTCTCAATCTTTCCTTGCAATTTCAATGTTTAGTAAGATTTGCTTTGATGTGTCGAAGACAGAATCGATGTACATGCCCCTCCGAAGGTGGAAATGCGGCTAGAACACAATCGTTTATTCCCGAAAATCTGTCGATGATAATACACAAATCGGGTCGCCTCGTAACTCTACTTCCCAGCAATTGAAGGAACCACGCCCACGACTTTGTCTTCTCGCTCTCTACAACAACAAATGTCAAAGGAAAAATTTCGTTGTTTGCATCCGTGCCGACAACAATTAGCAATAAACCTCTATATTTGTTATAGAGGTGCGTTCCATCCACACTGACAACGGGTCTACAACATTGAAACCCACTAATTGAAGGCCCGAACGCCCAAAACACACGTTTAAACATCTCCTCGTCTGAATTTACCTGTATAGACTCTATTTCGACAACAGATCTTTCATTGTTCTGACAGAGAACTGTGAGGAACCTTCGCAGATCTTTAAAACTGTTTTCTTTGGCACCATAAATTCGGTTCAACGCTTTTTGCCTATCATGTCATGCTTTATCGTAACCGATTTCAAGTGAGTATTTGGTCTTCACCCTTTCCATTATTTCAGCAGAAGTAATTGTGAACTTAGTTCTAACATATGACATTATCAAGTCGCATACAAAATTAGCACTACATTGTTTGTTGTCGTTTAGCAATATCAAATTGGAACAAGTGTGCTCGGCGTCGTATGTTTTAACTTGAAAATATCTGCAGCCTTTTGGGACAGACACATATACACGCCATTTGCAGTTATCTTCATCACGACGAATACAATGAACAATATACCGTTTCGTTGAAGAAACCACAACTAAATACTGAAAAAACTTTTTAATGTGCCACGATTACAGAACATGAACCAAATCATCTTTCGTTGGGAAAATTCGTTTATCTCAGAAAGAACGATCATCTTCCGTACGCCAATCACTTCGTTCCAAATTGTTCGCAGCATCAAAGAATGAGTGTTCAATTACAGAATTCTCTATCAAGTTGTCGTCCTCGAAGATATCGGGAAGTTCATTAAGAGTTGGAACCATGTCGTTATTAGCAACTGCATCATCAACAACGTCGTCATCTTCACAGTTTATGGATTGGCCAATCGCATATATGACATCCTGCATCTCTGGAACGACTTCATTAGCTGAAACACCTTCAGGTTCATCTTCTACAGCGAATGGTGTGTTGTAATCCCCTAATTCCTCAGTGTCATCATCTTGAACGCTATGCATCTCTTCCAGGCCTTCTGGTCGACTAAAATGAATTAGGTCAACAACTGACAAACCAAGCCCAAGGGAGGGATATGAGGTAGATGGTCCAGCACTTCTAGCAAACTCATCATGACTGTAATGCATGAGTTCAAATTGCGACAGACCAGGATAACGATTTGCACTGCTGGAATTAATGTCACACGCATTTTCTGGTCATTCGTTGCCTGTTTGGAAGTTATGCGATTGGAAAAATGGAATTTGCTGCTATGTCGGAACTTCGGTTGTAGGATTTAGACTTATATTCAAATTTATTCCATAGTCCAAACCGGTCGACCTAATTGTACCATACTCCGGCGAATGAATGTTGGTTGTCAGCGTAGGGTCGTGCACTTTAGGTTCAACTTCCACATACACTCCAACCACAGACATTCGTTTAAACATACACATCACTCCATAAACCGACATATCATTGGTTAATGGAGCGTATGTCCAATCATTGTTTAATGATAATTTCGCCGTCAACTTGACATCAAACATACTGTGTGGATAATAACATTTAGATCTTATGACATCCATTAAATCCTCATATTTTATGTCAACGGAACAACTACCAATTTGCGGTCAGATCCTGCATATTCTGTCACATCTTCGTTACATTCTAATATCTCATTATACATGACCAACAAAGATCTTTCATCATCTTTATCCATACCTAACATATACTAATTAAATTTGAAAATGTGTTCAAGTGAGATGGTTGTTCTTCATTACTAACTACTTAAAAAGTTGAAAACACTCAAATGTTTTAGAAATTACCTCAATCGAGTATAGTAGCAAACGACTGTAAACGTCGAGCAATCTCTCCAATAAATCAACTACGATAAACAACGTTACGAAACATGTCAAAAAAATTAAAATTTTGACAGAACCTTCCCTATATTTTTCAAATTCGTAAATTTAAACCTCTACGGTAGAACAAACTAACAATACTAACATACATTCAAACCACAATATATTTAACGAACATATTTCTCAACTTCAAAACATTTTTTTCCATTAAAACCCACATACATTTATTTAACTAACAATACTAACATACCGTCGATACGTGTGGCTAGGGCTGAGCAAAATCCGGACCGGTCGGTCTGGGTTCGGTCCGGAAAGTTTTGTTTCGGTCCGGTCCGGGTTTCGGTCCGGAGAATTTTAAAATTTCGGTTCGGTCCGGACCGGTCTTTTTTTTGTTTTTTATTTAAAAAAATTTGGTTTTTGACCGGACCGGACCGATTCGGTCCGGTTCGGTCCTTAGGAATTCGGTCCGGACCCTGGACAAAAATTCGGTCCGGTCCGGATCGAATGCTCACTCTTACGTGTGGCAGAAGGACGGTTTTTTTTAAAAAGAAATTGTTCATTGAACCTTGTAATTAGTAATTTAGTAATATATAAATGTATGCAGTTATATGGTCGCACTTTGCATATATACCCCTACGTTCTTCCTCGTTTGTGTATTTCATTTTTTTTAATTTAGCTTTCTGAACATAGTAAACAAAATTTAAAAATAAAAATATATAATAATTTAGAATATTCACAAGGAAATATTGAATGTTAATCTTTACATGTTATGTGAAAGCAACTCGATTGGTCATATGTTTGTTGAATTCAAGTTTTGCTAATCCTACCGTTTGGAAAATAAAATAAAGGCTTAACGAGTAATATGAGGAGCAATTGCATCGAACTTGAGAAATCCTTGGGAATTTTGATAAAGAAATAACTACTCTGCCTGCTGAACGAAACTAAAATGGAATAGCTTATTTATACAATCTTATGGAGTCGAGCGGATTATTTTTTTGTTCTTGTGAATATAGTTTTATAAGGGTATTGCTAATAACTCTCTACCATAATAATAGACTAAATTGATTTTGCCCTCTTCATTGGCACTGGATGAGATAGTTTGATTAGCTAACTCTAATTCGTAAGGTAAAGATATATTTATGAAAATCATTTCTATCTTTTAGTGGTATAAATCATAATTGAAATAACCCCATTAAACTAGTCGAATTACAGAGCGAGGAATTCGACTCATTTCCCCAGTCATGTACACTATCTTTTAGTGGTATAAATCATAATTGAAATAACCCCATTAAACTATTACAGAGCGAAGAATTCGACTAATTTTCCCAATCATGTGCTCAAATCGATTCAGTTGGCACCAAATCACTAGACTTTTTGGAAAGAAAATGATTTAAGAAGAAAAATAACGAAGCAACTCAGATCACATAAGACCTTGTTGGAATGTTGGTAATAGTTAGGGTTGTCAATTTTACACAAAACACGATTACAACACACGAAAACAACACGAACTTAACGAATATGGATTGAGAATTAAAACACGATTAATAAATGGGTTGGATATGGCAACACGATTATTAAATGAGTTGGATATGAATTTCTGTTGCAAAAACGATTAACACGATAAACAATCAGGTAATTATGTACACTATTACAATTTACGAATACTACATGATTAATACACAACTAATACCGACAAGTCTACAAATAATATATCAGTTATAAATTATAATGAATGGATGGCGTGCAATCATGCAATCTGGTATTCGTGTAATAAACAAAACTAATTGTGTATGAATTATTGTTTAATGATGTAAACGATAGTCGTGTTAAACGTGTACACGAAGTAACCCGTTTAATAATCGTGTATAAACAGGTTGGATATGGCAACACAATTATAAATGAGTTGGATACTGCAGAAGTCTAACAACACGACTATTAAATGGATCGGATCAGGCACAACACCTAGAACTTATATATACGACTTGACACGACACGATTAATACATGACACAATTGACGACCCTAGTAACAGTAGAATCTAAAATATACTGTACGAAACAAAAAAAACTACTGTCTCCAACCAAACCCCAGTTTTCACCGTCACGTATACAAATGATAGGAAAATATTCTGAAAACAAAAGGACCATTCATTATCTTGGACACATGGAGATTTTTTGTGGGCTTGAGATCCATCCTTCCAATGAATGTCAGGATATCCCAAAGAAGTTCAGTCAGAAATTGAGATAAAAAACAAGGCAGCTTATGATGATTCAAAGTCTGGCAGAAGACAAGAGAAGTTCACATGAAATCTGTTGGATGAGGAAAGGGACATGCAACACAGTTAGCTATTGGCTATCGCTGCATGTAATCAATCATCACTTCTAGGGTTGTAAATAAGTAGGATTTTACCCGCAACCCGTTCTGTCCTGTCTAACATCGGTAGCAGACAAAAAAATGTTACCCGCCACCCACATAACCCGCCTAATAAGCGGGGCGGGTTGCATTTGTCTTGCAACCCACCCCGCATAGCCCGCAACCCGCCTAATAAATATATTATTAATTTTTTATATCCCAAAATCATTTTAATGTTTCAATTTTACACGTAACCATTAATCCACCGTATTAATTCACTATTCAACACTAACCAAACGTCTAATTTTTCACTCACCACACATCCAATTTTCCAAAAAATACAATAAGTGATTACTATTTCTCAAGTTTTGATGTTCTTTTTTTCTTAGAAAAAATAAAAAAAATAAAAAACCCTGCCAAACCCGCTCCACCCTGCCTTGTCCAACCTTAGGCGGGGCGAGTAGCGTTTTTTTATTTTTGACCCACCCCGCCCCGCATACCCGCTTAACTTAGGCGGGACGGGAAGCGGTGGGTCAAAAACATGTCCCGCCCCGCTTGCACCCCAAAGTTCGTTTTGGATGCTGTGGGGTGTTTGAGTTGTCTATTTTTGTGCTTTTATTGAAAAAACCTCATCATTCATGAACTTCGTAGAACATTTTCACTAAAATCTTTATCGAGGCTAATGTTTCACGGACGTTATGTTTCCCACACATTTTAGAGGCTCGAAATGTTAATAGTTTTTGGGTCTTTGGCAGTTCGGCTACTATGGTCATGTCGTATATGTCAAATCTTCCCAACTCATTGTTTTAACCTCGTAACTACATAATATTTTTAAGAGACGTAAACATATATTTAATTTCCTCTCATGAAGCCAATAATTTGAGTATCACATTCGCTATGCTTCAAACACTTTTTAAAATGATCTTTTTTTCTTAGTTGGTTATTAGTAAGTCCAATTTCGGTACGGTGGTGATGACATCACTATTATAAAAATAGGTTACAACGATGGATAAATATTCTTCGCTAAAAGATATGTCGGTGAATGATCTGGCTACACCGACAAATAGCACCATCAATCGGTGAATGTTCATATCGAAGAATATTGTACAATACACCAAAGGATGCATTTCATGGGTCAAAATATTCATTTCATCGACGCTTTGCCGTCAAATTACATTTATCACTGACGAATATATTCATTTCATTGTCGTTGAACGATTTGGGATCCACCACTACATGACAATATGATTTTTTCGCAAACACAATAATGACGAATTATTTTAGAATACACTGACAAAGATGTTTGGTCGGTGTAAAAGGAAACTTTTTTTTAGATATTTACAGATGGATAGTGTCCGCCGAAGAATATGTCAAACGTGATTCTATTAAATGTAGATCACCGACATATAGTTTGAACTTGGTCGACGAATATATTCATCTATGTATGTCACCGATGGATTTCAACATTTATTCACGACCGGTTAAGTGTTGTCGATGTATCATTTATAACCTAGTCTTATTGGGCATTCCCCCTCACTTTCCCCAAATTACCCAGACCCTCGCCACCACTGCCATCTCACCACCGATTCCTGTGCCGTTGTTCCGAAGCTACCTTCATCCCCGCACTAGGGCTTTGCTTGATCTCGTCGCCGCCCCTGCCCTATCGTTCTCGCGTGCCTCTATCTTGAAGCGACCACCATCACCGCGCTACCACCATCCTAGACTCAGTAGCCTCCCTCTTCATCTCCGACCACCGCTACCTCCATTTCCCTCTCCCAACCCCATCTGCCACTACCGTCACCACCACCCCTGCCCCACCTCCCACCATCGCCTCATAATGCATTGTTGTTTATGGTTAAGACCTTCTTGATATAAATGATGACATTGTTTTCATTCATTCTCTCATCTCACAATCAAATTAAGCATCTTTTTGTTTATTTTTCAGACTGTACCAGACTACTATTTTGTTCATTAAATAATACAATGCCATATATAACAAGAAGGAAAAATACAAAAAAATAGTGAACATAAGCTAATGTGACCAAGTGTGCAACATAGAAGTTACACAATATGGTCAGAAACCATTTAACCAAAGGCATTTCATCGTGCGTGAAAAGGTTGGAAGAAAAGCACAAAAGGCACCTTTTTTGTCAAATGCATGCCGAAAGGCTAGAAGAAGACTATTTGAATGCCTGAAGAACATAAAAAAGAAAACTTGATAAATTAATGTCTCAACAACCAAGCTTTTATCAGAAGATAAACATCTTCACTAGAGGCCGCTCGCTAACACAACCTTCATTCTTGAGCACTACAATATATGTATAACTAACAAAAGATACTATAATTGGGATGCAAAGTAGGAGGCACAAAGCAGGAACGAAGGCAACAGGGAGATTAAGTATTCTCTTGTTTTAAAAAAGCTACCCAATTTCATGTTTGAACAAACCAAAGCTTTCTCAAAACAAACACAAGGCCAGCAACAACGACACCAATATATTATCTGCATCCCCATTAAGAAAAGTAATATTTAAGTTCAAAGCCGAACATCTAAAGCCACTTATATAATTAGAGGATTGAAAATTGAAAAACAAAATCTGAAGTATGGTAGCCATAGCTCCATCATAATAAGTAAAGCATCCACTCGAATTAAATTATTAAACACATTCTATAACATGGAAAAAAGGTCCACCATTAACCATTTCTACCAGAGTCATGCTCGGAACAACCTATGCATAACCTGAAGCAAGTCAATGAAAACTTCCAGCACCAGTGACCAAAGAGCTGGAGAGATCGGTAGAAAAAGTACAAGCTGGTATCGGATGATCATCTTCAAAAATGGTTGTTTCTTAAGGATCAGCCAATTCCACAGAATCATTCCTCTGATATGCCATGCAAAGTAAGAGGGTAGCAATGTAAAATTTTCTGTTGACCAGGCTTACTGATTGTATCGTGTTTGGAGCTAATATGGTCGGAACTTCCTGGCTGCTCTTAACTGCTGAATGCGCTTCTTATCCTGCTCAAATCTGCTTTGCAACATCATAAACTCTGCAAGAAGGGAAAAAATGAAAAAAAAATATTATCTGATGCAAGGCAAAAAGCAATGTAATACAAGGATATTGATCAATACTTACGATAAAAAAATTAAGTAGAAAAAAGATATCCTTGTCATTGGATTTGAGGATGGTACTTAGTATATGATAGTTGCAACTAAACCATGCAAAATAAAATCCTACAAACAACTAACATATATGATATATAACTATTTGAATGCCACCGATTTCTCCTTAAACAAGAAACAACTTTATGCAGAAAAAAATTAAATGGGCAAAGCAGTGAGTATCACTAACCATTTCTATGCGCTTCTCGTTTATGAAACCTATAGAAGTCAAGTGGAATTTCCTTCTTTTTCTTTGCAGTCATATTCTCCACCGCAGCCAAGGAAACAGAGCCCACAGTGATTCCACTTTCTGAATCTGTCGTTTTCTTACGGCCTTTCTGGTGCGTGACAACTGTCCATCCTCCTTCTGCAGCCTGTGCCTCTCTTTCTTTCTTTGCCTAGACAATAGAAATGATAAAAGTTAAAACAAGGTAAAACATGTAGAATGTCGGCAACCCCCCAAAAGTGCACAAGTTATAAGGTAAACCGAATTTGTCTCGTAAGTAAAACATGGAAGCATAGGCTAACATCACTGTTAACAAATCAAATACACATCATTCAATGTTTGCATTGTTATTATGTTATTTTCTGTTCAGCTGTCATTTTTTAAGCCTCGACATTAATTATCATGATAGGCAAGTTCACTGTTCAGATTTTAATTATCATGATTTGCGGGTATTGTAAAATAAGGATCAATATACGAACCTTTTCCTCTTCTACCTCGTGATTTATTATAAAATCATCAATTCTTTGTTGCAATATCTTCAACCCTGGTCTGCTTTTGTGGTAGACGTTGAGCCACTCTACAAACATCCCAGTATAATCGAAGTTAGCTAAAACTATCCAACACAAAATAGTAAATACCATCTAATATCTTCAATCTGAACAGATTCTGAAGTAAGTTCAAAAGCAGGAGTCCGAGACCAGCTTGATTTACACAATTTTAGAGCATTATCCATTACTAAGACGGTAGCCTGGTAGGGGCAAAAGATACAACACAACAGAAACAGTGCAAAAATGCTATTCCAAATCAATCCTCTTGCTGTCAATAAGTTCTTGGAGCACGAAAGAAATCACCCTCACAACTTACAACAATGGCCAAGCACATGCTACAAAAGTAAAGCAATGTATAATCTACCCTAACACACCATACAGCAAAAGAGGTTAACCCCTAAATCACAATATATGACTTATATTTCTTATATCAACTCGAGATAAAAAGGATGTTATTAACCTAACAACAAACATTGAGCTCATGTATTATGACCATCTAATTGAAGCAGAAACATGCTGTACCGATAGATTATAGAAGCAAAAACATGCTCTACTGATAGAGTACAGAAAACAATATGGCAAACAATACGTGGTTATGTAGATGTGACGTGAACTTCGAACTCCATGTACAATGTAGAAGATTTCGGTATTTACATAACAAACTTCAAAATCGCCAGCATAACCATCCAAATGAACTCTGGAGCTTGAATTGGTGGACGTGAGTAATTAAAATGAAGTGATGAAATTTTCATATTACAAACAGCTTGATGTCTTGATTAGTTGAAGAAAAAAGAGACATCATTAGGAGACCAAACAAATACCAAAATCAACCAGCCAGTGGATTACATGGTTTATACTTATATACTTATGACTTTGCTTGCCTTTTTAGTTAGGTGACCAATGAGTTTATTTGTACAAAAAATAAATTGGCTAAATGGTCTAATAAGCCTGGGATTTGACTAAACTCAGTTTAAGCAGTTGATCCGGTGGGCCAAATTCCGTCTAAAAATAACAAAATCACTTCATGGATCGACAAATAAGAAGAAAGAATCACATGGTCCTTACTTTTCATCCCATTAGAGCAATCATCATCGACTCTAGAGATTCGGGCGACCTCTTCGACAACTTCAATCTTGCAAGTTTTCAAATTCTTCTTCTTCTTACCCAACCCAGACGACTTCTTTTTCACTTTCAAAGAATTTCCAACTACGCAATTCCCAATTTCCTGATCCTCCACGCCATCCACTTCAACCTTCACTTTGATTTTCTTCGATTTCTTAATCCCCTTCGAAAGCTTTTTCATCGTTTCTTACCTGAAAATGTTAGGCTAACACATTTATAACGTACAATTTAAACCGAACTTGTAAAAAGTCTTTGGGCAACACAACATCAACTAAGCAAGCTAAAACGTATTTGGCTTAGCACGACGAAGGGAAGAAGAAGTTTACGTTTGCAGGCTACCACCGGAGATGAAGGATGACTGCTGAGGTGAAATCAATGACGGCTGGAGGGGGGTTTTGGGTTTGGGTTTGGGTTTGGGTTAGGGTTTGGGCGAGAGGTCGAAGAAGGAAGGTTGGGGCAACTCTGCTTTAGGTTACTTTAAGAAAGGATTTTTTTAAATAACGTTTACAAAAATGACACCATAAAAGAGCTAGAAACTAGAATAGGCAAATACTACATTTTTTTTATAAATACGCATTGTTTTTCCATGAAAAATTTAAAATGCTGGCGATTATTTGTGAGACGAAGGATCCGTTACTCTTAAGTTATAGTTGACGTCAATTTATTTTGTTAATAATTTCAAATTTAAACTTTAGATAAAAAAAATTCACTTCATAAATTTTTATTTATATACGTCAAAAATAAAAAAATTGTGTCATTTAACGTAAGATCAAAAAATCGGATTTTGTAGAGATATTGTAGCTCTACAAATATTTAACAACACACGTATATGAAATATAAAATATTTCCTTCATATATTGAATTGACCTAACAAATGAAACATTATGGAATTTGTATTTGCGTTATTAAAGTTTCATTGTGTCTTTGAATCCTAAGATATGAGACTTATATCTTTTCACATACATGATTTGATTATTATAAAAAACTATCATTGCCTATAGTAATAAATGTATTAGTCAGTTTATACATAATGTGTGGAGGAAAATGTGATATGTCAAAAGATTGTCAGTGCGTATAGTGATGATATTGCTAGGTCCTTTGATAACGTAAAATTATAATGTGCACAATGTGACTTGTGTATAGTTACCTATTTATAATTAACTTGAGAGATCTAGAAATGAATATATAATACAAAAATGACACATTTTTACTTTGTATAATATTCTCAATATCATGAGATAAGGGATAGATACAAGTGATATTCATTATATCATTAAATGAATTGTGTGTTAGTTCTAGTGAGCAAAACATCTTTATTATTTGGGTAACTATACTGTGTAGCTAGATACCGCTTATAGTTTATGATATACATTGTTTTATATTATTACCAACATAACTTAGATCCTCCTATAAGTCACACCACAAAATTAGAAAACAAGGAATTTGATTTTACATTTTATATGATGTATTGAAATACATATGGTAAAATATTAAAATCAATGTGTCGTCGTGATTACGACATGGTTAGAATAATCAACAAATTTATATGAGATGTAAATATATTATGGGGTATAATGTTTAACATTATATATGATAATATGTTGCATAATATAATGTGATCCGCAACATTATAAAATATAAATTTGCAAAAACCCCAAAGATCACTCAAGAAGTCATTGATTTGATTATTGTCAAAAATTATCAATGAGTATAGTGATAAATGTGATAGTTGGTTGAACATGACTTGTGCTGGAAAAGATATCTAGTCAAACGATTATCATTGACTATCTTAATTGAGTGATGATATTAATGGCCCTTGATAGAGCAAAATTATAATGTGCACAATGTAACTTGAGTTAAGTTACATAGTTATAATTAGCTTAAAGAGATCAAGAAATAAATATGATACAAATGTGACACATTTATACTTTGTATATATTCTTAATATCATGAGGCAAGGGACAGACACAAGTGGTGCACTAACATAACTAAATGGATCGTGTTTAGTTCGAGTGGAACAAGACATCTATGCTAGTTGGGTAACTATAATGTGTAGCTAGATACCGCTTATAGTTTGAGATATGAAGTGGTTAATATCGCTGTCAATTTAGCTTTGATCCTCCTTTAGGTCACACCACAAAATTGAGAAATAAGAAGCTTGATTTTGAGTTCATATGATGTGTCGGGTTTCATGTGAAAAATGACACATGCGGTGAATCAATAAAATCAATATGTCATGAGAATTGACATAATTAGAATCATGAATAAATTTATATGATGCGTATATATTATAGGGTGTAATAATTTAATATTACATAGGATAATATATTACATAAGATATGAATTTGCTAAAAACCCCAAAAGATCAAATTTTGTTGGATATAAATAAAAAAAAATTGACAAAGGCAAAATCAGGGTCAAAACGGTCCACCGTTTTGGGTTCGGTCGACCGAGGTTTCTTAGGAACGGTCAACCGGACGAAGATCGGATAACACGATTGTTGACCGAAATTGTCTGGAGTGTCTGAACAATTGGGTTCAGTCAACCGAGCGTAAATGGTCAACCGAAAGGAAATATCAAAGAGTTTTCTTTGGGATATTTCGGTAGACCGAAAGTGACACGGTCGTCCGATAAGATTTACCAGGAGAAATTTTGGTGAGTCAACGGTCGACCGGAGCGAGACGTGGATCGTCTGAACTTTTCCAGGGAATTTTGCTCATGAAGATTTGGTTGACCGTCTAGCTCACGGTCATCCAAACTTGCGTAAAATCGAATTGTTCGGTCGACCGAGTGAAAATCTCGGTGAACCGAACAACACGATTTTTGCGTGAATTATTAAGAGAATAATTAGATCATGAGTTGGATTAATTCCAGATTTCATCAAACGTTTTTTAGGATGCTTATGTTGCAAATTGAGATTAATTTTAGGAGAGAAAAAACAAGAGATCATGACTACAAAATAGTTCTTGATGTGGGTGATTTGGGAGGCTATAAATAAGTCCTCTCACTCTACTTGTTTCATAAGAATTAATGCAAAATTCTCTCTCCTTTAATCACCATGAAAATTCTCTTAATAGTTTTAAGTTTTGGAGAATAAAATTGCAGGAGCTTTTAGAGGTGTTATTAGCTAGATTCTAAGCTTAATTAGAGATTGATTGGCTAGCTCCTTTCTCTCTAATCTTGTTTAGAGTTTGGTGAACACTTGGAGGCGAATCGGCGGGCGATTCGACGAGCAACGGAACACCGGATCTTCTGAAATGTTTTAGAGAACCTTTGGGTATGATCCTCTCTCTTTTGTTTATTTTAATATGTGTAGGAATGCATGATATTAGAATAAACATATACATGTACATAAAATCAATGAAACTATGAAATCGATCGTGTATGCTTGTATTAATGTTTGTAAAATATACACATACATAGGGACACAAAATCCTACAGTTGATACAAAATTTCATAAAGGCAAAAATTGGTCAAACCGGTTGACCGTTTGGCAAATGTTGTTCGACCGAAATCAAGGTTTTTTCCTGATTGAGAAGCGGTCGACTGTTTGGCTCGACCAAAAACCAGGAACTTTTTCATGTGACGAATCGGTCGACTGGTTGGACGTGTTGTCCGACCAAAATTGTCAAATTTTTTAACCGGTCGGTCGAACGATTCATTATGTTGTCGACCGTTTGCGCACAATTTTGCCTGAATTAATAAGAGATTTTCTGATCATGGATTGAATTTGTTCCAATTTTGTTAGAGACGGTTATGAGTTGATTACGTGTTGAAATATGATTAGTTTAGAGGAACTATTAACATGGGATCATGTGCAAGTGGGTTGCACATGATGTGATATGGGGGAAGCCCTATAAATAGGTCCCTCCTCTCTTCCTTGTTTACATGATTGTAAAAAGTTCTCGTCTTCGTATTTCTCCATCTAATCCCTCCAACAATTCCCTTGTTAGTTGTGTGTTTTTGAGAGATCAAATTCTCTGGAGCATTGAACTCTCCATATTTCTCCATCTAATCCCTCCGAAAATTCCATTGTTAGTTGAGTGGTTGAGAGATCGAATTCTCTGGAGCATTGAAGGGGTTATTAGCTAGATTCTAGCCTCCAATTAGAGATTGATTGGCTAGCTCTGATATCTCTAATCTGTTTAGAGTTTGGTGAACACTTAGATGAATTCTAAGGTTATCCGACGTGCAACTCATCCCGCTATTGGTAAAAGGGATTCGATAATCCTTTAGGTATGATTCAATCTACGTATTTCAATATTAAATAGTTTAATATATATATTGAAATAAAATTAGGAATTTTGTACATAAAATTGTTGAAAAATATATAAGGCCAATCCTAATTGCTTGTAAAATTTTAAAAATATACACAAGTATTGGGCATGAAATCGTATAGTGGAGTCAGAGTTTTTTGTTCATATTTTCAATGATTAGGCTATTTGATATATTAAGTTTACCATCTCATGATTGTATAATTCGAGTTTTGTCCTTTTTCGAGTCTTTTTATTTTATTTTTGATGGATGCATCAAATTGTAAACATGGATTTTTATATTTCTTATTTTCCTATATTAGTTTGTAATGTTAGAAAATATATTAACCATTAAGATCAAAGTATTAATTTTGATCTTTAAGGTGAAACAAAGAAAATCGGGAAAATAAGACTGTTTTGTCGATTTTAATTTTAATTTTAATTTTTCTTTTGAGAGTTTTTAATGTTTTAAAACATGTCATATGATTATTAAAATCATGTTTTAGACTTATGTCTAATTTTGTGAAAATTTGCATTTATTTTAAATGATTATTTTACTTGGAATCAACAAAACCAAAAAGAACAAATGAGTTTATTTTCCATGAAGTGTTCTTGAGAATTTAGATAAACTTCGGTTTAAATATTTTAATATTTTTAACTATGGATGCTTGAATCATTTTAAAGGATTTCAAATCATTTTGAATTATTGAATTATTGAATTGAGAGATCAATGATCAACTGAATAATGTACATATTGTTGTATTTGTTCGATTTTGGAGGAATAAGTGAGTTTATATGTCCAATTGAAGCCACATGTGAATGAATAATATATGTATATCATTGTTATTATTATTATTATTATTATTATTATAAATCACAAGTACTTATGTATTTGTAAAAGTCATTTATTTTATATGCATGCATATGAGAGAACTTTACATAGGACTTGCACTAGACAATTTTGTTTCAAATTGAGAGATGCATGTTTATATTTTGTAATATTTACATCCATGGTGCAAGAAGAAGGCACGAAGGTCGAGGACGCGGGAACATATAAACTCACACCAATGTGTGGATGAATTTATTTTATGTTTGTGTGCTTAACATGTATGTGATTGAATGGTTAGGATAAGTATAAATGTATGCTTGCATGACCATCTAAATTCTAAATCCCATATAAAAATATTTAATTGTCCAAACTAAAAATTTAGAAGTTCTCCCTTTCTTATTTCATCCACTAGAAGTCATTGATCGAGGGACATTCTGCTCTCCTTTAGCGGGAGATAATTTCCTCATCTTTGGAAATAGTGGTAGATATAAGGATATTCATTGTTGTGCCATCAATAAGTACATGAAGTGAGTTTCACTCTTAGTGGACACTAAGTGTATTTGTTTATGAATACAATGGACAATCGTATTTCATATCAAATGAAATAAGTTTTCTTAACAAAACTAGGAGCCCTCTCTCGGTTTTCAGAAAAATAGTTTTTTTAAACTAGGGGTGTGTCCTTTTTAATTTATAAGTGTGTTTTTTTAAGTTAGTTGGTTGTCCTTTTTAATTTATAAGTGTGTCCTTTTTAAGTTAATTGGTTATCCTTTTTAGTGTATTAGTTTGTGCTTTTTATAGTTTTACCTTTTTAATAAATGGGTTTGTCCTTTTAATAGTGTTGCATACACATGTGTGACTTTGTGAGAAGTTCACATTGGGGGAGCCCAAAATGGGTGCCTACCCGAGGATGAACAGGTGGTCTGCAATGTTTGGCAGACGAATAAGTCTAAAGAAATGGGAGGAACACGACATCACCCTCCCTAAAAGTTACACCGGAGAAATCGGATTGCCTACCTGCCACAAATTCCCGATCCAACCAATGCACAAAAATTGATTGTGCTTCAACAAGCACCGAACCCAGGGTGCAATTGAGAGACTGCAACATCCCCAAGGACATGTTGCTTCAAAAGTTGGAAGTCATTGGGCTGACGACGAAAGGGCTGCAAGCCAAAGTTGCCCTGAAGGAAGCAACTGAAGACGTTAAGAGGCTCAAGGAAGAACTAAGGAAGTCTCGGGAGGAGATTGAGATGTTGAGGGAAGAGAATGTATCTCTTCATAGAGAGAGTCCAACTCAATAGTGTAGGAATGTAATGGGGCTTAGTTCTAATCACTTCTAAGCTAATTACCTACTTGTTTAAGCAAACAATGAATGCACAACGGAATTAAAAACAAACAAGCAAGTAAAGAAGAAATAAAGCAAACCACAATGGAGGCGGGGTATTTTAAAGAGGTTTGGCACCCCACCTGGGTCCTAGTCCTCTCTTGCAAGCTCCGTTCGGATCACCGATTTCCGCTCACGACTTCACTAACCACTCCCCGTTCCGGGCTGAGAGAGAATGTCTTTACAACACAAGCACCGCGGACATGATCGCTTGCTTGACTTTATTCCTCTCACAATCTGAGAGGGAACACTTCGAGCTTTCACCGAAAATCCTTGCTTTCTTTGACAAAGGAATGAGTGGGACAACAATCTCTAAACTTGAGTACACTTGAGTAAGATATGGAATTGATTACTAAGTGTGGAAGGTTCGAGCTTTTGAGTGTGTGGAGCTTTCTCTCTAAGGTAGTGGACAATATAGAGTGGGGGAGTTGTGTGAAATGGTGTTGGACAACTCTATTTATAAACTCCGAAGGTGTTATAGCCGTTGGGTTAATTGGGTGAATGTTTGTGTAAGATACACAAAATAGACACCTGCAGGATGCAATTCTGAATAAGTTCGGTCGTCTGAATCGGGCAACACAGTCGACCGTTGGGCAATTTTGAACAAGATTCAGTCGACCGAAAAAGGAACGGTCGACCGGATCAGGTTATAACTTAGGTACACTTAAGTTAGCGGTCGAACACCGAATTGATAACTCGGTCAATCGAAAGGTTTTGTTCGGTTGATCGAATGTGGGCAGACAGCTCAGGTTTAGTTTTAGTATTTTTCGGTCAAAGTTTGGGTGATCTATTGAAGTCCAAATGATGTGAAATTGTGTGTGACTTCTATAGGTAACCTAGTGTGTGTTTGAGTTGATTTTAGCTCAAGTATGCTCAATTACACAGAGTTCCTAAGACTCAAAAGAAATGCAATTTTCATGTCTTCAAATGAGTTTTATTACATGTCTTGACTTGAGTCATTTCTTCCTTGAATCTTGATCACCTGTAGAGGTCAGCACAAAGCAATATATATGATATGTAATATATGTGCTACTCTACATTGATTACAATTAAGATTAGGTTGATTAAATCATCAAAACATAGATTAAGGCCAAAAAAGGCAACAATCTCTCACTTTTTGATGATGACAACCTATATCTTAATACTTGAAAATTTTAGTTGTAAACTATGCATATAAATGCTCCCCCTATGGATGTGCAAAGTTTTTATTCAATTAACATGAAATTTTCAAGTTAACCCATTTAATTATCTCTCCCCCTTTGACATCCATCAAAAAAAAGATTAACATTGAATTTGAATGTCTTGTAATGAAGTAGCTCCCCCTAAATTTTGCACTTCATTACTCTAAAGAAATGATATTCAATAAGCTCCCCTATCAATGTGAATATGATTTTTCAATTAAGTTCAAAACTAATTCTCCCTTTTTAACATCAAGCAAAATGTATCAATTAGGCAAGTGATGTATTAATTCCCTCCTTTGACATCCATTTACAAACTCGACACTTAAGCAATGAATGTTATTCAAATTTCAAGATATGCAATGAATGAATATTTGACATGTCAATTAAGCATATTGAAACCTAGACTAGAACCAATTTAATCAAATATTTAAAGGATAGAAAATTTATACCCTACTTTGAAGCTTGAATTGCTTCCAATCTCCATTCGGTGATGCAACCGGCTTTGAATTCGACTCTCAAGCTTGCCTGGTCACCACCGATCTCCATCTTCAAGCACCTACATGTGTAGATTTAGGTACCCAAACAACTTTGGGTCCTTGAATGTTAGCTTTGAGAACCCAAACCATTTTGGTTTTGGGAGCCCACACACTTGAAGACCTATGATTAACAAACCAATGCTTGCCATTTAGTGTAGTATGAGATACATGGTTTTTCAATTTGGTATTGTATCCTAAACTATGTTTATGTAGGGATTGTCTTTGACTACCTAAAAGCATGTCAAGCATCTTGGTTCCATTTGTGAACCTTTTTAGATCTTTTCTAAGTTGAGCATTTGATGCCTTAAGATCTAGTTGTTCAACATCAATGGGTGTTGTCTTTTGACTAACAAGTTTTAATGCATTTTCCTCATGTCTAGTAATCACCTCATTCTTTTCATGCATGATTGATTCAATTTGGCTTTGGAGATCATTGATTATCTTTCTAGCATTCTTATTTTTGTCACAAATGATCTCATATTGTTTAACCAAGTCAAGAAATGCATTTTGAAGTTCATTATGAGAATATGTTTCTTCTTTGGAACATGAACTATCACTAGCATATGACTTAGATGAGCAAGAATGTTATCTAGTAGAGTAAGAGTTAGAGGATACCTCACTTCCTTCATCTTGAATTTCCATGCAGTACATGTGTGCATATTCCTTTGTTGATGAAGGTGCGGTTGATTGGGATGAGGATGATGATGATGAATCATCCCAAGTAGCCTTGTGAGCTTCCAACCTCTTCTCTTTTCTCTTACTCTTCTCATTTTCTCTCAATCTCTCACTTCTCTCATTTTTCCTCTCCATCCCTTTGCTCTCATTTTCACTATCCTCCTTCTCCTTCTTTTCTCTCATTTCACTTCTTCTACCTCTTCTTTCATTCTTTTCTCCCTTATCCTTCTTGAGGTAGTTGAAGAAGTCTTTGACTAGACTTCAATGTCCTCATCTTCTACACTCTCGTTGAGGTATTTGAAGAAGTCTTTGACTAGCCTTGGTTCCTCGAGATTTGCATGTAATGCCAAGAAGGGTTTGTTCTTGGAGGCTTCCTTCTCCTTTCGATGGTTAATATGAAGCTCATAAGCCATCAAATTTCCAATTAGCTCCTACATCTTGTGTTGGGAAAGATCGTGAGCTTCTTCAATAGCAACCACCTTATCTTCCCAATCATTGCTTAATGACCGGAGGAATTTCTTTGTCATTTCTCCTTCATTGATTTTTCTTCCAAGAACCAAAAGAGAGTTAGTAATATCGGTGAAGCGAGTGTTCATTTCGCTTATGTTTTCACCAATTTGCATAGAAAATATTTCATATTTATGCATGAGGAGACTAATCCGAGTTTCCTTAGTTTTTCTATCACCCTCATGATGCATTTGTAATCTATGTCATATCTCATGTGCACTTTCACAACCCCTAATCCTATTATATTCTCCCTCATTGAGGCCACAATGAAGAATGTTCATAATTTTAGAATTCATCTCAATTTCTTTCATTTTGGCCATAGACAAGATAGCTAATTCATCTTCATTTGGGGATATGTAGGGATTTTGAAGGAACATCCAATACTAAAGGTCATTTGAAATTAGGAAAATTTTCATCATATTCTTCCAATAATCATAACTAAACCCATTAAGCAAATGAGGCTTAGTTGTACACAATCATTCTATATGATTAGATGATGTAGAAGTCATGCCAAAAATACGATTAAGTATGCTATTTAGCTCACAAGGCTCTGATACCAAATGTAGGATTGTGAATGCGACTTAGTTCTAATCGATTTTAAGTTGATTACCTACTTGTTTAAGCAATCAATGAATGCACAATGGAATTTAAAACTAACAAGCAAGCAAAGAGAGAATAATGCAAACCACAATCGAAGATGGAGATTTTATAGAGGTTCGACACCCACACCTGGGTCCTAGTCCTCTCTTGTAAGCTCCGCTCGAATCACCGAGCTCCGCCGATGTCTTCACAAATCACTCCCATTTTCCGGGCCGGGAGAGAACACCTTTACACCACAAGCTTCGCGAACACCCTCGTTAGCTTGACTTTCTTCCTCTCACAATCTGAGAAGGACACTTCAGTCTTTCTCTGAAGTCCTTGCTTCTTTACAATAGTGTGTTGAAGCTCATAAGCCATGAAATTTCCAATTAGCTCCTACATCTTGAGTTGGGAAAGATCGTGAGCTTCTTCAATTGCGACCACCTTATCTTCCCAATCGTTGCTTAGTGACCGGAGCAATTTTCTTGTCATCTCTCCTTCATTTAAGAACCAAAAGAGAGTTAGTAATATCGGTGAAGCGAGTGTTCATGTCGCCTATGTTCTCACCAATTTGCATAGAAAATATCTCATATTTATGCATGAGGAGACTAATGCGAGTTTCCTTAGTTTTGCTATCACCCTCATGATGCATTTGCAATCTATGCCAAATTTCAAAAGCACTCTCACAACCCCTAATTCTATTGTATTCACCCCATTAAGACCACAATAAAGAATATTCATGATTTTTGAGTTCATCTCAATTTCATTCATTTTGGCCCTAGAAAGTGAATCTAATTCATCTTCATTTGGGGGTGTGTAGGGATGTTGAAGAAACATCCAATATTTGAGGTCATTAGATATTAAGAAAATCTTCATCCTATTCTTCCAATAATCATGATTTGACACATTTAGCAAAGAAGGTCTAGTGGTGCACAATCCCTCTATATGTTTAGATGTGGATGTCATGCTAAAATTACGGTTAAGTAATGAAATTTAGCTCACAAATCTCTGATACCAAATGTAGGAACGTAATGAGGTTTAGTTCTAATCACTTTTAAGCTAATTACATACTTGTTTAAGCAAACAATGAATGCACAGGGGAATTGAAAACAAACAAGCAAGTAAAGAAGAAATAAGGCAAACCACAATGGAGACGGGGGATTTTAAAGAGGTTCAGCACCATACCCGGGTCCTAGTCCTCTCTTGCAAGCTCCGCTTACGACTTCACTAACCACTCCCCGTTCTGGGTTGGGAGAGAATGTCTTTACAACACAAGCACCGCGAACACCCTCGCTTGCTTGACTTTCTTCCTCTCACAATCCAAGAGGGAACACTTCAGGTTTTCACCGAAATCCTTGCTTTCTTTGACAAAGGAATGAGTGGGACAACAATCTCTAAACTTGAGTACACTTGAGTAAGATATGGAATTGATTACTAAGTGTGGAATGTTCGAGCTTTTGAATGTGTGGAGCTTTCTCTCTAAGGTAGTGGACAATATAGAGTGGGAGAGTTGTGTGAAATGGTGTTGGACAACTCTATTTATAAACTCCTAAGGTGTTATAGCCGTTGGGGTTAATTGGGTGAATGTTTGTGTAAGATACACAAAATAGACACCTGCAGGATGCAATTCTAAATAAGTTCGGTCGACCGAATCAGGCAATACGGTCGATCGTTGGGCAATTTCGAACAAGATTCAGTCGACCGAAAAAGGAACGGTCGACCGGATCAGGCTATAACTTAGGTACACTTAAGTTAGCGGTCGAACACCGAATATTGTTCGGTCGACTGAAAACTAACAGGCTCTACGGGGTTGATAAAAATGACCAAGTTCAGTCGACCAAAAACGTCAAGGCAGTTGCACAATTTTGAGACAATTAAGTTCGTTCGACCGAACAAGTCCACGGTCGACCGATATGCAATTATGTATTTTGGGGTATTTGTGAATAATTTGAATACAACCGTTGGTATAATACAACAAGTCTAACGGTCGGAAAAATATGTTGATTTGGTCAACCGAAAAGGTCTTCACGGTAGACCGAATGTGGGTAGTTGAGAACACTACGCGATAATTGATCACTCGGTCGACTGAAAGGTTTTGTTTGGTCGACCGAATGTGGGCAGACAGTTCTGGTTTAGTTTTAGTGTTTTTGCTCTATGTTTGAGTGATCTATTGAAGTCCAAAGGATGTGAAATTTTGTGTGTGACTTCTATAGGGAACCTAATGTGTATTTGAGTTGATTTTAGCTCAAGTATGCTCAATTACACAAAGTTCCTAAGACTCAAAAGAAATGCAAATTACACGTCTTTAAATGAGCTTCATTACATGTCTTGACTTGAGTCCTTTCTTCCTTGAGCCTTGATCACCTGTAGAGGTTAACACAAAGCAATATGCATGCTATGCAATATGTGTGCTACTCTACATTAGTTATAATTAAGATTAGGTTGATTAAATCATAAAAACATAGATTAAGGCCAAAAAGGCAACAAATAGAACTATGGGGAGGAAGAAAAGGAGAGAGTGTTGGCCTTTTGGCCTTAATCTATATTAATTTTGATGATTAATCAAACAAATCTTAATCAATCAACCTAATCAATCAAAGTGAGCAAACACGATTACATGCATTGCATACATACTCGTATACTTGCAATCATCTCAATAGGTTGATCATGATAATCAAGAAAAAGAGCATTTAGACAAAGACATCAAGACTTGTAATCAAAGCTTTTGACCAAGACATGTAATTTTGTATTTATTAAGTCCATAAGGTTTAATGTAAACTTGAGCACTAGGATTCTGTCCTGTTAAGATTCGATAAATCAGACCCTTCACAGTCAACCGAATCCTTTCCTGTTCGGTCCACCGAACACCTATCAGACAACTGAATCCTTCCCGTCAGTAAACCATAGGATGCTCTCTGGAATTGCCTTGACGGACGACCGAAACACCTTCGATCGACCGAATAGTGTTGGACCATTTTTGGACTTTGCTCCAACGGTTGGATTTGAATCAAGCCCTTAGAGCCAATTGAATTTTACTAATTTGGACAACCGAATGCCGGTCGGTCAACCAAATTCATCATGGCTTTAGGAGACTAACAACTATTTATAGGTGACACTTGACCGTTGTACCCAATGACTATTTGAGCATTAACTGTCAGCGCAAAACTCACACTAACTTCAGTCTACCGAAGTATACACGGTCAACCGAACTTGAGTAATCAAAGCCCAAATAATCTTACTGTCCACCTTAGAACGGTGAACCGAATGAAATTCGGTTAACCGAAATTAAATAGGGCTAAATTGAAAATAGTTATTGGAAGTTGGTGAACGGGGTGATCCAAAGTATATTCATCCAACCGAGTGCTTATGTATGACCAATCTATTTGTAGTGTCTCAAACTACCATTACATAAACGATCGACCAAACCTGGTGTAAATTCTGCCCGAGCTTTAAGCAAACCCTTGCTTCTCATTGGCCCATCTCTCACCAACTCCCCAATAGCTAGTAGAGCTTGAAGGCTTATAAATAAGATCCAATTTGTTGGTTTTAAGACTCTTGAACACTTCCTATCAGTCCTATACTCAAAGCCAAATCCTCTTCATCTTCAAGCTCTCATTTTTCTACACTCAAGCCTAACTTCACCACTTGCATATCCATTCCATATCAACATCCAAGTGTGCTCAAGTATAGTGTTAGATTATGATTTCATATTCATATCCAAGAATCATCAAAGAGTTATAAAGCTTCGAGGAAGCTCCCTCTCAGGTTGTGAGAGGAGACATGACTGCGAGGATTGTTCACGAGGCTCGGTGTTTTAAATGGCATTGATGTCGGCCCAGAACGGAGATCGGTTAGTTGAACCATAAGCGAGGGGCTTGGGGATCCAATGAAGCTTGCGAGGAGGACTAGGACCGGGGTGCGGTGCCGAACCAACTCCGGTGTCGACGATTTTGTTGTTTGCAATTGTCTTCTCCTTTAATCTCTCAATTATTATTTTAATTCCACATTTAGTTCTTGATTAGAGGGTCATCGATCCTAACAAAGAGGTAGAGAGAGGAGGAGGAGAAGATGTGGGAGGAAGAGAAGGAAAAAGAGAGGTAGAGAGAAGAGAGGAAGAGAGAGGAGGAGATGAGGGAGGAAGATAAGGAAAGAGAAGGGTAAAAGAAAGGGGAAGGGGAAGGATGAGCACAAGATGAGGGAGCAAAAAAGAAGGAAAGAGGAGGAAGAAAGAAAGAAGGAGGGGGAGAACAAGGAGAATAGGAAGAAGAAATTAAAAAGAAGAATTTAAGGTGGACTGACCAATGAGATATTTCAGGGATACGTGCCAACGTCAAATGCCGGGGAGCAACGATTGAGGTGGTTATGTGTTATACTTAATAAGGTGTCTCATGCAAAGGGTTTCTCCGACGAATGAGATGGACCCCAAGATACTTCACTCATTCACGGTTGAAATGGTGATGTATTTACTGAGGGACTCCAACGCTTGTGTTAACTTTTGAAGGATAAATCTACTCTTCCTTTTTGTTTTTTTTATTTATGTTTGATTTATACTCGTGAGGAGTGACCTTTATACATGTATAATTTACATAGTTTTCCCCCTTTTCATGTATAATTTACATACTATGCTTTTCCCCTACCATGTATACTTTTTTGTTTTTGGACGCAAGTAAATTCATCCATGTGTTTGGTTTTGAAATGGTTTCTTTTTTTAACTTTTTGGACACAAGTTAATTCATCCACTACATTAAAAAGGACAAACTCAAATATTAGAATGGACAAACTCGTTTATTGAAAAAGACAAGTCCATATTTTAAAAAGTACAAACCTATAGCTTAAGAAGGATAAACCCATATATTAAAAAAGACAAACTCATATCTTAAAAAAGACAAACCCATATGTTAAAAATGACAAAATCATAGGTTAAAAGGGCAAACTTAAAACGGACAAATTCATATTATAAAAGGCCAAACCCATATCTTAAAAAGGGAAACCCATATCTTAAAAAAGACAAACTCATAGCTTTAAAAGGACAGACCCATGAGTTAAAAATGACAACCCATATATTAAAAAGGACAAACACATAGCTTAAAAAGGACAAACCCATGGGTTAAAAAGAACAAACTCATAGCTTAAGAAGGACAAACCCATATATTAAAATAGACAAACCCATAGGTTAAAAATGGCAAACCAATATATTAAAATTGACAAATAATGCCTTGTCCCCTGCAAAGAACAAAAACTACGCTACAATCCGACTTTCGAACAACTTGACAAATAAGTTAATATATCACGACATTGATTACAAAGAACACCTATGATCACGTTACTTGTACGCCACATAACCTATGAAAATTTGAATAGTCGTTGCAACTTATTAACCATCTCCTGATGTCATTGGGTGAGCATGTCTTTGATGAAATACGACCACGTCTGACGATCTCCGATGAGCACAAATATTTTGCGTTTCGAGTAGTGCTTGAATTTTTGCAACACCCTAACAAATTCCTGGGTCCCAGGCTCCAACTCATAGTCGACCATGAGATTGATGCAGATCTCCACACTGAACTTGTTACTGCCTTCATCACCATCGTCCTTCCTGGAGTTCATGTCACATAGAGCATCCTTTATTTCACTAAAGTCATTGTGTATGGCATTTGTAGAAGGATTCTTGGCTTCTTCTTCCTCCCTTCCTTGTTTCTCTCCTTTGGTGGTGGAGGAGATTCGAAGGCTGGCATGACCTCAATCGGTGGTATGTCGTCAATTGTTGCTCGCACCGAAGATTGAACTTCAATTGCTGCTTCTGCTGGACAATGGATCTCTTCCCGTGGTCCTTCCAGTAGCTTCTGTTCCACAATTCGCCCATTTTGTGGACTGGAAACTGCACTAACGTGTGAGGACGTAGAGGCTCTGACAAGTAGACGATCCAGAATGCCAGGTTCACTAGGAATGAAACTGTGGAAACCAGTAGGGATTTTATCCTAAAAAATGTAGTCCAACTCCTCCTCGAACTTCAGCCCTTCATTTTTGAAAGCAATGACTCCTTTCTTTGCCTAAAATATGCAAATCAATCGAAGATATAAACATCAAAATAAGTACTCAACATTGGTTTGTTCATTGTTACCTTATTAGCTTTGATCCACCACTGGTCATCCACTTTGAAAGTGGCTCTGACGTTGTCACATCCTAATCCAGTTGTTGATCGTAACCACTTCAAACAACTGCATGTTGTATTTATAGGATCGTAAAGGTCTCTAATTCTAATCACTTTTAGGCTAAATACCAACTTGTTTAAGCAATCAAGAATATGCAGCGGAATTAAAAACTAAACAAGCAAGTAAAGAGGAAATAAACAAACCACAATGAGACGGGGATTTTTATAGAGGTTTGGCACCCCACCCGGGTCCTAGTCCTATCTTGCAAGCTCCACTCAGATCACCGAACTCCGCTCAGTACTTCACTAACGACTCCCCGTTCCGGGCTGAGAGAGAACACCTTTACAATCTTCAAAGTCGCAAACAACCCTCGCCAAGCTTGGCTCCTCCTCTCATAATCTGAGAGGGATGCTTTGGGCTTTCACCAAAACCTCTACTTGACTTTGATAGCAACACACTTGAGTGGGACAATCACTCTCTCAACTTGAGCACACTTGAGAAAGATAAGGAATTGATCTTAAGTGTGGAAAATGAAGCTTGGAGTGTTTGGAATGATCTCTCTAATGTAGGAGTCAAATATGTGTGGGACGGTTGTGTAAAATGGTATTGGGAACACCTATTTATAAGTTCCTAAGGTGTTATAGCCGTTGGGGTTGATTGGGTAGGAGTTTGTGTAAGAAACACAAAACAAAAACTTGCAGGATGCATTTCAGCATAAGTTCGGTCGACCGTATCGGGCAGAACGGTCGACCGTTGGTCAATTTTGGACTCGGTTCAGTCGATCGGTTAAGTAACGGTCGACCGCCAAAGGCTATGAATTAGGTACACTTAAGTTAATAATCGAACACCAAATAGGGTTCGGTTGACCGAAAACTTCCAGACACTACTGGGTTAGCGAAAATGATCATGTTCGGTCGACCGATCCAAAGTCTCCGGTCGACCAAAAACGTCCAGGCAATTGCGCATATTGGAGACACTAAAAGTTCGATCGACCGAACAGGTTCACGGTCGACCGACAGGCAAAATGTATTTTGGGGGTATTTGTGAATAATTCGAATACGACCGTTGGTATAATACAACAAGTCTAACGGTCGGAAAATTGTTGTTACGCGGTCGACCGAACGGATGGTGGGAAACACTAACTGGATAATTGATCACTCGGTCGACCGAGAGGTTTGGTTCGGTCGACTGAATGTGGGCAGACAGTCCTAGTTTTGGTTAAGTGTTTTCCTGTCTAAGTTTGGGTGATCTATTGAAGACCAAATTATATTAAATTTTGTGTATGACTTCTATAGGGAACCTAATGTGTGTTTGAGTTGATTTTATCTCACGTATTGATTGACATCATTTCATGCTTATATTTGTATCTTATATCCATTATCTTTCACCTAAACAATGCTACGTGACGAGTTTTATGTTAGAATTTCAGAAATAAATTGGTTTGAAGGGAAGAGGCATAAAGGGACCTAAAAGCATGAAAAAGGACTGAGTTGAGAGACTCAACGACTAAGAAGCAAGATCGAAGGACCTGAATGTAAGATCGAAGGACCAATGAGTAAACAAGAATTCTTCACACCATCATGAGGAGTATTTGGCAATTCTATTTGGGTCGGAGCTCCAGCAAGCGAAGTAGATGCATCAAAGACAAGCAAAACCATCCAGAAAAGCCCGGAAGAACATCCAGCGTGATCCAAACCATATAGACCGCCAATTGGCGGTCCAAGACCGCTAATTGGCGGTTTGTTTTGCTCCAGATCCGTTAAGCTTTCTGTGGGACGTGTATTAGTGTGTATTTAGTCTATTTCCGGTATTTGTTTAGTCTCATACTGGGGGATTGTCCCGGATTACCTTTTTCTATGGCTATAAATAAAACTCTTCACCTTCTATTGTATTCACCCATTGCTTGGTGGCATTCTCTCTACTTGGTGTAAGCCTTGGAGCAAAATCTCAAGGTGGAGAAGAATGTTGCTAGTGATGTGAGTCATTTAATAAAATAATTTTTCCATTATTTTGTTCTTATGTTATTTCTTTATGCATGCTTAGCTTAGTTTTATTTCTTTAATTGTAGGCTAAAGTAGTTAGAATGTTTCCTTTGTTCTTTAGTTTAATTGTTAGAATAATGTGTAGTGAGTAGATCCATCCCCTTTTGCGGGTGGAGATGATGTTCATACATGCATTAAAGAATGGATATGAATGCTTTATATTTTTATTGTGTTGATAAATGTGAATGTATGCTTGCTTGTTAGAGTAGAATACTACAGTTGATGGGTTTTGCCACACATCTTAGACACCTCCCATGTTTGTTTAGGTTCTGAAATAACCAACTTGTGTATATGAATGTTAATCAACTAGGTTAGTGAATGGATTGATAGGTTTTGCCATAACCTTTAGACACTTCTTATGCATGAAAACACTACTACATTTGTGCCTATAGAATGCATTCTTCACCATCTTTTACATGTGTGCACACACTCCATCCGTAGGGGTCTTTCTCTTCTTGATTCCAGCTTAGTTTTACATTCTTTTAGTTTTGATTCGAAGTAATCGTTAGTTGCTTTACTTTGCATTTTTCTTCTTAGTAGTTTAGTGTAGTGTAGATTAGCATAGACAATCTCTTCTCCCATTTTGTTGCCACTTGATTTCTGAAAAACTAGAGGCTACTCACCTCCCTGAGGATCAACCCGTACTTGCCACCACTTCAACGTGGCCGTGCACTTGCGGTATTTAAAACGATTAAACACGTATGCTCAACTACACATAGTTCCTAAGACTCAAAATAAATCAAGATTACAGGTCTTCAAATAAGCTTTATTACATGTATTGATTTGATTTCCTTTCTTCCTTGAGTCTTGATCACCTGTGGAGGTTAGCACAATACAATATATATGCTATGTAATATGTGTGGTACTCTACATTGATTACAATTAAGATTAAGTTGATTAAATCATCAAAATATAGATTAGCGCCAAAAAGCCAACATTCTTTGTTCTATCCCAGTGACCCTTGAATTGAGCTCTCGTATATCTGACTCCAATGATTTGTGCAATTTTTTGCTCCAAGTTGGCCTTGCCTTGAGGACTAAGGACGGCCTCCCTTTTGTTACCAAGTGCCATTTCTTGAACACATAAACGAACCCAAGTATTGTACAGGAATTCATCCCAATTTGCCTTCCCTACTTCGTCATCGTTGGGTTCACCCTTTTTGTGGACTCGGACTTTTCGTTGCCTTGATTTTGTGGGTTGACTCCATGCTGCTACGGGTTGGGGGCTCAGTGGAGCTTCTGTCATTTTGTATGCGAAAGTATCATTTGAAGACTGACCAGGCTGAATCTGCACCAGCCCCAACCCAGAGGTGCAATTTTCAAAGGATTCTGAATCAGTCATACTAAGAGACATGTGAGCAATAGGTCTAGTAAACTTGGCAAGTCCGAAACCCCCTAGCCATGTCTCTTGTAACGGTGGTAGAGTAGAACGTTTGTTGATCTTTTACCGACAAAAGCCCACAAAAGGTTATGTCATTAATAATAAACATAACAATTAATATATAAGCATCATAAGAAACTTCAAATTCACAGTCAAATTACAAAAAATAAAGATGTATGGAAAACAAATTGCTATCGAAGGTCTAACAAACATTAAACAATAGAGGTTAAGAGGTTTACAACAATGGAATATGAAAATTACTGGACAACATCATATAAGTCTAACACGAAATCTAACCAAAGGAAAAACCACACATTCCCCTAGACCATCCTATTGAATCACGAATACGATTCTGCGTGGTGGTCACTTTCGTCATCCCCCGCCCCTGGCAGTGGCCCAACTAGGCCCCCATTGTTAGGTGGTTGTTGTTCATTAACAAATTCATCAAGCATTTCATCCCCACTTTTGTCAATTATGTAGTTGTACAAAGCCATGGCAGCGGTGACAAACATTGCTTGTGCCTCTAAGTTATAGGGTCACATTAGGTTAAGCATTCACCATTTTTTTGAGAACTCCAAAAGATTGTTCGATGACATTACGAAGTGGAGAATGCATGCTATTGAACATTTCATCCCTTCCCCGTGGGGGTGTTGTTTCAAATTCGGGGACGTGGTACCGAGTGTTAGTGTACAGGGCAAAAAACCTTTGATGGTTTGGACATCCAGCATCCACCAAGTAATATTTTCCTAAAACCCAAAATTCACATTTATAATGATTACATATAACCAACTAAGAAGAACAATGTAATTACTGGATTTCAATTAGTACCATGCAATGGGGGGAAAACTAGTAGCCTCGTATAGTGCGTGGTTTAAGACATGATTGTCATGGGCGATACCCTCCCAACCGGCAGAGCAAAAAATAAATCTCCTCTTGAAGTCACAAACCTCGAGGACGTTTTAGGTAGTCCTCTTTAGATATCGACCGAATTTAGGTACTATGGCATGAACATGGGTTTCATCTAGAGCACCAATGCAATCTTTAAAGAAAGGAAAGAACTTGTAACCGACGTGATGACGAACGTAATCAGAAGTTTCGTTCAAGTCGTCCTTTGGTTTAATCATGTTGCACGACCAAATAGCAACCACTCGCAACACATGATTAATATCATTTCATGTATTCATTTGTGTCTTATATCCATTATCTTGAACCTAAACAATGCTACGTAACGAGTTTTATGTTTGAGTTTCAGGATTAAACATGTTTGAGGAGAAGAGGCATAAAAGGACCTAAAAGCAAGAAACAAGACTGAGTTGTAAGACTTGGGGACTGAGATGCAAGAGAGAAGGACCCGAATGTAAACCCAAAGGACCAATGAGAAAGCTAGAAACTTCACACCATCATAAGGAGTATTTTGGCAATTCTATTGAGGCTTAAACTCCAACAACCAACTTGGGTGCATCACAAATGAAGAAATCAAGCGAGGAAAGCACACTCAAAATCCAGAACGGATCCGGACTCCATAAACCCCTCATTGGTGGTCGGGTCAGCTCTGGATCTGACAAGCTTCAGGCAGATCATGTATTAAGGTGTTTTATGTCTATTTTTGGTGTTGTATTAGTCCCACATCGGGGGATTGTCCCTGATTATCTTTTTCTATGACTATAAATAGAACTCTTCATCTTTCCTTGTAATCTACCCATTGCTTGGTGGAATTCTCTCTACTTAGAGTAAGCCTTGGAGAAAAAACTCAAAGTGGAGAAGAATGTTACTTGTAATGTAAGTCATGTAAATAAAATAATTTTTCTTAGCTAGTTTTATATTGTCACTTTTTGCATGCTTAGTTTAATTTTGTTTTGTTTTCCTTTCTTAATGATTAGTGAATAGTTTCATCCTCGTATGGGGTGGAGGTAATGTAGACTATGTGATAGTGATGGGTTCTTCTATTTCTTCCGTTCATATGCTTAATATAGATCTTTACTTGTAGCATGCTTAAACTTGTATTAGATGGGATAATGTACACACTAGGTACTTATCTCATGATAGCTTTAGAGTTTATCTTGTTGCTTGTTATGATTTGATGGGAATGACTTATTATGTATGGATACATGTTTGGAGCACATTTACGTGAATGATTTAGGTTGTATGTAGGATTGATTGATGCTTTAATGGCCACACTAGGTACTTATTGTATGCTTGAGAATCTAAAATCAACCTCAACTTTATGTCAGATATGCATGTTCATGGTTTGCCATGTAGTGTTGTGTATCCTACACTTAGATTCTACACTAGCTTCTACTTGTATGACACACAAACTACACTTGTTCCTAATTGAAAAGAAGACCCACTCACACACACATACCTACACACCTCCATTTCATGGGGTTTAGTTTTATTGTTTGTCATTCTTAGTTTAGTGTAGTGTAATCACATTTTCTCCACCTTATTTTCCACTCGCATTCGAACTAACCAAAGTCGATACACCTCCCTGTGGATCGACCCGTATTTTCCACCGCTTCAATGCAACTGTGCACTTGCGGTATTTTAACTGATTCAATCAAGTTTTTGGCACCATT
The DNA here is from genome assembly GCA_963682175.1 of Triglochin maritima. Lineage (NCBI taxonomy): Eukaryota > Viridiplantae > Streptophyta > Magnoliopsida > Alismatales > Juncaginaceae > Triglochin > Triglochin maritima. The sequence continues at coordinate 12,762,043 of OY821785.1, forward strand.
GCCGGGGAACATGATTGTGCCTTATCTCTTTTGTCCCGTGGCCATTGAGCCACATGATCTTTATATTATGCCTATTAAGGACTCACCTCTAGTGGAGCATGAGCTCCCTAGTAGCCTTAATTTCAAATGACCTGATGAGAGTTTGCCTCTCACTATTGTTCCTGATCATCTTGGAAATGATGGGACATCAAACAATTACATCGCCAATGAGGGTATTGGGAATGCCTTAGAGGATACCTTGGGTAAGTGACCCAATTTCTGTTCTCCTGGTGAGTCAGACATGCATAACGAGGTACTTGACCTCGTTTCGACCCACCAGCCTATTGGTTTGAGAGTTTGGATTGTCAATCATAACTTCAGTACCGCAGCCGGAGAAACTCTTCTTCTGTTGCCCCATATTTCCCAAACTCATGAGAGGTTCAAGCTCTTTCAGTTTGATCCTTTGAATGAGACACCTTTGCGTCTAATTCATGAACCTCTTCTTTCATCTTGTGCTCTTTGTGAGGGGGGCATACACATGAGTATTCTGGCCCCGCATGGTGTCATGTTCCCATTCCAAGTGCATTGACCCACTTTTGAGGTTCTTATTTGATGTCCTTTGACAAATGAAGATGAGAACTTATTTTTGTACATAGTTATATTTCAAAAAAAATCAAAAAAGAAATAAAGAAAAAAATACAATAAAAGACTCTATGAGTAAGCATTGATTGTTGTGGGCCCCAACCCTTGTGTATTTGGGCATCATTGTTTTCACGTATTTGTCTCCATTCTTTAGCATCACACAGGTTTTGAGGGAATTTGGGTTTGTGTCCATCAACATAACCATGAACTTCCCTTTGTGCTTCATGTTGGTGAGATCTTTCCTTTTCATGCATAAATCTATGTAGTATCATGCTCACATTCATCGAGGACAATGTATGACGTAGGTGTGTGGGGTGTTTTACGTGTGTACATAGTTGAGTCTTTCTCATTTTCTTTAGTGTTCTTTCATTTTCTTTTGTGTGCATTGTTAGGATCATGTTAGTGTGCAACATTTAATATCGATATATCTGCTTGCCATGATCCTTGGGTGACTTGTCTTCTTTTGCTTGCCCAGTGCTTTAAAATTTTGACATTTCTTCCAAAATCTTCATGTGTTTGCGAAAGAAAATATTTTGTGGATTTTGCGTGTGTTTAGCATGTGCAAAACCGTTGAGAGGCAAAGTAAAAAGAAAGCTCCCAATATTGTCTTGAACATGATGCATTAGGATATCTAGTGTACCGGCTTTAGGTCTTATCTAGTCGTAAGGACGCACCCCGGTTTTCCCTCGGGGGGCGAGTAATCATAGGGTTTCAATACTACATTTAAAGAAGTCCACCTTGAACCTAGTGAGTTGAATAATTCGTGTCTGTTAATATAATGAAGTTTGTTGTAGTCAATGACCAATTAACTCCTGTTGTGAGACATTAAGTGTAGGGGTTTTGGTTCATGTGTAGATAAGAAATAAGCGAGTATGTGTTCTCTCTTCTCGCATGGCTCCTATCACTCGGGAAATTAGGTGTGAGGGACTTTTTGTGCCTGGTGCTTTCAAGTCATCTGACTTGGGATGCACCGATCAAACTCCCGTTACACGAGTGGTAGGGATTGCCCTATGTGGAGATGTGGAGAAAGGTGTACGTGATAATGTAAGTCATCATAGGCAATGATGCACGAAACCTGACCCTAAGAGAATTACACACCAACTAGTAAAAAAAGAAGAAGAAAAAGAGAAGAAAAAACAAAAAAAGGAAAAAATGGTAATTTAAATAAGAACCTTAATGTACTTTACACTTTGTATCACTTGAGGATGTTAAGGTTCTCCATGTCTTTCACTTAAGTCCTTAATTAACTTGCACGAATGATTCATTAGGCTAGGTGTGTGGACGGATTACATATATAGAGTCAGCCCGTAGAATTATCGTATCCAATGATCGACAAAAATGAGTCCATCGAGTCGAGTGCTAGGTTGAATAATGCATCTATGTTCGGATTTTGTGGGTATATCCGCAGAAAACCCTCAGATGACAACACTCCTCCTCCTTGGCGACAAGGAGGCTTAACGGCTTGTTGCACGTGCTAAGTGCAAGCGTGATTCCTACGAAAGCGAGTTAGGATTTCCCTGTTTTACGAATGATTTTTCATTTCTTTCATTTTGCCATTTCTTTGTTTTGCTCGGGACTAGCAATAGTTAGGTGTGGGGGTATTTGATTGACATCATTTCATGCATTCATTTGTGTCTTATATCCATTATCTTGAACCTAAACAATGCTACGTAACGAGTTTTATATTTGAGTTTCAGGAATAAACATGTTTGAGGAGAAGAGGCATAAAAGGACCTAAAAGCAAGAAAAAGGACTGAGTTGTAAGACTTAGGGACTGAGATGCAAGAGAAAATGACCCGAATGTAAGCCCAAAAGACCAATGAGAAAATCTAGAAACTCCACACCATCATGAGGAGTATTTTGGCAATTCGATTTGGGCCTAAACTCCAACAACCGACTTGGGTGCATCAGACATGAACAAATCAAGCGAGGAAAGCCCACTCAAAATCCAGAACGGATCCGGACTCCATAAACCGCTGATTGGTGGTCGGGTCAGCTTTGGATCTGACAAGCTTCGGACAGATCATGTATTAGGGTGTTTTATGTCTATTTCTGGTGTTGTATTAGTCCCACATCGGGGGATTGTCCCTGATTATCTTTTTCTATGACTATAAATAGAACTCTTCATCTTTCCTTGTAATCTACTCATTGCTTGGTGGAATTCTCCCTACTTGGAGTAAGCCTTGGAGCAAAAACGCAAAGTGGAGAAGAATGCTACTTGTAATGTAAGTCATGTAAATAAAATAATTTTTCTTAGTTAGTTTTATATTGTGTCTTTTTGCATGCTTAGTTTAATTTCGTTTTGTTTTCCTTTCTTAATGATTAGTGAGTAGTTCCATCCTCATATGGGGTGGAGGTAATGTAGACTATATGATAGTGATGGGTTCTTGTATTTCTGCCATTCATATGCTTAATATAGATCTTTACTTGTAGCATGCTTAAATTTGTATTAGATGGGATAATGTACACACTAGGTACTTATCTCATGCTAGCTTTAGAGTTTATCTTGTTGCTTGTTATGATTTGATGGGAATGACTTATTATGTATGGATACATGTTTGGTGCACATTTACGTGAATGATTTAGGTTGTATGTAGGATTGATTGATGCTTTAATGGCCACACTAGGTACTTATTGCATGCTTGAGAATCTAAAATCAACCTCAACTTTATGTCAGATATGCATGTTCATGGTTTGCCATGTAGTGTTGTGTATCCTACACTTAGATTCTACACTAGCTTCTACTTGTATGACACACAAACTACACTTGTTCCTAATTGAAAAGAAGACCCACTCACACACACATACCTACACACCTCCACTTCATGGGGTTTAGTTTTATTGTTTGTCATTCTTAGTTTAGTGTAGTGTAATCACATTTTCTCCACCTTATTTTCCACTCGCATTCGAACTAACCAAAGTCGATACACCTCCCTGTGGATCGACCCGTATTTGTCACCGCTTCAATGCGACTGTGCACTTGCGGTATTTTAACCGATTCAATCAAGTTTTTGGCACCGTTTCCGGGGAACATGATTGTGCCTTATCTCTTTTGTCCCGTGGCCATTGAGCCACATGATCTTTATATTGTGCCTATTAAGGACTCACCTCTGGTGGAGCATGAGCTCCCTAGTAGCCTTAATTTCAAATGACCTGATGAGAGTTTGCCTCTCACTATTGTTCCTGATCATCTTGGAAATGATGAGACATCAAACAATTACATCGCCAATGAGGGTATTGGGAATGCCTTAGAGGATACCATGGGTAAGTGACCCACTTTCTGTTCTCCTGGTGAGTCAGACATGCATAACGAGGTAGTTGACCTCGTTCCGACCCACCAGCCTATTGGTTTGAGAGTTTGGATTGTCAATCATAACTTCAGTACCGCAACCAGAGAAACTCTTCTTCCGTTGCCCCATATTTCCCAAACTCATGAGAGGTTCAAGCTCTTTCAGTTTGATCCTTTGAATGAGACGCCTTTGCGTCTAATTCATGAACCTCTTCTTTCATCTTGTGCTCTTTGTGAGGGGGGCATACACATGAGTAATCTGGCCCCGCATGGTGTCATGTTCCCATTCCAAGTGCATTGACCCACTTTTGAGGTTCTTATTTGATGTCCATTCCAAGTGGATCGACCCGTATTTGTCACCGCTTCAACGTGGCTATGCACTTGCGGTATTTTAACTGATTCAATCACCTACTAATGTTTTCACCGGGGTGTTGAAATAGTTCTTGTAATGCACGATTAACATGTGTGTCCCAAAACATATAGGAAGAGGTGAATTTGCTCCTCCACAGTGACACCCCTTGTGTCTCTCAACAAACCTCTTTGGTTCATTAACTGGCAGAGGCTTAAAAATACTTGGTAACCAATATAAGATTCTAGACAGACGTGATAATGACTGCTTATAAGATTTTGGGTTCTTTGGTAAGCAGTATACGGGGGCGTGTGGACCTTCATTTTGATCATGTTTTTTTGTAGGTAAGCCTCAACAAGTTCTACTACCTTGAAGATTGAATTCTGTATGAATTGATCCTCATCCATTTCATGTTCTTCAGAATCGCCCCTGCTCACTTGTAGGTTACTATCTAATTGGTATATTCTGTTTGTGGTGTCATCTACTATGAAGTCCATTGGTTCTAATTCAATACAGTCTTGATGGAGCTCATCTTCCATTTTAGCCGTTATATCTAAGGAAAGACTGGGTGACATATTTAGAAATATATAAATGAATCCAGCTTAACCAAATTTAGCATTATATATTTGAGATTTCAGATTTTGGTTACAGAAAATTGTGACAGTGACAACGATAACTTTTTTTGGGTAAATTCAGCGTCGAAAGCAGAATACAAAAACGGAAGCACAAAATCAACACATAAAAAATCAGAGGTAAATAAAGTAACATGCAATTGCTGAAATAAGTTAGTATTGTTCAGAAACGACGAATTAGTGGTATAGGGTTACGGAAAAAATTAAGGCAAAATCACAGTTCAAATTTCAGGAAATAAAAAACCCAAAAAAACATGAAGTGATCAATTGTGCGTCAGTAGTAGCTGATTCGAAGACTACTCAGGCGAAAGATTTACCACTTAGAGTCAGAAGGTTGATGACGTGTTACGGGGGAGAATGACCGATATGCACAAGTTTTATAGAGCAACTCCCAGGGTGGGCATGTAGAGGCAGGGCGAGGACACAACGACCATGGAAAATGGGTGCGTAGGGGAAGGGTGAAGACCCAGTGACTAGAGGTAGAGCAGCTCCCACGTCGACGAACGCAGCCTGAGCCAAAAAAATGGGGCGGCGTAAACAAAAAGGGAAACAGTAGGTGGTGTTGGTGGTGTGAATGTTAATGATGTTTTTGGTGGCGTGAATGTAAATACTTTGACGCAAATAAGGCAAAATTGTGGGCATTTTCAACACAATTGTGGGACATGCCGTGTCATTTTAACAATTCTTGAGGACATCATGGTTATTAGACTGGACCAGATGAGATCTTTCGAAACTTCTTGCTTCAAAAAACTCACCAAGTGAGCTTCTAGGTTCAAGGCAAAAGTATGATATCGAAAAATGTGAAAATGTAGTCAAACAAGTTTCTCATGATTTTGTTTGGATGCATGTGTGAGTTTTATTTGACATTTAGTCTCACGAAAGATTCCCAAATGCTGGAAAAAATCACATCCAAACTCAGCCTGAGTATGTGAAAGGTACTGCTACACTTAATGCTCATTTGAAAAGCGTAAAAAAGAAGGGGAAAATCCACATATATGATGGTTAATTAGACGTCATCCATGAAATTCTTCCTAAAATATTCCAAATCCAACAAGTTTCCTCAAGTGTCCACTTTCCATAACAAACCTCTCAAATCACCCAACCGTTTCCCCTACAACAACCTCAACTATATAAGTAACAAACACCATATCCCGTTTCATTAATTATTACAACTTCTTAATTTTCTCCCTCAAAATCCACACTTGAAATTAATTAAGAAGTCCACAATGTTTTCTCTGATGGAAGGATGGGCAGCAAGAGTAGGATCGGCCTTAGTCAGCTTCATGTTCTTGTGGGCTGTGATCTCACAGTACTTCGACCACCTCCACCTCACAGACCACTTCACGAAGTACACCGCAAAGCTCGCCCGCCTCCTCTACCTGTTCATCCAAATCCGGTTCCCCGAGCAAACCGGGCAGAACCTGAACGGAAGAAAGGTATATTGGCACATCGAGTCGTATCTTGCGAGCAAGAGCACTGCTGCCGCAATGAAGCCGAAGGCCGAGATGGGGACGGACAGCAAGAGTTTGAACTTCAGCTTAGATGATTACGAGGAGATTGTCAATGAGTTCAAGGGTGTTAAGGTCTGGTGGTCATCGCATTGCTTCTCGCCTAAGACGATGTCCATTTCCTTGCACTCGAGGTCCACCGAGAAGAGGTTTATACGTACATATGGGCATCTTGATCTTTCACAAGAATGTTAATTATCTTTGTGATTTTAAACTCATACTTAATTGTAGTTTAGAAAAATATCTAGTGATCGAGTGCTTCATGTTGTTATTAATGTCAAATGATTCTGTTGTTTAAGCAATAGATGACTTTGGAAATAAAAGTTGGTTTCACAATAAAACGTCTTTTTGTAATTTGCATGAAGAAACAATGTTCCATCTTTACTAACACAGGATTCTTGATATCGTGGTCTAAACTAGTTCTTGAAATCAAATAATGCTTTTGTTAGTGAAGATATATGGAAAGAAAAGTTGGACATGAACTATGCCTTAAAAACCATCTTCATCTCTTTTTCTAATGCAAGATATATTCTAGATATTGGGATTTATGCTAAGTTAATGTATGCAAGATTCTAGATATTGTGACGGTAAAATCCCAAGTCTTGTTTAAGGTTTTAATGTTGGTTAAGGAGAAGATTAGGGGTTTTGCTGTGATGTGATGGGGGCGTGGGATAGGGGATGGTGTAGGGGATGGGTTAAGGTATGTGTTTGGGTTTTTAAGGAGAGAAACCCACATCCTTCACCTTTTTCTTCCTCATTTCCTTCCTTCCACCACATCTCTCACCCTTTCCCTATTTTCGGCGAGCAGAGGTGGAGGCGTGTGCTGTAACGTACCCGAAAACAGCGGAAAATTTAAACAATAATAAAGACCGTCAACGGTCAACACAGGGCACGTCACGGGAAACAAACCAACGTATATATATAAATTATATAAGATACAGACCCACGTGGAAGTCAAAGTATACATAAGAGTCAACTGTGATTACAACAAAATGAATATACATGTAATCACTACCTCAACAAAAGATGATATAAAAGAGAACAGGATCTGATCCCGGGGGCACTCTCCACGGTCACCACCTGACTCTAATGCTACTCGCTACCTGAAATGAAAACAAACAAACATGCCTGAGTTCCCTGCAGGAACCCCGTATACCCAGTCTCCTAAAAATATAAAAAGGAATTAAAGACAATGCAATACAATGCACATGATCATCCACCTCGGGCCCACAATAATGCCCTCACCGCCTCCGCGGCACTGAACCACTCCTGCCACTAGGGTCAAGTCAGTCCATCGCTGCCTCACAAGGGTCAGTCGACACCAGTGCTCCCAAAAAGTGCAGGAAGGAACCCCCGGTACACGTCGCACTCCAGGAGCGAGTCAACCCGCCGAATACACAACTCGGGTCAGACGACAGCCGCTGCTCCCCCAAGAGCTGCCAAACGCGCACCCTGCCGGAACATCCTCGGCCTACCGCTAAACCCTCGCAAACTGCCCAAGGTTTATGGCACACATCCCTCACACCCCGCTCGGTAAGAGAGGAAACAGTAATACAATAATACGCCTTCGTCGAAGGTGAAATCCGTAGCTCTCAAAGCCGGTAATCAACCGTCGCCTCGGAGCCGGTAGTCGACCAATACTCAACGGATCGCGTGTGGATAAATCCACCAACCTGCGGCAGATCGGTCAACTGCTAAAAGTACACCGGTCGACCGGTCCCCCACACAGTACACAGTACTGTACAAACAAGTCTACCGGTCGAACCACGCCAACCGAAATACTGACCACTAGGTCTAACAAAAGTCATCTAGCGGTCGACCGTTTGGAAGGTCTACGCTATACATTTTATATAAATATATATCCAATCGGTCAAACTAGGGTCCGTTCCACCGATAAGGAAAACTGCCTGAATCCTGCCTACAGCATTCGGTCGACCGAAACCTACCTCCTGGTCGACCGATCTACAGGCACATCACTGCAGGAAAACTGCACGCGGTCGGTCGACCAGATCCAGAGCGGTCGACCGTTTAGATGGTCAACGCTCGAACCGACCTTGTGCAGTTCGGTCGACCGAGACACACACTCGGTCGGCCGAAGGCCTGTCTAACCTATCTACTGTGTTCGGTCGACCGAAACAACACCGGTCGACCGGCTAATGTAACCCTTTATTTTCCCGCGAAATTTGGCATAAACGGTCGACCGTCACACAGACATCGTTCGACCGTTTTCGGGTAGTAAGTTAATATTTATAAATATCGGTCGACCGACCCATATACCGGTCGACCGAACAATGCATCTTCCCACTGTACATGCATCATTTAGACGCTGTTCGGTCGACCGAAACACTCAACGGTCGACCGAACCAGTCGTCTTCAACCTCCGTCCAGTAGGGTTTTCACCGGAGAAATGGCACCAACGCTGTCCTCTACACTCTCACACCTCTTGGGGAGTTAATATGAAGACTTGGCATACCTTTAGGTCGAGTGGAGAAGCCTCCCAAGCTTGCACCACTTCACTCCACTTCTTCTTCCTTCTTCTCCTTCTTCTCCTCTTCTTCTTCTTCACCTTCTTCTTATTCTTCTCTCTAAACTCTTCTCTCACTCTCTGGTAAATCACGAATTGAAGAAGAACGTTTTTACCAAACAAACTTATCTCAATCTTATCTTCACTATATATATCTTCTTTAAATTAACCACCTCCAATCCATCCAACCAAACCCCACCAATCTCTCTCTCCTTTCAAACTCCAACACCTCCTGCTTCACTGTTCCATGATTAGATTAGTGTTAATTAGGTTTAGGTTTAGTTAATTAAGGTGTTTAGATTAGGTTATTACATGTGCACCGACGGAGGGAGTTGCGTCGGAGGCGAGCAAGGAGGGCGGCGGCGTTGCAGGCGTGAGGTGCTCAGAGTTGGATGCAAGGAGGACTTCCGGAGGCGGCGTAGCACGATCGAGGCTCCGACGAGTTTCATTGTCTTTGAAAGGTATGCCAGTTCGATAGTGTGGTTTGTTTTGCTCACACTTGTGGGTGTTATTTTGAGCGTCCTCGGGTGGTCGGAGACCTTACCGGCGACGAGGGCAACAAGAGATACCTGATAGGTCGGGTGGCTGCCGAATTTCGGTCGACCAGTGCTTTGTTGCGGTCGACCGGTTTAGTGTATTTTGCCCGACATTAACCAACACCGGTCGAATGATGCCATGTGGCGGTCGACCGGTTGTGCTTGTGTTGGTGGGTTGGAGGTTTGCATGTTAGTTTTCGGTCGACCATTTCTATTGTTTGGTCCGATCAGAACTTAATTTAACTGAATGAACTGTTCGATCGTTTTATGCATTGTTTGCAGGGCAGAGGGACAGATAGAGATAGTTGAGCGGAGCGAGTGAGCTAGACGTTGTGCAACAAGCAAGGGAATCGATCGGCTAATGCCTACAGAGAAGACCTCCAAGGGAAGCAAGCCCAAACGCGACTGATTGATGACTTAGAACTGATAAGCTCCTTGGTAATGTTTGGTCGATCGGGACCCCTGAGTCGGTCGACCGTTAGACTTGTATGATTTTGACCAGACTCCGGAGTTTGACCACGTATCGGTCGACCGGTTTTAGACTCTTGTTCGACCATTAGGACTTAGGTTAGGCGCAGAGAGTTCGACCGTTGTAGACTTTCGGTCGACCAGATCCCATGGGAACGATCGACCGGATTGACTATTTTGGTCGACCGTTTGTGCGCAAAACCGAATTCCTAGTCATGATTGGGTGCCAACTCCCCACGGAAACCCGTGTTCTCGCCTATTGCAAGAGCTGGGAGGTGACGGTGGGTGTGTTATGTGTGCCTGCCCAGGGACCACCGGGTGGAAGAGTGTGGGTATTTGGGATACGTTACCAATGTGTATGGATTGTGGCTAAACGTGATGGATTTATGGACTCATAGTAGAGTAGCAGACCTGAGGGATTGTGGATCCCAATGTATGATGATGTGCGGCTCGTGGAGCCTGATGACCTGGCAGACTTCGGTCTGTATCTGTCCGATGTTGTGCCGGACGTATGTTGGACCACCGATGTTGTGCCGGTGATGCCGCCGATGTTGTTCTAGTGATGATGTTGACGATGTTGTTCCGGCTATGATTCCTCAGTTGGGCACCTACTGAGATGATTGATGGACCCACCGAGCGACGACTCCGTTGGTGTGGTTTGACCACTATAGATACAGATCTGTTTCTCACGACTCGGACCTTGCGGGCGCCCATTACCTAACCCTATGATTAATATAGCCGCGTGTGGGGAGTATCACGTATTGTTTCGTAAGACCGTATGTGCCTACGGTAGGTCTCCGAGGGAGACCTGATGATGGTTGTCAGACTGATGTCCTATTTTACCCTTCGGGGGAACTGTTTTCCTTACTGCTGATAACATGACATGCTACTAGTATGGTATGTTCATTTGTACTACTGTATTCATATAGGTGAGCTTGGAATACAAGGTTTTCTTATGGAAACTCAGGCATTGTTGTTATATGTTTTATTTTAGGACCGCAGTAGGTTCAGTTGGGTGGTGACAGCGGGCACACGCATTTTGGGACCGGGATCCTCTCCTTTGGACGATTGAGTCCATCATGATTACTTACTGTCTTTTGTTGTTCCAATGTAATCATGTAGTTCTTGACAAACTCTGATGTAATATGGTGCATTGTTTGGATGTTTTATTGGAGTAACAGTCCTGCCTTTTGATGATCTATGTTTTGTGCTTGTGATGTTAAATTTTAAATTTTCTGCTGTTTCGGGATGTTACAGTGACTTTATATTAGTGTAATGTCTACTTTGAATTTATGCTTGTAACTTGTTCAAGAAGAATTATGCCAATCTACTATATATAACGAGTTAACGACCTTTTTAAGAATGTTGCATTCTGTAAGGTTAAACTAAACAAAATTGGTTATGGATATTGTGGCACATTTTGTTAACATTAACATTATTACTCAATATCTTATCATGCGAGTAGCGAGATTAATGGTTATTTTGCAATAACATGCATTACCTGCTCACGTTCCACCGGCAACACCACGATCTTATCAACAATGACTACCTAAACTACGCAATGGAAGTAGGCAAGGCGTCCGCGAGGAGCAAACGAGTGAGGAAGTTGTACACTAACAGTAACAGCCCTATCACCGACTACTATGAGTATGGACCAGAGTGGATCCACGTCTCGCTTGTGCACCCGGCGACCTTCGATACGATCGCCATGGACCCCATCAAGAAAGAAGAAATCGTAGACGACCTCATTAACTTCTCTACAAGCATGGACTAGTATGCTAAGATTGGAAAAGCATGGAAAAGACGGTACAAACTAACATTCTCATTACTACTATTATTGCTGTTATTAACTTTGGATCATGTTGCATTGCTATTGTAATATTCTAACTTGAATCTTATTGTCAAACAAACCACTTGATTAATTTGCTTGCAACATTCCCAATATACTGTCTCAAGTACATTGTAATTCTACATTAGTAACTTATTCTATGTCAATACCTTCCATTTTATATGGTCATGCTTAATATCAACCATACTAAGCTACACTTTCCCCTACATGTTAGCGCCACCTTAATACATATATATTTAAATCCATAGTGACTTATGATACCACTTTCGAAATTACACATGAATGATTGCTTTAACATATTTGTAAGAATTTCCTTGTATAGGTACCTTCTTTATGGTTCACCAGGCACGGGGAAATCCTCCATGGTTGCTGCCATGGCCAACCTACTAGATTACGACATCTACGACCTCGAGCTCATGGCTGTGAAGAGCAACGGCATGCTTCGAAAGCTCCTCATCGACACCAAGAGCAACTCAGTGATCGTCATCGAGGACATCGACTGCTCCCTCAAACTGACCGGCCAACCGAAGAAAAAGAACGACGAAAACACCAAAGCCCTCTCACCCGAAGAAGAGAAGGACAGCAAGGTGGCTCTCTCGGGGCTATTAAATTGCATAGACGGGCTCTGGTCATCGTGCGGGAGCGAGAGGCTGATTGTCTTCACAACTAACCACATCAAGAAGCTCGATCCTGCACTCATTAGGAGGGGGAGAATGGACAAACACATTGAGCTATGTTATTGTAGGTTTGAGGCCTTCAAGGCTCTTGCTAAGAACTGCCTTGATATAACTTGGCACCCTCTATTCGAGAGGGTTGAGGAGCTAATTGGGGAAGTCGACATCAGTCCGGCTGATGTTGTGGAGAATTTGATACCCAAGGGGATGGAGAGGAAGGAAGGGGAGACCACTTTGTGCCTTGAGAGACTTGTTAAACCTTTGGAGAAGTGCAAGTGAAGAAGGATGTGGTTGTTGTTGGGAAGGAGAAAATTAAAGAAAATTGTCCAGTATTTTGATATGCCATTGGGCACATAAATAGGATATTTGATTGGGACTTATGAGAGGAAGGAAGACAAGTACATGGTCTGTTTCATAGTTTCTATTAAGGGAAGTGTAATGCGTGACTTTATTAAATAGTAAGACCTGATATTCATTTTGTGTTACCTTATATAGGTGGTGTTGTTAACCTTCTCATATGGCTCTTTGCACGGTTTGGTCGTTTATATCTCCGTTATTTCTTGGATGAACTGCAGTTCAAAACTTGTGTCGTCTAATGCTTAGTTTGGCTGTTCTTATAAATGGACCAATTTCTGGATAAATATACAGATAATACAAGTGCACAATCTTCACATCAAATCAGCCTCTATAAATGGAGCAACATATATATCATCACAAAATAACAATATTTGTGCCAGAATTTGGAGATCTCCTTTGCCATAAACAAAACGTAGGGACTTGATTGGAATCCACTTGACACACATAAATTCAAACAATGTTTGTGGAGAAATGAAGAAGTATTTGATAATGGCTTATGTTTGGGGTTTATCTCATGTGTCATCTACTATCTTCATACAACACAGTTCAAGTATAGTAAAGTTTCTGCTAATAGAAAACCCCATTAAGCATTTAAAATGATGATTGTATTTTGCCAATATGACAATATCTATATTCTTTGACATTTGGAGCATCATGGACTATATCAAAGGGCTATTTAAACAATCTGCATTTCTTTTATTGTGGAATCACAGATGGTCAGTTGCATTTGCATCATTTGGGTCAATTGGAAACAACCTCACTGTTTTACAGTGGTATGGTTGCGTACATCCGACCCCCTTACCTCGCTTAGGAGGGAGCCTCTTCTGAGGCATTGGGGTTATGTTGATGTTGATGACAATATCTATATTCTACTATGAAAAGTAATATACGTTGTCAGTTAGTAACAGTTGACCCATCTATCAAATTCACCTCTAATACGAGATGTGATGTAACGTCGCTCACAAGCACTCGGGACACATCAAAATATACGATACTACAATCTACACGAAAAAGGGACATTAACAATGAATAGTCAACAATCGAGGCCTCAAATATGACATCACAAATTTGAGTACAATGCGAAAGGAAAATACAAGAAACTTTGATTTTCTGCTACATGACTACTAACAGGAAAAGGAAAGTACATGACAACTGAGCCCAACTGATCCAGTCTAAGCGTCTCAAACCCAAGTCGCCTCTGGCCCACCCTCTTCACAAGCGTCTGTTCCACCGATTGCGCTCCACCTGCACACACGTGCCACACCCGAGTCTCAATTTAAAACTCAGTATACCACCCCAACCCGACACCAAACTATCACACGCCAACCATATGACTCATATTGGTCTTGCGTCCGAGTAAGGCCGAGCGTGCAACCCGACCAAACCGCACATCTGATCGACAAGGCAACGCTCAACCCGCTCTCACGACAGAACTATCAAACGTCCCAAGGTGACCACGTGTCCCAATCAAGCCGAGTGTGCACCCTCGACACGATCGCACATCCGATCCACAAGGCAACACCCTACTACAACCAAACGCTCGAGCCCGTGAGCAACACTCCCTAACGGCCACTCGTCACAACATGAGAGAGCTGACCAGTTTTGCACCCCACTTCGGGAGATGACCACACACTCGAGTCTGTGAGCAACGCTCCCTACCGGCCACTCATCGAAATGTAGGTGAACCCCCTTGAACTACAACAATACAAAGGGAAACACTAGCATCTAGTCATACGCGTCTCACACGTCATTCCACTACCACCACACGCCTGAGTCCGCTTGCCCAGCTCCAACGACCACTCGTCACAACGTGGGTGGACAATCGGTTCCACGAACCTCTCACGTAATCACATAAGGCAGGTAAACACAATTTACCCAAAAGTACGGGTCATATAACTACAACAAAACATATCTCATAACATAATAAGTTCCAAGGAAAAACAATAATTTTCACAATTAATATTGTTTACTACAAAATCTGGAAATCCAAGGAAAGATGACAATTTCCCTGTTTTTTAAGTTATTTCCACTTATCGAAATGTAGGTGGATAACCGCTCCCTAACAGCCACTCATCGAAATGTAGGTGGACCCTCTCAAACTACCACAATACAAGGGGAAACACTAGCATCTGGTCATATGTGTCTCACAAGTCATTCCACTACCACCACACCCTCGAGCCTGCGAGCCTAGCTCCAACAACCACTCATCATGACGTGGATGGACAATTGGTTCCACGAACCTCTCAAGTAATCACATAAGGCAAGGGGTAAACACAATTTACCCAAAAATACGGATCATACAACCACCACAAAACATATCTCATAACATCATAAGTTCAGGGGAAAAACAGTAAATTTCCCAATTAATATTGTTTACAAAAAATCTGGAAATATAGGGAAAGATGGAAATTTCCTCTAATTTTATTAAGTTATTTCCTATAATTCTGCAAAGTCCAACGTGATTCTAAAATTATTCCAATTATTCGTTCTTTATACAAAACACAAAAGTCCAAGGTTTTTCCAGCAATTATCCCAGTTAAATTGTTTAATCAAAACAATTTAAGACCACCGGCTAGGGTGCAAAATGTAACACTAACCCTTGGCCGACGAGATCGAGGTTGACCGTCGCCTCCGCCAACGTTGCCAGCCTTGCAGCCACAGGCCCAACCGCAGCCCAGCTACGACCATTCGATGGCCTGAGCCACGGTCGTCCGGTCGCCTGAGCCGCGGCCCCAGCTAACCGCGGAGTAGGGTCGCGACCCCACCATAGGGCGCACGCGGCACCAGCCCGCGTGCGTCTCCCTGCCTAAGCTTGGACCGCCGGCCTCAGCTCTCGTGGCCCCAACAGTAGCTAGCCAACCGCGCCACCCCTCCTGGTGACGTGACCCAAGGAGGTGTGCGCATGGCTCAAGCCCATATATGGCCTTGCCCCCTACGAAGCCCTTGTCGTCGTCCACCAACGTCGCCAATGTCAGCCACCCACTTACCATCCTCCCAAAATATGCACAATCACCCGTAGAACCCAGATCCGAGCCAAAAGGGAATAATGGGGCGTACTTAAACCACACACAAGGAGAAGAGGGTCCAGAGAAGGGAACAAGGGCATACCTCGCTAGAGATATGAAGGAGGGGAGATTTGGGGTTTTTGGGAGATTTGAGGATTTGACAATCACCCCACCAAAAAGGAATTTTGTCTGCGAAATTAAAGCAATCTACGCACCGAAATGCTCTAGGTACTTCTCCTGCAAATCCGCCTCGATCTCCAACATAGACTCTTGTTGGGTGTGATGCTATCATCGAACCCTGACCATCGGAATGACCTTCTTACGCAACTGATACTCCATCCGATCGACTATCTCTTTGGGTCGCTCCTCCAACGACAAGTTCAGTTGCACCTTAGGCGTATCCACCTCTAACATGTGGAAAGGGTCAGCAACGTACTACCTCAACATCGACACATGGAAGACGTTGTGCAAGCCTAAAAATTTTGGTGGAAAGGAAATCCGATAAGTAATGGCACCAACACGATCTAGAATCTCAGTTTCCCTCTGTGACTAAACCTCATACCTCCATTAGCGAGAGATATCCTCAAAAACACGTGATCTCCTACTGAAAAAGTCATCTCTTGCCTGCGATGGTCTGAGTAACTCTTATGTCTACTCTGCGCTGTGACCAATCTCTAATAACATCCACCTTCTCTATGCACTGCTGGATGATCTCTGGTCCGACTAGATGACCCTTGCCCACCTCGCCCCAATATGAGGGTGATCCACATGGTCACCCGTATAACGCATCAAAGGGTGCCATCCCTATACTGGCATGAAATTAATTTGTTGTTGTATGCGAACTCATCAGCAGTAGAGGCTAGTCCTAGCTGCTTGCTCAGTCCAAGGCACACTGAAATGCCCCACCAAAATAGAAGGAAATTTGTACTTTGCTTCCTCAAGAAATATCAAAAGAGGCAAAAGCTAAATCGAATTTGACTTCCTCACAGAGAACTCTGAAAGAAACTTTGCCTCCTTGAGAATGCATGAGAGCTTTTTAGAAGCTAGATATATGCTAGCTTGAGATCAAATACATTTTGGATACTTGAGTGATATTGTTGTACAACTAAAAATATCCAAGGAAGTAGAAGTGTATTTGAACTTTAAGTAGGGACAAGTGTTAGGCCTAGCTAAAGGACAGTCAGCCATGAAAGTTCTAGCTAAAGTGCGATATCCTCCCCTCATTTGAAGGGCACTCTTCTGTGTGTGTTCTTTTACAAGTGTCGTAACTCAATCTTTGTGAATAATATAATCACATATTGAGGAAACCTCTCAAGTGTCCCTTATGTGCATGTTTATGTTTATGGAAAGGTTCTACTAAGCATTTAGCCAAGTGTGGGAGAGAGGGAAAATGCTACCAAATCTAAGCAACTCAAGGGAGTTAGAAGATTTGGGCCGCACGGTTCCTACTTAAGGAGTATGTGCATGACAAGTGGTATCAAAGCCTTAACCAAGTGGGGAAGGACAACCATGAGGAAGAATCCTGAAAGCCAGAAAGGCACAATCGGTGATGAAGATTGGGGTACGGACGTTGTCCTTACTGGAGGAGAGAAAAGTAAGCACCGAGGGACCAAAGTAGGGGTCTTGTAGCAAGCTCAGAATCCTTGGAGGAGAAAATGTTAATATGTCATGCTACTATTCTCACCATTGGTTCTAGGCTCACAAGTGTGGAGGAACACTTGGATTCGATTGATGATGATGTCAGGTTCAATCTACGACAAACCATCGAGATGCTTAGAGAAAGTATTGAATTCCTTATAGTATCCAAAGAGGAGCTCAGAGATGAGCTAACTATTTGCAAGAAAGTTTTGGCAAGTGGTGGGAGAGCAAAGCAATCGCCAAAGATGACATGCCTCGTCTAAACAAGTTTGCTGGCCAAAGAGATGACAAAGAAGTAGACAACTTCATATGGTCGATGGAGCAATACTTTGCGGGAGTAAATATGAATGATGAAACCCAAAAGGTTAAGTTTTCTTCTTTTTATCTCTCTGATATTGCCTCCTTGTGGTGACAAAGAAATATGGAAGATATTAAGAACAACCTATGTAAGCCACTTGGAACGTGGGGAGAATTTAAGAAAGAACTTAAACATTTCCATCCCACAAACGTGGTCTATGAAGCAAGAAAGTAGTTGGTTGAACTTAAACATAAATCTTCTATAAGAGAATATATTAATGAATTCACTACTGTGATCCTTCAAATTGTTGGTCTGGACCCAGATGATAAGTTTAACTTTATGAATGGTCTCCAAGAATGGGCCATAAGAGAATTACAACGTAGAGTTGTTAACAACTTGGATGTGGCTATTGTAATGGCTGAATCATTGATGGAATATGAACAAAAGACCTAAGAAAATAGAAGGACTATAAGAACACAGGTGGGCGTAACCAAAAACTGGGACTAGCAAAGATAAGTTCCCAAAGAAAGGTTCTAAAAAGAAATCTCCCTAAGAAGGCAAGAAGCCATTTGTTCCAAAGGGTGGGTGCTTTGTCTGCAAAGACCCTCACCAAATGAAGGACTGTCCGAAGTTCGGCTCGCTATCTGTCCTGGCAAGCCAAAATGAAGAGAAGAAACCATAAGACGATGAGCGCATGAGATCTCTCCAACTCCTAGGTGCGTTACAAGCAAAGCCCTCACCTCCAAAGACACTTGAAGAAACAACCTTGTTGTATGATGCACTGCATACATTGCATCATATGTCTTTCATTTAGATTACTTTTACATCAACAAATGCTACTAAGGTATGTGTTTAGTCTTATTTACAGAATACAGGGACCTGAATGCAATTTACCCACATCCCGAGCATAAACGCGTGCAAAAGACTCATTTCTATCATAAAGACCAAGTTCAAGATTATCGGGTTACAAATGGAAATGTATCCAGGCGTAAAAGCATTCAAGTCCTAATTACAAAAAGAACAAGGACTTAAGCACAAAAGTAGTCGGGGACTTAATTGCAAAAAGTCAAGGACCTAATTGCAAATCACGAGTAGCTTTTATTATCTTGGAGAAAATCTAAAGAAAAATCAATGTAGATCTCCAAACATATAAAGGAATTAATCCGGAGCTCAAAAGAATGGAAAGAATCAATCCAGACGCGCAAAGGAGGATCAAATCATACCATAAACTAACAGCAAAAATCCGGATTAAATCAGAGTAGATTGTGCGGCGAAATCGCCGCATATTACATGCATTGTGCGGCTGAAACGCCGCCCCCTTGGTGATCCGTGTGCTCAAATTTTGTCCAGTCGTGTCTGGACACGTGTACTCTCCAATTCTATACTTAAGTCTCTTGTAACAACTATAAATAGCCCCAAGAACGATGTTAGAAGGGTCCTTGGCCTTAGACCTAGTTTTTAGTTGTTGTTTTTATTTGTAGTCTTTTTCTTTGGAGTAATAAAATTCTGTCTTTTATTTCTTGTTTTTAGTTTTCTTTTGTAATGCATCTAGGATCCCTTCTCCCTCCCTCCATGAGTTTCTAACTCTTTCCAAAGGGTGGAGGTGACGGATTTAGGGTGAAGAGAAGATGAATGAATGTTATTATTTTAAGTTCGTGATTAGTATATTTTGATTACTTGAGTTTATGTTAAATCATTTATCATGTAATGCTTCATAACTAACATGATTTATTATAAGTTTCTGAATTCTCTAATCTAAACCCTAAATCTAAACCTCCACCCAACGGAATTCACTTCTTTGTTCTTGTTTTAGTTTTAATTGTTCTTGTTTCTTGCTTTAGATAATTAAAAATCAAAAATCTCAAAACCAACTTGTTTCTTCTCTCCTTCTTTCCACCAATCGAAATCACACTAATAACAAATCTCTCCCTCCTTGTGTTCGACCCGTATTTGCCAAGTCTTCATTGACGCCGTGCACTTGCGGTATAAATTTAATTCTCATCACTGTATGTATAGGCAAAAGTTGGAGGCAAACCAACTCAGATGCTGGTAGATACTGGGGCAAGTCACAACTTCATGACTCCCAAAGAAGTAAAAATATTAAGGCTTCCTCTCTTAGAAGAAAAGGGGAAGCTTAAAATGGTGAACACTTGCGCTAAAGCCATTGAAGGAATGGTACGCCCCACTGATGTAAATCTAGGGACTTGGAGGTGAAAATGTGTTTTTCCGTAGTTCCTATGGATGATCACAACACGGTACTGGGGTTAGATTTCTTGAGAAGTGTTGATACCCTAGTACTCCCATCTTCAAACGCCTTGTGCATTATGGAGAATAGTGTCATGCATCTGGTATAAACGTCCCTGAAGCCCTTAGTAATCCCCACCATGTCTGCAATACAACTGGTGTATCCAATAAAAGAGAGAAAACATTCTTGGCCACTATAAGAGAAGATGGGGAGCCAACCAAAGGTAAAATCCCTTATGTTGTCCAAGAAGTGATGGAGGACAATCAATATGTGATGCCTCTGGAGTTGCCAAAGGAGCTGCCTCCAAGAAGAGAGGTAGACCATGAAATTGAGCTCAAGCCTGGCACTAGGCCCCCTTCCATAGGTCCATACCGAGTGCAACCTCCTGAGTTGGAGGAGCTAAGGTGGCAACTCGATAGCCTATTGAAAGAGAGTCAGATTCGATCCTCAAAGGCATCATAAGGAGAGTTGATGTTGTTTCAGAAGAAGCATGATGGTGGCCTTTGCATGTGCATAAATTATCACGCATTAAACAAGGTGACTATAAAGAATAGATACCAAATACCCCTTATCGCGGACTTGTTCGATCGACTTGGGCAAACCAAGTATTTTACAAAGATGGACATGAGATTAAGGTTTACCAAGTAAGGATCGCTGAGGGCAATGAGCCAAAGATCACAAGTGTCACAAGATATGGGTCATTTGAATGGTTGGTCATGCCATTCGTCATAACAAATGCCCTAGCAACTTTCTGTACATTGATGAATAAAATATTTCATCCTTATTTAGATCAGTTTGTTGTAGTCTATTTAGATGATATTGTAATCTATAGTATTCCAAATGCCTAGGGAAAATAGGCTATATGTAAAGACGGAGAAGTGATCCTTTACCCAAGAGATCAAAGAAGGACTATTGCATGACCCATTTGCCAAGCAATTAGTGGGTCTTGTGAACGAATGGAAGACCACTAAGTTTTGGATAGATGTTGGCTTCCTTTACAGCAACAAAAGGAGAATATTCGTGCCTTAGTGGAATCACCTACGTAGAAGATGAAAGGAATGTGTTCTAAAAGCTTTACTTTTATATGTCAATTATTATGAATTGGATGTGCAAACATTTTGTTCCTTAATTTTGGTATTCGTCTTTTGGAAGTGTTAAGGAAGAGGCGCTTGGTCCTTAACCGTAGAGCTCTAAAAGATAATGATTAACATGAAACATTAATCACCGAGATAAGATTATCATCTTGGTCATCAATTGTTGTAGCCCTACAAATAATTGACGACACGAGTATATAAAATAGGAAAAGATTACTTTTATATATTGAATAGACTTAACAAGTAAAACATTATGGAATTGTGTTTCGTGTCATTATTGTTTTACTGTGTCTTGCATCCTTTTGATTATTGTTTTCACTCAAGAAGTGCTTAATTTGATTATTGTCAAAAGTTATCAATGAGTATAGTGATAGAGGCAATAGTTGGTTGAACATGACTTGTGCTGGTAAAGATAGTTAGTCAAACGATTATCGTTGCCCCTCTTAATTGAGTGTTGATATTAGTGGGCCCCTTGATAAAGCAAAATTATAATGTGCACAATGTAACTTGAGTTAAGTTACATAGTTATAATTAGCTTAAAGAGATCAATAAAAGAATATAATACAAAGGTGACACACTTCTACTTTGTATATATTCTTAATATCATGAGGCAAGGGACGTACACAACTGGTGCTCTTACATCACTAAATGGATCGTGTTTAGTTCGAGTAGAACAAAGACATCTATGCTAATTGGGTGACTATAATGTGTAGCTAGATACCGCTTATAGTTTGAGATATTAAGTGTTTAATATCGCTACCAATTTGGCTTAGATCCTCCTATAGGTCGCACCACAAAACTGGAAAACAAGAAGCTTGATTTTGAGTTCATATGATGTGTCGGGTTTCATGTGAAAAATGGACACATGTGGTGAATGAATAAAATCAATATGTCATGAGAATTGACATAATTAGAATCATAATAAATTCATACGAGGTGTATATATTATGGGGTCTAATAATTTAATATTACATAGGATAATATATTACATAAGATATGAATTTGCTAAAAAACCCAAAAGATCAAATTTTGATGGAAATAAATCCAAAATTTGATAAAGGCAAAATCGGGGTCAAACACGATGAACCGTTTAGGGTTCGGGCGACCGAGGTGTCTTCGGAACGGTCAACCGAACGGGGAATGAGTAAACACAATTGGTTGACCGAAATTTTCTGGAGTGCCTGGACAATTGGGTTCGGTCAACCGAGTGTGAACGGTTAACCGAGAGAGAATATCTTGGGATATTTTCGGTAGACCGAAGGTGACACGGTCGTCCGATGAATGTTCGCCAGGAGAAATTTTGGTGGCTGAACGGTCGACCGGAGCAAGACACGGATCGTCCGAATTTTTCCAGAGAATTTTTCTCATGCATATTCGGTCGACCGTCTAACTCACGGTCCACTGAACATGTGTTAAAACCGAATGGTTCGGTTAACCGAGAAGAATTCTCGGTCAACCGAAAAGCACAATTTTTGCCTGAATTATTAAGAGAATAATTAGATCATGGGTTGCATTAATTCCAGATTTAATCAAACATTTTTGAGGATGCTTATATGGAAATTTGAGATTAATTTTAGGAGAGAATAAGCAAGAGATCATGACTAAAGAATAGTTCTTGATAATGATGTTTTTGGAGCCTATAAAAGGAAACATCATCCTACTTGTTTATGTGCAAAAAATCTTTCTCTCATTAATCTCTCCCTTAATCAACACGAAAATCTCTTAATAGTTTTAAGTTTTGGAGATAGAAATCTCAGGAGCTTAAAGAGGGGTTATAAGTTAGATTCTAAGCCTAATTAGAGATTGATTGGCTAGCTCATTTCTCTCTAATCTTGTTTAGAGTTTGGTGAATACATGGAGGCGAATCGGCGGACAATTAGACGAGCAATAGAACTCCAGATCTTCTGAAAGGTTTTAGAGAACCTTTGGGTATGATCCTCTATCCTTTGTTTATTTTAATATGTGTAGGAATGCATGATATTAGAATAAACAAATAAATGTACGTAAAATCAATGAAAATATGAAATCGTTCTTGTATGTTGTATTAAAAATTTAAAATATATACATACATAGGGACACAAAATCCTACAAAAGAATTATCAAGGAGTGTTGTGGTACAAAGTGGATTGGGCATCCTGGCCAAAAGAGAACAATGGTGTTTCTTGAAGGATCATACTACTGGCCAAAGTTGAGGGAAAAAATAGAACTTTATGTAAAAACATGTTGGTATGCCAACAGGATATAAGGGAGCAACATTTGCCCTATGGGTTGCTTGAACCCCTACCCATCCCCTCAGGTCCTTGGGAAAGTGTTTCCTTGGACTTTATCTCAGTTTTAACTAAATCAGAAGGGTCTGGGTCGATCATGGTAGTAGTTGATCATTTTCCAAATATGGGACTTTCATCCCATCTCCAAAAGATTGTACAACTGAAGAGGCAGCGCGACTCTTCTTCAAGAATGTAGTGAAGTTTTTGAGGCTTCCTACAACCATTGTGAGTGACAGAGATCCTAGGTTTTCTGGAAAGCTATGGAATGAGTTGTTTTCAATGATATATACTAAGTTACGCTTCTCAATTAGCTTCCACCCCCAAACTAATGGGAATCTGAGAGCATAAAGGCCTTATTGGAGGGCTACTTACGACATTTTGTGAGTGCAAGTCAGAAGGATTGGGCCAAGCTGATGGACGTGGCACAATTTTCCTATAATCTCCAAAAAAAGTGAGGCAACGGGAAGGAGTCCCTTTGAAATAGTCCTTGGTGTGCAACCAAAGATTCATGTTGGACTTACGACCTCCTACAAAGGGGTATGTCCAGGTGCCTATCATATGTCCATGTGATGGAATGAACAAACTGTGCTAGCAAGGGCCTATCTCCACAAAGCATAAAAGAAAATGAAGAAGTAGGCTGATGGGAGCAGAAGACCCAAAGCATATCAGGTGGGAGATAAGGTGATGGGGAAACTACTGCCTTAATAATTCAAGGCCTTCAGAAAAGTACATAAAAGATTAATTCGCAAGTATGAAGGTCCATTTGAGCTGATAGGCAAGTAGGGCGAGTCTCCTACAAATTGAACCTTGCTTCTACAATGAAAATCCATCTTGTCTTCCATGTAAGTAACTTGAAAGATTATAATGAAGATCAGGAAGACCCTAGGAGAGGCGAATCATTAAAGGCACTCCCAGCAATAACGACATCCTATGAGAAGGAAGTGGAAAGAATCCTAAACCACAAGATAGTGAGGAAACACGGACTACCCTCTAAGGCACACTATCTTGTTATGTGGAAAGGTCTTCCTCCAAGCGAGGCTACTTGGGAGAAGATGAATGAAGTTTGTGGAAGTTCAAGGAAGCAATCCAGGCACACTTGTCGATGAGAGCGTCTTCGGCTTAGGTGGGGGAGAATGAAACACCTCACCAAAATAGAAGCAAATTGGTATTTTGCTTCCTCAAGAAATATCAAAAGAGGTAGAAGCCAAATCGAATTAGACATCCTCAAAGAGAACTCCAAAAGAAACTTTGCCTCCTTGAGAATAAATGAGAGCATTCTAGAAGCTAGATATTTTTTAGTTTGAGATCAAATGCATTTTGGATACTTGAGTGATATTTGTTGTATAGCTAAAAATACCCAAGGAAGTAGAAGTGTATTTGAACTCTAAGTAGGGACAACTGTTAGGCTCTACATAAAGGAGAAGACCAATCTCCTTTTGAATACAAGCGAGATGCCCTCCTATATAAAGGGGTCCCCTCCCCTCATTTGAAGGGCACTCATGTGTGTGTTCTTTAGTGTCATCGCACTACGATGGGCGTCCTTTAGTGTCCGGGGCATACTAGTAAGCACCGCTCGTCGGAGCGGCTGTCGACGTCCCTCAGTGAACTTCATCGTCCTTTGCTCACACATACTATAAATCTCCGAACAATACCTCTCGAGAGAACTGAACTTGTAAATGTACTGATCCAAGCTCAAATCTCCCTGCTGAAGTGCTAGAAACTCACACCTCAGACGATGAAGAACATGATGTGGAAAATACTTCTTCCTAAACTCCCCCACAAAATTCTCCCAACTAATTGTGGTCACACCTCCAAAGACCGCCGCTTCAGTAGTCCTCCATCAACTGTTCGCTAATCCACTAAAGATGTGTGTGGATAGTCCCACAGGATACTCAGGCAGACAAGCGATCACCACAAAGATCTGCTAGATCTTGAAAATCTTGTCCTCCTCCGCCTCTTGTTCTATTCCTCTGACAAAAGTTGATGGGTGCTGGCGCATAAAACGGTCAACAATCTCTCCTCTGTCCTCATATTGAGGCCTCATGACGTGATCCTTCATAAATGTAGCTTAGCGCTCTAGCTGGTCACACATCACTTTGGTCCTCTCTTGGGAACTTATTGTGGTGGGGTCCACACACCTCGATATGGCACCTCGATTGGGCGACATCTGCCCATCGAAACAAGAAACCTCAAACCACACAAAACTGATAGAAAACACTAAAAGGTCCTAACTTTCGTTGTACGCGAATGGACTGACCTGGGCTCTGACACCAAGTTGTAACGCCCCTGATCCGCAGTCGGGACAAAGCAAAATATATGATGGGCGTTTTAGTAAGGCCAAAAACTTGTTTAAACGTTTTAATAACCGTAAGTGCACGACCGTGATGAAGTGGTGCAAGTACGGGTCGATCGGCGGGGAGGTGAGTAGCCTCAGGTTTGTCCGAAATCAAGTGGCAAAAAATGGGAAAGAGATTTGATTATGCTAAGCTAAACTACACTAAACTAGTAAGTACGAAATACGAAAGAAAGCAACAAAAGATTGGAATTTAGGAATGGAAACCCCTAACGGGTGGAGTGTGTGCACATATGAAGTGAAATAAGTGATGAATGACGCATGTAAGCATGTATGTATGTGTCATGTGTGTGTCTTCATGCATAGGAAGTGTCTAAAGATGTGGCAAAACCTATCAATACATTCACACAACGTATCAGTAATTTCTACTTGATTAGCATAAGACTAGGTTCAGCATGAGAGATGTCTAAATGTTATGGAAAGACTCATCAAAACTAGGAACTCATGTGAAGAACAAAGCTATGCATGGGAAGTGTCTAAATGTTATGGAAAAACTCATAAAAACAAAGTTTCTTCAATCAATCAAGCACGCAAACACAAATACAAACACATAACTAACATGTAGCATATTCAACAGGAAATTTCAGTCAATAAACATGAGGAAACTATGCATTGGAAGTGTCTAAATCTTATGGCAAAACCCATCAAAATCTACCAAAATGTAGATGATTAAAATACCCCGAATGAACATACAAACATGCAAGTTTACACAATCTAAAATTTATCAAACATCCTAACATCACAACATATATGTACATCATCTCCACCCCCAAAGGGGGATGAAACTACTCACTAATCATTAAGCTAACTATTATGTTAAGAAAGGAAAACATATTAATTAAGTCTACTAAGATTAATGAAACGAAATTAAGCTAAACATGCAAGAAGATAAAAGAGACAACATTAAACTAACAAAAAAATCTTTTATTAATTGACTCACATTACAAGCAGCATCTCCCTACTTGAGTTTTTGCTTCAAGGCTTGACTCTAAGTAGAGGGATTGGCCATTAACCAATGGGTAGATTACAAGGGAGGAGAAAGAGTTCTATTTATAGACATGGAAAAAGGAAACTGGGGACAATCCCCCAATGTACGACTAATGAAACATACCAAGAATAGACATGAACACACAACCCATATTCGGTCAAAACCGAGTCAGATTCTGAGAAAAATGGACCGCCAATTGGCGGTCACTTTTTCCTGGATCTGACCCATTTTCGGATATCAACTTTAGTTCTTTAATTGGTCACATGTGGTGCACTTGGATCGGTTATTGGAGTTTAGGCCCAGATATAATTGCCAAAATACTCCTCATGATGGTGTGGAGTTTCTTGATTTGCTTATTGGTCCTTTTGGTTTACATCCAGGTTCATCCCTCTTGCATATCAGTTTATAGGTCTTACAACTCAGTCCTATATGCATGATATGATGTCAATCACCAAGCGTGCACCTCGACCAAACCGCACATCCGATCCACCAGGCAGCGCTCAACCCGCTCTCACGGTAATAATGTCAAACGTCCTCAGGCAACCACGTGTCCCAATCAAGCCAAGCGTTAACCCTCGATAAGACTGCATAACCAATCCACATGCCAACACCCTACTCCAACTAAACGCCCGAGCCCGTGAGCAACACTCCCTAACGGCCACTCATCGCAACAGGTGTGAGCTGACAAGTTCCGCACCCGACTTCGGGAGCCGACCACACACTCGAGTTTCTGAGCAACGATCCCTAATGGCCACTCATCACAACGTGGGTGGACCCTCCCGAACTACCACAATAGAGGGGGAAACACTAGCATCTAGTCATATGCGTCTCACAAGTCATTCTACTACCACCACACGCCCGAGCCTGCGAGCCCAGCTCCAACAGCCACTCATCATGACGTGGGTGGACAATTGGTTCCACGAACCTCTCAAGTAATCACATAAGGCAAGGGGTAAACACAGTTTACCCAAAAATATGAGTCATACAACCACCACAAAACATCTCATAACATCATAAGTTCACGGGAAAAATAGTAAATTTCCCAATTAATATTGTTTACAACAAAATCTGGAAATATAGGGAAAGATGGCAATTTCCTCTAATTTTATTAAGTTATTTCCTATAATTCTGCAAAGTCTAGGGTGATTCTGAAATTATCTCAATTATTCGTTCTTTATACAAAACATAAAAGTCCAAGGTTTTTCCAGCAATTATCCCAATTAAATTGTTTAACCAAAACAATTCAAGTCCATGGACTATGTTCCAAAATGCAACCCTAACCCTTGGCCAACAAGATCCCGACCAACTAACCGACGAGATTAATTTGGTAGAATTTGTTAGACAATATTTAGAGCCATTGGCGGAGTAGTGCACGCTTTAACATCTACAACCACGAATGTAATGGAAAACCTAATGTCTGAATTATTTGATTTGTAGTTTATAATTTTATTATGCAATTAAACCTAATGTCCACACCGTCAGACTGTGTAACTGAGGGCACCAGTGATAGATGTAGACGACGTCAATGGGAGGTTGCCCCAACAGCTGATACCCAGAAGATTGGCAATGATGTAGTTGATCCTTTTCAGAGTGGGGACTTTCTTAACACTTCAGACTATGGTAATTATAGTTATTTACAATACAATATTACTTATGTGAAATGCTAATTTACACTTCATACAAGCGCAACTAGTACGAGTAGGGATCCTGGTTCCATACAGCTTCTGGAGAATTGAAACTTGACAGAACCCGTTGAGATCGAGTCTACATAGGAAGGTGTCCTGAAAGGAAAGAATGCACACTACTAGAAAAATAAGATACGCCGACGGATTTGTATTCGTCGGTGAGGTATCTGTTGGTTTAGGCCAATTTTCACCGATGGATATGTCTCACCGTCAGTCCCAATTTACACTGACGGAGACGAAAAACAAACACCAGCTGATGTATGCCATTGCGACATATTTTCGTAGTATTCATCGGTCAATTACTCTACACTAACGGATACGTACCGTCGGTGTATATTTTTGATAAAACAATCCACGGAGAAATGAAATTTTTCGCTCAAAAACTACACTGACAGCTTGGTTTCCCTGCACTAACGGATAATGTCCGTCGGTGTGGTATTTTTAGAAATGTACACCAACGGATATTGTATCGTACACCGACAGATATATCCATCTAATCAATCTTATCGAATATAATATTATTTGTTACATTTCGAAACAAATATAGTTAATAAATAATCGTATCGAATGTAAGAGGTACATATATATGTGAATTTTACCATGATATACACTCATTTTATATTGTACATGTACATCGCATATATATGTTTCTTTTATCCGTATATGTTTATAAAATATTCGTTTCATATCCGCATCCACTTTTAAGGATATGGATACGCATTTTTCATATCTGTGATGTCTGTATCCGTATCCACAAATCGAATGTCTATATGATAATGCTCATATCCGATATGTATGCACCCCTAGATGGTGTGGTTGGATCTAATCTTAGTATGGTGATTGACAAGTAGAAGAGATAACAGAAAGAAGGAAGGATACGCGCGAGACAAAAGAGTAAAGTTGGTTGGTGATTTTTGTATAACAGAATTGATTGCATGATTACATGAGTGTGGGCTTGCTTTATAAGTAGTTAAGCCAGTTGGCGGGATATACGGGTATCCGGTTATCGGACTAGCTACACGGATGAGTTAATCGGTTTTATCCGGTTATAACAGAACCGAGTAGAGTAGATAACTCAATACATAAAAATTGTAATGCTAATTACGTGATTGACTAAACTCAATTCTAACAAGATCTTTGAGTTGCCGAGACATCCCTGTTAAAAAAGACATATCAGGTAAGAAGATGTCACTAGTGTAATCATATATGTCTATTGAGAGTAAGTGTATTCATGCCACGAGAATTCAATGCACAGGTAGTCACATTCTAAAAAATAAGAAGTTAATACATGGGAATTGACAAAAATGATTTTTGAAAGGAATTTCTTTTGAAATAATGTTGTAAAACTAAAAATTGGAGGAATATAAACCTGGGAAACTTATTTGGCAAACTGTGCTTCTTAAAAAATAACACATGTGATGCCGTTTTTTGTTAAGCAAAAATGACATCACAAATGCCATTTTCATACCGTAATGAAAACAACATCCTAGATGCCATTTTTTGTAGAGGTAAAAATGGCATCCGAGATGTCGTGTTTACCTAGGGCATAAATGGGGCAGCCAACCACCCTCTTCCTCCTCCTACCTCGAAATCACTCCCCATTACTCTCTCTTGCCGGAAACAAGCAAAGTTGAGGTTGGTTTTCCTTTTGTTTTTCATTTTTTGATTTCGATATGAAATGTAATGCATGTATAGTTAATGCATGATTGTTATTTTCATGTATTAAATGTAGTTTTTGTACACCCAAAGTAATGAGCTCCGATACCGGATTGATTATAGTTTTTTTCAATAGAATTGTTACATTCATAGATGACAATCCAAAATATGAAGGTGGTTACAGACGGATGATAAATGTTAATAGTGAAATGTGATATGATAATCTTTGTGAAATAATTTGTCAAGTTTGTGGTTTTGGAACATAAGAGTTTGATCTGACGTTAACATGCAAGTGGCCACTGTATGAGAAATGTACATATGCTGACGTTTTTGATGATCAGAGCATGGCAACGATGTTATCTTCATTTAATATCACGAATAATGTCGTATTATTTGTTCAGAAACATCCCAAGTATTATACTATTGTGCACCAAAGTCAGTTGACTGAGGATTATTAAGCAATACCACAGACATGTAGCCAATATGAAGCAGGTCCATCGTCTGTAGTTCATCAATCATTTTTGAACAATTTGAGCGCACACCAATGGATATTCGTAATTATGAAGCAGATGTAGTTCAGTTACATTCTAAAGAAAGAGGGGTTGAAGATCCAGATAGTGATGAGAGAAATGGATGGCGAGGAGATTGACATTGTTGACGTACATTCAACACCACTTCCAGAGCTACAAAATATGTTTCGTCATATGGCAGACGTAGTAAATCAAGAACCTGATAATAACGTACATGAAACCGATCGTTAGTAATGAATTTCCGTCATTGCTAGTACTCCCAGATTTTAGACATTTACTGGGCATAGATCCTAACAAGAATTGGATTGAAGATTTAGTTATTGGAAATGTCGATCGTCATATTGTTTCATACAATGAATATGACAACATAGAAGATGGATGTAGTTATTGGTTGTATAGACATTTTGCCAAAAAAGAAGACTTGTTGCATCAGTTGAAGAAATGACATTTGCGAAATAAATTCCAATTCAAAGTGCTAACGTCTAGGAAAAAATTATTTACAAATTGTTGTTTGAAGAAAGAGTGCGAATGGAGGATACATGTCTCTTACAATCAAAGCAAAGAATGTTTTCAAGTGAAGAGGTACATGTCTGAACACAACTGTAGTAACGATGACCTTTTGCATGACCATGTGCAATGTGATGTCGGTTTAATTTCTAACATGATTCTTGCCACCATTCGAACAACCATCATTGTCACTCCTGCAGAAATTCAAGCTCTAGTGAAGACCCATTACTTCATAGACATCAAATATGATAATGCTTGGTACGCCAGGAAGAAAGCATTGGAAATGCATATGGAGTTGGTGAGTCATCCTATTGTAATTTAAGATGCTTATGTCTAATATTTACACCACCAACCCCAACACAATAGTTGAGATTCAGACGAAGAGGATAAACTAAACATTAAGCAGTTTCAAAGAATTTTATAATCTTTCACGACATCCATTGAAGGTTTCCAGTATTGTAGACCTTTGTTGAGTATTGATGGGACTCATTTGTTTGGCAAGTTTGAGGCTCCAATAATAAGAAGAGGAAGAAGTAGAAAAAGATCTTCAGTGAAGCGCAAGTTTGAGGTCTTCAGTGAAGCGCAAGTGCACGGCCGCGTTGAAGCGGTGACAAATACGGGTCGATCCACAGGGAGGTGTGTCGACACTGGTTTGTTCGAAGGTGAGTGGGAAAGAAAGGAGAGAAAGATTGATTACACTAAACTACACTAAAATGCAAAAGGAAATGTACAATAAGGAATAAAACTAAACCCCATAGGGGGTAGAGAAAATAGTGTGAATACGAAGATATGTGTATGTGTGTGTTCAATTAAGCTCATCAAAACATGTAGTGCATGAAAATCATAAAACTACATCCAACTTTGCCTCCACATGAATTAAGATAACATAATATCATTAAAACATACAAGACAATAATTGGAAGGAAGCTAAATGAACTCATGTATAAAGACCAAACCCTCACTATGCCTCCACATGAATTAAGATAACATAATATCATTAAAACATACAAGAAGTTAACCAAGGTAAAGGCAACAAGAGTACATGCAACTACAAATCATGTTTCCTTCATCAATTCCATCCATATCCTCACCTTATCATTCCCCATAAAATAGGTCCACTAATCTAAGCATAAGCTAAGCTTCATTCAAGAGCATTAGCATATCAAAGACAAGAGTAAAATCCCATTAGATGGTTATGGAAATCATATAAGGCTCAAGGCATTAAGATAAGACACACCTAATACACCACATGATCATATCACATATTTCTCCACCCCCCAAATGGGGATGGAACTACTCACTAATCATTACACTACAACCTACATTAAAATGAAACATTCTACTGAAATGAAATTAAACTAAGCAAACAAGAAATATTAAAGAAGCTAAAAAGACATAAAACTAAAGAAGCATGCACGCATATGAAAGGAAGTTAAACTATGAAAGAAACAACATAACTAAAGGAAAACATCTATTATTACTCACTCAATTACAAGTAGCCTCTCTCCACCAGGGGTTTTTGCTTCAAGGCTTTTACTCCTAGTAGAGAGGATGACCACCAAGAGAGAGATGGGGTACAAGAGAGGAAGTAGAGTTCTATTTATAGCAAAAGAAAAAGGTAATCCTGGATAATCTCCCGGTATGGGACTAAACATATACCAGAAATAGACTAAACACACTTTAATACACAACCCAAAGAAATATTAGCGGATCCGGAGCAACCCGGACCGCCAATCAGAGGTTCCAGACCGCAAATTAGCGGTCTACAGGGCTTAGATCCGTCTGGGTTTTCTTCTGGTCTTTTCTGGATGGATTTGTTGGTCTTTGATGCATCTACTTCGCTTGCTGAAGCTCCGACCCG
Source organism: Triglochin maritima (assembly GCA_963682175.1). Lineage (NCBI taxonomy): Eukaryota > Viridiplantae > Streptophyta > Magnoliopsida > Alismatales > Juncaginaceae > Triglochin > Triglochin maritima. The sequence continues at coordinate 12,794,977 of OY821785.1, forward strand.
AATAGAATTGCCAAAATACTCCCCGTGATGGTGTGGAGTATTCTTGTTTGCTTATTGGTCCTTTGATCTTACATTTAGGTCCTTTGATCTTGCATCTTAGTCCTCGAGTCTCTCAACTCAGTCCTTTTCCCTGCTACTAGGTTCATTTATACTGTCCTTCTCAAATCTACTTATTCCTGAAAACTAAACATTAAACTCGTTACATAGCATTATTTGGGTGAAAGATAATGGATATAAGATACAAAGATATGCATGAAATGATGTCAATTAGTACTCTTTTGGTTGCTATGGGTACTGATGTGAAATCTGGTTTGTTTCCTTTGGCATTTGTTGTTGTTGAAAAGGAATCTGGAAGCTCTTGGCAGTGGTTATTAAGTATTTTGTCAAGTAGAGTATGCATACGAGATGGATTGTGTATTATTAGTGACCGATTACCAGGTCTCACAAATATTGTGAAGACATTTTCCCCCCAGAGCGAGGCCACATTCACAATTTTTATTTGAGACACATGAGTGCAAATATGGCAAGAAATGCTCGTTGTAGGAATGTGGAGTTGCAAAATAAACTTTGGCATGCTGGTGTCGCTTTAGATAAAAAAACATTTGAAGTGCATATGAATGATATCAAGATTAATCACCTTAATGGGTTCAAGTTGATTAAAGAACAAGAGGACATTTCATATTGGGCACTAAGCCATGATTACAACCGTCATTTTGGTGTAATGACAACAAACTTGTCAGAAAGCTTTAACAATGTGTTAAAGCGTGTACGTGGCCTACCACTTTATCCTCTCATCATGATAACTTATCTCCGGCTGAATAAATATTTTGTTAGTGGTAGAGATGAAGGGGAGACTATGATATTAGCCTATCCTAAAAAGGTCAACGACGAAGTCACAAACCAAGGACAATTGACTGCACAACTTTGTGTGACAAGGCATAGTCATAACATATTCAGTGCTGAAAGCAACCAACCTTGTAGATATCAGGTTGTTTTAACGGAGACACGCCCAACATGCTCGTATGGATTCACAGATGTACACCACATTCCATGCTCACATGTGTTGGCCGTTTGTAGTAATTGTCACGCGAACATTCATGCAAACTACTATGCAAACTAAATCATAGGCAAAGGATGATTCACCTCCCTTAACCCCTAATAGCTTAAGTAGATTTTACTCTTATTAATATGGTGTAATTCCATTTATTTTGGTTGTAACACCAACTACATCCTCACCCTATATATAGGGGACTATTGTACATATTTGGTGACAATGAAATGAAATACATATCTCTTCCCTCCCCAATCTTTAATCTTTGGTTTGCTTGTTTTATAACACGTTATCAGCACGAAAGTTCTACTACCGACTAAAACCTTTGGTGTCACTCAAGTCTCAAGGTAACAAATCCATGTTTTGATTCCCAATGTGACATACATAATTTCTTCTGTTTATCTATCAAAAATTGTATGTTTTGATCATAAAAAAAAGGTTAGAAAGGTGATTCCATCTTGCATGATTAATAAAGAAATCACTTTCAATCAATTGAGGGTTGTATATGTATACTCTAAAAATGAAATAAAAAATATTTTTGGACGTGTGAATCTCGGACAATGGTATATCTTAGTGCTTTACAACAACACAAATCAGGATTTATAAGATCTTTTCTGACAAGATTATATGATTTTTTGGATATTTATTTTGTTATTTTGGTCAATATATTAATGTGCTTATGGTGGAGGGGAAACATTATTTAGTTCTTAATTTAAATCTTGCACAACAAATACATTTTTAAACTCGTGATTTTTTTTGTTATTCTGCCATGTGCTATAATACATTGATGCATCAGTCAATAATTGTTGTTTTTACCCAACAAACTATGTTCAAAAGATAAAATAAAATAAAATCTAATGTCATGGTTTAGCATTGGTTAAATATTAAATTTTTCGTGAGAAAATGTTTTATATTGGTTAGTACTTTCATTAGTCCAATATATTTTCCATACTTGTGATTTTTATTTAGTTACGATGAGATTCTTCTAGATATTAATAATTTACATGTTAATATGTTGATATGCATAATTTCTATCTAAAAGACATATATGGATATTTTACTTACATCTTGAATGTATATTTGTTCATCGTGAGGTAATTAATTTACCCACATGGTGCATAAAATATATCATGATAATTTTGTGTATATATAAAATAAATGAGACTACATATATACAATCAATATATGTTGCTTTTGGAATTGTTAATATGCACTTTTGTTTATCATATGATTCAAGTACATTATAATATATTCCTTTAGGAGATGTTTAATTTAGCATGCACTGATAGAAGAAGAAAAGGTAATAAGTTGCATGCATGTACCAATTATGCTTTGATGCTTGTATGTTATGACTTTTAACTCTATACTTGGCATCATGGATAAGAATGACATCTTATCATGGATTATGGACGTTGAACCTAACTCATTGCCTTTTAAATATCAATGACTAGAGAAAGAAGCATCAAATCAAGATAAAATGGAGGTTGTGATTTTCTTTCGCTATCCTATTTGTTAAAATGATTTTAAAAGTATTATGATTTAATCTCATGTCTGTTTTTTGTGGTTGGACAAAACATCAAGTTATTGATCCAAATTTCATGAATTCTCGATCAAATGAAGCATGAAAAGAAATAGTTACATATTTAGTAGTGCTTCTAAAATTGAATGATATATATCTCATGCAGCTTTGTATTGATTCACTTGCTTAGTATAAGTTATATGAATTCTTAGTATCATGTTGATTAAAAGAGTATTTGTAAAGTGGTTCAAGCATGTGATTATTACTTGTTAATTTTGATGCATCACATGATCATTCACAACCAATACGAGCATTCATCTCGTGAGCACATAATATTCATCTTGATAGATGTATATATATAGTACAATGTGCTACAATATAGTGGAATTTGAATCACCATGTTACAATGTGATCATTGTTATTAAAAATGATATGCATTTGCTCAGAAGGCGAATATCTTAATATTCATAAAATGATACGATACAAAGATTTAGAGATCATTCATTTAAAGAGGGTTATGAAATTTTATGATAATCCCTGAAGGATTCATATGACCATCTAAACGACGTGCAAATAACTAATTGAGTAAAAATGCACGTCGATCTCTAAATCAAAATAAAAGACTTTAGAGTAGTCTGCCATATATATCTATGACCAATAGTTCATAGATATATAGAGATTAGCAGTAAAAGAAAAATAATAATTTATTGATCACTTTACAAACTAATGACCCAATACTCTTTTGGGTTATGCATCACCGATTATTGAAGGTCATGAGAGTTGTTGGAAAATCACGATACCTTTCTTGTTTATTTTTTTTGGTGTGCCGGAAGTACACACTACAAAGTATCGTGAAACAAAAAGAGCATAAGCAGTTGACTAAATTTTGTGCAAATAAGAAGTATGAAATAAAGATGATATCAAAAAGACGAAACATGCCCAGAAGTGCCTAAATAAAATCATCCCTTATATTAATTATGGACGTCATCATTGGTATTGTTTTTGAAAGCTTTAGATAATTTTGTTGACTTCTATCACGGCCAAAATGAGGTCAAATTTGTCGACCGATTTGCACAATAAAATGAGAGCCCATCTGTTTTTAAAATATCTCTCAATATTGATCATTATGGGATCTTAAAATTTATACATTATACATTAATGTGCATATATACCTGTTAATATTATTCATTAATTTTTATGGTTGATATACATCATGTTATGAATCTTCCCTTACTTTACTTGTACAATAATGAACAAATTGTTTCCCACCTGCGATTTAAAGCTCCTGAAGGACTAAGTTTTATTGTCCAATCCAATAATCATATATATATAATATACATTTTCTGGCATTAGGGGGAGAAGATAGAAGCTTAAAGAATGTCAAGAAAATGTACTGTATTGAACCTGAAGTTCATAAGAGAATATACGTACAAGTATGATTGAACCTGAAGTTCATAAAATCATTACCTTGCAATATCTAGCAAGTAATTGTCATACATTTGTATTGATCACAAAAGAGTGACTACACCTTATATTACTAGACATAGACCACATAATATAAAGTGAAGATCTCCACATGATAAAATATATTTGAGCTCAACCAACGCCAGAAGCGTGGACCATAACATATATTATTTGTGGAAATAAAATAAAAGTTAGTCACTCTCATTGCACCTCTTGAAGAGGTTATTCCTGAAGAATATAAACCCGTAAAAATAAATGCAGCTGCTTAACAAAAGATTAATGAAATTACGGGGATACAGAACGGCCAAATCCTAAAATTTTGGGAAACGATGAGGATTTGATTATTATTGATGTAAAACTTACAATCAACTATATATGTTGATACGAAAGACATTAAATAATTATTAAAATTATTGTCGACAATTCATTCGCCTTCTTAATAGCATGCTATCTCAAGAAAAGAAAAATGGATTCAAAATCTATGATATTATAAGAATGCCAGAAGCATTCGTATTTGATATAAACAAAAGAAGGTGAACAATATATAATAAACTCGCTGAATAAATATACTATTTGGACCTGTAGTCCTGATTTCTGAAATTATGTTCCTGAAGGATAAAAATAGAAATCAGAAAAACATGTGATACATTATAAAGCGAGGAGTAATATATGAGTATTCGCAGGACCCAACATCCATCGTGATGTTACTCATTCTCTTGTAATATTGATAATAAGTTCTGTTACATGATCAATATGATATGCATATAAGATATGTTGTGACTTTAAATTTTTATAAGTCACTTAATATCGGTACTTATACGAGAGTCCCTGAAGGACTAATATGACAAAATATATTATATGATGACAAGAATCAAAAGATGCACTATACAATTTTTGAAAAGATCACTATATGAAGAAACAAGTAAGGGTGTGCATATAACCTCTTCAATCAAAGTCATCATGAAGAATGATGTGAAGTTGATCTTAGTCATCCATATGTTTCATCCAATAACAAAAGTTACTGTTATTTAATATATTTATAACATGCTTGATGTCATAGGACCTTCATCAGAGTTTTTGAAAACTCATGAAATATTTAATGGACAATTTTTGGAATAAATGACCAGAGAAAACTCAATTATTTTTCGACCAGAAGTTGAAACATTCTCAAGAAGAGAATTTGTACAATGATTCAATTGTAGAAAGTAAATATTGTAGAAAAAATATATTCTACTTAATACTCACATTGAAATGACACTAAGAAAGGATATCTATTGTATATCAACATAGATCCAATTGTAATAGGCCCTGAAGTTCCTTATCAAAATGTCATGAACATTTTCTTATAACTTGAAACCTGATAATGTTCATAGTAAATGTTTTATCTAAGCATAATGTTCATCTGAAAACATTTAGATGACGTTCAAGGATCTACCAATTTCTAGTCATGCGATAAAGATTTACGTTAGTAATGTTTCTTTTATGTCTGATCCACATCAATTACTATCACAAAATTTTGGTGTCATTGCGTGGAGTCATTACAATTTTATGCAAGTTGGTGAATCAGTTATTGATTCTTACATTCTCGTATCGCTAGGACATCAATATAATTATGAAACATCTTTAAATTGTCCATAAGTAATATCTTTTGACGTAACATATTCATATCAAAAGTTACTACAATTTGTATTACTCCCAGCATATTATTTGAGAAAAATTGCGCAAACATATTTCACAATCTTATTATCTAAGTGAAATATAGTAAATATTCATTAAATCCGTTAAACTATCATGTATTTGTTTATTGAATCCCCATGCAATTTTGTGTTTAAGGACTTCGTATAATATATTCGTAAGTTTGGTAAACTATGAATAATGGGAAGCGGCTTTGTATTTATCGTCCATGAAGGACGAATATCCCTGAAGGATAAAGCCCGGAAGGCTTGTAGTTACACTCCTTTTCCCTTTTTCCAATTTTTGTCCTAAAAGGTTTTATTGGTTAAAGGTTTTTTATGAGGCAACTTGTGCAATTTTGTTAGCGTATGTTATGCACTCTTTTCCATAGCTACTTTTTCCCACAGGGTTTTGTAGTAAGGTTTTTAACGAGACATAAACATAACGCATATTATCTAAGGGAGTGTTATAAATGTATGTTGAATTGAGGCAGAAAATTATACGGTGCACTATTTTTCCTTCACCAAATTTTTGTCCCACATGGTTTTACTTGGCAATGTCTTAATGAGCAGACCGATCAAGTGACAACTGATCAGATCCTATCAAGCGAGAATTTGGCAGATTTATTTACAAAGTCATTGCCAACAAAAGTCCTTAAGAAGTTTGTCTTCAAAATTGGTGTTGAATGTATGTTGAAGTGGGGGGAGCCTCATATGTGTTGCACTTTTTTTCCTTCACCAAGTTTTTATCCCATCGGGTTTTTCTTGGTAAGGTTTTTAATGAGGCAACATCCTTAGCGTATAAAGGTGATCATCCAAGGGGGAGTGTTGAGAATTCCAAAGGTTTTGTGGATGATTCACCTTCCTTAACCCCTAATAGCTTAAGTAGATTTTACTCTTATTAATATGGTGTAATTCCATTTATTTTGGTTGTAACCCCTACTACATCCTCACCCTATATATAGGGAACTATTGTACATATTTGGTGACAATGAAATGAAATGCATATCTCTTCCCTCCCCAATCTTTAATCTTTGGTTTGCTTGTTTTATAACAATAGGCAAATTAAATCATTTCTGCAAACAGAAGGTAAGGATTGAGGCTAACGACAAGAACTGCGAACAAAAGGTAAGGATTGAGGCGAACGAGCTAAGATCCATCTCTAACATAATTATTTATGCTTTAGGGATCTCTTTTTGAATCCAGACCTTCACCTCAGCCACTTTCTTCAAGTCACTTGCTGGAATTACCACTCTTAAACCCTTCTTTACTAGTACTCTTGTTGTTTCTGCTCTGATCCTAGATGTAGCCCTATAAACAAACGCATGACATCATAATTATAGGCATATCCTTTTCCCCAAGAAAACTATTCTCTTCCTATGAAGTTCAGCAAAACTTTATATTGAATTGCGGAGTTTGATAATCCAATTCTATGCAGTTTAACAGTTTGCAGCTATTAGGATGATCATGGAGGTTTCAAGTATTAGGATGATCATGCAGGTGCCAGCTATGAGAATGACCATCTAGGTATCCTATAAATTTTTATCTCACTGTTTCCACCAGTCTTTCTTCTTGACACGTGCAGTTGTGCATAAGATATATAATAATAAAGCAAGAAAGAATACATATGAGGTATCATGTGTAAGATAGAGATACATCTAGGTAGTAGAATTAACCAGTGATAATAGATGCGAGGTTCGAAGAGCAAGGAAGTCTATCAGTTACTTGTTCAGCAGTTGTCTTAGATCCAAAACCAAATGGACCAACTAAACCAAATGATTGACATCATTTCATGCTTACATTTGTATCTTATATCTATTATATTTCACCTAAACAATGCTACGTGACAAGTTTTATGTTTGAATTTCAGAAATAAATAGGTTTGAAGAGAGAGGCATAAAAGGACCTAAAAGCATGAAAAAGGACTGAGTTGACAGACTCAAGGACTAAGATGCAAGATCGAAGGACCTGAACGTAAGATTGAAGGACCAATAGGCAAACAAGAATACTTCACACCATCATGGGAAGTATTTTGGCAATTCTATTCGGGTCGGAGCTCCAACAAGCGAAGTAGATGCATCAAAGACAAGCCAAGTCATTCCGAAAAGCCCAGAAGAAAATCCAGAGCGATCCGAACACTGTAGACCGCCAATTGGCGGTCTCTTTTGGTTCGGATCCGCTAAGATTTATATGGGTCGTGTATTAGAGCGTATTTAGTCTATTTGTGGTATTTGTTTAGTCCCATACCGGGGTATTGTCCCGGATTACCTTTTCTATGGCTATAAATAGAACTCTTCACCTTCTATTGTATTCACCCATTGCTTGGTGGCATTCTCTCTACTTGGAGTAAGCCTTGGAGAAAAATCTCAAGGTGGAGAAGAATGCTGCTAGTGATGCGAGTCATTTAATAAAAATAATTTTTCCATTGTTTTGTTCTTATGTTGTTTCTTTATGCATGTTTAGCTTAGATTTATTTCTTTAATTGTAGGCTAAAGTAGTTAGAATGTTTCCTTTCTTCTCCCCAGTTTTATGCATGATGCTTTAGAGGGTGGTTTGAGCAAAGAGCAAGCCAAATAATTTGCCTCCTTTGTCTCCCAGTTCGACAGGAAAAGTGGAAGATAGTGTGCGTTACTCCGGACAAGAGTTACATTAACTCTGAGTCGACAGAGGTTGCAACGAAGATTGTAAGTGTTTACATTTACTTCTTGTGTTTCTTATACTACCTAATTAATTAGGAAAATAGTGTTTTACATTAGGCAATGATATAGTTTCTAAGATTCTTGTGTATAGTAATAGGACAATCTTACATTGCAAGCTTTCCAAGACGAATTTGTTTCAGATGAAAGAAAACACATTTTGACTCAAACCCTGGGAAAATAGGAATACGCAGGTAGAGTACGTGTTGTCAGTAGTCGAATATGACCACGACAATACTTTGGGTCATCCTCCTCAAACTGTAGTAGGAGAGGAATTCCCACGGATTGCGAAGAAAAGATCCATAGGTTGCAAGAACAAATGGATATGATACTTAATAAATTAAATACAATCACCGATATGCCCACACTTATTCAGAGACCACGAAGTATTGCGGGTAGTGTCAATCCTGAAGATGAATGTCCAAGTCCAATCAATGAGGAAACAAAAGTACAAATAATAAAGAATGTGAATGTATTACCTTTAAATTTTATAACTTCCTAATTGTAGATATATTATTCATGTTGTTTTGTCCTAATAATATTTCTTTATGTTTCATGATAGTGTTTGATCGTCAAAAGTATTTTCTCCTTAGGAGTGATTTAACAAGAGTCATTTACTTGTAAATTGCAGATGTTGTACACTATTGCAACCAATCAATTTGTAGATACTTAGTACAAGGTGTTAGCCGAAAAAAATGGTAGGAAAACCTGAAGAGGGCTTTGCAGGTGCCATGGTATATGTCTGCATTAGTGATGTCATGCAGTTTCTGAAGATGGAAAGATTGTGTATAACAATCACTCAGGTTCACTTGAAGTGAGTCATGTTTGTCTTTTTCATACATGTTTATGTTACATTTAAATTTAATGATGTTAATTTGTTTATATTAGGAATTTGTACCAAATGACGAATGACAAAAAAATATGGTTATGTGTGTCCTACTCTAATGTGGAAATCACCACTTCCAAATGAAGACAACAAAAGTTAAATGTTTGTCGAGGTGTTGCAAGCATCAAAGAAGGCGGTCTATTTTCTAGTATCATATTGGGAGGTGTAAGCAGCTCATTATATCTTATAATACATTCAATTTCATTATATTTCATTTGGAAATCATAAATAAGAATGGAATTGATCTAATTGATGAAGTAATTTAACATGGGTGATTTTCAGTGATCATTGGATATTAGTTGTAGTACAACCCGATACATGGACGACCAACTGGTTTGATTCTTTAATTAGCATCAGAGAAACTCAAGGGAAATTTAATGAATATTATTCAAATGTAAATTATTTAGAATAACTTTCCTTTGGTTTCTAAGTTAATTTGTTGTTATTTAATGTTTGGATCATTTTTCAAACTTTTACATATTTTGGCAGTGGTATTGAGATCTCTAAATACTTATGCCGGTGTTCGAAAGTCAAGACCAAAAATGAAAGTAACTTGGCATGCTATGAATGTAAGATGATTCAATAATGTTTGTTTTGATAATATGGATTATACTTTGCATTAATTTTGTTGCTTTCCAAATATACATGACATCTTAATTGTATTACCGTAAACAAGTTGGAAATATTCAATGTAGTTACTACATAATAAGGTATATAGACCAACTTGTTGAGATGGGAGTGACATCTGAAGATTTAAGAACGGTAAATTTTGATATTAATCTTATGTTGCGTTATATATGTATGGTGACACAATTTATAGGTTGATAAACGAGTTTGTTTACTTTGTAGTCGTTCGAAAAATCTCTTGAACAATTTTCTCAAGAAGAGATAGAATGACGTGAGAGAAGTGGTCTTCTTATTTCACCAGTCATATGTAGTTAGCAACTTAATTGATGAATGTAAGTTCATCGGGTGATGTTGTCCTCTTTGAGTTTTTTTATTATAATAGATGAATATATATGATATCATTGGTGTTGATATGTAGGATTTTCAACCAGACAGTCAGACCAAACCAAACTGTAAGTAGGACCTGGGACATTTCAGTGATATTCAGCCTATTAACTGAGAATTCTGGTATGACATGCATAGGTACAACAACAACAAAGTTCATAGACAGTTCATATTCAAAGGCAGTTGAGTGGAATTTACAACACAAACATAAGATGTTGTGATATTTTAAATTGAAAATCGCAAGTGCACGATCGTGTTGAAGTGGTGACAAGTACGGGTCGTGTCCACGAGGAGCGAGTGCGGGTGGTCGTCGACTGATTGACATCATTTCATGCTTACATTTGTATCTTATATCTATTATATTTCACCAAAACAATGATACGTGACGAGTTTTATGTTTGAATTTCAGAAATAAATAGGTTTGAAGATAAGAGGCATAAAAGGACCTAAAAGCATGAAAAAGGACTGAGTTGAGAGACTCAAGGACTAAGATGCAAGATCGAAGAACCTGAACGTATGATTGAAGGACCAATGAGCAAACAAGAATACTTCACACCGTCATGGGGAGTATTTTGGCAATTCTATTCGGGTCGAAGCTCCAACAAGCAAAGTAGACGCATCAAAGACAAACAAAGCCTTCCAGAAAAGCCCACAAGAAAATCCAGAGCGATACGAACACTGTAGACCGCCAATTGGCAGTCACTTTTTGTTCGGATCCACTAAGATTTATGTGGAGCATGTATTAGTGTGTATTTAGTCTATTTCTGGTATTTGTTTAGTCCAATACCGGGGGATTGTCCCCGATTACCTTTTTCTATGGCTATAAATAGAACTCTTCACCTTCAATTGTAATCACCCAGTGCTTGGTGGCATTCTCTCTACTTGGAGTAAGCCTTGGAGCAAAATCTCAAGGTGGAGAAGAATGCTATCTTCAATGTGAGTCATCTAATAAAATAATTTTTCCATTGTTTTGTTCTTATGTTGTTTCTTTATGCATGCTTAGTTTAGTTGTATTTCTTTTATTGTAGGCTAAAGTAGTTAGAATGTTTCCTTTCTTCTTTATTTTAATTGTTAGAATAATGTGTAGTGAGTAGATCCATCCCCCTTCAGGGGTGGAGAAGAAGTTCATACATGCATTAAAGAATGGATATGAATGCTTTATATGTTGATTGTGTTGATAAATGTGAATGTATGCTTGCTTGTTAGAGTAGAATACTACACTTGATGGGTCTTGCCACACATCTTAGACACCTCCCATGCTTGTTTAGGTTCTGAAATAACCAGCTTATGTATATGAATGTTAATCAACTAGGTTAGTGAATGGATTGATAGGTTTTGCCATAACCTTTAGACACTTCCTATGCATGAAAAGACTACCTACATTTGTGCCTATAGAATGCACTCTTCACCATCTTTCTACATGTGTGCCCACACTCCACTCCTAGGGGTCTTTCTCTTCTTGATTCCAGCTTAGTTTTACATTCTTTTAGTTTTGATTCGAAGTAATCGTTAGTTTCTTTACTTTGCATTTTTCTTCTTAGTAGTTTAGTGTAGTGTAGATTAGCATAGACAAACTCTTCTCCCTTTTTGTTGACACTTGATTTCTGAAAAACCAGAGGTTACTCACCTCCCTGTAGATCGACTTGTATCTGCCACCGCTTCAACCCGGCCGTGCACTTGCGGTTAATTAAAATGTTCAATCAAGTTTTTGGAGCCTTTGTCGGGGAGGTGTTAATCCAGATTCTGGTTTGGACGATTCGAGTGGATTTAATTTGTGTTTTGTAGTTTTCTTTGTTTCAGGAGACTCTGAGGCTAGAGGAAAATCACCAGGAGAAATTTGGAGCAGAACAGAGAAGCTTGGACCGCCAATCAGCGGCCTGAGACTGCCAATTGGAAGTCCGGTGAGCTCTGTTTCCTTCGTTTTTTCTTTGGCTTGTTGTATTATCTGATATAGTGATCTGGGACACAATTTGTCATGTTTTGACTTATAGTTTGTTCCCAGATCAATAATCAATCTCCCTTTAAGCAACTTGGACCTTAAAACCCAAAACAAAAGATTAGGCATTCTTTCTTGTTTAGGTCATGCGTCATGTACTCGACTTAGGCACGTAGATTGTCTTTTCTTTTAGCTTTACTTTCAGTTGTTGAGTGCTGGCGTGAGGTACGCATTTCCTACTCTCATTCATGCATTTCGTATGAACATGCATTAGTTAGTAGGAATTGCATTGCAACACGTGTGAGTTGAGCGTTTGTTTGGAGAGTTGATTGCCAGATTAAGACTCCAAAACGCTACTAAGGAGGGGTTGTCCCATATAAGATAAGGTGGGGGATTTCATCACTCTTTCCTTCGCCCAAAAAACCACACTAATCAAGAGCCTAATTTTAAAATAAAGTAGACGTTGACCCTAAGGATTTTAGGTGCATTAGGAGAGTCATCCGGTCCCGACCGTCATGGCCGGATCGGCGTCGCCCACTCTATCGATAGTAGGAGAGGCGAGATCTCCGGATCTTGACTCACTTGCTGGGCTTTGTGGTCCTCATCGTAGGGAGTTGAGATGTGTTGAGGCCGTGTGACCTTGCAGTCATGAATGTATCATATGTGCTGCTGGACCAGAAATGACTCAAACCACGAATCCCAGCAACCATCGCACACAATGCATCCGATAGCATCAGATAAATCACAGAAAAATACAAACCTCAGAGCCATGCATATGGATCCCTGACCCATCCAAACCACGTGCTCAGAGTATCCTTCCCAGGAGGTATGAGGTGGGAGAAGGTCAAAGTAAGTCTGTCCAAGCCGTTTGGTCCAGCAACCGAGCAAGAAGCGCACAAGATGCACCAACCTCATGATTAACATCACTCTAACGCACCATGCTCAGACCAAACAAGTCAATCTGACTCCTCTCACCCCTAGCATCCCTAAGGTCCATCTCCACCCCCGTCCTGACCCCAACCACCATCTAGAATGGCTGCACCAGCCAGCCGTCCAAAGCAAGGAGTCAAAAGGGTTGAAGGTAAACCTTAGTTGGATCTTGTGTGCACCAGCCACACCCAACCAGAACCGTGGTCACCCTCAAACTCAACCCAGAAGGAACACCTTCACCTCTAGTTAGACCTCAGTGGAGCTCGCTGGAGGTACAGTCCCTTTGGCTGCCCCACAGCCAGCTCCATCTAGCGCATGCTCCTTGCGCACGCTAGAAGGGAATCAGTTGGTGGTGCAACCGTTGCACAAGCCACCACCTGATCTTGTCTGTCCCCTCCAGCCAACATCCCCTCCCATAAAACTCTTCAAGGGATAGGATCATACCTGATTAGCAAGGAAGTTGCCTGAAATTAGCCGGAGATTCTGCCCACCAAACTTCTAGCCGCACCACAGGTTGCACTAGACGTTGCTCTAGCCTCGCTGGATTTGAAGTTTGTTGGAGCACCACCTGAGTGGCCTGACCACGTGTCTGAGGAGTGGAAGAGGTGGAGGAGATGTGTGGGAGGTGAAGAGGTGTGCAAGGGTTGGCTGGTTGGGGAGGCTTTTTGTTAGCTTGCTAGGACTCTTCAATTTCCATACCTTCATGGCTAATCAAGCCACCTCATCACATGCCAAAAATGGTACCAGCAAAGACATCCCAAAAGCCACGAAAATGCACATCCAAACCCTAATGCAACCCTTCCAATTCCATGTCACTTCAACACGGGTTTAGCCCAAAACCGACCCTACACTTAGTCGGACCCAAACTAAGTCGATCGAGTCAAACAACCGCGCGCTCGCCCGATGTGTCGCACCCGTTTGACCAACAAGAAATCCGATCAAATCTACTCAAACAAACATGCCATAACACAATTTGACATTCTAAGAAGTTAATTCTGTATAATCGCGGAGAGTGGACTTATTATTATTAAAGCAGGAGAGCGGGTCTTACACGTTTGGTTTGGATCCGCTAAGATTTATATGGGTCGTGTATTATAGCGTATTTAGTCTATTTTTGGTATTTGTTTAGTCTCATACCGGGGGATTGTCCCGGATTAACTTTTTCTATGGCTATAAATAGAACTCTTCACCTTTTATTGTATTCACCCATTGCTTGGTGGCATTTTCTCTACTTGGAGTAAGCCTTAGAGCAAAATCTCAAGGTGGAGAAGAATGCTGCTAGTGATGTGAGTCATTTAATAAAATATTTTTTCCATTGTTTTGTTCTTATGTTGTTTCTTTATGCATGTTTAGCTTAGTTTTATTTATTTGATTGTAGGCTAAAGTAGTTAGAATGTTTCCTTTCTTCTTTAGTTTAATTGTTAGAATAATGTGTAGTGAGTAGATCCATCACCCTTTGGGGGTGAAGATGATGTTCATACATGCATTAAAGAATGGATATGAATGCTTTATATGTTGATTGTGTTGATAAATGTGAATATATGCTTGCTTGTTAGAGTAGAATACTACACTTGATGGGTCTTGCCACACATCTTAGACACCTCCCATGCTTGTTTAGGTTCTAAAATAACCAGCTTATGTATATGAATGTTAATCAACTAGGTTAGTGAATGGATTGATAGGTTTTGTCATAACCTTTAGACACTTCCTATGCATGAAAAGACTACCTACACTTGTGCCTATAGAATGCATTCTTCACCATCTTTCTACATGTGTGCACACACTCCACCCCTAGGGGTCTTTCTCTTCTTGATTCCAGCTTAGTTTTACATTCTTTTAGTTTTGATTCGAAGTAATCGTTAGTTTCTTTACTTTGCATTTTTCTTCTTAGTAGTTTAGTGTGGTGTAGATTAGCATAGACAAACTCTTCTCCCTTTTTGTTGACACTTGATTTCTGAAAAACCAGATGCTACTCACCTCCCTGTGGATCGACCCGTATTTGCCACCGCTTCAACGCGGTCGTGCACTTGCGGTTAATTGAAACGTTCAATCACCAAACATGCCCCAAGTGTTTTTCATCATTGTTGATAACCTAGAGACCAAAAATAAGAGCACGAGTACGTAGAAAATCACCACCCACATCTATATATGTGGTCACACTAAGAAAGGAGGGGAGGCAGATGTCTGAGTTGTGTGTGCTTTTTTATTTATTTTATAGCCAGTGGTAAAGTTATACATCATCACTGTCTGTGAAGCAGGATAAAAACGTATGTCCATTTGGAAGCAAACTCAGGCACATGGGCGTATAAAAATTCAACGTATAAAAATCTCATATTAATGCAGGCAAAATCGTACACAAACGGTCGACCTAAACAACCAAAATCGATCGACCGATCGGTTACCTACTAACAATTTCAGCCGGACGATAAGCCCAGACGGTCGACCGTTTCGCAACCAGGAAAACTCCCTGTTATTTTCGGTCGAACCATGAAACACTTCGGTCGACCGTTCCCTTACCAAAAATGCTCCTGATAATTTTGGTCGAACCACGTGTCCAGCTGGTCGACCGTTTCTGAACTTAAAAATTACTATTAAATTCGGTCGACTGGTTCCCGAAAAACATTCGACCGTTTTTCACTATTTTTTCCTTTACAAATTTTGGATCAATATCCGACAAAATTTAGTTTTAGGGTTTTAGCAAATTTATATGTTATAATGTTGTGAATCACATTATATTTTGTAACATATTATCATATATAATGTTAAAACATTATACCCTATAATATATACATATCATATAAATTTATTGGTTATTCTAACCATGTCGTAATGTTGACCCGACATATTGATTTAATTATTTTGCCATATGTATACTATTTCACATCACATGAAATTTAACACATCACGTAAAACATAAAATCATACTTCTTGTTTCCCAGTTTTGTGGTGTGACCTATAAGAGGATCTAAGTTATATTCGCAATGATATAAAATACTTTATATCATTAACTATAAGCGGTATCTAGCTACACATTATAATTACCCAAATAACAAAGATGTTTTGCTCACTTGAACAGAACACAATCCATTTAGTGATATGAAATAATATAACTTGTGTCTATCACTTGTCTTATGATATTAGGAATATTGTACAAAGTAGGAATGTGTCATCTTTGTATTATATATTCCTTTCTTGATCAATTAAGCTAATTATAAATATTAATTATACATAAGTTACATTGTGTACATTATAACTTTGCTTTATTAAAGGGCCCAATAACATCATCACTCAAGTCAAGACGGGTAATAATAATCTTTTGACATATGACTTTTTCCCGCACAAATTATAAACAACCAATTAATATCTTTATCACTATACGTAATGATAGTTTTTTGATAATAATCAAATTATATACTTCTCATGTGAAAAGACATAGGTCTCATATCATAGGATTCAAAGACACAATGAAAATATTAATAACACAAACACAATTCCATAATGTTTCATTTATTAGGTCTATTAAATATATAAAAGGAAATACTTTCTCTTTTATATACTCATGTTGTTAAATATTTGTAGAGCTATAATATCCTTCAACCAACATGACAATCTTATCTCGGTAATTAAAAAATGTCTCATGTTAATCAACATGATTGTGAATTACTTTGATTTATATAAACCATTACCTTTTAGAGCACTACGGTTAAGGTGGAAGAGTCTCTTCCATAACTCTTCTAAAAGACTAATACATTAATCAAGGAACAAAATGTTTATACATTCAATTCATAATAAAAGACATATAAAAGAATACTTTTAGAACACACATTCCTTTCATCAACGTGGTCATGCACTTGCGATTTTCAACTTAAAATCCCAACAGAGACTAAACGATAGAAGTAGAGGAGAAGATGACTCAGGTGAGAAGAGATGACGCCTTAAGAACTAACACGGGTAGTGGGGTTCGGTAGAAGCCTAAACTAGCACACATGTCTCAAAAAACCCTAAGGTTGACTATAAGTCCTTAGGCTAGATGACGCCTAACCGTGACTCCCTACACTCCCAAACACCTCAACTCCCTCAGCCGCAGGTCACAAAGCCGAATGAGAAAGTCAAGACCTAAAAGTCTTGAAAGTCTCAATGTAACTAAGCAAACAACATTTAGGCTATGCCGTCGAGAATAAGATTGTCTCTTAAGTGCACCCTGAAGTCCTTACGGTTGATGTCTACTTGCTTTTAGTTAGAGCTTTAGAATAGTGTGATTTTTGGGTGAAGAAAATGGTGATGATATCTCCCACCTTATCTTGTATAGGACAATCCCTTCTTATTAGAATTTTGAGTCTTAAGTCTAGCAATCAACTCTCCAAATAAACACTCACCTCACACTTGTCCCAATGCACCTTACTAACTATGCATCTTTTAACCATGTAAGTAGAGGGGAAAGATCATGTACCTCTCGCTAGTAATCGATAACAGAAATGTAAAGAAAAGAAAAGACACATGCATGCATGTCTACAAATGATGCATAACCTACATGACAATCAATCTAATCTTTTACTTTGAGTTTTATAGGCCAAGTTGTCTTAAAAAGAGATCATGCACATTTAATGGGTCCTGATATTAGCATGGAGCATGTATTAAAGAATAAGTAGTAAAACAGTAACTAAGCAAAGTAAATTAAAACTACTGAAATAACAAGCGAATAAAACTCACTAATCCGCCACTAGCAGATTAAAACATGCTACTGGCGGATTAAAAGTGAGTTTTGGCAGGTTGTTTCATCCGACGTGCTCCCTTGATCTTATGTGTCACCTGTTAATTATAATCACCTACGTACAAATCCAAACAAAAAAACAGAAAATGAAAACAAAAACCCACCGAAATGGAAAACACGACAAAATCGACAACTTGTTCACCAGCAACAACGTCAAAATCTTGTTCTAGATGTGAAGTTTAAAACTACAAGTACTCAGCCATGTTGAAGTAGTGGCAAGTACGAGTCAATCCAAAGGGAGATAGAGTGGGTCGTTGTTGACCAGTCTCGAGTAGGAAGAGAAAATGAGAAGAAGAGTGTATCTACACTAAATTATGCTAATGACAAGTTATAAAACAAATGTGACTTAATCCCGTAGGAGGTGGACAATGCATGCAAATAGTAGATTTGTGTCACGTGTGTGTACAATTAAGCTCTCATGACATTAAGTGAAACACCCCGATCTCGTGGATACGCACGCTGGGGAAACCAAGCAAATATGTCACGATTAGAGTCATCTGCGACAACAAAAGGAGTTACAAAAAAAGAGATATAACAAGACGTACATGATAAAAGGATGCATGGATAGACAATACAAGACACAAGTTGAAATAGAAAATTATCCATATATGGAAACTTAAATCAAAAGTTATTACATCGAGTTCAATTCAAGGAAATACATCATAAATAATGCGGAAACAAAGATAACTGAAGAAGACTGGTCGACAAGTCCCTCGTGTACAGAATCCTCTAAAACATCTCTTGTCTGACCCTGTGGGAAACCTAAGTACCTGAGGTAAAATATTCAACAAATATGCATGAGTTTTCAATAAGAAAATCCCATAGGCCTCTGGTCCAAACACAAGCTAAAGAGTCATGCATAAAACCCTAAATGCGACACATGCAAACAACTAGAGGTCACGACTCTACATAGCCGCAACCACCGGGCGTCGCCTGATGAGATCCCTCTACATAGGAATTCGACCACTAGTTGTGCTGGTCTAATCCACGAGCGGGTCACCCAAAAGTATGACCCACCACTTGGCGCAAAGCGATCTTCCAGATTGGCACTCTTGTCGGCCTTTTGGCCTTAATCTATGTTTTGATGACTTAATCAACCTAATCTTAATCACGGTCAAATGTAGAGTAGCACACATTATGCATAGAACATATATTGTATTATGATAACATCTACAGGTGATCAAAAGTCAAGGAAGAATGAAATTGAAGTCAAGACATGTAATCAAGCTTATTGAAGACATGTAATTTTATCTTTTATTTGAGTCTTAGGAATGTATGTAATCTTGAGTATATAAGAGTTAAAATCTATTCACATAGACTCTAGGGAACCTATAGAAGTCACATACAAAATTCCATCTCAATCTGACTTGAATAGGCAACCCAATTCCATAAGATAACCAAGCCTAATAGAACTGTTTGCACCCAGACGGTCGACCGACCCTATTACGGTCGACCGGTTGATAAGTGCAAATGTAGCCTTGGTTTGGTCGACCAACTTTGACCTTCCAGTCGACCGATTGTCCTGTATTTCCTGGATGACCGTTAACCTTGTCGTATTATACCAACGGTCGTATTCGTATCTTTCACCAACCCCCAAAATACATTTGATCATCGGTCGACCGTGGACCTAGAAATGGTCGACCGAATATAATCATTTTGAGACACCAAAGTGCATGTTATTTTCGGTCGATCGGACCTTCTTTTTGTGGTCGACCGATATTCTTTAACTCTGCCCCATTTTCGGTCGACCAATAACTTAAGTCATAAACCAATTAGGTTTGACTGCTACTTAATGTGGTTTGAATGTTTCCTTGTACTTAAGGAAATGGTCGAACGGTGACCCTGATTCAGTCGACCGTTGAGGGACAGAATTGTTGTTTCAGAGTTTCTATTTTGTGTGCTCTTCACACAACATACACAATTCTTACCCAATGGCTATATCTCTCTAGGAGCTTATAAATAGAGCTTCATACACCTCATTTACACAACTCTCACACTTCCAATTACTCCATATACTAGAGAGACTTTGCCCAATCAAAAAATCCCAAATCCTACACTCAAAACCTAAACCTCCACATCTTTGATCAATTACTACTCATACTCAAAGTGTGCTCAAGTTAGAGATTGTTGTTTCACTCAAACATTTTCTGTCAAAAGTATAAATTTTTGTGAAAACCGAAGTATTCCTTCTCGGATTGTGAGAAGAGAAAACCAAGTTCGCGAGGTTGTTCGCGGAGCTTGCTTTGTAAAGGCGTTCTCTCTCGGCCCAGAACGGGGAGTGGATAGTGAAGTCGTGAGCGGAGCTCATGGAGTCGAGCGGAGCTTGCAAAATAGGAAGTGGGCGGGAGGCCGAACCTCTACAAAATCGCCTTGTCACTTGTGGTTTGCATTGCTTTTCCCTACCTTGTTCTACATTGTTTCCGTTGCACATCTTGTTTAATTAGGGAGGGATTAAGTATAATTTGATTAGATTAATTATGAGCATTACGATCCTACAACCCCAACTTGCAGCAAAGATCCTATATGATGCCATCGCAAGCTCGGTATGCTCGTCCTGTAGCAAATGATAGTGCGCATGTCCATGCCTCAATCTTGGTCTGGCCTCTCTACATAGAGGTCATTCAAATAAACTTGTCGGTCCCACAATCAATAGTGCCCAGATTAATTCAATTTCAGAAATGCACATGCGAAGCATCTAATGCACATAATCATATAGACATTCACAATACGACTAATGCGAAGACCATGCTATGAGTGTCCATCATAAACCCATACGCATTATAGCATCCACAATAATAATATGCATCCATTTCTATATGGCAGCAAGGACATGACCACAACAGTCGATCATACAACAATTTGCACAAGACAAGTACATGGAACTAGCAAGCTACTTACTGGTCATGAGAAGTTGGTTATAAGACATATATTACCTACTGAAATTTCGCATTCATGGGTCCAGAATAAGCCCTAGATGCATCAATGAAATACACAAGACAAGATAACAAATACATGAGTAATCTTAGACCTTATGATATAATCAAAATATGACAGGAAATAAGCATTCATGAACGGAGAGATGGAAAACAAATCTGGTCACAACAAGACAAGCACATGGTGACATGTATATGGCACAATAGAAGCTAGTCGGCTAATTAAATTTCGTGGAACATAGTTCATGAGTCTGACAACAAAATCTCCATGAACTTATTAGCAGTAAAAGTAACATGATAAAGACACGTAAAATCGGCATATGAGATGCCTCAATAGCAAACTATGCACCTACGGATTCATACAACAAAATAGGAAACATCTATGCAATGAAACCACACGCATGCATGAACCCGACGTATTCCCCCACAACGTAACCATGCCTTCCCTAATTTATCTACTCAACCAACCAAGGAATACGTGACAAGGGTTGTGATGAGGTGGGACGACCGAGCCGGCCAAACCATGTTGGCTTTCCCTTGCGCATGCACCCTAGTTGCTTGACCGGACAACCCACTGGTGCTGGATAGCCCTCCATCCAACACCCTCGCCCGTTATCTCATATTTGATCCAGAAGCATACGTGAGAGTTTAGCAAAACGTTCTCCAAGTCGCCGGAGAAAATTGTTGCCTGCCTTCTTTCCAACAAACGTCGCCTTGTTGTCGCAACTCCTTCTTGCAACTTCACCGGAGGAGTGATCAGAGTTGCTGGTCACCAGAGATGGGAAGGGAGGTGGAGTGGTGCGTGAGAGAGGGAGGAGAAAAGTGAGCAAAGTCGGCTAGGGTTGCCCATATATACCCCACGTGCGCCAACTTACCAAAACCCACACCAATCATATGCACCAAATCTCCCTTGGTCCTTCCTTCCTATTTCCATACTAATTGCAACCTCGATTGCTAGCTCATCAATTCCCAACCGCACCAGCCCATGTTGTAAGAGAAAATCAAATCCAACGTAACAACTTACCAAAACGCAAGACTAACATGTGCACCAAAATCTCCCATGATCCTTCCTTCCTTTTTCCATGCTAATTGCATCCTTGATTGTTGGTGTGGCACCACCTCGCAAGCTCCCTTGCAAAGTCTCACACAACATCCCACGTGGTATGAAGGAAAAAGGAAAGCAAAGCCTCACACACCCGAAGCAAAACCGATTGAGCTTAGTTGCACACGAGCCCGGTGCGCCACACTCGCTCGACCAAACATGAAACTTTTCCCCGAAAGGAAGCTTCTCCCGAAAAGGAATCTTTTCCTCAAAGAGGAAACTTTACCCGAAGAGGAACTGTTCCCGAAAATGGAAACTTTCCCAAAACAAGAATAACACACAAACAAACATAATATAAATCAAAATCAAGTATAAGAGATGAAAAGGGATTTATTAAAGTATCAGGAGAGTGGGTCTTACATTACGATTTATCACCATCATTAAAACATACAAAATACTACTCAAGATAAGGCCAAATATAACCACATGCTTACATTTCAATCTTATCTTTTTATGACATGAAGAACATAGAAATCCATAACGACCACAACCTAACTACGTCTCCACATGAATTAAGATTTAACATCATCATTAAAACATAAAAAGACATTATACAAGATAAGTCCAATAAGGCCACATATTTCCACATTCCATCCTTATCTCTTTATCCACTTTAATCTTACCCTGACCTCATCATTCCCCATTACGTAGGCTCACTAACCAAATCATGTGTAAAGCATCCATTATGACCATTAACACATCAAAGACAAGAGTAGAAAGCATCAAAATGGCTATGGAAATCGTATCAAGCTCAATGATTAAGATTTAAACACACAAAAACCTACTACATCCACACTTCACATTATTCTCCACCACCCAATGGGATGAACTACTCACTAATCATATCTAAAATAAACGAAACAACAAAGTAAAATAACACATGAACAAATATAGAAATGTAAATCTAACCAAAGCCATGGAATAAAAATTACATTAAATGGAAGACTATAACATAAACAACATGAAACTAAAACTTGATTAAGAAAGAAAGATTACAAAATGATGTTTCTCTTCTCCTCCATTACACTACTAAGCAATAAATAAATCCTACTCTAATGGAGGAAGGAGAGGAAGGGATGGGAAGAAGGCAAATGGTAGGGATACAAGTTTATTTATAGAAGTTTAGATGGTAATCTGGGCGCAAATTGAACGACTGCAAATCAGATCTGGATGCTCCGGAATGCTCCTACCCAAATACCCGAGCCACTCAAGAAATTCGGGTGTCCATTTCCCAACCGGATCTGCCATTGGTGGATTTAGATCCACTATGGGCGAATCGTTTGGGTCGGAGCCATCCCAACTTTCAACAAGTTATGGTTTAAGTTCACCAATTGTGCATGTAGGGTGCACCATGATCCATTGGTTCGAGCCCGTTTGGTCTTAATTGTAGAATTCCTTCTCATGTTCTTGAGATTATGAACTTTTACAACTAAACTATCTTCTTTACGATTTGGTCTCTTTGGGTTTTAAATAGGCCCTTTTTGATTTGTAATCAGGTCCTTGGGCATTATAGATATGTCCATAATGCTTTCAAATTAGTCATTTCTTCTTGCATTTGAGTATTTTTTTGCTTCATTTCTCTTCTTTATTATCTAAAACCGGAAATACATGTAACACCAACCCGAGTAGCATAAATATGGGGTAAAATAAAGAAAATATAGCATAAATACGTTGGATGATGTGCTACTAATCACTGTTCCATTTCAAATGATTGTTTTCACCTATTTCCCTCTGCTCAATATAATTTTGGGTTAAATTAACTATTAATTCAAATCTTAAACTAACAAACACAAGAAAATATAAGTATCTTAAAAGTAGGAATGATGGCAAATCTTAACTTTTATTGGTTCAATCTTATTTTTAAGAATCATTATCCAAAGAAGGGGAAATATTAAAACTATAATTTAAGGTGCACTTGGTATGTGATAATAAAAGATGAAAAGGTAGGAGAAGTTTTCACCTACTCAATAATCCATCTCCTTCTCCCTTTTAATTTGTTTGGTAGAAATATATTATACGATGACTACAAATGAAAACGAATCCAATTTGTACTAATTTGGTCGGGTGGGGTTGAGTTTTCCAACTATGAGATTGTTACTCTATGAAAATTTCTTTTGAAATACCAAAACCAAACAACAATAACTATTAGCACCCTAAAACCATTCCCCTAATGGTTACACACACACCCACACACACACTGTAGTCATCCCAAAAGGACCTTATGTTAATTTAACTTTTTCTTACCAAAAATAGAAAAAAATAAGAACAAAAAAAGTGTTTAGGGCTTTACTAGTTTCATTTGTTATTCAAAGTTGGTATATTTTTCCTTTTTGCGAACATACTCGTTTTAAACGGAATTTTTTTATTTACATTTGAAATTAATGAGAAATAATAAAGAAAAAAATGAAATTTCAAGCCTCAAAGTAACTTTACTGGTGACAAATTGCTTTATGGGAAATAATATTTGAAATTGAAGAATATAGGCAATTAATGAGTCACCCCTCGCGTGGTGACTATATTAGTATGTCAAAGAGCACTTCACCTGCCTCATGGTGGATCTCAAAGAAACCAACGACCGTAAAGTAATCGGGTCGAAACAAAGTTTTGGAATATGTTGGCTACCGGAGGAGAATATACCTTTGCTCTTTTTCACACCTCATTGGTCAACCACCAGTCACATAATTATCAATTTGTCGTGAATCGGGTTATTGTTGAGAATGATTCTGCCACTGCAAGAGTTGTTACAGACCATTATGCGACAATCTTCAATCAACCCCCTCCAAATGAGCTCGCGCATTGTTACCGAAGATAATGATATTGTTTTCTGCATGGATGTGCTGTGGAAGGACTTAAACAGGTGGCTATGACTTCAAATACGCATGCATATGACTCCCAGAATTAATGTTTTAATGTGCATTTTTACCATCGCTAATCTATAAAAATACTATAGTTCGATTAGTACTTTGGTCCCTTGGTACTTTACAGTTGACACTTCCTGTTCCCAAACTCTCGTGATCACTGCAACATACCACTCTCACCTCTTTTACTCCCCCCACGTCCTTTTAAATGTTTCACTAATGCCTCTCTTTATTTTCCTTATTTCCTTCATAACATATATTTTAATCTTAAGTACCCCAAACATCACGTCCTTGTCCTTCTTTTCCATATAAATACAACTTAGTACATTTCTCCACCTAACGATTGTAGTACGGAGAATATTAGGGTACGTTTTGCAATTTTGGTTGTCCTTTACATATATATTTCTCTTTGTTTTTTTATGTTACATATATATTTTTCTTTGTTATAATCTATTATTATTCGTATAGTTAACAACTATACCAATGATCAATATGACATTCATTTAGATTTACATTGCTTTGCATCATATCATTATCTTATAACAAATTAGGACAATTTTTCATTGCTTCAATTGTTACTAACATTATATTACCATTATCTTCACATGGAACGTTTCACTCAAAGAGGATGACATCTCAATGAAGTCTCTTTTGAAGTAATGTAGAAGAGTTTAAAAACAACTCATCGATATTTTGATCTATTTTGAAATTCTTTTGTGCAAACACACAAAGTTAAGAATAGTTTCATGATACTTCTTCGAGCTACGAATCGAAAATGTGAATCAAGGTATGTTTGAGTAGCTAGGGACGGAGACAGGATTTAATTGTGGGGGGGGGGGGGGGGGGGGGGGGGGGATTTATATTAAATATTTCATGTGAAAGTACCAAAATATACGTAAGTAAATATGTCAAAAAGAAAATGAAATAATAAACATCAAAATTGAAATTGGGACCAACGTTCCTTCATATTACAAAATCTTTTGAATCAAATCTAACTCAATTTCTTTTGCAATTTTCATTAAATTTTTTTACACCCATGGAGTTCTTGATAAAATCATCATCCATATGTTGCAAAATTATGTTTTAACAATCCTCATAGTTGAAAATGCAAGTTCAGTATTTTTTTGATCAGTATACACGTTCAGTTGTTACAATAAAGACTAGCAGAGCTAATGCAATCAAATCAGTCCGATCAACTAAATAGTTCATCTTTCGCTTAATTTGAAGCTTTATGAGACAATTAAAAATCAGCCAAATTTTGCTTAAATTTAGATTAATTCATATTATATTCTTTCAGCTCTTAATATATAAGAAATTACATGACTTTTATTTAACGATAAATGAAAGATTTTCTCTAAGCACCAAATACCAACACTTTTGGTATGAGAATAATAAATAAAACAATACGTAAACCATAATAGAAATAAAAATATAGGAAAAACCAAACCTCAAATATTAGACACTACAAGAGAATCCTCAACCCCACAATGGGCGTGAGACTGTGAGGTTATTTACTCCACCAAACTTAGCGTCTCCTCTCTACCGGACATGATCGCCCATATCAACTTTTAGGATGTGGTTTGATCTTCTTTAAACGTGTATGATGTTAGTCTTCTCCACCGTCTTTGTTCTTTGAATTAGGACGTGTCAGGGCTTTCTAGTGTTTAGATGTGGATCCATGTTTAGATGTCCTTCGAGGCTTCGACTCTATACACTTACACTTTCTTTGTGACAAAGGATTATGAATATAGTCGGCATTTTTCTCAAAAAATTAGATAGTTGGTGGTTTATCGAAAGACAAAACAGTTCCCGTTCAATTATTCAAAGCCTAATGCACTCCTAATTAACTCAAAGTTTAAGCAATACGTAATACTTAGCCAAAGCCCAAAGGACCTAATGCATTCCTAACTCAAAGTTTAAGCAATAGGTAATATTAGCCAAAGCCCAAACGACAAGTACGGTGCATATAGTATAGTAATAACCAAAGCCCAAAGGACAAGTACGGTGCATATAGTATAGTAATAAAATAATCCACTAAAACAGGTGAGGTTTGGGATTCTAATGAATGGCCAAACACAAGGAATGTTTGATTCTCATGGATAAGCACTGGAGAATTTTGGGACTTAGAGTTTGGACTTTCGAGTTGTCCAAATGTAAACAAAGCAAAGCACGTGATCACACTCCTCAACGACTCCCACTTTTCCTACTTTTGCCTTTTCCCTTTTCAGCGTCACAAACTTTTGTCCTCACTGGCTTTTCCAGGAAGCCATGTTCTGGATGTGGATTCCATGCATGCTTGAGTAAACTTCTCTGTGTCCCGACAAAAGCATTTGACATCACACAACCCACTACAAACCCTAAGACAATTGATCCATATGGTACCTCGTCTTTGGTTCCATGTTAATGTTTTTAATGACCCGGAATTCCTCGCCACTCACCCTAGGTTTTGTACGACAATAAATCACTACCGCAATGTAAGAAAATATAAAACCCAAATAGTTGCTAAAGCATTTCATTAGACTCAGTAGATCGAACAAAAACAAAACCCACCCAAAACCCAAACCCAAATCCGACTTCAGAAGCTCCCTTGAGCTCATCATCACCTAGAAAGTTAGGTGGTTGCGAACTCCGTCGCCTTCCACTCCTAGCAATGACGGACGGCGGTGGAGAATCCCAACGTCTCACCACACAACCCCTCAATGGGACCAATTTTCTCTCCTGGGCGTGTGTCGTCTCTCTGTCCCTTAGTGGCAAAGGGAAGCTAGGCCACCTCACCGGGAAAACCGCAAAACCCACTGAACAAGGATCCGAAACCAAACAAGAGGAGTGGCAAAACTCTGACCACCTCGTGATGTCTTGGGTTCTACAGTCGATACAAAGCCAAATAGCGGAGATCTTCATGTACAAAAATATCTCAAAAGAATTATGGGATTCCGTCCATGAACACTATGGTAAGCAACAAAAATTTGTGCATATTTTTAAACTAAAGGAAGACCTCTCGCAAATCAAACAAGGCCAAAAGAATGTACCAAATACCTCGGCATGGTAAAGAAAACATGGGACGAACTCGCCATCTACGAGTTGCCTACCACCAACTCGAAAATCATACAAGCCAGAATCGAGCAAGATCGCATTTATACATTTATTGTTGGACTGGACGCAAGCTACGAGGCACTCCGTTCAAGCATTCTCATGTCACCAGAATTACTAACCTTCTCGACCATCATTCTGATGGTTAACCGGGAAGAAACCCTCTGGAAAACCAAACCCGCTCAGTCGGAGAACCAGAAAAATCAGGCATTTGTAGCCGCCAAAAACAACACAAACCATTGAGACAAAGATAAAACTAAATATGGAAATAAAAGCCAAGAATATTGCGATGATTGTAAAAAATACGGGCACAATCGATCTACATGCTACTTCCTCTACCCACATCTTCGACCATCTAATGATGACTCTAAGAGGAGGGGGATAGGAGGAGCGGTGGTTAGGCAAATCCCATCAGGAGAGGCAGTGGCGGATTCGATGGAAACCCTAACAATCGGGTGGAAGGAAAAAAATGGCCTCATATCAGGTTGGTAACGGATCAGCGAGGTCTTTATACCACGAATAATGGAGCATCCAATTACACACACACCTACCCAATTGCTGATGGAGGTATCCAACTATCCGGGTCCGGATCCTCGAGCAACGGAGGAGGAACCGACCCAGCTCAACTTGGTGCACTCCTGGCCCACCTGAATTTCTTTTTGCACCAGTCCAATACCCCAAGTAAAGGTAATTTCTCAGGTATAAACAATTTCTTAGATAATTGCATGCATATTCAGTAAATAATTCTAGTTAGAGTATAGATTCTGGTGCAACTGATCACATGACAAGAAACTCCTCCATGATAAATAACATAAAAACAAGTTTAATTTTTTTGAATAAATTCATCACAGTTGCTAATGGAGACAAAGTACAAATTAAGGGTACAGGAGAAGTGCAATTTTTAGATAATAAATGACCGAGAATGTCTTGTATGTGCCTAATTCGATTCTAATCTTTTGTTTGTTGCTAGACTCACAAAAAAATTGAATTGCAATATTATTTTCACACCTTTTGATGTAATATTTCAGGATCGTACCACAGGGAAGACGATTGGTAGAGGAAAACTCGCCAATGGATTTTACGTGCTCGAAAATCAAACAAAAGATTGCTTGTTAAAATGCCTAATCACGATACATGGCACCAAAGAATGGGACACCCGTACAAAAATTATTTCCGTCTCTTAAACACGAATTGTGTTGTGATGTGTGTCATTTATCAAAACAAACTAGTCTTTTTTTTATGTTTCTAAAAATAAGACAGGTTGTGCTCTCGAGTTGATTTACTCGGACATTTGGGGACCCGCCCTTTGGAATCCTATAATGGATTCAAGTATTTTATTTCATTTATTGATGACTTCGCACGTACAACTTGGTTATATTTGTTAAAAACTAAATTGAATGTTTTTTGGTCTTTTGTGAATTTGTTGCCTTTGTGGAAAATATGTTTGATTCTAAAATTAGAATACTTAGATCTGATAACGGATCTGAGTATACTAGTAACAATTTTCAAGGTTTTTTTGAAACAAAAAGGGATTTTTCACCAAACTACATGCATAAACACTCCTAGACAAAATGATGTTTCTGAAAGAAAAAATTGTCACCTTTTAAATGTTACTCGATAACTATTCTTTCAAAATAACGTGCAAAATATTTTTGGTCAGATGCTATTCTGACTATTCTAACCTTATAAATCGCTTACCTAGCTTGACGATTTAAAACAAGCAACCTTTAGAAATATTACATGGTAAGAAAATGAGCCTTAATCATCTTCGGATTTTTGGTTGTACTTGTTTTTTTTTCACAGGAAACGCATGGACAAGCTTGATCATAATTCCATCAAACGTATTTTTTAGGATATTCTGTTAGAAAAAAAGGTACAAATGTTATGACCCCGATGATTGTAAATTTTATGTCTCTCGCGATGTATTTTTTTTAAATGTTCCATACTTCAAAGATCATCAAGACTATGTGGTATCTCACGTAACCTACCATATTGAGGACTACTTGTCATACTCTCAAATCAAACCTACCTATTATGCCTTCTTAAGTCAAATAGATAAAACTAAAGAACCCCCCAACTATCATGAAGCAATTAACTACCCTAAGTGGGCTAAAGTTATGGAGGATGAACTAAAAGCTCTAGAAACTAACCAAACATGGAGTCTTGTGACCCCTCCAAACGGGAATAAAACCGGTAGGTTGTAAATGGGTTTACAAAATTAAATTAGTCGCAAAAGGATACACTCAAACTTATGAGTTAGATTACCAAGAAACTTTTGCCCCAGTTGCAATGATGAACATTGTCTGTGTTCTCCTCTCTGTAGTTGTTGACTCAGGTTGGAATCTCTTCCAAATGGATGTTAGAAACGTTTTTTGGTAGGGTAACCTAGAGGAAGAAATCTATATGAATCCTCCCCCAAGCTACGAAATTGATCCAAACAAGGTATGAAAACTTCACAAGTCCATATGCGGGCTCAAACAATCTTCACATGCATGTTATGCAAAACTCAGTCACTCCTTTCTTCTTTATGTGTTCTCTAAAAGTTCAGCTAATGCCTCCATGTTTACTAAACACTATCATGAAACCACTATAATTATCTTAGTATATGTGGATGACATTATAATAACCGAAAATAATGATTAGGAAATATCCTTAGTAAAGCATTATCTAAAATCCAAATTCGATAGTAAGGATCTAGGCATCATGAAATATTTTATTGGAATTGAAATTGCTCACTCAAAAAAGGAACTATTTCTATCCCAAAGAAAATACGTCCTGGATCTCTTACATGAAACTGGAAAGATAATGTCTAAACCAGTCAACACCACAATCGAGACAAATAGGAAAGTTAGTCTGATTGATGGTGAATCAGTTCAAGACTTAGGACAATTCCAAAGATTGGTTGGTAAACTTATCTACCTCACTGTCACTAGACCCGACATCACATATGTTGTTAGCGTAGTAAGCCAATTTATGCATGCACCTCATAAAGGTCATCTAGAGATCGTTGACCGGATTCTGCACTATCTTAAGAAAACCCTGGGTCAAGGTCTCTGGATGAAAAGGTTACAATTCTAATACAATTGTTGGTTACGCTGATGCAGATTGGACAGGTAGTCGCGATCGAAAATCTACTATCGGATTTTGCACATTCGTTGGAGGAAACTTAGTCACATGGAGAAGCAAAATATAGAATGTGGTGGCTAGATCAAGCGCCGAAGTAGAGTACCAAGCTATGACCTCCACAACAAGTGAGTTAATTTGGCTCAAGCAACTCCTCAAGGATATGAACATAAGCAATCAAAGTCTAATACAAAGGTTCTGTGACAATAACACCGCAAGATACATCGCCTCCAATCCTGTTTTCCACGAACAAATGAAACATATTGAAGTGGATTGTCACTTCATTCGTGAGAAGATACAATAAGTTAAAGAAATCGAAATTCCCTACGTCCAGGGCAATGATCTTTAGCAGACATCTTCACCAAAGCACTCGATCAAAGACACTTCCAATACATTCTTCACAAGTTGGACTCCTTCAACATCTTTCAGAGTCAACTTGAGGGGAAATGTTTAAATAAGACAAGATAGCAAGATAAAAACGTTGGAGAAACTTACCCAATTTAGATCCAATCAAACAAATCATGGATATCAATCTAACGGCTTCTTAAAGCTTCTTCCTTGTATAAATAACGTGTAAAACCCTAAAATAAAACATACTTTTTACTGTTCAAATTCAATAGGTTGTGGCTCGATTGTGAGATTTGAGTTTCAATTGCTTGCGAGTTGAGAGCCCAATGGGCGAAATGATCACAACGGAAAAATGTCTAAGAAAAATATCAAATGGTTCTTGACACTGGCATCTTTCAGCCCTTATACTATTTTTGTAAGTCTTATTTGCTTAAAACCTCTTCTCACACAAATTATTTTCTTTGCCAGATACCCTTCTTATAAACTGCATTTTAGGATCAATTCAACTCCTGGACTTGTCAAGTGTGTTCTCCTTGAATTTTTTTCTCTTGATTTTATCTTATGTTAATTGAACTACATATAGTTGTTATTTATATACTTGTCACCTGAAAATACTATCCATCGACTAATGGTTTAATTATAGACCAAGATGTCTTCTTAGTTGAGTCAATTTGACTAGCTAATTGACGAATGACGAAACAATATTTATTTCCAAAATCTATTTGAATGAACTTAACAAAACAAGTCTACATGTCTTTCACAAAACATATTCTTTTGTTCCACACATTTCCCAAGCACACTTACTGTATCGAAAGGAATTTTCTCCTCAACTCTTTCCTCTTTTGAATTCTTTAAACAGTTCAGGTGTCAGACATGTCTGTCCCTCCTCAGTCCTCCCCTGCTTGTTCACCAAAACTCACATCCACTCTTGTCATGCACCTTACATGATCAACTAGTGCACTTCTCTACCTTGGACCAACAAAAACGCAGACATGGGCATAAACTAGATCACTTTCTCTCATCTGGGTAGCTCTTGCTTTGGCAAAGGTGGCTTGATGGAACCAAGAATATCCAAAACATGTCAATGCTCGATGTTCTTGTTCTTGTTTTGGTCTCGTTCTCTTGCCCTTCTCTCACCCAAAGGTGTCAACAGTGAAGGTAGTTTGGTTTCTTGAAGTGCATCAACACAACTCTATTCTTATAATATTTCTTGATTCATGTAATATGGTTTGTTTTTTGGTTGATAGTGCAAGCTTTGATGGGCATTAAGGCAGCCCTCAGAGACCCACACAATGTTTTTGAGAACTGGGATCAGAACTCTGTTGATCCATGCAGCTGGGCAATGATCACATGCTCTTCTGAAAATCTGGTTATTGGATTGTATGTTCTACTTTGGATCAACTTCTCTTTTGTTTTGGAATTGTAATTTAAGTATGATTGTTTTTGTGCAGAGGAGCTCCAAGTCTAAATCTATCTGGAACACTATCACCAAGCATTGCCAACTTGACAAATCTCCAAATTGTGTAAGTTAATTATTGAGTTTGCAAAGTACCCATGAAGTGTTTCCATTTTGTTTTTGCTTTCGGCCGATTAATGTAATCATAGGCATTGTGTTGCAGCTTGCTGCAGAATAATAACATCTCAGGACAGATTCCGCCGGATATTGGGAAGCTTTCGAAAATTCACACAATCGATCTCTCCAACAATCTTTTCACTGGTGAAGTGCCCTCTTCTTTGGGCCATCTTGACAGCCTTCAATACCTGTAACTACATGCCTTCTAATCTTGTTTCTCAAAGAGATTTGTTTCTTGTTTCAAACCTGGTGAATTATTAGTGTTGTGAAACAGGAGGCTTAACAACAACAGCATTTCAGGGGCGATTCCTCTATCGTTCTCGGACAACAATCATCTAATTTTTTTGTGAGGCACTTCTGCTTTGATGTTCTGTATTGTTTTTTTCTCGTTACCATCTGATTTCTGTTGTTGATATGTTTTTTGTTTTTTTGTTTCAGGGATTTGTCTTATAATAAATTAAGTGGTCCTGTATGCAGACATCCTGCTAGGACCTTAAAGTAAGATCTACCATAAAAATATTTCTATTACAAAAAACGGTTTGTTAATAAAAAATTGTCTTTTGGAGAATCTTCCTCAAATTGGACTAAAAACATCACTTGAGTATACAAAATCAAGCACCCTCTGAATCTGAAGCTTTCTTATTCCGGTGAACATTTCTAAGTTGATCTTCAATGACCAAAGATTCATTGAGTTGTGAGACGAGTGTAAAGCGCTAAGATTTCTTATATAGATTGGATCAAAATTCATTTCAATAATTGACTTAGATCTTTACATTTGCCCAACATTGTCATTTAGAGGAACAAACAAATAATTAGTCTATTCATGATCTTTTGCAGCATAGCTGGAAATCCCCTGATATGTTCTGCAGGTTCGGAGAAAGAGTGCGACTGGCGCATACCGACATCTTCCTCTTCCGACACGAGCCATTCACTAGCCGGTCAGTTAGACTATCTTAGCTACGTATATTACCTGATAGAGTGATATGTTGTTGAGAAAATAGTCACACGTTGCTAAACACAAAAAATATACAACATTCTATAATAAAGTTGGATCCACTACCCTTCACCTAAATGTTTAGGTTTTGTTGAGGTGGTGGACCAACCAAAATTTAATATGGTATCAGAGCAGGTCGATTGACCTGTGAGGGTCCACTCCAACCTATATTGTTCACACGTAGACACGGAAAAAATTATCCCGGTCACGCGTGCAGGGGAGTTTTGAGAAAATAGTCTCACATTGCTAAACACAAAAAATGTACAATACTCTATAATAAAGTTGGATCCACTACCCTTCACCTAACTACTTAGGTTTTGTTGAGGTGGTTGACCAATCAAAATTTAACATATGTCCTGAACCGGGTTTCATTGTGAATCCTTTTGTCGATCTAAATCAGCAATAAAAAAATCAGACATCCTTCTTTATAAGCTTCGTTGTTTCCACATATGATGTCTTGCAAAAGGTCATTCCGTTCTTTGTTTGGTGTCTAGGTGCTGCATTAGCAAGAAAAAACAAAAGACATAAACTTGTGCTCGCTCTTGGGTTGAGCATAAGTTGTGTAAGCGTTCTCATTATCAGCTTCTTCATGTTCATGTGGTGGAGACAAAAGCACAACCAGCAGATTATTTCCGATGTTAACGGTAGGTGTAAAACAAAATATTTGACATTTAGTGGCATTGTTTTGGGATTAATACATCCTTGATACATTTCTTATGATCACAACTTCATCCATTGAGCTAACGGTTGCCAATTATTTTCTTTGGTTATCCGTGCGTTGGGCGTACAACTTACCACTATGTCTTATATGATGAATATGTTCTTCTCCAACGAAGAGAAATCCTGAGCTTCGCGATAATCTTGAAATTCTTATATCATCCTTTTTTTAGGATCTTTGCTTCATATTAATGATTTCATACATCAGGTCATATATATAACATTTCTAAGACTCAAGACAAATTCTGGCCTTTGAAATAATTTGGAAATCATTACTCTTTCTAGGAACTACTTTCTTTGTTTCGAGAATGTGGTACTGAAAGGAACACATTGAGAAATCTTGTTATAATTTTGTATCTCATTTCGATCGGTAATTATTCTTGCTTTCCATTTGATTTTTTGTTTGGACTTGACCAAGAGCAAGAAGATGAGGAAGTTGGCAATGGAAATTTAAAGAGATTTCAGTTTAGGGAGCTCCAGATTGCAACAGACAACTTCAGCAACAAAAATATCCTTGGACAAGGCGGTTTCGGAACCGTGTACAAAGGTCGTCTCCGAGATGGAACAGTAGTTGCTGTTAAAAGACTGAAAGATGCAAATGCCGCCGGAGGAGAAATTCAGTTCCAAACTGAAATGGAGATGATAAGCTTAGCTGTCCACCGAAACCTCCTCAAACTACAAGGGGTTTGTATTAGTGAAGCCGAAAGGCTTCTGGTTTATCCTTACATGTCGAATGGAAGTGTTGCTTCTCGTCTCAAAGGTAATAACTAATAAGCCAATCATTTTTTCTTCTCTAAAGTTGTGTTCTCCAAGACTCCAAGTGCATTGTGTTCATGTAATATCTTCCGACATTCAGGAAAGCCGCCTTTGGATTGGATAACGAGGAAAAGAATAGCGTTAGGAGCGGGACGAGGGCTACTCTACCTACACCAAGAATGTGATCCGAAAATTATTCATAGAGATGTGAAGGCAGCAAATATTTTGCTGGATGACTGCTGTGAAGCCGTAGTCGGAGATTTTGGACTGGCAAAGCTTTTGAACCACACAGACACACATGTTACTACTGCCGTTCGAGGTACCGTTGGTCACATAGCTCCTGAGTACCTTTCTACTGGCCAATCGTCGGAGAAAACGGATGTGTTTGGCTTCGGAGTTCTTCTACTTGAGCTCATCACTGGCCTAGGAGCTCTTGAATTCGGAAAGACACTAAATCAAAATGGAACAATTCTTGATAGGGTAAGCAAAAGTTTCTTTATCCATTTTGCCATCAAATTCTTAACCACACATCAACCTCAACAAAACTCCCAAAGCCTATAAAAAGGGCTCCAAGTAAGCACTAACAGAAAGACTTTCAGATTGACCCGTGGAATGACTGCATACCATTTTTTATAAACATCAAAATTTTGATGACATTTTTTTTGGTCATTTTGAGAGACTACTCAATTTTATTGTTTCATACAGGTCAAGAAAATCCAGCAAGAAAAAAAACTTGACATGCTTGCAGACAAGGAACTCGGTAACAACTACGATCAAATCGAACTTGAAGAGATGGTCAAAATAGTACTACTTTGCACTCAGTACCTTCCCACTTATAGGCCCAAGATGTCCGAGGTGGTCCGAATGCTCGAGGGGGATGGGCTCGCAGAGAGATGGGAAGCCTCTCAAAAAACCGACTCAAAGAAGTTCAATTCCCGTGAACTTTCCTCGTCGGAGGATCGTTCGGATGGTACTAATAACTCCGGTTTAATGGTCCAAGCAATGGAGCTATCAGGACCTAGGTGAGATCTCCAATAACATATCATAATATGGGATTTTTGTCCCACATTTTTTGAAGAGTTTTTGATGGTTTGAGCTACATTGTCTAGGATTTTGATGATTGTTAGATGGTTTATGTTAGGTACTAATGTGCTAGGAAGGTTGATACAAACTTGGTTATATTTTGTCACGAAAAGGTGAGGTGAAATATGAATCAAGTTGTTGTTGAATTTCACTGAAGTTAAATTTCAGAAGGCTTTTTTTCTTCAATCTTCAGTAACTGGCTAAATCATTTGCATAAAATGCTATGATGCCATTATATTTTTTAAGCTCTGGAAATTGATTTTCCAAACTTTGGTTCGATATAATCATAATACATAAGTTTCTAAATAGTCATATATTGCAATTTTTTTAATCTTGCAGATATCCATATCTCTATCCATGAAAAAGGGATATATCCGTATCCGCTTATTTTTTGAACTTGATATCTGTGTCCATATCCGTATCTTAAAAAATTGAAATATCAATATCCGTATCCGCAGGATATCAAATTTTGATATACATATCCTCAAAAAGTCGGATATAAATATGGATACGGAACGGATAAACCACATTCATTTGCACCCATGCTAGCAACACAATTAGAGAAGGTACGTGTTAAAAGAATTTTTGTTGACGACAAGATTGAGATTTTATGGTCCTTACTAAACTTGTAACACAAAAGTGTGTTAGACTGAAGGAATTAAAACTTTCTTGAATAATGGGAAAAAAATCAAACCGGCATTAACTGCAGAACAAACCAGTAGCTCTCTCTTATTCCAACATTATTATATTGAACAGAACTTCCATCATTAGTGATGCCAAATTACAAATAAGACGTAATAAAGGCCAATGACTACTTATTTCTATAACAAGATTATAAGCCACATTCCTACACCAAGGTGTGATACATGGTGTGATTCAACAAGCGTTGAGTGTTTGGGGTTTTCATAACATGGGAGGAACAATACATTTTGTGACTTGTTTGAGTATCCTTGAGTTTTCAAAGGGGTCAATTTCGGTATAGGTCCTTTAAGAGGAAAACACCAAGCCCTCCAATAGCTAATAGCAGCACAAGAGGGGCGCCTACCAACTCCATATCTGTAACTCTACTTCTGCTGTCGTTTCTTTTTTGCCGGTTCAGTTCACTGAGTTGCTCATGTAAGAGACTAGAGAGATTGTCCAACTGATGCACGATCTGCCGTTGCCCGCGTGCAACTGCTGCTAGCTGTTCATTCCAATGGCAGGTGATTTGATCATCATAGTTAATTGAGAGAGCATAGCAAAATGTAAATACACCTGTTTACTTCGTTCACACACCAAGAACAAGGCCCAAAGCAATCTCATATATACTTGACATATACAAGGATACTAAGACCCTCGAAGGTGTGGTATTGCATATGTATCGCGTTCTCAATCGGCATCAGGTGGGAATGATATGCTTGTTTTTCAGTGGCAGATCGAACTATCAAACCAACTATCATTATTATTATTTAAACTTACAAGTAGCCTTGCTTGTTATGTCCTGACAATGTATTTACTTGTCACTTAAATATCCCCTCCTAAACAAGTGTTCCAGCTAGTTCTATTTATTGCAACCTCGACACTCATAAAAGTGGGATAAGCCTCTCAATAAGACCTAGCAAACTCAGGACAAGAATGAGTGAACTATTGAAAATATCTCTAGCAGAAATCGATTTGCAGTTTGTCATATAAAAAGGAAACCAATAGAATGGAAGAGTTGCAAAGAACTGTTTATTATGGTTTACCTCTTCCATAATTGGGGCATCTCTAGCCAATTGCGAAGACGACGAAGAAGTTGGCAACAAGGTGCCATTTCCTAAGCCAGACACAAAAACAGATGTCGGCAAGGACCCGTTGCATGCTTCCCCTTGAAGGGCCAGATTCTGTTGGCTAATGGAGGATTTTTGCAACGTCAGCTTGGAATTGAATTCCTCCATTCGGTTTCTGAACTCATCCATCCTTTCGTTAAGTGTGGATATCTGCTCTGTCAGCTGCCGTATGCATCCCTGAAAAAACATTAGAACAAAAACTAGCTTAACACAACCTAAAACAATATATCACTTCCTTATCACTGTTCACTACTATTTTCTATTTTCTACAAAACCTGATTAATTGATGGGGACTCAGGAGTTCTTCCTTCGAACTTTTTACTTGTAACGCTAAGGTTGGTTAGCCTTGAGAGATGCTTCTCTCTCTGTGTTGAGTAAGACTGTGACATACCCCTACAATAAAACACACATAACACCTGTTATGCATCATGATAAACCCAACAAAACTTATTAATATTGTTCAACTCTTTTCACTGAAATACAAAAAACAAAGCACAAATTAATGGAACTCTGGTTACCAAGTCAAATATCATTTTCTTTACATCATATTTGCATGTTAGTTTCATGGGACTGTAGTTTTTTTTTTACAATAAACATCCTTGTTTTATTAACTTAACCATCTCATCTGACACTATCCTCTACTTTAGAAACACACCCAAAAATTTATCGAATTTCACTACCAGACTATGAGCTCTGAAATACTTTTCAGAAAGCAAAATACCTTTACTTGGTATCTTATATGTAGCTGTAATGACCAAAGTATGTCAACCCCAGCAAATAACATATTGCAAAGAAATACTTATCTCTTTCGATATCCGATAGCATAGTGCTGTCACAAAATTGTTATACAGGTCTTCAATCGGCCAATGTGATGATACAGGATGGCATTAGGTGAATTGTCATAAAATCCATAAAATGTCTCTCACATCTTTTAATTGATAAGAATCACTTTACATACTAATCAAGATTCAAGATAATATCTCTCCTTGGATCCTAGTTTGAATTTTTGTTTTGGTATTAACTGTACAACATAAAACAATTCAACTCAACCCTTACACTTTGATTGCAAAACATACTTCTAATCTATCTTTGTGGTTTGTGGTAAAGTTCTAATCAAATTGGATGTCGAATTTGCTTCACATTTGGCTCGAATTTTGAACCACTCCGTTCCAAATTTGAG
Source organism: Triglochin maritima (assembly GCA_963682175.1). Lineage (NCBI taxonomy): Eukaryota > Viridiplantae > Streptophyta > Magnoliopsida > Alismatales > Juncaginaceae > Triglochin > Triglochin maritima. Next base: position 12,834,479 of record OY821785.1, read on the forward strand.
TAAAATTTGACCCCCGATTGATTCAAACTTTACCAAAGGATACATCAAAAGCATGTTTGACAAACAATATAATTTTTTTTGAGAAAAGACAACGAATATATTTAAAAATAATTTCAATGATGGAGACAGTGTTTAAGTGTTACACAAATCAAAGTTTAAGGAGTGTGAGTGTGACGATTTAAAGTTCAAGAAGTTAAAGTGTTATTCGACCAAAATTGAGGGAGGCAAACTGTAATTTTCCCTTATTTTTATTTAGAAAGAGAGAAACAAAACAATAATCTTTAAATCTCTACAAGGAAACTAGTTATATAAGTAAACATGCATGAAGAAATCAAAACAACTCAATCAACGAAATCTCATAGGCACAAAATGATAAGTACTACGTGTTGCATTGCTTATTTCTCGTGAACATTCTGTCAGCAGAGGCTCGAGAAAGTGCTTCCCTTGGGCTGGAAACCATTTCATCATCAATGCTGAGCTTTGTCTTCAGGTCATCTGGCAAAGCCTATGAACAAGCCGAAAAATAAGAACTGCAGAAAGTAGTACAAGAAAGTCCACAGAAGTAATCATACCATAACTTCATTCACAAGCTTTTCCAGTTGAATTTGCTCAATGTATGTCCGTGCAACATAAGAACCTTCCAAGCCCAATTGCTCCGCTACTCCTCTTACAACCACACGATCTCTTCCTTGCACCTTTTGCAAACTTAGGTAAATGTCTTATAACATACAAAATGTTAAGCTACAAATAACAATCATATACTTAAAATAACTGCAATTTTACTAACCAAATAATATTAACCCACTTTATATATTTGCATCAGATAAATTAAAGAAGAGGAATGGAACATGTTATTCATGTTTCTAAATGACAGTACTCTTTTAAATGGAAAACCAACACAATGAAGTTCTACATAACTCTTTTTATATCTTGAAAATAATGCTAATAGTTAAGCGTATTAAATTCTTAGGGATATATTTCCTTAAGAAATGACCTTCACGATCTAGAAGTTGTATCTACAATGTAACATTGCGATATCATTTAGAGTGATACATACTTACAAGGTACAGGGTTGTCAGCTAAAAACAAACACTATAGAATATACTGTGTTTTCATCCTTGATTATAAACCTTTTCATTGTTGATGAAGAATCCACCAGCTAAAATTATGAAGTACAGTACGGTGATCTAACTTTAAGGAATCATTGTTTCAGTTGGATACTGAGTCTTAAGTCTTTAATGAATGGCTTTGTGTCATTACATTAACACGTAAAACATTCCATGACATACCTTTTTAAATCATAAATTAAGACTTAGCAGAAGAGTATTTTCACAGTGTTGGGTGGTAGGATTAATAAGAGTATTGCCAAAGTGTTGGATGGTAGGATTAAGAGGTGTATGACAAAGCATCTATATCTTAGCTGTAGACTTTTAGATAGAACAGCAATCAGTTTTATGTGCCAGTTTAACAAAGTGTCTTCACACAATTTTCTGACTTCAGGCTCTGTAAAACACATAAATTTGGAACTTGTCCCATTTAAGATATTCTGAACAATGTAAATTTAGAAGGCTCTTTCTATCTTGGAGGATATAATGGAATTCAAGTAAACTGAAAGAAACAGTAAAATAACAAAAACATTTTTATCAGCAACTAAATATCTGCTTTAAAGATGTAATTCTAAGCGTGTTTCCATAGAAGAAAAAAATGGTGTCATCGTACCTGTATGTAATGTCTGTTCAGCTGCTCTAACCAATCAATTTTCACAGTAACTTTATCGTCTTGAAAGATATGGCTTGTTCTCTTGAGGATAGATGCTATTGAGTAACCCAGTGCCATAAGTCCACCAAGAAGGCGGACGCTGACTTCAAAAGTTATTCTGGGGGATATGATGAAAGGACTGTCGGTGACCCACTCCTGAAGCCAAAAAAGGCAGAATTTACTGTTTTTTACGACTTTCCACAAAAATGATTATCTGAACTTAGAGCAGCCATAAGCAGAGCAAAGTGTATCCTGCAAAGTTATTCCAATGGATGGTTGGGGAAGCCAAGGTAAACAAAAGAATCATTACGGATTGCTTGCCAGTTAGTTAATTTTACGAACAAATGAACTTAGGAATAACAGAAACAACCAGACATAGATTGGATGATAAGAAACTAGATAGTATCCATTCCTTAGATACTGCAACCACTTCTTATTGTACAGAGACCAAAATATGAACCTTCTAAAATAACTTTTGTGAGCCAGAGCTTACTTGACACTTGACAGTTATCTAGATAAAATCGGTTTTGCCGAAAGGGTTTGCAGTAACCATTCATTTGCGCCATTAGTTTTTTATTCAAACATAATATCGGATATTTGGATATGTAGTCTCACATTGTTCAGAGAAGATTTTTTTTGACACTGTTAAATATGTTTACTATCTTCGTCTGCCAAGCAAACTGTTAAATATAATGAGGGTGAACCAACCTTATTTATATGGTATTGAAATGGATTGGTCATCCAATGGTGGTCCAGTCCAACTAAAATAGCCCACATGGAGACTAAGAATAATTTTGTTATATGTGCAAGCAAATCTTCAAATATAGTTGTTGCATAGCTAAAATAATACTTTATCAACAGATTTAAATCTGCTACTGCTCACGTAAGGGTTTTAGATTTTAGAAGGTGGTGTACCAACGAAACTGTGCTCATATCACAAGATCCTATGACCTCAATAAATAGTGTCCGGAAGACCACAAAAGTGAGAATTTGCCACAACACAAGTTGCGACAAAATTGCTATGTGGGCCAATCTCGTAACTCTTAGGCCTATGTTATCTCCTAAGAAGCACGGAGACGGACACGGACACGGGGATACGACATTTTTCTAAAAAGTAGGACACAGACACGGCATTAAAATTAAAAATTATAATATATCATCATCATCAACATCATCAACATAACCCCAAATGCCTCAGAAGAGGCTCCCGCCAAACGAGGTAAGGGGGGGTCGGATGTACGCAACCCTACCACTGTAAAAAACTGAGGTTGTTTTCAATTGACCCAAATGATGCAAATGGAACTGACCATTTGCGATTCCACAATAAAAGAAATGCCGATAGTTTAAATAGCCATTTGATATAGTCCATGATGCTCCAAATGTCAAAAAATAACTTAATCTTTGACACAGTGGAAATGGACAATAAAAATTATAATATATATAAATAAAAAATAATATACTTGTAAAAAATAGTTACTCATAAATTATCTTCTTTTTATCATTGGGTTATGTTTCGTTTGGATGTCCATTTCTACTGTGTCAAAGATTAACTTGTTTTTTGACATTTGGAGTATCATGGACTATATCAAAGTGCTATTTAAACGATCTGTATTTCTTTTATTGTGGAATCGCAGATGGTCAGTTGCATTTGCATCATTTGGGTCAATTGGAAACAACCTCACTGTTTTACAGTGGTAGGGTTGCGTACATCCGACCGACCAACCCCCCTTACCTTGCTTAGGCGGGAGCCTCTTCTGAGGCATTGGGGTTATGTTGATGTTGATGGTGTTATGTTTCGTTTGGAAAGTGATAAAAATAATTTAGTTGTAAAACTACAAAAAATCATGAGGGGGTTTGGAAAGTGATACTAGAAAGCCTAGTAGTTGTAAAACTACAAAAAATAATAACTGTGGGCCAGGAGAAAGGCTCAAGATGGCCCACAACAACCCATGCAAACAAACGGTACCCTAAAAAAGCAAAAGCAAAGAGATTCAATCAACTGCATCACAACTAAGGAATGGGCAAAAGCAGGAAGAAGAATCAACAGCATGAAGACCAAAGGTGACGGTCTAAACAGTCTCCGCCTCCTCTGCCCCACCACCACACCGGTGAAGGTGATGGTTTCCCTCTCCTCCACTACTGGACACTCCTCTCCTACCCCTCCCAACTCTTCTCCTCCTCCCTCCTCTTCCTCCGCCTCTCCGTAATCCTCTCCGACGTCCTCCTCGCCTTCTCCCTCTCCCGGGTTGGTGTTGGTGGATCATGTTCATTTCCAGTATAATGCAGTGTTGCTTGGGGTGTTGTTGGGGTCACTGGCGGCAGTGTCCAGATTTGGACACCGTGTCCAAGGAGTGTCCCTCCCGTGTCCACAACTGTGAAATGTCAAAACCACCCTAGACACGCCATCTGGCGTGTCCAAGGCGTCTCCGAGGAGTGTCGATGTCCGACACGGCCACGACTCGGACACGAAGACCGTTTAATGCTTCCTAGGTTATCTCTCAACCTCTCTTAGCACTTCGATGCAGAAGAATACCAATGTTTTAGGTTATATGAATGAATGCATGGTCTATAGCCTATAAATCTGTTTTCTTTTTACTTTTCAGAGTCAATTCATACTTCCACATCCAAAATCATCAATGAAGGCCTTTTTTCTTGTTTGAAAATGTTAACCTAGATACATTAATTCACGAAATGCAACTAGATCTTCACGTATTACCCCTTATTTATATGTTAATCTAATCTATGGTTGCTAGGCCAAAAAAGCATTTCCACGAACAACTAATATATGTGTAAGATACTTAACAATTTACCTCAAACATAAGATTGTACTTTCCATCTCTGTTTCTCATCCTTAGATATGATTGGCATGCTTCAGGATCTTCACCAGGAGGCAAGAGATATATATCGTAAGTCTCCTCTGTCTTTTCAGTGTGTTCTTTTGATACAACAGCTTTTATTTCACCTATCGTCAAGATCTTAGGTGACTGCACAAAAGCAAATAATCATAAACACAAGTAGGCCAAAAGAAACATACTCAAAAGCATCAACAATTTCCCCAATTTGAAAAAAAATAGTATTCTAAACATATATCAACCTTAAGAATGTATGTTGGGTTCTCGAATCCTGAGAAGGGATTAAACTTGTTCGTAATTTTTATATGAGCTGTTTGCAAGCAGGGCTCAATAAAAGCCTTGTACATCGGATAAACCTGAACACAAAATACTAATTATTACAACATGAAACAGAAATAGAAAATTTCCACAGTATTCTACAGCTTGATACTTAAAAATTAGTTTAAACTTCAGGGAAACCTCTGAACAGAACATAATTTTATTTGCATTAAGTGGAAAAAGATTAAGACGGCGAAGAAAATGACAGTTTCAGATATCTGATGAATTATTTCTTCGGGCTCCTGGCCAGCACGTTGGATGTCCCTCAGTACTCGCTTCACGAGATCAAAGTGAACACCACCAGTCACAGAAACGCGGAGGTCCAGGTCCGGTCTCAAGTTTTCACTTAGAGCATAGATACCTTCAATGATTACGATACGAGAGCTTGGAACTTCAATTGTTCTGTCGGATTTAAATAAAATGAATCTATGAAAACTATACAGAAATTACCAAAAAACACTTGCAGAAAAGAATGGAGTTAAATGTCTAACCGGTATCCTACACGGGAGCTTGTCTTAAAATCATATATTGGCACTTGAGCAGGCTTTCCTTCTTTAAAATCATGAATATTCTTGAGTAAAGTGTCATAATCAGTTAGCCTTGGATCTGTACAAGTAGTAACAAAGCTTCTAGTTAGTTTAACCTTTTGTATCCGGAACTGGTTTCATCAGAATGACAGAAAATGTGATGTATGAACTGGCATCAAAGATGGCGTACGGTAACGAGCTTCATAATGATACATCATAGGGCAGCAACATTGACAAGGATAAAGTTAAGAAAATTGCTATACCCACATACCCATCCCGACAGTGTGATAAGAAGATTAATATATTTTCAGAATGTAAAGAGTGTGAATTGACTTCAGTGAAATTAAATGAACTCTTGTGTTTTTTCTTGTGATCATATCATCAAATCGTAACTCCAACTTCCCAATTTCGTGTACCATGACAAAACAAACCCGTCCTTCTATTGTTTTTTCTAAGAAATTGAACAAAACATAGTTGACAGTGTAATTCCTCTACTGATTTGCTTTGTCAAACAAGTACATGATTCACTTCAACAACTGCATCATTTTATTGAACAAGTATATGGGTTCTTAAAACATATGAGGACTTCACCAAATCTAAATGAGGTAACGGATTGTACCAACAGCTTTCTCTTTAAGTTAATATATATACTAATTCTATAATGCTGTGTAAATAACTACCCATCTTCATTTTCTTCCCGCTCCTTTCTGATAATACTAACCCTTATTGTCCCACACTCGTAATCACAACCATCCATATTTTAAAATAAGAAAATAGATTTTTCGTAGTACATATGTATTAGACATGTGTGTGGGTGTATTTTAAGATCCACGAGAGAAAAATGAAGTATAACTAAAAGTATCACAGCAACGTGCCCTAACAATGGAAACAAAACTTGTAGAACAATTTAGCAGAACAATACAAAAGCTTTGTGTGTACACAGGATAAAATAAAATGTGAGGAATGGATCTTTCAGACATGGAGGAAAATCTTGTGTGTCGAATAAGTACACATAATAGTAATAGCTTAAAAATAACCAGCCACTTATGTGAAAAAGGTAACATACATGAAAAAAGAGTTTTCAATATACTCTACATTTCAAAACACTACTACTTTTCCAGTAATAAAGTATATCCATCATGGAATGAGAATAATAGACAAACTTTGAAACATTGAAATTTACCATCAAAGTTGCCATCAATTATGCGACTTGCGTCATTATAATTGTCCATAGATATCACAGCAATGCTTGGCATAAAGTTGAGAACCTTTTCAGTAAATACTGTCTTGCCAGCTCCAGAAGGCCCAGCAACTCCAACCAATATGATACCTTCGTTTTTCTGAGCCAGCAATTGACATGCACGAATGACGATGAAAAACCCTTTCTCAAATGATAATGATTCATTGATTGGAACAATTTCATAACGGTTGTTGTCCTTTCGCTTGACCAATTGGACTTGATCTCTTAAAAGACCATGTCTGCGCCTAGGTGAGTCAGCAATTGAGTTTTGCGGTTCCATACAAAACTATTCTGTTTTTTTTCCTGGTTTCCTGGAATACAAACAAATCATGTACTATTACAAGTAGTGATATTAAGGCGAAGAACAATTGAAAGGACAAGTTCTATCCTATTTTGAGCCCTTAACATTCCTGCAAACAAGTTGCAAGACGATTACATGAACATGGACAAAATTTGACATGCATATTTGCAAAAAAAATGTCCTTATTTTGAATCTTGTAGTCTTCTAATTTAGAAGAAAGCATAATCAAAAATTATAAACCACAATTTCCATTTCACCTTAAGGCTTCCCATAAGGAACTAAACAGGACTTCTATTTGAAGTATGCCAAAACAATTAAGAAATCTAGAAGCATAAGTGTTTTTCATTAAGTTCCGAACATGCATCATATGCACATTTAAACCTTCCAGAGAAGTTAGGAATCCAAAATAAAGTTTCTTTCTCTGAAATTATGAGTTTCCACGAAAACTGACCAAATATCAAAAGAAAATTAATGTCTAGAATCTAGAGATAGCTGATGTTTGAACTTTAGAAGTTCAGAAGAAAGATTGCAGTGTTTATCACTTTTACATGAACAGAAACAGACATGTTTCATGATCCATAAGACCAAATCAGCCCAGCCATGCAAAAAAGTCTGTTTCCCACAATCAGTACAAAGATCAAAACTCGCTTTTCACTAAAAAGTCATCATACAACCATGATCACTTACATGAAATCATTTTTTAAGCATGAAAACCCATGATTTTTTTTTAATTTTATTTACTCTACTACCCACCTTGTTTTAAATCTCAACCTCCCAAACACAAGAATAAAACTACTGGGATTTGATCTCTAGTTTGGACTATTCAGCAAGAAATGTCTCAACAAAGCTAACCCCAGTCGGTAAAACCCAGGGACTAATTTTAACATGCAGATATGCTGGTGATTCTGAGTTAAAAACAATGCAAGAAGTTGTAAAAGTCAATGACTTACCTAACAGAAGTACCAATCCACAAAAGGCACATACAAAAAGTGTACCTTTTAAAACTTCCTCCCTGTATGCACTTATGAGTTCCACCTAGCTAGAAATTTATATGTGAGCTCGGCAAAGCATCATACATTAGCAAGGAGCCATTCAACTCTAGTTTAGCCCAACATGTTTAGCTTTAGTATTAATCAGCACTCATAACTGGCTCCTCGGGCCATGCGTCTAACTCGTGATTACTAAGAAGCAGCAGTACAGCAATTTTTTGATTGGGCAAACAACAAGAGCATGACTTCTTTTAACAGAAGGTTCGACACAGAAACAAAAACTCAAACTGCAATTGTCTGTGAATATAATATGCCGAATTGTTTACAAAGAAAACATGGAAACGTAAATAATAAAATAGTATAGCCTAGACAGCCAGTTATCAAAATCTGACATCTAATAAGGGTGTGATTGGCTTGGAAGAATTCAACTTGGAAGTGGGGCAATTAACTTTCAGAATGGTTTTCTGGTGATTGGTTGACAGAAGAACTTAAAATAATTTTGGAAACTAAGCTCTAAGTTTCAAACCTTATAAAATTGCATTGTGAATGACTTACCTCACTTCCACTCTAAATTTTAGGTTGTGATTGGTCTGCAGAAAAACAATCTAGAAGTTGGGGAATTGACCTCCGAAATGGTTTTTTGGTGATTGGTTTGCAAGAAATTCAAAATAATTCTGGGAACTAAAATCTGTGAGTTCCTGATCCTTATAAAATTGCACTGTGAATGACTACCCTCACTCCCACTACAATTTCTTGGGACCAAACACATCCTTAAGGAAGTCATGGAATTGAGTTCTGAATTTTCCACCACTTCATGCAAAACCAATCGCACCCTAAAGGAAACACATCTCAATGGACTTCAACCTCTTATACTTCACAGTAGATTGCTAACAGAACCAACCCAAGCAGATAAAAAGGGACTACTGTACAAATCAAAACTTCCAAGAAACAACCAAAATCCATTTGCATGCTTATGCCACAGGGAAAAATTATTTAAATAGGATAAAGCACCCAGCACTAAAAAAACTAAAATAATCTTACAATTAACTATAACTGATAACACGAAACTGAAATTAATCGAACCAACAACAAACAAAACTTCCCAACAAACAAATGAAAATTAACATACCCAAAAATAAACATTCTTAAAAAAAATTGTCCGTGGAAAATCTTGCGATTTGGAAGCAAACCGACGAAAACCAATGATGACCCACAAAATAAAACCAATCAAAGATAAAATCTTTACTCTGTCCGGAGTTGCCCGAATAGGGATTCACACGATTCCTCGATCAGCAAGTGGACGGAAATGAAATAAAAGTTTTTTTTCCTTCGTTTGTTTGAGTTTCTTCTTGTGATGTGACGTTCTGTTTTATTTGGTGGGAAAAGTGACGACGGTTTTGGGAATCGCAGGTGTTTGGGTGCTAGTGGAGAACCCAAAGCAGCCAAACGAGTGTGTGGGACTGGTCGAGACGACACTGGGCTGTGGTGGATCAAAAATGATTTTCCCTTTTAAATGATCAAATCTCCCAAAAAAATTAAAAGTTCTTTTTCACTGATAAAAATCATAAAATCATAACTTATACTTTAACACACCAAAAATCATAAAATTTAATAATAATTTCAAATAAAATCAAGAGATCAACAAATATAGTATATTTCATTTTTTTGTCTTAATCTTATTCAAAAACTATCTCAAAATTTATGATTTTGAAGGTACACGGATAACTAGCCTCCTGGATGAAAATGTATTGTTGGGATTTTGAATTATGTTGAAAATCCAAAGTGGATCGAGGAAAATTGGTGGGAATCTCGCTTCTTTATTGTGACATGTGCAATGGCTAGGTCGTGGGTTAAAAAAAAATCTTAGGAACACTAGTACGGAACAAAAGAGGATTTTCCTTTCAAATGATCAAATCTCCTTTCTTTTTTTCAAAAGTTCTTTTTCAATATTAAAAAGGAATTTTTCAAATAGAATTTTTTAATAAAAATAAAACTCGACGTCTAAGATGTTGAGTTTTGTAGAAAAAAATCTTTGTAGAACTCGACGTTGGGTATAGGAAAAACGGATACACAAATGCCGACTCCAAACACTGGCACAAATTTGTGCCAAATCAAACTCGACACTGAAGTTGTCGAGTTTGAATTAGTTAGACTCGGCAACACCAGTGTCGAGTTTTATTTTATAGAACTCAGCACTGGTGCTGCCGAGTTCTACAGTGACGAGTTCAAATTTAATTTTTATTCATTTTCCCATTTCAAAGGAAGATCGTGCGTTGGCAGTTAAAGGAGCAGCTTTTTAAGTGAACACGGTGTCTAGGATGTCGAGTTCTAATTGCAGAACTCGACATCCTAAATGTCGAGTTCACATAAAAAAGTGTAACGTCGAGTTTTGTCAGGCTATAAAAGCATCTCGACATGCCCCCCCCCCCCCCCCCCCCCACACACACACACACACGAGTTCTTGTGATTTTGAGGTTAGGGTTTCAATTTTTTTTGTTTTCTACCGTTTTCTCCCTATTTTATATATTAGGAAAGTATACATTGTTGTTTTAGGTATGATTGTAGTGTTCTTGTTGGTGTAGGAACCCCGTTTAGGTGCAAACCCGATTCGGATTTCGGGTTTTATGCCAAACTAATTTTTTCTTGCTTCTTAATAGATTATTGATTTAGTTTTTGTTGATGGTAATTTAAAAATTGTGAAATTTAAGTTTGATTACTGTGATTGAAATTCTATTTGGTGTTGTTAAAAGATAATATTTTAACTTGTTTTAAATTATTTTGCCAATTTTGTGTTGATTGTGATGTTACATATGATAATGGTATGAATGATTTGTGGTTGTTTTTAATAGAAAATACAATACGATGAGTAATGAATGTGTGTGGTTTTTAATGGAAAAATGTGTTAAAGTTGAGAAATATGTGCGTGAAATATGTTGTCATTTGCATGTTGTTCGAATGTATGTCACTTTAAGTTGTGAAATATGTTGTTATTTAGATGTTTGGAAGTTGAGAATGTTGTACGTATTATTGTTAGTTATTTTACAATGCAGGTTTAAAATTTTCGAATATGAAAATATAGGGGAGGTTCTGTCAATTTTTAAAAAAAACTGACATTATTTGTAACGTTGTTTATTGGAGTGATTTTGTTGGAGTGATTGTTCGACATTTACAACTGTTTGCTACTACACCCGACTGAGGTAATTTCTAAATCATTTGAGTATTTTTAAATTTTTAATTAATTACGAATAGAATAACAACCATTTCACTTGAACACATTTTCAAATTCAATTAATATAGGTTAGGAATTGATAAAAATGATGAATCATCTTTGTTGGTCATGTATGATGGGAAATTAGTGTAATGGAGATGTGGTAGAATATACAGAGTCTGAGCGCAAATTAGTAGTAGTTCCGTTGGACATCAAATATGAGGATTTAGTGGATGTCATAAGATCTGAATGTTGTTATCCAGAAAATATGTTTGATGTCAAGTTGACTGCGAAATTTCCATTAAACAATGATTGGACATGCGCTCCATTAACCAATGATAACTCGGTTTATGGAACAATGCGTTTGTTTAAATGGATGTCTGTGGTTGGAATGATGTAGAAGTTGAACCTAAAGTACTCGACCCTACGCTGACAACCAACACTCATTCGTCGGAGTATGGTACAGTAAGGTCGATTAGTTGGGACTGCGGAATAGATTTGAATATGAGTCTAAATCCTACAACCGAAGTTCTGGCATACCAACAAATTTCATTTTTCCAACCGTAGAACTTCCAAACTAGCAGTGAATGACCACAAAATGTATGTGATATTCCTTCAAGCAGTGCAAATCTTTTATCTTGGTCTGTCGCAAATTGAAACCATGCATTACAACCATGATGAGTTTGTTGGTAGGGCTGAATTGTCGACCTCATATCCCTCCCTTGTCTTGGTCTGTCGTTAGTTGACACGATTCATTTCAGTCGACCAGAACTTTGACGCTCGGAAGAGATGCATAGTAATGAAGATGATGATACTGAGGAATTAGGGGATTACAATACATCATTTGTTGTAGAAGATGAACATGAAGGTGTTTCTGCCAATGAAGTAGTTCCGAAGATATAGGATATCATATATGCGATGGGTCAATCCACAAACCGGGAAGACAACAACATTGTTGATGATGCAGTTGCTAACAACGAAATGGTTCCAACTCTTAATGAACTTCCCAATTTCTTCGACGATGACAATTGGATAGAGAATTCTGTCATTAAACACTCATTCTTCGATGCTAGGAACAATTTGTCATGAAGTGATTGGCGAACGGAAGATGGTCGTTCTTTCTGGGATAAACGAATTTTCCCAATGAAAGGTGATTTGGTTCATGCTCTGCAATCGTGACACATTAAAAAAATTATTCAGTATTCAATTGTGGTTTCTTCAACAAAACGCTACACTATTCATTATTTTCGTTGTGATGAGGATAACTGCAAATAGTGTCTACATGCGTCTGTCGCAAAAGATTGTAGATATTTTTAGGTTAAAACGTACGATGACGAGCACACGTGTTCCAATCCAATGTTGAACGATAATAAACAATGAAGTGCTTATTTTATTTGCGACTTGATTCTTCTGTTAGAACCAAGTTCACAACCAGTCATGCTGAAATAATGGAAAAGATGAAAATCCAGTACTCACTCAAAATCGGTTATGCTAAAGCATGGCATGCTAGGCAAAAAACATTTAACCAAATTTATGGTGTTGAAGAAGACAATTTTAAGAATTTGCGAAGGTTCCTCACCGTTCTATGTCAGAACAATTCAGGATTTGTCATCGAAATAGAGGTCATATGGGTAAATCCAGACAAGGAGATGTTTCAGCATGTGTTTTTGGCGTTTATACCTTCAATTAGCGGATTCAAATTTCGTAGACCCGTTGTCAGTATCGATGAAATGCACTGATGTGTTCGTTTTAATACCGCAAGTGCACGACATCGGTGAATACACGGCAAGTACGGGTCGTGCCCATGAGGAGGTGGGTCAACTCTGGTTTGTTCGAAGGCACATGGGCAAGAGGGGAAGAAGTTGTGATTACACTAAACAAAACTAAGAATGAATAAACAATAAAACTAAACCCCATGGAGTGGAGGTGTGTAGGTATATGTGTGTGAGTGAATCTTCTTTTCAATTAGAAACAAGTGTAGTTTGTGTGACATACAAGTAGAAGCTAGTGTAGAATCTAAGTGTAGAATACACAATACTACATGGCAAACAATGAACATGCATATCTCACATAAAGTTGAGGTTGATTTATTATTCTCAAGCATGCAATAAGTACCTAGTGTGGCCATTAAAGCATCAATCAATCCTACATACAACCTAAATCATTCATGTAAATGTGCACCAAACATGGATCCATACATAACAAATCAATCTCATCAAATCGTAACAAGCAACAAGATAAACTCTAAAGCTAACATGAGATAAGTACCTAGTGTGGACATTATCTCATCTAATACAAGTTTAAGCATGCTACAAGTATAGATCTATATTAAGCATATGAAATAACACAGATAAAAGAACACATAACTATCATATAGTCTACATTACCTCCACCACTTATGAGGATGGAGCTACTCACTACTCATTAAGAAGATAAAATGAAATTAAACTAAGTATGCATGAATTGAAAGAGACAATATAAAACTAACTAAGAAAATTATTTTATTGACATGACTCACATTACAAGTAGCATTCTTCTCCACTTGAGTTTTTCTCCAATGCTTACTCTAAATAGAGAGAATGCCACCAAGCAATGGGTGAATACAAAGAAGAAGGAAGACTTCTATTTATAGTCATAGAAAAAGGCAACCAGGGACAATCCCCCGGTATGAGACTAAAAGCATAATTTAATTGGACATAAAACAACATAACCAATGACCCGACTAAACCATGAATGGTTTGGACCAATTTGGACAGCCAATTGGCGGTCTAGGACAGCTAATTGGCGGTTTGGATCGTGTTTGGATTTCGGCAGCTCATTTCTGGCTTGATTTCTTGATATTTGATGAACCCGATTTGGTTGTTGATGTGTGGGCCCAGATATAATTGTCAAATACTCCTCATGATGGTGTGAAGCTTCTTGATTTACTCATTGATCTTTTTGGTTTATATCCCGGTCCTTCTCTCTTGCATCTCAGTCCATAAGTCCTGCAATTCAGTCTTTTTTCTTGCTTTTAAGTCATTTTTGAGTCTCTTCTTCCCAAACATGTTTATTCCAGAAACTTAAACATAAAACTCATTATGTAGCATTGATTAGGCTAAGAATGAAGGATATAAGATATAAATATATGCATGATATGATGTCAATCACGCACCTCTATAGCAAATATAGAGGATTATTGATCATGATATGACATTTGCTATTGTAGAGAGCGAGGAGACAAAGTCGTGGATGTGGTTCCTCCAATTGGTGTCTAGTAGAGTGACCATGCGACCCGATTTGTGTATTATCATCGGCATATTTTCAGGAATAAATGCTTGTGCGCGAGCCGTATTTTCAGCTTCAGAGGGACATGTACATCGATTCTGTCTTTGACACATGAAAGCAAATTTGACAAAACAGTGAAACTACAAGGATATCCCTTCTTTTGATGAGGTTCAAATGTACAGACATATGTATAAACCGATATTTATCCCAATTCCTGGTGTAAGGTATTGTGCAGATCGTGGCAACATCACAATGAAACCTCCCAAAACCGAAAGACCTCTCGGTCGGCCAAAATCAACGCGAATCCGAAACGAGATGAACGAGCACTCTGGAAGAAGGATAATGTGTGGGAGATGTGGTGGTTTAGGACATAATAGAAAGCGATGCAAGAAACCTATATAGTGAAATTGTTTTAATAATGTCTATGTTACTATTATGTATGACTTCAGATAAATGTAAGGCTTGAATGATTCTTAATATTCTGGTTGCCCAATTAGTTTGTCAGTATGTAGTCCTAAGATAATGATTGGTCAGATGTCTGCATGGATTTATTAGGTCAGTGTCAAAATGGATTGGGCGGTAAGGGTTTGGTAACTTTGGGTTGGTTGCAAACGTAGTTTCAAGAGTTACCTTTTGATGCTGACGAGGTCATGATTACACGACACACTATAGTATTTATTCCGTTCTAGCTGGGATGCAGTATTTTGGCTTATAAGAGCGACACAATGGTTCACTTGAAGTACCTTCCTTTGCTCATAGATTTGGCTGTTGCGTCAGAGTATAGTTGGGGTAGTGCGACTCTTGCCCACTTTTATCACAGTTTGGACGAAGCTTCATTGATCACGACCAAACATCTATGCGGATTTCTTACGTTTCTGTAGTTGTGGTGCTGAGAACATTTTCACATTGGGAGACCTTTGAAGAGTAGATAATTACTGTACCCGGAATACGATAGAGCACCATTAGGTGCCTGTTGGAGACGACCAAGAACATTCAAGGGTAGTGGTAAGACGACGATACTTGATTTTTATCGGAATGAGCTCGACATGCAGGAGGTAAATCAGGTGACCTGGGATCCTTATGCACATTTGGATCTTAGTTAGTTACCACCACTACATACAGAAGGTTCAGAGATTTGGATGAGTCGTACATGACTTATACATTTTGGAGAGGTGGTTATGCATTGTCCAGACCGAGTCATGAAGCAGTTTAGTCTACAACAACACATTCCAGAGCTGATGAAGAGACATGAAGTCAAATAGGCTCAGAGGAGAGCATACGTTAATTGGTTGGTGGAAAATCTCAGACTCATCCAGCATTGGTATCATAGAAGAGATTATCTACAGTTTGAGTGACCACTCCTAGGTATCACTCCCGAAGAGAGCACACAATTGTATATCGAATGATATTGGAACATCACGGTACGTTGGATTGTTCACCACACTTTGGCTCCGAAGCGTAACGTGTACAAACCTTGAGTGGGTAGAGAGGAGGAGATGGTAAATACGATGTTTTAAATTGTGTGTTTAGTGTTTGTTTAATGGTTAAATTGTTTGTAGGTTCACGTAGTTTACGAGTTCCACTAAAAACTCTATAAAATCCACGAGGCGATCAAAGATCACAAGAAAACATCTTCAATGACTGCAAAGTTGAAGGAAAAAATGAAGGCTTGACTCATGTGTTCTGGTGTTGAATAATCTACACTACGGTTGAGTCAAGATCACATCGTTGAAGAAGATGATACTACTAATCCACACACACAAGACGACGGTGATGGTCTGACTTAGGATACAAAACAGACAGAAAATGCGGCACGAGGAGGGGGACGCGACCAGGGGAGAGGGTGTGCTCATGCACGCCCTAAAAGGAGAAGAGATTGATGAGTCACTTACGATAGATATTTGATTGTATTAAACTTATTTGGTTGACATTAATGTTAGTTTTATTTATGTCAAAATGTTAAACTTGTTCTTTTGGATGTTATTTTCATTTTATTGTAGTTGTTTGTGTTTTGTGGTTGAAATGATTGTGTTTGTTGAATTTTTTGTAGTTGAAAATGTTTGTTTTTGTTGAATTTTTTGTAGTTAGAATGATTGTGATTGTTGTTGAAATTTTTGTAGTTGGAATGATTGTGATTGTTGTTGAAATTTTGGTAGTTGGAATGGTTGTGAATATTATTGTCGAAATATTTTCAAATGGGAGATGAAATTCTCGAGTTCTTAAATTAAATGAACGGGTCGAGTTCTACTAAATTGAACTTGGTGTTTAAGGTGCCAATTCGAATTTCTATTTGATAGAACTTGGCACTAGTGTTGTCGAGTTCTCTTTAAGAGAAATTGTTGCAAGTGTCTCCCTATATAGAACTCGACGTTAGCTGCTAAAGCCGAGTTCTACACACACACAAAAATTCTATAGAACTCGGTGTGTGAGACGTCGAGTTCTATACACTAAAAAATAAGTCCCGCTGCCGCCACGTCTCACCACGTGGTGGCTGTGGGTCTAGTGTGAAAAATATTTTCGAAAGATGTTTATTTTGGATTTTTTTAAATTTTCCTATTAAAAACTCCCAACTTATTCTTTAACTCTCCAAAATAATAAAATTTAATAATAATTTCAAATAAGATCAAGAGACCAACAAATATAGTCTATTCATTTTTATTTGTCTTAATCTTATTGAAAAAATATCTCAAAATTTGTGATTCTGAAGTTACACGGATAACTAGCCTCCTAGATAAAATGTATAGTTC
This sequence comes from Triglochin maritima, assembly GCA_963682175.1. Lineage (NCBI taxonomy): Eukaryota > Viridiplantae > Streptophyta > Magnoliopsida > Alismatales > Juncaginaceae > Triglochin > Triglochin maritima. Next base: position 12,851,686 of record OY821785.1, read on the forward strand.
GGATTTTGAATTACGTTGAAAATCGAAAGCAGATTGAGGAAAAATGGAGGGAATCTTGCTCCTTTATTACAGTAGGCCGTGGGTTAAAAATTAAAATCTTAGGAACAGTAGTATGGAGCAAAAGAGGATTTTCTCTTTCAAATGATCGAATCTCCTCCTTCTTTTCAAAAGTTCTTTTTCAATAATAACAATTCCCAACTTATTCTTAACGCTCCAAAATCATTAAATTTAATAATAATTTCAAATAAGATCAAGAGACCAACAAATATAGTCCGTTCATTTTTATTTGTCTTAATCTTATGGAATAAATATCTCAAATTTTATGATTTTGAAGGTACACGGATAACTAGCCTCCTAGATGAAAATGTATTGTTGGGATTTTGAATTATGTTGAAAATCCAAAGCGGATTGAGAAAAAATGGAGGGAATCTTGCTCCTTTATTGTGACATGTGCAATGGCTAGGTCGGGGGTTAAAAACTAAAATCTTAGGAACACTAGTCTGGAGCAAATCAGGATTTTCCCTTTCAAATGATCAAATCTCCTTTTTCTTTTCGAAAGTTTTTTTTCAATAAGAAAAATTCCCAACTTATTCTTAAACCTCCAAAATCATAAAAGTTAATAATGATTTCAAATAAGATCGAGAGACCAACAAATAAAGTCCGTTCATTTTTATTTGTCTTAATCTTACTGAAAAAGTATCTCAAAATTTATGATTTTGAAGGTACAAAGATAACTAGCCTCCTACATTAAGGAAAAATGGAGGAAATCTCGCTCCTTTATTGTGACCTGTGCAATGGCTAGGTCATGGGTTAAAAATTAAAATCTTGGGAACACTAGTCTGGTATATTGGGGGTAGGGGTGAGCTTCGGTCCAGGACCGGACCGAAACCCGAACTCCCAAAATTCTCGGACCGAAGACCGGACCGAATCTATTTTGACATGTTTTTTGGGCTTGATTTAACCTGATTTTTATACAACAGTAAAATTAACAGTAAAAGCAGACCAATTCAGAACACAATTAACAGTAAAAATCAGACCACAAATAACAGTAAAAATTACACAAATTAGAAACCAAAAAGTGTCATATTCATTTAATACTACAATATTAACAGGATTGTGTTGAGATTACAAAGGAGAATATCTGAAGTGCATATCAAGTTGTGAAGTATTTAAAATGAAAATTGCATAAATTAAAGTTGTAAGTCAAGAAAGACATATTGAAACCAGTAGCAACTTATGTAGTTTTAATATCTAGAAACATGAAATGCAAAACCAGGAAGCAAATAACGTGAATCACAGTCCGAAGCACATGTCATGAATTACAGTGACTTGATGTTGAAGTTCTAGCATATACATTGACAAAATCAAAGTGCATAGTATCCAAGTTCTGCAGCAAAAATCAAAGCTAACAAAAATCACGAAGTGGAAACAAAATGGCAAACTGTTTAATTTTCCAAATGTTATTTTTCTTTCTTTTGCTTATGTTGTAAAATTCTTCCTCCTTTGATGCAAAGATAGCTGAGGACCCGAGTAAAAGTAACTTAATTGGATCAACATTTTTAGCATTAGCCAATACTAAATGAACACAAGATTATCCAATTTTACATCAAAATATCACTTCATTATGACAGAAATCTATCAAAATCAACAAAGATTACTCCAAGCATAATAGGAATAACACTCTGATCATAATGGAAATATATTGCTCTTCTCTTGGTTCGATCATCGTCCGACTTTGTACAATAATTCCGATCATCTTTCCTTTTTCTCACCGGAAGCAATGTGGGAGTAGTTGTAGAATTTTGACTGCGATCAGCATTTGTTTCTGTTGAGTGTTGGGAGCTCATCTGCATATGTGTAAATCCAATTAAATTCTATCTACAAAACATGTTAGAAAAGATAGAAAAAGCTCACAGGTATCTCTAGCCAGTAACAAATAGTACTAGTCTACTAGAAAAGCAACACAAAAGAAAATAGTGTAATAAAAATATAGTTTCAGCCAGAACCCAAGTTGCATCTTCTTGAGGAATAAAACACAAGTTACACAGACTGTGGTCATAAGATCCAAAAGCAAGTAGTCACAAGACATGAAAAGCACTTCTATGAGCAAATGGAGTAGAATGAAGATCATGGAGCGCTCGTGACACTAGAATTCAAGGATTTGTGAAAAATCAAAAGAACGATACGAGGAGAAGTAAAGAACTCATCAAGAAATCTGCTGTATATAAAGAAACTGTGCTACTTAAGATTTAAGTAAACAAATGGTTCTTTGAAATTGGAAAAAAAGGACTGAGAATATTTGATGAAGCTTGAAGTAGTCGCTGATTTGAGGACAATGTATATGATGTTTTTAATACAATATTGAATCACAACAATGTATATGATGTTTTTAATACAATATTGAATCACAACAATAATTTAAACCAAATCATTGACCATGTTCACGAAGACCATCCCACATACTGCTTATGTGTGAGAAACAGAACAATATTTTCAAAGTCTATGTTTGACTAGAATTTTCGCAGCCCTTCAAAAGATATTGTTGCTGACTGCAAAGTTTGCAAAACAGATAATAGCTAAGTTTATCAGATCTCAACCGGATAGCAGATGAATTTACATGTATCTCAAAGTGTGATACCTCACGATTGAAATTGAACTCTAAAAATTCCTAACATAATTGACTAATCATGGGATGTTTTGACTGTTTTCTCCCTTAAGATCACATCCCGATTTTGTTTGACACAACATAAAATCTCAGGATCACCATGCTTCAAAGCAGATTTCGAACAAAGAAGGAAAAGCATAAAGATTTACAAAAAAAAAAAAACAATGACAAAAAAAAACATGCAAGCCATCAGCAAGAAACCGAACACGAAGGGGAAGATCGGGGAGAGACAACCTTGGATTGGGATCTGAAACCCTAGATCTTGAGTTCGTTCTTCGCCGGCGTTCTCTTTTCCTCACCGCCGTCGTCGTCGTTCGTCCCTTTCTCGTGAGGAGAAGGGCTGCCTGAGGAGGTGACGACGTGAGGAGAAGGGCGGCGTAAGGAGTGAGGAGGGAGACGATGTGGGGAGAAGGGTGAGGCGTGAGGGTTAGGGATTTGGGTGAGGTGAGGGTTTGGGTTGGGTATTCGGGTAGGTAGGGTAATAGGGTATTAGGGTTGGGTTAGTCGGGTTAGTCGGGTCGGGCGAGTTGGTTACCAATTAAATTCGGGTTTCGGTTCGGGTTCGGGTTTTTCGGGTTTTGGACCGGACCGGACCGAACCCGAATTTTCAAAATTTTAAGGACCGAAGACCGGACCGAAAAAATTCGGTCTGGTTCGGTCTGGACCGAAAAATTCGGTGCGATCTGGGAACCCGGACCAGACCGAATTTTGCTCACCCCTAATTGGGGGTGGCATAGCAATTAGGATGGTAGGGAAATAATATTATATCATCCATTAAATCACAAAATATACATTCCACTCGCTTTAAGTCTAATTGGACATCCATTTTTCAAGATATATATGTGTTTTTCGTTTTTTTATTAAAATTTTGCCGATTTTTCATTTCTGATTTTTCATCTTGTCAGCGTCCAAGAGATAATAATTAACGATGATCTAACATAAGCGGAGTAAGATTGCAATGGGTGTGGTGATTGGCCCGTAGAGGAAGTGACAACACTGCAGAAAGGCAGGCGCAAATTTAGAAACTTTACATGTGGAGCTAAGTGGTATAGAATAAATGTGTAAGTAAATAAAACTGACATTAAATTTAAATATTATATATAAAATACTTCAGGATTTGTTTGGGTGTACTTTTAAATCACTCAAAATTGACCGTATACGCATACAGTTTGCGTGCGACCCACTTTGAATTTCTGCAAGCCACACCTCCTCTAATAAATAGTACTTAATGTTAAACAAAAAAATAAAAATCGAAAAAACTACAATGCTAATCTCCCACTCCTCTCGTCGTCGTCTCCACATCTCCTCGTCGTCTAGCAACTAGCTTGGGCCGTTAAAACTCCAACATCTTAGATCTGTCATCTGATCAACAGATCGGAGTTTGAATTCTTCCCAAATATTGACTAGATTCTACAGGATTTTCTTCTGTATTGGGATGATCTCTCTTTTGTTTATAGAAGGACCCACACTGTAGTTTTCAATACGTTTCACACCCATTGCAAATGAATCTTGTTGTGTTCTTGAAAGCTCTAGTTTTCCTTCAACACTGATCGGAGCAATTTGATCCACGAGTGGCATATTTTGATCATCCATTGATGGATGTTTTGGCTTTGTTTAAGCTCCAATTTTGATGGCAGGTCGGGTTAATGAAATATGCAACCTCCAGATCTGATTTTCAGCTGTTCGATTGCACTCAGATCCATCCAAACCCTCTAATCTTCTATAAATACACTTGTAATGCCTCCTTTCTTCTTCTTCCTTCATCTCTTCCTTAGGTTAGTTTCCCTTCTTGTCTAGTAGAGTAAGTTTTATTTCTTATTTGTTAGAGTAGGTTTTAGTTTCTTGTTTAGTAGTATAAGAGAAGAAGGAGAAAACCTTGTAACCTTTCATTTCAATCTAGTATTCTTGTTCTTTACATTGATGTTTTTTTGATGCAATTTCTTTCATGTTTGTTGTTTGCCTAATCCAGTTTTCTTAATTTGTATGTTTTCTTAAGTTTAGAGATGAGTATGGAGTAGTCTATCCCCATTGGGGAGTGGAGAAGAAGGTAATGTGATCATGTGATGTATTAAGTGTGTGTTAATCCTAACTTTTGAATCTCACATGATTTCCGAAACCATCTAATGAGATTAATACTCTTGACTGATGCTTAACACATGCTTAGATCAGTGTGCTTATTTTATGGGGAATGATGATGTGAGGATAATGGAGTGGAAGAAGGAAACATGACATGTGAGAGCATGTGCTCTTGTTGGCCTCATCTTAATTAATGTATTGTATGTTTTAATGATTGTGTTAAATCTTATTTCATGTAGAGACATAGTGGGGTTTGATCATTATGCAAGAGCTTATATTAGTCTCATTTCAATTATTGTCTTATATGTTTTAATGATAATATTTCATCTTATCTCATGTGGAGGCAAATTTAAATTTGGTTTTATGGATTTCGTGTATTACATGTTGTGACGAGCACAAATGAACAAACACACATACACATATCATTTTCGTGTTCTTTCTCTACCCCCAAAGGGTTTTTTTATTGTTTGTTTTCTGATTTCATACACATTGCAGTGTAACTCTGATCGCATACCTCTCTTTTCTTTCCCCCACTCAAGTATTGTGGACATCGACTCACATGTGCTCGTGAACACGACCCACACTTGCCGCGTCTTCATCGACGTCGTGCAATGCCACTGTTGCAGGGGAGTGTCGTGTTGTTGTCGAGTTCACCATTTCGGTGGGGGGGGGGGTTTCTTTTGTTTTTTCGTTTCCTTTTCTCTTTTGGTTGCTGGATGGGGTTACAAGTGTATAGGGGAACCTAAGGAGCCTAGGAGCATGCTGCTGAAGTATGGGGACCAGAATCCCCAGACAATCCGCTAGTAGAGGATATGAATCCGCCACTGGCGGCTCTGGTGAGACATTTGCGAGTTTTGTTTTTATACTAGCTTTCTTTGCCATTTGCTAGTTGTTTCCTTCCACAGTTTCTACCATGCATGCTTTGTTTAAGTGTTAGTAATTAATTTGCCTTGCATGACCCCTTCTTAAGACTACTTGGACTCTAAAACTCAAAGCAAAAAATTAGATCAATTGCCATCTAGGTCATGCATCATTTATATGCAAATTGTCTTTCTTTTGCTTTAATTTCTCATTGTCGATTGCTAGTGTGAGGTACGTGCACCCGTTCTCTCATTTATGCATGGTTAGAGCATGCATTAGTTAGTAAGGTGCATCACGACTAAAGTCAGTGCTTGTTTGGTGAGTTGCTTGCTAGTTTAAGGACAATTGATCTTCAGGGCACCGCCTATAGTATTCAAGATAAGGTGGGAGATTTCATCACTCCTATCGTAGCCCCATGATTGAACGTTTTAATTATAACCGCAAGTGCACGACCGTGTTGAAGCGGTGCCAAATACAGGTTGATCCACAGGGAGGTGTGTCGACTTTAGTTTGTTCGAAGGCGAGTGGGAAAGAAAGGAGAGAAAGGAGTTATGATCTAAACTACACTACAATGCGAAAGGAATGAGAAATACGTAATAAAACTAAACCCCATAGGGGGTAGAGAAAGAATGTGAATACAAAGATATGTGTATGTGTGTGTGTTCAATTATGCTCATCACAACATGTAGTGCATGAAAATCATAAAACTAAATCCAACTTTGCCTCCACATGAATTAAGAGAACACAATATCATTAAAACAAGACAATAATGGGAATGAAGCTAAATGAACTCATGTATAAAGACTAGACCCTACTATGCCTCCACATGAAATAAGATAACACATTATCATTAAAACATACAAGGCATTAACCAAGGTAAAGGTAATAAGAGTACATGCAACTACAAGTCTTGTTTCCAATATTAATTCCATCCTTATCCTTACCTCATCATTCCCCATAAAATAAGTCCACTAATCTAAGCATATGCTAAGCTTCATTCAAGAGCATTAACATGTCAAATACAAGAGTGAAATCCCATTAGATGGTTATGGAAATCATATAAGGCTCAAAGGATTAAGATAACACACACCTAATACATCACATAATCATATCACATATTTCTCCACCCCCCAAATGGGGATGAAACTACTCACTAATCATTACACTACAACCTACATTAACAAAATTCAACATTTTACTGAAAGGAAATTAAACTAAGCAAGAAAGGAATCTTAAAGAAGCTAATTGAAAGGAAAATAAAACTAAAGAAGCATGCAAGAATTAAAAGACAAGATTAAAAGAAGCTAAGAACAATTATTTTATTTACATGACTCACATTACAAGTGTCATTCTTCTTCACCTTGAGTTTTTACTTCAAGGCTTTTACTCCAAGTAGAGAGAATGGGACCAAGAAATGGGTGAATACAAAGGAAGGTGAAGAGTTTTATTTATAGGCATGGAAAAGGCTAATCCGGGACAATCCCCCGGTATGAGACTAAAAACATACCAAATATGGACTAAATAAAACCTAATCTAACATCCGACCAAAGCATGTGATTTTTGAAGACATCTTGACCGCGGATTGGTGGTCTGGGTCCGCTAATCAGCGATCTATATTCTTCTGATCGGGTCTGGATTTCTTTGGCTTGGTTCTTGCTTGATTTCTTGGTGTTTGATGAACCTGATTTGGTTGTTGATGATTGGGCCCGGATTTAATTGCCAAAATACTCTTCATTAAGGTGTGGAGCTTCTTGATTTACTCATTAATCCTTTTGGTTTTACATCCGTGTCCTTCTCTCTTTCATCTCAATCCATAAGTTTTGCAACTTAGTCCTTTTCCTTGTATTTGAGTCCTTTTTGAGTCTCTTCTTTCTAAACTTATTTATTCCTGAAACATAAACATAGCACTCGTTACGTAGCATTGCTTAGGATAAATTAAAGGATATAAGACACAAATATATGCATGATATGATGTCAATCAAATACCCCATAAACCTAATTTTTGCTAGTCCCAAGGAAAACAAAGGAAGAAAAAATGAAAGAAAGGAAAAAGCATACGAAAAATAGGGAAATCCTAACTAACTTTCGTAGGAATCACGGTTGCACTTAGCACGTGCAACAAGCCGTTAAACCTCCTTGTCGTCAAGGAGGAGTGTTGTCTCCTGAGGGTTTTCAGCAGATATACCCAAAAATTCCGAACATAGATGCATTATTCAATCTAGAAACTCGACTCGATGAACTCATTTTTATCGATCATTGAATGCGGTAATCCTACGGGCCGACTCTATATAGGTATTTAATGAACCATTCGTGCAAGTTAAATAAGGACTTAAGTGAAAGACATGGACAACCTCAACATTCTCAATTGATACAAAGTGTAAAGTCCATTAAGGTTCTTATTTGCATTACCATTTTTTTCTTTTTTTTTCTTACTTTATTTTCTTCTATTAGTTGGAGTTTCATTCTCCCAGGGTCAGGTTTCGTGCATCATTTCCCATGAGCACTTACACTATCACGTACACCTTTCCCCAAATCTCTACATAGGGCAATCCCTACCACCCATGTAACGGGAGTTCGGTCGGCGCATCCCAAGTCAGATGACTCGAAAGCACCAGGCACAAAGTCCCCTCAGACCTACTTTCCTGAGTGATACGAGTCGTGTAAGAAGAGAGAACACAAACTCACTTATTTCTTATCTACACATGAACCAAAACCCATACACTTAATTGTTGGATCGTGTGTGTTATGGGTCCACAATACTAATCACAATTAATCCTAATTACCTACTTGTTTGAACTATCAAAGATATGCAGCGGAATCAAACTAACAAACAAGCAAGTAAAGACTAGAGATAATGCAAATCACGATGGACACGGGGTTTTTACACAGGTTCGGCCACCGCCTACGAACTCTCTTGCAAGCTCCGCTCGACACTTTGAGCTCCGCTCACGACTTCACTATCCACTCCCCATTCCGGGCCGGGAGAGAACGCCTTTCACAAAACAAGCACCGTGAACACCCTCGCTTGCTTGACTTTCTTCTCTCACAATCCGAGAGGAACACTTTGGGCTTTCACCGAAGTCTTTGCTTCTTCACAAACGAAAACTTGAGTGGAACACACTCTCTAACTTGAGCACACTTAGCTATGATGTGGAATTGATGCTAAGGTGTGGAAGTGTAGGCTTGGAGTGTTGGATTGGGGAAATTTGAGCTTGGGAGTTTCTCTCTAATGTATTGGACAAGTAGTAGTGGGAGAGTTGTGTTAAAATGTGTTTTACAACTCTTTAATATGCATTAGAGAGAATAGATCCGTTGGGGTTGATTGGGTGAGTGTTGGTGTAGGATACACAAAATAGAAACTCGCAGGACCCAATTCTGAGTTAATTCGGTCGACCGGATCGGTCTGAATAGTCGACCGTTTGGCAGTTTTGAACTCAGTTCGGTCGACCGGTTAGGTAACGGTCGACCGCCCAACGCTACGACTTAGGTACACTTAAGTGAACAGTCGAACTCCGAAAAGGGTTCGGTCGACCGATTTGCACCAGGTACTTTGGGGTTGACAAACAGTGATCAATTCAGTCGACCGAGCTAAGGTCTAGCGGTCGACCGATTTTGTCCAGGAGGTTCGGGTTTGTCAAGAGACAGATATTCGGTCGACCGAACAAGGTCCTCGGTCGATCGATACTTGAAATGTATCTGGGGTATTTTTGGTTAATACGAATACGACCGTTGGGTATAATACGACAAAATAAATGGTCGGAAAAATAAGTTCATACGGTCGACCGAAAGGGCATATACGGTTGACCGAAACCGGGCAGTGAAAACACAAAGAAGGTAGTTGTTCACTCGGTCGACCGAATGTGGGCAGACTGTTAGGGTTCAGGTTTAGTGTTTCCCGGTCTAAGTTTGGGTGATCTATTGAAGTCCAAATTATGTGAACTTTCGTGTGTGACTTCTATAAGGAACCTAGCGTGTGTTAGAGTTGATTTTAGCTCAAGTATGTTCAATTTACACAAGTTCCTAAGACTCAAAGAAAATACAAAATACATGTCTTCAAAAGAGCTTGATTACATGTCTTGACTTGATTTCCTTTCTTCCATGGGTCTTGATCACCTGTAGAGGTTAGAACAAAGCAATATATTTGCAATGTAACATGTGTGCTACTCTACATGATCATAATTAAGATTAAGTTGATTAAATCATCAAAACATCAATTAAGGCCAAAAAGCCAACAATCTCCCCCTTTTTGATGATGACAACCTATATCTTAACTATATCTTAATACATGGAATTTTTATATGTAAACTATGCATATAAATGCTCCCCCTATGGATGTGCATAGTTTTTGTTCAATTTAACTCAAATTCCAAGTTTTACCCCCTTAATTATCTCTCCCCTTTTGACATCCATAAAAAAATGATATTTATTAAAAAAAATACGATTTAAGTTCAATGTGGATGTCTTGTAATGAAGTTGCTCCCGCTAATTTTTTCACTTCATTACTCTAAGAAAATGATATTCAATAAACTCCCCTATCGATACGAAAATGATTTTTCAATTAAGTTCAATTCTTAATTCTCCCCAATTAACATCAAGAAAATACTCCAATTTAGCATGTGATGTTTTCGTTTCCCCTTTTTACATCCATTTAGATAATTTGACTCTAAAACTATGGATGTTATTCAAGCATTTAAGATTTACAATGAATGAATAAATGATATGTCAATTAAGCATATAAATCTAGACTAGAACGAATTTGATTGAAAAATTTAGAGAATATGAAAATATACCAACTTGAAGCTTGAATTGGTTCTACCCTTCATTCGGTGATGCACCCGGCTTTCAATTCGACTCTTAAGATCGCCCGGTCACCACCGATTTCTTTCTCAAGCACCTACAAGTGTAGATTTAGGTACCCGAACAACTTTGGGTCCTTGAATGTTAGCATTAGGAACCCAAACCATTTTGGTTTTAGGAGCCCACACATTTGAGGAAGTATGCTTTACAACTAAGTGCTTTCCATTTAAAGTTGTATAAGATGCATGGATTTTCAATTTAGCATTAAATCTTAAACCATGTTTTTTGAAAGGTTGTCTTTGACTTCCTAATAGCATGTTAAGCATCTTAGCTCCATGTGTGAACCTTTCTAAATCTTTTCTTAATTGCACATTGCAAGCTTGAAGATCTAGTTGTTCACAATCTATAGGTGTTGCTTTTAATTTATCAAGATTTGATGCATTATTTTCAAGTCTAGCAACCACCTCATTTTTCTGATTCATGCATGTTTCAATTTGGCTTTGGAGATCTTTGATTAGCTTTCTAGCACTTTTATTCTTTTCACAAATGATCTCATATTGTTTAACTAAGTCGTGGAATGCATTTTGAAGCTCATCATGTGTATAATTTTCATTATTTGCACTAGAGTTTGAGCTATCACTATAATATGACTTAGTTGAGCATGAATTATTAGAACAAGAGTTAGATTCTACCTCACTTTGATCTTCAATAGACATGAAGCATGAGTGAGTGATGCATTGCATACATTGCATCATATGTCTTTCATTTAGATTACTTTTACATCAATAAATGCTACTAAGGTATGTGTTTAGTCTTATTTACAGAATACAGGGACCTGAATGCAATTTACCCACATTCCGAGCATAAACGTGTGCAAAAGATTCATTTCTATCATAAAGACCGAATTCAAGTTTATCGGGTTTCAATTGGAAATGCATCCAAGCATAAAAGCATTCAAGGAGCTAATCACAAAAAGGTCAAGGGCTTAATTGCAAAAATGCCAAGGACCTAATTGCAAAAGAAAAGGATCAAGATATTTTGTTGGAAAAGTCAAAAGAAAAATCAACTATAAATCTCCAACAATGGAAGGAATTAATCCGGAGCTCAAGACAATGGAAAGAAATCATCCAGACACGCAAATAAAGATCAAATCATACCATAAACGCGTGACAAAAATCCTGATTAAATCCGACCAACGTGGGAGGCGAATCCGCCGCACAATACACATGATGTGCGGCGATTCCGCCTCCCATTGGTTGATCCGTGTGTCCCAATTTCGTCCACTCGTGTATGGACACGTGTACTATCCAATTCTATACCTAAGTCCCTTGTAGCAACTATAAATAGACCCGAGAACGATGTAAATAGGGTCATTGGTTGTTGTTCTTATTTGTGTACCTTAGTTTTATTAATAAAATTCTGTTCTTTTAATTCTTGTTTTAGTTTTCTTTTAATGTCTCAAGGACCCCTTCTTCTTCCTCCCTCCATGAGTTTCTAACTCTTTCCGAAGGGTGGAGGTGACGGATTTAGGGTTAGAGAAGATGAATGAATGTTATTATTCTAAGTTCATGGTTAGTATTTTGATTACTTGAGTTTATGTTAAATCATTTATCTTGTAATGCTTCATAACTAAACATGATTTATTATAAGTTTCTAAGTTCTCTAATCTAAACCTTAAATCTAAACCTCCACCAAACGGAATTCTCTTCTTATTTCTTGTTTTTAGTTTTAATTGTTTTTGTTTCGTGCTTTAAATAATTAAATCAAAAATACCAAAAACCCAATTTATTTCTTCTCCCTTCTTCCCCTTAATCGAAAATAACAATAACAACGAAATCTCTCCCTCCTTGTGTTCGACCCGTACTTGCCACGTCTTCATAGACGCCGTGCACATGCGGTATAAATTTAAATTCTCATCAAGTTTTTGGCGCCGTTGCCGGGGAGGCGACGCAGATTTTGTGTTTTTGTGTTGTCGATTTTATCCTGTCTACCTTGTGCGCGATCTAAGTGTTTGATTTTGTGTAGCAGGAGACAACAGAGCGCGCGGCGAAATCCGGGAGCGTTCTAAGACACTTGGGCGGCGGAATCGCCGCATCTACAAGGTAAAGTGCGGCGGAAACGCCGCAAAGGGTTGGAATCTGGTCTTCAATTTTCTGGGACATCGTCGACATCTCTGGGTGGTCGCATTGAGCTACTGGAATCTCCGAGAGCGGGCGGCGAACCCGACTGAGCATTGCGGAGGTAACTTTTCTTGCCTTTCTCGTAAAATCTGAATAGTTGAAAAGTTTCCTTTCGTAGAATTTCACGTGTTAGGGTTACAATTCCATAATTGGCAATAATTCAACTCTGACCTAAAATTGGCAAAATTAGAAAGACCTTAGTGCATGCATCATATAATGTTTTGCTTGCATTATTCTTGCTAAATTCTTGCAAATTAATACTTGTTGAAGATTGCTGGAGGCAAGGTACGTATTGAGGTTTTTATCGACTGCATTAGAGCATATAATTTAGTTGCATACAACCTTGCAATTGCCCCCATTAAAAGGACCATTGTTTGACTATCTTTGCTAGATTTAAGTTAAACTATCTTAAGGGCAACTCCGTAGGAAAAAATACGGTGGGGATTTCATCACCCTCCCGTAGCCCACAAACCACAATCCTGAAGTGTCGCCTAAGCCTAAAATTTTAAAATCAATTAGACATTGGCCCCTAAGGACTCGGACTCAATTAAGGAGGAGATTGGTTTGACTTGCTATGACCTGAAGCTAATTGAATTCAATTTGGTGTCTAGAAAGTGTTTTTGTGTCGACGAAAGTCTTCCAAGCGACGTGGTTGTCTAATTGGCACCGACTCTGTCGGAAGCGCCCCCACTAGCAATACACTAACTGGTCAACTTGGTTTGATTGGTGAGGGAGGTGAATCAAGCGAATCAATTCGACTCAACCAGTTAGGAGTCGTCTAGATCTAAGTGACACTAGGTCTAGGATTGTTTTGACCGTGCTTGTTTAGGAAATTTCTGACCAACCCTAATTTTTATCCTTTAGAGTTAAGTTTCCCTTCTCGTCTGAGTCTTCTTTCCCTTCTCATCTTTACCTTTCTATTGTTCGTTTCCATTTTCATAAAAAAAAAAAACGAAAAAAAAACCTTAATTAATTCTTGAAATTAAATTTGGAATTTAAATTTCGAATTTGAATTCAAAAATTGATTCAACCCGGTGCACTCAGATTTGGATTCGGGACTTGAGTAATCGACTCTCACGAGTTCATCTAGATTCCAGTCTGGAACTTAACCCCAATCCACCTGTTGCACCACCTCACCCGGATCTAATGGGTGAGAACGTAGTTGACCCGCCTGTTGCGCAACCTATAACTCTGAGGGATCGGTGCTACCCAACGATGGCTGCTCAGCCATCGTGCATCGTTATGCCCACCATACCGGGTCGCGACTTCGAACTTAAGGCACAATACATGAGTATGCTGCCTAAGTTCACCTCTAGGGAAGATCCATATCTCTTCCTTAGAGAATTTGAGGAAATCTGCTCTCTTATGCAATACCAGCATATCCCTGAAGAGGCAGTGCGTCTGAAATTCGTGCCTCTAGCACTGAAAGACGACGCTAAGAAATGGCTATATAGTCTAGCCGAAAGATCTATTAGAAGTTGGGCCGAATTTGTTCAAGTTTTCCTAAAAAAATATTTCCCCAACCATAAGACTATGAAGATTAGGAATGAAATTGTTGCATTCGTTCAATCTGAGAGCGAGCCGTTCTATTCCTATCTTGAGAGATTTAAGAGTGTCTTGACCCAATGCCCTCATCACGGAATTCCGAAGTGGCAATTATGCCAAATTATTTATGAGGGATTGACACCCACATCTAGGGTTATGCTAGAATCTGTGAGCCAAGGGAACTTTATGTCCAAAAATGAAAATGATGCCTGGACTTTTCTTGAGGATTTAGCTGAAAATAATATGCAATGGGACAATGCTAGAACACCCATCAACCCGAGTATTGGATCTAGAATAGCGAGTCAAACCCGACCAGGTGTCTTAGCTATAGACTCCAACATAGCGGCCGAGGCAAAACTAGCTACCCTAATGCGTAGAATGGAAAGTCTAGAACTGCAAAACCAAACCCGACAAGCATCCCCTACCCCTTGCTCTAGATGTGGTCAGACTGGTCATTTAATGGAGGAGTGTGTGAACCTGGAACATGTTAATGCCACATACAACAATTCTAGAAATGATCCTTACGCATCGACCTATAACCCAGGTTGGCGTAATCATCCCAATTTTTCGTGGACCCAACAAGGACAACCTCCTAGACAACAACAAACCCCATATAACCAAAATAATACATCATCTGGGGGTCATAACAATGGAAATCATGAGGTTAGGTTGACAAAATTAGAAACTTTAATGACAACTTTTATACAAACAACCAACCAATCATTCCAAAGGCTAGAGACACAGGTCAGCCAATTAGCACAGATAATAGGTGAAAGAGAAAAGGGCCAATTTCCAAGCCAACCTGAGGTGAACCCCAGAACTAATAATCAATATCAACCTTATCAACCACCTTCAGGAAATAACAACCCTAGACCGGTTCAAATGGTTAATGAGGAAGGACCGTTCCAACAAATCAATGCTGTAGTATCATTACGGTCCGGAAGACAAATTGACAATAATGTGGTAAACCCTAGAATGACTAATCAATCTAGCCATCAAGCACCCACATATGACTTGACCATTGAACCCGACGTCCAAATTGAAAAGCCCAATCCACCTACCCAACCTGAACCTGTAGCTCAACCTGAACCTGAGCGAGTCTATGTGCCTAAAGCCCCATTTCCCAATAGACTCAAAAAGAACTCTAGTGCACAAATAGAGAAAATCCTGGAAGTATTTAAGCAAGTTAAGGTGAATATTCCACTCTTAGATATGATTCAACAAATACCTACTTATGCTAAATTCTTGAAAGATTTGTGCACTAAAAAGAGAAAAACAAATGTACCAAAGAAGGCTTTCTTAACTGCAAACATATGCTCAATTCTTTCCAACACATCTCCTATAAAATATAAGGACCCGGGGTGTCCCACAATTTCATGTTCAATAGGAGATACGTTTATCAATAAAGCCCTTCTAGACCTTGGTGCAAGCGTTAACTTGCTCCCATTTTCTGTCTACGAGCAACTCAACCTTGGTCCACTGAAACCCTCTAGGACAACCCTCCAATTCGCTGATTGTTCTGTTAAGAAACCGAGAGGTATAGTAGAGGACGTTTTGATTAAGGTTGGTGACTTCATTTATCCAGTGGATTTTGTCGTACTTGATACTGAACCTGTTGTAAATCCTAATCGACAAATCCCTGTAATTCTAGGTAGACCTTTTTTAGCCACTTCGGAAGCATTAATAAACTGTCGAAATGGGCTCATGCAATTATCTTTCGGGAACTTAAAAGCAGAATTTAATATCTTCCATATTGATAATGAGCCAGAAATAATATGCAACCCAAGTGATGTTGTGATGAGAGCACGTATTTATCAGAATTCTGAATCAAATAAATCATCACATAAGCAAAAAGGAAGTAAGAAAAAAGGGAGTGATTCATTTACTCAACCACCATCACTCGAGCAAACAAGCGAACCAATTCAAGTGAGAAGAGTGGAATCTTTTCCTCAAGTCAACATGGGGAACAATTCAACTGGATACATGCACCAACATGGTGTCATTCAATCCAGTTCTGATTATGGTTGACTTTGAGCAAACTCAACCCCTCTACCGCAAACCGACGCAGGTAATAAGTGCATTTATTGTATCTGTGCATACATTGAGGACAATGCATGATTTAGGTGTGGGGGGGTGTTTATATATGTACATATCTATCTATTTGATTTTCTGTTATGTTTTATTTTGTTTAAAAAAAAAAAAAAATCAATATTCTATGACATAGCTTAAGATTGAACTGCCAAAACCCGTGTACAAATTGCATTAAGTTTTTGTTCCTTATTGTATAGTTCTGCTTATAGAAATTATGACATAAATCTAAGTTCCAAAGAAATAACCCATGACCCGTGTAAGACATGTATGCACTTAAATTGGATGAATCAAATCTTTGAAGTGGTTGATAAAAAGCAGAGGTTGAGGAAAATATACCGGGAAGTGTGGACTTTTAATAGCAATTAAGCCTTGAGGAAAATAAAAGTAAAATAAAATAAAAATAAAGTGAGGAAAATACATTTTGCAAAATGATTACAAAAGCCCAAGCCTTCGAGTCACTGGTCCGTAGGGGTATCTTGAAACCCGGTAACTTGAGTCTGCCAGCTCGGGATTATCGACCAAACTCGCTACACGAATGCAAAAAGGGTATAAGTGTCAAAAAGAAAAGCAAATGTGTTGAATCACGGAAAAAGAAAAATAAATAAATAAATACTTTAAGATACTCAAGGCTCAAAGCTAAAGGAATGATCCATGCCATGGTTGATCCAAATGATACTTCACCACCAGAGGAGGCGTGCAAAATAATTTATGTGATAACATGTGTAGAGGGGTTAGTGGTGTGAATGTTGGAGGAATAAAGACCAAGTCATATTTTTAATAAGCTAGATTTATATAATGAGCATGCGAGAACTTTAAGTGAGATGTATAAGGTTAAGGCAGAAAGATTAAGAGCTATTAATGGAATGTTGAATTAAGACTTTGTGGGTATATCTGCTGAAAACCCTCAGGAGACAACACTCCTCCCCCTTGTCAACAAGGAGGTTTAACGGCTTGTTGCACATGCTAAGTGCAACCGTGATTCCTACGAAAGTGAGTTAGGATTTCCCTGCTTTCATTTTCTTATATTCTGCTTTGCTAGGGACTAGCAAAATCTAGGTGTGGGGGTATTTGATGCATTGCATACATTGCATCATATGTCTTTCATTTAGATTACTTTTACATCAATAAATGCTACTAAGGTATGTGTTTAGTCTTATTTACAGAATACAGGGACCTGAATGCAATTTACCCACATTCCGAGCATAAACGTGTGCAAAAGATTCATTTCTATCATAAAGACCGAATTCAAGTTTATCGGGTTTCAATTGGAAATGCATCCAAGCATAAAAGCATTCAAGGAGCTAATCACAAAAAGGTCAAGGGCTTAATTGCAAAAATGCCAAGGACCTAATTGCAAAAGAAAAGGATCAAGATATTTTGTTGGAAAAGTCAAAAGAAAAATCAACTATAAATCTCCAACAATGGAAGGAATTAATCCGGAGCTCAAGACAATGGAAAGAAATCATCCAGACACGCAAATAAAGATCAAATCATACCATAAACGCGTGACAAAAATCCTGATTAAATCCGACCAACGTGGGAGGCGAATCCGCCGCACAATACACATGATGTGCGGCGATTCCGCCGCCCATTGGTTGATCCGTGTGTCCCAATTTCGTCCACTCGTGTATGGACACGTGTACTATCCAATTCTATACCTAAGTCCCTTGTAGCAACTATAAATAGACCCGAGAACGATGTAAATAGGGTCATTGGTTGTTGTTCTTATTTGTGTACCTTAGTTTTATTAATAAAATTCTGTTCTTTTAATTCTTGTTTTAGTTTTCTTTTAATGTCTCAAGGACCCCTTCTTCTTCCTCCCTCCATGAGTTTCTAACTCTTTCCGAAGGGTGGAGGTGACGGATTTAGGGTTAGAGAAGATGAATGAATGTTATTATTCTAAGTTCATGGTTAGTATTTTGATTACTTGAGTTTATGTTAAATCATTTATCTTGTAATGCTTCATAACTAAACATGATTTATTATAAGTTTCTAAGTTCTCTAATCTAAACCTTAAATCTAAACCTCCACCAAACGGAATTCTCTTCTTATTTCTTGTTTTTAGTTTTAATTGTTCTTGTTTCGTGCTTTAAATAATTAAATCAAAAATACCAAAAACCCAATTTATTTCTTCTCCCTTCTTCCCCTTAATCGAAAATAACAATAACAACGAAATCTCTCCCTCCTTGTGTTCGACCCGTACTTGCCACGTCTTCATAGACGCCATGCACTTGCGGTATAAATTTAAATTCTCATCAGTGAGCCACCTCTCTTCTACTTTGCAAGGAAGACGATGATGATGATGGTGATGAAGAGTCATCCCATGTAGCCTTGTGTGCTTCCTCCTTCCTTTCTCTTCTCTTGCTCTTCTCCTTTTCTCTTCTCCTTTCCCTTCTCTCCTTTTTCTTCTCCCCTTCTCTCCTCTCATTCTCACTCTCTTCCTTCTCCTTTTTCTTTTCTCTCTTTTCAGTTCTTCTACATCTTCTTTCATTCTTTTCTTCTTTATCCTTCTTGAGGTATTTGAAGAAGTCTTTGGCTAGGACTTCAATGTCCTCATCTTCGACACTCCTCCTTGGTTGGTCAATATTTGTATGTAATCCCAAGGTTGGTTTGTTCTTGGAGGCTTCCTTCTCCTTTCGATGGTTAATTTGGAGCTCGTAAGCCATGAGATTTCCAATTAACTCCTCCATCTTGAGTTGGGAAAGGTCGTGTGCTTCTTCAATTGCTACCACCTTATCTTCCCAATCGTGACTTAGCGACCAGAGGAATTTCCTTGTCATCTCTCCTTTATTTAATCTTCTTCCAAGAACCAAAAGAGAGTTAGTAATATCGGTGAAGCGAGTGTTCATTTCGCTTATGTTTTCACCGATTTGCATAGATAATATTTCATATTTATGCATGAGGAGACTAATGCGGGTTTCCTTAGTTTTGCTATCCCCCTCATGATGCATTTGCAATCTATGCCATATTTCATATGCACTTACACAACCCCTAATCCTATTATATTCACCCTCATTAAGGCCACAATACAAGATGTTCATAATTTCGAATTCATTTCGATTTCTTTCATTTTGGGTCTTGTAAGTGAATCCAATTAATCTTCATTTGGGGGTGTGTATGGATTTTGAAGAAACATCCAATACTTAAGGTCATTAGAAATTAGGAAAATCTTCATCCTATTTTTCCAATAATCATAATTTGACCCATTTAGCAAAGGAGGTCGAGCTGTGCATAATCCTTCTATGTGATTAGATGAAGTAGAGGTCATGCTAAAAATACGAATAAGTATGAGAATTAGCTAACAAGGCTCTGATACCAAATGTTGGACCATGTGGGTTATGGGTCCACAATAATAATCACAATTAATCCTAATTACATACTTGTTTGAACTATCAAAGATATGCAGCGGAATTAAACTAACAAACAAGCAAGTAAAGACTAGAGATAATGCAAACCACGATGGACACGGGGTTTTTACAGAGGTTCGTCCACCACCTACGTCATCTCTTTCAAGCTCCGCTCGACACTTCGAGCTCCGTCATGACTTCACTATCCACTCCCCGTTCCGGGCCGGGAGAGAACGCCTTTTACAAAACAAGCACCGTGAACACCCTCGCTTGCTTGACTTTCTTCTCTCACAATCCGAGAGGAACACTTCGGGCTTTCACCGAAGTCTTTGCTTCTTCACAAATGAACACTTGAGTGGAACACACTCTCTAACTTGAGCACACTTAGCTTATGATGTGGAATTGATGCTAAGGTGTGGAAGTGTAGGCTTGGAGTGTTGGATTGGGGAAATTTGAGCTTGGGTGTTTCTCTCTAATGTATTGGACAAGTAGTAGTGGGAGAGTTGTGTTAAAATGTGTTTTACAACTCTTTATATAGGCATTAGAGAGAATAGATCCGTTGGGGTTGATTGGGTGAGTGTTGGTGTAGGATACACAAAATAGAAACTCGCAGGACCCAATTCTGAGTTAATTCGGTCGACCAGATCGGTCTGAACAGTCGACCGTTTGGCAGTTTTGAACTCAGTTCGGTCGACCAGTTTGGTAACGGTCGATCGCCCAACGCTACGACTTAGGTACACTTAAGTGAACGGTCAAACTCCGAAAATGGTTCGGTCGACCGATTTGCACCAGGTACTTTGGGGTTGACAAACAATGATCAATTCGGTCGACCGAGCTAAGGTCTAGCGGTCGACCGATTTTGTCCAGGAGGTTCGGTTTGTCAAGAGACAGATATTCGGTCGACCGAACAAGGTCCTCGGTCGACCGATACTTGAAATGTATCTGGGGTATTTTTGGTTAATACGAATACGACCGTTGGGTATAATACGACAAAATAAACGGTCGGAAAAATAAGTTCATACGGTCGACCGAAAGGGCATGTACGGTCGACCGAAACTGGGCAGTGAAATCACAAAGAGGGTAATTGTTCACTCGGTCGACCGAACGGTCTGTTACGGTCGACCGAATGTGGGCAGACTGTTAGGGTTCAGGTTTAGTGTTTTCCGGTCTAAGTTTGGGTGATATATTGAAGTCCAAATTATGTGAAATTTCGTGTGTGACTTCTATAAGGAACCTAGTGTGTGTTAGAGTTGATTTTAGCTCAAGTATGCTCAATTTACACAAGTTCCTAAGACTCAAAGAAAATACAAAATACATGTCTTCAAAAGAGCTTGATTACATGTCTTGACTTCATTTCTTTTCTTCCTTGAGTCTTGATCACCTGTAGAGGTTAGCACAAAGCAATATATATGCAATGCAACATGTGTGCTACTCTACATGATCATAATTAAGATTAGGTTGATTAAATCAGTAAAACATAGATTAAGGCCAAAAAGCCAACATTAATGTCTCACAACAAGATTTAAAGGGTTTTTGACTACAACAAACTTCCTTAAATTAACATACACGAATTATTGGATCACTAGGTTCAGGGTGGACTTCTTTAATTATTTGAGTACTGAAACCCTATGATTACTCCCCCCCGATGGAAAACTGGGGTGCATCCTAACGACTAGATAAGTCCTAAAGCCACTGTACTAGATATCCTAATGCATCAAGTTCAAGACAATTTGGTAGCTTTCTTTGTACTTTGCCTCTCAACGGTTTCGCACATGCTAAACACACGCAAAACCGACAAAACATTTTCTTTTGCAAACACATGAAGATTTTGAAAGAAATGTGAAAATTTTAAAGCACTAGGCAAGCAAAAGAAGACAAGTCACCACGGATCATGGCAAGCAAATATATCGATATTAAATGCAGCACACTAACATGACCTTAACAATGCACACAAAAGAAAACAAAATCAATGGAAAAAGACTCGACTATGTACATACGTAAAACTCCCCCACACCTACTTCATGCGTTGTCCTCAATGAATGTGAGCATGAAACTACATGGATTTATGCATGAAAAAGGAAAGATCTCACTAACGTGAAGCGCAAAAGGAAGTTCATGGTTATTTTGATGGACACAAACCCGAGTTCCCAAAAAACCTGTGAGATGCTAAAGAAGGGATACAAATACGTGAAAGAAATGAGACCCAAATACTCAAGCGTTGGAGCCCACAACAATCGATGCTCACTGAAGGAGTCGTTTATTGTACTTTATTAATTTTTTCTTTTTTCTGAATATAACTATGTACAAAAATAAGTTTTCATCTTCATTTGTCAAATGACATCAAATGGAAACCTCAAACGTGGGTCAATGCACTTGGAAAGGGAACATGACACCACGCGGGGCCAGACTACTTGTTAGATCCTAACCTTGCTTAGGCTAATCCCGTGTTTAGTGGAGGTATTAGCATGGGGAAGAGGTGGTGAATAGTGAGCTGGTGATGGGTGATGGTGAAGGGGGCTGGTTGCTGTTGGGTTTTGGGTGGAGTGTAGGAGAAAACGTTTCTCTCCCTCATTCATTTCCTTCTTCTCCCATTTCCCGTTTCCATCTCTCTCACACACTCTACTTCTTCTCTCCGACGTCCAGAGGCGGTAGAGGAGACCCCGACGCGTGGTGGTGAGCGTGGAGTCGAGGAGGTGAGCGGAAGGCGTGCGTGACCGGAGCTGTCAGGCGTGGACGTGGACGGATCTCCGGTGTTCTTCGTCGTTTTTCTCGTCGAGGTATGCCGGCTTCTAGTTTGTTTTTATCGCTTCCCCACGTTAGGGGGAATGTTGTTGGTCGGTCGGGGGTGGTCGGAGGCCTCCCCGACGGCGAGAGCGACGTAAATCCTCGGCTGGTGCGAGGTTGAAGACGACCAACGGTCGACCGGGTCCCTTCGGGCGGTCGACCGATGTAGTGTTTTGCCCGATTTTAACCATCACCGGTCGAACGATGCCTTGCGGCGGTCAACCGGTTGTGTATTGTGCTAGTGAATCGGGGCTTCCTGTTGGTTTTCGGTCGACCGTCACTTGGCGTGGGTTCGATCAGAACTTAAGTGTACTTGACTTTTATGCATGCTGTTCGACCGATTTATGTATATTGTTTGACCGTTACATGACGTAGACTATTAGGATGACCCTGGTAGTTTTCGGTCGACCGGGACCCCTGAGTCGGTCGACCGAATAGTCTTTGGTGATTTTGACCAACTCCGGATTTTGACCTCGTATTCGGTCGACCGGTTTTAGACTTCTGTTCGACCGTTTGGACTTGAGTGACGCGCAGAATAGTTCGACCATTGTAGACTTTCGGTCGACCGAACCTATTGGGGACGGTCGACCGGTTAGACTTTTTCGGTCAACTCTGTCCACAGAAACCCGTGTCCTCGCTTAGAACGTGAGCCGGGAGGTGACGGCGGGTACGTGCTCGTACCGCCCAGGGATCGCCGTGTGGAATAGTGTGGACACTTGGGTCGCGCCACCTCCGGATTGGACGTGGTGTGACGTGTTGTTACCTTACTCTCTGATGAGTAGCATACCTGAGGGATCGCGGATCCCAATGTGTGTGACGCATGGCTTGTGGAGCATGATGACCCTGCAGACTACGGTATGGACCCGTCCGATGTTGTGCCGGACGTCTGTTGTACCGCCGATGTTGTGCCAGCGATGCCGCCGAGGTTGTTGCCGGCGATGATGGTGCCGATGAGATTCCAGCTTGTGGTTGTACCGTCCGATGTTGTGCCGGACGTATGTTGTACCGCCGATGTTGTGCCGACGATGCCGCTGATGTTGTGCCGACGATGATCCCCGATTGGGCACCTATCCTACGATGTTGACCGACCGGGCTACGACTCCGTCGAAGGTGGTGTTGACCACGTGGTTCCTCGCACGGAAGTGCGGACGCTCCTCACCGATCCCTTAGGCTCGTGTAGTCGCGTGTGGGGGGACGCGTCGCATACTGTCCGTAAGTCCGTATGTGCCTACGGTAGGTTTCTGAGGGAGACCCGTTGTTGTTTTTGCTGGACTGATGTCCTTGTGGACCCTGTTGAGGGTCGTGGTCGTTGGACTGATGTCCCGTTTACCCTGTTGAGGGATTTGATGCATTGCAGATGTGACATGACATGCTACTAGTATGATAAGTTCATTTACCGTACTATTGCATGCATATAGGTGAGCATGGCATACAAGGTTTCCTAATGGGAAACTCAGGCATCGTTGTTTGATTCATGTTTTAGGACCGCAGTAGGTTCTGTCGGGTGGTGACCGCGGGCGCACACATCTTGGGGCCAGGATCCTCATCGGACTCTTCGAGGTCGTCGTGATTACTTTATCTGTTTTTTCATTGTATTATTGTAATCACGTCTTTTGACAAACTCTTTTGTATTATTGGTGCACCGACGGTTGATTTATTGAGTGACATTCCCGATGTTGAGTTTATTCTGATGATCTCTTGATAGTTTAATTTTTAAATTTTCTGCTCTTTCGGGATGTTACAACTTGGTATCAGAACGGTCGGTCCCTATGTGTGGCTCCTAAAGAAATCACCCCAGTATAATAGTGTAGGTTGCACTTTCCATTTAGCATGCATTCATGGCTGATCTTGAGTTGTCTCTTGTGCCAGATGCCTCTGAGACGTGTGAGGAACGTCGCGAATGAGCGCGTTGCCAGTGATGCCATTGAGGGCGCTACCTGGGACAGGTTGAGCGAATTCCTTGAGCATCAGGCAGCGAGGGCAGAGCAGATAGGGACAGGTGCGGAGCATGATCGCTTCATGAGGCAACACCCGCCTAGTTTCGACGGCAGGAGTGACCCTGAGGCTGCAGAGGATTGGGTATTTAAGATCCAGAGGATTTTCTAGGCGATCGGTTGTGTAACGGAGCGGATGGTGAGCCTGGCCACCTATGTGCTGGATGGAGAGGCAACAAACTGGTGGAGGACCACATCTGCGGTGGTGTTTGCTGACCGAGTCGACGCGAGTTGGGAGGAATTCCTTGAGGAGTTCAACCAGCAGTTCTTTCCGTAGCACGTCAGAGATAGGAAGAAGGAGGAGTTCTTGGTCCTCGAGCAGAAGGAGATGTCCTTGGCTAGTTACATCAGCAGGTTTAACGCCCTTGAGCGTTATTGTTCTGAGACCTATGAGACGCCGGAGCAGCGTGCACGGAAGTTCATCAAGGGGCTGAGGAAGCATCTCAGGTCGCGTGTGATCACCAGCATGCCGCAGACCTTGGTGGATGCAGTGAAGTATGCGACTCTCATCGATCAGGACTACCAGGAGAATTACCAGGAGGCGCAGAAGCCGCCAGTGAGCACAGGAGGACGTGCAATTGGACGTTCCACTGGGAACCCGGGCAAGAGGCCCCGGTTCGATGGAGGAGGATCACGTCAGTCTGGAGCGTGTGGTACTTGCGGGAGATCTCATCCGGGTCAGGAGTGCCCCCGACGTACAGGTGCATGGTGAGGATGAGGTCAGATGGGTCATTACATCCGAGATTGCCCGAGCAGGCAGGGCGAGACGAGCAGGAGGCCAGGACCACCAGTCTCAGGGAGGAGCGGAGGCAGCAGGTCCGTCATTTCGCAGAGCCAGACCAGGAGAGCAGGTCGAGTCTTCACCGTCCGGGCTGAGGAGGCGAAGGGCTCCAACACTGTTGTGGAAGGTACCCTTGTCATTTCAGGTTTGGTTGCTCGTGTTTTATTTGATTGCGGCGCCACACACTCCTTCATTTCGGAGAAGTTTGCTGGCGAGTTGGATCGGACCCCTGAGCTACTGACTGATTTGTTGGAAGTCAGTACGCCCATGGGTGAGGTGGGCACTGTGGGGAGCTTCCTCCCCGGCACCATAGTTGTTTCGGGAGACCATGATTTTCCGACAGATTTGGTCTTGCTACCGATGGAGGACTTCGACGTCATACTGGGGATGGACTGGCTATCATAGTACGATGTGCGAGTCTTTTGCCGTGAGAAGAAGATCCTTATCCCGAGGCAGGATGCGCCTGATGTGTTGATCAGAGGGACGAGGAGTAGAGGAGGTCGTCTAATTGTGTCTGCGGTTAAGGCACAGAGGCTGATACATCAGGGTTGCAGAGCGTTCGTGGCGACTTTGGTTGTTCCTGATCCTGAGACGAGGATGCTGGAGGATATAGAGGTCGTACAAGAGTTTCCAGATGTGTTTCCGGCAGAGATTCCTCGTTTACCGCCACACCGAGTGATCGAGTTCGGCATTGAGTTGACGGCTGGCACGACACCCCAGTCGAAGGCACCGTATCGGATGGCACCTACTGAGTTGACAGAGCTGAAGAAGCAGTTGCAGGAGTTGGACTCTGGATTTATCCGATCGAGTGTCTCACCGTGGGGAGCGCCTGTATTGTTCGTGAAGAAGAAGGATGTGTCGTTGCGGATGTGCATCGACTACAGGATGCTGAATAGGGTTACCGTCAGGAACCGATACGCTTTGCCCAGGATTGATGATCTGTTTGATCAGTTGCAGACAGCGAGAGTGTTCTCAAAGATTGATCTGCGCTCAGGTTACCACCAGTTGCGGATCAGAGAGGCCGATGTTCAGAAGACAACCTTCAGGTCACGATACGGGCACTACGAGTTCTTGGTGATGCCGTTTGGACTGACGAATGTACCTGCAACATTCATGGACCTGACGAATAGGACCTTTCAGCTGTACCTTGACAGTTTTGTTGTGGTATTTGTGGATGATATCTTGGTGTACTCGCCTGACAGGGAGCAGCACCGGGAGCACCTGAGGATTGTGCTTGGCATCTTGAGAGATCAGGAATTGTATGCCAAGTACACGAAGTCCATGTTTTGGTTGGATCAGGTGGCGTTTCTTGGGCACATCTTGTCGACAGATGGGATTTCAGTGGATCCGGCGAAGGTTGAGGTTGTGACTCAGTGGAGAGCCCCGACGAGCGTGACTGAGATCAGGAGCTTCGTGGGACTTGCTTGGTATTACAGACGTTTCATTCAGGACTTCTCCCGACTCGCTTTGCCGTTGACAGCGTTGACGCAGAAGGGCGTCAAGTTCGTTTGGTCCCAGAAGTACGAGGACAGTTTCCAGGAGCTGAAGAGGCGACTGACGACAACGCCGATTCTGATGCTACCGAGTGGTAGTGGAGGCTACGTGATTTACAGTGATGCGTCAGGAGTTGGCCTGGGTTGTGTTCTGATGCAGCACGGGAAGGTGGTGGCGTACACTTTGAGGCAGCTGAAGGTACATGAGAAGAACTACCCTACTCATGATCTGGAGTTAGCAGCGGTGGTTCACGCGTTGAAGACCTGACGACATTATCTTTATGGCGAGCAGTTCGAGGTCTTCACCGATCATCAGAGCCTGAAGTACTTGTTCTCTCGGCGGGAGCTGAATATGAGACAGCGCAGATGACTTGAGTTCATTAAGGACTACGATTTCACCATCTCCTATCATCCGGGGAAGGCGAATTCAGTCGCAGATGCACTGAGCAGGAAGGTTGAGGTGTCAATTGCTAGTTTGTGCATCTGGGAGTGGAGGCTACTCGAGACGTTGTCAGAGTGGAGGCCGTTCACAGAGGGCTCCGGGGGAGCAGTGATTGCTGGACTGAGGGTAGAGCCGCAGACCGTCTCGCGGGTTGTGCAGGCTCAACACGGGGATGAGGAGTTAGCTGGTCTGTTACAGTTGGCTGCCTGAGATGGATCAGACTTCAGTGTAGGGGTTGATGGTGGTCTGAGGTTCAGGAGTCGGATCTGGGTGCTGAAGGTTGATGGGCTGAGAGATGACATCATGGAGGAGGCACACCGAGCGAGATATACCATCCACCCGGGGAGTACGAAGATGTATAAGGACCTGCAGCGGAACTTCTGGTGGAAGGGCATGAAGAGGGACATTGCAGAGTTCGTGGGCCGGTGCTTAGTCTGTCAGCAGGTGAAGATTGAGCATCAGCGACTGGCGGGACCGATGCAGTGTATTGAGCTTCCTGAGTGGAAGTGGGAGCACGTGACGATAGATTTTGTCACAGGGCTGCCGAAGACGAGGAGATTCCACGACGTGATTTGGGTGATAGTCGATCGACTGACCAAGTCGGCGCAATTCTTAGCGATCAGGACCACATTGCCTTTGGAGGGTCTAGCTAAGTTGTACGTGGAGGAGATAGTCAGATTACACGGAGTTCCAGTGAGTATCATCTCTGATCGGGATCCCAGGTTTACATCCAGGTTTTGAGGGAGTCTGCAGCAGGTTTTGGGGACACGACTGCGATTCAGTACAACGTTTTACCCGCAGACAGATGGTCAGTCAGAGAGGACGATCCAGACACTGGAGGATATGCTGAGAGCATGCACATTGGATTGGTCAGGAAACTGGGATGAGCACCTGCCGCTGATAGAGTTCGCCTACTACAACAGCTACCATTCGAGTATTGGGATGACACCGTACGAGGCTTTGTACGGGAGGCCTTGCAGATCACCAGTATGCTGGAGTGATGTGGGTGAGAGGCTGCTAGTGGGGCCAGAGCTCGTGCAGATGTATGCAGAGAAGGTGGATGTGATCCGGAGGAGATTGGCCACTGCGCAGAGCAAGCAGAAGAGTTATGCCGACAGACGCAGACGGGCGTTGTACTTTGAGGTTGGTGACCACGTGTTTCTGAAGATCTCCCCTGCCCGAGGAGTGATGAGGTTTGGGAAGAAGGGAAAGCTTAGTCCGAGGTATGTGGGGCCGTTTGAGATCCTCGACCGAGTTGGAGAGGTTGCCTACCGGATTGCGTTGCCGCCGCAGTTTTCGGGTCTTCACAACGTCTTTCATGTATCGATGTTGAGGAAGTACGTTGCAGATCCAACTCACGTGATTGAGATTGCAGTACCAGAGATACAGCAGGACTTGTCACTCGAGGAGAGACCGGTCGAGATTGTTGATCGTATGGATCACAAGCTCAGGAGGCGGACCATTCCGATGGTGAAGGTCCGGTGGCAGCATTACAGTGAGCGCGAGGCCACTTGGGAGATCGAGGAGGAAGTTCGGAAGCTGTACCCAGAGCTTTTCGGTGAGTTGCTGTTTTGATTTCGGGACGAAATCCTTGTAAGGAGGGTGGATTGTTAGATCCTAACCTTGCTTAGGATAATCCCGTGTTTAGTGGAGGGATTAGCATGGGGAAGAGGTGGTGAATAGTGAGCTGGTGATGGGTCTTCTTCTCTCCGACGTCGAGAGGCGGTGGAGGAGACCTCGACGTGTGGTGGTGAGCGTGGAGTCAAGGAGGTGAGCGGAAGGCGTGCGTGACCGGAGCTGTCGGGCGTGGACGTGGACGGATCTCCGATGTTTT
Source organism: Triglochin maritima (assembly GCA_963682175.1). Lineage (NCBI taxonomy): Eukaryota > Viridiplantae > Streptophyta > Magnoliopsida > Alismatales > Juncaginaceae > Triglochin > Triglochin maritima. The sequence goes on from OY821785.1 coordinate 12,880,576, forward strand.
TCATCGTTCTTCTCGTCGAGGTATGCCGACTTCTAGTTTGTTTTTATCGCTTCCCCACGTTAGGGGGAATGTTGTTGGTCGGTCGGGGGTGGTCGGAGACCTCCCTGACGACGAGAGCGACGTAAATCCTTGGCTGACACGAGGTTGAAGACGACCAACGGTCGACCGGATCCCTTCGGGCGGTCGACCGATGTAGTGTTTTGCCCGATTTTAACCATCACCGGTCGAACGATGCCTTGCGGGCGGTCGACCGGTTGTGTATTGTGCTGGTGAATCGGGGCTTCCTGTTGGTTTCCGGTCGACGGTCACTTGGCGTGAGTTCGAGTGGAACTTAAGTGTACTTGACTTTTATGCATGCTGTTTGACCGATTTATGTATATTGTTCGACCGTTATATGACGTAGACTATTAGGATGACCCTGGTAGTTTTTGGTCGACCGGGACCCTTGAGTCGGTCGACCGAATAGTCTTTGGTGATTTTGACCAACTCCAGATTTTGACCTCGTATTCGGTCGACCGGTTTTAGACTTCTGTTCGACCGTTTGGACTTAAGTGATGCGCAGAATAGTTAGACCATTGTAGACTTTCGGTCGACCGAACCTATTGGGGACGGTCGATCGGTTAGACTTTTTTGGTCGACCGTTTGTGTGCAGAACTGAACTCTGTCCATAGAAACCCGTGTCCTCGCTTAGAGCGTGAGCCGGGAGGTGACGGCGGGTACGTGCTCGTACCGCCCAGGGACCGCCGTGTGGAATAGTGTGGACACTTGGGTCGCGCCACCTCCGGATTGGACGTGGTGTGACATGTTGTTACCTGACTCTCTGATGAGTAGCAGACCTGAGGGATCGCGGATCCCAAAGCGTGTGACGCATGGCTCGTGGAGCATGATGACCCTGCAGACTACGGTCTGGACCCGTCCGATGTTGTGTCGGACGTCTGTTGTATCGCCGATATTCATGAATTGGACGCAAAGGCGTATCATTCAAGGGATCAAACTGAAAGAGCTTGAACCTCTCAAGAGTTTGGGAAATATGGGGCAAGGGAAGAAGAGTTTCTCCCGTTGCGGTGCTGAAGTTATGATCGTCATTCCAAACACTGAAACCAACAGGCTGGTGGGCCGGAACGAGGTCAAGAACCTCGTTAGGCATGTCAGACTCACCAGGCGAACAAAAAGTGGGTCTCTTACCCAAGGTATCCTCTAAGGAACTCCGAATACCCTCATTAGCAATGTAGTTGTTTGATGTTCCATCATTTCCAAGATGATCAGGAACAATAGTGAGTGACAAGCTCTCATCAGGTTGTTTGAAATTGAGGGTACTAGGGAGCTCTTGCTCCACCAGAGGTGAGTCCTTAAGAGGCACAACATGAAGATCATGTGGCTCAAGGGCCAAGGGACAAAAAGATAAGGCACAATCCTGTGCCGACTCATAATGAAATTATAGGATTTCGCGTCCCTATGTATGTATATATTTTAAATTTTTTAATACAACATACAACATACAAGATCGTTTTCATATTTTCAACAATTTCTATGTACATTACTTTGTGTTTATTCTAATATCATGCAACCTTACATTTATTAAAATAAACCAGAAAGGTAGAATCATACCTAAAGGTTCTCTAAAGCCTTTTGAAGATCCGGAGTCGCGTTGCCCTTTGAATCGTCCACGGATTTGCCTCCGAGTGATCTCCAAACTCTAAACAAGATTAGCGAGAAAGGAGCTAGCCAATCAATCTCTAATAAGGCTTAGAATCTAGTTAATAACCCCTCTTTGAGCTCCTGAGATTTTTATCTCCTAAACACAAAAATACTAAGAGAATTTCGTGGTGATTAGAGGAGAGATTAATAAGAGAAATATTTTTTGCATTAGTATTAAACAAGTAGGAGTAGGTGCCCTTTTATAGGCTACCAAAACATCCTTATCAAGAGCTATTCTTTAGCCATGATCCATTGTTTATTCTCTCCTAAAATTAATCTCTAATTTCCATATAAGCACCCTAAAAAAATATTTTAATTAAATCTAGAATTAATCCACCCATGATTTAATTAATCTCTTAATAATTTAGGAAGAAATAGCACTGTTCGGTTGACCTAGAATTTTTCTCGGTTAACCGAACCATTCGGTTATAACACGTGTTCGTTGGACCGTGAGCTAGATGGTCGACCGAATTTACATCAGAAAAAATTCTCTGGAAAAATTCGGACGATCCGCGTCTTGCTCGGTCGACCGTTGACACACCAAAATTTCTCTTGGCGAACATTTATCGGACGACCGTGTCAACTTCGGTCTACCGAAAATATCCCAAGATATTTTTTCTCGGTTGACCATTCACGCTCGATTGACCAAACCCAATTGTCGAGGCACTCCAGACAATTTCGGTCAACCAATTCTGTTTGCCCATTTCCCGTTCGGTTGATTGTTCCGAAGACACCCCGGTCGACCGAACCCTAAACGATTCACCGTGTTTGACTCCGATTTTGCCTTTGTCAAATTTTGGATTTATTTCCAACAAAATTTGATCTTTTGGGGTTTTTAGCAAATTCACATCTTATATAATATATTATCATATGTAATATTAAATTATTACACCCCATAATATATATACCTCATATGAATTTATTATGATTCTAATTATGTCAATTCTCATGACATATTATTTTATTGATTCACCACATGTGTCCCTTTTTCACATGAAGCCCAACACATTATATGAACTCAAAATCAAGCCACTTGTTTCCCAGTTTCGTGGTGTGACCTATAGGAGGATCTAAGCCAAATTGGCAGAGATTTAAACACTTACTATCTCAAACTATAAGCGGTATCTAGCTACACATTATAGTTACCCAATTAGCATAGATGTCTTTGTTCCACCCGAACGAAAACACGATCCATTTAGTAATGTAAGTGCACCACTTGTGTCCGTCCCTTGCCTCATGATATTAAGAATATATACAAAGTAGAAATGTATCATCTTTGTATTATATTCATTTCTTGATCTCTCTAAGCTAATTATAACTATGTAACTTAACTCAAGTTACATTATGCACATTATAATTTTGCTTTATGAAGGGGCCCACTAATATCATCACTCAATTAAGAGGGGCAATGATAATCGTTTGACTAGCTATCTTTTCCAGCACAAGTTATGTTCAACCAACTATTGCCTTTATCACTACACTCATTGATAGCTTTTGACAATAATCAAATTAAACACTTCTTGAGTGAAAAGATATAAGTCTCATATCTTAGGATCCAAGACATAGTAAAAATATTAATGACATGAAACATAATTCCATAATGTTTTACTTGTTAGGTCTATTCAATATATAAAAGTAATATTTTCCTCTTTCATATACTCGTGTCGTTAATTATTTGTAGAGCTACAACAATCGATGACCAACACGACAATCTTATCTTGGTAATTAATGTTCCATGTTAATTTAGCATGATTGTGAATAACTTTTGATTTATGTAAACCATTATCTTTTAAATCTCTACGGTTAAGGACCAAACACCTCTTTCTTAACACTTCCAAAAGACGAATACCATAATCAAGAAACAAAATGTTTGCATATCCAATTCATAATAATTGACATATAAAAGTAAAACTTTTAGAACACATTCCTTTCAGAAATGGGTCCATGTTTTTCTCAATTGGAGTCGAATCCTCCACCAAGTAATCGTGAATTGAAACCCCAAGTCCCTCATACTGACTAGGAGTTTGACTTTGAAAGATTGTGCTTTGAATTTGTGGATGTGGTGGTGGTTCGATATCAGAATAGAAATCCTCTTGTTGACAAGAAAGGTTACCCTCCTCACGTTCACGGAATTGTTGTGTCATTTGACTCACTTGCATTTCCATAGTTTGCATGGAATTCAAGTTGGACTTCAATAATGTGTAAGTGGTGTCCATGAACGTTTGGAGGGTTTGTTTTAAGGAATCAAGTTTGTGGTCAACAGTGAGGACCAAGTCAGAGCTTGGGAAATTTTGGAGTTGGGTGTTGATGTCCTGAGAATGAGGCCAATGATTTGGAGTAGGGTGTTGGTAGAATTTTGGGTATTCGGGAGGAGGATACTGGGGTGAAAATGATGTATAAGAATTTGAATAAGAATTGTCTCCCCACGAATCCATCCCTCTCAGGTTGTACGTGGATGTGTAATGGTCATATTAAGCATTTTGGGAAAAGGTATGCTCATACTCAGGCTCTGGGGGAACATAAGGACATTCCCCGATAACATGACCACTCAACCCACAATAGTCGCACGACACGGCTATTGGAGCCACTGGTGCACTCATGTCGTCTACCGCACGCATGAAAGTGGCCAAAGTTGGTTGTAATGTCTCAGTTTGTTGACCAGCATATGATCCGACATAACTAGATGGTGGTCTAGCAGTCAGTGCCTCTCTAATATTATCCAAATTGGAAGATTGCTCAGCCACACAATTTAGATTGTCCCAACCATACAGGGTGTTTGTCTGAGGCACCCCAGGATGCATGGGTCCGGAATACCAGGGAGAATTGTACTGATCCCAACAATGATATGGATGGTCGCCCATTTAACCATCTATCTCAACAAAAAACTCTCGAGTCGACCACTCTCACCACCACGAGGCTAAGCTCGCAAAAAGTGCTCGACTCGACCCTAAAACGCTACCAGAGAGTGTAAAGGGGAGGAGACTAGAATGTAGAAGTAGGTGAGAAGAAAATGACTCAGAGGAGAAGGGAAGAATCCCTAGAAACTAGCGTGGGTAGTGGGAGAGGGTAGAAGCCTAATCTAGCAAGCACGGCTCAAACAACTTATGGCTATGGGTCCTTAGGCTAGACGACGCCTAACTTCGAGATCACTAGTATCGACACGCCTCACCTCCCTACAACGAAGACCACAATGCCCAGGAAGTGATACCAAATCTGGAGATCCAGTACCTCCTACTATCGACAAGGCAGGCGACGTCGATCAGGTCATGACGGTCTCAACTCGATCACTCTCCTAGTGCGTCCGAATTCCTTACGGCCAATGTCTACTTGCTTTTAGATTAAGGCTTTACTTAAGTGTGCTTTTTGGGGCTAAGGGAGGGGTGATGAAATCCTCCACCTTATCTTTGAAGACTATAGGTGATGCCCTTTAAAGATGTTTTGAAATGTTAGGCTAGCAAGCAACTCACCAAACAATCACTCACCTCACTCTTGTCCCGGTGCACCTTACTAATTAATGCATGCTTTAACCATGCATGAATGAGAGAATGGGTGCACGTACCTCATGCCAGCAATCGACAACAAGAATGTAAAGAAAAGAAAAGACAAATACGTGCAAGGTCTACAAATGATGCATGACCCAAACAAATTCCATCCTTATCCTTACCTCATCATTTCCCATAAAATAGGTCCACTAATCTAAGCATATGCTAAGCTTCATTCAAGAGCATTAGCATATCAAAGACAAGAGTGAAATCCCATTAGATGGTTATAGAAATCATATAAGGCTCAAAGGATTAAGATAACACACACCTAATACATCACATAATCATATCACATATTTCTCCACCCCCAAATATGAATGGAACTACTCACTAATCATTACACTACAACCTACATTAACAAAATTCAACATTTTACTGAAAGGAAATTAAACTAAGCCAGAAAGGAATATTAAAGAAGCTAGTTGAAAGGAAAATAAAACTAAAGAAGCATGCAAGAATTAAAAGACAAGATTAAAAGAAACTAAGAACAATTATTTTATTTACATGACTCACATTACAAGTGTCATTCTTCTCCACCTTGAGTTTTTGCTTCAAGGCTTTTACTCCAAGTAGAGAGAATGTGACCAAGCAATGGGTGAATACAAAGGAAGGTGAAGAGTTCTATTTATAGGCATGGAAAAAGCTAATCCGGGACAATCCCTCGGTTGGGACTAAAAGCATAACAAATATGGACTAAATACAACCTAATCTAACATCTGACCATAGTATATGCGTTTTGAAGACATCTTGACCGCTGATTGGCGGTCTTGACCGCTAATCAGAGGTCTATATTCTTCTGATCGGGTCTGGGTTTCTTTTCTTGTTTGATTTCGTGGTATTTGATGAACCTGATTTGGTTGTTGATGGTTGGGCCCAGATTTAATTTCCAAAATACTCTTCATTAAGGTGTGGAGCTTCTTGATTTACTCATTAATCCTTTTGGTTTTACATCCGTGTCCTTCTCTCTTTCATCTCAATCCATAAGTCTTGCAACTTAGTCCTTTTCCTTGCATTTGAGTCCTTTTTGAGTCTATTCTTCCTAAACCTATGTATTCCTGAAACGTAAACATAACACTCGTTACGTAGCATTGCTTAGGCTAAATTAAAGGATATAAGACACAAATATATGCATGATATGATGTCAATCACCCCATAAACCACACTCAAGTAAATCCTTAATCTAAAATGTAGACATTGACTCCTAGGATTCATACACACTTAGGAGACAATCTCATTCTCAATGCCATGGCCTTTACATCGTCGTTTGCTTAGTTGCATTGAGACTTTTGAGATCTTCGGGTCTTGACTTTCTCATTCGGCTTTGTGACCTTCCGCCGAGGGAGGTGAGGCGTTCGAGAGTGTGGAGAGTCTGGGTTAGGCGTCGTCTAGTCTAAGGACCCATAGCCAGCCTAAGCTTGTTTGAGTCGTGTTTGCTAGATTAGACTTCTACCTTCACCCATAACCCATACTAGCTCTAGGGTCTTCCATTCTCCTCTGAGTCATCTTTTCTCACCTACTTCTACATTTTATTCTCCTCTTTGCACTCACTATAAGCATTTCATGTTCGAGTCAAGCACTTTTTACGAGCTTGGCCTCATGGTGGTGACAGTGGTCGACTCGAGAGTATTGTGTTGAGATGGATGGTTACATGGCGACCATCTTTTTCATTGTTGGGACCACGACAATTCTCCCTGGTATTTCGGACCCATGCATGCTGGGGTACTTCAGAAAGACACCCAATATGGTTGGGACATTCTTAATTGTGAGGCTGAGTAATCTTTAGATTGGGGTAATATGATAGAGGCATTGACTGTTAGACCATCATCTAGTTGTGTCAGATCATATGTTGGTCAACAAAGTGAGACATTACAAGAAACTTTGGTCTCTTTCGTCCATTCGGTAGAGGGTTTGACTAGATCGGTGGCTCCAATAGTCATACCGTGTGATTGTTGCTATTTAAGTTGTCACGTTATCAGGGACTATCCTTTTGTTTCCCCAGAGCCTGAGTATGTCCATACCTTTTCCCAAAATGCTCAATGTGACCTGTACGCATCCGTGTACAACCCAAGAGGGATGGATTCATAGGGAGAAAATACTGAATCAAATTTTTGTACATCATAGCCATTCCATTATTCTCCTCCTGAATACCCAGAATTCTACCAACACCCAACTACCAATCATTGGACTCATTCTCAGCCCATAAACACCCAACCCCAAAATCACCAAAATTCTGACTTAAGCCTCACAATTGACCCAGACTAGATTCCTTGAAACAAACTCTCCAAATGTTCATGGAAACCACTCAAAATTCCTTGCAAAAACTGGCAACACAAGTTAGTCAGATGACACAACAATTAAGTGGACGTGAGGAAGGTGACCTTTACTGTCACCATGAGGATTTATCTTCTGATATCGAACCACCACCACATCCACAAATTCAAAGCGGAACCTTCCAAAGTCAAACTCTTAGTCTGAGGGACTTGGAGTCCCAATTCACGATCACTTGGTGGGGGATTCGATTCAAATTGACAATAACATGGACCAACTTGATTTTAAGTCGACACAGGATTATGCCGTATCTTTTTGTTCCGTGGCCATTGAGCCATATGATCCTAATGTTGTGCCTCCTAAGGACTTACCTTTGGTAGAGCAAAAGATCCCTAATTCCCTTAATTTCATTTGCCTCTCACTATTGTTTCCTGATTATCTTGAAAATGATGGGATACCAAACAACTACATTACCAATGAGGGTATTGGGAGTTCCTTAGAGGATACCTTGGGTAAGAGACTCACTTTCAGTTCACCTGGTGTGTCGGGCAAGCATAAGTAGGTTGCGGGCCTCATTCCAGCACATCAACCTATTGGTTGGAGAGTTTGGATTGATGATCATAACTTCAGTACCGTTACAAGGGAAACTCTTCTCCCGTTGCGCAATATTTCCCAAACTCTTGAGTGGTTCGAGCTCTTTCTGTTTGATCCTTTGAATCAGATGCCTTTGCGTCTAATTCATGATCCTCTCCCGATATTTGGAGCACTTTGTGAGGGGGCCCAAACATGAGTATTTTGGCCCCGCGTGATGTCATGTTCCCATTCCAAGTACATTGACCCACTTTTGAAGTTTCCATTCGATGTCCTTTGACAAATGACAATGAGAACTTATTTTTGTACATAGTTATATTTGAAAAAAATAAAAAAAAAGACTCCAAGAGTGAGTATAGGTTTTTGTGGGCTCCAACCCTTATGTATTTGCCCCCCACTTGTTTCACGTATTTGTCTGCCTTCTTAAGTGTCTCACATGTTTTGAGGGGAATCGGGTCTGTGTCCATCAATATGACCACGAAAATTTCCTTGTGCTTCAAAGTTTGGTGAGATCATAACTTTTTCCTGCAAAAATACATGTTGTATGATGCTTATATACATCAAGGACAATTCATGAAGTAGGTGCGTGTGGGGGGAGGGGAGGTGTTTTACATTTGTATATCTGTGGAGTCAAAACTTTTTCACATTGTTTTTTGTTTCCTTTTGTGTGTATTGTTAGAGTCATATTAGTGTGTTACATTTTTAATATCGATATATTTGTTGGATTTCGTGCCCTATACTTGAGTATATATTAAAAAATATATACAAGGAATTAGGATCGATTTTCATATTTTTCAACAATTTTATGTACAAAACTTCCTAATTGTATTTCAATATATATTATATTCTATTTAATATTGAAATACATAGATTGGATCATACCTAAGGGATTATCAAATCCCTTTTAGCAATCGAAAGTCGAGTTACACATCAGATCACCTCGGAATTACCTCCAAGTATTCACCAAACCCTAAACAAGATTAGAGAGATCGATCGAAGCTAGTCAATCAATCTCTAATACAAGGTTAGAATCTAACTAATAACCCCTTCTATGCTCCAAAAAATTAATCTCTAGCACCCAATTAAAACTAAGTAAATTTCGGATGGAATGATGGAGAAAATTGGAGAGAGAAGACTTTTACATTCATAAGTGCAAAGCACATATTTATAGAGTTTCCTCTAACCCACATAATGTGCAAAGCACTTACACATAATCCCTTGTTAATCTCTTCACTAAACCACATCATGTGCAAACCACTTTGCACATGATCTCTTGTTAATCTCTACACCACATCATGTGCAAACACTTTGCACATGATCTCTTGCTTATATTGTCACATCATTATCCCATAACTACCTTTGCCAATGTGGATTAAATCCAGCCATTAATCAGCAAAAAATATCTTTTTAATATGTGCAAAAACTTGGGCAAATGGTTGGACCATTTTTCACTGTTTTCACTTTACCAAATTTTGGATTAATATGCAACAAAATTTGCACTTTGGGGTTTTATCAAATTCATATGTTATAATATTGCGGACCACATTATATCATGTAATAAATTATCATATATAATGTCAAAATATTATACCCCATAATATATATACATCTCATATGAATTTACTTATTATTCTAACCATGTCATTTTTACGACATATTAATTTTTTCATTTTACCATATGTATTTAATTTGATATCATATGCATTTTAATACATCATATAAAATACAAAATTATATTTCTTATTTCCAAGTTTTGTGGTGTGACCTATAGGAGGGTGTAGAGTATATTGGTGCTGATATAAAACATTTTGCATCTTAAACTATAAACAGTATTTAGCTACACATTATAGTTACCCAAATAACAAAAATGTTTTATTCACTCAAACAGAACATGATCCATTTAGCGATATAAGTAATATCACTTGTGTCTATTCCTTGACTCATGATATTAAGAATATTATACAAAGTCGAAATGTGTCATCTTTGCATTATATATTCATTTTTTGATCTCTCAAACAAAATTATAAATGTGTAACTATACATAAGTTACATTGTGCACATTATTAATTTTGCTTTATCAAGGGGCCCAATAATATCATCACTCAAGTCAAGATAGGCAACGATAATCTTTTGACATATCATCTTTTTAGGCACAAGTCGTGTATAATGAACTATTATCTTTACCACTATACTGAAATGATAGCTTTTGACAATAATCAAATTATACACTCTCATGTGAAAAGATTTAGGTCTCATCTTTTAGGATTTAAAGACACAATGAAAACATTAATGACACAAACACAATGCCATAATGTCTTCATTTATTAGGTCAATTCAATATATGATAGAAATATTTTCTATTTCATATACTCATTTTTTCAAATACTTGTAGAGATACAATATCGTTTAACCAACATGACAATCTTAACTCGGTAACAATGTCCCATGTTAATCATCATGATTGTGAATTACTTTTTTAAGTTATGTAAACCATTATCTTTCAAAGCTCTACGATTAAGGACCAAGAGTCTCTTCCTTAACACTTCTAAAAGACGAATACATTAATCAATGAACAAAATGTTTTTCGTTGAATTCATAATAAAGACATATAAAAGTAAACTTTTAATTTTTCCCTCCGTGGTTGACTGAATCAGGAAGAATGGTCGAAGGTTTCTTTAAGAATAAAGAAATGTTTGAAAAATTAGAGAATGGTCGAACCACTTTGGCTATGACTTAACTAATTGGCCGAACTAAGTCAAGGATCGGTCAATCGATCGGTGGGTTTTGGCCAGGCTAAAGGTCTAACGGCCAAACACAAAGATTGATTACGTTTGACCGAAAATAACAAGCACTTTTGGCTCAAGAATTGTGTTCATCCGGTCAATCGTATTAAGGTCAATGTTTGACTGGTGGCAAAATGTATTCTAGGGGTTAGGTAAATTTATACAAATATGATCATTGTGTAATACGACAAGGTAAATGGTTATCCAAAAAATATGGGAACATATGATAGAAAGGTCAAAGGCGGTAGACCGGTTGAACTGGGAAATGTCACTTAGAGTGTATGTTATAATCGGTCTAACAGAGAACTGATTCCGGTCGACCAATTGGCACGTGAAGTCTAAGTTTGGTTTAAGTGATTTTCCGGCTAAGGTTTGGGTGATCTATTGATATGAAATTTTGTATGTGACTTCTATAAGGAACCTAGTGAGTATGTTTTAACTCTTGTATGCTCAAGTTTACACAAGTTCCTAAGACTCAAAATAAAGTAAAATTTAGGGTTGTCAATTTGGGTCATGACACGAAATTTGAACCCGAACACGACACTAAATGTTCGTGTTTGGGTTGACCAATTTTGAGTTTGTGTCGAATTTGGGTCGACACGAATGACACGAATTGTAATTTGGTGAGGTTCGAGTTGATGTATTTTGTGTTTCGTGTAATTCGGGTCTACACGAATCACCCGAAATTAAATAACCCTAACCCTAAAACTCACAAGTCACAACACTTCTCCACACCTCCTAGACATCAAATAATTACATCGCCAATGAGGGTATTGGGAGTTCCTTAGAGGATACCTTGAGTAAGAGACCTACCTTCTGTTTGCTTGGTGAGTCGGACATGCATAACATGGTTCTTGACCTCGTTACGACCCACCAGCCTGTTGGTTGGAGAGTTTGGATTGATGATCATAACTTCAATTCTGCAATGGGAGAAACTCTTCTTTCGTTGCACATTATGTCCCAAACTCTTGAGAGGTTCAAGCTCTTTCGGTTTGATTCTTTGAATGAAACGCATTTGCATCTAATTCATGAACCTCTCCTTCCATCTTGTGCTCTTTGTGAGGGGCCCCACACATGAGTATTTTGGCCCCACGTGATGTCATGTTCCCATTCCAGGTGCATTGACCCACTTTTGAGGTTCCCATTTGATTTTCTTTGACAAATGAATATGAGAACTTATTTTTGTACATAGTTATATTCCAAAAAAAGAAGAAAAAAAAGATTCCACCAGTGAGCATTGATTGTTGTGGGCTCCAACCATTGTGTATTTGGGCCACATTTCTTTCACATATTTGTATCCCTTATTAGCATCTGACAGGTTTTGAGGGAATCTGGGTTTGTATCCATCAACATAACCATAAACTTCCCTTTGTGCTTCACGTTGGTGCGATCTTTTCTTTTTCATGCATAAATCCATGTAGTATCATGCTTACATTCATTGAGGACAATGCATGAAGTAAGTGTGGGGGTGTTTTACGTGTGTACATAGTCGAGTCTTTATTTTTTGTTTTGTTTTCTTTTATTTGTATTGATAAGATCATGTTAGTGTGCTGCATTTAATATAGATATATCTGCTTGCCATGATCCTTGGGTGACTTGTCTTCTTTTGCTTGCCTAATACTTTAAATTTTGACATTTCTTTCAAAATCTTCATGTGTTTGCGAAAGAAAAATGTTTTCTAGATTTTGCGTGTGTTTAGCATGTGCAAAACTGTTGAGAGGCAAAGTAAAAGAAAGCTCCCAAAATTGTCTTCAACATGATGCATTGGGGTATCTAGTATACCGACTTTAGGTCTTATCGATTCGTAAGGATGCACCCCGGTCTTCCCTCGGGAGGGCGAGTAATCATAGGGTTTCATTACTCAAACATTTAAAGAAGTCCACCATGAACCAAGTGAGTCAAATAATTTGTGTTTGTTAATATAAGGAAGTTTGTTGCACGACAAGGTGGTTTAACGACTTGTTGCACATGCTAAGTGCAACCGTGATTCCTAAGAAAGTAAGTTAGGATTACCCTGTTTTTCGTATGTTTTTCCTTTCTTTGATTTTATCTTTCTTTATTTTGGTCGAGACTAGCAAAAGGCGAGTGTGGGGGTATTTGATTAACATCATATCATGAATATATTTGTGTCTTATATCCTTCATTCTTAGCATAAGCAATGCTACGTTTTGAGTTTTATGTTTAAGTTTCAGGAATAAACTTGTTTGGGAAGAAGAGACTCAAAAAAGATTTAAAAGCAAGGAAAATGACTTAATTGCAGGACTGATGGACTGAGATGCAAGAGACAAGGACCCAGATGTAAACCAAAAGGATCAATGAGCAAATCAAGAAGCTCCACACCATCATGAGGAGTATTTTGACAATTAGATCCTGGCCCAAACATCAACAACCAAATCTGGTTCATCAAACATCAAGAAATCAAGCCAGAAGCGAGCCACCGAAATCCAGACGTGGTCCAACCATTCCAGACCGCCAATTGGCTGTCCAAATTGGTCCAAACCATTCATGGTTTAGTCGAGTCGTTGGTTATGTTGTTTTATGTCCATTTATATTATGGTTTTAGTCCCATACCAGGGGATTGCCCCTGATTGCCTTTTTCTATGACTATAAATAGAACTCTTCCTTCTCCTTTGTATTCAATTCTTACATGCTTAGTTTAATTTTGTTTTATCTTCTTAATGAGTAGTGAGTAGTTCCATTCCCATATGGGGTGGAGGTAATGTAGACTATGTGATAGTGACAAGTTCATTTATTTGTGTCATTTCATATGCTTAATATAGATCTATACTTGTAGCATGTTTAAACTTGTATTAGATGAGATAATGTCCACACTAGGTACTTATCTCATGTTAGCTTTGGAGTTTATCTTGTTGCTTGTAATGGTTTGATGGTAATGACTTGTTATGTATGGATCCATGTTGGATTCGGGTCGCAACCTACACATGAGGAGTATTTTGGCAATTGGATTCGGGTCTAAACCTACACAACCGATTAGGGTGCATCAGACATGAAGAAATCAAGCCAGACAACCACACTCCAAATCCAGACCGGATCCAGACCATATAGACCGCCAATTGGTGGTCCAAGACCGCTGATTGGCGGTTTGTTTTGCTCCGGATCCAATAAGATTTAGGGGCGTCATGTATTAGAGTGTTTTATGTCTATTTTTAGTAGTGCATTAGTTTCACATCGGGGGATTGTCCCCGATTGCCTTTTTCTATGACTATAAATAGAACTCTTCCTCCTTTGTATACTACCCATTGTTTGGTGGCATTCTCTCTACTTAGAGTAAGCATTGGAGCAAAAACTCAAGGTGGAGAAGAATGCTACTTGTAATGTGAGTCTTGTCAATAAAATAATTTTCTTAGTTATATTGTCTCTTTCAATTCTTGCATGTTTAGTTTAATTTTGTTTATCTTCTTAATGAGTAGTGAGTAGTTTCATCCCCATATGGGGTGGAGGTAATGTAGACTATGTGATAGTGATGTGTTCTTTTATTTGTGCCATTTCATATGCTTAATATAGATCTATACTTGTAGCATGCTTGAACTTGTATTAGATGGGACAATGTCCACACTAGGTACTTATCTCATGTTGTTTAGTGTAATCACAACTTCTTCCCCTCTTTTCCCACTTGCCTTCGAACAAATCAGAGTTCACAAACCTCCTCGTGGACACGACCTGTACTTGCTGCGTCTTCACCAATGTCGTGCACTTGCGGTATAAAAACGAACATATCAGTAACTATACACAAGTTACATTGAAAGTGCTCAAGTCATGTATAACCAACTATTATCCTTATCACTATACTCAATGATAGTTTTTGATAATAATCAAATTATATACACTTCTCATGTGAAAAAATATAGGTCTCATATCTTAGGATTGAAAGACACAATGAAACATTAATGACACAAACACAATTCCATAGTGTTTCGTTTGTTAGGTCATTTCAATATACGAAAGAAATATTTTCCATTTCATATACTCATATTGTTAAATATTTGAAGTGCTACAATATCCTTTAGCTAACATGACAATCTTAACTCGGTAATCAATATCCCATGTTAAGCACCATGATTGACAATGTCTTTTAATTTATGTAAACCATTATCTTTTAGAGATCTACGGTTAAGGACCACGAGCCTCTTCCTTAACACTTTCAAAAGACGAATATATTAATCAATGAAAAAAATATTTAATATATTTAATTCATAATAAAAGACATATAAAAGTAAACTTTTAGAACACATTCATTTCAATCTCTCATTTGTTGTCAAAGTTTTCTATCATATATATTCACAATGTATAAAACCATAATAACTAGGGTAACCCTCTCATCTCACTCATGAAGCCACTCTACGTGGTTTTTCAAACCCATGGATTTGAAATGCATTTTGCCTTTGGCTTGAGATAAGGGTTTGGTGAATGGATTTGTTGTGTTGTTGTTTGTGTCTGATTGAACATTTTAATTATAACCGCAAGTGCACGACCGCGTTGAAGTTGTGGAAAATACGGGTCGATCCACATGGAGGTATGTCGACTTTAGTTTGTTCGAAGGCGAGTGGGAAAGAAAGGATTGATTAAACTAAACTATCAAGTAAAAGTTCTTATTAATTCAAACAAGCATACTAACATCTCTCACAAACAACAATGTCTAGCATTCATACCATCTACATAACATGTAGACACATCTACTCCACCCCCAAAGGGGATGGAACTACTCACACATATTTAAACTAACATTTATACTAAAGAAAGAAAACATGCTTGAACTAATTATAAGAAGACTAAAACAATAAGTTTAACTAAAAGAACATAAAACTAAAGAAGCATGCAAGACATAAGAAAGGAAATTAAACTAAGAAAGAAACAACATAACCAAAGGAAAACATCTATTATTACTCACTCAATTACAAGTACCCTCTCTCCACCAGGGTTTTTTTGCTTCAAGGTTTTAACTCATAGTAGAGAGAATGACCACCAAGAGAGAGATGGGGTACAAGAGAGGAGGGAGTGTTCTATTTATAGCCATAGAAAAAGGTAATCCAGGACAATCCCCCGGTACAGGACTAAACATATACCAGAAATAGACTACACACACTCTAATACACGACCCAAACAAATATTAGCGGATCCGGAGCAACCCGGACCGCCAATCAACGATTCCAGACCGCCAATTGGAGGTCTACAGGGTTTGGATCCATCTGGGTTTTCTTCTGAGCTTTTCTGGATGGATTTGTTGGTTTTTGATGCATCTACTTCGCTTGCTAGAGCTCCGACCCGAATAGAATTGCCAAAATACTCCCCATGATGGTGTGGAGTATTCTTGTTTGCTCGTTGGTCTTTCTATCTTGCATTTAGGTCCTTTGATCTTGCATCTTAGTCCTCGAGTCTCTCAACTCAGTCATTTTGTCCTATTTTTAGGTCCTTTCACGCCTCTTCTCTTCAAACCTATTTATTTCATTAAATTCAAACATAAAGCTCATTACATAGCATTGCTTAGGTGAAAGATAATGGATATAAGATACAAATGTAAGCATTAAATGATGTCAATCAGTGTCCACCCATAATAAAGTATTTTGCCTTCGTCGATGAAATCACGGGTGACAAAGTACTTGTGATCTATATACTTCACATTGTGATGTGATTTAGGATCATTGATTAGCGAGATAGACGTACCATTATCACAAAATAGCTCTATCAGTCCTTAGCTCAAAGGGACTACTCCAAGCTCTTCAATGATCTTTTTAGTTCACACTCTTTCCTTGCTCGCTTTAGCGACAACCATTACTTCTGAAGCAGTGGTTGAGTCAGACGTTATGGTATGCTTCCAACTACCAACTCACGACTCTACCATTCAGAGTAAAGACATAGCCTGATTGAGACCTCCTATCATCTGGATTACTCATGAAACTCGCATCCGAGTAGCCCTCAGCTACTAGTTCCCTTTGTCCTCCATAAACAAGAAACTTATCTTTAGTTTGGTTAAGGTACCTTAGAACATTCTTAACAGTCCAATGATCTGGACCTGCGTTGGATTGGTGACGACTTGACACGCTTAGAGCATATGAGACATGGGGTCTTATGCAAGTCACCACGTATATGATTGATCTTATTGCAACAACATAAGGAATGTCTTTCTTGTACTCTAAGTCTTTACCTGATATAACTCTTTGAGATTTCTTGAGTTGCATGCCCATCCTCATTCGCACATTGTTTTTTTTGGAGTTGTTCATATTGAACCTCTCCACGTCGTTGTCAATGTATGTACGTTGACTTAGGCCAATGAGTCAACGGGGTCTATCTCTATATATCTTGATTCCCAAGATATATTGAGCCTCATCCATGTCTTTAATTGAAACCGCTGATTTCAATGAACTTCCCGTTTGCTCTGACAAAGCGATATGATTTCCCATGAGGGGTATTTCATCGACATATAAGATCAAAAATACTACTGGCTCCCACTGACCTTCTTGTATATACAAGGTTCTTCCTTTCTTTGGACGAAGTTGATGTTTTTAACTTCTTCGTCAAAGCATTTGTTCCTACTCCTCGATGCTTGCTTCAATCCATAGATGGATTGTTTAAGCTTGCATAGTATCTCACTATTCTTTGGATTTTCAAAACCTTAAGGTTGTGCTATGTACATGTAAGATTTCGTGCCCTATACTTGTGTATTATTTTCAAAAAAATTAACAAGCATGTATGATCAATTTTCATATTTTTCAACAATTTTATGTACAAAATTCCTACTTGAATTTCAATATACATATTAAACTATTTAATATTGAAATACATAGATTGGATTATACCTAGGGGCTATTGAATCCCTTTTACCAATAAGGAAATGTGTTGCACATCAGATCGCCATGGAATTCCTCCGAGTCTTCACCAAACTCTAAACACGATTTAGAGAGATCAGAGCTTGCCAATTAATCTCTAACTCAAGGCAAGAATCTAGCTAATTACCCTTTTTAATGCTCCGGAGAATTTAATCTCTCAAACATTCAACTTACAAGGGAATTTTCGGAGGGATTTGGTGGAGAAATTTGGAGAGGAGAATTGTTGCATTCATGTACATGTATACAAGGAGGAGTGGAGGGACTTATTTATAGGGCTTCCTCCATCCCACATCATGTGCAACTCACTTACACAAGATCTCTTGTTTTTAGCTCCTCTAAACCAATCATATTTTGACACGTAATCATCCTTTAACCTCTAACTGAATTGGAACAAATCCAACCTATGATCAAAGAATTTCTCTTATTAATTCAAGCAAAACTGTGCAAAAACTCTCGATCGAAATTACCAACCGTTCGACCGATGGGTTAAAAAATTGACACTTTTGGTCGGACTGTGCTCCCAGTCGGTCGACCGAATCTTACCAAGAAAGCTTTTGATAATTTTGGTCGAACCACGACTCACACCGGTCGACCATTTCACAAAAGAAAAAGTTCCTATTATTTTTGGTCGAACCACGTGTCCAACCGGTTGATCGTTTCCGAATTTAAAAGTTATTGTTAAATTCGGTCGACTAGTTCCCGATAAGCGTTCGACCGTTTTTCACTGTTTTGCCTTTATCAAATTTTGGATCAATATCCAACAAAATCTGATCTTTGGGGTTTTAGCAAATTTATATTGTATAATGTTACGAATCACATTATAATATGCAACATATTATCATATATAATGTCAAATATTATACCACATAATATATTTACATCTCATATAAATTTATTGATTATTCTAACAATGTTACAATTACGACATATTGATTTTAATATTTTACCGCATGTATTCAACACATCATATAAAATGTAAAATCAAATTCCTTATTTCCCAGTTCTGTGGTGTGACCTATAAGAGGATCTAAGTTATGTTGGCAATGATACATACACTTTATATCATAAACTATAAGCAGTATCTAGCTACACATTACAGTTGTTCTAACAAAGGGATATGATTTCCCATGAGGAGTATGTCATCGACATATAAGATCAGAAACACTATGTGGCTCCCACTGACATTCTTGTATATACAAAGTTCTTCCTTGCTTTGAATGAAGCCAATTTTTTTGACTTCTTCGTCAAAGTGTTTGTTCCAACTCCTCAATGCTTGCTTCAATCCATAAATTGATAGTTTAAGCTTGCATACTTTCTCTCTATTGTTTGGATCTTCAAAACCTTGTGGTTGTACCATGTACACATCCTCCTCCAAGTTCCCATTAAGGAATGTTGTTCTGACATCCATTTGCCATATTTCATAATCCTGAAATGCCACAATAGAGAGCATAATCCAAATAGAATTGAACATGGCAACTGGTGAAAAAGTTTCATCAGAATCAATTCCTTGAATTTGAGTGAAACCTTTCTCTACAAGCCTCTCTTGGTAGGTTGTCAAGTTGCCATCCATGTCCATCTTACTCTTAAAAACCCATTTGTTTTGGACGACTTTCTTTCCTTGAGGAAGGTCAACCAAGTCCTACACTTGATTGTCATACATGGATTGTAGTTCGGATTCCATGGTACTAAGCCATAGTTTGGTGTCTTTACTTTCCATTGCTTCTTGAAAGGTCGATGGATCATCAATATCAAGTACCATGACCTCATGAAGTCCCAATACATATTGGGCTTCTTTCTCTCTCTTGTCGACCTTCTAAGTTCTATTGGTTTATCGTGTACTTCTTGAACTTCTTCCACAATTTCTTACAGAGTTTGTTCATGTTCAATTCTTGAACGAACACTAGGTGGGATGATTTAGTTTCACTTACAATCGCTTGCGAGGGTTGTTCTCTCATACTCCCACTAACAAGAGGAACCTCGGTTGGGTCTTCATGATCTTGAATGTTATCATTCATATCATGATATTGTAGAGTATTTTGAGTTTTCTCAAGTACAACTCTACTCCCATTACTTATTCTTTCAAGAAATTCATTCTCTAAAAATACGACATCTCTCTTAACAATCACTCGATTGAAGTTTTATTCCAAAAGTAGTATCATCTTGTCTCACGAGCTTTTATCATTGGCATTTTACCACTTCAAAGCTCAGATGACATTTTCTCTATGGATTTGGATGGAATGTTATTTAGTGTGTAAGTCGCAGCTTGTAATGCATAACTCCAAAAATAAAGTCACAATTAAGCTTGACTCATCATTGATCAAACTATGTACAGATTTAGATGTCCTATTTCTCCTTTCGGACACACCATTCCACTGAGGTGTTCTTGGTGGAGTAAGTTGTTGTATAATACCACACTTCTTTAGGAATGAGTCGAATTCGGCACTTAAGTACTCACCTCCACGATTGGTTCGTTGAGATTTGATGTTCCTATTTAGTTGGTTATCTACTTCATTCTTGAATTCCTTAGGACTTGTCAAAGGATTCATTTTTTCTCATTAGATAAATATTACCGTAATGGCTATAGTCTTCTGTGAACGTAATGAAGTACCTATAACCATCTCCTGCACTTGTACTCATTGGACCACATACATCAGAATATACCAACTTCAGCAAGTCACTTGCTCTCAGACCTTTATTCTTGAAAGTCCTCTCGGTCATTTTGCCTAGAAGGCAAGGTTCACACGTCTCTAATGATTTAGAATCAATAGGACCAAGATGGTTAGCTTTCTGCAATTTCTTAATGCGTTTTTCATTGATGTGACCAAGGTGATAGTGCCATAAGATTGTATGATTCACGTGAGTTGTGTTAAGTCATCTTCCTCTCAGACAATATTGATTCAAATTTTCCTCTCACCAACTTCTAGGTTCTAGTCTCATCCCTTTTACACTCTATAAGCGTTTTAGAGTCGAGTCGAGTAGTTTTTGCGAGTTTGACCTCGTGGTGGTGAGTGTGGTCGACTCGAGAGTACTTTTATCGAGATGGATGGTTACATGGGCGACCATCCATTTCATTGTTGGCACCAAGACTATTCTCCCTGGTACTCCGGACCCATGCATCCTGGGGTGCTTCAGACTCACACTCAGCATGGTTGGGATAATCTTAATTGTGTGGTTGAACAGTCTTCAGATTAGGGTAATATGAGAGACGCACCGACTACTAGACCACCATGTAGTTATGCCAGATCATATACTGGTCAACAAACTGAGACATTACAATAAACTTTGGCATCTTTCATGCGTACGGTAGAGGATATGAGTGCACCGATGGCTCTCGTAGCCATACCGTGTGACTGTTGTCGGTTGAGTGGTCACGTTATCGGGGAATGTCCTTATGCTCCCCAGAGCCTGAGCATGAGCATACATTTTGTTAGCTTTTTGGCCTTAATCTATGTTTTGATGATTTAATCAACCTAATCTTAATTATGATCATGTAGAGTAGCTGTTGAACGTTTTATATTAAACCGCAAGTGCACGACCGCGTTGAAGTGGTGGCAAATACGGGTCGTCCTCAGGGAGGTGAGCAGCCTCTCGTTTGCACGAAATCAAGTGGCAAAATAGGGAAGAGAGAAGATTATGCTACTCTACACTACGCTACACTATGAAGTACGAAATACGAAAGAAAGCAACAAACGATTAACTAAAACTAAACTAAGAACGAAATAAGAGTGCTGGAATTCAGAAATGGAAAACCCCTAAGGAGTGGAGTGAGTGCACACATGCAAAGAGGTGGGTGTTGAACACATTCTTTAAGCACAAATGAAGGTGGTGTTATCATGCATAGGAAGTGTCTAAATGTTATGGCAAAACCTATCAATCTATTCACAAACCTAGTTGATTAACATTTACATATACAAGTTGTTTATTTCAGAACTTCAACAAGTAGAGAGGTGTCTAATCATTTTGGCAAAACTCATCAAGTTATACATTCTATCCTAAACAAGCAAGCATACATTCATGTTTTATCAACAAATTGGAAATAAAGCATTCAATCCATTCTCATTTGTATGTATGTACATCTACTCCACCCCCCAAAGGGGATGAAACTACTCACTAAATATTAGACTAATTATTAAACTAAACAAAGAAAGCATATTAACTAAGCTATTAATACTAATGAAATGAAATTAAGCAAAGTAAAACAAACAACATGAAACAAACAACATAAAGAAGAAACTTTTATTAAGATGACTCACAATTCAAGTAGCATCCTCCCACTTTAGTGTGTGCTTCAAGGCCTCACTTCAGTAGGAAGAATAGTCACTCAAAATATGAAGTGATTACAATGGAAGGTGAAGAGTTCTATTTATAGCCATTGAAAAAGGCAATCCGGGACAACCCCAATTGTGGGACTAAACCAATACTAAAAATAGCCTAAACAAACACTAATACATGTCTAGAAAAAATCTTAGCGGATCCGGGAAGGTCCAGACCGCCAATTGGCGGTCTATAAGATCCAGATCCATCTGGAATTTGTACTGGGCTTTGCTTAGTGTATTTGGTGGTCTTGGATGCATATACTTCGTTTATTGGAGCTCCGACCTGAATAGAATTGCTAAAATACTCCCCATGATGGTGTGAAGTTTTCTGTTTTGCTCTTAGGTCCTTCTGTCTTGCGTTCAGGTCCTTCTCCCTTGCATCTTGGTCCTCATATCTCACAATTCAGTCCTTTTTCCCAGCTTTTGGGTCCTTTTATGCTTCATCTCTTCAAACCTATTTATTCCTGAAAACTAAACATAAAACACGTTACATAGCATTGTTTAGGTGAAAGATAATGGATATAAGATGCAAATATGAGCATGAAATGATGTCAATCAAATACCCCCACACCTAACTTTTGCTAGTCCCGAGCAAAACAAAGAAAGGAAAAAGCATAAGAGAAAAAATAAGAAATCCTAACTCATTTTCGTAGGAATCACGGTTGCACTTAGCACGTGCAACAAGCCGTTAAACCTCCTTGTCGCCAAGGAGGAGGAGTGTTGTCTCCTGAGGTTTTTCAGCGGATATACCCACAAAATCCGAACAAGATGTATTAATCAATCTAGCTACATGACTCGTTTGACTTATTTTGTCGATCATGGGACGCGGTAATACTATGGGTTAACTCTATATGGGTAATCAATCCACATACCTATCCTAATGAACCATTCGTGAAAGTTAGTAAAGGACTTAAGTGAAAGACATGGGCAACCTTAACTTCTGAATGTGATACAATGTGTAAAGTCCACTTTGGTTCTTATTTGACTCTTTTTTTTCTTTTTCTTTTTCTTTTTTTTTCTTTTTCTTTGGAGCAGTTTATTGGTTGGTGTTTCATTCTCCCAGGGTCAGGTTTTGTGCATTCATTGCCTATGAGGACTTACACTATCATGCACACCTTCTCCCAAATCTCCACATAGGGCGATCCCTACCACCCGTGTAACGGGAGTTCGGTCGGTGCATCCCAAGTCAGATGACTCGAAAGCACCAGGCACAAAGTCCCCTCAGACCTACTTTCCCGAGTGATAGGAGCCGTGCGAGAAGAGAGAACACCACTTATTTATTTATCTACATGGGAACCAAAACCCCTACACTTACAGTTTCACAAAAAGAGTTTAAGGGCCCTTGACTACGACAAACTTCCTTATACTAACACATACGAATTATTGACTCACTAGGTTCAGGGTGGACTTCTTTAAATGTTTGATACTGAAACCCTATGATTACACGCCCCCCGAGGCAAAACCAAGGTGCATCCTAACGACTCGATAAGACCTAAAGTCAGTAAACTAGATATCCTAATGCATCAAGTTCAAGACAATTTTGGGAGCTTTCTTTTTACTTTCCTCTCAACGGTTTTGCACATGCTAAACACACGCAAAACCCTACAAAAACATTTTCTTTCGCAAACACATGAAGATTTTGAAAGAAATGTGAAAATTTTAAAGCACTATGCAAGCAAAAGAAGACAAGTCACCCAAGGAGCATGGAAAGCAGATATAATAAAGGTTAAATGCGGCACACTAACATGACGCTAGCAAACCAAAAGAAAACTAAAAAAAACACACAAACTATGTACAAACATGAAAGCACCCCCCCACACTTAATCCATGCATTGTCCTCAATGTATGGCAAAATGGTGCCAATGGATGGATAGGGTGTACCGGACTAATGACGACGGCCAGAAGTGCCCGAAGAGGCACCTCTCTCAAGAGCCAACAACTTCCTATAGATCTTCCGATTTTGCTTGGCTAAGATGACGTTCTGCTGCTCGACCGCCATCTCAGAAATGTTGGTGTTAAAGAGCGTTTCTGAGCTCATAGACGAGCTTGAGGAACTGGCTCTAACATCCTCCTCCATATAGTCAGGCACCCATGTCTCAGGAAGGCAATGGCAAAATGACGGGGTCATCTTCGCGACCTCGAGGTCGGTGCCTTTGCGCCTCAGCATGCGCTCAAATCGTGGGATGTCCAACATGCCACACAATTTGGTAACTAGAGTCGGCAAACAATGTATATCTTTCTACTTGGCATTCACCAAAACGTCGAACAATGTTCGACAAATGCAGTGTGGTGAACTGTCCATCAGACTATACACGATTCACAAACTAGGTGTGAAAAATGTGGAGGTCCGCTCCTGGCCCAACACATTTCTACACACCCACCTGGCTACAATGTGCACATTGGAGTAAATGTGCGCATTAGGTACTCCCCCATTTGATGAAATAGGTTGCCCACGCCCAAGCATAGATCGATAAAAATTGATATTGTGGGTAGGCGCTAGATCATCGACCAAGGGGATCCCAGTCGCGTCGGAGATTAGTTGGGGTGTCACGGTGTGTGTCACCCCTCTGAGAGTGATACTGAACTCGAGTGGACCGGTCTGGTCACACTCGAGTTTAGTAAAGAATTCATGTACGAGAGGCTCTACGGACATGGATTCATCACCCTCATATAATAAATAGTACCGCCCTTTAGCTACGATTCGATCGTAGAAGGGTTCTCCAAATTCACGAATCAGGGAGGCAAAATTGAGTTCTGGAATTAAATGATGGTTGACTATACTCGAACCTACCTTGGCGAGCTTTAACGGCGAAGCACACGACGACGAAGACAAACACGGAACAAGCGGAGAGGAGACCACCGCACACCGGCTCCAGCAGCAAAACAGACCCTCAACCACACAACCAACAGAGCACCCCAAATCAAACACCCAGAAGAATAAACAAAGGAAACAGAGAACAATCGACCACTGATTGGTGGTTCCAAACCGCTAATTAGCAGTCTGTTCTTCGGATCTAAGGCAAAAATTTGGGTGGAGGCGAGAACGCAAAGAGAAACATGTTTTCTCCTGCTGGAAAAAACGCGTAGGGCAAGGGAAACACGCGTTATTAACAAGGGAAAGGGAAAATATCACATAGGCCTTCCATTTTTTTTTCTTTTTATCATTTTGTTCGTTTTTTTTCTTTTCAACAAAACACTAATATGTACAAACAAATGGAGGGATGGATCACATCAAGTGACCACATCCGCGGGGAGTTCGTGCAAGGGCACGACTTCCACCTCAACCTCTGTCGTGGTCCCTTCCAAGTATGGTTTGGGGCGTTGTCCATTAACTTTGAACACGTCCCCATTCCTAGGATTTTGAATCTCAACCACTCCATGAGGGGAGACGGTTAAAACAATGAAGGGCCCTGACCAACGGCTCCGAAGTTTCCCTGGAAACAAGTGGAGGCGAGAATTATACAACAAGACCTTTTGTCCCACCTCGAAGGTTTTGACTCGCACCAAGCGATCGTGGAAAAATTTAGTGCGGGACTTGCAGATCTTGACATTCTCATAAGCTTCATTCCTCAACTCTTCCAACTCGTTGAGGTCTAACTTGCGATTGGCACTGGAAACATCAAGACTCATGTTAAGATGTTTGATTGCCCATAATGCCCGGTGCTCAAGTTCTACCGGAAGATGGCAAGCTTTGCCATAAACTACCCATTAGGGGGACATGCCAATGTCGGTTTTAAATGCAGTGCGGAAAGCCCACAATGCATCATTAAGCTGGACCGACCAATCTTTCCTTGAAGCAATAACCGTTTTCTCAAGAATTTGCTTGAGTTGACGGTTGGAAATTTCCACCTAGCCACAAGTTTGAGGATGATAAGGTGTGGCCAACTTGTGCGTGATGGAATTTCCTTAGCACTGCCTCAAGGGATCGGTTCACAAAGTGTCCCCCGATCACTTATGATACAACGTGGTGTCCCAAACCTCGCAAAGATGTGTTTTTTAAGAAATTTGATCACAACCTTGCGATCGTTAGTGCGAGTGGGGATTGCTTCAACCCACTTTGACACATAATCGACCACCACCAGGATGTAAGTGCGACCATGGGATATGGGGAAAGGACCCATGAAGTCAATTCCCCAAACATCAAAGACGTTAACCACTAAGATAGGATTGAGTGGCATCATATCTCGCCTGCCAATGCAGCCCACACATTGGCACCTATCGCATGCTTTGCAAAATGCAAAAGCGTCTTGGAACAACGTGGGCCAGTAAAAACCGCATTGGAGTACTTTGGTAGCGGTTTTGTTGGCACCGAAGTGCCCACCACATGCCTCCTTATGGCAAAAGGACAAGACACTCTGAATCTCGTCGTCAGGAATGTACCTCCTTATGATCTGATCAGCACAATACTTAAATAAGTATGGATCATCCCAATAGAAGTGCTTGACTAACAACTTGAATTTCGCTGTCTCACTGTGTCTCCAATGAGCCGGCACCTCCCCAGTTGCTAAATAGTTCACAATGTCAGCGAACCAGGGGGGTGAGGTTATTGCCATAAGGTTCTCATCAGGAAAAAACTCGTTCACCGGTGGATCCGGTGAAAGATCAATGGGGATGCGAGATAGGTGATCAGCCACGACATTCTCGCATCCCTTCTTGTCCCGTATTTCAAGGTCGAATTCTTGTAACAACGAGATCCAACGCCGGAGACGGGGTTTCGCATCCTTTTTAGACAAAAGGTAGCGAAGAGCTGAGTGATCAGTGTAGATGATGACATGCAACCCTATGAGGTACTGGCGAAAATTTTCCAACGCAAATATGATTGCGAGGAACGCTTTCTTAGTAACAGTGTACGACTTGCATAATAGATCACATGAGGCAACTGGTCGACTTTCTGACCCAAAACCGCTCCTATCGCGTAATCAGAAGCATCACACATCAGCTCGAATGGTAGAGTCCACACTGGTGCCTTAATAATAGGAGCGGAGGTCAACTCACGCTTCAGAAACTCAAATGCAGTCAGGCACTCGGGTGTGAACACAAAGGAGGTTCCTTTAGCAAGAAAGCTCGTCAAAGGACGAGCTATCTTGCTGAAATCCTTAATAAATCGCCGGTAAAAACCGGCGTGTGCAAGGAATGAACGAATTTCTTTTACCGAGGTGGGTGGCAGAAGCTTAGAAATAACCTCAATCTTTGCCCTATCCACCTCGATACCATCACGAGATACCACGTGACCCAACACGATGCCTTTTGTAACCATGAAATGACACTTTTCCCAATTAAGGTCTAAGTTCGTTTCCGAACACCTTTTGAGAACAAGGCTCAGGTGGTGCAAGCACTCATCAAGGAGGTGCCATGAACCGAGAAGTCATCCATGAAGATCTCAAGGATGTTCTCGACCATATCGGAAAAGATACTTAACATGCAACGTTGGAATGTTGCAGGTGCATTGCATAGTCCAAAAGGCATCCGTCTATAAGCAAACGTCCCAAAAGGACAAGTGAACGTGGTTTTCTCCTGGTCTTCGGGGGCGACTGGGATTTGATTGTACCCCGAATAACCATCAATGAAACAGTAATAGGCGTGCCCGGCGAGTCTCTCCAACATCTGGTCGATGAAAGGTAGAGGGAAATGGTCCTTACACGTGACCGCGTTCAACTTCCCATAGTCAATACAAACTCGCCACCAAGTTTGAAGTTGTGTGGGTACAAGCTCATTGTTGTCATTCTGGACAACAGTGATACCCGACTTTTTGGGCACAACCTGGACAGGACTTACCCAAGTACTGTCCGAAATGGGGAAAATGATGCCATGATCAAAATACTTGATGATCTCTTTCTTAACTACTTCTGTCATGGCTGGATTTAAACGCCTCTGTGGGTCGCGACGTGGTCGTGCCTCATCCTACATAAAGATGTGGTGTTGCACGACGTCGGGACTTATCCCTTTGATGTCACTCAAGGACCACCCAATGGCTGATTTGTGCTCCTTTAGGACTTGAATCAGACGTTCTTCCTGATCACCAGTCCACGTCGATGAAATAATCACCGGAAATGACCTATTGGGACCAAGAAAAACGTGTTTCAATTCCTTGGGGAGTTCTTTGAGCTCAGGCGTGGGTGGCTCCTCAAGGCGAGGCGTGCTATCTAGCTCGAGATGTAAGATAGGAGGAGCTCGCATGTACTGAACAACATGCACATCATTGCTCAATTCACCCCCGTCCTCTTCATGATCGGAGTCATCCATGAAGTAATCATTTAAATTCTCATGAATCAGGGGGTACTCTTCTTCCAATTCTTCTTCCAAGTCCCGGATAAGATTGACTTCCATGAGGTCCTCGCAAGATGCCGGCTGCCTAGCCATATTGAACACATGGAATGTTGCGGTCCAGTTCCCGAACGGAAATTTCATGAGTCTAGTACGACAATTGATCAAGGCATTTGACGTCACCAAAAAAGGTCTACCCAAAATCAATGGAATCTGAGAGTGGGTAGTCTTAATTGGGGCGGTCTCAAGGACGACGAAGTCAACAAGAAATATGAAATCACCGACCTTGATTAGGACATCTTCAATGACCCCAATGAGGCTTTGATCGAACGATCAGCCAACTGCAAAGTTGTTTTCGTAGGCTTGAGAGTGCCTAGGCTTAATCGTTGATACACAGAAGCAGGTAAGAGGTTAACCGCCGACCCTAGATCTAGCAAAACATTGTTAATGCGAGAATCCCCAATGATACATGAAATTGTTGGACTGCCCGGGTCCTTCAATTTCACGTACGTAGGGTTCGAGATGATAGAGCTGACATTAGCCGCGAAAAAGGCTTTGCTTGGGAAGTTGGTTTTCCTCTTAGTTGTACAAAGATCCTTCAGGAATTTTGCATAGGGAGGAATTTGTTGGATCATGTCTAACAAAGGAATGTTGACATTCACTTTCTTAAATATCTCCAGCATTTTATCCACATTGTCACTCTGTTTCTTAGACAACCTACTCGGATAAGGAGCTTTTGGTAGGTATGTCTTGGGCGGAGCCGGAGAAGGAGGCTTTGGTGTATTACTCTCACCCTCGGCCTCTTTCTCATCATCATTCCCACAAGGGGGCGGCACAGATGGATTTTCTGGCAAGGATACGTGGTTGTTGACCTGCTTCCCATTTCTCAGGGTCACAATGGCATTAACATGGTCCACAGGTTCTTCCACGTAGTTCACTTGCCCCCCCTGTGGTCTTGAACTTGCATTTTGCATGTTCGAGTGCTGTTGAGCACGGGGGTTAGCTACAGGTTGGCTAGGCAGGCTCCCTCTCTCTCTCTCATGTACAGACTGAGCCAACTGACCCATCTGAAGCTCGAAAGATTTGATGGTCTGCTGATTCGAAGTGAGAACTTGACTCGTGGACGACATAAAGTTTTTTACAGAGTTCTCAAGTCCACTAGTTAAGTTCTCAAGCGAATTAAACCGGGTTTCCAAGTTGTTTGAATTTGGGAAACCTGGTTGGTTGGTGTTCTGACTTTGGGATGGCTGGTGAGACTATGAATGCATGGGAGGGTAGTGTGGTCTCTTAGGTGGTCGAGAAAAGTTTGAAGGACCACCTGAGGCATTGTTATGGTTCCATGAAAAATTAGGGTGGTTCCTCCATCCAGGGTTATATGATGATGAATATGGGTCATTCTTGGATCTATCATAGATGGCATTTACATGTTCCATCTCAGGAGGAATGGATGCACACTAACCCTGTAGGATTTTATGTTTAATTATACATATATATTTTCGAATTTTTATGTATAATAAGGATCAATTTTCAATTTTCTATAATTTATTTCATGCATGCATCAATTTGTTTCAATATCTAGTTTCAAAACTTTATTAAAACAAATATGGGCTCCGATATTCATACCTAGAATTTCTCTAAAAGTTCTTGAAGATTCGGAGATGTTGGGGATGCTCCTCGCTGCGCCGAATGCCTCGGAGTTTTCACCAAACTCTAAACAAGATCGAAGAGAGGGAAGCTAGTCTCTCAATCTCTGATAGGGTTTAGAATCCAATTACTAACCCCTCTTTAATTCTCTTGAGAAGATGATCTCTTAAGAACTAAAACTAAACTTAAGAATTAAGGGATTTTCGTGGAGAATTATGGAGAGAGAGTTTTTGCACAAGAAATAATGAATTCAATTAATTGGGTAATGAAATAAGCTTGTATTTATAAGCTCTCTCCAAATTACCTATTCATGTGCAACCCCTTGCCCATGATCTCATGCAAAATTCCATCTAACCATCCATTATTTAATAATAAATAATATTATCCACGAATTAAATCAATTATGGACCAATTCCATGCATGATCTAATTAATTCTGCACAAAACCGTCTGGACCGGTCGACCGTTTCAAGGTTCGGTCGACCTCTCGAACCTAGTTTCGGTCGACCGTTCTATAATTCGGTCGACCGTTCGAACAGATGAAAATTCCCTGTTATCGGTCGAGACACGTCCGGTCGACCGTGCCCGATCGGTCGACCGTTTACTGCTATCCAGTCGACCGTTTGAGCACTGTTCTGCAGACTTGTCAAATTTCGGTTTAACCCCTACATAATTTGACATTTCGGGATTAGTAGTAAATTCACAACTTATGTAACATATTATCCTATGTAATGATCAATCATTACACCCCATAATATTTACATCACATATGAATTTAATTTAGATTCTAATTATGTTATTAATCACAACATAATTTTGATTTTGCTTGTTCACCCCATGTGTCATATTTTCTACATGAAACCCGACACATCTTATGAACTCAAAATCCCCATTTCCTGTTTCCCAGTTTTTTGGTGTGACCTATGGGAGGATCTAAACTAAGTTGGCAGTGATATTAAGAGCTTAATATCACAAGCTATAAGCGGTATCTAGCTACACATTATAGCTCCCAATTAGTTAGATGTCTTAATTCCACTCGAACCAAAACCCGATCCAATTAGTGATGTAGTGCACCACTTGTGTCCGTCCCTTGCCTCATGATATTAAGAATACACACAAAGTAGTGTTGTGTCATCTTTGTATTAGTATTCATTTCTTGATCTCTTTAAGCTAGTTAAAAATATGTGACTTAACTCAAATCACATTGTGCACATTATAACTTTACTTTATCAAGGGGCCCACTAATATCATCACTCAATTAAGAGGGGCAATGATAGTCTTTTGACTAACTATCTTCTCCAACAAAAGTTGTACTTAACCAACTAATGCCTTTACACTACACTCATCGATAGCTCAAGACACTAGTCTAATTAAGAACTCCTTAAGCGATTGGATATAAGTCTCATATCAAAGGACCAAAGACACAGTAAAATATTAATGACACAGAAACACATTCCTATAATATTTTACTTGTTAGGTCAATTCGGTATACAAAAGTACTATTTTCCTCTTTTGTGTACCCGTGTTGTCACTCACTTGTAGAGCTACAATGATCTATGACCAACACGACAATCTTAACTCGGTAATTAATGTCCCATGTTAATTACCATGATCGCGAATATCTTTTGCTTTATGTAAACCAATATCTTTTAGAGCTCTACGGTTAAGGACCAAGAGCCTCTTCCTTAACACTTCTAAAAGACGAATAACATAAACAAGGAACAAAATGATTTCTCATTCAATTCATAATAATTGACATTTAAAAGTAAAACTTTTAGAACACATTCCCTTCAATCTCCCACTTGTTATTAAAGTTTTCTTTCTCATACATACTCAATGCATAAAACAATAATAACTAGGGTAAACCCCATTACATATCAATCATCAAGCCAATCTACATGGTTCCTCAATCCCATGGACTCGAAATGCATTTCACCCTTGGCTTGGGATAACGGTTTTGTGAATGGATCAGCTGTGTTGCTGTTGGTGTCCACCCATAACAGATTTATTTTGCCTTCGTCGATGAGGTCACGCGTCACGAAGTACTTACAATCCATGTACTTCACTTTGTGGTGTGATTTGGGATCCTTGATTTGCGAGATAGATGCACTATTGTCGCAAAATAGCTCTATTGGTCCCTCGCTTGAGGGAATTACTCCAAGCTCTTCAAGGAACTTCTTAATCCACACTCCTTCCTTGCTCGCTTCAGCGACAGCCATCACTTCGGAAGCAGTGGTTGAGTCGGCCGTAGTGCTTTGCTTCCAACTACGCCAACTCACAGCTCCACCATTCAGAAGGAAGACGTATCCTGATTGCGACCTTCTATCGTCTGGATCACTCATGAAACTCGCATCCGAGTAACCCTCAGAAATCAATTCCCATTGTCCTTTATAAACAAGAATCTTATCCTTAGTCCGGTTAAGGTACTTCAGGATATTCTTGACCGCAGTCCAATGCTCAGGACCTGCGTTGGATTGGTGACGACTTGTCACGCTTAGAGCATACGAGACATCGGGTCTTGTGCAAGTCATCACGTACATGATCGACCCAATTGCTGAAGCATAAGGGACATCGTTCATGTACTCTAAGTCCTTACGTGATTGCGCACGTTGAGACTTCTTGAGTTGTACACCCATACTCATTGGCACACTGCCCTTTTTGGAGTTGTTCATCTTGAACCTTTCCAAGACCTTGTCAATGTATGCACGTTGACTGAGGCCAATGAGTCTCCGGGATCTATCTCGATATATCTTGATTCCCAAGATGTATTGAGCCTCACCCATGTCTTTCATCGAAAATGCAGATTTCAATGAACTTCTCGTTTGCTCAAGCAAAGGAATGTGATTGCCCATGAGCAATATGTCATCGACATACAAGATTAAGAATACTACATGGCTCCCACTAACCTTCTTGTATACACAAGGTTCTTCCTTACTTTGAATGAAGTGAAGCTTCTTCACTTCCTCGTCAAAGCGTTTGTTCCAACTCCTTGATGCTTGCTTCAATCCATAGATGGATCTTTGAAGCTTGCATACCTTCTCGCTATTCTTTGGATCTTCAAAAGCTTGAGGTTGTACCATGTACACATCCTCCTCCAAGTTCCCCTTCAGGAATGCCGTTTTGACATCCATTTGCCATATTTCATAATCGTGAAATGCGGCAATAGCGAGCATGATCCGAATAGACTTGAACATGGCAACCGGTGAAAAAGTTTCATCATAGTCAATTCCTTGAACTTGAGTGAAACCCTTCGCTACAAGCCTCGCTTTGTAGGTTGTCAAGTTCCCATCCATGTCCATCTTCCTCTTAAAAACCCATTTCTTATGAATGGCCTTTTTCCCTTGAGGAAGGTCAACCAAGTCCCATACTTGATTATCATACATGGATTCTATTTCGGATTCCATGGCCTTAAGCCATAGTTTGGAGTCTTCCCTTTCCAATGCTTCTTGGAAGGTCAAGGGATCATTGGTATCTAGTACCATGATTTCATGAAGTCCCAGATACAAATCGGGTTTCTTCCTTTCCCTTGTTGACCTTCTAAGTTCTTTTGGTTCTTCTCGTGTCTCTCGAACTTCTTCCACAATTTCTTGAGGAGTGGGTTCACGTTCAACTCTTGAACGTACACTTGGTGGGGATGATTGAGATTCTCTCACAATTTCTTGTGATGGTCTCTCACTCACGCTCCCACTAACCAAAGGAATCTCAGTTGGGCATTCATGATCTTGAATGTCATCATTCATGTCATGATCTTGTAGAGTATCTTGAGTTTCCTCAAGCACAACCCTACTCCCACTACTTTTTACTCTTTCTAGAAATTCCTTTTCCAGAAATGTGACATCCCTCTCTACAATCACTCGATTGGAGGTGATATGCCAAAAGTAGTATCCTCTTGTCTCACGAGGATAACCAATAAAGAAGCACTTATCCGCTTTTGGTTAAAGTTTGGTCGACATCAATTTCTTGACGTAAGCCTCACAACCCCAAATCTTGAGAAAACTGAGCTTAGGTGTTTTACCACTCCATAGCTCATAAGGAGTTTTCTCCACGGATTTGGATGGAACATTATTTAGTGTGTAAGCCGTAGTTTGTAGTGCATAACTCCAAAAGTAAAGAGGTAATTCCGCATGACTCATCATTGACCGAACCATGTCGAGCAATGTCCTATTCCTCCTTTCGGATACCCCATTCCACTGAGGTGTACCGGGAGGGGTGAGTTGAGGTACAATACCAAACTCCTTTAAGTATGAGTCAAATTCGGCACTTAAGTACTCACCTCCACGATCCGTTCGTAGAGACTTGATTTTCTTGTCGAGTTGGTTCTCTACTTCATTCTTGAATTCTTTGAACTTGTCAAAAGATTCACTTTTGTTTCTCATTAGATAAACGTAGCCATAACGACTATAATCATCCGTGAACGTAATGAAGTACCTGAAACCATCTCGTGCACTAGTACTCATTGGACCACATACATCGGAATGTATCAAATCCAACAAGCCATTCGCCCTTGAACCTTTCTTCTTGAAAGGCTTTTTGGTCATTTTTCCCATTAGACATGGTTGTAACGTCTCCAATGATTTAAAATCAAGTAGACCAAGAAGGTTAGCTTCTTGCAATTTCTTGATGCGCTTTTCATTTATGTGACCAAGACGATAGTGCCACAAGAGAATATCATTCTCGTGAGTGGTCTTAAGTCTTTTGTTATTGATATTAAAGATTTGTTTATTATTCAATTCAAGCAAATAGAGATCATTCCTTATGAACGCATTTGCATAGAAAACACCATTCTTCGATATAGAGAAACAAGAATTTGAAATATTCATATTAAAATTATCCATATCCAAACATGATACGTAAATAATATTCTTGCTAATAGAAGGTACATAATAAACATTCTTTAGACATAAATTTAAACCACTACATAATTGAAGCACCACAGAACCTTGTGCAACCGTAGACACGTTCGCACCATTTCCGACCTTCAATTCTACCTCGTTCCTTACGAGTTCCTTCCTATCCATGAGTAGCTGCACATTAGAAACTATGTAAGCACAAGATCCGGTATCTATTACCCAATCCTGGACAGAGGTGGCTAAATTTATTTCAATAACAAATATACCTTTGGCCTTTTTAGGGCGCCGACGTTCAATCACTCCGTTGTCAAGGTCTTCCTTGTACTTGGGGCAATTTGGCCGGATGTGTGCTTTTTCACCGCAGTGAAAGCACTCCGTATTGGGAGTTGGAGAATTCTGAGATTTCCCCCTCGAGGCACTTTTATGAGCACCTCCTACTCCCTTGCTCTTGATTGAACCACTTTTGGTAGATTTGCCCTTTCCTTTACCAATCTTTTGGCTCCTCCCATGGACGGCAAGGACTTGCTTGTCCCTACCCTTGCCCATGTCAACTTCAGCAGTTTTGAGAGCGTTGTGAAGCTCCTCAAGACTCACCCCTTTTTCACGCACCTGATAGTGCATCACAAAGTCCTTAAAGGACGGGGCTAGAGAGCCAAGAATCATATCTTCAGCAATGTCCTCGGGCATTGGTGAAGAGAGCTTTGCCAACTTCTCAAGGTATCCTTGCATCGTGAGAAAATGCATAGATACCGATGGTCCCTCCGCCATATGGCACCTTGTGAGTGCGATGGTTGTCTTATAGCGCTCCTTTCGGGCACTATCCATGAACATCTTGGATAAAGCCTCCATGGTCTTCTTGGGTTTTGAATCCAAGTATTTCGCCTGAAGCGAGTCACCCATGGATGCTAGCATAAGACCGTGAACTTGGTTCTCTTGGTCTTCCCACTTGGCTTTTGCCTCTTTCTCATCATCGGTTAATCTCTCATTCCAATTTGGGATTGGACCTTCCAAAATGTGAGATAGTTTCTCAAACTTTAACACGATGTTGAGTTTGAGTTGCCAACTATTGAAGTTTGAGCCATCATTTGCTAAAGGGTATTTTTCTATCATGGATCGTACGATAGGTTGGATGTTTGACATTTTTCTACAAAATAAATCATATAGGATTTTAATGCCAATTTTATGTTTTAATACACATGCATACATATATTGAATATAAATGTAACTGTTGCAAATAAAAAAATTTGCCCATAAATGCAACAATCCAAGATCCCATCAATCGTAATATAGACTAACTAAGGGCTATCGAATACATTACAATATCAAGGTAAGAAAACATTTTTTAATCACAACCTTTTTGAATTTTAGCAACATTTAGCATCTTCAAACTCTTGTGACTCTTGTCGTTTTAATTATGAGGGAATACGACCTATCCTCGTAAGAAAATCTTTTCCCAAAACCGAGCGAGGGCTCTAGGTAATGTTAAGAAAACTTATTTTCATTTGATACGAGATACGTTTGTATTCACAACTAAACATACTTGGGGTTCACTAGGGTGAAACACACCTCATATATTTAATTGTGGCACAACAACAGACAACCATTATATCTCCCACTATTCCCAAAGATGGAGGGAGCTATCTCCCGCTAAGGGCGAGCAGAGTATCCCTCGATCAATGGTTGCTAGTGGATGAAATAGGAAGGAAATTTATTCTTAATTTTTGTTTGGACAATTTAACATGTGATTTAGAATTTTAGGTTATCATGCATATTATTAATCATACATATCCTAACATTCAACACATTCATCACATGCATAGCAAGATAAAAACAGAAATTAAACATTCACACAATCCACATCGTGTGAGTTTATATGTTCCCTTCAATCCTCGATCCTCGATCCCTGATCTTCGATCCTCGATCGATGCGCTACAGCGGCGACTTCCTCTTGCACCGGAGATGTAGATTTTACAGAAAATAAACATGCTCCTCACATTCGATAAAAACCGACTAGTGCAAGTCCTATGTAAAAACCTCTCATACGCAAATGCAACTATCTAAAAGACGGAAAGAGAGAGAATTTTGGCTTTTACATACATAAGCCCCTGTATAATAATGATTACATACATTCATAATTGCTGATTTGGAACATATAAATTCACAATCCTGCAAAGCAACTCAAGCATCCATGCACGCAATTGCTATAAACTACAGAATCTAATTTATCAATCATCTAGAATCCTAAACAATTCTTTGAAAAATATTTTGAAATCCATTAAAAACATTTTTCATTCATCCATAGTTCAAAAATTAATTTTGAACCGCTGTCCATCCAATTTCCAATGGAAAGATGAACTGCAGTTTTTCGGTTTTGTTGATTCTCTTACAAAATAATCTTTTTTAAATAAAACGAAATTATTGTAAGTTAGACTAATGTCTTAATCTTAATTCTAATAATTACATGCCATGTTTTAAAACTCTTAAAACATTAAGATGATTTATTACAGAGAATTATATCAACAAAACATCCATACACCGAAAAACCGGTAAACCGAATTGTTTAAATCCTAGATGGCAACTAAATTCGTTTACAGCCTTAAATCATAAGAAAATTGAACCCTAATGCTCTGATACCACTGTAGGATTTCATGTTTAATTATACATATATATTTTCGAATTTTTATGTATAATAAGGATCAATTTTCAATTTTCTATAATTTATTTCATGCATGCATCAATTTGTTTCAATATCTAGTTTCAAAACTTTATTAAAACAAATATGGGCTCCGATATTCATACCTAGAATTTCTCTAAAACTTCTTGAAGATTCGGAGATGTTGGGGATGCTCCTCGCTGCGCCGGATGCCTCCGAGTTTTCACCAAACTCTAAACAAGATCGAAGAGAGGGAAGCTAGTCTCTCAATCTCTGATAGGGTTTAGAATCCAATTACTAACCCCTCTTTAATTCTCTTGAGAAGATGATCTCTTAAGAACTAAAACTAAACTTAAGAATTAAGGGATTTTCGTGGAGAATTATGGAGAGAGAGTTTTTGCACAAGAAATAATGAATTCAATTAATTGGGTAATGAAATAAGCTTGTATTTATAAGCTCTCTCCAAATTACCTATTCATGTGCAACCCCTTGCCCATGATCTCATGCAAAATTCCATCTAACCATCCATTATTTAATAATAAATAATATTAGCCACGAATTAAATCAATTATGGACCAATTCCATGCATGATCTAATTAATTCTTAAATTAATTCTTCACAAAACCGTCTGGACCGGTCGACCGTTTCAAGGTTCGGTCGACCGTTCTATAACTCGGTCGACCGTTCGTAACAGGAGCTATTCCATCGCAATGTTCGGTCGACCGACCGATCACATTCGGTCGACCGTTCGAACAGATGAAAATTCCCTATTATCGGTCGAGACACGTCCGGTCGACCGTGCCCGATCGGTCGACCGTTTACTGCTATCCGGTTGACCGTTTGAGCACTATTTTGCAGACTTGTCAAATTTCGGTTTAACCCCTACATAATTTGACATTTCGGGATTAGTAGTAAATTCACAACTTATGTAACATATTATCCTACGTAATGATCAATCATTACATCCCATAATATTTACATCACGTATGAATTTAATTTAGATTCTAATTATGTTATTAATCACAACATAATTTTGATTTTGCTTGTTCAACCCATGTGTCATATTTTCTACATGAAACCCGACACATCTTATGAACTCAAAATCCCCATTTCCTGTTTCCCAGTTTTGTGGTGTGACCTTTGGGAGGATCTAAACTAAGTTGGCAGTGATATTAAGAGCTTAATATCACAAGCTATAAGCGGTATCTAGCTACACATTATAGCTCCCAATTAGTTAGATGTCTTCCACTCAAACCAAAACCCGATCCAATTATTGATGGAGTGTACCACTTGTGTCTGTCCCTTGCCTCATGATATTAAGAATACACACAAAGTAGTATTGTGTCATCTTTGTATTAGTATTCATTTCTTGATCTCT
This sequence comes from Triglochin maritima, assembly GCA_963682175.1. NCBI lineage: Eukaryota > Viridiplantae > Streptophyta > Magnoliopsida > Alismatales > Juncaginaceae > Triglochin > Triglochin maritima. The sequence goes on from OY821785.1 coordinate 12,919,407, forward strand.
TTAAGCTAGTTAAAAATATGTGACTTAACTCAAATCACATTGTGCACATTATAACTTTGCTTTATCAAGGGGCCCACTAATATCATCACTCAATTAAGAGGGGCAATGATAGTCTTTTGACTAACTATCTTCTCCAACAAAAGTTGTACTTAACCAACTAATGCCTTTACACTACACTCATCGATAGCTCAAGACACTAGTCTAATTAAGAACTCCTTAAGCGATTGGATATAAGTCTCATATCAAAGGACCAAGGACAGAGTAAAATATTAATGACACAGAAACACATTCCTATAATATTTTACTTGTTAGGTCAATTCGGTATACAAAAGTACTATTTTCCTCTTTTGTGTACCCGTGTTGTCACTCACTTGTAGAGCTACAATGATCTATGACCAACACGACAATCTTAACTCGGTAATTAATGTCCCATGTTAATTACCATGATCGCGAATATCTTTTGTTTTATGTAAACCAATATCTTTTAGAGCTCTACGGTTAAGGATCAAGAGCCTCTTCCTTAACACTTCTAAAAGACGAATAACATAAACAAGGAACAAAATGATTTCTCATTCAATTCATAATAATTGACATTTAAAAGTAAACCTTTTAGAACACATTCCCTTCACACCCCCTATATGACCTATCCTACCACATAAATGACATGAAACTGAACCAGATGCTGACACATGAGATACACTGTGCTGGTATTGGAGCTCAATCGAATCCATACGGTGCATTAAGGCTGCCATGCGTGCCTCGGTGGCCGTAGTGGTATCGAAGGTAAATGCGGCACCTGATCTAGTCGAGTTTGCATTTGCGATCCTCGCTCCTATGCTAGATGATGCAGGTGGTTCCCTTACACTCTCCCATTGCATGGTTTTCTCAGCGAGGTCTTCTAGGAAAGCCCATGCCTCCCTTTCATCCTTTCCTAAGAACTCTCCTTGACATATGGACTCAAGGAGCGTTCGGGACGGGATGTGAAGACCCTCGTAAACAATCTGACACAGGCGCCACAACTCGATGCCATAGTGAGGGCATCAGGATAGTAGCTCCTTGAACCTCTCTAAGTATGCATGGAATGATTCGGTCTCATGTTGATAGAATGAATTGATTTCGTTCCTCAATTTTTGAGTCCGATGATTTGAAAAATACTTTTTGAGGAATGCAGACTGAAACTCATCCCAAGTCCTAAAGGCATTCGCCTGGTTGCTGTACAACCACTTCTTGGCATCATCCTTCAGCACAAAGGGAACAAGCCTAAGATGAATGGAGTCTGTGCTGTGTTGTTGCAGTTTGAACATAGAACATACCTCCTCAAATTCCCTAAGAAAGATATAGGGGTCACCTTTCCCAGTGAAACGAGGGAGCATGGAAATAAATTGAGGCTTAACCTCAAAATGGTTCCCATTCGCCTCTGGCAATACGATGCATGAGGGTAGAGCTGTACGGCTCGGGTAGCATCGATCACGAAGAGGTATGGGCACGACAACTGGAAGAACAGGTTGAACAGGTGGGTCCAGCAACTGCTCCTCCTCACGGAAATTAGCAGCCATTGAACCCGGACTGTGTGCGACACGAGAGGAGGAAGGTGTCGAGAAATCGACGACCGAATCCGGATTGACAACGCTCCTCGTCAAACGACCACTCTCGTCTCGTGTCCACGAAAGCATACACAAAGGTGCACACACACCAAAACATTATTTTTTTACAAAGAATGTGCGTAGAGGAGAAGACATGGGGACACAGGAGAGAAAGAATGACTCAGGAGAGAAGGGAATAAGTCCTTATGCTATGGCGGATGGGTACAGGTAGAAACACACAAGCAAACAAGGCTCAAACAATCCTAAGGTCGCTATAGGTCCTTCAGCTAGACAACGCCTAACTGCGAGGTCACACGGCCGCAACACGTCTCACCTCCCTACGACGAGGACCACAAAGCTCAGCAAGGGAGCCAAGATCCAGAGATCTCGTCTCTCCTACTATCGACAAAGTGGGCAACGCCGATCAGGTCATGACGGTCGGGACCAGATCACTCTCCTAATGCGTCCGAAGTTCTTAGGGCCAATGTCTACTTGATTTTAAAATTAGGCTCTTGAATAGTGTGGTTTTTGGGGTGAAGGAAAGGGTGATGAAATCCCCCACCTTATCTTTTATGGGACAACCCCTCCTTAGTAGCGTTTTGGAGTCCTAATCTAGCAATCAACTCTCCAAACAAACGCTCAACTCACACTTGTTTCAACGCACTTCCTACTAACTAATGCATGTTCATACGAAATGCATGAATGAGAGTAGAAGGTGCGTACTTCACGCCATCACTCAGCAACTGAAAGACAATCTATAAGTCACATACATGATGCCTGACCTAAACAAAAAGAATGCCTAATCTTTTGCTTTGGGTTTGAGGGTCCAAGTTGCTTAAAGGAGGTTTAATTATTGATCTGGGAACAAACTATAAGTCAAAACATGCCAAATCGAGTCCCAGATCACTATATCAGATAAAGAAATACCCCACAGAAATTTAGAGGTAAACCGAAATTACCTGACCGCTGATTGGATGTCTTCTTCTCTCCGCTCACCTCCAAACTTCACAAGATGCTCCCCCTTCTTAATTTGAGTCTCCTGAGACAAAGAAAACTACAATACAAAAATTAAATCCCCTCGAATCATCCAAACAAGAGTCTGGACTGGTACCTCCCCGGCAACGGTGCCAAAAACTTGTTGAACGTTTTATATTAAACCGCAAGTGTACGGCCGTGTTGAAACAGTGGCAAATACGGGTCGTCCTCAGGGAGGTTAGCAGCCTCTCGTTTGCACGAAATCAAGTGGCAAAATAGGGAAGAGAGATGATTATGCTACTCTACGCTACGCTACACTACGAAGTACGAAATGCGAAAGAAAGAAACAAACGATTAACTAAAACTAAACTAAGAACGAAATAAGAGTGCTGGAATTCAGAAATGGAAAACCCCTAAGGGGTGGAGTGAGTGCACACATGCAAAGAGGTGGGTGTTGAACACATTCTTTAAGCACAAATGAAGGTGGTGTTATCATGCATAGGAAGTGTCTAAATGTTATGGCAAAACCTATCAATCTATTCACCAACCTAGTTGATTAACATTTACATATACAAGTTGTTTATTTCAGAACTTCAACAAGTATGAGAGGTGTCTAATCATTTTGGCAAAACTCATCAAATTATACATTTAGATTTGGGGTGTCTACAACTTATGCAATGTATTATCCTATGCAACAATAAATTATTACACCCCATAATATATGCATCTCATATGAATTTATCATGACTCTAATTATGTTTATATACAACATAATTGATTTTACTTGTTCACAACATGTGTCATATTTTCTATGAGAAACCCGACACATCATATGAACCAAATATCAAGCTTCTTGTTTCACGGTTTTTGCGGTGTGACCTATGGGAGGATCTAAACTAAGTTGGCAGTGATATTAAGAGCTTAATATCACAAGCTATAAGCGGTATCTAGCTACACATTATAGCTCCCAATTAGTTAGATGTCTTAATTCCACTCGAACCAAAACCTGATCCATTTAGTGATGGAGTGCACCACTTGTGTCCGTCCCTTGCCTCATGATATTAAGAATACACACAAAGTAGTATTGTGTCATCTTTGTATTAGTATTCATTTCTTGATCTCTTTAAGCTAGTTATAAATATGTGACTTAATTCAAATCACATTGTGCACATTATAACTTTGCTTTATCAAGGGGCCCACTAATATCATCACTCAATTAAGAGGGGCAATGATAATCTTTTGACTAACTATCTTCTCCAACGAAAGTTATACTTAACCAACCAATGCCTTTACACTACACTGATCGATAGTTCAAGACACTGATCTAATTAAGTATTCCTTAAGTGATCAGATATAAGTCTCATATCAAAGGACCAAAGACACAGTAAAATATTAATGACACAGAAACACATTTCTATAATATTTTACTTATTAGGTCTATTCAGTATACAAAAGTAATATTTTCCTCTTTTGCATACCCGTGTTGTCACTCACTTGTAGAGCTACAATGATCTATGACCAACACGACAATCTTAACTCGGTAATTAATGTTCCATGTTATTTACCATGATTGCAAATATCTTTTGTTTTATGTAAACCAATATCTTTTAGAGCTCTACGGTTAAGGACCAAGAGCCTCTTCCTTAACACTTCTAAAAGACGAATAACATAAACAAGGAACAAAATAATTTCTCATTCAATTCATAATAATTGACATTTAAAAGTAAAACTTTTAGAACACATTCCCTTCAATCTCCCACTTGTTATTAAAGTTTTCTTTCTCATACATACTCAATGCATAAAACAATAATAACTAGGGTAAACCCCATTACATATCAATCATCAAGCCAATCTACATGGTTCCTCAATCCCATGGACTCAAAATGCATTTCGCCCTTGGCTTGGGATAACGGTTTTGTGAATGGATCAGCTGTGTTGCTGTTGGTGTCCACCCATAACAGATTTATTTTGCCTTCGTCGATGAGGTCACGCGTCACGAAGTACTTACGATCCATGTACTTCACTTTGTGGTGTGATTTGGGATCCTTGATTTGCGAGATAGATGCCCTATTGTCGCAAAATAGCTCTATTGGTCCCTCGCTCGAGGGAACTACTCCAAGCTCTTCAAGGAACTTCTTAATCCACACTCCTTCCTTGCTCGCTTCAGCGACAGCCATCACTTCGGAAGCAGTGGTTGAGTCGGCAGTAGTGCTTTGCTTCCAACTACGCCAACTCACAGCTCCACCATTCAGAAGGAAGATGTATCCTGATTGCGACCTTCTATCGTCTGGATCACTCATGAAACTCGCATCCGAGTAACCTTCAGCTATCAATTCCCTTTGTCCTCCATAAACAAGAATCTTATCCTTAGTCCGGTTAAGGTACTTCAGGATATTCTTCACCGCAGTCCAATGCTCAGGACCTGCGTTGGATTGGTGACGACTTGTCACACTTAGAGCATACGAGACATCGGGTCTTGTGCAAGTCATCGCGTACATGATCGACCCAATTGCCGAAGCATAAGGGACATCTTTCATGTACTCTAAGTCCTTACGTGATTGCGCACGTTGAGACTTCTTGAGTTGCACACCCATACTCATTGGCACACTGCCCTTTTTGGAGTTGTTCATCTTGAACCTTTCCAAGACCTTGTCAATGTATGCACGTTGACTGAGGCCAATGAGTCTGCGAGATCTATCTCGATATATCTTGATTCCCAAGATGTATTGAGCCTGACCCATGTCTTTCATCAAAAATGCAGACTTCAATGAACTTCTCGTTTGCTCAAGCAAAGGAATATGATTGCCCATAAGCAATATGTCATCGACATGTAGGATTAGGAATTCTACATGGCTCCCACTAACCTTCTTGTATACACAAGGTTCTTCCTTACTTTGAATGAAGTGAAGCTTTTTCACTTCCTCGTCAAAGCGTTTGTTCCAACTCCTTGATGCTTGCTTCAATCCATAAATGGATCTTTGAAGCTTGCATACCTTCTCACTATTCTTTGGATCTTCAAAACCTTGAGGTTTTACCATGTACACATCCTCCTCCAAGTTCCCATTCAGGAACGCCGTTTTGACATCCATTTGCCATATTTCATAATCGTGAAATGCGGCAATAGCGAGCATGATCCGAATAGACTTGAACATGGCAACCGGTGAAAAAGTTTCATCATAGTCAATTCCTTGAACTTGAGTGAAACCCTTCGCTACAAGCCTCGCTTTGTAGGTTGTCAAGTTCCCATCCATGTCCATCTTCCTCTTAAAAACCCATTTATTATGAATGGCCTTTTTCCCTTGAGGAAGGTCAACCAAGTCCCATACTTGATTATCATACATGGATTCTATTTCGGATTCCATGGCCTTAAGCCATAGTTTGGAGTCTTCCCTTTCCAATGCTTCTTGGAAGGTCAAGGGATCATTGGTATCTAGTACCATGATTTCATGAAGTCCCAGATATAAATCGGGTTTCTTCCTTTCCCTTGTTGACCTTCTAAGTTCTTTTGGTTCTTCTCGTGTCTCTCGAACTTCTTCCACAATTTCTTGAGGAGTGGGTTCACGTTCAACTCTTGAACGTACACTTGGTGGGGATGATTGAGATTCTCTCACAATTTCTTGTGATGGTCTCTCGCTCACGCTCCCACTAACCAAAGGAATCTCGGTTGGGCCTTCATGATCTTGAATGTCATCATTCATTTCATGATCTTGTAGAGTATCTTGAGTTTCCTCAAGCACAACCCTACTCCCACTACTTTTTACTCTTTCTAGAAATTCCTTTTCAAGAAATGTGGCATCCCTCTCTACAATCACTGGATTGGAGGTGATATGCCAAAAGTAGTATCCTCTTGTCTCACGAGGATAACCAATAAAGAAGCACTTATCCGCTTTTGGTTGAAGTTTGGTCGACATCAATCTCTTGACGTAAGCCTCACAACCCCAAATCTCCGAATTCACGAATCAGGGAGGCAAAATTGAGTTCTGGAATTAAATGATGGCTGGCCATACCTGAACCTACCTTGGCGAGCTTTAGCGGCGAGGCACACGACCGCGAAGACAAACACGAAACTAGCGGAGAGAAGACCACCCCACGCCGATTCCAGATGCAACACCGGCTCCCAACCACGAAAACAACTAATACTCCCAAATCAAACACCCAGACGAAGAAACAATTGAAACTAAGAATAACAGACCGCTAAACGGCGGTGCCAAACCGCTAATTAGCGGTCCGTTCAGTGGATCTGGGGGTGATATTTGGGTGGAGGCGCGAATTGGAGAAGACATGCGTTTTACTCTGCTGGAATAATGCGTAGGGCAGGAGAAAACACATTTTTAATCAAGGGAAAGGGCAAATATCACATAGGTCTTCCAATTTTTTGGTTTTTTTTCCACACAAAACAAGGATGTGTACAAACAAATGGAGGGATGGATCACCTCAAGTGACCACATCCGTGGGGAGTTCGTGCAAAGGCACGAGTTCCTCCTCGACCTCTGCCGTGGTCCCTTCCAAGTATGGTTTGAGGCGTTGTCCATTAACTTTGAACACGTCCCCATTCCTAGGATTTTGAATCTCAACCGCCCCATGAGGGGAGACGGTTAAAACAATGAAGGGACCTGACCAACGACTCCGAAGTTTCCCCGGAAACAAGTGGAGGCGAGAATTATACAACAAGACCTTTTGTCCCACCTTGAAGGTTTTGATTCGCACCAAGCGATTGTGGAAAATTTTAGTGCGGGACTTGCAGATCTTGGCATTCTCATAAGCTTCATTTCTCAACTCCTCCAACTCGTTGAGGTCTAACTTGCGATTGGCACTGGAAACATCAAGACTCATGTTAAGATGTTTGATTGCCCATAATGCCTGGTGCTCAAGTTCTACCGGAAGATGGCAAGCTTTGCCATAAACTAGCCGGTAGGGGGACATGCCAAGGTCGGTTTTAAATGCAGTGCGGAAAGCGTACAATGCATCATTAAGCTTGACCGACCAATCTTTCCTTGAAGCATTAACCGTTTTCTCAAGAATTTGCTTGAGTTGACGATTGGAAATTTCCACTTGGCCACAGGTTTGAGGATGATAAGGTGTGGTCAACTTGTGCGTGATGGAGTATTTCCTCAGCACTGCCTCAATGGATCGGTTCACAAAGTGTGTCCCCCGATCACTTATGATACAACGAGGTGTCCCAAACCTCGCGAAGATGTGTTCTTTAAGAAATTTGATCACAACCTTGCGATCGTTAGTGCGAGTGGGGATTGCTTCAACCCACTTTGACACATAATCGACCGCCACCAAGATGTAAGTGTGACCATGGGACACGGGGAAGAGACCCATGAAGTCAATTCCCCAAACATCAAAGATGTTAACCACTAAGATAGGATTGAGTGGCATCATATCTCGTCTACCAATGCGGCCCACACGTTGGCACCTATCTCATGCTTTGCAAAATGCAAAAGCGTCTTGGAACAACGTGGGCCAATAAAAACCGCATTGGAGCACTTTGGCAGCGGTTTTCTTGGCACCGAAGTGCCCACCACATGCCTCCTTATGGCAAAAGGACAAGACACTCTGAATCTCGTCGTCAGGAATGCACCTCCTTATGATTTGATCAGCACAATACTTAAATAAGTATGGATCATCCCAATAGAAGTGCTTGACTAACGACTTGAACTTCGCTGTCTCACTGTGTCTCCAATGAGCCGGCACCTCCCCAGTTGCTAAATAGTTCACAATGTCAGCGAACCAGGGGGGTGAGGTTATTGCCATAAGGTTCTCATCAGGAAAAAACTCGTTCACCGGTGGATCCGGTGAAAGATCAATGGGGATGCGAGATAGGTGATCAGCCACGACATTCTCGCATCCCTTCTTGTCCCGTATTTCAAGGTCAAATTCTTGTAACATCAAGATCCAACGCAGGAGACGGGGTTACGCATCCTTTTTAGACAAAAGGTAGCGAAGAGCTGAGTGATCAGTGTAGATGATGACATGCGACCCTATGAGGTACTGGCGAAATTTTTCCAACGCAAATATGATCGCGAGGAACTCTTTCTCAGTAACGGAGTAGTTGAGCTGGGCGTTATTGAGAGTACGACTTTCATAATAGATCACATGAGGCAATTTGTCGACTTTCTGACCCAAAACCGCTCCTATCGCGTAATCAGAAGCATCACACATCAGCTCGAAAGGTAGAGTCCAGACCGGTGCCTTAATAATAGGAGCGAAGGTCAACTCACGCTTCAGAAACTCAAAAGCAGTCAGGCACTCGGGTGTGAACTCAAAGGAGGTTCCTTTAGCAAGCAAGCAAGCTCGTCAAAGGACGAGCTATCTTGCTGAAATCCTTAATAAATCGCCGGTAAAAACCGGCGTGTCCAAGGAATGAACGGATTTCTTTTACCGAGGTGGGTGGCGGAAGCTTAGAAATAAGCTCAATCTTTGCCCTATCCACCTCGATACCATCACAAGATACCACGTAACCCAACACGATGCCTTTTGTGACCATGAAATGACACTTTTCCCAATTAAGGGCTAAGTTTGTTTCCAAACACCTTTTGAGAACAAGGCTCAAGTGGTGCAAGCACTCATCAAAGGAGGTGCCATGAACTGAGAAATCATCCATGAAGATCTCAAGGAAGTTCTCGACCATATCGGAAAAGATACTTAACATGCAACGTTGGAATGTTGCAGGTGCATTGCATAGCCCAAAAGGCATCCGTCTATAGGCAAACGTCCCAAAAGGACAAGTGAATGTGGTTTTCTCCTGGTCTTCGGGGGCAACTGGGATTTGATTGTACCCCGAATAACCATCAAGGAAACAGTAATAGGCGTGCCCGACGAGTCTCTCCAACATCTGGTCGATGAAAGGTAGAGGGAAGTGGTCCTTACGCGTGACCGCGTTCAACTTCCTATAGTCAATACAAACTCGCCACCCAGTTTGAAGTCGTGTGGGTACAAGCTCATTGTTGTCATTCTGGACAACAGTGATACCCGACTTCTTGGGCACAACCTGGACAGGACTTACCCAAGTACTGTCCGAAATGGGAAAAATGATGCCATGATCTAAACATTTGATGATCTCTTTCTTAACTACTTCTGTCATGGCTGGATTTAAACGCCTCTGTGGGTCACGACGTGGTCGTGCCTCATCCTCCATAAAGATGTGGTGCTGCACGACGTCGGGACTTATCCCTTTGATGTCCCTCGAGGACCACCCAATGGCTAATTTGTGCTCCTTTAGGACTTGAATCAACCGTTCTTCCTGATCACCAGTCAAGGTCGATGAAATAATCACCGGAAATGACCTATCGGGACCAAGAAAAACGTGTTTCAATTCCTTGGGGAGTTCTTTGAGCTCAGGTGTGGGTGGCTCCTCCAGGCGAGGCGTGATATCTAGCTCGAGATGTAAGATAGGAGGAGCTCGCATGTACTGAACAACATGCACATCATTGCTCAACTCACCCCCGTCCTCTTCATGATCGGAGTCATCCATGCAGTGATCATTTAAATTCTCATAAATCAGGGGGTACTCTTCTTCCAATTCTTCTTCCAAGTCCCGGATAAGATTGACTTCCATGGGGTCCTCGAAAGATGCCGGCTGTCTAGCCATATTGAACACATGGAATGTCGCGCTCAATTTCCCGAACGACAATTTCACGAGTCCCGTACGACAATTGATCAAGGCATCTGATGTCGCCAAAAAAGGTCTACCCAAAATCAATGGAATCTGAGAGTGGGTAGTCTTAATTGGTTCGGTCTCAACGACGACGAAGTCAACAGGAAATATGAAATCGCCGACCTTGATTAGGACATCTTCAATGACCCCCAACGGGACTTTGATCGAACGATCAGCCAACTGCAAAGTTGTTTTCGTAGGCTTGAGAGTGCCTAGGCTTAATCGTTGATACTCAGAAGCAGGTAAGAGGTTAACCGCCGACCCAAGATCTAGCAAAACATTGTTAATGCGAGAGTCCCCAATGATACATGAAATTGTTGGACTGCCCGGGTCCTTCAATTTTATGTATGTTGGGTTCAAGATGATCGAACTCACATTAGCCGCCAAAAAGGCTTTGCTAGGGACATTGGTTTTCCTCTTAGTTGTACAGAGATCCTTTAGGAATTTTGCATATGGAGGTATTTGTTGAATCATGTCTAACAAAGGAATGTTGACATTCACTTTCTTAAATATCTCCATCATTTTATCAACACTGTCACTCTGTTTCTTAGACAACCTACTAGGATAAGGAGCTTTTGGTAGGTATGTCTTGGGTGGATCCGGAGAAGGAGGCTTTGGTGTATTACTCTCACCCTCGGCCTCTTCCTCACCATCATTCCCACAAGGGGGTGGCACAGATGGATTTTCTGGCAATGATACGTGGTTGTTGACCTGCTTCCCATTTCTCAGGGTCACAATAGCATTAACATGGTCCACAGGTTCTTCCACGTAGTTCACTTGCCCCCCCTGTGGTCTTGAACTTGCATTTTGCATCTTCGAGTGCTGTTGAGCACGGGGGTTAACCACAGGTTGGCTAGGCAGGCTCTCTCTCTCTCTCATGTACAGACTGAGCCAACTGACCCATCTGAAGCTCGAGAGATTTGATGGTCTGCTGATTCGAAGTGAGAACTTGATTCGTGGATGACATAAAGTTTTTTACAGAGTTCTCAAGTCCACGAGTTAAGTTCTCAAGCGAATTAAACCGGGTTTCCAAGTTGTTTGAATTTGGGAAACCTGGTTGGTTGGTATTCTGACTTTGGGGTGGCTGATGAGAATGTGAATGCATGGGAGGGTAGTGTGGTCGGTTAGGTGGTCGAGAAAAGTTTGAAGGACCACCTGAGGCATTGTTATGGTTCCATGAAAAATTAGGGTGGTTCCTCCATCCAGGGTTATATGATGATGAATATGGGTCATTCCAGGATCTATCGTAGATGGCATTTACATGTTTCATCTCAGGAGGAATGGATGCACACTCACCCCCTGTATGACCTATCCTACCACATAAATGACATGGAACTGAACCAGATGCAGACACATGAGATACATCGTGCTGGTTTTGGAGCTCAATCGAATCCGTACGGCGCATTAAGGCCGCCATGCGCGCCTCGGTGGCCGTAGTGGAATCGACAGCAAATGCGGAACCCGATCTAGTCGAGTTTGCATTCGCGATCCTCACTCCTATACTAGATGATGCAGGTGGTTCCCTCATACTCTCCCATTGCATTGTTTTCTCGGCGAGGTCTTCTAGGAAAGCCCATGCCTCCCTTTCATCCTTTCCCAAGAACTCTCCTTGACACATGGACTCAAGGAGCGTTCAGGATGGAATGTGAAGACCCTCGTAGATAATCTGACACAGGCGCCACAACTCAATGCCATGGTGAGGGCATGAGGATAGTAGCTCCTTGAACCTCTCTAAGTATGCATGAAATGATTCGGTCTCATGTTGATAGAACGAATTGATTTCGTTCCTCAATTTTTGAGTCCGATGATTTGGAAAATACTTTTTGAGGAATGCAGATTGAAACTCATCCCAAGTCCTGAAGGCATTCGCCTGGTTGCTGTACAACCACTTCTTGGCGTCATCCTTAAGCGCAAAGGGAACAAGCCTAAGATGAATGGAGTCTGTGCTAAGTTGTTGCAGTTTGAACATAGCACAGACCTCCTCAAATTCCCTGAGAAAGATATAGGGGTCACCTTTCCCAGTGAAATGAGGGAGCATGGAAATAAACTGAGGCTTGACCTCAAAATGGTTCCCATTTGCCTCTGGCAATACGATGCATGAGGGTAGAGCGGTACGGCTCGGGTAGCATCGATCACGAAGAGGTATGGGAATGACAACTGGAAGAACAGGTGGAGTAGGTGGGTCCAGCAACTGCTCCTCCTCACGGAAATTAGCAGCCATTGAACCCGGATTGCGTGCGACACGAGAGGAGGAAGGCGTCGAGAAGTCGACTACCGAAGCAGGGTTGACAACGCGCCTCGTCAAATGACCACTCTCGTCTCGTGCCCACGAAAGCATGCACAAAGGTGCACACACACAAAACAAAACCTTTTTTTAACAAAGAATGTGCGTGGAGGAGAAGACGAGGGAACACAGGAGAGAAAGAATGACTCAGGAGAGAAGGGAAGAAGTCCTTATGCTACGGCGGATGGGTACAGGTAGAAGCACACAAGCAAACAAGGCTCAAGCAATCCTAAGGTCGCTATAGGTCCTTACAGCTAGACGACGCCTAACTGCGAGGTCACACGGCCTCAACACGCCTCACCTCCCTACAACGAGGACCACAAAGCCCAGCAAGTGAGCCAAGATCCGTGGATCTCGTCTCTCCTACTATCGACAAAGTGGGCAACGCCGATCAGGTCATGACGGTCGGGACCGGATCACTCTCCTAATGCGCCCGAAATCCTTAGGGCCAATGTCTACTTGATTTTAAAAATTAGGCTCTTTATTAGTGTGGTTTTTTGGGCGAAGGAAAGGGTGATGAAATCCCCACCTTATCTTTTATGGGACAGCCCCTCCTTCGTAGCGTTTTGGAGTCCTAATCTAGCAATCAACTCTCCAAACAAAACGCTCAACTCACACTTGTTTCAATGCACTTACTACTAACTAATGCATGTTCATACGAAATGCATGAATGAGAGTAGTGTAGGATCGTGTGGGTTATGGGTTCACTAATCACTTTTAATCTAATCACCTACTTGTTTAAGCAATCGATATGCGCAGCGGAAATTTAAAACAAAACAAGCAAGTGTAGGAAATATGCAAACCACAAGAAGTCGGGTCGATTTTTATAGAGGTTCGGCACCCCACCCGGGTCCTAATCCTCTCTTGCAAGCTCCGCTCGGATCACCGAGCTCCGCCTACGACTTCACTATCCGCTCCCCGTTCCGGGCCGGGAGACAACGCCTTACAACCGTCAAACTCGCGAACAACCCTCACCGAGCTTGGAATCTTCCTCTCACAATCCGAGAGGGGCACTTCGGGCTTTCACCGAAGTCCTTGCTTCCTTTTACAACAATTGTATCCTTGAGTGGAACAACACTCTCTAAACTTTGAGCACACTTGAGTAGGATGAAGAAATGATCACTAAGTGTGGAAGGTTTGTAGCTTTGAGTGTTTGGGATTCTCTCTAAAGTTTGGGACAAGTTTGTAGTGGGAGAGTTGTGTTAAAATGTGTTTTACAACTCTATTTATAAGCATTAGAGAGAATAGATCCGTTGGGACAAGATTTGGTTGGATATTGTGCAAAGAACACAAAGCAGAAAATCGGGCTGCAAATCTGTCCAGAAACGGTCGACCGAAAAGGTGAAACGGTCGACCGAACGCTTGGGTTCGATAGGGATACGGTCGACCGAAATATGAATCGATCAACTGAACGCTTAAGTCAATTACGAAAACGGTCGACCGAACAAGATTACCGGTCGACCGAACAAGCGTTTCGGTAGAGGGAAAATTGGATCGGTCGAACGAAATCGTATCGACCGATAGCAGGGAATTCTTGACAAGGTTAAACGGTCGACCGAACTTGGCACATGGTTCGACCGTTTGGTTAAGTATATGGAGGTGTATATAGTTTTAATACGAATACGACCGTTGGGCATATACGACAAGAATAACGGTCGAACAAAATCGTATCGACCGAACAAGATTACCGGTCGACCGAACAAGCGTTTCGGTAGAGGGAAAATTGGATCGGTCGAACGAAATCGTATCGACCGATAGCAGGGAATTCTTGACAAGGTTAAACGGTCGACCGAACTTGGCAAATGGTTCGACCGTTTGGTTAAGTATATGGAGGTGTATATAGTTTTAATACGAATACGACCGTTGGGCATATACGACAAGAATAACGGTCGGAACAGTAAGTTCAAACGGTCGACCGAAAGATATGGTGCGGTCGACCGAAACTAGGCAGGAAAACACAGATTGGATTACTTGATCATCCGGTCGACCGAACGGCATGTTGCAGTCGACCGAATGTGGGCTGACAGTTAGGGTTCAGGTTTTGTGTTTTTCCGGTCTAAGTTTGGTTGATCTATTGAAGTCCAAATAATGTGAAATTTCGTGTGTGACTTCTATAGGGAACCTAGTGTGTGATTAAGTTGATTTTAGCTCAAGTATGCTCAATTACACTTAGTTCCTAAGACTCAAAAGAAATCAATATTACATGTCTTCGATATAGCTTTAATTACATGTCTTGACTTCATTTCCATCTTTCTTGAGTCTTGATCACCTGTAGAGGTTAGCACAATACAATATATATGCAATGCATAGTGTGTGCTACTCTAATTAAGATTAGGTTGATTAAATCATCAAAACATAAGATTAAGGCCAAAAAGCCAACAATCTCCCCCTTTTTGATGATGACAACCGATATCTTAATACTTGAAATTTGTATATGTAAACTATGCATATAAATGCTCCCCCTATGGATGTGCATAGTTTTTGTTCAAGTTTTATCAAGTTTTTCAAGTTACCCCCTTAATTATCTCTCCCCCTTTGACATCCATCAAAAATAATAATTATTTAAGACTTTAAGCATAGAATTTGGATGTCTTGTAATGAAGTAGCTCCCCCTAAATTTAGCACTTCATTACTCTAATAAAAGATATATCATTTAAGCTCCCCCTATCAATAAGGCTAAATGGAAACAATGAGTATGATTTAAGTTAAGTTCATTTAAGTTTCAACTTAAGCCTTATTCTAACATCCATTTAAAATTTGACATTTAAAATCAATGGATATGATATATGATTTGCAATGAATGGGGTTTATGATTTTCAATGAATTGAATTATATGATATGTCAATTAAGCATATGAAGCTAGATTAGAGCTAATTTAACATGAATTGTATAGATAGGAATTTTATACCAATGTTGAATTCGAATTTAGCTCCAATCTCTTTTGGTGATGCAACCGGATTTGAATTTGACTCTTGAGCTCACCCGGTCACCACCAATCTCCTCCTCAAGCTCCTACAAGAGTAGATTTAGGTACCCAAACAACTTTGGGTCCTTGAATGTTAGCTTTGGGAACCCAAACCATTTTGGTTTTGGGAGCCCACACACTTGAGGAACTATGGTTTACAACTAAGTGCTTTCCATTTAGAGTAGTGTGAGATACATGGTTTTTCAATTTTGCATTGTATCCTAACCCATGTTTTTGCAAAGATTGTCTTTGACTACCTAATAGCATGTTAAGCATATGAGTTCCATTAGTGAATCTTTCTAAATCTTTTCTTAATTGCAAGTTAGAAGCTTGAAGATTTAGTTGATCACAATCTATAGGTGTTGCTCTTAATTTTTCAAGATTTGATGCATTCTTTTCAAATTTAGCAATCACCTCATTCTTCTCATTTATGCATGTATCAATTTGGCTTTGGAGATCTTTGATTAACTTTCTAGCATTCTTGTTTTTATCACATATGATCTCATATTGTTTAACTAAATCATGGAATGCATTTTGATGTTCATCATAAGAATAAGTTTCTTCTTTAGAACATGAACTATCACTAGCATATGATTTAGATGAGCAAGAATGTGATCTATCACTATAATATGTCTTAGTTGAGCATGAATTACTAGAACAAGAGTTAGAATCTACCTCACTTTGATCTTCAATAGCCATGAAGCATGAGTGACTCACTTCTCTTCCACTTTGCAAGGAAGACGACGATGAAGATGGTGATGAAGAATCATCCCATGTAGCCTTGTGTGCTTCCTCCTTCCTTTCTTTTCTCTTGCTCTTCTCCTTTTCTTTTCTCCTCTCCCTTCTCTCCTTTTTATTCTCCCCTTCTCTTCTCTCATTTCCACTCTCCTCCCTCTCTTTTTCTTTTTCTCTTTTCTCACTTCTTCTACCTCTTCTTTCATTCTTTTCTTCTTTGTCCTTCTTGAGGTATTTGAAGAAGTCTTTTGCTAGGACTTCAATGTCCTCATCTTCTACATTCCTCCTTGGTTGGTCGATATTTGCATGTAATCCCAAGGTGAATTTGTTCTTGGTGGCTTCCTTCTCCTTCCGATGGTTGATTTGAAGTTCATAAGCCATCAAGTTTCCAATGAGCTCCTCCATCTTTAATTTTGAGAGATCATGCGCCTCTTCAATTGCGACGACTTTATCTTCCCAATCGATGCTAAGTGACCGGAGGAACTTCCTTGTCATCTCTCCTTCATTGATTTTTCTTCCAAGAACCAAAAGAGAGTTAGTGATATCGGTGAAGCGAGTGTTCATTTCGCTTATGTTTTCACCGATTTGCATAGATAAAATCTCATATTTATGCATGAGGAGACTAATGCGTGTTTCCTTAGTTTTACTATCCCCCTCATGGTGCATTTGTAGTCTATGCCATATCTCATGTGCACTTTCACATCCCCTAATCCTATTATATTCACCCTCATTAAGGCCACAATACAAGATGTTCATAATTTTCGAATTCATTTCGATTTTTTCATTTTCGGTCTTGTAAGTGAATCTAATTCATCTTCTTTAGGCGGTGTGTATGGATTTTGGAGAAACATCCAATACTTAAGGTCATTTGATATTAAAAAGATTTTCATCCTATTTTTCCAATAATCATAGTTTGACCCATTAAGCAATGGAGGTCTAGTGGTGCATAATCCTTCTATGTGATTAGATGATGTAGAAGCCATGCTAAATAATACGATTAAGTATGAGAATTTAGCTAACAAGGCTCTGATACCAAATGTAGGATCGTGTGGGTTATGGGTTCACTAATCACTTTTAATCTAATCACCTACTTGTTTAAGCAATCGATATGCGCAGCGGAAATTTAAAACAAAACAAGCAAGTGTAGGAAATATGCAAACCAAAAGAAGTCGGGTCGATTTTTATAGAGGTTCGGCACCCCACCCGGGTCCTAATCCTCTCTTGCAAGCTCCGCTCGGATCACCGAGCTCCGCCTACGACTTCACTATCCGCTCCCCGTTCCGGGCCGGGAGACAACGCCTTACAACCGTCAAACTCGCGAACAACCCTCGCCGAGCTTGGAATCTTCCTCTCACAATCCGAGAGGGGCACTTCGGGCTTTCACCGAAGTCCTTGCTTCCTTTTACAACAATTGTAACCTTGAGTGGAACAACACTCTCTAAACTTTGAGCACACTTGAGTAGGATGAAGAAATGATCACTAAGTGTGGAAGGTTTGTAGCTTTGAGTGTTTGGGATTCTCTCTAAAGTTTGGGACAAGTTTGTAGTGGGAGAGTTGTGTTAAAATGTGTTTTACAACTCTATTTATAAGCATTAGAGAGAATAGATCCGTTGGGACAAGATTTGGTTGGATATTGTGCAAAGAACACAAAGCAGAAAATCGGGCTGCAAATCTGTCCAGAAACGGTCGACCGAAAAGGTGAAACGGTCGACCGAACGCTTGGGTTCGATAGGGATACGGTCGACCGAAATATGAATCGATCGACTGAACGCTTAAGTCAATTACGAAAACGGTCGACCGAACAAGATTACCGGTCGACCGAACAAGCGTTTCGGTAGAGGGAAAATTGGATCGGTCGAACGAAATCGTATCGACCGATAGCAGGGAATTCTTGACAAGGTTAAACGGTCGACCGAACTTGGCACATGGTTCGACCGTTTGGTTAAGTATATGGAGGTGTATATAGTTTTAATACGAATACGACCGTTGGGCATATACGACAAGAATAACGGTCGAAACAGTAAGTTCAAACGGTCGACCGAAAGATATGGTGCGGTCGACCGAAACTAGGCAGGAAAACACATATTGGATTACTTGATCATCCGGTCGACCGAACGGCATGTTGCGGTCGACCGAATGTGGGCAGACAGTTAGGGTTCAGGTTTTGTGTTTTTCCGGTCTAAGTTTGGTTGATCTATTGAAGTCCAAATAATGTGAAATTTCGTGTGTGACTTCTATAAGGAACCTAGTGTGTGATTAAGTTGATTTTAGCTCAAGTATGTTCAATTACACTTTGTTCCTAAGACTCAAAAGAAATCAATATTACATGTCTTCGATATAGCTTTAATTACATGTCTTGACTTCATTTCCATCTTTCTTGAGTCTTGATCACCTGTAGAGGTTAGCACAATACAATATATATGCAAGGCATAGTGTGTGCTACTCTAATTAAGATTAGGTTGATTAAATCATCAAAACATAAGATTAAGGCCAAAAAGCCAACAAGTAGAAGGTGCGTACCTCACGCCAGCTCTAAGCAACAGAAAATAAAGCTAAGATAAAAGACAATCTAAATGACTAAGTCACATACATGATGCATGACCTAAACAAAAAGAATGCCTAATCTTTTGGTTTGAGTTTTAGGGTCCAAGTTGCTTAAGGGAGGTTTGATTATTGATCTGGGAACAAACTATAAGTCAAAACATGCCAAATTAAGTCCCAGACCACTATATCATATAAAGAAATACTCCAAAGAAATTTAGAGGTGACATGAAACAACCAGACCGCCAGTTGGCGGTTGTAGACCGCTGATTGGCGGTCTTCTTCTCTCAAACCGCCTCCAAACTTCACCAGATGCTTCCCCTTCTCAATGTGAGTCTCCTGAAACAAAGAAAACTACAAGAAAAAGATTAAATCCACTCGAATCGTCCAAACAAGAGTCTGGACTGACACCTCCCCGGCAACGGCGCCAAAAACTTGTTGAACGTTTTATATTTCTACCGCAAGTGCACGGCCGCGATGAAGCGGTGGCAAGTACGGGTCGTCCTCAGGGAGGTGAGCTCGCTCTTGTTTATCAGAAATCAAGTGGCACAAAAACATGGAAGAAAGTTGTTTATGCTAATCTAAACTATGCTAACACGAAGAAGCAAATGCAAAGGAAACAAAACAAACGAATACTTCAACTAAGCTAGAGAAACTTGATACTATGGAGAAATCAGTAAGAGAGAGAGACCCCTTAGGCGGTGGAGTGACTACACATACACAATAAGGAGGCAAGAATATCTTCCTATAGGCATAAGTGGAGGTAGTGTTTGCATGTATGGGAGGTGTCTACTTATCATGGCAAAACCCATCAATTAAATCACTAACCTACTTTGATTAACATTCATAAACACAAGCTGGTTATTTAAGAAACTAAACAGGCATGGGAGGTGTCTTAAAACTTGTTGCAAAACCCATCTAGTGAAGTGTTCTATTCTAACAAGCAAGCATGCATTCATATTAATCAACACGTTTCAAAATAAACATCCTTCCTTCCTTAATTGCATATATGATAATCATCTCCACCCCCCAAAAGGGGAGTGGTTTTACTCACTACACATTACACTACACATTACACTAAGATAAGAAAACATATTAACTAAGCTAAATTTAATAAAAGACAATTAAACTAAAACATGCATCAACAATAAAAGAAGCACAAAAACAAAGGAAATTTTATTGATTGAAGACTCACAATACCAGTAGCATCTCCCCCATTGAGTTTCTTGCTTCAAGGCTTTCGCTTCAATTAGGGAGAATGGCTACAAGCATGAAGTGATTACAATGGAAGGTGAAGTGTTCTATTTATAGCCATGGAAAAAGCTAATCCGGGACAATCCCCCGATGTGGGACTAAACAAATACCATAAATAGCATAAGCACGCTCTAATACACACGCCAGAAAGAGCTAAGCGGATTCGGATCCACCTGGACCGCCAATTAGCGGTTCCAGACCGCCAATTGGCGGTCTACAGGGTCCGGATTCGTCTGGGCTTTCTTGGAGGCTTTCCTGGATGATATTCTTGGTCTTTGATGCGGTTACTTGACTTGTTGGAGCTCCGACCCGAATCGAATTGGTAAAATACTCCCCATGATGGTGTGGAGTATTCTGTTTTGCTCTTAGGTCCTTCTGTCTTGCAATCAGGTCCTTCTTCCTTGCATCTTGGTCCCCAGATCTCACAATTCAGTCCTTTTTCCCAGCTTTTAGGTCCTTTTATGCTTCATCTCTTCAAACCTATTTATTCCTGAAAACTAAACATAAAACTCGTGACATAGCATTGTTTAGGTGAAAGATAATGGATATAAGATACAAATATAAGCATCAAGTGATGTCAATCAAAAATCAATCCGGACGCGCAAAGGACAGCTAAATCATACCATAAAGACACAGGAAAAATCCGGATCAAATCTGATCCAGAATTGCGGCGATTCTGCCGCACATTACATGTAAATTGCGGCGTTTACGCCGCACCCCTGTGGATCCACGGGTCGCGCTTTTGTCCAGTTGCGTGTTGACACGTGTACTTTCCTATTTTATACTTGGGTCCCTTGTATCGGCTATAAATAGCCCCGAGATTATGTTGTAAAAGAAGAACTTGTTTTATTCCATTCTTTAGGGTGGGGGTGATGGATTTAAGGTGACGAGAAGAAGAATGATGTTATTATTTTAATTTCGTGTTAGTATATTTTGATTACTTGAGTTTATGTTGAGTCATTTATCATGTAATGCTTTATAACTAATGTGATTTATTATAAGTTTCAGATTTCTCTAAACAAAACCCGATATCTAAACCCACACCCGCTGGACTCTCATCCATATTTGCTTTATTCTTAGTTTTTTTTTGTTGTTCTTGCTTTAGAAAATTAAAAATCCAAAATCTCAAACCAACCTTATTTCTCCCTCTTTCTTTCCTTAATCGAAAATCACAAAAAAATAACAATATCTCTCCCTCCTTGTGTTCGACCCGTACTTTCCACGTCTTCATTGACGCCGTGCACTTGCGGTATAAATAAAATTCTCATCAAGTTTTTGGCGCCGTTGCCGGGGAGGCGACGAAGATTTTGTTTATTTTTGGTGATTTCGATTCTATTATGTTTATCGTGTGCGTGATCTAACTATTTGGGTTTGCGTTTCAGGAGACAAATGAGTGCGCGGCGAAATCCGGGCACAATCAAAGCAAGAAGGGCGGCGAAATCGCCGCACCTAAAGAACAATCTGCGGCGGATCCGCCGCACGTCTGAAGCATCTGGGCTTCAATTTTTTCTTGGGTCGTCTCCATCTCTGGGTGGACGCGTAGAGCAACTGGAAATTTTCGAGAGCGGGCGGCGAACCCGACTGAGCGTGCGTAGGTAACGTTTGTTGCCTTTTTCCTCGTAATTTCTATTTTCAGAAAATTTCCCTTTTGTAGAACTGCACGTGTTAAGCTCAAATTCCATAATTGGCAATAATTCAACTCTGACATAAAATTGGCAAAATTAGAAAGCCTTAGTGCATGCATCATATAGTGTTTTGTTTGCATTATTCTTGCTAAATTCTTGCAAATTATTATTTTTGTTGAAGAGTGTTGGAGGCAAGGTACGTGTGTGGTTTTTATCGATTGCATTTAAGCATATAATTTAGTTTGCATACAACCTTGCAATTGTCCCCCAACTAAAGACCAATGTTTGACTATCTTTGCTAGATTTAAGTTAAACTATCTTAAGGGCAACTCCGTAGGAAAAGATACGATGGGGATTTCATCACCCTTCCGTGGCCCACAAATCACAATCTTAAAGTGTCACCCAAGCCGTAAAACTAAAATCAATTAGACATTGGCCCCTAAGGATTCAGACTCAATTAAGGAGAAGATTGGTTTGACTTGCTATGACTTGAAGCTGATCGAATTTAATTTGGTGTCTAGAAAGTGTTTTCGCGTTGACGTAAGTCTTCCAAGCGAAGCAGTTGTCTAATTGGCACCGACTCTGTCGGAAGCGCCCCCACTAGCTATACACTGCCTGGCCAATTTGGTTTGATTAGTTAGGGAGGTGAATCAAGCAAACCAATTCGACTCAACTCGTTAGGAGTTGTCTAGATTTAAGCGACATTAGGTCTAGGATTGTTTGAACCGTGCTTGTTTAGGAAACTTCTGACCAACCCTCTTATCTATCTTTTAGAGTTAAGTTTCCCTTCTCATCTGAGTCTTCTTTCTCTTCTCATCTCAATTCGCTACATTAGGATTCCTTTCTCATTTTTCCCCTTCTATTGTTTGTTTCCATTTTTGAAAAAAAATATATAAAAAAAGAAAAAGTAATTGATTCTTGAAATTGAATTTGGAATTTAAATTTCAAATTTGAATTCAAAAATTGATTCAAACCGGTGCACTCAGATTTGGGTTCGGGACTTGAGCAATCGACTCTCACAAGTTCATCTAGATTCCAGTCTAGAGCTTAGCCCCAATCCACCTGTTGCACCACCTCACCCGGATCCAATGGGTGAGAATGTAGTGGACCCGCCTAGGACTCTGAGGGATCGATGCTACCCAACGATGGCTGCTCAGCCATCGTGCATCGTTATGCCCATCATATCGGGTCGCGACTTCGAACTAAAGGCACAATACATGAGTATGTTGCCCAAGTTCACCTCTAAGGAAGACCCATATCTCTTCCTTAGAGAATTTGAGAAAATCTGCTACCTTATGCAATACCAGCATATCTCTGAGGAGGCAGTGCGTCTTAAATTCGCACCTCTAGCACTGAAGGACGACGCTAAGAAATGGCTATATAGTCTAGCCGAAAGATCTATTAGGAGTTGGGCCGAGTTTGTTCAAGTGTTCTTAAAGAAATATTTCCCCAACCATAAGACTATTAGGATTAGGAATGAAATTGTCGCATTCGTTCAGACTGAGAGCGAGCCGTTCTATTCCTATTTGGAAAGATTTAAGAACTTGTTGACCCAATGCCCTAATCATGGAATTCCAAGATGGCAATTGTGCCAAATTATTTATGAGGGATTGACACCTACATCTAGGGTTATGTTAGAATCTGTAAGCCAAGGAAACTTTATGTCCAAAAATGAGAATGATGCTTGGACTTTTCTTGAGGATTTAGCCGAAAATTGTATGCAATGGGACAATGCTAGAGCACCGAATAACCCGAGTATTGGATCTAGAATAGCAAGTCAACCCAAACCAGGTGTCTTAGCTGTAGATGCTACTGTAGCTGCTGAAGCAAAACTAACTACCCTTATGCGTAGAATGGAAAGTCTAGAGCTAAAAACCCGACCCCTAGTGAATCAAGCCTCTTCTATCCCTTGCTCTAGATGTGGTCGAACTGGTCATATAATGGAGGATTGTGCGGACTTGGACCAAGTTAATGCCGCATTTAACCATTCTAGAAATGACCCATACGCATCAAACTATAACCCGGGTTGGCGTAATCATCCTAATTTTTCATGGAGCCAACAAGGTCAACCTCCTAGACAACAACCAAGCCCGTATAACCAAAATAATACATCATCTGGGTTTAGTAACAATGGAGATTATGATGTTAGGTTGACAAGCTTGGAAAATTTGGTTAAGACTTTTATGCAAACAACCACCCAATCCTTCCAAAGGCTAGAAACACAAGTCAGCCAACTAGCACAAATAGTAGGTGAAAGAGAAAAGTGTCAATTTCAAAGTCAACCTGAGGTGAATCCAAGACCTAATAATCAATATCATCCCTATCAACCACCTCTAGGAAGTAACAACCCTAGATCGGTTGAAATGGTTCATGAGGAGGGACTGTTCCAACAAATAAATGCAGTTGTATCATTACGGTCCGGAAAACAAGTTGATAACAATGTGGTAAATCCTAGGGCTCCTAATCAATCTAGCCGTCAAGCACCCACATGTGACCTAACCATTGAACCTGAAGTCCAATTTGAAAAGCCCAACTCACCTAGTCAACCTGACCCTATAACTCAACTTGAGCAAGTCTATGTTCCTAAAGCCCCATTCCCCAATAGACTCAAGAAGAGCTCAAGTGCACAAATGGAGAAAATCTTGGAAGTATTTAAGCAAGTTAAGGTGAATATTTCACTCCTAGATATGATTCAACAAATACCAGCTTATGCTAAATTCTTAAAGGATCTGTGCACTAAGAAGAGAAAAACGAACGTACAAAAGAAGGCATTCTTAACTGCAAACATAAGCTCTATTTTGTCCAACTCGTCTCCTATAAAGTATAAGGACTCTGGGTGTCCCACAATTTCATGTGCGATAGGAGATACTTTTATCAACAAAGCCCTTCTAGACCTTGGTGCTAGTGTTAACCTACTCCCGTTCTCTGTCATGAGCAGCTAAACCTTGGTCCACTAAAACCATCTAAGACAACCCTTCAATTTGCTGATTGCTCTGTTAAGAAACCAAGAGGTATAGTAGAGGATGTTTTGATTAAGGTTGGTCATTTCATTTACCCAGTGGATTTTGTCGTTCTAGACACTGAACCTGTTGTCAATCCTAAGAGACAAATCCCTGTAATACTAGGCAGACCCTTTTTAGCCACTTCTAAAGCTTTGATAAATTGTCAAAATGGGCTCATGCAACTATCTTTTGGAAACTTAAAAGCTGAATTTAATATCTTTCATGTTGATAGTGAACCATAAATAGTATGTAATCAAAGTGATGTTATGATGAGATCGCATATCTATAAGATTTCTGAATCAAATAAATCATTACAAAATCAAAAAGAAAGTGAGAAAAATGGGAGTAATTCATCTACCCAACCACCATCACTCGAGCAAATAAGAGAACCAACATATGTGAGGGGTGTGGAATCTTTACCTCAGAACTCTCAGGGCAACATGGGGAACAATTCAACTGGATACATGCACCAACATGATGACATTCAATCCAGTTCTGACTATGGTTGACTCTGAGCAAATTCAATCCCTCTACCGCAAGTTGATTCAGGTAATAAGTGCATTTATTTTATCTTTGCATACATTGAGGACAATGCATGATTTAGGTGTGGGGGGTGTTTATCTATCTATATATATATTCTTAAAAAAAATAAAAAAAATAAAAATAAAAATCAATGCTCCATGACATAACTTAAGATTGAACTGCCAAAACCCGTGTACAAATTGCATTGAGTTTTTGTTCCTTATTATATAGTTCTGTTTGTAGAAACTATGACATAAATCTAAGTTCCAAAGAAATAACTCATTACCCTTTAAGACATGTATGCACTTAAATTAGATGAATCAAATCTTTGAAGTGGTTGATAAAAAGCAGAGGTTGAGGAAAATATACCGGGAAGTGTGGACTTCTAATAGCAATTAAGCCTTGAGTATAAAAAAAAAGTGAGGAAAGCACATTTTGCAAAATGATTACAAAAACCCAAGCCTTCGAGTCACTGGTCCGTAGGGGTATCTTAAAACCCGGTAACTTGAGTCTGCCAGCTCGGGATTATCGACCAAACTCGCTACACGAATGCAAAAAGGGTAAAAGTGTCAAAAAAAGCAAATGTGTTGAATCACTTTAAGATACTCAAGGCCCAAAGTTAAAAGAATGATACATGTCATGGTTGATCCGAATGATACTTCACCACCAGAGGAGGCGTGCAAAAATAATTTAAGTGATAACATGTGTAGAAGGGTTAGTGGTGTGAATATTGGAGGAATGAAGACCAAGTCAGATTTTTTATGAGTTAGATTTATATAATGAGCATGCAAGAATTCTAAGTGAGATCTATAAGGTTGAGGTGGAGATATTGAGAGTTATTAATTAAATGTTGAATTAAGACTTTGTGGGTGTGTCAACTGAAAACCCTCACGAGACAAAACTCGTCCTCTAAGGAAACTTAGGGGTTTAAAGGCTTGTTGCACATGCTAATTGCAACCGTGATTCCTATGAAAGTGAGTTAGGATTTCCCTGTTTTCATTCTTTCTTATATTTTGTTTCGCTAGGGACTAGCAAAATCTAGGTGTGGGGGTATTTGATGCATTGCATACATTGCATCATATGTCGTTCATTTAGATTAACTTTATATCAATAAATGCTACTAAGGTATGTGTTTAGTCTTATTTACAGAATACATGGACCTGAATGCAAATTACCCATATCCCGAGCATAAACGCATGCAAAAGACTCATTTCTGTCATAAAGACCAAGTTCCAGATTATCGGGTTCAAATTGAAGTCCATCCAAGCGTAAAAGCATTCAACGACCTAATTACAAAAAGGCCAAGGACTTAAGCACAAAACGACCAGGGACTTAATTGCAAAAAACCGAAGACCCGACTGCAAATTACGAGTACCAAAATATTATTTTGGAGAAAAATCAATCCGGACGCGCAAAGGACAGTTAAATCATACCATAAACACACAGGAAAAATCCGGATCAAATCTGATCCAGAATTGCGGCGATTCTGCGGCACATTATATGTAAATTGCGGCTTTTCCGCCGCACCCCTGTGGATCCGCGGGTCGCGCTTTTGTCCAGTTGCGTGTTGACGCGTGTACTTTCCTATTTTATACTTGGGTCCCTTGTATCGGCTATAAATAGCCCCGAGATTATGTTGTAAAAGAAAAACTTGTTTTATTCCATTCTTTAACAATAAAATTCTGTTGGTTTATTTCGTGTTTTTAGTTTTCTTTCGTAGTTTCTCTAGGACCCCTTCTCCTTCCCTCCATCCTTGACTTTCTAACTCTCTCCAAAGGGTGGGGGTGACGGATTTAGGGTGACGAGAAGAAGAATGATGTTATTATTTTAATTTCGTGCTAGTATATTTTGATTACTTGAGTTTATGTTGAGTCATTTATCATGTAATGCTTTATAACTAATGTGATTTATTATAAGTTTCAGATTTCTCTAAACAAAACCCGATATCTAAACCCCCACCCGCTGGACTCTCATCCATATTTGTTTTATTCTTAGTTTGTTTTTGTTGTTCTTGTTTTAGAAAATTAAAAATCCAAAATCTAAAACGAACCTTATTTCTCCCTCTTTCTTTCCTTAATCAAAAATCACAAAAAAATAACAATATCTCTCCCTCCTTGTGTTCGACCCGTACTTGCCACGTCTTCATTGACGTCGTGCACTTGCGGTATAAATAAAATTCTCATCAAATGTGTCTAGGTGCATAAACTAGACGATTACGCTATGTGACTCTTGTAGCATTCGAATCATGATCTCTAAAGATTATTGTGCATATTCCTCCATGCTTAACGCCATGTACCTTACTGGTCTGAGTATCCTTGTGTGAATGTGCGTTGCCACTTAGAAATTTAACTCCATAACTTCTATTCATGACCCGTAGATGACTAAGTTTTGTCATGTGCATTTAATCACATATTGTTATGGTTGTTTGCTGTTATTAACATCTTTTGGTTGTGGATTTGAGTATATTGTTCCTGATTGGTTTGGAGTTGTGAGGAGAGTATTTGCATACTCATCATGTCGGGCTCATTCTGATTATTGTAGCTATATAGATAAGTAAAGCTATATATAGCTTGCATTGCATTTAATAATAAATGAACTTTGGGCATGTTTGATTCTGGGCCGACAGGCCACGAGTAGGACCTCTATGTAGAGAGGCCTATTGGCAAAGACCTCTATGTAGAGAGGCCAAACATAAGATAAGACTTGGGCAGGCACACTGCCATTTTGCTACAGGACGGGCATACCCAACGTCGCGATGGCAACATGTAGGGCACTTGCCGCGAGTTGGGATGTCAATCTAGAACACCGCTTTGTGACAAGCGGTGGGTCACTGGCAAGTGACCTGCTTGTGAATTACACCAGTATGGCTGGTGGTTCGATTCCTATGTAGAGGGATCACTTTGGGTGAAGCCCGAGTTGCGCAACGATGTAGAGTTGGCGCCTGACGCAGCTATGTAGAGTTGTTGCCTTCTTGTTGCATGTGTGTTGGTTAGGACTAATGCATAGCTTCTCATCTCGTTTTTGGATCTGGGGCATACTGGGTTTTCTTATTGAAAACTCACGCATTTGTTAATGCGGTGCTTGTAGGTACTTAGGTTCCACAGGGCAGACTGGACGCGTATCGAAGATTCTGTACACGAGAGACACGTCGACCAGAGTCTTCAGCTATCCTTTATTTCTGCTTTCATTATTGTATTTCCCTTTTGAAACTCGATTGATGTAATGACTCTTTTATACACGGATGTTTAGCTACTTTTACTTATATTTTATTCATCAGTATCCATGTATGTCTTTTGTGTTTGTTGAGTTAGTTTTCTGTTCATCTGTTATTATAACTCATTCGGTCGTCGCGGAGGACTACGACCGTGATACTAGTGTTTCTTCCCGGTGTGTGTACTGGCGAGATTGGGGGCATTACAAAACAACTCCTCGAAAAATGATTCAGAGTCTGGCCAAGACATCCAAATCATGGCTACATGTGGATACCAAAGCACCCAACAATACCACGTGAAGGACGACCCAAATTCATTCACATCCTGGGCCCAGATGACCCTCCCTGCCCAGTATATAGGACACTACCAAGTCGTGTCTGGAGAATATCATGACCGACCATTTATTCTGAATACACTACTTCGAATTGGAAGCTTGTCCACTACTCTAGCCTCACCATATCCACTACTTTGGATAGGTGCTATACCACATTCACTTCTTTGGATGAGTCTTAGGTGTCTCGAAAATCTCATGTACAATAGTAACTCTTGAAATTTGATTGATTTTGTTTTCTCATCTAAACCACAACCACCATCACATCACAGTTAGAAATATAAATTATTCTCAATCACCTTAAGTGTCGACGATAATTCATCACGAAACCCAAAATAAACACAATCTAATATAAAAGTCAAATGAACACTCTTCAACCTGTATATTTCATTCATAAACCCCAACCCGTCGTCATATTACGGTTCTCATCTGAAAATCATAATTTATTTTGGAATCACTGACAATCCCAATACTATCTCTTCTCAACCTTAAAATCACAATAAAACTATAGATTATCATGTGTCTATAGAATAGTTTGTCGTTGAAAATTATGTTTCCCACATTAAAACTCCAAAAATGGTTTTAGGAAAAGATAGAACGTACATGTTAAATTGTCAATACAGTTTCCAAATCTAATAGCATGGAGGAAACCAAGTAGGTTTAAAGTCAGAAATATTCCACAATCAGTAAGAAAGAACTTAGGTTTGTTATGGAAAACCACTTCCCATGGCTAATCTACCTAGTTGAACCCACAAATATGTCCCACTCACCTTGACTATGGGAAGACAACCATCACAGATTCCCAAAGGTTTACATCCGTCTCCTTAAGATCACACTACACTTCATCATTAAACTAGATCTTTAAACTAACGACACGAACTCCTAAATTCCCTCTTTCTGTTTGGTTTGTTTGTCCAACTCTTTAACACCATTTACAAGATTATCAAGAAATTCTCAAATCAAAATGAGTAAAACCCACACTTGTTTGTTTCAAAAGGGAAGAATCAAACTTGAAATCAGTTTCACATGCCTATTTCCCCAAATCGAAACCCGAATTCTTTTCTTCTCCAAAGCTGATTTCTACAGCTCACCAGGGCCACTTCTTCCTCTCCCTTTGTTTCCCTCTCTTCTTCCTTTTCCTCCTCCCACGAATCCGCTCCCTCTTGGTTTTTTAAAAGAGATGAGGATGGAAACCTCCTCTCCACAAAACATGCCACAACATCAAGTAGACCTAGGTGTCAAGCTGTCCCGCCCCGCCTCAGCCTCGACAGGCCGGCTGGTTCTGTCCACTTGGCACCCTTGTCATGCCATGCCAGGTCCCAACGGCTATATAGCCGTTGCCTTTTTTATTTTTAAAAAAATTACCAAAATACCAATACAAAAAATCTATATAAACTCATTCTATTCATTTTTTTCACACCCAAATCTTCTCCACCTCTTCTAATCTTCTTTCTTAAGCTCTTCAATCTTTCCTTGAGGCTCTCTAATTGTGTTCGACATTGGTCGATCGGTCGAGTTGAATAAGAGCCTAAAGCTAGAGGTAGATTGCTCGATTCGTTTGATTTCAGAACACACCACTGACACCTCTTTTCATTTGCACTTCTTTACTCATTTTGTTTATTTATTAGAATTAGTTTATTTTATTTAATTATCATGACTTTCTCGTTGTTTAAAAAAATTAGATTTTTGTTTGCATATTTTTTAATTTCAATGACATCTAAACCCTCGATTAATTCATCACTTGAGGGGGATCTTAATCCCAATGTTAGTGCATTAATTAGAAAATCCAAAGGCAAAACTACTAGAAAAAGAATTAGCCTCATTTCGAAAGATTTTGACCTAGGCCAAGACAAAAATGGTAGAGCTATCGCCATATGTAAAATATGTGTTGCACAACTTACTGCACCTAATAGCAATGGAACTGGTCATCTAACAAGGCATGCCAAAAATGTAAACGTAGGAATGTTGGATTATCTAGTCCACAACAAACGCTAGTGCAGAATAGTGAATAGTCATTGCCAAATACACGTCGTCGCCCGTATATACGACGTCTATAGGTATAGACGTCGGCTATTAATAAAGCCGACATCTATAGGGTCCTCTAGACGTCGGTTGTTTGAATAAACTTTTACCTGATGTCTATTAGGCAACCTTTATCAAAGTATAGATGTCGGTCATAACTTACAACCGACATCTATACTCCATGCATATAAATGTCGGGGTATAGATGTCGGTAGTAAACTATGACCCACGTCTATGGGGCTTATATGAAAGAGCAATTGTTTCATTTTATCTTTAATTTGACAAAATCTCCACCCCAACAAAACCCTAGCCCCTTCGACCAATCTCTGATCAAACTGCAGCGAACTCCTCTGCCACAACAATCGCGCCCTAGAGAGCCATGACCTCCGCCACCACAGTCGTGTCCTCGATAGCCATGACCTCTGCAGCGTCAACAACCGCGACCTCCTATGCCACTACAGCTACCTCTATGACCTCCTCCACCACCCAACTACGTCAGGGTACATTTCAATTCACATTTCCATTTCAGTACACTTTTTGTTTCGATTTAATTCAAAAATTTTGTTTTTCAATACACATTTTGTTTTTAGGTTTGTACCCAACATCATTTGTACTAATAATGGATTTTTTTGTTGTTATGAAAAAATAATGAATTATTTTAGGTTTTGAAACATGTGTGCTGACCCAAGCTTTAAACTGCCCCCTCCTAGGTACAACCATGGAATTCGCATTGACTTTTCGTTTCAATTTTTCAAGAAAAAAACATCCGAAGATGTCATTTACAAATGACACATTTACAAATGACACATTTACAAAATTCTAAGTAGAATTTTAGTTGGATTTTCTAGGTTTTAGTTGAATTTTACAAATGACACAATTTTTTGTTGAACTTCAGTAGATATTAAATTGCTAGAATTTTAGTTGGATTGATATCAATTTAATTGTTTTGGTTTAGTAAGTGTGCGCAAGCTGAGAAGTTTGTATCGTCGAGAAAATTCAGACTCAACATAGCAATGTAGGTTGTAATTAGGAGTTATAAATGATTTTGGGATTGAATTGAAGTTGTATTTTTTTATTTGTAATGTCTATGAGATATAGTGGAAATAAGTACACATGATATGAATGTTTGATGTTTGTAATGTGAATGTGATGTAGTGGAGAATATTATACATTTTTCTTGTCAAACCCAGGATTGAAGAGTTTTACATAGCAAATTTTCAGGGGAAGTTCTGCCAAAATTTCAATAAAATTATAATCCCAATTGTCATTAATAACATGATATTTTATGTTTAACATGTTTTTTCGTCTTAAAATTATAATCCAAGTAATTGTTTTTAATACTTGCTTTTACTATTTTAAATGTTTATTCCCTTGCTTCTTGTCTCTGAGTTTTCAATATCATTTACATATTGTCTTAAATATGCTGGTAGTATGATAATAACTTATCGACCCCCTTAAGCAACTTGACTTTTAATAACCTATAACAAAAGATTAGACAATAGTTGCTATGTCATTCATCATATAGGACTTTCCATTCGTCGTATTTATTTTTTATTTTACGATTTCAGTCGTAGATTGCTGGCATAAGGTACGTAATCTCTTTTACTCATCATTCATTAGAAAACATGCATTATTTAGTAGGATTGCATTGAAACAAGAGAGTGAGTGATTATTTGGTGTGTTGGTTGTTAGATTAAGGTATGAAAAATACCTAGGGGATAGTCACCTATAGGAGATGAGGTGGGGGATTTTCATCACCCTTTCCTTGGCCCAAAAACCACATAATAAAAGAGCATTAATAAAATCAATTTAGACGTTGGCCACTAGGATTTTTGGACGCATTAAGGAGAGGAAACTATTTAAGACCGTTATGGCTTGAACGTCGTTCCTCATATAGTCGCCCTGACATTTTAGGAACCTTCAGGTTCTTGATTTTCGAAAGACTAGTGGTCCTCGCCATTTAAGACTATTATTGCCTGAACGTCGTTACCCATCAAATCTCGTAGAGATTTAGGAATCTTCGGGTTCTTGATTTTCTATAGACTAGTGGTCTTCGTGGGACCTTGAAGTTAGGCGTCGTCTAGTGCTAAGGACCTATAATGGACTTTAGGCTTGCTTTTGCCTTGATTGCTTAGTTAGGTTTCTTACCTTCCTTATTTCCATGCTAGATTAAGGACTTCATCTCATCTCTCCTGGGTCATTCTTTTCTCATCTTCATGTCTCCGGATCTTCTCATCTACGAACACCTTCTTTTAAATTAAAATTTTATTTCTTGACTTCAATAATAACTATCATTTTTCTTAATATTTAGATTGAAAAATGGATCGAGATTAGATTGTTTCAAACTGATTGAGTGATGAGTTTGAGAACGGAGTGAATATGTTGTTAGAGGTTGCCAAAAATCATTCAAAGAATAGGAATGACATAGACATGACGTATTGCCCATGCAGTAAGTGTCATAATATGTCAATGCTGACACAAGTTACAGACGGTGGATATGACACGGCAAAAATGAATCATTTAGTAGTTCCAAGAATGACGGGGACAATGTAAGTGTGGGAGATCAGTTAGAGGACATGGTTCAGGATATAGCTGAATTTTTTTCGTTCAACCTCGATTTACTTGGTAGTTTATTGAGTGACAATGAGAAGCCATTGTATAAGGGTTGCACCAAATTTACTAGATTGTTAGCGGTCTTCAAATTGTACAATTTAAAAGCAGACATTCCTTTAAGAAATTTGTAAATCTGTCAGTTCATTTTAATCATCATATTTGTAATTCGAGTATTTTTATTAGTATTATCGAATTAATGTTGAATAACTCGTGATACTCAGGACAATTTAAGGTTTATAAAATGGTTGGTGGAAAAAGAACTACAAAAAATACGGGCATAACTTGGCATGCAATGGGAGTAAGTTTCTCCCATTTTTTAAAATTTTTAAGTACTTGAACGTAGTACTGCAAGCAGACTGGAAATACCAAATTTAGGTATTACATTATGAGATACATGCAGGAAATCATCAAAATTGCACCTGAAAATGTTGCCCTATTTGAGGTTTATAGATCATTTTCAGTTGTATAATTATAATTTTATTATTTACACATTAAAATTGTGTACTTGTATTTTCATATAGGTCTTCACAAAGAATAACGACCCCTACTCGCAACTGGAGCTCGATGATACTCGTGATCGATGAGCATGCTATTTTGTTACCAACATGTTAATGAACTAAACATGTTCTTATATTATGAACCACATTCTTTGTAATTAAACATGTAATTTTATTCAACCTGTTTCTTTGTATTAATAACATGTTATTGGATACATTTTTATTTTAATATGATCCAACTTCTTTGTGAATGAATGATTGTGTTTGTGTGTGATTGTGGATGAATGCGTTGTGCAGGATGAATGTGTTTGTTATCCAGGATTGTATGATTGTTTCATTTAGTTTTTTTTTAATTTGTTAAGGGTATAGACGTCAGTTATTAGGTTAATGTGATGTGTATTCCTTAATTCGAAGGATATAGACATCGGTTGTGAGTGACAACCGACACTTATTCTTTAGGAATAGACATCGGTTGTGCATGACAGTCGATGCTTATTCTTTAGGAATAAATGTCATCTGTGTAGGTGACCGACGTCTAGGTATAGACGACACATAGATAGACATTGGATATTGGTAACCGTATATCCGACGTATATTCCCTTTTCTGTACTAGCGAAACAATTTTAGATTCTAGTAGTGGATATTTAAAAACTAGGAAATACGATCCAATTAAAAGTAGAGATGCAATTGTTGAATATGATGAATTACCATTTAGCCAATGTGAATTTTCAAATATTAGCAAGACATTTACTTACCCTAACCCACAATTTCAATCATTTTCCTGACACATTTAATAATGTTTCAAATAAAAAAATTAATATTGGAAAAATGGACTTAATTATCAATGACTTTTAAGAGAGCGTTAACTAGAAATGTTTGGACCAGTTGTAATCAATTACCATATTGTTGTATAACTCCTCCTTGTTTAGATAATTGGGTTTTATATTAAAAATATATTTCTTTTTCACCCACGTACTACTATAATTGTATATAACCAGATAAGAGATGTATTGCAAGCTTATTTAATAGAAAATAAAATTGTGCAACCTTTTTTGATATTGCTACTGATAACTCTGTAGCAATCACTTAAAAATTTATGTAATCCACCCTTAGATGGTATTATTTTTTATATTAGATGTGTTTGTTATGTTTTAAACATATTCGTACAAGATGGATATCAAGATGGTAATTAAAGCTTATTTACAAAATGTTAGAGATGTTATTGCCTTCATAGGTAATATAGTACATAAAGAAATCAAGAATTTAGGGAATTGTGCTCTAGTAGTGATGTTAAACCCAGAAAATTTAAATTAGATGTCCCACATAGATGAAACTCTACTTATGAAATGTTCTTATCGTTATAGTCCTTTAATTTCAGCTTTTTATATTAAAAAACAAAATAAACTTTATTTAAGTAATCTTGATTGGGAAAATTGTAGAATTATGTTAGATTTTTTGAATTTTTTTCAACTTCACTATGGTATTACGTGGAACCTATTACGTAACTGCTAACATATTTATATCTGAATTACTTCCAACTACTAAAGTATTTATGATATATAGAAGTAATGCTAGTTTTGTTGAAATTATAAATGTAATGGAGCCTAAATTTAATAAATATTGGAAACCTCAACCATTAAACATTTGTTGTGGATCCTACATTTAAAATGACTGGTTTACAAATATACTTAGAAACTATTATTGAAAACATTAATTATGAAGGTTTTGAAGATTACTTTTAAGAAATTAAGTACACCTTCATAGATATTTTATTATATATGAAGGATTACCAAATATTAATCAAATAGGTTCAAACATTGCTAGTTTATCATCATCCCAACAACACCTTTTTGTGGATCAAGATGAAAGTGATGAGAGCTCTCAATGGAATTGCTTAAATAAGAAAAAAAGTGAAATTAAAACAAAATGAAACCCATAACAAATTAATTGGATATTTAAATAGTGAAATGTATGTAATTCCTGAATAAGCAAATTCTTTCGATGTTGTAAACTAGTGGAAATCTAACTCTACTAGATTTCCAAAAGTTTTTTTATTAGCACGTGATTTACTAAGTCCCCCGATGTTAACTTTGATGTCTGAGTCTGCATTTAAAGCAACTAAAAGGGTCTTGATCGACATGAGGCATAACACGTCTGATAGATCACTTGAGACAAACATTTGTGTGAATGAGAACATGCAAATCAATGAGAACATTCAAACTAACGCCAAATCCACTGGAAGTGAGTGCTCCAATGATATGTCGCCTGCAAGCGCACCATATAATACGGTCGAGCTCCATAGTTTTGACCAAACTATTCCAGCAAACCAATCTAATTAACGCAGATTGGCAAAAATGTTTTGTAGCAACCCAATCTAATGTCAAAAGGATTTTCTAGAAAACCAAACTAACACCAAATCCATTGGAAGTGAGTACTCCAATGATATTTCACGTGCAACCACACCAGATAATATGGTTAAGCTCCATAGTCTGTCGGTTTCTCACCAGCGTCAAGTGGATTATGTCTACCCAGGGTCCGATTATATAATCCTCATCATCGCTGGAGTAGTGATCATTGTAGTGTTGGAAGGCCATTTGTTCGTCATGGAAATGAACTGAAATGGTACTGGATGTGGGAATAAGTTGGCCAGCGAACACCGAAATATGACCAGCGATGGGAGGAATTTATAGACCCGATAAGCCTGTATTGAAAGGTCATGTCAATCACATTAAGATGTCCTTAAGTGATATACCAGTTTTATTTGTATTTTGTGTGACTTTCTATTAATTTGATTTTTGTGATGTTTTGTTTCATAGGATTTAAAGCACGAATATGTCCTTTAAACTGATGTCTATCCATTAAATTTAAAGGGTGGGCAAGTCCTTTAAATGACCGATGGGTCCTTTAAAGAACGAGTCTATCCTTGAAACTTGAAAGGGTCCTTAAATGACAACCTACCCTCAAACGGACAATTGTGTCCTTCAAAACATGATGCCAAACTTTAAACTTAATTTTTCCCTTTAAAGAACGAGTATGTCACTTGATTGACATCATTTCATGCTCATATTTGTATCTTATATCCATTATCTTTCACCTAAACAATGCTATGTCACGAGTTTTATGTTTAGTTTTCAGGAATAAATAGGTTTGAAGAGATGAAGCATAAAAGGACCCAAAAGCTGGGAAAAAGGACTGAATTGTGAGATCTAGGGACCAAGATGCAAGGGAGAAGGACCTGATTGCAAGACAGAGGGACCTAAGAGTAAAACAGAATACTTCACACCATTATGGGGAGTATTTTAGCAATTGGATTCGGGTCGGAGCTCCAACAAACGAAGTAGATGCATCAAAAACCACCAAAAGCACACAGAAAAGCCCAGAATAAAACTCAACTGGATCCGGACATTTTGGACCGCCAATTGGCGGTCTGGAACCGCCAATTGGCGGTCTGGATTAGTCCAGATCCGCCAAGATTTCTCTTGGACTTGTATTAATGTTCGTTTAGGCTATTTTTGGTGTTTGTTTAGTCCCACATCGGGGGATTGTCCCGGATTAGCTTTTTCCATGCCTATAAATAGAACTCTTCACCTCCTATTGTAATCACTCCATATTTTAAGTGGCTATTCTTCCTACTAGAAGTGAGGCCTTGAAGCACACACTAAAGTAGGAGGATGCTACTTTTAATGTGAGTCATTTTAATACAAGTTTTCTTTATTATGTTGTTTGTTTTATGTTTCTTGTTTTGCTTTGCTTAATCTCATTTCATTAAGTTTTATTAGCTTAGTTAATATGCTTTCTTTGTTTAGTTTAATAATTAGTGTAATGTTTAGTGAGTAGTTCCATCCCCTTTGGGGGTGGAGTAGATATACATACATGCAAATGAGAATGGATTGAATGCTTTATTTTCAATGTGTTGATAAAACATGAATGTATGCTTGCTTGTTTAGGATAGAATTTATAACTTGATGAGTTTTGGCAAAATGATTAGACACCTCTCATGCTTGTTTAGGTTCTGAAATAAACAACTTGCATATGTAAATGTTAATCAACTAAGTTGGTGAATAGATTGATAGGTTTTGCCATAACATTTAGACACTTCCTATGCTTGATAAACACCACCTTCATGTGCTTAAAGAATGTATTCTACACCCA
Organism: Triglochin maritima; assembly: GCA_963682175.1. NCBI lineage: Eukaryota > Viridiplantae > Streptophyta > Magnoliopsida > Alismatales > Juncaginaceae > Triglochin > Triglochin maritima. Next base: position 12,957,383 of record OY821785.1, read on the forward strand.
CCTCTTTGCATGTGTGCACTCACTCCACCCCTTAGGGGTTTTCCCATTTCTGTATTTTAGCATTCTTCTTTTGTTCTTAGCTTAGTTGTCATTTCATTGTTTGTTTCTTTCGTTCGCATTTCATACTTCTTAGCGTAGTTTAGTGTAGAGTAGCATAATCAATCTTTCTCCCCCAATTTTTGCCACTCGATTTCTGATAAACAAGAGGCTGCTCACCTCCCTGAGGACGACCCGTACTTGCCACCGCTTCATCGCGGCCGTGCACTTGCGGTTTTAAATAAAACGTTCAACATCACTTAATGAGGGATTTCGGTGGCAGAGATGTGTCTGATGGTCCGTGTAGCATGTTTCGATGAACCGAAATGGGTTTGATCGACCGCTTACCTATAAGGTTTAAATTGTGCATGGATTCCCATTTCCAAATTTCCAAGGAGTACATTGAAATACAGTTCTTTTGAAGGATAGCTATATCCTTTATAGGACACTAAGGTCCTTTCTCAAGGAAAAATGGATATGGATTCTCACTTATATCATCGACGTAAGATGTCCTTTCTAGGGTGAGATCTATTATATGCAACAAAAAGTTAACGAATAATATTGATTTTTATGGAAGGAAGAAATTTAGGAATAAGGATTGCAAAAATTCTTCACGATTAAGCTTTTAGAGTAAGGTTGTAACATAATTGATAAATGGATGTTTGATATATATTTAATGAACAAACATGATTAGCACTATAATAATACAATAGAATATGAGTATTAATGCACTATTGCTACATGTAATTCACACAAGTAAACATTAAGTAAGTAGTTTTTTTAGGGAGGCTATATTGACTTTTAGATTCGATTTGACTCTATGGATGAGGGTTATTTGCGCACTCTTGGGAATTTGATACGACTCCGATGAGGAATCTAATCGATTTCGTAAAATACACCGCTGATAGTGGTGGATTTGGATCAAGTCAACTGCTTGACCACTTGATAGGGAAAATAGTGGATTCAAGATCCATAATGCTTCAATGGAAGGATTCGAGCCCTCCACCTCCAATTGGCACTAGATTTTGGGGCAAAATAATGGGCACCCTTATCCTCTTTTTATTTTTTATTTATACAAGGGGAAGAAACCTTTACAACGAGGAGAGGATGAAAAAACTCCATCATTATCTAATTACACTTAATTCCGAGCTAATGATGCTAACAATTCTGAAAATATATTAAAAGGAAACTGACTCAGGGTCTATTTATTCAAGGGTCCTTGACTTTTAATGGTCTTAAAAAAACTAAATGTCACATTTGCCCAATAGCCCTAATCCCAAAATATTTCCCCCCTAAATCATAGAACCTCACTCCAACCATCCTACCAAATATACACCATAGTATTAAGATTGATTTCCATCGTGTAAGCTTTATTTTGGTCTCTTTTTTTGCTTTTATCTCTTGAGTTTTGGACCATTTCGTGATTTATTTTCAGTTATCTTCTATTGGGTTTGGATCATCACTGATTTGGTCCAAATGAGCTTGCTCGTTGCCACAAACGAGCCGACTTATTACAGATGCTGATGTACATCTACTTTGTGTATTACTCTCAAGTCTTGGTTTGTCTCGCGTTATGATTGAAGTGGTTGTGCCCATCAATGTTGAGTTTCCTGACATGGAGGTACACAGCCACCAATGTACCAATTGTGGAGGTGTTTCCAAAAAAAGAGCATGTTCGTAAAGTCACTTTGTTGTTTGAAACACCTGTACACTATATTGTTAAATTGAGTTGAATGAGCACACCAAAGGCAAAGAATCCCTATAAGACTCCTAGTGGATTAAAGACAATGAAATCGTCACAGTTTTCTACAAATGTAGAAGACAATTCGTAGTTCTATATCATTGAAGATTGGATCAAGCAATCTGGTAGTGGTACAAGTACTCCGAATAGATTGATCGATAGTTGGGAAATGGAGATTGATAGTGTTGGTCAAAAATTTGTAAATACTATAACATTTTGAAAATGTCTCACAAAGTATGCAATGTCTTGTGGTTTCAACTACACGTTTTTTGAGAAATTGTCCTTCCAGAGTTACCACACGTTGTGAGAAGGATAAATTGTTCATGGTGCATGCATGCAATCAAATCCTCTCATTCTGGTCATTTTTTCATAAAAGAACTTGTGAAAGAACATACCTATGGTGGCAGTGGGATTGGAACAACATGTCATTCCAGAACATCAAAGAGTTTGTTGCTGACATCGTTGCACCTATGTTGAAACAACAAGCAATGTATCGACCATGTAAATTGCGAACATATATATCTCGTGAACATGGGGTGCGAATACTGTACATTCGAGCTTTGCAAGGTAAAGAGCTAACGATGAATAAGTTATATGGAGATGAAAGTCTTTTGACAAACTTAGATGGTATCGAGAGTCTATAGGTCGTAGTTTCTGCCGAGAACGAAAAAATTGGGAATGATTTTTGCAAGACTTAAAAAATGTGCTTACACTCTTCATACTTTTGAGTTCACTGAAGCATATGATAACTTATCTACTATTTCTAAATGTGTGCAGAAATTTAACTCCTCCGGACCCAAACATTGGGCAAATGCGTTCTTCCAAGGTGAACGATATGGAAATATGTATTCGAATGTGGCAGAGAGCTTTAATGCGTGGTTTATCACCCATATAGAGTATACAATCATAAGGACACGTATGTATTTTCCTATACTGCATCTCAATGGGACACAAATCTTTTTAGCCTCATAGGTGTGATCTGGAAGTTCGTTGCTATTTGAAGGAATCTCTTTCAACAACTTCAGCAGAGCCGAGAAACTGACATCACTCCAATCATTTGTTGATTTCATGGTATATAGCCTTAAAACTCTGGACAACCTACTAAACTCCGTGCAACCCGGATACAAAGGTTTTTATTGTCAGATAGTAGACTACCAACTGCATTGGGTTTATCACAAAATTGTCAACAACATCTTGGATCATATCCTTTAACCGGTCAATATGATCACCTTCTTCTTTGGTGCTTATTTCATTTTTAGTGTGCCATATCCAACGAGTATATCCTTCGTCAAAACCTTTCTGGAAGAAATGAGCTTTTATCTCTTTTACATCTCGTAGGAACATACTAAAACAACTCCTACATGAACATAAGTACTTTCTCTCATTTTTAGCATCTACATTATTCAGGGCAAATTGTAGAAATTGATCAACCCCAGCCTCATACTAATCACTCAATCTACTAGTGAAATTGTTGATCCATAATGTTCTACACATCAAGTGGAACAATCTCAATGTAAAGATAGATATACATTTTGATTCTTAGGCCTCTAAAAGTTTCAATTTTGAGTCCATAAATTACCACTCCATTATAAATTTCAAACATACAAAACTTTGTTATATGCTGCCTGGGAACTAATTAATACGAGTTAGAGTAATTCAATTTACTTGCAAAAATGGAAGCATTGATTGCCCCTTCCTGAGCAGGTGCTAGATGTAAAAGATGGTCAGGGCTGGTAGGTCTGAATGGGCCGATCAGTCGGGTGGAGCTGACAAGGGGGTGGGGAAAGAATGGGGGTTTGCGCTCCTAGCTCATAATTAGGTTTGCCAGTTTGTGTGTGTGATTTTAGGTTCAATATGTACTATGACAATGCAATATTAGAATTTACTAAAACAATATAGAGTTTACCACGTCGGTTAACCTAAGCAACAACGTGGTCAATCCCTATATGGATGTAACGTGCTAAGCATACGTCCGAACACAATTCGCTCTACCGAAACTGCTAACTAAAATCACCAGTTCAGATAACCAAAAGGCATTCGGTCAATAGAAGATAAATGCTTGGGAAATATTATGCTACGATGGACACATATGTGTAGGATTTTGTGTTCCTATGTATGTGTATATTTAAAAACTTAATGCAAACATACAAGATCGATTTCATATTTTCAATTATTTTACGTACAAGTATATATTTATTCTAATATCATGCATTCCTACATATATTAAAATAAACAAAGGAGAGAGGATCATACCCAATGGTTCTCTAAAACCTTTCAGAAGATCTGGTGCTCCGGTGCTCGTCGAATCGCCTGCCGATTCGCCTCCACGTGTTCACCAAACTCTAAACAAGATTAGAGAGAAATGAACTAGTCAATCAATCTCTAATTAAGCTTAGAATCTAGCTAACAACCCCTCAATCTCCAAAACTTAAAACTATTAAGAGATTTTCGTGGTGATTAAGGAAGGGATTAAAGGGAGAGAGAATTATGCATGTAATAAAACAAGTAGGATGATGGGTCCTTTTATAGGCTCACAAAACATACATATCAAGAACTATTCTCTAATCATGATCTCTTGCTTTTTCTCTCCTAAAATTAATCCCAAATTTCCACATAAGCATCCTAAAAAAGGTTTGATTAAATCTGGAATTAATCTAACCCAATATCTAATTAGTCTCTTAATAAGTCAGGCAAAAATTGTGTTGTTTGGTTAACCGAGAATTGTTCTCGGTCAACCGAACCATTCGGTTTTAACACATATTCGGATGACCGTAAGCTAGAAGGTCGACCAAATATACATGAGAAAAATTCTCTGGAAAAATTCAGACGATCCGCGTCTCGCTTCGGTCGACCGTTGACTCACCAAACTTTCTCCTGGTCGAATCTCATCGGACGACCGTGTCACTTTTGGTCTACCAAAATATCCCAAGATAGCTTCTGGATATTTTCTCTCGGTTGACCATTCAAGCCCGGTTGACCGATCCCAATTATCCAGGCACTCCAGACATTTTCGGTCAACCAAATGTGTAATTTGTTCCCCGTTCGTTTGATCGTTCCGAAAACACCTCGGTCGACCGAACCCTAAACGGTCTACCGTGTGGGCCCCGATTTTGCCTTTGTCCAATTTTAGATTTTATGCAACAAAATTTGATCTTTTGGGGTTTTTAGCAAATTCATGTCTTATGTAATATATATTATCTTATGTAATATTAAATTATCACACCCCATAATATATACACTTCATATAAATTTATCCATGATTCTAATTATGTAAATTTTCATGACATATTCATTTTTTTTGATTCACCACATGTGTCTCTTTTCACATGAAACCCGACACATCTTATGAACTCAAAATCAAGCTTCTTGTTTCCCAGTTTTGTGGTGTGACCTATATGAGGATCTATGCTAAATTGGCAGCGATATTAAACACTTAATATCTCAAACTATAAGCAGTATCTAGCTACACATTATAGTTACCCAATTAGCATAGATGTCTTTGTTCCACTCGAACTAAACACGATCAGATTAGTGATGTAAGTGCACCACTTGTGTTCGTCCCTTGCCTAGTGATAGTAAGAATATATACAAAGTAGAAATGTGTCACCTTTGTATTATATTCATTTCTTGATCTCATTAAGGTAATTATAACTATGTAACTTAACTCAAGTTACATTGTGCACATTATAATTTTGCTTTATCAAGGGGCCCACTAATATCATCACTCAATTAAGAGGGGACAATGATAATCGTTTGCCTAGCTATCTTTTCCAGCACAAGTCATGTTCAACCAACTATTGCCTTTATCACTATACTCATTGATAACTTTTGACAATAATCAAATTAAGCACTTTTTGAGTGAAAAGATATAAGTCTCATATCTTAGGATCCAAGACACAGTAAAACATTAATGACATGAAACACAATTTCATAATGTTTTACTTGTTAGGTCTATTCAATATATAAAAGTAACCATTTTCCTCTTTCATATACTCGTGTCGTCAATTATTTGTAGAGCTACAACAATCGATGACCAACACGACAATCTTATCTCGGTGATTAATGTTCCATCTTAATTACCATGATTGTGAATAACTTTTGATTTATGTAAACCATTATCTTTTAGAGCTCTACGGTTAAGGACCAAGCGCATCTTCCTTAACACTTCCAAAAGACGAATATCATAATCAAGGAACAAAATGCATGCACATCCAATTCATAATAATTGACATGTAAAAGTAAAACTTTTAGAACACATTCCTTTCAGTATGTCCTTTAAAGGATACGTATGTCCACCATGTCGGTTTTTGGTGAACATAATATGACAAATGTGGTAAAACCAACATTCACATTGGTCGTAAACTATCTAACGTGCTAAGCCTAAAACCACGTCCGTGCACGTCAAGCCTATTACGACCGATGTTGGAATTCTAACACCACATCGGATTTTATGCTATCGACGTAGTCCGCGTTGGATTTTGTTCCATATACTTGTATATTTTTTTAAAATTTTTACAACCAATTAGAATCGGTTTCATATTTTTCAACAATTTTATGTACAAAATTTCCTAATTGTATTTAGATATATATATTATATACTAATTAATATTAAAATACATAGATTGGATCATACCTAGAGGATTATCAAATACTTTTTACCAATCGAAAGTTGGGTTGCACGTCGGATTGCCTCAGAATCATCTTGAAGTGTTCACCAAACTCTAAACAAGATTAGAGAGATCGAAGCTAGTCAATCATTCTCTAATACAAGGTTAGAATCTAGCTAATAACTCATTCTATGCTCCAAAGAATATAATGTCTCAAACATTCAATTAATAAAAGAATTTTCGGATAGATTAGGTGGAGAAAATATGGAGAGAGGAGAATATTGCATTAGTGTAACAAAGGAAGGAGGAGGGACCTATTTATATGGCACCGAAGTCTGCCATATAAACACCGAAGTCTGCCAAAATGGGGAAATCCTAACTCACCTTCGTAGGAATCACGGTTGCACTTAGCACATGCAATAAGTCATTAAACCTCATTATCACTAAGGAGGAGGAGTGGTGTCTCCTAACGGTTTTCAGCGTCTATACTCACAAAATCCGAACATTGATGCATTATTTGACCTAGAAACATGACTCGATGGACCTACTTTTGTCAATCGTTGGACACAATAATCCTACGGGCGGAGTCTATATATGTACCCAGTCCACACACATAGCCTAGGGAACCATTCGTGCAAGTTAATTAAGGACATAAATGAAATACATGGGCAACCTTAACATCCTCAAGTGATACATCGTATAAAGTTCATTAAGGTTCTTATTTGTATTCCTTTTTTTCTCTTTTTGTTCTTCTCTTTTTTTCATTTCATTTTTTACTAGTTGGTGTTTAATTCTCCCAAGGTCGGGTTTCATGCATCATTGCCTATGAGGACTTACACTATCATGTACACCTTCCCCTAAATCTCCACATAAGGCAATCCCTACCACCCGTGTAACGGGAGTTCGGTCGGTGTATCCCAAGTCAGATGAGTCGAAAACACCAAGCACTAAGTCCCCACAGACATAATTTCCGGAATGATAGGGAGTCGTGCGAGAAGAGAGAACACCATACTTAATTATTATTTCTTATCTACATGGGAAACAAAACCCCCACACTTAAGGTTTCGCAACAGGAGTTTAAGGTTCCCTTACTACAACAAACTTCCTTATACTAACAGGCACGAATTCTTTGACTCACTAGGTTCAGGGCGGACTTTGTTATTTATTTGAGTACTGAAACCGTATGACTACTCTCCCCATGAGGGAAAACCTGGTTGTATCCTTACGACTAGATAAGACCTAATGTCGGTGTACTAGATATCCAAATGCATCATGTTCAAGTCAATTTTGGGAGCTTTCTTTTTACTTTGCCTCTCAACGGTTTTGCACATGCTAAACACACACAAAACCCACAAAATATTTTTCTTTCACTAACACATGAAGATTTTGAAAGAAATGGAAAAATTAAAGCACTAGGCAAGCAAAAGAAGACAAGACACCCAATGATCTTGGTAAGCAGATATATTGATATTAAATGCAGCACACTATCATGACCCTAATAATACACATAAAAAAACAAAAAAACAAAGTGAAAAAGACTTGCCTCCACATATATACAAATGTAAAGCACCCCTACACTTCATGCAATGTCCTCAATGTACGCAAGCATGATACTACATGTATTTTTGCATGAAAAAGTTATGATCTCACCAAACTTTGAAGCACAAGGAAGTTGTTGTGGTCATGTTGATGGACAAACCTTAATTTCCCTTAAAATCTGTGAGATACTTAAGAAGGAAGACAAATAAGACCTAAATACACAAACGTTTGAGCCCACAACAACCTATGCTCACTCTTGGAGTCATTTTTTTGTCTTTTTTGGTTTTTATCATTTTTTCAAATATAACTATGTACAAATATAAGTTGCCATCGTCATTTCTCAAAGGACATCAAATGGGAACCTCAAAAGTGGGTCAATGCACTTGGAATGAGAACATGACACCACGCGGGGCCAAAATTGTCACATGCTCCCCCCCCACAAAGTGCACCAAATATCGGGAGTGGTTCATGAATTAGACGCAAAGGCATCTGATTTGACGATCAAACTGAAAGAGTTCGAACCTCTCAAGAGAGCTAGATTGTGCAACAGAAGAAGAGTACCCCTGTTGCAGTATTAAAATCAGGATCATCAATCCAAACTCTCCAACCAACAAGTTGGTGTATTGGAACGAGGTCAAGAACCTTGTTAGGCTTGCCTGACACACCAGGCGAACAAAATGTAGGTCTCTTACCCAATGTATCCTATAAGAAACTCCCAATACCCTCATTGACAATGTAGTTCTTTGGTGTCCCTTCTTTTTCAAGATGATCATGAACAATAGTGAGAGGCAAACTCTCACCAGGTCGTATCAAATTAAGGGTATTAGGGAGTTGTTGCTCCACTAAAGGTGACTCCTTAAGAGACACAACATTAAGATCATGTGGCTCAAGGATTACAGGACAAAAAGATAAGGCACAATCCTATGCCGACTCATAATGAAGCTGATTCATACTATCCTCAATTTGAATTATATATCCCTGACCAAGTGATCATGAATTGATACCCCAAGTCCCTTAGACTGACTAGGAGTATGATTTCGACAGATTGTACTTTGAATTTGTGGATTTGGTGGTGGTTCTATATCAGAAGATGAATCATCATGTTGACAAGAAAGGTCAACCTCTTCTTTTTTACCCACTTGAATGGTTTCCATGATCGTTTGGAGACTTTGTTCCAAGGAATCAAGTTTGGGGTCAACTGTGAGGCTCAAGTCAGAATTTTGGAGATTTTGGGGTTCTGTGTTTATGGGCTGAGAATGAGTCCAATGATTGGTAGTAGGGTGTTGGTAGAATTCCAGGTATTTGGGAGGAGGATACTGGGGTGGGCATGAAGTATGATACTCAGGATTTCTAAAGTTTTCCCATGAATATGTCCTCCGTGGGTAAGACATGAATGTGTAAAGGTCATAATGAGTACTTTGGGAAAAAGCATCATCATATTCAGATTCGAGATGAACATATGAACTGACTTCGAACACCTGACCACTTAAACCACTCTGGTCATTTGACGTGGTTTCTGGAACACCGATCCAGTCAAACCCTTTACTGAAAGCATGAAATAGGCCAAAGTTTCTTGTAATGTCTTAGTTTGTTGACCAACATATGATCCAACACAACTAGATGGTGGTGTAGCAATCGGTGCCTCTCTCGAGTCGACCACTCTCATCACCACGAGGCCAAGTAGGTAGTAGGTGAGAAGTAGGTGACTCAGGGGAGAAGGGAAGAATCTCTAGATCTACCGTGGGTAAAGGGTGAGGGTAGAAGCCTAATTTAGCAAACACGGCTCAAACAAGCTTAAGCTGATAATGGGTCTTTAAGCTAGACGACGCCTAACCATGACTCCCCACACTCACGAACACCTGACATCCCTCAGTCGAAGGTCACAAAGATGAATGAGAAAGTGAAGACCCAGAGGTCCCAATAGACACAATTCGGCTAAGCAAACAACGATGTTCAGGCCATGACGTCGAAAATGGGATTGTTTCCTAAGCGCGCTCGAATCCTAGTGGCCAATGTCTACTTGATTTTAGATTAAGGTTTTGGATTATTGTGATTTTTGGGGTAATGAAAGTGTGATGAAATCACGCACCTTATCTTGTACGGGACAATGGTGTCTCAAAGGTTAGAATTAACACACACTTAATACATCATGTTGAGATTTTTATTTATACCGCAAGTGCACGGCGTTTATGAAGACGTGGCAAGTACGGGTCGAACACAAGGAGGGAGAGATTTCGTTGTTAGTGTGATTTCGATTGAGGGGAAGAAGGGAGAAGAAATAAGTTGGGTTTTTGGTATTTTTTGATTTAATTATCTAAAGTACGAAACAAAAGCAATTAGAACTAAAACAAGAAATAAGAAGAGAAATCCGTTGGGTGGTGGTTTTAGATTTAGGTTTAGATCAGAGAATTACTGAAACTTATTGTAAATCATGTTAGTTATGAAGCATTACAAGATAAATGACTTAACATAAACTCAAGTAATCAAAATATACTAATCATGAACTTAAAATAATAACATGCAATTCATCTTCTCTAACCCTCATTCCATCACCTCCACCCTTTGGAAAGAGTTAGAAACTCATGGAGGGAGGAAGAAGAAGGGGTCCTTGAGACATTACAAAGAAAACTAAAACAAGAATTAAAAGAACAGAATTTTATTAATAAAACTAAGGTACACAAATAAGAACTACAACCAAGGACCCTATTTACATCGTTCTCGGGTCTATTTATAGTTGCTACAAGGGACTTAGGTATAGAATTGGATAGTACACGTGTCCATACACGACTGGACGAAATTGGGACACACAGATCGACCAATGGGCGGCGGAATCGCCGCACATCATGTGTATTGTGCGGCGGATTCGCCTCACACGTTGGTCGGATTTAATCAGGATTTTTGTCACGCGTTTATGGTATGATTTGATCTTTATTTGCGCGTCTGGATTGATTCTTTCCATTGTCTTGAGCTCCGGATTAATTCCTTCCATTGTTGGAGATTTATATTTGATTTTTCTTTTGACTTTCTCCCCACAATAACTTGGTCCTTTTATTTTGCAATCAGGTCCTTGGCATTTTGCAATCAGGTCCTTGGCATTTTTGTGATTAGCTCCTTGAATGCTTTTATGCTTGGATGCATTTCCAATTGAAACCCGATAAACTTGAATTCGGTCTTTATGATAGAAATGAATCTTTTGCATACGTTTATGCTCGGAATGTGGGTAATTTGCATTCAGGTCCCTGTATTCTGTAAATACGACTAAACACATACCTTAGTAGCATTTATTGATATAAAAGTAATCTAAATGAAAGACATATGATGCAATGTATGCAATGCATCAAATACCCCCACACCTAGATTTTGCTAGTCCCTAGCAAAGCAGAATATAAGAAAATGAAAGCAGGAAAATCCTAACTCACTTTCGTAGGAATCACGGTTGCACTTAGCATGTGCAACAAGCCTTTAAACCCCCAGGTTGCCTTAGAGGACGAGTTTTGTCTCGTGAGGGTTTTCAGTTGACACACCCACAAAGTCTTAATTCAACATTCCATTAATAGCTCTTAATATTTCTGCCTTATCCTTATACATCTCACTTAAAGTTCTCGCATGCTCATTATACAGTTCTAACTTATAAAAAGTTTGACTTGGTCTTTATTCCTCCAACATTCACACCACTAACCCCTCTACACATGTTATCACATAAATTATTTTGCACGCCTCCTCTGGTGGTGAAGTATCATTTGGATCAACCATGGCATGGATCATTCCTTTAGCTTTGGGCCTTGAGTATCTTAAAGTATTTATTTATCATTTTTCCGTGATTCAACACATTTGCTTTTCTTTTTGACACTTATACCCTTTTTGCATTCGTGTAGCGAGTTTGGTCGATAATCTCGAGCTGGCAGACTCAAGTTACCGGGTTTCAAGATACCCCTACGGACCAGTGACTCGAAGGCTTGGGCTTTTGTAATCATTTTGCAAAATGTGTTTTCCTCACTTTATTTTTATTTTATTTTACTTTTATTTTCCTCAAGGCTTAATTGCTATTAGAAGTCCACACTTCCCGGTATATTTTCCTCAACCTCTGCTTTTTATCAACCACTTCAAAGATTTGATTCATCCAATTTAAGTGCATACATGTCTTACAAGGGTCATGGGTTATTTCTTTGGAACTTAGATTTATGTCATAATTTCTACAAGCAGAACTATATAATAAGGAACAAAAACTTAATGCAATTTGTACACGGGTTTTGGCAGTTCAATCTTAAGCTATGTCATAGAATATTGAATTTTTTTTTTAAATTAAAGCAGAACATAAAATCCAATAGATAGATATGTACATATATAAACACCCCCCCACACCTAAATCATGCATTGTCCTCAATGTATGCACGGATACAATAAATGCACTTATTACCTGCGTCGGCTTGCGGTATAGGGGTTGAGTTTGCTCAAAGTCAACCATAATCAGAACTGGATTGAATGACACCATGTTGGTGCATGTATCCAGTTGAATTGTTCCCCATGTTGACTTGAGGAAAAGATTCCACTCTTCTCACTTGAATTGGTTCGCTTGTTTGCTCGAGTGATGGTGGTTGGATAAATGAATTACTCCCTTTTTTCTTACATCCTTTTTGCTTATGTGATGATTTATTTGATTCAGAAATCTGATAAATACGTGCTCTCATCACAACATCACTTGGGTTGCATATTATTTCTGGCTCATTATCAATATGGAAGATATTAAATTCTGCTTTTAAGTTCCCGAAAGATAATTGCATGAGCCCATTTCGACAGTTTATTAATGCTTCCGAAGTGGCTGAAAAGGGTCTTCCTAAAATTACAGGGATTTGTCGATTAGGATTTACAACAGGTTCAGTATCAAGTACGACAAAATCCACTGGATAAATGAAGTCACCAACCTTAATCAAAACGTCCTCTACTATACCTCTCGGTTTCTTAACAGAACAATCAGCGAATTGGAGGGTTGTCCTAGAGGGTTTCAGTGGACCAAGGTTGAGTTGCTCGTAGACAGAAAATGGGAGCAAGTTAACGCTTGCACCAAGGTCTAGAAGGGCTTTATTGATAAACGTATCTCCTATTGAACATGAAATTGTGGGACACCCCGGGTCCTTATATTTTATAGGAGATGTGTTGGAAAGAATTGAGCATATGTTTGCAGTTAAGAATGCCTTCTTTGGTACATTCGTTTTTCTCTTCTTAGTGCACAAATCTTTTAAGAATTTAGCATAAGCAGGTATTTGTTGAATCATGTCTAAGAGTGGAATGTTTACCTTAACTTGCTTAAATACTTCCAAGATTTTCTCTATTTGTGCACTAGAGTTCTTTTTGAGTCTATTGGGAAATGGGGCTTTAGGCACATAGACTCGCTCAGGTTCAGGTTGAGCTACAGGTTCAGGTTGGGTAGATGGATTGAGCTTTTCAATTTGGACGTCGGGTTCAATGGTCAAGTCATATGTGGGTGCTTGATGGCTAGATTGATTAGTCATTCTAGGGTTTACCACATTATTGTCAATTTGTCTTCCGGACCGTAATGATACTACAACATTGATTTGTTGGAACGGTCCTTCCTCATTAACCATTTGAACCGGTCTAGGGTTGTTATTTCCTGAAGGTGGTTGATAAGATTGATATTGATTATTAGTTCTGGGGTTTACCTCAGGTTGACTTGGAAATTGGCCCTTTTCTCTTTCACCTATTATCCGTGCTAATTGGCTGACCTGTGTCTCTAGCCTTTGGAATGATTGGTTGGTTGTTTGTATAAAAGTTGTCATTAAATTTTCTAATTTTGTCAACCTAACCTCATGATTTCCATTATTACCCCCAGATGATGTATTATTTTGGTTATATGGGGTTGGTTGTTGTCTAGGAGGTTGTCCTTGTTGGGTCCACGAAAAATTAGGGTGATTACGCCAACCTGGGTTATAGGTTGATGCGTAAGGATCATTTCTAGAATTGTTAAATGTGGCATTAACATGTTCCAGGTTCACACAGTCCTCCATTAAATGACCAGTCTGACCACATCTAGAGCAAGGGGTAGGGGATGCTTGTCGGGTTTGGTTTTGCAGCTCTAAACTTTCCATTCTACGCATAAGGGTGGCTAGTTTTGCCTCAGCCGCTATGTTGGCATCTATAGCTAAGACACCTGGTCGGGGTTGACTTGCTATTCTAGATCCAATACTCGGGTTGATGGGTGTTCTAGCATTGTCCCATTGCATACTGTTTTTAGCTAAATCCTCAAGAAAAGTCCAGGCATCATTTTCATTTTTGGACATAAAGTTCCCTTGGCTCACAGATTCTAGCATAACCCTAGATGTGGGTGTCAATCCTTCATAAATAATTTGGCATAATTGCCACTTTGGAATTCCGTGATGAGGGCATTGGGTCAGGACACTTTTAAATCTTTCAAGATAGGAATAGAACGGCTCGCTCTCAGACTGAACGAATGCAACAATTTCATTCCTAATCTTCATAGTCTTATGGTTGGGGAAATATTTTTTTAGAAACACTTGAACAAATTCAGCCCAACTCCTAATAGATCTTTCGGCTAGACTATATAGCCATTTCTTAGCGTCGTCCTTCAGTGCTAGAGGCACGAATTTCAGACGCACTGCCTCCTCAGGGATATGCTGGTATTGCATAAGAGAGCAGATTTCCTCAAATTCTCTAAGGAAGAGATATGGATCTTCCCTAGAGGTGAACTTAGGCAGCATACTCATGTATTGTGCCTTAAGTTCGAAATCGCGACCCGGTATGGTGGGCATAACGATGCACGATGGCTGAGCAGCCATCGTTGGGTAGCACCGATCCCTCAGAGTTATAGGTTGCGCAACAGGCGGGTCCACTACGTTTTCACCCATTAGATCCGGGTGAGGTGGTGCAACAGGTGGAATGGGGTTAAGTTCCAGACTGGAATCTAGATTAACTCGTGAGAGTCGATTACGCAAGTCCCGAATCCAAATCTGAGTGCACCGAGTTGAATCAATTTTTGAATTCAAATTCCAAATTTAAATTCCAAATTTAATTTCAAGAATTAATTACAATTTTTTTTTTAATTTTTTTTTGAATTTTTAAATTTTTTTTTTAAAAGGAAACAAACAATAGAAAGGTAAGGATGAGAAGGGAAAGAAGACTCAGACGAGAAGGGAAACTTAACTCTAAAGGATAAAAATTAGGGTTGGTCAGAAATTTCCTGAACAAGCACGGTCAAAACAATCCTAGACCTAGTGTCACTTAGATCTAGACGACTCCTAACTGGTTGAGTCAAATTGATTTGCTTGATTCACCTCCCTCACCAATCAAACCAAGTTGGCCAGTTAGTGTATAGCTAGTGGGGGCGCTTCCGACAGAGTCGGTGCCAATTAGACAACCACGTCGCTTGGAAGACTTTCGTCGACACAAAAACACTTTCTAGACACCAAATTGAATTCAATTAGCTTCAGGTCATAGCAAGTCAAACCAATCTCCTCCTTAATTGAGTCCGAGTCTTTAGGGGCCAATGTCTAATTGATTTTAAATTTTAGGCTTAGGCGACACTTCAGGATTGTGGTTTGTGGGCTACGGGAGGGTGATGAAATCCCCACCGTATCTTTTCCTACGGAGTTGCCCTTAAGATAGTTTAACTTAAATCTAGCAAAGATAGTCAAACAATGGTCCTTTTAATGGGGGCAATTGCAAGGTTGTATGCAACTAAATTATATGCTCTAATGCAATCGATAAAAACCTCGATACGTACCTTGCCTCCAGCAATCTTCAACAAGTATTAATTTGCAAGAATTTAGCAAGAATAATGCAAGCAAAACATTATATGATGCATGCACTAAGGTCTTTCTAATTTTGCCAATTTTAGGTCAGAGTTGAATTATTGCCAATTATGGAATTGTAACCCTAACACGTGCAATTCTACGAAAGGAAACTTTTCAACTATTCAGATTTTACGAGAAAGGCAAGAAAAGTTACCTCCGCAATGCTCAGTCGGGTTCGCCGCCCGCTCTCGGAGATTCCAGTAGCTCAATGCGACCACCCAGAGATGCCGACAATGCCCTCAAAATTTGAAGACCGGAAGACCAACCTGTGCGGCGATTTCGCCGCAAATGCTTCTTATGGTGCGGCGGATTCGCCGCTCTTTAAGCTCCGAATGCGCTCGTATTTCGCCGCGCGCTCTGTTGTCTCCTGAAACACAAATCCAAATACTTAGATCGCGCACAAGATAAACAGGAAAAATCGAAAACACAAAAACAACAAAAATCTGTGTCGCCTCCCCGGCAACGGCGCCAAAAACTTGTTGAGATTTTTATTTATACCGCAAGTGCACGGCGTCTATGAAGACGTGGCAAGTACGGGTCGAACACAAGGAGGGAGAGATTTCGTTGTTAGTGTGATTTCGATTGAGGGGAAGAAGGGAGAAGAAATAAGTTGGGTTTTTGGTATTTTTTGATTTAATTATCTAAAGTACGAAACAAAAGCAATTAGAACTAAAACAAGAAATAAGAAGAGAAATCCGTTGGGTGGAGGTTTTAGATTTAGGTTTAGATCAGAGAATTACTGAAACTTATTGTAAATCATGTTAGTTATGAAGCATTACAAGATAAATGACTTAACATAAACTCAAGTAATCAAAATATACTAATCATGAACTTAAAATAATAACATGCAATTCATCTTCTCTAACCCTCATTCCATCACCTCCACCCTTTGGAAAGAGTTAGAAACTCATGGAGGGAGGAAGAAGAAGGGGTCCTTGAGACATTACAAAGAAAACTAAAACAAGAATTAAAAGAACAGAATTTTATTAATAAAACTAAGGTACACAAATAAGAACTACAACCAAGGACCCTATTTACATCGTTCTCGGGTCTATTTATAGTTGCTACAAGGGACTTAGGTATAGAATTGGATAGTACACGTGTCCATACACGACTGGACGAAATTGGGACACACAGATCGACCAATGGGCGGCGGAATCGCCGCACATCATGTGTATTGTGCGGCGGATTCGCCTCACACGTTGGTCGGATTTAATCAGGATTTTTGTCACGCGTTTATGGTATGATTTGATCTTTATTTGCGCGTCTGGATTGATTCTTTCCATTGTCTTGAGCTCCGGATTAATTCCTTCCATTGTTGGAGATTTATATTTGATTTTTCTTTTGACTTTCTCCCCACAATAACTTGGTCCTTTTATTTTGCAATCAGGTCCTTGGCATTTTTGTGATTAGCTCCTTGAATGCTTTTATGCTTGGATGCATTTCCAATTGAAACCCGATAAACTTGAATTCGGTCTTTATGATAGAAATGAATCTTTTGCATACGTTTATGCTCGGAATGTGGGTAATTTGCATTCAGGTCCCTGTATTCTGAAAATACGACTAAACACATACCTTAGTAGCATTTATTGATATAAAAGTAATCTAAATGAAAGACATATGATGCAATGTATGCAATGCATCACATCACATAATCATATCACCTTCTTCTCCACCCCAATTGGGATGAACTTCTCCATACTTCTCTCTAAACTCAAGAAAACATAAAAACAACCCAAACCATAATGGAAATGTATAAAACTGGATTAAAATGAAAGATGACAATGTTGCTCCTCTTCTCCTCCTCCACATTACTAATTAAGAAACTAAAACCTAATCAAATAAATAAGAAGTAAAACCTACTCTACTAACTAAGAAATGAAATGATTGAATCAGTTAAAATAACCGCAAGTGCAAGGTCACGTTGAAGCGGTAGCAAATACAGGTCGGTCCACAGGGAGCACGTGTGAGTCGGATTCACGATACTCGAGTGGGGGAGAAGAAGAGAGAGATGTGATTAAAACTACACTACAATGCAAAAGAAATCGAAAAATAAGCAATAAAACTAAACCCCTCGGGGGGTAGAGAAAGAATGCATAATGAAAATGTGTGTAGTGTGTTCTTATTTGTGCTCATCAAAACA
This sequence comes from Triglochin maritima, assembly GCA_963682175.1. Taxonomy (NCBI): domain Eukaryota; kingdom Viridiplantae; phylum Streptophyta; class Magnoliopsida; order Alismatales; family Juncaginaceae; genus Triglochin; species Triglochin maritima. The sequence continues at coordinate 12,975,275 of OY821785.1, forward strand.
TGTCATAAATGAAATCCATAAAACTCAATTCCAACTTTGCCTCCACATGAAATAAGATAAGCCATTATCATTAAAACATACAAGACAATCATTGAAATGAAGCTAATATGTTCACATGCATCATGACTCAAATCCAACTATGTCTCCTCATGAAATAAGATTGATCACAATCATTAAAACATACAAGACATTAATTTGGATAAAGCCAACATTAGCACATGCATGCACATGCGTTGTTTCCCTCTTCCACCCCATCCTTGTCCTAACCTCATCATTCCCCATAAAATAGGCTCACTAATCTAAGCATGTGCTAAGCTTCATTCAAGAGCATTCCACATCAAAGATAAGAGTGAAATCTCATTAGATGGTTATGGAAATCATGTAAGGCTCAAAGGATTAAGATTAACAGATACAAATTCATCACATGATCAAATAACCTTCTTCTCCACCCCCCAATGGGGATGGACTACTCTCTACTCATCTCTACACTAAAGAAAGCTTGAAAAGAACATAAAACCACGAAACAAATGAAGAAGACTTGATTAAACAAGCATCAAACACAAAGGAAATTGCATAAAATGGAAAACAACAACGTAAAGAACAAAAAGTAAAGTAGATTAAGAAATAAAAATACAAAGTTTGCTCCTCTCCAACCCCTTATTACACTACTAAAATAGGAAACTAAAACCTACTCTAATGGGGGAAGGACGAAGAAGAGGTGGAGAGGAGGCATTACAATGGTATTTATAAAAGAAATAAGGGTTGGGATGGATCTGGGAGCAATCTGACGGCTTGCATAACTTTCTCTATACTCTGGTGCACCCAATTAATCAAGTCTGAGCCACCAGGGAAATTGGGGATCAATTGGAGCAAAATGATCCGCCGATGACGGATCTTTTACGCCTGATCGATCCCGATTTCTTTCAGGAGGATCAATGTTGTATTTTGCATGTTGGGTGAAGCCCTGGTCCACTGTCTTGAACCGATTTGACTTTAATTGGCAAAATATTGGTCTCCTTCAAGTAATGTGTCGCAATACTTTGCATTTCACAATCAGGTCCCTCCGGATCTTCACTTGGGTCCTTCCTCATTTGCGATCTAGTCTTTGTGCATTACAAATGGTTCCAGAAGTCTTCAAGTCAGTCCATTCTTGTTGCATTCATCTCCTTTTTGTTCCATTTTCTCTTCTTTATTACCTAACACCTGAAACACTACAACAACTCGAGTAGCACAATATTAGGGAAAAATAAAGGATATATAGTGATTCAATCAGTTAAAATAATCTCAAGTACACGATCCCGTTGAAGCAGTGGCAAGCACGGGTCGATCCACAAGGAACGTGCGTTAGTCGAGCTCACAATACTCGAGTGGGAAAAGGAAAGGAGAGAGATGCGGTCGGAATCAAACTAAAACACGTAGAAAATCAGAAAATAACAATAAAACTAGACCCCTCGGGGGGGAGAGAAAGAATATGAATATCAAAATGTGTGGTGTAGTGTGTGTTCAAATGTGCTCATCAAAACATGTCATAGATGAGATCCACAAAACCTCCACTCTCTGACCTCCAAGTCTACTTGTGCAACGCCTGCTACCTTCTTTGCCCCAACTTTGCCTCCACATGAAATAGGATAAAACCTTATCATTAAAACATAAAAGAAAATAATTGAAATGAAACAAATATGTTCACATGCATAATGACTCATATCCAACTATGTCTCCACATGAAATAAGATTGATCACAATCATTAAAACATACAAGACATTAATTTGGATAAAGCGAACATAAGCACATGCATGCACATATCTTGTTCCCTTCTTCCACTCCATCCTTATCCTAACCTCATCATTCCCCATAAAATAAGTCCACTAATCTAAGCATGCGCTAAGCTTCATTCAAGAGCATTAGCACATCAAAGATAAGGGTGAAGTCTCATTAGATGGTTATGGAAATCAAGTAAGGCTCAAAGGATTAAGATTAACACACACAAATCCATCATATAATCAAACCACCTTCTTCTCCACCCCCCCCAATGGGGATGGACTACTCTCTACTCATCGCTATACTAAAGAAAACATAAAAATGACATGAACCCATAAAAGAAATGGAGAAGACAAGATTAAAGAAACAACAACATCAAAGTAAAAGACATGTATTTAAAGAACAAAACTCACTATTGATTGAAATGAAAGGATTACAAAGTATGCTTCTTGTCCTCCAACTACACTAAGCAGTAGCAAAATAAAACCTAAAACTAATTGAGAAGCAAGAAGAAGAGGGATAAGAGGGATTACAATGGTTTATATAGACTAATACATGGTTAGTTACAATCTGGAAATATTCGGACGGTTCTAAATCACATCTGATGGTCTGATAATGCTCCAAACCAAGTACCCGACCCACAACCGAAATTTCAGCCGATTTGGACCATTTTGATCCGCTAGTGGCGGATCCGAATCCACCACTGGTAGATCAAATGGCTCTGATCAGGCTGAAATTTTGTGTCACGCTTGATTTCTTAATTTGGCACAGAGGGTGAAGCCCTGGTCTGCTGGCTCGAATCACTTTGAGTTTAATTGGTGAAATACTTATCTGATTCAAGTCATGCGTCACCATGTTTTCCACTTCACAATCAGGCCCCTCCGGGTTTTCACTTGGGTCCTTGCTGATTTGCGCTCCAGTCCTTGTACATTACAAATTGGTCCAGAACCTTCCAAATCAGTCCATATTACATTTTGGTCCTTTTTGGTCCATTCCTCTTCTTTATTACCTAACTCCTGAAACACTACAAATAACAACTCGAGTAGCACAATATTTTGCGTAAAATAAAGGATATATAGCATAAATATGATGCATGATATGCTACTAATCAAATACCCCCATACTTACCTTTTGCTAGTCCCGAGCAAAACAAAGAAAGAGAAAAATGAAGGAAATGAAAACATATGAAAAATAGGGAAATCCTAACTCACTTTAGTAGGAAACACAATTGCACTTAGCACGTGCAATAAGCCGTTAAACCGTCTTGTCGCCAAGGAGGAGGAGTGTTATCTCCTGAGGGTTTTCAGCAGATATACCCACAAAATATGAACATTGATGCATTAATCAACCTAGAAACTTGACTCAATGGATTCTTTTTATTACGGGCCCACTCTCTATATGTACTTAGTCCACACCTAGCCTAATGAATCATTCGTGCAAGTTAGTTAAGGACTTAAGTGAAAGACATGGGCACCTTTCACAACCTCAAGTGATACAAAGTGTAAAGTGCATTAACGTTCTTATTAGCATTGTCATTTCTTTTCTTTTCATTTTTTTCATTTTTTCATTATTTTCCATTTTTAGTTTTTGTTAGTTGATGTGTAATTCTCCCAGGGTAAGGTTTTGTGCATCATTGCCTATTAGGACTTACACTATCACGTACATCTTTCCTCACATCTCCACATAAGGTGATCACTACCACCCGTGTAACAGGAGTTTGATCAGTGCATCCCAAGTTAGATTACTTGAAAGCACCAGGCACTAAGTCCCCTCGGACCTACTTTCCCGAGTGGTAGGAGCCATGCAAGAAAAGAGAACACCCTACCCACTTATTTATTATCTATAGATGAACCAAAACCCCTACACTTAACGTTTCATAACAAGAGTTTAAGGGTCCCTGACTACGACAAACTTCCTTATACTAACAACACAAATTATTTGACTCACTAAGTTCAGGGTGGACTTCTTTGTTTATATGAGTACTGAACCCTATGATTACTCTCCCCCGAGGTAAAATTGGGGTGCATCCTAATGACTAGAGAAGTCCTAAAGCCGATATACTAGATATCTTAATGCATCAAGTTCAAGACAGTTTTGGTAGCTTCCTTTTACTTCGCTTCTCAACGGTTTTGCACATGCTGACACACACAAAACCCACAAAACATTTTCTTTCGCAAACGCATGAAGATTTTGAAAGAAATGTCAAAATTTAAAGCACTAGGTAAGCAAAAGAAGGCAAATCACCTAAAGATCATGTCAGACAAATATATCGATATTAAATGCAGCACATAACATGACGCTAACAATACAAACAAAAAAACAAAACAAAGGGAGAAAGACTCGACTATGTACACATGTAAAACACCCCCTACACTTACTTCATGCATTGTCCTAAATGAATGTGAGCATGGTACTACTTGAATTTATGCATGAAAAAGAAAAGATATCACCAACGTGAAGCACAATGAAAGTTTCATGGTCATGTTGGTGGACATTAATCTGATTTTTTCTCAAAACCTGTGAGATACTTAGGAAGGGAAACAAATATGTGAAAGAAATAGGGCCCAAATACACAAGGGTTGCCCACAACAATCAATGCTCACTGGTGGAGTCTTTTATTGTTTTTTCCTATTTTTTGTTATATAACTATGTACAAAAATAAGTTTCCATCTTCATTTGTCAAAGGGCATCAAATGGGAACCTGAAAAGTGGGTCAATGCACTTGGAATGGGAACATGACACCACGCGGGGGCCAGAATACTCATGCATGCCCCCCCTCACAAAGAACACAAGATGAAAGGGAACACAAGATGAATGGGAACACAAGATTCTTCACTTAAAAAAGTGAACTCGGCGTTCGTAACGCCGAGTTTTGTCGGGCTATAAAAACAACCCGACGCCCCTTCTCCCTCATGCCGAGTTCTCGCGATTTGGATGTTAGGGTTTTGATATTTTCCATTTTCCACCGTTTTCTTGCCCTTTTTGTATTAGGATGATATACATTGTTGTTTTAGGTATGATTGTACTTGTTTGTGTTTTGTAGTTGAAATAATTATATTTGTTGCAATATTTGTTGTTGAAAATGATGGTGTTTGTCGAAATTTAGGAAGTGGGAAATGGTGTTGTTTGTTGTATTTTTCTACTTGGAAATGGTTGTGTTTGTTGTTGAATTTTTTTGTAATTGGAATAATTGTCTTTGTTGTCAAAAAGTTTTTAAACAGGAAATGAAATGGTCGAGTTCTTAAATTAAATGAATTTCCCAATTTCACTTTCATAAAACTCGATACTGGTGTTGCTGAGTTCTCTTGATGTGAACTCGCATCACCAGTACCGAGTTCTATTGAAGAGAAATCGGCACTTGTGTTGTCGAGTTCTATTTGAAATCTTAATCTCTTGGCAAATCACCTCAAGAGAAATATGGCAAGTGTTCCCGCAATAAAAACCAAAATGAACTCGGCATTGGTGATGTTGCGTTATGTCAAGAAGAACTCGGCACTACTGATGTCGAGTTCTGTATATACAAAATCAAACCCGTTGTCACCACGTGTCACCACGTGGTGGCAGCGAGTCTAGTGTGAAAAATACTTTTAAAAGAGGTTTATTTTGGTAATTTTTAAAAAAATGCTTTTTTGAAAAACAAAACCCTTTATAATATAGTTTAAATGTGAATGTGAAATGCAATGTTTATATACATTGAGGAATCCTTTTTGTGTCTGTAGGGATATACAAAAAAAAATATTGCTGATTTATAGGAGAGGTTCTGTCAAAATTATTTAAAAAATTGCCAGAAAGTTGTAATCAATAACACGTTATTGATTCTCCTATAAAATTAAATGGAATTTTAAGTTAAACAAGTATTTCCGTTTTGTAGGAACAAACACTCTGTCGTGTTAGATAAAAATGAATTGATACAATTTTAAGTCAAACAAGTTTAATTCTGAATTGTAATCAAATAGAATTAAACGAAAGTTGGAATCAGTATATTAGATTTTGGATTTTGGAGTTAGGATTGTATTTTGTTTTCAAAATTGTATTTTGAATTTAAAATTTAGTAATAGATTTTGAATTGTATTTTGGATTTAAAATTGAGAATTACATATACGCTTCGTTGGAAATAAGATTTGTTTTAAGGATAAGAGAATTGGAGGTTGGGGTTGAAGTATTAGATTTTTTATTTAAAATTGTTTTTTGGATTTAAAATTTAGAATTAGATTTTGGATTACTTGGAGGTGCTTGTGAATGCATGATATGAATGCAACTGTTTTTTCCTTGTCAATATATATAACTTTTCAATAAATTACAACTTGTTTGTTTGAATTGTTTTTGGATAAGTTAATATATATATATAACTTTTGTGTTTAGATTGTATGATAATTGTTGAAAGAGTTGCATGTCCATGAATGATTATTGTTTAATGATGATTGAACTGGATATGTATGAATGCTTATTGAATGATGTGTATGAATGTTTGAGGAATGCACAGAGAATCCCGGAACCCATAATAGCAAACAAGCTCTTTTGGTTTTAAGAGAATATGAACACCGACGGACAATATCCGTCTGTGATAGTACTGACGCTTGCACACATACACTGACAGACAATATTTGCCAGTGTATGTCACCGATAATTAGCTCTGACACACCTATCTGTCAGTGTAGGTTCTGCAGGCATCGAAGAATGGTTTGGTCTGTGTAACCTACACCGGCAGATATTTGCGTCTATGTTGAACACCGATGAAACATTCGTCGGTAATTGGTCGTCGGTGTTCTACGATATAACGAAAGCAAGTGAAAAAAATTGGCAGAAATTGTCGCACAAAAAGTACCACTGACGGTATATATCTGTCAGTATTTCCGTCGGAGTAGATATACACCGATGCATTTAACACTGGCAGACGACGATAAGCACCCACGGATACCTTCCATCGGTGAAGCCCCATATTGTTGTAATGATAGTTGGGATAGTGGTCAATATGGATTCTATGTTCTTCATGTCATATTAGAGATAAAATTGACATGTAATCATATGGTTGTCTTTGTCCTTATCTTGAGTAGTGTTTCGTATGTTTTAATGATTGTGATAAATCTTAAAATATGTAGAGACACACTTAAGATTGTGGCATTATAAGATTTCCATGTTATTCATGTCATTAGCCCTTAATTGTACAAACACATTCATATCTAGACTTTTGCATGCATTCTCCACCTCCTACAGGACTGGTCATATTAGGATTTCTTTAGTTGATTCGCGTCATATTAATTAGTTAGTTAGTTTAGATACACTCAATCTTCATTTTCATAGTACTATAATAATATCACTATTACGAAAATGAACTATATACAATCAACTAAAGAAATCCTAATATGACCAGTCCTGTAGGAGGTGGAGAACGCATGCAAAAGTGTAGATATGAATGTGTTTGTACAATTAAGGGCTAATGACATGAATAACATGGAAATCTTATAATGCCACAATCTTAAGTGTGTCTCTACATGGATTAAGATTAATCACAATCATTAAAACATACAAACACTACTCAAGATAAGGACAAAGACAAGCACGTGAACATGTTAATCTTATCTCTAATATGACATGAAGAAAATAGAAATCCGTATTGAACACTACCCCAACTATGCCTCCACGTGAATTAAGATTAACATCATTATTAAAACATACAAGACATCAATCATGATAAAGCCAACAAGACCATATGCTCCCACATGCCATCCTTATCTCCTTATTTACTCCAATTGTATCCTCACCTCATCAGGGTCCACTAGCCAAAGTATGTTCTAAGCATCCATTATGACCATTAACACATCAAATGCAAGAGTGAGAAACCCATCAAAATGGTCATGGAAATCATTTGAAGCTCTAAGATTAAGATTAAACGCACACCAATCTCACAACATTCACACTTCACATCATTCTCCATTCCCCAATGGGGATTCTTTACTCACTAATCACCATGTAAACAAAGGAAACAACAAAATAAAAATAGCACATGAAAAATCAAAGAAAACTAGGTCTAACAAAAGCAATGGAATAAAAATAGCATGAAATGAAAGACAAGAACATAAAGAATATGAAACTCTAATTTGATTAAGAAGGAAATATTACAAAAGATGTTTCTCTTCTCCTACGCTACACTACTAAGAAAGAAATAAAACTTACTCTACTAAACAAGAAATAAAGCTAACCTAAGCTAACCTAATGAGGAGAGGAAGCAAGAAGGGGGATTACAAGTGTATTTATAAAAAATGAAATGGTATGGATTAATCTGGGCACAATCGGATGACTGCAAATCTGATCAAGATCTCCTGGGATGCTCTGACTTGACTACCCGACCCACAAGAGATATTTCAGGTCAAACAGATCTGAATAATCCACCTTTGGCAGATCTTTTGACTCTAATCTGCCTTATATTTCATCAGAAGGTTCAGTTGATTGATGTAACATGTGAAGTGCACCCAGAGTTGCTGGTTTGAACTTGTTTCGTCTTAATTGTTGCATTACTCCTCACGTTTAGGAGATTATGGATTTTTGTAGCCAACATAATTTTCTTTACACTTAGGTCCCTTCAGGTTTTCACTTGGGTCCCTCCTAATTTTCAGTATAATCTTTGAGCATTACAAACAAGTCCAGAAACCTTCCAAATCAATACATTCTTCTTGCTTTTAGATCATTTTCACGTCATTTCTCTTCTTTATTACCTAAACCCTGAAATATAAGAAACAACACCAAGTAGCACAAATATGGGATAAAATAAATGATATTTAGCATGAGTGAACTACATGATATGCCACTAATCAATTAACCTCGGGTTGGTTAGGAAGACCACCTTTCTCTCACTCATGCAGACTTTGCACGATTTAACTCATTTGACCCTTGAGATTCTTGACGGTCCACAGACTAGTGGTCAACATAAAGTTCTAAACTGAGTTCTTAAGTGAACTTATCCTTGCATCAATAGGGTTAAACCCTGATGCTTGTGAAGGAGTTGGGACATGGAATTAGGATGATGGTTGGTTATGAGGTGGATGTGCAATACCATGATCCACGTTTTGAGGGTATGTGGAGTGGTATAAATTGTATGCATTATCACTTTGGTTGTGCAGGTGTGGTTGAGAAAATTTTCAGGGACACCCATGGGTGTAATTTTGACTCTGACTATATGACATGTTTGGGTGGTTCCTGCAACAATGATTATAAGTGAATGAGTATGGGTCATTCCAAGGCCTATTGTAGATTGCATTCACCAGCTCAGAATTGGGTGCAGGAGATGCATACCTTAACATGTAATACCATATTTAGAACAAAACTTTGCAAAAACCAGAACATGGGACGTTTAGGGTTTATGGGTGAGTTCTAAGGACTCCATCCCATGCATTAGTGAAGTAATGTGAGCCTCTTGGGCCCAGGTGTGGTCAACAACGTACACAATGCCACTACTGGACATCCCCGTGCTCTCTTTCTTTGAACCTAGACTTACAGTCGTGTGTTGAGGCTCCCTAACACTATCCCACTGCATGGTTTTCTTGTCAAGGTCCTCCAAGAATTCCCATGCCTCCTCAGACTTCGTCATTAACTCCCTCAAACACAATGATTCAAGAAGAGACCTAAACGAGTAGTTGAGACCCTCGTATATTATTTGGCAAAGACACCACAATTCTATACCATGATGAGGGAAAGAGGACAAAAGTTCCTTAAATCTATTTACATATGCATGGAATGGCTCACTCTCAAGCTAAAAGAACGAAATAGTGTCGTTTCTCAGCTTTTGAGTCTTATGATTTGGAAATAATACTTCTTGAGAAATGCTGAAAATGGTCCCACATCCTAAATGAATTCTCTTGGTTGGAGTACAACCAGTTCCTTGCATCATTCTTCAAGGCAAAAGGGATGAGCATCAAATCGACAATGACCACCTAAACTTCCTCAAACTCACGTAAGAATCTGTAAGGGTCACCTCTTCTATTAAAGTGAGGAAGCATCAATATAAAGTTGGTTTCATCTTGTAGTGGTTGTCACTGCATCTGGAAACACCATGCAGGATGGCATCACCACACAAGTGATATGACACGTGTCACGTAAAGACACGGGGGCATTGAAGGTGACCTTACAAGGCTAAGCATCTCCACCCCCACCACCTGTAGCCATTAGTGTACAGTCTCGGTCCTCTCTGTTTGGTGGAGGTAACCCGGCCACAACACTTAGGCTGTGCAAAACATGAGACAATGAAGATCCAGACAAGAATGGCACCAATGAGAAGTTGATGCCATAGCTTGTAAAAAGGTCACTCATTTGGCACTCCTACAGTGGCATACACAAGTATGTAGACCTAAAAAATTATTCTTTACTTCTTTTTTTTTTAATGAAAGACAATGCAATATGAAAATGCAAAAAAGGTGTAGTAGATGAAAAGACGGAGGACACAAATGAGAGGGAAAGTCTCAAATGAGAAGAGAAGATGTCCTAAGGCTAGCGTGCGTTAGGTGAGGGTAGAAGGCTAACTAATAGATAAAACTCAAACAAGCTTAGGTCGGCTATATGTTCTTAGGATAGACAATGTCTAACTGCAACTCCTAACACTTTTGAACATCTCGCCTCCTTTGGGCAAAGGTCGCAACGCCGATTGATTATGTGAAGACTCGGAGGACCCAACAATCCCAAAGAAACAAAGCAAAGCAATGACGTTTAGGTCATGTCTCCTAATGCTTCTAATGTCCTTCGGGCCAATGTCTACTAGCTTTTAGATCAGAGCTTAAGTTTAGTGTGATTTTGAGATCATGGGAGAGGTGATGAAATCTTCCCCCTTATCTTGTATGGGGTGGCCCTCTTATAGCATTTTCAATCCTTATATCTTGCAATCAAGCTCTCCAATCAAACACTCAACTCATACTCCCCCTGATCCATCCTACTAACTAATGCATGTTTTAACTCTACATTAATCAGAGTAAAAACACGTACCTCACGCAAGCAATCAACAACAAGAATGTTAAATAAAAAATTTGTATGTTGTGAATCACTACAAGATAATGAGGGACCTGAACATGCATTTACTAATCTTTTAATTGGGGTTTTCAGGTCAAGTTGTGATTAAAGGAGTTCATGTAACATTTAATTTAGTTATGGCAACACCATAAGTGATATGACATATAAGCATGACATCCAGAAGAAACAAAATGAGTAGAATAGACGACATACCAAACATTAGGGCCAAAAATAGTACTAGATCCGCTATTAGCGGATTGTCATCCGATATCAGTGTGTCCTATAGCAACTTTTGGTTTCCAATTTCACACGGTCCTGAGAATCAATGCAAACAATAAGAAAGTGGTAAAATCCAATCGAAGCAATCAAAATCTTACTTGAATACGTCCTTTCCTCAACAATGATGTCAAACATTTGTTGGAGTTTTACCTCAAGTCCACAGTCGCATTTTAGCACCGATAGGTACGGGTCAATCCAAAGTGAAATGTACAGCTATAAGTCACTTTTGGTACCGCAATCAAATGGAGAAAATGTCCACAAAGAGAGCAAATATAAGTACCTAAACACTACACAAATCTACTCATAATCGAAACACGAGTATACTACTAGGAAAAAGATATAGTGAACAAAAATGCTAAAATCCAGATAATGGTGGAGCAACAGTGACACATGAGGAATTAGAAGTGATTAGTGTGTGAAACATGAAGAGCATGTGTGTGTGTTCATGTGTGAAAGCATGAATGGTGTCTACTAATTATGGCAAGCATCCATCAAACAAAGACAAACATAATCATACACAATGTGCTCAAGAGTTGTTTAATATAACAAGTATGACCCAGATTAAGCATGAGAAGTGTCTCATAATCATGGTAGGATCTATCAAATAATTAAAACACACAAAACTCAAATTATACATAGATCCAACATTAACATATAGGGAGTGAAGCAATATGAGTAAAAATCCAAGTTATTGAAGCATGCAAGGTGAAATAGGAAATAACTACCAAGTAATAAGATGAAGGTGACTGGTCGGGGTGATTACAACTTGGAGTTGTACATTGTGAATACTTATGCTACTTGTAATGGCTCTCCCATCACTTATGATGTTTGGCATAATAGGTTAGGTCATCTATCATGTAATAAGATACAAAGTATACATAGGTATGATAAGAATGTGTCATTTGATTCAAATTTCTTTTGTGAGGTATGTCACTTGGCGAAGCAAACCAGATTACTATTCAAATGTAGTTGCATTAGCATTACCAAACCCTTTGAGATGATCTATTGTGATGTTAGGGGGCAATTTTCCCAACCTAGTATGTCAAGTGTATATTATTTTCTTGCTTTAGTGGATGACTTCACACATTGTACTAGGGTCTACTTAATGAATCATAAAAAGTGACAAATTTTATTGTTTCAAATCTTTCTTTGTTATGGTAAGTAATCAGCTTAATGGCATAATAAAGAAAGTTATAACTGATAATAGAACTAAGTTCCTTTCTAGAGATTTAGAATGCTTTCTTATTGACAAGGGAATAGAACATTAGAAGACTTGCATGATTGATTCAGTTATAATAATCACAAGTGCACGACGTCGATAAAGACGTGACAAATACGGGTCGAGTCGACAGGGAGGCGTGTCAACTCTGGTTCTTTCGAAATCAAGTGGAAAATAAGAGAAGAAGTTTCATTACACTAACTACCTTAAACTATGAATGAACTAACAATTAAACAAAGCCCCCATGGAGTGAAGGTATGTAGGTATGTGTGTGTCTGAGTGGGTCTTCATTACAATTATGCATAAGTGTAGTTTATGTGGCACACAAGTAGAAGTTAGTGTAGAATCTAAGTGTAAGATACACAACATTACATGGAAAACCATGAACATGCATATCTCACATAAAGTTAAGGTTGATTTTAGATTGTCAAGCATGCAATAAGTACCTAGTGTGGTCATTAGAGCATCAATTAATCCTACATACAACCTAAATTATTCATGTGAATGTGCACCAAACATGGATCCATACATAACAAGTCAGTTCCATCAAGTCATTACAAGCAACAAGATAAACTTTAAAGCTAGCATGAGATAAGTACCTAGTGTGGATATTATCTCATCCAATACAAGTTTAAGTATACTACGAATATAGATCTACATTAAGCACATGAAATGACACAAATAAAAAACTCATCACTATCACATAATCTACATCACTTGCACCTCAAGTGGGATGGATATATTCTCTAGTAATTAAATAAACAATTGTATTAAGGAAAAAAGACATTCTACTAATTATACTAAGATAAAGAAAACAAACTAAGCTAAACATGCAAGCAATAAAAAAAGACTACATTAAAACAACACTATGAAGAATTATTTTATTTACATTACTCACATTACAAGTAACATTCCTCTTCACTCGAGTTTTACTTCAAGACTTACTCTAAGTAGAGAGAATGACCACCAAGCCAAGGATGGATAACAAATGAAGAAGAATAGTTCTATTTATAGGCATTAAAAAAGAAACTGGGGACAATGCCCCAATATGAGACTAATGAAACATTCCCAGAATAGACATAAATATATGACCCATATCCACGCGAAACTGAGTCAAATTCTGAGAAAAATGGATTGATAATTGGTGGTCTTGGGCCACCAATTGGTGGTTAGTTTTTGTTGAATCGTACCCATTTTCGGATATTTTTTTTAGTGCTTCAATGCTTTACGTGGAGTGCACTCGGATCGGTTATTGGAGTCTGAGCCCGAATCTAATTGTCAAAATACTCCACATGATGGTGCGGAGTTTCTCAATTTGCTATTTGATCCATTCAGACTTACGTCCAGGTCCTTCCCTCTTGCAGATGGGTTCTTGTGTATGACCGAGATGTCTATTTTTCTTCATTTAAGTCATTTCTTCTTACGTTTCAGTCTTTTTTCTCTTCCCTTCTCTTTTTTATTATTACCTGAAATATAACAACAAACACTCGAGTAGCATAATATTGGGGTAAAATTAAAGATATATAGCATAAATATGACGCATGAGATGCTACTAATCATTGCATATACATCCCTAAAACAAAATTGTAGTGGAGAGAAACAAAGGCCTTTGTTAGAAGTGAGCAGAGCAATAGGATTCCATTATGGGTTGCCAGTGAAGTTTTGGAGAGAATGCGTGCTTACAACAACCTACATGTTCAATAGGCAACCCATCAAGGTTTCTGGTGGTGTTGAACCTTATGAGAAACTTTTAAAGAAACCAGACTATAATCAATTCAGAAGTTTGATGCCAAAGTAATAGATGCATATTCATGGGGTACCCATTTGGACAGAAAGCTTACAGGTTGTACGAACTAGAGACATGTAAAGTACTCACCAACAGAGATGTATAGTTTTATGAACATGAGTTCCCTATGAAGAACCGTAGGGGATGGAGACAGTTGTTTAGCTTTCCCATAAAATTCAATGAACTAGTTAAATGGGTGATTATAAGAGGATCAAGGGGAACATATTCAGCAAACTAATGTGTAGAACATGATAGATCAAGAAGAGACGGATGAAGTTACAGAAGATCAACATGACGAAGTTAGAGTTTATACAAAGGTCAGATGGTCAAATAGAAGGCATCAAGTACAAGATACTAAAATGATTATTATTGTAACCAAGCCAACATGAGTGACAAAGAGGAGACATGAGTGACAAAGAGGAGATAAAATAGCCTATGACCATTATGTTTTCTATGATAAGTTGTCAAGAAGGTATAAGCATTTTTTCAATGTGTTGACATCTGTGAAGGAGCCAGAAACATATGCTAATGCTATGGGGGACTAGAATTGGAGGCATACCATGAAGTAAGAGTTAAAGCCACCGGAAGATAGTGGAGTGTTGGAATTGGTGGATTTATCCCTTAAAAGAGATCAATTGGATGCAAATGGTTATATAAACTCAAGTTCAAGTCAGATGGTAGTTTGGAGAGATACAAAACAAGATTAACAACCAAAGGATACTGATAAGGAGATTAATGGCCAAAGATACAGATAAGAGAAGGGTAATTTGCTAAGGTGCACCTCGTAGGTTGCCTAATTTACGATACGCACGAGGGTTTTTGCTATTGCAGGATGTACACTTGTAAATCGAACATATTTGCTCATATGCACGTCCACCGTTAGTGGGACCCACTACGTCACTGTTTCCGTCCAACGTAGACAATTTGCAATTTAAACATCGTCAAATACAAATATACTAAATATTAAAACAAAAACAAAAGTTGATAACATAAAAAACCACAAACCTTCTCTTTCTTGCCCAAGTCGTCTCCTTCTTCCCAAACTCACTCTTCCTCCAACACCACTTTCTCTCTCTACTCTCTCTCATCCATCTCATGCCCCTCTCTCCTCCCTTCAATGTCATCTCTCTCTCTCTCATTCTTCATGCTTTCTTGAAATGAACAAATATTCTGAAAGATTATCAACTTTTCAATTCATGCATGCGAACTATTCGTCACCATGACCATGGTAGGCTTGCTCTTCTACGCCACCATGGTAGCCACCACGACCGCCATGATGTCCATGACCATATCCTACATGATAGCCCTCTTTATCCTTCGAAGCTAAACAACCACAATAAATATACTGACAAAAACCAAAAAAATCCACATATATATCTTTCAACTGATGTACATGAAATAATAATAAGCTACAAGAATGTGTGCTTGAAATGGAGTGAATTTGTTTGAAAAGGGTAACCTTTTTGGTGTATTATAAAATGAAAGCCCAATTACAGTCTTTAAGTTGAAGGCCAAAACATAGTTAGGTGAAGTATTCTGTTTGTTTATGTGGTTATGTAAGTTTGATGACAAAACGTAAAAATTATATATATAGCCTCAATGGAAGAGCTGCATTCAGAAATTATATGTTTGTGAATCGCTTTCAGGCTATATATGAAAATTGGATAGGCAGACTTATGGTAATACAATCATATAATTTGAAACGATAACTTCTTTGTTTATGCAGTGATACGGCTTAATCCCCGAACCGCGCATCCCTTCAAATACCGCCAGCGCTTCAACATACTCTTTCCCCTTCACGTACCATCGATCAAAGCGCTCCACAACACGACGTCTCACAAGGACATTCCATCGAACAATTGTCGTGCAGAAGACAGATCCCCGGACTTAGAGAAGGCGTCGAGGAGGGAGTTGAAGGAGACGATGTTGGGGTTGTGAATGGACCTGAAGACGGCGACAACGGAGGGCAGGAGGAAGAGTAAGCGTGGATGAGGGAGTTGGCGACAAAGCGGTTGATGCCGAGACCGAGGCGGAGGACGAGGGCATGGAGGAGATGACGTGGAAAGGAAGAAAAGAGGGCATGAGATGAATGAGAGAGAGTTGAGAGAGAAAGTCGTGTCGGAGGAAGAGAGAGTGTTTCGGGAAGAAGGAGACGAGTTGGGGAAGAAGCAGAATGTTTGGGGTTTTTTGTTTTTAATATTGATATTTGTATTTTACCACCGAACGGTGACCGAGTGGGTCTCACTTAGGGGTGAAACTTTGTGTTTGAAATCCGTCAATCCGACCGATTCCGTATTTGAATCAAATGATTCATCCGAGAAAAAAAATTCGCAACCAAATTTGTATTCGGATATAAACATCTAGAAAAAAAGTAAATATGGATATTAGTACATCCGATTCGAATAATATCCGCTTCGTATTTTATATGCATGTATAAATAATAATAATAATAATAATATATAAAGCATATATGAATTAAATTATCTTATTTATATTTTTTCACGTAGGAAAAAAATAAAGAACTGAGATTTATTTTTGTTTAGTAGTATTACCTGAAAACGAGATTCAATCAAAAAATATTTTCTAGTCTATTTAGAATTTTTAACGAATTCGGATATCCTAATTCAGAATGGATTTTGAACTTGATTCGGATACAAATTTATTCAAATTCGAATCCAAATCCGACGGATACAAATTCAGATCATTCCCTCATAAATCCGATCGGATTCGAATATAAGTAAAAAACGAATTCGAATTCAGACACATTCGCTTCGTATCCACTCCGTTATCACACCTAGTCCACTAACTGCAAATTTGGCATACGGTGTTGGACGGAAACGGTGACGGTGTGGGTCCCACTAACGGTATAGGTGTATATAAGCAAATATATTCGGTTTAGAAGTGTACATCCGACAATATAAAAAGCTCATGTGCATATCCCTAATTAGGCAACCTACGATACACTAGAGAATGATATGATTATAATGAGATATTTGCACTGGTCGTGAAACTTGCTACAATAAAAACACTTCTTGTTGTTGCAACCATGAAGAGGTGGAATTTGCAGAAAGTAGATGTCAACAACGCATTACTTGAGTCGGGGGAAACAAGGTGCGTAAGTTGAAGAAATCATTTTAGGGTTTAAAACAAGTTTCAAGGAATTGGTTAATTTTCCAAATTAACTTCAGTGTTACTCAAGTATGGCTTCACCCAATCCAAATCCGATTACTCCTTATATACCAGGAAATGTGATGATCATTTTGTTGCACTGGTTTGTTTACCAAGCCCTTGGTCAAATGAAGTTAATGAAGCTTGGGGGGGAGTATAAGAAATTAGATTCCAGTTATTACTTTGTATTCCTCTCATTTTACTACATGTTATTTTGTTAACATTGTAGTTCAAAGATTAACTTATCCTGTAATCGGCTTAAGGCCCAAATAGTTTATGTTCAGATGAGATGTAATAGAACAAATATAATCGGGCGGATACCTTACCATCTGACCTGATTAACTCAGCTTAGAGAGGAATATAAAAGGGGGTTTTCCTCCAACAATTACAAAGGTAGCTGAGAAAGATTCAAACTTTTTGGAGGTTTTCCCCTATTTTTTTGTTTTCCCCAGCTCTGGTCTTCTCCTCCATCATTTTTTTGTTTGATTTCTGCATTTTGACAAAAATAAATAGTATGCAGTTCAAGTACGGACGCTGGACACAAGATCTATCGTAGCTTGCTGGGTTGGATTTTTTTATTATCCTTGCACTTCCATTCTCGGGATTGAGCCACACTTATGACGTATTTAATAAGACTCCAGCTGAAGAACAGTTGCTTTGAATTGGGAAATCTACCCTGTACCCCCAATTGCTAATGTCTCTTACGATAAAAATTCTATAAATTTATTATTTCTTCTTTGATTGAAATGTCACTTCGTTGTCCATGCTATGATTCATTTGTTATTAAAAATAACATGAACATTCACCTAAGAAAATTATAATTGAAGGCGAGCTCACAATTTCTTTTAATTTTGAAAACCGTAATTTGTATTACAATTGACATTAGGTCAACAATGTCAATCCTAAATTTATTTCCTGGACCGGTCATTTATCCCTACTATTAGTTCTCAAGCCCTTCAAGATATTAGGCACAAAAGGAGTTAGGTGGAAAGCAAATTGATAAAGTTTTCTTAATGAAAAACCCCTTTGCCTGACAGTTGTGGTTGACCCGTATAACACTGGTCTACTGGTGACCAAGGTTGATTGAAAGTCAATATGTGTTAATTTGGCTAGGAGCGGTCGATTGAAAGAGGGAACACTATATCGAACTTGAAATGTTCAAATAAACTTAAAACTAGTTTTGGGCTCAAAATGGTTGACCCAAGCAAGGGTTGTCGACATTAATGGTAGGTTGGAAAAATTGTGCAAGTGTTGTGAATAGTACCAGTCCATCCAAAGCTTAAACGGTCGATTGATTGAGTAGTTTGTCTCATTCCTCCAACAACTATAATCCAACAACTATAAATAACTAGCCGTTGGAGATCGCAATTGTTGAGTTATTCTTTCACACATTTTAACCGCTTTTAGAAAATTGACAATTTCATTTCCATCGACCGAGGGATACCCTGAAAAGGGTTGAAGTGGTTAATAGGAACATACACAATCAGTAGCGGATCCAGGATTTCAAGTATGATAGAGCACCACGTACTAGCGCAACCAATCGACAACAAAAAAACATACATGTCAAAAAAATTAATATTTCATAAAAAGTTAGAAACAAACTATCGTAAATAATTCAAATTACAACTTAATAGTACTTTAAAATTAGTGGACTACTATTCGTCACCGGAAAACTACTTAAATCGCCCCAAAATTTACCTTTTTGCCCTTAACAAATCAATTAATACCCATTTCGTCCCGTGTCTTTAAAGAAGATTTTTAACTTAGTTTTACTCACATTCCTAGTACCAACACAACGAAAATGTCTGGCGAAGCACCTGGATCCGGCGAGGAAACGGGGCGGATTGTTTTCCCCGACTCGGGCGTCTAGCTAAGACGCCTCCACTTTGGTGGAGGTGTGTTATCCAGATGTTGGATCGTGTGGGTTATGAGTCCACAATACTAATCACAATTAATCCTAATTACCTACTTGTTTGAACTTTCAAAGATATGCAGCGGAATTAAACTAACAAATAAGAAAATAAAGACTAAAAATGCAATACACGATGGACACGGGGGTTTTACAGAGGTTCGGCCACCGCCTACGTCCTCTCTTGCAAGCTCCGCTCGACACTTCGAGCTCCGCTCACGAGTTCACTATTCACTCCCCGTTCCGTGCCGGGAGAGAACGCCTTTTACAAAACAAGCGCCGCGAACACCCTCGCTTGCTTGACTTTCTTTTCTCATAATCCGAGAGGAACACTTCGGGCTTTCACCGAAGTCCTTGCTTCTTCACAATCGAAAACTTGAGTGTAACACACTCTCTAACTTGAGCACACTTGAGTAGAATATGGAATTTATTACTAAGTGTGGAAGGTTTTGGGCTTTTGAGTGTGTGAAGCTTCTCTCTAATGTTGGGGACAAATAGTAGTAGGAGAGTTGTGTTAAAATGTGTTTTACAACTCTTTATATAGGCATTAGAGAGAATAGATCCGTTGGGGTTGATTGGGTGAGTGTTGGTGTAGGATACACAAAACAGAAAACTCGCAGGACCCAATTCTAAGTTAATTCGGTCGACCGGATCGGTCTGAACGGTCGACTGTTTGGCAGTTTTGAACTCAGTTTGGTCGCCCGGTTAGGTAACGGTCGACCGCCCAAAGCTACGACTTAGGTACACTTAAGTGATCGGTCGAACTCCGAAAAGAGTTCGGTCGACCGATTTGCACCAGGCACTTTGGGTTTGACAAACAATGATCAATTCGGTCGACCGAGCTAAGGTCTTGCGGTCGACCGATTTTGTCCAGGAGGTTCGGGTTTGTCAAGAGACAGATATTCGGTCCATCGAACAAGGTCCTCGGTCGACCGATACATGAATTGTATTTGCGGTATATTTGGTTAATACGAATACGACCGTTGGGTATAATACGACAAAATAAATGGTCGGAAAAATAAGTTCATACGGTCGACCGAAAGGGCATATACAGTCGACCGAAACCGGGTAGTGAAAACACAAACAGGAGAATTGATCACTCGATCGACCGAACGGTCTGCTACGGTCGACCGAATGTGGGCAGACTGTTAGGGTTCAGGTTTAGTGTTTTCCGGTTTAAGTGTGGGTGATCTATTGAAGTCCAAATTATGTGAAATTTCGTGTGTGACTTCTATAAGGAACCTAGTGTGTGTTTAAGTAGCTTTTAACTCAAGTATGCTCAATTTACACAAGTTCCTAAGACTCAAAGAAAATAAAAAATACATGTCTTCAAAAGAGCTTGATTACATGTCTTGACTAGATTTTCCTTTCTTCCTTGAGTCTTGATCACCTGTAGAGGTTTGCACAAAGAAATATATGTGGAATGCAACATGTGTGTTACTCTACATGATCATAATTAAGATTAGGTTGATTGAATCATCAAAACATAGATTAAGGCCAAAAAGCCAACAATCTCCCCCTTTTTAATGATGGCAACCTATATCTTAACTATATCTTAATACATGGATTTTTTTATAAGTAATCTATGCATATAAATGCTCCCCCTATGGATGTGCATAGTTTTTGTTCAATTTAATTCAAATTTCAAGTTTTACCCCCTTAATTATCTCTCCCCCTTTGACATCCATCAAAAAGATGATATTTATATAAGAAAATTTATACGATTGAAGTTCAATGTGGATGTCTTGTAATGAAGTTGCTCCCCCTAAATTTTGCACTTCATTACTCTAAGAAAATGATATTCAATAAGCTCCCCCTATCGATATGAATATGAATTTTCAATTAAGTTAAATTCTTAATTCTCCCATATTAACATCAAGCAAATACTACAATTTAGCATGTGATGTTTTCATTTCCCCTTTTTACATCCATTTAGATAATTTGACTCTAAAAACTATGGTTGTTGTTCAAACATTTAGGATTTGCAATGAATGGGTAAATGATATGTCAATTGAGCATGTATCCTAGACTAGAACCAATTTTATCGAAAAATTTAGAGGATATGAAAAATATACCAACTTGAAGCTTGAATTGGTTCTACCCTTCATTCGATGATGCACCCGACTTTCAATTTGACTCTTAAGCTCGCCCGGTCACCACCGATTTCTTTCTCAACCACCTATAAGTATAGATTTAGGTACCCAAAAAACTTTGGGTCCTTGAATGTTAGCTTTGGGAACCCAAACCATTTTGGTTTTAGGAGCCCACACATTTGAGGAAGTATGCTTTACAACTAAGTGTTTTCCATTTAAAGTTTTATAAGATGCATGGTTTTTCAACTTGGCATTAAATCCTAAACCATGTTTTTGCAAAGATTGTCTTTGACTTCCTAATAGCATGTTAAGCATCTTAGTTCCATGTGTGAACATTTCTAAATATTTTCTTAATTGCACATTGCAAGCTTGAAGATCTAGTTGTTCACAATCTATAGGTGTTGCTTTTAATTTATCAAGATTTGATGTATTATTTTCAAGTCTAGCAACCACCTCATTTTTCTCATTCATGCATGTTTCAATTTGGCTTTGGAGATCTTTGATTAGCTTTCTAGAACTTTTATTCTTTTCACAAATGATCTCATATTGTTTAACTAAGTCATGGAATGCATTTTGAAGCTCATCATGTGTATAATTTTCATTATTTGCACTAGAGTTTGAGCTATCACTATAATATGACTTAGTTGAGCATGAATTATTAGAACAAGAGTTAGATTCTACCTCACTTTGATCTTCAATAGCCATGAAGCATGAGTGAGTGATGAGAATTAAATTTATACCGCAAGTGCACGGTGTCAATGAAGACGTGGCAAATACGGGTCGAACACAAGGAGGGAGAGATTTGTTATTTTCGTGATATTTGATTAAGAAGAAGAAGGAGAGAAGAAATAATTGGGTTTTGAGATTTTTGGATTTTAATTATCTAAAGCAAGAAACAAGAACAATTAAAACTAAAACAAGAACAAAGATGTGAATTCCGTCGGGTGGAGGTTTAGATTTAAGGTTTAGATTAGAGAATTTAGAAACTTATAATAAATCATATTAGTTATAAAGCATTACATGATAAATGATTTAACATAAACTCAAGTAATCAAAATATACTAACACGAAATTAAAATAATAACATTCATTTATCTTCTCTTCACCCTAATCCGTCACCTCCACCCTTTGGAAGGAGTTAGAAACTCATAGAGGGAGGAAGAAGGGGTCCTTGAGACATTACAAAAGAAAACTAAAAGTAAGAAATAAAAGACAGAATTTTATTAATGAAAAGAAGAATACAAAACTAAGATTAAGAATAAAAACTACCACCAAAGACTAAGGACCCTTCTAACATCGTTCTCGGGTCTATTTATAGTTGCTACAAGGGATCTAGGTATAATATTGGAAAGTACACGTGTCCAGACACGACTGGACAAAATTGGAGCACACAGATCGCTGAGGGGGTGGCGTTTCCGCCGCACAATTTATGTGATATGTGGCGATTTCGCCGCACAATCTTCTCTGATTTAATCCGGATTTTTGCTGGTAGTTTATGGTATGATTTGATCATCCTTTATGCGTCTGGATTGATTCTTTCCATTCTTTTGAGCTCCGGATTAATTCCTTTATATGTTTGGAGATTTACATTGATTTTTCTTTAGATTTTCTCCAAGATAATATTTTGGTGCTTTAATTGCAATTAGGGCCTTGACTTTTTTGCAATTAAGTCCCCGGCTACTTTTGTGCTTAAGTCATTGTTCTTTTTGCAATTAGGACTTTGACTTTTTGCAATTAAGTCCCCGACTACTTTTGTGCTTAAGTCATTGTTCTTTTTGCAATTAGGACTTGAATGCTTTTATGCTTGGATACATTTCCATTCGAAACCCGATAATCTTGAACTTGGTCTTTATGATAGAAATGAGTCTTTTGCACGCGTTTAGGCTAGGGATGTGGGTAAATTGCATTCAGGTCCCTGTATTCTGTAAATAAGACTAAACACATACCTTAGTAGCATTTATTGATGTAAAAGTAATCTAAATGAAAGACATATGATGTAATGTATGCAATGCATCAAATACCCCCACACCTAGATTTTGCTAGTCCCTAGCAAAACAGAATATAAGAAAAATGAAAACAGGGAAATCCTAACTCACTTTCGTAGGAATCACGGTTGCACTTAGCATGTGCAACAAGCCTTTAAACCTCCAAGTTTCCTAGGAGGAGGAGTGTTGTCTCCTGAGGGTCTTCAGCGGATATACCCACAAAATCCTAAATCAACGTTTCATTAATAGTTCTCAATATCCCTACCTCAACCTTATACATTTCACTAAGAATTTTTGCATGCTCATTATATAAATCTAACTCATTAAAAATATGACTTGGTCTTTGTTCCTCCAACATTCACACCACTAACCCTTCTACACATGTTTATCACTTGAATTATTTTGCACGCCTCCTCTGGTGGTGAAGTATCATTCAATTCAACTATGGCATGGATCATTCTTTTAGCTTTGGGCCTTTAGTATTTTTTTTTCTTTTCTTCCGTGATTCAACACATTTGCTTTTTGACACTTTTACCCTTTTTGCATTCGTGTAGCGAGTTTGATCGATAATCCCGAGCTGGTAGACTCAAGTTACCGGGTTTCAAGATTTTCCCTACGGACCAGTGACTCAAAGGCTTGGGCTTTTGTAATCATTTTGCAAAATGTGTTTTCTTCACTTTATTCCTTTATTTTTATTTTTATTTTCCTCAAGGCTTAATTGCTATTAGAAGTCCACACTTCCCGGTATATTTTCCTCAACCTCTGCTTTTTATCAACCACTTCAAAGATTTGATTCATCCAATTTAAGTGCATACATGTCTTAAAGGGCAATGAGTTATTTCTTTGGAACTTAGATTTATGTCATAATTTCTACAAGCAGAACTATATAATAAGGAACAAAAACTCAATGCAATTTGTACACGGGTTTTGACAGTTCAATCTTAAGCTATGTCATGAAACATTGATTTTTTTTTTCTTTTTTTTTCTTTTTTTTAAGAAATAAAAGACAGATCTATAGATAAATATATACATAAACACCCCCCACACCTAAATCATGCATTGTCCTCAATGTATGCAAATATAAAGCAAATGCACTTATTACCTTGGTGAATTGCGGTGGAAGGATGGAATTTGCTCAAAGTCAACCATAGTCAGAACTGGATTGAATGACACCATATTGGTGCATGTATCCAGTTGAATTGTTCCCCATGTTGCAATGAGAGTTCTGAGTCACAGATTCCACACCCCTCACATAAATAGGTTCTCTTATTTGCTCGAGTGATGGTGGGTGTGTAGATGAATTTCTCCCCTTTTTCTTACTTCCTTTTTGATTTTGTGATGATTCAGAAATCTTATAGATACGCGATTTCATCACAATGTCACTTTGATTGCATATTATTTCTGGCTCACTATCAATATGAAAGATATTAAATTCAGCTTTTAAGTTCCCAAAAGATAATTGCATGAGCCCATTTCGACAATTTATTAATGCTTCCGAAGTGGCTAAAAAGGGTCTGCCTAGAATTACAGGGATTTGTCGGTTAGGATTTACAACAGGTGCGGTATCTAGTACGACAAAATCCACTGGGTAAATGAAGTCACCGACCTTGATCAAAACATCCTCTACTATACCACTTGGTTTCTTAATAGAACAATCAGCAAATTGAAGGGTTGTCTTAGAGGGTTTTAGTGGACCAAGGTTCATTTGCTCATAGACAGAGTATGGGAGTAGGTTAACACTAGCACCAAGGTCTAGAAGGGCTTTGTTGATAAAAGTATCTCCTATTGCACATGAAATTGTGAGACATCCAGGATCCTTATATTTTATAGGAGATGTGTTGGACAAAATAGAACTTATGTTTGCAGTTAAGAATGCCTTCTTTGGTACGTTTGTTTTTCTCTTTTTAGTGCACAAATCTTTTAAGAATTTAGCATAAGCAGGTATTTGTTGAATCATGTCTAAGAGTGGAATGTTCACCTTAACTTGCTTAAATACTTCCAAGATTTTCTCTATTTGTGCACTTGAGTTCTTTTTGAGTCTATTGGGAAATGGGGCTTTAGGGACATAGACTCGCTCAGGTTCAGGTTGAGCTACGGGTTCAGATTGAGTAGGTGGGGTGGGCGTTTCAGATTGGACGTCGGGTTCAATGGTTAGGTCATATGTGGCAGTTTGATGGCTAGATTGATTAGACGTTCTAGGATTTACCACATTATTATCAATCTGTCTTCCGGACCGTAATGATACTACAACATTTATTTGTTGGAACGGTCCTTCTTCATTAACCATTTGAACCGGTCTAGGGTTGTTATTTCCTGAAGGTGCTTGATATGATTGATATGAATTATTAGATCTAGGGTTCACTTCAGGTTGACTTGGAAACCGACCCTTTTCTCTTTCACCTACTATTTGTGCTAGTTGGCTGACTTGTGTCTCTAGCCTTTGGAAGGTCTGGTTGGTTGTTTGTATAAAGGTTTTCATTAAATTTTCCAAGCTTGTCAACCTAACCTCATGATTGTTATTGTTACTAAACCCAGATGATGTATTATTTTGGTTATACGGGTTTGGTTGTTGTCTAGGAGGTTGACCCTGTTGGTTTGATGAGAAATTGGAATTATTACGCCAACCCGAGTTATAGGTTGATGCGTATGGGTCATTTCTAGCATGGTTATACATGGCATTAACTTGGTCCCATTCCGCACAATCCTCCTTTACATGACCAGTCTGACCACATCTAGAGCACGGGATAGTCGAGGCTTGATTCACTCGGTTTTGGGTTTGTAGCTCTAAACTCTCCATTCTGCGCATAAGGGTAGCTAGTTTTGCTTCAGCCGCTATGTTGGCATCTACAGCTAAGACACCTGGTTTGGGTTGGCTTGCTATTCTAGATCCAATACTCGGGTTAAGCGGTGTTCTAGCATTGTCCCATTGCGTACTGTTTTCAGCTAATTCCTCAAGAAAAGTCCAGGCATCATTTTCATTTTTCGACATAAAGTTCCCTTGGCTTAGGGATTCTACCATGACCCTAGATGTGGGTGTCAATCCCTCATAAATAATTTGGCATAATTGCCATCTTGGAATTCCATGATGAGGGTATTGGGTAAATTGCACGCGTTTATGCTCGGGATGTGGGTAAATTGCATTCAGGTCCCTGTATTCTGTAAATAAGACTAAACACATACCTTAGTAGCATTTATTGATGTAAAAGTAATCTAAATGAAAGACATATGATGCAATGTATGCAATGCATCAGTGAGCCACTTCTCTTCTACTTTGCAAGGAAGATGACGATGATGATGGTGATGAAGAGTCATCCTATGTAGCCTTGTGTGCTTCCTCCTTCCTTTCTCTTCTCTTACTCTTCTCTGTTTCTCTTCTCCTCTCCCTTCTCTCCTTTTTCTTCTCCCCTTCTCTTCTCTCATTTTCACTCTCCTCCTTCTCCTTTTATTTTTCTCTTTTCTCACTTCTTCTACCTCTTCTTTCATTCTTTTCTCCCTTATCCTTCTTGAGGTATTTGAAGAAGTCTTTGGCTAGGACTTCAATGTCCTCATCTTCTACACTCCTCCACGGTTCCTCGATATTTGCATGTAATGACAAGAAGGGTTTGTTCTTTGAAGCTTCCTTCTCCTTTCAATGATTGATTTGGAGTTGATATGCCATCAAGATTGCAATTAATTCCTCCATCTTGAGTTGGGAAAGATCGTGTGCTTCTTCAATTGCAACCACTTTATCTTCCCTATCATGGCTTAACGACCGAAGGAATTTCCTTGTCGTCTCTCCTTCATTTAATCTTCTTCCAAGAACCAAAAGAGAGTTTGTGATATCGGTGAAGCGAGTGTTCATTTCGCTTATGTTTTCAACGATTTGCATAGAAAATATCTCATATTTATGCATGAGGAGACTAATGCGGGTTTCCTTAGTTTTGCTATCCCCCTCATGATGCATTTGCAATCTATGCCATATTTCATATGCACTTTTACAACCCCTAATTCTATTGTATTCACCCTCATTTAGCCCACAATATAGAATGTTCATTATTTTTGAGTTCATCTCAATTTCTTTCATTTTAGGCCTAGTGAGTGAATCTAATTCATCTTCATTTGAGGGGTGTATGAATTTTTAAGGAACATCCAATACTTAAGGTCATTAGAAATTAGGAAAATTTTCATCATATCCTTCCAATAGTCATAATTTGATCCATTTAGCAAAGGAGGTCGAGTTGTGCATAATCCTTCTATGTGATTAGATTAAGTAGAGGTCATGCTAAAAATACGATTAAGTATGAGAATTATCTAACAAGGCTCTGATACCAAATGTTGGATTGTGTGGGTTATGGGTCCACAATACTAATCACAATTAATCCTAATTACCTACTTGTTTGAACTTTCAAAGATATGCAGTGGACTTAAACTAACGAACAAGCAAGTAAAGACTAGAAATGCAAACCACGATGGACACGGGGGTTTTATAGAGGTTCGGCCACCGCCTACGTCCTCTCTTGCAAGCTCCGATCGACACTTCGAGCTCCGCTCACGAGTTCACTATTCACTCCCCGTTCCGTGCCGGGAGAGAACGCCTTTTACAAAACAAGCACCGCGAACACCCTCGCTTGCTTGACTTTCTTCTCTCACAATCCGAGAGGAACACTTCGGGCTTTCACCGAAGTCCTTGCTTCTTCACAATCGAAAATTGATTGGAACACTCTCTAACTTGAGCATACTTGAGTAGAATATGGAATTGATTACTAAGTGTGGAAGGTTTTGGGCTTTTGAGTGTGTGAAGCTTCTCTCTAATGTTGGGGGCAAATAGTAGTAGGAGAGTTGTGTTAAAATGTGTTTTACAACTCTTTATATAGGCATTAGAGAGAATAGATCCGTTGGGGTTGATTGGGTGAGTGTTGGTGTAGGATACACAAAACAGAAACTCGCAGGACCCAATTCTGAGTTAATTCGGTCGACCGGATCAGTCTGAACGGTCGACCATTTGGCAGTTTTGAACTCAGTTCGGTCGACCGGTTATGTAACGGTCGACCGCCCAACGCTACGACTTAGGTACACTTAAGTGATCGGTCGAACTCCGAAAAGGGTTCGGTCGACCGATTTGCACGAGGCACTTTGGGTTTGACAAACAATGATCAATTCAGTCGACCGAGCTAAGGTCTTGCGGTCGACCGATTTTGTCCAGGAGGTTCGGGTTTGTCAAGAGACAGATATTCGGTCGACCGAACAAGGTCCTCGGTCGACCGATACATGAAATGTATTTTGGGTATATTTGGTTAATACGAATACGACCGTTGGGTATAATACGACAAAATAAACGGTCGGAAAAATAAGTTCATACGGCCGACCGAAAGGGCATATACGGTCGACCGAAACCGGGCAGTGAAAACACAAACAAGATAATTGATCACTCTGTCGACCGAACGGTTTGTTACGGTCGACCGAATGTGGGCAGACTGTTAGGGTTCAGGTTTAGTGTTTTCCGGTCTAAGTTTGGGTGATCTATTGAAGTCCAAATTATGTGAAATTTCGTGTGTGACTTCTATATGGAACCTAGTGTGTGTTTAAGTAGCTTTTAGCTCAAGTATGCTCAATTTACACAAGTTCCTAAGACTAAAAGAAAATACAAAATACATGTCTTCAAAAGAGCTTGATTACATGTCTTGACTTGATTTTCCTTTCTTCCTTGAGTCTTGATCACCTGTAGAGGTTAGCACAAAGCAATATATGTGCAATGCAACATGCGTGCTACTATACATGATCATAATTAAGATTAGGTTGATTGAATCATCAAAACATAGATAAAGGCCAAAAAGCCAACAATCCAGACGCCTCCACATAGGTGGAGGCATTTTGGGCAGACACCCTTTTTTTTAATTTTTTTTAAATTTTCTGTTAAATTAATTTTTTTCAGGTTCCGTTGCAAGATTTCGGTGGTGATGGAGTAGATTACAGTGAGCTTTTTGATAGTAAATAAATATTTACAACAATCGAGGAAGCTTGTAAATGAGCGAAACAAGTTGCAATAAGAGCCAGATTTTTTTCGGTTATATCATCATACAACCCAAAAGCAGAAAACCGGATGGATTGTTACCTGAGATGTGATCGCAGACGTGAAATGAGTTCTCATCATACGAGTATTTTGCACTGCGAAAGAACACAAAAAGAAAAGGTTGCGGTTGTCGTTTTTTGGTAAAAGTGGTCGAGCGACGGGATCGTGACGGATGAGTCGTTGATTCTAGTAGCACCTATGGGCAGCACAACCACGCACTTGCAGTTTATTCAGAGGGTCACCGACAGGTCAGCGGACTTAGTGCTGGGGCCAAGCAAATTGTTCGTGATATGAGAGAGGCACAAGCAAGACCACGTAACATTTTGTTGGCGGTAAAGGAGAAATTCCCGGAGGATAATCCCAATCAAAGACACATTTATAACTTCAAAGAGTACATGAGGAGCACGAAATCTGAAGACAGGAATCCCGCACAACAGTTTCTCAGTCAGGCAGTGCAGCATAACTATTTGCATTGGATTGTGGCAGATGAAGAAACTAATGTCCTCACTCACACATTTTTGGCACATCCGACTTCAGTTCAGTTGTTGCGTACATACTCATTCGTAATCTGCATGGATTACCGAGTCTAGTTGCCAGTGGGTGTTGGGGAGGTTACTCCAACAAACATGAATTTCCTCGTCGGATATGCGATTTCGAAGGATGAGACCGAGTCTAGTTACCAGTGGGTGTTGGAGAGGTTGCGAGATCTGTTATTGGATATTGTTAGCTCGACTGCAATAATAACGAACTGGGAGTTGGGTTTAATGCGACCAGTGGCAGAGGTTTTTCCCAAGTCTGCTCATTTATTATGCACCTGGCATATCAACAAAGACGTGTACAACTATGCATGCCACGTTTTCGGCAAGGACAAGCAGTCTGCAGAGATTTTCAGGCTTGGAAAGTAGAGGAATGTAATGTTTTCTGATTCACAGACGGATTATAATAGAACACTCCGTAATCTGAAAGATTCTTACAAGTCCTGGCCAGTGTTGACGGAGTATGTGCAAGACACGTGGTTGGTGCATAAAGAAAAGTTTGTGTTGAATTGGACGAATAAAGTTCTTCATTTCGGCAACACTACGAACTGCAGGGTGGAAAATGCACATTCGGCTCTGAAAGAGTGGATCACTACATCGACTACCGCTCTCGACACTCTTTTCGACCGCGTGAACTCGGCTATTGAAATGTAGCCGACGAATATTCGGAATTTTCTTGAAGATTCGAGACGTCGAATTGTGGCAAACTACATAGGTCCTTTGTTTCAGCATATAAATGGTCGAGTTTCGCATCGTTGCTTGTCGTTATTGACTCAGGAGTTGAAGAGAATGCAGGACTTAAGTAATAAAGTTGAATATCATTGCGGGTGTGCTTTTCTGACATCACATGAGATTCCTTGTGCATGTACCATGTACGAGTGTTTTGCGTCAGGTGATGGAATTTATTTAGAGCAGATTCATCCATTCTGGAAAACACTAGTCATTGGAGAAGGAGTCCAGATGTCAGAGTTTGTGGATCAGTCAGCACAAGACGTCGAGCATTTTTGGAAGCTCGTTGATGAGATTTCGGAGAGCAGCCCTGCAGTAATTCGTAGTGTCTCTCCTATTTTATACGAACAGTTACACCCCGATCAATCTAACTATGGAGAACCTACATAAAATATTAAGTTACAAGGTCGACCTAGGGGAAAGTCGACACGTCACTAGTGCAGAATAGTCTTCACTCGTCGCCCAATAGACGTCGACTGTTATAACAGCCGACGTCTAGTTGGACGAAGATAACATAGACGTCGGTCGTTACCAAGGCCGACGTCTATATGGTTCTATAGACGTCGGCTATCCGAATACTGATTTCATACGATGTCTATACGCTATAGACGTCGACTTATAGACGTCGGGTGTTAGAATCCTTGTGAATCCGACGTCTATAGGGTATAGACGTCGACTTATAGACGTCGGCTGTTATAGACGACCGACGTCTATACCCCCGGCATATAGACGACGAGGTATAGACGTCAGATATCTATAATATCTGACGTCTATAGGTCTTAAAGAAATTGAACAGACGCATTTTCTGTCATTCATTTCAGACGAAACCCACCCAAACCCTAGTCGTCCCGCGACCGAACTCTCCTCCGCGACCAATCTCCGACTGATCCGCACCGTCTCCAGCACCGCAGCGACGTCCCAAGCTCTCCGGCCCTCTTCTCCTTCTTCCTCCGTCTTCCTCTTCATCCTAACCAATGTAAGTGTTAAGTTCATTTTTGTTGGTTTGTTTTCGGATTTTTTTGTAGTTACGATTCTTTTCAATGTTAGTAAACGTCTCCTCTCGTTTATTGTTGGTGAATGCAACATTTCGATTTTTTGGTTTTAATCTTGAATATATTCGTATTTTTGTGATTTACGCTTAAGTTTGTTGATATTTTGTATGTTCTTGAAAGAAATGGAGTCTCTTGCTAGCTTGAGCTAGTTAAGCTTTTGATCGAAGTCTTTTGGACTCGTAATTTACTAGAAATTGTTAATTTGGTAGTGGATTAATTTGGTAGAAATCATTTGGTAGGGGAGTTAAAGGTTACTCAAAGCTAAAGAAAGCTGACCTCGTCAAACTTCTAGAAAGTTAATTTGGTAGTGAATTAATTTGGTAGAAATAATTCGGGCTCCAGTTTCTCATAGTTTTGGTTTCTCTTTGTTTTTCTACAAGATATTCCTTCATACATATGCTTTAGTGTGTTTTTAATACTAAATGAGGAATTTTCGTTGATGTTTTATTTGTGTAGGTTGCTTTGTAACAGTGGTATAACATTGGTACCCTAATTGAAAATCTTTGGTTTTTTTATTTTTGCTATGCCTTGCTTGTATGTTATATCCGAGCCTAGCTTTCTATGTTTAAAGTTATAGATTAAAATTTAGTTACATGTTTATTAGGTTAAATGTTTATTTATGCTTAACATATTCTTTTATTTAGAAAGTTTTATGTTTAACTCATTAACCCCCTTAAACAACTTGGCCTTTAATAACCCAAAGCAAAAGATTAGACAGTATTTGCTAAGTCATTCATCATATAGGATTTGCATTCATCATATTTATTATTTATTTACGATTTCTATCGTAGATTGCTGGCGTAAGGTACGTACTATCTTTCATTCATCATTCATTAGAAAGCACACATTAGTTAGTAAGACTTGTATTATAACAAGAGTGAGGTGAGTGTTTGTTTGGTGTGTTGTTTGTTAGATTAAGGTATGAAAAACACTTAGGGGGCAGTCACCTATAGGAGATGAGGTGGGGGATTTCATCACCCTTTCCTTAGCCCAAAAACCACTTGATAAAAGAGCCTTAATAAAATCAATTAGACGTTGGCCCCTAGGATTTTCAGACGCATTAAGGAGAGGAAACCGTTTAAGACCGTTATGGCCTGAATGTCGTTGCCTATCTAGTCTCCCTGAGATTTTAGAAACCTTCGGGTTCTTGATTTCCTACAGATTAGTGGTCCTCGATGTTGAAGACCGTTTTGGCCTGAACGTCATTGCCCATCTAGTCTCCCTGAGATATTAGGGACCTTCGGGTTCTTGATTTCCTACAGACTAGTGGTCCTCGGTGGGACCTCGAAGTTAGGCGTCGTCTATTACTAAGGACATATAGTGGACTTTAGGCTGTTTTGGCCTTGATTGCTTAGTTAGGTTTCTAATCTTCCTTGTTCCCACGCTAGATTAAGGACTTCATCTCCTCTCCTATGAGTCATTCTTTTCTCATCTTAATGTCTCCGAATATTCTCATCTACGAACACATTCTTTTAAATTGAAATTTTATTTATTGTCTCCAATAATAACTATCATTTTTGTTAGTGTTTAGATTGAAATGGATCGAGAGTGGATTGTTTCAAACAGATTGAGTGATGAGTATGAGAACGGAGTGAATATGTTCTTAGAGGTTGCCAAAAAACATTCCAAGAAAATGAAAGACAGCGACATGGCGTATTGTCCGTGCAATAAGTGTCATAATATGTCAGTGCTGACTTTTCAGAAAATGAAAGATCATTTGTTTGAGAAAGGTTTCGACCCAAATTACAGACGGTGGATATGGCACGGCGAAAATGAATCATTTAGTCGTTCCAAGATTGATGGGGAAGACGTTAGTGTGGAAGATCACTTAGAGGAAATGGTTCAGGATATGGCTGAAAAGTTGTCGTCCACCCCGATTTACCTGGTAATTTGTTGAGTGATGATGAGAATTAAATTTATACCGCAAGTGCACGGTGTCAATGAAGACGTGGCAAATACGGGTCGAACACAAGGAGGGAGAGATATTGTTATTTTTGGATTTTCGATTAGAGAGAGAGAACAATAATAAGGTTGGTTTTGAGATTTTTGGGTTTTAATTATCTAAAGCAAGAAACATGAACAAATAAAACTAAAACAAGAACAAAGATGGTGAATTCCGTTGGGTGGAGGTTTAGATATCGGGTTTAGATTAGAGAATTCTGAAACTTATAATAAATCATATTAGTTATAAAGCATTACATGATAAATGATTGAACATAAACTCAAGTAATCAAAACATACTAATACAAAATTAAAATAATAACATCTTCTCTTCTCATCACCCTAAATCCGTCACCCCCACCCTTTGGAAAGAGTTAGAAACTCATAGATGGAGGGAAGGAGAAGGGGTCCTAGAGAAACTAAGAAAAGAAAATTAAAAACATAAAATAAAAGAAACAGAATTTTATTGCTAAATTATGGAACAAAAGGAAGAACTCCTCACAACATCGTTCTCGGGGCTATTTATAGCCGATACAAGGGACCTAAGCATGAAATAAGAAAGTACACGCGTCAACACGCAACCGGTAAAATTTTTAGAGCATTGATCTAATTTGGTGCGGCGGATTCGCCGCAATTTGCTCTTGAGGTGCGGCGGAATCGCCACCTTTTTGGCTCCGAATCGACCCGGATTTTTCCTGTGTGTTTATGGTATGATTTCAATGTCATTTGCGCGTCTGGATTGATTCTTGCATATCTTTGGAGATCCGAATTAATTTCTTCATATATTTGGAGATCCACATTGATTTTTCTTTATATTTTCTCCATAATAATAAAAGCTACTCGTGATTTGCAATTAGGTCCTTGACTTTTTGCAATTAAGTCCCCGGCTACTTTTGTGCTTAAGTCCTTGTTCTTTTCGTAATTAGGTCTTGAATGCTTTTATGCTTGGATACATTTCCATTTGAAACCCGATAAACTTGAACTTGGTCTTTATGATAGAAACGAGTCTTTTGTACGCGTTTATGCTCGGGATGTGGGTAATTTGCATTCAGGTCCCTGTATTCTGTAAATAAGACTAAACACATACCTTAGTAGCATTTATTGATATAAAAGTAATCTAAATGAAAGACATATGATGCAATGTATGCAATGCATCAAATACCCCCACACCTAGATTTTGCTAGTCCCTAGCAAAACAGAACATAAGAAAAATAAAACAGGGAAATCCTAACTCACTTTCGTAGGAATCACGGTTGCACTTAGCATGTGCAACAAGCCTTTAAACCTCCTTGTTGCGAAGGGGGAGGAGTGTTGTCTCCTGAGGGTTTTCAGCGGATATACCCACAAAATCCTGAATCAACATTTCATTAATAGCTCTCAATATCCCTACCTCAACTTTATACATCTTACTGAGAATTCTTGCATGCTCATTATACAATTCTAACTCATTAAAAATATGACTTGGTCTTTGTTCCTCCAACATTCACACCACTAACCCTTCTAAACATGTTATTACTTAAATTATTTTGCACGCCTCCTCTGGTGGTGAAGTATCATTTGGATCAACCATGGCATGGATCATTCTTTTAGCTTTGGGCCTTGAGTATCTTAAAGTATTTTTTTTTCCGTGATTCAACACATTTGCTTTTCCTTTTTGACACTTATACCCTTTTTGCATTCGTGTAGCGAGTTTGGTCGATAATCCCGAGCTGGAAGACTCAAGTTACCGGGTTTCAAGATACCCCTACGGACCAGTGACTCGAAGGCTTGGGCTTTTGTAATCATTTTGCAAAATGTGTTTTCCTCACTTTATTTTTATTTTATTTTACTTTTATTTTCCTCAAGGCTTAATTGCTATTAGAAGTCCACACTTCCCGGTATATTTTCCTCAACCTCTGCTTTTTATCAACCACTTCAAAGATTTGATTCATCCAATTTAAGTGCATACATGTCTTACAAGGGTCATGGGTTATTTCTTTGGAACCTAGATTTATGTCATAATTTCTACAAGCAGAACTATATAATAAGAAACAAAAACTTAATGTAATTTGTACACGGGTTTTGGCAGTTCAATCTTAAGCTATGTCATAGAATATTGAATTTTTTTTTTTTAATTTTTTTTTAATTAATATTTTTTTTTTAATTTAAGAAATAAAGCAGAACAGAAAATCAAATAGATAGATATGTACATATATAAACACCCCCCACACCTAAATCATGCATTGTCCTCAATGTATGCATAGATAAAATAAATGCACTTATTACCTGAGTCGGCTTGCGGTAGAGGGGTTGAGTTTGCTCAAAGTCAACCATAATCAGAACTGGATTGAATGACACCATGTTGGTGCATGTATCCAGTTGAATTGTTCCCCATGTTGACTTGAGGAAAAGACTCCACTCTTCTCACTTGAATTGGTTCGCTTATTTGCTCGAGTGATGGTGGTTGAGTAAATGGATCACTCCCTTTTTTCTTACTTCCTTTTTGCTTATGTGATGATTTATTTGATTCAGAATTCTGATAAATACGTGCTCTCATCACAACATCACTTGGGTTGCATATTATTTCTGGCTCATTATCAATATGGAAGATATTAAATTCTGCTTTTAAGTTCCCGAAAGATAATTGCATGAGCCCATTTCGACAGTTTATTAATGCTTCCGAAGTGGCTAAAAAGGGTCTACCTAGAATTACAGGGATTTGTCGATTAGGATTTACAACAGGTTCAGTATCAAGTACGACAAAATCCACTGGATAAATGAAGTCACCAACCTTAATCAAAACGTCCTCTACTATACCTCTCGGTTTCTTAACAGAACAATCAGCGAATTGGAGGGTTGTCCTAGAGGGTTTCAGTGGACCAAGGTTGAGTTGCTCGTAGACAGAAAATGGGAGCAAGTTAACGCTTGCACCAAGGTCTAGAAGGGCTTTATTGATAAACGTATCTCCTATTGAACATGAAATTGTGGGACACCCCGGGTCCTTATATTTTATAGGAGATGTGTTGGAAAGAATTGAGCATATGTTTGCAGTTAAGAATGCCTTCTTTGGTACATTCGTTTTTCTCTTCTTAGTGCACAAATCTTTTAAGAATTTAGCATAAGCAGGTATTTGTTGAATCATGTCTAAGAGTGGAATGTTTACCTTAACTTGCTTAAATACTTCCAAGATTTTCTCTATTTGTGCACTAGAGTTCTTTTTGAGTCTATTGGGAAATGGGGCTTTAGGCACATAGACTCGCTCAGGTTCAGGTTGAGCTACAGGTTCAGGTTGGGTGGGTGGATTGGGCTTTTCAATTTGGACGTCGGGTTCAATGGTCAAGTCATATGTGGGTGCTTGATGGCTAGATTGATTAGTCATTCTAGGGTTTACCACATTATTGTCAATTTGTCTTCCGGACCGTAATGATACTACAGCATTGATTTGTTGGAACGGTCCTTCCTCATTAACCATTTGAACCGGTCTAGGGTTGTTATTTCCTGAAGGTGGTTGATAAGATTGATATTGATTATTAGTTCTGGGGTTTACCTCAGGTTGACTTGGAAATTGGCCCTTTTCTCTTTCACCTATTATCTGTGCTAATTGGCTGACCTGTGTCTCTAGCCTTTGGAATGATTGGTTGGTTGTTTGTATAAAAGTTGTCATTAAATTTTCTAATTTTGTCAACCTAACCTCATGATTTCCATTATTACCCCCAGATGATGTATTATTTTGGTTATATGGGGTTGGTTGTTGTCTAGGAGGTTGTCCTTGTTGGGTCCACGAAAAATTGGGATGATTACGCCAACCTGGGTTATAGGTTGATGCGTAAGGATCATTTCTAGAATTGTTAAATGTGGCATTAACATGTTCCAGGTTCACACAGTCCTCCATTAAATGACCAGTCTGACCACATCTAGAGCAAGGGGTAGGGGATGCTTGTCGGGTTTGGTTTTGCAGCTCTAAACTTTCCATTCTACGCATAAGGGTGGCTAGTTTTGCCTCAGCCGCTATGTTGGAGTCTATAGCTAAGACACCTGGTCGGGGTTGACTCGCTATTCTAGATCCAATACTCGGGTTGATGGGTGTTCTAGCATTGTCCCATTGCATACTATTTTCAGCTAAATCCTCAAGAAAAGTCCAAGCATCATTTTCATTTTTGGACATGAAGTTCCCTTGGCTCACAGATTCTAGCATAACCCTAGATGTGGGTGTCAATCCCTCATAAATAATTTGGCATAATTGCCACTTCGGAATTCCGTGATGAGGGCATTGGGTCAAGACACTCTTAAATCTCTCAAGATAGGAATAGAACGGCTCGCTCTCAGACTGAACGAATGCAACAATTTCATTCCTAATCTTCATAGTCTTATGGTTGGGGAAATATTTTTTTAGGAAAACTTGAACAAATTCGGCCCAACTTCTAATAGATCTTTCGGCTAGACTATATAGCCATTTCTTAGCGTCGTCTTTTAGTGCCAGAGGCACAAATTTCAGACGCACTGCCTCTTCAGGGATATGCTGGTATTGCATAAGAGAGCAGATTTCCTCAAATTCTCTAAGGAAGAGATATGGATCTTCCCTAGAGGTGAACTTAGGCAGCATACTCATGTATTGTGCCTTAAGTTCGAAGTCGCGACCCGGTATGGGGGGCATGACGATGCACGATGGCTGAGCAGCCATCGTTGGGTAGCACCGATCCCTCAAAGTTATAGGTTGCGCAACAGGCGGGTCCACTACATTCTCACCCATTAGATCCGGGTGAGGTGGTGCAACAGGTGGAATGGGGTTAAGTTCCAGACTGGAATCTAGATTAACTCGTGAGAGTCGATTACTCAAGTCCCGAATCCAAATCTGAGTGCACCGGGTTGAATCAATTTTTGAATTCAAATTCGAAATTTAAATTCCAAATTTAATTTCAAAAATTAATTACAAATTTTTTTTTTTTTTTTGAACTTTTGATTTTTTTTTTATTTTTTTTTTAATTTTTATTTTATTTTAAAGGAAACAAACAATAGAAAGGTAAGGATGAGAAGGGAAAGAAGACTCAGACGAGAAGGGAAACTTAACTCTAAAGGGGTAAAAATTAGGGTTGGTCAGAAATTTCCTGGACAAGCACGGTCAAAACAATCCTAGACCTAGTGTCACTTAGATCTAGACGACTCCTAACTGGTTGAGTCGAATTGATTTGCTTGATTCACCTCCCTCACCAATCAAACCAAGTTGGCCAGTTAGTGTATAGCTAGTGGGGGCGCTTCCGACAGAGTCGGTGCCAATTAGACAACCACGTCGCTTGGAAGACTTTCGTCGACACAAAAACACTTTCTAGACACCAAATTGAATTCAATTAGCTTCAGGTCATAGCAAGTCAAACCAATCTCCTCCTTAATTGAGTCCGAGTCCTTAGGGGCCAATGTCTAATTAATTTTAAATTTTAGGCTTAGGCGACACTTCAGGATTGTGGTTTGTGGGCTACGGGAGGGTGATGAAATCCCCACCGTATCTTTTCCTACGGAGTTGCCCTTAAGATAGTTTAACTTAAATCTAGCAAAGATAGTCAAACAATGGTCCTTTTAATGGGGGCAATTGCAAGGTTGTATGCAGCTAAATTATATGCTCTAATGCACTCGATAAAAACCTCGATACGTACCTTGCCTCCAGCAATCTTCAACAAGTATTAATTTGCAAGAATTTAGCAAGAATAATGCAAGCAAAACATTATATGATGCATGCACTAAGGTCTTTCTAATTTTGCCAATTTTAGGTCAGAGTTGAATTATTGCCAATTATGGAATTGTAACCCTAACACGTGCAATTCTACGAAAGGAAACTTTTCAACTATTCAGATTTTACGAGAAAGGCAAGAAAAGTTACCTCCGCAATGCTCAGTCGGGTTCGCCGCCCGCTCTCGGAGATTCCAGTAGCTCAATGAGACCACCCAGAGATGTCGACGATGCCCCAGAAAATTGAAGACCAGATTCCAACCCTGTGCGGCGTTTCCGCCGCACTTTACCTTGTTGGTGCGGCGATTCCGCCTCCCACTTGGTTCAGAATGCGGTGAGATTTCACCGCGAGCTCTGTCGTCTCCTGAAATGCAAATCCAAATAGTTAGATTGCGCACTCGATAAACAGAAAAAAATCGAAAATACAAAAACAAACGAAATCTTCGTCGCCTCCCCGGCAACGGCGCCAAAAACTTGATGAGAATTAAATTTATACCGCAAGTGCACGGTGTCAATGAAGACGTGGCAAATACGGGTCGAACACAAGGAGGGAGAGATATTGTTATTTTTGGATTTTCGATTAGAGAGAGAGAACAATAATAAGGTTGGTTTTGAGATTTTTGGGTTTTAATTATCTAAAGCAAGAAACATGAACAAATAAAACTAAAACAAGAACAAAGATGGTGAATTCCGTTGGGTGGAGGTTTAGATATCGGGTTTAGATTAGAGAATTCTGAAACTTATAATAAATCATATTAGTTATAAAGCATTACATGATAAATGATTTAACATAAACTCAAGTAATCAAAACATACTAATACAAAATTAAAATAATAACATCTTCTCTTCTCATCACCCTAAATCCGTCACCCCCACCCTTTGGAAAGAGTTAGAAACTCATAGATGGAGGGAAGGAGAAGGGGTCCTAGAGAAACTAAGAAAAGAAAATTAAAAACATAAAATAAAAGAAACAGAATTTTATTGCTAAATTATGGAACAAAAGGAAGAACTCCTCACAACATCGTTCTCGGGGCTATTTATAGCCGATACAAGGGACCTAAGCATGAAATAAGAAAGTACACGCGTCAACACGCAACCGGTAAAATTTTTAGAGCATTGATCTAATTTGGTGCGGCGGATTCGCCGCAATTTGCTCTTGAGGTGCGGCGGAATCGCCACCTTTTTGGCTCCGAATCGACCCGGATTTTTCCTGTGTGTTTATGGTATGATTTCAATGTCATTTGCGCGTCTGGATTGATTCTTGCATATCTTTGGAGATCCGAATTAATTTCTTCATATATTTGGAGATCCACATTGATTTTTCTTTATATTTTCTCCATAATAATAAAAGCTACTCGTGATTTGCAATTAGGTCCTTGACTTTTTGCAATTAAGTCCCCGGCTACTTTTGTGCTTAAGTCCTTGTTCTTTTCGTAATTAGGTCTTGAATGCTTTTATGCTTGGATACATTTCCATTTGAAACCCGATAAACTTGAACTTGGTCTTTATGATAGAAACGAGTCTTTTGTACGCGTTTATGCTCGGGATGTGGGTAATTTGCATTCAGGTCCCTGTATTCTGTAAATAAGACTAAACACATACCTTAGTAGCATTTATTGATATAAAAGTAATCTAAATGAAAGACATATGATGCAATGTATGCAATGCATCAAGTGACAATGAGAAGCCGTTGGATAAGAATAGTACCAAATTCACTAGATTGTCAGCGGTGTTGAAGTTGTACAATTTAAAAGCAGGAAATGGTTGGTCCGATGTCAGTTTCACATCAATGTGAAGTTAGTGCAAGAGATGCTTCCAGATGATAATGAGTTGCCAGATAGAACGTATGATGCAAAGAAAGTGTTGTGCCCTATAGGAATGGAATATAGGAAGATACACGCATGCCCGAACGATTGTATATTGTATAGGGGTGAGTTTGAAAACTTACATTCCTGTCCCAGGTGTAATGTTTCAACATACAAAATGAAACGTAGTGGACCAAACCACAATGAAGAGGCTGATGAGATGAACATCAAAGGACCTCCTGCTAAGATTTTGTGGTATCTTCTGATAATACCAAGGCTTAAACGTTTGTTTGTGGGTAAGGGATTCCAAGAACATGACATGGCATGCTGATCGTGAGAAACCAAATGATCAGTTGCTACGTCACCCTGCAGATTCACCTCAGTGGAAAAAAATAGATTTCGACTTTCCTATGTTTGGTGAAGAATCCAGGAATGTACGACTTGGACTCTGTACTGACGGAATGAATCCTTTCGGTAGTTTGAGTAGCATTCACAATTCTTGGCCCGTTCTGCTTGTAATTTACAATTTGCCCCCGTGGTTATGCATGAAACGCAAATATATCATGTTGTCCTTAATGATTTCTGGTCCGAAACAACCTAGAAACGACATCGATGTGTATTTAAGACCTTTAATTGATGACCTAAAGAGATTGTGGGATGACGGAAAGTCAGTTTTTGATTCTTATCATCAAGATTCGTTTGTAATGCGGGCAATGATATTTTGCACGATTAATGACTTTCCAGCTTATGGTAATTTGTCTGGATATTCAGTCAAAGGTCATAAAGCTTGTCCAATTTGCGAGGAAAATACATGGTCTTTGCAACTAGTTAATGGTTCTAAGACTATCTATCTTGGTCATCAGAGATTTTTGCCGAACTCCCATCCTTATCGTAGGTTGAAGAAGACATTTAACGGAAAACAAGAGTTTCAGAATCCGTCAGTTGAAATCAGCGTCGAAAAGGTGTACGAACGTGTAAGGAACATTGAATGTGAATTTGGAAAACCGTACAAACGAGCAAACGACAAAAGTAGTTGGAAAAAAGATCCATATTTTTTGATCTCCCTTACTGGAAAACTTTAGAAGTTAGACATTGTATTGATGTGATGCACGTACAGAAAAATGTTTGTGATAGTCTTGTTGGTACTCTGTTCAACATACCTGGTAAAACCAAAGATGGATATAATGCAAGACTTGATCTTGTTGATATTGGTATACGAGCAATGTTGGCACCAGAGAAGAAAGGAGATTGGAATTACTTACCTCCAGCTAGTTATACATTGTCTAGAAAGGAGAAAAGAATTCTCTATCAGTGTTTGCACGATGTAAGGGTTCCATAAGGTTATTCTTCAAATATCAGTAGTCTTGTTGTTATGAAGGATTTGAAACTTGTGGGAATGAAGTCTCACGATTGTCACACTTTAATGCAGCAGTTGTTACCTGTAGCACTGAGATCCATATTACCAAAAGATGTTAGACATGCAATAATAAAGTTGTGTTCCCTTTTCAATAAGATTTGCAGTAAAGTGGTCGATCTTGTGCAGTTAGATAAGTTACAGAATGAAATTGTGGTTACATTGTGTCAGTTGGAGATGTTTCCCCCCTGCTTTTTTTGACATTATGATTCATCTTGTTATTCATTTGGTTAGAGAAGTTAAATTGTGCGGACCAATTTTTAAGGTGGATGTATCCTTTCGAGCGTTATATGAAAGTGTTGAAAGGTTATTGTAAAAATCGTCAAAGACCAGATGCTAGTATTCTTGAAGGATACATAGATGAGGAGGTTATCGAGTTTTGCACTGGATACCTAGCAAACACCAAAACTGTTGGACTTCTGAAGAATCGTCATGATAAACGTACCGATTGTAAAGGGACACGTGGGATGAAAATATTAAATCCAAATGGCGATGACTTAATGACAGCATATTTTTATGTGTTGTGCAATTCGAATGAAGTTCAACCTTACCTAAATGAACAGATGAAGTTTCTAAAGGAAAGAAATCCTTTGTAGAGTGATCAACAAGTAGTTAATAGTCACAATAAGAATTTCATCTCTTTGTTCAAAAATCTAGCTTACAAGCGTGATGTTTCTGAGACAATACAATGGTTGGCCTATGGTCCGCATTCTGTTGTTATAAGTTACAGTGGTTATGATATCAATGGATATTCTTTCTACACAATTTGTGAAGATGCAAAAAGTGTTGTTCAGAACAGTGGCGTCACCTTAATAGCAGAGTCTTTGCATGTGTCTAGTTTAAAGACAAGAATCATGTATACGCCGACATGTCCTATTACGGTGTAATTGAAGACATATGGGAGCTAGACTTTGTTAAATTCAAAGTACCTGTATTTAGATGCAAG
Source organism: Triglochin maritima (assembly GCA_963682175.1). Classification (NCBI taxonomy): domain Eukaryota; kingdom Viridiplantae; phylum Streptophyta; class Magnoliopsida; order Alismatales; family Juncaginaceae; genus Triglochin; species Triglochin maritima. The sequence continues at coordinate 13,018,639 of OY821785.1, forward strand.
TGGGCTGATAATAAAAGTGGAGTTTGAGTGGATGACTTGGGGTTCACTTTAATTGATTTTTCAAAAGAATGATATATAGGAGAACCTTTTATTCTCGCTTCTCAAGCGAAACAAGTCTTCTATGTGGCTGATCCATGTGATAAGAAATGGGCAGTAGTTCTAGAAGGGAAGAAAAAAATTGTATCAGATGATAGTCTGATCGAGTATGAAGAGACACCACCTTTCTCTAAGCAAGCACCTGAGTTGAACTCAATAGATGAAGAAATAAATGTTGACACTTGTATGTTTAGAGATGACCACGGTGAAGGTATATGGATTGAAAATCCATTAAGGAAAAAAGAGAGCAAAGGTGCAAATTTTCTGTTGTAACACATTGTAATAGACATTTAATGTCTTGACCTTATTTAATGAGTTGAATTTATCTTTTATAGTATAATGGCTCCGAAAAAGAACTCACTTCCTCGGAGTCTGAAGGCTCGAAGACATACAGCACACGAGGTCCTTGTCTCATGAAAGAATTCGTGGGGAGAAGAAATAGAGACGGTAGAGTTCCAATCCAGTTTGATGGCCGTCTTGAGCCGTTAGGCATGCTGTCTGATAATTGGAAACGTTTTCTGGGTAGCTTAGCGAGGGCCAAAGTTGACATTTGTTTCTCGAGCTGGGCTGATGTAGATGAGAAGTTGAAGGACACAATATAGGATAACGTGCAGGTAATGATTCCATTATAGATTTCTATAGTTTTAGTCGAAATTTAGATATATATATATATATATATATATATATATATATATATATATATATATATATATATATATATATATATAAAGTTAACATGTTGTAGGAATATTTTGAGTTCCAATCTACTGACAAGTTGAAGAAAAAGTGGATGACTTACATGTCAGTTCGTTGGAGGGATTTCAAAACAAGTTAACAAACAAGTACATATTCGGAGACTAGCAGGATACAAATCCATGCGATGTCTATAACTCCATCACTCCGAATAATTGGGAGCTATTTAGAAAATCCAGAGATAGCCCAGAGTTTGAGGTAACTGAGTTTAATTTATAATATAGTAATTGAGTTTCAAAACAAACGTGTTAGTTATTGATTTTAGTGACAATCTAATAAACTTGATTTTATGCCATCCGAGCAAAAAACCAAAAGATTAGATCTTCTAACAAGTATACACATAGTATGTCTCGAGCGGGGTACCAAAAGTTAGAAGCACAAATGATGGTTGAAAAAATTGCTCAGAAGAAACAAGAGGCAATTGACTCCGGTATGAGTGAGGAGCAAGCAAGTAACCTATCTCCTCCTTATCCCGTAGCTCGTTGTGATTCTTGGAAGAGAGCGAGAGTAAATTCCAGAGGGGAGTACGTCACAGACAAGTCGCAAGCGATCGGCTCGAAGATAGTAAGTTGCATCATTTATATATATGTTATTAATTTGGAATCATTAATTTTATAATTTTCAAATGTTAGTAAATATTGTTTTAAACTTAGGACTCTCTGAAGTTGAGAGAATCTCAAGGAGAATTTGCTTCCGATGGTCGGAATGATATTCTACGCGAGGCCTTGGGAAACGACGAACACCCCGGTCGTGTGCGGGGCGTAGGGAGTAGAGTTGGACTTCGACAATATTATGGAAAGACTCAACGGTCTACTTCATCGACTGGTCATACCAAATGCCAGCAAGAGATCGCAGATTTGAAGAATACGTTGCAAGTTGTTTTGGAGAGATTGGATTGTTTACCTACTCTCCTACCCGTCGTAAGACCGGTTCTTCCGCGGAGACTCCTCCTCCAGTTCCGCCAGTGTTCCATCCTGATCGACAAGATGATTTCGTGTCTCATTCTCGAGAATTGGCCCTCGTCGACGGTCCCTATTTTGGAAAGTTTGCGGATGGATCTAGATGCTTTATGTGTCGAAGACCTTGATCGAAGATTGGTGGGACACGGGAAAGTTTATAACATCTCCAGACACCAGTTCACAGAGGTAGGAGAGGGAGAATTGAAGGTTGCAGTTGAGAGTTGCTTAGATGCTGGTGCTTTTGTGCCATTTCCGGAAGAAGAGATTGTTACTCTCAGCAATCCTATCGGTGGGTTCGTACGGTGGCCTAGTTATTTAGTAGCGCTAAACGACAAACATGAGGTATAGTTTAACTTTGAAAGACTTTAAACTTCAAATTTGTTAACAATTGTATTTTAACGGTTGTATATATATATTTGTAAGGTGTCAAGCCCCCGGAGCAAAGGGTCAAACAACCAATCTCCGATCAACATTAATTCGCTTCCAAGTAGGTGCAAAATGTTGTATCAATGAATGGTAGGTAGGGAAGCACAATCCTTAAGTACCTGGGAGTTGGAGGGGGATAAAGGGTTGCCTCCCGCTTTGTACGTCACCGAAGAGGATATCATGCAGTTCATGGCGATGGATTCCTTGTGTATCATGATTATCGACGTGCAAGTGAAGTAAGTGTTTTTTTTGTATACAATGAAAAGTATTGAATAATTTTATCAACACTGTAATAAAGTATAATTTTTATACTTGTAGACATCTTTACGACGCTAGAAGGTCAATCTTTCCCGAAGATCAAGTATTTGAATTTATCAGTCCATCTACATATATATACAGAAATGACGATAAATCGGGTCAGCTTGGGACATTCTTTAAGGAAGAAGACAAAAGATATTATCTGCTCCCTTATTATGAGAGGTAAACTTTGTAATTCAAAGTGAAAATTTATTTTGTAATAAGCTTCTAATTATATATATATAACAGGGCTCATTGGATGCTTGTCCAGGTTTCGTCGGATGCTTTTTTTTGTCCAGGTTTAGGAATAGACGTCGATTGTTTTAATTAGCCGATGTTTATTCCTCTGAAGAAAGGAATAGACGTCGGCTGTAGTATGAATCCGACGTATATGCTTTAGGAATAGACGTCGTCTCTTATTGAACCGACGTATATGCTTTAGGAATAGACGTCGTCGCTTATTGAACCGAAGTCTATAACTAACGAATAGACGTCGGTCCATATAACGCCCGACATCTATAAGTTAAAGAATAGACGTCGTCTTATATATACAGCCGACGTATATTCTTTAGGTATAGGCGTCGGTCTATATGAAGGCCGACGTCTATGTATAGACGACGCACACATAGACGTCGGATCTGAGAGTGCTTATATGACGTATATAGCCCCGTACATCCGACGTATATTCCATTTTTTGTAGTAGTGTGTCGGGACCCGAGTGCCTTCGAGTATGTTGAGCGAGGTCGTGGTCGATCTGGCAGTAGTGGGAGCAGGGGTCGTGGTCGGTCTTCCAATTCGTCTCGATCGTCCTTGAACACGGGCACATGATCTGGTATGACGATATCTTTATTGTTATTTAATATATATCACTAATCTAGATAGGGTTGAATATATCATCTCCTAATTTTGTTGTTTTAATGAATTGTTATTTATCTATCTTACAGTGTCCGGACGAATTGACGTGGATAATTTCCCATATGTTGATAGACTGTCAGGAATCATTTTACCATTTTTGGAGAGGTGGAATGACGTACGTACTGATGACAACTGTGGATTTCGATGTGTTGTCGATGTCTTCCATGGTGGTCAAGACAACTGGTCGTACGCCCGTCGTGCGATTTCTAATGAGATAGGTGCACATCCTATTTATGAGAGTGTCTATTTCGGCAATGTGGTAGAGGCTCGTCAACGAATTGATTTGGGCGGGGGAGCTTGTGACAAGGATCATTATATGGAGGTTTGGGACGACTTGTTTCCGATTGCTAATTTTTACAAGTGTGCGGTAATGTATTTCTCAATGTATTTTCCAACGGGGAGGCGGCTTCGGCAGCCGCCCGACCGTTGGGTCGGGCGTCTCCCGCGGACGCCCCACCCAAATTTTTTTTAATAAAAAATTAATTAAATTAAACAAGGTAATTTACCAGATTTGAGTAATCTGGGGCGTCCGTTTGTTCTTTTCTTGGCCTCCGAGACATTGTATCTGGTGAATAGAAGAGTAATATGAAGAGGGAGTGGTGTTAGAAGAGTGAAATGAAGAGTTATATAAGTAGAAATGATAGAATGACAATATGGTAATCTGTACGGATAATTTAAGTAGTTTTACGGCGACGAAAAGCAGTTCGGTAAAATTATTACAATTATTTTTTAATTTTCATATTTTGGAACCGGTTTATAATAACATTTATGTTAATAGTCAAAAACAATTTTTTCTCTAGATAAGTAGCCAAACAAATATTCAACATTTGATCTTTAGAAAAGTGGGAGGAGAGATAAAAACAAGTTAGAATAGTAACATGCTACACAAAATAACACATGACCACATGATTTTTCTTTTTTTTTTAAATTAAAAATTGAATGGTGGGGCACGTGCCCCACACGAGGCACCACACTGGATACACCACTGTACACAATTGGTCGACCGGAGTGCACTTGAGTGAATCTAAAGAGTAAAGGAGTTTGTATCTAAATTTATAGGAGTTGTTGAATTAGAGGGTTTCGGTTGGCCCACACAATTTCATGTTGGATTTTGAGCATAAGGCAAGAAAGTGCACGATCTACGGAAGCAAGGTACAATTGACTGAATATGGCGAATTTCCTGTTACTAGTGCTAGAGTGTACGTGCGAAGTTATAAGTCGTCATTTAAGTTTTGTTACATGTCTCGAGTCTTCATGCATACAATGCACTTTTGATTCTCCATTTTCCTGGTCAACCTGTAAGTGAAATCTCTGAATATATGTGTAGGCAATCCAATTGACATGATTGACTCTGATTGAGAATTGCATTATAACTCGATTGAATAAAAATTAAGATTATAGTTTTAATAATGATCAAAATTAACATAATTAAAACAAAAAAGTATTATGTTGTGAACAATTCATACACGGGACAACGAGACTTACAGGGTGAACAAAAAATTACGTAGGTTCCCATCGAATTTTTGTGATATGTAATGTGTTATCAACAAAGATTTATTACTATTAATTATAAGATTTTTTTACAACTACTATACGAAAAAATGTTACCAACTTATCACAAGAAACTTTCTAATATTATGAGCTTGTACAAAGTAGAGATTCCTTTCAAGTAGAGATTCCTTTCATGAGTGATTTGTGGAAGTTGAACATCAAATGACACCGAAAGGTTACTACGTACTCGAACAAATCTTGATTTGGAGTCCACACCCTTATCCCTCTCTGCAAGGTAGATTGACAAAACAGACAAGGGAATCCAACCAGCACTCCGACAAATTATTCCACAAAAGTGACTGATACAACTTGTTTGTAGTGAAGCCCACAGACCAAACGAAACAACGATCAAGCACAAAATAAAAAAAATCAACAAAATAATGGGCTTGCATTCTTGATCTCTTGCATTAATTTGCCCATATCCACTTGTCTGAGTGCACTTGTGCTGTTTCTTTTGCTCCACCACCTTTCACAATAGTCTCCTATATGTAGTTTTCTTTGAATTTATAGGATAGATGGCTATCACATGTATATTATAGGTCCCTCTGGGGGAATAACGTAAATCATGCATGCGCCGAGGGGAGCAGAAAGGAAAAGTTGGAGAAAAATGTCTGCCGGCCGGTATGATGTTCATGATCATCTCGTGAACAAGTCTGACCCTGTACGTACTTCCAGTTTCAATAGTGGGAAGGTGTACGCCAATTTTTTATGTAAAGCTAGATAAATGATCAGTAAGTAGCATGCATGCATGCTTTAATTATAAGTATTTATTGCAGCATGCTATTCTTTATAAGTGTACAAATTGATAAATAATTGTCGGGAGACGGGAGTGTACACATATGTAGATTTATATTTTATAGAAAAACAATAAAATTAAAGTAACAAAACAATCTTAAGGAAAGACAGCCTAGGAGCGGTAGCGCGCACAAAATTAAGTTACTCTCCTCAGAACAAAGTCTACTTCCAATATATGACCCCACCTATCTTATCTGACATGGTATGGCCGAGTTGACAGATTCGAACGCGATCTATATAAGAGGAAGTTAATCATCGAAAATGTTTTCAAAAATAATATTGGAATCTCTATTGCCACTATAATTTTGTTCACTTACCGGTAGGGTTGGAAATGGGTAATGTCAAAACCATTTAACCGTCTTAACCGAACCGACGGGTAGGATTACGGATTGTAAAAATCATAACCATTTAATAAATAGACGGACAAGGGTTGTGAAAATCAAAACCGTTTAATAAATGAGCGGATAATGTTACATGATTTAACTCATCCGTTTAATCGTTTAACCGCGAAACATAATGAATATATATAATATTTTGTTATATATACTATATACATATAATTGTTTGTATTATTATTGTCATTATGTGTGGATGTTTGATGTTGTTTTATATGAATTTGTGGATGTTTAGACTATGAATTTTTTGAGTTTTTGATTATGAATTTTTGGAGGTTTTGATATTTTTAACAAGTTTGACAAGTTTTTATCCATTTAACCATTTACCCAATTCTTATATCGATTTTAGTATCCATTAAGTTTTAACCATATAACCATTTAACCGCCCAAAACCGTTTAATTAAATTAAACCGGTAAGTTCATGGGTAGAGGTAAAAATAAACGGGTTTCAAACCGAACCGCGAACCGTTTAATTAGGTGGGTAGGGTCATGGGTAAACCATATAACCGCCCACGAACAACCCATTTACAGCCCTAGTTACAAGATATGTCATGGTGTAGGTTGGGCCCGACCGGGTGGGGCAGCTCACCCACATTTAGCCCAAATCAGGTCTAATATATATTTAAAAAAACTAAATATGCCTAAATTAGGCCCGAACTCAGCCTCCGTCCATCTCTAGTTTGGCAGCCTCCACTCCTCCATTGTACTCTCCAGCGGTCTGCTCCAGTCTGGTAGTCTCCACTCACCACGATTTGTATCCGTCAGTGAAACATTCGTAGGCAAAGTTAGTACATTGACCGATAGTGTTTTTTGTTAGTGGAAATATATAGATTTTTACTTGTCAAACCAAGATTTGAATATTTATTTGGATCACATTTTTAGGGGACGTTTTGTATATTTTTCTGAAAATTGGACAATTGTTATTAATACACATGATATTGATTCCCAACCTTCTTATTTAAATTTAATGATATTTTAAGTTTAACATGTTGTGCTAGATCAGTGTGGTCTGTTGTGCGACAATGGGAGAAGATGATAATACTTTATTTTCAATTTGTAAACTGACAAAATTGTTATTTTTAATGGTATTGCATATTATGAAAAACCTGAATGCTCACGAGCCTACTCATACAAATATGTATATGTGACCCCACCCACGAAATTATCCTGAATTCGCCGCTCATCGAAATCATTACGATTTATCACAAGCACACGAACAACGTTAAGGCAACTTCAAGCAGGGCAAATCTGCAAGTTCTCGCAAGTTTCAGCTCTAAATTCGAACAAAGCCAAGTGGGAGAGAAATGGAGAGAAAAATTGGTCTTTACACTACACTAGTGCAGAAAAGAGAAAATATGTCGGATATACAAGGTATATACATCGGATATAAGGCTCCCTTGATCCGACATCTATGTATATGTCATATATACATAGACGTCGGCTGCTTCATAACTAACATCTATACTTACGGTATAGACATCGGTTGTGTGTTACATCCGACGTCTATTTCTTACGGTATAGACGTCGGATAGACAACACAACCAACGTCTATTTAAAAGGTATAGACGTCTAATGTATCCCATATCCGACGTTTATGTCTTTTTTCCTAGGTATAAACGTCAGTTCGTAGGAACAACCGACGTCTATTCTCATACCAGATTATAAAAAAATGTGAAATGTTACAATCATAGATTCCTGCACAACACATTCAACCTGCACAAGAAAATCAAGGCATCCACAATACATTCATTCATGCACAACTAGAAACATTAATCGTTTAGTAAAAGCAAGATTTGTGAACTTGAAAAGCCAATAATGCTTCTATCTTGCCTCCTATGATATTTGTATAAATTTCTATCTGCTTACTAAACAAATAGAAAAGGTAATATAAAATTGGTTATGAGCAACTATTAACAACTTGCGTCATTATTCATTAAGCCTTACACAACAATATTCACAAAAAAACCACGAACCAGTATGAGCAATCCTTTTCTCAACAGCAAGCACGATGCCCTCCTTCGACTTCAACATGATCGTTGTCGAACCAAGATGAAACCCAACATTCAGATTCTACTAAACATACATAAAAATAATCCATAATATCTCAACATAATAGAAACATGCCACTAATACACATACATTATACAGGGGGTCGTGGAGGGTCAGGGGTCGTCACTGCGGTGGCATAGGATGTGCTATAGTGGTGTAGGAGGTCGCAGAGCGGGCGGTGGCTAGGGTTTGGTCGGTGTTTGGTCGAGGAGGAGGGAGCGATGGTCTAGGTTTTGCTGGAATAGCCTCCCCTCGGGGGTCATCGATGCGGTGGCGAAGGAGGAGGTCGCGAATGAGGAGGTCGAGGGTCAGTCACGAATGGAAGTGCAGTCACGAATGAGGTCGGTGGCAGTGGCGGTTTGGTCGGTTTTTTTGCGGTGACTAGCATTTAGTCGGGTTTGGTTGAGTGAAAAATAGACCTATACACATCGGTTTAAAGGCCATGAGACGTCTATTCACAGCATAGACGTCGGTCATAATTCCATGCGACGTTTAAACTATGGAAAATAGGCGTTAGTCAATTTGGACAACCGACGCCTATTATGTGATTTTTTTTTAATTGAGGCATAGACGTCGGTTCTAAATAAAACCGACGTGTATATGTTCATATAGACGTCGATCACTTCGAAGACCGACGTATATACTTATAGACGTCGGATTTATGGGCGACCGACGTGTATGGGGCGACACTTATTCCCTATTCGGCACTAGTGCTACCAAATGAAGTCATGTTACTCTAAAATGAGAATCAACATAATCTAAATATCACACTAATAACTAAATCTGTGTCCGTGGTGTGACTTCATGAAATGCATTTAGCAAGCATAGTTGATGGAAATTAAGTGCACTATTGTGTGCATGTGTGAGGAAAAGGTGGAGTGAGTGTCTAAATATGCATATGGCGTTCACTAACAAAATTCGTCTTCAACTATACAAGTAGAAACATACATTGGAGCAGAAATGAAGATCTACAACTAAATCTACCTAAGCATGAGAGCATGTGTAAATGTTATAGCAAACTCCATTAGGTAAGCATGCAACAAGTATATTAAGATGTGATCAATAACAGTCAACCTACCTAGATCTAGGCGCCAACGAAAGATATCCATAGGAGAATACAAATAACGTGATATTAGAACATCAATTCTATCCTAAAAGAAAAAAAACGCAATCAAAATCGGAAACAAATGCTAGGAGACAATTAGCTCTAACTACAGAACTCGAAAGGTAGCAGCAAGCTGCAAGGAGCAATCTGTCTCATATTTTCAAGGAGCAATCCGTTTCATATGTGTGATTACCAATTCTTTTTTGGAAATATGTTTGCGAGCAAGTAGTCTAGCTTAGGTATTCTAGAAAATATGCATGGCATAACTTGATAACCCAAGAGTGCAGTGGGGCTGTCATGTATAGTGTGTAAGCCAGTCTTGTTAATGGCTCACTGTAGTTTGAAGATTGGTCACCTAATTTTTATTTAGAGTCCAAAATTATATGGCTTCATACTCCACGTAGAATTGCCAAAACATGTGATTGTTGACTCGTCCCAAAAAAAAATTTAGGTAACAAATGAATTGGTTTAAAAATTAATGAATCGTTAGTCGTCGATTATTATTTCCATCATCATTGAGCCTAACAAAAAAAGGAAAAACAACCACTTAGTATATAATCATGCAACCAAAAATCTACAAAAAGTGATACCTACATCTACTCATTTTAAGCAAGGATTTACCAATTTTCAGATGTAAGTATTATTTGTGCTATTTTAAGGATTTACCCAAGTGGGTACATAAGAAATGTATCGAATCGATTCTTTTTGATGAATAGATCCAATCGCAATTTCGAATATGGAATTCAAAGGGATCAAATAAGAAATGATACTCTGAATTATATAACTATAATGAACTTAGGTAACAAATAAACTTCGCTTCACTCGTCGAGGATACAAACTGAGGAAAATGGAGCAAGAAGAAGAAATATTGAAGAAGGAATCCTTTAAATAGCATAAAATGGGGAATATACACACTATCCGTAGGGCATTGGATGGTCCGAATGGTCTCTTGGAGATCTAGATGCACTACAAAAAAAGCTCCAACCGCTAGCCAAATTGGTCATGATCTGGTTGGGATTTTAACTTCCATCATTCATATGCTTGTTCCCCCATTGGCATTTGCTTTTTGACTACACACCACCTCAATGAATAGACTCGATCGCTTGCCGATACACTCGATCGCTTGGTGATTCTTGAATAAGGAATTGGAATCACAATCTAACTAACACTCTATACTTGAGCACACTTGGATATTGATATGGAATTGGATATGCAAGTGGTGAAGTTTTAGGCTTGAGTGTTGTGGATTGAGAGCTTGAAGATGGAGAAGATTTGGCTTTGAGTATTGGATACATAGGAAGTGTTCAAGATCTTCAAAACAAACAAATGAGATCCTATTTATAAGCCTTCAAGCTCAACTAGCCGTTTGGGAGTTGGTGGGGAAATGGACCAATAGGAATGCAAGATGTGACTTAAGCTCGGGCAGAAATCGCAACATATTCGGTCGACCGTTATCCAAACGGTAGTCCAAAGAATTGGTTTGAATGAAGAACTCGGTTGATCGATTATGTATCCAATCACCGTTCACCAACCTCCAGTAGCTTTTATCTATTTAGCCCTAATTAAGTTCGGTTAACCGAAGTCCATTCGGTTCACCGTTTCAAGGTGGACAGTAGAATTGGTTGGGCTCTGATCTACTCAAGTTCGGTTGACCGTGTACACTTTGGTAGACCGATGTTGGCGTGGGTTTTACGCTGACATTGAGTGGGAAATTGGTTTAACGATAATGGTCAAGTGCCACGTGTAAATAGTTGTTGGGCTCGTAAAGTCAATAAGCAATCGGTTGACCGATAGGTATTCGGTCGTTCGAAATGGGACAAGTCATTTGGGCTATAGGGACTCAATTCGAAAGCGACCGTTGGAGCAAAGTCTAAAACCGGTCCAGGGCTATTCGGTCGACCGAAGGTGGTTTGGTCTTCCGTTGGGGAAATTCCAGAGAACACCTAAGTTTTACTGGTGGGAAGTATTCGGGTATCCGAAAGGTGTTCGGTAGACCGAACTAGACAAGATTCAGTTGACCGAAATAGGTTCGGTTTACCGATGAATGACGGGACACAATCCTAGTGCTCAAGTTTACATAAAACCTTATGGACTCAATAAATACAAAGTTAGATGTCTTGGTCCAAAGCTTTGATTACAAGTCTTGAGTCTTGATGTCTTTGTCTCAATGCTCATTTCCTTGATTGTCTTGATCAACCTAGTAAGATGACTGCAAGCATACAAATATATATACAATGCATGTAATCGTGTTTGCTCGCTTTGATTGATTAGGTAGATTGATTAAGATTAGTTTAATAAATCATCAAAATTAATATAGATTAAGGCCAAAAAACCAACAATCTCCACCTTTTTATGATGGCAAATATATAGCTTAATGCTTGAGTTTCAATTAAGTTCTCCCTTTTTTATATGATTTTTCCCCTTTCATATATGTAAACTATGCATGTATAAGATGCCCCCTAACAATATGCATAGTATGAGTAAATTGAAGCTCAATCCTTATCATTCTCCCCCTTTGACATCAATCAAATGCAAACAATACAAGCATACGATGTAAATGTATAGGATTACATAATTCTCCCCCTTAATTAGATAATATAATATTATATGCTCCCCCTATCACTAAGGCCTAAAAGAAATGATGTATGATATCAATTAAGCCTGTTACAGTCCTAGATTAAAACCAATTGTTAAAATAGTCAATATTGAGTGGATTGAAAATATTACCCAACTTTTGATCCTCGATTTTGTATTGGTTCCAATCTCCTTTCGATAGCGACGACGGCTTTATGAATTCGATCCAAATGATTTCCTTGAAGCTTGGAATCGATCTTTTATTGCTTGAGCCGATCGCTATCGATTCTCCCTCTTCTAAGTACCTTCAAGTGAAGATTTTGGTACCCAAACAACCTTGGGTCCTTTGACATTAATTTTTGGTACCCAAACCATTTTGGTCTTAGGTACCCAAACACTCGAGGAACTCTTATTCACAAAGAAATGCCTTCCATATAGTAGTGTGAATAACATGGTTTTTGTAGTTGTTAACATAATAGCTTACCACATGCTTATCTAAAGATTGTTTTTGACTCCCTGTGAGCATATCAAGCATTTTCTTTCCACTTGTGAATTTTTCAAGATCCTTTTGTAATTGAACATTCTTAGCAATTAGATCTTGAATATCATCACTAGATGAAGGTTTTGCATTTAGAGTTGCAGTTTCATCAATCAATTGACTGTTCTCTAATGTAATTTTATCTTGACTAGCAAGTAATTCATTCTTCTCATTCATGATAGATTCAATTTGAGATTGTAGCTCATTAATTTTCTTTCTTGCTAGTTTATTATTTTGACAAATTTTCTCAAACTTTTCAAGCAATTCATTGAATTCACATTGAAGTTCATTATATGCATTTGAATTATTTGAATCAATTGAATCGCGACTAGAGCAAGAAGATACCTCACTATCGTCATCTTCTATTGCCATAAAGCACATCGAGGCGAATTTACCTTCAATTGATGAAGATAATGAAGTGTCCCAAGTAGCTTTGAGAGCTTTCTTCTTCTCTTTTCTCTTGATCTTCTTCTTCTCTTTTCTCCTTTCTTTCTCTTCTTTGAGAAACTCCTTAAATTGATGTGTCGCCAATTGTTCCTCGATGTCACTATCTCCTTTGATCGAATTGGCGACGGTGTGTAGCCCCAATGATTTGTTGGCTCCCTTCTCCTTGCGGTCTTTCATTTGTATCTCATATGTCATGAGACTACCCATTAGCTCCTTGACAGATAATTTGGTGAGATCTTGTGCTTCTTCGATGGTGGTCGTCTTCTCCTCCCAATAGTCGGTGAGTGACCGGAGAATCTTTTGAGTCATTTCTCCCATGCTAAAATCCTTGCCAAGTGCTTTAAGAGAGTTAATGATCTCGGTGAAGCGAGTGTGCATCTCGCTTAAGTTTTCACCGGATTGCATACGAAATAATTCATATTTATGCATGAGCAAATTAATCCTAGTTTCTTTCAATCTAGTTGAACCCTCATGATGCATCTCTAATGTATGCCAAATATCATAAGCACTTTCACAACCTCTTACCCTATTGTATTCCCCTTCATTTAACCCACAATACAAGATATTCATAATACGGGAATTCATCTCCGCTTCCTTAATTTTGGGTTTTGTTAAGGATACAACTTCATCGTCATTAGGAGGTGTGTATGAGTTCAATATGAATATCCAATATTTCAAATCATTTGATTGCAAATATATTCTCATGTTTTTCTTCCAATAGTCATATTTTAACCCATTAAACAAAGGTGGCTTAGATGTAGATAATCATTCACAATGATTTGAACTAGATGCCATGCTAAATTACGATTAAGTAAATGAAATTAGAAACCTAATGCTATGATACCAATTGTTAGGATCTATGGCCCTCTAATCGATAGAGAAATGCAGAATTAAAAATAATTATCGAAGGATTAAGGAAGAGACAATTGCAAACCACAAATTCGTCGACACTGGAGTTTAGAGAGGCTCAACGCCCACACCTGAGTCCTAGTCCTCCTCGCAAGCCTCGCTCGATCCCCCAAGCCTCGCTTACGGTTCCACTTACTGATCCCCGTTCTGGGCCGAGACCAACGCCGTTTACAACACCGAGCCTCGCAAACAACCTCTCCTCGCTCGTGTCTCCTCTCACAACCCGAGAGGGAGCTTCCTCGAAGCTTTACAACTTGGTGATTCTTGAATAAGGAATTGGAATCACAATCTAACTAACACTCTATACTTGAGCACACTTGGATATTGATATGGAATTGGATATGCAAGTGGTGAAGTTTTAGGCTTGAGTGTTGTGGATTGAGAGCTTGAAGATGGAGAAGATTTGGCTTTGAGTATTGGATACATAGGAAGTGTTCAAGATCTTCAAAACAAACAAATGAGATCCTATTTATAAGCCTTCAAGCTCAACTAGCCGTTTGGGAGTTGGTGGGGAAATGTACCAATAGGAATGCAAGATGTGACTTAAGCTCGGGCAGAAATCGCAACATATTCGGTCGTCCGTTATCCAAACGGTAGTCCGAAGAATTGGTTTGAATGAAGAACTCGATTGACCGATTATGTATCCAATCACCGTTCACCAACCTCCAGTAGCTTTTATCTATTTAGCCCTAATTAAGTTCGGTTAACCGAAGTCCATTCGGTTCACCGTTTCAAGGTGGACAATAGAATTGGTTGGGCTCTGATCTACTCAAGTTCGGTTGATCGTGTACACTTTGGTAGACCGATGTTGGCGTGGGTTTTACGCTGACATTGAGTGGGAAATTGGTTTAACGATAATGGTCAAGTGCCACGTGTAAATAGTCGTTGGGCTCCTAAAGCCAATAAGGAATCAGTTGACCGATAGGTATTCGGTCGTTCGAAATGGGACAAGTCAATTGGGCTCTTGGGACTCAATTCGAAAACGACCGTTGGAACAAAGTCCAAAACCGGTACAGGGCTATTCGATCGACCGAAGATGGTTTGGTCTTCCGTTGGGGGAATTCCAGAGAACACCTAAGTTTTACTGGTGGGAAGTATTCGGGTATCCGAAAGGTGTTCGGTAGACTGAACTAGACAGGATTCGGTTGACCGAAATAGGTTCGGTTTACCGATGAATGACGGGACAGAATCCTAGTGTTCAAGTTTACTTAAAACCTTATGGACTCAGTAAATACAAAGTTACATGTCTAGGTCCAAATCTTTTATTACAAGTCTTGAGTCTTGATGTCTTTGTCCCAATGCTCATTTCCTTGATTGTCTTGATCAACCTAGTATGATGATTGCAAGCATACAAATATATATACAATGCATGTAATCGTGTTTGCTCGCTTTGATTGATTAGGTAGATTGCTTAAGATTAGTTTAATAAATCATCAAAATTAATATAGATTAAGGCCAAAAATCCAACACGTCCCCACTGTGGAAAGGATTGACTGCACAGTGACTATCTGTGGGGTATCCTACTCTTGACGTCGTTGACGTCTTCGCCTATCTTCGTCTCCTCCAGGTACATGGTGTAGCAGTGAAGACAGATGTGTAGTCATACATGAATTCCGAAGTTGTTTAATTTACTATCAATCGCATAATAGAATTTATAAACTACAAATTTTATAAGGAATTTTATTTCGAATTTAAATTGTTTTTTGATTTTTTCAACTTAGACATCTTTAAAAAATAATTTTCAAACTATACCTGTGATTGACATCATATCATGTATATATTTGTGTCTTATATCCTTTATTGTTAGCCTAAGCAATGCTATGTAATGAGTTTTATGTTTAAGTTTCAGGAATAAACGTGTTTGAGAAGAGGAGACTAAAAAAGGACTTAAAAGCAAGAAAAATGACTAAGTTGCAAGACTTATGGACTGAGATGCAAGAGGGAGGGAACCAAATGTAAAATCAAAAGGACCAATGAGCAAATAAAGAAACCCCACACCATCATGAGGAGTATTTTGGCAATTGAATTCGGGTCGCAACCTACACAACCGATTAGGGTGCATCAGACATTGAGAAATCAAGCCAAACAACCACACTCCTAATCCAGACCAGATCCAGATCATATAGACCGCCAATTGGCGGTCCAAGACCGCTGATTGACGGTTTGTTTTTCTTCGGATCCGATAAGATTTAGGCGGGTCATGTATTAAAGTGTTTTATGTCTACTTTTAGTAGTGCATTAGTCCCACATCGGGGGATTGTCCCCGATTGCCTTTTTCTATGACTATAAATAAAACTCTTCATTCTCCTTTGTATACTACTACTTGCTTGGTGGTCATTCTCTCTACTTGAAGTGAAGCCTTGGAGAAAAAACTGAAGTGGGGAGATGCTACTTGTATTGTGAGTCTGAAATTAATAAAGTTTTCTTGTTATGTTGCTTCTTTAATATTTCTTGCATGCTTAGCTTAATTTCCTTTCATTAAATCTCATAGGCTTAGTTAACATATTTTTCTATCTTAATTAATAGTTAGTTTAATGATTAGTGAGTAGTCCCATCCTCATTTTGGGGTGGAGAAAAGAATGTGATGTGATTATGTGATGTAGTAGGTGTGTGTGTTATCTTAATCCTTTGAGTATTACATGATTTCCATAACAATCTAATGAGATTTTACTCTTATCTTTGATGTGCTAATGCTTTTGAATGAAGCTTAGCACATACTTAGATTAGTGGGCCTATTTTATGGGGGAATGATGAGGTGAAGATAATGATGAAGTTGATAAAGGAAACATGACTTGTGGTTGCATGTACTCTTATTGCCCTCACCTTAATTAATGTCTTGTATGTTTTAATGATTGTGTAAATCTTATTTCATGTGGAGACATAGTTGGGTTTGGTCTTTATGCTTGAGTTCATTTAGCTTCTTTACAATTATTGTCTTGTATGTTTTAATGATAATGTGTTATCTTATTTCATGTGGAGGCAAAATTGGATTTAGTTTTATGGTTTTCATGTACTACATGTTGAGACGAGCACAATTGAATACACACACATACACATATTTTCGTATTCACATTCTTTCTCTGCCCTTTATGAGATTTAGTTTTTATTGTTTGTTCATTCTTAGTTTAGTGTAGTGTAATCACACATTTTCTCCCATCTTGTTTCCCACTCACCCTCGAACTAACCAAAGTCGACACACCTCCTTGTGAATCAATCCGTATTGGCCACTACTTCAACGCGGCCGTGCACTTGAGGTTATTTGAAATGTTTAATCAACCTGCTACCACCACGTCGTGACACAAGGTCTTGTTTTTTAGTGTATACAGAGACACCGAGTTCTGTAGAAAAAAAATTCTTTGAAGAAACTCAACATTGAGGATGTTGAGTTCTTCGTACCCAAACTCATTGATGATATATTCCTTGTCATGGTGTTAAGACCTCGAGCAAGTGTTTTGATTTCAACACTCCAAGTGTTTTCATTTCGAACGGTCTCCCTCAACCAATCACTATATTTCTTATGTCATGCATTCGATTGTTATCTTCGATTACAATGTACTACGACGCCCATGAAGGCATTATAATGGTTAAAGTTCCTACAAGAGGTGATTTCTTTTTGTTAGTGATGAAATAAATAAATTTAAGAAATGACCAAAGTAATAAAAAAATTGTTCACTTACTCTTGATATCATCAACAATGATAGTATTATTCAACACCCAATTATGAGCGTTCTCTAGATCAACAACGTCAAGGACAATCATTTGTCCCTTACAAAGGGTCTTTCACCTACACCGTTCCTCGAAGGTCTATTAAATTTTGTCTCTACACTCTTCAAATATCTAGAGCAAAAGGCCATACACTCCTCTGCTAGAATACCTTCTGCAATTGATCCTTCATGTCTATTTCTATTTCTAACAAAAGATATCAACTTATTCATATATCTTTTGAACAGGTACATCCAGCAATAGTGCACTAGCCAATCGTACCTCCCAAGCGAGGTGAAATGGATGATGCAACATAACATAAAAAATCTCAGTGGGAATATCATATCCAGCTGGCATCAAATAATACAATGTTCCTTTCCAAGCATTTGAAATCATCAGTTTTGTTACCTTTCAAACACAAAATGCGAAAAACTGACCCATGTTAATGACTGCTTCCTTCACTTCTTTTACTCTATCTCTTTCTTATGGCGAGAGGTAACAACTCCAAGATCAATGTGTGATTATCATGACTCTTTAATGAGCTAATATTGCACTTTTTCATGTTAACATAACACAATATGTTAGATAAATACCCTCCAGCACCTTCACTGACTGAAAATGCTATAGAAAATTTTCTTCTCATCAATGCTCATCCAGAAAGATGCAGGTGGATACATTGTCTTGTCGTCATCAGTACGACCCCAATGCAAGTTCCTTCTGATACCCATTTCCTTTAACTCACATATTGATTGGTTATTACCTTTGGTTTCTTTTGGTGTCAATATAGTCTTCAACAAACTGTCATGTAAATTCCGCTTAGTGTGCATCACATCAATATTGTGCCAAACTAGAAAATCTTTCTAGTACTACGACTCGAAAAATATACTCCTCTTAGTCAAGTTATTGTCATCACCCAGGGAACAATTTTGCAAATATTGAAGAATATCTTCCTCAAATTTGTATTCTGGTGGACCCCTATGTTCCTCTTTGCCATCAAGTGCTTTCTTATAACTCCTCCAATAATGATCTTTATCTAGCTACCGACAGTGACCCAAAAAGCAATTTTTACCACTATGCTTCAGATAAATGGAATGAATATCTTCCATACAGTACGGACATGTAATATACCCTCTAGTCATCCAACCACTCAAATTACCATACGTAGGAAAGTCATTTAATTTCCACAACATGGAAGCTCACATCGTGAAACATGACTGAGTATAAGCATCATAAGTATCCATACCCTCTCCCCAAAGTTCTTTTAGCTCTTCGATAAGTGGTTGCAAACAAACATCTAGTTTGTTGCAAGGATGATCGGGAATGATAACCGACATCATGAAACTGGTGATTCATGCTCGTCTACTGTGGGGGATCATAAGAGTATTACATGCCAAATTCTATGTTGTGTCAAACTAAATGGTTGAACGCATAAGGCCAAACCTATCCTCACATTTTTTTATTTCTGAAGCAAGAGAGGGTTTGTTGTCCAACGACCCAACATTCAGAATCAACTGGATGACGTAATTTTCAATATTTTTCTCGTTCCTCTACATGCCATCTGATCGACTTTGCAACATCAACAGAGAGATATAACCTATAGGGCCTTGGATTTAGCGGGAAGTGTCGCAAGAGGGGCACTGGATTTCTTGTCTTTTAGGGCCGCAACAATTTGAGCTTCCACTTCATCTCCCCCTGCACGGTTACCAAACGAGATTCCACTAGTATAGACTAGTGAATAGTCGTCGCCCAATACATGTCAGATATAAGTAAATGGGACGTCTGTAGGTATAGATGACCTATAGACGTCGCATGTACTTATAGACGATGTCTATAAGGCTCATATAGACGTCAGTTGTTGTAATAACCATTTTAACTGAAGTTTGTTTCCCGATGTTTATTACCCAGGGTATAGACGTCAGAGTATCGATGTCGCATGGGTTATATAGCCGACGTCTATTCCCAAATTGATGTCGCGTGTATTTTATAGCCGACGTCTATTGGTTTATATCATAAGGAAACCATTTCATTTTAACTTTTATCCCGACAAAACCTCCACCCTGACCAAACCCTATCCCCCTCCGCGACCTCAATCACCCTCCTCCAAGACCCCCAACCTCCTCCGCCACCGCAACCATCTCCGCGACCTCGACCCACGACAACTGCTCTCATTTTTCTAAGGTCTGATCTTGTTTCTTCTTTGCTTCTTACATTTTGTATTTATATTTGTGATTTGGACAATGTGGATGGAAATGCTCATCTTTCCAAAGATGAGTTTCTGTTGGGTTTGTAAGGGTTTTGTTGGAATGTGTGGAAGTTGTTGATACCAAGTATATTTTTCTTTTTCTCTTTTTTAGTTTGAACAGACAAATCAAGAATCAAACATGATTTTTTGTGAGGTTGATTGTAACCCAAAGTTGATATGCAACTTAGTATGGATGATTATAGATTGACTGACTTTCCTTTGTTCGATCCTTGTTCTTGGACTAATTATAGATTGTCCTCTCAACCACCCATTTTGTTTTGATGTATACATGTTTGTGTGGCGATTCGAGAACATAAATGTTACAAACTTTCAACTATCTGTTGCAGCTTGGTTTTTATTCGAGAGAACATTTTTACTTTGAAATCTGAACAATTGTTAACTGAATATCATTCTTTTTATTTTCTGATGTTGTGGTTGTGTGGAGGTTGTTTTGGAGGTTTTTTGTTTCTAATGTGAAATATTTCTGCTACGTGTGAATTTTATGTGTTATATTTGGATTTTTTACGGTCTCTCTAGTGGATGTTGTTTGATGTGGATTAGTTGGTCTTGCGGTTGTAGTGTTGGGTGCAGATTGGATCTTGCGAGGTGGGTCGTCCTTTCTTTTCTCTCTCACTACTTCCTTCTACTCCATCTGATTTCATCTTAGGTAAAAGAGCAAATCTTTTTGGTTCTTTTTATTTTTTTTAGAGTTGTGTTGGAAAGTTTATGATTGTGGGAATCTGGATTGGTATGGAAATTATGCAAGTATAGCGTGTTTCTTCCACAACTAATGCAAATTTAAATTTTTAGTAATTATTTTTTAGCTACGTTGGTGTAGCTCAAGTTTGTTAGTTGGCTAGTAATGCAAATACTATTTTTTATTCATGTAACATTGTCTAATGAAAACCCAAGGTGTAAGAGGAACATGTCTAATTATGGCTTCTAGTACTATGTTGGAACTAACAAGTAGAATAAAAGGAAGAAAAGGACCGAAATAACTTCTACCAAACATGAAAACTTGATAAATATAAACAATTCAATTTAGTTTAGTTAAATGTTTGTTTTTGTTTAATGTTTATTTATGTTTAATTAAATTTATGTTTATGTTTTGTTTAGTTAAATGTTTATTTATACTGAAAAACCTTAATTTGTTTAGTTAAATGTTTATTTATGTTTAGTTTCTAGTAACTCATCGACCCTTAAGAAACTTGGCCTTTAATGACCTATAACAAAATATTAGACAATATTTGCTAAATCATTCATTATATAGAATTTTCCATGCATGTTATCATCGTATTTATTTTTCGTTTACAATTTCTATCGTAGATTGCTGGCGTAAGGTATGTAATCTCTTTTACTCATTATTCATTAGAAAACACATATTAGTTAGTATGATTACATTGAAACTAGAAAGTGAGTGATTGTTTGGTGTGTTGTTTGTTAGATTAAGGTATGGAAAACATAGAAGAGCAACACCTATAGGAGATGAGGTATGGGATTTCATCACCCATTCCTTGGCCCAAAAACCACATAATAAAAAACCTTAATAAAAATAATGTAGACGTTGACCCGAAGATTTCCGGACGCATTAAGGAGAAGAAATCGTTTAAGACCGTTATGGCCTGAACGTTGTTGCTCATCTAGTCTCCCTGAGATTTTAGGAACTTCCAGGTTCTTGATTTCCTATAGACTAGTGGTCCTTGCCGTTTAAGACTGTTATGCCCTGAACATCGTTGCCCATCTTGTCTCGTAGAGATTTTAGGAACCTCCGGGTTCTTGATTTCCTACAGACTAGTGGTTCTTGGTGGGACTTCGAAGTTAGGCGTCGTCTAGTGCTAATGACCTATAGTGGAATTTAGGCTTGCTTTTGCCTTGATTGCTTAGTTAGGTTTCTAATATTCCTTAATCCCACGCTAGATTAAGGACTTCATCTCCTCTCTCCTGAGTCATTCTTTTCTCATCTTCATGTCTTCGGATCTTCTCATCTACGAACACCTTCTTTTAAATTGAAATTTGATTTATTGACTTCAATAATAACTATCATTTTTCTTAATGTTTAAATTGAAATGGATCGAGATTGGATTCTTCCAAACCGATTGAGTGATGAGTATGAGAACATAGTGAATATGTTCTTAGAGGTTGCAAAACGATCATTCAAAGAATAGGAATGACATAGACATGGCGTATTGTCCATGCAGTAAGTATCATAATATGTCAGTGCTGCTTTTTCAGAAAATAAAAGATCATTTGTTTAAGAAAAGTTTCGACACAAATTACAGACAGTGAACACGGCACGACAAAAATGAATCATTTAGTTGTTCCATGAATGACGGGGACAATGTAAGTGTGGGAGATCCGTTAAAGGACATGGTTCAGGATATAGCTGGAAACTTTTCGTCCAACCCCGATTTACTTGGTAGTTTGTTGAGTGGCAATGAGAAGCCATTGTATAAGGGTTGCACAAAATTTACTAGATTGTCAACAGTATTGAATTTGTACAATTTAAAAGCAAGAAATAGTTGGACTGATGTCAATTTCACTTCATTAATGTTGAAGCTATTGAAAGAGATGCTTCCAGATGATAATGAACTGCCGGATAGAACTTATGATGTTAAAAAGGCGTTGTGTCCTATGGGAATGGAATATAAGAAGATACATGCATGTCTGAATGATTGTATATTGTATAGGGGTGAGTTTGAAAACTTACATTCTCGCCCCAGGTGTAATGTTTCACGATATAAAATGAAACATAGTGGACCAAAACACAATGTAGATGGTGATGATTTGAAAATCAAGGGACCTCCTGCTAAAATTTTGTGGTATCTTCTAATAATACCAAGTCTTAAATGTTTGTTTATGTGTAAGTAGGATTCCAAAAACATGACATGTTCATCCTGAGAAACCAAATGATCAGTTGCTACGTCATCTTGCAGATTTACCTTAGTGGAAAAAGGTAGATTACGACTTTTCTTTGTTTGGTGAAGAATCCAAGGATTTACGACTTGGACTTTGTACCGACGGAATGAATCCTTTTGATAGTCTAAGTAGCTTTCACAGTTCTTGGTCTGTTCTGCTTGTAATTTACAATCTACCACCGTGGTTATACTTGAAATGCAAATATTTTATGTTGTCCTTAATGATTTCTGGTCTGAAGCAACCTAGAAATGACATAGATGCGTATTTAAGACCCTTACTTGATGACCTAAAGAGATTGTGGGATGACGGTGAGCTAGTTTTTGATGCTTATCGTCAACAGTCATTTGTAATGCGGGCAATGATTTATTGCATGATTAATGACTTTCTAACTTTTGGTAATCTTTCTGGATATTCTGTCAAAGATCATAAAGCTTGTCCAATTTGCGAAGATAATACATGCTCCTTACAACTTGTTAATGGTTGTAAGACAGTCTTTCCTAGTCATCGGAGATTTTTGCCAAACTCTCATCGTTATCGTAGGTTGAAGAAGGCATTTAATGAAAAACAAGAGTTTCAGAATCTGCCAGTTGAAATCAACGTCGAAAAGGTGTGTGACGTGTAATGAATGTTGAATGTGAATTTGGAAAACCATACAAATGAGCAATTGACAAACGTTCTTGGAAAAAATCCATATTTTTTATTTTTCTTACTGGAAAACTTTAGAAGTTAGACATTGTATTGATGTGATTCTTGCAGAGAAAAATATTTATGTAGTCGTTTTGGCACTCTATTGAACATACCTGGTAAGACAAAACATAGATATACTGCTAGACTTGCTCTTGTTGACCTTGGTATACGTGCAAGGCTGACACCAAAGAAGAAGGGAGAAAATATCTACTTACCTCCAACTTGTTATACATTGTCTAGAAAGGAGAAAAACATTCTCTGTTAGTGTTTGCATGATGTAAGGGTTTCACAGGGTTATCCTTCAAATATTAGCAGTCGTGTTGTTATGACGGATTTGAAACTTGTGGGGATGAAGTCTCACGATTGCCACACTTCAATGAAGTAGTTGTTACCTGTAGCACTGAGATTTATATTACCGAAATATGTTAGACTTGCCATAGTAAAGTTGTGTTCCTTTTTCAATAAGATTTGCAGTAAAGTGGTCGATCCCGTGCAGTTAGATCAGTTGCAGAATGAAATTGTGGTCATATTATGACAGTTGGAGATGTATTGTCCACCTGCAGTTTTTAACATTATGATTCATCCGATTATTTATTTGGTTAGAGAAGTTAAATTGTCTAATTTGTTTTTTTAAGGTGGATGTATTCTTTCGAGCGCTATATGAAAGTGTCTAAAGATTATTGTAAAAATTGTCAAAGACCAGATGCTAGTATTGTTGTTTGATACATAGATGAGGAGGTTATCGAGTTTTGCATTGGATACCTAGCTAACACCAAAAGTATTAGACTTCCTAACATTTTCATGATGAACGTTCTGATGGTAAAGGAACACGTAGGATGAAAATGGTAAATCCAAATGGTGATAACTTAATGACAATATATTTCTATATGTGTGCAATTCTAATAAAGTTCAACCTTATCTAAATGAACACATGAATCTTTTTAAAGAAGAAAATCCTTCATGGAGTGATCAACAAGTAATTAATAGCTACAATAAGAATTTCATCTCTTGGTTCAAAAGGGTTGCTTACAAGCGTAATGTTTCAAATACATACAGTGGTTGGCCTACGGTCTGCATTCTGCTGTTACAAGTTACAATGGCTATGATATCAATGGATACTCATTCTATACCATTTGTGAAGATGTCAAAAGTATTGTTCAGAACAGTGGGATCACTTTAATAGCAAAGTTTTTGCATGTGTCTAGTACTAAAGACAAGAATCTTGTATACGCCAACAAGTCCTATTATGGTGTAATTGAAGACATATGGGAGTTAGATTTTGTTAAATTCAAAATGCTTGTATTTAGATGCAAGTGGGTTGATAATAAAAGTGGAGTTCGAGTGGATGGCTTGGGGTTCACTTTAATTGACTTGGGATTCAAATGTAGGATTAACACACACACACTAATACATCACATAATCACAACACCTTTTCTACACCCCCAATGGGGATGGACTACTCCCTACTCATCTCTAAACTCAAGAAAACATAAAAACAACACAAAACCATAATGGAAATGAAAAAAATAAGATTAAGAAAAGACAAACATCAAAGAAATTGTATCAAAGTAAAAACATTGATGAAAAGAACAAGAACTAAACTAGATTAAGAAATAAAAATACAAAGTTTGCTTCTCTCCAACACCCGTATTTACACTACTAAAATAGGAAACTATAACCTACTCTAAAGGGGGAAGGATGAAGAAGAGGAAATGAGGCATTACAACTCTACTTATAGAAGATTAGAGGATTTGGATGGATTTGGGAATAATCGGGTGATTGTAACTTATATCTGGATGTTGCATATTTCTCTGACCTAACAACCCGACCCACGGGCAAAATGTAGCTGAAATGGAGAAAAATGATCCGTCAATGGTGGATTGAATGGCCCCGACCAGCCATACTTTCTCCATCATGTTAAGTTTGGTGTTTTGCACGTGAGGTTGAACCCTCGTCCATTGTCTCGAGCTGGTTTGATTTTAATTGTTGATTTACTCCTCGAGTATGGACTTTTGTGACACAATATATGTAGGATTCTAGCCTAATCCTAATCCTAATTGTGCTTTGTGGTTGATTAGGTGGTGATTAGAGATGGATGGCTGAGATTGAGAGGAGATGGATGGATGGCTTGGATTGATGTGGATGAGATGAGTGGTTGAGATGGAAAGGGAGGGAATGGATGGTGTGGATGAGTTGGGAGAAGATATTTAGGTATTTTTCCCTCTCTTCCCCCCTCTCATCTCTCACGACTCTCTCTCTCTCTCTCTCTCTCTCTCTCTCTCTCTCACTCTCGTTTCTCTCTTTCTCTCCCCTCAGTGGTGGTGGTGGTCTCCGGCGTAGTGGTGGTGGAGTTCTTCGGAGTCGTGGTGGTGATCGGAGGTGAGTGTGGTTTACTAACCTTCCCTCGCATTTTTCCCCTTCTCCTTCCTTACCTTGTGCATGTTCTGCGTTTGTGGTGGTAGAGGAAGGTGGAGGTGTTGCTGTGCTCGAGGGTGTCGAGAAGAAGTGTTGATCGTCGTTTCGACGCGATAGTCGTCGATGGATTGTGTTTGGGGAGGCGAGCTCGTGGAGGCGTCGTCGTGGTTCTTCAAGGGTCTCTTCAGACCTTTAGGTATGTCAAGCTCGCTCACTTAATTACCGTGAGTATTTGGAAGTCGACGGTAGGCCGTTCGGCTCGTCGCGAGTAAATGTGCAGCAGATTTCACTGCCTCATCGGTCGACCGGTTGGTGCAAACGGTCGACCGTTCGTGAAGAGAATTCGGGCTCTGCCTCAAATCGGTCGAACGATGCATGTGGGGCGGTCGACCGATTGTGCATTGGAGGCAAGCCTGGTGAGTTTCGGTCGACCGGGTCCCCTTTGCCGGTCGACCGTGTGCACTGTTTTAAGTCGGTTGGGGGATTAGACCATCTAAACGGTCGACCGCTCGTTGATTTTCGTCCGACCATGACTTAAGTGAGCATAGTGATCGGTTCGACCGAATGAGGGTTCGGTCGACCGGACTTGTGCGCTGAGCGTGGGGAACGCTCTGGTGGAATTCGATCGACCGAGGTGGGCTCGGCGTTCGACCGAATTCATGCTGCATGTGAGGGATTATTCCCTGGACAGATTCGGTCGACCGAGGTGTGCTCGGCGTTCGACCGAATTCGTTGTGGTGTTGAGGGATTTGTTCCCAGGTGACTTTCGGTCGATCGGGACCCCTTTGTCGGTCGACCGATTGGTCGTTTTGTTCGTTGAACCGGGAGTTGACCATCTAAACGGTCGACCGTCCCTTGATTTTGGTTCGACCGAACGAGTGTGGTGTTGGGAGTCGGTCGACCGATGGAGTGCCGGTCGAAGTGGATTGCCCTGTATTTGCTTGATTCGGTCGACCGGGACTTTTGGTTCGGTCGACCGTTTGTGTCCTGTTTTGCACTATGGAGGTGCTATGATCGTGGTTGCCCGTGTGGGGCGAGTTGTGGTGCCGATGTTCTTCCGGCAAGTGTGCTAGGTGCACGAGGGTTGCGGTGGTTGGTTGAAATTAGACCTGGAGCCTCGTAACTGTGTGAGAGCTGCGGTTGGTTGAAATTAGACCTGGAGCCCAGCTAGTCTGTACGGAGTTGGTTGAAATTAGACCTGGAGCTCCGTAGTGCGTTCGGGTTGGTTGAAATTAGACCTGGAGCCTGAGCAAGGACCGCGTGTAGGGGTTGGTTGAAAATAGACCTGGAGCCCTTATACGTTTGGGTTGGTTGAAATTAGACCTGGAGCCCTTGGTCGTGTCGTGGTAGCTGTGGTTGGTTGAAATTAGACCTGGAGCCCAGCTTGGCGACGAGTGTGTCACGGCGGTTGGTTGAGATTAGACCTGGAGCCCCGTGACTGTGGTGGATGCGGTGGTTGGTTGAGATTAGACCTGGAGCCCCGTACCAGTAGTGTGCCCTGGTGTTGGGCGTGTTGAGATGCTTTTCTTGTTGAGTAGAACTGCATGCTAGGATGATTTTATTTATGCATTTAGAGGCTTGGCATACGGGGTTTCCTTCTGGAAACTCAGGCATTGTTGCATGTTTACTTTCAAGTCGTGATAGGCATTAGGGGGTGGTGACCGAGGAGAGGAGCGCTGCTATCGGATCCAGCTTTCTCTCGGTTGAGGTCGTGTGATTACTTCTTCCTTTGTATATGCTTTTGATGTAATCACAACTTTTGTATACTCTGATGTTCGGATATATATTATATATATGTTGGTGCACCTGTGTCCCTTTTATTGCGTAATGTCCTCTGTTGATCGAGTGTTTATAAATTTAAAAATTTTCCGTTGTTTTGAGGATGTTACAATATATTTCTTTACACTTTGGTCCCTTAGGGTTTTCACTTGGGTTCCTCTGCATTTTCAGTCCAATCCTTGGGCATTACAAATAGGTCCAAAACCCTTCCAAATCAGTCCATTTATATCATTTTTCTCTTCCTTTCTCCTCTTTATTGTTTAAACCCTCAAACACATCAAACAAACACTCGACTAGCACAAATATGAGGTAAAATAAAGAATATATATCATTAATGCAATGTATGATATGCTACTAATCAATGACCCATAAATAGACGTCACGTTATGGAACGTGTCTATCTGATGTGTGGTCGAAGACTTTGGTTGGGCCTGGGTGGTGGTGGTGGTGGTAGAGGACTGTTGCTGGGCCTGAGGGGTGGTGGTAATGGAGGTCGTTTGGTGGTGGTGGAGGCCGACTAGTGGGTGTCGAGGCTGGTGGGAGTAGTTGGTGGTGGAAATTAGGGTGGTGGTGGTAGAGGCTTGCGGCCAGAGGTTGTGGTGGAGACTGGGGGGGGGGGGGGGGGGGTTGGAGACCGGTGGGGTTGGTGGTACAGGATGAGTTATGGATGACCATAGGTGTTTGTGGAGGATAGGTTAGGGACGGCTTACCAGGAATGTGTTCATTGATCATTAATTTTGACTTGGTACATATTAATTTTTTCATACTACATAAATCATCATAGTCCATTAAACTTATAAATCTAGTTGAGAAGTAATCAAGACATTTATTATTATTTTTTAAAAAGGTTCAAACTATGCAACAAGTGTGTTGTGGTTATATCATGTTGCTACTCACTTCATACTTAGGCCATGGCCTCATATTGGATTAGCAATGTCTTGAGAGGGCATAAATGAAATCTAAACCAATAAAATCACCAACGACGAGGGCAAACCAAATGGTGGAAATGGAGAGGGAGGTAGCAATGCGGAGGAGGGGTGGCGAGGAGTTGGCGTCGCGTGGAGGGCCGACGGCAATCGAACGGGCGGAGGAGATCATAGGAGCGACAACGAATAGGGTTGGGAGAAAATAGGGAAACTGAAGGAGAAGCCTGAATCAAGCTCCTGATAAAATGCTACATCGACAAAAGTAATCTGTCGTCGTTCATTACCTTGTTGTCGGTGTATCTAATCATATTAAGTTCATTTAATAGTTGTTTTTCGAAATAATCACCAACTGATGTTATCCGTGGGTGACTCTTAAAAAACAAGCATCAACAAATATATTCGTCGGTGGTTCATTACCTATCTAATGGTGTCTCTAAACAGATTAAATTTATTTAACATATGTTTTTCGAAAAAAAATCATTTAATGTATTAAATTCATCGATGTATTCGTCAGTGTAGAAATAACCATCGGTGACTGATTTGCGTGAAAAAATCATTTTACCTTGGGTTTTGTAATCTAAAACTGACATTGATGGTATCTATATGTCGGTGTATGTTTATGGTCTAACAAATACTACGAAACCATTATCTGATGGATGTGTTCCATCGATGTTAGTGAGAATATTCGTCGGTGTAATTCTCCACCAACGGAAATCGTTATGCAACGGTTATAGCTAACTTTACCAACATATGTGTCATCATTCATCGATGAAACCTATGTTTCTAGTAGTGAAGCTATCGCCACCACTGGAGCCAATCTCCTCACCACTGACCTTTGATTTTGGTTTCCTCGGTAGAGGACAAATGAATTTTTGATGTTAGGATTTTTGAGTAAACGTGTGACAACTGGGTGGGGGTAAGCAGTGAGAGTTGGTGTACGTGGAGGGTAAATATGGAAATCCAACCAAAAGCTAACACCCTGTTGGACTTATGAACGTAGATAAAGTTGAGGGGTCAAATTGGTATAAATTAAAGTTGAGGGGGGGATTGAGAAAGCAAGATGGTTTAAGGGAGTAAACCGTAATTAAGTCTAACTAATATAATAAGCGTTACCTATGACGATGGCCACCAGCCAGCCATTTTTTGTTCAAAAGAAAATAAACTAACTTTACAATTAGGTCAGACATCAAGTAACGTAATTAGTTTTATAATATCTGTCTTATCATATCACTGTATAAAGGACTGGCATTTAGTCCTTTACATCCACTTTTTTCCTAATAGTGGTTTAAGACGTAACTTAACATTATGATTCGTTCATAGTCTAACTCACGCTCCAGAAAACATCAACATCTTCGAAGTAAGGACACCAACACCAAAGTGCATTCCATATTACACATTTTATTATGACTTTTTGTTGACTGTTGTTAACGAGACAAGAACTCATTAGTCTTTCTTCTTGTGGTAGGCCAAGTAAAATATATGATGAGAACGTCTAAGATCATATGGTGTTCGATCAGTTGAAATCTTCTCGACAAAAAACCGTCAAAAATAAGTACAGAATTATCGATATATTTGTCCACCAGTGAAATTCCATCACGACGAGAGTATTGGTAGTAGATGTCTGATAACCAATACTCTCTGAACACATTTATGGATAGAAATTAACAGTTGTTCTTCAACTTTATAATCCAAATCAGAAACACATGATTTTGTTGTACTCAACACCAGAAACATCAAAAACTAAAGACAAATTATGAAACGTTCAAATGAATTGCATCATAGCCATCCAGATGAACTTTGGTTAATCCTTGACCACCATTGGACACACTATTATGAAAGCGACGAGACAACGTTGGTGACGATCGATAACAACAAGGACAACAACCACCAAACAAAAGAAAAGATTAAACTAGATAATGAGCAAACTGTTGTAAGCCTAAACAATCTTTATATAAGCACTTCAATTAATCTTTATGGGTGGATGAAGGCGATTTGATGGTTTGTGTGCGTCAGCATAATCTAAATATTTAGCGACATGCCTGCATGCTTGTATCATCTAAATTAAAACCACTAACTCATCAATTATTATAAAAATAATAATCCATGTTAATGGAAAGATAAAGACATCACGTCCTCTTTCCCACAAAGTACTGACGCCCCAACACCAATCCGAAAGGCTTCTAACTTGACGCCTTCTTTTATTATATTCTTGTGAATGTTAAGTGAATTAGTAAGGATTTAGTCTTTGTGTGCATATCTTCATTATAAAAACATGATTCTAAAAGCAACTTCTGCGTTTTTTGTTAGTTCCTAGCCAAATCTCAAAGATATACTTAACTCGGTGTGAGTGATCTCATTCCAATCTCACCTACAGGAATTTCGGATGTATATTATATAAAGTAGGGATGAGTGTAGTGTTGCCGGAAGATTAGAGGATGCTTTTAGTAATGAAACCATCTACATACACGGTATCACGAAAAGAAATAAGATTATCCTTGTGTTAACTAATATGATACGTCTAGAAGATGGGATGTTATCGAATCAGAAGACTCAAACAAATGTTTCGATATATTTGAGTACAGCTTGATTTTACATGGTCCTTCGTTTCTTTAGGTTGAAAATTTGAGATATCAAGTATTGTGGGCCACACCTATGTATGTTAGATTAGAAATCTTGGCACCACTCCATATAAGGAAAAATTGACTTTCTATGCTCAAACTTTCCAAACCTTTAAGAAAAAACCCACATTTTGACATCCTCTCTTTCTCTCCCAGTCTTTCTCTCTTTCAGACGTAGTTGTCTGAATTTTTCCATCCGGGACTGAAGACCACCAGCAGCACACATTGACCCGCTGAGATCGATCGTGCCCCACTCATTCTGTCAGACCCTCACTGATTTGCACAAGTTGTTTTAGTATTCTTGTCTGAGAAATCGGGCATCCAAGAAAATGGGTAAGTGAGATTGTTAAAAATTGAAGTGCGTGTTCTTTCTTTGATTCACTTTCCATTTTTGAATTATCTTGAAGTGCTCTGTTGTTTTGTGGAATTTTTATTGAATCTCCTGTTTGCGGTGTAATTGCGCTCGATTTAGCTCGATATCGGTTGATGAATTACAATTTAATGATGGAGATGGTACTCGATGGTACGTAAAAGGCTCGACTTTTTTATTTCATTTATAGTTCGATAGTGATCGATGTTGCTCGACGATACCAGATAGACGGTGCGGGTCGATAGTTTTATGATGATTGAACTACATATGTGTTCGATTGAAACTTAATAGAGCTCGATGTTTAGAGTTCGATGGTGCTCGACGTTACGCTGTAGGTAGTGTGGGTTGAAGTATATGCTCGTTAGTTTTATTTCGATTGAACTCCTAATGTGTTCGATTGACACTCGATAGAGCTTGATAGGTTAGGCTTATTAATCATGTTTCCACTATTTTGACCTTTTTCTCCTTCTGTCATCATCTTCATCCGTTAATCTGCGTATGATGGTGTTTGGAAAATGGACGGTAGAGAGTGGTTTTTCAAGGATGACAAAAGTAAAGGGATCACGATAGAAAAGGATGTAACATACCTGCAACTGCTTAAAATTTTGCATAAGACGTTTGAAGTTGATAAATTGAAGTATGAGCTCACACTGGAGGCTCCTTACAAAACACATGGCCAGCCATTTAAACCTGTTGAAATTACAAACGATTCTGACCTCTGTTTCTTCGTCTCTGAAATATTAAATGACAGGATTCCTTTACGTGTGACTCTGGTAAAGAAGAATGCACATGTAGAACCTCAGCCTTATTCAAACTTTAATAACAAAGTTAGGAGTCAGGTTGGGACTTTTATTCCCCAAACAGATTCCCAAATAGTCGTTCGTGAAGTTGATGTCCCTCACCAATTGAATGAGTATGAACCCCATGTAAACTTAAGTAAATATTTGCCACTCCTATACTTACAGCACCCAAGGGAAAGACACCCACAACCCGAAACTATAGGAAGCCTAACACTTGGGACAAGCAGCAGTCGTCCAAGTAGAACGGGAAATAAAACAGGATGGAGTTCTCAATTCTTTTCATTAGAAGATCACAGAAGATGGACTGCTCCAATGTTAACAAGAGAAGATATATTGGATTCTAACCTGACTCATTTGTCCTCTGTTGGCAAATTATCTTATGAATTCTATCTTGGCAAGACTTTCAAAGCAAGGTTGAATTGAAAATCAAAGCTGCTCTTTTTGCAATGAAAAATAATTTTGAGTTTGTAGTGAAGAAGTATGGTTAATGGGTGTGGTATATCACTTGCAAGGATCCTAATTGTGGTTGGAGATTGAGGGGTAAAAAAAACTACGCTTACACATGTTTGAGTTTACTGTTTTTCACAATGTACATAATTGCACTTTGGAACCGAGACAAAAAGAGCACCGACAAGCAACACCATGAGTACTTGGTCACCTAATCAAGAACAAATATGTCAGTGACGGTACTAGCTACTTGGTAAAAATATAATGGAGGATATGAAGGAACAATATGGCATAAATACGAGTTACGAAAAGGCGTGGAGATGCATAGAGAAGACACTTACGTATGTGAGGGGACACAGTTGAGGAATCTTATTCAAAGTAACCTGCGTACCTGTATATGTTGGAGCAAAAGAATCCAGGAACAATCACTCATTTTCTCGCAGAAGATGGACACTTCCTCTATTGCTTCTTCTCTCTTGGAGCTTGAAGAAGGGGATTTAGATGGTGTCATCCTGTGATATGTCGATGACACATTCTTAAAGACCATATACGATGGGTACATGTTACGTGTCGTTGCAATGGACGCAGACGGTCACTTGTTTCCTATTGTGTTTGCACTAGTGGACAACGAGAATCACTGCTCTTGGACCTATTTCATGGATAAATTGAAGGAAGCTATTGGGGACGTCGAGAACTTACCTTTTATTTCGAACTACATGCTAGCATTCTTTACGATTTGGAGATGGTATTTCCAGATGCCCATCACGGTTCATGCTACCATCACATCTGTATGAAAATGTGGTTGCAAAGTTCAAGACGGACCACTATCATAAAAAGATGTGGTATGCGGCATACGCATTCCAGAAGTCAGATTTCCACCAGCACTTTGCCACGATAAAATTAATTGATCCTCCCCTAGCAACGTATCTTGAAGACATCGGTCTCGATAAGTGGGCTCATTCTTACTTTCCTGGGAATCAGTACAATATAATGACAAACAATTATGTTGAAAACCTGAAGAACAAAACCAAGGATGCCCGGACATGGCCAGTCACGACTTTTGTGGAGTACATTCGGTTCACACTCCAAACCTAATTTTGTGAACGATGGGTAGCGATGAGCACAACCAAATTGTCAACTCTCATGGAGCGTGATATAACTCGAATAGCTAACAAAGAAAGGTTCTTGAAAGTCCACAAGCTTAAGCAGTTTAAATTTCATGTGGTAGGTCAGGATGGCGATGGTGAGGTTAATTTGATGAAAAAAGAGTGTTCTTGTGGCATGTTTCAAATTATTGGAATACCTTGTGTTCATGCGGTTGCTGCAGCACTTGATCGTGGGGTCAATATGTACACATTGTGTTCCCCATTTAACGTAAATGAGTCGTGCAAATTGACATATAAAGAAATAATTTATCCTTGTGGCAACGAGGATGATTGGACTGCTGCTGATGACATAAAAAATATGGTTGTGAAGGTGCCTGTTGAAAGAAATCCAGTTGGTCGACCAAAGAGGATAAAAGTAGGAAGGATAAAGAGAAAACGTCTACCATCTATAGGGTAAATTGTGGTCAAATCGCGCAGGTGCAATAGATGTGGTTGAAGTGGGCACAATAGGTGGGGATGTAAAGTTAGACTATAGAGGTATTGGTTAATCTGTTTTGAAGTTGCACTCGATAGTGTTCGATGGACAATATATTTTTCTCAACTGTCGTTATCATATAACAATGGGTTCTTATCCTCTTTTTGTTGTTCTAGTCGATCGAGGGCGATAGACTATTCCTCGATCGAGTTCACCAACAAGTGCTCAACTAGTGCTCGTAAAGTGCTCGATAGGCGTTTTCTTTTGAGGTTCAGATCGTTTAGATATTATCTGGCCTTGTACTCGATAGGGAGCGATATTTGCTCGACCATCATCGAGAGCAATCTAAGGTCGATAGTGCTTGATGCTTTTACCAAACATGTAACAATCTTCACTTTCCTTCTTTTAAATGGTTCGATTAGTGCTCGATGTAGATCGATAGTTCATATTAAGTTTGGATTTTTCAAAACAATTTAAACCAAATTGTGTGATTTCACCATCCATAAAATTCCTCCTGTTGTGTCCACTTACATATTAACATCGATTGATCGTGATGGACACTCGACAGTGCTCGATGCTTTATGCCTTAATATGGAAGTAATTAATTTGGACCCTCCAATCGAGGAAAGTATGAATTCGAACGTCAAAAAGCAAAAGAAATGTTATTAATATTTCCAGTTTCCTTTCAGAATCCAACGACGATTCAAAACTC
Organism: Triglochin maritima; assembly: GCA_963682175.1. Taxonomy (NCBI): domain Eukaryota; kingdom Viridiplantae; phylum Streptophyta; class Magnoliopsida; order Alismatales; family Juncaginaceae; genus Triglochin; species Triglochin maritima. The sequence goes on from OY821785.1 coordinate 13,053,643, forward strand.
CTCTCGGTGTATTCCCCGTTTTCGTCCCTCGACTGATGGATTCTCCCCGTCCTGCTTCCTCATCCCAAGTGGTGGTGCATCAGGTATGTCGACGTAACCGTTGTTTCTTCCTTTCTTTGATGTGCGAGGTTGCTAAAGTTGTTTTTTTGTTGTCTTAGGAGTCCATGATTGACATCACTTCATGCTTATATTTGTATCATATATCCATTATCTTTCACCTAAATAATGTTATGTAACGCGTTTTATGTTTAGTTTTCAGGACTAAATAGGTTTGAAGAGATGAAGCATAAAAGGACCCAAAAGCAGGGAAAAAGGACTGAATTGTGAGACCTGGGGACTAAGATGCAAGGGAGAAGGACCTGAAGGTAAGACCAAAGGACCAAAGAGCAAAACAAAATAGTCCACACCATCATGGGGAGTATTTTGGCAATTCTATTCGGGTCGGAGCTCCAGAAAGCAAAGTAGATGCATCAAAGATCACCAAAGACATCCAGAAAAGCCCAGAAGAAAACTTAACGGGATCCGAACCATATAGACCGCCAATTGATTGTCCAAGACCGCTAATTGGTGGTCTGTTTTGGCCCAAATCCGATAAGATTTTGGTGGGTCGCGTATTAGTTTGTATTTAGTCCATTTCTGGTATTTGTTTAGTCCCACATTGGGGGATTGTCCCGGATGACCTTTTTCTATGGCTTTAAATAGAACTCTTCACCTTCTATTGTAATCACTCCATATATTAAGTGGTTATTCTTCCTACTAGAAGTGAGGTCTTGAAGCACACACTAAAGTAGGAGGATGCTACTTGAAATGTGAGTCACTTTAATAAATGTTTCTTTATTATGTTGTTTGTTTTATGTTTCTTGTTTTACTTTGCTTAATTTCATTTCATTAATTTTTTTAGTAGCTTAGTTAATATGCTTTCCTTTCTTAGTTTAATAATTAGTGTAATGTGTAGTGAGTAGTTACATCCTCTTTGGGGGTGGAGTAGATGTTCATACATGCATTAGAGAATTGAATGAATGCTTTATTTCCAATGTGTTGATAAAACATGAATGCATGCTTGCTTGTTTAGGATAGAATTTATAACTTGATGAGTTTTGCCAAAATGATTAGACACCTCTCATGCTTGTTTAGATTCTGAAATAAACAACTTGTATATGTAAATGTTAATCAACTTGGATGGTGAATCGATTGATAGGTTTTTCCATAATATTTAGACACTTCCTATGCATGATAACACCACATTTATTTGTGCTTAAAGAATGTGTGCAACACCCACCTCTTTGCATGTGTGCACTCACTCCACCCCTTAGGGGTTTTCCACTTCTGTATTCCAGTACTCTTCTTTCATTCTTAGTTAAGTTTTAGTTAATCGTTTGTTGCTTTCTTTCACATTTCGTATTTCGTAGTGTAGCGTAGCGTAGCATAATCCACTCTCTTCTCCATCTTTTTGCCACTTGATTTCGTGCAAACGAGAGGCTGCTCACCTCCCCGAGGACGGCCCATATTTGCCACCGCTTCAACGCGGTCGTGCGGTTTAATATAAAACGTTCAACAAGTGTTTGACGCCGTTGCCGGGGAGGTGCCAGTCCAGACTCTTGTTTGGACGATTCAAGTGGATGTGATCTTTTGTTTTTAGTTTTTTGTTCTTTCAGGACGTTTGATATTCAAAGAGAAAGAAGCAGGGAAAATTTGGGAGCACTTTAAGCCTTCAAGACCGCCAAATAGCGGTCTGGGACCGTTGTTTGGCGGCCTGGTGAGATATTTTCACCCCCAAATTTCTTCAGTTTGTTTCTATTTACATCTTAGTTATCTGGGAGCCCAATTTGGTATGTGTGAACCTATAGTTTGCTCCCAGATCAATAAAGAACCAATCAACCCTCCGTTAATCAACTTGGACACTAAAACCTAAAGCAAAAGATTAGGCATTTGCTATGTTTAGGTCATGCATCATCTAGTAATGACTTGAGCATGTAAATCGTCTTCTCTTAGTTTTGATTTTTTCGTTGATTGCTGGAGTGAGGTACGCATTCCTTAACACTCATTCATGCATTAGGACATTCATTAGTGAGTAAGGTTTGCATCGAAACAAGAGTGAGGTGAGTGTTTGCTTGGTGAGTTGTTTGATAGCTTAAGGATCAAAACATCTTAAGGGGCACCACCTATAGTCTTCAAATATAAGGTGGGGGATTTCATCACCCCTCCCTTACCCCAAAAAGCACACTCAAGTAAAGCCTTAATCTAAAAGCAAGTAGACATTGGCCATTAGGACTTGGGCGCATTAGGAGAGTGAATCGGTTACGACCGTCATAGCCTGATCGGCGTCACCCACTTTGTCGATAGTAGGAGAGACGAGATCTCCAGATCTTGGCTCACTTGCTGGGCATTGTGGTCCTCGTTGTAGGGAGGTGAGGCGTGTTGATGCCGTGTGACCTCGCAGTTAGGTGTCGTCTAGCTGTAAGGACCTATAGCGACCTTAGGATTGCTTGAGCCTTGTTTGCTTGTGTGCTTCTACCTGTACCCATCCGCCGTAGCATAAGGACTTCTTACCTTCTCTCATGAGTCATTCTTTCTCTCCTGTATCCCCCCATCTTCTCCTCTACGCACATTCTTTGTTAAAAAAAAGTTTTGGTCTGTGTGTACCTTTGTGCATGCTTTCGTGGACACGAGACGAGAGTGGTCGTTTGACGAGGAGCGTTGTCAATCCGGTTTCGGTCATTGATTTCTCGACGCCTTCCTCCTCTCATGTCGCAGACAGTCGGGGTTCAATGGCTGCTAATTTCCGTGAGGAGGAGCAGTTGCTGGACCCACCTGTTCCACCTATGCTTCCAGTTGTCGCTCCCATTCCTCTACGTGATAGATGCTACCCGAGCCGTACCGCTCTACCATCATGCATCGTATTGCCAGAGCCTAATGGGAACCATTTTGAGGTTGAGCCTCAGTTTATCTCCATGCTCCCTCATTTCACTGGGAAAGGTGACCCCTATATCTTTCTCAGGGAATTTGAGGAGGTATGTGCTATGTTCAAGCTGCAACAATTTAGCACAGACTCCATCCATCTTAGGCTTGTCCCCTTTGAGCTGAAGGATGACGCCAAGAAGTGGTTGTACAGGAACCAGGCGAATGCCTTTAGGACTTGGGATGAGTTTCAATCTGCATTCCTCAAGAAATACTTTCCAAATCATCAGACTCAAAAATTGAGGAACGAAATCAATTCTTTCTATCAACTTGAGACTGAAGCATTTCATGCATATATAGAGAGGTTCAAGGAGCTACTATCCTCATGCCCTCACCATGGCATTGAGTTGTGGCGTCTTTGTCAGATTGTTTACGAGGGTCATCACATCCCGTAACGAACGTTCCTTGAGTCCATGTGTCTAGGAGATTTCTTGGGAAAGGATGAAAGGGCGGCATGGGCTTTCCTAGAAGACCTTGCTGAGAAAACAATGCAATGGGAGAGTGTAAGGGAACCACCTGCATCATCTAGTATACGAGTGAGGATCACGAATGCAAACTCGACTAGCTCGGGTGCCTCATTTGCTATCGATACCACTACGGCCACTGAGGCACGCATGGCGGATTTAATGCGCCGTATGGATTCGATTGAGCTCAAAAACAAACAAAGTGCACCTCACATGTCCACATCTGGTCGAGTTCCCTGTCATTCATGTGGTAGGATAGGTCATATAGAAAGCGAGTGTGCGTCCATTCCTCCTGAGATGGAATGTGTCAACGCCATCTATGACAGAGTTAGGAATGACCCATACTCATCATCTTATAATCCTGGATGGAGGAACCACCCCAATTTTTCATAGAACCAAAATAATGCCCCGGGTGGTCCTTCAACCTCCTCTCGACCACCTAATCAACCACACCAACCTCCCATGCATGCTCATTCATATCAGCAACCCCAAGTTCCAAGCACCAACCAACCAGGTTTCCCAAATTCTAACAACTTTGAAACCCGGTTTAATTCGCTTGAGAACTTGACTCGTGGACTTGAGAAATCTGTGAAAATTTTTATGTCATCCACAAGTCAAGTTCTCACTTCAAATCAGCAGACCATCAAATATCTAGAGCTTTAGATGGGCCAATTGGCTCAGTCTGTACATGAAAGAGAGAGATAGTATTTTCCTAGCCATCCTGAGGCTACCCCCGCATGTACCAGCAACAACACGTGCAAAATGAGAATGTGGTACCTCGGGGAAGGCAAGCGAACCATGTGGAGGAACTTGTTCACCATGTCAATTCCATTGTGACCTTAAGGAATGGAGAGCAGGTTGACAATCACATTTCCTTACCACACCCACCACCATCTATGCAGCCCCTTAGTGGGAATGGTGGTAAAGAAGAGGCTGAGGGTGAGGGTAATACACCAACGCCTCCTTCTCATGCATTGCAGAAAACCTACCTGCCAAAAGCTCCCTATCCAAGTAGGCTAACCAAAAAGCAGAGCGACACAATGGACAAGATATTAAAGGTGTTTAAGGTTAACATCCCCTTGTTGGATGTCATCCAACAAATACCTCAATATGCCAAAGTGTTGAACGATCTCTGCACAACCAAGAGGAAGACCAATGTTCCTAAGAAAGCATTCTTGGCTGTAAATGTAAGCTCACTGATGAGAATTAAGTTTATACCGCAAGTGCACGACGTCAATGAAGACGTGGCAAGTACGGGTCGAACACAAGGAGGGAGAGATATTGTTATTTTTGTGATTTTTGATTTAAAGAAAGAAAGAGAGATAAGTTTGGTTTGTTTGAGATTTTTGGTTTTTAAATTTTCGAAATCAATAACAACAAAAGCAAATTAAGGAAAAAGCAAATATGGATGGGAGTCCAGCGGGTGGAGGTTTAGATGTCGGGTTTTGATTAGTGAATTCTGAAACTTATAATAAATCACATTAGTTATAAAGCATTACATGATAAATGATTCAACATAAACTCAAGTAATCAAAATATACTAACACGAAATTAAAATAATAACATCATTCTTCTTCTCATCACCCTAAATCCGTCACCTCCACCCTTTGGAGAGAGTTAGAAACTCATGGATGGATGGAAGGAAGGAGAAGGGGTCCTAGAGAATCTACAAAAGAAAACTAAAAACACAAAATAAAAAAACAAAATTTTATTACTAAAAAGGACTAAAAACTAAGACTCTTTACAACATCGTTTCGGGGCTACTTATAGCCGATACAAGGGATCCAAGTATGAAATAGGAAAGTACACGCGTCAACACACAACTGGTAAAAATTTGAGCGCACGGATCCACTTTTGTGCGGCGGAATCGCCACTATTTGTACATGAGGTGCGGCGGAATCGCCACCTTTTTGGCTCAGATTCGGTCCGGATTTTTCCTGTGTGTTTATGGTATGATTTAAATGTCCTTTGCGCGTCTGGATTATTTCTTTCCTTTCTTTTGAGCACCGAATTTATTTCTTCATATATTTGGAGATCCCAATTGATTTTCTTTAGAACTTTTCCAAATTAATATTTTGGTACTTGTAATTGCAGTCGGGTCCTTGGCTTTTTGCAATTAAGTCCCTGACTACTTTTGTGCTTAGGTCCTGGGTCTTTTTGTAATTAGGTCTTTGAATGCTTTTGTGATTGGATGAACTTCCATTTAAATCCCGATAATCTAGACTTGGTCTTTATGATAGAAGTGAATCTCTTGCACGCATTTATGCTCGGGATATGGGTAATTTGCATTCAGGTCCCTGTATTATGTAAATAAGACTAAACACATACCTTAGTAGCATTTATTGATATAAAATTAATCTAAATGAAAGACATATGCTGCAATGTATGCAATGCATCACTCACTTTTGTCCAATCCCGCCTACACAAAATACAAGGACCCTGGGTGTCCTACTATTCAGTGTACGATAGGGGACACTAGCATGAGTAATGTTTTGCTTGATTTAGGATCAGTGGTCAACCTCCTCCCATTTTTTGTTTATCAACAGTTAAATTTGGGAGAATTGAAACCAACTAAGATCACCCTCCAATTGGCGGATAGATCCATTCGTATTCCAAAGGGGATTATCGAGGGCGTGCTTATCAAAGTTCGAGATTTTATATTTCCAGTCAATTTTGTTGTCCTCGATACCAATCCTGTTGTGAACACCCACTCTCAAATACCTTTGATTTTGGGTAGACCATTTCTGGCAACGTCCAACGCCTTAATTAATTGTAGAAATAGTCTCATGAAGCTCTCATTCGGTAACATGAGTTTTGAGTTTCATGTGTTCAACTCTGGTAGGCAACAGGAGCCCATGGATCAACCTTTAAATCTAAATCTCATCCGCCAATTGGAGAAAGCACCACAAAATCAACGAACACCCCTAACACCAATGCAACCCATTGAGAATGTTTGTGGGGCCAACGAAAACTCATTGTCTGTCTTTGCAATGCAACGGAGTGAGCTGGCATCAAACATAAATGTCCAAAAGGAATGTTCGTTGCATGATTCAGTTGAGAGTACTAGGGATTGTGAGACACCTCATCATATGCCTATACCAGAAGGTGTCTCTACCTCATGTCCCATGGCCATTGAGCCATTTGAGCTTCATCTTGACTCCAACAAGGACCCACCTACGACCGAACTTATGCTTGATGATATAAATGATGGTGGGAGGTCCTTGTTGGATGACTTGGGGAGAAGCCCCATTCTTAGTGATGCAGGTCTGCTGCATCCATCGAATGAGCTTGAGGAACTCATTCCGATGCACCCACCTATTGGTTGGAGGGTTTTGTTCGATGAGCAACTAAACCCTAGTGAGGCAACACAACCTCATTCATGTTGCCTACACCCAACAAATATCATGAGGGGTTCGAGCCTTTCAGCTTTGACCTTTCACCCCTCATGACACCTCAGAGTACCGGTGAAGTTTGCCCATCTCGGCAAGTCTCTGGTCCTCATGGCTTGATGTTCTCATTTGATGTTCCTTGACCAAATGATTATGCGAATATCGTTGTTGCTATATATCCTTTTAAAAAAAGAATAAAAGAAAAAAAAGAGCGAGTAATAAAAGACTTCATGAGTGAGCATTGATTGTTGTGGGCCCCAACCCTTGTGTACTTGGGCCCGATTTCTTCACGTATTTGTCTCCCCTCTTCAGTATCTCACAGGTTTTGAGGGAATTCGGGTTTGTGTCCATCCACATGACCATGAACTTCCCTTTGTACTTCACGTTGGTGAGATCTTCCATTTTTCTTGCATAAATCCATGTGGTATCATGCTCACATTCATTGAGGACAATGCATGAAGTTGGTGTGGGGGGGGGGGGGTGTGCTTTACGTGTGTACATAGTCGAGTCATTTTCCTTTGAGTTTGTTTTCTTTTGTTTGTACTGCTAGGGTCATGTTAGTGTGCTGCATTTAATATCGATATATCTGCTTGCCATGATCCTTGAGTGACTTGTCTTCTTTTGCTTGCCTAAGTGCTTTAAAATTTTCACATTTCTTTCAAAATCATCATGTGTTTGCGAAAGAAAATGTTTTTGTAGGTTTTGCGTGTGTTTAGCATGTGCAAAACCGTTGAGAGGCAAAGTAAAAAGAAAGCTCCCAAAATTGTCTTGAACTTGATGCATTAAGATATCTAGTTTACTGGCTTTAGGTCTTATAGAGTCATTAGGATGCACCCCGGTTTTCCCTCGGGGGGGGGGGGGGGGGGTGTAATCATAGGGTTTCAGCACTCAAACATTTAAAGAAGTCCACCCTGAACCTAGTGAGTCAAATAATTCGTGTCTGTTAGTATAAGGAAGTTTGTCGTAGTCAAGGACCCTTAATCTCTTTTTGTGAAACTTAAGTATAGGGGTTTTGGTTCCCATGTAGATAAATAAATAAGTGGTGTTCTCTCTTCTCGCATGGCTCCTATCACTCGGGAAAGTAGGTCTGAGGGGACTTTGTGCCTGGTGCTTTTGAGTCATCTGACTTGGGATGCACCGACCGAACTCCCGTTACACTGGTGGTAGGGATCGCCCTATGTGGAGATTACGTGATATTGTAAGTCCTGAGAGGCAATGATGCACGAAACCTGACCCTGGGAGAATCAAACAACAACCAATAAACTGCTCCAAAGAAAAAAAAGAAAAAAAAGTGTCAAATAAGAACCAAAATGGACTTTACACATTGTATCACATTCAGATGTTAAGGTTGCCCATGTCTTTCACTTAAGTCCTTGACTAACTTTCACGAATAATTCATTGGGCTAGGTGTGTGGACTGATTACATATATAGAGTCGACCCGTAGTATTACTGCGTCCCATGATCGACAAAATGAGTCCAACGAGTCGTGTAGCTAGATTGATTAATGCATCTTGTTCGGATTTTGTGGGTGTATCCGCTGAAAACCCTCAGGAGACATCACTCCTCCTCCTTGGCGACAAGGAGGTTTAACGGCTTGTTGCACGTGCTAACTGCAACCGTGATTCCTACGAAAGTGAGTTAGGATTTCTTGTTTTTTTCCGTATGCGTTTTCATTTCTTTGTTTTGCTCGGGACTAGCAAAAGTTAGGTCTGGGGGTATTTGATTGACAACATTTCATGCTTATATTTGTATCCTATATGCATTATCTTTCACCTAAACAATGCTATGTAACGAGTTTTATGTTTAGTTTTCAGGAATAAATAGGTTTGAAGAGATGAAGCATAAAAGGACCCAAAAGCAGGGAAAAAGGACTGAATTGTGAGACCTGGTGACTAAGATGCAAGGGAGAAGGACCTGAAGGTAAGACCAAAGGACCAAAAAGCAAAACAAAATAGTCCACACCATCATGGGGAGTATTTTGGCAATTCTATTCGGGTCGGAGCTCCAGAAAGCAAAGTAGATGCATCAAAGATCACCAAAGACATCCAGAAAAGCCCAGAAGAAAACTTAGCGTGATCTGAACCATATAGACCGCCAATCGGCGGTCCAAGACCGCTAATTGGAGGTCTGTTTTGGCCCAAATCCGCTAAGATTTTGGTGGGTCGCGTATTAGTGTGTATTTAGTCCATTTCTGGTATTTGTTTAGTCCCACATCGGGGGATTGTCCCGGATTACCTTTTTCTATGGCTATAAATAGAACTCTTCACCTTCTATTGTAATCACTACATATTTTAAGTGGCTATTCTTCCTACTAGAAGTGAGGCCTTGAAGCACACACTAAAGTAGGAGGATGCTACTTGAAATGTGAGTCACTTTAATAAATGTTTCTTTATTATGTTGTTTGTTTTATGTTTCTTGTTTTACTTTGCTTAATTTCATTTCATTAGTTTTTTTAGTAGCTTATTTAATATGTTTTCCTTTCTTAGTTTAATAATTAGTGTAATGTGTAGTGAGTAGTTACATCCTCTTTGGGGGTGGAGTAGATGTTCATAGATGCATTAGAGAATGGAATGAATGCTTTATTTCCAATGTGTTGATAAAACATGAATGTATGCTTGCTTGTTTAGGATAGAATTTATAACTTGATGAGTTTTGCCAAAATGATTAGACACCTCTCATGCTTGTTTAGATTCTGAAATAAACACTTGTATATGTAAATGTTAATCAACTTGGATGGTGAATGGATTGATAGGTTTTGCCATAACATTTAGACACTTCCTATGCATCATAACACCACCTTTATTTGTGCTTAAAGAATGTGTTCAACACCCACCTCTTTGCATGTGTGCACTCACTCCATCCCTTAGGGGTTTTCCACTTCTGTATTCCAGCACTCTTCTTTCATTCTTAATTAAGTTTTAGTTAATCATTTGTTGCTTTCTTTCACATTTCGTAGTGTAGCGTAGCATAATCCACTCTCTTATCCATCTTTTTGCCACTTGATTTCGTGCAAACGAGAGACTGCTCACCTCCCTGAGGACGACCCGTATTTGTCACCGCTTCAACGCGGTCGTGCACTTGCGATTTAATGTAAAACGTTCAACAGTCCACTCACTACTTCCAGGCGTCGAAATGCCCTTGGAAATCGATACAGCAAGAGTTGGAAAAAATGACAGAAAAACAAATGACCTTTTCGGGGGTACCCCCTTCGGTCACTTCCTAACGCTGAATAACATCTTAGTGGATAATGTCATTGTGGATTGGTTCATCGACCACTATGACCCCAGGGAGGTGGGTTGAGGCTCGGGTCTGGTATAACCCCCTTTAAAGAATAAGACATTGCCCTAATTCTGGGCCTAAGCCTGCATGGCAAGACAGTCCACATGGCTGCAAGAGGCATCGTAAACATTTCTCGGGAGGATGACATTGTGAAAGATCCACTCTCTAGTCAGATTGTCAGTGTCAGGCTGTTAGGGGATCCCGAGGAGTGTGTTTGTCTCCTCATTTGTTATATCTTCAACCATTTCTTGTTTTGTGATGGCACACAGCAAACCGAAAATTGGTACATGGAGTAATTGGCCGACATCAGAGGACTCCACAAGTACACACAGGGAATGGTGACTAACGAAACCCTTGTGCGGGGGCTGCAGGAAGTAAGCGTGGAACTCCATGAAAAGAGATCATCCGGCATCTACGCTCCCAAGCAGGGGAACGTTGATGGTTGTGTTGCCATACTATAGGTGGTTTTGTTATTTTTTAATCGTTAAACGTATTGTCCATCCCTTTTAAACATTGGGGTTGATGACTTAAATATATCGTTTTAATGGTCTTGCATACACATGTGTGGCTTTGTGAGAAGTTCAGGTTGGGGGGAGCCTAGACTAGGTGCCTACCAGAGGTTCAACACCAGGTCTGCAATGTTTGGCAGCTGCAATATCATGAAGATATTGGAGGAACGAGGCATCACCCTAATAAAAATGTACAACAAAGAGTTCCATCTTAGACACCCTCCCATATTTACATGGAAGTAGAAGGACCTGATTTGTTTTGAGGCTTGAAGAAGCACCAAACCTAGACTGCAATTGAGGCCCCTCATGGAGGCTTATGAACAGCTTTGGAGGCTCAGGGAGGAGCTTCAAACTGTTAGAGCGTTGAGGCTGGAGGCTGAGATTAAGCTGCTAGTCTGTGAGGAGGAAATGAGTACGTCTCGGGAGCACACTGCGATACTAAGGGAAGAACTTACATCTCTTCGAAGAGAAATATCATCCTCCTTCAGTAGACTTGGAAGAAATTGATTATATTTTTATGTTCGTATTGTGAGTTTGTTTGTGTGTACTATCTGTGAAGTGTTTGTGTTTTGTGTTTTGTGTTTTGTGTTTTGTGTTTGTGTTTGTGTTTGTGTTTCGTGTTTTGTGCTTTGTGTTTTGTGGTTGTGTTTCTGTTTTGTGTTTTGTGTTTTTTGTTTCGTGTTTTGTGTTTGTGTTTGTGTTTGTGTTTGTGTCTGTGTATGTGTCTGTAATGTTGCATCTTTAACTAAAATGAAACTCTTGTGTTTGTATTCCTTTTTAAATGTAACACTCGACATACTCGATAAGAGTTCGATCATTGCTCAACTTAAAACCACAATTTAAAGAACAGATGCATTCCTTTTCTTATTTGGTTACAGGCTCGACGGACTTGATATAAACTCAATTAGATCTCGACCACAATCTGCATCCTAAGGGTTTTAAAGAACTGGTGCATTCTTTTTCTTATTTGGTTACAGGCTCGACAAACTTTATACCAACTCGATGAAATTTCGACGTAAATCTGCACCCCAAGAGTTTAAAGAACAGATGCATTCGTTTTTTATTTGGTTTGGCTTGACAGACTGGATACAAACTCGATCAGATCTCAACCAAAATCCACACCCTTAGAGTTCAAAGTACCAACGCATTCCTTTCTTATTTTTCTACAGGCTCGACGGACTCGATACCAACTCGATAGGATCTCGACCAAAATCTGCACCCTAAGAGTTTAAAGAACAGATGCATTCCTTTTCTTGTTTGGTTACAAGCTTGACATACTCGATACAAACTCGATAAGATCTTGGCCAAAATCTACACCCTAGGAGTTTAAAGAACGGATGCATTCATTTTCTTATTTGGATACATGCTCGACGGACTCGATACAAACTCGATCATATCTCGACCAAAACCCGCACTCTAAAAGTTTAAAGAACTAATGCATTCCTTTCCTTATTTATTTATTGGCTTGACAGAATCAATACAAACTCAATCAAATCTCGACCAAAATCCACACCCTAACATTTTAAAGAAGTAATGCATTCCTTTTCTTATTTGTTTACAGGCTCAACGAGCTCGATGCGAACTCGATCTGAGCTCGAGTTAAACCCTAAACCTAAGAGTTTAAAGTATAGATGCATTCATTTTCTTGTTTGGTTAGAGGCTCGACAGACTTGATACCAACTCGATTAGATCTCGACCAAAATCTGCACCCTAAGAGTTTAAAGAACCAATGTATTTCGTTCCCTTATTTGGTTACATGCTCGACGAACTGATACAAACTCGATGAGATGTGGACCAAAATCCACATCCCCTAAGAGTTTCAAGAACAGATGCATTCCTTTTCTTAATTGGTTACAAGCTCGATGGGCTCGATACGAAGTCAATCTGAGCTCGAGTTAAACCATATACCTAAGAGTTTAAAGTACAGATGCATTCCTTTTCTTGTTTGGGTTGGCTTGACGGGCTCGATATGCCCTCGATCATAACTCGGCCTAAACCCTAAACCTAAGAGTTTAAAGTACTAGTGCACTCCTTTTCTTGTTTGGGTTGGCTCAATGGGCTCGATACAAACTCGATCTGCGCTCGAGTTAAACCCTAAACCTCAGAGTTTACATAACGTATGTATTGAGAATTACATTTCAGTGGGCTCGACGAGTTCGATACGAGCCTGATTAGAGATCGACAACATTCAAATTAACACATAAAAGAACATAACTGCAATTTACTTCATCATTCCAAAAATCTTACTACATATTAAGCACAAAAACTTTGTACAAGTCTGCAACACATTCACAAACAAACACTACATTCCATATAAAACTAAAACAACTTCGTTCTTTTCCCATTCCTCGTACACCCATTTTGAATTTCAAGGTCGGGGGACGGCGTTGGGTCATGTTTGGGAGACTCAGCTAGGTAGGTCGCCTCGCATTTGGGGCATTTGTGCTTCATGAAGGGGGAGGTTGGTACTGGTGCCTTCGGGGTGGAAACTACGCATATAAAATGATGACGTATTAGTGTCTGAAGAAAAAGATAACGAAAATAAGGAAAGAGATAACATCATAACAATAACATACTAAGGTCACTGGCGAGGTGTGCCATGACGTCATCCATTGAGGCCAAACGTCGCTCGACTTCTGCCACCTCTCCCCTACGAAATACAAGGGTATGTTTCACCTCCTCGCTTGAGGCCAAAGCGTCTGGGAGAAAAAAAGGCGCATCGATTGTGGTCTATTGCACCACACCGCCAGATGACCTCCACCGCCTAAGTGGACGTCCCGACGTAGAGTCGTTCTGCGATGTAACCGTGGAAGTTGTAAAGGTAGCCAAGTGGTGCGCCATTGGCGATGTCGTCGTTATCCATCATCTTCCTGATTAAAGGTGTGTGTTATGGGGGTTGAGGGAAGTAGCAACGAAGTTCTCTTCCAATTGTAGTGATGTGTTGTAATGTGGATGGAAGCGAAGGTCATTTTATAGGCATGTGGAGGTGTGATGCATCATCATATCAAGGCGAAATCGAACCGTCAATGGTATAGTTTTCACACTCCTCTGATAACTAACGTGCCATTTTAAAAAATGAAACCAAAACATCTAATATGCCCTAAATAACCGTGCGAACGTCATTAAGCTGTCGTATCACGTTCCTATCAATTTCATCTCCAGTACATCGATCCCAATAGAGAGTGTCTCTTACTTCGTCATATCAAGGTCACATTGAACCTCCTAATAGGTACAGTGTCCTCAGTCCAGTCGTAAATAATGCGATGTTTGGTAGGAAGGGAACCGTAACACATTAAATGAACCTAAATGTTCGTGCCATTGTCAGTCTAGTAAAGTATCGAGCTCCTATCGTGTTCATGTTGAGCACATCGATCTGAACTGAGAGGACTCTCTTGCTTTATCATATCGAGATCACATCAAACCGCCGGATGGGTACAAGGCTATCATAACTAAAGAGACGTTTGGACTCTGGAGGGAACGAAAAGACGTGTTTTTCTAAAAGATCTAAATTATCAATCTCATATCGCGCACATATCAAGCATATAACAAAAATTCCCTCCAAAATTGGGTACTTAAATTTAAAGGGCACCGGATTTTAAATAAAGGCAGTCAATAATGGAGGGAAATTCCTTTCAATGTCGTGGTTATAGTTCCCATTATAAAGATACATTAGGGGGGAACGTACCGAACCGATCCTCAATTACAGTTTTCCACTCAAACCGAACCTATTAAGATGATCAGTCGCGTGCTTATCGTGCTAGCATTGAACATGTCAAACTAATCAAATATATGGAAACTCACATGTCCGACATTATTCAATGTTATAATGGTTCAACTTCTGTAATTGTTTTATAAAATAAAATACAAAACATACAATTGTTCGACGTCAAGGTCTGACATTCTGGTAGAACATGTTGACGAACCATTTGTCTCATAAGGTCTGCATGTTTTCGTCTGTTATGATGTCAATGGGAAGATTTGCTAGTCGATTCTGTACAACTTGATGGTGTATATGTAGGATTTCGTGCCCCTATGTATGTATATATTGTTTTGAATTATATACATGCATGTAAGATCGATTATCATATTTTCGATGATTTCACATACATTATTCTATACATTATTTTAATACATAGTAATTTACAAATATATTAAAATAAATATAAGAGGATCATACCCAAAGGTTCTCTAAAACCTTTATGAAGATCTAGAGTTGCGTTGCACGTTGAATCGTAGGTCGATTCGACTCCGAGTGTTCACCAAACTCTAAACAACATGAGAGACAAAGGAGCTAGCCAATTCAATCACTAAATCAAGCTTAGAATCTAGCTAATAACCCCTCTAAAGCTCTCTGAGAATTTAATTTCTAGATGCCTTAAATAATTAAGAGAAATTCAGATGGATTAGTGGAGAGGTTAAGGGGAGAAAATATTTTGCATTAATTAAAACAATGAGGGAGAGGTGACCTATTTATAGGTTCTCTCAACACCCACATAATGGGTAAACCACTTACCAATGATCTCTTGCTTTTCTCTCCCTAAAACCAATCACAAATTGACACATAATCATCCTCAAACACGTTTGACCATAATTCGAATAAATCCAACCCATGGTCAACACTAATCTCTTAATAATTCTAGGCAGAATCGTGCTAAACGGTCGACCGAAATCACCATCGACTGAACGGTTGTGGTATAACAAGTTCGGTCGACCAAATATCCATAAGGAAAAATCCGTGAAAAATTTCGGTCGAACCACGTCTCACTCCGGTCGACCTTTCCCTTCTCAATATTGCTCTTGATAATTTTTGGTCGATTGTGTCCCTACGGCGGCCGACCATTCTATCACCAATATAATTCCTAGAAATTTTCGGCCGACCCACGCGCATTCGATTGTTGTCCAGTCGACTGTTCCAAAGCTTCCGGTCGACTGTTCCGAAACTTCCGCTCGACTATTCCGAAGCTTCCGGTCGACCGACCTTAAAATGGTCTATTGTTTTGACCCAATTTTGCCTTTGTCAAATTTTGGATTTATGTCCAACAAAATTTAATCTTTGAGGTTTTTAGCAAATTCACATATTATGTAATATATTATCATATGTAATGTCAAACTATTATACACCATAATACACACATCTCATGTGAATTTATTTATGATGCTAATTATGCCATTTTTCACGACATATTGATTTTATTATTCACCACATGTATCTATATTTCGCATGAGACTCGAAACATCATATATATGAACATGAAATCAAGCTTCTTGTTTTCTAGTTTTGTGGTGTGACCTATAGGAGGATCTAAGCTATATTGGCAATAATATTAAACAGTTAATATCACAAACTATAAGCGGTATCTAGCTACACATCATAGTTACCCAATTAACAAAGATGTCTTGCTCACTCGAACTAAACACGATCCATTTAGTGATGTAAGAACATCACTTGTGTCTATCGTTTGCCTCATGATATTAATAATATTATATAAAGTAGAAATGTGTCATATTTGTATTACATATTCTTTTCTTGATCTCTCAAGCTAATTAAAAATATGTAACTTAACACAAGTCACATTGTGCACATTATAATTTTACTTTTTCAAAGGCCCCGCTAATATCATCACTCAAATAAAGAAGGGTAATGATAATCTTTTGACAACAATCTTTCCAATATAAGTCATGTTTAACCAACTATTGTTTTTATCACTATACTCATTGACAACTTTTGACAATAATCAAATTAAACAGTTCCTATATGAAAAGACATATGTCTCATATCTTAAGATTCAAGACACAGTGAAACATTATGACACATAACACAATTCCATAATATTTCACTTGCTAGGTCTATTCAATATATAAAAGTAAACATTTTCCTCTTTTATATACTCGTGTTGTTAAATATTGTAGAGCTACAATACTCTTCAACCAACCCGACAATCTTTTCTCAATAATGTTCCATGTAAATTACCATGATTGTGAATAACTTTTGATTTATATAAATCATTATCCTTTAGAGTTCTATGGTTAAGGACCAAGAGCCTCTTCCTCAGCACTTCCATAAGACGAATACATTAATTAATGAACAAAATGTTTGCACATTCAATTCATAATAGTTGACATATAAAAGAATACTTTTAGTACACATTCCTTTCAGTATATGCCACAATCTCCACCGCAAAGTTAACCTTATTAGCCATAAACGTATGGGATACAATCGAGTTGAAAATAACTAAAGTGATCCGGAAAGGAAACTGACCTAGTCCAGGTTTGGGGGACCGTCTCCTTTCCCATACGGTGCCATTTCAAATCCCGTGGCGAGAGTCCTTTTGAGGACTTCAGCTTTGGGTGCTCCTTGAAAAACCCAGAAGCCTTCATTACTAAGGGAAGGCTACGACACCAATGCCTCATTATACTTTCCAGCTCTTTAAGCTAAATGATCGTATGATCGTCATCGATGATAGTAATCTCACGTCTCCCTTAAAGAAGGTTAATTCAACGGAATTCCAATTCCATTTATGCTTAGTCATTTATTGACAGCTTGACCGCAAACCAATGTTGTTGCATGTAGCTCTGGCACCAATACACATACTACATTTCCTTCGAAGAAGGCATCAGCTGATCCTCAATTCTAGGGGGCTCCCAAGTGAACTTATATACATATTACTTGGACTGGCAACGTATTATGCATCCTTGGATGGAACCAGTTCACTGAAAAAGTGTTCATAACTGTAGCCTTCTTGCGGTATTGACCTGGGAATGTGCGAATACACCTCCTCAATAGATCTTGCACCGCGTCAACATGCTATGAAAACATCAACACGTAGAAAGTCAGAAATACTAGCTTCAAAATTGTTCATGCAAAGATTGTCGAGTATCATCGAGAGTATATCGAGATAATCGAACCCATCAAGCAAACAAAAAAACTCGGAAAAATAGACCAAAAATTTAAATTATCGAGTTAATCGAGTCCCCATTGAACTCAATAGATCCTAATCGGCGAATGTAGACCTATCGAGGTCACATGTACATTGTCGAGCTCCTTTCCACCCTATAAAATTACATGTATGCATTATTCAAATTTGAATTATTTGAAATACTTACGTCGTCATTGATCCAAAATCTGAGACACTTCATCCCCAACAACCACGTTGGTTTGTAATTTCCCATCTTCATTGAAATGGGCTTGTCATTGGGGATGTTTCCCAAAACCCACCATCTGAGTATCTTCAATTGTTTTGTGTCTGACTTCTTCAAAGGGTCGAGAACTAAAGGCTCTTCAACTTGATCCGAATGCCGCAGTTTCTTGGTCATATCGGTCTAGACATTCTGAAGATGTTTTGGCCTATGCCTCTTCCTTGACGGGTTGGATGGATCTACTTCAGGTAGGTAATAGTCGGGTAGTACGTCTTCATCATCAGACGACTGATTCTCATTAGACGGTGGTCTCGAACATGCCTTTATTATAGACACGATCTTAGCCAACTCGTTCTCGTCAATTGGAGGTCTCGGAGGTACTTCTACTAAAGCCACCATCTTTGACATCTTGTCCAAGAACACAGATTCTGTATGAAGCTCTTAAGTTGATCTTTCATCGATAGTTACTTTGCTTCCATCGTGGCCAACTGATTATCGTCGATTGGTAGTCTCGAGGGGGTTCTAACAAATCCACCATCTCCACCATCTTAGCCATTTGCTCCAGCGTGGCACGTTGATTCTCCATGACGTTGTTCAGTTGTCCTTCCATTGATAATTACTTTTTTCCATAGACAGTTGGGACACTTCCATTAACTACTGCATTGATTCCACCCTCTCCAACCTTTTCACAAGAAGATGGTAAGCATAGGATGCGACCTCAGTTGGAGTATTAGGAGGTGATTGACATCATTTCATGCTTATATTTGTATCTTATATCCATTATCTTACACCTAAGCAATGCTACGTGACGAGTTTTATGTTTAGTTTTCAGGAATAAAGAGGTTTGAAGAGAAGAGCCATGAAAGGACCCAAAAGCAGGAAAAATGACTTAATTGTCAGACCTGGGGACTAAGATGCAAGGGAGAAGGACCTGATCGTAAGACCGAATGACCTAAGAGCAAAACATGAAACTCCACACCATCATGAGGAGTATTTTAGCAATTCGATTCGGGTCGGAGCTCCAACAAACCAAGTAGATGCATCAAAGATCAAGAAATACTTCCAGCAAAGCCCAACACAAAACCCAGACAGATTTGGGCCTTATAGGCCGCCAATTGGCGGTCTGGATCATCCCAGATCCGCTGCGTTTTCTCCTGGACTTGTATTAATGTTTGTTTAGGCTATTTTTGGTACTGGTTTAGTCCAACATCGGGGGATTGTCCCGGATTAGCTTTTTCCATGCTTATAAATAGAACTTTTCACCTTCCATTGTATCCATCTCTCTTTTTGGTGGTATCTTCCCTACTAAGAGTGAAGCCTTGAAGCAAAACTCTGGTGGAGGAAGAGCTGCTTGTAATTTGAGTGAGTTAATAATAGATGTTTTCATTAGCTTGTTAATTCTTGCTTAGTTAATTTTCTTTAATGTGTTTGCTTTGGTGCTTGTTTAGTTTTATGCTTCTTTAATATTTCTTGCTTGATTAGTATAGTTTCATTTCAGTATAATGCTTCATTTTATTAGAGTAGTTAGTTTAAATATGTGTGAGTAGTTCCATCCCCATTTGGGGGGTGGAGAAATATGTGATATAATCATGTAGTGTATTAAGTGTGTGTTATCTTTATCCCTTGAGCTTTATATGATTTCCATAACCATCTAATAGGTTTTCACTCTTATCTTTGATATCCTAATGCTCTTGAATGAAGCTTAGCTTATGCTTTGATTAGTTGACCTATTTTATGGGGAATGATAAGGTTAGGATATGGATGAAGTTAATATTGGAAACACAATTTGTAGTGTATGTGCTCTTGTTGCCTTTACCTTAGCTAATGTCTTGTATGTTTTAATGATGTAGTCTTATCTTAATTCATGTGGAGGCGTAGTAGGGTCTAGTCTTTATACTTGAGTTCATGTAGTTTCATTCCAATTATTGTCTTGTATGTTTTAATGATGTAGTCTTATCTTAATTCATGTGGAGGCAAAGTTGGATGTAGTTTTATGATTTCATGCACTACATGTTGTGAGGAGCTTAATGAACACACACACACACTTCTTTATGTTCACATTATTTCTCTACCCCCTATGGGGCTTAGTTTTATTGCTTATCTTCATTTCCTTTTTGAATCTTAGTGTAGTTTAGTGTAACCAACCTTTCTCTCCTTCTTTTTACCTCTCGCCTTCGAACAAACCAATCGTCGACACACCTCCCAGTGGACGATCTGTATTTGCCACCGCTTCAACGCGGCCGTGCACTTGCGGTTTAAATAAAACGATCAATCAGGAGGCAAACTGTTGAATGGCCTCGTACGCCCAATACTGTAACGTCGGGGCATAACTGTATATACTGTATTTGGCCTCTTTTTGTTGCCCCCTTTCTTCCTTCCTCTCATACAATTCTTTCTACTTACTCATGTCTTTTTTACATGATGTTAGCAGCTTCTGGTAAGACGACTTCCCTCATGGATACTCGAAGAAGTAGTCCATGTCCACGACCATCTTGACCATATCCGTCCATACGGATAGCTTGCCGTCTTGGGAATATTGAACACCTTCAATCAGGAGCCATAACCCCAACTTGAAGATGTCGTCGGCATTTGTACCGTTTTTGAATGTCGGCTCCAACGTGCGTATCTGAATTTTGGGCACTCTATTGAAATATTCCTTAATTAGTCGATCGCTCATACAGTGCTCCTGCAACTCAGCCTCGGATGGTACAATATTCAAGTTCAAACTGGTTATCAGTGCAAACTCATATTTACTGAATTTGCAGGGGTTAGTGTCAAACAAGAAATGAACCTCGTCATCTCTACCACTGTGGATCTTGTGCAACAGTAACTGAATGGGCAAGACCACCGGAGAATTGTAATTGCCCGACCTCCAAAAAATATTTGAACGGTGATTCCTTTGCCCTTTCCAGCAAGTCGTGCTTTCAGAGCTTCTCTTTTATGTCATTCATAGGCTTACTGTACGTGACACAACTAGGGAAATGATCCTTGGTTGGAACTAACTTTGTTATCTAGAAAAAATCAAAACAAGAATAAATAACAACCATTTAATAAACAAGGGGAAAATGAAATCAAGCTAATATCGAGACACAAGTTCTTCACAGTCAAACCGATCATGTCGGCAGTTCTACACAGTCATATCGAGCTCATGACGAGCTCATATCAAGCTCACAAGCATCTATGGAACCAATCGAGGAGAAAGGAAAGATGGTCTGCTCCATCGACACCGACCTATCGAGTTACTATCGAACTACGGTCAAAATCTATCGAGCATAGTTGAAAACACAAAACGGTTCCACTTCCAACCGATGCGACAAAACGCAGATGAATACCCATGCGATAAGTCAACTACATTTTTGATAGAAACCATAACAAAACTTTATAAAACTATATCAAGAAAAAAAGGCTACAAATCGTGCCCTAAAATTGACATTCGTCATCGTATTCGAAGTAGGAGTTGTTCGGCAGGGTACGCCACTGAGCTGGAATGACTGGTCGAGTGGGAGAGAGAAGGGATGTGCGAACGAGAGAGAGAGAGAGAGAGAAATAATAGACAAAACAGACGTGTGAGGGTGGTTTGCAACTGTTCGACAAAAAGTGACAAAGAGCACGATTTGTTTATCTAAAAGGAAAGGGAGAGAGGGGAATCGTGTCACGATTTAGGCAGGGATATTTTGGGGAGAAGTGGAAAGATAAGTATATTTTTAAGAGAATGTCAAAGTGGAGGTTTTTTCTTAAAGGTTGGGGAACTTTGAGCATAAAGTATCAAAATTTCCCCTGATAATGGTATGAACGATCCTTCAAATTAGCGTTTGTCAATGTATAACTTAAATTGCTCTTTTGATGAACATGAAAATTTAGCAAGCACCAAATAACCCAACCAAGACTCCAATCATTCACTAGTCAAACAATAACTTAGGTATCTTGCAAGAGGGATGTCGTGATGTATTTGTGGAACAACCAAGGATATATTCATAAAGGGAAATGTTTGTTGAACGCTCGCGTCACGGACGCTGCTAACCCAGTCAGCACACTGGCTGATCTGGGCAACCCAGTCAGCAGACGCGGCTGAGTGCGCACTCTCCCCAGAAACAATTTTCCTTTCTTTGTTTAGTTTATTCCTCGTTTCGTACAAATTTCTCCATCCCTCATTAATGCGTCTCAAATCACTCACTTCATTTTGCCGCTCCTACACAGACTGAAGACTAGTTACTCAACATCCGTCCTCCTATTTTTTCCCTTCTCTTTATTAATAAATTCATTTTTTTCCGGACACACACATCAGTCATTTTCTTTAGTTTCTGGACAAGCGCATAACTTATTCCGGACACAGTTACTATTTATGCCGGACAGTTGGAACACTTATTCCGGACAGACGTACTACTTACTGCTGAATTTTTTTGCTGTTGTTTTATTTTCCCGATGCGTCCACCATCGCATTTAATGCTTTTCAAATCAGCACGTCCTCCGTCTTCTTTCTTATTCTTTGGCGCTTCACGGAGATACAAATATGAGTGTCTTGGTTATTCCGATCCTACGAACCATTCCTTCTTCTCTGCTTCCTCCATTTTTGTTGTACTGTAATGGCACTCGTAAATGTGTCCTCACAGCCGGCTCGTGCCTCCAACGTCCCTCAAGTGATGATGAATTTTCCTTCCTTCGAAGAAGCCAAAGCATTTTACGTTTCATACGCCGATTCCTGTTGTTTTGGTGTGAAGATAAGGCAATCTCATTACGATCATGGTGTTGTAATACGGGCCACTCTTACTTGCTCAAAGGAGGGTAATGCTCCCGGAAACCAAGGTGAAGGTAGACCGAAACATAGGTTATCCGGTAGGGTCGAATGCACTGCTGGGATTAGGGTCTCCGGTAATCCATCCAGAGGCTACGTAATTAACTACGTAGATCTCGAACATAATCACGCCATGCTGTCGGAAGACCAGATGCGCTTCCTCCGACAAAAACGATCCGTCCCGGAGTCCGCCAGAGCACGCATTTCGTGCAATGATGCTGCCGGTATATCTGCCGCCAAGACCATGCAATCTTTTGTGGTCGAAGCTGGAGGTCACGATAAATTGTCTTTCAACGAGCGGGACCTAAGGTTATTTATTCTCCACTTAACCTGGTTGAAGTTACGCATTTAGCTTTGTCATAAAAATTATGTTTCGCAGGAATGTTGTGAACGAGGTTAGAAACCTCAAAATGGGACCAGGAGATGCGCAAGCTATCCAAGATTATTTCATCAGGATGCAGAAGAATGATTCCCGCTTCTTTTACGTAATGGATATGGACGACGAAGGCAGACTACGAAATGTGTTCTGGGCCGACAGTCGTTCTCGAGCTGCTTACTCTTACTTTGAAGATGCAATATGTTTCGACACAACATAAATAACAAACAAGTATGACATGCCTTTTGCCCCATTTGTGGGGGTAAATCACCACTACCAGTCCGTCCTACTCGGTTGCGCACTCCTCTCTTCCGAGACGACACAAAATTACATTTGGTTGTTCCAAACATGGTTGACGTGCATGAACGGTACGTGTTTTATTTTGTCTGGCTTTGTCCGTTTTACGTTATGTGCCTGTCCGGTTACCCTTTACGTCTGTCCGGTTTACGTCTTTTGCTCGTCCGGTTTATCCCTTACGTCTGTCCGGTTTACGTCTTTTGCTCGTCCGGTTTATCCCTTACGTCTGTCCGGTTTACGTCTTTTGCTCGTCCGGTTTATCCCTTACGTCTGTCCGGTTTACGTTTTTTGCTTGTCCGGTTTACCCTTGACGTCTGTCCGGTTTACGTTATTTCTGTCCAGATTAACATATGTTTTTATCTTGATCGCGTTGTGTGCAGATACAAGCCCCCCGGCGATCATAACAGACCAATGTGGCGCCATAGCTGCGGCTGTGAGGACTGTGTTCCCTGAAGCGCGGCACAGATTTTGTATATGGCACATAATGAATAAGGCCCCTGTGAAGCTGCCCACGAAGTACCGGGAGCATACGTTGTTTGACCTCAACAACTGTGTATTCGATTCCAAGACTCCGGCAGAATTCGAGCGGAATTGGCAGGGTTTTCTAGATGATTTCGAGTTCCACGACAATAATTGGCTCTGATCCATTTATGCAATTCGAGAGCGCTGGGTACCTGCATTTTGGCGGGATTGTTTTTCCGTAGGAATGGCATCAACCCAGAGAAGTGAGGGTATGAACGCCTTCTTCGATAAGTACCTCACATCAAGGACGACACTTAAGCAGTTCGTGAAACAATACGAACTCGCAGTACACCACAAGTATGAGAAGGAAGCTCAGTCTGATTTCGATTGTCAGCATAAGGCTCCACAATTGATTTTGAAATATCCATTCGAGAGGCAATTGAGCGAGTTGTATACGGTGGGTGTCTTCAAGAAGGTGCAGTTAGAAATTGGGAAGATGATGTACTGCGACATCAAGGATGAGTTCAACGAGGACGACACATTGCAATTCAACGTGACCGAACATGTATTGACACATATCCTCCCATTGTCGAAACGGTTCACAGTGCAAATTAGAGATGAGAAGTGGGTATGCGATTGCAGAATGTTTGATCACATCGGTATCCTATGTTGTCACATTTATGTTGTTATTGCCCGAATACGTCCAAACGCGTTGCTCCCCGAGTCTTACATCGTCCACCGATGGAGGAAGGATATCCGAAGGAGCTATGGAGTCAAGTTTCCCCTTCAAAGTGGCATAACAGGGAACGATGCACTTCGTCGCCACGACGACATAATGGGTCGTGCGGTTTGGATCGCCGAGGCCGCTTTTGACTCAAACGACAGATATCTTCAGGCGGTAGAGGCACTTGAGTTGCTTAAGGAACGTATGCAACGACATGATCCTGTGTTCGATGGTACATCCGTTCTCAATCCGGATAAGACAAGACGGAAAGGCAGACCTCCGAGCAAACGACGGATTTCTTTGTCTGAGAAAATAATTAAAAGTAACGTTAAGAAAATCATCAGGAATAAGGTTCTACCCCTGTTACACCCTGCAGCACCCAAACCAGGGGATCACGATTTCGATGCCTGGGACATGAATTTGCATTACGAGGGAGTTCCTCCTTGATTATTGTATTTGTCCTTGGTTGGAATTATTCCTATGTAATTTTGTTGAAAGTCATTGTATGTCTGTCTGTATTATTGCATAAGATTCAACCCTTTCTTTGCTTGTTCGTTTGTCAATTAATTTCTGATGGCGACAAATATATTTAAGTAATTTTGGTTTGTTGTATGTCTGTCCGGAATAAGTTATATTTATGTCCGGCTTAAGTTACCAGTATGTCCGGATTACGTTATATGTCCTTCCGGATTACGTTTCATCAATGTCCGGATTACGTTTTATTTGTCTCCGGATTAAGTGACCAGTATGTCCGGAAGACGTACTTAGGCTGTCCGGATTACAATGTTTGTCTGTCCGGATTACGTGTATTTGCAGTCCGGAATAAGTGTATTTGTTGTCCGGAATAAGTGTATTTGCAGTCCGGAATAAGTGTATTTGTTGTCCGGAAAAAGTATATTTGTTGTCTGGTTTAAGAATAAAGTGTGTCCAGAAACGGAACATAAAGTTTGTCCGGAATAAGTGTATTTGCTGTCCGGAATAAGTGTATTTGTTGTCCGGAATAAGTGTATTTGCTGTCCGGAATAAGTGTATTTGTTGTCCGGAATTAGTGTATTTGTTGTCCGGTTTAAGAATAAAGTGTGTCCAGAAATGGAACATAAAGTTTGTCCGGAATAAGTGTATTTGCTGTCCGGAATAAGTGTATTTGTTGTACGGAATAAGTGTATTTGTTGTCCGGTTTAAGAATAAAGTGTGTCCAGAAACGGAACATAAAGTTTGTCCGGAATAAGTGTATTTGCTGTCCGGAATAAGTGTATTTGTTGTCCGGAATAAGTGTATTTGTTGTCCGGTTTAAGAATAAAGTGTGTCCAGAAACGGAACATAAAGTTTGTCCGGAATAAGTGTATTTGCTGTCCGGAATAAGTGTATTTGCAGTCCGGAATAAGACTGCAAATAACGTCCGGATTATGTATCATGTATGTCCGGAAACAAGAAAATAATTTTATAAAAACCCAACACCAAATGTCCTTGTATTGATAAATCATTCAAATAGTCTATGTAATTTTAACATGTATACATGTATAACTTTGGAAAACAAATTGTTGAGTGCGCAATGGTGCAAAGTAAATTAAAACATTTTCAGGGCGTTTATTGTTGATCGCACATCCCAGAGTCTTCGAGTAAGAAATTGGCCAAATCGCCTCTAAAACGGTGAATAACCTTGCTCTGCTTCGGCTTCGTCGGATCAGCATTCTCCATCAAACGCTTCATCCAGTACAAAACGTATGGCCCGCAGTCGTTACTCCCCGGTTGCTGTCGTTGGCTACCCTTCCTCTCAACTCTCAGCGGCCACTCGACCTTCAACAACCCTCGCCAGAATCCCGCTATCTTAGACGCGGTGCATTCATGAGTTCCGACCAAACGGTTAGGATTGTCACCTTTTTTAAGTGTGCGGGAGATGCTGTTGTACTGAATGAACTCTGATCGAGGTCTGTGGGCAACGAACAGAGTCCAGTGGCAGGCCAAACAGCATGGTTGTGCGATGATTACTTCCTCCACATTTATTCCTTCAATTTTTGGGAGTAAATAATCTTTCCTTATATCTTCTCCCTGTCCCTCCACAATCATTTCCGATTCGAAGGATGATAATCAGACCACCTTTTGTTGCCCTCCTCTTCTGAGGAGTACCTCAATTAGGCCGTCAAGAGTTTCGTTGGTGATTTCTGTTTTTGGCGAAATTATTTCCTTGAGATCACCCCTGGTGATATTGCTCAGAACCCCCTCCAGATAATATCTTTGGCTTCTCGTTCGGGAGCCGTTGCATTCAATAAACGACGTACCTCATCATTGGTCAGCGTTCTCAAGGTGGTCGCATCCACATCGGGCCTCGTGGACGAAACATGGGCGGCCAGTTCATCTTTTGCTGTTTCGTCGGCCTCGTATATTTCTTCGGCCCCTTTTGTTTTTGTGGTGGCTTCTTCGGCCTCCTTTATTTCTTCTTGTTTTTCTGCGGCATTCTTCTGTGCCTCATCTTGGCCAGATTTGCTTTGCGCTTCGTCTATATGTTCTGTGCGCAAGCGTGGTTTAATGGTCCGCATTTTTTGAGGGTGCAAAAGCGGTAGCGATACCACAGCCTTCCTCTTTCTTTCCTGCTGTCTCCTCATATCTTCCTCCTTCTTCTTCTCATCCTCCTTCCTCTTCTCTCCCTCTTCCTCCTTCCTCTTCTTCCTCTCTTCCTCCTCCCTCGTATTCCTCTCTTCCTCCTCCCTCCTCTTCTTCTCATCCTCCTCCCTCCTCTTCTTCTCTTCCTCCTCCCTCTTATTCCTCTCATCCTCCTCCCTCTTCTTCTTCTCTTGCTCCTCCCTCTTCTTCCTCTCTTCCTCCTCCCTCTTCTTCCTCTCTTCCTCCCTCCGCATTTTTCTCTCTTCCTCCTCCCTCCTCATCCTCCTCATCTTCTCTTCCTCCTCCCTCTTATTCCTCTCATCCTCCTCCTTCTTCTTCTTCTCTTGCTCCTCCCTCTTCTTCCTCTCTTCCTCCTCCATCTTCTTCCTCTCTTCCTCCCTCCGTTTTTTCTCTCTTCCTCCTCCCTCCTCATCCTCCTCTTCTTCTCATCCTCCTCCCTCCTCTTCCTCGCATCCTCCTCCCTCTTATTCCTCTCATCCTCCTCCCTCTTCTTCTTCTCATCCTCGTCCCTCTTATTCCTCTCATCCTCCTCCCTCCTCTTCTTCTCATCATCCTCCCTCTTCTTCTTCTCTTGCTCCTCCCTCTTCCTACTTTCTTCCTCCTCTCTCTTCTCCCTCTCTTCCTCCTCTGTCTTCTTCCTCTCCTCCGCCTCCCTCTTATTTCTCTCTTCCTCCCTCTTTTCCCTCTCCTCTGCCTCCCTCTTATTTCTCTCTTCCTCCTCCCTCTTTTCCCTCTCTTCCTCCTCCCCACGGACTCTCAACCTACGACACTCTTCTTGAGAGATCCGGAGTTCTTCCTCCAGGTTGTTAATTTTAACGGTCGCCTCCCTAAGTGCTGCTTCGGCTCGCAGCCAATTCGTCTTCACCTCACTAAGTTCCAACTCTTGTAGCAGTGGGTCACATGGAATGTTGCATTCACTGAGTTGTACCCTTGGTAGAGTGGATGTTGAAGGTGTTTCCTTCGAGGCAACCTTTGCTGCGGGAGTTGCTTCTGCAGTAGGAAATTGATCCTCTGACAACAGTGAATGCTCCCGTTCACTGAGTTTTGGGGTGCCCTTCAACTCAAATTGACCCGAGTAAATCCGGGACAAGTTGATGCCTCGATCTTCCCATTTTCTAAGGATTTGGCGTCTGCTAAACATTTCCGTCCAACACTTGAACCGTGGAAATGCTGACCGGGGATCCCCCAATTTGAACTTCTCGCAAAGCCACACCTGAAAACAGGAATGAGTTAAAAACCAGAAACATAACTTCCCCAGGACAGACACAACTCTTATTCCGGACAGACGCAACACTATTCCGGACAGACAAAACTCTTATTCTGGACAGACGCAACACTATCCCGGACAGACAAAATACTTATTCCGGACAGACACAATACGTATTCCGGACAGACAGGACAATCATTCCGGACATATACAGGACTATTCCGGACAGACAAACTCTTATTCCGAACAGACAAACTCTTATTCCGGACAGACGCAACACTATTCCGGACAGACAAAATACTTATTCCGGACAAACGCAACTCTTATTCCGGACAGACGCAGCACTATTCCGGACAGACAAAATACTTTTTCCGGACAGACACAATACGTATTCCGGACAGACGCAACACTATTCTGGACAGACAAACTCTTATTCCGGACAGACAAAACTCTTATTCCGGACAGACAAAATACTTATTCCGGACAGACACAATACGTATTCCGGACATACAAGACAATCATTCCGGACATATACAGGACTATTCCGGACAGGCAACACACTTATTCCGGACAGACAAAACACTATTCCGGACATACGTAATACTTTTCCCGGATAACCTCAAGACACTTATTCCGGACAGAGACAACACTATTCCGGACAGACACAAGACTTATCCCGGACAGACAAAACACTTATTCCGGACATAAACCAACACTACTCCGGACTGACACAACACTCATTCCGGACCAAGATGCTTACTTGTAATACGGCAACGCAACCATACACGTAGCCCTGCTTCATAGAGAAGTTCGCTGACAATCTCCTCCTCGAGAGGTCCCGTTGGGCTTCCTCCAGGCCTTCAACCAAGAAAGTGTGAACCACATTTGCCCACGCATATCTCTTCAGGCGCTTGAGGTTCTTAAGGTGCTTTGTGTACCACGCTTTACTTCGCAGTGATCCATCGTAGAACAAAAAATGATTGAAAATCATAGAAATAAGGAGTCGGACGTGCTCCTCCTCCTCGCCCATCTTGCTCGTGGCGGTAAGATGACCCAGTAGTTGGGTGTTGTCGAGGTTAACCCCGTCACGTTTCTCTACGTACATGGCTTCCATATCCACTCTCTGCTCATGTGCTCTTAGTCCAAGTAGAAGGGCGACGTCTTCTACCGTAAATGGGACCACCCCAGTGGCTATTCTCAGACCGACTTCATTGGCGTCGAAGTGTTCGACGAACCAACCCAGTATCTCGTTGTCAGTTGTGACGTGAGGAAAGGAGAGGAAGTGACCGAAAGGCGTCCGTTGGAAGACATTTTTCTCCTCCTCCTTCATCCGGTCGAACTGCTTGTGAAGGGCCGTGAAACCGCACTTGGTTTCGCGGAAATAGTACGTGCTTCCCTTAAACCACCAAAAAAAATTGTTAGAGGCTAGTAATGAACCTTAAAATGAACCAGAAAGAACGTGGTTGACACAACACCTGCGCGGCTACAATTTCAGGAGCGATGGAGGTTTCAGGTAGAGAAGGATCCATTTTCGCCTGGTTATAATTTTCGTTCGACTAAAATAGGAATGAAGGTTTTGGATGAGCGTATGGAAAGGAACTCCGGGTGAAATGGGGAATGGAAAAGGAGAAGACTTGGGAGGAAAGTTACTCGAATGTTGTACTGCCGCTACAGATCTACGTGAAGTCTAACCGTCTAATCGTGATTTCGGGAAATGAATCGTCGCACCCAAAAATTCGTAATTTACTTTTACCCACGCAGAAGTTTTGGCTGACTGGACGCTGAACTGGCAGCTGACTGGTCCGTCCACGTAGGAAGCATCACGGACGCGCGCGTCCGTGTATAACGACTCATTCATAAATAGCCGCTAGTATGACCTATATAACAATATTGCTTTAGATGTTTCAAAATAATAACTTAGGTACCACTACATTTGATTAAACTTTGCATTGCAACCTCATGTTGCAGCAACACTCCTTTAATATATGTTCCTTATTATACACCTATACAATATGTAAACCGGAGAAATAATTTTTACATGAAATTTATTGCATCCTAACTCAAAACCGAAGTTAAAATTACTGACGAAATGGTATAATTAGAATTTTCTTTAAATTGGAAAACTAGATCACAATAGAATTTTCCCAGAAAAATATATTCGTCGAGGGAATTCCAAAAACCAATCAGGATAAGAATTGCCAACATATGTGTAGTGTAGGCGAAAGATGTAGAGAAATTGGTCATGGCCAACGAAAAATTGGTCGAGAGTGTTTATGATATTATGAAATATTGAAGAGTATTGGTGATATTATAAAGAACTTAAAGGATATTTGTGAAAGTATTCCAATTACTAAAGTGACGGAAGCTGACTTGAGAACTTATCCTAACTTGTCCAATAACATGCTTTCTCTCCCACAATGTCCACTCCCACAATATATATAGTAGAAGTCTACAACGCTTTCAAAAACAAATCAATATATATATGCTAGAGAGGGAAAGTAGAGAAAGCGATGGGTTCGTAATGGGTGAGATAAGATTACGAACCCAGACTATACTAGTGGTGCGAAAAAGGTTGTACAAGAGAGTAGTACCACGGGAACAAGTTGCCCCGTACAAAAACATGTATATTATATCTACAGGATATTTACATTAACTTCCTTTAGTTATCACTAATTTATTATACATCAACATTAATACCTTTTGTTTTTGTAATATCAAAGATAACTCCAATATTTCATTGAAGCTTTATAATATTCTTATAATTGGGCAATCAATGCTAGCCTCCAGTATCAAAGATACCCTTCAATTCGATCAACCATCTTATTTCATCAATTTCAAGAATCTACTTCTAAGTTGGGTCATTTGATTTTGTAGTGAAGATACTGTGTGATCATATTCCTAAAAATATCTTAAGAGGCTTCCCAAACTTTATTCTCAAGAATCTGACATGGTATCACATGTTGAAGTGAAACATCTTAGGGCAATACAATATAATTGTTGGTGTAGCAAAAAAAGAAGAGAAAATACAATTAAGGGTGTGCTTGTATTGGAGGGAATATTATAGTTGATAATTATTCCCCTACCATGACTGCTTGGACTGGGGGAATGCATTGTCCGCCTACCTCTTCTATAGTAATAATTATGGAGTACAAGTTTTCATTTTTTCTCACTTCTATAAACACGTAATGTATGTTAGGTTGATTAAAATTGGAAACTTATCGATCCAATCAATACCAATTCTATGTAAGATTAATTTCACTCAAATCTGAAATGATTTCTACGTGAAAAATAGCTCTAGTGTATCATTTTTTACGAGGCACTACTACAGAAAATGGAATATACGTCGGATGTAAGGGGTTATACACGTCGGATATGAGCACACCCCAATCCGACGTATATGTGTGCGTCGTCTATACATAGACGTTGGTCATAGTATAGCCGACGTCTATACCTAACGGATATACGTCGGCTTTAATTAGACTCCGACGTGTATTCTTTAATGTATAGACGTCGGTTAACTAACATACGACGCTTATACTTTAGGCATACACGTCGGTTAACTAACATACGACGCCTATACGTTAAGCATACACGTCGGTTAACTAACATACGACGCGTATACTTTAGGCATACACGTCGGTTAACTAACATACGACGCCTATACTTTAGGGATAGACGTCGGATTAAATAGAAAGCCGACGTCTATTCCTTTCTTCAGAGGAATAGACGTCGGCTGATATAAACAACCGACGTCTATTCCCAAACCTGGACAAAAAAAATAAATAGCATCCGACGAAATTGTTTTTAGTCATCGTCGTCGTGTACATACAACTGCACCAAATTCGTTCACCTATAAATTTCATCCACATACATCCATATACATCCACATACATCCATATACATCCACAAGCATACATGCACAAACACAAACACACATGCACAAACATACAAAGCATACACAATTGACATTCAACACACTTGCAATTAATTCATTCTAAAATTAAGGCGATTATATTAAGGCATAAAGTGTAGGTTTGTAATACAAGTGCACTTGTTAACTAAATTACAAAAAATACAATTGGCAGGAGAACCTCTTAGTTCGTCAGCATGTTTCTGATGAAATAGCGAGCCCATCGGTCGCGAGTTTCATCGAGCTCCTGTTGCGAGAATGGATCACTACTTTTTGGGAAAACCTATGAAAAAAATACAAGTGTGTTGAATATTAATAACTAAATATTGAAACTACACAACTATTACAATTGAATAACGATCTACATTACCTCGGATAGGCATACGTCTTGAGTTTCCAATTCGAGGATTTCCTCCATGTATCTCATCACGTAGTAACCGCATTCCGTATTTCCAACCTGCTTCCGGTACTACAAACATAGGAATTCGCTAAATATTTGTTCCTAACTTAATTAACAAAAATGGGATAGAACGTACTCTCATTCCATGCCATGTTATTCCTGATTTTGTGGTTGTTCTCCTACCACCTAAAGCTCTGTAAACCTTAATTGCCCTTAGTAGCACAAGTTAAAATATCAATCAATAATACTAATAAAAATCCACGAATTACTTTATTCACGACTAAACGAACTTACATATTTAGAAGTTTCTTTATTGAGTCCCTTGGTTTACATATTTTGGCAGAACCTCCACTTAAAATTTGACATGTAAAATTCTTCAAATCCTGAAATCAAACCAAACCAAACCAATCCAATCCAAGTCATTACATCACATTCACATTCACATTCACATTACATTACAAATCTAAGATAACAAACCAAACCAATCTAAGTTCAGTTTGTAACATTTAAGTTCTCATTTAGATGGACCTATCGTAAAACCTCATGGAAATTTTAAATAACAAAGATTACAAATCTGATATGATTTTAGATCAACCTTCTTCCATAAATACGTCACATTCAAATTACATATTAGAAATATCATATGTTACTGCAAGTCAAACCACTGCATCCAAACGCAATGTTAGTTTTCTTAGATATATGAAGTTCTAGACTTCCTAAAATACTTAGATTCTATGGCCCAAAAAAACATTACTATAATACTCTTTGAATGCTCACATACTTTTTTTCACCGAAAGCATTAAGTATTTTTCAGTTAAATCCCAAACGTGTAACAATAGGATTTTTCTACAGAGATGGTGCGGTGACGAACCAGAGGAGTGGAAAGATGTGATGCCGGAGGAGCTCTTTGTGGTTCGGTGACACGAGATGGTGCGGTGACGGCTGCAAACGAAACCACGGGATGAAGGCTAACTTAGAAAGAATATGTGGAGAAAGACGAACTTAAAACAACCAAAAACGAACTTAAAACTTACATGTGGAGAAAGCTAGAGGAAGACGGAGGAAGAAGGAGAAGAGGGCCGGAGAAGTGTAGGAGAGCTTGGGAGCTCGCTGCGGTGCCGGAGACGGTGCGGATCGGTCGGAGGATGGTCGCGGAGGAGAGTTCGGTCGCGGGACGGCTAGGGTTTGGGTGGGTTTCGACTGAAATGAATGAAAGAAAGCGCGTCTGTTGATTTCTTTAAGACCTATATACGTCGGATGTTCCATAACGCCGACGTCTATACCTCGACGTCTATATGGTTGGAGTATAGACGTCGGCCTTACAGTACGTCCGACGTCTATAGGCCGACGTCTATACCCTATAGACGTCGGACTCACAAGGTACTAAAACACCGACGTCTAAAGGTCGACGTCTATACACTATAGACGTCGGTTAAATGTGTTATTACCACACCCGACGTCTATAGTGTCGCATAGACGTCGTCTTCCATTCCAACCGACGTCTATTCTGTCCTCTCCACAATAGACGTCGGCCGTTGTAACGGCCGACGTCTATTGGGCGACGAGTAAAGCCAATTCTGCACTAGTGAGGGGAATGATTACCTCCTAAATAATTACTTATTTGATAGTTTTTTTTTTGTTTTTAGGAAGTAGATAAGTTTCATTAGATAGTAGTAAGGGCGACCATGAACACGGTCATCATTAATTAGTCAAAATACAAATAGATATGTTTGATATTTAGCATGGAGTTTTCAGTCGTTATGACTTTACTCTCGAAATCAGTTCCTTGATAATTTTCCCAAATCTAAGGTCTCCCTAAATGGTACCATTAAAATCCAAGCACGTTATTTTGATACGTAGAAACTTATAGTTTAGATGCAAATATCCCTACGTCTAATTTTAATATTATTATACACCAATAAACTTTAGGATATGAATGAAATGGCAACACTTGTGGTGTGGGGGTGATGTGGTCTTGCCTGTCGTGTTGTGAAAAAAGAGGTGGGACCTGGATGATGCAGGGGGCACCAATGGCTAGACCAGGGTGGTCCACCAGTGTGGTGTAGTGTGCACCCACCACGACAAGAGTGGTGAGCCGTTAAATCAAGGTCCCCTTCCGTACCCACCGTTGGATCACGTCTACTTATGTGTCTAAATCCAATTATTGCTCTTTTCCTCCTACTCTCTATACCTTAATCGTATCGTTTGCTAGCTCTCAGGTACTGTTGGAAACTGTGATTAATGATTGGATAAGAGCTTCGTGTAAGATTAATTAATTTTGTTGGGCAGATCGCAATAAGATGCTTTGGGAAAAAGAATTTTGAACACGTTCAGATAAATTAACATTTACATCTATTACAAAAACTGTTTTCGCAATGTAAACACCAAGCCACATTTTAAAAAATAAAAAATACAAATTATACATTCCAAAATTCATAGCAATATTCAATAAAGTTGTACAAAAAATATATAGTAACGAATGTTTTAAACTTGATATTATCTTCCTTTTTCTAAATCTTTTACTGTCTAAATTTTCTTTTTTATGTAAACTTACCCGTTGTATAAATGTTTTGATTTAGTGAATTTAATTCAACCCAAATGTCAACTATTTAATTATTTTTAAAGTATAACTCAAATATATTACATTTTTTAAAATATTGTTAGATTATGGGCATTATGACTACTATTTTCATATGAATCAAGAAACTGTAGTATTCTTAATTCCTTTTTTTTCGTTTTCTGTTGCTTGATTTAATAATTTCTCATTGGTGAACTATGATTTTTTAGTAATTATTTATCTGTTATTGCATCATTTTTTGTTTACTTTTTTAAAAAAGATGTCAAATGTTGAGGAAACTAATTTCCTATTTTAATTATTTCCTCTAATATTTTCATGACCCCACATTTAACTATTACTGCGTTAGCCTTTTCCTTTTCTCACTTCATTATTAGATTCTTCCCTAAGATCTGTATGCAAGTTGTGTAAACCTTAACTAAAATAAACTTTTAGAAAAGAACTTTTGCATAAAAATCATTAGCTTTTGTTGTATTCAGGTGAAATTTATAGTATTACTACTTAAAACATTTTCATTTATAGTTTCTTTATACACTACTACAGTTTGAAGACCTTAGGACAATTTCCCTGTGTTTGTAACCTCAATAGAGTTGTTAAGATCCGTTACAACAACCACTCGTCTATCTTGTCATGTTGATGTTGATCTCTTGATTCATGAGGACGCTTGGACATTAGGAAATGGAGAAGATAAAGAGAAATAGAGAGAATGTTTGATTTTTCTTGTTTGGATATAATTTTTAGAAACTTATGAGACAACTTTATATACATATTGTAACGCCAACTTTCTCTGAAAGACAAAAGGAGAGCAAGTAAAAGTAGTTACAAAAGAACCCAAGATTTCAAGTAAAATTGATAGAAACGGAAGATGCAAGATGCAAAATAAACACAATAAAATATTTCCTACTCCACCTAACAGTTTACACGAGCACAAATCATCAAAGGTTGACAACCAACACACAATTATGTTGACAATCCATTTGACTAGATTCGTACGAACTCATCACGCCTTTGAACACTGAACCAACGGCTTTAGATGCTCCCCACCATCCGTGCGGATATGATTTGTCGGCGGCAATGGCATGCAAACATATTTATGTCAGATACGATCTCCGAATACGACAAAGATTCTCAAAGCCACGACCCCAACACCAAAACATGTCTTGCTTTGGATTCTTGGCTCCAATGGGGGCTTGAAACCTGAGGGGGAGGAGTGGACTTGATTGGACTCGAGTGGGAGGAGTCAATTTGGGACAAACAAAGGACAGCGATATGTCCGTCAACTTCTTACAAGGTTGTCCTTTTGGGGTCCCTCCTAATATAATTCCTTAAAGAATGAAGAGGACACAAGACATGTATTTGAGTCTTTCGTTTTTGGCTTTTAGTTTTTTGGAAATGCTAAGTGGGTTCTTTTTGGGCTCCCCTCCAAAAGTCGACCTCCACTCACTCTCTCCTACAATGAATTTTGACACTGTCACAAAGTTTTTCATCATTATTTTATTACCCCACTTACAAAACAAACGATTGTTAAAGTAGTGAATGTTCTTCAGATATATCTGGATGTAGATATATTTATATCTGGATGCACACAATAAACCAAGTCACAAATCAAAATCAACAAAAACACATAAGTGTATCTGTTGAAAGTCGTGTGTTAGGGTAAACATCCATAAGTCATATACGGTTCACAATCTTTATCACAACCTATGGGGTTATTGATACATTCCAATAAACAAGTACTAGACTAGTAAATTGTGGGCGAATATTGACCGACGGAATTAATCCAAATATATCTGGTTACCCCCATATTTATCTAATAGTATGTTTGCATTAAACTAGGAATGAAATGCATGTAAGTAGATCTTAGTTAAATTTTCCAACAAACCAAAACAAAAAATATCTAGTTACCCCAGATATATTCAGCTACCCTAGATAATGTTATTACCAACATAAATATATCTTTTTACTAACATCTCTGTGGTTACCCCAAATATATCTAGCTACTGACATCATTGTGGTTACCCTAGATAATCAAATATATCCGGAGTTTATGCATGTGATGAGTGAGATAAAATGAGTGGAGTAAAGTTAATGGAGATTGTTGGAGTAATTGGATATATATGGGTTACACTTATGTGCTTATAGAGTAGTCGGATATATCTACGTATCCACACATCCAGATGTGGATAAATCTGGCCCAGATATTATCTGTTTTCGCACTCAGATTTTGTATCTAGATATATTTGGGTTTGAATGTGAAAAAAGGGAGAAGAGAATAAAAAAAGGGCAATGCGAGGTGGGCTCTTTTTTATACTCTTGGGGAAAACTCATGATATATCTAGGGATATAATGATCTTTGACACTCCAAGATATATCTGGTTACCCTAGATATGCATTAAACCCTAGATTCGAATATATCTAGGGTAACCAGATATATCTGGGGTAACGGGATATATCTAGGGGTAACGAAATATATCTGAGGATACGTGGAGTGTCAGAGATCATTATATCCTGAGATATATCCTGAGTTTTGACCAAGAGCCCACAAAAAAGGAACACTTTGCATTTCCCTAAAAAATGAAGTGAGTGGAGCGTCAGAAGAGAGAGAAGGGAATAAAAAACAAAAAAAATGAAATAAGTGAGATCAAAAGAGAGAGAATCAGTGGAGTGTCAAAAAGAGCCCAAAAAGAGAGCCCCTGTAGCACTACTCTTTGCTTTTTTTACCATGCAAACGCATTTGTGTTTGTGTGTGTGTTAATGGATGGGAAAATATGACATGAACTAACTACAAGTGTTGTGGTACGTTATGACCATAGAATATACTTAGGAGAGTGTAAGTAATGTAATGGGGTCATGGGTTTTTCTCTTTTTCAACCTTATCAAAATTATTGGAGTGAAAGTAGTGATCCATGATCAATGTGCCTTTAAAGTGACTAGTTCGAAAGGATTTGCATTGAGCAATGTTGGTCCATGTCTAAATCAATACAGAGTGATGTTCATCGACACAAGACCTCTCTTTCACTATGATCTCGTATAAGTGGGATATATCTCCAAATCCGGAAATATCGGGTTTGCGAATCTCATGATGAAATCACATTTCATGTCGAAAGACTTAACGAATTGACGAGTATATTGGGCATGTCAAGGATTCATAAGTAGGTTGGATAGAAGACGGCAGGCAGGGAATTAATCCATCATTTAACCCGAAGATTTGCTTCTCAACTTCTATGGAAAGAATCACAGCTCCATGTTGATAATGACTTTCATCACTTTTGGTTAAGAATTTTTGGTAAACAAACAATCTTTTCTATTCCTTTTTATCTTTTCTCCCACATTTCTATCAAAACATATCACAAAAAGGAATGAACTTATATAAGATGTAACATCCCCGAACAACGGAAAATTTAAACTTAAAATCACAGGAAACACAAGGATCAAGATAATCAAGAGTGGGAACATTACTGATAAAAATATCCAAATATATCTGGTACCCAATCGAGCTACCCTATCGGAAAACCATTGTCGGCCCCCCTGGCGCCACACGGGCCGCATGGGCTTGGGCAATCATAGCCTATCAAGGTTAGTCGAAGATATCTGCCACACAGAGGGTCAGACAAACGACAGATCCAGACCAAAGTCCACGGGGTCATCGTGCTCCACGTGCAGACACCAACTCCGTTGCTATAAAAGCAGGGCAGAGGTCCCCGTAGCCATCAAGGCTGGTAGTCACTTCACCCAACGGAAGTTGCGTGCCCACTGAAAGCATTGGGATCCTCGATCCCACAAACTACTACTCTAATCGGAGTCAAAGCATATACTATGCCATAGTCTATAATACAGATGTTGCACATCTCAAGTGTCTACACTCTTCCACACGGTGATCCCTGAGCAGGTACGAGCAATCACAACCACCGTCACCTCTCGGCTCGCACTCTAAGCGAAGACACGAGTTTCCGTGGACAGAGTTGACACTCTACAAGGACAGGAACCAAGGGTGATACTTGCAACCAAGTCTAGCAGCTTTATCCAAAAAGTTATCCAGAAACACGTCCAGAAAATTTGTCCAGAAATTTGTCCATAAAAACGTCCAAAATTCTGTCCATAAACACGTCCAGAAACTCTGTCCATCAACATGTCCAGAAAGTCTGTCCAGAAATTTGTCCATAAACACGTCCAAAAATCTGTCCACGCAGTCCATAGATGTCCACGTCTACGGAATGAACGTCTAGTAAGCAAAAGTCGACTGACTAAGGGTCCTGGTCGACCGAAACACAAGATGCATTCCTTCGACCCACCAGCATAAGCACAACCGGTCGACCGCAACAAGACATCGTTCGACCGGTGTTGGTTAAAGTCGGGAATTACACTAAGACTGGTCAACCACAACAAGCACAGGTCGATCGATCGCCGACAACTACTTGGCAAAACCAGGTACTATTGTTGCCCCTCATCGCTGGCGAGGTCTCCAACCTACGGCGACGAGCAAAACTCCACACCCACAAGTCTGGTTAAGCCTCGAATGCAAGAACTTGGCATACCTTTCTCCTTACGGTGTCGACGTTCGTCGGAGCTCACTCGTGCCTCAATGCCTCTGACCTCCCTGTTCCACGGAAGCCTCCCTTGCACCTCCTTCAGCCACCCCAAGCCAATCCGCCTACTTGCACGCCTTGTTCACTTCGACCCCACCACCGCACTGTTCTTCCTTTTCGCTCCACCACCGAATTCCGCCTTCACACCACCTCTGATAGCCCACCACTCATCGGAACCAGCCAAGCAGAGGGAGAGAAGAGAGAAACGCGAAAGTGAGAGAGAGATGAAAGCTTATTCCTCCTCGAAACCAAAACCAACACCCTCACCATACCTCATCAACCCCATCACCACCAAGTCAAAGCCACCATTAACTTCAAATCCTCCCCACTGATCACACTTAGTCACTTGACTAAGGTTAGGGTCTTTACATAAGATGCCAAAATTGCAAAAGACAAATCATAACATTCCTTCATGTTTGATAACAAATTTAGGTTCTTCAGTTGAACCAAGATTGGTTGATACAGGTTGTGACAGTACCATGCTAGTACTTTATAAATTAAATTACGCACATCCTTCCAATAAACAAAATATTTTCCTCAAAGACAGTTTGTGGCAACATTCCTACGTATCCATCCAACAATCTAAGGCAATTCTATCTATTCAAAACTATGATCTAATTAATGAAAATATATTGCAACGATAACATGATGGTACTTGATTCATCAAGTAACATATAATATCATAGTAAACAAGACAAGACATCTGGGCTTTACTCCTGTTCTACTTAATGTGGAAAAAATTATTCCGAAGAGACCACGATGTGGTGGTTACAAGACATGCAATTAGCGAAGAGAAAGAAGAAAGAAAACCTTAATAATTGAACCAAACTTGGGTCCCTCTTCCCACCACACTGAACAAAAAAATTGTTACAGAAAGGGACTCGTCTTGCTCCGGCGTCACCACTCCTTGCACCTCTTTTATTGGGTGCTCTCAGATGAGCCTTCGCATTCCATTTCTTTTGCTGTCTCCATATCCATTACTATATTTCTATATTTCATCATGCTCTGAGGCCCACTCGATCTGCATATAGTGTATTGACGTTAGATCTCATTTCCAAATAAAGATGTATTTGTTGTTACAATAACAAAATTGTGGTAAATCACGACAGCATATTTTAGTGTTTCTACAAAAAAATAGCATCTGAAATGTAGGAACGTATGATCAATAATCTCACCTACTTAAATATTAGAAAGAAAAATGTCTATATATTTTCGTCGTTTAGTCAAAAATGGGAAATTCATCATTGGTTGGATAATTGGATTAGAGGATGGCCATCGCTTCCAGGGATCCAATGAGAATCATTACTAAACAAGTCGTGCAACAACTAAAATGCTTCAATTGAAGTTCAAAGTATCAAATTTAACATTCAATACTAGGAATTTAGGTCAGATATGTTGAAATTCATAAGGACGATCTAAAAATAATTGTTCTTTAGTTTGGTTTTATTCGGCATATTATATTTTACCTATAAGTGGGTAAATGGATACTCTTATACTACACTAGTTGGACAAATTCTCATATATCTATGTTATTAGGAAAATTTGACTTTCTATGCTCAAAGAGACCTAAAATTGAAAAAACCACACTTTGACATCCTCCGAAAAATATGTTTATTTTTCTATTTCTTCCCAAAATACCCCTGCGTAAACCCTAGGATAATTTCCCTCTTTCTCTCTTTTTCAGGTGGATCAAGCTCTCATTTTTAAGTTGAGTGCGATCAAGACCAGATCGAGCCCACGGTAGCCATTATCGAGGTGAGATCGTCCCCTTCGGCATCCCGACGGACCACCACCCGAATCCTTAAATTGTTTTAGTGTTCGTGGTAGATAAACCGGTCAACAAGTCAGAAATATCAATGGAATGCCCCTAATTCAAGACGTAAAGTATCTTCAGCTTCTTCAACTACTCAATTAATTCCAGACTGAGTAGTCTGTAGAGACAACCATAGCAATCTAGTATAAGGTAATTAGGAAAACTTGCTTGATAGTTTCTCTTATAACCTCTTCTTGAATGTTTGCAACTATAATATTCGAATTCTTTAGGAACCTTTAGATACCCATATTTATGATTTCTTCATTTTCCTAATTTGAAATACGAACCCTTACTATTTATTTGCTTCAATTGATAAATCAAATAAATCATCCGAAACTAACCCTTAATCGAAAAAGTAAAGAAAAGTGAAATTGTAAAAAATTGAAGTGGGTGTTACTTTGTTGCATTTTTTTCCATTTTCGAATAGATCTGTCAATGTATTGATGTGTTTTGTTGAGTTGTTCAAGTTTTGTTTAAATCTGGCATTTGTGTGGGTGTTGTGCTCGATCACGCTTGATAGAGCTCGACGAGTGAACATTTCTGACGGTTGAGGCGATGTCAAAAGGTACTCGATCGTACTCGGGGATACACGATAGCTAGGCTTGATGAGTTTGATCGATAGTTAGGATTATTTTAGAGTTCAATCGAGTTCGAGTGAATTCGACGGTACACGATAGAGTGGGTCGATGTGTATGCTCGATAGTAATACCTGATTAGAGTTCAATTTAACTAGATTGTGCTCGATATAGTTACTAGATATATGTTCGATAGAATCTTGATATAACTCGATGGTCTATGATTATTAATCTGAGCTCCACTCTTTTGACCTTTTTACTATTTTTTGTCGTATCAGGTGCGACTGTTAACGTATTGGTTGCGTACAATGGTGCACCACAGAAAATGGATGATAGAACACGTGTTTGGGAAATGGATGATAGAGAATGGTTTTTCAAGGACGACAAGAGTAAATGGATCACGATAGAAAAAGATGTAACATACTTGCAACTGCTTGAAATCTTGCATAAGGCGTTTGATGTTGATAAGTTGAAGTATGAGCTCACAGTAGAGACCCATTACTGAACACTGGGGCAGCCATTGAGACCTGTTGAAATTACAGACAATGCTGACGTTCGTTTCTTCGTCTTTGAAATATTACAGGGCAGGATCCCTTTATGTGTCACTCTAGTTAAAAAGAACACACTTGTACCACCATCGCTCAATTCCAACTTTAACAAAGAAGTTAGGAGTGGGGTGCAACTTTTGTTCCCCAAATATATCCCATGTCTTTCGGAAGTGTTCCTAAAGTTGATGTCCCCCACCAATTGAATGAGTATGAGCCCTGTGTGAATGACGATCCCGTTGTGAATTTATGTGATGAAGACGGAAATTGGGAAGAAGATTCTGAAGGAGATGACAGTGAAGACTTGTCACTCACACACTCACAACCCCAATGGAAAGACACCCACTGGTCAAGCCTCCCATTATTACAGGTTTTCACACTTCGCTCATAACTGATGTGACCGTATGGATGGAAGGAAACCGAACCGTAAAAATGCCCTCAATAACCATATTGTTCACAGTAAAGTAAACCATCGAGATCATATTGAGAGCGCATCGAGCTCATCGATCCCAACATTGAGAACTCTCTCGCTTCATCATATTGCGTGTATATCGAGAAACTATCGAACGCATCGAGGTTATAGTTCTCCACACTCAAATCCAACCTATCATTCTACTGTCGAACCTATCAAAATCATATCACCACTATATCTGCCTCGAAAATTATAGTAATACTAGGGGACCTATTGGGCAAGACAGTTGAGTACCTATCCTACTCGTATCAAATGTATCGAACTAATATCGCTACTATCCTACTCGTATCAAATGTGTCGGAAGTAGGGGAAACAGGGACACATTTGAATTCGAAATTGTTCTATTTCTATAGGTACTCAATGGTTTACCTATAAACTTGGGAAGGTAATGAGCCGCCTCCTCATCATATGCTGAGCTGTGTGAATATGCTATCAAAAAATCAACATGTTCATAGTCAGAAATGGTATCTTCAAATATGTTCATGTAAGCATTGTCGAGTATTCATCGAGTTGGTATCAAGCTTATTGAAGTACTATCAAGTATATATGGAGTAACTATCGAGCCCATCGAGCGAACAAAATTTCCCAGAAAATAACAAACAGTTCAAGATTATCGAGCTCTAATCGAACTCGATTGTCGAATCCATCGAGCTCTAGTCGAACTCGATTGTCGAATCCATCGAGCTCTAGTCGAACTCGATTGTCGGATCCATCGAGCCCAATGTTCTAACTCTTTAACTAATATGTAAACCATCGAGTACCTATTGAGGCTATCGAGTAACACCGATAAAATAATGAAATTTAAATCTTTTTAATGTTTACGTCGTCGGTGAGCCAAAATCTGATTGTCTTCATCATAAGGAACCACGATGGACCAAAATGCCCCGTCTTCACGTCAACGCTCTTCGCATTGGGTATCCTCCCAAATACCCACCGTAACAATGTCCTCAATTGTATTTTGTCTGGCTTCTTGAAAGGATCGAGAAACAAAGGTCGTCACCAGGGTTCAAAGGCCATGGTTTCTTGGTTGGGTCGATGTAAATATTGTGAAGATATTTTGGGGGATGCATCTTCCTCGATGGGGTGGGCGGATCTACTTCAATTTTGTAATTGTTGGGTAGATCGTCTTCATCATCAGATGCTGGTTTCGAATGTACTTCTAACAAA
This sequence comes from Triglochin maritima, assembly GCA_963682175.1. NCBI lineage: Eukaryota > Viridiplantae > Streptophyta > Magnoliopsida > Alismatales > Juncaginaceae > Triglochin > Triglochin maritima. Next base: position 13,097,903 of record OY821785.1, read on the forward strand.
GCCACGATCTTAGCCATCTGGCCCGACATGGACAACTGATTATTGTCAGTTAGTGGTCTTGATGGTGCTTCTAACAAAGACACGATCTTAGCCATCTTGTTTGACATGACTGTGGACAATTGATTCTCATCATCTAGTGGTCTCAACGGTGCTTCTAACAAAGCCACGAGCTTGGTCATCTGTTTTGGCCTTTTGGCCTCATTACTCTTAATTTTGATGATTAACAAACTAATATTATGCACAACTCCAATTAGCACATCACACACATCATATTTTCAAATTGCCTATATATTATATATTCCTAACATTGTAGGTGCTCAAACTAAAGGACTAATCAACTTCAATATCAATGCTCAAGACTTGTAATCAAAGTTCAAGGACTTCACATGTAATTTTCTATTTATTTGAGTCATAGAATCAAATGTACACTTGATGCACAAAAGGATAAATCAAGTTTTGTCAGTCGACCGTTTACCTTCTGGTCTACCGAACATGTCCCAAACGGACGACCGAGTCACCCTCGGTGCTCTATCTCCTTAGAATCAGTAGCTACTTGATATTCCCTGGAATCCTTGGTTTGGGCTACCAAAGGCATACTGGTCATCCATTCCATTCCTCTCAGTAGCATTCAGACCATCTATGGATATCTCTATTCGGTCTAACGAAGAGGTTCGGTCATTCGAACTTCACCTGCATTTATTATCCTAACGACTAGATCCTATTGGCCCACGTGGCAAAAAGTTCTTCAACATACTTATCTTTTGTCGTTTAGCAAGACTGTTTGAAATGTCCCTAAACGATCTACCAAGTCGTCTTCGGTTCACCAGATCCTTGTTGCTAATCAAAATGTAACAGCTCTTTCCCACGTAACTTTTTGACCGTTATTTGTAAACCAACTTTTGATCCAGTGTGAGCGTAAAACTCGTGCTTACGTCTCTCTACCGAAGATCCCATGGTCCATCAAACATAATCACCAGATCCCGACAATTCTTTATTGTCCATCTTTGAATGGTGAACCGAATTTAAATGGTCAATATTAGAAAACGTTACTAGTCAGTCAATCGAGTTCTGCATTCTGACCAATACACCCACATCTTGTCAGACGATCGTTTGTTTCCCGATCGATCGAATATGTTCTGAATTTTGCCCATGCTTAAGTCATTACTTGCTTCTTATTGGTCCAAACTTCACCAACTCACCTAACGGCTATATTTGTTCTGAAGGCTATATAAACTTCATTTATGAGAGACAATCTACACTTTAATTGCCAAAAATCCTTCATACTCTTGTGCAGTAAACTCCAAGCCTTCAAAACTCCATTAACTCTCAAACTTCAATCAAATTCTCTCCAAGCTCAATTCCAATCCTTGAGTGCATTCAAGTTAGAGTTCAACAACTTCTTTCAATTTCCATTATGTTGTAAACCTTCGAGGAAGCACCCTCTCGGGTTGTGAGAGGAGATCCGAGCAAGGCGAGGGTGTTGGCAAGGCTCCGATTGTAAGAGGGTTTATCTTCGACCCGAAACGAAGATAATAGTGAATTCTCAAGTACGGATCGGAGGAGCGATCAGAACTTGAGGAGAGGACTAGATCACGGTGGTGTGATCAAACCTCTATAAATATCCAGAGTCATCTTTTGGTTTGCAATCCTTCCTTCACTATTTTAATTGTGCATTATTTAGACAAATTGTGATGTAATATATTCACCCCCTTCTAGATTAGTGATCGATCTACTTACATTCTGGTCCATCATGGACCTCTGATTCTCAACGACGCTTTTCAGTTGACCTTCCATCGATAGTTGCTTTTTGCTTCCATCGATAGTTGTGTCACTTCCATCGACAATTGCTTTGCTATCACCAATGATTGCGTTACTTCCACCCTCTCCAACTATTCTACCGAAACTTGGTAATCAAGGGTTGGGGCGGCAGCCTGGGTTCAGGTTGTGCCTGGGGTAGAGGTAGGAATAGTTGTTTCCTCCTCTAATGCATCATCTACAAAAATGTTTATCTCCTTGGCAGCCTTACCCAATCTCTCTGCAACCTCATCGTCACCCTCATCAACATCATCCTCAAGCCCAGGTGGTAGGGGTCATCACCCTCTGTAAGGATGTTGTAATTCAGCCTTCGATGTACGAGGCGACAAAAAAGTGTACATGGTCAATTGAGACGAATATAAAACATGATGTTAGGTCCTATCGAGCCGATCAAGCACACTAACAACGAATCTAAACTATTGTGACATATTGTGCTCCTATCGAGCCGATCGAGCACACTAAATAATGCGGTAACTAACAATGAATCTAAACTGTTGAGGTGTGTCGAACTCCTATCAAGCCTGTCAAGCGAGTTAATCACTCAGGTAAATATCGAGTGCCTATCAAACTCGTCGAGCAAACTAATCAATCCATAAACTATAGAGTTCATATCGAACTACTATCGAACACATCGAGAAAACTAAATAATCCTGAAACACACAACGAAACTAACCTATCGAGGACTGTTGATCTACTATCGAGCCTATCGAGCAAACTATTGTACTCCAGCAAATGAAAACATGAATTGACAACAATGAAGACGAACTTACATTTCTTTTTGAAGAAAATATGCATACAACCTTAGTCTTCTACGTGACCTTTTACACATTGCTCGTCTAGCTGAGCATCCTGGGGACCTGGTGTCCACGGTTCAAAACATACTGGGTTGCGAACTGCTGAAGGGCCTCGTACGCTCAATACTGTAATGCAGGGGTATAACTGTATATACTATATTTGGCCTCTTTTTGTTTCCCGTTCACTTCCTTCTTCTTGTCATACAATTCTTTCTACTTAATACTTTTTTTTTACATTATGTTAGCATCTTTTGGTAAGACGACTTCTGAAGGATTTCATGTTTAATTACACACACACATATATATATATATATATATTCGGAATTTTTATGCGTAATAAGGATCTATTACAATTTTCTATGATTTATTTCATGCATGCATTGGTTCGTTTCAATAACTAGTTTTAAACTTTTATTAAAATAAACATGGGACTCCGAAATTCATACCTAGAAGTTCCCTAAAACGTCTTGAAGATTCGGAGACGTTGAGGATGCTTGTTGTTGCGCCGGATGCCTCCGAGATTTTACCAAACTCTAAACAAGATTGGAGAGAGAAGAGCTAGCCTCTCAATCTCCAATAGGGTTTAGAATCTAATTACTAACCCCTCTTTAGTTCCCTTGAGAAGATGATCTCTTAAAAACTAAAACTAAACTTAAGAATTAAGGGAATTTCGTGGAGAATTATGGAGAGAGTTTTTGCATGAGAAAAACAATGAATAATTAATGAGGTAATGAGATAAACTTGTATTTACATGTTCTCTCCAAATTACCTATTCATGTGCAACCTTTTGCCCATGATTTCATGCAAACTTCCATCTAACCATCCATTATTTAATAATAAATTATCTTAGCCACCAATTAAATCAATTATGGACCAATTCCATGCATGATCTAATTAATTCTTAAATTAATTCTGCATTAACCGTCTGGACCGGTCGACCGCTCGAACCAGGTTTCGGTAGATCGTTCAATAACTCGATCGACCGTTCGTAATAGGAACTATTCCATCGCAATGTTCAGTCGACCGACCGATTACATTCGGTCGACCGTTCGCACAGATGAAAATTCCCTGTTATCGGTCGAGACATATCCGGTCGACCGTGCCCGATCGGTCGACCGTTTACTGCTAACCGGTCGACTGCTTGAGCACTGTTCTGCAGACTTGTCAAATTTCGGTTTAACCCCTACAAAATTTGACATTTCGGGATTAGTAGTAAATTCACAACTTATGCAACATATCATCCTATGCAATGATCAATCATTACACCCCATAATATTTACATCCCATATGAATTTAATTTAGATTCTAATTATTTTATTAATCACAACATAATTTTGACTTTGCTTGTTCACCCCATGTGTCATATTTTCTTCATGAAACCCGACACATCTTATGAACTCAAAATCCTCATTTCTTGTTTCCTAGTTTTGTGGTGTGACCTCTGGGAGGATCTAAACTAAGTTGGCAGTGATATTAAGAGCTTAATATCACAAGCTATAAGTGGTATCTAGCTACACATTATAGCTCACAATTAGTTAGATGTCTTAATTCCACTTGAACCAAAACCCGATCCATTTAGTGATGGAGTGCACCACTTGTGTCCGTCCCTTGCCTCATGATATTAAGAATACACACAAAGTAGTATTGTGTCATCTTTGTATTAGTATCAATTTCTTGATCTCTTTAAGCTAGTTGTAAATATGTGACTTAACTCAAATCACATTGTGCACATTATAACTTTGCTTTATCAAGGGGTCCACTAATATCATCACTCAATTAAGAGGGGGCAATGATAGTCTTTTGACTAACTATCTTCTCCAACAAAAGTTGTACTTAACCAACCAATGCCTTTACACTACACTTATTGATAGCTCAAGACACTAATCTAATTAAGCATTCCTTAAGTGATTGGATATAAGTCTCATATCAAAGGACCGAAGACACAGTAAAATATTAATGACACAGAAACACATTTCTATAATATTTTACTTATTAGGTCTATTCAGTATACAAAACTAATATTTTCCTCTTTTGCATACCCGTGTCGTCACTCACTTGTAGAGCTACAATGATCTATGACCAACACGACAATCTTAACTCGGTAATTAATGTCCCATGTTAATTACCATGATTGCGAATATCTTTTGTTTTATGTAAACCAATATCTTTTAGAGCTCTACGGGTAAGGACCAAGAGTCTCTTCCTTAACACTTCTAAAAGACGAATAACATAAACAAGGAACAAAATGATTTCTCATTCAATTCATAATAATTGACATTTAAAAGTAAAACTTTTAGAACACATTCCCTTCAATCTCCCACTTGTTATTAAAGTTTTCTTTCTCATACATACTCAATGCATAAAACAATAATAACTAGGGTAAACCCCATTACATATCAATCATCAAGCCAATCTACATGGTTCCTCAATCCCATGGACTCGAAATGCATTTCGCCCTTGGCTTGGGATAAGGGTTTTGTGAATGGATCAGCTGTGTTGCTATTGGTGTCCACCCATAAAAGATTTATTTCGCCTTCGTCGATGATGTCATGTGTCACGAAGTACTTACGATCCATGTACTTCACTTTGTGGTGTTATCTAGGATCCTTGATTTGCGAGATAGATGCACTATTGTCGCAAAATAGCTCTATTGGTCCCTCGCTCGAGGGAACTACTCCAAACTCTTCAAGGAACTTCTTGATCCACACTCCTTCCTTGCTCGCTTCAGCGACAACCATTACTTCGGAAGCAGTGGTTGAGTCGACCGTAGTGCTTTGCTTCCAACTACGCCAACTCACAGCTCCACCATTCAGAAGAAAGACGTATCCTGATTGCGACCTTCTATCGTCTGGATCACTCATGAAACTCGCATCCGAGTACCCTTCGGCTATCAACTCCCTTTGACCTCCATAAACAAGAATCTTATCCTTAGTCCGATTAAGGTACTTAAGGATATTCTTGACCGCAGTCCATTGCTCAGGACCTGCGTTGGATTGGTGACGACTTGTCACGCTTAGAGCATACAAGACATCGGGTCTTGTGCAAGTCATCGTGTACATGATCGACCCGATTGCCGAAGCATAAGGGACATCCTTCATGCACTCTAAGTCCTTACGTGATTGCGCACGTTGAGACTTCTTGAGTTGCACACCCATACTCATTGGTACACTGCCCTTTTTGGAGTTGTTCATCTTGAACCTTTCCAAGACCTTGTCAATGTATGTACGTTGACTGAGGCCAATGAGTCTACGGGATCTATCTCGATATATCTTGATTCCCAAGATGTATTGAGCCTCACCCATATCTTTCATTGAAAATGCAGATTTCAATGAACTTCTCGTTTGCTCAAGCAAAGGAATGTGATTGCCCATGAGCAATATGTCATCGACATATAAGATTAGGAATACTACATGGCTCCCACTAACCTTCTTGTATATACAAGGTTCTTCCTTACTTTGAATGAAGTGAAGCTTCTTCACTTCCTCGTCAAAGCGTTTGTTCCAACTCCTTGATGCTTGCTTCAATCCATAAATGGATCTTTGAAGCTTGCATACCTTCTCGCTATTCTTCGGATCTTCAAAACCTTGAGGCTGTACCATGTACACATCCTCCTCCAAGTTCCCATTAAGGAACGCCGTTTTGACATCCATTTGCCATATTTCATAATCATGAAATGCAGCAATAGCGAGCATTATCCGAATAGACTTGAACATGGCAACCGGTGAAAAAGTTTCATCATAGTCAATTCCTTGAACTTGAGTGAAACCCTTCGCTACAAGCCTCGCTTTGTAGGTTGTTAAATTCCCATCCATGTCTATCTTCCTCTTGAAAACCCATTTATTTTGAATGGCCTTTTTCCCTTGAGGAAGGTCAACCAAGTTCCACACTTGATTATCATACATGGATTCTATTTCGGATTCCATGGCCTTAAGCCATAGTTTGGAGTCTTCCCTTTCCATTGCTTCTTGGAAGGTCAAGGGATCATTGGTATCTAGTACCATGATTTCATGAAGTCCCAGATATAAGTCGGGTTTCTTCCTTTCCCTTGTTGACATTCTCAGTTCTTTTGGTTCTTTTCGTGTCTCTCGAACTTCTTCCACAATTTCTTAAGGAGTGGGTTCACGTTCAACTCTTGAACGTACACTTGGTGGGGATGATTGAGATTCTCTCACAATTTCTTGTGATGGTCTCTCACTCACGCTCCCACTAACCAAAGGAATCTCGGTTGGGCCTTCATGATCTTGAACGTCATCATTCGTGTCATGATCTTGTAGAGTATCTTGAGTTTCCTCAAGCACAACCCTACTCCCACTACTTTTTACTCTTTCTAGAAATTCCTTTTCCAGAAATGTGGCATCCCTCTCTACAATCACTCGATTGGAGGTGATATGCCAAAAGTAGCATCCTCTTGTCTCACGAGGATAACCAATAAAGAAGCACTTATCCGCTTTTGGTTGAAGTTTGGTCGACATCAATCTCTTGACGTAAGCCTCACAACCCCAAATCTTGAGAAAATTGAGCTTAGGTGTTTTACCACTCCATAGCTCATAAGGAGTTTTCTCCACGGATTTGGATGGAACATTATTTAGTGTGTAAGCCGCAGTTTGTAGTGCATAACTCCAAAAGTAAAGAGGTAATTCCGCATGACTCATCATTGACCGAACCATGTCGAGCAATGTCCTATTCCTCCTTTCGGATACCCCATTCCATTGAGGTGTACCGGGAGGGGTGAGTTGAGGTACAATACCAAACTCCTTTTGGTATGAGTCAAATTCGGCACTTAAGTACTCACCTCCACGATCCGTTCGTAGAGACTTGATTTTCTTATGGAGTTTGTTCTCTACTTCATTCTTGAATTCTTTGAACTTGTCGAAGGATTTACTTTTGTTTCTCATTAGATAAATATAGCCATAACGACTATAATCATCCGTGAACGTAATGAAGTACCTGAAACCATCTCGTGCACTAGTACTCATTGGACCACATACATCGGAATGTATCAAATCCAACAAGCCACTCGCCCTTGGACCTTTCTTCTTGAAAGGCTTTTTGGTCATTTTTCCCATTATACATGGTTGGCACGTCTCCAATGATTTAAAATCAAGTAGACCAAGAAGGTTAGCTTCTTGCAATTTCTTGATGCGCTTTTCATTTATGTGACCAAGACGATAGTGCCACAAGAGAGTATCGTTCTCGTGAGTGGTCTTAAGTCTTTTGTTATTGAGATTAAAGATTTGTTTATCATTCAATTCAAGCAAATAGAGATCATTCCTTATGAATGCATTTGCATAGAAAACACCATTCTTCGATATAGACAAGCAAGAATTTGAAATATTTATATTAAAATTATCCATATCTAAACATGATACAGAAATAATATTCTTGCTAATCGAAGGCACATAATAAACATTCTTTAGACATAAATTTAAACCACTACATAATTGAAGCACCACAGAACCTTGTGCAACCGCAGACACATTCACACCATTTCCGACCTTCAATTCTACCTCGTTCTTTACGAGTTCCTTCCTATCCATGAGTAGTTGCACATTAGAAACTATGTGAGCACAAGATCCGGTATCAATTACCCAATCCTGGATAGAGGTGGCTAAATTTATTTCAATAACAAATATACCTTTGGCCTTTTTAGGGCGCCGACGTTCAATCACTCCGTTGTCAAGGTCTTCCTTGTACTTGGGGCAATTTGGCCGGATGTGTGCTTTTTCACCGCAGTGAAAGCACTTCGTATTGGGAGTTGGAGAATTCTGAGATTTCCCCCTCGAGGCACTTTTATGAGCACCTCCTACTCCCTTGCTCTTGATTGAACCACTTTTGGTAGATTTGCCCTTTCCTTTACCAATCTTTTGGCTCCTCCCATGGACGGCAAGGACTTGCTTGTCCCTACCCTTGCCCATGTCAACTTCAGCAGTTTTGAGAGCGTTGTGCAGCTCCTCAAGACTCACCCCTTTTTCTCGCACGTGGTAGTGCATCACAAAGTCCTTGAAGGACGGGTCTAGAGAGCCTAGAATCATATCTTCAGCAATGTCCTCGGGCATTGGTGAAGAGAGTTTTGCCAACTTCTCAAGGTACCTTTGCATCGTGAGAAAATGCATGGATACTGATGTTCCCTCCGCCATATGGCACCTTGTGAGTGCGATGGTGGTCTTATAGCGCTCCTTTCGAGCACTATTCATGAACATCTTAGATAAAGCCTCCATGGTCTTCTTGGGTTTTGAATCCAAGTATTTCGCTTGAAGCGAGTCACCCATGGATGCTAGCATAAGACCGTGAACCTGGTTCTCTTGGTCTTCCCACTTGGCCTTAGCCTCTTTCTCTTCATCGGTTAATCTCTCATTCCACTTTGGGATTGGACCTTCCAAAATGTGAGACAGTTTCTCAAACTTTAACACGATTTTGAGTTTGAGTTGCCAACTAATGAAGTTTGAGCCATCATTTGCTAAAGGGTGTTTTTCTATCATGGATCGTACGATAGGTTGGATGTTCGACATTTTTCTACAAAATAAATCATACAGGTTTTAATGCCAATTTTATGTTTTAATACACATGCATACATATATCGAATATAAATGTAAATGTTGCAAATAAAAATTTTGCCCATAAATGCAACAATCCAAGATCCCATCAATTGTAATATAGACTAGCTAAGGGCTATCGAATACATTACAATATCAAGGTAAGAAAACATTTTCTAATCACAACCTTTTTGAATTTTAGCAACATTTAGCATCTTCAAACTCTTGTGACTCTTGTCGTTTTAATTATGAGGGAATACGACCTATCCTCGTAAGAAAAACTTTTTCCCAAAACCGAGCGAGGGCTCCAGGTAATGTTAAGAAAACTTATTTTCATTTGATACGAGATACGTTTGTCCATTGTATTCACAACTAAACATATTTGGGGTTCACTAGGGTGAAACGCACCTCATATATTTAATCGTGGCACAACAATAGACAACCATTATATCTCCCACTATTCCCAAGGATGGAGGGAGCTATCTCCCGCTAAGGGCGAGCAGAGTATCCCTCGATCAATGGCTGCTAGTGGATGAAATAAGAAGGAAATTTATTCTTAATTTTTGTTGGACAATTTAACATGTGATTTAGAATTTTAGGTTATCATGCATATTATTAATCATACACATCCTAACATTCAACACATTCATCACATGCATAGCAAGATAAAAACAGAAATTAAACATTCACACAATCCACATCGTGTGAGTTTATATGTTCCCTTCGATCCTCGATCCCTGATCTTCGATCCTCGATCGATGCGCTACAGCGGCGACTTCCTCTTGCACCGAAGATGTAGATTTTACAGAAAATAAACATGCTCCTCACATTCGATAAAAAACCAACCAGTGCAAGTCCTATGTAAAAACCTCTCATATGCAAATGCAACTATCTAAAAGACGGAAAGAGAGAGAATTTTGGCTTTTACATACATAAGCCCCTGTATAATAATGATTACATACATTCATAATTGCTGATTTGGAACATATAAACCCACAATTCCTGCAAAGACAACTCGAGCATCCATGCACGCAATATTGCTATAAACTATGCAATCTAGTTTATCAATCATCTAGAATCTCAAACAATTCTTTGAAAAACATTTTGAAATCCATTAAAAACGTTTTTCATCCATCCATAGTTCAAAAATAATTTTGAACCGCTGTCCATCCAATTTCCTCAAAGGAAAGACGAACCGCAGTTTTTCGGTTTTGTTGATTCTCTTACAAAATAATCGTTTATACTTAAAACGAAATTATTGCAAGTTAGACTTATGTCTAAATCATAATTCTAATAATTACATGGCATGTTTTAAACTACTTAAAACATTTAAAACGAATTATTACAAAGAATTGTTTCAACAAAACATTTAAAGACCGAAAAACCGGTAAAACGAATTGTTTAAATCCTAGATGGTAAACTAAATTTGTTTACAACCTTAAATCATAAGAAAATTAAACCCTATGCTCTGATACCACTCAAGGATTTCATGTTTAATTACACATATATATTTTCGGAATTTTTATGCGTAATAAGGATCTATTACAATTTTCTATGATTTATTTCATGCATGCATTGGTTCGTTTCAATAACTAGTTTTAATTTTTTTATTAAAACAAACATGGGACTCCGAAATTCATACCTAGAAGTTCCCTAAAACGTCTTGAAGATTCAGAGACGTTGAGGATGGTTGTTGCTGCGCCGGATGCCTCCGAGATTTCACCAAACTCTAAACAAGATTGGAGAGAGAAGAGCTAGCCTCTCAATATCCAATAGGGTTTAGTATCTAATTACTAACCCCCCTTTAGTTCCCTTGAGAAGATGATCTCTTAAAAACTAAAACTAAACTTAAGAATTGAGGGAATTTCGTGGAGAATTATGGAGAGAGTTTTTGCATGAGAAAAATAATGAATAATTAATGAGGTAATGAGATAAAGTTGTATTTATAAGTTCTCTCCAAATTACCTATTCATGTGCAACCTCTTACCCATGATTTCATGCAAACTTCCATCTAACCATCCATTATTTAATAATAAATAATCTTAGCCACGAATTAAATCAATTATGGACCAATTCCATGCATGATCTAATTAATTCTTAAATTAATTCTGCATTAACCGTCTGGACCGGTCGACCGTTTCGAGGTTCGGTCGACCGCTCGAACAAGGTTTCGGTCGACCGTTCAATAACTCGGTCGACCGTTCGTAACATGAACTATTCCATCGCAATGTTCGGTCGACCGACCGATTACATTCGGTCGACCGTTCGAACAAATGAAAATTCCCTGTTATCGGTCGAGACATATCCGGTCGACCGTGCCCGATCGGTCAACCTTTTACTGCTAACCGATCGACCGTTTGAGCACTGTTCTGCAGACTTGTCAAATTTCGGTTTAACCCCTACAAAATTTGACATTTCGGGATTAGTAGTAAATTCACAACTTATGCAACATATCATCATATGCAATGATCAATCATTACACGCCATAATATTTACATCGCATATGAATTTAATTTAGATTCTAATTATGTTATTAATCACAACATAATTTTTACTGCTTGTTCACCCCATGTGTCATATTTTCTTCATGAAACCCGACACATCTTATGAACTCAAAATCCCCATTTCTTGTTTCCTAGTTTTGTGGTGTGACATCTGGGAGGATCTAAACTAAGTTGGCAGTGATATTAAGAGCTTAATATCACAAGCTATAAGCGGTATCTAGCTACACATTATAGCTCCCAATTAGTTAGATGTCTTAATTCCACTTGAACCAAAACCCGATCCATTTAGTGATGGAGTGCACCACTTGTGTCCGTCCCTTGCCTCATGATATTAAGAATACACACAAAGTAGTATTGTGTCATCTTTGTATTAGTATCCATTTCTTGATCTCTTTAAGCTAGTTATAATTATGTGACTTAACTCAAATCACATTGTGCACATTATAACTTTGCTTTATCAAGGGGTCCACTAATATCATCACTCAATTAAGAGGGGCAATGATAGTCTTTTGACTAACTATCTTCTCCAACAAAAGTTGTACTTAACCAACCAATGCCTTTACACTACACTTATTGATAGCTCAAGACACTAATCTAATTAAGCATTCCTTAAGTGATTGGATATAAGTCTCATATCAAAGGACCGAAGACACAGTAAAATATTAATGACACAGAAACACATTTCTATAATATTTTACTTATTAGGTCTATTCAGTATACAAAACTAATATTTTCCTCTTTTGCATATCCGTGTCGTCACTCACTTGTAGAGCTACAATGATCTATGACCAACACGACAATCTTAACTCGGTAATTAATGTCCCATGTTAATTACCATGATTGCGAATATCTTTTGTTTTATGTAAACCAATATCTTTTAGAGCTCTACGGTTAAGGACCAAGAGTCTCTTCCTTAACACTTCTAAAAGACGAATAACATAAACAATGAACAAAATGATTTCTCATTCAATTCATAATAATTGACATTTTAAAGTAAAACTTTTAGAACACATTCCCTTCAACTTCCCCCATGGATATTCGAAGAAGTAGTCCAGGTCCTCAACCATCTTGACCATATCCGTCAATACGAATAACTTTCCCTCTCGGGCATATAGAACACCTTCAATCAGGAGGCATAAACCCTACTTGAAGACGTTGTCGGCATTTGTATAGTTTTTGAATGCCACCTTCAACGTGAATATTTGAATTTCGGGTTGTCCATTGAAATAATCCATAATTAGTCGGACACTCGTACAGTGCTCCTCTAACTCAGCCCCCTGATAGTATAGTATTGAGGTTCAAACTGGTGATCAGTGCAAACTCATATTTACTGAATTTGTAGGTCTTAGGGCCCAAACAGAAATGAACCTCATCATCTCTACTACCATGGATCTTGTGCAACACTAACTGATGGGCAAGAACACCAGAGAACTGTAATTCGTCCGCCTCGAAAAATTGTCTGAAAGGGGATCCCTTTGCCCTTTCTAGCAACTCCTACTCCTGGAACTTCTCTTTTATGTCATGCATAGGCTTACTGCCCCTGTATGTGACATGGTTGGGGAAATGATCATTGGTTGGAACTATTAACTTCGGCATCTGGAAAAAAACAAAACAAGAAAAAACAACAACCACTTAAAAAACATGTGGAAAATTTAAATGGAAAATGGAATCAATCTCCTATCAAGCTGGCAAATCTTCACAGTCAAACTGATCCTATCGAGCTGAAATGAAAATGGTCTAACTTCATCGACACATCTATCGAGTACCTATTAAATTCCAATCGAACCTATCGAGGTGAAAGGAAGAATGGTCCGACTTCCATCGATCATAGATATCGAATTACAATTGAACCTATCGAGGTGAAACGAAAAACGGTCTGACTTTCATCGATCACATCTATTGAGTACCTATAGAACTACAATCGAACCGATCAAGGTGAAAGGAAAAGTGGTCTGATTTCCATCGATCACAGATATCGTGTACCTATCGAACTACAATCGAACTTATCAAGTCTCGTTGGAAACACAGGAAAATGCGTCTACTTCCAACTATGGCGACAAAACTCAGATGAATACCAATAAATGGATAAAATCAACTTCAGCTTCAATAAAAACAATAACATAACCTTATAAAACTATATCAAGAAGTAAAAAGAAACGTAAACAAAATGTCCCTTAAAACCGGCCTTCGTCGTCGGCTTCAACGTAGGAGTTGTTCAGCATGGTATGCCGTTGAGCTCTAATGAAGGGTAGAGTGCGAGAGAGGAGGGATGTACAAACGAGAGAGTGAGAAAGAGAAGACACAACAGATGCGTGAGAGAAGTTTACAACTTTAGTAAGAAAGAGACGGAGAGAATGATTTCCTTTGCTTATTTGGAAAGAGAGAAAAATAGGGGAATGGTCCCACCATTTCCCCACGATTTAGGCAGGGGTATTTGGGGATAAATGAGAAGATACATATTTTTCAGAGGATGTCAAAATGTGATATTTTTCGATTTTGGGCCACTTTGAGCATAAAAGGCTAAATTCCCTCTTTTTATTGGTAATATTAGAAAATATTAAGGAAACTTAAAATCTAAGGGGGTAAAAAATCTAGGGGTTCAAAATCCCAAGATAGTAACTACGCCAATAACAACAAATACTTTTGTAACACGCTAGTCGAACAAATTCTCATGAAAAAAAAAATAGCATTTGAAAATATTAGAGATCGAGGTTAAAATCTAAGGGGGAAAATTCAAGGGGTTCAATATCACAATATACAAAGTGCGCAAAATAACAATATCGAGAGGTCACTTTGTAGAAGTAGTGACACCATTGTTTCAAGCCTACTCCAACTAGCTTGGAGACTAAACATTTGGTGATTGCTTGTTTGTTTATATCATCTTAGAATGTACTCAAAATGTAGTAAGTGTTATAATATTCGATATTGTAGTCCAATGAATAAATTGAGTGTGTTATGAATCATAAGGTCCATGAGTCTCCCATATCCTATATATATGCACATATATATATGCACATATATATATACACATATATATATATATATATATAAAGAGAGAGCTCATTGTAAGTTTTTTCTTGAGTTCTAACATCAAATTAGATTCTGTGTGGGAACCACGCTAATTAGTTCTAACAATTTTAAAAGACTACTTCTCAGTGGATAATCTTCCCTTTCTCCTCTACATATTCATGCAGTTTATTGACACAAATATGTTGGCACTCCCATCTAAAACAAACCCATCCACCAACACCAATGGAATGTTCTGAGCACTTGATGATGGACCACTGAAATTCCGTAAGTGTTTGGTACCTGTTTAAGGCTGTGAATTGGCATCTCTCCTTCTGCATTTGGCAAACAAAAAGTAAAACTCTAGAAGTTGTTTGGTTGGTGACACCATTTGTGGCCCACATTTCTCACAGTCAGTCACCACCTATATAACTACCCACCACCACCCTAACATTTCACTCCCCCCTCCACTAACAGAAAAACAACCTCCTTCTACCAAAAGCACTCTCTCCCCTCCAGCATGCAGCCCGGGGAAGTCGCGAGCCTCCGATACCACCTCGCGTACCCTTCCGACATAACCATGCCGCAGGATACCATCCCTGCTTTCAACTTGGACAGCTTTTTCGCGTCGACCGCTGCACTAGAATTCCCGGTGGGCCAGCACCTACCGGATATAACTACCTTGGAGGCTCCCCTCCTTAGCAACAATTCGACTTCGGACGACATGGAGGAGCAGCAACAGAGTGTCATAGACGAGCGCAAGAGGCGGAGGATGATTTCTAATAGAGAGTCTGCCCGGAGGTCGCGCATGAGGAAGCAGAGGCACCTTGATGAGCTGTGGTCTCAGGTGGTTCACCTCCGGTCCGTCAACCGTAAACTCATTGACGAGTTGAACCTTGTGATTGGGGATAGGGAGAAGATTATACTGGAGAATTCGCGGCTCCAGAAAGAGGCGTCTGGCCTCCGTCAGACGCTCAAGAACAAGGAAAGCGATGATAACGATGGGGCCGATAAGGGAGAAGCAGATGGTGTGGGGAAGTGATCATTGTCAGTAGGCATTAATCCACTAGTTCAGAGGGGATTTTTTTTCTTTTCTTTTCCTTTTTTCTTCTTCTGCTACTTATCCTTTTCTTGACTGTGGTATGTCGGGTCCGGAAACCGACAAGTGCTCATTGAAAATCAAGAATTGATTGTGCAATAAGAAGCCACTTTTGACTTAAACATCCAGACTATGCCAACATCCAATTGTCAAACTGCAAAATTTTAGAATGCAGAATTTGTGATGGCTTATAGATTTAAACTAAGCATGTAAAATTTATAACTGTTTTTCCCAGACTAAATGGCAATCTAGACAATCCATAAAAAATAAAACCGTCATCTAAGCTTAGACAGTATTAATCCAATTTATCCTCAAAGATAAACTTAAGAGAGATATATATACTGGCACAAACTTATGCATGTCATAAAATCAAAAAAATTAAAAATATAACATGATGGTTAATGTTCAATTGGTACCTGGAAGGTCAGAACAGAAGTGCATGATAATGATCAGCAAAACATTTACTATAACATCAGAGTTCAGAGTTCAGCGTGACACAGCAGCAGCAACAGCTCCTGCAGTGTAACATAAAGACACAACATCAGACAGTCGCCACTAGCAAAAAAGAAAGAAAGAAGAAAGTCAAGAAACCATGTGTCAACTTAGCATTGAAGGAAAACAGTTTTGGTTATACTAGGATAGAATTGTTTCATGTCTACTACAGTGTAATGCCAATATGCCCTTTTCAAAATTGATACAGTAATAAGTTAGGCAATTTTATTTTCAGATCACAATCAAGAAATAGCAAAAATTAGAAAAATGTGTTGCATCGCGTTTCATTTCTAACAATCCCAGCTACTTTGGGATTACAGGTTTGTTGTAATAGTTGCTTACTACTTTTTTTTCTTCTACTAGTCATAGCATAACAGATGCTACACAAATGGTTAACAACATTTCCTGGCATTAAAACAAGTCATCAGTCGATAATATAAATAGCATGCATAACAGTAAGGTACATATGTTGAATAACAAACATGTTACAATCTAACCAAAGTCAACGAACAAAACCATTAGTACAAAACAACAAAAACAAACAAGGTTACGAACATAATACACCTCGACTGGGACGCCATTGTCAAACTCCCCTTGGAGAAATTATCGACTCACGTACCAGTACGGTGGGTGCAGACGCTTTCTTTCACGATAGAACGGTTGCAATGTCTTGGCCGGTGAAATCCGACTCCGACGACCATGAGAATAGATTGAGACCTGCACGATAGATCGCCTGAGAATGATGGAGGAAACGAGCGAGAAGGCAGTTACAGAAATGTATAAGGCAAAAAAAATGTGTCTAAGTTGAGAACATGGTCTTTTATATCCACAAAATTTGTAATCCCCCCGAACCAAGAAGAATTTTATTTTAAATCAATTATTTGTCAAAGGTAATATAAAATAAACCCCAAAAAAATTATATCGTGTCCTATACATTTTTTTAAATTTTTTTACAAGCAATTAGGATTCGTTTCATATTTTTCAAGAACTTTATGTACAAAATTTTATAATTGTGTTTTATTTCATATATTATATACTAATTAATATTGAAATACATAGATTAGATCATACCTAGAGGATTATCAAATTCCTTTTACTAATCGGAAGTCGGGTTGCACATCGGATTGCCTCGGACCGCCTCCAAGTGTTCATCAAACTCTAAACAAAATTAGAGAGATCGAAGCTAGTCAATCAATCTTTAATACAATGTTAGAATTTAGCTAATAACCTCTTCTATGTTCCAAATAATTAGATCTCTCAAGCACTCAATTAGTAAAAGAATTTTCGGATGGATTAGGTGGAGAAAATATGGAGAGAGGAGAATATTGCATTCATCTAACACATGAAGGAGCAGCGACCGATTTATAGGGCATCCTCAAATCCACATCATGTGTAACTCACTTACACATGATCCCTTGTTAATTGATCATCTAAATCAATCATATTTGGACACATAATCATCCCATAACCTCATTTGACCAAGTTGGAAAAAATTCAGCCCATGACCAGAAAAAATCTCTTATTAAAACGGTCTACCGATTTTTACTGTTTTGTCTCTCAAAAGTTTTAAATTATCATCCAACAAAATTTGTACTTTGGGGTTTTAGCGAATTTGTATGTTATAATGTTGTGTATCACATTATATGATGCAATATATTATCATATATAATGTCAATCATTATACCACATAATATTTACACATCTCATATAAATTCATTTGATATTCTAATCATGTCGTTCTTACGACATATCGATTTTATCATTTCACCACATGTATATCGATACATCACATAAAATGTAAAATCATATTCTTTGTTTCCCAGTTTTGTGGTGTGACCTATAGGAGGATGTAAGTTATGATATAAATTACTATTTCATAAACTATAAGCAGTATCTAGCTATATAATATAGTTACTCAAATAACAAAGATGTTTTGCTCACTCGAACCAAACAAAATTTATTTAGTGATATGTAATATATCACTTGTAATCTCTTACCACATGATACTAGGAATATCATACGAAGTAGGAATGTGTCATCTTTGTATTGTATATTCTTTTGTTGAGGTCTTAAGCTAATTACAAATATATAACTATACATAAGTTACATTGTGCACATTGTACTTTTACATTATCAAGTGGCTCATTAGTATTATCACTCTGGTCAAGAGGGGCAATAATAATCTTTTGACATATCACCTTTTTTGGCACAAGTCATGTATAACCAACAAATATCTTTATCACAATACGCAATGACAACTTTTGATAATAATCAAATCATACACTCCATCTGTGAAAAGGTATAGGTCTCATATCATAGGATTCAAAGACACAATGAAAACATTAATGACACAAACATAATTCCATAATATTTTATCGATCAGGCCTATTCAATATATGAAAGAAAAAAAATTCTCCATTTCATATTCTCATGTTGTTAAAATACTTGTAGAGCCACAATATCCTTTAACCAACATGACAATCTCAAGTCCGTAATCAATGTCCCATGTTAATCACCATGATTGTGAATTATTTTTTGATTTATGTAAACCATTCTATTTTAGAGCTCTACGGTTGAGGACCAAGGGTCTCTTCCTTAACACTTCCAAAAGACGAATACATTAATCAATGAACAAAATGTTGTTACATTCAATTCACAATAAAAGACATATAAAAGAATACTTTTAGAACGCATTCCTTTCAAATAAAACACTATACCGCACCCGACCCTACCTGACCCGACATGCCTATGGATGCATGTGTGTTTCTCAAATTCTCTTCTCCTCTCTCTACCCCTGAAGGGGGTGTGGGAAGCTTATGTATATAATTACTCAACTTCCCAACTTTCCCAATGTGGGACTAAAGAGTGTGAGAAAATCTCACGTGTTCCAACCAATATATCTCAACATTGGGTTTCCAATTGAATATTACATGAGCTTAAACCATTATTTAATAGTCCAAAAATCCCCCACAAATCCATTGTTGATCGAGCGACCAAACCTTGCAGCTAAGGGTCCACCCATGTTAGGTTGAACCCAAAAACCAACTTGAACTGGACTGGTCGGGTCAGATCATGTCGGGTTGGGGTTTGGTTTGGGTTGGTTAAGCCGAAACCCAAATTTCTCGAGTCGGGTTTGGTTGAAAGGTCAGGTTGACCCAACCCAATCTGAACCTGGAGATTTTTTTAATAAATTTATCCCTGAATAATCTAGGTCGTTGATGAGAATTAAATTTATACCGCAAGTGCACGGCGTCAATGAAGACGTGGCAAGTACGGGTCGAACACAAGGAGGGAGAGATTTGTTATTTTGTGATTTTCGATTAAGGAAGAGAAAGGGAGAAATATGGTTGGTTTTGAGATTTTTGGTTTTTTAATTATCTAAAGCAAGAAACAAGAACAATTAAAACTAAAACAAGAACAAAGATGGTGAATTCCGTTGGGTGGAGGTTTAGGTATTGGGTTTAGATTAGAGAATTCAGAAACTTATAATAAATCATATTAGTTATAAAGCATTACATGATAAATGATTTAACATAAACTCAAGTAATCAAAATATACTAACACGAAATTAAAATAATAACTTTTATTCTTCTTCTCTTCACCCTAAATCCGTCACCTCCACCCTTTGGAAAGAGTTAGAAACTCTTGGATGGAAAAGAGGAGAAGGGGTCCTAGAGGAATTACAAAAGAAAACTAAAAACAAGAAATAAAACAACAGAAATTTATTAAACTAAGGAATAAAAACTAGAACATAAGCTAAGCACCCTTACAACATCGTTTCAGGGCTATTTATAGCCGATACAAGGGACTTAGCTATAAAATAGGAAAGTACACGCGTCAACACACAACCGGTAAAAATTTTAGAGCATGAATCTAATTTGGTGCGGCGGATTCGCCGCATTTTGTACATAAGGTGCGGCGGATTCGCCACCTTTTTAGCTCCGATTTAATCCGGATTTTTCCTATGTGTTTATGGTATGATTTCAATATCCTTTGCGCATCTGGATTGATTCTTTCCTTTCTTTTGAGCTCCGACTTTATTTCCTTATATATTTGGAGATCCACATTGATTTTCTTTAGATTTTCTCCATAATAATAAAAGCTACTCGTAATTTGCAATTAGGTCCTTGGCTTTTTGCAATTAAGTCATTGTCTACTTTTGTGCTTAAGTCCTTGTCCTTTTTGTAATTAGGTCTTGAATGCTTTTATGCTTGGATGCATTTCCATTTGAAACCCGATAATCTTGAACTTGGTCTTTATGCCAGGAATGAGTCTCTTGCACGCATTTATGCTCGGGATATGGGTAATTTGCATTCAGGTCCCTGTATTCTGTAAATAAGACTAAACACAAACCTTAGTAGCATTTATTGATATAAAATTAATCTAAATGAAAGACATATGATGCAATGTATGCAATGCATCAGTCGTCCATCGCCATCCCCTAAGAACACCCACTATGGGGTGTAAAACCCAGGTCTCAACCTAAATTCGGCCCCTTAATAAGGGCCGGAGCGGGGTCACGTCGCGACCCGTGGTAGGAGGGTTGGGGGCTACGTGCCCCCCAACCCATTGGTTTTTTTTTGTTTTGATTTTTTAAAATTTGTGTTTTAAATCATTTTTTATCTAGGAATGATGTGGAAGAGAGTGTGTGTGTTGAATAGTTGTGTTGGGATAGTGAAGGTTTTTTATATTTGGTTGGATTTGTGCTTGTGCAGATGTGGTAGAGAGAGAAAGTCTGGGTTGGGTTGAATTTATGGTTGGGGTAGTGGATGGCCTAAAGGCCTAGTCCTAAGTCCTAACCCTAAACGAAATCAATTCCCCAAATCCCCGACCCCTCTCCTCGTAATTGCTTCTTTGATTCCTCCTCAAGTCCCTCCAACGATCCCTCTTCATCGCAGCCGTGGGACCTCCCACCCGATGCCTCCTCCAGGTGTTGGATTCTGCGATCGTGGCATTCGACGACCTCTTGGAGGTTGTCGTGGGACGACTTGTCTTCGACGCTGAGAAGATCGGGGAGAACATCATCGAGGCGACGAAACTCATGGCAGAGGTATTCATGAAGCAGAAGGATATGCACGTCAAGGTCAAGCAGACGAAAGTTGGTCGACACTGGATTTCTTTTTTTAATTATTTGGATCGATAACGTTTTGTGGAGAATCGAGGCAATGTCCTATCATTCGTCCGTTGGTCCATTTGTTGTAGTTGTTCTTTCGCTGCTACCAACAAAAATTGTGTTGTGAACCTACTGTATGGAATCATCATCACATTGAACTTTTACCTTAAAGTTGATTGTGATAAGAGTGATATTTATACTACATTTATTGCGATATGCTTTAAACTTCTACTTGCTATATACCAAAAGCTTAATTATAATGGGTGTTTTTATTTCAGTTGAAGGTTGCAAAGTTCTTTGCCATGGAGGCAACTTTCATGGCTGTGGTGGTTGAAGTTGTGGTCTGAGTGATGGTTGATGCTTTGGTTGGAGTGGATCTGCATTGTTGTTGTGTCTGTGGATCTGAGTGAAGTGTCGAAATTTGTGGATTAGAAATCCAAACAGTGATCTTATTATTATGGTGTTTTGTATTATGTAATGTTAGAACTTAGAAAACATGATCTATTTTCCTATCTCAAGTAATTTGAATTGGATTTATGTTTTCAATTGATTAATTTACTGGATAGGAATTTTAAGCTTGTAATTGCAATAAATTAGGGTCCAACCCGATCCGACCCAACCCATCCCAACCCAAAATTTTTGGGTCTGGTTGTGTCAAATTTGAATCACTTTGGGTTCGAGTTTGGGTCACGTTCTGGACCAAACCCCATGTGCACCCTTACTTCAGCCTAGTACGTTCAGCACTGGTACCTTTCAGATTCGAATAACTACCTGAGTATTCTTCAACGTTATCATCACAAGAACTAAGTGAAACGAAGTCTTGAACTTGAACCTTTATTGTGGAGATGTCCATTGAGAACAACACCAAGCAGGTCATACTGCAATCTATAGTGTTGATGCATTACATTCATGCATTAATATCCTATTGCAGGAATACTTTTAAGAAATGACCCCCAAGCCTTTAATTGTGGTCACACAGTTGTATTCACATTGTAGGGCTTCTCTAAAGATGTGTTGCTAACATTTTGTCTTAATGACTCGAACTCATTCCTTGGGGAAATGATACAAATACAATGTATCACCAGGTTGTTGCATTCAACTCACTCAAGAACTTGATATTACCATACTGAACAAATTTCATGACATCTACACTCAGATTGGTTGGGTTGTCGTTCAAAATGAGTCATGATATGGGTCTCACTCCCAATCCCAACTTGGATTTTTGAATGTCAGCTAATCAAGTCCTTTAGTGAAAGGATCAACTATATTATCTTTGGTACCAACAAAATCAACAATTATCACCCTTTTCAAAATCAACTCCCTTACATATTTTAGTCTGACTTGAATGTGACGTCTTTTCTTTTGTTTATACTTTCAACATCTCAACTTTGCAATGGTAGTCATACTATCACAATAAGATATCGCAGAAACCGATTTGCTAGTCATTGGAAATTCAGAAATGAGTCCTTTCAACCATTCAACTTTCATTCCACTTGTGTCCAAAGCACAAAGCTTAACCTCAAACTTAGGTCTATTTTATAGACCTCTAGGAGATTTGACCTCCACCAACTTTAATTCCACTTGTAACATTGTTACTCTCAGAGTTTTTGGCTATCCAGCTTGCATCACTATACCCTTCTAGTACAACTACGAATTTCCATAAGACAACCCAATGGTAGAAGTACCTTCAAGTACCTTAGTACTCTATCCAAAATCTCCATATGAGTACTATCAGGACACTTCAGTATCGACTTGCTCACCAAGAAAGAAATATGGTCGTGTGCAATTTGCAAGACACATCAAGCGACCTTTGATCTCAGAATATCTCAACTGTTAAACTCGTACACCCACTATTGTTCTTGTTCATGTCGAAAGGTTGTGAAGAATCATATGAGATTTTCACAAATCTACATTTCGTATAGACAAATCTCTCAAGAACCTTCCCAACATAGTGAGATTGAAACTGACCCACTCAGTTTGAGGTCCAAGATCACATTAGCAACGCCCATATCCTTCATTTCAAACTCAGTACACAAGATGAGTTTTATTTCTTGTATTATATCAAGGTTTGAGCCAAACAGTAATATGTCATCGACATATAAACACAATGCAAACCTTTAATTTTGCAGTAGACATACTTGTCAAAATCAATGACCTAGAACCAATGATAAGATGACTTTTTCAATTTTTTAATGTCATGCTTTAGGAGCTTCTTTGAGTCCGTCAATTGACATAACAAGTTAACAAACCATGCTTTCACTTCTAGAAGCTACAAATCCCCGAGACTGATTCATATAAATTTCTTCTTTAAAATCACCACGAAGAAAAATAGTTTTTACGTCCATTTGATGAATTGTAAAATCATATATGGAGATCAACGCTAAAAGCCCATGGATTGTAGTCATGCGAGACATTGGGGAATAGGTATCAAAATAATATTTTCCTTCCCTTTGTTTAAGGTCATTGACAACTAATCTTGCTTTGTACTTATCAATGGATTCATCTCGTTTCAATTTCTTCTTGAATATCCATTTACAACTTATTATTGAACAACCCAAAGGAAGATTCACCAACTCTTATGTCCTATTAGAGACAATGGAGTCCATTTCGGTCTTGATTGAATCCTTCCAATGCTTTATTTCAGAAGAAGCCATAGCATCCTTGAAATTATTAGGATCACCCTCGATTTGGTACGTGGTAAAATCACTTCCCAAGTCCTTGGCAATCCTAGACCATTTGCTTCTTCTAGGTTCAACTTCAAATTAAGTTTGTGAAAACTCAGGTTTGGTAATGAACGGGTTTTCCCCTACATTTGTCATCTGTTTCACATGTATGTAGATGGAACTAGACGTAGAGGGGGTACAAGTGAAACTTGTCGAGGAACTCTAGGTTTCATGGCAAATACATCATCAAAGAATGTTGCATCATGAAGTTCAACAATAGTGTTAACATCTATACCAAATATCTCGGACTTGATTATCAAGAATCTGTACGCATAGTTGTTAGTCATATATCTGAGAAATATTGCATCAAAAATATTTGGACCAAGTTTTTTTCCTCTTATGTTGAGGGATTAACATTTTTTCAAGACAACCCCAAACTCTAAGATATTTAAGACTTGGTTTTTGACCAAGCCAGTGTTCGAAAGGACTAGTATCTTTATGTTTCTATGGAACTTTATTCATAATATGGCGAGCCGTATTCAAAGCTTCCCCCCACATTTAATTTGGTAATCGTGAATTCTTCAACAACAAAAAATAGACACAAGTTAGGATCAGAATACATCTCGACCGAGCCGTCGTTCTCACACTCCCCTTAGAGAAATTATTGCCCCTACATATCGATCCAACTGAAGACGAACCATAAGAGCAGATCAAGACCCGCAGAGGGATCACTTAAGAATAATGGACAGAAGGGAGATGATTGTTGTATTCTTATATATGAAAAAAACCATAGGGTCGTCAAATATATAAAGACACACACACAAAATTCGCAATTGCCTGAATAGTTGAGAACATGGTCTTAGTGGATCCAAAAAAATTGTATCCATCGAAATGAAAAAAAGAAATCTTCTTTTTGAATCAATTCTTTTTCAAATACTATATAAGATAAGACTCTATAAAATTGCATGCACACACACGACACAAAAAACTCCATTCTCTCCCTCTCTCTACACAAGTA
Source organism: Triglochin maritima (assembly GCA_963682175.1). NCBI lineage: Eukaryota > Viridiplantae > Streptophyta > Magnoliopsida > Alismatales > Juncaginaceae > Triglochin > Triglochin maritima. The sequence goes on from OY821785.1 coordinate 13,122,940, forward strand.
TCAGATAATTACTGTTTTTGAAAACTCCATTAATCATATTGAATAATGTTTTATTCTTCATTCAACAATCACATTAGATTGTGGAGAATATGGTGTTGTTACCTCTTGAACTATGGTAGAATTCTGACATACTTGTTCAAACATGTTTGACATCTATTCGCCACCTCTACCAGATCTCGACCTCTTAAGGTTTTTTTCAGTTTGATTCTCTGATTCATTCTTAAGAATAAAGAATTAAGACAAGACTTCATCATTACGTTTCAAGGTAGATGTAACAATATTTGGAACTATCATCAATGAAAGTGACAAAATATTTATTATGATCCTTCGTTAACATGTCATTAAATTTACAAGTATTAGTATGTATTAACTCTAAAATATCAGTTTCCCTAAACACAGCATGAAAATGTTTCTTAGGTTGCTTAGCCTACACACACTTTACAATTTTTATTCTCAATGGCATACTTTAGAATCATGTTTAAATTCATTATTCTTTTCAAACATTGATAGTTCACATGTCCTAAATGTCCATACCATACATTACAAGATTCAATAGAATAAACACGAGAAGAAGTCTCATCGTGAACACAACAACATTACGGTTATCAAATGTAGGTTCAACATTATGTAAGAAACCATGGCCAAACAAATACCTCTTGCCAATAAAAGTGCCAGAATATTTTATTACAACTTTAATACACCTAAAAGTCACTTCATAACCCTCAACTACCAAACATGGACCACTAATAATATTACGACGAATGACAGGTACTTGATGCGTCATGTGCAGTGAAAGAACTATCCCTAATTGTAACTTCAGATCGACATGTCCAACACCAAGCACCTTTGTAATGTTCTCATTCTCCATCACCACAATCTTCCATCAACGGGCTAGTAAGAGACAAACATGGACTTATAGCACATACATGAACGTTAGCCTACTGTCAACCAACCACTCATATGGTTCATAAATGGAAATGACTTGAGGATCAACAGAAACAAACTTACTGTTGGTCTCCTCCATAGCAGTCATTTCATTGACCTGTGGAGTCGAATCAGTGACACGTTATTGGCCTTTGTCTCTCTTTGAAGGACAATCCATAGCCTAGTGCCCAACCTGTCCACAATTCCAACATGTTATGTTCTTTGGTTTTTTCTGGATTTCAGCTTTAGGTTTTATCTTGTTAGTTTTTTGTCATTTTTCTTTATTGTTTGGCTTAAAGGATTCAACAAACATGTTTGCTCTTTGTTGAAACTCAAGATGCATCACAGGTTATTCACAACGATGTTCCTCCTCGATTGCAAGGCAACAATGAGATAATCCATAGTCAATTTTCTTTTCCTGTGCTTAAGAGACCTACCAAAGTCCTCCCGAGAGTGAGAGACTTCAATAATGGACATCACCTCCTGTCCGCCTCTTTCAACCCATGGATCAGAATCATGAACTGGTTGGTGTGTTTAACTTCACATCCATAGTCAATTTTGCATTACTAAATTTCCTGTAGGATCATTATGGTCTCTAATCAATCCAATTTAGTCCTTAATCTCTACTTAAAATACATCAGATATAACAATTAAAACAGTAGAGAAAAGGAAATACAAACCACAAAAGACACGAAAATTTCATAGAGATTCGGCACCCACAACTCGGGTCTTATTCCTCCCTTCCTAGCTCTGTTCAATCTCACGAGCTCCACCTACATCTTCACTAATCCTCTCCCCATTCTAGACTGGGAGATAATGCCTTTACAAAGCAAGCTCGCTAACACCATTATGGGTCGAGATCAAGCCTTACAACTTTGACAACAAAATAAAAGAAGAGTAATATCACTCTAACTTTGAGTACACTTGAGTGGGATAGATAATTTGGTAGAGTGGTGAATTTTAAGCTTGGCATGGGTAGGATTTTGGGATTCTTAGGTGGGAGATCTTCTCTTTAATGCATGGAGCAAATGGAAGTGTGAGAGTTGTGTGAATAAGGTGTGGGAACCTCTACTTTTAAGCTCCAAGAGAGAGATAGCCATTAGGATTGATTTGGTAAAGATTTGTGTAAGAAACACAAAATATAAAACTAAAGTTTTGCAAATCAGGAAACCAACGGTAGACCGGTACGGGCACGGTGGCCGACCGTTTCCTTATAAATAAGAAAACGTTCAAACTGAAGTACAAACCAATCGAACACTAAGGCTACAACTCAAGTGAACGGTCGAACTAAAACTAGGGGAGGTCGACCGTTATGAAAGTTTGGGGGTTAATGGTCAAACGCAAAAGGAATCTCATCCGACCGAAAATTACAAGTACTTTGGGCGCATAAGTTTGTCTACATCTGGTCGACCATTGTCTTCGCAACGTTCGACCAGTGGCCAAAAACAAAATAGGGGTTAGGTGAATATATACAAATACAACCATTGGAGAATACAACAATTATAACTCTCATCCTGAAAATACAGATAATACGGTCGACTGAAAGGTCAAAATAGGTCGACCAGTGGAATAAGGTAAACTCACTTTTAGTGTACCAGTTAACTGGTAGAAATGGTTGAAAGGAAAACTCATTTCGGTCGACTATTCTACACAAATAGGTTGAGGTTTAGTTTGACTGATTTTCCGATTTAGTTTTGGGTAATCTATTAAAGTCCAAATGATGTGAAATTTAGTGTGCGACTTCTACAAGGAACCTAGTGTGTATGTGAATGGTTTACACCTCTTGAATACTCAAGTTTACATAGATTCCTAAGACTCAAATAAAGGTAAAATTATATGTCTTCAATTAGCTTGATTACATGTCATGACTTCATTTCATTTTTCCTTGAGTCTTGATCACATGTTGATGTTAGCACAATACAAGATATATTCCCGTCATATGTGTGCTATACTCAATTTGATTGTGATTAAGATTAGGTTAGTTAAATCATCAAAACATAGAATAAGGTTTATACAGGTAAACCCAAACATCTCCCTTTTTTATGATGGAAAACCTATATCTTAATAATTGAAATTTGAATTGATTTCTCCCCCCTTTCTATATGAAGACTATGCATGTATATGATGCTCCCCTAACAGTGTATAGTTTTTTAATCAAAATTATCAATTTCAAGCTTTCTCTCCCCCTTTTGACATCAATCAAATAAGTAGCATTAATGCAGATGATGTTTTCTCCCATTTAATCTGACAATTCTTCTCCCCTTTAATGGTATACAATGAGCTCTCCCTAATTTATCAATGATATGACAATTAAGCATTCAAATATCGTATTGGATCCAATTTTATATGCGTAAGAGGATTAAAGATGTTACCCAACTTAGTACTCATTTTGTTCTTTTGCTTCCAATCTCTCTTCGATAGTGCAACTAGCTTGGTATTGAACTTTGCATGCCTGGGTCGGTCACTACCCAAAACACCTTAGGTACTTGAATGTTAGCTTTTGGAACCAAACATGTTGGGTTTGGGAGCCCGCACACTTGAGGAACTATGCTGCATAAACACATGCTTGCCATTTAAAATAGTTTGAACTACATGGTTTTTCAAGTTGGCATTATATCTTAAAGCATGTTGGTCTAATCATTGTTTTTGACTACCTAGAATCATGTCAAGCATTTTCTTCCCATTTGTGAACATTTCTAGATCTTTTCTTAATTGAACATTACATGCCTTAAGATTTAGTTGTTCGACATCAATGGGTGTTGCTTTTAGACCATCAAGTTTCAATGCATGTTTTTCATGTCTAGCTAACACCTCATTCTTCTCATTCATGATAGTTTCAATTTGGCATTGGAGATCATTTATAAGCTTGTTAGCACTCTTGTTATTATCACAAATGATCTCATATTGTGGAACTAACTCATAAAATGTATTTTGAAGCTCATCAAATGTGTATGAATCATGATTAGAACTGGAGCCTTGATTAGAGTATGATCTAGTAGAACATAAGTTAGAAGATGCCTCACTTTCTTCATTTTTTATGGTCACGAAGCATATGTGGGAAACTTCTCTTTCACTTTGTGTAGAGGATGATGAGCTTGATGATATATCATCCCAAGTTGCTTTGAGAGCCCCATCCTCCTCTTTTCTCTTGCTCTTATCCTTTTCTCTACTTCTCTCCTTTCTCCCATTTTCACTCTTCTCCTTTTTTTTCTTTTTCCTTATTCTCACTTCTTCTTCCTTTTCTTTCTTTATTCTCTCCCTTTTCTTTCTTGAGGAACTTGAAGAAGTCTTTGGCAAAGACCTCAAGGTCCTTATCTTCCACTCTCCTCCTTGGTTGATCAGGTTTCACAATTGTATACAAAGCCAAGGATGTGTTCTTCTTGGAGACTTCCTTCTCCGTTCGGTCCTTTATTTGAACTTCATAATCCATGAGATTGCCAATCAAGTCCTCCATCCTTAGTTTGGAAATGTCATGTGCTTCTTCTATGGCGACGACTTTCTCTTACCATTCATTGTTGAGTGATCAGAGAAACTTTCTTGCCATATCTCCTCCACTGAAATTTCTTCCAAGAACTTTAAGAGAGTTAGTTATTTCGGTGAAGTGAGTCTTCATTTCGCTTATGTTCTCACAATGTTGATATTGAAAAATTCATATTTATGTATGAGAAGACTAATTCTGGTATCTTTAGTTCTACTATCTCCCTCATGATGCATTTGTAATTTATGCCAAATCCCATATGCACTTTTGCAATCTCTAATCCTATTGTATTCCCCCTCATTTAAGCCACTGTAAAGGATATTCATGATGCTATAGTTCATTTCATACTCCTTCATTTTGGCCCTAGTTAAGGTGGCTAATTCTTCTTCCTTGGGATGTGTGTAAAGATGTTGGAGAAAGATCCAATACTTAAGGTCAGTAGATATTAAGAAAATATTCATTCTATTCTTCCAATAATCATAATTTGGAACTTTAACAACTTGCCAACATAATACTTTCCATGATTGTTTAATCGTTTTAAATTTATACCGCAAGTGCATAGCCGTCGGTGAAGACGGGGCAAGTACGGGTTGTCCGCAGGGAGGTGAGCAACCTCTATTTTGACCGAAATCAGATGGCGAAAAAGGGGAGAAGAGTTGTGGATATGCTAATTGATTGTCATCATTTCATGCTTACATTTGTATCTTATATCCATTATCTTTCACCTAAACAATGCTACGTGATGAGTTTTATGTTTGAATTTCAGAAATAAATAGGTTTGAAGAAAAGAGGCATAAAAGGACCTAAACGCATGAAAAAGTACTGAGTTGAGAGACTTAAGGACTAAGATGCAAGATCGAAGAACCTGAATGTAAGATCGAAGGACCAATGAGCAAACAAGAATACTTCACACCATCATGGGGAGTATTTTGGCAATTCTATTCGGGTCGGAGCTCCAGCAAGCAAAATAGATGCATCAAAGACCACCAAAGACATCCATAAAAGCCCACATGAAACAACGACCGGATCCAAACAATATAGACCGCCAATTGGCGGTCTATTTTGATCCGGATCTGCTAAGATTTCGTAGGGTCGCGTATTAGTGTGTATTTAATATATTTCTGGTATTGGTTTAGTCCCATACCGCGGGATTGTCCCTGATTACCTTTTTACATGCCTATAAATAGAACTCTTCACCTTCCTTTGTATTCACCCATTGCTTGGTGGCATTCTCTCTACTTGGAGTAAGCCTTGGAGCAAAATCTCAAGGTGGAGAAGAATGCTGCTAGTGATGTGAGTCATTTAATAAAATAATTTTCCATTGTTTTGTTCTTATGTTGTTTCTTTATGCATGCATGCTTAGCTTAGTTTTATTTCTTTGATTGTGGGCTAAAGTAGTTAGAATGGTTCCTTTCTTCTTTAGTTTAATTGTTAGAATAATGTGTAGTAAGTACATGCATTAAAAAATGGATATGAATGCTTTATATTTTGATTGTGTTGATAAATGTGAATGTATGCTTTCTTGTTAGAGTAGAATACTACACTTGATGGGTTTTGCCACACATCTTAGACACCTCCCATGCTTGTTTAGGTTCTGAAATAACCAGCTTGTATATATGAATGTTAATCAACTAGGTTAGTGAATGGATTGATAGGTTTTGCCATAACCTTTAGACACTTCCTATGCATGAAAACACTACCTACATTTGTGCCTATAGAATGCATTCTTCACCATCTTTTTACATGTGTGCACACACTCCACCCGTAGGGGTCTTTCTCTTCTTGATTCCAGCTTAGTTTTACATTCTTTTAGTTATGATTCGAAGTAATCGTTAGTTGCTTTACATTGCATTTTTGTTCTTAGTAGTTTAGTGTAGCGTAGATTAGCAAAGAAAAACTCTTATCCCTTGTTGTTGCCACTTCATTTCTGAAAAACCAGAGTGGTCTCTCCTCCCCGTGGATCGACCCGTATTTGCCACTGCTTCAACGCAGTCGTGCACTTGCGGTAGTTTAAACAATTAAACAAGATTTTGGCGCCGTTGGCGGGGAGGTGCCAATCCAGACTCTGGTTTGGACTATTCGAGTGGATATAATTTGTGATTTGTAGTTTTCTTTGTTTCAGGAGACTCTGAGGCTAAAGGGAAAGAACCAGGAGAAATTTGGAGTGCAACAAAGCAGCTTGGACCTCCAATCAGCGGCTTGAGACCCCCAATTGGAGGCCTGGTGAGCTATGTTTCCTTCATTTTTCTTTGGCTTGTTGTATTATCTCATATAGTAATTTTGGACTCGATTTGGCATGTTTTGAGTTATAGTTTGTTCCCAGATCAATAAGCAGTCTTTCTTTAAGCAACTTGGACCTTAAAACCCAAAGCAAAAGATTAGGCATTCTTTCTTGTTTAGGTCATGCATCATGTACTCGACTTAGGCACATAAATTGTCTTTTCTTTTAGCTTTACTTTCAGTTGCTGTGTACTGGCGTGAGGTACACATTTCCTACTCTCATTCATGCATTTCGTATGAACATGCATTAGTTAGTAGGAATTGCATTGCAACAAGTGTGAGTTGATCATTTGTTTGGAGAGTTGATTGCTAGATTAAGACTCCAAAATGCTACTAAGGAGAGGGTGTCCCATCTAAGATATGGTGGGGGATTTCATCACCCTTTCCTTCACCCCAAAAACCACACTAAGCAAGAGCCTAATTTTAAAATCAAGTAGACATTGGCCCTAAGGATTTCGGGCGCATTAGGAGAGTGATCCGGTCTCGACCGTCATGGCCTGATCGACGTCGCCCACTCTGTCGATAGTAGGAGAGACGAGATCTCCAGATCTTGACTCACTTGCTGGGATTAGTGGTCCTCGTCGTATGGAGGTGAGGTGTGTTGAGGCCGTGTGACCGTGCAGTTAGGCGTCGTCTAGCTGTAAGGACCTATAGCGACCTTAGGATTGTTTGAGCCTTGTTTGCTTGTGTGCTTCTACCTGTACCCACCCGCCGTAGCATAAGGACTTCTTACCTTCTCTCCTGAGTCATTCTCTCTCTTATGTGTCCTCCCATCTTCTCCTCTACGCACATTCTTTGTTTTGAAAGAAAAAAAGTTTTGGTTTGTGTGTGTGCACCTTTGTGCATGCTTGTGTGGGCACGAGACGAGAGAGGTCGTTTTACGAGGCATGTCATCAACCCTGCTTCGGTAGTCGATGTCTCGACGCCTCCCTCCTCTCGTGTCGCACATAGTCTGGGTTCAATGGCTGCTCCTTACCGCGAGGAGCAGTTGCTTGACCCACCTGTCCCACCAGTTCATCCTGTTATGGCTCCCATACCTCTCCGTGATCGATGCTACTCGAGCCGTACCGCTCTACCCTCATACATCGTATTGCAAGAGGCGAATGGGAACCACTTTGAGGTTAAGCCTCAGTTTATTTCCATGCTCCCTCACTTCACTAGGAAGGGTGACGCCTATATCTTTCTCAGGGAATTTGAGGAGGTTTGTGCTATGTTCAAGCTGCAACAACTTAGCACATACTCCATCCATCTTAGCCTTGTCCCTTTTGCACTAAAGGAAGATGCCAAGAAGTGGTTGTACAACAACCAGACGAATGCCTTTAGGACTTGGGTTGAATTTCAATCTGCATTCCCCAAGAAGTACTTTCCAAATCATTAGACTCAAAAATTAAGGAACAAAATCAATTCGTTCTATCAACTTGAGACCGAAACATTTCATGCATATTTAGAGAGGTTCAAGGAGCTACTATCCTCATGCCCTCACCATGGCATCGAGTTGTGGTGCCTTTGTCAGATTGTCTACGAGGGTGTTCACATTCCGTCCCGAACGCTCGTTGAGTCCATGTGTCAATGAGAGTTCTTAGGAAAGATGAAAGGGACGGATGGGCTTTCCTAGAAGACTTCGCTGAGAAAACCATGCAGTGGGAGAGTATGAGGGAACCCCCAGTATCTTCTAGCATAGGAGCGAGGATCGCAAATGCAAACTCGATTAGATTGGGTGCCGCATTTACAGTCGATCCCACTACGGCCACCGAGGCGCGCATAGCGGCCTTAATGCGCCGTATGGATTCGATTGAGCTCCAAAACCAACAAGGTGCACCTCACGTGTCCACATATGGTCCAGTTCCCTATCATTCATATGGTAGGATAGGTCGTGTAGGAAGCGAATGTGCGTCCATTCCTCCTGAGATGGAACATGTCAATGCCATCTATGATAGGGCTAGGAATGACCCATACTCATCTTATAATCCCGGATGGAGGAACCACCCCAATTTTTCATGGAACCAAAATAATGCCCCGGGTGGTCCTCCAAAATCCTCTCGACCACCTAACCAACCACACCAACCTCCCATGCATGCACAATCTTATCAGCCACCCCAAGCTCAAATCACCAATCAATCGGGTTTCCCAAATCCAACAATATGGAAACCCGATTCAATTCGCTTGAGACCTTGACTTGTGGACTTGAAAACTCAATGAAATTTTTTATGTCAACCACAAGTCAAGTTCTCACTTCAAATAAGAAGACCATCAAATCTCTAGAGCTTCAGATGAGCCAATTGGCTCAATTTGTACATGAAAGAGGGAGAGTGTCTCTGCCTAGCCAGTCTGTGGCTAACCCCCGCATGTACCAGCAACAACACATGCAAAATGAGAATGTGGTACCTCGGGGGCGGCAAGTGAACCATGTGGAGGAACCTATTCACCATGTCAATGCCATTGTAACCTTAAGGAATGGAAAATAGGTTGACAATCACATTTCCTTGCCACCACCACCATCTATGCAGCCTCTCAGTCAGAATGGTGGTGAAGAAGAGGCTGAGGGTGAGGGTAATACACCAACGCCTCCTTCTCAGGCACCGCAAAAAACCTACTTGCCAAAAGCTCCCTATCCTAGTAGGTTAAGCAAAAAGCAGAGTGACACAATTGATGAAATATTAGAGGTGTTTAAGCAAGTGAAGGTTAACATCCCCTTGTTGGATGTCATCTAACAAATACCTCAATATGCCAAAGTGTTAAAAGATCTCTGCACAACCAAGAGGAAGACCCATGTTCCTAAGAAAGCATTCTTGGTTGCAAATGTAAGCTCACTTTTGTCCAATCCCACCTACACAAAATACAAGGACCCTGGGTGTCCTACTATTCAGTGTACGATAGGGGACACTAGCATGAGTAATGTATTCCTTGATTTAGGATCGGTGGTGAACCTCCTCCTATTTTCTGTTTATCAACAGTTGAACTTAGGAGAATTGAAACCAACTAAGATCACCCTCCAATTCGCGGATAGATCCATTCGTATTCCAAAAGGGATTATCGAGGACGTGCTTATCAAAGTTGGATATTTTATATTTCCAGTCGATTTTGTCATCCTCGATACTAATCCTGTCGCAAACACCCACTCTCAAATACCTTCGATTTTGGGTAGACCATTTGTGGCGACCTCCAAAGCCTTAATTAATTGTAGAAATGGTCTCATGAAGCTCTCATATGGTAACATGAGTGTCGAGTTTCATGTGTTCAACTCTGGTAGGCAACAGGAGCCCATGGACCAACCTTTAAATCTCAATCTCATCCGCCAATTACAGAAAGCACCGCAAACTCAACGAACACCCCTAACACCAATGCAACTTGTTGAGAATATTTGTGGGTCGAGCAAAAACTCATTGCCTGTCTTTGCAATGCAACAAAGTGAGCTGGCATCAAACATGAATGTCCAAAGTGAGTGTTCGTTGCATGATTCAGTTGAGACCATTAGTGAGGGGGGCACACCTCAACATATGCCCATTCCAGAAGGTGTCATCACCCCATGTCCTAGGGCTATTGAGCCCTTTGAGCTTCAGATTGACTCCAACAAGGACTCACCTACGACCGAGCTTATGCTTGATGATACAATTGATGGTGGGAGGTCCTTGTTGGATGACTTGGGGAGAAGCCCCGTTCATAGTGATTCTGGTCTGCTGCATCCATCGAATGAGCTTGTGGAACTCATTCCGATGCACCCACCTATTGGTTGGAGGGTTTTGTTCGATGAGCAACTAAACCCTAATGTGGCAACACAACTTCACTCATTCATGTTGCCTACACCCAACCAATATCATGAGGGGTTCGAGCCTTTCAGCTTTGACCTTTCACCCCTCATGACACCTCAGAGTACCAGTGAAGTTTGCCCATCTCTGCAAGTCGCTGGTCCACATAACTCGATGTTCTCATTTGATGTTCCTTGACCAAATGATTATGAGAATATCTTTGTTGATGTATATATCTTGTAAAAAATCAAAAATATTAACAAAAAAAACAATAATAACAAAAAAACGAGTAATAAAAGACTCCATGAGCGAGCATTGATTGTTGTGGGCCCCAACCCTTGTGTACTTGGGCCCCATTTCTTCACGTATTTGTCTCCCTTCTTCAGTATCTCACAGGTTTGAGGGAATTCGGGTTTGTGTCCATCGCTATAACCATGAACTTCCTGTTGTGCTTCATGTTGGTGAGATCTTCCTTTTTTATGCATAAATCCATGTAGTATCATGCTCACATTCATTGAGGACAATGTATGAAGTAGGTGTGTGGGGGGGGTGCTTTACGAGTGCACATAGTCGAGTCATTTTCCTTTGATTTCGTTTTCTTTTGTTTGTACTGCTAGGGTCATCCTAGTGTGCTACATTTAATATTGATATATCTGCTTGCCATGATCCTTAGGTGACTTGTCTTATTTTGCTTGCCTAGTGCTTTAAAATTGTCACATTTCTTTCAAAATCTTCATGTGTTTGCGAAAGAAAATGTTTTGTGGGTTTTGCGTATGTTTGGCATGTGCAAAACCGTTGAGAGGCAAAGTAAAAAGAAAGCTCCCAAAATTGTCTTGAACATGATGCATTAGGATATCTAGTTTACTGGCTTTAGGTCGTATCGAGTCGTAAGGATGAACCCTGTTTTTCCCTTGGGGGGGGGGGATTAATCATAGGGTTTCAGTACTCAAACAAATAAAGGAGTCAACCCTGAACCTAGTGAGTCAAATAATTCGTGTCTGTTAGTATAAGGAAGTTTGTCATAGTCAATGACCCTTAAACTCTTTTTGTGAAACTGTAAGTGTAGGGGTTTTCGTTCCCATGTAGATAAACGAATAAGTGGTGTTCTCTCTTCTCGCACGGATCCTATCACTCGGGAATAGGTCGGAGGGGACTTAGTGCCTGGTGCTCTCGAGTAATCTGACTTAGGATGCACCGACCGAACTCCCGTTACACGGGTGGTAGGGATCGCCCTATGTGGAGATTTGGGGGAAGGTGTACCTGATAGTGTAAGCCCTCATAGGCAATGATGCACGAAACCCGACCGTGGGAGAATCAAACACCAACCAATATAATGCTCCAAAAAAAAGAAAAAAAGTCAAATAAGAACCTTAATGGACTTTACAAATGTATTACTTTCAGAAGTTAAGGTTGCCCATGTCTTTCACTTAAGTCCTTAATTAACTTTCAAGAATGATTCATTAGGCTAGGTGTGTGGACTGATTACATATATAGAGTCGGCCAATAGGATTACCGCGTCCAATGATCGATCAAAATGAGTCCATCAAGTCGAGTTTCTAGATTGAATAATGCATCTTTGTTCGGATTTTGTGGGTGTATCCGCTGAAAACCCTCAGGATACAACACTCCTCCTCCTTGGAGACAAGGAGGTTTAACGACTTCTTGCACGTGCTAAGTTCAACCGTGATTCCTACGAAAGTGAGTTAGGATTTCTTGTTTTTCATATGCTTCTCCCTTTCTTTGTTATGCTCGGGACTAGCAAAAGTTAGGTGTGGGGGTATTTGATTGTCATCATTTCATGCTTACATTTGTATCTTATATCCATTATCTTTCACCTAAACAATGCTACGTAACGAGTTTTATGTTTGAATTTCAGAAATAAATAGGTTTGAAGAGAAGAGGCATAAAAGGACCTAAACGCATGAAAAAATACTGAGTTGAGAGACTCAAGGACTAAGATGCAAGATCGAAGGACCTGAAATGTAAGATCGAAGGACCAATGAGCAAACAAGAATACTTCACACCATCATGGGGATTATTTTGGCAATTCTATTCGGTTCGGAGCTCCAACAAGCAAAGTAGATGCATCAAATACCACCAATGACATCCAGAAAAACCCGCACGAAACAACGTCCGGATCCAAACCATATAGACCGCCAATTGGCTGTCCAAGAACGCTGATTGGCGGTCTGTTTTGATCCGGATCCGGTAAGATTTCGTAGGGTCGCGTATTAGTGTGTATTGAGTCAATTTCTGGTATTTGTTTAGTCCCATACCGAGGGATTGTCTCAGATTACCTTTTTCCATGCCTATAAATAGAACTCTTCACCTTCCTTTGTATTCACCCATTGCTTGGTGGCATTCTCTCTACTTGGAGTAAGCCTTGGAGCAAAATCTCAAGGTGGAGAAGAATGTTGCTAGTGATGTGAGTCATTTAATAAAATAATTTTTCCATTGTTTTGTCTTATGTTGTTTCTTTATGCATGTTTAGCTTAGTTTTATTTCTTTGATTGTAGGCTAAAGTAGTTAGAATGTTTCATTTCTTCTTTAGTTTAATTGTTAGAATAATGTGTAGTGAGTAGATCCATCCCCCTTTGGTGGGAGATGATGTTCATACATGCATTAAAGAATGGATATGAATGCCTTATATTTTGATTTTGTTGATAAAAGTGAATGTATGCTTGCTTGTTAGAGTAGAATACTACACTTGATAGGTTTTGCCACACATCTTAGACATCTCCCATGCTTGTTTAGGTTCTAAAATAACCAGCTTGTGTATATGGATGTTAATCAACTAGGTTATTGAATGGATTGATAGGTTTTTCCATAACCTTTAGACACTTCCTATGCATGAAAACACTACCTACATTTGTGCCTATAGAATGCATTCTTCACCATGTTTTTACATGTGTGCACACACTCCACCCCTAGGGGTCTTTCTCTTTTTGATTCCAGCTTAGTTTTACATTCTTTTAGTTTTGATTCGAAGTAATCGTTAGTTGCTTTACATTGCATTTTTCTTCTTAGTAGTTTAGTGTAGCGTAGATTAGCAAAGACAAACTCTTCTCCCTTGTTGTTGCCACTTCATTCTGAAAAACCAGAGTGGTCTCTCCTCCCCGTGGATATACCCGTATTTGCCACCGCTTCAACGCGGTCGTGCACTTGCGGTAGTTTAAACGATTAAACACTAATCTAAAATACACTAAACTAGTAAGACAAAATATGAAGGAGAACAACAACTAATGATGAAAACGAAATCAATAGCGCCTAAAGTGGAAGTGCAAATAAGGAAGAGGGACCCCTGAGGGGTGGAGTGAGTGTACACATGAAAGAAGATGGTGAAGAATGCAATCATTAAGCACAAATGTAGGTATTATTTTCATGTATAGGAAGTGTCTAATGATTATCGCAAAACCTATCAATCTCATTACTAACCTAGTTGACTAACATTAACATACACAAGTTGGTTATTTAAGAAAATATACAAGCATGGGAGATGTCTAAGCATGGCAAATAGTGTATTTCTTTAAGCTTAGTGTTCACCAAAACATTGAACAACGTTCGACAAATGCATTGAGGTGAACCATCCATGAGACTATACACTATTCGCAAACTAGGTGTGAAGAATGTGGAGGTCCGCTCTTGGCCCAACACATTCCTACACACACACCTGGCTACAATGTGCACATTGGGGTAGCTGTGCGCATTAATTATTCCTCCATGCGATGAAATGGGTTGCCCATGCCCAATCATAGATTGGTAAAAATTAATGTCACGGGTGGGCACGAGATCATCGACTAAGGGGATCCCAGTTGCGTCGGAGATGAATTAGGGTGTCACGGTGTGCTTCACCCCTCTGAGAGTGACACTAAACTCGAGTGGTCCGGTCTTGTCACTCTCGAGTTTAGAAAAGAACTCATGTATGAGAGGTTCTACATACATGGTTTTGTCACCCTCATACAACAAATGATGTCACCCTTTGGCTACGATTCTATCGTAGAAGGGTTCTCTAAACTCACGAATCAGGAAGGCAAAATTAAGTTCTGGAATTAAATGTAGGTTGGCCATACCTGCACCTACCTTGGTAAGCTTTAACAGTGGAACACGCAGTGGCGAGGACGAACACGATGCTCGAGGGGTGGAGTTTGTAGCACATCGACACAAATAGTAACAGAAAATCTTCCAACCAACAAAAAAACGACCACCCTGAACAAACTCAACTCCAAGCCGAAGAAACAAGAGCCAATCTGCACAACCGACTGCTGATTGGCGGTGGAAAACCGCTGATTAGTGGTCTGGTTGCGAGATCACGGAAAGAAATTTCAGGAGGGACGACCAAGAGAGGAAAAACGCGTTTTCGTTGGCTGGATGATGGCTAGGGCAACGAAAATGCGTTTTTAACGAAGGAAAAAGGGAAAATATCCAAAAGGCACTTCTATTTTTTTATTTTCTTCTTTTTCACTTTTTTCTCTTTTGTGTAAGATATGTACAACCAAATGAAAGGTAATATCACGTCAAGTGACCACATCTGCGGGGAATTCGTGTAAAGACATGACTTCCGCCTCGACCTCTGTCGTGGTCCCTTCCAAGTACGGTTTGAGGTGTTATCCATTAACTTTGAACACGTCCCCATTCCTTGGGTTCTGACTCTCAACCGCCCCATGAGGGGAGACAGTTAAAACAACAAAAGGCGAGAGTTATATAAAAAGACCTTTTGTCCCACTACGAAGATTTTGATTCGGACCAAGCGGTCGTGGAAAATTTTAGTGCGAGACTTGCAGATCTTGACATTCTCATAAGCTTCATTTCTCAACTCCTCCAACTCGTTGAGGTCTAGCTTGCGATTGACACTGGAAACATCAAGACTCATGTTAAGATGTCTGATTACCCACAATGCCCGGTGCAAAAGCTCTACCGAAAGATGGCAAGCTTTGCCATAAACTAGCCGGTTGGGGGACATGCCAACGTCGATTTTAAATGCAGTGTGGAAGGCCACAATGCATCATTAAGCTTGACCGACCAATCTTTCCTTGAAGCATTAACCGTTTTCTCAAGAATTTGCTTGAGTTGGTGGTTGGAAATTTACACCTAGCCACTGGTTTGAGGATGATAAGGTGTGGCCAACTTGTGTGTGATGGAATATTTCCTAAACACTGCCTCGAGGGATCGGTTCACAAAGTGTGTCCCCCGATCACTTATGATACAACGAGGTGTCACAAACCTCGCAAATATGTGTTCTTTAAGAAAATTGATCAAAACCTTGCGATCGTTAGTGCGAGTGGGGATTGTTTCAACCCACTTTGACACATAATCAACCGCCACAAGAACGTAGGTGTGACCATGGGACACGGGGAAAGGACCCATGAAGTCAATTCCCCAAACATCAAAGATGTTGACCACTAAGATAGGATTGAGTGGCATCATATCATGTCTTCCAATGCGGTCCACACGTTGGCACCTATCACATGCTTTGCAAAATGTAAACGCGTCTTGTAACAACTGGGCCAGTAAAAGCCGCATTGGAGCACTTTGGAAGCGGTTTTCTTGGTACCGAAGTGCCCACAACATACCTCCTTTTGGCAAAAGGACAAAACGCTCTGAATCTTGTCCTTAGGAATGCACCTTCTTATGACTTGATCGACACAATACTTCAATAAGTAGGGGTCATCCCAATAGAAGTGCTTGACTAACGACTTGAACTTTGCTTTCTCATGTGACTCCAATGAGCCGACACCTCCCCAGTTGCTAAATAGTTCACAATGTCAGCAAACCATGGGGTGAGGCTATTGCCATAAGTTTCTCATCAGGGAAAAACTTGTTCACCGGTGGATCCGGTGAAATATAAACTTGAATGCGGAGAGGTGATATGCCACGACATTCTCGCATCCCTTCTTGTCCCGTATTTCAAGGTCGAACTCTTGCAACAACAAGATCCAACGCAGGAGACAGGGTTTTGCATCCTTTATAGACAAAAGGTAGCAAAGAGCTGAGTGATCAGTGTAGATGATGACGTGCGACCCAATGAGGTACTGGCTAATTTTTTCCATCACAAATATGATCGCGAGAATCTCTTTCTCAGTAACGGAGTAGTTGAGCTGGGCATCATTGAGAGTACGACTTGCATGGTAGATCACATGATGCAATTTGTCGACTGTCTGACCCAAAACTGCTCCTATCGCATAGTCAGATGCATCACACATCAGCTCAAAAGGTAGAGTCCACACCGGTGCCTTAATAATAGGAGCGGAGGTCAACTCACCCTTCAGAAACTCAAACGCAGTCATGCACTCGGGTGTAAACTCAAAAGAGGTACATTTAGCAAGCAAGCTCGTCAAGGGGCGAGATATCTTGCTGAAATCCTTAATAAACCGCCGGTAAAAACCAACGTGTCCAAGGAATGACCGGATTTCTTTTACCAAGGTAGGTGGCGGAAGCTTAGAAATAAGCTCAATC
Organism: Triglochin maritima; assembly: GCA_963682175.1. NCBI lineage: Eukaryota > Viridiplantae > Streptophyta > Magnoliopsida > Alismatales > Juncaginaceae > Triglochin > Triglochin maritima. The sequence continues at coordinate 13,139,821 of OY821785.1, forward strand.
TTTGCCCTATCCACCTTGATACCATCACGAGATACCATGTGACCCAATATGATGCCTTTTGTAACCATGAAATGAAACGTTTCCCAATTAAAGGCTAAGTTTGTTTCCGAACACCTCGTGAGAACAAGGCTCAGGTGGTGCAAGCACTCATCAAAGGAGGTGCCACGAACCGAGAAATCATCGATGAAAATCTCAAGGAAGTTCTCAACCATATCGAAAAAGATACTCAACATGCAACGTTGGAATGTTGTCGGTGCATTGCATAGTCCGAAAGGCATCCGTGTATAACCAAACGTCCCAAAAGGACAAGTGAACGTGGTTTTCTCCTAGTCTTCAGGGTCAACTGGGATTTGATTGTACCCCGAATAACCATCAAGGAAACAATAAACGGCATGCCCAACGAGTCTCTCCAACATCTGGTCGATGAAAGGTAGAGGGAAGTGGTCATTACGCTTGACCACGTTCAACTTCCTATAGTCAATGCAAACTCGCCACCCAGTTTGAAGTCGTGTGGGTACAAGCTCATTGTTCTCATTCTGGACAATAGTGATACCCGACTTCTTGGGCACAACCTGGACAAGACTTACCCAAGCACTGTCCGAAATGGGGAAAAGGATGCCATGATCTAAACATTTGATGAGCTCTTTCTTAACTACTTCTGTCATGGCTGGATTTAAACGCCTCTGTGAGTCGCGACGTGGTCGTACCTCATCCTCCATAAATATGTGGTGTTGCACGACGTCAGGACTTATCCTTTGAATGACCTTCAAGGACCACCCAATGGCTGATTTGTGCTCCTTTAGGACTCGAATCAGACGTTCTTCCTAATCACCAGTCGATGAAATAAACACCGAAAATGACCTATCGGGGCAAGAAAAACATGTTTCAGTTCCTTAGGGAGTTCTTTAAGATCAATTGTGGGTGGCTCCTCAAGGCGAGACGTGATATCTAGCTCGAGATGTAAGATAGGAGGAGCTCACATGTATTGAATAGCATGCACATCATTGCTCAACTCGCCCCCACCCTCTTCATGATCGAAATCATCCATGGTGTAAGCATTTAGATTTTCATGAATAAGTACTCTTCTTCTATGTCTTCTTCCATGTCCCGGATAAGATTAATTTCCATGGGGTCCTCGAAAGATGTCGGCTGCCTAGCCATATTGAACACATGGAATGTCGTGGTCAATTTCCCGAACGACAATTTCATGAATCGAGTTTGACAATTGATTAAGGTATTTGACGTCGCCAGAAAAGGTCTACCCAAAATCAATGGAATCTGAGAGTGGGTAGTCTTGATTGGTACAGTCTCAAGGACAACGAAGTCAACAACAAATATGAAATTGCCGACCTTGATTAGGACATCTTTAATGACCCCCAACGGGACTTTGATCAAACGATCAGCCAACTGTAAAGTTGTTTTCGTAGGCTTGAACTCGCCTACGCTTAACCGTTGATATACAGAGGTTGGTAAGAGGTTAACCGCCGACCCTAGATCTAGCAAGACATTATTAATGCGAGAGTCCCTAATGATGCATGAAATTGTTGGACTACCTGGATTTTTCAATTTTACGTACGTTGGGTTTGAAATGATTGAGCTCACATTAGTCGCCAAAAAGGCTTTGCTAGGGTTGTTGGTTTTCCTCTTACTCGTACAGAGGTCCTTCAGGAATTTTGCATAGGGAGGTATTTGTCGAATCATGTCTAACAAAGGAATGTTGACATTCACTTTCTTGAATATATCCAGCATTTTATCCACATTGTCACTCTGTTCTTAGACAACCTACTAGGATATGGGGTTTTTGGTAGGTAGGTCTTCTGCGGTGCCTGAGAAGGAGGCGTTGGTGTATTACTCTCACCCTCAGCCTCTTTCTCATCATCATTCCCACAAAGGGGCTGCACAGATTGATTTAGTGGCAAGGAAACGTGGTTGTTGTCCTGCTTCCCATTTCTCAGGGTCACAATGGCATTGACATTGTCTACAAGTTCTTCCACGTAGTTCACTTGCCCCCCTGCGGTCTTGAACTTGCATTTTGCATGTTCGAGTGATGTTGAGCACGGGGGTTAGCCACAGATTGGCTAGGTAGACTCCCTTTCTCTCTCATGCACAGACTGAGCGAGTTGGCCCATCTGAAGCTCGAGAGATTTGATGGTCTGCTGGTTCGAAGTGAGGACTTGACTCATTGATGACATAAAGTTTTTTACAAAGTTCTCAAGTCCACGAGTTAAGTTCTCAAGTGAATTAAACCAGGTTTACAAGTTGTTAGAATTTGAGAAACCTGATGGATTGCTTCTTTCAGCTTGGGGTTGGTGATGAGACTATGAACTCATGGGAGGTTGGTGTGGTCGGTTAGGTGGTCAAGAGAAGTTTGAAGGACCACCTGGGTAATTGTTATGGTTCCATGAAAAATTATGGTGGTTCCTCCATCCAGGGTTATATGATGATGAATATGGGTCATTCCTGGATCTATCATAGATGGCATTGACATGTTCTATCTCAGGAGGAATGGATGCACACTCACCTCCTATATGACCTATACTACCACATAGATGACAGAGAAATGGACCGGATGTAGACACATGTGACACATCGTGTTGGTTTTGGAGCTCAAATCCATACGGCGCCTCGGTGGCCGTAGTGGTATCGACAGCAAATGCGGCACCCGATCTACTCGAGTTTGCGTTTGCGATCCTCGCTCCTATGCTAGATGATGCTGGTAGCTCCCTCACACTCTCCTACTGCATGGTTTTCTCAGCAAGATGTTCTAGGAAAGCCAATGCCTCCCTTTCGTCCTTTTCTACGAACTCTCCTTGACACATGGACGCAAGGAGCGTTCAGGACGGGATGTGAAGACCCTCGTAAACAATCTGACACAAGTGCCACAACTCGATGCCATGGTGAGGGAATGAGGATAGTAGCTCCTTGAACCTCTCTAAGTATGCATGGAATGATTCAGTCTGATGCTGATAAAACGAATTGATTTTTTTCCTCAGTTTTTGAGACCGATGATTTGGAAAGTACTTCTTGAGGAATGCAGATTGAAACTCATCCCAAGTCCTAAAGGCATTCGCTTGGTTGTTGTAAAACCACTTCCTGGCATCATCCTTCAGTGCAAAGGGGACAATCCTAAGATGGCTGGTGTCTATGCTAAGTTGTTGCAGCTTGAACATAGCACATACCTCCTCAAATTCCCTGAGAAAGATATAGGGGTCACCCTTCCCAATGAAGTGAGGGAGCATCGATATAAACTGAGGCTTAACCTCAAAGTGGTTCACATTCGCCTATGGCAATACGATGCATGAGGGTAGAGCGGTATGGCTCAGGTAGCATCGATCACAGAGAGGTATGGGAGCAAGAACAGGAAGAACAGGTGGGACAGGTTGGTCCAGTAACTGCTCCTCCTCGCGATAATGAGCATCCATTGAACCCAGACTGTGTGCGACACGAGAAGATGAAGGCGTGGAGAAATGGACTACCGATGTAGGAATGACGACATGCCTCGTCAAATGGCCACTCTCGTCTCGTGCCCACACAAGCATGCAAAAAAGGTGCACACACGAACTAAAACACTTTTTTTAACAAGGAAGCAGAATGTACGTAGAGGAGAAGACATGAGGACACAAAAGAGAGAATGACTCAACCACAAAGCCCAGCAAGTGAGCCAAGATCCGTAGAACTCATCTCTCCTACTATCAACAAAGTGGGCGACGCTGATCAGGCCATGACGGTCGCGACCAGATCACTCTGCTAATGCGCCCGATATCCTTAGGGTCAATGTCTACTTGATTTTAAATTAGGCTTTTGATTAGTGTAGTTTTTGGGGAGAAGTAAAGGGTGATGAAATCCCCCTCCTTATCTTATATGGGACAACCCATCCTTAGTAGCATTTTGGAGTCCTAATCTAGCAATCAACTCTCCAAACAAACGCTCAACTTACACTTATTGCAATGCAATTCCTGCTAACTAATGCATGGTCATACCAAATGCATGAATGAGTGTAGGAGATGCGTACCTCACGCCAACGCTCAACAACTAAAAGAAAAGCTAAAACAAAACACAAACTACGTGCCTAAGACAAGTACATGATGCATGACCTAAACAAGCAAGGATGCCTAATCTTTTGCTTTGGGTTTTAGGGTCCAAGTTGCTTAAAGGGAGATTGATTATTAATCTGGGAGCAAACTAAAAGTCAGAACATGAAAAATTGAGACCTAGATTTCTATATCACATATTTCAAGAAGCCAAAGAAATTACAAGGGAAACAAAGATTACCAGACCATCAGTTGACGGTCTCAGGCCACTTATTGGCGGTCCGAACCTCTCTTTTTGCCCCCCAATTTCACCAGTTTGCTACCCTTGAGCTTTAGAGTCTCCTACAACAAAGAAAACTATAACATAAAAATTAAATCCACCCGAATCGTCCAAACCAGAGTCTGGACTGACACCTCCCTGGCAACGGCGCCAAAAACTTGTTTAATCATTTTAAATTTAGACCGCAAGTGCATAATAGTCGGTGAAGACGGGGCAAGTACGGGTCGTCCGCAGGGAAGTGAGCAACCTCTTTATTGACCGAAATCAGATGGCAAAAAAAGGGAGAAGAGTGGTGGATATGCTAATCTAAGTTACACTAAACTAGTAAGAAGAAATATGAAGGAGAACAATAACTAACGATGCAAACTAAATCAAAGGAGCCTAAAGTGGAAGTTCAAATCAGGAAGAGGGAGCTCTGAGGGGTGGAGTGAGTGTACACATGCAAGAAGATGGTGCAAAATGCAATCATTAAGCACAAATGTAGGTTGTATTCTCATGTATAGGAAGTGTCTAATGATTATGGCAAAACCTATCAATCTCATTACTAACCTAGTTGACTAACATTAACATACACAAGTTACAAGTTTGTAGTATGTATAAAACATCAAGCATGGGAGATGTCTAAGAGTTATGGAAAAAAACCCATCAAGTTACAAGTTCTATCCTAAACAAGCAAGCATACATTCACGTTTCACATTTCATACAAAGCATTCATTTCCATTCTATATTGCATGTATAAAACATCAACTCCACCCCCAAAGGGGATGAAACTACTCACTATTCATTAAACTCATTAGTATCCTAAGAAAGGAGAACATATTAACTAAGTCTACTAAGATTATTGAAATAAAATTAAACTAAGCATGCAAGCAACATAAAAGAATCAACATAACAAAGAAACTTTTATTTATTTCAGACTCACAATACAAGTAGCATCTCCCTACTTGAGTATTTGCTCTAAGACTCCACTTCAAATAGAGAGAATAGCCACCAAGTATGTAGTAGTTTACAAGGGAAGGTGAGGAATTCTATTTATAGTCATTGAAAAAGGTAATCAGGGACAATCCTCTGATGTGAGACTAATACAACAACAAAAATAGAAATAAACCACCCTAATAAGCCACCAAGTATGTAGTAGTTTACAAGGGAAGGTGAGGAATTCTATTTATAGTAATTGAAAAAGGTAATCAGGGACAATCCACTGATGTTGGACTAATACAACAACAAAAATAGAAATAAACCACACTAATAAGCCACCAAGTATGTAGTAGTTTCCAAGGGAAGGTGAGGAGTTCTATTTATAGTCATTGAAAAAGGTAATCAGGGACAATCCTCTGATGTTGGACTAATACAACACCAGAAATAGAAATAAACCACCCTAATACATGCTCAGCTCGAAGCGTGTCCAATCCGGAGCCGAGCCGACTGCCAATCAGAGGTCTATAAAGTCCAGATCTGGTCTGGATTTTGGATGTGCTCTCTTGGAGTGGTTTCTTCATGTGTGATGCACCCAAGTCGGTTGTTGGAGTTTAGTCCCGAATCGAATTGCCAAAATACTCCTCGTGATGGTGTGGAGTTTCCTCATTTTCTCATTGGTCCTTTGGGCTTACATTCAGGTTGATTGATCATTTTATTTAAACCGCAAGTGCACGGCCGCGTTGAAGCAGTGGCAAATACGGGTTGTCCACAGGGAGGTGTGTCGACTTTTGGTTTGTGCGAAGGCGAGTGGTAAAGAAAGGAGAGAAAGATTGATTACACTAAACTACACTAGAATGCATAAGGAAATGAAAGATAAGCAATAAAACTAAACAGCATAGGGGGTAGAGAAATAATGTGAATATGAAGATGTGTGTGTGTGTGTTCAATTAAGCTCCTCACAACATGTAGTGCCTGAAATCATAAAACTACATCCAACTTTGCCTCCACATGAATTAAAATAACACTTTATCATTAAAGCATACAAGACAATAAATGGAATGAAGCTAAATAAACTCATGTATAAAGACTAAACCCTACTATGCCTCCACATGAAATAAGATACTATATTATCATTAAAACATACAAGGCATTAATCAAGGTAAAAGCAACAAGAGTACATGCAACTACAAATCATGTTTCTTTCATCGATTCCATCCATATCCTAACATTATCTTTCCCCATAGAATAGGTCCACTAATCTAAGCATAAGCTAAGCTTCATTTAAGAGCATTAGCATATCAAAGACAAGAGTGAAACCCATTAGATGGTTATGGAAATCATATAAGGCTCAAGGGATTAAGATAACACACACTTAATACACTACATGATTATATCACATATTTCTCCTTCCGGGACAATCCCCCGGTATGGGACTAATCAAATACCAAAAATAGCCTAAACAAACAATAATACACGCACTCCAAAAATATTAGCGGATCTGGGAAGATCCGGATCGCCAATTGGCGGTCTACAGGATCCATATCGAGTTGAATTTTGTTTTGGGCTTTTCTTGATATATTTGTTGGTCTTGGATGCATCTACTTCGCTTGTTGGAGCTCCAACCCGAATCGAATTGCCAAAATACTCCCCATGATGGTGTGGAGCTTTCTGTTTTGCTCTTAGGTACTTCGGTCTTATGTTCAGGTCCTTCTCCCTTGCATCTTAGTCCTTGAGTCTCTCAACTCAGTCTTTTTTCCTATCTTTTAGACCTTTCATGCCTCTTCTCATCGAACCTCTTTATTTCTGAAATTCAAACATAAAACTCGTCATATAGCATTGCTTAGGTGTAATATAATGGATATAAGATACAAATATAAGCATGAAATGATGTCAATCACAGGTCATTCTCCCTTGCATCTTAGTCCCCAAGTCTCACAACTCAGTCCTTTTTCTATTTTTAGGTCCTTTTATGCTTCTTCTCCTCAAACATATTTATTCCTGATAAGACATAAATGAATGCATGAAATGATGTCAATCAATGACCTAAGTCCTCAGTATTATATTTCTTGTCAAGTTCATCCTATAAATCTTTTGCAGTGGTAGAGGAAGATGAACTGTAGACATGAAAGAGCACATTGGACCTGGCCAACAAAATGCATCTTCAACACAGTTTGTCTTTCTTAGTTCACAACTCATGACTTCTTTAATTTTGGAATCCTCCAAATTCGTAAATCAAACAAAAAGCCTCGATAACACCTATCAACAACAAAAGCAAACAAGGTTACGAATAGAAAACACCTCGACCGAGCTGTCGTTGTCATACTCCCATTAGAGAAATTATCACCCCACATACAGATATGATGGGTCCAAGTGCCTTCTCCCATGATAGAATGATCACAATATCTTGGTCGTCATGCTCCAACTCAGGTGAACCATGAGAACAAATTGAGTCTTGCACGGTAGATCGCCTGAGAACGATGGAGGAGAGGAGCGAGATGGTAGTTACAAAAATTCATAGGGCAAAAAGAATGTGTTTTACCAAATTGAGAACGTGGTCTTTCATATCCACAAAATTGTAATCACTGGAACCAAAAAGATTTTTTTAAATCAATTATTTGTTAAAGGCAATATAAAATAAACCCCCAAAAAATTGAATGCACACTAGAAAACAACATTGCACCACACCCCTATCCTACCCTACCTTGTGTGTGTGTGTCATTCTTTCCTCATCTCTCTGGCCCTCAAGGGGGTAGGCCTAGGTACATAAACCTTTCTCTACTTCCCAAATTTACTCAACGTGAGACTAAATAGTGTGAGAGAATCTCACTTGTTTCAATAAATACATCTCAACATTGTATTTCCTATTTAATATTACATGGGCTTAAACAATTATTCGATAGTCCAACATCATCGTCTACTAGATGAGAATATATCTATTATTGTTAGGACTCTACTAAGCTATTTAGTAATTCCTTTTGGATATCATCTTGTTTTATCCGATCCCAGTATCGTTTTTATGGATCTCTATTTCAAGTATTGCTCCTATTGCACTTCTTATGTCAGGGCATGGATCAAATAATAAATATTCTTTCCTGGGTGGTCTACGAGTTGCTGCTCCATCAATTAGTTATGAAATACCATTAACTCTATGTGTATTATCAATATCTCTACTTATGATTCATTAGAACATAAACTAACTTCTTTTACCTTTTTCCTTTATTTCGAGTCTAGGAAAAAAATGGAATATAATGAATGGATAGCTTCATTTTTTTATTTATCATTAAAATCGATGAGTTCAACCAAATAGTTGTGTGAGTGAAATAAAACAACTTATAAATTCGAATTTGCAGTAAGTAAAATTACATCTCATTCCCTATGAACTAGCTTCGGTGTATGTCATGCCTTCATTGAACAATCATAACAACATCCAGAATAAACCTGTTTGAACAATCAAGTTTAACCATGACCAAACTCCACTGAATAACAAGCTTGGTACTTGTATTGAACTACTAGAGTAAATTTGTGAAAGTAAAATAACAAAACTAAAGACAAAGTAGGGTTCTTTGAGAAATCAAACAGAATCAATAAACAGAGCAAACTTTTTTGGTTAATAACCAAGTGTTGTGAAATTAAAGGTGCATTTTTCAAATATTTTGACATTGTAAGCACAACTAAATTTCCAAATTGAAACATGTAGACAAATATCAAAGTCAACTCAAATGAAAGGGATTCCATGATTATTTCTATCCATTCAATCTTTTTCACGTACATGTTTCAGCATGAGGTTCTTATTTCACTATCCTGAATGGATAAAAATATGGAAAAAATTCAAAATAATAAGTTAAAATGAAAAAATTGGAAAAATATGCACGTGAGAAAATAAATTGGCAAAGTATGCATTAACTAAATTGGTGCCGTTTTCATTAACTAAAAACGACATTGTAGATGTCGTTTTACCCTGTGATGCCGTTTCATTAAGGGTAAAAATGGCATCTACAATGCCGTTTTTAGTTAATGAAAACGGCACCACAGGTGCCGTTTTGAAGGTGCATACTTTGCCAATTAAGTTTCTCACGTGCATATTTTTCCAATTTTTTTCTTTTTAACTTATTATTTTGAAAAACATTCCTAAAAATATATGTAACTACCATACAATTGGATGTGTATAAGCTACCTATCTGACATAATGACACTACTTCTTTGATTAAAAAATATACAAGAGGTTGTGCTTTGCCTCTCTGATGATTTTTCTCGGTAAAATTAATTAGTAGGATCTTCAATGATCAGAAACAACCTCTCTGTCACACAATGGTAAGGGTGTGGTTGCATACAACCTTTTTATATATTGAATAGACCTAATAAATGAAACATTATAAAATTTGTGTTTATTCATTAATATTTTCATTATGTTTTTTAATCCTAAGATATGAGAGTTATATCTTTTTCAAATGAGGAGTATATAATTTGATTATTTTCGAAAGTTGTATTTACGTATATTGATAAAGATATTTGTTTGTTATATATAACTTGTGCGGGAAAAAAGTTATATATCAAAAGATTATCATTATCCATCTTGACTTGAGTGATATAATTGTTGGTACCTTGATAAAGCAAAAGTTATAATGTGTACAATGTAACTATAACTTATGTATAGTTACATATTTATAATTTATTTAAGAAATAAAAAATATATATAATACAAAGATGACATAGTCTTACTTTGTATAATATTCCTAATATCATGAGGCAAAGGATAGACACACGTGAAATTATTACATATCACTAAATGGATTGTGTACATTCTATTCTAGAGAACAAAATATCTTTGTTACTTGGTTAGCTATAATGTGTAGCTAGATACCGCTTATAGATTGATATAAAGTGTTTTATATCATTGCTAACATAACTTAGATCCTCCTATATGTCACACCGTAAAATTGAGAAACAAGAAATATGAGTTTATGTTTTATGTGATGTTTGAATTTTGTATGATATGAAACGATATATATGGTAAAATAATAAAATTGATGTGTCGTATTATAGACATGTTTAGAATAACAAATAAATTTATATGAGATGTATATTATGGGGTATGATGTTTTGACGTTATATATGATAATATATGACATAATATATTTTGATCTGCAACATTATAACATATGAATTTGCTAAAATCCCAAAGCTCAAATTTCGTTGGATATTGATCAACAATTTGTGAAGGCAAAAATATACAAAAATGGCCGAATTGTTTTTGGAAACGGGTCAACCGACGTCAACAGTAACTTTAGAGTTCGGAAATGGTCGATCGGCTAGACACAGTTCAACCAAAATTGTCAAGAACTTTTTTGGTTCGACCGAAATTATCAGGAACTTTCTTGGTAATGGAACGGTCGACCAACATTAAACACAGCTATAGCAAACTTATCAGGGACTTTTCTGGTAGCGAAATGGTCGATCGGAGTGGTAGTCAGTTTGACCGAAATTATCATGAACTTTTCTAGATAACCGAACAGTCAATCGGTTGGCCGATTCGGTCGACCGTTAGCCCGCGTTTTTTCCCATATTAGTAAGAGATTATTGTTGGTCAATGGATGGATTTAATTCATCTTAGTTAGTAGAAGTTATGGGAGAATGATGTGTCAAAATATGATTGGTTGAGAGGAGAGATTAATATGGATCATGTGTAGGTGGTCATACACATAATGTGGTTTGGAGAATACACTATAAATAGACCTCTCCCTTTTCATTTTTGACATATGCAACAGATAGAAAAATACAACTTGTTCTATATGATTGAAGGGGTTATTAGCTAGACTCTAACCTTGTATTAGATTTGATTGGCTAGCTTCAATCATTCTAATCTTGTTTTGAGTTTACTGAACACTTTGAGAAAATTCTGCAGGCAATTTAAGGTGCAATTCGACTTCCAACGATTGAAAAGGATTTGACGATCCTTTTAGATATGATCTATTAATTGTGCATTTTAATATTATGTATAATACATCTTATTGAAATGCTTTAGGAAATCTTGGGCATAAAATTGTTGAAATAATATGAAAATTGATCTTGCATGTATATAAATATATATATACCCAAGTATAAGGACGAAATCCTACGAAAACTATTACATTCAAGTCAGACTCTAACCAGAACAATAGTGTATAACTTAAACAAAATATTTTGTCAAAATATAAACCTAACAGATCTCTACAGACCCACCTTCAGAACATGCTTTAGGTTGTTATCCTACAAATGAAAGATAAACCATGATAAAAAGACATTGCTATTGCCTGTCCTCGGTAGCTCATCGGACCCTCAAACTCGACATCGATCATTCTTTCCCTTCACATAACCAGGTCGTAGAAATTACCTTCAAACCTAACGCTTACAGGGGGACATGCACGTCTTGCATGAAGTGCCCTTTCATTGCATTTTGCCGTACACTTGCCGTGACGAAAACCACTAACAACTCTTATAGCTAATATGTTACATGTGGACGGTAGTAATTACTATGCATTCACCAATTCTCCAGCACATAGAGAAGCAATTCAAGGATCATCTTCTATCTAGGATCACTCGGCCTTCCATGATTGTAGATCATGTTACAATCAACGGTCTTGCTAGTGACAATACTTATAGATTACGAATACAAATTAAGGTGTGCACTGCATATGCAAAATGTTGTCAGTTCTTGTGATATGTCAGGTAGATCTTATCATAAGTACCACAGACAACGAACATAATTACAATTGTGATTTTTTTGTGAAATTATAGCAGTTTATAAATGAATTTACCGTCACATTACAGCCAAATGGTGTGTTAGTGACTCCAGGGAGTTCAAATTATCAAAATTCAGGTCTTATGTTGTAATATCCTTAACTCTTCAATTCTAATTAATGGACTAAAGTTCAAATATCGTACATACTTGTGTTTGAGTTGCATTATTTAATTGTTGACGTGCTTGAATGTTAATTTCACACTCATTTTTGTGCTGCCACTAAAGATGCAAAAGGTACAAATACAGTGGAGATATAAGTATATCCATATCCATTTTCGTTATTTGCATACATATACCGATATGGATCGGTACGGGTATTAAAAAATGATATCCGTATCTTAAAAAAATGAATATGGGCACGTCCGGATATTAACATTCGGAAACACACGAATACGGAGACAAATACAAAAAAAACCATATCTATATAATATCATATAAAATAATATATTTATTATTCATTCGAGAAAATATAACATATTAAAATTTGAATAAGTGTCTTATATGTTATAACTAAACATTTTAAAAATAACTTAAGTTTATCAATAACATTGAAACTCAGAGAAAATTCATTTGGAGAGACTTTAGGTTGGAGTTACGTGCATTGAATAACAAAAACAATGTTAGATTTTGTGCTTAAAACTAGCTTTTGAAACATTTTAGCTCTCAAAGTATGTATGATTTAAATGGTAGAGAAAAAACATATAAGGTTTGAGAAAATGAAAGACTATATTGTAGTTTTAGTAATTTTACATCTATAATCTTATAAAGTTAATTTAAACATACTAATAATACATCATGTGTAATTATTAGCTATGAGAAATCAAAACATATATGGTGTAATTACGTTTGTACCTAATATATATTGCAATTTTTTTCAACCCTACGGATATCTGTATCCATAACCGTGAAAAAATAATTTATCTGTATTTGTATTCTCTTATATTTTGAACTTGATATCTGCATTTCTGTTCCAAAAAATTAAAAACCCAATGTTTGTATCTGTATCTGTCTGATAAGAAGTTTTGATAGACATCCTCAAAACGTCAGATATGATTCTTTCCATTGTGTTTCACCAATGGATCTACAACATAACAAGGTGTCACTTACGGTACCTAACAATCGGTGCATGTCCCCTTCCATCGGTGTAGGTGAACAATGTCGGATATACCGACTGTCAGGGTTACACGCGTCGGTGTTTCTCTACTTCAACGGATATTCCAACGGATATAAGTCGTCGATGTTAATTTTGGTGAGAGATTTCCCACCAAAATATTTTGCCTTCTTTTGTCGAATTGAAGGACACCAACAGAAAGATTCATCGATGTATATTATACCGACTAATACGTACTCGTACTCCGACAGTTGTACACGTACATCGACTGATCCATGCCGTCGGAGATAAATATTGGTATGCTACAATGACAGATATGCATCGTCGGTGTATGTATACCAACAAACGTTAGACCCTTGTCCGACGGATATGTACCATCGGTGTATGCTTCATTGTTGCTTACTTTCGTACTTTAGTTTAGTGTAATTAACTTCTTCTTCTCCCCTCTTTTTCCACTTGCCTTCGAAAGAAGCAGAGTCAACACACCTCCCTGTGGATCGACCCATACTTGCCCCGTCTTCACCGACAACCGTGCACTTGCGGTTAAACGTAATATAATCTCAAAAACTATGAAAGGAATACTAACAGAAAAAGGCATACACGGATATACAACATGAGGCCCAAGTTGAAAAAAGAAATTATCCATATATGGAAATAACTCAGAATTCAATACATAAAAGTCTAACTCAAGAAATAGGACAATAAATAAGCGGAAGCAAAGATAACTCAAGGAAACTAGTAGACGTTTTCCTCGTGTACAGAATCCTCAGAAGCTTCTCTAGTCCAAGACCTGTCAGAAACCTATGTACCTGAGCCAAAACAACAAAATATGCATGAGTTTTCAATAATAAAACCTTCTATGCCACTGGTCCAAAAATAGCATAAAGAATCATATATGAAATCCTATATGAGACACATGAAAACAACAAGAGATCACGACTCTACATACTGCACCTACCAGGCCACAAACTTGATTGAATCAGTTATAATACCACAAGTGCATGGCCATGATGATGTTGTGGCAAGTACGGGTCGAGTCCACAGGGAGTGCGTGTGTAGAGAAAGAAACAAACAATAAAACTAAATCCCTTATGGGGTAGAGAAAGAATACAAATACGAATATATATATATATATATGTGTGTGTGTGTGTGTGTGTGTGTGTTCATTTGTGCTCGACACAACATGTGCACATGCTCCCACATGCCATGTTTCCTTCTTCCACTCCATCCTTATCCTCACCTGATCATGTCCCATAAAATAGGTCAACTAATCTTAAGCTTGTGCTAAGCTTCATTCAAAAGTATTAGCACATAAAAGATAAGAGTAAAAATCTCATTAGATGGTTATGGAACTCATGTGAGGTTCAAAGGTAGGATTAACACACATACTAATACATCACATAATCACAACACCTTCTTCTCCAAACCCCAATGGGGATGGACTACTCTCTACTCATGTCTAAACTAAAGAAAGCATAAAAACAACATAAACCCATAATGGAAATGAAGAAAAACAAGCACAAAGGAAATGACATCAAAGGAAAGACATGAATGTAAAGAACAAGATCTAAACTAGATTTAGAAATAAAAATACAAAGTTTGCTCCTCTCCAACCCCCTTGTTTACACTACTAAAACAGGAAACTAAATCTACTCTAATGGGGAAGGCAGAAGAAGAGGGAGAGGAGGCATTACAATTCTATTTACAGAAGATTAGAGGGTTTGGATGGATTTGGGCATAATCGTATGGCTATAAATCAGACATGGAGCTCCTGGAATGCTTTGACCCGACAACCCGACCCACGGCCAAAATTTGAGAGCCCAAACTCTTATTATGATCCGCTAGCGGTGGATTTTAATCCTCCACTAGCAGATCATTTTTCTCTGATTGCCTCCAAATTTTAACCACAACATTAGTTAACATAATAAACATGTGGGGTGCGCCCGGAGCTATTGGTTCGAGCCATTTGTCTTTAATTATCAAATTACTCCTCCGGTTCAGGAGATTCTGGACTTTTGCAATAAACATATTTTCATTACACTTAAGTCTCTCCAGGTTTTCACTTGGGTCCTTCCTGAGTTGCAATCCAGTCATTGCCATTACAAACACGCCCAGAACCTTCCAAATCAGCTCATTCTTCTTACGTTTAGGTCATTTTCTCTTCCTTTCTCTTCTTTATTTCCTAAACCCTAAAACACATCAAATAAACATTCGAGTAACACAAAATTGGGGTAAAATAAAGGATATATAGCATGAATGCAACGTATGATATGCTACCAATCATCACCCGATGAGTTCCCTCTACATAAGAATCTGACCACCAGTTGTGCTAGTCTAATCCACGAGCGGGAACCCAAAAGTGTGACCCACCGCTTGGCACAAAGCGGTCTTCCAGATTGACACCCGAACTCACGGCAATTACCTACATGATTCCATTGCAAAGTTGGGTATGCCCGTTTTGTAGCAAAATGACAGTGCGAACGTCCAGACATCAATCTTCGCATGGCCTCTCTACATCGAGCTCCTTTCGTTTGGCCAATCGGCCCCACAAACAATAGTGCCCAGATTAATTAAAATTAAAAAATGAACATGCAAGGAATCTAATGCACATGTACACGTAGAGACATGTATATTACGTACAATGCAATGACCATGCTATGAGCGCCCACCATAAACCCATACGCATCATAACATCAACATAACAAGTCATGCATGTGCAACTATATGAAAAGGAATATGATCATAAAAATCATCCATAAATCAACATATATGAAGCAATAATACGACATTGATATCTATATATAGCGACGGGTCATGCAACCTTGGTCACAAGATGATATAATACAAACAATAATACGCATGCATACTTCCAATGCTCAGCCATGCATTTATTAATAAAATAGTGCATGATATCAATAATGTAGTCATCTACGGGTCATGCAATATAGTTGTAAGGTATTAAAATACTTACATTAATATACGTGCATGCACCCAAGTCATAGTCGATCGTAGATCAATATATTCGACATAATATTACAACATCGCTATCTACGGGTCATGAGGTATTAGTCATAATGTCTAATCAAACTCAGCCTCATAACATCAGTAATAACATGACACAACAACAGCAATGTGATTAATCAAGGCTTATGCTGTAACATCCCGAAACAGCGGAAATTTAAATATTCATAAACAAAACACAGGAACTCAATAATCAAGACGGGACTGTTACTTCACATAAACAAATAGCGGTGCACCAAAATTACATCAGAGTTTGTCAAAATAATACATGATTACAACAAAATGACAACAGACGATAAAACGTAATCATGCCGACCTCAGTGGTCCGAGAAGAGGATCCGACTCCAAAATGCGCGTGCCCGCCGATCACCACCCCACTGGACCTACTGCGGTCCTGAAAATATAACAACAATGCCTGAGTTTCCAGAAGGAAACCCCGTATGCCAACTCACCTACATGCATGCATTACATAATGAACCTATCATACTAGTATCATGTCATGGCATTGACAGAAAGGAAAACAGTTCCCCCGAAGGGTAAAACAGGACATCAGCCCGACAATCAACAACGAGTCTCCCGAGGAGACCTACTGCAGGCACATGCAGCCTTACAACACGCGACATCGCACCCCCCACACGCAGCTACACTACTCAAGGGTTCGGCAGGGAGCCTCTGTCACGCCTGCGCGCCGATAGAATACAGATCTGCAAATCTCAGTGGTCGGAGCCACAGGAACCAACGGGGTCGTCGCCCGGAAGGTATAACAACAACATCTCGGTAGGTGCCCAGCCGAGGAAAACAACATAGCCGACACAGCCTCGGCCCAACAATCATCATCGCCGGCACAACCTCGGCGGCATCACCGGCACAGCATCGGTGGTCCATTACAACGTCCGATACAGCATCGGACGGGTCCAGACCGAAGTCTGCCAGGTCATCAGGCTCCTCGAGCCGCGAACACCAACCGCGCCGCTATAAAAGCAGGGCAGCGACCTCCGTAGCCCGTGGGCCGGTAGTCACCTCACCCAACGCCAGTTGCGTGCCCGCACAACATCAACACTGGGATCCGCGATCCCTCAGGCCTGCTATACTACAAAGTGCCAACAATCATCTCAAAAGTCACGGTCCATACATGGAGGTGACGCGTCCCGAACACCCACACTCTTCCCAACGGCGGTCCCTGGGTAGGCACACATCACGCGCCCACCGTCACCTCCCAGCTCACGCACAAGGCGAGGATACGGGTTTCTGTGGACAAAGTTGGCGTTCAAAATGGGAACCAGGAATTCTGTCCTGGGCCCAAACGGTCGACCGGAAGACGTGATTCGGTCGACCGGTTCCAGAAAGGAATCGGTCGACCGTACTCCTAAAACGGTCTACCGCTGCGCTCAAAACAGAACCCCCAACGGTCGAACAAAGGTCTAAAACCGGTCGACCGAACGAGGTCAAAATCCAGAGTCTGGTCAACATTAAATTCAATTCTATCGGTCGACCGACTCAGGGGTCTCGGTCGACCGAAAACAGACAGGGTCAACCTATTATTCTAAGTCATATAATCGGTCGAACGCAACCCTCCAATGGTCGAACAACAATCGGTCGAACGAATCATGCACAACTAACAGGTACACTTAAGTTCCGGTCGAACGACCTGAGGAACCGGTCGACCGACAACAGGCAGAAAAATCCCAACTCACCAGCAATAATGCACTACCGGTCGACCGCCCCATGGCATCGTTCGACCGGTGAAGGTTAAAGTCGGGCAAACAGTGCTAAAACGGTCGACCGCCCGAAGGATCCGGTCAACCGTTGGTCGTCTTCAACCTCGCGCCAGCCGAGGTTTTACGAAGAAACGCGTCGCCGGAGAGGTCTCCGACCTCCCCCGACTCGACCAACGCATCCCTCACATGAGGGTCAACAAACAAACCACACTAAGGAGCGGCATACCTTCCTCCGTCGCCGGTGACGCCTCCTCTGGTGCAGCCGAAAAGAGGAAGAGTGAGAACCAAGGTGAGTGAGGAAGAAGAGTTGGAGAAGAAGAATGGAGGAGAGAAGGTTTTTGCTTTTAAAACAAAACCCAACCCAAGGCAACACTCCCCACCATCCCCTACACTCCTAGCCCATACCTCCCTTACCTCCCATACCCTCTCACATCAACCCCACCTAATCCGGGATTAACCCTCTAATCACGGTTTGGGTTCTAACAATCCACCCAACTTAAAAGGATTTCGTCCCGAAATCAAAGCAACTACTCACTGAAAAGATCCGGGTACTGCTTCCGGACTTCGTCCTCGATCTCCCAAGTGGCCTCGCGCTCACTGTGATGCTGCCACCTGACCTTCACCATCGGGATGGTCCTCCTCCTGAGCTGGTGATCCATGCGATCAACTATCTCCACTGGTCTCTCCTCGAGCGACAAGTCCTGCTGAATCTCTGGCACTGCTATCTCAATAACGTGCGACGGATCTGCCACATACTTCCTCAACATCGACACATGGAAGACATTATGCAGACCCGAAAACTGCGGCGGCAATGCAATCCGGTAGGCAACCTCTCCAACTCGGTCGAGGATCTCAAACGACCCAACATATCTCGGACTGAGCTTTCCCTTCTTCCCAAACGTCATCACACCTCGGGCCGGGTAAATCTTCAGAAACACATGGTCGCCCACCTCGAAACTCAACGCCCGTCTACGGCGATCAGCATAACTCTTCTGTTTGCTCTGAGCTATGGCCAATCTCCTCCGGATCACATCAACCTTCTCTGCATACATCTGCACAATCTCTGGCCCCACTAACTGCCTCTCGCCTACATCACTCCAGCATACCGGTGATCTGCAAGGCCTCCCGTACAACGCCTCGTACGGTGCCATCCCAATACTCGAGTGGTAGCTGTTGTTGTAGGCGAACTCTATCAGCGGCAGGTGCTCATCCCAGTGCCCTGCCCAGTCCAGTGTGCATGCTCTCAGCATATCCTCCAAGGTCTGAATCGTCCTCTCTGACTGACCATCCGTCTGCGGGTGGAACGTTGTGCTGAATCTCAAACGCGTCCCCAAAGCCTGCTGCAGACTCCCCCAAAATCTGGAAGTGAAGCGAGTATCTCGATCGGAGATGATGCTCACTGGCACCCCATGCAACCTGACTATCTCCTCCACGTACAACCTAGCTACACCCTCCAAAGGCAACGTGGTCCTGATCGCTAAGAAATGCGCCGACTTGGTCAGTCGATCGACTATCACCCAAATCGCGTCGTGGAATCTCCTCGTCTTCGGCAATCCCGTGACAAAATCCATCATCACGTGCTCCCACTTCCACTCCGGAAGCTCTATACACTGCATCGGTCCTGCTGGCCTCTGATGCTTGATCTTCACCTGCTGACAGACCAAACATCGCTCCACAAACTCTGCAATGTCCCTCTTCATGCCCTTCCACCAGAAGTTCCGCTGCAGGTCCTTATACATCTTCGTGCTCCCCGGATGAATGGTGTATCTAGCTCTGTGTGCCTCCTCCATGATGTCATCTCTCAGCCCATCAACCTTCGGCACCTAGATCCGACTCCTGAACCTCAGACCACCGTCAACCCCCACACTGAAGTCTGATCCATCTCTGGAAGCTAACTGTAGCAGACCAGCTAACTCAACATCCCCCTGCTGAGCCTGAACCAACCGAGAGACAATCTGCGGCTCCACCCGAAGCCCAGCAATCACTGCTCCCTCTGAACCCTCTGTGAACGGTCTCCACTCTGACAAAGCCTCGAGTAGCCTCCACTCCTGCATGCACAGACTCGCAACAGAAACCTCCACCTTCCTGCTCAGCGCGTCTGCAACCGAATTCGCCTTCCCCGGATGATAGGAAATGGTGAAGTCGTAGTCCTTAATGAACTCAAGTCATCTGCGTTGCCTCATATTCAACTCCTTCTGCGAGAACAAGTACTTCAGACTCTGATGATCGGTGAAGACCTCGAACTGCTCGCCATACAGATAGTGCCGCCAGGTCTTCAACGCGTGAACTACCGCTGCCAACTCCAGGTCATGAGTAGGGTAGTTCTTCTCGTGCACCTTCAGCTGCCTCGAAGCGTACGCGACCACCTTCCCATGCTGCATCAGGACACAACCCAAGCCTATCCCTGATGCATCGTTGTAAATCACATAGCCTCCACTGCCACTCGGTAGAGTCAGAATAGGTGCTGTCGTCAATCGCCTCTTCAGCTCCTGAAAGCTGTCCTCGCACTTCTGGGACCAAACGAACTTGACGCCCTTCTGCGTCAATGCTGTCAGCGGCGACGCAAGTCTGGAGAAACCCTGAATGAACCGTCTGTAATAGCCTGCCAGTCCTACGAAACTCCTGATCTCCGTCACGCTCGTCGGGGCTTTCCACTGAGTCACAGCCTCGACCTTCGCCGGATCCACCGATATCCCATCCGCTGACACAATATGCCCCAGAAAAGCCACCTGATCCAACCAAAACTCGCACTTCGTGTACTTGGCATAAAGCTGTTGATCCCTCAAGATGCCAAGCACAATCCTCAGGTGCTCTCGATGCCGCTCCCTGTCAGGCGAGTATACCAAGATGTCATCCACGAATACCACGACAAATCTGTCAAGGTACGGCTGGAAGGTCCTATTCATCAAATCCATGAATGCTGCAGGTGCATTCGTCAGTCCAAAAGGCATCACCAAGAACTCGTAGTGGCCGTACCGCGTCCTGAAGGCTGTCTTCTGAACATCTGCCTCCCTGATCCGCAACTGGTGATAACCCGAACGCAGATCGATCTTCGAGAACACTCTCGCCGTCTGCAACTGATCAAACAAATCATCAATCCTGGGCAAAGGGTACCAGTTCCGAACGGTAACCTTCAGCATCCTGTAGTCAATGCACATCCGCAACGATCCATCCTTCTTCTTCACGAAGAGCACAGGCGCTCCCCATGGAGAAACACTCGGTCGAATGAACCCGGACTCCATCAACTCCTGCAACTGCTTCTTCAGCTCCGTCAACTCAGCAGGTGCCATCCGATAAGGTGCCTTCGACTGAGGTGTCGTACCCGCAACAAACTCGATGCTGAACTCGATCTCTCGGTGCGGCGGTAACGCTGGAATCTCTGCGGGAAACACATCCGGAAACTCCTCCACAATCTCTATGTCCTCCAGCCTCCTCGTCTCAGGATCAGGAACTACCAGTGTGGCCACAAACGCTCTGCATCCCTGCTGCATCAGTCTTTGTGCCCTAACCGCAGACACAATCAGACGACCCCCTCTGCTCCTCGCACCTCTGATCAGAACATCTGGCATGCCCTCCATCGGAATAAGGATCTTCTTCTCACGGCAAAAGACCCGCACGTCGTACTGTGACAGCCAGTCCATCCCAGTATGACGTCGAAGTCCTCCATCGGTAACAAGACCAGAACTGCCGGAAAATCATGGTCTCCCGAAGCAACTGTGGTGCCGGGGAAAAAGCTCCCACAGTGCCCACCTCACCCATGGGCGTGCTGACCTCCAAAACATCAGTCAGCAGCACAGGGGTCCGACCCAACTCGCCAGCAAACTTCTCCGAAATGAAGGAGTGAGTGGCGCCACAATCAAACAACACCCGAGCTACTGAACCAGAAACTGAAAGCGTACCTTCCACGACGATGTTGGAGTCCCTCACCTCCTCAGCCTGAATAGTGAAGACTCGCCCGGTCTTCCTGCCCTGGCCCGGTGAAACAACTGATCGGCTGCCTCCGCCTCTGCCTACTGCCGGTGGTCCTGGCCTCCTGCTCGGCTCTCCCTGCCTCTGAGGACAATCACGGACGAAATGCCCCATCTGACCACAACCCATGCATGCTCCAGTCCGACGAGGACACTCCTGTCCTGGATGGAACCTCCCGCAGTAAGTGCACGCTCCTGACTGACGTGCTCCTCCTCCATCAAACCTGGGCCTCTTGCCCGGGTTCCCTGCTCCACGACCAGCTAATCTGCTGCCTGTGCTCACTGGCGCCTTCCGCGCCTCCTGAATACACTCCCTCTGGTCCTGCTCGATGATCGTAGCATGCTTCACCGCATCTGCAAGGGTCCGCGGCATGCTGTTGATCACCCAAGATCGAAGCGGCTGTGTCAGTCCCTTCACGAACTTCCTCGCCTGCTGCTCTGGGGTCACACAAATCTCAGGGCAGTAACGCTCCAAAGCGTTGAACCTGCTGATGTAGCTCGTCAGTGTCATGTCCTTCTGCTCCAGCGACATGAACTCCTCCCTCTTCTGATCCCTGACATGCTGGGGGAAGTACTGCTCATGAAACACCTCTAAGAACTCCTCCCAGCTGACATCCACACGGTCATCAAACAGAACTGTGGACGTAGATCTCCACCAGTTGGCGGCCTCGCCATCGAACACATAGGTGGCCAGCTCCACCATCCTCTCAGGTGCTACTCCAATAGCACGGAAGATCTTCTCCATCCTGAAGACCCAGTCCTCTGCAACCTCTGGGGCCCTCCTGCCATCAAAAGTCGGCGGGTGCTGACGCATGAACCGATCGTGCTCAGCTCCCACTCCGCCCTGGGCGCTCTGAGCTGCCTGACGCTCCAGAAACTCGCCCAACCTGTCCCAATGAGCACCAGATGTGTCGTCACTGGGATCACGATCGCGTGGAGAACTCCTCACGCGCCTAGGTGCCATCTGACAGAAGAAACAATCACAACTTCAGCCATGTATGCATGCCAAAGATATAAAATGCATGAGTCCTATTACTACAAGGGTGATTTCATTGGGAACCGCATAGGAATCGACCGCTCTGATACCAAGTTGTAACATCCCGAAACAGCGGAAATTTAAAAATTCATAAACAAGACACAGGAACTCAATAATCAAGACGGGACTGTTACTTCACATAAACAAATAGCGGTGCACCAAAATTACATCAGAGTTTGTCAAAATAATACATGATTACAACAAAATGACAACAGACGATAAAACGTAATCATGTCGACCTCAGTGGTCCGAGAAGAGGATCCGACTCCAAAATGCGCGTACCCGCCGATCACCACCCCACTGGACCTACTGCGGTCCTGAAAATATAACAACAATGCCTGAGTTTCCAGAAGGAAACCCCGTATGCCAACTCACCTACATGCATGCATTACATAATGAACCTATCATACTAGTATCATGTCATGGCATCGACAGAAAGGAAAACAGTTCCCCCGAAGGGTAAAACAGGACATCAGTCCGACAATCAACAACGAGTCTCCCGAGGAGACCTACTGCAGGCACATGCAGCCTTACAGCACGCGACATCGCACCCCCCACACACAGCTACACTACTCAAGGGTTCAGCAGGGAGCCGCTGTCACGCCTGCGCGCCGATAGAATACAGATCTGCAAATCTCAGTGGTCGGAGCCACAGGGACCAACGGGGCCGTCACCCGGAAGGTATAACAACAACATCTCGGTAGGTGCCCAGACGAGGAAAACAACATAGCCGGCACAGCCTCAGCCCAACAATCATCATCGCCGGCACAACCTCGGTGGCATCACCGGCACAGCATCGGTGGTCCATCACAACGTCCGGCACAACATCGGACGGGTCCAGACCGAAGTCTGCCAGGTCATCAGGCTCCTCGAGCCGCGAACACCAACCGCGCCGCTATAAAAGCAGGGCAGCGACCTCCGTAGCCCGTGGGCCGGTAGTCACCTCACCCAACGCCAGTTGCGTGCCCGCACAACATCAACACTGGGATCCGCGATCCCTCAGGCCTGCTATACTACAAAGTGCCAACAATCATCTCAAAAGTCACGGTCCATACATGGAGGTGACGCGTCCCGAACACCCACAGTCTTCCCAACGGCGGTCCCTGGGTAGGCACGCATCACGCGCCCACCATCACCTCCCGGCTCACGCACAAGGCGAGGACACGGGTTTCCGTGGACAAAGTTGGCGTTCAAAATGGGAACCAGGAATTCTGTCCTGGGCCCAAACGGTCGACCGGAAGAGGTGATTCGGTCGACCGGTTCCAGAAAGGAATCGGTCGACCGTACTCCTAAAATGGTCTACCGCTGCGCTCAAAACAGAACCCCCAACGGTCGAACAAAGGTCTAAAACCGGTCGACCGAACGAGGTCAAAATCCAGAGTCTGGTCAACATTAAATTCAATTCTATCGGTCGACCGACTCAGGAGTCTCGGTCGACCGAAAACAGACAGGGTCAACCTATTATTCTAAGTCATATAATCGGTCGAACGCAACCCTCCAACGGTCGAACAACAAACAATCGGTCGAACGAATCATGCACAACTAACAGGTACACTTAAGTTCCGGTCGAACGACCCGAGGAACCGGTCGACCGACAACAGGCAGAAAAATCCCAACTCACCAGCAATAATGCACTACCGGTCGACCGCCCCAAGGCATCGTTCGACCGGTGAAGGTTAAAGTCGGGCAAACAGTGCTAAAACGGTCGACCGCCCGAAGGATCCGGTCGACCGTTGGTCGTCTTCAACCTCGCGCCAGCCGAGGTTTTACGAAGAAACGCGTCGCCGGAGAGGTCTCCGACCTCCCCCGACTCGACCAACGCATCCCTCACATGAGGGTCAACAAACAAACCACACTAAGGAGCGGCATACATTTCACCCGCGTGAAGTCGACGGTGCCGGAGCTCCTACGCCTCGCCTCCGGTAGACCTCGATCACGCACCGTGCCTCTCCTGCACGAGCACCTTCCTCCGTCGCCGGTGACGCCTCCTCTGGTGCAGCCGAAAAGAGGAAGAGTGAGAACCAAGGTGAGTGAGGAAGAAGAGTTGGAGAAGAAGAATGGAGGAGAGAAGGTTTTTGCTTTTAAAACAAAACCCAACCCTAGGCAACACTCCCCACCATCCCCTACACTCCTAGCCCATACCTCCCTTACCTCCCATACCCTCTCACATCAACCCCACCTAATCCGGGATTAACCCTCTAATCACGGTTTGGGTTCTAACATATGCAATATAGTCATAGCACACAGAAAATCTAGCATGCAAAATGAACCTACAGGTCATGCATTTTTTTATCCTAAGATATCATAAAACATAACTATAATTGCATACATGCCTTCAAGGATTAATCACACGTTCAACAACATAAACACAGGGCATACTATTGACCAAAAGATTAATTTCAGAACATGCGATATAGTCAAAAGATAACCAGGAATAAACGTGCATGTACACTAGATGGCAATACAATTGTGATATCGATGACATGATAACTACTATATGAATACTCTTAGATCGTATGATTTGATCAAAATACTCAAGGGATAGGCATGCATTTATGAATAGATTGCAAGACAATTTTGATTTTAACATTTAAGGAGCATAGCATCATGCACATAGCTTAAATAGAAACTATTCGGCTAGTACTATTTCATGAGATGCAATTCATAATTCCGGCAACTAACTCATACATGTACATGTAACGTATTGGCAAAAACAAAACATAATAAAGATACATAAGGTCAGAATGCAAGATTCATCAACAAATAATCTATGCACCTACGAAATCATAAAACGAAGTCAAGAAGCATCATACTAGACAAGAAATCACACGCATACATGCACTTGGCATGTTCCCCCCACGACCGAATAGTTGCTTAATTCTGCCCGATTGCTGACACCAGATCGGAAGGGAGATGGAGAGGGGAAGTGGTGTGTCACGAGGAAGGAGAGAAGTAAGCAAAGTCGGCTAGGGTTGCCCATATGTACCCGCACATGCGCCAACTTACCAAAACCCACACCAAACATGGGCACCAAATCTCCCTTGATCATTCCTTCCTATTTCCATGCTAATTGCATCCTTGATTGTTGACTCATCAATTCCCAACAGCACCAGCCCATGTGGTAAGAGAAAATCAACTCCAACGTAACAATTTACCAAAATGCAACACTAACATGTGAACTAAAATCTCTCACGATCCTTCCTTTTTCATACTAATTGCATCCTTGATTTCTGACTTGGTGCCACCTCACAAGCTCCCTTGCCAAGTCTCACATAGCAACCCACGTGGCATGAAGAAAAAAGGAAATCAAAGCCTCACACGCTCGAAGCAAAACCGATCGAGCCTAGTTGCACATACGCTCGACGCGCCACACCCGCTCGATCAGTAAGGAAACTTTTCCCTAGAGGGAAACGTCTCCAAAAAAGGAATCTTTTTCGTCAAAAAGGAAACATTCCTTGAAGAGGGATTTTTCCCCGAGAGGAACGGTTCCCGAAAAAGGAAACTTTCCGGAAAATGGAAACTTTTCCTGAAAACAAGAATAACACACCACGCAAAGAAACATATTATAAATCAAGATCAAGTATAAGAAACGAAAAAGACTTATTAAAGTATCAATAGAGCGAGTATTACACCACCAATTTGGTACCACTGATGTGGTATGACTAAATTTGCCATGTTTTTTTGTTAGTCTTGCTCTTTTTCTGTATCACCAAAAACAAAAAAATTAGTTTTTTCAATCATTGATTATAATTTAACTAAAAACTTTATAAATTTACCTTAAAAACCTTGCTGGACCAGTAGATCAATCCTCCGTGGAAATATGCAGCGGTCTAGCCTCTAATCTTGCCTTTGTAGTCTCTATACCCGTCATGTCAAGGTATAACTGGTACTTGTTTTTTCCATTTGGTATTCAGAGACCTCATATTTTTTAATTAAAATCAATACAAATATAACATATGTATGTAATATTACTATTAATTGTTGTCATGCCACATTCTATCGTTCTTTGGCACCAATCTCCAGTTCGAATAACAAGGAGGCAGTACTTGCGTCATCCTGGCTATCATCCCAATGAAATTCTGGAAGCGTTCAGTGTTATTTCCATTCAGTATGCCTTTTAGTGTGAACTCGATCTCATTCTGAATTGTAAAGCTCCAACCCTCCAAAATTTGTGTGGATCCACGACCCCTACTTGTACTCGCTGCACCAGATGTTGAAGTGCTACGAATGCCCCCAGTATCGATTGCACCATTGACTATCTATGATGTATCCTCCGCCTGCCGTCTCCACCTATCATCGTCTCCCTCAAGGTGCGGTGGTGAAAACTGACGTCTCGTTGATTTACATCATTTCATGCTTATATTTGTATCTTATATCCATTATCTTACACCTAAGCAATGCTACGTGATGAGTTTTATGTTTAGTTTTCAGGAATAAAGAGGTTTGAAGAGAAGAGCCATGAAAGGACCCAAAAGCAGGAAAAATGACTTAATTGTGAGACCTGAGGACTAAGATGCAAGGGAGAAGGACCTGATCGTAAGACCGAAGGACCTAAGAGCAAAATAGGAAACTCCACACCATCATGGGGAGTATTTTGGCAATTCGATTCGGGTCAGAGCTCCAACAAACCAAGTAGATGCATCCAAGACCAGGAAATACTTCAAGCAAAGCCCAACACAAAACGCAGACGGATCTGGGCCTTATAGACCGCCAATTGGCGGTCTGGATCATCCTAGATCCGCTATGATTTTGCCTGGACTTGTATTAATGTTTGTTTAGGCTATTTTTGGTATTGGTTTAGTCCCACATCGGGGGATTGTCCCGGATTAGCTTTTTCCATGCTTATAAATAGAACTCTTCACCTTCCATTGTATCAATCTTCCTCTTTGGTGGCCATCTTCCCTACTAAGAGTGAAGCCTTGAAGCAAAACTCTGGTGGAGGAAGGGCTACTTGCAATTGAGTGAGTTAATAATAGATGTTTTCCTTTAATTGTGTTGTTTCTCTCTTAGTTTAATTTCTCTACCCCCTTTGGGGTTTAGTTTTCTTGCTTCTCTTCCATTTCCATGTGCACCTTAGTGTAGTTTAGTGTAATCCATCTTTCTCTCCATTTTTTACCACTCGCCTTCGCACACACCAAACGTCGACACACCTCCCAGTGGATGACCCGTATTTGCCACCGCTTCAACGCGGTCGTGCACTTGCGGTTTAAATAAAACGATCAATCACTCGTCATACCTAAAATCTGAAGTAATTAAATTTATCATCAATTGCATAATAATGTTTATAAACTACAAATCTAATCATGAATATATTGGGTTTTTCATTACATTTATTTTTGTAGATGTTAAATTGTGCAATTCCCTCAGGGTGTACTACTCCACCACTAGTTCCTAATCTGGTCTAACAAAATCTACCAAATTAATATCGTCTAATTCGACTCTATTGTACAAGAGTTTCTCGTCCGTACTCATGGACTTCGGATGCTTCCTCCTTCATGCTATATAAATCCCTCAGCAACATTCCACAATGACCAACCATTAGTCGTCGTTTTCATTGTGTTTGGGCTCTACAACTAGTTGTTCCACTTGGGATGCAAGTACAAATAGTTCTTTTGGCTTCAAAAATTTATTCACATTCACCAACATGAACTCATATTTATTGCTTCTAGTTGTATTGTCCCGACGTAGAACATCATATCACTTGCACTTGAACAAAACATATTTCACATCACCATAGTATTGAAGTTTGATTATGTCTTGCAATACACCAAAACAGTCGACTTGTGCACATATAGGATTGTTATCTCGTGTTGTTGAGTAACTTTCTATTGTTGCTTTCACAAAAACTCCAGAATTCTGATTTTCCTTTGGACTCGAGTGTCGCTATGCGAAACTGAAACTCATTGATGATATATCCATAATATTTCCTTGCCATAGTATTCGACCCTCCAGCAAGTGTTTCCATTTCAACACTAATTGTTTTCATTTCGAACAGTCTCCTTGAACCAAACGCTAAATTTCTTAAGTCATACATTCAATGGTTGTCTTCGATTGTGACATAGTCATACTCCATGAAGGCATTGTAACCGTTAAAGTACCTGTAAAAGTGAATTTCTTCATTAGTGGTGAAACAATCAAAATTAAGAAATGAGCAAAGTAATAATACTTTTGTTCACTTACTTTTGGTATTCATCAACAATGGCAGTGTTATTCAAAACCTAATTGTGAGTTTCCTCTAGATCCACAACGTCAAGGACAATCATTTGACCTTTACCTAAGGGTCTTTCACATTCATCATTCCATGAATGCCTATTAAATATTGTCTCTTCACTCTTCAAATATCTAGAGCAAAAGGTTGTACATTCCTCCGTCAGAATACTTTCAGCAATTGATCATTTAAGTTTATTTCTATTTCTAACAAAAGATTTCAACTTATTTATTTATCTTCCGAGCATGTACATCCAGCGATAGTGTACTAGCCCTACCAATCATGCCTCCCAAGCAAGGTGAATTCGCAAATGCAACATAACATCAAAAAACTTGGTAGGAATATCATCTCCAACCGGTATAAAATAATACTGGTGTCCATTTCTAGAGGGACTGGGTGAGTGGGAGGTGAGGAAGAGAGAGAAGAGGTGACGAAAGAGAGGTTTGTTTTTTTGGATTTTTATGTTTTTAACGTTTTGTTTTTAATTTTAAGAAGATTTGTAATTTTATGAGGTTAAATTTGCAAAATTTCTAACAACATTAGATGGAAATGGGACAGAGTGGGTCAACTAACGACAAAGGAGCATATGAGAAAATATGTTCGACCTATAGGTGCACATCCGACAATAGTAAAATGCCAAGTGCATATCGCCAATTAAGACAACTACGGGGTGCACCTAAACCAAAAAAAAATTCCAAGTGTATTTGAAAGCTCAATCTCTCTTCTTCATATCACTCTTACACCTAAACTCTAGTATAATCGATTAAAGAGCTTGCTAAGAGGGAGTGCTTGGTCGGACCTGCTACTCTAAACTTGTAATAGAGCTTTAAGGTTGTGGAAGTCGGCTTCACGTTAAGTTGAAGGGCGTAAATGAGAGTGCTTGACGATCACAATGAAACAACGCCAAACCTTCCCTGTTGAAAATGTTTGGGAAAGGAAACTCTCAGGCGAGTTGCTTGGGTATTAGACTAGATCTCATGTTGTGTGACCAAGCCAGTATACAAATCTTGTCTTTCTCTTCAATGGTTTGTGCTTTGATTTTCTCTTTATTTTATCAAATCAGCTATAGACGGTAGAGTTACTTCTTTCATCTACAAAGTTCAGGTCCACACTGAATAGGCCGTTAGAGGAGGCGTCAACTGTAAAATCCCTAACCTAGCTTAGGAGCCTAATGGGAGATTTGGTGGTGGTTTGCATGGGAATTTGAGAGGTTAGGTGGTGGAGTGGTGACGTGATGGTGAGAGTGTTGGTGATGTGATGGAGTAAGGTGGGGGTGTAGGAGGAATGGTGTGGCTTGGTTGGTTGTTTGCTTGTGAAGAGACAAAATCATGCTCTCATCTCCCTCCACATCTCCCTCTCACATTTTCTCCCTCTCATTCTCAACACACTCGTCTCCATTCAACTCCTCTCTCACCCTCAATTTCATAGTCACAGGAGGCAAGCTAGGAGGACGACGGAGTTGTAGGCTTGACACGCGTGGAGATCGACACGAGGAGGAGACGTTTGAAGGCCTATTGTTCGGAGGCGGCATAGCACGAGCGAGACTCTGGCGAGCTTTTACAACCTTGGAAGAAAGGTATGCCAAGTTCTTCCATTAGATGTCTTGATTGATCACCCATTGTGGTGTGAGATGTTTGTTCATCGCCGGAGGTCGGAGGCCTCACCGGCGACGAAGACAACAAGTTGTGCTTGGAATCCAGGTAGTTGTCGTTGTACGGTCGACCGGTGTCTTTGGACGATCGACCAATCATAGTGTAAATGCCCAACCTTAACCAACGTCGGTCGAATGACGCCACGAGTCGGTTGACCGGTTGTGCTTTTGCTGGTGGATCGGAGGAATGCTCAAAGTTTGCGGTCGAATGACACCCTTAGGTCGTTCGACCGTTGCTTCATGTTTTGCCAGGACCGGACGTTGACCACGTAAACGATCGATCGTTCCTGACTTTTGGTCCGACTGAATCTTAAGTGAACTTAATTGCTTGTTCGACCGATAGATGACTAGAAGAACTAGGTTGCCCCTGGTAGTTTGTGGGCGACCGGGACCTCTGAGTCGGTCGACCGTTAGACTTGTATGATTTTGACCAGACTCCGGATTTTGACCATGTATCGGTCGACAAGTTTTAGACTTTTGTTTGACCATTAAGGTTTAAGTTGTGCGCCCAGGGTTCGACCATTACATGCGTCTAGTCAACCAATCCTTTGGGGAGCGATCGACCGGTATACCTCTTTCGATCAACTGTTTAGGCCCAGAACTGGATCCTTGTCCTTGTGTGGTGTCAACTCTGTCCACAGGAACTCGTGTCCTCGCTTGGAGCGTGAGCAGGGAGGTGACGGTGGGTGAGTTCATCATGCCTGCTCAGGGACCACCGTGTGGAAGAGTGTGGATGCTAGGGATGTGCCACCTCTGCATTATAGATTGTGGCATGGTGTATGCTTTACTCGTTCATATTAGTGTAGCAGACCTGAAGGACCATGGATCCCAGTGCACGATGTTGCATGGCCCTACGGAGCGAGATGACCTAGCGGACTATGGTCTGGATGAGTCGATTGGTTGGCCATATGGGTGACGGATACCTTCGAGTGTGTCCTGGCCGATGCTGTTACGGACGAGTTTGTCCTCGCCGATGCTATTCTGAAGGGAGTGTTGTCCGAGGTTGTTCCGGACGACTCGACCGATGCTATTTTGGCGGGTGTTTACTGACCGATGATGTTTTCCGGCTGGTAGGTTGCTGTGGCACAGACAAGTGAGATGGACTAACCTGTGTGATGGCTCCGTCGGTGTGGTGTTGACCACGAGTACAAATCCATTACTACTAGCGCGGACGTACGAATGTGCCTCACCGAACCCCATGATTAATGATCGCGTGTGGGGTGCGTTGCATATTTTCCGTAAGACTGTGTGTGCCCATGGTAGGTCCCTATGGGCGACCCGACGGATGGATTGATAAATTGTGGACTGATGTCCTTATTGACCGTTGGAGGGCAATGGATTGATGGATTGTGGACTGAGGTCCTTACTGGCCCTTGGAGGGTGTTATTGACGGATTGCGTTTTTGTTGACATGTTATACTAGTATGATAGGTTTATTTCATATCTAGCAGCATGCTTATAGGTAAGTGATTGACATCATATCATGCATATATTTGTGTCTTATATCCTTTAATCTAGTCTAAGCAGTGCTACATAACGAGTGTTATGTTTATATTTCAGGAATAAATAGGTTTAGGAAGAAGAGACTCAAAAAGGACTAAGTTGCAAGACTTATGGACTGAGATGAAAGAGAGAATGACCCGAATGTAAAACCAAAAGGATTAGTGAGTAAATCAAGAAGCTCCACACCTTAATGAAGAGTATTTTGGGAATTAAATGTGGGCCCAATAATTAACAACCAAATCATGTTCATCAAACACCAAGAAATCAAGCACGAACGAAGCCAAATAAATCTAGACCCGATCAGAAGAATATAGACCGCTGATTCGTGGTCCCAGACCGCCAATCAGTGGTCAAGATGTCTTCAAATCGCACATGCTTTGGTTAGATTTTGGATTAGGGTGTATTTAGTCCATATTTGGTATGTTTTTAGTCCCATACCGGGGGATTGTCCCGGATTAGCTTTTTCAATGCCTATAAATAGAACTCTTCACCTTCCTTTGTATTCACCCATTGCTTGGTGGCATTCTCTCTACTTGGAGTAAGCCTTGATGCAAAACTCAAGGTGGAGAAGAGTGCTACCTTCAATGTGAGTCATTTTAATAAAATATTTTTTCTTAGTTTCATTTAATATTGTCTTGTCTTTTAATTCTTGCATGCTTCTTTAGTTTGATTTCTTTTCATTTAGCTTCTTTAATATTTCTTGCTTGTTTAGTTTAATTTCATTTCAGTCTAATGTTTCATTTTGTTAATGTAGGTTGTAGTTTAAATATGAGTGAGTAGTTCCATCCCCATTTGGGGGGTGGAGAAATATGTGATATGATCATGTGATGTATTAGGTGTGTGTTATCTTAATCCCCTGAGCCTTATATGATTTCCATAACCATCTAATGGTATTTCACTCTTGTCTTTGATATGCTAATGCTCTTGAATGAAGTTTTGCTTATGCTTAGATTAGTGGACCTATTTTATGGGGAATGATAAGGTGGGGATATTGATGGAATTGATAAATGAAACATGACTTGTAGTTGCATGTGCTCTTGTTGCCTTTACCTTGGTTAATGTCTTGTATGTTTTAATAATAATGTGTTATCTTATTTTATGTGGAGGCATAGTGGGGTGTGGTCTTTATACATGAGTTTATTTAGCTTCATTCCAATTATTATCTTGTATGTTTTAATGATATTGGGTTATCTTATTTCATGTGGAGGCAAAGTTGGATTTAGTTGTACGATTTTCATGCACTACATGTTATGATGAGCATAATTGAACACACACACATACACATATCTTTGTATTCACACTCTTTTCTCTACACGCTATGGGGTTTAGTTTTATTACGTATTTTTCATTCCTTTCTTATTATAGTGTAGTTTGATCGCAACTACTTTCTCTCCTTTCTTTCCCACTCGCCTTCGAACAAGCTAAAGTCAACACACCTCCCTGTGGATCGACCCGTATTTGCCACCGCTTCAATGCGACCATGCACTTGCGGTTAATTAAAACGCTTGTCATACAGGGTTTTCTTATGGAAACTCAGGCATTGTTCGGTTTTTTTCTGGACCGCAATAGGTTCTGGCGGGTGATGACTAAGGACGGAGGAACTTTGGGATCGGATCCTCTTTTTGTATTTCCTAGGTAGTATGACTACTTGTATTTCCCTTTCTTGTACTTTGATGTAGTCGTACCTTTTGACAACTCTGATGTAATCTGGTGCACCATTTGGATATTTTTATAAGTAGCGGTCCCGTGCTTTTGGGGTTAATATCTGTAATGCTTCGTATTTTTAAGTTTTAAATTTTCCTTGTTTCGGGATGTTACATCAACCACGAAAGATGTGTTCAATAGTGAGGAAAGAGGCATGGATGTCAGGCCATAGTCGACAGAGGATGGAAGGTCCTCGTACAACCTCCATAATCCAAAAATCGGAAACTGAAGTTGTGGGGACCAAAAACCAGATGTAAAGGACGATAGACGAGAACACTCAAAAAGGGAATAGTAGAGGGGTGAGCAAGAAGAAGAGGGGAGAGAGAAGTGGTCGGAGAAGTCTTAGAAAAAGACCTCAGAGGTAAGAAATAAAGAGGGAGGAGACGGTATAAAAGTTTAGTTTGCACCTGATAAACTTATGACTTAGATCACGGACAATGAACAACACAATTAGAGAACATTGGGAAATCCAGTTCGTTGCTCTTCACTTGCCAGTTGTCATATGTATCGTCAATCGTTGCTTCCCAGTTGCCCGTTGTCCCTTCCTTTGCCAACGTAAATCCTAGGAAATGTGACATTCTATGAAAGATAGGGGGAATTAAAAAATGCTGATATTTTCATAATCAAAATATTAGATTTGAAATAAGGAAAATTTTCGAAATAATATTATATTAAAAAATTTCCAAAATAAACCCCCTTAAAACTATTTACCACACTAGACCCACTACCACCATGTGGTCACACGTGCCGACGGTGGGTCTTGTAGAATTTCTTTTGTAAATCTCGACGTTGGCAACGTTGAGTTCTATAATCCGTCCAGAATCGTCTCCACAATTCGTCCAGAGTAAGTACAGAATCATGGAACTCGATAACAGCAATGTCAAGTTCTCCTTGAGAGAACTCAGCAGGAGCAGTACCAAGTTCAAATTAATTTTTTATTCATTTTTCCATTTCGAATGAGAGATCGTGCATGGGCGGTTTGTTGAACCAATTATTTCAGTGAACTCGGCATCCTAGACGTCGAGTTCTTAACGCAAAATTCGATGTCCTACACGTCGTGTTCGCTTAAAAAAAGTGAACTCGACGTTACAAACACCGAGTTCTGTTGAGCTATAAAGGCAGCCCGACGCCCCTCTCTGCCCCACACCAAGTTCTTGGGATTTTGAGGTTAGAGTTCTACTTCGATGTTGCTGAACGATAACAAACAATTATGATTATCGGTGTACGGTTTGTCGGTATGTGAGTCCCAGGATTACAATTGGTCAGATGTGTTCATGGATTTATTGGGTCAGTGTCCAGATGGCTTGGGCGGTAAGGGTTCGGTAACTCTGAGTTAGCTGCAAATGTCATTTCAGGAGGTTCCTTTCGATGCTGATGAGGTCACAATTACACGACACACTAGAGATGTTATTTTGTTCCTGCTGGGATGTAGTATTTTGGCTGATAAGAGCGGCACAATGGTTCACTTAAATGTACCTTTGTTTGCTCAGAGATTTAGCTGTTTCATTGGAGTATAGTTGGGGTAGTGCGGCTTTGGCCCACTTATATCACAATTTCAATGAAGCTTCATTGATCATGACCAAACATCTGCGCAGATTTCTTACGTTTCTGCAGTTGTGGTGTTGGGAACATTTCCACATTGTGAGACCTTTAAGAGCAGACCATTACAGTACCCAGAGGATGACAGAGCACCATTAGGTGCCCGTTGGAGATAACCAAGAACATTCAAGGGTAGTGGTAAGACGACAATAGTTGATTTTTATCAGAATGAGCGTGATGTGCAGGAGGTTGATCAGGTGACCGGGGATCCTAATGCACATTTGGATCTTAGTCAGTTATCACCACTATGTACAGAAGTTTTCCAGATTTGGAATAGTCGTACATGGCTTATACATTTTGGAGAGGTGGTTATGCATTGTCCAAACCGAGTCATGAGGCAGTTCAGTCTACAGCAACACATTCCAGAGCCGATGGAGAGACAAGAAGTCAAGTCATCTCAGAGGAGAGCAAACGTTAATTGGTTGGTGAAAAATCACAGATTCATCCAACATTGGTCTCATAGAAGAGATCATCTATAGTTTGAGTAACCACTCCTAGGTGCAATTCCTGAAGAGAGCACACAATTGTATATGGAATGGTACTGGAACATCACGGTACGTTGAATTGTTCACCACACCTCGGGTCTGAAGCGTAACGTGTACAGACCCCAAGCAGGTAGAGAGCGGGAGATGGTAATATCTAAACTTTTAATTAAACAATTATGTTGTTTTTAAATTGTGTTTAGTGTTTATTTAGAGGTTAAATTGTTTGTAGGTGCACAGAGTTTATAAGTTCCACGAATAACTCCATAAAATCCATGAGACGATTAGAGATCACAAGACATGCTCCTCAATGGCTGCCAAGTTGAAGGAAAAAATGAAGACTTCGCTCATGTGTTTTGGTGCTAAAGAACTCATACTACGATTGAGTCAAGATCGCGTCATTGAAGAAGATGATACTACTATTCTACACACACAAAATAGACAGTCGCGGTTTGACTCAGGACATAGAACATACAGAGAATGAAGCATGAGAAGGGGGACACGGCTGGGGGAGAGCACATGCTCAGGCACGTCCTAAAAAGAATAAGAGATTGAGGAGTCACTTATGATAGTTATTATTTAAATGCTTTAAATACCTCAAGTGCATGGTGTCGGTGAAGACGCGGCAAGCACGGGTCGATCCACGGGGAGGTGAGTAGTCTCTGGTTTGTCAGAAATCAAGTGGTGAAAAAGGGGAAAGAGATTTGATTATGCTAAGTAACTACACTAAACTAGTAAGTCAGAAATACGAAAGAAAACAACTAAGGATTGGAAATCAGGAAGAGAAACCCCTAAGGGGGGAGTGTGTGCACAAATGAAGTGAAATAAGTGATGAATGACACATGTAAGCATGTATGTGTGTGTGTGTCGTGTGTGTGTTTTCATGCATAGGAAGTGTCTAAAGATGTGGCAAAACCTATCAATTCATCACAGAATGTATCAATAATTACTACTTGATTATCATAAGATTAGGCTCAGCATGGGAAGTGTCTAAAGATATGGAAAGACTAATCAAAAACCATAAACTCATGTGAAGAACAAAGCTAAGCATGGGAGGTGTCTAAATCTTATGGCAAAACTCATCAAAACAAAGTTTCTTCAATCAATCAAGCAAGCAACCACAAATACAAACACTTAACTAACATGTAGCATATTCAACAGGAACTTTCAGTCAATAAACATGAGGAAACTAAGCATGGAAAGTGTCTAAATCTTATGGCAAAACCCGTCAAAAATCCCCCAACATATAGATGATTAAAATACCTCAAATAAACATACAAACATGTAAGTTTACACAATCGAAAATTCATCAAACATCTAAACATCACAACATATATGTATATCATCTCTACCCCCAAAGGAGGATAGAACTACTCACTAATCATTAACCTAACTATTATGTTAAGAAAGTAAAACATGCTAACTAAGTCTACTAAGATTAATGAAACAAAATTATGCTAAGCATGCAAGAAGATAAAAGAGACAACATTAAACTAACAAAAAAATCTTTTATTAAATGACTCACATTACAAGTAGCATCTCCCTACTTGAGTTTTTGCTTCAAGGCTTGACTCTAAGTAGAGGGATTGTCCACTAAGCAATAGGTAAATACAAAGGAAGGTGAAGAGTTCTATTTATAGGCATGAAAAAAAGGTAACCGGGGAAAATCCCCCGGTATGGGACTAAAACACATACCATATATGGACTAAAGACAACCTAATCTAACACCCTACTGAAGCACTTGTCATTTCTGGCCAAATGGACCACCGATGGAGGTTTCGGACAGCCATTTTGCTGTATGGATGGGCTTGATCGGGTCTAGTTTTGGGTGGCTTGATTCTAGCTTGATTTCTTCATGTTTGGTGAACCCGATTTGGTTGTTGATGTTTAGGCCCGGATCTAATTGCCAAATTACTCCTCATGATGGTGTGGAGCTTCTTGATTTTCTCATTGATCCTTTTGGTTTTACATCTGAATCCTTCTCTCATTCATCTCAGTCCATAAGTCTTGCAACTTAGTCTTTTTCCTTGCTTTTGAGTCTCTTCTTCCCGAACCTGTTTATTCCTGAAACATAACCATAAAACTCGTTACGTAGCATTATTTATGATAAAACTAAATGATATAGGACACAAATATATGCATGATATGATGTCAATCAAATACCCCCACACCTAACTTTTGCTAGTCCCGGCAAAACAAAGAAAGGAAAAATGAAAGAAAGACAAACGCATACGTAAAACAAGAAAATCCTAACTCACTCTCGTCGGAATCACGGTTGCACATAGCATGTGCAACAAGCCGTTAAACCTCCTTGTCACAAAGGAGGAGGAGTGTTGTCTCCTAAGGGTTTTCAGCAGTTACACCCACAAAATCTGAACATATATGCATTACTCAACCTAGCAACACGACTTGATGGACTCTATATATGTAATAAGTCAACACACCTAGCCTAATGAATCATTCGTGCAAGTTAATTAAGGACTTAAGTGAAAGACAATGGCAACCTTAACATTCTCAAGTGACACAAAGTGTAAAGTCCATTAAGGTTCTTATTTGCATTATAATTTCCTTTTTCTTTTTCTTTTTGTTCTTTTTTCTATTTTTTTCTAGTTGGTGTGTAATTCTCCCAGGGTTAGGTTTCGTGCATTATTGCTTGTGAGGACTTACACTATCGCGTACACATTCCCCCAAATCGCCACATAGGGCGATCCCTACCACCCGTGTAACGGGAGTTCGGTCGGTGCATCCCAAGTCAGATGACTCGGAAGCACCATGCATTAAGTCCCCTCGGACCTCATTTCCCGAGAGGTAGGAACCGTGAGAGAAGAGAGAACACCACTTATTTATTATCTACATGGGAACCAAAACCCCTACACTTAAAGTCTCACAACCAGATTTTAAGGATCTCTGACTACGACAAACTTCCTTATTCTAACAGACACGAATTATTTGACTCACTAGGTTCAGGGTGGACTTCTTTAATTGTTTGAGTATTGAAACCCGATGATTACTCACCCCCGAGGGAAGACCGGGGTGCATCCTTACGACTCGATAGGACCTAAAACAAGTATACTAGATATCCTAATGCATCATGTGAAAGGAATGTGTTCTAAAAGTTTTACTTTTATATGTCAATTATTATGAATTGGATGTCAAACATTTTGTTCCTTGATTATGGTATTCGTCTTTTGGAAGTGTTAAGGAAGCGGTGTTTGGTCCTTAACCGTAGAGGTCTAAAAGATAATGGTTTACATAAATCAAAAGTTATTCGCAATCATGGTAATTAACATGGAACATTAATCACCGAGATAAGATTGTCGTGTTAATCATCGATTGTTGTAGCTCTACAAATAATTGACGACACGAGTATATAAAAGAGAAAAGGATTACTTTTATATATTGAATAGACCTAACAAGTAAAACATTATGGAATTGTGTTTCGTGTCATTAATGTTTTTACTGTGTCTTAGATCCAAAGATATGAGACTTATATCTTTTCACTCAAGAAGTGCTTAATTTGAATATTGTCAAAAGCTATCAATCAGTGTAGTGATAAAGGCAGTAGTTGGTTGAGCATGACTTGTACTGGAAAGGATAGCTAGTCAAACGATTATCATTACCCCTCTTAATTAAGTGATGATATTAGTGGGCCCCTTGATAAAGCAAAATTATAATATGCACTATGTAACTTGAGTTAAGTTACATAGTTATAATTAGCTAAGAGAGATCAAGAAATGAATATAATACAAAGATAACACATTTCTACTTTGTGTATATTCTTAATATCATGAGGCAAGGGACAGACATAAGTGGTGCACTTACATCACTAAATTGATCGTGTTTTGGTTCGGGTGGAACAAAGACATCTATGCTAATTCGATAACTATAATGTGTAGCTAGATACCGCTTATAGTTTGAGATATTAAGTGTTTAATATCGCTGCCAATTTGGCTTAGATCCTCCAATAGGCCACACCACAAAACTGGGAAACAAGAGGCCTGATTTTAAGTTCATATGATGTGTCGGGTTTCATGTGAAAATAGGACACATGTGGTGAATTAATTAAAATCAATATGTCATGAGAATTGACATAATTAGAATCATAATAAATTCATATGAGGTATATATATTATGGGGTGTAATAATTTAATATTACATATGATAATATATTATATAAGATGTGAATTTGCTAAAAACCCCAAAAGATCAAATTTTGTTCGAAATATATCCAAAATTTGACAAAGGCAAAGATCAAATGAGGTATATATTACAATGGGTTGGTTGACCGAATAGTTCTCGGTCGACCGAACAAAACGATTCTGCCTGAATTATTAAGAGATTAATTAAATCATGGGTGGATTAATCCCAGATTTAATTAAAACGTTTTTAGGTTGCTTATGTGGAAATTAGAGATTAATTTTAGGAGAGAATAAACAAGGGATCATGGCTAAAGAATAGCTCTTGATAAGGATGTTTTGGGAGCCTATAAAAGGGCACCTCCTACTACTTGTTTACTACTAATGCAAAAATCTTTCTCTCATTAATCTCTCCTCTAATCACCACGAAATTCTCTTAGTAATTTTGAGTTTAGGAGATAGAAATCTCAGGAGATCAAAGATAGGTTATTAGCTAGATTCTAAACCTTATTAGACATTGATTGGCTAGCTTTTTTCTCTCTAATCTTGTTTAGAGTTTGGTGAACACTCGGAGGCAAATTCGTGGACGATTCAACGGGCAACGCGACTCCGGATCTTCAAAAAGGCTTTAGAGAACCTTTAGGTATGATTCTACCTTTGTGGTTTATTTTAATAAATGTAGGGTTGCATGATATTAGAATAAACACAAAGTAATATACATAGAAATTGTTGAAAATATGAAAATGATCTTGTATGTTGTATTAAAAAAATTAGAATATATACATACATAGGGACATAAAATCCTACAGTGGTATCAGAGCATTTAGTTCATATTTTCAATGATTAGACAATATAATTAATTTTAGTTTACCATCTACAATCGAAACAATTCAAGTTCTATGTCTTTTTCGAGTTTTCCTTTAGTTTTGTTGATTTAATTCTAATTGATTCTTTTGATAGTTTTAAATGTTTTGAAACACATCATGTGAATGTTAGAATTATAATTTAGACTTATGTCTAATTTATAGAATTTTCGTTTTTAATTAAATGATTATTTTATAAGGAATCAACAAAACGGAAAAGGCATATGTTTATCTTTCTTTAAATTTTTATTTTTGGAAATTGGATAAACAACGGTTCAAATGTTTTATGTTTTGAACTATGGATGCATAAAATCATTTTTAATGGACTTCAAATGATTTTAGAATTGTTTGATTTAGAGATCCATGATAAACTAAATCGAGTAATATATAGTATATGTACATGCGTTGCTCGAGTTCTCTTATGCAAGGATATGTGAGTTTATATGTTCCGAAGAAGCCATGTGTGAATGAATGAATGAATGAATGTGTATGTTATTATTATTCAATCAAAGGGGCTTATGTATATGTAAAAGCCAAATTTCTATTTCTATGTATATGCATGCATATGAGAGGATTTTTACATAGGAATTGTACTAGACTATTTTCAAAATTGAGAGATGCATGTTTATATTTTTGCAATATCAACATACATGGTGCAAGAGGAAGACGCTGAAGAAGCACAAGGATCAAGGATCAAGAACGCGGGAACATATAAACTCGCACAATGTGTGTGTGAATGGATTTATTTATGTTTGTGTGCTTGATATATATGTGATTGCATGGATGAATGTTAGGATGTGTATAGATGATAAATATGCATGATCACCTAAATTCTAAAATCACATATTAATGTTTAAATTGTCCAACCAAAAATTAAGAGTATCTTTCTTTCTTATTTCATCCACTAGCAGCCATCGATCGAGGGATATTCTGCTCGCCCTTAGCGGGAGATAGCTTCCTCCATGTTTGGGAATAATGGGAGATATAAGGTTGTCAATTGTTGTGCCACGAATAGATGTACGAGGTGCGATTCACCCTTAGTTGACACCAAGTATATTTCTTTGTGAATACAATGGATAAACGTATCTCGTATCAAATATATCTGATAGCCCTTAGCTAGTTTATATTATAATTGACAGGATCTTGAATTACTGCATTTATGGGCAAATTTTTATTTGCGGTATTGATTTTTAAAAACATTAAATTGACATTAAATCCCATATAATTTATTTTGTAGAAATGTCGAATATTCAACCTATTGTGCGATCTATGATTGAAAAACATCCTTTGGCAAATGATGGCTCAAATTTCATAAGCTGGCAACTCAAGCTCAATATCGTGTTGAAGTTTGAGAAACTATCTCATACTTTGGATGGTGAAATCCCAAAATTAAATGAGAAGGCAACCGATAGTGAGGGAGAGGCAAAAGCCAAGTGGGAAGACCAAGAGAACCAAGTTCACAGTCTAATGTTGGCCTCCATGAGTGACTCGCTTCAAGCAAAATACTTGAATACAAAACACAAGAAGACCATGGAAGCTTTAACAAAGATGTTCATGGATAGCGCTAGAAACGAGCGCTATAAGACCACCATCGCACTCACAAGGTGCCACATGGCGGAGGGAACATCGGTATCCATGCATTTTCTCACGATGCAAGGATACCTTGAGAAGTTGTCGAAGCTCTCTTCCTCGATGCCCAATGACATTGCGGAAATGATGCAAGCATTGCTGCGATTGCACAAGGTTCTGTGGAGCTTCAATTATCTAGTGGTTTAAATTTATGTTTAAAGAATGTTTATTATGTGCCTTCGATTAGCAAGAACATTATTTCTGTATCATGTTTGGATATGGATAATTTTAAAGTCTTGCTTGTCCATATCGAAGAATGGTATTTTCTATGCAAATGCATTCGTGAGGAATGGCCTCTATTTGCTTGAATTGAATAATAAACAAATATTAAACATCAATAACAAAAAGCTTAAAACTACTCACGTGAATGATACACTCTTGTGGCACTATCGTCTTGGTCACATAAATGAAAAACGCATCAAGAAATTGCAAGAAGCTACCTTCTTGGTCAACTTGATTTTAAATCATTGGAGACATGCGAACCTTGCCTAATGGGCAAGATGACCAAGAGGCCTTTCAAGAAGAAAGGACCGAGAGCGAATGACTTCTTGGATTTGATACATTCTGATGTATGTGGTCCGATGAGTACTAGTGCAAGAGATGGTTTTAGGTACTTCATTACGTTCACGGATGACTATAGTCATTATGGCTATATTTATCTAATGAGAAACAAAAGTGAATCCTTTGACAAGTTCAAGGAATTCAAGAATGAAGTAGAGAACCAACTCAACAAGAAAATCAAGTCTCTACGAACGGATCGTAGAGGTGAGTACTTGAGTACCAAATTTGACTCATTCCTAAAGGAGTGTGGTATTGTACCACAGCTCACCACTCCTGGTACACCTCAGTGGAATGGGGTATCCGAAAGAAGGAATAGGACATTAATCGACATGGTTCGATCAATGATGAGTCATGCTGAATTGCCACTTTACTTTTGGAGTTATGCACTAGAAGCTGCGACTTATACACTAAATAATGTTCCATCCAAATACGTAGAGAAAACGCCTTATGAGCTATGGAGTGGTAAGACACCTAAGCTCAATTTTCTCAAGATTTGGGGTTGTGAGGCCTACGTCAAGAGATTGATGCCGACAAAACTTCAACCAAAAGCGGATAAGTGTTTCTTCATAGGTTATCCTCGTGAGACAAGAGGATACTACTTTTGGCATATAACCTCCAATCGAGTGATTGTAGAGAGGGATGCCGTATTTCTAGAAAAAGAATTTCTGGAAAGAATAAAAAGTAGTGGGAGTAGAGTTGTGCTTGAGGAGACTCAAGATACTCTACAAGATCATGATATGAATGATGATATTCAAGATCATGAAGGCCCAACCGAGGTTCCTTTGGTTAGTGGGAGCGTGAGTGAGAGACCCTCATAAGAAATTGTGAGAGAAACTCAAACTTCCCCACCTAGTGTACGTTCGAGAATCGAACATGAACCAATTCCACAAGAAATTGTGGAAGAAGTTCGAGAAGTACAGGTAGAACCAAAAGAACTTATAAGGTCAACGAGGGAAAGGAAGAAACCCGATATGTATTTGGGACTTCATGAGATCATGGTACTAGATACCGATGATCCCTCGACCTTTCAAGAAGCAATGGAAAGAAAGGACTCCAAACTATGGTTCAAGGCCATGGAATCCGAAATAGAATCCATGTATGATAATCAAGTATGGAACTTGGTTGACCTTCCTCAAGGGAAAAAGACCATTCAAAATAAATGGGTTTTCAAGAGGAAGATGGACATGGATGGGAACTTGACAACCTACAAAACGAGGCTTGTTGCAAAAGGTTTCACTCAAGTTCAAGTAATTGACTATGATGAAACTTTTTTAACAGGTTGCCATGTTCAAGTCTATTCGGATTATGCTCGCTATTGTTGCATTTCATGATTATGAGATATGGCAAATGGATGTCAAAACGACGTTCCTTAATGGGAACTTGGAGGAGGATGTGTACATGGTACAACCTCAAGGTTTTGAAGATCCCAAGAATAGCGAGAAAGTATGCAAGCTTCAAAGATCCATTTACGGATTGAAGCAAGCATCAAGGAGTTGGAACAAGCGCTTTGACGAAGAAGTCAAAAAGATTCACTTCGTACAAAGTAAGGAAGAGCCTTGTATATACAAGAATCTTAGTGGGAGCCACATAGTGTTCTTGATCTTATATGTTGATGACATACTCCTCATGGGAAATCTTATACCTTTGCTTGAGCAAACGAGAAGTTCATTGAAATCTGCATTTTCGATGAAAGATATGGA
The DNA here is from genome assembly GCA_963682175.1 of Triglochin maritima. Lineage (NCBI taxonomy): Eukaryota > Viridiplantae > Streptophyta > Magnoliopsida > Alismatales > Juncaginaceae > Triglochin > Triglochin maritima. The sequence goes on from OY821785.1 coordinate 13,184,717, forward strand.
TGAGGCTCAATACATCTTGGGGATCAAGAGATAGATCCCGTAGACTCATAGGCCTAAGTTAACGTGCATACATTGACAAGGTCTTGGAAAGGTTCAGCATGAACAACTCAAAAAAGGGCAATGTGCCGATGGGTATGGGTGTGCAACTCAAGAAGTCTCAACGTGCTGAATCACGTAAAGACTTGGAGTAGATGAAAGATATTCCTTATGCTTCGGCAATAGGATCAATCATGTACGTGATGACTTGCACAAGACCCGATGTCTCGTATGCTCTAAGCGTGACAAGTTGTCACCAATCCAACGCAGGTCCTGAGCATTGGACTGCGGTCAAGAATATTCTGAGGTACCTTAACCGGACTAATGATAAGTTTCTTGTTTATGGAGGACAAAGGGAATTAATAGCCGAGGGCTATTCGGATGCGAGTTTCATGAGTGATCCCGATGATAGAATGTCGCAATCAGGATACGTCTAACTTCTAAATGGTGGAGCTGTGAGTTGGCGTAGTTGGAAGCAAAGCACTACGGCCGACTCAACCACCGCTTCCGAAGTAATGGTTGTCGCTGAAGCAAGCAAGGAAGGAGTGTGGATTAAGAAGTTCCTTGAAGAGCTTGGAGTAGTTCCCTCGAGGGAGGGACCAGTAGAGCTATTTTGCGATAATAGTGCATCTATCTCGCAAATCAAGGATCCCAAATCACACCACAAAGTGAAGTACATGGATCGTAAGTACTTTGTCACACGTGACTTCATCGACGAGGGCAAAATAAATCTGTTATGGGTGGACACAAATAGCAACACAGCTGATCCATTCACCAAACCCTTATCCCAAGCCAAGGGCGAAATGTATTTCGAGTCCATGGGTCTGAGGAACCATGTGGATTGGCTTGATGAGTGATTAGAGAGAGTTACCCTAGTTATTATTGTTTTATACATTGAGAATGTATGAGAGAGAAAACTTTGATAACAAGTGGGAGACTGAAAGGAATGTGTTCTAAAAGTTTTACTTTTATATGTCAATTATTATGAATTGGATGTACAAACATTTTGTTCCTTGATTATGATATTCGTCTTTTGGAAGTGGTAAGGAAGATGCGCTTGTTCCTTAACCGTAGAGCTCTAAAAGATAATGGTTTACATAAATCAAAAGTTATTCACAATCATGGTACTTAACATGGAACATTAATCACCGAGATAAGATTGTCGTGTTGATCATCGATTGTTGTAACTCTATAAATAATTGACGACACGAGTATATAAAAGAGGAAAGGATTACTTTTATATATTGAATAGACCTAACAAGTAAAACATTATGGAATTGTGTTTCGTGTCATTAATGTTTTTACTATGTCTTAGATCCTAAGATATGAGACTTATATTTTTTCACTCAAGAAGTGCTTAATTTGATTACTATCAAAAGCTATCAATCAGTGTAGTGATAAAGGCAGTAGTTGGTTGAGCATGACTTGTGCTGCAAAAGATAGCTAGTTAAACGATTATCATTGCCCCTCTTAATTAAGTGATGATATTAGTGGGCCCCTTGATAAAGCAAAATTATAATGTACACAATGTAACTTGAGTTAAGTTACATAGTTATAATTAGCTCAGAGAGATCAAGAAATGAATATAATACAAAGATAACACATTTCTACTTTGTGTATATTCTTAATATCATAAGGCAAGGGACGGACACAAGTGGTGCACTTACATCACTAAATGGATCGTGTTTTGGTTCGGGTGGAACAAAGACATCTATGCTAATTGGGTAACTATAATGTGTAGCTAGATACCGCTTATAGTTTGAGATATTAAGTGTTTAATATCGCTGCCAATTTGGCTTAGATCCTCCAATAGGTCACACCACAAAACTGGGAAACAAGAGGCCTGATTTTAAGTTCATATGATGTGTCGGGTTTCATGTGAAAATAGGACACATGTGGTGAATTAATTAAAATCAATATGTCATGAGAATTGACATAATTAGAATCATAATAAATTCATATGAGGTATATATATTATGGAGTGCAATAATTTAATATTACATATGATAATATATAATATAAGATGTGAATTTGCTAAAAAACCCCAAAAGATCAAATTTTGTTGGAAATAAATCCAAAATTTGACAAAGGCAAAATCGGGGGTCAAACACGGTGAACCGTTCAGGGTTCGGTCGACCGAGATATCTTCGGATTGGTTAACTGAATGGGGAACCGGTAATCACAATTGGTTGACCGAAATTATCTGGAGTGTCTGGACAATCGGGTTCGATTAACCGAGTGTGAACGATCAACCGAGAAAGAGTATTTCGGTAGACCGAAGGTGACGCGGTCATCCGATGACTATGTCCCAGGAGAAATTCTAGTAGGTCAACAGTAGACCGAGTAAAAGACGTGGTTCGTCCAAATATTTCCAGGGAATTTTTCTCATGCGGAATCGGTCGACTGTCTAGCTCACGGTGCACCGAACACGTGTTATAACCGAATGGGTTGGTGGACCGAATAGTTCTCGGTCGACCGAACAGAACGATTCTGCCTGAATTATTAAGAGATTAATTAAATCATGGGTGGATTAATTCCAGATTTAATTAAAATGTTTTTAGGGTGCTTATGTGGAAATTAGAGATTAATTTTAGGAGAGAATAAACAAGGGATTATGGCTAAAGAATAGTTCTTGATAAGGATGTTTTGGGAGCCTATAAAAGGGCACCTCCTACTACTTGTTTACTACTAATGCAAAAAACTTTCTCTCAAAATGATTGCCTCAAAATGGTTTTACACATGCTAGACACAAGCAAAACTCACAAAACATTTTCTTTCCCAAACACATGAAGATTTTTGAAAAAAATTAAAATTTTAAAGTACTAGGCAAGCAAAGAAGACAAGTCACTCAAGGATCATGTCAAACAGATATATCGATATTAAATGCAGTAAACTAACATGACCCTAACAATACAAACAAAAGAAAACAAAAAAAGGAGAAAGACTCGACTATGTACTCACGTAAAACACCCCCCCACACACACACCCACCCCCCCCCCCCACACACACACACACTTACTTCATGCATTGTCCTCAATGAATGTGAGTATGATACTACATAGATTTTTGCATAAAAAGAAAAGATCTCACCAATGTGAAGCACGAGAAAAGTTTCATAGTCATGTTGATGGACATAAACCTGAAGTGCTAAAAACATGTGAGATACTTAACAAGGGAGACAAATACGTCAACAAATGTAGCCCAAATACTCAAGGGTTGGGGCTACAACAACCACTGCTCACTTGTGGAGCCTTTTGTGTTTTTTTTCTTTTTTTCTTTTTTTCTTTTTTTTCTTTCTTCTTTTCTAAACAAGATATATACATCAAAAAGGATATTATCATAATCATTTGATCAATGAACATCAAATGAGAACATCGAGTCATGCGGACCAGATATTTGCCAAGATGGGCCCGCTTCATTGGTACTCTAAGGTATCGTGAGGGTTGAAAGGTCAAAACTAAAAGGCTCGAACCCCTCATGATATTGGTTGGGTGTAGGCAACGTAAATGAGTGGAGTTGCGTTGCCTCACTAGGGTTTAGCTGCTCGTCGAATAAAACCTTCCAACCAATAGGCGGGTGTATCGGAATGAGTTCCTCAGGCTCATTCGTATGATGTGACACACCTGTTGCACTAAGAATGGGGCTTCTCCCTGAGTCATCCAACAAGGACCACCCAACCTCCTTTGTATTATCAAGCATAAGCTCGATCGCAGGTGGGTCCTTGTTGGAGTCAAGATGAAGCTCAAAAGGCTCAATGGTCGTGGGACATGGGGTAGAGACACCTTCTGGTATGGGCCTATGTTGAGGTGTGTCTCCCTCACTGATAGTCTCAACTGAATCATTTAACAAACACTCCCTTTGTACGTTCATGTTTGATTTCAGCTCACTCTATTGCATTGCAAAGACAGGCAATGAGTTTTCGCTAGGCACACAAACATTCTCAGCGGGTTGCATTGGTGTTATGGGTTGATTGAACATTTTAAAATAACTGCAGGTGCACGGCCGCGTTGAAGCGGTGGCAAATACGGGTCGATCCACAAGGAGGTGTGTCGACTTTGGTTAGTTCGAAGGCGAGTGGGAAACAAAGGAGAGAAAGAGTTCGGTTACACTACACTAAAGTAGTAGCAACAAGGAAGGAAATGAAAGCACAAAACGAACTAAAACTAAGCGGCTAATAGAAGAAGATAGAAATCAGGAATGGAAAACCCCTAAGGGATGGAATGTGTGTACACATGAAATAAGAAGTGATGAATGCATACCATAAGCTCAAGTGTAGTTAGTGTTTGTAATGCATAAGAAGTACCTCATGGTAAGACTTATCATTCAAAGCACTAACCTAGGTGATTAATATGAGCATGACAAGTTTGTTATTAAGAACCTAAACAAGCATGGAATGTACCTTAACATTATGGCAGAAACCATCAAGTTAAGTGTTCTCATTAATTCAAACAAGCATACTAACATTTCTCACATACAAAAATGTTTAACATTCATTCCATCTACATAACATGTATAAACATATACTCCACCCCCAAAGGGGATGGAACTACTCACTAATCATTACACAACAAACTACATTAACAAAACGAAACATTATAATGAAAGTCAATTAAAGTAAGCAAACAAGAAATATTAAAGAAGCTAAATGAAAGGAAATTAAACTAAAGAAGCATGCAAGAACTAAAAGATAAGACAATATTAAAAGAAACTAAGAAAAATTATTTTATTAACATGACTCACATTGCAAGTGGCATTCCTCTCCACCTTGAGTTTTTGCTTCAAGACTTTTACTCCAAGTAGAGAGAATGCCACCAAGCAATGGGTGGATACAAACGAGGAGGAAGACTTCTATTTATAGCCATAGAAAACGGTAATACGAGACAATCCCCCGGTATGGGACTAAATGTATACCAAAAATAGACTAAACACAACCTAATACACTCGCCAAAGTCTTAGCGGATCCGGACCAAAACCGAATGACAATCAGTGGTCTTAGACTGCCAATTGGCGGTCTATATTGCCTGGATCCGGCCTGCTTTGGGTGTGAGGTTGTCTGGCTTCATGTCTTCATGTTTGATGCATCCAAGTAGGTTGTTGGAGCTCAGGACCGAATCGAATTGTCAAAATACTCCTCATAATTGTTTGGAGCTTCTTGATTTCCACATTACTCCTTTGGCTTTAAATCCGGATCCTTCTCTCTTGCACCTCAGTCCATAAGTCTTGCAACTTAGTCCTTTTTCTTTCTTTGATGTCCTTTTTTTAGTCTCTTCTTCTCAAACATGTTATTCCTGAAACATAAACATAAAACTCGTTACGTAGCATTATTTAGATGAAAGATAATGGATATAAGACACAAATGTATGCATGATATGATGTCAATCAAATACCCCCACACCTAACTTTTGCTAGTCCTGAGCAAAACAAAGAAAGGGAAGAATGAGAGTAAGGAAAAAGCATACAAAAAACAGGGAAATCTTAACTCACTTTCGTAGGAATCACGGTTACACTTAACACGTGCAACAAGCCGTTAAACCTCCTTGTCGCCAAGGAAGAGTGTTGTCTCCTAATGGTTTTCAGCGGATATACCCACAAAATCCGAACATAGATGCATTATTCAATCTAGACACTCGACTTGATGGACTCATTTTTGTCGATCATTGGAAATGGTAATCCTACGGGCCGACTCTATATATGTATTTAGTCCACACACCTAGCCTAATAAACCATTCATGCAAGTTAAATAAGGACTTAAGTGAAAGACATGGACAACCTCAACATTCTCAAGTGATACAAAGTGTAAAGTCCATTAAGGATCTTATTTGCGTTACCATTTTTTCTTTTCGTTTTTCTTTCTTCTTCTTTTTTCTTTTATTTCTGCCTAGTTGGTGTTTTATTCTCCCAGGGTCAGGTTTCGTGCATCATTGCCTATGAGGACTTACACTATCGCATACATCTTTCCCCATATCTCCACATAGGGTCATCCCTACCACCTGTTAACGGGAGTTCGGTCAGTGCATCCCAAGTCAGATGACTCGAAAGCACCAGGCACAAAGTCCCCTCGGACCTATTTTCCCAAGTGATAGGAGTCGTGTGAGAAGAGAGAACATCTACTCACTTATTTTTTATCTACACATGAACCAAAACCCCTACACTTAATGTCTCACAACAAGATTTAAAGGGTCCTTGACTACAAAAAACTTTCTTATATTAATAGACACGAATTATTGACTCACTAGGTTCAAGGTGAACTTCTTTAATTGCTTCAGTTCTAAAACCATATGATTACTCACCCTCCGAGGGAAGACCATGGTGCATCCTAACGACTAGATAAGTCCTAAAGCCACTGTACTAGATATCCTAATGCATCAAGTTCAAGATTTTTAGGAGCTTTTTTTTTACTTTGCCTCTCAACGGTTTTGCACATGCTAAACACACGCAAAACCCACAAAACATATTTTTTGCAAACACATGAAAATTTTGAAAGAAATTTGAAAATTTTAAAGCACTAGTGAAGCAAAAGAAGACAAGTCACCCACGGATCATGGCAAACAGATATATCGATATTAAATGCAGCACACTAACATGACTCTAGCAATGCACACAAAAGAAAAAAAATCAAAGGCAAAATACTCGACTATGTAGACACGCACCCCCCCACACACACACACCTACTTCATGCATTGTCCTCAATGAATGTGAGCATGAAACTACATGGATTTATGCATGAAAAAGAAAAAATCTCACCAACGTGAACTACAAAGGGAAGTTCATGGTTATGTTGATGGACACAAACCCGAATTCCCTCAAAAATTGTGAGATTCTAAAGAAGGGATACAAATACGTGAAAGAAATAGGGCCAAAGTACACAAGGGTTGGGGCCCACAACAATCAATGGTCGCTCATGGAGTCTTTTATTGTAAAAAAAATTAATATAACAATGTACAAATATAAGTTCTCATTTTCATTTGTCAAAGGATATCAAATGGGAATCTCAAAAGTGGGTCAATGCACTTGGAAAAGGAACATGACACCACGTGGGGCCAGAATACTCATGTTTGGGCCCCCTCACAAAGAACAAAAGATGAAAGGAGAGGTTCATGAATTCGACGCAATGGCGTCTCATTCAAAGGATCAAACTGAAAGAGCTTCAAACTGAAAGAGTTTGAACCTCTCAAGAGTTTGGGAAATGTGGGGCAACAGAAGAAGAGTTTCTCCCGTTGCAGTGTTGAAGTTATGATCGTCAATCCAAACTCTCCAACGAGCAGGCTGGTGGTTCGGAACGAGGTCAAGAACCTCGTTAGGCATGTCCGACACACCTAGCGAACAGAAAGTAGGTATCTTACCCAAGGTATCCTCCAAGGAACTCCTAATACCCTCATTAGCAATGTAGTTGTTTGATGTTCCATCATTTCCAAGATGATCAGGAACAATAGTGAGAGGCAAACTCTCATCAGGTCGTTTGAAATTAAGGGTGCTAGGGAGCTTTGCTCCACCAGAGGTGAGTCCTTAAGAGGCACAACATGAAGATCATGTGGCTCAAGGGACACAAGACAAAAAGATAAGGCACAATCCTGTGCTGACTCATAATGAAGTTGGTCCATGTTATTGTCAATTTGATTCAAATCCTCCAATAAGTGATCGTGATTGAAACCCCAAGTTCCTCAGACTGACTAGGAGTTTGACTTTGAAAGATTGTGCTTTGAATTCGTGGATGTGGTGGTGGTTCGATATCAGAAGATAAATCCACATGTTGACAAGAAAAGTTACTCTCCTCACGAGGAAAGTTTGTTTCAAGGAATCATGTATGCGGTCAACTATGAGATCCAAATCAGAGCTTGGGAAATTTTGGGGTTGGGTGTTGATGGGCTGAGAATGAGTCCAATGATTTGAAGTGGGGTGTTGGTAGAATTCAGGGTATTCGGGAGGAGGATACTAGGGTGAAAATGATGTATAAGAATTTGAATAAGAATTGTCTCCCAACGAATCCATCGCTCTCGGGTTGTACGCGGATGCGTAATGGTCATATTGAGCATTTTGGGAAAAGGTATACTCATACTCAGGCTATGTGGGGAATATAAGGACATTCCCCGATAACATGACCACTCAACCCACAACAGTCGCACGGTACGACTACTGGAGCCACCGGTGCACTCATGTCGTCTACCGCACAAAGGAAAGAGGCCAAAGTTTGTTGTAATGTCTCGGTTTGTTGACCAGCATATTATCCGACATAACTAGATTGTGGTCTAACAGCCGATGCCTCTCTCATATTATCTCAATCTGAAGATTGCTCAGCCACACAATTAAGATTGTCCCAACCATACGGGGTGTTAGTCTAAGCCACCCTAGTTTGCATGGGTCCGGAATACCACGGAAAATTGTCATGGTCCAAATAATGATATGGATGGTCACTCGTGTAACCATCCATCTCAACAAAAAAGTCTCGAGTCGACCACTCTCACCACCACGAGGCTAAGCTCGCAAAAAGTGCTCGACTCGACCCTCAAATGCTAACAATGAGTGTAAAGGGGTGGAGACTAGAACATAGAAGTACGTGAGAAGAAGCTGACTCAGAGGAGAATGGAAGAATCTCTAGAAACTAGCGTGGGTAGTGGGAGAGGGTAGAAGCCTAATCTAGCAAGCACGACTCAAACAATTTATGAATATGGGTCCTTAGGCTAGACGACGCCTAACTTTGAGATCACTAGCCTCGACTCGCCTCACCTCCCTACAACGAAGACCACAATGGCCAGCAAGTGATACCATATACGGAGATCCAATACCTCCTAGTATCGACAAGGCAGGTGATTGATATGTTTTAATTAACCGCAAGTGCACGGCCGCGTTGAATGGGTGTCAACTTTAGTTTATGCGAAGGCGAGTGGGAAAGAAATGAGAGAAAGGAGTTATGATCTACACTACACTACAATGCGAAAGTAAATGGAAAATAAGCAATAAAACTAAACCCCAAAGGGGGTAGAGAAAAGGGTGTGAATACAAAGATATGTGTATGTGTGTGTGTTCAATTAAGCTCATCACAATATGTAGTGCATGAAAATCATAAAACTACATCCAACTTTGCCTCCACATGAATAATTGGAATGAAGCTAAATGAACTCATGTATAAAGACTAGACCCTACTATGCCTCCACATGAAATAAGATAGCACATTATCATTAAAACATACAAGGCATTAACCAAGGTAAAGGCAACAAGAGTACATGCAACTACAAATCATGTTTCCTTCATCAATCCCATCCATATCCTCACCTTATCATTCCCCATAAAATAGGTCCACTAATCTAAGCATAAGCTAAGCTTCATTCAAGAGCATTAGCATATCAAAGACAAAAGTGAAATCCCATTAGATGGTTATGGAAATCATATAAGGCTCGAGGGATTAAGATAACACACCTAATACACCACATGATCATATCACACATTTCTCCACCACCCAAATGGGGATGGAACTACTCACTTATCATTACACTACAACCTACATTAAAATGAAACATTCTACTGAAATGAAACTAAACTAAGCAAGCAAGAAATATTAAAGAAACTAAAAGGACATAAAACAAAAGAAGCATGCAAGCATATGAAAGGTAATTAAACTAAGAAAGAAACAACATACTAATGGAAACGTCTATTATTACTCACTCAATTTCAAGTAGCCTCTCTCCACCAGGGTTTTTGCTTCAAGGCTTTAACTCCTTGTAGAGAGGATGGCCACCAGGAGAGAGATGGGGTACAAGAGAGGAGAGAGAGTTCTATTTATAGCCATAGAAAAAGGTAATCCGGGACAATCCCCCGGTATGGGACAAAACAAATACCAGAAATAGACTAAATACACTCTAATACATAAGCCAAAAAAATGTTGGCGGTCTACAGGGTTTGGATCCGTCTGGTTTTTGTTCTGGGCTTTTCTGGATGGATTTGTTGGTCTTTGATGCATCTACCTCGCTTGCTGGAGCTCCGACCCGAATAGAATTGCCAAAATACTCCCCATGATGGTGTGTAGTATTCTTGTTTGCTCATTGGTCCTTCTATCTTGCATTCAGGTCCTTCGATCTTGCATCTTAGTCCTCGAGTCTCCCAACTCAGTCATTTTTCATTCTTTTAGGTCCTTTCATGCCTCTTCTCTTCAAACCTCTTTATTTCTGAAATTCAAACATAAATCTCGTTACGTAGCATTGTTTAGGTGAAAGATAATGGATATAAGATACAAATGTAAGCATGAAATGATGTCAATCAAATACCCCCACACCTAACTTTTGCTAGTCCCGAGTAAAGCAAAGAAAGAGAAGCATATGAAAAACAAGAAATCCTAACTCACTTTCGTAGGAATCATGGTTGCACTTAGCACGTGAAACAAGTCGTTAAACATCTTTGTTGCCAAGGAGTAGTGTTGTCTCGTGAGGGTTTTCAGTGGATATACCCACAAAATCCGAACATAGATACATTATTCAATCTAGAAACTCAACTCAATGGACTCATTTTTATTGATCAATGGACGCGGTAATCCTACAGGCCGACTCTATATAGGTAATCAATCCACACACCTAGCCTAATGAACCATTCGTGCAAGTTAAATAAGGAATTAAGTGAAAGACATGGACAACCTTAACATCCTCAAGTGATACAAAGTGTAAAGTCCATTAAGGTTCTTATTTGCATTACCATTTTTTTCTTTCTTTTTGTTTCTTTTCTTTTTTTTCCTTTTTATAAGTTGGAGTTTCATTCTCCCAGGGTAAGGTTTCGTGCATCATTGCCCATGAGGACTTACACTATCACGTACACCTTTCCCCAAATCTCCACATAGGGCAATCCCAACCACCCGTATAACGGGAGTTTGGTCGGCGCATCCCAAGTCAGATGACTCGAAAGCACCACGCACAAAGTCCCCTCAGACCTACTTTCCCGAGTGATAGGAGTCGTGCGTGAAGAGAAACACCTGCTCACTTATTTCTTATCTACACATGAACCAAAGCCCTACACTTAATGTCTCACAACACGATTTAAAGGGTCCTTGACTACAACAAACTTCCTTAAATTAACAAACACGAATTATTGACTCACTAGGTTCAGGGTGGACTTCTTTAAATGTTTGATCACTGAAACCCTATGATTACTCACCCCCAAAGGAAAACTGGGGCGCATCCTAACAACTAGATAAGTCCTAAAGCCGATGTACTAGATATCCTAATGCATCAAGTTCAAGACAATTTTGGGAGCTTTCTTTTTACTTTGCCTCAACGGTTTTGCACATGCTAAACACACACAAAACCCACAAAACATATTCTTTCGCAAACACATGAAGATTTTGAAAGAAATGTGAAAATTTTGAAGCACTATGCAAGCAAAAGAAGACAAGTCACTCAAGGATCATGGCAAGCAGGTATATCGATATTAAGTGCAGCACACTAACATGACCCTATCAATACACACAAAAGAAAACAAAATCAAAGGAAAAAGACTCGACTATGTACACACTTAAAACACCCCCCACACCTAATTCATGCATTGTCCTCAATGAATGTGAGCAAGATACTACATGGATGTATGCATGAAAAAGGAAAGATCTCACTAACATAAGCGCAACAGGAGGTTCATAGTTATAGTGATGGACACAAACCTGAATTTCCTCAAAACCTGTGATATGCTAAGGAAGGGACACAAATAAGTGAAAGAAATGGGACCCAAATACTCAAGGGTTGGAGCCCCAACAATCGATGCTCATTGAAGGAGTCTTCTTCTTTTTCTCTTTTTTTTCTCTTTTTCTTTTTTCTCAAATTTAACTTTATACAGACATGATAGCTCAACCATTCATGCAGGGGCATGAATGGTTGAGTGTGAGAGAGGTTCATGAAGGAACATGACCTCCTCGACTTCGGCTGGTGCCCCCTCCATGTAGGGTTTGAGGCGTTGTCCATTAACTTTGAACACGTCCCCATTCCCTGGGTTCAAGATGTCAACTGCATCTTGAGGAAACACGGTTTGGACAATAAAAGGGCCAGACTAGTGACTGCGGAGCTTACCTGCAAACAGATGAAGCCGGGAATTGTAGAGCAACACCTTCTGCCCGGCCGTAAACACCTTTCGCATAATCATGCGATCGTGAAACAACTTGGCTCGGGACTTATGAATTTTGGCATTTTCATACGCATCATTGCGTAGCTCTTCCAACTCCACAATGTCGAGTTTACGTTGCACCCCTGCTTGATCAAGATCCATATTCAGGTTCTTGATCTCCCAGAAAGCACGATGCTCAAGCTCGACGGGTAGGTGGCAAGCCTTGCCGTACACTACTCGATATGGGGACATACCCAAATTGGTCTTGTACGCAGTGCGGAAGGCCCACAACGCGTCATTCAACTTAGTTGATCAATCCTTCCTCGAGAAATTAATCGTCTTCTCAAGAATTTGCTTTAATTGACGGTTAGAAACTTCGTCCTACCCACTAGTTTGCGGATGATATGGGGTCGCAAGCTTGTGGGTGATCGAATATTTCCTCATAAGCGCTTCAAAGGAGCGATTACAGAAGTGGGTACCCCTATCGCTGATTATGATACGAGGATTACCAAATCGCGTAAAAATGTCCCTTAAGAATTTGGTTACCACCTTTTTGTCATTGGTCTTTGTGGGTATAGCCTCAACCCACTTAGACACATAGTCAACAACCACCAGAATGTAAACATTCCCGAACGAGTTCGGGAAGGGACCCATAAAGTCGATGCCCCACACATCGAAGATGTCAACAACAAGGACATTTTGCAAAGGCATCATGTCACATCGACTAATCCAACCAAGGCGCTGGCACCTATCACATTGCTTACAAAAGTCGTAAGCATCTTTGAAAAGAGAAGACCAGTAAAATCCAGATTGGAGCACCTTGGCGGCAGTTTTCTTTGCTCCAAAGTGTCCTTCACATGCCTTAGAGTGGCAGAAATGGAGCACACTTTGGAACTCGATATATGGGACGCACCGCCTGAAAATTTGGTCAGAGTAGTATTTGAATAGGTAGGGGTTGTCTCAGTGAATGAATCTGACATAAGATCTAAATTTGGTTTGGTTAGATTTTGACCAACCCACAGGAAGTTGCTCGGTCACGAGGTAGTTCACCATGTCGGCAAACCAAGGGTTATCTTCGATCGTGAACAACTGCTCGTCAGGAAATTTGTCATCAATAATTTGGTCATGTGGGTTGGTCGTCTCTAGACGAGACAGGTGATCTGCTACAACATTTTCACTCATTTTTGTGTCCTGAATCTCGAGATCGAATTCTTGTAACAACAAGATCCATCTCAAGAGTCGGGATTTTGCATCTTTCTTCGTCATAAGGTGCTTGATGGTTGTGTGATCAGAATAGATAATCACGTGGGAGCCAATCAAGTACGACCGGAATTTCTCCAAAGTAAATATGATCACTAAGAATTCCTTCTCAGTCACAGTGTAGTTCAATTGGGCATCATTGAGTGTTCTACTGGCTTAGTAGATCACATGAGGCAATTTGTCCAATCATTGCCCAAGCACTGCTCCCACAGCGAAGTCAGACACATCACACATTAACTCAAAGGGTTCAGTCCACACTGGTGCCTTAATTATGGGAGCTAAAGTCAACTCTTTCTTCAAGGTCAAAAAGGCATGGTGGCAATCCGATGTGAACTCAAAAATGGCATCCTTAGCCAACAAGGCGGTGAGAGGTCGAGCAATTTTGCTAAAATCCCGAATGAACCGCCGATAGAATCTAGCATGCCCCAAAAAGCACGGATATCCTTCACACTACGTGGCGGTGCGAGATTAGCAATAATACCCACTTTGGCGGGATCGACCTCAATTCCCCTACTTGAGACCACATGTCCAAGTACAATCCCTCGCTTCACCATGAAGCGAAATTTCTCCCAATTGAGAGCAGGGTTCTTCTCTCGGCATGGCTTTAGGACAAGGCTCAAGTGACGAAGGCACCCATCAAAGGAAGCGCCAAATATGGAAAAGTCGTCCTCAAGGAAATGCTCTACCATATCGGAGAAGATGTTGATCATACACCTTTGAAATGTTGTCGGCGCATTACATAACCCAAAGGGCATGCGACAGTAGGCAAACGTGCCAAAGGGACAAGTAAATGTGGTTTTCTCTTGATCCTCGGGGGCCATGGGAATTTGGTTGTAACCGGAGTATCCATCAAGAAAACAATAATACTCATGTCCGGCCAACCTTTCCAACATCTAATCAATGAATGGCAACGGGAAATGATCTTTCCACGTTGCCGCATTGAGCTTACGATAATCAACGCGAACTCGCCAGCCAGTTTGCAGGCGTGTCAGGATAAGCTCATTATGCTCATTCTCAACAACCGTCATGCCTGACTTCTTGGGAACCACATGGACAGGACTCACCCACGAACTATCAGAGATAGGATAGATTATGCCATGATCCAAGCACTTAAGAACCTCTTTTCGGACGGCTTCTTTCAGTACAGGATTCAATCTTCGTTGTGGGTCCTTGCGAGGCCTAGAATCCTCTTCCATGTGGATCCGATGTTGAACAATACCAGGGCTAATTCCCTTGATATCCCTCAAGGACCACCCGATAGCCTCTTTGTTTTCGAAGAGCACTTTTTTTAGGGCGACCTCTTGATCTTTTGCAAGATCAGAAGCAATAATGAGTGGCAAGGTCTCATTATCCCCTAAAAAGATGTACTTCAGGTTATCGGAGAGCGGTTTAAGCTCGACCAGAGGTGGATCATTGTCGGATTCAGAGTTACTTTCAAGTGGCTCAAGGGCCACGGGGTAAGAGGAGCAAGCACCCAGATGTGCCTCCTCATCCAGAGATTCACTGGCGGATTCCTCAAGATCCTCTTCACTCGCAACCTGGTCATTAGGCACCTCAATAATATGTCGATGTGAGTCGAACATGCCTAATGAATTGGGCTCATCCGTGTCCTGGATGAAATTGGGTTCGACAGTATCGTCGAAGAGTCTGGGTTTCTTACCAAGAGTAAAGATGTTGAAATTCACTGGGAGGTTTCCAAAAGACAACCTTATCAAGCCATTGCGACAATTGATCAAAGCATTAGATGTCACAAGAAATAGCATCCCAAGGATCACAGGAATTTGTCCTTGTGGGTTGGACACGGGTTCAGTATCCAAGATGATGAAATCAACTGGAAATACGAACTCACCCACTTTAATAAGGACATCCTCCACACTCCCTCGTGGAATCTTGACGGATCTGTCAGCCAACTGGAGGGTTGTCCTCGTTGGTTTAAGATCGCCTATTCCAAGGTTGACATAGATAGAGTAGGGCAAGAGGTTCACTGATGCTCCCAAATCCAATAAAGCTTGAGAGATTGTCACATTACCGATCATGCAAGAGACAGTTGGACAACCTGGGTCCTTGTATTTGACTTGCATGGGTTGTGTCAATATCGAGCTCACATTGGCGGCCAAAAATGCCTTTTTGGGAACATTTGTTCTTCTCTTAATGGTGCAAAGGTCCTTGAGGAACTTGGCATACGGTGGCATTTGTTGAACAACGTCCAACAACGGGATGTTTACCTTTACTTGCCTAAGTACCTCAACGATTTTGTCCCAATGCTCATCACATTTTTTAGTCAACCTATGTGGGAATGGTGCCTTGGGTACATAACAATCTCGAGGAGGAGTCTCACAATTAGGTTCCTTGACAGACTCTCGACCCTCCTCGGAAGTCTCGCCAACAGGGTTGGTTTCAAGCATTTCAACATTGTGACAACATTAGCATGTTGGGAAGGGTCACTTTCAACATTGTGTACATTCTGCCTAGCATGGGCAGGTTGACCCCTGGGATTTATCACAGGTTGACTCGGTAACTGACCCTTCTCGCGTTCATGGAGCTGATGAGCCAACTGGCTAACTTGCATTTCCAATGCTTTGACTGAATTATTGCTGGCCGCAAACATGGTTTGTCTGCTCTGCATGAACGCTTGAAGGGTTTGTTCAAAAGTGGGGTCCTTCGGGTCAACCTGCTGGGGTAGTGGAGTCTGAGACCTTTGATGTGGGGGTTGGTAGGTCGCCGATGGGCGTGGAGGTCGATAAGGTGGAGGTTGAGGTTGAGCGTGCGAGCTCTGACCGTGACCCCCACTAGGCCCCCAAGAGAAGTTAGGATGGTTACGCCATCCCAGGTTGTAGGAGTGATTGTACGGGTCGTTACGGGGCCTCTGTTGAAATATTGCATCTGCATGCTCAGTATCCCTTGGAGCGTAAGCGCATTCCAAGTCATCATGGCCCGTATGTCCACACCTACTACACCCAGGAGTAGCGACCTGAGCTACAGGAGCTGGTCCAACTCTAAACTCTCAATCCTACGCATGAGAGCAGCCAATTTCGCCTCAGACGCAATAGTTGACTCAACTTGATATGATCCAGCCCGACCAGAGGACATGGCGGCTGGTGGCTCTCTCATGATGTCCCACTCAAAGGTACATTCAGCCATTAACTCAAAAGTATCCCATGCCTCATTGATGGGTTTCATTTGGAAATCACCTTGACACATCGACTCCAACAATGTGCGGGTGTTGTAGTTGAGGCCCTCATAAACAATTTGGCACAGCTGCCATAGCTCAAGTACATGATGAGGGCACTGTTGGAGCAGTGCCTTGAACCTCTCAAAGAAAGCATGAAAAGATTCGGTCTCAGTCTGATACATTTGATGTATCTGGTGCCGTATCTGTTGAGTTTTCCGTTGAGGGAAAAATCTCTTCAGAAATACGGTCACAAAGTCATCCCAAGACCGAATAGTGCTCGTCAGGAGGTTGTACATCCATTTCTTCGCGTTATCCTTCAACACGAAAGAAATCATCCTCAACCGAATTGAATCCTCATCAAGTTGTTGAAGCTTGAAGATGGAGCATACTTCCTCGAAGTCACATATAAAAATATACGGATCCTCCTTATTGGCAGTGAAAGTAGGAAGCATGCTCAGATATTGAGGTTTCAGCTCAAAGTTGTTCCCGCGAGCTGAGGGAAGAACTATGCAAGAAGGTTGTGCGGCCCGAACAGGATGGATCCGCTCCCACAAAGTCATCGGTCTATCCTATCGAGCTAAAGGTGGTGGTGCACCAAGGACTCGATCCTGACCGAATCCCTCTTCCTCTCGAGTCAGAGGAGGAGGAGAAGGAGGTCTACGTGGTGGTGGGAGTGGACCGAGGTAATCCATGTATGGAACCCGGTCTCTGAAAGGAATGTGTTCTAAAAGTTTTACTTTTATATGTCAATTATTATGAATTGAATATGCAAACATTTTGTTCCTTGATTATGGTATTCGTCTTTTGGAAGTGTTAAGGAAGAGGCGCTTGGTCCTTAACCGTAGAGCTCTAAAAGATAATGGTTTACATAAAACAAAAGTTATTCACAATCATGGTAATTAGCATGGAACATTAATTACCGAGATAAGATTGTCGTGTTGGTCATCGATTGTTGTAGCTCTACAAATAATTGACGACACGAGTATATAAAAGAGGAAAAAATTACTTTTATATATTGAATAGACCTAACAAGTAAACATTATGAAATTGTGTTTCATGTCATTAATGTTTTACTGTGTCTTGGATCCTAAGATATAAGACTTATATCTTTTCACTCAAGAAGTGTTTAATTTGATTATTGTCAAAACCTACCAATGAGTGTAGTGATAACGACAATAGTTGGTTGAACATGACTTGTGCTGGAAAAGATAGCTAGTCAAACGATTATCATTGCCCCTCTTAATTGAGTGATGATATTAGTGGGCCCCTTGATAAAGTAAAATTATAATGTGCACAATGTGACTTGAGTTAAGTCACATAGTTATAATTAGCTTAAAGAGATCAAGAAATGAATATAATACAAAGATGACACATTTCTACTTTGTATATATTCTTAATATCATGAGGCAAGGGACGGACACAAGTGGTGCACTTACATCACTAAATGGATCGTGTTTTGGGTCGGGTACAACAAAGGCATCTATGCTAATTGGGTAACTATAATGTGTAGCTAGATACCGCTTATAGTTTGAGATATTAGGTGTTTAATATCACTGACAATTTGGCTTAGATCCTCCTATAGGTCACACCACAAAACTGGGAAACAAGAGGTTGATTTTAAGTTCATATGATGTGTCGGGTTTCATGTGAAAATAGGACACATGTGGTGAATTAACTAAAATCAATATGTCATGAGAATTGACATAATTAGAATCATAATAAATTCATATGAGGTATATATTATGGGGTGTAATAATTTAATATTACATATGATGATATATATAGGATGTGAATTGCTAAAAACCCCAAAATATCAAATTTTGTTGGAAATAAATCCAAAATTTGACAAAGGTAAAATCGGGGGTCAAACACGGTGAACCGTTCATGGTTCAGTCGACCGGGGTATCTTCGGATCGGTTAACCGAATAGGGAACGGGTAAGCGCAATTGGTTGACCGAAACTGTCTGGAGTGCCTGGTCAATCGGGTTCGATTAACCAAGTGTGCACGGTCAACCAAGAAGTAGTATTTTCGGTAGACCGAAGGTGACCCGGTCATCCGATGACTATGTCCTAGGAGCGATTTTGGTGGGTCAACGATACACCGTTTAAAAGACGTGGTTCGTCCGAATTCTTCCAGGAAATTTTTCTCATAAAGAATCGTCGCCCGTCTAGCTCACGGTGCACCGAACATGTGTTATAACCGAATGGTTTGGTTGACCGAATAATTCTCGTTCTACCGAACAAGAACGATTCTGCCTGAATTATTAAGAGATTAATTAAATCATGGGTGGAATAATTCCAGATTTAATTGAAACATTTTTTGTGGGTGATTATGTGGAATTTAGAGATTAATTTTAGGAGAGAAAAACAAGGGATCATGGCTAAATAATAGCTCTTGATAAGGATGTTTTGGGAGCCTATAAAAGGGCACATATTCCTACTTGTTTTAATACTAATGCAAAATTCTATCTCTTATTAATCTCTGCCTAATCACCACGAAATTTCTCTTAGTATAATTAAGTTTGGAGATTAGAATCTCAAGAGCTTAAAGAGGGGTAATTAGCTTGATTCTAAACCTTGTTAAAGATTGATTGGCTAGCTCCTTTCTCTCTAACCTTGTTTAGAGTTTGGTGAATACTCGGAGGTAATTCCGTGGACTATTCAACAGGCAACGCGACTCTGGATCAGCAAAAAGGTTTTAGAGAACCTTTAGGTATGATTCTATCTTTGTGGATTATTTTAATAAATGTAGGTTGCGTGCTATTAGAATAAAACACAAAATAGATGTACATAAAATTGCTGAAAATATGAAAACGATCTTGTATGATGTATTAATATTTTAAAAATATATACATACATGGGGACACGAAATCCTACAGTCTCCCCCGTCACCACAAGAAGAGTCGGTATCACGCTCCAAAGGAGCACGAGGCGGAGATGGCCGATCACCAAGACCGTCCATCTCAGAAAAATGCACTCTCTCAAGTCGAGCGCTCTCACCAGAACGAGCCCAACCTCGCATGAAATGCTCGACTCAACTCTAAAATAACACGCAACAGGAGGTGTACTAAGAGGAGGAGACTACTCGTAGAAAATAGATGAGGAGAGGACTTAGATGAGGAGGGAAGAATCCTAGAGCTAGCGTGGGTAATGGGAGAAGGTAGAAGCCTAATCTAGCAAGCACGACTCAAACAATGTAAGGCAATGGGTCCTTAGGGTAGACGACGCCTCACTTCGAGGTCACTAGCCTCGACACGCCTCAACTCCCTACAACAAAGACCACAATGTTCAGCAAGTGATACCCGATCCGGAGATCCAGTACCTCCTACTCTCGACAAGGTAGGCAACGCCGATCAGGCCATGACGGTCTCAACTAGATTACTCTCCTAGTGCGTCTGAAATCCTTAGGGCCAATGTCTACTTGCTTTTAGAATTAAGGCTTTTATTAAGAGTGATTTTTGGGGCCAAGAAAAGGGTGATGAAATCCCCCTCCTTATCTTTTATGGGACAACCCCTCCTTAGTAGTGTTTTGATCTTAATATAGCAATCAACACTCCAATCAAACGCTCAACTCACTCTTGTCCCGATGCACCTTACTAACTAATGCATGATCGAAACATGCATGAATGAGAGATTTGGGTGCACGTACCTCACGCCAGTAATCAACAACAAAAATGTAAAGCAAAGAAAAGACAAATGCGTGCAAGGTCTACAAATGATGCATGACCTAGATGGCAAGAAGTCCAGTCTTTTGCTAACTACAGGTTAAAACATGCAAAATAGAACTCCCATACCACTATTATGAAAGCATAAACTACCAGAACAAAATTTGGGAAAACACAACACACCAGGTCGCCAATTGGCGGTTTCAGACCGCTGATTGGCGGTCCCTGTTGTGCAATTGTTCCCCCAGTTTCTCCAGTAGCCTCCCCTTCCTTCTTGCAACCCCTGCAACAAACCAAAATTAAAAACAAAAAATTAAAATCACTCGAATCGTCCAAACCAAAGTCTGGACAGAGCACCTCCCTGCAACGGCGCCAAAACATGATTGATATGTTTTAATTATCCGCAAGTGCAAGGCCGCGTTGAAGCGGTGGCAAATACGGGTCGATCCACAGGGAGGTGTGTCGACTTTAGTTTGTGCGAAGGCGAGTGGGAAAGAAATGAGAGAAAGGAGTTATGATCTACACTACACTACAATGCGAAAGTAAATGGAAAATAAGCAATAAAACTAAACCCCAAAGGGGGCAGAGAAAAGGGTGTGAATACAAAGATATGTGTATGTGTGTGTGTTCAATTAAGCTCATCACAATATGTAGTGCATGAAAATCATAAAACTACATCCAACTTTGCCTCCACATGAATAATTGGAATGAAGCTAAATGAACTCATGTATAAAGACTAGACCCTACTATGCCTCCACATGAAATAAGATAGCACATTATCATTAAAACATACAAGGCATTAACCAAGGTAAAGGCAACAAGAGTACATGCAACTACAAATCATGTTTCCTTCATCAATTCCATCCATATCCTCACCTTATCATTCCCCATAAAATAGGTCCACTAATCTAAGCATAAGTTAAGCTTCATTCAAGAGCATTAGCATATCAAAGACAAAAGTGAAATCCCATTAGATGGTTATGGAAATCATATAAGGCTCGAGGGATTAAGAAAACACACACCTAATACACCACATGATCATATCACACATTTCTCCACCCCCCAAATGGGGGTGGAACTACTCACTTATCATTACACTACAACCTACATTAAAATGAAACATTCTACTGAAATGAAACTAAACTAAGCAAGCAAGAAATATTAAAGAAACTAAAGGGACATAAAACAAAAGAAGCATGCAAGCATATGAAAGGTAATTAAACTAAGAAAGAAAGAACATGATAATGGAAAACATTTATTATTACTCACTCAATTACAAGTAGCCTCTCTCCACCACGGTTTTTGCTTCAAGGCTTTAACTCATAATAGAGAGGATGGCACCAAGAAATAGATGGGGTACAAGAGAGGAGGGAGAGTTCTATTTATAGCCATAGAAAAAGGTAATCCGGGACAATCCCCCGGTATGGGACAAAACAAATACCAGAAATAGACTAAACACACTCTAATACATAATCCAAAGAAATGTTAGCGGATTCAGAGCAACCCGGACCGCAAATTAGCGGTCCCAGACCACCAATTGGCGGTCTACAGGGTTTGGATCCGTCTGGTTTTTGTTCTGGGCTTTTCTGGATGGATTTGTTGGTCTTTGATGCATCTACCTCGCTTGCTGGAGCTCCGACCCAAATAGAATTGCCAAAATACTCCCCATGATAGTGTGGAGTGTTATTGTTTCCTCATTGGTCCTTCTATCTTGCATTCAGGTCCTTCGATCTTGCATCTTAGTCCTCGAGTCTCTCAACTCAGTACTTTTTCATTCTTTTAGGTCATTTCATGCCTCATTTCTTCAAACCTCTTTATTTCTGAAATTCAAACATAAATCTCATTACGTAGCATTGTTTAGGTGAAAAATAATGGATATAAGATACAAATGTAAGCATGAAATGATGTCAATCAGCAGGCGACGCCGATCAGGTCATGACGGTCTCAACTCGATCACTCTCCTACTGCGTCAGAAATCCTTAGGGTCAATGTCTACTTGCTTTTAGATTATGGATTTACTTGAGTGTGCTTTTTAGGGCAAAGGGAGGGGTGTTGCCCCTTAAAGATGTTTTGAAATCTTAGGCTAGCAAGCAACTCACCAAACAAGCACTCACCTCACTCTTGTCCCAATGCACCTTACTAACTAATACATGCTTTAACCATGAATGAATGAGAGAATGGTTGCACGTACCTCACGCCAGCAATCGACTACAAGAATGTAAAGAAAAGAAAAGACAATTGCGTGCAAGGTCTACAAATGATGCATGACCTAGATGGCAAGAAGTCTACTCTTTTTCTTTGAGTTTTATGGTGCATGTTGACTTAAAAGGGGAATTGATTAATCTGGGAGCTAACTACAGGTTGAAACATGCAAAATTGAACTCCCAGACTACTAAATTGATGAAACAAACAACCAGAACAAAATTTGGAGCAAAGTCAGCTCACCAGGCCGCGAATTGGCGGTCCCAGACCGCTATTTGACGGTCACTTTGGTGTCCATATTGCTCCAATTTCTCCAGTTGCTTCCCCTTGATGCCAAGATATCCCTGAAACAAACAAAAACTAAAAATTAAACCCACACGAATCGTCCAAACCAAAGTCTGGACAGAACACCTCCCCGGCAACGGCACCAAAAACTTGATTGAACGTTTTAAAATAACCGCAAATGCATGGCCGCGTTGAAGCAGTGGCAAATACGGGTCGATCCACAGGGAGGTGTGTCGACTTTGGTTAGTTCGAAGGCGAGTGGGAAACAAAGGAGAGAAAGAGTTTGGTTACACTACAATATACTAGTGTCAACAAGGAAGGAAATGAAAGCACAAAACGAACTAAAACTAAGGGTATAATGGAAGAAGATAGAAATTAGGAATGGAAAACCCCTAAGGGATGGAGTGTGTGTACACATGAAATAAGAAGTGATGAATGCATACCATAAGCTCAAGTGTAGTTAGTGTTTGTAATGCATAAAAAGTACATGTCAAGACCTATCATTCAAAGCACTAACCTATGTTATTAATATGAGCATGACAAGTTTGTTATTAAGAACCTAAACAAGCATGGAATGTACCTTAACATTATGGCAGACACCATCAAGTGAAGTGTTCTCATTAATTCAAACAAGCATACTAACATTTCTCACATACAAAAATGTTTAACATTCATTCCATCTACATAACATGTATAAACATATACTCCACCCCCAAAGGCGATGGAACTACTCACTAATCATTACACTACAAACTACATTAACAAAACGAAACATTATAATGAAAGGTAATTAAAGTAAGCAAACAATAAATATTAAAGAAGCTAAATGAAAGGAAATTAAACTAAAGAAGCATGCAAGAACTAAAAGACAAGACAATATTAAAAGAAACTAATAAAAATAATTTTATTAATATGACTCACATTGCAAGTGGCATTCTTCTCCACCTTGAGTTTTTTCTTGAAGGCTTTTACTCCAAGTAGAGAGAATACCACCAAGCAATGGGTGGACAGAAATGAGGAGGAAGAGTTCTATTTACAGCCATAGAAAAAGGTAATCGGGGACAATCCCCCGGTATGGGACTAAATGTATACAGAAAATAGACTAAACACAACCTAATACACTCGCCAAAGTCTTAGCGGATGCGGACCAAAACCGACCGCCAATCAGTGGTCTATATTTTCTACATCCGGCCTGCTTTCTGTGTGAGGTTGTTTAGCTTCATGTCTTCGTGTTTGATGCATCCATGTAGGTTGTTGGAGCTCATGTCCTAATCGAATTGTCAAAATACTCCTCATAATGGTGTGGAGCTTCTTGATTTCCTCATTAGTGCTTTTAGCTTTACATCCGGGTCCTTCTCTCCTGCACCTCAGTCCATAAGTCTTGCAACTTAGTCCTTTTTCTTGCTTTGATGTCCTTTTTTTAGTCTCTTCTTCTCAAACCTGCTTTTCCTGAAACTTAAACATAAAACTCATTACATAGCATTGTTTAGGTGAAATATAATAGATATAAGACACAAATGTATGCATGATATGATGTCAATCATGGGTGTTTGTTGATTTTGTGGTGCTTTCTCTAATTGGCGGATGAGGTTGAGATTTAAAGGTTGGTCCAAGGGTTCTTGTTGCCTACCAGAGTTGAACAAATGAAACTCGGCACTCACGTTACCGAATGTGAGCTTCATAAGACCATTTCTACAATTAATTAAGGCATTGGAGGTTGCCAGAATTGGTCTAACCAAAATCAAAGGAATTTGAGAGTGGGTGTTCGCAACAGGATTGGTATCGAGGTTGACAAAATCTACTGGAAATATAAAATCTCCAACTTTGATGAGCACGTCCTCAATATTCCCCTTTGGGACACGAATGGATCTATCCACCAATTGGAGGGTGATCTTAGTTGGTTTCAATTCTCTCAAGTTCAACTATTGATAAATAGAAGATGGGAGGAGCTTGACCGCTGATCCTAAATCAAGCAATGCGTTACTCATGCTAGTGTCCCCTATCGTACACTGAATAGTAGGACACCCCGGGTCCTTGTACTTTGTGTATGTGGGATTGGACAAAAATGTGCTTACACTTGCAGCTAAGAATGCTTTCTTAGGAACATTGGTCTTCCTCTTGGTTGTGCAGAGATCTTTCAACACTTTGGCATATTGAGGTATTTGTTGAATGAAATCCAACAAAGGGATGTTAACCTTCACTTGTCTGAAGACCTCTAATATCTTATCCATTGTGTCACTCTGCTTTTTGGTTAACCTACTAAGATATGGAGCTTTTGGCAGGTAGGTTATTTGTGGTGCCTGAGAAGGAGGCGTTGGTGTATTACCCTCGGCCTCCTCCTCACCATCATTCCCACCGAGGGGATGCACAGATGGTGGTGGTGGCAAGGAAATGTGATTGTCAACCTGTTTTTCATTCCTTAAGGTTACAATGGCATTAACATGGTGAACAGGTTCCTCCACATGGTTCACTTGCCGCCCCCGAGGTACCGAACTCTCATTTTACATGTGTTGTTGCTAGTAGATGTGGGGGTTAGTCTCAGGCTGGCTTGGCAGAGTCCCTCTCTCTCTCTCATGTACAGAGTGAGGCAATTGGTCCATTTGAAACTCTAGAGATTTGATGGTCTCCTGATTTCAAGTGAGAACTTGACTTGTGGATGTCATAAAAAATTCATTGAATTCTCAAGTCAACGAATCAAGTTCTCAAGCGAATTGAACGAGGTTTCCATGTTAATAGAATTTGGGAAACCCGGTGGGTTGGTGATCTGGGCTTGGGGTGGCTGAAAAGATTGTGGATGCATGGGAGGTTGGTGTGGCATGTTAGGTGGTCTAGAGAAATTTGAAGGACCACCCTGGACATTATTTTGGTTCCACGAAAAGTTAGGGTGGTTCCTCTATCCAGGATTATATGATGATGAGTATGGGTCATTCCTGGATCTATCATAGATGGCATTGACATGTTCCATCTCAGGAGGAATGGATGCACACTCGCCTGCCACATGACCTATCCTACCCCATGAATGACGGGGAACCAGACCAGATGCAGACACATGAGACACACCTTGTTGGTTTTGGAGCTCAATCGAATCCATACGGCGCATTAAGGCCGTTATGCGTCCCTTGGTGGCCGTAGTGGTATCGACAGCAAATGCGGCACCCGATCTAGTCGAGATTGCGTTTGCGATCCTCGCTCAAATGCTAGATGATGCTGGTGGTTCCCTCACACTCTCCCACTGCATGGTTTTCTCAGCTAGGTCTTGTAGGAAAGCTCACACCTCCCTTTCATCCTTTACTAAGAACTATCCTTGACACATGGACTCAAGGAGCATTTGGGATGGGATGTGAAGACCCTCGTAGACAATCTGACAAAGGCACCACAACTCGATGCCATGGTGAGGGCATGAGGATAGTAGCTCCTTGAACCTCTCTAAGTATGCATGAAATGATTCGGTCTCATGTTGATAAAACGAATTGATTACGTTCCTCAATTTTTGAGTCTGATGATTTGGAAAGTACTTCTTGAGGAATGCAGCTTGAAATTCATCCCAAGTCCTAAAGGCATTCGTCTGGATGTTGTACAACCACTTCTTGGGATCATCCTGTAGTGTAAAGGACACAAGCCTAATATGGATGGAGTATGTGCTAAGTTGTTGCAGTTTGAACGTAGCACAGACCTCCTCAAATTCCCTAAGAAATATATAGGGGTCACCCTTCCCAATCAAATGAGAGAGCATGAAGATAAATTGAGGCTTAGCCTCACAGTGGTTCCCATTTGCCTCTGACAATACGAAGACACAAATGAGAGTGAAAGACTTGGGAGAGAAAGGAAGAAGTCCTTATGCTACGGCGAGTAGGTACTGGTACAAGCGCACAAGCAAGCAAGCCTCAAACAACCTAAGGTCATTATAGGTGAAAGGAATGTGTTCTAAAAGTTTTACTTTTAAATTTCGATTATTATGAATTGAATGAGAAATCATTTTGTTTCTTGTTTATGTTATTTGTCTTTTAGAAGTGTTAAGGAAGAGACTCTTGGTCCTTAACCGTAGAACTGTAAAAGATATTGGTTTACATAAAACAAAAGATATTCACAATCATGGTAATTAACATGGGACATTGATTACCCAGTTAAGATTGTCGTGTTGGTCATAAATCATTGTAGCTCTACAAGTGAGTGACAACACGGGTACACAAAAGAGGAAAATACTACTTTTGTATTATTTTCCTCTTTTGTGTACCCGTGTTGTCACTCACGGGCAATGTCCTCGGGCATTGGAGAAGAGAGCTTCGACAATTTCTCAAGGTATCCTTGCATCGTGAGAAAATGCATGGATACCGATGTTCCCTCCGCCATGTGGCACCTTGTGAGTGCGATGGTGGTCTTATAGCGCTCCTTTCGGGAACTATCCATGAACATCTTTGTTAAAGCTTCCATGGTCTTCTTGGGTTTTGAATCCAAGTATTTCTATTGAAGCGAGTCACCCATGGATGCCAACATTAGACCGTGAACTTGGTTCTCTTGGTCTTCCCACTTGGCTATCGCCTCTTTTTCATTACCGGTTGCCTTCTCATTCAATTTGGGATTTCACAATCCAAAATATGAGATAGTTTTTCAAACCTCAACACGATATTAAGATTGAGTTGCCATTTCATGAAGTTTGAGCCATCATTTTGCAAAGGATTCTTTTTTATCATAGATCGCACAATTGGTTGGATATTAGACATTTCTACAAAATAAATTATACAGGATTTTAATGTCAATTTTATGTTTTTAAAATACATACATATTGATTGATCTCGTTTTATATTTAACCGCAAGTGCACGGCCGCGTTGAAGCGGTGGCAAATACGGGTCGTCCACTGGGAGGTGTGTCGACACTTGGTTCGTGCGAAGGCAAGGGGTAAAGAAAGGAGAAAAGGATTGGTTACACTAAACTACACTAAGATGCAAAAAGGAAATGAAGATAAGCAATAAACTAAGCCCCAAAGGGGGTAGAGAAAT
The DNA here is from genome assembly GCA_963682175.1 of Triglochin maritima. NCBI lineage: Eukaryota > Viridiplantae > Streptophyta > Magnoliopsida > Alismatales > Juncaginaceae > Triglochin > Triglochin maritima. The sequence goes on from OY821785.1 coordinate 13,212,407, forward strand.
AATGTGAACATAAAGAAGTGTGTGTGTGTTCATTAAGCTCCTCACAACATGTAGTGCATGAAATCATAAAACTACATCCAACTTTGCCTCAACATGAATTAAGATAAGACTACATCATTAAAACATACAAGACAATAATTGGAATGAAGCCACATGAACTCAAGTATAAAGACTATACCCTACTATGCCTCTACATGAATTAAGATTTCACTACATCATTAAAACATACAAGACATTAGCTAAGGTAAAGGCAACAAGAGCACATACATTACAAATTGTGTTTCCAATATTAACTTCATCCATATCCTAACCTTATCATTCCCCATAAAATAGGTCCACTAATCAAAGCATAAGCTAAGCTTCATTCAAGAGCATTAGCATATCAAAGATAAGAGTGGAGACCCATTAGATGGTTATGGAAATCATATAAAGCTCAATGGATAAAAATAACACACACTTAATACACTACATAATTATATCACATATTTCTCCACCCCCCAAATGGGGATGGAACTACTCACTACTCATTACACTACTGATTAGACTAAGTAAAGAAAACATTTAACTAAGATACTAAAATTACTAAACAAGAAATTAAACAAAGTAAAGCAACCCACACAAAACAAACAACATAACAAAACAAGATTAAAAGAAACAAATAAACTTTTATTAACAATGACTCACATTGAATGTAGCATCCTTCTCCACCTTGAGTTATTGCTTCAAGGCTCACTCCTTAGTAGAGAGAATGCCACCAAACAATGGGTAATTACAATGGAAGGTGAAGAGTTCTATTTATAAGCATGGAAAAAGCTAATCGGGGACAATCCCCCGATGTGGGACTAAACCAATACCAAAAATAGCCTAAACGAACATTAATACAAGTCCAGGAGAAATTTCGACGGATCCTGAGCAATATGGACCGCCAATTAGCGGTCCAAGACCGCCAATTGGCGGTCCAAAATTGTCGGATCGTGTTGGAATTTGTTGTGGGCTTTGCTTTCTGGTATTGTTGGTCTTTGATGCGGTTACTCGACTTGTTGGAGCTCCGACCCGAATAGAATTGGTAAAATACTCCCCATGATGGTGTGGAGTATTCTGTTTTGCTCTTAGGTCCTTCTGTCTTACATTCAGGTCCTTCTCCCTTGCATCTTGGTCCCTAGATCTCACCATTCAGTCCTTTTTCCCAGCTTTTGGGTCCTTTCATGGCTCTTCTCTTCAAACCTCTTTATTCCTGAAAACTAAACATAAAACTCGTCACGTAGCATTGCTTAGGTGTAAGATAATGGATATAAGATACATATATGAGCATGAAATGATGTCAATCAAATACCCCCACACCTAAGTTTTTGCTAGTCTCGAGCAAAACAAAGAAAGAGAAAAACAAACGAGAAACAAGAAATCCTAACTCACTTTCGTAGGAATCACGGTTGCACTTAGCACGTGCAACAAGCCGTTAAACCTCTTTGTTGCCAAGGAGGAGGAGTGTTGTCTCCTGAGGGTTTTCAGCGGATATACCCACAAAATCCGAACAAGATGCATTATTCAATCTAGACCTCGACTCGTTGGACATATTTTGTCGATCAATGGACGCGGTAATCCTACGGGCCGACTCTATATAGGTAATCAGTCCACACCTAGCGTAATAAACCATTCGTGCAAGTTAAATAAGGAATTAAGTGAAAGACATGGACAACCTCAAGATCCTCAAATGATACAAAGTGTAAGGTCCATTAAGGTTCTTATTTGAATTACCATTTTTTTTTCTTTTTGTTTCTTTTCACACACATTTTTTTCTCTTTTTTTTTCTTTTTATTAGTTGGAGCTTCATTCTCCCAGGGTCAGGTTTCGTGCATCATTGCCCATGAGGACTTACACTATCACGTACACCTTTCCCCAAATCTCCACATAGGGCAATCCCTACCACCCGTGTAACGGGAGTTCGGTCGGCGCATCCCAAGTCAGATGACTCGAAAGCACCAGGCACAAAGTCCCCTCAGACCTACTTTCCCGAGTGATAGGAGCCGTGCGAGAAGAGAGAATACCTACTCACTTATTTCTTATCTACACATGAACCAAAACCCCTACACTACTGTCTCACAACAAGATTTAGAGGGTCCTTGTCTATAACAAACTTCCTTAAGTTAACAGACACGAATTATTGACTCACTAGGTTCAGGGTGGACTTCTTTGAATGTTTGAGCACTGAAACCCTATGATTACTCACCCCCAAAGGAAAACTAGGGTGCATCCTAACGACTCGATAAATCCTAAAGCCACGTACTAGATATCCTAATGCATCAAGTTCAAGACAATTTTGGGAGCTTTCTTTTTACTTTGCCTCTCAACGGTTTTGCACATGCTAAACACACGCAAAACCCACAAAACATTTTCTTTCGAAAACACATGAAGATTTTGAAAGAAATGTGAAAATTTTGAAGCACTAGGCAAGCAAAAGAAGACAAGTCACCCAAGGATCATGGCAAGCAGATATATCGATATTAAATGCAGCACACTAACATGACCCTAACAATGCACACAAAAGAAAACAAAAATCAAAAGAAAAGACTCGATTATGTACATACGTAAAGCACCCCCCCACACCTATTTCATGCATTGTCCTCAATGAATGCAAGCAAGATACTACATGGATTGATGCATAAAAAGGAGAGATCTCACCAACATGAAGTACAAAGGGAAGTGCAAGGTCATGTTGATAGACATAACCCGAATTCCCTCAAAACCTGTGAGATGCTAAAGAAGGGATACAAATACGTGAAAGAAATGGAGCCCAAATACACAAGGGTTGGGGCTCACAACAATCAATGCTCACTGAAGGAGTCTTTTATTGTACTTTTTTTTTCTTTTTTTTTCTTTTTTTTTATATAACTATGTACAAACATAAGTTCCCATCTTCATTTGTCAAAAGACATCAAATGGGAACCTCAAGAGTGGGTCAATGCACTTGGAAAGGGAACATGACACCACGCGGGGCCAGAATACGCATGCGTGGGCCCCCTTCACAAAGAGCACCAGATGAAATGAGAGGTTCATGAATTGGACGCAAAGGCGTCTCATTCAAAGGATCAAACTGAAAGAGCTTGAACCTCTCGAGAGTTTGGGAAATAAGGGGCAACGGAAGAAAAATATCTCCCGTTGCGGAACTGAAGTTATGATCATCAATCCAAACTCTCCAACCAACAGGCTGGTGGGTCGGAACGAGGTCAAGCACCTCGTTATGCATGTCCAACTCACCAGGAGAACAGGAAGTGGGTCTCATACCCAAAGTATCCTCCAAGGAACTCATAATACCCTCATGAGCAATGTAGTTGTTTGATGTTCCATCATTTCCAAGATGATCAGGAACAATAGTGAGAGGCAAACTCTCATCAGGTCGTTTGAAATTGAGGGGACTAGGGAGCTCTTGCTCCATCAGAGGTGAGCCCTTAGGAGGTACAACAATAAGATCATGTGGCTCAAGGGCCACGGGACAAGAAGATGAGGCACAATCTTGTGCCGACTCATAAAGAAGCTGGTCCATAGTATTCTCAATTGGAATCGAATCCTCCACCAAGTGATTGTGAATTGAAACCCCAAGTCCCTCAGACTGACTAGGAGTTTGACTTTGAAAGATTGTGCTTTGAATTTGTGTATGTGGTGGTGGTTCGATTTCAGAAGATAAATCCTCAAGTTGACAAGAAAGGTTACTCTCCTCACTTAATTGTTGCGTCAGTTGACTCACTTGAAGTGTCAGATTTTGTATGCGGTCAACGAGGAGGTCCAAGTCAGATCTTGGGAAATTTTGGGGTTGGGTGTTGATGGGTTGAGAATGAGTCCAATGATTTGGAGTGGGGTGCTGGTAGAAGTCTGGGTATTCGGGAGGAGGATACTGGGGTGAATATGAAGTATAAGAATTTGAATAAGAATTGTTTCCCCATGAATCCATCACTCTCGGGATGTACGCAGATGCGTAATGGTAATATTGAGCATTTTGGGAAAAAGTATGCTCATACTCAGGCTCTGGGGGAACATAAGGACATTCCCCGATATTATGACCACACAACCCACAACAATCGCACGGTATGGCTACTGGAGCCACTGGTGCACTCATGTCATCTACCGCATGCATGAAAGAGGCCAAAGTTTGTTGCCCAGAGTATGATCCAACATAACTAGATGGAGATCTAGCCGTCGGTGCCTCTCTCATATCACCCCTATATGAAGATTGCTCAGTCACATAATGAAGATCATCCCAACCGTACGGGGTGTTAGTCTGAGCCACCCCAGGTTGCATGGGTCCGGAGTACCAGGGAGAATCATCCTGGTCCCAACAATGATATGGATGGTCGCCCATGTAAACATCCATCTCAACAAACAACTCTCGAGTCGACCACTCTCACCACCACGAGACTAAGCTCGCAAAAAGTGCTCGACTCGACCCTAAAACGCTACCAGAGAGTGTAAAGGGGAGGAGACTATAACGTAGAAGAAGGTGAGAAGAAGATGACTCAGAGGAGAAGGGAAGAATCCCTAGAGCTAGCGAGGGTACAGGGTGAAGGTAGAAGCCTAACTAGCAAGCATGGCTCAAACAATGTAAGGCAATGGGTCCTTAGGCTAGACGACGCCTAACTTCGAGGTCACTAGCCTTGACACGCCTCACCTCCCTACAACGAGGACCACAATGCCCAGCAAGTGATACCAGATCCGGAGATCCAGTACCTCCTACTATCGACAAGGTAGGCAACGCCGATCAGGTCATGACGGTCTCAACTAGATTACTCTCCTAGTGCGCCCGCAATCCTAGGGTCAATGTCTACTTGCTTTTAGTTAAGGCTTTATTAAGAGTGGTTTTTGGGGCCAAGGAAAGGGTGATGAAATCCCCCACCTTATCTTTTATGGGACAGCCCCTCCTTAGTAGCGTTTTGAGCTTAAATCTAGCAATCAATCACTCCAATCAAACGCTCAACTCACTCTTGTCCCGATGCACCTTACTAACTAATGCATGATCGAAACATGCATGAATGAGAGATCGGGGTGCACGTACCTCACGTCAGCAATCAACGACAAAATGTAAAGCAAAGAAAAGACAAATGCATGCAAGGTCTACCAATGGTGCATGACCTAGATGGCAGGAAGTCTAATCTTTTGCTTTGAGTTTTATGGTCCAAGTTGATTAAAGGGGGAGTGATTAATGATCTGGGAGCAAACTAGAAGTCATAGCATGCAAAATAGGGCTCCCAGATAACACATATTACAGCACTAACTATCATGAGAAATTTGAAGGAAAGAAGCCCTCACCAGGCCGCCAATTGGCGGTCTACAACCGCTGATTGGCGGTCCCGTTTGGTCTTCTGGTCCTCAGATTTTCCCAGTAGCCTCCCCTTGATCAGATTGTTCCCTGAAACTAAGACAAACTGAAAACAAAAAATTAAAAACCCCTCGAATCGTCCAAACCAATGTCTGGACAGAGCACCTCCCCGGCAACGGCGCCAAAAACTTGATTGATCTCGTTTTATATTTAACCGCAAGTGCACGGCCGCGTTGAAGCGGTGGCAAATACGGGTCGTCCACTGGGAGGTGTGTCGACACTTGGTTCGTGCGAAGGCAAGGGGTAAAGAAAGGAGAAAAGGATTGGTTACACTAAACTACACTAAGATGCAAAAAGGAAATGAAGATAAGCAATAAACTAAGCCCCAAAGGGGGTAGAGAAATAATGTGAACATAAAGAAGTGTGTGTGTGTTCATTAAGCTCCTCACAACATGTAGTGCATGAAATCATAAAACTACATCCAACTTTGCCTCAACATGAATTAAGATAAGACTACATCATTAAAACATACAAGACAATAATTGGAATGAAGCCACATGAACTCAAGTATAAAGACTATACCCTACTATGCCTCTACATGAATTAAGATTTCACTACATCATTAAAACATACAAGACATTAGCTAAGGTAAAGGCAACAAGAGCACATACATTACAAATTGTGTTTCCAATATTAACTTCATCCATATCCTAACCTTATCATTCCCCATAAAATAGGTCCACTAATCAAAGCATAAGCTAAGCTTCATTCAAGAGCATTAGCATATCAAAGATAAGAGTGGAGACCCATTAGATGGTTATGGAAATCATATAAAGCTCAATGGATAAAAATAACACACACTTAATACACTACATAATTATATCACATATTTCTCCACCCCCCAAATGGGGATGGAACTACTCACTACTCATTACACTACTGATTAGACTAAGTAAAGAAAACATTTAACTAAGATACTAAAATTACTAAACAAGAAATTAAACAAAGTAAAGCAACCCACACAAAACAAACAACATAACAAAACAAGATTAAAAGAAACAAATAAACTTTTATTAACAATGACTCACATTGAATGTAGCATCCTTCTCCACCTTGAGTTATTGCTTCAAGGCTCACTCCTTAGTAGAGAGAATGCCACCAAACAATGGGTAATTACAATGGAAGGTGAAGAGTTCTATTTATAAGCATGGAAAAAGCTAATCGGGGACAATCCCCCGATGTGGGACTAAACCAATACCAAAAATAGCCTAAACGAACATTAATACAAGTCCAGGAGAAATTTCGACGGATCCTGAGCAATATGGACCGCCAATTAGCGGTCCAAGACCGCCAATTGGCGGTCCAAAATTGTCGGATCGTGTTGGAATTTGTTGTGGGCTTTGCTTTCTGGTATTGTTGGTCTTTGATGCGGTTACTCGACTTGTTGGAGCTCCGACCCGAATAGAATTGGTAAAATACTCCCCATGATGGTGTGAAGTATTCTGTTTTGCTCTTAGGTCCTTCTGTCTTACATTCAGGTCCTTCTCCCTTGCATCTTGGTCCCTAGATCTCACCATTCAGTCCTTTTTCCCAGCTTTTGGGTCCTTTCATGGCTCTTCTCTTCAAACCTCTTTATTCCTGAAAACTAAACATAAAACTCGTCACGTAGCATTGCTTAGGTGTAAGATAATGGATATAAGATACAAATATGAGCATGAAATGATGTCAATCACATATCTATCAAATATAAATGTAAATACTGCAAATAAATTTCTGCCCGTAAATGCAGTAATCCAAGATCTTATCAATTGTAATATAGACTAGCTAAGGGCTATCGAATACATCACAATATCAAGGTAAGAAAAACTTTTTAATCACAACTTTTTTGAATTTTAGCAATATTAGCATCTTCAAACTCTTGTGATTCTTGTCGTTTTAATTATGAGGGAATATGACCTATCCTCGTAAGAAAAACTTTTTCCCAAAACCGAGCGAGGGCTCTAGGTAATGTTAAGAAAACTTATTTTCATTTGATACGAGATACGTTTATCCATTGTATTCACAACTAAACATACTTGGGGTTCACTAGGGTGAAACACACCTCATATATTTAATTATGGCACAATAATAGACAACCATTATATCTCCCATTCTTCCCAAAGATTGAGGGAGCTATCTCCCCCTAAGGGCGAGCAGAGTATCCCTCGATCAATGGCTGCTAGTGGATGAAATAAGAAAGAAAATGACTCTTACTTTTTGTTGGACAATTTCATATATTAACATGTGATTTAGAATTTTAGGTTATCATGCATATTATTATTCATACACATCCTAACATTCAACACATTCATCACATGCATAGCAAGATTATAAAAACAGAAATTAAATCATTCACACAATCCACATCGTGTGAGTTTCTATGTTCCCTTCGATCCTTGATCCTCGATCCCTAATCTTTGATCATCAATTGATGTGCTACAGCGGAGACTTCCACTTGCACCGGAGATGTAGATTTTACAGAAAATAAATATGCTCCTCACATTCGATAAAAACCCGACTAGTGCAAGTCCTATGTAAAAACCTCACATATGCAAATGCAATTATCTAAAAGACAGAAAGAGGGAATTTTGGATTTTACATATAAATAAGTCCCTGTATAATAATAATCACATACATTCATAGTTGCTGATTCGGAACATATAAACTCACAATTCCTGCAAAAACAACTCGAGCATCCATGCACGCAATATTGCTATAAACTATACAACCTAGTTTATCAATCATCTAGAATCCCAAACAATTCTTTGAAAAACATTTTGAAATCCATTAAAAACGTTTTTCATCCATCCATTGTTCAAAAATAATTTTGAACCGTTGTCCATCCAATTTCCAATGGAAAAATGAACTGCAGTTTTTCGGTTTTGTTGATTCTCTTACAAAATAATCATTACTTTATAAAACGAAATTATTGTAAGTTAGACTAATGTCTAAATCTTAATTCTAATAATTACATGGCATGTTTTAAAACACTTAAAACATTTAAAATGAATTATTATAGAGAATTATATCAACAAAACATTCATAGACCGAAACACCGGTAAACCGAATTGTTTAAATCCTATATGGTAAACTAAATTCGTTTACAGCCTTAAATCATAAGAAAATTGAACCCTTAGCTCTGATACCACTGTAGTATTTCTAGTTTAATTGCACATATATATTTTCGAAATTTTTTATGCACAATAAGGATCAATTACAATTTTCTATGATTTATTTCATACATGCATCGGTTTGTTTCAATAACTAGTTTCAAAAACTTTATTAAAACAAACACCAGGGACTCCGAAATTCATACCTAGAAGTTCTCTAAAACTTCTTGATGATCCGGAGACGTCGAGGATGACGATCGTCGCTTCTCGTTGCGCCGGATGCCTCCGAGTGTTCACCAAAACCCTAAACAAGGTTGGAGAGAAAGGAGCTAGCCAATCAATCTCCAAACTTGCTTAGAATCTAGCTACAAACCCCTTCCTTAATCTCTGAGATTTCTCCTTCCAAAGACTTAGAAAACTAAGAGAATTTTCGTGGCTTTTTGTGGTGAATTAGGAGAGAAAATAATTTGAAAACATCTAACATAATTAAGGAGAATAAGGACCTATTTATAGGCTCCAATCTTACTCTCAATCATGGCTATTCTTAAGCCATGTTTTCTTGACATTTTCTCTCACAAACTAATTCCATAATGCATTACATGCATCCACAAAACGTTTGACCAAGTTTGGAGCTAATCCAACCATCGATCAAATTAATCTCTTAATTACCAAAGGCAAAAAATCGATTGGGGTTCGGTTTACCGAGTCACACTCGGTTAACCGAATATGTCACGTTTGGTTTACCGTGCATTAGACGGACGACCGATTGTTAAGGAGAAAAATTCTCCTTAACCGATCGGACGTACCCACGTCTAAAACCGAGTGCCATTCGGTTAACCGAAAATATCGGAACTGGACATTGTTCGGTCGACCGTTCCTGGTTCGGTACACTGAACCAGAACTCCAGGCACTTTGGTCAAGTTCAGTCAATCAATTTTGACCATCCGTTCCACGTTCGGTTGACCGATCCACAGAACCTTCGGTCGACCGAACCATAACGGATTACCGAACTTTTACCCGATTTTGCCTTTTCAAATTTTGGAATCCAACAAAATTTGAACTTTAGGGGGTTTTAGCAATTAGTTAGATGTCTTAATTCCACACGAACCAATTAGTTAGATGTCTTAATTCCACAAAACTATAAGCGGTATCTAGCTACACATTATAGCTCTCAATTAGTTAGATGTCTTAATTCCACTCGAACCAAAACCCGATCCATTTAGTGATGGAGTGCACCACTTGTGTCCGTCCCTTGCCTCATGATATTAAGAATACACGCAAAGTAGTATTGTGTCATATTTGTATTAGTATTCATTTCTTGATCTCTTTAAGCTAGTTATAAATATGTGACTTAACTCAAATCACATTGTGCACATTATAACTTTGCTTTATCAAGGGGCCCACTAATATCATCACTCAATTAAGAGGGGCAATGATAATCTTTTGACTAACTATCTTCTCCAACAAAAGTCATACTTAACCAACTAATGCCTTTGCACTACTCTCATCGATAGCTCAAGACACTAGTCTAATCAAGCAATTCTTAAGTGATCGGATAAAAGTCTCATATCAATGGACCAAGGACACAGTAAAATATTAATGACACAGAAACACATTCCTATAATATTTTACTTATTAGGTCAATGCGGTATACAAAAGTAGTATTTTCCTCTTTTGTGTACCCGTGTTGTCACTCACTTGTAGAGCTACAATGATCTATGACCAACACGACAATCTTAACTCGGTAATCAATGTCTCATGTTAATTACCATGATTGCGAATATCTTTTGTTTTATGTAAACCAATATCTTTTAGAGCTCTACGGTTAAGGACCAAGAGTCTCTTCCTTAACACTTCTAAAAGGCGAATAACATAAACAAGGAACAAAATGATTTCTCATTCAATTCATAATAATTGACATTTAAACGTAAAACTTTTAGAACGCATTCCTTTCAATAGGTCCTTACAGCTAGACGACGCCTAACTGCGAGGTCACGCGGCCTCAGCACGCCTCACCTTCCTACGGTGAAGACCACAAAGCCCAGGAAGTAAGTCAAGATCCGGAGATCTCGTCTCTCCTACTATCGACAGAGTGGGCGACGCCAATCAGGCCATGACGGTCGTGGCCGGATCACTCTCCTAATGTGCCCAAGATCCTTAGGGGTCAATGTCTACTTGATTTTAAAGTTAGGCTCTTGATTAGTGTGATTTTTGGGGCGAAGGAAAGGGTGACGAAATCCCCCACCTTATCTTATATGGGACAACCCCTACTTAGTAGTGTTTTGGAGTCTTAATCTAGAAAGCAACTCTCAAAACAAAAGGCTCAACTCACACTTGTTGCAATGCAATTCCTACTAACTAATGAATGTTCATACGAAATACACGAATGAGAGTAGGAAATGTGTACCACGCGTCAGCGCTCAACAACTGAAAGTAAAGCTAAAATAAAGACAAACTACGTGCCTAAGTCGAGTACGTGATGCATGACCTAAGCAAGCAAGAATGCTTAATCTTTTGCTTTGAGTTTTAGTGGCCAAGTTTATTAAAAGGGAATTGATTATTGATCTCGGGACAAACTACAGGTCAAAACATGCCAAATTGAGCCTCAGACCTCTATATCAAATGTGAAAACATGTCAAAGAAAGAAGGAAGAAATTGGAGCTCACCAGACCACCAGTTGGCGATCTCAGGCCACTAATTGGCGGTCCAAGTAGCTCTTCTCTCTTCCAAATTTCTCCTGGTGATTTCCCTTGAGGCTCAGAGTATCATGAAGCAAAGAAAACTACAAAACAAAATTAAATCCACTCGAATCTGGTTTGGACAGAGCACCTCCGCGGCAACGGCGCCAAAAACTTGTTTAAACATTTTCAATACCGCAAGTGCACGGCGTTGGTGAATGCGCCGCAAGTACGGGTTGATCCACGGGGAGGTGAGTAGTCTCTGGTTTGTCAAAAATCAAGTGGCGAAAAAGGGGAAAGAGATTTGATTATGCTAAGCTAACTACACTCAACTAGTAAGTAAGAAATGCGAAAGAAAGCAACTAAAGATTGGAAATTAGGAATAGAAACCCCTAAGGGGGGAGTGTGTGCACATATGAAGTGAAATAAGTGATGAATGACGCATGTATGTGTGTGTGTGTGTTTTCATGCATAGGAAATGTCTAAAGATGTGGCACAACCTATCCATTCATTCACACAATGTATCGACAATTAGTACTTGATTACCATAAGATTAAGCTCAGCATGAGAAGTGTCTAAAGATATGGCAAGACTCATCAAAAACCATAAACTCATGTGAAGAACAAAACTAAGCATGGGAGGTGTCTAAATCTTATGGCAAAACTCATCAAAACAAAGTTTCTTCAATCAATAAAGCAAGCAACCACAAATACAAACACTTAACCAACATGTAGCATATTCAACTGGAAATTTCAGTCAATAAACATGAGGAAATTAAGCATGGGAAGTGTCTAAATCTTATGGCAAAACCCATCAAAAATCCCCCAACATGTAGATGATTAAAATACCCCAAATAAACATACAGACATGTAAGTTTACACAATCAAAAATTCATCAAACATCACAACATATATGTACATCATCTCCACCTCCAATGGAGGATAGAACTACTCGCTAATCATTAACCTAACTCTTATGTTAAGAGAGGAAAACATGTTAACTAAGTCTACTAAGATTAATGAAACCAAATTAAGCTAAGCATGCAAGAAGATAAAAGAGAACATTAAACTAACAAAATTTTCTTTTATTAAATGACTCACATTACAAGTAGCATCTCCCTACTTGAGTTTTTGCTTAAAGGCTTGACTCTAAGTGGAGAGTTCTATTTATCGGCATGAAAAAAGGTAATCAGGGACAATCCCCTGGTATGAGACTAAAACGCATACCATATATAGACTAAATACAACCTAATCTAACACCCTACTGAAGCACGTGTCATTTGGGGCCAAATGGACCGCTAATTGGCGGTTTGGGACAGCCAATTGGCGGTCTAGATGGGCTTGATCGGGTCTGGTTTTGGGTGGTTTGATTCTGGCTTGATGTCTTCATGTTTGGTGAACCCGATTTGGTTGTTGATGTTTGGGCCCGGATCTAATGGCCAAAGTACTCTTCATGATGGTGTGGAGCTTCTTTATTTGCTCATCGATTCTTTTGGTTTTACATCCGGATCCTTCTCTCTTTCATCTCAGTCCATAAGTCTTGCAAGTTAGTCTTTTTCCTTGTTTTTGAGTCTTTTTTTTCTCAAACATGTTTATTCCTGAAACATAACCATAAAACTCGTTACGTAGCAGTGTTTAGGCTAAAAATAAAAGATATAGGACACAAATATATGCATGATTTGATGTCAATCAGATATTTTGTTATATTAAACTTATTTTGATTGTTATCACATTAGTGTAAGTTTGGTTTATGTCAAAATGTTTAACTTATATTTTGGGATGTTATTTTCATGTTAGTGTAGTTGTTTGTGTTTTCTGGTTCAAATGATTGTGTTTGTTCAAATTTTTACAATTGGAATTATGTGTTCGTTGTCAAAATGTTTGTAGTTGGAATAGTTGTGTTTGTTGTTTGAATGTTTGTAGTTGGAATGATTGTTGATTAATAACATATCATGCATCATACTTATGTTGTATATCCTTTATTTTACCCCAATTTTGTGTTACTCGGGTGTTTATTGTTATATTTCAGGTACTAGGTAAAAAAGAATAGAAGAGAAGCGAAAAAGGACTGATCGGAGAGACTATGAACCTATCTGCAGAAGGAAAGGACTGGGATGCAAGCCAAAAGGACCAATTAGAAAATTAAGCACTTCACACCATCAAAATGAGTATTTTGGCAATTAGATTCGAACCTAACCTCCAACAACCAACTCGGGTGCACCACAGATTGAATAATCAATCCACCAAAGTGCCATTCAAACCTGGACTAGATCTAAGCAATCCAGACCGCCAATTGGCGGTTCCAGACCGTTGGTTGGCGGTTGGATCAGCTCCATATCCGATTAGCTTTAGTTGGGCGTTGTATTAGTGTGTATGTCCATTTATAGTATGTCATTAGTCCCATACTCTTGGTTGACATTCTCTCTACTTGGAGTAAAACCTTGGAGCAAAACTCTAGTGGAGAGATGTTACTTGAAATGTGAGTGAGAAATAAAAAATATTTTATTAGTTTCTTTTTTTTAATTCTTGCATACTCAGTTAAGTTTGTTTGTTTTAATCTTAGTAGAATTAATTAGCAGGTTTTTTCCCTAGCTTAATTTTGTTTTGTCTCATTTTCTTAATGAGTAGTGAGTAGTTTCATCCCTTTGGGGGTGGAGTTGATGTTTATACATATCATGAAGAATGGAATGAATGATATTTTTCTTTATGTGATGAATGTGGGTATGCTTGTTTGAATAAAAGAGAATACTTAACTTGATGGTTTCTGCCATAATCAGTAGGTACATTTCATACTTGTTTATGTTCTTAATAACAAACTTGTTTGTGCTCATATTAATCAACAAGGTTAGTTATTTGGATGATACGTCTTATCACAACCATTAGGTACTTCCTATCCATAGCAACACAACTTACAGTTGTGCCCTAATGAATGCATTTCTCTCCACTTTATTTCATGTAGGGGCTTTTCTTCCTAATTGGCAACTTAGTCTCCACCATTGGGGGTTTTTCTTCCTAATTGGCATCTTTCTTTGATAGTACTTAATTAGTTAATTTTGTTTAAATTTCTCTTACTTTCGATTTCTCTTGATTTCGTTTGATTTGTTTGTGTTTCCAGTTTAGTATAATCAACTTCTTCTCCCTTTTGTTTCCCTCTTGATTTCTAAAGAACCAAAGTCGACACACCTCCCTGTGAATCGACTCGTACTTACCTCATCTTCATCGACAACCCTGCACTTTCAGTTAAACTTAATATTCACATCAATTATGATGATTGTTGAAATATTTTCAAATGTTGTTGAGAAGAATTTTTTTTCAATTATGATGATTGTTGTTGTTGAGATGAAATTGCCGATTTCTTTTAAATTAAATGGAAAGACCGAGTTCTATTAAATTAAATATTTGTAGTTCTATTTAAATCGTACTTAGCGATTCTGAGTTCCACCAGACTAAACTCGACAACACTAGTACCGAGTTTTACTAAGTGGAACTCGACAACTCTAATGCCGAGTTTCACCAAACTGAACTCGACTAATTCAATGCCGAGTTTCATCAAGTGACTCAACACTCATCTCTCAAAGAGAACTCGACATTGCTGCTGCCGAGTTCCACAATTCTAGACTGACTCTGGACAGATTCTAGACACAATTCTAGACTAACTCATTTTGGACACGATTCTTGACAAGATTTACAAAAAAAATTCTACGTAACTCATTTGAAACACTATCTTCTGTACATAATAAACACTATCACCACCATGTGGTGGCAACGGTCTAATGTGTTAAATAGTTTTGAGAGATTTATTTTGAAAACAAATTATTATTTCGAAAAAAATTGCTTGAAATAAATGCCAGGTATCGTTTGAACCTAATTGACATAATAAACTCGCTCTAGAGGTATTTCGCAATCTAGTCCTACATGCATAAATATCAAACTGATTTTGTTTTACACAAAAGAATACTAGTTTGATATCTACGGATTGTGACAAGTTTCTTCCGTCTTCGGCCTGTTAGTATGATCATTATATTTTTCATAGTAAATGAATACAGTAGATAAACCATAGGGTCTTAATATAAATATAGGACCTTAACAATTTTGACAAGTATGGGAAAATCGATTATTCCAAATGGTACAATATTTACAGAAGATAAGCCCTTACAAGGAATTGCAAAGCAAATTTAAATGAAGACGCTAAGCAAAAAATAAAAAAGATACCAAGAAGGGCTAGCTATTGCCCAGCACAGGTAGTTGAAGGTAACATATCTAACCCACCCCAAATAATATGTAACCTATGAAACAAAATTTAAATAGACCTAGAAACCGGTCTGAAAATGATCAGGTCGGATTGACCAACAAGGTTTCAGATTCCACAATTCATCAGACCATGACCCCATGGTAATCTACACTGGAGAGCAGACATGAACCACGAGGTCCAATCTAGAAGACCATGCAAGCTGGAAAATCGAAAAAAGTCCTGAGCACGATCAACTTTACAAATGAAGATCAATGTGATTGCCGAACTAAGTGTCTGCAGTATAGAGAACAAATCAAGGATGTCCCGACCAGGTTGGATGACTGCTGCTAAGGCTAAAATGCAGCAATGAACATCCTCTGGGAACTGCAGCACATCACTCATTACATGAAAGAATACGCACATGTTGGAAACAGGCATTCCTCAAACATGGAAAAAGGACTATGTCATGAGGATTCTAATCTGAATTCTGGAATAACATTCTTCGCCAAGAACTATAGGCTCGAGAAAGCCTTTTCATCCAATTGCTCTCATTAGGCAACCACGAAATACTATGCCCATTGATAACACACCACCTTAAATTCAACAAAGCAGCTGCTAGATGCTCGTTGGCTATGTTAAAAATATTGATTATCCACGACTCCACTTCGGGATCCTCACTGTGCACAAGATATTCATATAGAGTTCTCATCTTGCAAAGACTGTCATCATCTTCAGATATCATCCGCATACTCAACACCTCAAGTGCTTCCAGTGCAGTATCATAGAGTTCACATTCAATGTACGTAGAAAATACCAAAGAACATGTTGTTGGATCCGGCTGAATTTTTTTTTGGTGCATTATCTCAACAATAAGTTCAACCATATCAAGATATCCCTGAAACATCACCACGTTAACAAAATCCTACTAACTGATTGATTGAAAAAGGATCTGAGTGATTGTAGTCGGAATCACCTTTATTGATGCTTCTTTGAGCACAGTATTGAACAGAAGAACATCAACCTCAAGCCCTTCTCCAATAATATGATCTAATAATCTCAGGGTTTCACCAAAATTTCCCATATTCAATAGAATCTAGTAAAAATAAGAGAAAAGTTAGTTCAGCATATTTAATTTAGTAACTATCAAGAGTATTTGACGGACGTCCAGTCAAATAACCAAACAGGATCCATAGATTCAGCAAATTCGTCAAGTTAATATCCCAATCAACATATTTGAGTCAGGTCTTCAATAGTTCACACAATTATCACGAAAATTTCAAGATAGTGTGTGTGGGAAGTCAGCTTAAACAAACTTGTAGGTGTTAAAATGGCAAGTCAGTAACATAAGTACAGTATGGAAGTTGGAAGCAAAAATATGTCTACCATGACCAATTGCAACACACCAACTCAAACAGACACTATAACATGCCATGGTCATGCAGGAATACAAACATGGACCTATCCAAAAGTTACTTTCTCTAAATTTTATGGACTGCCCCCAACCAGTAAACAAGAGAACAGGAAGCAGACAAATTTTGGGTTGTCTGTCTTAACTTGTGGAGTGATTTGAATAGACTGAACTGCAGTTGAACAATTTCCTCTTAACTTAACCTTTAAATAAGATGTTTTGAACTGTGAGTGCTCATTAGCTTACATATTCTATAATTTCGAGGCAGAAATAGCTAAATTAAATTGAGTGCTGAGCTGTGTTTACAACTGTGGCTCCTAATGAAGGCGTTTACTTACTACTTTTGTTGCCCAATCAAACTCATTTAAGTAAAGCACGCTAAATGTAAATTGAGAGAAGTTGTGAACACAACACATGTTTTGACTTCAGGATATGCAAACTATTTCCTATCCTAGAACGATGTTACATTATATGTTACTGTGCTACAAATAGTATGCACAAGGAGAGAGATTATTCTACAACGGACAATAACAAATTGCAAAAATTAGAACTGACCCAAACTCTTAGAAAAATTTGGAGTCCACATAACTTGCATAGACCTTTTCTCAAACACAATCATATAATGTAATCAGGATCAATTATAGGAAAAAATATAAATATCATGTTATGCACGTGATATTTCAAAGAATGGATCGCTTGAGTTATTGGCTTGACCGAGCAGTACAACATGATTTACTTAACCTATACAAAATAAATTTCCAAAACAAATCATTATTCATGACATAAGTGAATGAATCAAATGCTTAAGATACACGTGGATGAAATTTCACAAAAAAATCATGTAGTTTGAATTATGACCTTGTGGACATAATTTCTGGAGAGCTATACAATTCACTACTTATTTCTAGAAGAAGCAGAAAATGGTTTGGCTATTGGGAATACATTAACAAAGTCAACCCATTTATGACGCAAAGTAGTTAACCTAAGCCATGCATAGATTAGTCAATAATGAATCTAAAGTATTATGATAATATTATATAAATTATTGTTATTTCGTTCCACATGTTAGGTACAAATGACTATTTTGACCCTCCATATTGACCATTATGTACGTATTATTTGGCCATTACATGATAACATTTTAATATGACAATATAAGGGTTAATTACAGGTTGTCCCCCTGAACTATGTCCCAATTTCACTCTCTCCCTAAACATTAAAAGGCGACAATCACTTCTCTTATACTTTCGTTTTGTAACATTTTACCCCTTCCTCCCGCTTGAACTTTAAAAATTCATCATTTTAGCACACGCTCGTCGTTATTTTTTGACTTTTTTGCATTGTTTGCCTAAAACATTCCTAATTCTAACTTTATATTAAACTTAAATGAAATTACATCTGATTTGGTTGGACTTTGGTTGGAATTGGTAGTTAATCGGACACAAATTCGAACCAAATTTGACATCTAAGTTGATCCAAACTTCAACATAAAGTTATAACTATGAGTGTATTAGGTATACAGCGCAAACAAATCGAGAAATGACGACAAATATGTAGAAAAATAATGAATTCTTAAAGTTCAGGGTGTAAAGTGTAACAAAATGTATGTATAAGGAGGTTGTAATTGACTATTATGTACGTATTATTTAAACTGTAGCCTTTTAAAGTTAAAGGGCAAAGTGAAATTGGGACATGATTCAAAATGATAAACTGTAATTAACCCACAATATAAATGTAACCAAACTTAGTAGTTTTAATAAATTTGACAACAAATTATTGTAATAATGCAAAATTACTTTGTAGAGACTTGCCCATGATTAGTAAAATTCCAAACTCTAAAAGATTTTGACTGTGTTTTGCTTGAAAATTCAAATTCTACATCCAAAAAAAAGCATGGCTATAAAAAGGAAACAAACATGATGAGAAAACATGTTCTAGGAGCATATATGTTTGTTTGTTTTCTACAAATATGTAGAAAAATAATGAATTCTTAAAGTTCAGGGTGTAAAGTGTAACAAAATGTATGTATAAGGAGGTTGTAATTGACTATTATGTACGTATTATTTAAACTGTAGCCTTTTTAAGTTAAAGGGCAAAGTGAAATTGGGACATGATTGAAAATGATAAACTGTAATTAACCCACAATATAAATGTAACCAAACTTAGTAGTTTTAATAAATTTGACAACAAATTATTGTAATAATGCAAAATTACTTTGTAGAGACTTGCCCATGATTAGTAAAATTCCAAACTCTAAAAGATTTTGACTGTGTTTTGCTTGAAAATTCAAATTCTACATCCAAAAAAAGCATGGCTATGAAAATCAAATCGACTGGTTCAACCGTTAAGCGGTTAGTGTCCGGTTCTCAACACCCTAAAACCCGTTTTCGAGCAAAAATGGATTGAACCGACAATTTGACTTCAAGAACCGCGTTGACCATCAGTTCAACAATTGGTTCAGATATAAATGGATATCCAATTACCCAATTATCAAGGAAAAACTAAAAAACCAAACCCAATTCCTAATATTCTCCAGAGTCCGGACCCAAACGAAACCCAAAACCTAATCTCCCCCCCCCCCCTCCCTCCGTAGTGAGTGTTGCAATGTCTTTAAAAAGTCTGAACTCTGACTCGATCACTGGCTGAACTGTATTTTGAATCTTTTGCTAAATGATATGTGCTTGCCATCTTATTTCTAGGTGGGAAGAGAAGGTCTGCTTTTTATTATGATATTTGGAACATCAAGTACCTCAAAAGGTTTAAGTGGGACGATCTGACAGAAGAAATCGGTATGTTAATATTCTTGAAGTCAAATTGTCGGTTGGGGAGGATTTTGGGAAACCTAAATGACGGAAAGCATATTTTAAGGGGAATTGCATTTGAGTAAGCGACAGGGGTGGGGGAAGATGTTGGTTTTAGACAATTGGTGATGTTCACTTTAGAGTGGGAGGGCACACATCTCATATTTTTCTTGGGATCTTAAAATTTGTCAATTCTCTCTTCAAATCATTCCTAGATCTCATTGTTCTCATTATCCTAAACTAAATTTCACGTGTAAATATATAACTGATGAAGGAGCTTGCATGCTATTAGAAAATACCCATACGCGAATCTAGCTACTCAACTTTGTAATAAAGCATTCTAGTTGTGGAAATCATTTTTACGATAGGTGATTAGTAGCATATCATAGAGTATATTCATGTTATATATCATTTATTTTACCTCATATTTGTGCTACTCGAGTTTGTACAGCATGTATTTCATGTTTTAAGTAATAATGAAGAGAAATGAAGCAAAAATGACTCAAATGATGAAAAATGACTGATTTGGAAACATTCTACACTTGTTTGTAATGTTTGATGACCTTATTGCAAATCAGGAAGGGTCTAATTGAAAATTTTGTGGGACCTAATCGCAAAGAAAATATTTTGATTGCAAAAATTTCATAATCTCAAGAACCTGTGGAGAAATCCTACAATTAAGACGAAAGCAACTAAAGCCAATGGACCAGGGCTTAACCCCGCATGCTACAATATAAGCACTGTTTTCAGACCCAGACTGGCCCCGCCAGTTCAACCGGATGTATGGTGTGGTTTTCTCCCACACCATAATATCACAACATTGCAGGAGCATATTGACCACCACTTTAGGTCATGTTATATCACAAAGGCCCTACTACGGGAGTTCAGTTCCAAAGTTGGTGAAAAACAACACCAAATGTTGGGGCTAATTTCCACAACTTTAGGGGAACTGGTTAGGGGACATCCCCAAAGGGCACATGAGAGGTGCCCTAGGGTCGTGGGAGATCACCAAATGTGCCTTTGGTGGCACATTTGGGTGGCCAGAAACAAATCGTGTTTCGAGAATAAAAATGTGGTTAACAAAGGTATTTAGCAAAAGTCAGCAAGGGATATCTATTTTTGGTTGTGACAAGTCGGAACGAGGGCTGAAATGTTGTTTTGATTACAGGGGGGTTGTATGTTGTGGTTTTCTCCCACCTGGGTAGCTAGGTTTTTTGTTCTACAGGGTCTGATTCCTCAAAAGGCTTTTGCCTCTTTTTTGTTTTTTTCTTACTTTGTATCCCTGTTTTGCTATCTACTAATGATAAAAGTTACAGGATATGTGTCAAGTTTCTAAGGGGTAGAACTGGAGACCTGAATTGCTGGATTAATTGTTTATGAGGTATTTACTTTCCGAAGGTGTAAATGCAAGATAATAGCACTCCTATTAATTGGTGGTTGCATGCAACTCCTAACTCAAGCATTTTTAGAACCATTGTGTTGATGATGCATCTTCGTCTGATACATCGTGATTTACTGATGTTGTACTAGTAAGACGACAGAATAATTGCAATCCAAAATGTGTAATTAAAGATGCCTCTTTAATCATCTGAAGTTGGTAAAATTGTAATAAATACGAAATCACTGTAATTTTTCGTGAAGCTCTGGAGGGACTAAAAACTTGGAAAATGATTAATGGACGCTTGCGTTCCGGACGCATCTAACGTGGTCAGTCCAGTCAGCAAAAGTCATTACTCTTTCTTTCTGAAATAAATTAAATAACATTTATTTTGTGTTACATGCAACATTTATTTTCCCATGCAACATTACTTTCTCAATGCAACATTTAGTTTCCTCATGCAACGTTTGGTTTCTCAATGCAACCTTTGATTTCCCATGGACAGACCCACACCTTAAAATGAACAGACTTAAACCTTAAAATGGACAAACCAACTTAAACCAACATTTAGTTTAAGTTGTGGGTCTGTCCAGTTTAAGTTGTGGGTCTGCCAAGTTTAAGTTGTGGATCTGTTCGGTTTAAGTTGTGTAGTTGTCCAGTTTAAGTTGTGGGTATGTCCCGTTTAAGTTGTGGGTATGTCCCGTTTAAGGTGTGTTTGTCCAATTTAAGGTGTAGATCTGTCCGGTTTAAGTTGTAGGTATGTCCGGTTTAAGTTGTAGGTATGTCCGGTCTATGTTGTGGATTTGTTCAGTTTAAGGTGTGGATTTGTTCGGTTTAAGTTGTGTAGCTGTCAAGTTTAAGGTTTATGTCTGTCAAGTTTAAGTTGTGTAGTTGTCCAGCTTAAGTTGTAGAGTTGTCCAGTTTAGGGTGTGTGTTTGTCCAGTTTAAGGTGTGAGTCTGTTCGATTTAAGGTGTGAGTCTGTTCGGTTTAAGTTGTGGGTATGTTCGTTTAAGTTGTGTAGTTGTCCAGTTTAAGGTGTAGGTATGTTCCGTTTAAGTTGTGTAGTTGTCTAATTTAATTTGAGTCTGTTCAGTTTAAGTTGTGGGTTTGTCCAGTTTAAGGTGTATCTGTCCAATTTAAGTTGTGTCTGTTCGGTTTAAGATGTGAATATGTTCGGTTTAAGGTGTGGATCTATTCAGTTTAAAGTGTGTATCTGTCCAGTTTAAGTTGTGCATTTGTTCGGTTTAAGGTTGCATTGGAAATCAAATGTTCCATGGGAAAACGTAATTACGGTT
Organism: Triglochin maritima; assembly: GCA_963682175.1. Classification (NCBI taxonomy): domain Eukaryota; kingdom Viridiplantae; phylum Streptophyta; class Magnoliopsida; order Alismatales; family Juncaginaceae; genus Triglochin; species Triglochin maritima. The sequence goes on from OY821785.1 coordinate 13,234,655, forward strand.
GTAAACGGGTCGGGTAATACCCATATACCCGCTCACTCGACTCGTACGGGTACAAGGGTACAAAAATTCATACCCGTTTAAAATTTTGTACCCATTAACCCGTACTCGTTAACCCACTGGATAAACGGGTCGGGTACGGGTATATACATTACTCGTACCCATATACCCGTTAATCCGTTAACAGTATATATATTATATATATATCAAAATAGTAAATAGGCAAAAGAGAAGGAAAAACCCCCCAAATCTAACCCTAATCCCAAACCTCCACCGACTCTCAAACCTCTTCCACCGATCCTGTCGCGCCTCGCCGTCTCCTCACCTTCTCGCCACCTCTCGTGACATCCACACCGCCTCCTCATCTCCTTCTCTCCCTCGGTCCCTCCCCAACCTCGCTGCGACCTCGACACTGCCAGAAGGGTTGAGGTCTGTCCCTGAATTGAAGAAATGGTGTATTGTGTGTAGATGTAGTTGCTTAAGTTGTGATGTCCTTAGATTCTTGTGTTATAATGTGATTAACTCTTCTAATGTGATCTTGGTTTTCGGAATGTCCTTGAACATTGCTGAATGTTATTGTGTGGATGTTGCCAAGCTTGATGTGCTCTAGATACTTGTTTGCTGCTAATGTTCAGTTGGTTCTATTCAGAAACATGTTACTGTGTTTGCTTTATTTGATTTTTAAAGTTTGATCCTTGAGGTGAAATTTTTAATTTATGTTGGTAAACATGGACTGCAAATTGAGAGGATTCATCAGATAACAAAATAAAGAAAAATGTATGGCAGAACTCGAGTTGATGTTGTTGGACAGGTAGAAACATTGAAGGATGAGAGTAAGATAGAATGGACCAAAGTTGAGATAAGATCTATTGTTTGATAACTGGTAGAGTTTTTTTGTGTGTTTGTGTTATTTTTAATTTTTATGATATTTTTAGGAAATTTTTTATATGTTATACTCAGTTACCCGTTTACTCGCCTCGTACCCGCTAACCTAGCGGGTACGGGTAGACCAATATTGGGTCGGGTATATACCCGTACCCGTTAATTTAGACGGGTACGGGTAAGGGCATACCCGCCCAGTACCCGACCCGTTTACAGGCCTAAACGTAATGTTGCATGGGAAAGTACAGGTTGCATGTGACACAAAATATATATGTTCTTTATTTAATTTCAGAAAGTAAAAGACATTTGACTTTTGCTGACTTCACTGATCATGTCAGCGCGCGTCTCGGACGCCACGTCCGTGTATCACGGTCCAAAAAACTTACTGAAGATACTGTAAGGAAAGCATCATATAATTACGTAGCGAGGGAATCACCTTCATGAGGACTGTGTACGTACAGATTGAAGGTGAAAATCCGCTACGCAACATCAATGAGGTAAGTGCAGTTGCAGTCCTTATACAATTTGGAATGCTGCAGCAGTCAACCATAATATTGTATGTCTCAGAATCAGGTTGTACATCACATGTTCTCATCCATTTGAAAACCGTAACAGCTCTTTGATTCTGCACCAAAAGCAGGATATTGACAGGCTGGTAAACTCTTAAGCAAAACAGAGAAAGTATGTTTAAGCCCAACTTAATGGGCATATGCAATATTTATCACTTACATCTCTGGCCTCTAAAAGTGCGTGTAAGACAACATTACAAGTGGTTGTTCCTGGGTAAGCATCAGTAAACATGATGGCTGCCTTGTCCATGTATCGGAGGAGGTCCTCTATCATTCCTTCAGATCCAAGGCCCCTTATCTGAAATAAGAGAGGGAAAAACTTAGGAAAGTTGCTGAAGAAACAATAGTGCTAGGACTTAGCGAGAACCAACATTTATTCTTAAAACAGTCCCCAACCAGCCAAATATGAAAGGGTTTCTGCAAAAAAAATCTTTTGAATTTGAATAGTGTCAAGTTGGTCCATTTATGGATTCATTTAGTCATTTATCTAACCAACACACACCTTAGTAAAGTCCAAACCCTAACCCAGCTCATTTCAACCCCCAACCCCAACATGGCAACACCCCCACCTCCTCCCACCAACCATCTTAACCACAATTCGCCACCAGTCACCAGTGTTTGTTTTTCTCACTTTTCTCAAAATCACTTCTTTTAGGAAATTGTGTGATTTATTTATAGTGCATTATTTACATGTTAGTGTTGTCACTTGTTATTAGGTTAACGTGTACTTTGGCACTTCTTTTTTTTAATAGGCTACTTGGCCCAGTTTATTTGAGCTAAATTGTCATTTATTTACTTGCTAGTGTTCGGAACCCAATGTAGGTCTGCTTCTATTTTTTCTCAATACCGTTACTATTTTTCAACCTAAATTCATGTCTATATTTTGTTGTGTTTTAGGTGTTGTTTATGCCTACATTTCTTAATTTAGGTACTTGTAAGCATCTGAATATTATTAATATATATGCATAAGATTATCTAATTATTTAAATCTTAATGTAAGTATTCCTTATGCATTGGCCTGTCACAACAAACTTACACCTGAATGTTTAAATAACCACTCATATTTAAAGGGAAACAAAAACAAAATCCAGAAATTACCAAATTTTCTAATGTAAGAGAATTGTGTTCGAGTCCATTCTTTTGCATGTCGACTTCTATGTAAGTCACTCGTTTTGCTAGAGCTTGTTGAGAATCAAGGTTTCCCTTTTCATAGGGAGCATTCACAGCACAAAATAAGGAGAAAAGAAGCTCATACGTTTTCAGATCTGGTTTAATATTCATGTGTTTCATTCTAGAAAAACAATTAAGAGCATGCTCCAACTTGTCCTGAAAAATGATTGGATAAGAATGATTAATAACAACAAACCAGATTGACATGAGCACCCCTACCATAGGACGGGGGAGCTTATTTTAGAGAATACATAGTACTAAAAATAAACTAGGAGCCTCACCAGCTTATGACAGGCAGATAATAAAGCGTTGAACGGATATACCAACTTATTTGATTGGCGAGATATTTTGTTTAAAAATAACTCTGCTGAATCAAGATCTAAGATATTACTGTAGCTAATTGATAGAGCCGCAAGAGTAGAATTACAAGGCTTTATATTTCTTTTCTCCATTTCATCAAACTGCGTGTCCAAAAACATAAAGTACGTGTCAATTATATTTCTTTAAAGGGGTGGCAATACCTATCGAAAGATACAAGAAAAATCAAACCCATACTTTTTCCCGCTACATTGGGAAAAGTTAATTCAGACTCCAAACGTTATATGTAAGATATATTCAGAGAGATAAATTCATGACAGTATTTGTTTCTCTGAAAATATAAATGGTATATGGAAGTTCTGGTCAAAATACAGTCATGTTCTTATCAATTTTGACACACTTGAAGTAATCATTTAACATTGTTGATAACTATCCCACATACTGATCACAAATAACATAATTAAAATCAAACTTAAAAGAAAAAGAATGCATCATTTCAATGGCAGTCACAAGAAACATTAGATAAGAATTAGGAACATATTTAAACTACTCATCGATAATCCATATTCATTACACATTAGTAATGTGACATTACAAATGCAGATTTAGACACAGATACCAAATATATATTTGGTTTTCTATTTTTTCAAGGCATCATATCGATAGAGATATAGATACTGAAAACTTGATAGAATAAGGTTGTACTTTGACTGATTTCGCAGACAAAGGATACAGTAATTTGACTAATTAGAATAGGTAATTGATACTAGAATATTCTAGGGATATCGTTATCTATTAGATATTGTAACAGACCAAGCATATATTGATTGGATCCTAATTGGCTTTCCTTTTCTACCTTATGTAATAACCTCTATAATTAGAGGTGTTTCTCTCAACAATAGAAAATCTAATTCTCATTGTATTTTCCTTTCTGACATTGTGTCAAAGATTAAGTTGTTTTTTGACATTTGGAGCATCATGACCTATATCAAATGACTATTTAAACGATATGCATTTCTTTTATTGTGGAATCGCAGATGGTCAGTTGCATTTGCATCATTTGGGTCAATTGGAAACAACCTCACTGTTTTACAGTGGTAGGGTTGCGTACATCCGACCCCCCCTTACCTCGCTTAGGCGGGAGCCTCTTCTGAGGCATTGGGGTTATGTTGATGATTGTTGATGATTGATTGTATTTTCCTTTCTACAAAATACAGACACAATTTGTTTACCAATTCATTGTTCTTCTAAAGAATCTACAATTTGTTGGTTTTGCGGGTTTCGAGAAACAAGATACAACTAAATTATCAAAAAACAAAATGTGAGTTCACATAAATAAACATTTAAGAACCCTCATATATGGAACTATATCTTCATTTTAATGTTTATACTATCGAAATATCTTCAGCACAAACCCACTAAAATTAATAAGACTTAAGTATTTTAATGTATAGCTAAAATATTGTTTTTTGAAAGCGAAAAACATATAAAGATCTGAACTAAAAAATAGTAAATACACAATATTTACACATGCTAGAAGATATTGCAAAGTACTTATACAGAAGTTGTGGACAGTATTACTTATTAGCCTAAATTAAATATCTTCTATGTAATATCCAATGAAGCCCTTGATCCTGGCCGTATAGCAAGGCTAACCACAATATTATTTCAATGATGATATCACAATATGGTGTCAACAAAAATTATTGTAGATGAAAGTTTATGAGAAGTATATGTATATCCTATGTTATTATGAATATGAACACCAAAAAATGCAGAATATTGCATTACCATTTTTCTGGCATATTCAATGTTATTGGGAAGGACAGCTCGAATAACTCCATCATATGTTTTTGACGATGGTTTCAGACCTATCTCGCACATCTGTAGTACATAGAGATAGCAAAGATTAAATAAATGGATAGATACATCATGCATGCTAATTCAGAACCCAGAAAAGACTGGAAAACCTATTGGTGAATCATATACAAGCAACACTCACAGAGATATGCATACACCCATGAAACTTTGAAAGATAGAAATCAGATATTAGCAGAAAACAGTATTGTTAGAACAAATATATATTGAGATTTTTTTTGATGACTCAGAATTCCCCTGCGCTCACCCCACTTCGCGAGGTGAGTTGGAGTTCCAAACTAGGGATGACCCAACACCAGGTACTTGCGGTGTATTTTTTGCAGCCAAATAGGAGTTCGATCTTAAGACCCAAGGGGAATGATCCACTCCCTGAAACCAGTTGTGCTACACCCCAGGGGGTGATATTAGGAAATAAATTGATTTTAGATATCCATGTGATAAGAATTCATTTAATTGGAGATTCCTAACCAATGCTACTAATCAATGTTTCCAAATATCTTCATCCATCTATACATACATACATACATACACACACATATATATATATAACTCTTCTAAACAATGATATGAAACTCTCTTTCTTCTTTTTCCACCTCAAACAGTTTGGTAGAGGGAATTGTTTTTCATTACGGAATTGTTAGTGTGGCAACTTACACAATATAGAGATCTATAAAAGTATCATTTCTGTATGATGGGGATCCATACTCAACCATAGACATAAGATGTCATCTGGCCTTGTGGGATGTGCTCTGATTAGATTGGATGTTTGGTCTCAACTCTCAAGGTCAACGTCAAGAAGTCTAGAATACTAGATTATGCCAGACTGCTAAGTGACTCCCTTGGATATTTTTTGCCTATACTGTAATTCTCTTTAATTTATAAAAAGAAACATAGTTGGTTTGATTCGTATCAGTTATAAACCTTTGCCCTTCTTGTTTTGCATGAATTATTGAATCTAGTCAAAAATAAACATTATATTAGAAATTAGAAATATTATGAAATCAGTATATCGTATTTTATTTTTTTATTATATTTTATACTTAGTTAAAAAGAAATCAGCACAATATATATTACAAAAAGAAGGAATTTCATTTTTACAATTAATATAAAATGAGCTTCAATTTCAGCAATACCCTCCAATTAAAGAGACCATCACCTATACACTTCAATTTGAAATTCTATTTCACCTATACTCTTCCATCTCAAATCTTTTTACACATATTCACTTTTCTCAACACCCTCAACATAAACTTGGTAAAGTGATAAACATTTGAAATTTCATGTTTGTCCTTACTCCTAAGTTACTAGATCAACGACCATAGATATTACATTTCACCCATGACATCTCAGTTCAAAAGGATAAAGTTGAGCTACTTACGGTCTACCATCTTTCTGCATTATAAATTCTGCACCCAATAGTCAATACAAGAATACCTACTTTGGCGCTATTGTATAAAGAGTTAAACACAACAGAGGTAACACATTCAAGACTCATCATTTTGACAAACAAAGACATGCCAAAGGAATACGATCTAACATCAACATGCACAAATATACGAGTGATGGTTTAATAAAAAATAGTCGAAATAACTAATACAATAACATGCATCTATATAAAATTGCTTCTGAAATGAAATAAAATCACCATAATGATGTTATACATGTATATAGAACTTCATAAAATTACCTGCTGGAAGAGTTGCTCGGCTAGATCACAGTTACCAGAATTTCCACATGCATGCAGCAAGCCATTGAAGGAAGAAGTCAAGATTTTCCTGACTGTGAAAAGGGGTAAATGTTATTTAGAGAGATCATAAAAGTCCAGAATATTACAATAATTTTCCTGTTAAGAAATGTAGCCCCTTCACTAACATTATTCATACCTCTGATCCCAAGGGAATTCACACATTTGATATCCAAAGAAATCACACATAAACTGTCTTCTTGGATTGTCGGTACAGTCAACGTCTTACTTGCAGATTCATTTTTTAATGGTATAGGGATATCTAGCCCTGACTTAGATATTCCAGAACCAGAAAGCTCTGAATCTGCAGTTCCTTGAGTAGCAAGAGTTACCATTTGTTTTAAGGCACGGTATGCTGATCCCAAATCCCCGAGCTTCCAAAGAGACCACACGTATTTATGCAAGAATGTAAAGCTTGGCATGTAGGATTTGTAGTATTCCTTCCATATTCCATGCACAAGTGAAAGATTATTCTGCAGGACTGCAAGCTGAAAATTTGAAGCCAACACTTTTGGTGATGATCAAAGAATCACCTAATAATCAAGAAAAAGTACAAGTGTACAACTAGAAAGTAGATGTCCTATAAGGGGCACCATATGATGCCAACACAACCAAAAGAAATGTGAAATTTCAAATATAATTACCTAACCGTGAACATCCCATGAAAAGAAAAAGGGACAATTAGAGAATTAAAAAACAATTAAACTAGCATTGAATATGATACCTATAATAACAGCACAGGCACAAATGGAATAACAAAGTTACAACTACAATTGAAAACCACAGTAAACACATCCAATTCAAGACAGGGAAATTTGACCTATGACAAGATTATCCAAGGACTATGTCTAAACAGAAGATTGGGTTAATGAACAAAATTCATGAAAAAAATGAAAAGCAAATGCAAGATTATTTTCTTTAAATTCCACCGAAAGTCGAAAATAGACAAAGTTGATCTGATTTCAGATGGACGATTAGAGAATAGCAAAACAATTAAACTAGCTTTGAATACAATACCTATAATTACAGAACACACAGAAATGGAATAGTGAAGTTACGACTAAAATTGAAAAACACAGTAAACATATCCAATTCCAGACAGGGAAATTTAAACTATGACAAGATCATCCGAGGACTATGTCTAAACAAAAGATTAGGTTATGAACTATAATGGGTTTTTTCTCTTTGTAATAATTCATTTACAAGTCTACGCCAACTAGTTTGGGATTAAAGGCTTTGTAGTCGTCAATAATTTATGAAGTCAGTGTAGATTTAAATATAATGTATATACGATATATATTATTCACACTAATAGACAATGTATCTGCCTAACAGAGGTTTGAACTCTGTCTGTACCTAAACATTAAATTAGTTTAAAATTATTTGATTTGATGTCGGACCATATTAAATGAATACTAAGTATCACGACGAATATATGTATGACATATACTAATCTTAACATGTCATTCGCAGGATCAAACAACTACACCATTTTTTGCACGATTTTAGATTAGTCTATGTATGTATACAAAATAAAAGCAAAAAATAGAAGAAGAAAAGTCAAGGAATTCATTCCAACTTTAGGAAAACATCAAGAAATAGAGCTTTGCATCCTATATTTCACGTGTACGGATGAAGACACGACAAAAGAGTAGTTCATACACCTTAAGAAGCTGCACGTAAGTTCCTTCACGCTTGCCCATAAGTTGAACATCCATCAGCTGCAAACAACTATTTGCTTGGGAAAAATTTTTGGACCGCACACATGCACTCAGGTACACATTATACATTGGAATCACAGTAGTGTATGATTCTCCTATCGAGCACAGCAAGCTGATTGCCTGGATACTCCCCAAATAAAGAAAAAATAAATAAATTGAAGATGAAAACTTTGCAATGAGGCACATTAATATAAAAATAAACATTGAAGATCACATGGTCTTTATGGTAGACGATCAATTGTGCATTGAATCAATGGGTCGATTGGAAACGACCTCTCTGATTGCCAGCAGTGTGGTTACGTACGTCCCCCCCCCCCCCCCCCCCCCGTGTATAATTTGTTAGTTTAACCATACCAACTACTATGTACCTCCTTGAGATAACCTCCTCGGCAAAGAGCTCGAAGAACATGCATCCAACATCTTCTGTTAATCTCCACAGACTGTTTTTCCATGAGCCTCAAAGTTTCCATGGCAAACTATAGGAAAAAAGTACTTCTATTACAAGGCATTACATAAGGAGCTTGCATCCAACTCTTTCATCCATAAGCCTCAAAGTTCCCATTGCAAACTATAACAAGAAAGAAGCATTCCAATTACATAATACTACATCCGGGTTTTATAACATCCATACTGAATATAACTAATACAGAAAACAACCATCCGTTTTTTTAAACCAGCTAAAAGAAACAGAGGATAACAAATAAAATGAAACCACTAGAAATGCATAAAAGACCAGCAAGAAGATTGCAAGGCACATAATCAAAAATCAGGTACAAGCCTACGAGAGGATTTCAAAGGCCACATCAAAAAATAGAAAGAATAAAACCAAAAGAAAAATACATACAGCCATTAGCATGGATTCATGAAAACATCACATGAAAAAATAGTGTCACCACTCACCACACATTAGGGTTTTAGAAATGCTGCAAATGCAAGTGGATGCATTAGCAATTACCCTAAACTTTAGACCATAATATATGAAACTTCTACATTTCTTACCAACAAACATTTGCAATATGCCATATAAGTCCCAATCAAATGACTTGTGTTAGTTTTGATTTTAAAGGTGAAACGAAAAACACATAATTATTTTTTTACTAGCAAAAAACACCTTGGAGCATGGACACAAGCTACAACTTGCCTAGCCTGAATGTATTCTATCTGAATTGAAGTATCCACGACTATTAAGCTCCGCAAAATAATAGAACCTTCAATTACCACTTAATCGCCCAGCATCAGACACAAAATTCTTAGTTGTTCATGGTTTTAAGTATAGTGAGAAAATTCCTTTTACAGAGATAAATGGCTAAATGACAATAGAGGGGGATACATGGGATCTGAAAATTGCATTACATCATTAGTATTGGAAAACATAAATCAATTTAGAAGATGAAAAGGGAAAGGAAGTGCAAATTATTGCAAGAGAGCTTAACTTTAAATGTATGAGGAAAATTAAAAATAGAGTTGTAACTTGTAAACTGTGATGCATTATTGTTTAAGTGCACAACTTCTTTTAGTGAAACCCAAAATATCCAGAGAAAAATACTTCATATTTTAGTGATTTGTCACTACTAGCAGCAGCCCAAAGACAAATAGTGGCACTAAGAAAAGAAATACTACAATGCCATGTGACATACACCACCATGTGATTATTTCTTCAGCCTTTCATCTTTAAATTTGTATTATTTACTTCCCAAATAGACTTAACTCATACGAGCCAATTTGTAGATTTATCCAGACCGACCAGAAGTTTGAGCCTAACATTCCCATAAATGTTGCAACTTGCAAAATACTCATGATACTGTTGCCAACTTAAATATTGAGCAACTATTTTCCAACAAATCAAGGAAACAAGAAAAGTGGACATTTAGAAAAGGAGAGTGAGAGACGGAGAAAGAGTGGCAGAGGATGTGTGCTGGTGGTGGTGGTGGTGGTCTTGTAAGCAAAAGAGAGGTGGTTAGTAATAGAGAGGGAAGCAATGAATCTTCACAAGACTGAGTCATTTAGGGCAAACAAAAAGAAAACGAAGACCAATGAGGAGCATGTTGAATAAAATCGAGAAGTGGTCAAGGTGGGACAGTGAAAGGTGGTAAGCTGCAGCGAGACTTAACTCGAAAAGACATGTGCCATAAGGGATACAATTAGTTGTTCAGAAGATGAATTTCCACATATGTACCATATTCTACATAAACAAGAGTTCGCACCAAATCCATCTAGAAGTACATAGTAACCCAAGAAAAACCCTTCAGTTCTTTCATGAAAATATAGCATTACTCTTGAAAATGGAAATACATGCAAATCATAGTAAACCATTGTTCGGCATACTTACTAGTGCATCTGGAATTCTGGCACAATAGTCAAGAACATACTCATAATTCTCAATGTTCACCAGACTTGGAAGTAAATCAGAAGCTTTTTCTTTTTCTTGAAGGTGAAGCAAATTGACAATCTGCAGTTCAACCCGTCTGCTAGTCCCACTTTCGTATTGTAGACAAGAGTCACCTACAAGTAGTAATGACTTAGTATATATAGAACAGCTGATATAAATATGAATAGTTGATAACCTCAATGCAAGTGTCAATAATATCATTTACCTAAATGATTTATTATTACTTTATTCAACATATGAGATTGTTAAAACATTTTAGAAAAATAAGGCAAGACCACACTAATTTTTTTTATGGATTACAGAACATCCTGGAATTAACAATTCAGAACACATGAACCAGAATTGAAACACAAAAGTAGAGAGATATCATCAATAAACCATTTTGGGGAGTTATTTACGTGAACCAGAAGGCCCAAAGGTTTATTGTTAAACTACTTCATAGAAAAATTGCTAGCTAATTATGAAGATGATAAATTTCCTATTAGTATCATCAACTTTGGTCCAAAATCACTTTATAACCTTGAACTGTAAAAAGTGATCACTTTGGTGCCTTGGACTATTGGCAATTCATCTTGGACCTTTTTCAATGAATAATGTTCACCTTTTGGCCTAAAATAATTTGTTAAATTATTTTTAACTCGTGCGAAGAAGAAGAAAAAATTCATAAATTTATAAGTTTTTTAGAATTCTATTTCTCTTCACCATCTCCAAGGAGACTTTCTGACAAACTCTCCTTGGCGAGTCATCATCTCTACAAATAGGAAGACGAGATGGTGCCCTACACCATATACAATGTTTTGTCCTCGCCTATCACTCTCTCTTTCTAACGACCAACTTAAACCAACAACACACCTTCACTGAAACAAAAGAAAGCTAATGGCGTGTTTGAATAGCAATGAAGGCAAAAATAAAAGTAGAAAAAAAGGAGAGAAGAGAAAATGTGTCTTCTCCACCATTTGGATACAAATAAGTTAGGAGAAAAAAGAACGAAATGGGTCTCATCATGTTACCAGAATACCCATGCTTGATTAACCATCTTATTTAATTTCATTTTTCGATACTTTGGGAAGAATGGACAATTTTGAAAGAAAATCAATTCTCTCTATTGCTCTCCAAAATTTGAGAGAAAGTTGGGTGTCCATTTTATAATTTATATAGAAGAGTTTCTCTTCATTTTTCTTCCTTCTCCCCACATATGTCGTTAAGTATTTATGCAAACAAGAGAAGACCTAAATTTCTTTTCTTTCTTCTCCATTTCTCTCATTAAGTTGAAAAGATATGAAAAGTAGAAAATTGTGATGTGACAACCACTTGTAGTCTTCTTTGGCTCCTGCAAAAGGGGCTAGAGCATAATAGTTGACAACATACATGCCTGCAAGTAGGGGTGTAAATGGTTACCCGGTACCTGAGCATCTAATTCGAAAATTCTTATTCAATTGGCCATTGACTCATTGGTTATTGGTAAGATGTCTTACCATTTTAAAACCGGATGTGGATTTGGTAAAAAAAACCTTACCATTACTATTTAGATACAAGGTATTTCAAATTCAAGTACCCGAAAATCAAATTATTTACTAATAAATATATTCAAAGCTACATCTTTATTTGTTAAAACATGTCATTTCATCGATTCAAACATATAAAACTACATTTTCATTTAAATAATTCATTTTATAGTTACATGAAGAATTATCACAATTCCATTTGTGTTTATTGACCAAGTTCTAAAGGGGAAAACATTTAATTTAATTTCCAATAATATAGGACTTCCAGTTTGCTCAACCATGAGAAAAAAAATTATCTGCTACCATGTTTATTGGTTAAATAGGTGTTCATTTTGACCCTTGCAATGACTATAGTAAAAAGACCATTTTTTGCGACAAAGCTCAAAAAGAATCAACTTCATAATTATGTGGACTACAAACTTATGAGTCATGAATTACTAATTCTTATTACATTGCAAGAAACTTTCACTACTATTAATGGCCCTATAATGCAACCAAAACAATAACGCACAAGGACATTGTGACATCGTAGTTCCTTGGTACATGAATTACTAGTTAAAGGTAACATAGTGCTTATAATAAGGGCATAAGGAGGCCTTCATATTCCATCCAATGACCCTGAAAGTGCGAGAAAATGCAATTTTGCACATTAATAATCAACAAATGCACTAACATTGAAGTGATAATTTTTTCCAAATACCATACCAACAACTACAACAGATTTTCAAGCAACAACACTAGAATCCAATGAAACTAGTACCTGCATAGCTGGAGAGCATCAAACGGGCCCGACCTTCACCAAGCAGACTTCTCTCGACCTGCAAACCAAACCAAACTCGGATTTGTTAAGCATCACCAATCGGCAACAAAACCGAAGCGATCACGGCAAACCAGGCGCACCTCGTCCCTCGATCTGGAGACCAGCACGGAGGACTCGAGGAAGCCGATGGCCGACCTTCAAGGAGAGAAGAACGTCCGTCAGGGTGTTTGAGGTTTAGGGTTTGGGGTTCAGTGGAAAGTACCTGAGACATCTACGCATTGCAGTGGCGGAACGGATAAGGGAGTTGTCAACGTTGCAATTGGCGTTGGTTGGGGACCGAACAGCGCTGAGGTGAGGTGGGGCGTAACCTAGTTGAACTGTTTCCGGCAGCCCCCACTGTGATAGCTCGCCGCAAGGGAAGATCTTGGTGGTGGTCTTGCTTGTTGGTTCGGAGGACGACGACGGGAAAGGGGACGGCGTGGACGAGGCTCCGGCGAGGCGAGGGAGGAAGGTGGGATTGGGTTTGGAGGAAGGGGGCGATGGTGGGGTTGGTTTGGGTGCGGGGGATCGGGTTTGGGGTGTTTGGGTGTGGGATTGGGTTTGGTTTTGGTTTTGGAGGGGTGTAGTGTTTGGGTGTGGGTCGGATTGGATTTGACTATTTGAGTTTTCTTTCGAAGAGTTAGTGTATCGTATTCTCCCACGTGTATTTTTCGTGTATAATCAATCATTCGTTACGTTTAGCCTAACGTCTAGTGCTAAATAGAAAAATAATTAATAGAAAGAAAATGTTACATTAGAATCTAAAGAACAAGAAAAATGAAAAACTAAAAAATGTAGATAATCAAAGTTTAAAGTTTTAAACATTTCATTAAAATAAACATCTTTTTAAAAGAGACAAGAACAAATACATAAAGAGGACGACACATCATTACACAAAGAAAAGTACAGTTAAGTAAGTAGTATGGAAATTTTCCTAAGCTCTAAGCTATTCGTCGGGAAATTAGTTTTGCAACTGACTTGGAATCCAATCATTCATATTAATGTCTCGTTAGAAAGTTATGAGCAAAATACTATTATTCCTTGTTGATCTTGTTTTCAAATGAAGTTCGATTAACTCTCCAATTTCGTGTCTTCCAATATCTAACTTTACAAACATGCACAAGCACAAGTGAACAAAAATCTTTATTCAATTATCTTTATAATGGATCTTGTAGTATTAAATTTGAATATTGGATTAGAAGAGTATGAAAGAAATATGATGTAGTTGCAGACAATTCAAATCCAAAATTCTTCGGTTGAGGTTGAGGTTGAGGTTGTTTTCTTCTGATCCAAATTTAAAATTACAAATTATTCCATTACTTTGGAGTTTGAATGATATAGGGATAGAATGGGTAGGGGTTCAAACGAATATGGACTATTCGTGGATGTTGGGTTAATTTGATGAAGAGCAAAGACCGCCCAAGTAATGTTAGACTAAACTCTATTGTTGAAAAGAAAAGTACATCATACCTAAATACATTGAAGGGGAAATTGCATATCATATATGAACATGAGAGTAAACACAACTACAATCTTGTCCCGTTCTGATTAAATGAGATATAAACTAGCAGCGTGAATCACTTTTCTATTGTCTACTGACAATTATTTGGAACCATAAGGTGTTTAATTCCTAGTATCAAACATTCATATGTGATGCGGTGATGTAAGTGGTTTTGGAGGTTATAATTTTTTAAACAATATGATTTCATAATGCTTCTACCATGTTATTGTACAACTTCTACCACTATAACTAAATGTTGTTTAGTTGAATCAATTTTGGTCGTTCACGTACTAAGGATGGAAAAAATTCAACAACGTCCTAAGGGGTAAATTAAACATCCATCTCGGGTAAATTCAACAACATCAAGGGGTAAATACATTTCACACCTATACTAGCTTATTTACTCTGTCTGGGGGACTTCTTCTCATGTAATTGGGTTTATTAGCAAACTAACTATGAAGGGGGTAACTATTGTTTCAAACTTTATAATTAAGTTATTCTAAATTGAAAAAATAAATAACCAACCTTCAAACTACCATACATAGTACTTCCACGACTATGTAGTTGATAAGGCGAAATTTGTGTTGCAACCCTACTTGCTCTACGTGTCAGCTTGGCCGAAGCAGTGGGTGGTATCATGAATTTGTAGTAGCACACCTCTAATAACATTGTCCACATCCATTGATGGGAACATTGTCTTCTCCACAACTATTAAACTTTCAAAAGTACTTGAATAACCATGTGCCTACCCTACATGTTGAGTTTGGGAAATTTCCTTTGGTTTTTTAATGATTTCAACGGATTTTCTATTCCCCTCCCATCTATGTTAGATGTTTCACAACCTTGGTGTGATGTCAAAGAAACTTGTTCAGCAACCTCAACTACAACGTTTGGTTCCGATCTTTCCACAAACACTACACTATCAGGTTCATGAACCAAAACTTCAATGTCGAGCCCACAACCATATTGTTCTCGAACATCAACTATCTTGTTCACTTTCGATATTTCCACCCCAACTTCATTGTGTAGGATTTCATGTTTAATTATGCATGTATATTTTTCTAATTTTTATGCATAATAAGGATCAATTACAATTTTCTACGATTTATTTCATGCATGCATCGGTTTGTTTCAATAACTAGTTTCGAAAACTTATTAAAATAAACATGGGCTCCGAAATTCATACCTAGAAGTTCTCTAAAACTTCTTGATGATCCGGAGATGCTGAAGAAGACGATCGTCGCTTCCCGTTGCGCCGGATGCCTCCGAGTGTTCACCGAAACCCTAAACAAGGTTGGAGAGAAAGGAGCTAGCCAATCAATCTCCAAACAAGCTTAGAATCTAGCTACAAACCCCTTCCTTAATCTATGAGATTTCTCCTTCCAAAGACTTAGAAAACTAAGAGAATTTTCGTGGATTTTTGTGGTGAATTAGGAGAGAAAATATTTAGCAAACTTCTACTAACATAATTAAGGAGAATAAGGACCTATTTATAGGCTCCAATCTTACTCTCAATCATGGCTATTCTTAAGCCACGAATTCTTGACATTTTCTCTCACAAACTAATTCCATAATGCATTATATGCACCCACAAAACGTTTGACCAAGTTTGGAGCTAATCCAACCATTGATCAAATTAATCTCTTAATTATCAAAGGCAGAAAATCGATAGGGACTCGGTCTACCGAGACATACTCGGTTAACCGAATATGTCACGTTCGGATTTCCGTGCACTTGACGGATGACCGATTCTTAAGGAGAAAAATTCTTCTTTAACCGTTCGGACGAATTTGCGTCTTTGACCGAGTGCCATTCGGTTAACCGAAAATATCGGAACTGGACATTGTTCGGTCGACCGTTTGTGGTTCGGTATACCGACCCAAAGTTCCAGGCACTTTGGTCAAGTTCGGTCAATCAACTTGACCATCCGTTCCACGTTCGGTTGACCAATCCACAGATCCTTCGGTCGACCGAACCTTAACGGATTACCGAACTTCTACCTGATTTTGCCTTTTTCAAATTTTGGATTTATTTCCAACAAAATTTGAACTTTAAGGGTTTCAGCAAATTCACAACTTATGCAATATATTATCCTATGCAATAATAAATTATTGCACCCCATAATATATGCATCTCATATGAATTTATCATGATTCTAATTATGTTTATATACAACATAATTGATTTTACTTGTTCACCACATGTGTCATATTTTCTATAAGAAACCCGACACATCATATGAATCAAAATCAAGCTTCTTGTTTCCCGGTTTTTGCGGTGTGACCTATGGGAGGATCTAGACTAAGTTGGCAGTGATATTAAGAGCTTAATATCACAAGCTATAAGTGGTATCTAGCTACACATTATAGCTCCCAATTAGTTAGATGTCTTAATTCCACTCGAACCAAAACCCGATCCAATTAGTGATGGAGTGCACCACTTGTGTCCGTCCCTTGCCTCATGATATTAAGAATACACACAAAGTAGTATTGTGTCATCTTTGTATTAGTATTCATTTCTTGATCTCTTTAAGCTAGTTATAAATATGTGACTTAACTCAAATCACATTGTGCACAATATAACTTTGCTTTATCAAGGGGCCCACTAATATCATCACTCAATTAAGAGGGGCAATGATAGTCTTTTGACTAACTATCTTCTACAACAAAAGTTGTACTTAACCAACCAATGCCTTTACACTACACTTATTGATAGCTCAAGACATTAATCTAATTAAGCATTCCTTAAGTGATTGGATATAAGTCTCATATCAAAGGACCGAAGACACAGTAAAATATTAATGACACAGAAACACATTTCTATAATATTTTACTTATTAGGTCTATTGAGTATACAAAAGTAATATTTTCCTCTTTTGCATACCCGTGTCGTCACTCACTTGTAGAGCTACAATGATCTATGACCAACACGACAATCTTAACTCGGTAATTAATGTCTCATGTTAATTACCATGATTGCGAATATCTTTTGTTTTATGTAAACCAATATCTTTTAGAGCTCTACGGTTAAGGACCAAGAACCTCTTCCTTAACACTTCTAAAAGACGAATAACATAAACAAGGAACAAAATGATTTCTCATTCAATTCATAATAATTGACATTTAAAAGTAAAACTTTTAGAACACATTCCCTTCAATCTCCCACTTGTTATTAAAATTTTCTTTCACATACATACTCAATGTATAAAACAATAATAACTAGGGTAAACCCCATTACATTTCAATCATCAAGCCAATCTACATGGTTCATCAATCCCATGGACTCAAAATGCATTTCACCCTTGGCTTGGGATAAGAGTTTTGTGAATGGATCAGCTGTGTTGCTGTTGGTGTCCACCCATAAAAGATTTATTTTGCCTTCGTCGATGAGGTCACGTGTCACGAAGTACTTACGATCCATGTACTTCACTTTGTGGTGTGATCTAGGATCCTTGATTTGCGAGATAGATGCACTATTATCGCAAAATAGCTCGATGGATCCCTCGCTCGTCGGAACTACTCCAAGCTCTTCAAGGAATTTCTTGATCCACACTCCTTCCTTGCTCGCTTCAGCGACAGCCATTACTTCGGAAGCAGTGGTTGAGTCGGCCGTAGTGCTTTGCTTCCAACTACGCCAACTCACAGCTCCACCATTCAGAAGAAAGACGTATCCTGATTGCGACCTTCTATCGTCTGGATCACTCATGAAACTCGCATCCGAGTACCCTTCGGCTATCAACTCCCTTTGTCCTCCATAAACAAGAATCTTATCCTTAGTCCGATTAAGGTACTTCAGGATATTCTTGACCGCAGTCCAATGCTCAGGACCTGCGTTGGATTGGTAACGACTTGTCACGCTTAGAGCATACGAGACATCGGGTCTTATGCAAGTCATCGCGTACATGATCGACCCAATTGCTGAAGCATAAGGGACATCCTTCATGTACTCTAAGTCCTTACGTGATTGCGCACGTTGAGACTTCTTGAGTTGCACACCCATACTCATTGGCACACTGCCATTTTTGGAGTTGTTCATCTTGAACCTTTCCAAGACCTTGTCAATGTATGTACGTTGACTGAGGCCAATGAGTCTACGGGATCTATCTCGATATATCTTGATTCCCAAGATGTATTGAGCCTCACCCATATCTTTCATTGAAAATGCAGATTTCAATGAACTTCTCGTTTGCTCAAGCAAAGGAATATGATTGCCCATGAGCAATATGTCATCGACATATAAGATTAGGAATACTATATGGCTCCCACTGACCTTCTTGTATATACAAGGTTCTTCCTTACTTTGAATGAAGTGAAGCTTCTTTACTTCCTCGTCAAAAACGTTTGTTCCAACTCCTTGATGCTTGCTTCAATCCATAAATGGATCTTTGAAGCTTGCATACCTTCTTGCTATTCTTTGGATCTTCAAAACCTTGAGGTTGTACCATGTACACATCCTCCTCCAAGTTCCCATTAAGGAATGTCGTTTTGACATCCATTTGCCATATTTCATAATCATGACATGCAGAAATAGTGAGCATTATCCGAATAGACTTGAACATGGCAACCGGTGAAAAAGTTTCATCATAGTCAATTCCTTGAACTTGAGTGAAACCCTTCGCTACAAGCCTCGCTTTGTAGGTTGTTAAGTTCCCATCCATGTCCATCTTCCTCTTGAAAACCCATTTATTTTGAATGGCCTTTTGCCCTTGAGGAAGGTCAACCAAGTTCCACACTTGATTATCATACATGGATTCTATTTCGGATTCCATGACCTTAAGCCATAGTTTGGAGTCTTCCATTTCCATTGCTTCTTGGAATGTCAAGGGATCATTGGTATCTAGTACCATGATTTCATGAAGTCCCAGATATAAGTCGGGTTTCTTCCTTTCCCTTGTTGACCTTCTCAATTCTTTTGGTTCTTTTCGTGTCTCTCGAACTTCTTCCACAATTTCTTGAGGAGTGGGTTCACGTTCAACTCTTGAACGTACACTTGGTGGGGATGATTGAGATTCTCTCACAATTTCTTGTGATGGTCTCTCACTCACGCTCCCACTAACCAAATGAATCTCGTTTGGGCCTTCATGATCTTGAACGTCATCATTCGTGTCATGATCTTGTAAAGTATCTTGAGTTTCCTCAAGCACAACCCTACTCCCACTATTTTTTACTCTTTCTAGAAATTCCTTTTCCAGAAATGTGGCATCCCTCTCTACAATCACTTGATTGGAGGTGATATGCCAAAAGTAGTATCCTCTTGTCTCACGAGGATAACCAATGAAGAAGCACTTATCCGCTTTTGGTTGAAGTTTGGTCGACATCAATTTCTTGACGTAAGCCTCACAACCCCAAATCTTGAGAAAACTGAGCTTAGGTGTTTTACCACTCCATAGCTCATAAGGAGTTTTCTCCACGGATTTGGATGGAACATTGTTTAGTGTGTAAGCCGCAGTTTGTAGTGCATAACTCCAAAAGTAAAGAGGTAATTCCGCATGACTCATCATTGACCGAACCATGTCGAGCAATGTCCTATTCCTCCTTTTGGATACCCCATTCCACTGAGGTGTACCGGGAGGAGTGAGTTGAGGTACAATACCAAACTCCTTTAGGTATGAGTCAAATTCGGCACTTAAGTACTCACCTCCACGATCCGTTCGTAGAGACTTGATTTTCTTGTCGAGTTGGTTCTCTACTTCATTCTTGAATTCTTTGAATTTCTCAAAGGACTCACTTTTGTTTCTCATTAGATAAACATAGCCATAACGACTATAATCATCCGTGAACGTAATGAAGTACCTGAAACCATCTCGTGCACTAGTACTCATTGGACCACATACATCGGAATGTATCAAATCCAACAAGCCACTCGCCCTTGGACCTTTCTTCTTGAAAGGCTTTTTGGTCATTTTTCCCATTATACATGGTTGGCACATCTCCAATGATTTAAAATCAAGTAGACCAAGAAGGTTAGTTTTTTGCAATTTCTTGATGCGTTTTTCATTTATGTGACCAAGACGATAGTGCCACAAGAGAGTATCGTTCTCGTGAGTGGTCTTAAGTCTTTTGTTATTGATATTAAAGATTTGTTTATCATTCAATTCAAGCAAATAGAGATCATTCCATATGAATGCATTTGCATAGAAAACACCATTCTTCGATATAGACAAGCAAGAATTTGAAATATTTATATTAAAATTATCCATATCTAAACATGATACAGAAATAATGTTCTTGCTAATCGAAGGCACATAATAAACATTCTTTAGACATAAATTTAAACCACTACATAATTGAAGCACCACAGAACCTTGTGCAACCGCAGACACGTTCGCACCATTTTCGACCTTCAATTCTACCTCGTTCCTTACGAGTTCCTTCCTATCCATGAGTAGCTGCACATTAGAAACTATGTGAGCACAAGATCCGATATTAATTACCCAATCCTGGATAGAGGTGGCTAAATTTATTTCAATAACAAATATACCTTTGGCATTTTTGGGGCACCGTCGCTCAATCACTCCGTTGTCAAGGTCTTCCTTGTACTTGGGGCAATTTGGCCGGATGTGTCCTTTTTCACCGCAATGAAAGCACTCCGTATTGGGAGTTGGAGATTTCTGAGATTTCCCCCTCGAGGCACTCGCACGAGCACCTCCTACTCCCTTGCTCTTGATTGAACTACTTTTGGTAGATTTGCCCTTTCCTTTACCAATCTTTTGGCTCGTCCCATGTACGGCAAGGACTTGCTTGTCCCTACCCTTGCCCATGTCAACTTCAGCAGTTTTGAGAGCGTTGTGCAGCTCCTTAAGACTCAACCCTTTTTCACGCACGTGATAGTGCATCACAAAGTCCTTGAAGGACGGGGCTAGAGAGCCAAGAATCATATCTTCAGCAATGTCCTCGGGCATTGGTGAAGAGAGCTTTGCCAACTTCTCAAGGTACCCTTGCATCGTGAGAAAATGCATGGATACCGATGTTCCCTCCGCCATATGGCACCTTGTGAGTGAGATGGTGGTCTTATAACGCTCCTTTCAGGCACTATCCATGAACATCTTAGATAAAGCCTCCATGGTCTTCTTGGGTTTTGAATCCAAGTATTTCGCTTGAAGCGAGTCACCCATGGATGCTAGCATAAGACCGTGAACCTGGTTCTCTTGGTCTTCCCACTTGGCCTTAGTCTCTTTCTCTTCATCGGTTAATCTCTCATTCCACTTTGGGATTAGACCTTCCAAAATGTGAGACAGTTTCTCAAACTTTAACACGATGTTGAGTTTGAGTTGCCAACTAATGAAGTTTGAGTCATCATTTGCTAAAGGGTGTTTTTCTATCATGGATCGTACGATAGGTTGGATGTTCGACATTTTTCTACAAAATAAATCATACAGGTTTTAATGCCAATTTTATGTTTTAATACACATGCATACATATATCGAATATAAATGTAAATGTTGCAAATAAAAATTTTGCCCATAAATGCAACAATCCAAGATCCCATCAATCGTAATATAGACTAGCTAAGGGCTATCGAATACATTACAATATCAAGGTAAGAAAACATTTTCTAATCACAACCTTTTTGAATTTTAGCAACATTTAGCATCTTCAAACTCTTGTGACTCTTGTCGTTTTAATTATGAGGGAATACGACCTATCCTCGTAAGAAAAACATTTTCCCAAAACCGAGCGAGGGCTTTAGGTGATGTTAAGAAAACTTATTTTCATTTGATACGAGATACGTTTATCCATTGTATTCACAACTAAACATACTTGGGGTGAAACGCACCTCATACATTTAATCGTGGCACAACAACAGACAACCATTATATCTCCCACTATTCCCAAAGATGGAGGGAGCTATCTCCCGCTATGGGCGAGTAGAGTATCCCTCGATCAATGGCTGCTAGTGGATGAAATAAGAAGGAAATTTATTCTTAATTTTTGTTGGACAATTTAACATGTGATTTAGAATTTTAGGTTATCATGCATATTATTAATCATACACATCCTAACATTCAACACATTCATCACATGCATAGCAAGATAAAAACAGAAATTAAACATTCACACAATCCACATCGTGTGAGTTTATATGTTCCCTTCGATCCTCGATCCTCGATCCCTGATCTTCGATCCTCGATCCCTAATCTTCGATCCTCGATCGATGCGCTACAGCGGCGACTTCCTCTTGCACCGGAGATGTAGATTTTACAGAAAATAAACATGCTCCTCACATTCGATAAAAACCGACTAGTGCAAGTCCTATGTAAAAACCTCTCATATGCAAATGCAACTATCTAAAAGACGGAAAGAGAGAGAATTTTGGCTTTTACATACATAAGCCCCTGTATAATAATGATTACATACATTCATAATTGCTGATTTGGATCATATAAACCCACAATTCCTGCAAAGACAACTCGAGCATCCATCAATATTGCTATAAACTATGCAATCTAGTTTATCAATCATCTAGAATCTCAAACAATTCTTTGAAAAACATTTTGAAATCCATTAAAAAACGTTTTTCATCCATCCATAGTTCAAAAATAATTTTGAAGCGCTGTCCATCCAATTTCCTAAAAGGAAAGAGGAACCACAATTTTTCGGTTTTGTTGATTCTCTTACAAAATAATCGTTTATACTTAAAACGAAATTATTGCAAGTTAGACTTATGTCCAAATCATAATTCTAATAATTACATGGCATGTTTTAAACTACTTAAAATATTCAAAACGAATTATTACAAAGAATTATTTCAACAAAACATTTAAGGACCGAAAAACCGGTAAAACGAATTGTTTAAATCCTAGATGGTAAACTAAATTTGTTTACACCTTTAAATCATAAGAAAATTGAACCCTAAGCTTTGATACCACTGTAGGATTTCATGTTTAATTATGCATGTACATTTTTCTAATTTTTATGCATAATAAGGATCAATTACAATTTTCTACGATTTATTTCATGCATGCATCGGTTTGTTTCAATAACTAGTTTCGAAAACTTATTAAAATAAACATGGGCTCCGAAATTCATACCTAGAAGTTCTCTAAAACTTCTTGATGATCCGGAGATGCTGAAGAAGACGATCGTCACTTCCCGTTGCGCCGGATGCCTCCGAGTGTTCACCGAAACCCTAAACAAGGTTGGAGAGAAAGGAGCTAGCCAATCAATCTCCAAACAAGCTTAGAATCTAGCTACAAACCCCTTCCTTAATCTATGAGATTTCTCCTTCCAAAGACTTAGAAAACTAAGAGAATTTTCGTGGATTTTTGTGGTGAATTAGGAGAGAAAATATTTAGCAAACTTCTACTAACATAATTAAGGAGAATAAGGACCTATTTATAGGCTCCAATCTTACTCTCAATCATGGCTATTCTTAAGCCACGAATTCTTGACATTTTCTCTCACAAACTAATTCCATAATGCATTATATGCACCCACAAAACGTTTGACCAAGTTTGGAGCTAATCCAACCATTGATCAAATTAATCTCTTAATTATCAAAGGCAGAAAATCGATCGGGACTCGGTCTACCGAGACATACTCGGTTAACCGAATATGTCACGTTCGGATTTCCGTGCACTTGACGGATGACCGATTCTTAAGGAGAAAAATTCTTCTTTAACCGTTCGGACGAAGTTGCGTCTTTGACCGAGTGTCATTCGGTTAACCGAAAATATCGGAACTGGACATTGTTCGGTCGACCGTTTGTGGTTCGGTATACCGACCCAAAGTTCCAGGCACTTTGGTCAAGTTCGGTCAATCAACTTGACCATCCGTTCCACGTTCGGTTGACCAATCCACAGATCCTTCGGTCGACCGAACCTTAACGGATTACCGAACTTCTACCCGATTTTGCCTTTTTCAAATTTTGGATTTATTTCCAACAAAATTTGAACTTTAAGGGTTTCAGCAAATTCACAACTTATGCAATATATTATCCTATGCAATAATAAATTATTGCACCCCATAATATATGCATCTCATATGAATTTATCATGATTCTAATTATGTTTATATACAACATAATTGATTTTACTTGTTCACCACATGTGTCATATTTTCTATAAGAAACCCGACACATCATATGAATCAAAATCAAGCTTCTTGTTTCCTGGTTTTTGCGGTGTGACCTATGGGAGGATCTAGACTAAGTTGGCAGTGATATTAAGAGCTTAATATCACAAGCTATAAGCGGTATCTAGCTACACATTATAGCTCCCAATTAGTTAGATGTCTTAATTCCACTCGAACCAAAACCCGATCCAATTAGTGATGGAGTGCACCACTTGTGTCCGTCCCTTGCCTCATGATATTAAGAATACACACAAAGTAGTATTGTGTCATCTTTGTATTAGTATTCATTTCTTGATCTCTTTAAGCTAGTTATAAATATGTGACTTAACTCAAATCACATTGTGCACATTATAACTTTGCTTTATCAAGGGGCCCACTAATATCATCACTCAATTAAGAGGGGCAATGATAGTCTTTTGACTAACTATCTTCTACAACAAAAGTTGTACTTAACCAACCAATGCCTTTACACTACACTTATTGATAGCTCAAGACATTAATCTAATTAAGCATTCCTTAAATGATTGGATATAAGTCTCATATCAAAGGACCGAAGACACAGTAAAATATTAATGACACAGAAACACATTTCTATAATATTTTACTTATTAGGTCTATTCAGTATACAAAAGTAATATTTTCCTCTTTTGCATACCCGTGTCGTCACTCACTTGTAGAGCTACAATGATCTATGACCAACACGACAATCTTAACTCGGTAATTAATGTCCCATGTTAATTACCATGATTGCGAATATCTTTTGTTTTATGTAAACCAATATCTTTTAGAGCTCTACGGTTAAGGACCAAGAGTCTCTTCCTTAACACTTCTAAAAGACGAATAACATAAACAAGGAACAAAATGATTTCTCATTCAATTCATAATAATTGACATTTAAAAGTAAAACTTTTAGAACACATTCCCTTCATATTGTTCAACCCAGAACATGACGGTTCAACAACGTATTGTTCAATTCATTGATGTTCTCAGTTAACTCTAACATCTTGATTCACTTCATTGAAGATGAAGCTCTGTCCTTCTTTACACGCTTTTAAATTAAACTTAAAGTCTTGGAAATGACCACCCTCTCATGTGGACTTGCTGGTAGCTTATCCACAGATTCCAGGGGTCCCTCCTGATTAGGTGGTAAAATGGTTGGATTCGACGAGGGTTGTTCAGCAAATACTGTGGGAATTGGTGGTACAAAAGTTTGTTCTGGCGAGGGTTGTCGAAATTATTCATTAAGTTCAACCTACCACATTCTTCTTCTTTACTATCCAACAACCATCATGTCTCACGGAGCTGATTCCGTACAAAAGTTAACATTTGATTTACCTGAAACAACAACTCCTCCAGCTCATTAACCCTCATTGACAACTGTTGGATTGCCTCCACACTTACCGGATTAGTTGGTATGTGGTATTGTTGAATTTCATCACAAATTGGAACAACCCTTTCCAAATTGAAGAACTTTGCGTGCAAATTAGAGAACTTCAAGCCCTTAGATTTCAAGCATTTCTCCAGATCACGTTTCACCAATGTAGTGCCCCAACGATTAATCTGAGGCAAACCACCAACAACCTCGCAAATGTTCAGGTTTTCAAAAAGCCATACCTACAATACAAATAAATGAAATTACCTATGTACCAAATCCAATTTACCCATACAATGCAACCAAAAAGTATAGTCGTGCATCCTTTTAGACATCCCGGTTGTATTTCTTCACCACTAGCCACTTCACTATATTTGAAATGGGCATTGTCTAGGCATTTGGTAATGTGGTTGTAGACACATGACCCCCAACTAACGGTATGTAAAGCATTTAGGTCTTCAACTATAAAAGTCATCCACTTTTTACACGTATTGATGTCCCAACAAACAAGAATACACAAAATACATGGACTATATAAAGATGCACAAAATCTGCAATGTCCACGGGATCATTTAAAAGGAGTAGTGATTGCTCCAAGGCCCGAACATCAGCATGTGTGGCCATTTTCTTTTTGAAGAAACGTACGTGGAAGTGACTCTCATTAGTGTTAGCTATTACATTGTGGTAGTTCTGACCAATAAGAGATACTTAATATGCATGTAACATCCACGTCTTCAAACATTATCTCATATACCACCATAATGAAGGATTTTTGTCTAGTTGAATAACAACCTATTAGGTCTCGCATCAGCTCATCATTCACTATAATGCTCTCCATCTGCAATATGTGGCCTAAAGAGGTTGTCAAGAAAAGCCTTCTGTGAGGAGCTCTTATTTGTTTGGTTGTTTTAAACCAATGAATAAAAGTGAGACGGTTGTGGGTGTAATCGTCCATTTTTTCATGTGAAGTATTAATACTGAAAATTAACTCAAAGTAACACATTGTACAACCAAATACAAATAAAAAATAATCAACACACTGAACAACAACATTATTACACTTTTTTGGCCAAATAACTCTCACAACTGAATGTGTTATAGGAAAAAAACATAATAATAAATATATACCCAACACCACTGACAAGGTTAACCGACACAACTAATAAATATACCCTACAAGTCTCCTCCAAAATAACCGACTGTACAAACCAGATTACCCCATGTATGACATGTAAATTAATACCACAAATTTAATGATGCATCTTAAAGCAAATGTGTATACTAATAGTGTTGAACGTTTTATTTTAAACCGCAAGTGCACGGCCGCGATGAAGCGGTGGCAAGTACGGGTCGTCCTCAGAGAGGTGAGTAGTCTCTTGCTTGTACGAAATCAAGTGGCAAAGATAGGGGGAGAAAGATGTTTATACCACTCTACTCTAAACTACGCTAAGAAGTACGAAATGCGAAAGAAAGGAACAAACGATCAAATAAAAACTAAGCTAAGAACAAAATTGAAGTGCTGGAATTCAGGAATGGGAAAAACCCCTAAGGGGTGGAGTGAGTGCACACATGCAAAGAGGTGGGTGTAGAATACATTCTTTAAGCACAAATTAAGGTGGTGTTTATCAAACATAGGAAGTGTCTAAATGTTATGGCAAAACCTATCAATCTATTCACCAACTTAGTTGATTAACATTTACATATGCAATGTGTTTATTTCAGAACCTAAACAAGCATGTGAGGTGTCTAATCATTTTGGCAAAACTCATCAAGTTGTAAATTCTATCCTAAACAAGCAAGCATACATTCATGTTTAATCAACACATTGAAATTAAAGCATTCATCCCATTCTCTAATGCATGTATGTACATCTACTCCACCCCCAAAGGGGATGGAACTACTCACTAAACATTACACTAATTATTAAACTATGGAAGGAAAGCATATTAAAACGAAGCTAGAATTAAAAGACGATTAAACTAAAACATGCACAAACAATAAAAGAAGCATAAAACAAACAATGAAAGAAACACAAAACTTTATTGATAAAATGACTCACATTAAAAGTAGCATCCTCATACTTTAGTGTGTGCTTCAAGGCCTCACTTCTAGTAGGAAGAATAGCCACTTAAAATATGGAGTGATTACAATGGAAGGTGAAGAGTTCTATTTATAGCCATGGAAAAAGGCAAACCGGGACAATCCCCCGATGTGGGACTAAACAGATACCAAAAATAGCCTAAACATCCTCTAATACATGTGCTGGAGAAATTTGAGCGGATTTGGGCCAAAATGGACCGCCAATTAGCGGTCTTGGACCGCCAATTGGCAGTCTATATGGTTCAGATCCTGCTCATTTTTGTTGTGGTCTTTTCTTTCTGGTATTGTTGGTCTTTGATGCGGTTACTTGACTTGTTGGAGCTCCGACCCGAATCGAATTGGTAAAATACTCCCCATGATGGTGTGGAGTATTCTGTTTTGCTCTTAGGTCCTTCTGTCTTGCAATCAGGTCCTTCTTCCTTGCATCTTGGTCCCCAGATCTCACAATTCAGTCCTTTTTCCCAGCTTTTGGGTCCTTTTATCCTTCATCTCTTCAAACATATTTATTCCTGAAAACTAAACATAAAACTCGTGACATAGCATTGTTTAGGTGAAAGATAATGGATATAAGATACAAATATAAGCATGAAATGATGTCAATCAAATAGTCAAAACATATAACTACAAAAAGTTAATGAGTTAACTCTCCACAGTGTACCCAATAATACAATTCCAATATCACCCCTTGTATTTTTTTATTGAAATGCTAAATACAAGTTATTACAGAAAATACCCTCCAACTACTATGAAAATACTCAGACTATTACTGAAAATAAGTTGTTAGCAGTTTGGTAGTTACTGCTAAATGGATGACCCCCAACCAACAACTTCTTGGGGTGTTTATGAAAATACCCCAATTATTACTGATAATACCCCCAATGTGCCTGATATATAACTCAAAATCAACTTAAATACTACGAAAAATAGCCTTAATTGTTATTAAGTATACCCCAATGAAATCCGTAACATTTACAAACTGCATTATACCAGAGTCAGTCAGTCAACCTCCATCCCTAACAAATAATGATAATCCAACTATTACCGAATATACTCCGACTTCCTAATTATAACCCAAAACTAACTTAAAATATGAAAAATACCCCAACCTGTTATTAAATGTACCTACAAATTATTACTCAAAAATACCCCTTTAACTACTAATGAAATTGTTCCCCCAACTATTACTGAAAATACCCCAACTTCCTAATTGATTACTCAAATCTAACTTATATTGTGAGAATACCCCCAAACTGTTATTAAAGATACTCCAAACGCAATTCGTAACATTAACAAAAACCTCTTACACTGCAATCCGATGACCTATACTATAACATCTAAATACCACCCAAAAATATGTCTTCCATCATGCAACCTTTTGCATGATACTGAAATACCCAAACTTCGATTTCCTCTTCACAATTTCAAATACCACCCCCGTATATTTCTTTTATTGAATGCTCAATAAAAGTTATTGGAATCCCCCTCCAACTACTAATGAAATTACCTAATCATTAGTGGAAATACTCTGACTTGCTAATATATAAACCAAAAATAACTAAAGCACTATGGAAAATACCCCTAACTGTTATTAAATATACCCCCAACATTAACAATCTGCAACAGGAAGACATATACTATGACATCTAAATACCCCAAATAAGATGTAATACCTTAAAAATACCCCTCAAAGTCAGCCAACTTGGTTAGTAAAAGTCAACAAATATAACTACAATAATACAAGCATAAAACATTGAAAAACTAGAAAATGTGTTAATGTGTTTACTGTACAAAGTAACCAATTGTATAACCCGTAATACAACCTTTAAAAACAATCCAATCTCAAAATGTTAGCAAAACATGAAATGTATTACTAAAGAAAAACCACACTTGTAATTTATCAACAATCTTACTGACGTCTCACGGGGAGTTGAAGAGGAATAAAAGGTGCAGCAGATGTGGGAAAAATAGTTGATGCTTGTATATTCGGTCGGTGAAAGCTTCAAGATCGTCCAAAGATGGCTTCAAGAATAAGGTGTGGCAGAGGACTTGGAAAAATAAAAGAGGATGGAGGAGAAGAAATGGGCAGGGTAAAAAGAGGTGGGAGATAAGGTTGAAGCCTATTAACCGTGTAAAGCCATATTTTCTTCAATATTAACTGGTCAAACTACACCTATTAACTGTGTGAATGTAAACTTCCACCCAAATCCTTCCAAAAAATAGAAAAATGGGTGAGAGAAACCAAGCGCACACAATGCAAACAACAAAAGTTGGGCTTAACTCTACTTTTTTCAAAATATTTAAACAAAAAACACATGTTACCCACTCAACCCAGGCATCCCTACATGGCTGCCACGTCATATGAGCATAGGAAGAAGGGTGAATAAAAGCGTGGTCATCCCGGGGTATGTTTTTATTTCATAACTTTTACATCACTCTCAAATGTCATGTTGCAAGATCCATTGAAACCATACAGAAAAATGTCATGGTAAGTCCTTAGAAAGTATACCAAATATGATGAGTAGTATATTCGGAACATGTTTACAAATTCAAGGGGAAATCATCTTATCTGTTAGAAAGTAGCATGCATGTAATTTGTTGTATATCTTGAATATTGCTTTCTAGGTGAGTAAAGCAAATGTGAAAAACTTCGAGTTAGTAACCATGGTGATAGTGTTTGAAACGACTCTCATATCTCAACCAAAACGTGGTGCTTTGTACTGTTTTTTATGGCATTACAAAGTACAATACTTCTTACATCTTTAAATTGATGTAGGGAAGTGTTGAATCATGTAAAGTGTCACGTTTTTCTCTCTCTTAACTTTGTAATCAAACTCATATAGATATATAGTTTATCTGAACAGTTCGATTTAGAAACTATTCAAATACAAATTTAATTTTGAATGATTTTCTCTAGCTAAACTGTGGTTATAGGTAGAATCACATAACATTTTTCTTGAAAGAAAAGAAAATATAAATGTTTTATTTTAGGTGACTTAACAACTATTGTTTTGTAAATTTTGATGCTCGGGAAGTAAACTTTGGTGATGGAGATGGATAATGTGAGGTGAGATGAGGAAGAACATATCAAAATCATCATAGGAAGAAGAAAGAGAAGAGATGAGGTCGTTGGGTCATTAGGGTTCACTAATTGGGAAAGTCAACCGTTCCCGCACGTTTTGACTGAACTAACAAGCTTGTTTGGTGAAACCAAGTCAACTCGTTTGGTTAAAAGAAGCTAGCTATTTGGTGAACACTGAAGGGACTGTGTTCTAAAAGTTTTACTTTTAAATGTCAATTATTATGAATTGAATGAGAAATCATTTTGTTCATTGTTTATGTTATTCGTCTTTTAGAAGTGTTAAGGAAGAGGCTCTTGGTCCTTAACCGTAGAGCTCTAAAAGATATTAGTTTACATAAAACAAAAGATATTCGCAATCATGGTAATTAACATGGGACATTAATTACCGAGTTAAGATTGTCGTGTTGATCATAGAGCATTGTAGCTCTACAAGTGAGTGACAACACGGGTACACAAAATAGAAAAAATTTACTTTTGTATAGTGAATAGACCTTATAAGTAAAACATTATAGAATTGTGTTTTCTGTGTCATTAATGTTTTACTGTGTCTTTGGTCCTTTGATATGAGACTTTTATCCGATCACTTAAGAATTGCTTAATTAGACTAGTGTCTTGAGCTATCGATGAGTGTAGTGTAAAGACATTGGTTGGTTAAGTATGACTTTTGATGGAGAAGATAGTTAGTCAAAAGATTATCATTGCCCCTCTTAATTGAGTGATGATATTAGTGGGCCCCTTGATAAAGCAAAGTTATAATGTGCACAATGTGATTTGAGTTAAGTCACATATTTATAACTAGCTTAAAGAGATCAAGAAATGAATACTAATACAAAGATGACACAATACTACTTTGTGTGTATTCTTAATATCATGAGGCAAGGGACGGACACAAGTGGTGCACTCCATCACTAAATGGATCAGGTTTTTGTTCAAGTGGAATTAAGACATCTAACTAATTGAGAACTATAATGTGTAGCTAGATACCGCTTATAGCTTGTGATATTAAGCTCTTAATATCACTGTCAACTTAGTTTAGATCCTCCCATAGGTCACACCACAAAAACCAGGAAACAAGAAGCTTGATTTTTGGTTCATATGATGTGTCGGGTTTCTTATAGAAAATATGACATATGTGGTGAACAAGTAAAATCAATTATGTTGTAATATATATAACATAATTAGAATCATGATAAATTCATATGAGATGCATAAATTATGGGGTGCAATAATTTATTGTTGCATAGGATAATATATTGCATAAGTTGTGAATTTGCTAAAACCCCCAAAAGTTCAAATTTTGTTGAAAATAAATATAAAATTTGAAAAAGGCAAAATCGGGTAAAAGTTCGGTAATCCGTTATGGTTCGGTCGACCGAAGGATCTGTGGATCGGTCAACCGAACGTGGAACAGATAGTCATAGTTGATTGACCGAACTTGACCAAAGTGCCTGGAATTCTGGATCGGTATTCCGAACCTTAAACGGTCGACCGAACAATGTCCAGTTCCGATATTTTCGGTTAACCGAAAGACATTCGGTTATAGACAAGAATTCGTCCGATCGGTTAAGGAGAATTTTTCTCCTTAAGAATCGGTCATCCGTCTAATACTCGGTAAAACAATCGTGACATATTCGGTTAACCGAGTGTGACTCGGTAAACCGAACCGCGATTGATTTTCTGTCTTTGATAATTAAGAGATTAATTTGATCAATGGTTGGATTAGCTCCAAACTTGGTCAAACGTTTTGTGGATGCATGTAATGCATTAGGAATTAGTTTGTGAGAGAAAATGTCAAGAAAACATGGCTTAAGAATAGCCATGATTGAGATTAAGATTGGAGCCTATAAATAGGTCATTATTCTCCCTAATTAATATATAAGTTTTGCTAATTCTTTTCTCTCCTAATTCACCACAAAAGACCACGAAAATTCTTTTAAATTCTAAGTCTTTGGAAGGAGAAATCTCAGAGACTAAGGAAGGGCTTTGTAGCTAGATTCTAAGCTAGTTTGGAGATTGATTGGCTAGCTCATTTCTCTCCAACCTTGTTTAGGGTTTCGGTGAACACTCGGAGGCATCCGGCGCAACGAGAAGCGACGATCGTCTTCCTAAACGTGTGAACATCAAGAAGTTTTAGAGAACTTCTAGGTATGAATTTTGGAGTCCATTGTGTTTGTTTTAATAAGTTTTTGAAACTAGTTGTTAAAACAAACCGATGCATGCATGAAATAAATCGTAGAA
Source organism: Triglochin maritima (assembly GCA_963682175.1). Classification (NCBI taxonomy): domain Eukaryota; kingdom Viridiplantae; phylum Streptophyta; class Magnoliopsida; order Alismatales; family Juncaginaceae; genus Triglochin; species Triglochin maritima. The sequence goes on from OY821785.1 coordinate 13,267,990, forward strand.
AATTGTAATTCATCCTTATTATGTATAAAATTTCGAAAAATATATATGCACAATTAAACATGAAATACTACAGTGGTATCAAAGCCAGGTTCAATTTTCTTATGATTTAAGGCTGTAAATGAATTTAGTTTACCATATAGGATTTAAACAATTCGGTTTACCGGTTTTTCGGTTTATGAATGTTTTGTTGATATAATTCTCTATAATAATTCGTTTTAAATGTTTTAAGTATTTTAAAACATGCCATGTAATTATTAGAATTAAGATTTAGACATTAGTCTAACTTACAATAATTTCGTTTTATAAAGAAATGATTATTTTGTAAGAGAATCAACAAAACCGAAAAACTGCGGGTCATCTTTCCATTGGAAATTGGATGGACAGCGGTTCAAAATTATTTTTGAACTATGGATGGATGAAAAACGTTTTTAATGGATTTCAAAATGTTTTTCAAAGAATTGTTTAGGATTCTAGATGATTGATAAAATAGATTGCATAGTTTATAGTGATTGATCTCGTTTTATATTAACCGCAAGTGCACGGCCGCGTTGAAGCGGTGACAAATACGGGTCGTCCACTGGGAGGTGTGTCGACGATTGGTTTGTTCGAAGGCGAGAGGTAAAAAGAAGGAGAGAAAGGTTGGTTACACTAAACTACACTAAGATGCAAAAAGGAAATGAAGATAAGCAATAAAACTAAGCCCCATAGGGGGTAGAGAAATAATGTGAATATGAAGATGTGTGTGTGTGTGTTCAATTAAGCTCCTCACAACATGTAGTGCATGAAATCATAAAACTACATCCAACTTTGCCTCCACATGAATTAAGATAAGACTACATCATTAAAACATACAAAACAATAATTGGAATGAAGCTAAATGAACTCAAGTATAAAGACTAGACCCTACTATGCCTCCACATGAATTAAGATAAGACTACATCATTAAAACATACAAGACATTAGCTAAGGTAAAGGCAACAAGAGCACATACACTACAAATTGTGTTTCCAATATTAACTTCATCCATATCCTAACCTTATCATTCCCCATAAAATAGGTCCACTAATGAAAGCATAAGCTAAGCTTCATTCAAGAGCATTAGCATATCAAAGATAAGAGTGAAAAGCCATTAGATGGTTATGGAAATCATATAAAGCTCAAGGGATAAAGATAACACACACTTAATACACTACATGATTATATCACATATTTCTCCACCCCCCAAATGGGGATGGAACTACTCACTACTCATTACACTAACTATATTAAAAAAAGAAAGCATAATACTGAAATGAAAGTTAACTAAGAAGGCAAGCAGTATTAAAGAAACATAGAAGGAAAGGAAAGACTAAACAAACATGCACAAATTAAAAGACAAGATTAAAAGAAACTAGAAGAATTATTTTATTAACAAATGACTCACATTGAAGGTAGCATTCTTCTCCACCTTGAGTTTTTGCTTCAAGGCTCACTCCTTAGTAGAGAGAATGCCACCAAGCAATGGGTAATTACAATGGAAGGTGAAGAGTTCTATTTATAAGCATGGAAAAAGCTAATCGGGGACAATCCCCCGATGTGGGACTAAACCAATACCAAAAATAGCCTAAACGAACATTAATACAAGTCCAAGAGAAATTTGGGCGGATCCTGAGTAATATGGACCGCCAATTAGCGGTCCAAGACCGCCAATTGGCGGTCCAAAGACTTCGGATCGCGTTGGAATTTGTTGTGGGCTTTTCTTTCTGGTATTGTGGGTCTTTGATGCGGTTACTTGACTTGTTGGAGCTCCGACCCGAATCGAATTGGTAAAATACTCCCCATGATGGTGGGGAGTATTCTATTTTGCTCTTAGGTCCTTCTGTCTTACATTCAGGTCCTTCTCCCTTGCATCTTAGTCCCCAGATCTCACAATTCAGTCATTTTTCCCAGCTTTTGGGTCATTTTATGCTTCATCTCTTCAAACCTATTTATTCCTGAAAACTAAACATAAAACTCATAACATAGCATTGTTTAGGTGAAAGATAATGGATATAAGATACAAATATAAACATGAAATGATGCCAATCAAATACCCCCACACCTAACTTTTGCTAGTCCCGAGCAAAACAAAGAAAGGAAAAAGCATACGAAAAACAAGAAATCCTAACTCACTTTCGTAGGAATCACGGTTGCACTTAGCACGTGCAACAAGCCGTTAAACCTCTTTGTTGCCAAGGAGGTTTTCAGCGGATATACCCACAAAATCCGAACAAGATGCATTATTCAATCTAGATACTCGACTCGTTGGACAATTTTTGTCGATCAATGGACTCGGTAATCCTACAGGCCGACTCTATATAGGTAATCAGTCCACACCTAGCCTAATGAACCATTCGTGAAAGTTAAATAAGGAATTAGGTGAAAAGACATGGACACCTCAAGATCCTCAAGTGATACAAAGTGTAAGGTCCATTAAGGTTCTTATTTGCATTTTTTTTGCTTTTTGTTTCTTTTGTTTCTTTTGTTTCTTTTGTTTCTTTTTATTAGTTGGAGCTTCATTCTCCCAGGGTTAGATTTCGTGCATCATTGCCCAAGAGGACTTACACTATCACGTACACCTTTCCCCAAATCTCCACATAGGGCAATCCCTACCACCAGTGTAACGGGAGTTCGGTCGGCGCATCCCAAATCAGATGACTCGAAAGCACCAGGCACAAAGTCCCCTCAGACCTACTTTCCCGAGTGATAGGAGCCGTGCGAGAAGAGAGAACACCTACTCACTTATTTCTTATCTACACATGAATCAAAACCCCTACACTAATGTCTCACAATAGGATTTAGAGGGTCCTTGACTACAACAAACTTCCTTAAGTTAACAGACACGAATTATTGACTCACTAGGTTCAGGGTGGACTTCATTAAATGTTTGAGCACTGAAACCCTATGATTACTCACCCCCAAGGGAAAACTGGGGTGCATTCTAACGACTCGATAAATCCTAAAGCCACTGTACTAGATATCCTAATGCATCAAGTTCAAGACAATTTTGGGAGCTTTCTTTTTACTTTGCCTCTCAACGGTTTGGCACATGCTAAACACACGCAAAACCCACAAAACATTTTCTTTCGCAAACACATGAAAATTTTGAAAGAAATGTGGAAATTTTAAAGCAATAGGCAAGCAAAAGAAGACAAGTCACCCAAGGATCATGGCAAGCAGATATATCAATATTAAATGCAGCACACTAACATGACCCTAATAATGCACAAAAAAGAAAATAAAATCAAAGGAAAAAGACTCAACTATGTACACACGTAAAACACCCCCCCCCCACACCTACTTCATGCATTGTCCTCAATGAATGTGAGCAAGATACTACATGGATTTATGCATGAAAAATGAGAGATCTCACCAACATGAAGTACAAAGGGAAGTTCAAGGTCATGTTGATGGACACAAACCCGAATTCCCTCAAAACCTGTGAGATGCTAAAGAAAGGATACAAATACGTGAAAGAAATGGAGCCCAAATACACAAGGGTTGGGGCTCACAACAATCGATGCTCACTGAAGGAGTCTTTTATTGTACTTTTTTTCTTTTTATATAACTATGTACAAACATAAGTTCCCATCTTCATTTGTCAAAAGACATCAAATGGGAACCTCAAGAGTGGGTCAATGCACCTGGAAAGGGAACATGACACCACGCGGGGCCAGAATACTCATGCGTGGGCCCCCTTCACAAAGAGCACCAGATGAAATGAGAGGTTCATGAATTGGATGCAAAGGCGTCTCATTCAAAGGATCAAACTGAAAGAGCTTGAACCTCTCAAGAGTTTGGGAAATGAGGGGCAACGGAAGAAGAGTTTCTCCCGTTGCGCTGCTGAAGTTATGATCGTCAATCCAAACTCTCCAACCAATAGGCTGGTGCGTCGGAACAAGGTCAAGAACCTCGTTAGGCATGTCTGACACACCAGGTGAACAAACAGTGGGTCTCATACCCAAGGTATTCTCCAAGGAACTCCTAATACCCTCATGAGCAATGTAGTTGTTTGATGTTCCATCATTTCTAAGATGATCAGGAACAATAGTGAGAGGCAAACTCTCATCAGGTTGTTTGAAATTGAGGGTACTAGGGAGCTCTTGCTCCACCAGAGGTGAGTCCTTAAGAGGCACAATATGAAGATCATGTGGCTCAAGGGTCACGGGACAAAAAGATAAGGCACAATCCTGTACCGACTCATAACGAAGCTGGTCCAAGTTTTTCTCAATTTGAATCGAATCCTCCACTAAGTGATCGTGAATTGAAACCCCAAGTCCCTCAGACTGACTAGGAGTTTGACTTTGAAAGATTGTGCTTTTAATTTATATATGTGGTGGTGGTTCGATTTCAGAAGATAAATCCTCATGTTGACAATAAAGGTTACCCTCCTCACGTTCGTGGAATTGTTGTGTCATTTGACTCACTTGCATTTCCATATTTTGCAAGGAATTCAAGTTGGACTTCAATAAAGTTTGAGTGGTTTCCATGAACGTTTGGAGGGTTTGTTTTAAGGAATCAAATTTAGGGTCAACAGTGAGGTCCAAGTCAGAGCTTGGGAAATTTTGGGGTTGGGTGTTAATGGGCTGAGAATGAGTCCAATGATTTGAAGTGGGGTGTTGGTAGAATTCTGGGTATTCGGGAGGAGGATACAGGGGTGAAAATGAGGTATAAGAATTTGGATAAGAATTGTCTCCCCACGAATCCATCACTCTCGGGTTGTACGCGGACGCGTAATGGTCACATTGAGCATTTTGGGAAAAGGTATGCTCATACTCAGGCTCAGGGGGAACATAAGGACATTCCCCGATAACATGACCACTCAACCCACAACAGTCGCACGGTACGGCTACTGGAGCCACCGGTGCACTCATGTCGTCTGCCATACGCATGAAAGAGGCCAAAGTTTGTTGTAATGTCTCAGTTTGTTGACCAGCATATGATCCGACATAACTAGATTGTGGTCTAGCAGTCGGTGCCTCTCTCATACTACCCCAATATGAAGATTGTTTAGTCACACCATTAAGATTGTCCCAACCATACGGGGTGTTAGTCTGAGCCACCCCAGGTTGCATGGGTCCGGAATACCAGGACGAATTGTCCTGGTCCCAACAATCATATGGATGGTCGCCCATGTAACCATCCATCTCAACAAACAACTCTCGAGTCGACCACTCTCACCACCACGAGACTAAGCTCGCAAAAAGTGCTCGACTCGACCCTAAAACGCTACCAGAGAGTGTAAAGGGGAGGAGACTAAAACGTAGAAGTAGGTGAGAAGAAGATGACTCAGAGGAGAAGGGAAGAATCCCTAAAGCTAGCGTGGGTGAAGGGATCAGGTAGAAGCCTAACTAGCAAGCACGACTCAAACAATGTAAGGCAATGGGTCCTTAGGCTAGACGACGCCTAACTTCGAGGTCACTAGCCTCGACACGCCTCACCTCCCTACTACGAGGACCACAATGCCCAGCAAGTGATACCATATCCGGAGATCCAGTACCTCCTACTATCGACAAGGTAGGCAACGCCGATCAGGTCATGACGGTCTCAACTAGATTACTCTCCTAGTGCGCCCGCAATCCTAGGGCCAATGTCTACTTGCTTTTAGTTAAGGCTTTATTAAGAGTGATTTTTGGGGCCAAGGAAAGGGTGATGAAATCCCCCACCTTATCTTTTATGGGACATCCCCTCCTTAATAGCGTTTTGATCCTAATTCTAGCAATCAATCACTCCAATCAAACGCTCGCTCACTCTTGTCCTGATGCAATTCCTACAAACTAATGCATGGGCATACGAGATGCATGAATGAGTGTAGGAAATTGCGTACCTCACGCCAGCGCTCAACAACTGAAAATAAAGCTGAAAGAAAAGACAACTATATGCCAAAGTCAATACATGATGCGTGACCTAAACAAGTAAGAACGTCTAGTCTTTTGCTTTGGATTTTAAGGCCAAGTTGATTAATGGGGGAGTGATTAATGATCTGGGAGCAAACGAGAAGTCACAGTATGCAAAATAGGGCTCCCAGATAACACAAATTACAGAACTAACAACCAGAAAAAATTTGGAAGCACGAAACCCTCACCAGGCCGCCAATTGGCGGTCTCCAACCGCTGATTGGCGGTCCTTTTAGGTCTTCTGTTCCTCAAATTTGTCCAGTAGCCTCCCCTTGATCCGATGGTTCTCTGAAACTAAGAAAAACTGGAAACAAAAAATTAAAAATCCCTCGAATCGTCCAAACCAACGTCTGGACAGAGCACCTCCCCGGCAATGGTGCCAAAAACTTGATTGATCTCGTTTTATATTAACCGCAAGTGCACGACCGCGTTGAAGCGGTGGCAAATACGGGTCGTCCACTGGGAGGTGTGTCGACGATTGATTTGTTCGAAGGAGAGAGGTAAAAAGAAGGAGAGAAAGGTTGGTTACACTAAACTACACTAAGATGCAAAAAGGAAATGAAGATAAGCAATAAAACTAAGCCCCATAGGGGGTAGAGAAATAATGTGAATATGAAGATGTGTGTGTGTGTTCAATTAAGCTCCTCACAACATGTAGTGCATGAAATCATAAAACTACATCCAACTTTGCGTCCACATGAATTAAGATAAGACTACATCATTAAAACATACAAGACAATAATTGGAATGAAGCTAAATGAACTCAAGTATAAAGAGCTTGGAGTAGTTCCCACGAGCGAGGGACCCATTGAGCTATTTTGCGATAATAGTGCATCTATCTCGCAAATCAAGGATCCTAGATCACACCACAAAGTGAAGTACATAGATCGTAAGTACTTCGTGACACGTGACCTCATCGACGAAGGCAAAACAAATCTTTTATGGGTGGACACCAACAGCAACACAGCTGATCCATTCACAAAACCCTTATCCCAAGCCAAGGGCGAAATGCATTTCGAGTCCATGGGATTGAGGAACCATGTAGGTTGGCTTGATGATTGATATGTAATGGGGTTTGCCCTAGTTATTATTGTTTTATACATTAAGTATGTATGTGAAAGTAAACTTTAATAACAAGTGGGAGATTGAAGGGAATGCGTTCTAAAAATTTTACTTTTAAATGTCAATTATTATGAATTGAATGAGAAATCATTTTGTTCCTTGTTTATGTTATTCGTCTTTTAGAAGTGTTTATGTTGTTCCAAGTTCACGGTCTCATGCTAGCATCCAATCACTTAAGGAATGCTTAATTAGATTAATGTCTTGAGCTATCAATAAGTTTAGTGTAAAGGCATTGGTTGGTTAAGTACAACTTTTGTTGGAGAAGATAGTTAGTCAAAAGACTATCATTGCCCCTCTTAATTGAGTGATGATATTAGTGGGCCCCTTGATAAAGCAAAGTTATAATGTGCACAATGTGATTTGAGTTAAGTCACATATTTATAACTAGCTTAAAGAGATCAAGAAATGAATACTAATACAAAGATGACACAATACTACTTTGTGTGTATTCTTAATATCATGAGGCAAGGGACGGACACAAATGGTGCACTCCATCACTAAATGGATCGGGTTTTGGTTCAAGTGGAATTAAGACATCTAACTAATTGGGAGCTATAATGTGTAGCTATATACCGCTTATAGCTTGTGATATTAAGCTCTTAATATCACTGTCAACTTAGTTTAGATCCTCCCATACGTCACACCACAAAAACCAGGAAACAAGAAGCATGATTTTTGGTTCATATGATCTGTCGGGTTACTTATAGAAAATATGACATATGTGGTGAACAAGTAAAATCAATTATGTTGTAATATATATAACATAATTAGAATCATGATAAATTCATATGAGATGCATAAATTATGGGGTGCAATAATTTATTGTTGCATAGGATAATATACTGCATAAGTTGTGAATTTGCTAAAACCCCCAAAAGTTCAAATTTTGTTGAAAATAAATCCAAAATTTGAAAAAGGCAAAATCGGGTAAAAGTTTGGTAATCCGTTATGGTTCGGTCGACCGAAGGATCTGTGGATCGGTCCACCGAACGTGGAACATATAGTCATAGTTGATTGACCAAAGTGCCTGGAAGTCTGGATCAGTATTCCGAACCAGAAACAGTAGACAAGAATTCGTCTGATCGGTTAAGGAGAATTTTTCTCCTTAAGAATCATCCGTCTAATACTCGGTAAAACAATCGTGATATATTCGGTTAACCGAGTGTGACTCGGTAAACCGAACCGCGATTGATTTTCTGCCTTTGATAATTAAGAGATTAATTTGATCAATGGTTGGATTAGCTCCAAACTTGGTCAAACGTTTTGTGGATGCATGTAATGCATTATGGAATTAGTTTGTGAGAGAAAATGTCAAGAAAACATGGCTTAAGAATAGCCATGATTGAGATTAAGATTGAAGCCTATAAATAGGTCCTTATTCTCCCTAATTAATATATAAGTTTTGCTAATTCTTTTCTCTCCTAATTCACCACAAAATGCCACGAAAATTCTCTTAAATTCTAAGTCTTTGGAAGGAGAAATCTCAGAGACTAAGGAAGGGGTTTGTAGCTAGATTCTAAGCTAGTTTGGAGATTGATTGACTTGCTCCTTTCTCTCCAACCTTGTTTAGGGTTTCGGTGAACACTCGGAGGTATCCGGCGCAACGATAAGCGACGATTGTCTTCCTCAACGTGTCCAGAACATCAAGAAGTTTTAGAGAACTTCTAGGTATGAATTTTGGAGTCCCTTGTGTTTGTTTTAATAAGTTTTTGAAACTAGTTATTAAAACAAATCGATGCATGCATGAAATAAATTGTAGAAAATTGTAATTGATCCTTATTATGCATAAAATTTCGAAAAATATATATGCACAATTAAACATGAAATCGTACAAACACAAGTTAGCTCAATTGGTGAAAACAACCTGACGTGTTGGTGCATCCCAACATAAGACTGGTGTGTCCCAGCTCGTTTGGTGGGAAAATGACCAGGCTCATTTTCTGTTCTCTCAGATCAAGACTCTTCCTTACTCTTCGTAAGCCCATTAGGTTCCTCATTTGGAAATATGTAAAAACCCATTTTTTCCTTCTCAAAATCTGCTTTGTGACAAAACTTAAATCACCTTGTTTGGATATTGGAGGAGAGAATTATGCACATATTATTGAGGATTTGTCGATTGTCCAGTTTCCCAATACAATCTGTCTTGACAAACATTTTTCACCCATGTATCATCAAAAATTTGCAAGTTGTAAGAGAAACAAATATGTGTTCCTTTCAATTGTCTTTCTAATATATCTAGAATCATCAAATTCTATATATATGCTCCATTCAATGTAATGGTTCTTGTGTTTTAAATACTAAAAATAAGAAAGCATCTTTCGGGACAATAGTCTCCCAAGCGTCTTGAGGGGGACTATTATGTTTCACCGGAAGAACGCAAGTGTCCCTAGTGGGACGCCTGCATCCCGAGTGACACAGTTGCATCCTGAGTGGAATATGAGCCTCCCAAGTGGGACACTTGAGTCCCGAGGGGGATGCTTCTATCCTGAGGGGTACACTTGCTTCCCGAGCAGGGCATGAGCGTCCCACAAAAGTCAATTATGAAATTTTAACATTCATCGACATTTCTTGAGCTTTATGACTTTACAACTCGAGTAACGAGATAAATTGCTAAATATGGAATTGATGAGTGGACAAGAGGAATGTGATATGGAAGGGAAAAATGAGGGAGAGGGTGATCATTTAAAAACAAGAAACGATGAAGATGAGGAAAGGAGAATAAAGGCAAAAGAGGATAGAAGGTTGGAGGCAGAGGAGGAGGAGGAGGAGGGGAGGCGAGTGATAGAAGAGGAGGAGGAGGGGAGGAGAGTGATAGAAGAGGAGGAGGAGGAGGAGGAGGAGGAGGAGAGGGGAGTGATAGAAGAGGAGGGGAAGAGGAAAAGAACGAGAGAAGAGGAGGGGGATAGGAAGAAAAGGGAAGACTAGGTTAAAATGAGAAGCTTGAAGAAATGAAAAACAGAACAGACTGCTGAAGATTTAGGGGTCGAGAAAAGAAGTATATTTGGAGGAGATGAAATGTCCCAAATAACAAATGATAATTCTCCTACGAGGGTTGTCAAAATTGTTCATTAAGTTCAACCTTCCACATTCCTCTTCTTTACTATCCAACAACCCTCTTGTCTTGATTGACATCATTTCATGTTTATATTTGCATCTTACATCCACTATGTTTCAACTAAACAATGCTATGTAACGAGTTTTATGTTTAGTTTTCAGAAATAAATAGGTTTGAAGAGATGAAGCATAAAAGGACCCAAAAGCAAGGAAAAAAGACTGAATTGTGAGAACTGGGGACTGAGATGCAAGGGAGAAGGACCTGAACGTAAGACCGAAGGACCTAAGAGCAAAACAGAATACTCCACACCATCATGGGGAGTATTTTAGCAATTCGATTCTGGACGGAGCTCCAGCAAGCCAAGTAAATGCATCCAAGACCAGAAAATATACCAAGAAAAACCCACAACAAATCAGAGCGCGATCCGGATCCTGTAGACCGCCAATTGGCTGTCTGGAACCACCAATTGGCGGTCCGGATCTTCCCGGATCTGCTGGGTTTTCTGGAGCATATGTATTAGTGTTTGTTTAGGCTATTTTTGGTATATGTTTAGTCCCACATCGGGGGATTGTCCCGGAGTGCATTTTTCTATGGCTATAAATAGAACTCTTCACCTTCTAATGTAATCACTTCATATTTTGAGTGGCTATTCTTCCTACTAAAGTGAGGCCTTGAAGAACACACTAAAGTGGGAGGATGCTACTTGAATTGTGAGTCATCTTAATAAAAGTTTTTTTATTATGTTGTTTGTTTTACTTTGCTTAATTTGATTTCATTAGTTTTTTTAGTATCTTAGTTAATATGCTTTCCTTTCTTAGTTTAATAATTAGTGTAATGTGTAGTGAGTAATTCCATCCCCTTTGGGGGGTGGAGTAGATGTTCATACATGCATTACAGAATGGAATGAATGCTTTATTTCCAATGTGTTGATAAAACATGAATGTATGCTTGCTTGTTTAGGATAGAATTTATAACTTGATGAGTTTTGTCAAAATGATTAGACACCTCTCATGCTTGTTTAGGTTCTGAAATAAACAACTTGTATATGTAAATGTTAATCAACTTGGATGGTGAATGGATTGATAGGTTTTTCCATAACATTTAGACACTTCCTATGCATGATAACACCACCTTTATTTGTGCTTAAAGAATGTGTTCAACACCCACCTCTTTGCATGTGTGCACTCACTCCACCCCTTAGGGGTTTTCCATTTCTGAATTCCAACACTCTTCTTTCGTTCTTAGTTAAGTTTTTAGTTAATCGTTTGTTGCTTTCTTTCGCATTTCATACTTCGTAGTGTAGTGTAGCGTAGCGTAGCGTAGCATAATCCACTCTCTTCTCCATCTTTTCACCACTTGATTTCGTGCAAACGAGATGCTGCTTACCTCCCTAAGGACGACCCGTATTTGGCACCGCTTCAACGCGGTCGTGCACTTGCGGTTTAAATTAAAATGTTTAATAAGTTTTTGGCGCCGTTGCCGGGGAGGTGCCAGTCCAGACTCTTGTTTGGACGATTCGAGTGGATTTAATTTGTGTCGTGTAGTTTTGCGTTGTTTCAGGAGACCTGGAGTCGCCAGGAGGAACAACTGGAGAAGTTGTGAGGCATTCTGGGCACTTTAGACCGCCAATCAGCGGTCTGGTGAGTTTAGTTTACTCTCTTATTTCTGTGGCGTGTTTACATAATTGATGTAGTGATCTGGGACTTGATTTGGCTTGTTTTGACTTATAGTTTGTTCCCAGATCAATAATCAAACCTCCTTTAAGCAACTTGGACCCTAAAACCCAAAGCAAAAGATTAGTCATTCTTTTTGTTTAGGTGATGCATCATGTATGTGACTTAGGCATATAGATTGTCTTTCATTTTAGCTTTATTTTCAGTTGCTGAGTGTTAGCGTGAGGTACGCACCTTCTACTCTCATTCATGCATTTCGTATGAACATGCATTAGTTAGTAGGAAGTGCATTGAAACAAGTGTGAGTTGAGCGTTTGTTTGGAGAGTTGATTGTTAGATTAAGACTCCAAAATGCTACTAAGGAGGGGCTGTCCCATAAAAGATAAGGTGGGGGATTTCATCACCCCTTCCTTCGCCCCACAAACCACACTAATAAAGAGCCTAATTTTTAAAATCAAGTAGACATTGACCCTAAGGATTTCGGGCGCATTAGGAGAGTGATCCGGTCCCGACCGTCATGACCTGATCGGCGTTGCCCACTTTGTCGATAGTAGGAGAGACGAGATCTCCGGATCTTGGCTCATTTGCTGGGCTTTGTGGTCCTCGTCGTAGGGAGGTGAGGCGTGTTGAGGCCGTGTGACCTCGCAGTTAGGCGTTGTCTAGCTGTAAGGACCTATAGCGACCTTAGGATTGCTTGAGTCTTGTTTTCTTGTGTGCTTCACCTATACCCATCCGCTGTAGCATAAGGACATCTTCCCTTCTCTCATGAGTCATTCTTGCTCTCCTGTGTCCCCCCGTCTTCTCATCTACGCACATTCTTTGTAAAAAATTTATTTTGGTGTGTGTGTGCACCTTTGTGCATGCTTTCGTGGACACGAGACGAGAGTGGTCGTTTGATGAGGAGGGTTGTCAATCCGGCTTCGGTAGTCGATTTCTCGATGCCTTCCTCCTCTCGTGTCGCACACTGTGTGGGTTCAATGGCTGCTAATTTCCGTGAGGAGGAGCAGTTGATGGACCCACCCGTTCGACCTGTTCTTCCATTTGTCGTTCCCATACCTCTTCGTGATCGATGCTACCCGAGCCGTACAGTTCTACCCTCATGCATCGTATTGCCAGAGGCAAATGGGAACCATTTTGAGGTTAAGCCTCAGTTTATTTCCATTCTCCCTCATTTCACTGGGAAAGGTGACCCCTATATCTTTCTCAGGGAATTTGAGGAGGTTTGTGCTATGTTCAAACTGCAACAACTTAGCACAGACTCCATTCATCTTAGGCTTGTCCCTTTGTGCTGAAGGATGAGGCCAAGATGTGGTTTTACAACAACCAGGCGAATGCCTTTAGGACTTGGGATGAGTTTCCGTCTGCATTCCTCAAAAAGTATTTTCCAAATCATCGGACTCAAAAATTGAGGAAGGAAATCAATTCGTTCTATCAACATGAGACTGAATCATTCCATGCATACTTAGAGAGGTTCAAGGAGCTACTATCCTCATGCCCTCACCATGGCATCGAGTTGTGGCGACTGTGTCAGATTGTTTACAAGGGTCTTCACATCCCGTCCCAAATGCTCCTTGAGTCCATGTGTCAAGGAGAGTTCTTAGGAAAGGATGAAAGGGAGGCATGAGCTTTCCTAGAAGACCTCGCTGAGAAAACCATGAAATGGGAAAGTGTAAGGGAACCACCTGCATCATCTAGCATAGGAGCGAGGATTGCAAATGCAAACTCGACTAGATCGGGTGCTGCATTTGCCGTCGATACCACTACGGCCACCGAGGCACGCATGGCGGCCTTAATGCGCTGTATGTATTCGATTGAGCTCCAAAACCATGACGATGTATCTCATGTATCTGCATCTGGTTCAGTTCCATGTCATTTATGTGGTAGGATAGGTCATATAGGGGGTGAGTGTGCATCCATTCCTCCTGAGATGGAACATGTAAATGCCATCTATGATAGATCCAGGAATGACCCATATTCATCATCATATAACCCTGGATGTAGGAACCACCCTAATTTTTCATGGAACCATAACAATGCCTCAGGTGGTCCTTCAAACTTTTCTCGACCACCTAACCGACCACACTACCCTCCCATCCATTCACAGTCTCATCAGCCACCCCAACGTCAGAACACCAACCAACCAGGTTTCCCAAATTCAAACAACTTGGAAACCCGGTTCAATTTGCTTGAGAACTTAACTCGTGGACTTGAGAACTCTGTAAAAAACTTTATGTCATCCACGAGTCAAGTTCTCACTTCGAATCAGCTGACCATCAAATCTCTCGAGCTTCAGATGAGTCAGTTGGCTCAATCTGTATATGAGAGAGAGAGAGGGAGCCTGCCTAGCCAACCTGTGCCTAACCCCCGTGCTCAACAGCACTCGAACATGCAAAATGCAAGTTCAAGACCACAAGGGGGGCAAGTGAACTACGTGGAAGAACCTGTGGACCATGTTAATGCCATTGTGACCCTGAGAAATGGGAAGCAGGTCAACAACCACGTGTCCTTGCCCGAAAATCCATCTGTGCAGCCCCCTTGTGGGAATGATGGTGAGAAAGAGGCCGAGGGTGAGAGTAATACACCAAAGCCTCCTTCTCCGGCTCCGCCCAAGACATACCTACCAAAAGCTCATTATCCTAGTAGGTTGTCTAAGAAACAGAGTGACAGTGTGGATAAAATACTGGAGATATTTAAGAAAGTGAATGTCAACATTCCTTTCTTAGACATGATTCAACAAATACCTCCCTATGCAAAATTTGAACCCTACATACGTGAAATTGAAGGACCTGGGCAGTCCAACAATTTCATGTATCATTGGGGATTCTCGCATTAACAATGTTTTGCTAGATCTAGGGTCGGCAGTTAACCTCTTACCTGCTTCTATGTATCAACGATTAATCCTAGGCACTCTCAAGCCTACGAAAACAACTTTGCTGTTGGTTGATCGTTCGATCAAAGTCCCGTTGGGGGTCATTGATGATGTCCTAATCAAGGTCGGTGATTTCATATTTCATGTTGACTTCATCGTCCTTGAGACCGAACCAATTAAGACTACCCACTCTCAGATTACATTGATTTTGGGTAGACCTTTTTTGGCGACGTCAAATGCCTTGATCAATTGTCATACTGGACTCATGAAATTGTCGTTCGGAAACTTGACCGCGACATTCCATGTATTCAATATGGCTTGGCAGCCGACATCTTTCGAGGAGCCCATGGAAGTCAATCTTATCCGGGACTTGGAAGAAGAATTGGAAGAAGAGTACCCCCTGATTCATGAGAATTTAAATGATTACTTCATGGATGACTCCGATCATGAAGAGGACGGGGATGAGTTGAGCAATGATGTGCATGTTGTTCAGTACATGCGAGCTCCTCCTATCTTACATCTCGAGCTAGATAACACGCCTCGCCTTGAGGAGCCACCCACGCCTGATCTCAAAGAACTCCCCAAGGAATTGAAACACGTTTTTCTTGGTCCCAATAGGTCATTTCTGGTGATTATTTCTTCGACGTTGACTGGTGATCAGGAAGAATGTCTGATTCAAGTCCTAAAGGAGCACAAATCAGCCATTGGGTGGTCCTTGAGGGACATCAAAGGGATAAGTCTCGACGTCGTACATCACCACATCTTTATGGAGGATGAGGTACGACCACGTCGCGACCCACAGAGGCGTTTAAACCCATCCATGACAGAAGTAGTTAAGAAAGAGATCATCAAGTGTTTAGATCATGACATCATTTTCCCCATTTCGGACAGTACTTGGATAAGTCCTGTCCAGGTTGTGCCCAAGAAGTCGGGTATCACTATTGTCCAGAATGACAACAATGAGCTTGTACCCACATGACTTCAAACTGGGTGGCGAGTTTGTATTGACTATAGGAAGTTGAACGCGGTCACGCGTAAGGACCACTTCCCTCTACCTTTCATCGACCAGATGTTGGAGAGAATCGCCGGGCACGCCTATTACTGTTTCGTTGATGGTTATTCGGGGTACAATCAAATCCCAGTCGCCCCCGAAGACCAGGAGAAAACCATGTTCACTTGTCCTTTTGGGACGTTTGCTTATAGACGGATGCCTTTTGGACTATGCAATGCACCTGCAACATTCCAACGTTGCATGTTAAGTATCTTTTCCGATATGGTCGAGAACTTCCTTGAGATCTTCATGGATGATTTCTCGGTTCATGGCACTTCCTTTGATGAGTGCTTGCACCACCTGAGCCTTGTTCTCAAAAGGTGTTCGGAAACGAACTTTGCCCTTAATTGGGAAAAGTGTCATTTCATGGTTACAAAAGGCATCGTGTTGGGTCACGTGGTATCTCGTGATGGTATCGAGGTGGATAGGGCAAAGATTGAGCTTATTTCTAAGCTTCCGCCACCCACCTCGGTAAAAGAAATCCGTTCATTCCTTGGACACGCCGGTTTTTACCGGCGATTTATTAAGGATTTCAGCAAGATAGCTCGTCCTTTGACGAGCTTGCTTGCTAAAGGAACCTCCTTTGAGTTCACACCCGAGTGCCTGACTGCATTTGAGTTTCTAAAGCGTGAGTTGACCTCCACTCCTATTATTAAGGCACCGGTGTGGACTCTACCATTCGAGCTGATGTGTGATGCTTCTGATTACGCGATAGGAGCGGTTTGGGGTCAGAAAGTCGACAAATTGCCTCATGTGATCTACTATGCAAGTTGTACTCTCAATAACACCCAGCTCAACTACTCTGTTACTGAGAAAGAGTTCCTCGTGATCATATTTGCGTTGGAAAAATTTCGCCAGTACCTCATAGGGTTCCATGTCATCATCTACACTGATCACTCAGCTCTTCGCTACCTTTTGTCCAAAAAGGATGCGAAACCCCGTCTCCTGCGTTGGATCTTGTTGTTACAAGAATTCGACCTTGAAATATGGGACAAGAAGGGATGCGAGAATGTCGTGGCTGATCACCTATCTTGCATCCCCATTGATCTTTCACCGGATCCACCGGTGAACGAGTTTTCCCTGGTGAGAACCTTATGGAAATAGCCTCACCCCCTGGTTCGCTGACATTGTGAACTATTTAGCAACCGGGGAGGTGCCGGCTCATTGGAGACACAGTGAGACAGCAAAATTCAAGTCGTTAGTCAAGCACTTATATTGGGATGATCCATACTTATTTAAGTATTGTGCTGATCAAATCATAAGGAGGTGCATTCCCGACGACGAGATTCAGAGTGTCTTGTCCTTTTGCCATAAGGAGGCATTGCCATAAGGAGGCATGTGGTGCCAAGAAAACCGTTGCCAAAGTACTCCAATGCGGATTTTACTCGCCTACGTTCTTCCAAGACGCTTTTGCATTTTGCAAAGCATGCGATAGGTGCCAACGTGTGGGCCGCATTGGCAGACGAGATATGATGCCACTCAATCCTATCTTAGTGGTTACCATCTTTGATGTTTGGGGAATTGACTTCATGGGTCCTTTCCCCGTGTCCCATGGTCACACTTACATCCTTGTGGTGGTCGATTATGTGTCAAAGTGGGTTGAAGCAATCCCCACTAGCACTAACGATCGCAAGGTTGTGATCAAATTTCTTAAAGAACATATCTTCGCAAGGTTTGGGACACCTCGTTGTATCATAAGTTATCGGGGGACACACTTTGTGAATCGATCCCTTGAGGCAGTGCTGAGGAAATACTCCATCACATACAAGTTGGCCACACCTTATCATCCTCAAACATGTGGCCAGGTGGAAATTTCCAACCGTCAACTCAAGCAAATTCTTGAGAAAACGGTTAATGCTTCAAGGAAACATTGGTCGGTCAAGCTTAATGATGCATTGTGGGCTTTGCGCACTACATTTAAAACCGACCTTGGCATGTCCCCCTACCGGCTAGTTTATGGCAAAGCTTGCCATCTTCCGGTAGAACTTGAGCATCGGGCATTATGGGGAATTAAACATCTTAACATGAGTCTTGATGTTTCCGGTGCCAATCGCAAGTTAGACCTCAACGAGTTGGAGGAGTTGAGAAATGAAGCTTATGAGAATGCCAAGATCTGCAAGTCCCGCACTAAAATTTTCCATGATCGCTTGGTGCGAATCAAAACCTTCGAGGTGGGACAAAAGGTCTTGTTGTATAATTCTCGTCTCCACTTGTTTCCGGGGAAACTTCGGAGACGTTGGTCAGGGCCCTTCATTGTTTTAACTGTCTCCCCTCATGGGGCGGTTGAGATTCAAAATCCAAGGAATGGGGACGTGTTCAAAGTTAATGGACAACGCCTCAAACCATACTTGGAAGGGACCACGACAAAGGTCGAGGAGGAAGTTGTGCCTTTGCATGAACTCCCCACGGATGTGGTCACTTGATGTGATCCACCCCTCCATTTGTTTGTACATATCAGTGTTTTGTTGAAAAAAAGAACAAAAAAAAATGATAAAAAGCAAAAAAATTTGAAGGCTTGTTTGATATTTTCCCTTGTTAATAACGCGTATTGCCCTTGCCCTACGCATTTTTCCAGCAGACGAAAACACGTTTTTCTTTGTGCTCTCGCCTCCACCCAAATTTCTCCCTCAGATCCCAAGAACAGACCGCTAATTAGCGGTTTAGAACCGCCAATCAGCGGTCTATTGTTCTCGATTTCTATTTTCGCTTCGTCTGGGTGTGTGATGAGAATTAAATTTATACCGCAAGTGCACGACGTCAATGAAGACGTGACAAGTACGAGTCGAACACAAGGAGGGAGAGATCTTGTTATTTTTGTGATTTTCGATTAAGGGAAAGAAGGATAGAAGAATAAGTTTGGTTTTGAGATTTTTGGGTTTTAATTTTCTAAAGCATGAAACATGAACAAATAATACTAAAACAAGAACAAAGATGGTGAATTCCGTTGGGTGGAGGTTTAGATATAAGGTTTAGATTAGAGAATTCAGAAACTTATAATAAATCATATTAGTTATAAAGCATTACATGATAAATGATTTAACATAAACTCAAATAATCAAAATATACTAACACGAAATTAAAATAATAACTTTTATTCTTCTTCTCTTCACCCTAAATCCGTCACCTCCACCCCTTGGAAGGAGTTAGAAACTCATAGATGGAGGGAGGGAGAAGAGGTCCTAGAGGAACTAAGAAAGAAAAGTAAAAACACAAAATAAACCAACAAAATTTTATTGCTAAAAAGAAGAATACAAAACTAAGACTAAGAATTAAAAACTAAGGTTAAAATTAAGAAGATCCTCTACAACATCGTTTCAGGGCTATTTATAGCCGATACATGGGACTTAGGTATAAAATAGGAAAGTACACGCGTCAACACGCAACCGGTAAAAAATTTAGAGCATGGATCTACTTTTGTGCGGCGGATTCGCGGATTCGCCACCTTTTTAGCTCCGATTTAATCCGGATTTTTCCTGTGTGTTTATGGTATGATTTCAATATCCTTTGCGCGTCTGGATTGATTCTTTCCTTTCTTTTGAGCTCCGACTTTATTTCTTTATATATTTGGAGATCCACATTGATTTTTCTTTAGACTTTCTCCATAATAATAAAAGCTACTCGTAATTTGCAATTAGGTCCTTGGCTTTTTGCAATTAAGTCCCTGACTACTTTTGTGCTTAAGTCCTTGACCTTTTTGTAATTAGGTCTTTGAATGCGTTTATGCTTGGATGGACTTCCATTTGAATCCTGATAATCTTGAACTTGGTCTTTATGACAGGAATGAGTCTCTTGCACGCATTTATGCTCGGGATATGGGTAATTGGCATTCAGGTCCCTGTATTCTGTAAATAAGACTAAACACATACCTTAGTAGTATTTATTGATCTAAAATTAATCTAAATGAAAGACATATGATGCAATGTATGCAATGCATCATTGTGTTATTTTGGGTTCTCTGTTGGTCTCGTGGTTGGGTGTTTGTTTTGCTGCTGGAGTCGGCGTGCGGTGGTCTCCCCTCCTCTCGCACCGTGTTCGTCTTCGTCGTCGTGTACTTCGCCGTTAAAGCTCGCCACGGTAGGTTCAGGTATGGCCAGCCACCATTTAATTCCAGAACTCAATTTTGCCTCCCTGATTTGTGAATTCGGAGAACCCTTCTACGATCGAATCGTAGCTAAAGGGTGGTACCATTTGTTGTATGAGGGCGATGAATCCATGTACGTAGAGCCTCTCGTACATGAGTTCTTTACTAAACTCGAGTGTGACCAGACCGGACCCCTCGCATTTAGTATCACTCTCAGAGGGGTGAAGCACACCGTGACACCCCAATTAGTCTCCGACGCGACTGGGATCCCCTTGGTTGATGAGCTCGCACCTACCCACAATATTAATTTTTATCGATCTATGCTTGGGCGTGGGCAACCTATATCATCACATGGGGGAGTACCTAATGCGCACATTTACTCCAATGTGCACATTGTAGCCAGGTGGGTGTGTAGAAATGTGTTGGGCCAAGAGCGGACCTCCACATTTTTCACACCTAGTTTGCGAATCGTGTATAGTCTGATGGACGGTTCACCACACTGTATTTGTCAAACATTGTTCGACATTTTGGTGAACTCTAGGCTGAAAGATGTACATTGTTTTCCGACTCTGATTACCAATTTGTGTGGCATGTTGGACATCCCACGATTTGAGCGCGTGCTGAGGCGCCAAGGCACCGACCTCGAGGTAGTGAAGATGACCCTGTCATTTCGCCATTGCCTTCCTGAGGCATGGGTGCCTGACTATATGGAGGAGGATGTTAGAGCCAGTTCCTCAAGCTCGTCTGTGAGCTCAGGAACGCTCTTTAACACCGACATTTCTGAGATGGCGGTCGAGCCGCAAAACGTCATCTTAGCCAAGCAAAACCGGAAGATCTATAGGAAGTTGTCGGCTCTTGAGAGAAGTGCCTCTTCGGGCACTTCTGGCCGCCGTCATTAGTCAGGTACACCCTATCCATGCATTGGCACCATTTTTCCATACATTGAGGACAACGCATGGATTAGGTGGGGGGTGTTTTACGTGTGTATATAGTCGAGTCTTTTCTTTTGATTTTGTTTTCTTTCGTGTGTATTGATAGGGTCATGTTAGTGTGCTGCATTTAACATTGATATATCTGCTTGCCATGATCCTTGGGTGACTTATCTTCTTTTGCTTGTCTAGTGCTTTAAAATTTTCACATTTCTTTCAAAATCTTCATGTGTTTGTGAAAGAAAATGTTTTTGTAGGTTTTGCGTGTGTTTAGCATGTGCAAAAACGTTGAGAGGCAAAGTAAAAAGAAAGCTCCCAAAATTGTCTTGAAGTTGATGCATTAAGATATCTAGTTTACTGGCTTTAGGTATTATCGAGTCGTTAGGATGCATCCCGTTTTTCCCTCGGGGGGCGTGTAATCATAGGGTTTCAGCACTCAAACATTTAAAGAAGTCCACCCTGAACCTAGTGAGTCAAATAATTCGTGTTTGTTAGTATAAGGAAGTTTGTCGTAGTCATGGGCCCTTAATCTCTTTTTGTGAAACTTAAGTGTAGGGGTTTTGGTTCCCATGTAGATAAATAAATAAGTGGTGTTCTCTCTTCTCGCACGGCTCCTATCACTCGGGAAAGTAGGTGTGAGGGGACTTTGTGCCTGGTGCTTTCACTGGGACCAATCCAAATTTAGATCGTATGTCAGATTCTTTCAGTGGGACGACCCCTACCTATTCAAATACTGCTCTGACCAAATTTTCAGGCGGTGCGTCCCAGATTCCGAGTTCCAAAGTGTACTCCACTTCTGCCATTCTAAGGCATGTGGAGGACACTTTGGAGCAAAGAAAACTGCTGCCAAGGTGCTCCAATCTGGATTCTACTGGCCCACTCTTTTCAAGGATGCTTACAACTTTTGTAAGCAATGTGATAGGTGTCAGCGCCTTGGCAGGATTGGTCGACGTGACATGATGCCTTTGCAAAATGTCCTTGTTGTCGACATCTTCGATGTGTGGGGCATCGATTTCATGGGTCCCTTCCCGAACTCGTTCGGGAATGTTTACATTCTGGTGGCCGTTGACTATGTGTCTAAGTGGGTTGAGGCTATACCCACAAAGACCAATGACAACAAGGTGGTCACCAAATTCTTGAGGGACATTTTTGCGCGATTTGGTACTCCTCGTACCATAATCAGCGATAGGGGTACCCACTTCTGTAATCGCTCCTTTGAAGCGCTTATGAGGAAATATTCGATCACCCACAAGCTTGCGACCCCATACCATCCGCAAACTAGTGGGCAGGTCGAAATCTCTAACCGTCAATTAAAGCAAATTCTTGAGAAGACGGTTAGTTCCTCGAGGAAGGATTGGTCTACCAAGTTGAATGACGCGTTGTGGGCTTTCCGCACCGCGTACAAGACCAATTTGGGTATGTCCCCATATCGGGTAGTGTATGGCAAGGCTTGCCACCTACCCGTCGAGCTTGAGCATCGTGCTTTCTGGGCGATCAAGAACCTGAATATGGATCTTGATCAAGCAGGAGTACAATGTAAGCTCGACATTGTGGAATTAGAAGAGCTACGCAATGATGCGTACGAGAATGCCAAAATTCATAAGTCCCGAGCCAAGATGTTTCACGATCGCATGATTATACGAAAGGTGTTTACGGCCGGGCAGAAGGTGTTGCTCTACAATTCCCGGCTTCATCTGTTTGCGGGTAAGCTCCGCAGTCGCTGGTCTGGCCCGTTTATTGTCTAAACCGTTTATCCTCGTGGAGCGGTTGAGATCTTGAACCCAGGGAATGGGGACGTGTTCAAAGTTAATGGACAACGCCTCAAACCCTACTTGGAGGGGGCACCAGCCGAAGTCGAGGAGGTCATGTTCCTTCATGAACCTCCCTCGCACTCAACCATTCATGCTCCTACATGAGTGGTTGAGCTTTCATGTGTATATATGTTAAAAAAAACAAAAAAAAAACTCCTTTAGTGAGCATCGATTGTTGTGGGCCCCAACCCTTGAGTATTTGGGCCCCATTTCTTTCACGTATTTGTATCCCTTCTTTAGCATCTCACAGGTTTTGAGGGAAGTTGGGTTGTGTCCATCAACATAGCCATGAACTTCCTTGTGTACTTCACGTTGGTGAGATCTCTTCTGTTTCATGCATACATCCATGTAGTATTTTGCTCACATTCATTGAGGACAATGCATGAAGTAGGTGTGTGTGTGGGGGGGGGGGGTGTTTTACGTGTGTACATAGTCGAGTTTTTTCTTTCGATTTTGTTTTCTTTTGTTTGCATTTAGGGTCATGTTAGTGTGCTGCATTTAATATCGATATATTTGCTTGTCATGATCCTTGGGTGACTTGTCTTCTTTTGCTTGCCTAGTGCTTTAAAATTTCCACATTTCTTTCAAAATCTTCATGTGTTTTCGAAAGAAAATGTTTTGTGGGTTTTGCGTGTGTTTAGCATGTGCAAAACCGTTGAGAGGCAAAATAAAAAGATAGCTCCCAAAATTGTCTTGAACTTGATGCATTAGGATGTCTAGTACAGTGACTTTAGGATTTATCGAGTCGTTAGGATGCACCCCAGTTTTCCCTTGGGGGTGAGTAATCATAGGGTTTCAGTGCTCAAACATTTAAAGAAGTCCACCCTGAACCTAGTGAGTCAAATAATTCGTGTCTGTTAGTATAAGGAAGTTTGTCGTAGTCAAGAGCCCTTAATCTCTTTTTGTGAAACTTTATGTAGGGGTTTTGGTTCCCATGTAGATAAATAAATAAGTGGTGTTCTCTCTTCTCGCACGGCTCCTATCACTCGGGAAAGTAGGTCTGAGGGGACTTTGTGCCTGGTGCTTTCGAGTCATCTGACTTGGGATGCACCGACCGAACTCCCGTTACACGGGTGGTGGGGATCACCCTATGTGGAGATTTGGGGGAAGATGTACGTGATAGTGTAAGTCCTCATAGGCAATGATGCACGAAACCTGACCCTAGGAGAATCAAACACCAAACAATAAAATGCTCTAATGAAAAAAAAGAAGAAAAAACCCAAAAAAAGTGTCTAATAAGAACCAAAATGGACCTTACACATTGTATCACATTCAGAAGTTAAGGTTGCCCATGTCTTTCACTTAAGTCTTTAACTAACTTTCATGAATAACTCATTAGGCTAGGTGTGTGGACCGATTACATATATAGAGTCGACCCGTAGTATTACCGTGTCCCATGATCGACAATATGAGTCCAACGAGTCGTGTAGCTAGATTGATTAATGCATCTTTGTTCGGA
The DNA here is from genome assembly GCA_963682175.1 of Triglochin maritima. Lineage (NCBI taxonomy): Eukaryota > Viridiplantae > Streptophyta > Magnoliopsida > Alismatales > Juncaginaceae > Triglochin > Triglochin maritima. Next base: position 13,291,955 of record OY821785.1, read on the forward strand.
TTTTGTGGGTGTATCCACTGAAAACCCTCAGGAGACAACACTCCTCCTCCTTGGCGACAAGGAGGTTTAACCGCTTGTTGCACGTGCTAAGTGCAACCGTGATTCCAACGAGTGAGTTAGGATTTCTTGTTTTTCGTATGCTTTTCTCTTTCTTTGTTTTGCTCGGGACTAGCGAAAGTTAGGTGTGCGGGTATTTGATTGACATCATTTGATGCTTATATTTGTATCTTATATCCACTATCTTTCACCTAAACAATGTTATGTAATGAGTTTTATGTTTAGTTTTCAGGAATAAATAGGTTTGAAGAGATGAAGCATAAAAGGACCCAAAAGCAGGGAAAAAAGACTGAATTGTGAGATCTGGGGACTGAGATGCAAGAGAAAATGACCTGAACGTAAGACCGAAGGACCTAAGAGCAAAACAGAATACTCCACACCATCATGAGGAGTATTTTAGCAATTCGATTTGGGTCGGAGCTCCAACAAGCCAAGTAAATGCATCCAAGACCAGAAAATATACCAAGAAAAGCCCACAACAAATCTGAGCGCGATCCAGATCCTGTAGACCGCCAATTGGCGGTCTGGAACCACCAATTGGCGGTCTGGATATTCCCGGATCCGCTGAGTTTTCTGTAGCATATGTATTAGTGTTTTGATGCATTGCATACATTGCATCATATGTCTTTCATTTAGATCACTTTTATATCAATAAATGCTACTAAGGTATGTGTTTAGTCTTATTTACAGAATACAGGGACCTGAATGCAAATTACCCACACCCGAGCATAAACGCGTGCAAAAGACTCATTTCTATCATAAAGACCAAGCTCAAGATTATCGGGTTACGAATGGAAATGTATCCAAGCATAAAAGCATTCAAGTCCTAATTGCAAAAAGAACAAGGACTTAAGCACAAAAGTAGCCGGGGACTTAATTGCAAAAAGTCAAGGACCTAATTGCAATTCACGAGTTATTATGGAGAAAACCTAAAGAAAAATCAATGTAAATCTCCAAATACATAAAGGAATTAATCCGGAGCTCAAAAGAATGGAAAGAATCAATCCAGACGCGCAAAGAAGGATCAAATCATACCATAAACATTCAACCAAAATCCGGACAAAATCAAACCAGATTGTACGGCGTTTCCGCCGCACCACACACACAATGTGCGGCGTTTCCGCCGCCCAAGCATCGATCCGCGTCTCCCAATTTCGTCCAGTCGTGTCTGGACACGTGTACTTTCCAATATTATACCTAGATCCCTTGTAGCAACTATAAATAGACCCGAGAACGATGTTAGAAGGGTCCTTAGGCTTTGGTTGTAGTTTTTATTCTTAATCTTAGTTTTGTATTCTTCTTTTCATTAATAAAATTCTGTCTTTTATTTCTTACTTTTAGTTTTCTTTTGTAATGTCTCAAGGACCCCTTCTTCCTCCCTCTATGAGTTTCTAACTCCTTCCAAAGGGTGGAGGTGACGGATTTAAGGTGAAGAGAAGATGAATGAATGTTATTATTTTAATTTCGTGTTAGTATATTTTGATTACTTGAGTTTATGTTAAATCATTTATCATGTAATGCTTTATAACTAATATGATTTATTATAAGTTTCTGAATTCTCTAATCTAAACCTTAAATCTAAACCTCCACCCGACGGAATTCACTTCTTTGTTCTTGTTTTAGTTTTAATTGTTCTTGTTTCTTGCTTTAGATAATTAAAAAAATCAAAAATCTCAAAACCAACATATTTCTCCCTTTTTCTTCCTTAATCGAAAGTCACAAAATAACAAATTTCTCCCTCCTTGTGTTCGACCCGTACTTGCCACGTCTTCATTGACGCCGTGCACTTGCGGTATAAATTTAATTCTCATCATGTTTGTTTAGGCTATTTTTGGTATATGTTTAGTCCCACATCGGGGGATTGTCCCGGAGTGCATTTTTCTATGGCTATAAATAGAACTGTTCACCTTCTAATGTAATCACATCATATTTTGAGTGGCTATTCTTCCTTTTGAAGTGAGGCCTTGAAGCACACACTAAAGTGGGAGGATGCTACTTGAATTGTGAGTCATCTTAATAAAAGTTTTTTTTATTATGTTGTTTGTTTTACTTTGCTTAATTTGATTTCATTAGTTTTTTTAGTATCTTAGTTAATATGCTTTCCTTTCTTAGTTTAATAATTAGTGTAATGTGTAGTGAGCAATTCCATCCCCTTTGGGGGGTGGAGTAGATGTTCATACATGCATTAGAGAATGGAATGGATGCTTTATTTCCAATGTGTTGATAAAACATGAATGTATGCTTGCTTGTTTAGGATAGAATTTATAACTTGATGAGTTTTGTCAAAATGATTAGACACCTCTCATGCTTGTTTAGGTTCTGAAATAAACAACTTGTATATGTAAATGTTAATCAACTTGGATGGTGAATGGATTGATAGGTTTTTCCATAACATTTAGACACTTCCTATGCATGATAACACCACCTTTATTTGTGCTTAAAGAATGTGTTCAACACCCACCTCTTTGCATGTGTGCACTCACTCCACCCCTTAGGGGTTTTCCATTTCTGAATTCCAACACTCTTCTTTCGTTCTTAGTTAAGTTTTTAGTTAATCGTTTGTTGCTTTCTTTCGCATTTCATACTTCGTAGTGTAGTGTAGCGTAGCGTAGCACAATCCACTCTCTTCTCCATCTTTTCACCACTTGATTTCGTGCAAACGAGAGGCTGCTCACCTCCTTGAGGACGACCCGTATTTGCCACCGCTTCAACATGGTCGTGCACTTGCGGTTTAAATTAAAACGTTCAACATGTGTCACGGACCTGATTCCGTACAAAAGTTAACATTTGATTTACCTGAAACAACAACTCTTCCAGCTCATTAACCCCCATCGACAATTGTTGGATTGCCTCCACACTTACCGGATTAGTTGGAATGTGGTATTGTTGAATTTCATCACCAATTGGAACAACCCTTTCCAAATTGAAGAACTTTGCGTGCAAATTAGAGAACTTCAAGCCCTTAGATTTCAAGCGTTTCTCCAGATCACGCTTCACCAATGTAGCGCCCCACCGATTAATCTGAGGCAAACCACCAACAACCTCACAAATGTTCAGGTTTTCAAAAAGCCATACCTACAATACAAATAAATGAAATTACCTATGTACCAAATCCAATTTACCCATACAATGCAACCAAAAAGTATAGTCGTGCATCCTTTTAGACATCCCGGTTGTATTTCTTCACCACTAGCGACTTCACTATATTTGAAATGGGCATTGTCTAGGCATTTGGTAATGTGGTTGTAAACACATGACCCCCAACTAACGGTATGTAAAGCATTTAGGTCTTCAACTATAAAAGTCATCCACTTTTTACACACATTGATGTCCCAACAAACAAGAATACACAAAATACATGGACTATATAAAGATGCACACAATCTGCAATGTCCACGGGATCATTTAAAAGGAGTAGTGATTGCTCCAAGGCCCGAACATCAGCATGTGTGGCCATTTTCTTTTTGAAGAAACGTACGTGGAAGTGGCTCTCATCAGTGCTAGTTATTACATTGTGGTAGTTCTGACCACTAAGAGATAGACTTAATATGCATGTAACATCCACGTCTTCAAACATTATCTCATATACCACCATAATGAAGGATTTTTGTCTAGTTGAATAACAACCTATTAGGTCTCGCAGCAGCTCATCATTCACTATAATGTTCTCCATCTGCAATATGTGGCCTAAAGAGGTTGTCAAGAAAAGCCTTCTGTAAGGAGCTCTTATTTGTTTGGTTGTTTTAAACCAATGAATAAAAGTGAGACGATTGTGGGTGTAATTGTCCATTTTTTCATGTGAAGTATTAATACTGAAAATTAACTCAAAGTAACACATTGTACAACCAAATACAAATAAAAAATAATCAACACACTGAACAACAACATTATTACACTTTTTTGACCAAATAACTCTCACAACTGAATGTGTTATAGGAAAAAACACAATAATAAATATATACCCAACACCACTTACACGGTTAACCGACACAACTAATAAATATACCCTACAAGTCTCCTCCAAAATAACCGACTGTACAAACCAGATTACCCCATGTATGACATGTAAATTAATACCACAAATTTAATGATGCATCTTAAAGCAAATGTGTATACTAATAGTCAAAACATATAACTACAAAAAGTTAATGAGTTAACTCTCCACAGTGTACCCAATAATACAATTCCAATACCACCCCTTGAAATTTTTATTGAAATGCTAAATACAAGTTGTTACAGAAAATACCCTCCAACTACTAATGAAAATACTCAGACTATTACTGAAAATAAGTTGTTCGAAGTTTGGTATTTACTGCTAAATGGATGACCCCCAACCAACAACTTCTTGGGGTGTTTATGAAAATACCCCAATTATTACTGATAATACCCCCAATGTGCCTGATATATAACTCAAAATCAACTTAAATACTACGAAAAATAGCCTTAATTGTTATTAAGTATACCCCAATGAAATCCGTAACATTTACAAACTGCATTATACCAGAGTCAACCTCCATCCCTAACAAATAATGATAATCCAACTATTACCGAATATACTCCGACTTCCTAATTATAACCCAAAACTAACTTAAAATATGAAAAATACCCCAAGCTATTATTAAATGTACCTACAAGTTATTACTCAAAAATACCCCTTTAACTACTAATGAAATTGTTCCCCCAACTATTACTGAAAATACCCCCAACTATTACTGAAAATACCCCAACTTCCTAATCGATTACTCAAATCTAACTTATATTGTGAGAATACCCCCAAACTTTTATTAAAGATACTCCAAACGCAATTCGTAACATTAACAAAAACCTCTTACACTGCAATCCGATGACCTATACTATAACATCTAAATACCACCCAAAAATATGTCTTCCATCATGCAACCTTTTGCATGATACTGAAAATACCCAAACATCGATTTCCTCTGCACAATTTCAAATACCACCCCCGTATATTTCTTTTATTGAATGCTCAATAAACGTTATTGGATCCCCCTCCAACTACTAAAGAAATTACCTAATCATTAGTGGAAATACTCTGACTTGCTAATATATAAACCAAAAAAAACTAAAGCACTATGGAAAATACCCCTAACTGTTATTAAATATACCCCCAACATTAACAATCTGCAACAGGAAGACATAAACTATGACATCTAAATACCCCAAATAAGATGTAATACCTTAAAAATACCCCTCAAAGTCAGCCAACTTGGTTAGTAAAAGTCAACAAATATAACTACAATAATACAAGCGTAATACATTGAAAAACTAGAAAATGTGTTAATGTGTTTACTGTACAAAGTAACCAATTGTATAACCCGTAATACAACCTTTAAAAACAATCCAATATCAAAATGTTAGCAAAACATGAAATGTATTACCAAAGAAAAACCACACTTGTAATTTATCAACAATCTTACCGACGTCTCACGGGGGAGTTGAAGAGGAATAAAGGTGCAGCAGATGTGGGAAAAATAGTTGATGCTTGAATATATTCGGTCGGTGAAAGCTTCAAGATCGTCCAAAGATGGCTTCAAGAATAAGGTGTGGCAGAGGACTTGGAAAAATAAAAGAGGATGGAGGAGAAGAAATGGGCATGGTAAAAAGAGGTGGGAGATAAGGTTGAAGCCTATTAACCATGTAAAGCCATATTTTCTTCAATATTAACTGGTCAAACTACACCTATTAACTGGTCAAAAAGAGGAGGTAACATGGGACATCAGTCCGACAATCATCATCGGGTCTCCTGAGGAGACCTACCGTAGGCACATATGGTCTAACGGCACAAGACGCGACACCCTCCACACGCGGCTACACTAAACATGGGGTTCGGCAGGGAGCATCCGCCAGGTCCGCGCCATAAGAAACAGATCTGATCTTGTTACCGATGGAGGACTTCGACGTTATACTGGGGATGGACTGGCTGTCACAGTACGACGTGCAGGTCTTTTGCCGCGTGAAGAAGATCCTGATTCCGATGGAGGGCTTGCCAGACGTTTTGATCAGAGGCACGAGGAGCAGAGGGGGTCTCCTGATTGTGTCTGCATTTAAGGTACGAAGACTGATACATCAGGGATGCAGAGCATTTGTGGCCACGTTGGTTGTTCCTGATTCTGAGACGAGCAGGCTGGAGGGCATAGAGGTTGTGCAGGAGTTCCCGGATGTATTTCCAGCAGAGATTCCAGCATTACCGCCGCACCGAGAGATCAAGTTCGGCATTGAGTTGGTGGCGGGTACGACACCTCAGTCGAAGGCTCCGTATCGTATGGCACCTGCTGAGTTGACAGAGCTGAAGAAGCAGTTGTAGGAGTTGATGGACTCCGGGTTTATCCAACCGAGTGTCTCGCCGTGGGGAGCGCCTGTGTTGTTCGTGAAGAAGAAGGATGGGTCGTTGCGGATGTGCATCGACTACAGGATGTTGAATAAGGTTACCGTTCGGAACCGGTACCCTTTGCCCAGGATTGATGACTTTTTTGATCAGTTGCAGACGGCGAGAGTGTTCTCGAAGATTGATCTGCATTCGGGTTATCACCAGTTGCGGATCAGAGAGGCAGATGTTCAGAAGACAGCCTTCAGGACACGGTACTGGCACTACGAGTTCTTGGTGATGCCGTTTGGACTGACGAATGCACCTGCAACATTCATGGATCTGATGAATAGGACCTTTCAGCCGTACCTCGACAGATTTGTCGTTGTATTCGTGGACAACATCTTGGTATACTCGCCTGACAGAGAGCAGCATAGAGAGCACCTGAGGATTGTGCTTGGCATCTTGAGGGATCAACATCTTTATGCCAAGTACACGAAATGTGAGTTTTGGTTGGATCAGGTGGCTTTTCTGGGACATATTGTGTCAGCAGGTGGGATTTCGGTGGATCCGGCGAAGGTCGAGGCAGTGATTCAGTGGAGAGCCCCGACGAGCGTGACGGAGATCAGGAGCTTCGTGGGACTGGCAGGGTATTACAGGCGGTTCATCCAGGATTTCTCCAGACTAGCATCACCGCTCACAGTGTTGACGCAGAAGGGCGTCATGTTCGTTTGGTCCCAGAAGTGCGAGGACAACTTTCAGGAGCTGAAGAGGCGTTTGACGACAACATCGATTCTAACTTTACCGAGTGGCAGTGGAGGCTATGTGATATACAACGATGTGTCAGGGATTGGCTTGGGCTGTGTTCTGATGCAGCACGAGATCGTGTGTCATATGTTTTGATGAGCACATTTGAACATACACACACATTTTTGTATTTGCATTCTTTCTCTACCCCCTCAGGGGTTTAGTTTTCATTGATCGTGTTCTAATTTCTCACGCATTCTAGTTTAATTTTGATCACATCTCTCTCTTCTTCTCCCCCACTCAAGTACCGTGAATCCGACTCACAAACACTCCCTGTGGACCGATCTGTATTTTCCACCGCTTCAACGTGACCGTGCACTTGAGATATTTTTAACCGATTCAATCACAAACCTTGTTGGGACTTGATCTTGATATGTGATGGACTCTTTGAACCTCTTAGCTTGGTGGTCCAAAAGTCTATATCTCTCACATTTCTTCTGCTTTTGAGTGTTATTGGGATCCATTTGAAATGTCAAGGCTTCTGTATAACTCATTGAGCTCCGGAGATCGTTGCGAGGAGGCGACCGTGCGAGGAGGTTTCGGAGACGGCGTGCGCGTGCAGGGCCGGCGGTTTCATCGTCGTTTCTTTGAGGTATGCCGCTCCTTAGTGTGTTTTTGTTGTTAACCCTCGTGGGAGGGTTGTGTTGGTCGGTCAGGGGAGGTCAGAGACCTCTCCGACGAAGAGTTTTGGTAAAAAACCTCGGCTGACGCGAGGTTGAAGACGACCAACGGTCGACCGGGCCCTTCGGGCGGTCGACCGAATGTAGTGTATTTTGTCTGTCTCTAATGTTTCGGTCGACCGGTTCCTTGTGTTTGGTCGACCGGAACTTAAGTGTACTGGTTATTATGCACGTTTGTAGTCGACCGTTATATGACGTAGAAATACTAGGATGCCCAGTTAGTTTTCGGTCGACCGAGACCCCTGAGTCGGTCGACCGATAGTTTTAAATTAATGTTGACCAGACTCTGGATTTTGACCTCGTTTCGGTCAACCGGTTTTAGACTTTCGGAAGACCGTTGGGACTTAAGTTTTGCGCAAATAGTTCGACCGTTTCAGACTTTCGGTCGACAGATTCCCTTGAGGAAATGGTCGACCGAGATGGCTCTTTCGGTCGACCATTTTTGCACAGGACTGAATTCCTGGTTTCCATTTTGAATGCCAACTCTGTCCACGGAAACCCGTGTCCTCGCCTTGTGCGTGAGCCGGGAGGTGACGGTGGGCGCGTTACACGTGCCTGCCCAGGGACCGCCGTGTGAAAGAGTGTGGGTGTTCGGGACGCATCACCTCCATGTATGGATCGTGACTAATATGATGGATTGATTGGACTCATTGTAGAGTAGCAGGCTTGAGGGATCACGGATCCCAATGTATGATGATTGTGCGGGCACGCAACTGTCGTTGGGTGAGGTAACTACCGGCCCATGGGGCTACGGAGGTCGCTGCCCTGCTTTTATAGCAAAGCGGTTGGTGTTTGCGGCTCGTGGAGCCTGATGACCTGGCAAACTTTGGTCTGGACCCGTCCGATGATGTGCCAGACGTATTGATGGACCACCGTTGTTGTTCTTGGGCCTACCAGACCCTCTCCGCACTTCAAGGCATAACTCTAAAACCTTGCACTATCTCCCACTCTGTCTTGTCTAACATATGATCAATGCCCCACTTCATATGTTTTTCATGTACTTTTCCCTTGTAAACCATTCACTAACATAGTTTTCCAAAACAACCCTGTAATTCATCATATCACTGTTGTAGGATGTTGACAATGATGGCTAGTCAGTTGTGAATGTCTACAAGTGCAACTTCTGGCATCTAATTCAACCATATCTCTTGTTTGTTTGCGGTACTACTGCTCTAATGTAAGTGGGCCTTATAACTGTGAAACTCTCCAATTCATTAGATAAATTTCCAATCCCAACCTTTGCTTTGGGTACTAAGTTGTCTACGAAAAGCCTACTCTCTTCTTGCCTCAGATATATAGTATGCATGAGCTTCTACCTTAAGTTATCAACCATAGTAAGAATTGACAAATGTCTCACTGATTTGATGTAGTTATTGAATGATTTAGTGCAATTATTAGTGACGAATGATGACTTAGCTTGACTGCAAAACTGACTCATGCTCCACACCTTAGCATTGCATTCTACTTTCACCAACCAAACATGAGCAACTTCATTCACCTACTTCAATTGTTGAATCTTCATGTTGATTTTAGAAGTTGTGTAGGCATTTGCAACATCAAATGTCTTGCACAAGTTTTGTGCTCACAACCACCAAACCATTCATGAACCCCCTTTTCCACTGCCTTGCACCTCACTGAGTATGACCAAGCCATCTTTTTGTCATATTTCTTCCCTAAGGTTCATTAGAAATCACTTCCAATTGTCAATTGTCTCAAACCCCACTAATCCAAATGCTAGTGGAAAGAGTTGGTGATTCCCATCAATTGAAATGGTTGAAAGCAGAGTGTCTTTGTGCTTTCCCTTCAAGTGACAATCATTAATGCCAATGGTAGGGTTACAACCTCCTAAGAACCCCTCCCTACAACCTTTGAGGCAAACAAATAACCTTAGTAAAGTTCCATCCTTAGGGTTCATTTCATAGGAAAGAACACTACTAGGGTTGGTCTGTTGAGTTCAAATACCAAAGAGAGCAACATTGCATATTGTTCCTCCTCATACCTATACACCCCTTTAATGCAAGTTCCCTACCTCTCTACACTCTATGATATGGGAGCTCTAAGTGGAATATCATCTTCATCTAATCATTGATACACTTAAAAATTAGTCTATCATCCTGACTTAGCCACTCCATGCATTATTGAGCAATCCAATGCTTGTTAGTCATCTTAGAAGCACACCCATTAATCGAGGAACAAGTATGTGAGAGTCTAAGAGTCTTTATTTTAAACACTAATCCATCATTCGACCTAGAGGCATGTATCCTCCACTTACAACTGGATCTTTGCACTTTGTTGTCACTTTCTCAGGTTGACTCTTTGGGTGCCATTCATAATCTCACATTCAGTTAACATGCAATGAGTAATCAAAGCCTTTATGAAACTGTACATATTTGGGAGCTTCTTTTTCAGAACCATCTCAGGGTTCCTCATATTAACTTATATAGATTCAAGCCAATCACCAATGGCAAAACATCATCTACATATTCCCTCTGGTCATCAAAATTTACCACCTCATTACCATCACTGATTGATCGTTTTATATTTAACCGCAAGTGCACGGCCACGTTGAAGCGGTGGCAAATACGGGTCGTCCACTGGGAGGTGTGTCGACACTTGGTTTGTGCGAAGGCGAGAGGTAAAGAAAGGGAAGAAAGGTTGGTTACACTAAACTACACTAAGATGCAAATGGAAATGGAGATAAGCAATAAACTAAGCCCCAAAGGGGGTAGAGAGATTATGTGAACATAAAGATGTGTGTGTGATGTGTGTGTGTAATTAAGCTCCTCACAACATGTAGTGCATGAAATCATAAAACTACATCCAACTTTGCCTCTACATGAATTAAGATTTTACTACATCATTAAAACATACAAGACAATAATTGGAATGAAGCTAAATGAACTCAAGTATAAAGACTAGACCCTACTATGCCTCCACATGAATTAAGATAAGACTACATCATTAAAACATACAAGACATTAGCTAAGGTAAAGGCAACAAGAGTTCACACACTACAAATTGTGTTTCCAATATTAATTCCTATCCATATCCTAACCTTATCATTCCCCATAAAATAGATCCACTAATCAAAGCATAAGCTAAGCTTCATTCAAGAGAATTAGCATATCAAAGATAAGAGTGGAGACCCATTAGATGGTTATGGAAATCATTTAAAGCTCAAGGGATAAAAATAACACACACTTAATACACTACATGATTATATCACATATTTCTCCACCCCCCCAAATGGGGATGGAACTACTCACTACTCATTACACTAACTATATTAGCAGAAGCAAGCATAATACTGAAATGAAATTTATACTAATCAAGCAAGAAATATTAAAGAAGCATAAAACAAAACAAACAAGCAAACATGCATATGGAAGGAAATTAAACTAAGAAAAAAACAACACAATTAAAGGAAAACTTCTATTATTAACTCACTCAATTACAAGTAGCTCTTCCTCCACCAGAGTTTTGCTTCAAGGCTTCACTCTTAGTAGGGAAGGTGGCCACCAAAGAGAGAGATGGATACAATGGGAGGTGAAGAGTTCTATTTATAAGCATGGAAAAAGCTAATCCGGGACAATCCCCCGATGTGGGACTAAACCAATACCAAAAATAGCCTAAACGAACATTAATACAAGTCCAGGAGAAGTTGGGGCGGATCTGGCATGATCCAGACCGCCAATTGGCGGTTCCAGACCGCCAATTGGCGGCCTATAAAGCCCAGATCCGTCTGGCTCTTCTGGTGGGCTTTCCTTGAAGTGTGTCTTGGTCTTGGATGCATCTGGTTGGTTTGTTGGAGCTCCGACCCGAATCGAATTGGCAAAATACTCCCCATGATGGTGTGGAGTATTCTGTTTTGCTCTTAGGTCCTTCTGTCTTGCAATCAGGTCCTTCTTCCTTGCATCTTGGTCCCCAGATCTCACAATTCAGTCCTTTTTCCCAGCTTTTGGGTCCTTTTATGCTATATCTCTTCAAACCTATTTATTCCTGAAAACTAAACATAAAACTCGTGACATAGCATTGTTTAGGTGAAAGATAATGGATATAAGATACAAATATAAGCATGAAATGATGTCAATCAATCACATTCTTACTCTTCATCGTTGGACAACTCATAGTCAATGTCACTTTCGGTATCTTTACTAAACTCAAACTCCTCAATCCTATTTGGCAATTGCCTATGCTTGGGTGCTTTGTTCTTTTCTTTGGGGTCTGATAGTGGATGGGTAGGTGCTGCTTGGATAGGTTCCGAGTGGTGTAAATGTGGATTTGTGGTTGTAGCTTGTGGGTTTGCACCAATTTAGGGTTCAAACTATTGGGGTTCATTTCCTGCACTTCCAACAACATTAGGAACTGGCCTGACCCACTATCATGCCCCCACTACTTCTATAGAATTATTTTGTTCTACATCAGTAGGTGGCATCACATAGGTGCTTGGTAAGATCTACTACATCATCAGGTGGTGCGTCATATAATTCATCAACAGGTAATGGATCACATTGGTGGTTGCGAGGGTCTACTGGAGATGACTATAGGATATCCTTTCTGCCTTTTTTACTAATTTTCAAATTGCCCAATGTAGCATAGATATTCAACTCCATTTTGGGATTAGGGTACCATACTACCTATTTTAGATCTTTAATATTAATTAGATCCCTATAATCCTTCCTGACATTACTAGGAATCATATAAAACACTTTAAAAGACCTCATCGAAACTCCACTACCTTTCTTTGCAAATCCACCTTTTTATCATGTCTATTGTTAAACTCACAACAACCATCATTTGCACTTCGTTAAAAGCCACAACCCTAGGTCTACCATTGTTGTTAACACAACGACCATCACATATAGCCTCAACTTGAGACTACTGCCTACACCAGTAACGCTAAATTACCAAACAACACAAGTCAACCAAATGCAAAAAGAAGTAGTAAAAGAAAACAAACAGAAGAGATGATTGGAGATGAGGAAACGTTAACTCACTATCATTGCTTCCCTACCTCTCTAGACCTCGCAATCATGTCGTGTTGTGTACTTCGTGTCGTGTAAATTTGTGTGTATTAAACTGGTATCCTCTACACGAACGCCACACAAAAAGTATTCGTGTATGTCTTTCAGTACACCAAAACGACATGAAATTAATCATGTATTCACGAAATGACATGGTAAGTACACTGAATGTTTCATGTACATATCGTGTTTTGAAACGACACGGTACATGAATCATTTTAATAACTGCAAGTGCACGATGTCAGTGAAGATATGACAAATACGGGTCGAACATCAAGGAGTTGTGAGTGTTGTTGTGACTACCCATACTCGAGTGTGAAAGGAGAAAAGAATAAGAGGATTATGCTAAACAAACTACACTAAACTTGGAATTAATGACAATTATAACTAAACCATCATGGAGTGGAGGTGTGTAGGCATGTGTGTGTGTGAGTGGGTCTTCATTTCATTAAGCATAAGTATGTAAAGTAGGTGATATCAACTAAAATATAGTGTGGAGTCTACTTAATATCAACTACATTTACATGGAATACATAACTAATTTAGTTAGACATGAAGTTATGATGAACTATGGGTTCTCAAGAATACACTAAATACCTAGTGTGGCCATTAGAGCATCAATTAACCCCTTCATACAACTTAATCCATTCATGCATTCTCTACTAATCAATCATCCATACATAACAAGTCATTTTCCATAACAAAATACACCATTACAAGCAACAAGATAAACTCTAGATCTAGCATGAGAGAAGTACCTAATGTACATGACCATTATCCCATCTAATACAAGTTTTAGCAAGTTACATGCATAGATCTACATTAAGCATATGAAATAACACAAGATAAGAATAATACATTTGGGGTGGATCTACTCACTAATCATACTAACTACAATGAAAAGCAAGAAATCTACTAGTGCATTACAGACATTGCATCATATGTCGTTCATTTAGATTAACTTTATATCAATAAATGCTACTAAGGTATGTGTTTAGTCTTATTTACTGAATACAGGGACCTGAATGCAAATTACCCATATCCCGGGCATAAACACGTGCAAGAGACTCATTTCTGTCATAAAGACCAATTTCAAGATTATCGGGGTTCAAATTGAAGTCCATCCAAGCATAAAAGCATTCAAAGACCTAATTACAAAAAGGCCAAGGACCTAAGCACAAAAGTAGTCAGGGACTTAATTGCAAAAAGACGAGGACCCGACTGCAAATTACGAGTACCAAAATATTATTTTGGAGAAAAATCAATTTGGATCTCCAAATATATGAAGAAATAATTTCGGAGCTCAAAAGAAAGGAAAGAAATCAATCCGGACGCGCAAATGACAGCTAAATCATACCATAAACACACAGGAAAATCCGGATCCAATTAGAGCTAAAATTGCGGCGATTCCGCCGCATATCGCATACAACTTGCAGTGAAAACGCCGCACCCCTTTTGATCCGTGCCCCCGTATTTTGTCCAGTCGTGTCAAGACGCGTGTACTTTCCTATTTCATACTTGGGTCCATTGTATCCGCTATAAATAGCTCTGAAACGATGTTGAAAAGACGAGTTTTTATTCCATCCTTTAGCAATAAAATTTTGTTGGTTTATTTCGTGTTTTTAGTTTTCTTTTGTAGTTTCTCTAGGACCCCTTCTCCTTCCCTCCATCCATGAGTTTCTAACTCTCTCCAAAGGGTGGGGTTGACGGATTTAGGGTGATGAGAAGAAGAATGATGTTATTATTTTAATTTCGTCTTAGTATATTTTGATTACTTGAGTTTATGTTGAATCATTTATCATGTAATGCTTTATAACTAATGTGATTTATTATAAGTTTCAGATTTCTCTAAACAAAACCCAACATCTAAACCTCCACCCGCTGGACTCTCATCCATCTTTGCTTTATTCGTAGTTTGTTTTCGTTGTTCTTGCTTTAGAAAATTAAAAATCCAAAATCTCAAGCCAACCTTATTTCTCTCTCTATCTTTCCTTAATCGAAAATTACAAAAATAACAATATCTCTCCCTCCTTGTGTTCGACCCGTACTTGCCACGTCTTCATTGATGTCGTGCACTTGCGGTATAAATTAAATTCTCATCATCTACACTAAACATGGTAAGAAAAGCAAAGTAGAAAATCAACCAACAAAACACAAAAATACTTGGATAGAATGAAACCTAAAGAAGAGAGGAATCCAAATCTACCTTTAGATTAAGAAAAGAGTAACATTACAAGCTTCAAATCCACCCTTTCTCTACTGCCCAAATTGGGTAAAACCTAAGTCATTTTAATAGTGCAGGTGGAGAGGTAGAGGAAAGGAAGAAGAAACCATGCCATTTATAGAAGAAAGTGTGGTGTAGATGATTCTGGGAGCAATCCAACGACTGAAATTAAGAAAGTTCGAGTCACGTTTAAATTTGGGAAGATTTAGACCAAATTGATCGCCAATGGCTGACCACCACTGGTCCACTCTGATTTCTCCCAAAAGCTTAAGTGATGTATTTTGACATGTAGGTGTACTCGTGGTTCGCTGGCTGGAGCCCGTTTGGTCTTAATTCCCCAAATACTTCTCAAGATCATGATAATGAGGGATTTTTGCACCAGAAATGTTTTCCTTATGCTTAGGTCCCTCCGGATTTCATATGGGTCCTTCTTGATTTGTTGATGGGTCCTTGTGCATGACAAACATGTCTACTTTGCTTCATTTGAGTCATTTCTTCTTGCATTTCAGTCATTTTCTCTTCCTTTCTCTTCTTTATTACCTAACACCTAAAACACCACAACAAGTACTTGAGTAGCACAAAATTGGGGTAAAATACGGATATAGTATGATTACGATGTATGAGATGCTAGTAATCAAATACCCCGCACATACATTTTGCTAGTCCCGAGCAAAACAATAAAAGAGAAAAATGAAAGAAAAGAAAACATATGAAAAATGGGCAAATCCTAACTCACGTTCGTAAGAATCATGGTTGCACTTAGCACGTGTGATTAGTAGCATATCATGCATCATATTCATGCTATATGTCCTTTATTTGACCCAAATATTGTGTTACTCAAGTGTTTGTTGTTATAGTTCAGGTATTAGGTAAGAAGAGAATAAAAGAGAAAAAAAGCTGAAACGTAAGAAGAAATGACTTAAATGAAGCAAAATGGACCTCTCGGTCGTACACAATGACCCATCTGCAAGAGAGAATGACCAGGACGTAAGCGCGAAGGGACCAAATAACAAATCGAGAAACTCCGCACCATCATGAGGAGTATTTTGGCCATTAGATTCGGGACAAGACTCCAATAACCGATCTGAGTGCACTCCATGTAACAAATGAAAGCACTAAAGATGATATCCGAAAGTGGGTCCGATCCGACAAAAAGTGACCGCTAATTAGCGGTCCTTTTTTCTTAGAATCGGACTCAGTTTTGCGTGGATATGGGTCATATGTTTATGTCTATTATGGGAATGTTTCATTAGTCCCACATCAGGGTATTGTCCCCAGTTGACTTTTTCATGTCTATAAATAGAACTTCTCTTCCTCCTTTGTAAAGCACCCATTGCTTGGTGGTCATTCTTCTCCACTTGAGTTTTGCTCCAAGTGTTGCTAGACTAGGCTTCTACCCTCACCCTTTACCCATGCTAGTTTTAGGGATTCCTTCCTTCTCCTCCGAGTCATCTTCTTCTCACCTACTTCTACATTCTAGCCTCCTCCCCCTTTACACTCTCTATAAGCGTTTTATGGTCGAGTCGAGCACTTTTTGCGAGCATGGCCTCATGGTAGTGAGAGTGGTCGACTCGAGAGTACTGTGTTGAGATGGATGGTTACATGGGTGACATCCATTTCATTGTTCGGACCATGACTATTCTCCTTGGTATTCCATACCCATGCATCCTGAGGTGCCTCAGACAAACACCCTGTATGGTTGGGAAATCTTAATTGTGTGGCTGAGCAGTCTTGGGGTAATATGAGAGAGACACCTGCTGCAAGACGACCATCTAGTTATGTTGGATCATATGTTGGTCAACAATCTGAGACATTACAAGAAACTTTGGCCTCTTTCATACGTTCAATAGATGATATGAGTGCACCTGTGGCTCCAGTTGTCGTACCGTGTGACTGTTGCGGGTTGAGTGGTCACGTTATCGGGGAACGTCCATATGTTCCCCCCAGAGCCTGAGTATGAGCATACATTTTCCCAAAATGCTCAATATGACCTTTACGCATCCGCGTATAACCCAAGAGGGATGGATTCATGGGGAGACAATATTGATTCAAATTTTTATACATCATACTCACCCCCATTATTCTTCTCTTGAATACCCATATCCCTACCAACCACCACCCATGACCAATAATTGGACACATTCTCAGCCCATAAACACTCAACCCAAAAATCTCCAAAATTCTGACTTGAGCCTCACAATTGACCACAAACATGATTACTTGAAACAAACTCTCCTTACAATCATGGAAACCACTCAACATTCCATGCAAAATCTGGCAATGCAAGTAAGGCAAATCCCACAACAATTACGTAAACGTGAGGATGATGACCTTTCCTTTTAACCGGAGGATTTATCTTCTGATATCGAACCACCACCACATCCACAAATACAAAGCACAATCTTTATGAGTCAAGCACCTAGTTAATCTGAGGGACTTGGAGTTTCAATTCACGTCCACTTGGTGCGGGATTTGATTCAAATTGAGAATAACATGGACCAGTTTCATTATGAGTCGAAACAAGATTGTGTAAGAGACCAAGAACAACTCAAGCAACCTAGAACTTCATAAGTACATAACAGACCTATGCTAACAAGTATTCAAGAAACCTAGAACTTCATTAACAATTTAACATACATCTAAATACAACCTAGTACAAAAAAGCAACATTAAACTGAAGTTAAAAGTACATTGTTACAATCATGGTTTGGATGAAGCATTGACATATTAGAATGTTTCATGTGCCTTAAATCAAATCTCGACAGAATCCCAACCTCCAAAAACCCTAATAAATCTACAAATCAGTTGATTACCAACTTATGCTATCAAACCACTGACCGATGTTTTATTCTAACCACACCATGGTGCCAGGCGATGGTTCAACGGAGAGGACACCAACGGAGGCAAGGTCTGGTTGAGGATTAGGGTTTTTTAGGTTTTGAGGGAGGGGACGGAGAGGTCGAGGTCGTAGTGGAGTAAGTTGATCTTTGGTTTGATTGTGTGATCAGGGTGGAAGTTGACAATGTGGGGTTGCTTTTGGAGGAGTGTGGTGATTAAGGGTTGTGGGATGGTGGGAGACCATGAGGGGTTGACCGTCTGAGGAGTGAGGGTTGAGGGTTGGGACTTAGGGTTTTGTTTTGTTTTGTGCGGCATAGTTGTGAGGGTTGAATTACGTCGTTGTCATTTGGTTTCGTGCATTTCGTGTTCTTTCGGGTACCCGAACCTTAGACCCAAAATAATTTTAGGTTCCCAAAATCTGACACGAACACGATACAAAATCCTTAAACCCAAACATGATTTTTTTCGTGTTAATGCCAAATTGCAAGGTATACACCAATCCACTACGTGTGTGTACCCTATTCTTCAATGCTTCCGAAATTGTCGATGGATTACGACCGACGGTCACGTGAATATAGTCGGGTTAGCACTTCAAAAGGGAATTTAGGGGTTCTAGGAAATTTGGGGGTTTTGAGGAATTTGGAGATTTTGGATACTTCTAGGAAATTTCATGGCAAAGTCGGTGGTTTAGGGTTTACTAATTAGGGATTTGGTTTGGATTAGGGATTTTGTTTGGATGCGTGAGCTTAGATTTTTACTAGATTGATTTGCCTCGGTTTTAGGTGCAAATCATATTTAAAATAACAAACAATCAGGTTAAACTGAGTCCGTATAGACGGACTCGTGTGGATCAAGCGGCGTGAGAGAATTGGGTTTTGGAAGTGAGACGGAGTGGGACCTACAAACGTTCATGTTGGCTTTGAGGCCTTAATCATGTTAATTTCGATCATTTAATAAAACCAATCTTAATCACAATCAAATTGCGTCAAACACATTCCATGCATTACACATATACCCTTCGTTTTCATACTTTTATCTTAATATGTGATCAAGACTCAAAGAGAAAGGGATTCAAGTCAACATATGTAATCAAATTGTTTTATTAGTAGCATATCATATATTGCATTCATACTATATATCTTTTATTTTACCCCATATTTGTGCTACTCGAGTGTTTGTTTGATGTGTTTCAGGGTTTAGAAAATAAAGAAGAGAAAATGACCTAAACGCAAGAAGAATGAACTAATTTGGAAGGTTTCTGGACATGTTTGTAATGCCAACGACTGGACTAAAAACACGAAGGAACCCAAGTGAAAGGCCAGAGGGACCAAAGTAAAAAAATATATTTTGTGTCACAAATATTCTATAAATATTCTATTCATCCGCCATTAGCAGATGGTTCTGCCCTGTTGGAGCTCAAATTTTCTATAAATATACTTGTAATGCCTCCTTTCTTCTTCTTCCTTCCTCTCCTCCTTAGGTTGGCTTTATTTCTTGTTTAGTAGAGTATGTTTTATTTCTTGTTTATTATAGTAGGTTTTAATTTCTTGGTTAGTAGTGTAGTGGAGGAGAAGAGGAGAAAACTTTGTAATCTCCATTTTGTTAATCAAGTTAAGTTTCATGTTCCTTATGTTGTTATCTTTCACTTGATGCAATTTTTGTTTACTTGCCTTGGATAGCTTTAGTTTTCTTTACTAGCTTATGGGTTGTTTTTTCTTTTGTTGTTTTCTTGGTTATAGAGATTAGTAGAGAGCAATCCATCCCCATTGGGGGTGGAGGGTGATGTGAAGTGTTGATGTGTTGTATTAGTGTGTGTGTGTCTGTGTTTAATCCTAATCTTGGAGCCTCTCACATGAATTCCATAGCCATTTAGTGGGTTCCTCACTCTTACCTTTGATCTCCTAAAGGTCTTAACTGATGCTTAGCACGTGTTTTGGCTAGTGGACCCACTTTGTGGGGGAATGATGAGGTGAGGATAAGGTTGGAGTCGGTAAAGAGATAAGGATGTCAGGTGGGAGCTTTTGCTCTTGTTGGCTCATCTTAATTAATGTCTTGTATGTTTTAATGATAATGTTAAATCTTAAGTCATGTGGAGACATAGTTAGGGTTGTAGTTATTATGAATGTTATGTTCTTTATGTCATTAAACATGTAATCATGTGGTTGTCTTTGTTTTCATCTTGAGTAGTGTTTTGTATGTTTTAATGATGGTGATAGATCTTAATCTATGTATAGACACACTTAGGATTGTGGCATTATAAGATTTCCATGATATGCATGTGATTAGCCCTTAATTGTATGCACACACAAACACACATTTACACTTTTGCATTCATTCTCCACCTCCTACGGGATTCTTTTTTATTAGTCGTTATTATTTCATGTCACGTTTGTCACCTAGATTATGTACTCTCATTCTTGCTTTTCTCTCCTATTCAAGTATGGTGGGAACAACGACACAAACAACTCCTTGAGATTTGACCCGTATTTGCCACGACTTTACTGACGTCGTGCACATACGGTTATTAAAACGACCAATCACTTTTGAAGACATGTAATTTTTTCTTTACTTGAGTATTTAAGAACCTTTGTCAAGTTGAGCATATTTGTTGGGATATCAATCCACACTCACTCTAGTCTATCGAGAAGCCACACACCAAATCTCATATTATTTGAACTTCAATAGATCACTCAAACCTTAGCTGGAAAACCACCAGCAACTTCACATAGTCTTGCAAAACTGATCGATCAAAACTTGGGTTTCGTCCGACCATTTGATAAAACAACTATTTGGTAGAATGATCGACCATTCTAACAAATTTATCTTATTGATCCTTGGTTTTCAAATTTCTTTTTCGAGCCATTTTCTCCACAATTACTATCTTGAAGAACGTCCCTTTACCAATTTCGAAATAAACTTTAGGTTGACGGATCATACCTAGAAGTCGATCGAATCATACCCAAAACTGGACAATAACTTTTCTGGTTTTCGTTCAACTGCTTTTGACCTACCAATCGACCGTATCCATGTATTTATACTCCTAATGTACATTGTCTTGATCCGACCGTTATGCCTAGTCTTCCAACCATTAACTTATAGCTTAAGTGAACAATCAAACCATATTGACCAAGGATTGATCGTTTTGCACCTGACTTGCAAGTCACTTTTATTATCTTTTATCGGTTTCTTCTTTATCCCTTTAGTCATTAGCCTCAACAACTATATAGGTCTTAGATCCAATAAAAAGGTGTTCAAACCATGTTTAACACATATCTTACACCTCCTATTGATAAAATCCTTGAGAGAAAACCTTCCTCTTCCTCAATCATGAACTACACAACTTAAGCCTAAATTAACCTCTTGTGCTCCCAAATCTTGTCCTACTCAAGTGTGCTATGTTGGCTTTTAGGATTTAATATATGTTAATTATGATGATTAATGAAACTAATCTTAGTCAATAAACGTAGTCATTCAGAGTAGGAAACATGATTACATGCATTGTACATATACTTGAAAATCATATTAATAGGTTGATCAAGATCGTCACGAGGAGAAGCATTGGGACAAAGACTCAAGATTGTAACAAAACTTTGGACCAAGACTTGTAATTTTCCATTTATCGAGTCCACAAGATAAAATTAAACTTGAGCACAGGGATTCAATCACAGTCATGTTCAGACAACCGAACATCAAATGGATGACTGAAATCATCATATTAGTAGCCCTTAGATTCCTATGAAATTGTCCACTCTGACGACCGATTGTCATTCGGTCGATTGAATCCCCTTGGACCGGTTTTGGATTATACTCCAACGGTAACATTCGTATTTCAACTTACAACCCATTTACCTTGTTCATTTTCAGACGACTAATTTCTTATTAGGCCACTGTTTAGTTTTTGGCCTGTTACACGCAATGACTCTTTACACGTGTTAATATAGTCGCTGGACTCAAAACAGATATTTGATTTCCAACCGTTGGCGCTACAAGAAAAACTATCAATCCAAACAACCGAAAGTTAATTGATCAAAATTGGGATAAGTTACTAAAAGTTGGTGATTGATTAGTAACTGTTTGTCTACTCAAGTGTTTGTTTGATGTGTTTTGGATTTTGGCAATAAAGAAGAGAATGGAAGAGAAATGACCTAAATGCAAAAAGAATGGACTCATTTGGAAGGTTTCCGGACCTGTTTGTAATGCCAAAGGACTGGACTAAAAACACAGAGAGACTCAAGTGAAAACCCAGAGGACCAAAGTGTAAAGAAATATATTGTGTCACAAAAGTCCATAACCTAAGGACTAAAATCAACAATTAAAATCAAATTGGCTCGAGACAATGGACCAGGGCTCAACCCCACATGCAACAAAGCAACATTAACCCGCTACAGCAATTTCAGACCGATCAGAGCAACCAGATCCGCGAGTCGTGGATTTTGATACGCCATTGGGAGATGGTTTTGGTCTGTTTAAGCCCTTATTTCGTCGATGGTTCAGGGTGTTGAGTTAGATCAATACGCAACATTCAGATTTGATTTACAAGCGTCTGATTGCACCCATATTCATCCAGACCCTCTATTCTTCTATGAATACACTTGTAATCATTTATCCTCCTCTTCTTCTTGCCTCCCCTATTAAAGTGGGTTTTATTTCTTGATTAGTAGAATATGTTTTATTTCTTGTTTATAAATGTAGTGTAGAAGATAAACACATTTTGTAATCTTTCTTACGTAATCAAATTTTAGTTTCTTGTTCTTTATGTTCTTGTGTTTCATTTGATGCAATTGTTATTCCAATGTTTTCGTTAGATTTAGTTTCCTTTAGATGTTCATGTGTTGTTTTATTTTGTTATTTTCTTTGTTTACATGATGATTAGTGAGTAATCCATCCCCATTGGGGGTGGAGAATGATGTGAAGTGTCAATGTTGTGAGTTTGGAATGTAATTTAATAGCCTTAATGTGTTAATAGTTGATTGACATCATTTCATACATATCTTTGTGTCTTATATCCATTATCTTTCACCCAAACAATCCTATGTAATGATTTTAATGTTTAGTTTTCAGGAATAAGTAGGTTTGTGAAGGAGAGACTATAAATGGACCTAATAGCAGGGAAAAGGACTGAGTTGAGAGACTCGAGGGCTAAGATGCAAGATCGAAGAATCTGAATGTAAGATCGAAGGACCAATGAGCAAACAAGAATACACCATCATGGGGAGTATTTGTCAATTCTATTCGGATCGGAGCTCCAACAAGCGAAGTAGATGCATCAAAGACAAACAAAGCATTCCAGAAAAGCCCACAGGAAAATCCAGAGCGATCCGAACACTGTAGACCGTCAATTGGCGGTCACTTTTGGTATGGATCTGCTAAGATTTATGTGGGGCGTGTATTAGTGTGTATTTAGTCTATTTCTGGTATTTGTTTAGTCCCATACCGGGGATTGGCCCGGATTACCTATTTCTATGGCTATAAATAGAACTCTTCACCTTCTATTGTAATCACCCATTACTTGGTGGCATTCTCTCTACTTGGAGTAAAAGCCTTGAAGCAAAAACTCAAGGTGGAGAAGAATGTCACTTGTAATGTGAGTCATGTAAATAAAATAATTGCTCTTAGTTTCTTTTAATCTTGTCTTTTAATTCTTGCATGTTTCTTTAGTTTTATGTTCCTTTCAATTAGCTTCTTTAATATTCATTTCTTGCTTAGTTGAATTTCCTTTCTGTATAATGTTTCATTTTATTAATGTAGTTAGTGTAATGAGTAGTGAGTAGTTCCATCCCCATTTGGTGGTGGAGAAATATGTGATGTGATTATGTGATGTATTAGGTGTGTGTTATCTTAATCCTTTGAACCTTATATGATTTCCATAACCATCTAATGAGATTTCGCTCTTGTCTTTGATATGCTAATACTCTTGAATGAAGCTTAGCATATGCTTAGACTAGTGGACCTATTTAATGGGGAATGATGAGGTGAGGATATGGATGGAATTGATAAAGGAAACATGACTTGTAGTGTATGTGCTCTTGTTGCCCTTAGCTTTATTAATGTCTTGTATGTTTTAATGATTGGGTAAATCTTATTTCATGTGGAGGCATAGTGGGGTTTGGTCTTTATACTTGAGTTCATTTAGCTTTATTCCAATTATTGTCTTGTATGTTTTAATGATATGATCTTATCTTATTTCATGTTGAGCCAAAGTTGGGTTTAGTTTTATGATTTTCATACACTACATGTTGTGATGAGCATAATTTAACACACACACACACACATATTTGTATTCACATTCTTTCTCTACCCCTTTTGGGGTTTAGTTTTATTGCTTATTTTCCATTTCCTTTCGCATTGTAGTGTAGTGTAGATCATAACTCCTTTCTCTCCTTTCTTTCCCACTCGCCTTCGAATAAACTAAAGTCGACACACCTCCCTGTGGATCGACCCGTATTTTCCACCGCTTCAACGCGGTCGTGCACTTGCGGTTAATTAAAACGAATTAATCAAGTTTTTGGCGCCATTGCCGGGGAGGTGCTCTGTCCAAACTTTGGTTTGGACGATTCGAGTGGTTTTAATTTTTCTTTTTTAGTTTTGGTTTGTTTCAGGAGTTGCAAGAAGAAAGGGGAGGCTACTGGAGAAACTGGGGGAACAATTGCGCAAAATGGACCGCCAATCAGCGGTCTGGTGAGCTTCAATTTCTCCCAATTTTATTATGGTGGTTTCTTATTTCATTATAGTTATCTAGGAGCACCATCTTGCATGCTGTGACTTTTAGTTTGCTCTCAGATTAAAAATCAATCCCTTTTAATCAACTTGGACCATAAAACGCAAAGCAAAAGATTAGACTTCTTGCCATCTAGGCCATGCATCATTTGTAGACTTTGCACGCATTTGTCTTTTCTTTGCTTTACAGTTTTATTGTTGATTGCTGGCGTGAGGTACGTGCACCCAAATCTCTCATTCATGCATGTTTCGATCATGCATTAGTTAGTAAGGTGCATCGGGACAAGAGTGAGTTGAGTGTTTGATTGGAGTGTTGATTGCTAGATTTAAGATCAAAACGCTACTAAAGAGGGGTTGTCCCATAAAAGATAAGGTGGGGGATTTCATCACCCTTTCCTTGGCCCCAAAAATCACTCTTAAGAAAGCCTTAATTCTAAAAGCAAGTAGACATTGGCCCTAAGGATTTTGGACGCACTAGGAGAGTGATCTAGTTGAGACCGTTATGGCCTGATCGGTGTTGCCTACCTTGTCGATAGTAGGAGGTACTGGATCTCCGGATCTGGTATAACTTGTTGGGCATTGTGGTCTTCGTTGTAGGGAGGTGAGGCGTGTCGAGACTAGTGACCTCGAAGTTATGCGTCGTCAAGCCTAAGGACCCATTGCCTTACATTGTTTGAGTCGTGCTTGCTAGATTAGGCTTCTACCCTCACCCACTACCCACGCTAGTTTATAGGGATTCTTCCCTTCTCCTCTAAGTCATCTTCTTCTACGTTCTAGTCTCCTCCCCTTTTCACTCTATGTTTGCGTTTTAGGGTCGAGTCGAGCACTTTTTGCGAGCTTGGCCTTGTGGTGGTGAGAGTGGTCGACTCGAGAGTTTTTTTGTTGCAATGTATGGTTACATGGGCGAGCATCCATATCATTGTTGGGATCAGGACAATTACCCCTGGTACTCCGGACCCATGCATCCTAGGGTACCTCAAACAAATACCCCGTATGGTTGAGACAATCTTAATTGTGTGACTGAGCATTCTTCATATTGGGGTAATATGAGAGAGGCACCGACTGCTAGACCACCATCTAGTTACGTCGGATCATATGTTGGTCATCAAACTGAGACATTGCAAGAAACTTTGACCTCTTTCATGCGTGCGGTAGACGACATGAGTGCACTGGTGGCTCCAGTAGCCGTACCGTGCGACCGTTGTGGGTTGAGTGGTCATGTTATCGGGGAATGTCCTTATGTTCCCCCAGAGCCTAAGTATGAGCATACCTTTTCCCAAAAT
This sequence comes from Triglochin maritima, assembly GCA_963682175.1. NCBI lineage: Eukaryota > Viridiplantae > Streptophyta > Magnoliopsida > Alismatales > Juncaginaceae > Triglochin > Triglochin maritima. Next base: position 13,317,910 of record OY821785.1, read on the forward strand.
GCTTAATATGACCATTACACATCCGCGTACAACCCGAGAGGGTGGGATTCATGGGGAGACAATTCTTATTCAAATTCTTATACATCATTTTCACCACAGTATCCTCCTCCCGAATACCCAGAATTCTACCAACACCCTACTCCAAATAATTGGCCTCATTCTCAGCCCATCAACATCCAACCCCAAAATTTCCCAAATTCTAACATGAACCTCATTGTTGACCCCAAACTTGATTCCTTAAAACAAACCCTCCAAATGTTCATGGAAACCACTCAAACTTTATTGATGTCCAACTTGAATTCCTTGCAAACTATGGAAATGCAAGTGAGTCAAATGACACAACAATTCCGTGAACGTGAGGAAGGTAACCTTTCTTGTCAACATGAGGATTCATCTTTTGATATCGAACCACCACCACATCCACAAATTCAAAGCACAATCTTTCAAAGTCAAACTCCTAGTCAGTCTGAGGGACTTGGGGTTTCAATTCACGATCACTTACTGAAGGATTTGATTCAAATTGAGAATAACATGGACCAACTTAATTATGAGTCAGTACAGGATTGTGCCTTATCTTTTTGTCTCGTGGCCCTTGAGCCACATTGATGCATTGCATACATTTCATCATATGTCTTTCATTTAGATTAATTTTATATCAATAAATGCTACTAAGGTATGTGTTTAGTCTTATTTACATAATGCAGGGACCTGAATGCAAATTACCCATATCCCGAGCATAAATGCATGCAAGAGACTCATTTCTGTCATAAAGACCAAGTCAAGATTATCGGGATTCAAATGGAAGTTCATCCAAGCATAAAAGCATTCAAAGACCTAATTACAAAAAGGTCAAGGACTTAAGCACAAAAATAGCCAGGGACTTAATTGCAAAACGCTGAGGACCCGAATGCAAATTAAAGTACTAAAATATTATTTTGGAGAAGTTCTAAAGAAAAATCAATTTGGATCTCCAAATATATGAAGAAATTAATTCGGAGCTCAAAAGAAAGAAAAGAAATCAATTCAGACGCGCAAAGGATAGTTAAATCATACCATAAACACACAGGAAAAATCCGGATTAAATCAGAGCAGATATTGCGGCGAAATCACCGCATCTTACATGTATTGTGCGGCGGAAACGCCGCACCCCTTTCCATCCGTGGCTCCGGATTTTGTCCAGTCGTGTCTTGACACATGTACTTTCATATTTTATACTTAGGTCCCGTGTATCGGCTATAAATAGCCCCGAAACATTGTTGTAAAGGGTCTTAGTTTTTGTTCCATATTTTAGTAATAAAATTCTGTTCTTTTAATTCTTGTTTTTAGTTTTCTTTTGTAGTTTCTCTAGGACCCCTTCTCCTTCCCTCCATCCATGAGTTTCTAACTCTCTCCAAAGGGTGGGGGTGACGGATTTAGGGTGATGAGAAGAAGAATAAAGTTATTATTTTAATTTCATGTTAGTATATTTTGATTACTTGAGTTTATGTTGAGTCATTTATCATGTAATGCTTTATAACTAATATGATTTATTATAAGTTTCAGAATTCTCTAATCTAAAGCCGATATCTAAACCTCCACCCACTGGACTCCCATCCATCTTTACTTCAGTGTTAATTTGTTTTTGTTGTTCTTGCTTTAGATAATTAAAAACCAAAAATCTCAAACCAAACATATTACGCTCTCTTTCTTTCCTTAATCGAAAATCACAAAATAACAATATCTCTCCCTCCTTGTGTTCGACCCGTATTTGCCACATCTTCAATGACATCGTGCACTTGCGGTATAAATTTAATTCTCATCACACATGATCTTCATGTTGTGCCTATTAAGGACTCACCTCTGGTGGATCAAGAGCTCCCTAGTACCCTCAATTTCAAACAACCTGATGAGAGTTTGTCTCTCACTATTGTTCCTGATCATCTAGGAAATAATGGAACATCAAACAACTACATTGCTAATGAGGGTATTAGGTGTTCCTTGGAGCATACCTTGGGTATGACACCCACTTTGTGTTTGCCTGGTGAGTCGGACATGCACTTGCGGTTTATTTAAAACCGCAAGTGCACGGCCGCGATGAAGTGGTGGCAAGTACAGGTCGTCCTCAGGGAGGTGAGTAGCCTCTTGCTTGTACGAAATCAAGTGGCAAAAATAGGGGGAGAAAGATGTTTATGCTACTCTACTCTATACTACGCTAAGAAGTAGGAAATGCGAAAGGAAGAACCAAACAATGAAATAATAACTAAGCTAAGAACAAAGGAAGAATGTTGGAATACAGAAATGGGAAAACCCCTAAGGGGTGGAGTGAGTGCACACATGCAAAAAGGTGGGTGTAGAATACATTCTTTAAGCACATGAAGGTGGTGTTTATCAAGCATAGGAAGTATCTAAATGTTATGGCAAAACCCATCAATCTATTCACCAACATAGTTGATTAACATTTACATATGCAAGTTATTTATTTCAGAACCTAAACAAGCATGAGAGGTGTCTAATCATTTTGGCAAAACTTATCAAGTTATAAATTCTATCCTAAACAAGCAAGCATACATTCATGTTTTATCAACACATCAAAAATAAAGCATTCATCCCATTCTCTAATGCATTTATGTACATCTACTCCACCCCCCAAAGGGGATGGAACTACTCACTAAACATTATACTAATTATTAAACTAAGCAAAGAAAGCATATTAAAACTAAGCTAGAAATAAAAGACGATTAAACTAAAACATGCACAAACTATAAAAGAAGCATAAACAAACAATGAAAGAAACACAAAACTTTATTGATAAAATGACTCACATTAAAAGTAGCATCCCCCTACTTTTGTGTGTGCTTCAAGGCCTCACTTCTAGTAGGAAGAATAGCCACTTAAAATATGGAGTCATTACAATAGAAGGTGAAGAGTTCTATTTATAGCCAAAGAAAAAGCCACTCCGGGACAATCCCCCGATGTGGGACTAAACCAATACCAAACATGGACTAAATATACACTAATACGTAACCCAGAGAAATATTAGCGGATTTGGGCCAAAAGTGACCGCGAATTAGCGGTCTTGGACCGCCAATTGGCGGTCTAAAAAGTCCGGATCCAACTGGAATTTGTGCTGGGCATTGCTTAGTGTATTTGGTGGTCTTAGATGCATCTACTTCGTTTATTGGAGCTCCGACCCGAATAGAATTTCCAAAATACTCCCCATGATGGTGTGGAGTATTCTGGTTTGCTCTTAGGTCCTTCTGTCTTGCGTTAAGGTCCTTATCCCTTGCATCTTGGTCCCTAGATCTCACAATTCAGTCCTTTTTCCCAGCTTTTGGGTCCTTTTATGCTTCATCTCTTCAAACCTATTTATTCCTGAAAACTAAACATAAAACTCGTGACATAGCATTGTTTAGGTGAAAGATAATGGATATAAGATACAAATATGAGCATGAAATGATGTCAATCAAATACCCCCACACCTAACTTTTGCTAGTCCCGAGCAAAACAAAGAAAGAGAAAGGCATGCGAAAAACAAGAAATCCTAACTCACTTTCGTAGGAATCACGGTTGCACTTAGCACGTGCAACAAGCCGTTAAACCTCCTTGTCGCCAAGGAGGAGGAGTGTTGTCTCCTGAGGGTTTTCAGCGGATATACCCACAAAATCCGAACAAGATGCATTAATCAATCTAGCTACACGACTCGTTGGACTTATTTTGTCGATCATGGGACGCGGTAATACTATGGGTCGACTCTATAAATGTAATCGGTCCACACACCTAGACTAATGAGTTATTTGTGAGAGTTAGTTAAGGACTTAAGTGAAAGACATGGGCAACCTTAACTTCTGAAAGTGATACAATGTGTAAAGTCCATTTTGGTTCTTATTTGACTCTTTTTTTATTTTCTTTTTTTCTCTCTTTTTTTAGAGCATTTTATTGGTTGGTGTTTGATTCTCCCAGGGTCAGGTTTCGTGCATCATTGCCTATGAGGACTTACACTATCACGTACACCTTCCCCCAAATCTCCACATAGGGCGATCCCTACCACCCGTGTAACGGGAGTTCGGTCGGTGCATCCCAAGTCAGATGACTCGAAAGCACCAGGCACAAAGGCCCCTCAGACCTACTTTCCCGAGTGATAGGAGCCGTGCGAGAAGAGAGAACACCACTTATTTATATATCTACATGGGAACCAAAACCCCTACACTTTAGTTTCACAAAAAGAGATTAAGGGCCCTTGACTACGACAAACTTCCTTATAATAACAGACACGAATTATTTGACTCACTAGGTTCAGGGTGGACTTCTTTAAATGTTTGAGTGCTGAAACCCTATGATTACATGCCCCCCGAGGGAAAACCGGGGTGCATCCTAACGACTCGATAAGACCTAAAGCCAGTAAACTAGAAATCCTAATGCATCAAGTTCAAGACTATTTTGAGAGCTTTCTTTTTACTTTGCCTCTCAACGGTTTTGCACATGCTGAACACACGCAAAACCTACAAAACATTTTCTTTCGCAAACACATGAAGATTTTGAAAGAAATGTGGAAATTTTAAAGCACTCGGCAAGCAAAAGAAGACAAGTCACCCAAGGATCATGGCAAGCATATATATCAATGTTAAATGCGGCACACTAACATGACCCTAGCAGTACACACAAAAGAAAAGAAAACCAAAGGAAAAAGACTCGAATATGTACACACGTAAAACACCCCCCCCCACACCTACCTCATGCATTGTCCTCAATGAATGAACAAGATACTACATGGATATATGCATGAAAAAGGAAAGATCTCACCAACATGAAGTACAAAGGGACGTTCAGGGTCATGTTGATGGACACAAACCCAAATTCCCTCAAAACTTGTGAGAAGCTGAAGAAGGGAGATAAATACGTGAAGAAATTGGGGCCCAAGTACACAAGGGTTGGGGCCCACAACAATCGATGCTCACTGAAGGAGTCTTTTTTGTTGTTTTTGTTGTTTTTTTTTGTTTTTTTGTTTTTACAAGATATATACATCAACCAAGATATTCTCATAATCATTTGGTCAAGGAACATCAAATGAGAACATCAAGTTTTGAGGACCAGAGACTTGCCGAGTTGGGCAAACTTCACTGGTACTCTGAGGTGTCATGAGGGGTGAAAGGTCAAAGCTGAAAGGCTCGAACCCCTCATGATATTGGTCGGGTGTGGGCAACAAAGAAAGAAGTTGTGTTGCCTCACTAGGGTTTAATTGCTCATCGAAGAAAACCCTCCAACCAATAGGCGGGTGCATCGGAATGAGTTCCTCAGGCTCATTCGATGGATGCAGCAGACCTGCATCGCGAAGAATGGGGCTTCTCCCCAAGTCATCCAACAAGGACCTCCCACCATCATTTAGATCATCAAGCATAAGCTTGGTTAAAGGTGGGTCCTTGTTGGAGTCAATATGAAGCTCAAATGGCTCAATGGCCATGGGATCTGAGGTAGAGACACCTTCTGGTATAGGCATATGATGAGGTGTCTCACTCTCACTAGTACTCTCAACTGAATCATGCAACGAACACTCCCTTTGGACATTCATGTTCGAGGCCAGCTCACTCTGTTGCATTGCGAAGACAGGCAATGAGTTTTCGCTGGGCCCACGAACATTCTCAATGGGTTGCATTGGGGTTAGGGGTGTTCGTTGATTTTGTGGTGCTTTCTCCAATTGGCGGATGAGATTTAGATTTAAAGGTTCATCCATGGGTTCATGTTGCCTACCAGAGTTGAACACATGAAACTCGGCACTCATGTTACCGAATGAGAGCTTCATGAGACCATTTCTACAATTAATCAAGGCATTGGAGGTTGCCAGAAATGGTCTACCCAAAATCAAAGGTATTTGAGAGTGGGTGTTCGCAACAGGATTTGTATCGAGGACAACAAAATCGACTGGAAATATGAAATCTCCAACTTTGATAAGCACGTCCTCGATAATCCCCATGGGAATACGAATGGATCTATCCGTCAATTGAAGGGTGATCTTAGTTGGTTTCAATTCTCCCAAGTTCAACTGTTGATAAACAGAGAATGGGAGGAGGTTGACCGCTGATCCTAAATCAAGCAAAACATTGCTCATTCTAGTGTCCCCTATCGTACACTGAATAGTAGGACACCCAGGGTCCTTGTATTTTGTGTAGGTGGGATTGGACAAAAGTGAGCTGATATTTGCAACAAAGAATGCTTTCTTAGGAACATTGGTCTTCCTCTTGGTTGTGCAGAGATCCTTCAACACTTTGGCATATTGAGGTATTTGTTGGATTACAACCAACAAGGGGATGTTAACCTTTACTTGCTTAAACACCTCTAATATCTTGTCCATGTTGTCACTCTGCTTTTTGGTTAACCTACTTGGATAGGGAGCTTTTGGCAGGTAGGTTTTTTGCGGTGCCTGAGAAGAAAGAAGCGTTGGTGTATTACCCTCACCCTCAACCTCTTCTTCACCACCATTCCCACTGAGGGGCTGCATAGATGGTGGTGGGTGTGGCAAAGAAATGTGATTGTCAACCTGTTTTCCATTTCTTAAGGTAACAATGGCATTGACATGGTGAACAGGTTCCTCCACATGGTTCACTTGCCTCCCCCGAGGTACCACATTCTCATTTTGCATGTGTTGTTGCTGGTACACACGGGGGTTAGCCTCATGCTGGCTAGGAAAAGACCCTCTCTCTCTCTTTCATGTACAGACTGAGCCAATTGGCCCATCTGAAGCTCTAGAGATTTGATGGTCTGCTGATTTGAAGTGAGAACTTGACTCGTGGTTGACATAAAATTTTTCATTGAGTTTTCTAGTCCACGAGTCAAGGTCTCAAGCGAATCGAATCAGGTTTCCATATTGTTGGAATTTGGGAAACCTGATTGATTGGTGGTTTGCGTTTGGGGTGGCTGATATGAATGTGCATGCATGGGAGGTTGGTGTGATTGGTATGGTGGTCTAGAGGAGTTTGAAGGACCACCCGGGGCATTAGTTTGGTTCCATGAAAAATTGGGGTGGTTCCTCCATCCAGGATTATAAGATGATGAGTATGGGTCATTCCTGGTTCTATCATAGATGGCGTTGACACGCTCCATCTCAGGAGGAATGGACTCACACTCGCTTTCTACATGACCCATCCTACCACATGAATGACAGGTAACTGGACCAGATGTGGACATGTGAGGTGCACCCTGTTGGTTTTGGAGCTCAATCGAATTCATACGGCGCATTAAGGCCGCCATGCGCGCCTCGGTGGCCGTAGTGGTATCGACAACAAATGCGGCACCCGATCTAGTCGAGTTTGCATTCGCGATCCTTGCTCCTATGCTAGATGATGCAGGTGGTTCCCTCACACTCTCCCATTGCATGGTTTTCTCAGCGAGGTCTTCTAGGAAGGCCCATGCCTCCCTTTCATCCTTTCCCAAGAACTCTCCTTGACACATGGACTCAAGGAGCGTTCTTGACGGGATGTGAAGACCTTCGTAAACAATCTGACAAAGACGCCACAACTCAATGCCATGGTGAGGGCACGAGGATAGTAGCTCTTTGAACCTCTCTAGATATGCATGAAATGGTTCGGTCTCATGTTGATAGAATGAATTGATTTCGTTCCTCAATTTTTGAGTCCGATGATTTGGAAAGTACTTCTTGAGGAATGCAGATTGAAACTCATCCCAAGTCCTAAAGGAATTCGCCTGGTTGCTGTACAACCACTTCTTGGCATCATCCTTTAATGCGAAAGGAACGAGCCTAAGATGGATGGAGTCTGTGCTAAGTTGTTGCAGCTTGAACATAGCACAGACCTCCTCAAATTCCCTGAGAAAGATATAGGGGTCACCTTTCCCAGTGAAGCGAGGGAGCATGGAAATGAATTGAGACTTAACCTCAAAATGGTTCCCATTAGCCTCTGGTAATACGATGCATGAGGGTAGAGCGGTACGGCTCGGGTAGCATCGATCACGTAGAGGTATGGGAGCGACAACTGGAAGCACAGGTGGGTCCAGCAACTGCTCCTCCTCACGGAAATTAGCAGCCATTGAACCCGGACAGTGTGCGACACGAGAGGAGGAAGGCGTCGAGAAGTCGACTACCGAAGCAGGGTTGACAACGCGCCTCGTCAAACGACCACTCTCGTCTCGTGCCCACGAAAGCATGCACAAAGGTGCACACACCCAAAACAAAACTTTTTTTCTTTTTTTTAACAAAGAATGTGCGTAGAGGAGAAGACGGGGGAACACAGGAGAGAAAGAATGACTCAGGAGAGAAAGGAAGAAGTCCTTATGCTACGGCGGATGGGTACAAGTAGAAGCACACAAGCAAACAAGGCTCAAGCAATCCTAAGGTCGCTATAGGTCCTTCCAGCTAGACGACGCCTAACTGCGAGGTCACGCGGCCTCAACATGCCTCACCTCCCTACGATGAGGACCACAAAGCCCAGCAAGTGAGTCAAGATCTGGGGATCTCGTCTCTCCTACTATCGACAAAGTGGGCAACGCCGATCAGGTTATGACGGTCGGGACCGGATCACTCTCCTAATGCGTCCGAATTCCTTAAGGCCAATGTCTACTTGATTTTAGAATTTAGGCTCTTGATTAGTGTGGTTTTTGGGGCAAAGGAAAGGGTGATGAAATCCCCCACCTTATCTTTTATGGGACAGCCCCTCCTTAGTAGCGTTTTGGAGTCTTAATCTAGCAATCAACTCTCCAAACAAAACGCTCAACTCACACTTGTTGCAATGCACTTCCTACTAACTAATGCATGTTCATACGAAATGCATGAATGAGAGTAGAAGGTGCGTACCTCACGCCAGCTCTCAGCAACAGAAAATAAAGCTAAGATAAAAGACAATCTAAATGCTTAAGTCACATACATGGTGCATGACCTAAACAAGAAAGAATGCCTAGTCTTTTGCTTTGAGTTTTAGGGTCCAAGTTGCTTAAAGGAGGTTTGATTATTGATCTGGGAACGAACTATAAGTCAAAACATGCCAAATTGAGTCCCAGATAACTAGATCATTTAGAGCAACAACAGAAAGAAATTAAAAGATGAACAGAGCTCACCAGACCGCTGATTGGCGGTCTGAAGTGCTCAGGTCGTCTGGAAATTTCTCCAGTAGCCTCCACTTGCTATTCCCAGTCTCCTGAAACAAAGAAAAACTACAAAAAACAAATTAAATCCACTCGAATCGTCCAAACAAGAGTCTAGACTGGCACATCCCCGGCAACGGCGCCAAAAACTTGTTGAACGTTTTATTTAAAACCGCAAGTGCACGGCCGTGATGAAGCGGTGGCAAGTACGGGTCGTCCTCAGGGAGGTGAGTAGCCTCTTGCTTGTACGAAATCAAGTGGCAAAAATAGGGGGAGAAAGATGTTTATGCTACTCTACTCTATACTACGCTAAGAAGTAGGAAATACGAAAGGAAGAACCAAACAATGAAATAATAACTAAGCTAAGAACAAAGGAAGAATGCTGGAATACAGAAATGGGAAAACCCCTAAGGGGTGGAGTGAGTGCACACATGCAAAGAGGTGGGTGTAGAATACATTCTTTAAGCACATGAAGGTGGTGTTTATCAAGCATAGGAAGTGTCTAAATGTTGTGGCAAAACCTATCAATCTATTCACCAACATAGTTGATTAACATTTACATATGCAAGTTATTTATTTCAGAACCTAAACAAGCATGAGAGGTGTCTAATCATTTTGGCAGAACTCATCAAGTTATAAATTCTATCCTAAACAAGCAAGCATACATTCATGTTTTATCAACACATCAAAAATAAAGCATTCATCCCATTCTCTAATGCATGTATGTACATCTACTCCAACCCCCAAAGGGGATGGAACTACTCACTAAACATTACACTAATTATTAAACTAAGCAAAGAAAGCATATTAAAACTAAGCTAGAAATAAAAGACGATTAAACTAAAACATGCACAAACTATAAAAGAAGCATAAACAAACAATGAAAGAAACACAAAACTTTATTGATAAAATGACTCACATTAAAGTAGCATCCTCCTACTTTAGTGTGTGCTTCAAGGCCTCACTTCTAATAGGAAGAATAGCCACTTAAAATATGGAGTCATTACAATAGAAGGTGAAGAGTTCTATTTATAGCCAATGAAAAAGCCACTCCGGGACAATCCCCTGATGTGGGACTAAACCAATACCAAAAATGGACTAAATATACACTAATACGTAACCCAGAGAAATATTAGCGGATTTGGGCCAAAAGTGACCGCCAATTAGCGGTCTTGGACCGCCAATTGGCGGTCTAAAAAGTCCGGATCCATCTGGAATTTGTGTTGGGCTTTGCTTAGTGTATTTGGTGGTCTTAGATGCATTTACTTCGTTTATTGGAGTTCCGACCCGAATAGAATTGCCAAAATACTCCCCATGATGGTGTGGAGTATTCTGGTTTGCTCTTAGGTCCTTCTGTCTTGCGTTAAGGTCCTTATCCCTTGCATCTTGGTCCCTAGATCTCACAATTCAGTCCTTTTTCTCAGCTTTTGGGTCCTTTTTATGCTTCATCTCTTCAAACCTATTTATTCCTGAAAACTAAACATAAAACTCGTGACATAGCATTGTTTAGGTGAAAGATAATGGATATAAGATACAAATATGAGCATGAAATGATGTCAATCAATTGTTCCTGATCATCTAGGAAATAATGGAACATCAAACAACTACATTGCTAATGAGGGTATTAGGTGTTCCTTGTAGCATACCTTGGGTATGACACCCACTTTGTGTTTGCCTGGTGAGTCAGACATGCCTACCGAGGTTCTTGACCTCGTTCCGACGCACCAGCCTGTTGGTTGGAGAGTTTGGATTGACGATCATAACTTCAGTACTGCAACGGGAGAAACTCTTCTTCCATTGCCCCTTATTTCCCAAACTCTTGAGAGGTTCAAGCTCTTTAAGTTTGATCCTTTGAATGAGACATCTTTGCGTCTAATTCATGAACCTCTTTTTTCATCTTGTGCTCTTTGTGAGGGGGGCCGAACATGAGTATTATGGCCCTGCGTGGTGTCATCTTCCCGTTCATAGTGCAATGACCCACTTTTGAGGCTCCCATTTGATGTCTTTTGACAAATGAAGATGAGAACTTATGTTTGTACATAGTTATATTAAAAAAGTACAATAAAAGACTCCATGAGCGAGCATTGATTGTTGTGGGCCCCAACACTTATGTATTTGGGCCTCATTTCTTTCACGTATTTGTATCCCTTCTTTAGCATCTCACAGGTTTTGAGGGAATTCGGGTTTTTGTCCATCCACATAACCTTGAATTTCCTTTTGCGCTTCATATTGGTGAGATCTTTCCTTTTTCATGCATAAATTCATGTAGTATCTTGCTCACATTCATTGAGGACAATGCATGAAGTAGGTGTGGGGGGTGTTTTACGTGCGTACATCGTCGAGTCTTTTCCTTTGATTTTGTTTTCTTTTGTGTGCATTGATAGGGTCATGTTAGTGTGCTGCATTTAATATCGATATATCTGCTTGCCATGATCCTTGAGTGACTTGTCTTCTTTTGCTTGCCTAGTGCTTTAAAATTTTCACATTTCTTTCAAAATCTTCATGTGTTGCGAAAGAAAATGTTTTGTGGGTTTTGTGTGTGTTTAGCATGTGCAAAACCGTTGAGAGGCAAAGTAAAAAGAAAGCTCCCAAAATTGTCTTGAACTTGATGCATTAGGATATCTAGTACAGTGGCTTTAGTACCTATCTAGTTGTTAGGATGCACCCAGTTTTCCCTCGGGGGTGAGTAATCATAGGGTTTCAGTGCTCAAACATTTAAAGAAGTCCACCCTGAACCTAGTGAGTCAATAATTCGTGTCTGTTAATATAAGGAGGTTTGTTGTAGTCAAGGACCCTTTAAATCTTGTTGTGAGACATTAAGTGTAGGGGTTTTGGTTCATGTGTAGATAAGAAATAAGTGAGTAGGTGTTCTCTCTTCTCACATGGCTCCTATCACTCGGGAAAGTAGGTCTGAGGGGACTTTGTGCCTGGTGCTGTCGAGTCATCTGACTTGGGATGCCCCGACCGAACTCCCATTACACGGGTGGTAGGGATTACCCTATGTGGAGATTTGGGGAAAAGTGTACGTGATAGTGTAAGTCCTCATAGGCAATGATGCACGAAACCTGACCCTGGGAGAATGAAACTCCAACTAATAAAAAGAAAATATGAAAAAATAAGAAAATAAACAAAAATAAAAAAAATGGTAATGCAAATAAGAACCTTAATGGACTTTACACTTTGTATCACTTGAGGATGTTGAGGTTGTCCATGTCTTTCACTTAATTACTTATTTAACTTGCACAAATAGTTCATTAGGCTAGGTGTGTGGACTGATAACCTATATAGAGTCAGCCCGTAGGATTACGGCATCCAATGATCGATAAAAATGAGTCCATCGAGTCTAGTCTCTAGATTGAATATTGCATCTATGTTCAAATTTTGTGGGTATATCCGCTGAAAACCCTCAGGAGACAACACTCCTCCTTGGCGACAAAGAGGTTTAAAGGCTTGATGCACGTGCTAAGTGCAACAGTGATTTCTACGAAAGTGAGTCAGGTTTTCCCTGTTTTTCGTATGCTTTTTCCTTTCTTTCATTTTTCTCTTTCTTTGTTTTGCTCGGGACTAGCAAAAGTTAGGTGTGGGGGTATTTGATTGACATCATTTCTTTTATATCTTTGTGTCTTATATCCATTATCTTTCACCCAAACAATGCTATGTAACGAGTTTAATGTTTAGTTTTCAGGAATAACTAGGTTTGAAAAGGAGAGACTATAAATGGACCTAATAGCAGGGAAAAGGGCTGAGTTGAGAGACTCGAGGGCCAATATGCAAGATCGAAGGACCAATGAGCAAACAAGAATACTTCACACCATCATGGGGAGTATTTGGCAATTCTATTCGGGTCGGAGCTCCAACAAACGAAGTAGATGCATCAAAGACAAACAAAGCATTCCAGAAAAGCCCACAGGAAAATCCAGAGTGATCCGAACACTGTAGACCGTCAATTGGCGGTCACTTTTGGTCCGAATCTGCTAAGATTTATGTGGGGCGTGTATTAGTGTGTATTTAGTCTATTTCTGGTATTTGTTTAGTCCCATACCGGGGATTGGCCCGGATTACCTGTTTCTATGGCTATAAATAGAACTCTTCACCTTCTATTGTAATCACCCATTGCTTGGTGGCATTCTCTCTACTTGGAGTAAAAGCCTTGAAGCAAAAACTCAAGGTGGAGAAGAATGTCACTTGTAATGTGAGTCATGTAAATAAAATAATTGCTCTTAATTTCTTTTAATATTGTCTTTTAATTCTTGCATGTTTCTTTAGTTTTATGTTCCTTTCAATTAGCTTCTTTAATATTCCTTTCTTGCTTAGTTGAATTTCCTTTCTGTATAATGTTTCATTTTATTAATGTAGTTAGTGTAATGAGTAGTGAGTAGTTTCATCCCCATTTGGGGGTGGAGAAATATGTGATGTGATTATGTAATGTATTAGGTGTGTGTTATCTTAATCCTTTGAACCTTATATGATTTCCATAACCATCTAATGGGATTTCACTCTTGTCTTTGATATGCTAATGCTCTTGAATGAAGCTTAGCATATGCTTAGACTAGTGGACCTATTTAATGGGGAATGATGAGGTGAGGATATGGATGGAATTGATAAAGGAAACATGACTTGTAGTGTATGTGCTCTTGTTTCCCTTTACCTTTATTAATGTCTTGTATGTTTTAATGATTGGGTAAATCTTATTTCATGTGGAGGCATAGTGGGGTTTGGTCTTTATACTTGAGTTCATTTAGCTTTATTCCAATTATTGTCTTGTATGTTTTAATGATATGATCTTATCTTATTTCATGTGGATGCAAAGTTGGGTTTAGTTTTATGATTTTCATACACTACATGTTGTGATAAGCATAATTGAACACACACATACACATATATTTGTATTCACATTCTTTCTCTACCCCTTTTGAGGTTTAGTTTTATTGCTTATTTTCCATTTCCTTTCGCATTGTAGTGTAGTGTAGATCATAACTCCTTTCTCTCCTTTCTTTCCCACTCCCTTTCGAACAAACTAAAGTCGACACACCTCCCTGTGGATCGTCCCGTATTTGCCACCGCTTCAACGCGGTCGTGCACTTGCGGTTAATTAAAACGAATCAATCAATAGTCTTAATTGATGTTTAACATATGTTTTGGATAGTAGGCCCACATTATGGAGAATGATGAGGTGGGGATATGGTTGGAGTGGGTAAAGAGATAAGAATGGCATGTGGGAGCATGTTGACCTTATCTTAATTAATGTCTTATATGTTTTAATTATAATGTTAAATCTTAATTCATGTGGAGACATAGTTGGGGTTGTGTTTATTATGGATTCTATGTTTTTTATGACATTAAACATGTAATCATGTGGTTGTCTTTGTCCTCTTCTTGAGTAGTGTTTTGTATGTTTTAATGATGTGATAAATCTTAATCCATACGGAGACACACTTAGGATTGTGGTCATTATAGAGCCATGAAATGCATGTCATTAGCATTAGCCTAATTGTACACATCACACATCTACACTTTTGTAATCATTCTCTACCTCCAACGGGACCATTTTTTAATTAGTTGTTTTGTGTCGCGTTTGTCAACTAGCTTAGAAACCTTCAATCTCATTTTCTTCCCATTCGAGTATGGTGAGAACAATGACACACACCTCCTCGTGGTACGACCCGTACTTGCCACTTCTTCATCAACGTCGTGCACTTGCTGTTTTGAACTTTAAAATTTATCAATTAGTGATATGTTAAGTGAATCCCTATGTTACAGACAACCATTCTTCCAACAATCGACCGAATATGTGCACATTTTGCTCGAGGTTAAATCAAATCTTATATTTCCTGGTCCAAATCTCACCAACTCTGCCAAACGGCTAGTAAAGATTGAAACTTTATAAATAGGAGTTTGTTCATAAGCTTCAAACATTATATACTCCCATCAACAGTGTCCAAAACTCAAATACTTTCAAGCTCCCATTTCATCACACTCAAACTTAATATTCACCACTTGTGTATCACTTCCAATCCCATATCCAGTGTGCTCAAGTTTATAGTCTTTGTTCTTGATTCCAATTTCATATCCAAGAATCACAAAATTGTAAAGCTTCATGGAAGCTCGCTCTAGGGTTAGAGGAGAAATCGAGCAAGGCGAGGGTGTTCGCAGGGATCATGGTGTAAAGGTGTTGATGTCGGCCCAACACAGATATCTAATAGTATATACTCGAGCAGGGATCGGTGGATTGATAGAAACTCAAGGAGAGGACTAGATTACGGTGGTTGTGATTGAACGCCCGTAAAATCTCCAGAGTCTATTTTGGGGTTTGCATTCTTCTATCTCTCTATTTAATTTAAATTCCACATTTAGTTTGTGATTAAAAGGCCATCAACCCTAACATGCTCAAGTCTAGAGCGTAGATCAGTGATTCCCACTCCTACTTTGTTGTATCGCACGAGTTGTACAAGCTTCGTGAGGAATCTCCCCTTTCGGATAATGAGAGGAAGAATCAAGTTCGGCGAGGTTGTTCGCGAGGTTGCTTTGTAAAAGGCTTGATCTTTGAAACGGAAATCATATTAGTGAAGTCTTGAGTGACGCACATGGTGCTCGAGCAAGGCTTGGAACAACGAATTAGGAGTCGATTGGGGTACCGAACCTTTATAAAAATCTTCGGTCTACATTGTGTTTTGATTGTCCCTCTTTTGTTCATTTCTTGTCACTACATGTACTTTGTTTTAGTGATTATATTTGTGGTCATTATGGATCCTAACAGTTTTCAGTGCACATAGTTAAAAGTTTTTGGATTGAAGGTACACTAGGCTAAATACAAGAAACGCAGGTACACACGGCCAATTATTACATTGCCAAGGTGCACAAAAACCAATTCACCCAATTATCAATACTTCTTTCCTTATTTCTCGGACTACAACTTTACCATCATCACATCTACATTATTTTTTATGAATTGAATGTATAAACATTTTCTTCTTTGATTAATGTATTCGTCATTTTGATGTGTTAAGGAAGATGTTCTTGGTCCTTAACTGTAGAGCTCTAAAAGATAATAGTTTATATAAATCAAATATAATTCACAATCATGGTGATTAATATGGAAAATTAATTACTAAGATAAGATTGTCATGTTGGTTAAAGGATATTTGGCTCTACAAATATATTAACAACATGAGTATATGAAATTGAGAATGTTTTCTTTTGTATATTGAATAGACCTGATAAATGAAACATTATGGAATTGTGTTTGTGTCATTAATGTTTTCACTGTGTGTGTCATTAATGTTTTCACTGTGTCTTTGAATCCTAAGATATGAGACCTATGTCTTTTTCACATGAGAAGTATAGAATTTGATTATTATCAAAAGCTATCATCAAGTATGATATTAATTGGTTATATACAACTTGTGCGGGAAAATGGCATATGTCAAAAGATTATCATTGCCCCTTTTGACTTGAGTGATGATATTATGGGGCCCATAATAGAGCAAAATTATAATGTGCACGTTGTAACTAATGTATAGTTAGATATTTATTATTAGCTTAAGAGATCAAGATTAGAATATAATACAAAGATGACACATTCCTACTTTGTATAAATTCTTAATATCATAAGGCAAGGGATTGAAACAAGTGATATTATTTCATATCACTAAGTGGATTGTGTTTAGTTCAAATGAACGAAACATCTTTGTTATTTGGGTAACTACACTTTGTAGCTAGATACCGCTTATAGTTTGTGATATGAAGTATTTTATATCATTGTCAATATAACTTAGATCCTCCTATAGGTCACACCACAAAACTAGAAAACAAGAATTATATAATTTTGTGTCTTATGTGATGTATTAAATTTCATATGATATGGAATGAAATACATATCGTAAAATAACAAAATTAATATGTCGTAATAACGACATAGTTAGAATAACAAATAAATTTGTATGAGATGTATATATTATGGGGTATAATATTTTGACAAATATAATGTGATTTGCAACATTATAACATAGAATTTGCTAAAACCCCATGTAGGATTTCATGTTTAATTGTACATATATATTTTCGAAATTTTTATGCACAATAAGGATCATTCATATATTTTCTACGATTTGTTTTTCATGCATGCATCGGTTTATTTTAATGGTTGCTTAAAACACATCAAAACAAACATTAGGCTCCGAAATTCATACCTAGAAGTTCTCTAAAACTTCTTGAAGATCCGGAGACGTTGAGGATGTTTGTTGCTGCGCCGGATGCCCCCGAGTATTCACCAAACTCTAAACAAGATCGGAGAGAGAAGAGCTAGCCTCTCAATCGCCAATAGGGTTTAGAATCTAACTACTAACCCCTCTTTAGTTCCCTTGAGAAGAAGATCTCTGAAAACTAAAACTAAACTCAAGAATTAAGGTGAAATTCGTGGATAATTATGGAGAGAGATGTTTGCACAAGAAGATAATGAATTAATTAATAAGGTAATGAGATAAACTTGTATTTATAAGTTAACTCTCCAAATTACCTATTCATGTGCAACCTCTTGCCCATGATTTCATGTAAACTTCCATCTAACCATCCATTATTTGCTAACAAATAATCTTAGCCACGAATTAAATCAGTTATGGACCAATTCCATGCATGATCTAATTAATTCTTAAATTTATTTTGCAGTAACCGTCTGGATCGGTCGACCGTGTTGGAGGTTCGGTCGACCGTTTAGACCAAGTTTCGGTCGACCGTTCATAAACTCGGTCGAACGTTCATAAACTCGGTCGATCGTTCGTAACAAAAATATTTCATCGCGATGTTCGGTCGACCGACCGATTATACTCGGTCGACCGAAAACGAACAGTAGAAATTCCCGTTACGATCGAGACACATCCGGTCGACCGTGCAACATTCCGGTCGACCGTGCCACATTCGGTCGACCGTTTACCGTTTAGCGGTCGACCGTTTTTGCATAGTACTGCAGACTACTCAAATTTCGGCTTAACCCCTACAAAATTTGACATTTCGGGATTAGTAGTAAGTTCACAACTTATGTAATATATTATACTATGTAATGATAAATCATTACACCCCATAATATTTACATCACATATGAATTTAATTTAGATTATAATTATGTTATTAATCACAACATAATTTTGATTTTGCTTGTTCACCACATGTGTCATATTTTCTACATGAAACCCGACACACCTTATGAACTCAAAATCCTCATTTCTTGTTTCCCAGTTTTGTGGTGTGACTATGGGAGGATCTAAACTAAGTTGGCAGTGATATTAAGAGCTTAATATCACAAGCTATAAGCGGTATCTAGCTACACATTATAGCTCTCAATTAGTTAGATGTCTTAATTCCACTCGAACCAAAACCCAATCCATTTAGTGATGGAGTGCACCACTTGTGTCCGTCCCTTGCCACATGATATTAAGAATACACACAAAGTAGTATTGTGTCATCTTTGTATTAGTATTCATTTCTTGATCTCTTTAAGCTAGTTATAAATATGTGACTTAACTCAAATCACATTGTGCACATTATAACTTTGCTTTATCAAGGGGCCCACTAATATCATCACTCAATGAAGAGGGCAATGATAATCTTTTGACTAACTATCTTCTCCAACAAAAGTCATACTTAACAAACCAATACCTTTACACTACACTCATCGATAGCTCAAGACACTAGTCTAATTAAGCAATTCTTAAGTGATCGGATACAAGTCTCATATCAAAGGACCAAACACACAGTAAAACATCAATGACACAAAAAACACAATTCTATAATGTTTTACGTATTAGGTCTATTCAGTATACAAAAGTAATATTTTCCTCTTTTGTGTACCCGTGTTGTCACTCACTTGTAGAACTACAATGATCTATGACCATCACGACAATCTTAACTCGGTAATTAATGTCCCATGTTAATTACCATGATTGCGAATATCTTTTCTTTTATGTAAACCAATATCTTTTAGAGCTCTACAGTTAAGGACCAAGAGCCTCTTCCTTAACACTTCTAAAAGACGAATAACATAAACAAGGAACAAAATGATTTCTCATTCAATTCATAATAATTGACATTTAAAAGTAAAATGTTTAGAACACATTCGCTTCAATCTCCCACTTGTTATTAAAGTTTTCTTTCACATACATACTCAATGTATAAAACAATAATAACTAGGGTAAATCCCATTACATATCAATCATCAAGCCAATCTACATGGTTCCTCAATCCCATGGACTCGAAATGCATTTCGCCCTTGGCTTGGGATAAGGGTTTTGTGAATGGATCAGTTGTGTTGTTGTTGGTGTCCACCCATAAAAGATTTATTTTGCCTTCGTCGATGAGGTCACGTGTCACGAAGTACTTACGATCCATGTACTTCACTTTGTGGTGTGATTTGGGATCCTTGATTTGCGAGATAGATGCACTATTATCGCAAAATAGCTCTACTGGTCCCTCGCTCGAGGGAACTACTCCAAGCTCTTCAAGGAACTTCTTAATCCACACTCCTTCCTTGCTCGCTTCAGCGACAACCATTACTTCGGAAGCAGTGGTTGAGTCGGCAATGATAGTCTTTTGACTAACTATCTTCTCCAACAAAAGTTGTACTTAACCAACCAATGCCTTTACACTACACTTATTGATAGCTCAAGACACTAATCTAATTAAGCATTCCTTAAGTGATTGGATATAAGTCTCATATCAAAGGACCGAAGACACAGTAAAATATTAATGACACAGAAACACATTTCTATAATATTTTACTTATTAGGTCTATTCAGTATACAAAACTAATATTTTCCTCTTTTGCATATCCGTGTCGTCACTCACTTGTAGAGCTACAATGATCTATGACCAACACGACAATCTTAACTCGGTAATTAATGTCCCATGTTAATTGACATGATTGCGAATATCTTCTGTTTTATGTAAACCAATATCTTTTAGAGCTCTATGGTTAAGGACCAAGAGCCTCTTCCTTAACACTTCTAAAAGACGAATAACATAAACAAGGAACAAAATGATTTCTCATTCAATTCATAATAATTGGAGTACATGAAAGATATCCCTTATGCTTCGGCAATATGATCGATCATGTACGCGATGACTTGCACAAGACCCGATGTCTCGTATGCTCTAAGCGTGACAAGTCGTCACCAATCCAACGCAGGTCCTGAGTACTGGACTGCGGTCAAGAATATTATGAGGTACCTTAACCGGACCAATGATAAGTTTCTTGTTTATGGAGGACAAAGGGAATTAATAGCCGAGGGCTATTCGGATGTGAGTTTCATGAGTGATCTCGACGATAGAAGGTCGCAATCAGGATACGTCTACCTTCAAAATGGTGGAGCTGTGAGTTGGCGTAGTTGGAAGCAAAGCACTACGGCCGACTCAACCACCGCTTCCGAAGTAATGGTTGTCGCTGAAGCGAGCAAGGAAGGAGTGTGGATTAAAAAGTTCCTTGAAGAGCTTGGAGTAGTTCCCTCGAGCAAGGGACCAGTAGAGCTATTTTGCGATAATAGTGCATCTATCTCGCAAATCAAGGATCTCAAATCACACCACAAAGTGAAGTACATGGATCGTAAGTACTTTGTCACACGTGACTTCATCGATGAGGGCAAAATAAATCTGTTATGGGTGGACACAAACAGCAACACAACTGATCCATTCACCAAACCCTTATCCCAAGCCAAGGGCGAACTGCATTTCGAGTCCATGGGTCTGAGGAACCATGTAGATTGGCTTGATGAGTGATTAGAGAGGGTTGCCCTAGTTATTATTATTTTATACATTGAGAATGTATGTGAGAGAAAACTTTGATAACAAGTGGGAGATTGAAAGGAATGTGTTCTAAAAGTTTTACTTTTATATGTCAATTATTATGAATTGAATGTGCAAACATTTTGTTCCTTTATTATGGTATTCGTCTTTTGGAAGTGTTAAGGAAGAGGCATTTGGTCCTTAACCGTAGAGCTCTAAAAGATAATGGTTTACATAAATCAAAAGATATTCACAATCATGGTAGTTAACATGGAACATTAATTACCGAGATAAGATTGTCGTGTTGGTCATCGATTGTTGTAGCTCTATAAATAATTGACGACACGAGTATATAAAAGAGGAAAAGATTACTTTTATATATTGAATAGACCTAACAAGTAAAACATTATAGAATTGTCTTTCGTGTCATTAATGTTTTATTGTGTCTTGGATCCTAGGATATGAGACTTATATCTTTTCACTCAAGAAGTGTTTAATTTGATTATTGTCAAAAGCTACCAATGAGTGTAGTGATAACGGCAATAGTTGGTTGAACATGACTTGTGCTGGAAAAAGATAGCTAGTCAAACGATTATCATTGCCCCTCTTAATTAAGTGATGATATTAGTTGGCCCCTTGATAAAGCAAAATTATAATGTGCACAATGTGACTTGAGTTAAGTCACATAGTTATAATTAGCTTAAAGAGATCAAGAAATGAATATAATACAAAGATGACACATTTCTACTTTGTATATATTCTTAATATCATGAGGCAAGGGACGGACACAAGTGGTGCACTTAAATCACTAAATGGATCGTGTTTTAGTTCAGGTGGAACAAAGACATCTATGCTAATTGGGTGACTATAATGTGTAGCTAGATACCACTTATAGTCTGAGATATTAAGTGTTTAATATCACTATCAATTAGGCTTAGATCCTCTTATAGGTCACACCACAAAACTGGGAAACAAGAGGTTTGATTTTAATTTCATATGATGTGTCGGGTTTCTTGTGAAAATGGGACACATGTGGTGAATTAATTAAAATCAATATGTTATGAGAATTAACATAATTAGAATCATAATAAATTCATATGAGGTATATTTATGGGGTGTAATAATTTAATATTACATATGATAATATTACATAAGATATGAATTTGCTAAAAAAACCCAAAAGATCAAATTTTGTTGGAAATAAATCCAAAATTTGACAAAGGTAAAATCGGGGTCAAACACGGTGAACCGTTCATGGTTCGGTCGACCGGGGTATCTTCGGATCGGTTAACCGAATAGGGAACGGGTAAGCGTAATTGGTTGACCAAAATTGTCTGGAGTGCCTGGACAATCGGGTTCGGTTAACCGAGTGTGCACGGTCAACCGAGAAGTAGTATTTTTGGTAGACCGAAGGTGACCCGGTCATCCGATGACTATGTCCCAGGAGCGATTTTGGTGGGTCAACGGTAGACCGATTAAAAGACATGGTTCGTCCGAATTCTTCCAGGGAATTTTTCTCATAAAGAATCGGTCGACCGTCTAGCTCACGGTGCACCGAACACGTGTTATAACTGAATGGTTCGGTTGACCGAATAATTCTCGGTCTACCGAACAAGAACGATTTTGCCTGAATTATTAAGAGATTAATTAAATCATGGGTGGAATAATTCCAGATTTAATTAAAACGTTTTTGTGGGTGATTATGTGGAATTTAGAGATTAATTTTAGGAGAGAAAAACAAGGGATCATGGTTAAATAATAGCTCTTGATAAGGATGTTTTGGGAGCCTATAAAAGGGCACCTATTTCTACTTGTTTTAATACTAATGCAAAATTCTTTCTCTCATTAATCTCTCCCTAATCACCACGAAATTTCTCTTAGTAAAATTAAGTTTGGAGATTAGAATCTCAGGAGCTTAAAGAGGGGTAATTAGCTTGATTCTAAACTTTGTTAGAGATTGATTGGCTAGCTCCTTTTCTCTCTAACCTTGTTTAGAGTTTGGTGAACACTCGGAGGCAATTCCGTGGACGATTCAGCGGGCAACGCGACTCCGGATCATCAAAAAGGTTTTAGAGAACCTTTAGGTATGATTCTATCTTTGTGGATTATTTTAATAAATGTAGGTTTCATGTTATAAGAATAAAACACAAATAGAAGTACATAAAATTGCTGAAAATATGAAAATCGATCTTGTATGTTATATTAATTTTTTTAAAATATATACATACATAGGGACACGAAATCCTACATTATAGTCGTTATGGCTATATTTATCTAATGAGAAATAAAAGTAAATTATTTGACGAGTTCAAGGAATTCAAGAATGAAGTAGAGAACCAACTCAACAAGTCAATCAAGTCTCTACGAACCGATCGTGGAGGTGAATACTTAAGTACCGAATTTGATTCGTTCCTAAAGGAGTATGGAATTGTGCCACAACTCACTCCTCTTGGTACACCTCAGTGGAATGAGGTATCCGAAAGGAGGAATATGACATTACTCGATATGGTTCGATCAATGATGAGTCAAGCTGAATTGCCTTTTTACTTTTGGAGTTATGCACTAGAAGTTGCGGCTTACACACTAAATAATGTTGCATCCAAATCTGTGGAGAAAATGTCTTATGAACTATGGAGTGGTAAAACACTTAAGCCCAATTTTCTCAAGATTTGGCGTTGTGAGGCCTACGTCAAAAGATTGATGTCGACCAAACTTCAACCAAAAGTGGATAAGCACTTCTTTATAGGTTATCCTCGAGAGAAAAAAAGGATACTACTTTTGGCATAAAACCTCCAATCGAGTGATTGTCGAGAGGGATTTCATATTCTTAGAGAAAGAATTTCTCGAAAGAATTAAAAGTAGTGGGATTAGAATTGTGCTGAGGAAACTCAAGATATTCTACAAAATCATGATATGGATGAAAACATTCAAGATCGTGAAGGCCCAACCAAGGTTCCTTTAGTTAGTGGGAGTGTAAGTGAAAGACTCTCGCAAGCAATTGTGAGAGAAACTCAATCATCCCTGCAAAGTGTATGTTCGAGAATCAAACATGAACCAATTCCGCAAGAAATTGTGGAAAAAGTTCAAGAAGTACACATAGAACCAAAAGAACTTAGAAGGTCAACGAGGGAAAGGAAGAAACTCGATATGTATTTGGGACTTCATAAGATCATGGTGCTTGATACCAATGATCCCTCGACCTTTAAAGAAGCAATGGAAAGGGAAGACTCCAAACTATGGTTTAAAACCATGGAATCCGAAATAGAATCCATGTATGATAAAGGTGTGGAACTTGGTTGACCTTCCTCAAGGGAAGAAAGACATTCAAAATAAATGTGTTTTCAAGAAGAAAATGGACATGGATGGGAACTTGACAACCTACAAAGCGAGGCTTGTAGCAAAAGGTTTCACTCAAGTTCAAGGAATTGACTATGATGAAACTTTTTCACCGGTTGTCATGTTCAAGTCTATTCAGATTATGCTCGTTATTGCCGTATTTCATGATTATGAAATATGAAAAATGGATGTCAAAACAGCATTCCTTAATATAAATTTGGAGGATGATGTGTACATGGTACAACCTCAAAGTTTTGAAGATCCAAAGAATAGAAGAAAGTATGTAAGCATCAAAGATCCATCTATGGATTGAAGCAAGCATCGAGTAGTTGGAACAAACGCTTTCACGTGGAAGTCAAAAGGATTCACTTCATCCAAAGTAAGGAAGAGTCTTGTATATACAAGAAGGTTAGTGGGAGCCATATAGTGTTTTTGATCTTATATGTCGATGACATACGCCTTATGGGAAATCATATACCTTTGCTTGAGCAAACGAGAAATTCATTGAAATCTGCATTTTCAATGAAAGGCAAGGGTGTGGCTCAATACATCTTGGGAATCAAGATATATAGAGATAGATCCCGTAGACTCATTGGCCTAAGTCAACGTACATACATTGACAATGTCTTGGAAAGGTTCAGCATGAACAACTCCAAAAAGGGCAGTGTGCCAATGAGTATGGGTGTGCAACTCAAGAAGTCTCAACGTGTTGAAACACGTAAAGACTTAGAATACATGAAAGACATTCCTTATGTTTCAGCAATAGGATCGATCATGTACACCATGACTTGCACAAGACCCGATGTCTCGTATGCTCTAGACGTGACAAGTCGTCACCAATCCAACACAGGTCCCGATCATTGGACTGCGGTCAAGAATATTCTGGGGTACCTTAACTGGACCAAAGATAATATTCTTGTTTACGGAGGACAAAGGGAGTTAATAACCGGGGGCTATTCGGATACTAGTTTCATAAGTGATCCCGACGATAGGAGGTCGCAATCAGGATATGTCTTCCTTCTCAATGTTGGAGTCGTGAGTTGGCGTAGTTGGAAGCAAACCACTACGGCCAACTCGACCACCACTTCTGAAGTTATGGTTGTTGCTAAAGCGAGCAAGGAATGAGTGTGGATTAAGAAGTTCCTTAAAGAGCTAGGAGTAGTTCCCTCGAGTGAGGGATCCATAGAGCTATTTTGCGACAATAGTGCATCTATCTCGTAAATCAAGGATCCTAAATCACACCACAAAGTTAAGTACATTGATCGCAAATAACATTTGGTTAACCGGTGTCCCTCAAATTATTACTCTCGACTTACTCTATCGGACGATTGACACATTTGCGGATATCCATTTCCACCCACTCAATACACTTCGGATCATTCCTGAAACTCTTGATTCGGACTATCGAACATGGATCGGTCATCCAAAATTATGCCTTGTTTTGAATCCTAAACGACTTGATCCTATTGGCCCATGTGGTAATAAATATGTTGAGAAATCTCAACGGACGTATGTTTTGTCATCTAATGACATATTTTGAAAGATCCCTCAATGGTCTACTGATCCTTAGTCGATCGACGAAGTCCTTTGTTGATCATCAACGTGCAACGGTTCTTTCCACGTGGCATATGATCATTGCCATCAACGTACATTTAAGCTACAACTGTGAATGCAAAACAAGTGCTTATTTTGGTCTTCCAATAAAACAGTAGTTGAATGATTGAAACAATGCACTGAACTCCTTTCGGTAAACTGACATTTCCATTGGTTAAATTTGAAGTTCTTTTCTGGAGCTAGCAAATGGTTATCTGAATGGCAATCGGTATACCAAAGAACTTTTGTTGCGGAATGTTCGTTTTGGGCCGTAATCCATGTTTTGATGATTAATCAACCTAATCTAAATCATTTGGGAGGTTGCCCACACATGCTTCATGGCTATACAAGATGAAGAAAGTGAGGTAGCTTCTAACTCTTGTTCTAGTAAATCAAATTCTTGCTCTACTAAATCATATTCTAGTGATAGCTCTTGCTCTAAACAGGAAACATATAATGTCAATGAGCTTGAAAATGCATTTAGTGAATTATCTACTCAATATGAGATCATTTGTGAAAACAACAAGAATGCTAGAAAGCTAATAAATGATCTCCAATGCCACATTGAAATAATCATAAATAAAAAGAACAAGATGATTGCTAGACATGAAACAAATGCATTAGAACTTGCTAGTCTAAAGGTAACACCTAAAATTTATGAACAACTAGATCTTAGAGCCTATAATGTGCAATTAAGAAAAGATCTAAAGAAGTTTGCTAAGGGAACAAAAAATGTTTGACATGCTTCTAGGTAGTCAAAGACAATCACTAGACAAACATGATTTAGGATATGATGCTTCATATGTTATAAACCATGTTTCTTACACTACTTTGAATGGAAAGCAATTTTTTGTTAATCAAATTTCCTCAAGTGTGTGGGCTCCCAAAACCAAGATGGTTTGGGTTCCTAAAGCTAACATTCAAGGACCTAATGGTGTTTGGGTACCTAAATCTACACTTGTAGGTACTTGAAAGAAGATGGGAGATCAGTAGTGACCAGTAAAACATGAGAGTCGAATATCAAGTCGGTTGCACTATCGAAAGGAGAATTAGAACCACAATTGAGGACTACAAAATTAGGTAACTATTGTTAATCCTCTCCATTCATATAGAATTAGTTCTAATATAATATTGAATGCTTAATTGTCATATCTTTAGTTCTATAAAATTGCATCACATTAAGGGGGAGAAAAAATCACATGTTTTTATATCCATATTTGATTGATGTTAAAATGGGAGAAAAATTGAGCTTAATTGTTAGACCTATTCATATTGATAAAGGGAGCTTAATGAATATCATTTACATGAAGTAATAAATTGCAAAATTAAGGGGGAGCAAATTCAATTCATTAGATAAGGGAGAAGAAATTAGACATCTCATGATCATACCGGTTAAATTTTGATTGATGTCAAAGGTGGAGAAGAAACTTGAAATTGAAATAATTGAACAAAAACTATGCACATTCATAGGGGGTGCATCATATATGTATAGTTTTCACGTTGAAATTTCAAGTCTTCAGATATAGGTTGTCATCATTAAAAAAAGGAGATTGTTGGCATTTTGCCTTAATCCATGTTTTAATGATTTAATCAACCTAATCTTAATCACGATCAAATGCAGTGTAGTACACATAATGCATGGAAGATATATTATATTGTGCTAACTTCTACAGGTGATCAAGACTCAAGGAAGAATGGAATTGAAGTCAAGACATGTAATCAAGATTTTGAAGATATGTAATTTGCCTTTATTTTGAGTATTAGGAAGTTGTGTAAACTTGAACATACAAAAGATAAAACTCACTCACATACACACTAGATTCCTTTTAGAAGTCACACATAAAATTTCACATCAATTGGACTTCAATAGATCACCCAAACCTTAGCCAAAAAATCACTTAAAACAAAACCTAAATTTCCTATGTCAATCGGTCGACCGATTAAAATAGAGTCTCTAAATGTAATTTTCTAGTTCCACCGGTCGACCGCTGTTGACCTTTCGGTCAACCATTTTCGTATTTTTTGGATGACCGTTAACCTTGTCGTATTATACAACGGTCGTATTCGTATAAACTCAACAAACTCCTTAGAATACAATTGACCATCGGTCGAACGTTAACCTTAGAACGGTCAACCGGATAAAAAAAATTGTTGAGCCCAAAGTGCCTTTTTTCTCGAACTTAACCAATCCTTTTGTTCAACCGTCACAATTTTACCCGGGCCAAAACCTTGGTTTCAGTCGACCGTCCATTTTGTGGTCGATCGTTCACTTATGTGAAAGACCAAATAGGTTTGAGCGATGCTTAATATGGTTTGAATGTGTCATTATACTTAAGGAAATGGTCGACTGGCTACCCCAATTCGGTCGACCGTTGAGGGACAGAATTGACGTTTTAGAGTTTCCATTTTGTGTGGTCTTCACTAGGGGTGAGCAAAATTCGGTCCGGTCCGGGCACCCGGACCGAACCGAATTTTTCGGTCCGGACCGAACCGGACCGAATTTTTTCGGTCCGGTCTTCGGTCCACAAAATTTTGGAAATTCGGTCTTCGGTCCGGACCGGACCGAAAATTTAAGGGGAAAATTCGGGTTTTGGACCGACCCGGACCGGACCGAACCTATTCGGTCCGGTCTTCGGTCCGGACTTCCCGAAAATTCGGGTTTCGGTCCGGTCCGGTTCGGTCCGGTTCGGTCCGGTCCTGGACCGAAGCTCACCCCTAGTCTTCACACAACTTACACAATTCTTCCCCAACAGCTATTTCTCTCTAGGAGCTTATAAATAGAGGTTCATACACCTTATTTATACAACTCTAACACTTCCAATTGCTTCATATACTAGAGAGACTTCTCTCAATCAAGAAATCTCAAAGCCTACACTCAAAGCTTAAACCTTCACATCTTTGATCAATTACAAATCATACTCAAAGTGTGCTCAAGTTAGAGAGTGTTGATCAACTTACATTTGTCAAAAAAGTAGAGGTTTCGGTGAAAGTCTGAAGCATCCCTCTCGGATTATGAGAGGAAGAAATCAAGCTCGTGAGGGTGTTTGCGGAGCACGGAGCTTGCTTTGTAAAAGCTTAATCTCAGCCCGTTGGATAGTGAAGACGTAGGCAGAGCTCACGAAGTCGAGCGGAGCTTGCAAGAGAGAAAGTAGATGGGATGTCGAACCTCTATAAAAATCGTCGTGTTCATTTGTGATTTGCTTGTTTTTTCTCTACTCGTCTTTAAATTATTTATGTTGCTTATTCAATAGAGATTAGATCTATTTGATTAGAAAATTAGGGTCATACACGATCCTACATGAAAGACCATTGATACTTCTGTCGACCGAACCAGCTCAGAAATCTACTCGGGCTTAAATCATATCTTGCTTTTCATTGGTCCAAATTTCACCAACCCACCATAACGGCTCTATTTGCTTTGAAGTCTATAAAAGGTTCATTTAGGAGACACAAATACAACTACTTCCCAAAAAATTATTCATACTCTTGTGCTCTGAAATTCTAAGCCTTATAGAATGTTCAAGATTGTTTGGATACATAGAATGGAGATCAATGGATGTTCCAATGAAGAAATCATCAAGTGTGGATTCTCTAGCTCAAGTAGTCATCAAGTTGGGAAAGTAATGGAGCCATCTAAAGAGGAGCTTTGAGAAGTTGAAGAATGCCAATATAGGTGAGTGTTTTATCCCTATAGTCAGCATGTAACATCCCGAACAGCGGAAAATTTAAAAATTCATAATCAAGACACAGAGCACAATAATCAAGGCGGGACTGTTACTTCTCATAAACAATAAAGCGGTGCACCATAATACATCAGAGTTTGCCAAAACGAATACATGATTACAACAAAACGATAAGGGAAGATAAATGTAATCATGTGGACCTCAGTGGTCTGACTAGAGGATCCGACTCCAAACGCGCGCGCCCGCCGATCACCACCCCACTGGACCTACTGCGGTCCTGAAAATATATAACAACAATGCCTGAGTTTCCAGAAGGAAACCCCGTATGCCAACTCACCTATATATGCATGCATTACACAATGAACCTATCGTACTAGTAGCATGTCATAGCATCGACAGAAATGGAAAATAGTTCCCCCGAAGGGTAAAACAGGACATCAGTCCGACAATCAACAACGAGTCTCCCGAGGAGACCTACTGCAGGCACATGCAGTCTTACAGCACGCGACATCGCACCCCCCACACGCAGCTACACTACTCAAGGGTTCGGCAGGGAGCCTTTGTCACGCCTGCGGGCCGATAGAATACAGATCTGCAAATCTCAGTGGTCGGAGCCACAGGGACCAACGGGGCCGTCGCCCGGAAGGTATAACAACAACATCTCGGTAGGTGCCCAGCCGAGGAAAACAACATAGCCGGAACAGCCTCGGCTCAACAATCACCATCGCCGGCACAACCTCGGCGGCATCACCGGCACAGCATCGGTGGTCCATCACAACAGTCCGGCACAGCATCGGACAAAACCAGACCGAAGTCTGCCAGGTCATCAGGCTCCTCGAGCCGCAAACACCAACCGCGCCGCTATAAAAGCAGGGCAGCGACCTCCGTAGCCCGTGGGCCGGTAGTCACCTCACCCAACGCCAGTTGCGTGCCCGCACAACATCAATACTGGGATCCGCGATCCCTCAGGTCTGCTATACTACAAAGTGCCAACAATCATCTCAAAAGTCACGGTCCATACATGGAGGTGACGCGTCCCGAACACCCACACTCTTCCCAACGGCGGTCCCTGGGCAGGCACGCATCACGCGCCCACCGTCACCTCCCGGCTCACGCACAAGGCGAGGACACGGGTTTCCGTGGACAAGGTTGGCGTTCAACAAGGGAACCAGGAATTCTGTCCTGGGCCCAAACGGTCGACCGGAAGAGGTAATTCGGTCGACCGGTTCCAGAAAGGAATCGGTCGACCGTACTCCTAAAACGGTCTACCGCTGCGCTCAAAACAGAACCCCCCAACGGTCGAACAAAGGTCTAAAACCGGTCGACCGAACGAGGTCAAAATCCGGAGTCTGGTCAACATTAAATTCAACTCTATCGGTCGACCGACTCAGGGGTCTCGGTCGACCGAAAACAGACAGGGTCAACCTATTATTCTAAGTTATATAATCGGTCGAACGAAAACCTCCAACGGTCGAACAACAAACGATCGGTCGAACGAAACATGCAAAGCTAACAGGTACACTTAAGTTCCGGTCGAACACAACAAGGACCGGTCGACCGACAACAGGTAGACAAATCCCGACTCACCAGCAATAATGCACTACCGGTCGACCGCCCCAAGGCATCGTTCGACCGGTGAAGGTTAAAGTCGGGCAAACAGTGCCAAAACGGTCGACCGCCCGAAGGATCCGGTCGACCGTTGGTCGTCTTCAACCTCGCACCAGCCGAGGTTTTACGAAGAAAGCGTCGCCGGAGAGGTCTCCGACCTCCCCCGACTCGACCAACGCATCCCTCACATGAGGGTCAACAAACAAACCACACTAAGGAGCGGCATACCTCAAAAGAAACGACGAAAACGCCGGAGCTCCGCTCGTGCACGTCGCCTCCGGTGATCTCCTCGTGCGCTCAACTCCGCACCTCTCCTGCCTGGACCGCTTCACACCTCATGCCGACGCAGCCTCCTCCGCCTGAGCTTGGGTGACTGAGGAAGAAGGTGTGTGTTTGGTGAGAATGGAGGAAGAAGAAATGAGGAAGGAGATGAAAGAGGAAGAATGAGAGAGAAGGGCCTTATTAAACTCGGTACTACAGTAACCCCACCTCTTCACCTTCCCATGCAAACACCTGCACCCCCACTTCCCCATGCAAACCAACCCTTAAACCTCAATAGTCCACTAACCCTAGGTTAGGGATCTAACACAGCATCTGTGTTTTCTATTGTTGCTTGAAGATTAAAGATCTGAGAGGGAAGAGGTTGGATGTCTACCGATACTCCTTGGAGGTTGTATTCTTCTCCAAGCTCTTTCATATTATTGGATACCTAGCTTATACTCTCATTTATGTATCATCTATTATGTAGATTAGATTAACCAACTTGTTAAGCTTAGGGTGTGTTGATTGAGGGTTTATTGTACTCAGAGCATCTAGAGATATAATCTAGTTCTTAGTTATTATTATCTCCATGTTGTAGTATGTTGCCTTTTATCGTCGTTACTCTATAGTGAAGTGAAGCTCAACTGTCTTTGCCCATAATTTTCCCCAATTGGGTTTACACGCGTACCTTGGTGTTATGGCTTTATTGCTTGTGGTTTACTATAGTTATTTGCTTGATTTGATATACGCATGTTGGGTGTTTGTGAAATTGTCAGCGTAGCTTCAACTGAGATTTTCGCAACTCATCGACACTTCCACATTATTCATGACTCGGCACACTATCGTTCTAATTTTCCTAAGAGTTCATGCAAAAATATGTAATTGAAGCACGTCTCTACACATCATCACGAAAAAATAGATGCAAAGTCGTGTCACCTATCAACAAAAGTCATGTTACATGTGAAAGAAAATACAACCTTAGTCATACACCAAATATGTGTGTTGTATTCAAAGGAAGATATGTTGTTATGAGTTTAAACCATACATGACTAGTATTTGATTTAGTAGGTGACTTGCAATCGTGTGTTTTTAAGTTTATTCTTAAAATAGAGATGAGTTTATATGGGTTCATGTACTTAGGTGCATGGTAGAACTGTAGAAGTAAAATCAATTATGTATGATTTGAAACCATACTAATTGATGCCATAACGTTTGTGTTCTTCTTGAGTTACATTTTTGTGCCTATTTTCAATAGGCCTAATCATCACCCAACTCACTAACACCCAATAGGTCCATGATGAAAAGCCGAGACCAAGTCCATATGGGTTGAGACTAGGAGTGAATGAGAGTAATCGTTAACCCACCAATCCCATCTGACCCAAGCTGCCAAAACATATATGGGTCAATATTGTAAACAAGTCAATCCACTAGGGCTGTGCATCCGGTCCGGACCGGACCGGATTTTTATCCGGGGTCCGGACCGAAGACCGGACCGGACCGGATGCCCACGGACCTAAGACCGGACCGGACCGGACCGAATCGGTCCGGTCCGGTCAAAAACCGAATTTTTTAAGTTTAAAAAAAAATTGGACCGGTCCGGACCGGACCGGAAAATTTAAAATTTGCCGGACCAAAACCCGGACCGGACTGGATTTTTTCAAAAATTTCCGGACTGAACCCGGACCGACCGGTCCGGTCCGGTCTGGTTGACCGGTTTGACCCGGTCATTGCACAGCCCTACAATCCACTAACCAGCTAAATTGCCAAATCATTCAATAAATAGGTATGGTTAGAGTCGTTCTAATACAGCAACCCACAAACCCAACAAATCCGCATAATATATTTATGTATTTATATTACTCTTAAGTACGAAACCAAAAGTTCAGAAACTTTCTTTCACATTTAGTAAAAAACCTACAATAAAAAACAAAATCCCATATTCCCAACCCCACTAAACCAACGGTCCACCTCAAACCCTTACCGTTGTTGAGATGTTAATGTGTTGGTTTAAAAAAGGTGATATTTTGTGCGGTGAATATTTTGTTGAACATTTTAAGTTTGTGGCAGAAATACGGACTCATTCAACCAATCAACACGATTCGATTCAAACTAGGGGTGAGCTTCTGTTCGGAACCGTACCGGACCGGACCGGACCGGACCCAACTTTTCGGAAGACCGGACCGAATAAATTTGGTTCGGTCCGGTTTGGTTCGGTCTAAAACCCGAATTTAACTTTTAAAATTTCGGTCTTTGATCGGACCGGACCGAAGACTGAATTCCCGTGGTCTCCTGGACCGAAGACCAGACCGAAAAAGTTCGATCCGGACCGAACCGAATTTTGCTCACCCCTCAAACCCACCTAAACTGCGTATTGCGGGTCAGATTTGTAGTCAAAAAATTTAAACACGAATTCTACCATTACCATACTTGAATATCCTATTATCTTAAGCAGAAAAGGTTGGTTGAGCTTCAACCCGATCGATCCGATCCGACCCGACTCAACCATTTACACCCGTAGTTGTTAAGACCGATTCTCATCATCTCCCACTTCCCCGAACCAAACCCGTCGAATTACTTTCCGGGATCTCATCTGGCCGGCGGGAGATCCGATCGGGAGCGAAGATGGGGAGAGAGGTGTCGGAGAGCTGCATCGACGCGGTGATCATCGAGATGGTGTCGGCCTATGCCGACCGCTTCTACGCCTCCAAGCCCGACCTCGCTGCCCGCCGCATCGAGGCCATCGGCTTTCAGGTCGGACACCAGCTCTCCGAGAGGTCAGTCTGTCTGTCTGTCTGTCTGTCACTCCATCAAATGACCGTCTTCCCTATTTGGGGGAAATTTCATTTCGTAAAATCGTGTTCTGGAATCTGGATCTGTGGTGGAGTGGTTGGAAATGGTTTTGAATTCGGTTAAAATGGTTTTGAACCCTAAGACTTAACTAGACTGAGGTTTGGTGAAGGATCTAGACTCTAAAGTGTATGTTAGAGTTGAACTACCATCGAATTCACTTGCAAATGCCTAAATGGTGTTTCGAGGTATTGAAGAGATAAGGCTTAAAGTTGAGCGTGCGAAAATTGTGACGATGAGGAGTAGTCGAAGGTAAAAAGTGTCATATTAATGGTTTTGTCATTTAGATATTTCCTTTCATTCAATAGTATGTGTTGTATATTACTTTGCTGGCAAAAGGATTGCTTCGAATCCTTGGGGCTACTTCGGGTAACTAAGGTTTTAAAACTTTGGTTTCAGAAATACGTTTTTCTAGCTGACCTCCAATTCATAACCTGTATTTTGATGACACATTTTTGCACGTGATAATGTGTTCGGATAAAGAATGCTATTTTGTTGTAATCATAGGTTGCCATATATTTGAGAAGATAAAAGTCTCACCTCTTTTTCTACAACATGTATTTTCAACAAAAAAAGTACATCTTCATAATGCTTTATTTCTGGTGATCCAAACCACTATTATAGGTTATAGATTTGAAAAACCTTATAATTTAAAAGAAAATACATTTTTTCTTGATATGCATGTTATCTTGCGGTATCCGAACATGCCATTAGAATTTACAGGATTCAGTTCCAAGGTTTAGACTTTAGAGTGTTCATATCAGATAAGATAATAACTTGATGAGGTCTGGAGCATGATTTGGAAGTTAAGATACATATGGGGCATCAGTAAGGTATATCCTAAAATTAGAAGATACAAAGATATACATCCAAACCAATGAGATGGAAATCCTTTTAAGTTAGATTGCTACGATCCAAAATCAGTTAAAATGGGTTCCTGACCAACCTCATAGTTTCTTTTCACTTTTTTCTGTAAACAATTCTCACTTTGGTAATTTGAACTTTCGACAAACCTCTTAACTCAAAATCACTACCATCAAGTTCACTATTGGAGCTTCAAATTACTAAAGCGCTGGGTTTTCATGCTTAAGGCATAAAAAAGTACCTATCTCATTTATAACATTCATTTTTATTTGCAAACATATTATATTGTATACTTTTAATCCAGTTTGGCTATCAAGTACCATGTCCACCACAATTGAGCAGAAACCTTTACAAGTTTTAAAGTTCCACCACTGATAGATAGATTTTGCACAAAGGCGGACGCCATACTTCAAGATGCAACTAATTCAATGAAGTATAGTAATCCATAAGCAAATACAATTTAAATGTTTAAATTGTGATATGTTAATGGAGGAAGGTGGGATGGTTGTGTGAATCATAAAGGGTTTAATAAGCCACTTCATCGTCGTAGTTATGATAGTTTCAAAACTTGGAATTCCTTTATCATATGAAGACATGGCAACGTAATTGCATCCAATGCCTTCTTGCACAAAAGAAAATTTCCATTTCCAAAAATTTACTATTAAAAAGAGGATGATAATAAATGAGGGACTACATAAATGAGGGATATAAACCTCATCTTAGCATTGACCACATGTTGTGCAAGGCAATAGATGTTTATATGTACTTATTTTTATCGGTATGTTTTTATGTACTTGTTTTTCAGTGATGTAATCAGTTTTACCTTAATATAATTTCACTAACTTCTATCGATTAAATTATTAATTATTGCATCCAAATTTTTATTTTATTTTATAGAGACGGTGACATACATGATACATGCAACCAATATACAGTCTACCACATGCTAAAGCATGTGCCAGATTACTAGTTATTCAAAAGAGTAAACATTTAAAAAACTTACTTCCATTTAGTAATTGTTATGTGTCATCTTAAATGTAAAGAACACAGTCCACGTAAATTTGTTTGTACGTCAAACGTTCAATTAAGTCTCAAATTGGTATAACTGAATAATATTGGTCTCAATTGGGTGGACTTTCTCCATTTAATCTACTGCATGGTCTCAAGGTGTATCCTATGAACCTCAATCAAGTTACATTATTCGTTGACCCAGTTGGTCTACAATTCTACATAGGTTAACCATTTAATCTACTGCATGGTTTCTTGTAAAACTCAACGATGGAACAAGGTGCCATAACTCAGTCTGCCTCAATTATATAGGGGCACAGTGTAACGTCCTCGAACAGCGGAAAATTTTAAATTTAAAACATACAAACAACGGAAGACATTACCAAGAAATACACTAGGTGCACCAACGTATATATATATATACAGATCTGAGTTTACGACAAGAGGTGATTACATCAAAAGCTATAAGATAATAAGTACAACGTAATCACAACGACCTCAAAAGGAGGGGGAAGCAGGATCTGTCCCAGAAGCTCTCCTCCGTAGTCACCACCCCCCTAACGCTGCTCACGGCCTGAAAGCAGACAATAAATGCCTGAGTTTCCAGAAAGAAACCCAGTATGCCAAACCCTAACACATATATGAACAAGAATGAAATATGTAATGAATAATGAATAGCACAACAGACACGATCCGGTCGCAGGGGTCCTCTCACCCCAACCCACCAACACACGTGCACACACGGCACCGCCGGAAAATCATCGGCCACGGGTCTCAAGGGTCCTCTCATCCCAACCCCACAACACACACGTGCACACACGGCACCGTCGGAAAATCATCGGCCACGGGTCTAAAGGGTCCTCTCACCCCAACCCCACAACACACACGTGCACACACGGCACCGCCGGTACAGTCACGGCCACACAACCGGGTCTCAAGGGTCCTCTCACCCCAACCCCACAACACTCGCACCACCATCGGGCGACAGTCCGTGCCGTTGCCCAAAAGGCCGGAGAGACGAGCCGCTTTCAAGCGTACGAGCACCCAACCATCGGGCGCCAGTCCGTGCCGTTGCCCCCCGTGAGGCCGGAGAGACGAGGCGCCGTCAAGTGTACTCATAAAACCACGAATCCGCCAAAAATAGCAGAAACGGTCGAACGAAAACTGTTTAACGGTCGACCGATCCTCACCTAGAGAACTGGCCCAACCGAAAAACCCGCCAATCGGTCGACCGGCAAAGGGGGCCCGGTCGACCGAAAAGCCCCAGTAAGAAAACGTTTTCGCAAACCAAACACCAACGGTCGACCGACCCAACACTCACGGTCGACCGAAAACCACCAGTACAAACCTCCAAACAAACGATCTTCACGGTCGACCGAAACAACACTACCGGTCGACCGGACAATAAGTTAACTTAAACGTCGGTCGGACGAAGTCAACGAGCGGTCGACCGTTTAGATGGTCAACGCCCCCAACCGACCTACAACAGTACTTGCGGTCGACCGGCAAAGGGGTCCCGGTCGACCGAAAAGCACCAGGACGTTTTCCTCTTGTTAAAATTGCACAACCGGTCGACCGCCCAAGGGGCATCGTTCGACCGGTGCAAGGGAATCGCCCAAAAATACACTACGACCGGTCGACCGAACCCATACACCGGTCGACCGATTTTAGTGCAGAAACCGTTGTGCAGGTCCGACGAGCCAAAACGGCCTACCGTCGACCGCTCCCACTCCCACTCCCACACTAAAGATAGGTAAGCTTGAAAGCAAGTTTGACATACCTTAAGGCTTGAAGAAGCCTTCGAAGAAACCACGGTGAGCGCCTCCTCGCGAAAAAGCTCGAACTCCGGCGAACCTCCGATCCCGAACTCTACGACGATTCCGGCGACTCCAACACTCCGATCCTCGCCTCTGCCAACACCGACGAAGCACAAGGGAGAGAGAGACGCGTGAGAAAGAGAGAGATCGTGAGAGAGGGAGAGAGTGAAGAGTGAGAGAGAGGGAGAGATCCAAACCTTATATACCTTCTCCCGAAACGATCTCAGCCGTCGATCTCATCCACCACTAATCCTCTCCTAAACACCATAAGCAAGGTTAGGATATTACACACAGATCAGAGAAATAAGTCTTATTCAAGATGTAATTGAACTATGTAATGAGTAGGGATAGGTAAATCAATGGGGTGAGGCATTGAGTCTGACCCATTTATGTGTGTTTAGAGTTCACATTGCCTGCCAAGCATTTACACAGTATTTTGTTATTTCTATGATCTTCATTATTTCCTGACAATGAAGAAACGTTAGACTTACCCTCAGGCTTCAACATGGTGTGAAATTTTGTCATCTCATATCTTTATTTGAGTAACCATGTTAGATTAAAATGGTTGGTATGTTCACTTAAATTTAAGTGAGTATTATGCCTACCAAATCCTTGTACAATTAAGATAACATTGCACTGCCAGTTTTAAATAAAACGCAAATTAATTTGCAACTACTTAAGGAATGCGGTGTCTATGCGGCCACTTATGTGCTCTGATGTGGCCCCTAATGCGAGCCAACATTTCCTGCCCCACATCGTCCTGATACGGTGCGGCAGGGGGGTGCATCCGCGGTGTGGCCACAGGCACCACACTCATGGACGTGGATTTCCACTGAGGATTTTTGTTTTCCTACAGAATAGCACAAACTCATTACGGAATCTATTTTTCCAGTCCTTGTTTGAAGAAGGAGCAAATTGATGTGTTTTTATGAGTGAAAGCATGTAGCCACATAATTTTTAGTAATTTTATCTGATATACCACCTTCCATTGAAACATTGATTTTATTGTGTTTGCTAAAAAAATTCATGTATTTTACTATATTTTTCCATTGTTGTGGGCTTGTGGTTAAGATGGAATTATTCATAGTGTTTCAATGTGTTCAATTGCCTTTCATATGCTTCCAGAAACAAAAAAATAATTTAAAAAAAAGTGATTGTTGTAAATGCCTATGTTCTTGCAATTATGGTTAAGCACCTAAAAGTTTAAGATGATTGGCACAATGTTTTTAACTTTTTATGCAAGTGCTAAATGTGATTTCTAGCTTATCTCATCTAGTTTGAGATTAAAGGTTTTGCTGTTGTTGTTGATGCTGATGATGCTAACTATGATATTTACATGGTTTCCAGAATCAAACCGGACGTCGAATCGGAATTCTCAAAGGTTCAACCGGGGTCGAACCGGTTGAACCGGTGACGTCATAAATAATTAAATATAACATATATATATTTAAAAATTTCCAGAATAATATAGACATAGTAAAATATAGGGAAAAAATTGGGTTATTTCGTTCCATTCGTTGACGAGAAGTTTTAGAAAGAAAGTAAAAAACAAAACACACAATCTAAAGAAGTTTAGAAAGAAAGAAAAAAACAAAACACACAATCTAAAGAAGAGCAAGGAGTAAAATACAAAACCCCCAACAGTGAACAACATATGAAAAGATACCAACCTCTCTCTTCCCCTATTCGATCCATACCCCATTCTAAAAATATCTCGCCACTGACGTCTCCAACACTCCTGTTTCAACCACATTCGTGTGGAGTTTGTGCTGGTTGCTGGTTTCTGGTGAGTTTGGGGCCATACCACATTCGTGTTGCAAGATAACTGTTTCCGATGGCTGACTCGCATGTCCATCAACACACCTGTTGAAAGTACAGACACATCGCAGCCAGATCGTTCATCGACAACAGACGACAAGGACATGGCTCAGGCCTCAAGCATGCATTTGTACTTTCCATGTGGGATCATAAGGGGGGCACTATCTAATTTGGGTATTCCATGTGCCGTTTCTGCCGACATTTCCAGTCTTCCTGCGTGTAAGCCAAAAAATCTTATATTCTATCACCTTACCAAATTTTATTGGTTTTATAGTTGTATGGTATCTTCCATATTATCAAATTGTTGTTGTTCTGATGATCTTGAATCTGCCTTTCGAATCACAGGTTCCTTTGTCATACGCATTAAGGCTTAAAAGGATCGTTCAACATGGTTATTGCAAGGAGAAAGCTGCTGACACCTCGGGCTTAAAGCTTTTAATCATCATCACGGAAGGAAGTATTTAATTTTGATGTGAAACTGTTGATAGAAGGTAGGATCTGAGCGTGTAAAAACTTCCATGACTCCCCATCATGCCCACAAAGCATTTGAATCTGTAGGCAGTTCTTTCCTGACCTGAACTGCCGAACAAAAAGTTCTATAAGAATTCACTTCGAGTGTTTGCCATCTCGCTCTCTTAAACAGATTTCCTTCCTCGTGGGTAATGTTTAAGGGAATGTTTCGTTGTTGCTGATGGCCATAATTTACAGGAAAGTATTTTCTAAGGGTGTCAACGGATCGGATACGGATCGGATACAGGTATATCCATATTCGTATTCGCATGAAATTTACGGATTCGGATACGGATTGTTTGCGGATATGAAAAGTCTATATCCGTTCGGATATTTGACGGATTCGGATCGGATACGGATAATATCCGCATCCGTAAACATAATTCCTCACATTATAACATTTTTCATTTTCACTTAGACAAATTCTTATAAATAGTCAGATTTATAACTTTATTTGGTTTCAAATATTAATTTACTTTATCTTAATTTCTAACTCCATATTCTAGAAAGGATAATGATATTCAATGCTTGAATAAATGTGATTAGTAGATGTATTTTTATTTGAATAAGTAAATTTAATAATTATACATTCAAAATATAATCACACAAGGTTGAAATATAAATACTTCTAGGTATAATAATGTATTGCATACGTATATGATACAAATATGGATATGGATCTTATAATACAAATATTCAATCTCGGATCGGATGTTATTCAGATCGGATGTATCAATATCCATATTCGCATTCGCATGTCCCGAATATTACACGAATCGAATATTATTCGGATCGGATATTGTTCGGACCGAATATTTTTCGAACCGGACGCGAACGAATTTCCGAATTTCGAACATCCATTGACACCCCTAGTATTTTCATTTGTTTGGTGGTAACTTGAGCCCAAGGAGGGAGTCCTTTTCTAGAGCTAGCAAATAGTTATCGGAATGTTTTTCTGTATAC
The DNA here is from genome assembly GCA_963682175.1 of Triglochin maritima. Classification (NCBI taxonomy): domain Eukaryota; kingdom Viridiplantae; phylum Streptophyta; class Magnoliopsida; order Alismatales; family Juncaginaceae; genus Triglochin; species Triglochin maritima. The sequence continues at coordinate 13,359,053 of OY821785.1, forward strand.
TGAAGCACTCCTGTTGCGAACAACCGTTCTTTAAACAGACAACCGAACCATCTCAGAAATCTACTACAGTTTCAAGTAAGTATTGTTTCTCATTGGTTCAAACCCCTCCAACTCTCTCAATGACTTTCTTTACTTTGAAACCTATCAAAATCTCATTGAAGAGACAAACTTGAACACTACTCTTCTAATTCTTCTACATTCTTTGTGCACTCAATTTCCAAGCTTTTAAAGCATCATACACTCAAATCCAAACTTCATAACTTGCATATCAATTTTCATCTTATATCCAAGTGTGCTCAAGTAAGAGTGTATAGATAGTAATTCGACTTCCATATCCATAAATCACCCAAGTGTTGTAAAACTTTAACGAAACTCTCTCTCGGGTTATGAGAGGAGACGCGAGCGAGGTGATGATTGTTTGTGAGACTTAGTATTGTAAAGACGTTAATCTCAATCCGGAATGAAGATTGGTTAGTGGAACTGTAAGCGGAACTCGGAGGATCGAGCGGGGCTTGTGAAGAGGACTATGATCAAGTACGTGTCAAACCTCTCTAAATTTCTGGACTCCATTGTGGTTTGCATGCTCTCTCTCTAACGTGTTCAGACGTGGTTTTCAAACCTCTCTCTCTAACGTGGTTAGACATGTTCTTAACGTTAAACTCTAAATTTCATATTTATAATATATAGAGATTGCCTCAACTTGACTGCAACCATTACAAATGTCTCAAGTAAATCTCTTAAGTTCTTTCTCGTAAGTGGAGTCAGTCATATTGGTTTAGCTTTTAACTCTTTATTCACGAAGGTCAAAGGTTCACACGATGCGTGGCAACTATTTATTATGATGAACATGTGTTATGACTTGAAAAGAACATCTTTGTAATTGTAATTATGTGCATGATGATGTTATGATTGTAATTTGATAATTGTAATTCGAATTCAAGTGAATTTATTCTATCCAAACACTTTCACATCAGGAGTCCAATCTCAGTCAATAAGAACCAAATTCTCTTCAATCAATTTAGAATTACCTTTTATTGAAAAACGATTATCTAGAACAAATAGATATCCAGATGTGGTTTTTGCGAAATTTTGAGAAGATTGATTTTATATATAAGGATTTTTTTAAAATAATAATATTTTTTTTGCAGAGTATAAGAATCATGAAAATAGATGACTAAGTATAAGAAATAAAAATGGTAGTGCGGATATCTATTTCGACATCCGCTTTATGTGCTTTGTTTGTGAAGAACCCAGATTTCAGGTTTTCTTCACAAGCAGGGTTATATAAACTTAAATTATTAACTATTTTACTAACTTTATGTATTTACTTTCTATTATTTTTATTGGTTTAATGTGTTTATATTTCATTAAATTTACAACCTGTATACCTGTCAAACCTAACCCATACCCGTTTATTGGACGGGTATGAGGCGAGTATGGGTATGGATTTTAAAAGTCAGATACATACTTGTACCCATACTCATTTATTTAGTCATGTATGAGTACACAGATGATCATACGGGTGCAGAATTTTCTTTAAGTGTTCACCAAACATTAAATAAGATTAGAATGATTGAAACTAGTCAATCAAATCTAATGTAATGTTAGAATATAGCTAATAACTCATTCAATGTCACCAAGATTGAATCTCTCAAGCACTTAATTAATTAAGAGAGATTGGATGAAAAGAGAGAATGTGAAGACAAGATAGAAAATGTTGTATTTTTCTATTTGTTGCATATGTCAAAAAGGAAGGACGAGAGGTTTATATAGAAACCCCCCCAACTACCTCTATGATCAATAATAGTTTTTATCTCCACCAATCACATGTTGACACATTATCTTCCAACCAAAACATGGGTTGAATCCATCCATTAATTTAGCAACCACATTTAAATTAATAAATCAATAAAGTAAAAAACACAAGGCAAACGGTCGACCGTTCGGTTATCAAGAAAAGTCCTTGATAAGTTCGGCCAGACTGTGTTTCATGTCGAGCAATCGTTCTCTTACCAAGAAAGTTCATGATAATTTCAGTTGAATCAAGAATCACACCGATCGGTCGTTCCCTTACCATAAAAGTTCCTGATAAATTTGGTTGAACCGCATGTCCAACCCATGTCCATACGGTCGACCGTTTTCGTTCTCAAAAGTTACTGTTGAATTCGGTCGACCGATTTCTGAAAAACGTTACAGTTTTTCTCTATTTTTTCCTTTATCAAATTTTTGGATCAATATCCAACAAAATTTGAGCTTTGGAGTTTTAGTAAATTTATATATTATAATGTTGCAGATCACATTATACCCCGTAATATATTATCATATATAATGTCAAACATTATACCTCATACACATCTCATGCAAATATATTTGTTATTCTAACCATGTCGTTATTACAACATATCGATTTTATCATTTCACCATATGTGCATCATTCAACACATTGCATAAAATGTAAAATCACATTTTTTTGTTTCTCAGTTTTATGGTGTGACATATAAGAGGATTGATTAGTAGCATATCATGCATCATATTCATGTTATATATCCTTATTTTACCCCAATATTGTGCGACTCAAGTGTTTGTTATATTTTCAAGCATTAGGTAATAAAGAAGAGAAGAGAAAAAATGACTGAAACGCAAGAAGAAATGACTTAAATGAAGCAAAATTGACCTCTCAATCATACACAATGACCCATCTGCAAGAGAGGACCTGGATGTAAGCCAAAAGGACTAAATAGCAAACCGAGAAACTTCACACCATCATGAGATTTTTTTTGACAATTATATTCAAGCCCAAACTCCAATAACCGATCTGAGTGTACCTCACGTAAAGAATTGAAGCTTTGAAGAAGATATCCGAAATTAGATTGCATCGGACACAAAGTGACTGCCAATTGGTGGTCCATTTTGGTCCAAATCCGACCCGACCTCTCGTGGTTGTGTATTATGTTGGTTTTATCCATTTGTAGAAGTTTCATTAGTCCCACACCGGGAGATTGTCTCCAGTTATCTTTTTCATGTATATAAACTATTCTTCCTCCTTTGTAATTCACTCATTGCTTGGTGGTCATTCTCTCTACTTGGAGTAAGTCTTTGAAGCAAAACTCAAGGTAGAGATGATGTCACATTGTAATATAAGTCATGTAAATATAATATTTTCTTTTTAGTTAGATATTGTTTCCTTTAGTCTTGCATGTTTCGTTTCCTTAAATCTTAGTATAATTAATTAGCTTAATGAGTAGATAGTAGATCCACCCCGTTTAGAGTGAAGGTGATGTAGATTATGTGTTAGTAATGTGTTATTTTATTTGTGTCATTTCATGTGCTTAACGTAGATCTATACTCGTAGCATGCTTAAACTTGTATTAGATGAGATAATGGTCATACTAGGTACTTATCTCATGCTAGCTTTAGAGTTTATCTTGTTGCTTGTAATGGTTTGATGGAAATAACTTGTTATGTATGAATCAATGTTTGATGCACATTCACGCGAATGAATTTAGGTTGTATGTAGGATTAATTGATGCTTAGTGGTCACACTATGTACTTATTGCATGCTTGACAATTTAAAATCAACATCAACTTTATGTACTTATTGCATGTTTGCCATGTAGTGTTGTGTATCATACACTTAAATTCTACACTAGCTTCTACTTGTATGCCACACAAACTACACTTGTGCCTAATTGAAATGAAGACTCACTCACACACACATACCTACACACCTCCACTTCATGAGGGTTTAGTTTAATTGTTAATTCATTCATAGTTAGTGTAATCAAACTTCTTCTCCCCTTATTTTTTGCTTGACTTCTGAAGAACCAGAGTTGACACACCTCCTTGTGGATTAGACCTGTACTTGTCACGTCTTCACCGACGTCGTGTACTTGCAGTTATTATAACTAAATCAATTAAGAATCTAAGTTATGTTGGCAATAATATAAAACACTTTATAACATAAACTACAAACGGTATCTAGCTACACATTATAGTTACCCAAATAAGAAAGATATTTTGTTCTCTAGAACATAACACGATCCATTTAGTGATATGTAATAATATCACTTGTGTCTATCTCTTACCTCATGATACTAGGAATATTATATAAAGTAAGAATGTGTTATCTTTGTATTATATTCTTTTCTCGATCTCTTAGGCAAATTATAAATATGTAACTATACATAAATCACATTGTGCATATTATAATTATGCTTCGTCAAGGACGCAATGATATCACCACTCAAGTCAAGAGGGACAATGATAATCTTTTGATATATTGTCTTTTCTGACACAAGTCATACATACATACATACACATATATATAACGTAATGATAGTTTTTTATAGTAATCAAATTAAACATTTCTCATGTGAAAAGATATACATTACATATCTTAGAATTCAAAGACACAATGAAAACATTAATGATACAAACACAATTTCATAAATGTTTCATTTATTAAGCATATTCAATATATAAAAGAAAATATTTTTATTTCATATACTCGTGTTATTAAAATATTTGTAGAGCTACAATACATTTTAACCAACTTGACAATCTTATCTTGGTAATTAATGTCACGTGTTAATCACCATGAGTGAATTACTTTAGATTTATGTAAACCATTATCATTTAGAGTTCTACGGTTAAAGACTAAGAGCATATTCCTTAACTATTCTAAAAGACGAATACATTAATCATAAACAAAATATTTATACATTCAATTTATAATAAAAGACATATAAAATAATACTTTTAGAAAGCACATTCTTTTTAAATTCACTAGTATTAGTAAAAAAGGTTAAATATTTTCGATTATACCTGATTTGAACCAAATTTTTAGTCCGGATTGATTTTTGCTTTGTTCCATGTTACCATGTATGCCTACAAAGGCCGAGAGTTATTGATGCTTCAATTGGATTGTTTAGTCCACATCAGTCACACATTATTTGCAAAATTTGATAAGTCATCTAATTTCATATTGGGAAACTAAACAATCATGGATGCAAATATCACGGGTAAATTAAATATAAACTCATTAACTATCGACCCAAATCACTTCAAAGTTAAACTTTGGATTAGTAATATTTTAACCTCTGAACTTCTTTTAATTGTTAGATTTCACATCTTAACCGTTAAATTTTTATTTTTTGGAGTTGTTTCCTTAGAACACTCTGAAGGATCGATGTATGACTTAGTTCTAATCACTTTCATTTACATCGATGTATAACTAAGTCATTTACATCGATGTATGACTTAGTTCTAATCACTTTTAAGTTAATTACATATTTCTTTAAGCAATAAATGCACAACGGAATTAAACAAGCCACAACAAGTAGAAACAAGAAAATTCAGCAAACCACAAAGATGACCCAGAAGATTTTTATAGAGGTTCGGCCTCCCACCTACTTCTTCTCTTGCAAGCTCCGCTCGATCTCCCTCGAGCACTGCTCACGTCTTCACTATCAACCTCGTTCCGGGCCAAGATTAAGTCTTTACAACACAAGCTCCGCGAACAACCCTCGCTAGTTTGATTTCTTCCTCTCACAACCCGAGAGGGAACACTTCAGACTTTCACCGAAGTCCTTGCTTCTTTGACAAACAAATGAGTGAGACACACTCTCTAAACATGAGCACACTTTGATTAGGATATAGAAATGATCTAAAGTGTGGAAGTGTAAATTTGTGAGTGTAGGTTTGGAGAATTGAAGCTTGAGAGTTTCTTTTAGGTGTATATGACAAATAGAAGTGTAAGAGTTGTGTAATTGTGTTAAGGCAACACCTATTTATAATCTCTAAGTGAGTTATAGCCATTGGGATTAAATGGGTTAGTGATTGTGTAAGAAACACAAGCAGTGAAGTGCATGTCACATTTTAGAACAAAAACATCAGTTCACTTAAGTGAATGGTCGAACTAAATATAGGGATCGGTTGACCGTTTTAGGGGTTTTGGTCTGGTAAAAATGGATTGATCGAACACAACAAATGGTAGGTTCGACCGAAAATTTCCAGACACTTTTGGGTTCAAGAAGAAATTGAGTTTCAGTCGACCAGGGTCTAGGAGACGTTCGACCGGAAACTTCCAGAGTGTTCAGGGAAACCAAAGATTGTTTGATCGGTCAACTGCTAGGTAAGTTTCGGTCAATCGAAAGTTTAGTAAAATTGGGGTTTTAGGAAATCCGACCTTTGTAGAATACGACAAATCTAACGGTCATTTGACAAGTGTAAACGGTCGAACAAAAGCCTTGGGACGGTCGATCGATTCAACACTTAGGCTAACAATAATAACAGACCCAATCGGTCGAACGATGAGCTTGTTCCGATCGACCGATTTGGTCCTGGCCGATCAAGTTAGGTTTAAGTGTTTTCCGATTCTAGTTTGGGTGATCTATTAAAGTCTAAATGTTGTGAAATTTTGTGTATGACTTCTATAGGGAACCTAATGTGTGTTAAGTTGATTTTAGCTCAAGTATGCTCAATTACACAAAGTTCCTAAGACTCAAAATAAATCAAGATTACATGTCTTTAAATGAGCTTTATTACATGTCTTGACTTGATTTCCTTTCTTCTTTAAGTCTTGATCACCTGTAGAAGTTAGCACAATACAATATCTGTAGGATTTCATGTTTAATTACACATATATATTTTCGAAATTTTTATGTATAATAAGGATCAATTACAATTTTCTACGATTTATTTCATGCATGTATCAGTTTGTTTTAATAACTAGTTTCAAAAACTTATTAAAACAAACACAAGGGACTCCGAAATTCATACCTAGAAGTTCTCTAAAACTTATTGATGTTCCAGAGACGTTGAGGAAGACGATCGTCGCTTCTCGTTGCGTCGGATGCCTCCGAGTGTTCACTGAAACCCTAAACAAGGTTGGAGAGAAATGAGCTAGCCAATCAATCTCCAAACTAGCTTAGAATCTAGCTACAACCCCTTCCTTAATCTCTGAGATTTCTCCTTCCAAAGACTTAGAAACTAAGAGAATTTTCGTGGATTTTTGTGGTGAATTAGGAGAGAAAATATTTAGCAAACTTCTAACTTAATTAAGGAGAATAAGGACCTATTTATAGGCAATTATCTTACTCTCAATCATGCCTATTCTTAAGTCATGTTTTTTTGACATTTTCTCTCACAAACTAATTCCATAATGCATTACATGCATCCACAAAACGTTTGACCAAGTTTGGAGTTAATCCAACCATTGATCAAATTAATCTCTTAATTATCAAAGGCAGAAAATCGATCGCAGTTCGGTTTACCGAGTTACACTCGGTTAACCGAATATGTCACGATTGTTTTACCGAGTATTGGATGGATGACCGATTCTTAAGGAGAAAAATTCTCCTTAACTGATCGGACGAATTCTCGTCTCAGACCGAGTGTCATTCGGTTAACCGAAAATATCGGAACTGGACATTGTTCGGTCGACCGTTTCTGGTTCGGTACACCGTACCAGAGTTCCAGGCACTTTGGTCAAGTTCGGTCAATCAACTATGACAATCCGTTCCACGTTCGGTTGACCGATCCATAGATCCTTCGGTCGACCGAACCATAACGGATTACCGAACTTTTACCCGATTTAGACTTTTTCAAATTTTGGATTTATTTCCAACAAAATTTGAACTTTTGGGGTTTTAGCAAATTCACAACTTATGCAATATATTATCCTATGCAATAATAAATTATTTCACCCCATAATATATGCATCTCATATGAATTTATCATGATTCTAATTATGTTATATACAACATAATTGATTTTACTTGTTCACCACATGTGTCATATTTTCTATAAGAAACCCGACACATCGTATGAACCAAAAATCAAGCTTCTTGTTTCTCGGTTTTTGCGGTGTGACCTATGGGAGGATCTAGACTAAGTTGACAATGATATTAAGAGCTTAATATCACAAGCTATAAGCGGTATCTAGCTACACATTATAGCTCCCAATTAGTTAGATGTCTTAATTCCACTCGAACCAAAACCCGATCCATTTAGTGATGGAGTGCACCACTTGTGTCCGTCCCTTGCCTCATGATATTAAGAATACACACAAAGTAGTATTGTGTCATCTTTGTATTAGTATTCATTTCTTGATCTCTTTAAGCTAGTTATAAATATGTGACTTAACTCAAATCACATTGTGCACATTATAGCTTTGCTTTATCAAGGGGCCCACTAATATCATCACTCATTTAAGAGGGGCAATGATAATCTTTTGACTAACTATCTTCTCCAACAAAAGTCATACTTAACCAACCAATGCCTTTACACTACACTCATCGATAGCTCAAGACACTAGTCTAATTAAGCAATTCTTAAGTGCGGATATAAGTCTCATATCAAAGGACCAAAGACACAGTAAAACATTAATGACACAGAAAACACAATTCTATAATGTTTTACTTATTAGGTCTATTCAGTATACAAAAGTAATATTTTCCTCTTTTGTGTACCCGTGTTGTCACTCACTTGTAGAGCTACAGTGATCTATGACCAACACGACAATCTTAACTCGGTAATTAATGTCCCATGTTAATTACCATGATTGCGAATATCTTTTGTTTTATGTAAACCAATATCTTTTAGAGCTCTACGGTTAATGACCAAGAGCATCTTCCTTAACACCTCTAAAAGACGAATAACATAGACAAGGAACAAAATGATTTCTCATTCAATTCATAATAATTGACATTTAAAAGTAAAATTTTTAGAACACATTCCCTTCAATATCTATGCTATGCAATATATGTGCTACTCTACATTAATTACAATTAGGATTAGGTTGATTAAATCATCAAAACATAGATTAAGACCAAAAAACCAACACACTCGTAAACCTAACTTTATAGTAAAGTTCGATTTCGATCAGGTGTTAAATCTTATTCAAATTTCACTCAACTTTGATCTCAAAAGAGACAATGGGGCCAAGAACCAGTGGATACATTATTCCTGCATCTCATTGTTATACATTATCGATGACCTCAAGCAACAGGGAGCTGATTATTCAGCTTTGGGGTGACTTCTATTTCACCTTCAATAAGATTGCCTAATGCCACTACTGGACTAGGAATATGAATTACCTAAACAAGCTATTATTTACTAATTGGTATGTGTTGAGCCATATTTGGGCTCTAAAAACTATTTCGGATTGTGTGACGCTTCAACAACTTAGTTGTGGTTGGCGAAAATTGGAAATCTTGTATAAGATCTTAACTGACGGTGGAACTAGATACCTGTTGGTTAACGAAATTTGGAAATCTTGTTGCCCACCCAAGGTAAAACAATTTTGTTGGTTGCTCAGTGAGAACAAACTACTAACAAGAGACATGTTAATAAAAAAAGTATCTCGGTTAACCCCACCTGCCCATTGTGTGGATACGCTTAGAAAACCGCAAACCATCTTTTCTTCTCCTACGATTTTGCTTCACGTTTCTGGGATAGAAGCGCTCAACTTGATTTGAATTTAATGCCCTCTAATAATATGCAATTCCGGCATCTGGTTTGAAACCAACTCGATTTCAACAAAGAAAGATGGTATTGTTTAGTTAATGCATTCTTTTTGTGTTTATGGTTAGAACGTAAAAATAGGATTTTAAGGAATGAGTCAAACTCTTTTAGTAATATGTTAAACCATTGCTTCGATCTTTTTGAAATGTGGTCAGATTCGCTCAAAAGAAGCGGAGAGACATTACAACATTCCATTCAAAAAAGGACACGTCTCCTATTCGCTCCAGCAACAACAGAAGCACGTCAGGCATCAATAATCACTGAACCAACACTCCCCGCGATTACTCAGGCACGATTGGAAGAGGGGCGGATGACATCCTTCTATGTGCAGCCTACTGAGAGCGAGATCTGAGAAATTCAACACCTGACAGACCTAGAAGAGGAAGCCCAAGAAAGACTAGAGGCAACGAGAGTTAGGAGCATGGCGATGGATGACAGGAGCATCATCTTTGAGGAGTCTGGTATGCTACCACAGCAAACCGATCATGCCACTTAACACGAGAATTAGCGAAGTCCTTCTACCGATCATGCTTCCCTATCGTTTTTTTCCGTGTATTATCCCCGTACAATTTGAGGGACTTGCTCTTGTTATTTTAGACATTATGGTCTGTTTTGTACTTTGATTGATTGTTGTGGCTCATAACAATCAAATTATATAAATGAATGCACTATCGTTATAAAAAGAAAGACAACTTAGTTGTGGTTCATAGCAAACCTTTTTTGTGATGCAATTATTCGCATTGCTTAATATTCAAAAAAGGTGGAAAAAGAATAAAAGTAAATACAGACGCACACACCTAGGTAGGGGTGAGCTTCGGTCCAGGACCGGACCGGACCGAACCGGATCGAAACCCGAATTTTCGGGAAGTCCGGACCGAAGACCGGACCGAATAGGTTCGGTCCGGTCCGGGTTGGTCCAAAACCCGGATTTTCCCCTTAAATTTTCGATCCGGTCCGGACCGAAGACCGAATTTCCAAAATTTTGTGGACCGAAGACCGGACCGAAAAAATTCGGTCCGGTTCGGTCCGGACCGAAAATTCGGTCCGGGTTTTTCCCAACGGGTCCAGTTTTCGGTCCAAGGTCCGGAGCCAATCCGATTCCGGTCCGATCCGGTCGGACAGGATTGCCACACGCACCAATTATTTTCCCGTTCCCGCCACAACTTTCCCTTCCGAAACCCCCAAACCCTAACAAACCCAAACCCTAACAAACCCAAATCAGTCGAATCCCAATCCCCACCATGAAAATCAGGAACCTGAAGCCCCGAGAAGCCCACAAGCCTCCCAACGGCGATCCATCCCACTGCTCCGTCGCCTGGGATGCCGCCACCGACCGCCTTTCCACCGCCTCCTCCTCCGACCCCTCCGTCCGGATCCACGACCTCTCCGACCCCAAGTCCCCCCCTAAAGTCCTCCGCCACCATAAGGACGGCGTCACCTGCCTCGCCCTCAGCCCTGACGCCGCTTGTCTGGCGTCCGGTTCGCTCGACCACTCAGTCAAGCTCCAGACCTTCCCTGGTGTGATTTCTTTTCGGCTGATTGTCAGTTCTGGAGATTGATGTTTGTTTTGTCATTTCAGACATCAATGTTAATGAGGCACATTAGATTTCATGATTCTATACAATGCATTGTTGAAATCAGTTGCATTCAGCAACTTTAGATGTTATTCGTGTGTGAAAGAGCAGTTGGCGTCTAGTAGAGTGACACTGGATATTGTAGCTGACGATATCTGTACATGATCCCAACTGACTAATCACTAGACATCTTTTCTTTGATTGGTCGGAATGTACGGATTCTTGCATTACTTAAGGGATTTGGGTTCTCTAAATCTCTACTGCTAGTATGTTGGATTCCAGATGCCCTGGAGGTCTGGAGTTCCATTTTGTAATAGAGCTACAAAAGAACAACATCATAACACATCCAAGCTTGATTTACATTTATGTCTCGTAATTCCAAATAGACCCTAAATGTTTGTTTTTTCAAAACAAATTATGTAATTGATTTGGCATTCTTAAAAAAACAAACTTGCACTTGGAAATTGGTCGACTATTATGTGAATCGCTCTTCTTGTCTACTAGTTTATACTAAAAATTTAAGCTGTTGTTTGGATCATGGTTTTGCCTAACCCTGGTTTGTGCAACTCCTTGTCAGGTGGGGAATTTCAAAGTAATGTTACTAGATTTACATTACCAATCCGCTCCCTTGCATTCAACAATTCAGGGAGTCTTTTAGCTGCAGCTGGGGATGATGATGGCATCAAGCTCATCGCCACCATTGATGGTTCAATTTCTCAAGTGCTCAGAGGTCATAAAGGTTCTGTCACTGGTTTGTCGTTTGATCCACAAAATAAGTATTTGGCTTCTGTTGATGGAAACGGTACAGTCATATACTGGGAGCTTGCCTCTGGAAAAGCACTTCACACACTTAAATTAGTGGCCCCGGACTGTGGGCATGACACCTCCCTCGCGAATATGTTAAGTTGGCGCCCAGATGGAGAGACCTTGGCTGTTCCAGGATTGAAAAATGATGTTGTTATGTACGACAGATTTACTGCCGAGACAATGTTTTCTTTGAACGGAGTCCATGAGAAAGCTATTTGTTCCATTTCATGGTCCCCCAACGGAAAATACATGGCCACATCTAGTTCAGATAAGCAAGTTCTGATCTGGGATGTTGATTCACGATTGGACATTGATCGTCACAAATTTGACCACAGAATCTCTTGTTTGACCTGGAAAACTAATGGGAATGCGTTAGCTGTTATTGATGTTATGGGTAAGTTTGCGGTGTGGGATTGCCCAGTTGCTACATGTATGGAGTCCCCTGTCGATGGTGCCCCCAACTTACAAACAAGGAATACAGATGGACTTTTGTTGTTTGATGAAGATGATGACCCAAAACCTGTTGCTTCTGATTTTTCAGACAATGCAAGTGAAGATAATCTTAGCAATTCTGCTCCAATTGCTCGCAAAAGGCTGCGACGTGCATCTTTGCCTGATGACAGTATGGATGATGATTGTGATGGGCCGGACAATTTTTTTCGTCACATTGAATCACGTAAGACAATGACCAGGGATGAAAAAGAAATTTCTAGTAGGAAATACAAAGAGAGAGGTAGTACTCTTAGTGGACGAGTGAAAGTTGTGAAGTCAAAGATGCAGGAAGCATTTCAGCCATGCTCTACTCCTGCACAGGAAGGGAAGCGGTGTTTCCTTTGCTATAACATGTTGGGGACTATAACTTCAATGGAGAATGATGGATATTCACACATAGAGGTGATGAAAGTTTTATTGTTTTATTTTCTTCTGGTGCTTTTTTCCCAAAAGATCTTCTAGAGAACACCATTTCCATGCCATCAAGGTTGTTTTGTTTGCAGGTGGACTTTCATGATACTGGTAGAGGTTCAAGGGTTCCAGCAATGACAGACTACTTTGGATTTACCATGGCTTCTCTAGGTGAAAGAGGAAGTGTTTTTGCCAATCGATGCAAGGGTGACAAGAAACCAAGTACCCTCATGTATCACCCTTTCAGTAGCTGGGCCAATAACAGTGAGGTATGTACTTTCTTGCGTTTTGCTCTATGTGTAATTGACTAGCAACAACTGCATTGTTTGAGATATTTGTAGTCAAAATTTTAATTTTGCGCTCAAACCCAGTGGTCCATGCGATTCGAAGCAGAAGAAGTTAAAGTTGTTGCTCTTGGAAAGGGCTGGGTAGCTGCGATAACAAGTCTGAATTTCTTGCGCATTTTTACAGAGGGTGGCTTGCAGGTATGACACTTTCTGCTGCTATAATCTCTATGAGTTGTAAGTATTTTCCTAAGTTTATGGGATGTTCTAAAATTATTTGTTGATCAAATGTATTTCAGATGCACATTTTATCCCTCAGTGGACCTGTTGTGACTGCAGCTGGTTTCGAGGGGGAACTAGCAGTTGTTACCCATTCCTCTGATTCTTTTTCTTCTGGAGATCAGGTATCTCTTATCCTTCTGTTACATAAATTGGAATGGTGGTCAAATTCTTTTTGGTTGGATCGCACTTGACAATGTGGGTAATAAACTTCCAGTTTCGATAAAATGATCGTTAGAGCCTTGAGCTAGTTGCCAACAGTACCATGGTCAAGGTTTGATAAGTAGCATGCTAAATGTCGTATCCTAATGAAAAAATCTTGTCAAAATGTTCCTGCTTGCACGTTTTAGGTATCTTAAACATATGAAGTTTTGGTACAGATGCTTGAAGTAAAGTTATACAATATTGCATCTGGAACCATGCCAATCAAGTGTTCCCTGCCCTTATCACCAGGCTCTTCTCTGTCATGGTTTGGGTTCAGTGAAGAAGGCCAGCTTAGTGCATATGACTCCAAGGTCTGATGATATCCCAAGTTTACTGACGTATTTTATTTTTTAATTGTGGTCTTGTATGCTCACTGTTTGAAAACTTGCAGGGGATGCTGAGAATATATTCAAATCAATTTGGAGGTTGTTGGCTTCCAATCTTCAGGTTTTTCCACCACTTAGCATCGAAATCTTGGACCTTTTTTCTTAAGTAGCTTAAATTCATCAAAAGTATTTTTCTTTTTCATCAGTGTGGAAAAGGTTAAAAAGCTGGATGAAGAAAATTACTGGATTGTAGGTCTTAACTCAAGCAAGATATTTTGCATCATCAGCAAGTCACCTGATTCATATCCAATGGTGTGATGCTTTTTGATGTGATTTTCCGTGCTGTTATTTCCTTTTACTTCGCAAATTCACAGTTCATTGTGTTGCCTTCTAGGTGATGCCGAAGCCCATTCTGACTCTAGTTGACCTCTCTTTTCCTGTCGCTGCGTCTGATCTCGGTGCCAGTGATCTTGAAAGTGAGCTTATAAGTAGCAGTGTGCATCTCTCACAGGTACTTTAAGTCCCTCTCTTCTTCCTAAGAAGTGTATGCTTGTCCAATACTGAATTGTTTGGATACTCTTGCCTTGCAGACCCAACAGAAAATCAAGGAGTTGTCAGCTGTAGGAGCGGACACCATGGCCCTTGATGACGAGGCTTTCGATTTAGAAGCTGCTTGTGATCGATGCATCTTGAAGCTAATTGCTAACTGTTGCAATGGTAGTTCCTTCAAGTTCTCTTCACATCTAGTTGCTCTAATTCACAATGAACTCAGAAACCGATTAACTAGAATGCTTTTCCAGGTGATAAACTCGAGAGGGCCACTGAACTTGCTAAGATGTTATCTATGGAAAAATCAGTGAAGGCAGCGATAAAACTTGTCACTGCTTTGAAGCTTCCCATCTTGGCAGAAAGATTTAGTGGTATATTGGAGGTAATTCATACTTGGCAATTCTTTGTTGCCAACACTATGCCATTTTAATGATCTGTGATTGCCAGAAGCTTGAGCAGTTCTTGTTCTTTTACAGGAAAGGTTATATGAAAATTCAAAGAAACAAGCAGTAGCAAATTTCGTAACAAGTACCGTGGCATCTGAATTTTCTCCCTGTGGTGTTCCAAATGCACTTCAGGGTAATATAACTTCTGAACCAGCTTTCACTCGAACACCCGGACCACCAGCTACACCAAATCTTTCTACTCTTAATACAAGAAAAGGAAAAATCGAAGAAAATTGCAAGTCTGGAGTGAAGGCAGAACTCAGCAAAGGCATACTAAGAAAATTAGATAAGAAAGAAGACAAGGCTGAAACGGGTGAGTGCTCAAGAAAAAGTGAAGAAATGAAAGACACTAACAAAGAAACTTGCAAGAGCTTAAGAAGCGGCAATTCCTCGGAAGTGACAAATCAACAGAGTCATCGACCGTCCAATCCATTTATCAAGGCATCAAACAACAAGGAAACCCCATCTTTGGTGGATTCTCTCAAGAAAATGAAGCAAGTTAAGGAGGAAAGGATTGAGGGGTCTAATAAAAAAGTAAAGGTTGGAAGGTAACTGAATCAGTGGGTGTTAGGCATTTAAGGCGTGGTTTTGATTTACATTTTTCTTCTCAATATTTTGTCGTGTAAAAAAATGTAGGTTGGTTCTGTGTGCTTCACAGATTCTGTTAGAAGACATTAACCAATCTAGTTCCTGATGGTATTTTATATCATACAATCTTTCTGTACAGCATGTCATTACAAAAAGAACTACCGTGTCTTAAGATTTCTTCTAGAAATATTGTGCTGCCTGAGATGTCTCTTTTCATAGCAGAGTACACAAATACATCTTTTCGACAGTTCATAAACTGCGATTGTCATTTTCATTTCCATTTCTGTCGTAGATTTTGCACCTGGAAATCTTGGAAGCCAGTATAATTTCCTTTTCACCAACTGTCCTGATCAGGGTAAATTAGCGTTTTAAGGCCTGTTTTCCTATTTAAAGTTTTTACTTAATTATTTCCCCTATTACCCACATTCATGGTGAGAGCGTAACTCATTAAAAAGGGTTAATTTCTTTAGTGACATTCAAATTACTCAAATAACACCAATACCTTCTGGTTTTAGATGCAAAGGCTGATGCGATAAGCTCAGCTCAACTGGTCACCTAAAGTAACATTTGCTTTGTTAATACATATCATGCTCTTGAGCAGATATGCGAATGTTGACGGCTGGGGGCTTCCTATTCGAAGTTTGGCTCAGTTTCATTTTCACTATAATGTTATTGACCCCAATTTTGTGTTTTGTTAGCGATTTAACCACTAAGATCTTCAATTTTGATTTGTTTTCTCCTCGGAAGACCTATGGTATGATCTTCAATTCTCACCTTGAGTTTTTCCATGTCATGTTTCTTTCTTTCTGTTTTATTGTCATCTTTATTTTTATTTCTAAATCTTCCCCCCAAACCCTTGTGTTGTAAAACCCCTAACATGTTGAACTCTTTGATTCTGAAATTTGCAATTCACGGTGATATCAGCACTGAAATTGTGTTGTAATCTTCAATCTCCAGTTTAGATACCAGTGGTTCCATATTTGTCATGAGTCTGGTTGATTTGATAATGGTCAATTCCTGGAAGAAGAGTTGAGCTATATTGAGGATTGTGACCCGGATTATTGTTGTACTTTTATTGTGACCCGGATTAATGTTGTACTTTTAGCTACTTGCATTCTTGGGAAAAAATGGTTTGCATAAAGATAACAGGACGTATTTGAAATCCCCAAGTGAAGATGATTTTATATCAAGTAGTGAGAATATTTTCATGTTCTGAAACAGAACCTGCCAATGATGATGTTGAGATGGACGATTTGGATGTAGAAGATAGAGATGATGAGTTAGAGGAACCTGTGGTAACCACAGTCAAAAACTTGAAATGGAAGTGTCTCAATTAACTCCACTGCATTAGCAAGTTTGTAACTTGCGCAGAAAGAACAGGTCGAAGTAGGTGTTCCAGAGGTATAGCAGCGATGGGAGGAGGAACAATTCAACGGCGTGCAACCAAAACCAGCGAGGACCTGCTGATTCATAAGAGCTCATCTAAGGATCCCCTGTAAAAAGAACAAGTGGATGTGTGTCATCTGTGGTTGTGTTTGTAGATCAAGTGGGTGTCATTGCGTTTGTGTTTCAAGTGCAATGTAGTGACATGTCTCTTTTTTGTTTCCGAAACAATGTGATGTTCTAGAGCTATTGTGTTCACAGTGTTGTTATTAGCTCTTAATGATATTCTGATTATTATTGTCAAGAATATTTTCAGTTTATTATGGTTCAATTGTTCTCGGTTCAAGTTTTTATTATTGTTTAGATGATATTTGGTTTATTGGTACGGCTAAAAATATTCACATCGTGGTACAGGTGCAGATCGATAGGCGTTGTTTCAAATCAAATTGTAGTTTGAGTTCAGTAATGCTCTACTACTGAACTAGAGTTATGCAGTGTGAGTTGTGTAGATTCAAAGTAGTGTAACTCATTTTTCAATTCTTCACATCTTCAGACATTTTCAATTTGCAGATGAGAAACTTAAAATATAACATGTACGAAATACAATTGTAATGATTTATGTATCTAATGAATTCTTTTTCTTCTTAATCCTGGTACTGAGGTCAGCTGATAAATAGCATTCCATACAATAATAAAAGGATTCCAACAAAAATCAGATTAAACTAATAGAAATTATGAGCAAAATAGAAACCACAGATGATTAACTCAAGCACAAACAAGAACACAATAGACATGAGCACTCATAACAAATAATTAAATTCAAAGACACAATGACCACACAATTCCACATTATCCACTCCACACTATAAACCAAGATTAAACCCAATGAAACTCCAAAATACATCTACATCATATATTTTACAGTAACTAGACAATACAAACCAGCAGCTAATTGAAACCAACCGAGTACAAATGCAGAACAACAATCAGGGCGAAACAATCCACTCCCGTCAGCAATTAGAAAGGTGTTTCATTTACACCCAAATTTGAAGATTAATTAACATGCTGGTGAATCACCATTTACAAGTGAATATGCTACGGCCTGCATTATACACATTTTAAAATAAAATTAGATGCAAATCAAAGAGACAGAAGCGTAATAAATGTTAACTCCAAAACAAACGACTACTTACCTAGACTGAGAAGTTCCGAACCAGGACGTCATAACTCAGAAGATGCGTAGAGAATCCGCATAATTGGCATCCAAATAAGCGTCCATATCTTCCAGTTCCCATCTGACGTACGAACTAGGACCGGCGGTTTCCAAGGGCGGTAATGCCGACCAAACGTCAGTTAAATCATCGACCTGAGGAGCAGAATGTCCTTGTTGTTGTTGTTGTTGTTGTTTTGGGGGAATAACAATATCCCGAACCTCCTGATCGGTTTCCTCTGGGGTAAACAACGCATCCAGCCACTCATTGGACAAAATCAACTCGTCTTCTTCGGTCCACAAGAAGTCTTCCAGACCCCACAACGAGCCAACATCGACTACGGCAGGAGTCAAAGGGGCTTCTTGAGCATGTGGTTGTGATGCTTTCTCGAGACGGTTCTCGTAAGGTATAAGTTTCAAATTGGCTTCTTGCTCTCCTTGGAGGAAGTGTATCCTCCGGTTGACAGCCTGGATCTTGGCATCCAACATTGCAACCACGTCTTCTTGTTCAAGAAAAGCAGGCGAGAAGTCGAGACGGTGGCGCGTTGAGACGGGGAAGCCCATGTATTGGCGGACGACAGACGAAACACATTGGGGGTCGTCGGGCGAGATGTGGAGCACACCTCGGTCGTCGAAGCAGACAAGGGCAACCGGGGTCCCACAAAGCGTCTCAAGCTCCCACGCCTTCTTCTTCAGCCCCGCAAGTCTCCTCGTGAACGTTGAGTCTCTCCGCCTCACCTCCAGTATCCGTTCCGGAGCTCTCATCTTTGGATTTAGTCGTCACGAAATTTGGCTTGAATTTTTAGTAATGTTTTCTGATGGGAAGGAAGCTCAAGAATGTATATAAGAGCGCGCGTACCGTTGGATGGGGCGGGAAATTCACTCCTTCCCGCCATTCCAACGGTCACTAAATCTTACACAATAAGTAAACTTGTTATCACTTATCAGAGTAGATTCGTTTTATTTCTTACGTTAATTTGTTAAAAAACAATTAATTTCTTTCCTTAGAATGTATTTGGATGGGTCGTTTATATATGAAATTTCAACTTTTGTGGAATTTCAATGCATCATTTGTAAATACCATGTTTGGTGGATTGAAGATTGGAATTTGTAAATTTCATGTGAAAATTTAGAAATTCCACCACTATACAAAAGTGATAACAAAATTCTACAATTTTAGGTGGAATTTACAAATCCTCACCTTAATTACCAACACCAAATTTCACCACAAATCTCAACACCTCCTCTTGCCACCTCTACACCTCCGCCATCGAGCTCCGCTTCCTTTGGTTGTGGCTCTCAGAGTGGGTTTTGGATCGGGTTTTTCTGGTGGAATTGGAATGGTGGTTGGAGTTTTGTTGGTGGATTCTTTGGATTTTGGATTTTGTCTCTAGGGTTTTGATTTTATTATTTGGGAAGATTTGACTGAGTTGGTTGATTCTGTAACGTGAGTTTTACACTTAGAGGCTATCTCATAGGGATATTTAAAGATAGTGGGTTTTTGAGGTTTCAACCAAGACTATTAATTGTCATTTTTTATGGATGATGCCCACATTTTATTGATATTTAATTTGTGTTTCTGTTGTAATTCTTGAGATTTGTTGTTGTTTTTTCTTTTTGTCATGTTTGGTTTGATTTTGAAAATTTAAAAATTCCAAGGTTCTTCCAAACAAAGCAAAATAAAATAATGGAATTTGTAATGTCATCATTTGGAATGACATACTTTCCCAAACAAGGTGAAAACAAATGACGTCATTTAGAAATCCCAGAATTTACAAGTTCTATCATTTCAAAGTTCCATTGAATTTGCAAAGGACACATCCAAACACACTCTTAGTGTTCTTCAAATAACTCTAATACTATTGTGAAATATTACACAATGAATGCTTCACCTTTTATCTCCCATAACCCCATCAATCTCTCATATTCTCGTTTGTAACTCTTGTAACACACACAATTTCATTTGCTTCATTTAACCTATAAATAAGAGACTATTGTAATACTTTGTAGATGATAAAATACAATAATTATTCTCTCCCAAATTTTCATTTTCTTTGTTCCATGTCTTTTCATTTCATAACATGTTATCAACACAACTTGTCTATACAAGAACCTACCTATGTACGAGCCACTTAGAATATTGAATTGGATAGCTAAGGTATGTCTCTACGGCTTGACGTCTTTGTGGTCGACAATTTAATAAGGTTGGTTTGTATACATACCCACGATGCTCTACCATGTAGGGTCGCCAGTACCGCCCAAGGTAACAAACCCGATCTTTGACTCTTTTAGGTTGTGTTTTTGTGTCTTTCAGCACATGTGATGGTGTGAACATCGGAATTTGTAAAGGCTTGCTTGGTGCATGATATATATATTTTCCTGTGTAGTAGCCATGCCCAAAGAAAACATAGGTTTGGTTTGTGGTCGTATTATGCACATGAGTATATGATTACTTATTTTATATGGGAATAGACTTGGTCTCTGTTGATAAGGTCTTATCTTGAAAGTGTTCAATCCATCCATTGTTATTATTTTTTACGAATGTCCATGTCCTCTTGCTCACTTAATTTCTGTTTAAGAAACTTCTTATGAAGTTGAAAACTAACCAGACTTTCCAATCTGTACTTTTGTAAGTGTGATAATAGTAGATAGCAAGGAAAATTTGTTTCACTTTGATTATATATAATTATTGATTTATATTTTACATATTTTGGAGCATGGTTTTTCTTACCTTATGTACTATTTATGTTTTAACTGCCTCAACAATTCCACGGTAAAGCTACATGTTTCGATACAAAAAAAGGACTGCTCTTGCCTTTTTTGTGGTTGAATTATGTTTGAATTTCTATGAGTTATTACCCACGTTCAATTTGATTTGATTTTCTATTATGAACGCTATGTGTGATACATTCTTCGTTGCGGATATTTGTATTGATTAGTGTGTAGATGCTTACCATTACGTGTTAATTATTAGTGTGAAGTTAATCATCACCCTATTATATACGTACAAGAACAATATTCATGGTATAGTATTTGATTTTCTTAAGATTTTGACCTTACCATCACTTGCTAGTGCCTATATATGGAATTGTTTATGATTTTGTGTTATTACTAGTAGTCCTTTAAATAAAAGAACCTTAAATCCATACGATCTCAATAAGCATTGTCGGATTGCGTTATTCATCTTTTTTTACTAGCTTCTATTCATATGTAAATACTAGATTAATATTTGCAAAGCTAATATTTGATGCATCTCATTAGGTTATCATATTATACCACATAAAATTTCGATGTTATTTCATTGCATCACATCTGAAAATATTATGGTTTCCAGCATATGATTTATTTATGTCATAAATAACATTATAATGTGATATATTGCAATAGAATTTGATTTACAGTGTTATGGAAAGTAATCTTTTACTATCAATCATGTGGTTATTGAATGAAAAGTATTTTAGCCCGGAAGGTAAAAACTTTAATCTTATTGGGATGCATACATGTAATGATATCAAGATTGTATATTTATTTATAGAGGGTTATGAAAATGTATAACCATCTCCAAAAGATTCTTACGAGCATTAAGAGATGTGCAAATGTCAAAGTTGCATAAATCCATCAAACTTATTCCCAAAACTAACTCTATAGCCAGAAGACCATAGGAAGTTGAGATGTACAAGGAAGTTTTTTTACTCATTTTACAAGTTAATGACCCGATACTCTTGATTTTGAAACTTGTGCCAGATTCATGTTGAGGCCAAGGATATATATGCACTAATTGAAGTTTAATTTCTGATTTTGATTTTCTACGGTCATAATTTCATTATTCCATGATTGGATGGCTTAATATTCGCGTTGTCATAGATTGATTCTATTATTTGGAATTAAGCCAAGTTTACAAGAAAATTAATTAATTATTGTGAAATCCAGTATTTCTTGAACCAAGCAAGTATGAAAAGGAATACTTACATAATTTTGTAGTACTTCTACAATTAAATGATTTATATGCAAATTTGTATTCGTTCACTTGCTTAGTGTCTGTCATACGAATTCTTATATATCTTGTTAAATAAAAGAGCATTCGTAAAGTGTGGTTCGAGCATGTGATTATTAGTTGTCAATTTCGATGCTTCACATTATTAATTGAATGTATTTTGAGTATTCATCTCTACATGTTTCATGTATTCATCTGGTGAGCACATACTATTCATTTTTATAGATATATATAGACAATACAATGTGGTACATTGTAGTGGAATTTGAATTACCATGTTATAAGAGACTATTTACCCTTACTCATATTGTTACAGAAAATAAAATGCATTAACCCAGAACGTGAAGATCTTCATATTCATGCAATGCTACTATACAAAGATTTAGAAATTATTTATTTAAAGAATGTTATGAAATTTTATGATAATCCTGGAAGGATTCATGTGAACGTCAAAATGACGTGCAAATAACTAATTGAGTAAAAATGCATGTCTATTTCTAAATCAAACCCTATGGTTAGAAGATCATATATAGTTTAGTAGTAAAAGAGAAATATTTTATTGATCACTTTACAAATTAAGGACTCAATACTCCAGCAGTACTACTGAGTCAAAAACCACGAGTTTTGGATTATGCATTACATGTGCTTGAAAGTCATGAACATGAATTATTTGAAAATCACGATATTTTGCCTCGTATATTTATTGGTGTGCCTAAAGCACACACTACAAAGCACCATGAAATAAGAGCATAAGTAGTGGGAGAGAAATTATGCAAATAAGAATTTTTTTTGAAATGACTCTCGAAGGTCAACTAGACGAAATAGGCCTAGAAGCGCCCAAATAAAATTATTTGTTATGGATGTCAGCATTGGTATTATTTTTGTGAAACTTTAGATAACTTTGTTGACTTCTATTAGTCGAACAAAAATAAGGTCAAGTTTATCGACCGATTTGTAGGATTTCATGTTTAATTATACATATATATTTTCGAAATTTTTATGTATAATAAGGTCAATTACAATTTTCTTTGATTTATTTCATGCATGCATTGGTTTGTTTTAACATCTAGTTTCAAAACTCTATTAAAACAAACAAGGGCTCCGAAATTCATACCTAGAAGTTCTCAAAAACTTCTTGAAAATTCGGAGACGTTGGGGATGCTTCTCGCCGCGCCGGATGCCTCCGAGTGTTCACCGAAACCCTAAACAAGGTTGGAGAGAAAGGAGCTAGCCAATCGATCTCCAAACAAGCTTAGAATCTAGCTACAAACCCCTTCCTTAGCCTCTGAGATTTCTCCTTCCAAAGACTTAGAAAACTAAGAGAATTTTCGTGGGTTTTTGTGGTGAATTAAGAGAGAAAATAATTATTGAATTGTGTGTCACAACTAGGGAGAATAAGGACCTATTTATAGGTTCCAATCTTACTCTTAATCATGGCTATTCTTAAGCCACGGTTTTATGACAAATTCTCTCACAAATTAATTCTATAATGCATTATATGCACCCACAAAACGTTTGACCAAATTTGGAGCTAATCCAACCATCGATCAAATTAATCTCTTAATAATCAAAGGAAGAAAATCGACCGCTGTTCGGTTTACCGAGTCCCACTCGGTTAACCGAATTTGTCATGATCGTTTAACCGAGTACGTGACGGATGACCGAATCTTAAGGAGAAAAATTCTCCTTAACCGATCGGACCAATTCTCGTCCAAGACCGAGTGCTATTCGGTTAACCGAAAATATCGGAACTTGACATTATTCGGTCGACCGTTTCTGGTTCGGTACACCGTACCGAAGCTCCAGGCACTTTGGTCAAGTTCGGTCAATCAATTACGATTATCCGTTCCACGTTCGGTTGACCGATCCATAGATCCTTCGGTCGACCGAACCTCAACGGATTACCGAACTTCTACCCGATTTTGCCTATTTCAAATTTTGGATTTATTTCCAACAAAATTTGAACTTAAGGGGGTTTTAGCAAATTCACAACTTATGCAATATATTATCCTATGCAACAATAAATTATTGCACCCCATAATATATGCATCTCATATGAATTTATCATGATTCTAATTATGTTATATATTACATAATTGATTTTACTTGTTCACCACATGAGTCATATTTTCTATAAGAAACCCGACACATCATATGAACCAAAAATCAAGCTTCTTGTTTCACGGTTTTTGCGGTGTGACCTATGGGAGGATCTAAACTAAGTTGGCAGTGATATTAAGAGCTTAATATCACAAGCTATAAGCGGTATCTAGCTACACATTATAGCTCCCAATTAGTTAGATGTCTTAATTCCACTCGAACCAAAACCCGATCCATTTAGTGATGGAGTGCACCACTTGTGTCCGTCCCTTGCCTCATGATATTAAGAATACACACAAAGTAGTGTTGTGTCATCTTTGTATTAGTATTCATTTCTTGATCTCTTTAAGCTAGTTATAAATATGTGACTTAACTCAAATCACATTGTGCACATTATAACTTTGCTTTATCAAGGGGCCCACTAATATCATCACTCAATTAAGAGGGGCAATGATAATCTTTTGACTAACTATCTTCTCCAACAAAAGTTATACTTAACCAACCAATGCCTTTACACTACACTGATCGATAGTTCAAGACACTGATCTAATTAAGTATTCCTTAAGTGATTAGATATAAGTCTCATATCAAAGGACCAAAGACACAGTAAAATATTAATGACACAGAAACACATTTCTATAATATTTTACTTATTAGGTATATTCAGTATACAAAAGTAATATTTTCCTCTTTTGCATACCCGTGTTGTCACTCACTTGTAGAGCTACAATGATCTATGACCAACACGACAATCTTAACTCGGTAATTAATGTTCCATGTTAATTACCATGATTGCGAATATCTTTTGTTTTATGCAAACCAATATCTTTTAGAGCTCTACGGTTGAGGACCAAGAGCCTCTTCCTTAACACTTCTAAAAGACGAATAACATAAACAAGGAACAAAATGATTTCTCATTCAATTCATAATAATTGGCATTTAAAAGTAAAACTTTTAGAACACATTCCCTTCAATCTCCCACTTGTTATTAAAGTTTTCTTTCTCATACATACTCAATGCATAAAATAACTAGGGTAAACCCCATTACATATCAATCATCAAGCCAATCTACATGGTTCCTCAATCCCATGGACTCGAAATGCATTTCGCCCTTGGCTTGGGATAAGGGTTTTGTGAATGGATCAGCTGTGTTGCTGTTGGTGTCCACCCATAACAGATTTATTTTGCCTTCGTCGATGAGGTCACGCGTCACGAAGTACTTACGATCCATGTACTTCACTTTGTGGTGTGATTTGGGATCCTTGATTTGCGAGATAGATGCACTATTGTCGCAAAATAGCTCTATTGGTCCCTCGCTCGAGGGAACTACTCCAAGCTATTCAAGGAACTTCTTAATCCACACTCCTTCCTTGCTCGCTTCAGCGACAGCCATCACTTCTGAAGCAGTGGTTGAGTCGGCAGTAGTGCTTTGCTTCCAACTACGCCAACTCACAGCTCCACCATTCAGAAGGAAGACGTATCCTGACTGCGACCTTCTATCGTCTGGATCACTCATGAAACTCGCATCCGAGTAACCTTCAGCTATCAATTCCCTTTGTCCTCCATAAACAAGAATCTTATCCTTAGTCCGGTTAAGGTACTTCAGGATATTCTTGACCGCAGTCCAATGCTCAGGACCTGCGTTGGACTGGTGACGACTTGTCACGCTTAGAGCATACGAGACATCGGGTCTTGTGCAAGTCATCGCGTACATGATCGACCCAATTGCAGAAGCATAAGGGACATCTTTCATGTACTCTAAGTCCTTACGCGATTGCGCACGTTGAGACTTCTTGAGTTGCACACCCATACTCATTGGCACACTGCCCTTTTTGGAGTTGTTCATCTTGAACCTTTCCAAGACCTTGTCAATGTATGCACGTTGACTGAGGCCAATGAGTCTGCGAGATCTATCTCGATATATCTTGATTCCCAAGATGTATTGAGCCTCACCCATGTCTTTCATCGAAAATGCAGATTTCAATGAACTTCTCGTTTGCTCAAGCAAAGGAATATGATTGCCCATAAGCAATATGTCATCGACATATAGGATTAGGAATACTACATGGCTCCCACTAACCTTCTTGTATACACAAGGTTCTTCCTTACTTTGAATGAAGTGAAGCTTCTTCACTTCCTCGTCAAAGCGTTTGTTCCAACTCCTTGATGCTTGCTTCAATCCATAGATGGATCTTTGAAGCTTGCATACCTTCTCGCTATTCTTTGGATCTTCAAAACCTTGAGGTTGTACCATGTACACATCCTCCTCCAAGTTCCCATTCAGGAACGCCGTTTTGACATCCATTTGCCATATTTCATAATCGTGAAATGCGGCAACAGTGAGCATGATCCGAATAGATTTGAACATGGCAACCGGTGAAAAAGTTTCATCATAGTCAATTCCTTGAACTTGAGTGAAACCCTTCGCTACAAGCCTCGCTTTGTAGGTTGTCAAGTTCCCATCCATGTCCATCTTCCTCTTAAAAACCCATTTATTATGAATGACCTTTTTCCCTTGAGGAAGGTCAACCAAGTCCCATACTTGATTATCATACATGGATTCTATTTCGGATTCCATGGCCTTAAGCCATAGTTTGGAGTCATCCCTTTCTATTTCTTCTTGGAAGGACAACGGATCATTGGTATCTAGTACCATGATCTCATGAAGTCCCAAATACATATCGGGTTTCTTCTTTTCCCTTGTTGACATTCTTAGTTCTTTTGGTTCTTCTCGTGTCTCTCGAACTTCTTCCACAATTTCTTGAGGAATCGATTCATGCTCAACTCTTGAACGTACACTTGGTGGGGACGATTGAGATTCTCTCACAATTTCTTGTGATGGTCTCTCGCTCACGCTCCCACTAACCAAAGGAATCTCGGTTGGGCCTTCATGATCTTGAATGTCATCATTCGTGTCATGATCTTGTAGAGTATCTTGAGTTTCCTCAAGCACAACCCTACTCCCACTACTTTTTACTCTTTCTAGAAATTCCTTTTCCAGAAATGTGGCATCCCTCTCTACAATCACTCGATTGGAGGTGATATGCCAAAAGTAGTATCCTCTTGTCTCACGAGGATAACCAATAAAGAAGCACTTATCCGCTTTTGGTTGAAGTTTGGTCGACATCAATTTCTTGAAGTAAGCCACACAACCCCAAATCTTGAGAAAACTGAGCTTAGGTGTTTTACCACTCCATAGCTCATAAGGAGTTTTCTCCACGGATTTGGATGGAACATTATTTA
Source organism: Triglochin maritima (assembly GCA_963682175.1). Classification (NCBI taxonomy): domain Eukaryota; kingdom Viridiplantae; phylum Streptophyta; class Magnoliopsida; order Alismatales; family Juncaginaceae; genus Triglochin; species Triglochin maritima. Next base: position 13,386,468 of record OY821785.1, read on the forward strand.
GTGTGTAAGCCGCAGTTTGTAGTGCATAACTCCAAAAGTAAAGAGGTAATTCCGCATGACTCATCATTGACCGAACCATGTCGAGCAATGTCCTATTCCTCCTTTCGGATACCCCATTCCACTGAGGTGTACCGGGAGGGGTGAGTTGAGGTACAATACCAAACTCCTTTAGGTATGAGTCAAATTCGGCACTTAAGTACTCACCTCCACGATCCGTTCGTAGAGACTTGATTTTCTTGTCGAGTTGGTTCTCTACTTCATTCTTGAATTCTTTGAACTTGTCAAAAGATTCACTTTTGTTTCTCATTAGATAAACATAGCCATAACAACTATAATCATCCGTGAACGTAATGAAGTACCTGAAACCATCTCGTGCACTAGTACTCATTGGACCACATACATCGGAATGTATCAAATCCAACAAGCCACTCGCCCTTGTACCTTTCTTCTTGAAAGGCTTTTTGGTCATTTTTCCCCTTAGACATGGTTGGCACGTCTCCAATGATTTAAAATCAAGTAGACCAAGAAGGTTAGCTTCTTGCAATTTCTTGATGCGCTTTTCATTTATGTGACCAAGACGATAGTGCCACAAGAGAGTATCATTCTCGTGAGTGGTCTTAAGTCTTTTGTTATTGATATTAAAGATTTGTTTATTATCCAATTCAAGCAAATAGAGACCATTCCTTATGAATGCATTTGCATAGAACACACCATTCTTCGATATAGACAAACAAGAATTTGAAATATTTATATTAAAATTATCCATATCCAGACATGATACAGAAATAATATTCTTGCTAATCGAAGGTACATAATAAACATTCTTTAGACATAAATTTAAACCACTACATAATTGAAGCACCACAGAACCTTGTGCAACCGCAGACACGTTCGCACCATTTCCGACCTTCAATTCTACCTCGTTCCGTACTAGTTCCTTCCTATCCATGAGTAGCTGCACATTAGAAACTATGTGAGCACAAGATCCAGTATCAATTACCCAATCCTGGACAGAGGTGGCTAAATTTATTTCAATAACAAATATACCTTTGGCCTTTTTGGGACGCCGACGTTCAATCACTCCGTTGTCAAGGTCTTCCTTGTACTTGGGACAATTTGGCCGGATGTGTCCTTTTTCACCGCAGTGAAAGCACTCCGTATTGGGAGTTGGAGATTTCTGAGATTTCCCCCTCGAGGCACTCGCACGAGCACCTCCTACTCCCTTGCTCTTGATTGAACCACTTTTGGTAGATTTGCCCTTTCCTTTACCAATCTTATGGCCCCTCCCATGGAAGGCAAGGACTTGCTTGTCCCTACCCTTGCCCATGTCAACTTCAGCAGTTTTGAGAGCGTTGTGCAGCTCCTCAAGACTCACCCCTTTTTCACGCACGTGGTAGTGCATCACAAAGTCCTTAAAGGACGGGGCTAGAGAGCCTAGAATCATATCTTCAGCAATGTCCTCGGGCATTGGTGAAGAGAGCTTTGCCAACTTCTCAAGGTATCCTTGCATCGTGAGAAAATGCATAGATACCGATGTTCCCTCCGCCATATGGCACCTTGTGAGTGCGATGGTGGTCTTATAGCGCTCCTTTCGGGCACTATCCATGAACATCTTAGATAAAGCATCCATGGTCTTCTTGGGTTTTGAATCCAAGTATTTCGCTTGGAGCGAGTCACCCATGGATGCTAGCATAAGACCGTGAACCTGGTTCTCTTGGTCTTCCCACTTGGCCTTAGCCTCTTTCTCTTCATCGGTTAATCTCTCATTCCACTTTGGGATTGGACCTTCCAAAATGTGAGATAGTTTCTCAAACTTTAACACGATGTTGAGTTTGAGTTGCCAACTAATGAAGTTTGAGCCATCATTTGCTAAAGGGTGTTTTTCTATCATGGATCATACGATAGGTTGGATGTTCGACATTTTCTACAAAATAAATCATACAGGTTTTAATGCCAATTTTATGTTTTAATACACATGCATACATATATCGAATATATAAATGTAAATGTTGCAAATTAAAATCTTGCCCATAAATGCAACAATCCAAGATCCTATTAGTTGTAATATAGACTAGCTAAGGGCTATCGAATACATTACAATATCAAGGTAAGAAAACATTTTCTAATCACAACCTTTTTGAATTTTAGCAACATTTAGCATCTTCAAACTCTTGTGACTCTTGTCGTTTTAATTATGAGGGAATATGACCTATCCTCGTAAGAAAAACTTTTTCCCAAAACCGAGCGAGGGCTCTAGGTAATGTTAAGAAAACTTATTTGCATTTGATACGAGATACATTTATCTATTGTATTCACAACTAAACATACTTGGGGTTCACTAGGGTGAAACACACCTCATATATTTAATTGTGGCACAACAACAGACAACCTTTATATCTCCCACTATTCCCAAAGATAGAGGGAGCTATCTCTCGCTAAGGGCGAGCAGAATATCCCTCGATCAATGGCTGCTAGTGGATGAAATAAGAAGGAAATTTATTCTTAATTTTTGTTGGACAATTTAACATGTGATTTAGAATTTTAGGTTATCATGCATATTAATATTCATACACATCCTAACATTCACCACATTCATCACATGCATAGCAGAAATTAAAAACAGAAATTAAACATTCACACAATCCACATCGTGTGAGTTTATATGTTCCCTTCGATCCTCGATCCTCTATCCCTGATCTTCGATCCTCGATCGATGCGCTACAGCGGCGACTTCCTCTTGCACCGGAGATGTAGATTTTACAGAAAATAAACATGCTCCTCACATTCGATAAAACCGACTAGTGCAAGTCCTATGTAAAAACCTCTCATATGCGAATGCAACTATCTAAAAGACGGAAATAGAGAGAATTTTGGCTTTTACATACATAAGCCCCTGTATAATAATAATTACATACATTTTGTAGTGTCTGATTTGGAACATATAAACTCACAATCCTGCAAAGCAACTCAAGCATCCATGCACGCAATTGCTATAAACTACAGAATCTAATTTATCAATCATCTAGAATTCTCAACAATTCTTTGAAAAATATTTTGAAATCCATTAAAAACATTTTTCATACATCCATAGTTCACAAATTAATTATGAACCGCTGTTCATCCAATTTCCAATGGAAAGATGAATCGCAGTTTTTCGGTTTTGTTGATTCTCTTACAAAATAATCGTTTATACTTAAAACGAAATTATTGCAAGTTAGACTTATGTCTAAATCATAATTCTAATAATTATATGTCATGTTTTAAATATTCAAAACATTTAAAACGAATTATTATAAAGAATTATTTCAACAAACATTTAAAGACCGAAAAACCGGTAAAACGAATGGTTTAAATCCTACATGGTAAACTAGATTTGTTTACAGCCATAAATCATGAGAAAATTGAACCCTAAGCTCTGATACCACTGTAGGATTTCATGTTTAATTATACATATATATTTTCGAAATTTTTATGTATAATAAGGATCAATTACAATTTTCTTTGATTTATTTCATGCATGCATTGGTTTGTTTTAACATCTAGTTTCAAAACTCTATTAAAACAAACAAGGGCTCCGAAATTCATACCTAGAAGTTCTCAAAAACTTCTTGGAGATTCGGAGACGTTGGAGATGCTTCTCGCCGCGCCGGATGCCTCCGAGTGTTCACCGAAACCCTAAACAAGGTTGGAGAGAAAGGAGCTAGCCAATCGATCTCCAAACAAGCTTAGAATCTAGCTACAAACCCCTTCCTTAGCCTCTGAGATTTCTCCTTCCAAAGACTTAGAAAACTAAGAGAATTTTCGTGGGTTTTTGTGGTGAATTAAGAGAGAAAATAATTATTGAATTGTGTGTCACAACTAGGGAGAATAAGGACCTATTTATAGGTTCCAATCTTACTCTTAATCATGGCTATTCTTAAGCCACGGTTTTATGACAAATTCTCTCACAAATTAATTCTATAATGCATTATATGCACCCACAAAACGTTTGACCAAATTTGGAGCTAATCCAACCATCGATCAAATTAATCTCTTAATAATCAAAGGCAGAAAATCGACCGCTGTTCGGTTTACCGAGTCCCACTCGGTTAACCGAGTACGTGACGGATGACCGAATCTTAAGGAGAAAAATTCTCCTTAACCGATCGGACCAATTCTCGTCCAAGACCGAGTGCTATTCGGTTAACCGAAAATATCGGAACTTGACATTGTTCGGTCGACCGTTTCTGGTTCGGTACACCGTACCGAAGCTCCAAGCACTTTGGTCAAGTTCGGTCAATCAATTACGATTATCCGTTCCACGTTCGGTTGACCGATCCATAGATCCTTCGGTCGACCGAACCTCAACGGATTACCGAACTTCTACCCGATTTTGCCTATTTCAAATTTTGGATTTATTTCCAACAAAATTTGAACTTAAGGGGGTTTTAGCAAATTCACAACTTATGCAATATATTATCCTATGCAACAATAAATTATTGCACCCCATAATATATGCATCTCATATGAATTTATCATGATTCTAATTATGTTATATATTACATAATTGATTTTACTTGTTCACCACATGAGTCATATTTTCTATAAGAAACCCGACACATCATATGAACCAAAAATCAAGCTTCTTGTTTCACGGTTTTTGCGGTGTGACCTATGGGAGGATCTAAACTAAGTTGGCAGTGATATTAAGAGCTTAATATCACAAGCTATAAGCGGTATCTAGCTACACATTATAGCTCCCAATTAGTTAGATGTCTTAATTCCACTCGAACCAAAACCCGATCCATTTAGTGATGGAGTGCACCACTTGTGTCCGTCCCTTGCCTCATGATATTAAGAATACACACAAAGTAGTGTTGTGTCATCTTTGTATTAGTATTCATTTCTTGATCTCTTTAAGCTAGTTATAAATATGTGACTTAACTCAAATCACATTGTGCACATTATAACTTTGCTTTATCAAGGGGCCCACTAATATCATCACTCAATTAAGAGGGGCAATGATAATCTTTTGACTAACTATCTTCTCCAACAAAAGTTATACTTAACCAACCAATGCCTTTACACTACACTGATCGATAGTTCAAGACACTGATCTAATTAATTATTCCTTAAGTGATTAGATATAAGTCTCATATCAAAGGACCAAAGACACAGTAAAATATTAATGACACAGAAACACATTTCTATAATATTTTACTTATTAGGTCTATTCAGTATACAAAAGTAATATTTTCCTCTTTTGCATACCCGTGTTGTCACTCACTTGTAGAGCTACAATGATCTATGACCAACACGACAATCTTAACTCGGTAATTAATGTTCCATGTTAATTACCATGATTGCGAATATCTTTTGTTTTATGCAAACCAATATCTTTTAGAGCTCTACGGTTAAGGACCAAGAGCCTCTTCCTTAACACTTCTAAAAGACGAATAACATAAACAAGGAACAAAATGATTTCTCATTCAATTCATAATAATTGGCATTTAAAAGTAAACTTTTAGAACACATTCCCTTCACGATTTGCACAATAAACAAGTCCCTCAGTTGCTAGAACATCTCTCAAATATAGATCGTTTTGAGATCTCAAAATGGTAAAATTATTGAACACTTCTTATTTCTCATATTTGTATGTCTAATGTCTAATATACTTTAGACATAGTTCATCAACATGCATATCTGCAAAAAAAATATATTAGACCAATATCATATTATAAATACTCACTTATTTTACTTGTGTGATAATGAATAAATTTTCCCCATCATGCGATTTAAAGCCCCTAAAGGGCTAAGTTTTTATTATCCAATTGAATAATCATATATATAATGTACATTTTCTGGCATTAGGGGGAGATGCTAGAAGCTTAAAGAATACCAAAAAATATAATATATTGAACCTGAAGTTCATGAAATAATAATCAACATTCAAGTATGATCAAACCTGAAGTTCATAAGAGAATATACATACAAGTATGATTGAACCTAAAGTTCATAAAATAATTCACTTGCAATGTCTAGCAAGTAATTGTCATACTTATTTATTGATCAGAAATGAGTGGCTAAGTCTTGTATTACACTTTTACTAGACATAAAACACATAATATTAAATAGAGATCTCCACAATGTAAGATACATTGAGCTCAACCAACGTCAGAACGTGGATCGAAAAACAGATCATCCGTGGAAATAAAAATATAAAAGTTAGTCATTCATTACTCCTCCTGAAGAAGTTATTTCTGGAGAATACAAATCCGGTAAAATAAATGTAGCTGCTAAACAAAAGCAATTCCAAAAATACAGAACAGTCAAATCCTAATGATTGGGAAATGACGAGGATTTGATACTTATATGAGAGTCCTTGAAGGACTAATATGACAAGTATATTATATGATGTACAAGAATCAAAAGACGTACTATACAAATTTTGAAAAGATCACTAGATGAAAAAATAAGTAAGAGTATTCATGTAACCTCTTCAATCAAAATCATCCTAAAAAATGATACGAAGTTGATCTTATTCATCATATGTTTACCTAATAACAAAATTTACAATTATTTATTATATGCTTATGACTTGATGTCAAAGGACCTCTTGCAAAGTTTTTGAAAACTTGTGAAATATTTAAGGGACGAATTTTAGAAACAAATAACTAGACTTGAAGTTCGAACATTCTCCAGAAGAGAATTGACACAATGATTCAATTGTAGAAAGAGAATATTGAAGAAAAATATTCTACTGAAATGCTCACCTTGAAAGTACACTAACAACATGTCGTCTATTGTATATTGACAAAGATCCAATTGTAATAATAATCTAAAGATGTTGCAATAGGACCTGAAGTTCCTTATCAGAACATCATGAAAATTTTGTTATAAACCTAATAAGGTTCATAGTGAATGTTTTATCTAAGTATAATGTTTCTCTGAAAACATGTAGATGACATTTGAGGATTTACCAATGGCTAGTCATGTGATAAAGATATACATTAGTAATGTTTCAAACCTGTCTGATCCACATCAATTATTATCACAAACTATTTGATGTCATTATGTGGTCATTACAATTTTATACAAGTAGGTGAATCAGTTATTGATTCTTACATTCTCATATCGCTAAGACGTCAATAGAAATATGAGACATCTTTAAATTGTCCATGAGTAATATCTTTTGATGTAACTATTCATATTTTGCAAAAGTTACCACAATTTGTGTTACTCACCATATATCATTTGATAAAAATTATACAAACATATTTCACAATCTTATTATCTAAGTGAAATAAAATAAATCTCCATCACATATGTTTAGTGTTTATTGAATCACCTTGCACTTTTGTGTTTAAGAACTTTGTAAACTACGAATCAGGGAGAGCGGATTTGTATTTATCGTCCATGAAGGACCAATATCCCTGAAGGATAAAGCCCGAAAGGCTTAGTGTTGCACTCTTTTTCCATTTTTCCAATTTTTGTCCTAAAATGTTTTATTGGTTAAATGTTTTTAATGAGGCAGTTTTAGCAATTTTGTTAACGTATGTTATGCACTTTTTTCTTTAGCTATTTTCCCCCATAGAGTTTTATAGCAAAATTTTTAATGAGACATAAACATAACGCATATTGTCTAAGGGAGTGTTATAAATGTATGTTGAATTGAGGGGGTGGGGATTATACGCTCTGTACTCTTTTTTCTTTCACCAACTTTTTGTCCCATAGGGTTTTATTTGACAATGTTTTTAATGAGGCAAACCGATCAAGTGACAACCTTGCAGATTTATTCACCAAGTCGCTGCCTACCAGAGTTTGTTTTTAAGATTGGTGTTTGGCGTTTGAAAAATGTATGTTGAAATGAGGGGGAGATTTATACGTTCTGCACTATTTTTTTCTTCACTAAGTTTTTATCCCAATGTGTTTTTCTTAGTAATGTTTTTAACGAGACAACCGAAAAGCATATAGGTGAAGATCCAATGGGGACTATTGTGAAATATTACATAATGGATCATTCACCTTTTATCTCCTATAACTCCATCAATCTCTCACATTCTCATTTGTAACTCTTGTAATATACACATTTTCATTTGCTTCATTTAGCCTATAAATAATAGATTATTGTAATACTTTGTAGATGATGAAATACAACAATTGATCTCCCCCAAATCTTCATCTTCTTTGTTCCATGTCTTTTCGTTTCATAACAAATACAACCAATACTTTCTAATTTTTCATATCATCTCTTGTCGTTTGCTGACTTATCAGAATAATATGGGGACCAGAACATCTGTGGGTAGTTCACCGGTACAACAAATACATCATGCGCCAAAGGTAATAACTTCAATCTCCAGGAGTGATACTGGCCCAGGAAATATTTGAAAATTATAGTAGATTCGATCTATTTGACTAACACACATGATTTTGAAAATAGATTTTGATGACTCATGCCCAACTACTTGCACAATCCAAATCGTAGGACTAGACATGATGTTTTAGAATTCTAAACATGACATTTATAGCCTTTGCGTAAGAGTAAAACTAGGATCGACCTGGTGTGTTGCATGAATACCATTTGAAGATTGATTATACTATTTTGTATTAAATAGTAAATTATTGTTTGCCCGTCTTACTTATGCATCCATTTCACTTTGAAACACCTCACTTTTAAAATGTTTTAAATGTGTCCTCTCAATTTTATTTTTATTTTACTTAAACCATTTCATCTCTATTATTTTCCTTTTTTCCATTATTACGTTATGAAAAGTCGAAATTAAGTTTCCTATTATAACTTGCCCAAACATGTGATGTAACATCCCGAAACAGTGGAAATTTAAAAAATTAAACAATCAAGAGATTATCAGAATAAACTCATCAACGAGAATGTTACTCATATAAATCAATAGTAGGTGCACCAATAATACAACAGAGTTTGTCAAAAGACGTGATTACGACAATATAACGAAAGACATGTACAAGCAATCACGACAACCTCGAAGAGTCCGAAGAGTATCCTGGCCCCAAAATGTGTGCACCCGTTGTCACCACCCGACAGAACCTACTGCGGTCCTGAAACATGAATCAAAGAACGATGCCTGAGTTTCCCATTAGGAAACCCCGTATGCCAAGCTCACCTATATGAATGCAACAATACGGTAAATGAACCTATCATACTAGTAGCATGTCATATCACATCTGCAATGCATCAAATCCCTCCAAGGGTAAACAGGACCTCAGTCCAACAACGGGTTTCCCTCGGAAACCTACTGTAGGCACATACGGTCTTACGGACAGTATGCGACGCACCCCCCACACGCGACTACTCGAGCCAAAGGGATAGGTGAGGAGTGTCCGCACTTCCACGCAAAGTAACCACGTGGTCTACACCACCTTGACGGAGTCGTAGCCCGGTCGGTCAACATCCCAAGATAGGTGCCCAATCGGGGATCATCACCGGAACAACATCGCCGGCACAACATCGACGGTACAACATACGTCCGGCACAACATCAGACGACACAACCACAAGTCGGAACATCGTCGGCAAAAACCTCGGCGGCATCGCCAACAAAAACTCGACGGTACAACATACGTCCGACACAACATCGGAAGGGTCCAGACCGTAGTCTGCAAAGTTATCATGCTCCACGAGCCATGCGTCAACACGCATTGGGATCCGTAATCCCTCAGGTCTGCTACTCTACAGAGAGTAAGGAAACAACACGTCACACCATGGTCCAACTCGGAAGTGGCGCGACCCAAGTGTCCACACTCTTCCACACGACGGTCCCTGGGCAGGCATGAGCACGTACCCATCGTCACCTCCCGGCTCACGCTCTAAGCGAGGACACGGGTTTCCGTGGACAGAGTTGACACAACACGAGGACCAGGAATTCAGTTCTGCACACAAACGGTGGACCGAAAAAGCCTAACCGGTCTACCGTCCCCAATAGGTTTCGTCGACCAAAAGTCTACAACGGTCGAACTATTCTGCGCGTTACTTAAGTCCAAACGGTCGAACAACAGTCAAAAACCGGTCGACCGAACACGAGATCAAAATCCGGAGTTGGTCAAAATCAACAAGTCTATTCGGTCGACCGACTCAGGGGTCCTGGTCGACCGAAAACTACCAGGGTCATCCTAATAGTCTACGTCATATAACGGTCAAACAACATATGAAAATCGGTCGAACAACATGCAATAATACCAAGTACACTTAAGTTCCGGTCGACCCCAAAACAAGGGACGGTTGACCGAAATCCGACAGCAAGCCTCCAACTCACCAGCACACATACAACCGGTCGACCGCCACATTGGCATCGTTCAACCGGTGTTGGTTAAAGTCAGGCAAAAAGGTAAAACCGGTCGACCGTACGAAGGCACCGGTCGACCGTTGGTCGACAGCAACCTTGCACCAGCCAAGGATTTTACGACGTTTCTCGTCGCCGGCGAGGTTTCCGACCTCCCGCGACCGACCTCAACTTCCCACCAACGCGGGGGAAAAACAAAACCACACTAAAAGCCGACATATCTAAAGATGAAGACGGAGCACGTCGGAGTTCGCTCAACGTCGCCCGCCGACCGCAACCTCCGCACTCACGTGCCTCACGTCCGCTCCTCCTCAACTCCAAGCTCGCCTCCACGCGTCGGAGTCGCCTCCACTGTCTCTGGTCGGCGGAAGAGAGTGAGAGAAGTTTGGGTGAAGAAAGGAAGAAACATTGGTTTCTCCTCAAAACCAACCCAAACCAACAGTAACCGGCCTCCCTACCCCCATCACCCATCACCAACCCACTATTCATCTTGTTATATCCTAACCCTTGCTTAGTGTGCTAATCTTGTCTAGGGGAGGATTAGTGGTGGATGAGATCGACGGCTGAGATCGTTTCGGAGAAATGTATATAAGGTTCGGATTTCTCTCTCACCCTCACTCTTCACTCCCTCCCTCTCTCACGACCTCTCTATTTCTCTCACTAGGCTTTGTACGGGAGACCTTGCAGATCACCGGTGTGCTGGAGTGAGGTAGGCGAGAGACAGTTAGTCGGGCCTGAGATTATACAGATGTATGCTGAGAAGGTTGATATGATCAGGCAGCGACTAGCGACAGCTCAGAGCAGACAGAAGAGCTACGCGGATCGGCGTAGGCGAGTGTTGATTTTTGAGGTCGGCGATCATGTCTTTCTGAAGATCTCACCGTCGCGTGGGGTGATGAGATTCGGGAAGAAGGGGAAGCTCAGTCCGAGGTACATTGGGCCGTTCGAGATTTTGGACCGAGTTGGAGAGGTCGCCTACCGGATTGCGTTGCCGCCACAGTTTTCTGGTCTTCGTAACGTCTTCCACGTTTCGATGCTGAGGAAGTACGTGTCAGATCCTTCTCATGTGATTCAGATTGAGGTTCCAGAGATCCAGCAGGATTTGTCTCTTGAGGAGAGACCGGTAGAGATTGTGGATCGGATGGAGCACCAGCTCAGGAGGAGGACTATTCCTATGGTTAAGGTCAGGTGGCAGCATCACTCTGAGCGAGAGGCTACTTGGGAGGTTGAGGAGGAAGTCTGGAAGTCGTATTCGGAGCTGTTTGGTAAGCGCTGGATTTAATTTCGTGGGTGGAATTTCTTTTAAGGAGGGTGGATTGTTATATCCTAACCCTTGCTTAGTGTGCTAATCTTGTTTAGGGGAGGATTAGTGGTGGATGAGATCGACGGCTGAGATCATTTCGGAGAAATGTATATAAGGTTCGGATTTCTCTCTCACCCTCACTCTTCACTCCCTCCCTCTCTCACGACCTCTCTATTTCTCTCTCGTCTCTCTCTCCCTAGTGGTTCGTCGGTGTTGGCGGAGGCAAAGATCAGAGTGTTGGAGTCGCCGGAGTCGTCGTAGAGATCGGGAATTGGAAGTTCGACGGAGTTCGAGCTTTTTCGTGGAAACGCTTGCCGTCGTTTCTTCGAAGGCTTCTTCAAGCCTTAAGGTATGTCAAGCTTGCTTTCAAGCTCACCTATGATTAGTGTGGGAGTGGGAGCGGTCGACGGTAGGCCGAGAGGCTCGTCGAACCTGCACAGCAGTGTTCTGCACTAAAATCGGTCGACCGGTGTTCTCGTTCGGTCGACCGATTGTAGTGTATTTGGGGTGGATTCCTCGCACCGGTCGAACGATGCCCTTTGGGCGGTCGACCAGTTGTGCAATTTTAGCGAGAGAAAGACGTCCTGGGTATTTTCGGTCGAACGGGACCCCTTTGCCGGTCGACCGAAAGTACTGTTGTAGGTCGGTTGGGGGCGTTGACCATCTAAACGGTCGACCGCTCGTTGACTTCATCCGATTGACGTTTAAGTTAACTTAAAGGCCGGTCGACCGGAAATGTGGTTTCGGTCGACCGTGAAGTGTGGACTGTTGGTGAATCTTACTGGTGGTTTTCGGTCGACCGATAGGGTTCGGTTGTTCGACCGTTTTACTGTGGTTTGCGAAAATGGATTTCTTCTGGTGCTTTTCGGTCGACCGGGACCCCTTTGTCGGTCGACCGATTGGCGGGGTTTTTCGGTTGGGCCAGTTCTCTGGGTGAGGATCGGTCGACCGGAAGCCAGTTTTTGTTCGACCGTTTTACACTGTTTTCGTGTGTGTGTGTTGCTATTGATTGGCTAGAAGGCGACGGGTCTGCCGGCCCTTTTCGGGCGACGGAGGACATGCCGGCCCTATAGCGATTAGTAGTGACACGTGGAGGGGGATTGTGATAATTGTCGCCGTGGCTCCAACAGTTGAGGCAAAGTCGTGGCTCCGGCGAATGATGAAAAACCGTGGCTCTGGTAACACTGAGGCAATGAGGGGGTTGTTTGGTCGTGATTTGGACCGGCGGTGCCTTGTGTGCACGAGTGTTGGTGGGTTGGGGTGAGAGGACCCTTGAGACCCGTGTTGTTTGGCCATGGCCAGGAGAGAGGTCCCGGGAACTTAGCGGGTGTATCAGTTGTGGTGTTTACGGTTCTTTGCATATTTCCTTGTGTCCATATATGTGTTAGGGTTTGGCATACTGGGTTTTCTCCTGGAAACTCAGGCATTTATTGTCTGCTTTCAGGCCGAGAGCGACGGTAGGTGGGTGGTGACGACGGAGAGAGCGCTCGAGACCTGATCCTGCTTCCTTATCTTTTGAGGTGGTTGTGGTTACTTGTGTATATTTTATGTATTTGATCTTTTGATGTAATCACATTCTTTTGTAAACTCGTTACATATATATATTATATGTTGGTGCACCGGTGTGTGTATTTCTTTTCGTAATGTCCTCGTTGATGGTATGATTTAAATTTGAAAATTTCCGCTGTGTTTGAGGACGTTACAACTTGGGATCAGAGCGGTTAGTTTCAGTGTCTTCGTCCAAAGGAACCACCCTTAGAGTTGTGTCGAGCATGCATGCATTGTTCAGATTCATGTTTTGTGTCTCCTGTGTAGATGGCTCCGAGACGCGTGAGACCTCCTCCCCGAGTTCGTAGCCCCAGTGTTGAGGCAGATGAGGGGAGCAGAGGAGAGGAGTTGAGGACTCTCCAGGGCACGCTGGGTAGACTGGGCGAGATTCTCGAGCGCCAATATGCCCAGGCTGAGCAGGGAGGGGCGGGTGCAGTGCTTGATCGATTTATGCGTCAGCATCCCCCATCCTTCGATGGTTGCAGCGACCCTGAGGCAGCAGAGACTGGGTCTTTAAGATCCAGAAGATATTTCGGGCGATTGGGTGTCCTCCTGAGAGGAAGGTGGATCTGGCCACCTACGTGTTGGACGGCGGTGCAGCCAACTGGTGGAGGTCCACTTCTGCTGTGGTTTTCGAGGACAGTGAGGAGTTGGGCTGGGAGGATTTCCTGGTAGAGTTCAACCAGCAGTATTTTCCGTAGCACGCCCGCGACAGAAAGAGAGAGGAGTTCCTAGCTTTGGAGCAGCGGGACATGACTCTGGCTGCCTACATCAGCAAATTTCACGCTTTGGAGCGTTATTGTCCAGAGATCTATGTGACACAGGAGCAGAGGGCACAGAGGTTTGTGCGCGGTCTGAGTCCGCAGTTCAGGGCCCGTGTTACCACGAGCATGCCACAGACGTTAGCAGACGCTGTGAAGTTTGCGACCATTATGGATCAGGATAGCTAGGACATTGAGGAGGCTAGGAGGTCGCAGGTGAAGACCGGAGTGCGTCCGGGGAGTCAGTTGTCAGGGAATCCGGGCAAGAGGCCGCGGATTGAGGGAGGTGGACCACCGCAGGCGGGGTATTGTAGGCAGTGTGGTGGAGTTCATCCGGGACGCGGTTGCGGGCCCCGCTCTGGTGCGTGTCATGGTTGTGGCCAGCTGGGTCACTTTATTCGTTCTTGCCCGAGTAGGCCGGGTGGGCCTATTGTTCGACCGGGATTGTCCACAGCTGGTGGAGCTGGACCGAATTTTTTAGCAGCACCACCCCAGCAGGGGAAGAGAGCAGGTCGAGTGTTCACTATCCAGGCGGAGGAGGCTAGAGATGCGAGCACGGTGGTGGAAGGTACGCTACTTGTTGCCGGTTTGGTAGCTAGGGTGTTGTTCGACTCTGGGGCCACACACTCGTTTATCTCTGAGCAGTTTGCGAGCGTGTTGGGCCGTACCCCTGCGATGTTGACTGCCACTTTGGAAGTCAGCACACCCCTGGGTTTGGTGGGCACTGTGGGGAGATTTCTTCCAGGCACCATGATTGCTTCGGGAGACCAGGAATTTCTGGCTGACATGGTCTTGCTACCGATGGTGGACTTCGATGTTATACTCGGGATGGATTGGCTATCCCAGTATGACGTCCGAGTCTTGTGCCGTGATAAGAAGATTCTGATTCCGAGGCGAGGTTGCCTGACCTTCTGATCAGAGGATTGAAGGACCGCGGGAGTCGGTTGATCGTTTCTTCAGTTAGAGCTCGGAAGTTGATTCAGCAGGGTTGTAGGGCTTTTGTAGCCACTTTGGTAGTTCCAGGTCCGGAGTTGACGAGGCTGGAGGACATCGAGATTGTTCAGGATTTTCCCGAGGTGTTTGCTGATGATGTCTCCGGTCTACCACCCCATAGAGAGATTGAGTTCGGCATTGATCTGATAGCTGGGACTACACCGCAGTCGAAGGCTCCGTACAGGATGGCGCCTGCAGAGTTGGCAGAGCTGAAGAAGCAGTTGCAGGATCTGATGGATACTGGGTTTATCCGACCTAGTGTCTCACCGTGGGGTGCGTCGATTTTATTTGTGAAGAAGAAGGACGGCTCGTTGCGGATGTGTATAGATTACCGGATGCTGAATAAGGTTACTGTGAGGAATCAGTATCCTTTGCCTAGGATCGAGGACCTGTTTGACCAGTTGCAGTCAGCAAAGGTGTTCTCGAAGATTGATCTGCGATCCGGGTATCATCAGTTGAGGATCTGATAGGCAGATGTTCAGAAGACAGCTTTTCGGACGAGGTACGGGCACTTTGAGTTTCTGGTGATGCCGTTCGGGTTGACGAACGCGCCTGCAGCTTTTATGGATCTGATGAATAGGACTTTCAGTCAGTATCTCAACCGTTTTGTGATTGTCTTCGTGGACGATATCTTAGTCTATTCACCAGATATAGATCAGCACCAGGAGCATCTGAGGATTGTACTTGGCATTCTGAGAGATCAGCAGTTGTACGCCAAGTTTTCGAAGTGCGAGTTCTGGCTTCACAGTGTAGCATTTTTTGGGCATATAGTGTCAGGAGCTGGGATATCAGTGGATCCAGCGAAGGTCGAGGCAGTGACGCAGTGGAGAGCCCCGACGAGCGTGACTGAGATTAGGAGTTTTGTTGGATTGGCGGGTTATTACCGTCGGTTCATCAAAGACTTCTCGAGACTTGCTTCACCCCTGACAGCACTAACGAAGAAAGGAGTGAAGTTTGTTTGGTCCCAGAACTGCGAGGATAGTTTTCAGGAACTGAAGAGTCGGTTGACGACTGCTCCAGTTCTGACTCTTCCCAGCGGTAGCGGAGGTTATGTGATCTACAACGACGCTTCAGGTGTTGGTTTGGGTTGTGTACTGATGCAACACGGGCAGGTAGTGGCGTATGCTTCGAGGCAGCTGAAGGTTCATGAGAGGAATTACCCCACTCACAATTTAGAGTTGGTAGATGTGGTTCATGCTCTGAAGATCTGGCATCACTATTTGTATGGAGAGCGATTTGAAGTATTCACTGACCATCAGAGTTTGAAGTACCTGTTTTCATAGAGGGAGCTGAATATGAGGCAGCGCAGATGGCTTGAGCTGATTAAGGACTTTGATTTCACCATCTCCTATCATCCGGGGAAGGCGAATTCAGTTGCAGACGCGCTGAGCTGGAAAGTGGAGGTGTCAACTGCGAGTTTGTGTATTCAGGAGTGGAGGCTACTCGAGACATTGTCAGAGTGGAGGCCGTTCACGGAGAGCTCGGGGGGAGTAGTGATTGCGGGTCTTCGAGTGGAGCCACAGACCGTCAGTCGAGTTGTTCAGGCTCAGCATAGTGATGAGGATTTGACTAGTCTGCTACAGTCAGCTGCCAGAGATGGGTCAGACTTCACTGTGGGAGTGGATGGAGGACTGAGGTTCAGGAGTCGGATCTGGGTGCCGAAGGTTGATGAGCTGAGAGATGATATCATGGAGGAGGCACACCGAGCCAAATATTCCATTCACCGGGGAGTACGAAGATGTATAAGGATCTGCAACGGAACTTCTGGTGGAGAGGGATGAAGCGTGATGTGGCTGACTTTGTGGCTAGGTACTTGGTTTGCCAGCGGGTGAAGATCGAGCATCAGAGACCAGCGGGACCAATGTAGAGTATAGAGCTACCTGAGTGGAAGTGGGAGCACGTGACGATGGATTTTGTCACCGGGTTGCCGAAGACGAGGAGCTCTCATGACGCGATTTGGGTTATAGTCGATCGACTGACCAAATCGGCATTTTCTGGCCATCCGGACTACTCTACGTTTAAAGGGCCTTGCGAGATTGTATATTGAGGAGATCGTCAGACTGCATGGGGTGCCAGTGAGTATCATTTCAGATCGAGATCCGAGGTTCACTTCCAGATTCTAGGGGAGTTTGCAGCAGGCTCTGGGGACTCGTCTGAAGTTCAGTACAACATTTCATCCGCAGACAGACGGTCAGTCCGAGAGGACCATTCAGACGTTAGAGGACATGCTGAGAGCGTGCGCTCTGGATTGGGCAGGGCACTGGGATGAGCACTTGCCGTTGATGGAGTTTGCCTACAACAACAGCTACCTTGCGAGTATTGGGATGGCGCCGTACGAGGCTTTGTACGGGAGACCTTGCAGATCACCGGTGTGCTGGAGTGAGGTAGGCGAGAGACAGTTAGTCGGGCCTGAGATTATACAGATGTATGCTGAGAAGGTTGATATGATCAGGCAGCGACTAGCGACAGCTCAGAGCAGACAGAAGAGCTACGCGGATCGGCGTAGGCGAGTGTTGATTTTTGAGGTCGGCGATCATGTCTTTCTGAAGATCTCACCGTCGTGTGGGGTGATGAGATTCGGGAAGAAGGGGAAGCTCAGTCCGAGGTACATTGGGCCGTTCGAGATTTTGGACCGAGTTGGAGAGGTCGCCTACCGGATTGCGTTGCCGCCACAGTTTTCTGGTCTTCATAACGTCTTCCACGTTTCGATGCTGAGGAAGTACGTGTCAGATCCTTCTCATGTGATTCAGATTGAAGTTCCAGAGATCCAGCAGGATTTGTCTGTTGAGGAGAGACCGGTAGAGATTGTGGATCGGATGGAGGACCAGCTCAGGAGGAGGACTATTCCTATGGTTAAGGTCAGGTGGCAGCATCACTCTGAGCGAGAGGCTACTTGGGAGGTTGAGGAGGAAGTCTGGAAGTCGTATCCGGAGCTGTTTGGTAAGCGTTGGATTTAATTTCGTGGGCGGAATTTCTTTTAAGGAGGGTGGATTGTTATATCCTAACCCTTGCTTAGTGTGCTAATCTTGTTTAGGGGAGGATTAGTGGTGGATGAGATCGACGGCTGAGATCATTTCGGAGAAATGTATATAAGGTTCAGATTTCTCTCTCACCCTCACTCTTCACTCCCTCCCTCTCTCACGACCTCTCTATTTCTCTCTCGTCTCTCTCTCCCTAGTGGTTCGTCGGTGTTGGCGGAGGCAAAGATCAGAGTGTTGGAGTCGCCGGAGTCGTCGTAGAGATCGGGAATTGGAAGTTCGACGAAGTTCGAGCTTTTTCGTGGAAACGCTCGCCGTCGTTTCTTCGAAGGCTTCTTCAAGCCTTAAGGTATGTCAAGCTTGCTTTCAAGCTCACCTATGATTAGTGTGGGAGTGGGAGCGGTCGACGGTAGGCCGAGAGGCTCGTCGAACCTGCACAGCAGTGTTCTGCACTAAAATCGGTCGACCGGTGTTCTCGTTCGGTCGACCGATTGTAGTGTATTTGGGGTGGATTCCTCGCACCGGTCGAACGATGCCCTTTGGGCGGTCGACCGGTTGTGTAATTTTAGCTAGAGAAAGACGTCCTGGGTATTTTCGGTCGAACGGGACCCCTTTCCCGGTCGACCGAAAGTACTGTTGTAGGTCGGTTGGGGGCGTTGACCATCTAAACGGTCGACCGCTCGTTGACTTCGTCCGACTGACGTTTAAGTTAACTTAATGGCCGGTCGACCGGAAATGTGGTTTCGGTCGACCGTGAAGTGTGGACTGTTGGTGAATCTTACTGGTGGTTTTCGGTCGACCGATACGGTTCGGTTGTTCGACCGTTTTACTGTGGTTTGCGAAAATGGATTTCTTCTGGTGCTTTTCGGTCGACCGGGACCCCTTTGTCGGTCGACCGATTGGCGGGGTTTTTCGGTTGGGCCAGTTCTCTGGGTGTGGATCGGTCGACCGGAAGCCAGTTTTTGTTCGACCGTTTTACACTGTTTTCGTGTGTGTGTGTTGCTATTGATTGGCTAGAAGGCGACGGGTCTGCCGGCCCTTTTGGGGCGACGGAGGACATGCCGACCCTATAGCGATTAGTAGTGACACGTGGAGGGGGATTGTGATAATTGTCGCCGTGGCTCCGGTAGTTGAGGAAAAGCCGTGACTCCGGCGAATGATGCAAAACCGTGGCTCCGGTAACACTGAGGCAATGAGGGGGTTGTTTGGCCGTGATTTGGATCGGCGGTGCCTTGTGTGCACGAGTGTTGGTGGGTTGGGGTGAGAAGACCCTTGAGACCCGTGTTGTTTGGCTATGGCCAGGAGAGAGGTCCCGGGAACTTAGCAGGTGTATCAGTTGTGGTGTTTACGGTTCTTTGCATATTTCCTTGTGTCAATATATGTGTTAGGGTTCGACAGACTGGGTTTCCTCCTGGAAACTCAGGCATTTATTGTCTGCTTTCAGGCCGAGAGCGACGGTAGGTGGGTGGTGACGGCGGAGGGAGCGCTCGAGACCGGATCCTGCTTCCTTATCTTTTGAGGTGGTTGTGATTACTTGTGTATATTTTATGTATTTGATCTTTTGATGTAATCACATTCTTTTGTAAACTCGTTACATATATATATTATATGTTGGTGCACCGGTGTGTGTATTTCTTTTCGTAATGTCCTCGTTGATGGTATGAATTAAATTTGAAAATTTCCGCTGTGTTTGAGGACGTTACACATCTCCTCTTCCCCATGCTAATCCCCCACTAATCCCGGGATTAACCTAAGCATGAGTTAGGATCTAACATGTGGAGCCTATAGAATTGACCAAACTACCATAATAAGAGTCATAATATGAGAATAAAAACCTACAACACGTTATATATAGAATCGAATTAGTAAATCTTATAGGGTAAATAGTCTTAATAAAAGCACCTTAAGGACTTCAAGGTTGAACTGTTTTGCTATAAAGCTGGGTGGAAACACACAGAATGCGCGGCAAATATTATGGTAAAATGTGTTATGACTAGAAACGAAGATCTTTCTAATTGCAATCGTAATTGTATGCATAATGAGTTGATAATTGTTATTTGAATTCAAGTGAATTCATTTTCATCCAAACACTTTCATATCATGAGTCGAATCTTAGTCAATAAGAATCAAATTATCTAGAATTAGTTTTTATTGAAAATCGATCATCTAAAATGAATCGATATACAGATGTGGTCTGTGCAAAAAAATGAGGAGATTGATTATATTAAAAAGGATTTTTTTTAAAAAATAATAGTAAAAACATTAAAAAACTGGCAGCGTATAAGAATCCTCAAAATATTTGGCAAAGTATAATAAATAAAAATGGTAGTGCATGTAGTGTTTTCAATAGTAGAAAATGAGACAATTCAACTACCGTTTTCTACTTTTTATGATCCTTCTTTTAGGAAATCATGTTTTTAGGAAATAAAATTCAAGCTTGATTTTAACATGATAGGACAAATTTAAGTATTTTGATAACATATTCACTTTTCTCTCTTTTTTTGTAATTAATTCAAGCATATTGTAAAGGTTTTCTTGATTTTTTAATTAAACTTTTCTTAACTACAACATATATATTTCAACAAAACTACATGAAGTTGATACTTGAATTAAGGATAAAAAGTAGAGAGATTCGATTTTGTGACCAAAATATTAAAAAAAACTCATTTATTGCATCGCCATAATTTGAAATAATTTTATAATTATAAAATATTTGTGGGGAAATTTTATAGTTTTTGGATTGGAAATTTTCTAAAACTTTTCCATCGAAAAAATATTATTTTGGATTGGAGTAGAATATGCTATTTCTGCATTGGATTTTTTTTCTTTTTTTTTGATTACTTGTTTTGGGTTATGAGGATTTGAATTTGCTTTCGTATTTGCGGGTTAAGACATTCATCTGGTTTAAGAAAATAATTTAAATTTATTCAAAAGATGAGTTCTTTTTGAATATTTTAATCACAACATAAAATTCCACATTTTTTATCTTTAATTCAAGTATCAATTTCCTATAGTTTTTTTGAAATGTCTAATTTATAATTTAAAAAAAATCAACAAAATCATTGCAATGTGATACTTGAATTGATGACAAAAAAGAGAAATTGTGAATGTGTTAACAGATACCCCAAAAATTATCTTATCATGTTAAATTTGAGTTTGAATTTTTTAATTAAAATACACGATTTCTAAAAATAAGAATGATAATTAGAAACGGTTGTAGGATTGATTGATCGTTTTATTTAAACCGCAAGTGCACGGCCGCGTTGAAGCGGTGACAAATACGGGTCGTTCACTGGGAGGTGTGTCGACGATTGGTTTGTTCGAAGGCGAGAGGTAAAAAGAAGGAGAGAAAGGTTGGTTACACTAAACTACACTAAGATGCAAAAAGGAAATGAAGATAAACAATAAAACTAAGCCCCATAGGGGGTAGAGAAATAATGTGAACATAAAGAAGTGTGTGTGCGTTCATTAAGCTCCTCACAACATGTAGTGCATGAAATCATAAAACTACATCCAACTTTGCCTCCACATGAATTAAGATAAGATTACATCATTAAAACATACAAGACAATAATTGGAATGAAGCCACATGAACTCAAGTATAAAGACTAGACCCTACTATGTCTCCACATGAATTAAGATAAGACTACATCATTAAAACATACAAGACATTAGCTAAGGTAAAGGCAACAAAAGCACATACACTACAAATTGTGTTTCCAATATTAACTTCATCCATATCCTAACCTCATCATTCCCCATAAAATAGGTCCACTAATCAAAGCATAAGCTAAGCTTCATTCAAGAGCATTATCATATCATAGATAAGAGTGAAAACCCATTAGATGCTTATGGAAATCATATAAATCTCAAGGGATAAAGATAACACACACTTAATACACTACATGATTATATCACATATTTCTCCACTCCCCAAATGGGGATGAAACTACTCACACATATTTAAACTAACTACTCTAATAAAATGAAGCATTATACTGAAATGAAACTATACTAATCAAGTAAGAAATATTAAAGAAGCATAAAACTAAACAAGCACCAAAACAAACACATTAAAGGAAATTAACTAAGCAAGAATTAACAAGCTAATGAAAACATCTATTATTAACTCACTCAAATTACAAGCAGCTCTTCCTCCACCAGAGTTTTGCTTCAAGGCTTCACTCTTAGTAGGGAAGATGCCACCAAAGAGAGAGATGGATACAATGGAAGGTGAAGAGTTCTATTTATAAGCATGGAAAAAGCTAATCCGGGACAATCCCCCGATGTGGGACTAAACCAATACCAAAAATAGACTAAGAATACACTAATACACGTGCTCCACAAATCTTAGCGGATTCAGAGCAATATGGACCGCCAATTAGCGGTCCAAGACCGCCAATTAACGGTCTATATGATCCAGATCGAGTTGGTTTTGGTTGTGGGCTTTTCTTGATGGATATGTTGGTTTTGGATGCATCTACTTTGCTTGTTGGAGCTCCGACCCGAATCGAATTGCCAAAATACTCCTCATGATGGTGTGGAGTTTTCTGTTTTGCTCTTAGGTCCTTCGGTCTTACGTTCAGGTCCTTCTCCCTTGCATCCCAGTCCCCAGGTCTCACAATTAAGTCATTTTTCCTTCTTTTGGGTCCTTTCATGTCTCTTCTCTTCAAACCTCTTTATTTCTGAAATTCAAACATAAAACTCGTTACTTAGCATTGCTTAGGTGTAAGATAATGGATATAAGATACAAATATGAGCATGAAATGATGTCAATCAAGGATCCACCACTATGTGACCAATAAGTACGTGATGTTAATGTTGAATGAACATTTGGAAGTTGGATCTATTATTGTTTGTTATTACAAACACCTCCAAAAACACAAGAGTAAACAAAACCATTTTATTAGGAGATATCACTGCAATCTTTTGTTTAATCGTTGAGTTTATTTGTAGCTTTGGTTATCAGTATTCTTGCATTTCGTATGGTATACGACCTATGTGATATGTACCATAAGAGAAATTGATAAAAATGGTTTTACTCAAAACAAAATCTTTTAAATCAAATGAAATCAATAAATGAAATTGATCAAACAAAATACAACCCAACTATGACTTTTGACACTTGCTTTAAGCAAACATAGAACATGCATAAAATAAACGACTCAAATCCTGAATTTCTTTCACTCAAAATAAACTAAGAATCCCAACGTATTGGAATGAGAGTTGCATCAAGGTATTTACTGTAGGATCATGTGGGTCTACAATTCTAATCACTTTTATGCTAATTACCTACTTGTTTAAGCAATCAAGATATGCACAGCGGAATTTAAAACTAAACAAGTAAAGCAAACCACAATGGACTCGGGGGATTTTACAGAGGTTCGGCCTCCCGCCTACGTCCTCTCTTGCAAGCTCCGCTCGACACTTCGAGCTCCGCTCGCGTCTTCACTATCCACTCCCCGTTCCGGGCCGAGAGAGAACGCCTTTACAATCTTCAAGCTCGTGAATAACCCTCGCCGAGCTTGGCTCCTCCTCTCACAATCCGAGAGGGATCACTTCGGGCTCTCACCGAAGTCTATACTCGTTGTCTTGGGCTTTCACCAAGACCCTTGCTTCTTGAACAAAGGTTGAGTGGAACAACACTCTCCAATTCTTGAGTACACTTGAGTGAGAATAGGAATTATGACTAAAGTGTGAAAGGTTTGAGGCTTTGGGTATTTGGATCTTCTCTCTAATGTATTGGACAAGTAGTAGTATGAGAGTTGTGTTAAAATGTGTTTTACAACTCTATTTATAAGCATTAGAGAGAATATAGCCGTTGGGGTTGATTGGGTAAGTGTTGGTGTAAGATACACAAAACAGAAACTTGCAGGACCCAATTCTGAGTGAATTCGGTCGACCGGATCGGGCAGTTTGGTCGACCGTTTGGCAGTTTCGAACTCAGTTCGGTCGACCGGTTAAGGAACGGTCGACCGCCCAACGCTACGAGTTAGGTACACTTAAGTGATCGGTCGAACACCGAAGAGGGTTCAGTCGACCGTTTCACACCAGGCACTTTGGGGTTAACAAACAACGTTATATTCGGTCGACCGAAACAAGGTACACGGTCAACCGAATTCCAACAGGAAGTTTGGGTTTGTCAATAGACAGATATTCGGTCGACCGAACAAGGTCCTCAGTCGAGTTATACAAGAAATGTATTTGGGGTATTTTTGGTTTAATACGAATACGACCGTTGGGTATATATGACAAAAGTAACGGTCGGAAAAATGTGTTCACACGGTCGACCGAAAGGGTATACACGGTCGACCAAAATCGGGCAGTAAAACACAAACATGATAATTGATCATCCGGTCGACCGAACGGTCTGTTTCGGTCGACCGAATGTGGGCAGACTGTTCAGGTTAATTGTTTGGTGTTTTCCGGTCTAAGTTTGGGTGATCTATTGAAGTCCAAATTATGTGAAATTTCGTGTGTGACTTTTATAAGGAACCTAGTGTGTGTTTGAGTTGATTTTAGCTCAAGTATGCTCAATTACACAAAGTTCCTAAGACTCAAAGAAAATACAAAATGCATGTCTTCAATAGAGCTTGATTACATGTCTTGACTTGATTTTCCTTTCTTCCTTGAGTCTTGATCACTTGTAGAGGTTAACACAAAACAATATATATGCAATGCAACACGTGTGCTACTCTACATTATCACAATTAAGATTAGGTTGATTAAATCATCAAAACACAGATTAATGCCAAAAAGGCAACATTTACTCCTCGTAGTGGAATTTTTTTCCTAGAATTTCTTGGTCTTTATATGCATTTAACTAAATCAGGATCTAATACTTTCAGTAGTTGCTTGACGCACCGAAAATTTTGTACTCCACGTGAAAATACCTTAGCTTACTGATTACTATCGTCTGCTAGTGTTTTGAATTGCATTCCCATGTACGCGGAGTCACCCCGAGATGTGTTGGTGTATGGAATTACACTCACTTCACATATCAGTTATACCGTAACGTACAAAATTACGTACCCAACTATCTATATGGAAGTACCCAACACGTAAACGATAAATATCACCCTAGGTATGAAATAACAAATTTAGGAAGATTTTGTTAAGATACACCACGAAATTACCTACGAGTTAACTCCAAATTAACCTTTAGTCTTCGTGACACGCCAAACCCCAAATAAAAGTTGAATCATGTGTAGCTTAACTAAGAAAAAAATAGAGAGAGAAAAAGTGGTGAACAAATATGATAGTGTTGTGGAAATTAAAGGAGTGTAACTTTTATTTGGATTTAAAATAAATTCAAAATTATGGTATAAAAAATAAATTACCATATGCTGCAAAGTACCATGAAACAAACAAAACCAGAGAAAAAGTAGTGCTTTTGTCTCTCTGTTCTCTCTCACAAATTCAAACAAAAATAAGTCATTTTAAAAAAAAACACCAAGCCCAAAACAACCCAACAATCTAATCCGAAATGGATATCCACCTTGGAAACGCATGGGAACATGCATAAGGATTCACGTGACCCTCCCAACATCCTTCCGTATCTTGATGGTTTATATCTGATATATATATAGCATTTTGGGCAGATATGGATACAATTGTTTGGTATCTGCATATGATTTATATCCACATATGTATACGAATTTGTAAATGGATATTGATACACATAGGGCTTCACATGGGTCTTGTTGGTTTGGTTATATGACCCGGAACCAAACTATAACCGACCACTCCAAAACCAAAACGTGACAAAACTAGAACCGAACCTGTTAGATCCCTAACCTTTGCTTAAGGGTACCACTTCTGCAAAATAGGCTTTACTCGTCGCCCAATAGACGTCGGCCTTTATGCCCACCGACGTCTAGTGGGGAGGGGACAGAATAGACGTCGGCCTTTAGGGGGACCGCCGTCTATATTGTACTATAGACGTCGGGTGTAAGAATACCAAGTTTGACCGACGTCTATGGTGTATAGACATCGACCTATAGACGTCGGGTGTGATAGTACCTTGTGTATCCGACGTCTATAGGGTATAGACGTCGGCATATAGACGTCGGAGGTTATAGTAGACCGACGTCTATACGCCATGCATATAGACGTCGAGGTATAGACGTCGGCGTTATATAATATCCGACGTCTATAGGTCTTAAAGAAATCTGACAGGCGCGTTTTCTCTCATTCTTTTCAGACGAAACCCACCCAAACCCTAGCCGTCCCGCGACCCAACGCTCCTCCGCGACCGATCTCCGACCCATCCGCACCGTCTCCGGCACCGCATAGCGAGCTCCCAAGCTCTCCTCCACTTCTCCGGCCCTCTTCTCCTTCTTCCTCCGGCTTTCTCCACATGTAAGTTTTAAGTTCGTTTTTGTTGTTTAAGTTCGTCTTCCTCCGTCCTCCGTTTTTCTCCACATATTCTATCTAAGTTAGCCTTCATCTCGTGTCGTTTGCAGCCGTCATCGCACTATCTCGTGTCTCCGAACCACAAAGAGCTCCTCCGGCATCACATCTTGTTTAAGTTCGTCTTCCTCCGTCCTCCTCTGGTTCGTCACCGCATCATCTCTGTAGAAAAATTAATAAGTGAAAAATATAGGTGGAACGAGTCAAATGTAGTTTGAAATCAAATCAAAACAGATCTTAACATGCATATTTGGTATTGATTCCGACTGAAAGTGTATTATCGAGGTTGCATTGAAGTCTAATTAAGATTTATCTTTGTTCATCGACATATTCGAACCAATGCAATATTAAAATTTCGAGGTTTTACGAACTTAGATTGGTTTGGTTTTCTAGCTTAGATTTGTAATGTGAATGTGAATGTGATGTAATGACTTGGATTGGATTGGATTGGTTTGGTTTGATTTCAGGATTTGAAGAATTTTACATATAAAATTTTAAGTGGAGGTTCTGCCAAAATTTCAATAAAATTTTATTCCCAATTATTATTAATAACATGATAGTTTGTGTTTAAAATGTTTTTCTGTCAATTCAAGTAATTATTTTTAATACTTGCTTGTAATATCATGTATGTTTATTGCCCTAATTTTTTGAATTTTTAATATTATGATAATAACTCATTGCCCCCCTTAAACAACTTGGCCTTTAATAACCCAAAGCAAAAGATTAGACAATATTTGCTAAGTCATTCATCGTATAGGATTTGCATGCATTGTATTTTTCTATTATTTACGATTTCTGTTGTAGATTGCTGGCGTAAGGTACGTACTATCTTTCACTCATCATTCATTACAAAGCACGCATTAGTTAGTAGGACTTGCATTGAAACAAGAGTGAGGTGAGTGTTTGTTTGGTGTGTTGTTTGTTAGATTAAGGTATGAAAAACACTTAGGGGGCAGTCACCTATAGGAGATGAGGTGGGGGATTTCATCACCCTTTCCTTGGCCCGAAAACCACTTAATAAAAGAGCCTTAATAAAATCAATTAGACGTTGGCCCTTAGGATTTTCGGACGCATTAAGGAGAGGAAACTGTTTAAGACCGTTATGGCCTGAATGTCGTTGCCCATCTAGCCTCCCTGAGATTTTAGGAACCTCCGGGTTCTTGATTTCCTATAGATTAGTGGTCCTCGATGTTTAAGACCGTTTCGGCCTGAACGTCGTTGCCCATCTGGTCTCCCTGAGATATTAGGGATCTCCGGGTTCTTGATTTCCTACAGACTAGTGGTCCTCGATGGGACCTCGAAGTTAGGCGTCGTCTATTACTAAGGACCTATAGTGGACTTTAGGCTTGTTTTGGCTTTGATTGCTTAGTTAGATTTCTAACCTTCCTTATTCCACGCTAGATTAAGGACTTCATCTCTTCTCCTCTGAGTCATTCTTTTCTCATCTTAATGTCTCAGAATATTCTCATCTACGAACACATTCTTTTAAATTGAAATTTTATTTCTTTTCTGCAATAATAACTATCATTTTTGCCTATGTTTAGATTGAAATGGATCGAGAGTGGATTGTTTCAAACAGATTGAGTGATGAGTATGAGAACGGAGTGAATATGTTCTTAGAGGTTGCCAAAAACATTCTAAGAAAATGAAAGACAGCGACATGGCGTATTGTCCGTGCAATAAGTGTCATAATATGTCAGTGTTGACTTTTCGGAAAATGAAAGATCATTTGTTTGAGAAAGGTTTCGACCCAAATTACAGACGGTGGATATGGTACGGTGAAAATGAATCATTTAGTCGTTCGAAGAATGATGGAGAAGACGATAGTGTAGAAGATCACTTAGAGGAAATGGTTCAGGATATGGCTGAAAAGTTTTCGTCCAACCCTGATTTACTTAGTAACTTGTTGAGTGACAATGAGAAACCGTTGTATAAGAATTGTACCAAATTCACTAGACTGTTAGCGGTGTTGAAGTTGTACAATTTAAAACTGGAAATGATTGGTCCGATGTGAGTTTCACATCAATGTTGAAGTTACTGAAAGAGATGCTTCCAGATGATAATGAGTTGCCAGATAGAACTTATGATGCAAAGAAAGTGTTGTGCCCTATGGGAATGGAATATAGGAAGATACACGCATGCCCGAACGATTGTATATTATATAGGGGTGAGTTTGAAAACTTACATTCTTGTCCCAGGTGTAATGTTTCAAGATACAAAATGAAACGTAGTGGACCAAACCACAACGAAGAGGCTGATGAGATTAAAATCAAAGGACCTCCTGCTAAGATTTTGTGGTATCTTCCGATAATACCAAGGCTTAAACGTTTGTTTGCGGGTAAAGAGGATTCCAAGAACATGACATGACATGCTGATCGTGAGAAACCAAATGATCAGTTGCTACGTCACCCTGCAGATTCACCTCAGTGGAAAAAAATAGATTTCGACTTTCCTGTGTTTGGTGAAGAATCCAGGAATGTAAGATTTGGACTCTGTACTGACGTAATGAATCCTTTCAGTAGTTTGAGTAGCATTCACAGTTCTTGGCCCGTTCTGCTTGTAATTTACAATCTACCCCCGTGGTTATGCATGAAATGCAAATATATCATGTTGTCCTTAATGATTTCTGGTCCGAAACAACCTGGAAATGACATCGATGTGTATTTAAGACCTTTAATTGATGACCTAAAGAGATTGTGGGATGACGGAGAGTCAGTTTTTGATTCTTATCGTAAGGAGTCGTTCCAAATGCGGGCAATGATATTTTGCACGATTAATGACTTTCCAGCTTATGGTGATCTGTCTGGATATTCAGTCAAAGGTCATAAAGCTTGTCCAATTTGCGAGGAAAATACATGTTCTTTGCAACTAGTTAATGGTTCTAAGACTGTCTATCTCGGTCATCGGAGATTTTTGCCAGACTCCCATCCTTATCGTAGGTTGAAGAAGGCATTTAACGGAAAACAGGAGTTTCAGAATCCGCCATTTGAAATCAGCGTCGAAAATGTGTATGAACGTGTAAGGAACATTGAATGTGAATTTGGAAAACCTTACAAACGAGCAAACGACAAAAGTAGTTGGAAAAAAAGATCAATATTTTTTGATCTTCCTTACTGGAAAACTTTAGAAGTTAGACATTGTATTGATGTGATGCACGTAGAGAAAAATGTTTGTGATAGTCTTGTTGGCATTCTGTTGAACATACCTGGTAAAACCAAAGATGGATATAATGCAAGACTTGATCTTGTTGATATTGGTATACGAGCAATGTTGGCACCAGAGAAGAAAGGAGATCAGAATTACTTACCTCCAGCTAGTTATACATTGTCTAGAAAGGAGAAAAGAATTCTGTCAGTGTTTGCACGATGTAAGAGTTCCACAAGGTTATTCTTCGAATATCAGTAGTCTTGTTGTTATGAAGGATTTGAAACTTGTGGGGATGAAGTCTCACGATTGTCATACTTTAATGCAGCAGTTGTTACCTGTAGCATTGAGATCCATACTACCGAAAGATGTTAGACATGCAATAATACACTTGTGTTCCTTTTTCAATAAGATTTGCAGTAAAGTTGTAGGAATCTTTTGAGTTCCAATCCACTGACAAATTGAAGAAAAAGTGGATGACATACATGTCAGTTCGTTGGAGGGATTTCAAAACAAATTTAACGAACAAGTACATAGTCGGAGAATACCAGGATAGAAATCCATGCGATGTCTATAACTTTATCACTCCGAATCAATGGGAGCTATTCAGAAAATCCAGAGATAGCCCGGAGTTTGAGGTAACTGAGTTTCAAAACAAACTTGTTAGTTATTGATTTTAGTGACAATCTAATAAACTTGATTTTCGGCCATCCGAGCAAAAAACCAAAAGATTAGATCTTCTAACAAGTATACACATCGTATGTCTCGAGCAGGGTACCAAAAGTTAGAAGCACAAATGATGGCTGAAAAAATTGCTCAAAGGAAACAGGAGGCAATTGACTCTGGTATGAGTGAGGAGCAAGCAAGTAACTTATCTCCTCCTTCTCCCGTAGCTCGTTGTGATTCTTGGAAGAGAGCGAGAGTAAACTCCAGAGGGGAGTACGTCACAGACGAGTCGCAAGCGATCGGCTCGAAGATAGTAAGTTGCATCACTTATATATATGTTATTAATTCAGAATCATTAATTTTATATCTTTCAAATGTTAGTAAATATTGTTTTAAACTTAGGACTCTCTGAAGTTGAGAGAATCTCAAGGCGAATTTGCTTCCGACGGTCGAAATGATATTCTACGCGAGGCCTTGGGAAACGACGAACACCCCGGCCGTGTGGGAGGGGTAGGGAGTAGAGTTGGACTTCGACAATATTATGGGAAGACTCAACGGTCTACTGCGTCGACTAGTCATACCAAATGCCAGGAAGAGATCGCAGATTTGAAGAAGTCTTTGCAACTTCTTACAGAGAGATTGGATCGTGATTTGCCTACTTCTCCTACCCATCGTAAGACCGGTTCTTCCGCAGAGACTACTCCTCCAGTTCCTCCAGTGTTCCACCCTGATCGACAAGATGATTTCGTGTCTCATTCTCGAGAATTGGCCCTCGTCGATGGTCCCTCATTTGGAAAGTTCGCGGATGGATTTAGATGTGCTTTATTTGTCGAAGACCCTGATCGAAGATTGGTGGGACACGGGAAAGTTTATAACATCACCAAACACCACTTCACAGAGGTAGGAGGGGAGAATTGAAGGTTGCAGTTGAGAGTTGCTTAGATCCTGGTGCTTTTGTGCCATTTCCGGAAGAAGAGATTGTTACTCTCGGCGATGCTATCGGTGGGTTTTTGCGGTGGCCTAGTTATTTAGTAGAGCTAAACGACAAACATGAGGTATAGTTTAACTTTGAAAGACTTTAAACTTCAAATTTGTTAACAATTGTATTTTAACGGTTGTATATTTATCTGTAAGGTGTCAAGCCCCCGGAGCAAAGGGTCAAACAACCAATCTCCGATCAACATTAATTCGCTTCCAAGTAGGTGCAAAATGTTGTATCAATGTATGGTAAGTAGGGAAGACAATCCCTAAGTACCTGGGACTTGGAGGGGGATAAAGGGTTGCCTCCCGCTTTGTACGTCACCAAAGAGGATATCATGCAGTTCATGGCGATGGATTCTTTGTGTATCATGATTATTGACGTGCAAGTGAAGTAAGTGTTTTTTTGTATACAATGAAAAGTATTGACTAATTTTATCAAAACTGTAATAAAGTATAATTTTTATACTTGTAGACTTCTTTACGACGCTAGAAGGTCAATATTTCCCGAGGATCAAGTATTTGGATTTATCAGTCCATCTACATATATATACGGGAATGATGATAAATCGGGTCAACTTGGGTCATTCTTTAAAGAAGAAGACAAAAGATATTATCTGCTCCCTTATCATGAGAGGTAAACTTTGTAATTCAAAGTGAAATTTTATTTTGTAATAAGCTTCTAATTATATATATAACAGGGCTCATTGGATGCTTGTCGTTGTATGTCCCACGACTAATTCGGCATATTGGTTTGATCCGTTGGGGTCAAATAAACCAAGGGACTCAATAAAGAAACTTCTAAATATGTAAGTTCGTTTAGTCGTGAAAAAATATTTCTTCGATTTTTATTAGTATTATTGAATGATATTTTAACTTGTGCTACTCAGGACAATTAAGGTTTACAGAGCTTTAGGTGGTAGGAGAACAACCACAAAACCAGGAATAACATGGCATGGAATGAGAGTACGTTCTATCCCATTGTTGTTAATTAATTTAGGAACAAATATTTAGCGAATTTCTATGTTTGTAGTACCGGAAGCAGGTTGGAAATACGGAATGCGGTTACTACGTGATGAGATACATGGAGGAAATCCTCAATGGTAACTCAAGACGTATGTCTAACCGAGGTAATGTAGATTGTTATTCAATTGTAGTTTCAATATTTAGTTATTAATATTCAACACACTTGTATTTTTTTGATAGGTTTTCCCAAAAAGTAGTGATCCCTTCTCGCAACAGGAGCTCGATGAAACTCGCGACCGATGGGCTCATTATTTCATCAAAAACATGTTGACGAACTAAGAGGTTCTCCTGCCAATTGTATTTTTTGTAATTTAGTTAACAAGTGCACTTGTATTACAAACCTACACTTTATGCCTTAATATAATCGCCTTAATTTTAGAATGAATTAATTGCAAGTGTGTTGAATGTCAATTGTGTATGCTTTGTATGTTTGTGCTTGTATGGTTGTATGTTTATGCATGTATGCTTGTGTGTTTGTGCTTGTATGTATATGTGGATGAAATTTTGAGTATTTGTGAACAAATTTATAGGTGAACGAATTTGGTGCAGTTGTATGTACACGAATACGACGAATAAAAACAATTTCGTCGGATGCTATTTTTTTTGGGTCCAGGTTTAGGAATACACTACGGCTGTTTATATTACCCGACGTGTATTCCTGTAAAGAAAGGAATAGACGTCGGCCGTATGTTGAATCCGACGTATATACTTTAAGGATAGACGTCGTAAGTTATTCCACTGACGTCTATACGTAAAGAATAGACGTCGTATGTTAGTGCACCGACGTCTATACCTAAAGAATAGACGTCAGGTGTTGTATAGGCCGACGTCTATACGTTAACGAATATACGTCGGCTTCTAAGTCTATCCGACGTCTATTTGTTAGGTATAGACGTCGGCTATACCATAGCCGACGTCTATGTATAGACGACACACACATAGACGTCGGATTGGGGAGTGCTTATATCCGAAGTATATAGCCCCGTACATCGGACGTATATTCCATTACCGGTAATGGTGATTAGAGGAGATCTTTGCATGGGCAATTGGCGGTGAACAGTGACGGTGATGGGTGTAGGAGGCCGGTTACTGTTCATGCGTTGGGTTGAGGAGAAAGCCATCGCTTTTGATCTCTTCACTTTTTCATCTCATCTCTCTCTCTTTCTCATTTCTTCTTCTTCTCTCCGACGTCCAGAAGCTGTGGAGGAGACTCTGGCGCGTGGAGGCGAGCGTGGAGTCGAGGAGGCGAGGGTGAGGCGTGCGTGACCGGAGGGTGCTGTCGGGCGACGTTGAGCGAACTCCGATGTGCTCCTTCTTCTCGTCGAGGTATGCCGACTTCTAGTTTGGTTTTGTTGCTTCCCCATGTTGGTGGGATGTTGTTGGTCGGTCGGGGGAGGTCGGAGACCTCCCCGGCGTCGAGAGCGGCGAAAAACCTCGGCTGGCGCGAGGTTGAAGACGACCAACGGTCGACCGGGCCCTTCAGGCGGTCGACCGAAGTAGAGTATTATTGTCTGTCTGTTGTGTTTCGGTCGACCAATTCCTTTTCTTCGATCGACCGGAACTTAAGTGTATCGGTATTTTGCATGTGTTTGCGGTCGACTGTTTTGACGTAGAAATAATAGGATGACCCTGTTAGTTTTCGGTAGACCGAGACCCCTGAGTCGGTCGACCGATAGATTCGATTTTGATGTTGACCAGACTCCGGATTTTGACCTCGTTCGGTCGACCGGTTTTAGACCTTCGGTAGACCGTTATGATTTTTGTGTTGCGCAAATAGTTCGACCGTTGCAGACGCTTCGGTCGACCGATCCCTTGTGGAAGCGGTCGACCGGTTGTCACTTCCGGACGACCGATTCCTATGAGGAAACAGTCGACCATTTTGCAGAAGACAGAATTCTTGGTTCTCTTTGATGCCAACTCTGTCCACGGAATCCCGTGTCCTTGCCTTGTGCGTGAGCCGGGAGGTGACGGTGGGCGCGTTACGCGTGCCCGCCCAGGGACCGCCGTGTGGAAGAGTGTGGGTGTCCGGGACGCGACACCTCCATGTATGGATCGTGACTAATTTGAATGATTGATTGGACTTATGGTATGAGTAGCAGACCTGAGGGACCGCGGATCCCAATGCGTGTGACGCATGGCTCGTGGAGCATGATGACCCTGCAGACTACGGTCTGGACCCGTCCGATGTTGTGCCGGACGTATGTTGTACCGCCGATGTTGTGTCGGCGATGCCGTCGAGGTTGCTGCCAGCGATGATGTTGCCGACGATGTTCCAGCTGTGGTTGTGCCGTCCGATGTTGTGCCGGAGGTATGTTGTACCGTTGATGTTGTGCCGGCGATGCCGCTGATGTTGTGCCAGCAATGATCCCCGATTGGGCACCTATCCTGGGATGTTGACCGACCGGGCTACGGCTCCGTCGAAGGTGGTGTAGACCATGTGGTTCTTTGCACGGAAGTGCGGACGCTCCTCACCGATCCCTTTGGCTCGAGTAGTCGCGTGTGAGGGAACGCGTCGCGTACTGTCCTTAAGACCGTATGTGCCTACGGTAGGTTTCCGAGGGAGACCTGTTGTTGTTGTTGCTGGACTGATGTCCTTGTGGACCCCGTTGAGGGTCGTGGTTGTTGGACTTAGGTACCGTTTACCCTGTTGAGGGACTTGATGCATTACAGATGTGACATGACATGTTACTAGTATGATAGATTCATTTACCGTACTATTACATGCATATAGGTGAGCTTGGCATACGGGGTTTCCGAATGGGAAACTCAGACATCGTTGTTTGATTCATGTTTCAGGATCGCAATAGGTTCTGTCCGGTGGTGACCGCGGGCGCACACATTTTGGGGCCAGGATCCTCATCGTACTCTTCGAGGTCGTCGTGATTACTTTATCTGTCTTTTCATTGTATTGTTGTAATCCCGTCTTTTGACAAACTCTGTTGTATTATTGGTGCACCGACGGTTGTTTTATTGAGTGACATTCCCGTTGATGAGTTTATTCTGATATTCTCTTGATTGTCTAAATTTTTAAAATTTCTGCTGTTTCAGGATGTTACAGAACCAACCCGAACCAAGAAAGTCAGTTTGGGTCAGTTTAGTTTCGGTTTGATCCAAGAAACTTGTTTCGGTTGTAATAAAACACCTACTTAACAAATTTAAAGCAAATAAATTTTAATACCTAGACGATTATACCACCATACAAATATAACTCATAGGTTTAAATAAAAAAAAATTAAATTATATTGCTTAAACATAATAGAAATTTTGGGGTTTGGGTTGAGAGAAAAATGGTTAATAAGTAAAAGGTAACATAAAGCATAAAATTATTGTTAGATATACATACTCTCGGTTTCATGTTGGTTTGGTTCAATCCAATTAACAATCGAAATCGAACCGACTTGGTCAGTTTGGGATTTTTCAGAACCGAATCAACTCGAGTTCAAAGAAACCCGATCCAACCCGACCCAACCGATTTGGTTTGGGTCATTTTTGGTTCTAACCCGAGTTGTGTGCAGATGTGCAGTCCTAGATATACTCATATTTGTATCGTATCTGTATTGTTTGCACCCTAGTGCTGTTGGCGCTTTGAGCGCTTACGTTGCTTTATACGAAATGATCACATAGAAAATCGAGGGTTTCATTTGTTTGCTAAAGTAAATCAAATAATAACGATATTTGATCACTGGAATTACACGTGTCACATTCTTTTCAAAACTGAAGAGAGAATCGAGGCGCAAATTTGTTATAGAGACTTCCAATTGCCTTTTCTTTTCGAAAATCACTCCCAAATTAGTTTTTTATTTATTTTTGATTTTCTCTTTGCCTTCACATTTGTTACTGCACTCGAAACCATGACAAGGTAACTAACGGAATCCACAACGCTGGACCTCTCATCGAAACACCAGAATTGTAGGCACATACATATGGCCACGCTTGATCATGAATCATGCTTAGATCGTCCATTCACACCAATTCTTATGTGAACAATACACTTATTTAGGGTGTTACCACTAAGTGTGCTTGCAGTGTGACCGCAACATTGTGAACGAG
The DNA here is from genome assembly GCA_963682175.1 of Triglochin maritima. NCBI lineage: Eukaryota > Viridiplantae > Streptophyta > Magnoliopsida > Alismatales > Juncaginaceae > Triglochin > Triglochin maritima. The sequence goes on from OY821785.1 coordinate 13,422,621, forward strand.
TTAAAAATTTTGCTTCCTCAACAAATCGTTGGAATTCATACTCTGCTTTTACTCAACGCCCCAGCCATGTCTCAGACCAGCTTCTGATTTTGAAACTAGAAGAAATTATTTATTTATAATCAGAGTTCTTCCTTATGTGTCTTGTAGCTACAACAATAATAACTGATAACTCGATCAAGCACTTATTTCCTTTATAGGGGATTTTTTTATATTACTTTTGGCGGATCACCCGTGATTCATGGTCAATCGTTATTAATCGAATGCAACCATCTTAAAGAAACAAAAAAGTCTCCCTCCATATTCAACTAAAAAAACATCACCAACACAATCACCTTTTACTGTTTGAGTCCAAAAGATTAAGGTAGGAAAAATTTGTCGGAAATAAATCCACGTGTGGGTTTAATCCCACGTCTGAAGTTGTGGGATATGGAAAAATGTTTAAAACCTTTTGCCTCCCTTAATTTCTGAAAAGTAGAGAGAGTGGAATGAGTGGTTGTACGTACCCATGAATATTTTCTCGTGGTGATCATGACCCCGTGTTTGTGGTGTTGAACGGTCATGTTTTTGTGCATAGACTACTATAAAATATTTTGCACTCCACCCAGGTAACAAACGTCTTTTATCTCTCTTTCTCAACGAAAAACCACCCTGACGATTTTTGTATCCACGAATTCCAACGTTTTTCGGCGGTCGATTCTTGCGAGGTTTAATATGTTTTCGAGGTTCGTCGGCTCCGGTGTGCGCCCGCTTGACAAAAGAACCATTCTATCCTGGGAGAATAGTGATCTGGGACTCGATTTGGCATGTTTTGACTTGTAGTTTGTCCCCAAATCAATAATCAAACCTCCTTTAAGCAACTTGGACCCTAAAACTCAAAGCAAAAGATTAGGCATTCTTGTTGTTTAGGTCATGCATCATGTATGTGACTTAGGCATTTAGATTGTCTTTTATCTTAGCTTTATTTTCTGTTGCTGAGAGCTGGCGTGAGGTACGCACCTTCTACTCTCATTCATGCATTTTGTATGAACATGCATTAGTTAGTAGGAAGTGCATTGAAACAAGTTTGAGTTGAGCGTTTGTTTGGAGAGTTGATTGCTAGATTAGGACTCCAAAACGCTACTAAGGAGGGGTTGTCCCATAAAAGATAAGGTGGGGGATTTCATCATCCTTTCCTTCGCCCCACAAACCACACTAATCAAGAGCCTAATTTTAAAATCAAGTAGACATTGACCCTAAGGATTTCGGGCGCATTAGGAGAGTGATCCGGTCCCGACCGTCATGACCTGATCGGCGTTGCCCACTTTGTTGATAGTAGGAGAGACGAGATCCCTGGATCTTGGCTCACTTGCTGGGCTCTGTGGTCCTCGTCGTAGGGAGGTGAGGCGTGTTGAGGCCGTGTGACCTCGCACTTAGGCGTCGTCTAGCTGTAAGGACCTATAGCGACCTTAGGATTGCTTGAGTCTTGTTTGCTTGTGTGCTTCTACCTGTACCCATCCGCCGTAGTATAAGGACTTCTTCCCTTCTCTCCTGAGTCATTCTTTCTCTCCTGTGTTCCCCCGTCTTCTCCTCTACGCACATTCTTTGAAAAAGAAAAAAAGGTTTTGGTTTGTGTGCGTGCACCTTTGTGTATGCTTTCGTGGACACAAGATGAGAGGGGTCGTTTCACGAGGAGCGTTGTCAATCCGGCTTCGGTCATCGATTTCTCGACACCTTCCTCCTCTCGTGTCGCACGTAGTCCGGGTTCAATGGCTGCTAATTTCCGTGAGGAGGAGCAGTTGCTGGACCCACCTGCTCCACCAGTGCTTCCAGTTGTCGGTCCCATACCTCTACGCGATCGATGCTACCCGAGGCGTACAGCTCTACCCTCATGCATCGTATTACCAGAGGCAAACGGGAACCATTTTGAGGTTAAGCCTCAGTTTATTTCCATGCTCCCTCACTTCACTGGGAAAGGTGACTCCTATATCTTTCTCAGGGAATTTGAGGAGGTCTGTGCTATGTTCAAGCTGCAACAACTTAGCACAGACTCCATCCATCTTAGGCTTGTCCCCTTTGCGCTGAAGGATGACGCCAAGAAGTGGTTGTACAGCAACCAGGCGAATGCCTTTAGGACTTGGGATGAGTTTCAATCTGCATTCCTCAAGAAATACTTCCCAAATCATCGGACTCAAAAATTGAGGAACGAAATCAATTCGTTCTATCAACATGAGACCGAACCATTCCATGCATACTTAGAGAGGTTCAAGGAGCTACTATCCTCATGCCCTCACCATGGCATCGAGTTGTGGCGCCTTTGTCAGATTGTTTACGAAGGTCTTCACATCCCGTCAAGAACGCTCCTTGAGTCCATGTGTCAATGAGAGTTCTTGGGAAAGGATGAAAGGGAGGTATGAGCTTTCCTAGAAGACCTTGCTGAGAAAACCATGCAATGGGAGAGTGTGAGGGAACCACCTGCATCATCTAGCATAGGAGCGAGGATCGCGAATGCAAACTTAACTAGATCGGGTGCCGCATTTGTTGTCGATACCACTACGGCCACCGAGGCGCGCATGACGGCCTTATTGCGCCGTATGGATTCGATTGAGCTCCAAAACCAACAAGGTGCACCTCACATGTCCACATCTGGTCCAGTTCCCTGTCATTCATGTGGTAGGATAGGTCATGTAGAAAGCGAGTGTGAGTCCATTCCTCCTGAGATGGAGCGTGTCAACACCATCTATGATAGAGCCAGGAATGACCCATATTCATCATCTTATAATCCTAGATGGAGGAACCACCCCAATTTTTCATGGAACCAAACTAATACCCCGGGTGGTCCTTCAAACTCCTCTAGACCACATTACCAATCACACCAACCTCCCATGCATGCACATTCCTATCAGCCACCCCAAGCACAAACCACCAATCAATCGGGTTTCCCAAATTCCAATAATATGGAAACCCGATTCAATTCGCTTGAGACCTTGACTCGTGGACTTGAAAACTCAATGAATTTTTTTATGTCAACCACGAGTCAAGTTCTCACTTCAAATCAGCAGACCATCAAATCTCTAGAGCTTCAGATGGGTCAATTGGCTCAGTCTGTACATGAAAGAGAGACAAGGTCTTTTCCTAGCCAGCCTGAGGCTAACCCCCGTCTGTACCAACAACAACACATGCAAAATGAGAATGTGGTACCTCGGGGGAGGCTAGTGAACCATGTGGAGGAACCTGTTCACCATGTCAATTCCATTGTGACCTTAAGGAATGGAAAACAGGTTGACAATCACATTTCATTGTCACAACAACCACCATCACATTTCTGTCGCTGATATCTGAATCAGTGACGGATCCTATAGTCACGGATCCACCTACCGTGGCTATAGACCTAATTTCTTGTAGTGGTTTCAGCACTCAAACATTTAAAGAAGTCCACCCTGAACCTAGTGAGTCAAATAATTCGTGTCTGTTAGTATAAGGAAGTTTGTCGTAGTCAATGACCCTTAATCTCTTTTTGTGAAACTTAAGTGTAGGGGTTTTGGTTCCCATGTAGATAAATGAATAAGTGGTGTTCTCTCTTCTCGCACGACTCCTATCACTCGGGAAAATAGGTCTGAGGGGCCTTTGTGCCTGGTGCTTTCGAGTCATCTGACTTGGGATGCACCGACCGAACTCCCGTTACACGGGTGGTAGGGATCGCCCTATGTGGAGATTTGGGGGAAGGTGTACGTGATAGTGTAAGTCATCATAGGCAATGATGCACGAAACCTGACACTGGGAGAATCAAACACCAACCAATAAAATGCTCTAAAGAAAAAAAGGAAAAAAAAGAAAAGAAAAAAGAGTCAAATAAGAACCAAAATGGACTTTACACATTGTATCACATTCAAAAGTTAAGGTTGCCCATGTGTTTCACTTACGTCCTTAACTAACTCTCACGAATAACTCATTAGGCTAGGTGTGTGGACCGATTACATATATAGAGTCGACCCGTAGTATTACCGCGTCCCATGATCGACAATATGAGTCCAACGAGTCGTGTAGCTAGATTGATTACTGCATCTTGTTCGGATTTTGTGGGTATATCCGCTGAAAACCCTCAGGAGACAACACTCCTCCTCCTTGGCGACAAGGAGGTTTAACGGCTTGTTGTACATGCTAAGTGCAACCGTGATTCCTACGAAAGTGAGTTAGGATTTCTTGTTTTTTTCGTATGCTTTTTTCCTTTCTTTGTTTTGCTCGGGACTAGCAAAAGTTAGGTGTGGGGGTATTTGATTGACATCATTTCATGCTTATATTTGTATCTTATATCCATTATCTTTCACCTAAACAATGCTATGTTAGGAGCTTTATGTTTAGTTTTCAGGAATAAATAGGTTTGAAGAGATGAAGCACAAAAGAACCCATAAACTGGGAAAAAGGACTGAATTGTGAGATCTGGGAACTAAGATGCAAGGGAGAAGGACCTGAATGTAAGACAAAAGGACCGAATAGCAAAACAGAATACTCCACACCATCATGGGGTGTATTTTAGCAATTCGTTTTGGGTCGGAGCTTCAACAAACCAAGTGAATGCATCCAAGACCAAACAATATACCAAGAAAAGCCCACAACAAATATGAGCAGGATCTGAACCATATAGACCACCAATTGGCGGTCTAAGACCGCTAATTGGCGGTCCATTTTGGCCCAAATCCATTAAAATTTCTCCAGCACATGTATTAGTGGATGTTTAGGCTATTTTTGGTATCTGTTTAGTCCCACATCGGGGGATTATCCCGGTTTGCCTTTTTCCATGGCTATAAATAGAACTCTTCATCTTCCATTGTAATCACTCCATATTTTAAGTGGTTATTCTTCCTACTAGAAGTGAGGCCTTGAAGCACACACTAAAGTAGGAGGATGCTACTTTTAATGTGAGTCATTTTTAATACAAGTTTTCTTTATTATGTTGTTTGTTTTATGTTTCCTGTTTTGCTTTGCTTAATCTCATTTCATTAGTTTTATTAGCTTAGTTAATATGCTTTCTTTGTTTAGTTTAATAATTAGTGTAATGTTTAGTGAGTAGTTCCATCCCCTTTGGGGGGTGGAGTAGATGTACATAGATGCAAATGAGAATGGATTGAATGCTTTATTTCCAATGTGTTGATAAAACATGAATGTATGCTTGCTTGTTTAGGATAGAATTTATAACTTGATGAGTTTTGCCAAAATGATTAGACATCTCTCATGCATGTTTAGGTTCTGAAATAAACATCTTGCATATGTAAATGTTAATCAACTAAGTTGGTGAATAGATTGATAGGTTTTGCCACAACATTTAGACACTTCCGATGCATGATAACACCACCTTTATTTGTGCTTAAAGAATGTGTTAAACACCCACCTCTTTGCTTGTGTGCACTCACTCCACCCCTTAGGGGTTTTCCCATTTCTGAATTCCAGCACTCTTCTTTTGTTCTTAGTTTAGTTTTAGTTAATCGTTTGTTGCTTTCTTTCACATTTCATATTTTGTAGTGTAGTGTAGTGTAGCGTAGAGTAGGATAATCAAACTCTCTTCTCCATTTTTTTGCCACTTGATTTCGTGTAAACGAGAGGCTGCTCACCTCCCTGAGGACGACCCGTATTTGCCACCGCTTCAACGCGGCCGTGCACTTGCGGTTTAATTAAAACATTCAACACTAATCGATGGCTTAAAAGAGGCTGACATGAAGATTCCTGAGAAGTTTCTGGTTGTCAATCATAGAGAAGTTCCCTCGGTCATGGGAGGACTTTGGTATGTCTCTTAAGCATAGCAGAGGAAAACTGACTATGGATGATCTCATGGTTGCTATTGCAATCGATGAGGAACATTGGGATGAAAAACCAGTGATGCCTGTAAAGTTCCAACAAAAAAAACGTATTAATTAGATCCTCATCTAAGTCAAATTTTAAAGGGAAACCACAATCTTCTAATAAGATAAAACCTAAGGCCAAAATCAAGAAAAACCAACAAACAAACCATGTTGGAATTGTGGACAAGTTGGGCATTGGGCTAAGGAATGCCTTTCAAAGAAAGCCAAACACCAACAAGTCACCACTGATTCGACTCCACAAGTCAATTTATTGACTGACGTAGACGAGACTAACCATAAGTTTGTTTTTGTTAATCCTCGAGTACTTTCCATTTACAAACCACATGAGTGGTTGGTTGGCAGTGAGGCTAATGTGCATGTAGGTGCTGACAAGTCCATGTTTGTCTCTTACCAGTCTGTTGATGGTAAATATGTGGCGATGGCCGATGAGAATGTTGCAAATGTGCTTGGTATTGGATGTATCGACATGAAGTTACTGTTGGCTTTTTAGCCTTAATCTTTATTTAGTTTTGATGATTAAGTAATCTAATCTTAATCTATATTTAATCAATCAACCTAGACAATCAAAGTAAGCAAACATGAATACATGCATTGCATATATATTCGTGTATTTGCGATATTCTTAATAGGTTGATGAAGAATCAGGCTAAGAAGCTTTGGACAAGAAGATAAAGACTCAAGACATGTAATCAAGCTTTGGACCAATATGTAATTTAGTATAATTTGAGTCCTTAGGATTAATGTAAACTTGAGCACATTAGGATTCTGTCCCGTATCCCCACGGTTAACCGAACCCCACTCGGTAAACCGAATCATGTAGAGTTCGGTCCACCGAACACCTTGCGGTCAACCGTGTAGAATCCTTTAGGTGTTCCCTGGATTAACCACCTCGGTATACCGAACCACTTTCGGTAGACCGAAATAGCCTGGACCGGTTTTTGGACTTTGCTCCAATGGTCGTATTTAAATCTTGACCTTAAGCCCAATTGACTTATCCATATTCGGTACACCGAACTTCATTCGGTCAACCGAATCATATTGCTTTAGGTGTCCAACGGCTATTTAACTTGACCGTTATTGATAAACAATTTCCCACGCATTGTTAGCGCAAAACCCGCGCAAACTTCGGACTACCGAAGTATACACGGTCAACCGAACTTAGCATAAACAGAACCCTACCAATCTTACTGTCCAGTTTTGGAACGGTTCACCGAATAGGTTTCGGTAAACCGAATTATATTAGGGTTGCTAGTTAGAGAGCTACTGGAGTTGAGTGAGCGGTTAACCGAATAAGATTCGGTAAACCGAATAAGATTCGGTAAACCGAATTGAGCATCGTCGGTAATCCGTTGGGTTAACCGTCTACCGAGGAGCGTGCAAATTCTGCCTGAACTTTTGTCACATCATCACATTTCATGGGTCAACTTTCTCATCCACTCCCCAACGACTCTAAGAGCTTTGAAGCCTATATAAGGACCTCATTAGAAGCACAACACAAGCACTACACTCTCCAAACATCAAGTATCCTTGTGTTATCTTTCCCAAACCTTCAAAGCTCAAATCCTATACACTCAAGCCAAAACTTCACCACTTGTATTCCTAGATCCATATCATAATCCAAGTGTGCTCAAAGTTAGAGTGTCATTAGCAAGAGTTGTGATTCCATTCTTTCATCCAAATCACAAGAGTTGTAATAGCTTCAAGGAAGCTCCCTCTCGGGTTGTGAGAGGAGACACGGGCGAGGCGAGGTTGTTCGCGAGGCTCGGGTTTGTAAAGGCGTTGATCTCGGCCCGGTAACGGAGATCGGATAGTGGAAACCACAAGCGAGGCTCGAGGGACGAGCGGGGCTTGTGAGTGAGGACTAGGACCCGGGGAGGGTGCCGAACCTCGTTAAATCGGGCGTCGACTTCAACGTTGGTTTGCAAGTTCTCTATCTCTTAGAATAACCCTTGCATGATTAGTTGTTAGTTCGTAATTAGTTTTTAATTCCGCATCTTGTTTAATTACGATCACTAGAGGGCCCCTTAAGATCCCCACAGTTACCTTCAAGATGAGTTCTTTCGCTGCACATGACACATCATGTACTGACTGTTCGTCGCAATATTATTAGTTGTTCGTGTCTGGTAGTTGAGGGTTATGAAGTGACATTTAAATGTAACAAAGTTGTGATTGCTTTTTTTGGTACTTTTATTGGCAATGGGTACTTGTCTTGTTGTGCTTTTTTAATTCATGTTGAATTTGCTTTTTATAATCGTAATATTATTTCTGCTAAAAATGTGTATTCTACTGTTGTTTATTCCATTGAATTTTGTGATGTTTGACATAAACATTTTGGACATGTGAAGTAACAATGTTTGAAAAGAATGATGAATTTAGATATGATTCCTAAGTATGCCATTGAGAAAAAAAATGTCTAAGTGTGTGTACAAGCTAAACAACCAACGAAACGTTTTCATTCTGTGAATAGAGATACATGTATTTTAGAACTCGTACACACAAATACTTGTGAATTTAATGACATGTTAACTAATGATAAGAAGAAATATTTTATCACTTTTATTGATGATTGTTCGAAATATTCCTATGTTTATCTTTTGAAAAGTAAGGATGACTCATTGTCTAAGTTCCTTATTTTTAAGAACGAAGCAGAGACACAAACTGAAAAGAAACTTAAGAGGTTGAGATCCGATAGAGGTGGTGAATATACGTCTAACTTGTTCAAACAAGTTTGTCCGGATTCTGACATAGTTCATGAGGTAACAACGTCATACTCCCCACAATCTAATGGGATTGCTGAACAAAAGAATAGAACATTATCCGATATGATTAATGCATTGTTGGAGAGTTCAGGATTACCTATGTGGGGGAAGATTTGAATACAGCTTGCCATATTTTCAATAAAGTTCCTCAAAAACATAAGGATTATAGTCCTTTCGAACTCTGGCATGGTCGGAAACAAAGTCTTAAATATCTTAGAGTTTGGGGTTGTCTTGCAAAAATGTTAATCCCTGAACATAAGAGGAAAAAACTTGGCCCCAAGACCGTTGATGCAATATTTATCAGATACGTGATTAATAGCTATGCGTACAGATTCTTGGTCATCAAGTCTGAAATACCTGACATAGATGTTAACACTATTATTGAAATTCGTGATGCCACATTTTTTGAGGATGTATTTCCCATAAAATCTGGAGTTCCTCAACAAGTTTCCTTGTTGAGTGATCCATCTACGTCTGGTTCCATCAACAAGCATGTGGAAAGGATGACAAATGTGGGGGCAAATCGGTCTGTTGCCAAATTTGAGTTTTCTCAAACTCAAGTTGAAATTGAACCTAGAAGAAGCAAATGATCTAGGATTGCAAATGATTTGGGAAGTGATTACATTGTAGGATTTCGTGTCCCTATGTATGTATATATTTTAAAAAATTTAATACAATATATAAGATCGATTTTCATATTTTCAACAATTTTGTTATGTACATAGTTTTGTGATTATTCTAATAACATGCAATCCTACATTTATTAAAATAAATCACAAAGATAGAATCACACCTAAAGGTTCTCTAAAACCTTTTTGATGATCCGGAGTCGCGTTGCCCGCTGAATCGTTCACGGAATTGCCTCCTAGTGTTCACCAAACTCTAAACAAAAGTTAGAGAGAAAGGAGCTAGCCAATCAATCTCTAACAAGGTTTAGAATCAAGCTAATTACCCCTCTTTAAGCTCCTGAGAATCTTATCTCCAAAACGTAAATTTATTAAGAGATTTTTTGTAGGATTTCGTGTCCCCATGTATGTATATATTTTTAAATTTTTAATACATCATACAAGATCGTTTTCATATTTTCAGCAATTTTATGTACATCTATTTGTGTTTTATTCTAATAACATGCAATCCTACATTTATTAAAATAATTCGCAAAGATAGAATCATACCTAAAGCTTCTCTAAAAAAATTTTTATGATCCGGAGTCACGTTGCATGTTGTGTTGCCCACGGAATTGCCTCCGAGTGTTCACCAAACTCTAAACAAGATTGAAAAGAAATGAGCTAGCCAATCAATCTCTAATAATGTTTAGAATGTAGCTAATAACCCCTCTTTAAGTCTCCTAAGATTCTAATCTCCAAACTTAATTTTACTAAGAGAAATTTTGTGGTGATTAGGGAGAGATTAATGAGAGAAAGATTTTGCATTAGTTTTTAAAACAAGTAGGAATAGGTGCCCCTTTTATAGGCTCCAAAAACATCCTTATCAAGAGCTATTATTTAGCCATGATCCCTTGTTTTTCTCTCCTAAAATTAATCTCTAAATTCCACTTAATCACCCACAAAAAACGTTGTAATTAAATCTGGAATTATTCCACCCATGATTTAATTAATCTCTTAATAATTTAGGCAGAATCGTTCTTGTTCGGTAGACCGAGTATTATTCGGTCAACCGAACCATTCGGTTATAACACGTGTTCGGTGCACCGTGAGCTAGACGGTCGACCGAATCCGTATGAGAAAAATTCCCTAGAAGAATTCGGACGAACCACGTCTTGTAATCGGTCTACCTTTGACCCACCAAAATCGCTCCTGGAACATAGTCATCGGATGACCAGGTCACCTTCGGTCTGCCGAAAATACTACTTCTCGGTTGACCGTTTCCAATTGATTAACCGAACCCGATTGTCCAGGCACTCTGGGCAATCTAGGTCAACCAATTACGCTTACCCGTTCCTCATTCGGTTAACCGATCCGAAGATGCCCCGGTCGACCGAACCATGAACGGTTCACCGTGTTTGACCCCGATTTTACCTTTGTCAAATTTTGGATTTATTTCCAACAAAATTTGATCTTTTGGGGTTTTTAGTAATTCACATCTTATATATATCATCATATGTAATATTAAATTATTACACCCCATAATATATACCTCATATGAATTTATTTATTAATTCTAATTATGTCAATTCTCATGACATATTGATTTTAATTAATTCACCACATGTGTCCTATTTTCACATGAAACCCGACACATCATATGAACTTAAAATCAACCTCTTGTTTCCCACTTTTGTGGTGTGACCTATAGGAGGATCTAGGTCAAATTGGCAGTGATATTAAACACTTAATATCTCAAACTATAAGCGGTATCTAGCTACACATTATAATTACCCAATTAGCATAGATGTCTTTGTTCCACCCGAACCAAAACACGATCCATTTAGTGATGTAAGTGCACCACTTGTGTCCGTCCCTTGCCTCATGATAGTAAGAATATATACAAAGTAGAAATGTGTTATCTTTGTATTATATTCATTTCTTGATCTCTTTAAGCTAATTATAACTATGTAACTTAATTCAAGTTACATTGTGCACATTATAATTTTGCTTTATCAAGGGGCCCACTAATATCATCACTCAATTAAGAGGGGCAATGATAATCGTTTGACTAGCTATCTTTTCCAGCACAAGTCATGCTCAACCAACTATTGCCTTTATCACTATACTCATTGATAGCTTTTGACAATAATCAAATTAAGCACTCTTGAGTGAAAAGGTATAAGTCTCATATCTTAGGATCCAAGACACAGTAAAAACATTAGTGACACGAAACACAATTCCATAATGTTTTACTTGTTAGGTCTATTCAATATATAAAAGTAATCTTTTCCTCTTTTATATACTCGTGTCGTCAATTATTTGTAGAGCTACAACAATCGATGACCAAAACGACAATCTTATCTCGGTAATTAATGTTCCATGTTAATTACCATGATTGTGAATAACTTTTTATTTTTGTAAACCATTATCTTTTAGAGCTCTACGGTTAAGGACCAAGCGCCTCTTCCTTAACACTTCCAAAAGACGAATACCATAATCAAGGAACAAAATGTTTGCACATTCAATTCATAATAATTGACATATAAAAGTAAAACTTTTAGAACACATTCCTTTCATACATCACATACCACATTGAGGGCAATCCAACAGCTTTCAAGGATGCTATGGCTTCATCCGAAGCAAAGCATTAGAAAGATGCAGTTAAGATCAAAATGGGCTATATTGTCTCAAATGAGACATGGGAGTTGGTGAATCTTCCTCCAGGTTGTTCAATAATCGGTTGTAAATGAATATTTAAAAAAAACCCAGATGATTCCATTGATAAGTATAAAGTCAAATTAGTTGCCAAGAGGTTTAAACAAAAAGAAGGAATAGATTATTTCGATACCTATTCTCCAATGTCTCATATGACTACTATCCGAGTGCTTTTAGCATTTGCGTCCGTATATGATTTTACAATCCATCAAATGGATGTAAAATTATTTTTCTTCATGATGATCTTGAAGAAGAAATTTATATGGACCAGCATGAAGCATTTGTAGCTTCTGGAAGCGAGAACAAAGTTTGTAAACTTATTAAGTCTCTTTATGGACTTAAAGAAGTCCCAAAAGCTTAGCATGAGAAATTTGACAAAATTATATTATCATTTGGATTCCAGGTAATTGATTCTAACAAGTGTGTCTATTGCAAAGTTCAAGGTGATGCATGCATTGCATTGTGTTTATATGTCGATGACATATTACTGTTTGGCTCAAACCTTAATATAATACATGAAAGAAAGTCCTTCTTGTGTACTAAGTTTGAGATGAAGGATATGGGTGTTGCAAATGTGATCTTGGGTATCAAACTGACTTTGTCAGTTAAGGGTATTTCCATATCACAATCTCACTATGTTGAGAAGGTTCTTGAGAGATTTAGATATATAAATTATAGATCTATGAAAACCCCATATGATTCTTCAAAACCTTTGTACAAGAACAAGAGTGGTGTTCCAGTTTCACAATTGAGATATTCTCAAATTATAGGTAGCTTGATGTATTTTGCAAATTACACACGACCATATATTTCATTCTCGGTGAGCAAACTTAGTAGATACGCAAGTTGTCCTGATCATACTCATTGAAAGACTTTGGATAGAATACTAAAGTACTTGAAGGGTACTTCTACTCTTTGGTTGCATTATGGGAAATTCCCAATTGTACTCGAAGGGTACAGTGATGCAAGCTGATTAGCCAAAAACTCTGGGAGTAATAGTATTACAGGGTATGTTTTTACTCTAGGTGGAGGTGCAGTCTCTAGGAGGTCTATAAAGTAAACCATAATGTCCCAATTTACGTTCGAGGCTGAACTTTGTGATTTGGATACAAATGGAATGAAAACTGAATGGTTGAAAGGACTCCTTTCTGAATTACCAATGACTAGCAAACCAGTTTCTGCAATATCTCTGCATTGTGATAGTATGACTACCATTGCAAAGCTGAGAATCTCACAGTATAATAACAAACAAAGGAGACACATCCAAGTCAAACTGAAATCTGTAAGGGAGTTAGTCTCGGAAAGGGTGATAACTGTTGATTTTGTTGATACCAAATAAAATATAGTTGATCATTTCACCAAAGGACTTGATCTAGCTCAAATTCTGAAATTCAAGTTGGGGATGAGACTAAGACCCATTTCATGACTCATCTAGAATGACAACCCAACCAATCTGAGTGGAGATCCCATGAAGTTGGTTCATTGTGGTAATAACAAGTTCTTGAGTGAGTTGAGTGCAACCAAATTGGTGACACATTGTAGGATTTGTAGGTCATACATTTTATCTATGTCAATACCCCAAAGAATGGATATGTTGCTGAAACCGCAAGTTTAATAAGAGTGTATACTCTGAATGAGTTTGATTTCTTAGAACAAGATGTTAGTGGTGCATCTTTGGAGAAACCCAACTATGTGAATGCAATTATGTGACCACAATTAGAGGAATGTAGGTCATTCCTTGAAAAAATTCATGAAACATGATACAAATGCATGGTCACAATGCATCAACTTTGTAGATTGCAGTATGACATGATTGGTGTTGTTTTCAATGGACATCTCCACAACAAAGGTTTAAGTTCAAAACTTCATTTCAGTTAGTTTTTGTGGGGGTAAAGTTGAAGAACTCAGGTTGTGGTTCAAACCCGAAGGTTGTAATATTTTGTCGCTTGATCAACAATGGATTTGTGGGGGAATGTTGGAAATAAATCAATGTGTGGGTTTAGTCCCATATCGAAAGTTTTGGTATGTGGGAAAAGGCTTAAAACGTTTTGCCTCCCTTAATTTCAGAGAATTGGAGAGAGTGGAAGCAGTGGTTTGACCCATGTACACCCATACACGTGCTCGCGTGGTTATCATGAGCATGTGTTTGTGGAGCTTAAGGGCTCCTATTTTTGTGCATAGACTACTATAAAATGTCTTGCACTCCACCCAAGTAACAAACGTCTTTTATATATATATCTCTCAATGAAAAATCGCTCCGACGATTTTTATATCCACGAATTCCAGCGTTTTCCGGTGGTCAATTCTTGTGAGGTTTTGATCTGTTTTCGAGATTCGTTGGCTCTGGTGTGCGCCCGCTTGACGAAAGAACCGTTCTATCATGGGAGAAGAGTGCTAGACTCATCGCATTGGTACATGTGAACGATATTTTCTCTAAGACAAGTCGGAAGTCGATGGCTCGGTTGGGAATGTCTTTTCTAATCATTGTTGTTTGTTTGTTTTTCCTAAACATGAATTTGTATGTTGACTATCTATGAATCCTATTGTACAATTTATTCGACATATGTAATCCACTATATTACATGATTATATTTGTAATTGTATCAACAAAATTGACAATTTTATGGTGCGTTTGGATGACTGAAATAACATTAGCTCTTTCAGACAACTAGTTTTCACGAAACACGTCAGTCAATAAAAAGGGTTGGTTTCGTTAAAAAAAGGAAAATGATTTATGAACGCTGCGCGTCACGGACGCGCTATACGTGGACATCCATGTCAACCCTTACGTGGCCAAAGCAAGGATGTTTTTCTTTTTTTGTTTTTCCTTCTTGATGTCCACTCAAATCACATTAAATGCGTTTCAACTCAGCACGTTCTCTCTCTCCACGCAAATACAAATATGATGACACTATTTCTTTCTTCTTCATTTTTTCTCTCCGGAATAAATCAACATTTCCAACAAGATATTATTTCGAAGAAGCGTCTGATGCCGACTCTCTGGGTTCTTCACAACGTAAGCAGCGTGAATGGGTCGGTTACATCGTTGCTTCACGAAGTCGCACCAACAAGAGAAGAGAAAGTTCAAGATGAAGGTTACATCGTTGCTTCACGAAGTCGCACCAAAACACGGGGATCCTGATTTCTCTGATTGAGACATGAATATGTTGTGTGTCTGTTCGGTTTAAGTTGTGTGTCTGTTCGGAATATGCTGTGAGTCTGTTCGGAATAAGTTGTGGGTTTGTTCGGAATAAGTTGTGTGTCTGTTCGGTTTAAGTTGTATGTCTGTTCGGTTTAAGTTGTGTCTGCTCGGAATATGTTGTGTGTCTGTTCGGTTTAAGTTGTATGTCTGTTCGGTTTAAATTGTAAGTTGTGTCTCTGTTCGGTTTAAGTTGTGTGTATGTTCGGAATATGTTGTGTGTATGTTCGGAATATGTTGTGGGTCTGTTCGGAATAAGTTGTGTGTCTGTTCCGATTAAGTTGTCTGTCTGTTCGGAATATGTTGTGTGTCTGTTCGGAATATGTTGTGGGTCTGTTCGGAATATGTTGTGTGTCTGTTCGGAATATGTTGTGGGTCTGTTCGGAATAAGTTGTGTGTCTGTTCGGATTAAGTTGTCTGTCTGTTCGGAATATGTTGTGTGTCTGTTCGGAATATGTTGTGAGTCTGTTCGGAATAAGTTGTGTGTCTGTTCGGATTAAGTTGTCTGTCTGTTCGGAATATGTTGTGCGTCTGTTCGGAATAAGTTGTGTGTCTGTTCGGAATAAGGTGTGTGTCTGTTCGGCTTATGTTATGTGTCTGTTCGGTTTAAGTTGTGTCTGTTCGGAATATGTTGTTTGTCTGTTCGGAATATGTTGTTTGTTTGTTCGGATTAAGTTGTGTTTCTGTTCGGAATAAGAAGAAAGTTTGGTGTCCGGAATAACTGTATTTTCTGTCTGGAATAAGTGTATTTTTGTCCGGAATAAATGTATTTTTGTCCGGAATAAGTGTATTTTCTGTCCGCAATAAAATAAGTGTATTTTCTTTCCGGAATAAGTGTATTTTTGTCCGGAATAAGTGTATTTTATGTCTGGAATAAGTGTATTTTCTGTCCGGAATAAGTATGAATTTCAACATAAACTGGACAACCATTGTACATAAACAAGACAAACTTTTTACATAAATAGGACAAACTTTCAGTTCCATTTCTGGACAAAACTTAATAATAAAAAATATTATGATAAGTGTGGGATCTGCACGAATAAAGGGTTTGCAAGTTGTCCTAGGGTCTGCACACTGTCTTATCTGTGTATTATTGGGAAATGAATCGTTGAACTTAAAGAACCGGCGTTTTTTAAAAAGAAAAAAACGCGGGAAGAGAAATTTTGCTGACTGGACGCTGACTCAAAGAAAATACCTAAGCTGTACAGATCCACGTAAGGCGCGTCCGTGTATAACGACCCTTAAAAAACATTCTACGTTTCTACATTTTACACTTGAACTGAAAGTGAGAATTTTGATTTTTGAGTGGGGCTCCTACAGATTTGCTACCTATCTAACCTTCATTTTGGTTGTTATTTACGTGTTTTGCTATCGTTTTGGGTCAAAATATTTTGGTATTGACGGAACGTTGTGAAACCAGTTGGAGCTTACTGCATCCAAACGACATGCATGCAAAAATCATTTATGGGAAAAGTAGTTTGTGATTTAAAACCAGGTTTTCACCCTTAGCAGTTAGCGGAAAACGGAGCCTCAAATCAAATGTCGTCCTTCGCGAATTAGACGTTAATTTTCCGAAAACCATAAAACAAACCAACTAACTAAACTAACTACCTCCAAATTCAAGTTATAAAAAAGGAAAAAACATATTAACCCTTCCAAAATCCAAAGTCCAACCCAAATGCTACGCCACTACAACCCAAGCCATCTCCTCCAGCAATGCAAAAACTCTCTGACCCTCTCCCAAACCAACCAACTCCACGCCCAACTCCTCACCTCCGCCCGCCTCCGTTCCACCTTCATCTCCAACCTCCTCCTCAAACACCTCCCCCTCCCCTCCGCCCTCCTTTTCTTCCCCTCTATCCTCGACCCCGACACAATCTCCCACAACACCCTCCTCTCCTCCCTCTCCGCCTACAACCTCCACTTCCTCCTTCTCTCTTTTTTTCTCGAAATGGGTCGAAGAGGAATCACCTACGACCGCACCTCCGCCTCCCTCGCCCTCAAGTCGTGCTCCTTCTTATCCGATGTACGGCTTGGAACTCAATTCCATGGGTTGAGTGCGAAGTTAGGATTTGATCGTGATGTTGTCAGCGCGACTGCGTTGGTGGATATGTACGGGAAGTGCGGAGTTTTGGAGTGTGCGGTTGGGGTGTTTGAGGAAATGCCCGAGAGGAATTCAGTTTCGTGGGGTGCGGTGATTGGTGCATGTGTGTGGAACCGGGAGCTTTGGGATGGATTGCAGTTTTTAAAGGAGATGGTGAGGGTAGGGGTTGAGGTTGGACAAGCGGTTTATGCGAGCGTGTTGAGGGTGTGTGCAGGGTTGGGGGAGGTGGGGTTGGGGAGGGAGGTGCATGGGTATGCCGTTAGAAGGGGGTTCGGGTGGGATACGGTTGTGGGGACTGCGGTGATGGATGTGTATTGGAAGTGCGGGTGTGGGGAGGAGGCGAGGAGGGTGTGGAGGACGTTGCCCGTGCGGAGTGTGCAGAGTTGCAACGCTATGGTTGTTGGGTTAGTGAGGAACGATCGGTGCTTTGAGGCGCTGGAGTTGGTTCTGAAGATGCATGAGTTGGGTGTTGAATTTAATGAGGTTAGTGTTTCGGGTGCTTTGAGCGCTTGCGCTGGTGTTGGGAGACGGTTGGAAGGTTCGCAGCTGCATGGTGTATCTTTTAAGTTGGGTTTGGATTTGAATGTTTCCGTTGCGAATGCGGTGATGGATATGTATGGCAAGTGTAGAGCTCTAGATGAAGCTTGTAAGGTCTTTGAGGAAATGAATGTGCAAGATGCGGTCTCGTGGAATGCCGTGATTGCAGCTTTCGAGCAAAATGGGAATTACGAGGAATCGTTGCAATGTTTTGATGAAATGCTCACTTATGGGATGAGACCTGATGAATTTACCTTTGGAAGTGTACTCAAAGCATGTGGTGCTTTGGTTTCTCTGGATTCTGGTGTGAGGATTCACAACCGGATCATCAAATTTGCACTGGGATCAGATTCATTTGTTGGAAGTGCTCTGGTGGATATGTATTGCAAATGTGGGGTCATGGAGGATGCCCAAAAGCTCCATGATAGAATAGAAAAACATACAAATGTGTCATGGAATGCAATGATTTCTGGATTCTCTTGTCAGAAACAAAGTGAACAATCTCAAAAGTTTTTCTCCCAAATGCTTAGCAAGAATGTGAAGCCGGATTGTTTTACATACGCTGCTGTTCTTGAAACATGTGGTAATCTATCCACTCTGGAAATCGGAAAGCAAATTCATGCTCAAGTCATCAAACAAAAGCTTCATGAAGATGTATTTATATCGAGTACGCTTGTTGACATGTACACAAAGTGTGGAAACATGGAGGAATCATTACTGGTCTTTCAAAAGATGCAAAATCGAGATATTGTTTCGTGGAACTCTATCATGTTAGGCTATGCACATCATGGCCTTGTAGAAGATGCCCTCTGGGTCTTCAAAGCAATGCTGAAACAAAACATCAGACCGAACCATGCAACATTTATAACTGTTCTTCGGGCCTGTGGGTACATGGGTTTGTTCGAAGAAGGGTTGCTTTACTTCCAATCAATGCTTCAAGACTACGGGCTTGAGCCCCAACTGGAGCATTACTCCTGTATAGTGGACATATTGGGACGTTCAGGACGGGTCCATGAAGCCCTGAAACTTACAAAGGACATGCCATTTGAACCTGATGCTATTATGTGGAGAACTTTACTTAGTAGCTGCCAAATTCATGGAAATATGGAAGTAGCAGAGTTAGCTGCAACTTCTATATTACAACTAGAACCAGATGATTCTGCTGCATATATCCTTTTATCAAATATTTATGCTGAGTCAGGGAAATGGGGAGAGGTTTCAAAGATGAGACGAGTAATGAGGGAAAACAAACTTAAAAAGGAACCTGGATGCAGTTGGATTGAGCTGAAGAATGAAGTACATACATTCATTGTCGCAGACAAAGCACACCCTAGATATGTAGATATATATGAGAAGCTTGAATTGTTAGTCGGTGAGATGAGACGAATCTGGTGTGTGCCTGATATGTAACTTCTTCAAGAGGAGCTTGTAGTCACATCAACATCTCACAAGTAAAAAATGTATATGGAAAAATTATTAGTGATAGTGGTTGTGTTCAGCATACACCGATGCTTTAGACTTTGTGGCTGGTTGCTTTTTCTTATGTGAAGAAAGGTACATGCTGGATGGAGAAATTCCATAATTTAAGTGTACTATCTGGAGGATTCTTATACATAAGTACTGTGTATGCACTTCAATGTTACGAATGAGATCTTCCAATCTATGTAACTTTCTCTCCAACCAAGGCAAGAGCTACATTGATGAATATCTGTTCTCGAAGTTGAAATCTGTGCTGCATTTTGATAACATTACATATCAAACGAGTTTTGGAAAAGCACGATCAGTTTTAAATGCTCCATGTCAGTTCTCGTTTGAAGGTGTTCATATTTTGCAAGGAAATAGGTATTCCTTTTTTTCCTGTTTTGTTTTGTTTTGTTTTGTTATATGACTGATAAATACTGAACGACTGATAGATTGTTGTCTAGGGATGATATGTTACATATTCATCTATTATTTTTTACTTTAGAAGTTTCTTATACTCTGTTACTTAATCTGCAGTTCCTGAAGAGTTCATAAGAAACCAGAAAGACTGTTTCACACTACAGACTAAGAGGCTTGTAGTCATTTTGCAAGTTCTGGAGCCCTGTAGTTAGTTATATACTTATATTAACATTGTTTTAAGTTTGAAGTAACTAGTAGCTATACTCTTTTCTATTGTACCTTTAAGATTTGTTATGGTCTCAACTCTCAATTGTTTCTATTTATTTTTTAACCAAGTCTACACCTCCTTTCCTATCCTGCCACTATCCTAAATTGCAAAAGAAGTGTCCAAATTGTATAATATTACTGTGGAATATGAATGTTGGTATGAGTACTACCATATAAAAAATATATGGTTTTTTCCTTCTAAAGGTCACAACAGGAAAACATCGTCCAATGACATCATGTAACTATTGTATTACCACATTTTATATTTCTTTCTGGCTTTGTTATATACAGACGTAGTTTATCCCAACTAGTTTGGGATCAAGGACTTTGTTGTTGTTGTTGTTGTTTGTTTGTTATACATATGTAAGAAAAGACATTGCATTTGCAAGTTTCCTAAATGCTACTGTGATTCATTGTTCTCTTGTAATCTGATGATCTATTATTGGTATACAATTTTATATGCTTCAAATTTTGAAGGGAGCATGAACGAAAATGGGTAGGGTTTAAGCGTTGTCCTTGTGCTGGACCAGTAATCTCTGATCTACCAATGGAATACCAGATGGATACCAATTTTTCTTCAGTTATGGGAATCACATGTCCAGCTCGGTCATCTATTTACCTGAAGAAAATTGCATCGGATTTTTATTAAAAGAAAATGAATTATTGATCCAAACATTTGATTATCCAAATGGACGATGAGATAGTGATCCATTTGGTCATCCAATGACAAATCAAGGCTTACTGATGTGGCCAAGAGTTACTAGTTGATTAGAAACAAGAGCCCACCCATTGAAATGAAATATAATACCTTATAGATGAGAACTCATTCCCTGCATATTTTAACAACTGGAACTGGACTGTTCGAATTATTGTGATGACATGTAAAAATCTGTACGATAAAGTTACAAAGGCTAAGACATAATCAAGAGTCATGGACTCCAAAGAAGGGCTAAAATAGAGATCAAAACTAAGCACATAGAAGGTTTCAGTTGAAGTTCTTCGATGCTTCATAATTCAAAGTCGAAATAGGAACACACCCAGCTGTAGTCCATAGGGCTTAAAAGGTTTCAGTTGAAGTTCTTTGATGCTTCGTAATTCAAAGTTGATGTAGGAACACTTGAAGGTGTAGTCCAAAGGGCTTAAAAGTAGAACCACGTGTATCTTGTGTTCTTGAGATTTGTATTATTTTAGATTCATTAATGGGATTAGCACATTAGTTGAATACCATACAAAAATTAGTTTGCAAAATTCAGATAATTTTCGGATAACCAGAACTGTTGTTCTGAATATAGAGACCTTAGAAAATTGTAGCCATTTAGGGTTCAATTTTCAGTGTGAAAATCTCAAGAGTATTTTGCTGGCAAATATCTTTCCCACTTATCGCTGTCTTGAAAGATTATAAAGTCTTATTTTGTTATTTTCTTTAGTTTAGAGTTGATTCAAGAGCATAGCTCTCACCCTCTTTTATTCTCTCGACCACCAAAATTTTTAGATTTAATTTTTATTTTTGTGTCCACCAACTTTTATTATACTCTGTAACTCTAGTGTTAAGTGTTGAAAACTCATATAACTTAAGCATAGCTTTGAAACAAGAGCAAGTTATGATCGATGCCTGAGCTTGTATAGACCTTGATGTTAATTGTGGTTTGCAATTTCATAGGTTTGTGTAGGTTTCCAGGGTTTGGATGGTGAAAAGATAGATATGTTTGGAGGATTGAGATGTCTATGTTATTTGAGATGTTCTTGGGATGGTATTGGTTCAATTTTGTCGGGTTTGGATGAGAAAGTATCATTTTTTCTGGTGGATTAAGCGATTTTGTTCCTTTCCAGTTTTTAAATTAGCGGGTTGGTGATTTTTTCAATCGATGTGAAGGATATTGGTTTGAGTGGTTTATTATCAGTTTTAGGTCGTTTATCAGCATGTTGGATGAAGAAATAGGGTTAGTTGTTTTATTGTTGCAACTGCTCAATCTTGTTTCGTATCAAGCTAAGTTAAGTAGGGTGGAAGAGCTTGGTTGTCTAACTTTGTTCCACATCAAGCTTTAGATTGATCATTTGCTAGGTTGTTTTTCTTATCGTTTTCAAGGATAGACTAGGTTATATGTTTTATCGCTTTTAGGTCGTGTCATTGATTATATGCATTTTCGTTGGGGGAAATCAAAATTTTGGATGATGAAATAGAATTTTGGTTTATCTGTTGTTGCAATTGTTCCGTCTTGTTTCATATCAAGCTAAATCCAAAGATGAGAGCTCTGGAATGGATACTTTGGCGGAGAGGAGAAACACAACGTTCGAGAGGAGACTTGCGGGGCTGAAGAAGAAGGTGTGGGACCTTGAGACGCTTTGCAGGACCCTAGTTGCCCTCGTCTGCTTCGACGAGCAAGGTGGGCTCCACATCTCGCCTGACAACCACTAATATGTTTCGTCTGTCGTCCACCGATACATGGGCTTCCCCATCTCCACGTGCCGCCACCTCGACTCCTTGCCGACTTTTCTTGAGCAAGAAGATGTGGTTGCAATGTTGAATGCCAAGATCTAAGCTGTCAACCGGATGATCGATTTCCTCTGGGGAGAGCAAGAAGTGAACTTCAAACTTATATCTTACGAGAACGGTATCGAGAAAGCATCATAACTACAACCACTTTCCACAAAGGGAGCTTCTTGAGCATGGGTTGTGGTTGTGATGCATTTTCGAGACCGTTCTCGTAAGATATAAGTTTCAAGTCCACTTTTTGCTCTCCCCGGAGAAAGTTGATCTCCCAGTTGACAACCTTAATCTTGGCATCCAACATTGCAACCACATCTTCTTGCTCAAGAGAAGCAGTCGAGAAGGTGACACATTGAGACGGGGAAGCCCATGTATCGATGGATGACAGATGAAGCGGCGGAGCGTGGATACAGGGAAGCGGTGTTTCCTTTGCTACAACATGTTGGGGAGTATAACTTTAGTGGAGAATGATGGATGTTCACACATAGAGGTGATGAAAGTTATATTGTTTTATTTTTTTGTGGTGCTTTTTCCCCTAAATATCTTCTAGAGAACACTATTTCCATGCCCATCAAGGTTGTTTTGTTTGCAGGTGGACTTTCATGATACCGGTAGAGGTTCAAGGGTTCCAGCAATGGCAGACTACTTTGGTTTTACCATGACTCCACTAGGTGAAAGAGGAAGTGTTTTTGCCAATCGATGCCAGGGTGACAAGAAAACAAGTACCCTAACGTATCGCCCTTTCAATAGGTGGGCCAATAACAATGAGGTATGCTCTTTTTTGCATTTTTCTCTATGTGTAGTCCACTAGCAACAACTGCATTGTCTGAGATATTTGTTATGGGAGGCCATTTTATTCAGGTTAGGTATAAGTTTTTTTTGCTTGCATGTCATTTTAAACACTATATTTTCATTTCTACCATCAATTCATAACTATTTATATCACTGTCACTGAAAAACTACACAAATTCCATTAATGTCATTACTTTCTCGTGTATGTTGTTTCGGTAACTTTTTCCGTTAACGTCGTCAGACCCGGCCCAATAGCAGGAGCAGGGTGAGCTCCTGCTCTGGGCCTCATTCCGGGTCTCATTTTAAGGGGGCCTCAAAAAAAATGTACATGGGCTTATTGAGTTGCAAAGAAAATTAGTGTTAACACATAAATAGCACATAAACATTGATAAATTTGTCTCAAATATTACTAAGATGAAAAAAAAATCAATTAATATTGCATTAAGTTAGTGAAATTTTTATTATTTAAACTAGGAGGACAATTTTTTTCAAATTTAGGAGGACAATTTTTTTCAATTTTTTTTCAATATTGCATCGTTGTTGATTTTCGCACAGGACCTCAAAAATTTCCGAGACGACCCTGAACGTCGTTACTGTTCCGTTAACGACGTTTAAAAATTTATTATTTAAATAATAATATTTACAAATTCTACCGTATACAATCTAATAACTTAGTCATTTAAATATGTAATTTTTATGATTTTCACAGCAAAACATTTAAATTTCAAAAATCAAGAATTTTAATTTTCATAGCAAAAAAACACCAAAACACTTGTAGCATCACCGTTGTACTTGTGAAAATTAAAATTCTTTATTTTTTGAATTTAACTGTTTTGCTGTGAAGATCATAAAATTGATTGATTTTGATTACTAAGTTATTAAATTATATAGGATAAATTTTGTAAATATTATTATTCAAATAATAATGTTTTTAACATCGTTGACGGAATTATAACGTTGTTAATGGAAAAAGTTACCGAAGTAGCATACCCGAAAAAACAAAGACATTAATGAAATTTGTGTAGTATTTCAGTGGCAGTGATACAAATAGCTATGAAGTGATGATAGAAACAGAAATATAGTGTTTTGAAATAACATGCAAGCAAAAAACCTTATATTTACGTAATAAATGTAATTTTTCCCGAAGCCAAGTGAAATCAACATTTGACTCTTTCAAATTGTGCACATTAAAAAGTTAGTTAATTCTTTGTTTCAGAAAATTATTTATTTTACTATTTCGTTTGCATCCCACCCATAGGACCATCAAACCATCTGGTATACATTATTTACTTAATTTCTTGATGGTCTTTCTCTGCAATGCCTGTAAAAATTCCGATATATGATTTGAAGCTTCCGGGCGCAAAAGAAGCTCTAGCGGCTGGAGCTTTCTGCTATCCAACTCCGTCATCATATATTCTTTAGGTAAAGAACCTGTTTTCACGATTTCCTTATGTTTCCTCCTCTCAGCCTTGTCTTACGGTTATGGCTGGATAACTAGTGACATCTCAAACGAAGTGGGATTCACATCGTGGGTGTGCATGTTTGAAACCCTCCTCTCTTACTTATTATATGATCATGTCCCATTGGCGAGTATAGCACGAGCATATTAGGGGAGACGTATCCCCTCATTCTTGTTGAACCATGATACTTAGATGGCTAAGATTGCATTTTCTAATTGCAACTTGCGGTCTGTACGTGATTTTTGCGTGCAACATTTTTCCCGACTTGGGGAATGTTTGCGACTTCAGGTACAGCTGCAAATTTTATCTTGCGATCTAATACAAATTAGACTCAAGCGTATTTTGAGCAAAGTTCATATATTCTGAACAAGACTGCAATGATTTTTTTCTGAACAAAATGGAGCTTTACGACCACTATTAATTTTGAATGACTGGTTTACTTTGAAGCAGTAATATTTAGAATGGAATCCATTATCCATAGAATCATAGGGCTTTATAGACGTAAGAACTAAGAATGCTCCATTGTTAAGATATTTATGTGTTAAAATCTCTTTGGAGATATTTTGGAATCGTCCAATAATTTCTGAATGAAGTTCGCTTTCAGTGTTTTACTAATTTCTTAAGATCGAATACCTGTAGACCATTTTTAACTTTCGACCTACAAACTTCTTCAAGTTCAGAAGATGGAAGATGATATCAAGGGGTAGACTCCTTCCATAGGTCCCTACTGTAATAACCTAAACTAAACATCTTAATTAAATTAAACTAAACTTACTTAACCTAATTAATGCATGCATGGAGAGTAGGAGGTGTTGGAAGGAGGAGATGAAGTGTAACGTGTAGGATAGTTGTGAAATAAGATGGGTTATTTTGATTGGTAGATTTGAAGGTGGATAATTAAAGGAGATATATATATAGTTAGATAAGAATTCACTTAAAACGTTTCTTCATCAATTTCATCTAACAGAGAGTGAGAGAGAGAGGCTTTCGGAGCAGAAGGAGGAGGAAAGAAGAAGTAAAGAAGAGGAAGAAGAAGAAGAAGAGAAGGAGTGTTGAAGGGAGCTCGGGAGGCTTCTTCAACCGTCAAAAAGGTATGCCAAATCTCCATTATAACTCACTTATGCCTAGTGAGTGTTGGGGATCGACGTTGGTGTCGAATTCCCCGTCGGAATTCAACCAATTCAGAGGTTGAAGACGACGATCGGTCGACCGGTGCCTGTGGGCAGTCGACCGATCCTATTATTATATTGTTGTTTACCCGCGAACGGTCGAACGATGTCGTTAGACGGTCGACCGTTATGCCAGATTTGTGCGGGAAAAATGGGATATACTGTTATCGGTCGAACGGGACCACTTAGCCGGTCGACCGAATAACGATGAGAATGGGTCGGTTGGGGATTTTGACTTATTAAACGGTCGAACGTCCTTAACCTTGTTCGACCGATCCATTCGATGCTAAGTCGGTTGGGAGCTTTGACCATCAAAACGGTCGACCGCTCTTTAACTCTCGGTCGACCGACTGAGCATTTAATTAAGCGGTAGAGTGCTTGTGTTGATTCGGTTGAACTGTATTTCAGTTCCGGTCGACCGAACGAGACTTGGGCAAAATATTGAAAGTCCTGTTATCGGTCGAACGGCCCCTTGGTTCGACCGGTCGGATATATATATTATATAAAATTGTATAGCGTAGACCTTCCAAACGGTCGACCGCTAGATGACTTTTGTTCGACCGATTGGTCGGTAATTCGGTTGGCGTGGTTCGACCGGTAGACTTGTTTGTACAGTACTGTGTACTGTGTGGGGGACCGGTCGACCGGTGTGCTTGTAGCGGTCGACCGATCTGCCGCAGGTTGGTGGATTTATCCACACGCGATCCGTCGATGTCAGGTCGACTACCGGCTCCGAGGCGACGGTTGATTACCGGCTTTGAGAGCTACGGATTTCACCTTCGACGAAGGCGTATTATTGTTGTACTTTTTCCTCTCTTACCGAGCGGGGTGTGAGGGATGTGTACCGTAAACCTTGGGCAGTTTGCGAGGGTTTAGCGGTAGGCCGAGGATGTTCCGGCAGGGTGCGCGCTAGGCGACTCTTGGGGGAGCAGCGGCTGTCGTCTGACCCGAGTTGTGTATTCGGCGGGCTGACTCGCTCCTTGGGTGCGGCGTGTACCGGGGGTTCCTTCCTGCACTTTTTGGGGAGCAGTGGTGTCGACTGACCCTTGTGAGGCAGCGGTGGACTGACTTGACCCTAGTGGCAGGAGTGGTTCAGTGCCGCGGAGGCGGTGAGGGCATTATTGTGGGCCCGAGGCGGATGATCATGTGCATAGCATTGCATTGTCTTTAATTCCTTTTTATATTTTTAGGAGGTTTGGTATACGGGGTTCCTGCAGGGAACTCAGGCATGTTTATTTGTTTTCATTTCAGGTAGCGAGCAAGTTTAGAGTCAGGTGGTGACCGAGGACGGTACCCCCGGGATTAGATCCTGTTCTCCTTAGTAGCTTCTTTTGTTTGAGGTAGTGATTACATGTACATTCACTTTTGTTGTAATCACAGTTGACTCGTTTATATCGTTGACTTCCACGTGGGTCTGTATCCTCTATATTTTATATATATGTTAGTTTGTTTTTCCGTGACGTGCCCTGTGTTGACCGTTGACGGTCCTTGTTATTGTTTAAATTTTCCGCTGTTTTCGGGTACGTTACAATTTGGTATCAGAGCGTTGATCTCGGCGTACTTGTCCAAAGAAACCACCTTTGAGTTAGGAGTAGGTCTAGAGGATCATGCATGCACGGATTATATTGATATTGTCTTGTTTCCTTTGACAGATGCCTCCTAGACGGGGGAAGGCGGTTGCCCATACTCGCGGTGAGAGTGAGACTGCGAGGGATGAGGCTTGGGAGGATGAGCGTCGGACGTTGTTCGATACGGTCGGACGTCTGACAGAGATGCTACAGCAGCAGACAGCACAGACTGGGCAGACGGGGACTGGCGCTATGCATGACCGGTTTATGCGCCAGCATCCGCCTACCTTTCTGGGGCAGTACGACGCAGAGGTTGCGGAGGAGTGGATCTTCACGATGCAGAAGATCTTCAGTGCTATTGGTTGTCCTCCAGAGGCGAGAGTGGGCCTGGCTACTTATGTTTTGGGCGGTGCTGCGTCCAACTGGTGGAGGT
Organism: Triglochin maritima; assembly: GCA_963682175.1. Lineage (NCBI taxonomy): Eukaryota > Viridiplantae > Streptophyta > Magnoliopsida > Alismatales > Juncaginaceae > Triglochin > Triglochin maritima. Next base: position 13,450,435 of record OY821785.1, read on the forward strand.
CTACATCTGCAGTGGTGTTTGCGGACAGAGATGATATAGCCTGGGAGGAGTTCGTTGGCGAGTTCAACGAGCAGTATTTTCCGCAGCATGTCCAGGATCAGAAGAGAGAGGAGTTTCTGAGTCTTCAGCAGGGAGACATGACCCTAGCAGGCTACATCGGGAAGTTCAACGCCCTTGAGCGTTACTGTCCCGAGATGTATGTTACACAGGAGCAGAGGGCTGGGAAGTTCGTCCGGGGGCTCCGGAAGCAGTTGAGGACGAAGGTGCTGACACACATGCCGAGCACATTGGCCGATGCAGTGAAGAGTGCCTCTGTTCTTGATCGTGACTACAGGGAGAACTACCAGGATGAGAGGAGGCCATCAGGTAGGTTCTCTGGGAGGCCAGGAGGTCAGACTGGAGGGAATCCGGGCAAAAGGCCCCGATACGAGGGAGCAGGAGTTGCAGTACCACGACCAGAGCCTTGTGGTACTTGTGGGAGGTTTCACTCCGGGCCGTGCTTCACCCCCGGAGCATGTCATGGGTGTGGCCAGCTGGGTCACTTTATCAGGAGCTGTCCGAGCCGAGGAGCTGGACCGAGCCGACCACCGGGTTTACCCGCACCAGGCAGAGGAGGAGGCGGAGGTAGACCACCTTTCAGACCACAGCAGGGGCAGCGCACTGGTAGAGTTTTCACCATCCAGGCAGAGGAGGCTCGGGATGGAGGCGCTGTCGTGGAAGGTACACTTCTTGTCGCAGGTTCAGTAGCTAGGGTGTTATTTGATTGTGGCGCGACACACTCGTTCATCTCAGAGCGATTTGCGAGAGTGTTGGGCTGTACCCTTGCGATGTTGACTGCCACTTTGGAGGTCAGCACACCCCTGGGTCTGGTGGGCACTGTGGGGAGATTTGTCCCCGGCGCCACGGTTGTTTCGGGAGATCAGGAGTTTCCGGCAGACCTGGTCTTGCTACCGATGGAGGACTTTGATGTCATACTTGGGATGGATTGGCTGTCCCAATATGATGTTCGAGTCTTGTGCCGTGAGAAGAGGATTTTGATCCCGAGGAAGGGTTTGCCTGATATTCTGATTAGAGGGATCAGAAGCAGAGAGGGTCGCATTATTGTATCTGCTGTTAGAGCTCAGAGACTGTTACAGCAGGGATGTGCAGCATTTCTGGCAACGCTTGTGGTTGCGGAGGCAGAGTCCCAGAGGCTAGAGGACATTGAGGTGGTGCAGGAGTTCGCGGATGTTTTTCCAGCGGAGATTCCAGGTTTACCACCACACCGAGAGTTGGAGTTCGGCATTGAGTTGGTAGCTGGCACTACACCACAGTCGAAGGCTCCATACCGGATGGCACCTGCTGAGTTGACAGAGTTGAAGAAGCAGTTGCAGGAGTTGATGGACTCTGGATTTATCAGACCGAGCGTCTCGCCTTGGGGTGCACCAGTTTTGTTTGTGAAGAAGAAGGACGGATCCTTGAGGATGTGCATAGACTACAGGATGCTGAACCAGGTGACGGTGAAGAATAGGTATCCCTTACCTAGGATCGAGGACCTCTTTGACCAGCTGCAGTCAGCGAAGGTTTTCTCGAAGATTGACCTACGTTCAGGATATCACCAGCTGAGGATCCGAGATGAGGACATCCAGAAGACAGCCTTCAGGACGAGATATGGACACTATGAGTTCTTAGTGATGCCATTTGGATTGACGAATGCTCCGGCAGCATTCATGGATCTGATGCACCGGACGTTCAGGCAGTATATTGATATATTTGTGATTGTCTTCGTGGATGACATTCTGATCTATTCATCAGATATGGAGCAGCACAGAGAGCATTTGAGGATTGTACTCAGCATCTTGAGGGCTCAGCAGTTATATGCTAAGTTCTCAAAGTGCGAGTTTTGGTTGGACAGAGTGGCGTTCCTCGGACACATTGTATCGGCAGAGGGGATATCAGTAGATCCGGCGAAGGTAGAGGCGGTGACACAGTGGAGGACCCCTACGAGCGTGACGGAGATTAGGAGCTTTGTTGGATTGGCGGGTTATTACCGTCGCTTCATCAAAGACTTCTCGAGATTGGCAGCACCACTGACGGCTCTGACGCAGAAGGGAGTCACTTTTGTTTGGTCACAGAAGTGCGAGGACAGCTTTCAGGAGCTGAAGAGACTGTTGACCACAGCACCAGTTTTATCATTGCCGAGTGGCACGGGTGGATTCGTGATTTATAGCGACGCTTCAGGTGTTGGCTTAGGATGTGTACTTATGCAGCACGGGAGGGTGATCGCATACGCATCCAGACAGTTGAAGGTCCATGAGAGGAATTACCCGACACATGATTTGGAGTTAGCAGCAGTGGTTCATGCACTGAAGACCTGGAGACACTATCTTTATGGCGAGCAGTTCGAGGTGTTTACAGATCATCAGAGTCTGAAGTACCTGTTCTCGCAGAAGGAGCTGAACATGAGGCAGCGCAGATGGCTTGAGTTCATTAAGGACTATGACTTCACTATCTCTTACCATCCGGGGAAGGCGAACACAGTTGCAGACGCTTTGAGCCGGAAGGTGGAGGTATCAGTAGCAGGCCTATGCATTCAGGAGTGGAGACTGCTAGAGTCCTTGGCAGAATGGAGGCCATTTGCTGATAGTTCTGAGGGCGCAATGATTGCCAGATTGAGAGTAGAGCCTCAGACAGTATCAGCAGTGATTCATGCTCAGACTACAGATGAGGAGTTGAGCAGTTTGTTACAGTTAGCTGCCAGAGATGGGTCAGACTTCAGAGTTGGAGTGGATGGAGGGCTGAGATTCAGAGACCGTATCTGGGTGCCGAAGACGGAGGACCTGAGACATGATATCATGGAGGAGGCACACAGATCGAGATATTCCATTCATCCAGGGAGCACCAAGATGTACAAAGATCTGCAGCGGAACTTCTGGTGGCGAGGTATGAAGAAGGACGTTGCAGACTTTGTGTCGAGGTGTTTGGTCTGTCAGCAGGTGAAGATCGAGCACCAGAGACCAGCAGGGCAGATGCAGAGGATTGAGTTGCCCGAGTGGAAGTGGGAGCACGTGACGATGGATTTTGTTACGGGGCTACCGAAGACACGGAGATTCCACGATGCGATTTGGGTTATAGTCGATCGACTGACCAAGTCGGCGCATTTCTTAGCTATTAAGACCACTCTTGCTCTGGAGGGTCTAGCTAAGTTATATATTGAGGAGATTGTCAGACTTCATGGCGTGCCGGTCAGTATCATTTCAGACAGAGATCCCAGATTCACTTCGAGATTTTGGGAGAGTCTACACAGAGCACTGGGGACACGTCTGAAGTTTAGCACAGCTTTCCACCCACAGACAGATGGCCAGTCAGAGCGGACGATACAGACTTTGGAGGACATGCTGAGAGCGTGTACACTTGACTGGGCAGGACATTGGGATGAGCATTTGCCGTTGATCGAGTTCGCCTACAACAACAGCTACCATTCGAGTATTGGGATGGCACCCTATGAGGCATTATACGGGAGACCGTGTAGATCGCCGGTATGCTGGAGTGATGTGGGCGAGAGACAGCTAGTTGGACCTGACATTATCCAGTTGTATTCAGAGAAGGTCGACGTGATTCGGAGACGACTAGCTACGGCGCAGAGCAGGCAGAAGAGTTATGCTGATACGCGGAGGCGTGAGCTGACTTTTGATGTAGGAGATCATGTCTTCCTGAAGATCTCGCCTTCCAGAGGGGTGATGAGATTCGGGAAGAAGGGGAAGCTGAGTCCGAGATATGTCGGACCTTTTGAGATATTGGATCGGGTCGGTGAGGTAGCATATAGGATTGCACTACCGCCACAGTTCGCAGGACTTCACAACGTCTTCCATGTTTCTATGTTGAGGAAGTACGTGGCCGATCCAGCTCATGTGATAGAGATATCAGTACCGGAGATCCAGCAGGATTTGTCGTTAGATGAGAGACCAGTTGAGATTGTGGATCAGATGGTACATCAGCTCAGGAGGAGAGCGATTCCGATGGTGAAGGTCAGGTGGCAGCATCACACTGACAGAGAGGCTACCTGGGAGATCGAGGAGGATGTCAGGAAGCAGTATCCAGAGTTGTTTCGGTAAGTCAGTTGTTTCGAATTTCGCGGACGAAATTCTTTTAAGGAGGGTAGATTGTAATAACCTAAACTAAACATCTTAATTAAATTAAACTAAACTTACTTAACCTAATTAATGCATGCATGGAGAGTAGGAGGTGTTGGAAGGAGGAGATGAAGTGTAACGTGTAGGATAGTTGTGAAATAAGATGGGTTATTTTGATTGGTAGATTTGAAGGTGGATAATTAAAGGAGATATATATATAGTTAGATAAGAATTCACTTAAAACGTTTCTTCATCAATTTCATCTAACAGAGAGTGAGAGAGAGAGGCTTTCGGAGCAGAAGGAGGAGGAAAGAAGAAGTAAAGAAGAGGAAGAAGAAGAAGAAGAGAAGGAGTGTTGAAGGGAGCTCGGGAGGCTTCTTCAACCGTCAAAAAGGTATGCCAAATCTCCATTATAACTCACTTATGCCTAGTGAGTGTTGGGGATCGACGTTGGTGTCGAATTCCCCGTCGGAATTCAACCAATTCAGAGGTTGAAGACGACGATCGGTCGACCGGTGCCTGTGGGCAGTCGACCGATCCTATTATTATATTGTTGTTTACCCGCGAACGGTCGAACGATGTCGTTAGACGGTCGACCGTTATGCCAGATTTGTGCGGGAAAAATGGGATATACTGTTATCGGTCGAACGGGACCACTTAGCCGGTCGACCGAATAACGATGAGAATGGGTCGGTTGGGGATTTTGACTTATTAAACGGTCGAACGTCCTTAACCTTGTTCGACCGATCCATTCGATGCTAAGTCGGTTGGGAGCTTTGACCATCAAAACGGTCGACCGCTCTTTAACTCTCGGTCGACCGACTGAGCATTTAATTAAGCGGTAGAGTGCTTGTGTTGATTCGGTTGAACTGTATTTCAGTTCCGGTCGACCGAACGAGACTTGGGCAAAATATTGAAAGTCCTGTTATCGGTCGAACGGCCCCTTGGTTCGACCGGTCGGATATATATATTATATAAAATTGTATAGCGTAGACCTTCCAAACGGTCGACCGCTAGATGACTTTTGTTCGACCGATTGGTCGGTAATTCGGTTGGCGTGGTTCGACCGGTAGACTTGTTTGTACAGTACTGTGTACTGTGTGGGGGACCGGTCGACCGGTGTGCTTGTAGCGGTCGACCGATCTGCCGCAGGTTGGTGGATTTATCCACACGCGATCCGTCGATGTCAGGTCGACTACCGGCTCCGAGGCGACGGTTGATTACCGGCTTTGAGAGCTACGGATTTCACCTTCGACGAAGGCGTATTATTGTTGTACTTTTTCCTCTCTTACCGAGCGGGGTGTGAGGGATGTGTACCGTAAACCTTGGGCAGTTTGCGAGGGTTTAGCGGTAGGCCGAGGATGTTCCGGCAGGGTGCGCGCTAGGCGACTCTTGGGGGAGCAGCGGCTGTCGTCTGACCCGAGTTGTGTATTCGGCGGGCTGACTCGCTCCTTGGGTGCGGCGTGTACCAGGGGTTCCTTCCTGCACTTTTTGGGGAGCAGTGGTGTCGACTGACCCTTGTGAGGCAGCGGTGGACTGACTTGACCCTAGTGGCAGGAGTGGTTCAGTGCCGCGGAGGCGGTGAGGGCATTATTGTGGGCCCGAGGCGGATGATCATGTGCATAGCATTGCATTGTCTTTAATTCCTTTTTATATTTTTAGGAGGTTTGGTATACGGGGTTCCTGCAGGGAACTCAGGCATGTTTATTTGTTTTCATTTCAGGTAGCGAGCAAGTTTAGAGTCAGGTGGTGACCGAGGACGGTACCCCCGGGATTAGATCCTGTTCTCCTTAGTAGCTTCTTTTGTTTGAGGTAGTGATTACATGTACATTCACTTTTGTTGTAATCACAGTTGACTCGTTTATATCGTTGACTTCCACGTGGGTCTGTATCCTCTATATTTTATATATATGTTAGTTTGTTTTTCCGTGACGTGCCCTGTGTTGACCGTTGACGGTCCTTGTTATTGTTTAAATTTTCTGCTGTTTTCGGGTACGTTACACCTACTCTAGATATCTATGAATTCCTCCACTCTAGTGGGCATTGTAACTTGGAAGCACCGTCAGTCCATGAGACATGAGTATAGCAGATGGTACATAATATGATAATTATAGTTTACACACAGGAAAGAAATTGTCTTTCCAACTCTATCTTATAAGTAACAGGTATTCAAGATACTCGTTGTGTATCTTGATTCTTAACTAATTTAAGTACATATTGAGTGGGATAGAACACAAGCTCAAATCCCACTCTGTTAAATAACTGGATCCGCAACCAAGTTGACATAACTCAACTGGTTACAGTTTCATCAACCAAAAGGTTGCAGGTTGAAACCCCACCAACCCACAGTTGTTGGAATTTTCTTTTTTCTTCCTTCCTTCTTCCCAGGGTTGTGTAATTTGCTCTGCTAAAATAAAAAAATGTAAATGTTTTTCAAAAAAATAATCAGATCTGCATCCCACATTGGTAAGAGCATATTTAACAGCACCCGGGCTACCCCCGGGCGCCTGCACTCTCTCTCTGCCACGTCAGCTTCTCTCTCTGCCACGTCAGCTCACCCAACCCACCCAAAAAATCCCCTTATCCATGCCCAGGCTACCCCCACCCACCCTACACTCTCTTTCATCCACATCATTTCTTAATTAAACAAATTTAATTCTCACACAACATTTAACAAAATACATTATATATAAATCTAATTCTAATTACATTATAATTATAATTCGCGATATACTTATTATTACTATTAATTAATTAACAATATTAATCACTATTAAACACAAAATTTTGAATATTTGAAATTTGAATATTTGAATTTCGAAACGCGTGTGACTGCACAGTATACGCGTGATTGCACAGTATACGCGTGAATCAAAAGTAGTCAGCGTGAATCTACAGTATACGCGTGAAACAAAATAGTCCGCGTGAATGTACAGTATACGCGTGAAAGAAAAGTAATCCGCGTGATTGCACAGTGTCTAATTTTTTCTCTATATATACCCTACACAAAAATCACCTTACACCCCATATCTCTTCCACAAAACTCAACTTACATCCCATATTTCTCCCACAATGTCTTCTCCGGAGTACAATCGTTCCCCCCCTCCTCCACAATCAAATCCGCATCCACGCTATCCACAACCATATCCCTCACGTCCATTTTACCAACAACCATTCCAACAACCCGACTTCTCCCAGTACGCACCACCATTCCCACCACCTGACCAAAACTCACCATTCCCACAATTCTCCCACTACGCATCCCCAGATCAAAACTTACCATTCCCACAATACTCACAATATGCACCACCATTCCCTTATAATCAACCGCAGTTCCAGATGTTTGGCCGACCCTTGTCTCAAAATAGCCGCCAGAGTATGGCGAACACTGAAGATGAGGGTAACGACGACGATGAGTCCCCACCACGACACACCCCCACACCACCATCCCCACCTCCACAGCGTCGTCACCGCAAGCAAGTCCAAACTGCCAAAGCCAATCCGAAGTTGTGGACCACAGCTGAGGACGAGAGACTTGTCTCTGCATATATGGAAGTCAGTTGCGATGCGGTGACAGGGACAAACCAGAAGTCTACTTCATTGTGGACTAGGGTGAAACGTGTGTACGACATCTCCATGGAAGGCACAGGCCTACCCGAAAGGAACGCAGAGTCCTTAAAAGGACGGTGGAGGAGAATCATACCTGCTGTGAACAAGTGGGTCGGGTGCTTCGATCAGGCATTCCGACGGAAAAGGAGCGGCCAGAATGACGACGATGTTGTCCGACAAGCGCACGTGATCTACGAGCGAAATCATGGGCCTAGTAAATTTCTTTATTTTGATGCTTGGGTTATGTTGCGTAGGTACCCAAAATGGGAGAGTGTGATCTCCGGAGCTAATGCCGTGCGTGTTGACTGGGAGTCCCCGGAGTTGCACGATGAAAATATTCCCCAGTCAGGAAGCCTTGGGAAAAGAAAGAGCACGGACGGCTCGAGGACGCAATCACCCTCGGATGCAGAAGAGCCGATGCCGGAGTCGTCTACACGCCCAGAAGGTGTGAAGAATGCTAAGAAAAAGGCTAAGAGTGCATTACGCCCCGAAAGAGACACCGATGTTAGAGAACTTGCACAACAGATGCGATACACCGCCCAAGTCAGAGAAGATGGTTTCTCCAAGCAAGAGGAGTTAGCGGAAAGGAATTTCCAGAGGCATTTAATAAAAAATAAGTTGGACATGCTTCACTCTCTGATGAGGAAGGACAACCCGACGGAGAAGGATCAAAAAGTAATCGATAAACTTCTCGCCTGGGCAGAAGAGAATGGGTACGTGTAGTTTGATGTAGTCCGTATTTCGTATGGTTTGTATTTCCCTTAGTTTGTATTTCGGGTTGTAGTAGTCCGTATGGTTTGTATTTCCCTTTAACATATGTTTGTATTTCGGGTTGTAGTAGTCCGTATTTCGTATGGTTTGTATTTCCCGTGGTTGTATTTCGTATTTTAGTATTATTAATGTATTGTTGTTATGGTATTGTTGTATTAATTTTTTTTCTATTTAACTTGAAATTGTTGGTTCTGGAAATTTCTTAATTTTAATCACTTACAAAAAATTATTACCCCACATTTATAACAAACACCCAATCCATTAATAACAAAACCAAAAATAAAAAAAATTCCAAAATTTTTTTTTTTTAACCAATGGGAGGGGGACACGTGTCCCCCTCCCATGGGCGCCCGGGCGTCTGCCCGGGACGCCCACCGCCCGGGCACGCGCCCGGGCGGGCGCCCCACGGGCGCCCCCCCCCCCCCGTTAACGAGGGTGCGCCCGGGCGCCCGACCAGGGCGCCCGGGCGGGGCACCCTCGTTAAGGGTGCCCTAAGAGCACCCACCCCAGCCCATTGGCTTCCCCCTTTTTTTTAAAAATCATTTAAAATCTTTTTAAAAAATCTTTTTTTATAAAAATATGTTTTTATTTTTTTCTATTTTTTGAATTTTTAAATTTTTTATTATATATTTTTTGTTTTATCCATGTTAGAGTGTTGAGCTAAAATGAAATGATGCGAAACAAACAGTGATGAAAAATGAGAGATGATAGCCGTAATTTTTTTATATAATAAAAAAAAAATTAAAATTTCGAAATTTAGGATTTTTTTTTTTCGAAAACTAGGTGGATCGCGGGTGGGAACCGCTTCCCACCCGCGATCCGTCCTTCCCGCCAAAATTTTTTTTTTTAAAATTTTTTTTTAAAAGTTTTCTGTTTTATTTTCTTTATTTCTGTTTTTCTTTTTTATTATAACTATTTTTAATCTTTTTTGAAATATTTTTTTTTCAAAATATGTTTTTTAATTTATATTATTTTTTCAAAAATCGACCTCCAAATTACGTCGATAACCCGACGTATTGAATTGTTAGGGTATTTTATACAATAAAAAAACAAAATTTCTTTGTCAGAATAATAAATTATTTACAACTAAATATTAAACAAACACTAAAATTAATTAAAATAAAAAATTGGAAACGTTGTCAAAAATTCGTAGGGTATACACACATTACAAACATGTTTGGATGTCTATACAGCAAAAAATTTAAAACACAATTAATTTTTTTTAAAAAATATTAAAAATTACAAAACATATTTTGAAAGCAAATATGATAAAAAACATAGTTAAAACGATTTAAAAAAAATCAAAACATCAAAACACTACGACTAAAATCCGGGACTTTTTTTATTTTCTTCTGTTTTTGTTTTTTTTGGTTTTCTGTTTTAGTTTTTTTTCCTTCTGTTTTTTCTTTTTTATTTTAATTATTTGTAATCTTTTTTAAAATCTTTTTTTTTCAAAATATGTTTTTCTAATTGATATTATTTATAAAAAAAAATTAATTTTGTTTTTAATTTTTTCAAGAAACGAACTCCAAATCCTGTCGATAACTCGACGTGTATTGAATTGTTTGGGTATTTTATACAATATAAAAACAAATTTCTTAGTCAGAATAATAAATTATTTACAACTGAATATTAAACAAACCATAAAACTAATTAAAACAAAAAATTGGTAACGTTGTCAAAAATTCGTAGGGTGTACACACATTACAAACATTTTGGAGGTCGATACAACAAAAAATTAAAAACACAATTAAATTTTTTTAAAAAATATTAAAAATTACAAAATATATTTTGAAATCAAATATAATAAAAAACATAGTTAAAATGATTTGTAAAAAAACAAAACATAAAAACAAAAACAGAAGAAAATAAAAAAAGTCACGGATTTTAGTCGTAGTGTTTTGATGTTTTGATTTTTTTAAAATCGTTTTAACTATGTTTTTTATCATATTTGCTTTCAAAATATGTTTTGTAATTTTTAATATTTTTAAAAAAAAATTAATTGTGTTTTAAATTTTTTGCTGTATAGACCTCCAAACATGTTTGTAATGTGTGTACACCCTACGAATTTTTGACAACGTTTCCAATTTTTTGTTTTAATTAATTTTAGTGTTTGTTTAATATTTAGTTGTAAATAATTTATTATTCTGACAAAGAAATTTTGTTTTTTTATTGTATAAAATACCCTAACAATTCAATACGCCGGGTTATCGACGTAATTTGGAGGTCGATTTTTGAAAAAATTAAAAATAATTTTTTAAATTTTTAAAAAATAATATAAATTAGAAAACTTATTTTGAAAAAAAAATTTAAAAAAAGATTACAAATAAGCACAATAAAAAATAAAAACAGAAAAGAAAAAACAAAAACAGAAAATCAAAAAAAAAAAAATTGGCGGGAACACGGATCGCACCCGCGATCGGAGTAGTTTTGGAAAAAAAATTTTTTTTTCCTAAATTTCGAATTTTTTAAATTTTTTTTATTATATAAAAAAATTACGGAGATGATAGTGGAGAGTTTTTGGAATGGGATGAGTAAAAAGGTAGATTAATTGGCTCGATGATGACGTGATGCAGAAAGAAATTGTGATTTCGAGAGAAAGTGTGATTTTGAGAGAAAGTGGGGTGTGACATTGGATGTTGTAATAAGCCCCTACCATTTTTAATAAATAATAGGGTTTGGAACTTTAAAGAACCGGGGTTGCCATAGCCCGTGGATAGAGTATAGGTGAAAGGAAATTTAATCTGGTCACACCACACCCAAGGATAAGCTTATTTCTTGCAAAGGAAAACAAATGTTGCGAGTGATAGACAATCTATCAAGATTTGGATTCTCCATCGTAAATTTCTTGGTTGTATATTGCTACTTTCCGTCGCTTCTAAAAGGCACTAACTTTTTAAAGTTCGGTGTCAGGTCAAAAGAAAATGCATCCAAGCACGCCTATCGGCCTATACCTTGTTCTTTTTTCATCTTCAGAAAAGATAATCATTACATGAATATCACGTCCTTCTTGTAAGGTAATCATGCCATCAAACGTTAAAACTGTATTATTTTCCAATTAATGAGCCCTAAGTGCTAAGTTAAATTCGCATATATAAGCTTTTATTATTATTTCAATAATGTTGTAATTAAGATCCTGCTGATGAGAGGACCAACATATCATGTTTACATAATAGTTAAGAGTTGACAGTGAACTATATCATGTCTACATAATAGTATTATTTAATCTTTGTTTGTGTGACTGTTGAATTTTGAATTACAGTTTCTATATATAAAAGGATTTTCAAAATTTTAAATCTTTGGTTTATCTCATTCTAATCATTTCAAATTGATTTGAGATGCTAACTATACATCCAAAATATAATCGATATAATTTTGTATGTTTCCATGAGTTATATGTGATCAAGTATTTTCCCTACTTGAAGTTGAAACATGTTTTATAATATGTAAATCTGAACAGTCTTGCTTTTATTTCGATAATTCGTATGCATGTATTTCATATCTTCATTATTACTACTCATAAAAAATAGGGGAAATAAATTATAAGGCCAACACGGTGGCCAAATGTTCCATAAGGCCAATCGTTGTAGTTTGTTTTTTCAAAGCCACAGATTTAATATTTTTTAATGCATTTCAATTTTTAAGTCCAAAATACCCCCACGACCTCCAAACCAAAACAAACCTCAGATGAGGAAATAAATTACAAAGAGTTGTAAAAATCCCCAACTCCTACCCTAAGACGATCCCAACTCCGACGAGGAACAACCCCTGCCTCCATGCACTAGGTTTTGTAGGAGTTGTAAAAATCACCAAATAAGTTGGCTCGTTTGACACAACAACCTAGGTTGTCCGGTCGAAACAACCTGGGTCGTTTCATAAACCAACAACATGGGTTGTTTGACCAACGAGCCAACTTGTTTAACCAAATGACCTGAGTCATTTCACAAACCAACAACTTGGGTTGTTTGACCAACAAACCAACTTGTTGCATTAAATGACCTAGTCGTTTCACAAAATAATCTGCGCAGCATTGGTGCGTCACAGTTCTTTTGGTGGAAAAAATGACTCAGCTCGTTTGGTGAAAAAACGACTCAGCTCGTTTTCTGTTCTCTCAAATCAGCAGTATTAACGTGCCTTTTATGAGCCCATTAGGTTCCTAATTACAAAAGTTTTGCTTCTCAACATCTTCTTTGTAACATGTCTTGAAATCACCTTATTTGGATATTGGATGAGAGAGTTATGCACAAATTATTGATGATCTATCGATTGTCCAGTTTATGTCTTGACACCCCTCGTATCATCAAAAGTTGACAACTTGTAAGAGAAACAAATATGTGCTCATTTCATTTGTCTTTCCAACGGATCTAGAATCATTAAATTCTATATTTGGATGTGGATGTTATGAATAAAACAAGTGGCATGTGCTGGCAATCCAGACCTTTTCCATCATTACCAGTGCCCAGGACGGTCCCTGCCCTGCTAGGGATGGATCATGTCCTGCAAGAGACAGTCCCTTCCCTGCCAGGGACGGTCCCTTCCCTTCTAGGGACAGTCTCAAGAAAGGACCCAACTTATTTGTCACAAGAAAATGACCTCACTTATTTACCACAAGAAAACGACCTAACTTATTTAGCTCTAGAAAAGGACCGAACTTATTCAGCTCAAGAAACGACCCAACTTATTTAGCTCAAGAAAACAACCTAGATTATTTAGCACAAGAAAATGACCCAGGTTATTTAGTACTAAAAATGACCCAACTCATTTAGTTGAAGAAAACGACTCAGCTTATTTAGTTGTAGAAAACGTCCCTCGTCTCAATGTCTTCATTGAATTTGAATATAACAAGGTACCATAAATTGGTACACATATTAATATATATTTTAAAATGAGTCGGTTTTTAATTAAGTTGCACCTTTGTTCTTGGAGTAAGTTAATTAAGTTGCAGCTCGTTTGGTGAAAATGACCCAACTCGTTTGGTAGAAATCAACCGAGCTCATTCAGTGAAAATGACCCAACTTGTTTGGTGAAAAGGACCCAGTTCGTTTGGTAGAACAATACAATTTGTTTTGTGAAAATGACCCAGCTTGTTTGGTCGAACGACCTAGCCCAACGAGGTACTGGTGCATCCCAGTGCTGGCTCGTTGTTCCAAACAAGTTGACTCATTTAGTCCCACGCGGGACGCACCAGTCCAACGCTGGGACACACCAATCCCGTTAGGGATGCATTTTTGTCCCGAGCAAGCCACATTTGCATCCCGATCGGGACACGTACGTTCTGAGCAGGACTGACTGGATCCTACGGGGGACAGAGTCGTTCCTAACGGCAAACTTACTCGGGACGCAAGTGTCCCGTTCAGGACGCCAAGGGTTCTAATACATGGATGCATGTTCAGGACACTTTGGTCTCGGTTCGGGACGATTAAGTCCCGTGTCGGGACGTGTGAGGCCTGCAACGGGATGAGTCAAGGATGATTCAAAGTCAAACATCCCATGATGGGACATTTTAATTCGGCTAGGGACGATAGGTCATTATTATGCGAAGAAACGCAACCTTTCCATACGGGACACAACATTTCATTATTGCACGAAGAGACACGATCACACATTATAGGGTATATGAAAAGACTCAACCTTTCATTACAGGGTCTATAAAATCATCCGTTATTGTAGTGTCTTCCATTTAGAGTTCGTAAACCCTAAACCCTATTGTATTGGTAAATCTAGTTGTGTATACGATCCACCCCAAAAAATGGCCTTCCAACACAATGGCAATGACTACTCAAGTGATGAAGATGAGTACATCACTGGTGGACCAATACGAGGAGGCTTTCCCTCCATTGAAATGCCTGGAGTTTCACGTCTACCCTATCGTGCCTGTAGATGTGGTTCAAAGGCAACAAAGTTGTGGTCCAACACTCCGAACAAAGCTAGCAAAAAGTTCTGTCTGTGGCTCCTCAGAGACAACCCGTCACTATCGGTACTTTGTCTGGGACAATGAAACACTGGTATGACCGGTGGAGAAACTCGATGAGAGCATAAAGAACCCAGGGACGCGGAAGCTTCTCTGGAAGCTTGCAAAGCTGAGTCAGACTTAAGAGATGAACAAAATCATCTTTTGGGCTTCCAGACGACCTCAGATTGGATCACTCTCTTCCAATTGACTTGGAAGAAATTAATAATTTTTTGTGTGTATGTCAGCATGTGTTTTCATTTTTCTTGGACATTCCATTAATATGTAGAGTTGAATTTTCAATGGAATGTTATATGGAAGCTTTTAGTGTTCAATGGAATGTCCTTTATGTGATTCAATGGAATGTTTCGTTTGTATCTCTTCGGATATGTAATGGAATTTTTCAAACGTGGAAGCTTATAGTGTTCAATGGAATTTCATTTTAGTGTTGGATGGAATGTCAGATAGACGAAAGAAGAAATTGTATCCAAACTGTGAAGAAAGTGTAATGAAACGTAAAGAAAAGAACCAAAGGATGGGACAATCCCCTCAAATCATAAATGTGAAAAGGACCACTTGTGGAGCTTATGTATGCAACTATATCATTAATATTTTGGATGGAGAGAGAATCCACTGAAGTTCCCTCCTCAAGATGTGGATAAGTTGATACACCGCACGGATCTAGAATCATCAAATTTCGTATTTGGATGTTATGAATAAAACAAGTAGCACATGCCTGAAATCCAGACCTTTTCCATCCCTGTCAGTGCCCGAGATGGTCCTTGCCCTGCCAGGGACGGACCCTGACCCGCAAGAGACAGAACTTGCCTTTCCAGGGACGGTCTCAACCCGATTGTATTCGTAGATCCAGTTGCGTATTCAATCAACCTAAAAAATGGTTTTCTAAAACAATGCTAAGAGCGACTACTAAAGAGATGAAGATGAGTACATCAATGGTGGAAAAATATGGGGAGGTTGTCCCCCCGTTGAAATACATGGAGTTTCATGTCTACCCTATCGCACATGTAGGTGCGGTTTGAAGGCAACATAATTGTGGTCCAACACTTCAAAGAAACTTAACAAAAAGTTCTATGTCTCTGGCTCCTCGGAGCCAACCCATCGTTGTCGGTACTTCGTCTGGGACGATGGAACACTTGTACCACTGCGGGAAAAACCCAACGAGAGCATAATTGACCCAGGAATGCGGAAGTTTTTATCGAAGCTTGCGAAGTTGAGAAGTTGAGTCAGGCCCAAGAGATGAACAAAACTATCTTTTGAGTTTACAAATGACATCTGACAGGATCACTATCTTGCAATTGACTTGGAAAATTTTAATAATTTTGTGTGTCTGTTTGTGTTTCTATTCGAGTAATATATATATATATATATATATATATATATATATATATATATATATATATATATATATATATATATTTAGGGTATGTAATATTGAATTTAAATATACATGTTCATTTAGTGTTCAATGAAATGTTTTGTTTGTACTCTTTGAATATGTAATGTTGAATTTGAATTTTTCATACTATTGGAGAATTGTTGGTCTTGTTAAATTTTAAAATTGTTATGTTGGTTTTGAATTGTTTGACGAAACAGGTCAGTACACGGGACGTCTCACTCCCGCAATGGGACAAGTGAGTTCCACATCGCGACGATTCTGTCACGCTCAGGACGAATCTGCTAACTTTGGGACGAGTCCGTCCCATGCCAGGACGATTCAGTTCGGCTCAGGACGGGTTAGTCCCGCGTGTGGACGAGTAAGTCTCCCGTATGGTCGACTCAGTTCTAAATATGGATTAGTTTGTCTCATTTGGGACGAAACTGCTAAGTTCGGGAGTTCAGGAAGATTCAGTCCCGCGATTGTTATATTCAAACCATCCTACGCCACTACATTAAATTCAATTGAAAGACTATGGAAGGTTAATTAGCTCTAACAAATCTCCACTTCAACAAGAAATCAACCTCCTTCGCTTGCCACCTATTCCTTCTACATGTCGTCACAATAATTATTTGTTTAGCTACTACCCAAAGCAAAATACACAACTACATTTTTGAATAAATTCAAAAAAAAAATCAAAAGAAATCAATTTAGATTCTTGTTAAGACTGACATTTATGGGATTTTCTTCTCCACAATATCTATTCTTAACGATGGAGAGACATTGCCCATGTTCTATCAAATGTATATATCCAATAAAGAAAGGCAAGGAGGCAGGGGGACTGGGTCGGTGGGACTTGTGGGAGGGGGGCCGGGGCGTCGGGACTTGGGTAAGGTCGTGTTGGTTTCACGTTTTTTTCAACTCGGTGGGAACAATATTTGAGGGAATGTGACAAATGAGGGTCTTTTGGTGATAACACGTTGGGACAAGATATTCGTGGATTAGTTGAACCCATGCATCCAAACATGGAGAGATTCGTTCAATCAAATTTTGGCATAATACGGGGCAACATCGATTTCGAGGAAAATCCAAGCAGGGTGGATGCAAAATACAAGAATGATTTTCGAATATCTCATGGAAGAAAATGGACTCCACTAAAAGAAAGAGTTGTGACGACTTACTCGTCCCGATGGTGGTCTGCGATCAATGTCACCTTCTCGTGAGAGGATTATCCAGTCCCGTGAGGGTACGGAGCCTCTATGAGTGCTTTGGCCTCTAGGAAGTCCCACAAGTGGAATGAGTTGTCCCGAGCGGGGAATGACCCATTCCGTTGGGGCACTTGGAAATCAGTGTGTCGCTTGGGACGAAAGTGTGTCCCGTATAGTGTTGTGTATGTCCCGCTCAGGAGAATGGGGCCAAATTTGGGTCGGATGTATGTCTAATGGCTTACATTAGTAGTTAAAACCAAATGAAATATTAAAACAACTCATTTTGTCGAACGACCCAGGTCGTTTCGACCGAATGACCTAGGCAGTTTGGTCGAACCACCCAGCTTGTTTGGTCGAACGACTCAGCTCATTTGGTGATTTTTACAACTTGTTTATCTTGATTCAATCCTTTGATCTAACAAGTTTTTTTTGTCCTGTCTCAATGTTTGATGTTTGTACAAGTAAAGTTATTAACTTGTAACAAGTTGGCATGTGATGTTTTCAAATTGTTTGTCTTAATTCAATCCTACCATGTAACAAGTTTGTTTGTCTCGTCTCATTTTTGGTACAAGTTAACTTGTAACAATTTCACTTAAGAAATTATATTGAACTAGATATTAATAGTCTAACACTCAAAAACAACAATCATTTGCAATTGGATATGTTGTTAATTAAGTTGTCATATTAGACAAGTTGTTTAATGTCTTAGAGAGAAGTATATATATATATTTTTAAACTAGTCAAGTTGTAAATTAAGTTTAAACAACCCAACTCGTTTAGTGGAACGACCCAAGTCGTTTTGACCAAACGACCTGGATTGTTTGGTCGAACGATCCAGGTCGTTTGGTGACTTTTACAACTCGTTTATCTTGATTCAACCATGCAATCTAACAAGTTTCTTTGTCCCGTCTCAATGTTTGATATTTGTACAAGTAAACTTGTTAATTTGCAACTAGTTTGCAATTCACATGGTCGATACATTTGTCGTTGTTTCAACATAGGTGCTATGATGTCAGCAACAAAACTCTTTGATGTTCTGGGATGACCTGTTGTTCCAATTCCACTGCAACCACAAGTATGTTCTTTCACAAGTTCTTTTATAAGAAAACGACCAGAACGAGAGGATTTGATTGCATGCACGTGCCATGAACACTTATCCTTCGCACAACGTGTGGTAACTCTAGACGGATAATTTCTCAGAAACTTGAAGTTGAAACCACAAGATATTTCATACTTTGTGAGACATTTCTGAAATGATATAGCATTTTCAAATTCTTGACCAACACTTTCAATTTCAATTTCCCAACACTCGATCACTCTATTCGAAGTACTTGTATCACTACTAGATTGCTTCAACCAATCTTCAACGGTATAGAACTGTGAATTGTCTTCCGTGTTTGTGGAAAACGGTGACGATTTCATTCTCTTTGAGCTACTGGGAGTCTAATAGGGTCTCTTTGCCTTTGGTGTACTCATTGGACTCAATACAATGAAGCGTACAGATGTTTCAAACAATAAAGCGACTTTTTGAACATACTTTTTTTCCTAGTATAATGTTTTTGTTTCTTAATTTTTGTTTGTTAGTATCATGTTTTTTTCTAACAAACTTGCAAGTTTTTAAAGGTTTCCTTTTCTTTTTAAACCTATATTTAGAAGCATATTTTTGCTTTCGTTTTCTAACCTTCTTTTTGGTTTGTTTACAACCATACTCTAAAGATGGTTCTTGTATAGACTTGCAACAATTCTTGTTGAATTTTTTAAGTCTACGTTGTTTTCTAGCCAAGTAACAAACCTTTGAGATTTCTTCTTTGATTATTCGTTGTGCAAAGCCTAAACTAAACTCTGCGGTGGCTGAAGATTCTATTAAAAATCTATTGTAAGCTTTTTCTCCTACAATGAGGATTTGTAAGAGGTAATCTTGGATGTAATTCTTATAAAGATTTTGGTCTTTGAAGACATATAAGTTTTTCTCGTAATCACAAAAGAAGTCATCGAGAAAACATATGTCGCACAGGGTCATATTAGTAAGGCGGTGTACTGCCTTGTTCCTAATTTTTTCCTGTTCTCTTTCTTTATCTCCAGAGAGAACGATTCCTAAAAAAATGGTGTAAAGTGCATTTATAACATCTTCAAAGGTATCTGTTGAAGTTAATCTAGGTGTCCAATTGGTATTCTTAATGAAACTATTAATGATACCAGTAGTCTTATGTTCGACTAAGAGTAATACAGTCTTAGGATCATCATAAGCTTCTTTGTTAGTTTGAATGATCAAACTGATTTCCTGAGCCCATTTATCAATTAGCTCTTTTCTATTGGGTTTACAGTCAATGTCTAGGATATTGCTTCCAAAGATACTGGTTGTATTTTTACCTTCATTAAAAGGAAAGAAATTACCTTTTCTTTTCCTTGGGTTAGCTCCTTGACCAGAGGTTTCTGGTTTTTCTTCGGGAACTTCTTGCCTATCCATTCTAAAGTTTTCTCTAGGTTGGTCAGAATAATCAGATTCATATTCTGTAAGATTCTCGTTCTGAGGAGTAATTGGCTCAGAGTTGCTTTCCTCAATAACGTTTATGGTCTCAATAGAATTTTGGATTCCAAATAGTCGTAACAGGGTTGGATCTGATTCTATTTCTCTGTTGGCGATGTTGTCATCGTCAAGATCCATAAGTCTTATGGCTTGGTTAAGGATTTCATAATTGTCGTCATTAACTTGTAATTCATCATCCTCAAGGTTATCCCAAAAGATTTTTTCTACCTTTTCCATGTGGTTCATGCTTTCTTTTTATCTACATCGAACGACCATGTCAGGCTTCCGGGGTTTTTTCCTGTTCCTAGGTCTTCGTTTCCAACGCTAAAGTTTGGGTAACTGTATTTCCAGGGTTCGGATTTGGATAATGGTTCTACAGGGACAATTTCTTTTCCTTGTAGTGCTATTAAGATTTCTTTATTGCAATGACAATCTTGAATTGTTGATTTTAATTCAGTGATTACCTTTGCGGCTGCCGCTTCTATGTTACTTGTAACATTTTGGGCTTGCTGTGTTTTAAGCAACCTAAGAATTTCTTCTAATTGTGGCTTAATAATTTTATTGAAATCTTCCTGTAGTTCCTTAAGGCTCATCCTAAGATTTTCCTAAGGTATTCCTCAATTTCGTTTAGCTTAGAAGTGAAGTCAAGGACTTCATTCCTAGTTATAGGAGTTTCGTTCCTTTCTTGGCCAAGGTGGTTTATCCTATCCTCTAGTCTTTCTAGTTTGGCACTTTGATTTATCCAAGTGTTGTTTTTGCCCGTTTATCCCCCCTTCTAAAAAGTTGGAGAACTGTCCGTAGATACTATGATCTTTGGAAAGTTGCATACTAGGATCATGGTTATGAAAACCGGACCGGACCGGCCGGTTCAACCGGTTCAACCGCGAACCGGTGACCAGTCCGGTCCGGTACCTCCCTCAAAACCACATTTTTGATCGAACCGGCCTGAACCGGTGGTTGGACCGGTCGAACCAGTTCGACCGTCCGGTTCAACCCCGGTTCTGTGTAATCGGTAAAACCGAATACTCGATTACCATTATCCGATTATATTAACCAATTACCTTAACCAATTACCCGTTTATTTAAACCAATTACCCAAACTCATTACCCCACCGTCAACCCACTCACAAACAAACCCTAACCCCATAACACCCACAACCCCCAGCCGATCAACCCCCAGCCAGACCTCACCGGACCTCACCGCATCTCGCCGGAGATCACCGGACCTCGCAGGTATGTTCATATTTCTTCCTCTCTTCATTTGTTCTCTTTTTCTCTTTGTTCTCTTCATTTGTTCTCTTTTTCTCTAAATTAGATTTTTTTCCTCTTTTTCTCATTTCTTTCTCTTATACGAACCATGGTTCATTTGTTCTGTTTTTCTCTTTGTTTTCATCATTTGTTTTCTTTTTCTCTAAATCAGAATATATTTTTTCTCTTTTTTTCATTTCGTTCTCTTATACAAACCAACTAAAAGTCTAAATATATAAATTCAGAATAAAACGAGTGGAAGCAGAAAAGGAAAAGGTACAACAATTACAAATTTAGAAACAATACTTAGTTACTCACAAATTTAAAGTTATAAGTTGTGTGAATGTTGTGCATGTGTGTTTATCAACGATTTTTCTTTGTAATTGTAGAAGTAGTGAATGCCGATGACAATGTGGCAATTGAAGATGATGAAGAGGTGATAGTTGGTGGAGATGATGATGATGATGATGTTGGGGATGAAATAGAAGACGAGGACGAGGGTGTCAACGCAAATGACAATGAGGATGATCCGGATTGGATGCGACTTTCTTAATTTATTCTCGTATTTCCAAATTTATGTTTGAACTTTGAAGTTTCAACTTTCAACTATATATGTTTTAATGTTTCAATTTTCAACTATATATTGTATTTTGTGTTTCCTATTTTTTCCCCTATTTTTTACTATGTGTCTATTATTCTGGAAATTTATAAATATATATAAATATATTATATTTAATTATTTATGACGTCACCGGTTCAACCGGTTTGACCCCGGTTGAACCTTTGAACCTTTGAGAATTCCGGTTCGACGTCCGGTTCGGTTCTGAAAACCATGACTAGGATCTTTACTTAAACCAAAATATGATAAAAGTTTATAGATTCCTAACAAACATCGTCTTGTTATTTGATTCAAGTTGTTACATGAATTCATAACAGAGGTTAGACTACCCGTAGTCCCACTAAAGGTATATCTTCTACTGGTTGGTTCAGTTCCTTCGCTTAATCTTTTAAAGTTAATTACTTTTCCTTTTTTGTAGATATGTGGATGCATAGATGATGTCATCTAGTTTAAGAAAGCTTATCAAGTTGTAAGTCTAGGTTGTCGATTCTGGTAGAAATCATTTTTAAAAGATTTTTATCAGATATATCAGAGGATTCTCCTAGTTCTAGGTTATTTCTTCTGATACTTATTCTAAGTTTTTCTCCTAAGAATGGTTTATTCTTAGCAATATCAATTGCCCAAGAATTATCTAATGGACTAATATCAGAAAATTGTTTTTCTTCTATTGATCCTATTTCTGAGAATACATCTTCTAACTCGATATACTCAGATTTCTTATAGTCAATACTATGATGACTATTGGTCAAAGCATACGCTACAAGGTAGGTTATACTAAAGACTTTGTGTCCGGAATTCATTAAGTTTTCTCTCTCGAATTGGTGAACGAACGAGAGTACTTGATCTAAATTCTTAGTATTTATACTAAACCCAAATTTAGGATAAACTGAAAACATGAATTTTTGGTAAGCTAAATTTCCTCTAGCTGCACCTAAAATACAATCTCTTCGATCGTTGATTCTGTTGTTTATTAAGGGCATCTTAATAGGTGAATCAATTCATTCTTGAAATTCAGATTTCAAAAGGATTTTTATGGCTCCTAAGTGTACTACACTAATTGTGGATCTTATCTTAGGGTCAATTTTTTGTAAGTTTTTGCTAACTTCTTCCATAGTAATAAGGGGTAAGAAAACAGAACCTTTGGTGTCTTTAATGTCTACATGCATTTCCTTTGTGGTGACATAGTAAAAGACATTATTTTTTCTTTTCAGAATATTTAACATAGGGATCTGCATCGGTATGTTAAAGACTTTTTCTTTCTTTAAATCAAGTTTTGATTTCCTAATTTTGGAAAGAGTTTCTTGCTTTATTAAAAAGCTGCTTGAAGATCCTTTTTCATTTTCAGAAAATTCGATTTCAAAATTATCATCATGAGTTTCTTCTTCAGGATGTTCGTTTTTATTTAAATTATTCATTTAAATAATCGTTTATGGCTCTGATACCAAGGTACGGAATTTCTTCTTGTGTCGGATACTTAGAGTTCATTAATAGCCTGTAACTACACCAGTGGCTTCATTAATAGCCTTGTAGTTGACTACCACTCTTTTCTTTCCTCTTCTCCTTTCAGCTTCATTTTCCACAAGGAAAGCTGGGGACATATGAGGAGATTTACTGGGTATGATGATTTTCATATCCAGAAGCTCATGAATTTGTATGGCAAATTCTTCTCGATCCTGTGGACTGTATTTCATGGGTTTAACCTTGATTACAGTATTAGGGTCTTTGAGCTTAATGCTCGCTTTCATCCATTTTTTAGTCTTTTCAGGATCTAATGGATTTTCAGAGCAAACTTTCCGAGTTTCCAAGGAAGGTGCAGAAATAACCTTTTGTTGTTCAGCCTATTCACAAAGATCTACATATTTGATCTTGTTGTGTACAAGTTGAAGTTCTTGAAGGAGTATTTGCTCCTGAAGCCTAATTTGCTAACTCGCTCATTGGGGAGTAATTGTTTTCTAAAGCCTAAGCTTTGATACCTCACTCATTAAGGAGTCTGGATAAGACTTGTATGGGGTGGCTAATTTTTAAATTGGTGTAAGGGTGGAATGTTTTTGGTGTACATTTTACTCGAGAGAGCCTCCCTTATTTATAGCCAAGGATACCTGCATAAAGTAATCAAAAGTAAGTGCATTATGTTGTTTGGTATTCTCTAGTAAGAAAGTCGGCAAGACAATTCTTGATTCCTTCGATGTGTTCCACCTCGAAACTGTAGTGAGATAGCCACTGTTGCCATCTTACAAGTCTTCCTTGTTTGTTATCTCCCTGTAACTTAATACGAAGAAAATAAGTGAAATTTCTATTATCAGTTCTGACCAAAAAATTTATTGGCGTAAGATAAATAGAAAATTTGCTGATAACTCTGATTACTGCAAGGTATTCTTTTTCATTGGAATGATAATTCCTTTCAGCATTTTTAAAGCTACCAGAAGTATATCTGCAAATTAATTCTTGTTTAGAATTAACTGCCTTGAGGACTCCTCCCAAGTATTCACCGGAGGCATCTATCTCGATGATAAGCTTGTCATCCTGTAGCGGATGATAGAGTTTCGGAAAACTCTTGAGATTCTTTTTTACCTTTCTTAAGTAGTTGGTATCTGAATCCTTCCATCCCCATGGGATATCCTTCTTGAGTTTAGCCTGCAATGGTGCACGTAAAACTGCAAGTTTTGGGATATAGTCAGAAGCATAAGTAAGAATACCTAATAGCCTCTGTAACTGTTTTTTGTCTTCGATCTTATCTGGGAACTTATGTATGTGTTCTAAGATATGATTTCGAGGACAGTGCGTTCCTTGATCAATTTCTAGTCCTAAGAAATTAATCTTAGTCTTAAAGAGCTGTGCCTTTTTCTTTGATAAAATTATACCTAGATTTTGGCATCTTTTAAGAACTATGGCTATGTGTTTTAGATGGTCAGATTCATTATCACTAAAGATTAGAATGTCATCTACATAAACACAACAATATTTTTCATAAGCTCTAAATACATCTTGCATGTGTCTTTGAAATATGGATGGTGCATGTTTAAGTCCAAACGGAACAACGATCCATTGATAATGTCCTTGGGGACAAGTAAATGCAGTCAACAATTGTGAATCTCTATCTAGCAATACTTGCCAGAAACCAGATTTGCAATCGAGAGAAGTAAACATTTTCTTACCTCGAATGAGAGTGAGAAGCTCATCTTTATTGGGTAAGTTATGACTGTCTCCTATGGTGGCTTCATCAATAGCCTTGTAGTTGACTACCATTCTTTTCTTTCCTATTCTCCTTTCAGCTTCTTTTTCCACAAGGAAAGCTGGGGACATATGAGGAGATTTACTGGGTATGATGATTTTCATATCCAGAAGCTCATGAATTTGTCTGGCGAATTCTACTCGATCTTGTGGACTGTACATTTCATGGGTTTAACCTTGATTACAGTATTAGGGTCTTTGAGCTTAATGCTTGCTTTCATCCATTTTTTAGTCTTTTCAGGATCTAATGGATTTTCAGAGCAAACTAAATCTAATAATTTTTCAATTTTAGATTTCTTTTCTATATCAAAGATTAGATTTTGACAAATAAAATTCATTTCTTTGAACTTAATAATACTATCCCCTCCCCTCTGTAAAAGTTGGATTTTATTGAGGTTAATATTAGTTACTTCAGTTTTCTTAGTTCTAAAATTCTTTTTCATAGAATTAAGGAAACCAATAACACCTACCTTTTTAGCAAAGGTGATTTTTCGAATGAATATTTTTTCATGGTTAAGTGTGAGAATAATCATTTTTGTTAACTGGGTAAAATGTCCATATAATTGTAAGAAGTTATTACCAATTATAAAGTCAATACCAGTTTCTTGTTGATAGACAGTTGGAATATGAAATATTTCTCCTGCAATCAGTATATCAAGATTTTTACAAACCTTGGTTATTGTTATGGTGTTACCATTGGCAATTTTTACCTGTAAAGGTCTTTCAGTGTTAACCCAGTGTTCTTGTTGAATAACGTGCTTACTTGCTATGCATAGGCTTGCACCTGTATCGACATAACAATGTAATTCAATCTGTTTATATCCTGTAAATTTTAATTTACCTTTGATATAAATAGAATTGGGATTAGTGATGTTTGACATCGCTAATTCTTCTTCAGTCTGATTCTGAGGAGGAAGTGAAGTCATCTGATTATGTTGATGAATCGATTTCTTCAATAAAGTATACATCCAGTGTATCTTCATAAGGGTCTTCAATAGGAATGAATCCTAATGAGTAAACTTGTTCGAGCATATTTGTTTTATACCCATGTTTTTTCCTATTAGGGCACTCGTTGGCATAGTGTCATTCTTCATTGCAGACCCAACATCTACAATTCTTTTTGCCTTTTGGACAAAAATTTTGTTTGTTAGTATCATGTTTTTTTTCTAACAAACTTGTCAGGTTTAAAAGGTTTTCTTTTCTTTTTAAACCTATATTTAGAAGCATATTTTTGCTTTTGTTTTCTAACCTTCTTTTTGGTTGGTTTACAGCCATACTCTAAAGATGGTTCTTGTATAGACTTGCAACAATTCTTGTTGAATTTTTTAAGTCTACGTTGTTTTCTAGCCAAGTAACAAACCTGTGAGATTTCTTCTTTGATTATTCGTTGTGCAAAGCCTAAACTAAACTCTGCGGTGGCTGAAGATTCTATTAAAAATCTATTGTAAGATTTTTCTCCTACAATGGGGATTTTTAAGAGGTAATCTAGGATGTACTTCTTATAAAGATTTTGGTCTTTGAAGACATATAAGTTTTTCTCGTAATCACAAAAGAAGTCATCGAGAAAACATATGTCACACAAGGTCATATTAGTAAGGCGGTGTTCTGCCTTGTTCCTAATTTTTTCCTGTTCTCTTTCTTTATCTCCAAAGAGATCGATTCCTAAAAAGCTGGTGTAAAGTGCATTTATAACATCTTCAAAGGTGTCAGTTGGACTTAATCTAGGTGTCCAATTGGTATTCTTAATGAAACTATTAATGATACCACTAGTCTTATGTTCGACTAAGAGTAATACAGTCTTAGGATCATCATAAGATTCTTTGTTAGTTTGAATGATCAAACTGATTTCCTGAGCCCATTTATCAATTAGCTCTTTTCTATTGGGTTTACAGTCAATGTCTAGGATATTGCTTCCAAAGATACTGGTTGTATTTTTACCTTCATTAAAGGGAAATAAATTACCTTTTCTTTTCCTTGGGTCAGCTCCTTGACTAGAGGTTTCTGGTTTTTCTTCGGGAACTTCTTGCCTATCCATTCTAAAGTTTTCTCTAGCTTGGTCAGAATAATCAGATTCATATTCTGTAAGATTCTCGTTCTGAGGAGTAATTGGTTCAGAGTTGCTTTCCTCAATAACGTTTATGGTCTCAATAGAATTTTGGATTCCAAATAGTCGTAACAGGGTTGGATCTGATTCTATTTCTCTGTTGGCGATGTTGTCATCGTCAAGATCCATAAGTCTTATGGCTTGGTTAAGGATTTCATAATTGTCGTCATTAACTTGTAATTCATCATCCTCAAGGTTATCCCAAAAGATTTTTTTTCTACCTTTTCCATGTGGTTCATGCTTTCTTTTTATCGGCATCGAACGGCCATGTCAGGCTTCCGGGGTTTTTTCCTGTTCCTAGGTCTTCGTTTCCAACGCTAAAGTTTGGGTAACTGTATTTCCAGGGTTCGGATTTGGATAATGGTTCTAGAGGGACAATTTCTTTTCCTTGTAGTGCTATTAAGATTTCTTTATTGCAATGACAATCTTGAATTGTTGATTTTAATTCAGTGATTACCTTTGCGGCTGTCGCTTCTATGTTACTTGTAACATTTTGGGCTTGCTGTATTTTAAGCAACCTAAGAATTTCTTCTAATTGTGGCTTAATAATTTTATTGAAATCTTCTTGTAGTTCCTTAAGGCTCATCCTAAGATTTTCCTAAGGTATTCCTCGATTTCATTTAGCTTAGAAGTGAAGTCAAGGACTTCATTCCTAGTTATAGGAGTTTCGTTCCTTTCTTGACCAAGGTGGCTTATTTCCTTGTGGGAATAAGAGGTTACTAGACAATTTGTAATGACCCAGGCCGTTTCGACCTGAGTGGGACAGACTCATACAGAGTGGGACACTAGCGACTCGTCTGGAGTAGGGCACTTGCGTCCCATGCGGAACAGACTCGTCCGGAGCGGGACACACTTGCGTCCCGTACTCCTGATCGATCCCGAGCACGACGGACTCGTCCCGAGCTGGACACTTGGGTTCCGAACCACAACTGTTTGGAACGACCCAATTGTTTGGACCAAACGAGTCAACTTATTTGGTTAACCGAGCAGGACAGAGTCGTCTAGAGCAAGATTCTCACGTCCATTGTGGGACACACTTGCGTCCCGAACTAATTGTTTGGAACAACGACCCAGCTTCTTTGGACCAAACAAGTCATCTTGTTTGGATCATACGAGCCAGCTTGTTTGGACCAATGAGTCAACTTCTTTGGTCGACCGAACGAGTATGTTGGGACAAAATGAGCCAACTTGTTTGGAAGAACGAGCCAACCTATTTGTGGTTACGAGACGGTTTGTTTGGACCAAATCAGTGATGATCCAAACCAAATAGAAGATAATCAAAAATAAATTACGAAATGGTCCAAATATCAAGAGATAAAAATGAAAATAAAATCAAAATAAAACTTACATGATAGGAATCGATCTTATGTAGGATGGTTGGAGTGGGGAAATATGTTGGGAGAATTAGGAATGTTGGGAAGGAGAATAATGTGATTTGTAATTATGACAAAAATATTGAAGGTAAATGTGTCATTTGGTATTCTTTTTAGCCAATGAAAAGTCAATAACCCTCGAATAAATACGAAGACATGCACACTTCACAAGCCCAAGCATATGGCTTTTGGTCTCTGTGGGTGTGATTGCATATATGATTCTTACCATGCCAAATGATTAATTCGCCGGACGTGTGAATCATATATAGTTTACAAATAAAAACGAGGATGAAAATGATACTTGCATTGGATACTTATGAATTCCATAGTAATTAAATGTAGTGACATGTTAGCTCGAAATATAACCATGAAAATCACAGCTCCATACTGCATAATTTGTGGAAATTGCGTAAGCAGAAATATCAAAAAACTTGCTTAATATTAACGTGGATTGTGGAAGCATAAGAATGATATTACAATGTGAATTTCACGTATAAAGCTACTGGTATTGTGTAAGTTAATATTATACTTAGATAATAAACATTAATATGTAGTTGATTAAAGTAATTTAAATTAGGAAATGTTTGTTTGTACTTGCATTATAAAAAAATTAACTACCTTGGACAAAATTTTAAATTATTTAACGAACTTTTAAGTTTTTTTAGTAATGTTGATGTTCTGTCATGAAATATTGGTGAATGATTCTCAATTATTACAAACACGTGTTAATAAGTAAACGTTGAACTCTTTCGAAAGACATTGCTAACGTGTAAGTAAATATTGATAAATTTTGAAAACGATGAAAAATAAATATTAATCAGTCACATTCTGAATTTATAATTTTAAACAAAGGGAAATTCCAATGATACCCTTCAAATAAGCTTCGATTTCACTAATAACCTTTGATTAGTTATATATTTAGGTATAATTTTCGACTTCAAACAACCTTTCACTTGTACTTTTCTATCGCCTTTGTAACGTAGACATTAGTAACTCAACTTTAAGAAGTTGAATTCAAAATCTGCCATTGTTTTTTCTTTTTATATTTAAATTTATTGAAGAAACGTAATTTCAAACGTTAAGAGCTCGTCTAGGAGTGTAAACTAACTAAGTATTATCTTATGTTATTACTAAATACAAAAAATAATTAGAAATGAAACAATAAAAAATTAGAACGAGTTATGGAGCCGAGTCTTCAATTTTTCCGAGTTAGAACGGGTTCGTTTACCGAACAAATTTTGAATTTTTTTATTTTTCATCAAGATCCTTCATTTTAAAGTTAAACTAGAGTGAAACGATTTTTGAATCAAGTTCGAGATGGAACTAGTCGATCGGAAACATATGCTTCGATTACATGCTTTTGAACGTTCCAGCACGTGGCAACATATGTTTGGGGATGAATCTACTCACCTTTTGTATGGTTTCGGGATTTTCGTAGTTCAGCCGTTCTGTTATATTCAATTATATATCACACCTTCCATCTAATTTTCTTAATCTCGTGTTTAGATATTATAAAATGATTTTGAGAAATGTAAACATATATTTGTGATATTATCATCAAGGTGGTTCGTTTGATTACCATATTCGTCATGTTTCGAACACTTTTTTTTTAAATCGTCATTTGAAAGTTGATTATTAGTAAACCCAGTTTCAGGAACATGATAAATTGACAACAAGATATTGTAATTTACACAATGACCTTGTAGTATTTTTTGAGATTTTATGGTTCTTCGTCGGGTCACGTATGCTAATTGACTTTGGGTGGGCAAGTGTATGGGTCACTCTAATTTCATATGCAAGACTTTGGGATTTGAATACAAGACCTTGTAGTTTGTTTACAACAGGGTCCCTTTATTGTATACATGTGGTCCTTATGTAGTTCTTGGGCGACGGTGTGTGTAAAATATGGAAGTTCGTTTAATTATTCACGTAGGCATTGTAGTTTTGCTAAAGGGACCCCATTGTTTGTATATGACGATCGTCCCTTTAGTTTATGCACCCAATCACCATGGTTTTGACGCAGAACCTACTCTTCTGTTTAGTGCGAAACATCCCAGATGTTGAGTCACTTATGCCAATTAGCTTCCATATTCGACTCCTCGACGATTTATAATGTAATGGTCCCTCTGAGTATACTTTGTGGTGCGTATAATATTCAGGATGAGACATTATGGATAGAGACATTTTTTTTATTAAGGTCAATCCCTATAATTCTGGTATGAGTTCATGTGACTTTGGAAATTTCCTGTTCAATAATAAGGTTCAGTAATAACCAATAGGAGTTAAAAGGTTCCTGCACAAAGGTGAAGGTCTTGTTTTCGATTAAAAACGTCTCAATGTAAATGTACAAGGTCGTGACGTGAATTTGATAGGTCCCCAAAATTGGGTGAGTAACCACAAACTAAAAGGAATGACGATCTAAAAATGTGCTCCAAACATAACGACTATAGTACAAAACGAATTAACATGCGAGAGGAACTCAAATATATGTTTAAATTATTAAAAAAAACGTCTTGTAGTTCTGAAAATACAGAATTACAAAAACTAGTTTGAATTATATAGCAGAAAGACATTTAAGAATTACAAATTATATAACCCAGTAATTTGAGACAAGCAGAAAGACCAAACAACAAAAAAACTGAAACCCATAAAATACTTTTGAGTGACATCACTACGAAATCACAGCCCGACACTGTATCGTATTTTAGTAATTTGGTCTCATGGATGACTGAAATCATTATATGTACTAAATTTCTAGAGTCATGCTGTTAGAACCCTAAACCCTTGGTTAGGATTAATGGTGATTAAGGTGTGTTTAGCTGGGGAAGAGGGGTGCTGCAGTCGTTTGCATGGGGATGGAGGGAATAGGTGGTGTAGGGTGATGGTGTGGGAGGCGTGCACTGTAGCGAGGAGAGGGTTTTGTTGGGTTTATAACCGAGTTTCTCTCTCTCACTCCTTTCTCTCTCGTTTGATCTCTCTCTCACTCTTTCCTTTTCTATCCCGGCGACCAGAGGGAGTTGAGACGTCTAGTGCCGAGCTCAGAGTCGCGGAGGCGAGGAGGTGAGGCGTGCGAAGGTGGTTGCTGTCGAGGAGGTGACGGAGGTGACGGAGGGTTGTGTTGGTCGGTCGGAGGAGGTCGGAGACCTCTCCGACGATGTGTTTTGATGGAAAAACCTCGGCTGGCGCGAGGTTGAAGACGACCAACGGTCGACCGGACCCTTCGGACGGTCGACCGAATGTATGTATTTTGTTTGTCTGTTGTGTTTCGGTCGACCGATTCCTTGTGTTCGGTCGACCGGAACTTAAGTGTACTGGTTTATTTATGCTTGTTCGGTCGACCGTTATATGACGTAGAAATAATAGGTTGACCCTGTTAGTTTTCGGTCGACCGAGACCCCTGAGTCGGTCGACCGATAGTTTGAATTTGATGTTGACCAGACTCCGGATTTTGACCTTGTTCGGTCGACCGGTTTTAGACCTTCGGTAGACCGTTAGAAATTAAGTGTTGCGCAAATAGTTCGACCATTTCAGATATTCGGTCGACCGATTCCTTTGAGGAAACGGTCGACCGGGCTGCCTGGTTCGGTCGACCATTTTTGCACAGGACTGAATTTCTGGTTCCCATTTTGAATGCCAACTTTCTCCACGGAAACCCGTGTCCTCGCCTTGTGCGTGAGCCGGGAGGTGACGGTGGGCGCGTTCCGCGTGCCTGCCCAGGGACCGCCGTGTGGAAACGTGTGGGTGTTCGGGACGCGTCACCTCCATGTATGGATCGTGACTAATGTGATGGATTGATCGGACTCATTGTAGCGTAGCAGACCTGAGGGATTGCGGATCCCAATGTATGATGATTGTGCGAGCACGCAACTGTCGTTGGGTGAGGTGACTACCGGCCTATATGGCGACGGAGGTCGCTGCCCTGCTTTTATAGCAGCGACGTTGGTGTTTGCGGCTCGTGGAGCCTGATGACCTGGCAGACTTCGGTCTGGACCGTCCGATGCTATGCCAGACGTATTGATTGGATCACCGATGTTGTGCCGGTGATGCCGCCGATGTTGTTCCGGATATATTGTATGATGGGCCGATGTTGTTCCGGATATATTGTATGATGGGCCGATGTTGTTCCGACTATGTTTTCCTCAGCTGGGCACCTACTGAGATGATGATTGATGGACCGACCGAGCGACGGCTCCGTGGGTGTGGTTTCGACCACGAGTTACAGATCTGTATCTTTATGGCGCGGACCTGGCGGATGCCCCTTGCCGAACCCCATGTTTAGAGTAGCTGCGTGTGGGGGTGTCGCGTCTTGTTCGGTTAGACCGTATGTGCCTACGGTAGGTCTCCTCGGGAGATCCGATGATGATTGTCGGACTGATGTCCAATGTTACCCTTCGGGGGAACTGTTTTCCTTATTGTTGATGACATGACATGCCACTAGTATGATAGGTGCATTTGTACTACTGCATGCATATATGTGAGCTTGGCATACGGGGTTTCCTTATGGAAACTCAGGCATTGTTGTTGCATATTTTTCAGGACCGCAGTAGGTCCAGTTGGGTGGTGATCAGCGGGCGCGCGCATCTTGGGATCAGATCCTCTATGCTGACCACTGAGGTCGACATGATTACGTTTATCTTCTTTTGTTGTTCCGTTGTAATCATGTATCGTTTTTGACAAACTCTGATGTAAACTGGTGCACCGCTTTTATGTTTATATTAGAAGTAACAGTCCCGTCTTTGATTATTGGTCTCTGATGTTTTGATAAATAATTTTTAAATTTCCGCTGTTTCGGGATGTTACCCATGCACCTTTTTTCTACTTATATAAATGCAATCTAAAAGGGTTAATTTTATAAGAAAACTATCATATAATAAACTCTAAACCACAACATGATCAGCCTGAAAAAAAATCACAATATCTCTTGTATCTGGTTGGAGTCGTGCAAATGGAAATTGTACAAATTTTGAAACCTGCAATATTACATGGTTTTTGCATACGCAAGAATACATCTAATCGTGTTGGCCCCAATCCAGTATTTTTATATATTTTAGATATTTTTGTAGATTTTTAAAATATTTTAGGTATTTTGTAAGAATTTTCGAGGTATTTAAAAAAAAAAAAAAAAAAAATTTAGACGCACCGGCCCGACACGGGCCCACCTGGGTCTGTGTCCCTTAACGGGTTGAGCCTTGGGCCCAACCCGGCACGCCAGCCTTGTCCGAGTCTCTGGTCTACGCTTGAGGGCATCCGATTGACAATAAATGAAACAATAGCATGTTAGGATTCAAATCATACTTCTGTTTCTTTTAAAAACAAAGGCCGGAGAAGAAAACAAACAAAGAGAAAGTTAGTAGAAAAGTCCCATGTTTTTCTTATAGCAAATTAGTTAAGAGTGCAAGAAATAAGAAGGAAAAGTTGCTAGTCCTAATATACTATTTATTTCCATAATTAACACATTTGTTATTGCTATACCTCAATTGAAACCAATTTTTGATAATTTTAAGACAGTATGACGTACATGCAAGTGTCACAAGTTTCACTTGTGGGCAAAAAAATAAAGAAAATCGGTCGAATTAACAATCTTTCAACAAATATCACGATAAAATAGCAATGTGTTATAAACACAAGCAAACCAAAGATTAAAGATTAGGGGAGGGAGAGAGATATGTATTTCATTTCATTATCTCCACCAAATGTGTACAATATATATAGGATGAGGAGATAATAGGGGTTACAATCAAATAAATGGAATTGCATCATATTAATAACAATATACTTAAATGGTGGGGGTTGGGAAGGTGAATCATCCATAAGAATTTTGAATTTTCATAACACTCCCCATTGGATGATCGTCTTCATACGCTAGGGATGCTGCCTCGTTAAAAACCTTACCAAGAAAAAACTCGATGAGATAAAAACTTGGTGAAGGAAAAAAGAGTGCAGCACATATGATGCTCCCCTCAATTCAACATTCATTCTTCAAACGACGAACACCAATTTTGAAAACAAGTTGTTCAAAAATCTCTGGTATACAACGACTTGGTGAATAGATTTGCAAAGTTTCACTTCACTGGTCTGCCTCATTAAAAACCTTGTCAAGTAAAACCCTGTGGGACAAAAACTTGGTGAAGGAAAAAAGAGTGCAGTGTATAATTCTCCCCCTCAATTCGACATACATTTATAACACTCACTTATACAATATGCGTTATGTTTATGTCTCGTTAAAAACCTTGCTACAAAACCCTGTGGGAAAAATAGCTAAGGAAAAGAGTGCATAACATACGCTAACAAAATTGCACAAGCTACCTCATTAAAAACCTTTAACCAATAAAACATTTTAGGAAAAAAATTGAAAAAGGGAAAAAGAGTGCAACTACAAGCCTTCCGGGCTTTATCCTTCAGGGATATCCGTATTTCAGGGACGATAAATACAAAATCTGTTTATTGAATACCAAACTTACGAATATATTTTACGAAGTCCTTAAACACAAAATTGCATGGGGATTCAATAAACAAATACATGATAGTTTAACGGATTTAATGGATATTTACTATATTTCACTTAGATAATAAGATTGTGAAATATGTTTGCGCAATTTTTCTCAAATAATATGCTGGGAGTAACACAAATTGTGGTAACTTTTGCAAAATATGAGTATGTTACCTCAAAAGATATTACTTATGGATAATTTAAAGATGTCTCATAATTATATTGATGTCATAGCGATACGAGAATGTAAGAATCAATAACTGATTCACCAACTTGCATAAAATTGTAATGACTCCACGCAATGACACCAAAATTTTGTGATAGTAATTGATGTGGATCAGACATATAAGAAACATTGCTAACATAAATCTTTATCGCATGACTAGAAATTGGTAGATCATTGAATGTCATCTAAATGTTTTCAGATGAACATTATGCTTAGATAAAACATTTACTGTGAACTCTATTAGGTTTCAAGTTATAAGAAAATGTTCATGACATTTTGATAATGAACTTCAGGTCCTATTATAATTGGATCTTTGTTGATATACAATAGATGTCATTTCTTAGTGTCATTTCAATGTGAGCATTAAGTAAAATATTTTTTTTCTACAATATTCACTTTGTACAATTGAATCATTGTACAAATTCTCTTTCAGAGGATGTTCGAACTTCAGGTCGAAAAATAATTGAGTTTGCTCTGGTCATTTATTCTAAAAATCTGTCCATTAAATATTTCATGAGTTTTCAACAACTATGCTGAAGGTCCTACGACATCAAGCATGTTATAAATATAATAAATAATAGTAAATTTTGTTATTGGATGAAACATATGGACAACTAAGATCAACTTCGCATCATTCTTCATGATGACTTTGATTGAAGAGATTATTTGCACACTCTTACTTGTTTCTTCATATAGTGATCTTTTCAAAATTTGTATAGTGCATCTTTTGATTCTTGTCATCATATAATATATTTTGTCATATTAGTCCTTCAAGGACTCTCATATAAGTACCAATATTAAGTGACTTATAAGATTTTAAAGTCACAACATATCTTATATAGATATCATATTGATCATGTAACAGAACGTATTATCAATATTACGAGAGAATAAGTAACATCACGGTGGATGTTGGGTCCTTCGAATACCCTTATATTACTTCTCGCTTTATAATGTATCACATGTTATTGTGATTTCTATTTGTATCCTCTAGGGATATAGTTTCAGAAATCAAGACTACATGTCCAAATAATATATTTATTCAGTGAGTTTATTCTATATTGTTTGCCTTCTTTTGTTTATATCAAATACGAATGCTTCTGGCATTCTTATAATATCACAGGTTTTGGATCCAATTTTTCTCTTGATATATAGCATGCTATTAAGAAAGCGAATGAATTGTCGACAATAATTTTAATAATTATTTAATATCTCTCGTAGCAACATATATAGTTGATTGTGAGTTTTACGTCAATAATAATCAAATCCCCATCATTTCCCAAAACTATAGGATTTGACCGTTCTGTATCCCCGTAATTTCTTTAATCTTTTGTTTAGCAGTTGCATTTATTTTTACGGGTTTATATTCTTCAGGAATAACCTCTTCAGGAGGTACAATGAGAGTGACTAACTTTTATTTCATTTCCACAAATAATATATGTTGTGGTCCACGCTTCTGACGTTGGTTGAGCTCAAATATATTTTATCATGTGGAGATCTCAACTTTATATTATGTGGTTTATGTCTAGTAATGTAAGACTTAGTCACTCTTTTGAGATCAATAAAAACGTATGACAATTACTTGCTAGATATTGCAAGATAATGATTTATGAACTTCAGGTTCAACCATACTTGTACTTATATTGTCTTTTGAACTTCAAGTTCAATATAGTATATTTTCTTGACATTCTTTAAGCTTCTAGCTTCTCCCCCTAATGCCAGAAAATGTACATCATATATATGATTATTGGATTAGACAATAAACTTAGCTCTTCAGGAGCTTTAAATCGCAGGAAGGAAACAATTTATTCATTATTGTACAAGTAAAGTAGGGGAAGATTCATAACATGATGTATATCTACCATAAAAATTAATGAATAATATTAGTAGGTATATATGCACATTAATGTATAATGTATAAATTTTAAGATCCATAATGATCAATATTGAGAGATATTTTAAAAACAGAGGGACTCAATTTATTGTGCAAATCGGTCGACAAATTTGACATCATTTTGGTCGTGATAGAAGTCAACAAAATTATCTAAAGCTTCACAAAAACAATACCAATGATGACATCCATAATTAATATAAGAGATGATTTTATTTAGGCACTTCTGGGCATATTTCGTCTTGTTTATGTCATCTATATTTCATATTCTTATTTGCACAAAATTTAGTCAACTGCTTATGCTCTTGTTTTCACGATACTTTGTAGTGTGTACTTCCGGCACACCAAAAAAATAAACAAGAAAGATATCGTGATTTTCCAACAACTCTCATGACCTTCAATAATCGGTGATGCATAACCAAAAGAGTATTGAGTCATTAATTTGTAGAGTGATCAATAAAATATATATTTTTTCTTTTACTACTAATCTCTATATATCTATGAACTTTTGGTCATAGGGTTTGATTTAGAGATCGATGTGCATTTTTACTCAATTAGTTATTTGCACGTCGTTTAGATGGTCATATGAATCCTTCATGGATTATCATAAAATTTCATAACCCTCTTTAAATGAATGATCTCTAAATCTTTGTATAGTAGTATTTTATGAATATTAATATATTTACCTTCTGGGCAAATGCATATCATTTTTAATAACAATGATCACTTTGTAACATGGTGATTCAAATTCCACTATACTGTAGCACATTGTACTATATATACATCTATCAAGATGAATATTATGTGCTTACGAGATGAATACTCGTATTGGTTGTGAATGATCATGTGATGCATCAAAATTAACAAGTAAAAATCACATGCTTGAACCACTTTACAAATACTCTTTTAATCAACATGATACTAAGAATTCATATAACTTATACTAAGCAAGTGAATCAATACAAAGTTGCATGAGATATATATCATTCAATTTTAGAACCACTACTAAATATATAACTATTTCTTTTCATGCTTCATTTGATCGAGAATTCATGAAATTTGGATCAATAACTCGATGTTTTGTCCAACCACAAAAACAGACATGAGATTAAATCATAATACTTTTAAAATCATTTTAACAAATAGGATAGCAAAAGAAAATCACATCCTCCATTTTATCTTAATTTGATGCTTCTTTCTCTAGTCATTGATATTTAAAAGACAATGAGTTAGGTTCAACATCCATAATCCATGATAAGACGTCATTGTTATCCATGATGTCAAGTATAGAGTTAAAAGTCATAACTTACAAGCATCAGAGCATAATTGGTACATGCATGCAACTTATTACCTTTTTATTATTATCGGTGCATACTAAATTAAACATCTCAAAACGGAATATATTATAATGTACTTGAATCATATGATAAACAAAAGTGCATATTAGCAATTCCAAAAGCAACATATATTGATTGTATATATGTAGTCTCATTTATTATATATATATATATATAATTGTCATGATATTCTATGCACCATGTGGGTAAATTAATTACCTCATGATGAAAAAATACACATCAAGATGTAAGTAAAATATCTATATATGTCTTTTAGATAGAAATTATGCATATCAACATATTAACATGTAAATTATTAATATCTAGAAGAATCTCATCGTAACTGAATAAAAATCACAAGTATGGAAATATATTGGACTAATGAAAGTACTAACCAATATAAAACATTTTCTCACGAAAAATTTAATATTATAACCAATGCTAAACCATGACATTAGATTTTATTTTATTTTGTCTTTTGAACATAATTTGTTGGGTAAAAAACAATAATTATTGACTGATGCATCAATTTATTATAGCATATGCCAGAATAACCAATAAAAAAATCACGAGTTTAAAAATATATTTGTTGTGCAATATTTAAATTAAGAACTAAATAATTGTTCCCCTCCAAGATAAGCACATTAATATATTGACCAAACTAACAAAATAAATATCCGAAAAATCATATAATCACGTCACAAAAGATCTTATAAATTCTGATTTTTGTTGTTGTTGTTGTAAAACACTAAGATATACCATTGTCCGAGATTCACACGTCCAAAAAAAAATTTTTATTTCATTTTTAGAGTATACATATACAACCCTCAATTGATTGAAAATGATTTC
This sequence comes from Triglochin maritima, assembly GCA_963682175.1. Lineage (NCBI taxonomy): Eukaryota > Viridiplantae > Streptophyta > Magnoliopsida > Alismatales > Juncaginaceae > Triglochin > Triglochin maritima. Next base: position 13,489,376 of record OY821785.1, read on the forward strand.
TTTATTAATCATGCAATATGGAATCATCTTTCTGACCTTTTTTTTATGATCAAAACAAACAATTTTTGACAGATAAACGGAAGAAGTTATGTATGTCACATTGGCAAGCAAAACATGAATTTGTTACCTTGAGACTTGAGTGACACCAAAAGTTTTAGCCGGTAGTAGAACTTTCGTGCTGATAACGTGTTATAAAACAAGCAAACCAAAGATTAAAGATTAGGGAGGGAGAGAGATATGTATTTCATTTCATTGTCTCTACCAAATGTGTACAATATATATAGGATGAAGAGGTAATAGGGGTTACAATCAAATAAATGGAATTGCACCATATTAATAATAATAATAACAATATACTTAAATGGTGGGGTTGAGGAAGGTGAATCATCCATAAGACTTTTGGATTTCATAACACAATGGATTTGTTTTATGTTAAAGAATCACCATCAATACCTAGGCCCCGTTTGGCAACAAATTCTTAGGTTGATTCCAAGAAATTTGTCAGACAAAATATGATCTTCATATCCAAACACAATATCAAAGAATCAATTCCTAAGAATCTTGATTCCCATCTGTGATTTGTGCTCTCACAATTCTCTCACCATCTGAAATCCATTTTTTCTGATTCTGGGCACTCTTCATCGATTCTACACTTGAGAAGACTATTTTTACCCCTTAACATGCAATATATACCCCTTAAGTTGAAGGAGAAAAATGTGTTATTCTATGTCAAACATGTGAAGGACATTTTAGTACTTTTCTTTTGAGAGGAATCTACCATCATCCAAACACATGACTTCAAAATCGATTCTAAAAAGTAGATTGGATTTTTCAATTATGTTGAGAATCGATTCACTAGAATCAAACCCCAAACGGGCCCTAAACTACATAAGGGTGATATCTTGCGTCCAAAAATATATATTTGATTTATACGTGCATGCGTGTTAAATAAGTAAAAGAAATAATTATCTCATGTGTTGTTTTCTTTACTCTTCTCTACATCTTTTCTCTCTCATGTACTTTCAAAGAATCTAATCATCTTGTTACTGTTATTTAAGATTCATAATGAAGGTGTACTTTAACCTTGAGCCTATGTACCTAAAACAAATACGACCTTTATAATTTTTTTTATAGAAACGTGCAAAGACTTAATAATTAGTTATTATTATTATTATTGTCGTCGTCGTCTTCACCGTTGTAGAATCTAGATGTGGATTTCCATACTCTCACTTTCATTTGGGCCTTCCCACAAAAATTCTCATTCAAGCGGATTAGGTGAGGGTGTCGTTAGCAATCTCAAATCTAATAATGTACAAATGAAATCTTGCCAAAGGGTCCAATCATTTTTATAATGAGAGTCAAGTGCAAATGGTTACCAACTATCTAGGTATTCAATTCGAAAATTTCTATTAGTTGGGTAAGTTCAATCTTACCAATTTAATTTCAGACATGAATTTGTTTAAATACATTTATCAATTAGAAATCAGATACGAATTCGGATACAAGGTGTTTCAAATTCAAATTATCCGAATACCAAATTAATTATAATATATATATAATACTTATACATATACAGATACACCCACATGACCACATACACGTTAAAACTTGTATAGTAACGAACGGTCACGATTGATCATTGTTTACAACCAACAACCATATCTGTCTTTCAAGTTTCAACCAAAGAAAACCCTTCAAGCAACTTTTTCTTGGCACCGTCAACGTGCCCTCCACCCATTGTTTTTTTTAATTTTGTTTTATTTTTTGTTTTAATTAATTTGAGTTTTAGTTTTATATTTAGTTGTACATAATCTATTATATTGGATTTGTTTTTTAAATTTCCATGTTTTGATGTAATTTTTATTAGAGAATAAGTATTATTGATGAATATTAATTTTTTTGTTAATTAAATGTGTATTATTAATTACTTTAATAATGTTGATAAATGTGAGAAATTTAATTAGAAATTACATTCTTGTAATTAATTTTCATAAATTTCTTTTTTTGGTTGAGTGTTACCTAAAATAATTATTTGACATAAATAACTAAAAAACCCACAACAAAATATTTCATTAGATAAAATGTAATTAACCAACAGATAGGAAGTACATAAATGACATACGAGCAATGGAAGGAAATATTAAGTCTAATAGTAGATTACATTACAATAGTAAAATCCACCAAAATTTATGATATCATTCTTCGTTGAGCTTGTCAGCCAATTTTTCTTTAGTTTCTCCTCCTCCTCGGTCAACGAATGATTTCCCCACTGACTCTTCAGCCAGTCGAACTTCATTTTGCACTCCATTTTCAATTTCCGTTCGAGATAATCAATTTGTTTATTCTCCACTAGACACTTTTGGTCTGAACTATAGCGAATGCTCTCGCTCTGAGTGTTCACACTATCAGACGATTCATCGACAACTTTTCCCTTCTTTTTTGCTTTCTTGACACCCTCCGGTCGGACATAAGGTGGAGGGTCACTATCCACCATATGTATGGGTGGGGTTGTGAAGTCACCAGAGTCATCCATCACTGCTATTTTTCTGCTACTATTGGATTTGAGACTTAGTGCGGCGGGAGAAAACAACTTCGGACGACCATGTTTAACGTTCAAGCACGAAGACGACATCATTGGTTGCCACTTCGGATACCTTCACAGCGTGACCCAAGCATGATAAAAAATAGAATTTGGCATGATGCATTCACTCATGAATGACATGAGCTTCCCTTGTGACGTCCTCGTCATTCAAGCCGCTGCGACGACGTGCAACCACCTTGTCGTAGCAACCCGTCCACTTGGAAACCGCTGACCCGATTCTTCGCCAACAACCCTTCAACGAGTCCATTTTCATAAACCAGGTCGTACGCGTTCTTGATTTTCCTTCACAGTTGACCGTGTTTCTGGTTGGTGCTCACGACAACATCGCAACTAATGGACATGACGAAGGATACGAGGACCTCGTCTTTGTCTGTTGCCCAAGGCCTTTTTGTTGTAGCAATTTTTTTCAAACTTCCACTTCACTTTGGAAGTGACTGGTTTTGTGAGAGATTCATTGGGCATGGGTCCTCCTGATCACTTCCACCCGCTATACTTTCTTCCGTGTCGTTCTCTACTTGATTGTTGTAAGTGAAGGGAATGTGTTCTAAAAGTTTACTTTTATATATCAATTATTATGAATTGGATGTGCAAATATTTTGTTCCTTGATTAATGTATTCATCTTTTAGAAGTGTTAATGAAGAGACTCTTGGTCCTTAACTGTAGAGCTCTAAAAGATAATGGTTTACATAAATCAAAAGTTATTCACAATCATGGTAATTGACATGGAACATTAATTACCAAGATAAGATTGTCGTGTTGGTTACTTTTATATATTGAATAAACCTAACAAATGAAACATTATGGAATTATGTTTAAGTGTCATTAATGTTTCATTGTGTCTTGAATCCTAAGATATAAGACTTATATCTTTTCACATAAGAAGTGTTTAATTTGATTAGTGTCAAAAACTATCATAGAGTATAATGATAAAAGCAATAGTGGGTTGAACAAGACTTATGCTGGAAAAGATAATTAGTCAAAAGATTATCATTGCCTCTCTTAACTTCAGTGATGATATTAGTGGGCACTTTGATAAAGCAAAATTATAATGTGCACAATGTGACTTGAGTTAAGTTACATATTTATATTTAGCTTAAGAGATCAAGAAATGAATATATAATAGAAAGGTGACACATTTCTACTTTGTATATATTTTTAATTTCACGAGGCAAGGGATATACACAAGTGGTATTCTTTACATCAGTAAATGGATAGTGTTTAGTTCGAGTGACAAGACATCTATGATAATTGGGTAACTATAATGTGTAGTTAGATACCGCTTATAGTTTTTGGTATTAAGTGTTTAATATCATTGTCAATCTAGCTTAGATCCTCCTGTAGGTCACACCACAAAACTAAGAAACAAGAAGCTTGATTTTGAGTTCATATGATGTGTTAGGTTTCATGTAAAATGGGACACATGTAGTGAATCGACAAAATCAATATGTCGTGAAAGTGACATAATTAGAATCATAAATAAATTCATATGAGATGTATTTATTATGTGGTGTAATAGTTTGACATTACATAGGATAATATATTACATGATATATCAGTATGCTAACAACCCGAAGGATCAAATTTTGTTGGAAGTCACTCTAAAATTTGACAAAGACAAAATCAGGGTAAAAACGGTAGACCGTTTTCGGATCGGTCGACCGGTTTCTTTGGAATGGTTGACCGGACAATGATCGGATACGCGGGTGGTCGACCGAAATTATCAGGATGTGTCTTTGTGATAAAACGGTCGACCAAAAATCTCCAGGAGATATCTTTGTGATAAAACGGTCGACCGGTATACGGACACGATCAACCAAAATGTACCAGGAGCAATTTTGGTGAGTGTTTAACGGTCAACCGGAGTGAGACGTGGTTTGACCGAATTTTCCAGGGACTTTTTCTCATGAATATTTGGTCGACCGTCTAGCTCACGGTCCGACCGAACCTGAAAATCTTAACCGTTCGGTCGACCGATTGGTGATTTTGGTCGACCGTTCGGGGCGATTCTGCCTAGAATTATTAAGAGATTAGTGTTGTTCATGGGTTGGATTTATTCCAATTATGGTCAAACGATTTTGAGGATTATTATGTGTCAATTTGTGATTGGTTTAAGGGAGAGAAAAACAAGAGATCATGGGTTAGTGGGTAGCTCATGATGTGAGTGTTTGAAGAGCCTACAAATAGGTCTCCTCCCCCTACTTGTTAAAGGTTAATGCAAAAATATTCTCTCTCCCTAACCTCTCCACTAATCCATCCGAATTTCTCCTAATAATTTCAATCTTTTGCAGATCAAATTCTCAGGGAGATTTAGATGGGTTAATAGCTAGATTCTAAGTTTGATTTAGAAATTGAATAGGCAAGCTCCTTTCTCTTTAATCTTGTTTAGGGTTTGGTGAACACTTGGGGGCAAATCGACTAGCAACTCGACGAGCAACGCAACTCCAGATCTTCATAAAGGTTTTAGAGAACCTTTGGGTATGATCCTCTCTTATTTATTTTAATATATATGTAGATTACATGATATTAGAATAAATGTAAAACATTGTACATAAAATTGTCAAAAACATGAAAATCGATCATGTATGCATGTATAATATTTTAAAAATATACATATACACAGGAGTACGAAATCCTACAGTAAGCACTAGTACCTTCCCCGCGGAGGAATTGAGAGTACATATTGTATGTCTGAGAGGGGTTTGAGGGGGGGGGGGGGGAATTGTGGAAATGGAGATTGGTTGTGTTGGTAGTTTGATAGTTGTCCGGATGCGGACGGAAAGAAGGATGTTCGTATGGTTGTTTGTGCACAACGCCACTTGGAAACAACCGACATTTTTTGTTTCCACGGTGACGGTCAGTATTGTGACCAGGGGAAGACATTCTAACAAGTTACGAGTGATATGGTTCAGGAAGACCTAGAGAAAGATGGATTTCTAACAAGTTACGAGTGATGTGGTTAGGGGAAGGCTCAGAGGACGTCTTATATAATGTGGGACAATGAATCTCGAGGGCAAATCTGTGTAGCTGTAATTCAAATCGGTCCAGCTTTAAATCCAATTTGGGTCTTCATGTCGGACAGCGAATCTCGATGGCGAATCTGTGCAGCTTTAATTCAAATTTGTCTAGCTCTAAATCAAATCGGGTCCTTCATGTCAGATAGCGAATCTGTGCAACTTTAATTTAAATCGGTCCAGCTTTAAATCAAATCTGGTCCTTCTTGTCGGATAACGGATCTCGCGGGCGAATTTTTGCAGTTATAATTCAAATCGGGCCAGCTTTAAATCAAATGGGGTCCTTCATGTTGGAGAGCGAATCTCGAGAGTGAATCCATGCAGCTTTAATTCAAATCGGTCCAGCTTTCAATCAAATTGGGTCTTTCATGTCGGATAGCGAATCTCAAGGGCAAATTTGTGCAACTTTAATTCAAATCAATCCAGCTTTAAATAAAATCTGGTCCTTCATGTCGGATAACGAATCTCGAGGGCAAATCTGTGCAACTTTAATTCAAATTGGTCCAACTTTAAATAAAATTGGGTCCTTCATATCAGATAGCAAATCACAGGAGCAAATCCGTGGAGCTTCAATTCAAATCGTTGTAGCTTTAATTCAAATCGTGTTGGCTATAAAAATGTAACTTCGCTTCAACTGGCTCATCTTCCAAACGTGGTGGAGTTTGTTGGGGAAGGTAATAATTCCAGCTCAACTACTAATTCATCTTCTAAATAAGAGGATGAGCACCTTCTTGCGGACTCGAACAACGAAATTGGGATGATTCCATCTGTACTGCCTCAACTGTTCTGGTCAAACCGACCAAGGCGACAATGAACCTCTACTAGACCTCGCAACCCACCTTGCTATCATGATCAAGGGTACTTACAACCATTTATTTGCCGATTATTTTTCTAAAAATCATGTGTACTATGATCAAGTTTTCAAGAGAAGATTAAGAATGAGAAAGCATGAGTTTCTTCGGATAGTAATTGTCGTTGAGTCGTCTGATGCCTTCTTCCAATGCCGATCGGATGTAGTACGTAATTTCGGGATATCTGGCTTACAGAAATGCACTGTGGCTTTGCCAATGTTGGCGTATGGAATGTCCGTTGATGCGGTAGATGAGTACCTACGTCTAAGCGAAGGAACGACAAGAAACTTCCTCCAGAAGTTCACAGAATGGGTCATCAATAGCTTCAGAGCGGAATACCTACGAAGATCTACACCGGCAGACCTAACTAGGCTACTTGACATTGGTGAGTGACGTGGTTTTCCAGGTATGATGGGGAGCATTGACTGCATGCACTGGGAGTGGAAGAATTGCCCAGCTACTTGGAAAGCACAATATCAAGGGTGGAGCGGGAAGGCAACACGTGTCCTTGAAGTCGTTGCCTCCTACAATCTGTGGATATGGCATTTCTTTTTTGGCATTCCGGGGTCGTGTAATGACCTCAATGTCCTTCATCGATCTCCTATTTTTACCGACGTTCTAGAAGATCGGGCACCTGCTCTGAATTTTGAGGTGAACAACCATTCCTACGATATGGGGTACTATCTCACGGATGATATATATCCGCAATGGGCTACATTCATCCAATCAATCACTTTTCCACAAATTCCATGAGACAGATTATTTGCTAAGCATCAGGAGGCAGTCCGTAAGGATGTGGAATGAGTGTTCGGAGTGCTTCATGCACGCTTTGCAATTGTTAGGAGGCCATCATTCGCCTGGAATCCTAATATTTTAAACAATGTCATGATGGCATGCACCATAATGCACAACATGATAGTGGAGGATGAGCGGGACACATAGAATACAACCGAATTCGTCCAATAGAATTCCTGAAGATTAGTCCTTTCAATTCTCCTCTGGCCGTGTTGTTCATATCAACAAGTACTTGGACAATAAAGATCGCGTTCAAGACCTTTGTAAACATTTGCTACTAAAAAAGGACTTGATGGAGAACATTTGACAACGCTACGGACAACATGGGGAATGAGAAGTCTAGTTATTAATTGTGTTTTATTTTAATTTTGATGTGTTGTTGTGGTAGCACACATTTAATATTTAATGAAATTTATTTTCATTTATCCGTAATTATTCAAATTTAATTATAATAATTTATGATAAATAAATTATGTGATATAATTAATTGGAATGGTGGAAAATTAAAAAATGAGGGAAAATAAATAAGGTAGAAGTGAAAGAGTGTTGATGTGACTAAGTTGACATTTATGGGTGGGTTGTGGCTGAGGGGTGAATAGTAGAAAAAGAGAAATATCATGATGATGTGGCGAAGAGAGAGAGAGTGTGTTGATTTGACTAAGTTAATATTTTGATAAATGTCATAGCTAAGAATGACCTTACCGTACCAAAATCACCACCGCCTCCTCTCATTCAACCTCCACTCTCCAGGGTCCTCCACTCCACAATCCACACCATTTCACAAAAGCACCACATCTTTCCCCATTTCACCTTTGAGGTCCGCACAATTAGATTGTTGTTTTTATTTTAACTTGATTTATATGGTTGTGTGCCTGTGAATGTAACTTCATTTGTTATATTGTTTTTTCATATCAACTTAATTCATACTCAAAGCTACACATTTAACTTCATTTTTTAGATTGCTATTTTTATTTCGGATTAAATAAAATTGTTATTTCTAGTCCTAAGCATCTTGGTTTGAATAATGTTTCTTTTGTTATATAGCATGACTGAACTGGTAGATAAGGAATGTGTGAATCCTAGTGCTCAAACGTCTAAGAAATCTACACGAAAGGGAAGGAGATTGTGTTCTAGTGCTTGGGTAGACTTTGATAGGAAAAGAACTAAGGATGGAATACTTGCAACATGTAAGCATTGCAAGTACGAAATGTCAGGAAATAGTGAAAGTGGTACAACTCGCCTACATAATCGTCTAAAAAGTTGCATGCCTTATCGTAGAAAAAAGAGGAAAAGAGGTAGGGAAATGACAATTTCGTCTAAAAGCAAGGGGCAAAAAATCAGATGGAACTGTTGAAATTGAGTGCATTAAGTTTGATCAGGGTTTAAGTAGGCAAAAAATTGACAAATATGTTTAGCCTACATGAATACCTATTTTCCATAGTTGAGCATGTTGGATTAGGGACTTTGTTAGTAGTTTAGAGCCAGACTTTAAGTTGTTGTCTCGTACTATGCTTCAAGCTGATTGCAAGAAAACGTTCCAAAAGGAGAGAAAAAAGATGTATGACACATTAGGAAAACACAAATCTTGTGTTAGTCTTACTGCAGACATGTTGACAACCCTTGGTAATGTGGGATATTTGTGTATGACTTGTCATTTCATTGATGAAAAATGGAAACATGAGAAAAAATTCTGAACTTTATGTATGTGGTCTCCTCATGAGGCTTATGAGCTTGCTAAGGTCATTCTAAAGCATGTTTATGCATAGAATATTGACACTAAGTTATTTAGCTTTGTGTTAGATAATTGCTCTATAGATGATAAGATGATCAAAGAGATTCTTGATGATGCTAATTTCAAAATGAACTTGCTTGAGGATGGTGAATTCTTTCACTCTAGATGTTGTGCTCATATATTGAATTTAATTGTGCAACCTGGCTTGGGAGAAAGACATGAAATTGTGGATAGACTCCGTTCCAGTGTTAAATATGTTAAGAAATCTCAAGCACATCAAGAATGCGTCAAAAACATGACAACAAATTGGAGCACCACAAAAGGCATTGAAACTTGATTGTCCAACTAGATGGAACTCAACCTATTTGATGTTTGAGAATGTTGTAGAGCTCAAAAAGTTTTTTTCTCGCTTGCCTGGGTTTGACAAGTCATACAAATATCCATCAACTTCTGAGGATTGGGACAATGTACAACTCTTAGTTGATAGTTTGGTTGTGTTTGTTGATGCTAATGAACGACTTTCGGGTACAAAGTATCCTACTATGAACTATTATTTTAATGAAATATACATTGTTCATGTTTCATTGAAAACTTGATGTGACAGTTCCCATCCTTTCATCTCTACGATGCACAGAAAATGACACTAAAGAAGGAAAAATATTGGGGCAAAATTAATTTTTTGTTCACCGCCGCTTGTATACTTGATCCAAGGTTCAAAATGAAATCAGTAGAGTATTTCTTTGGGCTAGTATATGAAAGTTGGGAGGTAGATAGAATGGTTGAATTAGTTCGTACTGAATTTGTGCATCTATATGGAAAGTATAAATCCAGAATTGGCAGCATATCAGTTAATCAAAAGTTGAGGTCTTTTGGCAAAGAACAAGGCTTTAATGTGAAAGTTCATGCATCAGACATAAATATTAAACCGTCTCTACGTAAAAATCTGGGCCAGTTTCTTCAAAACACATCATTGCAGCATCAAAAATCAGATTTAGATATTTATCTAGATGAAGGGATTGTAGTGTCGGATGATGATGATATTGATGTGTTGGAATGGTGGAAGTCGCATGAGGCCAAATATTCTATTCTCATGGCAATGGCTCGTGATATTTTGGCCATCCCCGCATCAACGATTGCTTTTGAAAGTGTTTTTAGTACGAAAGGAAGGGTGGTTGATCAATATAGAAGCTGTTTGGATCCAGATACCATTGAAACTTTAATATGTGGGCAAGATTGGCTAAGACACGAAGTGAGAGGTATTCGAAAATTTTGAAGATTCAGATAGTTCTACTGATTTTGATTTCGAATTAGAATTTGGTAATGGATTACGGAATTCAGATTCAAATTCCGATGTACTATATATCTGAATCAAATATATTTGTTTGCATCCCTAGAGTCAATGAGGTGACACACTGACAAGTATTAATCAATCTAAATAATTTTGTAGGTTGTCAAGTTCCCATCTATGTCCATCTTACTCTCAAAGACCCATTTATTTTGAACGACTTTCTTTCCTTGAGGAAGGTCAACCAAGTTCCATACTTAATTATCATACAAGGATTCTGTTTCGGATTCCATGGCTTTAAACCATAATTTGGAGTCTTCTCTTTCCATTGCTTCTTGAAAGGTCGAAGGATCATTGGTATCAAGTACCATGATCTCATGATATCCCAAATACATATCAGGTTTCTTCCCATGTAGACCTTCTAAATTCTTTTGGTTCTATGTGTACTTCTTGAACTTTTTCCACAATTTCTTACGGAATTGGTTCATGTTTGATTCTCGAACGTACATTTGGCGGGGATGATTGAGTTTCACTCACAATTACTTGTGAGGGTCTCTCACTCACGCTCCCACCAACCAAAGGAGCCTCAGTTGGGCCTTCGTGATCTTGAATGTTTTCATTCATATCATGATCTTGTATAATATTTTGAGTTTCCTCAAGCACAATTCTACTCCCACTACTTTTTATTCCTTCTCTAAGAATACAACATCCCTCTCGACAATCACTCAATTGGAGGTTTTATGCCAAAAGTAGTATCCTCTCGTCTCACGAGGATAACTTATAAAGAAGTGTTTATCCATTTTTGGTTGAAGTTTGGTCGACATTAATCTTTTGATGTAGGCCTCACAACCCCAAATCTTGAGAAAATTGAGCTTAGGCGTTTTACCACTCCATAGCTCATAAGGTATTTTCTCTACGGATTTGAATGTAACATTATTTAGTGTGTAGCCGCAGCTTCTAGTGCATAACTCCAAAAGTAAAACGGCAATTCAGCTTGACTCATCTTTGATCGAATCATGTCGAGCAATTTTCTATTTCTCCTTTCGAATACCCCATTCCATTGAGGTGTACCGAGCGGAGTGAGTTGTGGCACAATACCACACTCCTTTAGAACGAATCAAATTCGGTACTTAAGTACTCACCTCCACGATCGGTTTGTAGAGACTTAATTTTCTTGTTGAGTTGGTTCTTTACTTCATTCTTGAATTCTTTGAACTTGTCTAAGGATTCACTTTTGTTTCTCATTATATAAATATAGCCGTAACGACTATTGTCATTCGTGAACATAATGAAGTACCTAAAACCATCTCTTACACTTGTACTCATTGGACCACATACATCAGAATGTATCAAATCCAACAAGTTACTCATTCTCGGACCTTTCTTCCTGAAAGGCCTCTTGGTCATTTTGCCCATTAGGCAAGGTTCGCACGTCTCCAATGATTTAAAATCAAGTTGATCAAGAAGGTTAGCTTCTTGCAATTTCTTGATACGTTTTTCATTTATGTGACCAAGACGATAGTGCCACAAGAGTGTATCATTCACGTGAGTTATTTTAAGTCTTTTGTTATTGATGCTTAAAATTTATCTATTATTTAATTCAAGCAAATAGAGTCAATTTCTTATGAAAGCATTTGCATAGACAATTTCATTCTTCGATATAGACAGGTAAGATTTTGAAATATTTATACTAAAATTATCCATTTTCAAACATAATACAGAAATAATATTCTCGTTAATCGAAGACACATAATAGACATTCTTTAAACATAAATTTAAACCACTAGACAATTGAAGCTCCAGGGAACCTTGTGCAGTCGCAGTGACGCTTACACCATTTCCACCCTTCAAAATCATCTCGTTTTTCGCGAGTTCCTTCCTATCCTTTAGTAGCTACACAATAGAAATTATGTGAGCACAAGATCCGGTATCAATTACCCAATCATGGACAAAGGTGGCTAAATTTATTTCAATCACAAATATTCCTTTAGCCTTTTTGAGGCATTTTCGCTCAATTACCCCGTTGTCAAGATCCTCCTTGTACTTGGGGAATTCAGGCGGATGTGTCTTTTCCACCGCAGTGGTAACACTCCGTATTAGGAGTCAGAGATTTCAAAAAATTCCCCATCGAGGTACTCGCATGAGCCCCTCCTACTCCACTTACCTTCAACACCTTTTTGGCTAATTTGTTTTTGTCTTTACCTTTGGTGATATTCTTGCTCCCATCATGGACGGCTAGGACGTGCTTGTCCCGACCATTGCCCATGTCAACTTCAGCCATTTTGAGAGCGTTGTGAGGCTCTTCAAGACTCACCCCTTTCTCACGCACATGATAGTGCATAACGAAGTCCTTGTAGGACGGGACTAGAGAGCCAAGAATCAAATCTTCCACAATGTCATCGGGCATCGAGGAAGAGAGCTTCAATAACTTCTCAAGGTATCCTTGCATAGTGAGAAAATGCATGGACATTGATGTTACCTCCGCCATGTGGCACATTGTGTGTGCTATGATGGTCTTATAGCGCTCTTTTCTAGCACTATCCATGAACATCTTTGTTAAAGTTTCCATGGTCTTCTTCGGTTTTGAATCCAAGTATTTTGCTTGAAGTGAGTCACCCATGGATGCCAACATTAGACCGTAAACTTGTTTCTCTTGGTATTCTCACTTGGCTTTAGCGTCTTTCTCATTATCGGTTGTCTTTTCATTTAATTTTGGGATTTCACCATCCAAAATATGAGATAGTTTCTCAAACTTCAACTCGATGTTGAGCTTGAGTTGCCAGCTTATGAAGTTGGAGCCATCATTTGCCAAATGATGTTTTTCAATCATAGATCGCACAATAGGTTGAATACTCAACATTTATACAAAATAAATTATATGGAATTTAATGTCAATTTTATGTTTGAAAATCAATACCGCAAATAAATAAATATGTCCATAAATGCAGTAATTCAAGATGCTATCAATTATAATATAAACTAGCTAAGGGTTATCAGATATATTACAAAATCAAGGTAAGAAAATATTTTCTAATCATAACCATTTCGAACTTTTGAAATTTCAAAATTTTATGACTCTTGTTGTTTTAATTAAGAGAGAATTTGACCAATCTTTCTAAGGAAAACTTTTTTTCTCAAAACCGAGCGAGGGCTCCGGGTCTTGTTAAGAAAACTTATTTCATTTGATACGAGATACGTTTATCCATTGTATTCACAAATAAATACACTCGGTGTCCACTAAGGGTGGATCACACCTTGTACATCTATTCATGGTACAACAATAGACAACCTTATGTCTCCCACTATTCCCAAGAGATGGAGGAAGCTATCTTCCAGTAATGGCGAGCAAAATATCCCTCGATCGGTGACTGCTAGTGGATGAAATAAGAAAGAAAAATACTCTTAATTTTTGGTTGGACAATTAAACATTTATATGTGATTTTAGAATTTAGGTGATCATGCATATTTATATCTATACACATCATAACATTCATTCATACAATCACATACATGTCAAGCACACAACACATAAATTAAATCCATTCACATATATTGGTGTGAGTTTATATGTTCTCGTGTCCTTGACATTTGTGCCTTCTTCGCGACTTCTTCTTGCACCGTGGATGTAAATATTGTAAAATATAAACATGCATCTCACAATTTCGAAAATTGTCTAGTGTAAGTCTTATGTAAAAATTCTCTCATATGCATGCATATACATAGATAATTGGCTTTTACATACATAAGCCATGTGATTGAGTAATAATAATAACATTCACATCATTCATTCACACATGGCTTTAATGGAACATACAAACTCACTTGTTCCTGCAAAAGAGAACTAGTGCAACGCATGTACATATACTATATATTACACGATTTAGTTTATCTTTCATCTTTTAATCAAACAATTCCAAAATCATTTCAAATCCATTAAAAATGATTTATGCATCCATAGTTCAAAATATAAAACATTTGAACCGCAATTTATTTATATTCCCAAAAGAAAAAGTTTAAATAAATTTATTTCTCTCTTTCGCTTTGTTGATTCCATATAAAATAATCATTTAATATAAAACATTTTTTTTACGTATTAGACATAAGTCTAAATCTTAATTCTAACATTCATATGAAATGTTTTAAAATATTTAAAACTATCAAAAGAATCAATTAAAATTAAATCAACAAAACTGTCGGAAAACACGAAAAATAGATCAAACATGAATTGTTTCAATTGGAGATGGTAAACTATAATTAATTATATAGTCTAATCATTGAAACTATGAAATAAATGCTCTCATACCACTGTAGGATTTCGTGCCCCTATGTATGTATATATTTTTAAAAAAATATACATACATACAAGATCGATTTTCATATGTTCAACGATTTCATGTACATTATTCTATATTTGTTCTAATACCACGTAATCTACATATATATATTAAAATAAATAAAAGAGGATCATACGCAATGGTTCTCTAAAACCTTTATGAAAATCCGGAGTTACGTTGCTCGTTGAATCGTTTGCCGATTCGCCTCCAAGTGTTCACCAAACTCTAAACAAGATTAGAGAGAAAAGAACTAGCCAATCAATCTCTAAATAAAGGTTAGAATCTAGCTAATAACCCCTCTAAAGCTCCTGAGAATTTAATTTCCAAAAACTTGAATAATTAAGAGAATTTTCGGATGGATTAATGGGGTGGTTAGGGAGAGAGAATTTTTGCATTAGTATTAACAATGAAGGGAGGAGGGAACTATTTATAAGATTTCCTCTGACTCACATCATGTGCAAAACCACCCCATTAATCCACTAAACCACGTCATGTGCAAACTGTAGGATCGTGTGGGTCTATGGGTCCACTAATCACTATTAATCTAATCACCTACTTGTTTAAGCAATCAAGATGCACAACGGAATTTTAAAGCAAACAAGCACGTAAAGGAAGAATAATGCAAACCACAAAGACGCGTCGGTTTTTATAGAGGTTCGGCACCCCACCCGGGTCCTAGTCCTCTCTTGTAAGCTCCGCTCGACTCCGCGAGGTCCGCCTACGTCTTCACTAACCACTCCCCGTTCCGGGCCGGGAGAGAACGCCTTTTACAAAACAAACTCCGCGAACAACCTCGCGAGCTTGACTTTCTTCTCTTACAATCCAAGAGGAACACTTCGGGCTTTCACCGAAGTCCTTGCTTCTTGAACAAAGGTTGAGTGGAACAACACTCTCTAAATTTGAGCACACTTGAGTAGGATTAAGGAATTGATCACTAAAGTGTGGAAATTGAGGTTTAGAGTGTTTGGGATTCTCTCTAAAGTTTGGGACAAGTTTGTAGTGGGAGAGTTGTGTTAAAATGTGTTTTACAACTCCTTATATAGGCATTAGAGAGAATAGATCCGTTGGGACAAGATTTAATTGGGTTTTGTGCAAAGCACACAAAGCAAAAAATCGGGCTGCAAATCTGTCCAGAAACGGTCGACCGAAATGTGAAACGGTCGACCAAACGCTTAGGTTTGTTAAGGATACGGTCGACCGAAATATGGATAGGTCGACTGAATCACTTAAGTCTATTAAATAAACGGTCGACCGAACAGGGTTACCGGTCGACCGAATTTGCGTTTCGGTAGAGGGAAATTTGGATCGGTTGATCGAAATTGTATCGACCGATAGCAGATAATTTTGACAGGGTTAAACGGTCGACCGGACTGGGCAATTGGTTCGACCGTTTGGTAAAGTATATGGGGGTGTATATAGTTTTAATACGAATACGACCGTTGGGTATATACGACAAGAATAACGGTCGGAACAGTAAGTCCAAACGGTCGACCTAAAGAGATGGTGCGGTCGACCGAAACTAGACAGGGAAACACAAACTGGATTAATTGATCATCCGGTTGACCGAACGACATGTTGCGGTCGACCGAATGTGGGCAGACAGTTAGGGTTCAGGTTTGGTGTTTTCCGGTCTAAGTTTGGGTGATCTATTGAAGTCCAAATTATGTGAAATTTTGTGTGTGACTTCTATAAGGAACCTAGTGTGTGTTTAAGTTTATTTTAGCTCAAGTATGCTCAAAATACACAAGTTCCTAAAGACTCAAAGAAATACAAAATACATGTCTTCAAATGAGCTTGATTACATGTCTTGACTTGATTTCCTTTCTTCCTTGAGTCTTGATCACCTGTAGAGGTTAGCACAAAGCAATATATGTGCAATGCAATATGTGTGCTACTCCACATGATCATAATTAAGATTAGGTTAATTAAATCATCAAAACATAGATTAAGGCCAAAAAGCCAACAATCTCCCCCTTTTTGATGATGGCAACCTATATCTTAACTCTATGTTAAAACATGGAATTTGTATATGTAAACTATGCATAATAATGCTCCCCCTATTTATGTGCATAGTTTTTGTTCAATTTTATGCCAAATTACAAGTTACCCCCTTAATTATCTCTCCCCCTTTGACATCCATCAAAAACAAAATAAATATGACTATAAGCATAGAATTTGGATGTCTTGTAATGAAGTTGCTCTCCCTAAATTTTGCACTTCATTACACTAATAAAAAATATAACATTTAAGCTCCCCCTATCAATAAGGCTAAATGGAAACAATGAGTATGATTCAATTTAATTTCATTTGAGTTTCAACTTAGGCCTTATTCTAACATCCATTTAAAATTTGACATTTATAATCAATGGATGTGATAAATGATTTGCAATGAATAGGGTTAATGATTTTCAATGAATTGAACTCTAAGGATATGACAATTAAGCATATAAACTAGATTGGAGCTAATTTTTCAAAAATATCAAAGATAGAAATTTATACCAAACTTGAATCTTGAATAACTCAAATCTTGACTTGGTGATGCAACCGGATTCGAATTTGACGCTTTGGCTCACCCGGTCACCACCAATCTCCTCCTCAAGTACCTACAAGTGTAGATTTAGGTACCCAAACAACTTTGGGTCCTTGAATGTTAGTTTTGGGAACCCAAACCATTTTGGTTTTAGGAGCCCACACACTTGAGGAACCATGGTTAATGAACATATGCTTGCCATTTAGTGTAGTGTGAGATACATGGTTTTTCAATTTTGAATTGTAACCTAAACCATGTTTTTGCAAGGATTGCCTTTGACTACCTAATAGCATGTTAAGCATCTTAGTTCCATTAGTGAATCTTTCTAAATCTTTTCTTAATTTCACATTGCAAGCTTGAAGATCTAGTTGTTCACAATCTATAGGTGTTGCTTTTAATTTATCAAAATTTGATGCAAAGTTTTCTAGTTTAGCAACCACCTCATTCTTCTCATTCATGCATGTTTCAATTTGGCTTTGGAGATCTTTGATTAACTTTCTAGCACTCTTGTTTTTATCACAAATGATCTCATGTTATTTAACTAAGTCATGAAATGCATTTTGAAGCTCATCATGTGTATAAGTTTCTTCACTAACACTAGAATGTGAGCTATCACTATAATATGACTTAGTTGAGCATGAATTACTAGAGCAAGAGTTAGATTCTACCTCACTTCCTTCATCTTGAATGGCCATGTAGCACATGTGTGCATATTCTTTTGTTGATGAAGGCGTGGTTGATTTGGATGACGATGAAGACGATGAATCGTCCCATGTAGCCTTGTGAGCTTCCAACCTCTTCCCTTTTCTCTTACTCTTCTCCTTTTCTCTCCTTCTCTCCCTCCTCTCATTTTTCTTCTCCTTCTCTTTTCTCTCATTTCCACTCTCTTCCTTCTCCTTCTTTTCTCTCTTTTCACTCCTTCTACCTCTTCTTTCAATCTTTTCTTCTTTATCCTTCTTGAGGTATTTGAAGAAGTCTTTTGCTAGGACTTCAATGTCCTCATCTTCTACACTCTTCCTCGGTTGGTCAATGTTTGCATGTAATCCCAAGGTGTGTTTGCTCTTGGAGGCTTCCTTCTCCTTTCGATGGTTGATTTGGAGTTCATATGCCATGAGATTTCCAACGAGTTCCTCCATCTTTAATTTTGAAAGGTCATGCGCCTCTTCAATTGCGACGACTTTATCTTCCCAATCGATGCTAAGTGACCGGAGGAACTTCCTTGTCATCTCTCCTTAATTGATTTTTCTTCCAAGAACCAAAACAGAGTTAGTGATATCGGTGAAGCGAGTGTTCATTTCGCTTATGTTTTCACCGATTTGCATAGAAAAAATCTCATATTTATGCATGAGGAGACTAATGCGAGTTTCCTTAGTTTTGCTATCCCCCTCATGATGCATTTGCAATCTATGCCAAATCTCATATGCACTAACACACCCTCTAATCCTATTATATTCACCCTCATTTAGCCCACATTATAGAATGTTCATAATTTTTGAGTTCATCTCAATATCTTTAATTTTGGGCCTAGTGAGTGAATCTAATTCATCTTCATTTGGGGGTGTGTATGGATTTTGGAGAAACATCCAATACTTAAGGTCATTTGAAATTAGGAATATTTTCATCCTATTCTTCCAATAATCATAATTTGACCCATTTAGCAAAGGAGGTCTAGTGGTGCATAATCTCTCTACATGATTAGATGTGCTAGACATGCTAAAAATACGATTAAGTATAGAATTTATCTAACAAGGCTCTGATACCAAATGTAAGATCGTGTGGGTCTATGGGTCCACTAATCACTATTAATCTAATCACCTACTTGTTTAAGCAATCAAGATGCACAACGGAATTTTAAAGCAAACAAGCAAGTAAAGGAAGAATAATGCAAACCACAAAGACGCGTCGGTTTTTAAAGAGGTTCGGCACCCCACCCGGGTCCTACTCCTCTCTAGTAAGCTCCGCTCGACTCCGCGAGCTCCGCCTACGTCTTCACTAACCAATCCCCGTTCCGGGCCGGGAGAGAACGCCTTTTACAAAACAAACTCCGCGAACAACCTCGCGAGCTTGACTTTCTTCTCTCACAATCCGAGAGGAACACTTCGGGCTTTCACCGAAGTCCTTGCTTCTTGAACAAAGGTTGAGTGGAACAACACTCTCTAAATTTGAGCACACTTGAGTAGGATTAAGGAATTGATCACTAAAGTGTGAAAATTGAGGTTTGGAGTGTTTGGGATTCTCTCTAAAGTTTGGGACAAGTTTGTAGTGGGACAGTTGTGTTAAAATGTGTTTTACAACTCCTTATATAGGCATTAGAGAGAATAGATCCGTTGGGACAAGATTTGATTGGGTTTTGTGCAAAGCACACAAAGCAGAAAATCGGGCTTCAAATCTGTCCAGAAACGGTCGACCGAAATGTGAAACGGTCGACCGAACGCTTAGGTTCGTTAAGGATACGGTCGACCGAAATATGGATAGGTCGACTGAATCACTTAAGTCTATTAAATAAACGGTCGACCGAACAGGGTTACCGGTCGACCGAATTTGCGTTTCGGTAGAGGGAATTTTGGATCGGTTGACCGAAATTGCATCGACCGATAGCAGGTAATTTTGACAGGGTTAAACGGTCGACCAGACTGGGCAATTGGTTCGACCGTTTGGTAAAGTATATGGGGTTGTATATAGGTTTAATACGAATACGACCGTTGGGTATATACGACAAGAATAACGGTCGGAACAGTAAGTCCAAACGGTCGACCGAAAGAGATGGTGCGGTCGACCGAAACTAGATAGGGAAACACAAACTGGATTAATTGATCATCCGGTCGACCGAACGACATGTTGCGGTCGACCGAATGTGGGTAGACAGTTAGGGTTCAGGTTTGGTGTTTTCCGGTCTAAGTTTGGGTGATCTATTGAAGTCCAAATTATGTGAAATTTTGTGTGTGACTTCTATATGGAACCTAGTGTGTGTTTAAGTTTATTTTAGCTCAAGTATGCTCAAAATACACAAGTTCCTAAAGACTCAAAGAAATACAAAATACATGTCTTCAAATGAGCTTGATTACATGTCTTGACTTGACTTCCTTTCTTCCTTGAGTCTTGATCACCTGTAGAGGTTAGCACAAAGCAATATATGTGCAATGCAATATGTGTGCTACTCCACATGATCATAATTAAGATTAGGTTAATTAAATCATCAAAACGTAGATTAAGGCCAAAAAGCCAACACAAACAACTTTGCACATGATTTCTTGTTTATTTTGGCACATTCTCATCCCATAACTACCTTTGACCAATGTGGATTAAATCTAGCCATTAATCAGTAAAAATCTCTTATTAATATATGCAAAAATGTGACCAAACGGTTGGATCATTTTTCATTGTTTTTGACTCCACCAAATTTTGGATTAATATCCAACAAAAATTGAACTTTGGGTTTTTAGCAAATTCATATGTTATTATGTTGTAGATCACATTATATCATGTAATATATTATCATATATAATGTCAAAATATTATACCCCATAATATATATCTCATACAAATTTATTTATTATTCTAACCATGTCGTTTTTACGACATATTGATTTTATTTATTCGCCACAGGTATCTTATTTCACATGAAACTCGATACATCATATGAACACAAAATCAAATCTTGTTTCTCAATTTTATGGTGTGACTTATAGGAGTATCTAAGCTATATTGACAGTGATATTAAACACTTAATATCACAAACTATAATTGGTATCTAGCTACACATTATAGTTACCCAATTAACAAAGATGTCTTGTTCACTCGAATTAAACACAATCCATTTAGTGATGTAAGAACAACACTTGTGTCTATCCCTTGCCTAATGATATTAAGAATATTATACAAAGTAGAAATGTGTCACATTTGTATTATATATTCATTTCTTGATCTCTTAAGCTAATTATAAATATGTAACTTAACACAAGTTACATTGTGCACATTAAAATTTCGCTTTATCAAGGGGCCCACTAATATCATAACTCAAGTAAAGATGAGCAGTGATAGTCATTTCACGAACTATCTTTTCTAGCAGAAGTCATATTTAACCAACTATTGCATTTATCACTATACTCAATAACAACTTTTGACAATAATGAAATCAAACACTTCCTATGTGAAAAAACATAAATCTCATATCTTAGGATTCAAGACACAATAAAAACATTAATGACACATAACACAATTCCATAATATTTCACTTGCTAGGTCTATTCAATATATAAATGTAATCATTTTCCTCTTTTATATACTCGTGTTGTTAAATATTCGAAGACCTACAATACTCTTTAACCAACACGACAATCTTATCTCGGTAATTAATGTTCCATGTCAATTACCATGATTGTGAATAACTTTTGATTTATGTAAATCATTATCATTAGAGCTCTACAGTTAATGATCAAGAATCTCTTCGTTAACACTTCTAAAAATGAATACATTAATCAAGGAACAAAATATTTGTACATTCAATTCATAATAATTGACATATAAAAGCAAACTTTTAGAACACATTCCCTTCACTCCCAACACCTTCTCTTAAAATCATTGTTAGTTAAACTAACTCCAACTTCTCATTAACACAAACCCAAACCAAACAAAATGCTTAAATCAAACCAAATACCAGAGAGATTTGTTACCTTTGTGTTGGAAATGCCCAAAACTTGGAACAAATATTTGTTTTGAAGGTTTGGGTTAGAGGAAAATTGGAGAAGATGAGGATTTGTGTGATTTGGGGGTGTTGATTTTAGGTTCTCAAGTTTTTTTTAAATGCCTTAATAGTAGTATTTTTTTCTCCAAAAGGGGTCCCATGGTCCCAAGGGTGGTCCGCCTCTGATTTTATGTTTATACAATTTTCATCTATGTAATGTCTTTATTTATTAATTGTCCAAGTAGTGCCTAAACTAGAAGTCAATTTGATGGAAGATTGAGTTTGAGATTTAGGACTTCACATGTTCCACTTCCACTCAATATTATAATAATGTAATTTAACTTTTTAGTATTAGGATAGAAAGATTTATTGCAAGTTTCTTCACAAGTTCAAGTAGAAGTAAACGTGGACATCGATCAATTACACATCTTTGTTACTTCAAGAATGATATTTTTCATGCAGTGATTGATGCCCAATTAGAAGAGCTTAATGATATTCTAATGAATTTTATGTGTATTTTTTATGTTAAGCCTTTGAGTTTATTAATCGTTTAGTTTGGTTGTGATGTGTTCGTTTAAATAACCGCAAGTGCACGACGTCGGCGAAGACGTTGCAAATACGGGTTGATCCAATACGGGTTGATCCTCTGGTTCTTCCGAAGGCGAGTGGGAAAAGATGAGAGAAGAAGTTGATGACACTAAACTAAACTAGTAAGCAACAAACAAGGAAATGATAGCACGAGAGGATTAAAACTAAACTAAGCAAATACTAATAAGAAAGATGAAATTCAGGAATAAAAACCCCCAAGGGGTGGAGTGTGAACATATATAAGGTGAGTGAAGTGATGAAAGACGCATGTAAGCATGTGTGTGTTCATGCATAGGCAATGTGTAAAGATGTGACAAAACCTATCAATACATTCACACAACATACTAGCAATTCCTACTTGATTATCACAAGATGAGGCTCAACATGAGAAATATCTAACATTATGGCAAAACTCATCAAAAACCAGGAACTCATGTGACGAACAAAGCTAAGCATGAGAAGTGTCTGAATTTATGGCAAAACTCATCAAAACAAAGTTTCTTCAATCAATCAAGCAATTAAATGTTAATACAAACACATGACTAAAATGTAGCATATCCATCAGGAAATTTCAGCCAATAAACATGAGGAAACCAAACATGGAAAGTGTCTAAACCTTATGACAAAACCCATCAACAATCCCCAACATGTAGATGAATAAAACAAATCCGATTAACATACAAACATTCAAGTCATCACAATCTAAATTCATCAACCATTCAAAACCTCATAAATGTACATCATCTTCACCCCCCAAAGGGGATGAAACTACTCACTACTCATTATGCTAACATTCATATTAATAAGAGAAAACACAATTAAGCTAAGTGATTGACATCATTTCATGCATATCTTTGTGTCTTATATCCATTATCTTTCACCCCAAACAATGCTATGTAACGAGTTTTATGTTTAGTTTTCAGGAATAAGTAGGCTTGAGAATGAGAGACTATAAATGGACCTAATAGCAGGAAAAAGGACTGAGTTGAGAGACTCGAGGACTAAGATGCAAGATCAAAAGACCTGAATGTAAGATCGAAGGACCAATGAGAAAACAAGAATACTCCACGCCATCATGGGGAGTATTTTGGCAATTCTATTCGGGTCGGAGCTCGAACAACCTACTCGGATGCATCAAACATGAAGAAATAAAGCCAGACAACAACACACCAAATCCAGGCTGGATCCGAACCATATAGACCGCCAATTGGCGGTCCAAGACCGCTGATTGACGGTCGGTTTGGGTCCGAATCCGCTAAGACTTTGGCGGGTCGTGTATTAGGGTGTATTTAGTCTATTTTTGGTATATGTTTAGTCCTATACCGAGGGATTGTCCCAGATTACCTTTTTCTATGACTATAAATAGAACTCCTCCTCCTTTTGTATTTACCCATTGCTTGGTGGCATTTTCTCTCCTTGGAGTAAGCCTTGAAGCAAAACTCAAGGTGGAGAAGAGTGCTACCTTCAATGTGAGTCATTTTAATAAAGTTTCTTTTAAGCTTGTCTTTTAATTCTTGCATGCTTCTTTAGTTTTACTTTCCTTTCCTTTTAGTTTCTTTAATATTTCTTGGTTGCTTAGGTTAATTTCAATTCAGTATAATGTTTCATTTTGTTAATGTAGTTAGTGTAATGAGTAGTGAGTAGTTTCATCCCCATTTACGGGGTGGAGAAATATGTGATATGATTATGTGATGTAGTAGGTGTGTGTTATCTTAATCCTTTGAGCCTTATATGATTTCCATAACCATCTAATGAGATTTCACTCTTGTCTTTGATATGCTAATGATCTTGAATGAAGCTTAACATATGCTTAGACTAGTGGACCTATTTTATGGGGAATGATGAGGTAAGGATAATGATGGAATTAATATTGGAAACATGACTTGTAGTTGCATGTGCTCTTGTTGCATTTACCTTGGTTAATGCCTTGTATGTTTTAATGATAATGTACTATCTTATTTCATGTGCAGACATAGTAGGGTCTAGTCTTTATACATTAGTTCATTGAGCTTCATTCCAATTATTGTCTTGTATATTTTAATGATATTGTGTTATCTTATTTCATGTGGAGGCAAAGTTGGATGTAGTTTTATGTTTTCATGCACTACATGTTTTGATGAGCTTAATTGAATACACACACAGATACACATATCTTTGTATTCACACTCTTTTCTCTACCCCCTATGGGGTTTAGTTTTATTGCTTATTGTTCATTTCCTTTTGCATCTTAGTGTACTTTAGTGTAATCAATACTTCTCTCCTTTCTTTTCCACTCGCCTTCGAACAAACTAAAGTCGACACACCTCCCTGTGGATCGACCCGTATTTGCCACCGCTTCAACGCGGCCGTGCACTTGCGGTTAATTAAAACGTATCAATCACTAAGTATGCAAGAATTAGAAAAGATACAACATGAACTAACAAAATATTCTTTATTGCTCACTCACATTACAAGTATCATCTCTCCACTAGAGTTTTGCTCCAAGACTTTACTCCAAGTAGAGAGATTGACCACTAAGAGAGGATATCCATTACAAATGATGAGGAAAAGTTCTATATATAGTCATAGAAAAAGGTAACCGGGGACAATCCCCCGGTATGAGACTAAACACATACTATAAATGAACATAAAACAACATAGTCAAGCACCCGACTAAACCATGAACCGTTTGCAGCAATTTGGACCGTCAATTGGAGATTTGGGACAACTAATTGGTTGTCTGGATTAAGCTGATTGAGTCTGGTTTTTGGTGACTCGTTTCTAGATTGATTTCTTGATGTTTGATGAACCTGATTTGGTTGTTGATGGTTGGACCCAGATGTAATTGCCAAAATACTCCTCATGATGGTGTGGAGCTTCTTGATTTGCTCATTGGTCCTTTTGGTTTTACATCCGGGTTCCTCTCTTTTGCATCTCAGTTCATAAGTCTTGCAACTTAGTCATTTTCCTTGCTTTTAACTCCTTTTTGAGTCTTTTCTTCTCAAACATGTTTATTCCTGAAATTAAACATAAAACTCGTTACGTAGCATTGCTTAGGCTAAAAATAAAAAAATATAAGACAAATATATGCATGCTATGATGTCAATCAGATTGTCTTGGATTTTTTTCTTCTGGATTCGCCTAATTGATGTCTTTTGATTATCGTATTTAAGTTTAAAAATTTCTGTTATTTTCGGAGACATTACAAAAAATACCTAAGGGGATTCCACTACTAACGAAGTATAGGCTTGGAGTAAAACAATTGAAGTAAAATAAGGACCATCAACACTGCAATGTATCCCAACTACGAATTCCTGCATCAACAGCCAATGGAGGTGAGCGAGAAACCAATTAGCTTTTGATCGAGTTCATTGGTCTGGGGATCGGGAATCGTGTTTGGCTGGGGATGTTTGTTAGATTCTCAACTTTAAAGATGACCTGGGTCAAGGCAGATAGGGTTGTCTTCCTTAAGCTTTGGATATGGCTCTGGGAAACCCACACCGTCTCTCAACACCATGAATTTACTCAATTTTTTCCGCCAGGAATGTCTAAAAGGAAGTCCTCTCCGCTCTCTGCTGACACCAACCATAATCTTGTCGACTCCTTTGGTCGTCGCCTTCCACTGCTACTGACTCCTTTGGATTATCTGAGATTTGTTGGTATTAGGAGCATGATTACATTGTGAGTAATTCTATATTAATTTGACAAGTTAAACAAATTGTAGCAATTTTACGGAGTTAAGTAGGATCTCATGTTATGTTGTGGGGTTAGTACGCAAAATTTAATTATTTTAATATAAATCTAGCCTATGACTGAAGTGGGATCCATTGGTTTGGAAGTGCACAAAATCAATTAAAAAGATTTGCAAGTCTACATTATTAAAAAAAGAGACAAGTATATCCAATTAAAATCGTAAAACTCAAATAAGTACTTTCAATATCTTTGTTCTTCAACTGCACCCATGCAAATAACCCAATTCCCTATCCATCTATCTTCCCACCTTCCGACTCTTATCATTAACATGCTCAGAAGTCAGAAGTCGACACTTCTGCTCTGAACTCCAAAAATGCACTTCCCATCCAAAAGTCTTTCCAATCTATCCTCCTTCTCATCTTCTTCACCACTCCTCCTCACCTCCACATTCTCAAACACCACCACCCCTTCTCTTGCCTTCTCCCCGAAGTGCTTCTCCAAGGAGGTCCACTTCAACCACAACTTCTCTGTCACAAGGAAGCTCCAGGTATTTTCAAATTTTCAAATGGGTACCTTTTGTTTTGGAAGTTGTATGTTTTTTGAAGTTTTTTTTGTGGGTTTTTTGTTTGGTGAATGTAGGTTGGGGTGGACTTGGTGGCTGAGTTGGTTGGGGTGACTTTGGGCCCGAAAGGGAGGAATGTTGTGTTGCAGAACAAGTATGGACCTCCCAAGATTGTCAATGATGGGGAAACTGTTCTTAAGCAAGTGTGTTCCCTCTTTTGATATTTGGTTTTTTTTTTCAAACAGTAATGGTTGAATGTTCCATCTAGAGTTGTATTTTATGTTCAAATTTCGCAACAAAAGAAATGTCTGTTGAATTTTGTTTTCCTCACTTAACGCGTAACTTAAACAAGAATGAGTGTTTTACTAGATTGGGTCTCTATCATTGTACGGTCTTGGTTTTAGTATTGCCGTAACATCTCCAACCAGGGGTCTCAATTCTATCACGTTGTGTAGAAGAAACGCTTGGTGGTAACGACAAACATAATACGAACAATTTTGGGGCCTACATAAACTTACAAGAACTGAACCAGACACAATTTCGTCAATGTTTACAAACACTGAGCAGTGAGCACATAAAATTCAACAATGTTGATGTTGTGTTTACCCAAACATGATAAATACAAAATCTTACACAAGAGCTACCTATCATGTACACCATCATACACAAAAGCTTCTAATGGTTAACACAGTTTTAACTTCCATATAACATGTTTATGACAACTCGGGAACTTGTTCTAATGGTCGGGTCTGTATTAGTATTTTTTTAATAACTTGTGCGTAAATGTTCACCTATAGTGTCTTCTTCATGTACGTTTACACCAACACGATACTATAACCTATTGTTTCTACTTATGTATATGATAGATTGATAGGTACAGAAACATGAAATGGTCTTACCCATTCCATATACAGATTTTTCTTCAGATGTTATGATGTCATGTCAAGTTTTGACAACTCTAATGTTACACGTAACATTATTTAAAATTTTGGTTCGTTCTTTTTTTTCTGGTTAAGATTGAGCTGGCGGATCCTCTGGAAAATGTTGGCGTTAAGTTGGTGAGACAGTCGGGGGCAAAGACAAATGACGTAGCTGGTGACGGTAGCACCACGTCTATAATCCTTGCTCAGGGGTTGATTGCTGAGGGCATGAAGGTACATTTACTTTAGTATTTTTCAGTTTTTTTTCCAATTTTTTTTTGTTTTCTTCCAAATCTTCAAAGATGCGTGAAGCAAATGCTTGGTATGAAGTGCATGGCAAATCAAGAGCCATAATCACAACAAAAGCAAATGAGAACATTCAACCAGAATGGAACAGTTGTCATTTGTCAATCTTCATAAGTCACTTATGAATAGCTTTCTATTGTTCTAGTTAATCCCAACCTAGCAGTCATTATAGAATAAGTACTGTGTAAATAATTATGCTTTTGTTTTCGCAAGGAATGAACCTTTGAACATTTTCTGGAAACATTTTTTGCGCATGCTGCAAGAAATCATTTTATTTGTTTATTCTGATTTTTTTTGAAATTTTCTAACCAATTTTTCTTATTCCAACAATAATTGCTAGAGATTGCATAGATTATGTTAGGCCTGTTTGAGTAAAGACCTTCAAAAAGGCTTATCACAGTCTCTCTTCTCTATCTTGAGTTGTTTCATCAAGAATTTGCAGTTCAGTTGATGTTTATCTGCCAAGCAAGCCAAGTTAATTCTTTTGGTTCTGTTGTGCAACTTTTGGTCATGGCCAACCACGTGTTATTGTGGTAATCAAGTTGAATATTAAGCAATGCCAATAAGAGGAATTGCAGACTAGGATTTTGAATCTTTTGGCTCTTTAACCCTTATGTTATAATGCTTTTTCTTAGTTATGTATATTGATTTAATGTTTGTAGGTTCTTGTAGCAGGAATGAATCCTGTTCAGGTGGCCCGTGGAATCGAGAAAACAGCTGCAGCTCTGGTTTCTGAACTCAGGTCAATGTCTAGAGAGGTATTCCCGAACTCTTTCGAATCTTTGATCCTATAGAAAAAGAGAGAGAAAAACTCATATTCAAATGCATTGCAGAACCAGGCTAGCAGTTGTGATACTAAAGTTTTAGTAACTTTCATAGTCACATGATTCTTCTCTTAGTTTTGATATGGGGGTATCCATTTTTCAGATCGGAGATGATGAATTCGCCGATGTTGCTGCTGTCAGTGCTGGCAATGACTATCAAGTCGGAAATATGATAGCTGAGGCCATTAACAAAGTTGGAAGAGAAGGTGTGGTTAGAGTTGAGAATGGAAGAAGTATCAACAATACTTTGCAGATTATTGAAGGAATGCAGTTTGATCGTGGTTATTTATCTCCATATCTCGTAACCAGTCGTGCAAATATGACGGTGGAATTTGAAAATTGCAAAGTAGGTGAGGTTATTATTTAGCACTTTATGCTACTTGAAGAAACATAGTAAGAAGGTATCATGCTTGCAGATACTTTTGGTTGATAAGAAAATAACCGATGCGAAAGACATGATTAAGTTGCTGGACAATGCAGTCAAGGAGCAGTATCCTCTTCTGATAGTTGCAGAGAGTGTTGAAGAGGAGGCTTTGGCTCCGATAATTAGGAACAAACTCAAAGGAACAATAAAAGCTGCTGCAGTTAAAGCTCCTGCATTTGGGGAGCGCAAGAGCCATTGCTTAGATGATATAGCTATATTGACCGGAGGTACTTGGGTGTTATGAGAGGGTAAAATTGCTACTTCGGAATCCCATGATATGAATTTTTTTAAATATATATAATTTGGCAAGATAGGTACTTGTCCTTTCTAAGTGAATTTTGATCCAACGTGCATATGTTCGAAGGTACGGTAGTTCGAGATGAGACAGGGTTACCTCTTGAAAAGGCAGATAAAAGAGTCTTAGGTTCTGCTACAAAGATTTTGGTGAACAAAGACTCTACGCTGATTGTGACTGATGGGAGTACACGACGTGAAGTAGAAAAGCGAGTCGCGCAAATCAAAAGCCTGTCTCAGGTGCATATATCTCTTGTTGTGCTAAATGGATACTACTTAGTTTGCATTACCTTCTATCGGTAGTTTACATTATCTTCTTAACTCCAATCAAGTATTACATATCTGTGAAAGTTTTGGTAGTTTTACTCAATTTAATCCCATTCTAAGAGACGGCCAACTATGAAAACAGTCAAGGATTGGATCTTATTGTATTGCAGTCAACAAACATCTAAAAGCAAAGTTTCAATATAACAGTCCTCAAACTGCCGCCAAGGTAGCGTATTTTTTAGCTGAGCAATGACATTTACTGCCTCATGCACCATATATAAGTGGGGCATTCTGTAGCATTTCGTGTCCCGATGAATGTATATATTTTAAAAAAATTAATACAACATACAAGATCGTTTTCATATTTTCAACAATTTCTATGTACATTATTCTAATATCATGCAACCCTACATTTATTAAAATAAACCACAAAGTTAGAATCATACCTAAATGTTCTCTAAAACCTTTTTGAAGATCCGGAGTCACGTTGCCCGTTGAATCGTCCACGGATTTGCCTCCGAGTGTTCACCAAACTCTAAACAAGATTAGAGAGAAATGAGCTAGTCAATCAATCTCTAATAAGACTTAGAATCTAGCTAATAACCCCTCTTTGAGCTCCTGAGATTTCTATCTCCTAAACTCAAAATTACTAAGAGAATTTCGTGGTGATTAGATGAGAGATTAATGAGAGAAATAATTTTGCATTAGTATTAAACAAGTAGGAGTATGTGTCATTTTATAGGCTACCAAAACATCCTTTTCAAGAGATATTCTTTAGCCACGATCTCTTGTTTATTCTCTCCTAAAATTAATCTCTAATTTCCACATAAGCACCCTAAAAACGTTTTAATTAAATCTGGAATTAATCCACCCATGATTTAATTAATCTCTTAATAATTCTGGCAGAATCGTTCTGTTCGGTGGACCGAGTATTACACGGTCAACCGAACCGTTCGGTTTTAACACGTGTTCGGTGCACCGTGAGCGAGACGGTCGACCGATCCCGCATGAGAAAAATTCCCTGAAAAAATTCGGACGAACCACGTCTTTTACTCGGTATACCGTTGACCTATCAGAATTTCTCCTGGGACATAGTCTACGGATGACCGTGTCACATTCGGTCTACCGAAAATACCACTTTTTGGTTGACCGTTTCCAATCGGTTAACCGAACCCGATTGTCCAGGCACTCTAGACAATCTCGGTCAATCAATTGTGTTTACCCGTTCCTCATTCGGTTAACCGATCCGAATATACCTCGGTCGACCGAACCTTGAACAGTTCACCGTGTGTGACCCCGATTTTGCCTTTGTCAAATTTTGGATTTATTTCCAACAAAATTTGATCCTTTAGGGTTTTTAGCAAATTCACATCTTATATAATATGTTATCATATGTAATATTAAATTATTACACCCCATAATATATATATACCTCATATGAATTTATTATGATTCTAATTATGTCAATTCTCATGACACTTTGATTTTAATTAATTCACCACATGTGTCCCATTTTTCACATGAAACTCGACAAATCATATGAACTTAAAATCAAGCATCTTGTTTCCCAGTTTTGTGGTGTGACCTATAAGAGGATCTAAGGCAAATTGGCAATGATATTAAACACTTAATATCTCAAACTATAAGCGGTATTTAGTTACACATTATAGTTACCCAATTAGCATAGATGTCTTTGTTCCACCCGAACAAAAACACGATCCATTTAGTGATGTAAGTGCACCACTTCTGTCCGTCCCTTGCCTCATGATATTAAGAATATATACAACGTAGAAATGTGTCATCTTTGTATTATATTCATTTCTTAATCTCTCTAAGCTAATTATAACTATGTAACTTAATTCAAGTTACATTGTGCACATTATAATTTTGCTTTATCAATGGGCCCACTAATATCATCACTCAATTAAGAGTGACAACGATAATCGTTTGACTAGCTATCTTTTCCAGCACAAGTCATGTTCAACCAACTATTGTCTTTATCACTACACTCATTGATAGCTTTTGACAATAATCAAATTAAGCACTTTTTGAGTGAAAAATATAAGTCTCATATCTTAGGATCCAAGACACAGTAAAACATTAATGACACGAAACACAATTCCATAATGTTTTACTTGTTAAATCTATTCAATATATAAAAGTAATATTTTCCTCTTTTATATACTCGTGTCGTCAATTATTTGTAGAGCTACAACAATCGATGACCAACACGACAATCTTATCTTGGTGATTAATGTTCCATGTTAATTTTCATGATTGTGAATAACTTTTGATTTATGTAAACTATTATCTTTTAGAGCTTTACGGTAAAGGACCAAGCGTCTCTTCCTTAACACTTCCAAAAGACGAATACCATAATCAAAGAACAAAATGTTTGCACATCCAATTCATAATAATTGACATATAAAAATACAACTTTTAGAACACATTCCTTTCACATTCAAGATCACTTGATCTGCCATTTTCCATCATAGATTTTCTACTCTTTTTGGCTTGGGAAAACGAGAACCCTCCAAATGGAAGATATAGGGCTGTGCAGGTCAACTACCATTCAAATACACTCGATTATACCACAAAGAGAACTATATCCGCGGCCTCTTTTTTCCTGTTGACTTGCCCTTCCAATTATTTAGCCTCTATTTAACATCAGTACCTTGTCACAAAATCCACTACTTTGTGCAGCTGGTTTTTTTCTACACCTGTTTAACAGTATGGATTTCCATCTCAAAACTAGTTACTACCATGTGTACTCACTCATGATCTTAGGCTACAAGAATATCCTTTCCCATGTTGAACTATCTCAACACTCTTGCACACGCAACACCTCATAATTTGGATGTTTAGAGATTGATAGATTTGTTGGGCCCCTTATCGGGATTTTCGGACACTAATATCATATTAAGTTTGAATTTCCATTGTAAAACAAATCGGTTCTAAATGGAGCTGTATAGGTTCTAACAAGTCAGAAGAACTTACCTACATCAGCAAATGTGGAACTATCTTGTCATTCTAATTTCTGAAAGCAAAAAATCTTAAGTTTCCATTTTATTCTCTCTTGAAAGACATTGTTCTTGTGCAACTTTTTTGTTCAAAGAACCATCGACTCAAAATACTCTGATTCCCCTTTTGAGCTTGAATTATACCATATAGCAGAACCTCAATATTATCTTGAGGATTGGGAATTCTGGAGAAAAACAGAATTACTTCAAACTATAGCTGTAATATCCTTATTTACTCTGTGGCTATGTTCTATTGTAAAGGGAAAACTCAAATCATCACGATGTCGTAAGATTGAATTCCCCTTGTATATGTGGTTAGGTTTTATTGTTCGATGTCATGCCTGTTCTTCCTTGAAAATAACTTCTACTGAAAAAACATCATATTTCTTCTTGATGCCTAGATATATCTATATGTGGTGACGAATCATTATGCAGTTTACTATCATTGATGCAACATTTGTGATCTTTTAGAATACGGTTGAAAAGTTTCAAAAGAAAATACTGAACGAAAGAATAGCAAGGCTGAGTGGAGGCATTGCAATTATCGAGGTAAACAATCATCTAAAGGAGATTTTGATGTTAAAGAAGTAGCAATATTTATTTTCAATGCAGCACCGGCAGAATTATTCTTGGTGTACATAAATAAATCAGGATTTTGAAGTTGTATCATACTATAAAAACATAGGGATGCATTTTCATGTGTGTAGGTCAATCAAATTGGAATTGCGAAACTGTGGATTATGTTATGTACTTGGAAGTGACTCTAAATTTTTCTAACAGGTAGGTGCACAAACAAAAGTTGAGTTGTTTGATAAAAAACTGAGAATTGAAGATGCTTTAAATGCTACAAAGGTACATGTTATTCTCTTGTCAATTGTTTCCCTGTTGAAGAATATCCTGAGCATTTGGTTTCAATCGAAGTTCGTGTTCTGCAGTCGGCTATTGAAGAAGGTGTTGTAGTTGGTGGAGGATGTTGTCTACTGCGGCTATCAATGAAGATTGATAACATAAAAGAATCTTTAGAAAATGAAGAGCAAAAGGTACTCCTTCAATTTTTTAGTTTTTCCTGATGTCCGGCTGAAATTCTGTTCTCAAGGTTTACTTTCAGTTTTTGTAGTACATTCATTTCACCACCATCTCGTGATATTCAGTGTTCACTTGCTCCAATTTGATTTAATTTTTTGCTTTTAATTTTGCAGATTGGTGCTGAAATTTTCAAGAAGGCATTGACTTATCCTGTCAAATTGATAGCAAAGAACGCTGGCAAGAACGGAAACATTGTCATTCAAAAGGTTTTTGAATTCTAACATTTTATGATAATGGAGGTTGTTAGGGAATCTTCAGTCCATCTCTTGCAGATTTTTTTGTTTTGCCGTATGTTATATATGCACTAACTGCTTAAATATTTTACTGCAGGTTTTAGCGTCCAACGATTTTAGGTACGGGTACAATGCTGCAAAGGACTGTTATGAAGATCTAATATCTGCTGGAATATTAGACCCATCAAAGGTGAGACTAGTAAAGCATCTGATATGCTGCTTTTTATTTTATTTTAAGCTAAATTGAATCTAAGTTTTTAGAACTTCGGTATGTTTACTCGTTAAGCTTAGTCATGCTTTTTTTTGGGTGTGCGTAAGCGAGTTTGTGAAATTTGGGTTGGTCCACAACTTCTATAAAACCTAAGCACTTAGGTGAAGGATAATAAATTCAATGTGGACGTAAGGGAGTAATTGCTAGACCTGTCAATTTTGGACACGACACGATTACACGACACGGACACGACACGATAAGGAGACCCGATTTAGACACGACTTTACACGAAATTTTTTGTATGATTAAAAAGATTTATTATGATGTTTTGTGAACATACAAATATAAAATAATTGGTACACGATTTGACACGAACACGACACGATAACACGATAAGTTGTTTTTGTACACGAAACAGACACGAACTACATCTTTTGTTAGCAATTGTTTTTACTTGATAATAGTCAATTAAGATGTTATTTAGAATGAAAAATATTAATATAACATGTCACTTAACTATTTTCAATCTAAACATGATTAAATCTTTTCAATTTATACTATACACGATAACACGAAATCCTGACACGAATGCAGAACTGTCAGACACGATAGTACACAAACACGACCCAATTGACAGGTCTACTAATTGCTCAACACTCCCGCAATGTGGGACTAATTGCTCAACACTCCCCTCCACACGTGAGCGAGATTGTTTTCTCTGTGTCAACACGTGGACAATATGTATTGGAGTGAGTCTCACAAGTCAATCGACCTGCTCTGATACCATGTGAAATTTTGGTTGGTCCAACACCTCTACAAAACCTAAGCACTCAGGTGAAGAATAGTGGATCCAATTCTATTATAAAATGTTGCATACATTTTGTGTTTAACAACAACGTGGAACTAATTGGTCAAGAGAGTTATCTACCATAGTATTAGACAACTGCCCCTGCCCATTGATGGCACGACGTTCAAGATGGTAGATTTGTGAATCTCAAAGATGAGTATCAAAAGTTCATGGTGTTGGGCATAATGTACCATGTTAACTGTCGAAATAGACTCATCTGTTGGTCTTAGTGATGTCGGCAAGGTTAATGTTATTCCAAATGAGATGAAATGTAATGCTAATTTGGCAAAATGTGAATTCATATTCTGTAACATGAACAAAATTTTGTACTGAATTATACTTCCAATGGTTCGCTGTGTACTTCATTGCTCTTATGTGTCTATTAGATGCTTCAAAACTTGTTTTGCTATAATATGAAAAAAAAATAGATCTTTTATGCGAGAAAAGC
The DNA here is from genome assembly GCA_963682175.1 of Triglochin maritima. Lineage (NCBI taxonomy): Eukaryota > Viridiplantae > Streptophyta > Magnoliopsida > Alismatales > Juncaginaceae > Triglochin > Triglochin maritima. Next base: position 13,524,903 of record OY821785.1, read on the forward strand.
TCTAGCACAAATCAGGATATTGCTGTTGCCCATTGGCATTTCTGTTATTTATCCATCTTGATACATTATGAGACACAGATGAAAATCGAAACAGGTTGTGCGATGCTGTCTGGAGCACTCCGCATCCGTTGCAAAGACATTTTTGACATCGGATGTAGTGGTTGTTGATTCAAGAGACGACAAGCCAATTCCTACGCGGATGCGAAGACCACCGGTTGCCTCATTGCCAGAACTACATAACTTACCAATGCCAGGTACTCGAAGTGCCTCAAACCATCGACAAAAGTTCTTTACAAAATCAATCTATTACTGCCACATTTGATTTCTAATAACTATTAGAAGCCTTTTTGTCAGTTCCTCTTAATTACGCAAGTAAAAATTGTTGCGTCACTCAAAATTAAATTACATTGAAACAAATATCCTGGTTAGACTCAATATCCTGGTTAGGAAAATACAAGTCAAATCTATTTCAACTGTACTACTGAGTCTTTGGGGATGCAGATATGCAGACACGACGTAGAACTCCCCCACTTCAATTCTAACTTTGAACTTGCCAGAACTGTGATTTGAACTCTTCATTTTCACAAACCTCTATGCAGTCGCATACACATGAACAGGTATATTCTGGATCTTTTATATAACCTTGCTGCGAAAATAATCTTTGACACAAACTATTGTGTATTACTTGTTATTTCAGGCTCTTCGATGGCCCTTCGCTCGCTGATTACATGTGCTGCTCCATCTTTGTCTTCAACGATCGCCTGAGGCTTCGTGACATTTTGACTTTTAGAAGAGAGCCGTGAAAGATAACAAATGTTTAAGTTTATTTTAAACTTTCTATGTAATTTCTGCTATTTAGTTTCATTTCATCTGTGATTAAGGAAAGTGTATTTAATTCCTATGCTTTAGCCTCACTTGTGATTATTAAAAGTTGAAGAAGCTGATACTAAATTCTAAACTGTTAAATTGATAAAGCCAAAATGCCAATAAATTCGAAGTATAAGATTGAAATTCTTTTCTAAATAAATATAATTTAAGACGTGTAAAAAATGGATTCGTATTTGATAGGCTCACTAGTCACTACTAGACTTGGGTATATTTGTTTCTGCAATTGGGAAGGTACCAATTTGTAACATCCTCGAACAGCGGAAAATTTAAAATTGAAATCATACAATCAATAGAGGACATTACCAAAGATAACACAAGGTGCACCAACGTATATAACAATATACAGATCTGAGTTTACAAAAAAGGTGATTACATCAAAAGCTATAAGATAAAATATAAAAATGTAATCACAACAGCCTCAAAAGATGGGGAATCAGGATCAGGTCCCAGAAGCTCTCCTCCGCAGGCACCACCTTCTACCGCCGCTCACGGCCTGAAAGCAGACATAAAATGTCTGAGTTTCCAGAAGGAAACCCCGTATACCAAACCCTAACACATATATGAACAAATGAAACATGCATGAACAATGAATGTCACAGTAGGCACAACCGCTAAGTTCCTGGGAGATCTCTCCCAGCCATAGCCGAACGACAACCCGGGTCTCAAGTGTCCTCTCACCCCAACCCCACCAACACTCGTGCACACAAGGCACCGTCGGTCCAAGTCACGGCCACACATCCGGGTCTCAAGGGTCCTCTCACCCCAACCCCACCAACACACGTGCACACAAGGCAACGCCGGTCCAAGTCACGGTCACACAACCGGGTCTCAAGGGTCCTCACACCCAACCCCACCAACACACGTGCACACAAGGCACCGCCAGTCCAAATAACGGCCACACAACCGGGTCTCAAGGGTCCTCTCACCCCAACCCCACCAACACTCGTGCACACAAGATATCAGGCCGACAGTCCATGTCGTTGCCCACTGGGGCCGGAGAGACGAGCCACCTTCAATCAAACACTCATACCGCTATCGGGCGACAGTCTGTGCCGTTGCCCAAGGGGCTGGAGAGACGAGCCACTTTCAAGCGTACAAGCACACCACTATCGGGCGACAGTCCGTGTCGTTGCCCACCGGGGCCAGAGAGACGAGCCACCGTCAAGTGTACTCATAAAACCACGAATCCACCAAAAACAGGCAGAAACGATCAAACGAAATCCGTTTAACGGTCGACCGATCCTCACCTAGAGAACTGGCCCAACCGAAAAACCCACCAATCCGTCGAACGGCAAAGGGGACCAGGTCGACCGAAAAGCACCAGTAAGAAAACATTTTCGCAATCCACGATCAAACGGTCGGACGACCCCAAACTTCCGGTCGATCGAAAAACTCCAGTAGAACCCTCCAACATTCCACACAACACGGTCGACCGAAACAACACTAGCGGTCGACCGAAATCCACCAGTGCAAATCCTTCAACAAACCAATCTACACGGTCGACCGAAACAACACTTCTGGTCGACCAGACATTAAGTTAACTTAAGTCGTCGGTCGGACGAGTCAAACAGGCAGTCGACCGTTTGGATGGTCAACGCCCCAACCGACCTACGACAGTACTCTCGGTCGACCGACAAAGGGGACCCGGTCGACCGAAAAGCACTAGAGCATCCATCTCTCGCTAGAAATGCACAACCGGTCGACCACCACGAAGGTATCGTTCGACCGGTGCGAGGGATATCGCCCAAAATACACTATAACCGGTCGACCGAACCCAGAACACCGGTCGATCGATTTTATTGCAGAAATTGTTGTGCAGGTCCGACGAGCCAAAATGGCCTACCGTCGACCGCTCTCACCCCCACACTAATAATAGGTGAGCGTAAAAGCAAGTTTGGCATACCTTAAGGCTTGAAGAAGCCTTAGAAGAAACAACGGCGAGCGCTTCCTCGCGAAACCTCCTCTCCTCCGGCGAACACTTCAACTCGACACCTCGACTCCGGCAACGTCCAAGCTCCTCCAAGTGTCGACGAACTCGCCTCCACGAACCCAGAGGAACCACTGAGGGGGAGAGACGAGTGAGAGAGAGAGATCGTGAGAGAGAGAGATCGTGAGAGAGAGAGAAAAGGAAAAGTGAGGGAGAGAGAGGGAATCCAAACCTTATATACTCTTCCCCAAAACGATCTCTACCATCCATCTCAATCCTCTCTAATCCATCCCTAAACATAATTAACAGATAAGCAAGGGTTAGGATATTACAATCCACCATCCTTAAAAGAATTTCGCCCGCGAAATTAATTCCAACTCTTACCAAACAGCTCCGGATACAACTTCCGGACCTCCTCCTCAACCTCCTAAGTAGCCTCTCGCTCAGAGTGATGCTGCCACCTGACCTTAACCATAGGAATGGTCCTCCTCTTGAGCTAGTGCTCCATCCAATCCACAATCTCTACCGGTCTCTCCTCAAGAGACAAATCCTGCTGGATCTCTGGAACCTCAATCTGGATCACATGAGAAGGATCTGCTACATACTTCCTCAGCATCGAAACATGGAAGACGTTGTGAAGACCAGAGAACTGTGGCGGCAGCGCAATCCGGTAGGCGACCCCTCCAACTCGGTCTAATATCTCAAACGGTCCAATATACCTCGGACTGAGCTTCCCCTTCTTCCCGAATCTCACCACCCCACGCGACGGTGAGATCTTTAGAAAGACATGGTCGCCAACCTCAAAAATCAGCACACGCCTACGCCGATCTGCGTAGCTCTTCTGCTTGCTCTGAGCTGTACCTAGTCTCTGCCTGATCACATCAACCTTCTCAGCATACATCTGTTGGATCGTGTGGGTTATGGGTCCACTAATCACTTTTAAGCTAATCACCTACTTGTTTAGACAATCAAAGAAATGCAGCGGAAATTAAAACTAAACAAGCAAGTGGAGGAAGATAATGCAAAGCACAAAACGACTCAGCAGTTTTTATAGAGGTTCGGCACCCCACCCGGGTCCTAGTCCTCTCTTGTAAGCTCCGCTCGACTCCGCGAGCTCCGCCTACGTCTTCACTATCCACTCCTCGTTCCGGGCCGAGAGAGAACGCCTTTTACACCACAAGCAACGCGAACAACCCTCACTTGCTTGAATTCTTCCTCTCACAATCCGAGAGGGACACTTCAGGCTTTCACCGAAGTCCTTGCTTCTTTGACAACTCTTGTAACTGAGTGGGATTCACTCTCTAATTGAGCACACTTTGAGTAGGATGAGTAATTGATCAAGTGTGTGAAGTTTAGGCTTATGGAGTGTAGAAATGGGAGCTTTGAGGATTGAGGTTTCTCTCTAATGTATTGGGACAATTGGAGTTGGAGAGTTGTGTTAACAACAAGTCTTGATCCTCTATTTATAAGCTCCTAAGGTATTCTAGCCGTTGGGGATAGATTTGATTGGATTTTGTGCAAGATACACAAAGCAGAAAATCAGGCTGCAAATCTGTCCAGAACCGGTCGACCGAAACTAGTAAACCAGTCGACCGTTAACATGATTTCAAGGATAACGGTCAAACAACTAAATAATCGGTCGGACAAACGGGCTAGAACTTACTCTACTTAAGTGAATCGGTCGAACCAAAGTATGGGGCGGTCGACCGATAAGGGGATTCGGTTGAGACAAAGGTCAATCGGTCGAACGAGAAATGTGTCGACCGATAGCAGGGAATTTGGTTTCTGAAAATATGTTCAACCGGTCGACCGAAACAAGGTCTTCGTTCGACCGGTTACCGAATGTATTTTGGGGTTAAGTTTTGTTTTATACGAATACGACCGTTATAGGAATACGACAAGAGAAACAGTCATATTAAAATCCAGGATCGGTCGACCGAAAAGGTAGAACCGGTCGACCGGTAGAGTTCGGTAAAATCACTGTGGAGAGTCTGTTATAAACCGGTCGAACTGAGAACTGGTTCGGTCGACCGATTCACACAGGAAATCTGGGTTTAGGTTTTAAGTGATTTCCGACTAAGGTTTGGGTGATCTAATGAAGTCCAAATAAGGTGAAATTTTGTGTGTGACTTCTCTAAGGAACCTAGTGTGTATGTGATAAGTTTTAACTCTTGTATGCTCAATTTACACATGTTCCTAAGACTCAAAATAAAATCAAGATTACAAGTCTTCATATAGCTTTATTACAAGTCTTGACTTGATTTCCTTCCTTCCATGAGTCTTGATCACCTGTAGAGGTTAGCACATGCAATATATATGCAATGCAATATGTGTGCTACTCTACATTACTTATGATTAAGATTAGGTTGATTAAATCATCAAAACAAGGATTAAGGCCAAAAAGCCAACAACATTTGCACAATCTCAGGCCTGACTAACTGTCTCTCGCCTACCTCACTCCTGCATACCGGTGATCTGCAAGGTCTCTCGTACAAAGCCTCGTACGGTGCCATCCCAATACTCGCATGGTAGCTGTTGTTGTAGGCGAACTCAATCAACGACAGATGCTCATCCCAGTGTCCTGCCCAATCCAGAGTGCATGCTCTCAGCATGTCTTCCAAGGTCTGAATAGTCCTCTCGGACTGCCCATCCGTCTACGGATGAAAAGTTGTATTGAACTTCAGACGAGTTCCCAGAGTCTGCTGCAAACTCCCCCAAAATCTGGAGTTGAACCTCAGATCTCGATCTGAAATGATACTCACTGGCACTCCATGCAGTCTGACGATCTCCTCAATATACAACCTCGCCAGACCCTCCAAAGGTAGAGTAGTCCGGATAGCCAGAAAGTGTGCCGACTTGGTCAGTCGATCGACTATAACCCAAATCGCGTCATGGAAGCTCTTTGTCTTCGTCAACCAGGTGACGAAATCCATCGTAACATGCTCCCATTTCCACTCTGGTAGCTCTATACTCTGCATCGGTCCTGCTGGTCTCTGGTGCTCGATCTTAACCTGCTAGCAAACCAAGCACCTAGCCACAAAATCAGCCACATCGCGCTTCATCCCTCTCCACCAGAAGTTCCGCTGCAGATCCTTATACATCTTCGTACTCCCCGGGTGAATGGAATATCTCGCTCGGTGTACCTCCTCCATGATGTCATCTCTTAGCTCATCGACCCTCGGCACCCAGATCCGACTCCTGAACCTGAGACCTCCATCCACTCCCACAGTGAAATCTGATCCATCCCTGGCAGCTGACCATAGCAGACTAGTCAACTCCTCATCACTGTTATGAGCCTGAACAACTCGATTGACGGTCTGCGGCTCCACTCGAAGACCCGCAATCACTGCCCCTTCCGAGCTCTCCGTGAACGGCCTCCACTCTGACAATGTCTCGAGTAGCCTCCACTCCCGAATGCACAAACTCGCAGCTGACACCTCTACTTTCCTGCTCAGGGCGTCTGCAACTGAATTCGCCTTCCCCGTATGATAAGAGATGGTGAAGTCGTAGTCCTTAATGAACTCGAGTCATATGCGTTGTCTCATATTCAACTCCTTCTGTGAAAACAAGTACTTTAAACTCTGATGATCAGTGAAGACTTCAAACTGCTCGCCATACAAATAGTGACGCCAAATCTTCAGAACATGAACCACGGCTGCCAACTCTAAATTGTGAGTGAGTAATTCTTCTCATGCACCTTCAGCTGCCTCGATGCATACGCCACTACCTGCCCGTGCTGCATCAGTACACATCCCAAACTAACACCTGAGGCGTCACTGTAAATCACAAAACCGCCACTACCACTGGGAAGCGTCAGAACTGGAGCAGTCGTCAACCGACTCTTCAGTTTCTGAAAACTGTCCTCGCATTTCTGGGACCAAACAAACTTCACTCCTTTCTGCGTCAGAGCTGTCAGGGGCGAAGCAAGTCTTGAGAAGTCTTTGATGAACCGACGGTAATAACCCGCCAATCCATCAAAACTCCTAATCTCAGTCACACTCGTCGGGGCTCTCCACTGTGTCACTGCCTCGGCCTTCGTTGGATCCACTGATATCCCAACTCCCGATACTATGTGCCCCAAAAAAGCCACACTGTGAAGCCAGAACTCACACTTCGAAAACTTGGCGTACAACTGCTGATCCCTCAGAATGCCAAGTACAATCCTCAAATGCTCTCGGTGCTGCTCTATATCTGGTGAATAGACCAAGATATCGTCCACGAAGACAATCACAAAACGGTCGAGGTACTGACTGAATGTCCTATTCATCAGATCCATAAAAGCTGCAGGCGCGTTCGTCAACCCGAACGACATTACCAGAAACTCAAAGTGTCCGTACCTCGTCTGGAAAGCTGTCTTCTGAACATCCGCCTCTCTGATCCTCAACTGATGGTACCCGGACCTCAGATCAATCTTCGAGAACACCTTCGCTGACTGCAACTGGTCAAACAAGTCCTTGAACCTAGGCAAAGGATAATGATTCCTCACGGTAACCTTATTCAGCATCCGATAATCTATACACATCCGCAACGAGCCATCATTCTTCTTCACGAAAAATATCGGCGCACCCCAAGGTGAGACACTAGGTCGAATAAACCCAGTATCCATCAGAACCTGTAACTGCTTCTTCAGCTCGGCCAACTTTGCAGGCACCATCCTGTATGGAGCCTTCGACTGCGGTGTAGCTCCAGCTACCAGATCAATGCCGAACTCTATCTCTCTGTGAGGCGGTAGATCGGAGACATCATCAGCGAACACCTCGGGAAAATCCTGAACAATCTCGATGTCCTCTAGCCTCCTCAACTCAGGATTTGGAACTACCAAGGTGGCTACGAAAGCCCTGCAACCCTGCTGAATCAACTTCCGAGCTCTAACAGAAGAAACAACCAACCAACCTCTGCGGTCCTTCAATCCTCTGATCAGAAGATCAGGCAAACCTCGCCTCGGAATCAAAATCCTCTTATCCTGGCATAAGACTCGAACGTCGTACTGGGACAACCAGTCCATCCCAAGTATAACATCGAAGTCCACCATCGGTAACAAGACCAGGTCAGCCGGAAATTCCTGGTCTCCCGAAGCAATCGTGGCGTCAGGAAGAAATCTCCCCATAGTGCCCACCAAACCCAGGGGTGTGCTGACCTCCAAAGTGGTAGTCAACATCGCAGGGGTACGGCCTAACACGCTCGCAAACTGCTCAGAGATAAACGAGTGTGTGGCCCCAGAGTCGAATAACACTCTAGCTACCAAATCATCAACGAGCAACGTACCTTCCACTACCGTGCTAGCATCCCTAGCCTCATCAGCCTTGATAGTGAAGACTCTCCCGACTCTCTTCCCCTGCTGAGGTGGTGTTGCAGGTCTACTCGGTCCACCTTCACCCGACGTGGAAGGTCCCAATCGTCCGCTAGGCCCACCTGGCGTGCTCGGACAAGAACGGACGAAGTGTCCCATCTGACCACAACCGTGACAAGCGTCGGGGCGGTGTCCGCACCCCCGTCCCGGATAAACTCTGCCACACTGCCTGCACGACCCACTCTGCGGTGCTCCACCTCCGTCAATCCGGGGCCTCTCTGGTCGTAATAGTCGTAAACTTCACAGCATCAGCTAGCATCCTCCAGGAACTCCTGACTATCCTGGTCCATAATAGTCGTAAACTTCACAGCATCAGCTAAAGTCTGCGGCATACTAGTGGTGACACGTGCCCTGAACTGCGGCCTCAGACCCCGCACAAACTTCTGAGTCCTCTGCTCCTGGGTCACAAAAATCTCGGGGCAGTAGCGTTCCAACGCATGGAACCTGCTGATATAAGCAGCTAAAGTCATATCTCTCTGTTCAAGGGCCAGAAACTGCTCCCTCTTCCGATCACGAAGGTGTTGCGGAAAGTACTGTTGGTTGAACTCCACAAGGAAGTACTCCCAATTCACATCATCACTGTCGTCGAACACCACCGCCGACGTGGTCCTCCACCAGTTGGACGCCTCCCCATCCAAAACATAGGTGGCCAGGCCCACCATCCTCTCTGGTGTCACTCCAATAGCCCGGAAGATCTTCTGGATCCTGAAAACCCAGTCCTCCGCTGCCTCAGGATCACTTCTGCCACTGAAAATCGGTGGATGCTGACGCATAAAGAGATCGTGCATAACGCTAGTCTGGTCGGCACGGCTCTCCAGAAGCTCGCCCAACATCTTCAGCGTCACTGGCTCAGACGGCCTCTCCTCCGCCTCTGCAGCCCCACCAGCCTCCTCACTGGTACTGCGATAGCGCGTAGGAGGTCTCACATGTCTCGGAGCCATCTGCAGAACAAAAGAACTCGACTCAGCAACGATAATGCATGCATGACCTACTAAAATGCTGACTCAACTCCTAAGGGTGGTTTCTTTGGACAAAGACTCAGGAACACGGTCGATCACGATCCCTCCAACATTCCACACAACACGGTCGATCGAAACAACAATAGCGGTCGACCGAAATCCACCAGTGTAAATCCTTCAACAAACCATTCTACACAGTCGACCGAAACAACACTTCTGGTCGACCAGACATTAAGTTAACTTAAGTCGTCGGTCGGACGAGTCAAACATGTGATCGACCGTTTGGATGGTCAACGCCTCAACCGACCTACGACAGTACTCTCGGTCGACCGAGAAAGGGGACCCGGTCGACCGAAAAGCACCAGAGCATCAATCTCTCGCTAGAAATGCACAACCGGTCGACCACCACGAAGGTATCGTTCGACCGGTGCGAGGGATATCACCCAAAATACACTATAACCGGACGACCGAACCCAGAACACCGGTCGACCGATTTTAGTGCAGAAACTGCTGTGCAGGTCCGACGAGCCAAAACGGCCTACCTCCGACCGCTCCCACCCCCACACTAATAATAGGTGAGCGTAAAAGCAAGTTTGACATACCTTAAGGCTTGAAGAAGCCTTAGAAGAAACAACGGCGAGCGCTTCCTCGTGAAACCTCCTCTCCTCCGGCGAACACTTCAACTCGACACCTCGACTCTGGCAACGTCCAAGCTCCTCCAAGTGTCGACGAACTCGCCTCCACAAACCCAGAGGAACCACTGAGGGGGAGAGACGAGTGAGAGAGAGAGAAAAGGAAAAGTGAGGGGGAGAAAGGGAATCCAAACCTTATATACTCTTACCAAAAACGATCTCTGCCGTCCATCTCAATCCTCTCTAATCCACCCCTAAACACAATTAACACATAAACAAGGGTTAGGATATTACACAATTAGTTCCTTATTTCTTTTTCATGTGTATATTCGTTGATCCTTCTTGTTATATAGATTTTTTAAGCTAGCTTATGTACTTTTTACCAATGATTTTAAAAAAAAGTATTTTTAACGGAGATAAAAACAACTTCAAATATTTCTTAGTAGGTGAAGATCTATATTTCGGTCTTTATGCCGTTATTTTCGAAAATTCCATTACTAAATTAGTATTGGATAACAAAATCTATATTTACATACAATTTGCAACTATAAAATTAATTTTTTACATCAATTTCTTTTGCTCTTTATGTACTCAGATAATTTTAACAAAATTTCTTTCCTATGCAAACAAAATTTATAATTTATCTTTTATAAATTTTGTATAAAATTGAAATATAAATTGGTTTTTGTAATCCCAAAATCGAATTTTTAAGGAAATTTATTATTATTATTATTATTATTTTGGGCACTTATAGTATATTTTTTGTTGTAGCTAAGTTTTAATGTTTAAAGCAAATTCAAATTTAAAAAAATAAAATAAACATCAATTATCAAATAGTCACATTGGTGTTTTTATGTGAAAAAACAAATTCAATTATGAAAAAAATTATTTGACCCCTTAAATTCAAAATTCATATCACCAATCGTGGAACGATTTTTGTCTCATTGGCTTTCATGAAAAATGTAAAAGTCATGAATTTGGAGTTACATGAGTTGTAAAATGGTATTTGAGACCAACCGTTTTTGATCGAAAGGTATCATCCAAATGAGGATTTCATGGTGTAGTAGGATTGTCAAGCTATGCTTGGGATCGGTAGATCGCTCGATTTTGCTCGGATTGTGGCTCGAATCGGTTAATAACGATCCGAGCACGAGCAAATAAATCTGCTCGACAAGTTAAATTTGCTTGCTCGGCGCTCGCCGATTATCGTTCGAGATCCAATTACTCTATCCAATATCCAATTACCCGATTAACCTGGATACTGTATCAATTACCCATTTAGCAAATATCAAATCCATTTACCAAAACCATTACCCATTTATCAAACCTGATTGACATCATTTCATGCTTATATTTGTACCTTATATCAATTATCTTACACCTAAGCAATGCTACGTGACGAGTTTTATGTTTGAATTTCAGAAATAAAGAGGTTTGAAGAGAAGAGTCATAAAAGGACCCAAAAGCAGGAAAAATGACTTAATTGTGAGACCTGGGGACCAAGATGCAAGGGAGAAGGACCTGAACGTAAGACAGAAGGACCTAAGAGCAAAACAGGAAACTCCACACCATCATGGGGAGTATTTTGTCAATTCGATTCGGGTCGGAGCTCCACTAAACAAAGTAGATGCATCCAAGACCAAGAAACACTCCAAGCAAAGCCCACAACCAAAACCAATCGGATCTGAAGTTTATAGGCCGCCAATTGGTGGTCTGGAACCGCCAATTGGCGGTCTGGATCAGCCCAGATCCGCTAAACTTTCTCCTGGACTTGTATTAATGTGTGTCTAGGCTATTTTTGGTATTGGTTTAGTCCAACATCGGGGGATTGTCCCAGATTAGCTTTTTCCATGCTTATAAATAGAACTCTTCACCTTCCATTGTATCCATCTCACTCTTTGGTGCCCTTCTTCCCTACTAAGAGTGAAGCCTTGAAGCAAAACTCTGGTGGAGGAATGGCTGCTTGTAATTTGAGTGAGTTAATAATAGATGTTTTCATTAGCTTGTTAATTCTTGCTTAGTTAATTTCCTTTAATGTGTTTGCTTTGGTGCTTGTTTTGTTTTATGCTTCTTTAATATTTCTTGCTTGATTAGTATAGTTTTATTTCAGTATAATTCTTCATTTTATTAGAGTAGTTAGTTTAAATATGTGTGAGTAGTTCCATCCCCTTTGGAGGGTGGAGTAGATGTGGTAAATGTTATGTAGATGGTATGAATGTTTAATATGAATGTTTTGTGTTGATATTAGTATGCTTGCTTGAATTATTAAGAACCTTACTTGATGGTTTCTGCCATAGCTTAGGTACATTCCATGCTTGTCTAAGTGTCTTAATAACAACCTTGCATTGCTCATATTATTCACATAAGTTAGTGTTGTAAATGATAGTTTTTGCCATTAGGTACCTCTTATGCATTAACAAACACTAACCACACTTGAGCTTATAGTATGCATTCAACACCACACTTATTTCATGTGCACACACACACACTCCACCCCTTAGGGTTTCCATTCCTGTCTTTTTATCTTCTTCATTAGTTGTTTAGCTTAGTTGTTTAGTTATTTCATTTCAGCTTGTTTGTTTACTAGTTTAGATTAGTGTAGTGTAGTGTAGTACATCTTTCTCTCCTTTTACCTCTCGCCTTCGAACAAACCAATTGTCGACACACCTCCCAGTGGATGACCCGTATTTGCCACCGCTTCAACGCGGCCGTGCACTTGCGGTTTATTTTAAAACGAATCAATCAAGTTTTTGGCGCCGTTGCCGGGGAGGTGCTCTGTCCAGACGTTGGTTTGGGCGATTCGAGGGGTTTTTAAATTTTTTTCCAGTTTTTCTTAGTTTCAGGGAACCATCTGATCAAGGGGAGGCTGCTGGACAAGTTTGAGGAACATAAGCTCCAAAAGGACCGCCAATCAGCGGTTGAGGACCGCCAATTGGAAACTAGTAAATTTTGATTGCCTGGTTGATTTCGGTCGACCGGTTCCTTGTGGTCGGTCGACCGGAACTTAAGTGTACTGGATTTTATGCTTGTTTGCGGTCGACCGTTATATGACTTAGAATTACTAGGATGCCCTTGTAGTTTTCGGTCGACCGAGACCCCTGAGTCGATCGACCGATAGTTTGAACTGATGTTGACCAGATTCCGGATTTTGACCTCGTTTCGGTCGACCGGTGTTAGATCTTGGTCGACCGTTGGGACATAAGTTTTGCGCAAAGAGTTCGACCGTTGCAGACTTTCGGTCGACCGATTCCCTTGAGGAAACGGTCGACCGGGTTGCCTCTTTCGGTCGACCGTTTTTGCGCAGGACTGAACTCTTGGTCCTGTGTAGGATGCCAACTCTGTCCACGGAAACCCGTGTCCTCACCTTGTGCATGAGCAGGGAGGTGACGGTGGGCGCGTTACGCGTGCCTGCCCAGGGACCGCCGTGTGGAAGAGTGTGGGTGTTCGGGACGCGTCACCTCCATGTTTGAATCGTGACTAATATGTTGGATTGATTTGACTCATTGTAGAGTAGCAGGCCTGAGGGATCGCGGATCCCAATGTATGTTGTTTGTGCGGGCACGCAACTATCGTTGGGTGAGGTGACTACCAGCCTAGATGGCTACGGAGGTCGTTGCCCTGCTTTTATAGCGGCGCGGTTGGTGTTTGCGGCTCGTGGAGCCTGATGACCTGGCAGACTTCGGTCTGGACCCGTCCGATGATGTGCCGGACGTATTGATGGACCACCGTTGCAGCGCCGGTGATGCCGCTGATGTTGTTTCCGGCGATGATGATCGATGGGCCGATGATGATGTTCCGGCTATGTTCCTCAAATGGGCACCTACTGAGATGATGATTGATGGACCGACCGAGCGACGGCTCCGTTGGTGTGGTTTCGACCACGAAGTTACAGATCTGTTTCTTATGGCGCAGACTTGGTGGATGCTCCTTGCCAAACCCCATGTTTAGTGTAGCCGCGTGTGGGGAGTGTCACGTCATGTTCCGTTAGATCGTATGTGCCTACGGTAGGTCTCTCCGGGAGACCCGATGATGATTGTCGGACTGATGTCCCATGTTACCCTTCGGGGGAACTGTTTTCCTTACTGCAGATGACATGACATGCTACTAGTATGATAGGTTAATTTGTACTACTGCATGCATATAGGTGAGTTTGGCATACGGGGTTTCCAGTAGGGTGGTGATCAGCGGGCACGCGCATCTTGGGATCAGATCCTCTCTTTCGGACCACTGAGGTCGACATGATTACTTTTATCTTCCTTGTTGTTCTGTTGTAATCATATATCGTTTCACAAACTCTGATGTAATATGGTGCACCGCTTATATGTTTTATGAGAAGTAACAGTCCCGTCTTTGATCATTGATTTCTAATGTCTTGATGAAAAAAATTAAATTTCCGCTGTTTCGGGATGTTACAAGTATTCTTTGGTTCCATTGAAATGGACAAATTCATCGTCTGTTTGGTACAAAATAATGGTTAAACAAATGATCATTATTGGTGGCAATCCGCAGTTGTTAGATGAGCTTGAAGTTGTTTTTATGCTCAGATACTTCCAGATATGATTAAGAATGCATCAAAGTTGTATCATATTATTGATACAGCTTCGCCAACCTATATGGAGTTGGATGCATTTCAAAGGGCAAGTTCCACTAGGAAAGTTGGAAAGCTTTCTCCCTGTACCGATGAATTAAGGTGGATAAAATCACCTTCTGAAATGAAGTTGATGAGACAATCGGCATCAATTGCATGTCAAGTAAGTTCTGTTTCGTGCCACACTTGATTCAAATTTTGAACACACTATACTTGTAATTTTCCATGATGTTATTGCATTGTGATTTGTGACACCTCTACATTTTTGCACATTTTTTACGAAATATTTGTATCTTTCTTATTGCTGTGGTTCGCAAAATTTACTTAATTAACTTTGTGGGAGTAAGGCATGATTGTGCTATAACAATTGTAACAAAAGCACATGGTAGACTAATGTACATTTGAACATGACCATGTTAGTTGTATCACACGAGGCCAAACAAGAGAAGATAGACTTTTCTTAATTAGTGAGAACTACCATCCCATTAATATAAAAATTCATACACAAAAGCAAAGTAAAAAGTGTCAAAGATTAGGGATGGCTAGCTGAACTTAACGATAGAGCAAAACCAGAAATCACTGAGCAAAACTAAAAAGGCAAATCAAGTGTAATGATCTCAGCAGCCTGATTACAAACTAAAAATAGGCTAATTCTACCAAGTAAGATATGTTGATACCAAGGATTGAAAAGCGGCTAGATCGACACAAGGCGGGGGAAGGGCACCTGGCCGCTTAGCCCACCTAGGAGGTCGACTTTTCAATCCTTTGGCCGACTAGTCAGCCATAAAACAGTAGGTGTGGGATTCTGATCCTAATCCTATCCTAATTGTGTCTTGTTGATGTTAAGGTGGAGATTAGAGGGAGATGTTGATGGACGGCTGGGATTGAAGATGGTTGGATGAAGGGCTTGGATGAATGGAGATGAGATGAGTGGTGGAAATGGTTGGATTGGAATGGATGGTTGAGATTGGAGGAGGAGGAGATATTTATGGTGGGTGAGTTCTCTCCCTCTCTTCTCTCACGTCTCCCTCTCTCAGTTCTCACGTCTCTCTCTCTCCCCTCAGTTGGTGATCTCCGGTGGGTGTTGGCGTGCTCCGGCGAGTTGGGGATCTCCGGCGAGTGAGGAACAGCGAAGGTGGTGGTGGGAGGTGAGTTGTTGGTTTTACTCGTTCCTTTCCGTTGGTTCTCTCACCCGCCTACCTAACACGTGTTTTGTGGTCATGGTTGGGTGTTGGAGGTTGGCGGAGGTGGATTCGTGGTTGTGGATCGTCGAGGAGGCGATTGATCGTCGTTTGGACGCGAGGTTCGTCGACGGATCGTGATTTGAGGAGACGTGCTCGTGGAGGCGTCGTCGCGGTTCTTCAAAGGCTTCTTCAAGCCTTCCGGTATGTCAAGCTCGCTCACTTAATTACCGTGAGTATTTGGAAGTCGACGGTAGGCCGTTCGGCTCGTCGCAAGTAAATGTGCAGCAGATTTTACTGTCTGATCGGTCGACCGGTTGGTGCAAACGGTCGACCGTTCGTGAAGAAAATACAGGTTTTGCCTCAAATCGGTCGAACGATGCCTTGGGGCGGTCGACCGATTGTGCATAGGAGGCAAGCCTGGTGAGATTCGGTCGACCGGGTCCCCTTTGCCGGTCGACCGTGTGCACCATCATGGGTCGGATAGGGCGTTGACCATCTAAACGGTAGACCGCCTCTATGACTTCGTCCGACCGTGACTTAAGTGGATGGAGTGGTCAGTTCGACCGAATGTGGTTTCGGTCGACCGGACCTGTGTGTTGAGCGTGGGGAACGCTCTTGTGGAATTCGGTCGACCGAGGGGAGCTCGACATTCGACCGGATTCGTGGTGCGAGTGAGGGATTATTCCTGGTGGGATTCAGTCGACCGAGAGTGCTCGGGTGTTCGACCGAATCCGTTGTAGAGTTGTGGGATTTTTCGCCTGGTGACGTTCGGTCGACCGGGACCCCTTTTACGGTCGACCGAATGGTCGTTTGTTTCGTTGAACCTGGGAGTTGACCATCTAAACGGTCGACCGTCCCTAGACTTTGGTTCGACCAAACGAGTGTGGTTTGGGAAATCGGTCGACCGATGGAGTGCCGGTCGAGGCGATTTGCCTTGTATTTGCTTGATTCGGTCGACCGGGACTTTTGGTTCGGTCGACCGTTTGTGTCCAGTTTTGCACTATGGAGGTGTTGTTGTCGTGGTCATCCGTGTGGGGTGAGTCGTGGTGCCGATGTTCTTCCGGCAAGTGTGCTAGGATGCACGAGTGTTGCGGTGGTTGGTTGAAAAAGACCTGGAGCCCCGTGACGGTGTGAGAGCTTGGGATTGGCTGAAATAGGCCTGAGGCCCAGCTTAGAATTGTGGTGTTGCGGCGGTTGGTTGAAAAAGACCTGGAGCCCCGTAACTGTGTGAGAGCTGCGGTTGGTTGAAAAAGACCTAGAGCCTAGCTAGTCTGTGCGGGGTTGGTTGAAAAAGACTTGGAGCTCCGTAGTGCGTTTAGGTTGGCTGAAAGAGGCCTGGAGCCTGAGCAGGGACCGCGTGTAGGGGTTGGTTGAAAAAGACCTGGAGCCCTTAGACGTTTGGGTTGGTTGAAAAAGGCCTGGAGCCCTTGGTCGTGTCGTGGTAGCTGCGGTTGGTTGAAAAAGACCTGGAGCCCAGCTTGGCGACGAGTGTGTGTTGCGGTGGTTGGTTGAGATTAGACCTGGAGCCCCGTGACTGTGGTGTGTGCTGTGGTTGGGTGAAAGAGCCCTGGCGCCCAACCCGTTGTGATGCTTTTCTTGTTTAGTAGAATTGCATGCTAGGGTGTCTTTCAGTTCATGTTTTTAGAGTTTGGCATACGGGTTTTCCTTCTGGAAACTCAGGCATTGTTGCATGTTTACTTTCAGGCCGTGATCGGCGCTAGGGGTGGTGACCGAGGAGAGGAGCACCGCTACTGGATCCAGCTTTCTCTCAGTTGAGGTCGAGTGATTACTGCTTCCATTTGTATAGTTTTTGATGTAATCACAACTTTTGAAATACTCTGATGTTCATATATATATATATGTTATATATGTTGGTGCACCTGTGTTTAGTATTTGCGTGATATCATCTGTTGATTGTGTGTTATTAAAATTTTAAATTTTCCGCTGTGTTGAGGATGTTACAACTTGGTATCAGAGCGGTCGGTTCCAGTGTCCTTATCCGAAGAAACCACCCTTAGAGTTTTAGAGTCTGCATTAGTTCATGCATTCATGGTTTTGATGTGTGCTGTTTCTTTGTGTGTAGATGCCTCCGAGACGTGTGAGACCTCCCCCACGGGACCGTGACACCAGTGGGGATACTAGGAGTACGGACTGGGCTGAGGAGCGGCGGATGCTCTATGACACGGTGGGGCGACTGGGAGCGATGTTGGATCGCCAGTCAGGCAGAGGAGAGCCAGCAGCGGCAGGAGCGATGCTCGACCGCTTTATGAGACGACACCCGCCTACCTTTGATGGTAGAGGAGAGTCTGAGGCTGCGGAGGACTGGGTCCTGAAGATTCAGGAGATCCTTCGGGCGATTGAGTGCCCGCCTGAGAGGCAGACAGGATTGGCAGCGTATGTGTTGGGCGGAGACGCGTCCAACTGGTGGAGGACCACATCTGCAGTGGTGTTTGAGGGCAGGACTGAGATCAGCTGGGAGGAATTCCTGCGGGAGTTCATCGAGTAGTATTTCCCAGAGCATGTCAAAGATGGGAGGCGAGAGGAGTTTATGACTCTCGAGCAAGGAGAGGCGATCCTGGCTGAGTATACCCGGAGGTTCAACGCGCTGGAGCGTTACTGTCCGGAGATTTGCGTGACGCCGCTGCAGAGGGCGAGGAAGTTCATACGGGGGCTGAGGAAGCACCTCCGTACTCAGGTGACATACAGTATACCACAGACGCTGACCGATGCCGTGCGGTTTGCGACGATCATCGATCAGGATTACCAGCAGAATTATGGTGAGGCCAGGAGAGCACAGGGGAAGGTCAGTGGACGTCCGGGTGCTCCGCTAGCAGGGAACCCGGGCAAGAGGCCCCGGATCGGAGGAGGTGGGCCACGCCAGCCTGAGGCGTGCAGAGGTTGTGGCAGAGTTCACTCCGGAGAGTGTTGGGGTCGTGGGGTTTGTCACGGGTGTGGCAAGCCAGGCCACTTTGTGCGAGATTGTCCGAGCGGGCCAGGCGGGTCCAGCAGGCATTCAGGGCCGCCAGCAACAGGCAGAGGCGGAGGTCGCCGACCTTTTGCGCCGCCACAGCAAGGTCAGAGGACTGGACGGGTCTTTACCATTCAGGCGGATGAGATGAGAGACGCCAGCACGGTGGTGGAAGGTACACTCTTTGTTGCTGGGTTGAGTGCGAGAGTGTTGTTTGATTGTGGGGTCACACACTCGTTCATTTCGGAGCTTTTTGCGAGCGTGTTGGGCCGTACCTCTGCGATGTTGACTGCCACGTTGGAAGTCAGCACACCCTTGGGTCTGGTGGGCATTGTGGGGAGCTTCCTTCCCAGCGCCACGATTGTTTCGGATGATCAGGAGTTTCCGGTTGACCTGATCTTGTTGCCGATGGAGGACTTCGACGTCATACTGGGGATGGATTGGCTGTCCCAGTACGATGTGCGAGTGTTGTGCCGGGAGAAGAAGATCCTGATCCCGAGGAAGGGTCTAACTGACGTGCTGATCAGGGGGACGAAGGATAGAGGAGGCAGAGTGGTTGTTTCAGCAGTGAGGGCACAGAAGTTGTTGCAGCAGGGTTGCAGAGCTTTCGTGGCCACTTTGGTAGTTCCAGATCCAGAGGTGAGGAGATTGGAGGACAACGAGATAGTCCGGGAGTTTCCAGAGGTCCTTGCAGATGATGTCTCCGGGTTGCCGCCTCAGGGAGAGATTGAGTTTGGGATCGACTTGGTAGTTGGGACTACGCCTCAGTCGAAGGCGCCGTATCGGATGGCACCTGCTGAGCTGGCAGAGCTGAAGAAGCAGTTGCAGGATCTGATGGATATGGGGTTTATCCGCCCCAGTGTCTCGCCTTGGGGAGCGCTGGTACTCTTCGTGAAGAAGAAGGATGGATCGCTGCGGATGTATATTGACTACAGGATGCTGAACAAGGTTACCGTTAGGAATCAGTATCCCTTGCCCAGGATCGAGGACTTGTTTGACCAGTTGCAGTCAGCACAGGTGTTCTCGAAGATTGATCTGCGATCTGGTTATCATCAGTTGAGGATCAGAGAGGCAGATGTGCAGAAGACAGCTTTCAGGACGAGGTACGGGCATTACGAGTTTTTTGTGATGCCGTTCGGGTTGACGAACGCGCCTGCAACGTTTATGGATTTGATGAACCGGACATTCAGTCAGTGCCTCGACCGGTTTGTGATTGTCTTCGTGGATGATATTTTGGTCTACTCGCGAGATGTGGAGCAGCATCGAGAGCACTTGAGAGTTGTACTTGGCATTTTGAGAGATCATGAGTTGTATGCCAAGTTTTCGAGGTGCGAGTTCTGGCTGAGCAGTGTCGCCTTTCTGGGGCACATCATATCAGGAGAGGGGATTTCGGTGGATCCAGCGAAGGTTGAGGCCGTTACGCAGTGGAGAGCCCCGACGAGTGTGGCAGAGGTCAGGAGCTTTGTGGGTCTGGCAGGTTATTATCGCCGATTTATCCAGGATTTCTCGAGGTTGGCTTCGCCGTTGGCGGCTTTGACGCGGAAGGGCGTTGAGTTCGTGTGGTCCCAGAAGTGCGAGGACAATTTCGAGGAACTGAAGAGTCGGCTGACGACTGCGCCAGTTCTGACACTTCCCAGTGGCAGTGGTGGGTTTGTGATTTACAGTGACGCGTCAAGCGTTGGACTGGGATGCGTACTCATGCAGCACGGGCAGGTGGTTGCATATGCTTCGAGGCAGCTGAAGGTGCACGAGAGGAATTACCCCACTCATGACTTGGAGTTGGCGGCAGTCGTACACGCTTTGAAGACTTGGAGGCATTATTTGTATGGCGAGCGATTCAAGGTGTTCACGGTCCATCAGAGCCTGAAGTACCTGTTTTCGCAGAAGGAGCTGAATATGAGGCAGCGCAGATGGCTCGAGCTGATTAAGGATTATGATTTCACCATCTCGTACCATCCGAGGAAGGCGAATTCGGTTGCTGATGCTTTGAGCAGGAAGGTGGAGGTTACTGCAGCAGGTCTGTGTATCGAGGAGTGGAAGCTGCTTGAGGTGTTGACCGAGTGGAGACCATTTACCGATGAGCCGCGAGGTGCAGTGATTGCCGGGCTGAGAGTGGAGCCTCAGTTGGTCTCGAGTATTGTTCAGGCTCAGAGTGCTGATGATGAGTTAGCTGGGTTGTTACAGTTGGCTGCCAGAGATGGGTCAGACTTCAGTATTGGAGTTGATGGTGGGCTGAGGTTCAGAGGTCGTGTCTGGGTGCCGAAAGGAGGAGATCTGAGGAAGGACATTCTGTAGGAGGCGCTTAGATCTCGTTATTCGATCCACCCGGGCAGCACGAAGATGTATAGAGATCTTCAGAGGAATTTCTGGTGGAAGAGGATGAAGATGGAGATCACAGAGTTCGTGGACAGATGTCTGATTTATCAG
The DNA here is from genome assembly GCA_963682175.1 of Triglochin maritima. Lineage (NCBI taxonomy): Eukaryota > Viridiplantae > Streptophyta > Magnoliopsida > Alismatales > Juncaginaceae > Triglochin > Triglochin maritima. Next base: position 13,545,826 of record OY821785.1, read on the forward strand.
CAGGTGAAGATTGAGCACCAGAGACCTGCGGGGCCGATGCAGAGGATCGAGCTTCCAGAGTGGAAGTGGGAGCACGTGACGATGGATTTTGTCACCGGGCTGCCGAAGACGAGAGGATTCCACGACGCGATTTGGGTTATAGTCGACCGACTGACCAAGTCGGCGCATTTCTTAGCTATCCGGACCACTTTACCTCTGGAGGGTCTAGCTAAGTTGTATATTGAGGAGATCGTCAGACTGCACGGGGTGCCCGTGAGTATTATTTCAGATCGAGATCCGAGGTTCACTTCCAGATTCTGGGGGAGTTTGCAGCATGCCTTGGGGACTCGGTTGAAGTTCAGTACGACATTCCATCCGCAGACAAACGGTCAGTCTGAGAGGACCATCCAGACGCTAGAGGATATGTTGCGAGCGTGTACTCTGGATTGGGCAGGTCATTGGGATGAGCATTTGCCGTTGATCGAGTTCGCCTACAACAACAACTACCATTCGAGCATTGGGATGGCACCGTACGAGGCCCTGTACGGGAGGCCGTGTAGATCACCAGTATGTTGGAGTGATGTAGGCGAGAGGCAGCTAGTTGGCCCTGAGATTGTGCAGATGTATGCTGAGAAGGTTGATGTGATCAGACAGAGACTAGCGACTGCGCATAGCAGGCAGAAGAGCTACGCGGATAGGTGTAGGTGAGAGCTGAGATTTGAGGCAGGTGACCATGTCTTCCTGAGGATTTCACCATCTCGAGGAGTGATGAGGTTCGGGAAGAAGGGGAAGCTCAGTCCGAGGTATGTCGGGCCGTTTGAGATTCTCGATCGGGTTGGAGAGGTCGCCTACAGGGTTGCGTTGCCGCCGCAGTTTTCGGGTCTTCACAACGTCTTCCACGTTTCGATGTTGAGGAAGTACGTGGCGGATCCTTCTCATGTGATTCAGTTGGAGGTTCCAGAGATCCGTCAGGATTTGTCTCTTGAGGAGAGACCGGTTGAGATTGTGGATCAGATGGAGCATCAGTTGAGGAGGAGGACCATTCCGATGGTGAAGGTCAGGTGGCAGCACCACAGTGAGCGAGAGGCCACTTGGGAGATCGAGGAGGAGGTTCGGAAGGAGTTCCCGGAGTTGTTTGGTGAGCTTCAGTTTTAATTTCGAGGACGAAATTCTTTTAGGAGGGTGGATTGTGGGATTCTGATCCTAAGTGTGTTTTGTTGATGTTTAGGTGGAGATTAGAGGGAGATGATGATGGACGGCTGGGATTGAAGATGGTTGGATGAAGGGCTTGGATGAATGGAGATGAGATGAGTGGTGGAGATGGTTGGATTGGAATGGATGGTTGAGATTGGAGGAGGAGGAGATATTTATGGTGGGTGAGTTCTCTCCCTCTCTTCTCTCACATCTCCTTCTCTCAGTTCTCACGTCTCTCTCTCTCCCCTCAGTTGGTGATCTCCGGTGGGTGTTGGCGTGCTCCGGCGAGTTGGTCATCTCCGGCGAGTGAGGAACAGCGAAGGTGGTGGTGGGAGGTGAGTTGTTGGTTTTACTCGCTCCTTTCCGTTGGTTCTCTCACCCGCCTACTTAACTCGTGTTTTGTGGTCATGGTTGGGTGTTGGAGGTTGGCGGAGGTGGATTCGTGGCTGTGGATCGTCGAGGAGGCGATTGATCGTCGTTTGGACGCGAGGTTCGTCGACGGATCGTGATTTGGGGAGACGTGCTCGTGGAGGCGTCGTCGCGGTTCTTCAAAGGCTTTTTCAAGCCTTCCTGTATGTCAAGCTCGCTCACTTAATTACCGTGAGTATTTGGAAGTCGACGGTAGGCCGTTCGGCTCGTCGCAAGTAAATGTGCAGCAGATTTCACTGTCTGATCGGTCGACCGGTTGGTGCAAACGGTCGACCGGTCGTGAAGAAAATACGGGTTTCGCCTCAAATCGGTCGAACGATGCCTTCGGGCGGTCGACCGATTGTGCATAGGAGGCAAGCCTGGTGAGATTCGGTCGACCGGGTCCCCTTTGCCGGTTGACCGTGTGCACCGTCATGGGTCGGATAGGGCGTTGACTATCTAAACGGTAGACCGCCTCTATGACTTCGTCCGACCGTGACTTAAGTGGATGGAGTGGTCGGTTCGACCGAATGTGGTTTCGGTCGACCGGACCTGTGTGCTGAGCGTGGGGAACACTCTCGTGGAATTCGGTCGACCGAGGGGAGCTCGGCGTTCGACCGGATTCGTGGTGCGAGTGAGGGATTATTCCTGGTGGGATTCGGTCGACCGAGAGTGCTCGGGTGTTCGACCGAATCCGTTGTAGAGTTGTGGGATTTTTCCCCTAGTGACGTTCGGTCGACCGGGACCCCTTTTACGGTCGACCGAATGGTCGTTTGTTTCGTTGAACCTGGGAGTTGACCATCTAAACGGTCGACCGTCCCTTGACTTTGGTTCGACCGAACGAGTGTGGTTTGGGAAATCGGTCGACCGATGGAGTGCCGGTCGAGGCGATTTGCCCTGTATTTGCTTGATTCGGTCGACCGGGACTTTTGGTTCGGTCGACCGTTTGTGTCCAGTTTTGCACTATGGAGGTGTTGTTGTCGTGGTCATCCGTGTGGGGTGAGTCGTGGTGCCGATGTTCTTCCGGCAAGTGTGCTAGGATGCACGAGTGTTGCGGTGGTTGGTTGAAAAAGACCTGGAGCCCCGCGACGGTGTGAGAGCTTGGGATTGACTGAAATAGGCCTGAGGCCCAGCTTAGAATTGTGGTGTTGCGGCGGTTGGTTGAAAAAGACCTGGAGCCCCGTAACTGTGTGAGAGCTGCGGTTGGTTGAAAAAGACCTGGAGCCCAGCTAGTCTGTGCGGGGTTGGTTGAAAAAGACTTGGAGCTCCGTAGTGCGTTTAGGTTGGCTGAAAGAGGCCTGGAGCCTGAGCAGGGACCGCGTGTAGGGGTTGGTTGAAAAAGACCTGGAGCCCTTAGACGTTTGGGTTGGTTGAAAAAGGCATGGAGCCCTTGGTCGTGTCGTGGTAGCTGCAGTTGGTTGAAAAAGACCTGGAGCCCAGCTTGGCGACGAGTGTGTGTTGCGGTGGTTGGTTGAGATTAGACCTGGAGCCCCGTGACTGTGGTGTGTGTTGTGGTTGGGTGAAAGAGCCCTGGAGCCCAGCCCGTTGTGATGCTTTTCTTGTTTAGTAGAATTGCATGCTAGGGTGTCTTTCAGTTCATGTTTTTAGAGTTTGGCATATGGGGTTTCCTTCTGGAAACTCAGGCATTGTTGCATGTTTACTTTCATGCCGTGATCGGCGCTAGGGGGTGGTGACCGAGGAGAGGAGCACCGCTATCGGATCCTGTTTTCTCTCAGTTGAGGTCGAGTGATTACTGCTTCCATTTGTATAGTCTTTTGATGTAATCACAACTTTGAAATACTCTGATGTTCATATATATATATATGTGTTATATATGTTGGTGCACCTGTGTTTAGTATTTACGTGATATTCTCTGTTGATTGTGTGTTATTAAAATTTTAAATTTTCCGCTGTGTTGAGGATGTTACAGTAGGTACCCATGGGTCACTGAGGCCTAGGCGGCCTCCTTTTCAATCACTGGTTGATACAAATCCTGCTGCTGGAGATGATGACCTACAAGAGCCCATTGTCAGATGTTTAATTCTATTTTCTTAATCTCAATATAAAATTTGAGAGAGAAGACTCCTAAAGAAAGTAAGCTTTGTGGAAGGATGCTCACGACAAGGTTCAAAACCAATTAATTGATGAGAGATGTCATACATATTCTGAAGGATCGAAGAAGCAAGCTTATACATGCAAAAATCCAGTAGTTATGGTAGAGGTTTAAGATCAATTATATAGTGTGATGGTAGTGGTCCACCCGTGATTTTCCTTTCCTCTTCATCTTAGGTGAATTCTTACTCTAGAAGTTAGGTTTTTCTGCCATTATGATATTTAACAGTTGAAGGACTACTATTTGTTAAATCATGACGTGTACTTTTACCAATCGCTTCTATGCTTTTATAATATGTTGATTGGAATTTAAGGTTTGATATCAAATTCGGACTCATATTACCAATACATCTTCAATGCTGCAAGTGGACAACTATATGTGTCTATACGTTTGCCATTTTCTTTTGGAATATTATGTACTAACTGATTTCTGGTGCCATACGAATTTTCATGGTCATTTATGGAATTGTGTCACATGAGTGCCCACTGCCCAATATAATGATATCTAAATAGATTTGGTAGCTTCTAAAAGCAACATGCTTTATTTAAGTATGTGATAACTTGTATATTTTCTACATACGTTCATCCTGTATAAGTATTATGTGTATCTTCACAAATTTTATTTTCTTGTTCTTTTCCTTCTTTTGGCCGACAGTCGCATTTGCAAACTATGATATTTTCGAGAGTACTCCCAGAGGAGAGCAAACTAGCAACAAAAGTTGAATTCGAGTGCAAAATGCGAGGTGCACAAAGGATGTCTTAAGAGATGTATAACCCTATTTAATTGTGCAAATCCGTAAGAAAAATATATAGTTGTATTTGAGTCACTTGATTAATGCTTCACTTTTACTTTTTATTGGATTAATCTAGGATTAATAAGATATTTGCCCAAAGCACTGACACATGGCGATTTCCTATTGGACTACACATTTAAGGGTTTAGGGTGGAGTCATCTATATATATAAGGAGGGGAGCCTCCCATTGGATAAGAAGAACAAGGGTGTGCAAACCCTAACCCCACCAAACCCTAGCCACCACATCCTCTCTCCCATTTGGTCTCTCCACCTCCACCAAGCTCATTCCGTGGACTCTTGGGTTGTGGACTCGCGCTTCTTCTCTAAGAGAGTAGGAGACCGACCGGTGAAAATGATTCCGTAAGGTGACCTCCGATCTTCCTTCCGCTGCCACAGGTTCTCTCCAAGAAAGGTACTCCTGAACCTGTAGAATCGTTGTTTGCTAACACTTTTATCTTCCCTTTTCTTTATGAATGGTACTCTATAAAAAGGAAAATAATCAATAAAGGAAAAAAAGAGAAAAACTGGGTACACACGCGCTAAACTCAAGAGGTTTTAAGTCTTTTAACTGAGGGCAAGACAACTGCTCCACATCATTTTGCTTCACCAAGTTCCTGCTAATAGGCTATGCTACTACTACCAGGAGTCAATAATGGCATCATCGACTTTTGATTACAAGGGATCCCTCTCAGTTAGAGAAAGACGAATATCTACTTTGTTTAGAAAAATTGAAGAAACGCAGTACTTCTCCGTTGTACTTCTTTTTGGCTATGATTTCACTTACGTATTCTATTCAGGAGAGTAACAGTCAGTTATGGACCATGTGACAGTAAAGCCAAGTATTCTGTATTGCGCTTGAAATTTGTGTCTAATGCTTCTGTGAGTTTGTTTATCGGGAGTGCTTTTTTGTTACGGACAGTCTAATATTATTAGGAATTGGATCAAAATAAACATATTGTATTTTATTGTCAATATATGCAACAAGTACCACCTTCGTTTAGGTTCTTTTCTGAAGGAAGCTTTTACTGAGATTCCTATTGATCAAAATCAATTTTCCAATTTATTTCTAAGGTTCAACCCTGTAGTTAGTGGTGGAGTTAATGGTAGTGTCATACACTATTCAAGAAATGATCAGAGGGTATGTTCATACATCAACATTTCTGTGTTCTTTCTGCCGATTTATTTTGTTGGTCTGGCCTTGAATGTTGATTTTTTTTCCTTCTAACAGATCAGAGATGGGGACTTTGTTTTAATGGATGTAGGTTGTGAATACCATGGTTATCTTAGTGACTTAACACGCACATGGCCCCCATATGGTGCCTTTTCTTCGGCTCAGGTAACCTTTTTATCTTTCTATGCCCAGTTTGTTTTTTTGGATGTATATTTCGGATTTTGTATGATTGACTATTCACAACTGTGTTTTAGTTTTGCTGATGAATATTGAAGATTCACTAATATTGTATTATTACTTGAATACCTAAGATTAGGAAAGTCAATATTAAAAACCATATGGATATGTCAAGATTTATCCAATTAATAAGCGTGTTATCAGATCTTCTTGGGTTGATTCTGCATAACAGCATAAGTATTCATATGTTTTTGTTATTCCCTGATGCTGATTCCAAGAAATGTCATGCACGAACTAGAAATTTTACCACAAATACCTGTCATGCTTAGATATTTACTAGGTATTTCCAACATTGACTTGAAAGTTTAGTGTCGGTCAACCACTTATATTTCTGTGTCCACTAACTGTAGTTTTATGTGTGGGTTCTCGGTGAACTTGAAACTGTTCCAGGAACTTAGACATCTGCTGTTGAATATTTAGACTGAAATTTTGATTTTTTGAATTTTTTTGTACATCCTTTGTGGGAGGGCAGAACGAGTGCCACTTGTTGACCTCCTATACTTTGGCATGCTTTTGACTTCATCTCGTTTTTATTGTTTTTTCTTAAAATCCATCACCAACTTTGTGGACTGAAGTTTTTTTGGTTGCAAGCCTTTCGGTGTGAAGTTTTTTTTGCTTGTCTAGAAGTTAGTTAGTATGATGACTGTAATCATAAATTTCAAGTTGGACACCATTCGGTGTGAAAGCCTAGTCAACCTGTTATGTCCCTAAACCTGATTAGAGGTTAATGGTGATTAGAGGAGGGGTTTGCATGGGGAAGGAGTGGAGCACACTGGTTTGCATGGGAATGAAGGAGTTTAGGGTGTGTAGGTGATGGTGGAGGAGACAGGTTACTGTAGACGAGGAGAGTGTTGTGTTGGGTTGGTTTGTTTTAAAACGAAAATTTCTTTCTTTCTCTCTCTCTCTCACTTGCACTCTCTCACTCTCATTCTCTTCCATTTCCGGCACAGTAGAGGAGGAGGCTCCTGCGTGAGGCGTGCGGAGGCGATCGTGTGAGGAGGATCACCGGAGGTGACGGCGTGCGGGAGCGGAGCTCCGGCGGTTTCGTCGTCTTCTTCGAGGTATGCCGGCTTCTAGTGTGTTTTGATGTTGCTCACCCTCGTGGGAGGGTTTTGTTGGTCGGTCGGGGGAGGTCGGAGACCTCCCCGGCGGCAAGTTTGCCTAAAACCTTGGCTGGCGCAAGGTTGAAGACGACCAACGGTCGACCGGGTCCCTTCGGGTCGTCGACCGAATGTAGTGTATTTTGATTGTCTGGTTGTTTTCGGTCGACCGGTTCCTTGTGGTCGGTCGACTGGAACTTAAGTGTAATGGATTTTTATGCTCGTTTGTGGTCGACCGTTATATGACTTAGAATTGCTAGGATGCCGTGGTAGTTTTCGATCGACCGAGACCCCTGAGTCGGTCGACCGATAGTTTTGAATTGATGTTGACCAGACTCCGGATTTTGACCTCGTATCGGTCGACCGGTTTTAGATCAACGGTCGATCGTTGGGACTTAAGTTTTGCGCAAAGAGTTTGACTGTTGCAGACTTTCGGTCGACCGATTCCCTTGAGGAAGCGGTCGACCGGGTTGCCTCTTTCGGTCGACCGTTTTTGCACAGGACTGAATTTCTGGTCCCGTTTAAGATGCCAACTCTGTCCACGGAAACCCATGTCCTCGCCTTGTGCGTGAGCCGGGAGGTGACGGTGGGCGCGTTACGCGTGCCTGCCCAGGGACCGCCGTGTGGAAGAGTGTGGGTGTTCGGGACGCGTCACCTCCATGTATGGATCGTTACTAATATGATGGATTGATTGGACTCATTGTAGAGTAGCAGACATGAGGGATCGCGGATCCCAATGTATGATGATGTGCAGGCACGCAACTGTCGTTGGGTGAGGTGACTACCGGCCTACGTGGCTGTGGAGGTCGCTGCCCTGCTTTTATAGCGGCGCGGTTGGTGTTTGCGGCTCATGGAGCCTGATGACCTGGCAGACTTCGGTCTGACCCCGTTCGATGTTGTTCTGGTGATGCCGCCGATGTTGTTCCGGCGATAATGATTGACGGGCCGATGTTGTTCCGGCTATGTTCCTCAGATGGGCACCTACTGAGATGATGATTGATGGACCGACCGAACGACGGCTCCGTTGGTGTGGTTTCGACCACGAAGTTATAGATCTGTTTCTTATGGTGCGGACTTGGCGGATGCTCCTTGCCGAACCCCATGATTAGTGTAGCCTCGTGTGGGGAGTGTCACGTCATGTTCCGTTAGACCGTATGTGCCTACGGTAGGTCTCCTTGGGAGACCCGATGATGATTGTCGGACTGATGTCCTGTGTTACCCTTCGGGGGAACTGTTTTCCTTACTGTTGATGACATGACATGCTACTAGTATGATAGAGTCATTTGTACTACTGCATGCATATAGGTGAGCTTGGCATACGGGGTTTCCTTATGGAAACTCAGGCATTGTTGTTACATCTTTTTCAGGATCGCAGTAGGTCCAGTAGGGTGGTGATTAGCGGGCGAACACATCTTGGGATTGGATTCTCTCTTTCGGACCACTGAGGTCGACATGATTACTTTTATCTCCCTTTGTTGTTCAGTTGTAATCATGTATCGTTTTGACAAACTCTGATGTAATATGGTGCACCGTTTATATATTTGATGAGAAGTAACAGTCCCGTCTTTGATTATTGGTCTCTGATGTTTTATTAATGATTTTTTTAAATTTCCGCTGTTTCGGGATGTTACACAACCAAGTCAATAGGTGGATCAATTGTTGACCAGTGATGACGTGACGATTATATTCTATTACTGAAAATCAACAACATACACAAAATTATAAAAAGTAATCTATTTGAAAGTGGAATTGTAGGAGTCATGGGGTCCATCCAGGTTTCTGACTATATACAAGTAAATGGACTTGTGGATGGTTGTATCTTAACTATTTACCCAACTTTGACTTATTTGGACTACATTGACAAACAAAGTGGCCTATAGTAGTGACTAGTTAGACTAGTTGGGAACATACATTTGAATCTTCATAGTTCAATGTATGTACCAACTTAATTAGTGTGGGGTTTATTTTAATGAGTCCTACATGAGGGTGCTCGAATGCTAACGGAGCAAACCTTTTTGAACCAAGTCCAACTCGAGTTCTTTTTCTTTTTTCAGCTAAGTTTTTTTGTTCCTTCTGAAATAAGCATGGTAATGTTAGTCCAACTTCAGTTCAGTGATGTTATATTCAAGTTTGATTCCCTACGAGCTAGGCTAGTAACGAAGCAAACTTGAAATCTAGTTCAAGATTGTGCCCAAAAAGTCAAGGATAATTACAAGGTTGTTGCAGAACATTTTTGAAATGGAGGTTATGGACTGTTAATTTAGGTTTATGGTGGGTGATGGCATCTATCGATTTGAGTGGCTTTGAGGTTTAGCCAAAATTGACTATGAAGTCTCTTTTTGTGTTATTTTCGGTACACTCCATCTTCTTTAGTCACTCTTCTCTTATATAGAACTTTAATGCTCCTTACGAGACCTAAATTTTGTCATGGCTTGTGTACCACAGCCAAATGATGACAAAATCCTACCTTAAATTAAACCTGAAGGATGGTATAGTGGCTGGTCAATGCTGTTTATATCCAAATGGTAGAGCCATTTGGAGGATAGTTTCCATCAATTTCTCACTTGAAGTGAGACAAAAAAGTTGATAATATGGTTTTCTGATATCTTTTAGGCTGCACTATTTGGCAGCTACCAAACACCCAAGAATTATGGAATACTTATATAGTATTCCTTTGGAGCTCAAATCAAATAAGTTTTGGCTTCTTTACCTGATGGCACTGTATTATGTTACATGGAGTGAGAGATTCTTTCATCTTCAAGAATGGAGACGTTTCAGCAGGATTTTTTTGATTGGAGCTTGAATTGGTACAACAATGGAGCTTGGATGATTAGTTTATTGATGTATTGTATATTTGTATTGTTGTTTTTGCGTTTCTTGTTCAGCTTGTCCCTAGCTAATTTTGTTGTTTTCGTTTTACTACTGATCTGGGTTGGACCTGACTAGTCGAATGCCTTTGTGCACATATGCTACTGTTAATTCTAGTTTGTGTACTGTTAAAAACCACTCTTTCTAGTGAGAATGAATTTAGATATGGATGTGCTGCACTTGATTATTTCCCACCAAATTTTTGTAAGAGGACCATTGCATCAAAATAACCTACCTGTGTCACAGTTTCTTGTCCAACGCTAATACAAAGAAATGTAGATATGTGGTAGGATTGATTGTTATCTATCATATCCTACATTTACCTCATAAGCAACAGAGTGCTGAAACAAAAAATATATGTTGCACATACGTCTGTGGCCATACATCTTATATCTTTCATATTTTCAGTTTATTAATGTATTATGATGTCCTTCTCTACATGTTAGTTACACGGTGCTAGAAGATGTCACCGAGCCTCCCATTTTTGCAATTTCTTGAGACTAGCAAGGAATGTATGAACCTCTGCAGACCAGGTGTAAGCCTGCAAATCATTCATAATTTCTCGGTATGCTTGAACTTTCAAATAATCTCTGTTTCAAGAAATTTTCCACTTTTATGAATTTACAAACTGATAATGTAGCTGCCCATGCTGTTATCGTAATGCATTAAAAAGATTTATATTCATCATACAAAAATCTAATATATCAGAAGAACCAATGAAGATCCCGAACAAGATTTTTTTTGTTTAACTTTCCAGAAAAGCTTTATAAAATCAAGGAACTATGATACTGGCGAGGCTTTACTGTATTCCCATATCATGGGGTTAACCTCACGCCAGACTGGTTATGTGCAAGTTGTGTGTTCACAATGTCAATTGATGCCTGATATTTCTGCAAAGAAGTGACTGTGCTGAACATTGATGCTGTTATTATAGGAGAAGGTTCAGGTCGACAATGGTGTGACTATTATTTGTTTTTTATGTTTTGTCTACGTTTTTATGAGCAAATATCCCAAGGTATCCCGGAAGCATCTATAACTGTCCATAACATATCTAAAATTAAAATTAAATTTTTTAATTAGGAACTCCCAATGAAGTATCCGTAGAGTATCAGCATCTGATGCGGGCATGATACATAAACGTCAACGGTCCAGAAAGATTCGTGCTTTCTAGGTTGCGTATTAAACATACTGAAGCTTAAATTGCAACATTTTCCTATATTCCAAAAAAAAGCCACATTTGTAAGTTGGATTAAAGTACACTAGATTCTCATACGATAAACTTAGTGATACAAATCAAAGTTGGTTTCTCAGTCACAGGAGTGCAGTAGTCATCGGTTGACTCATGCTAGCGTACTTGAATCATTTATACAATGATATATGTGAAAACCCCGTGGGATCCGCCTGAACCTGACTTGTGTTTCGCATTTAGTCCAAATCGGGTAAAAGTGATTGTGCACCTTGGCTTATTTTGTAACGCCCCGAAACAGCGAAAAAATTAAAACTTTAAACGGATACAAGAATCAACACCGGGGTCGTTACCAAACCACAAGTATATATATAATATAAAGTGATATACTGAATAATACAAGATTCAAGGATGACTACATCCCAATACAAAAGATATACAACCACATATACAAGGGAAATCATCCACCTCGAAAGATAAAGGACAGGAACTCGTCTGGGTGCTCCTGCCTGCAATCCCCACCACCTACTGACGCGCACGACCTGACATGCAAACAAACAATGCCTGAGTTTCCCATAGGAAACCACGTATGCCAAATCCCTAAGATATGAACATAACATGTATATATGAACACATGAAATGAAGAATGAAATAAAATCATAACTAACTCCCGTGCACACAAAGCACTGCCGGAAAACATCGGCCACGGGTCTCAAAGGTCCTCTCACCCCAACCCCACATCATACGTGCACACAAGGCACCGCCGGAAAACATCGGTCACGGGTCTCAAGGGTCCTCTCACCCCAACCCCACATCACACGTGCACACAAGGCCCCGCCGGTCAGAGTCTCAGCCACCACAACGTGCTCACAAGGCACTGCCGGAAAAACATCGGCCACAACAACGTGCTAACAAGGCACCGCTCCGTAGAGATACAACCACGATCTCCTCTTAGGTTGGCATGTCCGTACCGTCGCCTAAAAAGGTCGGGGACCCGTTGCCCTCGAGGCAGATCCAACCACACACGACACAAGCATCCATATGCAAAACAGTGCCAAAACGGTCGAACAGAAGACCATAAACGGTCGACCGAACACCACTACTATTCCGCAATATAACCGAAATAACGTCGAACCGGTCGAACGGCAAAAGGGACCCCGTTCGACCGAAATCCATCAGTGAATTCCTCTTTTGCTCAAGAAGCGCAAACGGTCGAACGACAAAAACTCACGGTCGACCGATTCCCACCAGTAAAATGATTGACATCATTTCATGCTTATATTTGTATTTTATATCCATTATCTTTCACCTAAACAATGCTATGTTACGAGTTATATGGTTAGTTTTCAGGAATAAATAGGTTTGAAGAGATGAAGCATAAAAGGACCCAAAAGCTCGGAAAAAGGACTGAATTGTGAGATCTGGGGACCAAGATGCAAAGGAGAAGGACCTGAATGTAAAACAGAAGGACCTAATAGCAAAACAGAATACTCCACACCATCATGGGGAGTATTTTAGCAATTCTATTCGGGTCGGAGCTCCAATAAACCAAGTAAATGCATCCAAGACCAGCAAATATACCAAGAAAAGCCCACAACAAAAATGAGCAGGATCTGAACCATATAGACCGCCAATTGGCGGTCCAAGACCGCTAATTGGCGGTCCATTTTGGCCCAAATCCGCTACAATTTCTCCAGCACATGTATTAGAGGATGTTTAGGCCATGTTTTGTATTTGTTTAGTCCCACATCGGGGGATTGTCCCGGATTGCCTTTTTCTTTGGCTATAACTAGAACTCTTCACCTTCTATTGTAATCACTCCATATTTTAAGTGGTTATTCTTCCTACTAGAAGTGAGGCCTTGAAGCACACACTAATAAAGAGCCTAACTTTTAAAATCAAGTAGACATTGACCCTAAGGATTTCGGGCGCATTAGGAGAGTGATCCGGTCCCGACTGTCATGACCTGATCGGCGTTGCCCACTTTGTCATTAGTAGGAGAGACGAGATCCCCAGATCATGGCTTACTTGCTGGGCTTTGTGGTCCTCGTGGTAGGGAGGTGAGGCGTGTTGAGGCCGTGTGACCTCGCAGTTAGGCGTCGTCTAGCTGTAATGACCTATAGCGACCTTAGGATTGCTTGAGCCTTGTTTGCTTGTGTGCTTCTACCTGTACCCATCCGCCGTAGCATAAGGACTTCTTCCCTTCTCTCCTGAGTCATTCTTTCTCTCCTGTGTTCCCTCGTCTTCTCCTCTACGCACATTCTTTGTTATAAAAAAAAGGCTTTGGTTTGTGTGTGTGCACCTTTGTGCATGCTTTCGTGGACACGAGACGAGAGGGGTCGTTTGACGAGGAGCGTTGTCAATCCGACTTCGGTAATCGATTTCTCGACGCCTTCCTCCTCTCGTGTCGCACACAGTACGGGTTCAATGACTGCTAATTTCAGTGAGGAGGAGCAGTTGCTGGACCCACCTGTTCGACCTGTGCTTCCAGTTGTCGCTCTCATACCTCTACGTGATCGATGTTACCCGAGTCGTACTGCTCTACCCTCATGCATCGTATTGCCAGAGGCTAATGGGAACCATTTTGAGGTTAAGCCTCAGTTTATTTCCATGCTCCCTCACTTCACTGGGAAAGGTGACCCCTATATCTTTCTCAGGGAATTTGAGGAGGTCTGTGCTATGTTCAAGCAGCAACAACTTAGCACAGACTCCATCCATCTTAGGTTTGTCCCCTTTGCGCTGAAGGATGACGCCAAGAAGTGGTTGTACAGCAACCAGGCGAATGCCTTTAGGACTTGGGATGAGTTTCAATCTGCATTCTTCAAGAAGTACTTCCCAAATCATCAGACTCAAAAATTGAGGAACGAAATCAATTCGTTCTATCAACATGCCCTCACCATGGCATCGAGTTGTGGCGCCTTTGTCAGATTGTTTACGAAGGTCTTCACATCCCGTCCAGAACGCTCCTTGAGTCCATGTGTCAATGAGAGTTCTTGGGAAAGGATGAAAGGGAGGCATGGGCTTTCCTAGAAGACCTTGCTGAGAAAACCATGCAATGGGAAAGTATGAGGGAACCACCTGCATCATCTAGCATAGGAGCGAGGATCGTGAATGCAAACTCGACTAGATCGGGTGCCGCATTTGTTGTCGATACCACTACGGCCACCGAGGCGCGCATGGCGGCCTTAATGCGCCGTATGGATTTGATTGAGCTCCAAAACCAAGAAGGTGCACCTCACATGTCCACATCTGGTCCAGTTCCCTGTCATTCATGTGGTAGGGTAGGTCATGTAGAAAGCGAGTGTGTGTCTATTCCTCCTGAGATGGAGCGTGTCAACGCCATCTATGACAGAGCTTGGAATGACCCATACTCATCATCCTATAATCCTGGATGGGGAACCACCCCAACTTTTCATGGAACCAAACTAATACCCCAGGTGGTCCTTCAAACTCCTCTAGACCACCTTACCAATCACACCAACCTCCCATGCATGCACATTCCTATCAGTCACCCCAAGTGCAACCACCAATCAATCGGGTTTCCCAAATTCCAATAATATGGAAACCCGATTCAATTTGCTTGAGACCTTGACTCGTGGACTTGAAAACTCAATGAAAAATTTTATGTCAACCACGAGTCAAGTTCTCACTTCAAATCAGCAGACCATCAAATCTCTAGAGCTTCAGATGGGCCAATTGGCTCAATCTGTACATGAAAGAGAGAAAGGGTCTTTTCCTAGCCAGCCTGAAGCTAACCCCCGTATGTACCAACAACAACACATGCAAAATGAGAATGTGGTACCTCGGGGGAGGCAAGTGAACCATGTGGAGGAACCTGTTCACCATGTCAATTCCATTGTGACCTTAAGGAATGGAAAACAGGTTGACAATCACACTTCCTTGCCACAACAACCACCATCTATGCAGCCCCTCAGTGGGAATGGTGGTGAAGAAGAGACTGAGGGTGAGGGTAATACACCAAAGCTTTCTTCTCAGGCACCGCAGAAAACCTACCTGCCAAAAGCTCCCTATCCAAGTAGGTTAACCAAAAAGCAGAGTGACAACATGGACAATATATTAGAGGTGTTTAAGCAAGTAAAGGTTAACATCTCCTTGTTGGATGTCATCCAACAAATACCTCAATATGCCAAAGTGTTGAAGGATCTCTGCACAACCAAGAGGAAGACCAATGTTCCTAAGAAAGCATTCTTGGCTGCAAATATCAGCTCACTTTTGTCCAATCCCACCTACACAAAATACAAGGACCCTGTGTGTCCTACTATTTAGTGTACGATAGGGGACACTCGAATGAGCAATGTTTTGCTTGATTTAGGATCAGCGGTCAACCTCCTCCCATTCTTTGTTTATCAACAGTTGAACTTGGGAGAATTGAAACCAACTAAGATCACCCTCCAATTGGCGGATAGATCCATTCGTATTCCCATGGGGATTATCGAGGATGTGCTTATCAAAGTTGGAGATTTTATATTTCCAGTCGATTTTGTTGTCCTCGATACGAATCCTGTTGCGAACACGCACTCTCAAATACATTTGATTTTGGGTAGACCATTTCTGGCCACCTCCAATGCCTTGATTAATTATAGAAATGGTATCATGAAGCTCTCATTCGGTAACATGAGTGCCGAGTTTCATGTGTTCAACTCTGGTAGGCAACAAGAGCCTATGGATCAACCTTTAAATCTAAATCTCATCCGCCAATTGGAGAAAGCACCACAAAATCAACGAACACCCCTAACCCCAACGCAACCCATTGAGAATGTTTGTGGGACCAGCAAAAACTCATTGTCTGTCTTTGCAATGCAACAGAGTGAACTGGCCTCGAACATGAATGTCCAAAGGGAGTGTTCGTTGTATGATTCAGTTGAGAGTACTAGTGAGAGTGAGACACCTCATCATATGCCTATACCAGAAGGTGTCACTACCTCATGTCCCATGGCCATTGAGCCATTTGAGTTTCATATTAACTCCAACAAGGACCCACCTAGGACCGAGCTTATGCTTGATGATCTAAATGATGGTGGGAGGTCCTTGTTGGATGACTTGGGGAGCAGCCCCGTTCTTAGTGATGCAGGTCTGCTGCATCCATCGAATGAGCTTGAGGAACTCATTTCGATGCACCCGCCTATTGGTTGGAGGGTTTTGTTCGATGAGTAACTAAACCCTAGTGAGGCAACTCATCTTCACTCTTTCATGTTGCCTACACCCGACCAATATCATGAGGGGTTCGAGCCTTTCAGCTTTGACCTTTCACCCCTCATGACACCTCCGAGTACCAGTGAAGTTTGCCCATCTTGGCAAGTCTCTGGTCCTCATGACTTGATGTTCTCATTTGATATTCCTTGACCAAATGATTATGAGAATATCGTTGTTACTGTACATATCATACTAAAAAAATAAATAAAAAAGTGCAATAAAAGACTCCATGAGCGAGCATTGATTGTTGTGGGCCCCAACCCTTGCGTATTTGGGCCCCAATTCTTCACGTATTTATCTCCTTTCTTCAGCATCTCACAGGTTTTGAGGGAATTCGGGTTTGTGTCCATCAACATGACCTTGAACTTCCCATTGTACTTCATGTTGGTGAGATCTCTCCTTTTTCATGCATATATCCATGTAGTATCTTGCTCGCATTCATTGAGGACAATGCATGAAGTAGGTGTGGGGGGGTGTTTTACGTGTGTACATAGTCGAGTCTTTTTCTTTTGATTTTGTTTTCTTTTGTGTGTATTGATAGGGTCATGTTAGTGTGATGCATTTAAGATCGATATATCTGCTCGTCATGATCCTTGGGTGTCTTGTCTTCTTTTGTTTGCCTAGTGCTTTAAAATTTTCACATTTCTTTCAAAATCTTCATGTGTTTGCGAAAGAAAATGTTTTTGTGGGTTTTGCGTGTGTTTAGCATGTGCAAAACTGTTGAGAGGCAAAGTACAAAGAAAGCTCCCAAAATTGTCTTGAACTTGATGCATTAGGATTTCTAGTTTACTGGCTTTAGGTCTTATCGAGTCGTTAGGATGCACCCCGGTTTTCCCTCGGGGGGCGTGTAATCATAGGGTTTCAGTACTCAAACATTTAAAGAAGTCCACCCTGAACCTAGTGAGTCAAATAATTCGTGTCTGTTAGTATAAAGAAGTTTGTCGTAGTCAAGGGCCCTTAATCTCTTTTTGTGAAACTTAAGTGTAGGGGTTTTGATTCCCACGTAGATAAGTAAATAAGTGGTGTTCTCTCTTCTCGCACGGCTCCTATCACTCGGGAAAGTAGGTCTGAGAGGACTTTGTGGCTGGTGCTTTTGAGTCATCTGACTTGGTATGCACCGACCGAACTCTCGTTACACGGGTGGTAGGGATCGCCCTATGTGGAGATTTGGGGGAAGGTGTACGTGATAGTGTAAGTCCTCATAGGCAATGATGCACGAAACCTGACCCTGGGAGATTCAAACACCAACCAATAAAATGTTCCAAAGAAAAAGAAAAAAAAAGAAAAGGGAAAAAAAGAAAAAAAGAACCAAATAAGAACCAAAATGGACTTTACACATTGTATCACATTCAGAAGTTAAGGTTGCCCATGTCTTTCACTTAAGTCCTTAACTAACTTTCACGAATAACTCATTAGGCTAGGTGTGTGGACCGATTACATATATAGAGTCGACCCGTAGTATTACCGCGTCCCATGATCGACAATATGAGTCCAACGAGTCGTGTAGCTAGATTGATTAATGCATCTTGTTCGGATTTTGTGGGTATATCCGCTGAAAACCTTGAGGAGACAACACTCCTCCTCCTTGGCGACAAGGAGGTTTAACGGCTTGTTGCACGTGCTAAGTGCAACCGTGATTCTTACGAAAGTGAGTTAGGATTTCTTGTTTTTCGTATGCTTCTCTCTTTCTTTGTTTTGCTCGGGACTAGCAAAAGTTAGGTGTGGGGGTATTTGATTGACATCATTTCATGCTTATATTTGTATCTTATATCCATTATTTTTCACCTAAACAATGCTATGTTACGAGTTTTATGGTTAGTTTTCAGGAATAAATAAGTTTGAAGAGATGAAGCATAAAAGGACCCAAAAGCTGGGAAAAATGACTGAATTGTGAGATCTGGGGCTAAGATGCAAAGGAGAAGGACCTAAATGTAACACAGAAGGACCTAATAGCAAAACAGAATACTCCACACCATCATGGGGAGTATTTTAGCAATTCTATTCGGGTCGAAGCTCCAATAAACCAAGTAAATGCATCGAAGACCAGCAAATATACCAAGAAAAGCCCACAACAAAAATGAGCAGGATCTGAACCATATAGACCGCCAATTAGCGGTCCATTTTGGCCCAAATCCGCTAAAATATCTCCAGCACATGTATTAGAGGATGTTTAGGCCATGTTTGGTATTTGTTTAGTCCCACATCGGGGGATTGTCCCGGATTGCCTTTTTCTTTGGCTATAAATAAAACTCTTCACCTTCTATTGTAATCACTCCATATTTTAAGTGGTTATTCTTCCTACTAGAAGTGATGCCTTGAAGCACACACTAAAGTAGGAGGATGCTACTTGAAATGTGAGTCATTTTATCAATAAAGTTTTCTTTGTTTTGTTCTTCTTTTATTGTTTGTGCATGCTTTAGTTTAATTGTCTTTTATTAAATCTAGCTTAGTTAATATGCTTTCCGTTCTTAGTTCAATAATTAGTGTAATGTGTAGTGAGTAGTTCCATCCCCTCTGGGGGGTGGAGTAGATGTTCATACATGCATTAGAGAATGGAATGAATGCTTTATTTTCAATGTGTTGATATAACATGAATGTATGCTTGCTTGTTTAGGATAGAATTTATAACTTGATGAGTTTTGCCAAAATTATTAGACACCTCTCATGCTTGTTTAGGTTCTGAAATAAACAACTTGTATATGTAAATGTTAATCAACTAGGTTGGTGAATAGATTGATAGGTTTTGCCATAACATTTAGACACTTCCTATGCATGATAACACCACCTTTATTTGTGCTTAAAGAATGTGTTCAACACCCAACTCTTTGCATGTGTGCACTCACTCCACCCCTAAGGAGTTTTTCCATTTCTGAATTTCAGCACTCGTCTTTTGTTCTTAGTTTAGTTTTAGTTAATCATTTGTTCATCTCTTTCGCATTTCGAACTTCTTAGTGTAGTGTAGCGTAGAGTAGCATAATCACTCTCTTCTCCATTTTTTCGCCACTTGATTTCGTGCAAACAAGATGCTGCTCACCTCCCTGAGGACGACCCGTATTTGCCACCGCTTCAACGCGGCCGTGCACTTGCGGTTTAATTAAAATGTTCAACATAAAACTCACCAACAATCCGCACTACTCGGTCAACCGAAACAACTCTTCTGGTCGACCGGCCATTAAGTTAACTTAAGTTTCGGTCGGACGAAGTCAACGAGCGGTCGACCGTTTGGATGGTAATGCCCCAACCGTCTTACGACAGTGCTTTCGGTCGACCGACAAAGGGGATCCGTTCGACCAAAAAAACCCAGAGCCTCTTCCTCTTGCATAAAATGTACCACCGGTCGACCATTCATAGAGTATCGTCCGACCGGTGCAAGGGGCTTTGCTCGAAAAACACTACGCCCGGTCGACCGCACCAACCCGTCGGTCGACCATTCCAGAGCAGAAATGCTGCTGCAAGACCCTCGACGAGCCTTCCAGCCTACCGTCGGCCACTCCAATCCTCGCAACGGCTAAAGGGAGGATTAAACTAAAGCTTGACATACCTTTAAGGCTTGAAGAAGCCTTTGAAGAACCCCGACGAGCACCTCCTCGCAAAACTCCTCTTCTCCGGCAAAAACCCGAACGCGATCACCTTCCTCCGGCCACACGACCGCAACACGCGCTCCTCACTTCCCCAAACCTCGACGAGCTTCCAAAAGCTGAGAGGGAGAGAGAGAGTCCGATGGTAGAGAGAGGGAGTGAGAGAGACGAGTGAGAAGAGAGAAGAGTGAGAGAGAGATGAATCCAAATCTTTTATACCCAATCCAACAAATCTCAGCCGTCCATCTCAATCTCCTCTAATCCACCACCTAAAACACAATCAATTCAATAAGCAAAAAAGGGGGGGGGGGGGGGGGGGGTTAGGATGTAACATATTTGGTCCATGGGTCTCTCCCGGAGCAAGCATGCTTGTGAGGGTGTAAAGCTCTTTGTGTGCCTGTTTCTGTATTAACATTTCATAAGTTATTCTTCAGGTACCAAACAATTTCTATAAACAACATACATGAGTTCAGTAATTCACATATTTCGTGTGCATGTATATTTCATAAGTTTTACTACAAATACAAAATATTTCTAATAAACAACATATACAATAGAAGTATAGAACTTATAAAAGCTTAGTCATATTTCTCCATACACTGCACAAAAGGTGCCTCCTGTTTATAATAAGCAATATATATATATAGTTGAATAAAACAATAATTAATGTGCAATTCATTGAAACATATTTTATTCCATGGATTGTTCTATCGAGTACACAAGTATTTCTGCTAGCACAAAAAATTGATGTCAAATGCAACTATTTTATTCAAGAGCTTAACGTTCTCATTATTATGAGTTTATCACAATTATAAGAAACCTGAACCTGATGTCAAACCGGGTCAGGGCACCATGTCAACAGGTCACGTTAAGTGCAAGGGCCAGCACCCGCTCGACCCATAAAACAACTTTTTAGTTTAAAACACTTTATATTTTTTCAACTCTATCGAGTTTAAGCAAATTAACGGTTTGAATTGGTAGTCCAACTGGTTTGACCACCGGGCAGAAATCAGATAACAATCTGACATTTTCTGTTGGGATTTGGTGTTGAGATAGTAGGATTTATTTGCTTTTCTCTCTGTTGGGTTGGATATATTGATGGAAGGAAATGCAGTTTGGTTTACCAGCATTTATTTATATTTTAATAGAAATAACATTTGTAGGGTTCATTTGTGTAACAACTTTCAAGGAGAGATAAGAAGGAAAAAAATAACAGGAAGTGAGGGAAACAAAACAAAATATCTTGTTTGTTTAAGTAGTTTTTGGTTTAGCAATAGATGTGGTCACAAAAGACACAATACAATATCCCATGGTGTCTGCAATTGCAGATGATGTGGCGTTAATTAATAGAGGTAAGGGGAGATGCGGCATTTTTGGAAGATCAATATGATCTAGATAATTTTGCTTGGGGTTTGAAGTTGTAAGAAGACCTTGTATTACAGAGTCGACTAAAGGTGCACGGTAGAGGTGTGGGAAAGGTCTAGCAGAATCTGATGCAAAGTTGGGCAAATTTGGTGCCCCTAGCTATACGTGAACTGGCTGTGTGGCTGGTCGAAGGTACAGCAGGTTCAACTGATCGGTACAGTCTAGTTATTTAAGCATTTGTTTATTACATACCTGATCCCTGATGAAAATGATGTCATTTTATTTGGATATGTCCAACGGAATAGTGGGACATATATGAAGTACCAAACGGGTATATTGACTTATTACATAGGTAGGTAGCAAGGAAGTATGTATTTCTCACATAATCTATAAGATTTACTTTACTTTGTTACTTTATTTTTGTATGTGAGTAGAATGTCAATACTTCTACGATCAGACTTTCTTTTGTCATTTCTTTTAAGTTTCATAGACAATGTCTTTCATCATTGTTCATTTTACATTACTTTAATTGTCACAATTCATCAGTTCTATGCTACCCACACACAACCATATTGTTGCCTGTTTCATTTCGGGGAAAAGTTGAGCTGTGAATGGATATCTGTTCATGTTGGATAACCATGCCCATAGTATGTAAAAAAAGCAACTAGCATTTTCAAGTCACTACTTGTCAGAAAATGAAAATAGTTTTTAGCATCAGCTTTCTTGTCAGAAAGTTTGCTCTCAGCATTATAAGTTGCCTGATACGTTAAAACAACTACAAAAAGATGGTATTTCTTACACAGTGTATTTCAATGCCTTGCAGGTTCAGATGCTTTGTCAAGGACTTGCAGAAATAGGGATTCCCAAAGGCAATTCAAGCCTCAGTTCCTACCATCAGCTGAATCCTACTTCTATAGGTTCAATATGCTAAAATCTTTTGCCTAATTGCTTCAAGGATGCTTCTTGGTCGTTTTGACTTAATGAAAATTTTAAATAATTATTAGGGTAAAAGTTCCATTTGCTACCCTTAACCACGTGGTCACATTTTTCCTTCAGCTTTTAAAAGCAACAACTTGCCCTCCTTGAACATTGAGATTGTTTCAGTTCAGTTTCGTTGATAAAAAAGTAGATGAAACTATTATCTTTTTATTTGAAATGGTGATTTTGCCCTTCACCCAAACTCCTATTTTGAAAACCATTTTCTAAATGCAAAACATGAAAGTAATTTACATTTTCACGAACACTGAGTAGATCAAGCTTTATTAAGTTCTTTCACTCTTGGTACCTTTACTGGATGTTAATATTGTATCCTTTGCTTGTAATTACTTTTTCAAGATCTAGAGTAAATGAGCCTGATTATGAAACGCTGTTAACATAGCTGGAAAAAAATTGGCAACTCATTAGCATGTCGCCCAGTGGTTAGCCTTACTACTGCAGGTTCAAGAGTTAACTCCTTATGACTTATGAGTGTCAATTAGTGTCATCAAGCATCTAGTCTAGAAACTTAGTCCTTTATCTTCCAACATAATGTTAAATAACAGTAGTAAGCTTCTGTTTTCAGGTCATTACTTAGGAATGGATATTCATGATTCTTCAACACTTGGCAACAATCGACCTCTACAACCAGGTGTTGTAAGTTGCAATTTCCTTGAAGCTATTTTATTTTTCTCATTTTGTTATTATCATTTTGTGAACAATGTAATTTCAATGCTTGATCATTCATTCAGATGTATCATATAACCTTAATTGATACGTGTTCTGTCCCCCATCCTCTTAAGTGTTGGCTATTAATAATCTTTGGCTTTACTGTTATCACACATCTGTCTATGCAATTAAGTTTAATTTAATAAATAAAGTTAAATATTTTAATATCTAATTATTGTTTGCATCTGGACCTAGCATTCTACATCCTTGGTTCTGCTCATCAAATGGTTTAAAATTAACGCTGATTGTTAAATCATATTAAAACCTGATTCAAACAGTTTATTGAATTGTGAAGGTGGTAGAATTAGGATATGTCCTTGTATTTTGTATAAATGTAAAAATAACAAGAGTAGTTCAAACCAAGAGAGTTCTAAGAAATGCACTTGTATGTTATGCTTGTACCAGTGTACCTCAATAAAATCATCCAAGAGATGCATTACTAGATTCCTGAATTTGACATTATTAGTTTTAATGATAAAAAAAAGATGTTGCTGATTTTTGTTTATCCCGTTATCGTTATAAATAAAGCTACTGAGGCCACTTGCTTCATCGCCTCAGGCTACCGGACCATGCTAGTCGAGAGTCATCCCCTTTGCAAGTAAAAGGAGAGGTCGAACCTCCAAATATATTGATTTTTGTAAAAAAGAGACTTTACAAGCAGTATGTATACCCTACCAACTAACAAGCTATCTATCGCCCTTTTGAGCGCTCTATCGCCTCGAAGTCATTTAGTGCCTTTTAGATCCCATCAAATGAGTCCAGTAACACCTGAAAGTTAGTCTCACCCCCCACCCCCCATTATTTGTAGCTGGTCCCACATCCATGTAACTTAAAGTCGTTTTTTTGTTACTTTAATTTTTTTTTTTAAAGTCATTAATTAGTTGAGATTAATTGTTAGTTTATTTTTACTTTTGACATCTGATTCTCATTTATTGATTTTGGTCACACATCCATGTAACTTTAACTCGTTTTTTTGTTACTTTAATTTATTTTCTTATTAAAGTCATTAATTAATTGAGATTAATTGTTAGTTTATTTTTACTTCTGTCATTTGATTCTCATTTATTGATTTAGATATTATAAACATGAAACCTTGAAATCGAGAATTCTTTAGTAGAAAAAAGGTTGTTTTCACCTTTTTTCTATTAAAACGAGGATTAGGGAGAAAAGATTTTTTGTATTGTATATTATTTCTGTGTCTTACATGAGTCTATATATACACAAATAAACTGGGTGACCGTTTGATCTTTAATGCTGCATTTGGGGATGAAGAGATGCGTTCTTTGGGAAGAGATGCAACGACTTGGTGAAGAGGTGTGTTGCCTCGTTTGTTTCAACACTCCCCGTCAAGTTGGGCCCGGAAGAGATTGTAGGTGCCTAACTTGCTTATGATGGAGTCGAATTGTTGTTTACTCAGGGCTTTGGTGAAGACGTCTGCCAATTGTTCTTTACTGGAGACGTATGGAACTTCTATTTCTCCAGCTTGAATCTTTTCACGGATGAAGTGACAATCAACTTCAATGTGTTTGGTCCTTTCGTGGAACACGGGGTTGGAGGCAATGTGTCGTGCGGCGTTGTTGTCGCTAAACATATTTATAGTTTTAGTTTGAGTTTGACCCATATCGTGAAGAAGTTGTTTTAACCAAATGAGTTCGCTGGTGGTGGATGTCATTGCTCGATACTCTGCTTCTGCGCTTGATCGGGCAACAACCTTTTGTTTCTTACTTCTCCAAGTAACAAGATTTCCACCAACAAACGTGCAAAAACCGGTAGTTGATCTACGATCATGGCTCCCTGCCCAATCAGCATCTGAAAAACCAATGATATTGTTAAAATTGTTGTCTTTCATCAGTAATCCTTGTCTTGGTGTTTGTTTTATGTACCTTAGAATCCTATCAATAATATCTAAATTTTATGTTCGAGGTGCATGCATGAATTGACTTACTATACTAACAGCAAAAGTGATGTCGGGTCTGGTTACGGTTAAATATATAAGTTTTCCTACAAGTCTTTGGTATTGATGAATATCTCTAATAGGTTCACCGTTAGTTGGACTGGTTTTGAGATTTGCCTCAATGGGTGTATTAGCCGGTCTAGCCCCAAGTTTTCCTGTTTCTTTTAACAGGTCTAGGGCATATTTCCTTTGTGATAGAAATATGCCTTTTTTCGAGTATGCAATTTCTATCCCTAAGAAATATTTCAAGGATCCTAGATCTTTTATATCAAATTTTGTTTTTAGGTAGTGTTTAACTTGATTAATTTGTTCATTATTATCATCAGTAATGATGATGTTATCTACGTAGACCAAAACTATGATAATTTCTCCCTTATGATGCCTAGTGAACATAGATGCGTCAGCAGAAGATTTTAAGAAACCATAACCAAGAAGAAAATGACTAAGTTTTGCATACCATGCGTGGGGTGATTGCTTCAGGCCATAAATGGCTTTGTTGAGTTTGCATACCTGGTTGGGAGAAGTATTGTAACCTGGAGGGGGCACCATTTATACTTCTTCTTCAAGGGTTTCTTGAAGAAAAGCATTTTTGACATCCATTTGGTAAAGTTTCCATCCTTTGTTAACTGCTATGGAAAGAAGAACACGAACAATATTCATCTTTGCTACTGGTGCGAAGGTTTATAGGTAGTCAAGCCCATAGGTTTGAGTATATCCTTTTGCTACAAGACGAGCTTTACACCTTTCAATAGTACCATCACTATTATATTTTATCTTATAAACCCATTTGCATCCAACGGGTTTTGTTTTATTGGGTTTAGAGATAAGAGTCCAAGTGTTGTTGGTTTCTAAGGCTTTAAGTTCTTCTTGCATTGCTTTTTGCCATTTAGGATTGCTACTAGCTTCATCGTAGTTTTTTTGGTTCTAGGGTTTCGTTTATTTGGTTTAGGAAGGCCCTATAGTTTGGTTGTATTTGTTTGTAGGTGAGGTAATTCTCAATGGGGTAAGTTACTTGAGAGGTGATAAAATCATTAAACCTAGTGGGTGGACATTTTGGTCGGGTAGACCTCCTTGGGGTTGGAGCTCTTGCTTCTCCTTCATCTCTTTCTTCGTTATTTCCTTCTCCTTGTGTATCTCTTTCTTCGTTATTTCCTTCTCCTTCTTCTGTTTCGCTGATGTTGAACTCAGGTAGAACCGGTGTGATGTCTGGACGAGATTGGGTTGTATTGTCAGTGTTGTAGTAGGGCTCTGTTTCTCTGAATATTACGTCTCAGGAGATATACATTTTACAAGACTCAGGATCAAAACATTTATACCCCTTTTTTTGAAAAGAATAACCAAGAAATAAACACTTTACAACATTGCTATCAAATTTATCTAGGCGTTTCTTGTGAACAAAGCATACACATCCGAAGATTTTAAGATGATCTATGGTTAGTTTTCCCCCTAAGAGTATCTCAAGTGGTTGTTTATTCTGAAGAGTAGGACTAGGAAGACGATTTATTAGATAAGTAGCGGTTAAGACCGCGTCAGACCAAAAATGTTTGGGAACATGACTTTGAAAAAGTAACGATCTAGTTACATTTAAGAGATGACGATTTTTCCTTTCCGAAACTCCATTTTGTTCAGGGGTGTGGATGCATGTCAATTGGTGTAATATTCCCCGATTTTTCATTTTTTTTTGAAAGTTGTGGCTGGTGTATTCGGTCCCGTTATCTGTCCTTAAGGTTTTAATTTTAAAGTCATACATGTTTTCAACAAAAGTTGTAAAATCACAAAAAACTTGAAAAACGTCGGATTTGTTTTTGAGTAGATAGGTCCAAGTGTTCCGTGAGAAATCATCAATAAATAGCACAAAATATTTAAAACCGTTGTAGGACTCGACAGGAGCGGGTCCCCAAATATCGGAGTGAACTATTTCGAAAGGAATACTTGATTTGGTTTTAGAGTTAAGAAAAGGTAGTCTAGTTTGTTTAGAATACTGACAAACATCACATGCATAATCAGAAGAAATAAATGGAAATAACGTTTTTAAAACCAAATGAGATAGGTGTCCCATTCGATTGTGCCACAGGACATGGTTTGGTATACTAGTGGTATGAAAACTTTTGTTCTGAGCTTCTAAAACATAAAGCCCATTGGAATGAATCCCTTTACCAATCGTCTTCCCTGTAGTTCGATCCTGAAAGAATACATCATTCGGGGTGAATATAACATTACAATTTAAATTTTGTGTGATTTTTGTTACTGAAAGAAGATTAGAGGTGAAAGTAGGTATATATAAAACATTTTTGTTTACTTGATCTAATATGGTGGTTTCACATATACCTTTTATTTCTACTTGACTATTATTTGCAACAGTCACAAAGTTATTTGGTGAGTTCACATGATTTTTTATTTTTCTTAGTAGACTAGAATTTCCGGTCATATGATCAGTAGCACCGGAATCAATTATCCATTGATTATTATTTACATGTCTAGAGTTTTTATCTATTTTATTGGCAGAGTAATTTCTAGAACAAGGAGATATACCTGCGCAATTACCTGAACTCTGAGGGGTGGTATGCAAATACCCGCTGAGCTGGGCCAACAGCTGATCCAGCGGAATCGGGTTGGGTTTGTTTCCGGATCCAGATCCAGGTCCGGTGAGTGTTTGGGTATTGTTATCGGATCGGGTCAGCGAATACCCGGATCCGTCAGACATACGCGAGGTTATAAAACCCCGTGGATCCGACCGAAAACGCGATTCGTCTTCCCATTTTCTTTGCTCCTCTTCCATGTTAGGGTTTGCCACCGCCCCATTTCCCTTTGGTCCGCCGTTCCTTTTTTTGTTCCGATGATCTCCGCCTTCCCTTGTTGGTCGAAGATGAGGATGTAGGTGTAGGATCGTGTGGGTTATGGGTCCACTAATCACTTTTAATCTAATCCCTAATTTTCTACTTGATTAAGCAAACAAATGCGCAGCCGAATAAACAAACAAGTAGAGAAAGAAAGACAATGCAAACCACAAAAGACGCGTCGGTTTTTATAGAGGTTCGGCACCCCACCCGGGTCCTAGTCCTCTCTTGTAAGCTCCGCTCGACTCCGCGAGCTCCGCCTACGTCTTCACTAACCACTCCCCATTCCGGGCCGGGAGAGAACGCCTTTACACCACAAGCAACGCGAACAACCCTCGCTTGCTTGAATTCTTCCTCTCACAATCCGAGAGGGACACTTCAGGCTTTCACCGAAGTCCTTGCTTCTTTTGACAACACTTGTAACTGAGTGGGATTCACTCTCTAATTGAGCACACTTTGAGTAGGATGAGTAATTAATCAAGTGTGTGAAGTTTAGGCTTATAGAGTGTAGAAATGGGAGCTTTGAGGATTGAGGTTTCTCTCTAATGAGTTGGGACAATTGGAGTTGGAGAGTTGTGTTAACAACAAGTCTTGATCCTCTATTTATAAGCTCCTAAGGTATTCTAGCCGTTGGGGATAGATTTGATTGGGTTTTGTGCAAGATACACAAAGCAAAAAATCGGGCTGCAAATCTGTCCAGAACCGGTCGACCGAAACGTGGAACGGTCGACCGAACGCTTGGGTTCGATAAGAATACGGTCGACTGAAATATGAATAAATCGACCGAACACTTAAGTCTATTAAGAAAACGGTCGACCGAACAGGGTTACCGGTCGACCGAATAAGCGTTTCGGTAGAGGGAAAATTGGATCGGTCGAACGAAATCGTATCGACCGATAGCAGGGAATTTTTGACAAGGTTAAACGGTCGACCGAACTTGGCACATGGTTCGACCGTTTGGTTAAGTATATGGAGGTGTATATAGTTTTAATACGAATACGACCGTTGGGCATATACGACAAAAAAAACGGTCATATGAAAATCCGGAATCGGTCGACCGAAAATGTAGAACCGGTCGACCGGTAGAGTTCGGTAAAATCACTGTGGAGAGTCTGTTATAAACCGGTCGAACTGATAACTGGTTCGGTCGACCGGTTCACACAGGAAATCTGGGTTTAAGTTTATAAGTGATTTCCGACTAAGGTTTGGGTGATCTAATGAAGTCCAAATAATGTGAAATTTCGTGTGTGACTTCTATAGGGAACCTATTGTGTATGTGATTGGTTTTTAACTCTTGTATGCTCAATTTACACATGTTCCTAAGACTCAAAATAAATCAAGATTACATGTCTTCGATTTAGCTTTAATTACATGTCTTGACTTCATTTCCTTCTTTCTTGAGTCTTGATCACTTGTAGAGGTTAGCACAATACAATATACATGCAATGCAATATGTGTGCTACTCTATATCATCATAATTAAGATTAGGTTAATTAAATCATCAAAACATAGATTAAGGCCAAAAAGCCAACAGTAGGAACCAACACGAGTTCCTGTTGTGCCCGGTTTTTTACAGTTGTCACATGTTTCCTGTGGTTTATTTCCATATTTTTTTGTCTGATTTTGGGGTTTTCCGGCGAAGAACGCCTGGGTTTCTGAAGGTCGGTCCGCGATCTGAGCGGTGGTCCGACGGGATTCCTCCCGTTGGATCATCGCGATGATGGATGCGAGGTCGGGGAGTGTGGGAGTCATCAGGACTTGGCTTCGGATGGCTTCGTAGCTGCCGTCGAGTCCGATGAGGAACTGATAGATTTGATCTCGTTCCTTCCGTTCGAGTAGGATTTTTGGGTCAGCAGTCATCGGCTCGTAGATGGCGAGTTCGTCCCATCCACGCTGCAGTGTCCCGAGATACTCTGTGATGGTTTGTCCTTGCTGTTTCGTCTGCGACAGATCGTTTTTTAGTTTAAAAATGTGAGCAAAGTTGTGGGTTTTACCGTATATGCTTTGAACTGCGTCCCATAGCTCTTTTGCCGAATTTTTGTAAAGGAAGATGACCCCGATCTTTGATTGCATGGAGTTGATTAACCATGACATCACAAGGTGGTCCGTCGCCTGCCACTCTTCTTGTTTTGTTTCGGTGTCATCTTCCTCTGGTTTTTTTGTTGTCCCGGTGATGTGTCCTAGCTTTCCTTTTCCGCTGAGAGCTAGCGTAACAGCCCGTGCCCATTACAGATAGTTCTGTCCGTTGAGCAACTGTGACACCAGTTTTGGAGCGTTTGTTTCTGGGTCCGTCATTTTTCTTGATTTTCCTTCAGGGGTTTTGGATGTCGGGGTTTGTTTTATCTTCTTCAACCCCCTTGAGAGGCGAAGATGATGGGTGGTGGTTTTTTTCCTTGGTTTGGTTTTGTCTGAGGTGAATCGGTGATGAGTGATGGGCACTCTGAGATTCACCAATGATGGAAAGAGTGTTCTGGGTGGAACAATTGCTCTGATACCATATTAAAACGAGGATTAGGGAGAAAAGATTTTTTGTATTGTATATTATTTCTGTGTCTTACATGAGTCTATATATACACAAATAAACTGAGTGACCGTTTGATCTTTAATGCTGCATTTGGGGATGAAGAGATGCGTTCTTTGGGAAAAGATGCAACGACTTGGTGAAGAGGTGCGTTGCCTCGTTTGTTTCAACATTTTCTCTCCTTCAATCGGGCTAGCACCTCACCTCTCGGCTCAGTAATTGGGCTATTTTCAGGCTCCTCGCCTCAAGTCACCTTTCGCCTATTGAAAGAGTTTTTTGTTGTGGTTGAAAGTGTTAGATATTGTGGCAGATATTTGGATGTAGGGCACTAGAATAAAAATATGTTTAACCATAGGTCATCTAGCCTTTGTCGATTAAAAAAACATAGGACTTCTTTGACAGCTTGGTGGGTAATCAGTTGACAGTGCAGTGCCACAATCTGCCATATTCAAGCACTTTGTTGGTCACGTTGTTGCTTGTTCAATGGTTGGGACAACCAGTCCTGTTAGGTTTGAAAAATAAAATGATTGTAGTTTAAACTTCGCCAACATATTGGTTGCCTCGCGCTATTACGTTTTGGTTTTCCTTGGTAGATGAAACTATCTTGCTTTGTAGGTTCTTTAGATTCTGGTAGACTATTGATCCCGGTCTTCCATTTTCGGTCAGTTCGAAATATAGATGGTAGTACCTCCTTCAATCACCACAGGAATGATTAGTAGTCATTGTCAATGGTCATATCTTACTACAATCTAATGCATTGATATCCCAGAATCTTGTCATACGATATCAACTGGAAGAAGTTACAACCGCAATGCGTGCACTAAAGCTTCTCACCTTGTTATCCCACTGCATTATTCCATCCATTGCAAGTAAAGTTACTGTTTCTAATGCAACCTTTACATGTAACATAATACTCTGCTACCGAAGGCTAATATTCCACAAGAAAAGATTATATTCTTTATGTATGTTAAGTGGTTCTAATTGATCAGGTTACAGAAGCCCCTTTTGTATCCTGGTTTACTTAAAATTAATTGCATCGTGGTTTACTTAAAATTATCAATGTTTACATAAACAGGTTCTTACTGCTTCCATCCCAAAAGAGATTCCACATCTGAATTCCTTGCTCAACATCAGCAATAATGTATCAGCTGGACCAGTACTGTAAGTTTTGAGGCATCAGTTCTAGACTTCCATTCTCCTTGCAGTCCATCTTTTTGTCAAGGAGCTGAACTGCATGTCAAGACCTGTATCCTCTGCTGGCACGCTCAATTCAGTTACTGGTGTCTCTACTTCCAACCCAAGGAGATGATTTCTTGATCATCGAAAAACACTACCGGTTTGCCGTGATACAAGAAGCAGTTCAGTGATGTGTTCTCATGATAGTTCCAGTACGATGTGTTTCTCTTGATAAAAGGTTTTGAAATACTTATGATTTCTAAGGTTACAACTCTTTGTTCTCGTGATAGTTGCAGTACGATGTGTTTCTCTTTTGAAATACGTTAAAATAAACAACAAAGTCTTTAATCCAAAACAAATTAGAGGTAAAATAGAAATGAAACTCTAGGGAGTCACGGTTTAACCACGTGAATCGTCTTCTTAAATACGTTAAATAAACAATTTGGATTTCTCTCTCTCCTAATACTGCTATCATTAGTATATGCATAGAGATAGAGATATTTATATTGGAAGCATGAAACATGGTTTTTTAATTGGGTTAATTACAGTTTGACCCCCTGAACTATGCCTTGCTATTACTTTACCCCCCTGAACTTTCAAAGTTAACAGTTACCTCCCCTGAACTTTAATTTTGTAACACTTTGCCCCCCTGAACTTCAAAAACTCATTACTTAACACACATTCGACGTTTTTTTCCTAATTGTTTTTGTTGTATCCCTAATACACTCCTAAACCTATATTTACGTGAAAGTTTGGATCGAAACGGAGGTCGGATATGGCTGGAATTTGGGTCGAATTGAGTGTCAAACCGACCCAAATTCCAACCATATCCGACCTCCGTTTCGATCCAAACTTTCACGTAAATATAGGTTTAGGAGTGTGTTAGGGATACAACAAAAAAAATTAGGAAACAAACGTCGAATGTGTGTTAAATAATGAGTTTTTGAAGTTCAGGGGAGCAAAGTGTTACAAAATTAAAGTTCAGGGGAGGTAACTGTTAACTTTGAAAGTTCAGGGGGGCACAGTGATACCAATGCATAGTTTAGGGGGTCAAACTGTAATTAACCCTTTTTAATTTTACAAAATTTGAGTTACTTTAAGGTGCTAACCAAAGCTTTTGAAACCGAACCGAAAAGTGAATTGATAAATGCTCGGGTTGGTTTAAAATGATTCAAATTTATCTTTGAACAAATGATAGGCATGATAGGGAGCATAATCATGTGAAGTGGATATCTTGTATTATGTCCTCTAACTTTCATGTTATATATTAAATTTTGCATTTAAGTCATTTTTACTTTTTAAGATTTCGACAATTAATTGTATTTATTTTCATGTAACATACAAAATGAAAGCAAAACACTCGATGTAACATTATTCAAATATAAAAATAATATAATAGTGAAGATATAAATGACCAATTACGATACTCATCAAATATTCTTGCAACTATTTTTTTATAGATAAGAGCAAAGCTAAGAAAACCAAACATACGAAAATGGAAATTGTAACTAACTTTCGTAGGAATCATTACATTTAACACATACAACAAATCGTTAAACCTTCATGTTGTCATAGAGGAGAAGTTGTCTTATGAGGGTTTTCAACAGATATACTCATAAAATATGAGCTTGAATATAAGATATGACTAAGTTCTCTAAATCAATAAAGCAATTTAAATTAGTCATAAAGTGAACATTCCAAAAGGGGTTGACCTGCTAATTTCACTTCACACCTAGTTTAGTGCACATTGCTACCAATTAAGTTCAAACGAAGTTTTCATGAGTGATACATGAGGGTCTTTATTATCCCTCAAAAGAATTAAGTTTGCTCCCATTCTTCTACTCCTTTACCCCTATATGGTGGATTTGACTTGAGAATTTTGGGCTTTGGGTTTTTGATTTGGGGCTTTTTTGAGTCCTTCTACATTTGAGAAGAATTTTGGGTTTTTTTCTTTTGCCTGGGCAATGGCCTTGAATTAGACTTTTTCACACCCAAAGGGTTTGACTATGGTATTGGGTTTCCTCCTTCATTCCACTCTCCCCAAAACTAGTTTCGTCTACCACCCGTGTGACTAGAATTTAGTCGATCGTTCTGAAGTCAAGAGACTCACAAGACAACTAGGTTTCAAGATACCCCTATGGACTTACTGGACTGAGTGACAAAACTTGCGTTGGACAGAGACTCCTACTTCACTATATGGATTTGACTTGGGTGTAATTGTCCCCCATAAAACTTAACACATCTATAGATAACTAGTGCATGGAAATACAAATATTCCATTGATACATCACCTTACTTGCCCCAGACTACCTCGTTGGACACTACCCTGAAGTTCGAGATAGAATGTAGTATTAGGTTTGAAACCCTAAATCTGATGTACACCCCTCCTTATGACTCAGAGGTTCTCACAAGTACTAAGTTACTTTGAAGACCTTCAAACAGGGTGATACAATGCATCCTTGCTCAACATATGTTATTTTTTTACTTGCCTCACTAATACGTGTTGCACACAACTAATTACAATGAAGCAACCTAAAATCATTTCAAAAACAAGAATTGACTCTTATTTTGTTATTATTTTTTTATGTTGAAATAAATGAAAAAAATAAAGCGATTAGTAAAAGAAAGCAAGTCACATACAAGATTCTTGATATCATAATATGGAAGATAAAGTGCTCAAACTATTATAACCCTAACAGAATACACGAAAGAAAACAAAGAAAAAAACTAGACTACGACACATATGTATGCAATAAACACCCCCATACTAAAATCATGCATTATCCTCAATGTATGGAAACATATAACAAATGACATGCAGATAGAGGAACAATCCTACCAAGTTCGAGCACTTAAGGAGAACTTCATGTACTTTGAACCTGCAAATTAACTTAACGAGGGAAAAAACAAAATACACTAACATTTTTTCAATTCATTTTTTTACATATTTACAACACAGATGTCTTCACATTTTATCAGGTTATAAGTGCACATGAAATGGAAACATGAGCCCACAAGGGATCAAAATACTACATTGTGAGCTCACATGTCTCTTACAATAACAACATAAAGATGTTCATGAACATAACAAGACAACATATGATGCACAAAATTAATATTTATTGTTTAGACCATTCCCTTGGTTGGTTGGGAGAAAATGATGGAAATTGTTCTTTACGCGTTGCAACATTATAAACATGATCGGTAATTCAAACTCTCCAACCAACTAGTTGATGTGTCAAAATGAGTAGATTAGGATATGGTTCTTTAAAAGGGTAGACTAGTTCCTTGCCACTTGGTTGGGGTATAGGTTCACTCTCAGGTTTAGACGGTCCAACTTGTCAAGTTATGGGTTCGAATTGAAGTTCAAGCTCAGGTTGAGATGGTCCAACCTTTTGATTCATGGGTTCAAATTGAGATTGTAGGTCAGGTTGGATCGGTATAACCTGTCGAGGCATTGGTTCAATTTGGAGTTCAATTTCAAGTTGTGGCGGTCCAACCTATTAAGTATAATTGTTTTATATGGAAGCTCAAGTTCATGTTGGGACGGTCCAACCTCTTGAGTTATGGGTTCAAATTGTGATTCTAACTCAAGTTGATTAAGAAAATCATTATTCTCATGTTCACTCACTTGTTGCACTAATTGACACACTTACATTTCCAAGTATTGCAACGACTTTTTGGTGTCTATCTACCAGAAAATTATTGAAGTTTTTATTAAATGGTTGAATAAGTTATAATACCGCAAGTGCACGACCACGATGAAGTGGTGGCAAGTACGGGTCGAGTCCATAGGGAGCACGTGCGAGTCTAAATCCACCATACTCGAGTGGGTAAAGAAGAGAGAGAAATGAGGTCAGATTACACTACGATGCGTATCAAACTAGAAAGCAAACAATAAAACCAAACCCCTTAGGGGGTAGAGAAAGAATGTGAATATGAAAATATGTGTGTGTGTGTTCATTTGTGCTCTTCACCACATGTAATACATGAAATCCATAAAATCAAATCCAACTTTGCCTCCACATGAAATAAGATAAAACATTATCATTAAAGCATACAAGACAATAATTGAAATAAGGCTAATATGAAACCATAATGACCAAAACCATCTTTGTCTCCACATGAAATAAGATAAATATAATCATTAAAACATACAAAACAATAATTAGGATGAGGCCAACATGAGCACATGCACCCACATGTCATGTTTCCTTCTTCCACTGCATCATTATCCTCACCTCATCATTCCCCATAAAAGTAGACCCACTAATCTAAGCATGTGCTAAGCATCACTCAAGAGCATTAACAAATCAAAGATAAGAATGAAATCACATTAGATGGTTATGGAAATTATGTAAGTTTCAAAGGATTAGGATTAACACACACACACACACAATTATACATCACATAATCATATCACCTTCTTCTCCACCCCCATGGGGATGGACTACTCCCTACTCAACTCTAAACTAAAGAAAACATAAAAACAACACAAACCCATGAAGGAAATGTAGAAAACTAGATTAAGCAAACATCAAACAAAAATGAAATTACATCAAATGGAAAACATCAATATAACAACATAAACCCATAATGGAAATGTAGACAACTAGATTAAGAAATCATAAAACACAAAGGAAATTGCATCAAATGGAAAACATCAATATAAAGAACAAGAATTAAACTAGATTAAAAAGAAAGATTACAAGGTTGGTCCAAGAGGTGGGTTTCGGGCTGAGCCTGAAGAAAATAAACGATTCGGGCTTTAGGCCCAGCCCGTTTAAACAAACGGACGGGCCCGGGCGGGCTGGCCCGT
This sequence comes from Triglochin maritima, assembly GCA_963682175.1. Classification (NCBI taxonomy): domain Eukaryota; kingdom Viridiplantae; phylum Streptophyta; class Magnoliopsida; order Alismatales; family Juncaginaceae; genus Triglochin; species Triglochin maritima. The sequence goes on from OY821785.1 coordinate 13,582,043, forward strand.
TTGTTCGTAAGAACAAGAGGGAAATAAACGGGTGGGCCCAGTCTGCAGCCTGCCGGGCAGACGGGCCAGGACCAACCTCCTTGAAACGAGTCGAGCCGGAGCCTGACCCGTTTAGCTTTCCAGGCCCGCAGGCTCGGGCCAGGCCGGCCCGGCTCGGCCAGGCCGGCCCGGCTCGGCCAGGTACCCATCTCTAGTTGCTCCTCTTCCCATCCACTATACTACTAATTAAGAAAGTAAAACCTACTCTAATAAATAAGAAATAAAACCTACTCTACTAAACAAGAAATGAAGCTAACTTAAAGAGTAGAAGAAGGAAGAAGAGGAAAGGGGGCATTACAAGTTTATTTATAGAAGAAATAAGGTTTGGATGGACCTCGAAGCAATCTGACGGCTGTAATGACTTTCTCTATAGTTTGGTGCACCCAATTAATCAAGTTTGAGCCCCATTTGAAATTTGAGATGATGTGGACCTAATTGGTTCGCTAGTGGCAGATCCAAATCCGCCAATGGTTGACCAAATTAATCCGACTGGGTTAAATTTTTGGCTCCAGCTTTATTTCTTCTATTTGCACGTAGGGTGAAGCTCTGGCCACTGGTTGGAGTCCATTTGTCTTTAATTGGTGGAATACTGATCTGGTTCAAGAGATGTGGCACAATAATTTGCTCTTCACCATCAGGTCCCTCCGGATTTTTACTTGAGTCCTTCCTGATTTGTGATCCAATACTTGTGTATTACAAATAGGTCAAGAAGTTTTCAATTCAGTCCATTCTTGTTGCAATAAGGTCCTTATTGCTCCATTTTCTCTTCTTTATTACTTGACACCTGAAATACTACAACAAACACTCGTGTAGCAAAAGTTTGGGGGTAAAATCAATGATATATAGCATGATTGTGAAGTATGATATGCTACTAATCAAATACCCTCACACTTTCATTTTGCTAGTCCCGAGCAAACCAAAGAAAGAAAAAATTAAAGAAGGAAAAACATACGAAAAACAGGAAATCCTAACTCACTTTCGTAGGAATCACGGTTGCACTTAGCATGTGCAACAAGCCGTTAAACCTCATTGTCACCAAGGAGGATGAGTGGTGTCTCTTGAGGATTTTCAGCGGATATACCACAAAATCCAAACACTGTTGGATTCTTTATCCTAGCAACATGACTCGTTCGACCTATTTGTGACGATCATTGGACACGGTAATCCTACGGGCCGACTCTATATATGTATCCAGTCCACACACCTGGTCTAATGAACTATTCGTGCAAGTTAATTAAGGACTTAAGTGAAAGACATGACAACCTTAACATCCTCAAGTGATACAAAATGTAAAGTCCATTAAGGTTCTTATTGGTATACCATCATTTTCTTCTTCTTTTCTGTTCATTTCTTTCTTTCTTTCATTTCATTTTTTATTAGTTCATGTTAATTCTCCCAGAGTCAGGTTTCGTGCATAATTGCCTATGAGAACTTATACTATCACGTACACCTTCCCCCAAATCACCACATAGGTCCATCCCTACCACCCGTGTAACGGGAATTTGGTCGGCGCATCCCAAGTTAGATGACTCAAAAGCACTAGGCACTAAATCCCCTCGGACTAAATTTTCCTAGTGATAGGACCCGTGTGAGAAGAAAGAACACCCTACTTACTTATTTCTTATCTACACATAAACCAAAACCCCTACACTTAAGGTTTCACAACATGATTTAAGGATCCCTAACTACGACAAACTTCCTTATACTAACAGTCACGAATTATTTGACTCACTATGTTCAGGGTGGACTTCTTTATTTATTTGAGTACTTAAACCCCATGATTACTCTCTCCCGAGGAAAAACCGGGGTGCATCCTTTCCACTAGATAAGACCTAAAGCCTGTGTACTAGATATCATAATGCAAGTCAATTTTGGAAGCTTCCTTTTTACTGTCTCTCAATGGTTTGGAACATGCTAAACACACGCAAAACACACAAACATTTTCTTTCGCAAACACATGAAGATTTTCAAAGAAATGTGAAAATTTAAAGCACTAGGCGGGCAAAAAAAGGCAAGTCACGCAAGGATCATGGCAAACAGATATATCAATGTAAATTGTAGCATACTAACATGACCCTAACAATACAAACAAAAGAAAATGAAAATACTTGACTTTATACACACGTAAAACACTCCCCCACACTTACTTCATACATTGTCTTCAATGAATGTGAGTATGATACGAGATGAATTTATGCATGAAAAGAAAAGATCTCACCAACGTGACGTGCAAATGGAAGTTCATGGTTATGTTAATGCACATAAACCTGAATTCCCAAAACATGTCAAATACTTAAGAAGGGAGATAGATACGTGAAGCAAATATGACTTAAATACACAAGGGTTGGGGCCCACAATAACCAATGAGTATGTTTTTTGTTTTTTTACATATAACTATATACAAAAAGAAGCTTTCATCGCCCTTTGTCAAAGGACAATGAAAGGAAATCTCAAAGTGGATCAATGTACCTAGAGTGGGAACATGACACCATGTGGGGACAAAATACTCATGTGTGCCCCCCACAAAGTGTAGCAAATATCAGGTGAGGTTCATGAATTAGACGCAAAGGCATCTGATTCAAATGATCAAACTGAAAGTGCTCAAACCTCTCAAAAGCTTGGGAAATATTGCACAATGGAAGAAGAGTTTCCCCCGTTGAAGTATTAAAATCAGGATCATCAATCCAAACTCTACAACCAATAGGCTGGTGTGTCGCCTTCGCCACCTTCCTTTGGTTGGCGTTCATGGTCTCCGACTCCTCCTCAAAGTCGTTCTCGACCAACTCCCATGCATCTTGCTCACCCAACAGTGCACGCATTTGAATACTCCAATTCTCATAATTGGATTTGGACAGGCGGGGCAACATAACTTGACCAAATGAGGTCATACTCGAACTCGACATGGCTCTGATACCACTTTTGTGAATAAAGGATGGCCGTGTCACAATATTTGGTGGTGGAGGTAGAAGAGAAGAGGGAAAGACACAAACTTCCACTATCTAATCTTTCTTGCACTTCTCACACTTTCTTCCTCACTTTTTCCACCTTTTTTCCACACTTACATACAAGACTCTGTATGCTATTTATAGCATTACAAAAGACTCTTAGACTACCTCTACATTATGAGGACGTTTTACCTTCCATCTTCTATACTAATGACAATTAATCAAAAACACATTCAAAGCAAATTATCACAATGCAAGTAACCCATCGTTTCATCTTCTCTTTATCTAGCTTTTCATCGTCCACCTTGCTGACTCACAACCATTGATGACTTGGTTGTCAACTAGGATGGATTAAGATCAACTTTCAACAAGAATGGGTGTCTTTTTTATGTAAATTCAGTTTTGTTCAGGTTAAAGATGGCAATAACACTTTGTTCTGGCTGGATCCGTGGGTTCCTTGATAAACCAGTTGTTGAAATATGGCCGGATCTGTATGACATAGTAAACAAAAAATGATAACCATTACACCCTTTCAAGAACATTGGTTTGTGAACAAATTCTTTATGAACATTGATGAAGTACAAACTTGGAGATTGTATATGTTGGCTTTTTGCCCTTAATTTATGTTTTGATGATTTAATCAACCTAATCTTAATTATAATCAATGTAGAGTTGCACACATATTGCATTGCATATATGTTGCTATGTGCTAACTTCTACAGGTGATCAAGACTCAAGAAAGAATGGATTCAAGTCAAGACATGTAATCAAGCTCAATTAAAGACATGTAATTTGCATTTGTTTTAAGTCTTAGGAACATTGTGTAAATTGAGCATACTTGAGCTAAAACCTACTCAAACACACACTAGGTTCCTTATAGAAGTCACACACAAAATTTCATATTATTTGGACTTCAATAGATCACCCAAACTTAGACCGAAAAATACTAAACACTTAACCTGAACTGTTTGCCAACATTCGGTTGACCGAAACAGACCGTTCGGTCGACCGAGTGATCAATTACCCAATTAGTTCTTTACTGCCCCGACTTCGCTCGACCATCCAGACCTTTTCGGTCGACCGTCCAGACCTTTTCGGTCGACCGAGTTAACATAATTTTTCGACCGTTTGTTTTGTCATATTATACCCAATGGTCCTATTTGTATTTTTCCAAATACCCCAAAATACATTTTCCTATCGGTCGACCGAACTTAAGATGTCTCGATAAACCCAAACTGCCTGTTAGTTTTCGGTCGACCGTGGACCTTGTTTCGGTCGACCGAATTTGATCTTGTTTGTCAACCCCGTAGAGCCTGTTATGAATCGGTCGACCGAACCCTAGTCGGTGTTGGATCGATCACTTAAGTGAACTTAAGTCAAATCCAAATTTTACCAACCGGTCGACTGACATACCTGATATGGTCGACAAATTTTGTTCTGAATTGGGTCCTGTAGATTTCTATTTTGTGTATTTTACACAACCTTTACCCAATTCATCCCCAACGGCTATAATTGTTTTGGAGCTTCTAAATAGAGTTGTAAAACACATTTTAACACATCTCTCCCACTCCATGTTGTACATTAGAGAGAAAACTCTAAACACTCCAAGCCTTAAACCTTCCACACTTTAGTCTTAAATCCTATTCTCACTCAAGTGTGCTCAAGATTAGAGAGTGTTGTTCCACTCAATCATTGTTAAAGAAGCAAGGGTCTTGGTGAAAGCCCAAGACAAGAGTATAGACTTCGGTGAGAGCCCAAAGTGTCCCTCTCGGATTGTGAGAGGAGGAGCCAAGCTCGGCGAGGGTTGTTCGTGAGTTTGAAGATTTTAAAGGTGTTCTCTCCCGTCCCGGAACGGGGAATGGTTAGTGAAGTTGTGAGCGGAGCTCGGTGACCCGAGCGGAGCTTGCAAGAGAGGACTAGGACCCGGGTGGGGTGCCGAACCTATATAAAAATCCCCTGTCTCATTGTGGTTTGCTTTATTTCCTTCCCTTTACCTTGCTTGCTTGTTTATTTGTTTTAATTCTGCTGTATATACTTGATCGATTAAACAAGTAGATAATTAGCTTAAAAGTGATTAGAATACGAAACCATTACGATCCGACAGTATCAAGCTTTCTTTATTTCAACCTAACTCTTGGATTAGATAAGAGAACTTGGATCTTTGAAAATAAAGGCAACTTCTCTGGAAAGAGCTTCTACTCATTTATTTCCAATGGGGGTACTCGCTACCACCACATGAACAATATCCGGAAAACTTCTTGTCCATCGGAGAAAAAAATCACTTGGATTCTAGCGGAAAACAAATTAGTGACTAGAGACCGTCTCATTGGGAAAGGCATGAGAATTGATCTCTGTTGTCCACTTTGTAGCAATTTTTCGGAATCTATCGTTCACATTTTCTCCATTGACTTTTTGCAAGGAGATCCTGGGAACTTACCTCATTCCTAGACCTAAACTTGTCTTTAGAAAATAATAATTTCATCAGATTGCGAATTCTAACAACTGGGTGTTTCGTGGTATTGCTTCCTCTTTTGATCTAATCCTTAAAAATTGCTTTCTTGGACAAGAACCCATAAAAGAATGGGTGAACCACTTGCTCTAATAGCTTACTGCGATTAAATGGGCGCACACTATGGTGTCCATGGGTTCGTCAAGTGGGGTCATTCTTATGTAACTTAACTCATCCATATCGCCAACTGCTCCCTCCCTACCACTTCGAGAACACACTCTATAGGGAAGATGAAGTAGGCCAACTCCAAATCAACAGTGATGGGGTCTGAGGAAATGAGGAGTCTGTTGTGCACTTCCCAACTGACACAACAACTGAGGAGGATGGGGGCATGTAACGTTCCGTACTCGATCCCCCACCGAGTTCGAGTCCCAATCCGTCAACCCACGAGCCCACTAGCCCAGAACACCCACCTTTTGCCATATAACTTAAGTTGGTAGGTGTTGTGGTAGTGGATCCATGTCATTATAACCCACCCCAAGCTTTTCATGATAGGCAATGTGAGACTATTGTTCAAGGAGTTACAACTGTAATGTTCTGTCCTAGAGACCGAGTCCTGTTCTGTTACCCATGAGCCTACTGGACCACAACACCCACCTATTGTCACAAAACATAAGTTAGTAAGTGTTGTGGTAGTGGATCCATATCATTATAACCCACCCAAAGCTTTTCATATTAGGCAATGTGGGACTATTGTTTGGGATGTTACAACCTACCCCATTTGAACACTTAATGTCCTTGTCAGGGTCAAGCCAATCAGTCACCAAGCATTGTGGGTTTCTAGAGGTGGCTCCCAGCACTACTGGAAAATAGGGTTTTCATGTTGGTTTTACTGTTCCAATATACCGACGTCGTAAAAGTAAAAGGGAGGGTAATACCACATCGGTTATTAAACCGACGTGATATATAGGGTATATCATGAACCGACGTGATATATCCCCAAAATTCATGATATATGGGATCTATATCACATCGGTTCTTCAAAAAAATGTCGTGATATACGTCTGTTCTGGAAAAATAGACGTGATATACGTTTGTTAAAAATAATATTATTTGTTATAATTCTACCGATATGTACTCCCTGCACTAAACACATTCACAGTCAATACACATTCACATTTACGTCTGTTCCATCCCCTTTGGGGGTGGAGTAGATGTTTATACATGTCATATAGATGGAATGAATTCTAAACATTGTTGTATGTGAGAAATGTTAGTATGCTTGTTTGAATTAATGAGAACACTTAACTTGATGGTTTCTGCCATAATGTTTAGGTACAGTCCATGCTTGCTTAGGTTCTTAATAACAAACTTGTCATGCTCATATTAATCACTTAGGTTAGTGCTTTGAATGCTAGGTCTTGCCATGAGGTACTTCTTATGCATTACAAACACTAACTACACTTGAGCTTATTGTATGCATTCATCACTTCTTATTTCATGTGTACACACACTCCACCCCTTAGGGGTTTTCCATTCCGGAATTCTATCTTCTTTTAATAGTCGCTTAGATTGAGTTCGTTTTGTGCTTTCATTTCCTTCCTTGCTGCTACTAGTTTAGTGTAGTTTAGTTTAACCAATCTTTCTCTCCTTTCCTTCCCACTCGCCTTCGAACAAACTAAAGTCGACACACCTCCCTGTGGATCAACCCGTATTTACCACCGCTTCAACGCAGCCGTGCACTTGCGGTTAATTAAAACGTTTCAATCAAGTTTTTGGCGTCGTTGCCGGGGACTAGCAAAACTTGTTTAATCGTTTTAATTAACCGCAAGTGCACGACCACGTTGAAGTGGTGGCAAATATGGGTCGATCCACAAGAAGGTGTGTATACTCTGGTTTGTTTGAAGGCGAGTGGGAAAAGTGGGGAAGAAGTTGTGATTACACTAAACTAGACTAACTACACTAAACGAGTAAGCATCAAACAAGGAAAACGAAAGCGAGGGAAATTGAAAGCTGGAAATCAGAAATGGAAACCCCTAAGGGGTGGAGTGTGTGCACACATGTAAAAAGATGGTGAAGAATGCATTCTATAGGCACACATGTAGGTAGTGTTTTCATGCATAGGAAGTGTCTAAAGGTTATGACAAAACCTATCAATCCATTCACTAACCTAGTTGATTAACATTCATATACACAAGCTGGTTATTTCAGAACCTAAACAAGCATGGGAGGTGTCTAACATGTATGGAAAAACCCATCAGGTGTGATATTCTACTCTAACAAGCAAGCATACATTCACATTTATCAACACAATCAAAATATAAAGCATTCATATCCATTCTTTAATGCATGTATGAACATCATCTCCACCCCAAAAGGGGGATGGATCTACTCACTACACATTACTCTAAAAATTAAACTAAAGAAGAAAAGAAACATTCTAACTACTTTAGCCTAGAATCAAAGAAATAAAACTAAGCTAAACATGCATAAAAAACAACATAAGAACAAAACAATGGAAACATTATTTTATAAGATGACTCACATTGAAGGTAGCATTCTTCTCCACCTTGAGATTTTGCTCCAAGGCTTACTCCAAGTAGAGAGAATGCCACCAAGCAATGGGTGAATACAATAGAAGGTGAAGAGTTCTATTTATAGCCATAGAAAAAGGTAATCTGAGACAATCCCCCGGTATGGGACTAAACAAATACCAGAAATAGACTAAATACACACTAATACACGCTCCACATAAATCTTAGCGTATCCGGACCAAAAGTGACCGCAAATTAGCGGTCTTGGACCTCTAATTAGTGGTCTACAGTGTTCGGATCGCTCTAGATTTTCTTGTGGGCTTTTCTGGAAGGCTTTGTTTGTCTTTGATGCATCCAATTTGCTTGTTGGAGCTCCGACACGAATAGAATTGCCAAAATACTCCCCATGATGGTGTGAAGTATTCTTGTTTGCTCATTTGTCCTTTGATCTTACGTTTAGGTCCTTCGATCTTGCATCTTAGTCCTTGAGTCTCTCAACTCAGCCATTTTTCATGCTTGTAGGTCCTTTTATGCCTCTTCTCTTCAAACCTATTTATTTCTGAAATTCAAACATAAAACTCATCACGTAGCATTGTTTAGGTGAAAGATAATGGATATGAGATACAAATATAAGCATGAAATGATGTCAATCAAATTCCCCCACCCCACACCTAACTTTTGCTAGTCTCGAGCAAAACAAAGAAAGAGAAAAGCATACAAAAAACAAGAAATCCTAACTCACTTTCGTAGGAATCACGGTTGCACTTAGCACGTGCAACAAGACGTTAAACCTGCTTGTCGCCAAGGAGGAGTGTTGTCTCCTGCGGGTTTTCAGCGGATACACCCACAAAATCCGAACAAAGATGCATTATTCAATCTAGCTCCACGACTCGTTGGCTCATTTTTGTCGATCATTGGACACGGCAATCCTACGTGCCAACTCTATATATGTAATCAGTCCACACACCTAGTCTAATGAATCATTCGTGAAGGTTAATTAGGGACTTAAGTGAAAGACATGGGCAACCTTAACTTCTGAAAGTGATACATTGTGTAAAGTCCATTAAGGTTCTTATTTGACTCTTTTTTCTTTTTCTTTTCTTTTTCTTTTTTTTTCTTTTTCTTTGGAGCATTATATTTGTTGGTGTTTGATTCTCCCTGGGTCGGGTTTCGTGCATCATTGCCTATGAGGACTTACACTATGACGTACACCTTCCCCCAAATCTCCACATAGGGCGATCCCTACCACCCGTGTAACGGGAGTTCGGTCGGTGCATCCTAAGTCGGATGACACGAGAGCACCAGGCACAAAGTCCCATCAGACCTATTTTCCCGAGTGATAGGAGCCATGCGAGAAGAGAGAACACCACTTATTCACTTATCTACATGGGAACCAAAACCCCTACACTTACAGTTTCACAAAAAGAGTTTAAGGGCCCTTGACTACGACAAACTTCCTTATACTAACACACACGAATTATTGACTCACTAGGTTCAGGGTTGACTTCTTTAAATATTTGAGTACTGAAACCCTATGATTACACGCCCCCCGAGGGAATACCGGCGTGCATCCTAACGACTCGATAAGACCTAAAGCCAGTAAACTAGATATCTTAATGCATTAAGTTCAAGACAATTTTGGGAGCTTTCTTTTTACTTTGCCTCTCAACGGTTTTGCACATGCTAAACACACACAAAACCCACAAAACATTTTCTTTCGCAAACACATGAAGATTTTTGAAAGAAATGTGAAAATTTTAAATCACTAGGCAAGCAAAAGAAGACAAGTCACCCAAGGATCATGGCAAATAGATATATCGATATTAAATGTAGCACACTAACACGACCCTATCAATGCACAAAAAAAACAAAATCAAAGGAAAAGACTCAACTATATACACACATAAAACACCCCCCCACACCTACTTCATGCATTGTCCTCAATGAATGTGAGCATGATACTACATGAATTTATGCATGAAAAAGGGAAGATCTCACCAACATGAAGCGCAACAGGAAGTTCATGGTTATAGTGATAGACACAAACACGAATTCCCTCAAAACCTGTGAGATAGTGAAGAAGGGAGACAAATACGTGATGAAATGGGGCCCAAGTACACAAGGGTTGGGGCCCACAACAATCAATGCTCACTCATGGAGTCTTTTATTACTCGCTTTTTTGTTTTGTTTTTGTTTTTGTTTTTGTTTTTGTTTTTTTGATTTTATACAAGATATATACATCAACAAAGATATTTTCATAATCATTTGATCAAGGAACATCCAATGAGAACATCGAGTTATGAGGACCAAAGACTTGCCGAGATGGGCAAACTTCACTAGTACTCTAAGGTGTCATGAGGGGTGAAAGGTCAAAGCTGAAAGGCTCGAACCCCTCATGATATTGGTTGGGTGTAGGCAACATGAAAGAATGAAGTTGTGTTGCCTCACTAGGGTTTAGTTGCTCATCGAACAAAACCCTCCAACCAATAGGTGGATGCATCGGAATGAGTTCCTCAAGCTCATTCGATGGATGCAGCAGACCTGCATCACTAAGAATGGGGCTTCTCCCCAAGTCATCCAACAAGGACCTCCCACCATCATTTATATCATCAAACATAAGCTCGGTCGTAGGTGGGTCCTTGTTGGAGTCAATCTGAAGCTCAAAGGGCTCAATAGCCCTAGGACACGGGGTGACAACACCTTCTGGAATGGGCATATGATGAGGTGTGTCCCCCTCACTAATGGTCTCCACTGAATCATGTAACGAACACTCCCATTAAACAAGATCGGAGAGAGGGAAGCTAGTCTCTCAATCTCCGATTGGGTTTAGAATCTAATTACTAACCCCTCTTTAGTTCCCTTTAGAAGATGACCTCTGAAGAACTAAAACTAAACTTAAGAATTAAGGAATTTTCGTGGAGAATTATGGAGAGAGATTTTGCATAAGAAAAATAATGAATTGATTAAGGAGGTAATGAGATAACCTTGTATTTATAGGTTCTCTCCAAATTACCTATTCATGTGCAACCTCTTGCCCATGATTCCATGCAAAATTCCATCTAACCATCCATTATTTATTAATAAATAATCTTAGCCACGAATTAAATCAATTATGGACCAATTCCATGCATGATCTAATTAATTCTTAAATTATTTCTGCATAAAACCGTCTGACCGGTCGACCGTCTGCGAGGTCCGGTCGACCGTTTAGACCTGGTTTCGGTCGACCGTTAAGACACTCGGTCGACCGTTCGCAACATTAAAATATTTCATCACAATGTTCGGTCGACCGACCGATAAATTCGGTCGACCGAAAACGAACAGACGAAATCCCTGTTACGATGTACACACATCCGGTCGACCGTGCAATATTGCGGTCGACCGTCCCACATCCGGTCGACCGTTTACTGTTTAGCGGTCGACCGTTTGTGCACTGTGCTGCAGACTTGTCAAATTTCGGTTTAACCCCTACAAAATTTGACATTTCGGGATTAGTAATAAATTCACAACTTATGTAACATATTATCCTATGTAATGATCAATCATTACACCCCATAATATTTACATCACATATGAATTTAATTTAGATTCTAATTATGTTATAAATCACAACATAATTTAGATTTTGCTTGTTCACCCCATGTGTCATATTTTCCACATGAAACCTGACACATCCTATGAACTCAAAATCCCCATTTCTTGTCTCCCAGTTTTGTGGTGTGACCTATGGGAGGATCTAAACTAAGTTGGCAGTGATATTAAGAGCTTAATATCACAAGCTATAAGCAGTATCTAGCTACACATTATAGCTCCCAATTAGTTAGATGTATTAATTCCACTCGAACCAAAACCCGATCCACTTAGTGATGGAGTGCACCACTTGTGTCCGTCCCTTGCCTCATGATATTAAGAATACACATAAAGTAGTATTGTGTCATCTTTGTATTAGTATTCATTTCTTGATCTCTTTAAGCTAGTTATAAATATGTGACTTAACTCAAATCACATTGTGCACATTATAACTTTGCTTTATCAAGGGGCCCACTAATATCATCACTCAATTAAGAGGGGCAATGATAGTCTTTTGACTAACTATCTTCTCCAACAAAAGTTGTACTTAACCAATCATTGCCTTTACACTACACTGATCGATAGTTCAAGACACTGATCTAATTAAGTATTTCTTAAGTGATTAGATATAAGTCTCATATCAAAGGACCAAAGACACAGTAAAAGATTAATGACACAGAAACACATTTCTATAATATTTTACTTATTAGGTCTATTCAGTATACAAAAGTAATATTTTCCTCTTTTGCATACCCGTGTCGTCATTCACTTGTAGAGCTACAATGATCTATGACCAACACGACAATCTTAACTCGGTAATTAATGTCCCATGTTAATTACCATGATTGCGAATATCTTTTGTTTTATGCAAACCAATATCTTTCAGAGCTCTACGGTTAAGGACCAAGAGCCTCTTCCTTAACACTTCTAAAAGACGAATAACATAAACAAGGAACAAAATGATTTCTCATTCAATTCATAATAATTGACATTTAAAAGTAAAACTTTTAGAACACATTCCCTTCAATCTCCCACTTGTTATCAAAGTTTTCTTTCACATACATTCTCAATGCATAAAACATCAATAACTAGGGTAACCTTCCCAAATCACCTATCAAGCCAATCCACATGGACCCTCGGATCCATGGACTCGAAATATATTTCGTCTCTTAGCTTGGTATGAAGGTTTGTTGAATGGATCAGTTGTGCCACTGTTGTGTCCACCTATTTATTTATTTTGTCTTTCGTTGGTGGTTGAGTTAGCTGTAGTGATATTACTCCTAACTACACTAGCTCATACCTCCACCTTCGATAATGATGACGCATAATCACTCCAACCTCTTATTGTCTAGAATTCCTATAAGAATTGCATCAAAACAGCCCTCGGCTATTTTCTCCTTTGTCTTCCATAAACAAGAACCTTATCTTTAGTCCGGTTAAGGTACTTCAGAATATTCTTGACCGCAATCCTATAATTAGGACTTGCGTTGTATTGGTGACCTCTTGTCATGTTTAGAGCATACGAGATATTGAGTCTTGTGCAAGTCATCGTGTACATGGTCCTTCCTTTTGCCGAAGCATAAGGGATACCTTCATGTACTCCAAGTCTTTGTGTGATTGAGCACATTGAGACTTCTTGAGTTGCACACCTATACTCATACTTATTGGCATATTGTCCATATCGGAATTGTTCACCCTGAACATTTCCAAAGACCTTGTCAATGTATGCACGTTGACTGAAGCCAATGAGTCTACGGGATGTATCTCAATGTATCTTGATTCTCAAGATGTGTTGAGCCTCATCCTTTTCTTTTCGTTGAATACACTGATTTCAACTAAATTTCTCGTTTGCTAATGCAAAGGTATATGATTGCTCATGAGCAATATGTCATCGACATATAAGATCAGAAGTACTATATGGCTCCCACTAATCTCCTTGTATATACAAGGTACTCCTTTACTTTGAATGAAGTGAATCTTCTTCACCTCTTCGTCAAAGCGTTTGTTCCAACTCCCCGATGCTTGCTTCAATCCATAAATGGATTCTCGAAACTTGCATTTCTTCTCGCTACTATTTGGATCATCAAAACCTTGAGGTTGTACCATGTACATATCCTCCTCCAAGTTCCTGTTTAAGGAACACCATTTTGATATCCATTTTCCATATCCCACAATTGTGAAATGCGGTAATAGTGAGCATAATCCGAATAGATTTTAATATGGCAACTTCTCAAAAATTTCATCAAAGTCAATTTCTTGAATTTGAGTATAACTTTTGCTACAGGCCTTGCTTTGTAGGTTGTCAAGTTACTATCCATGTCTATCTTCCTCCTAAAAGCTCATTTATACCAAATGATATTTTCTTTTGAGGAAGGCTAATCAAGTTTCATACTTGATTATCATACATGGATTCTACTTCGGATTCCATGGCTTTTAACCATAGTTTGGAGTCTTTTCTATTCCTTCTCGGAAGGTCGAGGGATCTTTGGTATCTAGTACCATGATCTCATGAAGTCCCACATACTTATTGGGTTTCTTCCTTTCCCTCATTGACCTTCTTAGTTCTTTTGGTTCTTCTCGTGTCTCTCGAACTTCTTCCACAATTTCTTGAGGAATAGGTTCATGTTCGACTCTCGAACGCACACTAGGTGAGGATGATTGAGATTCTCTCAAAATTTCTTGTAAGGATCTCTCGCTCATGCTCCCACTAACCAAATGAATCTCGGTTGGGTCTTCATGATTTTGAATGCAACATTCACATCATGATCTTGTAGAGTATCTTGAGTTTCCTCAAGCTCAACTCTACTCCCACAACTTTTCTCTCTTTTCCAGAAATTCCAGAAAAACCATATCTCTCTCTACAATCTTTCGATTGGAGGTGATATACCGAAAGTAGTATCCTCTTGTCACACGAGGACAACCTATAAAGAAGCACTTATCCGCTTTTGGTTGAAGCTTGGTCGACATCAATTTCTTGATGTATACCTCACAACCCCAAATCTTGAGAAAGTCGAGCTTAGGTGTCTTTCAACTCCATAGCTCACAAGACATTTTCTCCATGGATTTGGATGGAACATTATTTAGTGAGTTTGTCATTATTTGTAGTGCATAATTCCAAAAGTAAATCGGCAATTTAAATTGACTCATTATTGATCGAACCATGTCGAGCAATATCCTATTCCTACTTTAGGAATGAGTCAAATTAGGTATTCTAAGCACTCACCCCTACGAACCTTTCATAGAGACTCGATATTCTTGTTGAGTCGGTTCACTACTTCATCCTCGAATTCCTTGAACTTGTCAAAGAATTCACTTTTGCTTCCCATTAGACAAATATAGCCATAATGACCATAGTTGTCTGTGAACAAAATGAAGTACCTTAAATCGTCTCTTGCACTTGTACTTATCGGACCACATACATTAGAATGTATCATATCCAATTAGTTGTTCGTTTTTGTTCCTTTCTTCTTGAAAAGTCTCTTGGTCATTTATTTGACCAATCCAATAATGCTACAAGATTGTATCATTCACGTGAGTTATCTTAGTTTCTCTTTTGTTATTGTTTGTTTGAGTTTGTTCATTATTTATTTCAAGCAAATAGAAATCATTCCATATGAATGTATCTGCATAGAAAATTCTATTCTTCGATATAGACAAGCAAGAATTAAAATATTTATTAAAATTTATCCATATCCAAAACTTGATACAGAATAGTTCTTGCTAATCGAAGGTACATAACAAACATTCTACAAAACATAAATTTAAATCACTACACTATTGAAGTTCCATAGAATCTTGTACAATCGCAGCGATGCTTGTACTATTTCCAATCTTCAATATCATCTCGTTCCCAACGAGTTCCTTCCTATCCTTCAATAGCTGCACATCAAAATTATGTGGGCACAAGATCCGGTAACCATTACCAAATCAAGGATAGAGGTGATTAAATTTATCTCAATAACAAACATACCTATGGCGTTTCTCGGGCGCCTACGTTCAATCATCCCATTTTCAAGGTCTTCCTTGTACTTGGGGCAATTTGGTCAGATGTGTCCTTTTTCACCGCAGTGAAAGCACTCCGTGTTGGGAGTTGGAGTTTTGAAAGATTTCCCCCTTGAGGCACTCCCATGAGCACCTCCTACTCCCTTGCTCTTGATTGACGTATCTTTGGTAAATTTGCCTTTACCTCTGTTGATCTTTTTGCTCCTCTCATGGACAGCTAGGACGTGATTGTCCTGACCTTTGCCCATGTCAACTTCAGCCGTTTTGAGAGCGTTGTGAAGCTCCTCAAGACTCACCCCTTTTTCACGCACATGATAGTGCATCACAAAGTCCTTGAAGGACGGGGCTAGAGAGCCAAGAATCAGATCTTCGGCAATGTCCTCGGGCATTGGAGAAGAGAGCTTCGACAATTTCTCAAGGTATCCTTGCATCGTGAGAAAATGCATAGATACCGATGTTCCCTCCGCCATATGGCACCTTGTGAGTGCGATGGTGGTCTTATAGCGCTCCTTTCGGGCACTATCCATGAACATCTTGGTTAGAGCCTCCATGGTCTTCTTGGGTTTTGAATCCAAGTATTTTGCTTGAAGCGGGTCACCCATGGATGCTAGTATAAGACCGTGAACTTGGTTCTCTTGGTCTTCCCACTTGGCTATCGCCTCTTTCTCTTTATCGGTTGCCTTCTCATTTTATTTTGGGATTTCACCATCCAAAATATGAGATAGTTTTTCAAACCTCAACACGATATTGAGATTGAGTTGCCATTTCATGAAGTTTGAGCCATCATTTTGCAAAGGGTTCTTTTCGATCATAGATCGCACAATTGGTTGGATATTTGACATTTCTACAAAATAAATTATATAGGTTTTAATGCCAATTTTATGTTTTAATACATACATACATACATATACATATCGAATATGATGTAAATACTGCAAATAAAATCTTGCCCGTAAATGCAGTAATCCAAGATCCCATCAATTGTAATATAGACTAGCTAAGGGCTATCGAATACATTACAACATCAAGGTAAGAAAACATTTTCTAATCACAACCTTTTTGAATTTTAGCAACATTTAGCATCTTCAAACTTTTGTGACTCTTGTCGGTTTAATTATGAGGGAATGCGACCTATCCTCATAAGAAAAACTTTTTCCCAAAACCGAGCGAGGGCTCTAGGTAATGTTAAGAAAACTTATTTTCATTTGATACGAGATATGTTTATCTATTGTATTCACAACTAAACATACTTGGGGTTCACTAGGGTGAAACACACCTCATATATTTAATTGTGGCACAACAACAGACAACCTTTATATCTCCCACTATTCCCAAAGATAGAGGGAGCTATCTCCCGCTAAGGGCGAGCAGAGTATCCCTCGATCAATGGCTGCTAGTGGATGAAATAAGAAGGAAAAATTAATCTTAATTTTTGTTGGACAATTTCATTTATCAACATGTGATTTTGAATTTTAGTTTATCATGCATATTAAAATTTATACACATCCTAACATTCACCATTCATCACATGCATAGCAGAAATTATAAAAACAGAAATTAAACATTCACACAATCCATATCGTGTGAGTTTATATGTTCCCTTTGATCCTTGATCTTCGATCCCTGATCCTCGATCCTCGATCAATGCGCTACAGCGGCGACTTCCTCTTGCACCGGAGATGTAGATTTTACAGAAAATAAACATGCTCCTCACATTCGATAAAACCGACTAGTGCAAGTCCTATGTAAAAAACCTCTCATATGCAAATGCAACTATCTAAAAGACGGAAATAGAGAGAATTTTGGCTTTTACATACACAAGCCCCTGTATTATAATAATAACATACATTCATAGCTTCTGATTTGGAACATATAAACCCACAATTCCTGCATATACAATTCGAGCATCCATGCACGCAATATCGCTATAAACTATGCAATCTAGTTTATCAAGCATCTAGAATATCAAACAATTCTTTGAAAAACGTTTTGAAATCCATTATAAACATTTTTCATGCATCCATAGTTCAAAAAATTAATTATGAACCGCTGTCCATCCAATTTCCAATGGAAAGATGAATCGCAGTTTTTCGGTTTTGTTGATTCTCTTACAAAATAATCGTTTATACTTAAAACGAAATTATTGCAAGTTAGACTTATGTCTAAATCATAATTCTAATAATTACATGCCATGTTTTAAATATTCAAAACATTTAAAACGAATTATTACAAGAATTATTTCAGCAAAACATTTAAAGACCGAAAAACCGGTAAAACGAATTGTTTAAATCCTAGATGGTAAACTAAATTTGTTTATAGCCATAAATCATTAGAAAATTGAACCCTAAGCTCTGATACCATTGTAGGATTTCATGTTTAATTATACATATATATTTTTCGAATTTTCATGTATAATAAGGATCAATTTTCAATTTTCTAGAATTTATTGCATGCATCGGTTTGTTTTAACAAACTAGTTTCAAAAACTCTATTAAAACAAACATGAACGAGCTCCGAAATTCATACCTAGAAGTTCTCTAAAACTTCTCGAAGATTCGGAGACGGTTGGGATGCTCCTCGCTGCGCCGGATGCCTCCGAGTATTCACCAAACTCTAAACAAGATCGGAGAGAGGGAAGCTAGTCTCTCAATCTCCGATTGGGTTTAGAATCTAATTACTAACCCCTCTTTAGTTCCCTTTAGAAGATGACCTCTGAAGAACTAAAACTAAACTTAAGAATTAAGGAATTTTCGTGGAGAATTATGGAGAGAGATTTTGCATAAGAAAAATAATGAATTGATTAAGGAGGTAATGAGATAACCTTGTATTTATAGGTTCTCTCCAAATTACCTATTCATATGCAACCTCTTGCCCATGATTCCATGCAAAATTCCATCTAACCATCCATTATTTATTAATAAATAATCTTAGCCACGAATTAAATCAATTATGGACCAATTCCATGCATGATCTAATTAATTCGTAAATTATTTCTGCATAAAACCGTCTGACCGGTCGACCGTCTGCGAGGTCCGGCGACCGTTTAGACCTGGTTTCGGTCGACCGTTAAGACACTCGGTCAACCATTCGCAACATTAAAATATTTCATCACAATGTTCGGTCGACCGACCGATAAATTCGGTCGACCGAAAACGAACAGACGAAATCCCTGTTACGATGTACACACATCCGGTCGACCGTACAATATTGCGGTCGACCGTCCCACATCCGGTCGACCGTTTACTGTTTAGCGGTCGACCGTTTGTGCACTGTGCTGCAGACTTGTCAAATTTCGGTTTAACCCCTACAAAATTTGACATTTCGGGATTAGTAATAAATTCACAACTTATGTAACATATTATCCTATGTAATGATCAATCATTACACCCCATAATATTTACATCACATATGAATTTAATTTAGATTCTAATTATGTTATAAATCACAACATAATTTTGATTTTGCTTGTTCACCCCATGTGTCATATTTTCTACATGAAACCCGACACATCCTATGAACTCAAAATCCACATTTCTTGTTTCCCAGTTTTGTGGTGTGACCTATGGGAGGATCTAAACTAAGTTGGCAGTGATATTAAGAGCTTAATATCACAAGCTATAAGCGGTATCTAGCTACACATTATAGCTCCCAATTAGTTAGATGTCTTAATTCCACTCGAACCAAAACCCGATCCACTTAGTGATGGAGTGCACCACTTGTGTCCGTCCCTTGCCTCATGATATTAAGAATACACATAAAGTAGTATTGTGTCATCTTTGTATTAGTATTCATTTCTTGATCTCTTTAAGCTAGTTATAAATATGTGACTTAACTCAAATCACATTGTGCAAATTATAACTTTGCTTTATCAAGGGGCCCACTAATATCATCACTCAATTAAGAGGGGCAATGATAGTCTTTTGACTAACTATCTTCTCCAACAAAAGTTGTACTTAACCAACCAATGCCTTTACACTACACTGATCGATAGTTCAAGACACTGATCTAATTAAGTATTCCTTAAGTGATTAGATATAAGTCTCATATCAAAGGACCAAAGACACAGTAAAATATTAATGACACAGAAACACATTTCTATAATATTTTACTTATTAGGTCTATTCAGTATACAAAAGTAATATTTTCCTCTTTTGCATACCCGTGTCGTCATTCACTTGTAGAGCTACAATGATCTATGACCAACACGACAATCTTAACTCGGTAATTAATGTCCCATGTTAATTACCATGATTGCGAATATCTTTTGTTTTATGCAAACCAATATCTTTCAGAGCTCTACGGTTAAGGACCAAGAGCCTCTTCCTTAACACTTCTAAAAGACGAATAACATAAACAAGGAACAAAATGATTTCTCATTCAATTCATAATAATTGACATTTAAAAGTAAAACTTTTAGAACACATTCCCTTCAGGATCTAATTACCAAAATTCTCCTCATGGTGCTGTGGAGCTTCTTGATTTGCTCATTGGTCTTTTTAGTTTACATCTGGGCCATTCACTTTTGCTTCTCAGTCCATAAACCTCACAATTCAGTCCTTTCTCTTGCTCTTAGGTTATTTTTGTGTCTCTTCTTGTCACTTATTTTATTCTTGAAACTTAAACATAAAATTCATTACGTAGCAATGCTTAGGTTAAAAAATAGAGGATATAAGACATGAATATGTGCATGATGTGATGTCAATAAAAACTCAATTATCTCTTGAGCTATGTAACCTTTAACGATTCTCGCATCTGGCCTTTGACGATTCTTACAATAATCTTTCAACTCACCCATGTAATGCTCGAAAGGATACATCCACCTTAAAAAAATAAGACCGAGTAGCTTATCACAAACATGTTTTGCGACATGCATCATATCAATACAATGTTTGACTTCTAAAGTTTCCCAATAAGGAAGGTTAAAAAATGGATTTTTTCTTCCAACGACTTATCATTTTCACGTTTGTAAGTCTTGCCGAATTCGCATTGGATGTTCTTCACCCGCCCAACAACTTGCCTTACACTAATTTTTGAAGGGGGTTCTTTGAATTCCTGCTTTCCGTTAAAAGCCCTCTTCATTTTACGGTACAGATGACTCATCAGAAGAAATTTGCGATCACCAAGATACACTGTCTTACTGCCATGTACAAGCTGCAAAGAACACATGTTTTCTTAACAAATAGGACACACTTTGTGCCCCTTCGCAGAATAGCCAAACAGATTTCCATAAGCAGAAAAGTCATTAATTGTGCAAAATATCATCGCACACATTGTAAATGATTGTTGATGGTGGGCATCCCACACTTGCTCACCATCATTCAACAATTTCTTCAAATCAACAATCAGGGGAGCCAAATACACATCTATGTCATTACCTAGTTGTTTTGGACAAGAAAACATTAAAGGCAACATCATGTATCTATGTTTCGTTCTTAACCATTGAGGCAGATTGTACATCACCAGTAGAACAAGCCACAAACTATGAAGGCTACTCAAACTCCCGTAAGGATTCATTCCATCAGTACACAGACCAAGTCTCAGATTTCTAGATTCTTGACCGAATACCGGAAAATCCGAATCGATCAACTTCCACTGGGGAGTATCTGCAAGATGTCGAAGCATTTGATCATTCACTTTATCACGATTTGCATGTCATCTCAGATTCTTTGAATCCATGAAATAGGAAAACAAACTTTTCAACCTTAGAGTGATCGGAAGATACCACAACACTTTCACAGGTGGCCCTTTTACTGGTATTTCACCACTCACATTTTTCTTAAGTTTGTATTGGGACGCATTACAAACTGGACAACAATTTAGATTTCATATTCAGCACTATATAATATGCAATCATTAGGGTATGCATGTATTTTCCTATGTTGCATACCCATCAGAGACAAGATTTTTTTGACCTCATATGTACGTTATGGAAGTTCATTCTTTTCTGGAAGAATTTATTTTAACAACTTAAGTAAGGCAGTAAAACTGACATCACTCCAACCATTTGAGACTTTCATGGTATATTACTGCAACACTGCAGACAATTGAATGAAATCAGTGCAACCCAGATACAAAGGTTTTTCATTGTCAAACACATACTACTAAGTACTTGAGGTTTATCATCAAACTTATCGGCAACAACTCGAATCATATCCTCTAATCGTTCTTCTTGATTAACATCTTGATTTGAAGGACTGTCACTTTCTTCTTTCGTACGTATTTCATTCTCACCATGCCGTATCCAACATGTGTATCCTTCATCAAAATCATTCTGACACAGATGAGCCTTGATCTCCTTTACATCTCTTAAGAACATGTTAAGACACTTCCTACATGGACATAAGACCTTTCCTTCATTTCAAATATGCGCATTCTTTTGTGCAAACTCTAGAAATTTATCAACTTCATACTCATACTCATCACTCAATCGACTTACAGAAATCCAATTCCGATCCATTTTATCTACACAACAACACACAATCATAATACAAAATGAACCCAATATACATGAATTTTCAAAATTTTGGAAAAACCTCCCTTTAAATTTCATAGTAATAAAAAAATTCCCGTGGAAAAAAACACAAACATATATATAACTATATATCAAAAACTACAATACAACCCTTCACTTAAGTAGTTATTTCAACACAACTATATATGGATTACTTAAATAGGCATTTGAAAACATTCATTCATTTTAGTAGTCAACTAATTAAAATACATCTATAAATTCAACATATATACATCTAACAAGTATATAAATTCAACATATATAAATTCAAAATTTAAAAATACAATTTGGTTGGTTGGGAGGTTGGGTTGGGGCTGGTTCATTTGTGGTGGAGGGAAGTCGAGTTGTAGTGGAGGGTCGGGTTGGGGTTGGTGTGGAGGTCCCAGAGGGGGGGTCAGGTTGTGGAGGTTGCAATGGGAGTTCGGATGGGGGAGGAGGGTTGGGATCGGGATGTGAGGGGGTCAGGATAAGGGAGGAGGGAAGGGATGAGGGGGTGACTAGCTAAGGTGGGTGGTTGACGGGATGAGGACTAACACCTCCCCGGCAACGACGCCAAAAACTTGATTGAACGTTTTATTAATTACCGCATGTGTACAACCACGATGAAGCGGTGGAAAGTACGGGTCTATCCGCAAGGAGGTGAGTAGCCTCTAGTTTGTCAGAAATCAAGTGGCGAATAAAAGGGAAAATATGTGATGCTAAAGCTAACTTGTAAGAAACGCTCTCCTGCTATAATATTAATAAGTCCACTCTCCTCGGTTATTCATAATTTAGTTCTTAGAATGTCAATTTGTGTTATGGTATGTTTGTTTAAGTATATTTGATCGGATTTCTCATTGGTCGATCGGGTGCGACACATCGAGCTAGTGCGCGGTGGGTTGACTCGATCACCTCATTTTGTGCCCTGGTGAGTGTAGAGCCGGCCTTGGGATGAGCTTGGTTAGGAGTGGCATGGAATGGGAAGAGAGCTTGGGAGTTACACGAAATTTTCAAGGGAGACTTTTGGGTGTCCAAGCTGGCACCATTCTTGGCAAGTCTTGAAGTGGCTTGATAGCTAGGAAGTTGGAGGGTTGTGTGCACAAATATAAGGCCCTCCCAGCCGTCCTCTTCCTCCCTTTCCATCTTCTTACGCACCACTTCAGACCACTCATTCCTCTTCTCCAACTGATTGGTGGGCTGATCTCCGTAGAGTTGGGAGCTACGTCAAGTGCAGCCTGGTGCGGCTAGAAGAAGAGATTGTGGGCAGAATCTCCGGAAAAGCTTGGGAAATCTTTCGTGCCGATCAGGTATGCTCCTGGACCCTTAGTGTAATAGGAAGCATGGAGTGTTGGATGGAGATTAGTCCAGCACAAATAGAGTGGTCGGTCTGAGGTTTGGAGTTGCACAAATGGAGATCTACCCGGTAGGGTGGACTGTGGTGCACTCTCCAAATTTTCAGAGGTTGGCTGAGCACCTCTCTCTCTACCACGACTTGTGACTCATGATTCCTTGGTGGTTTGTTGGAAAAACCAGAGGTGGTGAGGCTGGGCCGTGGAGATCTAGAGGGGAGGGGTTTGGCGTGCATGTTGTGCTTCTTGCTAGTCAACTTGTGATGTTGTTTTGTGAGCTTCGAATATTATACTTGTGTGTGATATTGTGATCATGTCCAGACATGTATGTATGAGATGTTTCTGATGTTATGTCACATATTTATATGTTATTTCATGAGTTTAGTCAGATATCATTGTAGGACTCGTTGCTGATTTCTGCCCTTACGTCCATGCATGATCTAGCTAATAGGTCTAGATAATATTGCATGAATCATTCTGATTTTAGTCCAGTAATGATCAACAAACATATATGCTCTGATTTGTCAATCCCCCATGATATATTCATGACATTCCATCTGAAAATAAGTCACATATGTTCATCTAGATGTTAATGCAACAGGTATAGTTGCCTGTCTCGACTTGAATATTGCGATGAGTTAACCCAATCTGATTTTATTCAAACCAGGTTTAGCTCAGGTGTATGATCTGATTTTAGTATGACTTAACCAATATATCATGTTATGCCTTCACATGAGACTAGATTAGGATTCATCTATGATATATGCTATTCATACTATGACATCTAGTATTGTGCAAATCTACAAGCATGTTTATCAATATATCTGTATCGACTATGAAGGTACTTAGACTCCTGATTTCAGAGGCATGTTTTATATATAGGACTACTGATACATTTATGAATTGATTCCTAGCCATCTAATCTCTGACCATGTTCGGGACCAGAAGTTCTAATGCATGCGTGTTCTGAAATGATAGTTGGTGTATGCTATCGATTACCTGTAGTGGTTGATCATCACGTAATCTGCTGCCATACATGTTTTGTTATTCTGTTAATACCGATATATCACTGATATGAGATGTTGTGTTGTGATTGTGGTTGACCTTTAGGATTCACACCTTATGACATCCTTATCATGACCCGTAGATGACTCGATGTGTTGTTTACCTTGAGTTGCCAATCCGAGTATGTTTGCTTGCTGATTTTGTGCTTGGTTTTTGTTGGGATGTTCTGATTTTGTTTCGTTTGGGGCTGTTAGGAGGGTATCCGGATACTCTTCCTTGAGCTCATTCCATACACTATAGATGCATTAGATTTTAGATGCTTAAGTAGCTTGCATCGCATTTAATCTGATTAATAATTCTGGGCACATTCTGTTTTGGGCCAACGGGCCACGAGTGGGTCCTCTAGCTAGAGAGGCCATTCGCATAAGACATTCACGTTGGGAGGCCAGGCGTAAGATAAGTCCTGGGCAGGCACGCTGCCATTCTGTCTCAGGGTAGGTGTTCCCAAGTTCGCGATGGCACCATGTAGGTCACTTGCCGCAAATTGGGACACTTATCCGGCGCACCGCTTTGTGCCGAGCAGTGGGTCACTGTCGAGTGACCACCTTTGACCAGCGAGGCTGGCGTTCTGGTTCCTATTGAGGAATGTTTCGGGTGCACCCGACCGACATGATTTATGGAGTCGTAGCCTTCGGTTGCATTATGTGCTTTTCTGTTTCTGTTTTGGATGCTTGTCTTAATTGGACCCCATGCATAATTTTGTATCATGTTGTGTTGGCCAGGAGCATACTGGGTTTTCGTTATAGAAAACTCACGCATATGTTGATGCGGTGCTTGCAGGTACTTAGATTCCTACAGGGTAGACTGGACGAGTAGTCGAAGATTCTGTACACGAGGGACACGTCGACTAGATTCTTCAGTTTGTCTTTTGCTTTCGCATTATGTATGATGTATTTCCCTTTTGAACTCGATGTAATGTATTTGACCATGTTACCATATATGGATAATCTCTCACTTTTCAGTCATGTTTTATGTTAGTCTATCCATGTATGATCTGTCTACGTATTGTCGAGTCGTTGTTGGTCTGTCTTCTGTAACTCCTTCGGTCGTCGCGGAGGTCTCTGATCGCGACACTTGTAGTCTTTCCCAGTGTGTGTACCCGCGAGATCGGGGCGTTACAACTTGGTATCAGAGCAGGTCGGTCCCTAAAGTGTACAGAATCCAAAGACTCACCAGTGGGGCATCTTGCCCAAACCCTGTCGGTAATTTCCTATCTTTTAGAATTGCATTCTGATTGTGATAGATCATATTTGCATTGGTTAAATTGCTTTCTTGTGGATTGCCTTGTGTGCTTGGAGACCAAAACCACCCAGCCCTATCTACCTTTATTAGTTCCCTTGCCTGCTCCGCCGTTTTGGTGTCGAGATCACCAACAAGTCCAGCCGGTCAAGCAAGCAAGAAGTGCAAGTACAAGAGGCGACTAGCTAGCAAGCATGGGAGGCAGCTGCAGCGGGATTCCCGCAAAATTGAAGGCTCTTCTCCACCAGTTTTAGGTATGCTTCTACTCCCTTATCATAAGAGGATGTAGAGTGGGTGTTGGATGAAGTCTAGTCCAGCCCCATTGGGTTAGCCGACCTGAGGTTCGGAGTGCACAAGTGGAGATCCACCCGATAGTGTGGACTGTATAGCACCATTCGAATTTCAGAGGTTGGCTGGGTTTTTCTCCCACTAGCACGACCCATGCTTCATGCTTTCCTTGTTGGTTTGATGAAGAAACCAGAAGGGATGAGGCTGGGCTGTGGGGAGCAAGTCGGGTTGTGGTTGCATGCATGTTGTGCGTGATTTGCTACCACCTCTTGTGGTTGAAATTATGATTTTTTCGCTGATCTGTTAATGTATTTAACATGCTGTAACATGCGATTTTTGTAGGGTGTTACTGATTTTAGAACTCATGCTCCTTCATTATTTCATGACTTTGTTGAGATGATATTGGCATGAATCATTACTGATCACAAATCCTAGGTCTATGAGTGACTTAGCAATGAGTCCAGATTTCCTTGCATGAGGTGCTTGCTGATTTAGGTATTATATTCATGTATGGATTTATAATTTCGTTTAGACACTAGTTACATGAATTGTTACTATTTTAGGTCACCTAATCTTGCATGATTTCATGACTTGTTACGTCAGTAGTTCATAAGTCATCACTTATTTTAGACCTTATATCTATGCATGATCTAGCTTATAGGTCTAAATAATACAGCATGTCTCATTCTGATTTTAGTCCACTAACGACCAATACAAGTATATGCTCTGATTTGACGATTTCCTAAGATATATTCATGACATCACATGTGAGAACAAGTTGCATAATTCCATATAGATGATAATGTAATCGGTAGGGTTGCTATGTTTCGATTGTTATGATTGCTAATCTAGTTTGATTTTGTTCCAGCAGTAGCCATATCACATATATAATCTGATTTTTGTATACCTCCTCTAATATGTCTTGTTATGCTCTCACATAAAAATGAAATCAGAACTCATCCATGTTTTATGCAACTCATTCTATGGCTTATAAGTAGTAAGCAAATCTGAATGCATGCAGGTAGATCAATTTATAAATCGGTTTGGACTATTGATATCACAAGCATGTTTCATAACCTTATCTTATTGTTATATACTTGTGCATGTTCATATCATCTCTGATCACGTTGAGTGTGGCTAGAACTAACGTGCATGTGGTCTGAAATTTAATGTTCCTGTCATATAATGCTTGTAGTATCTCTTTTGTGATACCTCTTTTTGTTATGGATGTGTTTCTCATACTGAATACATGTTATTGTGTGAGTTTCATTTTCTGTTAAATAGGTACATCGGATACTTGTATAATTATCCTTTGAGATCTGATTTTATTGTTTATTTTTATCCCATAATTTAACTGTTGTGAAGGTGCTACATGTTAATATATCTTTAGTTGCTAAATACATGTGATTCTTTCCTAAGTGGTTGTTAAGATGTTGCATGCCTATGTATTATTTAGCTACTAGATTTATAGGAATATTCATGTTTAGAGTATTGTTAGGAAGCTATACTTGTACGCATGACATCATCGCTGGAAACAGGAAATTGCACTACATGTAAAGGCTAACCGAACATTTTAATTCAACTATGTGCATGATGTTATGCTCTAAAACGTTGGAATCAGAAGTGATTTGCCATCCATTAATGCATGCATACCGGTCACTTGTATTATCATGATTCCATCGTGGGATCTTATATTATGCATATGGTCACATATATCCCCTAAATATACCTAGATTCATGCATAAATGAATTCTAAACCCACGATTGCGTTATAGTAGAGTGAAGTGCTGTGTAATCATCTCAACATGACCATAGCTCCCATAGGTTGCATGTTTAATTCTCATGATCTATGATTATCGTGGCATGTGTTTTACCTAATTTATTATAATTGTTGTTGCTTCTGTTATATGCATCATGACGTGAGTGCATGCAAGTAAGTTCGTGTTGTGATATTATGACTATGATTCCATGATTTATTGGTTGTGTAGATACATCATGCCCATATATATTTATCCATCGAGATCTTATTATGATTACACGTCATAATTGCAATCCTCATACATCATGTGCATGTACATATATAAACGAATGGAGATATTGTTATTAGCACATGATTTAATTGTTGCCTAGATACATCTTGTGCATGAGTATTGTCTATCGAGATCTTGTCATTAATTCCATGTTTTATTTGTTGTTCTCATACACCTTGTTCATATAGATATAAATATATTATATTTCCATGTATGTTCAGTGACCGTATTTTGTGTGACCTTCCTAATTAGTTTGTGGTCAATAGACATTATGATCATGCATCATTAGCTTGCTGTTGTTAGGTCATACGTATATAGGTTGTTAGTTGTTGGATTCATGTGATTTGTTCATGATTAATTCTCAGAATCTATGGCTATCATGACACTTGTATTTCATTGTCTTATGGCCATTGTTGGCAATGTTTTTGCAGTACCCCTTGTTTTTGTTGTTACTGCAAATTTTGTGTCCGGAGGATGATGTAAGGAGTTTGTATCCATAGCTCTTATTAAGAGTTAGGGATAGTAAATTTCGAGGACGAAATTTATTTAAGGGGGTAGGTTGTAAGAACCGCTCTCCTGCTACAATAAGTCCACTCTCCTCGGTTATTCATAATTTAGTTCTTAGAATGTCAATTTGTGTTATGGTATGTTTGTTTAAGTATATTTGATCGGATTTCTCATTGGTCGATCGGGTGCGACACATCGAGCAAGTGCGCGGTGGGTTGACTCGATCACCTCATTTTGTGCCCTGGTGAGTGTAGAGCCGGCCTTGGGATGAGCTTGGTTAGGAGTGGCATGGAATGGGAAGAGAGCTTGGGAGTTACACGAATTTTTCAAGGGAGACTTTTTGGTGTCCAAGCTGGCACCATTCTTGGCAAGTCTTGAAGTGGCTTGATAGCTAGGAAGTTGGAGGGTTGTGTGCACAAATATAAGGCCCTCCCGGCCGTCCTCTTCCTCCCTTTCCATCTTCTTACGCACCACTTCAGACCACTCATTCCTCTTCTCCAGCTGATTGGTGGGCTGATCTCCGTAGAGTTGGGAGCTACGTCAAGTGCAGCCTGGTGCAGCTAGAAGAAGAGATTGTGGGCAGAATCTCCGGAAAAGCTTGGGCAATCTTTCGTGCCGATCAGGTATGCTCCTGGACCCTTAGTGTAAAAGGAAGCATGGAGTGTTGGATGGAGATTAGTCCAGCACAGATAGAGTGGTCGGTCTGAGGTTTGGAGTTGCACAAATGGAGATCTACCCGGTAGGGTGGACTGTGGTGCACTCTCCAAATTTTCAGAAGTTGGCTGAGCACCTCTCTCTCTACCACGACTTGTGACTCATGATTCCTTGGTGGTTTGTTGGAAAAACCAGAGGTGGTGAGGCTGGGCCGTGGAGATCTAGAGGGGAGGGGTTTGGCGTGCATGTTGTGCTTCTTGCTAGTCAACTTGTGATGTTGTTTTGTGAGCTTCGAATATTATACTTGTGTGTGATATTGTGATCATGTCCAGACATGTATGTATGAGATGTTTCTGATATTATGTCACATATTTATATGTTATTTCATGAGTTTAGTCAGATATCATTGTAGGACTCGTTGCTGATTTCTGCCCTTACGTCCATGCATGATCTAGCTAATAGGTCTAGATAATATTGCATGAATCATTCTGATTTTAGTCCAGTAATGATCAACAAACATATATGCTCTGATTTGTCAATCCCCCATGATATATTCATGACATTCCATCTGAAAATAAGTCGCATATGTTCATCTAGATGTTAATGCAACAGGTATAGTTGCCTGTCTCGACTTGAATATTGCGATGAGTTAACCCAATATGATTTTATTCAAACCAGGTTTAGCTCAGGTGTATGATCTGATTTTAGTATGACTTAACCAATATATCATGTTATGCCTTCACATGAGACTAGATTAGGATTCATCTATGATATATGCTATTCATACTATGACATCTAGTATTGTGCAAATCTACAAGCATGTTTATCAATATATCTGTATCGACTATGAAGGTACTTAGACTCCTGATTTCAGAGGCATGTTTTATATATAGGACTACTGATACATTTATGAATTGATTCCTAGCCATCTAATCTCTGACCATGTTCGGGACCAGAAGTTCTAATGCATGCGTGTTCTGAAATGATAGTTGGTGTATGCTATCGATTACCTGTAGTGGTTGATCATCACGTAATCTGCTGCCATACATGTTTTGTTATTCTGTTAATACCGATATATCACTGATATGAGATGTTGTGTTGTGATTGTGGTTGACCTTTAGGATTCACACCTTATGACATCCTTATCATGACCCGTAGATGACTCAATGTGTTGTACCTTGAGTTGCCAATCCGAGTATGTTTGCTTGCTGATTTTGTGCTTGGTTTTTGTTGGGATGTTCTGATTTTGTTTCGTTTGGGTCTGTTAGGAGGGTATCCGGATACTCTTCCTTGAGCTCATTCCATACACTATAGATGCATTAGATTTTAGATGCTTAAGTAGCTTGCATCGCATTTAATCTGATTAATAATTCTGGGCACATTCTGTTTTGGGCCGACGGGCCACGAGTGGGTCCTCTAGCTAGAGAGGCCATTCGCATAAGACATTCACGTTGGGAGGCCAGGCATAAGATAACTCCTGGGCAGGCACGCTGCCATTCTGTCTCAGGGTAGGTGTTCCCAAGTTCGAGATGGCACCATGTAGGTCACTTGCCGCAAATTGGGACACTTATCCGGCGCACCGCTTTGTGCCGAGCAGTGGGTCACTGTCGAGTGACCACCTTTGACCAGCGAGGCTGGCGTTCTGGTTCCTATTGAGGAATGTTTCGGGTGCACCCGACCGACATGATTTATGGAGTCGTAGCCTTCGGTTGCATTATGTGCTTTTCTATTTCTGCTTTGGATGCTTGTCTTAATTGGACCCCATGCATAATTTTGTATCATGTTGTGTTGGCCAGGAGCATACTGGGTTTTCTTTATAGAAAACTCACGCATATGTTGATGCGGTGCTTGCAGGTACTTAGATTCCTACAGGGTAGACTGGACGAGTAGTCGAAGATTCTGTACACGAGGGACACGTCGACCAGATTCTTCAGTTTGTCTTTTGCTTCCGCATTATGTATGATGTATTTCCCTTTTGAACTCGATGTAATGTATTTGACCATGTTACCATATATGGATAATCTCTCACTTTTCAGTCATGTTTTATGTTAGTCTATCCATGTATGATCTGTCTACGTATTGTCGAGTCGTTGTTGGTCTGTCTTCTGTAACTCCTTCGGTCGTCGCGGAGGTCTCTGATCGCGACACTTGTAGTCTTTCCCAGTGTGCGTACCCGCGAGATCGGGGCATTACATAACTACACTAAACTAGTAAGTAAGAAATACGAAAGAAAGCAACGAAAGATTGAGAATCAAGAAGAGAAACCCCTAAGGGGTGGAGTGTGTGCACATATGAAGTGAAATAAGTGATGAATGATGCATGTATGTGTGTATGTCATGTGTGTGTCTTCATGCAAAGGAAGTGTCTAAAGATGTGGCAAAACTATCAATCTATTCATAAAACGTATCGACAATTACTACTTGATTAACATAAGATTAGGCTCAGCATGAGAAGTGTCTAAATATATTGCAAGACTCATCAAAACCCATAAACTCGTGTGAAGAACAAGGTAAGCATGAGAGGTGTCTAAATGTTATGGCAAAACCCATCAAAATAAACTTTCTTCAATCAATCAAGCAAGCAAACACAAATACAAACACATAACTAACATGTAGCATATTCAACAGGAAATTTCAGTCAATAAACATGAGAAAATTGGGCATGGGAAGTGTCTAAATCTTATGGCAAATCTCATCAAAATTCCCCAACATGTAGATGATTAAAATACCCCCAATGAACATACAAAACATGCAAGTCTACACAATCAAAAATTCATCAAACATCCAAACTTCACAATATATATGAACATCAACTCTACCCCCCCCCCCAAAGGGGATGGATCTACTAACTACACATTATGCTAGCAATTAAATTAAATAAAAAAGGAGACATTCTAACTATTTTAGCCTAAGATCAAAGAAACAAGAGTAAGCTAAGCATGCATAAAAAAGAGACAACATGAAAACAAAACAATGAAAAATTATTTTATTAAATGACTCACATTACTAGTAGCATTCTTCTCCATCTTGACTTTTTACTCCAAGGCTTACTCCAAGTAGAGAGAATGTCACCAAGCAATGGGTAAATACAAATGGAGGAGAAGTTCTATTTATAGTAATAGAAAAAGGCAATCGAGGACAATCCCCGATATGGGACTAAAACACTACTAAAAATAGACATTAAACACTCTAATACATGACCCGACTAAACCGTATCAGATCCGGAGCAACCCAGACGCCAATCAACGGTCTTGGACTGCCAATTGGCGGTCTATAAGGTTTGGACGGGTCAGGTGTTGGGGTGTGGTTGTCTGGCTCTATTTCTTCATGTTTGATGCACCCC
Source organism: Triglochin maritima (assembly GCA_963682175.1). NCBI lineage: Eukaryota > Viridiplantae > Streptophyta > Magnoliopsida > Alismatales > Juncaginaceae > Triglochin > Triglochin maritima. Next base: position 13,614,546 of record OY821785.1, read on the forward strand.
TAAGCAGTTGTGTAGGTTGCGACCCGAATCCAATTGCCAAAATACTCCTCATGATGGTGTGGAGTTCCTTCATTTGCTCAATGGCCCTTTGGTTTTACATTCGGGTCCCTCTCTTATGCATCTTAGTCCATAAGTCTTGCAACTTAGTCATTTTTCTTGCTTTTAGGTCCTTTTACGCCTCTTCTCCTCAATCATGTTTATTCCTGAAACTCAAACATAAAACTCGTTATGTAGCATTGTTTAGGTTCAAGACAATGGATATAAGACACAAATGAATGCATGAAATGACCATGTGGTATCGACAGCAAATGTGGCACCCAATCTAGTCGAGTTTGCGTTTGCGATCCTTGTTCCTATGCTAGATGATGCGGGTGGTTCCCTCACACTCTCCCACTGCATAGTTTTCTCAGCGAGGTCTTCTAGGAAAGCCCATGCCTCCCTTTCATCCTTTCCTAAGAACTCTCGTTGACACATGGACTCAAGGAGCGTACGGGATGGGATGTGAAGACCCTCGTAAACAATCTGACACAGGCACCACAACTCGATGGCATGGTGAGAGCATGAGGATAGTAGCTTCTTGAACCTCTCTAAGTATGCATGGAATGATTCGGTCTCATGCTGATAAAATGAATTGATTTCGTTCCTCAGTTTTTGAGTTTGATGATTTGGAAAGTATTTCTTGAGGAATGCAGATTGAAACTCATCCCAAGTCCTAAAGGCATTCGCCTGGTTGTTGTGCAACCACTTCTTCGCATCATCCTTTAGTGCAAAGGGGATAAGCTTAAGATGGATGGAGTCTGTGCTAAGTTGTTGCAGCTTGAACATAGCACAAACCTCCTCAAATTCCCGGAGAAAGATATAGGGGTCACTATTCCCAGAGAAGTGAGGGAGCATGGATATAAACTGAGGCTTAACCTCAAAGTGGTTCCCATTGGCCTCTAGCAATACGATGCATGAATGTACAGCAGTATGACTCGGGTAGCATCGATCACACAGAGAAACGGGAACAAGAACAAGTGGAATGGGTGAGACTGGTGGGACAGGTGAGTTCAGCAACCGCTCCTCCTCGCGGTACTGAGCAGCCATGGAACCCAGACCGTGTGCGACACGAGAAGAGGAAGGCATCGAGACTAAAATAGACTAAAACACTATTAAAAATAGACTAAAACACTCTAATACAAGACCCGACTAAACCGCAATGAATCCAGAGCAACCCAGACCGCCAATCAGCGGTCTTGGACCGGCAATTGGCGGTCTATAAGGTTTGGATCCGGTCAGGTGTTGGGGTGTGGTTGTCTGGCTCGATTTCTTCATGTTTGATGCACCCTAAGCGGATGTGTAGGTTGCGACCCAAATCCAATTGCCAAAATACTCCTCATGATGGTGTGGAGTTCCTTCAATTGCTCAATGGCCCTTTGGTTTTACATTTGGATCCCTCTCTTGTGCATCTTAGTCCATAAGTCTTGCAACTTAGTCATTTTTCTTGCTTTTAGGTCCTTTTATGCCTCTTCTCCTCAATCTTGTTTATTCCTGAAACTCAAACATAAAACTCGTTATGTAGCATTGTTTAGGTTCAAGATAATGGATATAAGACACAAATGAATGCATGAAATTATGTCAATAAGACATCCTCAAACCCACATTATGTGTAAACCACTTATACATGATTCCTTGTTAATCTCTCCTCTAAGCCAATCATATTTCGTCTTATCATCATCCCATAACCTCCTTTGATTAAATTGTATTTCATTTGTTGGATTTCTTCCCATGCTTATGTGTATATTTTTAATATTTTTATACATGCAAGTAAGATCATTTTCATATTTTTCAATAATTTTATGTACAAAACTTCATAATTGTATTTCAATATATATAATATACTATTTAATATTGAAATACATAGATTTGATCATACCTAGGGGATTACCAAATTCCTTTTACCAATCAAAAGTCAAGTTGAACGTCAGTTGGGAGGATCTAAACTAAGTTGGCAGTGATATTAAGAGCTTAATATCACAAGCTATAAGCGGTATCTAGTTACACATTATAGCTCCCAATTAGTTAGATGTCTTAATTCCACTGGAACCAAAACCCGATCCATTTAGTGATGGAGTGCACCACTTGTGTCCGTCCCTTGCCTCATGATATTAAGAATACACACAAAGTAGTATTGTGTCATCTTTGTATTAGTATTCATTTCTTGATCTCTTTAAGCTAGTTATAAATATGTGACTTAACTCAAATCACATTGTGCACATTATAACTTTGCTTTATCAAGGGGCCCACTAATATCATCACTCAATTAAGAGGGGCAATGATAATCTTTTGACTAACTATCTTCTCCAACGAAAGTTATACTTAACCAACCAATGCCTTTACACTACACTGATCGATAGTTCAAGACACTGATCTAATTAAGTATTCCTTAAGTGATTAGATATAAGTCTCATATCAAAGGACCAAAGACACAGTAAAATGTTAATGACACAGAAACACATTTCTATAATATTTTACTTATTAGGTCTATTCAGTATACAAAAGTAATATTTTCCTCTTTTGCATACCCGTGTTGTCACTCACTTGTAGAGCTACAATGATCTATGACCAACACGACAATCTTAACTCGGTAATTAATGTTCCATGTTAATTACCATGATTGCGAATATATTTTGTTTTATGTAAACCAATATCTTTTAGAGCTCTACGGTTAAGGACCAAGAGCCTCTTCCTTAACACTTCTAAAAGACGAATAACATAAATAAGGAACAAAATGATTTCTCATTCAATTCATAATAATTGACATTTAAAAGTAAAACTTTTAGAACACATTCCCTTCAATCTCCCACTTGTTATTAAAGTTTTCTTTCTCATACATACTCAATGCATAAAACAATAATAACTAGGGTAAACCCCATTACATATCAATCATCAAGCCAATCTACATGGTTCCTCAATCCCATGGACTCGAAATGCATTTCGCCCTTGGCTTGGGATAAGGGTTTTGTGAATGGATCAGCTGTGTTGCTGTTGGTGTCCACCCATAACAGATTTATTTTGCCTTCGTCGATGAGGTCACGCGTCACGAAGTACTTACGATCCATGTACTTCACTTTGTGGTGTGATTTGGGATCCTTGATTTGCGAGATAGATGCACTATTGTCGCAAAATAGCTCTATTGGTCCCTCGCTCGAGGGAACTACTCCAAGCTCTTCAAGGAACTTCTTAATCCACACTCCTTCCTTGCTCGCTTCAGCGACAGCCATCACTTCGGAAGCAGTGGTTGAGTCGGCAGTAGTGCTTTGCTTCCAACTACGCCAACTCACAGCTCCACCATTCAGAAGGAAGACGTATCCTGATTGCAACCTTCTATCGTCTGGATCACTCATGAAACTCGCATCCGAGTAACCTTCAGCTATCAATTCCCTTTGTCCTCCATAAACAAGAATCTTATCCTTAGTCCGGTTAAGGTACTTCAGGATATTCTTGACCGCAGTCCAATGCTCAGGACCTGCGTTGGATTGGTGACGACTTTGTCACACTTAGAGCATACGAGACATCGGGTCTTGTGCAAGTCATCACGTACATGATTGACCCAATTGCCGAAGCATAAGGGACATCTTTCATGTACTCTAACTCCTTACATGATTGCGCACGTTGAGACTTCTTGAGTTGCACACCCATACTCATTGGCACACTGCCCTTTTTGGAGTTGTTCATCTTGAACCTTTCCAAGACCTTGTCAATGTATGCACGTTGACTGAGGCCAATGAGTCTGCGAGATCTATCTCGATATATCTTGATTCCCAAGATGTATTGAGCCTCACCCATGTCTTTCATCGAAAATGCAGATTTCAATGAACTTCTCGTTTGCTCAAGCAAAGGAATATGATTGCCCATAAGCAATATGTCATCGACATATAGGATTAGGAATACTACATGGCTCCCACTAACCTTCTTGTATACACAAGGTTCTTCCTTACTTTGAATGAAGTGAAGCTTTTTCACTTCCTCGTCAAAGCGTTTGTTCCAACTCCTTGATGCTTGCTTCAATCCATAAATGGATCTTTGAAGCTTGTATACCTTCTCACTATTCTTTGGATCTTCAAAACCTTGAGGTTGTACCATGTACACATCCTCCTCCAAGTTCCCATTCAGGAACGTCGTTTTGACATCCATTTGCCATATTTCATAATCGTGAAATGCGGCAATAGCGAGCATGATTCGAATAGACTTGAACATGGCAACCGGTGAAAAAGTTTCATCATAGTCAATTCCTTGAACTTGAGCGAAACCCTTCGCTACAAGCCTCGCTTTGTAGGTTGTCAAGTTCCCATCCATGTCCATCTTCCTCTTAAAAACCCATTTATTATGAATGGCCTTTTTCTCTGAGGAAGGTCAACCAAGTCCCATACTTGATTATCATACATGGATTCTATTTCGGATTCCATGGCCTTAAGCCATAGTTTGGAGTCTTCCCTTTCCATTGCCTCTTGGAAGGTTAAGGGATCATTGGTATCTAGTACCATGATTTCATGAAGTCCCAGATACAAATCGGGTTTCTTCATTTCCCTTGTTGCCCTTCTAAGTTCTTTTGGTTCTTCTCGTATCTCTCGAACTTCTTCCACAATTTCTTGAGGAGTGGGTTCACGTTCAACTCTTGAACGTACACTTGGTGGGGATGATTGAGATTCTCTCACAATTTCTTGTGATGGTCTCTCGCTCACGCTCCCACTAACCAAAGGAATCTCGGTTGGGCCTTCATGATCTTGAATGTCATCATTCATTTCATGATCTTGTAGAGTATCTTGAGTTTCCTCAAGCACAACCCTACTCCCACTACTTTTTACTCTTTCTAGAAATTCCTTTTCCAGAAATGTGGCATCCCTCTCTACAATCACTCGATTGGAGGTGATATGCCAAAAGTAGTATCCTCTTGTCTCACGAGGATAACCAATAAAGAAGCACTTATCCGCTTTTGGTTGAAGTTTGGTCGACATCAATCTCTTGACGTAAGCCTCACAACCCCAAATCTTGAGAAAACTGAGCTTAGGTGTTTTACCACTCCATAGCTCATAAGGAGTTTTCTCCACGGATTTGGATGGAACATTATTTAGTGTGTAAGCCGCAGTTTGTGGTGCATAACTCCAAAAGTAAAGAGGTAATTCCGCATGACTCATCATTGACTGAACCATATCGAGCAATGTCCTATTCCTCCTTTCGGATACCCCCATTTCACTGAGGTGTACCGGGAGGGGTGAGTTGAGGTACAATACCAAACTCCTTTAGGTATGAGTCAAATTCGGCACTTAAGTACTCACCTCCACGATCCGTTCGTAGAGACTTGATTTTCTTGTCGAGTTGGTTCTCTACTTCATTCTTGAATTCTTTGAACTTGTCAAAAGATTCACTTTTGTTTCTCATTAGATAAACATAGCCATAACGACTATAATCATCCGTGAATGTAATGAAGTACCTGAAACCATCTCGTGCACTAGTACTCATTGGACCACATACATCGGAATGTATCAAATCCAACAAGCCACTCGCCCTTGGGCCTTTCTTCTTGAAAGGCTTTTTGGTCATTTTTCCCATTAGACATGGTTGGCACGTCTCCAATGAATTAAAATCAAGTAGACCAAGAAGGTTAACTTCTTGCAATTTCTTGATGCGCTTTTCATTTATATGACCAAGACGATAGTGCCACAAGAGAGTATCATTCTCGTGAGTGGTCTTAAGTCTTTTGTTATTGATATTAAAGATTTGTTTATTATCCAATTCAAGCAAATAGAGACCATTCCTTATGAACGCATTTGCATAGAACACACCATTCTTCGATATAGACAAACAAGAATTTGAAATATTTATATTAAAATTATCCATATCCAGACATGATACAGAAATAATATTCTTGCTAATCGAAGGTACATAATAAACATTCTTTAGACATAAATTTAAACCACTGCACAATTGAAGCACCACAGAACCTTGTGCAACCGCAGACACGTTCGCACCATTTCCGACCATCAATTCTACCTCGTTCCTTACGAGTTCCTTCGTATCCATGAGTAGCTGCACATTAGAAACTGTGTGAGCACAAGATCCGGTATCAATTACCCAATCCTGGACAGAGGTGGCAAAATTTATTTCAATAAGAAATATACCTTTGGCCTTTTTGGGGCGCCGACGTTCAATCACTCCGTCGTCAAGGTCTTCCTTGTACTTGGGGCAATTTGGCCGGATGTGTCCTTTTTCACCGCAGTGAAAGCACTCCGTATTGGGAGTTGGAGATTTCTGAGATTTCCCCCTCGAGGCACTTTTATGAGCACCTCGTACTCCCTTGCTCTTGATTGAACCACTTTTGGTAGATTTGCCCTTTCCTTTACCAATCTTATGGCCCCTCCCATGGACGGCAATGACTTCCTTGTCCCTACCCTTGCCCATGTCAACTTCAGCAGTTTTGAGAGCGTTGTGAAGCTCCTCAAGACTCACCCCTTTTTCACGCACGTGATAGTGCATCACAAAGTCCTTAAAGGACGGGGCTAGAGAGCCAAGAATCATATCTTCAGCAATGTCCTCGGGCATTGGTGAAGAGAGCTTTGCCAACTTCTCAAGGTATCCTTGCATTGTGAGAAAATGCATAGATACCGATGTTCCCTCCGCCATATGGCACCTTGTGAGTGCGATGGTGGTCTTATAGCGCTCCTTTCGGGCACTATCCATGAACATCTTTGATAAAGCCTCCATGGTCTTCTTGGGTTTTGAATCCAAGTATTTCGCTTGAAGCGAGTCACCCATGGATGCTAGCATAAGACCGTGAACTTGGTTCTCTTGGTCTTCCCACTTGGCTTTAGCCTCTTTCTCTTCATCAGTTAATCTCTCATTCCACTTTGGGATTGGACCTTCCAAAATGTGAGATAGTTTCTCAAACTTTAACACGATGTTGAGTTTGAGTTGCCAACTAATGAAGTTTGAGCCATCATTCGCTAAAGGGTGTTTTTCTATCATGGATCGTACGATAGGTTGGATGTTCGACATTTTTCTACAAAATAAAACATATAGGTTTTAATGCCAATTTTATGTTTTAATACACATGCATACATATATCGAATATATAAATGTAAATGTTGCAAATTAAAATCTTGCCCATAAATGCAACAATCCAAGATCCTATTAATTGTAATATAGACTAGCTAAGGGCTATCGAATACATTACAATATCAAGGTAAGAAATCATTTTCTAATCACAACCTTTTTGAATTTTAGCAATATTTAGCATCTTCAAACTCCTGTGACTCTTGTCGTTTTAATTATGAGGGAATACGACCTATCCTCGTAAGAAAAACTTTTTCCCAAAACCGAGCGAGGGCTCTAGGTAATGTTAAGAAAACTTATTTTCATTTGATACGAGATACGTTTATCTATTGTATTCACAACTAAACATACTTGGGGTTCACTAGGGTGAAACACACCTCATATATTTAATTGTGGCACAACAACAGACAACCTTTATATCTCCCACTATTCCCAAAGATAGAGGGAGCTATCTCCCGCTAAGGGCGAGCAGAGTATCCCTCGATCAATGGCTGCTAGTGGATGAAATAAGAAGGAAATTTATTATTAATTTTTGTTGGACAATTTAACATGTGATTTAGAATTTTAGGTTATCATGCATATTATTAATCATACACATCCTAACATTCAACACATTCATCACATGCATATCAAGATAAAAACAGAAATTAAACATTCACACAATCCACATCGTGTGAGTTTATATGTTCCCTTCGATCCTCGATCCCTGATCTTCGATCCTCGATCGATGCGCTACAACGGTGACTTCCTCTTGCACCGGAGATGTAGATTTTACAGAAAATAAACATGCTCCTCACATTCGATAAAACCGACTAGTGCAAGTCCTATGTAAAAACCTCTCATATGCAAATGCAACTATCTAAAAGACGGAAATAGAGAGAATTTTGGCTTTTACATACATAAGCCCCTGTATAATAATAATTACATACATTTGTAGTGTCTGATTTGGAACATATAAACTCACAATCCTGCAAAGCAACTCAAGCATCCATGCACGCAATTGCTATAAACTACAGAATCTAATTTATCAATCATCCAGAATTCTCAACAATTCTTTGAAAGATATTTTGAAATCCATTAAAAACATTTTTCATTCATCCATAGTTCAAAACTATTTTTGAACCGCTGTCCATCCAATTTCCAATGGAAAGATGAACTGCAGTTTTTCGGTTTTGTTGATTCTCTTACAAAATAATTGTTTTTAAATAAAACGAAATTATTGTAAGTTGGACTAATGTCTTAATCCTAATTTCAATAATCACATGGCATGTTTTAAAACTCTTAAAACATTCAGACGAATTATTATGGAGAATTATATCAACAAAACATCCATACACCGAAAAACCGGTAAAACCGAATTGTTTAAATCCTAGATGGCAAACTAAATTCGTTTACAACCATAAATCATAAGAAAATTGAACCCTAAGCTCTGATACCAATCTACATGTCCCATAGATTCCTCAGAATCACCTCTAAGAGTTTCACCAAACTCTAAACAAGATTAGAGAGATCGAAACTAGTTAATCAATCTCTAATACTAAGAGAACCCCTTCTATGCTCAAAAGAAATTAATCTCCAACACACAATTAAAACTAAGAGAATTTCGGATGGAATGATGGAGAAAATATGGAGGAGAAGAATTTTGCATTCATGTAAAGAAGGGAGGAGGAACCTATTTATAGGGTTTCTCTAACCCATATCATGTGCAAATCACTTACACACGATCCCTTGTTAATCTCCCCACTAAACCACGTCATGTGCAAAGCACTTTGCACATGATCCCTTGCTTATTTTGCCACATCATCATCTCATAACTACCTTTGACCAAGGTGGATTAAATCCAGCCGTTAATCAAAAAAATCTCTTATTAATATATGCAAAAATGTGGACAAACGATTGGACAATTTTTCACTGTTTTTTCCTTTTCCCAATTTTGGATTAATATCCAACAAAATTTTGGCTTTGGGGTTTTAGCAAATTCATATGCTATAATGTTGCAGATCACATTATATCATGTAATATATAATCATATATAATGTCAAACACTATACCACAAAATATTTACATATCGCATACAAATTTATATGATATTCTAACCATGTCGTTTTCACGACATATTAATTTTTTTCATTTTACCATATGTATTTAATTCCATATCATATAAATTTTAATACACCATATAAAATACAAAATTATATTTCTTGTTTCCCAATTTTGTGGTGTGACCTATAGGAGGATCTAAGTTATGTTGGCAATAATATAAACATTTTATATTATAAACTATAAATAGTATCTAGCTACACATTATAGTTACCCAAATAACAAAGATGTTTTGTTCACTCGAATATAACACGATCCATTTAGTGATATAAATAATATCACTTGTGTCTCTCCCTTGCGTCATGAAATTAAAAATATTATACAAAGTAGAAATGTGTCATCCTTGTATTATATATTCATTTCTTGATCTCTCAAGCAAATTATAAATATGTAACTACACATAAGTTACATTTGCATATTATAACTTTGCTTTATCAAAGGGCCCATCAATATCATTTCTCAAGTCAAAAGGGACAATGAAAATCTTTTGACATATCATCTTTTCCAGCACAAGTCATGCATAACCAACTATTATCTTTATCACTGTACTTAATGATAGTTTTTGATAATAATCAAATCATACACTTCTTGATGCCTGGAAGAATTTGTGAGGAATACTACGGGCTAGGGACACCAATGACTACAAGAGAAATCGAAGAGAGAACACCAGATGGAGATAAAACTATATATCTCTGAAATTTGTGTATTAATTCAAAATGAAATCGATGCTTCTCTAGACCTACAAGCCAGGTCTTATATCCTTTCATCCGTATAGAAATTTGAAAATTAACCGACAATGCAACTTCTTTGATTTGCAACAAAATAAAACAAATAATAGCAAAGGAAATGATTAACTTCCGAATTCTCTAGTCTAGGGAATAAAATTCAGGAAACTTTCCTTAAAGCTAATTGGAAACGAATATTGATTGATCTCTTCAATCAATTGTGCGGTTGGAGGGAATTCCCTTTGCTGATTTGGCTCCAACTTTCGGATGATGATGGATTTGGTTATGAATTGAATTTTACATTATCCAACGGCTCTATCATCAAGGATCCAACGGCTCTTGCATCAGTCACTCCCGGTTGGAAAGAACTCATCCTCGAGTTCTCTTTAGCTTCATCATCTTTTCCAAAGTACGAGCTCAGATGCTTCACATTAAACACATCAGCGGTCTTTAAATGACTTGAAAAGCGCAACCTGTAGGCGTTACCATTGATTTTCTGAAGTATCTCACATGGCCCAATCTTCTGCTCCTTGAACTTGTTGTATTCTCCAACCGGAAAACGATCTCAAGTTAATACAGCCCACACAAAATCACCCTCCTCAAAAAGTACATGGCAGCGTCGGTTGTCGGCATGGTTCTTGTATTTGGTATTGTTCTCATGAATGGCTTCCTTCACTTGTTCATGAATGCTCTAAAGGTGAGTCATTTCATTAGCCTTGGGGTTCAATGAATAGGAGCCAATCTAGCACTCCTGAAGGATTAAATCCATAAACAATTTTGAATGGGCTCAGCCCCGTGGTCCTATTTGTTGATTGATTATACGCGAACTCTGCTTGAGGCAAGGACAAGTCCCGCTGATTGGGTTTAGTTCCAACCAAACATCGTAGCAAATTGCCCAAAGGTTTGTTAACTACTTTGGTTTAGCCGTTCATCTGGGGATGATAAGCACTACTGAAATTCGGTCGTGTCCCCAATTTCTCCCTCGTGCTCATTCAAAAGTTGCTAATAAACTTGGTGTCACAATCGGAGGTAATCGAGTGAGGAACTCCATGCAAATGTACAACTTCTTTGAAGTAGACATGAGCAATTCAGGCGGCATCCATCTTTTTTTACAAGCTACAAAATGCGCCATCTTGGAGAATCGATCAACTATCACAAAAATGGAGTCTACGGCTCATTGTGTAATGGGCAGTCCTAGTCAAAATCCATGCTAGCATTGCGCCATAGGGCTTCAGAAATAGGCAAAGGTGTGTACAACTCGGCATTGGCGAGGACACCTTTGAATCGCTGACATACGTAGCACTGCTCCACGTAATGGGCTACGTCGCTGGATTACTTGGGCCAGTAATAATCAGAGGAGATCAAGGCTAAGGTTTTGTCTCGTCCAAATAGTCCTTCGTTATGTGATTCGTCGATGATCTTTTGCCTCAACGAGCAATCTGGAATAAATGAGTCAAGCTGAACGAAACCATGCGCGCTCGTTAGCTCGCTTACTCACTCGACTCGGTTGCTCATATATACGCATACGAGCATACATCCATTTACATACACGACATGTACTCTACAAATATATATATATATATATATATATATCAATTTACCAAATCCAATATATTGAAGACTTAAATGCTTATAGAAAGATCAAACATAGCATTTTTTATGTTCAACAATCTTTTATCTGGACCAACGTTTTGTTTATGTTTATGTTTATGTTTATGTGGGACAATTGATTGCTCAGACAATTGATATGTTATTGTTGTCTGAAATTTGAGTTGATGAGATATTAGTGGAGATGATTATGTTGACAAAAATATATCATAAATGTATTGATAGTAGTTTTCATTGCATTCCTAGGCGCAAATAAAAAATCCTTTTCTAACAAAACGAGTCAAAGAGCCGAGCAAGTTCTCGAGAGTCGAGTCGAGCGGCTCACGAGCCAAAAACAAGCCAAGCACGAGCACAATTTTGTGCTCGAATCGAGCCACGAGCAAGACATCAGCGAGTTCAAAATTAAACGAGTCGAATTCGAGCCAGCTTCACTCGCTCGAAACTGGCTCGTTTACACCCCTACTATAGAGATCCCTATAGTTTTTTTAGTGGGTTTGCATCTGATTAATTAGTTGCATGAATATATTTTTATTTTAGTTCATGTTTGGCACTGTAATTAGATTCATGGAATATAATTCAATGTAATCAAATTGCATTTTAATGAATTTAATTTCTTGTAATGCAATTTCAATGTTTCGTAGCAATGGAATTCACCACATGAATTACAATATTGTATTTAAAAAATTAATAATTTCCATTGTTCCCATAAATGTTCAGAGGAGTCATCAAAGTTCTGGTAGACTTCCAACATGATTGGCGATAAGTTTCAATGATATGGCAAACTTTGAGTAAATTGAGAATGTTTTATCACTCTGTAATCTAATTACTTTGGACTGAAGTGTGAGTATTCAACTCAAATCCAATTATGATAAGTGGAGAGACCCTTCAACTTATAACCTAGGAAAAAAATCTTAAATTCTCCAATGCGAGACAATTCTGTAACACTCCCCTGCATACATGACCGAGATTAATTTTTTTCTTCTCTGTGTGTACGCCTGGACAACAACATGTATGGATGTGTCAAGTCGGCCATTAGACTTTTTTGACTCTGATACCATGTTGAAGTTTGTGTATCCAACTCAAAACAAATCGTTCATGAGCGGGGATACCCTTCAACTTACAACCTAGGAGAAAATCCTTAAATTCTCCAATGTTGGTCTATTCTCTAACACCTTCGAAGGGTTGTTACTTGATGACCTTTGTCATTTGATTACAGAGCAATTGCGATTTCTAAAATTTTTAACCAAACATTGTAATGTAATCACAGGTGTAATTGGATTACATTACACCCTAAATTAGAGCTAACCAAACATGACTTTTGCCTTGATTGTCACTTATACTAATATCCCCTTCATTTTGCACCAAGATATTATATATATTTATTATATTTGATGTCACAATGCCATTTAAATGTGTTTTGAACCCTTCAATTACATTGTTTTGCATCAGCACCTTTCATTCTGTCAGTATTGACATCCTCCAATTGTGGTATGAGTTTAATCATGATTATGTTGGATTTTTGCCCTTAATCTATGTTTTGGTGATTTAATCAACCTAATCTTAATTATAATCAATGTAGAATAACACACACTATGCATAACATATATTTTGTATTGTGCTAACTTCTACAGGTGATGAAGACTTAAGGAAGAAAGGAAATCAAGTCAAGACATGTAATAAAGCTCATTTCAAGACATGTAATCTTGATTTATTTTGAGTCTTAGGAACTATGTGTAATTGAGCATACTTGAGCTAAAAAAAACCCCAACACACACTAGGTGCCCTATACAAGTCACACACAAAATTTGACAACATTTGGACTTCAATAGATCACCAAAACTAGAGCTGGAAAACACTTAAACCAAACTTGAATTGTCATGACCAAATCGGTCAACCAGAACGAGTTCATCGTTCGACCAATTGGGTTGTTTATTCTGTTACAGAATCTAGTGTTAAACCGTTCGACCATTTAGAGCCCTTTGTTCGACCGTCTACACGTGTCACAAGACCGTTAGACTTGTCGGATTCTACAACGGTCGGATTTTCCAAAATCCCAAACTTACCAAACCTTCGGACGACCGAAACTTACCTAGTGGTCGACCGATAAAAAAAACTTGGTCGCCCTGTACACTCTGGAAGTTTCCGGTCGAACGTCTCCTAGACCTCAGTCGACCGAAACTTAATTTCTTCCTGAACCCAAAAGTGCGTGGAAGTTTCCAGTCGAACCTACCATTTGCCTTGTTCGACCGATCCAATTTTACCAGACCAAAACCCCCTAGAACGGTCGACCAATCCCCACTTTTAGTTCGACTGTTCACTTAAGTGAACTTAAGTTGTAGCTAGATTTGACCAACCGGTCGACCGGCATACCCGATTCGGTCGACCAATTTAGTTCTGAAATGTGTCATGAACTTCACTGTTTTGTGTTTCTTACACGAACTCTTTCCCATTTAATCCCAGCGGATATAACTCACTTAGAGCTTATAAATAGGTATTGCCTTGACACAATTAGACATCTCTTCCAATTCCTATTGTCATATATACCTAAGAGAAAGCTCCAAGTCTCCCATTCCCTAAATCCTACTCTCCAAGCTATACTTCCACATCTTAGATAAATTCTATATCCTAATCTAAGTGTGGTCAAGTTAGAGAGTGAGTGATCCACTCAAACTTCGTTTGCAAAGAAGCAAGGACTTTGGTGAAAGCCCGAAGTGTTCCCTCTCGGATGTGAGAGGAAGAAAGTCAAGCTAGCGAGGGTTGTTTGCGGAAGCTTGTGGTGTAAAGACTTAATCTCGGTCTGGAACGGGATTGATAGTGAAGACATAGGCGGAGCTCGAGGGAGATAGAGCGGAGCTTGCAAGAGAGGAAGTAGGCGGGAGGCCGAACCTCTATAAAAATTCCCGGGTCATCTTTGTGATTTGCTGAATTTTTTGTTTCTACGTGTTTTTGTCTTGTTTAATTCCGTTGCACATCTATTGCTCAAACAAGTAGTTAATTAACCTTAAAAGTGATTAGAACTAAGCCATTCACGATCCTACAAATTCATGATCATATTAGTTAACTTTCCAAGCTTACTATGTTTTGACATCATTACACATATTGTAACTGTAACAACACTAGTAACTTGTTTACCATTAAATTATAAGGATATGACGAAAAAAATGTTGGAATATCAAATGAACAAATGTTCAAATTAAGAAGGCGTTAATGATGTATATTTTCTATAGTGGAACCAAATTGGAGGGGATACCAGTTGATGCCTCAATCCGAAGTTTAAAGGATATAATATAAATGATGAAGCGCATAATGCAAAAAGAAAAATTGTAGACTCTAATGGACATATTGAGAACAACTAACCATCTAAATGGTATGGCATATGTAGGTCATTGTGGCTTTAATTTTGTATTCCGATACGGGGTAGGAATGATTAATGTAAGATTTTTATCAATGCACTAAAATAACGTATGATCATATTAATGTTGGTTTATTTCATTTCATCTCTTCATAGGTTCGGGTGAGTCCACGTAGCTAGGGTATAGGTTTTAATGTTCATCATTTTAATGTTGAATGA
Source organism: Triglochin maritima (assembly GCA_963682175.1). Lineage (NCBI taxonomy): Eukaryota > Viridiplantae > Streptophyta > Magnoliopsida > Alismatales > Juncaginaceae > Triglochin > Triglochin maritima. The sequence goes on from OY821785.1 coordinate 13,629,642, forward strand.
TCTCCCTTCACTACTAGAAATATAGGTTTCACATATGGAAAAACATCAGTCGGAGTAACATCTGTCGATGTACAGTTACATACACCACCAGATAGGGTTGGCCGTCAGTGTGTACGTCCACCAACAGATTCGGTCGATAACTCTGACGGAATAAAGTTCTTGGCAAAAACTTTCATAGTATTTGTCATAGAATAAACATACACTGGTGGATAGGTCTATCGGTGTAGATTTCAAATGTGTGGCAAAATGAAATTTTTCGCAGAAAATATACACCGACTGATATATAGGTGATGGATAGTATCCATCAGTGAAGAGTTCGAATCCTGGTTAAATAAAAAAATTATGAAAATACAAGCACACAAGGATACGAAACCTACATCGACAGAGTTATCAGTTGGTGAGTGTTAAAGGCACTGACGGATAGCATCCATTGGTGTAGATTTCAAAAATGCTTGTTGAACTTAATACCATAACATACGTCGATGGGTAATATAATAAGCACCGACGGATAACGTCTGTCTGTGTAGGGTTTTATCAGGATCCGAATCGGGCTTCCCCCTTCACTTTTCTTCTTTCTCAAACCCCCTTGCCAAACCCTAACCCTTGCCGTTCATCGCTTTCTGCACCGTCGCCCTCCTCGCACTGTCAGCGTCCCTCTTCCTCAAACCCGAACCCTCCCTCTTCCCTGATCCCTCCTACGTCGTTGCCCCACCAACCCCTCCCTCCTCAAATCCAAACCAACCCCTCCAAAACCAATCCCTCACTCCCCAAATCCTAAGCCAAACTGACCCCTCCCTCTTCCCCGACCCGTTACTCTTCCAAAACCAAACCCCAAATTTAACCCCTAGCCCCAAACCCGTCCTCAAACACGGACCCCAACCCAAAACTCGTCCCCCAAATTCACCCCACAACCCCAAACCCGCCCCCAAACAAGTATTTAGATTATGATTTTGATGTTTTTAAATTTACACTGTTTTGATAAATTAATTCGTATATGTTTTTAGATTAACAATAAGATGTTATTGTTAAGATTATAGTTTAGATTATTTGTTTTGATAAATTTAGATTATTTATTTTGGTTTGAATGTAGTTTGAATTTGATTATTTTGATAGCTTGAATGTAAATTTAAATATAGTTGTAATATAATTGGAATATATTTTGAATGTGAGTGTAGTTTAAAAAACACTTTATATGATAGTTTATAATATAGTTTGAATGTGAATGTGAAATGCAATGTTTATATGTATTGTGGAATCCTTTTTTGTCTACAAGGATTTAAAAAATAAAAATGTTGGTTTATAGGGGAGGTTCTGCCTAAAATTTAAAATATTTTGGCAGAAAATTGTAATCAATAACACATTATTGATTCCCCTATAAAATTAAATGGAATTTTAAGTCAAACAAGTGTTTCCATTTTGTAGGAACAAACATTCCGTCAAGTAGGATTAAACAGAATTGATACAATTTTAAGTCAAACAAGTTTAATTCCGAATTGTAATCAAACGGAATTAAACGATGGTTGGGGTTGGTGTATTAGATTTAAGATTGTATTTTGTATTTAAATTTATATTTTGGATTTAAAATTTTGTAATAGATTTTGGATTGTATTTTGGATTTAAAATTTAGCATTACATGTACGCTTGGTTGGAAACAAGATTCGGTGTAAGGATAAAGAATTGGACGTTGGGATTGGTGTATTAGATTTTGGATTTAGGATTATACTTTTGATTTTTTTAAAAAAATTGGACTTAAAAGTTAGAATTAGATTTTGGATTAGTTGGAGGTGTTTGTGAATACATGATATGAATGTAAAATGTGTTTTTCCTTGTCAATGCAGGATTTCCAAAATTTAAATTTATGAAAATATAGGAGAGATGCTACCAACATTTCTAATAAATAGTTATTTTAGATTTACAGTTTAGTTATATTTATTTGGATTGAGTGGAATGTGCTAGTACCATGATTGAGTTAGTTGGATTGTGTAGGATAACTGAATTAGTTAGATTGAGTTTATTTGAATTGATTTGGATAAGTTGGATGTGATAATTAGATTAAGTTTGAATTTGGTTTATTTGATAGCACAAATATTGGGTTTATTTGAATTGATTTGGATAAGTTGGATGTGATAATTAGATTAAGTTTGAATTGGGTTTATTTGATAGCACAAATATTGGGTTTATTTGAGTTGTTTTGGATAAGTTGGATGTGATAATTTGAAACTGTCAATTTGATTATGGTAGAGGTTGACCGTTTGAAATGAAAACACTGAGTGTGTTGAAATCGAAGCACCTACTCGAGATCCGAACATCATAGCAAAGAAATATTCAGGATATAGCATCAATGGGTTTCGATTTTGCATAGATAAATGGGAGTCCAAAGGAAAAATTCTGAACTCTGGTGTGTTTGTGAACACAACAACAGATTGTTACTCAACAGCACGAGATAACAATCATATTCGTGCACCAGTCGACTACTTTGGTGTATTGCGAGATATAATTGAACTTCACTACTATAGTGATGTGAAATATGTTTTGTTCAAGTACAAGTGGTATGACATTCTTGGTCGGGACAATACCACTAGAAGCCAGAAGATCAATAGATTTCTGAAACCAGAATATTCATTTGTACTTGCATCCCAAGTAGAGCAAGTATTTTATGTTGCCGAACCTAAAGAAAGATAAAGTGATGACCAATGGTTGGTCATTGTGCGAATGTTGCTGATATATTCATATAGCATGGAGGACGAAACATCTGAAATCCCTGAATATGGGTGAGGAAATCTTGTCTATGATCGAGTCGAATTAGACGATATTAATTTGGTCAATTTTGTTAGACTAGATTTAGAACCGGTGGTCAAGTAGTACACCTTGAGGGACATGCACAATTTATGTATGAATAGATTTGAAGTTGTAATGACAAACCCAATATATGAATGAATAGATTTGAAGTTTATAATTTTTATTATACTGTTGATGATAAATTAAATTACTTTATAATTTCGGTATGTCGAGACGTCAATCTTCACCACTGCACCCTTTGGGAGACAATGATAAGAGTAGACGTCGATGATGTCAGGCGGACGATACCCTACGGATAGCCGATGGTGCAACCGATAGTGAGGATGTTCCTAGCCAGGAGGACACAGGTACAACAAGTATGAATAGAGGTCGTGGATCTACAGAACTTCTGGATGCTTGGAGCTCTACCATTCAAAATGAGATAGAGTTCACTCCAGAAGGTGTGCCGAAGGGAAAGAGCGTCGAACGATTCGAAAAAAATCGGCACGATAGCCAGAAGGACACAACTACTGCCTCCTCATTATTCGGATTGGAGATTGGTGCCAAAGAAGGAGAAGGATTTGTCACGGGTAGAATTAACATTAATATTACATACGTTCTTATGTTACATTAGTATTGATTTAAATTTTAAAAATTTGAATTTATTTCATAATGACATTGGACATTTCCTGAGGGGTTCAGAGGCAAAATTATGAAGTCTCTGAACACAAAATGGATGGAAAATAAGTCTCAGTTGTACCTTAATGTTGCAGATTTGGAGACTAGAGTGGCTAGATTGGTGCCTAGACTGCCACATATTTCTGGGGAGGATTGGGCTACTCTGCTTGACTATTGGTCCAGCGAGACGTTTAAGGTAAATTTGTAAAGTTAGTTAAATTATTATCAATGACTAAAAATCAAGTATTTGGTTTATTGTTGTTGTAGAAGAAGAGTGAGTCTAACAAGAATAACCAGACGAATATGGTAAGACCGCACAGCGTGGTACCATTTGGTGGTGCGACACAGAGAGAAATTGATGAGATATTATTTTAATTTTTTAAATTGTTATATATTCATTACTGTTTTTAATTCTGATAGATTCAATGGTATTGCAAATTGCAGAAAATCTGGACACTCCTAAGCCTAATCGTACTGATATGTACATCCGACTTTATGACAAGACACTCCTTGAAATTGTGACCGTTATTATAAGTTTAAGATTATTATTACTTTTCAATTACTTAGTGTTGTTTGATACATTCTTTGTGAATCTATAATGTCTTCTTATTTTAGGAACAATTAGAATCTTTGAGAGGACCGGGTGAAACGAGCTCTCAAGAGTCTATGAATACGGTCGTTGGCGCTCAAGATCTGGTCGAAACTATTCTCGGTGATAGGAATGGACGTGTGAGAATGTACTCGAGTCTCGTCGCCCCAACTGACATGTACGGCCCGCGTGGAACACCATCTTAAGCAGGGAGTAATGGAAAAAGGGAGGTTGAGAAAGGTGGGCAGATGAAGGTGGTGATAAGCAAGCTAACGAACATGAAAAACGAGCTCTTGGACACAAAAAATGAGCTCGCGAACATGAAAAATATCTCACGAGGTATAAGTCGATGGTCGAGTTTTTGATGGAGAATGGGGCTTTAATAAAGAGGTATTATAGTTGTAATATAGTAAATTATATTACATTTAATATTTTAGTTTATATGCATTATAATGTTCTAAGTGACTTAATGAAGAATGTTTTAATTGCGTAGGATTTTCGCACGCCAAATTCGCATCCAAGTCGAGATAACGATGACAATCCATTGGGCGGAGCCGAGACATGTGGTTTAGTAACATAGTATTTTATTTTTCTAGTCAATTGTTATCGTTAAACTCCATTTTTACTTACTGAATTTAAATGGTAATTGTAATGTTATTACAGCTTCTTTGTTTGAATTGTTATTAGATAAATCACTAGTACAGAAAAGGAAATATACGTCGGATATACTTGGTATATACGTTGGATATATAGGGTATATACGTTGGATATATAGCTCCCCTGACTCGACGTCTATCTATTTGTATATACATAGACGTCGGTCGCGTAAAGGACGACATCTATTCTCTACGAATAGATGTCGGTTCTACCTCACAAGACGTCTATTCCTTTTTTCAAAAAAGAATAGACGTCGGCTACGTGGTACAACCGACGTCTATTCCCTTACTTAATTAAAAAAATGAAATGTAGCAATCATAGATACTTGCATAGCAAACACATTAAACCGGCAAAGCAAACACATTCAACATGTACCAAATTCATTTACAAACACATACATACACACATTCATCCACAAATACAAATACATACAAGCAAACATACACAAACACAATCATTCAACACACTTGGTATTCATACACAAACACTTGGCATTCATTCCAAAAGTGTTTGATTATATTAAGGTAATATAAGTAAACATATTAAATAAATTACAAAAGTGTTTGAGAACCTCTTAGTTCGTTAATATGTTTATAATAAAATAACGAGCCCATCAGTCGCAAGTATCATCGAGCTCCTGTTGCGAGTAGGGATCGCTATTCTCTTGGAAGACCTATAAAAATACAAGTAAAAAATATGAATATCTAAATAATGAAACTATAATTATACAACTGAATAGCGATCTATATTACCTCGGATAGGCATACGTTTTGAGATGCACTTTCGAGGATTTCCTCCATGTATCTCATCACGTAGTAACCACATTCCATATTTCTAATCTTCTTGCGGTACTACAAAAATATAAATTCGCTAAATATTTATTTCATTACTTGACTTAATTAACAAAAATGGGAGAAAAAACTTACTCCCATGACATGCCATGTTACTCCCGCTTTTGGGTTTCTATTGCCTCCTAACACTTTGTAAACCCTCATTATCCTGAGTATCTCAGGTTATTCAACATCTAGTCGATAATACTAACAAAAATACACGAATTACAAATACGATAATTAAAATGAACTTATAATGAAACAAGTTTCTTCATGGATTGCCTTGGTTTAGTCGACCCCAAAGGATCAATCCAATATGCCGATTTCGTCTCGGGGTATAGAATGACAAGCATCCAATGAGCGTTGTTTATGTACATAATTATAAGTTTATTATGAAATAAAATTCCACTTACTTTGCATTAACAAATTTACCTCTCATTATAAGGGAGTAGATAATATCTTTTGCCTTGATCTTTCATGAGAGTCCCAAGCTCACCCGATTTATCCTCATTCCCGGATATATAGGTAGATGGACTGACAAATCTAACTAGTTGATCGTCGGGAAAGACTGACATTCTGACATCATATAGGTGTCTACAAGAGACAATTACATTATATTATAATTAGGACAAAATTATTTAAACCATTTTATCTTACACAGTGAAAACACTTACTTCACTTACACATCGATAATCATTATATAAACTTTATCCATCGCCAAGAACTGCATAACATCCTCTTTGGCGACGTATAAAGCCGGATGCAACCTTTTAACCTTCTCCAAGTCCCAGGAAGTTAAGGATTGTGATTCCCTACCTACCATACATTGATACAACATTTTGCAGAAACTTGGTAGCAAATTAATATTGATCGGAGGTTGGTTATTTGACTCTTTGCTCCATGGGCTTGAAACCTTATAGATACATATACAAACGTAAAAAATACAATTATTAACAAAATTAAAATTTATTGATTTTCAAAATTAAAGTATACCTCGTGTGTGTCATTTAGCTCCACTACATGACTAGGCCACCTCACAAACCCACCGATAGCATCGCCGAGGGTAACAACCTCTTCTTCCGGAATTGGCACCAAAGCACCAGAGTCTAAACAATCACACTGCAACCTTCACTTCTCCCTCTTCTACGTCTCTGAAGTGGTGTCTGGTGATGTTATAGAATTTGTCGTGTTCCATCAATCTTTGATTAGGATCTCCACAAATAGAGCACATCTAGATTCATCCTCAAACTTTCGAGGACTGCCTACGAGGGCCAATTCTCGAGAATGACCACGAAGTCAGATTGTCGGTTGGGGTTGACCACTGGGGAAGAAGTGTGCTGCACCAGAGGAGTGGTCACTGGGAAAGAAGCAGTCCTACGGGTAGGAGTAGGCAAATCGCGATCCAATCTCTCGAGAATAAGTTGTTTAAGGAGGTCGATGAGTTATTAGAAACTAAACATAAATAAACATTTAACTGAACAAAATAAGTTGTTTTCAGCATAAATAAACATAAATAAATAAACATTTAACTAGCTGGTTCAATTAATGTAATTTAAAAGGAGATGTGTACTAAACAAAATAGGTTGTTTTCAGCGTAACTAAACATTCAAATGTAAATATTCTCTAATTTGCTCCAGCTGGTGCAATTAATGTAATTTAAAATGAATCGAGCTCGACTTGAATTTGAACGAGTTGTCTTCAAACGCAACTCTAGGCTCCTTTAGATTAATTGAGTTTTGGTTTTTTACCGTGCAATATCCAGAATAAACGCAACTGGCCCGAATTTATAGCTAACAAGTATACATGAAGTGTTAATCAAGTTTCGTGGTCTCCATCAGAAAAGCTAAAAATGGGATACACCAAATGGTTTATTTCATACTGCATTGATCAATTAATCAAGTTACTCATATAGAACATATTTATGAAACTTTGAGACAACGCAATAGAATAATATAGCAATTAGTATATATTTGTGTAGAATGATGGGTTGGTTCATCTCTCTGTCCCCCAAAACAAAATTATGGAGAAAAGAACATTGAAAATGGGAATTGTGTATATAAAATCTTGGTAAGCATTATAAACGGACATAAAAGAATTGTTTTCATGGAATTTAATTAGTCACGGTGTTCAAATGGATAATCTATCTTATGTACATATGGAATATCGATCTTCTACTGGCATCTGCAATCGCATGCATGCATCAAAATTGATCTCTGTACGTATGTAGGTATATCTGAAGTGCAATATTCAGTAAGCGTAACGATGTCAGTTGTAGCAATTAGAATGTGGTGGTTAACTTGAAAGTACTAAAGTCAACCTTTAATGAATGATTAACTAGGTAGAATGATTAGGCATATCCGTTGGCAAAGAAGCATGTGTGTGCTAAAACTTAAAAGCCAAATGAAACTGAACAATCCATGGTCAACTCATATATACGAACCAGAGGAGGAGGAGGGAGGAGGTCGTGGCTGAGGTGATGGTGGTCGTGGAGGAGGGTCGCGGAAGTGGAGGAAGACAGCTACGGTGACTGCGGTGATCGCGAGGGTCGGAGATTGGTCGGAGGGTCGCAGGGGTTGGCTAGGGTTTGGTCTGATTTTTGTCAGGATAAAAGAAAAAGAAAGAAAGAAACTGTTCCAATTAAATACCTATAGACGTCGGCTGTATTAACAGCCGACGTCTATACCCCGACGTCTATGGATGGGGGAATACACGTTGGGGTATACACGTCGGTTTACATGGGAATTACAAGAACCGACGTCTATGATACCCAATAGACGTCGGTTGTATTAACGGGAACCCAGAAGAGCAAACAAGCTCTTTAGCATTTTGGAAAAGACATACCCTGAAGGACAATATCAGTCGGTGATAGTATTGACATTTGTAAACGTACACTGACGATACATATCCGTCGGTGTATGTAACCGATAGTTATCTCCAACAATATCTATCCGTAGATGTAGGTTCTACAACAGTCAGAGAATGCATTGGTTAGTGTAATCTATACCGACAGAATATCCATCGGTGTTCTACGATATGACGAAAGTAGGAGATTTTTTTTCGGGAATTTTAGCGCTAAAAGTAAAACCAACAGGCTCTATCTGTCAGATATATCCGTAGGTGTTTCGGTACACTACCGTCATTGCAGCCCTATATTCTGCTTTTTAAAACCTAAACATTTATGTGAGAGTTAATTAATCGACTTATTGCTCGATGGGAGGATATATCAACCAATCACGTCTAAACAATATTCAATGCAAGATATTAATTAATGAAATCGATTAATCGACCGTATATATAGTCACATATCCATACATGTCCTTCTGTCTTTCTTGCTCTTTCCCATCGTAGATCAAACTAAAGATCGATCAACCTCCATGGAGAATGAGGAAATAATGAGGGTTCCCTTGCTGACGCAAGTAGAACAAGAAGAAGATCACCAAAGCCTGCTCACTAGGGTATGGGTAGAATCTAAGAAGCTATGGAGGATCGTTGGCCCTGCCATCATAGAGAGGTTATCCTTGTACGCCATGAACGTCATCACCCAGGCCTTCGCCGGCCACCCTGGCGATCTCGAACTCGCCTCGCTCTCTATCGCCAACACTGTCGTCGTCGGCCTCAACTACGGTCTCATGGTACATAACTAACAATTCATCATGCAAACCATTTTCTATGGATTTGATTTTTGTTGTCCTCTAACTAAATCTCAAAATACAATTCGTTTTTTTTTGTGAAACTAACGTGTGGTGATAACCTCAGCTTGGGATGGCGAGTGCATTGGAGACACTATGTGGACAAGCCTTTGGGGCGAACCGACCGGATATGCTAGGGATGTACTTGCAACGATCTTGGATTGTTCTCTTCCTCTGCGCAATCATCCTTCTCCCAATGTACTTCCTTGCCACTCCTTTCCATAGATTGGTCGGTCAACCGGAGGATTTGGCGGTGCAGGCGGGCGAGGTAGTGGTTTGGCTGATCCCACTCCACTTCTCCTTCGCATTCGTGTTCCCACTCAACAGGTTCTTGCAGTGTCAACTCAAGAACACCGTTAACGCGGTGTTCTCGGTGTCGTGTTTGTTCTTGCATATTTTGTTAAGTTGCCTTCTGGTCTATGTTTTCAAACTCGGGCTGTTTGGAACCGCCATGACTTTGAATTTGTCTTGGTGGGTTTCGGTTGTGTTGTTGTTCGGGTATGTGGTGGGTGGAGGTTGTCCTGATTCATGGAAGGGCTTCTCCATGGAAGCCTTCTCTCAGCTTTGGGACTTCATCAAGCTCTCTGCTGCTTCTGGTGTCATGATCTGGTACGCGTCTGCTCGTCTTTTTTTTTCTTTTTTTTATTAGTGTAATTACATACGTGTCTGTGTTAGTATATTATTTCTTGGGTATTCTTTCGAGATTTGATCTATCAAAACCTGGCAGGCTGGTGAATGTACCCGGGCTTGCGCAATTTGCGTAATAAAATAGTTGAGTTTGACATGTTGTACAAATATAGTAATGAGATTGTTCTTTTTTAAAGAAAAAGGAATTACCAACATCTAGTTGTGAAATATCTTTTTTATGTAAAGAATTAACTAATGTGTCCTACCAAAATTTAGGCTATGGTTCATATAGTTTGGGATGCCAAACACACGGTTCTTCTAAAAACATGCCAAGGGACAAGAAGGGAGCATCTCTTAAATTTATATTTCTCTATGATCTGCATTTTTTTCTCGTTTTGGTATAAATAATTTGCAATGTGAAGTTATTTCATTGGGATCGTGTTTTTCTAAGGAACGTGTGGACCAATGTTGTTACCATCAATATATATTCAGTGTTTTCTTCTTCTTTAGTAATTATCTCTGTAACATCCTCAAGCATTGGAAAATTTAAAAAAAATAAACATACAATCTACACGAGGCTATTACTAGAAGATACAGAAATCAGGTGCACCAACATATATATATATCATATATATCTGAGTATTTCAAAAGTGTGATTATATCAAAAGGCTATAAAGAAATATACATGTAATCACTCTGACCTCAAACTGAGAGAAAGCAGAATCTGGTCGCGGCGTGCGTCTCTTGGGTCCCCACCCCCTACGTTGGTCACAGCCTGAAAGGTAAATATGCAACAATGCCTAAGTTTCCAGAAAGAAACCCCGTACGTCAAACCCCTAACACATATATGCCTTCACCATCGGAATGGTCCTCTTCCTGAGCTGATGCTCCATCCGATCCATAATCTCCACAGGTCTCTCCTCAATAGACAAATCATGACGGATCTCTAGAACCTCTAACTGAATCACATGAGAAGGATCTGTTACGTACTTCCTTAGCATCGAAACGTGGAAGATGTTGTGAAGACCCGAAAACTACGACGACAGCGTAATCCTGTACACGACCTCTCCAACTCGGCCAAGGATCTTGAACCGCCCGACATACCTCGAACTGAGCTTCCCCTTCTTCCCCAATCTCATCACTCCTCGGGATGGTGAGATCTTCAGGAAAACGTGATTGCCTACCTCGAACATCAACATACGCATACGCCTATCTGCGTAGCTCTTCTGCCTGCTCTGAGCGGTCGTCAATCTCTACTTGATCACATTGACCTTCTCAGTGTACATCTGTACAATCTCAGACCCAACCAGCTGCCTCTCGCCTACATCACTCCAGCATACCGGTGATCTGCAAGGTCTCCCGTACAAAGCCTCGTACGGTGTCATCCCAATACTCAAATGGTAGTTGTTGTTGTAGGCGAACTCTATCAACAACAAATGCTCATCCCAATGTCCTGCCCAATCAAGAGTACAAGCCCTCAACATGTCCTCAAGAGTCTGGATCGTCCTCTTAGGCTGATCATTTGTCTGTGGGTGAAACATTGTACTGAACTTCAGACGTGTCCCTAAAGCCTGCAACAGACTCCCCCAAAATTTGGAAGTGAACCTGAGATCTCGATCAGAAATGATACTCACTGGCACTCCATGAAGTCTGACGATCTCCTCAATATACAACTTAGCTAGACCCTCAAAAGGTAAAGTGATCCCGATAACTAAGAAGTGTACCGACTTGGTCAGTCGATCGACTATGACTCAAATCGTGTCATAGAATCCCCTCGTGTTCGGAAGTCGTGTGACAAAATCCATATTCACATGATCCCACTTCCACTCTAGAAGCTCGATCCTTTGCATCGGCACCGTTGGTCTCTGATGCTCAATTTTTACTTGCTGACAAACCAGGCATCTGTCAACAAACTCAGCTATCTCCGTCTTCATCCCTTTCCACCAGAAATTCCTGCAAAGATCCTTATACATCTTCGTGCTGCCCGAGCGTATAGAGTAATGGGACCGGTGTGCATCCTCTAAGATTTCCTTCCTCAGATCTCCTCCCTTCGGCACCCAAACACGACCTATGATTCTCAGACCTTCATCGACTCCTATACTAAAGTCTGATCCATCTCGGGCAGCCAACTGCAACAATCCAGCTAACTCATCATCAGAATTCTGAGCCTGGACGATACTCGTGACCATCTGAGGCTCCACCCTCAAACCAGCAATTTCATCCTTATATTTGATTGACATTATTTTATTCTTATATTTGTACCTTATATCCAATATCTTACACCTAAGCAATGCTACATGATGAGTTTTAGGTTTGAATTTCAGAAATAAAGAGGGTTGAAGAGAAGAGACATGAAAGGACCCAAAAGCAGGGAAAAAGGACTTAATTGTGAGACCTGGGGACTAAGATGCAAGGGAGAAGGACCTGAACGTAAGACCGAAGGACCTAAGAGCAAAACAGAAAACTCCACACCATCATGGGGAGTATTTTGACAATTCGATTCGGGTCGGAGCTCCAATAAACCAAGTAGATGCATCCAAGACCAACAAATACATCAAGCAAAGCCCAGTATGAAAACCAGATGAATCCGGATCTTATAGACCGCCAATTGGCGGTCTTGGATCAGTAATTGGCGGTCCAGATAGCTCTGGATCCGTTAATATTTCGGGAGCACACGTATTAGTGTATGCTTAGTCTATTTTTGGAATTTGTTTAGTCTCACATTGTGGGATTGTCCCGGATTGCCTTTTTCTTTGGCTATAAATAGAACTCTTCACCTTCTATTGTAAACTACCCATTGCTTGGTGGCATTCTCTCTACTAAGGAGTGAGCCTTGAAGCAAAAACTCAAGGTGGAGAAGAATGCTACCTTCAATGTGAGTCATTGTTAATAAAATAATTGTTCTAGTTTTTTTAATCTTGTCTTTTAATTTGTGCATGCTTGCTTAGTCTTTCCTTTCCTTTTAAGTTTCTTTAGTATTTCTTGCTTGCTTAGTATAGTTTCATTTCAGTATTATGCTTCATCTTGTTAATATAGTTAGTGTAATGAGTAGTGAGTAGTTCCATCCCCATTTGGGGGATGGAGAAATATGTGATATGATCATGTAATGTATTAAGTATGTGTTATCTTAATCCCTTGAGCTTTATATGATTTCCATAACCATCTAATGGGTTTTCACTCTTATCTTTGATATGCTAATGCTCTTGAATGAAGCTTAGCTTATGCTTTGATTAGTGGACCTATTTTATGGGGAATGATAAGGTTAGGATATGGATGGAATTAATATTGGAAACACAATTTGTAGTGTATGTACTCTTGTTGCCTTTACCGTGGTTAATGTCTTGTATGTTTTAATGATATTGAGTTATCTTATTTCATGTGGAGGCATAGTAGAGTCTAGTCTTTATACTTGGGTTCATTTAGCTTCATTCCAATTATTGTCTTGTATGTTTTAATGATGTGATCTAATCTTAATTCATGTGGAGGCAAAGTTGGATTTAGTTTTATGATTTCATGCACTACATATTGTGAGGAGCTTAATGAACACACACACACACACACTTCTTTATGTTCACATTATTTCTCTACCCCCTTTGGGGTTTAGTTTTCTTGCTTCTTTTCCATTTCCACTTGCAACTTAGTGTAGTTTAGTGTAACCAACCTTTCTCTCCTTTCTTTACCACTCGCCTTCGTACAAACCAAATGTCGACACACCTCCCAGTAAACGACCCGTATTTTCCACCGCTTCAACGCGGCCGTGCACTTGCGGTTAATATAAAACTATCAATCAAGTTACTAGCGTCGTTGCCGGGGAGGTGCTCTGTCCACACTTTGGTTTGGACGATTGGAGTGCTTTTAATTTTTTGTTTTTAGTTTTTGTGTGTTTCGGGCATGTTGAGGAACAAGGGGAAGCGACTGGAGGAATTTGAGAGCTAGAGACCCAAAAGGGACCGCCAATCTCTCTCAATTTTGTTCTGGTTGTTATATTGTTCATTGTAATTATCTGGGAGCACTATTTTGCATGCTGTGACTTCTAGTTTGCTCCCAGATTAAAAATCAATTCCCTTTAATTAACTTGGACCATAAAACTCAAAGCAAAAGATTAGACTTCTTGCCATCTAGGTCATGCATCATTTGTAGACCTTGCATGCATTTGTCTTTTCTTTGCTTTACATTTTGCTGTTGATTGCTGGCGTGAGGTACGTGCACCAAAATCTCTCATTCATGCATGTTTCAATCATGCATTAGTTAGTAAGGTGCATCGGGACAAGAGTGAGTTGAGCGTTTGATTGGAGTGTTGATTGCTAGATTTAAGATCAAAACGCTACTAAGGAGGGGTTGTCCCATAAAAGATAAGGTGGGAGATTTCATCACCCTTTCCTTGGCCCCAAAAATCACTCTTAATCAAGCCTTAACTAAAAGCAAGTAGACATTGGCCCTAGGATTTCGAATGCACTAGGAGAGTAATCTAGTTGAGACCGTCATGGCCTGATCGGCGTTGCCTACCTTGTCGATAGTAGGAGGTACTAGATCTCCGGATCTGGTATCACTTGCTGGGCATTGTGGTCTCCGTTGTAGGGAGGTGAGGCGTGGCGAGGCTAGTGACCTCGAAGTTAGGCATCGTCTAGCCTAAGGACCCATTGCCTTACATTGTTTGAGTCGTGCTTGTTAGTAAGGCTTCTACCTGATCCCATTACCCACGCTAGCTCTAGGATTCTTCCCTTCTCCTCTGAGTCATCTTCTTCTCACCTTCTTCTACATTATAGTTTCCTCCCCTTTACACTCTCTGGTAGCGTTTTGAGAGTCGAGTCGAGCACTTTTTGCGAGTTTAGCTTCGTGGTGGTGAGAGTGGTTGACTCGAGAGTTTTTGTGGAGATGGATGGTTACATGGGCGACCATCCATATCATTGTTGGGACCAGGAACATTCTTCCTGGTATTCTGGAGCCATGCAACCTGGGGTGGCTCAGACTAACACCCCGTATGGTTGGGACAATCTTAATTGTGTGACTGAGCAATCTTCATGTTGGGGTAACATGAGAGAGGCACCGACTGCTAGACCACAATCTAGTTATGTCGAATCATATGCTGGTCAACAAAATGAGACATTACAACAAACTTTGGCCTCTTTCATCCGTGCGGTAGACGACATGAGTGCACCGGTGGCTCCAGTAGCCGTGTCGTGCGACTCTTGTGGCTTGAGTGGTCATGTTATCAGGGAATGTCCTTATGTTCCCCCAGAGCCTGAGTATGAGCATACATTTTCCCAAAATGCTCAATATGACCATTACGCATCCACGTACAACCAGAGAGGGATGGATTCGTGGGGTGACAATTCTTATACTTCATTTTCACCGTAGTATCCTCCTCCCGAATACCCAGAATTCTACCAACACCCACTTCAAATCATTGGACTCATTCTCAGCCCATCAATACCCAACCCCAAAATTTTCCAAGCTTTGACTTGGACCTCACAGTTGACCCAACACTTGATTCTTTAGAACAAACCCTCCAAACGTTCATGGAAACCACTCAAAATTTATTAAAGTCCAACTTGAATTCCTTGCAAACTATGGAAATGCAAGTGAGTCAAATGACGCAGCAATTACGTGAACGTGAGGAGAGTAACCTTTCTTGTCAACATGAGGATTCATCTTTTGATATCGAACCACCACCACATCCACAAATTCAAAGCACAATCTTTCAAAGTCAAACTCCTAGTCAGTCTGAGGGACTTGGGGTTTCAATTCATGATCACTTGGTGGAGGATTCAATTCCAATTGAGAAAAACATGGACCAATTTCATTATGAGTCGGCATAGTATTGTGCCTTACCATTTTGTCCCGTGGCCCTTGAGCCACATGATCTTATTGTTGTACGTCCTAAGGACTCACCTTTGGTTGAGCAAGAGCTCCCTAGTACCCTTAATCTCATACGACCTGATGAGAGTTTGCCTCTCACTATTGTTCCTGATCACCTTGGAAATGATGGGACATCAAACAACTACATTGCTCATGAGGGTATTAGGAGTTCCTTGGAGGATACCTTGGGTATGAGACCCACTTTTTGTTCGCCTGGTGTGTCGGACATGCCTAACAAGGTTCTTGACCTCGTTCCGATGCGCCAGCCTATTGGTTGGAGAGTTTGGATTGACGATCATAACTTCAGCAGCGCAACGGAAGAAACTCTTCTTCCGTTGCCCCTTCTTTCCCAAACTCTTGAGAGATTCAAGCTCTTTCAGTTTGATCCTTTGAATGAGATGTCTTTCCATCCAATTCATGAACCTCTCATTTCATCTTGTGCTCTTTGTGAAGGGGCCCCACGCATGAGTATTCTGGCCCCGCGTGGTGTCATGTTCCCTTTCCAATTGCATTGACCCACTCTTGAGATTCCCATTTGATGTCTTTTGACAAATGAAGATGGGAACTTATGTTTGTACATAGTTATATATAAAAAGTACAATAAAAGACTCCTTCAGTGAGCATCGATTGTTGTGGGCTCCAACCCTTGTGTATTTGGGCCCCATTTCTTTCACGTATTTCATCTCCCTTTTTAAGTATCTCATAGGTTTTAAGGAAATTTGTGTTTGTGTCCATCAACATGACATTGAACTTCCATTTATACTTCATGTTGGTGAGATCTCTTCTGTTTCATGCATACATCCATGTAGTATATTGCTCGCATTCAATGAGGACAATGCATGAAGTGGGTGTGGGGGGGGTGTTTTACGTGTATACATAGTCGAGTCTTTTCCTTTGATTTTTGTTTTCTTTTGTGTGCATTGTTAGGGTCATGTTAGTGTGCTGCATTTAATATCGATATATCTGCTTGCCATGATCCTTGGGTGACTTGTCTTCTTTTGCTTGCCTAGTGCCTTAAAATGTTCACATCACTTTCAAAATCTTCATGTGTTTGTGAAAGAAATTGTTTTGTGGGTTTTGTGTGTGTTAGCATGTGCAAAACCGTTGAGAGGCAAAGTAAAAAGAAAGCTCCCAAAATTGTCTTGAACTTAATGCATTAGGATATATAGTACAGTGGCTTTAGGATTTATCTAGTTGTTAGGATGCACCTCAGTTTTCCCTTGGGGGTGAGTAATCATAGGGTTTCAGTGCTCAAACATGTAAAGAAGTCAACCCTGAACCTAGTGAGTCAATAATTCGTGTTTGTTAATTTAAGGAAGTTTGTTGTAGTCAATGACCCTTTAAATCTTGTTGTGAGACATTAAGTGTAGGGGTTTTGGTTCATGTGTAGATAAGAAATAAGTGAGTAGGTGTTTTCTCTTCTCGCACGGCTCTTATCACTCGGGAAAGTAGGTCTGAGGGGACTTTGTGCCTGGTGCTTTGGAGTCATCTGACTTGGGATGCGCCGACCGAACTCTCGTTACACGGGTGGTAGGGATTGCCCTATGTGGAGATTTGGGGAAAGGTGTACGTGATAGTGTAAGTCCTCATGGGCAATGATGCACGAAACCTGACCGTGGGAGAATGAAGCTCAAACTAATAAAAAGAAAAAAAAAGAGAAAACAAACAAAAAGAAAAAAATGGTAATGCAAATAAGAACGTTAATGGACTTTGCACTTGGTATCACTTGAGGATGTTAAGGTTGTCCATGTCTTTCACTTAATTCCTTATTTAAATTACACGAATGGTTTATTAGGCTAGGTGTGTGGATTGATTACCTATATAGAGTCGGCCCGTTGGATTACCGCGTCCAATGATCGACAAAAAATTGTCCAACGAGTCGAGTATCTAGAATTTAATAATGCATCTTGTTTTGATTTTGTGGGTATATCCGCTGAAAACCCTCAGGAGACAACACTCCTCCTCCTTGGCGACAAGGAGGTTTAACGGCTTGTTTCACGTGCTAAGTGCAACCGTGATTCCTACGAAAGTGAGTTAGGATTTCTTGTTTCTCGTTTGTTTTTCTCTTTCTTTGTTTTGCTCGGGACTAGAAAAAATTTAGGTGTGGGGGTATTTGATTGACATCATTTCATGCTTATATTTGTACCTTATATCCATTATCTTACACCTAAGCAATGCTACATGACGAGTTTTAAGTTTGAATTTCAGAAATAAAGAGGGTTTAAGAGAAGAGACATGAAAGGACCCAAAAGCAGGGAAAAAAGACTTAATTGTGAGACCGGGGGACTACAATGCAAGGGAGAAGGACCTGAACGTAAGACCGAAGGACCTAAGAGCAAAACAGAAAACTCCACACCATCATGGGGAGTATTTTGACAATTCGATTCGGGCGGAGCTCCAATAAACAAAGTAGATGCATCCAAGACCAACAAATACATCAAGCAAACCCCAGCATGAAAACCAGAAGAATCCGGATCTTATAGGCCGCCAATTGGCGGTCCAGATAGCTCTGGATCTGCTAATATTTCGGGAGCGCATGTATTAGTGTATGTTTAGTCTATTTTTGGTATTTTTTTAGTCCCATATCGTGGGATTGTCCCGGATTGCCTTTTTCTTTGGCTATAAATAGAACTCTTCATCTATTGTAAACTACCCATTGCTTGGTGACATTCTCTCTACTAAGGAGTGAGCCTTGAAGCAAAAACTCAAGGTGGAGAAGAATGCTACCTTCAATGTGAGTCATTGTTAATAAAATAATTGTTCTAGTTTCTTTTAATGTTATCTTTTAATTTGTGCATGCTTGCTTAGTCTTTCATTTCCTTTTAAGTTTCTTTAGTATTTCTTGCTTGCTTAGTATAGTTTCATTTCAGTAATATGCTTTAGCTTGTTAATATAGTTAGTGTAATGAGTAGTGAGTAGTTCCATCCCCATTTGGGGGGTGGAGAAATATGTGATGTGATCATGTAATGTATTAAGTGTGTGTTATCTTAATCCCTTGAGCTTTATATGATTTCCATAACCATCTAATGGGTTTTCACTCTTATCTTTGATATGCTAATGCTCTTGAATGAAGCTTAGCTTATGCTTTGATTAGTGGACCTATTTTATGGGGAATGATAAGGTTAGGATATGGATGGAATTAATATTGGAAACACAATTTGTAGTGTATGTACTCTTGTTGCCTTTACCGTGGTTAATGTCTTGTATGTTTTAATGATATTGAGTTATCTTATTTCATGTGGAGGCATAGTAGAGTCTAGTCTTTATACTTGGGTTCATTTAGCTTCATTCCAATTATTGTCTTGTATGTTTTAATGATGTGATCTAATCTTAATTCATGTGGAGGCAAAGTTGGATTTAGTTTTATGATTTCATGCACTACATATTGTGAGGAGCTTAATGAACACACACACACACTTCTTTATGTTCACATTATTTCTCTACCACTTTGGGGTTTAGTGTTCTTGCTTCTTTTCCATTTCCACTTGCACCTTAGTGTAGTTTAGTGTAACCAACCTTTCTCTCTTTTCTTTACCACTCGCCTTCGTACAAACCAAACGTCGACACACCTCTCAGTGGACGACACATATTTGTCACCGCTTCAACGCGGTCGTGCACTTGCGGTTAATATAAAACTATCAATCACTCCACCCTCAAACCAGCGATCACTGCACCTTATGATCCATCAGTAAATGGCTTCCTCTCAGCCAAGGCCTCCAGCAGCTTCCACTCCTGGATACATAAACCAGCCACTACCATCTCCACCTTCTTGCTCAGGGCATCTACAACCGAAATTGCCTTTCTCGGATGATAAAAGATGGTGAAATCGTAATCCTTGATGAACTCGAGCCATCTATGTTGCCTCATATTTAGCTCCTTTTGCGAAAACAAGTACTTAGGGCTCTGATGATCTTTGAAGACCTCGAATTGCCTTCCATAAAGATAATATATCCAGGTCTTCAATGCGTGCATCACTGCTGCTAACTCCAAATCATGAGTGGGTTAGTTCTTGTCGTGCACCTTCAGCTGCCACGAAGCGTACGCAACCACCTGCCCGTGTTGCACGAGTACACAGGCCAATCCAATGCCTAAAGCATCACTGTAAATCACGAATCCTCCACTGCCACTGGGAAGAGTCAAAATCGGAGCAGTCGTCAACTAACTCTTCAGTTCCTGAAAACTGTCTACGCACTTCTAGGACCAAACGAACTTGATACCTTTCTACGTCAACGCCGTCAGAGGTGAAGCAAGCCTGGAGAAACCTGAATGAAACAGCGATAGTAACCCATCAGTCCTACAAAACTTATGATCTATGTCACGCTAGTCGGAGCTCTCCACTTTGTCACAGCCTCAACCTTCGCTGGATCTACTGATATCCCAGCTCCAGATACTATGTGCCCCAGAAAAGCAACACTGCTCAGCCAGAACTCATACTTCGAGTACTTAGAATATAACTGCTGATCTCTCAAAATACCAAGTACTATCCTCAGGTTCTCTCGAAGTTGCTCCACATCTGGCGAGTAGACCAAAATGTCGTCCACGAAGACAATCACAAAACGATTGAGGTACTGACGGAACGTCTTGTTCATCAAATTCATGAAAGCTGCAGGAGTGTTTGTCAACCCAAACGGCATCAACAAAAACTCATAGTGCCAGACCTTGTCCAGAAAGCTGTCTTCTGGACATCTGCCTCTCTCATCCTCAACTGATGGTAACCAGATTGCAGATCAATCTTCGAGAACACCTTCATTAACTACAACTGGTCAAACATGTCCTCGATCCTGGGCAAAGGATACTGATTCCTAATGGTAACCTTATTCAGCATCCCTTAATCAATACACATCCGCAACGAGCCGTCTTTCTTCTTTACAAAGAGTACCGACGCTCCCCAAGGTGAGCCACTAGGTCGGATAAACCCAGTATCTGTTTAATCATTTTAAATACCGCAAGTGCATGATCGCGTTGAAGCGGTGGCAAGTACGGGTCGATCCTCAGGGAGGTGAGTAGCCTCTGGTTTTTCAGAAATTAAGTGGCAATAAAAAGGGAGAAGAGTTTGTCTATGCTAATCTACACTACACTAAACTACTAAGAAAAAAATGTAAAGTAAAGCAACTAAAGATTACTTTGAATCAAACTAAAAGAATGTAAAACTAAGCTGGAATCAAGAAGAGAAAGACCCCTAGGGGTGGAGTGTGTGCACACATGTAAAAAGATGGTGAAGAATGCATTCTATAGGCACAAATGTAGGTAGTGTTTTCATGCATAGGAAGTGTCTAAAGGTTATGGCAAAACCTATCAATCCATTCACTAACCTAGTTGACTAACATTCATATACACAAGCTGGTTATTTCAGAACCTAAACAAGCATGGGAGGTGTCTAAGATGTGTGGCAAAACTCATCAAGTGTAGTATTCTACTCTAACAAGCAAGCATACATTCACATTTATCAACTCAATCAAAATATAAAGCATTCATATCCATTCTTTAATGCATGTATGAACATCATCTCCACCCCCAAAGGGGGATGAATCTACTCACTACACATTATTCTAACAATTAAACTAAAGAAGAAAGGAAACATTCTAACTACTTTATCCTACAATCAAAGAAATAAAACTAAGCTAAGCTTGCATAAAGACACAACATAAGAACAAAATAATGGAAAAATTATTTTATTAAATGACTCACATCACTAGCAGCATTCTTCTCCACCTTGAGATTTTGCTCCAAGGCTTACTCCAAGTAGAGAGAATACCACCAAGCAATGGGTGATTACAATAGAAAGTGAAAAGTACTATTTATAGCCATAGAAAAAGGTAATCCGGGACAATCCTCCAGTATGGGACTAAACAAATACCAGAAATAGACTAACTACACACTAATACACGCCCCACATAAATCTTAGCGGATCCGAACCAAAAGAGACCGCCAATTAACGGTCTTAGACTGCCAATTGGCGGTCTACAGTGTTCGGATCGCTCTGGATTTTCTTCTGGGCTTTTCTGAATAGCTTGGTTTGTCTTTGATGCATCTACTTTGCTTGTTGAAGCTCCGACCAGAATTGAATTGCCAAAATACTCCCCATGATGGTGTGAAGTATTCTTGTTTGCTCATTGGTCCTGCGATCTTACGTTCAGGTCCTTCGTTCTTGCATCTTAGTCCTTGAGTCTCTCAACTCAGTCTTTTTTCATGCTTTTAAGTCCTTTTATGCCTCTTCTCTTCAAACCTATTTATTTCTGAAATTCAAACATAAAACTCGTCACGTAGCATTGTTTAGGTGAAGTATAATGGATATAAGATACAAATGTAAGCATGAAATGATGTCAATCAAATACCCCCACACCTAACTTTTGGTAGTCCCGAGCAAAACAAAGAAAGAGAAAAAGGAAATAAGGAAAAGCACACGTAAAACAGGGAAATCCTAACTCACTTTCGTAGGAATCACGGTTGCACTTAGCACATGCAACAAGCTGTTAAACCTCCTTGTCACCAAGGAGGAGGAGTGTTGTCTCCTGAGGATTTTCAGCGGATTTACCCACAAAATCCGAACAAATATGCATTATTCAACCTAGCTACACGACTCGATGACTCATTTTGTCGATAATTGGACGTGGTAATGCTACGGGCCGACTCTATATATGTAATCAGTCCACACACCTAGCCTAATGAATCATTCGTGAAAGTTAATTAAGGACTTAAGTGGAAGACATGGGCAACCTTAACTTCTGAAAGTGATACATTGGGTAAAGCCCATTAAGGTTCTTATTTGACTTTTTTTTCTTTTTCTTTGGACCATTATATTGGTTGGTGTTCATTCTCCCAGAGTCAGGTTTCGTGCATCATTGCCTATGAGAACTTACACTATCACGTAGACCTTTCCCCAAATCTCCACATAGGGCAATTCTAACCACCCGTGTAACGGGAGTTTGGTCGGTGCATCCTAAGTCAGATGACTCGAGAGCACCAGACACTAATTCCCCTTGGACCTACTTTCCTGAGTGATAGGAGCCGTGCGACAAGAGAGAACACATACTAACTTATTTCTTATCTACACATGAAGCAAAACCCCTACACTTAATGTCTCACAACAAGATTTAAAGGGTCATTGACTACAACAAATTTCCTTATATTAATCGACACGAATTATTGACTCACTAGGTTCAGGGTGGACTTCTTTAAACGTTTGAGCACTGAAACCCTATGATTACTCGCCCCCCGAGGGAAAATCGGGGTGCATCCTAACGACTCGATAAGACCTAAAGCCGGTATACAAGATATCCAAATGCATCAAGTTCAAGACAATTTTGGAAGCTTTCTTTTTACTTTGCCTCTCAACGGTTTTGCACATGTTAAACACACGCAAAACCCACAAAACATTTTCTTTCGCAAACACATGAAGGTTTTGAAAGAAATGTGAAAATTTTAAAGCACTAGGCAAAGATGACAATTCACCCAAGGATCATGGAAAACAGGTATATCAATATTAAATGCAGCACACTAACATGACCCTATCAATACAAACAAAAGAAAACAAAAATCAAAGGAAAAGACTCAACTATGTACACACGTAAAACATCCCCCCCCACACCTACTTCATGCATTGCCCTCAATGAATGTAAGCATGATACTACATGGATTTATGCATGAAAAAGGGAAGATCTCACCAACATGAAGTGCACCAGGAAGTTCATGGTTATAGTGATGGACAAACCCGAATTCCCTCAAAAACTGTGAGATGCTAAAGAAGGGAGACAAATACGTGAATGAAATGAGGCTCAAATACACAAGGGTTGGAGCCCACAACAATCGATGTTCACTGAAAGAGTCTTTTATTGTACTTTTTTTAACAAGATATATATACATCAACAAAGATATTCTCATAATCATTTGGTCAAGGAACATCAAATTAGAACATCGAGTTATAAGGACCAGAGACTTGCCGAGATGGGCAAACTTCATTGGTACTCTGAGGTGTCATGAGGGGTGAAAGGTCAAAGCTGAAAGGCTTGAACCCCTCATGAAATTGGTTGGTCGTAGGCAACATGAATGAGTGAAGTTGTGTTGCCTCACTAGGGTTTAGTTTCTCATCGAACAAAACCCTCCAACCAATAGGTGGGTGCATCGGAATGAGTTCCTCAAGCTCATTCAATGGATGCAGCAGACCTGTATCACTAAGAATGGGGCTTCTCCCCAAGTCATCCAACAAGGACCTCCCACCATCATTTATATCATCAAGCATAAGCTCGGTCATAGGTGGGTCCTTGTTGGTGTCAATATGAAGCTCAAAGGGCTCAATAGCCCTAGGACACGGGGTGATGACACCTTTTGGAATGGGCTTATGATGAGGTGTATCCCCCTCACTAATGGTCTCAACTGAATCATGTAACGAATACTCCCTTTGAGCATCCATGTTTGATGTCAGCTCACTCTGTTGCATTGCAAAGACAGGCAATGAGTTTTCGCTGGGCCCACAAACATTCTCAATGGGTTACATTGGTGTTAGGGGTGTTCGTTGATTTTGCGGTGCTTTCTCTAATTGGCAGATGAGATTGATATTTAAAGGTTGGTCCATGGGCTCCTGTTGCCTACCAGAGTTGAACACATGAAACTCGGCACTCATGTTACCGAATGAGAGCTTCATAAGACCATTTCTACAACTAATTAAGGCATTGGAGGTTGCCAGAAATGGTCTACCCAAAATCAAAGGTATTTGAGAGTGGGTGTGCGCAACAGGATTGGTATCGAGGACAATAAAATCGACTGGAAATATAAAATCTCCAACTTTGATAAGCACGTCTTCGATAATCCCTTTTGGAATACGAATGGATTTATCCGCAAATTGGAGGGTGATCTTAGTTGGTTTCAATTCTCCCAAGTTCAACTGTTGATAAACAGAAAATGGGAGGAGGTTGACCGCCGATCCTAAATCAAGCAATACATTACTCATGCTAGTGTCCCATATCGTACACTTAATAGTAGGACACCCAGGGTCCTTGTATTTTGTGTAGGTGGGATTGGACAAAAGTGAGCTTACATTTGCAGCCAAGAATGCTTTCTTAGGAA
Organism: Triglochin maritima; assembly: GCA_963682175.1. Lineage (NCBI taxonomy): Eukaryota > Viridiplantae > Streptophyta > Magnoliopsida > Alismatales > Juncaginaceae > Triglochin > Triglochin maritima. The sequence goes on from OY821785.1 coordinate 13,654,412, forward strand.
CATTAGTCTTCCTCTTGGTTGTGCGGAGATCTTTTAACACTTTGGCATATTGAGGTATTTGTTGGATGACATCCAACAAGGGGATGTTAACCTTCACTTGCTTAAATACCTCTAATATCTTGTCCATTGTGTCACTTTGCTTTTTGGTTAACCTACTGGGATAGGGAGCTTTTGGCAGGTAGGTTTTCTGCGGTGCCAGAGAAGGAGGCGTTGGTGTATTACCCTCACCCTCTTCTTCACCACCATTCCCACTGAGGGGCGGCATAGATGGTGGTGGTGGCAAGGAAATGTGATTGTCAACCTGCTTTCCATTCCTTAAGGTTACAATGAAATTGACATGGTGAACAGGTTCCTCCACATGGTTTACTTGCCGCCCCCAAGGTACCACATTCTCATTTTGCATGTGTTGTTGCTGGTACATGCGGGGGTTAGCCTCAGGCTGTGTAGGCAGAGACCCTCTCTCTCTTTCATGTACAGACTGAACCAATTGGCCTATCTGAAGCTCTAGAGATTTGATGGTCTGCTGATTTGAAGTGAGAACTTGACTTGTGGTTGACATAAAAAATTCATTGAGTTTTCAAGTCCATGAGTCAAGGTCTCAATCGAATTGAATCAGGTTCCATATTGTTGGAATTTGGAAAACCCGATTGATTGGTGATTTGCGCTTGGGGTGGCTGATAGGATTGTGCATGCATGGGAGGTTGATGTGGTTGGTTAGGTGGTCGAGAGGTGTTTGAAGGATCACCCGGGGAATTATTTTGGTTCCATGAAAAATTGGGGTGGTTCCTCCATCCAGGATTATAAGATGATGAGTATGGGTCATTCCTAGCTCTATCATAGATGGCGTTGACACGTTCCATCTCAGGAGGAATGGACGCACACTCTCTTTCTACATGACCTATCCTACCACATGAATGACAGGGGACTGGACCAGATGTGGACATGTGAGGTGCACCTTGTTGGTTTTGGAGCTCAATCGAATCCATACAGTGCATTAAGGTCGCCATGCGCGCCTCGGTGGCCGTAGTGGTATCGACAACAAATGTGGTACCCGATCTAGTCGAGTTTGCATTTCCGATTCTCGTCCTATGCTAGATGATGCTGGAGATTCCCCCACACTCTCCCACTGCATGGTTTTCTCACCTAGGTCTTCTAGGAAGGCCCATGCCTCCCTTTCATCCTTTCCTAAGAACTCTCATTGACACATGGACTCAAGGAGCGTTCGGGACGGGATGTGAAGACCCTCGTAGACAATCTGACAAAGGCACCACAACTCAATGCCATGGTGAGGGCATGAGGATAGTAGCTCCTTGAATCTCTCTAAATATGCATGAAATGTTTCAGTCTCAAGTTGATAGAACGAATTGATTTCGTAGCTCAATTTTTGGGTCTGATTATTTGGAAAGTACTTTTTGAGAAACGCATATTGAAATTCATCCCAAGTCCTAAAGACATTCGCCTGATTGTTGTACAACCACTTATTGGCATCATCCTTTAGGGCAAAAGGGACTAGCCTAAGATGTATGGAGTTGTGCTAAGTTGTTGCAGCTTGAACATAACACAGACCTCCTCAAATTCCCTGAGAAAGATATAGGAGTCACCCTTCCCAGTGAAGTAAGGGAGCATGGAAACAAACTGAGGCTTAACCTCAAAGTGATTCCCATTTGCCTATGGCAATACGATGCATGAGGGTAGAACGGTATGGCTCAGGTAGCATCGATCACGTAGAGGTATGTGAGCCACAACATGAAGCACAGGTGGAACAGGTGGGTCCTGCAACTGCTCCTCCTCGCGGAAATGAGCAGTCATTGAACCCGGACTATGTGCAACACGAGAGGAGGGAGGTGTCGAGAAATCGACTACCGAAGCAGGGTTGACGACTCGCCTCGTCAAACGGCCACTCTCGTCACGTGCCCACGCAAGCATGCACAAAGGTGCATACACACAAACCAAAACATTTTTTTTAAACACAAAATGTGCGTAGAGGAAAGGACAGAGGGACACAGAAGAGAGGGAATGACTCAGGAGAGAAGGGAAGAAGTCCTTATGCTACGACAGGTGGGTACAGGTAGAAGCACACAAGCAAACAAAGCTCAAACAGTCCTATGGTCGCTATAGATCCTTACAGCTAGACAACGCCTAACTGCGAGGTCACACAACCTCAACACGCCTCACCTCCCTACGATGAGGACCACAAAGCCCAGCAAGTGAGTCAAGATCCGGAGATCTCGTCTCTCCTACTATCGACAGAGTGGGCAACGCCGATCAGGCCGTGACGGTCGAGACCGGATCACTCTCCTAATGCGCCCGAAATCCTTAGGGCCAATGTCTACTTGATTTTAAAATTAGGCTCTCGATTAGTGTGGTTTTTGGGGCGAAGGAAAGGGTGATTAAATCTCCCACCTTATCTTATATGGGACAGTCCCTCCTTAGTAGTGTTTTGGAGTCCTAATCTAACAATCAACTCTCCAAACAAACGCTCAACTCACACTTGTTGCAATGCACTTCCTACTAACTAATGCATGTTCATACGAAATGCATGAATGAGAGTAGGAAATGCGTACCTCACGCCAGCACTCAACAACTGAAAGTAAAGCTAAAAGAAAAGACAATCTACGTGCCTAAGTCGAGTACATGATGCATGACCTAAACAAGAAAGAATGCCTAATCTTTTGCTTTGGGTTTTAAGGTCCAAGTTGCTTAAAAGGAGATTGATTATTGATCTGGGGGCAAACTAAAAGTCAGAACATGCCAAATTGATCCCGAGATTTCTACTTCAGTTATAGCAACACTCCACAGAAATAAAGAGGTGAAAGGAGATTATCAGACTGTCAGTTGGTGGTCTCAGGCCGCTGATTGGCGGTCTTGGAGTCTCAGATCGCCTCCAAACTTCAACATATGCTTCCCCTTCCCAATGTGAGTCCCCTGAAACAAAGAAAACAACAAAACATAAATTAAATCCACTTTAATCGTCCAAACCAGAGTCTGGACTATCACCTCCCCGGCAACGAAGCCAAAAACTTGTTTAATCGTTTTAAATACCGCAAGTGCACGACCGCGTTGAAGTGGTGGCAAATATGGGTCGATCCACAAGGAGGTGTGTAGACTCTGGTTTGTTCAAAGGCAAGTGGGAAAAGAGCGGAAAAAGTTGTGACTACACTAAACTACACTAACTACACTAAACGAGTAAGCATCAAACAAGGAAAACGAAAGCGAGGGAAATTGAAAGCTTGAAATCAGAAATGGGAAACCCCTAAGGGGTGCAGTGTGTGCACACATGTAAAAAGATGGTGAAGAATGCATTCTATAGGCACAAATATAGGTAGTGTTTTCATGCATAGGATGTGTCTAACGGTTATGGCAAAACCTATCAATCCATTCACTAACCTAGTTGATTAACATTCATATACACAAGCTGGTTATTTCAGAACCTAAACAAGCATGGGAGGTGTCTAAGATGTGTGGCAAAACCCATCAAGTGTAGTATTCTACTCTAACAAGCAATCATACATTCACATTTATCAACACAATCAAAATATAAAGTATTAATATGCATTCCTTAATGCATGTATGAACATCATCTCTACCCCCAAAGGGGGATGAATCTACTCACTACACATTATTCTAACAATTAAACTAAAGAAGAAAGGAAACATTCTAACTACTTTAGCCTACAATCAAAGAAATAAAACTAAGCTAAGCATGCATAAAGAAACAACATAAGAACAAAATAATGGAAAAATTATTTTATTAAATGACTCACATCACTAGCAGCATTCTTCTCCACCTTGAGATTTTGCTCCAAGGCTTACTCCAAGTAGAGAGAATACCACCAAGCAATGGGTGATTACAATAGAAAGTGAAGAGTACTATTTATAGCCATAGAAAAAGGTAATCCGGGACAATTCCCCAGTATGGGACTAAACAAATACCAGAAATAAACTAACTACACACTAATACACGCACTACATAAATCTTAGCGGATCCGGACCAAAAGAGACCGCGAATTAGCGGTCTTGGACTGCCAATTGGCGGTCTACAGTGTTCGGATCGCTCTGGATTTTCTTCTGGGTTTTTCTGAATAGCTTGGTTTGTCTTTGATGCATCTACTTGGCTTGTTGGAGCTCTGACCATAATAGAATTGCCAAAATACTCCCCATGATGGTGTGAAGTATTCTTGTTTGCTCATTGGTCGTTCGATCTTACGTTCAGGTCCTTTGATCTTGCATCTTAGTCCTTGAGTCTCTCAACTCAGTCCTTTTTCATGCCTTTAGGTCCTTTTATGCCTATTCTCTTCAAACCTATTTATTTCTGAAATTCAAACATAAAACTTGTCACGTGGCATTGTTTAGGTGAAATATAATGGATATAAGATACAAATGTAAGCATGAAATGATGTCAATCAGTATCCATCAAATCCTGTAACTACTTCTTCATCTCAGCTAACTAAGCAGGTGTCATCCTGTATGGAGCCTTCGACTGTGGAGTGGTCCCAGCTACCAGATCAATGCCGAACTCTATCTTTCTATGAGGCGACAAACCAGTGATGTCATCTGAAAAGACCTCTGGAAAATCCTGGACTATCTCTATGTCCTCCATCCTCCTCGCCTCTGGATCAGGAATTACTAAGGTGGCCACGAAATCTCTGCAACCCTGCTGCATCAACTTCTGTGCTCTCACTGCTGACACCACTACTCGGCCTCCCATGTCCTTCATCCCCCTGATCAGCACATCAGTTAGACCCTTCCTCGGGATCAGAACCTTATTCTCCCGGCACAAGACTCGCATATCGTACTGTGATAGCCAATCCATGCCCAGTATGACGTCGAAGTCCTTTATCCGTAATAAGACCAGGTCAGCCGAAAACTCCTAGTCTCCCGAAACAATTGTGGTACTGGGGAGAAAGCTCCCCACAGTGCCCACCAGACCCAGGGGTGTGCTGATTTCCAAAGTGGCAGTCAACATTACCAGGGTATGGCCCAACACGCTTGCAAATCGCTCCAAGATGAATGAGTGTGTGGCCCCACAATCAAATAGTACTCTTGCTACGACCCATCAACAAAAAAGTGTACATTCCACCACAGTACTGTCGTCTCTCGCCTCATTTGCCTGGATGGTAAAGACTTGTCCAGTCCTCTGTCCCCGTTGCGGTGGCGCAAAAGGACAGCGACCTCCGCCTCTGCCAGCTGCTAGGGGTCCAGATCTTCTTCTGGACTTGCTCGTCCCACTTGGACAATCACGGATAAAATGCCCCATCTTGCCACACTCGTGACAAACCCCAAAACGACCCCAACACTCCCTAGAGTGAACTCGACCACAGCTCCTGCACGCCTCAGGCTAACGTGTCCCACCTCCTCCAATCAGGGGCCTCTTGCCCGGATTCCTTGCTAGTGGAGCTCCTGGACGTCCACTGACCTTCCCCTGGGGTCTCTTGGCCTCTACGTAGTTCTCCTTGAAGTCCTAATCTATGATCGTGGTGAACCTTACAACATCGGCCAAAGTCTGTGGCATACTGTACTTCACCTGAGTACGGAATTGCTTCCTGAGCCCCCGTACAAACTTCCTCGCCCACTGCATAGGCGTCACGCAGATCTTCGGACAATAATGCTCCGGGGCGTTGAACCTCCGGGTGTACGTTGCAAGGGTCATCTCTCCCTGCTCGAGGGTCATAAACTCCTCCCTCCTCCCATCTCTGACATGCCCGGGGAAATACTGCTCATTGAACTCTCACAAAAAGTCCCCCCAGCTGATGTCACTCCTACCCTCAAAAACCACTGCAAATGTGGTTCTCCACGAGTTGGAGGCGTCTTTGCTCAATACTTAGGTTGTCATGCCCATCTTTCGCTCGGAAGGGCACTCAATCGCCTGAAAAAAATCCTAGATCTTGAAGACCCAGTCCTCAGACGCCTCAAAATTGCCTCTGCCATCAAAGGTAGGCGGGTGTTGTCTCATAAAGCGGTCGAGCATCGCTCCGGCCGCTACTGGCTCCCCTCTGCCCGACTTGCGATCTAGCATCGCACCCAATCACTCTACCGTGTCATAGAGCATCTGCCACTCCTCTGCTCAGTCTGTGCCCCATGTATCGTCGTTGGTGCTACGGTCCCATAAGGGAGGTCTCACGCGTCTCGGACGCATCTATACACAACAACACGACACAGACCTCAAAAATATGAATGGATGCTCTAATGTAAAATCTAATACTCTAATAATTTTAAGGGTGGTTTCTTTAGACAAGGACACCAGAACCAATCGCTCTAATACCAAGTTGCAACATCCTCAAGAAAGGGAAAATTTAAAACTTTTTAAACATACAATCAACACGAGGATATTACTAGAAGATACAGAAATTAGGTGTACGAACATATATATATATTTGAGTATTTAAAAAGTGTGATTACATCAAAAGGCTACAAAGAAATACACATGTAATCACTCCGACCTCAAATTGAGAGAAAACAGGATCTGGTCACAGCGTGCTTCTCCTAGGTCCCCACCCCCTAACGTCGGTCACAGCCTGAAAGGTAAACATGCAACGATACCTGAGTTTTTAGAAGGAAACGTCGTATGCCAAACCCTTAACACATATATGAACTGGTACAACAAACCTAGCATGCAATTCTATACATAGAAAAAAGCATAAACACAAGGTTGGGCTCCAGGGCTCTTTCCCCCAACCACAGCTACCACGACTAAGACCAGGGATCCAGGGCTTTCACCCAACCCGAACGCTCTAAGGGCTCCAGGACGTTTCACCCAACCCCCTATAACGCGGTCCTTCCCCGGGCTCTAGGGCTCTTTCACCCAATCTAAACTCACTACGGAGCTTCAGGGCTCTTTCACCCAACCACCGTATAGAGAAGTTGAGCTCCAGGGCTTTTTCACCCAACCACAGCTTCATACAAACAGTTACGGGGCTCGAAAGCTCTTTCACCCAACCGCCGCAACACCTGTGCTCACCAAGCACACTTGCTCGAAAAACGTCGGCACAACAACTCACCTTGCAAAGACGACAACACCAAAAGAATATCACAAGTGCAAAATAGAGCAACAACAGTCGACTGAACCAAGAGTCTCGGTCGACCGATTCTCTCAAGAAACAAGCAAGTGCTTCGACCGGCAATCCATCGGTCGAACGCTTCCTATCGACCACACGAACAACGGTCGAACCAAACTCAGGGGTCGATCGACCGTTTAGAAGGTCACCTCCCAGGTTCAACTAACAAAACAACCAAATGGTCAAACCAAACGTCTCAGGCGGTCGACCGCTAAATAGGTCTACGCCACAACACCAACAATATGAACGTCCCAATGGTCGAACAGAAAAGGGGGCCCCGATCGACCAAAACTACCTGGGACTCCAACGTTCTCACCAAGTCGACCGGTCGAACCACATCATTCCGGTCGAACAAGGTTTAAGTCATCATAAGTCATCGGTTGAACGAAATCAACGAACGGTCGACCGTTTAGAAGGTCTAGGCTCCAACCGACCTACAACAGGGTTTAGCTACATGTATGATTGGTCGAACGGGTGAAAGGGTGGTCGACCATTTAGGTGGTCTAAGCCCCCAACCGACCTACAACAGTGCATTCAGTCGAACGACAAAGGGGCCCGGTCGACCGAAATCTACCAGGGCTTGCCTCTAACGCACCACCGGTCGACCGCCCAAAGGCATCGTTCGACCGGTGTAAGGCAAAAACCTGCACTCACACGAGAAATGGTCGACCACTGCACCAACCGGTCGACCGCTCTCAGCAGATCTCTGCTGAACATTTACCCACGACGACCCTTTCGGCCTACCGTCCACTTCACATTCACTCACATAAACATAAGTGTGTCTTAAGTACAAGTTTGACATACCGAGAAGGTTTGAAGAAAGCTTTGAAGAACCATGACAACACTTCCTCGCAAAAGCTCTACTCCGACAACTTCCTGTGCGAGCAACTGACGATCACCAACACCCAACAAACTCGGTGAAACCTCTTCCTCTTCTTCGTCCACTCCACCACCACGAATCAGTACGACGGAGACGAGTTTGAGAGAGAGAGAGATGAAAATGCAAGTGAGATGGGTTTGGCTTTTAAACTAACTCACCTCAACTGACCACACACGCGCTGATCACCACTTCTCGCCGGAAATCACCATTACCCGTCGGAGTTACTGAGAGCAGAGAGAGGCGAGTGACAAAGAGATATGAGAGGAGAGAGAGTTGAGAGAATGAGGAGAAAAGAATGATTTCCTCCTAGAAATACACCAACCTTTCCTCCACCAATCCAAAGCATCCACCTCACCCCTCACCTTCTCCTCCAAACAAGCAATTAGCCACCTAAGCACCAATTAACACCTAATTAGGATTAGGACATCACAATCTCCCACCATGATTTTTTTATCACACATAAAGGTTTGAATTGGAATCCTTTAAAACCTGAGAAGGGGAAAAGTAAGACTTTTTTAGCAACTGATGTTTATGTTCAGTTAATTCAACTAAATGAGAGCAACCGAGGTAGTCTAGGTCAATGCCTCAGTTACTACCTCACGTGCCTACTTGCCCAGGCATTTGATGCCAAACCATATTTGTGCTTCCTACTTGGGCCATCTTTGACCATTCCTGGTTATCCCTGGGCATCTAGTTTCTCTCCCTGCCACATCAGCTTGTCTCTCTGTCATGTCATACTAGCTCACCCACCCCCAATTTTTGTTTAACCATCCCGGAAAGGCCTCCAACATCTTACATTCTCTTTCCTTCACATCATTTCTTTCTTTTTCTTTTTTCAATTCTCTCAACATTCAACAAATCACATTAAATAATTGTAATTACTATATTAATTAAGTAACTCAATAATAATAATTAATTAATATTAAATCGCAAAAAATATTTTTAAAAATTAAGAAACCACTATACATAATACATTAACTGGAATACAAAATATTACATTACAAATACAATAAAACATTGTCAATCCACATTTTCTCCATAGTGTTGCCATGTATTCTCGATTAGATCAGATTTGAGACTCAAATGTTTCTACTTGTCACGCACTCGATCTTTATTGGCCAAATACTGGTTAATAGTCACGATACGATTGGTCGAATATTGCAAGGATTCCTCCTCATGACTTCCACGCTAATCTTCCATAAATTCCTTTATATCTCTGAAATTAGTGTAACAGTCGTGTTTGAGTCAACTTTCTAACGATCGCAAACCTCACTTGCAACACTCTGAAAGCGCGTTCTACAGCTTTACACGTTGCCTTCTGGACTTAAGTAAACAACATGTCCTTCGGGGTTTGAGGAAGAGCGATGGATTGGATGAATGCGGCCTATTTTGGATAAATACCATTTATAAGATAGTATTACATATCATATCAAACATCATTAACCTCATAAGTTACAGGTAGAGCTCGTCCTTCTAGTATGTCGTTGAAAATAGGAGATCGATGCAGGACGTTCAAGTCATTGCGCAAACCCGGTATTCCAGAAAAGGAGTGCCATATCTATAAGTCATGCGATGCCACCACCTCAAGGACAAGTGTTGCCTTCCCACTACGCCCTTGATGTTGTCCCTTCCAAGCAGCCGGGATTTTTTCCACTCCCAGTGCATACAATCGATACTACCCATCATGCTTAGGAAACTACGTTGCTCACTAATGTGAAGTAGTCATGCTAAGTCATTTGCAGTAGGCCTCCTTAGATACTCACCGTCGAAGTTGTTAATGACACCTTCACAAAAGTTTTGGAGGGAATTTTTGGTTGTAGCTTCACTCATACGCAAATACTCATCGATCTCATCGGCCGCCACGCCATAGGCTAGCGTTCGTAGTGCCTGTACTTTTTTGTAAGCCAGAAATGCTCATCCTACCATTCCCGTCGGGTACTCGTTGGAATAAGACATGAGATGCCTCAATGGCATTAGCAATGCGAAGAAAGATATGCTTTCGCATCCGAAATCTTCTCCTGAAAATAGTATCAAAATAAACAAGGTTGTAAAAAAATCGGTAGTAAGGCATTTGTAACCAAGCTCATGATCTCTATCTGAGTTGATAGTTCTCCTTCTACGCATCTTAGGGTGTGTAACCAGTTAAGTCACCATTTGACTTGCCATTTGCGTTACATGATCCAAGAAGGCGTATGTGTCATCGAAGTTGTCCTCATCAGATGATGTGTATTTTGAACTAGAGGATATATCAAAGGACGCCATTGTGAGAAGAGGTTAGTAGTCGAAGGTGAGAAGATGTGATGAAACCAACATTGTTTGCTAATTTGTAGTTGGGAGAAGATATTTTTTCGGGTTACAGTAACCTTGTGATGCTACAGAGAATGCGTAACTACACAGAGCACGTGTGACTGCACATAAACAAATCGTGGACCGAAGATATTTCTTGGGCATACAGTAACCCCGTGATGCTACAGAGACCGCGTGACTACACAAGTGGGTCAGATGCTTCGATGAGGCGTTGCGACGGAAACAGAGTGGCACCAACGACGACGATGTCGTTCGACCAGCTCATGTTGTCTATGAGCGAACTCATAGGTCCATATTTCTTTACTTTGATGTCTGGGTCATGTTGCACATATGCCCCCAAATGGGAGTCTTTTTTCTCTGGAGCAAACACGGTGAGTATTACACGCGATGAACACGTCACATTCACGGAAATACAAGGTGCAGATAGTCCCCAAACCGGGAGCATCGGGAAAAGAAAGAGCATTGATGACTCTATGACCACTCAACATTGATGCCAAAGGAAATGACATCAAAATTAGTCATACGTGTGGAAGATGTGAAGAAGGCCAACAAAGGGGTAAATGTTCATTAAAGGCTGACACTGACCCCATGTATATGAATTTGGTGCTCAAATTGCATACAGTGCCAAAGTTAGAGAAGATAGCTTGAAGATGGAGGATGAACGATCAGAACGGAAGTTTCGAATGCATCTTGAAAAAAGAAAGTTCGACATGCTACACTCTTTGATGAAAAAAGAAAACCCGATGGAACAGGATCAAAAAATGATAGCGAAACTCATGAATTGGACGGAATCCAATGGCTATGTGTAGCTTCTTTTATTATTGTATTTTGTAGTTTATAGATACTACGTATTTTATTTATATTTCATCGTTTATTTTATTGTATTTTGTAAGGTAATATAATATTTCCTAAGGCAATGTACTACTAGTATATTTTAATTTGGAATTTAATCTTTGTTAACCTTTAATAAATTATATTTTTATTCAAGAAAATTACATTTTTAATTTAAATATTTTACACATTTAACAATATTACAATAACAAATTAAACTAAAATACATATTAAATGATCAATTCCATCTATTCACTATTAACATTATTAACTATTAACAATAATAATAACAAATTAAAGGGGGGAGGACTTGTCCCCCCCCCCCCCCCCCCCCCCCCCCACGTGCAGGTTGCCTGGGCACAAAACTGGGGGACTAGCACCCCAAGTTTCAGCCACCAAGCTAAGGGGAGGGTGGCCTTACATATATACTAATAAACTTCATTGCATTGGTTAATGCATTATCCCGAAATGTGTGTATACATTTGCATCTTTTCCCGTGCCATACACATTTTTGTCAAACATGTGGAATATCCTATTCTTATCACATTTTTTAAATAATTTTTTGACCCTATATATAGTCTAGAACTCTAGATAACAACCCACCACGACCACGAGTCCGGTATTTGTTCACTAATAATACATGCTTTTAGCAATAAATAAAATAAAATTTAATAAAAGTTATAATTTTCTTAGATTCTTTCATTCTAACCTTGGGTTGTAAAAGAGCGAGCAACGTTGGCTCGAACTCGGCTCATCTAATTTTTAACATGCTCGTGAGTCACTTGGCCCTCAATTCGAGCACAAAACTTATGCTCAAGCTCGGCTCACTAGTAGCTCGCGAGCCGCTTGACCTGTTCGTTAGTCTGCTTGGCCCGGATCCGTATCCGGACGGATAATTTTTTCACATCCAAATCCACCTTAGAATATGATATTTTCCGACTCCATATATGGAGATAGACATAAGGGGTAGGAGCACCCAAGTCCTCTTCTTTTGTTGGTGTGTCATCCAACTCCCAATTTATAAGGCAACACGTAGACCTCGGTGTCATGCTGAATCTGTGCTGGATTTTTCTGGTTCAGGTTGGTGATTGACATCATTTCATGCTTATATTTGTATCTTATATCCATTATATTTCACCTAAACAATGCTATGTTACAAGTTTTATGTTTTAATTTCAGAAATAAATAGGTTTGAAGAGATGAAGCATAAAAGACCCCAAAAGCTGGGAAAAAGGACTGAATTGTGAGATCTGGGGACTAAGATGCAAGGGAGAACGACCTGAACGTAAGACCAAAGGACCAAAGAGCAAAACAGAAAACTCCACACCATCTTGGGGAGTATTTTGGCAATTAGATTCGGGTCGGAGCTCCAGTAAACAAAGAAGATGCATCAAAGACCGACAAAGGAATCCAGAAAAGCCTAGAATGAAATTTAGCCGGATCTAGATCTTATGGACCGCCAATTGGCAGTCTTGGACCGTTAGTTGGCGGTCTGGATCCTTCTGAATCCTCTCAAAGTTCTCCAGCACATGTATTAGAGGATGTTTAGGCTATTTTTGGTATTTGTTTAGTCCCACATCGGGGGATTGTCCCGGATTGCCTTTTTCTGTGGCTATAAATAGAACTCTTCACCTTCTATTGTAATCACTCCATATTTTGAGTGGTTATTCTTCCTACTAGAAGTGATGCCTTGAAGCACACACTAAAGTAGGAGGATGCTACTTGAAATGTGAGTCACTTTAATAAAAGTTTCTTTATTATGTTGTTTGTTTCATATTTCTTGCTTTACTTTGTTTAATTTCATTTCATTAGTTTTAGTAGCTTAGTTAATATGCTTTTCTTGCTTAGTTTAATAATTAGTATAATGTGTAGTTAGTAGTTCCATCCCCTTTTACGGGGTGTAGTTGATGTTCATGCATGCATTAGAGAATGGAATGAATGCTTTATTTACAATGTGTTGATAAAACATGAATGTATGCTTGCTTGTTTAGGATAGAATTTATAACTTGATGAGTTTTGCCAAAATGATTAGACACCTCTCATGCTTGTTTAGGTTCTGAAATAAACAACTTGTATGTGTAAATGTTAATCAACTAGGTTGGTGAATAGATTGATAGGTTTTGCCATAACATTTAGACACTACCTATGCATGATAACACCACCTTCATGTGTGCTTAAAGAATGTGTTCAACACCCACCTCTTTGCATGTGTGCACTCACTCCACCCCTTAGGGGTTTTCCATTTCTGAATTCGAGCACTCTTATTTCGTTCTTAGTTAAGTTTTAGTTAATCGTTTGTTGCTTTCTTTCGCATTTCATACTTCGTAGTGTAGTGTAGCATAACGTAGCATAATCAACTCTCTTCTCCATTTTTTTGCCACTTGATTTCTGATAAACAAGAGGCTGCTCACCTCCCTGAGGACGACCCGTATTTGCCACCGCTTCAACGAGGTTGTGCACTTGCGGTTTAAATAAAGCGTTCAACAGTCGGGTTTGATTTTTCGGTCGTTTTTTTAATTTGAAGTAACTATACAATCACAATTGAATTAACAAACACAAACTCAATTTATTTTTCCCCAAATAACCAATTTATTTATTAATAATTGTTGACTCAAATCGAGAAACAATATAAATACATAATTTGTTACATATTAAAAAAGTCCGGAGGCTAGCTAAACATAAGGACTAATGAAAAAAACCTTAGGGGTATTAGGAAGAAATTACTCTTCAAACAAAATGGTGTAGCTAATTTGTCTTCAATCTTCTTCGCGTTGCTAATGCTATCGTTAAGATTGATGTATTGCATTCTATTCGCAGCGTCTATCCAATCCTTCAGGCATACATACGCTCATCTTGATTGACTTGTCGGACAAGCATTGTCTCTTGTCACTCAAGACATATTTACCTGATAAATGCAGACTCCGACGCCACAATTAACGTCGGAGGACATAATAAGTCCCGTGCCATCAAAGAGACTAGTGGAAACATACCTGAGTTGTTTCTCCACCAGTCTAAAACATCAAAAGATTTTAACTCAGCAATAGTTAAGTACATTTCAGTGGTTAAATATCCACTTAATTCACTTTGTTTGTCAATTTGCACTAATTTTAATTTTTTTGACTTAACCCAGGTTTAAAATTCAATTATGAGATCCTGTGCGGTTGGGCGCCCAGGATCACATAATTTAATTAATGTTTTCAATTTTACAGTTGTGCAGGATTTATGCGATCATGTACAACTGTAAAATTAAAAAAATTATTTAAATTGTTGTTTCTCAAAAAATATTAAAAAATTAGAAAAAATCGTAAAAAATAGGAAAAATAAAAACAATGTGTACCATAAAAACCTAGTTGGTTTGGCATTGACAAAACAACCCATTCATCAACACGATTGTCTTACTGGAAACCCTGTCTACCAACCGTACTACTAGGTTTATTTTCATTAATTAACGTTTAGTTATTAAAAGTACAAGTACCAAAAAACAACTACATAAGAAAACTTAGATCTAGTAGTCTACATTTCTACAACGGATATGTTTTGTCATGGACCCACTAAGGAATGTCTTCCTTTACGTCGTCTAAGTCTTTTGAGTCATTGGGGTCATCATGATAAGTCTATTCTTCCTCGGTAACCTCATCATCTGTACCCACAAATTGCTCGCCTACATCTTGAATTCGCACCGCTAACGAAGTTAATGCTTTGTGGTGATGTCTAAAGTTGAAGTCATCCTCCACAATAGTTTGTAATATCCTGGAGATTGATGTTGCTGCACGACGTGGTCATCCTCGTGATGGACCAAGGTAGCCTCCTCCACGTCCGCCCATGTCAGATCATCTCCTGCAAAGACTGCATCCTCTGTTTCCACCAACCACGGATGATCTTCCATCAAGTCATAACCTACGCTGATAGGATCATAGAAGAATGGTTTTTCCCTCCTTTCTATGAATCGTTGTCTCAACCTCTTGTTGTAGTTCACATACACCAGGTCATTCAACTTCTGCGGCAATAACTGATTCCTCCATTTTGTGTGTATTTGTTCAATCACACTCCAGTTTCTCTCACATCTGGATGCTGGACAAGTAAGATCCAAAATTAAGTACCAACTCCTTCAAAGATCGGTTCCCGCTATTGACCACACTTCTGTAATCAGACCACCAATCAGTTGGGATCTTCATGGTTCTTTGCCTCCTAAGAGTATCTCAACTGAACAATTCTTCACTATTCTTATAATGATCGAGTTGATTTGTTATGTGGTCTTGTTCTTCCGAGTTTGGGACCATCTTCTCTAGAACATCCAACCAGCTAGTCAAGTTTGTGTTGATGTCTTTTGATCGGTTATCAACACCAAAGAAGTAGTCGGGTTCAAGTGGAAGCCCGCAGAGTACGTAAAAAGGACTTCATATTTGGTGTCCCCATCTTCTATCAATGACCTCAATAGGATAGTATAATTGCGATCTAAAGTTGTAGTTGTCCTTGATCTACCACTTTGGCTTCTCTGTTACGTCGTATAGGTAACCTATTGCGGATTTCTCGTTGCCATCGACCAACCTAAGAACGGTGACCAATGGTTGGCTTGCCTTCAAAGCATTGCTGACATTGTTCCAGAAGATGGTCAATATGATGGCTTCGTAGACCTGATCGGTCTCTATCTTCACCTTGGCATTTCTTTGCCAAAAAGAATTTGGATCGACAAATTATTCTGAAACAATGAATGCCTTCAAATCTTGTCGTTTCACCCAAAGCCTTTGGAGTGTAAGGAATGCAGTTGCAAAAGGGGTGACGGCTAGACGAATTGGATTCCCTTGAATGGCATGCATCATCCGCTTGTTTAGTTGATTGTGCGCCTTGAAGTAGGTGACAATCTTCCGACCTATGGTAACAGTCCTAATGTACAACTTGTCTATGTCCTCCAAGATTAGATTGATGCAGTGAGCTATTCACGGAGTCCAGAATATTGACCTTTTTTTGACATCAACATCCTACCAGCGGATACATTGGCAGTGACATTGTCAGTGACCACCTGGATAACATATTTCTCTTCCACTTCCTCCACCACCTTATCAATCAGCTTAAGCAAGTAATCCACAGTATGGGAGTGGGCAAAGGCATCGATAGAATTCAGAAACATGGTGCTCATGGGGTAGTTAGCTAAAAAATTAATTATACTACGACTGCAACCACCAGTCCACCCATCAGTCATAATTGTACATCCATATATTTTCCAATCTTCCCTATATGAATCTAATATGATTTTGGTTGATTCATGTTCCCATCATAGACAGGGTTCGGCAATCTCATGTGGAGTAATTGGTTTCAAACCCAACCCAAATCTAGCAGTTCTATCAATTGCATCTTTAAATTGTTTAGATTTGCACGCATTAAAAGACAAACAACATATATAGAAAAATTTAGCCCAAAGTTGGTTTATTTCTTTTCTCTCTTCTTTTTTAAAATGCTTCTATATTATGGTTTGCATGGGACCTCCTTCATTTCTATCCACGACGTCATCGGGACATCCATGACAAAAATGGTCCATTTGTCCCTATTTTGATCGGTTCCTCTGCCTCTTTCGAGGTTGTGGAATGGGACGTTGGGTGGAAGATGAACTACCATCACCACGTCCTTGACCGGAACTGAAATGTGAACCGAACCCCTATACATCATCTAAGTCTATGTAATCATCTAAGATTGCTTTCTCATTGTGACATGCTCTAGATTTTGATCTTAAATTTAATTCAATTTCTTCACGATAAAGAGCAGATGCATATGCACATGGTTTAGCATTTGAACTATCAGGATGATCAATATGTTTCTTATGTCTATTTATTCCACCACTACTAACATAACCACATAATTCACATACAAGTTTGGATTTAAATTCAAGGCTAAGGTAATGTGTGGTTTTCCATCCTAGGTCGGTTATTATTGTGGGACAAAGATTATTAAATTCTTCATGGTTCATGAGATATTCGCCACCACTAGGACCGTTATATGGCATTTTACACTAAAATTAATTATTACACTAAAAGAGGGATGAAAAGAGTGCACTTGTATTACGGAAGACGGAAGGAGGTTGCGGCGGAGTCAAGATTCTGAGAGACTTTGCTTCCCAAACCCGCACCACAATCACCAAATCCGTCTTTTTCTTTCACCTAAACTTGAGAACTTGGAACTTGGAGGATGAACAATGTGAGAGTTTGAGAGAATGTGAGTTAGAATTGGAGTTGTGAGGAGAGTAGTGGGGTATGGGGGTGTTTTTATAGGGTAAAATAGGGGGAAATTGCAATCCCCCCCTTGTTTTTTAATCTCCAATGGCTATATAGTCATTGGAATTGTGTGGTCGTACAATCCAATTGTGCGACGTACAGACCGCACTGTGCATCGCACAACACTGTGCCCCATCGGCTAGTTGGGCCAACTAGCAATTGGGTTGCACACGCCGCATATGCGACACAAAAGTTTCACCAGGGTTGGTGCGACTATGCAGGGGTCTCATATGTGACCCCCAGCCTCCGGGTCACATTGTGCAACCGCATACCGAGTATGCGATCACACATTTAAACATTGACTTAACCAATTCCATTGGGAGTCATCGTCGTCTGGATCGATTGTAGTTGCAGATAGTTGTGATGATGAACTAGCAATATTTGAACTCATTTGATTTAGATTATGTAATCTTTCATATATTCTTCAAAATATTTGTTTAACTAAGACTTACAACTATCTACATGATTTTGAAATTTTTCATAATTCATATTTCCAAAATTTCTTCCAACAAAACTTGTAAACCACTAATTTTAAATATAGGATCCATAATAAAAGCTAAACAAAAACTAAATGGAGTAGGATTCCAATATTTATTAAACGTAGCCTCCATTCCATTTAAAATTTCAACAAACCAGCATGTGGCCTATATTTCGTAAATACTATAGTTGTTCATAGGTAAATATGTTAGAAGTAAGGTAGTATTGTCAACTTAATCTAGTAGTGAAGGTGAAAAAAAGTTTTAAAAATCTAACATAATTTTACAATTATCCCAATCTATGGGGGTTAACTCATACTGCAAGATTGTAATTGCAAGATTATAAGGATAACAATATTTTAACATTTTATAAGTAGAATTTCATCTATGGGGGACATCTAATTTAAACTACCTAGGTTTAACATGATTATATACACAACAATTCTCTAAATTCCTAATATCTGGATGTACTACTGCAACCAACATAGGAAACTGTATTCCTAATATTTTCAAGTAAGGTTTAATTATGCTAAGTCTATCTTGTACTACCAAATTCAAAATATGACAAACACATCTGATATGAAAGAGTGAACCATCTACAGGTGGATGACAATAATTAATAAGCATTTGTATTGTTGAACTGTTATTAGTAGCATTATCAAATACAATTACACAAACATTATTTTTAAGATTATGAACTACCATGACATCTTTAATATGATCAAATATAACATTTGTAGTGTGTGGATGCAAAATAGGTAAAAATGAAATGATTTTTTATTTAAACACCATAAATCATCTAGATAATGAGTTGTTACACGATAGTAAGGATAATTATTGAGATCGGTCCAAACATCACTAGTTAATACTATCCTATTGGTCATTAATGAAAAATAACAAATCATGTGTTCTTTTTCTTTACCGAATTTATCAGTGGTTATGTTAGAGAATGGTTTAAGTGTTCTTCTAGAAAATGGTTTTAAATTGTGGATTATGTTAGAGAATTGCTTCCCTAAGGCCTTTAGATTCACATATGCTAAATGGTAGTTAATCTCTAATTATGAAATCAACAATTATCTCTCTACCTTTAATTGGACAATATCATCTGAAATTTAAAGTTTCACTAGTTGTGTCTAAAATCTATTGACATGAATCCACTACTAATGATACATTATTCTTAACTATACATGAAAGTAAATGTCTACTTAGATGAATGGTTCCTCCACTTGACTTAGCCGGATATACGTTACCACGATGTTTACAAGTAGCAACTGGTTTACCCTCAGCAGTTTGTCCTTCCTCAAAATCCTCCCATTCCGGAGATGTTTTTTTTCTAGTACTTCTACCATTAGGTCTACGTGGATTAACATAAGGGGTTATTATTATCTTCGGAATCATATGTTAAAGCCATGGAAATTAGTAAATATGCAAACAAAAAGTGATTTTTTCCTAAATGAGAAAGTCATGATAATGATTGATAAACTAAAATTAACTACTCTACAAGATTAGAAAAGCCTGGGAAATGAAGGGTGGAGAAGTTGCGAAATCGACGGTTAGCGGTCTGCTTGTAGCTTTAGGCTTCATACTTCAGCTCAAACTCGACCCGTTTTCCACCAAAATTAGAGCAATTAGAGAAAGAGTAGAGAAGATTTGGAGAAATTTAGAATAATAATAGGATTTTGTTTGAAGAAAATGAGAGAAGTTGGGGGTTTATATAGGAATGAGGGGGTACTTTAGTAAATATTTAAGAAAAAACCTAGGGCTACAGTACCATGGCGTGCTAACTCGACCCGTTACTCATCTTAATTAATGGTTATTATAGAACCGGCAATGTGGCAGTGGGAGTAAATGTTTGAGATGAAATAAAATTTTACAACAATTTACAAGTTAACCCAAAAATCAGATAAAAGAGGTGGATGGTGTGGATTTAACATGGGTCTTCACAATGCCATACCTACCACAAAAACCACCACACCATTCAAGTGTTTGTTAAATTTTGGAGTTAATAAATATATATTCTACAGAAACACAACATTACTTCCCGTGTACATATATAAAAATATATATTAAAAATTACGGATACAAATATGGATGTTATATGGAGATGCAGTTCTGGATCGGATATTATACGAATTGGATGTACCAATATCAATATTTGTTCCGCAAATTTTCTTATACGAATACGATCTTACGGATTTTTTTACTCAGACCGGATGTTCAAATTTGAATATGAGTGCGAATGGATTTCCAGATTTTGAACATCCATTGACACTTCTAGCAGCCATGCACTAATGCACAATATTGGTAAATTGTGCATATAGACTCCTTGTATAGCAGGGTGTGGTGGAAGGTAATGTTTTGGATTTTTCAAGGTGGGATCAAATATCCAACATGTACTTAGTAACACATTTAGATTGTTGATATATTTTTAATGGTTTCCTTTACAATAGGAACATGTGATTGGTTCACTGGTTGACTTCAAATATTTCTAATATACATCACTAGTGCAGAATAGTCTTTACTCGTCGCACAATAGACGTCGGCTGTTATAACAGACGACGTATAGTTGGACGAAGATAACATAGACGTCAGTCATTACCAAGGCCAACGTCTATATGGTACTATAGACGTCGGCTATTGGAATACTGATTTCATCCGACGTCTATATGCTACTTATAGACGTCGGGTGTTAGAATCCCAGTGAATCCGACGTCTATAGGGTATAGACGTCGGCTTTTATAGACGACCGACGTCTATACCCCCTACATATAGACGTCGAGGTATAGACGTCGGATATCTATAATATCCGACGTCTATAGGTCTTAAAGAAATCGAACATACGTGTTTTCTGTCATTCATTTCAGACGAAACCCACCCAAACCCTAGCCGTCCCGCGACCAAACTCTCGTCCGCGACCGATCTCCGACCGATCCGCACCGTCTCCGGCACCGCAGCGACGTCCTAAGCTCTCCTCCCCGTCTCCAGCCCTCTTCTCCTTCTTCCTCTGTCTTCCTCTTCATCCTAACCAATGTAAGTGTTAAGTTCGTTTTTGTTGGTTTGTTTTCGGATTTTTCTTGTAGTTACGATTTTTTTCAATGTTAGTAAACTTCTCCTCTCGTTTATTGTTGGTGAATGCAACATTTCGATTTTTTGGTTTTAATCTTGAATATATTCGTATTTTCATGATTTACGCTTAAGTTTGTTGATATTTTGTATGTTCTTGAAAGAAATGGAGTCTCTTGCTAGCTTGAACTAGTTAAGCTTTTGATCGAAGTCTTTTGGACTCGTAATTTACTAGAAATTGTTAATTTTGTAGTGGATTAATTTGGTAGAAATCATTTGGTAGGGGAGTTAAAGGTTACTCAAAGCTAAAGAAAGCTGACCTCGTTAAACTTCTAGAAAGTTAATTTGGTAGTGAATTAATTTTGTAGAAATCATTCGGGCTCCAATTTCTCATAGTTTTGGTTTCTCTTTGTTTTTCTACAGGATATTCCATCATACGTATGCTTTAGTGTGTTTTTTTAATACTAAATGAGGAATTTTCGTTGATGTTTTATTTGTGTAGGTTTCTTTGTAGCAGTGGTATAACATTGGTACCCTAATTGAAAATCTTTGGTTTTTTAATTTTTGCTATGCCTTTCTTGTATGTTATATCCGAGCCTAGATTTTTATGTTTAAAGTTATAGATTAAAATTTAGTTACATGTTTATTTAGTTAGATGTTTATTTATGCTTAAGATATTCTTTTATTTAGAAAGTTTTATGTTTAACTTATTAACCCCCTTAAACAACTTCGCCTTTAATAACCCAAAGCAAAAGATTAGACAATATTTGCTAAGTCATTCATCATATAGGATTTGCATTCATCATATTTATTATTTATTTACGATTTCTGTCGTAGATTGCTGGCGTAAGGTACATATGATGGGAATTAAATTTATACCGCAAGTGCACGGCGTCAATGAAGACGTGGGAAATACTGGTCGAACACAAGGAGGGAGAGATTTTCTTATTTGTGTGATTTTCGATTAAGGGGAAGAAGGAGAGAAGAAATAAATTGGGTTTTGAGATTTTTGATTTTTAATTTCCTAAAGCATGAAACATGAACAAATAAAACTAAAGCAAGAACAAAGAGGTGAATTCCGTCGGGTGGAGGTTTAGATTTAGGGTTTAGATTAGCGAATTCAGAAACTTATAATAAATCATGTTGGTTATGAAGCATTACATGATAAATGATTTAACATAAACTCAAGTAATCAAAATATACTAATCACGAAATTAAAATAATAACATTCATTCATCTTCTCTTCACCCTAATCCGTCACCTCCACCCTTTGGAAGGAGTTAGAAACTCATGGAGGGAGGAAGAAGGGATCCTAGAGGCATTACAAAAGAAAACTAAAAACAAGAAATAAAAGACAGAATTTTATTAATCCAAAGAAAAGACTACAAATAAAAATAACAACCAAAAACTAGGTCTAAGGCCAAGGACTCTTCTAACATCGTTCTCGGGGCTATTTATAGTTGTTACAAGAGACCTAAGTATAGAATTGGAGAGTACACGTGTCTAGACACGACTGGACGAAATTTGAGCCCACGGATAGCCTCTGGTGCGGCGGAAACGCCGCACATTGTGGGTGTTGTGCGGCAGAAACGCCGCACAATCTGGTCGAATTATCTCTGGATTTTGGCAGAATGTTTATGGTATGATTTGATCCTCCTTTGCGCGTCTGGATTGATTCTTTCCATTCTTTTGAGCTCCGGATTAATTCCTTCATATATTTGGAGATCCACATTGATTTTTCTTTAGATTTTCTCCAAGATAATAAAAGCTACTCGTGAATTGCAATTAGGTCCTTGACTTTTTGCAATTAAGTCCCCGACTACTTTTGTGCTTAAATCCTTGTTCTTTTTGTAATTAGATCTTGAATGCTTTTATGCTTGGATACATTTCCATTCGTAACCCGATAATCTTGAGCTTGGTCTTTATGATAGAAATGAGTCTTTTGCACGTGTTTATGCTCGGGATGTGGGTAATTTGCATTCAGGTCCCTGTATTCTGTAAATAAGACTAAACACATACCTTAGTAGCATTTATTGATATAAAAGTGATCTAAATGAAAGACATATGATGCAATGCATCAAATACTCCCACACCTAGATTTTGCTAGTCCCTAGCAAAACAGAATATAAGAAAAATGAAAATAGGGAAATCCTAACTCACTTTCGTAGGAATCACGGTTGCACTTAGCATGTGCAACAAGCCTTTAAACCTCTTTGTTGCCAATGAGGAGGAGTGTTGTCTCCTGAGGGTTTTCAGCGGATATACTCACAAAATCCTAAATCAACATTTCATTAATAGTTCTCAATATCCCTACCTCAACCTTATACATCTCACTAAGAATTTTTGCATGCTCATTATATAAATCTAACTCATTAAAAATATGACTTGGTCTTTGTTCCTCCAACATTCACACCACTAACCCTTCTACACATGTTTATCACTTGAATTATTTTGCACGCCTCCTCTGGTGGTGAAGTATCATTCGGATTAACCATGGCATGGATCATTCTTTTAGCTTTGGGCCTTGAGTATTATTATTATTATTTTTTCTTTTCTTCCGTGATTCAACACATTTGCTTTTTGACACTTTTACCCTTTTTGCATTCGTGTAGCGAGTTTGGTCGATAATCCCGAGCTGGTAGACTCAAGTTACCGGGTTTCAAGATACCCCTACGGACCAGTGACTCAAAGGCTTGGGCTTTTGTAATCATTTTGCAGAATGTGCTTTCCTCACTTTATTCCTTTATTTTTAATTTTATTTTCCTCAATGCTTAATTGCTATTAGAAGTCCACACTTCCCGGTATATTTTCCTCAACCTCTGCTTTTTATCAACCACTTCAAAGATTTGATTCATCCAATTTAAGTGCATACATGTCTTAAAGGGTAATGGGTTATTTCTTTGGAACTTCGATTTATGTCATAATTTCTACAAGCAGAACTATATAATAAGTAACAAAAAATCAATGCAATTTATACACGGGTTTTGGCAGTTCAATCTTAAGCTATGTCATGAAACATTGATTTTTTTTTGAAATAAAAGACAGCTATATAGATAAATATATACATAAACACCCCCCACACCTAAATCATGCATTGTCCTCAATGTATGGAAATATAAAGCAAATGCACTTATTACCTTGGTGAATTGCGGTGGAAGGATGGAATTTGCTCAAAGTCAACCATAGTCAAACCTGGATTGAATGACACCATATTGGTGCATGTATCCCGTTGAATTGTTCCCCATGTTGCAATGAGAATCCTGAGTCACAGGTTCCACACCCCTCACATAAATAGGTTCTCTTATTTGCTCGAGTGATGGTGGGTGTGTCGAAGAATTACTCCCCTTTTTCTTACTTCCTTTTTGATTTTGTGATGATTTATTTGATTCAGAAATCTAATAGATACGTGCTCTCATCACAACATCACTTTGATTGCATATTATTTCTGGCTCACTATCAACATGAAAGATATTAAATTCAGCTTTTAAGTTCCCGAAAGGTAATTGCATGAGCCCATTTCGACAGTTTATTAATGCTCCCGAAGTGGCTAAAAAGGGTCAGCCTAGAATTACAGGAATTTGTCGGTTAGGATTTACAATAGGTGCGGTATCTAGTACGACAAAATCCACTGGGTAAATGAAGTCACAAACCTTGATCAAAACATCCTCTACTATACCTCTTGGTTTCTTAATAGAGCAATCAGCAAATTGAAGGGTTGTCTTAGAGGGTTTTAGTGGACCAAGGTTGAGTTGCTCGTAGACAGAGAACGGGAGTAGGTTAACACTAGCACCAAGGTCTAGAAGGGCTTTGTTGATAAAAGTATCTCCTATTGAACATGAAATTGTGGGACACCCAGGATCCTTATATTTTATAGGAGATGTGTTGGACAAAATAGAACTTATGTTCGCAGTTAAGAATGCCTTCTTTGGTACGTTCGTTTTTCTCTTTTTAGTGCACAAATCTTTTAAGAATTTAGCGTAAGTAGGTATTTGTTGAATCGTGTCTAAGAGTGGAATGTTCACCTTAACTTGCTTAAATACTTCCAAGATTTTCTCTATTTGTGCACTTGAGTTCTTTTTGAGTCTATTAGGGAATGGGGCTTTAGGAACATAGACTCGCTCAGGTTCAGGTTGAGCTATGGGTTCAGGTTGAGTAGGTGGGTTGGGCATTTCAGATTGGACGTCGGGTTCAATGGTTAGGTCATATGTGGTAGCTTGATGGCTAGATTGATTAGACGTTCTAGGATTTACCACATTGTTATCAACTTGTCTTCCGGACCGTAATGATACTACAACATTTATTTGTTGGAACGGTCCTTCCTCATTAACCATTTGAACCGGTCTAGGGTTGTTATTTCCTGAAGGTGCTTGATAGGATTGATATGAATTATTAGATCTAGGGTTCACCTCAGGTTGACTTGGAAACCGACCCTTTTCTCTTTCACCTACTATTTGTGCTAATTGGCTGACTTGTGTCTCAAGCCTTTGGAAGGTCTGGTTGGTTGTTTGTATAAAGGTTTTCATCGCTTGTCAACCTAACCTCATGATCGTTATTGTTACTAAACCCAGATGATGTATTATTTTGGTTATACGGGTTTGGTTGTTGTATAGGAGGTTGACCTTGTTGGCTAGATGAGAAATTGGAATTATTACGCCAACCCGAGTTATAGGTTGATGCGTATGGCTCATTTCTAGTATGGTTATACATGGCATTAACTTGGTCCCAGTCCGCACAATCCTCCATTACATGACCAGTCTGACCACACTAGAGCAAGGGATAGACGAGGCTTGTTTCACTCGGTTTTGGGTTTGTAGCTCTAAACTTTCCATTCTGCGCATAAGGGTAGCTAGTTTTGCTTCAGCCGCTATGTTGGCATCTACAGCTAAGACACCTTGTTTGGGTTGACTCGCTATTTTAGATCCAATACTCGGGTTAAGCGGTGTTCTAGCATTGTCCCATTGCATACTGTTTTCAGCTAATTCCTCAAGAAAAGTCCAGGCATCATTTTCATTTTTCGACATAAAGTTCCCTTGGCTTACGGATTCTACCATAACCCTAGATGTGGGTGTCAATCCCTCATAAATAATTTGGCATAATTGCCATCTTGGAATTCCATGATGAGGGCGCTGGGTCAGTACACTCTTAAATCTTTCTAGATAGGAATAGAACGGCTCGCTCTCAGACTGAACGAATGCAACAATTTCATTCCTAATCCTCATAGTCTTGTGGTTGGGAAAATATTTTTTCAGGAATACTTGAACAAACTCAGCCCAACTCCTAATAGATCTTTCGGCTAGACTATATAGCCATTTCTTAGCGTCATCCTTCAGTGCTAGAGGCACGAATTTCAGACGCACTGCCTCCTCAGGAATATGCTGGTATTGCATAAGAGAGCAGATTTCCTCAAATTCTCTAAGGAAGAGATATGGGTCTTCCCTAGAGGTGAACTTAGGCAACATACTCATGTATTGTGCCTTAAGTTCGAAGTCGCGACCCGGTATGGTGGGCATAACGATGCACGATGGCTGAGCAGCCATCGCTGGATAGCATTGATCCCTCAGAGTTATAGGTTGTGCAACAGGCGGGTCCACTACGTTCTCACCCATTGGATCCAGGTGAGGTGGTGCAGCAGATAGATTGAGGCTAAGCTCTAGACTGGAATCTAGATGAACTCGTGAGAGTCGATTACTCAAGTCCCGAATCCAAATCTGAGTGCACCGGGTTGAATCAATTTTTGAATTCAAATTCGAAATTTAAATTCCAAATTTAATTTCAAGAATTAATTAATTTTTTTTAATTTTCGTTTTTTTTCAAAAAGGGAAACAAACAATAGAATGGGGAAAGATGAGAAAGGAATCCTAATCTAGAGAATTTAGGTGAGAAGAGAAAGAAGACTCAGATGAGAAGGGAACCTAACTCTAAAGATAGAAAGAGGGTTGGTCAGAAAATCCCTAAGAAAGCACGGTTCAAACAATCCTAGACCTAGTGTCGCTTAGATCTAGACGACTCCTAACTGGTTGAGTCGAATTGATTCGCTTGATTCACCTCTCTTACTAATCAAACCAACTTGGCGAGGCCGTGTATAGCTAGTGGGGGCGCTTCCGACAGAGTCGGTGCCAATTAGACAACCACTTCGCTTGGAAGACTTACGTCAACACAAAAACACTTTCTAGACACCAAGTTAAATTCAATCGGTTTCAGGTCATAGCAAGTCAAACCAATTCTTCTCCTTAAATGAGTCCGAGTCCTTAGGGGTCAATGTCTAATTGATTTTAATTTTAAGGCTTGGGTGACACTTTAGGATTGTGATTTGTGGGCCACGGAAGGGTGATGAAATCCCCACCGTATCTTTGCCTACGGAGTTGCCCTTAAGATAGTTTAACTTAGATCTAGCAAAGATAGTCAAACAATGGTCTTTAGAGGGGGTCAATTGCAAGGTTGTATGCAAATTAGATTATATGCTTAAATGCATTCGATAAAAACCGCGATACGTACCTTGCCTCCAGCACTCTTCAACAAGAATTAATTTGCAAGAATTTAGCAAGAATAATGCAAACAAAACACTAGATGATGCATGCACTAAGGCCTTTCTAATTTTGCCAATTTTAGGTCAGAGTTGAATTATTGCAAATTATGGAATTTTTGCCCTAACACATGCAGTTCTATGAAAAGGAAATTTTCCGAAACTAGAAATTACGAGGAAAAAGGCAACAAAGGTTACCTACGCAATGCTCAGTCGGGTTCGCCGCCCGCTCTCGAAATTTCAGTAGCTCCACGCGTCCACCCAGAGATGGTGCTAACCCCAGCAAAATTTGAAGCCCAGATGCTTCAATTGTGCGGCGATTCCGCCGCAGATTCCTCTTGATGTGCGGCGGTTCCGCCGCCCTTGTTGCTCAGACTGCGTTCAGATTTCGCCGCGCGCTCTGTTGTCTCCTGAAACACAAATCCAAATACTTAGATCGCACACAAGATAAACAGAATAGAATCGAAATCAACAAAAAAACAAAATCTGCGTCGCCTCCCCGGCAACGGCGCCAAAAACTTGATGGGAATTAAATTTATACCGCAAGTGCACGGCGTCAATGAAGACGTGGCAAATACGGGTCGAACACAAGGAGGGAGAGATCTTGTTATTTGTGTGATTTTCGATTAAGGGGAAGAAGGCGAGAAGAAATAAATTGGGTTTTGAGATTTTTAATTTCCTAAAGCATGAAACATGAATAAATAAAACTAAAGCAAGAACAAAGAGGTGAATTCCGTCGGGTGGAGGTTTAGATTTAGGGTTTAGATTAGCGAATTCAGAAACTTATAATAAATCATGTTAGTTATGAAGCATTACATGACAAATGATTTAACATAAACTCAAGTAATCAAAATATACTAATCACGAAATTAAAATAATAACATTCATTCATCTTCTCTTCACCCTAATCCGTCACCTCCACCCTTTGGAAGGAGTTAGAAACTCATGGAGGGAGGAAGAAGGGATCCTAGAGGCATTACAAAAAAAAACTAAAAACAAGAAATAAAAGACAGAATTTTATTAATCCAAAGAAAAGACTACAAATAAAAAAACAACTAAAAACTAGGTCTAAGGCCAAGGACCCTTCTAACATCGTTCTCGGGGCTATTTATAGTTGTTACAAGAGACTTAAGTATAGAATTGGAGAGTACACGTGTCCAGACACGACTGGACGAAATTTGAGCCCACGGATAGCCTTTGGTGCGGCGGAAACGCCGCACATTGTGTGTGTTGTGCGGCGGAAACGCCGCACAATCTGGTCGAATTATCTCTGGATTTTGGCAGAATGTTTATGGTATGATTTGATCCTCGTTTGCGCGTCTGGATTGATTCTTTCCATTCTTTGGAGCTCCGGATTAATTCCTTCATATATTTGGAGATGCACATTGATTTTTCTTTAGATTTTCTCCAAGATAATAAAAGCTACTCGTGAATTGCAATTATGTCCTTGACTTTTTGCAATTAAGACCCCGGCTACTTTTGTGCTTAAATCCTTGTTCTTTTTGTAATTAGATCTTGAATGCTTTTATGCTTGGATACATTTCCATTCGTAACCCGATAATCTTGAGCTTGGTCTTTATGATAGAAATGAGTCTTTTGCACGCGTTTATGCTCGGGATGTGGGTAATTTGCATTCAGGTCCCTGTATTCTGTAAATAAGACTAAACACATACCTTATCAGCATTTATTGATATAAAAGTGATCTAAATGAAAGACATATGATGCAATGTATGCAATGCATCAACATACTATCTTTGACTCATCATTCATTAGAAAGCATGCATTAGTTAGTAAGACTTGCATTATAACAAGAGTGAGGTGAGTGTTTGTTTGTTGTGTTGTTTGTTAGATTAAGGTATGAAAAACACTTAGGGGGCAGTCACCTATAGTAGATACAAAATGTTGTATTAATGTAAGGTAGGTAGGGAAGCACAATCCTGAAGTACCTGGGAGTTGGAAGGGGATAAAGGATTACCTCCCGCTTTGTACATCACCAAAGAGGATATCATGCAGTTCATGGCGATGGATTCGTTGTGTATCATGATTATCGACGTGCAAGTGAAGTAAGTGTTTTTTTTGTATACAATGAAAAGTATTGAATAATTTTATCAAAACTGTAATAAAGTATAATTTTTATACTTGTAGACATCTTTACGACGCTAGAAGGTCAATCTTTTCCGAGGATCAAGTATTTGGATTTATCAGTCCATCTACATATATATACGGGAATGACGATAAATCGGGTCAGCTTGGGACATTCTTTAAAGAAGAAGACAAAAGATATTATCTGCTCCCTTATCATGAGAGGTAAACATTGTAATTCAAAGTGAAAATTTATTTTGTAATAAGCTTCTAATTATATATATAACAGGGCTCATTGGATGCTTGTCGTTGTATGCCCCACGACTAATTCAGCATATTGGTTTGATCCGTTGGGGTCGAATAAACCAAGGGACTCAATAAAGAAACTTCTAAATATGTAAGTTCGTTTAGTCGTGAAAAAAGTAATTCGTGGAATTTTATTAGTATTATTGAATGATATGTTAACTTGTGCTACTCAGGGCAATTAAGGTTTACAGAGCTTTAGGTGGTAGGAGAACAACCACAAAAGCAGGAATAACATGGCATGGAATGAGAGTACGTTCGATTTCATTTTTTTAATTAACTTAGGAACATATATTTAGCGAATTTCTATGTTTGTAGTACCGGAAGCAGGTTGGAAATACAGAATGTGGTTACTACGTGATGAGATACATGGAAGAAATCGTTGATGTGGCAACTCAAGACGTATGTCTAACTGAGGTAATGTTGATCGTTATTCAATTGTATATTCAATTGTAGTTTCAATATTTAGTTATTAATATTCAACACACTTGTATTTTTTGATAGGTCTTCCCAAAAAGTAGTGATCCCTTCTCGCAACAGGAGCTCGATGAAACTCGCGACTGATGAGCTCGCTATTTTATCAGAAACATGTTGACGAACTAAGAGGTTCTCCTGCCACTAGTATTTTTTGTAATTTAGTTAACAAGTACACTTGTATTACAAACCTACACTTTATGCCTTAATATAATCACCTTAATTTTAAAATGAATTAATTGCAAAGTGTGTTGATTGTCAATTGTGTATGCCTGTATGTTTGTGCATGTATGGTTGTATGTTTGTGTTTGTGCATGTATGCTTGTGTGTTTGTGCTTGTATGTACATGTGGATGAAATTGTGAGTATTTGTGAACAAATTTATAGGTGAACGAATTTGGTGCAGTTGTATGTACACGAATACGATGACTAAAAATAATTTCGTCGGATGCTATTTATTTTTTTCGTCCAGGTTTAGGAATAGATGTCGGCTGTTTTAATTAGCCGACGTTTATTCCTCTCAAGAAAGTAATAGACATCGTCTGTAGTATGAATCCGACGTATATGCTTTAGGAATAGACGTCGTCTCTTATTGAACCGACGTATATGCTTTAGGAATACACGTCGTCGCTTATTGAACCGACGTCTATACCTAACTAATAGACGTCGGTCTATATAACGACCGACGTCTATACCTAACTAATAGACGTCGGTCTATATAACGACCGACGTCTATATGTTAACGAATAGACGTCGTCTTATATATACAGCCGACGTATATTCTTTAGGTATAGACGTCGGTCTATATGAAGGCCGACGTCTATGTATAGACGACGCACACATAGACGTCGGATCTGGGAGTACTTATATCCGACGTATATAGCCCCGTACATCCGACGTATATTCCATTTTCTGTAGTAGTGCATGTCGTGTATGTCAGAGACGGATCCAAGAGATTTTGAGGGGTGGGGCAGACAATACTACGTCGGTAATAGTGAAAACCAATGTAGCATAGGGAGGCCTAAATTTGCCTAAATCTGGGTGGGGCACTTGCCCCACGTGCCTTGTATGTGGGTCCACCACTGTGTATATGGATGTATGCTCGTATGCGAATATACGAGCAACCGAGTCGAGCAAGTGAGTGAGGTAACGAGCGAGTAGGGTTTCGCTCAACTCGACTCATATATTTTACCGAGTGGATTTTTGGCTCGTGCTCGACTCGTTAACAATCCAACCACGTTGTTGAGCGAGTTAGTGGGCGAGCAGAAGCTTATATAACCCTATTCTAACCTTTTTATTTTATTTTGAAAGCATAACTAATTTCCAATTGATTCTTGTCATGCGCGTTATGCATGCAGTCTGGAGAACTGGTACTACAGGGTTTTGATTTTGTTGGCCGGAAATCTCAACAACGCCAAGATAGTTGTTGAAGCCCTCTCTATATGGTCACTATCTAAATTAATTTTTTTATGAGTCGTTATACACGGACGCGCGCGTCCGTGACGCTTCCTACGTGGACGGACCAGTCAGCTGCATGTTCAGCGTCCAGTCAGCCAAAACTTCTGCGCGGGAAAAAGTAAATTACGAATTTTTGGGTGCGACGGTTCATTTCCCGAAATCACGATTAGACGGTTAGACTTCACGTACATCAGTAGCGGCGGTAGAGCATTCGAGAAACTTTCCTCCCAAGTCTTCTCCTTTTCCATTCCCCATTTCACCCGGAGTTCCTTTCCATACGCTCATCCAAAACCTTCATTCCTGTTTTAGTCGAACGAAAATTATAACCAGGCGAAAATGGATCCTTCTCTACCTGAAACCTCTATCGCTCCTGAAATTGTAGCCGCGCAGGTGTTGTGTCAACCACGTTCTTTCTGGTTCATTTTAAGGTTCATTATTGGCCTCTAACAATTTGTTTTGGTGGTTTAAGGGAAGCACGTACTACTTCCGCGAAACCAAGTGCGGTTTCACGGCCCTTCACAAGCAGTTCGACCGGATGAAGGAGGAGGAGAAAAATGTCTTCCAACGGACGCCTTTCGGTCACTTCCTCACCTTTCCTCACGTCACAACTGACAACGAGATACTGGGTTGGTCCCATTTACGGTAGAAGACGTCGCCCTTCTACTTGGACTAAGAGCACATGGGCAGAGAGTGGATATGGAAGCCATGTACGTAGAGAAACGTGACGGGGTTAACCTCGACAACACCCATCTACTGGGTCATCTTACCGCCACAAGCTTGATGGGCGAGGAGGAGGAGCACGTCCGACTCCTTATTTCTATGATTTTCAATCATTTTTTGTTCTTCGATGGATCACTGCGAAGTAAAGCGTGGTACACGAAGCACCTGAAGAACCTCAAGCGCCTCAAGAGATATGCGTGGGCAAATGCGGTTCACACTTTCTTGGTTGAAGGCCTGGAGGAAGCCCAACGGGACCTCTCGAGGAGGAGACTGTCAGCGAACTTCTCTATGAAGCAGGGCTACGTGTATGGTTGCGTTGCCGTATTACAAGTATGCATCTTGGTCCGGAATGAGTGTTGTGTCAGTCCGGAGTAGTGTTGGTTTATGTCCGGAATAAGTGTTTTGTCTGTCCGGGATAAGTCTTGTGTCTGTCCGGAATAGTGTTGTCTCTGTCCGGAATAAGTGTCTTGAGGTTATCCTGGAAAAGTATTACGTATGTCCAGAATAGTGTTTTGTCTGTCCGGAATAAGTGTGTTGCCTGTCCAGAATAGTCCTGTATATGTCCGGAATGATTGTCTTGTATGTCCGGAATACGTATTGTGTCTGTCCGGAATATGTATTTTGTCTGTCCGGAATAAGAGTTTTGTCTGTCCGGAATAAGAGTTTTGTCTGTCCGGAATAGTGTTGCGTCTGTCCGGAATGATTGTCTTGTCTGTCCGGAATACGTATTGTGTCTGTCCGGAATAAGTATTTTGTCTCTCCGGAATAGTGTTGCGTCTGTCCGGAATAAGAGTTTTGTCTGTCCGGAATACGTATTGTGTCTGTCCGGAATAAGTATTATGTCTGTCCGGAATAAGTATTTTGTCTGTCCGGAATAGTCCTGTATATGTCCGGAATGATTGTCCTGTCTGTCCGGAATACGTATTGTGTCTGTCCGGAATAAGTATTGTCTGTCCGGAATAGTGTTGTGTCTGTCCGGAATAAGAGTTTTGTCTGTCCGGAATAGTGTTGCGTCTGTCCGGAATAAGAGTTGTGTCTGTCCTGGGGAAGTTATGTTTCTGGTTTTTAACTCATTCATGTTTTCAGGTGTGGCTTTGCGAGAAGTTCAAATTGGGGGATCCCCGGTCAGCATTTCCACGGTTCAAGTGTTGGACGGAAATGTTTAGCAGACGCCAAATCCTTAGAAAATGGGAAGATCGAGGCATCAACTTGTCCCGGATTTACTCGGGCCAATTTGAGTTGAAGGGCACCCCAAAACTCAGTGAACGGGAGCATTCACTGTTGTCAGAGGATCAATTTCCTCCTGCAGAAGCAACTCCCGCAGCAAAGGTCGCCTCGAAGGAAACACCTTCAACATCCACTCTACCAAGGGTAGAACTCAGTGAATGCAGCATTCCATGTGACCCACTGCTACAAGAGTTGGAACTTAGTGAGGTGAAGACGAATTGGCTACGAGCCGAAGCAGCACTTAGGGAGGCGACCGTTAAAATTAACAACCTGGAGGAAGAACTCCGGATCTCTCAAGAAGAGTGTCGTAGGCTGAGAGTCCGTGGGGAGGAGGAAGAGAGGGAAAAGAGGGAGGAGGAAGAGAGAAATAAGAGGGAGGTGGAGGAGAGGGAAAAGAGGGAGGAAGAGAGAAATAAGAGGGAGGCGGAGGAGAGGGAAAAGAGGGAGGAAGAGAGAAATAAGAGGGAGGCGGAGGAGAGGAAGAAGAGAGAGGAGGAAGAGAGGGAGAAGAGGGAGGAGGAAGAAAGGAAGAAGTGGGAGGAGCAAGAGAAGAAGAAGAGGGAGGAGGATGAGAAAAAGATGAGGGAGGAGGATGAGAGGAATAAGAGGGAGGAGGATGCGAGGAAGAGGAAGGAGGAGGATGAGAAGAAGAGGAGGATGAGGAGGGAGGAGGAAGAGAGAAAAAAGCAGAGGGAGGAAGAGAGGAAGAAGAGGGAGGAGGAAGAGAGGAAGAAGAGGGAGGAGCAAGAAAAGAAGAAAAGGGAGGAGGATGAGAGGAATAAGAGGGAGGAGGAAGAGAAGAAGAGGAGGGAGGAGGATGAGAAGAAGAGGAGGGAGGAGGAAGAGAGGAAGAAGAGGGAGGAGGAAGAGAGGAAGAAGAGGAAGGAGGAAGAGGGAGAGAAGAGGAAGGAGGATGAGAAGAAGAAGGAGGAAGATATGAGGAGACAGCAGGAAAGAAAGAGGAAGGCTGTGGTATCGCTACCGCTTTTGCACCCTCAAAAAATACGGACCATTAAACCACGCTTGTGCACAGAACATATAGACGAAGCGCAAAGCAAATCTGGCCAAGATGAGGCACAGAAGAATGTCGCAGAAAAACAAGAAGAAATAAAGGAGGCCGAAGAAGCTACCACAAAAACAAAAGGGGCCGAAGAAGCCAGTGAAGAAATATACGAGGCCGACGAAACAGCGAAAGATTAACTCGCCGCCCATGTTTCGTCCACGAGGCCCGATGTGGATGCGACCGCCTTGAGAACGCTGACCAATGATGAGGTACGTCGTTTATTGAATGCAACGGCTCCCGAACGAGAAGCAAAAGATATTATCTGGAGGGGGTTCTGAGCAATATCACCAGGGGTGATCTCAAGGAAATAATTTCGCCAAAAACAGAATTCACCAACGAAACTCTTGACGGCCTAATTGAGGTACTCCTCAGAAGAGGAGGGCAACAAAAGGTGGTCTGCTTATCATCCTTCGAATCGGAAATGATTGTGGAGGGACAGGGAGAAGATATAAGGAAAGATTATTTACTCCCAAAAATTGAAGGACTAAATGTGGAGGAAGTCATCATCGCACAGCCATGCTGTTTGGCCGGCCACTGGACTCTGTTCGTTGCCCACGGACCTCGATCAGAGTTCATTCAGTACAACAGCCTCTCCCGCACACTTAAAAAAGGTGACAATCCTAACCGTTTTGTCGGAACTCATGAATGCACCGCGTCTAAGATAGCGGGATTCTGGCGAGGGTTGTTGAAGGTCGAGTGGCCGCTGAGAGTTGAGAGGAAGGGTAGCCAATGACAGCAACCGGGGAGTAACGACTGCGGGCCATACGTTTTGTACTGGATGAAGCGTTTGATGGAGAATGTTGATCCGACGAATCCGAAGCAGAGCAAGGTTATTCACCGTTTTAGAGGAGATTTGGCCCATTTCTTACTCGAAGACTCTAGGATGTGCGATCAACAATAAACGCCCTGAAAATGTTTTAATTTACTTTGCACCATTGCGCACTCAACAAATTTTTTTCCAAAGTTATACATGTATACATGTTAAAATTACATAGACTATTTGAATGATTTATCAATACAAGGTCATTTTGGTGTTGGGTTTTTATCTTTTATAAAATTATTTTCTTGTTTCCGGACATACATGATACGTAATCCGGACGGACATATAACGTAATCCAGACAGACCATTAGCGTAATCCGGACAGACATACAATGTAATCCGGACAGAAATAAAACGTAAACCGGACATACAATGTAATCCGGACAGCATAATTACGTATTCCGGACATATTGGTCACTTAATCCGGACATAAATAAAACGTAATCCGGACATTGATGAATCGTAATCCGGACATACTGGTAACTTAATCCGGACATAAATAAAACTTATTCCGGACAGAAATTAACGTAATCCGGACAGACAAACAATGTAATCCGGACAGCCTAAGTACGTATTCCGGACATACTGGTCACTTAATCCGGACATAAAAAAACGTAATCCGGACATTGATGAATCGTAATCCGGACGGACATATAACGTAATCCGGACATACTTGTAACTTAATCCGGACATAAATAAAACTTATTATGGACGGACATATAACGTAATCCGGACAGACAAACAATGTAATCCGGACGGCCTAATTACGTATTCCGGACATACTGGTCACTTAATCCGGAGATAAATAAAACTTAATCCGGACATAAATAAAACTTATTCCGGACAGAAATTAACGTAATCCGGACAGACAAACAATGTAATCCGGACAGCATAATTACGTATTCCGGACATATTGGTGACTTAATCCGGACATAAATAAAACGTAATCCGGACATTGATGAATCGTAATCCGGACGGACATATAACGTAATCCAGACATACTGGTAACTTAATCCGGACATAAATAAAACTTATTCCGGACATAAATTAACGTAATCTGGACAGACAAACAATGTAATCCGGACAGCCTAAGTACGTATTCCGGACATACTGGTCACTTAATCCGGACATAAAAAAAACGTAATCCGGACATTGATGAATCGTAATCCGGACGGACATATAACGTAATCCGGACATACTGGTAACTTAATCCAGACATAAATAAAACTTATTCCGGACGGACATATAACGTAATCCGAACAGACAAACAATGTAATCCGGACGACCTAATTACGTATTCCGGACATACTGGTCACTTAATCCGGATATAAATAAAACTTAATCAGGACATAAATAAAACTTATTCCGGACAGAAATTAACGTAATCCGGACAGACAAACAATGTAATCCGGATAGCCTAAGTACGTCTTCCGGACATACTGGTCACTTAATCCGGACATAAATAAAATGTAATCCGGACATTGATGAATCGTAATCCGGACCGACATATAACGTAATCCGGACATACTGGTAACTTAATCCGGACATAAATAAAACTTATTCCGGACAGAAAATAACATAATCCGGACAGACAAACAATGTAATTCGGACAACCTAAGTACGTCTTCCGGACATAATGGTCACTTAATCCGGACATAAATAAAACGTAATCCGGACATTGATGAATCGTAATCCAGACAGACATATAACGTAATCAGGACAGACATACAACAAACCAAAATTACTTAAATATATTTGTCGCCATCAGAAATTAATTCACAAACGAACAAGCAAAGAAAGGGTTGAATCTTATGCAATAATACGGACAGACATACAATGACTTTCAACAAAATTACATAGGAATAATTCCAACCAAGGACAAATACAATAATCAAGGAGGAACTCCCTCGTAATGCAAATTCATGTCCCAGTCATCAAAATCGTGATCCCCCGGTTTTGGTGCTGCAGGGTGTAACGGGGGTAGAACCTTCTTCATGATGATTTTCTTAACGTTACTTTTAATTATTTTCTCAGACAAAGAAATCCGTCGTTTGCTCGGCGGTCTGCCTTTCCGTCTTGTCTTATCCGGATTGAGAACGGATGTACCATCGAACACTGGATCAGGTCGTTGCATACGTTCCTTAAGCAACTCAAGTGCCTCTACCGCCTGAAGATATCTGTCGTTTGAGTCGAAAGCGGCCTCGGTGATCCAAACCGCACGACCCATTATGTCGTCGTGGCGACGAAGCGCATCGTTCCCCGTTATGCCATTTTGAAGGGGAAACTTGACTCCATAGCTCCTTCGGATATCCTTCCTCCATCGGTGGACGATGTAAGACTCGGGGAGCAACGCGTTTGGACGTATTCGGGCAATAACAACATAAACGTGACAACATAGGATACCAACGTGATCAAACATTCTGCAATCGCATACCCACTTCTCATCTCTAATTTGCACTGTGAACCGTTTCGACAATGGGAGGATATGTGTCAATACATGTTCGGTAACGTTGAAGTGCAATGTGTCGTCCTCGTTGAACTCATCCTTGATGTCGCAGTACATCATCTTCCCAATTTCTAACTGAACCTTCTTGAAGACACCCACCGTATACAACTCGCTCAATTGCCTCTCGAATGGATATTTCGAAATCAATTGCGGAGCCTTATGCTGACAATCGAAATCAGACTGAGCTTCCTTCTCATACTTGTGGCGTACTGCGAGTTCGTATTGTTTCACGAACTGCTTAAGTGTCGTCCTTGATGTGAGGTACTTATCGAAGAAGGCGTTCATACCCTCACTTCTCTGGGTTGATGTCATTCCTGCGGAAAAGCAATCCCGCCAAAATGCAGGTACCCAGTGCTCTCGAATTGCATAAATGGATCGGAGCCAATTATTGTCGTGGAACTCGAAATCATCTAGAAAACCCTGCCAATTCCGCTCGAATTCTGCCGGAGTCTTGGAATCGAATACACAGTTGTTGAGGTCAAACAACGTATGCTCCCGGTACTTCGTGGGCAGCTTCACAGGGGCCTTATTCATTATGTGCCATATACAAAATCTGTGCCGCGCTTCAGGGAACACAGTCCTCACAGCCGCAGCTATGACGCCACATTGGTCTGTTATGATCGTCGGGGGGCTTGTATCTGCACACAACGCGATCAAGATAAAAACATATGTTAATCCGGACAGAAATAACGTAAACCGGACAGACGTCAAGGGTAAACCGGACGAGCAAAAAACGTAAGCCGGACAGACGTAAGGGATAAACCGGACGAGCAAAAGACGTAAACCGGACAGACGTAAAGGGTAACCGGACAGGCACATAACGTAAAACGGACAAAGCCGGACAAAATAAAACACGTACCGTTCATGCACGTCAACCATGTTTGGAACAACCAAATGTAATTTTGTGTCGTCTCGGAAGAGAGGAGTGCGCAACCGAGTAAGACGGACTGGTAGTGGTGATTTACCCCCACAAATGGGGCAAAAGGCATGTCATACTTGTTTGTTATGTATGTTGTGTCGAAACATATTGCATCTCCAAAGTAAGAGTAAGCAGCTCGAGAACGACTGTCGGCCCAGAACACATTTCGTAGTCTGCCTTCGTCGTCCATATCCATTACGTAAAAGAAGCGGGAATCATTCTTCTGCATCCTGATGAAATAATCTTGGATAGCTTGCGCATCTCCTGGTCCCATTTTGAGGTTTCTAACCTCGTTCACAACATTCCTGCGAAACATAATTTTTATGACAAAGATAAATGCGTAACTTCAACCAGGTTAAGTGGAGAATAAATAACCTTAGGTCCCGCTCGTTGAAAGACAATTTATCGTGACCTTCAGCTTCGACCACAAAAGATTGCATGGTCTTGGCGGCAGATATACCAGCAGCATC
Organism: Triglochin maritima; assembly: GCA_963682175.1. NCBI lineage: Eukaryota > Viridiplantae > Streptophyta > Magnoliopsida > Alismatales > Juncaginaceae > Triglochin > Triglochin maritima. The sequence goes on from OY821785.1 coordinate 13,693,853, forward strand.
ATTGCACGAAATGTGTGCTCTGGCGGACTCCGGGACGGATCGTTTTTGTCGGAGAAAGCGCATCTGGTCTTCCGACAGCATGACGTGATTATGTTCGAGATCTACGTAGTTAATTACGTAGCCTCTGGATGGATTACCGGAGACCCTAATCAGAGCAGTGCATTCGACCCTACCGGATAACCTATGTTTCGGTCTACCTTCACCTTGGTTTCTGGGAGCATTACCCTCCTTTGAGCAAGTAAGAGTGGCCCGTATTACAACACCATGACCGTAATGAGATTGCCTTATCTTCACACCAAAACAACAGGAATCGGCGTATGAAACGTAAAATGCTTTGGCTTCTTCGAAGGAAGGAAAATTCATCATCACTTGAGGGACATTGGAGGCATGAGCCGGCTGTGAGGACACATTTACGAGTGCCATTACAGTACAACAAAAATGGAGGAAGGAGAGAAGAAGGAATGGTTCGTAGGATCGGAATAACCTAGACACTCATATTTGTATCTCCGTGAAGCGCCAAAGAATAAGAAAGAAGACGGAGGACGTGCTGATTTGAAAAGCATTAAATGCGATGGTGGACGCATCGGGAAAATAAAACAACAACAAAAAAATTCAGGAGTAAGTAGTACGTCTGTCCGGAATAAGTGTTCCAACTGTCCGGCATAAATTGTAACTGTGTCCGGAATAAGTTATGCGCTTGTCCAGAAACTAAAGAAAATGACTGATGTGTGTGTCCGGAAAAAAATGAATTTATTAATAAAGAGAAGGGAAAAAATAGGAGGATGAATGTTGAGTAACTAGTCTTCAGTCTGTGTAGGAGCGCCAAAATGAAGTGAGTGATTTGAGACGCATTAATGAGCGACGGAGAAATTTGTACGAAACGAGGAATAAACTAAACAAAGAAAGGGAAATTATTTCTGGGGAGAGTGCGCACTCAGCCCCGTCTGCTGACTGGGTTGCCCACATCAGCTAGTGTGCTGATCAAGAGTGGGGACATTACTGAAGGAAAGCATGCTGGGTTAGCATGACTTCAGTCATGACTGGGTTAGCATGCTTTTTTATAAGCATCACTTAGTTTGGTGTTGCATTCATCGTGTGTATGTTCACATTTTATATCCAATGTGAGTAGGTAGATCACGGTGGATGGTCTTTATTAGCACTTACGATATATAGTACACATAACCACCATATGTCTACTATATTTGTTGATTTTTGCATGCTGGGTTAGCATGACTTCAGTCATGACTGGGTTAGCATGCTTTTTTATAAGCATCACTTAGTTTGGTGTTGCATTCATCGTGTGTATGTTCACATTTTATATCCAATGTGAGTAGGTAGATCACGGTGGATGGTCTTTATTAGCACTTACGATATATAGTACACATAACCACCATATGTCTACTATATTTGTTGATTTTTGCAGCATGAGTATTAATGGGTGGGAGCTGATGATCCCGATGGCCTTCTTTGCTGGAACCGGGTAATTAGTTAACTCACATGTTATTCCCTTATTACCCTCGATATTAGACTATATCGTTCGACCGTGTATCTTCACGTAAATATCATTTATATATGTATGAATTTTTTTAAAATTAATTATGTAGGAACGTACGTGGACATCGTGCCTTTTGATTGAAATAGAAGATGAATGGGGCCAATACTGCTGGATAAATAAACCAAATACTAAACGGAAAGAATGTGCTATATTCTATAGTAGTTTATTACCTGATCATTTGGTTTTCGTATACGTGTAATTTGGTTACTCAACAAAGTTTAAGCACTTAGGTGAATGATAATTTGTTCAACTTTTCTAGAGAATGGTGCATACATCTTATGTTTAACAATGTAAACTATTTGCTCAACATTCCTCCAAACACGTGATGAAGATTATTTTCTCCGTTTCTACGTGTGGGTAATATTGGTTGAATCGGACCCCACAGGTCGATGGATATGTTCTAATACCATATAAAATTTAACTGGTCAACCACTTCAACAACCTAAACACTTAGGTGAATGTTAGTGAATTCAACTTTGTGAAAGAGTATTGTGCACTAACAATGTGGACTATTTGTTCAACAATATACATATCAAATTTATCATACTTTTAAAGCGAGTGGATCAGCCTTTGAAAGGTGAACCCATATTGTCCACACATTAACTAAGAGAACCTAATCAAGGTCATGTTGTGCGGGAGAATTTTTAGAAAACAATCTCATATTGTTAACCCAATACTTAATAATAGACTTTGAATCACTACTCTTAAGGTAGTGAGTCAATCAAATTTAACATTATCATCACGAGTCAATGCCATTTAAATAAACTTGCGTTGATTCAGTTATTAATCACTGGGTACAACCAAAATGAGGGTTGAATCCAAATGTAGTAGGTTGCAGCCTTATCGTATTAGAGTAGAGGAATCGTTATCTTTAAAGGTATCTGATTTAACTAAAATTGATGACAGAGTTCGAGTCGCTAATGAGTTGGGAGCTGGAGACGGGAAGGGTGCCAAGTTTGCAATGATCGTAGCAGTGATGACTTCAGTGGTGATTGGGCTATTCTTTTGGACACTAATTTTGGCGTTCCCAGACAAGTACGCCCTAATCTTTACGTCAAGTCCAACTGTTCTCGAAGTCGTCCATAAGCTATCCATCCTCTCGGCTTTTACCATTCTCCTCAACAGTGTACAACCAATTCTCTCCGGTAGACTGGTAATGTACAAACATTATATACTACCTACGATTTTTTCGCTTCACTAGTGCAGAAAAGTCCATATACGTCGGATATATAGTGGTATAGACGTCGGATTTCGATGGTCCAAGTACCCGACGTCTATTTCCCCGTCGTCTATTCCTTGTTGTATAGACGTTGGCTATATACGACCGACGTCTATACAGTGTATACACGTCGGCTATATACGACCGACGTCTATTATATGTTAATTAACAAAAAATACATTGGAACGTATATCGGGCATTCTGCACTCACATTAATCAAGCCCAAGCTGCCCAAGTGCCCCAAGTGCCAAACTTTGGACAAATAACCACGAATATCAAACCCGACATGCGCAGGTGCCTGAAGACGGAGGAAGACGACCTTAAAACAACCAAAAACGAACTTAAAACTTACATGTGGAGAGAGACGGAGGAAGAAGGAGAAGAGGGCCGGAGAAGTGGAGGAGAGCTTGGGAGCTCCCTGCGGTGCCGGAGACGGTGCAGATCGGTCGGAGATCGGTCGTGGAGGAGAGTTCGGTCGCGGGACGGCTAGGGTTTGGGTGGGTTTCGTCTGAAATGAATGAAAGAAAACGCGTCTGTCCGATTTCTTTAAGACCTATAACCGTCGGAAGTTATATAACGCCGACGTCTATACCTCGACGTCTATAAGGATGGAGTATAGACGTCGGACTTACATTACGTACGACGTCTATAGTGAGACGTCTTTACCCTATAGACGTCGGATTCACAAGGTACTCAAACAACCGACATCTATAGGTCAACGTCTATACCCTATAGACGTCGGCTAAACGTGTTATTCCCAAACCCGACGTCTATAGTACTACATAGACGTCAGCCTCAATGAAGACCGACGTCCATTATGTCCTCTCTCCACTAGACGTCGGTGGTTATAACGGCCGACGTCTATTGGGCGACGAGTAAAGCCTATTCTGCACTAGTGTAACTAAAATTGATGACAGAGTTCGAGTCGCTAATGAGTTGGGAGCTGCAGACGGGAAGGGTGCCAAGTTTGCAATGATCGTAGCAGTGATGACTTCAGTGGTGATTGGGCTATTCTTTTGGACACTAATTTTGGCGTTCCCAGAGAAGTACGCCCTAATCTTTACATCAAGTCCAGCTGTTCTCGAAGCCGTCCATAAGCTATCCATCCTCTCGGCTTTTACCATTCTCCTCAACAGTGTCCAACCAAATCTCTCTGGTAGACTGGTAATGCACAAACATTATATACTACCTACGAATTTTTCGCTTGCGTATTCTTTTTGTTTACGCATTTGTTTGATTAAGTATGTTAATGCATGCTTGATTATTTATTTGTTTCTACGCTGATATTGTTGACATGCAATTAAAGGCGTGGCAGTTGGGTCTGGATGGCAAGCTATGGTGGCTTATGTGAACATTGGAAGCTACTATTTGGTTGGTGTTCCGGCCGGGATCTTCTTGGGCTGGCAATTTGATATTAGAGTCTTGGTATGTATTTTTCTCATTACTTTTAATTATCTTATTTTTTAAAAAACTAGCCCCTAAAATACCATTTCTTTCAAATTTAAGTTAGATACGTAACTTTTGCCTTTATTAGTTTTTCTTCGTACATGCATGTTCAATTTTGTATACATTTACCCACAGGGAATATGGGCAGGAATGATTGCTGGGACTCTCGTGCAAACATTAGTATTAGCCTACACCACATCTCAATGTGACTGGGAAAACGAGGGGAAAATTTGATGTCGATACGTGGCTCATTCAGAATTCGTTGTGATTAATGTTGTTGGTAACTATTTGCAGGCAACGAGGGCCCACTCTAACATGGTCAAATGGAACGTGCGTTAATAATAGTCTACCATTGACTTTGGCGTACAAAAAAAAGAAGGCCATCCAGTCATCCTTTTCCATCGGCTTGAAAAGTTTGTGGTATTTACGGTACAATAAATGAAGAGGTTGCAGGGGGCAAGATGATGCGTCTCCCTGGATCGAGTAGGTGGTGACATCGAGTTTATTTTTTCGGATAACACCGTATAAGACCAATCACTGTAGATGTTTTTTAAGGTCCTAAATTTAATATTTTTTAATACTTCTCAACTTTTTATATCCAAAATACCCCACGACCTTCAAACGAAAAAACCCCTCAGATCCTTTAATCAACTACAAAATCCCCAACTCTCACCCTAAGACGCCCCCAACTGCGGTGAGGAACAACCCCACCTCCAGGCTCCATGTTGCATACGAGTTGTAAAAATCACTAAATAAGTCAGCTTGTTTGACACAACCACCTAAGTTGTCCGGTCCAAACAACCTAGGTCATTTCACAAACCAACAACCTTGGTTGTTTGACCAACGAGTCAGCTTGTTCAACTAAATGACCTGGGTTGTTTGACCAACGAGTCAGCTTGTTCAACTAAATGACCTGGGTTATTTTACAAAACAACTCGCGCGGCATTAGTGCGTCACAACTTGTTTTGTGGAAAAAACAACTCACATCGTTTGGTGACAAAAATGACCTAGTTCTTTTTCTGTTCTCTCAAATAAGCAGTATTCCACACCCTTTATGAGTCCATTAGGTTCCTAATTACGAAAATTTTACTTCTCAACATCTTCTTCGTAATGAGTCTTGAATCGTATTATTTCGATATCAGATGAGAGAGTTATGTATAAATTATTGATAATCTATGGATTGTCAAGTTTCCAAATATGATTTGTCTTGACACACATTTTTCACCCTCTTATCATCGAAATTTTGCAAGTTGTAAGAGAATCGAATATGTGCCCCTTTAAATTATCTTTCCGACGGATCTAGAATCATCAAATTACGTATTTGGATGTACATATTATGAATAAAACAAGTGGAATGTGCTGGCAATCCAGGCCTTTTCCATCCCTACCAGGGACTGTCCCTGCCCTGTCAGGGACGGAACCTGTCCTGCAAGAGACGATCTCAAGAAACGACCCATCTTATTTGTCTCAAGAAAACAACCTCACTTATTTACCACAAGAAAACAACCCAACTTATTTAGCTTTAGAAAATGACCCAACTTTTTCACCTCAAGAAACGACCAAACTTATTTTGTTCAAGAAAACAACCTCGGTTATTTAGTACTACAAAAACCAAGCTTATTGAGCTCAAAAAACGACCCAGGTTATTTAGTATTAAGAAACGACACAACTTATTTAGTTAAAGAAAACAACTCAATTTATTTAGTTGTAGAAAACATCACTCATCTCAATCTCTTGACTGAATTTGATCTTACAAGGTGCCGTAAATTGGTACACATAATAATATATATTTTTTAAAAGATCTAGGTTGTTAATTAAGTTGCACATTTGTTCTTGTAATAGTTAATTAAGGTGCAGCTCGTTTGGTGAAATATGGGCCTACGACCATTACGTGATGGGACATTCCACTCTCTCCACTTCTCGAATGTCAAGGGATACAAAAGGTTTTAAACCGTTTTCCCCATCCCACCACATCCCACGTGGGACTAATCCTACGTATGAATTTATTTTCCAACATTCAATACCATGTGAGTTCCCTGAAATTCCACATGATTTGGGTTACAGATAGTAACACAATCTAAATCCGATTATTCCCCGTATGTATGGCCAACAAGACGACTTGATTGTTTCTCGACCGGGTTAAATCATCTCATCGATCTAAACCACATGTTGCTTATGTTGAAAGATGGAGCCGATGATATATATATACATATGTATAGTGATTTAATTGAAATTATATGTTTCAGTTTGGAACTTCCGAATTTCCTACGTGTGAATTATCGCGAGCATGTACTAGATATTAAGTTTGGACAACACATGTGCATGGAGAGAATGGATTTTGATGTTCATGTGTGTGATTTTAAGTCACAATTATGGATATTCTGTAACATCCTCAAAGAGTGGAAGAATTTAAATTTTTTAATAACTCACAAAATAACGAATACAGTACACATAGAAACATGTGCACCAACATATATAATACATATATGAACATCAGAGTATTTCAAAAGTTGTGATTACATCAAAAGACTATACAACGAATACAGTAATCACCCGACCTCAACTGGGAGAAAGCTGGATCCGGTAGCAGTGCTCCCCTCCTCGGTCACCACCCCCTATCGCCGATCACGGCAAGAAAGTAAACATGCAACAATGCCTGAGTTTCCAGAAGGAAACCCTGTATGCCAAACTCTATACTGCATGAAATGAAAGCACCCTAGCATGCAAATCTACTAACAAGAAAAGCATCTCAAACAGGCTGGGCTCCAGGGCTCTTTCACCCAACCACAACACACACCACAGTCACGGGGCTCCACGGCTTTTTCACCCAACCACCGCAACACACACTCGTCGCCAAGCTGGGCTCCAGGCCTTTTTCGGCCAACCGCAGCTACCACGACATGACCAAGGGCTCCATGTCTTTTTCAACCTACCCTTTGCTCAGGCTCTAGGCCTTTTTCAGCCAACCTGAACGCACTACGGAGCTCCAGGTCTTTTTCAACCAACCCCGCACAGACTAGCTGGCTCCAGGTCTTTTTCAACCAACCACAACTCTCACATAGTTACGGGGCTCCAGGGCTTTTTCACCCAACCACCGTAACACTCACAAATTCTAAGCTGCGCTCCAAGGCTTTTTCACCCAACCCAAGCTCTCACACAGTGACGGGGCTCCAGGGCTTTTTCACCCAACCACCGCAACACTCGTGCACCCTAGCACACTCGCCGGAAGAACCTCGGCACCACAACTCGCCCCAAACGGACGACCACAACAACCGCACCTCCATAGTGCAAAACTGAACACAAACGGTCGACCGAACCAAAAGTCCCGGTCGTCCGAATCACAAAAACACAGGGCAATCGCCTCGACCGACACTCCCTCGGTCGACCGATTCCCACCACATCCAATCGTTCGGTCGAACCCAAATCAAGGGACGGTCGACCGTTTAGATGGTCAACTCCAAGTTCAACGAACAAAATGACCATTCGGTCGAACGGGAAAGGGGCTCCGTTCGACCGAAAGTCAGCAGGGACAAATCCCACAATCTCCACAACGAATCTGGTTGAACTCCCGAGCACTCTCGGTCGACCGAATTCCACCAGGGAATTCCCCCAACTCTCACCACAAATCCGGTAGAACGCCCGAGCACTCTCGGTCGACCGAATTCGTCTAGAGCATTCCCCTACGCTCCTCATCAAGTCCGGTCGACCGAAACCACCTTCGGTCGAACCGACCACTAATCCAACTTAAGTCACGGTCGGAAGAAGTCATACAGGCGGTCGACCCATGACGGTGCACACGGTCGAACGGGGTCGTTCGACCGAAAACCACTAGGCTTGCCTCCTATACACGGTCGTCGTTCGACCGAAAACCACTAGGCTTGCCTCCTATGCACGACCGGTCGACTGCCCCAAGGGCATCGTTCGACCGATGTGAGGCAGAACCCGAATTCTCAATACGAACAGTCGACCGTTTGCACCAACCGGTCGACCGATCAGGCAGTAAAATCTGCTGCACGTTTATCTACGACGAGCCGGAAGGCCTACCGTCGACTTCCAAATACTCACGATACTTAAGTGAGCGAGTTGACATACCGGAAGGTTTGAAGAAACCTTTGAAGAACCACAACGATGCCTCCACGAGGACGATCCACACTCACGATTCCACCTCCGTCGACCTCCACCACCCAACCACGGGAATCCAAGACCACCAAAATGAGTTAGGTCGACGGAGGGAACAAAACAAGCCAGAAGGGTTACGAAGCCAACACTCACCTCAACTCACAACCCACGCCTGATTGACATCATTTCATGCTTATATTTGTATCTTATATCCATTATCTTTCACCTAAACAATGCTATGTTACGAGTTTTATGGTTAGTTTTCAGGAATAAATAGGTTTGAAGAGATGAAGCATAATAGGACCCAAAAGCGGGGAAAAAAGACTGAATTGTGAGATCTGGGGACTAATATGCAAAGGAGAAGGACCTGAATGTAAGACAGAAGGACCTAATAGCAAAACAGAATACTCCACACCATCATGGGGAGTATTTTAGCAATTCTATTTGGGTCGGAGCTCCAATAAATGAAGTAAATACATCCAAGACCAGAAAATATACTAAGAAAAGCCCATAACAAAAATGAGCAGGATCTGAACCATATAGACCACCAATTGGCGGTCCATTTTGGCCCAAATCCGCTAAAATTTCTCCAGCACCTGTATTAGAAAATGTTTAGGCTATTTTTGGTATCTGTTTAGTTCGACATTGGGGCATTGTCCCGGTTTGCCTTTTTCCATGGCTATAAATAGAACTCTTCACCTCCTATTGTAATCACTCCATATTTTAAGTGGCTATTCTTCCTACTAGAAGTGAGGCCTTGAAGCACACACTAAAGTAGGAGGATGCTACTTTTAATGTGAGTCATTTTAATACAAGTTTTCTTTATTATGTTGCTTGTTTTATGTTTCTTGTTTTGCTTTGCTTAATCTCATTTCATTAGTTTTATTAGCTTAGGTAATAGGCTTTCTTTGTTTAGTTTAATAATTAGTGTAATGTTTAGTGAGTAGTTCCATCCCCTTTGGGGGGTGGAGTAGATGTACATACATGCAAATGAGAATGGATTGAATGCTTTACTTCCAATGTGTTGATAAAACATGAATGTATGCTTGCTTGCTTGTTTATGATAGAATTTATCACTTCATGAGTTTTGCCAAAATGATTAGACACCTCTCATGCTTGTTTAGGTTCTGAAATAAACATCTTGCATATGTAAATGTTAATCAACTAAGTTGGTGAATAGATTGATAGGTTTTGCCACAACATTTAGACACTTCCTCTGCATGATAACACCACCTTTATTTGTGCTTAAAGAATGTGTTCAACACCCACCTCTTTGCTTGTGTGCACTCACTCCACCCCTTAGGGGTTTTCCCATTTCTGTTTTCCAGCATTCTTCTTTTGTTCTTAGCTTAGTTGTCATTTCATTGTTTGTTTCTTTCGTTCGCATTTCATACTTTTTAGCGTAGTTTAGTGTAGAGTAGCATAATCAATCTTTCTCCCCCAATTTTTGCCACTTGATTTCTAATAAACAAGAGGCTGCTCACCTCCCTGAGGACGACCCGTACTTGCCACCGCTTCATCGCGGTCGTGCACTTGCGGTTTAATTAATACGTTCAACAAGTTTTTGGCGCCGTTGCCGGGGCGGTGCCAGTCTAGACTCTTGTTTGGACAATTCGAGTGGATTTAATTTGTGTTTTGTAGTTTTTCTTTGTTTCAGGAGACTTGGAGTCGTGAGGAGGAACACCTGGAGAAATTTGGAAGCATTCTGGGCATTTTAGACCGCCAATCAGCGGCCTGAGACCGCCAATCAGTGGCCTGAGACCGCCGATTGGCGGTCTGGTGAGCCCATTTTACTCTCTTATTTCTGTGGCGTGTTTACATAATTGATGTAGTGATCTGGGACTTGATTTGGCATGTTTTGACTTATAGGTTGTTCCCAGATCAATAATCAAACCTCCTTTAAGCAACTTGGACCCTGAAACCCAAAGCAAAAGATTAGGCATTCCTTTTTGTTTAGGTCATGCATCATGTATGTGACTTAGGCATATAGATTGTCTTTTATCTTAGCTTTATTTTCTGTTGCTGAGAGCTGGCGTGAGGTACGCACCTTCTACTCTCATTCATGCATTTCGTATAAACATGCATTAGTTAGTAGGAAGTGCATTGAAACAAGTGTGAGTTGAGCGTTTGTTTGGAGAGTTGATTGCTAGATTAGGACTCCAAAATGCTACTAAGGAGGGGCTATCCCATAAAAGATAAGGTTGGGGATTTCATCACCTTTTCCTTCGCCCCAAAAACCACACTAATCAAGAGCCTAATTTTAAAATCAAGTAGACATTGGCCTTAAGGAATTCGGACGCATTAGGAGAGTGATCCGGTCCCGACCGTCATGACCTGATCGGCGTTGCCGACTTTGTCGATAGTAGGAGAGACGAGATCCCTGGATCTTGGCTCACTTGCTGGGTTTTGTGATCCTCGTCGTAGGGAGGTGAGGCGGGTTGAGGTTGTGTGACCTCGCAGTTAGGCGTCTAGCGTAAGGACCTATAGCGACCTTAGGATTGCTTGAGCCTTGTTTGCTTGTGTGCATCTACTTGTACCCATCCGCCGTAGCATAAGGACTTCTTCCCTTCTCTCCTAAGTCATTCTTTCTCTCCTGTGTTCCCCCGTCTTCTCCCCTACGTACATTCTTTATTAAAAAATAAAAATTTGGTTTGTGTGTGTGCACCTTTGTGCATGCTTTCGTGGACACGAGACAAGAGGGGTCGTTTGACGAGGAGCGTTGTCAATCCGGCTTCGGTAATCGATTTCTCGACGCCTTCCTCCTCTCGTATCGCACACAGTCTGGGTTCAATAGCTGCTAATTTCCGTGAGGAGGAGCAGTTGCTGGACCCACCTGTTCGACCTGTTCTTCCAGTTGTTGTTCTCATACCTCTCCGTGATCGATGCTACCCGAGCCGTACAGTTCTAACCTCCTGCATCGTATTGCCAGAGGTAAATGTGAACCATTTCGAGGTTAAGCCTCAGTTTATCTCCATGCTCCCTCATTTCACTGGGAAAGGTGACCCCTATATCTTTCTCAGGGAATTTGAGGAGGTTTGTGCTATGTTCAAGATGCAACAACTTAGCACAGACTCCATCCATCTTAGGCTTGTCCCCTTTGCGCTGAAGGATGACGCCAAGAAGTGGTTGTACAACAACCAGGCGAATGCCTTTAGGACTTGGGATGAGTTTCAATCTGCATTCCTCAAAAAATACTTTCCAAATCATCGGACTCAAAAATTGAGGAACGAAATCAATTCATTCTATCAACATGAGACCGAATCATTTCACGCATATCTAGAGAGGTTCAAAGAGCTACTATCCTCGTGCCCTCATCATGGCATTGAGTTGTGGTGCCTTTGTCAGATTGTGTACGAGGGTCTTCACATCCCGTCCCGAACGCTCCTTGAGTCCATGTGTTAAGAAGAGTTCTTGGGAAAAGATGAAAGGGAGGCATGGGCCTTCCTAGAAGATCTCGCTGAGAAAATCATGCAGTGGGAGAGTGTGAGGGAACCACCTGCATCATCTAGCATAGGAGCAAGGATCGCGAATGCAAACTCGACTAGATTGGGTGCCACATTTGTTGTCGATACCACTACGGCCACCGAGGCGCGCATGGCGGCCTTAATGCGCCGTATGGATTCGATTAAGCTCCAAAACCAACAAGGTGCACCTCACATGTCCACATCTGGTCTAGTTCCCTGTCATTCATGTGGTAGGATAGGTCATATAGAAAGCGAGTGTGCGTCCATTCCTGCTGAGATGGAATGTGTCAACGCCATCTATGACAGAGCTAGGAATGACCCATACTCATCATCTTATAATCCTGGATGGAGGAACCACCCTAATTTTTCATGGAACCAAAATAATGCCCCGGGTGGTCCTTCAACCTCTTCTCGGCCACCTAGTCAACCACACCAACCTCCCATGCATGCTCATTCATATCAGCAATCCCAAGTTCCAAGCACCAACCAACCAGGTTTCCCAAATTCTAACAACTTTGAAACCCAGTTTAATTCGCTTGAGAACTTGACTCGTGGACTTGAGAACTCTATGACAAATTTTATGTCATCCACAAGTCAAGTTCTCACTTCAAATCAGCAGACCATCAAATCTCTAGAGCTTCAGATGGGCCAATTGGCTCAGTCTGTACTTGAAAGAGAGAGAGGGTCTTTTCCTAGCCAGCCTGAGGCTAACCCCCGCATGTACCAACAACAACACATGCAAAATGAGAATGTGGTACCTCTGGGGAGGCAAGTGAACCATGTGGAGGAACCTGTTCACCATGTCAATTCCATTGTGACCTTAAGGAATGGAAAACAGGTTGACAATCACATTTCCTTGCCACACCCACCACCATCTATGCAGCCCCTTAGTGGGAATGGTGGTGAAGAAGAGGCTGAGGGTGAGGGTAATACATCAAGGCTTCCTTCTCAAGCACTGCAGAAAACCTACCTGCCAAAAGCTCCTTATCCAAGTAGGTTAACCAAAAAGCAGAGTGACAACATGTACAAGATACTAGAGGTATTTAAGAAAGTAAAGGTTAACATCCCCTTGTTGGATGTCATCCAACAAATACCTCAATATGCCAAAGTGTTGAAGGATCTCTGCACAACCAAGATGAAGACCAATGTTCCTAAGAAAGCATTCTTGGCTGCAAATATCAGCTCACTTTTGTCCAATCCCACCTACACAAAATACAAGGACCCTGGGTGTCCTACTATTCAGTGTACGATAGGGGACACTAGAATGAGCAATGTTTTGCTTGATTTAGGATCAGCGGTCAACCTCCTCCCATTCTCTGTTTATCAACAGTTGAACTTGGGAGAATTTAAACCAACAAAGATCACCCTACAATTGGCGGATCGATCCATTCGTATTCCCATGGGGATTATCGAGGACGTGCTTATCAAAGTTGGAGATTTTATATTTCCAGTCGATTTTGTTGTCCTCGATACCAATTCTGTTGCGAACACCCACTCTCAAATACCTTTGATTTTGGGTAGACCATTGCTGGCCACCTCCAATGCCTTGATTAATTGTAGAAATGGTCTCATGAAGCTCTCATTCGGTAACATGAGTGCCGAGTTTCAGGTGTTCAACTCTGGTAGGCAACAAGAACCCATGGATGAACCTTTAAATCTAAATCTCATCCGCCAATTGGAGAAAGCACCACAAAATCAACGAACACCCCTAACCCCAATGCAACCCGTTGAGAATGTTCGTGGGCCCAGCGAAAACTCATTGCCTGTCTTCGCAATGCAGCAGAGTGAGCTGGCCTCGAACATGAATGTCCAAAGGGAGTGTTCGTTGCATGATTCAGTTGAGAGTACTAGTGAGAGTGAGACACCTCACCATATGCCTATACCAGAAGGTGTCTCTACCTCATGTCCCATGGCCATTGAGCCATTTGAGCTTCATATTGACTCCAACAAGGACCCACCTATGACCGAGCTTATGCTTGATGATCTAAATGATGGTGGGAGGTACTTTTGTATGATGACTTGGGGAGCAACCCCGTTCTTAGTGATGCAGGTCTGCTGCATCCATCGAATGAGCTTGAGGAACTCATTCCGATGCACCCGCCTATTGGTTGGAGGGTTTTGTTCGATGAGCAACTAAACCTAGTGAGGCAACACAACTTCATTCTTTGTTGCCCACACCCAACCAATATCATGAGGGGTTCGAGCCGTTCAGCTTTGACCTTTCACCCCTCATGACACCTCAGAGTACCGGTGAAGTTTGCCCATCTCGGCAAGTCTCTGGTCCTCATGACTTGATGTTCTCATTTGATGTTCCTTGACCAAATGATTATGAGAATATCATTGTTGCTGTATATATCTTGTGTTTCTTTCAACAAAAAAAGAAAAGAAGAAGTGTGTAATAAAAGACTCATTCAGTGAGCATCGATTGTTGTGGGCCCCAACCCTTGTGTATTTGGGCCCAATCTCTTCACGTATTTATCTCCCTTCTTCAGCTTCTCACAGGTTTTGAGGGAATTTGGGTTTGTGTCCATCAACATGACCCTGAACGTCCCTTTGTACTTCATGTTGGTGAGATCTTTCATTTTTCATGCATATCTACATGTAGTATCTTGTTCACATTCACTGAGGACAATGCATGAAGTAGGTGTGTGTGGGGGGGGGGTGTTTTACGTGTGTACATAGTCGAGTCTTTTCTTTTGATTTTTTGTTTTCTTTTGTGTGCATTGTTAGGGTCATGTTAATGTGCCGCATTTAATATCGATATATCTGCTTGCCATGATCCTTGGGTGACTTGTCTTCTTTTGCTTGCCTAGTGCTTTAAAATTTCCACATTTCTTTCAAAATCTTAATGTGTTTGCGAAAGAAAATGTTTTTGTGGGTTTTGCGTGTGTTTAGCTTGTGCAAAACCGTTGAGAGGCAAAGTAAAAAGAAAGCTCCCAGAATTGTCTTGAACTTGATGCATTAGGATTTCTAGTTTACTGGCTTTAGGTCTTATCGAGTCGTTAGGATGCACCCCGGTTTTCCCTCGGGGGGCCTGTAATCATAGGGTTTCAGCACTCAAACATTTAAAGAAGTCCACCCTGAACCTAGTCAGTCAAATAATTCGTGTCTGTAAGTATAAGGAAGTTTGTCGTAGTCAAGGGCCCTTAATCTCTTTTTGTAAAACTTAAGTGTAGGGGTTTTGGTTCCCATGTAGATAAATAAATAAGTGGTGTTCTCTCTTCTCGCACGACTCCTATCACTTAGGAAAGTAGGTCTGAGGGGACTTTGTGCCAGGTGCTTTCAAGTCATCTGACTTGGGATGCACCGACCGAACTCCGGTTACACGGGTGGTATGGATCGCCCTATGTGGAGATTTGGGGGAAGGTGTACATGATAGTGTAAGTCCTCATAGGCAATGATGCACGAAACCTGACCCTGGGAGAATCAAAGACTAACCAATAAAATGCTCCAAAGAAAAAGAAAAAAAGAAAAGAAAAAAAAGTCAATTAAGAACCAAAAATGGACTTTACACATTGTATCACATTCAGAAGTTAAGGTTGCCCATATCTTTCACTTAAGTCCTTGAATAACTTTCACGAATAACTCATTAGGCTAGGTGTGTGGACGGATTACATATATAGAGTCGACCCGTAGTATTACCGCGTCCCATGATCGACAAAATAAGTCCAACGAGTCGTGTAGCTAGATTGATTAATGCATCTTGTTCGGATTTTGTGGGTATATCCGCGGAAAACCCTCAGGAGACAACACTCCTCCTCCTTGGCGACAAGGAGGTTTAATGGCTTGTTGCACGTGCTAAGTGCAACCGTGATTCCTACGAAAGTGAGTTAGGATTTCTTGTTTTCATATGCTTTTCTCTTTCTTTGTTTTGCTCGGGACTAGCAAACGTTAGGTGTGGGGGTATTTGATTGACATCATTTCATGCTTATATTTGTATCTTATATCCATTATCTTTCACCTAAACAATGCTATGTTACGAGTTTTATGGTTAGTTTTCAGGAATAAATAGGTTTGAAGAGATGAAGCATAAAAGGACCCAAAAGCGGGGAAAAAGGACTGAATTGTGAGATCTGGGGACTAATATGCAAAGGAGAAGGACCTGAATGTAAGACAGAAGGACCTAATAGCAAAACAGAATACTCCACACCATCATTGGGAGTATTTTAGCAATTCTATTCCGGTCGGAGTTCCAATAAATGAAGTAAATGCATCCAAGACCAGAAATTATACCAAGAAAAGCCCACAACAAAAATGAGCAGGATCTGAACCATATAGACCGCCAATTGGCGGTCCAAGACCGCTAATTGGCGGTCTATTTTGGTCCAAATCCGCTACAATTTTTCCAGCACCTGTATTAGAAAATGTTTAGGCTATTTTTTGTATCTGTTTAGTCCGACATCGGGGGATTGTCCCGGTTTGCCTTTTTCCATGGCTATAAATAGAACTTTTCACCTCCTATTGTAATCACTCCGTATTTTAAGTGGCTATTCTTCCTACTAGAAGTGAGGCCTTGAAGCACACACTAAAGTAGGAGGATGCTACTTTTAAAGTGAGTCATTTTAATACAAGTTTTCTTTATTATGTTGCTTGTTTTATGTTTCTTGTTTTGCTTTGCTTAATATCATTTCATTAGTTTTATTAGCTTAGGTAATAGGCTTTCTTTGTTTAGTTTAATAATTAGTGTAATGTTTAGTGAGTAGTTCCATCCCCTTTGGGGGGTGGAGTAGATGTACATACATGCAAATGAGAATGGATTGAATGCTTTACTTCCAATGTGTTGATAAAACATGAATGTATGCTTGCTTGCTTGTTTATGATAGAATTTATCACTTCATGAGTTTTGCCAATATGATTAGACATCTCTCATGCTTGTTTAGGTTCTGAAATAAACATCTTGCATATGTAAATGTTAATCAACTAAGTTGGTGAATAGATTGATAGGTTTTGCCACAACATTTAGACACTTCCTATGCATGATAACACCACCTTTATTTGTTCTTAAAGAATGTGTTCAACACCCACCTCTTTGCTTGTGTGCAGTCACTCCACCCCTTAGGGGTTTTCCCATTTCTGTATTCCAGCATTCTTCTTTTGTTCTTAGCTTAGTTGTCATTTCATTATTTGTTTCTTTCGTTCGCATTTCATACTTCTTAGCGTAGTTTAGTGTAGAGTAGCATAATCAATCTTTCTCCCCCAATTTTTGCCACTTGATTTCTGATAAACAAGAGGCTGCTCACCTCCCTGAGGACGACCCGTACTTGCCACCGCTTCATCGTGGTCGTGCACTTGCGGTTTAATTAAAACGTTCAACAACGCCCGAGCCTCCCTTGGCCGGAGCACGCCACCACCACGCCTGAGATCACCACTGAGGGAGAGAGAGAGACGTGAGGGAGAGAGTAAGGTGAGAGAGAGAAAATTTCCAAATAAATATCTTCCTCCAATCCAATCCTCACCATCCATCCAACTCCTCTCCATCTCAACCACTCATCTCATCTACAATCCATCTCAACCCCTCATCCACCAACACTCCATCCCAGCCGTGCATCTCATCTCCTCGTAATCTCCACCTAAAACATCAATAAAACCCAATTAGGACTAGGATTAGGATCAGGATCCCACAATCCACCCTCCTAAAAGAATTTCCTCCTCGAAATTAAGACTGACGCTCACCAAATAACTCCGGGAACTCATCCGGACCTCCTCCTCAACTAATGCTCCATCCGATCCCCAATCTCAACCGGTCTCTCCTCAAGAGACAAATCCTGACGAATCTCTAGAATCTCCAACTGAATCACATGAGAAGGATCCGCTACGTACTTTCTCAATATCGAAACATGGAAGACGTTGTGAAGACCCAAAAACTGCGGCGGCAGCGCAACTCTGTAGGCAACCTCTCCAACCCGATCAAGAATCTCAAACGGTCTGACATACCTTGGACCGAGCTTCCCCTTCTTCCCGAACCTCATCACTCCTCGAGATGGTGAAATCTTCAGGAAGACATGATCACCTACCTCAAACCTCAGCTCTCGCCTACGCCTATCAACGTAGCTCTTCTGCCTCCTCTGAGTTGTCGCTAGTCTCTGCCTGATCACATCAACCTTCTCAGCATACATTCACACAATCTCAGGACCAACTAGCTGTCTCTCACCTACATCACTCCAGCATACCGGTGATCTACACGGTCTCTCGTACAGGGCCTCGTACGATGTCATCTCAATGCTCGAATGGTAGCTGTTGTTGTAGGCAGACTCGATCAACGGCAAATGCTTGTTCCAATGACCTGCCCAATCCAGAGTACACGCTCGCAACATATCCTCTAGCGTCTGGATGGTCTTCTCAGACTGACCGTCTGTCTGTGGATGAAATGTCGTACTGAACTTCAACCGAGTCCCCAAGGCTTGCTGCAAACTCCCCAGAAATCTGGAAGTGAACCTCGGATCTCGATCCGAAATAATATTCACGGGCACTCAATGCAGTTTGACGATCTCCTCAATATACAACTTAGCTAGACCCTTCAGAGGGAAAGTGGTCCGGATAGCTAAGAAATGCGCCGACTTGGTCAGTCGATCGACTATAACCCAAATCGCGTCATGGAGTCCTCTCGTCCTCGACAGCCCGGTGACAAAATCCATCGTCACATGCTCCCACTTCCACTCTGGAAGCTCGATCCTCTGCATCGGTCCTGCAGGTCTCTGGTGCTCAATCTTCACTTACTGACAAATCAAACATCTGCCAACGAACTCTGCGATCTCCGTCTTCATCCTCTTCCACCAGAAATTTCTCTCAAGATCTTTATACATCTTCGTCCTGCCCGGGTGGATCGAATAACGGGATCTGTGCGCCTCCACCAGATTGTCCTTCCTCAAATCTCCTCCCTTCGGCACCCAAACACGACTTCTGAACCTCAGCCCACCATCAGCTCCAATACTGAAGTTTGACCCATCTCTGACAGCTAACTGTAACAACCCGGCTAACTCATCATCGGCACTCTGAGCATGAACAATACTCGAGACCAACTGAGGCTCCACTCTCAGTTCGACAATCACTGCACCTCGCGACTCATTAGTGAATGTCCTCCATTCGGTCAACGCCTCAAGCAGCTTCCACTCCTCGATACAAAGACCTGCTGCGGTGACCTCCACTTTCCTGCTCAAAGCATCAGCAACCGAATTCGCCTTCCCCGGATGGTACGAGATGGTGAAATCATAATCCTTAATCAGCTCGAGCCCTCTACGCTGCCTCATATTCAGCTCCTTCTGCGAAAACAGATACTTCAGGCTCTGATGTTCTGTGAACACCTCGAACTGCTCGCCATACAGGTAATGCCTCCAAGTCTTCAAAGCATGCACGACCGCCGCTAACTCCAAATCATGAATGGGGTAGTTCCTCTCGTGCACCTTCAGCTGCCTCGAAGCATACGCAACCACCTACCCGTGCTGCATGAGTACGCATCCCAGTCCAACGCCTGACGCGTCACTGTAAATCACAAACCCACCACTGCCATTGGGAAGTGTCAGAACTGGAGCTGTCGTCAGCCGACTCTTCAGTTCCTGGAAACTGTCCTCGCACTTCTGGGACCACACGAACTTGACGACCTTCCGCGTCAGAGCCGTCAACGGCGAAGCCAACCTCGAGAAATCCTGAATAAACCGGTGATAATAACCCACCAGCCCCACAAAACTCCTGATCTCTACCACACTAGTAGGGGCTCTCCACTGCGTCACGGCCTCAACCTTCGCTGGATCCAGAAAGGCGACACTATTCAGCCAGAACTCGCACTTCAAAAGCTTGGCATACAACTGATGGTCCCTCAAAATGCCAATTACAACTCTCAAGTGCTCTCAATGCTGCTCCAATCTGGCGAATAGACCAAAATGTCGTCCACGAAGACAATCACAAACCGGTTGAGGTACTGACTGAACGTCCTGTTCATCAAATCCATAAACGTTGCAGGCGCGTTCGTCAACCCGAACGACATCACCAAAAACTCGTAATGGCCGTACCTCGTCCTGAACGCTGTCTTTTGCACATCTGCCTCTCTGATCCGCAACTGATGATAACCGGATCGAGATCAATCTTCGAGAACACCTTCGCTGACTGTAACTGGTCAAACAGGTCCTCGATCATGGGCAATGGATACCGATTCCTAATGGTAACATTGTTCAGCATCCTGTAGTCAATATACATCCGCAGCGATCCATCCTTCTTCTTCAGGAAGAGTACCAGCGCTCCCCATGGCGAGACATTGGGGTTGATAAACCCTATATCGATCAGATCCTGCAACTACTTCTTCAGCTCTGCCAGCTCAGCAGGTGCCATCCGATACGGCGCCTTCGACTGCGGCGTAGTCCCAGCTACCAAATCAATCCCACACTCAATCTCTCTCTGAGGCGGCAACCCAGAGACATCCTCGGAAAATACCTCTGGAAACTCCTGGACTATCTCAATGTCCTCCAATCTGGGCTTCTGCAACCCTACTGCAACAACTTCTGTGCCCTCACTGCTGATACGACTACACTGCCTCCTCTATCCTTCGTCCCCCTGATCAACACATCAGGTAGACCCTTCCTCGCACATCGTACTGGGATAGCCAATCCATCCCCAGTATGACGTCGAAGTCCTCCATCGGCAACAAGATCAGGTCAGCCGGAAACTCCTGATCTTCCGAAACAATCGTGGCGCTGGGGAGGAAGCTCCCCACAATGCCCACCAGACCCAAGGGTGTGCTGACCTCCAACGTGGTAGTCAACATAGTAGGGGTACGACCCAACACGCTCGCAAATCACTCCGAAATGAACGAGTGTGTGGCCCCACAATCAAACAACACTCTCGCACTCAACCCAGCAACAAACAACGTACCTTCCACCACCGTGCTGGTGTCTCTCGCCTCGTCCGCCTGGATGGTAAAGACCCGTCCAGTCCTCTGACCCTGCTGTGGCGGCGCAAAAGGTCGGCGACCTCGGCCTCTGCCTGCTGCTGGCGGCCCTGAATGCCTGCTGGACCCGTCGGGCCCACTCGGACAGTCTCACACAAAATGGCCTGGCTTGCCATACATGTGACAAATTCCACGGCCCCAACGCTCACACAAAATGGCCTGGCTTGCCACAACCTCTGCACGCCTCAGTCTGGCGTGATCCACCTCCTCCAATCCGGGGCCTCTTGCCCAGGTTCCCTGTTAGCGGAGCATCTGGATGTCCACTGACCTTCCCCGGTGCTCTCCTGGCCTCAGCTTAATTCTGCTGGTAATCCTGATCGATGATCGTGGCAAATCTCACCGCATCGGCCAGCGTCTGTGGCATACTGTATGTCACCTGAGTATGGAGGTGCTTCCTCAGCCCCCGTATAAACTTCCTCGCCCTCTGCAGCGGCGTCACATAGATCTCCGGACAGTAACGCTCCAACGCATTGAACCTCCGGGTATACTCAGCCAGGGTCGCCTCTCCCTGCTCGAGGGTCATAAACTCATCTCTCCTCCCATCTCTGACATGCTCTGGGAAATACTGCTCATTGAACTCCCGCAGGAAGTCCTCCCAGCTGATATCAGTCCTGCCCTTAAATACCACCGCAGAAGTGGTCCTCCACCAGTTGGACGCGTCTCCGCCCAATACATATGCTGCCAAGCCTATCTGCCTCTCGGGCGGGCACTCAATCGCCAGAAGGATCTCCTGATTCTTCAGGACCCAATCCTTCGCAGCCTCAGACTCTCCTCTACCATCTAAGGTAGGCGGGTGCTGTCTCATAAAGCGGTCAATCATCGCTCCTGCGGCTGCTGGCTCTCCTATGCCTGACTGGCGATCCAACATCGCACCAAGTTGCCCCACCGTGTAATAGAGCATCCGCCGCTCCTCTGCCCAGTCCGTGCCCCCAGTCTCAGCACTGGTGCTACAGTCCCGTGGGGGAGGTCTCACGCGTCTCATAGGCATCTATACACAAAGAAAACAGCACACATCAAAACCATGAATGCATGAACTAATGTAGACTCTAAAACTCTAAGGGTGGCTTCTTTGGATAAGGACACTGGAACCGACCGCTCTGATACCAAGTTGTAACATCCTCAAACAACGAAAGAATTTAAAAAATTTAATAACTCACAATCAAGAAAGGATATTACGAAATAACAGGAAACAGGTGCACCAACATATATAATATATATATGAACATCAGAGTATTTTAAAAGTTGTGATTACATCAAAAGGCTATACAACGAATACAGTAATCACCCGACCTCAACTGAGAGAAAGCTGGATCCGGTAGCAGTGCTCTCCTCCTCGGTCATCACCCCCTATCGCCGATCACGGCCTGAAAGTAAACATTCACTCCTGAACCTATATTTACGTGAAAATTTGGATCGAAACGGAGGTCGGATATGGTTGGAATTTGGGTCGGTTTGACACTCAATCCGACCCAAATTCCAACCATATCCGACCTCCGTTTGGATCCAAAATTTCACGTAAATATAGGTTTAGGAGTGTATTAGGGACACAACAAAAAAAATTAGGAAAAAAAACGTCGAATGTGTGTTAAATAATGAGTTTTTGAAGTTCAGGGGGGCAAAGTTTTACAAAATTAAAGTTCAGGGGAGGTAACTTTTCACTTTGAAAGTTTAAGGGGGCAAAGTGATACAAATGCATAGTTCAAGGGGTCAACTGTAATTAACCCTTAAATTAAAGTAACCATGCTATCGACCACATCATGATTTTCCGTAGTACAATAAGGTTTTCCCCTAATGGGGTTACAAATTTTGGTAGCCAGGAGCAAGCCTGATGAAGTTCCCTAATACAATGACATAATTGCCTTGGAAATTAGTAATTTGTTGCAGCAACCCCAACCTATATCAGTCGGTCGTTGCAAAGGCCGATTTGTATGTTTCTCCCAAAAGACAAAAGACAATCTCATCAATCATCATCATCTATCAGGACTCAACAGAAGAAGGTTGTAATTTCTAAGGGCTGCAAAGTGAAAAGTTGCCAAGTGTAAATCCAATAAACAAACCCTTCATTTTTATTAAAAAACAAACGAGAGAGGAAACTGAACAAACATACCCACTGCAACCAAATCGTTGATTGGAATTCTGATTCGGGATGAAACATATAAATAATTAAATACGCATCTTCCAGGACTAAAGAAGTACACACTGATTGGAGGTGGAACAGACTTTGTAACAGCTGGTTTAGATATTTAGTATTTTGCAGACCAAGTTGATGCCCGACCACAAGGATACGGATCCTCTATGTCGTCAAGACGTGCAGATACTTCTTGAGTTTGAGGAGGAAATAGTAGCAAAACCTTTAACACGTTTACGTGGAGATGTGTCAACGTGAAAATGTACTGTCACATTAGGTCATCCTCAATCCTAATATTTTCATAAATATCAACTTATCAAATTAATACTATCTCTTCCACATTTTTTTCTTCTTCTCTTAACAACCTTCTGGTATCAACCACAACCCACCAATAAATGTTAACTTGTCAAATCAACATTTTCTTTCTTTCACATAATTTTTTCCCTCATTTATAATTTTCAACAATAACCAAATAATTAACTTATTGTATTTACAATAACTTTTTATAACTAAATATAAATAGTAGGAAATAAAACTCAGAAGAAAAAAAAAATTAAATCTTAAATAATTTTGAATTTTGGAAAATTGAATTTTTGATTTCAAATATTAAATAATTTCAAATCAACTCAATAATGATTGTTATATGCATTTCGACCCTCACAAAATCAGGTGTTTATTTTTCACAAATCGAACTTCAATTTGTGAATTTCAGACTATATAAAAATAATATTAAACAAGACAACTATATATATCCCATTTCATAATTTGAAAATTCGTGAGTATCTTTTTGTTTTCAAACTATGAACTATCTCGATACTTATTTTTTTCATCGAACAGAGATCAAGGATCAGTCAAAATGCTTAGCAGACAGCAGAGACCATATTGTTGACATGAACCTAGTAGTAATTCACTATGAATAACATTTTTAACCAAAAAATTGTTGTGATTTATTAATACAACTCTTGATTTGTATCATTATATGTAGGGGCGGACCTCCCTCTTGGCCCAATGGGGTCATGAGACTCTTTTGAAAAAGAAAATAATAGACTACTATTAAGGTATTTAAAAAAAATGAGAACCCAAAGTCAACACCCCAAATCACACAAACCATGATATTCTCCAACCTTCGTCTAGCCAAAACCTTCAAAACAAAGATTGGTTTCAAGTTTTGGGAGATTTTCAACACAAATGTAATAAATCTCTCTTGTCTTTGGTTTAATTTAAACATTTGTTTTGATTTTAGTTTGTGTTAGTGAGAAGTTGGAGTATATAAATAATTAAATACGCTCTCAATATCTCCACCTCAACCTTATATATCTTACTTAGAATTCTTGCATGCTTATTATATAAGTCTAACCCATAAAAAATCTGACTTGGTCTTCATTCCACCAATATTCACACCACTAACCCTTCTACACATGTTATCACGTAAATTATTTTGCACGCCTCCTCTGGTGGTGAAGTATCATTCGGATCAACCATGGCATGAATCATTCTTTTAGCTTTGGGCCTTGAGTATCTTAAAGTATTTTTTTTCTTTTTTATCGTGATTCAACACATTTGCTTTTTCTGACACTTTTACCCTTTTTGCATTCGTGTAGCGAGTTTGGTCGATAATCCCGAGCTGGGAGACTCAAGTTAGCGGGTTTTAAGATACCCCTACGGACCAGTGACTCGAAGGCTTGGGCTTTTGTAATCATTTTGCAAAATGTGCTTTCCTCACTTTATTCCTTTATTATTTTTTTACTTTTATTTTCCTCAAGGCTTAATTGATATTAGAAGTCCACACTTCCCGGTATATTTTCCTCAACCTCTGCTTTTTATCAACCACTTCAAAGATTTGATTCATCCAATTTAAGTGCATACATGTCTTAAAGGGTAATGGGTTATTTCTTTGGAACTTAGATTTATGTCATAATTTCTACAAGCAGAACTATATAATAAGGAACAAAAACTCAATGCATTTTGTACACGGGTTTTGGCAGTTCAATCTTAAGCTATGTCATGGAATATTGAATTTTTTTTGAAGAATAAATATAGATAGATAGATAAATAGATAAACACCCCCCACACCTAAATCATGCATTGTGCTCAATGTATGCAAATATAAAGCAAATGCACTTATTACCAGGGTGAACTGCGGTGGAGGGATGTAATTTGTTCAGAGTCAACCATAATCAGAACTGGATTGAATGTCACCATGTTGGTGCATGTATCCAGTTTAATTGTTCCACATGTTGCCCTGAGGTAAAGGTTCCACACCTCTCACGTGTATTGATTCTCTTGTTTGTTCGAGTGATGGTGGTTGGGTAGACGACTTACTCCCCTTTTTCGCACTTTCTTTTTGATTTTGTGATGATTTATTTGATTCAGAAATCTTATAGATACGTGCTGTCATCACAACATCACTTTCATTGCATATTATTTCTGGCTCACTATCAACATGAAAGATATTAAATTTGGCTTTTAAGTTCCCAAAAGATAATTGCATGAGCCCATTTCGACAGTTTATCAATGCTTCAGAAGTGGCTAAAAAGGGTCTGCCTAGTATTACAGGGATTTGTCTATTAGGATTTACAACAGGTGCGGTATCTAGTACGACAAAATCCACTGGGTAAATGAAGTCACCCACCTTGATCAAAACGTCCTCGACTACACCTCTTGGTTTCTTAATAGAGCAGACAACAAATTGAAGGGTTGTCTTAGAGGGTTTTAATGGACCAAGGTTGAGTTTCTCGTAGACAGAGAACGGGAGTAGGTTAACACTAGCACCAAGGTCTAGAAGGGCTTTGTTGATAAAAGTATCTCCTATTGCACATGAAATTGTGGGACACCCAGGGTCCTTATATTTTATAGGAGATGAGTTGGACAGAATAGAGCTTATGTTTGTAGTTAAGAAAGCCTTCTTCAGTACATTTGTTTTTCTCTTTTTAGTGCACAGATCTTTTAAGAATTTTGCATAAGCAGGTATTTGTTGAATCATATCCAGGAGTGGAATATTCACCTTAACTTGCTTAAATACTTCCAGGATTTTCTCCATTTTTGCACTTGAGTTCTTCTTAAGTCTATTGGGGAATGGAGCTTTAGGAACATAGACTCGCTCAGGTTGAGCTATGGGTTCAGGTTGAGTAGGTGGGTTGGGCGTTTCAGATTGGACGTCAGGTTCAATGGTTAGGTCATATGTGGTTTGCTTGATGGCTAGATTGATTAGACGTTCTAGGATTTACCACATTGTTATCAACTTGACTTCCGGACCGTAATGATACTACTGCATTTATTTGTTGGAACAGTCCTTCCTCATTAACCATTTGAACCGGTCTCGAGTTGTTACTTCCTAGAGGTGGTTGATATTGATTATTAGATCTAGGATTCACCTCAGGTTGACTTGGAAACTGACCCTTTTCTCTTGCACCTACAATTTGTGCGAGTTGGCTGACTTGTGTCTCTAGCCTTTGGAAGGACTGGTTGGTTGTTTGTATAAAAGTCTTCATCAAATTTTCCAAGCTTGTTAACCTAACATCATAATCTCCATTGTTACTAAACCCAGATGATGTATTATTTTGGTTATATGGGTTTGGTTGTTCTCTAGGAGGTTGACCTTGTTGGCTTGATGAGAAATTGGAATTATTACGCCAACCCGAGTTATAGGTTGATGCGTATGGGTCATTTCTAGCATGGTTAAACGTGACATTAACTTGTTCCCAGTCCGCACAATCCTCCATTAAATGACCAGTCTGACCACATCTAGAGCAAGTGATAGATGAGGCTTGATTCACTCGGGGTCGGGTTTGTAGCTCTAGACTTTCCATTCTGTGCATAAGGGTAGCTAGTTTTGCTTCAGCCGCTATATTGGCATCTACAGCTAAGACACCCGGTTTGGGTTGATGATTGATCTCGTTTTATAATTTCTACCGCAAGTGCACGGCCGCGTTGAAGCGGTGGCAAATACGGGTCGTCCACTGGGAGGTGTGTCGACACTTGGTTTATTCGAAGGCGAGAGGTAAAAAGAAGGGAGAAAGATGTATTACACTAATCTAAACTACAAAGCTGAAATGAAATGCAAAAGGATATGAAGATAAGCAATAAACTAAGCCCCAAAGGGGGTAGAGAACTGATGTGAACATAAAGATGTGTGTGTGTGTGTGTGTTCAATTAAGCTCCTCACAACATGTAGTGCATGAAATCATAAAACTACATCCAATCTTGCCTCTACATGAATTAAGATAAGACTACATCATTAAAACATACAAGACAATGATTGGAATGAAGCTACATGAACTCAAGTATAAAGACTAGACCCTACTATGCCTCCACATGAATTAAGATGACTACATCATTAAAACATACAAGACATTAGCTAAGGAAAAGGCAACAAGAGTTCATACACTACAAATTGTGTTTCCAACATTAACTTCATCCATATCCTAACCTTATCATTCCCCATAAAATAGGTCCACTAATCAAAGCATAAGCTAAGCTTCATTCAAGAGCATTAGCATATCAAAGATAAGAGTGAGACCCATTAGATGGTTATGGAAATCATATAAAGCTCAAGGGATAAAAATAACACACACTTAATACACTACATGATTATATCACATATTTCTCCACCCCCCAAATGGGGATGGAACTACTCACTACTCATTACACTACTGATTAGACTAAGCAAAGAAAGCATTTAACTAAGATACTGAAATTACTGAACAAGAAATTAAGCAAAGTAAAACAAACCACACAAAACAAGCAACATAACAAGACAAGATTAAAAGAAACAAATAAACTTTTATTAACAATGACTCACATTGAAGGTAGCACTCTTCTCCACCTTGAGTTATTGCTTCAAGGCTCACTCCTTAGTAGAGAGAATGCCACCAAGCAATGGGTAATTCCAATGGAAGGTGAAGAGTTCTATTTATAAGCATGGAAAAAGCTAATCCGGGACAATCCCCCGATGTGGGACTAAACCAATACCACAAATACACTAAGAATACACTAATACACGTGCTACAGAAAATTGGACGGATCCTGGGCTAAATGGACCGCCAATTAGCGGTTCCAGACCGCCAATTGGCGGCCTATAAAGCTTGGATCCGTCTGGTTTTCTTTGTGGGCTTTTCTTGAAGTGTTTCTTGGTCTTAGATGCATCTGGTTGGTTTAGTGGAGCTCCGACCCGAATCGAATTGACAAAATACTCCTCATGATGGTGAGGAGTTTCCTGTTTTGCTCTTAGGTCCTTCTGTCTTACGATCAGGTCCTTCCCCCTTGCATCTTGGTCCCCAGGTCTCACAATTAGGTCCTTTTTTCCTGCTTTTGGGTCCTTTCAAGGCTCTTCTCTTCAAACCTCTTTATTTCTGAAAACTAAACATAAAACTCGTCACATAGCATTGCTTAGGTGTAAGAAAATGGATATAAGGTACAAATATAAGCATGAAATGATGTCAATCAAATACCCCCACACCTAAGTTTTTGCTAGTCTCGAGCAAAACAAAGAAAGGAAAAAGCATACGAAAAAAAACAAGAAATCCTAACTCACTTTCGTAGGAATCACGGTTGCACTTAGCACGTGCAACAAGCCGTTAAACCTCCTTGTTGCCAAGGAGGAGGAGTGGTGTCTCCTGAGGGTTTTCAGCGGATATACCCACAAAATCCGAACAAGATGCATTAATCAATCTAGCTACACGACTCGTTGGACTTATTTTGACGATCATGGAATACGGTAATACTACGGGTCGACTCTATATATGTAATCAGTCCACACACCTAGCCTAATGAGTTATTCGTGAGAGTTAACTAAGGAATTAAGTGAAAGACATGGGCAACCTTAACTTCTGAATGTGAAACAAAGTGTAAAGTCCATTTTGGTTCTTATTTTCTTTTCTTTTCTTTTTTTTCTTTTTCTGTTCTTTTTTTTCTTTTTCTTTGGAGCATTTATTGGTTGGTGTTTGATTCTCCCAGGGTCAGGTTTCGTGCATCATTGCCTATGAGGGCTTACACTATCACGTACACCTTCCCCCAAATCTCCACATAGGGCGATCCCTACCACCCGTGTAACGGGAGTTCGGTCGGTGCATCCCAAGTCAGACGACTCGAAAGCACCAGGCACAAAGTCCCCTCAGACCTACTTTCCCGAGTGATAGGAGCCGTGCGAGAAGAGAGAACACCACTTATTTATTCATTTATCTACATGGGAACCAAAACCCCTACACTTAAGTTTCACAAAAAGATATTAAGGGCCCTTGACTACAACAAACTTCCTTAAGTTAACAGACACGAATTATTGAGTCACTAGGTTCAGGGTGGACTTCATTAAATGTTTGAGCACTGAAACCCTATGATTACTCACCCCCAAGGGAAAACTGGGGTGCATCCTAACGACTCGATAAATCCTAAAGCCACGTACTAGATATCCTAATGCATCAAGTTCAAGACAATTTTGGGAGCTTTCTTTTTACTTTGCCTCTCAACGGTTTTGCACATGCTAAACACACGCAAAACCCACAAAACATTTTCTTTCGAAAACACATGAAGATTTTGAAAGAAATGTGAAAATTTTGAAGCACTAGGCAAGCAAAAGAAGACAAGTCACCCAAGGATCATGGCAAGCAGATATATCGGTATTAAATGCAGCACACTATCATGACCCTAACAATGCAAACAAAAGAAAACAAAATCAAAAGAAAAGACTTGACTATGTACACACGTAAAACACCCCCCCCACACCTACTTCATGCATTGTCCTCAATGAATGTGAACAAGATACTACATGGATACATGCATGAAAAAGGAACGATCTCACCAACATGAAGTACAAAGGGACGTTCGGGGTCATGTTGATGGACACAAACCCAAATTCCCTCAAAACCTGTGAGAAGCTGAAGAAGGGAGACAAATACGTGAAAGAAATGGGGCCCAAATACTCAAGGGTTGGGGCCCACAACAATCAATGCTCACTGAAGGAGTCTTTTATTGTACTTCTTTTTTTTTTTTTTTTTTTTTTTATATAACTATGTACAATCATAAGTTCCCATCTTCATTTGTCAAAAGACATCAAATGGGAACCTCAAGAGTGGGTCAATGCACTTGGAAAGGGAACATGACACCACGCGGGGCCAGAATACGCATGCGTGGGCCCCCTTCACAAAGAGCACCAGATGAAATGAGAGGTTCATGAATTGGACGCAAAGGCGTCTCATTCAAAGGATCAAACTGAAAGAGCTTGAACCTCTCAAGAGTTTGGGAAATAAGGGGCAACGGAAGAAAAATATCTCCCGTTGCGGAACTGAAGTCATGATCATCAATCCAAACTCTCCAACCAACAGGCTGGTGGGTCGGAACGAGGTCAAGCACCTCGTTATGCATGTCCAACTCACCAGGAGAACAGGAAGTGGGTCTCATACCCAAGGTATCCTCCAAGGAACTCCTAATACCCTCATGAGCAATGTGGTTGTTTGATGTTCCATCATTTCCAAGATGATCAGGAACAATAGTGAGAGGCAAACTCTCATCAGGTTGTTTGAAATTGAGGGTACTAGGGAGCTCTTGCTCCACCAGAGGTGGGTCCTTAAGAGGATCAAAATGAAGATCATGTGGCTCAAGGGCCACGGGACAAAAAGGTAAGGCACAATCCTGTGCCGACTCATAATAGAACTGGTCCAAGTTATTCTCAATTTGAATCGAATCCTCCACTAAGTGATCGTGAATTGAAACCCCAAGTCCCTCAGACTGACTAGGAGTTTGACTTTGAAAGGTTGTGCTTTGAATTTGTGGATGTGGTGGTGGTTCGATATCAAAAGAAGAATCCTCATGTTGACAAGAAAGGTTACTTTCCTCACATTCACGTAATTTCTGCGACATTTGACTCACTTGCAGTGTCATATTTTGTATGGACTGTTGAGTGGTTTCCATGAACGTAAGGAAAGTTTGTTTCAAGGAATCAGGTATGCGGTCAACGATGAGGTCCAAGTCAGAGCTTGGGAAATTTTGTGGTTGGGTATTGATGGGCTGAGAATGAGTCCAATGATTTGGAGTGGGGTGCTGGTAGAATTCTGGGTATTCGGGAGGAGGATACGGGGGTGAAAATGAGGTATAAGAATTTGGATAAGATTTGTCTCCCCATGAATCCATCACTCTCGGGTTGTACGCGGATGCGTAATGGTCATAATGAGCATTTTGGGAAAATGTGTGCTCATACTCAGGCTCAGGGGGAACATAAGGACATTCCCCGATAACATGACCACTCAACCCACAACAGTCGCACGGTACGGCTACTGGAGCCACCGGGGCACTCATGTCGTCTGCCATACGCATGAAAGAGGCCAAAGTTTGTTGTAATGTCTCAGTTTGTTGACCAGCATATGATCCGGCATAACTAGATTGTGGTCTAGCAGTCGGTGCCTCTCTCATGTTACCCCAATATGAAGACTGCTCAGTCACAAAATTGCGATCATCCCAACCATACGGGGTGTTAGTCTGAGCCACCCCAGGTTGCATGGGTCCGGAGTACCAGGGAGAATCGTCCTGGTCCCAACAATGATATGGATGGTCGCCCATGTAACCATCCATCACAAGAAAAACTCTCGAGTCGATCACTCTCACCACCACGAGGCTAAGCTCGCAAAAAGTGCTCGACTCGACCCTAAAACGCTAACAGAGAGTGTAAAGGGGAGGAGACTATAACGTAGAAGAAGGTGAGAAGAAGATGACTCAGAGGAGAAGGGAAGAATCCCTAGAGCTAGCGAGGGTACAGGGTGAAGGTAGAAGCCTAACTAGCAAGCAAGGCTCAAACAATGTAAGGCAATGGGTCCTTAGGCTAGACGACGCCTAACTTCGAGGTCACTAGCCTCGACACGCCTCACCTCCCTACAACGAGGACCACAATGCCCAGCAAGTGATACCAGATCCGGAGATCCAGTACCTCCTACTATCGACAAGGTAGGCAACGCCGATCAGGTCATGGCGGTCTCAACTAGATTACTCTCCTAGTGCGTCCGAATTCCTAGGGCCAATGTCTACTTGCTTTTAGTTAAGGCTTTACTTGAGTGTGCTTTTTGGGGCTAAGGGAGGGGTGATGAAATCCCCCACCTTATCTTTGAAGTCTATAGGTGATGCCCCTTAAAGATGTTTTGAAATCTTAGGCTAGCAAGCAACTCACCAAACAAGCACTCACCTCACTCTTGTTTCGATGCAAACCTTACTCACTAATGAATGTCCTAATGTGTGAATGAGTGATAAGGAATGCATACCTCGCTCCAGCAATCAACGACAAAATGTAAAGCAAAGAAAAGAAAGATGCATGCAAGGTCTACATATGATGCATGACCTAGATGGCAAGAAGTCTAATCTTTTGCTTTGAGTTTTATGGTCCAAGTTGATTAAAGGGGATTGAAATTAAATCTGGGAGCAAACTAAAGATCACAACATGCAAAATTGGGCTCCCAGATAACTAAAGTGAACAACATAACAACTGGAACAAATTTGAGAGCAATTGAGGCTCACCAGGCCGCCAATTGGCGGTCCCAGACCGCTGATTGGCGGTCACTTTGGGGTATTTTGCTCTCCAATTACTCCAGTCACTTCCCCTTGATCCTCAGGTTCCCTGCCACTAAGAAAAACTGAAAACAAAAAATTAAAAACCCCTCGAATCGTCCAAACCAAGGTCTGGACAGAGCACCTCCCCGGCAACGGCGCCAAAAACTTGATTGATCTCGTTTTATAATTTCTACCGCAAGTGCACGGCCGCGTTGAAGCGGTGGCAAATACGGGTCGTCCACTGGGAGGTGTGTCGACACTTGGTTTATTCGAAGGCGAGAGGTAAAAAGAAGGGAGAAAGATGTATTACACTAATCTAAACTACAAAGCTGAAATGAAATGCAAAAGGATATGAAGATAAGCAATAAACTAAGCCCCAAAGGGGGTAGAGAACTGATGTGAACATAAAGATGTGTGTGTGTGTGTGTTCAATTAAGCTCCTCACAACATGTAGTGCATGAAATCATAAAACTACATCCAATCTTGCCTCTACATGAATTAAGATAAGACTACATCATTAAAACATACAAGACAATGATTGGAATGAAGCTACATGAACTCAAGTATAAAGACTAGACCCTACTATGCCTCCACATGAATTAAGATGACTACATCATTAAAACATACAAGACATTAGCTAAGGAAAAGGCAACAAGAGTTCATACACTACAAATTGTGTTTCCAACATTAACTTCATCCATATCCTAACCTTATCATTCCCCATAAAATAGGTCCACTAATCAAAGCATAAGCTAAGCTTCATTCAAGAGCATTAGCATATCAAAGATAAGAGTGAGACCCATTAGATGGTTATGGAAATCATATAAAGCTCAAGGGATAAAAATAACACACACTTAATACACTACATGATTATATCACATATTTCTCCACCCCCCAAATGGGGATGGAACTACTCACTACTCATTACACTACTGATTAGACTAAGCAAAGAAAGCATTTAACTAAGATACTGAAATTACTGAACAAGAAATTAAGCAAAGTAAAACAAACCACACAAAACAAGCAACATAACAAGACAAGATTAAAAGAAACAAATAAACTTTTATTAACAATGACTCACATTGAAGGTAGCACTCTTCTCCACCTTGAGTTATTGCTTCAAGGCTCACTCCTTAGTAGAGAGAATGCCACCAAGCAATGGGTAATTCCAATGGAAGGTGAAGAGTTCTATTTATAAGCATGGAAAAAGCTAATCCGGGACAATCCCCCGATGTGGGACTAAACCAATACCACAAATACACTAAGAATACACTAATACACGTGCTACAGAAAATTGGACGGATCCTGGGCTAAATGGACCGCCAATTAGCGGTTCCAGACCGCCAATTGGCGGCCTATAAAGCTTGGATCCGTCTGGTTTTCTTTGTGGGCTTTTCTTGAAGTGTTTCTTGGTCTTAGATGCATCTGGTTGGTTTAGTGGAGCTCCGACCCGAATCGAATTGACAAAATACTCCTCATGATGGTGAGGAGTTTCCTGTTTTGCTCTTAGGTCCTTCTGTCTTACGATCAGGTCCTTCCCCCTTGCATCTTGGTCCCCAGGTCTCACAATTAGGTCCTTTTTTCCTGCTTTTGGGTCCTTTCAAGGCTCTTCTCTTCAAACCTCTTTATTTCTGAAAACTAAACATAAAACTCGTCACATAGCATTGCTTAGGTGTAAGAAAATGGATATAAGGTACAAATATAAGCATGAAATGATGTCAATCAGTTGACTTGCTATTCTAGATCCAATACTCGGGTTAAGCAGTGCTCTAGCATTGTCCCATTGCATACTGTTTTCCGCTAAATCCTCAAGAAAAGTCCAGGCATCATTTTCATTTTTTTGACATGAAGTTCCCTTGGCTTACGGATTCTACAATAACTCTAGATGTGGGTGTCAATCCCTCATAAATAATTTGGCACAGTTGCCATCTTGGAATTCCGTGATGAGGGCATTGGGTCAGCACACTTTTAAATCTTTCTAGATAGGAATAGAACGGCTTGCTCTCAGATTGAACGAATGCAACAATTTCATTCCTAAACCTCATAGTCTTATGGTTGGGGAAATATTTTTTTAGGAACACTTGCACAAACTCGGCCCAACTCCTAATAGATCTTTCGGCTAGACTATATACCCATTTCTTAGCGTCGTCCTTCAATGCTAGAGGCACGAATTTAAGACGCACTGCCTCCTCAGGGATATGCTGGTATTGCATAAGGGAGCAGATTTCCTCAAATTCTCTAAGGAAGAGATATGGATCTTCCTTAGAGGTGAACTTGGGCAACATACTCAGGTATTGTGCCTTGAGTTCGAAGTCGCGACCCGGTATGGTGGGCATAACGATGCACGATGGCTGAGCAACCATCGTTGGGTAGCACCGATCCCTCAGAGTCCTAGGTGGTGCAACAGGTGGGTCCACTACATTCTCACCCATTGGATCCGGGTGAGGTGGTGCAGCAGATGGATTGGGGCTAAGCTCTAGACTAGAATCTAGATGAACTCGTGAGAGCCGATTGCTCAAGTCCCAAACCCAAATATGAGTGCACCGGTTTGAATTAATTTTTTGAATTCAAATTCGAAATTTAAATTCCAAATTCAAATTTAAGAATCAATTACATTTTTTCGTTTTTTTTTCAAAAAAAAAGGAAACAAACAATAGAATGGGGAAAGATGAGAAGGGAATCCTAATCTAGAGAATTTAGGTGAGAAGGGAAAGAAGACTTAGATGAGAAGGGAAACTTAACTCTAAAGATAGAAAAGAGGGTCGGTCAGAAATTTCCTGAACAAGCACGGATCAAACAATCCTAGACCTTGTGTCTCTTAAATCTAGACGACTCCTAACTGGTTGAGTCGAATTGATTTGCTTGATTCACCTCCCTCACTAATCAAACCAACTTGGCCAGGCAGTGTATAGCTAGTGGGGGTGCTTCCGACAGAGTCGGTGCCAATTAGACAACCACTTCGCTTGGAAGACTTACGTCAACACAAAAACACTTTCTAGACACCAAATTAAATTCGATCAGCTTCAAGTCATAGCAAGTCAAACCAATCTCCTCCTTAATTGAGTCTGAGTCCTTAGGGGCCAATGTCTAATTGATTTTAAATTTTAAGGCTTGGGTGACGCTTTAGGATTGTGATTTGTGGGCCACGGAAGGGTGATGAAATCCCCACCGTATCTTTTCCTACGGAGTCGCCCTTAAGATAGTTTAACTTAAATCTAGCAAAGATAGTCAAACAATGGTCTTTAATGGGGGGCAATTGCAAGGTTGTATGCAAATTAGATTATATGCTTAAATGCAATCGATAAACCGCGATACGTACCTTGCCTCCAGCACTCTTCAACAAGAATTAATTTGCAAGAATTTAGCAAGAATAATGCAAACAAAACATTATATGATGCATGCACTAAGTTCTTCTAGTTTTGCCAATTTTTAGGTCAGAGTTGAATTATTGCCAATTATGGAATTTAAGCTTAACACGTGCAGTTCTACGAAAAGGAAATTTTCCGAAACTAGAAATTACGAGGAAAAAGGCAACAAAGGTTACCTAAGCACGCTCAGTCGGGTTCGCCGCCCGCTCTCGAAAATTTCCAATAGCTCTACGCGTCCACCCAGAGATGAGTCGCGTCCCAGAAAAATTTGAAACTCAGATGCTTCAGGTCTGCGGCGGATTCGCCGCAAGTTGCTCTTGAGATGCGGCGTTTTCGCCGCTCGTTTTACTCCAAATGTGCTCGGTTTGCGCCGCGCATTCTGTTGTCTCCTGAAACGCAAACTCAGATAGTTAGATCGCGCACACGATAAACAGAATAGAATCGAAATCAACAAAAGTAAACAAAATCTTCGTCGCCTCCCCGGCAACGGCGCCAAAAACGTGATGAGAATTAAATTTATACCGTAAGTGCACGACGTCGATGAAGACGCGGCAAGTACGGGTCGAACACAAGGAGGGAGAGATATTGCTATTTTTGTGATTTTCGATTAAGGAAAGAAAGAGAGAGAAAATAGGTTTTGTTTGAGATTTTTGGTTTTTAAATTTTCTAAATCAATAACAACAAAAGCAAATTAAGGAAAAAGCAAATATGGATGGGAGTCCAGCGGGTGGAGGTTTAGATGTCGGGTTTTGATTAGAGAATTATGAAACTTATAATAAATTACATTAGTTATAAAGCATTACATGATAAATGATTTAACATAAACTGAAGTAATCAAAATATACTAACACGAAATTAAAATAATAACCTAATTCTTCTTCTCATCGCCCTAAATCCGTCACCTCCACCCTTTGGAGAGAGTTAGAAACTCAGGGATGGAAGGAAGGAGAAGGGGTCCTAGAGAAACTACAAAAGAATATTAAAAACAAGAAATAAAAGAACAGAATTTTATTACTAAAATATGGAACAAAACAAGAACCCCTCAAAACATCGTTCTCCGGGCTATTTATAGCTGATACAAGGGACCTAAATATAAAATAGGAAAGTACACGCGCCAAGACACGACTGGACAAAAGTTGAGGCCACGGATCGCAAGGGGCGGCGGAATCGCCGCCAGTTGTATCTAAGGTGCGGCGGAATAGCCGCAAATTATGCTCTGATTGGATCCAGATTTTTGCTGTGTGTTTATAGTATGATTTAATCCTCCTTTGCGCGTCTGGATTGATGCTTTCCTTTCTTTTGAGCTCCGACTTTATTTCTTTATATATTTGGAGATCCACATTGATTTTTCTTTAGACTTTCTCCATAATAATAGAAGCTACTCATAATTTGCAATAAGGTCCTTGACTTTTTGCAATTAAGTCTCTGGCTCCTTTTGTGCTTAAGTCCCTGTCCTTTTCGTAATTATGTCTTCAATGCTTTTATGCTTGGATGAACTTCCATTTGAAACCCGATAATTTTGAGCTTGGTCTTTATGATCGGAATGAGTCTCTTGCATGCAATTATGCTCGAGATATGAGTAATTTCCATTCAGGTCCCTGTATTCTGTAAATAAGACTAAACACATACCTTAGTAGCATTTATTGATATAAAATTAATATAAATGAAAGACATATGATGCATTGTATGCAATGCATCATTCACCACCATCAGAACATCCCAAGACTCAACCTCGTCAAAGAACAAGAAATTGTCGACAGAGGAAGACGATGCTTTAATCTCTTCCTTTATGAACATCAACTGTGACACTGTCGTAAGCACTAACCAAAAAGCAAGTAAGATAAAGAAAGCTTACGACTTGGCAGCCCATACGTGGTGAAACATCGGAGTAAAGAACACAAATTCCTTAAAATGTAGGTGGAGAAGAATTCATGCAGCCATTATGAAGTGGACTGGTTGTTAGGACGAGACAATTGCACGCAAGAGGAGCGGGATGAATGACAAGAAGTCATTCGAGAAGCACACTGTATCCACGAGCGCACTCATAATTCCAAATTTCACTTCTTTCATGCATGAGTAATGTTGTGCAGGTACCCAAAATGACAGCCCATCATATTTTCATCCATATACAACATTCAACGTGGATGACCCAAGATTTCTATCCCAATTGCCGATAGACCAAAAACTGGTAATTCTGGAAAAGGATCGCGTATGGAGGAGTCCAGAGACTGCTACACACCTACTTCGGTGCCACCAATTGATGTCGGAAAACGTTCAAGCAGAACCATACACTCGTCTATAAGGGGTGAAGAAATCCAAGAAGAAATGGAAAGCTAAGATCGACGATATAGCAATGTCTCTCATCTAATTGAGAGCATCACCAAAAATGCAAACATCAAATTAAAGAGAAGTCATTCATCTTGAGAAAGACAAACTATCTTTCCAACGTAAGAAGCATGCAAACAAAAAAGACATGAAGAAACTTGAATGGTTGATGAGTTTGTCGAGTAAGTCCTCGCTGACGGAACTTGAAGAAAAAATCGAGAAAAATTGGCTACGAAATTGGATTATCTCGACGTATGAGCAAATAAGACTTGTAATTTTTAATCTTCCTAATGAAATGTTTGTTGTTTTGAAATTATTTATGAAAATAATTACTAATACTAACTACTTCTCTAATAATCAACCAAAAATTAAGAAAATTAATTGGCAAAAACTAAATTTTAATTAAAATTGTGTAACTAATTTGTTGGCTTTTAGGCCTTAATCTATGTTTTGATGATTGGATTAATCTAATCTTAATAACAATCAAATGTAGTGTAGCACACATAATACATGGCATATATATTGTATTGTGCCAACATCTATAGGTGATCAAGACTCAAAGAAGAAAGGAATGAAGTCAAGACATGTAATCAAAGCTATTTGAAGACATGTAATTTTACTTTTAATTGAGTCTTAAGAACTTATGTGAACTTGAGCATACAAGAGTCAAAATCTATTCACAAACACATTAGGTTCCATGTAGAAGTCACATACTAATTTTCACATCATTTGGACTTCTAAAGATCACCTAAACCTTAGACGGAAAATCACTAAACCTAAACATAATCTGCCTGTGCCAAACGATCGACCGAACGAGTTCTCTGTTCGACTATTTCTATCAGTACACCAACAATGATTTTTACCAGCTCAACGTTGTCTAGTTGGTTCGAACGTTTTCTTATTCTCATGGAAACGGTCAACCGATTTAGGACAGAATTGCTGAACTTAGATTTCTTGTTTGTGTTTCTTACACACAACTTATCTAATTCGTTCCCAACGGCTATAAAACTTTAGGAGCTTTTAAATAGAGTTTTCCCCACCTTATTTACACAACTCTTACATTTCCTACTGCCATATACATCAAACCCAAATACTCCCCAATCTTCAAATCCACAATCCTACACTCAAAAGTCACTTCACACCTTTAATCAATTCCACATCATACTCAAAGTGTGCTCAACTTAGAGTGTCTGATCCACTCACCTCAGTTGTCAAAGTGTAAAGGTTCCAGTGAAATCCTGAAGCATCCTTCTCGGATTTTGAGAAGAGGATTCGAGCCTAGCGAGGGTGGTCGCGAGCTCATGTTGTAAAGGTATTTTGTCCCATCCCGGAACAGGGAGTGGATAGTGTAGACGTAGGCGGAGCTTATTAAGATAGGAAGTAGGTGGGTGGCCGTGTTGGATCGTAATGGCCCTAATTCTCTAATCAATTTTAAGTTAATCTCTACTTATTCAAACAATAGATGTGTAGCGAAAACAATTTAAACAAAACAAGTAAAGAAAGCAATGCAAACCACAGAAGTAGACTCAGCGCTTTTTATAGAGGTTTGGCACCCACACCTGGGTCCTAGTCCCCTCTTGCAAGCTCTGCCTACCTCTTCACTAACCACTGAAGGGAATGTGTTCTAAAAGTTTTACTTTTAAATGTCAATTATTATGAATTGAATGAGAAATCATTTTGTTCCTTGTTTATGTTATTCGTCTTTTAGAAGTGTTAAGGAAGAGGCTCTTGGTCCTTAACCGTAGAGCTCTAAAAGATATTGGTTTACATAAAACAAAAGATATTCGCAATCATGGTAATTAACATGGAACATTAATTACCGAGTTAAGATTGTCGTGTTGGTCATAGATCATTGTAGCTCTACAAGTGAGTGACAACACGGGTATGCAAAAGAGGAAAATATTACTTTTGTATACTGAATAGACCTAATAAGTAAAATATTATAGAAATGTGTTTCTGTGTCATTAATATTTTACTGTGTCTTTGGTCCTTTGATATGAGACTTATATCTAATCACTTAAGGAATACTTAATTAGATCAGTGTCTTGAACTATCGATCAGTGTAGTGTAAAGGCATTGGTTGGTTAAGTGCAACTTTTGTTGGAGAAGATAGTTAGTCAAAAGATTATCATTGCCCCTCTTAATTGAGTGATATATTAGTGGGCCCCTTGATAAAGCAAAGTTATAATGTGCACAATGTGATTTGAGTTAAGTCACATATTTATAACTAGCTTAAAAAGATCAAGAAATGAATACTAATACAAAGATGACACAATACTACTTTGTGTGTATTCTTAATATCATGAGGCAAGGGACGGACACAAGTGGTGCACTCCATCACTAAATGGATCGGGTTTTGGTTCGAGTGGAATTAAGACATCTAACTAATTGGGAGCTATAATGTGTAGCTAGATACCGCTTATAGCTTGTGATATTAAGCTCTTAATATCACTACCAACTTAGTTTAGATCCTCCCATAGGTCACACCGCAAAAACCGTGAAACAAGAAGCTTGATTTTTGGTTCATATGATGTGTCGGGTTTCTCATAGAAAATATGACACATGTGGTGAACAAGTAAAATCAATTATGTTGTATATAAACATAATTAGAGTCATGATAAATTCATATGAGATGCATATATTATGGGGTGCAATAATTTATTGTTGCATAGGATAATACATTGCATAAGTTGTGAATTTGCTAAAACCCCCTTAAGTTCAAATTTTGTTGGAAATAAATCCAAAATTTGAAATAGGCAAAATCGGGTAGAAGTTCGGTAATCCGTTATGGTTCGGTCGACCGAAGGATCTATGGATCGGTCAACCGAACGTGGAACGGATAATCGTAATTGATTGACCGAACTTGACCAAAGTGCCTGGAACTTTGGTACGGTGTACCGAACCAGAAACGGTCGACCGAACAATGTCAAGTTCCGATATTTTCGGTTAACCGAATAGCACTCGGTCTTGGACGAGAATTAGTTCGATCGGTTAAGGAGAAATTTTCTCCTTAAGATTCGGTCATCCGTCACGTACTCGGTTAAACGATCGTGACAAATTCGGTTAACCGAGTGGGACTCGGTAAACCGAATAACGGTCGATTTTCTGCCTTTGATTATTAAGAGATTAATTTGATCGATGGTTGGATTAGCTCCAAATTTGGTCAAACGTTTTGTGGATGCATATAATGCATTATGGAATTAGTTTGTGAGAGAAATTGTCATAAAATCGTGGCTTAAGAATAGCCATGATTAAGAGTAAGATTGGAACCTATAAATAGGTCCTTATTCTCCCTAATTGGGTTACACAATTCAGAAATTATTTTCTCTCCTAATTCATTACTAAAACCCACGAAAATTCTCTTAGTTTTCTAAGTCTTTGGAAGGAGAAATCTCAGAGGCTAAGGAAGGGGTTTGTAGCTAGATTCTAAGCTTGTTTGGAGATCGATTGGCTAGCTCCTTTCTCTCCAACCTTGTTTAGGGTTTCGGTGAACACTCGGAGGCATCCGGCGCAACGAGAAGCGAAGATTAGCTTCCTCAACGTCTCTGAAACGTCAAGAAGTTTTTGAGAACTTCTAGGTATGAATTTCGGAGTCCCTTTGTGTTTGTTTTAATAAGTTTTTGAAATTAGTTGTTAAAACA
The DNA here is from genome assembly GCA_963682175.1 of Triglochin maritima. Lineage (NCBI taxonomy): Eukaryota > Viridiplantae > Streptophyta > Magnoliopsida > Alismatales > Juncaginaceae > Triglochin > Triglochin maritima. The sequence continues at coordinate 13,735,584 of OY821785.1, forward strand.
AACCGATGCATGCATAAATAAATCGAAGAAAATTGTAATAGATCCGTATTATACATGAAAATTCGAAAAATATATATGTATAATTAAACATGAAATCCTACAGTGGTATCAGAGCATAGGGTTCAATTTTCTCATGATTTATGGCTGTAAACAAATTTAGTTTACCATCTAGGATTTAAACAATTCGTTTACCGGTTTTTCGGTCTTTAAATGTTTGTTGAAATAATGCTTTATAATAATTCGTTTTAAATGTTTTGAATGTTTAAAACATGTCATGTAATTATTAGAATTATGATTTAGACATAAGTCTAACTTGCAATAATTTCGTTTTAAGTATAAACGATTATTTTGTAAGAGAATCAACAAAACCGAAAAACTGCGATTCATCTTTCCATTGGAAATTGGATGGACAGCGGTTCATAATTAATTTTTGAACTATAGATGAATGAATTTTTTTTTAATGGATTTCAAAATATTTTTCAAAGAATTGTTGAGAATTCTGGATGATTGATAAATTAGATTCTGTAGTTTATAGCAATTGCGTGCATGGATGCTTGAGTTGCTTTGCAGTATTGTGAGTTTATATGTTCCAAATCAGACACTACAAATGTATGTAATTATTATTATACAGGGGCTTATGTATTTAAAAGCCAAAATTCTCTCTATTTCCGTCTTTTAGATAGTTGCATTTGCATATGAGAGGTTTTTACATAGGACTTGCACTAGTCGGTTTTATCGAATGTGAAGAGCATGTTTATTTTCTGTAAAATCTACATCTCCGGTGCAAGAGGAAGTCGCCGCTGTAGCTCATCGATCGAGGATCGAAGATCAGGGATCGAGGATCGAGGATCGAAGGGAACATATAAACTCACACGATGTGGATTGTGTGAATGTTTAATTTCTGTTTTTATCTTGATATGCATGTGATGAATGTGTTGAATGTTAGGATGTGTATGATTGATAATATGCATGATAACCTAAAAATCTAAATCACATGTTAAATTGTCCAACAAAAATTAAGAATAAATTTCCTTCTTATTTCATCCACTAGCAGCCATTGATCGAGGGATACTCTGCTCGCCCTTAGCGGGAGATAGCTCCCTCTATCTTTGGGAATAGTGGGAGATATAAAGGTTGTCTGTTGTTGTGCCACAATTAAATATATGAGGTGTGTTTCACCCTAGTGAACCCCAAGTATGTTTAGTTGTGAATACAATAGATAAACATATCTCGTATCAAATGAAAATAAGTTTTCTTAACATTACCTAGAGCCCTCGCTCGGTTTTGGGAAAAAGTTTTTCTTACGAGGATAGGTTGTATTCCCTCATAATTAAAACGACAAGAGTCACAAGAGTTTGAAGATGCTAAATGTTGCTAAAATTCAAAAAGGTTGTGATTAGAAAATGATTTCTTACCTTGATATTGTAATGTATTCGATAGCCCTTAGCTAGTCTATATTACAATTAATAGGATCTTGGATTGTTGCATTTATGGGCAAGATTTTAATTTGCAACATTTACATTTATATATTCGATATATGTATGCATGTGTATTAAAACATAAAATTGTCATTAAAACCTATATGATTTATTTTGTAGAAAAATGTCGAACATCCAACCTATCGTACGATCCATGATAGAAAAACGCCCTTTAGCAAATGATGGCTCAAACTTCATTAGTTGGCAACTCAAACTCAACATCGTGTTAAAGTTTGAGAAACTATCTCACATTTTGGAAGGTCCAATCCCAATGTGGAATGAGAGATTAACCGATGAAGAGAAAGAGGCTAAAGCCAAGTGGGAAGACCAAGAGAACCAAGTTCACGGTCTTATGCTAGCATCCATGGGTGACTCGCTTCAAGCGAAATACTTGGATTCAAAACCCAAGAAGACCATGAAGGCTTTATCAAAGATGTTCATGGATAGTGCCTGAAAGGAGCGCTATAAGACCACCATCGCACTCACAAGGTGCCATATGGCGGAGGGAACATCGGTATCTATGCATTTTCTCACGATGCAAGGATACCTTGAGAAGTTGGCAAAGCTCTCTTCACCAATGCCCGAGGACATTGCTGAAGATATGATTCTTGGCTCTCTAGCCCCGTCCTTTAAGGACTTTGTGATGCACTATCACGTGCGTGAAAAGGGGTGAGTCTTGAGGAGCTTCACAACGCTCTCAAAACTGCTGAAGTTGACATGGGCAAGGGTAGGGACAAGCAAGTCCTTGCCGTCCATGGGAGGGGCCATAAGATTGGTAAAGGAAATGGCAAATCTACCAAAAGTGGTTCAATCAAGAGCAAGGGAGTAGGAGGTGCTCATAAAAGTGCCTCGAGGGGGAAATCTCAGAAATCTCCAACTCCCAATACGGAGTGCTTTCACTGCGGTGAAAAAGGACACATCCGGCCAAATTGCCCCAAGTACAAGGAAGACCTTGACAAGGGAGTGATTGAACGTCGGCGCCCCAAAAAGGCCAAAGGTATATTTGTTATTAAAATAAATTTAGCCACCTCTGTCCAGGATTGGGTAATTGATACCGGATCTTGTGCTCACATAGTTTCTAATGTGCAACTACTCATGGATAGGAAGGAACTCGTAAGGAACGATGTAGAATTGAAGGTCGGAAATGGTGTGAACGTGTCTGCGGTTGCACAAGGTTCTGTGGTGCTTCAATTGTGTAGTGGTTTAAATTTATGTCTAAAGAATGTTTATTATGTAGCTTCGATTAGCAAGAATATTATTTCTGTATCATGTCTGGATATGGATAATTTTAATATAAATATTTCAAATTCTTGTTTGTCTATATCGAAGAATGGTGTGTTCTATGCAAATGCGTTCATAAGGAATGGTCTCTATTTGCTTGAATTGGATAATAAACAAATCTTTAATATCAATAACAAAAGACTTAAGACCACTCACGAGAATGATACTCTCTTATGGCACTATCGTCTTGGTCATATAAATGAAAAGCGCATCAAGAAATTGCAAGAAGCTAACCTTCTTGGTCTACTTGATTTTAAATCATTGGAGACGTGCCAACCATGTCTAATGGGAAAAATGACCAAAAAGCCTTTCAAGAAGAAAGGCCCAAGGGCGAGTGGCTTGTTGGATTTGATACATTCCGATGTATGTGGTCCAATGAGTACTAGTGCACGAGATGGTTTCAGGTACTTCATTACGTTCACGGATGATTATAGTCGTTATGGCTATGTTTATCTAATGAGAAACAAAAGTGAATCTTTTGACAAGTTCAAAGAATTCAAGAATGAAGTAGAGAACCAACTCGACAAGAAAATCAAGTCTCTACGAACAGATCGTGGAGGTGAGTACTTAAGTGCCGAATTTGACTCATACCTAAAGGAGTTTGGTATTGTACCTCAACTCACCCCTCCCGGTACACCTCAGTGGAATGGGGTATCCGAAAGGAGGAATAGGACATTGCACGATATGGTTCGGTCAATGATGAGTCATGCGGAATTACCTCTTTACTTTTGGAGTTATGCACTACAAACTGTGGCTTACACACTAAATAATGTTCCATCCAAATCCGTGGAGAAAACTCCTTATGAGCTATGGAGTGGTAAAACACCTAAGCTCAGTTTTCTCAAGATTTGGGGTTGTGAGGCTTACGTCAAGAGATTGATGTCGACCAAACTTCAACCAAAAGCAGATAAGTGCTTCTTTATTGGTTATCCTCGTGAGACAAGAGGATACTACTTTTGGCATATCACCTCCAATCGAGTGATTGTAGAGAGGGATGCCACATTTCTGGAAAAAGAATTTCTAGAAAGAGTAAAAAGTAGTGGGAGTAGGGTTGTGCTTGAGGAAACTCAAGATACTCTACAAGATCATGAAATGAATGATGACATTCAAGATCATGAAGGCCCAACCGAGATTCCTTTGGTTAGTGGGAGCGTGAGCGAGAGACCATCACAAGAAATTGTGAGAGAATCTCAATCATCCCCACCAAGTGTACGTTCAAGAGTTGAACGTGAACCCACTCCTCAAGAAATTGTGGAAGAAGTTCAAGAGACACGAGAAGAACCAAAAGAACTTAGAAGGTCAACAAGGGAAAGGAAGAAACCCGATTTATATCTGGGACTTCATGAAATCATGGTACTAGATACCAATGATCCCTTAACCTTCCAAGAGGCAGTGGAAAGGGAAGACTCCAAACTATGGCTTAAGGCCATGGAATCCGAAATAGAATCCATGTATGATAATCAAGTATGGGACTTGGTTGACCTTCCTCAAGGGAAAAATGCCATTCATAATAAATGAGTTTTTAAGAGGAATATGGACATGGATGGGAACTTGACAACCTACAAAGCGAGGCTTGTAGCGAAGGGTTTCCTCAAGTTCAAGGAATTGCCTATGATGAAACTTTTTCACCGGTTGCCATGTTCAAGTCTATTCGGATCATGCTCGCTATTGCCGCATTTCACGATTATGAAATATGACAAATGGATGTCAAAACGGCGTTCCTGAATGGGAACTTGGAGGAGGATGTGTACATGGTACAACCTCAAGGTTTTGAAGATCCAAAGAATAGTGAGAAGGTATGCAAGCTTCAAAGATCCATTTATGGATTGAAGCAAGCATCAAGGAGTTGGAACAAACGCTTTGACGAGGAAGTGAAAAAGCTTCACTTCATTCAAAGTAAGGAAGAACCTTGTGTATACAAGAAGGTTAGTGGGAGCCATGTAGTATTCCTAATCCTATATGTCGATGACATATTGCTTATGGGCAATCATATTCCTTTGCTTGAGCAAACGAGAAGTTCATTGAAATCTGCATTTTCGATGAAAGACATGGGTGAGGCTCAATACATCTTGGGAATCAAGATATATCGAGATAGATCTCGCAGACTCATTGGCCTCAGTCAACGTGCATACATTGACAAGGTCTTGGAAAGGTTCAAGATGAACAACTCCAAAAAGGGCAGTGTGCCAATGAGTATGGGTGTGCAACTCAAGAAGTCTCAACGTGCGCAATCACGTAAGGACTTAGAGTACATGAAAGAAGTCCCTTATGCTTCGGCAATTAGGTCGATCATGTACGCGATGACTTGCACAAGACCCGATGTCTCGTATGCTCTAAGTGTGATAAGTCGTCACCAATCCAACGCAGGTCCTGAGCATTGGACTGCGGTCAAGAATATCCTGAAGTACCTTAACCGGACTAAGGATAAGATTCTTGTTTATGGAGGACAAAGGGAATTGATAGCTGAAGGTTACTCGGATGCGAGTTTCATGAGTGATCCAGACGATAGAAGGTCGCAATCAGGATACGTCTTCCTTCTGAATGGTGGAGCTGTGAGTTGGCGTAGTTGGAAGCAAAGCACTACTGCCGAACTCAACCACTGCTTCCGAAGTGATGGCTGTCGCTAAAGCGAGCAAGGAAGGAGTGTGGATTAAGAAGTTCCTTAAAGAGCTTGGAGTAGTTCCCTCGAGCGAGGGACCAATAGAGCTATTTTGCGACAATAGTGCATCTATCTCGCAAATCAAGGATCCCAAATCACACCACAAAATGAAGTACATGGATCGTAAGTACTTCGTGACGCGTGAGCTCATCGACGAAGGCAAAATAAATCTGTTTTGGGTGGACACCAACAGCAACACAGCTGATCCATTCACAAAACCCTTATCCCAAGCCAAGGGTGAAATGCATTTCGAGTCCATGGGATTGAGGAACCATGTAGATTGGCTTGATGATTGATATGTAATGGGGTTTACCCTAGTTATTATTGTTTTATGCATTGAGTATGTATGAGAAAGAAAACTTTAATAACAAGTGGGAGATTGAAGGGAATGTGTTCTAAAAGTTTTACTTTTAAATGTCAATTATTATGAATTGAATGAGAAATCATTTTGTTCCTTGTTTATGTTATTCGTCTTTTAGAAGTGTTAAGGAAGAGGCTCTTGGTCCTTAACTGTAGAGCTCTAAAAGATATTGGTTTACATAAAACAAAAGATATTCGCAATCATGGTAATTAACATGGAACATTAATTACCGAAATAAGATTGTCGTGTTGGTCATAGATCATTGTAGCTCTACAAGTGAGTGACAACACGGGTATGCAAAAGAGGAAAATATTACTTTTGTATACTGAATAGACCTAATAAGTAAAATATTATAGAAATGTGTTTCTGTGTCATTAATATTTTACTGTGTCTTTGGTCCTTTGATATGAGACTTATATCTAATCACTTAAGGAATACTTAATTAGATCAGTGTCTTGAACTATCGATCAGTGTAGTGTAAAGGCATTGGTTGGTTAAGTGCAACTTTTGTTGGAGAAGATAGTTAGTCAAAAGATTATCATTGCCCCTCTTAATTGAGTGATATATTAGTGGGCCCCTTGATAAAGCAAAGTTATAATGTGCACAATGTGATTTGAGTTAAGTCACATATTTATAACTAGCTTAAAGAGATCAAGAAATGAATACTAATACAAAGATGACACAATACTACTTTGTGTGTATTCTTAATATCATGAGGCAAGGGACGGACACAAGTGGTGCACTCCATCACTAAATGGATCGGGTTTTGGTTCGAGTGGAATTAAGACATCTAACTAATTGGGAGCTATAATGTGTAGCTAGATACCGCTTATAGCTTATGATATTAAGCTCTTAATATCACTACCAACTTAGTTTAGATCCTCCCATAGGTCACACCGCAAAAACCGTGAAACAAGAAGCTTGATTTTTGGTTCATATGATGTGTCGGGTTTCTCATAGAAAATATGACACATGTGGTGAACAAGTAAAATCAATTATGTTGTATATAAACATAATTAGAGTCATGATAAATTCATATGAGATGCATATATTATGGGGTGCAATAATTTATTGTTGCATAGGATAATACATTGCATAAGTTGTGAATTTGCTAAAACCCCCTTAAGTTCAAATTTTGTTGGAAATAAATCCAAAATTTGAAATAGGCAAAATCGGGTAGAAGTTCGGTAATCCGTTATGGTTCGGTCGACCGAAGGATCTATGGATCGGTCAACCGAACGTGGAACGGATAATCGTAATTGATTGACCGAACTTGACCAAAGTGCCTAGAACTTTGGTACGGTGTACCGAACCAGAAACGGTCGACCGAACAATGTCAAGTTCCGATATTTTCGGTTAACCGAATAGCACTCGGTCTTGGACGAGAATTAGTCCGATCGGTTAAGGAGAATTTTTCTCCTTAAGATTCGGTCATCCGTCACGTACTCGGTTAAACGATCGTGACAAATTCGGTTAACCGAGTGGGACTCGGTAAACCGAATAGCGGTCGATTTTCTGCCTTTGATTATTAAGAGATTAATTTGATCGATGGTTGGATTAGCTCCAAATTTGGTCAAACGTTTTGTGGATGCATATAATGCATTATGGAATTAGTTTGTGAGAGAAATTGTCATAAAATCGTGGCTTAAGAATAACCATGATTAAGAGTAAGATTGGAACCTATAAATAGGTCCTTATTCTCCCTAATTGGGTTACACAATTCAGAAATTATTTTCTCTCCTAATTCATTACTAAAACCCACGAAAATTCTCTTAGTTTTCTAAGTCTTTGGAAGGAGAAATCTCAGAGGCTAAGGAAGGGGTTTGTAGCTAGATTCTAAGCTTGTTTGGAGATCGATTGGCTAGCTCCTTTCTCTCCAACCTTGTTTAGGGTTTCGGTGAACACTCGGAGGCATCCGGCGCAACGAGAAGTGAAGATTAGCTTCCTCAACGTCTCTGAAACGTCAAGAAGTTTTTGAGAACTTCTAGGTATGAATTTCGGAGTCCCTTTGTGTTTGTTTTAATAAGTTTTTGAAATTAGTTGTTAAAACAAACCGATGCATGCATAAATAAATCGAAGAAAATTGTAATAGATCCTTATTATACATGAAAATTCGAAAAATATATTTGTATAATTAAACATGAAATCCTACAACCACCCCCTGTTCCGGGCCGGGAGAGTACGCCTTTTAAAAAGCAAGCCTTGCGAACACCCTCGCATGCTTGGTCGAAATGGTCAACTGGTCAACCTGGGTAAATCACTATAGGCTAACTGAATAACTAATCAATCGGTCGAACAGGGAACTCATTCGGTGGATCGGTGTTCATAGACAGATTAAGGTTAAGTGACTTTTTCGGTTTAAGTTTGGGTGATCTATTGAAATTCAAATGATGTGAAATTTTGTGTGTGACTTCTATATGTTCCCTAGAGTCTATGTAAATAAGTTTTAACTCTTGTATTCTCAAGATTACATAGATTCCTAAGACTCTAAATAAAGGCAAATTACATGTCTTCAAGAACTTTATTACGTGTCTTGACTTCAATTTCATTCTTCCTTGAGTCTTGATCACTTGTAGATGTTAGCACAAAGCAATATATCTTCTATGCATTATGTGTGCTACACTACATTTTATTGTGATTAATATTAGGTTAATTAAATCATCAAAACAAAGATTAAGGCCTAAAAGCCAACTGGCCGAACCTATATAAAATTGTCTCGTGTCTTGTGGTTTTTATTGTATTTCTGTACTTGTTTTTATTTGGTTGTTTCCGCTGCATCTTGCTTAATCAAGTAAAGAATTACCTAAGTGATTAGATTAATTAGGTACCATCGATCCTAACATATTTAACATGATAAACCTACATGCCATAACCATGCTTCGTCATGTTAGGCAACGAGACATGTTTCAACTTTCATATTGCTAAGATTATCAACATGCACAATGTAAATGTTATTTGATCTATAACCTTTGAAAACGGTTTCCATGTCATGTTTGGAAATGATATAGCATGTAGGTTTATCAAACACAACTAAGAATTTTTTATTGGTTAATTGACTGACACTTAGTAAGCTATGCTTCAAACCATCTACTAATAAGACTTTTTCAATAGTTGGAGTAGAAGTACTGTCAACATTACCAATGCCGACAATATGACCTTTAGCGTTGTCTCCAAACGTGATGGTTCCTCCCTTGTTAGGATTTATGTTTGATAAACGTGGGAGTCTCCCATCATGTGCATTGAGCACCCGCTATCGAGAATCCACTTCCCCTTTCTCCTTGCTTTTATCTACAAACAAGGAAAAGTGAAGACTTTAGAACCCAAATTTGTTTGGGTCCTTGAGGGTTAGCTTTTGGTACCCAAACTTGAGTAGTCTTAGGTACCTAAACATTTGAATGATTCACTTTCCTAACAAAGGAGTTGTTCATTTTAACAATGTATGATGTGGATTTCTTTTGTTTACATCCCTTGTATTCTAAGTCATGCTTTGTTAGGGATTAAGTTTGGGTGCCAATAAGTATGTCAAGCATTTTTCTTCCTAAAGTGAATTTCTTTAGATCTTTTCTAAGTTGTTCATTCTTAGCAATAAGTTCTTCATTTGTATGACATTTTTTTGTAGATTTCAAGGTTTCTATCATTGAGTAATTCATTTTCTTTAACAAAAATGTCAGATTTGATAGATAATTCAAGATGCACTTTTCTTCCTAGTTTGTTTTTATGACAAATCATTTCATATCGCTCAGTAAGTTCATGAAATGCATCTAATAAGTCATCATCTGAAATTTCCTCCTGAGAGATTACCTTATCGTCGTTGATTTCCACCACTTGATGTTGATCACTCTTCTTTGGTGATGGAGTTTGGCTTGAATCTGAATCCCCATTAGTTTCCATGAAGCACATATGCGCCTCCTCTTCTTGAGAGTACTCGGGGTCGGAATCTTTTGATGAGCTTGAATCATCCTAAGTGGCCTTGAGAGCCTTCTTCCCATCTTTCTCGCGACGATCTCTTCTCTTGTTATCATGGCGTTCTCGTCTTCTAGTCCTCTCATCTTTGTCTCTTCATGAGGGCCTTTCTTCTCTATCTCTTCTTGGTCTCTCCTCCCTTTCTCTTCCACGAGGATATCTCTTCTGCTCTCTTTGTTCACTATCTCTTGGCTTAAGCAAGGGGCAATCCTTCTTCATGTGGCCAATTTTGTTGCATTGATAGCATGTGAACATTTGAGACGATTCTCCTTTTCCTCTTGCAAATTTTCCTTTGGAGAGGAACTTCTTGAAGTTGTAGGTTAGGAATGTGACATCTTCATTGGTGTCCTCATCTTCGAAAATGTCTGAATCCGAGGTTGCTTTCAGAGCAATTGTCTTTTCTTTCCTTCTTGAGCCTTCCCACTTCTTCTCCTTCTCTCTTCTTTCTTCCATTTAAATCTCATAAGCAATGAGGCTTCCTATGAGATCCTCCATCTTCAACTTTGAGAGGTTGTTGGCTTCTTCAATCATTGTACTCTTTTTCTCCAATTCCAACGTTAATGACCTAAGAAGCTTCCGTATCCTATCACCTTCAACCAAAACCTTACCAAGGTTCTTCAACGAGTTAGTAATATGAGTAAAGCGAGTGTGCATCTTGCTTATGGTTTCATTTGGCTTCATAGCAAACATTTCCTATTTTTGCATGAATGAATCTATCCTAGTTTCCTTAACGGATGATCGACCTTCAAAATGACTCTCTAACATATGTCATGCCTCAAATGCTGAATCACATGCATTGATTATACTATACTCTTCTTCGGTTAATCCACACATTAGGATGTTCATGAGTTTTTCATTCATTTATACCATGGCTAATTCATCATCAATCATGAGTTCAAGTTCTTTGTTTTGAATATATGGAATTTGAAAGAACACCCTTAACTTAACATCATAAGATTGAATGAAAGTTATCATGTGTTTCTTCCAATAAGCATAATTGGTTCCATCAAACAATGGAGGTTTGTCGGTGTGGAATCCCTCACGTTGTTGGGTCATTGCTACAAATGTTAATTTGTTTAGATGCAATCTACGAGGCTCTGATACCAAATGTAGGATATAAAGGCGCCATAATATTGGTCTTTTAAAATTAAGCAAATTAAAAGATAGAACAATAAAAATGAGGGAGAGATATGCAAACCACAAGACCTGATATATAGAGGTTTGGATCCAACCACCGGATTCTAATCCTCTCTTACGAATTGCTCTTCCTTGAGCAACTTCGCGTCCTCCACTAATCCGATCTCCGTTCCAAGCCGAGATCAAGACTTTACACTTCATGCTTTGCGAACACCATCGCCAAGCTTGGACCACCTTCTCACAATTTGAGAAGAGTTTCACTCCGAAAGCTAGTACAACTCTTTGCAGGAAATCTTGAGTAACCTAATCTTGAGCACTTGAATGAGTGATGAAAAGCAATGAATTTGATTCAAGTGGAAATATGTGAGCACAAAGGATGTTTAGAGCAAATTGAGAGTAGAATGAGAATGTAAGCTTAGAGAAAGGATTGGTGATCTGAGAAGTGTGCTCTAAGCTCTATTTATAAGCTCTAAACATAATCTAGCTGTTAAGATTAATGTGGTAAAGATTTGTGTAAGATACACTTAACATAAAATGACAGGACACAAATCTTGACACCAACGGTCGACCGGATCGGGTATATCGGTCGACCATTTTCTTATGATTAAGAAAACATTCAAACTGTGGTGCAGACCGATCGAACTAAGTGGGATAGAACTTAAGTGAACGGTTGAACATATGGTAACTTTCAATCGACCGTTTGGGGAATTTGGTGAAGTGAAACTAAGCAAGTATGATAACGGTCGAACAAAATAGGAAATTTGTCTAACCGAAAATAACATGATGTTCTGGAGCAAGAATGTTTGAACCAGTCGACCGGCATCAGAGCATTGTTCGATCGGTTGATCAAATCCAAAAGAGGGGTTAGGTGAGTATATGAATACGACTGTTGTAAAATCCAATAATTTTAAAGGTCATATTAATGACAAATACAGAAAGGAAAATGGTCAAACAAAACATAAGTTTCAGTCGACCAGTTGTCACTCTAACCGGGACACGTGTCATGATTTAACTAGTGATAAGGAATGAATCAGTCGAGCTAGGTTCTATCGGTTGACATATTCAAACGGTCGAACGGAAAAAGAGATTTGGTCGACTGATTTAGACTACGAAAATGCATTATAGAATCGGTCGAACCAAAGGAGTGGCTGGTAGACCGTTTGGGAAAAATGATTGAGTGTTGAATTCGATGGAACCAGATGTCTGACCGGTCGACCGGTTGAACGTGAAATCCTGCTATAAGGCAATTTATATGTTTTGTCGATGTCCTAATGAAGTCGATTGGATATAGAATTAAGTGTGAGACTTCTATAGGTTTCCTAAAGGTCATGCAATGCAATACATCAAGGATTCAAGTGCCAAGTTACATTATAACCTAAGAACAAGAAATATAAAGTCTATCTACTCTGCAATCTTGATTTCTTGTCTTGATTGATACTTGTCTCTTGAAATGTTAGAGATACAATATATGTATGCGATGATATTAAAGAATTATATGTGTTTATTGATATGTTAATTAATCATCACAGTGGATTAACAATTATTAGCCAAAACGTCAACAACTCTTACGGAAGTGTGAAAGAACCCAATATTGGAGTCGCCCTCATTAAGCCAACAAACACGAGACCGTTGCCTAGCTAAGGATTCCTCCATGGCCAAAACCTCCTCTAGGTCCCACCACTTTTGTTGTAGGATGATGTTACACGCAAGATCATCTGGGTGACATTCCCTGTCAGCACAAGAAGCAAGAGATCCAGTGGCCCAAAGTGAGCTCGACTCCAAGAGGTGAGCGCTGCCTTGTCTGGTTCAAACGATGTGCAAGTCGACCCATAGGTGAACCATCCACATGAAGGTTCCACCCATCCTTGACCACAGTCAAAAATTGATCATACTTCGTCCATGTGTTAACAAACTGGAAAGGTCCACGTCTAGGTCTACCCACCAGCTCAACTTGACTTGCATTACCAAACCCCAGTGGTCAGTAAGATCATGTTCTACGAAAGTGCACGATAAGTCCCGAAATTGATTTAGCCATGCCCCCGAGATGAGTGCACGATCAATCCTCGTTGCAATGTAACCTGGCCCATGAGAAGAATTCGTCCAGGTGCAAGAACCACTCGTAGTTGGCACATCCAAAAGCATTGCTTGATCAATGCATACATTAAAGTCCTTTATTGCTCGCACTGGGATTCCCACACCTTCCTCCTACTCGTGAAGACGGTGCACGACATTGAAATTGCCCCCCACCAGCCACGATGTAGTATTTTGCACAAGGCGCACCAGTTCCTCCCATAGTTCCTGCTGCTCCCTAGTAATGTTAGAGGCATACACAAAGGTCACAAGGAAAGGATCCTTTGTGAATGAATTGCCGAGATGTGATAAGAGGCTCGAGAATGACAAGGCTATCATCTGAAGCAACAAGATTCCAGCCACCACCACCTGAAGTGCAATTTGATGCCAAGCTTGCCTTCAGCCAAATTTGTCCAGCAAAGGATTGTACTCTCTATGACTTTAGTTTATGCTCCAAAATACTCACAATCGCCACATGTATCCTAGAAATTTTGACTCTCACTATACGCTCACGTCCAGATTTATTCGTGTCACGCACGTTCCATAAGAGAATCTTCATTGGGGAGATGCTTTAAGGGAAGGTCCCTTCGACCCCAAGGTATGACCCCGAGAGGAGTAGGAGAAGCGTGATGCAGCTTTGGTAAGCCGGGGAGAGACGTGCTGTGGGGGAGGCGATTTCAGCACCTTCTGGTGGGAATTCATCCCACCATGATCCTTAATTGGCACCTCAAACTCACGGCTAGTCTGATCCATGGTATACTCATGGGCTGGTTGTCCACGTGGGTGCATTAATCCAGCAAGAGTTTCCTTTTCCTGAACTACATCCTCACGTGCATGAGAAATTTCCTTTCCCTGGTCGGTTGCTACAAGGCAGGAACGTGCATGGGAAGTTTCCTTCTCGGTGAGTGCATCATCATCATGCCTCATAATCACTACAATATTCTCCTAATATACTTCCTGATTTATTTCCTGATTCGGTACTAAATTAACCTCATTACACATTTATATGTTTTCTTCTGTTAATTTGTTGTTTGGATTTTTTTGGGTTGGGGGAGGGTTTATGTAAACTCTATAAATTGTCTTCAAAGAATTGACAAGAGCCCTATTTTGGGAGAGATGTTTTTTAATAACTAGCCAAGTTGTTAAAGTCGAAATGACCCAGCTTGTTTCGTCGAACGCCCCAACTCGTTTTGACCGAACGACCAAGCTTGTTTGGTGTTTTTTACAGCTCGTTTATAGTGATTCAATTCTACCATCTAAGAAGTTTGTTTGTCCCATCTCAATTAACTTGTAACAAGTTCACTTAACAAGTTAAATTGAACTACATATTAATGGTCTAACACTAAAACACAGTCATTTGCAATTGAATATGTTGTTAATTAAGTTGTCTCATCTTACAAGTTGTTTCATGTTTCAGAGAGAAGTATATATATTTTTAAAGTGAGCCAAGTTATTAATTAAGGTGCAACGACTCAACTCATTTGGTTGAACGACCCAGCTTCGTGATTTTTACAACTCGTTTATCTTGTCTACCATGTAACAAGTTCACTTATTTTAAAACATATGATTTCATAACAACACAAATGATCCAGAAATGGAACATAGGAACTTCACTTAACAACTTGAATTGTTCAATAGTCTAACACTAAAAAACAATCATCTGCAATTGGATATGTGCAAGTTCTTCAGTTGTGGTGTCTTCTGCGCTTGCAACAACTGCAAATAATAGCTTCAGATTTGTGTCCTTTTGAGGGAATTCTCTTCTTCTTCGTCCTACCACAACATGGTTTCGTTACCCAAGGTATTGAAGGGAATGTGTTCTAAAAGTTTTACTTTTAAATGTCAATTATTATGAATTGAATGAGAAATCATTTTGTTCCTTGTTTATGTTATTCGTCTTTTGGAAGTGTTAAGGAAGAGGCTCTTAGTCCTTAACCGTAGAGCTCTAAAAGATATTGGTTTACATAAAACAAAAGATATTCGCAATCATGGTAATTAACATGGGACATTAATTACCGAGTTAGGATTGTCGTGTTGGTCATAGATCATTGTAGCTCTACAAGTGAGTGACAACACGGGTACACAAAAGAGGAAAATAGTACTTTTGTATACCGAATTGTCCTAACAAGTAAAATATTATAGGAATGTGTTTCTGTGTCATTAATATTTTACTGTGTCCTTGGTCCTTTGATATGAGACTTATATCCGATCGCTTAAGGAGTTCTTAATTAGAATAGTGTCTTGAGCTATCGATGAGTGTAGTGTAAAGGCATTAGTTGGTTAAGTATAACTTTCGTTGGAGAAGATAGTTAGTCAAAAGATTATCATTGCCCCTCTTAATTGAGTGATGATATTAGTGGGCCCCTTGATAAAGCAAAGTTATAATGTGCACAATGTGATTTGAGTTAAGTCACATATTTATAACTAGCTTAAAGAGACCAAGAAATGAATACTAATACAAAGATGACACAATACTACTTTGTGTGTATTCTTAATATCATGAGGCAAGGGACGGACACAAGTGGTGCACTCCATCACTAAGTGGATCGGGTTTTGGTTCGAGTGGAATTAAGACATCTAACTAATTGGGAGCTATAATGTGTAGCTAGATACCGCTTATAGCTTATGATATTAAGCTCTTAATATCACTGCCAACTTAGTTTAGATCCTCCCATAGGTCACACCACGAAACTGGGAAACAAGAAATGAGGATTTTAAGTTCATAAGATGTGTCGGGTTTCCTGTAGAAAATATGACACATGGGGTGAACAAGCAAAATCAAAATTATGTTGTGATTAATAACATAATTAGAATCTAAATTAAATTCATATGTGATGTAAATATTATGGGGTGTAATGATTGATCATTACATAGGATAATATGTTACATAAGTTGTGAATTTACTACTAATCCCGAAATGTCAAATTTTGTAGGGGTTAAACCGAAATTTGACAAGTCTGCAAAACAGTGCTCAAATGGTCGATCAGTTAGCAGTAAACGGTCGACCGATCGGGCACGGTCGACCGGACATGTCTCGACCGATAACAGGGAATTTTTCATCTTTTCGAACGGTCGACCGAAAGTAATCGGTCAGTCAACCGAACATTGCGATGGAATAATTCCTGTTACGAACGGTCGACCGAGTTATGGAACGGTCGACCGAAACCAGGTTCGAGCGGTCGACCGAACTTCCAAACGGTCGACCGGTCCAGACGGTTTTATGCAGAATTAATTTAAGAATTAATTAGATCATGCATGGAATTGGTCCATAATTGATTTAATTCGTGGCTAAGATTATTTATTATTAAATAATGGATGGTTAGATGGAAGTTTGCATGAAATCATGGGCAAGAGGTTGCATATGAATAGGTAATTTGGAGAGAACTTATAAATACAAGTTTATCTCATTACCTCATTAATTAATTCATTATTCTTCTCATGTAAAAACTCTCTCTATAATTCTCCACGAAATTCCCTTAATTCTTAAGTTTAATTTTAGTTTTTAAGAGATCATCTTCTCAAGGGAACTAAAGAGGGGTTAGTAATTAGATTCTAAACCCCATTTGAGATTGAGAGGCTAACTCTTCTCTCTCCAATCTTGTTTAGAGTTTGGTGAAATCTCGGAGGCATCCGGCGCAGCAACAAGCATCCTCAACGTCTCCGAATCTTCAAGAAGATTCTGAGAACTTCTAGGTATGAATTTCGGAGTCCCTTTGTGTTTGTTTTTAATGAGTTTTTGAAACTAGTTGTTAAAACAAACCGATGCATGTAATAAATCGAAGAAAATTGTAATTGATCCTTATTATACATGAAAATTCGAAAAATATATATGTATAATTAAACATGAAATCCTACAGTGGTATCAGAGCTTAGGGTTCAATTTTCTCATGATTTAAGGTTGTAAACGAATTTAGTTTACCATCTAGGATTTAAACAATTCGATTTACCAGTTTTTCGGTCTATGAATGTTTGTTGATGTAATTCTCCATAATAATTCGTTCTGAATGTTTTAAGTGTTTTAAAACATGCCATGTAATTATTAGAATTAATATTTAGACATTTGTCTAACTTGCAATAATTTCGTTTTAAGTATAAACGATTATTTTGTAAGAGAATCAACAAAACCGAAAAACTGCGGTTCATCTTTCCATTGGAAATTGGATGGACAGCGATTCATAATTAATTTTTGAACTATAGATACCTGAAAAACGTTTTTAATGGATTTCAAAATGTTTTTCAAAGAATTGTTTGGGATTCTAGATGTTTGATAAACTAGGTTGGATAGTTTATAGCGATATTGCGTGCATGGATGCTCGAGTTGTTTTTGCAGGAATTGTGAGTTTATATGTTCCAAATCAGCACCTATGAATGTTTATAATTGTTATAATACAGGGGCTTATATATGTAAAAGCCAAATTCTCTATTTCCATCTTTTAGATAATTGCATATGCATATGAGAGGTTTTACATAGGACTTGCACTAGTCGGTTTTTATCGAATGTGAGGAGCATGTTTATTTTCTGTAAAATCTACATCTCCGGTGCAAGAGGAAGTCACCGTTGTAGCGCATCGATCGAGGATCGAAGATCGGGGATCGAGGATCAAGGATCGAAGGGAACATATAAACTCACACGATGTGGATTATGCGAATGTTTAATTTCTATTTTTTTATTTCTGCTATGCATGTGATGAATGTGGTGAATGTTAGGATGTGTATGAATATTAATATGCATGATAACCTAAAATTCCAAATCACATGTAAATATATGAAATTGTCCAACAAAAATTAAGAATAATTTCCTTCTTATTTCATCCACTAGCAGCCATTGATTGAGGGATACTCTGCTCGCCTTAGCGGGAGATAGCTCCCTCCATCTTTGGGAATAGTGGGAGATATAATGGTTGTCCGTTGTTGTGCCACGATTAAATGTATGAGGTGCGTTTCACCCTAGTGAACCCCAAGTATGTTTAGTTGTGAATACAATGGATAAACGTATCTCGTATCAAATGAAAATAAGTTTTCTTAACATCACCTAGAGTCCTCGCTCGGTTTTGGGAAAAAGTTTTTCTTACGAGGATAGGTCGCATTCCATCATAATTAAAACGACAACAATCACAAGAGTTTGAAGATGCTAATATTGCTAAAATTCAAAAAGGTTGTGATTAGAAAAATGTTCTTCTTACCTTGATGTTGTAATATATTCGATAGCCCTTAGCTAGTCTATGTTACAATTAATGGGATCTTGTATTGTTGCATTTATGGGCAAAATTTTTATTTGCAACATTTACATTTGTATGTATGTATGTATAATAAACATAAAATTGACATTAAAAATCATGTACAATTTATTTTGTAGAAATGTCTAATATCCAACCAATTGTGCGATCTATGATCGAAAAGAATCCTTTGCAAAATGATGGCTCAAACTTCATGAAATGGCAACTCAATCTTAATATCGTGTTGAGGTTTGAAAAACTATCTCATATTTTGGATGGTGAAATCCCAAAATTGAATGAGAAGGCAACCGGTAATGAGAAAGAGGCGATAGCCAAGTGGGAAGACCAAGAGAACCAAGTTCACGGTCTAATGTTGGCATCCATGGGTGACTCGCTTCAAGCAAAATACTTGGATTCAAAACCCAAGAAGACCATGGAAGCTTTAACAAAGATGTTCATGGATAGTGCCCGAAAGGAGCGCTATAAGACCACCATCGCACTCACAAGGTGCCACATGGCGGAGGGAACATCGGTGTCCATGCATTTTCTCACGATGCAAGGATACCTTGAGAAATTGTCGAAGCTCTCTTCTCCAATGCCCGAGGACATTGCCGAAGATCTGATTCTTGGCTGTCTAGCCCCGTCCTTTAAGGACTTTGTGATGCACTATCATGTGCGTGAAAAAGGGGTGAGTCTTGAGGAGCTTCACAACGCTCTCAAAACGGCAGAAGTTGACATGGGCAATGGTGGGGACAATCACGTCCTAGCCGTCCATGAGAGGAGCAAAAAGATCAATAAAGGTGAAGGCAAATTTACCAAAGATACGTCAATCAAGAGCAAGGGAGTAGGAGGTGCTCATGGGAGTGCCTCAAGGGGGAAATCTTTCAAATCTCCAACTCCCAACACGGAGTGCTTTCACTGCGGTGAAAAGGGACACATCCGACCTAATTGCCCCAAGTACAAGGAGGACCTTGAAAATGGGATGATTGAACGTAGGCGCCCGAGAAACGCCGTAGGTATGTTTGTTTGTTATTGAGATAAATTTAATCACCTCTGTCCCTGATTTGGTAATAGTTACCGGATCTTGTGCTCACATAATTTTGATGTGAAGCTATTAAAGGATAGGAAGGAACTCGTGGAGAACGAGATAATATTGAAGATTGGAAATAGTACAAGCATCGCTGCGATTGTACAAGATTCTATGGAACTTCAATAATCTAGTGATTTAAATTTGTGCTTTGAAGAATGTTTGTTATATGCCTTCGATTAGCAAGAACATTTCTGTATCAAGTTTTAGATATGGATAAATTTTAATAAATATTTTAATTCTTGCTTGTCTATATCGAAGAACGGAATTTTCTATGCAAATACATTCGTATAGAATGGTTTCTATTTGCTTGAAATGAATAATAAACAAACTCAAACAAACAATAACAAAAGGAAACTAAGATAACTCACGTGAATGATTGATTCTTGTAGCACTATCGGATTGGTCAAATAAATGACCAAGAGACCTTTCGAGAAGAAAGGAACGAAAACGAAAACGAATAACTAATTGGATATGATACATTCTAATGTATGTGGTCCGATAAGTACCAGTGCAATAGACGGTTTAAGGTACTTCATTTTGTTCATAGACAACTATAGTCATTATGACTATATTTGTCTAATGGGAAACAAAAGTGAATTCTTTGACAAGTTCAAGGAATTCGAGGATGAAGTAGTGAACTGACTCAACAAGAATATCGAGTCTTTATGAAAGGTTCGTAGGGGTGAGTGCTTAGGATACCTAATTTGACTCATTCCTAAAGTAGGAACATGATATTGCTCGACACGGTTCGATCAATAATAAGTCAATCTAAATTGCCTATTTACTTTTGGAATTACGCACTACAAGTAATGACAAACTCACTAAATAATGTTCCATCCAAATCCGTGGAGAAAATAGCTTGTGAGCTATGGAGTTGAAAGACACCTAAGCTCGACTTTCTCAAGATTTGGGGTTGTGAGGTATACATCAAGAAATTGATGTCAACCAAGCTTCAACCAAAAGCGGATAAGTGCTTCTTTATAGGTTGTCCTCGTATGACAAGAGGATACTACTTTTAGTGTATCACCTCCAATCGAAAGATTGTAGAGAGAGATGTGATTTTTCTAGAATTTCTGGAAAAGAGAGAAAAGTAGTGGAGTAGAGTTAAGCTTGAGGAAACTCAAGATACTCTACAAGATCATGACATGAATGATGACATTCAAAATCATGAATGCCCAACCGAAATTCATTTGGTTAGTGGGAGCATGAGCGAGAGATCCTTACAAGAAATTGTGAGAGAATCTCAATCATCCCCACCCAGTGTACGTTCGAGAGTCGAACGTGAACCTATTCCTCAAGAAATTGTGGAAGAAGTTCGAGAGACACGAGAAGAACCAAAAAAAATAGAGAAGGTCGACGAAGGAAAGGAAGAAAACCAACAAGTATGTGGGACTTCATGAGATCATGGTACTAGATACCAAAGATCCCTCAACCTTCCAAGAAGCAATGGAAAGAAAAGACTCCAAACTATGGTGAAAGGCCATGGAATCCGAAGTAGAATCCATGTATGATAATCAAGTATGGAACTTGATTTGCCTTCCTTAAGAGAAAATATCATTTGGTATAAATGAGCTTTTAGGAGGAAGATAGACATGGATAGTAACTTGACAACCTACGAAGCGAGGCTTGTAGCAAAAGTTATACTCAAATTCAAGAAATTGACTTTGATGAGATTTTTGAGAGGTTGTCATGTTAAAATCTATTCGGATTAAGCTCACTATTACCACATTTCACAATTGTGGGATATGGAAGATGGATATCAAAATGACGTTCCTTAACGGGAACTTGGAGGAGGATATGTACATGGTACAACCTCAAGATTTTGATGATCCAAAAGAATAGCGAGAAGATATGCAAGTTTCAAAGATCCATTTATGGATTGAAGCAAGCATCGAGGAGTTAGAACAAACGCTTTGACGAAGAGGTGAAGAAGATTCACTTTATTCAAAGTAAAGGAAACCTTGTTGATACAAGGAGATTAGTGGGAGCCATGTAGTACTTCTGATCTTATATGTCGATAACATATTGCTCATGAGCAATCATATACCTTTGCATTAGCAAACGAGAAATTTCATTTTCAATGAAAAGAAATGGATGAGGCTCAACACATCTTGAGAATCAAGATACATTGAGATACATCCCGTAGACTCATTGGCTTCAGTCAACGTGCAAATATTGACAAGGTCTTGAAAATGTTCAGGGTGAACAATTCCGATATGGACAATGTGCCAATAAGTATGAGTATATGTGTGCAACTCAAGAAGTCTCAACGTGCTCAATCACGCAAAGACTTGGAGTACATGAAGGTATCCCTTATGCTTCGGAAAAAGGAAAGACCATGTACACGATAACTTGCACAAGACTCGATATCTCGTATGCTCTAAGTGTGACAGGTAGTCACCAATCTGACGCAAGTCCTAAGCATAGGATTGCGGTCAAGAATATTCTGAAGTACCTTAACCGGACTAAAGATAAGGTTCTTGTTTATGGAAGACAAAGGAGAAAATAGCCGAGGGCTATTTTGATGTAATTCTCATAGGAATTCTTGACAATAGGAGGTTGGAATGATGATGCGTCATCATTATCGAAGGTGGAGGTATGAGCTAGTGTAGTTAGAAGTAATATCACTACAACTAACTCAGCCACCAACGAAAGACAAAATAAATAAATGAGTGGACACAACAGTGACACAACTGATCCATTCAACAAACCTTCATACCAAGCTAAGAGACGAAGCATATTTCGAGTCCATGGATCCGAGGACCCATGTGGATTAGCTTGATAGGTGATAAGAGAAGGTTACCCTAGTTATTAATGTTTTATACATTAAGAATGTATGTGAAAGAAAACTTTGATAACATGTGGGAGATTGAAGGGAATGTGTTCTAAAAGTTTTACTTTTAAAAGTCAATTATTATGAATTGAATGAGAAATCATTTTGTTCCTTGTTTATGTTATTCGTCTTTTGGAAGTGTTAATGAAGAGGCTCTTGGTCCTTAACCGTAGAGCTCTAAAAGATATTGGTTTACATAAAACAAAAGATATTCGCAATCATGGTAATTAACATGGGACATTAATTACCGAGTTAAGATTGTCGTGTTGGTCATAGATCATTGTAGCTCTACAAGTGAGTGACAACACGGGTACACAAAAGAGGAAAATAGTACTTTTGTATGCTGAATTGAGCTAACAAGTAAAATATTATAGGAATGTGTTTCTGTGTCATTAATATTTTACTGTGTCCTTGGTCCTTTGATATGAGACTTATATCCGATCGCTTAAGGAGTTCTTAATTAGACTAGACATGTAATTAGACTAGACGTGAGCACATGTAAAATGACCAAACCTAACTTTTTCTCCACATGAATTATGATAAACAATATCATTAAAACATACAAGACAATAATTAGGATGAGGCCAACATGAGCACAAGCATGCACATGTCATGTTTCCTTCTTCCACTCCATCCTTATCCTCACCTCATCTTTCACCATAAACTAGGACCACTAATCTAAGCATGTGCTAAGCATCACTCAAGAGCAATAACACATCAAAGATAAGAATGGAATCCTTTTCTGCTCCACTACACTAAAACCTACTCTAATAAATAAGAAATAAAACCTACTCTACTAAACAAGAAAATAAAGTAACCTAAGGAGGAGAGGAAGGAAGAGGAAGAGAGGACGCATTACAAGTCTATTTACATAAGAAATAAGGGTTTGGATGGATCTGGAAGCAATCTGACGGCTGACATAACTTTCTCTATAGTCTGGTGCACCCATAAAATCAAGACTAAGCCACGAGAGAAATTGGCGACCAATTGGACAAATTTGAACCGCCAGTGGCGGATTAAAATCCACCATTGGCAGTTCAATTCGGTCTGATCAGTTCCAATTTTTTTCAACTTAAATGTTCTATTTTTCACATGGGGTGCACTCATGGTCCGTTGGTTCAAGCATGTTTGTCCTTAATTGCCCAAATACTTCTCAAAATCATGGTATTGAGGTATTTTTGCTCCCAAAATGTTTTCCATGCGCTGAGGTCCCTCTGGATTTCAGATGGGTCCTTCCTAATTTGTAGGTGAGTCATTGTGCATGACAAACATGTCCATTTTGCTTCATTTGAGTTATTTCTTCTTACATTTCAATCATTTTGTTTTCCTTTCTCTTCTTTATTACTTAATACCTGAAACACTACAAACAACAACTCGAGTAGCACAATATTGGGGTAAAGTAAATGATATATAACATGAATACGATCTATGATATGCTACTAATCAAATACCCTCACACTTACCTTTTGCTAGTCCCTAGCAAAACAAAGAAAGAGAAAAATGGTAGAAATTAAAACATACGAAAAACAAGAAAATCCTAATTCACTTCGTAGGAATTACGATTGCACTTAGCACGTGCAACAAGCCGTTAAACCTCTTTGCCTCCAAGGAGGAGGAGTGTTGTCTCATGAGGGTTTTCAACGGATATACCCACAAAATACGAACGTTGATGCATTATTCAACCTAGCAACTCGACTCGCCGGACCTACTATTGTCGATCATTGGACACGGTAATCCTACAGGCCGACTCTATATATGTATACAATCCACACATGTAGCCTAATGAACCATTCGTGCAAGTTAATTAAGGACTTAAGTGCAAAATATGGAAGACCATAACATCCTCAAGTGATACATCGTGTATATTCTATTAAGGTTCTTATTTGTATTTTTTTGTTTTTTTTCTTTTTCTCATTTTTTTATTTCATCAATTTTTTACTAGTTGGTGTTTAATCTCCTAGGGTCAGGTTTTGTGCATCATTGCCTATGAGGACTTACATTATCACGTACACATTCCCCCAAATCTCCACATAGGGCGATCCCTACAACCTGTGTAACGGGAGTTCGATCGGTGCATTCCAAGTCAGATGACTCGAAAGCACCATGCACTAAGTCCCCTTAGACCTAATTTCCCGAGTGATAGGAGTCGTACGAGAAGAGAGAACACCACTTAATTATTTTTTATCTACATGGGAACCAAAACCTCTACACTTAAGGTTTCACAATAGGAGTTTAAGGGTCCCCTATGAGGATTTACACTATCACGTACACATGAAGATTTTGAAAGAAATGCGAAATTTTAAAGCAGTCGGCAAGCAAAAGAAGGCAAGTCACCCAAGGATCATGGCATGCAGATATATCAATATTAAATGCAACACATTGTCATGACCCTAACAATGCAAACAAAAGAAAAAGAAAAAGACTCGACTGTGTACACACGTAAAACACCCCCCACACTTACTTTATGCATTGTCCTCAATGAATGTAAGCATGATACTATATGGATTTATGCATGAGAAAGACAAGATCTCACCAACATGAAGTTCATGGTTATGTTGATGGACATAAACCAGAATTCCTTAAAACCTTTGAGATACTTAAGAAGTAAGACAAATACGTGAAACAAATGGGGCCCAAATACACAAAGGTTTGGACCTACAACAACCTATGCTCATTCTTGGAGTCTTTTTTTGTACACACAACTTTATTTTATTTTCTACACATAATAGTTTTTTTAATATAACAATATACAATAATATGCTCACATCGTCATTTGTCAAAGGACATCGAATGGGAACCTCAAAGTGGGTCAATGTACCTGGAATGGGAATAGGACACCACGTGGGCCCAAATACTCATGTGTGGGTCCCCCTCACAAAGTGTACCAGATATTGGGAGAGGTTCATGAATTGGATGCAAAGGCATCTGATTCAAAAGATCAATATGAAAGAGCTCAAACCTCTCGAGAGTTTGGGAACAATTGCACAACAGAAAAAGAGTTCCCCCCGTTGTGGGATTAAATTCAGGATCATCAATCCAAACTCTCCAACCAATAGGTTGGTGTGTCGGAACGAGGTCAAGAACCTTGTTATGGTTGTCCAATACAACAGGCAAGTAGAAAGTGGGTCTTTCACCCAAGATATCCTCTAAGGAACTCCCAATACCCTCATTAGCAATGTAGTTATTTGGTGTCCCTTCATTTTCAAGATGATTAAGAACAATAGTGAGAGGTAAACTCTCACCAGGTCGTAAGAAATTTGGGGTATTAGAGAGCTCTTGCTCCACCACAGGTGAGTCCTTAAGAGGCACAACATATCAAGGGCCACTGGACAAAAAGATGAGGCACAATCCTGTGTTGAGTCATAATGAAACTGGTTTATGTTATTCTCAATTTGTATGGAATTCTCCACCAAGTGATCGTGAATTGAAACCCCAAGTCCCTCAGACTGACTAGGAGTTTGACTCTGAAAGATTGTACTTTGAATTTATGGAAGTGGTGGTGGTTCGATATCAAAAGATAAATCCTCATGTTGACAAGAAAGGTCACCCTCCTCACGTTCACATAATTGTTGCGTGAACAGACTCACTTGCATAGCCATATTTTGCATGGAATGTTGAGCGGTTTCCATGAACATAAGGAGGGTTTGTTTCAAGGAATCAAGTTTGGGGTCAACTGTGAGCCTCATGTCAGAGCTTGGGAAATTTTGGAGTTGAGTGTTGATGGGCTGAGAATGAGTCCAATGATTGGGAGTAGGGTGTTGGTAGAATTCTGGGTATTCGGGAGGAGGATAATGGGGTGGGAATGATGTATAAGAATTTGTATCCCTTCTTTAGTATTTCACAGGTTTTGAGGGGAATTTGGGTTGTGTCCATCAACATAACTATGAACTTCCCTTTGCGTTTCACGTTGGTGAGATCTTTTCATTTTCATGCATAAATCCATGTAGTGTCATGCTCGCATTCATTGAGGACAATGCATGAAGTAAGTGTGGGGGTGTTTTATGTGTGTACATAGTTGAGTCTTTTTCCTTTTCTTTTGTTTTCTTTTGTTTGTATTGATATGGTCATGTTAATGTGTTGCATTTAATATCGATATATCTGTTTGCCATGATCCTTGGGTGACTTGTCCTCTTTTGCTTGTCTAGTGCTTCAAATTTTTCATTTTTTTCAAATTCTTCATGTGTTTGCGAAAGAAAATATTTTGTGGTTTTTTCGTGTGTTTATCATGTGCAAAATCATTGAGAGGCAAAGTAAAAGGAAAGCTCTCAAAACTGTATTGAATTTGATGCATTAGGATATCTAGTATACCGACTTTAGGCCTTATCTAGTCGTTAGGATACACCACGGTTTTCCCTCAGGGGGGGGAGAGTAATCATAGGGTTTTAGTACTTGATGGGAATTTTATTTATACCGCAAGTGCACGGCGTCAATGAAGACGCGGCAAGTACAGGTCGAACACAATGAGGGAGAGATATTGTTATTTTTGTGATTTCCGAATTAAGGAAAGAAAGAGAGAAATAAGTTTGGTTTAAGATTTTTTGGTTTTTAATTATCTAAAGCAAGAACAACAAAAACAAATTAAAAATAAAACAAAGATGGATGAGAGTCCAACAGGTGGAGGTTTAGATATCGGGTTTTGATTAGAGAATTCTGAAACTTATAATAAATCACATTAGTTATAAAGCATTACATGATAAATGATTCAACATAAACTCAAGTAATCAAAATATAGTAACACGAAATTAAAATAATAACATCATTCTTCTTCTCATCACCCTAAATCCGTCACCCCCACCCTTTGGAGAGAGTTAGAAACTCATGGATGGAGGGACGTAGAAGGGGTCCTAGAGAAACTACAAAAGAAAACAAAAACAAGAAATAAAAGAACAGAATTTTATTACTAAAGTATGGAATAAAAACTAAGACCATTTACAACATAGTTTCGGGGCTATTTATAGCCGATACAAGGGACCCAAGTATAAAATAGGAAAGTACACGCGTCAAGACACAACTGGTAAAAATTTGAGCGCACGGATCGACTTTTGTGCGGCGGAATCGCCGCAATTTGTAGATGAGGTGTGGCAAAATCACCACCTTTTTGGCTCAGATTCGGTCCGGATTTTTCCTGTGTGTTTATGGTATGATTTAAATGTCCTTTGTGCGTCTGGATTGATTCCTTTCCTTTCTTTTGAGCTCCGAATTTATTTCTTCATATATTTGGAGATCCAATTGATTTTTCTTTAGAACTTTTCCAAATTAATATTTTGGTACTTGTAATTGCAGTCGGGTCCTTGGCTTTTTGCAATTAAGTCTCTGGCTACTTTTATGCTTAAGTCCTTCGCCTTTTTGTAATTTGGTCTTTGAATGCTTTTATGCTTGGATGGACTTCCATTTGAATCCCGATAATCTTGACTTGGTCTTTATGATAAAAATGAGTCTGTTGCACGCATTTATGCTCGGGATATGGGTAATTTGCATTCAGGTCCCTGTATTCTGTAAATAAGACTAAACACATACCTTAGTAGCATTTATTGATATAAAATCAATCTAAATGAAAGACATATGATGCAATGTATGCAATGCATCAAATACCCCCACACCTAGATTTTGCTAGTCCCTAACAAAACAAAATATAAGAGAAATGAAAACAGGGAAATCCTAACTCACTTTCGTAGGAATCACGGTTGCACTTAGCATGTGCAACAAGCCTTTAAACCCCTAAGTTTCCTTAGAGGACGAGTTTTGTCTCGTGAGGGTTTTCAGTTGACACACCCACAAAGTCTTAATTTCAACATTTCATTAATAACTCTCAATATCTCCACCTCAACCATATACATCTTACTTAGAGTTCTTGCATGCTCATTATACAAATCTAACTCATAAAAAATCTGACTTCGTCTTTGTTCCTCCAATATTCACACCACTAACCCTTCTACACATGTTATCACTTAAATTATTTTGCACGCCTCCTCTGGTGGTGAAGTATCATTCGGATCAACCACGACATGGATCATTCTTTTAACTTTGGGCCTTGAGTATCTTAAAGGATTTTTTTCATGATTCAACACATTTGCTTTTTTTTCCGACACTTTTACCCTTTTTGCATTCGTGTAGCAAGTTTGATCGATAATCCCGAGCTGGAAGACTCAAGTTACCGGGTTTCAAGATACCCCTACGGACCAGTGACTCGAAGGCTTGGGTTTTGTAATCATTTTGCAAAATGTGCTTTTCTCACTTTATTCCTTTATTTTTTTACTTTTATTTTCCTCAAGACTTAATTGCTATTAGAAGTCCACACTTCCCGGTATATTTTCCTCAACCTCTGCTTTTTATCAACCACTTCAAAGATTTGATTCATCCAATTTAAGTGCATACATGTCTTAAAGGGTAATGGGTTATTTCTTTGGAACTTAGATTTATTTCATAATTTCTACAAGCAGAACTATATAATAAGGAACAAAAACTCAATGCATTTTGTATACGGGTTTTGGCAGTTCAATCTTAAGCTATGTCATCAAATATTGATTTTTTTTGAAGAATAAATATAGATAGATAGATAAATTGATAAACACCCCCCACACCTAAATCATGCATTGTCCTCAATGTATGCAAATATAACGCAAATGCACTTATTACCTGAGTCAACTTGCGGTAGAGGGATTGAATTTGCTCATAGTCAACCATAGTCAGAACTGGATTGAATGTCACCATGTTGGTTCATGTATGCAGTTGAATTGTTCCCCATGTTGCACTGAGAGTCCTGAGGCACAGATTCCACACTCCTCACATGTATTGGTTCTCTTATTTGCTCGAGTGATGGTGGGTGGGTAGATGAATTACTTCCATTTTTCTTACTTTCTTTTTGATTTTGTGATGATTTATTTGATTCAGAAATCTTATAGATACGCGATCTCATCACAACATCACTTTGATTGCATACTATTTCTGGCTCACTATCAACATGAAAGATATTAAATTCAGCTTTTAAGTTTCCAAAAGATAGTTGCATGAGCCCATTTCGACAATTTATCAAAGCTTCAGAAGTGGCTAAAAAGGGTCTGCCTAGTATTACAGGGATTTGTGTCTTAGGATTTACAACAGGTTCAGTGTCTAGAACGACAAAATCCACTGGGTAAATGAAGTCACCAACCTTAATCAAAACATCCTCTACTATACCTCTTGGTTTCTTAATAGAGCAATCAGCAAATTGAAGGGTTGTCTTAGAGGGTTTTAGTGGACCAAGGTTGAGTTGCTCATAGACAGAGAACGGGAGTAAGTTAACACTAGCACCAAGATCTAAAAGGGCTTTGTTGATAAAAGTATCTCCTATCGCACATGAAATTATGGGACACTCAGGGTCCTTATACTTTATAGGAGACGAGTTTGACAGAATAGAGCTTATGTTTCCAGTTAAGAATGCCTTCTTTGGTACGTTCGTTTTTCTCTTTTTAGTGCACAGATCTTTTAAGAATTTAGCATAAGCAGGTATTTGTTGAATCATATCTAGGAGTGGAATATTCACCTTAACTTACTTAAATACTTCCAAGATTTTCTCCATTTGTGCACTTGAGTTCTTATTGAGTCTATTGGGGAATGGGGCTTTAGGAACATAGACTCGCTCAGGTTGAGCTATAGGTTCAAGTTGAGTAGGTGGGTTGTGCTTTTCAAATTGGACTTCAGGTTCAATGGTCCGGTCACATGTGGGTGCTTGATGGCTAGATGGATTAGGAGCTCTAGGATTGACCACATTGTTATCAACTTGTTTTCCGGACCGTAATGATACTACTGCTTTTATTTGTTGGAACGGTCCCTCCTCATTAACCATTTGAACCGGTCTAGGGTTGTTACTTCCTAGAGGTGGGTGATAGAGCTGATATTGATTATTAGATCTTGGATTCACCTCAGGTTGACTTGGAAACTGACCCTTTTCTCTTTCACCTACTATTTGTGCTAGTTGGCTGACTTGTGTTTCTAGCCTTTGGAAAGATTGGTTGGTTGTTTGCATAAAAGTTTTAACCAAATTTTCCAAGCTAGTCAATCTAACATCATAATCTCCATTGTTACTAAACCCAGATGATGTATTATTTTGGTTATACGAGTTTGGTAGTTGTCTAGCAGGTTGACCTTGTTGGTTCCATGAAAGATTGGGATGATTACGCCAACCCGGGTTATAGGTTGATGCGTATGGGTCATTTCTAGAATGGTTAAAGGTGGCATTAACTTGTTCCAAGTCCGCATAATCCTCCATTATATGACCTGTCTGACCACATCTAGAGCAAGGGATAGAAGATGCTTGATTCACTAGGGGTCGGGTTTTTAGCTCTAGACTTTCCATTCTCCGCATAAAGGTAGCTAATTTTGCTTCAGCAGCTACAGTAGCATCTACAGCTAAGACACCTAATTTAGGTTGACTTGCTAATCTAGATCCAATACTCGTGTTAATCAGTTCTCTAGCATTGTCCCATTGCATACTATTTTCGGCTAAATCCTCAAGAAAAATCCAAGCATCATTCTCACTTTTGGACATAAAGCTTCCCTGGCTTACAGATTCTAGCATAACCCTAGATGTAGGTGTCAATCCCTCATAGATAATTTGGCACAATTGCCATATTGGAATTCCATGATGAGGGCATTGGGTCAACAGACTCTTAAATCTTTCTAAATAGGAATAGAACGGCTCGCTCTCAGATTGAACGAATGCAACAATTTCATTCCTAATCCTAATAGTCTTATGGTTGGGGAAATATTTCTTTAAGAACACTTGAACAAACTCGGCCCAACTCCTAATAGATCTTTCGGCTAGACTATATAGCCATTTCTTAGCGTCGTCCTTCAGTGTTAGAGGCACGAATTTAAGACGCACTGCCTCCTCAGAGATATGCTGGTATTGCATAATGGAGCAAATTTCCTCAAATTCTCTAAGGAAGAGATATGGGTCTTCCTTAGAGGTGAACTTGGGCAACATACTCATGTATTGTGCCTTCAGTTCGAAGTCGCGACCCGGTATGATGGGCATAACGATGCACGATGGCTGAGCAGCAATCGTTGGGTAGCACCGATCCCTCAAAGTCATAGGCGGGTCCACTACATTCTCACCCATTGGATCTGGGTGAGGTGGTGCAACAGGTAGATTGGGGATAAGCTCTAGACTGGAATCTAAATGAACTCGTGAGAGTCGATTTCTCAAGTCCTGAACCCAAATCTGAGTGCACCGGTTTGAATCAATTTTTTTTATATAATATTTTTTTTTCCAAAATGGAAACAAACAATAGAGGGGGGAAAGATGAGAAAGGAATCCTAATCTAGAGAATTGAGATGAGAAGAGAAAGAAGACCCAGATGAGAAGGGAAACTTAACTCTAAAAGATAGATAAGAAGGTTGGTCAGAAGTTTCCTAAACAAGCACGGTTCAAATAATCCTAGACCTAAGGGAG
This sequence comes from Triglochin maritima, assembly GCA_963682175.1. Taxonomy (NCBI): domain Eukaryota; kingdom Viridiplantae; phylum Streptophyta; class Magnoliopsida; order Alismatales; family Juncaginaceae; genus Triglochin; species Triglochin maritima. Next base: position 13,767,105 of record OY821785.1, read on the forward strand.
CCTAATTCTAGACGACTCCTAACTGGTTGAGTCGAATTGGCTCGCTTGATTCACTTCCCTCACTAATCAAACCAACTTGGTCAGGCAGTGTATAGCTAGTGGGGGCGCTTCCGACAGAGTCGGTGCCAATTAGACAACCACTTCGCTTGGAAGACTTACGTCAACACAAAAACACTTTCTAGACACCAAATTAAATTCGATCAGCTTCAGGTCATAGCAAGTCAAACCAATCTTCTCCTAAATTGAGTCTGAATCCTTAGGGGCCAATGTCTAATTGATTTTAATTTATGGCTTGGGTGACACTTTAGGGTTGTGATTTGTGGGCCACGGAAGGGTGATGAAATCCCCACCGTATCTTTTCCTACGGAGTTGCCCTTAAGATAGTTTAACTTAAATCTAGCAAAGATAGTCAAACATGGTCTTTAGTGGGGGGCAATTATTGCAAGGTTGTATGCAAACTAGATTGTATACTTAAATGCAATCGATAAAAACCACGCACGTACCTTGCCTCTAGCACTCTTCAACAAGAATTAATTTGCAAGAATTTAGCAAGAATAATGCAAACAAAACACTATATGATGCATGCACTAAGTCCTTCTAATTTTACCAATTTTTAGGTCAGAGTTGAATTATTGCCAATTATGGAATTTTGCCCTAACACGTGCAGTTCTACTACAAAGGATATTTTCCAAAACTAGAAATTACGAGGAAAAAGGCAACAAATGTTACCTACGCTCTCGCAAAAATCCAGATGCTCTACGTGTCCACCCAGAGATGGAGACGACCCCAGAAAAGTTTGAAGCCTAGATACTTCAGATGTGCGGAGATTTCACCGCAAGTTCTTCTTTGTATGCGGCGAGTTCGCCGCCCTTCTTGCTCAGAATGTGCCCGGATTTCGCCGAGCACTCTGTTATCTCCTGAAACGCAAACCCAAATAGTTAGATCGCGCACACGATAAACAGAATAGAATCGAAATCACAAAAAAATAAATAAAATCTTCGTCGCCTCCCCGGCAACGACGCCAAAAACTTGATGGGAATTTTATTTATACCGCAAGTGCACGGCGTCAATGAAGACGCGGCAAGTACGGGTCGAACACAAGGAGGGGGAGATATTGTTATTTTGTGATTTTCGAATTAAAGAAAGAAAGAGAGAGAAAAAAGTTTGGTTTGAGATTTTTTGGTTTTTAATTATCTAAAGCAAGAACAACAAAAACAAATTAAAAATAAAACAAAGATGGATGAGAGTCCAGCGGGTGGAGGTTTAGATATCGGGTTTTGATTAGAGAATTCTGAAACTTATAATAAATCACATTAGTTATAAAGCATTACATGATAAATGATTCAACATAAAGTCAAGTAATCAAAATATACTAACACGAAATTAAAATAATAACATCATTCTTCTTCTCATCACCTTAAATCCGTCACCCCCACCCTTTGGAGAGAGTTAGAAACTCATAGATGGAGGGACGGAGAAGGGGTCCTAGAGAAACTATAAAAGAAAACAAAAACAAGAAATAAAAGAACAGAATTTTATTACTAAAGTATGGAATAAAAACTACGACCCTTTACAACATAGTTTCGGGGCTATTTATAGCCGATACAAGGGACCCAAGTATAAAATAGGAAAGTACACGCGTCAAGACACAACAGGTAAAAATTTGAGCGCACGGATCGACTTTTGTGCGGCGGAATCGCCGCAATTTGTACATGAGGTGCGGCGAAATCGCCACCTTTTTGGCTCAGATTCGGTCCGGATTTTTCCTGTGTGTATGGTATGATTTAAATGTCTTTTGTGCGTCTGGATTGATTCCTTTCCTTTCTTTTGAGCTCCGAATTTATTTCTTCATATATTTGGAGATCCAATTGATTTTTCTTTAGAACTTTTCCAAATTAATATTTTGGTACTTGTAATTGCAGTCGGGTCCTTGGCTTTTTGCAATTAAGTCTCTGGCTACTTTTGTGCTTAAGTCCTTGGCCTTTTTGTAATTATGTCTTTGAATGCTTTTATGCTTGGATGGACTTCCATTTGAATCCCGATAATCTTGACTTGGTCTTTATGATAAAAATGAGTCTCTTGCACGCATTTATGCTCGGGATATGGGTAATTTGCATTCAGGTCCCTGTATTCTGTAAATAAGACTAAACACATACCTTAGTAGCATTTATTGATATAAAATAATCTAAATGAAAGACATATGATGCAATGTATGCAATGCATCAGTACTCAAACAAATAAAGAAGTCCACCCCGAACCTAGTGAGTTGAATAATTCGTGTCTGTTAATATAAGGAAGTTTTTTCTAGTCAAGGACCCTTAAACTCCTGTTGTGAGACATTAAGTGTAGGGCTTTTGGTTCATGTGGAGATAAGAAATAAGTGAGTAGGTGTTCTCTCTTCTCGCACGGCTCCTATCACTTGAGAAATTAGGTCCGAGGGGACTTTGTGCCTGATGCTTTTGAGTCATCTGACTTGGGATGCATTGACCGAACTCCCGTTACACGGGTGGTAGGGATCGCCCTATATGGAGATTTGGGGAAAGGTATACGTGATAGTGTAAGTCCTCATAGGCAATGATGCACGAAACCTGACCCTGGTAGAATCAAACACCAACTAGACAAAAATAAAATAAAAACAAGAGACCAAAAAGAAAGAAAAAATACTAAAATAAAAATTGTAATGCAAATAAAACTTTGTATCACTTGAGGATGATAAGGTTGTCAATGTCTTTCACTTAAGTCATTAATTAATTAGGCTATGTGTGTGGACTAGGTACATATATAGAGTCAGCCCGTAGGATTACCGTGTCCAATGATCGACATAATTATGTCCAACAAGTCGTGTGGCTAGATTGAATAATGCATAAATGTTCGGATTTTGTGGGTATATCCTCTGAAAAGCCTCAGGAGACACCACTCCTCCTCCTTGGCAACAAGGATGTTTAACGGTTTGTTGCACGTGCTAAGTGCAATCGTGATTCCTACGAAAGTGAGTTAGGATTTCCCTGTTTTTCGTTTGTTTTCCTTTCCTTCATTTTTCTCTTTCTTTGTTTTGCTCGGGACTAGCAAAAGGTAAGTGTGGGGGTATTTGATTAGTAGCATATCATGCATCATATTCATGTTATATATCCTTTATTTTACCCTAATATTGTACTACTCAAGTTATTGCTGTAGTGTTTTAGGAGTTATGTAATAAAGAAGAGGAAGGGAGCAAAAAACACCTAAATATAACAAGTATGGACAGATTTGGAAGGTTCTGGACCTATTTGTAATGCACAAGGACTGGATCGCAAATCAGGAAGGACACAAGTGCAAACCCGGAGGGACCTGATTGTGACGTGCAAAATATGGTGACCCATGACTTGAATTAGATCAGTATTTCGCCAATTAAACTCAAAATGATTCGAGCCAGCAGACCAGGACTTCACCCCACGTGCCAATTAAAGACATAAAGCAACACACAAAATTTCAGCCCGGTCGGATCCATTTGATCCGCCACTAACGGATCAAATAGGTCCAATGGATCTCAAATTTCGGTCGTGGGTCGAGTATTCGGCTTGGAGCATTCCCGGACCATCAGATGTGATTTATAGTCGTCCGATTATTTCCATATTGATCCTAACCATGTATTAGTCTATATAGACCATTGCAATCCCTCCTCTCCACCTCTTCTTCCTCCTTCCCCCATTAGAGTAGGTTTTAGTTTCCTATTTTAGTAGTGTAATAAGGGGGGTGGAGAGGAGCAAACTTTGCCTTTTATTTTCTTAATCTAGTTTAGTTCTTGTTTATTGTGTTGATGTTTTCCTTTGATGCATTTTTTTATGTTGTTATTTGTTTAATCTAGTCTTCTACATTTCTTCCATGGGTTTATGTTTTTAATGCTTTCTTTAGTGTAGAGATGAGTAGAGAGTAGTCCATCCCCATTGGGGGTGGAGAACAAGGTGATTTGATCATGTGATGGATTAGTGTGTGTGTGTTAATCTTAATCCTTTGAGCCTTACATGATATCCATAATCATCTAATGAGATTTCACTCTTATCTTTGATGTACTAGTGCTCTTGAATGAAGCTTAGCACATGCTTAGATTAGTGGGCCTATTTTAGGGGGAATGATGACGTTAGGATAATGATGAAGTGGAAGCAGCAAACAAGGCATGTGCATGCATGTGCTCATGTTGGCTTTATTCCAATTAATGTCTTGTATGTTTTAATGACTGTGATAAATCTTATTTCATGTGGAGACATAGTTGGATTTGAGTCATGATGCATGTGAACATATTAGCTTCATTTCAATTATTGTTTTGTATGTTTTAATGATAATGTCTTATCTTATTTCACGTGGAGGCAAAGTTGGAATTGAGTTTTATGGATTTCATGTATGACATGTTTTGAGAAGCACAAATAAACACACACCACATTTTCATTCTACATTCTTTCTCTACCCCCCGAGGGGTTTAGTTTTATTGCTTATTTTCAGATTTCTTTTACATTGTAGTGTAGTTTCGATCACATCTCTCTCTTCTTCTCCCCCACTCGAGTACCGCAAATCCAACTCACATGCGCTCCCTGTGGACTGACCCGTATTTTCCACCGCTTCAATGTGGCCGTGCACTTGTGGTTATTTTAACTGATTCACATCAGTGGTCTAGCAGTCGGTGCCTCTCTCATAATACCCCAATCTGAATACTGCTCACCCATACAATTAAAATTGTCCCAACCATACGGAGTATTTTTCTGAGGCACCCCAGGATGCATGGGTTCAGAATACCAGGGAGAATAATCCTGGTCCCAAGAATAAAATGGGTGATCGCCCATGTAACCATCCATTAAAACAAAGTACTCTTGAGTCGACCACTCTCACCACCATGAGGCCAAGCTCGCAAAAAGTGCTCGACTCGACCGTAAAATGGTACTAGAGAGTGTAAAGGGGAGGAGACTAGAACGTAGAAGTGGGTGAGAAGAAGATGACTCCGAGGAGATGGGAAGAATCCGTAAATCTAGAGAGGGTAAAGGGTGAGGGTAGAAGCCTAGTCCAGCATGAAGGGAATGTGTTCTAAAAGTTTTACTTTTAAATGTCAATTATTATGAATTGAATGAGAAATCATTTTGTTCCTTGTTTATGTTATTCGTCTTTTAGAAGTGTTAAGGAAGAGGCTCTTGGTCCTTAACCGTAGAGCTCTAAAAGATATTGGTTTACATAAATCAAAAGATATTCACAATCATGGTAATTAACATGGGACATTAATTACCGAGTTAAGATTGTCGTGTTGGTTATAGATCATTGTAGCTCTACAATTGAGTGACAACACGGGTACACAAAAGAGGAAATATTACTTTTATATACTGAATAGACATAATAAGTAAAACATTATAGAATTGTGTTTTCTGTGTCATTAATGTTTTACTGTGTCCTTGGTTCTTTGATATGAGACTTATATCCGATCACTTAAGAATTGCTAAATTAAACTAGTGTCTTAAGCTATCGATGAGTGTAGTGTAAAGGCATTAGTTGGTTAAGTATGACTTTTGTAGGAGAAGATAGTTAGTCAAAAGATTATCATTGCCCTTTGATAAAGCAAAGTTATAATGTGCACAATGTGATTTGAGTTAAGTCACATATTTGTAACTAGCTTAAAGAGATCAAGAAATGAATACTAATACAAAGATGACACAATACTACTTTGTGTGTATTCTTAATATCACGAGGCAAGGGACGGACACAAGTGGTGCACTCCATCACTAAATGGATCGGGTTTTGGTTCGAGTGGAATTAAGACATCTAACTAATTGGGAGCTATAATGTGTAGCTAGATACCGCTTATAACTTGTGATATTAAGCTCTTAATATCACTGCCAACTTAGTTTAGATCCTCCCATAGGTCACACCACAAAACTGGGAAACAGGAAATGGGGATTTTGAGTTCATAAGATGTATCGGGTTTCATATAGAAAATATGACACATGGGGTGAACAAGCAAAATCAAAATTATGTTGTGATTAATAACATAATTAGAATCTAAATTAAATTCATATGTGATGTAAATATTATGGGGTGTAATGATTAATCATTACATAGGATAATATGTTACATAACTTGTGAACTTACTACTAATCCCGAAATGTCAAATTTGTTAGGGGTTAAACCGAAATTTGACAAGTCTGCGAGTACTGTGCAAAAACGGTCGACCGCTAGACGCTGAACGGTCAACCGAATGTTGCACATGTAACTAGAATTTCGTCTGTTCATTTTCGGTCGACCGAGTATAATCGGTCGGTCGACCGAACATCGCGATGAAATATTTTTTGTTACGAACGGTCGACCGAACTATTAACGGTCGACCGAAAGCTGGTCTAAACGGTCGACCGAACCTCCAAACACGGTCGACCGTCCAGACGGTTTTATGCAGAATTAATTTAAGAATTAATTAGATCATGCATGGAATTGGTCCATAATTGATTTAATTCGTGGCTAAGAATATTTGTTAGCAAATAATGGATGGTTAGATGGATGTTTGCATGAAATCATGGGCAAGAGGTTGCACATGAATAGGTAATTTGGAGAGAACTTATAAATACAAGTTTATCTCATTACCTCATTAATTAATTCATTATCTTCTTATGCAAACTTCTCTCTCCATAATTCTCCACGAATTTCGCCTTAATTCTTGAGTTTAGTTTTAGTTTTCAGAGATCTTTTCTCAAGGGAACTAAAGAGGGGTTTAGTAATTAGATTCTAAACCCTATTGGAGATTGAGAGGCTAGCTTTTCTCTCTCCGATTTTGTTTAGAGTTTGGTGAATACTCGGAGGCATTCGGCGCAGTGACAAGCATCCTCAACGTCTCCGGATCATCAAGAAGTTTTAGAGAACTTCTAGGTATGAAATTTGGAGCCCATGTTTGTTTTAATAGAGTTTTGAAACTAGTTATTAAAACAAACCGATGCATGCATGAAACAAATCATAGAAAAATTGTAATTGATCCTATTGTGCATAAAAATTTCGAAAATAAATATGTGCAATTAAACTAGAAATCCTACATAGCAAACACGGCTCAAGCACCTAAGGTCACTATAGGTTCTTACAGCTAGACGAAGCCTAACTGCGAGGTCACACGGCCTCAACACGCCTCACCTCTCTACGACAAAGACCACAGAGCCTAGCAAGTGAGCCAAGATCCGGAGATCTCATCTCTCCTACTATCGACAAAGTGGGTGATGCCGATCAGGCCATGACGGCGGATCACTCTTCTAATGCGCCCAAGTCCTATGGGTCATTATGTAATAGTTTTTAGATTAAGGCCTTACTTGAGTGTGGTTTGTGGGGATTAGGGAGGGGTGATGAAATCTCCCACCTTATCTTTAAGACTATAGGTGGTGCCCCTTAAAGATTTTTTGAAATCTTAGGCTAGCAAGCAACTCACCAAACAAGCACTCATCTCACTCTTGTTACAATACACCTTACTAACTAATGCATGCTCTAGCCATGCATGAATAAGAGAACGGGTGCATGTACTTTATGCCAGCAATCGACAACAAGAATTTAAAGCAAATGAAAGACAATGTGCATGCAAAGTCTACAATTGATGCATGACCTAGATGGAAAATAATCTAATCTTTTGCTTTGAGTTTTAGGATCCAAGTTGTCTTTAACAAGGGGTCATGCAAGCCAAATTAATTTGACACTAAAATAGAGCATGCATTGCATCAACAGTGAATGGAACCAACTAGAAATAGGCAAAAGAAGCTACACTAGAAATAGAAATAAATAATAGCTCATTCAATCTGCCACTGACGGATGCAAATCCGCTACGGGTGGAGCTTTTAGTGATTCTGGTCCCATGAATTCACCAATGTGCTTTCACGCCCCACTAGTTCTTTCTCTCCACTTGTGACCTCATTTTAGCAACCAAAATGAAAAATAAAACATAAAAACAAAGAAAACCCCCACCGAAATGGTGAACTCAACTTTGAAAATGACACTCCCCGGCAACGGCACCAAAAACTTGATTGATCGTTTATACTACCGCAAGTACACGACGTCGGTGAAGACGTGGCAAGAACAGGTCGTGTTCATGAGGAGCGTGTTCAAGTCAAAGTCCACAACACTCAAATGAGAAAAGAAGAGGAAAATGAGGTCGAAATTACACTAAGGGGTAGAGAAGGAATGTGAATATGAGAATATGTGTATGTGTGTTCAAATGTGGTCATCAAAACATGTCATACATGATATCCATAAAACCAAATCCAACTTTGCCTACACATAAAATAAGATAAAGCATTAACATTAAAGCATACAAGACAATAATTGAAATATGGCTAATGTGAGCACATGTAAAATGACCAAACCTAACTTTGTCTCTACATGAAATAAGATAAACATTATCACTAAAACGTACAAGACAATAATTAGGATTAGACCAACATGAGCACATGCATGCACATGTCATGTTTCCTTCTTCCACATCCTTATCCTCACCTCATCTTTCACCATAAACTAGGACAACTAATCTAAGCATGTGCTACGCATCACTTAAGAGAATTAGCACATCAAAGATAAGAATGGAATCTCATTAGATAGTTAAGGAAATCATGTAAGGTTCAAAGGGTTAGGATTAATACACACACCTAATACATCACATAATCACACACCTTCTTCTCTACACACACCCCCATGTAGATGGACTACTCCCTACTCATCTCTACACTAAAGAGAGAATGAAAGCAACCCAAAACCATAAGAGAAATGAATAACAAGATTAAGCAAAGAAGGACATAACAGACATTGCATCAAAGGAAAGACATTAATGTAAAGAACAAGAACTAAACTAGATTAAGAAATAAAAATACAAAGTTTGCTCCTTTTCCCCTCCACTACACTAAAACCTATTCTAATAAAAAAGAAATAAAACTTACTCTACTAAACAAGAAAAGAAACTAACCTAAGGAGGAGAGGAGGCATTACAAGTCTATTTATAGAGAAAAAAATAAGAGTTTCGGTGGATCTGGAAGCAATCTGACGGCTGGATTAACTTTCTCTATAGTCTGGTGCACCCATAAAAACAAGACTAAGCCATGGGAGAAATTGGACCAATTCGATGTGCCAGTGGCGGATTTTGGGTTTGATCAGTCCTAATTTTCTTCGATAACTTAAATGTTCTATTTTGCAAATGGGGTGCACTCCTAGTCCTTTGGTTCGAGCATGTTTGTCCTTAATTGCCCAAATACTTCTCAAGATCATGGTTATTGAGGGATTTTTGCTCCCAAAATATTTTCCACGCATTAAGGTATCTCTAGATTTCATCCAGGTCATTCCTGATTTGTAGATGGGTCCTTGTGCATGACAAACAAGTCCATTTTGCTTCATTTGAGTTATTTCTTCTTAAATTTCAGTCCTTTTGTTTTCATTTCTCTTCTTTATTACTTAATACTTGAAACACTACAAACAACAACTCGAGTAACACTATATTGGGGTAAAATAAAGGATATATAGCATGAATGTGATGCATGATATGCTACTAATCAACGACCCAGATTGTTAATTTAGTTGCAATGACCCAGGTCGTTTCAACCTGAGCAGGACAGAATTACGTCCTGAATGGGTCAGACTCGTCCTTAGCAGGATACTTGTGTCTCGAGCGGGACAGACTCATCCAAAGTGGGACACTTACGTCCCAAAAGGACAGACCTGCCCTGAGCGGGACACTAACGTCCCGAACCAACTGGTTTGGAAGAACGATCCAGCTTGTTTGGGCCAAACGAACCAACTTCTTTGGTCAACCTCGCCAGTATGTTCGGACAAAATGAGCCAACTTGTTTGGAACATTGAGTCAACTTGTTTGGACCAAATCGGTGTTGATCTAAACCCAATAGAAGATAACCGAAAGTAAATCATGAAATGGTCCAAAACTCAAGAGATAAAACTGAAAAAAGAGACCAAAATAATGCTTACATGATGGAAATCGATCTTAATACTCCGATGTATTACGTAGCATGGTTGCAGTGTGGTTCTACGATTTAGCGGAGAAATATGGATTTAGGGGAGAATTATGGATGTTGGGAAGGAGAAGGATATGATTTGTAATTAGGACAAAAATAATAAGGGTAAATGTGACATTTAGTATTCTTTTTAAGACAAGAAAAAGTCAATGGCCTTCAAATAAATAGACCTACAGTCGTTGGCCTTATAATTTATTTTCGGTTAATTTTCTATGCATATGAAAGAATACCATGACCTTTGGTCTTCCTGGTCAAGTCTTGGGTTGTAAATGGACAGGTTGAACACACCAAACTATTCAAGCCACCCAACTGGATTCGAGTAAAGGTTGGATTTTTGAATCCGCTTTAATTTCAACTTGTCAATCCGCTAAACCACCTTCCCAACTTATTTGGTTAAGGTCGTATTTAACTCAAGTGCATTAATCTGAAAACCTGCCAAAATATAATAATGTTTATATATTTATAATATTATATACATATATGTGTGCATTTCCCTAAATTTTTTATATGAAAAAAATAACATATTTGTTGGGGAAAAGCGATTGGAAGATAAGGCTAGATTTTGAAGAAGAAATCACTTTGATTACGAAATGGAATTACTTACAAGACTTTAGTAAATGAGGACTTGGACAATACTTGACTTAGATTACTCTTGTTGGATTGGATGCCCTACAAATGATATTCATCCCCTATTTATAGGACTCAATAGAACAGTCTAGAATTGGAATCATTCCAAGAATATTCAATTCTAGAATATACACACTTTAGATGTTTGTAGATATTTCTTTCTAAAAATCCATGGAATATTAGGCATTCTTCATGATTGTGGACTCAATTTTTATAAGCTATTAATAGCATATATGTTTATAATTCATATTTAATATGCATAATACTAATATGATATTAATCATTTAAATCTAAACATTTGCATGATATGATGACTTACTTTCACCGGTTATGTTAGGAGTCCTTTAGAGACTCTCAAATTCCAACTTTTTCGAGCTTTGGCCCAGCCAAACGCTCTATCCTCGCATGGAATAGCCGGAAACACCAACACAACCGCACAACTCTTTGGTTACCCTCAGAGTAGGGAACTAGCGGAATAGCCCCCAAAACAAGCACACACGGAAACTAAGGTTGCACAACCCTCACGAAATGCCAAGCCCCCAAACGTCCCAAGTTCCCCACTCAAGAACACTGAATGAAAGATGATGGCGGAAGAATCTCTTTTATTATATATATATAAGAAACGTCCCAAAGGGATTACAATAGATTTCACGCTCACAAGCCTCTCTCAGAGAAACTCTCTCACGCCCAAATCTAAACTCAAACTATGATGGGAATCCTATCTGATTCTGGATGATCCTGAACCCATGGGAAGCGTCCCCTTTTATAGTGCTCAAAGTCCTACTTTGTAGCACGGTTGGATGCCACCCAACCCACCTTCCTTCGGTTGCAAGAGAATAGCTCTCTATTCTCCCCCATAACTTGATAATAATCGTTGCTGAATTAATCCTCAGGAATCGTTCCCAACTCTTCCTCCATCACGGATTAATTCCCACAAATAGGCGCCACTTTGTCATAACCGAACCCTTCGGTTTAGGTTGGCTGGAAACGTGGAAGACATGTTGTATTTTGCTGGAATAACTCTTCAAAACCGTCCCCCCAAGAATAGGAAGTTGCGCAAGTGGGGTTTGACCTGTTCAAATCCTTTGCACTTCTCCCGCTCGGTTATGGACCCGTTCCACAACCGAATCCTATTTAAGGATGTGCATCTTCGATTCCTATTTTCAAGGAATGCATGCACCACCGATTTTTACTCCTTCCAAACTGAATACCTACATGTAAGGAAGACATGCGCATATTGGGGCTGACTCATTCAGCCCACGATTCCCTCTCCCTTCGGTTGGTGGACCAAGTCCATAACCGTCTCCTTCTCCACGAATGTAGCCTTCCTCCCTTGACTTGGTCTCTGCGCCTTTGTTGGTCTGCCCACGCCTTGCCTGGTCACCTATCTGGGTCATTGCTTCGCCCATGGGTAGTCCTCATCGGCTCGCACCATCCACCACCAGTTGACCGGCATTGACTCGTGTTGACTACGATCCTCACTTGGTCTACCTGTGTTGACTTGGTGTTGACTCTTGGTCTTTAGCCTCCCAGGCTCCTGCGCCTCCATCCCAAGCATTGCCCGCTCATGCCCGCCTCTATGGCGCGCCTAAGTGCTGCCCGGGCATGCTCTTGCACTTCCCAAGTGCTATGCACGCGCCTCGCTTGCTGATGCATTCTGACCTTTGCTTGGATGTCCCCGGACTCCAAGCGTTGGTGCTTTTCCACGCGCCCCACGCTTCAAGCCACCAATTGTGTAATAGGATTTAGAACATCCGTGCCTTCGCCTCGCTTCCTCATGCTTGCGCCCCGCGCGCGCGCATGTCGCCTGAGCATAGCTTCCTCGCGCCCGTGCTACGCGCACGTCCTTGGACTAGGCTTTTCACTCCATGTTCGTAGCCTCGGCTACTTGCCTTCTTGCACGCGCTTTGCCGCTGCCTGCCACTCGATTCTTCCTCCACGCTTCGCCTTGCGTGTGTGCATGCCCGTGCATCTTGAATCTCCTTGGCGCTTGCCCTGCAAACCCAGGGGAGTACTTGGGCTACCCCGGTTGCTTACCTCACCGCACGCGTTTGGCTCGCCTTGTGTGCTTCTTGGTTCCTTGTGATGCTCCAAGCTCATGAAGCCAGCCCGGTATGGCGCACCCTCGGGCACTGATTGACATCATTTCATGCTTATATTTGTATCTTATATCCATTATCTTACACCTAAGCAATGCTACGTGATGAGTTTTATGTTTAGTTTTCAGGAATAAAGAGGTTTGGAGAGAAGAGCCATGAAAGGACCCAAAAGCAGGAAAAAGGACTTAATTGTGAGACCTGGGGACTAAGATGCAAGGGAGAAGGACCTGATCGTAAGACCAAAGGACCTAAGAGCAAACCAGGAAACTCCACACCATCATGGGGAGTATTTTGCCAATTCGATTCGGGTCGGAGCTCCAACAAACCAACCAGATGCATCCAAGACCAAGACACACAACAAGGAAGGCCCACAAACAAATCCAGACGGATCTGGATCATATAGGCCGCCAATTAGCGGTCTGGATTGGCCCAGATCCACTTAATTTTCTCCTGGACTTGTATTAATGTGTGCTTAGTCTATTTTTGGTATTGGTTTAGTCCCACATCAGGGGATTGTCCCGGATTAGCTTTTTCCATGCTTATAAATAGAACTCTTCACCTCCCATTGTATCCATCTCTCTCTTTGGTGGCCACCTTCCCTACTAAGAGTGAAGCCTTGAAGCAAAACTCTGGTGGAGGAAGAGCTACTTGTAATTGAGTGAGTTAATAATAGAAGTTTTCCTTTAATTGTGTTGCTTCTCTCTTAGTTTAATTTCCTTCCATATGCATGTTTGCTTGTTTGTTTTGTTTTATGCTTCTTTAATATTGATTGACATCATTTCATGCTCATATTTGTATCTTATATCCATTATCTTTCACCTAAACAATGCTATGTCACGAATTTTATGTTTAGTTTTCAGGAATAAATAGGTTTGAAGAGTTGAAGCATAAAAGGACCCAAAAGCTGGAAAAAAGGACTGAATTGTGAGATCTGGGGACCAAGATGCAAGGAAGAAGGACCTGATTGCAAGACAGAAGGACCTAAGAGCAAAACAGAATACTCCTCACCATCATTGGGAGTATTTTGGCAATTCTATTCGGGTCGGAGCTCCAACATGCAAACTAGATGCATCAAATACCAACAAAGCCTTCCAGAAAAGCCCACAAGAAATTACAGAGCGATCCGGACACTATAGACCGCTAATTAGCGGTCCAAGACCGCTAATTGGCGGTCACTTTTGGCCCAAATGCGCTCAAATTTCTCCAGCACATGTATTAGAGGATGTTTAGGCTATTTGTGGTATCTGTTTAGTCCCACATCGGGGGATTGTCCCGGATTAACTTTTTCCATGCCTATAAATAGAACTCTTCACCTCCTTTTGTAATCACTCCATATTTTAAGTGGCTATTCTTCCTACTAGAAGTGAGGCCTTGAAGCACACACTAAAGTAGGAGGATGCTACTTTTAATGTGACTCATTTTATCAATAAAGTTTTGTGTTTCTTTCATTGTTTGTTTTATGCTTCTTTTATTGTTTGTGCATGTTTTAGTTTAATCATCTTTTAATTCTAGCTTAGTTTTAATATGCTTTCTTTCCATAGTTTAATAATTAGTGTAATGTTTAGTGAGTAGTTCCATCCCCTTTGGGGGTGGAGTAGATGTACATACATGCATTAGAGAATGGGATGAATGCTTTAATTTCAATGTGTTGATTAAACATGAATGTATGCTTGCTTGTTTAGGATAGAATTTACAACTTGATGAGTTTTGCCAAAATGATTAGACACCTCTCATGCTTGTTTAGGTTCTGAAATAAATAACTTGCATATGTAAATGTTAATCAACTAAGTTGGTGAATAGATTGATAGGTTTTGCCATAACATTTAGACACTTCCTATGCATGATAAACACCACCTTCATTTGCTTAAAGAATGTATTCTACACCAACCTCTTTGCATGTGTGCACTCACTCCACCCCTTAGGGGTTTTCCATTCCTGAAATTCCAGCATTCTTGTTTTGTTCTTAGCTTAGTTCTTATTCCATCGTTTGTTTGTTTCGTTCGCATTTCATACTTCTTAGCGTAGGTTAGTGTAGAGTAGCGTAACCAACTCTCTTCTCCATTATTTTCGCCACTTGATTTCGTGCAAACAAGAGATTGCTCACCTCCCTGAGGACGACCCGTACTTGTCACTGCTTCATCGCGGCCGTGCACTTGCGGTAGAAATATAAAACGTTCAACAAGTTTTTAGCGCCGTTGCCGGGGAGGTGCTAGTCCAGACTCTTGTTTAGTCGATTCGAGTGGATTTGATCTTTTTTTTTTAGTTTTGTGTTGTCTCAGGACATTTGGGATTCAAGGATAAAGCAGCAGGAAAAATTTGGGAACACTTCAAGCCCTCAAGACCGCCAAATAGTGGTCTGGGACCGCTGTTTGGCGGCCTGGTGAGACCTTTTCACCCCCAGTTTTCTTCTGTTTGTTTCTATTTACAGTTTAGTTATCTGGGAGCCCAATTTGGCATGTGTGAACCTATAGTTTGCTCCCAGATCAATAAATAACCAATCAACCCTCCTTTAATCAACTTGGACACTAAAACCCAAAGCAAAAGATTAGGCATTTGCTATGTTTTGGTCATGCATCATCTAGTAATGACTTGAGCATGTTAATTGTCTTCTCTTAGTTTTAATCTTTGTCGTTGATTGCTGGAGCGAGGTACGCATTCCTTAACACTCATTCACGCATTAGGACATTCATTAGTGAGTAAGGTTTGCATCGAAACAAGAGTGAGGTGAGTGTTTGCTTGGTGAGTTGCTTGCTAGCTTAAGGATCAAAACATCTTAAGGGGCACCACCTATAGTCTTCAAAGATAAGGTGGGGGATTTCATCACCCCTTCCTTAGCCCCAAAAAGCACACTCAAGTAAAACCTTAATCTAAAAGCAAGTAGACATTGGCCATTAGGACTTGGGCGCATTAGGAGAGTGAATCGGTCACGACCGTCATAGCCTGATCGGCGTCGCCCACTTTGTCGATAGTAGGAGAGACGAGATCTCCAGATCTTGGCTCACTTGCTGGGCATTGTGGTCTTCGTCGTAGGGAGGTGAGGCGTGTTGAGGCCGTGTGACCTCGCAGTTAGGCGTCGTCTAGCTGTAAGGACCCATAGCTAGCCTAAGCTTGTTTGAGCCGTGTTTGCTAGACTAGGCTTCTAACCTCACCCTTTACCCACGCTAGTTTTTAGGGATTCGTCCCTTCTCCTCTGAGTCATCTTCTTCTCACCTACTTCTACGTTTTAGTCTCCCCCCTTTACATTCTCTGTTAGCGTTTCAGGGTCGAGTCGAGCACTTTTTGCGAGGTTGGCCTCGTGGTGGTGAGAGTGATCGACTCGAGAGTTTTTTGTCGAGATGGATGGTTACATGGGCGACCATCCATATCATTGTTGGGACCAGGATAATTCTCCCTGGTACTCCGGACCCATGCAACCTGGGGTGGCTCAGACAAACACCCCGTATGGTTGGGATAATCTTCATTGTGTGACTGAGCAATCTTCATATAGGGGTGATATGAGAGAGGCACCGACTGCTAGATCTCCATCTAGTTACGTCGGATCATATGTTGGTCATCAAACTGAGACATTGCAAGAACCTTTGGCCTCTTTCATGCATGTGGTAGAAGACATGAGTGCACCGGTGGCTCCAGTAGCCGTACCGTGTCGCTGTTGTGGGTTGAGTGGTCATGTTTGCGGGGAATGTCATTATGTTCCCTCAGAACCTGAGTATGAGCATACCTTTTCCCAAAATGCTCAGTATGACCATTACGCATCCGCGTACAACCCGAGAAGGATGGATTCATGGGGAGACAATTCTTATTCAAATTCTTATACATCACTCCCACCCCAGTACCCTCCTTCTGAATATCCTGAATTCTACCAACACCCCACGACCAATCATTGGACTCATTCTCAGCTCATCACCACCCAACCCATCCATTTCCCAAATTCTGACATGAACCTCACAGTTGACCCCAAACTTGATTCTTTGGAACAAGCCCTCCAAACGTTCATGGAAACCACTCAAAATGTGTTGAAGTCCAATCACGATTCCCTGCAAACTATGGAAATGTATGTGGGTCAAATTACACAACAATTAAGTAAACGTGAGGAGGGTGACATTTCTTGTCAACATGTGGATTCATCGTTTGATATCGAACCACCACCACATTCACAAATTCGAAGCACAATCTTTCAGAGTCAAACTCCTAGTCAGTCTGAGGGACTTGGGGTTTCAATTCATGATCACATTGTGGGGGATTCGATCCGAATTGAGAATAACATGGACCAATTTCATTATGAGTCGGCACAGGATTGTGCCCTATCTTTTTGTCCCATGGCCCTTGAGCCACATGATCTTCATGTTGTGCCCCTTAAGGACTCACCTCTGGTGGAGCAAGAGCTCCCTAGTACCCTCAATTTCAAACCACCTGATGAGAGTTTGCCTCTCACTATTGTTCCTGGTCATCTTGGAAATGATGGAACATCAAACAACTACATTGCTAATGAGGGTATTAGGAGTTCCTTAGAGGATACCTTGGGTATGAGACCCACTTTTTGTTCGTCTGGTGAGTCGGACATGCCTAACGAGGTTCTTGACCTCGTTCCGGCTCACCAGCCAGTTGGTTGGAGAGTTTGGATTGACGATCATAACTTCAGCAGCGCAACAGA
Source organism: Triglochin maritima (assembly GCA_963682175.1). NCBI lineage: Eukaryota > Viridiplantae > Streptophyta > Magnoliopsida > Alismatales > Juncaginaceae > Triglochin > Triglochin maritima. The sequence goes on from OY821785.1 coordinate 13,784,474, forward strand.
AGATTTTCTTCTTCCGTTGCCCCTTATTTCCCAAACTCTCGAGAGGTTCAAGCTCTTTCAGTTTGATCCTTTGATTGAGATGTCTTTGCGTCCAATTCATGAACCTCTCATTTCATCTTATGCTCTTTGTGAAGGGGGCCCACGCATGAGTATTCTGGCCCCGCGTGGTGTCATGTTCCCTTTCCAAGTACATTGACCCACTTTTGAGATTCCCATTTGATGTCTTTTGACAAATGAAGATGGGAACTTATGATTGTACATAGTTATATTCAAAAAAAAACAAAAAAAGAGTGTAATAAAAGACTCCTGCAGTGAGCATCGATTGTTGTGGGCCCCAACCCTTGTGTACTTGGGTCCAATCTCTTCACGTATTTATCTCCCTTCTTCAGCTTCTCACAGGTTTTGAGGGAATTTGGGTTTGTGTCCATCAACATGACCCTGAACGTCCCTTTGTACTTCATGTTGGTGAGATCTTTCCTTTTTCATGCATGTATCCATGTAGTATCTTGTTCACATTCATTGAGGACAATGCATGAAGTCGGTGTGGGGGGGTGTTTTACGTGTGTACATAGTCGAGTCTTTTCTTTTGATTTTTTGTTTTCTTTTGTGTGCATTGTTAGGGTCATGTTAGTGTGCCGCATTTAACATTGATATATCTGCTTGCCATGATCCTTGGGTGACTTGTCTTCTTTTGCTTGCCTAGTGCTTTAAAATTTTCACATTTCTTTCAAAATCTTCATGTGTTTGCGAAAGAAAATGTTTTTGTAGGTTTTGCGTGTGTTTAGCATGTGCAAAACCGTTGAGAGGCAAAGTAAAAAGAAAGCTCCCAAAATTGTCTTGAACTTAATGCATTAGGATTTCTAGTTTACTGTCTTTAGGTCTTATCAAGTCGTTAGGATGCACCCCGGTTTTCCCTCGGGGGGCGTGTAATCATAGGGTTTCAGCACTCAAACATTTAAACAAGTCCACCCTGAACCTAGTGAGTCAAATAATTCGTGTCTGTTAAGTATAATGAAGTTTGTCGTAGTCAAGGGCCCTTAATCTCTTTTTGTGAAACTTAAGTGTAGGGGTTTTGGTTCCCATGTAGATAAATAAATAAGTGGTGTTCTCTCTTCTCGCACGGCTCCTATCACTCGGGAAAGTAGGTCTGGGGGGACTTTGTGCCTGGTGCTTTCGAGTCATCTGAATTGGGATGCACCGACCGAACTCTCGTTACACGGGTGGTAGGGATCGCCCTATGTGGAGATTTGGGGGAAGGTGTACGTGATAGTGTAAGTCCTCATAGGCAATGATGCACGAAACCTGACCCTGGGAGAATCAAACACCAACCAATAAATGCTCCAAAGAAAAAGAAAAAAAAAAGAAAAAAAAAGAAAAAAAAAGTCAAATAAGAACCAAAATGGACTTTACACGTTGTATCACATTCAGAAGTTAAGGTTGCCCATGTCTTTCACTTAATTCCTTAGTTAACTCTCACGAATAACTCATTAGTCTAGGTGTGTGGACCAATTACATATATAGAGTCGACCCGTAGTATTACCGCATCCCATGATCGACAAAATAAGTCCAACGAGTCGTGTAGCTAGATTGATTAATGCATCTTGTTCGGATTTTGTGGGTATATCCGCTGAAAACCCTCAGGAGACAACACTCCTCCTCCTTGGCGACAAGGAGGTTTAACGGCTTGTTGCACGTGCTAAGTGCAACCGTGATTCCTACGAAAGTGAGTTAGGATTTCTTGTTTTTCGCATGTTTTTCTCTTTCTTTGTTTTGCTCGGGACTAGCAAAAGTTAGGTGTGGGGGTATTTGATTGACATCATTTCATGCTCATATTTGTATCTTATATCCATTATCTTTCACCTAAACAATGCTATGTCACGAATTTTATGTTTAGTTTTCAGGAATAAATAGGTTTGAAGAGATGAAGCATAAAAGGACCCAAAAGCTGGAAAAAAGGACTGAATTGTGAGATCTGGGGACCAAGATGCAAGGAAGAAGGACCTGATTGCAAGACAGAAGGACCTAAGAGCAAAACAGAATACTCCTCACCATCATTGGGAGTATTTTGGCAATTCTATTCGGGTCGGAGCTCCAACATGCAAACTAGATGCATCAAATACCAACAAAGCCTTCCAGAAAAGCCCACAAGAAATTACAGAGCGATCCGAACACTGTAGACCGCTAATTAGCGGTCCAAGACCGCTAATTGGTGGTCACTTTTGGCCCAAATGCGCTCAAATTTCTCCAGCACATGTATTAGAGGATGTTTAGGCTATTTGTGGTATCTGTTTAGTCCCACATCGGGGGATTGTCCCGGATTAGCTTTTTCCATGCCTATAAATAGAACTCTTCACCTCCTTTTGTAATCACTCCATATTTTAAGTGGCTATTCTTCCTACTAGAAGTGAGGCCTTGAAGCACACACTAAAGTAGGAGGATGCTACTTTTAATGTGAGTCATTTTATCAATAAAGTTTTGTGTTTCTTTCATTGTTTGTTTTATGCTTCTTTTATTGTTTGTGCATGTTTTAGTTTAATCATCTTTTAATTCTAGCTTAGTTTTAATATGCTTTCTTTCCATAGTTTAATAATTAGTGTAATGTTTAGTGAGTAGTTCCATCCCCTTTGGGGGTGGAGTAGATGTACATACATGCATTAGAGAATGGGATGAATGCTTTAATTTCAATGTGTTGATTAAACATGAATGTATGCTTGCTTGTTTAGGATAGAATTTACAACTTGATGAGTTTTGCCAAAATGATTAGACACCTCTCATGCTTGTTTAGGTTCTGAAATAAATAACTTGCATATGTAAATGTTAATCAACTAAGTTGGTGAATAGATTGATAGGGTTTGCCATAACATTTAGACACTTCCTATGCATGATAAACACCACCTTCATTTGCTTAAAGAATGTATTCTACACCCACCTCTTTGCATGTGTGCACTCACTCCACCCCTTAGGGGTTTTCCATTCCTGAAATTCCAGCATTCTTGTTTTGTTCTTAGCTTAGTTCTTATTCCATCGTTTGTTTGTTTCGTTCGCATTTCATACTTCTTAGCGTAGGTTAGTGTAGAGTAGCGTAACCAACTCTCTTCTCCATTATTTTCGCCACTTGATTTCGTGCAAACAAGAGACTGCTCACCTCCCTGAGGACGACCCGTACTTGCCACTGCTTCATCGCGGCCGTGCACTTGCGGTAGAAATATAAAACGTTCAACAAATATTTCTTGCTTGATTAGTATAACTTTCATTTCAGTATTATGTTTTCTTTTGCTAATATAGTTAGTGTAATGAGTAGTGAGTAGTTCCATCCCCATTTGGGGGGTGGAGAAATATGTGATATAATCATGTAGTGTATTAAGTGTGTGTTATTTTTATCCCTTGAGCTTTATATGATTTCCATAACCATCTAATGGGTCTCCACTCTTATCTTTGATATGCTAATGCTCTTGAATGAAGCTTAGCTTATGCTTTGATTAGTGGACCTATTTTATGGGGAATGATAAGGTTAGGATATGGATGAAGTTAATATTGGAAACACAAGTTGTAGTGTATGAGCTCTTGTTGCCTTTACCTTAGCTAATGTCTTCTATGTTTTAATGATGTAGTCTTATCTTAATTCATGTGGAGGCATAGTAGGGTCTAGTCTTTATACTTGAGTTCATGTAGCTTCATTCCAACTATTGTCTTGTATGTTTTAATGATGTAGTGAAATCTTAATTCATGTGGAGGGAAAGTTGGATGTAGTTTTATGATTTCATGCACTACATTTTGTGAGGAGCTTAATGAACACACACACATACACTTCTTTATGTTCACATTATTTCTCTACCCCCTTTGGGGTTTAGTTTTATCGTTTCTTCTCCATTTCATTTCAGTTTTGTAGTTTAGATTAGTGTAAGACATCTTTCTCCCTTTCTTTACCTCTCGCCTTTGCATAAACCAAGTGTCGACACACCTCCCAGTGGACGACCCGTATTTGCCACCGCTTCAACGCGGCCGTCCACTTGCGGTTAAATATAAAACGATCAATCAAGTTTTTGGCGCCGTTGCCCGGGAGGTGCTCTGTCCAGACCTTGGTTTGGACGATTCGAGGGGTTTTTAATTTTTTGTTTTCAGTTTTTCTTAGTTTCAGGGAACCACAAGATCAAGGGGAGGCTACTGGAGAAGTTTGAGGAAGAGACAACCTAAACAGACCGCCAATCAGCGGTGGAAGACCGCCAATTGGTGGCCTGGTGAGAGTTTCTTTCCTTGAATTTTGTTTTTGGTAGTTAGTCTTGAAATTTGTGTTATCTGAGAGCCCTATTTTGCATGCTTTGACCTCTGGTTTGCTCCCAGATCATTAATCACTCCCCCATTAATCAACTTGGACCATAAAACTCAAAGCAAAAGGTTAGACTTCTTGCCATCTAGGTCATGCACCATTGGTAGACCTTGCATGCATTTGTCTTTTCTTTGCTTTACATTTTGTCGTTGATTGCTGGCGTGAGGTACGTGCACCCACATCCCTCATTCATGCATGTTTCGTTCATGCATTAGTTAGTAAGGTGCATCGGGACAAGAGTGAGAGAGCGTTTGATTGGAGCGATTGATTGCTAGATCTAGGATCAAATCGCTACTAAGGAGGGGCTGTCCCATAAAAGATAAGGTGGGGGATTTCATCACCCTTTCCTTGGCCCCAAAAACCACTCTTAATAAAGCCTTAACTAAAAGCAAGTAGACATTGGCCCTAGGATTGCGGGCGCATTAGGAGAGTAATCTAGTTGAGACCGTCATGACCTGATCGGCGTTGCCTACCTTGTCTATAGTAGGAGGTACTGGATCTCCGGATCTGGTATCACTTGCTGGGCATTGTGGTCCTCGTTGTAGGGAGGTGAGACATGTCGAGGCTAGTGACCTCGAAGTTAGGCGTCGTCTAGCCTAAGGACCCATTGCCTTACATTGTTTGAGCCGTGCTTGCTAGTTTGGCTTCTTCCTGATCCCACTACCCACGCTAGCTCTAGGGATTCTTCCCTCCTGACCTGAGTCCTCTCCTCATCTATTCTCTACGTTTAGTCTCCTCCTCTAGTACACCTTCTGTTTTGTGTTTGTTAGAGTCGAGTCGAGCATTTTTATGCGAGGTTGGGCTCGTTCTGGTGAGAGCGCTCGACTCGAGAGAGTGCTTATTTCTGAGATGGAAGATCTTGGTGATCGACCATCTCCGCCTCGTGCTCCTTTGGAGCAAGAGGCCGAGTCGTCTCGTGGTGGCGAGGGAGACTGGGTTCCATACATGGACTACCTCGGTCCATTCCCACCACCACATAGACCTCCTTCTCCTCCTCCTCTGACTCAAGAGGAAGGGAGATTCGGTCAGGATCGAGTTCTAGGTGCACCACCACCTTTAGCTCGACAGGATAGGCCGATGACGTTGTGGGAGCGGACCCATCCTGTTCGGGCCGCGCAGCCTTCTTGCATAGTTGTTCCCCCTGCTCGCGGGAACAACTATGAGCTGAAACCTCAATATGTGAGCATGCTTCCAACCTTTACTGCCAATAAGGAGGATCCGTATATCTTTATACGCGAATTCGAGGAAGTATGCTCCATGTTCAAGCTTCAACAGCTTGACGAGGATTCAGTCTGGTTGAGGATGATTTCTTTCGCATGGAAGGATAATGCGAAGAAATGGATGTATAGCCTCCTGGTGAGCTCGATTCGGTCATGGGATGACTTTGTGACCGTCTTTCTGAAGAGATTTTTCCCTCAAATGAAAACTCAACAGATACGGCACCAGATACATCAAATGTATCAGACCGAGACCGAATCGTTTCATGGTTTCTTTGAGAGGTTCAAGGACCTTCTCCAGCAGTTCCCTCATCATGGGATTGAGCTTTGGCAGTTGTGCCAAATTGTTTATGAGGGCATCAACTACAACACCCGCACATTGTTGGAGTCAATGTGTCAGGGTGACTTCCAAATGAAACCCATCGAGGAGGCATGGGACACTTTTGAGGCTATGGCTGAGCGTACCTTCGAGTGGGACACCATGAGAGAGCCACCAGCCGCCAGGTCTTCTGGTCGAGCTGGATCATATCATGTTGAGTCAACTATCGCGTCTGAGGCAAAAATGGCTGCTCTCATGCGTAGGATTGAGAGTTTGGAGATGGACCGAGCTCCTGTAGCTCCGGTTGCTACTTCCGGGTGTGGTAGGTGTGGACTTACGGGCCATGATGACTTGGAATGCGCTTACGCTCCAAGGGATACTGAGCATGCAAATGCTATGTATCAACAGCGGCCCCGTAACGACCCGTACAGTCACTCCTACAACCCGGGATGGCATAACCATCCTAACTTCTCTTGGGGGCCTAGTGGGGGTAACGGTCAGAGCTCGCACACTCAACCTCAACCTCCGCCTTATCAACTTCCACGCCCATCGGCGACCTACCAACCTCCACATCAAAGGTCTCAGAACCACAATTACCAACCTCCTCAGACCTCTTCGTCGGGTTATTATAACCAAACTCCACAACCCCAACGGGTTGACCCTAAGGACTCCACTCTTGAACAAACCCTTCACGCGTTCATTCAGAGTACACAATCCATGCTTTCGGCCAACAACAATTCAGTCAAAGCATTGAAAATGCAAGTTAGCCAGTTGGCTAATCAGCTCCATGAACGCGAGAAGGGCCAATTACCGAGTCAACCCGAGGTGAATCCTCAGGGTACCCATTCGCAAGGAAGGACACTTTTACCTCATGCTACCTCTGAACCGACCCATCATATTAATGTGATTCATACTTTGAGGTCTGGTAAGGAGGTGGAGAACCACATTGGGGTGCCATCCTTGTCGTCACCATCTCTGAGGGAGCCGGATCCTGAGGCTCCCTTCACAAATACATCCAGGAAGGAGCCAGATTCTGAGGTTCTTTCTACTTTTCCTTCGACAAAGGGGCCGAACCCTGAGGTCCCCTTGTCTCCTCTTGTGTCGAAGGAACCAGATTCTGAGGTCCCCACTCATGTTTCTTTGGAGCAGAATTCTAAGGTTCCTTCGCACCATTATGCCCCGAAGGCGCCATTCCCTGAGCTCCTTAAAAAGAAAACCTCTGATCAGCATGACAAGATGTTTGAGATGTTTCGGCAGGTTAAGGTGAATATCCCTCTTTTGGAGGTGATTCAGCAAATGCCACCTTATGCAAAGGTTCTCAAGGACTTATGCACCAAGAAGAGAAAAACTCATGTTCCAAAGAAAGCTTTTCTTGCGGCTAACGTGAGTTCTTTGTTGGCACAACCCATGCAAGTCAAGTACAAGGACCCTGGTTGTCCTACTATCTCTTGTGTGATTGGGGATGTGTCCATACATCGAGCCTTATTGGACCTTGGTGCATCTGTTAATCTTCTGCCATATTCTGTCTACATCCACCTCGGTCTTGGAGACCTCAAACAAACAAAGACCACTCTTCAATTGGCTGATAGGTCCATGAAGAAACCGAGGGGTGTGGTGGAAGACGTGCTGATCAAAGTGGGAGAGTTCATTTATCCAGTCGACTTCTTTGTCCTGGATACTGAACCTGTGCCAAACCCACTTGGACAAATTCCTGTCATTTTGGGGCGACCATTTCTTGCGACTTCCAATGCCTTGATCAATTGTCGCAATGGTCTGATGCGCTTGACTTATGGTAGTCAGTGCGCTTATAAACAACCAATGCAAATACTGGGCTCCAACGGTCGACCGAAAAAGGTCATACGGTCGACCGGTTGGTCGTTAAAACCGGTACTTGGTTCGAACCACAATCCAACGGTCGAACCAAGGAAATCATCAAAACGGTCGAACAAAGGTCTCTGGGCGGTCGACCGTTTAGAAGGTCTACGCCACAAATAAATAATAAATAAAACATCCCCAACGGTCGAACGACAATGGGCTTCCGGTCGACCGAAAAACATCAGGGACTTCAACATTCTACAAGGTCATTACCGGTCGACCGAAATATGAATCGGTCGATCCACACTTAAGTTGTCTTAAGTCATCGGTCGAACGAGATCTCAGGGTGGTCGACCGTTTAGAAGTCTACACCCCCAACCGACTTAAAACAGTACGTCCGGTCGAACTTGGTCAAAGAGGCGGTCGACCGTTTAGAAGGTCAACGCCCCCAACCGACATACAACAGTGCATTCGGTCGACCGACAAAGGGGACCCGGTCGACCGAAAACACACAGGGTCTTCATCCTCTCGCTCAAGCGTACAATCGGTCGACCACCCATCGGGTATCGTTCGACCGTTTCGAGCGAGAGCGCCTGAATTACACTACAACCGGTCGACCGAATTGAGCACCGGTCGACCGAAACAGAGCAGAAACTCCTGCTACTCTATTCCGACGAGCCATTCGGCCTACCGTCGAACACTCAAACACCCACACAACCTTGGTGAGCGTAAAAGCAAGGCTTGGCATACCTTGGAAGCTTGAAGAAGCTTCCGAAGAGCAACGACGATCCTCCCACGCAAAAGGGCGTATCTCCGGCGAACTCCACACCTTCCTTGAACTCCGGCGACCAGACTTGCCGGCGCACCCGCAACTCCTCCTTCTTCCACCGACGAACTACAAGGGAGGGAGAGAAAGTGTTGAGGGAGTGAGTGAGATGAAAAAGAGAGAGAAGGAAAGAATGAGAAAAAGGTTTGGTTTGGTTTATATACTCTCACTAATAAGGGTTTAAGGTTCTTAAACTTAATTAACCTTAATCAAGGGATTAGGTTCTCACAAGTTAATTCAACTAAATGAGAGTGATCGAGGTAGTCTAGGTCAATGCCTCAGTTGCTACCTCACGTGACTACTTGCCCAGGCATGTGATGCCAAACCATATTTGTGCTGCCTACTTGGGCCATCTTTGACCGTCCCCGGTTATCCCTGGGCGTCTAGTTTCTCCCCCTGTCATATCAGCTTGTCTCTCTGTCATGTCATACTAGCTCACCCACCCCCAAATTTTATTTAACCATCCCTGAAAGCCCTCAAACATCTTACATTCTCTTTCCTTCACATCATTTCTTTCTTTTTCTTTTTTCAATTCTTTCAACATTCAACACATTACGTTAAATAATTGTAATTACTATATTAATTAATTAACTCAATAATAATTATTAATTAATATTAAATCGCAAAAAATATTATTAAAAATTAAGAAACCACTATACATATTACATTAACTGGAATCCAAAATATTACATTAAAAAATACAATAAAACATTGTCAATCCACATTTCCTCCATAGTGTTGCCATGTATTCTCGATTAGATCAGATTTGAGACTCAAATGTTTCTACTTGTCACGCACTCAATCTTTATTGGCCAAATACTTGTTAATATTCACGATACGATTGGTCGAATATTGCAAGGATTCCTCCTCATGACTTCCACGCTAATCTTCCATAAATTCCTTTATATCTCTGAAATTAGCGTAACGGTCGTGTTCATCCTCCACTATCATATTATGCATTGTGATGCAAGCTGTCATTATTTTGTTAAGTACGTCCTTACTCAATGTAAGAGCCAACTTTCTAACGATCGCAAACTTCACTTGCAACACTCTGAAAGCGTATTCTACATCTTTACACGTTGCCTCTTGGACTTAAGCAAACAACATGTCCTTCGGGGTTTGAGGAAGAACGATGGATTGGATGAATGCGGCCCATTTTGGATAAATATTATTTGTAAGATAGTATCACATATCATATCAAACATCATTAACCTCATAAGTTACAGGTGGAGCTCGTCCTTCTAGTATGTCGTTGAAAATAGGAGATCGATGTAGGATGTTCAAGTCATTGCGCAAACCCGGTATTCCAGAAAAGGACTGCCATATCTATAAGTCATGCGATGCCACCACCTCAAGGGCACGTGTTGCCTTCCCACTACGCCCTTGATGTTGTCCCTTCCAAGCAGCCGGGAATTTTTCCACTCCCAGTGCATACAATCGATACTACCCATCATGCTTAGGAAACTACGTTGCTCACTAATGTGAAGTAGTCGTGCTAAGTCATTTGCAGTAGGCCTCCTTAGATACTCACCGTCGAAGTTGTTAATGACACCTTCACAAAAGTTTTTTGGTGGGAATTTTTTGTTGTAGCTTCACTCATACGCAAATACTCATCGATCTCATCGGCCGCCACACCATAGGCTAGTGTTCGTAGTGCCGCTGTACTTTTTTGTAAGCCCGAGATGCTCATCCTACCATTCCCGTTGGGTACTCGTTGGAATAAGACATCAGATGCCTCAATGGCATTACCAATGCAAAGAAAGATATGCTTTCGCATCCTAAAGATTCTCCTGAAAATAGTATCAAAATAAACAAGGTTGTCAGAAAAAATAATCGCCAATAAGGAATTTGTAACCAAGCTCATGATCTCTATCTGAGTTCATAGTTCTCCTTCTACGCATCTTAGGGTGTGTAACCAGTTCAATCACCATTTGACTTGCCATTTGTGTTACATGATCCAAGAAGGCGTATGTGTCATCGAAGTTGTCGTCATCAGATGATGTGTATTTTGAACTAGAAGATATATCAAAGGACGCCATTGTGAGAAGAGGTTAGTAGTCGGAGGTGAGAAGATGTGATGAAACCAACATTGTTTGCTAATTTGTAGTTGGGAGAAGATATTTTGTCGGGTTACAGTAACCTTGTGATGCTACAGAGAATACGTAACTACACAGAGCACGCGTGACTGCACATAAATAAATCTTGGACCAAAGATATTTCGTGGGCTTACAGTAACCCCGTGATGCTACAGTGACCGCGTGACTACACAAGTGGGTCATGTGCTTTGATGAGGCGTTGCGACGGAAACAGAGTGGCACCAACGATGATGATGTCATTCGACCAGGTCATGTTGTCTACGAGCGAACTCATAGGTCCAGATTTCTTTACTTTGATGCCTGGGTCATGTTACACACATGCCCCCAAATGGGAGTCTTTTTTCTCTGGAGCAAACACGGTGAGTATTGCACGTGATGAACACGTCACATTCACGGAAATACAAGGTGCATATAGTCCCCAAACAGGGAGCGTCGGGAAAAGAAAGAGCATTGATGACTCTATGACCACTCAACACTGATGCCAGAGGAAATGACATCAAAATCAGTCATACGTGTGGAAGATGTGAAGAAGGCCAAAAAAAGGGTAAATGTTCATTAAAGGCTGACACTAACCCCATGTATATGAATTTGGTGCTCAAATTGCATATAGTGCCAAAGTTAGAGAAGATAGCTTGAAGATGGAGGATGAACGATCAGAATGGAAGTTTCGAATGCATCTTGAAAAAAGAAAGTTCGACATGCTACACTCTTTGATGAAAAAAGAAAACCCGATGGAACAGGATCAAAAAATGATAGCGAAACTCATGAACTGGACGGAATCCAATAGCTATGTGTAGCTTCTTTTATTATTGTATTTTGTAGTTTATAGAAACTACGTATTTTATTTATATTTCATCGTTTATTTTATTGTATTTTGTAAGGTAATATAATATTTCCTAAGGCAATGTACTGCTAGTATATTTTAATTTGGAATTTAATCTTTGTTAACCTTTAATAAATTATATTTTTATTCAAGAAAATTACATTTTTAATTTAAATATTTTACACATTTAACAATATTACAATAACAAATTAAATTAAAATACATATTAAATGATCAATTTCATCTATTCACTATTAACATTAATATTATTAACTATTAACAATAATAATAACAAATTAAAGGGGGGAGGACTTGCCGCCCACGTGCAGGTGCCTGGGCACAAAACCGGGGGACTAGCCCCCCGATTTTCAGCCACCAAGCTAAGGGGAGGGCTGCCCGGGCGGGCGCCGGGGAAAAAGGCCCCGTTAAGAATGCCCTTACATATATACTAATAAACTTTATTGCATTGGTTAATGCATTATCCCGAAATGTGTGTATATATTTGCATATTTTCCTGTGCCATACACATTTTTGTCAAACATGTGGAATATCCTATTCTTATCACATTTTTTAAATAATTGTTTGACCCTATATATAGTCTAGAACTCTAGATAACAACCCACCACGACCACGAGTCTGATATTTGTTCACTAATAATCCATGCTTTTAGCAATAAATAAAATAAAATTTAATAAAAGTTATAATTTTCTTAGATTCTTTTCATTCTAACCTTGGGTTGTAAACGAGTGAGCAACATTGGCTCGAACTCGGGTCATTTAGTTTTTAACATGCTCGTGAGTCGCTTAGCACTCAATTCGAGCACAAAATTTATGCTCATGCTCGGCTCACTAGTAGCTCGCGAGCCGCTCGACCTGTTCGTGAGTCTGCTTGGTCTGGATCCGTATCCAGATGGATAATTTTTTCACGTCGAAATCCACCTTAGAATCTGATATTTTCCGACTCCACATATGGAGATAGACATAAGGGGTAGGAGCACCCAAGTCCTCTTCTTTTGTTGGTGTGTGATCCAACTCCCAATTTATAAGGCAACACGTAGACCTCGGTGTCATGCTGAATCTGTGTTGGATTTTTCTGGTTCGGGTTGGGTTTGATTTTTCGGTCGTTTTTTTAATTTGAAGTAACTATACAATCACAATTGAATTAACAAACACAAACTCAATTTATTTTTCCCCAAAATAACCAATTTATTTATTAATAATTGTTGACTCAAACCGAGAAACAATATAAATACATAATTGGTTACATATTAAAAAAGTCCAGAGGCTAGCTAAACATTAGGACTAATGAAAAAAACCTAAGGCGTATTAGGAAGAAATTACTCTTTAAACAAAATGGTGTAGCTAATTCGTCTTCAATCTTCTTCGCGTTGCTAATGCTATCGTTAAGATTCATGTATTGCATTCTATTCGCAGCGTCTATCCAATCCCTCAGGCATACGCTCATCTTGATTGACTTGTCGGACAAACATTGTCTCTTGTCACTCAAGACATATTTACCTGATAAATGCAGACTCCGACGCCACAATTAACGTCGGAGGACATAATAAGTCTCGTGACATCAAGGAGACTAGTGGAAACCTACCTGAGTTGTTTCTCCACCAGTCTAAAACATCAAAAGATTTTAACTCAGCAATAGTTAAGTACATTTCAGTGGTTAAATATCCACTTAATTCACTTTGTTTGTCAGTTTGCACTAATTTTAATTTTTTTTGACTTAACCCAGGTTTAAAATTCAATTATAAGGTCATGTGCGGTTGGGCGCCGAGGATCACATAATTTAATTAATTTTTTCAATTTTACAGTTGTGCAGGATTTATGGGATCCTGCACAAATGTAAAATTCAAAAAAATAATTAAATTGTTTTTTCTCAAAAAATATTAAAAATTCAGGAAAAATCGTACAAAATATGAAAAATAAAAACAATGTGTACCATAAAAACCTAGTTGGTTTGGATTTGACAAAACAACCCATTCATCAGCACCATTGTCTCACTGGAAACCCTGTCTACCAACCATACTACAAGGTTTATTTTCATTAATTAACGTTTAGTTATTAAAAGTACAAGTACCACAAAACAACTACATAAGAAAACTTAGATCTAGTAGTCTACATTTCTACAACCGATATGTTTTGTCATGGACCCACTAAGGAATGTCTTCCTCTACGTCGTCTAAGTCTTCTGAGTCATTGGGGTCATCATGATAAGTCTATTCTTCCTCGGTAACCTCATCATCTGTACCCACAAATTGCTCGCCTACATCTTGAATTCGCACCGCTAACAAAGTTATTGCTTTGTGGTGATGTCTGAAGTTGAAGTCATCCTCCACAATAGTTTGTAATATCCTGGAGATTGATGTTGCTGCACGACGTGGTCATCCTCGTGATGGACCAAGGTAGCCTCCTCCACGTCCGCCCATGTCAGATCATCTCCTGCAAAGACTGCATCCTCTGTTTCCACCAACCACAGATGATCTTCCATCAAGTCATAACCTACGCTCATAGGATCATAGAAGAATGGTTTTTCCCTCCTTTCTATGAATCGTTGTCTCAACCTCTTGTTGTAGTTCACATACACCAGGTCATTCAACTTCTGCGGCAATAACTGATTCCTCCATTTTGTGTGTATTTGCTCAATCACACTCCAGTTTCTCTCACATCTAGATGCTGAACAAGTATGATCCAAAATTTTAAGTACCAACTCCTTCAAAGATCGGTTCCCGCTATTGACCACACTTCCGTAATCAGACCACCAATCAGTTGGGATCTTCGTGGTTCTTTGCCTCCTAAGAGTATCTCAACTGAACAATTCTTCACTATTCTTATAATGATCGAGTTGATTTGTTATGTGGTCTTGTTCTTCCGAGTTCGGGACCATCTTCTCTAGAACATCCAACCAGCTAGTCAAGTGTGTGTTGATGGCTTTTGATCGGTTATCAACACCAAAGAAAGTAGTCGGGTTCAAGTGGAAGCCCGCAGAGTACGTACAAAGGACTTGATATTTGGTGTCCCCGTCTTCTATCAATGACCTCAATAACATTCTAGTATAATTGCGATCTAAAGTTGTAGTTGTCCTTGATCTACCACTTTTCCTTCTCTGTTACGTCGTATAGGTAACCTATTGCGGATTTCTCATTTCCATCGACCAACCTAAGAACAGTGACCAATGGTTGACTTGCCTTCAAAGCATTGCTGACATTGTTCCAGAAGACGGTCGATATGATGGCTTCGTAGACCTGATCGGTCTCTATCTTCACCTTGGCATTTCTTTGCCAAAAAGCATTTGGATCGACAAATTGTTCTGAAACAATGAATGCCTTCAAAGCTTGTCGTTTCACCCAAAGCCTTTGCAGTGTAAGGAATGCAGTTGCAAAAGGGGTGACGGCTAGACGAATTGGATTCCCTTGAATGGCATCCATCATCCGCTTGTTTAGTTGATTGTGCGCCATGAAGTAGGTGGCAATCTTCTGACCTGTGGTAACAGTCCTAATGTACAACTTGTCTATGTCCTCCAAGATTAGATCGATGCAGTGACCTATTGACGGAGTCCAGAATATCGACCTTTGTTTTGACATCAACATCCTACCAGCGGATACATAGGCAGTGACATTGTCAGTGATCACCTGGATAACATATTTCTCTTCCACTTCCTCCACCACCTTATCAATCAGCTTAAGCAAGTAATCCACATTGTGGGAGTGGGCAAAGGCATCGATAGACTTCAAAAACATGGGGCTCATGGGGTAGTTAGCTAAAAATTTAATTATACTACAACTGCAACCACCAGTCCACCCATCAGTCATAATTGTACATCCATATATTTTCCAATCTTCCCTATATGAATCTAATATGATTTTGGTTTATTCAAGTTCCCATCGTAGACAGGGTTCGGCAATCTCATGTGGAGTAATTGGTTTCAAACCCGGGCCAAATCTAGCAGTTCTATCAATTGCATCTTTAAATTCTTTAGATTTGCATGCATTAAAAGACAAACAAGATATATAGAAAAATTTAGCCCAAAGTTGGTTTATTTCTTTTCTCTCTTCTTTTTTAAAATGCTTCTATATTGTGGTTTGCATGGGACCTCCTTCATTTCTATCCACGACGTCATCGGGACATCCACGACAAAAATGGTCCATTTGTCCCCATTTTGATCGGTTCCTCTGCCTCTTTCGAGGTTGTGGAATGGGACATTGGGTGGAAGATGAACTACCATAACCATGTCCTTGACCGGAACTAGAACGTGAACCGAACCCCTCTACATCATCTAAGTCTATGTAATCATCTAAGATTTCTTTCTCATTGTGACATGCTCTAGATTTTGATCTTAAATTTAATTCAATTTCTTCACAATAAAGAGCAGATGCATATGCACATGGTTTAGCGTTTGAACTATCAGGATGATCAATATGTTTCTTATGTCTATTTTTTCCACCACTACTAACATAACCACATAATTCACATAAAAGTTTGGATTTAAATTCAAGGCTAAGGTAATGTGCAGTTTTCGATCCTAGGTCGGTTATTATTGTGGGATAAAGATTATTAAATTCTTCATGGTTCATGAGATATTCGCCACCACTAGGACCGTTATATGCCATTTTACACTAAAATTAATTATTACACTAAAAGAGGGATGAAAAGAGTGCACTTGTATTACGGAAGACGGAAGGAGGTTGCGGCGGAGTCAAGATTCTGAGAGACATTGCTTCCCAAACCCGCACCACAATCACCAAATCCGTCTTTTTCTTTCACCCAAACTTGAGAACTTGGATCTTGGAGGATGAAGAATGTGAGAGTTTGAGAGAATGTGACTGAGAATTGGAGTTGTGAGGAGAGTAGTGGGGTACGGGGGTGTTTTTATAGGGTAAAATAGGGGGAAATTGCAACCCCCCCTTGTTTTTTAATCTCCAATGACTATATAGTCGTTGGAATTGTGCGGTCGTACAATCCACTTGTGCGACGTACAGGCCCCCCTGTGCATCGCACAACACTACTCCCACTACTTTTTACTCTTTCTAGAAATTCCTCTTCCAGAAATGTGGCATCCCTCTCTACAATCACTCGATTGGAGGTGATATGCCAAAAGTAGTATCATCTTGTCTCACGAGGATAACCAATAAAGAAGCACTTATCCGCTTTTGGTTGAAGTTTGGTCGACATCAATCTCTTGACGTAAGCCTCACAACCCCAAATCTTGAGAAAATTGAGCTTAGGTGTTTTACCACTCCATAGCTCATAAGGAGTTTTCTCCACGGATTTGGATGGAACATTATTTAGTGTGTAAGCCGCAGTTTGTAGTGCATAACTCCAAAAGTAAAGAGGTAATTCCGCATGACTCATCATTGACCGAACCATGTCGAGCAATGTCCTATTCCTCCTTTCGGATACCCCATTCCACTGAGGTGTACCGGGAGGGGTGAGTTGAGGTACAATACCAAACTCCTTTAGGTATGAGTCAAATTCGGCACTTAAGTACTCACCTCCACGATCCGTTCATAGAGACTTGATTTTCTTGTCGAGTTGGTTCTCTACTTCATTCTTGAATTCTTTGAACTTGTCAAAAGATTCACTTTTGTTTCTCATTAGATAAACATAGCCATAACGACTATAATCATCCGTGAACGTAATGAAGTACCTGAAACCATCTCGTGCACTAGTACTCATTGGACCACATACATCGGAATGTATCAAATCCAACAAGCCACTCGCCCTTGGGCCTTTCTTCTTGAAAGGTTTTTTGGTCATTTTTCCCATTAGACATGGTTGGCACGTCTCAAATAATTTAAAATCAAGTAGACCAAGAAGGTTAGCTTCTTGCAATTTGTTGATGTGCGTTTCATTTATGTGACCAAGACGTTAGTGCCACAAGAGAGTATCATTCTCGTGAGTGGTCTTAAGTCTTTTGTTATTGATATTAAAGATTTGTTTATTATCCAATTCAAGCAAATAGAGACCATTCCTTATGAACGCATTTGCATAGAACACACCATTCTTCGATATAGACAAACAAGAATTTGAAATATTTATATTAAAATTATCCATATCCAGACATGATACAGAAATAATATTCTTGCTAATCGAAGGTACATAATAAACATTCTTTAGACATAAATTTAAACCACTACACAATTGAAGCACCACAGAACCTTGTGCAACCGCAGACACGTTCGCACCATTTCCGACCTTCAATTCAATCTCGTTCCGTACGAGTTCCTTCCTATCCATGAGTAGTTGCACATTAGAAACTATGTGAGCACAAGATTCGGTATCAATTACCCAATCCTGGATAGAGGTGGCCAAATTTATCTCAATAACAAATATACCTTTGGCCTTTTTGGGGCGCCGACGTTCAATCACTCCGTTGTCAAGGTCTTCCTTGTACTTGGGGCAATTTGGACGGATGTGTCCTTTTTCACCGCAGTGAAAGCACTCCGTATTGGGAGTTGGAGATTTCTGAGATTTCCCCCTCGAGGCACTTTTATGAGTGATTGACATCATTTCATGCTTATATTTGTATCTTATATCCATTATCTTACACCTAAGCAATGCTACGTGATGAGTTTTATGTTTAGTTTTCAGAAATAAGGAGGTTTGAAGAGAAGAGCCATGAAAGGACCCAAAAGCAGGAAAAAGGACTTAATTGTGAGACCTGGGTACCAAGATGCAAGACAGAAGGACCTGATCGTAAGACAGAAGGACCTAAGAGCAAACCAGGAAACTCCACACCATCATGGGGAGTATTTTGGCAATTCGATTCGGGTCGGAGCTCCAACAAACCAAGTAGATGCATCCAGGACCAACAAAGACCACCAGCAAAGCCCACAACAAATCCCAGATGAATCCAAAACTTATAGACCGCCAATTGGCGGTCTTGGACCACTAATTGGCGGTCCATATGTCTCCAGATCCGCTAAGATTTGTGCTGGGCTTGTATTAGTGTATTCTTAGTCTATTTTTGGTATTGGTTTAGTCCCACATCGGGGGATTGTCCCCGATTAGCTTTTTCCGTGCTTATAAATAGAACTCTTCACCTTCCATTGTAATTACCCATTGTTTGGTGGCATTCTCTCTACTAAGGAGTGAGCCTTGAAGCAATAGCTCAAGGTGGAGAAGGATGCTACCTTCAATGTGAGTCATTGTTAATAAAAGTTTATTTGTTTCTTTTAATCTTGTTTTGTTATGTTGCTTGTTTTGTGTGGGTTGCTTTACTTTGTTTAATCTCTTGTTTAGTAATTTTAGTATCTTAGTTAAATGTTTTCTTTACTTAGTCAATTACCCAATCCTGGACAGAGGTGGCCAAATTTATCTCAATAACAAATATACCTTTGGCCTTTTTGGGGCGCCGACGTTCAATCACTCCATTGTCAAGGTCTTCCTTGTACTTGGGGCAATTTGGCCGGATGTGTCCTTTTTCACCGCAGTGAAAGCACTCCGTATTGGGAGTTGGAGATTTCTGAGATTTCCCCCTCGAGGCCCTTTTATGAGCACCTCCTACTCCCTTGCTCTTGATTGAACCACTTTTGGTAGATTTTCCCTTTCCTTTACCAATCTTTTAGCTCCTCCCATGGACGGCAAGGACTTGCTTGTCCCTACCCTTGCCCATGTCAACTTCAGCAGTTTTGAGAGCGTTGTGAAGCTCCTCAAGACTCACCCCTTTTTCACGCACGTGATAGTGCATCACAAAGTCCTTAAAGGACGGGGCTAGAGACCCAAGAATCATATCTTCAGCAATGTCCTCGGGCATTGGTGAAGAGAGCTTTGCCAACTTCTCAAGGTATCCTTGCATCGTGAGAAAATGCATAGATACCGATGTTCCCTCCGCCATATGGCACCTTGTGAGTGCGATGGTGGTCTTATAGCGCTCCTTTCGGGCACTATCCATGAACATCTTTGATAAAGCCTCCATGGTCTTCTTGTGTTTTGAATCCAAGTATTTCGCTTGAAGCGAGTCACCCATGGATGCTA
Source organism: Triglochin maritima (assembly GCA_963682175.1). Lineage (NCBI taxonomy): Eukaryota > Viridiplantae > Streptophyta > Magnoliopsida > Alismatales > Juncaginaceae > Triglochin > Triglochin maritima. The sequence goes on from OY821785.1 coordinate 13,803,882, forward strand.
GCATAAGACCGTGAACTTGGTTCTCTTGGTCTTCCCACATGGCTTTAGCCTCTTTCTCTTCATCGGTTAATCTCTCATTCCACTTTGGGATTGGACCTTCCAAAATGTGAGATAGTTTCTCAAACTTTAACACGATGTTGAGTTTGAGTTGCCAACTAATGAAGTTTGAGCCATCATTTGCTAAAGGGTGTTTTTCTATCATGGATCGTACGATAGGTTGGATGTTCGACATTTTTCTACAAAATAAATCATATAGGTTTCAATGCCAATTTTATGTTTTAATACACATGCATACATATATCGAATATATAAATGTAAATGTTGCAAATTAAAATCTTGCCCATAAATGCAACAATACAAGATCGTATCAATTGTAATATAGACTAGCTAAGGGCTATCGAATACATTACAATATCAAGGTAAGAACACATTTTCTAATCACAACCTTTTTGAATTTTAGCAATATTAGCATCTTCAAACTCTTGTGATTCTTGTCGTTTTAATTATGAGGGAATGTGACCTATCCTCGTAAGAAAAACTTTTCCCAAAACCGAGCGAGTGCTCTAGGTAATGTTAAGAAAACTTATTTTCATTTGATACGAGATACGTTTATCCATTGTATTCACAACTAAACATACTCGGGGTTCACTAGGGTTAAACACACCTCATACATTTAATTGTGGCACAACAACAGACAACCATTATATCTCCCACTATTCCCAAAGATGGAGGGAGCTATCTCCCGCTAAGGGCGAGCAGAGTATCCCTCGATCAATGGCTGCTAGTGGATGAAATAAAAAGGAAATTATTCTTAATTTGTTTTGGAGAATTTCATATATTTACATGTGATTTGGAATTGTAGGTTATCATGCATATTAATATTCATACACATCCTAAAATTCACCACATTCATCACATGCATAGTAGAAATTAAAAACAGAAATTAAACATTCACACAATCCACATCGTGTGAGTTTATATGTTCCCTTCGATCCTTGATCCTCGATCCCCGATCCTCGATCCTCGATCGATGTGCTACAGCGGCGACTTCCTCTTGCACCGGAGATGTAGATTTTACAGAAAATAAACATGCTCCTCACATTCGATAAAAACCGACTAGTGCAAGTCCTATGTAAAATCCTCTCATATGCATATGCAATTTATCTAAAAGATGGAAATAGAGAATTTGGCTTTTACATACATAAGCCCCTGTATTATAACAATTATAAACATTCATAGCTGCTGATTTGGAACATACAAACTCACAATTCCTGCAAAACAACTCGAGCATCCATGCACGCAATATCGCTATAAACTATCCAACCTAGTTTATCAAGCATCTAGAATCCCAAACAATTCTTTGAAAAACATTTTGAAATCCATTAAAAACGTTTTTCATGCATCCATAGTTTAAAAATTAATTATGAACCGCTGTCCATCCAATTTCCAATGGAAAGATGAAATGCAGTTTTTCGGTTTTGTTGATTCTCTTACAAAATAATCGTTTATACTTAAAAGGAAATTATTGCAAGTTAGACTTATGTCTAAATCATAATTCTAATAATTACATGACATGTTTTAAACATTCAAAACATTTAAAACGAATTATTACAAAGAATTATTTCAACAAACATTTAAAGACCGAAAAACCGGTAAAACGAATTGTTTAAATCCTAGATGGTAAACTAAATTTGTTTACAACCATAAATCATGAGAAAATTGAACCCTAAGCTCTGATATCACTGTTGGATTTCATATTTAATTATACATATATATTTTCGAATTTTTATGTATAATAAGGATCAATTTTGAATTTTCTATAATTTATTTCATGCATGCATCAATTTGTTTCAATACCTAGTTTCAAAACTTTATTAAAACAAATATGGACTCCGAAATTCATACCTAGAAGTTCTCTGAAACTTCTTGAAGATTCGGAGACGTTGGGGATGCTTCTCGCTGCGCCGGATGCCTCCGAGTATTCACCAAACTCTAAACAAGATCGGAGAGAGGGAAGCTAGTCTCTCAATCTCCGATAGGGTTTAGAATCCAATTACTAACCCCTCTTTAATTCTCTTGAGAAGATGATCTCTTAAGAACTAAAACTAAACTTAAGAATTAAGGGATTTTCGTGGAGAATTATGGAGAGAGAATTTTTGCACAAGAAATAATGAATTAATTAATTGGGTAATGAAATAAGCTTGTATTTATAAGCTCTCTCCAAATTACCTATTCATGTGCAACCCCTTGCCCATGATCTCATGCAAAATTCCATCTAACCATCCATTATTTGCTAACAAATAATCTTAGCCACGAATTAAATCAATTATGGACCAATTCCATGCATGATCTAATTAATTCTTAAATTAATTCTGCACAAAACCGTCTGGACTGGTCGACCGTTTCAAGGTTCGGTCGACCGCTCGAACCTAGTTTCGGTCGACCGTTCTATAACTCGGTCGACCGTTCGTAACAGGAACTATTCCATCGCAATGTTCGGTCGACCGACCGATCACATTCGGTCGACCGTTCGAACAGATGAAAATTCCCTGTTATCGGTCGAGACATGTCCGGTCGACCGTGCCCGATCGGTCGACCGTTTACTGCTATCCGGTCGACCGTTTGAGCACTGTTCTGCAGACTTGTCAAATTTCGGTTTAACCCCTACAAAATTTGACATTTCGGGATTAGTAGTAAATTCACAACTTATGTAACATATTATCCTATGTAATGATCAATCATTACATCCCATAATATTTACATCACATATGAATTTAATTTAGATTCTAATTATGTTATTAATCACAACATAATTTTGATTTTGCTTGTTCACCCCATGTGTCATATTTTCTACACGAAACCCGACACATCTTATGAACTCAAAATCCACATTTCTTGTTTCCCAGTTTTGTGGTGTGACCTATGGGAGGATCTAAACTAAGTTGGCAGTGATATTAAGAGCTTAATATCATAAGCTATAAGCGGTATCTAGCTACACATTATAGCTCCCAATTAGTTAGATGTCTTAATTCCACTCGAACCAAAACCCGATCCACTTAGTGATGGAGTGCACCACTTGTGTCCGTCCCTTGCCTCATGATATTAAGAATACACACAAAGTAGTATTGTGTCATCTTTGTATTAGTATTCATTTCTTGATCTCTTTAAGCTAGTTATAAATATGTGACTTAACTCAAATCACATTGTGCACATTATAACTTTGCTTTATCAAGGGGCCCACTAATATCATCACTCAATTAAGAGGGGCAATGATAATCTTTTGACTAACTATCTTCTCCAACGAAAGTTATACTTAACCAACTAATGCCTTTACACTACACTCATCGATAGCTCAAGACACTATTCTAATTAAGAACTCCTTAAGCGATCGGATATAAGTCTCATATCAAAGGACCAAGGACACAGTAAAATTTTAATGACACAGAAACACATTCCTATAATATTTTACTTGTTAGGACAATTCGGTATACAAAAGTACTATTTTCCTCTTTTGTGTACCGGTGTTGTCACTCACTTGTAGAGCTACAATGATCTATGACCAACACGACAATCTTAACTCGGTAATTAATGTCCCATGTTAATTACCATGATTGTGAATATCTTTTGTTTTATGTAAACCAAGACCTTTTAGAGCTCTACGGTTAAGGACCAAGAGCCTCTTCCTTAACACTTCCAAAAGCCGAATAACATAAACAAGGAACAAAATGATTTCTTATTCAATTCATAATAATTGACATTTAAAAGTAAAACTTTTAGAACACATTCCCTTCAATCTCCCACTTGTTATTAAAGTTTTCTTTCTCATACATACTCAATGCATAAAACAATAATAACTAGGGTAAACCCCATTACATATCAATCATCAAGCCAATCTACATGGTTCCTCAATCCCATGGACTCGAAATGCATTTTGCCCTTGGCTTGGGATAAGGGTTTTGTGAATGGATCAGCTGTGTTGCTGTTGGTGTCCACCCATAACAGATTTATTTTGCCTTCGTCGATGAGGTCACGCGTCACGAAGTACTTACGATCCATGTACTTCACTTTGTGGTGTGATTTGGGATCCTTGATTTGCGAGATAGATGCACTATTGTCGCAAAATAGCTCTATTGGTCCCTCGCTCGAGGGAACTACTCCAAGCTCTTCAAGGAACTTCTTAATCCACACTCCTTCCTTGCTCGCTTCAGCGACAGCCATCACTTCGGAAGCAATGGTTGAGTCGGCTGTAGTGCTTTGCTTCCAACTACGCAAACTCACAGCTCCACCATTCAGAAGGAAGACGTATCCTGATTGCGACCTTCTATCGTATGGATCACTCATGAAACTCACATCCGAGTAACCTTCAGCTATCAATTCCCTTTGTCCTCCATAAACAAGAATCTTTTCCTTAGTCCGGTTAAGGTACTTCAGGATATTCTTGACCGCAGTCCAATGCTCAGGACCTGCGTTGGATTGGTGACGACTTGTCACACTTAGAGCATACGAGACATCGGGTCTTGTGCAAGTCATCGCGTACATGATCGACCCAATTGCCGAAGCATAAGGGACATCCTTCATGTACTCTAAGTCCTTACGTGATTGCGCACGTTGAGACTTCTTGAGTTGCACACCCATACTCATTGGCACACTGCCCTTTTTGGAGTTGTTCATCTTGAAACTTTACAAGACCTTGTCAATGTATGCACGTTGACTGAGGCCAATGAGTCTACGAGATCTATCTCGATATATCTTGATTCCCAAGATGTATTGAGCCTCACCCATGTCTTTCATCGAAAATGCAGATTTCAATGAACTTCTTGTTTGCTCAAGCAAAGGAATATGATTGCCCATAAGCAATATGTCATCGACATATAAGATTAGGAATACTACATGGCTCCCACTAACCTTCTTGTATAGATAAGGTTCTTCCTTACTTTGAATGAAGTGAAGCTTCTTCACTTCCTCGTCAAAGTGTTTGTTCCAACTCCTTGATGCTTGCTTCAATCCATAGATGGATCTTTGAAGCTTGCATACCTTCTCGCTATTCTTTGGATCTTCAAAACCTTGAGGTTGTACCATGTACACATCCTCCTCCAAGTTCCCATTCAGGAACGCCATTTTGACATCCATTTGCCATATTTCATAATCGTGAAATGCGGCAATAGCAAGAATGATCCGAATAGACTTGAACATGGCAACAGGTGAAAAAGTTTCATCATAGTCAATTCCTTGAACTTGAGTGAAACCCTTCTCTACAAGCCTCGCTTTGTAGGTTGTCAAGTTCCCATCCATGTCCATCTTCCTCTTAAAAACCCATTTATTATGAATGGCCTTTTTCCCTTGAGGAAGGTCAACCAAGTCCCATACTTGATTATCATACATGGATTCTATTTCGGATTCCATAGCCTTAAGCCATAGTTTGGAGTCTTCCCTTTCCATTGCTTCTTGGAAGGTCAAGGGATCATTGTTATCTAGTACCATGATTTCATGAAGTCCCAGATACAAATCGGGTTTCTTCCTTTCCCTTGTTGACCTTCTAAGTTCTTTTGGTTCTTCTCGTGTCTCTCGAACTTCTTCCACAATTTCTTGAGGAGTGCGTTCACGTTCAACTCTTGAACGTACACTTGGTGGGGATGATTGAGATTCTCTCACAATTTCTTGTGATGGTCTCTCGCTCACGCTCCCACTAACGAAAGGAATCTCGGTTGGGCCTTCATGATCTTGAATGTCATCATTCATGTCATGATCTTGTAGAGTATCTTGAGTTTCCTCAAGCACAACCCTACTCCCACTACTTTTTACTCTTTCTAGAAATTCCTTTTCCAGAAATGTGGCATCCCTCTCTACAATCACTCGATTGGAGGTGATATGCCAAAAGTAGTATCCTCTTGTCTCACGAGGATAACCAATAAAGAAGCACTTATCCACTTTTGGTTGAAGTTTGGTCGACATCAATCTCTTGACGTAAGCCTCACAACCCCAAATCTTGAGAAAATTGAGCTTAGGTGTTTTACCACTCCATAGCTCATAAGGAGTTTTCTCCACGGATTTGGATGGAACATTATTTAGTGTGTAAGCCGCAGTTTGTAGTGCATAACTCCAAAAGTAAAGAGGTAATTCCGCATGACTCATCATTGACCGAACCATGTCGAGCAATGTCCTATTCCTCCTTTCGGATACCCCATTCCACTGAGGTGTACCGGGAGGGGTGAGTTGAGGTACAATACCAAAATCCTTTAGGTATGAGTCAAATTCGGCACTTAAGTACTCACCTCCACGATCCGTTCATAGAGACTTGATTTTCTTGTCGAGTTAGTTCTCTACTTCATTCTTGAATTCTTTGAACTTGTCAAAAGATTCACTTTTGTTTCTCATTAGATAAACATAACCATAACGACTATAATCATCCGTGAACGTAATGAAGTACCCGAAACCATCTCGTACACTAGTACTCATTGGACCACATACATCAGAATGTATCAAATCCAACAAGCCACTCGCCCTTGGGCCTTTCTTCTTGAAAGGCTTTTTGGTCATTTTTCCCATTAGACATGGTTGGCACGTCTCAAATAATTTAAAATCAAGTAGACCAAGAAGGTTAGCTTCTTGCAATTTGTTGATGTGCGTTTCATTTATGTGACCAAGACGTTAGTGCCACAAGAGAGTATCATTCTCGTGAGTGGTCTTAAGTCTTTTGTTATTGATATTAAAGATTTGTTTATTATCCAATTCAAGCAAATAGAGACCATTCCTTATGAACGCATTTGCATAGAACACACCATTCTTCGATATAGACAAACAAGAATTTGAAATATTTATATTAAAATTATCCATATCCAGATGGTGTCATTCAATCCAGTTCTGACTATGGTTGACTTTGAGCAAATTCCATCCTTCCACCGCAGTTCACCAAGGTAATAAGTGCATTTGCTTTATATTTGCATACATTGAGGACAATGCATGATTTAGGTGTGGGGGGTTGTTTATATATATATCTATGTAAATTCTGTTCCTAAAAAAATCAATGTTTCATGACATAGCTTAAGATTGAACTACCAAAACCCGAGTACAAATTGCATTGAGTTTTTTGTTCCTTATTATATAGTTCTGCTTGTAGAAACTATGACATAAATCTAAGTTCCAAAGAAATAACCCATTGCCCTTTAAGACATGTATGCACTTAAATTGGATGAATCAAATCTTTGAAGTGGTTGATAAAAAGCAGAGGTTGAGGAAAATATACCGGGAAGTGTGGACTTCTAATAGCAATTAAGCCTTGAGGAAAATAAAAGTGGAATAAAAGTGAGGAAAGCACATTTTGCAAAATGATTACAAAAGCCCAAGCCTTTGAGTCACTGGTCCGTAGGGGTATCTTGAAACCCGGTAACTTGAGTCTATCAGCTCGGGATTATCGACCAAACTCGTTACACGAATGCAAAAAGGGTAAAAGTGTCAGAAAAAGCAAATGTGTTGAATCACGGAAAAAGAAAAAAAATAATAAATAAAAATACTCAAAGCCCAAAGCTCAAAGAATGATTCATGTCATGGTTGATCCGAATGATACTTCACCACCAGAGGAGGCGTGCAAAATAATTTAAGTGATAAACATGTGTAGAAGGGTTAGTGGTGTGAATGTTGGAGGAACAAAGACCAAGTCAAACTTTTTATAAGTTAGATTTGTATAATGAGCATGCAAGAATTCTAAGTGAGATGTATAAGGTTGAGGTGGAGATATCGAGAGCTATTAATGAAATATTGAATTAAGACTTTGTGGGTGTGTCAACTGAAAACCCTCACGAGACAAAACTCGTCCTCTAAGGAAACTTGGAGGTTTAAAGGCTTGTTGCACATGCTAAGTGCAACCGTGATTCCTACGAAAGTGAGTTAGGATTTCCCTGTTTTTATTTTTCTTATATTCTGTTTTGCTAGGGACTAGCAAAATCTAGGTGTGGGGGTATTTGATGCATTGCATACATTGCATCATATGTCTTTCATTTAGATTACTTTTATATCAATAAATGCTACTAAGGTATGTGTTTAGTCCTATTTACAGAATACAGGGACCTGAATGCAAATTACCCACATCCCAAGCATAAACGCGTGCAAAAGACTCATTTCTATCATAAAGACCAAGTTCAAGTTTATCGGGTTTCAAATGGAAATGCATCCAAGCATAAAAGCATTCAAGACCTAATTACAAAAAGAACAAGGACTTAAGCACAAAAGTAGTCGGGGACCTAATTGCAATTAAAGTACCAAAATATTATCTTGGAGAAAATCTAAAGAAAAAACAATGTGGATCTCCAAATATATGAAGGAAATAATTCAGAGCTCAAGAGAATGGAAAGAAATCATCCAGACGCGCAAAGGAGGATCAAATCATACCATAAACACTCAGCAAAAATCCGGATTGAATCTGACTCGATTATGCGGCGTTTCCGCCGCACAACACCTACAAACTGCGGCGATTCCGCCACCCCTTAGCGATCCGTGTGCTCAAATTTCGTCCAGTCGTGTCTAGACACGTGTACTTTCCAATATTATACTTAGGTCCCTTGTAGCAACTATAAATAGCCCCGAGAACGATGTTAAAAGGGTCCTTGGTCCTTGGTGGTTGTTCTTATTTTTGTTCCTTAGTTTTAGTAATAAAATTCTATCTTTTATTTCTTGTTTGTTTTTAATTTTCTTTTGTAATTCCTCTAGGACCCCTTCTCCTTCCTCCCATCCATGAGTTTTTAACTCTTTCCAAAGGGTGGAGGTGACAGATTTAGGGTGAAGAGAAGATGAATAAATGTTATTATTTTAATTTCGTGATTAGTATATTTTGATTACTTGAGTTTATGTTAAATCATTTATCATGTAATGCTTCATAACTAACATGATTTATTATAAGTTTCTGAATTCTCTAATCTAAACCCTAAATCTAAACATCCACCCAACGGAATTCACCTCTTTGTTTTTGTTTTTGTTTTATTTGTTCTTGTTTCTTGCCTTAGATAATAAAAACCAAAAATCTCAAAAACCCAATTTATTCTTCTCTCCTTCTTTCCCCCAATCGAAATCACACTAATAACAGATCTCTCCCTCCTTGTATTCGACCCGTACTTGCCACGTCTTCATTGACGCTGTGCACTTGCGGTATAAATAAAATTCACATCAACCATCTACAGGTGGATGACAATAATTAATAATCATTTGTATTGTTGAACTGTTATTAGTAGCATTATCAAATACAATTACACAAACATTATTTTTATGATTATGAACTACCATGACATCTTTAATATGATCAAATATAACATTTGTAGTGTGTGGATGCAAAATAGGTAAAAAAGAAATGATTTTTTTATTTAAACACCACAAATCATCTAGATAATGAGTTGTTACACAATAGTAAGGATAATTATTTAGATCGGTCCAAACATCACTAGTTAATACTATCCTATTGTTCATTAATGAAAAATAACAAATCATGCGTTCTTTTTTCTTTACCGAATTTATCAGTGGTTATGTTAGAGAATGGTTTAAGTGTTTTCTAGAAAATGGTTTTAAATTGCAAATTATCTTAGAGAATTGGTTCCCTAAGGCCTTTAGATTCACATATGCTAAATGATAGTTAATATCTAATTATGAAATCAACAATTATCTCTCTACCTTTAATTGGACAATATCTTCTGAAATTTAATGTTCCACTAGTTGTGTCTAAAACCTATTGACATGAATCCACTACTAATGATACATTATTCTTAACTATACATGAAAGTAAATGTCTACTTAGATGAATGGTTCCTCCACTTGACTTAGCGGAATATACGTTACCACAGTGTTTACAAGTAGAAACTGGTTTACCCTCAGCAGTTTGTCCTTCCTCAAAATCCTCCCATTTCGGAGATTTTTTTTCTAGTACTTCTACCATTAGGTTTACGTGGATTAACATAAGGGGTTTATTATTATCTTCAGAATCATATGTTAAAGTCATGGAAATTAGTAAATATGCAAACAAAAAGTGAATTTTTTACTAAATGAGAAAGTCATGATAATGATTGATGAACTAAAATTAACTACTCTACAAGATTAGAAAAGCCTGGGAAATGAAGGGTGGAGAAGTCGCGAAATCGACGGTCAGCAGTCTGCTTGTAGCTTTAGGCTTCATACTTCAGCTCAAACTCGACCCGTTTTCCACCAAAATCAGAGCAATTAGAGAAAGAGTAGAGAAGATTTGGAGAAATTTAGAATAATAGTAGGATTTTGTGTGAAGAAAATGAGAGAGGTTGGGGGTTTATATAGGAAGGAGGGGTACTTTAGTAAATATTTAAGAAAAAACCTAGGGCTACAGTACCTTGGCGTGCTGACCCGGCCTGTTACCCAGCTTAATTAATGGTTATTGTACAACAGCAACAGCTTAATTAATGGTTTACCCAGTAAATGTTTGAGATGAAATAAAATTTTACAACAATTCACAGGTTAACCCAAAAATCAGATAAAAGAGGTGGATGGTGTGGATTTAACCTGGGTCTTCACAATGCCATACCTACCACAAAAACCACCACACCATTCAACTGTTTGTTAAATTTTGTAGTTAATAAATATATATTCTACATAAACACAACATTACTTCCCGTGTACATATATAAAAATATATATTTAAAATTGCGGATACAAATATAGATGTTATATGTAGATGCAGTTTTGGATCGGATATTATACGAATTGGATGTACCAATATCAATATTTGTTCCGCAAATTTTCTTATACGAATACGATCTTAGAATTTTTTTTACTCAGACCGGATGTTCAAATTTTAATATGGATGCGAATGGATTTCCAGATTTTGAACATCCATTGACACTTCTAGCAGCCATGCACTAATGCACAATATTGGTAACTTGTGCATATAGACTCCTTATATAGCAGGGTTTGGTGGAAGGTAATGTTTTGGATTTTTCAAGGTGGGATCAAATGTCCAACATGTTCTTAGTAACACATTTAGATTGTTGATATATTTTTAATGGTTTCCTTTACAACAGGTGTTGGCTTTTTGGCCTTAATCCATATTTTGATGATGTAATTCAACCTAATCTTAATTAGGACATGTAGATTAGCACATGTAGTATAATGGTATATATGTTGTATTTTGCTAACATCTACAGGTGATCAAGACTCAAGAAAGAAGAAAAATCAAGTCAAGACATGTAATTAAGTTGGATTGAAGACGTGTATTTTACTTTTCTTTGAGTCTTAGGAACATATGTGAATTGAGCATAACTTAAGCTAATATCCATGCATTCACACACTAGGGTCCTTAGAGAAGTCACACACAAAATTTCAGGTCAATCGGACTTCGATAGGTCATCCAAAACATAGTCGGAAAATCACTAAAACTAAACCTTAAATCCTGTCCGAAAACGTTCGACCGATTGGACATTTTGTTCGACCGGTTTCAGTAGATTTAAAGTTTTTACATGACCATTTTTGTTCAACCGATTTGCCTCATAGTTCAACCGATTTCAGTAGTGTTTTGCCCAGACTAAAACGGTCGACCGGTTTTGCCATTTTGTTCGACCGTTCCGGGTTTTCATGTGACCGTTTTATTTTGTCGTATTCATATAACGGTCATATACGCATAACACTATTCCCAACCGTTCGACCGAACCATCCATTTGTTCAACCGATCCATTAGTTTTTGCAAGGTTCTGTTCGACCGGTTCCACTTTAGGTCGACCGGTTGGAGACAGTTTTTGCTGAATTTGAATTCTGTTTTGTGTATCTTACACAAAACCCAACCAAATCTATCCCAAACGGCTAGAAATCTTTAGGAGCTTATAAATAGAGGTTCACACTTAGTTTTCCACAGAATTTCACAACTCCAAAGTGTCAAACCTATAGTGAGATTTTCCACAACCTCAAAGCTCCAAATTAGTGATTCCAAAGCCTAATTTCCACATCATTCATCACTCAATCATCTAGCAATTGTTGTGCTCAATTAGAGAGTGAATCCCACTCAGTTACTTGTGTTGTCAAGTGAGCAAGGGTCTTGGTGAAAGCCCAAGACACGAGTATAGACTTCGGTGAGAGCCCGAAGTGATCCTCTCGGATTGTGAGAGGTGGTGCCAAGCTCGGCGAGGGTTGTTCGCAAGCTTGAAGAAGTGTAAAAGGCGTTGCTCCCGGCTCGGAACGGGGAAGCATAGTGAAGACGTAGGCGGAGCTCGTGGAGTCGAGCGGAGCTTGCAAGAGAGGACTAGGACCCGGGTGGGGTGCCGAACCTCTATAAAAACCGACGCGTCTTTTGTGGTTTGCATTATCTTTCTTTCTCTACTTGTTTGTTTATTCCGCTGCGCATTTGATTGCTTAATCAAGTAGAGAATTATGGATTAGCTTAAAAGTGATTAGTGGACCCATAGACCCACACGATCCTACAACAGGAACATGTGATTGGTTCACTGGTTGACTTCAGATATTTCTAATGTACATGTCGTGTATGTCAGAGGCGGATCCAAGAGATTTGGGGGGTGGGGCAGACAATACTACGTCGGTAATAGTGAAAACCGACGTAGTATAGGGAGGCCTAAATTTGCCTAAATCTGGGTGGGGCACTTGCCCCACGTGCCTTGTATGTGGGTCCACCGCTGTGTATATGGATGTATGCTCGTATACGAATATACGAGCAACCGAGTTGAGCAAGTGAGTGAGGTAACGAGTGAGTAGGGTTTCGCTCAACTCGACTCATTTATTTTCCCGAGTGGATTTTTGGCTCGTGCTCGACTCGTTAACAATCGAGCCGAGCTGTTGAGCGAGTTAGTGAGCGCGAGCATAAGCTTATATAACCCTATTCTAACCTTTTTATTTTATTTTGAAAGCGTAACTAATTTCCATTTGATTCTTGTCATGCGCGTTATGCATGCAGTCTGGAGAACTGGTACTACAGGGTTTTGATTTTGTTGACTGGAAATCTCAACAATGCCAAGATAGTCGTCGATGCCCTCTCTATATGGTAACTATCTAAATTAATTTTTTTTATAAGCATCACTTAGTTTGGTGTTGCATTCATCGTGTGTATGTTCACATTTTATATCCAATGTGAGTAGGTAGATCACGGTGGATGGTCTTTATTAGCACTTACGATATATAGTACACATAACCACCATATGTCTACTATATTTGTTGATTTTTGCAGCATGAGTATTAATAGGTGGGAGCTGATGATCCCGATAGCCTTCTTTGCTGGAACCAGATAATTAGTTAACTCACATGTTATTCCCTTATTACCCTCGATATTAGACTATATCGTTCGACCGTGTATCTTCACGTAAATATCATTTATATATGTATGATTTGTTTTTAAATTAATTATGTAGGAACGTACGTGGAAATCGTGCCTTTTAATTGAAATAGAAGATGAATGGGGCCAATACTGCTGGATAAATAAACCAAATACTAAACGGAAAGAATGTGCTATATTCTATAGTAGTTTATTACTTGATCATTTGGTTTACGTATACGTGTAATTTGGTTACTCAACAAAGTTTAAGCACTTAGGTGAATGCTAATTGGTTCAACGTTTCTAGAGAATGGTGCATACATCTTATGTTTAACAGTGTAAACTATTTGCTCAACATTCCTCCAAACACGTGATGAAGATTATTTTCTCCGTTTCTACGTGTGGATAATATTGGTTGAATCGGACCCCACAGGTCGATGGATATGTTCTAATACCATATAAAATTTAATTGGTCAACCACTTCAACAACCTAAACACTTAGGTGAATGTTAGTGAATTCAACTTTGTCAAAGTATCATTCTTTTAAAGTGAGTGGATCAACCTTTGAAAGGTGAACTCATATTGTCCACACATTAACTAAGAGAACCTAATCAAGGCCATGTCGTGCGGGAGAATTTTTAGAAAACAATCTCATATTGTTAACCCAATACTTAATAATAGACTTTGAATCACTACTCTTAAGGTAGTGAGTCAATCAAATTTAACATTATCGTCACGAGTCAATGCCATTTAAATAAACTTGCGCTTATTCAGTTATTAATCACTGGGTACAACCAAAATGAGGGTTGAACCCAAATCTAGTAGGTTGCAGCCTTATCGTATTAAAGTAAAGGAATCGTTATCTTTATAGGTATCTGATTTAACACTACTACAGAAAAGGGAATATACGTCGGATGTACGGGGATATATACGTCGGATATAAGCACTCCCTGATCCGACGTCTATGTGTGCGTCGTCTATACATAGACGTCGGCTATCGTACAGCCGACGTCTATCCCTAAAGAATATACGTCGGCTATACGTAGAAGTCGACGTTTATTCGTTAACGCATAGACGTCGGTCTATACAACAACCGACGTCTATACGTTAGGGATAGACGTCGGTGAACTGACATGCGACGTCTATTCCTAAAGAATATACGTCGGATTCAACATAAAGCCGACGTCTATTCCTTTCTTCAGAGGAATAGCCGTTTGCTATTAACAACAGCCGTCGTCTATTCCTAAACCTGGACAAAAAAAATAAATAGCATCCGACGAAATTGTGTTTAGTCATCGTATTTGTGTACATACAACTGCACCAAATTCGTTCACCTATAAATTTGATCACAAATACTCACAATTTCATCCACATATACATACAAGCACAAACAAACAAGCATACATGCACAAACACAAACACAAACACAAACACAAACATACAACCATACATGCACAAACATACAAAGCATACACAATTGACATTCAACATCATGTATTTCTCTACTCAATCCAAACCAAATTCTTAACATAATCTAAACCAAATCAATCCAATGAAAACAAAGTTTGGTTAAATCATCCAACCAACCCAACTCAATCCAAACCAAATCAATCCAATGAATGAGTCAAATCAAATGAATTAAACATTCACACAATCACACTCCATTCACCAATAAACATTGTTGAAAATTCTTCACCACTATGTATGTTTTCATGGTATTTTCACTCTTTCTTAACATATCTAAACATATCAAATATTTTTACAAGTTTAAGAATATTTCTAAACACCACAATATAAACATATCTAAATATATCCGAACACCATTACAACCTAATCAACCAATATGATTTTTCTACAGGTGGTTAAGCACGAACCAGAGGAGGGAAAAGTTGTGATGCCGGAGGAGGTCTTTGTGGTTCCCGAAGACGTCGCGGAGGTGGTGCGGTGACAGTTGTAAACGATACGAGATGAAGGCTAACTTAGAAAGAATATGTGGAGAAAGACGGAGGAAGACGAACGTAAAACAACCAAAAACGAACTTCAAACTTACATGTGGAGAGAGACGGAGGAAGACGGAGGAAGAAGGAGAAGAGGGCCGGAGAAGTTGAGGAGAGCTTGGGAGCTCGCTGCGGTGCCGGAGACTGTGCGGATCGGTCGGAGATCGGTCGCGGAGGAGAGTTCGGTCGCGGGACGGCTAGGGTTTGGGTGGGTTTTGTCTGAAATGAATGAAAGAAAACGCGTCTGTCCGATTTCTTTAAGACTTATAGACGTCGGATGTTATATAACGCCGACGTCTATACCTCGACGTCTATATGGATGGAGTATAGACGTCAGTCTTACATTACGTACGACGTCTATAGCGAGACGTCTATACCCTATAGACGTCGGATTCACAAGGTACTCAAACAACCGACATCTATAGGTCAACGTCTATACCCTATAGACGTCGGCTAAACGTGTTATTCCCAAACCCGACGTCTATAGTACTACATAGACGTCAACCTCAATGAAGACCGACGTCCATTATGTCCTCTCTCCACTAGACGTCGGTGGTTATAACGGCCGACGTCTATTGGGCGACGAGTAAAGCCTATTCTGCACTAGTGTAACTAAAATTGATGACAGAGTTCGAGTCGCTAATGAGTTGGGAGCTGCAGACGGGAAGGGTGCCAAGTTTGCAATTATCGTAGCAGTGATGACTTCAGTGGTGATTGGGCTATTCTTTTGGACACTAATTTTGGCGTTCCCAGACAAGTACGCCCTAATCTTTACATCAAGTCCAGCTGTTCTCGAAGCCGTCCATAAGCTTACCATTCTCCTCAACAGTGTACAACCAAATCTCTCTGGTAGACTGGTAATGCACAAACATTATATACTACCTACGATTTTTTCGCTTGCGTATTATTTTTGTTTACGCATTTGTTTGATTAAGTATGTTAATGCATGCTTGATTATGTATTTGTTCCTACGCTGATATTGTTGACATGCAATTAAAGGCGTGGCAGTTGGGTCTGGATGGCAAGCTATGGTGGCTTATGTGAACACTGGAAGCTACTATTTGGTTGGTGTTCCGGCCGGGATCTTCTTGGGCTGGCAATTTGATATTGGAGTCTTGGTATGTATTTTTCTCATTACTTTTAATTATCTTATTTTTGAAAAACCTAACCCTTAAAAATACCAATTCTTTCAAATTAAAGTTAGATACGTAACTTTTGCCTTTATTAGTTTTTCTTCGTACATGCATGTTCAATTTTTTATACATTTACCCACAGGGAATATGGGCAGGAATGATTGCTGGGACTCTCGTGCAAACATTAATATTAGCCTACATCACATCTCAATATGACTGGGAAAACGAGGGAAAAATTTGATGTCCATACGTGGCTCATTCAGAATTCGTTGTGATTAATGTTGTTGGTAACTATTTGCAGGCAACGAGGGCCCACTCTAACATGGTCAAATGGAACGTGCGTTAATAATAGTCTACCATTGACTTTGGCGTACAAAAAAAAGAAGGCCATCCAGTCATCCTTTTCCATCGGCTTGAAAAGTTTGTGGTATTTACGGTACAATAAATGAAGAGGTTGCAGGGGGCAAGATGATGCGTCTCCCTTCATCGAGTAGGTGGTGACATCGAGTTTATTTTTTCGGATAACACCGTATAAGACCAATCACTGTAGATGTTTTTTAATGTCCTAAATTTAATATTTTTTAATACTTATCAACTTTTTATATCCAAAATACCCCACGACCTTCAAACGAGAAAACCCCTCAGATCCTTTAATCAACTACAAAATCCCCAACTCTCATCCTAAGACGCCCCCAACTCCAGCGAGGAACAACCCCACCTCCAGGCTCCATGTTACATACGAGTTGTAAAAATCACTAAATAAGTCAGCTTGTTTGACACAACAACCTAAGTTGTCTGGTCGAAACAACCTAGGTCATTTCACAAACCAACAACCTGGGTTGTTTGACCAACGAGTCAGCTTGTTCAACTAAATGACCTGGGTTGTTTTACAAAACAACTCGAGCGGCATTGGTGCGTCACAACTCGTTTTGTGGAAAAAAACAACTCACCTCGTTTGGTGACAAAAATGACCTAGTTCTTTTTCTGTTCTCTCAAATAAGCAGTATTCCACACCCTTTATGAGTCCATTAGGTTCCTAATTACAAACATTTTACTTCTCAACATCTTCTTCGTAATGAGCCTTGAATCGTCTTGTTTGGATATCAGATGAGAGAGTTATGTATAAATTATTGATAATCTATCGATTGTCAAGTTTCCAAATATGATTTGTCTTGACAGACATTTTTCACCCTCGTATCATCAAAATTTTGCAAGTTGTAAGAGAATCGAATATGTGCCCCTTTAAATTATCTTTCCGACGGATCTAGAATCATCAAATTACGTATTTGGATGTAGATATTATGAATAAAACAAGTGGAATGTGCTGGCAATCCAGGCCTTTTCCATCCCTACCAGGGACTGTCCTTGCCCTGTCAGGGACGGAACCTATCCCGCAAGAGACGATCTCAAGAAACGACCCATCTTATTTGTCTCAAGAAAACAACCTCACTTATTTACCACAAGAAAACAACCCAACTTATTTAGCTTTAGAAAATGACCCAACTTTTTCACCTCAAGAAACGACCAAACTTATTTAGTTCAAGAAAACAACCTCGTTTATTTAGTACTATAAAAACCAAGCTTATTGAGCTCAAAAAACGACCTAGGTTATTTAGTATTAAGAAACGACACAACTTATTTAGTTAAAGAGAACAACTCAATTTATTTAGTTGTAGAAAACATCACTCATCTCAATGTCTTGATTGAATTTGAATCTTACAAGGTGCCATAAATTGGTACACATAATAATATATATATTTTAAAAGATCTAGGTTGTTAATTAAGTTACACATTTGTTCTTGTAATAGTTAATTAAGGTGCAACTCGTTTGGTGAAATATGGGCCCACGACCATTACGTGATGGGACACACAAACACATATATGGGTATACGTGGGTCATTCCACTCTCTCCACTTCTCGAATGTTAATGGATACAAAAGGTTTTTAATCTTTTTCCCCTTCCCACCACATCCCACGTGGGACTAATCCCACGTATGAATTTATTTTCCAACATTAAATACCATGTGAGTTCCCTGAAATTCCACATGATTTGGGTTACAGATAGTAACACAATCTACATCCGATTATTCCCCGTATCTATGGCCAACAAGACGACTTGATTGTTTCTCGACCGGGTTAAATCATCTCATCGATCTGAACCACATGTTGCTTATGTTGCAAGATGGAGCCGATGATATATACATATGTATAGCGATTTAATTGAAATTATATGTTTCAGTTTGGAACTTCCGAATTTGGTATGTGTGAATTATCACGAGCATGTACTAGATATTAAGTTTGGACAGCACATGTGCATGGAGAGAATGGATTTTGATGTTCATGTGTGTGATTTTAAGTCACAATTATGGATATTCTGTAACATCCTCAAACAGCGGAAGAATTTAAAATTTCTAATAACTCACAATCAATAGAGGATATTACGAAATAACAGGAAACATGTGCACCAACATATATAATATATATGAACATCAGAGTATTTCAAAAGTTGTGATTACATCAAAAGGCTATACAACGAATACAGTAATTACCCGACCTCAACTGAGAGAAAGCTGGATCCAGTAGCAGTGCTCCCCTCCTCGGTCACCACCCCCTATCGCCGATCACGGCCTGAAAGTAAATATGCAACAATTCCTGAGTTTCCAGTAGGAAACCCTGTATGCCAAACTCTATACTGCATGAAATGAAAGCACCCTAGCATGCAATTCTACTAACAAAAAAAGCATCTCAAACAGGCTGGGCTCCAGGGCTCTTTCACCCAACCACAACACACACCACAGTCACGGGGCTCCAGGTCTCCACCACAACACACACTCGTCGCCAAGCTGGGCTCCAGGCCTTTTTCAGCCAACCGCAGCTACCACGACACGACCAAGGCTCCAGGTCTATTTCAACCAACCCAAACGTCCAAGGGTTCTAGGTCTTTTTCAACCAACCCTTAACACGCGGTCCCTCCTCAGGCTCCATGCCTTTTTCAGCCAACCTGAACGCACTACGGAGCTCCAGGTCTTTTTCAACAAACCCCGCACAGACTAGCTGGGCTCCAGGTCTTTTTCAACCAACCACAGCTTCTCACATAGTTACGGGGCTCCAGGACTTTTTCACCCAACCACCGCAACACCCACAAATTCTAAGCTGAGCTCCAGGGCTTTTTCACTCAACCACCGCAACACTCGTGCACCCTAGCACACTTGCCGGAAGAACCTCGGCACCACAACTCGCCCCACACGGACGACCACAATAACCGCACCTCCATAGTGCAAAACTGGACACAAACGGTCGACCGAACCAAAAGTCCCGGTCGACCGAATCACAAAAACACAGGGCAATCGCCTCGACCGGAACTCCCTCGGTCGACCGATTCCCACCACATGCATTCGTACGCTCGAACCCAAATCAAGGGACGTTCGACCGTTTAGATGGTTAACTCCCGGTTCAACGAACAAAACGACCATTCGGTCGAACGACAAAGGGGCCCCGTTCGACCGAAAGTCACCAGGGACAAATCCCACAATCTCCATAACGAATCCAGTCAAACCCCCGAGCACTCTCGGTCGACCGAATTCCACCAGGGAATTCCCCCAACTCTCACCACAAATCCAATCGAACGCCCGAGCACTCTCGGTCGACCAAATTTGTCCAGAGCATTCCCCCACGCTCCTCATCAAGTCCGGTCGACCGAAACCCCCTTCGGTCGAACCGACCACTAATCCAACTTAAGTCACGGTCAGACGAAGTCATACAGGTGGTCGACCGTTTAGATGGTCAACGCCCTACCCAACCCATGACGGTGCACACGGTCGAACGGCAAAGGGGTCTCGTTCGACCGAAAACCACCAGGCTGTTGGCTTTTTGGCCTTAATCTATGTTTTGATGATTTAATCAACCTAATCTTATTTATGGTCATGTAGAGTAGCACACATGTTGCATTGCATATATTTTGCCTTGTGCTAACCTCTACAGGTGATCAAGACTAGATGAAGAAAGGAAATCAAGTCAAGACATGTAATCAAGCTCATTTGAAGACATGTATTTTGTACTTTTTTGAGTATTTAGAAACCTTGTGTAATTGATCATACTTGAGCTAAAAACTACCCAACCACATACTAGGTTCCCTATAGAAGTCACACACAAAATTTCACATAATTTGGACTTCAATAGATCATCCAAACTAGAACCGGAAAACACCTAAACAAAACTTGAACTTCCTGGACCAAAACGGTCGACCGTTGAAAGCTTTCCGTTCGACCGTTTACTCATATTTTCAGACCGTTTGTTTTGTCATATTATACCCAACGGTCGTATTCGTATTATTCCCAAATACCCCAAATTTCCAAATATCCGGTCGACCGAAACTTTCCTAACGGTCGACCGAACAAACACAATTTGGTCTCCCAGAAGTGCCTGGACTAATTCGGTCGACCGATCCCCTGAGCCCGTTCGGCCGTTACCTTAAGTTAACTTAAGTCAAAGCTGAAATTTGATCAAACGGTCGAACGGAATACCCAATTCGGTCGACCGTTTTTAGGCAGAATTGGATCCTGCAGGTTTCTGTTTTGTGTATCCTACACCAACTCTTACCCAATCAATCCCAACGGGTATAACTCTTTTGGAGCTTATAAATAGAGATGTAAAACACATTTTAAGACATCTCTCCAACACCTATTTGTCCCCAACATTAGAGAGAAAGCTCCACACACTCAAAAGCTCAAACCTTCCACACTTTAGTCATAATTCCATATTCTACTCAAGTGTGCTCAAGTTTAGAGAGTGTTGTTCCACTCAACCATTGTACAAGAAGCAAGGGTCTTGGTGAAAGCCCAAGACACGAGTATAGACTTCGGTGAGAGCCCGAAGTATCCCTCTCGGATTGTGAGAGGTGGAGACAAGCTCGGCGAGGGTTGTTCGCGAGCTTGAAGATTGTAAAGGCGTTCTCTCCCGGCCCGGAACGGTGAGTGGTTAGTCAAGTCGTGAGCGGAGCTCGGTGATCCGAGCGGAGCTTGCAAGAGAGGACTAGGACCCGAGTGGGGTGCCGAACCTCTATAAAAATCCCCCGTGTCGATTGTGGTTTGCATATTCCTTCCCTACTTGCTTGTTTTATTTAATTCCACTGTGCATATATTGATTGCTTAAACAAGTAGAGTTTGTTTAGGATTAAATTTGTTAATTAGCCTTAATTGTGGACCCATAACCCACACGATCCTACATTTGGTATCAGAGCCTCGTTCGTTAATTTTGTTCTTAACCGATAAATTAACATGGCTCTTAATGCATCCACACCTTTAGAATCTTGTAAACCACCATATTTTGATGGAAATAATTTTGTTTCATGGAAAAGTAAAATGATGTCATTTATTAAATCCATGAACATTAACATGTGGTTTATGATTAAAACTCCATATGAATCACCTAGATGTCATATTAGTAAATGGAGTTTAGAAGATAAGAAAAATGCATCCCTAAATGCTAAGGCTATGAATGTCATATTTTGTGCATTAGGAGATGAACTTTTTAATCTTGTTTGCTCAAGTGATAGTGCTCATTCTATATGGCAAACATTAGAAAAGAATTTTGGTGAAGGAGATTCACCAACCGGGAAGAAGGGAGAAGCAAATCCGAAGGATGTAGCTCAAGCAAAGAAAATGGAGATTAACTCAACATCTTCATCATCATCAAGCTCATCCGATGGAGAAAGTGAAGATGAGGTATCTTCTAGCTCTTCTTCAAGTAGTAGTTCAAAAGATAATGCCCATGCTTTTAATGAACTACAAAATGCATTTCAAAGATTATTTGAAAAATATAAAGAACTTCACAAGACTAATCAAGTAGCAAATGAGCAAATCCATGATCTCAAATGTCAAAATGCATCTATCTTAGATGATAAAGTTGATTTGCTTGCTAAAATTGAAGTTCTAACTTTAGAGAATGCATGCTTGAAGGAAGAAAATGTAAATGTTAAAAATACCTCATCTCATGCAATTGATAGTCATATGCTAGAAATTGATACTAATGACTTGCTTATTAAACTTGATAAATCTCATTTAGAAAGCAAGCAATTATTACATGACTTGAATTGCATGAATGAAAAGGTTGCAAATTTAGAGATTCACATGCTTAACATGAATGCAAAGCATACATTTATGACTAAAAATCTAAATTGCTTAAATTAATCTTTAGGAACTAAAAACAGTGAACTTAATGCCTTAAATGAAAATTTGTCAAATAAATTGCATAAGTTCACACATGGCAATAAAAACAATTTTTATGTTAAAAACTTTCCTATTCAAATTAATGTTAAACATAATTTTGCCATGAAAAAGAAAGTAAGTGTAGAGGTACCAAAATCAACTTGGATTTGGGTACCAAAAGCTAAACTTAATGGACCCAAGCAAAAATGGGTACCAAAGTCTACACTTGTAGGAGCTTGAAGAGGAGATTGGTGGTGACCGGGTGAGCCAAAGCGTCGAATTCGAATCCGGTTGCATCACCAAGTCAATATTGGAGCTAATTCAAGACTCAAGTTGGTATAAATTTCTATCATCTACAATTCATGTTAAATTAGCTCTAGTCTAGTTTATGTGCTTAAATGTCATACATTTAGAGTTTAATTCATTGCAAATCATTAACCTTATTCATTGCAAATCATATATCACATCCATTGATTATAAATGTCAAATTTTGAATGGATGTTAGAATAAGGCTTGAGCAGAAACTTAAATGAACTTAACTTGAATCATACTCTTAGTTTCCATATAGCCTTATTGATAGGGGGAGCTTATATGTTATATCTTTTATTAGAGTAATGAAGTGCAAAATTTAGGGGGAGCAACTTCATTACAAGACATCCACAATTGTCTTCAATTGTATAATCTTTGTGTTATTAATATCAATTTTTGATGGATGTCAAAGGGGGAGAGATAATTCAGGGGGTAACTTGGAATTTTGTAATAAAATTGAACAAAAACTATGCACATAAATAGGGGGAGCATTATTATGCATAGTTTACATATACAAATTTCATGTATTAAGATATAGTTAAGATATAGGTTGCCATCATCAAAAAGGGGGAGATTGTTGGCTTTTTGGCCTTAATCTATGTTTTGATGATTTAATCAACCTAATCTTAATTATGGTCATGTAGAGTAGCACACATGTTGCATTGCATATATTTTGCCTTGTGCTAACCTTTACAGGTGATCAAGACTAGATGAAGAAAGGAAATCAAGTCAAGACATGTAATCAAGCTCATTTGAAGACATGTATTTTGTATTTTTTTGAGTATTTAGGAACCTTGTGTAATTGAGCATACTTGAGCTAAAAACTACCCAACCACATACTAGGTTCCCTATAGAAGTCACACACAAAATTTCACATAATTTGGACTTCAATAGATCATCCAAACTAGAACCGGAAAACATCTAAACAAAACTTGAACTTCCTGGACCAAAACGGTCGACCGTTGAAAGCTTTCCGTTCGACCGTTTACTCATATTTTCAGACCGTTTGTTTTGTCGTATTATACCCAACGGTCGTATTCGTATTATTCCTAAATACCCCAAATTTCCAAAAATCCGGTCGACCGAAACTTTCCTAACGGTCGACCGAACAAACACAATTTGGTCTCCCAGAAGTGCCTGGACTAATTCGGTTGACCGATCCCCTGAGCCCGTTCGACCGTTACCTTAAGTTAAGTTAAGTCAAAGCTGAAATTTGATCAAACGGTCGAACGGAATACCCAATTCGGTCGACCATTTTTAGGCAGAATTGGGTCCTGCATGTTTCTATTTTGTGTATCCTACACCAACTCTTACCCAATCAATCCCAACGGGTATAACTCTTTTGGAGCTTATAAATAGAGATGTAAAACACATTTTAAGACATCTCTCCAACACCTATTTGTCCCCAACATTAGAGAGAAATCTCCACACACTCAAAAGCTCAAACCTTCCACACTTTAGTCATAATTCCATATTCTACTCAAGTGTGCTCAAGTTTAGAGAGTGTTGTTCCACTCAACCATTGTACAAGAAGCAAGGGTCTTGGTGAAAGCCCAAGACACGAGTATAGACTTTGGTGAGAGCCCGAAGTATCCCTCTCGGATTGTGAGAGGTGGAGACAAGCTCGGCGAGGGTTGTTCGCGAGCTTGAAGATTGTAAAGGCGTTCTCTCCCGGCCCGGAACGGTGAGTGGTTAGTCAAGTCGTGAGCGGAGCTCGGTGATCCGAGCGGAGCTTGCAAGAGAGGACTAGGACCCGTGTGGGGTGCCGAACCTCTATAAAAATCCCCCGTGTCGATTGTGGTTTGCATATTCCTTCCCTACTTGCTTGTTTTATTTAATTCCACTGTGCATATCTTGATTGCTTAAACAAGTAGAGTTTGTTTAGGATTAAATTTGTTAATTAGCCTTAATTGTGGACCCATAACCCACACGTCCTACACAGGCTTGCCTCCTATGCACGATTGGTCAACCGCCCCAAGGGCATCGTTCGACTGATGTGAGGCAGAACCTGAATTCTCAATACGAACGGTCGACCGTTTGCACCAACCGGTCGACCGATCAGGTAGTAAAATCTGCTGCACGTTTACTTGCGACGAGCCGGAAGGCCTACCGTTGACTTCCAAATACTCACGATACTTAAGTGAGCGAGTTGACATACCGGAGGGTTTGAAGAAACCTTTGAAGAACCACGACGACGCCTCCACGAGCACGCCTCCCTAAATCACGATCAACACCTCCTCGACGATCCACACTCGCGATTCCACCTCCGTCGACCTCCACCAGCCAACCACGAGCAACCAAAACCACCGAAATGAGTTAGGTCGAGGGAGGGAACAAAACAAGCCGGAAGGGTTAAGAAGCCAACACTCACCTCACCTCGCAACCCACGCCCGAGCCTCCCTTCGCCGGAGCACATCACCACCACGACGGAGATCACCACTGGGGGAGAGAGAGAGACGTGAGGGAGAGAGTAAGGTGAGAGAGAGAAAATTACCAAATAAATATCTTCCTCCAATCCAATCCTAACCATCCATCCAACTCATCTCCATCTCAACCACTCATCTCATCTACAATCCATCTCAACCCCTCATCCACCAACACTCCATCCCAGCCGTCCATCTCATCTCCTCCTAATCTCCACCTAAAACATCAATAAAACCCAATTAGGACTAGGATTAGGATCAGGATCCCACATATTCCCTGTTGATTCTAGGTCGATCTGAAGTGTGTTTCGATTTCAGATAAAAGTCTACCATCTTCATTCCTTTTTGTGCATGATTATGATGCATCCAAACTTTGGTGACAATTATTTTGTTGCACTTTATAATTATTGGTTCTGTTTCAATTTTAATTTTTGAGATAATTTTGGCAGCCTTCCGGCGTATTTTTTTATTTGTCAAAATATAAACGATCAAACTGGATACAAATCATTTAAAGATAACAGTGGCCGGAATGATGTGTTTTTCCGAAGCTAAACGAGCATGAGTCCTGAAAAGAAGGTGGTCGCTTGGCAAATCAGGCGGCCATCTGGAGTCGAATCCTTTAAAAGAGGGCAGTAGCCAGATGATCGTGGTTTGTACACGGAAGGATACGGTTCCTTAAAGGAGATAGCCGCCCGTGTACTATGAATTTGTTTTTTGTTTTTTAAGATGAAGCAATTGCCGGCGTTAATATTGCACTTGTTGGAGTTGCAACGGAGGCGTTGACGAAGCCGGAGTCGTCGCGGAGATAGCGTTGCTGCCGGAGTTGACGCTTGAAGAAATCACGGAGATGTTGACCAGACCGGCGTCTTCAACGTTGGAATTGTCGAAGCAAAGTTGTTGATGCTGCAAGTTGTGGTGACCTCGGCTGTTGCCGAGTCCGGAGTCGTCGATGTGGCGGGCAGCATATCGTTTGCTGGTGGAGCAACGCTGTCGGAGTTGCCGGTGTTGTGGACGTGTTCGTTGGAGTGATCTGGAGAGGTCGAATTGTTGTCGAAGTTATACGTCCGGAGTCGTCGAAGGTGTGTCCGGAGTTGTCTGTTTTTGTGTGTATGTATGGAGTTGTAGGTGAATGTGGTTGTGCGTATATGGGCTGTAGTTGTAACTCGTATGTTGAGAGTGTATAGAACTAGAAGAGAGTATAGGATAGGATTGAGAGGAGAACCTAATGATGGATGGTGGGACGTGTATTGTCGTGGAGGTGCATGGGAACGATTGGGAAGAGAAGTGGGATGTGAGACTGAATCCCACGTATGCACGAGAAGAAGTTACTCACGTTTGGACATGCATAGTCTTTGTATTTATTTATTTTTTGTTTTCTCAGCGGTAAAATTTCAATTTCACCTTTGAATATCGTAAAATTTCACATCTTTTCAAGTTTTAATTCTATTTTCAAGTCCAATCTAATAAACATAGATCAAGAGATTCACACCGAAATGTTTCAAATTGAATTTTAATAATTCCTTAATTTTCATTTTGATGTTATTGCTTGGTCTATACCTTATAGAGTTCCAAATTGCATACTTCTCCACCAAATTGGAATGACAATTGGTCGACAATCATTAGAAAATTAGTTTTTATTTGAGATTTATTTTTTGCGTCAACAATTACATTGCAATTAAACATTTCCAAGTTACTAAAAGCTGTTAACCCCAGTCATGCCAGAAGGCCACCATACCTCCGACGATCCTTTTGGACATTAATCGGAACTATTGAAATTATTAAATTATTTTTTGAATAACATTACAATTCCTACAATGAATTCTAATATTATCAAACAATGTAACTTGATTAATTCATGGGAATGTAATCTGTAATTTTATGGAAACAGATTCCAACGACATCGAACAAAATATGGCTACATGTTTTTTATAAAAGCTACCACTACCGTTATCATTACTAAATTTAACAATATATACTTTGTGTTAAGTGGTTTAACTAGAATGCTTGTAATTTCTTTGGTTCTTGGATCGGTTCCCGATGCAAATCGAACCATATGTTTCTTCTAGAACTTTTCGCCTTTGCTTAATTTGTTGACCACACCGTTGCATATTCACTTGGTGAACATGTTAACCCTCATAGTCATATTTAAACAACTTGATATTTTTGTCTTTTTCATATTGTAATAAATCTCACGAAATCAATCAATTGCCTTTAATTTTTTTGAAAGCTGATAAGTGCTAATTAAATTAAAGTAACCATGCTATCGACCACATCATGATTTTCCGTAGTACAGTAAGGTTTTCCCCTAATGGGGTTACAAGTTTTGGTAGCCAGGAGCAAGCCTGATTAAGTTCCCTAATACAATGACATAATTGCCTTGGAAATTAGTAATTTGTTGCAGCAACCCCAACCTATATCAGTCGGTCGTTGCAAAGGCCGATTTGTATGTTTCTCCCAAAAGACAAAAGACAATCTCATCAATCATCATCATCTATCAGGACTCAAGAGAAGAAGGTTGTAATTTCTAAGGGCTGCAAAGTGAAAAGTTGCCAAGTGTAAATCCAATAAACAAACCCTTCATTTTTATTAAAAAACAAACGAGAGAGGAAACTGAACAAACATACCCACTGCAACCAAATCGTTGATTGGAATTCTGATTCGGGATGAAACATATAAATAATTAAATACGCATCTTCCAGGACTAAAGAAGTACACACTGATTGGAGGTGGAACAGACTTTGTAACAGCTGGTTTAGATATTTAGTATTTTGCAGACCAAGTTGATGCCCGACCACAAGGATACGGATCCTCTATGTCGTCAAGACGTGCAGATACTTCTTGAGTTTGAGGAGGAAATAGTAGCAAAACCTTTAACACGTTTACGTGGAGATGTGTCAACGTGAAAATGTACTGTCACATTAGGTCATCCTCAATCCTAATATTTTCATAAATATCAACTTATCAAAGTAATACTATCTCTTCCACATTTTTTTCTTCTTCTCTTAACAACCTTCTGGTATCAACCACAACCCACCAATAAATGTTAACTTGTCAAATCAACATTTTCTTTCTTTCACATAATTTTTTCCCTCATTTATAATTTTCAACAATAACCAAATAATTAACTTATTGTATTTACAATAACTTTTTATAACTAAATATAAATAGTAGGAAATAAAACTCAGAAGAAAAAAAAAATTAAATCTTAAATAATTTTGAATTTTGGAAAATTGAATTTTTGATTTCAAATATTAAATAATTTCAAATCAACTCAATAATGATTGTTATATGCATTTCGACCCTCACAAAATCAGGTGTTTATTTTTCACAAATCGAACTTCAATTTGTGAATTTCAGACTATATAAAAATGATATTAAACAAGACAACTATATATATCCCATTTCATAATTTGAAAATTCGTGAGTATCTTTTTGTTTTCAAACTATGAACTATCTCGATACTTATTTTTTTCATCGAACAGAGATCAAGGATCAGTCAAAATGCTTAGCAGACAGCAGAGACCATATTGTTGACATGAACCTAGTAGTAATTCACTATGAATAACATTTTTAACCAAAAAATTGTTGTGATTTATTAATACAACTCTTGATTTGTATCATTATATGTAGGGGCGGACCTCCCTCTTGGCCCAATGGGTTCATGAGACTCTTTTGAAAAAGAAAATAATAGACTACTATTAAGGTATTTAAAAAAAAATTGAGAACCCAAAGTCAACACCCCAAATCACACAAATCATGATATTCTCCAACCTTCGTCTAGCCAAAACCTTCAAAACAAAGATTGGTTTCAAGTTTTGGGGGATTTTCAACACAAATGTAATAAATCTCTCTTGTCTTTGGTTTAATTTAAACATTTGTTTTGATTTTAGTTTGTGTTAGTGAGAAGTTGGAGTTGGCTTGACCAACAAGGATTTTGGGAGAATGTTTTAGGAGATTGGAGTTTTGTGTGGTGGTTCCCAAGAGTAGTGGACAATTTTTTTGTTGGGTTTTAGATTTTGTACGTTTTACTTTTATTTATGTTTCCTTAAAAATAGATTCTAAAAATAATTGTATTGAAAAAATATATTAGAAAATTATACGTGAGAATTCAAAGATATATGATATGGTTTTGTGTATCGTGCACAATATGGTTAAATTAGATGTCATGTCAAGTCAATTAGTTTTGGTGTTTTGCCTACTTTTTATTTTATTTGGACTGCATGATTAACTTGATGTTTTTATTTTTTTGTGAAATTTAACTTTTACTATTGAAATACATTTGAAAAGTAAAGAAAAAACATTTCGGGACCTCTTTTGAAAATTCCTGGGTCCCCAGGTGATTTTATGTCACTTGACTACCAATATGGTTTCACTTGACTACTAATCGAAGTAGAAAATACAAATATGGTTTGTTATTCACATTCCACTTGGAATGACTTTTGTCACTTTTCAATTAATGAAATTCTAGTATCTCAAGCAATAATCGGATAAACTAACCACTAAGGGTACGTTTGGATGAGACTCCCCGATGTGAGCTTCTGATGGGAAGTCAACTTTTGGGATTTTAGATCCAGAAGTTGCTTCTTCCAGCCAAAATCGGACTTGTTTGGATACCGAGAAGCTCTCTAGATTCCTAGTTGTCTTGTCCAACCAAATTCCTAAAGTGCCCTCAATTAAGTAAAATATCTTACACAAATTTGTATGATCATGTATCAAGTGTTTTGCCTGACTATATTTTACACAACAAAATAAAAGAAAAATATTAGTAATAAAAAACTTGAAGTACTACCTAAGGTTTTTAACAAAATCAGGTGCAAGTTTTTAATAAAAAACTAAAGACATCAAACCTGTAAATAATGAATAACAAAATCAAATGAAATTTCCTTAATTTAGCAGGGGCATGATGGTTCAAATTTTGGGACCACCAAGAGAAGCCGGAGAAGCTCAGATTCCAGCTCCCCCAAAAGTATTTGGATGCCTTCCAGTTCCTGTAGCAGCTCCTTGGTGTGGAGGAGCTAGAATCACCTACATCAAAACGCCCCCTAAGCAATTAAAGAAAGATAAGAGAAAAAAACGTTTACGAATTTCAAGGCACGAGGAGTACAAGGTGTAGTGTTTTAAAGAAAAGGAGGAGAGAGACATTATTGGATTTCAATACATGAGTGTTGTATACTACTTGGTTGTTCTTCCTCATGCCTGATGTTATCATCAGTTCTGACATTTTCATAAATGTCAACTTATCAAATCAGTTTTTTTTTCTTCCACAACATTTTTTTTCTCTCTTAACAACATTTTCCTCTCAAACACAACCAACCAATAAATGTCAACTTGTCAAATCAGCACATTATTTCTTCCGCATAATTTATTTTTCCATCATTTACAATTTTCAACAATAACTAAATAATTTACTTATTGTATTTACAATAACTTTTTATAACTAACTATAAATAGTGGTAAATAAAACTCAAAATATTAAATATTAAATAATTTCAAAATTTTTAAATTTGAAAGTAGTGCGACATGATACAAAGTTGTGCGACGTGATACAAAATTGACCCGAGTGACACAAAAGCTGACCCGGGTGATACAAAGCTAACCTTAGGGACACAAAGCTTACCCTTTTGTTTTATTGCCTTTGATTTTTTTAATCATAACTCATTGCTATATAATGAGCACATTCTAACTTCTTGTAGAACACATCTTTCCTTCTTCAACACAAAATGTCTTTCCCTAACCACCCACGACAGGAACGAAACACTAGCCACCAAAAAACCAACGACGTTTATTTCCCACTTTAGCACCATCTTCGTTCCCATGTCCATATACCATGTACCCAGAATACCAATATCAACCAGACCAGAATTCATTCCCACTGTTCCCTCCTACAAATCCTCAACAAAACTACGAGATGTACTCGCAGTTCCTTCGTGATGAAGATCATTCGTCATATCCATCGTCACACAAGATGATAAAAATGATAATGATGATGAGGACGACGAAGTAGAACCATGCCCGCCTAATCTATCACAACGTTGTTCACCACCATCAGAACATCCCAAGACTCAACCTCGTCAAAGAACAAGAAATTGTCGACAGAGGAAGACGATGCCTTAATCTCTTCCTTTATGAACATCAACTGTGACACCGTCGTAAGCACTAACCAAAAAGCGGACAACTATGAAGTAAGATAAAGAAAGCTTACGACTTGGCAGCCCATATGTGGTGAAACATCGGAGAAAAGAACACAAATTCCTTAAAATGTAGGTGGAGAAGAATTCGAGCAGCCGTTATGAAGTGGACAGGTTGTTAGGACGAGACAGTTGCACGCAAGAGGAGCATGATGAATAACCAAGAAGTCATTCGAGAAGCACACTGTATCAACGAGCGCACTCATAATTCCAAATTTCACTTCTTTCATGCATGAGTAATGTTGTGCAGGTACCCAAAATGACAGCCCATCATATTTTCATCCATATGCAACATTCAACGTGGACGACCCAAGATTTCTATCCCAATTGCCGATAGTCACAAAAACTGGTAATTCTGGAAAAGGATCGCGTACGGAGGAGTCCAGAGACTGCTACACACCTACTTCGGTGCCACCAATTGATGTCGGAAAACACTCAAGTAGAACCATACACTCGTCTAGAAGGGGTGAAGAAATCCAAGAAGAAATGGAAAGCTAAGATCGACGATATAGCAATGTCTCTCATCTAATTGAGAGCATCACCAAATATGCAAACATTAAATTAAAGAGAAGTCATTCATCTTGAGAAAGACAAACTATCTTTCCAACGTAAGAAGCATGCAAACAAAAAAGACATGAAGAAACTTGAATGGTTGATGAGTTTGTCGAGTAAGTCCTCGCTGACGGAACTTGAAGAAAAAATCGAGAAAAATTGGCTACGAAATTGGATGATCTCGACGTATGAGCAAATAAGACTTGTAATTTTTAATCTTCCTAATGAAATGTTTGTTGTTTTTGAAATTATTTATGAAAAATAATTACTAATACTAACTACTTCTCTAATAATCAACCAAAAATTAAGAAAATTAATTGGCAAAAACTAAATTTTAATTAAAATTGTGTAACTAATTTGTTTGCTTTTAGGCCTTAATCTATGTTTTGATGATGTGATTAATCTAATCTTAATAACAATCAAATATAGTGTAGCACACGTAATACATGGCATATATATTGTATTGTGCCAACATCTATAGGTGATCAAGACTCAAAGAAGAAAGGAATAAAGTCAAGACATGTAATCAAAGCTATTTGAAGACATGTAATTTTACTTTTAATTGAGTCTTAAGAACTTATGTGAACTTGAGCATACAAGAGTCAAAATCTATTCACAAATACATTAGGTTCCATGTAGAAGTCACATACTAATTTTCACATCATTTGGACTTCTAAAGATCACTTAAACCTTAGTCGGAAAATCACTAAACCTAAACCAAATCTGCCTGTGCCAAACGATCGACCGAACGAGTTCTCTGTTCGACTATTTCTATCAGTACACCAACAATGATTTATCCTAGCTCAACGTTGTCTAGTTGGTTCGAACGTTTTCTTATTCTCATGGAAACGGTCAACCGATTTAGGACAGAATTGCTGAACTTAGATTTCTTGTTTGTGTTTCTTACACACAACTTATCTAATTCGTTCCCAACGGCTATAAAACTTTAGGAGCTTTTAAATAGAGTTTTCCCCACCTTATTTACACAACTCTTACATTTCCTACTGCCATATACATCAAACCCAAATACTCCCCAATCTTCAAATCCACAATCCTACACTCAAAAGCCACTTCACACCTTTAATCAGTTCCACATCATACTCAAAGTGTGCTCAACTTAGAGAGTGTTTGATCCACTCACCTCAGTTGTCAAAGTGTAAAGGTTTTGGTGAAATCCTGAAGCACCCTTCTCGGATTTTTAGAAGAGGATTCGAGCTCGGCGAGGGTGGTCGCGAGCTCGTGTTGTAAAGGTATTTTGTCCCATCCCGGAACAGGGAGTGGATAGTGTAGACGTAGGCGGAGCTTATTAAGAGATGAAGTAGGTGGGTGGCCGTGTTGGATCGTAATGGCCCTAATTCTCTAATCAATTTTAAGTTAATCTCTACTTATTCAAACAATAGATGTGTAGCGAAAACAATTTAAACAAAACAAGTAAAGAAAGCAATGCAAACCACAAAAGTAGACTCAGCGATTTTTATAGAGGTTTGGCACCCACACCCGGGTCCTAGTCCTCTCTTGCAAGCTCTGCCTACGTCTTCACTAACCACCCCCTGTTCCGGGCCGGGAGAGTACGCCTTTTAAAAAGCAAGCCTTGTGAACACCCTCGCAAGCTTGGTTTCCCTTTCTCACAATCCGAGAAGGATGCTTCAGGCTTTCACCAAAACATTTACTCTGTGACAACAAGGTTGAGTGGAACAACACTCTCTAACCTGAGAACACTTTGAGTATGAGTAGGATTGATGACTAAAGTGTGGAAGTGTAAGCTTTTGAGTGTAGTTTTGGGAATTGAAGATTGAGAGTTTTCTCCTATATGTATATGACAATAGGAAGTGTGTGTGATGATGAATTAAGTCTTGGTAACATCTATTTATAAGCTCCTAAAGTGTTATAGCCGTTGTGATTAAATGGGTAAGAGTTTTCGTAAGAACCACAAAACAGAAAAGCACAGGCCATAGTTCAGGACACAAACGCTGACCGAAACGGCATACCGGTTGACCGTTTCCTTAAAAATAAGAAAACGTTCGAACTGACTCACGATCGATCGAACCAAGATGGCTACAACTTAAGTCATCGGTCGAACGATGTCAGGGTACGATCGATCGATTTGAGGATTTTGGCCAGGCAAAATGATTAACGGTCGAACTCATCAAGACGTGCGTTCGACCGAAAATAACTGAGTTTTGGGTTTCAAGAAAGTCTACGTTCTGTCGACCGATTGCTTGGCAACGTTCGACCAAATATAATAGGAAGTTTGGGAAGACTAAAAAAGTTTTCTTCTGGTCAACCAGTGGCCACAAGAATTCTAAGGGTTAGGAAAATCCTACCATTGTATAGAACGACAAGTCTAACGGTTAAATTACACATGACAGTCAACCAAAAATGTCAAAATGGTCGACTGGTCAACCTGGGTAAATCACTATAGGCTAACTGAATAACTAATCAATCGGTCGAACAGGCAACTCATTCGGTGGACCGGTGTTCATAGACAGTTTAAGGTTAAGTGACTTTTTTGGTTTAAGTTTGAATGATCTATTGAAATTCAAATGATGTGAAATTTTGTGTGTGACTTCTATATGTTCCCTAGAGTCTATGTAAATAAGTTTTAACTCTTGTATGCTCAAGATTACATAGCTTCCTAAGACTCTAAATAAAGGCAAATTACATGTCTTCAAGAGCTTTATTACATGTCTTGACTTCAATTTAATTCTTCCTTGAGTTTTGATCACCTGTAGATGTTAGCACAAAGCAATATATCTTCTATGTGTTATGTGTGATACACTACATTTTATTGTGATTAATATTAGGTTAATTAAATCATCAAAACAAAGATTAAGGCCTAAAAGCCAACTGGCCGAACCTATATAAAATTGTCTCGTGTCTTGTGGTTTTTATTGTATTTCTGTACTTGTTTTTATTTGGTTGTTTCCGCTGCATCTTGCTTAATCAAGTAAAGAATTAACTAAGTGATTAGATTAGTTAGGTACCATCGATCCTAACATATTTAACATGATAAACCTACATGCCATAACCATGCTTCGTCATGTTAGGCAACGAGACATGTTTCAACTTTCATATTGCTAAGATTATCAACATGCACAATGTAAATGGTATTTGATCTATAACCTTTGAAAACGGTTTCCATGCCATGTTTGGAAATGATATAGCATGTAGGTTTATCAAACACAACTAAGAATTTTTTATTGGTTAATTGACTGAACTTAGTAAGCTATGCTTCAAACCATCTACTAATAAGACTTTTTCAATAGTTGGAGTAGAAGTATTGTCAACGTTACCAATGCCGACAATATGACCTTTAGCGTTGTCTCCAAACGTGATTGTTCCTCCCTTGTTAGGATTTATGTTTGATAAACGTGGGAGTCTCCCATCATGTGCCTTGAGCACCCGCTATCGAGAATCCACTTCCCTTTTCTCCTTGCTTTTATCTACAAACAAGGAAAAGTGAAGACTTTAGAACCCAAATTTGTTTGGGTCCTTGAGGGTTAGCTTTTGGTACCCAAACTTGAGTAGTCTTACGTACCTAAACATTTGAATGATTCACTTTTCTAACAAAGGAGTTGTTCATTTTAACAATGTATTATGTGGATTTCTTTTGTTTACATCCCTTGTATTCTAAGTCATGCTTTGTTAGGGATTAAGTTTGGGTGCCAATAAGTATGTCAAGCATTTTTCTTCCTAAAGTGAATTTCTCTAGATCTTTTCTAAGTTGTTCATTCTTAGCAATAAGTTCTTCATTTGTATGACATTTTTTGTAGATTTCAAGGTTTCTATCATTGAGTAATTCATTTTCTTTAACAAAAATGTTAGATTTGATAGATAATTCAAGATGCACTTTTCTTCCTAGTTTATTTTTATGACAAATCATTTCATATCGCTCAGTAAGTTCATGAAATGCATCTAATAAGTCATCATATGAAATTTTGTCCTGAGAGATTACCACATCGTCGTTGATTTTCACCACTTGATGTTGATCACTCCTCTTTGTGAAAGGGAATGTGTTCTAAAAGTTTTACTTTTAAATGTCAATTATTATGAATTGAATGAGAAATCATTTTGTTCCTTGTTTATGTTATTCGTCTTTTAGAAGTGTTAAGGAAGAGGCTCTTGGTCCTTAACCGTAGAGCTCTAAAAGATATTGGTTTACATAAAATAAAAGATATTCACAATCATGCTAATTAACATGGGACATTAATTATGGAGTTAAGATTGTCGTATTGGTCGTAGATCATTGTAGCTATACAAGTGAGTGACAACACGGGTTCACAAAAGAGGAAAATATTACTTTTGTATACTGAATAGAATTGTGTTTTCTGTGTCATTAATGTCTTACTGTGTCTTTGGTCCTTTGATATGAGACTTATATCCGATCACTTGAGAATTGCTTAATTAGACTAGTGTCTTGAGCTATCGATGAGTGTAGTGTAAAGACATTAGTTGGTTAAGAATGACTTTCGTTGGAGAAGATAGTTAGTCAAAATATTATCATTGCCCTCTTAATTGAGTGATGATATTAGTGGGCCTTTGATAAAGCAAAGTTATAATGTGCACAATGTGATTTGAGTTAAGTCACATATTTGTAACTAGGCTTAAAGAGATCAAGAAATGAATACTAATACAAAGATGACACAATACTACTTTGTGTGTATTCTTAATATCATGAGGCAAGGGACGGACACAAGTGGTGCACTCCATCACTAAATGGACCGGGTTTTGGTTCGAGTGGAATTAAGACATCTAACTAATTGGAAGCTATAATGTGTAGCTAGATACCGCTTATAGCTTGTGGTATTAAGCTCTTAATATCACTGCCAACTTAGTTTAGATCCTCCCATAGGTCACACCACAAAACTGGGAAACAAGAAATGGGGATTTTGAGTTCATAAGATGTGTCGGGTTTCATGTAGAAAATATGACACATGGGGTGAACAAGCAAAATCAAAATTATGTTATGATTAATAACATAATTAGAATCTAAATTAGATTCATATGTGATGTAAATATTATGAGATGTAATGATTTATCATTACATATGATAATATGTTACATAAGTTGTGAACTTACTACTAATCCCGAAATGTCAAATTTTGTAGGGGTTAAACCGAAATTTGACTAGTCTGCAGTACTGTGCAAAAACGGTCCACCTCTAAATGGTAAACGGTCGACCGAATATGGCACAGTCGACCAAAATGTTGCACGGTCGACCGGATGTGTCTCGATCGTAACAGGAATTTCTACTGTTCGTTTTCGGTCGACCAAAGTGTATCGGTCGGTCGACCGAACATTGCGATGAAATATTTATGTTACGAACAGTCGACCGAGCTTATGAACGGTCGACCAAAACTTGGTCTAAACGGTCGACCGAACCTCCAAACGGTCGACCGATCCAGACGGTTACTAAAGAATTAATTTAAGAATTAATTAGATCATGCATGGAATTGGTCCATAATTGATTTAATTCGTGGCTAAGATTATTTGTTAGCAAATAATAGATGGTTAGATGGAAGTTTGCATGAAATCATGGGCAAGAGGTTGCACATGAATAGGTAATTTGGAGAGAACTTATAAATACAAGTTTATCTCATTACCTCATAAATTAATTCATTATCTTCTTGTGCAAACATCTCTCTCCATAATTCTCCACGAATTTCCATTAATTCTTGAGTTTAGTTTTAGTTTTCATAGATCTTCTTCCCAAGGGAACTAAAGAGGGGTTAGTAGTTAGATTCTAAACCCTATTGGAGATTGAAAGGCTAGCTCTTCTCTCTCCGATCTTGTTTAGAGTTTGGTGAATACTCAGAGGCATCCGGCGCAGCGACAAGCATCCTCAACGTCTCCGGATCATCAAGAAGTTTTAGAGAACTTCTAGGTATGAAATTCGGAGCCCATGTTTGTTTTAATAAAGTTTTGAAACTAATTATTGAAACAAACCAATGCATGCATGAAACAAATCATAGAAAAATTGTAATTGATCCTTATTGTGCATTAAAATTTCGAAAATAAATATGTGCAATTAAACTAGAAATCCTACACTTTGGTGATGGAGTTGGGCTTGAATCTGAATCCCCATTAGTTTCCATGAAGCACATATGCGCGTCCTCTTCTTGAGAGTACTCGGAGTCGGAATCTTTTAATGAGCTTGGATCATCCTAAGTGGCCTTGAGAGCCTTCTTCCCATCTTTCTGGCGACGATCTCTTCTCTTGTTATCATGATGTTCTCGTCTTCTAGTCATCTCATCTTTGACACGTGGAAATAGCCGTTGGGTGCCTAAAGCCAAGAAGGGATCGGTAAACCGATAGACGATTGGTCGTCCGAA
Organism: Triglochin maritima; assembly: GCA_963682175.1. Classification (NCBI taxonomy): domain Eukaryota; kingdom Viridiplantae; phylum Streptophyta; class Magnoliopsida; order Alismatales; family Juncaginaceae; genus Triglochin; species Triglochin maritima. The sequence goes on from OY821785.1 coordinate 13,842,280, forward strand.
ATTGGAGAATGTGATTGTTGGAGCAAAGTTTAAAATTGTTCCTATGCTATTCGACCCATCAGAAGAATTCCAGAGAGCTTCCTATCGTTATTGATGCGAATGTTTCGGTTATCTAATAGGTGTTCAATGGACCGAACTAGGAAGGTTTATGTTAACCGTTATGGTGTTGGTTTACTTAATTGGGTCGAGACAAAATCCTAGTGCTCAAGTTTACATATTTTCCTATGGACTCAATAAATGGAACATTACAAGTCTTGGCACAAAACTTTGATTACATGTCTTTACTTTTGAGTCTTTGTCCCAATGCTCCTCTTGATGAATCTTGATCAACCTATTAAGATGATTGCAAGTATACAATAGTCATCTTGATCATCAAAATTAATGTAGATTAAGGCCTAAAAACTAACAATAGCATTTTCAAATTCTTGACCAACACTTTCAATCTCAGTTTCCCAAATATCGATAAGGCTATTTGGAGTACTTGTACCACTACCAGATTGCTTCATCCAATCTTCAACGGTATAGAACTCAAATTGTCTTCTACATTTGTGGAGAACGGTGATGTTTTCATTCTCTTTAATCCACTAGAAGTCCTATAGGGACTATTTGCCTTTGGTGTGCCCATTGGACTCAATTTAACAATGGAGCGTACGGTGTTTCAAACCACAAAGTTTTTTTAGGAACATGCTTTTTTTCTGGAGTCACCTCCACGGTTGGTTCATTGGTGGTTGTGTCCCTCCATGTCAAGAAACTCAACTTCAATGGGCTCAACCACGTCAATCTTAATGAGAGACAAATCAAGACATGAGAGTAATATAAAAAGTAGATGTACATCGGTGACAGTAACAAGAGTAGCAGCACTATCATCAACTTCTGGCACTTCATAAGAGAATTTTTGATTAGGATAAAAGCATTGCTATTATGATCAAACAAAAACAACTAATTTAGCATGTGTGGTATTCCTCCTTCATGTGTGGAATTTGAGTTGATTCTTATACCCAAACATAATCAAAACCTTTGTTGAAGACCTGCATTAAAAACACACAAGAATAATTAGTCATTATAACAACATTTTTGAGATAAAAAACAATTATTAATATTTTGGAGGACCTAAGAAAGTCTATTTTCTGGAAATGATTGATTGAATCAGTTATAATACCACAAGTGCACGACCAAATGAAGCGGTGGCAAGCATGGGTCGATCCACATGGAGTGTGTGCGATTTGGATTCACGATACTCAAGTGGGGAAAGAAGAGAGGAATGAGGTCGAAATTACACTAAAATGCGTATAAAACTAGAAATCAAACAATAAAACTAAACCCCTTAAGGGGTAGAGAAGGAATGTGAATATGAGAATATGTGTATATGTGTGTTCAAATATGCTCATCAAAATATGTCATACATGAAATCCATAAAATCAGATCCAATTTTGCCTCCACATGAAATAAGATAAAGCATTATTATTAATGCATACAAGACAATAATTGAAATAAGGCTAACGTGAGCACATGTAAAATGACCAAACCTAACTTTCTCTCCACATGAAATATGATAAACAATATCATTAAAACATACAAGACAATAATTAGGATGAGGCCAACATGAGCACAAGCATGCACATGTCATGTTTCCTTCTTCCACTCCATCCTTATCCTCACCTCATCTTTCACCATAAACTAGGACCACTAATCTAAGCATGTGCTAAGCATCACTCAAGAGCATTAGCACATCAAAGATAAAAATGGAATCCTTTTCTACTCCACTACACTAAAACCTACTCTAATAAATAAGAAATAAAACCTACTCTAATAAACAAGAAAATAAAGTAACCTAAGGAGGAGAGGAAGGAAGAGGAAGAGAGGAGGCATTACAAGTCTATTTACATAAGAAATAAGGGTTTGGATGGATCTGGAAGCAATCTGACGGCTGAAATAACTTTCTCTATAGTCTGGTGCACCCATAAAATCAAGACTAAGGAACGAGAGAAATTGGAGACCAATTGGACAAATTTGATCCACCAGTGGAGGATTAAAATCCACCATTGGTAGCTCAATTTGGTCTGAACAGTTCCAATTTTTTTCAACTTAAATGTTCTATTTTTCACATGGGGTGCACTCCTGGTCCGTTTGTTCGAGCATGTTTGTCCTTAATTGCCCAAATACTTCTCAAGATCATGGTATTGAGGTATTTTTGCTCCCAAAATGTTTTCCATGCGCTGAGGTCCCTCTGGATTTCAGATGGGTCCTTCCTAATTTGTAGGTGAGTCATTATGCATGACAAACAGATCCATTTTGCTTCATTTGAGTTATTTCTTCTTACATTTCAGTCATTTTGTTTTCCTTTCTCTTCTTTATTACTTAATACCTGAAACACTACAAACTACAACTCGAGTAGCATAATATTGGGGTAAACTAAATTATATATAGCATGAATGCGATCTATGATATGCTACTAATCAAATACCCCCACACTTATCTTTTGCTAGTCCCTAGCAAAACAAAGAAAGAGAAAAATGGTAGAAATTAAAACATAGGAAAAACGAGAAAATCCTAATTCACTTCGTAGGAATTACGATTGCACTTAGCACGTGCAACAAGCCGTTAAATGTCCTTGTCTCCGAAGAGGAGGAGTGTTATCTCCTGAGGGTTTTCAAAGGATATACCCACAAAATCCGAACATTGATGCATTATTCAACCTAGTAACTCGACTCGCCGGACCTACTTTTGTCGATCATTGGACACGGTAATCCTACAGGCCGACTCTATATATGTATACAATCCACACATGTAGCCTAATGAACCATTCGTGCAAGTGAATTAAGGACTTAAGTGAAAAATATGGAAGACCATAACATCCTCAAGTGATACATCGTGCAAATTCCATTAAGGTTCTTATTTGAATTTTTTTCGTTTTTTTTCTTTTTCTCATTTTTTTATTTCATCATTTTTTACTAGTTGGTGTTTAATCTCCTTGGGTCAGGTTTTGTGCATCATTGCCTATGAGGACTTACACTATCACGTACACATTCCCCCAAATCTCCACATAGGGTGATCCCTACAACCCGTGTAACGGGAGTTCGGTCGGTGCATCCCAAGTCAGATGACTCGAAAGCACCATACACTAAGTCCCCTCAGACCTAATTTCCCGAGTGATAGGAGCCGTACGAGAAGAGAGAACACCACTTAATTATTTTTTTATCTACATGGGAACCAAAACCTCTACACTTAAGGTTTCACAATAGGAGTTTAAGGGTCCCCTATGAGGACTTACACTATCATGTACACATGAAGATTTTGAAAGAAATGTGAAATTTTAAAGCACTCGGTAAGCAAAAGAAGGCAAGTCACCCATGTTGGCTTTTTGGCCTTAATCTATGTTTTGATGATTTAAACAATGGAGTTTAGAAGATGAAAAACAAGCCTCTTCAAATGCTAAATCCATGAATGTGTTATATTGTGCACTTGCAAGTGAACTTTTTAATGTGATTTGTTCTTGTGAAAGTGCACATGATATTTGGCAAAGACTTGAAGATCATTTTGGCAACACTTCACTAAACTCAAGTGAAGATGAATCAACATCAATGGATGAAGCTCAAGAAATATGGGACAAGAACACCTCCACATCTTATTCCTCATCAAGCTCATCCAAAGGAGAAGTTGCCCAAAAGAGCTACATGGCATTAGAGGGGGACGAAATCTAGGTATCATCTTGCTCTAGCGATAGTTCTAGTTGTAGTTCAACTAATGGAACATATTCTTTTAAAGAACTACAAAATGCATTTCATGATTTAGTTGGTAGATACAAAGTGGTTTGCGAAAAGAATAAACTAGCAAATAAGCAAGTAAATGATCTACAATGTTTGAATGAATCCATCTTGGATGAGAAAAATGATTTGCTTGCTAAACTTGACAAAATCACTTTGGAGAATGCATGCTTAAGAGATGAGAATGAAAAATTGAAAAATAAACCCAACTCATCTATTGCAATTGATAGTCATATGCTTGAAAGTGATAAAAATGACTTGCTTAAGAAACTTGACAAATCTTATCTTGAAAGCAAGAAATTAATGAATCACTTGAATTGCATGTCCGACAAATGTGTCGAAATAGAGATTCACATGCATCAAATGAATGAAAAACACACTTCTTTAAATAAAAATCTTAAATGCATAAATGAATCTCTTGTGCTCAAAACTAGTGAACTAAATGCATCGAATAAAACATTGATCAATGACTTGCATAAGTTCACAAATGGAAAAAAAATATTGATATGTCTTTAGGAAATCAAAGACAATCCTTAGACAAGCATGATTTAGACTACAATGTCTTTTATGTTAAAAACCATCTTGTTCAAGATAATGTAAATGGAAAGCATCATATTGCCATGAAAAGAACCTCAAGTGTTTGGGTACCTAAATCAACTTGGGTTTGGGTACCAAAAGTTAAATTGAATGGACCCAAACAAAAATGGGTACCAAAATCTACACTTGTAGGTACTTGAAGAAGAAATCGATGGTGACCGGGCGAGCTTAAGAGTCAAATTGAAAGGCGGGTGCATCATCGAATGAAGGGTAGAGCCCTTCAAGTTGGTATATTTTCATATCCTCTAAATTGGTTCTAGTCTAGGATACATGCTCAATTGTCATATCATTTACCCATTCATTGCAAATCCTAAATGATTAAATAACATCCATAGTTTTAGAGTCAAATTATCTAAATGGATGTAAAAAAGGGGAAATGAAAACATCACATGCTAAATTGTAATATTTGCTTGATGTTAATAGGGGAGAATTAAGAATTAAACTTAATTGAAAAATCAAATTCATATCGATAGGGGGAGCTTATTGAATATCATTTTCTTAGAGTAATTAAGTGCATAATTTAGGGGGAGCAACTTCATTACAAGACATCCACATTGAACTTCAATCGTATAAATTTTCTTATATAAATATCATTTTTTTGATGGATGTCAAAGGGGGAGAGATAATTAAAGGGGTAAAACTTGGAATTTGAGTTAAATTGAAGAAAATCTATGTACATCCATAGGGGGAGCATTTATATGCATAGTTTACTTATAAAAATTCCATGTATTAAGATATATTTAAGATATAGGTTGTCATCATCAAAAAGGGGGAGATTGTTGGCTTTTTGGCCTTAATCTATGTTTTGATGATTTATTCAACCTAATCTTATTTATAATCATGTAGAGTAGCACACATATTTCATTGCATATATATTGCCTTGTGCTAACCTCTACAGGTGATCAAGACTCAAGGAAGAAAGGAAATCAAGTCAAGACATGCAATCAAGCTCATTTGAAGACATGTATTTTGTATTTCTTTGAGTATTTAGGAACCTTATGTAATTGAGCATACTTGAGCTAAAAACTACTCAACCACACACTAGGTTCCCTATAGAAGTCACACACAAAGTTTCACATAATTTGGACTTCAATAGATCATCCAAACTAGAACCGGAAAACACCTAAACAAAACTTGAACTGCCTGGACCAAAACGGTTGACCGTTGAAACCTTTCCGTTCGACCGTTTACATGTGTCACATGACCAGTTGTTTTGTCGTATTATACCCAATGGTCGTATTCGTATTATTCCCAAATACCCCAAAATTACCAAACATCCGGTCGACCGAAACTTTCCTAGCGGTCGACCGAACCAACACAATTTGGTCTCCCAGAAGTGCCTCGACTAATTCGGTCGACCAATCCCCTGAGCCCGTTTGACCGTTAACTTAAGTGAACTCAAGTCAAAGTTGAATTTTGACCAAACGGTCGAACGACATACCCATTTCGATCGACCGTTTTTAGGCAAAATTGGGTCCTGCAGGTTTCTGTTTTGTGTACCTTACACCAAATCATACACAATCAACCCCAATGGCTCTATTCTCTCTAATGCTTATAAATAGAGTTGTAAAACATATTTTAACACAACTCTCCCACTTCTATTTGTCCAATACATTAGAGAGAAGATCCAAAACACTCAAAGCCTCAAACCTTCCACACTTTAGTCATAATTCATATTCTCACTCAAGTGTGCTCAAGAATTAGAGAGTGTTGTCCCACTCATTGTTGTCAAAGAAGCAAGGGTCTTGGTGAAAGCCCAAGACAACGAGTATAGACTTCGGTGAGAGCCCGAAGTGATCCTCTCGGATTGTGAGAGGAGGAGCCAAGCTCGGCGAGGGTTGTTCGCGAGCTTGAAGACTTGTAAAGGCGTTCTCTCGCGGCCCGGAACGGGGAGTGGATAGTGAAGACGCGAGCGGAGCTCGAAGTGTCGAGCGGAGCTTGCAAGAGAGGACGTAGGCGGTGGCCGAACCTCTATAAAAACCCCCGTGTCCTTTGTGGTTTGCATTTTTCTTTCTCTACTTTTGTTTGTTTATTCCACTGCGCATTTGATTGCTTAATCAAGTAGAGAATTAGGATTAGCCATAATTGTGGACCCATAACCCACACGATCCTACATTTGGTATCAGAGCCTTGTTAGCTAATTTCATTACTTAACCATAATTTTAGCATGGCCGAAATTGCATCCACATCCTATGATTCATCTAGACCACCATATTTTGATGGAACAAACTATTGTTCATGGAAAGATAAAATGAAAACGTTTTTATCCCTGAATTTAAACATGTGGTCCATGATTCAAACTCCATATGAAACACCTAAGTATGACTTTAAACAATGGAGTTTAGAAGATGAAAAACAAGCCTCTTCAAATGCTAAAACCATGAATGTGTTATATTGTGCACTTGCAAGTGAACTTTTTAATGTGATTTGTTCTTGTGAAAGTGCACATGATATTTGGCAAAGACTTGAAGATCATTTTGGCAACACTTCACTAAACTCAAGTGAATATGAATCAACATCAATGGATGAAGCTCAAGAAAGATGGGACAAGAATACCTCCACATCTTATTCCTCATCAAGCTCATCCAAAGGAGAAGTTTCCCAAAAGAGCTACATGGCATTAGAGGGGGACAAAATCTAGGTATCATCTTGCTCTAGCGATAGTTCTAGTCGTAGTTCAACTAATGGAACATATTCTTTTAAAGAACTAGAAAATGCATTTCATGATTTAGTTGCTAGATACAAAGTGGTTTGCGAAAAGAATAAACTAGCAAATAAGCAAGAAATGATCTACAATGTTTGAATGAATCCATCTTGGATGAGAAAAATGATTTGCTTGCTAAACTTGACAAAATCACTTTGGAGAATGCATGCTTAAGAGATGAGAATGAAAAATTGAAAAATAAACCCAACTCGTCTATTGCAATTGATAGTCATATGCTTGAAAATGATAAAGCCCCGGGAGTTTTCTATTGGTCCGAATGAAGCATTCGGTTCACCAAATTAGATTCGGATCACCATTCACCAACTTCCAGTAACTATTTTCAATTTTTCCCTATTTAATTTCAGTTGACCGGATTGCATTCGGTTCACCGTTTGAAGTTGGACCCTAAGATTGGTCGGGCTCTGTTTATACAAGTTCGAAAAACCATCTACTCTTCGGATGACCGAAGTTAGCGTGAGTTTTCCGTTGACAAATGTGGCTCAAAAGTTAGTTGAAGATAACAGTCATATGATACGTGGAAATAGCGGCTGGGTGCCTAAAGCCAAGAAGGGATCGGTAAACCGATAGACGATTGGTCGTCTGAAATTGGAGAAGCCAATTTTGCTCTAAGGATTAATTCAAATGTGATTGTTGGAGCAAAGTTTAAAATTGGTCCTAGGCTATTCGACCCATCAGGAGAATTCCAGAGAGCTTCCTATCTTATTGATGGGAATGTTTCAGTTATCTGATAGGTGTTCAATGGACCGAACTAGGAAGGTTTATGTTAACCGTTATGGTGTTGGTTTACTTAATTGGGTCGAGACAAAATCCTAGTGCTCAAGTTTACATATTTTCCTATGGACTCAATAAATGGAACATTACAAGTCTTGGTACAAAACTTTGATTACAAGTCTTTACTTTTGAGTCTTTGTCCCAATGCTCCTCTTGATGAATCTTGATCAACCCATTAAGATGATTGCAAGTATACAATAGTCATCTTGATCATCAAAATTAATGTAGATTAAGGCCTAAAAACTAACAATAGCATTTTCAAATTCTTGACCAACACTTTCAATCTCCGTTTCCCAAATATCGATCAGGCTATTTTGAGTACTTGTACCAGTACCAGATTGCTTCATCCAATCTTCAACGGTATAGAACTCAAATTGTCTTCTGCATTTGTGGAGAATGGTGACGTTTTCATTCTCTTTAATCCACTAACAGTCCTATAGGGACTATTTGCCTTTGGTGTGCCCATTGGACTCAATTTAACAATGGAGCGTACGGTGTTTCAAACCACAAAGTTTTTTTAGGAACATGCTTTTTTTTCTGAAGTCACCTCCACAATTAGTTCATTGGTGGTTGTGTCCCTCCATGTCAAGAAACTCAACTTCAATGGGCTCAACCACGTCAATCTTAATGAGAGACAAATCAAGACATGAGAGTAATATAAAAAGTAGATGTACGTCGGTGACAGTAACAAGAGTAGCAGCACTATCATCAACTTCTGGCACTTCATAAGAGAATTTTTGATTAGGATAAAAGCATTGCTATTGTGATCAAACAAAAACCACTAATTCAGCATGTGTGGTATTCCTCCTTCATGTGTGGAATTTGAGTTGATTCTTATACCCAAACATAATCAAAACCTTTGTTGAAGACCTGCATTAAAAACACACAAGAATAATTAGTCATTATAACAACATTTTTAAGATAAAAACAATTACTAATATTTTGGAGGACCTAAGAAAGTCTATTTTCTGGAAACGATTGATTGAATCAGTTATAATACCACAAGTGCACGACCACAATGAAGCGGTGGCAAGCATGGGTCGATCCACTTGGAGCGTGTGCGAGTTGGATTCACGATACTCGAGTGGGGAAAGAAGAGAGGAATGAGGTCGAAATTACACTAAAATGCGTATAAAACTAGAAATCAAACAATAAAACTAAACCCCTTAGGGGGTAGAGAAGGAATGTGAATATGAGAATATGTGTATATGTGTGTTCAAATATGCTCATCAAAATATGTCATACATGAAATCCATAAAATCAGATCCAACTTTGCCTCCACATGAAATAAGATAAAGCATTATCATTAATGCATACAAGACAATAATTGAAATAAGGTTAACGTGAGCACATGTAAAATGACCAAACCTAACTTTGTCTCCACATGAAATATGATAAACAATATCATTAAAACATACACGACAATAATTAGGATGAGGCCAACATGAGCACAAGCATGCACATGTCATGTTTCCTTCTTCCACTCCATCCTTATCCTCACCTCATCTTTCACCATAAACTAGGACAACTAATCTAAGCATGTGCTAAGCTTCACTCAAGAGCATTAGCACATCAAAGATAAGAATGGAATCCTTTTCTGCTCCACTACACTAAAACCTACTCTAATAAATAAGAAATAAAACCTACTCTACTAAACAAGAAAATAAAGTAACCTAAGGAGGAGAGGAAGGAAGAGGAAGAAAGGAGGCATTACAAGTCTATTTACATAAGAAATAAGGGTTTGGATGGATCTGGAAGCAATCTGACGGCTGACATAACTTTCTCTATAGTCTGGTGCACCCATAAAATCAAGACTAAGGAACGAGAGAAATTGGAGACCAATTGGAAAAATTTGATCCGCCAGTGGAGGATTAAAATACACCATTGGCAGCTAAATTTGGTCTGATCAGTTCCAATTTTTTTCAACTTAAATGTTCTATTTTTCACATGGGGTGCACTCCTGGTCCGTTTGTTCGAGCATGTTTGTCCTTAATTGCCCAAATACTTCTCAAGATCATGATATTGAGGTATTTTTGCTCCCAAAATGTTTTCCATGCGTTGAGGTTCCTCTGGATTTCAGATGGGTCCTTCCTAATTTGTAGGTGAGTCATTGTGCATGACAAGCAGGTCCATTTTGCTTCATTTGAGTTATTTCTTCTTACATTTCAGTCATTTTGTTTTCCTTTCTCTTCTTTATTACTTAATACCTGAAACACTACAAACTACAACTCGAGTAGCACAATATTGGGGTAAACTAAATTATATATAGCATGAATGCGATCTATGATATGCTACTAATCAAATACCCCCACACTTACCTTTTGCTAGTCCCTAGCAAAACAAAGAAAGAGAAAAATGGTAGAAATTAAAACATACGAAAAACGAGAAAATCCTAATTCACTTCGTAGGAATTACGATTGCACTTAGCACGTGCAACAAGCCGTTAAACGTCCTTGTCTCCGAAGAGGAGGAGTGTTGTCTCCTGAGGGTTTTCAAAGGATATACCCACAAAATCCGAACGTTGATGCATTATTCAACCTAGCAACTCGACTCGCCGGACCAACTTTTGTCGATCATTGGACACGGTAATCCTATAGGTCGACTCTATATATGTATACAATCCACACATGTAGCCTAATGAACCATTCGTGCAAGTGAATTAAGGACTTAAGTGAAAAATATGGAAGACCATAACATCCTCAAGTGATACATCGTGCAAATTCCATTAAGGTTCTTATTTGAATTTTTTTTCGTTTTTTTCTTTTTCTTATTTTTTTATTTCATCATTTTTTACTAGTTGGTGTTTAATCTCCTAGGGTCAGGTTTTGTGCATCATTGCCTATGAGGACTTACACTATCACGTACACATTTCCCCAAATCTCCACATAGGGCGATCCCTACAACCCGTGTAACGGGAGTTCGATCGGTGCATTCCAAGTCTGATGACTCGAAAGCACCATGCACTAAGTCCCCTCAGACCTAATTTCCCGAGTGATAGGAGCCATACGAGAAGAGAGAACACCACTTAATTATTTTTTTATCTACATGGGAACCAAAACCTCTATACTTAAGATTTCACAATAGGAGTTTAAGGGTCCCCTATGAGGACTTACACTATCACATACACATGAAGATTTTGAAAGAAATGCAAAATTTTAAAGCACTCGGCAAGCGAAAGAAGGCAAGTCACCCAAGGATCATGGCATGCAGATATATCAATATTAAATGCAACACACTATCATGACCCTAACAATGCAAACAAAAGAAAAGGAAAAAGACTCGACTGTGTACACATGTAACCCACACCTACTTTATGCATTGTCCTCAATGAATGTAAGCATGATACTATATGGATTTATGCATGAAAAAGACAAGATCTCACCAACATGAAGCGCAAAAAGGAAGTTAATGGTTATGTTGATGGACATAAACCCGAATTCCTTAAAACCTGTAAGATACTTAAGAAGTAAGACAAATACGTGAAACAAATGGGGCCCAAATACACAAAGGTTTGAACCTACAACAACCTATGCTCATTCTTGGAGTCTTTTTTTGTACACAACTTTATTTTATTTTCTACACACAATAGTTTTTTTAATATAACAATATACAATAATATGCTCACATCGTCATTTGTCAAAGGACATCAAATGAGAACCTCAAAGTGGGTCAATGTACCTGGAATGGGAATAGGACACCACGTGGGCCCAAATACTCATGTGTTGGTCCCCCTCACAAAGTGTACCAGATATTGGGAGAGGTTCATGAATTGGATGCAAAGGCATCTGATTCAAAAGATCAATATGAAAGAGCTCGAACCTCTCGAGAGTTTGGGAACAATTGCACAACAAAAGAAGAGTTCCCCCCATTGTGGGATTAAATTCAGGATCATCAATCCAAACTCTCCAACCAATAGGTTGGTGTGTCGGAACGAGGTCAAGAACCTTGTTATGCTTGTCCAATACAACAGGCAAATAGAAAGTGGGTCTTTCACCCAAGATATCCTCTAAGGAACTCCCAATACCCTCATTAGCAATGTAGTTATTTGGTGTCCCTTCATTTTCAAGATGATTAAGAACAATAGTGAGAGGTGAACTCTCACCAGGTCGTAAGAAATTAGGGGTATTAGAGAGCTCTTGCTCCACCACAGGTGAGTCCTTAAGAGACACAACATATCAAGGGCCACTGGACAAAAAGATGAGGCACAATCCTGTGTTGAGTCATAATGAAACTGGTTTATGTTATTCTCAATTTGTATGGAATTCTCCACCAAGTGATCGTGAATTGAAACCCGAAGTCCCTCAGACTGACTAGGAGTTTGACTCTGAAAGATTGTACTTTGAATTTATGGAAGTGGTGGTGGTTCGATATCAAAAGATAAATCCTCATGTTGACAAGAAAGGTCACCCTCCTCACGTTCACATAATTGTTGCGTGAACAGACTCACTTGCATTGCCATATTTTGCATGGAATGTTGAGCGGTTTCCATGAACATAAGGAGGGTTTGTTTCAAGGAATCAAGTTTGGGGTCAACTGTGAGGCTCAAGTCAGAGCTTGGGAAATTTTGGAGTTGAGTGTTGATGGGCTGACAATGAGTCCAATGATTGGGAGTAGGGTGTTGGTAGAATTCTGGGTATTCGGGAGGAGGATAATGGGGTGGGAATGATGTATAAGAATTTATATCCCTTCTTTAGCATTTCACAGGTTTTGAGGGGAATTTGGGTTGTGTCCATCAACATAACCACTAAATTCCCTTTGCGCTTCACGTTGTTGACAGATTTTCTTTTTCATGCATAAATCCATGTAGTGTCATGCTCTCATTCATTGACGACAATGCATGAAGTAAGTGTGTCGGGGGGGGGGTGTTTTACGTGTGTACATAGTTAAGTCTTTTTTTCCTTTTCTTTTGTTTTCTTTTGTTTGTATTGATATGGTCATGTTAATGTGTTGCATTTAATATCGATATATCTGCTTGCCATGATCCTTGGGTGACTTGTCCTCTTTTGCTTGCCTAGTGCTTCAAATTTTTCATTTTTTTCAAAATCTTCATGTGCTTGCGAAAGAAAATATTTTGTGGGTTTTTCGTGTGTTTATCATGTGCAAAATCATTGAGAGGCAAAGTAAAAGGAAAGCTCCCAAAATTGTATTGAACTTGATGCATTAGGATATCTAGTATACCGACTTTAGGCTTTATCTAGTCGTTAGGATGCACCACGGTTTTCCCTCGGGGGGGGGGGGGGGGGGGGAGTAATCACAGGGTTTCAGTACTCAAACAAATTAAGAAGTCCACCCCGTAGTGAGTTGAATAATTCGTATCTGTTAATATAAGGAAGTTTTTTTCTGTTAATACTAAAATAAAAATTGTAATGCAAATAAGAACCTTAATGGACTTTACACTTTGTATAACTTGAGGATGATAAGGTTGTCAATGTCTTTCACTTAAGTCATTAATTAATTAGGCTAGGTGTGTGGACTAGGTACATATATAGAGTCGGTCCGTAGGATTACCGTGTCCAATGATCGACATAATTATGTCCAACAAGTCGTGTGGCTAGATTGAATAATGCATAAATGTTCGGATTTTGTGGGTATATCCACTGAAAACACTTAGGAGACACCACTCCTCCTCCTTGGCAATAAGAAGGTTTAACGGTTTGTTGTATGTGCTAAGTGCAATCGTGATTCCTACGAAAGTGAGTTAGGATTTCCCTGTTTTTCGTTTGTTTTCCTTTCCTTCATTTTTCTCTTTCTTTGTTTTGCTCAGGACTAGCAAAAGGTAAGTGTGGGGTATTTGATTAGTAGCATATCATGCATCTTATTCATGCTATATATCCTTTATTTTACCCCAATATTGTGCTACTCGAGTTATTGCTGTAGTGTTTTAGGAGTTAAGTAATAAAGAAGAGGAAGGGAGCAAAAAAGACCTAAATATAACAAGTATGGACAGATTTGGAAGGTTCTGGACCTATTTGTAATGCACAAGGACTGGATCGCAAATCAGGAAGGACACAAGTGCAAACCCGGAGGGACCTGATTGTGACGTGCAAAATATGGTGACCCATGACTTCAATTAGATCAGTATTTCTCCAATTAAACTCAAAATTATTCAAGCCAGCAGACCAGGACTTCACCCCACGTGCCAATTAAAGACATAAAGCAAGACACAAAATTTCAGCCCGGTCGGATCCATTTGATCCGCCACTAGCGGATCAAATAGGTCCAATTGATCTCAAATTTTGGTCGTGGGTCGAGTATTCGGTTTGGAGTGTTCCCGGACCATCAGATATGATTTACAGTCGTCCGATTATTTCCATATTGATCCTAACCATGTATTAGTCTATATAAACCATTGCAATCCCTCCACTCCACCTCTTCTTCCTCCTTCCCCCATTAGAGTAGGTTTTAGTTTCCTGTTTTAGTAGTGTAATAAGGGGGTTGGAGAGGAGCAAACTTCGACTTTTATTTTCTTAATCTAGTTTAGTTCTTGTTGATTGCGTTGATGTTTTCCTTTGATGCAATTTTTTATGTTGTTATTTGTTTAATCTAGTCTTCTACATTTTTTCCATGGGTTTATGTTTTTTATGCTTTCTTTAGTGTAGAGATTAGTAGAGAGTAGTCCATCCCCATTGGGGGTGGAGAACAAGGTGATTTGATCATGTGATGGATTAGTGTGTGTGTTAATCTTAATCCTTTGAGCCTTACATGATATCCATAATCATCTAATGAGATTTCACTCTTATCTTTGATGTACTAGTGCTCTTGAATGAAGCTTAGCACATCCTTAGATTAGTGGGCCTATTTTATGGGGAATGATGACGTTAGGATAAGGATGAAGTGGAAGAAGCAAACAAGGCAAGTGCATGCATGTGCTCATGTTGGCTTTATACCAATTAATGTCTTGTATGTTTAATGACTATGATAAATCTTATTTCATGTAGAGACAGTTGGATTTGAGTCATGATGCATGTGAACATATTAGCTTCATTTCAATTATTATTTTGTATGTTTTAATGATAATGTCTTATCTTATTTCATGTGGAGGCAAAGTTGGAATTGAGTTTTATGGATTTCATGTATGACATGTTTTGACAAGCACAAATAAACACACACCACATTTTCATTCTACATTCTTTCTCTACCCCCCGAGGGGTTTAGTTTTATTTCTTATTTTCATATTTCTTTTGCATTGTAGTGTAGTTTCGATCACATCTCTCTCTTCTTCTCTCCCACTCGAGTATCGCAAATCCGACTCACATGCGCTCTTTGTGGACTGACCTGTATTTTCCACCACTTCAATGTGGTCATGCACTTGTGGTTATTTTAACTGATTCACATCAGTGGTCTAGCAGTCGGTGCCTCTCTCATAATACCCCAATATGAAGACTGCTCACCCATACAATTAAAATTGTCTCAACCATACGGAGTGTTTTTCTGAGGCACCCCAGGATGCATGGGTTCAGAATACCAGGGAGAATAATCCTGGTCCCAGGAATGAAATGGGTGATCACCCATGTAACCATCCATTTCGACAAAGTACTCTTGAGTCGACCACTCTCACCACCACGAGGCCAAGCTCGCAAAAAGTGCTCGACTCGACCCTAAAATGCTACTAGAGAGTGTAAAGGGGAGGAGACTAGAACGTAGAAGTGGGTGAGAAGAAGATGACTCCAAGGAGATGGGAAGAATCCGTAAATCTAGCGAGGGTAAAGGGTGAGGGTAGAAGCCTAGTCTAGCAAACACGGCTCAAGCACCTAAGGTCACTATAGGTTCTTCCAGCTAGACGAAGCCTAACTGCGAGGTCACACGGCCTCAACACGCCTCACCTCTCTACGACGAAGACCACAGAGCCTAGCAAGTGAGCCAAGATCCGGAGATCTCATCTCTCCTACTATCGACAAAGTGGGCGATGTCGATCAGGCCATGACGATCATGACCAGATCACTCTTCTAATGCGCCCAAGTCCTATGGGTCATTGGGTAATAGTTTTTAGATTAAGGCTTTACTTGAGTGTGGTTTGTGGGGCCTAGGGAGGGGTGATGAAATCTCCCACCTTATCTTTAAGACTATAGGTGGTGCCCCTTAAAGATTTTTTGAAATCTTAGGCTAGCAAGCAACTCACCAAACAAGTACTCACCTCACTCTTGTTACAATACACCTTACTAACTAATGCATGCTCTAGACATGCATGAATGAGAGAACGGGTGCATGTACTTTACGCCAGCAATCGACAACAAGAATTTAAATCAAATGAAAGACAATGTGTATGCAAAGTCTACAATTGATGCATGACCTAGATGGAAAATAATCTAATCTTTTGCTTTGAGTTTTAGGATCCAAGTTGTCTTTAACAAGGGGTCATGCAAGCCAAATTAATTTGACACTAAAATAGAGCATGCATTGCATCAACAGTGAATGGAACCAACTAGAAATAGGCAAAAGAAGCTACACTAGAAATAGAAATAAATAATAGCTCATTCAATCTGCCACTGACGGATGCAAATCCGCTACGGGTGGAGCTTTTAGTGATTCTGGTCCCATGAATTCACCAATGTGCTTTCACGCCCCACTAGTTCTTTCTCTCCACTTGTGACCTCATTTTAGCAACCAAAATGAAAAATAAAACATAAAAACAAAGAAAACCCCCCACCGAAATGGTGAACTCAACTTTGAAAATGACACTCCCCGGCAACGGCACCAAAAACTTGATTGATCGTTTATACTACCGCAAGTACACGACGTCGGTGAAGACGCGGCAAGAACAGGTCGTGTTCATGAGGAGCGTGTTCAAGTCAAAGTCCACAACACTCAAATGAGAAAAGAAGAGGAAAATGAGGTCGAAATTACACTAAGGGGTAGAGAAGGAATGTGAATATGAGAATATGTGTATGTGTGTTCAAATGTGGTCATCAAAACATGTCATACATGATATCCATAAAACCAAATCCAACTTTGCCTGCACATAAAATAAGATAAAGCATTAACATTAAAGCATACAAGACAATAATTGAAATATGGCTAATGTGAGCACATGTAAAATGACCAAACCTAACTTTGTCTCTACATGAAATAAGATAAACATTATCACTAAAACGTACAAGACAATAATTAGGATTAGACCAACATGAGCACATGCATGCACATGTCATGTTTCCTTCTTCCACATCCTTATCCTCACCTCATCTTTCACCATAAACTAGGACAACTAATCTAAGCATGTGCTAAGCATCACTTAAGAGCATTAGCACATCAAAGATAAGAATGGAATCTCATTAGATAGTTAAGGAAATCATGTAAGGTTCAAAGGGTTAGGATTAATACACACACCTGATACATCACATAATCACATCACCTTCTTCTCCACACCCCCCCCCCCCACCATGTAGATGGACTACTCCCTACTCGTCTCTACACTAAAGAGAGAATGAAAGCAACCCAAAACCATAAGAGAAATGAATAACAAGATTAAGCAAAGAAGGACATAACAGACATTGCATCAAAGGAAAGACATTAATGTAAAGAACAAGAACTACACTAGATTAAGAAATAAAAATACAAAGTTTGCTCCTTTTCTCCTCCACTACACTAAAACCTATTCTAATAAAAAAGAAATAAGACCTACTCTACTAAACAAGAAAAGAAACTAACCTAAGGAGGAGAGGAAGGAAGAGGACGAGAGGAGGCATTACAAGTCTATTTATAGAAAAAAAATAAGAGTTTCGATGGATCTGGAAGCAATCTGACGGCTGGCTTAACTTTCTCTATAGTCTGGTGCACCCATAAAATCAAGACTAAGCCACGGGAGAAATTGGACCAATTTGATGTGCCAGTGGCGGATTTTGGGTTTGATCGGTCCTAATTTTCTTCGATAACTTAAATGTTCTATTTTGCAAATGGGGTGCACTCCTAGTCCTTTGGTTCGAGCATGTTTGTCCTTAATTGCCCAAATACTTCTCAAGATCATGGTATTGAGGGATTTTTGCTCCCACAATATTTTCCATGCGTTAAGGTCCCTCTAGATTTCATCCAGGTCCTTCCTGATTTGTAGATGGGTCCTTGTGCATGACAAACATGTCCATTTTGCTTCATTTGAGTTATTTCTTCTTAAATTTCAGTCATTTTGTTTTCATTTCTCTTCTTTATTACTTAATACTTGAAACACTACAAACAACAACTCGAGTAGCACTATATTGGGGTAAAATAAAGGATATATAGCATGAATGTGATGCATGATATGTTACTAATCAACGACCCAGATTGTTAATTTAGTTGCAATGACCCAGGTCGTTTCAACCTGAGCAGGACAGAATTACGTCCTGAATGGGTCAGACTCGTCCTGAGCAGGATACTTGTGTCTCGAGCGGGACAGACTCATCCAAAGTGGGACACTTACGTCCCAAAAGGACAGACCCACCCTGAGCGGGACACTGGCGTCCCGAACCAACTAGTTTGGAAGAACGATCCAGCTTGTTTGGACCAAACGAACCAACTTCTTTGGTCGACCTCGCCAGTATGTTCGGACAAAATGAGCCAACTTGTTTGGAACAATGAGTCAACTTGTTTGGACTAAATTGGTGTTGATCTAAACCCGATAGAAGATAACCCAAAGTAAATCATGAAATGGTCCAAAACTCAAGAGATAAAACTGAAAAAAGAGACCAAACTAATGCTTACATGATGGAAATCGATCTTAATACTCCGATGTATTACGTAGGATGGTTGCAGTGTGGTTCTACGATTTAGGGGGGAAATATGGATTTAGGGGAGAATTATGGATGTTGGGAAGGAGAAGGATATGATTTGTAATTACGACAAAAATAATAAGGGTAAATGTGACATTTAGTATTCTTTTTAAGACAAGAAAAAGTCAATGGCCTTCAAATAAATAGACCCTCAGTCGTTGGCCTTATAATTTATTTTCGGTTAATTTTCTATGCATATGAATGGACTACCATGACCTTTGGTCTTCCTGGTCAAGTCTTGGGTTGTAAATGGACAGGTTGAACACACCAAACTATTCAAGCCACCCAACTGGATTCGAGTAAAGGTTGGATTTTTGAATCCGCTTTAATTTCAACTTGTCAATCCGCTAAACCGCCTTCCCAACATATTTGGTTAAGGTCGAATTTAACTCAAGTGCATTAATCTGAAAACCTGCCAAAATATAATAATGTTTATATATTTATAATATTATATACATATATGTGTGCATTTCCCTAAATTTTTTATATTACAAAAAATAACATATTTGTTGGGGAAAAGCGATTGGAAGATAAGGCTAGATTTTGAAGAAGAAAACACTTTGATTACGAAATGGAATAACTTACAAGACTTTAGGAAACGAGGACTTGGGCAATACTTGACTTAGATTACTCTTGGATTGGATGCCCTACAAATGATATTCATCCCCTATTTATAGGACTCAATAGAACAGTCTAGAATTGGAATCATTCCAAGAATATTCAATTCTAGAATATACACACTTTAGATGTTTGTGGATATTTCTTTCTAAAAATCCATGGAATGTTAGGCATTCTCCATGATTGTGGACTCAATTTTTATAAGCTATTAATAGCATATATGTTTATAATTCATATTTAATATGC
Source organism: Triglochin maritima (assembly GCA_963682175.1). NCBI lineage: Eukaryota > Viridiplantae > Streptophyta > Magnoliopsida > Alismatales > Juncaginaceae > Triglochin > Triglochin maritima. The sequence goes on from OY821785.1 coordinate 13,861,740, forward strand.
ATAATACTAATATGTTATTAATTATTTAAATCTAAACATTTGCATGATGTGATGACATACTGTCACCGGTTATGTTAGGAGTCCTTTAGAGACTCTCAAATTCCAACTTTTTCGAGTTTTGGCCCACCCAAACGCTCTATCCTCGCAAGGAATAGCCGGAAACACCAACACAACCGCACAACTCTTTGGTTACCCTCAGAGTAGGGAACTAGCGGAATAGCCCCCAAAACAAGCAAACACGGAAACTAAGGTTGCACAACCCTCACGAAACGCCAAGCCCCCAAACGTCCCAAGTTCCCCACTCAAGAACACTGAAAGAAAGATGATGGCGGAACAATCTCTTTTATTATATATATAAGAAACGTCTCAAAGGGATTACAATAGATTTCACGCTCACAAGCCTTTCTCAAAGAAACTCTCTCACGCCCAAATCTAAACTCAAACTATGATGGCAATCCTATATGATTCTGGATGATCCTGAACCCATGGGAGGCGTCCCCTTTTATAGTGCTCAAAGTCCTACTTTGTAGCACGGTTGGATGTCACCCAACCCACCTTCTTTCGGTTACAAGAGAATAGCTCTCTATTCTCCCCCATAACTTGATAATAATCGTGGCTGAATTAATCCTTAGGAATCGTTCCCAACTCTTCCTCCATCACGGATTAATTCCCACAAATAGGCGCCACTTTGTCATAACCGAACCCTTCGCTTTAGGTTGGCTGGAAACATGGAAGACATGTTGTATTTTGCTGGAATAACTCTTCAAAACCGTCCCCCAAAGAATAGGAAGTTGCGCAAGTGGGGTTTGACCCGTTCAAATCCTTTGCACTTCTCCCGTTCGGTTATGGATCCGTTCCACAACCGAATCCTATTTTTAAGGATGTGCATCTTCGGTTCCTATTTTCAAGGACTGTATGCACCACCGATTTTTACTCCTTCCAAACCGAATACCTACATGTAAGGAAGACATGCGCATATTGGGGCTGACTCATTCCGCCCACGCTTCCCTCTCCCTTTGGTTGGTGGACCATGTCCATAACAGTCTCCTTCTCCACGAATGTAGTCTTGCTCCCTTGACTTGGTCTCCGCGCCTTTGTTGGGCTGCCCACCTATTGCCTGGTCACCTATCTCGGTCCTTTCTTCGCCCATGGGTAGTCCTCATCGGCTCGCACCATCCACTACCAGTTGACCGGCGTTGACTCATGTTGACTACGATCCTCACTTGGTCTACTTGTGTTGACTTGGTGTTGACTCTTGGTCTTTAGCCTCCCAAGCTCCTGCGCCTCCATCCCAAGCATTGCCCGCTCATGCCCGCCTCCATGGCGCGCCTAAGTGCTGCCCGGGCATGCTCCTGCACTTCCCAAGTGCTATGCACGTGCCTCGCTTGCTGATGGATTCTGACCTTTGCTTGGATGTCCCGGGACTCCAAGCCTTGGTGCTTTTCCACGCGCCCCACGCTCCAAGCCACCAATCATGCTATAGGCTTTAGAACATCCGTGCCTTCGCCTCGCTTGCTCATGCTCGCGCCCCCCGCGCGCGCATGTCGCCTGAGCATAGCTTACTCGCGCCCGTGCTACGCGCACGTCCTTGGACTAGGCTTTTCACTCTATGTTCGTAGCCTCGGCTACTTGCCTTCTTGCACGCGCTTTGCCGCTCCCTGCCACTCGATTCTTCCTCCACACTTCGCCTTACATGTGCGCATGCCCGCGCATCTTGAATCTCCTTGGCGCTTTCCCTGCAAACCCAGGGAGTACTTGGGCTACCTCCGTTGCTTACCTTACGCGCTCGCGTTTGGCTCGCCTTGTGTGCTTCTTGGTTCCTTGTGATGCTCCAAGCTCACGAACCCAGCCCGGTATGGCGCACCCTCAGGCACCCTCGATCTAAAGGTGGTGACACTTACCCTGTTGCATCACACATTCTCGAACCTTGATCTTTTTATGCATACAGATCTAGCTCTGAAATTGTAGTCTTATCTTTTTGTCAAAGAAAGATTTGGCACAACAACCATGTTTGCATTTTATAGTATATATGTATCTCTACAAAAGTTGTAGATAGAACTACATGGCGTGGTTAAGCATAACTTAGATACTAAAGCAAGATTAAATAAGCAAATATTGAGCTTACAAATTTCTTTGAAGATGTTTGAACAATAGCTTTTGCACTAGCAAAATCTAGGTGGAGATTAATGGATTCAAAGTGTGAGAGTTGTGAGAAAGAGAGTGTAGATTAATGTTTTGTATAATGGAGTGAAAGGCGTTGTTTGTAGGCTCACAAGACTCCAAAGTTAAGAAACAAAAGAGACATAAAAAATTAAAGGGTTAATTACAGTTTGCCCCTCTGAACTATGTCTTGGTATCACTTTGCCCCCCTGAACTTTCAAAGTTAACAGTTACCTCCCCTGAACTTTAATTTTGTAACACTTTGCCCCCCCTGAACTTCAAAAACTCATTATTTAACACACATTCGATGTTTTTTCCAATTGTTTTTGTTGTATCCCTAATACACTCCTAAACCTATATTTACGTGAAAATTTGGATCGAAACGGAGTCGGATATGGTTGGAATTTGGGTCGGTTTGACACTCAATCCGACCCAAATTCCAACAATATCCGACCTCCGTTTGGATCCAAACTTTCACGTAAATATAGGTTTAGGAGTGTATTATGAATACAACAAAAAATTAGGAAACAAACGTCGAATGTGTGTTAAATAATGAGTTTTTGAAGTTCAGGGGGGCAAAGTGTTACAAAATTAAAGTTTAGGGGAGGTAATTGTTAACTTTGAAAGTTCAGGGGGGAAAGTGATACCAAGGCATAGTTCAGGTAGGCAAACTATAATTAACCCAAAATTAAATGTAACAACCCAACCTAAGATATACAGTCTGAATCACTTGGGTCCACGAAATGTGTAATATTCCCGAACAACGGAAAATTTAATAATTTAAAACAAAGAATCATAAAGATTCAAACCATCAAGAGCAGGAGACATTACTCATAAAAATACCCAAATATACGGTACACCATTACACTGGAGTTTTTTTATATGTATGATTACATCAAGGTACAAGAAGATAAAAATACATGTAATCATGACAACCTAAAAGTAGATATGGTGCAACACCATGTCCTGAAATATAACAACCAAAAAGTAGACTCGCACCTACTGAGTCCTTAAAAATAAACATTACAATAATGCCTGAGTTTCCATAAGGAAACCCCGTATATCAAGTTCACCTATATGCACCTATCATACTAGTATAGCATGACATGATATAAAATGCAATAAGAACAACATTCCCTCCAAGGGTAAATAAAAGGACATCTGTCCCACCAACATCATCGGGTCCCCCACGGAGACTTACCGTAGGCACATACGGTTTTACGGACATTACACAATGCACCACACACGCGTCTACACTAGTCATGGGGTTCGGTAAGGGGCGTCTGCACTTCCGCGTCAGTAGAATCAGATCTGAAGCTCGTGGTCAACACCACCCGACAGAGTCATCGCTCAGGTCGGTCCACTCACTTAGTTGTGCCACAGCCAAGCTACCAGTCGGAAAACATCGTCGATCAGTCCACCATGGCCACACGGTCCTCCCCTCCGCCACACAGTCGTGCAGGGGCCCTCCCGCCGTCACACATTGACACAGGCTCATTGTTTGTTCGTTTTAAATTTAGATCACAAGTGCACAACCGTCAGTGAAGACGGGGCAAGTATGGGTCGTCCGCAGGGAGGTGAGCAGGCTCTGGTATGACCGAAATCAGATGACGAAAAAGGGGAGAAGAGTTGTAGATTACGCTAAGCTAAACTACATTAAACTAATCAATACGAAATGCGAAAGAAAACACGAAAGATTGGAAATCAGCAAGAGAAACCCCTAAGGGGTGGAGTGTGTGCACATATGAAGTGAAATAAGTGATGAAAGATGCATGTAAGCATGTATGTGTGTGTTGTGTGTGTCTTCATGCATAGGAAGTGTCTAAAGATGTGACAAAACCTATCAATCCATTCACACAACGTATCGACAATTACTACTTGATTAACATAAGATTAGGCTCGGCATGAGCAGTGTCTAAAGATAGAGCAAGGCTCATCAAAAACCATAAACTCATGTGAAGAACAAAAGTAAGTGTGAGAGGTGTCTACATATTATGGCAAAATTCATCAAAACAAAGTTTCTTCAATCAATCAAGCAAGCACAAATACAAACACATAACTAACATGTAGCATATTCAACAGGAAATTTCAGTAAATAAACATGAGAAAACTAAGCATGGGAAGTGTCTAAATCTTATGGCAATACTCATCAAAATTCCCCAACATGTAGATGATTAAAATACCCCCAATGAACATACAAACATGCAAGTCTACACAATCAAAAATTCATCAATCATCCAAATTTCACAATATATATGAACATCATCTTCACCCCCAAAGGGGATGGATCTACTCACTACACATTATTCTAGCAATTAAACTAAAGAAGAAATGAGACATTCTAACTAATTTAGCCTAAGATCAAAAATAAGAGTAAGCTAAGCATGCCTAAAAAAGAAACAACATGAGAACAAAAAAATGAAAATTTATTTTATTAAATGACTCACATTACTAGTAACATTCTTCCCCACCATGAGTTTTTACGTCAAGGCTTACTCCAAGTAGAGAGGATGTCACCAAGCAATAGGTGAATACAAAGGAGAAGGAAGAGTTTTATTTATAGTGCTAGAAAAAGGTAATCGGGGACAATCCCCCGATATGAGACTAAACGCATAATATAAATGGACATAAAACAACATAATACATGACCCGACTCAACCATGGAACATTTGGACAAATTTGGACCGCCAATTGGCGGTCCAGATTGCTTGGATTGAGTCTGGATTTCGGTTGTTCGTTTCTGGTTTGATTCCTTGATGTTTGATTAATCCGATTTGGTTGTTAATGTTTGGGCCTGAATCAAATTGCCAAAAATACTCCTCATAATGGTGTGGAGCTTCTTGATTTTCCTCATTAGTCCTTTTGGTAATCTGGGTCATTCTTTCTTACACCTCAGTACATAAGTCATACAACTTAGTCTTTTTTTTGCTTTTATGTCATTTTCTTTAGTCTCTTCTTCTTAAACCTATTATTTCTGAAACTTAAACATAAAACTCGTTACGTAGTTGTTTAGGTTGAAGATAATGGATATAAGACACAAATAAATGTATGAAATGATGTTAATCACTCATCATCGCCATCAAAGTCAGTCGAAGGTATCCATCGCCCAGAAGGTCGACCAATTGACAGATCCGGACCAAAGTTTGCAAGGGTCATCCTGCTCCTTAAAGCTGTGCAACACCATGCAATGGGATCCGCGATCTTTGAGGGCTACTACTCTAATAGGAGTCAAAGCAAGGCATTACATTATGTCACAGTCTACAATACAAAGGTGGCATGCCCAAAGTATCCACCATCTTGCACTTAGCGGTTGATTGAATCAATTAAAATACCGCAAGTGCATGGCCACGTTGAAGCGGTGGCAAATACAGATCGCTCCACAGGGAGCGTGCGCCAGTTGAGTTCGCAATATTCGAGTGGGGAAAGAAAATGAGATGCAGGTTGAAACTACACTACAATGGGAAAGAAGTCGAGAAAATAAGCAATAAAACTAGACCCCTTAGGGGGTAGAGAAAGAACATGGAAATGAAGATGTGTGGTGTAGTGTGCTTATTTGTGCTCATCAAAACATGTCATACATGAAATCCACAAAACTCAAATTCAACTTTGCCTCTACATCAAATAAGATAAAACATTATCATTAAAACATACAAGACAATAATTGAAATGAAGAAAAAATGTTCACATGCATAATGACTCAAATCTAATTATGTCTCCACGTGAAATAAGATTTATCACAATCATTAAAACATACGAGATATTAATTTTGATAAAACCAACATGAGCACATGCATGCACATGCCTTGTTCTCATCTTCGACTCCATCATTATCCTAACATCATCATTCCTCATAAAATATGCTCACTAATTTAAGCATGTATTAAGCTTCATTCAAGAGCATTAACACATCAAAGATAAGAGTGAAATATCATTAGATAATTATGGATATCATGTGAAGCTTAAAGGATTAGATTTACACACACTCATCCATCACATGACCAAATCACCTTCTTTTTCACCCCCTAATGAGGATGGACTATTCTCTACTCATCTATACACTAAAGAAAGCATAAAAAGAACATAAACTCATGAAAGAAATGTAGAAGACTAAATTAAACAAACATATAAAAAATTACATCAAAGGAAAAAACATCAACATAATGAACAAGAACTAGACTAGATTAAGAAAATAAAAGACAATATTTGCTCCTCTCCAACCCCCTTATACACTACTAAAATAGGAAACTAAAACCTACTCTAATGGGGGAGGGAGGAAGAATGTGGAGATGAGACATTACAATGGAATATATAGACTAATATATGGTTATGATTAATCTGGGAATGATCAAACAGATCTAAATCACATCTGATAGTTCAATAATGCTCTGACCCGACAACCCGAACCGAAACCGACATTGGAGACCATTTGGGCCATTTTGATCCGCTAGTGGCTGATCAAATGCATCTGATTGGGTTGAAATTTTGTGTGGTGCTTACTTCTTTATTTGGCACAGGGGGTGAAGCTCTCGTATGCTGGCTCGAATCACTTTGAGTTTAATTGGTGAAATACGGATCTGATTCAAGTCATTTCTCACCATGTTTTGCACTTCACAATCAGGTCCATCCGGGTTTCCACTTGGGTCCTTCCTGAATTGTGATCCAGTCATTGTGCATTACAAATAGGTCCAAAACCTTCCAAATCAGTTCATACTTGCTACATTTAAAGGTTTTTTGCTCATTTCTTCTTCTTTATTACCTAACTCCTGAAACACTACAAACAACTCGAGTAGCACAATATTTGGATAAAATAAATGATATATAACATGAATATGATGCATGATATGCTACTAATCAACAGTCCCTGGGCAGGCACGAATATTGCATCGACCGTCAGCTCCTGGCTCACGCTCTAGGCGAGAACACTGACTTCCATGGATAGAGTTGACACTTAACAAGGACAATGACTCAGATCTGCCACAAACGGTCGAATGAAAGAGGCAAACGATCGACCATTTCCAAAGAATGGGAAACACTCGAATAGACCCCTAGACCGGTCGAACTCTGTGCACATACCTTAAGTCAAAACGGTCGAACTAAAGATCAGGGTGGTCGATCGTTGAAGGTTTAGGCCAAACTAAAGCTAAGTCAAATCAAGGCAACGGTCGAACGGCTTAGGGGACCTATTCGACCAAAAATATCAGGGTCCATCTTACATTCCTCTAGTCACAATCGGTCGCACCAATATCCAATCGGTCGACCTAACATCCAATACACTTAAGTTACCGATCAAACCATAGTCGAGGGTGGTCGACCATTTAGATGGTCAATGCCCGGTCCTGGTCAAAATCAAAAGGCAATAGTTGAACGCAAGAAGGCTTCGTTCGACCGTAAATATCAAGGACTTCTCCAACTGAACAAATATGCACAACCGGTTGCCCGCCACAAGGTATCGTTCGACCGGCACTAGGTAAACGGAGAACTATCATAAGACTGGTCGATCGCAAACATGCACCGTGTTAGGATCTATGACCCTCTAATCACAAGATAAATGAGAAATTAAAATATTGATTGAAGGATTAAGTGAGAAGACAATTGCAAACAACAAAATCGTCGACACCGGAGTTTAGAGAGGTTCGACATCGCCTCCCAGTCAATCCTCTGAGCCTCGCTTGCGGTTCCACTAACTGATCTCCGTTCGAGGCCGAGATCAATGTCGTTTACAACACCGAGCCTCACAAACAACCTCGTCTCGCTCGTGCTCCTCTCACAACCCGAGAGGGAGCTTCCTCGAAGCTTTACAACACTTGGGTGATTCTTGAATATGGAGATGGAATCACAATCTAACACTATATACTTGAGCACACTTAGATATTGAATTGGAATGGATATGCAAGTGGTGAAGTTTTGGCTTGAGTGTAGAAGAATGAGAGCTTGAAGATGAAGAAGATTTGACTTTAAGTATTAAATAGATAGGAAGTGTTCAAGGGGTCTAAAACCAACAAATGGGATCATATTTATAAACATTCAAGCTCTACTAGCCGTTTGGGAGTTGGTGAGAAAATGGACCAATGAGAACTGAGGATTTACTTAAAGTCTGGCAGAATTTAGTCCATGTTCGGTCGACCGTTTATGTAACGGTAGTCTGAAACACAAATGTTCGGTTGACCGAATATACTTCGGATCACCCTTCATCAACTTCCAGTAATTATTTTCAATTTCGCCCTATTTAGTTTTGGTTAACCGAATGTCATTCGGTTCACCGTTCCAAGGTGGACAAAAAGATTGTTTGGGCTCTGATTACTCAAGTTCGGTTGACTGTCTATACTTCGGTAGATCGAGCTTAGCACGGGTTTTATGTTGACAGTTACAACGGTCACGTGCCACGTGTAAATAGTCATTGGACGCCTAAAGCCAAGAATGACTCGATTGACCAATAGACATTTGGTCGTCAGAATTTGGACAAGTCAATTGGACACTAAGGCTCGATTAAAATGTAACCGTTGGAGCGAATTCAAAAAACAATCCAGGACTATTTGGTCAACCGAATGTGGTTCGATCTTCCGTCAGGGAAAGTCCATAGAGCAACCTAAGGTTTCCTGGTGAGAAGGATTCGGGTAACCGATAGGTGTTTGGTGGACCGAACTAAAAAGGTTTCGGTTGACCGTGAAGGTTCGGTTACCGAATCTTGACGAGACAGAATCCTAGTATTCGAGTTTACATTAAACATTATCGACTCAATGAATATAAAATTACATGTCTTTGTCCAAAACTTTCATTACAAGTCTGGAGTCTTGATGTTTTTGTCTCAATGCTCCTTTACTTGAAGAATCTTGGTCAATATATTAAGATTATTATAAGTATACAAGTATGTATGCAATGCATGTAATCATGTTTGCACACTTTGATTGATTAGGTTGATTGATTAATATTAGTTTGATTTATCATCAAAATTAATATAGATTAAAACCAAAAAATCAACACGTCGGTCGACCTTTAGCCGACAACTACCTAGCCTTGCCAATACATTTTGCTGCCCCTCGTTGCCAACGAGGTCTCCGATCTCCGGCGACAAGCAAAACCTCACACACCTGGGTGAACAACATCTAATGCAAGAACTTGACATACCTTCTTCTCGCGATCTCCGAAGTTCGTCGGAGCTCTACTTCTCGCGCCTTCTTCAAGCCACACCCTTGCCTCTCGCGCACCTTGCTCACTAATCACCACCACTCGCCAGGGTTCCAGTCGCCTGACGTGATGAGGAGAAGAGGGGAAGAGAGGTTTGTAAGAGAGGAAGAGGGGAAAAGGGAGGAGTGCATCCTCTTCCTTTAAACACCACCCCCGTACCCCATCACATCACTCATTCCTCCACCGTCACTCCACCATACCTCCAAGTCAAACATCAATTAACCCCTAATCCATTTTAGATCCCTAATTAGGGTTAGGATATAACAAAATGTGAGAGAATTTGACCAACATCGGATGTACAAGGGCAATGTACTGTCTGACCTAGAAGCACTAAGAAAAGCAAGCTCTGGATTCAATAATCGGGCAGTGCAAAGGCATAATAACGTCCGATTAGGTGTGAAACAGAATAAGGACATACTGCCCAAAATCAAACAAACTGTCCCATGGAAAGTGTTTTAGGTACGATAAAATGAGATATAACTTAAGGATATAGTGAAATAAGACATAATTCAAACGACAATATTTTGTATAAACTCAAGTTTTGGACAACACAAAGGATGGGTCATCGGACGCTACAAAATGAGTACATTGTCCCATCGATTACAGGACGATAAATCACCGATCCGATGGTGCAAATGCAAAATACATGCAAACTGGGATGATCACTAACACATGTCATAGACAGTGGAAAACTAAATACCGTCCGATATTTGAAGCTTGAAAATGAGGTGACCTGACCAAAATGAGGTGATCGTCAGATCGGACGGTGAAAAATGATTGCACCATTATAAGATACACTGAAAACTAACACATGATTTTGCTATGTACTAAAAAAGATACAGAGGAGATCTACTTCCTCTGTTTCTATCGAAAACCAGAGCGGAAAGAGTTATGATTTTTCATAATATCTAATTCTAAGGTAAATATCAATTTCACGTCGTGTACTATCAATGATGCACATAAGCTATCTTAACCTTCTTATTGTCACGTGCATCAATGATGTTTTTATGCGTACACGTGTCCCATGCATCTCTATATCTGTCTAGCAGAAATTTCCCTATTTTCCATGATAGTAGCGTATCATTAATTTACTTGAAGTCCATGGATTTTTTTGACAGTAGCATACAACATTCCAAAACATAATAATAACATTCTTTTACACCATCAAACACATCAGGAAGGTGAATAAATAATAATTCCCAAAACCATAGCAATTAAATAACCCACACTTTATTGTAACATCCTCATCCCCTTTAATTCTTCATTTAAAAGTCTAAACAAAATAATAATAATAATTCATATCAGTAGCAAAAAAAATCAAATTTTAAGTACAAATCACTTCTTCATCCACAACATTTCAAGTGGAACCCAGTCGCAAGAACATTACTGACCAAAAGAACAACCAGTAGCAAGAACAAAATTCAGGGATAATAACTAAGATTAGTTTAAGAAGTTTTATACAAGCCATGATCTTGGTATAATATGAAAGACATAATCTTGGTATGATATTATTGTGGGGTTTGGACTTTTAAGTAAATATCAAAGCTATGGATCTTACTAGACCCTAATTTCTTTTATCATTAAGTCATATCTCCGTGTCATGTACTATCACGTTGCATAAATATCATATGCTAATAGAATTTTTGGTTATCCATAACCCACACAATATGATATCTCTCTTATCGTGTCTTAAAATCCATACCCATACCCAACCCAATATGATATTGTGCACACATGATATTACTCGTTACATACATGATTTTTAGTTAGGTTGTCTTACCCAAAACAAACACGATGAAGTACACAAAATCACGATTTTTACACAAAAACATGATTTTTATACGAATTTACATGAAGCTCGTGTTAACAACATGAACATGAATGTACACAAAAATATTATATAAAAAACACAAGTCCATTTCGACTCATATTGTTCAAAACTTGCATCTAAATTCAATAACTTGCATATTTCAAAGTTCAAAAAAATAAAGTCAAACACCAAAATATATAGAATTGAACATAACAAGTCAAGTTGAATCAAATAAGATAAGTTCTAATAACAAGTTCTAACATACAAACTTTAAGACTTAGTTAACATGCCAATTTCAAACAATGGACTTATCACTTATTTAAAAAAATAAGTATTATTAGTCTATTGGACATATATATAAACGTATGACTAATTTGGAAAAGAAGAATTTAGGCAAATTGAACAATCCATAAGGTAATCATGTTAATTTACTCAACTTCCACTAACTTGTCATACACTGATACTCATCCAAAAAATGACGAAGAAAGTGTATATAGTGTGTTGTTTTGCAAGTTCATCTTTAAATTAATAGTTAAGCTGAATTCCAGGTAAGTATAAGGATGTCCACACACCTCAACAGCCTCCCTCTTGACGGCTGATGCTTATTATTTGTATCAAAGATAGGCTCACAATTACATTCTACATAAAGCAAAAGATATTGCAACTTAAAGCATCAGGTGTATTGGTGGTCCTTCATGGAAGAAGAAGAAGTGAGAAGCTTAAACTGTAAAATATTTGGCCAGCAATTGCAAAACGTGGAGAGACTTGAGTTGAGAAATGAATACCCTCCAAGAAACATCAGTGCAAGAACCCACACAAAAATTCATCAGGTAGCAGATTTGGGATCAAAACATAAAAACTTCAAGAAAAGTAATCCTTTAAGAGCACTGAGCACTTGGTGAAAAATTTTAGACCATGATCCCTCCACAAAATACTGCTCATATCTTATGCAGTGATATATTGAGGCCAGATATTTGTGTAATTTCTCCATCAATCTCTCACAGAAAATGCCTGATCCGCTCATTTCAATTTATAGCCACCAGGACAGCAGCACATGTACAGGACTTGAGCAATCTATTCAAACAAACCATGCTAATATACAGGTGCATCAAATCTAGGCTCATAAAAACATACCTGGCTATTGCAAAGTTGGAGGGCACACCCAGCAATCCATGACCATGTCTTTTTATCAACATCATAAAGCAGACCTTTCCCTTGGTTCCATGATGTGAAGCATATTAAGTTATCACGACCAAAACACTCAAAGCGTTCAGCTGATAGCCTTAACAATGCCCTGAAATATTTTGGAGGCATTCTGTTTATTTCCAGCCAAATGGTCTTTGCATGATCCAATTCCCAAATCTTCATACTTTGAAGAGTACTGTAAAGCCCAATTCTTCCAACCAAAAACAAACGACCACTAGAGCCCGCTACAAGATAACTGTCCAGCAGAGACCTTGGAAATTTGGCAGGTATATGCTCCCAACGCCCTTTGTCTAGTCGATACATCATTAACCCCAGTGGTGAAAGTGTTTCGAGATATAACCGAGAATCACAAAATGCCATCTTGGATGAACAGAGGTTGACTGCAGGCATTGTCTGATGAATGGTCCAGGAATTATTTTTAGAATCAAAAACTTCAGTTGGAAGCATCCCTTCACCATATATATCACTGGCCGCAATAACCTTAAATGATCTGTCAATTCTATCAACCACCAATATTAACTGCCTTTGTTGATTGAAGTGCATGTCGGGCAATATTCTCCATGTTTGTGTTAGAGGGTTACATACTATGATCTTGAAATGAAGACCATCCAATCCAGAAAAGCAAACAAGACCTCCCGAAGAACCAACCAACCAAAAAGCCCACTCACTAATGAAGCTAAAAGGGATCTTGTACCAAATCTTCAACGGTACGCTGAATATCGAACACTGATGGGATTGAGACTTCTTCCAAAATGTAAGAAGACAGGGCCCATGTGAAGGAGACTGAGTGTGAGACTTTAAGAAACCACTGTCTTGAATAATGGAATTCCACCTCTTACAAACGGAACGCATCCTAAACAACACAAATGGGGGCACGCGTGCAAGAACTTCGTTCAACAAATCCTGAGGCAACATTGACCATATGCTATCTTCCATCTGAACGTGGTTATGCAAGATTTTGCAGAAGGTTGTGACTGTTTCCTCATCAAATCCTCTCGGCTTGGTCATGATCCTGGAAGGACTCGTGTTCCGAGAAGGGCTAGTATTCCGAGCCCCCATTCGAGAAGGACTAGTATTTCTAGCCCCCATTCTGTTAGGTATGGTAGTCTGCTTTGTTGGGTCAATAGCATGAAACACACCACTGTTTGAAGGTTGAATCGCTACATCTCCAACATCATCCATGCCAATAAATATCCAAACTGAAAGATTGAATGCAGTCGACATTAGCTAAAAAGGAAAAACTCATGAAATAATCTAACAAAACGAATCAGCAAATCAAAGGATTTCCGTATTTCTACAGTGGATTGTGTTAACCACAATTGAAAGATACCGAAGACATCGAATCTCATCAGACATTCACTACAAACAATGTGAGCAAAATAGATCAAAACACAAAGGTCAGTTAACCAAATAACATTCCCAAAACATATCTATCTAGCTAGATTTTAGGAAAAATATCAAAAAATAAATAAAAGAAAAAGAAAAATCCTTCTAGGGATAAATTTCACAGAACAACAAGCTATGCCGCAAACAACAAAACAACTCCACCCAATCTATCTGCAACAAAAGTAAAGCCTTTAAACAACAAAACCTAAAAATCCTCCACAAATCAAATGAGACGACATCCAAAAGCAAAAAGAACACCAAAAAATCCTCAAACTCCCCTTCCCATCAGATCCCACCACATTCAACGCTGAAAAACCCTTAAAAACGAAATCTAGAACCGACTGGGGCAGGAAAAGGGCCCAAGATCGGATTTTGCGGGCATCGCGTGAAGCATCGGGACATGGGAGTTTCGGGCATACCTTCGGAAGTGGAGGATTCGGAGGTTTGGGGGTTCGGAATCGGTGGAGGGATGGAATGGAACCCTAAGAAGTGGAAGACAACTACGATCGTCGGTAGCGACGCGATGGTGGTGGGAACGATCATGGTGATTTTGCATTTTGTACTCTCGTTGTTTTGTTGAATTGGTAATACATTTCACTCTTTTGAAATAATCGAAGTATAGTCCTTACAAGAACTGGGATGTGACCTATCGTTCGATTTCAACGTTGATTTCGGTTATTTTGTGATTCGTGCTTTCCATTTGGACTAGCCTAATTAGGCTATGAAGTCCTATTTAGTTGATTAGTTCTTTTTTGTGTTGTACGCACGAGTACACCTGAGATTTGTGTGTGCTGGTCCGGCCCAGTCCGTTAGTCCAATGGCTTTTTAGTGTCTATTTTTTTTATTTACGAAAATATCATTTTCTCATTTTCTCCTCTTATATATAAACTAGTCAACATTTCTCAATTTCTCACACCAAATTCTTTCGATTCTTCTACTAAATCTCTCCAAGTTTTTGAAAGGAATGTGTGTTTTAGAATTATTCTCTTATAATTGAAATGTATAACATTTTGTTTATTGATTGATGTATTCGTCTTTTAGAAGAATTAAGGAAAAGACTCTTGGTCTTTTAACCATAGAACTCTAAAAGATAATTGTTGGTTATATATGACTTGCGCCAGAAAGGATCATATGTCAAAAGATTATCATTAACCTTTTTGACTTGAGTAATGATATCATTGTGCTTTTGATGAAGCAAAATTATAATGTGCACAATGTGACTTATGTATAGTTACATATTTATAATTTACTTAAGAGATCAAGAAATAATATATAATACAAAGATAACGCATTCCTACTTTGTATAATATTCGTAATATCACGAGGTAAGGGTTATACACAAGTGATATTATTGCATATCACTAAATGGATCATGTTCTCTTCTAGAGAACAAAATATCCTTGTTATTTGGGTAACTATAATGTGTAGTTAGATATCGCTTATAGTTTATGATGCAAAATGTTTTATATCATTGTCAACATAACTTAGATCTTCCTATAGGTCACACCACAAAACTTTGAAACAAGAAATATGATTTTATATTTTATGTGATATATTAAATTTCATATGATATGAAATCATACACATATGGTAAAATAATAATATTAATACATCGTAATAACAACATAGTTATAATAACAAATGAATTTGTATGAGATGTATATATTGTAGGATATAATATTTCAACATCATATATGATAATATATTACATGATATAATATAATCGGTAACATTATAACATAGCATTTGCTAAAACCCCAAAGGTTAAATTTTGTTGGATATTTATCCAAATTTTGGTAAAGACAAAAACAAAGAAAAATGGTTGAACGTTTTTCAAAAACTGGTCAACCAAATTCTACAGTAACTTTTGAGTTCAGAAATTGTCGACCGACTGGACACACAGTTCGATCGAATTTATCATGAGCTTTCTTGGTAAGCCAACGTTCGACCGACATGAAACACAGTCCAACTGAATTTATCATGTACTTTTCTAGATAACCGAACGATCGATCGGTTGGGAATTACGGTCGATCGTTTGCCCACATTTTTTGCCATATTAATAGGAGATTATTGTTGATCAATGGATAGATTTAATATATCTTTGTCAATGGAAGTTATGGGAGGATAATGTGTCAAAATATGATTGGTTGAGATGATAAATTAATATGGATCATGTGTAGGTAGTTTTACACATGATGTGGTTTAGAGAATGCATTATAAATAGAACTCTCCTATTTTCCTATTGCATTGATAAAAAATATTTCTCCTTTCCATATTTTTCTTCATCCTTCCATCAAAATTCTCTTAATTAATTGAGTGCTAGAGATTTAATTCTTGATGGCATAGAAGAAATTATTAGTTAGATTCTAACCTAGCATTAAATTTGATTGGCTAGCTTCAATCACTCTAATTTTGTTTAAAGTTTGGTGAACACTTGGAGGGAAGTTTCAATGTGATTCAGATTGCAATTCGACTTCCGACGATTAAAAAGAGTTTGACAATCCTTTTTGGTACGATTTTATATATGCATTTTAATATTATGTAGTATATATCTTATTGAAATGTTATAAGAGAGTTTTGTACATAATTATTGGGTAAATATGAAAAAACGATTTTGATTGTGTATACAAAAAATTATACCTAAGCATAGGGACGAAATCCTATAGTGGTATCAGAGTTTTTCTTCATATTTGTAAATAATTAGACTATTTAATTATATTTAGTTTGTTATCTCCTGAATAAATAATTCATGAATTTACCCTGAGACATTTTTGCGTTAGTATGGATGCATCAAGTTGGAAACTTAGATTTTTGTATTCTTGTTTTTCTACATTAGTATGTAATGTTTGAAGATAGATTAATCACTAAGATCATTGGATTTATTCTGATCTTTAAGGGAAAACAAAAATCTTAAAATTAAGACTTTATAAAATCCAGCAATGCCTCAAATTAGGATTTTTTTAATTTTGATTCTAATTATTCTCTTAAGAGTTTTAAAGTCTTTTATTATGCATGCATAGGATGAGACTTTATATAGGACTTGCACTAGCCAATTTAATTTTGATAATATTCAAATTAGGAGATGCATGTTTAAATATTATGCAATGTTTACATCCATGGCGCATGAAGAAGAAGCGAAGGTCAAGAACGCGGGGACATATAAACTCACACTCATGTGTGAATGGATTTACTTTATGTTTATGCGCTTGACTTGTATGTGATTGATTGATTGAATGGTTACGATAAGTATGAATGAATGCATATATGACTACCTAAAATTTAGTATCACATATGAATTGTTTAACTGTCAAAACTAAAAATTAAGATCTTTCTTTCTTATTTCATCCACTTGAAGTTATCGATCAAGGAATGTCCTGCTCGCACTTAGCGGGAGATAATTTTCCCAATCTTTGGAAATAGTGGGAGATATAAGGATAAACATTGTTAAGCCATCAATAAATGCATAAAAGTGAGTTCACCCTTAGTGGACACCAAGTGTATTTATTCATAAATACAATGAACAATTGTATCTCGTATCAAATGAAATAAGTTTTCTTAACAAAACTTGAGCCCTCGCTCGGTTTTGAGAAAGAGAATTTTTCTTATGATTATGTGACAAATTTCCTCGTAATTAAAATGACAAGAATCATAAAAGTTTGAAAAACAAAAAAATTGCAAAATCTCAAAATAGTTATGATTAGAAAAGTTTTCTTGACTTGAGTTTATGATGTAAGCGGTAGCCCTTAGCTTGTGTAAATTAAGCATACTTGAGCTAAAATAAACTCAAACACACACTAGGTTCCTTATAGAAGTCACACACGAAATTTCACATTATTTGGACTTCAATAGATCACCCAAACTTAGACCGAAAAACACTAAACCTGAACCCTAACAGTCTGCCCACATTCGGTTGACCGCAACAGGCCGTTCGGTCGACCGAGTGATCAAGTCTCCTGTTTGTATTTTCATTGCCCAGTTTCGGTCGACCGTGTATACACTTTCGGTCGACCGTGTGAACTTATTTTTCCGACCGTTTGTTTTGTTGTATATACCCAACGGTCGTATTCGTATTAAACCAATGATACCCCAAATACACTTCAAGTATCGGTCGACCGAGAACCTTGATCGGTCGACCGCATATTCGTCTTTTGACAAACCCAAACCTTCTGTTGAAAATTGGTCGATCGCTAGACCTTGTTTCGGTCGACCGTATAGATCATTTGTCAACCCCAAAGTGCCTGGTGCAAATCGGTCGACCGAACCCTATTCGGAGTTCGACCGATCACTTAAGTGTACTTCAGTTGTAGCGTTGGGTGGTCGACCGTTACCTAACCGGTCGACCGAACTGAGTTCAAAACTGCCTAACGGTCGATCGTTCAGCCCGATCCGGTCGACCGAATTAACTCAGAATTGGGTCCTGCGAGTTTCTGTTTTGTGTATCTTACACCAACTTATACCCAATCAACCCCAACGGCTCTATTCTCTCTAATGCTTATAAATAGAGTTGTAAAACACATTTTAACACAACTCTCCCACTTCTATTTTTCATATACATTAGAGAGAAACTCCCAAGCTCATTTTTCCCCAATCCAACACTCCAAGCCTACACTTCCACACCTTAGCATCAATTCCACATGATTAGCTAAGTGTGCTCAAGTTAGAGAGTGTGTTCCACTCAAGTTTTCGTTTGTAAAGAAGCAAGGACTTCGGTGAAAGCCCGAAGTGTTCCTCTCGGATTGTAAGAGAATGAGCCAAGCTAGGCGAGGGTTGTTCGCGAACTTGAAGACTTGTAAAGGCGTTCTCTCCCGGCCCGGAACGGGGAGTGGTTAGTGAAGTCGTGAGCGGAGCTCGAAGTGTCGAGCAAAGCTTGCAAGAGAGGACGTAGGCGGTGGCCGAACCTCTGTAAAAACCCCCGTGTTCCATTGTGGTTTGCATATCTTTCTATTCTTTACTTTCTTGTTTGTTTGTTTAATTCCGCTGCATATCTTTGATAGATCAAACAAGTAGGTAATTAGGATTAGCCTTAATTGTGGACCCATAACCCACACGATCCAACAGAGGAAACTCAAGATAATCTATAAGATCATGATATGAATGATAATATTCAAGATCATGAGGACCCAACCGAGGTTTTCTTTGGTTAGTGGGAGCATAAGTGAGAAACCCTCGCAGGCAATTGTGAGTGAAACTCAATCATCCCCTCCTAGTGTTAGTTCAAGAATTGAACCTGAATAAATTCTGCAAGAAATTGTGGAAGAAGTTCAAGAAATACACGTAGAACCAATAGGACATAGAAGGTCATGGAGGGAGAGAAAGAAGCATGATATATATTTGGGACTTCACGAAATCATGGTACTCGATACCGATGATCCATCGATCTTTCAAGAAGCAATGGAAAGGAAAGACTCAAAACTATGGTTTACAGCTACGGAATCCGAAATACAATCCATGTATAACAATCAAGTATGAGACTTGGTTGACCTTTTTGAAGGAAAGAAAGATGTTCAAAACAAATGGGTTTTCAAGAGGAAGATGGACATGGATGAGAACTTGACAACCTACAAGGCAAGACTTGTAGCAAAAGGTTTCACTCAAGTTCAAGGAATTGACTATGATGAAATTTTTTCTTGTTGCCATGTTCAAATCTATTCGAATTATGCTCGTTATTGTCGTATTTCATGATTATGAAATATGACAAATAGATGTCAGAACAACGTTCCTTAATGGGAACTTAGAGGAAGACGTGTACATGGTACAACCTCAATGTTTTGAAGATCCAAAGAATAGTGAGAAAGTATGCAAGCTTTAACGATCCGTTTATGGATTGAAACATGCATCGAGGAGTTGGAACAAGGGTTTTGACGAGGAAGTTAAGAAGATTAACTTCGTCCAAAGCAAGGAAGAACATTTGTATATACAAGAATGTCAGTGGGAGTTACATAATGTTTCTGATCTTGTATGTCGATGACATACTCCTCATGGGAAATCATATCCCTTTGCTGAAGCAAACGAGAAGTTCACTAAAATATGCATTTTCAATGAAAGGTATGGGCGAGACTCAATAGAACTTGGGGATCAAGATATATAGAAATAGATCTTGTAACATCATTGGCCTAAGTCAACGTACATACATTAACAAGGTCTTGGAATCAAAACAACCCTATTTTTGCAATTTTATTTGTTTCACCATAATATCAGAATTAATCCATTAATCTTAGTGATTAATACATTTTCTAACGGTACAAACTAATATAGAAAAATAAGAAACATAAAAATCCAAAATTTCAATTTGATGCATCCCGGTGCTAAAAAGGATTCAAAAGGATAGATTCATGAATTATTTAATCAAGAGATGGTACACTAAATACAATTAAATAGCCTAATTAATGAAAATAAGAAGATTCTAAAGCAAGATCATTTTTCATATTATTTCAACAATTTTATGCACAAGACTTCTAAAGCATTTCAGTAAGATGTATTCTACATAATATTAAAATGCACAAATTGATCATACCTAAAAGTATTGTGAAACCTTTTTCAATCGTTGGTAGTCAAATTGCACCTTGAATTGCCTGCGAAATTTTCTTTAAGTGTTCACCAAACTCTAAACAAGATTAGAATGATCGAAACTAACCAATCAAATCTAAAACTATGTTAGAATCTAGCTAATAACCCATTCAATGCCACCAATGATTAAATCTCTCAAGAACTCAATTAATTAAGAGATATTGGATGGATGGAGAGACGATAGAAAAAACTGTATTTTTCTATTTGTTGCATGTCTCAAAAATGAAGGAGGAGATTTATAGTGTATCTCCAAACTATATCATGTGTATAACTACCTACACATGATCCATATAAATCTCCCATCTCAATCAATCATATTTTGACACATCATCCTCCCATAACGTTCGTTGACCAAGATGGATTAAATCAATCCATTAACCAACAATAATGTCTTATTAATATGGCAAAAACACAGGCAAATGGTCAACCGAATTAGCCAATCGGTCGAACGTTTGTTTATCTAGAAAAGTTCATGATAATTTCAGTCAAACTTATTGCCACTCTGGTCGACCATTTCGCTATTGGGAAAAGTTCCTGATAATTTTGGTCGGACTGTGTTTCATGTTGGTTGGTCGTTCCATTACCAAGAAAGCTCATGATAATTTCGGTCAAACCAAGAACCACATCAGTCGACCGTTCTCTTACCAAGAAAGCTTCTGATAATTTTGGTCAAAACGCTTGTCCAGCCGGTCGATCGTTTCCGTACTCAAAAGTTACTGTTGGATTCGGTTGACCGGTTTCAGGAAAACGTTCAACCATTTTGCTCGATTTTTGCCTTTACCAAATTTTGGATCAATATCCAACAAATTTTGAGCTTCGGGGTTTTAGCAAATTCATATGTTATAATGTTGTTGATCACATTATATTATGTAATATATTATCATATATAATTTCAGTAATTATACCCCATAATATATACACATCTCATACTAATATATTTGTTATTCTAACCATGTTGTTATTACGACATATCAATTTTATCAATTCACCATTTCTTGTTTAATACATCACACAAAATGTAAAATCAAATTTCTTGTATCTCAGTTTTGTGGTGTGACCTGTAGGAGGATCTACGTTATGTTGGCAATGATATAAAATATTTTGCATCATAAACTATAAACGGTATCTAGCTACACATTATAGTTACCCAAATAACAAAAATATTTTGTTCTCTAGAACAGAAAATGATCCATTTAGTGATATGAAATAATATCACTTATGTATATCCCTTGCCTCATGATAGAATGAATATTATACAAAGTAGGAATGTGTCATCTTTGTATTATATATTTTTTCTTGATCTCTTAAGTAAATTATAAATATGTAACTATACATAAGTCACATTGTGCACATTATAATTTTACTTCATCAATGGGCTCGATGATATCATCACTCAAGTCAAGAGGGACAATGATAATATTTTGGCATATAACTTTCTTCCGCACAAGTTATATATAACCAATTAATATCTTTATCACTATACGTAATGATAGTTTTTGATAATAATCAAATTATATACTTCTCATGTGAAAAAGATATGTCTCATATCTTAGTATTCAAATACACAATGAAAATATTAACAACGCAAACATAATTCCATAATGTTTCATTTATTTGGTCTATTCAATATTTAAAGAAAACATTTTCTATTTCATACACTCATGTTGTTAATATATTTGTAAAGCTACAATACCTTTTAAACATGACAATCTTATCTCGGTAATTAATGTCTCATATTACTCACCATGATTGTGAATTACTTTTTATTTACGTTAACCATTATCTTTTAGAGCTCTACGGTTAAGAATCAAGAGTCTCTTTTTTAACTCTTCTAAAAGACGAATACATTAATCAAGGAAACAAAATGTTTATACATTCAATTCAAAATAAAACACATAAAATTATACTTTTAGAACACACATTCCTTTCATTTTGTACATAATTATTTGATAAATATGGAAAAAAATTACTTGTGTATACAATTTTTTTTATACCAAAGCATACGGACAAAATCCTACAATTTTCTCTACTATTTCTCTATTTGCTCTGATTTTGTTGGAAACATGCCGCGTTTGAACTAAGCGTGAAGCCTAAAGCTACAAGCAGACTGTTGTCCACCTTATTTCGCGACTCCTCTGCTCTTCGTTTCTCAGTATTTTGTAATTTTTTTAGTAGTTAATTTTAGTTCATCAATCATCATCATGACTTTCTCATTTATGAAAAAAATCACTTTTTATTTGCATAGTTACTAATTTCCATGACTTTAACATCTGATATGAAGATAATAGTAATCCCCCTCCTCTTAATCCACCTAAACCTATGGGTAAACGTACTAGAAAAAGAACTAGCAGAGTATGAGAAGATTTTGATGAAGGACAAGATAGTAAGGGTAAGGCAACTGCTACTTGTGAATCATGTGGTAAAGAACTAACAACTAAGTCAAGTGGAGAAAATGGTCATCTAACTAGACATTTAACTTCATGTAAACGTAAGCATGCATCATCGGTAGTGGATTCTCGTCAATCGATTTTAGACTCAACTAGTGGAACTTTAAATTTCAGAAAATATTGTCCACTTAAAGGTATAGAGATAATTGTTGATTTTATAGTTAGAGACAAACTACCATTTAGCACATGTGAATCTAAAGCACATAGGGATGCAATTCTCTACCATAATCCGCAATTTAAACTATTTTGTAGAAAAATACTTTAAAATGTCATAATTGATAAATTCAGTAAAGAAAAAGAATGTATGATTAGTTATTTTTCATTAGCATTAACTAGTGATGTTTGGACTGATCCAAATAATTATCCTCACTGTTGTGTAATTGTTCATTATCTAGATTATTTATGGTGATTAAATAAAAAATCATTTTTTTACCTATTTTGCATCAACACACTACCAAGATTATATTTGATCATATTAAAGATGTCATGATAGTTAATAAAAAATATAAAGTTTGTGCAATTGCATTTGATAATGCTACAACAATAGTTCATCAATAAAATGCTTATAAATTATTGTCATCCACCTGTAGATGGTTTACTCGTTCATATGAGATGTGTTTATCATATTTTAAACTTGATAGTACAAGATGGACTTTACATAATTAAACCTTACTTAGAAAATATTAGGAATGCAATTGTCTTTGTAGGTTACAGTAGTACATCTAGATATCAAAAATTTAGAGAATTTTGTCTATATAATCATGTTAAACCTAGGATGTTTAAATTAGATGTCCCCTATGGATGGAATTCTATATATGTTAAACTGTTGTTATCCTTATAATCTTGCAATTACAACATTTTATAATGAAAAACAAAATAATTACATATTAACTCCTATAGATTGGGATAATTGTAAATTTATGTTAGATTTTAAAAAAAATCACCTTCACTAATAGATTAAGTGGACAATATTACCCCACCTCTAACTTATTTATCTATGAATTACTTCCAATTACAAGGGTATTTGCGAAATATAGGCACCATGGTGGTTTTGTTGAAATTTTAAATGTAATGGAAGCTAAGTTTAATAAATATTGGAATCCTCCATTTAGTTTTTGTTTAGTTTTTATTATGGATCCTAGATTTAAGATTAGTGGTTTACAAGTTTTCTTAGAAGACTTTTTTGCAAATATGAATTATGAAAATTTCCAACATCATGTAGATAGTTGTAAGTCTTTCTTAATCAAATATTTTAAAAAGAATATGAAAGAATACATAACGTAAATCAAATGAGTTCTAATGTTGCTAGTTCATCATCACAACCACCTGCAACTGCAATGGATCCAGATGATGATGACTCCCGATGGAATTGGTTATGTCGGAAAAAAATTAAAATTAGTGCAAACTGACCCATAATCATCTTAACTACTGTTGAATTAACTGGATATTTAAACACTGAAATGTACTTAACTACTGCTGAGTTTTTTTGATGTTTTAGACTGGTTGAGAAAGAACTTAGGTAGGTTTCCACTAGTCTCCTTAATGGCACAAGACTTCTTATGTCCTCTGGAGTCAAGCCAAAAATTCCGCTCATGATCGGCTCGTCACCTGCTCGCGAGGTGTTCGGCTCGATAACCTGCTCCATAATCATCTTATTGATATTTAAGATCAACACAAAACACAACAAAAACACTCGAATCCAAAGCTAAACTCTGCGATTAACACAAAAACATTAGTCCATTGGAACATTTCGATCCGAAACACTCAAATCGGTAGCAAAAAATAGAAACTAACATTAAATAGTAAAATCACAAAGCAAAACCCGAATACACTCGATTTCACTGAAGATCTTTGTAATCAACACAAACATACCCGGATCCACAAAAAACCCTTAAGACAAACACTTGAGTCCATAGTAGAAATTCGTGATTAACATGAAAACTCTCAAATCCACAACAAAACTCTAAGATCTGCAGCAAAAACGTGGAGACGAACTCGTTCCTTGGAAAACACTCAAATCCACATCAAAACCATAGAGATGAACCACACAAGCCTTAAAACATTTGCGACCAACACAAAATCACTCGTATCGATGAGGAGGAGATGTCGGCTAGGAGGAGACGACGAGGAGGGGGAGGTGGCAGTGAGGAGGAGGTGGCGGTAAGGAGGTGGTGTTAGGGTTTTGATTTGGGCATGGGATTGAGAATGGGGAGGAGGTTTGGTTTGATTTGGGCGTGGGTTTGAGAATGGGGAATGTTTGACAATGTGGTTTGAGAATGATGGAGGAGATTTGTGTAATTGGGTATTTGAGTTTGGTTTGTTAAACGGGTTATTGGGTGTGGTAAATGAGTTTGATAAATGGGTAATGAGTTTGGTAAACGGGTTTTGATTGATTCGTTTTAAAATAAACCGCAAGTTCACAGCCACGTTGAAGCGGTGGCAAATACGGGTCGTCCACTGGGAGGTGTGTCGACAATTGGTTTGTTCGAAGGCGAGAGGTAAAAGGAGAGAAAGATGTATTACACTACACTAATCTAAACTAGTAAACAAACAAGCTGAAATGAAATAACTAAACAACTAAGCTAAACAACTAATGAAGAAGATAAAAAGACAGGAATGGAAACCCCTAAGGGGTGGAGTGTGTGTGCACATGAAATAAGTGTGGTGTGGAATGCATACTATAAGCTCAAGTGTGGTTAGTGTTTGTTAATGCATAAGAGGTACCTAATGGTAAAACCTATCATTTACAACACTAACTAATGTGAATAATATGAGCAATGCAAGGTTGTTACTAAGACACTTAGACAAACATGTAATGTACCTAAGCTATGGCAGAAACCATCAAGTAAGGTTCTTAATAATTCAAGCAAGCATACTAATATCAACACAAAACATTCATATTAAACATTCATACCATCTACATAACATGTACCACATCTACTCCACCCCCCAAAGGGGATGAAACTACTCACACATATTTAAACTAACTACTCTAATAAAATGAAGCATTATACTGAAATAAAACTATACTAATCAAGCAAGAAATATTAAAGAAGCATAAAACAAAACAAGCACCAAAGCAAACACATTAAAGGAAATTAACTAAACAAGAATTAACAAGCTAATGAAAACATCTATTATTAACTCACTCAAATTACAAGCAGCCCTTCCTCCACCAGAGTTTTGCTTCAAGGCTTCACTCTTAGTAGGGAAGAAGGGCACCAAAGAGAGAGATGGATACAATGGAAGGTGAAGAGTTCTATTTATAAGCATGGAAAAAGCTAATCCGGGACAATCCCCCGATGTGGGACTAAACCAATACCAAAAATAGCCTAAACACACATTAAAACAAGTCCAGGAGAAAGTTTAGCGGATCTGGGCTGATCCAGACCGCCAATTGGCGGTTCTAGACCACCAATTGGCGGCCTATAAACATCAGATCCGATTGGTTTTGGTTGTGGGCTTTGCTTGGAGTGTTTCTTGGTCTTGGATGCATCTACTTTGTTTAGTGGAGCTCCGACCCGAATCGAATTGACAAAATACTCCCCATGATGGTGTGGAGTTTCCTGTTTTGCTCTTAGGTCCTTCTATCTTACGTTCAGGCCCTTCTCCCTTGCAGCTTGGTCCCCAGGTCTCACAATTAAGTCTTTTTTCCTGCTTTTGGGTCCTTTTATGGCTCTTCTCTTCAAACCTCTTTATTTCTGAAATTCAAACATAAAACTCGTCACGTAGCATTGCTTAGGTGTAAGATAATGGATATAAGGTACAAATATAAGCATGAAATGATGTCAATCAAATACCCCCACACCTAAGTTGTTGCTAGTCACGAGCAAAACAAAGAAAGAGAAAAGCAAACGAAATACAAGAAATCCTAACTCACTTTCGTAGGAATCATGATTGCACTTAGCACGTGCAACAAGCCGTTAAACCTCCTTGTTGCCAAGGAGGAGGAGTGTTGTCTCCTGAGGGTTTTCAGCGGATATACCCACAAAATTCGAACAAGATGCATTATTCAATCTAGACCTCGACTCGTTGGACAAATTTTGTCGATCAATGGACGCGGTAATGCTACGGGCCGACTCTATATAGGTGATCAGTCCACACCTAGCCTAATGAACCATTCGTGCAAGTTAAATAAGGAGTTAAGTGAAAGACATGGACAACCTCAACATCCTCAAGTGCTACAAAGTGTAAAGTCCATTAAGGTTTTTATTTGCATTACCATTTTTTTCTCTTTTTGTTTCTTTTCTCATTTTTTTTCGTTTTCTTTTTATTAGTTGGAGCTTCATTCTCCCAGGGTCAGGTTTCGTGCATCATTGCCCATGAGGACTTACATTATCACGTACACCTTTCCCCAAATCTCCACATAGGGCAATCCCTACCACCCATGTAACGAGAGTTCGGTCGGCGCATCCCAAGTCAGATGACTCGAAAGCACCAGGCACAAAGTCCCCTCAGACCTACTTTCCCGAGTGATAGGAGCCGTGCGAGAAGAGAGAACACCTACTCACTTATTTCTTATCTACACAAGAACCAAAACCCCTACACTAATGTCTCACAACAAGATTTAGAGGGTCATTGACTACAACAAACTTCCTTAAGTTAACAGACATGAATTATTGACTTACTAGGTTCAGGGTGGACTTCATTAAATGTTTGAGCACTGAAACCCTATGATTACTCACCCCCAAAGGAAAACTGGGGTGCATCCTAACGACTCGATAAATCCTAAAGCCACTGTACTAGATATCCTAATGCATCAAGTTCAAGATAATTTTGGGAGTTTTCTTTTTACTTTGCCTCTGAATGGTTTTGCACATCCTAAACACACGCAAAACCCACAAAATATTTTCTTTCGCAAACACATGAAGATTTTGAAAGAAATGTGAAAATTTTAAAGCAATAGGCAAGCAAAAGAAGACAAGTCATCCAAGGATCGTGACAAGCAGATATATCGATATTAAATGCAACACACTAACATGACCCTAACAATGCAAACAAAAGAAAACAAAATCAAAAGAAAAGACTTGACTATGTACACACGTAAAACACCCCCCACACCTAGTTCATGCATTGTCCTCAATGAATGCGAGCAAGATACTACATGGATTTATGCATGAAAAAGAATAGATCTCACCAACGTGAAGTACACAGGGAAGTTTCGGGCTATGTTGATGGACACAACCCAAATTCCCTCAAAACCTGTGAGATGCTGAGGAAGGGATACAGATATATGAAAGAATTGGGACCCAAATACTCAAGGGTTGGGGCCCACAACAAACGATGCTCACTGAAGGAGTTTTTTTTATAAACAAACCTGAAAGCACAACCACTCATGCAGGGGCATGAATGGTTGGGTGCGAGAGAGGTTCATGAAGGAACATGAACTCCTTGACTTCAGTTGGTGCCCCCTCCAAGTAGGGTTTGAGGCGTTGTCCATTAACTTTGAACACGTCCCCATTCCCTGGGTTCAAGATGTCTACCGCTCCATGAGGATAGACGGTTTGGACAATAAACGGGCCAGACCAGCGACTGCGGAGCTTACCCGCAAACATATGAAGCTGGGAATTGTAGAGCAACACCTTCTGCCCGGCCGTAAACACCTTTCGCATAATCATGCGATCGTGAAACATCTTGGCTCGGGACTTATGAATTTTGGCATTCTCGTACGCATCATTGCGTAGCTTTTCTAATTCCACAATGTCGAGCTTACGTTGTACTCCTGCTTGATCAAGATCCATATTCAAGTTCTTGATCACCCAGAAAGCACGATGCTCAAGCTCGACGGGTAGGTGGCAAGCCTTGCCGTACACTACCCGATATGGGGACATACCCAAATTGGTCTTGTACGCGGTGCGGAAGGCCCACAACGCGTCATTCAACTTGGTTGACCAATCCTTCCTTGAGGAACTAACCGTCTTCTCAAGAATTTGCTTTAATTGACGGTTAGATATTTCGACCTGCCCACTAGTTTGCGGATGATATGGGGTCGTAAGCTTGTGGGTGATCGAATATTTCCTCATAAGCGCTTCAAAGGAGCGATTACAGAAGTGGGTACCCCTATCACTGATTATGGTACGAGGAGTACCAAATCGCGCAAAAATGTCCCTCAAGAATTTGGTGACCACCTTGTTGTCATTGGTCTTGTGGGTATAGCCTCAACCCACTTAGAAACATAGTCAACGGCCACCAGAATGTAAACATTCCCGAACGAGTTGGGGAAGGGACCCATGAAATCGATGCCCCACACATCGAAGATGTCGACAACAAGGACATTTTGCAAAGGCATCATGTCACGTCGACCAATCCTGCCAAGGCGCTGACACCTATCACATTGCTTACAAAAGTCGTAAGCATCCTTGAAAAGAGAGGGCCAGTAGAATCCAGATTGGAGCACCTTGGCAGCAGTTTTCTTTGCTCCAAAGTGTCCTCCACATGCCTTGGAATGGCAGAAGTGGAGCACACTTTGGAACTCGGTATCTGGGATGCACCGCCTGAAAATTTGGTCAGAGTTGTATTTGAATAGGTAGGGGTCGTCCCAGTGGAAGAATCTGACATAAGGTCTAAATTTGGTTTGGTCAGATTTTGACCAACCCACAGGAAGTTGCTCGGTCACGAGGTAGTTCACGATGTCGGCAAACCAAGGGTTATCTTCGATCGTGAACAACAACGGGATGTTCACCTTTACTTGCCTAAGTAACTCAACGATCTTATCCCAATGTTCATCACGTTTTTTAGTCAACCGATGAGGGAATGGTGCCTTGGGGACATAAGAATCACGAGGAGGAGTCTCAGAATTAGGTTCCTTGACAGGCTCAAGACTCTCCTCGGAAGTCTCGCCAACAGGGTTGGCTTCCGGCATTTTCACATTGTTGTCAACGACCTTTCCCGATCTCAAGGTATGAAAAACATTGGCATGTTGGGAAGGGTCACTTTCAACATTGTGTACATTTTGCCTGGTATGAGCAGGCTGACCCCTGGGATTAACCACAGGTTGACTTGGTAACTGACTCTTCTCACGTTCATGGAGCTGATGAGCCAACTGGCTAACTTGCATTTCCAATGCTTTGACCGAATTATTGCTGGCCGCAAACATGGATTGAGTGCTCTGCATGAACGTTTGAAGGGTTTGTTCAAGGGTAGAGTCCTTAGGGTCAACCCGCTGGGGTAGTGGAGTCTGGTTAGAATAACCCGACGAAGAGGCCTGACCAGGTTGGTAATTATGGTTCTGAGACCTTTAATGTGGGGGTTGGTAGGTCGCCGATGGGCGTGGAGGTTGATAAGGTTGAGGTTGAGCGTGCGAGCTCTGACCGTGGCCTCCACTAGACCCCCAAGAGAAGTTAGGATGGTTACGCCATCCCGGGTTGTAGGAGTGACTATACGGGTCGTTACGGGGCCTTGGTTGATACATCACATTTGCATGCTCAGTATCCCTTGGAGCGTAAGCGCATTCCAAGTCATCATGTCCCGATAGTCCACACCTACTACACCCGGGAGTAGCGACCTGAGCTACAGGAGCTCGGTCCATCTCCAAACTCTTAATCCTACGCCTGAGAGCAGCCATTTTTGCCTCAGACACGATAGTTGACTCAACATGATATGATCCAACTCGACCAGAAGACCTGGTGGCTGGTGGCTCTCTCATGGTGTCCCACTCGAAGGTACGCTCAGCCATAGCCTCAAAAGTGTCTCATGCCTCCTCGATGGGTTTCATTTGGAAGTCACCCTGACACATCGACTCCAACAATGTGCGGGTGTTGTAGTTGATGCCCTCATAAACAATTTGGCACAACTGCCATAACTCAAGTCCATGATGAGGGCAATCACCATCTCTCCTCCTAACACCCATTAGCACTCCAAACCTAGGTTAGGGACATAACAATACTACTTTTTAACATTTGGATTATGATGGATTAACTGACTAAATTAATATGGCTCACTAAACTATTGCAACTTCTATTTATTGTGTAATACCATTGGTTTTATTTTAAGGGCCACTTCTATTTATTGTGAAATAGCATATAGTTGTCGCATTTTAGATCAAGGGCTTCTTTGTGCAAAACAACATAAGAAGAAGCGTACAAAATTGTAGAAATTCAGAGTTCTCAAAGGTGTGCAATTCCTACTTTAGAAGGATATATATATATCTGTGTGTAAAACTGTAAATTGTTATCATTACACGGTATTGCATGAAAAAATCTTAAGCGCTATATATGAAAAATAATATAAAAATATGAAGAAGCACAAAACTTTGAACCCAAATTATGCTTGCCATAAGTTCAACGTGGTAAGGTCATGGAATGTCCCAACTAAAGAATAAATATGCAAAAACATTATTTTGTGTGCACATCATTTGCTTTGAAACGGGGAAGATTACTGACATAACGACTAGGGATTGTATACACATATATTATCAAGGTAGAATGACCCATAACACGACACTTTCTTCAAAGAAAATTAAAACTTCAATTCGCAAATACATGACAACATATGGCATAAACCTTGTTTCCTACCATAAGGTCCTCACATTCACTAGTCCTCTGCAGAGGAACATCTTTATTTAGATTTATTCCTGAGAAATATGTGTACAAGTATAACAACATTGTTTGAAGATACAAGTCACAAACCTCAAACATCTTCTGCAACGAAAACACCTTGTCAGCCTGGAAAAAGCTTAATGCTTCATCAACGCCAGCAATATGCCCTTGCCAGACAACATCCTAAAAGGTAATCAAACAAATCTTTCTTCACAAAGACAAAGGTATCCGACCGAGTGTCTTGCCATGGGGAGCGTCTGTGTTGTTTGTAAAGACGAAGGATGGGTCGTTGCGGATGTGCATCGACTACAGGATGTTGAATAAGGTTACCGTCAGGAACCGGTACCCTTTGCCCATGATTGATGATCTGTTTGATCAGTTGTAGACGGCGAGAGTGTTCTCGAAGATTGATTTGCATTCGGGTTATCACCAGTTGCGGATCAGAGAGGAAGACATTCAAAAGACAGCCTTCAGGACGCGGTATAAGCACTACAAGTTCTTGGTGATGCCGTTTGGGCTGACGAATGCACCTGCATCATTTATGGACCTGCTAAATAGGACATTTCAGCCATACCTCGACATATTTGTTGTTGTCTTTGTGGATGACATCTTGGTGTATTCACATGACAAGGAGCAACATCGGGAGCACCTGAGGATTGTGCTTGGCATTTTGAGGGATCAACAACTCTATGCCAAGTACATGAAGTGCGAGTTTTGGTTGGATCAGGTGACATTTCTAGGGCATATTGTGTCAGCAGATGGGATTTCAGTGGATCCGGCAAAGGTTGAGGCAGTGACTTAGTGGAGAGCCTCGACGAACGTGACTGAGATCGGGATCTTCATGGGACTAGTTGGGTATCACAGACGATTCATTCAGGATTTATCCGGACTTGCTTCACCACTGACAGCATTGACGCTGAAGGGCGTCAAATTCATTTGGTCCCAGAAGAGCGAGGACAATTTCCTGGAGCTGAAGAGGCGACTGACGGCAGCACCGATTCTGACACTACCAAGTGGCACCAGAGGCTATGTGATTTTCAGTGACGCGTCAAAGATTGGTTTAGGTTGTGTTCTGATGCAGCACGGGAAGGTGGTGACGTACGCTTCGAGGCAGCTGAAGGTGCACGAGAAGAACTACCATACTTATGATCTGGAGTTAGCAGTGGTGGTTCACACGTTGAAGACCTGGCGGCATTATCTTTATAGAGAGCAGTTCGAGGTCTTCACAGATCATCAGAGCCTGAAGTACTTATTCTCGCAGAAGGAGTTGAATATGAGGCAACGCAGATGGCTTGAGTTCATTAAGGATTACGACTTCACCATCTCCTATCATCCGGGGAAGGTGAATTCGGTTCCAGATGTCCTGAGCAGGAAGGTTGAGGTGGCAGTTGTGAGTTTATGAATTCAAGAGTGGATGCTACTCGAGACGTTTTCAGAGTGGAGGCTGTTCACAGAGGGTTCTGAGAGGGCAGTGATGGCTGGGCTTCGGGAGTTTGGTCACAGAGGGCTGAGGATGATGAGTTAGCTGGTCTGCTACGGTTGGCTTCCAGAGATGGGTCAGACTTCAGTGTAGGGGTTGATGGTGGTTTGAGGTTCAGGAGTCGGATCTGGGTGCCGAAGGTCGATGGGCTGAGAGATGACATCATGGAGGAGTCTCACCGAGCGAGATATACCATTCACCCTGGGAGTACGAAGATGTATAAGGACCTGCAGCGGAACTTCTGGTGGAAGGGCATGAAGAGTGATATTGCAGAGTTTGTGGGTCGATGCTTAGTCTGTCAGCAAGTGAAGATTGAGTATCAGCGACTAGCAGGGCCGATGTAGTGTATTGAGTTACCAGAGTGGAAGTGGGAGCACGTGACGATGGATTTTATCATGGGGCTTCCGAAGACGAGGAGATTCCACGACGCGATTTGGGTGATAGTCGATCGACTGACCAAGTCGGCGTACTTCTCAGCGATCTGGACCACGTTGCCTCTGGAGGGTCTAGCTAAGTTGTACGTGGAGGAGATAGTCAGGCTGCACGGAGTACTAGTGATTATCATCTCTGATTGAGATCCCAGATTTACATCCAGGTTTTGGGGGAGTCTGCAGCAGGCTTTGGGGACACGACTGAGGTTTAGTACAACGTTTCACCCACAAATAGATGGTCAATCAGAGAGGACGATCCAGACCCTGGAGGATATACTGAGAGCATGCACACTGGATTGGGTAGGACACTGGGATAAGCATCTGCCATTGATAGAGTTTGCCTACAACAACAGTATTGGGATGACACCATACGAGGCATTGTATGAGAGGCATTGCAGATCACCAGTATGTTGTAGTGATGTAGGCGAGAGGCAGTTAGTGGGACCAGAGCTCATGCAGATGTATGCAGAGAAGGTGGATGTGATAAGGAGGAGATTGGCCACAGCACAGAGCAGGCAGAAAAGGTATGTCGACAGACGCAGACGGGCGTTGAGCTTTGAGGTTGGCGACCATGTGTTTCTGAAGATCTCCCTAGCTCGGGGAGTGATGAGGTTTGGGAAAAAAGAGAAGCTCAATCCGAGGTATGTCAGGCCGTTTGAGATCCTAGACCGGGTTGGAGAGGTTGCCTACCAGATTACAATGCCACCGTAGTTTTCGAGTCTTCACAACGTCTTCCACGTAGTGATGCTGAGGCAGTACATTGTAGATCCAACTCACGTGACTGAGATTGCAGTGCCAGAGATCCAGCAGGACTTGTCGCTTGAGGAGAGACCAGTTGAGATTGTTGATCGCATGGATCACCAAGTTAGGAGGAGGACCATTCCGATGGTGAAGGTTCGATGATAGCATCAGAGTGAGCGCGAAGCCACTTGGGAGATCGAGGAGGAGGTTCAGAAGCAATACCAAGGCTTTTCGGTGAGTTGCTTGTTGTGATTTTAGGATGAAATCCTTTTAAGGAGGGCGGATTGTTATGTCCCTAACCCTAATTAGGGTGCTAATGATGGTTGTGGGGTGGCTTTGCTTGGGGAAGTGGTGGTGAGCAGTGGGTTGCATGGGGAAGGGAAAGGAGGGTGATGGGTTAGGGGTTGTAGGGTGGCGTTGAGGGAGGAGGTTGCTATTAGGGCTAGGTTTTGGTTTATAACCAAAACTCATCTCTCTTTTCCTTCCTCTTCTTCCATTGCATCCGTCCATCTCTCACTCACTTTCTTCTCTCTTTTCCGGCGAACCAGTGGACGCTGCGGAAGCTGGCGTGGTTGGTGGCGTACGTGGCTCCAAGGAGTTGACGAGTGGAGAGGTCGCGCGAGGTGTAGCAGCTGCGGGAGGCGTCGAGCGAACTCTAGTGTGCTCCGTTCCGTGTAGAGGTATACCGGCTTATTAGTTTGATTTGTTTCTCACCCATGTTGGGGTGATGTTGTCGTCGGTCACGGGAGGTCGCCGGTGACGTGAAACGACTTAAAATCCTCGGCTGGTGCGAGGTTGCTGTCGACCTATGGTCGATCGGTTTTACTGTTTTGCCCAACCTTAACCAACACCGGTCGAACGATGCCATGTGGTGGTCGACCAGCTGCATATGTGCTAGTGGGTTGGAGGCTTTCTGTTAGATTTCGGTCGATCGTTCCTAGCTTTTGGTTCGACTGGAACTTAAATGTACTTGATTATTACGCATGATGTTCGACCGATTTTGATATATTGTTCGACCGTTATGTGACTTAGACTATTAGGTTGAGCCTAGTAGTTTTCGGTCGATCAGGACCCCTAAGTCGGTCAACCGAATAGACATGTATGATTTTGACCAAGTCTGGATTTTGACCTCGTATTCGGTCGACCGGTTTTAGATTGTTGTCCGACCGTTTGGACTTAAGTGACAGGGAGAGAGTTCAACCATTGCAGACTTTCGGTCGACCAAACCTATTGGGAACGGTCAACCGGTTAGGCTTTTTCGGTCGATCGTTTGTGCGCAGAACTGAATTTCTGGTCCTTGTGTTGTGTCAACTCTGTCCACTCGTGTCCTCGCTTAGAGCGTGAGCCAGGAGGTGACGGCGAGTATGTGTCTGTGCCTGCCCAGGGACCGTTGTGTGGAAGAGTGTGGACACTTGGGTCGCACCACCTCCGTTGATGGATAGTGGTGTGACGTGTTGTTGCTTGACTCTCTGTAGAGTAGCAGACCTGAGGGATGGCGGATCCCAATGCATGTTGATGCATGGCTCGTGGAGCATGATGACCCTGCAGACTACGGTCTGGACCCATCCGATGTGTCGGACGTATGTTGTTCCGCCGAGGTTGTACCGATGATGCCGCCGAGGTTTTTGCCGACGATGATGGTGCCGACGATGTTCCGGCTTGTGGTTGTGCCATCTGATGTTGTGCCGGACCTATATTGTACCACAGATTTTGTGTTGGCGATGCCACCGATGTTGTACCGGCGATGATCCCCGATTGGGCACCTATCTTGGGATGTTTGACCGACCGGGCTACGGCTTCGTTGGGGTGGTGTAGACCACGTGGTTACTTTGCACGGAAGTGCGGACGCTCCTCACCGATTGCTTTGGCTCGAGTAGTCGTGTGTGGGGGTGCATCACGTACTGTCCGTAAGACCTTATGTGCCTACGGTAGGTTTCCGAGGGAGACCGTTGTTGTTGTTGGACTGATGTCCTTGTTGACCATTTGAGGGTACTTGTGTTGTTGGACTGAGGTCCCGTTTACCCTTGGTGGGATTTGTTGCATTGCAGATGTTTATATGACATGCTACTAGTATGATAGTATTGTTGCATTCATATAGGCGAGCTTGGCATACGAGGTTTCCTAATGGGAAACTCAGGCATTGTTGTTTGATTCATGTTTCAGGACCGCAGTAGGTTTTGTGGGGGTGGTGACAGCGGGCGCACACATTTTGGGGTCAGGATCCTCTTCGGACTCTTCGAGGTCGTCATGATTACCTGTTTTCATTTGTTGTAGTGATGTAATCATGTCTTTTGACAAACTCTGTTGTATTTTGGTGCACCGACTATTGATTTATATGAGTAACATTCCCGTTTGGTTGTCGTTATATTGAGATCTCTTTATTGCTTAAAATTTCAAATGTTCCGCTGTTTCGGGATGTTACAGTACTATTGTTGAGATATGTGACGACGAGAGCACATTAGGGATGTTAAATCTTAATATTGTGTTGTTAGTATTGTTTGTCAAGAAGAACGTAAAAATTCCTCGATGCATAACTTACGATATGGACTCGACTGCCACTTTGCGTTCTATTAGTCATGGTGGCGGCCATAATATTGTAGAAATAGAACCTGGCAAACAATGGTACTTCCTACTCTATCATTTTATAAGACTTGAACCCTTAAGATCGAAAAGCAGATAATGTTTATTCATTATATCTTTTGTGTATACTGCTGATGGGAATTTAAGTTATACCGCAAGTGCACGGCGTCAATGAAGACGTGGCAAGTACGGGTCGAACACAAGGAGGGAGAAATATTGTTATTTGTGTGATTTTCGATTAAGGAAGAAAGAGAGAAAAAACATAATTTTGGTTTGAGATTTTTGGTTTTTGATTTCTAAGGCAAGAACAACAAAAACAAATTAAGAATAAAGCAAAGAAGGGTGAGAGTCCAGCGGGTGGAGGTTTAGATGTCGGGTTTTGTTTAGAGAAATCATAAACTTATAATAAATCATATTAGTTATAAAAGCATTACATGATAAATGATTTAACACAAACTCAAGTAATCAAAATATCCTAGCACGAAATTAGAATAATAACCTCATTCTTCTTCTCATCACCCTAAATCCGTCACCCCCACCCTTTGGAGAGAGTTAGAAACTCATGGATGGAGGGAAGGAGAAGGGGTCCTAGAGAAATTACCAAAGAAACCAAAAACACACGATAAAACAACAAAACTTTATTACTAAATTATGGAATAAAAATAAGAACATCCTCTACAATATCGTTTCGGGGCTATTTGTAGCCGATACAAGGGACCTAGGTATAAAATAGGAAAGTACATGTGGCGAGACACGACTGGGAAAAATCTGAAGCCACGGATCCACAAGGGGGCGGCGTTTCCGCCGCACATTACATGTGTTGTGCGGCGGATTCGCCTCAAGAATGTGTCTGATTCGATCCGGATTTTTGCTGCGTGTTTATGGTATGATTTAAATGTCCTTTGCGCATCCAGATGATTTCTTTCTTTTCTTTTGAGCTCCGAATTAATTCTTTGTATATTTGGAGATCCAAATTGATTTTTTAGAACTTCTCCAAAATAATATTTTGGTCCTTGCAGTCGGGTCCTTGGCTTTTTGCAATTAAGTCCCTGGCTACTTTTGTGCTTAAGTCCTTGGCCTTTTTTGTAATTAGGTTTTTTATGCTCGGATGGACTTCCATTTGAATCCTGATAATCTTGAACTTGGTCTTTATGACAGGAATGAGTCTCTTGCACGCATTTATGCTCGGGATATGGGTAATTTGTATTCAGGTCCCTGTATTCTGTAAATAAGACTAAACACATACCTTAGTAGCATTTATTGACATAAAATTAATCTAAATGAAAGACATATGATGCAATGTATGCAATGCATCAAATACCCCCACACCTAGATTTTACTAGTCCCTAGCAAAACAGAATATAAGGAAAATGAAAACTGGGAAATCCTAACTCACTTTCGTAGGAATCACGGTTGCACTTAGCATGTGCAACAAGCCTTTAAACCCCTAAGTTTCCTTACAGGACGAGTTTTGTCTCGTGAGGGTTTTCAGTTGACACACCCACAAAGTCTTAATTCCACACTCATTAATAACTCTCAATATCCCTGCCTTAGCCTTATACATCTCACTTCGAATTCTTGTATGCTCATTATATGAATCTAACTTATGAAAATTCTGACTTGGTCTTTGTTCCTCCAACATTCACACCACTAACCCTTCTACACATGTTATCACTTAAATTATTTTGCACGCCTCCTCTGGTGGTGAAGTATCATTCAGATCAACCATGGCATGAATCATTCTTTTAGCTTTGGGCCTTGAGTATCTTAAAGTATATTTTTTTTTCCCGTGATTTAGCACATTCGCTTTTTGACACTTTTACCCTTTTTGCATTCGTGTAGTGAGTTTGGTTGATAATCCCGAGCTGGCAGACTCAAGTTACCGGGTTTTAAGATAGCCCTACGGACCAGTGACTCGAAGGCTTGGGCTTTTGTAATCATTTTGCAGAATGTGTTTTCCTCACTTTATTCCTTTATTATTTTTTTACTTTTATTTTCTGCAAGGTTTAATTGCTATTAGAAGTCCGCACTTCCCGATATATTTTCCTCAACCTCTGTTTTTTATCAACCACTTCAAAGATTTGATTCATCCAATTTAAGTGCATACATGTCTTAAAGGGTAATGAGTTATTTCTTTGGAACTTAGATTTATGTCATAGTTTCTACAAGCAGAACTATATAATAAGGAACAAAAACTCAATGCAATTTGTACACGGGTTTTGGCAGTTCAATCTTAAGCTATGGCATGAAACATTAATTTTTTTTAAAACAACAAAACTAATAGAATATATAGATATATAGATAAACACCCCCCACACCTTCATTATGCATTGTCCTCAATGTATGCAAATATAAAGCAAATGCACTTATTACCTGGGTGAACTGCGGTGGAGGGATGGAATTTATTCAGAGTCAACCATAATCAGAACTGGATTGAATGTCACCATGTTGGTGCATGTATCCAGTTGAATTGTTTCCCATGTTGCCCTGAGGTAAAGGTTCCACACCTCTCACATGTGTTGATTCTCTTATTTGTTCGAGTGATGGTGGTTGGGTAGATGACTTACTCCCCTTTTTCACACTTTCTTTTTGATTTTGTGATGATTTATTTCATTTAGAAATCTTATAGATACGTGCTCTCATCACAACATCACTTTGATTGCATATTATTTCTGGCTCACTATCAACATGAAAGATATTAAATTCAGCTTTTAAGTTCCCAAAAGATAATTGCATGAGCCCATTTTGACAGTTTATCAATGCTTCAGAAGTGGCTAAAAAGGGTCTGCCTAGTATTACAGGGATTTGTCTATTAGGATTTACAACAGGTGCAGTATCTAGTACGACAAAATCCACTAGGTAAATAAAGTCACCCACCTTGATCAAAACGTCCTCGACTACACCTCTTGGTTTCTTAATAGAGCAGTTAGCAAATTGAAGAGTTGTCTTAGAGGGTTTTAGTGGACCAAGGTTGAGTTGCTCGTAGACAGAGAACGGGAGTAGGTTAACACTAGCACCAAGGTCTAGAAGGGCTTTGTTGATAACAGCATCTCTTATTGCACATGAAATTGTGGGACACCCAGGGTCCTTATATTTTATAGGAGATGAGTTGGACATAATAGAGCTTATGTTTGCAGTTAAGAAAGCCTTCTTTGGTACGTTTGTTTTTCTCTTCTTAGTGCACAGATCTTTTAAGAATTTAGCATAAGCAGGTATTTGTTGAATCATATCCAGGAGTGGAATATTCACCTTAACTTGCTTAAATACTTCCAGAATTTTCTCCATTTGTGCACTTGAGTTCTTCTTAAGTCTATTGGGAATGGAGCTTTAGGAACATAGACTCGCTCAGGTTGAGCTATGGGTTCAGGTTGAGTAGGTGGGTTGGGCGTTTCAGATTGGACGTCAGGTTCAATGGTTAGGTCATACGTGGTTGCTTGATGGCTAGATTGATTAGACGTTCTAGGATTTACCACATTGTTATCAACTTGTCTTCCGGACCGTAATGATACTATTACATTTATTTGTTGGAACGGTCCTTCCTCATTAACCATTTGAACTAGTCTCGAGTTGTTACTTCCTAAAGGTGGTTGATAGGGCTGATATTGATTATTAGATCTAGGATTCACCTCAGGTTGACTTGGAAACTGACCCTTTTCTCTTGCACCTACAATTTGTGCGAGTTGGCTGACTTGTGTCTCTAGCCTTTGGAAGGACTGGTTGGTTGTTTGTATAAAAGTCTTCATTAAATTTTCCAAGCTTGTCAACCTAACATCATAATCTCCATTGTTACTAAACCCAGATGATGTATTATTTTGGTTATACGGGTTTGGTTGTTGTCTAGGAGGTTGACCTTGTTGGCTTGATGAGAAATTGGAATTATTACGCCAACCCGAGTTATAGGTTGATGCGTATGGGTCATTTCTAGCATGGTTAAACGTGGCATTAACTTGTTCCCAGTCCGCACAATCCTCCATTAAATGACCAGTCTGACCACAGCTAGAGCAAGGGATAGACGAGGCTTGATTCACTCGGGGTCGGGTTTGTAGCTCTAGACTTTCCATTTGGCGCATAAGGGTAGCTAGTTTTGCTTCAACCGCTACATTGGCATCTACAGCTAAGACACCTGGTTTGGGTTGACTTGCTATTCTAGATCCAATACTCGGGTTAAGCGATGCTCTAGCATTGTCCCATTGCATACTGTTTTCAGCTAAATCCTCAAGAAAAGTCCAGACATCGTTTTCATTTTTTGACATGAAGTTCCCATGGCTTACGGATTCTACCATAACCTTAGATGTGGGTGTCAATCCCTCATAAATAATTTGGCACAGTTGCCATCTTGGAATTCTGTGATGAGGGCATTGGGTCAGCACACTTTTAAATCTTTCTAGATAGGAATAGAACGGCTCGCTCTCAGATTGAACAAATGCAACAATTTCATTCCTAATCCTCATAGTCTTATGGTTGGGGAAATATGTTTTTAGGAATACTTGAACAAACTTAGCCCAACTTTTAATGGATTTTTCGGCTAGACTATATAGCCATTTCTTAGCGTTGTCCTTCAGTGCTAGAGGCACGAATTTCAGACGCACTGCCTCCTCAGAGATATGCTGGTATTGCATAAGAGAGCAGATTTGCTCAAATTCTCTAAGGAAGAGATATGGGTCTTCCCTAGAGGTGAACTTAGGCAACATACTCATGTATTGTGCCTTAAGTTCGAAGTCACGACCCTGTGTGGTGGGCATAACGATGCATGATGGCTGAGCAGCCATCGCAGGGTAGCATCGATCCCTTAGAGTTATGGGCGGGTTCACAACATTCTCACCCATTGGA
This sequence comes from Triglochin maritima, assembly GCA_963682175.1. NCBI lineage: Eukaryota > Viridiplantae > Streptophyta > Magnoliopsida > Alismatales > Juncaginaceae > Triglochin > Triglochin maritima. Next base: position 13,903,100 of record OY821785.1, read on the forward strand.
TCCGGGTGAGGTGGTGCAGCAGATGGATTGGGGCTAAGCTCTAGAATGGAATCTAGATGAACTCGTGAGAGTCGATTGCTCAAGTCCCGAACCCAAATATGAGTGCACCGGTTTGAATTAATTTTTTTTTCATAAATGGAAACAAACAATAGAAGGGGGAAAGATGAGAAAGGAATCCTAATCTAGAGAATTGAGGTGAGAAAAGAAAGAAGACTCAGATAAGAAGGGAAACTTAACTCTAAAGATAGAAAAGATGGTCGGTCAAAAATTTCCTAAGCATGCACGGTTCAAACAATCTTAGACCTAGTGTCGCTTAGATTTAGACGACTCCCAACTGGTTGAGTCGAATTGATTTGCTTGATTCACCTCCCTCACTAATCAAGCCAAATTGGCCAGGCAGTGTATAGCTAGTGGGGGCGCTTCCGACAGAGTCGGTGCCAATTAGACAACCACTTCGCTTGGAAGACTTACGTCAACACAAAAACACTTTCTAGACACCAAATTGAATTCAATCAGCTTCAGGTCATAGCAAGTCAAACCAATCTCCTCCTTAATTGAGTCCGAGTCTTTAGGGGCCAATGGCTAATTGATTTCAATTTTAAAGCTTGGGTGACACTTTCGGATTGTGATTTGTGGGCCACGGAAAGGGGATGAAATCCCCACCGTATCTTTTCCTACGGAGTTGCCCTTAAGATAGTTTAACTTAAATCTAGCAAAGATAGTCAAACAATGGTCTTTAGTGGGGGGCAATTGCAAGGTTGTATGCAGATTAGATTATATGCTTAAATGCAATCGATAAAAACCGCGATACGTACCTTGCCTCCAGCACTCTTCAACAAGAATTAATTTGCAAGAATTTAGCAAGAATAATGCAAACAAAACATTATATGATGCATGCACTAAGTTCTTCTAGTTTTGCCAATTTTTAGGTCAGAGTTGAATTATTGCCAATTATGGAATTTAAGCTTAACACGTGCAGTTCTACAAAAAAAAAATATCCAAAACTAGAAATTACGAGGAAAGAGGCAACAAAGGTTACCTATGCAATGCTCAGTCGGGTTCACCGCCCGCTCTCAAAATTGCAGTAGCTCCACGCGTCCACCCAGAGATGGCGCTAACCCCAGAAAAATTTGAAGCCCAGAAGCCTCTGTTGTGTGGCGGATCCGCCGCAGCTTGTGCTTGATATGCGGCAATTTCGCCGCCCTGCTTGCTCCGGCTGCGTTCAGATTTCACCGCACACTCTGTTGTCTCCTGAAACACAAATCCAAATACTTAGATCGCGCACAAGATAAACAGAATAGAATCGAGAACACAACAATAAACAAAATCTGCGTCGCCTCCCCAGCAACGGTGCCAAAAACTTGATGGGAATTTAACTTATACCGCAAGTGCACGACGTCAATGAAGACGTGGCAAGTACGGGCCGAACACAAGGAGGGAGAGATATTGTTATTTGTGTGATTTTCGATTAAGGAAGAAAGAGAGAAAAAACATAATTTTGGTTTGAGATTTTTGGTTTTTGATTTCTAAGGCAAGAACAACAAAAACAAATTAAGAATAATGCAAAGAAGGGTGAGAGTCCAGCGGGTGGAGGTTTAGATGTCGGGTTTTGTTTAGAGAAATCAGAAACTTATAATAAATCATATTAGTTATAAAAGCATTACATGATAAATGATTTAACACAAACAAAAGTAATCAAAATATCAATAGCACGAAATTAGAATAATAACCTCATTCTTCTTCTCATCACCCTAAATCCGTCACCCCCACCCTTTGGAGAGAGTTAGAAACTCATGGATGGAGGGAAGGAGAAGGGGTCCTAGAGGAATTACCAAAGAAACTAAAAACACAAGATAAAACAACAAAACTTTATTACTAAATTATGGAATAAAAATAAGAACATCCTCTACAACATCGTTTCGGGGCTATTTATAGCCGATACAAGGGACCTAGGTATAAAATAGGAAAGTACACGTGGCGAGACACGACTGGGAAAATTCTGAAGCCACGGATCCACAAGGGGGCGGCATTTCCGCCACACATTACATGTGATGTGCGGCGGATTCGCCTCAAGAATGTGTCTGATTCGACCCGGATTTTTGCTGTGTGTTTATGGTATGATTTAAATGTCCTTTGCGCATCCAGATGATTTCTTTCCTTTCTTTTGAGCTCCGAATTAATTCTTTGTATATTTGGAGATCCAAATTGATTTTTTAGAACTTCTCCAAAATAATATTTTGGTCCTTGCAGTCGGGTCCTTGGTTTTTTGCAATTAAGTTCCTGGCTACTTTTGTGCTTAAGTCCTTGGCCTTTTTTGTAATTAGGTCTTTTATGCTTGGATGGACTTCCATTTGAATCCCGATAATCTTGAACTTGGTCTTTCTGACAGGAATGAGTCTCTTGCACGCATTTATGCTCGGGATATGGGTAATTTGTATTCAGGTCCTTGTAATATGTAAATAAGACTAAACACATACCTTAGTAGCATTTATTGACATAAAATTAATCTAAATGAAAGACATATGATGCAATGTATGCAATACATCAACTGCATACAATAGGGTCACCAAATTGGTAAATCCTTTACCTCTGATTTATTAAGATTAGGAATCATATTTATGCAAAATGGATCTTAAAAGGAACTCTTTATGGTTAATTAGCATTGTTGTGTTACTACAGACAGTGGAACAAGAAAAAGATGATGTAATTTGATACAACATAAACTTTATTATACAGAAAACACAATTCATCGTGTTCTCCACAAAACATAACCTTTACCATGTTTTGTAATCTAATTAACTTTTTACTTGAAAATGGTTGTTGGGTTAATAAATTGAGTTAAGAAGATATTTTATGGTAAAAAGCATCAATATATATCATGCTATTGTGCAATTACCTATCAATTTAAACATGGTGAATTCTTCACTAAATGTATGGCTAAAGAAATGATAGGAATAGGAGATCGTCTAATTCAAAAACAATACGACTCTAATGATTCAGGCGACCAATTATGGCGCAATAAAGCGGATCATGTCCTAAGTTTGAATTAAAATAAATTTAATAAACTTCCAAAAAAACTAACCATGTCATGTTTGCAGGGGTTCTACAACTGGGAAAGTGGGAAGGTCTTGGATTTACAAAAGTCTCAAATTCCAAATCTTGGTGGACTAGTGGCCTCTACAAGAGAAGCCTCACTCGCAAGCTTACCCAATGCGTCGAGGCATCCGCCCTCAAAATATTAATTTTCAACACTAGTTATTGTAATGTTCCCGAAACAGCAGAAAATTTTAAAATTTAAAAGATAATCAAAGACATCAAATCACGCGGGAACACTAACAACCATATATACATCAAGAAGTGCACCGTATAAGATAGAGTTCCAAAAGTATGATTACAACAAAAGATATACAAAACATATACATGTAATCATAACAACCTCAAAGGAAAAACTGGAGGATCTGATCCCAGGCGTGCTCCTCCTCAATCACCACCCCTACTGCCGCTCACGGCATGAAAAACATACATGAAATTATGCCTGAGTTTCCATAAGGAAAACCCCGTATACCAAACTCCCCTAACATGCATGAAATATGATAATACATAGGGTTGTTATAGACAGACGCGCGCGTCCGGAATGCTCCCCACGTGGCATCCAGTCAGTAGGCAAAAAAAAACCAACGTTTTTTCGAAAAATGCTTATGTCTTGCGTGCAACGGTTCCTCTTCTGACGCAGCGATTGGACAACGAAGGTACAGTAAAACTGGCGCCTATTGACGTCCCGAGGAGCGAAAGAAAAAGGAAACAAAACCTTTCTCATTCAAATATCTCCTTCCATTTCTGGACCTTTTTACGTCTGATCGCTTCCCTTTTTCATTCTCAACCAAAAACCCTCAGATTTCCTTTCTGGTAGTCGACGATATGGATTCCCCCCGTGATGCTTCTCCTACGGATGTGGTGGTGCATTAGGTTTGTCGTTTTTACCAATGCACGAGATTTTGATAATGAAATCAAGGTTTTGATTTTTTTGTGTTTTCTTAGGCATCTACCAACTACTTCCAACCCTCCAAATGTTGGTGGACCCCAATAGAGAAGGTGTTGGGGAAGTTGAAGGATGCAGAGAAAGACGTCTTCCGGGCTAACCCTTTCGGTCACTTGCTAGATCTGTCCAACATTCCAGTTGATAATGACATTGTCGACTAGTTCGTGGAACACTACGATACTGAGGAGGTGGGGTTGAGTACATGCTCTAGGGTAGTACATTACACAACCAAAGACGTTGCCCTAATTTTGGGGCTCAGACTCCATGGCAATGCAGTGCAGATGCAGCCTAAAGATGTCGCCACCCAAACGGGCGAGAACATAAAAAACACTCAACTTTGTGCCCAGATGATAGCTACCAGTTATCTGGGTGATGAGGAGGAGTACATCCGGATACTCATTTGTTACATCTTCAGTCATTTTTTGTTCTATGATGGCACACATCGAACCAGAGTTTGGTTCCTCGACCACTTGGCTGACTTCAAATGCCTACACAAGTACGCGTGGGCGAAGGCTATTCACGAAGCACTTGTGACGGGACTGGAGAAGGCCAACCGGGATCTACAGGCTAAGAGATCTAGTGGTGATGCAGCTACAAAGAAGGGGTACATCGATGGGTGTGTTGTTGTACTAGAAGTAAGCCGCCTAACCCTCCTTCCGTTATGTTCCAAATATCACCGAGTCCTTTATAAGGGAAAACATGTTATTTTTAGGGTAACTTTGTCCTTTTTAAGTTGCAACCTGTCCTTTTTAACTTCTGCGACCGTCCTCGTTAGTAAGTGAGCAGTCTTGTTTTAACAAGAGGGGTGTCCTTTTTAAATAATTGTTCGTCATTTTTAAGTTATTGTCGCCCTTTTTACGTAATGGTTCATCCTTTTTATATTACAGTTTGTCTTCTTTAAAATTCTTCGCTCATCCTTTTTACCTATCGTTGTGTCCTTTTTAAGTGTTGGGGTGTCCTTTTTTGTTATAGTTTGTTGTCTTTAAAAATCTTCGCCAATCTTTTTTACCTATTGTAATGTCCTTTTTTAAGTATTGGGTTGTCTTTTTTAAGTTATTCGTTTTCCTTTATAAATTCTTTGTTTGGCCTTTTTGAGTGTTCCTTTTTGAGTTGTAGTTTTTCATTTGGTTTGTCCTTCTTAGGTGTGGTTATGCGGGAAGTTCATCCTAGGGGAGCCAAAAATGGGTGCCTCTCCTAGGTGGAATTGTTCACTAGTACAGAATACAGTTTATTTGTCAGCAAATAGACGTCGGCCGTATTAACAGACGACGTCTATTAGTATAGATGTAGGCTGTTATTACGACTGACGTCTATGGTATGAGAGGTCGGGGTATAGACGTCAGCTATTAATACGACTAACATCTATGGTATGAGAGGTGCGGGTATAGACGTCGGCTGTTAATACAACCGAGTCTATGGTATGAGAGGTCAGGGTATAGACGCCAGTCGTATAATAGCCGACGTCTATTGGGCGAGAGGTCGGGGCATAGACGTCGGTTAGATTATACAGCCGACGTGTATACATTTTTAAGTCGCAAAACCCCCCTTCATTTTTTATCTTTCATCCCGACAAAAACCAGACCAAACCCTAGCCGACCCTTCCACACTGACCGACCGACCCTTCCACACCTCCACGACCGTCCGCAGACGGTAGAGTTCCAATCCCGCAGCCACCCGCGATCTCCTCCGTCTTGACCTCGACAACCGCCACGATCTATCCAACTTTGTGGTGAATCTCTCGATGTTTGTTGGTTAGTTTAGATTTTGATTTGCATTTCATTGCCATCTTTAACTTTAGATCCGTCTCGTTTTAGCGAAGAAACGTTTCCGCTGAGAAACCCAATTCCGATTATGGTAAAGATGCCCACATTCAGGTTTTTGATTTGGGTTTTGATGTGTTTGGAATCGTGGATTTTGGGTAAAGATTCGATTTTTGTGTGTATTTAATCTCTTATGATGCGAATGCTGGAGAGCTGGTGTTGTTTGTGGTTACATTAGTGTTTGTTTAGATTAGTTTATAAGCTTTTAACAAACTCAATCTCAGATTATGTATTATGAAGTTGTAGGACGACATATTTAGGTTCCTAATTCAGTTTGAGGTTAATTGGTCCTAAAAAAAATTAAATTTCTAAGATGTGGTTGTTGGAATAGTGATTCTATAAGATGACACTTTCTTAAGACAAGCAATGAATATTCAACTCGTCTAAGTGTGATTAGAAGAGCATAAATATTCATTTGTGGATTGGTCGTATCACTGGGATTTTATGTTTTATTGAAAATTTGGTTTGGTTGTGTGAGATGGAATGGGGCTTTCGGATGTGTTGGGTAGTGGAAGTTTAGTCTAATTTTATAGTCTACTTTTTTAAAATTTGTGATGTTATACATTTTTCTTGTTAATCCCAGGATTTGAAGATTTTTACATAGTAAATTTTATGGAGGTTTTGCCAAAATTTCAAAAAAATAATATAATCCCAATTGTTATTAATAACATGATATTTTCTGTTTAACATGTTTTTCCGTCTTAAAATTATAATCGCAATTGTTATTAATAACATGATGTGGTTGGTGGGACACGGGAAAGTGTATAACATCTCCAAACACCACTTCACAGAGGTGGGAGAGGGAGAAGTGAAGGTTGCAGTGGGGTGTTGCTAAGATGCTGGTGATTTGGTGACATTTTTGGAAGAAGAGATTGTTACCATCGGCGATGCTATCGGTGAGTTCGTGAGGTGGCCTAGTTATTTAGTAGAGCTAAACGACACTAGCTGGGATTTGGAGGAGTGGGATAAAGGGTTGTCTTCGGCTTTGTACATCACCAAAGAGGATATCATGCAGTTCTTGGCGATGGATTCATTGTGTATCATGATTATCAACGTGCAAGTGAAGTAAGTGTTTTCTTTGGTAATGAAATGTATTGAGTAATTTTATCGTAACTGTAATAAAGTGTAATTTTTACTCTTGTATACATCTTTATGACGCCAGAAGGTCAGTCTTTATCGATGATCAAGTATTTGGATTTATCAATCAATCTACATATATATACGGGAATGACGATAAATCGGGTCAGCTTGGGACTCTCATGAAAGAAGAAGACAAAAGATATTATTTGATCCCTTATCTTGAGAGGTAAACTTTGTATTTCAAAGTGGAATTTTATTTTTGTAATAAGCTTCTAATTATATATATAACATGACTCATTGGATGTTTGTCGTTGTATGCCCCACGACTAATTCGGCATATTGGTTTGATCCGTTGGGTCGAATAAAACAAGGGACTCCATAAAGAAACTTCTAAATCTGTAAGTTCGTTTTAGTCATCGTATTTGTAATTCGTGGATTTTTATTAGTATTCTTGAATGAATGTTTTCAATAACTTGTGCTACTCAGGGCAATTAAGGTTTACAAAGCGTTAGGTGGCAGGAGGACAACCACAAAAATGAGAATAACATGGCATGGAATGAGAGTACGTTCTTTCTCCCATTTTTGTTAATTAAGTTAGGAAAATATATTTTGCGAATTTCTATGTTTGTAGTACCGGAAACATGTTGGAAATACGGAATGTGATTACTACATGATGAGATACATAGAGGAAATCCTCGAATTGGCAACTCAAGACTTATGCTTATCCGAGGTATTATAGATCGTTATTCACTTGTATAGTTCTAGTTTCAATATTTAGATATTAAATTTTTTACTTGTATTTTGATAGGTCTTCCCAAAAAGTAGTGATCCCTTCTTGCAACAGGAGCTCGATGATACTCGCGACCGATGAACTCGCTATTTTATCAGAAACATGTTGATGAACTAAGAGGTTCTCCTGTCACTAGCATTTTTTTGTAATTTAGTTAACAAGTTCACTTTTATTACAAACATAGAATTTATGCCTTAATATAATCGCCTCAATAGAATGAATGCCAAGTGTTGATGTATGAATTAATTTTCCAAATGTGTTGAATGATTGTGTATACTTGTATGTATGTGTTTGTGCATGTATGCTTGTATGTTTATGTTTGTGCATGTATGCTTATATGTACATGTGGATGAAACTGTGTATGTATTTGTGAACGAATTTGGTGCAGGATGTATGTACATGTGGATGAAAGTGTGCTTGCTATTTTTTTGTCCAGGTTTAGGAATAGACGTCAGATGTTTGTATTAGCCGACATCTATTCCTCTAAAAAAAGTATAGACGTAGGATGTATGTATCAGCCGATGTCTATTCCTAAGGAATAGACATCGACTATTATTTAACCGACGTCTATACCTAAGGAATAGACGTCGGTCCCGTCTAAGAATAAACATCATATTTGGCACGACTGACGTCTATGTATAGAAGATGTACACAAAGACGTCGGATCTGTGAATGCTTATATCCGATGTATATACCTCCATACATCCGACGTATATTCCCTTTTCTGTAGTAGTGGTTGGTCCAGAATGTTTGGAAAATGGCTCATTCTAAGGAGATGGGAGGAACGCAGCATCCCCCTTTCCAAAATTTACGAAGGCGAATTCAATCCGGCGCAACCACCATGCCTTACACCGAAGGAGAAGGAAATCATTGGTGTGGCTCCAAAACCCGAGCCAACACAACGCACAAAGACTGATTGTCCTTCCACAAGCACCGAACCAAGGGTACAATTGAGAGATTGCAGTATCCCTCACGACCCACTGTTTCAAGAGTTGGAGTTTGTTGGGCTAAAGATGAAATGGTTGCAAGCCGAAGTTGCCCTGAAGGAGGCAACTAAAGAGGTTAAGAGGCTCGATGGGGAGCTGAGGAAGTACCGGGAGGAGAATGAGAAACTGAAGGAAGAGGTTACATATCTTTGAGGATATGGTCTACAATGTGGAGATAGAGGAGAAGGAGGGAGAGAGGAGAATAGGGAAAGAAGGAGAGTAGGAAAGATAGGAGGAGAATAAGAGGGAGGAAGAGGAGAAAAGAGAGAGGGAAAGAGAAGAGATGAGGAGAAAAAGAGAATGTAGGAGGAAAAGGAGAAAGAGAGGGAGAGAGAAGAGGCTAGGAGAGAGGAGGAGGAGATTAGGAGGAAAGAAGAGAAGGAAAGAGAGAGTGAAAGAGGAGAGAATAGGAAAGAAGAGGAGAAGAGGAGAAAAGGAGGAGGGAGGCAGAGAACGAAAGAGAAAGGTAGAGAAGAGGAGAGCAGAGGATAAGAGGAGGGAAGCCGAGAAAGAACACAAGAGGGTGAGAGAAGAGAAGAAAAGAGAGGAGGAGAAGGAAAGAAAGAAGGTAGAGGAGGAGAATGAGAAAGAGAGGGAGAAAGAAGAGAAAAGGAGAAAGGAGAGGGAGAAAGAAGAGAGGAGGAGAGCAGGGAGGAAGAAAAGGAAGAAGATAAAATGAAGAAGGAGGAGGAGAAAAAGGAGAAGGCCAAGAGGTCGAGGTGGGAGCCAAAGGACATTGCTCAATGGCCGGAAGAAAAGAAGATGAATTGAAGGACAAGAAGAAGAAGGAAGAGGAGTGGAAAAGGGAAGAAGAAGGATCCAGAGGAGCCTAAACAAAAAGAGGAAGAGGTCGGAGGATGAATTCGGTTGGCTCATCACTTGCGAGAAACAAGGCCAAACATTGACATGGATGCATTGACCACATTGAGCCCCAATGAGCTGAACATTCTATTGAATTTGACCGCACCCACACAAAATCACAGGGAGACGATCTGGAGAGGTGATTCATGTTTCTTCAAACGTTCCGACATGAAGGAGCTCATGAAGAAGGGGGTAGATTTCACAAACGAGGTGATCGATAATATGCTTTGTGTACTGGAAGAGCACCAAAAAACAGAAAAGTACCCCCAAGAGGTACTTTGTATTCCAAGCTTCTATTAGGATTCAATTGTGACTGGCCAGGGACATATCATTGAAGAGTGGCTCGCTCCACGAGTAAAAGGCATGGAACCTGGAGGGGTCATCATCGCACAACCAATGCTGCTGACAACACATTGGAATCTGGTGGTTGTTTTGGCCGAGGAGATCCTCCATTACAACAGTTGCTCTAGGGAGCTAGTTCCATATGAGAATCCCGACAATGTGGTAGGTGTACATGAATGTTTGGCCAAAGACGTCGGTGAATACTGGAAAAACCGTCTGAAGATGGACTGGCCATTGAGATACCTGAGGGACACGTGCCAAAGATAAATGCTGGGGAGCAACGACTGTGGTGTTTTGTGTTGTACTGGATAAAGTGTCTCATGCAAAAGGTCCCCCCAACGGAAGAGAGGGATCCCAAGACACTTCATTCGATCAGGGGTGAATTGGCCATGAATTTATTGAGGGACTCCAAAACCTGTGTGGACCTAAAGTAGTTGTTTGTAATTAACAAATATATTTTAGATTCGTAATTACATTTTGTAGTTTTCATACTCTGAAGTAAGATTGTACACATGCACTTAAGTTGATCCATGCGTCCCCACAAACCCTGCACTTAAGAGAACAACTGAGTACTTAAAAAGCACAAATGCCAACTTAAAAAGAACAAATGCCTACTTAAAAAGGAGAAGCCCATGTCTTACTTCCGATAAGCCTGAACCATCAGCAAGACAAACCTACGCTAAAAACGACAAACCACTACTTAAAAGTACAAACTCGTCCTTAAAAAGAACAAGCACGTACTTAAAAAGGTAAACTCCTAATTAAAAGGGACAAGTCCCTGAAAACTGACAAACCGCTCCATAAAAAGGACGCCCCCTACTTAAAAAGGACAAACTCTTCCTTAAAAAGAACAAACGCCTACTTAAAAGGGACAAGCTCATTAACAAATCCCTCCTCAATAAGGACAAAAACATGTTTAACAAGGACAAAGATATGCTTAAAAAGGACATCTCCAAACTTAAAAAAGGTTAAACCCCTACTTAAAAAGGCAATGCGTGAATATTGGAAAGATGTACATATTACGAAGGGCAAGCGTTGATACAAAATTAAGGAGCTTGTTGCTCGTAATACAACTTCATACCCCAATCGTCGAAATCTAACCAAGGTCAAAGGACAAAACTATGCTTAAAAAGGACACAACCATGCTTAAAAAGGACAACTCCAAACTTAAAAAGGATAAACCCCTACTTAAAAAGGAAATGCGTGAATATTAGAAAGGTGTACATATTACAAAGGCACATCGTTGATACAAAGTTGAGGAGCTTGTTGCTCGTAATACAACTTCATGTCCCAATCGTCAAAATCTGGATCGCTTGGTCTAGGCATTATCTGATGCAGGGTAGATTTTCCCTTCCTTCGATACTTGCTCTTCTCCTCGGTGAGGTGCTTTTTTAGCTTCTTTTAATGATTTTCTCGGCTAAAGAAACCCGACGTCTAGTAGGCGGTCTGCCTGGACGGGTGACTTTATCAGGATTGCGCACAAAGGTACCTACGACCACAACTTCATCAACTATGGTAGGGCCCTGGGTAATGTTCATACGTGACCTCAGTCACTCTATACACTTAACGACCTTAAGATACCTTTCTGTGGGATCATGAATGTGGCGTAGTTCTAATCAATTTTAAGTTAATTACCTACTTGTTTAAGCAATCAATGAATGCGTAGCGGAATTAAAACAATCATTAAAGTAAAGAGGAAATAATGCAAACCACAATGGAGACGGTTTTTTTAAAGAGGTTCGGCACCCCATACGGGTTCTAGTCATCTCTTGTAATCTCCGCTCGAATCACCGAGATCCGTTCACGACTTCACTATCCACTCCCCGTTCCAGCCCGGAATAGAACGCCTTTACAACACAAGCTTCCGTGAATAACCCTCGCTAGCTTGATTTTTTCCTCTCACAATCGGAGAGGGAACACTTTGGGTTTTCACCGAAATCCTTACTTCTTTGACAAACAAATGAGTGGAACAACACTCCCTAAACTTGAGCACACTTGAGTAGAATATGATTTAAGACTAAAGTGTGGAAGATTTGAGGCTTGGAGTGTTCGAAGCTTTCTCTCTAATGTAGGCGACGATTTGTAGTGGGAGAGTTGTGTGAAAATGTGTTTTACAACTCTATTTATAAGCTCCAAAGGAGTTATAGCCGTTGGGGATAAATTGGGTAAGAGTTATGTAAGATACACAAAACAGAAACCTGCAGGACCCAATTCAGAAAAATTTGGTAGACCGAATCGGGTAGAACAGTCGACCAGTTGGCAATTTTGAACAATGTTCGGTCGATTGATAAGGGAACGGTCAAACGAAACAAGCTATAACTTAGGTACACTTAAGTTAACGATCGAACACCGAGTAGGGTTCGATCGACCGTAGACTTCCAGACACTACGGGGTTGACAAAAATGATCAAGTTCGGTCGACCGAAACAAGGTCCACGGTCGGCCGGAAACTTCCAGGCATTTTGGGTTTGTCGAGACATTTATGTTCGGTCGACCGAAACAGGTCCACAGTCGACCGATAAGCAATTGTATTTTGGGGTATGGGTGAATAATTAGAAGACGGCCGTTGGTATAATACGACAAGCCTAACAGTAAGAAAAATATTGTTATACGATTGACCGAAGAGGTCAGAACGGCCGATCAATCGGGTAGAAAATTTACTCTAAGTTAAAGGAAATAGACGGTCGACTGAAGGTCTGAACGATCGACTGAATTTGTAAGACCTGCTCTCCTGCCACATTATTAAAGTCTTATTCATCCTTGTGGTCAATTTTGGTGTCTTCTTGGCGTGCTTGATGTATGCTTGTGGCTTCATGCTCGGACTTGGTAGAGTTTCCTTTTTGGGCAAGTTTATGTGGTTTGTGGTCTGGTGCGACCCATCGGGCGGTTTTTGCAATCGGTGGCTTAATCGGGCCGATCGGGTGCAAACGATGTGTGTGTGGGCTTGGTTTTGGTTTGAGCTTGGGTTGGGTGATGTGGGCTGGCATGTGGGTGGGGTGGCATGGTTGCCATGTCATCAGGAGGTGATCTCCTAAGATCCTTGCAAAATTTGAATTGTGTGCTTTATGGAAAGTCTTGATTGGGCCTTCAAGGACATTGATCTATTGCCTTTTGGTGCTTGTTTCTTGAAACAAAAACTAGAGAAACCCTACACCAGCCAACCTCAAGCTCCTCTCCTCCCTTCCACGCCACAAACTCTTTCCACCACCACCATCATTTCTGGTTTCCTGCTGGTGGAGATCCGGTAGCTATTGAAGAAGAAGCAAAAGACTTTCTTGTGTGCAGCCAGGCGAGCTTCAGCAGATCTCCGGCCAGCTTAGGTGCCTCCTTTCTGCTCAGGTATTCCTCTAGCCTTTGGATCAGGATGTGCGGGTGGGTGTTGGGCTTAGTTCTGCACAACACCAGTGGCTGGTCGGTCATGAGGATCAGAGTTTGCACAACTAGAGTTCTACCGATTGGGTGAGCTGTGGTGCAACTCGGATCTTCAGTGGCTGACCACGTTTTTCCTTTCCTTGCTCGTCCTCCACTCGATGTTTTCCATGATGGTTTGATGGAGAAGTTAGTAGGGAGGAGGCTGGGCTGCAGGGAGACGGTTGGGAGGGTTGTTGCATGCACCTTGCGTGAGGCGCAACCCTACCTATGTGGCTGATCTCGAGATCTCGTGGGATCTGTTTCACGTTTATTTTTGCTGGAGCATGCTCTCTCTCCTTTATGCATTACTGATTTGTGAGATCACTTCCTAGCATGAACTTGCGACTTGTTATATTTTTAGTCTTGTGAATCGCCTCTGATTTCAGATCTTAGATCTATGTGTGATCTAGCTATTTGTCCAAAGAACATTGCTTGATTCGTTCTGTTTTGGTCTAATCATATGTCTTACACGATTTGGTGGCCATTATCAGGAGATTCTCCCATGACATGTTGCTGGTTATAAGACATATATTCATGTGTTACTTGGTGGCTATAGTCAGATGTGTTTTCATGACATAGTGGTTGATATAGATCGGGTATCCATGCAATAAATCGTGACTATATTCAGACCATATCCCATGCCTTGTTTTCTTATTTTAGGACATGTATGCTTACATTACTACTCGGTTTCATTCACATAATATTCCATGATTTTGTGTTGATCATAAGTCACTCAGTTAGGCGTCAATCGAGGTCTATGTTTAGACCATCTTCTATAACGGATTTACCGATTTTATGTCATGAGTGCTAGCATTGCTTAGTGATTTTATCTAGATAATTTCCTGTAAATTTATTACTGATTTCAGACCATTGTTCATGCTTTATCTCATGATTATATCTCTGATCTAGCTTGGAATGCAAAGTCCCTATCCTATATATATATATATATATATATATATATATATATATATATATATATATATATATATATATATATATATATATATACATTCTGAAATTCATGATGCATGATATAGATTACTCGTGATGTTGTTTATGATACTTCCCATTGTCGTATTTGTTCCACTACTTCTTTCATATGTCATGTCAATGATATGAAGTATGTTGTTGTGGATATGTATGACACATAGGATTTCAGACCTTATAACATCCTTATCATGACCCGTAGATGACTCGATTAGTTGTTATCTTGATTGCCGATCTAGTTATGATTGCTTGCTATTGTGAGTGTGTGGGTTGATTCCTGATTGGTATGTTTGATTTCCGAGTTGGTTCAGGGCTGCTAGGAGGGTATCCAGATACTCCTCCTTAAGCTTGTTCCATACACTGTAGATGCATTAGACTTTAGATGCTTAAGTAGCTTGCATTGCATTTAATCTGATTAATAATTCTGGGCACGTTCCGTTTTCTGGGCCGACGGGTCACGAGTGGGTCCTCTAGCTCCAGAGGCCATTCGCATAAGACCTTCACGTTGGGAGGCCAGGCGTAAGATAAGCCCTGGGCAGGCGCGCTGCCATTCTGTCTCAGGGTAGGTGTTCCCAAGTTCGCGATGGCATCATGTAGGTCACTTGCCGTGAATTGGGACACTTATCCGGCGCACCGCTTTGTGCCAAGCGGTGGGTCACTGTCAAGTGACCGCCTTTGACTAGTGAGGTTGGTGTTCTGGTTCCTTTAGAGGAATGGTTCGGGTGCGCCCGACCGGCATGACTTATGGAGTCGTAGCCTTTTGTTGCATTTGATGCTTTTTGTTATGTTCTGACCAGCATGGTTGGTATTCTGGCTCCCTTGGAGGGATTTCTGCGGGTGTTACCCCATTGGCACGACTGTTGGAGTTGTATCCTTCTGATGCATTATGTGCTTTTCTGTTTCTGTTTCGGATGCTTTTGTCTTTGATAGATTGCATGCATTCTTCCATATAACTCTGATTGGGACAGGGGCATACTGAGTTTTCTTAATTGAAAACTCACACATTTGTTAATGCGGTGCTTGTAGGTACTTAGGTTTCCACAGGGCAGACTGGACGAGTAGTCGAACATTCTGTACACGAGGGGCACGTCGACCAGATTCTTCAGTTTGTCTTTTGCTCCCGCAATATTTATGATGTATTTCCCTTTTGAACTCGATGTAATGTATTTGACTTTGTTACCATATATGGATAATCTCACATTTTTCAATTATGTTTTATGTTAGTCTATCCATGTATGATCTCTCTACGTATTGTCGAGTCGTTGTTTGGTCTGTCTTTCGTAACTCCATCGGTCGTCGCGGAGGTCCCTGATCGCGACACTCGAGTTGGTTCCTAGTGTGCGTACCCGCGAGATCGGGGGGCGTTACAGAATTGGTTGTGGAAGACTTAATTAGGGAATTCTGGTCTAAGTTTGAGTGATCTAATGAAGTCCAATTGATGTGAAATTTTGTGTGTGACTTCAATAGAGAACCTAGTATGTATGTGAGTGGTGTTTAGCTCAAGTATGCTCAATTACACAATGTTCCGAAGACTCAATAGAAAACAAGATTACATGTCTTCAATATGGATTTAATACATGTCTTGACTTGATTTCCTTTCTTCCTTGAGTCTTCATCACCTGTAGAAGTTAGGACAATACAATATATATGCAATGCATAATGTGTCCTACTCTACATTGATTACAATTAAGATAAGGTTGATTAAATCATGAAAACATAGATTAAGGCAAAAAAGCCAACACTTTTATGAGAAATGAATGCTTCTTGTGCGATCCAAAGAGCACGGCCCATTATATCGGCGTGACGATGCAACGCATCCTTCTCCATTACACCATCGTCTTGGTACATCTTGTCTTGATAGCTGCGACGAATATTCTTCCGCCATCGATTAATGATGTAGAACAGCGGGAGTAATGCATTAGGATCTACGCATGCATATACAACCAACAAGTGGCAGCAAAGAAGACCAACGTGCTAAAACTTTCTACAATCACATGTGAATTTCAGGCTTGTCTTTTGTACAAGGAAACGTTTCGATAATAGCTGCTCTCCAGTCCATACACGTTTGGTGACCTTGTAATGCAACGCGTCGTTCGATTGGACCTCCTCGGTTAGGTCGTAGTTCATCATCTTCCCAATTTCTAACTGGACTTTCATGAAAACCCCTACGGTATACAACTCACTGATTTGCCTCTCGAAGGGATATATTGAGATCAATTCGGGGTTTTATGAAGGAAATCAAAATCTGATTGAGATTCCTTCTTGTACTTGTGACGGAGAGCAAGTTCGCATTGTTGAGCGAACTGCTTAAGGGTGGTCTTGGAAGTTACGTACTTGTCGAAGAACGCGTTCATACTTTCGCTTCTTTGGGTAGAAGTCATTCCCACGAAAAAGCAGTCACCCAAGAAAGCAAGAACCCAAGACTCACGGATACCATAAATGGTTTGGAGCTAGCTATGGTTATGAAGCTCAAAATCAGCCAGGAAACCGTGCCAATTCCGCTCAAATTTAGTTGAGTTTTTCGAGTCATACAAAATCAATTTCATTTCAAATAACATGTGCTTGCGATACTGAGTCAGCAACTTTACAGGCACATTGTTCATTATGTGTCATATGCAAAGTCTGTGTATGGCATTTGGAAAGACATTCCTCACAGCAGCAGTAATGACGGTACATTGGTCCATTTTGATAGCGGGTGAAGGGATATGTTAAAAAAGATATTTAAGGAAAAACAAACATGGCAAAAAGGGACGACTAAGGGAAAACTCATTCTTAAAAAGGACAAAAATCATTCTTAAAAAGGATACAGAAAGAAGTAAAAAGGACAAACTTATTCTTAAAATAGACAAACTCATTTTAAAAAGGACACAAAAAACGAAAAAATGGACAACCCAACAACTTCAAAAGTACACTGACTTTGAATATAAAGGACAATCTATCATAAAAAGGGCAAACTAATTTTTGAAAAGGACAAATCATTACTTAAAAAGTACAAGCTGAATAACCTTGACAAAATAAGTACTTCTCCTGAATACGGAGAAATAAAAAGTACAACGTAACATATTAAAAGGAATAAAACATAAGATAAAAAGGACAAACTATTCCTTAATAAGGGCAAGTCCATGACCATCAATACGGTGGTACAATCTCTTCAAACGTATCACCCATACACGAAAGCCACATCTGGAACAACCATATGTAATTTTTAGTGGTCTCACAGGACAGCAAAGTGAGACCAAGCAACACAGACCCGAAATTGTGACTAACACCTACAAATGGTGCAAACAACATGTCGTACTTATTGGTTGAGGTATGTAGTGTCGAAACATATAGCATCCCCGAAGTATGAATAGGCAGCTGTAGAATGGCAGTCGGCCCAGAAGACGTTCCTTAGTCTTCCTTCGTCATCCATGTCCATGACATAGAAAAACATTGAATCAATCTTCTGCATCTTAATGAAATAGTTCTGAAGAGCTTATGCATCGTCGAGTCCCATTTTCAAATTCCTGACCTCAGTTATAACATTCCTGCTCACGAAAAATATATTAAGGATGGAGATGTCTGGAAACACAATAACGTCGAAAATACACAAACCTTAAGTCCTTATCGTTGAAAGTTAGTTTGTCATGCCCCAGCCTTGACAACAAACGATTGCATGTTCTTAGCAGCCGAGATTCCGGAAGCATCATTGCACGCTATTCGTGCAATCGCAGCCTCAGGTACAAATAGTTTCTGTCTTAGAAAATGCATCTGGTCCTCATGAAGCATTTCATGGTTATGTTTGAGTTCGACAAAGTTAATGTAGTAATCCCTTACTGGGTTTCCAGAAACTCTAATGGGAGCCGTGCACTAGACTCTACTCGATAAGCGTGGCTTCAGTATTCCTTGTCCTTGGTCTGTTGGTGCATTGCCCTCCTTGGAACAAGTAAGCGTGGCCCGGGTAACAACACCACCTTCGTAATGAGCATGTCTTAGCTTAACACTAAAACCACAAGTATCAGCATAGTCGTTGTAAAAGGTTCTTGCTTCTTCTCAAGAACGAAAATACATATTCTCTTCAGGAATGTTTAACAAGATGTCTTCTTGGGTAGACATCTTTACAATCTCCATTTGAGTGAAAATTACCCTCATTCTGTGCATCTTTATAGGAAAGAGGGCTACAGGAAGATGGAACGTTCGAAGGATGGAGCGCCAAAAGGGATGAAAGGTCTGATTTGAGAAGTATTTAGTGACAAGAATTAAATTCGAGTGTCCCTCGGCCGAAAGCAAACACGAACCACACCAAAAAAAATTCATATTCTGCTGAACTAGACTTGTCCACATCAGTAGGGTCCCCCAAAGGCGTCCCGGAGAGTGGCCAAAAATGATTTTCTAACAAATATTGGTATACAACAACGACAAATAAACATCAACGCCAATACTGGGCTCCAGGGACCTCTCTCTCGACCACAACATACACGACTCACAACAGGGCTCTACGGTCCTCTCACCCAATCCCAACAGTATACAAGTGCACACAAGGCACTATTACCGAAACATCGTCGGCCAACAAACCCCTCCTATCAAGGACGGTTGCTTCCACAACCAGAGCCACAACACGCTCCCACATCCAGAGCCATCGATCGCTATCAGTCCGACAATGTTTGTTCCACCGCCCCCAAAAGGTTGGGGACTCGTTGCCTTCAAAGTCGATCACACACACCACAATCACAAAACAGGGCAACAACGGTCGACCGAACAAAGCACACTGGTCGACCGGTTCCCTCCAGAAACATGCATGGTTCAGTTGTCACCTAGCCGGTCGAACAGATGGTCACAGGTGATCGACCGTTTAGAAGGTCTACGCCACAAATATCATTAAAATAATTGTCCCAACGGTCGAACGGCAAAGAGGACCCAGTCGACCAAAAATAACAGGGACTTCCAACATTTTCTCAAAGTCCACAACCGGTCGAACAGATTTTAAGTTCACTAAGTCATCGGTCGATCAAATATCTAGGCGGTCGCCTTTTTAGAAGGTCTAGGTCCCAACCGACTTAGCTATAGGTACAATCGGTCCAACAGATCACAACGCGACCGTTTAGATGGTCTATGTGAAGGGAATGTGTTCTAAAAGTTTTAGTTTTATATGTCAATTATTATGAATTGGATGTGCAAACATTTTGTTCCTTGATTAATGTACTCGTCTTTTAGAAATGTTGAGGAAGAGACTCTTGGTCCTTAACTGTAGAGCTCTAAAAGATAATCATTTACATAAATCAAAAGTTATTCACAATCATGGTAATTGACATGGAACATTAATTACGGAGATAAGATTGTCGTGTTGGTTAAAGAGTATTGTAGCTCTACAAATATTTAACGACACGAGTATATAGAAGGAGAAAATGGTTACTTTTATATATTGAATAGACCTAGCAAGTGAAACATTATAGATTTGTCTTATGTGTCATTAATGTTTTTACTGTGTTTTGAATCCTAAGATATGAGACTTAGGTCTTTTCACATAGGAAGTGTTTAATTTGTTTATTGTCAAAAGTTTTCATTGAGTATGATGATAAAGCCAATAGTTGGTCAAGTATGACTTATGCTGGCAAAGATAGTTCGTCAAAGGATTATCATTGTACCTCTTTACTTGAGTAATGATATTAGTGGCCCCCTTGATAAAACAAAATTATAATGTGCACAATGTTAAGTTACATATATATAATTAGCTTAAGAGATCAAGAAATGAATATATAATACAAATGTGACATTTCTACTTTGTATAATATTTTTAATATCATGAGGCAAGGGATAGACACAAGTGATATTTTACATATCAGTAAGTGGATTGTTTTTAGTTCGAGTGAGCAAAACATCTTTGTTATTTGGGTAACTATAATGTGTAGCTAAATACCGCTTATAGTTTATGATATAATGTGTTTTATATCATTGCCAACATAACTTAGATCTTCTTATAGGTCACACCATAAATTTGGGAAACAAGAAATATGATTTTATATTTTATATGATGTATTAAGTTTCATGTGTTATGAAATAATATACATGTCGTAAAATAATAAAATCAATATGTCGTGAAAACGACGTGGTTAGAATAATAAATAAATTTGTATGATATGTATATATATTATGGGGTATAATATTTTGACATTACATATGATAATATATTACATGATATAATGTGATCTACAATATTATAACATATGAATTTCCTAAAACCCAAATTCCAAATTTTGTTGGATATTAATCCAAAATTTGGTGGAGTCAAAAACAGTGAAAAATGGTCCAACTGTTTAATAATAGAATTTTTGCATATATTAATAATAGTATTTTTAGTGATTAATTAATGGATTTAATGCACCTTGAAAGGTAGTTATGGGATGATGATGTGGCAAAACAATCAAGAGATCATGTGCAAAGTGGTTTGCAGATGATGTGGTTTAGTGGAGATGTAAACAAGAGATCATGTGTAAGTGGTTTGCACATGATGTGGTTTGGTGGAGAGATTAATAAGGGATCATGTGTAAGTGGTTTGCACATGATGTGAGTTAGAGGAAATCATTTAAATAGATCCATCCTCCCTTCCTTGTTAATACAAATGCAAAAATTCCCTCTCTCCCTAACCACCCCATTAATCCATCCAAAAATTCTCTTTAGATGAGTTATTAGCTAGATTCTAACCTTGATTTAGAGATTGATTGACTAGCTCCTTTCTCTCTAATCTTGTTTAGAGTTTGGTGCACACTTGGAGGCGAATCGGCAGACGATTCAACGGGCAACGCAACTCCAGATCTACATAAAGGTTTTAGAGAACCTTTGGGTATGATCATCTTTTATTTATTTCAATATATATGTAGATTACATGATATTAGAATAAATATAAAATAATGTACATGAAATCGTCGAAAATATGGAAATCGTTGTAAGCATGTATAATTTAAAAAATATATATATACATACATAGGGGCACGAAATCCTACACTATGCCCTAAATCGAACTACCAATAGTGCAACTGGTCAAACGACAAAATGGGGACCCGTTAGACTGAACAATAACATAGTCCACCTAAAAGCTTAACTGATCGACTGCCCAAAGGCATCGTTCGACCGGTTCAAGGCAAAAACCTGCATTTACACTAGCATCGAATGACCATGACACAATCCGGTCCACCGTTATACAGTAGCAACCTGCTGCACATCAACCTCCGACGAGCCTAACAGCCACCATCGACTAAAACCAACCACTCACACACCTCGGGTGAGTATTAAAGAGAAGCTTGACATACCTTTACGGTTTGAAGAAGCCTCCGAAGAACCAAGGCGAACACCACCACGCGAACAAGCTTCTCCGGCGAATTCTTCCCACACGAGATTGCACCAACCACGATCGCACCTCCTCCGGTCATGCCTTTCTGAACTCAGCTAACTCTCCCTCACCCTCGCACACCGGACTCAAAGGGAGGGAAGAGCTGAGAGAGAGAGAATGAGTTGAGTGAGAGAGTGTAAGTGAGATAGAGAGAGAGTTACCTTTAAATATACTCCTCACAACACCTCCAGCAACCATAACCCTCCACCACAACTAACCCACAAAACATCATTAGTCACCACTAACCTTCATTAGTCTCACTAATTCAGTTTGGGGTCCTAACAATTATCGTCGTCGATAACAAAGATGAATGAACGTACCAGTGAAAAGGATGAATCTATCACTAGATTGCCCAAAGCCAACATAAAAACGATTCCCCTACCTACGACATACATGTCCCCCATCCATAGTTTCCTGTAACATCCTGGAACATCGGAAAAATTGAAATTTTAACAATAATAGATCACAAAAGAACGATCACCAAACGAGAATGTTACTCTTAAAATATCCAAGAGTTGCACCATATTACATCAAAGTTTGTCAATAGGTGTGACTACATCAGAGTACGAAAAGAGAAAATACAATAGCCATACTACTAAAAAGTACAGAAAGAGGATCTGATCCCAAAGTGCCCCATCCTCAGTCGCCACCTGTCAGAACCCACTGCGGTCCTGAAAAGGAATATAATAGCAATGCCTGAGTTTCCATAAGGAAACCCCGTATGCCAAGCTCACCTACATGAATTCACCGTACAATAAAATGAACCTATCACAGTAGTGGCATGTCGTAATCAACAACAAGGAAAATAATTTCCCTCAAAGGGTAAAACAGGACATCAATCCTACAATCCATCAATCCATAACCCTCCAAGGGTCAATAAGGACATCAGTCCAACAATCATCATCGGGTCTCCCTCGGATACCTACCATCGGCACATACGGTCTTGCAGACAGTACGCAACACACCCCATACGCGGCTACACTAGACAAGGGTTTGGTGAGCGGCGTCTGTACTTCCATGTCATAAGAATTAGATTTGAATCATCGTGGTCAACACCACACTGATGGAGTCGTCACTCAGGTCAGTCCATCAATCACTCAGCAGGTGCCCAACTAAGGTATCATGTTGGAACAACATTGGCAACATCATAACCATAACAACATCGGTGGCATCAACGGTACAACATACATCTCGCACAACATCAGACAGTAACCAGACCGAAGTCTGCCTGGTCATTAATCTTCATGAGCCATGCATTATCATACATTGGGATCCATAATCCCCCAGGTCTACTACTCTACTGAGAATCATTACAACATTCATTACGCCACAGTCTATCAACAGAGGTGGCACATCTCAAGTACTCACACTTTTCCACTCGGCGGTCCCTGGGTAGGCATGAACAACGCACCCACCGTCACCTCCTTACACATGGACTGGGCGACGACACAGGTTTCCGTGAAAAGAGTTGGCACGTCACTAAGATTGGGAATTCAGTTATGAGCACAAACGGTCGACCGAAATAGGCAACCCGGTCGACCGTTCCTAGGAGGACCGATCGAACAAATGCCTGCAATGGTAGAACTCTATGCTCATAACCTAAACCCAAACCGTCGAACAATCATATAAAATCGATCAACCGATACATGGTCAAAATCATACAAGTCAAATGGTCGACCGACTCAGGGGTCCCGGTCGATCGAAACTACCATGGGCAACCTAGAAGTTTCTAGTCATCAATCAGTCGAACTATCAATCCATTAGTCGAACAGTCATAAAGTTCACTTAAGTACCTGTTGGACAAAGCCAATAGCGGTCGACCGTTTAGATGGTCTACGCTCTGTCCATCTGTCGAGAAAGAAACGATCGACCAATTCAGGGGTCCCAGTCGACCCAAAAAAATAGACATTCCTCTGACCCACCAGCATAAGCACAACCGGTCGACCGTCACAAGGCATCCCGACTGGTGTTAGTTAAAGTTGGGAATTACACTATATTTGGTCGACCACCCGAAGGCAGCAGTCGACCGTTGGCCGACAACTACCTAGCCGAACTAGGTTTAACTTGTTGCTCACTCAATGCCAAAGAGATCTCCGACCTCCGACGACCAGCCAACACCGCACACCACAAGTGTGAGCAAAACAACATGCATCTATTGAACCGACATACCTTCTTTCGCGAAGGTCGACGTTCGTCGGAGCTCCACAACCAACTCCGGTCCACACAACTCGCACATCTTCAGCCCGCACTACACCAGTTTCGCTCGCCTCTAACTTGCACGTCCGCCTTGCATCATCACCCTCACCACCGGAGCTCGAGGATCTAAGGGAGAGGAAGTTATGGAGGCTTTATGAGAGGGAAGGAGTTGAAGAAAGAAGGAAGAAGAAATAAGAAGAGGAAAGGAGACGTTGGCTTCACCTAAGCACAACTCTCTCTCTCCAACCAAGCAACCCAACCCATTCTTCTTTCACCTCTACATCATCTCAACCATCACATCACCATACTCCTCACCCATGCAAATCATGATTTCACCACTAATCACCACTTAGTCTATAAACAAAGTTTGGGATTTTATATTTCCTCCGACGATGAGTGGATCGATACATTTGAAGTGGAAGATGTTTTCGAGGCCGATGTCAATAGGCATGACACATTTTTGAAGCATGGATGGTTCCCAATTAAAGATGAATTGCAGGAAGTATTTCGGAATTTTAACAAGAGGTGTCGAACGCGGCATAGAGTTGTTGCTTCAGGAAAGAGAGTCTTGACTGTTAAGTGCGTTAAAGAAGACTGCCCTTGGAGATCGCATGCGTCGGTACTCAAAGGAATGAAGCACTTCCAACTGCGAAAGTACAATGACGAACACACATGCACCAATGGTGAATCCAGTTCTGAGTAGCTAGCTTCATTTGAAAGAAGAAGCTCTTTGGTACGAATTACGTTTTGAAATAAAATTCAAGCTGATCAGAAACTTCCTTGATAGCAAGCTGTTTGTTTTCATGTTTTTGTGGCTGTTGGTTATGTATGTTTTAGTGACTGGGAGGTGGCACGTACTTACGCGCGTGAAAAAGTAAATTTTGTGTTTTAAAATTTATCTGGCTCCCAGTACATGTGGATGGCAAATTTTGTTCCAGTAACATCACATGGACGTATGTTATCGTCCCATCAAACTTCGGAAGTGTTCACAAGCCCTAGAATTCCAGGGGCCTGCATTACCACAAAAATTAATTTGGTTGAGCCACAATGGCTCTAATAACTCCAAATGGTAAGATCATATTAATTACCTTGTCTACCAATGTTTGTTCCAGGAAACAAGCTTCTTGCACTCCAGCAGAGTGGCTTAACAAGTGTCTTGGATGATTTCCTGAATAAAAACCAAAACCAAGACTCCGAAATTCTTATTGTTGTTATGGCAAGATGGCAACACAACTCTTTAATGAAAGAAGTTAAGAGTGTATTATCGGATCAAATATGACCAATCACTTTTTCTTACTTTATTCATAATCTCCTTAAATATTCCACGAAGTTGAGAGTGACCACAAATGCTTTTATACTCCCATCACCCACTCTCTCACCGTTAATATTGTAGAACTTCTTGCCATCCAATCAGAACAAAAAGCCTCTTAAAGAGATCAAATCGAAACATATTGAAAACAGGAAAAACAACACTATTTAGACATTTCTATCATCGGTTTCTTAAATCTTAATGTTAAGACATTTCTTACCATTTCACGTGACCCAAAAATGACTTTCTTCCTCCTAAACAAAACATGAAAAATTGAAACAAAAAGAAAAGAATGTTATAAAATGAATAGACATTGAACAAAGAAAATACAAAGATTTAAGGAATACCATTTATTGTATTTCATCAATTACAATAGTCTCCTATTTATAAAGAAAAGATGAATGAGTTACAACAAACATAATGGTGGAAATTACAACACAATAGTGAAAATTGAAATCTATATCAATGAAAGAATTACATTGCATTTGAATGTGGATGTTACAAGAAGTTGTAACTTTAAGTAATAAGGTGGCTTATCCATATGACATATTTGTTGTTTCGTAACAAAGAAAAATATATCAATTTTCGGCTCGAGCTTTAAGCTGGAGTATTTTATTTTCATATAGTTATGCAAATCTCACCTACTGCATGTGCTACTTAAGAGTTAGAGATCCCAAATCTAGCATGAGAATGCGCTCATCTCTCTTCTCCATATCGTTCAATTATGATAATTTTCCAAGTTTCTACACTATAAAAATAGGAAAATGATACATGTCCGCTCTTTAGGACGCTTCTTGAGGACGCGGCTTAGTTGTCACTCTCCATGTCAGCAGAGAAAAGTGTTTCTTTTTTTATTTTATCCCTCAATTCCTTGGTTGCCCGTACAAATGTCCTGAGCAATCACTCCATCTCTCCATCCCTCCCTCCATCCCTCATTAATACGTCTCAAATCATTCCCTTTCTTCCTCATTTTGGCGCTCCTACACAGCAGAAGACTTTTCTTCTTCATCTCAAGATGCGTCTTCCTTTTTCTTCCCTTCTCTTCTGTGGTCCTTCCTCTGTACTCCAATGGAAATCGTTAAGGTGTCTTCCCAAGTGGAGTAGCCGGCAAACGTTCCTACGGAGGAGATGTTTTTTCCTTCTTTCGAAGAAGCCAAAACATTTTACGTGGCCTATGCCGATTCTTGTGGTTTTGGTGTTAAGACAAGGCAATCTCATTACGATCGTGGTGTTGTTATACGGGCCACACTGACTTGCTCCAAGGAGGGCACGGCACCAACAAACCAAGGGCAAGGGAAATTGAAGCCTAGGTTATCCAGTAGAGTCCAATGCACTGCTCGGATAAGGGTCTCCGGAAACCCAGCAAGGGGTTACCACATTAACTTTGTGGATCTTAAACATAACCACGCCATGCTTGAACAGGAGCAAATGTGTTTTCTCAAACAAAAATGAACCGTCCCTGAGGCCATCAAAGCACGCATATCGTGCAATGATACTACTGAGATATCGGTTGCTAAGACCATGCAATCTTTTGTGGTCGAAGTTGGAGGTCATGAAAAATTGACTTTCAACGAAAGAGATTTAAGGTTTGTGTTCTTTCTGCCTAACATAATTGAAGTTCAACATTTTACGCCTGGTCTTACTGGTTTCTGTGTGCAAGAACATTATAAACGAAGTCAGAAATTTGAAGATGGGACCTGGTGATGCACAAGCTCTTCAGAACTATTTCATTAGGATGTAGAAGATTAATTCCATGTTTTTCTATGTAATGGATATGGATGACAAAGGAAGACTACGGAACATGTTTTGGGTTGATTGTCATTCTAGAGCTGCATATTCATATTTTGGAGACGCAATAAGTTTCGACACCACCTACATTACAAACAAATACGACATGCCCTTTGCCCCATTTGTAGGAGTTCATCACCATTTCGAGTCAGTTTTGCTCGGTTGCGCTTTGCTGTCTTCAGAGACCACTGAAAATTACATATGGTTGTTCCAAACATGGTTGTCGTGCATGAAAGGTAAGGTGTGGCTATGTCCAGTTAAAGGTCTGTGATTGTTCAGTTTAGGTGTGTATGTGTTCGCTTTAAGTGGTGGAACTGTTCGGTTTAAGTGGTGGAACTGTTCGGTTTAAGTGGTGTGACTGTTTGGTTTAAGATTTGGATCCGTTTTGTTTAAGTTTTGTGACTCTTCGGTTTAAGGTGTGGATCTGTTCAGATTAAGTTGTGTGTCTGTTCGGTTTATGATGTGCATCTGTTCAGTAGAAGCTGTGTGATTGTTCGGTTTAAGGTGTGCATCTGTTCGGTTTAAGTTGTGTATCTGTTCGGTTTAAGGTGTGGATCCGTTCAGTTCAAGTTGTGTTTCTGCTCGGTTTAAGATTTGGATCCGTTCGGTTTAAGGTGTGTGACTATTCGGTTTAAGGTGTGGATCTGTTCGGTTTAAGGTGTGGATCAGTTCGGATTAAGTTGTGTGACTGTTCGGTTCAAGGTGTGCATCTGTTCGGTTTAAGTTGTGTGTCTGTTCGGTTTAAGTTGTGTGACTATTCGGTTTAAGTTGTGTGACTATTCGGTTTAAGGTGTGAATTCGTTCGATTTAAGTTGTGTGTCTGTTTGGTTTTAGGTGTGGATCCGTTCGGTTTAAGTTGTGTGTCTGTTCGGTTTAAGTTGTGTGACTGTTCGGTTAAAGTTTTCAAAGTAGGATTTTGTACCTTTCAATATATGACTCACTCCTTTTAAGTTGCCCCTATTATGCAGATATAACTCCCCCAGCCATCACAATAGATCCATGTGGCACCATTACTGTTGCTGTAAGGAATGTCTTCCCAGATTCAAGACACAGATTCTGTATATGGCATATAATGAACAAAGCTCCCGTGAAGTTGCCGATACAGTATCGGAAGCACAAGTTATTTGATCAGAAATTGATTGTATATGATTCCAAAACCTCAGCAGAATTTGATCGTAATTGGCAGAGTTTCCTTCTTGATTTTGACCTGCAGAACCATAGCTGGCTCAAATCGATTTATGCAATCCGAGAGTCATGGATACCTGTATTTGTTGGTGATAGTTTTTTCGTGGGAATGACATCTACTCAGAGAAGCGAGAGTATGAACGCCTTTTTCGATAAGTATCTTACTTCGAAGACCACCCTTAAGCAGTTTGTTCAACAATATGAACTTGCGCTCCGCCATAAGTACGAGAAGGAAGCTCAATCAGATTTTGATTGTCTTCATAAGAGACCCCAATTGGTTTCAATGTATCCCTTCAAGAGACAGATGAGCGAGTTGTATACGGTAGGGGTCTTCAAGAAAGTGCAGTTAGAAATTGGGAAGATGATATACTGCGATATAACGGAGGAGTTCAATACGAATGACACATTTCATTACAAGGTATCTGAACGTGTTTTGGATGGTGAGCAGCTATTGTCGAAATGTTTCCTAGTACAAAACATATCCATGAACTTCACATGTGATTGTAGAATGTTTCAGCACGTTGGCCTTCTATGCTGCCACGTTTTTGTTGTACTTGGACGCTTAAATCCTAATGCATTGCTCCCAGACTCTTACATCGTTAATCGATGGCGGAAGGATATTCGAAGGAGCTATCGAGATAAGATGTACCCAGACGATGGCGTAATGGAGAAGGATACGCTTTGTCGTCACGACGACATCATGGGTCGTGCCGTTTGGATCACACAGGAAGCCTTCATTTCCCACGAAAGGTATCTTGAGGCCGTGAAGTGTATTGAATTGCTTAAGGCACGTATGCACACTACCCAGTTCTTGGTTCGACTTGATGAACCTGAGTCTGTGGGTACATCGGTTCTTAATCCAGATAAGGTCTGACGTATAGGAAGACCGCCGACTAGACGTCGGGTGTCTTTAGCTGAGAAGATAATTAAAACAAACCATAAAAGGCACGCTCAACAAGAGAAGAGAAAGTTCAAGATGAAGGTTACATCGTCGCTTCATGAAGTCGCACCAATACCCGGGGATCCTGATTTCTCTTATTGGGACATGAATTTGTATTACGAGGAACTTCCTCCTTAATTTAATATTTCTTGTTATTTTTAGTTCTTGTAAAACCAAGAAACTTCTAATTGTTGATCAGTTTGTATCTGTAAATGGTTGTTATACACAGTCAGTTCGGATTAAACTGTGTCCTTGTTCGGTTTAAGTTGTGTGATTGTTTGGTTTAAGTTGTGGATATGTTCGGTTTAAGTTGTGTGTCTATTCGGTTTATGGTGTGCATCTGTTCGGTTTAAGTTGTGTGATTGTTCGGTTTAAGTTGTGGATCTGTTCGGTTTAAGTTGTGTTTGTTCGGTTTATGGTGTGCATCCGTTCAGTTTAAGATGTGTGACTGTTCGGTTTAAGGTGTGCATCTGTTCGGTTTAAGTTGTGTGACTATTCGGTTTAAGGTGTGTGTCTGTTCGGTTTAAGGTGTGCATTTGTTCAGCTTAAGTTGTGTGACTATTCGGGTTAAGGTGTGCATCTGTTCGGTTTAAGGTGTGTGTCTGTTCGGTTTAAGGTGTGTGTCTGTTCGGTTTAATGTGTGCATATGTTTGGTTTAAGTTGTGTGACTGTACGGTTTAAGGTGTCGATCTGTTCAGTTTAAGTTGTGTCTGTTTGGTTTAAGGTGTGGATCTCTTGAAAACGAAAGGAAAGAGTTTCTAATTTGTACATTTAAAAAACACAACACTAAAAAATAACCAAAAAAAAGAGTTTGAAATTTGTACATGTAAAAAAATAAACACTAAAAAAATTGGAGTTCAGATCTGCACACACGATCGGTGGTCCCTAAGTAACATGACCGCCAATTCACCCCTAATACAGTGGATGTTATTGGGGTCCTTCTCCTTCGTCGGGTCAAGTTTTAGCATTAGGCACCTTATCCAGTATAAAACATAGACTCTGCAATCGTTGCTCCCCGGTTGTTGTCGTTGGCTATTTTTCCTGAGGATTCTCAAGGGCCAGTCCACCTTTAGTAGATCCCTCAAGTATTCAGCCACATCCGCTGCTGCGCATTTATGTATGCCTATGGTCTGCTCTGGATCTTCACCTCGCTCTAGCTCCCTAGAGATACTGTTGAACGCCAAGATCTCCTTGAACGGGCCGTGGACAACCACCATAGTCCAATGACCTACACACCAGCATGCTTGTGCGATTACGGTCTCTGTTGGAGACACACCTTTTATTTTAAGGAGGGTAAAATCATCAATTGCTCTGCCTTGGCCACCCACAATTCGCGTTGACTCGAATGTTGATATGCATATAAGTTTTTGTGGTGGGCGATTTTCTTCGAGAACCGAAAGCATAACTTCGATAGTTTGGTCGGTCATATCCATCCTAGGCGTTATAAGTTCCTTCAGGTCGGTGCATGTTAAACTACACATATCGCCTCTCCAGATCACCTCTCTATTGTCCTTGTTGGCTGTGGTCAAGTTCAATATCATGTTGACCTCATCAACTGACAACGTTCCCAATGCAGTCATGTCAACATCAGGCCTTGTCCCTCCAAAGTGGACAGCCAACCTATAATTCTCCTCTTTTTTCCCTTTTTTCTTTAGGCTCCTTTGAGTCGCTCTCTCTTTTCTCTTTTGCTCTTCTTCCACCTTCTTCTTCTTGCCCCGCTCTTCATCTTCCTTCATCTACTGCTCCACGATGGCCGTCGAGCGTTGTCTTTTCACGCCCCAGTTTGGTTTCCTTGCCTTGCTCTCTTGTTCCTTTTCCTCTTCTTTATTCTTCTCTTCCTTCTTCCTCCCCTCCTCCCTCTTCTTCTCTTCCTCCTTCTCCACTCTCTTTCTCTCTTCTTACTTCTCCTCTTCTTCCTTCTTCCTCTCCTCCTTTCTCTTTCTCTCTTCTTCCTTCTCCTCCTCCCTCTTCCTCCCTTCTTTTTCCTTGTCATGTCTCCTCCTCTCTTCTTTCTTCTTCTCTTCCCTCTTCCTTTCTTCTTCCTTCTCCTCCTCTTTATTTAGATCTTCGTCTTTCTGCCCACCAGTATTTTCACATGTCCCTGTCCCTCGAAGATATACAATTTCTTTCCTTAGCCTCCCACACTCTTCCTGGGACATCCTCAGTTCTTCCTTCAGGCCGTTAACCTCTTCTGTTGCCTTCTTAAGGGCAGCTTCGGCTTGCAGCAATTTTGTCTTCACCTCACTCAGCTCCAACTCTTGGAGCAGCGGGTCACATGGAATGTTGCAGTCTGTCAGTTAGAGCCTTGGCAAACTGCATGTTGAAGCTAAGCCCTTTCGAACAGGAGTTCGAACAGAACTAATAAGTTCCACCTCCCTTTCACACATTGATGGAGCCCCCATCAGGTCGAACTTGTCATTGTAAATCTGAGGTAAGATAATTCCACGTTCCTCCCATTTCCTCAAGGTTAAACGTTTCCCAAACATTTCCGGCCAACTTTTCATTCGTGGAAATGCTCCAGTTCTGGGCTCCCCCAATCTGAATTTCTCACAAAGCCACACCTTCAAATGGAAAAGTTCAACTGTTTAGAACGACTCAACAGACATATGTTCATATTCTAAACAGACACACAACTTAATCCGAACAGACAGACAACTTAATCCGAACAGACCCACAACTTATTCCGAACAGACACACACCTTATTCCGAAAAGACACACCACTAATTCCGAATAGACACACAACATATTCCGAACAGACACGCAACACATTCTGAACAGACAAACAATTTAATCCGAACAGACACACAACTTAATCCAAACAGACCCACAACTTATTCCGAACAGACACACAACTTATTCCGAACAGACAAACAATTTAATCTGAACAGACATACAACTAAATCTGAAGAAACACACAACTTATTCCGAACGGACACACAACTTATTCCGAACAGATACACAATTTAAACCGAACAGACAAATAATTTAATCCGAACAGACACACAACATAATCCGAACAGACACACAACATATTCCGAACAGATACACACTTTAATCCGAACAGACAAACAATTTAATCCGAGCAGACACACAACTTATTCCGAACAGACACACAACATATTCCAAACAGATACACAATTTAATCCGAACAGACAAACAATTTAATCTGAACAGACACACAACTTAATCCGAACAGACACACAACTTATTCCGAACAGACACACAATTTAAACGGAACAAGCACATAACTTAAAGATCAAAAAACGCTTACTTGTAGTATTCCCACAAAACCGTCGACGTTCCCCTGCCTCATAATGAAGTTCACTGCCTTTTTCATCTCCTGCAGTTCTAAGCTGGCTTTCTCCAGGCCCCAACCAGGTCTCTGTGACCTATACGTGCCCATGCGTATCTGTTTATGCGTCTGATGTCCCTGAAATGGTGCATGAACCATTGCTTCGTTCGAAGTGTTCCATCAAAGAACAAAAAATGGTTGAAGATGAAAGAAATCAGGAGACGAACGTACTCCTCCGTCTCGCCCATGACACTAGTTGTCGTCAGATGACCTAACAGTTGTGTGTATTCAAGGTTCATCCCTTCTCGCCTCTGTACACCCAATGGTTCCATCACAACGGTCTTCCCATGCATACTTAAGCCCAAAATTAGGGCAACTTCTTCAGGTGTAAGGGGAACTACCCCTGATCCTATTCTCAGCCCCCTCCTTCGCATCGTACTGTTAAACAAACCAACCGAATATTTCGTTGTCCGTAGTAATGTTAGGAAGGTCTAGGAAGTGACCGAAAGGGGTGCTTCGGAAAACCTCCTTCTCAACCTTCTTCACCCTGTCAAAATGCTTTCGGGTGGCCGTCCAGGCGCACCGGGATTCCCAGAAGTAGTAGGTGGTTCCTTAAAACAAAAAGTTGAAGAAACGAATGTTCCTCAAAAAAAGAACGACCAAGGGAAAAAACTAAATAGACCCACCGGTTCTGGCATAGGTTCGCTATCGATGGCTGGAGTCGAAGAATCCATTATCCTTTAGAGGAAGAAAGAAAGCGGAATAGGTTCACTTCCTCCGTTCACAGGTAATCCAACGAGAAAGAAAACGAGACTCTCCCTTTCGATCTGAATATTTTTAATCTTCCTCGGTATCTGAACCGTCGTTCCTAGAGTGTCTGGCGCTGTCTTAACTGGGGTTTGGAAAGCAACCGTCGTACTTGGAAAACCGTCAAAAGACATTTAAAACCCCATTAAAGGTGTGTTTGGAAAGGGTGACATGTCAATCCAACTAGACGCTGACTCACCAACTTTTGGGTGCCACGTAGGGCGCGTCACGGACGCCCGCGTCCATGTAGGGCAATCCCTACCACACGTGTAACGGGAGTTCGGTCGGTGCATCCCAAGTCAGATGACTCGAAAGCACCAGGCACAAAGTCCCCTCAGACCTAATTTCCCGAGTGATAGGAGCCGTGGGAGAAGAGAGAACACCTACTCAATTATTTCTTATCTACACATGAACCAAAACCCCTACACTTAATGTCTCACAACAAGATTTAAAGGGTCATTGACTACAACAAATTTCCTTATATTAACCGACACGAATTATTGACTCACTAGGTTCAGGGTGGACTTTTTTAAATGTTTGAGTACTGAAACTCTATGATTACTCGCCCCCCGAGGGAAAACCGGGGTGCATCCTAACGACTCGATAAGACCAAAAGCCGGTATAATAGGTATCCTAGTGCATCATGTTGAAGACAATTTTGGGAGCTTTCTTTTTACTTTGCCTCTCAAGGGTTTTGCACATACCAAACATACGCAAAACCCACAAAACATTTTCTTTCGCAAACACATGAAGATTTTGAAAGAAATGTGAAAATTTTAAAGCACTAGGCAAGCAAAAGAAGACAAGTCACCCAAGGATCATGCACTGTCCTCAATGAATGTGAGCATAGATACTACATGGATTTATGCATGAGAAAGAAAAGATCTCACCAACGTGAAGCACAATGAGAGTTTCATGGTCATGTTGATGGACACAACCCCGAATTCCCTCAAAACCTGTGAGACGCTAAAGAAGGGATACAAATATGTGAAAGAAATGTGGCCCAAATACTCAAGGGTTGGAGCCCACAACAATCGATGCTCACTGAAGGAGTCTTTTATTACTCTTTTTTTTACAAGATATCTACATCAACAAAGATATTCTCATAATCATTTGGTCAAGGAACATCAAATGTGAACATCGAGTTTTGAGGACCAGAGACTTGCCGAGATGTGCAAACTTCACTGGTACTCTGAGTGGTCATGAGGGGTGAAAGGTCAAAGCTGAAAGGCTCGAACCCCTCATGATATTGTTGGGTGTAGGCAACATGAATGAGTGAAGTTGTGTTGCCTCACTAGGGTTTAGTTGCTCATCGAACAAAACCCTCCAACCAATAGGTGGGTGCATCGGAATGACTTCCTCAAGCTCATTCGATGGTTGCAGCAGACCTGCATCACTAAGAATGAGGCTTCTCCCCAAGTCATCCAACAAGGATCTCCCACCATCATTTATATCATCAAGCATAAGCTCGGTTGTAGGTAGGTCCTTGTTGGAGTCAATCTAAAGCTCAAAGGGCTCAATAGCCCTAGGACACGGGGTGACGACACGTTCTGGAATGGGCACATGCTAAGGTGTGTCCTCCTCACAAATGGTCTCAACTGAATCATGCAACGAACACTCCCTTTGGACATTCATGTTTGATGTCATCTCACTCTGTTGCATTGCAAAGACAAGCAATGAGCTTTCGCTGGGCCCACAAACATTTTCAATGGGTTGCATTGGTGTTAGGGGTGTTCGTTGATTTTGTGGTGCTTTCTCTAATTGGCCGATGAGATTGAGATTTAAAGGTTGGTCCATGGGCTCCTGTTGCCTACCAGAGTTGAACACATGAAACTCAGCACTCATGTTACCGAATGAGAGCTTCATGAGACCATTTCTACAATTAATTAAGGCTTTGGAGGTTTCCAGAAATTGTCTACCCAAAATCAAAGGTATTTGAGAGTGGGTGTTTGCAACAGGATTGGTATCAAGGATGACAAAATCAACTGGAAATATAAAATCTCCAACTTTGATAAGCACGTCCTCGATAATCCCTTTTAGAATACGAATGGATCTATCCGCCAATTGGAGGGTGATCTTAGTTGGTTTCAATTCTCCCAAGTGCAATTGTTGATAAACAGAAAATGGGAGGAGGTTGACCACCGATCCTAAATCAAGCAATACATTACTCATGCTAGTGTCCCCTATCGTACACTGAATAGTAGGACACACAGTGTCCTTGTATTTGTGTATGCGGGATTGGATAAAAGTGAGCTTAGATTTGCAGTCAAGAATGCTTTCTTAGGAACATTGGTCTTCCTCTTGGTTATGCAGAGATCTTTTAACACTTTGTCATATTGAGGTATTTGTTGGATGACATCCAACAAAGGGATGTTAACCTTCACTTGCTTAAACACCTCTAATATCTTATCCATTGTGTCACTCTGCTTTTTGGTTAACCTACTAGGATAGGGAGTTTTTGGCAGGTAGGTTTTCTGCGGTGCTTGAGAGGGAGGCGTTGGTGTATTACCCTCACCCTCAGACTCTTCTTCACCACCATTCCCACTGAGGAGCTGCATAGATGGTGGTGGCAAGGAAATGTGATTGTCAACCTGCTTTACATTCCTTAAGGTTACAATGGAATTGACATGGTGAACAGGTTCCTCCACATGGTTCATTTGCCGCCCCCGAGGTACAACATTCTCATTTTGCATGTGTTGTTGCTGGTACATGTGGGGGTTAGCCTCAGGCTGGCTAGGCAGAGACTCTCTCTCTCTTTCATGTACAGACTCAGCCATTTGGCTCATCTGAAGCTCTAGAGATTTGATGCTCTGCTGATTTGAAGTGAGAACTTGATTTGTGGTTGACATAAAAACTTTCATTGAGTTTTCAAGTCCACGAGTCAAGGTCTCAAGCGAATTGAATCGGGTTTCCATATTATTGGAATTTGGGAAACCCGATTGATTGGTGATTTGAGCTTGGGGTGGCTGATAAGAATGTGCATGCATGGGAGGTTGGTGTGGTTGGTTAGGTGGTCGAGAGGAGTTTGAAGGACCACCCGGGTCATTATTTTGGTTCCATGAAAAATTAGGGTGGTTCCTCCATCCGGGATTATAAGATGATGAGTATGAGTCATTCCTAGCTCTATCACAGATGGCGTTGACACGTTCCATCTCAGGAGGAATGGACGCACACTCGCTTCCTACATGACCTATGCTACCACATGAATGACAGGGAATTTGACCAGATGTGGACACGTGAGGTGCACCTTGTTGGTTTTGGAGCTCAATCGAATCCACATGGCGCATTAAGGCCACCATGCGCGCCTTGGTGGCCGTAGTGGTATCAATAGCAAATGTGGAACCCGATCTAGTCAAGTTTGCATTTGCGATCCTCGCTCCTATGCTAGATGATGCAGGTGGTTCCCTCACACTCTCCCACTGCATGGTTTTCTCAGCGAGGTCTTCTAGCAAGACCTATGCCTCCCTTTCATCTTTTTCTAAGAACTCTCCTTGACACATGGACTCAAGGAGCGTTCGGGACGGGATGTGAAGACCCTCGTAGACAATATGACAAAGGTGCCACAACTTGATGCCATGGTGAGCGCATGAGGATAGTAGCTCATTGAATCTCTCTACATATTCATGAAATGTTTCAGTCTCAAGTTGATAGAACGAATTGATTTCGTTCCTCAATTTTTGAGTCTGATGATTTGGAAAGTACTTTTTGAGAAATGCATATTGAAATTCATCCCAAGTCCTAAAGGCATTTGCCTGGTTGTTGTACAACCACTTCTTGGCATCATCCTTTAGTGCAAAAGGGACTAGCCTAGGATGAATGGAGTCTGTGCTAAGTTGTTGCAGCTTGAACATAGCACAGACCTCCTCAAATTCCCTAAGAAAGATATAGGGGTCACCCTTCCCAGTGAAGTGAGGGGGCATGAAAATAAACTGAGGCTTACCTCAAAGTGGTTCCCATTTGCCTCTGGCAATATGATGCATGAGGGTAGAGCGGTACGGCTCGGGTAGCATCGATCACGTAGAGATATGGGAGCCACAACAGGAAGAATAGGATGCACAGGTGGAACAGGTGGGTCCAGCAACTGCTCCTCGCGGAAATGAGCAGACCTTGAACCCGGACTCCGTGCAACACGAGAGGAGGGAGGCGTCGAGAAATCGACTACCGAAGCAGGGTTAACGACACGCCTCGTCAAACGACCACTCTCGTCTCATGCCCACGCAAGCATGCACAAAGGTGCACAAACCAAAACTCTTTTTTTTTAAACCAAAACAATGTGCGTAGAGGAGAGGACGGAAGGACACAGAAGAGAGGGAATGACTTAGGAGAGAACGGAAGAAGTCCTTAAGCTACGGCGGGTGGGTACAAGTAGAATCACCCAAGCAAACAAGGCTCAAACACTCCTAAGGTCGTTATAGGTCCTTACAGCTAGACGACGCCTAACTGCGAGGTCACACGGACTCAACACGCCTGACCTCCCTACGACGAGGACCACAAAACCCAGCAAGTGAGTCAAGATCCAGAGATCTCGTCTCTCCTACTATCGACAGAGTGGGCGACGTCGATCAGGCCGTGACGGTCGGGACCGGATCACTCTCCTAATGCGCCTGAAATCCTTAGGGTCAATGTCTACTTGATTTTAAAATTAGGCTCTTGATTAGTGTGGTTTTTGGGGTGAAGGAAAGGGTGATGAAATCCCCCACCTTATCGTATATGGGACAACCCCTCCTTAGTAGCGTTTTGGAGTCTTAATCTAGCAATCAACTCTCCAAACAAATGCTCAACTCACACTTGTTGCAATGCACTTCCTACTAAGTAATGCATGTTAATATGAAATGCATGAATGAGAGTAGGGAATGTGTACCTCACGCCAGCACTCAGCAACTGAAAGTAAAGCAAAAATAAAAGACAATCTACGTGCCTAAGTCGAGTACATGATGCATGACCTAAACAAGAAAGAATGTCTAATCTTTTGCTTTGGGTTTTAAGGTCCAAGTTGCTTAAAGGGAGATATTATTGATCTGGGAACAAACTATAAGTTAAAACATGCCAAATCGAGTCCCTGATCACTACTTCAGTTATAGAAACACTCCACAGAAATAAAGAGGTGAAAGGAGATGACCAGACCGTTAGTTGGCGGTCTCAGGCCGCTGATTGGCGGTCTTGGAGTTTCAGATCTCCTCCAAACTTCACCAGATG
Organism: Triglochin maritima; assembly: GCA_963682175.1. Taxonomy (NCBI): domain Eukaryota; kingdom Viridiplantae; phylum Streptophyta; class Magnoliopsida; order Alismatales; family Juncaginaceae; genus Triglochin; species Triglochin maritima. Next base: position 13,941,495 of record OY821785.1, read on the forward strand.
CTTCCCCTCCCTAATGTCAGTCTCCTGAAACAAAGAAAACTACAAAACACAAATTAAATACACTCGAATCGTCCAAACCAGAGTCTGGACTGGCACCCTGGCAACGGCGCCAAAAACTTGTTTAATCATTTCAAATACCGCAAGTGCACAACCGCGTTGAAGCGGTGGCAAATACGGGTCGATCCACAAGGAAGTGTGTAGACTCTGGTTTGTTCGAAGGCAAGTGGGAAAAGAGGGGAAGAAGTTGTGATTACACTAAACTAGACTAACTACACTAAACGAGTAAGCATCAAACAAGGAAAAAGAAAGCGATGGAAATTGAAAGCTGGAAATCAGAAATGGAAAACCCCTAAGGGGTGGAGTGTGTGCACACATGTAAAAAGATGGTGAAGAATGCATTCTATAGGCACAAATGTAGATAGTGTTTTCATGTGATTGACATCATTTCATGCTTATATTTGTATCTTATATCCATTATCTTTCACCTAAACAATGCTATGTTACGAGTTTTATGTTTAGTTTTCAGGAATAAATAGGTTTGAAGAGATGAAGCATAAAAGGACCCAAAAGCTGGGAAAAAGGACTGAATTGTGAGATCTGGGGACTGAGATGCAAGGGAGAAGGACCTGAACGTAAGACAGAAGGACCTAAGAGCAAAAGAGAATACTCCACACCATCATGGGGAGTATTTTAGCAATTCGATTCGGGTCGGAGCTCCAACAAACCAAGTAAATGCATCCAAGACCAGAAAATATACCAAGAAAAGCCCACAACAAAAATAAGCAGGATCTGAACCATATAGACAGCCAATTGGCGGTCCAAGACCGCTAATTAGCGTTCTATTTTGGCACAAATCCGCTCAACTTTCTCCAGCACATGTAATAGAGGATTTTTAGGCCATTTTTGGTATTTGTTTAGTCCCACATCAGGGGATTGTCCCGGATTGCCTTTTTCTTTGGCTATAAATAGAACTCTTCACCTTCTATTGTAATCACTCCATATTTTAAGTGACTATTCTTCCTACTAGAAGTGAGGCCTTGAATCACACACTAAAGTAGGAGGATGCTACTTGAAATGTGAGTCATTTTATCAATAAAGTTTTCTTTGTTTTGTTCTTCTTTTATTGTTTGTGCATGCTTTAGTTTAATTGTCTTTTATTAAATCTAGCTTAGTTAATATGCTTTCCTTTCTTAGTTCAATAATTAGTGTAATGTGTAGTGAGTAGTTTCATCCTCTTTGGGGGGTGGACTAGATGTTCATACATGCATTAGAGAATGGAATGAATGCTTTATTTCCAATGTGTTGATAAAACATGAATGTATGCTTGCTTGTTTAGGATAGAATTTATAACTTGATGAGTTTTGCGAAAATTATTAGACACCTCTCATGCTTGTTTAGGTTCTGAAATAAACAACTTGTATATGTAAATGTTAAACAACTAGGTTGGTGAATAGATTGATAGGTTTTGCCATAACAATTAGATACTTCCTATGCATGATAACACCACCTTCATTTGTGCTTAAAGAATGTGTTCAACACCCACCTCTTTGCATGTGTGCACTCACTCCACCCCTTAGGGGTTTTCCATTTCTGAAGTCCAGCACTCGTCTTTTGTTCTTAGTTAAGTTTTAGTTAATCGTTTGTTGCTTTCTTTCGCATTTCCTACTTTGTAGTGTAGTGTAGCGTAGAGTAGCATAATCAACCCTCTTCTCCATTTTTTTGCCACTTGATTTCGTGCAAATGAGAGGCTGCTCACCTCCCTGAGGACGACCCGTATTTGCCACTGCTTCAACGCGGCCGTGCACTTGCGGTTTAAATTAAAACGTTCACCAAGTTTTTGGCACCGTTGTCGGGGAGGTGTTAGTCTAGACTCTTGTTTGGACGATTCGAGTGGATTTAATTTGTGTTTTGTAGTTTTTCTTTGTTTCAGGAGACTTGGAGTCGTCAGGAGGAATGCTTGGAGAAGTTTTGAGTCAAGCTGGGCACTTCAGACCGCCAATCAGCGGCCTGAGACCGCCAATCAGCGGTCTCGTAAGCTCTGTTTGCTCTCTTATTTCTTTGGTCTGTTTGCATAATTGATGTAGTGATCTGGGATTTAATTTGGCATGTTTTGACTTATATTTTGTTCCCAGATCCATAATCAAACCTCATTTACGCAACTTGGACCCTAAAACCCAAAGCAAAAGACTAGGCATTCTTTTTGTTTAGGTCATGCATCATGTATGTGACTTAGGCATGTAGATTGTCTTTTATCTTAGCTTTATTTTCTGTTGCTGAGTGCTGGCGTGAGGTACGTACCTTCTACTCTCATTCATGCATTTCGTATGAACATGCATTAGTTAGTAGGAAGTGCATTGAAACAAGTGTGAGTTGAGCGTTTGTTTGGAGAGTTGATTGCTAGATTAGGACTCCAAAACGCTACTAAGGAGGGGTTGTCCCATAAAAGATAAGGTGGGGGATTTCATCACCCTTTCCTTCGCCCCACAAACCACACTAATAAAGAGCCTAATTCTTAAAATCAAGTAGACATTGGCCCTAAGGATTTCTGGCGCATTAGGAGAGTGATCCGGTCCCGACCGTCAAGACCTAATCGGCGTTGCCCACTTTGTCGATAGTAGGAGAGACAAGATCCCCGGATCTTGGCTCACTTGCTGGGCTTTGTGGTCCTCATCATAGGGAGGTGAGGCGTGTTGAGGCCGTGTGACCTCGCAGTTAGGCGTCGTCTAGCTGTAAGGACCTATAACGACCTTAGGATTGCTTGAGCCTTGTTTGCTTGTGTGCTTCTACCTGTACCCATCCGCCGTAGCATAAGGACTTCTTCATTTCTCTCCTGTGTTCCCCCTTCTTCTCCTCTACGCACATTCTTCATTAAAAAAAGGTTTTGGTTTGTGTGTGCACATTTGTGCATGCTTTCGTGGACACGAGACGAGAGGGGTTGTTTGACGAGGAGTGTTGTCAATCCTTCTTCGGTAATCGATTTCTCGACGCCTTCCTCCTCTCGTTTCGCACACAGTCTGGGTTCAATGGCTGCTAATTTCCGTGAGGAGGAGCAGTTGCTGGACCCACTTGTTCGACCTATTCTTCCAGTTGTTGTTCCCATACCTCTCCGTGATCGATGCTACCCGAGCCGTACAGCTCTACCCTCATGCATCGTATTGCCAGAGGCTAATGGGAACCATTTCGAGGTTAAGCCTCAGTTTATCTCCATGCTCCCTCGTTTCACTGGAAAAGGTGACCCCTATATCTTTCTCAGGGAATTTGAGAAGGTCTGTGCTATGTTCAAGCTGCAACAACTTAGCACAGACTCCATCCATCTTAGGCTTATCCCCTTTCCACTGAAGGATGATGCCAAGAAGTGGTTGTATAGCAACCAGGCAAATTCCTTTAGGACTTGGGATGAGTTTCAATCTGCATTCCTCAAGAAGTACTTCCCAAATCATCGGACTCAAAAATTGAGGAACGAAATCAATTCGTTCTATCAACTTGAGACCGAGACATTTCATGCATATCTAGAGAGGTTCAAGGAGCTACTATCCTCATGCCCTCACCATGGCATTGAGTTGTGGCCACTTTATCAGATTGTTTATGAGGGTCTTCACATCCCGTCCCGAACGCTCCTTGAGTCCATGTGTCAGGGAGAGTTCTTGGCAAAGGATGAAAGGGAGGCATGGGCTTTCCTAGAAGACCTTGCTGAGAAAACAATGCAATGGGAGAGTGTAAGGGAACCACCTGCATCATCTAGTATAGGAGCGAGGATCGCGAATGCAAACTCGACTAGATCGGGTGCCGCATTTGCTATCGATACCACTACAGCCACCGAGGCACGCATGGCGGCCTTAATGCGTCGTATGGATTCGATTGAGCTCCAAAACCAACAAATTGCACCTCACATGTCCACATCTGGTCGAGTTCCCTGTCATTCATGTGGTAGGATAGGTCATGTAGAAAACGAGTGTGCATCCAATCCTCTTGAGATGGAATGTGTCAACGCCATCTATGACAGAGCTAGGAATGACCCATATCATCATCTTATAATCCTGGATGGAGGAACCACCCCAATTTTTCATGGAACCAAAATAATGCCCCGGGTGGTCCTTCAAACTCCTCTCGACCACCTAACCAATCATACCAACCTCCCATGCATGTACAATCTTATCAGCCACCCCAAGCTCCAATCACCAATCAATCGGGTATCCCAAATTCCAATAATATGGAAACCCGATTCAATTCGCTTGAGAACTTGACTCGTGGACTTGAGAACTCTGTGAAAATTTTTATGTCATCCACAAGTCAAGTTCTCACTTCAAATCAGCAGACTATCAAATCTCTAGAGCTTCAGATGGGCCAATTGGCTCAGTCTGTACATGAAAGAGAGAGAGGGTTTTTGCCTAGCCAGCCTGAGGATAACCCCCGCATGTACCAGCAACAACTCATGCAAAATGAAAATGTGGTACCACGGGGGAGGCAAGTGAACCATGTGGAGGAACATGTTCACCATGTCAATTCCATTGTGACCTTAAGGAATGGAAAGCAGGTTGACAATCACATTTCCTTGCCACACCCACCACCATCTATGAAGCCCCTCAGTGGGAATGGTGGTGAAGAAGAAGTTGAGGGTGAGGGTAATACACCAAGGCTTCTTTCTCAGGCACCGCAGAAAACCTACCTGCCAAAAGCTCCCTATCCAAGTAGGTTAACCAAAAAACAGAGTGACACAATGGAAAAGATATTAGAGGTGTTTAAGCAAGTTAAGGTTAACATCCCCTTATTGGATGTCATCCAAAAAATACCTCAATATGCCAGAGTGTTGAAGGATCTCTGCACAACCAAGAGGAAGACCAATGTTCCTAAGAAAGCATTCTTGGCTGCAAATGTAAGCTCACTTTTGTCCAATCCCGCCTACACAAAATACAAGGACCCTGGGTGTCCTACTATTCAGTGCACGATAGGGGACACTAGCATGAGTAATGTTTCGCTTGATTTAGGAGCAGCGGTCAACCTCCTCCCATTTTCTGTCTATCAACAGTTAAATTTGGGAGAATTGAAACCAACTAAGATCACCCTCCAATTGGTGAATAGATCCATTCGTATTCCAAAGGGGATTATTGAGGATGTGCTTATCAAAGTTGGAGATTTTATATTTCCAGACGATTTTGTTGTCCTCGACACCAATCCTGTTGCGAACACCCACTCTCAAATACCTTTGATTTTGGGTAGACCATTTCTGGCAACTTCCAACGCCTTAATTAATTGTAGAAATGGTCTCATGAAGCTCTCATTCGGTAACATGAGTGCCGAGTTTCATGTGTTCAACTCTGGTAGGCAACAGGAGCTCATGGATCAACCTTTAAATCTAAATCTCATCCGCCAATTGGAGAAAGCACCACAAAATCAACGAACACCCCTAACCCAATGCAACCCATTGAGAATATTTGTGGGGCCAGCAAAAACTCATTGCCTATCTTTGCAATGCAACAGAGTGAGCTGACATCAAACATAATTGTCCAAAAGGAGTGTTCGTTGCATGATTCAGTTGAGAGTACTAGTGAGAGTGAGACACCTCATCATATGCCTATACCAGAAGGTGTCTCTACCTCATGTCCCATGGCCATTGAGCCATTTGAGCTTCATATTGACTCCAACAAGGACCCACCTATGACCGAGCTTATGCTTGATGATCTAAATGATGGTGGGAGGTCCTTGTTGGATGACTTGGGGAGAAGCCCCATTCTTAGTGATGTAGGTCTGCTGCATCCATCGAATGAGCTTGAGGAACTCATTCCGATGCACCCACCTAATTGTTGGAGGGTTTTGTTCGATGAGCAACTAAACCCTAGTGAGGCAACACAACTTCATTCATTCATGTTGCCCACACCCAACCAGTATCATAAGGGGTTCGAGCCTTTCAGCTTTGACCTTTCACCCCTCATGACACCTTAGAGTACCAGTGAAGTTTGCCCATCTCGGCAAGTCTCTGGTCCTCATGACTTGATGTTCTCATTTGATGTTCCTTGACCAAATGATTATGAGAATATCGTTGTTGCTGTATATATCATGTAAAAAAAGAACAAAAAAGAGAAAAAAAAGTGTAATAAAAGACTCCATGAGCGAGCATTGATTGTTGCGGGCCCCAACCCTTGTGTACTTGGGCCCCATTTCTTCATGTATTTGTCTCCCTTCTTCAGTATCTCACAGGTTTTATGGGAATTCGGGTTTGTGTCCATCTCTATAACCATGAACTTCCTGTTGCACTTCAAGGTTGTGAGATCTTCCATTTTTCATGCATAAATCAATGTAGTATCATGCTCACATTCATTGAGGACAATGCATGAAGTAGGTGTGGGGGGTGTTTTACGTGTGTACATAGTCGAGTCTTTTTCCTTTGATTTTGTTTTCTTTTGTGTGTACTGATAGGGTCATGTTAGTGTGCTGCATTTAACATCGATATATCTGTTTGCCATGATGCTTGGGTGACTTGTCTTCTTTTGCTTGCCTAGTGCTTTAAAATTTTCACATTTCTTTCAAAATCTTCATGTGTTTGCGAAAGAAAATGTTTTTGTAGGTTTTGCGTGTGTTTAGCATGTGCAAAACCGTTGAGAGGCAAAGTAAAAAGAAAGCTCCCAAAATTTTCTTGAACTTGATGCATTAGGATTTCTAGTTTACTGGCTTTAGGTCTTATCGAGTCGTTAGGATGCACCCCGGTTTTTGCTCGGGGGACGTGTAATCATAGGGTTTCAGCACTCAAACATTTAAAGAAGTCCACCCTGAACCTTGTGAGTAAAATAATTCGTGTCTGTTAGTATAAGGAAGTTTGTCGTAGTCAAGGGCCCTTAATCTCTTTTTGTGAAACTTAAGTGTAGGGGTTTTGGTTCCCATGTAGATAAGTAAATAAGTGGTGTTCTCTCTTCTCGCACGACTCCTATCACTCGGGAAAGTAGGTCTGAGGGGACTTTGTGCCTGGTGCTTTCGAGTCATCTGACTTGGGATGCACCGACCGAACTCCCGTTACACGGGTGGTAGGGATCGCCCTATGTGGAGATTTGGGGGAAGGTGTACGTGATAGTGTAAGTCCTCATAGGTAATGATGCACGAAACCTGACCCTGGGAGAATCAAACACCAACCAATAAACTGCTCCAAAGAAAAAGAAAAGAAAAGAAAAAAAAGGAAAAGAAAAAAAGGAGTCAAATAAGAACCAAAATGGACTTTACACATTGTATCACATTCAGAAGTTAAGGTTGCCCATGTCTTTCACTTAAGTCCTTAACTAAATCTCACGAATAACTCATTAGGCTTGGTGTGTGGACCGATTACATATAGAGAGTTGACCCGTAGCATTACCGCATCCCATGATCGACAAAATAAGTTCAACGAGTCGTGTAGCTAGATTGATTAATGCATCTTGTTCGGATTTTGTGGGTATATCCGCTGAAAACCCTCAGGAGACAACACTCCTCCTTGGCGACAAGGAGGTTTAACGGCTTGTTGCACGTGCTAAGTGCAACCGTGATTCCTACGAAAGTGAGTTAGGATTTCTTGTTTTTCGTATGCTTTTCTCTTTCTTTGTTTTGCTCGGGACTAACAAAAGTTAGGTGTGGGGGTATTTGATTGACATCATTTCATGCTTATATTTGTATCTTGTATCCATTATCTTTCACCTAAACAATGCTATGTTACGAGTTTTATGTTTAGTTTTCAGGAATAAATAGGTTTGAAGAGATGAAGCATAAAAGGACTCAAAAGTTGGGAAAAAGACTGAATTGTGAGATCTGGGGACTGAGATGCAAGGGAGAAGGACTTGAACGTAAGACAGAAGGACCTAAGAGCAAAAGAGAATACTCCACACCATCATGGGGAGTATTTTAGCAATTCGATTCGGGTCGGAGCTCCAACAAACCAAGTAAATGCATCCAAGACCAGAAAATATACCAAGAAAAGCCCACAACAAAAATTAGCAGGATCCGAACCATATAGACCGCCAATTGGCGGTCCAAGACCGCTAATTGGCAGTCCATTTTGGCCCAAATCCGCTAAAATTTCTCCAGCACATGTATTAGAGGATGTTTAGGCCATTTTTGGTATTTGTTTAGTCCCACATCGGGGGATTGTCCCGGATTTCCTTTTTCTTTGGCTATAAATAGAACTCTTCACCTTCTATTGTAATCACTCCATATTTTAAGTGGTTATTCTTCCTACTAGATGTGAGGCCTTGAAGCACACACAAAAGTAGGAGGATGCTACTTGAAATGTGAGTCATTTTATCAATAAAGTTTTCTTTGTTTTGTTCTTCTTTTATTGTTTGTGCATGCTTTAGTTTAATTGTCTTTTATTAAATCTAGCTTAGTTAATATGCTTTCCGTTCTTAGTTCAATAATTAGTGTAATGTGTAGTTAGTAGTTCATCCCCTTTGGGGGGTGGAGTAGATGTTCATACATGCATTAGAGAATGGAATGAATGCTTTATTTCCAATGTGTTGATAAAACATGAATGTATGCTTGCTTGTTTAGGAAAGAATTTATAACTTGATGAGTTTTGCCAAAATTATTAGACACCTCTCATGCTTGTTTAGGTTCTGAAATAAACAACTTGTATATGTAAATGTTAGTCAACTAGGTTGGTGAATAGATTGATAGGTTTTGCCATAACATTTAGAAACTTCCTATGTATGATAACACCACCTTCATTTGTGCTTAAAGAATGTGTTCAATACCCACCTCTTTGCATGTGTGCACTCACTCCACCCCTTAGGGGTTTTCCATTTCTGAAGTCCAGCACTCGTCTTTCGTTCTTAGTTAAGTTTTAGTTAATCGTTTGTTACTTTCTTTCGCATTTCGTACTTCGTAGTGTACTGTAGCGTAGAGTAGCATAATCAACCCTCTTCTCCATTTTTTCGCCACTTGATTTCGTGCAAACGAGAGGCTGCTCACCTCCCTGAGGACGACCCGTATTTGTCACCGCTTCAACGCGGCCGTGCACTTGCGGTTTAAATTAAAACGTTCAACATCATGCATAGGAAGTGTCTAAAGGTTATGGCAAAACCTATCAATCCATTCGCTAACCTAGTTTATTAACATTCATATACACAAGCTAGTTATTTCAGAACATAAACAAGCATGGGAGGTGTTTAAGATATGTGCCAAAACCCATCAAGTGTAGTATTATACTCTAACAAGCAAGCATACATTCACATTTATCAACACAATCAAATTATAAAGCATTCATATCCATTCTTTAATGCATGTATGAACATCATCTCCACCCCCAAAGGGGGATGGATCTACTCACTACACATTACTCTAACAATTAAACTAAAGAAGAAAAGAAATATTCAAACTACTTTAGCCTAGAATCAAAGAAATAAAACTAAGCTAAGCATGAATAAAGAAACAACATAAGAACAAAACAATGGAAAAATTATTTTATTAGATGACTCAGATTGAAGGTAGCATTCTTCTCCACTTCGAGATTTTGCTTCAAGGCTTACTCCAAGTAGAGAGAATGCCACCAAGCAATGGGTCATTACAATCGAAGGTGAAGAGTTCTATTTATAGCCATAGAAAAAGCTAATCCGGGACAATCCACAGGTATGGGACTAAATAAATATCAGAAATAGACTAAATATACACTAATACACGCTCCAAATAAATCTTAGCGGATCCAGACCAAAAGTGACCGCCAAGTAGCGGTCTTGGACCGCTAATTAGTGGTCTACAGTGTTCGGATCGCTTTGTATTTTGTTGTGGGCCTTTCTGGAAGGCTTTGTTTGTCTTTGATGCATCTACTTTGCTTGTTGGAGCTCCGACCCGAATAGAATTTCCAAAATACTCCCCATGATGGTGTGAAGTATTCTTGTTTGCTGATTGGTGCTTCGATCTTACGTTTAGGTCCTTCGATCTTGCATCTTAGTTCTTGAGTCTCTCAACTCAGTCATTTTTCATGCTTTTAGGTCATTTTATGACTCTTCTCTTCAAACCTATTTATTTCTGAAATTTAAACATAAAACTCGTCACGTAGCATTGTTTAGGTGAAAGATAATGGATATAAGATACAAATATAAGCATGAAATGATGTCAATCACACTATAACTCCAACGAACCACAAGAGCAGAACATAACCCAAGGTCCCTAGCTTTCAATGAGTAGGAGGTTGCGGTGGAGAGAGAGAAGTTTGTGTGTATTGTATGTATTTTCTGAATGGAGTACTGATCCTTTATAGTATAATATGACACAAAAACCCGAACCCATGACTCTACGTCCATCCACTTCCACTCTCTCCGTACTCCTCAGAAATCAAGGAAGAGAAAAGGTTATAAACATTTTTCCCTATCCCACTATATCCGATGTAGGACTAAACCCAATAGTGGATTTTGATATTCCAACATTACCCTACAAACCCATTGTTGATCAAGTGACGAAACCTTGCACTCTAGTGCTTTCAGCAATGGTACCTTTCGAGTTTTAACCACAACCTAAGTTCTTCAACTTTACCCCTACAAGAACTAAGTGAAACAAAGTCTTGAACTTGAACCTTTGTTGTGGAGATGTTCATTGAGAACAATACCAAGCATGTCATATTGCAATCTATAGGATTGATACATTACAGTCATGCATCCATATCAAGTTTCATGAATGCTTTCAAGGACTGACCCCCCTAATCCTCTAACTACGACCACACAGTTGCACTCACGTAGTAGAGCTTCTCCAGAGATGCACTGCTAATATCTTGTCTTAAAGACTCCAACTCATTCAAAGTCTACACTCTTACTAAACTTACAGCTTCAACAATATATTCATTCTTTGGGGAAATGACACAAATACAATGTATCACCAGGTTGTTGCATTCAACTCACTCAAGAACTTGTTATTACCACATTGAACCAACTTTGTAGGATCTTCACTCAGATTGGTTGGGTTATCATTCTAGATGAATCATAGTATGGGTCTTAGTTCTATCCCCAACTTTGATTTCTGAACTTGAGGTAAATCAAGTCCTATAGTGAAAAGATTAGTTATATTTTCTTTAGCACCAACAAATCAACAATTATCACCATTTTCAAGCTAGACCAACTCCCTTACAGACTTTAGTCTGACTTGGATGTGATGTCTTTGCTTTTGCTTTTGATTATACTTTGAACTTCTCAACTTTGCAATGCTAGTCATATTATCACAATGTAAAGATATTGCAGGCATTGATTTGCTAGTCAATGTCAATTTAGAAAGTAGTCATTTCAACCATTCAACTTCCATACCACTTGTGTCCAAAGCACAAATTTCAACATCAAACGTAGATCGAGACAATATGGTCTATTTTGTAGACCTCCGGGAGATTGCACCTCCACCTAGAGTAAAAACAAACAATGTAACATCATTACTCCTCGAGTTTTTAACTATCTATCCAGCTTGCATCACTATACCCTTCTCCTACAGCTAGGAATTTCCCATAATGCAGCCCAATGGTAGAAGTACCCTTCAAGTACCTTAGTACTCTATCAAAAGCCTCTCAATGAGTACGATTGGGACAACTTGTGTATCTACTTAGTTTGCTCACTGAGAAAAAAAAATTTGGTCGTGTGCAATTTGTAAGATACATCATAGCTACCTATGATCTGAGAAAATCTCAACTGTGAAACGGGTATACCACTCTTGTTCTTGTACAAAGGTTCATATAAGGTTTTTTACAAATCTACAGTTTGTATATCCAAATCTATCAAGAACCTTCTCAACATAGTGAGATTGAGATACAGAAATATCATCAACTGACCTAGTCGATTTGAGTCCCAAGATCACATTTGCAACACTCATATAATGCTCCACCCTTAACTTTGCAGTACACACACTTGTTGGAACCAATAACCTAGAAGTCAAATGATAATATGACTTTGTCAAATTTTTCATGTCATACTTTAGGAACTTGTTTGAGTATATAAAGTGACTTAAAAGGTTTACAAACTTTGTTTCACTTCCATAAACTACAAATCATTCAGGCTGATCTATATATTTTTTTCTTCAAGATCACCATGAAGAAAAATAGTTTTTACGTCCATTTGATGGATCGTAAATCATATATGAATGGCAATACTAAAAATAGTCAAATAGTAGTCGGGCGAGACACTGGGGAATATGTTTTAAAATAATCTATTCCTTACTTTTCTTTAAAGCCTAACAACTAATCTGATTTTGTACTTATCAATGGACCCATCTGGTTTCAATTTCTTCTTAAATATCCATTTACAGCTGATTGTTGAACAATCTGGAGGAAGGTTCACCAACTCTCAGGTCCCATTAGAGACATTGGAGTCCATTTCAATCATGATTGCATATTTCCAATGCTTTCCTTCAAAAGAAGTCATACCATCCCTGAAAGTATTAGGATTACTCTCGATATGGTACGTGATAAAATTATTTCCCAAATCTTTGGCAATCCTAGACCGCTTGCTTCTTCTGGGTTCAATTTCTACTTGAGTTTGTGAAAACTCAGGTTTGGTAATGGACAGATCTGCTTCCACATTTTTCATCATTTTCACATGTTTGTGGATGGAACCAGACGTAGAGGGATCACCACAGGTGAAACTTGTTGAGGAACTCCAGATTTCATGGGAATTACATCCTCAAATAATGTTGCGTCACGAAGTTCAACTATAGTGTTAACACCTATGCCAAATATTTCGGACTTGATTACCAAGAAACTATACCCATAACTGTTAGTCACATATCTGAGAAATATTGCATCAACGGTTTTGGCCCAAGTTTTTTCCTCTTATGTTCATGGATTAACATTTTTGCAAGACAACCCCAAACTCTAAGATATTTAATACTTTGATTTTCGATCATACCAGAGTTCGAAAGGACTAGTTTCTTTATGTGTATGTGGAACTTTATTCAGAATGAGACAAGTTGTATTCAATGTTTTCCCCCACATATATTTGGGTAATCCTGAACTCTCCAACAATGCAATAATCATATCGAATAATGTTCTATTTTTTCGTTCAGAAATCTCATTAGATTGTGGAGAATATGACACTGTTACCTCATGAACTATGCCAGAACTTTGACAAACTTGCAATAATCATATCGTATATTCGCCACCTCTATCAGATCTCAACCTCTTAAGTTTTTTTTCAGTTTGAGCCTCTGTTTCATTCTTAAAAATATGGAAATTAGATAATACTTCATACTTACTTTTCAGAAGGTATACGTAACAATATTTTAAACTCTCATCAATGAAAGTGATAAAAATATTTCTTATGATCTTTTCTTAGCATGTCATTAGATTCACAAGTATCAGTATGTATCAATTCTAAAATAATAGATTGCCTAGTCACAATATAAAAAGGTTTCTCAGGTTGCTTAGTTTGTACACACATTTGACATTTTTTACTTTGTTGGGTTGATGTGATATTTCTTTATTATTTTGGCTTATAGAATCCAACTAACATGTTTGTTATTGTTTGAAACTCAACAAACATTACAGGTTTTTCACCATGATGTTTATCCTCGATTGCGAAGGCAACCATGAGGTTATTCATTGTCAATTTTCCTTTTCTATGCTTAAGAGACATACTGAAGTCCCCCAAGAGCAAGAGAACTTGTCAATTATGGACATCAATAGAAAGTTCTTGGGAAGTTTCATGTCCACCTTTTTCAAGCCATGGATTAGAATCATGAATTGATGGGTATGTTCGATAACTGACTTTCCTCAATCATTTGAAACTTTAATAACTTTCCAACATAATAATTCTTGTAACCTAACTCCTAAGTATTATATTTCCTGTCAAGTTCATCCCATAATTTTTTTGCAGTGGAGAAGGAAGATAAACTATAGATATCAAAGAACACATTGGACAAAGCCAACAATATATTTGTCTCGCTCAATCCACATCACAATGATTTTCTATATTTGTGGGACCATCCAAATTAATAAAAGGGGAAACATATTCAATTACATCATCCAATCCTATTGTGGTCAACCAGATTTTCATTCGTTGTTGCCAACATTTGAACTTTTGCCCTCTAAATTTTCCGTCCATTCATGACATATTTTCCCTCCACTTTAAGGACAAACCATTGATTACTCGACATAACAAATAATTTATCTAAGATTGTTAATAAAAATATTAATAATGTGCATAACAATGGGGTATACATGTTGATTATCAAGTTTGCTACAATTCAAATAAAGCCAATTAACAAATTCATACGGGCAAAACAACAAAAACAAAGTTAAGTATAGAGAACACCTCAACCAAGCCGTTTTTTTAGACTTTCTTTTGAGAAATTATCACCCTCACGTACCGGTGCGATGAGTGGTATTGTATGTATTTTCTGAATGATACGACACAAAAACCTATACCCATGACGTCCGTCAACTCCACTCTCTCCACTGTACTAACTCAGAAAATCAAAGAAGATAAAATATTATAAACGTTATCCCTCGTTCCACATTTTCCCATTTGGGAGTAAACCCAATAGATGATTTTACTATTCCAACGTATCATCACATCACCGCTCTTCATTGAGGAAAAGATGTTGGGAACCACAAGAAGATAAACTAAGAAAGAAAAAAAATCAGATGCAGAGGTTGTCACCATTTTCATAATTTTCGACAGATCAATTTTTCTCTCTCATAATTTTCGATTCAAAAAGATTTTCAATTCATACTATGTATATGCAGAAACACATTTTCCTTGTCAAATTTTACTGGAAAAGATAAGGGGGAAAATCAACTTCGGTTTCATAGGGAAGTCAAATTTAACATTCTGGTGTTTTTAATGCATTATACAAAATCATGATGTCTACGAGGACTTCAATATAAGAGGAACTAAGAGATGTGAAAAATGAAGCTCACTATTTTAGAGATTTAAAGGAATCGTGTTTCAATGTTAGAAAATTCAACCGCTACCTTCAGCATCTCAATCTCTTTCTTTTGTTCGGCAAAATTTCATGAGTTTCTCAACCCGACACAAATTCAACCGCTACCTTCAACATCTGAATCTCTTTCTTTTGTGCGGCAAAAAAAATCATGAGATTCTCAACCCGATAAACATCCAGGACTGTGCTATCCAAAACCGAAATTGCATTCTGAAACCAAATAAGAATAAATATTTAACTGAAACCGAAATGGCCAAATAGGATACTAATGCATATAGAGTCTCGTAAGTTGTAAGAAGAATGAAATAGCACAAAGTGAATCTTCTGAGTAACAAAAGCTTTTTAATGATAACACAAACTATACTTGCAGCTGTCAATATAAACAATTGTGCAACAACAATAAACAAGAAACAAGTAACAAAAAACATATCATAATATCCATGATTTAACCTACACAAAACTACTCACATTGCGGCTTGAGCAACTATACCAGCCTATACCCTAAATCAAACAACCAAAGGCATGTGCCAGAACTTTCATGTCAAATTTGAACAAGATAATTTCAAAGATCAACAAGTTGGTTTACCATATTATGAGAATAGAGAACCACTTTTGTACCGTCCTGAAACAGGAGAAAATTTAAAATTTAAAACGCAAGCATCATCAAGATTAAGACCCCAAAAGAGCGGGAACGTTACTTGTAAAATTATCTAAGATGTGAACCATATTACATCAGAGATTGTCAAAAGTATGATTACATAAAGGTATAAAAGATATGAATACATGTAATCATAATCAACCTCAAGAGAGGCAGAAGGAGGATCCGATCCCAAAGTGCCCTCGTCCTCGGTCACCACCGGTCAGAACCTATTGCGGTCCTGAAAAGAAAATATAACAACAATGCCTGAGTTTCCACAAGGAAATCCCGTATACCAAGCTCACCTATATGCATGCTCATAAATACATAAATGAACATATCATACTAGTAAAGCATGACAAAATACAATGTAATCTGTAACATCTCCCTCCAAGGGTAATAAAGGACATATATCCACCAATCCATCATCGGGTCACCTGTAGGGACCTACCGCAGGCACATACGGACTTAGGGAAAGTACGCAACGCACCCCACGCACAGCAACACTAATCGTGGGGTTCGGTGAGGGGCGTCCGCACGTCCACGTTAGTAGAATCAGCTGAATCTCTAGTCAACACCTCACCGACATAGTCATCGCTCAGGTTGGTCCATCTCACCTGGTTGTGCCATAGCCAAGCTACCTGCTGGAATACATCGTCGGTCAGTCACCGCCGCCACACAGGCCCCCGCCACCACTCTGTCGTGCAGGGGAACATCATCACCCTCAAGGGCAGTCGAAGGTATCTGTCGCCCGCAGGCCGACCAATCGACTCATACGAACCGAAGTCCACCAGGTCATCTTGCTCCGTAGGGCCATGCAACATCGTGCATTGGGATCTGTGATCCCTCATGTATATTACTCTAATAAGAGTCAAGTAAGCATATACTATGCCACAGTCTATAAAACAGAGGTGGCACGTCCCAAGTGTCCACACCCTTCCACTCGGTGGTCCCTGAGTAGGCACGATCAATGCACCCACCATCACCTCTCATCTCACACACTAGGCGAGGACACAGGTTTCCATGGATAGAGTTGACACTTCACAAGGACAAAGACTCAATCCAGGGCCCAAACGGTCGACCGAAAGAGGCAAACCGGGCGACCTCTCCCAAAGGATCAGTCGAACAGACGTCTGCACCGCTCGAACTCTGGGCTCATAACTTAAGCCCCAATGGTCGATCAAAAAGTATAAATCGGTCGATAGCAAGACATCGTTCGACCGGTACTGGGTAAAAAAAGGAGAATTACACTACATTCGGTCGACCACCCAAAGACACCGGTCGACTGTTAGACGATAGCTACCTAGCTCTACCAAGTACATCTTGCTGCCTTCGTCTTCGACAACGAGCTAAACATCACACATCTACGTGTGAGCAACCTCTAATGTAAGAACTTGGCATACCTTTCTTCTCGCGATCTCTGAAGTTCGTCGGAGCTCCACCCACTCGCGTTTTCTTCGAGCAACACCACCACTACACCGCGATCCTTGCTCGCTAGCCACCACCACTCGTCGGACCTTTCGATCACCTCCGGGCACGTCTCCGTTGCCGACGAGAAGACAGATTTGAAGGAGTGGGGGATGGTGTGGTGAGAGGAGAGGAGGGGGACAAAGAGAAGATGATGGGTTTGGGTACATATAGCCCACCACACACCCTACACAAACATGGAGGCCCAGGTTTCCGCCCATCCCTCACGTCACCTCAACCATGCCTCCCCAATTCCCATGCACACCCACACTCAACATAAGAAAAACACCCCTAAATAAGGTTAGTCCCTTAAGCTAGGGTTTAGGATATAACAACTTCTTTCTCCAAAGAAAAACGGTCTGTCTTTTGATTCTCATCGATCCAAAATTTAAGAGAAGGCAATTTGCAAGTACTGGTTCTTAAATATTGTATTGTTGTAACTTTTAGTTGTAACTTTTAGTTCCAAGCAATTGATGCTATGTTAAACTAAAGGTCATAACTGAGTCACACAACCACGTGCAACCAAATGGTCTACTTTCCAACAAGATGAGAGAGCAGGCTTCAAGCATTATTGATTTACTATTATTTGTTAACAGAGTGATAGAAAACCATTTCTCATCCAAAATTCAAAATAATAACTTTCATTTGATTCTTCTTATTGTTCTAGTAGGATTTAAGAACCCTGTTCAGTATGGACTCTCAAACTTAACAATGTTGTAACTTTTAGATATACTATGATAGAAGCCTAAAACTAAAAAATCTGTTGTTTTTTATTTAGTGTATTATACTACCAACCTAATAACTTAATAAGATGAAGCACACATGTCTAGCCAAGGCTAAGCTGGTGCATGAGAAGATGAAGCTTTGCCGCATTTAGAAATTTGGTTGAACACCTTGTGTGCATCAGGAGAAAAACCCAACAATCCCAAGTCCATAAGGCCAACAACAATGTTTTGATACAATTACAAATAATATCATGTAATAAAGTGGATTACAGATGTTGACTAAATATTTCAGTAAAATCCAGATTAAGCCCATGTACAAATTCATGTTTGAACGACAAACAACAAA
Organism: Triglochin maritima; assembly: GCA_963682175.1. Classification (NCBI taxonomy): domain Eukaryota; kingdom Viridiplantae; phylum Streptophyta; class Magnoliopsida; order Alismatales; family Juncaginaceae; genus Triglochin; species Triglochin maritima. The sequence continues at coordinate 13,959,535 of OY821785.1, forward strand.
GAATAGTGATTAGAAAAAACCTTCAACCGAATCGTCGAATTTTGGATTTGCCTTAGAGAAAATGTCACTCCTACGTACCAGTACGATGAGTCTGGCGCTTTTCCCCAGGATAGAATGGTTATTTGTCGAGCGGACGCACACCAGAGCCGACGAACCTCGAAAGTGGATCAAAACCTTGCAAGAATTGATCGCCGGAGAATGCTGGAATTCGGAGGACAAAAATCGCCAGAGACAGACAATTTTTCATTGTGGAGAGAGTAAAAAAATGTGTATATCATGGAGGAAACCGAACGGAAGATATATATCCTTTTTTAACTATCAGGGACTTAAATACAATATTCAATTAAGTAGAGGACCAAAAAGATATATATTATCACCCAGAGGCTGAAGCCTCTAATTTCCCCCAAATCCCTCGCCACCCAACCACTGACGGGACGGGACGGGCGCCCGTGCATGTGGGGCATTCTCTCCTCCTCTCTTGCTTCCATCAAAGGGTCATGGGAAGAGAATGTTAAAGAACTCGTATGACTACTATCCGAGTGCTCTTAGCATTGACGTCCATATATGATTTTACAATTCATCAAATGGATGTAAAAACTGATTTTCTTCATGGTGATCTTGAATAAGAAATTTATATGGACCAACCTGAACTATTTGTAGCTTCTGGAAGCGAGAACAAAGTTTGTAAATTTGTTTAAACTCCTTGGCAACTAATCTGTCTTTATACTTATCAATGGAACCATATGGTTTTAATTTCTTTTGGGGCTTGTTCTTAAAAAGAAACTTAGTACACAAGGACTTTGTTTCATGTATTGTTAAGGTTAGACGTATATTCACCACCTCTATCAGATCTCAACCTCTTAAGTTTCTTTTCAGTTTGAGTCTCTGCTTCGTTCTTAAAAACAAGGAACTTAGATAACGCTTCATCCTTACTTTTCAAAAGATAAACATAGCAATATTTTGAACTATCATCAATGAAAGTTATAAAATATTTTTTATCATTAGTTAGGATGTCAATAAATTCACAAGTATAAGTGTGTATGAATTCTAAAATATTTGTATCTCTAATCACAGAATAAAAAATGTTTCTTTGGTTGTTTAACTTGTACACACACTTGACATTTTTTATTCTCAATGACATACTTAGGAATCATATCTAAATTCATCATTCTTTTCAAACATTGATAATTCACATGTCCTAGACGTCTATGCCAAACATCACCAAATTCAATGGAATAACCAGCAGTAGAAGTCACATTTTTAGCAGAAATAACATTACGATTATAAAAAGTAGGTTCAACATAAAGTAAAAAAGCACCACAACACAAATACCACTTGCCAATAAAAGTACCATAAAGAGTAATCACAACTTTGTTACATTTAAAAGTCATTTCGTAACCCTCAACTACCATACACGGACCACTAATAATATTACGACGAACAATAGGCACATGATGCATCCTGTGCAGTGAAAGAACTTGTCATGAATGTAACTTCAAGTCGATACGTCCAACACCAAGCACCTTTGCAACATTCACGTCGGCCATCGCCACAAATTCTCCATCAACAGGCTGGTAAGAGACAACACATGGGTTTGTCAACATATACATGCACATTAGCCCCAGTGTCAACCACCACTCATATAAATGGAAAGAACTTGAGGATTAACAGAAACAAACTTACTGTTGGTCTCGTCCACGTCAGTCAATACATTGACCTATAGAGTCGAATAAGTGGTGTTTGACTTTCTTGAAAGGACATTCCTTAACCCAGTGCCCAACCTGTCCACAATTTCAACATGGTTTGTTTGTTGGCTTTTTCTAGATTTTGGCCTTAGGTTTTATCTGACTAGAAGATTGTGGTTTCCTTTGAAATGTGACTTAGATGAGGATCCAATTAATACGTTTGCTTTTGGTTGGAATTCAACAGGCATTATTGGTTTTTCACCCCGACGTTCTTCCTTGATTGCAATAGCAACCATAAGATCATCCTTAGTTAATTTTTATTTCCTATGCTTTAGAGACATACCGAAGTCTTACAGGACCAAGGGAACTTCGCTATGATTGATATTACAAGAAACTTCTTAGGAAGCTCCATGTCAGTCTCTTTTAAGCCATGGATCAAGATCATAAACTGATGGGCATGTTCAGTAATTGACTTGCTTTCAACCATTTGAAACTTCAAGAATTTTCCAACATAATATTTTTCATGACCTAAGTCCTCAAAATTATATTTTTATCTAACTCATCCCACAAATCATTTGCAGTTACAGAGACAGAGGAGGACGAACTATATATATCGAAGAGCACGTTGGACATAGCCAATAGAATGCAACCTCAACATAATTTGTCCTTCTTCATCCACAGCTCTTGAGCTACTTTGATTTTTGGAATCTTTAGTTTCAGAATGTGGAAAATGTTTTTCAACTACATCAACCAAAACCAATAGTAGTCAACCAGATTTTCATACATTGTTGTCAACGTTTGAAATGTTGCCTGGAAATTTTTTCTAGCATCCTGACATGTCTACTTTTGGTGCAAACGAATTATTACTCGATATAGCAAATATGTTCTCTAAGAATGTTGAAACGATTACAAATAATATCATGTAATAAAGTGGGTTACAAATGTCAAATAAATATTTCAGCAGAATCCAGATTAAACCAACGTACAAATTCATGTTTGAACGACAAACAACAAACAATAATGATTAGAAAAAAACCCATCAACCAAGTCGTCAAATTTCCGACTTACCTTAGAGAATATATCGCCCCCATGTACCAGTACGATGAGTCTGGCGCTTTTCCCTAGCATAGAATGGTTCTTCGTCGAGTGGGCGCCAGAGAACGCTAGAATTCAGAGGACAAAAAACGCCAGAGACAAACAATTTTTCATTGTGAAGAGAGTAAAAAGAACGTGTATATCATGAAGGAAACTGATGTAATATATATCCTTTTGTAACCGTCAGGGACTTAAATGCAATATTCAATTAAGTAGAGGACCAAAAAGATATATATTATCACCAGAGGTTAAAGGCTCTAATTTCCATCCAATCCCCCGCCGCCCAGCTCGGCCCTGGACCAGACACGTGCGTGTGGAGCATTCTTTCCTTCTCTCTTGCTTCCATCAAAGGGTCATGAGAAAAGAATGTTAAAGAACATTCACCAAGATCCCATGTTCCCTAATGTGAGACTAAAAGAATGATACCAACATGTCTCAGTAACTCTCATATGCAACATTTGATTTTTCAATTAAATTATTAATAGGTCTAACCCAAATTTAATAGTCCAGCACAATGTACCTTAAGTTTGTGTGTTCTTCGAAGAAAGGAGATTGGTCGAAGAAAAGTAGGTGAAGCAGCCGGAAGGTGTGTTTCGAAGAGAAAATTGGAAGAAGAAAGGGAAGGTGGTGAGATCCAAACATGTAGCCAGAAAAGAAACTTGTGGTATTCAATCTTCTGGCAAAGATGACCCGACGATGCAGAAGAGACACGTTAGGACTTGAGACGTAGGCAGGGGTGGATGTAGATGTGTGCCTGGTGGGGCACGTGCCCCACCATCGTAAAAAATAAAGTTCCAACTTTTTTTAAAATAACAAGTATTGAAACTCATTCAAATGTCTACTTACAATTGAAGTTGATGCTACTTCTTCCCGTGACAAGGACAAGTGTTGAAAGAGTGTTTTCTGGAATGCCTCTAGTGAAAGATAAGTTGCGTAATAGCACAAGAGATCAAATATTGAATGTTTGTTTGGTTACTTATCTAGAGAAATATTTGTTTTGAGGTATTAACATGGATGCTATTATAAATCGGTTCCAAAATATGAAAACTAGTCGATAACAATTGTAATAATTTTAAAGTATTGTTGGGTTGTAATTAGTAATTATTTACAACATTTTACTTTTAACTTTGTATGAAATATTAATATTTTTGGCTTGTATGTTACTTTTTTGTTGTCCATTGGTGCGCTACTGCGTGGTATCCTACCATACTTTGAATCTTGGATCCGGACGTAAGAAGGTGGAGGTGGAGAAAGTTGCGGAGAATCTCTGCTTTTAAGATAGTAGAGATATCATTGTAGCAGATGTTTTAACGCTATCTGTGGCTTCAATTCATCTTCAGTAAAATCGTTAACATGACCTCCTGTGGCTGTGGGTACATATAGGGTCTTTATGTAATTTTAATCACCAATTGTTTTTTGCTTTTGTGTGTTGTGTGTTCTCTTTCTGGATGAGCAGGTTAGTATGTTACGTTATTACGAATTTTATTTTCAAACAAGTACTGAGCCAAACTACTTGGTTAGGAAGAAAATGTAACTACAGTCGAAAATGGTGAGGAGTGATCATTACTTGCAAAGGATTAGTGAAGTTAATTAGAAGTGAATAAAGATAGAGGATCAGGCTTCAGTGACTTGTCAAGTGAGAAGTAAAAGTGTGAGCCACACTTTCAGCAGCATTAACATTCCAATTTATATAAGAATAAAAGCTATCATCTGACCGTTTACATTGGGGTGTATAGTTTACGTGTTTGTTGTTACGCAAGTGAACTTGCAAGGTTTAAGGAAACATTTAGGTATTCAGTAACAAGTCCCAAATACTAAAACATAAAATGTCGGTCATAAATCAATTCAATCAACAACACATTTTAATTGAGAAAAGTGTCTACGTCATGCTATGATTGTTTGGAATCATTTCTTGTCATTGCCTGAAAAAAAAAAGGGAACTACTAAACGTCGCCCCAAAACTACTTAAATCGCCCCTTGAAATTACCAAATTGCCCTTAACAATATATTTAATACCCATATCGTCCCGTGTCTATAAATAAGGCATATGGTCTTGTATATTCATAATTTATCAGTAAAAACACCACGAAAATGTCTGGCGAGGGTGATGCATCGGGTGAGGTAAGCCTGGCGCGGGGCAAATTTTGGGCCGAGCGTCTACATTAGACGCCTCCCCCATGGTGAGGGCGTCTGCGTAGGACGCCCTCCCCATGGCCTACGCGTCTAACGCAGACGCCTACGCAATGGGAGAGGCGTCTTATGTAGACGTCCTCCCCATGGGTAAGGCGTCTGTAGTAGACGCCCTTCCCTTCGGTCAGGCGTCCTACGCAGACGCCTTACCGTTGGGGAAGGCGTTTAACATAGACGCCCCATCCATGGGGCAGGCGTCTAACACAGACGCCTTTTTTTTTTTTGATTTTGATTTTGTTTTTTTAATTTCGAGTTTATTTTTTAAATTTTTTAATTTCGAATTTATTTTTTTATTTTTTTAATTTCGATTTTATTTTTGTAGGTTCCAGATTTCGGTGGTGATGGAGTGGATTACAGTGAGTTATTTCAAACTACACAAATCTTTGCAACAATCGATGAAGCATGTAAATGGGCCAAACAAGTAGCTATCGGAGCTGGGTTTTTTTTTGTCGTGTCGTCGTACAAAACAAGATCAGATAGTCGGATGGATTGTTATTTGAGATGCGACCGGCGAAATCAAATGGAGTCTCGGGATATGGATACTGCACTTCGAAGAAACACCAAAAGAAAGGGTTGCGGTTGCCGTTTCTTAATAAAAGTGGTGGAGCGACGGGATCGTGATGGATGGGTTGTGGTTTTTAATAGTGGTCACGGACATCACAACCACAGACTGGCAGTTTATCCAGAGGGTCATCGTCAAATTAGTGGTCTAAGTTCTGGGGCGAAGAAGATTGTTCGTGATATGACAGAGGCGCAAGCAAAACCATGGAACATCTTGAAGGCAGTAAAAGAAAAATTCCCGGAGGACAATCCAAATCAAAGGCATATTTATAATTTCAGAGATTACATGAGGAGGACAAAATCTGAAGATCGGAATCCCGTCCAGCAGTTTCTCTACCAAGCAGTGCAGTGTGAGTACTTACATTGGATTATGGCGGATCCAGAAACTGATGTCGTCACTCACGCTTTTTTGGCACATCCGACGTCAGTCCAGTTGTTGCGGACATATCCTTTCGTTATCTGCATGGATTCGACTTACAAGACGAACAAGTATAAGATGCCTTTGTTCGAAATGATTGGGGTCACACCAGCAAACATGAATTTCCTTATTGGATATGCGATTTTGATGGATGAATCTTACTCCAGTTATTTGTGGGTGATGGAGAAGTTGAGAGATCTGTTATTGGGGACTGTCAGCCTGACTGCAATAATAACAGACCGGGAGTTAGGCCTTATGCGACCAGTGAGAGAGGTTTTTCCAGACTCTGCTCATTTACTCTGCACATGGCACATCAACAAAGACGTATTGAATTACGCGTACCACGTATTCGGCAAGAATAAGGAGATGGCAGAGACTTTGAGGCGTGGAAGATGGATGAAGATCATGCTTTCTACTTCAGAAGCCGAGTATGATAGAGCTGTGTATGCTCTGAAAGATTTGTATAGATCGTGGCCGGCTATCACGGAGTATCTGGACACCACGTGGTTGGTGCATAAAGAAAAGTTTGTGCTGAATTGGACGAACAAAGTCCTTCATTTTGGGAACACCACGAATTGTAGGGTCGAAAGTGCTCATTCGGCTCTAAAAGAGTGGATTTCTACATCGACTGCAGCTCTGGACACTCTTTTCGAGCGCGTCAACGCGGCTACTGAAATGCAGCTGACGAATATTCGAAACTTTCTTGAAGACTCGAGACGGCGAAATTTGACTAATTTCGGACATGCTCTATATCGTCACATAAATGGTAGAGTTTCGCATCACTGTTTGCAGTTGCTGAGTCAGGAGGTGAAGAGAATGCAACAGTTAGATGATGAAGTTGAATATCGTTGCGAGTGCGCTTTTCTGACTTCTCATGGGATACCTTGCGCATGTACCATCCGTGGATGTCTTGAATCAGAAAACGGAATTTACTTAGAGCAGATTCATTCGTTCTGGAGGACACTTGTCATTGGGGAAGGAGCCGGGAACGCAGAGTTTGTGTCTCAGGCAGCTCAAGACGCTGAACATTTTCGCAGTCTGGTTGATGAGATTGCAGGAAGTGACCCTACCGTAATTCGATCTGCCTCTCGGGTTTTATTCGAGCAGCTACACCCCGAACATTCGAATTTGAAAGAGCCTGCAGTAAAAACAAAGCTACGAGGTCGACCAAGGGGAAAGTCGACACGACGGGACCCTAGTGCGTTTGAGTATGCAGAGCGAGGTAGTGGTCGATCTTCAGGTAGTGGGAGTAGAGGTCGTGGTCGTTCTTCCGGTAGTGGAAGCAAAGGTCGTGGTCGATCTTCTGGTTCTTCGTCTGTGAGGGGAGGATCAGGTATACCATCCCTATATTTATTATTATTATAATTTTGTTATTTATTTCAGTAAATATGTATCTTTTGTTATTATATCTAACTGTATTTTTTGTTCATATTGTAGTGACTGGGCGGGCTGACGTAGACGACTTCCCATATGGAGATAGAATTCCAGGAATCATTATGCCATTCCTACACCAGTGGAATGATGTACGTGCTGATGGAAACTGTGGATTTCGATGTGTCGCCGATGTTTTCCACGGTGGTGAAGACAATTGGCAACTCGCCCGTCGTTCGATTTCAAATGAGATAGCTGCGAACCCATCTTTTTATGAGCACGTATACTACGACGGTGTGGCGGAGGCTCGTCACCGGATTAATTGGGGCGGGGGACCTTGTGGCGAGAATCACTATATGGAGACGTGGACGGACTTGTTTCCCATTGCAAATTTTTACAAGTGTGCAGTTATGTTCTTCTCTCTCGGAAATGATGGTTCGTTGTACCCATGTCTTACAGTTCTACCTTGGGAGAGTCCGCCTACCGTGACGAGACCGTGCAGAGAGTTGATTATTGCTCATTTAGGGAGTTACGCTCATTACATTCGTTTGGAATTGAATGAGGGATTCCCCGTACCTCCTATAACGACTCTGTGGTATCAAATACGAGATGAGAGTGTTATTGGATGGGAGCTGGAGTACCAAAATAGGATAGCATATTGGCAACAATTATGTAATATGTTTTGATATGTTTGTATAATTATGTAATATGTTTTGATATGTTTGTACATTATATAGTGTTGCTTTATTATGTAATATGTTTTGATATGTTTGCTTTATTTGCATTATATATAATAGTACGAAAGGTTATCAAACACAAATACAAATAATAAGGGTACAACAGATAAGCAAAACACAAATACAAACAATAAGCGTACGACATGTTAGCAAAAACAAACACAAATACAAATAATAAGCGTACAACAGATAAACAAATATAAATGCAAATACTAAGCGTACAACAGATAAGGAAACACAAATACTAAGCGTACAACAGATAAACAAATATAAATGCAAATACTAAGAGTACGGTACAATAGATCAACCTACTCATCATCCGAATCATGGTCGGATATGCCTAACTGAGTATGCCACGACTGTATGATCTCATCCAAATCTCCGCATGCAGCTCTGGCATCGTCTGGCAGCTCATCCCTCATCTGCAAGATTGGGTCTACAGCCCGTATCATCTTACCCATCCACTGCACATAACAATAACATTAGCGTACATTAACAAATTATACGGTACAAATAAATTTAGATAAAATGAAAAAATTACCAGATCGCCACACGTCCTATCTGGTGGTCGATCTGCTCTCCGGGAGGCACCACGGACGATGATAGGATGTGAGTAACTACCGAACCAATCAAGATAACGTGCATCACACTCGGAGGGGTCGCGACTACGTCTGAAGTTGCCAAGGAACAATCGGCATGATCTCGGAAATGTCCGCCAAGTCGATTCCGCTGTAGAAGCGGGGAACCTGACGTCGTACGTCGCTGCTGTCGCAGACCGCACCGCATGCTCTGGTGTCGGAATGTCAACCGGGATCACCTGAACATATCCTAACTGACGCAAGACCCGATCGGGCATATAAGGCTCTATGATATCCCGATAACGAATAAGACCCATCAATAAAGTCCTCGGGACATCCGCTGCTGGGTCAGGACCATAGGGTAACCACTCCACCTAAAGTTTAACACATTAATAATAATACATCTTAAAATTAAATAAATGGTGTAAAGTTTGATACCTCTGATGCAGTCATCTGATCTAGCCGTGCGCGGATGGAACGCAATCGTCCATCGCTCTTGTCCTCGCTCCGGACAGCCCACATACCCGAACGTGGATGACCCTCGTCGATAATCTTCCGCTCACGATGCGGGCGGAATGCAGGAAAGTACTCGTATATCCACGCCTGCAGCAGCGTAAGACAACCTACAATCCCAGAACAATCCGCACGGCTAGCTATCCCAAGCTGCCGGTACAGGTATGCCAACGTCGCTGACCCCCACGAGTACTCACGAACGGTCTCCGGGTCCCTAGCCTCCAGTAGATCGCGTGGTCTGATCCGACAACCACTCTTGTCGACAAACAAGACGGCTCCGAGCATCAAGAATAGGTACGCCGTCAACTGTGTATCATCGGCCCGCGGAGGTCGTGCCCGTCTGCATAGGTCCTCAAGGGAGTCGATGCCGACACCACCACCACTCCATAAAGCTGTATCTCTGGCCAGACCATCAGGTGTGACACCAAGAAACTCTGCCACATAACACCTCAGCTCAGACGTCGACCCCTGAGCACTAACCAGACGACCATCCACAGGAATGCGCAGGATCTGGAAAACATCGTGAAGCATGATCGTCATCTCTCCGAAAGGCATGTGGAAAGTGTTGGTGTCAGGCTGCCACCGCTCCACAAACGCCGAAATCAAAGGCATGTCGAGATAAGGGAACATGCTGTACGGTAAGTGCCCCAAATGCGTGGCACTAATCTCCTCTCTGATATCAGCACTCAGTGTAGACCGCCAACCCTGTAGTGCTGTACAGGCTCTGTGCCGATTCTGGCACTTCAGAACCTTCCGATCCTCTCCGTCCCAGATCCGTCTAGCAATGTGACCCCAGAAACTAGGAATGACGCTCCCATCTAAAGGACCACCAGGCGTCATACTGCTCACGATCCAAGAATCGTCCTGGACCCTCTTCTTCTTCTGAGCGCGGGGATCAACAGTGCACGAGCTCGAATCCCCGGTCGTAAACCTCCCACCCCTACCCTTCCGCACCATCCATCCGGCGGAAGTAGAAGTACCCGCTCGACCACGTCCTCCGCTATAATCCCCCTGCCTCTCCACCTCCGGCCGCACATCATACGGGCCATCATCGTCGCTCTCGTCGTCGAAACTATCCACATGCTCATCATCGAAGGAATCATCCTCCTCCTCACGACGACGTAATGCCTCCCTCTCCCTCCTGACCGAAGCAGATATCCCCCGTCTACGTGGATGACGCGGTGCTGAATCATCCTCTAAAGAACGGAAGGCGTGTAATGGTATCGACTTGCCTCTCCCTCCACTGTGACCCGATGACTATTTATTGAAATTTTAAATACAAATTTGTTAAATTTGTTAAACTAAATTATCATATTTATCAAAATTGTTAAACTAAATCAAAATTTGTTAAACTTAATTATCAAAATTGTTAAACTAAATCAAAATTTGTTAAACTAAATTAAAACAATTGTTAAACTAAATCAAAATTTGTTAAAACTAAATATCACAAATGTTAAACTTAATAAGAATTTGTTAAATTAATTTTTTTGATTTATCACTATTTATTAAAGTAATTATGATATTTATTAATTAAAAAAACAAAAAAGGAGGAGGCGTCTGCGAGAGACGCCTCCCGCAAGGTGGAGGCGTCTGTCGGAGACGCCTCCTCCTACGGGGAGACGTCTTCGGAAGACGTCTCCCCCATCGGGGAGACGTCTTCCGCAGACGTCTCCCGCTACGGGTCGGCGTCCGAGGGAGACGCCCCCCGCTTGGGTCGGGCGTCCTCGGAAGCCGCTCCCCCCATAGGGGGAGCGGCTTCCTCGGACGCCCGCCCCATGCGGGGGGCGTCTCCCTCGGACGCCGACGACTTTTTTTTTTTTTTTTTTTAAAAACAAATAAATAACGTAATGTTACCTCATACGGGTACACCGGGGGAACTGCTGGCTGCTTCCCTGGCCTCCGAGACATTCGTAATCTTGTGTAGTAGGTATAGGAAGAGAAAGTTTTGAAAAAAGAGTGAAATTGTGAGATATATAAGCAAAAATAGGAGGAAGGGCAATTTGGTAATTTCAAGGGGCGATTTAAGTAATTTTGGGGCAATGTTTAGCAGTTCAGAAATTGAGCACATAAAGGAAAAGAACCGTGATAGACGGACGCGCGCGTCACGGACGCGCCTTACGTGGATCTGTACAGCTCAGATATTTTTCTTTCAGTCAGCGTCCAGTCAGCGAAATTTCTCTTCGCGCGTTTTGGTCTTTTTAAAAAACGCCGGTTCTTTAAGTTGAACGATTCATTTCCCAATACACAGATAAGACAGTGTGCAGACCCTAGGACATCGTGCAGTCTCATTATTCGTGCAGAGCCCACACTTATCATAATAAAATATTTGTTTTTAAGTTTTACGTTGGATCAACTTAATTTGTCTAGCTTACTTTATGTGTGTGTGCAGTTTACATTATGTGTTTGTCATGTTTACGTTATGTGTATGTCCGGAATAAGTGTATATTGTTGTACGGAATAAGTGTATTTGTTGTCCGGAATAAGTGTATTTGTTGTCCGGTTTAAGAATAAAGTGTGTCCAGAAACGGAACATAAAGTTTGTCCAGAATAAGTTGATTTGTTGTCCGGAATAAGTGTATTTGCTGTCCGGAATAAGTGTATTTGCAGTCCGGAATAAGTGTAGTTGTCCAGAATAAGAAGAAAGTGTGTCCAGAAACGGAACATAAAGTTTGTCCGGAATAAGTGTATTTGTTGTCCGGAATAAGTGTATTTGTTGTTCGGAATAAGTGTATTTGTTGTCCGGTTTAAGAATAAAGTGTGTCCAGAAACGGAACATAAAGTTTGTCCGGAATAAGTGGATTTGCTGTCCGGAATAAGTGTATTTGTTGTCCGGAATAAGTGTATCTGCAGAATAAGTGTAGTTGTCCAGAATAATAAGAAAGTGTGTCCAGAAACGGAACAGAAAGTTTGTCCGGAATAAGTGTATTTGCTGTCCGGAATAAGTGTATTTGCTGTCCGGAATAAGTGTATTTGTTGTCCGGTTTAAGAATAAAGTGTGTCCAGAAACGGAACATAAAGTTTGTCCGGAATAAGTTGATTTGTTGTCCGGAATAAGTGTATTTGATGTCCGGAATAAGTGTATTTGCAGTCCGGAATAAGTGTATTTGATGTCCGGAATAAGTGTATTTGCAGAATAAGTGTAGTTGTCCAGAATAATAAGAAAGTGTGTCCATAAACGGAACAGAAAGTTTGTCCGGAATAAGTGTATTTGCTGTCCGGAATAAGTGTATTTGTTGTCTGGAATAAGTGTATTTGTTGTCCGGTTTAAGAATAAAGTGTGTCCAGAAACGGAACATAAAGTTTGTCCGGAATAAGTTGATTTGTTGTCCGGAATAAGTGTATTTGATGTCCGGAATAAGTGTATTTGCAGTCCGGAATAAGTGTATTTGATGTCCGGAATAAGTGTATTTGCAGTCCGGAATAAGTGTAGTTGTCCAGAATAATAAGAAAGTGTGTCCATAAACGGAACAGAAAGTTTGTCCGGAATAAGTATATTTGCTGTCCGGAATAAGTGTATTTGTTGTCCGGAATAAGTGTATTTGTTGTCCGGTTTAAGAATAAAGTGTGTCCAGAAACGGAACATAAAGTTTGTCCGGAATAAGTTGATTTGTTGTCCGGAATAAGTGTATTTGATGTCCGGAATAAGTGTATTTGCAGTCCGGAATAAGTGTATTTGATGTCCGGAATAAGTGTATTTGCAGTCCGGAATAAGTGTAGTTGTCCAGAATAATAAGAAAGTGTGTCCATAAACGGAACAGAAAGTTTGTCCGGAATAAGTATATTTGCTGTCCGGAATAAGTGTATTTGTTGTCCGGAATAAGTGTATTTGTTGTCCGGTTTAAGAATAAAGTGTGTCCAGAAACGGAACATAAAGTTTGTCCGGAATAAGTTGATTTGTTGTCCGGAATAAGTGTATTTGATGTCCGGAATAAGTGTATTTGCAGTCCGGAATAAGTGTATTTGATGTCCGGAATAAGTGTATTTGCAGTCCGGAATAAGTGTAGTTGTCCAGAATAATAAGAAAGTGTGTCCATAAACGGAACAGAAAGTTTGTCCGGAATAAGTGTATTTTTTGTCTGGAATAAGTGTATTTGTTGTCCGAAATAAGTGTATTTGTTGTCCGGTTTAAGAATAAAGTGTGTCCAGAAACGGAACATAAAGTTTGTCCGGAATAAGTGGATTTGCTGTCCGGAATAAGTGTATTTGCTGTCCGGAATCGGAATAAGTGTATTTGCAGTCCGGAATAATATATGACTTCATTATTGTCGGAATAAACGAATCAATATATGGAATGCAATAATATGATGTCAAAACAAAAAAACGTCCGCAAAACGCGCTCCCTCTGTCCGCTCGCTTTGCGTGGGGGACTCACGTCCCCCGCAGGGGCTGCCGCCCCCTGCCACCCCCGCACAAACTCAACAAACCTCCCACTGTATATTTTACCCCACAAGAATTATGTTTAGGAAAAAAAATAGCATCTCAGATTTCCTGTTTATGTAGAATATCGGGAAGTCTTCGCACCGTCCCATTCACGCTGTTTACGTTGTGAAGAATCCTGGGAGTCAGCATCAGACGCTTCTTCGACCTAATATTTTGCTCGAAATGGTGATTTATTCTGGAGAGAAAGAATGAAGAAGAAAGAAAGAAAGTCATCATATTTGTATTTGGGTGGAGAGAGAGAACGTGCTGAGTTGAAACACATTTAATGTGATTTGAGTGGACATCAGGAAGAAAAAACAAAAAAACATTCATGCTTTGACCACGTAAGGGCTGACATGGATGTCCACGTAGAGCGCGTCCGTGACGCGCTGCGTTCATAAATCATTTTCCAAAGGAAAATGGCCAACATTTTAAATGTTTCCAATTAATTAATTGTATTAGTACATACAAATTCAAGCAATAGGTGGCCTAAAGAAAGCCCTTGGAAGTCTGTAAGCATGAAAACTAAGGTATTGCAAAGAAGCAAAGCGCTTCCAAAACGAATCTAATCATTGAATAATAAACAATAAATACAGGATTACATACAATTGTGCATTTGTAATTCGTACTTTTAAGTTTACATTTTCACTCAAGATGAATTCTGAACTCTACTACAAGTAATGTAAATCCTCAAGTCCACCAAACACTTCCTTATTAAACCTTCTGAAGAGCACCCACTTGCACGCCAACCATTTTGATCCCATTTTCGAGCTTATAAGCGAGCAGTTAAAACTCTACCGGCAAATTCGCCAAAAAAGCTAATGTTAGTGGCGATGTCGATTTACCAAAAAGAGTGCACCATGACGGGAGCTTCTCTAGAACACGGGCTGTTTTCGGTGTTATCCTATTTACATCAGTTCTCAACTTCAACAGAAAATCTGATTTTTCAGTCTTACTACTTTCTGAAGAATGTCTTGATTCTTTTGACCAGAGAAGTGTCAAAGTAAACTTTGTTGGGGAGTTCTTTCCACCTGCGTACTGGATTACATGCCATGCATCACTAGTACTCCTGTTATTCACTTCAATTGATTCTCCTGAAATTTGTTTGCAAGAGATAAATAGAGTTAAAAGGAACGTATAAAATGATATATAAAATTAAAACCAATAGGGGGGACAATAATCAGTAGAAACAGTAACATGAATATAAGAGGCTGTCTCAACATTACCACTATTCTCTTCAGGACATCCATGTAACATACAAAACCAACCCTATCATAAGGTTATATTTGTTTTATGATATGATTCTTATGATTATGTTATATCCCCTTTTTTCGAAGATGTGATAATAAGCATGCAAACAAGCTCAAACTTACTTGGTAACTTTAAGAGGTTTTTCTAGAATGAAAGTGTCCAAAGAACATGGAGAAAATCACATATATAAACATACTTGAAAAAACCCGACAAGAGCAGCTGTTTTGGAGCATGTATTCCAGATAAAACATTTGAGATTGAAAAAAAACCTTCAAAAGAGAAGCTCTGTATCAACTCCGAATTTATTGCAAGGGACCAACGTGTAGAAGATTTTGTATCCAAGAGCACACGTGTGGTTCTAGTATCTTCGACTGAATCATTCTGAACAAGGAGAGCAGGAATATCTGACTCATTCCAACCAGAGCTGCTGTCCTGCAGACTATGACACCCATAATTTACAGTAAATGTAACGAGATCAATTGTTTGGTTCCTTCCACATGAAAACTCTTCATCTTTGAGATTGGCCACTTCATTTTTAAGTTTTCCAGGTGTGTTTGAAAATATAGAAATATGAGAAATAGGATCCGATTTTCTCCCATTTGTTGCCGTTGAATCCACAATATGCACCACCTAAGCAAACAAGTTTACACTCAAAGTTCATAACAAAAATAAGCCATAATTAAATGAAAGATGAAAATGCTTAAACATTAAGTAAAAGATGGAGAAAACATCAAACAGTGTTATCAAAATATACCACATTTTATTTGTTTTACATGCATGAAGATGTTTAAGGACCATCAGAAAGTAAAGAAATTTGGGTTCTTTCCCAACGAATCTGAGATGTGATTAATTGCAGCCTCACTTCCTTAACAGTAGTAGACAATTGGGTACTTCCAAATGCGAAGTATACAACGACGTACAAAGTATGTGGTTGCACAAGATTTTATCCACTACAAGCAACATGATTTTATATAGCATATTTTGCTGGAATAAATTGTGAAATCCACTGAGAAAATGAATCAGATTTTGAGGGTTCCTCTGAACGGCTAGGGTGACTTTGCAATAACATAAAGTAATATCGTATCATGGTGTGCATGTGCAGTTGTCAGACCGGTATTCCTCTATCGCTGATTTTTTAACCTTGAAGTTCCCCAAATTGCTTAGGCTGCCATCAGATCAGTAGGCTAAAGAGAATTTTGTTATACAAAATCAATAATAACACATTAGTAGCATTTAATATTCTATACTAAATTGTGTTTCACATTTGTGGTAAGAAGATGCCCAACCTAATACTCACATTGACAGCACGCGCAACGTCATCAGTAAATGCTGGAATTATGCCAGTTGCAGTTGCCGCTAGTGTAAGGGCGAAGATAGCACTCATCAAAACAGTTACCAAACTCTTGGCACCTATATCCACATAAATAATGTAAATCAAGGAAATTTACTGACAAAAGCAAATAATAATCGCAAGAGAGAACTTTATAGACTATTGAATAAGATCGTGTTACATGATAGGATCATCAGAAAACTGCATAAAAACTAAATGAAAACAATAGAGGTCAAATATGAATCTAGATAAGTTATGCTATATGATGAATCTTAATGTAGGAGGAAGTGAGGAACGATGTGAACTATTTTGAATTGAAAATAAATCGTCGTGGATGTAGTTAAGCATTGTTCTGTTAGAGAGGCAGTGAGTGCGAAGATGTAACTGAGATCGTCAAACTCAACTCCATATTTTAACTCACTACAAAATGTGACTAAATGAGATTCTCTTTTCCTAAAGAAAGTATTTGCTACCATGAGGACATATGCTACAGCGAAATTCAGAAAATCTTCTCTTTCTTGCTTCCTAACACCAAACCCAAACCCTCCATGGATACGTTCAAACCCTTCGTTATCTTTACCAACATGACCGTTAAAATCTCCTCCAATACAAACACTACTAGGAATCCCTCTCACCGTATTGTCAAAGTCCTCCCAAAACTGTTTCTTCACTGTATCGCTCAAACTTACTTGTGGAGCATAGCCGCTAATGACATTCAAAATCAATTTTCCGATAACTAACTTAATCAAAATTATTCGATCACCTTGCCTTTTAACCTCTACCACCTCATCTCTAAGGCTCTTATCTTCTAAGATTTCTACTACATTTTTTTCTATCTTTTCCACTATACCATAACTTAAACCCTGTATTTTCAACTTTTTTAGTTTTTTCACCTACCCATTTGGTCTCCTGAATACAAAGAATATTGACTTTACTCATGTTGATCACATCCACTAACTCTCTCAACTTCCCTGTTAAAGATCCAACATTCCAACTACCTATGCGTATCCTACTATCCTCAACTAGCTTCCTTACCCCTCGCACACGTTGGGTAAAGTACGAGGACCCTGACTCCTTGTGCACTACATCCGGACGCTGATGCAGTGTGCCACTAAGGTGGTGGTGTCCCTCAACTAGCTTCCTTATCGCTCGTACCCGTCGAGAATGATGCGTAGACCCTTGCTTACTTTGAATCACTACATCCGGGGCCCAATGTAGCGCGTCGCTAAAAGGGTGACGCCCTAAACACGATTCTCTTTTAAGTTTCATTTCCATGGGAGTAGCTAGGGTTTTACGCTGGCTCGCAACACCTGTCGCAACCCTCCTCCTTTATCCTGGCTTGGGACATGCTACGTATACGTACACCTATCGCATTTGATGCATCATTTTCAAAATTTCAAAGAATTTTCAAACGACGAGATTTGTTGAAACGCGTCAAATGGACTGTAGTTCCCGTCATTGTGTGTTCTTACAACATTTTGATGTGGCATATACATGACAGTAAGTATTTTACATGTAACTCATATTTTAAATATCTTAGTAATAATATTTTACATCTCATATATTAAGATCAATACTGATACTTAATGGTTGAAACTCATTAGAAGAGTTACAAACAATTTGGTATTAACTCCTAAATTTCATAGAGAAATTGAACATACATGCTTTGTGAAATCAACTAATATCTAGGAACGTCATGGAATTAAAATTTTGAAAATGATAGCCATGATTCTATGGTGATAAAAGAACGAAGATTGAAAATATGCTACAAAGTTGCTTTTTACATATTCTGAAAACATTCTACAACCTTTCGGGTATTTTTCATGAATTATCCATTTATTTTTGGGAATTGCTCCTTTTCCTTCTTTTTCTTCAAGAGGTGATCAAGATGTAGGATCCAACATACATTGCATTGAGGATGAAAATGTGAAAATTGTTGAATGGGTTGTTCTCTGAAAGTATTAGTTTTCTCAAACGTTGTCCCTACTCAGCCAACTAGTCTGACAAGTCAACTATGCTGTCAGTCCGACAGATTTATGCTTGTCTGTCTTGAAATCCTTTGTATTAACAGATACCGAGGTAGATTTCATGCATAATTGGAAGAAAAAAATTCTAATAAAAAACATGTCCCTTGGGTGAAAGATGGAAGGGAAGTAGTTTAACTTGAGGTCAAATAAAAACTGATTTTATTTACCCAACACTATTGAAACAGATAGCACGTTAGAAACTCAAAAAAATAACCAAATACCTGATAGATGGATGTAGGAAAGAAGATATACAAATGTAAGGCAAACAATCGAGACAACGAATACTGCAATCATCACATTCCCAAGCCAATCAGGCACACCACCGGGATTTCTGCAAAGCCGAAAAACACATGTTTACTAGATGAAACCAAAAACTGGTTTATCAGTTAAATTTGACTTAGGAATAACATATGAAACGAAAGAACAGACAGTTGTAGTTTTGAATAGAAGAGACCATTTTTTTTTATCAGTAGAAGACATTGTTTAGTGCTTATGTTGAGGTTTTGTTGACAACAACACCTCAGGCCTAAAGCTCAGAAGCAGGAAGAAGCATCTAAGGAATTACGAAGCCAAAACAAAATTAGTTGAACATATTTAGGTTACCATAAGAAAGTAATTCAGTAGTACAGAGCATAAGAGAAATGAAGAGTGTGTCCATGCTTGATAATGTACGGAGATGTCAATGACAATTAACTCATTAAAGCCCAGGACTTTTTTTCCATGCTGTACATGTAGACTACTTGTAATAAAAAACTACAGATTCAGAATTTTACTTGTCAAACCGAACAACAGATCCGGTAGCGAATCCCCCAAGTTGCATAAAAACTCCTCCACTAATTAAAATAGGCAGACCTAAAGCAACGATCAATGTTACAGTTCTGAGTTGCTTCGGTGATCGTGCTGGTGTCAACGTAGCATCAAAAAAACCATCTGCCGAGAATGTACAGATTATCACAATTAATAAATGGAAATAAGAAAAATTATATGAACAGTACTCAAGAAAAACTTACAAGCAAAGGCAGGTGAAATCAACCAAACAAGAGAAACATAGGCAGATCCGGCCCCAAAGAAACTACCAAGAATTAGGAAAATTAGCCACTGAAGAAATCCACTTTTGAAAAGCCACCTTTCGCTTTCTAGTTTACATCGTAAGTCAAGTCCTGCAACCGAAGCAGGTTTTCTTTCGAGAGCAACACGATGCAAGTACTTATGAAGTATAAGAAAACCCAAGTGCTGACCAACTAATGCCCCAACTACAGCAGGTGCACCAAACAGACCAAGAACTAACCATGGGCTTGCGATATATGGTGTAGGATTATCACAGACCAAGGGAAGAAGAAATGCAACCATGATGCCCAAACTTAAGGAACAAATCCACATGAGACAAATGGCTAAAACTGAAAGTCCAAGTGAAGCAACAGCTGGCCATCCTCCCATCAGTGAAGATGCTGTCCATATAACAACTGCCTGCAGAATGACCGAGTTCTGGAGCATTCGAGCTAATCGCCGACTGTACACCACCATGTGTGTTCCCTAAACAGTTCAAAATTTTCAAATTGTGCAGCAGTCGTATCAAAGAAAATCAATGTTGCAAAAAAAGGAAACTACAGTTTCTTGGGAGTGGCATCATTCTGAAATTTTAAAAACTCAAATTACCAGGATATCAAAGAAGATAGGTTTGTCTTTAGGATCGCCTTGAACAGTGCTGCTTCGCAGAAGAGAAGATGACGTGGAAGCAGAGACAAGAAAAGAAAGCATGTTGTCTCCAAGATGCTGTAGTGAACCAGGCTTCAGAAGCTCGAGTTTGTCATTCTGTGGTAAAAGTCGTATTGTTCACACAGTACAAGTAAAATGTTAGAGCAGTGACATGATGCCTCATTTCTACTCAATCATAAAAATGCCCATGTGCATGGAATATTGTCACATACAGATCAAATTAGGGTGACAATTTGGGTCATGACACGATAACCCAACATGAAAAATACGGATTTGGGTTTGGCATAAATGAGTTTGGGTCATAATTGGATTGACATGATTGGCTCGATAATTAAATGGGCTGGGTTTGGCTTTAATACATGTAACCCGTGTCTAACCGTTTATATATGTCTAAATGGTATATAGGCTTATTTGTATTTACAATATTACATAGAGTTACAAAATTGCCAAGAATTTCTACATTTTCCATCTTTTCATGTCAGAATGTTTTAATTAGCAATCAACAACTAATTTCATAACCATTTATGGTAGTTTCATTGTCTTCTCCAAATCAAATTGTAGGTGTTGTTGAATTGTCATAAATAACGGTTATATGGGTAAGTATAACCCGTACAAGCCGTACATGAACACGACCCATTTAATAAACGGATTAGATGGGTTGGGTCGGGTTGACACAATTTTAGATGGGTTGGGTTTGGGTTTGTGAAAATTGAGTCTGGTTGTAATTGAGTTTGACACAAACACGACACGGACCCGTATTGCCACCCATAGATCACATCAAAACTAGAAATCATTTGTGTTGAAACATTCAATGGATAACAAACTAAAATTAAACAAAATATTTTTATGGATTCATAGTACTATAGTAGTGATGAATATAACATGTAAAATCATCCATACAGTTTGAAGAAAACGGTAAATAGGTTGGCATTGTCAACTCTACATTACATAGTTCAGTAAAACCTCGAAAACAACATAATGCATTTGTGGTAAGCTGGCGTTAGTTTTTGTCTATTTCAAAAATTGTTGTAGGTGATAGACAATATTCTAACTGAATATCCTGTTGTGATCTTTCTATGAAAGAAAATAGAGTTCCTCCACCTTTGTCTAAATATTTAAGACGTGGTAGGTGGTACAACTCTGGCAAATTCAACCTGTCCAGATTGATGGGTTTGTAACATCGTAGACTTATATTAGTTTTCAAGTATAAGCATTTTTATGATCACGTCATCATAAGCAGTAGTTTAAATTGATTCATTTGATACAAGGGTTTTTACTGAATTAAAATGTGTGAATTATTTAAATGCTGGGAAAAAGAATGGGAATCAACAGTAGTCATTCCCTCACATTCTTTTTAGTTGGTAAATCATCTCCATGATTCAATAGATTTGAGAATTCAATTAAAAAAAGTGACCTAGGTTAAATGCTGTGGTATATTCTTGCATATTATCTGAATCTATATTTTACTTTCTTTTTTTAGTATTAAAAACAAGTACTTAAAGAAAGACTACGAAATTATGTTTAAACAACAAAAGCAGTGAAGAAATACAAAAAAATGAAGGGAAAGATAAATCACCTTTGTGTGGTAGACTGCACTGGAGTCCATATAAGCAAAATCCAAGCCAGAAAGACCACCAATTTCACTGTATACTTGGAAGTCTGTGGCCGATTTTATTAGTCCTGAGTGGAACAAATCCTGCACAAACTACTCAGTTATTTGTGTGTAAAGATATGATACGACAACAAAGAAATAATTTAGGCATAAGCCACATCAACATGCACAAAAATTAACTCCCTCTTTAGCTGAACTAACATTACAAAGGTATATAACTATTTGCACAAATAAAAAAGTTATTAAAACAACAACTTACAAATGTATGTTTGAACTTTTTCGGTGAAGAGAGAGATAGTCAAGTTTGCCAATTTTCAATTTGATACTTTATGAGTTCCAGTGCTAATTCAACTCCACCAAGTTACTAGGTTCTAACATCTAATGTCTCCTCATTATAATTGTTTCTAAATGAAGCACTGCTCCTTCCAGCGCAGGGGGGCGAGGTCAGTGCAGATAAATCGAACAATTAAACCAAGTTTTCATGCATAAAAAAGATTGGCATGTGTTGGAGCATATGTACGTGTTTACGGATGTATAAGGTTCTTACAAATAGATAATGTGTTGCTTACAATAATATGAATGTTCTGCAGCCACCACAAAAAATTCTGCTAAAGCCTTAGCAAGTCTAAGTTAGTTTTTCTATGACTATATAAGTCATGAAAGTCACTAATTAATGCTAGTACTAGGAAAAGGAATTAGAACTTCAACAGGACTTCAGATTTACAAGGTGGAAAGCCATAAACAGATAATTAAATGTTAATAGAAGTGACCATTTTAGTTTGCAGCTAGAATAAAAATCTTAGTTATGAATGGATATATTCATGCTCATGTAATCAACAAGATTCATAAATTAAACTTTGCAGGTCTCCAACTACCATTAAGAGTACACTGAAAAGACGTTCTAACTTTCGGAAACGATTGTACCAAGTACTATTCTAATGAAGACATTCTAACCTGTGAAATAATCTGTGCAGAAGGGTATTTGGCCACTTTGGCGAACATTTCAATTGCCCATGGAGCTGAACCAATCTGTTACCATGTAACCTTTTAGAACACCATATTGGATAAAAATGAGGAACTAAACACAATCAGGGGATAAGATGGAAGTAACCAAAAAAGGTGTGAAAATGAAAACATTATGTGAAAACTGACACCTAGGTGACAAAGTTGAGTACAATAATAGAGAGAGGAAATCCCAACCTGAAATATGGCAGACTTGCCTCCAACTCCTATGGCCTCCAAATCGACAAAAAAACGAACAGTTTTTCTCCATGGATGCTGTGAACTTAAATGACATCAGATATTGGTAACGAACTATGTTTTGAATCATTAATAAAACTATCTGAATTTCAGTGAACATGTCAAAGTGAAAACAAATAAATTTTAATTTTTTGCAATTCTGATCATATCTATTGGTAACTAGAAGTACAGTTTATGCATCAAAACATGTCATTGCAACCAAACACAGATAACGTAGGAAACCATTTTTGCTTGATAACTTGCAAATAAGTTTCAACATCATTTCCATATCTATGGTAGAATTTTTATGCAATAAAATTACAGTTTCTTAAACTGTGACAACTACAAGATTAAAATTCAGACTTTTTTTCTTCTGAAATGCTGGTAGACTCGCATGGTCTGATTTTTTTGGCTACCACAAGAGTAAACCGGTCTACTATATCAAACAAAGCAGAGCATGAATACCTTGAAATTGTTGGAGCAAAATATACAAGAATATAGTACATCGAAAGTCATCAAGTGCTTAAAAACTAAAATTAAGTTAGATTTCAAAGTTCTTATATTGGGCTAACACAATGGATCACATCTCATTCAATTTCATGCCATTGTGTATCTCACACTCTGAAGTCACAAGCAAAGATATGGAAGATATTAACTACACAAGATAAACAAGAACAAGATCAACATTTTTTATTAGCATAGAATATCAAAAAGGTTTGTGGCTTTTACGAACAATGCCAACTATTTTTTAATATATAATAGAAACATAGATCTTGTTTTTTAATATATAATAGAAACATAAGAATAAACTGTAATTTTTTACAGCAATGTCTATCCTTGTTTTGAGCATTTCGTAACATAGAACTGACTAATATTTAAAATAAAGACAACCTGAAGTACTAAAAGCAGAGGAGTGGTGGCCCTAATTTGAAGTTCATCATAAATAGCCA
This sequence comes from Triglochin maritima, assembly GCA_963682175.1. Classification (NCBI taxonomy): domain Eukaryota; kingdom Viridiplantae; phylum Streptophyta; class Magnoliopsida; order Alismatales; family Juncaginaceae; genus Triglochin; species Triglochin maritima. Next base: position 13,983,227 of record OY821785.1, read on the forward strand.
AAATCTGCAGATATGATGGTAACGAAATCATAATTAGAGATAACCTGTGTCATGAAGCTATGAGCACCGCTGAGCCCTTCCTCTTCTCCTGTGTTAAATAAAAATATTACACCACTTTTAAATCCATGAGCCCACTGAGACACTCCTCGAGCAAGCTCCAACATAACTGCCACACAAGAGCTACAGTCACCAGCCCCCTCTCTGAAGGAAGAAGGATTATACAATAATAAATTAACACGTAGAAACAACATCAAAGATTCAACTACAATTTTAACAATATAGATTATTTAAGAGAATTTCGTCAGGAACATTAAGAAATTATTGTCCAATCACCAAGCTAGGAAAAGAAATCAGATATCTAAGCAAGAAATTATACAAAGGATGGCCACATATATTAATCAAATATTTGTAATATGGGCAACACTTACGTTGAGAAAACCGTGTCAATATGTGAAGAAACCAAAATCACATTGTCCTCAGCTTCACTTAGATATTTTGGTAGAATTCTCAGGACTACATGTGTCAAGTCTGAGTAAATAAGTGTTTTGCCCTTGAACACCCCACCAAGATGAATATTAGCACCAGCTTCAGTATGGAAAGTATCTACTTCAACATCAACCTCCCAATGAGCTGTTTTCTTAATCTCCTCTGATGTTGCTAGAACATACTGCCACAGGAAGGAGTCACATAAAAAATTATATACCGTAAATATCAGAAAATGCTAAAGGAATCTTGCAAAGATTTAAGAGGATCAAAAAGTACATATACGTATGCCTTAGTTGTTTTGACGATAAATTTCATTCATTTCAGACACTAAAGTTGACGTATAATTCTTAAGGTAATTTAATGGATTTGGAGAAAATTTTACTGTCAGGAACTAATTGGTGTAGACCTTACATATTACTTTTTAAGTCTCATAAACCTCTCTCACTCCGGCGTCATAAGTTTCTTGGCTTGTGTACTAAGAGAAACACATGAGGTCACCCCATAACAATGATCAAATAAGTGCTTTTGCATTTGACTTCAATATGCTTGTCCTTGGTCTTGGATCCACCACATCAGTATGAAGCAGAAGAAAGCAAACTTAACCCCTCGGATCCTGTCTTTTACTTAAAAAATTCTTCAATTATCTTAGAGACATAATTAGATGCGTGAATGAAACTACTGCTTATCCCTTTCCATGTTTAAGTGTCAAAGATTCATCAACAACTGTGAGAGCCTCATGTCATATGGCTATAACAAACCAAGCACCCTTACATTATATTAAATAATGTAATATATTCAGTTTCACACATTAGTATTTTGAATATTTTTATATAATATCAAAGTTGGATCAATATTAACCTGACATGTCAGAATTTGCTATGGATGTGGTATTTTCAAGTATAGTGAAGAATATGCAATTTTCAAAATTATTATTCAAACAAGACATCTATAAATGTTGCATTTTGAAATCCTTATAAGTACAATACCAAGTTACAAGACCACATGAAACTGCAACCTTAGGGTAATTAAGAGTTGGACAAGGATGTGTTCCTAGCAAGTCCCACGAATTTTCAATTTTTAAATAAAAAGATTTATCAATCCAGGATTTTCAAATGACGTGATTTCTATTTCCTTGTTTGAATTAACAGGCCACTTAAAAAAAGACAGCTACAAGTTTCATTTAACACAGTACTGGTAACACTTATACCAGCTCAAATAGAATTTAAAATCATATGCTTAAAATCAAGCCATATATTAATTTAAGAATATTCACGCTGAAATTGAAACATTATGATTCTGCAGTAATTTGAAGTGACAAATGTTTGCATAAGTCATGTAGAATTTCCAGATTCTGTCCCTTTACATAGGTTCTAGTTAAGTGCTCTTTTCATTGTGCCATGACGGATTTTAAAAATTCCGAAGGAAAAAATAATAATCCAAACAAGCCATTGACAAATGTCACAATTCGAAATCCCAATTCGAGTACATCCCAATACAACACAAGCACATCCGAACACAACCTTAAGAAAATCAAGAAAAACAAAGGTCTGGAAGTAAATCCAAATTACCCTAACAACACTTCCAATGCGCAAACCGTTAGCATTCGGCACCAACTAATAAACCCAAAAAGAAAAACAACTTAGAAACCAGACCAAAAAAGAGACACACCTGAAGTGCAAGATCAAGAGCATCGGAACCAACAGGATGAGGCCCCAACTCCGTCAAGGTCTTAACATGCCGCATCGCCGATTCCTCGGCGAAACCTCGCTTACCGGCCTGCTTTGCGCTGAGCGGCACCGGCAGCCTCTCGAACTGAAAATGATACACAGCCCACCACCCATTGAGCATCAAAAACAGCAACGACAGCCACAGAGCGGCCGATCTTCGAGGAATTCTCTCCTCGTCACGTTTCCGATCCGGCTTCTCGTCTTTCAGTTGGGACGTTTCAGTCTCACCCTCTGGTGAAGTTCCCACTGGCCTCCTCCTCATTCTTAACTACCTTTCTGTAAATATTCGGTAAATTGAACTGTACGATATTGGAGAGGGAATTGCTGCGATTGGGGAAACCCTGTTTTGGAGACGGACAAGGTTGAGGCGATGCAGTGTATTGTTTGGAAATTGGAACAATATGGATAGGGACGAGGGGTTAGGAAGTGTTTTTTTTCCTTCTTTTCTTCTTTTTTTAAGGAGTTCTGAATTGGTGGATCTATTCAACCCGGTTTTCAGGATGGGTTTACCGATTTTATCATGTGTGAATTTAACTAACGTAGTAACCCATTGAAAGTTCAAATAATATTAAAAATATGTAATATGTATTTATTTTTTTGTGTATTTACAAGTACCATGCGATGTATCTTCTTCCTGTATTTACAATGCAATGGGAGTGTTAATAAAAGAGATTACCGATAACCCGTTCTTTTCAACGTATATAAGTACACCTTTGATCCACCTAAAATCTAAAAAGCTAGAAGACCATGTGAATACGTGGCAACCTACGAAATAAAGATTGGACAAAACAAATAGAAATACATGTCACCTTGCAAGTACCATGCTGTGTGCTCAGAGCATGTTTAACGGTGGTGCAGCTGCTTGAGGCGCCAACACGTCCGCACAAATCCAGAGGGAACGCTGGCCATGTCACCCACCTGTGCGGATGATCGGGCGGTGGGCGTCCCAATCGTCCGCACTGGCGGGAAGGGGAGAGGGTTGGGTGGGGGGCACGTGTCCCCTCTCAGTTCGCTGAATTATTTTTTTTGTTAAAACTCTTTAAAAATTTATTTTAAATTATTTTATCAATTTTTTTCTTATAAAAATATGTTTTTTGTTTGTTTTGATTTTGTAGAATTTTTTGTGTTTTTTTTTATTTTACCTATGTATGATTGATCTCCAAATGACGTGGAGGGGAGAGAATGTAGGGTGTGTGGAGTGTTTCTGATCGTGATTGTGAGATTTTTTGGGTGAGTTTGGTGAGCTTACATGACAGAGAGAGAAACTGACGTGGCAGAGAGAAAAACTGACGTGACAGAGAGAGAACATGACGCCCGAGATAGCTCGAGCACCGTTAAACATGCTCCTCGATGCATAATCTCCTGCAAGGATAAACAAAAAGAAAAGAGCCAACATTTAGTCTAATTCCAACATCACCAAAAGTTGGGTCGCATTTGACATGAAGCCCAAAACTTAAAAAGGAGTCGTGCCAATGTGAGACAATAGGTTAAATAAGAAGACAAACACAACTTCTCTATATGGATCTTCAATGTGGTGAACTAAATATGCACAAAAACCGAACTGCTAAATGTCGCCCGTAATTTATTTAAATCGACCGCACCGTGGACCATTTTGTCCTCCCCTTGCAATCTATTTCCCATTTCGTCCTCCCCTTTCAAAATAACTCTCTCTCTCTTCACTTACCCTCACCCCCACCACCACCAACGGCAAGGGAAATGTCTGGCGAACCATCAACGACAAACACCACCGGCAAGGACTTTTTTTAAAAAATTTTATGCCAGGGTTCTTTTTCCTTACAACGATCGCATCTAAGATTACAAATCATTCGACCATTTCTTTGTGATTTATTTAAGAATTACGCACCATAAGAATTAAATTTTATTTAATTTATTTAAGGTGTCTAAGTCAGATGCCTCGTCCATGGTTGGGGTGTCTAAGCCAGATGACCCGCCTTAATTTTTGTAATTTAAAAATCGTACCTCGTCGGTGGTGTTTGCCGTTGACGGTTCGCCGAACATTCCCCTTGCCATTGATGGTGGTAGGGTGAGGGTATGTGCAGAGAAAAAGAGAGAGAGAGAGAGAGTTATTTTGAAAGGGGGACGAAATGGGAAATATATTGAAAGGGGAGGGCAAAATGGTCAAAGGCGCGACCGATTTAAGTAAATCGCGGGCGACGTTTAGTAACACCCAACATTAAAGTACAAAGAATTGCTACAACTATTCAAGTATGCGTGTAATGGCAACTATTCAAGTGTGCGTGTAAAACAAATACCACATAAATTCTAATTTTGTTTTGAAAATATACATGTGATGAATGATTCACCTTTCAACATCTTCATTACTTATTGTAACATCTCTTGTATTTACATCTATATTTACATTTCAATTATTATAGACTATGAATGCTTGTAAGTTATATACACCTCTATAAATATGAGGTTGTGCAATGTAATGAAATAGGGTGAATGAAAAATGTCTACCCTTCTTCCCCAAATCTTCATGTCTCTTCATTTCACAACATCTTATCAGCATGAATTGACTCTTGCATAATCTTCTTCAAAAGCACGAGTTTCTCTGATTGGTATTGTAGAAATCATTCAAAGGTAATTTTCATATCCTTTCTTTTTAGCTATGAGGTCTAGAGAATATTATTTAGTCCTTGCATAAAGTTACCTCTACATTGGGAAGTTAATCTTCTTCTCTCTACCTCGGCTCCTTCCATGAAAGAGTATTAAATCCTTTTCATTGTCAATCATATATGTATATTGTCTTTGATGTAATGTAATGAGACATTTTCTTTCATTTACCGAGAAAATATACATATCTTTAGAAGTCTATATTTTGTATTCTTTATCGATGCTATGGTGTTCATACTTTATTCTTCACTAGATATATTGTGAATAAACAATGTAGTTAAAATGAATACGATAGAATATCATGTGAACTTAAATCCATAATTTGATTTTCAACGTTTTGTTTCTGTTCATGTAGGAGGTAATAGAAATCTCTTTCTCATTTATTTGTAGTCTCTAATAAGACCTGTCATCTATGCATAATGATTATAATTTCCTGCTCAAATACATAAGAGAAAATATTATGAGTTCTTAGTTAATATGTGATGAAAGAAAGCAATAAGATGAAATACAATAATTGTTCTCCCCTATATCTTCATCTTATTTGTTCCATGTCTATTTATTTTACAACAGTTTTAAAAAAATCAATTTACAACAGGTGAAGACCATGAATATCCATATGTTTCCACATTACAACACCATAAGACCCTTGTATCCCATTCTTGTGGACAGTTCGGAAAAAAAAATTGAATATAGAATCTTGTATTGATGTAGAAAACCAAAATAGAAGGTCGAAATCATCTTAAAATTAAAACTGGTGGCAAAGGCTAAAAGAAAGCTCTTGTGTAAAAATCTTCTATACAAATGAAAAGTAGGCGTAAAAATCAGTAGCAGGAAGAAGTGACATATGTAGATGGCAAAAAATATAAAGACTTACTCTTTTGAAGAAAAAATCAGATGATAAATTCCAACATTGCAGGGCCAAAAAATGGAAAATTCACTTGAAAGGAATGCGAACAACTCAAAATATGTAAATAACGACCGGTAACAAAATTAGCTAAATACAGTAAATAGGCCAAAAAGTAAACTTTTTCAAAAAAAATTAATTTTTTTTTGCCAAAATAAACCTTATTTGAAAATACTTTTCACACTAGACCTACTGCCACCATGTGGCGATGGTGGGTTTATTTTTTAGTGTGTACAGAATTCGGCGTCTGAGACGTCGAATTCTGTAGAAAACATTTGTGGAACTCGGTGTTGGTAACGTCGAGTTCTACATAGGGAACACTTACCATTTTTTTACCAATTTGAACTCGGTATCATCGGTGTCGAGTTCTCTTCATATAACTCAGCACTGGTATTACCAAGATCTCTTGGATTGAACTCGGCAATAGAAGTGCCGCGTTCACTTCGATAAAACTCAACAACACTAGTGTCGAGTTGAATTTTGTTTTTATTCACTCTAAAATCAAAGGAGAGATCGTGCATTGGGCGGTTGAGGGAGCCATGTTTTTAAGTGAACACGACATCTAGGATGTCGAGTTTGAAAGGCAGAACTCAGCCTCCCCAACACCGAGTTGACTAAAAAAGGGAACTCGACGTTACAAACGTCGAGTTCTGTCAGGCTATAAAAACATCCCGACCCCCCCCCCCCCCCCCCCCCCCCCCCCCCATGTTGAGTTCTCGCGAGTTTGAGGTTAGGGTTTCGATTTTTCTTCGTTTTCCATAGTTTTTCCCCTATTTTATGTATTATGATGATATATATTGTTGTTTTATGTATGATTGTATTGTTTTTGTTGGTTTAGGAACCCTTTAGGTGCAAACCTGATTCCGATTTTGGGTTTTAGGCCAACTATTTTTTTCTTGTTTCTTAGTAGATTATTGATTTCATTTTTGTTGATTGTAGGTTTACAGTGGTAACTTAAAAATAGTGGAATTTAAGTTTGATTATTGTGATTGAAATTAGATTTGTATTTATTTTGGTTTGAATGTATGTGGATTTAATGAATGTAATATTAAAAATGGTTATTTGGATTTGGATGTATGTGGGAATTTAAGTTTGATTATTGTAATCTTAAAAATAGAGTAATGAATGTATGTTGGTTTTAATGGAAAACATGTGTTGAAGTTAAGAAATATGTGCGTTAAATGTGTCGTGATTTGCATGTTGTATAAATGTATGTCATTTGAAGTTGTGAAATATGTCGTTATTTAGATGTTTGGAAGAGAAGAATGTTATTTGTAGTATTTTAGTTCCTTTTACAGTGTAGGTTTAAATTTTTCGAATTTGAAAATATAAGGGAGGTGTTGTCATTTTTTTTTAAAAATATGACATTATTCGTAACGTTATATATTGTAGTTGATTTTGTTGGAGTGATTGCTCGACGTTTACAATCGTTTGCTACTACACTCGACTTAGGTAATTTCTAAATCATTTGAGTACTTTCAAATTTTTAATTAATTAGGAACAGAAGGACAACCATTTCACTTGAACACATTTTCAAATTTAATTAATATATGTTAGGAATGGATAAAGATGATGAAGAATCTTTGTTGGTCATGTATAATGGGAAATTAGAATGTAACGGAGATGTGACAGAGTATACAGGGTCCGACCGCAAATTGGTAGTTGTTTCGTTGAACATAAAATATGGGAATTTAATGGTTGTCATAAGATCTGAATGTTGTCATCCAGAAAGTATGTTTGCTGTCAAGTTGACGGCAAAATTGTCATTAAACAATAATTGAACGTACGCTCCATTAAACAATGATAAGTCGGTTTATGGAACGATGTGTTTGTTTAAATAGATGTCTGTGGTTGGAGTGTATGTAGAAGCTGAACCTAAAGTGTCTGACCCTACACTGACAACCAACACTCATTTGCCGGAGTATGGTACAATAAGGTCGACCGATTGGGACTGCGAAATAAATTTGAATATGAGTCTAAATCCTACAACCGAAGTTTCAGCAAATTCCATTTTCCCAATCGCAGAACTTCCAAACAGGTAGTGAATGACCAAAAATGCAGGTGGCATTCCTTCCAGCAGTGCAAATCCTTATCTTGGTCTGTCGTAATTTGAAACCATGCATTACAGCCATGATGAGTTTGCTGGCAGAGCTAGACCATCGACCTCGTATCCTTCCCTTGGGCTTGGTTTGTCGTCAGTTGACCCGATTAATTTCAGTCGACCAGAACGCCCAAAAGAGATGCATAGTGATGAAGATGATGACATCGAGGAATTAGGGGATTACAATACACCATTTGTTGTAGAAGATGAACCTGAAGGTGTTTCTACTAATGAAGTCGCAGAGACGCAGACTGTCATATATGCGATGGGTCAATCCATAAACCGTGAAGACGATGACGTTGTTGATGATGCAGTTTCTAACAACGACATGGTTCCAACTCTTAATGAATTCCCGATATCTTCGACGATGACAACCGGATAGAGAGAACTCTGTCATTGAACACTCATTCTTCGATGTTGCGAACAATTTGTCACGCAGTGATTGACATACAAAAGATGGTCGTTGTTTTTGGGATAAATAAATTTTCCCAACCAAAGATGATTTGGTTCACTCTTTGCAGTCGTGGCACATAAAAAAAGTTGTTCAGTTGTCGTTTCTTCAACGAAATGGTACATCGTTCGTTGTCTTCATCGTGGTGAGGATAACTGCAAATAGTGTCTACATGCATCTGTCCGAAAAGGTTGCAGATATTTTCAAATTAAAACGTACGACGCCGAGCACACTTGTTCCAATCCGATGTTGTTGAACGACAACAAACAATGCAGTGCTAATTTTGTTTGTGACTTGATAATGCCTTCTGTTAGAACCAAGTTCACAATTACTCCTGCTGAAATAATGGAAAGTGTGAAAACCAAATACTCACTTGAAATCAGTTATGCTAAAGCATGACATGGCAGACAAAAAGCGTTGAACCGAATTTATGGTGCTGAAAAGACAGTTTTAAGGATTTGCGAAGGTTCCTCACCGTTCTATGTTAGAACAATCCAGAATCTGTTATTGAAATAGAGGTTGTACGGGTAAATCCAGACGAGGAGATGTTCGAGTGTGTGTTTTGGGCGTTCAGGTCTTCAATTAGTGGATTCGAATTTTGCAGATCCGTTCTCAGTGTGGATGAAATGCACGTCTATAGCAAATATAAATGATTATTGTTGATTGCTGTGGTCACGGATGTAAGTAACATTTTTTTTCCTTTAGCATTTGTTGTCGTAGAGAACGAGAAGACAGAGTCGTGGATGTGGTTACTCTAATTGCTGACTAGTAGAGTGACTCGGCGACCCGATTTGTGTACGTATTATCACCGACAGATTTTTGGGAATAAACACTTGTGTGCGAGCCGCATTTTCGCCTACAGAGGGACATGTACATCAATTCTATATTCGACACATGAAAGCAAATCTTGCAAAACATTGAAACTGCCAGAAAAGATTGGGACAAATCAAGTTTTACGGCGCGGGTAAAAGTCATACATTAATGAAATTTGAAGAGCTAATGAAGGCTATTGCAGAGGAACATAAACCGGTTTACGAGTGGATTCAGCATCAGGGTCCTTTGGAAAGATAGACTTGTTGTCACGACAGGGGTTGACGTTTCGGATGTATGACAACAAACATGTCGGAAAGCTTCAACAATGTCTTACGAGGGGCATGCGGTATGCCAATTACAACAATGATTTTGATGTCATTTCTCCGTTTGCACAAGTTTTTTTTGTCAAAAGAAGGGACGTCACTGAGTCGTAGAATGAAATTTATGTACCGACAGTCTACACCGTGTTGACGACAAACAACGATTTGACCAGATCTCATACGGCAACTCGATACCACCAGTTGATGTACCAAGTTGAAGCCAATGACCAGAAAAAACACCTTGTGAAATTTGAAGAGTGAGTTATTAGTTGCACTTGTGGATACTAATTGCAATGCACGTCCCCTGTTCACATGTACTAGCAGTTTGTAGCAGCAGACATGCAAATGTCAGCACTTCACATTTGGTCTCCCCGTATTATGAGGTTCAAATGTACAGACAGACGTACATAACAATATTTATCCCAATTCCTGATGTAAGGTGTTTGTCAGATCATGGCAACATCACAATGAAGTCTCCTGAAACCAAAAGACCTCTCGGTCGGCCAAAATCAACGCGAATCTGAAACGAGATGGACGAGCACTCTGGAAGAAGGGTAAGGTGTGAGAGATACGGCGGTTTAGGGCATAATAGAAAGCGATACAAGGAATCTATATAGTGAAATTATTTTAATAATGTCTATGTTACTATTATGTAGGACTTTGGATAAAGATTTGATTAAATGTAAGAGTTGAATTGATGTGGTGTAAGACTTGAATTAATGTAATGTATTTTGTTATGACTCGTATTTTTAATGACTTTAATTTTGTATGACTCCAATGTAAGGTGTGGATTTTTATGACTGTAATTATTATTATTATGTGGATTCTTAACATTTAATTCGCAATACTTAAATGTTTTCTAATATTTAGCATTTTATGTACAGATGGAGTTTGGTGGATCCAGTGCCGATTCAGTTAGAGGCAGCTACGCTTCACAGGGTCCGGTGGACATATCAATGTTGGTTTTGCAGGCCGACCATAAGTCCGACTTGTTCAAGGATTTCGTAAGCATTTTAATACTTGCAAGCAATATTTGTATGTACGTATTAATGTTCTAACATTTATCTTATTTTATGCAGAAAGATGTCGACGACGTAAAATACGTTGAGCATGGATCCAAAATCAACGTTTGGCAGATCACAGATGAGAGGATGTGGTTTCTACTAGATCTGACATGCTTCGACACAGTCACTCAGTTAAGCCGAGTACAATTAGACCATACCTTGTAGGAGGCGATGGTGGAGCGTTGCAGACCAGAGACTCATTCCTTTCACCTACGACATGGTGAGATCACTTGTAGCTTGCGTGACATTTCCTTGATTACTGGCTTGCGAGTAGACGATTTGCCAGTATGTAAGTCCTAAGATTACGATTGGTCATATGTCTGTATGGATTTATTGAGTGTCCGGATGACTTGGGCGGTAAGAGTTCAGTAACTCTGGGTTGGTTGCAAAGGCAGTTTTAGGTCGTGCCTTTTGATGCTGTTGAGGTCATGGTTACACGACACACTAAAGCCTTCATTCTGTTCCGGGTGGGTTGCAATATTTGAGTTGATAAGAGCGGCACAATGGTTCACTTGAAGTACCTTGCTTTGCTCAGAGATTTGGCGGTCGCATCGGAGTATAGTTGGGGTAGTGCGGCTCTGACCCACTTATATCACAGTTTGGATGAAGCTTCATTGATCACGACCAGACATCTATGCGGTTTTCTTATGTTTATGCAGTTGTGGTGCTAGGAACATTTTCACATTGGGAGACCTTTGAAGAGTAGATCATTACTATACCCGGAGGACGACAGGGTACCATTAGGTGCCCGTTGGAGACGACCAAGATCATTCAAGGGTAGTGCCAAGACGACGACACTTGTTTTTTATTGGAATGAGCTCGACGTGCAGGAGGTCGACCAGGTCACATGGATCCGTATGAGCATTTGGATCTTAGTCAGTTACCACCACTATGTACAGATTGTTCCGAGATTTGGACGAGTCGTACATGGCTTATACATTTTGGAGAGGTGGTTATGCATTGTCTAGACCGAGTCATGTGGTAGTTTGGTCTACAACAACACATTCCAGAGCCGATGGAGAGACATGAAGTGAAATCGGCTCAGGGGAGAGCATGCGTTAATTGGTTGGTGGAAAATCACAAATTCATCCAGCATTGGTCTCATAGAAGAGATCTTCTACAGTTTGAGCGACCACTCATAAGTGCCACTCCTGAAAGAGAGCACACAGTTGTATATGGAATGGTACTTGAATATTACGGTACGTTGGAGTGTTCACCACACTTTGGCTTCGAAGCATAGCTTGTACAAACCCCGAGAGGGTAGAGAGCGGGAGTTGGTAAGATCTACACTTCACATTAGTTACTTACGTTGTTTTTAAATTGTGTTTAGTGTTTGTTTACAGGTTAAATTGTTTGTAGGTGCACAGAGTTTATGAGTTCCACGAAGAACTCTATAAAATCCATGAGGAGATCAGAGATCATAAGACAAGCTCTTCAATGGTTGGAAAGTTGAAGGAAAAATGAAGGTTTGGCTCATGTGTTTTGGTGCTGAAGAACCCACACTACGGTTGTGTCAAGATCGCGTCGTTGAAGAAGATGAGACTACTATTTTACACACACAAGACGACAGTGGCAGTTTGACTGAGGATACGGAACAGACAGAGAATGCAGCACGAGGAGGGGGATGTGGCCGAGGAAAGGATGTGCTCAGACACATCCTTAAAAAAAAGAGATTGAGGGGTCACTTAGGATAGATATTCTGTTGTATTAAACTTATTTGGTTGTTATTACATTAGTGTAAGTTTTGTTTATGTCAAATTGTTGAAGTTGTTTTTTTGGATGTTATTTTCATTTTACTATAGTTGTTTGTGTTTTCTGGTTAAAATGATTGTGTTTGTTCAAATTTTTGTAGTTGGAATTATGTGTTTGTTGTTGAAATGTTTGTAGTTGGAATGGTTGTGTTTGTTGTTGAAATTTTTGTAGTTGGAATGATTGTGTTTGTTGTTTGAATGTTTGTAGTTGGAATGATTGTGATGATTGTTGTTGAAATATTTCAAATGGGAGATGAAATTGCCGATTTCTATTAAATTAAATGGAGGGGTGTAGTTCTATTAAATTAAATGTTTGTAGTGCTATTTATGGCTGAGTTTAATTTGGCGATTCTGAGTTCCACGAAACTGAACTCGACAGCAGCGACACTGTTATGGTTGAGTTTAATTTGGTAGAACTCAGCGTCAAAGATGTCGAGTTCTGTACACACTAAAAAACAAACCCGCAGCCGCCACGTGGTGGCAGCGGGTCTAGTGTGATAAATATTTTCAAATGAGGTTTATTTTGGCACAAAAAATAAGAAAAAATTTAAAAAAAATTCCAAACAAAAACTCAACAAATACAATATCAAACAACCTTCGGTTTCGATGGGCAGCTCAGTAATACCTCTTCGAAATCAATCACTCAAAAGGACAAGCATTTTTTGTCCTTCGTGACCAAAAAACAAAACAAATCATAAAACCAATATTTAATGGGCTTGAAAAATACAAATTTAATAAGTTAAACTTGTTATGAAAAGTATTAATAAATTGCACAACAATGTGGTACACATGTCGATTATCAAGTTCGATACAATCCAAATAAAGTCAATTAACAAATCCATGTGGGTAAAAAACCAAAAACAAACAAAGTTAAGTACAAAAAATACCTCAACCGAGCCTGCTTTTCAGACTCTTGTTAGAGAAATTATTACCCCCAGGCACTGGTGCGATTGAGTGCAAGAGCTTTCTCCGAGGATAGAATAGTTGCAACGTCTTTTCCGTCACACTACGACTCTGACGAACCACGAGACATATCAAAACCTGCATGGTCGCTTTCAACAAGTAGGGAGAGTTGTAGTGGAGAGACAAAAAACTTGTGTGTATTGTGTATATTGTATTTTGAATGGTGTGTGTGTCCTTTTATAGTATAATATGGCATAGGAAAAAAGGACCCATGACCCACGACCAAGACGGAGGTGCAAGCATGTGGTGGGTGTGTGATATGTCCATCCACTCCTCCACTCTCTCCACTCCTCAGAAAATCAAGCAAGGAAAAATGTTATAAACCTTTTCCCCATCCCACATCTTCCGATGTGGGACTAAACCCAAACATTGGATTTAATATTCCAACTTTCCCCAACAAATCCATTGTTGATCAAACAACGAAACCTTGCAACCTAGTGATTTTGGATTTAATATTCCAACATTCCCCAACAAATCCATTGTTGATCAAACGACAAAACCTTGCAACCTAGTGCTTTCAGTAATGGTACCTTTTTCGGGGTTGAATCACAACCCGAGTTCTTCAACTTTACTACCCCCACAGGAACTAAGTGAAACAAAGTCTTGAACTTGAACATTTGTTGCAGAGATGTCCATTGGGAACAACACCAAGCAGGTCATTTCTTTGAGGTTTGAACCACAGTCGGAGTTCTTCAACTTTACCCCCTGAGGAACTAAGTGAAACGAAGTCTTGAACTTGAGCTTTTATTGTGGAGATGTCCACTGAAAACAACTTGTTTACATACTTCAGTCTGACTACGATGTGATCTTTTCTTTTGATTATACTTTGAAATTCTCAACTTTGCAATAGTTGTCATACTATCACAATGCAAAAATATTGCAGGAATTGGTTTGCTAGTCATTGGTAATTCAAAAATGGGTCCATGAAAATGTTGGGTCCCATCGTATACTAGCTACCGGGCAACCGTAAATTCGGATTTTATGTTTGTGACGTCATCTCAACCTTACTCCCACCCTTGGAACAACTCCAACAGATCATCCAGAAGCTAAACATTATCATTAGCCTCTTGGGAGGGAAACATAATGATCCAACGCTCGGGAAGATGGTCAAAGAAGGTGATTTTTTCGTTGGTCATTATTTATGTTTAGTCATCTTACAAATGTGACATGTAACTGATGATGCTTCCTCCTACTTCCTCCTGCTTCCAAGACCTTCAATGCGTCAATTGTGGAGTCGTGACCATGGCAGAGACCCCCCATCCTCATGTAAAGCCGGTCCCCAAACTCCGAGTCGGCGAGCTTGTTGGTATGGAACTGAACGTGGACAACATGGACACTGGGGATGTAAAAATGGAAGAACAATTTAGTAATTGATGATGGTGTTTCATGGATTTAATGTTGGCATTGGTTTCAAGTGCCATGAAACCATAGGACTTAAACCATTTTTGTCTCACTTTCCATTGTTTTAACATAATAGTAGTTAAAACATTGGTTTCATACTTCTGATGTTGCTTTTATTGCTTAATATATTGGTGTTCTCACTTATTGTTTGATATGAACATACTTCTTATATTGCTTATGTTAAAACATCGGTTACTACTTCAAAACATTGGTCATGTTGCTTGATATGAACATTTGATATGTAACTTATTGTTTGTAAGGTTTAACTCAACTATTTAGTCATACCAATATGTTGCTTCATATATTGGTGTGCTCATACCAATATGTTTGACTATGTGTTGTTGTTTCCTTAGCAATTCCTTAAATCTAAACGAACTCAATGTTATAGGACAACAACCATCGAGCTATCTCGAGTGTCCATCGAGCACGATCAAGCACAATATTAAAACAAATTCAAATTAATTTCTTCCATATTAAGTCATAAAGCATCAAACTCGATCGAGTACAACAACAGAACAGATCGAAACGAACTCAATGTTATAGGAAAACAACCATCAAGCTATATCGAGCTTCCATTGACCACGATTGAGCACAACATTAAAACAGATTCAAATTAATTTCTTTCATGTTAAGTCATAAAGCATCGGGCTCGATCGAGCATCCATCGAGCTCGATTGAGTACAACAATAGAACATATCTAAACGAACTCAACCTTATATGAAAATAACCATCAAGCTCTATCGAGCTTCAATCGACCACGATTGAGCACAACATTAAAACAGATTCAAATTAATTTCTTTCTGGTAAGTCATAAAGCATCGTGCTCGATCGAGCATCCATCAAGCTCGATTGAGTACAACAACAGAACAAATCTAAATGAACTCAACGTTATAGGTAAACAACCATTGAGCTATATCGAGTGTCCATCGAGCACAATCAAGCACACCATTAAAATATATCAAATTAATTTCTCCCATGTTAAGTCATAAAGCATCGAGCTCGATCGAGCATCCATCAAGCTTGATCGAGTACAACAACAGAACATATCTAAATGAACTCAACGTTATAGGAAAACACTCATCAAGCTATATCGAGCGTCTATTGAGTACTATCGAGCACAACATTAAAATAGATCTTAACAAAAACAAAATTATAGGAAAACAACCATCGAGCTATATCGAGTACCTGTTCCGGACATGATAATTTAATAAAAGTTAAAGTAAAACAATAACTTTATAGTTTAACTTTGCATCCCCTCTTATTGTGTCCACTTCCACCGCATCTACTACACTTGCACGACTTCACCACAACTTCCCCTAGAGATGGTAGATGCTTCCTCTTTAGCCTTCCTAATTTTTTCTTCTTCAGACGACCAACTAGATTTATCTCAACAGGTACTCTCACTTGCATATTCTTTATGTGATCAAGAGTAGTCCATTCATCGCCGTTACCACAAGGGTAAATGGTTTCTTTATATGTCTCCCTCCACGACTCAATGGTGTAAAATGGGGAACACAGAGAGTAGATATTAACCCCCGATCAAGAGCTACAACAACTGCATGAACACACAATATTCCAATAATTTGAAACATGCCACAAGAACAATATTTTCTCATAAAATTAACCTCACCATCCCCATCCCCATGTAACACATGCAATTCAAATTGATTAAGGTTGTGAACTTTCAAGAACCTTGCTTTGGCAGCTATTCCATATAGATCAAGCTCCATGAGAGGTGACAATTTGGCTATGCTCGTCTTGGCAGAAACTCGTCATTCACAAAACCATGTTTGAAGTGTGAATCTAATGTACTCCACAAAAGTGGTGACAGGAAATGTTCTTGCCTCCATGGTTTTGTTGTTTAAGCTTTCAGCGTAATTGTTTTCCATTATATCATATCGATTCCTAAGAAAGTAAGAACGAGTCCACTTATTGAAACCGATACCTTCAAGATATTCTGCTAGGGGAGCATCAATTTCTTTTATCGTGCTAAGTGCTTCAAGATATCATTTTGGAATGTGTATGCGACACACCACATCTTATCATGATAGTGGTCCGTCTTGAATTTCGCAACCACATTCATGATGGTGGTAGCATGCACCATGATGGGCATTTGGAAATACCATTTCAAAGCATAAATAATGTTATCATGCATGTATGATATAAAAAGTTAGGTTCCGACGTCCCCAATGGTTTTCTTCAATTTATTCATTAAATAGGTCTAAGAGTTGTGATTCGTACTGTCCACCAGTGCAAACGCAATAGGATACAAGTGTCTGTTTGCATCCAATGTAACGACACATAACATGTGTCCATCGTATCTAGTCTTCAAGCATGTGCCATCGACACATATCACAGGACGACACCATCTAAATCCCCTTCTTGAGGCTCCAATAGAGAAGAAGCAATATAAGAAGCGGCCATCTCCTGTGAGAGAATCAGGATTGTGCCTGGATTCTTTTGCTCCAACATGTACAAGAACACACGTAACTTTTAATAAGATTCCTCAGGCGTCCACTTCACATACGTAAGTGCCTTGTCTCTGCATCTCCACAACTTTTTGTAACTTATATTTATGTCGTATTGTTCCTTCATATCCTCCATTGTGTTGTGTGTCAAGTAGTTAGTACCGTTAGTGGCAAATTTGTTCTTCATTAAGTGGACAACTACCCAAGGTGTTGTTTGTCGGTGGTGTTTCAGTCTGAGTTCCAATGTGCAATTATGTACATTATAGAAGATAGTAAGTTCAAACAATGGTGAGCGCACTTGTTTTTTGCCCCTCAATCTCCAACCATAATTAAAATCCTTGCAAGTGATATACCACACCCCTTTACCTGACTTCTTCCCTACAAACTCAAAATTACTGAGAGCAGCTTTGGTTTTCAATTCGACCTTGTTTTTGAAAGTCTTACCAAGGTGGAATTCTCCAAATGATGCACCGATTGAGGACGTATGAGTGTGGCTAGAATCTAATATATCTTCTTTTACAAATCGATGGTTTTCAATTTGACCTTGTTCATATTGTGAAGGAAATCCATGATTTCATTTTACAAATCGATAAATCCTTGGCGAGAATCTCCAACCACACGAATTTGGCCGTTGATTTTGTTGAGTGAATTCGATGTCGCCAATTAAAAAGCATGAATTCAGATGTGAGCTGCTGAATGCCTTGATAATTACGATCCACCAGTCGACAAACCTCTTTGATCTCTTCATAATTACGGGTCAATGAGTTTGTCATGCCGATAAGCTCATGCAGGTTGGTTTCATTAAGTATTCGAACCGGATGGCTATGCGGGGAGGGTGTAACGCCAAGGTACATTAGTCGATTTTGGATCCCAATTGGGATTAACCTCAGCTTCGGGTGGAGGAGGAGACCAATGTAGAGTGTCGGTTGATGTGGCTTTAACCAAGACATCTGCATTTTTGGTCGAATCATCTTCATCATCTTCTTCAATCACGTGCTTTTTGGAGCACATCTGTTTGCGTGTGTAATTGTTGATGACAGTCCTTGATGATTTAAAGAGATCGTTGTCGAGGTTGACGTTCAAATGATAGTCGATCAATGATATAATCACCGGGAAGAGAAGAATTTTTAGTTTCCCCCAAGCAATATAGAACATATGGTTGATGATAAAAAGAAGCCAATAAGTGCGCATTCCGGTGGAATGATTAAAGAGACATTTCATCATTTGATGGTCGAGCTCATCATGATGTCCTTTACGCACAAATATGTTGGAAGAAATGAAGTGATAAAGGATGCAACTGAGGATCAGAAGATAAGGTATGGTGAGCTTGTCACCGTGAGGGATAAACGGTTGGGTAACCTGCATGAATTAATCCACCGAGCCACAAACTACCTCCCAAGAAAGGTCATAAATGTCATCTCTGGCGCTAGGAGGTCCAATGATCTTCGAGAGAATATATGAGGTGAGAGTGAAGGAGATGCAATTTACTTGAGTGGTAAGAGTGTTTGAGTACCATCAAGGGTGGTGGTCTCACGGAGATTTGCAAAGAATTGGCGACAAGCTTCCGCGGAGAAAGGACTAGAAGTTTGTCACGAAAAATGTCTCCGAGATGATCAACAGCGAGTTAGGTAGAAAGACCAATTGACTCAAAATCTTTGAGGATGATTTTCCGTTCTGGAATCGGATTTGTACCTCTAATAGAGTTGTAGTCATCCATAACTTTCTGGTTGTAGATAAAGCCATTAGGGTAAGGACAAAGATAATCGTTGATAGGTTCGTCCTCCAGAGTTGCCGAAGAGGATGGGATATCGAGATTGAGTTTCGTCTTCTTCGTCGGAGGAGCATGTTTCTTTCCTTTCTTTGCTGCCGCTTTCTTTGTCGGTTCCACGACTTTCTTTGAGGTAAGAATCTTTCATGGTCCCATAGGAGAAGATAAATGGGAGATGGAGAAATGAAGATTCAAACTTGGAGAAGAGGAAGTATTGAAGAAGTTTGCTTAGGGGTGAAAGAAGAGATAGAGAGGGTGTGAATTTAAAGAAGATATAATGGGCAAAATGGACAAAAACGCGTTCAATGGACGTCCATCAATGGGATGGATGACCATTGGGGAGACTCTGATAGGTAGAAATCACAGTAATTTGGTCGATCGTACGTCCTTCGGTGCACCGAATCGGTTGGGCAGTGAGATCCGAAGCATCTACTGGATCTTTGTAATGGATGACCAAATCCCTATCGGTCATCCAACGTCCAAAGGTCAATGAATTTCAAAAAGGTTGCAATAGTCATCTGATTCAAAATTGGATAAATGGATCTAATGGTCTGATCTGTTAAATCAGAAAAAGGGAAAAGATTCAAAGCTTCACCCAGTAAATCTGGTCAACCGAGACATACTCGGATCACCGTATATAGGGCAACAATGAAGTTTGTTATTCTTAGCAGAGGATCAACACGGTCAATCAGACCATGTTTTATTTGTCGTGCCATACGGATCCAGACCAAATATGATTCCCTGTCCTTACACCGTTTGGTTAACTGAATTAGATTCGGTTGTCCGTTATGCTCGGGACAAACATCAAAAGGATAAAATAAAAAATTCAAACAAGTTAATCTAATTAATGCATGTGAATTATGATATTTCTATAACACTACACATGCCTAGTCTTATCTAATTTTATCAAATTGGTCAATATTCAAAGGTTTAGTGATATATCCGCTAATTGATCATTAGTTAAAAATAATTTTAATTCAATATTGCCCTTAAGAGCATGATCTCTAAGAAAATGACGATAGCCATTTATATGCTTACTTCTTGAATGTAGAATAAGATTTTTTGAAAGATTTATGGCACTAGAATTGTCACAAAATATTGGTATAGTATAAAACTTAAGTCTCAAATCCTTGACGGTTTGCCTTATCCAAATGATTTGTGCACGAAAACACCTGACGCCTACATACTCGGCCTCGGTTGTTGAGAGTGTGATACTATTTTGCTTCTTTCTAAACCAAGAAATCAAAGATTTACCAAGAATTGACACATGTCACTACTACTTTTCTGATTGGATTTACATCTAACATAGTTATGACTATAAGCAATAAGATTAAAAGATCGAGTCTTGGGATAAAACAATCCAAAGTCACAAGAAGCTTTCTAATAGCGAAAAATCTTGTTCAAGGCAAGCATATGAGGTTCTTTAGGACAAGATTGAAGATGTGAACATAGGAAAACACTAAATATGATATTTGGTCTACTAGAAATTAAATAAACAAGTGAACCGATCATACCTCGATATCTTTTAATGTCAACCTCTTTGCCTTCTTCATTATTATCCAATTTCAAGCTTATGTTCATGGGAGTATTATGTGTTTGCTTTTTGGCCTTAATCTATGTTTTGATGATTTAATCAACCTAATCTTAATTATAATCAATGTAGAGTAGCACACATATTGCATTGCATATATATTCATTGTGCTAACCTCTACAGGTGATCAAGACTCAAGAAGGAAAGGAAATCAAGTCAAGACATGTAATAAAGCTCATTTGAAGACATGTAATCTTGATTTATTTTGAGTCGTAGGAACTTTGTGTAATTGAGCATACTTGAGCTAAACCACTCACATACACACTAGGTTCCCTATAGAAGTCACACACAAAATTTCACATCAATTGGACTTCAATAGATCACCCAAACTAGAACAGGAAAAACACTTAAACCAATCTTCATTGCCAGAACCATTTCGGTCGACTGTTTGTTCCTTTAATCAAATAGTGTTTTCTTCCACCCGATCAGTCGACCATTCTGAACTTTTCGGTCGACCGTGTAAACATTTTTTTTGACCGTTAGACTTGTCGTATTATACCAACGGTCGTATTCTAATTATTCATCCAAAACCCAAAATACAAATGGCTATCGGTCGACCGTGGACCATGTTTCGGTCGACCAAACTTAAATGACTCGACAAACCCAAACTACCTGGAAGTTTCTGGTCGACCGTGGACCTTGTTTCGATCGACCGAATATGATATTGTTTGTCAACCCCGTAGAATCTGCAAGTTTACGGTCGACCGAACCCTTCTTGGTGTTCGACTGTTTAGTTAAGTGTACCCAAGTTATAACCTGTTTCGTTCGACCGTTCCCTTATCGGTCGACCGAACATTGTTCAAAATTGCCAACCAGTCGACCGTTCTACCCGATTCGATCGACCGAATTTGTTCTGAATTGGGTCATGTAGGTTTCTATTTTGTGAATCTTACACAAACCTTACCTAACTTATCCGCAATGGCTATAACACCTTAGGAGCTTATAAATAGGTGTTCCTTTGACACAATTAGAACTTTCCCACTCCATATTGTCTACTACCTTAGAGAGAAAGCTACAAACACTCAAAAGCTCAAACCTTCCACACTTAGTAATCAATTCCACATTATACTCAAGTGTTCTCAGATTTAGAGAGTGTTGTCCCACTCACATTATTGTTCAAAGAAGCAAGGATTTCGGTGAAAGCCCGAAGTGTTCCCTCTCAGGTTGTGAGAGGAAGAAATCAAGCTAGTTAGGGGTGTTCGCGGAAGCTTGTTTCGTAAAGGCGTTCTCTCCCGGCTCGGAACGGGGAGTGGTTAGTGAAGACGTAGGCGGTGCTTCGTGATTCGAGCGAAGCTTACAAGAGAGGACTAGGACCCGGTTGTGGGTGCCGAACCTCTATAAAAATCACCGTCTTCGATTGTGGTTTGCATATTTCCTTTTTGCTTGCTTGTTAGTTTTTAATTCTGTTGCATCTTTGTTTGATAAGCAAGTAGAGTTTTTTAGGGTTGAAGGTGATTACAACTAAGTCGCATTTACGATCCTACATTATGAGGCTGGCTATCATCATAATCACGATCCTGCATTGGTTTGGTTGATGAAGCTTCCATATGAGGTTTGCTTGATTTGGAGTCCAAGGAAGAAGTTGAGTTCACCTATTAAGCTCATTTTGAAATTCACCTTGCATGGACTTAGAAAACTCTTGGAGATAGACAATCATTAGTAGAACCGAATATAATGTCTTCAAGATAAATTTATACTACTAATAAATCCTTGTTCTTAGTTTTAGTAAATAATGGTGTCAACTTTACTCATTGTGAATCCATTTTCAAGAAAGAAGTTCTTCAACCTCTCATACCAAGCTCTGGGAGCTTACTTGAGCCCATAAATAGCCTTCTTGAGCTTGATTACATGATCAAAGTAAGTTTTATTCGTAAAGCCGGGTGGTTGTATGACATAAACTTCTTCCATGATAAAACCATTTAAGAATACACTTTTAACATCCATTTGAAAAGGTTTAAAATCAACTACGAGGAAAGTAATATTGTATTCATCCAACATGATTAAGTAGTTAATCATGATTTACTTGGAATCTAGAAAAGAATAGGTTTGCAAGAATGACACATTATAATCTTGAACTTATTTGTGATATCATGCGACAAAGGAATTGATCGACACAAGCAATTGTTGCTCAAGGATCGTGATTTGTATGAGATACATAACATCTCACTAGTGCATAATAGGGAATAAGCATTGCCCAATACACATTGGTCTTCCATAAATGCGACGTCTATAGGTATATACGTCGCGTCTACTGGTAGCTAACGTCTACACCCTCATCTAGATATTGTTTTTTTAATAATCAACGTCTATACCTCGTTTAAAAATTGTAAAAAAAAGAAAGGAACCAAGATTTTAAACTCACAAACTTTCAAAATTGAAACTCCTTTAAACTAACATAACTCATGTAATTGTAACTTCAATCCAGGATTTAAACAGAATAGGCGTCGGTTGTTCTAATTGGCCGACACCAATTTCCCATAATACGCGTCAGTTTTCAAATTATCTGATGCCTATAGTATAGATACCACCTAATCTTTAGAACCGATGTCTATATCCCCATAAAGGCGTATAGACGTCGCGTGGGCTAATCATTAATCTTTTATAACCCGACAAACCCTCCACCGCATCCTTGGCGACCTCGGTCGACCTCCTCTGCCACTGCAGCCTCCACCTCCTTGGTCGACCTCAATCACTGCAGCCCCCGCAACCACCTCTGCGACCTCGATAGCCATGATCCCCGACCCTCCACGATAGCCACGACAGTATGTATAAGCTGGCAAAATGTGTCTTCACACTCTTTCATTATCTGTGAAAAATTTGAAAGGAATGTTTGTTCTAAAAGTATTCTTTTACATGTTTTTTATTATGAATTGAATGTACAAACATTTTGTTCCTTGATTAATGTATTCGTGTTTTGAAAATGTTAAGGAAGAGGCTCCTGGTCCTTAACCGTATAGCTCTAAAAGATAATGATTTACATAAATCAAAAGTAATCACAATCATCATAATTAACATGGAACATTAATTACCGAAATAAGATTGTCATGTTGGTAAAGGATATTGTAGCTCTACAAATAATTTAAAAAATATGAGTATATGAAATAGAGAATGTTTTCTTTCATATATTGAATAGACCTAATAAATGAAATATTATGGAATTATGTTTGTGTCATTAATGTTTTCATTGTGTCTTTGAATCCTAAGTTATGATACCTATGTCTTTTTCACATGAGAAGTATACAATTTGATTATTATAAAAAAACTATCATTACGTACAGTGATAAAGATATTAATTGGTTATATACAACTTGTGCGGGAAAATGACATATGTCAAAAGACTATCATTGCCCATCTTCACTTGAGTGATGATATTATTGGGCCCCTTGATAAAGCAAAATTATAATGTGCACAATGTAACTTATGTATAGTTACATATTTATAATTAGCTAAAGAGATCAAGAAAAGAATATATAATACAAAGATAACACATTTCTACTTTGTATAATATTCTTAATATCATGATACAAGTGATAGACATATTATATATCACTAAATGGATCGTGTTTTGGATCGTGTTTAGTTGGAGTGAACAAAACATATATGTTATTTGGGAAACTATAATGTGTAGCTAGATACTGCTTATAGTTTATGATATATAGTGTTTATATCATTGCCAACATAACTTAGATCCTCCTATAAGTCACCACAAAACTAGGAAACAAGAAATATAATTTTGTATTTTATATGATATGGAATTAAATACATATGGTAAAATGACAAAATTAATATGTCGTGAAAACGACATGGTTAGAATAATAAATAAATTCGTATGAGATGTATATATTATGGGGTATAATGTTTTGATATTATATATGATAATATATTACATGATATAATGTGATCCGCAACATTATAACATATGAATTTGCTAAAACCCCAATGCCCAAATTTTGTTGGATATGAATGCAAAATTTGGTAAAGTAAAAAACAGTAAAAAAAATTCTGACTATTTGCCTACGTTTTTGCATATATTAATAAGAGATTTTGTTGATTAATGGTTGGATTTAATCCACCTTAGTCAAATAAGCAAGAGTTCGCGTGCAAAGTGGTTTGCACATGATGTGGTTTAGTGGAGAGATTAACAAGGGATCATGTGTGAGTTGCTTGCACATGATGTGGGTTTGAGAATGACCTATAAATAATCCCCTCGTCCCTTCCTTTGTTTAACTAACGCAATATTCTCCTCTCTCCAAATTTTTGCCCACCTAATCCATCCGAATTTTTTATATTAATTTAGTGCTTGAGAGATTAAATTCTTTAGAGCATAAAAGGAGTTATTAGCTAGATTTTCTAACATTGTATTAGACATTGATTGGTTAGCTTCGATCTGTCTAATGTTGTTTAGAGTTTGGTGAACTCTTGGAGGTGATTCCGAGGTAATCCGACATGCAACCCGACTTACGATTGGTAAAAAGATTTGATAATCCTCTAGATATGATCCAATCTATGTATTTCAATATTAATTAGTATATAATATATATTGGAATACAATTAGGAAATTTTGCACATAAAATTGTTGAAAAATACGAAAACAATTTTGCTTATGTATATAATATTTTTAAAATTATACACATAAGCATGAGAGGAAATACAACAATGGTATCGGAGTTTTTGTTCATACTTTCAATAATTAGGCTATTTAATGTGATTTAGTTTGCCGTCTCTTACTTATATAATTCGAGTTTTGCCTTTTTTTAGTCCTTTTTTATTTTTTTATGGATGCATCAAATTGTAATCATGGAATTTTATGTTTCTTATTTTTCTATATAAGTTTGTAATGTTAGAAAATATATTAACCATTAAAATCAATGGATTAATTCAGTTCTTTAACGTGAAACAAAGAAAATCGGGAAAATAAGATTGTTTTGTCGATTTTGATTCTAATTGTTTTTTAGAGTTGTAAGTGTTTTAAAACATATCATATGAATGTTAGAATAAAGTTTTAGATGTGTCTAATTTTGTAAAATTTTCGTTTATTTTAATTTTTTTATTTTACTTGGAATTGACAAATAAAAGGGGGCAAATAAGTTTATTTTCGTTGAAGTTTTCTTTAGGGAATTTAGTTAAACTTCGGTTCAAATTTTTTTATATTTTTAATTGACGATCCATGAATTAATTTAAAGGATTTCAGATAATTTTTTAATTATTTAATTGAGAGATGAAGGATCAACTCAATAGTGTAAAATAGCATGTGTACATATTGTTGCACTTGTTCTGTTTCGGAGGAATGAGTGAGTTTATATGTTCCATCGAACCCATGTGTGAATGTATGATATGTATATCTTTATTAATTAATCATAGGGACTTATGTATATGTAAAAGCCGTTTACTTTATATGTTTGCATATGAGAGGACTTTACATAGGATTTACACTATCCAATTTCATTTTGATAAAATTCAAATTGTGAGATGCATGTTTAAATATTCTGCAATATTTGCATCCATGGTGCAAGAAGAAGAAGCGAAGATCGAGCACGCGTAAAAATATAAACTCACACCAATGTGTGAACAGATTAATTTTATGTTTATGTGCTTGATTGTATGTGATTGAATGATTGAATGGTTAGGATATGTGTGAATGAATACATACATGAATAACTAAATTCTAAAATCACATATGAATTGTTTAATTGTCCAAAATAAAAATTAAGAAGACCTTTCTTTCTTAATTCATCCACTAGAAGTCATTGATCGATGGATATTCTGCTCGCCCTTAGCGGGAGATAATTTCCTCAATCTTTGGCAATAGTGGGAGATATTAGGATATACATTGTTGTGCTATCAATAAATACATAAGGTGAGTTTCACCGTTAGTGGACACTAAGTGTATTTGTTCATAGATACAATGTACAATCGTATCTGGTATCAAATGAAATAAGTTTTCCTAACAAAACTAGGAGCCCTCGCTCGGTTTTGAGAAAGAGAGTGTTTCTTAGGAGGATGGACAAATTCCCTCTTAATTAAAATGACAAGAATCATAAGACTTTGATAAATGCAAAAAAATGCGAAATATCAAATGGTTATGATTAGAAAATGTTTCTTACCTTGAGTTTATGACATATTCGATAGCCCTTAGCTACTCTATGTTATAAATGATAGGATCATGTATTACTGCAAGTATGGGCATATTTATTTAGTTGCAGCACAAATTTTTATAAACATAAAATTGACATGAAAAACCCTTATAAATTATTTTGTAGAAATGTTGAACATTCAACCTATATTGCGATCTATGATTGAAAAACATGTATTGGCAAATGATGACTCCAACTTCAATAGCTGGCTGCTCAATCTCAACATCGTGTTGAAGTTTGAAAAACTATCTCACATTTTGGATGGTGAAATCCCAAAATAAAGTGAAAGACAACCGATACTGAGCGGGAGGTTACAACAAAGTGGGAAGACCAAGAGAACAAAGTTCACGATCTCATGCCTGCCTCCATGGGTTATTCGCTTCAAACGAAATACTTGGATTCAAAACCCAAGAAGACCATGGAAGCCCTCGCAAAGATAATTATGGATAGTGATAGAAAAGAGCACTATAAGACCACCATAGCACTTACAAGGTGCCACATGGTGGAGGGAACATTTGTGTCCATGCACTTTCTCACAATGAAAGGATACCTTGAGAAGTTAGAAAAGCTCTCTTCCTCGATGCCCAATAATATTGTGGAAGATTTGATTCTTAGCTCTCTAGCGCCATCTGATTCTTTCAGTTATAATAACTGCAAGTGCACATCATCGGTTAAGACGCAGCAAGTATGGGTCGTACCACGAAAAGTTGTGCGTGTTGCTGTTATCAGCATACTCGAGTGGGAAGAGAAATAGATGGAGAGATTTTGGCTAAACTAACTAAAGTAAACTAAGAGATAAGAAAACAATTAAACTAAACCCCTTGGCGTGGAGGTGCAATAGTGAGGTGTGTGTGCATGAGTGGGTCTTCATTTCATTAAGCACAAGTGTGTAAAGTAGGTGAAATCAACTAGAAACTAATGTGGAATCTAATTAACATCAACTACATTTACATGAATGCCTGACTAATATAGTTAGACATGAAGATGTACTTTGGGTTCTCAAGAATGAACTAAGTACCTATTGTGGCTATTAGGACATTGATTAATCATCCATACAACTCAATACATTCATGCATTCTCTACTAATCAAGCATCCATACATAACAAGCCATTTTCATACAAAGATAAACCATTACAAGCAACAAGATAAACTATAGATCTAGCATGAGACAAGTACCTAGTGTGGCCATTATCCCATCTAATACAAGTTTTACAAGTATAGGTCTACATTAAGCACATGAAATGACACAAGATAAGAAGAACCCATCATACACTTCACCATCAACTACATTGCCTCCCCCCCAAATGGGGTGGATCTACTCACTAATCATAATAACAAGCATGGAAAGCAAGAGATTAAGACTAAACATGACATAAACTCTAACTAGAAATCAAACCAACAAAATCAAAAACTAATTGCATAGAAATAAAGTTAATGACAAGAGGAACATGAATCCAACCTTATATTAAAGAAAATGTGAGATTACAATCTTCATCCACCTTCCTCTACTTGCAGCCAAATTGGGTAAAAACTAACCTACTCTAGTGGTGGAAGTGGAGAAGAAGAGGAAAGGAAGAAGAAATCATGCTATTTATAGAAGAAAGTGTGGTCTAGATGATTTTGGGAGCAATCCATGACTCAAATTGATTTCTCTAAGTTCTGGTGCACCCAATTTAGCAAGTCCGAGCCACGTTTGAAATTTGAGGGGATTTGGACCAAATTCATTCGCCAATGGGGGATCAAAAGCCACCACTAGCGGATGTTTTCGCTCCGATCCGCCCTGATTTCTCCTAGAAATTCAAGGTTTGTATTTTGCACGTGGTGTGTGTTGGCTTTTTGGCCTTAATCCTTGTTTTGATGATTTAATCAACCTAATCTTAATCATAAGTAATGTAGAGTAGCACACATATTGCATTGCATATATATATATATATTGCATGTGCTAACCTCTACAAGTGATCAAGACTCATGGAAGGAAGGGAATCAAGTCAAGATTTGTAATAAAGATAAATGAAGACTTGTAATCTTGATTTTATTTCGAGTCTTAGGAACATGTGTAAATTGAGCATACAAGAGTTAAAAAAACTTATCACATACACACTAGGTTCCTTAGAGAAGTCACACACAAAATTTCACCTTATTTGGACTTCATTAGATCACCCAAACCTTAGTCGGAAATCACTTAAAAAACCTAAACCCAGATTTCCTGTGTGAATCGGTCGACCGAACCAGTTCTCAGTTCGATCAATTTATAACAGACTCTCCACAGTGATTTTACCGAACTCTACCGGTCGACCGGTTCTACCTTTTCGGTCGACCGATCCCGGATTTTAATAAGACCGTTTCTCTTCTCGTATTCCTATAACGGTCGTATTCGTATAAAACAAAACTTAACCCAAAAATACATTCGGTAACCGGTCGAACGATTACCTTGTTTCGGTCGACCGGTTGAACATATTTTCAGAAACCAAATTCCCTGCTATCGGTCGACACATTTCTCGTTCGACCGATTGACCTTTGTCTCAACCGAATCCCCTTATCGGTCGACCGCCCCATACTTTGGTTCGACCGATTCACTTAAGTAGAGTTAAGTTCTAGCTCGTTTGTCGGACTAATTATTTAGTTGTTCGACCGTTCTCCTTGAAATCATGTTAACGGTCGATCAGTTTATTAGTTTTGGTCGACCGGTTCTGGACAGATTTGCAGCCCGATTTTCTGCTTTGTGTATCTTGCACAAAACCCAATCAAATCTATCCCCAACGGCTAGAATACCTTAGGAGCCTATAAATAGAGGATCAAGACTTGTTGTTAACACAACTCTCCAACTCCAATTGTCCCAATACATTAGAGAGAAACCTCAATCCTCAAAGCTCCCATTTCTACACTCCATAAGCCTAAACTTCACACACTTGATCAATTACTCATCCTACTCAAAGTGTGCTCAATTAGAGAGTGAATCCCACTCAGTTACAAGAGTTGTCAAAGAAGCAAGGACTTCGGTGAAAGCCCGAAGTGTCCCTCTCGGATTGTGAGAGGAAGAATTCAAGCAAGCGAGGGTTGTTCGCGTTGCTTGTGGTGTAAAAGGCGTTCTCTCCCGGCCTGGAACGGGGAGTGGTTAGTGAAGACGTAGGCGGAGCTCGCGGAATCGAGCGGAGCTTGCAAGAGAGGACTAGGACCCGGGTGGGGTGCCGAACCTCTATAAAAACACCGAGTCGATTTGTTGTTTGCATGTTCCTTTTCCCTACTAGTCTTTAAATTGTTTCCATTGCGTTTATTGTTTGATTAGTTAGGGATTAGATTAATAGTGATTAGTGGACCCATAACCCACAAGATCCTACATTTGGTATCAGAGCCTTGTTAGCTAAATTTAATTACTTTACCGTAATTTTAGCATGGCTTCAACATCTAATCACTTAGAGGGTTTATGCACCACAAGGCCTCCTTTGCTTAATGGGTCAAATTATGATTATTGGAAAAATAGAATGAAAATCTTTTTAATATCAAATTACCTTAAGCATTGGAAGTTTATTCAAAATCCTTACATACCCCCAAATGAAGATAATTTAGATTCTCTATCTAGGGCTCCAATGAAAGAAATTGAGATGAACTCTAAAATCATGAACATTCTTTATTGTGGCCTTAATGAGGGAGAATACAATAGAATTAGGGGTTGTGAAAGTGCAAATGAAATATGGCATAGGTTACAAATGCATCATGAGGGTGATAGTAAAACTAAAGAAAATAGGGTTAGTCTCCTCATGCATAAATATGAAATATTTTCTATGCAAATCGGTGAGCACATAAGCGACATGAACACTCGCTTCACCGATATTACTAACTCTCTTTTGATTCTTGGAAGAAGGATAAATGAAGGAGAGATGACTCGAAAATTCCTCCGGTCATTGAGCAACGATTGGGAAGACAAGGTCGTGGCAAATCGAAGAATCGCACGATCTTTCAAAATTGAAGATGGAGGAACTCATTGGAAATCTCATGGCCTATGAGCTCCAATTGAGTCATCGAAGAGAGAAGGAAGCTTCAAAGAAAAACTCCATGGTGGCATTGCATGCAAATTTCGATGAGCCAAGGAGGGTGGAAGAAGAGGACATTGAGGTCCTTGCCCAAGAATTCTTCAAATACCTCAAAAGGGATAAGGGAGAAAAGAATGAAAGAAGAGGTAGAAGAAGTGAGAAAAGAGAAAAAGAAAAAGAGAGGGAGGAGAGCGAAAATGAGAGAAAAGAGAGGGAGAAGAAAAATGAGAGAAGAGAGAGGAGAAGAGAAAAGGAGAAGAGTAAGAGGAAAGAAAGGAAGGAGGAAGCTCACAAAGCCACTTGGGATGACTCTTCATCTCCATCATCATCATCCTCTTCCTTGCAAAGTAGAAGAGAGGTTGCACATTCATGCTTCATGGCCATTGAAGATGAAGAAAGTGAGGTAGCTTCTAACTCCTCTAAATCTTATTCCACTAGAAGTAATTCATGTTCAAGTAAATCATATTCTTGTGCTAGCTCTAACTCTAATGCTAATGATGAATCATATACACATGATGAGCTACAAAATGCATTTCATGATTTAGTTAAACAATATGAGATCATTTGTGAAAAGAACAAAAATGCTAGAAAAACTATAAATGATCTCAAATGCCAAATTGAATTAATCATGAATGAAAAGAATGAGGTGGTTGCTAGACTTGAATCAAATGAATCATCACTTGCTAGTCTAAGTAAAACACCGATTGTTGATGAATATTTAGATCTTAGACCTTCAAATATGCAACTAAGGAAAGATCTAGAAATGTTCACAAAAGGAACAAAAATGCTTGATATGCTTTTAAGTAGTCAAAGACAATCCTTAGCTAAACATGGTTTAGGATACAATGTGCATTTGAAAAACCATGTTTCTCATACTACCTTAAATGGCAAGCATTTATTTGTTAAGTCTAGTTCCTCAAGTGTGTGGGCACCCAAAACCAAAATGGTTTGGATCCCAAAAGCTAATGTTCAAGGACCCAAAGTTGTTTGGGTACCTAAATATACACTTGTAGGTGCTTTAAGAGGAAATTGATGGTGACCGGGTGAGCTCAAGAGTCAAATTCAAATGCGGTTGCATCACCAAATGAGATTGGAGCTAAACAAATTCAAGTTTGGTATAAAATTTCTATCTTCGAATTTTCAGAAAAATTAGCTCTAATCTAGTTAATATGCTTAATTGTCATATCTTTAGAAGTTCAATTCATTGAAAATCATTAACCCTATTCATTGCAAATCATTTATCACATCCATTGATTTTAAATGTCAAATTTTGAATGGATGTTAGAATAAGGCTTAAGTTGAAACTTAAATGAATTTAACTTGTATCATACTTATTCTTTCCATTTAGCCTTATTGATAGGGGGAGCTTAAATGTTATATCTTTTATTAGAGTAATGAAGTGCAAAATTTAGGGGGAGCAACTTCATTACAAGACATCCAAATTATATGCTTAAAGTCAAAATTATTTTTGTTTTTGATGGATGTCAAAGGGGAGAGATAATTAAAGGGGAGCTACTTGAAAATTGGTTAAAATTGAACAACAACTATGCACATTCATAGGGGGAGCATTTATATGGATAGCTTACACCCAAACTTTTCAAGTATTAAGATATAGGTTGCCATCATCAAAAAGGGGGAGATTGTTGGCTTTTTGGCCTTAATCCTTGTTTTGATGATTTAATCACCTAATCTTAATCATAAGTAATGTAGAGTAGCACACATATTGCATTGCATATATATTATATGTGCTAACCTCTACAGGTGATCAAGACTTATGGAAGGAAGGAAATCAAGTCAAGATTTGTAATAAAGCTAAATGAAGACTTGTAATCTTGATTTTATTTTGAGTCTTAGGAACATGTGTAAATTGAGCATACAAGAGTTAAAACTTATCACATACACACTAGGTTCCTTAGAGAAGTCACACACAAAATTTCACCTTATTTGGACTTCATTAGATCACCCAAACCTTAGTCGGAAATCACTTAAAACCTAAACCCAGATTTCCTGTGTGAATCGGTCGACCGAACCAGTTCTCAGTTCGATCGGTTTATAACAGACTCTCCACAGTGATTTTACCGAACTCTACCGGTCGACCGGTTCTACCTTTTCGGTCGACTGATCCCGGATTTTAATATGACTGTTTCTCTTGTCGTATTCCTATAACGGTCGTATTCGTATAAAACAAAACTTAACCCCAAAATACATTCGGTAACCGGTCGAACGAAGACCTTGTTTCGGTCGACCAGTTGAACATATTTTCAGAAACCAAATTCCCTGCTATCGGTCGACACATTTCTCGTTCGACCGATTGACCTTTCTCTCAACCGAATCCCCTTATCGGTCGACCGCCCCATACTTTGGTTCGACCGATTCACTTAAGTAGAGTTAAGTTCTAGCCCGTTTGTCCGACCGATTATTTAGTTGTTCGACCGTTCTCCTTGAAATCATGTTAACGGTCGATCAGTTTACTAGTTTTGGTCGACCGGTTCTGGACAGATTTGCAGCCCGATTTTCTGCTTTGTGTATCTTGCACAAAACCCAATCAAATCTATCCCCAACGGCTAGAATACCTTAGGAGCCTATAAATAGAGGATCAAGACTTGTTGTTAACACAACTCTCCAACTCCAATTGTCCCAATACATTAGAGAGAAACCTCAATCCTCAAAGCTCCCATTTCTACACTCCATAAGCCTAAACTTCACACACTTGATCAATTACTCATCCTACTCAAAGTGTGCTCAATTAGAGAGTGAATCCCACTCAGTTACAAGAGTTGTCAAAGAAGTAAGGACTTCGGTGAAAGCTCGAAGTGTCCCTCTCGGATTGTGAGAGGAAGAATTCAAGCAAGCGAGGGTTGTTCGCGTTGCTTGTGGTGTAAAAGGCGTTCTCTCCCGACCCGGAACGGGGAGTGGTTAGTGAAGACGTAGGCGGAGCTCGCGGAGTCGAGCGGAGCTTGCAAGAGAGGACTAGGACCCGGGTGGGGTGCCGAACCTCTATAAAAACGCCGAGTCGATTTGTGGTT
Source organism: Triglochin maritima (assembly GCA_963682175.1). Lineage (NCBI taxonomy): Eukaryota > Viridiplantae > Streptophyta > Magnoliopsida > Alismatales > Juncaginaceae > Triglochin > Triglochin maritima. The sequence goes on from OY821785.1 coordinate 14,016,864, forward strand.
TGCATGTTCCTTTTCCCTACTAGTCTTTAAATTGTTTCCGCTGCGTTTATTGTTTGATTAGTTAGGGATTAGATTAATAGTGATTAGTGGACCCATAACCCACAAGATCCTACAGTGTGCACTCCTGGTCTGCTGGTTGGAGCCCGTTTATTTTTAATTGCTCAAATACTCCTCAAGATCATGGTTTTGAAGGATTTTTGCGACCGAAATATTTTTCGTGCATTCAGGTCCCTCTGGGTCCTTCCTGATTTGCAGATGGGTCCTTGTGCATGACAAACAAGTCCACTTTGCTTCATTTGAGTCATTTCTTCTTGCATTTTAGTCTGTTTCTCTTCCTTTCTCTTCTTTATTACCTAACACCCGAAACATCAAAAACAAACACACGAGTAACACAAAATTGGGGTAAAATAAATGATATATAACAAGAATACGATGTATGATATGCTACTAATCACCATCCTACAAGGACTTTATATATGATGCACTACTATGTGTGTGAGAATGGGTGAGTTGATTGATACGTTTTAATTAATCGTAAGTGCACGGCCGCGTTGAAGCGGTGGCAAATACGGGTCGATCCATAGGGAGGTGTGTCGACTTTTGGTTTGTGCGAAGGCGAGTGTGAAAGAAAGGAGAGAAAGATTGATTACACTAAACTACACTAAGATGCAAAAGGAAATGGACAATAAGCAATAAAACGAACCCCAAAAGGGGTAGAGAAATAATGTGAATATAAAGATGTGTGTGTGTGTGTTCAATTATGCTCATCACAATATGTAGTGCATGAAATCATAAAACTAAATCTAACTTTGCCTCCACATGAAATAAGATAAGATCATATCATTAAAACATACAAGACAATAATTGGAATGAAGCTAAATGAACTCATGTATAAAGACTAGACCCTACTATGCCTCCACATGCAATAAGATAACCCAATATCATTAAAACATACAAGACATTAACCAAGGTAAAGGCAACAAGAGTACATACACTACAAATTGTGTTTCCAATATTAATTTCATCCATATCCTCACCTTATCATTCCCCATAAAATAGGTTCACTAATCTTAGCATAAGCTAAGCTTCATTCAAGAGCATTAGCATATCAAAGATAAGAGTAAACTCCCATTAGATGGTTATGGAAATCATATAAGGCTCAAGGGATTAAGATAACACACACCTAATACACCACATGATCATATCACATATTTCTCCACCCCCAAATGGGGATGGATCTACTCACTACTCATTACACTAACTACATTAATAAAATGAAACATTATACTGAAATGAAATTAACCTAAGAAGGCAAGATATATTAAAGAATCTTAAAAGGAAAGGAAAGTAAAACTAAACAAGCATGCAAAAATTAAAAGACAAGATTAAAAGAAACTAGAACAATTATTTTATTAAAATGACTCACATTGAAGGTAACATTCTTCTCCACCTTGAGTTTTGCTTCAAGGCTTACTCCAAGTAGAGAGAATGCCACCAAGCAATGGGTAGTTTACAATAGAAGGTGAAAAGTTCTATTTATAGCCATATAAAAAGGTAATCCGAGACAATCCCACGGTATGGGACTAAACCAATACCAGAAATAGAATATACACACTCTAATACACATGCCCACCAAAGCTTAGCGGATTCGGAGCCAAACAGACCGCCAATTAGCGGTCGTGGACCGCTAATTAGCGGTCTACAGTGTTCGGATCGCTCTGGTTTTTCTTGTGGGCTTTTATGGATGTATTGGTTGGTCTTTGATGCATCTACGTCGCTTGTTGGAGCTCCGACCCGAATAGAATTGCCAAAATACTCCCATGATGGTGTGAAGTATTCTTGTTTGCTGTTGGTCCTTCTATCTTGCATTCAGGTCCTTCGATCTTGGATCTTAGTCCTTGAATCTCTCAACTCAGTCCTTTTTCCTGCTTTTAGGTCCTTTCCTGCCTCTTCTCTTCAAATCTATTTATTTCTGAAATTCAAACATAAAGCTCGTTACGTAGCATTGTTTGGGGTGAAACATAATGGATATAAGACACAAAGATATGCATGAAATGATGCCAATCAAATACCCCCACACCTAACTTTTGCTAGTCTCGAGCAAAACAAAGAAAGTGAAAAATAAAATAAAGGAAAAGCATACGAAAAAAACAGGGAAATCCTAACTCACTTTCGTAGGAATCACGGTTGCACTTAGCACATGCAACAAGCCGTTTAACCTCCTTGTCGCCAAGGAGGAGGAGTGTTGTCTCCTGAGGGTTTTCAGCGGATATACCCACAACATCCGAACAAGATGCATTATTCAATCTAGACACTCGACTAGATGGACAAATTTTGTCGATCATTGGACACGGTAATCCTGCGGGCCGACTCTATAAAGGTAATCAGTCCACACACCTAGCCTAATGAACCATTCGTGCAAGTTAAATAAGGAATTAAGTGAAAGACATGGACAACCTCAACATCCTCAAGTGATACAAAGTGTAACATCCATTAAGGTTCTTATTTGCATTACCATATTTTTTTCTTCTTTTTGTTTCTTTTCTTTTTTTTGTTTTTCTTTTTTTCTTTTTATTAGTTGGAGCTTCATTCTCCCAAGGTCAGGTTTCGTGCATCATTGCCCATGAGGACTTACACTATCACGTACACCTTTCCCCAAATCTCCACATCGGGCAATCCCTACCACCCGTGTAACGGGAGTTCGGTCGGCGCATCCCAAGTCAGATGACTCAAAAGCACCAGGCACAAAGTCCCCTCAGACCTACTTTCCTGAGTGATAGGAGCCGTGCGAGAAGAGAGAACACCTACTCACTTGTTTCGTATATACACATGAACTAAAACCCCTACACTTAATGTCTCACAGCAAGATTTAAAGGGTCCTTGACTACAACAAACTCCCTAAAATTACCAGACACGAATTATTGACTCACTAGGTTCGGGGTGGACTTCTTTTAAACGTTTGAGAACTGAAACTCTATGATTACTCACCCCCCGAAGGAAAACTGGGGTGCATCCTAACGACTAGATAAATCCTAAAGCCACTGTACTGGATATCCTAATGCATCAAGTTCAAGACAATTTTGGGAGCTTTCTTTTTACTTTGCCTCTCAACGGTTTTGCATATGCTAAACACACGCAAAACCCACAAAACATTTTCTCCCGCAACACATGAAGATTTTGAAAGAAATGTGGAAATGTTAAAGCACTTAGGCAAGCAAAATAAGACAAGTCACCCAAGGATCATGGCAAGCAGATATATCGATATTAAATGCAGCACACTAACATGACTCTATCAATACACACAAAAGAAAACAAAATCAAAGGAAAAAGACTCGACTATGTACACATGTAAAACACCCCCCACACCTACTTCATGCATTGTCCTCAATGAAAGTGAGCAAAATTCTACATAGATTTATGCATAAAAAGGAAAAATCTCACCAATATGAAGCGCAAAAGGAAGTTCAAGGTTATGTTGATGGACAAAAACCTGAATTCCCTCAAAACCCGTGAGATGCTAAAGAAGGGATACAAATACGTGAAAGAAATGGGGCCCAAATACTCAAGGGTCGGAGCCCACAACAATCGATGCTCACTAAAGGAGTCTTTTATTGTACTTTTTTTGTTTTGTTTTTTTTTGAATATAACTATGTACAAACATAAGTTCCTATCTTCATTTGTCAAAAGACATCAAATGGGAACCTCAAAAGTGGGTCAATGCACTTGGAAAGGGAACATGACACCACGCGGGGCCAGAATACTCATGTGTGGGCCCCCTTCACAATGAGCACAAGATGAAATGAGAGGTTCATGAATTGGACGCAAAGGCGTCTCATTCAAAGGATCAAATTGAAAGAGCTTAAACCTCTCAAGAGTTTGGGAAATATGGGGCAACGGAAGAAGAGTTTCTCCCGTTGCGGTGCTGAAGTTATGATCGTCAATCCAAACTCTCCAACCAATAGGCTGGTGGGTCGAAACGAGGTCAAGAACCACGTTAGGCATGTCCGACTTACCAGGCGAACAAAAAGTGGGTCTCTTACCCAAGGTATCCTCCAACGAACTCCTAATACCCTCATTAGCAATGTGGTTGTTTGATGTTCCATCATTTCCAAGATGATCAGGAACAATAGTGAGAGGCAAACTCTCATCAGGTGTTTGAAATTGAGGGTACTAGGGAGCTCTTGCTCCACCAGAGGTGAGTCCTTAAGAGGCACAACATGAAGATCATGTGGCTCAAGGGCCACGAGACAAAAAGATAAGGCACAATCCTGTGCCGACTCATAATGAAATTGGTCCATGTTTTTCTCAATTAGAATTGAATCCTCCACCAAGTGATCGTAAATTGAAACCCCAAGTCCCTCATACTGACTAGGAGTTTGACTTCGAAAGATTGTGCTTTGAATTTGTGGATGTGGTGGTGGTTCGATGTAAAATGATGAATCCTCATGTTGACAAGAAAAGTTACTCTCCTCACGTTCACGTAATTGCTGCATCATTTGACTCACTTGCAGTGCCATATTTTGTATGGACTGTTGAGTGGTTTCCACGAACGTAAGGAAAGTTTGTTTCAAGAAATCAGGTATGCGGTCAACTATGAGGTCCAAGTCAGAGCTTGGGAAATTTTGGGGTTGGATGTTGACGGGCTGAGAGTGAGTCCAATGATTTGAAGGGGGTGTTGGTAGAATTCTAGGTATTCGGGAGGAGGATAATGGGGTGAAGATGATGTATAAGAATTTGAATAAGAAATGTCTCCCCACAAATCCATCCCTCTCGGGTTGTACGCGGATGCGTTATGGTCATATTGAGCATTTTGGGAAAATGTACGCTCATACTCAGGCTCTGGGGGAACATAAGGACATTCCCCGAAAACATGACCACTCAACCCACAACAGTGACACGGTACGGCTACTGGAGTCACCGGTGCACTCATGTCTTCTACCACATGCATGAAAGAGGCCAAAGGTTCTTGCAATGTCTCAGTTTGATGACCAACATATGATCCGACGTAACTAGATGGTGGTCTAGCAGTCGGTGCCTCTATCATATTACCCCAATATGAAGATTGCTCAGTCACACAATTAAGATTGTCCCAACCATACGGGGTGTTAGTCTGAGCCACCCCTGGTTGCATGGGTCTGGAATACCAGGGAGAATTGTCCTGGGCCCAACAATGATATGCATGGTCACCCATGTAACCATCAATCTCAACAAAAAAAACTCTTGAGTCGACCACTCTCACCACCACGAGGCTAAGGTCGCAAAAAGTGCTCGACTCGACCCTAAAACGCTACCAGAGAGTGTAAAGGGGAGGAGAATAGAACGTAGAAGTAGGTGAGAAGAAGATGACTCAGAGGAGAAGGGAAGAATCCCTAAAGCTAGCGTGGGTAAAGGGTGAGGATAGAAGCCTAGTCTAGCAAACACGGCTCAAACAAGCTTAGGCTGGCTATGGGTCCTTACAACTAGACGACGCCTAACTGCGAGGTCACACGACCTCAACACGCCTCACCTCCCTATGACGAAGACCACAATGCCCAGCAAGTGATCCAAGATCCGGAGATCTCGTATCTCCTACTATCGACAAAGTGGGTGACGCCGATCAGGCTATGACGGTCGTGACCGGATCACTCTCCTAATGCGCCCGAGTCCTAATGGCCAATGTCTACTTACTTTTAGATTAAGGCTTTACTTGAGTGTGCTTTTTGGGGCAAAGGGAGGGGTGATGAAATCCCCCACCTTATCTTTGAAGACTATAGGTGATGCCCCTTAAAGATGTTTTGAAATCTTAGGCTAGCAAGCAACTCACAAAACAAGCACTCACCTCACTCTTGTCCCGATGCACCTTACTAACTAATGCATGATCGAAACATGCATGAATGAGAGATTTTGGTGCACATACCTCACGCCAGCAATCAACAAGAAAATGTAAAGCAAAGAAAAGACAAATGCATGCAAGGTCTACAAATGATGCATGACCTAGATGGCAAGAAGTCTAATCTTTTGCTTTGAGTTTTATGGTCCAAGTTGATTGAAGGGGATTGATTTGTAATATGGGATCAAACTAGAAGTCTCAGCATGCAAAATAGTGCTCCCAGATAACTACAATGAGCAAAACAACAACCAGAACAAAATTGAGAGAGATTGAAGCTCACCAGGCTGCCAATTGGCGGTCCCAGACCGGGGATTGGCGGTCACTTTTGGGTCCTTTTCTCTCAATTTCCTCAAGTCGCTTCCCCTTGATCCTCAGAATGCCTGAAACACACAAAAACTAAAAACAAAAAATTAAAACCACTCGAATCGTCCAAACCAAAGTCTGGACAGAGCACCTCCCCGGCAACGACGCAAAAAACTTGATTGATACGTTTTAATTAACCGCAAGTGCACGACCACGTTGAAGCGGTGGCAAATACGGGTCGATCCACAGGGAGGTGTGTCGACTTTTGGTTTGTGCGAAGGCGAGTGGGAAAGAAAGGAGAGAAAGATTGATTACACTAAACTACACTAAGATGCAAAAGGAAATGGACAATAAGCAATAAAACTAACCCCAAAGGGGGTAGAGAAATAATGTGAATATAAAGATGTGTGTGTGTGTGTGTTCAATTATGCTCATCACAATATGTAGTGCATGAAATCATAAAACTAAATCTAACTTTGCCTCCACATGAAATAAGATAAGATCATATCATTAAAACATACAAGACAATAATTGGAATGAAGCTAAATGAACTCATGTATAAAGACTAGACCCTACTATGCCTCCACATGCAATAAGATAACCCAATATCATTAAAACATACAAGACATTAACCAATGACGTAGTTAGCTTCACCCATGTCCTTCATATCAAACGTGGAGGACAACCACTCTTTAGTGGATTTCAGCAACTCTTTGCTATTGCCAGCCATGAATATGTCATCAACATACAAGGTCAGAATGACAAATTTACCATTAGATCTCTTAACGTACACACAGTGATCTTCCTCAAGCATAGAGAACGCATTCTCTGATATAGCTTGATGGAAGCGAATGTTCCACTGTCTAGACGCTTGTTTTAAGCCATACAAGGACTTATTGAGCTTGCACACTTTGTGCTCTTGTCCTTTGACTTCAAAACCTTGAGGTTGATCCATATAGATCTCCTCCTCATGTTCTCCATTGAGAAAAGCAGTCTTTACATCCATTTGGTAAAGCTCTAAGTCCATCTGAGCTACAATAGCTAGTAGAAGGAGGATGGAGGCAAACCTAACCACGGGTGAAAAGGTTTCCTTAAAATCCACGCCTTCTCTTTAGGTGTAGCCTTTAGCTACCAGTCTAGCCTTGAATCTATCAATAGATCCATCCGCCTTCCTTTTAATCTTGAGGATCCACTTGGCCCCAATGGCCTTTCGGTTCGGCGATAAGTCGACCAAGTCCCAGACTCGATTAACTTTCATTGACTCCAACTCTTCCTTTATAGCTTCTAACCACTCTTTCGCATTTGGACCTTCCAAAGCCTCTTTCAAGGTCTCCGGTTCTTGCTCATCGATTACTATCATCCCAGATGATTCATAATCAATTTCTTCTTGAGCTATCATGAGGGCATTTTCCTCAAAGCGAAACCGCCTACGAGGAATGAGCCCGCGTTTACTTCGACGCAGATGGGTATCTGATGGCTCATCCTCCGTGAGAGCTATCGGATCCTCAGCATTGCTGCTCCCACTAGGATTGACTGGTGGAACCTCATGTTCAACTTCCAGATCCTGATCCCGTAGAGTGACAATATCATCATCTTGTTGTTGAAAGAAGTCCACTGACTCTTTAATAGCTCCAGCAAGAGTTGGAAAAACATTTTCCAAGAATGTGGCATCCCTAGATTCCAGTTCCGTCCTTTTTTTCATTCTCGTCTAACCCGATAAAAACATAACCTTTGGAGAGATTACTGTATTTTACAAAGATACACTTTTTCCCTCTAGGTCCTAGGTTTCCATATCGGTGACTAGAAGAATGAATGTATGCCGCGCATCCCCAAGGATGCAGCAGACTAAAATCAGGCTTCCGTCCTGTCCATAACTCATATGGAGTTGAGGGAACCGATTTTGTTGGAACTCTATTGAGGATATAGGTAGCAATCATTAGAGCATCTCCCCAAAACGAAATTGGCAAGCTCGCATGCACCATCATGGATCTAACCATGTCTAGCAACGTTCTATTCCTTCTCTCGGCAACACCATTTTGCTGAGGAGTATAAGGCATAGTGAGTTGTCTAGATATCCCCTTTTCATCACATAACTCCTTGAACATTATGGAGAGATACTCCCCACCTCTGTCCGTTCTAAGAGTTTTTATCTTATTATCCAATTGATTCTCTACCAAGCTCATGAATTTCTTATAGCATTCTAGAGCTTCTGATTTGTGAGAAATAAGATAAATATGACCATATCTGGTGTAGTCATCAATAAATGTGATGAAGTAACTTTTTCCATGTCTAGTACGCACATTCAAAGGTCCACAAATATCCGAGTGAATTAGTTCTAAAGGAGAAGTAGCCATAATGGCTTTTCCGAACGGTTTTTTAGTTGCCTTTCCAACTAGACAAGATTCACAGGTCGGCAATTCAAATTTGGAGCATTCTCTTAATACCCCCTCTTTTGCCAACATGTTCATCCGGTCAACACCAATGTGACCTAGTCTAGCATGTCACATAACGGAATCATTATTCATGGAACTTTGACTCATAAAGGCACTAGTGTTATGATTGAAATCATAAATTGCGTCCAACACAATAAAACCGTCTGAAAGAAAGGCACGTCCATAATAAATGTTAGCAAGGTATAAACCCATATCATTGTTCTCAAAAACAACTTTAAAACCATGTCTCATCAAAACAACAACATAAATAATATTTCGCCGTATAGCTGGTGCATACAACACGTCGTGAAGTAATAGAATCTGGCCACTTCGCAAAGCCACTTTGCATGTGCCAACTCCAAGAACTTCAATGCTAGTGTTGTTCGCCATGTTTATTCGCCTCCCACTTGAAACACGGTGATATTCCACGAAGGAAGAACGATCCTTTGTTACGTGGTCCGTGGCACATGAATCCACAATCCACACAGGAGAGTGATCAGTGAGCATCACAGAACTAGTCACGTTATAATTCAAGGGATTACACACAGTAATTACCTTTTGCTCAGTGCACTCACGAGCAAAATGCCCAGTCTTTCGGCAGTTAAAACAAGTCACATTAGACTTATCTTTCCCACCTCTGGATCCTCGAGGTCGTTTCTTTCCAGCTTTGTTTTCTGTTTTGTTTTTATTTGCACCCTTCTTGCCTTTAAAACCCTGAGCTCTATCTCTTTTGCGCTTAAAACCTGCACTCCTCCGAGGAGCGCCAGCTTCATCAGCAGACACTTCAGTTAGAGGGGCTTCCGCAAGCATGCGGTCCTCCTCCAGCTCTAGGTGTTTTGCGGCATGGTCAAATGTCCTGATGTCATCAGCATGAGTCAGATGGACCTTCATATGCTCCCAACTCTTCAAAGGCAATGATCTGATGAGAGCAGACAATTGATCCTCATCGGTCTTAGCACGACCGGCAGCGCTCAGCTCGCTTATCATGTTTGACATTGCGGTAATATGCTGCCTCATCGTGTGACCTTGGCGCATTTTATACCCAGCAAACACGAGCCCAAGCTGGCGGGCCCTTGTGACGGAGTTCACTCTGTACTGAAACTTCACAAATTCCCACAAGGCCTTTGCAGTTTGCAATTTTTCGAACCGCAGTAACAGATCATCTCGCATCGAACTCAGAATTGTAATGCGAGCAATACAGTCTTTTTTTTCCATGCATTATAGACATCCATATTTTTGCGATGCTGCGCAGTGTTCCCCTCCTCGGGGGGAGACATAGTTTGGATTATATTTTCTAACATGTCCTGATCCTCTAAGAGATACTCAATTTTACGATGCCACATATCGTAATTTCTTTCATTGAGTTTATCTCCTCGAGTCAGATCAGCGACAATGCTTTTGGAAGCAACGATAAAAATCTAGGACAAAAAACCACATAGCGATACATGAGTTCTAGCATAAAATACAACGAGCCGCAATAGTCATAAAAAAAACTAACTTAATAACTATAGCATTCAGACCAAAGGAAAACATAAAGCGTTCAATCAAATCCTCATGCAATAGTTAATAAAGCTATTTTACCAATTCATATATTGCGCTCCATCATGATTTAATAACCCTAAAAAAATGTATAAATCATGGCAAATCAGCAGCAAATAAATAATTATCCGCTGCTTGCAAGGTGGTTTACACAAAACACTTCTACCTTGCAACTCCCACTAGGCATGCAAGTTCCAAAAAAACGTTCCTTTCAGAACATTCCAATCAAGATCACACAGAAATTAATTGCTACATGACTTCCATATCGAGCAAAGGATCCCCCATAGGGATTTAGCACTGTAGATGGGAACCTGCATAAGCCTTATAGCAATAATATCGCAATAATAAAAATAAAGGAGCCCCACGTCTCCCTAGGGCAATAAACAGTCCATAGTCCATAATTATTACAGACCATAAATATTACAGCCATTGCGATATCTATTGCAAATGGAAATGAATGAATGAAATTACGCTCAACTCTCAATAAGGCAGCAAAAATAAATCAGCATCCATTCACACCATTTATACCATACAAGCGCAATCTTTCCATACGTTAGCACAATCACACGCATGAATAAAGTGTACACCACTTCCAAATGAGAAGGAAGTAATATATAAGGAAACAACGCATATATGGAGCATAAGAAAAACGTATATGGAAATACCAATCAATCTCCATAATAGTATCTCAAAACAGAAATTTTCTTTTCTTTCCCCAATCAACATAATCATGAGAGCGTAAAAATTATCGTACTCGCATTAGGAAAGAAAAATCCGGAACAAATCCTCAATGAGATCAACAGATGTATGTGGATTTAATCATAAAGGAAATATTTCAAATGAAATGCATGCTATCATTCCAAAAAATCTGAAATTCCTTAAATGAGATCAACACATATATGTGCATCAAAGGAAAGCATTCAAAAATATTTTTAAGGCAACAAAACTCCAGCCCATAATATGCTCTAAAAAATTTCAGAATTTGGCAATCTTTCCTTGATCAATATAAGAATGCAATCAAAAATAATTATGCTACTTGTATTGGAAAGAAATAATTCGAAATTTTCAAGAGAACAGCAAGCATATATGCGCATTTTTCAGTAAGGAAACCAATCAATCACATGCATGTTAATGCTCCAAAAACAGTCATATCCGAAATTCTTTGGAGCAACACGGCAACACAATTATCATGCATATGCATATGGCAATAAACATCTACTCTAGATGCATGCTCATATTGAAAAATGCTAAATAAACAAGCATATACACGAAATTCCAGCAAACATGAGATCTAGTCATGCATGTACACGAATAAGAGATAACAACATTTGATTCATCCATGCAATCCGACATGCATGATGATATACAAATGACATACAAACACTATCATCTAATTCAAGCATGAAAAAATATCAGAGAATTAAACTACTGATTATCATATAAAACATGTGCAAAAACAGAAAATCATCATGATAGGGTTAACACTGATTTCATGTATACATGCTCAAAGATTAGAATAAATAATATCTAACCCTAATTCAGAAAAATCAGGAAAAATAGACATCTGATTTCATGTATACATGTGCATGATTTAGAAGAATCAACATGGAAAATAACTTCTGATTTTTCATCTAATACATGCGCAAAGAATAGAGGTAACAACACAGAAAAAACAGAATTCTGGTCACATCTATGTATGTGCAATGATAGGAGAGCAACATATCATATTGTCTCGAAATAAAATCAGAAAAAATCCATCTTAAACCATGCATACATGTGCAAGAATGGAGGAGCAAAATCTAACCCTAGATGGATGCTCTAATGAACCAAAACATGCGCAACAAGTAGAGTCTAGTCTAAACCCTAATCGCATGTTAGAAAGAACTCAGCAAACACGCACCACTTATATCTCTAAATGAACGATAATATTATTTCATTTAAAGATAAAAAAACCTCTGAGTTTTCATTTCCAGAACATGAAAAACGAATTCGAAAGAAAAAACATGAACAATCAACATATATAACATGTGCATCATGTAAATAAGAAATGCTGATTTTTCTGTTATCTTTCTTTCTCCAAAAAACATAACCACCGAATTTTTATCTCAAATCAGATTATCATGAAACAAAAATTCGTCAAGCATGGTGAGGATTCTAAGGTAACCGAGATGGCTCTGGTACCAATGTTAGCAAACAACGATTCTACAGGTTCAGGAGTACCTTTCTTGGAGAGAACCTGTGGCAGCGGAAGGAAGATCGGAGGTCACCTTACGAAATCCGTTTCACCGGTCGGTATCCTACTCTCTTGGAGAAGGAGCGCGAGTCCACAACCCAAGAGTCCACGGAATGAGCTTGGTGGAGGTGGAGGGACGAAATGGGAGAGAGAGAAGGTGGCTGCTAGGGTGGGTGGAGGCTAGGGTTTGCACAGTTGTTGTTCCATCCTATGGGAGGCTCCCCTCCTTATATAGATGGCTCCACCCTAAACCCTTAAATGTGTAGTCCAATAGGGACGCGCCATGTGTCAGTGCTTTTGGCAAATATCTTATTAATCTTAGATTAATCCAATAGTGAGTACTTAAGTGCGGAATTTGACTCATTCCTAAAGGATGTGGTATTATACCACACCTTACTCCACTTGAAACACCTTAATGGAATGGTGTGTCCGAACGGAGAAATAGGACATGGTTCGATCAATGACGATTCAAGCTGAATTGTCACTTTACTTTTGGAGTTATGCACTACAAGTGCGGTTTACACACTGAATAATGTTCCATCCAAATCCGTAGAAAACACGGTATGAGCTTTGGAGTGGTAAAATTCCCAAGCTCAAGTTTCTCACGATTTGGGGATGTGAGGCCTACATCAAAAGTTTGATGTCGACCAAACTTCAACCAAAAGTGGATAAATACTTCTTTATAGGTTATCCTCGTGAGACAAGAGGATACTATTTTTGACATAAAACCTCCAATCGAGTGATTATCGAGAGGAATGTCGTATTCCTAGAGAAAGAATTTCTCCAAAGAACAAGAAGTAGTGGGAGTAGAGTTGTGCGTGAGGAAACTCAAGATACTCTACAAGATCATGATGTGAATTATAACATTCAAGATCATGAAGGCCCAATTGAGGTTCCTTTGGTTAGTGGGAGTATGAGAGAGCAACCCTCACAAGCAATTGTGAGTGAAACTCAATCATCCCCGCCTAGTGTACGTTCGAGAATTGAACATGAATAAATTTCGCAAGCAATTATGGAAGAAGTGCAAGAAGTACACGTGGAACCAAAAGAGCTTAGAATGTCAACGAGAGAGAGAAAAAAGTCTGATATGTATTTGGAACTTCATGAGATCATGATATTCGATACTGATGATCCCTCGACCTTTCAAGAAGAAATGAAAAGGAAAGACTCATAAGGGATTTCTTTGTCTAGATATTGTTTCAAACTATGGTTTATAGCCATGAAATCCGAAATACAATCCTTGTATGATAATCAAGTATGAGACTTGGTTGATCTTCCTCATGGAAAGAAAGTCATTCAAAACAAATGGGTTTTTAAGAGGAAGATAGACATGGATGAGAACTTGACAACCTACAAGGTGAGGCTTGTAGCGAAAGGTTTCACTCAAGTTCAAGGAATTGACTATGATGAAACTTTTTCACCGGTTGTAATGTTCAAATCTATCCGGATCATGCTCGTTATTGCCGCATTTCATGATTATGAAATATGGCAAATGCATGTCAAAAAAGTGTTCCTTAATGGGAACTTGGAGGAGGACGTGCACATGGTACAACCTCAAGGTTTAAAAGATCCAAAGAACAGGGAGAAAGTATGCAAGCTTCAATGATCCATTTATGGATTAAAGCAAACATTGAGGAGTTGGATCAAACTCTTTGACGAAGAAGTCAAAAAGATTAACTTCGTCCAAAGAAAAGAAGAACATTGTATATACAAGAATGTCAGTAGGAGTCACGTAGTGTTTTTGATCTTATATGTCGATGACATACTCCTCATGAGAAATCATATCCCTTTGCTGGAGCAAAGGAGAAGTTCATTGAAATCTGCATTTTCAATTTAAGACAATGGTGAGACTCAATACATCTTGGGAATCAAGATATATAGAGATAGACCCCGTAGACTAATTGGCCTAAGTCAACGTACATACATTGACAAGGTCTTGGAGAGGTTCAATATGTCGTCGTAGTAAGAACATTCAAGGGTAGTGGTAAGACGACGATACTTGATTTTTATCGGAATGAGCTCGACGTGCAGGAGGTTAACCATGTCACATGGGATCCGTATGAGCATTTAGATCTTAGTTAGTTACCACCACTATGTACAGAATGTTCTATGATTTGGACGAGTCGTACATGACTTATACATTTTGGAGAGGTGGTTATGCATTGTCCAGACCGAGTCATGAGGCAGTTCGGTCTACAGCAGCACATTCCAGAGCCGATGGAGAGGCATGAAGTGAAATCAACTCAGGGGAAAGTAGACGTTAATTGGTTGGTGGAAAATCACAGATTCATCCAGCATTGGTCTCATAGAAGAGATCATATACAGTTCCTACAATAAAAACCAAAATGAATTCGACACTGGTGATGCCGAGTTCTTTCAAGCAGAACTCGGCACTGCTGATGTCGAGTTTTGTATACACTAAAAAACTGACCCACTGTCGTCACGTGTCACCACGTGGTGGCAGCAGGTCTAGTACGAAAAATATTTTTGAATTATGTTTATTTTAGCATTTTTAAAAAAATATATATATTTTGAAAAAAATTCTTTAATGTTATGCTCCTTCACTCCTAATTGCTAAATTTTATTATTCTTTACCAAAACTTACAAAATCCGAGGGAGGATCTGCTGTTATGGATTTCCCCCAAGTTCTACTGGTACCGGATATAAAATTTGACACATTGGTATTGTATTTATCAAGAATGGTAGAAGCACAAAAACTTAGGGGAAAACCCATAATAACAAATCCTAAGGACAAATTTCTATATGCCAATCCAACGCAACCGCCATACAGCCAACAACTATCGTCAACTTCCATCAGAAAATACCAACAATGTCCGTCTGCCTAAGAAATACACCAAATCCTATCTGAAAACTAACATTAGCATCAACCAAAATAAAAATTCCAAATTAGTAACTTACATAGAGCAGAAAAGTTAATGCATCCACTCACAGATTTAATTCTACAATTCATCAAGTAAGCAACAATGAGCAAACACCATGCGAATTTTGATATGAAAAGGATGTAACGATAATGAGTACTAATGTCGTAAATGATGTGCTGTGCAGCAGTACCCTAGTAATATGAAAAATACGATTTTACGATATTCTGGAAACCAACAGATTAAGAAAGTCAAAATCGGTTAGTCGTAGCACTAAAAACCATGTGTTTGCTTCGTTAGACTGAAAGTACAAGCAAATCACTTCGAAACTAAAAAAGTATTTAAATTTATCAACACATTTTACACCCACTCCTGCCACAATTTTGGATCTAAATTTAATTCAATTGGATCCTAAAATGAATTCTACGCAAATAATCTCTGTTGTGACGGACCTGAACATGTGGTCCCTATTGTTATTACCATCAAGGAAACATAGGACTAAAAACTTACATTAATTAAGGAAGTAGTTGTTCCCCTCTCTATTCACTTTAATTAACTGATAACTATGAGCATGTTCTTTGTTCTGCTGAATCTTTGTCCATGTATATTTAATGTTAACACTTTTGCCCATGCACTGTGTGCCAGTTGGACTTCACCTTCTCAAGTTCTCATACAGTGCGATTGGTGAAATCAAATGTCATGCAATGTTAATATCCTTGTTAATGGTTGTGGGAAAATTTACTTAACGTCTTTCCCTTATTTATTCTAATGAAAAAAGTGGTTTAATGCGTTGGTGTTGTGTAACGTCCCGAAACAGCGGAAGAAAATTTTCAAATTAAAACATACAACATACGACCGTCAACGGTCAACAAGGGCACGTTACTGGAAAGTCAACTGAATATATATATATATATAAAATATCTCCACGTGGAAGTCATAATACAGAGTGTCAAAAGAGCGATTACAAGTCTACTACATAACTACTGTAATCGCTACCTCTACAAAAAAAGATAAGAAGACAGGACCCGATCCCGGAGGTACTCCCCTCGGTCACCACCAACCTACGACTGCCTGCTCCCTGAAAATGAAACACAAAATCTGCCTGAGTTCCCGCAAGGAACCCCGTATGCCAACATCTCCTATCATAAACAGAAACAAATACAAAAGGCCATGAATGCACATGCAATGCAAATCCGCCTCGGGCCCACTGACTGCCTCCGCTCTCCTACACAAGGAAAGTGCATCCCCTCCCTACACAAGGAAGAAGGCGTCTCTCGGCCGCACAGGCACAAGTAACCTCGCTCTCCGACACACGGAAAGTGCAACCCCTCCCTACACAAGGAAGAAGACATCTACCACCCACACAGGCATGGAAGGCATCCCTCTGCCGCACAGGCTCAAGGGGTCCAACAGAAATACGCTCTCGTCGTAGGTGAAATCGGTAGCTTCGAGGTCCGGTGATCGACCGTGGGCTCGGCAGCCGGTAGTCGCCTATGCTCGACGTCTCGCGTGTGGATAAATCCACCAAGGAAAGATAATTCGACCCACCAATCGAACAAGGTCAAATCTAACGGTCGACCTTTTGGAAGGTCTACGCTATACATTTTATATACATATATATATCATGTCGGTCGAACCAGGGTCCGTTCAACCGATAAGGAAACTGCATGAATCCTGCCCCCTGTATTCGGTCGACCGAAACACTTTCGGTTGACCGGATCAGCAGACACTTCACTACAGGAAAACTGCACGCGGTCGGTCGACCGGATCCAGAGCGGTCGACCGTTTAGATGGTCAACGCTCTTGACCGACTTTGTGCAGTTCGGTCGACCGAGACACACACTCGGTCGGCCGAAGGTCTGTCTAACCTATCTACTGGGATTCGGTCAACCAAAACAATACCAGTCGACCGACTAATGTAACCCTTAGATTCCCGCTAAAATTTGGCATAAACGGTCGACCGTCACACAGACGTCATTCGACCGTTTTCGGGCAGCAAGTTATTATTACAAATAGCGGTCGACCGACCCAACTACCGGTCGACCGAACTATACATTTTCCCTCTGGACAGGCATCATCTAGACGCCGTTCGGTCGACCGAACTCTCAATCAGTTTATTTTATGAATTGGGTGATTTATATAATCTTGTTCCTGTGATTATTTATTATTCATAGATCATTCGAGTTGAGGATTCGGATTGTAGAACTCTATAAAAGAAATAATAAATAATCTAAACCATCCCTAATCTTGGTAATTAGCATGAAACATTAATTGACCATATAAGATTGGAGTATGGGTTAAATGATGTTTATGTTCTACAAAACATGTGATAAGGAGTTATCAATTTAATCACACAAATACATGATAGAGATGATTATATTGGAGTGGCCTAAAATGAGACATTATTTGGATTGTATTTTGTCATTAATGTTTCATTTGCATCTTGAATTCTATAATATGATACTGACATTTCTCTCACATGAGAAATGTACATGTATTGTGGATGTTATCCAACACTAACCGTAACACAGGTAGTCATAAAGAAAATATCTCATTACGCAGAACCTGTGTGGTATGAAAGTATTCCTCAAGATTATTATATCCCTCATATTAATTATTCTCTAATAGTTGATACAATTAATTATTCTTATGTCTTTATTAGAGAACACACATGCGGCCCAACCCGACTCTAATTTTGTAAACCTCAAAGGGAAGTGGGCTTGTATTTGGATAAGTTATTTGGAAATAACTACCCATCATGTTCAAGTAAACACCCATGTTCAAGTAGTTATTGTAGGATGGTAACCACCAAGTAACCATCCACTACTTTGGAGTGAAAGCTACCCACTGCCCACTACTTTGGAATGGAAACTAGCCACTACCCCACCTCTATAAATAGAGTCATATACCCACTGTTTGTTGATGATGATATCTTTTCTACATCTTTCTTTTGTGCTCTCTCTCATTTGTTGAGAACCAAACCTCCATTAATTAAAGTGTTTGATCGATGTTTAATCGTTTTAAATACCGCAAGTGCACGACCACGTTTAAGCGGTGACAAATACGGGTCGATCCACAAGGAGGTGTGTAGACTCTGGTTTGTTCGAAGGCAACTGGGAAAAGAGGGGAAGAAGTTGTGATTACACTAAACTAGACTAACTACACTAAACGAGTAAGCATCAAATAAGGAAAACGAAAGCAAGGGAAATTGAAAGGTGGAAATCAGAAATGGAAAACCCCTAAGGTTGGAGTGTGTGCACACATGTAAAAAGATGGTAAAGAAAACATTTTATAGGCACAACTGTAGGTAGTGTTTTCATGCATAGGAAGTGTCTAAAGGTTGTGACAAAACCTATCAATCCATCCACTAACCTAGTTGATTAACATTCATATACAAAAGCTGGTTATTTCATAACCTAAACAAGCATGAGAGGTGTCTAAGATGTGTGACAAAACCCATCAAGTGTAGTATTCTATTCTAACAAGCAAGCATACATTCACATTTATCAACTCAATCAAAATATAAAGCATTCATATCCATTCGTTAATGCATATATGAATATCATCTCCACCCACAAAGGGGGATGAATCTACTCACTACACATTACTCTAACAATTGAACTAAAGAAGAAAAGAAACATTCTAACTACTTTAGCCTAGAATAAAAGAAATAAAACTAAGTTAAGCATGCATAAAGAAACAACATAAGAACAAAACAATGGAAAAATTATTTTATTAGATGACTCACATTGAAGGTAGCATTCTTCTCCACCTTGAGATTTTGCACCAAGGCTTACTCCAAGTAGAGAGAATGCCACTAAGCAATGAGTGATTACAATTGAAGGTGAAGAGTTCTATTTATAGCCATAGAAAGAGGTAATCCGGGACAATCCCCCGGTATGGGACTAAACAAATACCAGAAATAGACTAAATACACACTAATACATGCCCCACATAAATCTTAGCGCATCCGGACCAAAAGAGACCGCCAATTAACGGTCTTGGACCGCCAATTTGTGGTCTATAGTGTTCGGATCGCTTTGGATTTTCTTCTGAGCTTTTCTGAATGGTTTGGTTTGTCTTTGATGCATCTAGTTCGCTTGTTGGAGCTCCGACCCAAATAGAATTGCCAAAATAATCCCTATGATGGTGTGAAGTATTCTTGTTTGCTCATTGGTCCTTCGATCTTACGTTCAGGTCCTTCGATCTTGCATCTTTGTCTTGAGTCTCTCAACTCAGTCTTTTTTCATGCTTTTAGGTCCTTTTTTGTATCTTCTCTACAAACCTATTTATTTCTTAAATCAAACATAAAACTCGTCACGTAGCATTGTTTAGGTGAAATATAATGGATATAAGATACAAATATAAGCATGAAATGATGTCAATCAAATACCCCCACACCTATCTTTTGCTAGTCCCAAGCAAAACAAAGAAAGAGAAAAGCATACGAAAAACAAGAAATCCTAACTCACTTTCGTAGGAATCACAGTTGCACTTAGCACGTGCAACAAGCCGT
Source organism: Triglochin maritima (assembly GCA_963682175.1). Classification (NCBI taxonomy): domain Eukaryota; kingdom Viridiplantae; phylum Streptophyta; class Magnoliopsida; order Alismatales; family Juncaginaceae; genus Triglochin; species Triglochin maritima. The sequence goes on from OY821785.1 coordinate 14,036,635, forward strand.
TAAACCTCCTTGTCGCCAAGGAGGAGGAGTGTTGTCTCCTGATGGTTTTCAACGGATATACCCACAAAATCCGAACGAAGATGCATTATTCAATCTAGCCACTCGACTTGTTTGACTTATTTTGTCGATCATTGGACGCGGTAATGCTACGGTCTGACTCTATATATGTAATCAGTCCACACACCTAGCCTAATGAATCATTCGTGAAAGTTAATTAAGGACTTAAGTGCAAGACATGGACAACCTCAACATCATCAAGTGATACAAAGTGTAAGGTCCATTAAGGTTCTTATTTATTTTATTTTTTTCTTTCTATTCTTTATTTTTTCTTTTCTTTGGAGCATTATATTTGGTTGTGTTTGATTCTCCCAGGGTCGGGTTTCGTGCATCATTGCCTGTGAGGACTTACACTATCACGTCCACCTTTCCCAAAATCTCCACATAGGGCAATCCCTACCACCCGTGTAATGGGTGTTCGGTCGGTGCATCCCAAGTCAGATGACTCGAAAGCACCAGGTATAAAGTCCCCTCAGACCTAATTTCCCGAGTGATAGGAGCCGTGCGAGAAGAGAGAGCACCTACTCACTTATTTCTTATCTACACATGAACCAAAACCCCTACACTTACAGTTTCACAAAAAGAGTTTAAGGGCCCTTGACTACGACAAACTTCCTTATACTAACAGACGCGAATTATTTGAGTTACTAGGTTCAGGGTACACTTCTTTAAATGTTTGAGTGCTGAAACCCTATGATTACTCACCCCCCGAGGGAAAACCGGGGTGCATCCTAACGACTTGATAAAACCTAAAGCCAGTAAACTAGATATCCTAATGCATCATGTTCAAGACAATTTTGGGAGCTTTCTTTTTACTTGCCTCTAAACACACGTGAAACCCACAAAACATTTTCCTTCGCAAAGACATGAAGATTTTGAATGAAATGTGAAAATTTCAAAGCACTAGGCAAGCAAAAGAAGACAATTCACCCAAGGATCATGGCAAGCAGATATACTGATATTAAATGCAGCACACTAATATGACCCTAACAATACAAACAAAAGAGAGCAAAATCAAAAGAAAAGACTCGACTATGTACACACGTAAAACAACCCCCCACACCTACTTCATGCATTGTCCTCAATGAATGTGAGCATGAAACTACATGGATTTATGCATAAAAAAGAAAAGTTCTCATCAACGTGAACTACAATAGGAAGTTCATGGTTATGTTGATGGATACAAAACTGAATTCCCTCAAAACCTGTAAGATGCTAAAGAAGGCATACACATACGTGAAAGAAATGGGGCCCAAATACACAAGGGTTGGGGCCCACAACAATCAATGCTCGCTCATGGAGTCTTTTATTGTACTCTTTTTTTTCTCTTTTTTTTGAATAAAATCATGTACAAAAATAAGTTCTCATCTTCATTTGTCAAAGGACATCAAATGGGAATCTCAAAAGTGGGTTAATGCACTTGGAAAGGGAACATGACACCACGCGGGTCCAGAATACTCATGTTTGGGCCCCCCTCACAAAGAGCACAAGATGAAAGAAGAGGTTCATGAATTGGACGCAAAGGCGTCTCATTCAAAAGATCAAACTGAAAGAGCTTGAACCTCTCAAGAGTTTGGGAAATATGGGGCAACGGAAGAAGAGTTTCTGCCGTTACGGTACTGAAGTTATGATCGTCAATCCAAACTCTCCAACCAATAGGCTGGTGGGTCAGAACGAGGTCAAGAACCTTGTTATGCATGTTCGACTCACCAGGCGAACAGAAAGTGGGTCTCTTACCCAAGGTATTTTCCAAGGAACTCCTAATACCCTCATTAGCAATGTAGTTGTTTGATGTTCCATCATTTCCAAGATAATCATGAACAATAGTGAGAGGTAAACTCTCATCAGGTCATTTGAAATTAAAGGTACTAGGGAGCTCTTGCTCTACTAGAGGTGAGTCCTTAAGAGGCACAACATGAAGATCATGTGGCTCAGGGGCCACGAGACAAAAAGATGCGGCACAATCCTGTGCCAACTCATAATGAAGTTGGTCCATGTTATTCTCAATTTGGATCGAATCCCCCATAATGTGATCGTGAATTGAAACCCCAAGTCCCTTAGACTGACTAGGAGTTTGACTCTGAAAGATTGTGCTTTGAATTTGTGAATGTGGTGGTGGTTCGATATCAAAAGATGAATCCTCATGTTGACAAGAAATGTCACCCTCCTCACGTTTACTTAATTGTTGTGTAATTTGACTCACATACATTTCCATAGTTTGCAGGGAATCGTTATTGGACTTCAACACATTTTGAGTGGTTTCCATGAACGCTTGGAGGGCCGGTTCTAAAGAATCAAGTTTGGGGTCAACTGTGAGGTTCATGTCAGAATTTTGGAAATGCATGGGTTGGGTGTTGATGGGCTGAGAATAAGTCTAATGATTGGTCGTGGGGTGTTGGTAGAATTCAGGATATTCAGAAGGAGGATACTAGGGTGGGAATGATGTATAAGAATTTGAATAAGAATTGTCTCCACACGAATCCATCCTTCTCGGGTTGTACGCGGATGCGTAATGGTCATATTGAGCATTTTGGGAAAAGGTATGCTCATACTCAGGCTCTGGGGGAACATAAGAACATTCCCCGATAACATGACCACTCATCCCACACCAGTTACACGGTACGGCTACTGGAGCCACCGGTACACTCATGTCATCTACCACATGCATGAAAGAGGACAAAGGTTCTTGAAACGTCTCAGTTGGAGAACCAACATACGATCCGACGTAACTAGATGGTGGTCTAGTAGTCGGTGTCTCTCTCATATTACCCCAATATGAAGATTGCTCAGTCAAACAATGAAGATTGTCCCAACCATACGGGGTGTTTGTCTGAGGCACCCCAAGATGCATGGGTCCGGAGTACCAAGGAGAATTGTCCTGGTCCCAACAATGATATGGAAGGTTGCCCATGTAACCATCCATCTCGACAAATAACTCTCAAGTCGATCACTCTCGCCACCACGAGGCCAAGCTCGCAAAAAGTGCTCGACTCGACCCTAAAATGCTAACAGAGAGAGTAAAGGGGAGGAGACTAGAACGTAGAAGTCGGTGAGAAGAAGATGACTCAGAGAAGAAGGGAAGAATCCCTAGAGCTAGTGTGGGTAATGGGAGAAGGTAGAAGGCTAATCTAGCAAGCACGACTCAAACAACTTAAGGCTATGGTTCCTTAGGCTAGACGACGCCTAACTTCGAGGTCACTAGTCTCGACATGCCTCACCTCCCTACAACGAAGACCACAATGCCCAGCAAATGATACCAAATCCAGAGATCCAGTAGCTCCTACTATCGACAATGCAGGCGACGTCGATCAGGTCATGACGGTCTCAACTAGATCACTCTCCTAGTGCGTCTGAATTCCTTAGGATCAATGTCTACTTGCTTTTAGATTAAGGCTTTAATTTAGTGTGCTTTTTAGGGCTAAGAGAGGGGTGATGAAATCCCCCACCTTATCTTTGAAGACTATAGGTGATGCCCTTTAAAGATATTTTGAAATCTTAGGCTAGCAAGCAACTCACCAAACAAGCACTCACCTCACTCCTGTCCCGATGCACCTTACTAACTAATGCATGCTTTAACCATGCATGAATGAGAGAATGGGTGCACGTACCTCACGCCAGCAATCGACAACAAGAATTTAAAGAAAAGAAAAGACAAATGCGTGCAAGGTCTACAAATGATGCATGACCTAGATGGCAAGAAGTCTAATCTTTTGCTTTGAGTTTTATGGTCCAAGTTGTCTTAAAAGGGGAATTGATTAATCTGGGAGCTAACTACAGGTTGAAACATGACAAATTGAACTCCCAGACTACTAAACTGAAACAACAAACCACCAGAACAAAAATGGGAGCAAAAGAAGCTCACTAGGCCGCCAATTGGCAGTCTCAGACCGCTGATTGGCGGTCCAAAAAGGCCGTTCTGTGCTCACAATTTCTCCTGGTGTGTCCCCTTGATGCTGCAATTTCCCTGAAACAAAAATAAACTAAAAACAAAAGATTAAAACCACTCGAATCGTCCAAACCAGAGTCTGGACAGAGCACCTACCCGGCAACGGCGCCAAAAACTTGATTGAACGTTTTAAAATAACCGCAAGTGCACGACCGCGTTTAAGCGGTGGCAAATACGGGTCGATCCACAAGGAGGTGTGTAGACTCTGGTTTGTTCGAAGGCAACTGGGAAAAGAGGGGAAGAAGTTGTGATTACACTAAACTAGACTAACTACACTAAACGAGTAAGCATCAAATAAGGAAAACGAAAGCAAGGGAAATTGAAAGCTGGAAATGAGAAATGGAAAACTCCTAAGGGTGGAGTGTGTGCACACATGTAAAAAGATGGTGAAGAAAACATTCTATAGGCACAAATGTAGGTAGTGTTTTCATGCATAGGAAGTGTCTAAAGGTTGTGGCAAAACCTATCAATCCATCCACTAACCTAGTTGATTAACATTCATATACAAAAGTTGGTTATTTCATAACCTAAACAAGCATGGGAGGTGTCTAAGATGTGTGGCAAAACCCATCAAGTGTAGTATTCTATTCTAACAAGCAAGCATACATTCACATTTATCAACTCAATCAAAATATAAAGCATTCATATCCGTTCTTTAATGCATATATGAACATCATCTCCACCCACAAAGGGGGATGGATCTACTCACTACACATTACTCTAAAAATTAAACTAAAGAAGAAAAGAAACATTCTAACTACTTTAGCCTAGAATCAAAGAAATAAAAACAAGCTAAGCATGCATAAAGAAACAACATAAGAACAAAACAATGGAAAATTTATTTTATTAGATGACTCACATTGAAGGTAGCATTCTTCTCCACCTTGAGATTTTGCTCCAAGGCTTACTCCAAGTAGAGAGAATGCCACCAAGCAATGGGTGATTACAATAGAAGGTGAAGAGTTCTATTTATAGCCATAGAAAGAGGTAATCCAGGACAATTCCCCGGTATGTGACTAAACAAATACCAGAAATAGACTAAATACACACTAATACACGCCCCACATAAATCTTAGCGGATCCGGACCAAAAGAGACCGCCAATTAGCGGTCTTGGACCGCCAATTTGTGATCTATAGTGTTCGGATCGCTCTAGATTTTCTTCTGAGCTTTTCTGAATGGTTTGGTTTGTCTTTGATGCATCTACTTCGCTTGTTGGAGATCCGACCCGAATAGAATTGCCAAAATACTCCCCATGATGGTGTGAAGTATTCTTGTTTGCTCATTGGTCTTTCGATCTTGCATCTTAGTCCTTGAGTCTCTCAACTCAGTCTTTTTTCATGCTTTTAGGTCCTTTTATGTATCTTTTCTTCAAAACCTATTTATTTCTGAAATTCAAACATAAAACTCGTCACGTAGCATTGTTTAGGTGAAATATAATGGATGTAAGATACAAATATAAGCATGAAATGATGTCAATCAATCGAAGAAGTGAAAAGTAGAACGAAGGAGTGAATCAATAAAGTATTTCTAGGAAAAGAAAATATTGATTCTTTAATTAGTTCTTGGTGGATACTAGTAGAGACGTCATCTTTTGGGCATTGCGGCTCAATGCTAGCATCAACGTATGAGAATCCTAACTAAGTGTCACTTTCAAAGTTTGATCATTTAAATTTATTTAGTATTCCTAAGTGATGAGTTAAGTCAAATGAATTATTTTCTTCACTAATAATGAATTTATTGATACGTTCTACGACGAATTATTACGTTCCTAATATGTCATAATAAATATTTTATGACGAAGAAACAATTTACGATTATTGAGAAACACAACATTGCAATAAATTATAATAAAAAGGACATCCTACATCGACTATTACCACATAATCTGATGTGGTTTGTTTTATTTCTAAGAAATGAATCATCGCAAAATATTTACGATAAAAAGCACAACTAATGTCGGTTGTTATAAATTAATTTACGTGGAATGTCCTACTATGAAGATACGGGTTTTGGCGGCATATTGCATTGGGAGTCGTTAGGAAGGGAGACAACCTTTCAGTTCATGGTATGCAAAAAGAGACTCAACCTTCCATTACTTCTATGAAATCATTGGTTGTAGTGTATTTCATTCATACTTTCTAAACCTTTGGTGTAATATGTTTTTCCTCCCCCCGAAAGCCCACTTCTTGAAATGGCCTCCATCAACGTGTAGGAAAATCCCACTCTCTCCCACTACACGCCCACTTGCTTTTGTGGTTTGTTGACGAAATAAACCGAGTAGGGACGTCGGAGGCCCCTTGTCCTTCGTTCTTTGCCCACCCCACTCCTCCAAATACGGTGGAATTCCTTCTGCCATCTTCATCATAAGTTTTTTTCTATTTTTATTGGTCCTAGTGTTTATTTTGTTTTAATTAGGAAGTCTCCTGTTGTGTCTTCTTTATGTACGAGGATGCACTGAGCTTGTCCCGCTTCATTATCCAATGTTTGGATAATGTGCAATGTCGCATGTATAACCTGGACCGACTTCTGGAGAGGTTGGTGTCACTGGAGGAGGAGGTCACACAACTTTCAGGGTCTCGACACGCCCCTCCAATCGATGATTTCCTAGAGCTCCACTACGGGTATTGTGGGGTTGTTTGCATCCACGAGAGACTGAGTGGAGGCGTCTCCACACCCGGACGCACTCCTACCACTAGAGTCCAGTGCACCAGTGCAGCCTCCTAAGTTGGTGGTCATCTTGAAGAGGTCATCATGGAAAAGGAGTCTGCGAGATTGATTGACATCATTTCATGCTCATATCTGTATCTTATATCCATTATCTTACATCTAAGAAATGCTACGTGATGAGTTTTATGTTTGAATTTCAGAAATAAAGAGGTTTGAAGAGAAGAGCCATGAAAGGACCCAAAAGTAGGAAAAAGGACTTAATTGTGAGACCTGGGGACTAAGATGCAAAGGAGAAGGACATGAACGTAACACAGAAGGACCTAAGAGCAAAATAGAAAACTCCTTCAGTGAGCATCGATTGTTGTGGGCTCCAACCTTTGCGTATTTAGGCTCCATGTCTTTCACGTATTTGGTTTCCCTTTTTAAGTATCTCACAGGTTTTGAGGGAATTTGGCTTGTGTCCATCAACATAGCCAGAAACTTCCCTGTGTACTTCACGTTGGTGAGATCTATTCTTTTTCATGCATAACTCCATGTAGTATTTTGCTCGCATTTATTGAGGACAATGCATGAAGTAGGTGTCGGGGTGTTTTTACATGTGTACATAGTTGAGTCTTTTCCTTTGATTTTTGTTTTCTTTTGTGTGTATTGTTAGGGTCATGTTAGTGTGCTGCATTTAATATCGATATATCTACTTGCTATGATGCTTGGGTGACTTGTCTTCTTTTGCTTGCCTAGTGCCTTAACATTTTCACATTTCTTTCAAAATCTTCATGTGTTTGCGAAAGAAAATGTTTTGAGGGTTTTGCGTGTGTTTAGCATGTGCAAAACCGTTGAGAGGCAAAGTAAAAAGAAAGCTCCCAAAATTGTCCTGAACTTGATGAATTAGGAAATCTAGTATAGTGGCTTTAGGATTTATCGAGTCGTTAGGATGCACACCAGTTTCCCTTGGGGGTGATTAATCATTGGGTTTCAGTGCTCAAACATTTAAAGAAGTCCACCCTGAACCTAGTGATTCAATAATTCGTGTCTGTTAACTTAAGAAAGTTTGTTGTAGTCAAGGACCCTTTAAATCTTGTTGTGAGACATTGATTGACATCATTTCATGCTCATGTTTGTATCTTATATCCATTATCTTTCACCTAAACAATGCTATGTCACGAGTTTTATGTTTACTTTTCAGGAATAAATAGGTTTGAAGAGATGAAACATAAAAGGACCCAAAAGCTGGGAAAAAGGACTGGATTGTGAGATCTGGGGACCAAGATGCAAGGGAGAAGGACCTGATTGCAAGACAGAAGGACCTAAGAGCAAAACAGAATACTCCACACCATCATGGGGAGTATTTTACCAATTCGATTCGGGTCGGAGCTCCAACAAGTCAAGTAACCGCATCAAAGACCAACAATACCAGAAAGAAAAGCCCAAAACAAAAATGAGCAGGATCTGAACCATATAGACCGCTAATTGGCGGTCTAAGACCGCTAATTAGCAGTCCATTTTGGCCCAAATACGCTCAAATTTCTCCAGCACATGTATTAGAGGATGTTTAGGCTATTTTTGGTATCTGTTTAGTCCCACATCGGGGGATTGTCCCGGATTAGCTTTTTCCATGCCTATAAATAGAACTCTTCACCTCCTATTGTAATCACTCCATATTTTAAGTGGCTATTCTTCCTACTAGAAGTGAGGCCTTGAAGCACACACTAAAGTAGGAGGATGCTACTTGAAATGTGAGTCATTTTTATCAATAAAGTTTTGTGTTTCTTTCATTGTTTGTTTTATGCTTCTTTTATTGTTGTGCATGTTTTAGTTTAATCGTCTTTTAATTCTAGCTTAGTTTTAATATGCTTTCTTTCCATAGTTTAATAATTAGTGTAATGTTTAGTGAGTAGTTACATCCCCTTTGGGGGGTGGAGTAGATGTACATACATGCATTAGAGAATGGGATGAATGCTTTATTTTTGATGTGTTGATAAAACATGAATGTATGCTTGCTTGTTTAGGTTCTGAAATAAACAACTTGCATATGTAAATGTTAATCAACTAAGTTGGTGAATAGATTGATAGGTTTTGCCATAACATTTAGACACTTCCTATGCTTGATAAACACCACCCTCATGTGCTTACAGAATGTATTCTACACCCACCTCTTTTCATGTGTGCACTCACTCCACCCCTTAGGGGTTTTTCCATTCCTGAAATTCAAGCATTCTTGTTTTGTTCTTAGCTTAGTTCTTATTTCATCGTTTGTTTGCTTCTTTCACATTTCGTACTTCTTAGCGTAGTGTAGTGTAGGTTAGCATAATAACATCTCTTCCATCTTTTTTTTGCCACTTGATTTCGGATAAACAAAAGGCTGCTCACCTCCCTGAGGACGACCCGTACTTGCCACCGCTTCATCGCGGCCGTGCACTTGCGGTGTAATTAAAACGTTCGACAAGTTTTTGGCGTCGTTGCCGGGGAGGTGCCAGTCCAGACTCTTGTTTGGACGATTCGAGTGGATTTAATTTGTATTGTGTAGTTTTTCCTTGTTTCCGGAGACTTGGAGTCATCAGGAGGAATGCCTGGAGAAGTTTTGAGTGAATCTGAGCATTTAAGACCGCCAATCAGCGGCCTGAGACCGCCAATTGGCGGTCTGGTAAGCTCGGTTTTGTCTCGTATTTCTTTGGTTGGTTTTCATAATTGATGTAGTGATCTGGGATTTAATTTGGCATGTTTTGACTTATAGTTTGTTCCCAGATCCATAATCAACCTCCTTTAAGCAACTTGGACCCTAAAACTCAAAGCAAAAGATTAGGCATTCTTGTTGTTTAGGTCATGCATCATGTATGTGACTTAGGCATTTAGATTGTCTTTTATCTTAGCTTTATTTTCTGTTGCTGAGAGCTGGCGTGAGGTACGCACCTTCTACTCTCATTCATGCATTTCGTATGAACATGCATTAGTTAGTAGGAAGTGCATTGCAACAAGTGTGAGTTGAGCGTTGTTTGGAGAGTTGATTGCTAGATTTAGGACTCCAAAACACTACTAAGGAGGGGTTGTCCCATAAAAGATAAGGTGGGGGATTTCATCACCCTTTCCTTCGCCCCAAAAACCACACTAATCAAGAGCCTAATTTTAAAATCAAGTAGACATTGGCCCTAAGGATCTTGGACGCAATAGGAGAGTGATCCGGTCCCGACCGTCATGACCTGATCGGCGTTGCCCACTTTGTCATAGTAGGAGAGACGAGATCCCCGGATCTTGGCTCACTTGTTGGGCTTTGTGGTCCTCGTCGTAGGGAGGTGAGGCGTGTTGAGGTCGTGTGACCTCGTAGTTAGGCGTCGTCTAGCTGTAAGGACCTATAGCAACCTTAGGATTGCTTGAGCCTTGTTTGCTTGTGTGCTTCTACCTGTACCCATCCGCCGTAGCATAATGACTTCTTCCTTTCTCTCCTGAGTCCTTCTTTCTCTCCTGTGTTCCCCCGTCTTCTCCTCTACGCACATTCTTTCTTTTAAAAAAATTTGGTTTGTGTGTGTGCACCGTTGTGCATGCTTTCGTGGACACGAGACGAGGGTGGTCGTTTGACGAGGAGCGTTGTCAATCCGGCTTCGGTCATCGATTTCTCGACACCTTCCTCCTCTCATGTCGCACGTAGTTCGGGTCCAATGGCCGCTAATTTCCGTGAGGAGGAGCAGTTGCTGGACCCGCCTGCTCCACCTGTTCTTCCAGTTGTCGTTCACATACCTCTTCGCGATCGATGCTACCCGAGCCGTACCGCTCTACCCTCATGCATCGTATTACCAGAGGCTAATGGGAACCATTTCGAGGTTAAGCCTCAATTCATTTCCATGCTCCCTCATTTCACTGGGAAAGGTGACCCCTATATCTTTCTCAGGGAATTTGAGGAGGTCTGTGCTATGTTCAAGCTGCAACAACTTAGCACAGACTCCATCCATCTTAGGCTTGTTCCTTTTGCACTAAAGGATGATGCCAAGAAGTAGTTGTACAGCAACCACGCGAATGCCTTTAGGACTTGGGATGAGTTTCAATCTGCATTCCTCAAGAAATACTTTCCAAATCATCGGACTCAAAAATTGAGGAACGAAATCAATTCATTCTATCAACTTGAGACCGAAACTTTTCATGCATATCTAGAGAGGTTCAAGGAGCTACTATCCTCATGCCCTCACCATGGCATCGAGTTGTGGCACCTGTGTCAGATTGTTTATGAGGGTCTTCACATCACGTCCCGAACGCTCCTTGAGTCCATGTGTCAAGGAGAATTTTTAGGAAAGGATGAAAGGGAGGCATGGACTTTCTTAGAAGACCTTGCTGAGAAAACAATGCAATGGGAGAGTGTAAGGGAACCACCTGTATCATCCAGCATAGGAGCGAGGATCGCAAATGCAAACTCAACTAGATCGGGTGCCACATTTGCTATCGATACCACTACGGCCATCGAGGCACGCATGGCGGCCTTAATACGCCGTATGGATTCGATTGAGCTCCAACACCAACAAGGTGCACCTCACATGTCCACATCTGGTCCAGTTCCCTGTCATTCATGTGGTAGGATAGGTCATGTAGAAAGCGAGTGTGAGTCCATTCCTCCTGAGATGGAGCGTGTCAACGCCGTCTATGATAGAGCTAGGAATGACCCATACTCATCATCTTACAATCCTGGATGGAGGAACCACCCCAATTTTTCATGGAACCACACTAATGCCTCGGGTGGTCCTTCAAACACCTCTAGACCACCTTACCAATCACACCAACCTCCCATGCATGCAAATCTTATCAGCAACCCCAAGTTCCAAGCACCAACCAACCAGGTTTCCCAAATTCTAACAACTTCGAAACCCGGTGTAATTCGCTTGAGAACTTGACTCGTGGACTTGAGAACTCTATGAAAAATTTTATGTCGTCCACAAGTCAAGTTCTCACTTCAAATCAGCAGACCATCAAATCTCTAGAGCTTCAGATGGGCCAATTGGCTCAGTCTGTACATGAGAGAGAGAGAAGGTCTTTTCCTAGCCAGCCTGAGGCTAACCCCCGCATGTACCAACAACAACAAATGCAAAATGAGAATGTGGTACCTCGGGGGAGGCAAGTGAACCATGTGGAGGAACCTGTTCACCATGTCAATTCCATTGTGACCTTAAGGAATGGAAAACAGGTTGACAATCACATTTCCTTGCCACACCCACCACCATCTATGCAGCCCCCCAGTGGGAATGGTGGTGAAGAAGAAGCTGAGGGTGAGGGTAATACACCAAAGCTTTCTTCTCAGGCACAGCAGAACACCTACCTGCCAAAAGCTCCCTATCCAAGTAGGTTAAACAAAAAGCAGAGTGACAACATGGACAAGATAGTAGAGGTGTTTAAGCAAGTAAAGGTTAACATCCCCTTGTTGGATGTCATCCAACAAATACCTCAATATGCCAAAGTGTTGAAGGATCTCTGCACAACCAAGAGGAAGACCAATCTTCCTAAGAAAGCATTCTTGGCTGCAAATATCAGCTCACTTTTGTCAAATCCTACCTACACAAAATGCAAGGACCCTGGGTGTCCTACTATTCAGTGTACGATAGGGGACACTAGATTGAGCAATGTTTTGCTTGATTTAGGATCAGCGGTCAACCTCCTCCCATTCTCTGTTTATCAACAGTTGAACTTGGGAGAATTGAAACCAACTAAGATCACCCTCCAACTGGCCAATAGATCCATTCGTATTCCCATGGGGATTATCGAGGACGTGCTTATCAAAGTTGGAGATTTTATATTTCCAGTCGATTTTATTGTCCTCGATACCAATCCTGTTGCGAACACCCACTCTCAAATACCTTTGATTTTGGGTAGACCATTTCTGGCAACCTCCAATGCCTTGATTAATTGTAGAAATGGTCTCATGAAGCTCTCATTCGGTAACATGAGTGCCGAGTTTCATGTGTTCAACTCTGGTAGGCAACAGGAACCCATGGATGAACCTTTAAATCTAAATCTCATCCGCCAATTGGAGAAAGCACCACAAAATCAACGAACACCCCTAACCCCAATGCAACCCGTTGAGAATGTTCGTGGGCCCAGCGAAAACTCATTGCCTATCTTCGCAATGCAACAGAGTGAGCTGGCCTTGAACATGAATGTCCAAAGGGAGTGTTCGTTGCATGATTCAGTTGAGAGTACTAGTGAGAGTGAGACACCTCATCATATGCCTATACCAGAAGGTGTCTCTACCTCATGTCCCATGGCCATTGAGTCATTTGAGCTTCATATTGACTCCAACAAGGACCCACCTACGCCCGAGCTTATGCTTGACGATCTAAATGATGGTGGGAGGTCCTTGTTGGATGACTTGGGGAGAAGCCCCATTCTTCGCGATGCAGGTCTGCTGCATCCATCGAATGAGCCTGAGGAACTCATTCCGATGCACCCACCTATTGGTTGGAGGGTTTTCTTCGATGAGCAATTAAACCCTAGTGAGGCATTACAACTTCATTCGTTGTTTCCCACACCCGACCAATATCATGAGGGGTTCGAGCCTTTCAGCTTTGACCTTTCACCTCTCATGACACCTCAGAGTACCAGTGGAGTTTGCCCATCTCGGCAAGTCTCTGGTCCTCTTGACTTGATGTTCTCATTTGATGTTCCTTGACCAAATGATTATGAGAATATCTTGGTTGATGTATATATCTTTAAAAAAGAAGAAGAAGAAGAAGAAGAAGAAGAAGAAAAAACAAAAAAATGTGTAATAAAAGACTCCTTCAGTGAGCATCGATTGTTGTGGGCCCCAACCCTTGTGCACTTGGGCCCCAATTTCTTCACGTATTTATCTCCCTTCTTCAGCTTCTCACAGGTTTTGAGGGAATTTGGGTTTGTGTCCATCAACATGACCCTGAACGTCCCTTTGTACTTCATGTTGGTGAGATCTTTCCTTTTTCATGCATATATCCATGTAGTATCTTGTTCGCATTCAATGAGGACAATGCATAAGGTAGGTGTGGGGGGGGGGGGTGTTTTACGTGTGTACATATTCGAGTCTTTTTCTTTTGATTTTGTTTTCTTTTTGTGTGTATTGTTAGGGTCTGTTAGTGTGCCGCATTTAATATCGATATATCTGCTTGCCATGATCCTTGGGTGACTTGTCTTCTTTTGCTTGCCTAGTGCTTTAAAATTTTCACATTTCTTTCAAAATCTTCATGTGTTTGCGAAAGAAAATGTTTTTGTGGGTTTTGCGTGTGTTTAGCATGTGCAAAACCGTTGAGAGGCAAAGTAAAAAGAAAGGTACCAAAATTGTCTTGAACTTGATGCATTAGGATTTTTGGTTTACTGGCTTTATGTCTTATCGAGTCGTTAGGATGCACCCCAGTTTTCCCTCGGGGGGCGTTTAATCATAGGGTTTCAGTACTCAAACATTTAAAGAAGTCCACCCTGAACCTAGTGAGTCAAATAATTCGTGTCTTTTAGTATAAGGAAGTTTGTCGTAGTCAAGGGCCCTTAATCTCTTTTTGTGAAAGTTAAGTGTAGGGGTTTTGGTTCCCACGTAGATAAATAAATAAGTGGTGTTCTCTCTTCTCGCACGGCTCCTATCACTCGGGAAAGTAGGTCTGAGGGGACTTTGTGCCTGGTGCTTTCGAGTCATCTGACTTGGGATGCACCGACCGAACTCCCGTTACACGGGTGGTAGGGATCGCCCTATGTGGAGATTTGGGGGAAGGTGTACGTGATAGTGTAAGTCCTCATAGGCAATGATGCACGAAACCTGACCCTGGGAGAATCAAACACCAACAAATAAAATGCTCCAAAGAAAAAGAAAAAAAAAACAAAAGAAAAAAAAAGAAAACAAAATAGTCAAATAAGAACCAAAATGGACTTTACACATTGTATTACATTCAGAAGTTAAGGTTGCTCATGTCTTTCACTTAAGTCCTTGACTAACTGTCACGAATAACTCATTAGGCTAGGTGTGTGGACGGATTACATATATAGAGTCGACCCGTAGTATTACCGCGTCCCATGATCGACAAAATAAGTCCAACGAGTCATGTAGCTAGATTGATTAATGCATCTTGTTCGGATTTTGTGGGTATATCCGCTGAAAACCCTCAGGAGACAACACTCCTCCTCCTTGGCAACAGGGAGGTTTAACGGCTTGTTGCACGTGCTAAGTGCAACCGTGATTCCTACGAAAGTGAGTTAGGATTTCTTGTTTTTCGCATGCATTTCTCTTTCTTTGTTTTGCTCGGGACTAGCAAAAGTTAGGTGTGGGGGTATTTGATTGACATTATTTCATGCTCATATTTGTATCTTATATCCATTATCTTTCACCTAAACAATGCTATGTCATGAGTTTTATGTTTAGTTTTCAGGAATAAATAGGTTTGAAGAGATGAAACATAAAAGGACCCAAAAGCTGGGAAAAAGGACTGGATTGTGAGATCTGGGGACCAAGATGCAAGGAAGAAGGACCTGATTGCAAGACAGAAGGACCTAAGAGCAAAACAGAATACTCCACACCATCATGGGGAGTATTTTACCAATTCGATTCGGGTCGGAGCTCCAACAAATCAAGTAACCGCATCAAAGACCAACAATACCAGAAAGAAAAGCCCAAAACAAAAATGAGCAGGATCTGAACCATATAGACCGCAAATTGGCGGTCCAAGACCGCTAATTGGCGGTCCATTTTGGCCCAAATCCGCTCAAATTTCTCCAGCACATGTATTAGAGGATGTTTAGGCTATTTTTGGTATCTGTTTAGTCCCACATCGGGGGATTGTCCCGGATTAGCTTTTTCCATGCCTATAAATAGAACTCTTCACCTCCTATTGTAATCACTCCATATTTTAAGTGGCTATTCTTCCTACTAGAAGTGAGGCCTTGAAGCACACACTAAAGTAGGAGGATGCTACTTGAAATGTGAGTCATTTTTATCAATAAAGTTTTGTGTTTCTTTCATTGTTTGTTTTATGCTTCTTTTATTGTTGTGCATGTTTTAGTTTAATCGTCTTTTAATTCTAGCTTAGTTTTAATATGCTTTCTTTCCATAGTTTAATAATTAGTGTAATGTTTAGTGAGTAGTTCCATCACCTTTGGGGGGTGGAGTAGATGTACATACATGCATTAGAGAATGAGATGAATGATTTATTTTTGATGTGTTGATAAAACATGAATGTATGCTTGCTTGTTTAGGTTCTGAAATAAACAACTTGCATATGTAAATGTTAATCAACTAAGTTGGTGAATAGATTGATAGGTTTTGCCATAACATTTAGACACTTCCTATGCTTGATAAACACCACCCTCATGTGCTTAAAGAATGTATTCTACACCCACCTCTTTGCATGTGTGCACTCACTCCACCCCTTAGGGGTTTTTCCATTCCTGACATTCCAGCATTCTTGTTTTGTTCTTAGCTTAGTTCTTATTTCATCGTTTGTTTGCTTCTTTCACATTTCGTACTTCTTAGCGTAGTGTAGTGTAGGTTAGCATAATAACATCTCTTCCAACTTTTTTTTGTCACTTGATTTCGGATAAACAAGAGGCTGCTCACCTCCTTGAGGACGACCCGTACTTGCCACCGCTTCATCGCGGCCGTGCACTTGCGGTTTAATTAAAACGTTCAACAGACATTAAGTGTAGGTTTTTGGTTCATGTGTTGACAAGAAATAAATAAGTAGGTGTTCTCTCTTCTCGCACGACTCCTATCACTCAGGAAAGTAGGTCTGAGGGGACTTTGTGCCTGGTTCTTTCGAGTCATCTGACTTGGGATGCGCCGACCGAACTCCCGTTACACGGGTGGTAGGGATTGCCCAATTTGGAGATTTGGGGAAAGAGTTACGTGATAGTGTAAGTCCTCATGGGCAATGATGCACGAAACCTGACCCTGGGAGAATGAAACTCCAACTAAATAAAAAGAAAAAATGTGAGAAAAAAAATTCAAATAAGAACCTTAATGGACCTTACACTTTGTATCACTTGAGGATGTTGAGGTTGTCCATGTCTTTCACTTAATTCCTTATTTAGCTTGTACGAATGGTTCATTAGGCTAGGTGTGGACTGATTACCTATATAGAGTCGGCCCGTAGGATTACCGCCTCCAATGATCGACAAAATATTTCCAACGAGTCGAGAGTCTAGATTGAATAATGCATCTTGTTCGGATTTTGTGGGTATATCTGCTGAAAACCCTCAGGAGACAACACTCCTCCACCTTGGCAACAAAAATGTTTAACGTCTTGTTGCACATGGTAAGTGCAACCGTGATTCCTACGAAAGTGAGTTAGGATTTCTTGTTTCTCGTTTGCTTTTCTCTTTCTTTGTTTTGCTCGGGACTAGCAAAAACTTAGGTGTGGGGGTATTTGATTGACATCATTTCATGCTCATATCTGTATCTTATATCCATTATCTTACATCTAAGCAATGCTACGTGACGAGTTTTATGTTTGAATTTCAGAAATAAAGAGGTTTGAAGAGAAGAGCCATGAAAGGACCCAAAAGTTGGAAAAATGACTTAATTATGAGACCTGGGGACTAAGATGCAAAGGAGAAGGACTTGAACATAAGACAGAAGGACCTAAGAGCAAAACAGAAAACTCCACACCATCATGGGGAGTATTTTGACAATTCGATTCGGGTCGGAGCTCCAATAAACAAAGTAGATGCATCCAAGACCAAGTAATAGATCAAGCAAAGCCCACAACAAACTCAGCTAGATCTGGAGCTTATAGACCACCAATTCGCGGTCTGGAACCGCTAATTGGCGGTCCAGATAGCTCTGGATCCGCTTAACTTTTGGGAGCACGTGTATTAGTGTATGCTTAGTCTATTTTTGGTATTTGTTTAGTCTCACATCGGGGGATTGTCCCGGATTGCCTTTTTCTTTGGCTATAAATAGAACTCTTCACCTTCCATTGTAATCACCCATTGCTTGGTGGCATTCTCTCTACAAAGGAGTGAGCCTTGAAGCAAAAACTCAAGGTGGAGAAGAATGCTACCTTCAATGTGAGTTATTTGTTAATAAAATAATTCTTCTAGTTTCTTTTAATCTTGTCTTTTAAATTGTGCATGCATGCTTGTTTAGTCTTTCCTTTCCTTTTAAGCTTCTTTAATATTTCTTGCTTTCTTAGGGTAATTTCATTTCAGTATTATGCTTCATTTTGTTAATATAGTTAGTGTAATGAGTAGTGAGTAGTTCCATCCCCATTTGGGGGTGGAGAAATATGTGATATGATCATGTAGTGTATTAAGTGTGTGTTATCTTAATCCCTTGAGCTTTATATGATTTTCATAACCATCTAATGGGTTTTCACTCTTATCTTTGATATGCTAATGCTCTTGAAGGAAGCTTAGCTTATGCTTTGATTAGTGGACCTATTTAATGGGGAATGATAAGGTTAGGATATGGATGGAATTAATATTGAAACACAATTTGTAGTGTATGTACTCTTGTTGCCTTTACCTTAGTTAATGTCTTGTATATTTTAATGATGTAGTCTTATCTTAATTAATGTGGAGGCATAGTAGGGTCTAGTCTTTATACATGAGTTCATTTAGCTTCATTCCAATTATTGTCTTGTATGTTTTAATGATGTAGTCTTATCTTAATTCATGTGGAGGCAAAATTGGATATAGTTTTATGATTTCATGCACTACATGTTGTGAGGATCTTAATTGAACACATACACACACACATCTTTATATTCACATTATTTCTCTACCGCCTATGGGGTTTAGTTTTATTGCTTATCTTTCATTTCCTTTTGCATCTTAGTGTAGTTTAGTGTAATCAACCTTTCTCTCATTTCCTTACCACTCGCCTTGACACAAACCAAACGTCGACACACCTCCCAGTGGACGACCCGTATTTGCCACCGCTTCAATGCCGCCGTGCACTTGCGGTTTAAATAAAACGATCAATCAGAGATCTCCTACCTTCAAAGTTGCTGGTCAACGGATCCTAAAGCATCCACCGATAACTCCAACCTCTTAAGTTGGTGGTCGAGAGAATCCTAGTGAAGATAATGATTAATAGTTGCAGGTGTTGTCCAGGTCAAGAGGATAAAATTTCAGCACATTGAGTTTGAATATTACGCAGGGTTGCTTCACATCTCTCTGGTGCGGATTGGGTTAGGTTAATTAATGTAATGGTACACATAGAGTTATGTAGAGTTCTAGCATGCCCAGTGAGCGATGTAATGTTGCCTACCAATTGTCTATAATAGTCATCCGTCTTATTCAACTTGCGACTTTATTGAATCTTTTTGGAAGCTACAATGCATAGTTACTCGTTACAAGTTACCAATTATAATTCATTTTTGGAAGCAACTCTTGTTGTTTACTTGCAAAAGTCTAAAGATCAGCTAGTAATACCTATGTAATTAACCACAATTGTTAGGCTGAAAAAAAATCAACCCGCATTAATGTAAGAAACCCAGGTATATCAGATGTGTAAAAAATAAGATTTACTAAACAGAGTTTCTGGACAAATTTGATATGCGTGAAAAATATTATTAAGCAACTGAATTTACGATTGGGAAATGAAATCACTGACACTTGAGAACAAAGTACAAAGGAGATGGCTAAAAGGGCACATTCGATTTTACAGGACAGTTGGGAGTTTCAAAGGACAGGCATATGGTTTATGAACCCTTTCGAGTTTTGAAGGGAACTTTCGAGTTTCAAGGATGGATTCGTGCTTTATAGAATAGAATCGTATCCTTTAAAAGACACACGTGTCCTTTAAATGACATAAGTGCCCTTTAAAGGACGGACTTGAGTTCAAAGGACGTATCCTTGCTTTAAAGAACATACTTCTTGTCATTTATTGGGCATGCATATGGTTTAAAGACCCTTTCGAGTTTTAGAGAATAGACAAGTCCTTTAAAGGACATAAGTGTGCTTCAAAGGGCAGATTTGTGGTTTAACGACCATTTTGAGTTTTAAAGGAAACTTTCCAGTATCAAATGATAGACTTTAAAGGTTTTGATTCTTAATACCATGTCAAAATTTAGATTAAATCAGATGTGATATGTCATTTTTATTTGGAAGGATAAATTTATTCGATATTATTTTGTTTATATATGATATGAGAGAGTTGAATGTATCGTTGTCCACAAGTTATACTTCTAGATGTGATATGAGGATTGATAATGTTGTATGGTAGGGCAATATGACTTGGCATGTATGTTCTAACAATTAAACGTTATCAAAGAAAACATGCCATATTTGCGAAGAAAACCTCATAAACATGTAAGATGCAATGTGACTGAAAATCATACTAATGATCATGTCAATTATATGAGAGATTCATACCAGAATATGCAAAAGATAATGCTATTAAGGACTTAAAGGACATATAACCCTTCAGATTCGTCAACTTATTTTCTTATTACTTATAATTTGTCGGCCTTGCTGCAACGTTCTGTGCCCAGTAATCAAACATCTGTAATCCATGCCATGACATCATACTTTAATTTGTAAGTTGTAATGTTCACTGAAATCCCACAAATATTTAAAATTAAGTTAAGCATTCTATTATATACCTTTTATGCGTCATGAATGAAAACCATATATCATAGAATTTAATGCTCTCTGAGATAGGAGATTGCCGATCAACAAGTCTAGGAAGATTGTGGCCCATGGGTTTGTTAGTCGGCCAAGGATTCAAGTAGCACTGGTAGCATAACCCCAACTCTAATAGTTGGTAGTTACAGTGACCGGGTTTGTTTTTGCTTTGGGTTCACGCTCAAAATCTCAGTCAGCTCCTAGCTAAACCTCTCGTTAGCTACGGACAAGACCCTAAGAGTAGCCTTGAGAAATGTCCCAACCCAGTGTTTTCCCAAACACACACAAGAATGGAGCAATCCCCATTTTTGTATTCACTACACAAGTTTACAAAACTACAAAGCTCTTAGATGGGTTGGTTGTGACAGCTCCACAACTAAACACCCCTATATATATGCCTCAGCCTATAGCTATTGGTCCAAAAGGCATTCAAGAGCCCACTTAATGCCTCCATAAACTCAGATTTGAAAACGCATGGAGAGCCACGAATGTTGTCTTGTTTGCACCAACGAATCAACAAACGTTTCTTATGTGCTGCGTCCTTCAGGTACTTGCCTTATTTGCCTGCCTAATGGCTACGCCTCAGGTGAGACACCTCCAACTTGCCAAGTCTACTCAACTTCAATCGTGGCCACCTGGCTGGCACAAACGAGTTCCTGAACCAAAAGAGGATCCGCCCGAATCCTATCAAGCTATCTGAATTTGTCTTGCGCGTTAGCGCCCAGAAGCCCTCGTCTTCGCGCTCAAGGGCTCTTGTGGCCCAATACATTCCCTTGAGCTCATCCTATGGCTAAGCCCCTGGGAACCATTGGCGTCACCAGGCCATGGTGGCCTTAAGGGTGTAACAGTTACCATCATCCATAAATAATAGAAGTGAAATCGGTAGGCTCTAATGGTTGTTCTAAGCCCAGTGGTGATACATGAAAATCATGAACCTTGAGGGTTGATTTACAATTAAAACTAATAAAATGAACCATAGTTATATGTCGTATATGTATAAGACTTTGATAAAACTACATTTTTTGAACTTTTTCCTAGATATGTAAAGAGGTCTCCAAAATTCATGTACCACTTAGAAGACCACGCTAATGCTACACCCTGACCTCTCCATGAATGTCACTACGTTAAAGCTTATTCCTCACCTTCATTTGTTTCCTTGGATTCCTGAAATAGATTCAGGAGGAGAACGAGGAGATGATAATATGACATTACGGATGGATAAGCAGATGAATTTGTTTTTTTTTTAATTAGAAACATTGCCTTAAGAATCACACTTTAAAAATTAATATCTCAAAATAGTAGGAGAGATTTTTCATCAAACACCTTGCGTGCACAACCCACACAATTTTTTTGAACCCACACACAACAATCAACATACTACTTTGTTCACAAAAAAGACAGAAATCGTAAACCTTAGAGGACATTCTCAGATATAATGTCCATGCTGACCACAACCCAAACATACTCCAGGACGGAACCAACACTCTCGCCTTGGATGAATTCTGCCACATGCCCTGCACTCTCCGAACTGACCTGAACCAATTCCCTCAATCTGGGACCTTTTGCCCGGGTTTCCTATGAAACGGCCAGCTGGCCGTCCACTGACATTCCCTTAGGCTTCCTGGCCTCCTGATAATTTTCCTGGTAATCCTTGTCCTGGATAGTCGAGCACTTTACCACATCTGCCAGAGTCTGCGACATACTAATCAACATGTGGGACCTGAGCTACTTCCTAAGTCCCTGTGTGAACTTCATTGCCCTCTGCTCCTGGGTGACATAAATCTCAGGACAGTAACGCTCGAGGGCGTTGAACTTGCTGATATACGCCTCCAGTGTCAACTCCTTCCATTCTAAGGCCAAGAACTCCTCTCGCTTTGCGTCTCTAACGTGTTGTGGGAAGTACTTCTGGTAGAACTCTCCCAGAAACTTCTCCTAACTCACATCCTCCTTGTCGCTGAAGAGCATTGCAAATGTTGTTCTCCACCAGTTGGTTGTCGCACCTTCCCAACACATAGGTGGCCAGATCCACCTTCAACTTAGGGTAGCACCTGATCACACTGAAAATCCTCTGGCTCTTGAAGACCCAGTCCTCTGTTGTCTCGGGTCCACACCACCCTCGAAGGTAGGCAGATGTTGGTGCATAAATCTCTCATACATCGTGCCGAACCTCACCTGCTTATCCCATGCCGTCTGGCACACTAGGAACTTGTCTAACCGTCCAATTGTCCCTTAGAGAGTCTGCCGCTCCTCCGCCCACACTGCTTCCCCAATCGCGTCACTGGCACTACGCACATGGGGTGCACGTGTCACAAGTCTAGGAGGCATCTAATACCAAACAAAAAACAAGAAAACACAATCAATTCCACAATGCATGCATGATCTACTAGAATAAATGCATGATTTTATTCAACTACTCCTAAGGGCGATTTCTTTGGATAAGTACAACGAAATCGACCTGCTCTGATACCAAGTTGTAACGTCCCAGAAACAACGGAAATTTAAACTTTAAACTCAAGAATTTAAACCAACAACATAAAGACGTAACTCGAATATCACATCAAAAGGTGCATCATTCACACAGGAGTTTTCAAAAGTATGATTACATCAAAAAATAAGGACAACAATCTACAAGTAATCATAACAACCTCAAAAGTAAGACTAGAGGATCCGATCATGTGCACTCATCCTCTGTCGCCACCCACTTAGTGCAATTCGCGGCATGAAATACAACATGAGACAATGCCTGAGTTTCCATAAGGAAATCCCGTATACCAAGTCCACCTACATGCATATGAATGTACAATACACAAAACCTATCATACTAGTATACATGACATACAATAATGCAACATAAAACTTTCCCCAACCAGGGTACTAAAGAACAACTCTACCAATACCATCGAGCCACACACGGGCACCCATCACATCCTCATACTGTAGAATGGAGGTATGCTCACAGAAGTTGAGCCATAGATTGCTCTCACAAGCTGATACCTTCAAATGCTCACATAAACTGACATATAATTGCTCACACAAGCTGACATATAAGTTGCTCACACTCTGCCGCCATATGGGCAGGATAGTTACCTCCGTAGCCATTAAGGCTGGTAGTCCCATCACCTTACGAAGTTGCGTAACAACGCTAAACATTTGGATCCACAATCCCTCAGGACTACCACATAGGGTATGGAATGCAACATGGTGCAAATAAGCATAAAAGCAAGAAATGAAAATTGTGCACCAACGATAGACCGAAAAAGGCAAGGTGGTCGACCATTTGGAAGTTGAACCAGACAAAGGTCCGAACTATCACTTGTTCGGTTGAACGAATATAACTACCAATCAGTCGAACAAAAGGTCATGGGCGGTCGACCGTTTAGAAGGTTTAAGACAGCAAAATGTTAAACAATTCAACACAACGGTCGAACGGCAAAAGGGGTCCCGTTTGACCAAAAATAACAAGAACTTCCTACATTCTTCATATCCATAACCAGTCAAACCAAAATCAAAATCGGTCGAACAAAAGTTAAGTTCACCTAAGTTAACCATCGAACACAGACCTGGGGTAGTCTACCGTTTAGATGGTCTAGGCCCGAACCGACTTACTTAGTTGCAAACGGTCGAACGGCAAAAAGGTCTCATTCGACCAAAACTAACAGAATCATCTTCCTCTCACCAAAGTATGCATAACCGGTCAACCGCCCGTAGGCATCATTCGACCGGTGCGAGGGAAAAACGCACATTACACTACAATTTGGTCGACCAACACTAACATTGGTCGACCATTACCTTGCAGCAACCTTGTTGTAGGTTGCCACCACGAGGTCTCCAATCTCCGGCGACACATCCAACCACTCACACACCTTGTGTGAATTTCTAAATGAAGTTGGCATACTTTTTAACGCTTGTCGAAGCTCCCAATGTCGCTGGCAATTTCCAGCTCACCAATCTTGCACTCGACAACCTTTTCGCACAAGCCCCTCTTCAACCACATCGCACACTCCTCCGAACACGTCTTGTTGGTTCCCTTTTCTCGCCCAACACCACCACTTGCCGAAGTTCAGAGAGACAGATGAGCTGAATTGAGAGAGAGTGGGAGTGAGAATGAGAAGAGGAGAAAATAAGGGTTGCTCCTTATAAACCCCAACACCTCTAAGCCCTCTGATTGATCGTTTTATATTAACCGCAAGTGCACGACCGCGTTGAAGCGGTGGCAAATATGGGTCGTCCACTGGGAGGTGTGTCGACGCTTGGTTTGTTCGAAGGCGGGAGGTAAAAGAAGGAGAGAAAGATGTATTACACTACACTACACTAATCTAAACTAGTAAACAAGTAAGCTGAAATGAAATAACTAAACAACTAAGCTAAACACTAATGAAGAAGATAGAAAGACAGGAATGAAAACCCCTAAGGGGTGGAGTGTGTGTGTGCACATGAAATAAGTGTGGTGTAGAATGCATACAATGAGCTTAAGTTAGTTAGTGTTCGTTAATGCATAAGAGGTACCTAATGGCAAAACCTATCATTTACAACACTAACTTATGTGAAGAATATGAGCAATGCAAGGTTGTTATTAAGAAACTTAGACAAGCATGGAATGTTCCTAAGCTATGGCAGAAACCATCATGTAAGGTTCTTAATCATTCAAGCAAGCATACAAATATCAACACAAAACATTCATATTAAGCATTCAAACCATCTACATAACATGTACACACATCTACTCCACCCCCAAAGGGGATGGAACTACTCACACATATTTAAACTAACTACTCAAATAAAATGAAGCATTATACTGAAATGAAACTATACTAATCAAGCAAGAAATATTAAAGAAGCATAAAACAAAACAAGCACCAAAGCAAACACATTAAAGGAAATTAACTAGCAAGAATTAACAAGCTAATGAAAACATCTATTATTAACTCACTCAAACTACAAGTAGCCCTTCCTCCACCAGAGTTTTGCTTCAAGGCTTCACTCTTAGTAGGGAAGAAGGCCACCAAAGAGAGAGATGAGTACAATGGGAGGTGAAGAGTTCTATTTATAAGTATGGAAAAAGCTAATCCGGGACAATCCCCCGATGTGGGACTAAACCAATACCAAAAATAGCCTAAACACACATTAATACAAGTCCAGGAGAAAACTTAGCAGATCTGGGATGATCCAGACCGCCAATTGGCGGCCTATAAGGCCCAGATCCGTCTGGGTTTTGTGTTGGGCTTTGCTGGAAGTATTTTTTGGTCTTTGATGCATCTACTTGGTTTGTTGGAGCTCCGACCCGAATCGAATTGCCAAAATACTCCCCATGATGGTGTGGAGTTTCCTGTTTTGCTCTTAGGTCCTTCGGTCTTACGATCCGGTCCTTCTCCCTTGCATCTTAGTCCCCAGGTCTCACAATTAAGTCCTTTTTCCCAACTTTTGGGTCCTTTTATGCTTCATCTCTTCAAACCTATTTATTCCTTAAAACTAAACATAAAACTCGTAACATAGCATTGTTTAGGTGAAAGATAATGGATATATGATACAAATATAAACATGAAATGATGCCAATCACCCTCCAATCACAACCCCACACGTCACCCCTTAGCTAACACCTCATGTTTCTCTCCAAGCCAACAAAACCCTCCCTTAAACACCCATTAACCACTCAAGCATAATTAACACACTAAAAGGGTTTATGTTCTAATAGAAGCATAAAAGAACAATTCCTCGATTATGCAGGCAGCTTAAAAAATGAAGTTTAACATACCTACTCTCATTACATATAATACACCCGAATAGATGTCGTTAAGAATTACATCAGCCCGACCGAGATCAATTTCGGTGACCCTAACCTGGAAACCCTAACCCAAAAAACACCTTCCCAACGTCGGAGCGGAGGGCAAGCAAGAGGATGACGGTCAAGAGGAAAGAGTTTGAAGTACATATCATCGTTGCAAGAAGCATGTTTGCCGGTTGGCGTTGCTGACGAAGCCGCGGGGAATGGTGTCGTCTTGGTTGGGGGTTGTTGTCTCTACATGGGACACTAACGCCTCCATTTCAATGCTTTGGTCGGTGTTGGTGACGATCGAGCAACGAAATGGGAGAAATGGGAGAGAAGGTGAAACGTGAAATGGGAGAGAAGGGGAAATGTGGGATAGAAGAGGGATGAAAATGGGCAATTGAGATTTCCAATTTTACCCTTTTGTGAGTAAAAATGAAAACTTCTCATATCCACATTTGGATGGTTGATGTTTAGGGGGCTCACTTAAGCTAAATGAGCCCAAGGCCCACTTTATAATTTTTGTATATATATATATATTCTCTAATGAGCCCATGGCTTAATTTTTCTATTTTTAGCCCCCACCATATCCACCACTCATCTGAAATTGGAAGGTCGATTAAGACTATGGGTGGTTATGCTAATAAATAATCTAATGATGAATATTAGCGGTAAAATAACCATAATTTAGATCTAACGGTGAGATTGAAAGTGACTTACATTAGTAAAATGAGCACTGTGCTGACTAGATCTTGATTCTCTTTCTCTTTCTCTCTCTCTCTCTCTCTCTCTCTCTCTCTATATATATATATATATATATATATATATATATATAGGTCTACAATATTTAATTGACTTTCCCTATAAAATAACTTAATGCCCAGTAATAAGAACCAATTAATGGCAATTAGAAATATAAATCCACAATCGTGCAACTAAAATAAAAATATAATTTTCAAATTAATGTAAGTATAACTGTCAGAAAACATGTACATGGTTTCCTAAATCAAATCTCCGTTAGAAAAAGAGTAAATCAAATCCTACAATAAATATATTAGGAGCCAAACATGCACACAACAGCCAAAAAAACTTCAAATGTATTCACTTATTGTTCTATATATAACCATTTTAAAGCTAAACCTAGGGGGAAAGGAACAAATTTATGAATTCATTGACATGATTAATAAAACTATAGTAACCTCTATAGGATTTACATGCTCTGTGTCTACTATGTTGATGGAGGGGGTTGTAAACTTCTACTACGTTCACATCAATTGAGTGTTGATTTTGGTATAGATAAACTTGATAAAGAAGATAAGTGAATTATGCTTTCTTTTGTTTTCATTTGCAAACACATTTTATTACTAACAAGCCAAAAAACATAATTCTGTTGGGAGAAATGCAGGCAATCTTCTTCATAAAACCATGCGGAGGGGAAGGCGTCCCCTTCTATGGTGAGTTCTTCTTGACTCAATTTGAGTCCAGGTACGCCACCCACTCAAGTAGATTTTAATCCAATGAGTTGGTTTGGGGATTTTCGGACGTTGCTTAGTTTGGATGTATTTTGGATGGTTGTTGGGCTGTGGTGGCACGGCGGTGGCTGAGCTGAGGTGGCCAACGATGGCTGAGCTGAGGTAGTTTGGCGTTGGTTGGGCTGAGAAAGTCGTTTTGATCGGTGTCCAACATGTGTTTGGTGATATGTCCCTTAGAGCATGAATGTTGGAATGTCAATTGCTTTCATTCCAATGCATGTTAATTGCTATGTGATGTTGATTTAGTATTCAAACTAAGTTATACTTGATATATATGTTGTTGACATCGTGGTTGTGGACTAAAGAGTTCATGTTGTGGTTGCTTACTAATCGTTAGTTGACCACATGTTCATGCATATCTTGGGTTGCACTTTATGTCATGTTTAGGGATGTTATGGGTTGGGTTAATAGAGTATGAGGTTGACATTCGAGTTCGATATATTGATGTGCGTTAGGTGTTTGTTAATATGCCCCCTTGGTATGTTATTAACATTATGGATTAATAAGTGATACATATGTGTTGCCATGATATTGATGGGGAAATATAATGAATAATTGGATATTTTGCGGAATAAATCTGGGATTTAATAGTATTTGATTTGTTGAGAATTGGTTGGGTTAATTGCAGAATAAATACTTAGTTTTATAGTATTTGATTTAAGAATAGATAATTAGAATAATTAGAATGGATTAATAATCCTGAATTTAATTGTAACCGGTCAAATAGTTAAGAACGGTATAAATTGCCTCGAAAATCCTAAATTTAGTTGTATTTGTTTAATTAACTAATAATTTGACTATTTGTTGTTTTTCCCTTCTACCCTTGTTGGTGGGTTTTAGAGTTGTATTCTGCTTATATGTTTATGTTTATTTCTCTATAATTTGTGAATACTTTAGTGAAACTTATGCTATGAGTTGTTTAGGCCGGGTGACCTGTAAGTTTGGGGTGAAATTGCATTTACCCTTGCTTTATGTTTGAGATAGAGAGAGGTTCGTGGAACCGGTTGTCCACCCACGTTGTAGCGAGTGGCTGTTGGAGCGTTGCTCACGTGCTCGGGCGTAGGGTCGAGTAGCGAGGTTTGCGTGAGAGGCATGTATGACTAGAGGTTATGGTGTTTCCCTTGTTGGGTGGTCTAGGATGGCTTACCAGTGTTGTTACGAGTGAACGCTAGAGCTGGGCTCGTGGGCTTGGGCGTTGGGGTTGGATTCCCGGAGCAGTGTTTTCCCTTGTGTTGTTGTGGTTTTGAATGGTCTACCCATGTTGTGACGAGTGACCGTTAGAGCACCCTTAACGGGTGCTCTTTACTCGGGCACCCGAGAAGGGCGCCCGAGTTGCCCTCCCTTAACAGGAGGGCGCGGCGCCATGTGCATTTGTCCCGATTTTTTTTGTTTTTTTAAAGAAAAAAGATTATTTGTATATAATTAGGATAATGTATTAATTAGTTAAATTGAATTAAATTAATTAGGTATTGAAAATTAATTGAAAAAATATTTTATGATTAATTAACTTTTTTTGTGAGTCACGCACGCACATACTATAGGTCCTCGATGCTTGAGAAGTCCAAGTCTCGATGCAATCGTCTCGTCTTTTGTGAGTCACGCGCATACTGTAGGTCCTTGATGCTTGAGAAGTCGAAGTCCGATGCAATCGTCTTGTCTTTTGCCTAGTCACGCGCATACTGTAGGTTTCTTCTCACAACTATAAATGTACTCCTCCTGGTTGGTTCTCTCTCATTCATCTACGAACAATGTATTCACCCGATAAGTCTTCCAGTTCGAAGTCTTCATCATCTTCAACATCCAATTACGAAGTTTACGACCAAGTGTTGAACTGCTTAACGGAGTATGTCTCCCAAGTGGTGGACTGACGTCTTAAGAGGCGCAGAAGGCGAACTTCGAACCCAGATAGAGATAGGGAGCTTGGTTACAACCGTTTGATTGCCGATTATTTTTCTAACGGCCATATTTATCCTGACAACATTTTCAGGAGAAGATTTAGGATGCGAAAGCATGTCTTTCTTCGCATTGTGAGTGACATTGAGGCGTCTGATGCCTTCTTCCAAACTTAATCCAGACGCCACCGGTAGGATGAGCATCTCTGGCCTGCAGAAATGTACCGCGGCGATTCGTATGCTAGCGTACGGTGTTGTGGCTGATGAGGTGGACAAATACTTGAGGCTAAGCGAATCCACGACAATAAACGCACTTGAAAAATTCTGCAATGGTGTAATTAACAACTTCGGCGGTGAGTACCTCCGAAGACCTAATGCAAATGACCTAGCACGACTACTTCACGTTGGTGAGCAGCGTGGGTTCCCAGGCATGATGGGAAGTATCGATTGCATGCACTGGGTATGGAAAAATAGTCCGGTTTCTTGGAGGGGCTAATATCAAGGGCGTAGTGGTAATGCCACTCTTGTCCTCGAGGCAGTGGCGTCGACTGACTTGTGGATATGGCACTCGTTTTTTGGCACACCAGGTTCATGCAATGACTTAAATGTCCTGCAATGATCTCCGGTTTTTGACGACGTAATGGAAGGACGAGCTCCACCTGTGAATTTTGAGGTAAACGGTTCTCGATATAATATGAGATATTATCTTACTGATGGTATTTATCCAAAATGGGCAGCATTCATTCCGTCCATCGTTCATCCACAAACACCGAAGGACAGGTTATTTGCTGAACGACAAGAAGCAACACGTAAAGATGTAGAACGTGCATTTGGAGTCTTGCAAGCGCGGTTCGCTACAGTGAAGAAGCCATCTCTTGCATGGAGTAAGGCTGTACTTAACAAAATAATGACAGCTTGCATTATAATGCATAATATGATAGTGGAGGATGAACGTGATTCCTTCGGTAATTTTGGAGATTGGAACGAATTTGTTGAGGATTAACTTGGAAATTCCGTGAACGGCGCGGTTCGGTATTCCACTGACCGTGTAGTGGATATTACCAGGTACTTGAGAAGGAGAGATCAAGTGCGTGATCGCACCACACATTTGAACCTTCAAGCTGATTTGATCGATAATATATGGCAACGCTTTGGAGCAAATGCGTCTTGATGTATTTTAAGTTTAGTATTTAATGATGTATTTTTAGTTTTAGTTTTTAAATTTCCAGTTAATGTACTATGTAACGTGGTTTCCTAATTTTTAATAATATTTTCGTATTTATTAATTAAATGATAATTAAAAACGAATGAATTGTTGATATTAAATAATTACGATAATGATTATTAATATATTTTGTTGATTGTTGAAAGAGTTTTAGAGAAAAGAATAAAAATAATGTCGTGACAACAAATACTGTAGCGTGACTGGGTGGATTGGGTAATTGTTAAGGATTTTGTAAGCGGAGAGAGAAGCTGACGTGACTGAGAGAGAAACCAGGGCGCTCGGAAACTGCCCGGACGCTATTAATGATGCTCTTAGGAAGCGTTGCTTACAGGGTCGGGCGTGTGGTCGGCTTCCGAAGTCGGATGCGGAACTGGTTAGCTCACCAGCGTTGTGACGGACGGTCATTTAGGAGTGTTGGTCACAAGCTCGGGTGTGTGGTTTGAGTAAGGTGTTGCCTTGTGGGCCGGGTGTGTAGTCTTTTCGAGAGTGCACGCTCGGCCTGGTTTGGCGCGTGGTCGCCTTGGGACGTGTGACGGTTCTGCCGTGAGAGTGGGTTGAGTGTTGCCTTGGGGATCGGATGCGTGGTGGGGTCGAGGTGCACGCTCAGCTTTGCTGGACGGGTGGTTGCCTTGGGACACGAGACCAGTGTGAGCCGTCAGGGACGGCTAGACCTTGTAGAGTGTCGGGCTGGGGTGGTGTACTGAGTCTTGATTTGAGACTCAGACGTGACTGGTGATGTGCAGGTGGGACGCGGTTGGCGGCTGGAGGTGACTTGGGGTTGGGACGCGTGGACTGGATCAGTTGAGCTTGGTTCTTGTGTACTTTCTTGCTCTTCTTAGTAGTCATGTAGTAGGAGTTCAGAGATTCTTGTATTTCTCTTCCGTATCGTACTCTAACATTATCACCTTGTTATATTTTTTTACTATTATTATTGAGGCCTCGACTTGACAGTTTTTAGTTAATGTCCCTTTTTCGCTTGGTTTTCATTTGTATTGATTGTTGTGCCCGAGTGCGGATTAGGGGTGTTACACAACGTGACTAAAAATTAATAAAGCTTCAAACGTCTATACACAAATTCGTAGGAGTGGGTAAGTAGATCAAAAAAATTGAGATACAAGACAGGAACATCCCAAAAGGCTGTACTCGCCGAAAGAACCATGGAAAGATGAAAGTCTTGCAAGCATTATTAAAAAAACAATACCCAGTTTTGGATCTCTAGGCGCATGCCTACAACATCTCTTGGATCGTGCGGACAAGCTCCAGGGTCAACCAATAACGATCTTACTTTTCTTCTCTTTGACCTCCGTTTCGTGTTAGAGACTATTCGTGCTGATAATGTGTTGTAAAATATTGGAGATCATTGGAATCATACAATAAGAAAAAATGGTAAAAATATGTAAGAGACTAAAACGAGGAAGATTATTTTTTCATTCGATTATTTTTGCATTCACTTCTTTTTCCATTACAACACAACTTTATAAATATACTCATTTGGAAGGTGAATCATCGGTCACATATATAATTTCATAACAAAAATAATATAATACATTAAATTGTAACATTTTTTTAGGAAAAACAATTGCAAATAATATCACGACTTCTACCTAGGGGTGAGCTTCGGTCCAGGACCGGACCGAACCGGACCGGACCGAAACCCGAATTTTCGGGAAGTCCGGACCGAAGACCGGACCGAATAGGTTCGGTCCGGTCCGGTCCGGGTCGGTCCAAAACACGTATTTTCCCCTTAAATTTTCGGTCCGGTCCGGACCGAATTTCCAAAATGTTGTGGACCGAAGACCGGACCGAATTTTGCTCACCCCTACTTCTACCACGAGTAACTACAACTCAACGAATACAAATTTAAAATCTCAGCACCAGCCCATACTTTCAACGCGCCGCCATCATCGATGGCCCACACCTAATATCGTCAACGATCATCTGCAAGTTCCTATCCGACGACCCGTCGGCCGCGATCGCCTTCCTCGCCGCCTCCTTTAACTTCAAAGCGTTCCCTCTCATCAACTTTGCCTTGTCCCCTTCCATCACCTCCTCGACCGCTCTCACCACTTCCTCCCTATCCAGACCGCCCCCCCTCTCGTTCCCTCCGGTCCTCAGGTGGACCCCGACCCCCCACACGTCCGCCAAGAACATGGCGTCCATCGGCTGGTCCCCCCAGTGGGGGAACGCGATGACAGGGACGCCCGCGGCGAGGCACTCAAGGGTCGAGTTCCAACCGCAGTGAGTCAGGAAACATCCAACGGAATGGTGGCTTAGAACATGATCTTGTGGGCTCCACTTCACGACCAGACCTCGGTCTTCGGTGTCCTTTTCGAACCCTTCGGGAAGGAGTTGTCTCTGGTCGTGTCTAACCACCCAGAGGAAGTTCTTGTTGCTGTTTTTCAGCCCGAAAGCCAACTCCTCCATCTCCTCTTTCGCCATCACCACCACGCTTCCAATCGATACGTACACGACTGATGCCGCTGGTTTGGAGTCCAACCACTCCATGCACTGGCTCGCGGCCTCGACTAGATCCCCCTTCAGTTTGTTGCTCCCCTTCGACTTCTCCTCCGGTAGCTCCACTAACGGCCCGACGGGCACAAGTGGGAACCACTGTAAGAGCGACTCGACAACATCCCTCTCTAGCTCCTCGAACGAGTTCACCAGCACAAAAGATGCCTTGCTGAGATTCTCGAATTGAGCTAAGATGGCGGTGGTGAGAGCCGGGTACATATTGGATGGGAGGAGGAAAGATGGGAGATCGCCCGGCCTCATGGTTGGGACTCCGGCGAGCGTGACGCTCAAGTCAGGTTTGATTTTCGATGGGAAATCCGTCAGCCGGTGGAAGTAGTGGTAGTAGGTTGAGAAAACGGCACACGATTGAACCCATAAGACCCCACAAGGAATACCCATCCCGACCGCGACGTCGAGCACCCATGGGACGAAGGGATTGTTGATAACACAGCTCACCGGACGGGCTTCGCTGGCCTGGCGGCGGATGAGATCGGCAACGGCCACGCTACCGACCCGAGCGAGTTGGGGCATGTAAAGGTCGAGGTCGACTTTTCGGTGGTCGTTGTCCTCCCACCCGTCAGAGAAGAACTCGAACCGGAGGTGGCCTTTGCCAAATGGGGAAAATTCGGCGGCCGAGGCGATTGTGGTATTTGCCGCGGAGACGAGGCGGTTGCCAACGTCGGTGGTCGTGGAGAAGGTGACGTGGAGGCCCTTGGAGGCGATGCGCCTGGCGAGGCGGAGGAAGGGGTTGACGTGGCCTTGGGATACGAAAGAGACGAGAAGCACATGGATCACTTCAGCACCCATGTCTGAAAGTATGGGAGTATGTATGTGTGAGGAAATGCGGTGTCGCAGAGGTTCATATTTAACAGCGCGGGTGGGTAGGTATGGACAATGGAGGATGATTTTTTATTTTATTTTTTCCTTTTTAGTGTACAATCTGGAATGTCGTTTTCTTTTAAATGTGGTAGGAAGAAGAAGAAGAACACTAGTTAGGAGACCACATGCAAGCAAACATTTTACGAGAGAACAAAGATTCGAGCCCATGTAATCTATGAATTGCATTCCTTATCATCAAAGAACGTTGCTTCTTAACATTAAACTTACCACTTCAATGTCTATGTAGTTAAAAATAAATAATTGTTTTATTAACTCCAGTAAATGACGCGTTAAGTTCAGGAAGGTTGACCCGCTTTGCTTGATCTCAAGGTCCAGATTTGATAATATGACTTGTTTTGAGTGATTTGAAACACTTTAATTACAAGTGATTTGAAACACTTTAAATACATTGTAATGTAATTGCAGTACTATCTCCCATTATTCAATGCTCACAGTTATATACCGATTAAAACCTATATATCTTAATTTCTCCAAAGTTCTTTGTTATTGTTAAAGTGGAGATATTTTGAATACATTGCTTCGTAAGATCTCCCTTTATAAACATGAATCTATTTTGATATTCGATCATTGTCCGAAATTGTCCACTTCCGGAATGTTTAGGTCCCCACCATGTTTGTGTATGTTTTAAAGGGATGTGAATTTATACTTTTTTACATTTACAATGATACAAATCCACATATGTACGTATCTCGACTTTGAAAATGAATACCTATATGGATATATCGATATCCAATCCATATTCGTATTGTTTAGACTACGTACTTGTTATCTATGGCGAGATAAAGCTTCTGAAGTTGCTATGTAACAACTGCGTGGGGATACTTTTGGTGCTATATTAAGGTTACAATGCTAGACAAAAGATCCATCATGAAAGTCGATGAGTAAGCTAGTACTTATGATATAAATACTAAAATCACAAGCCTGTACGTAGTTATTCCTCGCTGGACATTCTACATTAGATGCGATCAGAACTTAGCAAATGGTAACAAAATTGCCTATCTACTCCGGCTCCTACAATTCTTGTTAAATCTTCGCTACAAGCCATCCCAAATTACAACATGAATGTTCATTTGCTATCCAAGAAAGACCTTTCCCATATCTCCAATATAACTCACAATTTCTGGTGGAAAGGGTCACAGAATTCTCCTCATTTCTTCCCTTGTGTTTGGGATAAATTAAAACTTCCCTATACCTCAGGAGGATTACACTTCATGGACCATTCAATGTCGAATTCTGAATTCTCCCTCTAATATTTGCTGCAAATTACTCTATGTACACGAAATACTTAACTTATATAGATTTCTGGGATCGTCATCCTCTTCCAAGTCATTCTAAACTCTGGCGTTCTTGGGTACTGTAACGTATCCGAAAACAGTGGAAAATTTAAACAATAATAAAGACCGTCAACGGTCAACACAGGGCACGTCACGGGAAAACAAACCAACATATATATAAAATATATAAGATACAGACCCACGTGGAAGTCAACTATATAAATGAGTCAACTGTGATTACAACAAAAGTGAATATACATGTAATCACTACCTCAAACAAAAGAAGATATAAAAGAGAACAGGATCTGATCCCGGGGGCACTCTCCTCGGTCACCACCTGACTCTTATGCTACTCGCTACCTGAAATGAAAACAAACAAACATGCCTGAGTTCCCGGCAGGAACCCCGTATACCAAGCCTCCTAAAAATATCAAAAGGAATTAAAGACAATGCAATACAATGCACATGATCATCCACCTCGGGCCCACAATAATGCCCTCACCGCCTCCGTGGCACTGAACCACTCCTGTCACTAGGGTCAAGTCAGTCCACCGCTGCCTCACAAGGGTCAGTCGACACCACTGCTCCCCAAAAAGTGCAGGAAGGAACCCCCGGTACACGCCGCCACCCAAGGAGCGAGTCAGCCCGCCGAATACACAACTCGGGTCAGACGACAGCCGCTGCTCCCCCAAGAGCCGCCAAACGCGCACCCTGCCGGAACATCCTCGGCCTACCGCTAAACCCTCGCAAACTGCCCAAGGTTTACGGTACACATCCCTCACACCCCGCTCGGTAAGAGAGGCAACAGTAGTACAATAATACGCCTTCGTCGAAGGTGAAATCCGTAGCTCTCAAAGCCGATAATCAATCGTCGCCTCGGAGCCGGTAGTCGACCTATACTCAACGGATCGCGTGTGGATAAATCCACCAACCTGCGGCAGATTGGTCGACCGCTAAAAGCACACCGGTCGGCCGGTCCCCCACACAGTACACGGTACTGTACAAACAAGTCTATCGGTCGAATCACACCAACCGAAATACCGACCAATCGGTCGAACAAAAGTTATCTAGCGGTCGACCGTTTGGAAGGTCTACGCTATACATTTTATATACATATATATCTTGTCGGTCGAACCAGGGTCCGTTCAACCGATAAGAAAGTCTGCATGAATCCTGCCCACTGGATTCGGTCGACCGAAACTCCTTCGGTCAACCGGATCAACAAGCACTTCACTACAGGAAAACTGCACTCGGTCGGTCGACCGGATCCAGAGCGGTCGACCGTTTAGATGGTCAACGCTCGTAACCGACCTTGCGCAGTTCGGTCGACTGAGACACACACTCGGTCGGCCGAAGGCCTGTCTAACCTATCTACTGGGTTCGGTCGACCGAAACAACACCGGTCGACCGGCTAATGTAACCCTTTATTTCCCGCGAAATTTGGCATAAACGGTCGACCGTCATACAGACATCGTTCGACCGTTTTCGGGCAGTAAGTTAATATTTATAAATATCGGTCGACCGAACCTCACACGGTCGACCGTACAATACATAATCGCCACTGTACAAGCATCATTTAGACGACGTTCGGTCGACCGAGACACACAACGGTCGACCGAACCAGTCGTCTTCAACTTCCGTCCAGTAGGGTTTTCACCGGAGAAACGGCACCAACGCCGTCCTCTACACTCCCACACCTCTTGGGGAGTTAATATGAAGACTTGGCATACCTTATTGCTGGTTGTGGAAGCCTCCCAAGCTTTGGCAACCTCTACTCACTTCTTCTTCTTCTCCTTCTTCTCCTCTTCTTCTTCTTCACCTTCTTCTCCTCTTCTTCTTCTTCACCTTCTTCTCCAAAGAAAACGCCTCTCTCACTCTCTGAATAAGGTTCAAGTGAAGAAAACGTCAAACCCTTATCTCTCAACAACTTCTCCTTAAATAGACAATCCAACCTACACCTCATCCAATCAAAACCCACCATCTCTCTCTCCTCTCACGTTCCAACAACTCATCTCTCATCATTATCTCCTCACCTCTTCATTAGCATGCATAATTAGGGTAAGTTAGGTTTAGGTTTAGTTAATTAAGATGTTTTAGATTAGGTTATTACAATCTACCCTCCTTAAAAGAATTTCGTCCGCGAAATTCAAAACAACAGACTTACCGAAACAACTCTGGATATTGCTTCCTGACATCCTCCTCGATTTCCCAGGTAGCCTCTCTGACACTGTGATGCTGCCACCTGACCTTCACCATCGGAATCGCCCTCCTCCTGAGCTGATGTACCATCTGATCTACAATCTCAACTGGTCTCTCATCTAATGACAAATCCTGCCAGATCTCTGGTACTGCTATCTCTATCACATGTGCTGGATCGGCCACGTACTTCCTTAGCATAGAAACATGGAAGACGTTGTGAAGTCCTGCGAACTGTGGTGGTAGTGCAATCATATATGCCACCTCACCGACCCGATCCAATATCTCAAAAGGTCCAACATACCTCAGACTCAGCTTCCCCTTCTTCCCGAATCTCATCACCCCTCTGGAAGGTGAGATCTTCAGGAAGACATGATCTCCTACCTCAAAAGTCAGCTCACGTCTCCGCGTATCAGCATAACTCTTCTACCTGCTCTGCGCCGTAGCTAGTCGTCTCCGAATCACGTCGACCTTCTCTGAATACAACTGGATAATGTCAGGTCCAACTAGCTGTCTCTCGCCCACATCACTCCAGCATACCGGTGATCTACACGGTCTCCCGTACAATGCCTCATATAGTGCCATCCCAATACTCGAGTGGTAGCTGTTGTTGTAGGCGAACTCGATCAACGGCAAATGCTCGTCCCAATGCCCGGCCTAGTCAAGTGTACACGCTCTCAGCATGTCCTCCAATGTCTGTATCGTCCGCTCTGACTGGCCATCAGTCTGTGGGTGGAAAGTTGTGCTAAACTTCAGACGTGTCCCCAGTGCTCTTTGTAAACTCTCCCAAAATCGCGAGGTAAATCTGTGATCTCTATCTGAAATGATACTGACTGGTACGCCATGAAGTCTGACAATCTCATCAATATATAACTTAGCTAGACCCTCCAGAGCAAGAGTGGTCTTAATAGCTAAGAAATGCACTAACTTGGTCAGTCGATCGACTATAACCCAAATCGCATCGTGGAATCTCCGTGTCTTCGGTAGCCCCGTAACAAAATCCATCGTCACGTGCTCCCACTTCCACTCGGGCAACTCAATCCTCTGCATCTGCCCTGCTGGTCTCTGGTGCTCGATCTTCACCTGCTGACAGACCAAACACCTCGACACGAAGTCTGCAACGTCCTTCTTCATACCTCGCCATCAGAAGTTCCGCTGCAGATCTTTGTACATCTTGGTGCTACCTGGATGAATGGAATATCTCGATCTGTGTGCCTCCTCCATGAAGTAATGTCTCAAGTCCCCTGTCTTCGGCACCCAGATACGGTCTCTGAATCTCAGACCTCCATCCACTGCAACTCTGAAGTCTGACCCATCTCTAGCAGCTAACTGTAACAAACTGCTCAACTCCTCATCGGTAGTCTGAGCATGAATCACTGCTGATACTGTATGAGGCTCTACTCTCAACCCTGCAATCACTGCACCCTCAGAGCTATCTGCAAATGGTCTCCACTCTACTAAAGACTCCAGCAGTCGCCACTCCTGAATGCATAGGCCTGCTACTGATACCTCCACCTTCCGGCTCAAAGCGTCTGCAACTGTGTTCGCCTTCCCCGGATGGTAAGAGATAGTAAAATCATAGTCCTTAATGAACTCAAGCCATCTACGCTGCCTCATGTTCAGCTCCTTCTGCGAGAACAAGTACTTCAGACTCTGATGATCTGTAAACACCTCAAACTGCTCGCCATAAAGATAGTGTCTCCAGATCTTCAGTGCGTGAACCACTGCTGCTAACTCCAAATCATGTGTCGGGTAATTCCTCTCATGGACCTTCAGCTGTCTGGATGCGTACGCGATCACCCTCCCGTGCTGCATAAGTACACATCCTAAGCCAACACCTGAAGCATCGCTATAAATCACGAATCCACCCGTGCCACTCGGCAATGACAAAACTGGTGCAGTGGTCAACAGTCTCTTTAGCTCCTGAAAGCTGTCCTCGCACTTCTGTGACCATACAAAGGTGACTCCCTTCTTCGTCAGAGCCGTTAGTGGTGCTGCCAATCTCGAGAAGTCTTTGATGAAGCGACGGTAATAACCCGCCAGTCCAACAAAGCTCCTAATCTCCGTCACGCTCGTAGGGGTCCTCCACTGTGTCACTGCCTCTACCTTCGCCGGATCCACAGATATCCCCTCTGCCGATACAATGTGTCCGAGAAATGCCACTCTGTCCAACCAAAACTCGCACTTTGAGAACTTAGCATATAACTGCTGAGCTCTCGAGATGCTGAGTACAATCCTCAGATGCTCTCTGTGCTGCTCCACATCTGGTGAATATATCAAGATGTCATCCACGAAGACAATCACAAATATATCAATATACTGCCTGAATGTCCGGTGCATCAGATCCATGAACGCTGCCGGAGCATTCGTCAATCCAAATGGCATCACCAAGAACTCATAGTGTCCATATCTCGTCCTGAAGGCTGTCTTCTGGATGTCCTCATCTCGGATCCTCAACTGGTGATATCCTGAACGCAGGTCAATCTTCGAGAAAACCTTCACTGACTGCAGCTGGTCAAAGAGGTCCTCGATCCTAGGTAAGGGATACCTATTCTTCACCGTCACCTGGTTCAGCATCCTGTAGTCTATGCACATCCTCAAGGATCCGTCCTTCTTCTTTACAAACAAAACTGGTGCACCCCAAGGCGAGACACTCGGCCTGATAAATCCAGAGTCCATCAATTCCTGCAACTGCTTCTTCAACTCTGTCAACTCAGCAGGTGTCATCCGGTATGGAGCCTTCGACTGTGGTGTAGTGCCAGCTACCAACTCTATGCCGAACTCCAACTCCCGGTGTGGTGGTAAACCTTGAATCTCCGCTGGAAAAACATCCGCGAACTCCTGCTGCACCTCTATGTCCTCTAACCTCTGAGACTCTACCTCCGCAACCACAAGTGTCGCCAGAAATGCTGCACATCCCTGCTGTAACAGTCTCTGAGCTCTCACAGCAGATACAATAATGCGACCCCCTCTGCTTCTGATCCCTCTGATCAGAATATCAGGCAAACCCTTCCTCGGGATCAAAATCTTCTTCTCACGGCACAAGACTCGAACATCATATTGGGACAGCCAATCCATCCCAAGTATGACATCAAAGTCCTCCATCGGTAGCAAGACCAGGTCTGCCGGAAACTCCTGATCTCCCGAAACAACCGTGGCGCCGGGGACAAATCTCCCCACAGTGCCCACCAGTCCCAGGGGTGTGCTGACCTCCAAAGTGGCAGTCAACATCGCAAGGGTACAACCCAACACTCCCGCAAATCGCTCTGAGATGAACGAGTGTGTCGCGCCACAACCAAAGAGCACCCTAGCTACTGAACCAGCGACAAGAAGTGTACCTTCCACAATAGTGCCTCCATCACGAGCCTCCTCTGCCTGGATGGTGTAAACTCTGCCGGTGCGCTGTCCCTGATGTAGTCTAAAAGGTGGTCTACCTCTGCCTCCACCTCTGCCGGGTGCTGGTAACCCTGGTGGTCTGCTCGGTCCAGCTCCTCGGCTCGGACAGCTCCTAATAAAGTGGCCCAGCTGACCACAACCATGACATGCTCCGGGGGTGAAACACGACCCAGAGTGAAACCTCCCACAACTACCACAAGGCTCAGGTCGTGGTACTGCAACTCCTGCTCCCTCGAACCGGGGCCTCTTGCCCGGATTCCCTCCAGTCTGACCTCCCGGCCGCCCAGAGAACCTTCTCGATGGCCTCCTCTCATCCTGGTAGTTCTCTCTGTAGTCACGATCGAGAACAGTAGCACTCTTCACTGCATCGGCTAACGTGCTCGGCATATATGTCAGCACCTTCGTCCTCAACTGCTTCCGGAGCCCTCGGACGAACTTCCCCGCTCTCTGCTCCTGTGTGATATACATCTCGGGACAGTAACGCTCTAGGGCGTTGAACTTCCCGATGTAGCCTGCTAGGGTCATGTCTCCCTGCTGAAGACTAAGAAACTCCTCCCTCTTCTCATCCTGCACATGCTGCGGAAAATACTGCTCGTTGAACTCACCAACGAACTCCTCCCAGGCTATATCGTCTCTGTCCGCAAACACCACTGCAGATGTGGACCTCCACCAGTTGGACGCAGCACCACCCAAAACATATGTAGCCAGGCCCACTCTCGCCTCTGGAGGACAACCAATAGCACTGAAGATCTTCTGTATCGTGAAGATCCACTCCTCCGCAGCCTCTGCGTCATACTGCCCCAGAAAGGTAGGCGGATGCTGGCGCATAAACCGGTCATGCATAGCGCAAGTCCCCGTCTGCCCAGTCTGTGCTGTCTGCTGCTGTAGAATCTCTGTCAGTCGTCCGACCGTATCGAACAATGTCCGACGCTCATCCTCCCACGCCTCATCCCTCGCAGTCTCACTCTCACCGCGAGTATGGGCAACAACCTTCCCCCGTCTAGGAGGCATCTGCCAAAGGAAACAAGACAATATCAATATAATCTGTGCATGCATGATCCTCTAGACCTAACTCCTAACTCAAAGGTAGTTTCTTTGGACAAGTATGCCGAGATCAACGCTCTGATACCAAATTGTAACGTACCCGAAAACAGCGGAAAATTTAAACAATAATAAAGACCGTCAACGGTCAACACAGGGCACGTCACGGGAAAACAAACCAACATATATATAAAATATATAAGATACAGACCCACGTGGAAGTCAACTATATAAATGAGTCAACTGTGATTACAACAAAAGTGAATATACATGTAATCACTACCTAAAACAA
Organism: Triglochin maritima; assembly: GCA_963682175.1. Classification (NCBI taxonomy): domain Eukaryota; kingdom Viridiplantae; phylum Streptophyta; class Magnoliopsida; order Alismatales; family Juncaginaceae; genus Triglochin; species Triglochin maritima. Next base: position 14,078,881 of record OY821785.1, read on the forward strand.
AAGAAGATATAAAAGAGAACAGGATCTGATCCCGGGGGCACTCTCCTCGGTCACCACCTGACTCTAATGCTACTCGCTACCTGAAATGAAAACAAACAAACATGCCTGAGTTCCCTGCAGGAACCCCGTATACCAAGCCTCCTAAAAATATCAAAAGGAATTAAAGACAATGCAATACAATGCACATGATCATCCACCTCGGGCCCACAATAATGCCCTCACCGCCTCCGCGGCACTGAACCACTCCTGTCACTAGGGTCAAGTCAGTCCACCGCTGCCTCACAAGGGTCAGTCGACACCACTGCTCCCCAAAAAGTGCAGGAAGGAACCCCCGGTACACGCCGCCACCCAAGGAGCGAGTCAGCCCGCCGAATACACAACTCGGGTCAGACGACAGCCGCTGCTCCCCCAAGAGCCGCCAAGCGCGCACCCTGCCGGAACATCCTCGGCCTACCGCTAAACCCTCGCAAACTGCCCAAGGTTTACAGTACACATCCCTCACACCCCGCTCGGTAAGAGAGGCAACAGTAGTACAATAATACGCCTTTGTCGAAGGTGAAATCCGTAGCTCTCAAAGCCGGTAATCAACCGTCGCCTCGGAGCCGGTAGTCGACCTATACTCAACGGATCGCGTGTGGATAAATCCACCAACCTGCGGCAGATTGGTCGACCGCTAAAAGCACACCGGTCGGCCGGTCCCCCACACAGTACACGGTACTGTACAAACAAGTCTATCGGTCGAATCACGCCAACCGAAATACCGACCAATCGGTCGAACAAAAGTCATCTAGCGGTCGACCGTTTGGAAGGTCTACGCTATACATTTTATATACATATATATCTTGTCGGTCGAACCAGGGTCCGTTCAACCGATAAGAAAGTCTGCATGAATCCTGCCCACTGGATTCGGTCGACCGAAACTCCTTCGGTCAACCGGATCAACAAGCACTTCACTACAGGAAAACTGCACTCGGTCGGTCGACCGGATCCAGAGCGGTCGACCGTTTAGATGGTCAACGCTCGTAACCGACCTTGCGCAGTTCGGTCGACCGAGACACACACTCGGTCGGCCGAAGGCCTGTCTAACCTATCTACTGGGTTCGGTCGACCGAAACAACACCGGTCGATCGGCTAATGTAACCCTTTATTTCCCGCGAAATTTGGCATAAACGGTCGACCGTCACACAGACATCGTTCGACCGTTTTCGGGCAGTAAGTTAATATTTATAAATATCGGTCGACCGAACCTCACACGGTCGACCGTACAATACATAATCGCCACTGTACAAGCATCATTTAGACGACGTTCGGTCGACCGAGACACACAACGGTCGACCAAACCAGTCGTCTTCAACCTCCGTCCAGTAGGGTTTTCACCGGAGAAACGGCACCAACGCCGTCCTCTACACTCCCACACCTCTTGGGGAGTTAATATGAAGACTTGGCATACCTTATTGCCGGTTGTGGAAGCCTCCCAAGCTTTGGCAACCTCTACTCACTTCTTCTTCTTCTCCTTCTTCTCCTCTTCTTCTTCTTCACCTTCTTCTCCAAAGAAAACGCCTCTCTCACTCTCTGAATAAGGTTCAAGTGAAGAAAACGTCAAACCCTTATCTCTCAACAACTTCTCCTTAAATAGACAATCCAACCTACACCTCATCCAATCAAAACCCACCATCTCTCTCTCCTCTCACGTTCCAACAACTCATCTCTCATCCTTATCTCCTCACCTCTTCATTAGCATGCATAATTAGGGTAAGTTAGGTTTAGGTTTAGTTAATTAAGATGTTTTAGATTAGGTTATTACAGGTATACTCTCGTCCGGTATTATGTGACTTCTTCTCCTTCAATCCCGGACTTCGATCTAGAGTAAATATAACCTCAAAATTATTCTACCGACACCTCTACCGAACAAGTCATTTACGAGACCTAACTGAGACTTATTATATATGATCCCATCTATCGTAAAGTCTGGAAGCTTGGGAAGATATTGGCTCCTCGGAATAGGTTATTGTTATGGAAGATCGTTAGAGGGATGTTACGTACGGACGAGAAGTCTATTGAGTAGTCCTCTTTCTATTCCTAATGTTAATTGCTCATGTGGATGTCAAAGGGAGGAAACAATCAATCACTTGTTCCATCAATGTCCTTATGCAAAGGACATATATCAGCGTTTATTACTTCCGCATTGGTGGTTCACATTCTCATCTTTACAACGGCTGCTACATTTCCTGTTGAACTCCTATCACCAGGATGCAGATACCAAACGAGAAGTTTCACTCTTAATCACAGCCTATTGGTGGATCTAGAAATCGCGTTGTTATCTAATTTTTAGGAGAACTCAACCCAATTTTCCTAGCATTCTCATCAAGAGCACGAATATGATGGCAGCTTACTGTAACTGAGCATTAGTTCCTTTTGGAAGAAAAAAAGGCATTTCCTGAAATTAAACTCAAATTATTACTTAATCATTGAAAATGACCACACAATCAATACAAAAAAACACCCCACATGCCCACAGAAGCAAATATTACATTATTGCATCGTCTTAGTGACCACACAATCAATATACATTAGTGTTTGCACCTAATAATGCATTAATGCGTGACCACGACCGTATTCTACCTGAGTTGTTTCATTGTGGGCCACACACGCACCTGAAAGGTTGGGTCTGCACTAATTCAATTTTTAATCGCTTTTTTAAATTTTACTGAATGTTTATGATTAGTATTACTTTAGATTTATGTCGTATTAATTTAGAATTACTTTTGTACATTAGTGTAGAGTATGCAACTGTATTTGTTTCACCCAACTTTTACTTTTATATATTTTTGATGTAAAACAAAACAAATCAAAGATGAAAGATTGAGGGAGAGAGAGAGATATGTATTTCTTCTCTTGTCACCAAATATGTACAATAATCCCATATATATAGGGTGAGGATGTAGTAGGAGTTACAACCAAAATAAATGGAATTACATCATATTAATAAGAGTAAAACCTACTTAAAATATTGGGGGTTAAGGAAGGTGAATCATCCACAAAACCTTTGGAATTCACAACACTCCCCCTTTGATGATCACATTTATACGCTAGGGTTGCTGCCTCGTTAAAACCCTTACCAAGAAAAACCCGATGGGATAAAAACTTGGTGAAGGAAAAAAGAGTGCAGCGCGTATGATGTTACCCCTCACTTTAACATATATTTTTCAAACGACGAACACCTATCTGGTGAACAAGTTGCTCAAAACCTGTTGGCAATGACTTTGTGAAAAAATCTGCTAAATTCTCGCTTGATTGGATCTGATGGACATCTATCTCACCATCCTTTTGTAAATCATGCGTCGAGAAAAAACTTTGGTGAAATATGTTTAGTCTTATCGCCTTTGATGTATCCTTCTTTTATTTGAGCAATGCATGCAATATTGTCTTCATATAAAATTGTTAGATGGTCTTTGATTTTGTCGAGTCCACATTCTTCTTGTATGCTTTGGATCATTGATCTCAACCATACAGATTCTCGACTAGCCTCATATAATGCAATCAACTCTGCATGATTTGAAGATGTTGCTGTTAATGTTTGTTTTGTTGATTGCCATGAAATTGCGGTGCCACCATATGCAAACACATATCTTGTTTGTGATTTAGGTTTATGTGGATCTGACAAATATCCAGCATCGGCATATCCAATTAATTTGGGCTCTAAATTCTTTTGAAAAAATAACCCCATATCACGCGTTCCATAAAGGTAACGGAATACATGTTTAATTCTGTTCCAATGTCTACATGTTGGTTCATAACTATATCTAGCCAATACATTTACTGAAAATGCAATATCAGGTATTGCATTATTAGTTAGGTACATTAAAGCCCCAATAGCACTTAGATTTGGTGCTTCTGGACCAAGAATGTCTTTGTCATTCTCTTGAGGACGAAAAGGATCATTTTCAGCACTAAGAGAACGAACAACCATTGGAGAACTTAATGGATGAGCTTTATCCATATTAAAACATTTTAATGTCTTCTCTATATAATTTGATTGATGAATGAAAACTCCATTTGGTAAGTGCTCGATCTGCAGGCCGAGACAAAATTTAGTTACACCAAAGTCTTTCATTTCAAATTCATTCTTCAAATATTTGGCAGTTCTTTCATCTCTTCAGGGTTCCCAATGATATTCAAGTCATCAACATATACAACAATAATTACAATGCCAGATGTTGATTTTCAAATAAAAACACATGGACTTATGATATTATTTTTAAACCCTTCTTTGAGAAGACTTTCACTAAGACGATTGTACCACATTCGTCCGGATTGTTTTAATCCGTATAAAGACCTTTTCAATTTTATAGAATACATCTCTCGAGATTTTGTATTGCATGTGCTTGGTAGTTTTAATCCTTCAAGGATTTTCATGAAAATGTCGTTATCTAGTGATCCATATAGATAAGCAGTAATGACATCCATAACTCACATTTCAAATTTTTCTCTAATTGCAAGGCTAATAAAAATCTAAGAGTTGTTGCATCCACTACAAGTGAATACGTTTCTTTATAGTCAACTCCTGATATTTGTGTAAAACCTTGTGCAACAAGTCTTGCCTTGTATCTTACAATTTCATTTTTCTCATTTCTTTTAATTACAAATACCCACTTGTATCCTACTGGTTTTACATTATTTGGTGTCGGAACTACAGGTCCAAACACATGACGTTTCTCAAGTGAGTTCAGTTCTTCTTGAATTGCATTTTTCCATCGTGGCCAATCTTTTCTGTGTCGACACTCTTCAATTGATTTTGGCTCACAATATTCAACATTCATCACATCATTTGCTATAACGTATATGAATTTTTCATCAATAATGGTTCTATTTCGGTTCGATCTTTTTCCATTGTGCACATAATTGATGGAGATCTCATCATCATTTTCATTGTCAAGTACATGTACCTCTTTCGGAAATTTGTCATTGTCCATTTGTTGTTGTGTTATCACCTCTACAGGGGTTTCAATAATATCACCAACTGTGTTATTTTGCTCTTTCTTTTTCCGTGGATTTGCTTCTATGGTACCGATTGGTCTTCCACGTTTTCAACGTATAATATATTCATTTGTAACATTAGGAATATCAATCCGAGTAGGTGCATTTAGAGCTGGTATATGTGACTTTGTGACTCTTTTAGTATCAGTGAATGCATCAGGCAACTCATTTGCAATTCTTTGTAAATGTATAATCTTTTGAACTTCAAGTTCACATTGACCTGTTCGAGGGTCTGGAATTGATGATGCATTCCAAGTCACTTCTTTGTTTTCTAATTTTTGTTTTTCTTCCCCTAAGATTGGGAATTCATTCTCATTAAATTGACAATCAGCAAATCGTGCTGTGAAAATATCACCGGTTAACGACTCTACATATTTTATGATTGATGGAGATTCAAAGCCAATATATATTCCCAATCTTCTTTGAGGTCCCATCTTTGTATGTTGTGGTTGTGCAATTGCCACATAAACGACACACCAAAAACCTTCAGATGAGACATATTTGGTTCTCTACCGGAGACCAATTGTAAAGGGGAGTATTTATGATAAACAGTTGGTCTTATTCTTATAAGTGCAGCAGCATGTAAAATGGCATGTCCCCAGGCAAATGATGGTAATTTAGATCTCATTACCAATGGTCTAGCAATTAATTGTAATCTCTTAATCAAGGATTCAGCTAGACCATTTTGTGTATGGACATGAGCTACATGATGCTCAATTGTGATCCCAACAGACATGCAATAATCGTTAAGCGTTTGGGATGTAAATTCTCCAACATTGTCAAGTCGAATTTTCTTAATTGGATAATCTGGGAAATGTGCTTTCAATTTGATTAATTCTGCTAGAAGTCTAGCAAATGTGACATTTCGAGTTGATAAAAGGCAAACGTGTGACCATCAGGTTGATGCATCTATCAATACCATAAAATAACGAAATGGTCCACACGGAGGAGTAATGGCTCCACAAATATCTCCTTGGATTCACTCTAAAAATGTAGGCATTTCATTTTCAATTTTATTTGTGGAAGGCTTATTATCATTTTTCCAAGGGAGCATGCTGCACATGAAAAATTCTTTGATCAAGGAATCTTCAAGTTCCTCATTGTGTGCCCACTTGAATTTTCAATAATTCTTCGCATCATTATGGCACCTGGGTGACCCAATCTGTCATGCCAAGTTTCAAAATTTGGATCGACTAACTTCTGGTTAGTGATCATATTTGATTCAATAGGATTTATGAATGTGCTATATAACCCAGAAGAGAGAGCTTGCATTTTTCCAACACAATTTTCTGGCCAGACACATTAGATGTATTGTGGAGATACTCAATATTATCTTCGTTCACCGTCTCAATGTGATAACCATTAAGACGTATATCCTTAAAACTTAGTAGATTTCTTTTGGATCTACTAGAGTATAGAGCATCACTTATTATTAATTTTGTATTGTTAGATAACAAAACACAAGCTCTTCCAGAACCTTCAATCAAATTGCTAGTGCCAGAAATTGTGTTGACATTTGTTTTTGCTAAACGTAATTGGGAAAAGTATTTTGTACTTTTCAAGATGGTGTTTGTTGTTCCACTGTCTACTAGACATTGGTCTCCATCATTTGGTATAGCATTAGTCATATCTTTGTCTTTCTACATGAAACAAAAGAAAATTATAATAAATTTGATTTTTCGTAGCAGTATATTATATAAGAGTTAGAGTTAAAAGACTTAAATATTGATAAAGTCGAAAGCAGATATTCAAGGTTCAAGCATTACATATATAGGAAGATAAAAGACCAAAATTCTAGGTGAACGGAAATGAAACAATAAGAAAAAACTACATATTATAATGGACATTTCCATTTTCGGTAAATGTTTCGGTATTTTCATCATTTAGAAGAAAATCAGAAACATCCAAGTGTGTATCCATGAGCATTCCATGTTGATTATTCTCAATAAAGTTCATTTCAGCACTTTCTCTCTTCTTGAGTGATGCTTGATAGAGCTCAACAAGATGTTTGGGCATACGACATATACGCGACCAATGATTTGTCATGCCACATTTGAAGCAAGCATTTTCAGATTTCCTTAGAGGATGTTGCATTCCATTTCCCTTAGCATTTCTCCCATTATTATTTGCTTTGAAATTATGACCATCACGATTATTATGACCACGTCCACGACCACGCCCTTGGTGTTGCCCACGTCCATGCCCACGTTTGTGTTAAATGATGTCGCATTCTCTTCAGGGAATGACTCACGTTTGTGTCCATGATTTGCCTCATTCACTTCGGGGAATGGAACAGAACCGGTGGGTCGAGATTGATGATTTTTCATCAATAGTTCATTGTTTTGCTCGGCAACTAAAAGGCATGATATTAGTTCAGAATATCTCTTAAAACCACGCTCTCGATATTGCTGCTGCATGAGCATATTCGAGGCATGAAATGTAGAGAATGTTTTCTCTAACATATCATTATCAGTAATTGTTTCTCCACATAATTTAAGTTCGAATGTGATCCAAAATATTGCTGAATTATACGCGCTTACAGATTTAAAATCTTGTAATCTCAAATGTATCCATTCATAGCGAGCTTTTGGGAGAATCACTTGTTTTTTGTGGTCATACATTTCTTTCAGATTTTTCCATAGTTCTAACGGATATTTCACCGTTAAATATTCAGCTTTTAGGCACTCATGAAGACGATGTCAGAGAAAAATCATTGCTTTGGCACGCTCCTGCGGGGAGGCCTTATTTGCTTCTTTGATTGTTTCTCCAAGATTGTTTGCTGTGAGATGAATCTTAGCATCGAGGGTCCAAGGGAGATAATTCTTTCCCGAAATATCAAGGGCAGTAAATTCAAGCTTGGTGAGGTTTGCCATGATAATAGCTTCAATAAAACAAATAATTAAAAAGTACACCATACCATACCATTAAAAAATACACCATACCATTATTAGCATAAACTTATACCTATAATATTCATAATTTTTTTTACCAAGTCCGGTAACGAAAAGAAAAGAAATAATTCTTATTCCTTCTCTGAAAGACTTCAACCAAAGCATTAGTTACCAACGAACTCAATTTTTTAGCCATTTATTTATTGGCTTTATTTTCTATGCACCATTTGTTTTTCATATTGGTTTTAGAGAGGAAAAACAACCAACGTGAGGTAATGGTGTTCAAAAGAAAAAAAACGAACAAACCAAATATGAGTGCATATATGTTGGATTTCCTTATTATTATTATTATTATTATTATTAAGTCTCCAAGTATATTTTTATAAGATCCTAATGGAGTGGTTAAGAACGTAATTGGCAAATTAGATAACTAAAACGACGTAAGTAAATTATCATATGATAAACATAATTTGGTAGAAAATTCATCTACAATTATTTATAATAATATGTCACGTCTTACAATTATTTACTTATGAGATGAACAAATATAATAATAAAAAATAGAGCATGTGCATGAACAAATATATTCAAAGTAACGCATGTGAATTTGTCGTATCGAGAACTTGTGATTAATACACACAAACTTACACATGTAGTTGACATATTGTTAAGTCTACTAGTTTGTTACCTTGGGCTGTTTGAAGACTCTAATCGATAGAGTTTCGTGTTGATAACGTGTTGTAAAACAAAACAAATGAAAGATGAATGATTGAGGGAGGGAGAGAGGTATGTATTTCTTCTCTTGTCACCAAATATGTACAATAGTCTCCTATATAAAGGGTGAGGATGTAGTAGGAGTTACAACCAAAATAAATGAAATTACATCATATTAATAATAGTAAAACCTACTTAAAATATTAGGGGTTAAGGAAGGTGAATTATCCCCAAAACATTTGGAATTCTCAACAATTTTTAATTTCTTTTTAACCATATCCATACATACTCTTACATAATGTGTAATCGCGGAATGTCCTCCTGTAGCATGAAACCATATATCACATCTCAGTCTGCTTGTTGGGCACATTGAAGTTCTGTACTGGAAATAAAGCAATTACAATGGGTGTATTGAAAATTTGCAAAATGCATGTGTGTGTATATACACCAGTCTATGTATAAACACGATTGGGAAATATTGAATGGATTTCAGATGGACATGATATCATGAATCGCATTCTAACACGTAATCTAGCTATCTGATTCGCGTTCTGCAAGTCAAAATTCAAGAGATTTACCATTTCAAGTACCAGCCACCATATCATTTCATTAACATTAACAATACGTTTCTTGCGTAAAAGTAATCTGGTTTGCGATTTTGCCAACTCTTAACTGACAATCAATGGCTAGCGATTTTTGAGCATAAAATGTGTAATTGTACTGACACGTGGTCCTACTACTAGTGGGAGCAAATCCAGCGGTCTTCGCTTGGAGTAGCTCAATTATCGATATCCAACATTAAAAAGAGAATGGGATATACTCTGTTCACCATAAGAGAAACCTAACAAGCATACGTGGGCTTGTTTGTTTCATGTCATTTGGTCCTCCTTGCTTGAGGTCGGAGGAATATCACGAAATGTAATCTAGCTTGCTCAATAAGTATTACAGAACTAGGGATTGGTAGACAGAGAGGCCACGTAGGTGTTGGCGTAGCCACGAAATTACATATCACACTTCCAGTGGACTTCCAAAAAACTAAATGACAATTGGTTTGGACGTCATTAATGCAACAACGTATGTCTCCTTTGTTGGCTTGTTGACATGAAACTGAGCAGCAGCCACGGAAGGGTGTAGCGGCTGTGCATTGTCAATTTTGTAGTGTTGTTGTCGATAATGATAATTTTTTAACCACACATAGTTCAGATGTCACTTACAACTATTCATTTTTTTTCGGAATATTCTAGATACCGATCCGTTAATTTGTTGGAAACAATCAGCGGTAGCTTTGTATTGACAATATTTGAAACTTGGCGTCCATCTGCTTCTTACCCTACTACCGAAGGGTGTATTGAAACTTTGAAAACTTATTCTGAATAAATTTCAAGAGACTTTTTTCTTACCATAACAGTGATAACACCGTGATGAAAAACAAAATATGATTGGGCGAAATGGTTTTGTGAATCTTAATTGGGCCATAATTGGCCGTGTGTACTCATTATGTTTCTCGTATTTACCTGTGTGCACATTAGATTTCAAGTTTTTTGAGTGCATGCACTTCAGCCGTTTGTAAGGCCTACTACCTCAAATTTTTTGCTAGAAATTTCACAAATAACACCTCGTAAAATAGTAAAAGTATTTAATGTCAATAACAAAAAATAATAGGAATATATTTCGAATTAAAATTATTTTAAAAAAAATCCAAAATAAACTTGTTTTGATTTTTCTCTCCAAAATACACTTGCTACCACCACGTTGAGACACGTAGAGGCAACATGTCTTTTTTTAACGAACTTGGCATTTAAGGTGTCGAGTTCTATTGAATGAACTCGACGTTGGAAGTGTTGAGCCCCAACACTTGTAAAAAATTGACCCTAGGAAGGTGCGAAGAGCCAGTTCGAAGTCTGATTTCAACTCGGGTACTTGAATTGTCGAGTTCTATTCAATAGAAGTCGGCAATGAAGGTGCCAAGTTCTATTAAATAGAACTCGATAACAAAAGTGTCGAGGTCAAATTAGACAAATTTTAACCGCTCCTCAGAACATGCAAGGGAAGTTCCCAGTCCGAGAATTCATATGCAACTCGGCGTCGCTGAAGCCAAGTTCTTAAGGCAGAACTCAACATCATGAATGCCGAATTCATTTAAAAACCTAAAAGACGTCGAGTTCTTTTGGGCTATATAACCAGCATGACGCCGTTGCTAACAACTAGATGATGGGTAAATCGATAAACCGAGAGGACGACGATATTGTTGATGATGCGGTTGCTAACTACGACATGGTTCCGGCTTTGGATGAACTTCCCGATATCTTCGACGATAACAACTGGATAGAAAAATCTGTCATTAAACACATGTTCTTCGATGGCGTGAACAATCTATCACGAAGTGATTGAAGGACCGAAGATGGTTGTTCTTTCTGGGATAAATGAATTTTTCCGACGAAAAATGATTTGGTTATGCTCTGTAGTCGTAGCACATAAAATAAACATGTTCAATATTCAATTGTGGTTTCTTCAATGAAATACTACACTATTCGTTGTCTTCGTCATGATGAGGATAACTGTAAATGGCGACTACATGCATCTGTTCCAAAAGATTGTAGATATTTTAAAGTTAAAACATACGACGCCGAACACACTTATTCCAATCTAATGTTGTTGAATGACAATAAACAATGCAGCGCCAATTTTATTTGCGACTTAATAATGTCTTTTGTTCCAACCAAAATTACAATTAGTCCTGCTGAGATAATGGAAAGGGTGAAAATCAAATACTCACTTGAAATTGGCTACGCTAAAGCATGTCATGTCAAACAGAAAGCGTTGAACCAAAGTTATGTGCTGAAGAAGACAATTTCAAGGATTTATGAAGGCTCCTGACCGTAGTGTGTCAGACCAATAGAGGTGGTACAGGTAAAACCCGATGAGGAGATATTTCAGAGGGTGTCTGGGGCATTCAGACCTTCAATTAGTGGATCCAAATTTTGCAGACCAGTTGTCAGTGTGAATGAAACACATCTCTACAACAAATATAGTGGAATATTGTTGATTGTTGTAGGCACCGATGCTAATTTTTTTTCCTTTAGCACTTGCTGTCATAGAATCTAAGAAGACATAGTCGTGGATGTGGTTCCTCGAATTGTTGTCTAGTAGAATGATTAGGCGACCCGATTTGTGTATTGTTACGGACTGATTTTCGGGAATAAACACTTGTGTAAGTGCTGCATTTCCACCTTCTAAGGGAGATGTACATTGATTCTATCTCCAACACATGAAAACAAACCTTGCAAGACATCCTAACTGCAAGGAAATATCGAGACAAATCAAGTTTTATGAAATGGGTAAAGCACATTCATTTATGAAATTTGAAGAGCTAATGAAGGCGATCGCAGAGGAACATAGACCAGTTTACGAGTGGATTCAACATCATGGTCATTTAGATAGATGGACTTGTTATCATGATGGGAGTCGACATTTCAGGTGTATGGCGACAAACGTGTCAGAAAGCTTAAACAATGTCTTACGAGGGGCACACGGTATGCCAATTACAATAAGGATTTGATGACGTTCCTTCATTTGAACAAATTCTTTGTCAAAAGAAGGGACGTCAGTGAGTCGTGGAGTGAATTATATGTAGTGACAGTCCAGACCGTGTTGAGGGCAAAAAATAATATGGCCAGACCTCATACGGTAACTCAATACCATCAGTTGATGTACCAGGTGGAAGTCAATTACTAGAAAAAAGTACCTTCTCAAATTTGAAGGAGTTATTAGTTGCACTTGTGGATATATAATTGCAATGCACGTCCCATGTTCACATGTACTGGAAGTTTGTAGTGATAGACATGCAAATGTGAGCACTTCACATTTGGTCTCCCCGTATTATGAGGCTCAAATATACAGACATGCATGCAGACCTATATTTTCCCCATTCTTGATGTAAGGTCTTGGCCAGATCGTGGCAACATCACAATGACCCCACCTGAAACAAAAGGACTTCCCGGTTGTCCAAGATTAACGTAAATCAGAAACGAGATGGACGAGCACTCTGTAAGATGGGTAAGGTGTGGGAGATGCGACGGTATTGGGCACAACCGAAAGCGATGCAAGGAACCTATAAAGAAAATAGTTTGAATAATGTGAATCTAACTATTTTGTATGACATGAATGAATGTAAGACTTGAATGCTTTTTAAGACCATATTAAATGTAATACCTCAATTAATGTAATGTATTTTCTATGACTTGAATTAATGTAATGTATTTTCTATGACTTCAATGCGACACTTGAATGTTTTTTTTGATATATCACGTGTTATGTACAAATGGAGTTTGGTGGATCGAGTTCCGATTCACTTAGAGGTTGTTACGCTTCGCAAGGTCCAGTTGATAGAACAACGTTGGTTCTTTTGGTCAACCACAAGTCTGACCTATTTAATGATTTTGTAAGCATTTTATTACTTTCAAATTAAATATTCGTACGTATGTGTTAATGTTCTAACATGTATTTCAATTTTTTTGCAGAAGGATCTTGATGGTGTAATATGTGTTGAGCATTATTCTAAGCTCAAGGATTGGCAGATTACAGACCAGAGAGTTTGGTTTTTTCCTGATACTAGTGGTTTTGGTATAGTTAGTAGATTGCCTAGAGTACAGTTAGATCATACATTGTTTGGAGCGATGGTGGAGCGTTGGAGGCCTGAGACGCATTCCTTTCACCTACGACATGGTAAGATTACATGTACCCTACATGATATCGCTTTCCCAGGCAACGATGCCCAAAACTTGATTGAATCAATTAAGATACTGCAAGTGCATGACCGTGTTGAAGCAGTGGCAAGCACGAGTCGGTCCACAGGGAGCGTGTGCGAGTCGGATTCACGATACTTAAGTGGGAAAAAAAGAGTGGAATGAGGTTGGATTACACTACTATGCGTATGAAATCAGAAAACAAGCAATAAAACTAAACCTCGTAGGGGGTAGAGAAAGAATGTGGAAATGAAGATATGTGTACGTGTGTGTGTTCAATTCTTCTCATCACAACATGTAATACATGAAATCCATAAAACCAAATCCAACTTTGCCTCCACATGAAATAAGATAAAATAGGTCCATCGAGTCATGTTGTGTGGTTGAATAATGCATCAATGTTCGGATTTTGTGGGTATATCCGGTGAAAACCCTCAGGAGACACTCCTCCTCCTTGGCGACAAAATAGTTTAACGGCTTGTTGCATGTGCTAAGTGCAACCGTGATTCCTTTGAAAGTGAGTTAGGATTTCCCAGTTTTTCGTATGTTTTCATTCCCTTCATTATTCTCTTTCTTTGTTTGGCTCGGGACTAGCAAAAGGTAAATGTGAGGGTATTTGATTAGTAGCATATCATACATCGCATTCATGCTATATATCTTTTATTTTACCCCAATATTGTGCTACTCGAGTCGTTGTTTGTAGTGTTTCAGGAGTTAGGTAATAAAGAAAAGGAAGGGAGCAAAAAGGACCTGAATGTAACAATTATGGACTAAATTGAAGACTTCTGGACCTATTTGTAATGCACAAGGAAGGACCCAAGTGAAAACCCAAACGTACCTGATTGTGAAGTGCAAAATATGGTGACACATTACTTGAACCATATCAGTATTTCGCCAATTAAAACCAAAGTGATTCGAGCCACTGGGCCAGTACTTCACCTGATTGACATCATTTCATGCATACATTTGTGTCTTATATCCATTATCTTTCACCTAAACAATGCTACGTAACAAGTTTTATGTTTGAATTTCAGAAATAAATAGGTTTGAAGAGAAGAGGCATAAAAGGACCTAAAAGCAGGAAAAAGGACTGAGTTGAGACTCGAGGACTAAGATACAAGGGAGAAAGGCCTGAATGTAAGATCAAATGACCAATGAGCAAATAAAAATACTCCACACCATCATGGGGAGTATTTTGGCAATTCTATTCGGGTCGGAGGTCCAACAACCGAAGTAGATGCATCAAAGACAAACAAAGTCATCCAGAAAAGCACAGACAATAGCCCAATGCAATCCAAACCCTGTAGACCGCCAATTAGGGGTCTGGGACCACTGATTGGCAATCCGGGTTGCTGCGGATCTACTAAGATTTCTTTGGGTCGTGTATTATAGTGTATTTAGTCTATTTCTGGTATATGTTTAGTTCCATACCGGGGGATTGTCCCGTATTACCTTTTTCTATGGCTATAAATAGAACTCTCCCTCCTCTCTCATATCTATCACTCTCTTGGTGGCCATCCTCTCTACTAGGAGTAAAAATGTTGAAGCAAAAACCTGGTGGAGAGAGGCTACTTGTATTGTGAATTTGAAATTAATAAAGTTTGTTGTTTCTTTCTTAGTTTAATTTCCTTTCATATGTATTGCATGCTTCTTTAGTTTTATGTCCTTTTAGCTTCCTTAATATTTCTTGCTTGCTTAGTTTAATTTCCTTTCAGTAGAATGTTTCATTTTGTTATTGTAGGTTGTAGTGTAATGATTAGTGAGTAGTTCCATCCCCATTTGGGGGGTTGATACATATGTGATATGATTATGTGATGTATTAGGTGCGTGTTTAATCGTTTTAAAATACCGCAAGTGCATGACCGCGTTGAAGTGGTGGCAAGTACGGGTCG
This sequence comes from Triglochin maritima, assembly GCA_963682175.1. Taxonomy (NCBI): domain Eukaryota; kingdom Viridiplantae; phylum Streptophyta; class Magnoliopsida; order Alismatales; family Juncaginaceae; genus Triglochin; species Triglochin maritima. The sequence goes on from OY821785.1 coordinate 14,094,160, forward strand.
ATCCTCAGGGAGGTGAGTAGCCTCTGGTTTTTTAGAAATCAAGTGGCAACAAAAAGGGGGAGAGTGTTGTTTAGGCTAATCTATGCTACACTAAACTACTAAGAAGAAAATGCAATGGAAAGCGACTAATGATTACTTCGAACAAAACTAATACAAAGATTGGAAATCAGAAAGAGAAAGGCCCCTAGGGGTGGAGTGTGTGCACAAATGTAAAAAGATGGTGAAAAATGCATTCTATAGGCACAAATGTAGGTAGTGTTTTCATGCATCGGAAGTGTCTAAAGGTTTTGGTAAAACCTATCAATCCATTCACTAACCTAGTTGATTAACATTCATATACACAAGCTGGTTATTTCAGAACCTAAACAAGCATGGGAGGTGTCTAAGATGTGTGGCAAAACCCATCAAGTGTAGTATTCTACTCTAACAAGGAAGCATACATTCACATTTATCAACACAATCAAAATAAAGCATTCATATCGATTCTTTAATGCATGTATGAACATCATCTCCACCCCTCAAAGGGGGATGGATCTACTCACTACACATTATTCTAATTATTAAACTGAAGAAGAAAGGAAACATTCTAATTACTTTAGCCTACAATCAAAGAAATGAGACTAAGCTAAGCATGCATAAAGAAACAACATAAGAACAAAACACTGGAAAATTTATTTTATTAAATGACTCACATCACTAGCAGCATTCTTCTCCACCTTGAGATTTTGCTCCAAGGCTTACTCCAAGTAGAGAGAATTCCAATAATAATTGGGTTATTACAATAGAAGGTGAAGAGTTCTATTTATAGCCATAGAAAAAGGTAATCGGGGACAATCCCCCGATGTTGGACTAAACAAATACCAGAAATAGACTAAATACGCTCAGAAACGGAAAACCCCTAAGGGGTGGAGTGTGTGCACACATGTAAAAAGATGGTGAAGAATGCATTCTGTAGGCACAAATGTAGGTAGTGTTTTCATGCATAGGAAGTGTCTAAAGGTTATGGCAAAACCTATCAATCCATTCACTAACCTAGTTGATTAACATTCATATACACAAGCTGGTTATTTCAGAACCTAAACAAGCATGGGAGGTGTCTAAGATGTGTGGCAAAAACCCATAAAGTGTAGTATTCTACTCTAACAAGCAAGCATACATTCACATTTATCAACACAATCAAAATAAAGCATCCATATCCATTCTTTGATGCATGTATGAACATCATCTCCACCCCCAAAGGGGGATAGATCTACTCACTACACATTATTCTAACAATTAAACTAAAGAAGAAAAGAAACATTCTAACTACTTTAGCCTACAATCAAAGAAAGAAGACTAAGCTAAGCATGCATAAAGAAACAACATAAGAACAAAACACTGGAAAATTTATTTTATTAAATGACTCACATCACTAGCAGCATTCTTCTCCACCTTGAGATTTTGCTCCAAGGCTTACTCCAAGTAGAGAGAATTCCAATAAGAATTGGGTCATTACAATAGAAGGTGAAGAGTTCTATTTATAGCCATAGAAAAAGGTAATCGGGGACAATCCCCCGATGTTCGACTAAACAAATACCAGAAATAGACTAAATACGCTCAGAAACGGAAAACCCTTAAGGGGTGGAGTGTGTGCACACATGTAAAAAGATGGTGAAGAATGCATTCTGTAGGCACAAATGTAGGTAGTGTTTTCATGCATAGGAAGTGTCTAAAGGTTATGGCAAAACCTATCAATCCATTCACTAACCAAGTTGATTAACATTCATATACACAAGCTGGTTATTTCAGAACCTAAACAAGCATGGGAGGTGTCTAAGATGTGTGGCAAAACCCATAAAGTGTAGTATTCTACTCTAACAAGCAAGCATACATTCACATTTATCAACACAATCAAAATAAAGCATCCATATCCATTCTTTGATGCATGTATGAACATCATCTCCACCCCTAAAGGGGGATAGATCTACTCACTACACATTATTCTAACAATTAAACTAAAGAAGAAAAGAAACATTCTAACTACTTTAGCCTACAATCAAAGAAAGAAGACTAAGCTAAGCATGCATAAAGAAACAACATAAGAATAAAAAATGGAAAAATTATTTTATTAAATGACTAACATCACTAGCAACATTTTTCTCCACCTTGAGATTTTTCTCCAAGGCTTACTCCAAGTAGAGAGAATGCCACCAAGCAATGGGTGAATACAAAGGAAGGTGAAGAGTTCTATTTATAGGCATGGAAAAAGGTAATCCGGGACAATCCCCCGGTATGGGACTAAATAAATACCAGAAATAGACTAAATACACACTAATACGCGACCCTACGAAATCTTAGCGGATCTGGATCAAAACAGACCGCCAATTGGCAGTCTATATTGTTTGGATCAGGCCGTTGTTTCATGTGGGCTTTTCTGGATGTCTTTGGTGGTCCTTGATGCATCTACTTTGCTTGCTGGAGCTCCGACCCGAATAGCATTGCCAAAATACTCCCCATGATGGTGTGAAGTATTGTTTTTTGCTCATTGGTCCTTCGATCTTACATTCAGGTTCTTCGATCTTGCATCTTAGTCCTTGAGTCTCTCAACTCAATCCTTTTTTATGCTTTTAGGTCCTTTTACGCATCTTCTCTTCAAACCTATTTATTTCTGAAATTCAAACATAAAACTTGTCACGTAGCATTGTTTAGGTGAAAGATAATGAATATGAGATACAAATATAAGCATAAAATGATGTCAATCAAATACCCCCACACCTAACTTTTGCTAGTCCTGAGCAAAACAAAGAAAGGGAAAAGCATACGAAAAACAAGAAATCCTAACTCACTTTCGTAGGAATCACGGTTGCACTTAGCACGTTCAATAAGCCGTTAAACCTCCTTATCGCCAAGGAGGAGGAGTGTTGTCTCCTGAGGGTTTTCACCGGATACACCCACAAAATCCGAACAAAGATGCATTATTCAATCTAGAAACTCGACTCGATGGACTCATTTTTATCGATCATTGGATGCGGTAATCCTACGGGCCGACTCTACATATGTAATCAGTCCACACACCTAGCCTAATAAATCATTCGTGAAAGTTAATTAAGGACTTAAGTGAAAGACAGGGGCAACCTTAACTTCTGAAAGTGATACATTGTGTAAAGTCCATTAAGGTTCTTATTTGACTCTTTTTTTCTTTTTTCTTCTTCTTTGTTTCTCTTTTATTCTTTCTTTGGAGCATTATATTGGTTGGTGTTTGATTCTCCCAGGGTTGGGTTTTGTGCATCATTGCCTGTGAGGACTTACGCTATCACGTACACCTTCCCCCAAATCTCCACATTGGGCGATCCCTACCACCCGTGTAACAGGAGTTTGGTCGGTGCATCCTAAGTCAGATGACTCGAGAGCACCAGACACTAAGTTCCCTCGGACCTAATTTCCCAAGTGATAGGAGTCGTGCGAGAAGAGAGAACACCACTTATTCATTTATCTACATGGAAACCAAAAGCCCATATGCTTACAGTTTCACAAAAAGAGTTTAAGGGTCATTGACTACGACAAACTTCCTTATACTAACATACACGATTTTTTTGACTCACTAGGTTCATGGTGGACTTCTTTATTTGTTTGAGTACTGAAACCCTATGATACTCGACCCCCGAGGGAAAAACGGGGTGTATCCCAAGGATCATGGCAAGCAGATATATCAATATTAAATGCAGCACACTAACATTACCCTAGCACTACAAACAAAAGAAAACGAAATCAAAGGAAAACGACTCGACTATGTACACACATAAGGCACCCCCACACCTACTTTATGCATTGTCCTCAATGAATGTGAGCATGATACTACATGGATTTATTCATGAAAAAAGGAAGATCTCACCAACATGAAGCGCAACAGGAAGTTCATGGTTATAGTGATGGACACAAACCTGAATTCCCTCAAAACCTGTGAGATACTGAAGAAGGGAGACAAATACGTGAAAGAAATGAGGTACAAGTACACAAGGGTTGGGGCCCACAACAATCAATGCTCGCTCATGGAGTCTTTTATTGTACTTTTTTTGTTTTTTTTTTAATATAACTTTGTACAAACATAAGTTCCCATCTTCATTTGTCAAAAGACATCAAATGGGAACCTCAAAAGTGGGTCAATGCACTTGGAAAGGGAACATGACACCACGCGGGGCCACGCGGAACCTCTCTTTTTTCTTCTTTTGTTTTTTGTTTTTTTTGATTTTTTACAAGATATATACATCAACAAAGATATTCTCATAATCATTTGGTCAAGGAACCACAAATGAGAACATTGAGTTATGAGGACCAGAGACTTGCTGAGTTGGGCAACTTCACTGGTACTCTGAGGTGTCATGAGGGGTGAAAGGTCAAAGCTGAAAGGCTCGAACCACTCATGATATTGGTCGGGTGTAGGCAACATGAATGAGTGAAGTTGTGTTGCCTCACTAGGGTTTAGTTGCTCATCGAAGAAAACCCTCCAACCAATAAGTGGGTGCATCGGAATGAGTTCGTCAAGCTCATTCGATGGATGCTACAGACCTGCATCACTAAGAATGAGTCTTCTCCCCAAGTCATCCAACAAGGACCTCCCACCATCATTTATATAATCAAGCATAATCTCGGTCGTAGGTGGGTCCTTGTTGGAGTCAATCTGAAGCTCAAATGGCTCAATAGCCCTAGGACACGGGGTGATGACACCTTCTGGAATAGGCATATGCTGAGGTGTGTCCCCCTCACTAATGGTCTCCAGTGAATCATGCAACGAACACTCCCTTTGGACATTCATGTTTGATGCCAGCTCACTCTGTTGCATTGCAAAGACAGGCAATGAGTTTTCACTGGGCCCACAAACATTCTCAACGGGTTGCATTGGTGTTAGGGGTGTTCGTTGATTTTGCGGTGCTTTCTCTAATTGGCGGATGTGATTGAGATTTAAAGGTTGGTCCACGGGCTCCTGTTGCTTACCAGAGTTGAACACATGAAACTCGGCACTCATGTTACCGAATGAGAGCTTCATGAGACCATTTCTACAATTAATTAAGGTGTTGGCGGATGCTAGAAATGGTCTACCCAAAATCAAAGGTATTTGAGAGTGGGTGTTTACAACTGGGTTGGTATCGAGGATGACAAAATCGTCTGGAAATATAAAATCTCCAACTTTGATAAGCACATCCTCGATAATCCCCTTTGGAATAAGAATGGATTTATCCGCCAATTGGAGGGTGATCTTAGTTGGTTTCAATTCTCCCAAGTTCAACTGTTGATAAACTGAAAATGGGAGGAGGTTGACCGCCGATCCTAAATCAAGCAATACATTACTCAAGCTAGTGTCCCCTATCGTACACTGAATAGTAGGACACCCAGGGTCCTTGTATTTTGTGTAGGTGGGATTGGACAAAAGTGAGCTTACATTTGTAGCCAAGAATGCTTTCTTAGGAATATTGGTCTTCCTCTTGGTGGTGCAGAGATCTTTTAACACTTTGGCATATTGAGGTATTTGTTGGATGACATCCAACAAGGGGATGTTGATCTTCACTTGCTTAAACACCTCTAATATCTTGTCCATTGTGTCACTTTGCTTTTTGGTTAACCTACTAGGATAGGGAGCTTTTGGCAGGTAGGTTTTCTGCGGTGCCTGATAAGGAGGCGTTGGTGTATTACCATAACCCTCAACCTCTTCTTCACCACCATTCCTACTGAGGGGCTGCATAGATGGTGGTGGGTGTGGCAAGGAAATGTGATTGTCAACCTGCTTTCCATTCCTTAAGGTTACAACGGCATTGACATGGTGAACAAGTTCCTCCCCATGGTTCACTTGCTGACCCCGTGGTACCACATTCTCAATTTGCATGTGTTGTTGCTAGTTCATGCGGGGGTTAGCCTCAGGCTGGCTAGGTAGAGACCATCTCTCTCTTTCATGTACAGACTGAGCCAATTGGCCCATATGAAGCTCTAGAGATTTGATGGTCTGCTGATTTGAAGTGAGAACTTGACTTGTGGTTGACATAAAAAATTTCATTGAGTTTTCAAGTCCACGAGTCAAGGACTCAAGTGAATTGAATCGGGTTTCCATATTATTGGAATTTGGGAAAGTCGATTGATTGGTGATTTGAGCTTGGAGTGGCTGATAAGATTGTGCATGCATGGGAGGTTGGTGTGGTTGGTTAGGTGGTCGAGAGGAGTTTGAAGGACCACCCGAGGCATTATTTTGGTTCCATGAAAAATTGGGGTGGTTCCTCCATCTGGGATTATAAGATGATAAGTATGAGTCATTCCTAGCCCTATCATAGATGGCATTGATGAAAGACATATGATGCAATGTATGCAATGCATCAAATACCCCCACACCTAGATTTTGCTAGTCCCTAGCAAAACAAAATATAAGAAAAATGAAAACAGGGAAATCCTAACTCACTTTCGTAGGAATCACGGTTGCACTTAGCATGTGCAGCAAGCCTTTAAACCCCTGAGTTTCCTTAGAGGACGAGTTTTTGTCTCGTGAGGGTTTTCAGTTGACACACCCACAAAGTCTTAACTCAACATTCCATTAATAACTCTCAATATCCCTACCTCAACCTTGTACATCTCACTGAGAATTCTTGCATGCTCATTATATAAATCTAACTCATACAAATTCTGACTTGGTCTATGTTCCTCCAATATTCACACCACTAACCCTTCTACACATGTTATCACTTAAATTATTTTGCACGCCTCCTCTGGTGGTGAAGTATCATTCGGATCAACCATGGCGTGGATCATTCTTTTAGCTTTGGGCCTTGAGTATTTTTTTTCTTTTTCCGTGATTCAACACATTTGCTTTTTCTGACACTTTTACCCTTTTTTGCATTCGTGTAGCGAGTTTGGTCGATAATCCCGAGCTGGCAGACTCAAGTTACCGGGTTTCAAGATACCCCTACGGACCAGTGACTCAAAGGCTTGGGCTTTTGTAATCATTTTGCAAAATGTGCTTTCCTCACTTTATTCCTTTATTTTTACTTTTATTTTCCTCAAGGCTTAATTGCTATTAGAAGTCCACACTTCTCGGTATATTTTCCTCAACCTCTGCTTTTTATCAACCACTTCAAAGATTTGATTCATCCAATTTAAGTGCATACATATCTTAAAGGGGAATGGGTTATTTCTTTGGAACTTAGATTTATGTCATAACTTCTACAAAGAGAACTATATAATAAGGAACAAAAACTCAATGCAATTTGTACACGGGTTTTGGAAGTTGAATCTTAAGCTATTTCATGAAACATTGAATTTTTTTTAAAGAACAGAAAAATAAACAGATAGATAGACACCCCCCACACCTAAATCATGCATTTTCCTCAATGTATGCAAAGAAAAAGCAAATGCACGTATTACCTGAGTCAACTTGCGGTCGAGGGGTTAAATTTGCTCAGAGTCAACCATAGTCAGAACTGGATTGAATGACACCATGTTGGTGCATGTATCCAGTTGAATTGTTCCACATGTTGCACTGAGGCACAGATTCCACACCCCTCACATGTATTGGTTCTCTTATTTGCTCGAGTGATGGTGGGTGTGTCGAAGAATTACTCCCCTTTTTCTTACTTCCTTTTTGATTTTGTGATGATTTATTTGATTCAGAAATCTTATAGATACGTGCTCTCATCACAACATCACTTCGATTGCATATTATTTCTGGCTCACTATCAACATGAAAGATATTAAATTCAGCTTTTAGGTTCCCAAAAGATAATTGCATGAGCCCATTTCGATAGTTTATCAATGCTTCAGAAGTGGCTAAAAAGGGTCTGCCTAGTATTACAGGGATTTGTCTCTTAGGATCGACAACAGGTTCAGTGTCTAGAACGACAAAATCCACTGGGTAAATGAAGTCACTCACCTTGATCAAAACGTCCTCGACTACACCTCTTGGTTTCTTAATAGAGCAGTCAGCAAATTGAAGAGTTGTCTTAGAGGGTTTTAGTGGACCAAGGTTGAGTTGCTCGTAGACAGAGAACGGGAGTAGGTTAACACTAGCACCAAGGTCTAGAAGGGCATTGTTAATATAAGTATCTCCTATTGCACATGAAATTGTGGGACACCCAGGATCCTAATATTTTATAGGAGATGTGTTGGACAAAATAGAGCTTATGTTTGCAGTTAAGAATGCCTTCTTTGGTACGTTCGTTTTTCTCTTCTTAGTGCACAGATCTTTTAAGAATTTAGCATAAGCAGGTATTTGTTGAATCATATCTAAGAGTGGAATATTCACCTTAACTTGCTTAAATACTTCCAGGATTTTCTCCATTTGTGCACTTGAGTTCTTCTTAAGTCTATTGGGGAATGGAGCTTTAGGAACATAGACTCGCTCAGGTTGAGCTATGGATTCAGGTTGAGTAGGTGAGTTGGGCATTTCAGATTGGACGTCGGGTTCAATGGTTAGGTCATATGTGGTTGCTTGGTGGCTAGATTGATTAGACGTTCTAGGATTTACCACATTGTTATCAACTTGTCTTCCGGACCGTAATGATACTACATCATTTATTTGTTGGAACGGTCCTTCCTCATTAACCATTTGAACCGGTCTAGGGTTATTATTTCCTGAAGGTGGTTGATAGGGCTGATATGAATTATTAGATCTTAGATTCACCTCAGGTTGACTTGGAAACTGACCATTTTCTCTTGCACCTACAATTTGTGCGAGTTGGCTGACTTGTGTCTCTAGCCTTTGGAAGGACTGGTTGGTTGTTTGTATAAAGGTTTTCATCAAATTTTCCAAGCTTGTTAACCTAACCTCATGATCGCCATTGTTACTAAACCCAGATGATGTATTATTTTGGTTATACGGGTTTGGTTGTTGTCTAGGAGGTTGACCTTGTTGGCTTGATGAGAAATTGGAATTATTACGCCAACCCAAGTTATAGGTTGATGCGTAAGGCTCATTTCTAGCATGGTTAAACGTGGCATTAACTTGTTCCCAGTCCGCACAGTCCTCCATTAAATGACCAGTCTGACCACATCTAGAGCAAGGGATAGACGAGGCTTGATTCACTCGGGTTTGGGTTTGTAGCTCTAGACTTTCCATTCTGCGCATAAGGGTAGCTAGTTTTGCTTCAGCCGCTACATTGGCATCTACAGCTAAGACACCTGGTTTGGGTTGACTTGCTATTCTAGATCCAATACTCGGGTTAAGCGGTGTTCTAGCATTGTCCCATTGCATACTGTTTTCAGCTAAATCCTCAAGAAAAGTCCAGGCATCATTTTCATTTTTCGACATGAAGTTCCCTTGGCTTACGGATTCTACCATAACCCTAGATGTGGGTGTCAATCCCTCATAAATAATTGGGCATAATTGCCATCTTGGAATTCCGTGATGAGGGCATTGGGTCAGCACACTTTTAAATCTTTCTAGATAGGAATAGAACGGCTCGCTCTCAGACAGAACGAATGCAACAATTTCATTCCTAATTCTCATAGTCTTGTGGTTGGGGAAATATTTTTTTAGGAATACTTGAACAAACTCAGCCCAACTTCTAATGGATCTTTCGGCTAGACTATATAGTCATTTCTTAGCGTCGTCCTTCAGTGCTAGAGGCACGAATTTCAGACGCACTGCCTCCTCAGGGATATGCTGGTATTGCATAAGAGAGCAGATTTCCTCAAATTCTCTAAGGAAGAGATATAGGTCTTCCCTAGAGGTGAACTTAGGCAACATACTCATGTATTGTGCCTTAAGTTCGAAGTCACGACCCTGTATGGTGGGCATAACGATGCACGATGGTTGAGCAGCCATCGCTGGGTAGCATCGATCCCTCAGAGTTATAGGTTGTGCAAGAGGTGGGTCCACTACATTCTCACCCATTGGATACGGGTGAGGTGGTGCAGCAGATGGATTGGGGCTAAGTTCTAAAATGGAATCTAGATGAACTCGTGAGAGTCGATTGCTCAAGTCCCGAATCCAAATCTGAGTGCACCGGGTTGAATCAAATTTTTTTTTGAGTTAAAATTCGAAATTTAAATTCCAAATTTAAGTTCAAGAATCAATTACAATTTTTTTTTAATTTAATTTTTTTTCAAAAATGGAAACAAACAATAGAATGGGGAAAGATGAGAAAGGAATCCTAATCTAGAGAATTGAGGTGAGAAGAGAAAGAAGACTCAGATGAGAAGGGAAACTTAACTCTAAAGATAGAAAAGAGGGTCGGTCAGAAATTTCCTGAACAAGCACGGATCAAACAATCCTAAACCTAGTGTCGCTTAAATCTAGACGACTCCTAACTGGTTGAGTCGAGTTGATTTGCTTGATTCACCTCCCTCACTAATCAAACCAACTTGGCCAGGCCGTGTATAGCTAGTGGGGGCGCTTCCGACAGAGTCGGTGCCAATTAGACAACCACTTCGCTTGGAAGACTTACGTCAACACAAAACACTTTCTAGACACCAAATTAAATTCGATCAGCTTCAAGTCATAGCAAGTCAAACCAATCTTCTCCTTAATTGAGTCTGAATCCTTAGGGGCCAATGTCTAATTGATTTTAATTTAAGGCTTGGGTGACACTTTAGGATTGTGATTTGTGGGCCACGGAAGGGTGATGAAATCTCCACCGTATCTTTCCCTACGGAGTTTCCCTTAAGATAGTTTAACTTAACTCTAGCAAAGATAGTCAAACAATGGTCTTTAGATGGGGGCAATTGCAAGGTTGTATGCAAACTAAATTATATGCTTAAATGCAATCGTTAAAACACGATACGTACCTTGCCTCCAGCACTCTTCAACAATAAAAATATTTTGCAAGAATTTTGCAAGAATAATGCAAACAAAACATTATATGATGCATGCACTAAGTTCTTCTAGTTTTGCCAAGTTTTAGGTCAGAGTTGAATTATTGCCAATTATGGAATTTAAGCTTAACACATGTAGTTCTACAAAAGGAAATTTTCCGAAACTAGAAATTACGAGGAAAAAGGCAACAAAGGTTACCTACGCACGCTCAGTCGGGTTCACTGCCCGCTCTCGAAATTTCCAGATGCTCTACGCGTCCACCCAGAGATGGAGACGACCCCAGAAAAAGTTGAAGCCCAGAAGCTTCACATGTGCGGCGATTCCGCCACAGGTTCTTCTTGGTATGCGGCGATTCCGCCGCCCTTGTTGCTCCAACTGTGCCCGGATTTCGCCGTGTACTCTGTAGTCTCCTGAAACGCAAACCCAAATAGTTAGATCGTGCACAAGATAAACATGATAGAATCGAAATCAACAAAAAACAAAATCTGCGTCGCCTCCCCGGCAACGGTGCCAAAAACTTGATGAGAATTTTATTTATACCGCAATTGCACGGCGTCAATGAAGACGTGGCAAGTACGGGTCGAACGCAAGGAGGGAGAGATTTGTTATTTGTGTGATTTTCGAGTAGGGGAAAGAAGGAGAGAAGAATAAGTTTGGTTTTGAGATTTTTGGTTTTTAATTTTCTAAAGCATGAAACATGAACAAATAAAACTAAAACAAGAACAAAGATGGTGAATTCCGTTGGGTGGAGGTTTAGATATCGGGTTTAGATTAGAGAATTCAGAAACTTATAATAAATCATATTAGTTATAAAGCATTACATGATAAATGATTTAACACAAACTCAAGTAATCAAAATATACTAATCACGAAATTAAAATAATAACTTTATTCTCTTCTCATCGCCCTAAATCCGTCACCTCCACCCTTTGGAGAGAGTTAGAAACTCATAGATGGAGGGAGGGAGAAGGGGTCCTAGAGGAACTAAGAAAAAAAAGTAAAAACACAAAATAAACCAACAGAATTTTATTGCTAAAAAGAAGAATACAAAACTAAGACTAAGAATTAAAAACTAAGGTTAAAATTAAGAAGATCCTCTACAACATCGTTTTAGGGCTATTTATAGCCGATACAAGGGACTTAGGTATAAAATATGAAAGTACACGCGTCAACACGCAACCGGTAAAACTTTTAGAGCATGGATCTAATTTTGTGCGGCGGATTCGCCGCATTTTGTACATAAGGTGCGGCGGATTCGCCACCTTTTTAGCTCCGATTTAATCCGGATTTGTTCTGTGTGTTTATGATATGATTTCAATATCCTTTGCGCGTCTGGATTGATTCTTTCCTTTCTTTTGAGCTCCGACTTTATTTCTTTATATATTTGGAGATCCACATTGATTTTTCTTTAGACTTTCTCCAAGATAATATTTTGGTGCTTTAATTGCAGTCGGGTCCTCGGCTTTTTGCAATTAAGTCCCTGGCTACTTTTGTGCTTAAGTCCTTGACCTTTTTGTAATTAGGTCCTTGAATGCTTTTATGCTTTGATGAACTTCCATTTGAATCCCGATAATCTTGAACTTGATCTTTATGGCAGAAATGAGTCTCTGGCACGCATTTATGCTCGGGATATGGGTAATTTGCATTCAGGTCCCTATATTCTGTAAATAAGACTAAACACATACCTTAGTAGCATTTATTGATCTAAATTTAATCTAAATGAAAGACATATGATGCAATGTATGCAATGCATCAAATACCCCCACACCTAGATTTTGCTAGTCCCTAGCAAAACAAAATATAAGAAAAATGAAAACAGGGAAATCCTAACTCACTTTCGTAGGAATCACGGTTGCACTTAGCATGTGCAGCAAGCCTTTAAACCCCTGAGTTTCCTTAGAGGATGAGTTTTTGTCTCGTGAGGGTTTTCAGTTGACACACCCACAAAGTCTTAACTCAACATTCCATTAATAACTCTCAATATCCCTACCTCAACCTTGTACATCTCACTGAGAATTCTTGCATGCTCATTATATAAATCTAACTCATACAAATTCTGACTTGGTCTATGTTCCTCCAATATTCACACCACTAACCCTTCTACACATGTTATCACTTAAATTATTTTGCACGCCTCCTCTGGTGGTGAAGTATCATTCGGATCAACCATGGCGTGGATCATTCTTTTAGCTTTGGGCCTTGAGTATTTTTTTTCTTTTTCCGTGATTCAACACATTTGCTTTTTCTGACACTTTTACCCTTTTTTTGCATTCGTGTAGCGAGTTTGGTCGATAATCCCGAGCTGGCAGACTCAAGTTACCGGGTTTCAAGATACCCCTACGGACCAGTGACTCAAAGGCTTGGGCTTTTGTAATCATTTTGCAAAATGTGCTTTCCTCACTTTATTCCTTTATTTTTACTTTTATTTTCCTCAAGGCTTAATTGCTATTAGAAGTCCACACTTCTCGGTATATTTTCCTCAACCTCTGCTTTTTATCAACCACTTCAAAGATTTGATTCATCCAATTTAAGTGCATACATATCTTAAAGGGGAATGAGTTATTTCTTTGGAACTTAGATTTATGTCATAACTTCTACAAATAGAACTATATAATAAGGAACAAAAACTCAATGCAATTTGTACACGGGTTTTGGAAGTTGAATCTTAAGCTATTTCATGAAACATTGAATTTTTTTTAAAGAACAGAAAAATAAACAGATAGATAGACACCCCCCACTCCTAAATCATGCATTTTCCTCAATGTATGCAAAGAAAAAGCAAATGCACGTATTACCTGAGTCAACTTGCGGTCGAGGGGTTAAATTTGCTCAGAGTCAACCATAGTCAGAACTGGATTGAATGACACCATGTTGGTGCATGTATCCAGTTGAATTGTTCCACATGTTGCACTGAGGCACAGATTCCACACCCCTCACATGTATTGGTTCTCTTATTTGCTCGAGTGATGGTGGGTGTGTCGAAGAATTACTCCCCTTTTTCTTACTTCCTTTTTGATTTTGTGATGATTTATTTGATTCAGAAATCTTATAGATACGTGCTCTCATCACAACATCACTTCGATTGCATATTATTTCTGGCTTACTATCAACATGAAAGATATTAAATTCAGCTTTTAGGTTCCCAAAAGATAATTGCATGAGCCCATTTCGATAGTTTATCAATGCTTCAGAAGTGGCTAAAAAGGGTCTGCCTAGTATTACAGGGATTTGTCTCTTAGGATCGACAACAGGTTTAGTGTCTAGAACGACAAAATCCACTGGGTAAATGAAGTCACTCACCTTGATCAAAACGTCCTCGACTACACCTCTTGGTTTCTTAATAGAGCAGTCAGCAAATTGAAGAGTTGTCTTAGAGGGTTTTAGTGGACCAAGGTTGAGTTGCTCGTAGACAGAGAACGGGAGTAGGTTAACACTAGCACCAAGGTCTAGAAGGGCTTTGTTGATATAAGTATCTCCTATTGCACATGAAATTGTGGGACACCCAGGATCCTAATATTTTATAGGAGATGTGTTGGACAAAATAGAGCTTATGTTTGCAGTTAAGAATGCCTTCTTTGGTACGTTCGTTTTTCTCTTCTTAGTGCACAGATCTTTTAAGAATTTAGCATAAGCAGGTATTTGTTGAATCATATCTAAGAGTGGAATATTCACCTTAACTTGCTTAAATACTTCCAGGATTTTCTCCATTTGTGCACTTGAGTTCTTCTTAAGTCTATTGGGGAATGGAGCTTTAGGAACATAGACTCGCTCAGGTTGAGCTATGGATTCAGGTTGAGTAGGTGAGTTGGGCGTTTCAGATTGGACGTCGGGTTCAATGGTTAGGTCATATGTGGTTGCTTGGTGGCTAGATTGATTAGACGTTCTAGGATTTACCACATTGTTATCAACTTGTCTTCCGGACCGTAATGATACTACATCATTTATTTGTTGGAACGGTCCTTCCTCATTAACCATTTGAACCGGTCTAGGGTTATTATTTCCTGAAGGTGGTTGATAGGGCTGATATGAATTATTAGATCTTGGATTCACCTCAGGTTGACTTGGAAACTGACCATTTTCTCTTGCACCTACAATTTGTGCGAGTTGGCTGACTTGTGTCTCTAGCCTTTGGAAGGACTGGTTGGTTGTTTGTATAAAGGTTTTCATCAAATTTTCCAAGCTTGTTAACCTAACCTCATGATCGCCATTGTTACTAAACCCAGATGATGTATTATTTTGGTTATACGGGTTTGGTTGTTGTCTAGGAGGTTGACCTTGTTGGCTTGATGAGAAATTGGAATTATTACGCCAACCCAAGTTATAGGTTGATGCGTAAGGCTCATTTCTAGCATGGTTAAACGTGGCATTAACTTGTTCCCAGTCCGCACAGTCCTCCATTAAATGACCAGTCTGACCACATCTAGAGCAAGGGATAGACGAGGCTTGATTCACTCGGGTTTGGGTTTGTAGCTCTAGACTTTCCATTCTGCGCATAAGGGTAGCTAGTTTTGCTTCAGCCGCTACATTGGCATCTACAGCTAAGACACCTGGTTTGGGTTGACTTGCTATTCTAGATCCAATACTCGGGTTAAGCGGTGTTCTAGCATTGTCCCATTGCATACTGTTTTCAGCTAAATCCTCAAGAAAAGTCCAGGCATCATTTTCATTTTTCGACATGAAGTTCCCTTGGCTTACGGATTCTACCATAACCCTAGATGTGGGTGTCAATCCCTCATAAATAATTGGGCATAATTACCATCTTGGAATTCCGTGATGAGGGCATTGGGTCAGCACACTTTTAAATCTTTCTAGATAGGAATAGAACGGCTCGCTCTCAGACTGAACGAATGCAACAATTTCATTCCTAATCCTCATAGTCTTGTGGTTGGGGAAATATTTTTTTAGGAATACTTGAACAAACTCAGCCCAACTTCTAATGGATCTTTCGGCTAGACTATATAGTCATTTCTTAGCGTCGTCCTTCAGTGCTAGAGGCACGAATTTCAGACGCACTGCCTCCTCAGGGATATGCTGGTATTGCATAAGAGAGCAGATTTCCTCAAATTCTCTAAGGAAGAGATATAGGTCTTCCCTAGAGGTGAACTTAGGCAACATACTCATGTATTGTGCCTTAAGTTCGAAGTCACGACCCTGTATGGTGGGCATAACGATGCACGATGGTTGAGCAGCCATCGCTGGGTAGCATCGATCCCTCAGAGTTATAGGTTGTGCAACAGGTGGGTCCACTACATTCTCACCCATTGGATACGGGTGAGGTGGTGCAGCAGATGGATTGGGGCTAAGTTCTAAAATGGAATCTAGATGAACTCGTGAGAGTCGATTGCCCAAGTCCCGAATCCAAATCTGAGTGCACCGGGTTGAATCAATTTTTTTTTGAGTTAAAATTCGAAATTTAAATTCCAAATTTAAGTTCAAGAATCAATTACAATTTTTTTTTAATTTAATTTTTTTTCAAAAATGGAAACAAACAATAGAATGGGGAAAGATGAGAAAGGAATCCTAATCTAGAGAATTGAGGTGAGAAGAGAAAGAAGACTCAGATGAGAAGGGAAACTTAACTCTAAAGATAGAAAAGAGGGTCGGTCAGAAATTTCCTGAACAAGCACGGATCAAACAATCCTAAACCTAGTGTCGCTTAAATCTAGACGACTCCTAACTGGTTGAGTCGAGTTGATTTGCTTGATTCACCTCCCTCACTAATCAAACCAACTTGGCCAGGCCGTGTATAGCTAGTGAGGGCGCTTCCGACAGAGTCGGTGCCAATTAGACAACCACTTCGCTTGGAAGACTTACGTCAACACAAAACACTTTCTAGACACCAAATTAAATTCGATCAGCTTCAAGTCATAGCAAGTCAAACCAATCTTCTCCTTAATTGAGTCCGAATCCTTAGGGGCCAATGTCTAATTGATTTTAATTTAAGGCTTGGGTGACACTTTAGGATTGTGATTTGTGGGCCACGGAAGGGTGATGAAATCTCCACCGTATCTTTCCCTACGGAGTTTCCCTTAAGATAGTTTAACTTAACTCTAGCAAAGATAGTCAAACAATGGTCTTTAGATGGGGGCAATTGCAAGGTTGTATGCAAACTAAATTATATGCTTAAATACAATCGTTAAAACGCGATACGTACCTTGCCTCCAACACTCTTCAACAATAAAAATATTTTGCAAGAATTTTGCAAGAATAATGCAAACAAAACATTATTTGATGCATGCACTAAGTTCTTCTAGTTTTGCCAAGTTTTAGGTCAGAGTTGAATTATTGCCAATTATGGAATTTAAGCTTAACACATGCAGTTCTACAAAAGGAAATTTTCCGAAACTAGAAATTACGAGGAAAAAGGCAACAAAGGTTACCTACGCACGCTCAGTCGGGTTCACTGCCCGCTCTCGAAATTTCCAGATGCTCTACGCGTCCACCCAGAGATGGAGACGACCCCAGAAAAAGTTGAAGCCCAGAAGCTTCACATGTGCGGCGATTCCGCCACAGGTTCTTCTTGGTATGCGGCGATTCCGCCGCCCTTGTTGCTCCAACTGTGCCCGGATTTCGCCGTGTACTCTGTAGTCTCCTGAAACGCAAACCCAAATAGTTAGATCGTGCACAAGATAAACAGGATAGAATCGAAATCAACAAAAAACAAAATCTGCGTCGCCTCCCCGGCAACGGTGCCAAAAACTTGATGAGAATTTTATTTATACCGCAATTGCACGGCGTCAATGAAGACGTGGCAAGTACGGGTCGAACGCAAGGAGGGAGAGATTTGTTATTTGTGTGATTTTCGAGTAGGGGAAAGAAGGAGAGAAGAATAAGTTTGGTTTTGAGATTTTTGGTTTTTAATTTTCTAAAGCATGAAACATGAACAAATAAAACTAAAACAAGAACAAAGATGGTGAATTCCGTTGGGTGGAGGTTTAGATATCGGGTTTAGATTAGAGAATTCAGAAACTTATAATAAATCATATTAGTTATAAAGCATTACATGATAAATGATTTAACACAAACTCAAGTAATCAAAATATACTAATCACGAAATTAAAATAATAACTTTATTCTCTTCTCATCGCCCTAAATCCGTCACCGCCACCCTTTGGAGAGAGTTAGAAACTCATAGATGGAGGGAGGGAGAAGGGGTCCTAGAGGAACTAAGAAAAAAAAGTAAAAACACAAAATAAACCAACAGAATTTTATTGCTAAAAAGAAGAATACAAAACTAAGACTAAGAATTAAAAACTAAGGTTAAAATTAAGAAGATCCTCTACAACATCGTTTTAGGGCTATTTATAGCCGATACAAGGGACTTAGGTATAAAATATGAAAGTACACGCGTCAACACGCAACCGGTAAAACTTTTAGAGCATGGATCTAATTTTGTGCGGCGGATTCGCCGCATTTTGTACATAAGGTGCGGCGGATTCGCCACCTTTTTAGCTCCGATTTAATCCGGATTTGTTCTGTGTGTTTATGATATGATTTCAATATCCTTTGCGCGTCTGGATTGATTCTTTCCTTTCTTTTGAGCTCCGACTTTATTTCTTTATATATTTGGAGATCCACATTGATTTTTCTTTAGACTTTCTCCAAGATAATATTTTGGTGCTTTAATTGCAGTCGGGTCCTCGGCTTTTTGCAATTAAGTCCCTGGCTACTTTTGTGCTTAAGTCCTTGACCTTTTTGTAATTAGGTCCTTGAATGCTTTTATGCTTTGATGAACTTCCATTTGAATTCCGATAATCTTGAACTTGATCTTTATGGCAGAAATGAGTCTCTGGCACGCATTTATGCTCGGGATATGGGTAATTTGCATTCAGGTCCCTATATTCTTTAAATAAGACTAAACACATACCTTAGTAGCATTTATTGATCGAAATTTAATCTAAATGAAAGACATATGATGCAATGTATGCAATGCATCAAATACCCCCACACCTAGATTTTGCTAGTCCCTAGCAAAACAAAATATAAGAAAAATGAAAACAGGGAAATCCTAACTCACTTTCGTAGGAATCACGGTTGCACTTAGCATGTGCAGCAAGCCTTTAAACCCCTGAGTTTCCTTAGAGGACGAGTTTTTGTCTCGTGAGGGTTTTCAGTTGACACACCCACAAAGTCTTAACTCAACATTCCATTAATAACTCTCAATATCCCTACCTCAACCTTGTACATCTCACTGAGAATTCTTGCATGCTCATTATATAAATCTAACTCATACAAATTCTGACTTGGTCTATGTTCCTCCAATATTCACACCACTAACCCTTCTACACATGTTATCACTTAAATTATTTTGCACGCCTCCTCTGGTGGTGAAGTATCATTCGGATCAACCATGGCGTGGATCATTCTTTTAGCTTTGGGCCTTGAGTATTTTTTTTCTTTTTCCGTGATTCAACACATTTGCTTTTTCTGACACTTTTACCCTTTTTTGCATTCGTGTAGCGAGTTTGGTCGATAATCCCGAGCTGGTAGACTCAAGTTACCGGGTTTCAAGATACCCCTACGGACCAGTGACTCAAAGGCTTGGGCTTTTGTAATCATTTTGCAAAATGTGCTTTCCTCACTTTATTCCTTTATTTTTACTTTTATTTTCCTCAAGGCTTAATTGCTATTAGAAGTCCACACTTCTCGGTATATTTTCCTCAACCTCTGCTTTTTATCAACCACTTCAAAGATTTGATTCATCCAATTTAAGTGGATACATATCTTAAAGGGGAATGGGTTATTTCTTTGGAACTTAGATTTATGTCATAACTTCTACAAAGAGAACTATATAATAAGGAACAAAAACTCAATGCAATTTGTACACGGGTTTTGGAAGTTGAATCTTAAGATATTTCATGAAACATTGAATTTTTTTTAAAGAACAGAAAAATAAACAGATAGATAGACACCCCCCACACCTAAATCATGCATTTTCCTCAATGTATGCAAAGAAAAAGCAAATGCACGTATTACCTGAGTCAACTTGCGGTCGAGGGGTTAAATTTGCTCAGAGTCAACCATAGTCAGAACTGGATTGAATGACACCATGTTGGTGCATGTATCCAGTTGAATTGTTCCACATGTTGCACTGAGGCACAGATTCCACACCCCTCACATGTATTGGTTCTCTTATTTGCTCGAGTGATGGTGGGTGTGTCGAAGAATTACTCCCCTTTTTCTTACTTCCTTTTTGATTTTGTGATGATTTATTTGATTCAGAAATCTTATAGATACGTGCTCTCATCACAACATCACTTCGATTGCATATTATTTCTGGCTCACTATCAACATGAAAGATATTAAATTCAGCTTTTAGGTTCCCAAAAGATAATTGCATGAGCCCATTTCGATAGTTTATCAATGCTTCAGAAGTGGCTAAAAAGGGTCTGCCTAGTATTACAGGGATTTGTCTCTTAGGATCGACAACAGGTTCAGTGTCTAGAACGACAAAATCCACTGGGTAAATGAAGTCACCCACCTTGATCAAAACGTCCTCGACTACACCTCTTGGTTTCTTAATAGAGCAGTCAGCAAATTGAAGAGTTGTCTTAGAGGGTTTTAGTGGACCAAGGTTGAGTTGCTCGTAGACAGAGAACGGGAGTAGGTTAACACTAGCACCAAGGTCTAGAAGGGCTTTGTTGATATAAGTATCTCCTATTGCACATGAAATTGTGGGACACCCAGGATCCTAATATTTTATAGGAGATGTGTTGGACAAAATAGAGCTTATGTTTGCAGTTAAGAATGCCTTCTTTGGTACGTTCGTTTTTCTCTTCTTAGTGCACAGATCTTTTAAGAATTTAGCATAAGCAGGTATTTGTTGAATCATATCTAAGAGTGGAATATTCACCTTAACTTGCTTAAATACATCCAGGATTTTCTCCATTTGTGCACTTGAGTTCTTCTTAAGTCTATTGGGGAATGGAGCTTTAGGAACATAGACTCGCTCAGGTTGAGCTATGGATTCAGGTTGAGTAGGTGAGTTGGGCGTTTCAGATTGGACGTCGGGTTCAATGGTTAGGTCATATGTGGTTGCTTGGTGGCTAGATTGATTAGACGTTCTAGGATTTACCACATTGTTATCAACTTGTCTTCCGGACCGTAATGATACTACATCATTTATTTGTTGGAACGGTCCTTCCTCATTAACCATTTGAACCGGTCTAGGGTTATTATTTCCTGAAGGTGGTTGATAGGGCTGATATGAATTATTAGATCTTGGATTCACCTCAGGTTGACTTGGAAACTGACCCTTTTCTCTTGCACCTACAATTTGTGCGAGTTGGCTGACTTGTGTCTCTAGCCTTTGGAAGGACTGGTTGGTTGTTTGTATAAAGGTTTTCATCAAATTTTCCAAGCTTGTTAACCTAACCTCATGATCGCCATTGTTACTAAACCCAGATGATGTATTATTTTGGTTATACGGGTTTGGTTGTTGTCTAGGAGGTTGACCTTGTTGGCTTGATGAGAAATTGGAATTATTACGCCAACCCAAGTTATAGGTTGATGCGTAAGGCTCATTTCTAGCATGGTTAAACGTGACATTAACTTGTTCCCAGTCCGCACAGTCCTCCATTAAATGACCAGTCTGACCACATCTAGAGCAAGGGATAGACGAGGCTTGATTCACTCGGGTTTGGGTTTGTAGCTCTAGACTTTCCATTCTGCGCATAAGGGTAGCTAGTTTTGCTTCAGCCGCTACATTGACATCTACAGCTAAGACACCTGGTTTGGGTTGACTTGCTATTCTAGATCCAATACTCGGGTTAAGCGGTGTTTTAGCAATGTCCCATTGCATACTGTTTTCAGCTAAATCCTCAAGAAAAGTCCAGGCATCATTTTCATTTTTCGACATGAAGTTCCCTTGGCTTACGGATTCTACCATAACCCTAGATGTGGGTGTCAATCCCTCATAAATAATTGGGCATAATTGCCATCTTGGAATTCCGTGATGAGGGCATTGGGTCAGCACACTTTTAAATCTTTCTAGATAGGAATAGAACGGCTCGCTCTCAGACTGAACGAATGCAACAATTTCATTCCTAATCCTCATAGTCTTGTGGTTGGGGAAATATTTTTTTAGGAATACTTGAACAAACTCAGCCCAACTTCTAATGGATCTTTCGGCTAGACTATATAGCCATTTCTTAGCGTCGTCCTTCAGTGCTAGAGGCACGAATTTCAGACGCACTGCCTCCTCAGGGATATGCTGGTATTGCATAAGAGAGCAGATTTCCTCAAATTCTCTAAGGAAGAGATATAGGTCTTCCCTAGAGGTGAACTTAGGCAACATACTCATGTATTGTGCCTTAAGTTCGAAGTCACGACCCTGTATGGTGGGCATAACGATGCACGATGGTTGAGCAGCCATCGCTGGGTAGCATCGATCCCTCAGAGTTATAGGTTGTGCAAGAGGTGGGTCCACTACATTCTCACCCATTGGATACGGGTGAGGTGGTGCAGCAGATGGATTGGGGCTAAGTTCTAAAATGGAATCTAGATGAACTCGTGAGAGTCGATTGCTCAAGTCCCGAATCCAAATCTGAGTGCACCGGGTTGAATCAATTTTTTTTGAGTTAAAATTCGAAATTTAAATTCCAAATTTAAGTTCAAGAATCAATTACAATTTTTTTTTAATTTAATTTTTTTTCAAAAATGGAAACAAACAATAGAATGGGGAAAGATGAGAAAGGAATCCTAATCTAGAGAATTGAGGTGAGAAGAGAAAGAAGACTCAGATGAGAAGGGAAACTTAACTCTAAAGATAGAAAAGAGGGTCGGTCAGAAATTTCCTGAACAAGCACGGATCAAACAATCCTAAACCTAGTGTCGCTTAAATCTAGACGACTCCTAACTGGTTGAGTCGAGTTGATTTGCTTGATTCACCTCCCTCACTAATCAAACCAACTTGGCCAGGCCGTGTATAGCTAGTGGGGGCGCTTCCGACAGAGTCGGTGCCAATTAGACAACCACTTCGCTTGGAAGACTTACGTTAACACAAAACACTTTCTAGACACCAAATTAAATTCGATCAGCTTCAAGTCATAGCAAGTCAAACCAATCTTCTCCTTAATTGAGTCCGAATCCTTAGGGGCCAATGTCTAATTGATTTTAATTTAAGGCTTGGGTGACACTTTAGGATTGTGATTTGTGGGCCACGGAAGGGTGATGAAATCTCCACCGTATCTTTCCCTACGGAGTTGCCCTTAAGATAGTTTAACTTAACTCTAGCAAAGATAGTCAAACAACGGTCTTTAGATGGGGGCAATTACTTGACTATTTTATGGGGAATGATGAGGTGAGGATATGGATGGAATTGATAAAGGAAACATGACTTGTAGTTGCATGTACTCTTGTTGCCTTTACCTTGGTTAATGTCTTGTATGGTTTAATGATTGTCTAAATCTTATTTCATGTGGAGGCATATTGAGGTTTGGTCTTTATACATGAGTTTGTTTAGCTACATTCCAATTATTGTCTTGTATGTTTTAATGGTATTGTGTTATCTTATTTCACGTGGAGGCAAAGTTGGATATAGTTTTATGATTTTCATGCACTACATATTGTGATGAGCATAATTGAGCACATACAGTACACATATCTTTGTATTCACATTCTTTCTCTACCCCCTATGGGGTTTAGTTTTATTGCTGAATTTTTCATTTCCTTTTGCATTTTAGTGTAGTTTGATCATAACTCCTTTCTCTTCTTTCTTTCCCACTCGCATTCGAACAAACTAAAGTCGACACACCTCCCTGTGGATCGACCCGTATTTGCCACCGCTTCAACGTGGCCGTGCACTTGTGGTTAATTACAACTAAAATCAAAGTGATTCGAGCCAGTGGACCAGTACTTCATCCCTAGTGCCAAATGAAGAAACTTATGCGTGGGACGAATTTGAGCCCAATCAAATTAAAGTGTTGGACGCATGAGACACATTCCTTTCTCCTACGACATGGTAAGATTACATGTACCCTACGTGACATCACTATTATTACTGGCTTCTAGTGGATGGTTTACACATTTACGAGTCACATGAGTACGTTGGGTCTGACATATGCAAGGATTTATTAGGAGATTGTCCGAAAGACTTGGGCGGTAAGGGTACTCTAACATTGGCCCGGTTGAAGACTCAGTTTCATATGCTACCAGAGGATGCTAATACGGTCACTGTTGTACAACACACCAGAGCTTACATCCAATTTCAGCTTGGATGCAGTATTTTGGCACGATGATACAACTCAAATATTTGCCTTTGTTGGGAGATCTACCAGGAGCATTAGAGTAAAGTTAGGGGCAACGCAACTCCAACACATTTGTATCATAGTCTGGACGAGGCTTCCTTGATACCGACAAGACACCTATGTGGTTTTCTGACTTTTCTGCACCTCTTGTGTTGGGAGCATTTACATATCGGAAGACCCTCGAATATCAGACGATTGGTGTATCTGGGTCATGAGGAGGCACCACTTAGAGTGCATTGGAGAAGACCATGGAGTTTTACGGGCAGCAGCAAGACCTCTACCATGGATTTCTACAGAAATGAGCTTGACACACAGGAGCTACATCAAGTGACGTGGGACCCCGACGCACATCTAGATCTGCAACGATTGTCACGACTGTGTACAAATGTGCTCAATAATGAGTGGCAATGTCTCATTATCCCCTAAAAAGATGTATTTAAGGTTATCGGGGAGCGGTTTAAGCTCGACCGGAGGTGGATCCTTGTCGGATTCAGAGTTAATTTGAAGTGGCTCAAGGGCCACGGGGTAACAGGAGCAAGCACCCAGATGTGCCTCCTCATCCAGAGATTCACAAGTGGATTCCTCAAGATCATCTTCACTCGCAACCTGGTCATTAGGCAGCTCAATAATATGTCGATGTGAGTCGAACATGCCTAATGACTCGGGCTCATCCGTGTCCTGAATGAAATTGGCTCCGACAGCATCGTCGAAGAGTCCGGGTTGCTTACCAAGAGAAAATATGTTGAAATCCGCCGTGAGATTTCCAAAAGACAACCTCATCAAGCCATTGCGACATTTGATCAAAGCATTAGATGTCGCAAGAAAAGGCCTCCCAAGGATCACTGGAATTTGTCCTTGTGGGTTGGACACAAGTTCAATATCCAAGATGATGAAATCAACTGGAAATACGAACTCACCCACTTTAATAAGGACATCCTCCACACTCCCTCGTGGAATCTTGACGGATCTGTCAGCCAACTGGAGGGTTGTCCTCGTTGGTTTAAGATCGCCTATTCCAAGGTTGACATAGACAGAGTAGGGAAGGAGGTTCACAGATGCTCCCAAATCCAATAAAGTTTGAGGAATGGTCACATTACCGATCATGCAAGAAACAGTTGGACAACCTGGGTCCTTGTATTTGACTTGCATGGGTTGTGTCAATATCGAGCTCACATTGGCAGCCAAAATGCCTTTTTGGGAACATTTGTTCTTCTCTTGACGGTACAAAGGTCCTTATGGAACTTGGCATACGGTGACATTTGTTGAACAACGTCCAACAACAGGATGTTCACCTTGACTTGCCTAAGTACCTCAACAATTTTGTCCCAATGCTCGTCACGTTTTTTAGTCAACCTATGAGGGAATGGTGCCTTGGGGACATAACTATCACGAGGAGGAGTCTCAGAATTAGGTTCCTTGACAGACTCACGACCCTCCTCGGAAGAGTCACCAATAGGGTTGGCTTCAGGCATTTCCACATTGTTGTGAACAACCCTTCCCGATCTTAAGGTATGGACAACATTAGCATGTTGGGAATGGTCACTTTGAACATTGTGTACATTCTGCCTAGCATGAGCAAGTTGACCCTTGGTATTTACCACAGGTTGACTCGGTAACTGACCATTCTCGCGTTCATGGAGCTGATGAGCCATCTGGCTAACTTGCATTTCCAATGCTTTGACCGAATTATTGTTGGCCGCAAACATGGTTTGTGTGCTCTGCATGAACGCTTGAAGGGTTTGTTCGAGAGTGGGGTCCTTTGGTCAACCCGTTGGGGTAGTGGAGTTTGGTTAGAATAACTCGACGATGAGGCCTTAGCAGGTTGGAAATTATGGTGCTGAGACCTTTGATGTGGGGGTTTGTAGGTCGCCGATGGGCGGGGAGGTTGATAAGGTGGAGATTGAGGTTGAGCGTACGAGCTCTGACCGTGACCCCCATTAGTCCCCCAATAGAAGTTAGGATGGTTACACCATCCCGGGTCGTAGAAGTGACTGTACGGGCCGTTACGGGGCCTCTATTGATACATCGCATTTGCATGCTCAATATCCCTTGGAGCGTAAGCGCATTCCAAGTCATCATGACCCTTAAGTCCACACCTACTACAACCAAGAGTAGCGACCTGAGCTACAGGAGCTCAATCCAACTCTAAATTCTCAATCCTACGCATGAGAGCAGCCAATTTCGCCTCAGACACGATAGTTGACTCAACTTGATATGATCCAGCCCGACCAGAAGACCTGGCGGCTGGTGGCTCTCTCATGGTGTCCCAATCAAAGGTACGTTCATCTATTAACTCAAAAGTGTCCCATGCCACATTGATGGGTTTCATTTGGAAATCACCCTGACACATCGACTCCAACAATGTGCGGGTGTTGTAGTTGAGGCCCTCATAAAAAATCTGGCACAACTGTCATAGCTCAAGTCCATGATGAGGGCACTGCTGGAGAAGGTCCTTGAACCTCTCAAAGAAATCATGAAAAGATTCGGTCTCAGTTTGATACATTTGATGTATCTGGTGTCGTATCTGTTGAGTTTTCCTTTGAGGGAAAAATCTCTTCAGAAATACGGTCACAAAGTCATCCCAAGACCGAATAGAGCTCGTCGGGAGGCTGTACATCCATTTTTTCGCGTTATCCTTCAACGCGAAAGAAATCATCCTTAACTGGACTGAATCCTCATCAAGTTGTTGAAGCTTGAACATGGAGCATACTTCCTCGAATTCACGTATAAAAATATACGGATCCTCCTTATTGGCAGTGAAGGTATGAAGCATGCTCACATATTGAGGTTTCAGTTCATATTTGTTCCCGCGAGTTGGGGGAAGAACTATGCAAGAAGATTGCGTGGCCCGAACGAGTAGGGTTCGCTCCCACAAAGTCCTTGGTCTATCCTGTCGAGCTAAAGGCGGTGGTGCACCAAGAACTCGATCCTGACCGAATCCCTCTTCCTCTGGAGTCAGAGGAGGAGGAGAAGGAGGTCTACGTGGTGGTGGGAGCGAACCAAGGTAATCCATGTATGGAACCCGGTCTCCCCCATTACGACGTTAAGACTTGGCCTCACGCTCCCAAGGAGCACGAGGCAAAGATGGCCGATCACCTAGACCGTCCATCTCAAAAAAATACACTCTCTCAAGTCGAGCGCTCTCACCAGAACGAGCCCAACCTCGCATAAAACGCTTGACTCGACTCTAAACAACACACAACAGAAGGTGTACTCAGAGAAGGAGACTACTCGTATAAAATAGATGAGGAGGGAAGAATCCCTAGAGCTAGCTTGGGTAGTGGTGAAGGTAGAAGCCTAATCTAGCAAAAGCACGACTCAAACAACTTAAGGCTATGGGTCCTTAGGCTAGACGATGCCTAACTTCGAGGTCACTAGTCTCGACACGCCTTACCTCCCTACAACGAAGACCACAATGCCCAGCAGGTGATACCAGTTCCGAAGATCCAGTACCTCCTACTATCGACAATGCAGGCGACACCGATCAGGTCATGACGGCCTCGACTAGATTACTCTCCTAGTGCGTCCGAAATCCTTAGGGTCAATGTCTACTTGCTTTTAGAATTAAGGTTTTTATTAAGAGTGATTTTTGGGGCCAAGGAAAGGGTGATGAAATCCCCCACCTTATCTTTTATGGGGCAACCCCTCCTTAGTAGCGTTTTGATCTTAAATCTAGCAATCAACTCTCCAATCAAACGCACAACTCACTCTTGTCCCGATGCACCTTACTAACTAATGCATGATGTAAATATGCATGAATGAGAGAATTGGGTGCACGTACCTCACGCCAACAATCAACAACAATAATGTAAAGCAAAGAAAAGACAAATGCGTGCAAGGTCTACAAATGATGCATGACTTAGATGACAATCAATCTATTCTTTTGCTTTGAGTTTTAAGGTCCAAGTTGATTAAAGGGGAATGATTTTTAATCTGGGAGCAAACTAAAAGTCACAACAAGCAAGATTGTGCTCCCATATAACTACACTGAAATACTGAACAACCAGAACAAAAATAGGAGAAAGTGAAGCTCACCAGGCCATCAATTGGCGGTCCTAGACCGCTGATTGGCGGTCACTGTTGAGGTTTCCGCTCTCCAATTCCTCCAGTCGCTTCCCCTTGATCCTCAGGATCCCTGAAACAAATCAAAACTAAAAAAGAAAAATTAAAACCACTCGAATTTTCCAAACCAAAGTCTGGACAGAATACCTCCCTGGCAACGACGCCAAAAACTTGATTGAACGTTTTAATTAACCGCAAGTGCACGACCACGTTGAAGCGGTGGCAAATACGGGTCGATCCACAGAGAGGTGTGTCGACTTTAGTTTGTTCTAAGGTGAGTGGGAAAGAAAGGAGAGAAAGGATTGATTAAACTAAATTACACTAAATTAAACTAGTAAACTAGAAAGGAGGAAATGAAAGCACGAAATGAACCAAACTAAGCTAAGCAACTACTAAGAAGAAAGATAAATCTCAGGAATGGGAAAAGCCCTAAGGGGTGGAGTGTGTGTGTACACATGAAATAAGTGTGGTGAATGCATACAATAAGCTCAAGTTTAGTTAGTGTTTGTCAATGCATAAGAAGTACCTAATGATAAGACCTATAATTTAAAGCACTAACCTAAGTGATTAATATGAGCATGACAAGTTTGTTATTAAGAACATAACAAGCATGGAATGTACCTAAACATTATGGTAAAAACCATCAAGTAAAAGTTCTTATTAATTCAAACAAGCATACTAACATTTCTCACAAACAACAATGTCTAGCATTCATACCATCTACATAAAATGTATATACATCTACTCCACCCCCAAAGGGGATGGAACTACTCACACATATTTAAACTAACATTTATACTAAGGAAAGAAAACATGCTTAAACTAATTATAAGAAGACTAAAACAAGTTAACTAAGTATGCAAGAATTGAAAAGACAAGACAATATGAAGAAAACATAACAAAACATCTATTATTACTCACTCAATTACAAGTAGCCTCTCTCCACCAGGGATTTTGCTTCAAGGCTTTTACTCCTAGTAGAGAGTATGGCCACCAAGAGAGAGATGGGATACAAGAGAGGAGGGAGAGTTCTATTTATAGCCATAGAAAAAGGTAATCCGGGATAATCCCCCGGTATGGGACTAAATATATACCAAAAATAGACTAAATACACTCTAATACACACCCCACAGAAATCTTAGCGGATCCGGAGCAACCCGGACCACCAATCAGCAGTCCCAAACCTCTAATTGGCGGTCTACAGGGCTTGGATCGCGCTGGGCTTTCTTCTGGGCTTTTCTGGATGTCTTTGTTTGTCTTTGATGCATCTACTTCACTTGCTAGAACTCCGACCCGAATAGAGTTGCCAAAATACTCCCCATGATGGTGTGAAGTATTCTTGTTTGCTCATTGGTCCTTCGATCTTACATTCAGGTCCTTCGATCTTGCATCTTAGTCCTCGAGTCTATCAACTCAGTCCTTTTTTTCCTACTTTTAGGTCCTTTTATGCCTCTTCTCTTCAAACCTATTTATTTATGAAATTCAAACATAAAACTCATTACGTAGCATTGTTTAGGTGAAAGATAATGGATATAAGATACTAATGTAAGCATGAAATGATGTCAGTCAATGGCTGATCAGTTTTGGGTAGGTGGTAATGTATTGTCTGGACCGGGTAATGCAACAGTTTTGTCTTCTCCACCACATTCCATAGCCAATGGAGGCACATAGTGAAGTCAGCTCAAGGTCGGGCAGATGTCAAGTGGTTGGTGGAAAATGTCCATTTTATTGACCATTGGTCACATAGAAGAGATCATGTTCAGTTCCAATGTCTGATGCTGGGTATCAGTTCAGAAGATAGCTGACGATTATATATGGAATGGTATTGAACATCAAAATACGGGGGATTGTACAAAATAATGCGGTTTCTCAACCGATGACGTACCGACCGTGGGCGGTGAGAGAACGAGAAATGGTATGACTTTAATTTACGTTTTGCAATTTCAAAATTTTAATACTTGTGTTGGATATTTTACTAATGCATCTTTTGCTACAGGTCCATCAAGTTTACGATTTCCACTAGGAACCATAAATTACACAAAATGATTAAGGCGGATAAGAAAGCATCCACGGCCGTTGAAAAGCTGAAGGCTAGGATGAAGGCATTCCTCACATGTTTTGGTGCCCACGACCCTACCCTACGATTGAGTCAGGATAAAGTGGAGGAGGAAGAAGAAGAAGATGATGATGCTGGTGTTTGTCCTACTGCAGAAGGTGGAGGTAGGGGTCTTACTCAAGAAACAAAGGATCCTGCAAATGTCGGACGAGGTGGTGGTCCCAATGGTGGTAGAGGACGTGCCTTATCCTTGAAATGTTTGGATAGATATTTGGTTGTATTAAACTTGTTTTCTTGTTATTATATTAGTGTTAGTTTGATTTATGTCAAAATGTTTAACTTGTTATTTTCGATGTTATTTTGGTTTTATTGTGGTTGTTTGTGTTTGGTGTATGTCTTTACAATTTTAGGTTTATTGTTGATTTTTTTGTGGTTGAAATGTTTGTGTTTGTTGTTGGAGTGTTTTTTAACATGAGATGAAGGTGCCGAGTTCTATCATATCGAATGAAGGTGCTGAGTTCTATTAAACAGAACTCGACAAATGAATGATTGGAGATCAAAATCTGTCTAAACCGAACTCGGCAATGAATGTGCCGAGTTCTATTGAGCAGAGCTCAACAACACTAGAGCCGAGTTCCGCTTAATAGAACTTGACACCTTAATTGTCGGGTTTTATTAAGCCTCTGAACTGGCATCACACCCTACTGGGTGTGTGCAAATTTGTCTAAGTGTTGGAACACGACGACAACATTGCCGAGTTTGTGTATGTTCTTCAAGAAGAAGAAATTATAGACGTTGAGTTCTGTATACAATAAAAAAGACCTGCCGCCACCACGTGTCGCGACTTGGTGGCAGCGGCGGATCTACATTGAAAAATAGTTTGGGGAGAGGTTTAATTTGATTATTTTTTAAAGTAATTTTAATTTGGATTTTTTCTCAAAATAATAAACTAATAGACATAAAAAATCTCAAAATACTCTCCTCTCTCGTTCAGCCATCTATCTCTTCCGTTCTCTCTCCTCTCTCTTCTCCTCACTCCTCTCTCTCTCAATTCCTCTCTCGTCTCCTCTCTCTCTCTCTTCCACTCTCACTTCTCTCTTCTCCTCTCTCGTCTTTCTCTCAAACTCCTCTCTCTTTTCCTCACTCCTCTCTGTCTCTCTCTCGAACACTTGTGATCTCAACGTAGACTTGTTTATAGTATCCAATTACTCATAATGACATAAATGATAAATTAGAAACTATACGAAGGTAACATAATTGCCTTGATGTTTGAAGATGCTAAAGAAAATAGCAGTGTGCTCTTGTAAGTCTTTTGAAGCAAGAGTTAGAAGCCCAAGTGGTACAACCCCACCCTTAAATGGTGCATAGATTTTGTGGATCTAACAACCAAGAAGAATTAAAGGATTCATCATTTGCTTTCATTGAACCAATTGGCACTTGAAATCCTAATGACATGTTTGATATATACCTTCTTGTAGAAAAAATATTTATTTGTTTTCCTTTTGTTTTTGTATGCATTTTTATATTGCTCAACAATAATGTGTGTACAAGCCCATAAAAAAGGTACATAGATAGAGAAATACAAAAAAGAATTTATTTGCAAAATTGACTTCTGAAATGAAGTTGAACTAAAAGACTGATGATAACCAGAGAAGCATTGATCCCTTTGATTTCCAAACTTTCTCCGAACATGAGGTCTAGATCTTGCAATGAGAGTGCTTTCGACAAAGCGATTCGAGTCTTTAATAGGCCACTGAACCAATTTCTCTCCACTCTCATTAAGCTCCAAAACTCTTGGAATTGTCAATATTTTTACAAATTAAACCAAAATGTGTCATAAATAGTTGTGTACAATAGTGCCCTTGTGGATGCGACAGAGGGCCTCACAAAGGTCGAGGCAGCCACAAACAAAGGGGACTAGGAAGTTGTGCTTATTGATGAAGGAGTCTCTCATAACAAACGAAGGGGCCTCTCGTCGACGTAGTCCACCTCGAGGGCCTCGAGGATCTAAGCCTCGACAAGTAGCCTATGTGGGCCTTGGTCATGACCGGGATGGTGACCGACAACCAGAAGAAGGTGGTCGGAGGTGAGGGTTTGGGAAGAGAGAGGAGAGTGTTTTGGGATTTTTTCCCGTTCTTTACTTCTTCTTTTTTGTTATTGATATTAATGACTTTTACTAATTTGTGAGGTGTTATTTGTAAACTTTCTAACCGAAAATGTTGTGGAGTGGACCCTACAAATGGTATATGTGCATACAAGTAAAAAACTTGAGATCCAAGGTGCACACAAGTAAATACTGAAAATACAGATGTACGTGGCCAATTACACAAAATCAATTCACTCAATTTGATTTCATATGAACTTTAATACACTCAGAGGCAATGCGGGCCCAGAAATTTTGAGTTGGGCCCAAAAGATTTGCCATTGTCTGCACATGTCAGGAAATGATGAATGACATAATAAGTTGACATCGATAAAAAAAAGTTATCCATTTCATCCTTTGCAGGGATAATCAGATAAAATAAGAGAACTATATTTATAATTTTTATTGTCTTTTGTTGCAAATTTTTGTGTCCTTTTCTTCTTTAGAAAGCATTTGAAAGTAAACGAAGAGTTATAAATTACAAATACGTCATGCTAATCAAGATAATTTTATAACTACCTAAATCATAGAGTATTTTTCCCTAACAAAACCACACCAAATTTTTTAAAAAAGATGCACTATGTTGGAAAAATAACGTTGACCATTGGAATCACATAATCAAAATAAAGCGAGAAAAATAACAAAAATATGTAGGGGAGGAAGACTAATATTTGATTCTCTCTTATATGTCAATTACATGACACAACCTTATATATACTCATAGAGGTGTGTGTAAGATCAATACTAATTGAGATGTAAATATATATGTAAATAGAAGAGATCTTACAATACTCAGAAGAGAGGTTATAATAGTTGGAAGGTGAATCATCCATCACATATATAATTTCATAACCCCCACCGAATGATCACCTTTTGTTATATGTTTTTCGGTCTGCCTCGTTAAAAACTTTGCCAAGTAAAATCCTGTGGGATAAAAACTTGGTGAAGGAAAAAAGAGTGCAAAACGTATAATTCTGCCCCTTAGTTTAATATGTAATTAGATCGATCACTAATCTAGAGGGGGGTGAATAGATTATATCCCAAGTTTCTTAAATAATTGCACAATTAAAATAGTAAGAGAAAGATCGCAAACCAAAAGATGACTCCGGATATTTATAGAGGTTTGATCACACAACCATGATCTAGTACTCTCCTCAAGTTTTGATCGCTCCTCCGATCCCTACTTGAGAATTCACTATTATCTTCGTTATGAGTCGAAAATAAACCATCTTACAATCGGAGCCCTACGAACACCCTCGCTTTGCTCATATCTCCTCTCACAACCCGAGAGGGTGCTTCCTCGAAGCTTTACAACACAATGGAAATTGAAAGAAGTTGTTGAACTCTAACTTGAATGCACTTAAGGATTGGAATTGAGCTTGGAGTGAATTTAATGGAAGTTTGAGAGTTTGTGGAGCTTTGAAGTCTTGGAGATTGAGAGCACAAGAGTATGAATGATTATTGGCAAGTAGTGGGCTGAATATGTGAGACATATATGAATAGGACCCGAATATGAATATGTCTCTTAAATGATTATTGGCAAGCTTGGACAAATAGAGTTGTTATGGTGAGTTGGTGAAGTTTGGACCAATAAGAAGCAAGAAATGACTTAAGCTCGGGCAAAATTCAGAGCATATTCAGTCGTCCGGGAAACCAACGGTCGTCCGACAAGATGTGGGTGTATTGGTCAGACTACACAACTCGGTTGACCGACTATGGGTCGGCTAACCGTTCACCAACTTCCAGTAACTTTTTTTTAATATCGACCAATTAAATTTGGTTCACCGAGACTACTTCGGTTCACCGTTCCAATATGGACAGTAAAGAATTGTTGTGCTTTGGTGATCATGTTCAGTAAACCGTGGAATGGTCGGTAGACCGATGTAGGCACGAGTTTTCCGCTGACATTTGCTAAGAAGTTGGTTTATCAATAACGATCGAAAACTTACATGGAAAAGAGTCGTTACGTTTTGATTAGCAACAAGGCTTCAGTAAACCAAAGAGGACTCGGTAGACCGATTAGGGACAACAGATAAGTCTGTTGGAGAACTTTTTGCCACGTGGGCAATAAGATGTAGTCGTTAGGAAAAAAGATGCATGTCAAGTTTGGATGACCGATACCAATTCGGTAGACCGAATTGAGATATCCAGAGAAGGACCGAATGCTACTGACATGAATGGAGCGGTTGATTGGAGATCCTTCGGTAATCCGAACCAAGGATTCCAGGGAAAATGAAGTGGCTACTGGCTCTAAGGAGACGTTCACCGAGGATAACTCGGTTGTCCGTTTGGGACATGTTCGGTAGACCGAGAAGAAAACGGTCGACCGACAGAAACGTATTTATCATTTTGTGCATCAAGTGTACATTTGATCTTATAACTCAAATAAAAAGAAAATTACATGTGAAATCCTTGAGATTTGATTACAAGTCTTGAGCCTTGATCTTGAAGTTGATTAGTCCCTAAGTTTGAGCACCTACAATGTTAGGAATACACAATATCTATGCAATTTGACAATATGATGTCTGTGATGTGTTAATTGGAGTTGTGCATAATATTAGTTTGTTAATCATCAAAATTAACATTAAAGAGGCAAAAAAGCCAACATAATATACATTTAGAAACTCTCTTAAATAATGTGGCGTTATCTTCATGTCTTGTTAAAAATCATGCTACAAAATCCAACGGGAAAATAGCTAAGGGAAAAAGAGTGCATGACATACGCTAACACAATTGCACAAGTTGCCTCACTAAAAATCCTAAACCAATAAAAATGCAAAATTGAAAAAGTGAAAAAGAGTACAATTATTGGCTTTCTGGGCTTTATCCTCCTGGGATAATCGTCCTTCAGGGATGATAATTATAAATCTGCTCCCCCTGATTCGTAGTTCACTAACTTGCCTAAAGATTGCAACGTCTCCACAATAACACAAAATAGTTTGTGATTTGGTTGTTGTGGAT
This sequence comes from Triglochin maritima, assembly GCA_963682175.1. Lineage (NCBI taxonomy): Eukaryota > Viridiplantae > Streptophyta > Magnoliopsida > Alismatales > Juncaginaceae > Triglochin > Triglochin maritima. Next base: position 14,129,397 of record OY821785.1, read on the forward strand.
CATACATATAGGAAGCATCACTGAGGTAAATCTTTATCTCATGAATATAGTAAGTAAATTTGAAAGATCTGTAAAGCGGTAACGAAAAATATGTTGCACATCATTTGAATGTTGTTTAGTCATTTTAATTAACCGCAAGTGCACGGCCGCGTTGAAGTGGTGGAAAATAAGGGTCGATCCACAAGGAGGTGTGTAGACTCTGGTTTGTTCGAAGGCAAGTGGGAAAAGAGTGGAAGAAATTGTGATTACACTAAACTAGACTAACTACACTAAACGAGTAAGCATCAAACAAGGAAAACGAAAGCGAGGTAAATTTAAAGCTGGAAATCAGAAATGGAAAACCCCTAAGGGGTGGAGTGTGTGCACACATGTAAAAAGATGGTGAAGAATGCATTCTGTAGGCACAAATGTAGGTAGTGTTTTCATGCATAGGAAGTGTCTAAAGGTTATGGCAAAACCTACCAATCCATTCACTAACCTAGTTGATTAACATTCATACACACAAGCTGGTTATTTCAGAACCTAAACAAGCATGTGAGGTGTCTAAGATGTGTGGCAAAACCCATAAAGTGTAGTATTCTACTCTAACAAGCAAGAATACGTTCACATTTATCAACACAATCAAAATATAAAACAGTCATATCCATTCTTTAATGCATGTATGAACATCATCTCCACACCCAAAGGGGGATGGATCTACTCACTACACATTACTCTAACAATTAAACTAAAGAAGAAAAGAAACATTCTAACTACTTTAGCCAATAATCAAAGAAATAAAACTAAGCTAAGCATGCATAAAGAAACAACATAAGAACAAAACAATGGAAAAATTATTTTATTAGATGACTCACATTGAAGGTAGCATTCTTCTCCACCTCGAGATTTTGCTCCAAGGCTTACTCCAAGTAGAGAGAATGCCACCAAGCAATGGGTGAATACAATAGAAGGTGAAGAGTTCTATTTATAGCCATAGAAAAAGGTAATCCGGGACAATCCCCCGGAATGAGACTAAAAAATACCAGAAATAGACTAAATACACACTAATACACGCTCCACATAAATCTTAGCGGATCCGGACCAAAAGTAACCGCCAATTAGCGGTCCACAATGTTCGGATCGCTCTAGATTTTCTTGTGGGCTTTTCTGGAAGGCTTTGTTTGTCTTTCATGCATCTACTTTGCTTGTTGGAGCTCCGACCCGAATAGAATTGCCAAAATACTCCCCATGATGCTGTGAAGTATTCTTGTTTTCTCATTGGTCCTTCGATCTTACGTTCAGGTCATTCGATCTTGCATCTTAGTCCTTGAGTCTCTCAACTCAGTCCTTTTTCATACTTTTAGGTCCTTTTTATCTTCAAGCCTATTTATTTCTGAAATTCAAACATAAAACTCGTCACGTAGCATTATTTAGGTGAAAGATAATAGATATAAGATACAAATATAAGCATGAAATGATGTCAATCAAATACCCCCACACCTAACTTTTGCTAGTCCCGAGCAAAATAAAGAAAGAGAAAAACATACGAAAAACAAGAAATCCTAACTCACTTTTGTAGGAATCACGGTTGCACTTAGCACGTGCAACAAGCCGTTAAACCTCCTTGTCTCCAAGGAGGAGGAGTGTTGTCTCCTGAGGGTTTTCAGCGGATACACCCACAAAATCCGAACAAAGATGCATATTCAATCTACCTACACGACTTGTTGGCTCATTTTTGTCGATCATTGGACGTTGTAATCCTACGGGCCAACTCTATATATGTAATCAGTCCACACACCTAGCCTAATGAATCATTTGTGAAGGTTAATTAAGGATTTAAGGGAAATACATGGGCAACCTTAACTTTTGAAAGTGATACATTGTGTAAAGTCCATTAAGGTTCTTATTTGACTCTCTTTTTTCTTTATTTTTTCTTTTTCTTTGGAGCATTATATTGGTGGGTGTTTGATTCTCCCAGGGTCGGGTTTCGTGCGTCACTGCCTATGAGGACTTACACTATCACGTACACCTTCTCCCAAATCTCCACATAGGGCGATCCCTACCACCCGTGTAACGGGAGTGCGGTCGGTGCATCCTATGTCAGATGACTCGAGAGCACCAGGCACAAAGTCCCCTCAGACCTACTTTCCCGAGTGAAAAGAGTCGTGCGAGAAGAGAGAACCCCACTTGTTCACTTATCTACATGGGAACAAAAACCCCTACACTTACAGTTTCACAAAAAGAGTTTAAGGGCCATTGACTACGACAAACTTCCTTGTACTAACACACACGAATTATTGACTCACTAGGTTCAGGGTGGACTTCTTTAAATGTTTGAGTAGTGAAACCCTATGATTACACGCCCCCGAGGGAAAACCGGGGTGCATCCTAACGACTCGATAAGACCTAAAGCCAGTAAACGAGATATCCTAATGTATCAAGTTCAAGACAATTTTGGGAGCTTTCTTTTTACTTTGCCTCTCAACGGTTTTGCACATGCTAAACACACACAAAACCCACAAAACATTTTCTTTCTCAAACACATGAAGATTTTTGAAAGAAATGTGAAAATTTTAAAGCACTAGGCAAGCAAAAGAAGACAAGTCACCCAAGGATCATGACAAACAGATATATCGATATTAAATGCAGCACACTAACATGACCCTATCAATGCACACAAAAGAAAACAAAATCAAAGGAAAAGACTCAACTATGTACACACGTAAAACACCCCCCACACCTACTTCATGCATTGTCCTCAATGAATGTGAGCATGATACTCCATGGATTTATGCATGAAAAAGGGAAGATCTCACCAACATGAAGTGCAATAGGAAGTTCATGGTTATAGTGATGGACACAAACCCGAATTCCCTCAAAACCTGTGAGATACTGAAGAAGGGAGACAAATACGTGAAGAAATGGGGCCTAAGTACACAAGGGTTGGGGCCCACAACAATCAATGCTCGCTCATAGAGTCCTTTATTACTACTTTTTTGTTTTCTTTTTGTTTTCTTTTTTGTTTTTGTACAAGATATATACATCAACAAAGATATTCTCACAATCATTTGTTCAAGGAACATCAAATGAGAACATCGAGTTATGAGGACCAGAGACTTGCCGAGATGGGCAAATTTCACTGGTACTCTGAGGTGTTATGAGGGGTGAAAGATCAAAGCTGAAAGGCTCGAACCCCTCATGATATTGGTTGGGTGTAAGCAACATGAAAGAGTGAAGTTGTGTTGCCCCACTAGAGTTTAGTTGGTCATCGAACAAAACCCTCCAACCAATAGGTGGGTGCATCGGAATGAGTTCCTCAAGCTCATTCGATGGATGCAGCAGACTTGCATCACTAAGAATGGGGCTTCTCCCCAAGTCATCCAACAAGGACCTCCCACAATCATTTATATCATCAAGCATAATCTCGGTCGTAGGTGGGTCCTTGTTTGAGTCAATCTGAAGCTCAAAGGGCTCAATAGCCCTAGGACACGGGGTGACAACACCTTCTGGAATGGGCATATGATGAGGTGTGTCCCCCTCACTAATGGTTTCAACTGAATCATGTAACGAACACTCCCGTTGGACATTCATGTTTGATGCCAGCTCACTCTGTTGCATTGCAAAGACAGACACTGAGTTTTCGCTGGGCCCACAAACAATCTCAATGGGTTGCATTGGTGTTAGGGGTGTTCGTTGATTTTACGGTGCTTTCTCTAATTGGCGGATGAGATTAAGATTTAAAGGTTGGTCCATAGGCTCCTGTTTCCTACCAGAGTTGAACACATGAAACTCGGCACTCATGTTACCGAATGAATGCTTCATGAGACCATTTCTACAATTAATTAAGACATTGGAGGTTTCCAGAAATGGTCTACCCAAAATCAAAGGTATTTGAGAGTGGGTGTGCGCAACAGGATTGGTATCGAGGACAACAAAATCGACTGGAAATATAAAATCTCCAACTTTGATAAGCACGTCCTCGATAATCCCCTTTGGAATACGAATGGATCTATCCGCCAATTGGAGGGTGATCTTAGTTGGTTTTAATTCTCCCAAGTTCAACTGTTGATAAACAGAAAATGGGAGGAGGTTGATCGCCAATCCTAAATCAATCAATACATTACTCATGCTAGTGTCCCCTATCGTACACTGAATAGTTGGACACCCAGGGTCCTTGTATTTTGTGTTGGTGGGATTGGACAAAAGTGAGCTTATATTCGCAGCCAGGAATGCTTTCTTAGGAACATTGGTCTTCCTCTTGGTTGTGCAGAGATCCTTCAACACTTTGGCATATTGAGGTATTTGTTGGAGGACATCCAGCAAGGGGATGTTAACCTTCACTTGCTTAAACACCTCTAACATCTTATCCATTGTGTCACTCTGCTTTTTGGTTAACCTACTGGGATAGGGAGCTTTTGGCAGGTAGGTTTTCTGCGGTGCCTGAGAAGGAGGTGTTGGTGTATTACCCTCACCCTAAGCCTCTTCTTCACCACCATTCCCACTGAGGGGCTGCATAGATGGTGGTGGTGGCAAGGAAATGTGATTGTCAACCTGCTTTCCATTCCTTAAGGTTACAATGGCATTGACATGGTGAACAGGTTCCTCCACATGGTTCACTTGCCGCTCCCGAGGTACCACATTCTCATTTTGCATGTGTTGTTGCTGGTACATGCGGGGTTAGCCTCAAGATGGCTAGGCAGAGACCCTCTCTCTCTTTCATGTATAGACTGAGTCAATTGGCCCATCTGAAGCTCTAGAGATTTAATGGTCTGCTGATTTGAAGTGAGAACTTGAGTTGTGGTTGACATAAAAAAATTCATGTAATTTTCAAGTCCATGAGTCAAGGTCTATAGCGAATTGAATCGGGTTTCCATATTGTTGGAATTTGGGAAACCCGATTGATTGGTGATTTGCGCTTGGGGTGGCTGATTGGATTGTGCATGCATGGGAGGTTGGTGTGGTTGAGAGGAGTTTGAAGGACCAACCGGGGCATTATTTTGGTTCCATGAAAAATTGGGGTGGTTCCTCCATCCAGGATTATAAGATAATGAGTATGGGTCATTCCTAGCTCTATCATAGATGGCGTTGACACGTTCCATCTCAGGAGGAGTAGACGCACACTCGCTACCTACATGACCTATCCTACCACTTGAATGACAAGGAACTGGACCATATGTAGACACATGAGGTGCACCTTATTGGTTTTGGAGCTCAATCGAATCCATACGGCGCATTAAGGCCGCCATGCGCGCCTCGGTGGCCGTAGTGGCATTGACAGCGAATGCGGCACCCGATCTAGTCGAGTTTGCATTCGCGATCCTCGCTCCTATGTTGGATGATGCAAGTGGTTCCCTTACACTCTCCCATTGCATGGTTTTCTCAGCGAGGTCTTCTAGGAAAGCCCATGCCCCCCTTTCATCCTTTCCTAAGAACTCTCATTGACACATGTCCTCAAGGAGCGTTCGGGACGGGATGTGAATACCCTCGTAGACAATCTGACAAAGGCGCCACAACTCGATGTCATGGTGAGGGCATGAGGATAGTAGCTCCTTGAATCTCTCTAAATATGCGTGAAATGTTTCGGTCTCAAGTTGATAAAACGAATTGATTTCGTTCCTCAATTTTTGAGTCCGATGATTTGGAAAGTACTTTTTGAGAAATGCAGATTGAAATTCCTAAAGTCATTCGCCTGTTTGCTGTACAACTACTTCTTGGCATCATCCTTTAGTGCAAAAGGGACTAGCCTAAGATGGATGGAGTCTGTGCTAAGTTGTTGCAGCTTGAACATAGCACAGACCTCCTCAAATTCACTGAGAAAGATATAGGGGTCACCCTTCCCAGTGAAGTGAGGGAACATGGAAATAAACTGAGGCTTAACCTCAAAGTGGTTCCCATTTGCCTCTGGCAGTACGATGCATGAGGGTAGAGTGGTACAACTCGGGTAGCATCGATCACGTAGAGGTATGGGGGCCACAACAGGAAGAACAGGAAGCACAGGTGGAACAGGTGGGTCCAGCAACTGCTCCTCCTAACGGAAATGAGCAGCCATTGAACCCGGACTATGTGCAACATGAGAGGAGGGAGGCGTCGAGAAATCGACTACCGAAGCAGGGTTGACGACACGCCTCGTCAAACGGCCAGTCTCGTCTCGTGCCCACAAAAGCATTCACAAAGGTGCATACACAAACCAAAACCCTTTTTTTAAAACAAAGAATGTGCGTAGAGGAGAGGACAGAGGGACACAGAAGAGAGGGAACGACTCAAGAGAGAAGGGAAGAACTCCTTATGCTACGGTGGGTCGGTACAGGTAGAAGCACACAAGTAAACAAGGGTCAAACAGTCTTAAGGTCGCTATAGGTCCTTTCAGCTAGACGACGCCTAACTGCGAGGTCACACGGCCTCAACACACCTCACCTCCTACGACGAGGACCACAAAGCCCAGCAAGTGAGTCAAGATCTGGAGATCTCGTCTCTCCTACTATCGACAGAGTGGGCAACGCCGATCAGACCATGACGGTCGGGACCGGATTACTCTCCTAATGCGCCCGAAATCCTTAGGGCCGATGTCTACTTGATTTTAAAATTAGGCTCTTGATTAGTGTGGTTTTTGGGGAGAAGGAAAGGGTGATAAAATCCCCCACCTTATCTTATATGGGACAACCCCTCAGTAGCATTTTGGAGTCCTAATCTAACAATCAACTCTCCAAACAAACGCTCAACTCACACTTGTTGCACTGCACATCCTACTAACTAATGCATGTTCATACGAAATGCATGAATGAGAGAAGGAAATGCGTACCTCACGCGAATACTCAGCAACTGAAAGTAAAGCTAAAAGAAAAGACAATCTACATGCCTAAGTCGAGCACATGATGCATGACCTAAACAAGAAATAATGCCTAATCTTTTGCTTTGGGTTTTAAGGTCCAAGTTGCTTAAAGGGAGATTGGTTATTGATATTGGAGCAATCTAATAGTCAGAACATGCAAAATCGAGTCTCAGATTTCTAATTCAGTAATAGCAACACTCCACAGAAATAAAGAGATGAAAAGATATTACCAGACCGCCAGTTGGCGGTCTCAGGCTGCTGAGTGACGGTCTTGGAGTCTCAGATCGTCTCCAAACTTCACCAGATACTTCCCCTTCCCAATGTGAGTCTCCTGAAACAAAGAAAACTACAAAACACAAATTAAATCCACTCGAATCGTCCAAACCAGAGTCTGGACTGGCACCTCCCCGGCAACGGTGCCAAAAACATGAATGAAACATTTTAATTAACCGCAAGTGCACGTCCGCGTTGAAGCGGTGGCAAATATGGGTCGATCCACAAGGAGGTGTGTGGACTCTGGTTTGTTCGAAGGCAAGTGGCAAAAGAGTGGAAGAAATTGTGATTACACTAAACTAGACTAACTACACTAAACGAGTAAGCATCAAACAAGGAAAACGAAAGCGAGGGAGATTGAAAGCTGGAAATCGGAAATGGAAAACCCCTAAGGGGTGAAGTATGTGCGCACATGTAAAAAGATGGTGAAGAATGCATTCTGTAGGCACAACAAATGTAAGTAGTGTTTTCATGCATAGGAAGTGTCTAAAGGTTATGGCAAAACCTATCAATCCATTCACTAACCTAGTTGATTAACATTCATACACACAAGCTGGTTATTTCAGAACTTAAACAAGCATGGGAGGTGTCTAAGATGTGTGGCAAAACCCATAAAGTGTAGTATTCTACTCTAACAAGCAAGCATACATTCACATTTATCAACACAATCAAAATATAAAGCATTCATATCCATTATTTAATGCATGTATGAACATCATCTCCACCCCCAAAGGGGGATGGATCTACTCACTACACATTACTCTAACAATTAAACTAAAGATGAAAAGAAACATTCTAACTATTTTAGCCTAGAATCAAAGAAATAAAACTAAGCTAAGCATGAAACAACATAAGAACAAAACAATGGAAAATTTATTTTATTAGATGACTCACATTGAAGGTAGCATTCTTCTCCACCATGAGATTTTGCTCCAAGGCTTACTCCAAGTAGAGAGAATGCCACCAAGCAATGGGTGAATACAATAAAAGGTGAAGAGTTCTATTTATAGCCATAGAAAAAGGTAATCCGGGACAATCTCCCGGTATGGGACCAAAAAAATACCAGAAATAGACTAAATACACACTAATACACGCTCCACATAAATCTTAGCGGATCCGGACCAAAAGTGACCGCCAATTAGCGGTATACAGTGTTCGGATCGCTCTGGATTTTCTTGTGGCCTTTTCTGGAAGGCTTTGTTTGTCTTTGATGCATCTACTTTGCTTGTTGGAGCTCCGACCCGAATAGAATTGCCAAAATACTGCCCATGATGGTGTGAAGTATTCTTATTTGCTCATTGGTCCTTTGATCTTACGTTCATGTCCTTCGATCTTGCATCTTAGTCCTTGAGTCTCTCAACTCAGTCCTTTTTCATGCTTGTAGGTCCTTTTATGCCTCTTCTCTTCAAACCTATTTATTTCTGAAATTCAAACATAAAACTCATCACGTAGCATTGTTTAGGTGAAAGATAATAGATATAAGATACAAATATAAGCATGAAATGATGTCAATCAAATGCTTTTGAAGAAATATTATGCCTACATAACCCATCATTGTGAATGTATTAGGTCAGCTTTTATATACAAATATATTTTAGGACGTTCTAGGAAGTGGACTTCAGGCCCTAATCCAACCTCTTTAGTTATATATAACTGAATCTTTGTTTGCACAGTACAAACAATTTGTCATTGATGTATTTTCTAGGTGAACTTTCTTTGTATAATATCTCTTTATATATTTGAATCATTGTAACAATTCTCTGATAGAGAATGTTCGAAATGCAGGTCAAAAAATAGATGATCTAGAACTATGAGAGGAGAGAGAAGCTCTGGTGCGCATGGGGAGCCTTGGCTCTTCTAGGGTTTCCGACCTCATTTCTTCACCAAATTGCTTGATTTCTTCACCAAAATGGAGACAAAGATTAGCTCTACACGTTTACAACAACAAGATGGAGATTGTGGCACAAATATGGATCCCCATTTCCTCTCAAATGAAAGCTCTTCTGCAGCTTTGGAAGAGATTGCTGTTGCGCCACCTCTAGGGAGTGTTGTATCTCCCCCAAGGAAGTGGTCAGACCTATTCTCAGCAAGGCCAACGACATCCACGACCCTAGACTTCATCCAACCTGTGGTTAAAGGAGGAGAGAAGGTGGCTGTTTGCTCAAAGATGGAGGTAGTGGAGGCACTTAAGAGATGTGATTCGGTTTTGGTAGGGCACTTCATCGGATTCAAACCTCACCTACCAACGTTGGAGAAGCACCTCCAAAAGATATGGGCTCTTTCTGGAGGTTTGGAAGTCATTAGGAGGGGGCAAGGTTTCTTGCTATTTCGTTTTTCTCTTGGAGAAGATAGGAAGAAAGTCCTTCAAGGAGGGCCGTACTTTGTTAGAGGAGCTCCACTTGTGGTTCAAGAATGGCTCCTGGAGATGACCTTGGAGAAGGCACAAATCACAACGGTTCCTATATGGGTTCGTTTGCCGGAACTTGACCTCCAATTTTGGTCGCAAAGAACATTGAGTATTATTGCAAGTGTCCTCGGGAGACCGCTCTACATGGATGACAACACGGCTTATGGAAGGAGACTAGCGTTTGCTCGGGTGGGCATCGAGGTAAGTCCTGATTTCTCATACCCTAGTTGGGTAGATATTCAAGTGGAGGATGGTGCAACACATAGAGTTTTTGTGGAATATGAGTGGTGCCCCGGTTATTGTAAGGATTGCCTTGAGTTTGGTCACGAGGAGGCGAAATGTCCACGACAGAAATTACCCTCAAAGGTGCTTGTTCCCCAACGTCAAGTTGCTAGAAAATGGGTGGTGGTTAGTCGTGGAAAGGGGGAGAGGCGGGAAGGCTGTGATGAGAGAGTTGGGGGAGAGGCGAGTGGGAGTGGGTGGGGGGATGGGATAGACGGATTGGTGAGGGTGAGAGAGGCTCGAGAGGAGAGGGAAGGGGCTGGTGGTGAGGGAGGGATGAGAGGAGAGGATGGAAGGGATGTTGAGGTGGATCTTGGGGTAGCTGAGGTGGCAAGAGGAGCAAGTGGGGAGTGGCCATGTGGAAATGAGTGTGATGTGGCAGCTTTGGGAGGAAATGGACAAAATGAGTTAAGTATTTGCTCCTAGCAAGAGACCAATACAACCATCCCATGTGGCAATGGTACCCCCTCCTCCCAAACAAATTCCAGCAAGGTTACACAGGGTCCAAAAGTAAGGGAGACAAGGGGGAGCCCAAAGAAGCAAATGGAAGTGGGTGGGAAAAGTGTTGCACCCATTTCGGGACCATCCAATGAGAAGGAGTTTGAGTGCTCTACTCTCACTTGGGCCAATGAGGAGAGGGGATTCTCTTGTGCAAAGGACAAAACAAGGGACATAGCAAGAGACCTTGAGGGTTTGCATGGGACACACTTAGTGGAGGCCATTCAAAGGCAAGAAAGTGGAAAACGTGATGAGCATGTGCTGCATGGGAAAGAAACATCACGTGAAGAGGAAGTGGGGCTTGAGGTGGAGGCATGGAGTGGGGACGAATTCCCTGTTAGAAGAGGGGCCATATCACTTGGATTAATCGGTGGGCCTCAAGGGCATGAGGGACACTTAGTGAAGGCTCCTCAATATGAGAGGCATGGGAAAGCTGAATTAAATTTGGTGCATGAAATGGAGTTACAAAATTCGAATGGGGATGTGCTTGGTGAGGCTGAACCAAGGGTATGCGAGGCTGATGACATATGTGGGGAGAGGTCCACGCATATGGAGGAACTTGATGGGCATCAATGGCATAAGCAAAGGGAAAGTAGCAATGAGCAAAGTGGACTCGCGTCTTTGGCCCAAGAAGATCTGAATTGGATATCTCCACAAACAGTGGCACGTGCAAAGGGACCTAGACTAATTTCAGAAACACATTGTGGGGGGAGAGTTGAGATACTAGGAGGTAGGTTGGATTTGGGGGCAAGTGGTGAAGGGGGAACAAAGAAGAAGATAGGCAACTCGCCACCACCACCACCACTTAGGCGCTCCGGGAGGAAGATAACCAGCAAAACAATCTCTTGTTGAGGTAATGGGGGTCACCCCGCACCTTTAAATCAATGAATATTCTCTTCTGGAATGTGCGCGGTGCAAATGGACCCGGCCGTGCACTAATGATAAGGGGTCGAATAAAGGAAGTAAACCCGGATGTGGTGTCTGTAATGGAGCATAAGGTCAAGCACAAGAGGATTGAGCGCTTCAAAAGAGCCATTTGGCCCCATGCATGGATGTCAAATAGATTGATAGTAGATTCGGGGCGGATTCTAGTACCTTGGAATGACCAAAAAGTGGATTTGAGGGTCACCTTTGAAACATCACAATTGCTCCACTTTCGGGCCAGCTTGAAAAGAGATGGAAATGAGTTCGATATCACAGCGATCTACGGGGAAAATGGGCATGTGGATAGGAGAGTATTGTGGAATGATCTCCTACAAGTGGCCCCAAATGATTCAAGGCCGTGGATAGTGGGGGGTGATTTCAATTGAATCCGCAATCGAAGCGAGAAACGGGGAGGTGCTGCTGGAAACGAGGTTGCCATGTCTGAATTTAACGAGTGTATTGATGCACTCCAACTCCTTGAGATGCCCTCTACCGGCAGCGAGTTCATGTGGTCAAATTCTTCTGAGGGTAGTGCTTGTATCGAGACACGGATTGACCGGATTCTAATTAACAATGCATGGCTCGAGATGTTCCCAAAATCCTATTACCTTGTTGGTGAGAAGGACCTTAGTGATCACACCATGCTCATCATGAAGACGGAGGGAAATGAAAGACAAAAGAAAAAGATGTTCCGCTTTGAGAACCATTGGACTGAGCATGAGGAGTTTCGGAGTATTGTGGGACAATCTTGGACCAAGTATGTGCGAGGCACACCTATGTTTCGGGTGGTAGGCAAGTTGCATGAAGTTAAGAAGAGGCTGATCCAGTGGAGCACCTCTAAGTTTGGGAACGTGAACCAAAAGGTGGGAGAGGCCCGGGCCAACCTTGAGGGAGCTCGGAGGAGTAGGGCAGCAAACCCTCATGATGCTGCACTTATCACCGCTGAAGCAGCAGCAAAGGATGGTCTCGCTCAGATTCTTGCTCGGGAGGAGTCCATTACTCGACAAAAATCAAGAGTCAAGTGGCTGAAAGAGGGGGATCGAAACACTAGATTCTTCCATGCGCACCTTAGAGTGAGGAGAGCCACCAATCAAGTTAGACGAGTGGGTGAGGGCTCCACCTTCGTGGAGGAGGAAGGAGAGATCCGGGACGCGTTCCGACGCTTTTATGCTAACTTGTTTGCTCATGAATTGCAGGTGATACCCATACCCCCTTCCGTCCTCCTACCACAAATCCTACCGGCGGAGGGGACGGAGCTAACACGACCTCTTGAGCTGAAGGAGCTCGAAATGGTAGTGCTCAACGCAAATGTAGATAAAGCCCCAGGACCGGATGGGTTTAATGCAAAGTTCTTCAAAGCCACTTGGGAAATAATTTAACGGGACATGTTTAAGGCCGTGAGCTCCTGCCTGGATAGTGGAAAGGTGCTAGCCAAATGGAATGCCACGTCAATTACGATCATCCCTAAGAAGAAAGCACCACTTTTGGTGGAGGATTACCGACCCATTGCTTTGTGCAACATGACGTATAGGTTCACATCGAAAGTTCTTGCGAATCGATTGAAGGGGCTGCTGCCACGCCTCATTGGGGAGAGTCAAAGTGCTTTCGTTAAAGGCAGGAGAATTGGGGATAACATCCTCCTTGCCCATGAATTATGCCATAACCTCCATCTAGACAAAGGGATGGGCCGAATGTGCATTAAACTAGATATCCGGAAAGCCTACGATTCTGTCTCTTGGGTCTTCCTACATGATGTGCTGCTCAGATTTGGGTTCCCTAATAAATGGAGGAGGCTTATCATGAGTTGTGTGAAAGCCTCGTTCGTGGTGACGGTCAATGGTGCAAATTCAGCACCCTTTGTGGCTAGCAACGGCTTGAGACAAGGTGATCCTTTGGCCCCCTACTTGTTTGTACTATGCATGGAGGTTTTTAGCGAAATGGTGAAGAAGGAGGTCATGTCTGGACGTATCCAGCCACTTTCGTGTGGAGAGGTTCCTGTTTCGCACCTTCTCTTTGCCGATGATGTTCTTCTATTTGCTAAGGCAACAAAGGATAATGCAAGAGCAATCCGAGGTGTACTTGAGGAGTTTACAGCTTGCTCGGGGCTGAGCTTTAGTGCATCGAAGAGCCAAATTTTCTTGGGCAACGGAGTGCCACATGGGTCTTGGATTGCGACCCATCTTGGTATGGAGAGAAAGGATTTCCCGGTGACGTACCTTGGGCTGCCGTTGTTCTCCGGGAGGATGGGAAGGACCCATTGTATGCCGTTAATAAACAGGGTGAGAGCAAGGCTTAGTACTTGGCAGCAGAATTTCTTGTCAATGGCTGGACGAGTTGAGCTCGTGAGAAGTGTTCTCGTCTCCCTCAGCATATATTGGACGTCTGCGTTCCTACTTCCTCGCAAAGTGTTAAAAGAGATCGAGAGCCAAATGTGTCACTTCATCTGGGGAGGCCCAAAGAAGTGGGTAGCAGTAGCCTGGAAAGACGTATGTCTACCAAAGGAGGAGGGAGGCCTTGGCCTGAAGCGCTTGTCGGAATGGAATGATGTAGGTCTCCTCTGCTTATTTTGTCTTGTGGTGTCGGAAGGAAATGCACTTTGGGTGAAGTGTATACGCCAAAAGTACTTGAAGACTCGATCCATTTGGCTTGCGCGGCCCCCATCTACCTCATCATGGGCATGGAAAGGGATACTCCGAGTTCGAGAAATAGCTAGAAGGCACGTCAAATATGAGGTGGGAAATGGAGAAGACATCCGGTTTTTCCAATTCCCTTGGTGTGGTGAACCATTTCAGAATGAGAGTTGGGGGGAGCGGCTACACTATAAATTAGGAGTACCGTGGGACACGAAAGTGTCGTACTTCATTAGAGATGGAATGTGGAACCTTCCCCCACCACGCTGCACTTTTATGGAGGAAGTCCACAAACGAATACTCAATACGAGAATTCATGGAGGCATGGACCAGCCTAAGAGAGTGGACGGAGTGGGAGAGGCACTTGGCATCAAAGAAGTTTGGAGATGGGTAAAGATGCTCGGGAGAAAGGTAGCTTGGGCTGGAATGGTTTGGCACAAGTATGCCATCCCAAAGCATGCCACCACGACTTGGAGAGCACTACGAGGACGTCTACCTACAAAGAGCTTCATGAACAAACAGGGAGCAACGCTACAATTGGGGTGCAGCCTATGAGAGGGAGGCGAGGAAGATATTGAGCACTTGTTTTGGGGATGTGAATACATTAAGACGGTGTGGGCAGAAATCTTGCATCTTTTAAAGCTCAACCATAGGGTGGCATACACTTTAGAGGCTGAAGCTATACGTATGTCACACATAGGAGGAAGCCGACTTGAAATGGTGGTAAGGCGATGGGTCTTCCAAGCCATGATACACGAGTGCTGGCTCGAACGAAATAGAAGGATTTTCGAAGGAGAAAAGCAACAACCAATGCATATTGTGGCTGTCATCAAGGATATGGTTTGCTGCCTGTGGCACAAAGTTAAAAGGCTTGCAAAGAGTGAAGAGGAAGAACACCGATCCCAGCTCACGTGGACATAGTTTGTTGTTCACCCTTGCTGGTTTGTAAGGTCACGAATACCTACCATGCTGAAGTGATATATAGTATAACGTAGGGTAGAGGCCGAGTATGCATGTGGCATACACCCGCGGTTATTATGTTCTCAGTTTTGTACCAATTTTTGTAGGTTGTAAACTTTACTTATTTTATAAAATTCGAGGCTAAGCCTCCCTTTTGGTTTGCAAAAAAAAAAGCAGGTCAACAAATAGATGATATTTTTATTTATCATTTTAATAACCGCAAGTGCACGTCGGTGAAGACGTGGTAAATAGGGTTTGAACCTCAAAGAGTTGTGTGTATTGTTGTTCCATCCATACTCAAGTGGGAAAGGAGAGGAGAATATGTGGATTATGCTAAATAACTACACTAAACTATGAGTGAATTAACAATTAAACTAAACTAAGCAACTAACAAGGCAATATGAAATTCAGTAAAGAAAATCCCTAAGAGGTGGAGTGTGTGTAAACATGTAATAAGGTGGTGAAGAATGCATTCAATATGGCACAAGCATACATTGTGTTTTCATGCAAAGTAAATGTCTAATGGTTGTGGCAAAACCTATCATTCTAATCACTAACCTAGTTGATTAATATGAGCATAAACAAGTTGGTTATTAAGAACATAAACAAGCATGAGAAGTGTCTAAAAGTTGTGGCAAAACTCATCAAGTTAAGTATTCTCATTTAAACAAACAAGCATACATTCACATTCATCACATATTGCATAAGATAGCATTTATTTTCATTCTTTATTACATGTATAAACATCTTCTCCACCCCCCAAATGTGGTAGATCTACTCTCTACTCATTAAGCTATCTAATTGTGCTAAGATTTAAGGAAACAAAGCATGCAAGACTAAAGGAAACAATATCTAACTAAAAAGAAAATATTTTATTTACATGACTCACGTTACAAAGTAACATCCTCTCCACCTTGAGTTTTGCCTCAAAGAATTACTCCACGTAGAGAGAATGACCACCAAACAATGGGTGATTACAAATGAAGAGAAGTTCTATTCATAGACATGAAAAAAAGCAACTGGGACAATCCTCGATGTGAAACTAATGAAACATACTCAAAATGGACATAAACTATATAACACACAACGACACGAAACTGGGTCGGCTCCTGACCAAAATGGACCGCCAATTGGCGGTCACAATTGGTCAGATGCGACCCAGTTTTGTGCGTCTACTTATGTTCTTCAATTCTTCATGTGAGGTGTGCCTTGGTCAGTTATTTGAGTCTGCACTCAAATCTAATTGTCAAACTACTCATCATGATGCGGTGGAGTTTCTCGGTTTGCTATTTGGCCCTCCGGGCTTACGTCCAGGTCATTCCCTTTTGCTGATGGATCCTTGTGTATGACAGACATGTTCATTTTGTATCATTTAAGTCATTTCTTCTTACGTTTCAGTCCTTTTTCTCTTCCCTTCTCTTTTTTATTACATAATACCTGAAATATAACAACAAACACTCGAGTAGCACAAAATTGGGGTAAAATAAAGGATATATAGCATGAGTACGATGTATAATATACTACTAATCATCTTTCTCCTGTCATTTATTTCAAAATTATCATTCAAATATTTCACGGGTGTTTAATCTCTTCAAGAGTTCTTTTCATATTATTTTGGAGATGATATGCACATTCTTTTTGTTTGTTCATATGGTGATGTTTTCATATATCACATCTCTTCATTATAATTTGCCTTGGGCAATTTAGTCATTTAGGAAGTCTTATATAAATATCAATATCAAGTGACTTATATAGTTTGCAGTCACAACATATCTTATATATATGCTTATCTATATTTATGTTTACATGTCATACTGATCAATTAACATAACGTAATATTATACATTTCGAGAGAATGAGTAATATCATAATTGATGTTGGGCCCAGCGAAAAACCCTTGTGTCACTACTCACTTTATAATATACCACCATGTTATTGTAATGTGATTTCTATTCACATTCTTTAGAAATCAAGACTATAGGTCCAAACAATATGTTTGTTAAGCGAGTTTAGTTGTACATTGTTCACATTCTTTTATTCATTTCCAATGCGAATGCTTCTGGTATTCTTATAATATTATAGGTTTTGGATCTAAATTTTCTCTTGAATTAGCATGCTACTAAGAAGGTGAATTAGTCATCGACGATAACTTTAATTATTTTATGTTTCTCTCTCGAATCAACATAGTTGATCGTAATTTTTTAATAATCAAATCATCGTCATTTTCCAAAATACTAGGATTTGACCGTTATGTATTCCCAGAATTGTTACATTTGCAAACAATTGCTTTTATTTTACCGGATTTGTACTATTCAGAAATAACCTCTTCAGGAGGTATAATGAGTGACTAACTTTTATTTTCATTTCCACAAATAATAAATGTTCTGGTTCACGCTTTTGGCATTGGTTGCAGTCAAATATTTATTATCTTGTGGAGACCCACTTTATGTTATGCACTTTACATCTAGTTATATGAGATTTAGTCACTCATTTATGATCAACAAACACGTATGACAATTACTTGCTCGATATTGCAAGTTAATGATTTTACAAATTTTAGGTTCAACCATACTTATATGTATATTCTCTTATGAACTTGAAGTTCAATATAGTACATTTTCTTGGCATTCTTTAAGCTTCTACCTTTTCCCCCTAATGCCAAAAAATGTGCATCTATATAGATAGTTGTTGGATTGGACAATAAAATGCATCGCTTCAAAAGGTTCAAATATTTTAATATTATCAGGAATGTGAATTCTTTTGAAATGTGCAATTTAATTAGAGGCCAATAAATGTGGAGGTGGTAATGTAAAAGAAATTGCAAATAAGAAACATTTCATTAAATATCATACAAGTAAAATAGGGGAATAACCATAACATGATGTATATCTAACATAAAAATATAATTATTTTATGAATAATATCAGCAGTAATAATGTAATGCCCCTGATCTCGCAGGCACGTACACTGGGAAAGGAATACTAGTGTCATGATTAGAGACATCCGCGACGATCGAAAGGGTTACAATAGATCGACAACATACTAACTCAACAATATATAAAAGACATACATGGCTAGATGACATGAAAATAACTGAAACAACTGAATATCCATACACACAAGCTGGTTGATTAACATTCATACACACAAGCTGGTTATTTCAGAACCTAAACAAGCATGGGAGGTGTCTAAGATGTCTGGCAAAACCCATAAAGTGTAGTATTCTACTCTAACAAGCAAGCATACATTCACATTTATCAACACAATCAAAATATAAAGCATTCATATCCATTATTTAATGCATGTATGAACATCATCTCCACCCCCAAAGGGGGATGGATCTACTCACTACACATTACTCTAACAATTAAACTAAAGATGAAACGAAACATTCTAACTATTTTAGCCTAGAATCAAAGAAATAAAACTAAGCTAAGCATGCATAAAGAAACAACATAAGAACAAAACAATGAAAAATTTATTTTATTAGATGACTCACATTGAAGGTAGCATTCTTCTCCACCATGAGATTTTGCTCCAAGGCTTACTCCAAGTAGAGAGAATGCCACCAAGCAATGGGTGAATACAATAGAAGCTGAAGAGTTCTATTTATAGCAATAGAAAAAGGTAATCCGGGACAATCTCCCGGTATGAGACCAAAAAAATACCAGAAATAGACTAAATACACACTAATACACGCTCCACATAAATCTTAGCGGATCCGGACCAAAAGTGACCGCCAATTAGCGGTCTACAGTGTTCGGATCGCTCTGGATTTTCTTGTGGCCTTTTCTGGAAGGCTTTGTTTGTCTTTGATGCATCTACTTTGCTTGTTGGAGCTCCGACCCGAATAGAATTGCCAAAATACTGCCCATGATGGTGTGAAGTATTCTTGTTTGCTCATTGGTCCTTTGATCTTACGTTCATGTCCTTCGATCTTGCATCTTAGTCCTTGAGTCTCTCAACTCAGTCCTTTTTCATGCTTTTAGGTCCTTTTATGCCTCTTCTCTTCAAACCTATTTATTTCTGAAATTCAAACATAAAACTCGTCACGTGGCATTGTTTAGGTGAAAGATAATAGATATAAGATACAAATATAAGCATGAAATGATGTCAATCAAATGCTTTTGAAGAAATATTATGCCTACATAACCCATCATTGTGAATGTATTAGGTCAACTTTTATATACAAATATATTTTATGACGTTCTAGGAAGTGGACTTCAGGCCCTAATCCAACCTCTTTAGTTATATATAACTGAATCTTTGTTTGCACAGTACAAAAAATTTGTCATTGATGTATTTTCTAGGTGAACTTTCTTTGCATAATATCTCTTTATATATTTCAATCATTGTAACGATTCTCTTATAGAGAATGTTCGAACTGCATGTCAAAAAATAGATGATCTTTTTATTTATCATTTTAATAACCGCAAGTGAACGTCGGTGAAGACGTGGTAAATAGGGTTTGAACCTCAAAGAGTTGTGCGTATTGTTGTTCCATCCATACTCAAGTGGGAAAGGAGAGGAGAATATGTGGATTATGCTAAATAACTACACTAAACTATGAGTGAATTAACAATTAAACTAAACTAAGCAACTAACAAGGCAATATGAAATTCAGTAAAGAAAATCCCTAAGAGGTGGAGTGTGTGTAAACATGTAATAAGGTGGTGAAGAATGCATTCAATATGGCACAAGCATACATTGTGTTTTCATGCAAAGTAAATGTCTAATGGTTGTGGCAAAACCTATCATTCTAATCACTAACCTAGTTGATTAGTATGAGCATAAACAAGTTGGTTATTAAGAACATAAACAAGCATGAGAAGTGTCTAAAAGTTGTGGCAAAACTCATCAAGTTAAGTATTCTCATTTAAACAAACAAGCATACATTCAGATTCATCACATATTGCATAAGATAGCATTTATTTTCATTCTTTATTACATGTATAAACATTTTCTCCACCCCCCAAATGTGGTGGATCTACTCTCTACTCATTAAGCTATCTAATTGTGCTAAGATTTAAGGAAACAAAGCATGCAAGACTAAAGGAAACAATATCTAACTAAAAAGAAAATATTTTATTTACATGACTCACGTTACAAAGTAACATCCTCTCCACCTTGAGTTTTGCTTCAAAGAATTACTCCAAGTAGAGAGAATGACCACCAAACAATGGGTGATTACAAATGAAGAAGAGAAGTTCTATTTATAGACATGAAAAAAAGCAACTGGGACAATCCTCGATGTGAAAGTAATGAAACATACTCAAAATGGACATAAACTATATAACACACAACGACACGAAACCGGGTCGGCTCCTGACCAAAATGGACCGAAAATTGGCGGTCACAATTGGTCAGATGCGACCCAGTTTTGTGCGTCTACTTATGTTCTTCAATTCTTCATGTGAGGTGTGCCTTGGTAAGTTATTTGAGTGTGCGCTCAAATCTAATTGTCAAACTACTCATCATGATGCGGTGGAGTTTCTCGGTTTGCTATTTGGTCCCTCCGGGCTTACTTCCAGGTCATTCCCTTTTGCTGATGGATCCTTGTGTATGACAGACATGTTCATTTTGTATCATTTAAATCATTTCTTCTTACGTTTCAGTCCTTTTTCTCTTCCCTTCTCTTCTTTATTACATAATACCTGAAATATAACAACAAACACTCGAGTAGCACAAAATTGGGGTAAAATAAAGGATATATAGCATGAGTACGATGTATAATATACTACTAATCATCTTTCTCCTGTCATTTATTTCAAAATTATCATTCAAATATTTCACGGGTGTTTAATCTCTTCAAGAGTTCTTTTCATATTATTCTTCGAGATGATATGCACATTCTCTTTGTTTGTTCATATGGTGATATTTTCATATATCACATCTCTTCATTATAATTTGCCTTGGGCAATTTAGTCATTTAGGGAGTCTTATATAAATATCAATATCAAGTGACTTATATAGTTTGCAGTCACAACATATCTTATATATATATGCTTATCTATATTTATGTTTACATGTCATACTGATCAATTAACATAACGTAATATTATACATTTCGAGAGAATGAGTAATATCATAATTGATGTTGGGCCCAGCGAAAAACCCTTGTGTCACTACTCACTTTATAATATACCACCATGTTATTGTAATGTGATTTCTATTCACATTCTTTAGAAATCAAGACTATAGGTCCAAACAATATGTTTGTTAAGCGAGTTTAGTTGTACATTGTTCACATTCTTTTATTCATTTCAAATGCGAATGCTTCTGGTATTCTTATAATATTATAGGTTTTGGATCTAAATTTTCTCTTGAATTAGCATGCTACTAAGAAGGTGAATTAGTCGTCGACGATAACTTTAATTATTTTATGTTTCTCTCTCGAATCAACATAGTTGATCGTAATTTTATAATAATCAAATCCTCGTCATTTTCCAAAATACTAGGATTTGACTGTTATGTATTCCCAGAATTGTTACATTTGCAAACAATTGCTTTTATTTTACCGGATTTATATTATCAGGAATGTGAATTCTTTTGAAATGTGCAATTTAATTAGAGGCCAATAATTGTGGAGGTGGTAATGTAAAAGAAATTGCGAAGATGTAATCACAATCTAACTAACACTCTATACTTGAGCACACTTAGATATTGATATGGAATTGGATATGCAAGTGGTGAAGTTTTGGCTTGAGTGTTGAAGAATGAGAGCTTGAAGATGAAAAGGATTTGTCTTTGAGTATGGGATAGATAGGGAGTGTTCAAGAGTCTCGAAACCAAAAAATGGGGTCCTATTTATAAGTCTTAAAGCTCTACTAGCTGTTTGGGAGTTGGTGGAGAAATGGACCAATGATAAGCAAAATGTGACTTAAGCTCGGGCAGAGTTTTGACCAGGTTCGGTCTACCGTTCAAGTAACGGTAGTCCGAGACATAAAGGTTTGATTGCTCTGAACTAAGCATACGGTTGACCGAATAAGGTTCAGATCACCGTTCTCCAACTTCCAGTAACTATTATCAATTTAGCTCTAATTAAGTTCGGTTAACCGAATTCCATTCGGTTCACCGTTCCAATGTGGACAGTAGGATTGGTTGGGCTCTTGTCTACTCAAGATCGGTTGACCGTCTATACATCGGTAGACCAAAGTTAGTGCGGTTTTTGCACTGAAAGTTAAGGCTCGAATAGTCGTTGGGTACAATGGTCAAGTGCCACGCGTAAATAGTTGTTGGGCGCCTAAAGCCAAGAAGGACTCGGTTGACCGATAGGTATTCAGTCGTCCGAATTAGGACAAGTCAATTTGGCTCTAGGGACTTGATTCAAATGCGACCGCTGGAGCTGTTGAACGTTTTATATTAAACCGCAAGTGCACGGCCGCGATGAAGCGGTGGCAAGTACGGGTCGTCCTCAGGGAGGTGAGCAGCCTCTTGTTTATCAGAAATCAAGTGGCAAAAATAGGGGGAGAAAGATTGATTATGGTACTCTACACTAAACTACGCTACGAAGTATGAAATGCGAACGAAAGAAACAAACAATGAAATGACAACTAAGCTAAGAACAAAAGAAGAATGCTGGAATACAGAAATGGGAAAACCCCTAAGGGGTGGAGTGAGTGCACACAAGCAAAGAGGTGGGTGTTGAACACATTCTTTAAGCACAAATAAAGGTGGTGTTATCATGCATAGGAAGTGTCTAAATGTTGTGGCAAAACTTATCAATCTATTCACCAACTTAGTTGATTAACATTTACATATGCAAGATGTTTATTTCAGAACCTAAACAAGCATGAGAGGTGTCTAATCATTTTGGCAAAACTCATCAAGTTATAAATTCTATCCTAAACAAGCAAGCATACATTCATGTTTTATCAATACATTGGAAATAAAGCATTCAATCCATTCTCATTTGCATGTATGTACGTCTACTCCACCCCCCAAAGGGGATGGAACTACTCACTAAACATTACACTAATTATTAAACTAAACAAAGAAAGCATATTAACTAAGCTAATAAAACTAATGAAATGAGATTAAGCAAAACAAAACAAGAAACATAAAACAAACAACATAATAAAGAAAACTTGTATTAAAATGACTCACATTAAAAGTAGCATCCTCCTACTTTAGTGTGTGCTTCAAGGCCTCACTTCTAGTAGGAAGAATAGCCACTTAAAATATGGAGTCATTACAATAGGAGGTGAAGAGTTCTATTTATAGCCATGGAAAAAGCTAATCCGGGACAATCCCCCGATGTGGGACTAAACCAATACCACAAATAGCCTACAAGAACATTAATACAAGTCCAGGAGAAATTTGGGCGGATCCTGAGTAATATGGACCGCCAATTAGTGGTCCAAGACCGCCAATTGGCGGTCCAAAAACTTCGGATCGCGTTGGAATTTGTTGTGGGCTTTTCTTTCTGGTATTGTTGGTCTTTGATGCGGTTACTTGACTTGTTGGAGCTCCGACCCGAATCGAATTGGTAAAATACTCCCCATGATGGTGTGGAGTATTCTGTTTTGCTCTTAGGTCCTTCTGCCTTACATTCAGGTCCTTCTCCCTTGCATCTTAGTCCCCAGATCTCACAATTCAGTCCTTTTTCCCAGCTTTTGGGTCCTTTTATGCTTCATCTCTTCAAACCTATTTATTCCTGAGAACTAAACATAAAACTCGTAACATAGCATTGTTTAGGTGAAAGATAATGGATATAAGATACGAATATAAACATGAAATGATGCCAATCAAATACCCCCACACCTAACTTTTGCTAATCCCGAGCAAAACAAAGAAAGAGAAAAGCATACGAAAAACAAGAAATCCTAACTCACTTTCGTAGGAATCACGGTTGCACTTAGCACGTGCAACAAGCCGTTAAACCTCCTTGTCGCCAAGGAGAAGGAGTGTTGTCTCCTGAGGGTTTTCAGCGGATATACCCACTAAATCCGAACAAGATCCATTAATCAATCTAGCTACACGACTCGTTGGACTTATTTTATCGATCATGGGACGCGGTAATACTATGGGTCGACTCTATATATGTAATCGGTCCACACACCTAGCCTAATGAGTTATTCGTGAAAGTTAGTCAAGGACTTAAGTGAAAGACATGGGAAACCTTAACTTCTGAATGTGATACAATGTGTAAAGTCCATTTTGGTTCTTGTTTGACTTTTTTTCTTTTTCTTTTTTTCTTTTTCTTTGGAGCATTTTATTGGATGGTGTTTGATTCTCCCAGGGTCAGGTTTCATGCATCATTGCCTATGAGGACTTACACTATCACGTACACCTTCCCCCAAATCTCCACATAGGGCGATCCCTACCACCCGTGTAACGGGAGTTCGGTCGGTGCATCCCAAGTCAGATGACTCGAAAGCACCAGGCACAAAGTCCCCTCAGACCTACTTTCCCGAGTGATAGGAGCCGTGCGAGAAGAGAGAACACCACTTATTTACTTATCTAGATGGGAACCAAAACCCCTACACTTAAGTTTCACAAAAAGAGATTAAGGGCCCTTGACTACGACAAACTTCCTTATACTAGCAGACACGAATTATTTGACTCACTAGGTTCAGGGTGGACTTCTTTAAATGTTTGAGTACTGAAACCCTATGATTACACGCCCCCGAGGGAAAACCGGGGTGCATCCTAACGACTCGATAAGACCTAAAACCAGTAAACTAGAAATCCTAATGCATCAAGTTCAAGACAATTTTGGGAGCTTTCTTTTTACTTTGCCTCTCAACGGTTTTGCACACGCTAAACACACGCAAAAACCACAAAAACATTTTCTTTCGCAAACACATGAAGATTTTGAAAGAAATGTGAAAATTTTAAAGCACTAGGCAAGCAAAAGAAGACAAGTCACCCAAGGATCATGGCAAGCAGATATATCGATATTAAATGCAGCACACTAACATGACCCTATCAATACACACAAAAGAAAACAAAATCAAAAGAAAAGACTCGACTATGTACACACGTAAAACACCCCCACACCTACTTCATGCATTATCCTCAATGAATGTGAACAAGATACCACATGTAGATATGCATGAAAACGGAAAGATCTCACCAACATGAAGTACAAAGGGACGTTCAGGGTCATGTTGATGGACACAAACCCAAATTCCCTCAAAACCTGTGAGAAGCTGAAGAAGGGAGATAAATACGTGAAGAGATTGGGCCCAAGTACACAAGGGTTGGGGCCCACAACAATCGATGCTCACTGAAGGAGTCTTTTATTACACACTTTTTCTTTCTTTTTCTTTTTGTTTTTTTTGTTTTTTTTTGTTTTTTTTTGTTTTTTACAAGATATATACATCAACCAAGGTATTCTCATAATCATTTGGTCAAGGAACATCAAATGAGAACATCAAGTTTTGAGGACCAGAGACTTGCCGAGATGGGCAAACTTCACTGGTACTCTGAGGTGTCATGAGGGGTGGAAGGTCAAAGCTGAAAGACTCGAACCCCTCATGATAGTGGTTGGGTGTGGGCAACAAAGAATGAAGTTGTGTTGCCTCACTAGGGTTTAGTTGCTCATCGAAGAAAACCTTTCAACCAATAGGCGGGTGCATCGGAATGAGTTCCTCAGGCTCATTCGATGGATGCAACAGACCTGCGTCGCTATGAACGGGGCTGCTCCCCAAGTCATCCAACAAGGACCTCCCACCATCATTTAGATCATCAAGCATAAGCTCGGTCATAGGTGGGTCCTTGTTGGAGTCAATATGAAGCTCAAATGGCTCAATGGCCATGGGACATGAGGTAGAGACACCTTCTGGTATAGGCATATGATGAGGTGTCTCACTCTCACTAGTACTCTCAACTGAATCATGCAACGAACACTCCCTTTGGACATTCATGTTCGAGGCCAGTTCACTCGGTTGCGTTGCGAAGACAGGCAATGGGTTTTCGCTGGGCCCACGAACATTCTCAACGGGTTGCATTGGGTTTAGGGGTGTTCGTTGAGTTTGTGGTGCTTTCTCCAGTTGGCGGATGAGATTTAGATTTAAAGGTTCATCCATGGGTTCCTGTTGCTTACCAGAGTTGAACACATGAAACTCAGCACTCATGTTACCGAATGAGAGCTTCATGAGACCATTTCTACAATTAATCAAGGCATTGGAGGTTGCCAGAAATGGTCTACCTAAAATCAAAGGTATTTGAGAGTGGGTGTTCGCAACAGGATTGGTATCGAGGACAACAAAATCGACTGGAAATATAAAATCTCCAACTTTGATAAGCACATCCTCGATAATCCCCATGGGAATACGAATGGATCTATCCGCCAATTGGAGGGTGATCTTCGTTGGTTTCAATTCTCCCAAGTTCAACTGTTTATAAACAGAGAATGGGAGGAGGTTGACCGCTGATCCTAAATCAAGTAAAACATTGCTCATTCTAGTGTCCCCTATCATACACTGAATAGTAGGACACCCAGGGTCCTTGTATTTTGTGTAGGTGGGATTGGACAAAAGTGAGCTTACAATCGCAGCCAGGAATGCTTTCTTAGGAACATTGGTCTTCCTCTTGGTTGTGTAGAGATCCTTCAACACTTTGGCATATTGAGGTATTTATTGGATGACATCCAGCAAGGGGATGTTAACCTTCACTTGCTTAAACACCTCTAACATCTTATCCATTGTGTCACTCTGCTTTTTGGTTAACCTACTGGGATAGGGAGCTTTTGGCAGGTAGGTTTTCTGCGGTGCCTGAGAAGGAGGCGTTGGTGTATTACCCTAACCCTAAGCCTCTTCTTCACCACCATTCCCACTGAGGGGCTGCATAGATGGTGGTGGCAAGGAAATGTGATTGTCAACCTGCTTTCCATTCCTTAAGGTTACAATGGCATTGATATGGTGAACAGGTTCCTACACATGGTTCACTTGCCGCCCCCGAGGTACCACATTCTCATTTTGCATGTGTTGTTGCTGGTACACACCGGGGTTAGCCTCAGGCTGGCTAGGAAAAGACACTCTCTCTCTCTTTCATGTACAAACTGAGCCAATCGGCCCATCTGAAGCTCTAGAGATTTGATGGTCTGCTGATTTGAAGTGAGAACTTGACTCGTGGTTGACATAAAAAATTTCATTGAGTTTTCAAGTCCACGAGTCAAGGTCTCAAGAGAATTGAATTGGGTTTCCATATTGTTGGAATTTGGGAAACCCGATTGATTGGTGGTTTGCGCTTGGGGTGGCTGATAGGATTGTGCATGCATAGGAGGTTGGTGTGATTGGTAAGGTGGTCTAGAGGAGTTTGAAGGACCACCCTGGGCATTAGTTTGGTTCCATGAAAAATTGGAGTGGTTCCTCCATCCAGGATTATAAGATGATGAGTATGGGTCATTCCTAGCTCTGTCATAGATGGCGTTGAGACGCTCCATCTCAGGAGGAATAGACACACACTCACTTTCTACATGACCTATGCTACCACATGAATGACAGAGAACTGGACTAGATGTGGACATGTGAGGTGCACCCTGTTAGTTTTGGAGCTCAATCGAATCCATACGGCGCATTAAGGCCGTCATGCGTGCCTCGGTGGCCGTAGTGGTATCGACAACAAATGCGGCACCCGATCTAGTCGAGTTTGCATTCGCGATCCTTGCTCCTATACTAGATGATGCAGGTGGCTCCCTCACACTCTCCCATTGCATGGTTTTCTCAGCGAGGTCTTCTAGGAAAGCCCATGCCTTCCTTTCATCCTTTCCCAAGAACTCTCCTTGACACATGGACTCAAGGAGCGTTCTTGACGGGATGTGAAGACCTTCGTAAACAATCTGACAAAGGCGCCACAACTCGATGCCATGGTGAGGGCATGAGGATAGTAGCTCCTTGAACCTCTCTAAGTATGCATGAATGGTTCGGTCTCATGTTGATAGAACAAATTGATTTCGTTCCTCAATTTTTGAGTCCGATGATTTGGAAAGTATTTCTTGAGGAATGCAGATTGAAACTCATCCCAAGTCCTAAAGGTATTCGTCTGGTTGCTGTACAACCACTTCTTGGCGTCATCCTTTAGTGCAAAAGGAACGAGCCTAAGATGGATGGAGTCTGTGCTAAGTTGTTGCAGCTTGAACAAAGCACAGACCTCCTCAAATTCCCTGAGAAAGATATAGGGGTCACCCTTCCCAGTGAAGCGAGGGAGCATGGAAATAAACTGAGGCTTAACCTCAAAATGGTTCCCATTAGCCTCTGGTAATACGATGCATGAGGGTAGAGCTGTACGGCTCGGGTAGCATCGATCACGAAGAGGTATGGGAACGACAACTGGAAGCACTGGTGGAGCAGGTGGGTCCAGCAACTGCTCCTCCTCACGGAAATTAGCAGCCATTGAACCCGGACTGCGTGCGACACGAGAGGAGGAAGGTGTCGAGAAATCGATGACCAAAGCCGGATTGACAACGCTCCTCGTCAAACGACCACTCTCGTCTCGTGTCCATGAAGGCATGAGCAAAGGTGCACAAATTTATTTGTTTTTTTTTGTTTTTTTTAACAAAGAATGTACGTAGAAGAGAAGACGAGGGAACACAGGAGAGAAAGAATGACTCAGGAGAGAAGGGAAGAAGTCCTTATGTTACGGCGGATGGGTACAGGTAGAAGCACACAAGCAAACAAGGCTCAAGTAATCCTAAGGCCGCTATAGGTCCTTACAGCTAGACGACACCTAACTGCGAGGTCACACGGCCTCAACACGCCTCACCTCCCTACAACGAGGACCACAAAGCCCAGCAAGTAAGCCAAGATCCGGGGATCTCGTCTCTCCTACTATCGACAAAGTGGGCAACGCCGATTAGGTCATGACGGTCGGGACCGGATTACTCTCCTAATGCGCCCGAAATCCTTAGGGTCAATGTCTACTTGATTTTAAAAATTAGGCTCTTTATTAGTGTGGTTTGTGGGGTGAAGGAAAGGGTGATGAAATCCCCCACCTTATCTTTTATGGGACAGCCCCTCCTTAGTAGCGTTTTGGAGTCCGAATCTAGCAATCAACTCTCCAAACAAACGCTCAACTCACACTTGTTGCAATGCACTTCCTACTAACTAATGCATGTTCATACGAAATGCATGAATGAGAGTAGAAGGTGCGTACCTCACGCCAGATCTCAGCAACAGAAAATAAGGCTAAGATGAAAGACAATCTAAATGCCTAAGTCACATACATGATGCATGAGCTAAACAAAAAGAATGCCTAATCTTTTGCTTTGAGTTTTAGGGTCCAAGTTGCTTAAAGGAAGTTGATTATTAATCTGGGAACAATCTAAGAGTCAGAACATGCAAAATTGAGTCCTAGATTACTAGATCAATTATGGCAACACGACAAAGAAATAAGAAGGCAAAAGCAGCTCACCAGACCGCTGATTGGCGGTCTAAACTGCCCAGCTTTCCTCCAAATTTTTCCAGATGACTCTCCTTTCGACTCCAAGTCTCCTGAAACAAAGAAAAACTACAAAACAAAAATTAAATCCACTCGAATCGTCCAAACAAGAGTCTGGACTGGCACCTCCCTGGCAAGGGCGCCAAAAACTTGTTGAACATTTTATATTAAACCGCAAGTGCACGGCCACGATGAAGCGGTGGCAAGTACAGGTCGTCCGCATGGAGGTGAGCAGCCTCTTGTTTATCAGAAATCAAGTGGCAAAAATAGGGGGAGAAAGATTGATTATGCTAGTCTACGCTAAACTACGCTAAGAAGTATGAAATGCGAACGAAAGAAACAAACAATGAAATGACAACTAAGCTAAGAACAAAAGAAGAATGCTGGAATACAGAAATGGGAAAACCCCTAAGGGGTGGAGTGAGTGCACACAAGAAAAGAGGTGGGTGTTGAACACATTCTTTAAGCACAAATAAAGGTGGTGTTATCATGCATAGGAAGTGTCTAAATGTTGTGGCAAAATCTATCAATCTATTCACCAACTTAGTTGATTAACATTTACATATGCAAGATGTTTATTTCATAACCAAAACAAGCATGAGAGGTGTCTAATCATTTTGGCAAAACTCATCAAGTTATAAATTCTATCCTAAACAAGCAAGCATACATTCATGTTTTATCAATACATTGGAAATAAAGCATTCAATCCATTCTCATTTGCATGTATGTACATCTAATCCACCCCCCAAAGGGGATGGAACTACTCACTAAACATTACACTAATTATTAAACTAAACAAAGAAAGCATATTAACTAAGCTAATAAAACTAATGAAATGAAATTAAGCAAAACAAAACAAGAAACATAAAACAAACAACATAATAAAGAAAACTTGTATTAAAATGAATCTCATTAAAAGTAGCATCCTCCTGTAGGATCGTGTGGGTTATGGGTCCACTAATCACTATTACGCTAAACCCTAACTAATCAACCAATAGACGCAGTGGAAACAAATTTAAAAACTAGTAGGGAAATAACATGCAAACCACAAAGAGACTCGGCGTTTTTATAGAGGTTCGGCACCCCACTCGGGTCCTAATCCTCTCTTGTAAGCTCCGCTTGACTCCGCGAGCTCCGCCTACGTCTTCACTAACCACTCCCATTCCGGGCCGGGAGAGAACGCCTTTTACACCACAAGCAACGCGAACAACCCTCGCTTGCTTGAATTCTTCCTCTCACAATCCGAGAGGGACACTTCGGGCTTTCACCGAAGTCCTTGCTTCTTTGACAACTCTTGTAACTGAGTGGGATTCACTCTATAATTGAGCACAACAATTGCTAGATGATTGTATGATGAATGATGCGGAAATTAGGCTTTGGATGGCTAATTTGGAGCTTGGAGGTTGTGGAAAATCTCACTATAGGTTTGACACTTTGGAGTTGTGAAATCTTGTGGAAAACTAAGGGTGAACCTCTATTTATAAGCTCCTAAAGATTTCTAGCCGTTTGGACAAGATTTGATTGGGGTTTGTGCAAAGAACACAAAACAGAAAATCGGATTCAGAAATCTGTCCAGAAATGGTAGACCGAAAGGTGTAACGGTCGACCGAACCCTTGAATAAGTTAATGGATCGGTTGACCGAACAAAGGTACTGGTCGACCTAACACTTAAGTTCTATAAGTCAACGGTCGACCGAACAGGTGCCGGTCGACCGAACTACAGGGTTCGGTAGAGGGAAAACTCGATCGGTTGAACTAAACTTGTGTCGACCGATAGCAGGTAGATTTCACCTAATAGAACGGTCGACCGAACAAGGTATTTAGTTCGACCGGTTCAAAACTATTTGGGGGTGTATTAGGAGAAAAATGTGTATACGACCGTTGTATAATACGACAAGGATAACGGTCGTATTTTTACCAGAAATAGCAAACGAAACGGTCGACCGAACAGGTCTGGGTAGACGGTAAACAGAAGTGTGATCGGTTGAACTGATTGGTCTGGTATCACAAATATTGTGTATAACCGGTCGACCGAAAGGTGAACGGTCGACCGAACTCAGGCAGACTGGCGACCAATGTTTTTAGGTGTTTAGGTGATCTAATGGAGTCCAAATGATATGATATTTTGTGTGTGACTCCTACAAGGAACCTAGTGTGTGAATGCATGCATATTAGCTTAAGTTATGCTCAATTCACATAAGTTCCTAATACTCAAAGAAAGGTAAAATTACATGTCTTCAATCCTAGCTTGATTACATGTCTTGACTTGATTTTTCTTCTTTCTTCAGTCTTGATCACCTGTAGATGTTAGCACAATACAACATGTATACCATTATACTACATGTGCTAATCTACAGGTCCTAATTAAGATTAGGTTGAAATACATCATCAAAATACGGATTAAGGCCAAAAAGCCAACACCTCCTACTTTAGTGTGTGCTTCAATGCCTCACTTCTAGTAGGAAGAATAGGCACTTAAAATATGGAGTCATTACAATAGGAGGTGAAGAGTTCTATTTATAGCAATGGAAAAAGCTAATCCGGGACAATCCCCCGATGTGGGACTAAATCAATACCAAAAATAGTCTAAACGAACATTAATACAAGTCCAGGAGAAATTTGGGCGGATTCTGAGTAATATGGACCGCCAATTAGCGGTCCAAGACTGTTAATTGGCGGTCCAAAAGCTTCGGATCGTGTTGGAATTTGTTGTGGGCTTTTCTTTCTGGTATTGTTGGTCTTTGATGCGGTTACTTGACTTGGTGGAGCTCCGACCCGAATCGAATTGGTAAAATACTCCCCATGATGGTGTGGAGTATTCTGTTTTGCTCTTAGGTCCTTCTGCCTTACATTCAGGTCCTTCTCCCTTGCATCTTAGTCCCCAGATCTCACAATTCAGTCCTTTTTCCCAGCTTTTGGGTCCTTTTGTGCTTCATCTCTTCAAACCTATTTATTCCTGAAAACTAAACATAAAACTCGTAACATAGCATTGTTCAGGTGAAAGATAATGGATATAAGATACAAATATAAACATGAAATGATGCCAATCAGGAGCAAAGTCCAAAATCGATCTAGGGCTATTCGGTCGACCAAAGGTGGTTCGGTCTTCCGACAAGGCAATTCCAGATAACACCTAAGGTTTATTGATGGGAAGTATTCAGATAACCGATAGGTATTCGGTGGACCGAACTGGAAAGGTTTCAAATGACCAGAAATGGTTTGGATTACTGAATCTTGACGGGACTGAATCCTAGTGCTCAAGTTTACATTAAATCATATTGATTGATCGTTTCTATTACCGCAAGTGCACGACATCGGTGAAGATGCGACAAATACGGGTCGTGTCCACGAGGAGGTGTGTTGACTCTGGTTTGATCGAAGGCAAGTGGGAAAAGAGGGGAGGAGAAATTGATTACACTAAACTAGACTAAACTATGCTATGCTACACTAGTATGAAACAACAAAGAAGATGAAAGCATGAGACTAAGTAAAACTAAACTAAGTGACTTATAGAAGCAAGCTGGAAATCAGGAATGGAAAACCCCTAATGGGTGGAGTGTGTACACATGAAATAAGTGGTGATGAATGCATTCAATAAAGCATAAGTGTTGGTAGTGTTTCTATGCATAAGAAGTACCTCATGGCAAGACCTATCATCCAAATCACTAACCTAAGTGATTAATATGAGCATAAACAAGTTTATTATTAAGAACCTAAACAAGCACGGAATGTACCTAAACAAGCATGGAATGTTTCAAACAAGCATACTCACATTTCTCATATACAACAACATATAACATTCATTCCATACTACATGACATGTATAAACATCAACTCCACCCCAAAGTGGGATGAAACTACTCACTACTCATTAAGAAAAGAAGACAAAACAAAATTAAACTAAGCATGCAATAATTAAAAAAGAAGACAACATTAAAACAAACTAAGAAAAATATTTTATTTACATGACACATTACAAGTGGCATTCTTCTCCACTTGAGTTTTGCTCCAACGCTTACTCTAAGTAGAGAGAATGCCACCAAGAAATGGGTGATTACAAAGGAGAAGGAAGAGTTCTATTTATAGTCATAGAAAAAGGCAATCGGGGACAATCTCCCGATGTGGGACTAATGCACTACTAAAAATAGACATAAAACACTCTAATACATGACCCGCCTAAATCTTATCGGATCTGGAGAAGAACCGACTGCCAATCATCGGTCTTGGACCGCCAATTGGCGGTCTATACTCTGGATCGAGTCTGGATTTGGAGTGTTGTTGTCTGGCTTGATTTCTTCATGTCTGATGCACCCGAGTTGGTTGTTGGAGTTTAGGCCCGAATCGAATTGCCAAAATACTCCTTATGATGGTATGGAGTTTATTCATTTGCTCAGTGGTCCTTTTGGTTTTACATCTGGGTCCTTCTCTCTTGCCATTCTGAGAGATGACGTTCATGTTGCATGATGTCTTCCAGATTCTACGCATTCCTGTTGAGGGTCGTATGGTCAGTGCTCAGGCATCGATGCCTGAGCTGAAGAGTTATGTATCAGAGTTGCTCAGGGTCAGCGTCGATGGTCTTGGGAGGGATAGCTCATTTTGGAGTGGCGGTGGTGCTAGCATCGACGTTGTTGACGACTGTTGCAGACGGGGACGACCACCACGGACTGTGGATACGCAGTTGACTGCCTACCTCTTCGTACTGCTCGGATGCTTCTTATTTGTCGACAAGAGCAGTTGCAGAGTCAGACCACGTGACCTATTGGAGGCTAGGGACCCAGATACCATTGGTCAGTACTCATGGGGGTCAGCGACGTTGGCATATCTGTATCGCCAGTTGGGGATAGCGAGTCATGCTGATTGTTCTGGTATTGCGGGTTGTCTTATGTTACTGCATATATGAGTATTTTCCTCCTTTCCGTCCGCATCAGGAGCGGAAAATCATTGAGTCGACCCTTCCTCATTCGTGTATGTGGGCTGTCCGGACCGAGGATAGGGACGACGAGAGACATCCCGACGGCAGAGCATGCAATGCGGTCTGCGATTACGACAACGTACGACGTCACAACACTTTGAGCGCGTAATCAGTTTGGAGGACATTTTCGAGTGGAGGCCGACTTCACTTGGCCGATCTCACATGTAGTCATGACCCCTCCACTTGTCATGTAGATTATTTGGATTGGTTCGGTAAGTTCTCACATCCAGTTCTCGTGCGCGGTACCGCCCCGAGACGTGAGAGACCACTGGATATGACAAGTGGCGATGCGGTAAGTTTTTCTACATTAAATTTTATTTGTAATATATATTTTGTTTTTATTGCTAGTGTACAATAATCTTTATGTTACATACAATGGATGAGTAGGACGATACGGGTTAGGTAGTCGTTCTTGCCATACATGGACCAGATGTCGAACGAGGACACAAGATCTGCATGTGCAGATTTGGATGACCTCATACATGAGTGGAATAGTCAGTTGGGCATTTCTGACCATGATTTGGATGAGGAGTTGTAGTTGGCTTGTACATTATTTATTTTATTACGAAGATTCGATCGAGACGGAAGAAGTTTCTTACATGTCAGTAATTTCGTAACTGTTTATATTTATTCACGTAACTGTTTTTAGAAATTTCAGATGTTATGTTGTTTGGCTGAAAATCATACATTATAATGAGGGTTCAAATGACAAATCTGATTGTGATTCAAACACTTAATTTATTTACTTTTTACTTTTTGATATTTCAAAATGCAATTTCTTATTGAGATGTTTTGTGAACTTAATTTCAATTCTTAGATCTGGGCGCTTTCTGTGTTAGAACCGTGACCCTCTTTAATCTCTACGTTGAAGAATTGAAATTTTCTTTATTTATTTTTCTTCCTTTCTCCCTCTCAAACTATTACATTTTTTTAACTCATCAGGATTTATTTCCGTTGCTTGATTTAGGTGTATGTTAGAGTGGTGTGATTAGCTGATATTTAGCTAGTAGATTATCATGAAGCCTAGGATGACAACACCAGGGAATGGTTGGTAGCAGACCTATGGTTGAGAGGGTGGGTGGCCCAAGAATGCTTGGAAATCTTCCAACGGGTCAATCATTCTTTCACTCATCCTTCACGTTTTCTTTAGCCTCACTTGTCCTTCTACCTTCATCTCACTTTTGAAGACCCTTATTCCATCACTTCCTTCTTCTTCTTCTTCTTCTTCTTCTTCTTCTTCTTCTTGCAGGTCCGTGTGCGCAAGACTTGGTGATAGTCGACAAGGTTGGCGGAGGGTAAGCCTTGGTGGGCATCTCGACAGCAACTTGGGTGGACCATGCGTGTGTGGTGGGGTTTCACTTGGTACCTTCTAGTTTTAGTTCATTCATTAGTAGCATAACATGTACAATATTCATGCTATATATCATTAATTTTACCCCAATATTATGTTTCTCGAGTGTTTATTGTTGTATTTCAGGTATTAGGTAATAAAGAAGAGAATGAAAGAGATAAATGACTCAAACGTAAAAAGAAAAGACTTAAATGAAGCAAAATGGACCTCTCGGTCATACACAATGACCCCTCTGCAAGAGCGAAAGACCTGGATGTAAGCAATAAGGACCAAATAGCAAATCAAGAAACTTCAAACCATCATGATGAGTATTTTGACAATTAGATTCGAGCCCAGACTCCAATAACCGATCTGAGTGCACCCCACGTGAATAATTGAAGCACTAAACAAGATATCTGAAATTGGACCAGGTCAGAGAAAAAGTGACCACCAATTGGAGGCCTTAGATCTCCAATTGGTTGTCCATGTTGGTCAGAATCCGACCTGGCTTCTCGTGGTTGTGTATTATGTTGTTTTTATCCATTTGTAGAACTTTCATTAATCCCACATTGGGGAATTGTCCCCAGTTGCCTTTTTCATGTCTATAAATAGAACTCCTCTTTCTCCTTTGTAAAAACACTCCTTGCTTGGTGATCATTCCCTCTACTTAGAGTAAAGCCTTGGAGCAAAACTTAAGTGGAGAAATGTTACTTGTAATGTGAATCATAAATAAAAGAAATCTTTGTTAGTTTCATGTTGCCTCTTTTAATTCTTGCATGCTTAGGTTAATTTGTTTTATTAATCTTAGTAGAATTAGTTAGAATGTTTTCTCTTCTTAATATACATGTTAGCCTAATGAGTAGTAAGTAGTTTCTTCCCTCTTTGAGGGGTGTGGAGATAATGCACATTTATGTTTTGAAGTTTTGATGTTTGACGAATCTTGATTGTGTAGACTTGAATGTTTGTATATTCATCGAGTTTGTTTTAATCATCTACATGTTGGAGCATTTTTGATGGATTTTACAATATGTTTCAGACACTTCCGATGCTTGATTTCCTCATGTTTATTGGCTGAAATTTTCTGTTGGATATGCTATATGTTAGTCGTGTGTTTGTATTAGTGTTTGCTCGCTTGATTGATTGAAGAAACTTTGTTTTGATGGGTTTTGCCATGATTTTCAGACACCTCCCATGCTTAGCTTTGTTCTTCACATAAGTTCCTGGTTTTTGATGAGTTTTGCCATAATTTTAGACACTTCTCATTTTGGCCATCGTGTTATGATAATCAAGTAGTCATTGCTAATATGGTGTGCAAATGGATTGATAGATCTTGCCAAATCATTAGGCACTTTCTATGCATGAAGAAACACACATGACACACATACACATACATGCTTACATGCGTCATTTATCACTTCTCTCACCTCATATGTGCACACACTCCACCACTTAGGGGTTCATCCACATTTCATTCCACATCGTTTGCTGAATTTCTTTCGTTTCCATTTGCATCGTAATCTAGTTTGTTTTGTATTCTTAGTATAATCGTCTTTTCAGTAGTATCGTAGTAATCTCTTCTTCCACTGTTATTTCCCACTTGTTTTCGCTCACTCGAAGGTTGGCAATGCTCCCTGTGGATCGACCCGTACTTGCCCCGTCTTCACCGACGGTCGTGCACTTGTGGTTAATTATTAAAATGTTTGACATTCATCTCCTTACTTCGACACCCCTTCTTCTCAACCTCCTTCGTTCTTTCTCTTCCCACTTGCTGCAGGAGTCACTCATCGCGCATAGAGCGTGGTGGAGGCGAGGAGGAGGCTTCCGGTGAACTCATCTGTAGGTATGCATTGGGTTTTAAGGTGTTGGGGTGAAGGTTGGTGCGGTTGCACCACGATTTTTCTAGTGATGGAGTATTGTTGCACCACTAGTTTGGCCGGGGTGGTGGTGCGTGCACCAAGCGGTCGGAGGCATGTAGCCCTCTGGCCGGTCACTGAGGTGACCAGCGTCGAGTTCGGCATGGTTCGGGCACTCGTGCGGGTCCGTGCAAGCTGGTTGGTCGGGCACTTGGGCATGACCGTGCATGTGGGTTGCTTGGTCTTGCCGGTGCTGGGTTGAGGCTGGTAGATGCTGTTGGTCGGGGCTGGGCTCAGGAGGGGTTCCGGCGTGAGTCGCTTACCATGGGGCAGCCTATCGAGCTGCATCGACGTTGTATGGTTGCTTGGGTTCATGTTAGAAATGTTTAATTGTTATCCTGAGCACTTGTCTTGCTTGTGTTAACAGTAATCTTTTTTTTAGTAATGCATGAGTAGGTGAATGAATATATGAATGGGTAATTTGCTAAGATGCACCTGGCAGGTTGCCTAATTAGTGATATGCACTTGAGTTTTTTCTATTGCCGAATGTGCACCTGTAAACCGAACATATTTGCTCATATGCACATATGCCATTAGTGGGGCCAACTCCATCACCTTTCCGTCCAAATCCAACGTCGTTTGACAATTTGCAAATTAAACCTCGGAAAATACAAATATCCTTAATATGAAAAACAAAAAAATAAAAGCTAAAAACATAAAACCTCTCCTCGATCCCTCTCTTCTTCCTCTTCCCCACCACTCTCCCCTCCACCCATACCCACCCCGCTGACCTCCCCTCCCTCCTCGCCCTCACCACCACCTTCCAAAGGAACAAGAGCAACGACGGTGGATTCAGAAGTAACGATGTTCTGAACGCGAGGTAGTTGGCGATAACGAACTCGCTAATGAGGATTGATTAGTAGCATTTCATGCATCATATCCATGCTATATATCCTTAATTTTACGCCAATATTGTGCTACTCGAGTTGTTGTAGTGTTTCAAGTGTTAGGTAATAAAGAAGAGAAAATGGAACAAAAAGGACCTGAATGCAACAAGAATGGACTGAATTGAAGACTTCGGGATCCATTTGTAATGCACAAGGACTGGATCACAAATAAGGAAGGACCCAAGTGAAAACCCAGAGGGACATGATTGTGAAATGCAAAGTATTGTGACACATGACTTGAACCATATCAATATTTTGCCAATTGAAGTCAAAGTGGTTCAAGACAGATGACCAGGGCTTCACCCAATATGCAAAATACAAGATTTAAGCTCCTGGATGAAATCGGGACCGATCGGGCGCAAACGATCCGCCAGTGGCGGATCGTTTTGCTCCAATGGATCCCCAATTTCTGCCGTGGCTCAGACTTGATTAATTGGGTGCACCAGCGTATAGAAAAATTTATGAAAGTCGTCGGATTGCGCCTAGATCCATCCAACCCCTTATTTCTTCTATAAATACCATTGTAAACTCTCCTCTCCACCTCTTCTTCCTCCTTCCCCCATTAGAGTAGGTTTTAGTTTCCTGTTTTAGTAGTGTAAATATGGGGGGTTGGAGAGGAGCAAACTTTGTATTTTTGTTTCTTAATCTAGTTTTGTTCTTGTTCTTTACTTTAGTGTCTTTACTTTGATGTAATTTCTTTTATTGTTTGCTTAATCTTGTTTTGCTTCATTTATATTTTGGGTTCATGTTATTTTTATGCTTTCTTTAGTGTAGAGATGAGTAGAGAGTAGTCCATCCCCATTGGGGGTGGAGAAGAAAGTGTTACGATTATGTGATGTATTAGTGTGTGTTAATCCTATCATTTGAGTCTTGCATGATTTCCACAACTATCTAATAGGATTTCACGTATGCTTGTAAGTTGATGATAGATGTATGTTAACTTGTTAGTTTGCTCGATGAATTGGATGTTAACTTGTTAGTTTGCTCGAATGGAAATCAGAGATATTGAATGTGATTGCATTGTGAATGTCGGTGAATGTGATTTCACTGCTCGATACATTGATTGCATTTTGAATGTTGGTGAATGTGATTGATGCATTGCTCGATACATTGACTGTTGGTGAATGTGATATGATTATTAACGTGGTGTGATTGTGAATGTGTATTTATTGTGAATGTTGATTGATTCGTTTTAAAATAAACCACAAGTGCACGTCCACGTTGAAGCGGTGGCAAATACGGGTCGATCCACAGGGAGGTGTGTCGACTTTAGTTTGTTCAAAGGCAAGTGGGAGAGAAAGGAGTTATGATCAAACTACACTAAAATGCAAAAGGAAATGGAAAATTCAGCAATAAAACTAAACCCCATAGGGGGTAGAGAAAAAATGTGAATACAAAGATATGTGTATGTGTTCAATCACAACATGTAGTGCATGAAATCATAAACTAAATCCAAGTTTGCCTCCACATGAAATAAGATAACACAATATAATTAAAACATACAAGACAATAATTGGAATGAAGCTAAATGAACTCATGTATAAAGACCAAACCCCACTATGCCTCCACATGAAATAAGATAACACAATATCATTAAAACATACAAGACATTAACCAAGGTAAAGGCAACAAGAGTACATGCAACTACAAATTGTGTTTCCAATATTAATCACGGTTAGGGCAATAAGAGCAATAAGAGCACATGCAACTACAAGCCATGTTTCCTCTATCAACTCCATCCTTATCATCACCTCATCATTCCTCATAAAATAGGTTCACTAATCTAAGCATATGCTAAGCTTCATTCAAGAGCATTAGCATATCAAAGACAAGAGCGAAATCTCATTAGATGGTTATGGAAATCATATAAGGCTCAAAGGATTAAGATAACACACACACCCGATACATCACATAATCACATCACATTATTCTCCACCCCCAAATGGGGATGAAACTACTCACTAATCATTACACTACAACCTACATTAACAAAATGAAACATTCTAATGAAAGGAAATTAAACTAAGCAAGCAAGAAATATTAAAGAAGCTAATGGAAAGGAAATAAAACTAAAGAAGCATGCAAGAATTAAAAGACAAGACAAATTTAAAAGAAACTAAGAAAAATTATTTTATTAACATGACTCACATTGCAAGTGGCATTCTTCTCCACCTTGAGTTTTTGCTTCATGGCTTTTACTCCAAGTAGAGAGAATGCCACCAAGCAATGGGTGAATACAAAATGAGAGGAAGAGTTCTATACATAGGCATGGAAAAAGGTAATCCGGGACAATCCCCCGGTATGGGACTAAAACGCAAATCATAAATGGACTAAATACAACCTAATTCAACACCCGACCGAATCACGTGTAATTTGGGACAAAATAGACCGCCAATTGGCGGTCTGAATGGGCTTGATCGGGTTGGTTTTCAGGTGGCTTGATTTGGGCTTGATTTCTTGGTGTTTGATGAACCCGATTTGGTTGTTGATGGTTGGACCCGGATTTAATTGTCAAATTACTCCTCATTAAGGTGTGGAGCTTCTTGATTTGCCCACTGATCCTTTTGGTTTTACATCTGGGTCTTTCTCTCTTTCATCTCAGTCCATAAGTCTTGCAACTTAGTCATTTTCCTTGCTTTTGAGTCATTTTATGCCTCTTCTCCTCAATCTTGTTTATTTCTGAAACTCAAACATAAAACTCGTTACGTAGCATTGTTTAGGTTCAAGATAATGGATATAAGACACAAATATATGCATGATATGATGTCAATGAAATATGTTTAGTGCAGGGACATATCATTAGATTATAGAACACCAAAAATAATTTTTTTACAGATGTATATCACGTCGGTTCTTTAGAAACCAACGTGATATATAGGGCGGTATTAGAATGAGACTAGGTCTCAATTTAATATAATGAGACCATAAACATACACCATCAAGATCAAATCTAACTGTGAAAGATGACAACGGTAATTTCGTAATCACCCAATCTCCTTCTTCCTCCCCTCATTCCTTCCTTCCTTCCCAATCGCACACATCTCGTCCTCCTTCTTCCTCCCCTCCTTCAGTCCTTCCCACTCGCACCCAACCATGCGTGACACCTCCAGCAACCTTCCAAAAGATGTCAGAGTTGGGACGTCTCCTTCCGATCTCCGAACGCGTCGTTTTTTTTCCAAATCCATGTCTCGTAATCTTCCTTTTCTCACTTACAGATTATTACTCTTTCTCGCATTCCCTCCAATCTGGACTCGAAATTCCATTTTTTTTCATAAAACAAAAAACGTACTTGTTCTCTGATCGCGCTTTAGCTCCGGATCTCACCTCCATTTTCATTCCTTTCAAAGATTCTTTTTATGCCTAAAAATGAGAAAGATAGTTAGATCCGACTTGTTACGAACTATAACTCGGAAAAACCAGTTTTAGATCAGTAGAATTGTGAGATAATTGTTGCCGCCTTCAAGTTTGTAGACTTCCCTGATTCTGCAAAATATCATTTTTTCTACTACTTATTTATGTTAGGTGTAGTGTTCAGATCCGGTTATATGTTCCGGAAAACTTGTGTAATAAAATGACACCGTTGTGTATTGAAATGAAATATTAGTGTATTAAACATATATTGTTGTGTATTGAACGCATATAGATGTGTATTCACTGGAAGTTTTATTTAAGAAAGTCAGATGCAGTTTTGTAGAGTGTTCCATGTCATTTCTATCTCCA
The DNA here is from genome assembly GCA_963682175.1 of Triglochin maritima. Classification (NCBI taxonomy): domain Eukaryota; kingdom Viridiplantae; phylum Streptophyta; class Magnoliopsida; order Alismatales; family Juncaginaceae; genus Triglochin; species Triglochin maritima. Next base: position 14,171,386 of record OY821785.1, read on the forward strand.
ACATCTCCCTTTCCTCTTTCTCTCTTTCCTACAGAAAAATATGTCCTACTATAGTAATTTAGTCTTATGTGAGCATGTTAACATCTATGGTAGGCTTAAGTGGGGATGTCCACAAGTTCCCTAAGTTGATTGCAATTAATCATTTATAAGTCTGATCACAAAAATATACAAATCAAATATTTCCCCTCTCCCCAACACCAGTCAATGTCTTAACTCTCATACCATGTACAACAACATGAACCCTCCATCTACTTCTCTTCCTCCACAAGGATCAACAATTCATATTTATGTACGTTTCTCTTTTAGAATCATATGTTGCTCACTTCTTCCTCTCCGGCGACAACCAATTGTATTGGTGTATTAAACGTATTCTGTTGTGTATTGAACGCAATATTCCATATAATACATTCTTTACTTAGAAATTGCTTTTATGTGTAGACTTGTATGGTTTGATAATGACAGATTGCTTGACAAATTTTTGGAACTGTTTTTGTTGCTTGACAGATTTTGTGAATGAGTTTTTATGAAGGAGTTGTTGAACTTGTGTAATAAAATAATACCGTTGTGTATTGAAATGATATATTAGTGTATTAAACATATACTATTGTGTATTGAACGCATATAAATGTGTATTCACTGGAAGTTTTATTTAAAAAGGTGATGTGGTTTTGTAGAGTGTTTCATGTCATTTCTATCTCCAACATCTCTCTTTCCTCTCTCTTTCTTTCCTATAGAAAAATATGCAACACATTTATCTCACATATTCATCCCCTACTATAGTAACTTAGTCTTATGTGAGCTTGTTAGCATCTATGTTAGAATTAAGTGGGGATGTCTATATGCTCCCTAAGTTGATTCAATTAATCATTTATATGTCTGATCACAAAAAATATAAAAAATCAAACATTTCCCCTCTCCCCAACACTAATCAATGCCTTAACTCTCATACCATGTACAACAACATGAACCCTCCATCTACTTCCTTTCCTCCACAAGGATCAACAATTCATGTTTATGTACATATCTCTTTTAGAATCATATGTTGCTCACTTCTACCTCTCCGGCGACAACCAATTGTATTGGTATATTAAACGTATTCTGTTGTGTATTGAACACATATAAATGTGTATTCACTGGAAGCTTTTATTTAAGAAAGTGATGTGGTTGTGTATTTTGATGATGTTATTGTATATTAAACTTATAATGTAGTTGTGTATTTTTATAAAAAAAATCCAAAAGGTTCTCTAACCAAAATATCCAACGGACAAGCTAAACCATACCAAACAACATTATATTCAACTTATAATGCAATTGTGTATTTTAATAATGATTTTTATGAATTAAAGAGTTCTTGAACTTGTGTAATAAAATGATACATTTGTGTATTGAAATGATATAGTTATGTAGTAAACTTATAATGTTCTGTATTGAACGCATATATATTATATGCTTCACTGGAAGGTCTAATTTCCTGGAATTACGCATATTATGTGGTGGTATTATTGAACGCATATATAGTAGTGTGATATACTAAAGAATCTACGAAACAAACCAAATATTTGGTCTAATTTCCTGGAATAAAAAGTTACTAACACAAACTTCGTCGACACTCCACATCAAAACTACCAAAAATAGGTGTCGTAACATGTTGGATTATCTAGCAAATGTATTACGTGAGTACATAGTTGTGACTCCTACTAAATACAAAATGTATCCACATTGGTTACATGTATATAAACAACAACAAAAAAGATGATATCTACTACAATCCTACTTAACTCGGATATCATCACTACTTTGTGGTCACTACTTCCACAACTTCCCCAAATTAAGTCAGATATCATCAATACTTCCACAACCACCATGACAGTCCTAACAAGGAACTCCAGTAGACATCATGACTACTTCCACAGAAAGCAGAACTCCAAACCACAAAAGCATAAACTCCAGATGTCCAAAGAAGGTAGAAACTCCAGCAGTCCAAACAAAGCAGAAACTCCAGAACACTGTCAAGAATGATCAACCTGTAATATAAGTCTCAGTTCAAACTTTTGGGACGCATTGATCTCCTTGTTGATGATCTGACAAAATATTATTCTAAATTAGGCACCAAACAATATTAGTTTATTCTTGAAAGTGAATAATTTATTTTATACCATTCTAAATTAAGCACCAAACAATATTATTTTAGACCATTGCTTTTTCTGTTGGTTGTAGCTGCTTAATTACATTTGAATAACTGCTTATGAAGCAACGTTGATTAATGCAATTATAAACTGCAAATAAACAAGCATAGAAGTTTATTAGGGAATAATACAATCCTGTTAGACAAGCATAGAAAATTAAATACTATCCTACATCACTAGTTTAGTACAAAAGCATAATAGTATATTACACAACAATCCAATTCTAATACACAAATACCTTGTTCAATACACAAGCATAAAAGTTTATTAAACAACTATATAAACATAATACACAAGCATAGCAGCAAATACATTACTTTATATATCATAGCAGCAAATACAATTATAAACAGAAGTATGGAATTTATATAGCCTATTACACAAGTATAGTACTTTACATAGAAAAACACCTAGTTTAACAAGTATATCAAATGTAAAAAACAAAAGCATGGAATTTATATAGCCTATTACACAAGTATAGTATTTTACATAGAAAAATGCCTAGTTTAAAAATAATTATAGCACATGTAGAAATGTTTAGCAAGAAAAAAGAATAATAAACTGCTACCGAGAGGATGAGCTGAATTCTTTTTTTTCTCAATTTTCACTTTCTCTGTTTTCTGCAAAAAAACTTCATAGTTACGGATGAGAATGATAATTTAAGAATGAATCATTGCTTGTGAAAAAGTTTATAAACCTTCATTGAGGAAGACCTTTTGTTTTCAAAGCTTTTGTACTCTTTTTTATTGATTTTTTCCAGCAAAACAACACAATGCAAACACATGAAATTCACACGTAGCAGAAATTTTTCATGTTAGAAACCAAAAACCTCCAAAAAGACCTCCACACAACCACAACATCACAAAATCTAAAGAATCATATTCAGGTAACGATTTTTCAGATTTCAAAGTGAAAATGCACTCCCGAATAAACCAAGCACGAACCCACATATCGTCATTGGTATCAGCAACTTCGACACATTCCAATAAAATCCTTACAAAACAACAGAAATGAAGAATGTCTCTTATAAAAAACAATGTATTGGTACATCATAAACCACAAAATTCAAATATAAACAACTTTGCCACCAAATTCAACTAGAATCCCATAAAAACACTAAAATTCCTAAAAATCATAACTCGACTCCAATTCAAAATTCCTAAAAATCCGATCCAACTATTAAGAAACACACATCAAGCGACTGACTTTTGGCATTACAAAATCAAATATTTAAATTTGTGAACCTTAAATGACAATAGTGCTTCCATGTTACGTCCTACCAAGATATTTCTAAAGATTTCTATCTGCTTACTAAACAAACAGAAAAGGTAATATAAAATTGGTTATGAACAACTTTTATCAATTTGCGTCATTATTGATGAAACATTTGGTACAAGAACAACACTGTTATTTAAGGCTCACAACTTCCTCCAGGTCTCATAGCACACAATTTTGGAGCTTTATTTACATAATTATTATGATTACTACAACCTCCATGTGATGAAGGCCTTAGCACACATGCAACCTGTCTGAAATATAGGATGAAAGACAACATATTTCTGCAAGACCATCAAGCAGGAACTTCACTTTCATATCAGTTTCCTCATCAAATGAGAAAATAGGAATGAAAAAAAGAGGAAATGTGAACTATTTTCAGGACCAAAAATGGAAGATAGAACTATTTTCTCATCAAATCACACTAAAACTCCAATTTTAGACATAAATTTCAGAAGAAATCCCCCAAAATCCACTCCGAACACCTCCCGCAACAAAGTAAACACCAAATCGGGGGAGATATGAGCGGGATTTCACCTGAGGAACCGAGATCGAGGACGGAACCCTAGATTTTGACCTCGTCGCCTGGTTCTGGTTCTAGTTCTGGATTGTTCGGCTGGGGTGAGGAAATGGAGGAGAGTGAGGTGTTTTGTAACAAGAATAGGAATGAGAAAAAAAAGGAAATGGGAAGAAGATGGTGTGGTGTGATGTGTTTGTGTGATTACCATATTACCCTTTGGTTGTATAAATTGAATGTTGGATAAACCAACCGTTGGATCTTGATCTAAGGGAGGAAAATATGGGCTCTCATTTTTTTACAATGAGACCTGGTCTCATTGTAAAATTTCTGTGTAAATATATATATATATATATATATATATATATATATATATATATCACGTTGATTCAACAAAAACCGACGTGATAGACCCCAATATCATGACGGTTTCTGAACCGACGTGGTATCGTCCCGCTATTACATCTCCCGAATACGTCGGTATTTTGAAACAGTAAAATCGACGTGATATGACCAAAAAAACCGACTTGAAATCTTTTTTTCCAGTAGTGTACACTTGTAAAAGCAAATATTATTGTTGCCTTATTCTTTTGTGACTGTGATTGGCTTGGAGAGACTATATGCATTTGTTTTGGAAAGTTTCCTTTTATGTATCATGCATGTTCATGTTGCGTTATCTCATCCAGCAAGTTTACATGTTGTTTACCGTTTCATTTGTAGAAGTTTATCTTCTTTTTTAACATGTACATGTTGATAGAAGAAAGAAAACTTGTTCTTGTTGGGGTCTATAACTTCATGTCTTGGATATGATGCATTGACACATAATATTATATATGTTACATGCATTCAATATGGTATATGTGCATTCTATATATATTCCCTTTAGTTGATGCTCACGTCAGCCTAGTTTCTTTTCTTTCATGTGCAGTGATTTGGAATGAAATGTCTCTGGCTTGATCATGTTTCTTGTTTAGTATATGATACAATGAATGTAACATCCCGAAACAGCGGAAATTTAAAAATTTATAATCAAGGCGATAGAACTCAATAATCAAAGGCGGGACTGTTACTACTCATAAATCAAAAAAGCGGTGCACCAGATTACATCAGAGTTGTCAAAAACGATACATGATTACTACAGAACAACAAGGAAGATAAATGTAATCATGTCGACCTCAGTGGTCAGAATAGAGGATCCGATCCCAAGAATGCGCGCGCCCGCTGATCACCACCCAACTGGACCTACTGCGGTCCTGAAAAAGATGCAACAACGATGCCTGAGTTTCCATAAGGAAACCCCGTATGCCAAGCTCACATATATGCATGCAGTAGTACAAATGCACCTATCATACTAGTAGCATGTCATGTCATCAACAGTAAGGAAAACAATTCCCCCGAAGGGTAACATGAGACATCAGTTTGACAATCATCATTGGGTCTCCCGAGGAGACCTACCGTAGGCACATACGGTCTAGCGGAACAAGACGTGACACCCCCCACACGTGGCTACACTAAACATGGGGTTCGGCAGGGAGCATCCGCCAGGTCAGCGCCATAAGAAACAGATCTGTAACTTCGTGGTCGAAACCACACCAACGGAGCCGTCGCTCGGTCGGTCCATCAATCATCATCTCCGTAGGTGCCCATCTGAGGAACATAGCCGGAACAACATCGTCGGCCCATCAATCATCATCACCGGAACATCATCGGTGGCATCACCGGAACAACATCGGTGGTCCATCAATACGTCCGGCATAGCATCGGACGGGTCCAGACCGAAGTCTGCCAAGTCATCAGGCTCCACGAGCCGCAAGCACCAACTGCGCCGCTATAAAAGCAGGGCAGCGACCTCCGTAGCCACGTGGGCCGGTAGTCACCTCACCCAACGATAGTTGCGTGCCCGCACAACATCATGCATTGGGATCCGCGATCCCTCAGGCCTGCTATACTACAATGAGTCCAATCAATCCATCACATTAGTCACGCTCCATACATGGGGGTGACGCGTCCCGAACACCCACGCTTTTCCCAACGGCGGTCCCTGGGCAGGCACGCGGAACGCGACTACCGTCACCTCCCGGCTCACGCACAAGGCGAGGACACGGGTTTCCGTGGACAAAGTTAGCATTCAAAAAGGGAACCAGGAATTCTGTCCTCGGCCCAAACGGTCGATCGGAAGAGGTGATTCGGTCGACCGCTTCCAGAAAGGAATCGATCGACCGTACGCCTAACACGGTCTACCGCTGCGCTCAAAACACAATCCCCAACGGTCTACCTGTAACGCCCCCGATCTCGCGGGTACGCACACTGGGAAAGGAGACTAGTGTCGCGATCAGAGACCTCCGCGACGACCGAAGGGTGTTACAAAAGACAGACCGAATCGACTCGACAAAGTGAAGAGATCATACACAAATGGACGGACATAAAACATAATAGGAATAATAGAATAATCATAACAATAAGAGTCTTATTACAACACATCGAGTATCAAAAACGGGAAATACATAGGGAAATATGCGGAAGCAAGATAACTGGAACACTGGTCGACGCGTCCCTCGTGTACAGAATCCTCGGAACTCGTCCAGTCTGCCCTATGGAACCTAGGTACCTGCAAGCACCGCATTTAACAATGCGTGAGTTTTCAATTAAGAAAACCCAGTATGCCCCCGCCAATGCAATAAATGAAAGGTAGCATGAAACTAAATAAGGCAGGCATCAGAAACAGAACAGATCAGAAAGCATCAAATGCAACAGAAGGCTACGACTACACAAGCCGTGCCGGTCGGGCACACCCGAATCGTTCCTCCATAGGAACCAGAACACCAGCCTCGCTGGTCAGAGGCGGTCACTCGTCAGTGACCCACCGCTCGGCACAAAGTGGTGCGCCGGATAAGCGTCCCAATCCACGGAAATAAACCTACATGGTGTCATCGCGAACTTGGGAACACCTACCCTGAGACAGAATGGCAGCGCGCATGCCCAGGACTTATCTTAGGCCTGGCCCTCACATAGGGGTCTTAATCGGGTGGCCCTCTGAAGCTAGAGGACCCACCCGTGGCCCGTCGGCCCAGAAACAGAACGTGCCCAGAATTACTCCATTAGATTAGATGCAATGCAACTACCACAACGCATATAGTCTAGTACATCTAAAATATTCAGAATGAGTTCAATGGAGGGTATGCAATATCTCCCTCAAACTCTAAGCCAAAACAGAATTTAAATTCATCCACACCACACGAATTTTAAACAATTGGCATCATGGATTATCATGCAAGAATATATAGTCTGAAATCAGTAACAAATGGGGAACCATCCAGCAACTAAATGATGTATGATTATGCATGAATATATGGTCTGAAATCAGTAACAAATCGTCGATGATCATGCATGAATATATGGTCTGAAATCAGTAACAAATTATGGATGATCACGCAAGAATATATGGTCTGAAATCAGTAACAACTTGGGGAATAATCCAGCAACTAAATGATGTACGAATATGCAAAGTCTTAGCAGCAAACCGAGTCATGAACTTTCCTATTTCCAGCAACCTAATGATGCATGAACATGCGTCACCTTAACATAAAATTAAATAGGACTTAAACCCTACATTCAGCAACTAAAGAGGAATGAAATATGCAACATCTACCAGCAAGCAAATCAGTAAGCACTGGATGAAATCCAACAACAATCCGGTTGACTGGATATGCAATGTTTTTGGTAATAATGCAGCCATGCAATATTCCTATTTCCAGCAACCTATTGATGCATGAAATATGTGGCTTGTAATCAACAAGAAAAACTCAGGAAATAAACCTTGTGTCCAGAACTAAAGATGTTTAGATATACAACAACATAACAGCAACTAAAGATGAAGAATCATGCAAATCCCGCAGCTAAATAGGCATGCATATGTAGCATCACGGTAATAACAAAACATGGGAATTAATGCACGAAATTAACTATCTAAATCATACACAAACATAGGGTATCTTAACAGCAAGGTAAACCAGAGAATGATCATGAAATCCATCAATATAATCACATCTACAACTAGCAAGCAGCCAGAAATCTATTAGAATCTAAGGTAAAACACACAACCCAACCAGGCTGAGATTTCATCTCGCATGTGTGCCCCAGAAACCTGACCAGACATCCCCCTTGGTGCTGGATGAAGCTCCATCCGACACCCCCACCTATTATCCTACATTTGGACCAGAAGCATACAAGAGGTGCAACATAAGTTAATACCCGTCCAGCAGCACACATAAACCACAACTTAATCAAGTTAATAAGGCAACAACCCCCAACCGCCTCATTGTTTGAGTTACCACTTACTACCCGCATGGATTGTTCAATCAAATCCGAAGGTTGCTGATGCTGGACAGCCTCCAATCCAGCCCCCAAGCCTTATGCTACACTAATGGCTAGAGACATACCTGAAGGATAGAAGATGTTGAGCTAAACCGGATGCACCAAGATTTCCCCTAGCCGCACGCAAGGAGCTCCTCCAAATTCTTCTTCCAAGTTGCTGGAATTGCTGGGGAGATTTTCGGTGGTGGTGTGGAGAGGAGAGAGAGGTAGGGTCGGCTGGATGTGAGCTTAAATAGGTGCAAGTTTGGAAGGAGCAATTAACAATAAGGCAAGAGATAATTGGGAGCTAATTGGCTTTGATGGCAAAATCAGCACTTTCCTTAATGCAATCAAGTCACATGCTAGCAAGATCTTCTCTCTTTAATTTCGGATTTGGTAAGCCAGCCCATCCTCCCATCCTAACCAACACGCCTCATCAAGCAAACAATTAAATCCACACACCAGGTTTTAGGCACCCGATAAACCCGGTTAAGTCTAACGAATACAACCGCGCCCGACGGTTAAATTCGCCCAAAAAGGAAACTTTTACTAAAACAACATAACCTCAAAACAAAGACAATAAAACACATAAAGGATTAATAAAACCTAAAACAGAGTGGCAGGAGAGCGGGTCTTACACTACCGAAGGTCTAAAACCGGTCGACCGAACGAGGTCAAAATCCGGAATTGGTCAACATTAACAACAATTCTATCGGTCGACCGACTCAGGGGTCTCGGTCGGCCGAAAACTAACAGTACATCTTTTACATTATTTAAATCCATCGGTCGACCGACTCAGGGGTGTCGGTCGACCGAAACTTACAGGGTCAACCTATTATTCTACGTCATATAACGGTCGACCGAAATTTTTCACATGCACGAAGGACCAAAACACTTAAGTTCCGGTCGACCGAACCCAAGGACACGGTCGACCGAAACACAACAGACAGGCAAAAACGCTACATTCGGTCGACCGCCCGAAGGACCTGATCGACCGTTGGTCGTCTTCCACCTCGCGCCAGCCGAGGTTTCTTCACGAAAACTCAACGTCGGAAAGGTCTCCGACCTCCTCCGACCGACCAACACAACCCTCTCATGAGTGTTAACAATAAAACCACACTAGAGAGCGGCATACCTCGAGAGAACGAAGAAATACGTCGGAGCACCGCTCACGCACGCCGTCTCCACACCTCCTCGCGCGTCCACCTCCTCGTACGATCGCCTCCAGATGCCTCACACCGGAACCTCCTCCTCTACTGGGCCGGAAATGGAAGAGAATGAGAGTGAGAGAGTGCAAGTGAGAGAGAGAGAGATTTCTTCACTTAAAACCCAACAAAACGCACCAACAGTAACCTACACAACCCAACCCATCACCTCACCCTCGTCCACTGTTCACGCCCCTCCTCTTCCCCAAGAAAACACTGCACAACCCATCTTCCCCATACTAATCACCACCTAAGCACCATCTCTTCTCCTAACACCCATTAACCCCTAATCGGGTTTAGCGTTGTAACAATCCACCCAACTTAAAAGGATTTCGTCCCGAAATCAAAGCAAACTACTTACTGAAAAGCTCTGGATGCTGCCTTCTGACGTCCTCCTCGATCTCCCAAGTGGCCTCGCGCTCACTGTGATGCTGCCACCTGACCTTCACCATCGGAATGGTCCTCCTCCTGAGCTGATGGTCCATGCGATCGACTATCTCGACTGGTCTCTCCTCGAGCGACAAGTCCTGCTGAATCTCTGGCACTGCTATCTCAATAATGTGTGCTGGATCCGCAACGTACTTCCTCAACATCGATACGTGGAAGACGTTGTGAAGACCCGAAAACTGCGGTGGCAATGCAATCCGGTAGGCAACCTCTCCAACTCGGTCGAGGATCTCAAACGGCCCCACATACCTTGGACTGAGCTTCCTCTTCTTCCCAAATGTCATCAAACCTCGGGCTGGGGAAATCTTCAGAAACACATGGTCGCCCACCTCGAAACTCAACACCTGTCTGCGTCGATCAGCATAACCCTTCTGCCTGCTATGTGATGTGGCCAGCCTCCTCCTGATCACATCAACATTCTCTGAGTACATCTGCACAATCTCTGGCCCCACTAACTGCCTCTCGCCCACATCACTCCAGCATACCGGTGATCTGCAAGGCCTCCCGTACAATGCCTCGTACGGTGTCATCCCAATACTTGAATGGTAGATGTTCTTGTAGGCGAACTCTATCAGCGGCAAGTGCTCATCCCAGTGCCCTGCCCAATCCAGTGTGCATGCCCTCAGCATATCATCCATGGTCTGAATCGTCCTCTCTGACTGACCATCGGTCTGCGGATGGAACGTTGTACTGAACCTCAGACGCGTCCCCAAAGCCTGCTGCAGACTCCCCCAAAATCTGGAAGTGAAACGAGGATCTCGATCGGAGATGATGCTCACTGGCACTCCATGCAGCATGACTATCTCCTCCACGTACAACTTAGCTAGACCCTCCAAAGGTAACGTGGTCCTGATCGCTAAGAAATGCGCCGACTTGGTCAGTCGATCAACTATCATCCAAATCGCGTCGTGGAATCTCCTCGTCTTCGGCAATCCTGTGACAAAATCCATCGTCACGTGCTCCCACTTCCACTCAGGAAGCTCAATACACTGCATCGGTCCCGCTGGCCTCTGATGCTCAATCTTCACCTGCTGACAGACTAAGCATCGCTCTACAAACTCTGCAATGTCCCTCTTCATGCCCTTCCACCAGAAGTTCCGCTGCAGGTCCTTATACATCTTCGTGCTCCCCGGGTGAATGGTGTATCTAGCTCTGTGTGCCTCCTCCATGATGTCATCTCTCAGCCCATCAACCTTCGGCACCTAGATCTGACTCCTGAACCTCAAACCACCATCAACCCCCACACTGAAGTCTGACTCAGCTCTGGAAGCCAACTGTAGCAGACCAGCTAACTCATCATCCCCATGCTAAGCCTGCACCACCCGTGAGACTGTCTGCGGCTCCACCCGAAGCCCAGCAATCACTGCTCCCTCTGAACCCTCTGTGAATGGTCTCCACTCTGACAATGCCTCGAGTAGCCTCCACTCCTGGATGCACAGACTCGCAACTGAAACCTCCACCTTCCTGCTCAATGCATCTGCAACCGAATTCGCCTTCCCCGGATGATAGGAAATGGTGAAGTCGTAGTCCTTGATGAACTCAAGCCATCTGCGCTGCCTCATATTCTGCTCCTTCTGCGAGAACAAGTACTTCAGGCTCTGATGATCGGTGAAGACCTCGAACTGCTCACCATAAAGATAGTGCCGCCAGGTCTTCAACGCCTCAACTTCTGCTGCCAACTCCAGATCATGAGTAGGATAGTTCTTCTCGTGCACCTTCAGCTGCCTCGAAGCGTACGCCAGCACCTTCCCATGTTGCATCAGAACACAACCCAAGCCAATCCCTGACGCATCACTGTAAATCACGTAGCCTCCACTGGCACTCGGTAGCGTCAGAATCGGCGCTGTCGTCAGACGCCTCTTCAGCTCCTGAAAGTTGTCCTCGCAGTTCTGGGACCAAACAAACTTGACGCCCTTCTGCATCAATACTGTCAGCGGCGATTCAAGTCTGGAGAAATCCTCGATGAACCGTCTGTAATATCCTGCCAGTCCAACAAAACTCCTGATCTCTGTCACGCTCGTCGGGGCTCTCAACTGCGTCACTGCCTCGACCTTCGTCGGATCCACCGAAATCCCATCCGTTGACACAATATGCCCCAGAAAAGCCACCTGATCCAACCAAAACTTGCACTTCATGTACTTGGCGTAAAACTGCTGATCCCTCAAGATGCCAAGCACAATCCTTAGGTGCTCTCGGTGCTACTCCCTATCAGGCGAGTATACCAAAATGTCGTCTACGAATACAACGACAAATCTGTCGAGGTACGGCTGGAAGGTCCTATTCATCAAATCCATGAATGTTGCAGGTGCATTCGTCAATCCAAACGACATCACCAAGAACTCATAGTGGCCGTACCGCGTCCTGAAGGTTGTCTTCTGAACATCTGCCTCCCGGATCCGCAACTGGTGATAACCCGAACGCAGATCGATCTTCGAGAACACTCTCGTCGTCTGCAACTGATCAAACAAGTCATCAATCCTGGGCAAAGGGTACCGGTTCCGAACGGTAACCTTATTCAGCATCCTGTAGTCGATGCACATCCTCAACGATCCATCCTTCTTCTTCACGAAGAGCACATGCGCTCCCCATGGAGAAACACTCGGTCGAATGAACCCGGACTCCATCAACTCCTGCAACTGCTTCTTCAGCTCTGTCAACTCTGCAGGTACAATACGATACGGAGCCTTCGACTGAGGTGTCGTACCCGCTACCAACTCGATGCCGAACTCGATCTCTCGGTACGGCCGTAAAGCTGGAATCTCTGCTGGAAACGCATCTGGGAACTCCTGCACGACCTCTATGTCCTCCAGCCTCCTCGTCTCATGATCAGGAACAACCAGCGTGGCCACAAACGCTCTGCATCCCTGCTGTATCAGTCTCTGTGCCTTAACTGCTGACACAATCTACGACCCCCTCTGCTCCTCGCACCTCTGATCAAAACATCTGGCAAGCCCTCCATCGGAATCATGATCTTCTTCTCGCGGCAAAAGACCCGCACGTCGTACTGTGACAGCCAGTCCATCCCCAGTATAACGTCGAAGTCGACCATCAGTAACAAGACCAGATCAGCCGGAAAATCATGGTCTCCCGAAGCAACTGTGGTGCCGGGGAAAAAGCTCCCCACAGTGCCCACCTCACCCAAGGGCGTGCTGACCTCCAACACATCAGTCAGTAGCACAGGGGTCTGACCCAACTTGCCAGCAAACTTCTCCGAAATGAAGGAGTGAGTGGCGCCGCAATCAAACAACACACGCGCTACTAAGCCAGAAACAGAAAGTGTACCTTCCACGACGGTGTTGGAGTCCCTCGCCTCCTCAGCCTGAATAGTGATGACTCACCTGGTCTTCCTGCCCTGCCCTGGTGAGACGACTGATCAGCTTCCTCCGCCTCTCCCTGCCACTGGTGGTCCAGACCTCTTGCTAGGCTCTCCCTGCCTGTTCGGGCACTCCCAAACGAAGTGACCCAACTGCCCGCACCCCATGCAAGCTCCAGTGCGCCTGAAGCACTCCTGACCTGGGTGAAATCTCCCACAGAACGTGCACGCTCCAGACTGACGTGCTCCTCCACCATCGAACATGGGCCTCTTGCCCGGGTTCCCTGCTCCCCGACCGACTGGTCGGCTACCGGTGCTCACTGGTGCCTTCCTCGCCTCCTGAAGACACTCCCTCTGGTCCTGCTCGATGATAGTAGCATGCTTCACCGCATCTGCAAGGGTCCACGGCATGCTGTTGATCACACGTGATCGGAGCGGTTGTCTCAGTCCCTTCACGAACTTCCTCGCCCGCTGCTCTGGGGTCACACAGAACTCTGGGCAGTAACGCCCCAAGGCGTTGAACCTGCTGATGTAACTCGCCAGAGTCATCTCCTTCTACTCCAGCGACATGAACTCCTCCCTCTTCCGGTCCCTGGCATGCTGGGGAAAGTACTGCTCATGGAACACCTCTAAGAACTCCTCCCAGCTGACATCTACACGGTCCTCAAACAAAACCGTGGACGTGGTCCTCCACCAGTTGGCCGCCTCGCCATCAAACACATAGGTGGCCAGGTCCACCATCCTCTCTGGTGCGACTCCAATCGCACGGAAAATCTTCTCCATCATGAAGATCCAATCCTCTGCTACCTCAGGGGCATTCCTACCATCAAAACTCGGTGGGTGCTGATGCATGAAGCGATCGTGCTCAGCGCCCACCCCGTCCTGCGCATTCAGAGCTGCCTGACGCTCCAAGAACTCGCCCAACCTATCCCACTGAGCGCCCGAAGTGTCGTCACTGGGATCGCAACCACGCGGAGAATCCCGCATGTGCCTAGGTGCCATCTGACAGAAGAAACAATCACAAACTTCAGCCATGTATGCATGCCAAAATATAAAATGCATGAGTCCTATTACTACAAGGGTGATTTCATTGGGAACCGCATAGGAATCGACCGCTCTGATACCAAATTGTAACATCCTGAAACAGCGGAAATTTAAAAATTTATAATCAAGGCAATAGAACTCAATAATGAAAGGCGGGACTGTTACTACTCATAAATCATAAAAGCGGTGCACCAGATTACATCAGAGTTGTCAAAAAACGATACATCATTACTACAGAACAACAAGGAAGATAAATGTAATCATCTCGACCTCAGTGGTCACAATAGAGGATCTGATCCCAAGAATGTGCGCGCCCGCTGATCACCACCCAACTGGACCTACTGCGGTCCTGAAAAAGATGCAACAACGATGCCTGAGTTTCCATAAGCAAACCCCGTATGCCAAGCTCACATATATGCATGCAGTAGTACAAATGCACCTATCATACTAGTAGCATGTCATGTCATCAACTGTAAGGAAAACAATTCCCCCGAAGGGTAACATGGGACATCAGTTTGACAATCATCATTGGGTCTCCCGAGGAAACCTACCGTAGGCACATACGGTCTAGCGGAACAAGACGTGACACCCCCCACACGTGGCTACACTAAACATGGGGTTCGGCAGGGAGCATCCGCCAGGTCAGCGCCATAAGAAACAGATCTGTAACTTCGTGGTCGAAACCACACCAACGGAGTCGTCGCTCGGTCGGTCCATCAATCATCATCTCCGTAGGTGCCCATCTGAGGAACATAGCCGGAACAACATCGTCGGCCCATCAATCATCATCACCGGAACATCATCGGTGGCATCACCGGAACAACATCGGTGGTCCATCAATACGTCCGTCACAACATCGGACGGGTCCAGACCGAAGTCTGCCAAGTCATCAGGCTCCACGAGCCGCAAGCACCAACTGCGCCGCTATAAAAGTAGGGCAGCGACCTCCGTAGCCCCGTGGGCCGGTAGTCACCTCACCCAACGACAGTTGCGTGCCGGCACAACATCATGCATTGGGATCCGCGATCCCTCAAGCCTGCTATACTACAATGAGTCCAATCAATCCATCACATTAGTCACGCTCCATACATGGGGGTGACGCGTCCCGAACACCCACGCTTTTCCCAACGGCGGTCCGTAGGCAGGCACGCGGAACGCGCCTACCGTCACCTCCCGGCTCACGCACAAGGCGAGGACACGGGTTTTCGTGGACAAAGTTGGCATTCAAAAAGGGAACCAGGAATTCTGTCCTCGGCCCAAACGGTCGATCGGAAGAGGTGATTCGGTCGACCGCTTCCAGAAAGGAATCGATCGACCGTACGCCTAACACGGTCTACCGCTGCGCTCAAAACACAATCCCCAACGGTCTACCGAAGGTCTAAAACCGGTCGACCGAACGAGGTCAAAATCCGGAGTTGGTCAACATTAACAACAATTCTATCGGTCGACCGACTCAGGGGTCCCGGTCGGCCGAAAACTAACAGTACATCTTTTACATTATTAAAATCCATCGGTCGACCGACTCAGGGGTCTCGGTCGACCGAAACTTACAGGGTCAACCTATTATTCTACGTCATATAACGGTCGACCGAAATTTTTCACATGCACGAACGACCAAAACACTTAAGTTCCGGTCGACCGAACCCAAGGAAACGGTCGACCGAAACACAACAGACAGGTAAAAACGCTACATTCGGTCGACCGCCCGAAGGACCCGATCGACCGTTGGTTCTCTTCCACCTCGCGCCAGCCGAGGTTTCTTCACCAAAACTCAACGTTGGAAAGGTCTCTGACCTCCTCCGACCGACCAACACAACCCTCTTATGAGTGTTAACAATAAAACCACACTAGAGAGTGGCATACCTCGAGAGAACGACGAAATACGCCGGAGCACCGCTCGCACACGCCATCTCCACACCTCCTCGCGCGTCCACCTCCTCGCACGATCGACTCTAGATGCCTCACACCGGAGCCTCGTCCTCTACTGGGCCGGAAATGGAAGAGAATGAGAGTGAGAGAGTGCAAGTGAGAGAGAGAGAGATTTCTTCACTTAAAACCCAACAAAACGCACCACCAGTAACCTACACAACCCAATCCATCACCTCACCCTCGTCCACTGTTCACGCCCCTCCTCTTCCCCAAGAAAACACTGCACAACCCCTCTTCCCCATACTAATCACCTCCTAAGCACCATCTCTTCTCCTAACACCCATTGACCCCTAATCGGGTTTAGCGTTGTAACAATTCCACCCAACTTAAAAGGATTTCGTTCCGAAATCAAAGCAAACTACTCACTGAAAAGCTCTGGATACTGCCTTCTGACGTCCTCCTCGATCTCCCAAGTGGCCTCGCGCTCACTGTGATGCTGCCACCTGACCTTCACCATCGGAATGGTCCTCCTCCTGAGCTGATGGTCCATGCGATCGACTATCTCGACTGGTCTCTCCTCGAACGACAAGTCCTGCTGAATCTCTGGCACTGATATCTCAATAATGTGTGTTGGATCCGCAACGTGCTTCCTCAACATCGATACATGGAAGACGTTGTGAAGACCCGAAAACTGCGGTGGCAATGCAATCCGGTAGGCAACCTCCCCAACTCGGTCGAGGATCTCAAACGGCCCCACATACCTTGGACTGAGCTTCCTCTTCTTCCCAAATGTCATCAAACCTCGGGCTGGGGAAATCTTCAGAAACACATGGTCGCCCACCTCGAAACTCAACACCCGTTTGCGTCGATCAGCATAACCCTTCTGCCTGCTCTGTGCTGTGGCCAGCCTCCTCCTGATCACATCAACCTTCTCTGAGTACATCTGCACAATGTCTGGCCCCACTAACTGCCTCTCACCCACATCACTCCAGCATACCGGTGATCTGCAAGGCCTCCCGTACAATGCCTCGTACGGTGCCACCCCAATATTCGAATGGTAGTTGTTCTTGTAGGCGAACTCTATCAGCGGCAAGTGCTCATCCCAGTGCCCTGCCCAATCCAGTGTGCATGCCCTCAGCATATCCTCCATGGTCTGAATCGTCCTCTCTGACTGACCATCGGTCTGTGGATGGAACGTTGTACTGAACCTCAGACGCGTCCCCAAAGCCTGCTGCAGACTCCCCCAAAATCTGGAAGTGAAACGAGGATCTCGATCGGAGATGATGCTCACTGGCACTCCATGCAGCCTGACTATCTCCTCCACGTACAACTTAGCTAGACCCTCCAGAGGCAACGTGGTCCTGATCGCTAAGAAATGCGCCGACTTGGTCAGTCGATCGACTATCACCCAAATCACGTCGCAGAATCTCCTCGTCTTCGGCAATCCTGTGACAAAATCCATCGTCACGTGCGCCCACTTCCACTCAGGAAGCTCAATACACTGCATCGGTTCCGCTGGCCTCTGATGCTCAATCTTCCCCTGCTGACAGACTAAGCATCGCTCTACAAACTCTGCAATGTCCCTCTTCATGCCCTTCCACCAGAAGTTCCGCTGCAGGTCCTTATACATCTTCGTGCTCCCCCGGGTGAATGGTGTATCTAGCTCTGTGTGCCTCCTCCATGATGTCATCTCTCAGCCCATCAACCTTCGGCACCCAGATCTGACTCCTGAACCTCAAACCACCATCAACCCCCACACTGAAGTCTGACTCAGCTCTGGAAGCCAACTGTAGCAGACCAGCTAAGTCATCATCCCCATGCTGAGCGTGCACCACCCGTGAGACTGTCTGCGGCTCCACCCGAAGCCCAGCAATCACTGCTCCCTCTGAACCCTCTGTGAACGGCCTCCACTCTGACAATGCCTCAAGTAGCCTTCACTCCTGGATGCACAGACTCGCAACTGAAACCTCCACCTTCCTGCTCAATGCATCTCCAACCGAATTCGCCTTCCCTATCAGGCGAGTATACCAAAATGTCGTCTACGAATACAACGACAAATCTGTCGAGGTACGGCTGGAAGGTCCTATTCATCAAATCCATGAATGCTGCAGGTGCATTCGTCAATCCAAACGGCATCACCAAGAACTCATAGTGGCCGTACCGCGTCCTGAAGGTTGTCTTCTGAACATCTGCCTCCCGGATCCGCAACTGGTGATAACCCGAACGCAGATCGATCTTCGAGAACACTCTCGTCGTCTGCAACTGATCAAACAAGTCATCAATCCTGGGCAAAGGGTACCGGTTCCGAACGGTAACCTTATTCAGCATCCTGTAGTCGATGCACATCCTCAACGATCCATCCTTCTTCTTCACGAAGGGCACATGCGCTCCCCATGGAGAAACACTCGGTCAAATGAACCCGGACTCCATCAATTCCTGCAACTGCTTCTTCAGCTCTGTCAACTCTGCAGGTACAATACCATACGGAGCCTTCGACTGAGGTGTCGTACCCGCTACCAACTCGATGCCGAACTCGATCTCTCGGTACGGCGGTAAAGCTGGAATCTCTGCTGGAAACGCATCTGGGAACTCCTGCACGACCTCTATGTCCTCCACTCTCCTCGTCTCATGATCAGGAACAACCAGCGTGGCCACAAACGCTCTGCATCCCTGTTGTATCAGTCTCTGTGCCTTAACTGCTAACACAATCTACGACCCCCTCTGCTCCTCGCACCTCTGATCAAAACATCTGGCAAGCCCTCCATCGGAATCAGGATCTTCTTCTCGCGGCAAAAGACCCGCACGTCGTACTGTGACAGCCAGTCCATCCCCAGTATAACGTCGAAGTCGACCATCGGTAACAAGACCAGATCAGCCGGAAAATCATGGTCTCCCGAAGCAACTGTGGTGCCGGGGAAAAAGCTCCCCACAGTGCCCACCTCACCCAAGGGCGTGCTGACCTCCAACACATGAGTCAGTAGCACAGGGGTCCGACCCAACTCGCCAGCAAACTTCTCCGAAATGAAGGAGTGAGTGGCGCCGCAATCAAACAACACACGCGCTACTAAGCCTGAAACAGAAAGTGTACCTTCCACAACGGTGTTGGAGTCCCTCGCCTCCTCAGCCTGAATAGTGAAGACTCGCCTGGTCTTCCTGCCCTGGCCTGGTGAGATGACTGATCGGCTTCATCCGCCTCTCCCTGCCACTGGTGGTGTAGACCTCCTGCTAGGCTCTCCCTGCCTGTTCGGGCACTCCCAAACGAAGTGACCCAACTGCCCGCACCCCATGCAAGCTCCAGTGCGCCTGAAGCACTCCTGACCTGGGTGAATTCTCTCACAGAACGTGCACGCTCCAGACTGACGTGCTCCTCCAACATCGAACCTGGGCCTCTTGCCCGGGTTCCCTGCTCCCCGACCGACTGGTCGGCTACAGGTGCTCACTGGTGCCTTCCTCGCCTCCTGAAGACACTCCCTCTGGTCCTGCTCGATGATAGTAGCATGCTTCACCGCATCTACAAGGGTCTGCGGCATGCTGTTGATCACACGTGATCGGAGCGGTTGTCTCAGTCCCTTCACAAACTTCCTCGCCCGCTGCTCTGGGTCACACAGATCTCTGGGCAGTAACGCTCCAAGGCGTTGAACCTGCTGATGTAACTCGCCAGAGTCATCTCCTTATGCTCCAGCGACATGAACTCCTCCCTCTTCCGGTCCCTGGCATGCTGGGGAAAGTACTGCTCATGGAACACCTCTAAGAACTCCTCCCAGCTGACATCTACACGGTCCTCAAACAAAACCGTGGACGTGGTCCTCCACCAGTTGGCCGCCTCGCCATCAAACACATAGGTGGCCAGGTCCACCATCCTCTCAGGTGCGACTCCAATCGCACGGAAACTCTTCTCCATCATGAAGATCCAATCCTCTGCTACCTCAGGGGCATTCCTACCATCAAAACTCGTCGGGTGCTGACACATGAAGCGATCGTGCTCAGCTCCCACCCCGCCCTGCGCATTCAGAGCTGCCTGACGCTCCAGGAACTCGCCCAACCTGTCCCACTGAGCGCCCGAAGTGTCGTCACTGGGATCGCGACCACGTGGAGAATCCCGCATGCGCCTAGGCGCCATCTGACAGAAGAAACAATCACAAACTTCAGCCATGTATGCATGACAAAATATAAAATGCATGAGTCCTATTACTACAAGGGTGATTTCATTGGGAACCGCATAGGAATCGACCGCTCTGATACCAAATTGTAACATCCTGAAACAGCAGAAATTTAAAAATTTATAATCAAGGCAATAGAACTCAATAATGAAAGGCGGGACTGTTACTACTCATAAATCATAAAAGCGGTGCACCAGATTACATCGGAGTTGTCAAAAATGATACATGATTACTACAGAACAACAAGGAAGATAAATGTAATCATGTCGACCTCAGTGGTCAGAATAGAGGATCGGATCCCAAGAATGCGCGCGCCCGCTGATCACCACCCAACTGGACCTACTGTGGTCCTGAAAAAGATGCAACAATGATGCCTGAGTTTCCATAAGGAAACCCCGTATGCCAAGCTCATCTATATGCATGTGATTGATCATTTTATATTAACCGCAAGTGCACGGCCGCGTTGAAGCGGTGGCAAATACGGGTCGTCCACTGGGAGGTGTGTCGACAATTGGTTTGTTCGAAGGCGAGAGGTAAAAGAAGGAGAGAAAGATTGGTTACACTAAACTATACTACAATGCAAAATGAAATGGAGAAGAAGCTATAAAACTAAACCCCAAAGGGGGTAGAGAAATAATGTGAACATAAAAGAGTGTGTGTGTGTTCATTAAGCTCCTCACAATATGTAGTGCATGAAATCATAAAACTACATCCAACTTTGCCTCTACATGAATTAAGATAAGACTACATCATTAAAACATACAAGACAATAATTAGAATGAAGCTAAATGAACTCATGTATAAAGACTAGACCCTACTATGCCTCCACATGAATTAAGATACACATTATCATTAAAACATACAAGACATTAACCATGGTCAAGGCAACAAGAGTTCATACACTACAACTTGTGTTTCCAATATTAATTCCATCCATATCCTAACCTTATCATTCCCCATAAAATAGGTCCACTAATCAAAGCATAAGCTAAGCTTCATTCAAGAGCATTAGCATATCAAAGATAAGAGTGAAAATCCATTAGATGGTTATGGAAATCATATAAAGCTCAAGGGATTAAGATAACACACACTTAATACACTACATGATTATATCACATATTTCTCCACCCCCAAATGGGGATGGAACTACTCACACATATTTAAACTAACTACTCTAATGAAATGAAGCATTATACTGAAATGAAACTATACTAATTAAGCAAGAAATATTAAAGAAGCATAAAACAAAACAAACATGCAAGCATGCATATGAAAGAAAATTAAACTAAGAGAGAAACAACACAATTAAAGGAAAACAACTATTATTAACTCACTCAATTACAACTAGCTCTTCCTCCACCAGAGTTTTGCTTCAAGGCTTCACTCTTAGTAGGGAAGATGGCCACCAAAGAGAGAGATGGATACAATGGGAGGTGAAGAGTTCTATTTATAAGCATGGAAAAAGCTAATCCGGGACAATCCCCCGATGTGGGACTAAACCAATACCAAAAATAGCCTAAACAAACCATAATACACGTCCAGGAGAAAACTTATCGGATCTGGAATGATCCAGACCGCCAATTGGCGGTTTCAGACCGCCAATTGGCGTCTTATAGGATCCAGATCCGTCTGGATTTGTTTGTGGGCTTTTCTTGAAGTGTGTCTTGGTCTTGGATGCATCTACTCGGTCTGTTGGAGCTCCGACCCGAATTGAATTGCCAAAATACTCCCCATGATGGTGTGGAGTTTCCTGTTTTGCTCTTAGGTCCTTCTGTCTTACGATCAGGTCCTTCTCCATTGCATCTCAGTCCCTAGGTCTAACAATTAAGTCATTTTTTCCTGCTTTTGGGTCCTTTCATGGCTCTTCTCTTCAAACCTCTTTATTCCTGAAAACTAAACATAAAACTCGTCACGTAGCATTGCTTAGGTGTAAGATAATGGATATAAGATACAAATATGAGCATGAAATGATGTCAATCAAATACACCCACACCTAAGTTTTTGCTAGTCCCGAGCAAAACAAAGAAAGAGAAAAGCAAACGAGAAACAAGAAATCCTAACTCACTTTCGTAGGAATCACTGTTGCACTTAGCACGTGCAACAAGACGTTAAACCTCCTTGTTGCCAAGGAGGAGGAGTGTTGTCTCCTGAGGGTTTTCAGCGGATATACCCACAAAATCCGAACAAGATGCATTATTCAATCTAGACCTCGACTCGTTGGAAATATTTTTTTGATCATTGGACGCGGTAATCCTACGGGCCGACTCTATATAGGTAATCAGTCCACACCTAGCCTAATGAACCATTCGTGCAAGTTAAATAAGGAATTAAATGAAAAGACATGGACAACCTCAAGATCCTCAAGTGATACAAAGTGTAAGGTCCATTAAGGTTCTTATTTGCATTTATTTTTTTCTTTTTGTTTCTTTTCTCACATTTTTTTCTTTTTATTTAGTTGGAGCTTCATTCTCCCAGGGTCAGGTTTCGTGCATCATTGCCCAGGAGGACTTACACTATCACGTACACCTTTCCCCAAATATCCACATAGGGCAATCCCTACCACCTGTGTAACGGGAGTTCGGTCAGCGCATCCCAAGTCAGATGACTCGAAAGCACCAGGCACAAAGTCCCCTCAGACCTACTTTCCCGAGTGATAGGAGCCGTGCGAGAAGAGAGAACAGCTACTCACTTATTTCTTATCTACACATGAACCAAAACCCCTACACTTAATGTCTCACAACAAGATTTAAAGGGTCCTTGACTACAACAAACTTCCTCAAGTTAACAGACACGAATTATTGACTCACTAGGTTCAGGGTGGACTTCTTTAAATGTTTGAGCACTGAAACCCTATTATTACTCACCCCCAAAGGAAAACTGGGGTGCATCCTAACGACTCGATAAATCCTAAAGCCACTGTACTAAATATCCTAATGCATCAAGTTCAAGACAATCTTGGGAGCTTTCTTTTTACTTTGCCTCTCAACGGTTTTGCACATGCTAAACACACGCAAAACCCACAAAACACTTTCTTTCGCAAACACATGAATATTTTGAAAGAAATGTGAAAATTTTGAAGCACTAGGCAAGCAAAAGAAGACAAGTCACCCAAAGATCATGGCAAGCAGATATATCGATATTAAATGCAGCACACTAACATGACCCTAAAAATGCAAACAAAAGAAAACAAAATAACAGGAAAAAGACTCAACTATGTACATACGTAAAACACCCCCCCCCACACACCTACTTCATGCATTGTCCTCAACGAATGCGAGCAAGATACTACATGGAGCTATGCATGAAAAAGAATAGATCTCACCAACGTGAAGTACATAGGGAAGTTTCTGGCTATGTTGATGGACACAACCCAAATTCCCTCAAAACCTGTGAGATGCTAAGGAAGGGATACATACGTGAAGGAAATTGGGGCCCAAATACTCAAGGGTTGGAGCCCACAACAATCAATGCTCACTGAAGGAGTCTTTTATTGTATTTTTTTTCTTATTTTTTTTCCTTTATTTTTTTTTATGTACAACAAATGGGCTCCCATCTTCATATGCCAAGGGACATCAAATGGGAACCCGCCATCACTCGAGCCAAAAATGCACATGCATGGGCTCGCGACATACAAATCAGAATTGTTTGACCACCTGATACCCCTATAAGCGTTGTGGTCGTTTGATGTCTCTTGAGAGTGAGCAAGATAAGAGGCATGAATGCGAGGTGAACCTCTATCAGGTTGAAGGGTATCAGGTGGTTGATTCTTAACCCACATGGGGTCCTCAGCAGATACAGAATGAAAAGCATGTGGCCTAGAGGCCATAAAAATGGTATCTGGTGGCTCAAAAGTCACGTGATCAAAAGGATGTGGCTCAAGGGCCACGTGATCAGAATATAAGGCACGTTCTTGTGCCAGCTCAGGTGAAACATCTTCACCACCTTCAGGATCATCATCGAACAATTCTCTGAAGTACTTGAAGGTGCCCTCAACGTCACTCTCATCCATGCCCTGGATAAGGTTAACCCCAACAGGGTCAGTGAAGGCACCTGGCTTCTTGCCGATGGTGAAGATGTTGAAATCCGCGCATTGACTACCATAAGTCAAGCGCATCAGACCATTGCGACAATTGATCAATGCATTGGAAGTCGCAAGAAATGGTCGCCCCAGAATGACAGGAATTTGTCCAAGTAGGTTGGGCACAGGTTCAGTATCCAAGACAAAGAAGTCGACTGCATAAATGAACTCTCCCACTTTGATCAGCACATCTTCCACCACACCCCTCGGTTTCTTCATAGACCTATCAGCCAATTGAAGAGTGTTTTTTGTTTGTTTGAGGTCTCCAAGACCGAGGTGGGTGTAGACAGAATATGGCAGAAGATTAACAGATGCACCAAGGTCCAATAAGGCACGATGTATGGACACATCACCAATCACACAAGAGATAGTAGGACACCCAGGGTCCTTGTACTTGACTTGCATGGGTTGTGCCAACAACGAACTCACGTTAACCGCAAGAAAAGCTTTCTTGGCAACATGAGTTTTTCTTTTCTTGGTGCATAAGTCCTTGAGAACCTTGGCATAAGGTGGCATTTGCTGAATCACCTCCAAAAGAGGGATGTTCACCTCGACTTGCCGAAACATCTCAAGCATCTTGTCATGCTGATTAGAGGTTTTCTTTTTAAGGCGCTCAGGGAATGGCGCCTTCGGGGCATAAGGGTGCGAAGGAACCCCAGAATTCTGGTCCAAAGAAATATGAGTGGGGACCTCAGAATTTGATTCCTTCGACACAAGAGGAGACAAGGGGACCTCAGGGTTCGGCCCCTTTGTTGAAGGAAATGTAGAAGGAACCTCAGGATCTGGCTCCTTCCTGGAAGTATTTGTGGAGGGAGCCTCAGAATCCAGCTCCCTCAGAGATGGTGATGACAAGGAAGGCACCCCAATGTGGTTGTCCACCTCCTTACCAGACCTCAAAGTATGAATCACATTAATATGATGGGTCGATTCAGAGGTAGCATGAGGTAAAGGTGTCCTTCCTTGAGAAAGGGTGCCCCGAGGATTGACCTCGGGTTGACTCGGTAATTTACCCTTCTCACGTTCATGGAGCTGATGAGCCAACTGGCTGACTTGCATTTCCAATGCTTTGACTGAATTATTGCTGGCCGTAAACATGGATTGAGTGCTCTGCATGAACGTTTGAAGGGTTTGTTCAAGGGTAGAGTCCTTAGGGTCAACCCGCTGGGGTGGTGGAATCTGGTTAGAATAACCCGACGAAGAGGCCTGACCAGGTTGGTAATTATGGTGCTGAGACCTTTGATGTGGGGGTTGGTAGGTCACCGATGGGCGTGGAGGTTGATAAGGTGGAGGTTGAGGTTGAGCGTGCGAACTCTGACCGTGGCCTCCACTAGACCCCCAAGAGAAGTTAGGATGGTTACGCCATCCCGGGTTGTAGCAATGACTGTACGGGTCGTTTCGGGGCCTTTGTTGATACATTGCATTTGCATGCTCAGTATCCTTTGGAGCGTAAGCGCACTCCAAGTCATCATGTCCCGACAGTCCACACCTAGTACACCCGGGAGTAGCGACTTGAGCTACAGGAGCTCGGTCCATCTCCAAACTCTCTATACTACGCATGAGAGTAGCCATTTTCGCCTCAGACGCGATAGTCGACTCAACATGATATGATCCAGCTCGACCAGAAGACCTGGCGGCTGGTGGCTCTCTCATGGTGTCCCACTCGAAGGTACGCTCAGCCATAGACTCAAAAGTGTCCCATGCCTCCTCGATGGGTTTCATTTGGAAGTCACCCTGACACATCGACTCCAACAATGTGCAGGTGTTGTAGTTGATGCCCTCATAAACAATCTAGCACAACTGCCATAGCTCAAGTCCATGATGAGGGCATTGCTAGAGAAGGTCCTTGAACCTCTCAAAGAAACCATGAAAAGATTCGGTCTCGGTCTGGTACATTTGATGTATCTGGTGCCGTATCTGTTGAGTTTTCCTTTGAAGGAAAAATCTCTTCAGAAAGACGGTCACAAAGTCATCCCAAGACCGAATCGAGCTCGCCAGGAGGCTATACATCCATTTCTTTGCATTATCCTTCAATGCGAAAGAAATGATCCTCAACCGGACTGAATCCTCGTCAAGTTGTTGAAGCTTGAACATGGAGCATACTTCCTCGAATTCGCGTATAAAGATATACGGATCCTCCTTATTGGCAGTAAAGGTTGGAAGCATGCTCACATATTGAGGTTTCAGCTCATAGTTGTTCCCGCGAGCATGGGGAACAACTATGCAAGAAGGTTGCGCGGCCCGAACAAGATGGGTCCGCTCCCACAAAGTCATCGGTCTATCATGTCGAGCTAAAGATGGTGGTGCACCAAGAACTCGATCCTGACCGAATCTCCCTTCCTCTCGAGACAGAGGAGGAGGAGAAGGAGGTCTACGTGGTGGTGGGAGCGGACCGAGGTACTCCATGTATGGAACCCGGTCTCCCTCGCCACCACGAGACGACTCGGCCGCTTGCTCCAAAGGAGCATTAGGCGGAGATGGTCGATCACCAAGACCGTCCATCTCAGAAGAATGCACTCTCTCAAGTCGAGCGTTCTCACCAAAACGAGCCCAACCTCGCATAAAATGCTCGACTCGACTCTAACAAACACTCAACAGAAGGTGTACTAGAGGAGGAGACTATACGTAGAGAATAGATGAGGAGAGGACTAAGGTGAGGAGGGAAGAATCCCTAGAGCTAGCGTGGGTAGAGGGATCAGGAAGAAGCCTAACTAGCAAGCACAACTCAAACAATGTAAGGCAATGGGTCCTTAGGCTAGACGACGCCTAACTTCGAGGTCACTAGCCTCGACACGTCTCACCTCCCTACAACGAGGACCACAATGCCCAGCAAGTGATACCAGATCCGGAGATCCAGTACCTCCTACTATCGACAAGGTAGGCAACGCCGATCAGGTCGTGACGGTCTCAACTAGATTACTCTCCTAGTGCGCCTGCAATCCTAGGGCCAATGTCTACTTGCTTTTAGTTAAGGCTTTATTAAGAGTGATTTTTGGGGCCAAGGAAAGGGTGATGAAATCCCCCACCTTATCTTTTATAGGACAACCCCTCCTTAGTAGTGTTTTGATCCTAGATCTAGCAATCAATCGCTCCAATCAAACGCTCTCTCACTCTTGTCCTGATGCACCTTACTAACTAATGCATGATCGAAACATGCATGAATGAGAGATTTGGGTGCACGTACCTCACGCCAGCAATCAACAACAAAATGTAAAGAAAAGAAAAGACAAATGCATGCAAAGTCTACACATGTTGCATAACCTAGATGGCAAGGAGTCTAATCTTTTGCTTTGAGTTTTATGGTCCAAGTTGATTAATGGGGGAGTGATTAATGATATGGGAGCAAAAGAGAAGTCACAGCATGCAAAATAGGGCTCCCAGATAACAAAAATTACAGCACTAACTACCAGAAAAAATTTGGAAGTAGGAAGCCCTTACCAGGCCGCCAATTGGCGGTCTCCAACCGCTGATTAGCGGTCCTTATGAAGCTTCTGGTCCTCCAACTTGTCCAGTAGCCTCCCCTTGATCCGATGGTTCCCTGAAACTAAGAAAAACTGGAAACAAAAAATTAAAAACCCCTCGAATCGTCCAAACCAACGTCTGGACAGAGCACCTCCCCGGCAACGGCGCAAAAAAATTGATTGAACGTTTTATATTAACAGCAAGTGCACGGCCGCGTTGAAGCGGTGGCAAATACGGGTCGTCTACTGGGAGGTGTGTCGACAATTAGTGCATGAAATCATAAAACTACATCCAACTTTGCCTCTACATGAATTAAGATAAGACTACATCATTAAAACATACAAGACAATAATTAGAATGAAGCTAAATGAACTCATGTATAAAGACTAGACCCTACTATGCCTCCACATGAATTAAGATACACATTATCATTAAAACATACGAGACATTAACCATGGTCAAGGCAACAAGAGTTCATACACTACAACTTGTGTTTCCAATATTAATTCCATCCATATCCTAACCTTATCATTCCCCATAAAACATGTCCACTAATCAAAGCATAAGCTAAGCTTCATTCAACAGCATTAGCATATCAAAGATAAGAGTGAAAATCCATTAGATGGTTATGGAAATCATATAAAGCTCAAGGGATTAAGATAACACACACTTAATACACTACATGATTATATCACATATTTCTCCACCCCCCAAATGGGGATGGAACTACTCACACATATTTAAACTAACTACTCTAATGAAATGAAGCATTATACTGAAATGAAACTATACTAATTAAGCAAGAAATATTAAAGAAGCATAAAACAAAACAAACAACCAAGCATGCATATGAAAGAAAATTAAACTAAGAGAGAAACAACACAATTAAAGGAAAACAACTATTATTAACTCACTCAATTACAAGTAGCTCTTCCTCCACCAGAGTTTTGCTTCAAGGCTTCACTCTTAGTAGGGAAGATGACCACCAAAGAGAGAGATGGATACAATGGGAGGTGAAGAGTTCTATTTATAAGCATGGAAAAAGCTAATCCGGGACAATCCCCCGATGTGGGACTAAACCAATACCAAAAATAGCCTAAACAAACCATAATACACGTCCAGGAGAAAACTTATCGGATCTGGAATGATCCAGACCGCCAATTGGACCCCATAATACATACATCTCATATGAATTTATTTATGATTCTAATTATGTCAATTTTGATGACATATTGATTTTATCGATTCACCACATGTATCACATTTCACGTGAGACCCGATACATCATATGAACACTAAATGAAGATTCTTGTTTCCCAGTTTTGTGGTGTGACCTATTGGAGGATCTAAGCTATATTGGTCATGAAACTATAAGCGGTATCTAGCTACACATTATAGTTACCTAATTAGCGAAGATGTCTTCTTCCACTCGAACCAAACATGATCCATTTAGTGATGTAAAGAATACCACTTATGTCTATCCATTGCCTCGTGATATTAAGAGTATTGTACAAAGTAGAAACGTGTCACCTTTGTATTATATACTCATTTCTTGATCTCTTAAGCTAATTATAAATATGTAACTTAACACAAGTCACATTGTGCGCATTATAATTTTGCTTTATCATGGCCCACAGATATCATCACTCAAGCTAAGAGGGGCAATGATAATCTTTTGACTAACTATCTTTTCCAGCATAACTCATGTTCAACCAACTATTACCTTTACCACCATACTAAATGATAGCTTTTGACACTAATCAAATTAAACACTTCTCATGTGAAAAGATATAAGTCTCATATCTTAGGATTCAAGACGCAATGAAGCATTAATGACACTTTAACACAATTCCATAATCTTTCACTTGCTAGGTCTATTCAATATATAAAATTAATCATTTTCCTCTTTTATATACTTGTACCGTTAAATATTTGTAGAGCTAGAATACTCTTTAACTGTTCGTTCATTTTATATTTACACCGCAAGTGCACAGTTGTCGGTGAAGACGGGGCAAGTCGGGTCGTCCGCAAGGAGGTGAGCAGCCTCTGGCTTGACCGAAATCAAGTGGCTAAAAAGGGGAGAAGATTTGTGGATATGCTAATCTAAGTTATGCTAAACTAGTAACAAGAAATGTAAAGGAGACAAACAACTAACGACGCAAACTAAAATCGAAAGAACTTAAGTGGATGTGCAAATTAGAAAAAGGGACCCCTGAGGGGTGGAGTGAGTGTACACAAACAAAGAGATGATGAAGAATGCAATCATTAAGCACAAATGTAGGTTGTATTTTCATGTATAGGGAGTGTCTAATGTTATGGCAAAAGCTATCAATCCATTACTAACCTAGTTCATTAACATTCACATATACAAGTTATTTATTTCAGAACCTAAACAAGCATGAGAGGTGTCTAATATTTGTGGCAAAACCCATCAAGTTACAAATTCCATCCTAAACAAGCAAGTATAAATTTATGTTTATCAACACATTTCATACAAAGCAATCAATTCCATTCTCTTTTGCATGTATAAAACATCAACTCCACCCCCAATGGGGATGTAACTACTCACTACCCATTACACTAATTATTATACTAAGAAAGGAGAACATATTAACTAAATCTACTAAGACTATTGAAATGAAATTAGACTAAGCATGCAATCAACATAAAACAAGCAACATAACAAAGATACTTTTATTTATTTAAGACTCACAATACAAGTAGCATCTTCCTACTTCAGTATTGGCTCCAAGGCTCCACTTCAAGTAGGAAGAATAGCCACCAAGTATGTAGTGATTACAATGGAAGGTGAATAGTTCTATTTATAGCCATAGAAAAAGGTAATCGGGGACAATCCCCCGATATAAGACTAATACAACACCATAAATAGATCTAATTCTCCCTAATACATGATCTGGCCAAAGCGTGTCAGATCCAGAGGCAACCCGACCGCCAATTGGCGGTCTACAAAGTCCGGATCCGCTCCGGATTTCGGTTGGGCCTTGCTGGGTTGTGTTCTTCATGTTTGATGCACCAAAGGAAGTTGTTGGAGTTTAGACCCGACCCGAATTGCCAAAATACTCATCATGATGGTGTGAAGTATTTTTATTTGCTCATCGGTCCTTTGATGTTACATTCAGGTCATTCTCCCTTGCATCTTAGTCCTCAAGTCTCTCAACTCAGCCATTTTTCCTGCTTTTAGGTCCTTCTATGCCTCTTCTCTTCAAACCTATTTATTCCTGAAACTCAAACATAAAACTCGTTACGTAGCATTGTTTAGGTGAAAGATAATGGATATAAGACACAAATGAATGCATGACATGATGTCAATCATTAACCAACACGACAATCTTATCTCGGTAATTAATGTTCCATGTCAATTACCATGATTGTGAATAACTTTTGATTTATGTAAACAATTATCTTTTAGAGGAATACAGTTAAGGACCAAGAGTCTCTTCCTTAATACTTCTAAAACACGAATACATTAATCAATGAACAAAATGTTTGCACATACAATTCATAATAATTGACATATAAAAGTAAACTTTTCGAACACATTCCCTTCAAATTGGTACTTAGTTCATTCTTGAGAACCCAAAGTGCATCGTAACTTCATGTCTAACTATATTATTCATGTATTCATGTAAATGTAGTTGATGTTAATTACACTCCACACAAGTTTCTAGTTGATTTCACATACTTTACACACTTGTGCCTCATATAATCAAGAATCACTCTCACACACACACATACCTACACACCTCCACTCCATGGGGTTTAGTTTAATTGTTGATTCATTCCTCATTTAGTATAATTAGTTTAGCATAATCCATTCATTCTCCTCTCCTTCCTACTCGAGTATCGTAGTCACAAGAACACTCACAACTCCTTGAGGTTCGACCCGTATTTGCCACGTCTTCACCGACATCATGCACTTGCGGTTATTAAAACGATCAATGAGTCATACAACACATTATAATTTCCAGAAGTTATCACTTCACCACTATTTGTATATGTCATTGAAAAATTAACACAATGTCCCAAAAAATCATTAAATTTTTGAGTGTGTCACCACTCTGACGGATTCCGACGATGATGTCATCGACGGAATAAAAAATAAATCTTAATTGTAAAATTTACAAATTATATATTGTATACATAATCTATTTTTTCAAACTTCTTCTCTCCGTCCATTCTCTTTATTTTCTCTCTCTCGTTTCTCCCTCTCTATTTGTTTTTTGATGATTGGAGAACTCACCGGACCACCGCCCTTTGGACGCCGACCATGCTACAAACCCCGAGACTACTGAGTCTCACCCACTTTACAACCCACGACCTAGTTTTGAGACTCATTTGCCAGTTGAAGAGGAACCGAGGCACCACTGGGTATCGAACTGGTGACCTCACATTACATGAGGTACCTAACCAGTTGAGCCACCGTTGGGGAGCTCTTTCTCTTTATTCATTCACTCTATCTCTACTTTTTAACACAACCTCTCTCCTTCTATGATCTCTCTCTCTCTTCAACCCACTCTCTTAAAAAAACCACAATCATCGCATACCCAAATCTCTCACTGTCATTCCCACAACACCTTCCAAGCACAACCCACCAGGGGCAGACCAAAGTAGGGCCCAATGGGTCCGTAGGGCTCCCTTTGATTTGGTAAAAATCTTTTATATATAGTACAATAACCCTAAAAAATCCTAAATCATTCTCGATCTCCACCTTAGCTCTCACGAAACCCCAAACCCACATTGTTACATTCCTTAACAAAAGAAATATCATGAAAGTTGAGGGAGTCTTGGAGGAGGAAGTCAAAGAGGTATTATTATATGTTTGTATTAGTTTATAGTTTTGTCTCTTATTTGTTGTTTAGGCGACGAAAAGAATCATCAATTAAAATTATTAGACAATTACTAAAGTATACAAAAATAAACTTTTATTTTTTTATCTTATTATATTTTTGTTTTAAAAAATTAAAATTTGATTCCAAGCAGTATTTTTAAAAAGAGGAAATATAGATTCTCTACATAAAAATCGAAAAGGATCGTTAGGATCATGTATTAATGTATTAACTTTTAGTAGACCTTGCCGTGCCGTGCCCCTCAGCTCGGTCGTGCCGGCACGGCTGGCAAGTCGGTTTAGCTTTCAGTTGTTAAATTTATTATTATTATTATATATTTCAGATTAAAATTATATTTTGGTCCCCCACTAAAATTTCATGGGTCTGTTACTGCAATCCACCTTCCAAATCCTGGAATACATATGAACCAACGAAGCCAAAATGAATCTTTGTTTTAGCAAATCAAAGGTCTCACAACGAAAGGGTAATGACTATCGAAGGGTGCCACAACACCAACCGAAGCCCTCGAATCCACACCCAGCCCAGCCTGCTCCACCACCACGGCAACCCAAACCAGCTCCTCCCGCAACCAACGCCAGGCTCACACCTCTGATGCTTACTCCCGATACTATTCTTGGCAAACTACTAGAAGATGTTAAGAAGTTTCATACTCTTGGGAAAGAGCTTGGTCGCGGTGAATTTGGTGTCACCTATCTTTGCACCGTGATCGCTACTGGAAACCAACATGCTTGCAACTCCATTTCCAAGCGTAAGCTTGTGAACAAAGCCAATAAGGACGACATCAAGAGGGAAATTTGGATCGTGCAGCACTTAAGTGGACAGGCCAATTATATTGTTGAATTCAGAGGTGCATATGAGGATAAGAATAATGTCGATCTTGTGATGGAGCTTTTTTCGGGAGGGGAGTTGTTTGAGCGTATCATTGTGAAGGGACACTATTCTGAACGTGCTGCTTCTACGATGTGCAGAGCTATTGTGAATATCGTGAACATATGCCGTTTAATGGGGGTGATGGATAGGGATCTGAAGCCAGAAAATTTCTCGCAACTGAAGATGAGAATGCAATGGTCAAGGCAACAGTTTTGGCCTCTCAGTCTGCATCGAGGAAGATTATTTTCTCATTTCCTCACACTTGTAAATGTGTAGTATCTTAGCTTTGCTTCTAATCCAAAACTTTGCTCTCAAGCGTATACATCAATGACAAAAAAATGTTTCAAAATTTAAAGAATATTTTGTTTGTAAATCAGCATCTGATTTCCAGCAGAGCTTCCGCACAAATCCTGTTTGTGCGAGATTCAAGCTACAATTCATATGTTTGGGGGGAAAAATCATTCTTTTGTTGTATGCTTCGCCACATATAGCATGCTTATTTTGTTTTCATCACCATCAACATCAATATTAACTAGAAGAACATCTTAGTTGTAACATCCTCAAAGCAGCGGAAAATTTAAAATTTGTAAACACTCAATCAACAGCGGATATTATGCAACTAAAAGAACACAGGTGCACCAACATATATATAATATATATCCGAACATCAAAGTTTACAAAAGTTGTGATTACATCAAAAACATATACAAAAGAAGCAGTAATCACACGACCTCAACTGAGAGAAAGCCGGATCCGGTAGCAGCGCTCATCTCCTCGGTCACCACCCCCTAACGCCGATCACGGCCTGAAAGTAAACATGCAACAATGCCTGAGTTTCCAGAAGGAAACCCCGTATGCCAAACTCTAAATGTACGAAATAAAAGCATCCTAGCATGCAATTCTACAACCCAAGAAAAGCATCGCAACACGCCCAGCACCAGGGCTCTCTCAAACCCAAAGGACAAACTACTGGTACGGGGCTCCAGGTCTAATCTCAACCAACCGCCGCACCCACCACAGTCACGGGGCTCCAGGTCTAATCTCAACCAACCGTCGCGACACACACTCGTCGCCAAGCTGGGCTCCAGGTCTAATCTCAACCAACCGCAGCTACCACGACACGACCAAGGGCTCCAGGTCTATTTTCAACCAACCCAAACGTCTAAGGGCTCCAGGTCTATTTTCAACCAACCCCTACACGCGGTCCCTGCTCAGGCTCCAAGTCTACTTTCAACCAACACGAACGCACTACGGAGCTCCAGGTTTATTTTCAACCAACTCCGTACAGACTAGCTGGGCTCCAGGTCTATTTTCAACCAACCGCAGCTCTCACACAGTTACGGGGCTCCAGGTCTATTTTCAACCAACCACCGCAACCCTCGTGCACCCTAGCACACTTGCCGGAAGAACATCGGCACACCACACGCCCCACACGGACGACCACAACCACAACACCTCCATAGTGCAAAACAGAACACAAACGGTCGACCGAACCAAAAGTCCCGGTTGACCGAATCAAGCAAATACAGGGTAATCCACCTCGACCGGCACTCCATCGGTCGACCGACTCCCACCAACAGTAATCGTTCGGTCGAACCCAAGTAAAGGGACGGTCGACCGTTTAGATGGTCAACTCCCGGTTCAACGAACAAAACGACTGATCGGTCGACCGACAAAGCGGTCCCGGTCGACCGAAAGTCACCAGGGAAAAATCCCTCAACACCACAACGAATTCGGTCGAATGCCGAGCACATCTCGGTCGACCGAATTCGTCCAGGGAATAATCCCTCACTCGCGCCATGAATTCGGTCGAACGCCGAGCATAACTCGGTCGACCGAATTCCTCCAGAGCGTTCCCCACGCTCAGCGAAATAGTCCAGTCGACCGAACCCTCATTCGGTCGAATCGACCACTATTCTCACTTAAGTCACGGTCGGACGAGATCAAAGAGCGGTCGACCGTTTATATAGTCTACGCCCCCCAACCGACTTAAGACAGTGCACACGGTCGACCGGCAAAAGGGGACCCGGTCGACCGAAACTCTCCAGACTTGCCTTCTATGCACGATCGGTCGACCGCCCCCAAGGCATCGTTCGACCGATGTGAGGCAGAGCCCGAATTATCTTCACGAACGGTCGACCGTTTGCACAAACCGGTCGACCGATCAGGTAGTGAAATCTGCTGCACATTTACTCGCGACGAGCCGAACGGCCTACCGTCGACTTCCAAATACTCACGGTGATTAAGTGAGTGAGCTTGACATACCGGAAGGTCTGTAGAGACCTTAGAAGAACCACGACGACGCCTCCACGAGCGTGCCTCCCCAAATCACGATCCGTCGACGAACCTCGCGTCCAAACGACGATCCACTCCTCCTCGACGATCCACACTCACGAATCCACCTCCGACGACCTCCAGCAAACAACCACAACCCCAGCACACGAGTTAGGCTGAGGGAGAGGGAACGAAGCAAAAGGAACAGTCTAGCACAACTACGAACTCACCTCCAACTACCACCTTCGCCGCTCCTCACTTGCCGGAGATCACCCACTGGTCGGAGCTCGAACACCCGCCGGAGCTCACTGCTGGAGAGAGAGAGAGAGAGGTGAACGAGAGAGAGAGGGAAACATGAAAGAGAGGGAGAGAGAAACTCACCTCTAAATATCTCCCCACCCTTCCATCTCCACCATCCATTCCACACCTCTCCATCTCAACCACTCATCTCATCCACAACATCCAAGCCCCTCATCCATCCCTCTAAATCCCAGCCGTCCATCTCCACTCCATCCTAATCTCCACCTAAACAAGATTAAGGAACAATTAGGATTAGGATTAGGATGAGAATCCTACAATCCACCCTCCTAAAAGAATTTCGTCCTCGAAATTAAGACCGAAACTCACCAAACAACTCTGGGAACTCCTTCCGGACCTCTTCCTCAATCTCCCAAGTGGCCTCTCGCTCACTGTGGTGCTGCCACCTGACCTTCACCATCGAAATGGTCCTCCTCCTCAACTGATGGTCCATCCGATCCACAATCTCCACCGGTCTCTCCTCAAGAGACAAATCCTGACGGATCTCTGGAACCTCCAACTGAATCACATGAGAAGGATCCGCTACGTACTTCCTTAACATCGAAACGTGGAAGACGTTGTGAAGACCTGAAAACTGCGGCGACAGCGCTACCCTGTAGGCAACCTCCCCAATCCGCTCGAGAATCTCAAACGGTCCGACATATCTCGGACTAAGCTTCCCCTTCTTCCCAAACGTCATCACTCCTCGAGATGGTGAAATCCTCAGGAAGAAATGGTCACCTGCCTCAAATCTCAGCTCTCGCCTACGCCTATCCGCGTAGCTCTTCTGCCTGCTCTGCGCAGTCGCTAGTCTCTGCCTGATCACATCAACCTTTTCAGCATACATCTGAACAATCTCAGGACCAATTAGCTGTCGCTCGCCTACATCACTCCAGCATACCGGTGATCTACACGGCCTCCCGTACAGGGCCTCGTACGGTGCCATCCCAATGCTCGAATGGTAGCTGTTGTTGTAGGCGAACTCGATCAATGGCAGATGCTCATCCCAATGACCTGCCCAATCCAGAGTACACGCTCGCAACATATCCTCTAGCGTATGGATGGTCCTCTCAGACTGACCGTCTATCTACGGATGGAATGTCGTACTGAACTTCAACCGAGTCCCCAAGGCCTGCTGCAAACTCCCCCAGAATCTGGAAGTGAACCTCGGATCTCGATCTGAAATAATACTCACAGGCACTCCATGAAGCCTGACAATCTCCTCAATATACAACTTAGCTAGACCCTCCAGAGGTAGAGTGGTCCGGATAGCTAAGAAATGCGCCGACTTGGTCAGTCGATCGACTATAACCCAAATCGCATCGTGGAATCCTCTCATCTTCGGCATCCCGGTGACAAAATCCATCGTCACGTGCTCCTACTTCCACTCTGGAAGCTCGATCCTCTGCATCGGCCCTGCAGGTCTCTGGTGCTCAATCTTCACCTGCTGACAAATCAGACATCTGCCAACAAACTCTGCGATCTCCGTCTTCATCCTCTTCCACCAGAAATTCCTCTGAAGATCTCTAAACATCTTCGTGCTGCCCGGGTGCATCGAATAACGTGATCTATGTGCCTCCTCCAGAATGTCCTGCCTCAGATCTCCCCCCTTCGGCACCCAGACACGGCCTCTGAACCTCAGCCCACCATCAACTCCAATACTGAAGTCTAACCCCTCTCTGCCAGCTAACTGTAACAACCCAGCTAACTCATCGTCCGCACTCTGAGCCTGAACAATACTCAAGACCAACTGAGGCTCCACTCTCAGCCCGGCAATCACTGCACCTCGCGACTCATCAGTGAACGGTCTCCACTCGGTCAACGCCTCAAGCAGCTTCCACTCCTCGATACAAAGACCTGCTGCGGTAACCTCCACCTTCCTGCTCAAAGCATCAGCAACTGAATTCGCCTTCCCCGGATGGTACAAGATGGTGAAATCATAATCCTTAATCAGCTCGAGCCATCTGTGCTGCCTCATATTCAGCTCCTTCTGCGAAAACAGATACTTCAGGCTCTGATGATCTGTGAACACCTCGAATCCCTCGCCATACAAGTAATGCCTCTAGGTCTTCAAAGCGTGCACCAGTGCCGCCAACTCCAAATCATGAGTGGGGTAGTTCCTCTCGTGCACCTTCAACTGCCTCGAAGCGTATGCAACCACCTGCCCATGCTGCATAAGTACACATCCCAGTCCAACGCCTGACGCGTCACTGTAAATCACAAAACCACCACTGCCACTGGGAAGTGTCAGAAATGGAGCAGTCGTCAGCCGACTCTTCAGTTCCTGAAAACTGTCCTCGCACTTCTGGGACCACACGAACTCGACGCCCTTCCGCGTCAGAGCCGTCAACGGCGAAGCCAACCTTGAGAAATCCTGAATAAAGCGGCGATAATAGCCCGCTAGACCCACAAAGCTCCTGACCTCTGCCACACTCGTCGGGGCTCTCCACTGTGTAACGGCTTCGACCTTCGCTGGATCTACGGAAATCCCGTCACCTAACACGATGTGTCCCAAGAAGGCGACACTGCTCAGCCAGAACTCGCACTTCGATAGCTTGGCATACAACTGATGATCCCGCAAAATGCCAAGTACAACTCTCAAGTGCTCTCGATGCTGCTCCACATCTGGCGAGTAAACCAAAATATCGTCCACGAAGACGATCACAAACCGGTCGAGGTACTGACTGAACGTCATGTTCATCAAATCCATAAACGCTGCAGGCGCGTTCGTCAACCCAAACGACATCACCAGAAACTCGTAATGCCCCTACCTCGTCCTGAATGTTGTCTTCTGCACATCTGCCTCTCTGATCCTCAGCTGATGATATCCGGATCGCAGATCAATCTTCGAGAACACCTGCGCTGACTGCAACTGGTCAAACAGGTCCTCGATCCTGGGCAAGGGATACTGATTCCTCACGGTAACCTTGTTCATCATCCTGTAATCAATACACATCCGCAGTGATCCATCCTTCTTCTTCACGAAGAGTATTGGCGCTCCCCAAGGTGAAACACTGGGGCGGATAAATCCCGAATCCATCAGGTCCTGCAACTGCTTCTTCAGCTTTGCCAGCTCTGCAGGTGCCATCCGATACGACGCCTTCGACTGCGGCGTAGTCCCAGCTACCAAATCGATCCCAAACTCAAGCTCTCTATGAGGCGGGAACCCAGTGACATCATCTGCAAATACATCTGGGAACTCCCGAACAATCTCAATGTCCTCTAATCTCCTCGCCTCTGGATCTGGAACTACCAAAGTGGCCACAAAAGCTCTGCAACCCTGCTGCAACAACTTCTGTGCCCTCACTGCTGATACGATCACTCTGCCTCCTCTATCTTTCGTCCCCCTGATCAGCACATCAGGTAGACCCTTCCTCGGGATCAGAATCTTCTTCTCCCAGCCCAAAACTCGCACATCGTACTGGGACAGCCAATCCATCCCCAGTATGACGTTGAAGTCCTCTATCGGCAACAAGATGAGGTCAGCCGGAAACTCCTAATCTCCCGAAACAATCGTGGCGCTGGGGAGGAAGCTCCCCACAATGCCCACCAGACTCAAGGGTGTGCTGACCTCCAACGTGGCAGTCAACATCGCAGGGGTACGGCCCAACACGCTCGCAAATCGCTCCGAGATAAACGAGTGTGTGGCCCCACAATCAAACAACACTCTCGCACTCAACCCAGCAACAAAAAGCGTACCTTCCACCACCGTGCTGGCATCTCTCGCCTCATCCGCCTGGATGGTAAAGACCCGTCCAGTCCTCTGACCCTGCTGCTGCGACAGTGCAAAAGTTCGACGACCTCCGCCTCTGCCTCCTGCTGGCTGCCCTGACTGCCTGCTGGACCCGCCTGGCCCACTCGGACAATCTCGCACAAAATGGCCTGACTTGCCACACCCGTGGCACACTGCACAGCCCCAACACTCTCCGGAGTGAACTCGGCCACAACCTCTGCACGCCTCAGGCCGGCGTGGCCCACCTCCTCTGATCCGGGACCTCTTGCCCGGGTTCCCTGCTAGCGGAACACCCGAACGTCCACTGACCTTCCCCGGTGCTCTCCTGGCCTCAACATAATTCTACTGCTAATCCTGATCAATGAGCGTCGCAAATCTCACCGCATCTGCCAGCGTCTGCGGCATACTGTAGGTCACCTGCGTACGGAGGTGCTTCCTCAGCCCCCGTATAAACTTCCTCGCCCTCTGCAGCGGCGTCACACAGATCTCCGGACAGTAACGCTCCAGCGCGTTGAACCTCCGGGTATACTCAGCCAGGGTCGCATCTCCCTGCTCGAGAGCCATAAACTCCTCTCGTTGAACTCCCGCAGGAATTCCTCCCAGCTGATCTCAGTCCTGCCCTCAAACACCACTGCAGATGTGGTCCTCCACCAGTTGGACGCGTCACCGCCCAACACATAAGCTGCCAAGCCTGTCTGCCTCTCAGGCGGGCACTCAATCGCCCGAAGGATCTCCTGGATCTTCAGGACCCAGTCCTCCGCAGCCTCAGACTCTCCTCTACCATCAAAGGTAGGCGGGTGCTATCTCATAAAGCGGTCGAGCATCGCTCCTGCCGCCGCTGGCTCTCCTCCGCCTGACTGGCGATCCAACATCGCTCCCAGTCGACCCACCGTGTCATAGAGCATCCGCCGCTCCTCAGCCCAGTCCGTACTCCCAGTATCCCCACTGGTGTCACGGTCCCGTGGGGGAGGTCTCACGCGTCTCGGAGGTATCTACACACAAGGAACAACACACATCAAAACCATGAATGCATGAACTAATGCAGACTCTAAAACTCTAAGGGTGGTTTCTTTGGATACGGACACTGGAACCGACCGCTCTGATAACAAGTTGTAACATCCTCAAAGCAGCGGAAAATTTTAAAATTTATAAACACTCAATCAACAGAGGATATTACGCAAATAAAAGAACACAGGTGCACCAACATATATATAATATATATCCGAACATCAAAGTTTACAAAAGTTGTGATTACATCAAAAACATATACAAAAGAAGCAGTAATCACACGACCTCAACTGAGAGAAAGCCGGATCCGGTAGCAGCGCTCATCTCCTCGGTCACCACCCCCTAACGCCGATCACGGCCTGAAAGTAAACATGCAACAATGCCTGAGTTTCCAGAAGGAAACCCCGTATGCCAAACTCTAAATGTACGAAATAAAAGCATCCTAGCATGCAATTCTACAACCCAAGAAAAGCATCGCAACACGCCCAGCACCAGGGCTCTCTCAAACCCAAAGGACAAACTACTGGTACGGGGCTCCAGGTCTAATCTCAACCAACCGCCGCACCCACCACAGTCACGGGGCTCCAGGTCTAATCTCAACCAACCGTCGCGACACACACTCGTCGCCAAGCTGGGCTCCAGGTCTAATCTCAACCAACCGCAGCTACCACGACACGACCAAGGGCTCCAGGTCTATTTTCAACCAACCCAAACGTCTAAGGGCTCCAGGTCTATTTTCAACCAACCCCTACACGCGGTCCCTGCTCAGGCTCCAGGTCTACTTTCAACCAACCCGAACGCACTACGGAGCTCCAGGTCTATTTTCAACCAACTCCGTACAGACTAGCTGGGCTCCAGGTCTATTTTCAACCAACCGCAGCTCTCACACAGTTACGGGGCTCCAGGTCTATTTTCAACCAACCACCGCAACCCTCGTGCACCCTAGCACACTTGCCGGAAGAACATCGGCACACCACACGCCTCACACGGACGACCACAACCACAACACCTCCATAGTGCAAAACAGAACACAAACGGTCGACTGAACCAAAAGTCCCGGTTGACCGAATCAAGCAAATACAGGGTAATCCACCTCGACCGGCACTCCATCGGTCGACCGACTCCCACCAACAGTAATCGTTCGGTCGAACCCAAGTAAAGGGACGGTCGACCATTTAGATGGTCAACTCCCGGTTCAACGAACAAAACGACTAATCGGTCGACCGACAAAGCGGTCCCGGTCGACCGAAAGTCACCAGGGAAAAATCCCTCAACACCACAACGAATTCGGTCGAATGCCGAGCACATCTCGGTCGACCGAATTCGTCCAGGGAATAATCCCTCACTCGCGCCATGAATTCGGTCGAACGCCGAGCATAACTCGGTCGACCGAATTCCTCCAGAGCGTTCCCCATGCTCAGCGAAATAGTCCGGTCGACCGAACCCTCATTCGGTCGAATCGACCACTATTCTCACTTAAGTCACGGTCGGACGAGATCATAGAGCGGTCGACCGTTTATATAGTCTACGCCCCCCAACCGACTTAAGACAGTGCACACGGTCGACCGGCAAAAGGGGACCCGGTCGACCGAAACTCTCCAGACTTGCCTCCTATGCACGATCGGTCGACCACCCCCAAGGCATCGTTCGACCAATGTGAGGCAGAGCCCGAATTCTCTTCACGAACGGTCGACCGTTTGCACAAACCGGTCGACCGATCAGGCAGTGAAATCTACTGCACATTTACTCGCGACGAGCCGAACGGCCTACCGTCGACTTCCAAATACTCACGGTGATTAAGTGAGTGAGCTTGACATACCGGAAGGTCTGAAGAGACCTTAGAATTACCACGACGATGCCTCCACGAGCGCGCCTCCCCAAATCACTATCCGTCGATGAACCTCGCGTCCAAACGACGATCCACTCCTCCTCGACGATCCACACTCACGAATCCACCTCCGACGACCTCCACCAAACAACCACAACCCCAGCACACGAGTTAGGTTGAGGGAGAGGGAACGAAGCAAAAGGAATGGTCTAGCACATCTACGAACTCACCTCCAACTACCACCTTCGCCGCTCCTCACTTGCCGGAGATCACCCACTCGCCGGAGCTCGAACACATGCCGGAGCTCACTGTTGGAGAGAGAGAGAGAGAGAGGTGAACGAGAGAGAGGGAAACGTGAAAGAGAGGGAGAGAGAAACTCACCTCTAAATATCTCCCCACCCTTCCATCTCCACCATCCATTCCACACCTCTCCATCTCAACCACTCATCTCATCCACAACATCCAAGCCCCTCATCCATCCCTCTCAATCCCAGTCGTCCATCTCCACTCCATCCTAATCTCCACCTCAACAAGATCAAGGCACAATTAGGATTAGGATTAGGATGAGAATCCTACATTAGTACGAGTGCTTCGGTTGACACCACCTAGTGGATTGAAGAGATTCAGAGATGAGAGAGAGAGAGAGAGGGATGAGAGAAAGATCAGGGAAGGAGAGAGGTTGTGTTTGAGAGTGGAGAGGGAGTGAAATAGCGGAAACGGAAAAAGCTGAGAGAGAAAAGAAAGAGAAGGGAGAGAGGAGTTTGAAAAAAATATAGATTATATAATGTAGAATTTGTAAATTTTACAATAAAAATTTATTTTTTATTCTATCAATGATGCATCGCTGGAATCCGTCAAAGAAGTAACACGTCCAAATTTTAATGGCGTTTGGGACATGGTGTTGGTTTTTCGATGACATATATAAAAATGGTGGTGAAATAATGACTTCTAGGAATTATAGTGTTTTGTAATGACATCCAAGCAAAAAAAATCCTAAAACAAAAGTAAACTTAAGATTTTACTTCAAATAAGATATTATAAAGAAATATATAGAACATAGATAAACACATGTTTCACAATCTACAACGTACTGCCCGTAAGTATTCCTCAAAATGGGTGAGAGGATCAATTATGTACCCACATATATATGTTTCTTATAAAAGTATCTAAGAGTGGAAATTCGGACAAACAAGGCAATAATATTAAGCAATTCAAAGCAATAAAGATCAAAACAAATAAAAACAATGCAATGCAACAATCCCAAAAATAAAGGCAACACTAAACAAACAAATAGATTAACTATTGCTTCTCTAAAGGAAAATTTAACTTCCTATACCTCAAGTGGCCCAACCTCTGGAAAAAAAACTATCACTTTGACATACTCTGAAAAATATGTTTATATTTCCATTTCTTCCCAAAATACTTCTGCCTAAATCGTTGGACCACTAACATCCTCTGGAACTCTCTCTCTCTCCCTCTCCCTCTCTCCCTCTCTCTGTGTCTCGATATTTTAAATTGTTTTAGAAATCGATCGGGTTCGATGGTACTCGACGGTACTGGATAGATAGTGTGGATCGATGTGTAGGCTTGATAGTTATACCTGGCTATGGTTCAGTTGAACTCGATATGTATTATATAGAAACTCGATATGGGCTCGATTACGCTCGATAGTCAACATGATAAATGTTCACATGTTGACAAGGGACGGGTCATTATTATGCGAAGAGACGCAAATGTTCGGCATTCCTTCCTTTCGAGGATACAACCTTTCATTATTGTTCGTAGATGCGCAACCCTTCATTACAGGGCCTATAAAATCAAAGGTTAGGGTGTCTTCCATTTAGTTGTGTAGTCGACCCCCCCCCCCCATTTAGTTTTGTATTCGATTCGTC
Organism: Triglochin maritima; assembly: GCA_963682175.1. Classification (NCBI taxonomy): domain Eukaryota; kingdom Viridiplantae; phylum Streptophyta; class Magnoliopsida; order Alismatales; family Juncaginaceae; genus Triglochin; species Triglochin maritima. The sequence goes on from OY821785.1 coordinate 14,216,062, forward strand.
TCCCCCACCCAAAGAATTGGTCATCCATTTTTTACACAATGCCAACGACTACTACTGTGACGAAGCTGAGCACATCCTCGATGGACCAATATGGGGAGGCTGCCCCCCCCCCCCCCCCCCCCCGGTTGAAATACCAGGAGTTTTACCTCTACCCTATCGCACCTGTAGATGCAGTTTGAAGGAAACATAGTTGTAGTCCAACACTCCAAACAAGATTAGCAAAATGTTCTATGTTGGTGGCTCCTCGGAGCCAACCCTTTGCTGTCGGTACTTCGTCTGGGATGATGGAACATCAGTACCACCAGTGGATAAACCAGACCAGAGCGTAAAGAACCCAGAGATGCGGAAGCTTCTCTGGAAAGCTGATAAGTTGAGTCATAGCCAAGAGATAAATAAAACTATCTTTTAAGCTTAAAGGCGACATCTGAGCAGATCGTTCTCTTCCAATTGACTTGAGAGAGATTTATAATTTTTGTGTGTTTGTGTATTTTGTTTGTCTTTGTGTTTGTGTTTGTGATCTCTCCTTATACCTCGGTAATAGTTCAATAATAACTCGTTCTTAGCTCGATGTTTGTGTTTTTTGTTTGCCTTTGTGTTTATGTTTGTGATCTCTCCTTGTTCGCTCCTTTTACCTCGATAGTAGCTCGATAATAACTCGATGGTCTAGGACTTAAACGAACCATCATTTATTTGAATCTTTTCAAACGAACAGTCTGAATGAAGTTTCTCTCCTAGTACCGCGATAGTAGTTCGATAATAACTCCATAATAACTCGATGGTCTATGACTTAAATGAACCATCATTTATTTGAATCTTTTCAAATGAACAGTCTGAATGAAGTTTCTCTCATTGTTCTCTCCTAGTACCTCGATAGTAGTTCGATAATAACTCGATGACATAGGACTTAAACGAACCATCATTTATTTGAATCTTTTTAAACGAGCAGTCTGAATGAAGTTTCTCTCCTTGTTCTCTCCTAGTACCTCGATAGTAGTTCGATAGCAACTCGATAATAACTCGATGGTATAGGACTTAAACGAACCATCATTTATTTGAATCTTTTCCAATGAACAGTTTGAATGAAGTTTCTCTCCTTGTTCTCTCCTAGTACCTCGATAGTAGTTCGATAATAACTCGATGGTCTAGGACTTAAACGAACCATCATTCATTTGAATCTTTTCAAATCAACAGTTTGAATGAAGTTTCTCTCCTTGTTCTCTCCTAGTAGTTCGATAGTAGTTCGATAGCAGCTCTATAATAACTCGATGGTATAGGACTTAAATGAACCATCATTTATTTGAATCTTTTCCAATGAACAGTTTCAATGATGTTTCTCTCCTTGTTCTCTCCTAGTACCTCGATAGTAGTTCGATACTAACTCGATAGTCTAGGACTTAAACGAACCATCATTCATTTGAATCTTTTCAAATGAGCAGTCTGAATGAAGTTTCTCTCCTTGTTCTCTCCTAGTAGTTCAATAGTAGTTCGATAATAACTCGATGGTCTAGGACTTTGAAGAACCATCAGTTATTTGAATCTTTTTAGGGTTTAGGATTTAACAAAAATTCAGTTCGATAATAGCTAGATGGTCATTGTGCAGTTTCAAACGAAGAACTTCGGCCGTTCGAGTCAGTCTTGTCCTTCTACCTCGATAGAGCTCGACGATTGATCAACGTTGGTCGATGGTTATTCTATTACCTCTCCAACTATGCCGTTTTCATGAGGAAGATTGATTGATTCAGTTATAATACCGTAAGTGCACGACGTCGGTAAAAATGCGGCAAGTACCGGTCGAGTCCATAGGGAGGTGTGTCAACTTTGGTTCTTCAAAAGCCAAGTGGAAAATAAAGGGGAGAAGAAGTTGATTACACTAAACAAGCAATTAACAAACAAGAAATATGAAAGTACAAGAGTAATTGAAACTAAACTAAGCAAAAAGCAAAGAAATATGAAATTCAGTAATGAAAACCCCTAAGGGGTGGAGTGTGTGTACACATGTGATAATGTGGTGAAGAATGCAATCAATAAGGCACAAGTGTAGGTTGTTTTTCATGCATAGGAAGTACTTAATGATTGTGGTAAAACCTATCATTTCAATAACTAACCTAGTGTATAAACATGAACATAAACAAGCATGGGAAGTACCTAATGGTTGTGGCAAAACCCATCAAGTTGAATATTCTCATTTAAACAAACAAGCATACATTCACATTCATCACATATTGCAAAAGATAGCATTCATCTCATTCTTCATTACATGTATAAACATCATCTCCACCGCAAAGGGGATCAAACTACTCACTGCACATCAAGCTACAAATTATATTAAGAAAGAAGGACATTCTAACTAATTATACAAAGATTAAGAAAATAAGACTAAGCTTAAACATGCAAGCATTAATTGAGACAACATTAAAACAAAACTAGGAAAAATTATTTTATTTACATGACTCACATTACCAGTAACATTCTTCTCCACTTGAGTTTTGCTCCAAGACTTACTCCAATTAGAGAGAATGGACACCAAGCAAGGGGTTGATTACAAAGGAGGAAGAAGAGTTTTATTTATAGACATGAAAAAGACAACTAAGGACAATCCCTTGGTGTGGGACTAATGGAATATACTAATAATAGACATAAACAACCCAATACACTAGGGAAAGAAGACGGGTCGGATCCGGAGCAGAAGGGACCGCAAAAAAATGTTCTAGAGTTGCCAATTGGCGGTCTACAAAGCTCTGATACAACCCGTTTTTGGATATCTTCATAATTGCTTCATTTCTTCACGTGGAGTGCACCATAAGCGGTTGTTAGAGTTTAGGCCCGAATCTAACTACCAAAATACTCCTCATGATGGTGTGGAGTTTCTCGATTTGCTAATTAGTCCTTTTGGCTTGCATCTAGGTCCTTCTCTCTTGCAGATAGGTCCATAAGTCTCACCGATCAGTCCTTTTTCTCACGTTTTAGTCCTTTTTGTGTGCTCTTCTTCTTAAACCTATTTAATCCTGAAACATAAACATAAAACTTGTTACGTAGCACTGCTTAGGTTCAAAGTAGAGGATATAAGACATGAATATATGTGTGATATGATATTAATAAAATACACCCACACTTACCTTTTGCTAGTCCCGAGCAAAACAAAGAAAGAGAAAATATAGAAGAAAGGAAAAACATACGAAAAACAAGAGATCCTAAATCACTTTTGTAGGAATCATGGTTGCGCTTAGCCCGTGCAACAAACCGTTAAACCTCATTGTTGCCAATGAGGAGTGGTGTCTCCTGAGAGTTTTCATCGGATATACCCACAAAATCCGAACATTATGCATTGTTCAACCTAGCAACACGATTCCTACAATACTACGGGCCGACTCTATATATATGTATTCAGTCCACACACCATGCCTAATGAACCATTCATGCAAGTTAGATGGGGACTTAAGTGAAAGACATGGGCAACCACAACATCCTCAAGTGATATAAAGTGTAAAGTCCATTAAGGTTCTTATTTGTATTGCCATCTTTTTTCTCTTTTCTTCTCCTTTTTTCATTTCATATTTTTTACTAGTTGGTGTTTAATTCTCCCAGGGTCAGGTTTCATGCATCATTGCCTATAAGGACTTACACTATCACGTGCACCTTTCCCCACATCTCCACATAGGGCGATCCTTACCACCCGTGTAATGGGAGTTCGGTCGGTGCATCCCAAGTCAGATTACTCGAAAGCACCAGGCACTAAGTCCCCTCGGACCTAATTTCCCAAGTGGAAGGAGTCGTGCGAGAAGAGAGAACACCCTACCAACTTATTTATTATCTACACATTAACCAAAACCCCTGCACTTATGGTTTCACAAAAGGAGATTAAAGGTTCCTGACTACGACAAACTTCCTAATACTAACAGACACGAATTATTAGACTCACTAGGTTCAGGTGGATTTCTTTATTTATTTGAGTACTGAAACCCTATGATTACTCTCCTCCCGAGTGAAAACCGGGGTGCATCCTTACCACTAGATAAGACCTATAGCCAGTGTACTAGATATCTTAATGCATTCTGTTGAAGTCAATTCTGGGAGCTTCCTTTTTACTTTGCCTCTCAACCGTTTTGCACATGCTAAAACACACGCAAAACCCACAAAACATTTTCTTTTGTAAACACATGATGATTTTGTAAGAGATGAATTTTTTAAGCACTAGGCAAGCAAAAGATTGCAAGTCACCCAAAGATCATGGTATAAGAGATATATCAATATAAATTGCAGCACACTAACATGACCCTAACAATACTCACAAAACAAATAAAAAACAAAGTGAAAAAGACTTGACTTTGCCTATATATAAAAATGTAATACACCCCCACACTTCATGCATTGTCCCCAATGTATGCAAACATGATACTACATGTATTTTTGCATGAAAAAATTAAGATCTCACCAAACTTTGAAGCACAAGAATTTTTTTGTGGTCATGTTGATGGACACAAACCTGAATTCTCCTCAAAACTTGTTAGATACTTAAGAAGGAAGACAAATACGTGAAATAAATGGAGCCCAAACACACTAGAGCCCACAACAACCGTCTTGGAGTCTTTTTTTCCAAATATACTATGTATAAAAATAAGTTCCCATCATCATTTGTCAAAGAACATCAAATGGGAACCTCAAAAGTGGGTCAATGCACTTGGAATGGGAACATGACACCACGCCGAGCCAAAATACTCATGTGTGGGCCACCTCACAAAGTGCACAAAATAACGAGAGAGGTTCATGAATTAGACCCAAAGGCGACTGATTCAAACGATCAAATTGAAAGAGCTCGAACCTCTCAAGAGTTTGGGAAATATTACGCAACGGAAGAAGAGTTTCCCCTGTTGCGGTACTGAAGTTATGATTGTCAATCCAAACTCTCCAACCAACAGGCTGGTGCGCCAGAACGAGGCCAACAACCTCATTATGCTTGCCCGACTCACCAGACGAACAGAAAGTGGGTCTCTGATTGAATCAACTAAAATACCACAAGTGCACGACCTCATTGAAGCGGTGGCAAGCACAGGTCAGTCCACATGGAGCGTATGCGAGTCAGATTCACGATACTCGAGTAGGGAAAGAAGAGAGGAATGATGTTGAAACTACACTACGATGCGAATGAAATAAAAATAAACGATAAAATATAAACCACTTAGGGGTTAGAGAAAGAATGTGAATATGAAAATATGTGTATGTGTGTGTGTTCATTTGTGCTCAACACAACATGTAATACATGAAATCCATAAAACCAAATCCAACTTTGCCTCCACGTGAAATAAGATAAAACATTATCATTAAAACATACAAGATAATAATTGAAATGAAGCTAAATGAGCTCATGCAAAAATACCACACCCCACTATGTCTCCACATGAAATAAGATTTACATAATCATTAATACATACAAGACATTAATTAAGTTGAGGCCAACAAGAGCACCTGCTCCCACATGTTATGTTTCCTTCTTTCACTCCATCGTTATCCTAACCTCATCATTCCCTATAGAATAGGCCCACTAATTTAAGCATGTGCTAAGCATCACTCAAGAGCATTAGCACATCAAAGATAAGAGTGAAATCCCATTGTATGGTTATGAAATCATGTAACGTTCAAAGGATTAGGATTAACACACACACCTAATACATCACATAATCACATCACCTTCCTCTCCACCCCCCATGGGAATGGGCTACTCCCTACTCATCTCCAAACTAAAGCAAGCATGAAAATAACATAAACCCATTATGGAAATGAAGAAAAATAGGATTAAGCAAACAACATAAAAGAAATTGCATCGAAGGAAAGACATGTATTTAAAGAACAAAACTAACACTTGATTGAAATGAAAGATTACAAAGTTCCTCCTTCTTCTCCTCTTACACTAATGAGCAGCAAAATAAAACCTAAAACTAACGGAGAAGCAAGAAGAAGAGGGAGAGCAGGGATTACAATGATATATATAGACTAATACATTGTTAGGATTAATCTGGAAATAATCGAAAAGCTCTAAATCACATCTAATGGTCCTGGAATGCTCTGACCCGAATACCCGACCCGCGGCCCAAATTTAAGACCCTTTGGACCAGTGTGATCCGCCAGTAGCGGATCTAAATCTGCCAGTGGCGGATCAAATTGATCCGATCGGGTTGCAATTTTGCCTTCAACTTTATTTCTTCAATTGGCAAGTGGGGTGAAGCTCTGGTCCATTGCCTTGACCCGATTTGGTTTTAATTGGAGAAATACAGATCTGGTTCAAGTCATGTGTCACATAATTTTGTACTTATCAATCAGGTCCCTCTTGGTTTTCACTTGGGTCCTTCTTGATTTGCGATCCATTCCTTGTCCAATACAAATAGGTCCAGAAGTCTTCAATTTAGTCAATTCTTTTTACATTCGGGTCCTTTTTGCTCCATTCCTCTTCTTTATTACCTAACTCCTGAAACACTACAAACAACAACTCGAGTATCACAATATTGGGGTAAAATAAAAGATATATAACATGAATGCGATGTATGATATGCTACTAATCAAATACCCCCACACTTACCTTTTGCCAGTCCCGAGCAAAATAAAGAAATGAAAACATACAAAAAACTGGGAAATCCTAACTCACTTTCTGATGCTGGGTAGAATTATGAAGGATTCTACAAGCGTATGACACCCCCGACTACAAGAGAATTGAAGAGACAAACACCAAATTGAGATAAAACTATCTCTTATTTTTGTGTATTAATTGAAAATGAAAATTCTATGATCTATTAACCTACAAGCCAGGTCTTATAGCCTCTCATACGTGTATTGATTAGGAAGTTATCCAACAAGGTAACTCTTTTATTTTGCATCAACAAAAGGAAATTTCAGCAGAGGAAATAATTGACTACCTAAGTAACTAGTCTAAGGAAATAAAATTCAGGGAACTAATGTAACTACCAAATTCTCTAGTGTGGGGAAGTAAATCCTGTAGGATCGTGTGGGTTATGGGTCCACTAATCACTATTAAGCTAATCCCTAACTAATCAAACAATAAATGCAGCGGAAACAAATTTAAAAACAAGTAGGGAAATTAACAGAAAATGCAAACCACAAAGAGACTCGGCGTTTTTATAGAGGTTCGGCACCCCACCCGGGTCCTAGTCCTCTCTTGTAGACTCCGCTCGACTCCGCGAGCTCCGCCTACGTCTTCACTAACCACTCCCCGTTCCGGGCCGGGAGAGAACGCCTTTACACCACAAGCAACGCGAACAACCCTCGCTTGCTTGAATTCTTCCTCTCACAATCCGAGAGGGACACTTCGGGCTTTCACCGAAGTCCTTGCTTCTTTTGACAACTCTTGTAACTGAGTGGGATTCACTCTCTAATTGAGCACACTTTGAGTAGGATGAGTATATGATCAAATGTGTGAAGTTTAGGCTTAAAGAGTGTAGAATTGGGAGCTTTGAGGATTGAGGTTTCTCTCTAATGTATTGGGACAATTGGAGTTTGAGAGTTTGTTATAAACAAGTCTTGATCCTCTATTTATAAGCTCCTAAGGTTTTCTAGCCGTTGGGGATAGATTTGATTGGGTTTTGTGCAAGATACACAAAGCAGAAAATCGGGCTGCAAATCTGTCCAGAACCGGTCGACCGAAACTACTAAACCGGTCGACCGTTCACTTGATTTCAAGGAGAACGGTCGAACAAAAGAATATTCGGTCGGACAAACGAGCTAGAACTTAACTCTACTTAAGTGAAACGGTCGAACCAAAGAATGGGGCGGTCGACCGACAAGGGGATTCGGTTGAGACAAAGGTCAATCGGTCGAACGAGAAATGTGTCGACCGATAGCAGGGAATATGGTTTCTGAAAATATGTTCAACCGGTCGACCGAAACAAGGTCTTCGTTCGACCGGTTACCGAATGTATTTTGGGGTTAAGTTTTGTTTTATACGAATACGACCGTTATAGGAATACGACAAGAAAAACGGTCATATTAAAATCCGGGATCGGTCGACCGAAAAGGTAGAACCGGTCGACCGGTAGAGTTCGGTAAAATCACTGTGGAGAGTCTGTTATAAACCGGTCGAACTGAGAACTGGTTCGGTCGACCGGTTCACACAGGAAATCTGGGTTTAAGTTTATAAGTGATTTCCGACTAAGGTTTGGGTGATCTAATGAAGTCCAAATAATGTGAAATTTCGTGTGTGACTTCTATAGGGAACCTATTGTGTATGTGATTGGTTTTTAACTCTTGTATGCTCAATTTACACATGTTCCTAAGACTCAAAATAAAATCAAGATTACAAGTCTTCATTTAGCTTTATTACAAATCTTGACTTGATTTCCTTCTTTCTTGAGTCTTGATCACCTGTAGAGGTTAGCACAATACAATATACATGCAATGCAATATGTGTGCTACTCTACATCATCATAATTAAGATTAGGTTAATTAAATCATCAAAACCTAGATTAAGGCCAAAAAGCCAACAATCTCCCCCTTTTTGATGATGGCAACCTATATCTTAATTCTATCTACATACATGGAATTTGTATATGTAAACTATGCAAATTAATGCTCCCCCTATGGATGTGCATAGTTTTTGTTCAATTTTATGCCAAATTCCAAGTTACCCCCTTAATTATCTCTCCCCCTTTGACATCCATCAAAAATAAAAATGAATATGACTTTAAGCATAGAATTTGGATGTCTTGTAATGAAGTTGCTCCCCCTAAATTTTGCACTTCATTACTCTAAAAGATATAACATTTAAGCTCCCCCTATCAATAAGGCTAAATGGAAACAATGAGTATGATGAAATTAGGTTCATTTAAGTTTCAACTTAAGCCTTATTCTCACATCCATTTAAAAAATTTGACATTTAAAATCAATGAATGTGGTAAATGATTTGCAATGAATGGGGTAAATGATTTTCAATGAATTGAACTATATGATATGTCAATTAAGCATATGAAGTTAGATTAGAGCTAATTTAACATGAATTGTATAGATAGGAATTTATACCAATGTTGAATTCGAATTTAGCTCCAATCTCATTTTGGTGATGCAACCGGATTTGAATTTGACTCTTGAGCTCACCCGGTCACCACCAATTTCCTCCTCAAGCTCCTACAAGTGTAGACTTAGGTACCCAAACAACTTTGGGTCCTTGAACATTAGCTTTTGGGATCCAAACCATTTTGGTTTTGGGAGCCCACACACTTGAGGAACTATGGTTAATGAACATATGCTTACCATTTAGAGTAGTGTGAGATACATGGTTTTTCAATTTAAAATTGTAACCTAAACCATGTTTTTGCAAAGATTGCCTTTGACTACCTAATAGCATGTTAAGCATATGAGTTCCATTAGTGAATCTTTCTAAATCTTTTCTTAATTGCAAGTTAGAAGCTTGAAGATTTAGTTGATCACAATCTATAGGTGTTGCTCTTAATTTTTCAAGATTTGATGCATTCTTTTCAAATTTAGCAATCACCTCATTCTTCACATTTATGCATGTATCAATTTGGCTTTGGAGATCTTTGATTAACTTTCTAGCATTCTTGTTTTTATCACATATGATCTCATATTGTTTAACTAAATCATGGAATGCATTTTGAAGTTCATCATAAGAATAAGTTTCTTCTTTAGAACATGAACTATCACTAGCATATGATTTAGATGAGCAAGAATGTGATCTACTAGAGTAAGAGTTAGAGGATACCTCACTTCCTTCATCTTGAATTGCCATGAAGCATGAGTGAGCCACTTCTCTTCTACTTTGCAAGGAAGAAGACGATGATGATGGTGATGAAGAATCATCCCATGTAGCCTTGTGTGCTTCCTCCTTCCTTTCTCTTCTCTTGCTCTTCTCCTTTTCTTTTCTCCTCTCCCTTCTCTCCTTTTTCTTCTCCCCTTCTCTTCTCTCATTTTCACTCTCCTCCCTCTCTTTTTCTTTTTCTCTTTTCTCACTTCTTCTACCTCTTCTTTCATTCTTTTCTCCTTTATCCCTCTTGAGGTATTTGAAGAAGTCTTGGGCAAGGACCTCAATGTCCTCTTCTTCCACCCTCCTTGGCTCATCAAACTTTGCATGTAATGTCACCACGGAGTTTTTCTTTGAAGCTTCCTTCTCTCTTCGATGACTCAATTGGAGCTCATAGGCCATGAGATTTCCAATGAGTTCCTCCATCTTTAATTTTGAAAGATCGTGCGATTCTTCGATTGCCACGACCTTGTCTTCCCAATCGTTGCTCAATGACCGGAGGAATTTTCGAGTCATCTCTCCTTCATTTATCCTTCTTCCAAGAATCAAAAGAGAGTTAGTAATATCGGTGAAGCGAGTGTTCATGTCGCTTATGTTCTCACCGATTTGCATAGAAAATATCTCATATTTATGCATGAGGAGACTTATCCTAGTTTCTTTGGTTTTGCTATCACCCTCATGATGCATTTGTAACCTATGCCATATTTCATTTGCACTTTCACATCCCCTAATTCTATTGTATTCTCCCTCATTAAGGCCACAATAAAGAATATTCATAATTTTTGAATTCATTTCAATTTCTTTCATTTGAGCCCTAGATAGAGAATCTAAATCATCTTCATTTGGGGGTATGTATGGATTTTGAATAAACTTCCAATACTTAAGGTCATTTGATATTAAAAAGATTTTCATTCTATTTTTCCAATAATCATAATTTGACCCATTAAGCAAAGGAGGCCTTGTGGTGCATAAACCCTCTAAGTGATTAGATGTGCTAGCCATGCTAAAAATACGATTAAGTATAGAATTTAGCTAACAAGGCTCTGATACCAAATGTAGGATCGTGTGGGTTATGGGTCCACTAATCACTATTAAGCTAATCCCTAACTAATCAAACAATAAATGCAGCGGAAACAAATTTAAAAACAAGTAGGGAAATTAACAGAAAATGCAAACCACAAAGAGACTCGGCGTTTTTATAGAGGTTCGGCACCCCACCCGGGTCCTAGTCCTCTCTTGTAGACTCCGCTCGACTCCGCGAGCTCCGCCTACGTCTTCACTAACCACTTCCCGTTCCGGGCCGGGAGAGAACGCCTTTACACCACAAGCAACGCGAACAACCCTCGCTTGCTTGAATTCTTCCTCTCACAATCCGAGAGGGACACTTCGGGCTTTCACCGAAGTCCTTGCTTCTTTTGACAACTCTTGTAACTGAGTGGGATTCACTCTCTAATTGAGCACACTTTGAGTAGGATGAGTATATGATCAAATGTGTGAAGTTTAGGCTTAAAGAGTGTAGAATTGGGAGCTTTGAGGATTGAGGTTTCTCTCTAATGTATTGGGACAATTGGAGTTTGAGAGTTTGTTATAAACAAGTCTTGATCCTCTATTTATAAGCTCCTAAGGTTTTCTAGCCGTTGGGGATAGATTTGATTGGGTTTTGTGCAAGATACACAAAGCAGAAAATCGGGCTGCAAATCTGTCCAGAACCGGTCGACCGAAACTACTAAACCGGTCGACCGTTCACTTGATTTCAAGGAGAACGGTCGAACAAAAGAATATTCGGTCGGACAAACGAGCTAGAACTTAACTCTACTTAAGTGAAACGGTCGAACCAAAGAATGGGGCGGTCGACCGACAAGGGGATTCGGTTGAGACAAAGGTCAATCGGTCGAACGAGAAATGTGTCGACCGATAGCAGGGAATATGGTTTCTGAAAATATGTTCAACCGGTCGACCGAAACAAGGTCTTCGTTCGACCGGTTACCGAATGTATTTTGGGGTTAAGTTTTGTTTTATACGAATACGACCGTTATAGGAATACGACAAGAAAAACGGTCATATTAAAATCCGGGATCGGTCGACCGAAAAGGTAGAACCGGTCGACCGGTAGAGTTCGGTAAAATCACTGTGGAGAGTCTGTTATAAACCGGTCGAACTGAGAACTGGTTCGGTCGACCGGTTCACACAGGAAATCTGGGTTTAAGTTTATAAGTGATTTCCGACTAAGGTTTGGGTGATCTAATGAAGTCCAAATAATGTGAAATTTCGTGTGTGACTTCTATAGGGAACCTATTGTGTATGTGATTGGTTTTTAACTCTTGTATGCTCAATTTACACATGTTCCTAAGACTCAAAATAAAATCAAGATTACAAGTCTTCATTTAGCTTTATTACAAATCTTGACTTGATTTCCTTCTTTCTTGAGTCTTGATCACCTGTAGAGGTTAGCACAATACAATATACATGCAATGCAATATGTGTGCTACTCTACATCATCATAATTAAGATTAGGTTAATTAAATCATCAAAACCTAGATTAAGGCCAAAAAGCCAACAATCTCCCCCTTTTTGATGATGGCAACCTATATCTTAATTCTATCTACATACATGGAATTTGTATATGTAAACTATGCAAATTAATGCTCCCCCTATGGATGTGCATAGTTTTTGTTCAATTTTATGCCAAATTCCAAGTTACCCCCTTAATTATCTCTCCCCCTTTGACATCCATCAAAAATAAAAATGAATATGACTTTAAGCATAGAATTTGGATGTCTTGTAATGAAGTTGCTCCCCCTAAATTTTGCACTTCATTACTCTAAAAGATATAACATTTAAGCTCCCCCTATCAATAAGGCTAAATGGAAACAATGAGTATGATGAAATTAGGTTCATTTAAGTTTCAACTTAAGCCTTATTCTCACATCCATTTAAAAAATTTGACATTTAAAATCAATGAATGTGGTAAATGATTTGCAATGAATGGGGTAAATGATTTTCAATGAATTGAACTATATGATATGTCAATTAAGCATATGAAGCTAGATTAGAGCTAATTTAACATGAATTGTATAGATAGGAATTTATACCAATGTTGAATTCGAATTTAGCTCCAATCTCATTTTGGTGATGCAACCGGATTTGAATTTGACTCTTGAGCTCACCCGGTCACCACCAATTTCCTCCTCAAGCTCCTACAAGTGTAGACTTAGGTACCCAAACAACTTTGGGTCCTTGAACATTAGCTTTTGGGATCCAAACCATTTTGGTTTTGGGAGCCCACACACTTGAGGAACTATGGTTAATGAACATATGCTTACCATTTAGAGTAGTGTGAGATACATGGTTTTTCAATTTAAAATTGTAACCTAAACCATGTTTTTGCAAAGATTGCCTTTGACTACCTAATAGCATGTTAAGCATATGAGTTCCATTAGTGAATCTTTCTAAATCTTTTCTTAATTGCAAGTTAGAAGCTTGAAGATTTAGTTGATCACAATCTATAGGTGTTGCTCTTAATTTTTCAAGATTTGATGCATTCTTTTCAAATTTAGCAATCACCTCATTCTTCTCATTTATGCATGTATCAATTTGGCTTTGGAGATCTTTGATTAACTTTCTAGCATTCTTGTTTTTATCACATATGATCTCATATTGTTTAACTAAATCATGGAATGCATTTTGAAGTTCATCATAAGAATAAGTTTCTTCTTTAGAACATGAACTATCACTAGCATATGATTTAGATGAGCAAGAATGTGATCTACTAGAGTAAGAGTTAGAGGATACCTCACTTCCTTCATCTTGAATTGCCATGAAGCATGAGTGAGCCACTTCTCTTCTACTTTGCAAGGAAGAAGACGATGATGATGGTGATGAAGAATCATCCCATGTAGCCTTGTGTGCTTCCTCCTTCCTTTCTCTTCTCTTGCTCTTCTCCTTTTCTTTTCTCCTCTCCCTTCTCTCCTTTTTCTTCTCCCCTTCTCTTCTCTCATTTTCACTCTCCTCCCTCTCTTTTTCTTTTTCTCTTTTCTCACTTCTTCTACCTCTTCTTTCATTCTTTTCTCCTTTATCCCTCTTGAGGTATTTGAAGAAGTCTTGGGCAAGGACCTCAATGTCCTCTTCTTCCACCCTCCTTGGCTCATCAAACTTTGCATGTAATGCCACCACGGAGTTTTTCTTTGAAGCTTCCTTCTCTCTTCGATGACTCAATTGGAGCTCATAGGCCATGAGATTTCCAATGAGTTCCTCCATCTTTAATTTTGAAAGATCGTGCGATTCTTCGATTGCCACGACCTTGTCTTCCCAATCGTTGCTCAATGACCGGAGGAATTTTCGAGTCATCTCTCCTTCATTTATCCTTCTTCCAAGAATCAAAAGAGAGTTAGTAATATCGGTGAAGCGAGTGTTCATGTCGCTTATGTTCTCACCGATTTGCATAGAAAATATCTCATATTTATGCATGAGGAGACTTATCCTAGTTTCTTTGGTTTTGCTATCACCCTCATGATGCATTTGTAACCTATGCCATATTTCATTTGCACTTTCACATCCCCTAATTCTATTGTATTCTCCCTCATTAAGGCCACAATAAAGAATATTCATAATTTTTGAATTCATTTCAATTTCTTTCATTTGAGCCCTAGATAGAGAATCTAAATCATCTTCATTTGGGGGTATGTATGGATTTTGAATAAACTTCCAATACTTAAGGTCATTTGATATTAAAAAGATTTTCATTCTATTTTTCCAATAATCATAATTTGACCTATTAAGCAAAGGAGGCCTTGTGGTGCATAAACCCTCTAAGTGATTAGATGTGCTAGCCATGCTAAAAATACGATTAAGTATAGAATTTAGCTAACAAGGCTCTGATACCAAATGTAGGATCGTGTGGGTTATGGGTCCACTAATCACTATTAAGCTAATCCCTAACTAATCAAACAATAAATGCAGCGGAAACAAATTTAAAAACAAGTAGGGAAATTAACAGAAAATGCAAACCACAAAGAGACTCGGCGTTTTTATAGAGGTTCGGCACCCCACCCGAGTCCTAGTCCTCTCTTGTAGACTCCGCTCGACTCCGCGAGCTCCGCCTACGTCCTCACTAACCACTCCCCGTTCCGGGCCGGGAGAGAACGCCTTTACACCACAAGCAACGCGAACAACCCTCGTTTGCTTGAATTCTTCCTCTCACAATCCGAGAGGGACACTTCGGGCTTTCACCGAAGTCCTTGCTTCTTTTGACAACTCTTGTAACTGAGTGGGATTCACTCTCTAATTGAGCACACTTTGAGTAGGATGAGTATATGATCAAATGTGTGAAGTTTAGGCTTAAAGAGTGTAGAATTGGGAGCTTTGAGGATTGAGGTTTCTCTCTAATGTATTGGGACAATTGGAGTTTGAGAGTTTGTTATAAACAAGTCTTGATCCTCTATTTATAAGCTCCTAAGGTTTTCTAGCCGTTGGGGATAGATTTGATTGGGTTTTGTGCAAGATACACAAAGCAGAAAATCGGGCTGCAAATCTGTCCAGAACCGGTCGACCGAAACTACTAAACCGGTCGACCGTTCACTTGATTTCAAGGAGAACGGTCGAACAAAAGAATATTCGGTCGGACAAACGAGCTAGAACTTAACTCTACTTAAGTGAAACGGTCGAACCAAAGAATGGGGCGGTCGACCGACAAGGGGATTCGGTTGAGACAAAGGTCAATCGGTCGAACGAGAAATGTGTCGACCGATAGCAGGGAATATGGTTTCTGAAAATATGTTCAACCGGTCGACCGAAACAAGGTCTTCGTTCGACCGGTTACCGAATGTATTTTGGGGTTAAGTTTTGTTTTATACGAATACGACCGTTATAGGAATACGACAAGAAAAACGGTCATATTAAAATCCGGGATCGGTCGACCGAAAAGGTAGAACCGGTCGACCGGTAGAGTTCGGTAAAATCACTGTGGAGAGTCTGTTATAAACCGGTCGAACTGAGAACTGGTTCGGTCGACCGGTTCACACAGGAAATCTGGGTTTAAGTTTATAAGTGATTTCCGACTAAGGTTTGGGTGATCTAATGAAGTCCAAATAATGTGAAATTTCGTGTGTGACTTCTATAGGGAACCTATTATGTATGTGATTGGTTTTTAACTCTTGTATGCTCAATTTACACATGTTCCTAAGACTCAAAATAAAATCAAGATTACAAGTCTTCATTTAGCTTTATTACAAATCTTGACTTGATTTCCTTCTTTCTTGAGTCTTGATCACCTGTAGAGGTTAGCACAATACAATATACATGCAATGCAATATGTGTGCTACTCTACATCATCATAATTAAGATTAGGTTAATTAAATCATCAAAACCTAGATTAAGGCCAAAAAGCCAACAAATCCTAGAGAGTTTCCATAAAGCTAATTGGAAACAAAATTTGAATCACATGTGCGGTTGGAGGGAACTTTCTTTACTGACTTGGCTCCAATTTTTGGAAGGTGATGTAGAATGATTCTTTGCATGATCCAATGACTTTATCATCAAATATCCAACAACTCTTGCATCAGTCGCCTCTGGTTGGAAAGAACTTGTCCTCGAGTTTACCACAACTTCACCCTCGTTTTTGAAGTATGGGCTCAGATGCTTCACATTAAACACATCAACGCTCTTTAAATGCTTCAGCAGGCGCAACCTGTAGGTGTTATCATTGATTTTCTGAAGTATCTCACAAGGCCCGACCTTCCGTTCCTTGAGATTGTTGTATTCTCCAATAGGAAAACGATCTCGAGTTAGGACAACCCACACGAAATCACCTTCCTTAAAAAGTACTTGACGACGACGACTGTCAGCATGGCTCTTGTATTTGGTGTTGTTCTCACAAAGGGCTCACTTCAGTTGTCCATGAATGTGTTGAAGGTGCGTAGTCATCTCATCAGTCTTGGGGTGTAAACGATCGACATGTGGAATGGGCGCCAAATCTAGCACACCGGAAGGATTAAACCCATAAACAATTGCAAATGGGCTCAGCCCGGTGGTTCTGTTTGTTGATCGGTTATAAACCAACTCCACTTAAGGCAATGATAAGTCCAACTTCTTAGGTTTAGTGCCCGCCAAACAACATAGGAGACTGCCCAAACTCCGGTTGACTACTTCGATTTGGCCGTCCGTCGAGGGATGGTATGCACTGCTAAAATTCAGACGAGTCCCCGATTTTTCCCATAAGCTCTTCCAGAAGTTGCTGATGAACTTGGTGTCATGATTAAAGGTAATCGAGTGAGGAACTCCATGCAAACGTACAACTTCCTTGAAGTAGAGATGAGCACTTCGGGTGGCATCCATCAGTTTTTTACATGCTATGAAATATGCCATCTTTGAGAACCAATCAACTCACAAAAATGTAATCTACTTCTCATTGTGTACGCGGGAGTTCCAGCAAAAAATCCATGCTGACAACGCGCCACAGACCTTCAGGAATAGGCAAAGGCGTGTACATCGGCATTGGTGAGGGCACCTTTGGATCGCTGACATACGTAGAACCTCTCCATGTAATGGCCTACATCACTGGGTAAATTAGGCCAGTAATAATCAAACAAGATCAAGGCTAAGGTCTTGTCTCATCCGAAGTGTCCTTCGCCATGTAATTTGCGAATGACCTGTTGCCTCAACGAGCAATCTGGAATGCATAATTGCGTCCCCCGAAACAAGTAGCCATTATTTATTAGAAAGTCATGACGTTGACCATCTGTAACTTGCTGAAACACTTTCCCAAAGGAGGGATCAGCTGGGTACTTGTTGGGGAAGGTCTCAAATCCGACGACTCGGCTGCTCACGGTCATGAGAAGGGCAATGTGGCGGCTAAAGGCATCCGCAACACAGTTTTGACTTCCCGATTGGTGTTGTAGGAAGAATGTAAACTCCTACAAAGACGCCATCCACTTGGCATGATGTCGGTTCAATTTGTGCTGGCCATTGATGTACTTCAAGGCCTCTGGTCGGTGAAAAGGATGAACTCACGTTGCACCAAGTAGTGCTGCCAATGCTTTAAAGATTGTACTATTGCGTAGAACTCCAAATCATAGGTGTAATAATTCTTCTTGGATCCAAATAGTTTCTTGCTGAAAAATGCTACGGGACATCCGCCTTGATTCAAAACTCCACCGATACCCACTCCCGATGCGTCACAATTCAGTTCGAACACTTTTTTGAAGTCCGTCAGCGCCAAAACTGGTGCTTCAGTCATCTTCTGCTTAACCAGCTGGAAGCTGGCCTCTGCCTCCCTAGACCACTTGAGATCCCTGCCCTTTAGACACTCGGTGATGGGAGCGATCATGGTGCTGAAATTTCTGATGAACTGCCGGTAGAAAGAAACCAAACCGTGGAAACTCCGAACATCATGCAACGACTTTGGTCTGGGCCACTCAGAAATGGCGTTCACCTAGGTGTCAGCATGAACACCAATGATAGATACCACAAATCTGAGGAAGGTGACTGAGGTTGTGAAGAACAAACCTTTTTTATTATTAATGAACAAACATTGTGGTCTTTTGATGCCTCGTGCGAACGAGAAACATAGGAGGCATGAATGACAGGTGAATCTTGTAGGATCGTAATGGCCCTTAATTATCTAATTAAATTATGTTTAATCTCCATTTAATTAACAAGATATGTAGTGGAAATTATTTAAAACAAGGTAGGGAAAAAGACAAGCAAATCACAAGAAGACGATGCGATTTTTATAGAGGTTCGGCCTCCCACCTACTTCCTCTCTTGGAAGCTCCACTCGATTCCACGAACTCCGCTCACGGCTTCACTATCCACTCCACGTTCCGGACCGAGAGAGAATGCCTTTACACTTCAAGCCTTGCGAGCACCCTCATAAGCTTGGATTCCTCTTCTCACAATCCGAAAAGGATGTTTCGAGCTTTCACCGAAACCTTTACTCTTTTGAACAACAAAGAACTTGAGTGGAACAACACTCTCTACCTTGAGCACACTTTGAGTATGATATTGAAATGATCAAAAATGTGGAATTTAGGCTCTTGAGTGTAGGATTGAGAGTTTTAAGAGTTAGGGATTGCTCTCTAATGTATAAGACAATTGGAAGTGTATGAGTTATGTAAATAAGGTTGGGAAACTCCTAAAGATTTCTAGCTATTGGGGAAGATTTGGTTGAAGTTTGTGTAGTAGGATCGTGTATGGCCCTATTTCTAATCAGTTTTAATGCTAATCTATACCTAAACATGTAACATCCCGAAACAACGGAAATTTAAAAATTATCATCAAGATAACAGAGACCAATAGTCAAAAGACGGGACTGTTACTTCTCAAAAAACATATAAGCGATGTGATGGGAATTTTAATTTATACCGCAAGTGCATGGCGTCAATGAAGACGTGGCAAGTACGGGTCGAACACAAGGAGGGAGAGATTTGTTATTTGTGTGATTTTCGAGTAGGGGAAAGAAGGAGAGAAGAATAAATTTGGTTTTGAGATTTTTGGTTTTAATTATCTAAAGCAAGAAACATGAACAAATAAAAATAAAACAAGAACAAAGATGGCGAGTTCCGTTGGGTGGAAGTTTGGATATTGGGTTTAGATTAGAGAATTCTGAAACTTATAATAAATCACGTTAGTTATAAAGCACATGATAAATGACTTAACATAAACTCAAGTAATCAAAATATACTAACACGAACTTAAAATAATAACTTTATTCTTCTTCTCTTCACCCTAAATCCGTCACCCCCACCATTTGGAAAGAGTTAGAAACTCATGGATGGGAGGAAGGAGAAGGGGTCCTAGAGGAATTACAAAAGAAAACTAAAAACAAGAAATAAAAACAACAAAACTAAATTATGGAATAAAAACTAAGGACATAAGCTAAGGGACCATCACAACATCGTTTCAGGGCTATTTATAGCCGATACAAGGGACCTAGGTATAGAATAGGAAATTACACGCGTCACACCACGACTTGACAAAATTCGGAGGCGTGGATCAACAGAGGTGCGGCGGAATCGCCGCATGGTATATGTGTTTTGCGGCGGAAACGCCGCACAATCATCTCTGATTAAATCTGGATTTTCCCTAAGTGTTTATGGTATGATTTCAAAGTCCTTTGCGCGTTTGGATGATTTCTTTCCTTTCTTTTGAGCTCCGGATTTATTCCTTCATATATTTCGAGATCCAAATTGATTTTTCTTTAAAACTTCTCCAAGATATTTAATTTGCAGTCAGGTCCTCGGTTGTTTGCAATTACGTCCCCGGCTACTTTTGTGCTTAAGTCCTTGGCCTTTTTGTAATTAGGTCCTTGAATGCTTTTATGCTTGGATGAACTTCCATTTGACTCCCGATAATCTTGACTTTGTCTTTATGATAGATATGAGTCTCTTTACACGCGTTTATTCTCGGGATATGGGTAATTTGCATTCAGGTCCCTGTATTCTGTAAATCAGACTAAACACATACCTTAGTAGCATTTATTGATATAAAATTAATCTAAATGAAAGACATATGATGCAATGTATGCAATGCATCAAATACCCCCACACTTAGATTTTGCTAGTCCCTAGCAAAACAGAATATAAGAAAAATGAAAACAGGGAAATCCTAACTCACTTTCGTAGGAATCACGGTTGCACTTAGCATGTGCAACAAGCCTTTAAACCCCCAAGTTTCCTTAGAGGACGAGTTTTGTCTCGTGAGGGTTTTCAGTTGACACACCCACAAAGTCTTAATTCAACATTCCATTAATAGCTCTCAATATCTCCACCTCAACCTTATACATCTCACTTAGAATCCTTGCATGCTCATTATACAGATCTAACTCATCAAAATTCTGACTTGGTCTTTGTTCCTCCACATTCACACCACTAACCCTTCTACACATGTTTATCACTCAAATTATTTTGCACGCCTCCTCTGGTGGTGAAGTATCATTCGGATCAACCATGGCATGGATCATTCTTTTAGCTTTGGGCCTTGAGTATCTTAAAGTATTTTTTTTCTTCTTCCGTGATTCAACACATTTGCTTTTTGACACTTTTACCCTTTTTGCATTCGTGTAGCGAGTTTGGTCGATAATCCCGAGCTGGTAGACTCAAGTTAGCGGGTTTCAAGATACCCCTACGGACCAGTGACTCGAAGACTTGGGCTTTTGTAATCATTTTGCAAAATGTGCTTTCCTCACTTTATTCCTTTTTTTTTTTACTTTTATTTTCCTCAAGGCTTAATTGCTATTAGAAGTCCACACTTCCCGGTATATTTTCCTCAACCTCTGCTTTTTATCAACCACTTCAAAGATTTGATTCATCCAATTTAAGTGCATACATGTCTTAAAGGGTAATAGGTTATTTCTTTGGAACTTAGATTTATGTCATAGTTTCTACTAGCAGAACTATATAATAAGGAACAAAAACTCAATGCATTTTGTACACGGGTTTTGGTAGTTCAATCTTAAGCTATGTCATGAAACATTGAATTTTTTTTATTTTTTATTTTTATATTTTTTTTAAGAACAGAAAAATAAAACAGATAGATAGACACCCCCCCCCCCCCCACACCTAAATCATGCATTGTCCTCAATATATGCAAAGAAAAAGCAAATGCATGTATTACCTGAGTCAACTTGCGGTAGAGGGGTTAAATTTGCTCAGAGTCAACCATAGTCAGAACTGGATTGAATGACACCATGTCGGTGCATGTATCCAGTTGAATTGTTCCACATGTTGCACCGAGGCACATATTCCACACCTCTCACATGTATTGGTTCTCTTATTTGCTAGAGTGATGGTGGGTGTGTCGAAGAATTACTCCCTTTTTTTACTTCCTTTTTGATTTCGTGATGATTTATTTGATTCAGAAATCTGATAGATACGTGCTCTCATCACAATATCACTTTGATTGCATATTATTTCTGGCTCACTATCAACATGAAAGATATTAAATTCAGCTTTTAAGTTCCCAAAAGATAATTGCATGAGCCCATTTCGACAGTTTATTAATGCTTCAGAAGTGGCTAAAAAGGTCTGCCTAGTATCACAGGGATTTGTCTCTTAGGATCGACAACAGGTTCAGTGTCTAGAACGACAAAATCCACTGGGTAAATGAAGTCACCCACCTTGATCAAAACGTCCTCTACTATACCTCTTGGTTTCTTAATAGAGCAATCAACAAATTGAAGGGTTGTCTTAGAGGGTTTTAGTGGACCAAGGTTGAGTTGCTCGTAGACAGAGAATGGGAGTAGGTTAACACTAGCACCAAGGTCTGGAAGGGCTTTGTTGATAAAAGTATCTCCTATTGCACATGAAATTGTGGGACACCCAGGGTCCTTATATTTTATAGGAGATGTTGTTGGACAAAATAGAGCTTATGTTTGCAGTTAAAAATGCCTTCTTTGGTACATTCGTTTTTCTCTTTTTAGTGCACAGATCTTTTAAAATTTTAGCATAAGCAGGTATTTGTTGAATCATATCTAAGAGTGGAATATTCACCTTAACTTGCTTAAATACTTCCAAGATTTTCTCCATTTGTGCACTTGAGTTCTTCTTGAGTCTATTGGGGAATGGGGCTTTAGGAACATAGACTCACTCAGGTTCAGGTTGAGTAGGTGGGTTGGGCGTTTCAGATTGGACGTCAGGTTCAATGGTCAGGTCATATGTGGGTGCTTGACGGCTAGATTGATTAGACATTCTAGGATTTACCACATTGTTATCAACTTGTCTTCCGGACCGCAATGATACTACTGCATTTATTTGTTGGAACGGTCCTTCCTCATTAACCATTTGAACCGGTCTAGGGTTGTTATTTCCTAAAGGTGGTTGATAGGGCTGATATTGATTATTAGATCTTGGGTTGACCTCAGGTTGACTTGGAAACTCACCATTTTCTCTTGCACCTACAATTTGTGCAAGTTGGTTGACTTGTGTCTCTAGCCTTTGGAAGGACTGGTTGGTTGTTTGTATAAAGGTTTTCATCAAATTTTCCAAGCTTGTCAACCTAACCTCATGATCTCCATTATTACTAAACCCAGATGATGTATTATTTTGGTTGTACGGGTTTGGTTGTTGTCTAGGAGGTTGACCTTGTTGGCTTGATGAGAAATTGGAATTATTACGCCAACCCGAGTTATAGGTTGATGCGTATGGGTCATTTCTAGCATGGTTAAACGTGGCATTAACTTGTTCCCAGTCCGCACAGTCCTCCATTAAATGACCAGTCTGACCACATCTAGAGCAAGGGACAGACGAGGCTTGAATCACTCGGGTTTGGGTTTCTAGCTCTAAACTTTCCATTCTGGGCATAAGGATAGCTAGTTTTACTTCAGCCGCTACATTAGCATCTACAGCTAAGACACCTGGTTTGGGTTGACTTGCTATTCTAGATCCAATACTCGGGTTAAGCGGTGTTCTAGCATTGTCCCATTGCATATTGTTTTCAGCTAAATCCTCAAGAAAAGTCCAGGCATCATTTTCATTTTTCGACATGAAGTTCCCTTGGCTTACAGATTCTACCATAACCCTAGATGTGGGTGTCAATCCCTCATAAATAATTTGGCACAATTGCCATCTTGGAATTCCGTGATGAGGGCATTGGGTCAGCACACTTTTAAATCTTTCTAGATAGGAATAAAACGGCTCGCTCTCAGATTGAACGAATGCAACAATTTCATTCCTAATCCTCATATTCTTATGGTTGGGGAAATATTTTTTTAGAAATACTTGAACAAATTCAGCCCAACTTCTAATGGATCTTTCGGCTAGACTATATAGCCATTTCTTAGCGTCGTCCTTCAGTGCTAGAGGCACGAATTTCAGACGCACTGCCTCCTCAGGGATATGCTGGTATTGCATAAGAGAGCAGATTTCCTCAAATTCTCTAAGGAAGAGATATGGGTCTTCCCTAGAGGTGAACTTAGGCAACATACTCATGTATTGTGCCTTAAGTTCGAAGTCGCGACCCGGTATGGTGGGCATAACGATGCACGATGGCTGAGCAGCCATCGCTGGGTAGCATCGATCCCTCAGAGTTATAGGTTGTGCAACAGGTGGGTCCACTACATTCTCACCCATTGGATCCGGGTGAGGTGGTGCAGCAGATGGATTGGGGCTAAGTTCTAGACTGGAATCTAGATGAACTCGTGAGAGTCGATTACTCAAGTCTCGAATCTAAATCTGAGTGCACTGGGTTGAATCAATTTTTGAGTTCAAATTCGAAATTTAAACTCCAAATTTAATTTCAAGAATTAATTACAATTTTTTTATTTTTGATTTAAAAATGGAAACAAACAATAGAATTGGGAAAGATGAGAAAGGAATCCTAATCTAGAGAATTGAGGTGAGAAGAGAAAGAAGACTCAGATGAGAAGGGAAACTTAACTCTAAAGATAGAAAAGAGGGTCGGTCAGAAATTTCCTGAACAAGCACGGTTCAAACAAACCTAGACCTAGTGTCGCTTAAATCTTGACGACTCCTAACTGGTTGAGTCGAGTTGATTTGCTTGATTCACCTCCCTCACTAATCAAACCAACTTGGCCAGGCCGTGTATAGCTAGTGGGGGCGCTTCCGACAGAGTCGGTGCCAATTAGACAACCACTTCGCTTGGAAGACTTTCGTCAACACAAAAACACTTTCTAGACACCAAATTAAATTCGATCAGCTTCAGGTCATAGCAAGTCAAACCAATCTTCTCCTTAATTGAGTCCGAGTCCTTAGGGGCCAATGTCTAATTGATTTTAATTTTAAAGCTTGGGTGACACTTTAGGATTGTGATTTGTGGGCCACGGAAAGGTGATGAAATCCCCACCGTATCTTTTCCTACGGAGTTGCCCTTAAGATAGTTTAACTTAAATCTAGCAAAGATAGTCAAACAATGGTCTTTAATTGGGGGGCAATTGCAAGGTTGTATGCAAATTAGATTATATGCTTAAATGCAATCGATAAAAACCGCGATACGTACCTTGCCTCCAGCACTCTTCAACAATAAAAAAATTTGCAAGAATTTAGCAAGAATAATGCAAACAAAACATTATATGATGCATGCACTAAGTCCTTCTAATTTTGCCAATTTTTAGGTCAGAGTTGAATTACTGCCAATTATGGAATTTTGCCCTAACACGTGCAGTTCTACAAAAGGAAATTTTCCCAAACTAGAAATTACGAGGAAAGAGGCAACAAAGGTTACCTATGCAATGCTCAGTCGGGTTCACCGCCCGCTCTCGAAATTTCAGTAACTCCACGCGTCCACCTAGAGATGGTGCTAACCCCAGAAAAAATTGAAGCCCAGATGCTTCAATTGTGCGGCGATTCCGCCGCAGGATCCTCTTGATGTGCGGCGATTCCGCCGCCCTTGTTGCTCAGACTGCGTTCAGATTTCGCCGCACGCTCTGTTGTCTCCTGAAACACAAATCCAAATACTTAGATCGCGCACAAGATAAACAGAATAGAATCGAAATCAACAAAAAACAAAATCTCCGTCGTCTCCCCGGCAACGGCGCCAAAAACTTGATGGGAATTTTAATTTATACCGCAAGTGCACGGCGTCAATGAAGACGTGGCAAGTACGGGTCGAACACAAGGAGGGAGAGATTTGTTATTTGTGTGATTTTCGAGTAGGGGAAAGAAGGAGAGAAGAATAAATTTGGTTTTGAGATTTTTGGTTTTAATTATCTAAAGAAAGAAACATGAACAAATAAAAATAAAACAAGAACAAAGATGGCGAGTTCCGTTGGGTGGAAGTTTAGATATTGGGTTTAGATTAGAGAATTCTGAAACTTATAATAAATCATGTTAGTTATAAAGCATTACATGATAAATGACTCAACATAAACTCAAGTAATCAAAATATACGAACACGAACTTAAAATAATAACTTTATTCTTCTTCTCTTCACCCTAAATCCGTCACCCACACCCTTTGGAAAGAGTTAGAAACTCATGGATGGGAGGAAGGAGAAGGGGTCCTAGAGGAATTACAAAAGAAAACTAAAAACAAGAAATAAAAACAACAAAACTAAATTATGGAATAAAAACTAAGGACATAAGCTAAGGGACCATCACAACATCATTTCAGGGCTATTTATAGCCGATACAAGGGACCTAGGTATAGAATAGGAAATTACACGCGTCACACCACGACTGGACAAAATTCGGAGGCGCAGATCAACAGGGGTGCGGCGGAATCGCCGAATGGTATATGTGTTTTGCGGCGGAAACGTCTCACAATCATCTCTGATTAAATCTGGATTTTCCCTAAGTGTTTATGGTATGATTTCAAAGTCCTTTGCGCGTCTTGATGATTTCTTTCCTTTCTTTTGAGCTCCGGATTTATTCCTTCATATATTTCGAGATCCAAATTGATTTTTCTTTAAAACTTCTCTAAGATATTTAATTTGCAGTCAGGTCCTCGGCTGTTTGCAATTACGTCCCCGGCTACTTTTGTGCTTAAGTCCTTGGCCTTTTTGTAATTAGGTCCTTGAATGCTTTTATGCTTGGATGAACTTCCATTTGACTCCCGATAATCTTGACTTGGTCTTTATGATAGATATGAGTCTCTTTGCACGCGTTTATTCTCGGGATATGGGTAATTTGCATTCAGGTCCCTGTATTCTGTAAATCAGACTAAACACATACCTTAGTAGCATTTATTGATATAAAATTAATCTAAATGAAAGACATATGATGCAATGTACGCAATGCATCACGATGCACGAAATTAAGTCAGAGTTTGTCAAAAGCTACATGATTACATCAAATAAAACAAAGGAGATACAAGTAATCACGTCGACCTCAGTGGTCCGAACGAGAGGATCTGATCCCAAAATGCACGCGCCCGCTAATCAACACCCAACTAGACCTACTGCGGACCTGAAATAAAACATGCAACAACAATGCCTAAGTTTCCGTAAGGAAACCCCGTATGCCAAGCTCACGTCTATGCATGCAGAAGTACAATGAACCTATATTACTAGTCGCATGTCATGTCATCAACAGTAAGGAAAACAGTTCCCCCGAAGGGTAACACATGACATCAGTCCGACAATCATCATCGGGTCTCCCAAGGAGACCTACCGTAGGCACATACGGTCTAGCGGAACAAGACATGACACTCCCCATACGCGGCTACACTAAACATGGGGTTTGGCAAGGAGCATCCGCCAGGTCCGCTCCACAAGAAACAGATCTGTAACTTCGTGGTCAAAACCACACCAACGGAGCCATCGCTCGGTCGGTCCACCAATCATCATCTCAGTAGGTGCCCATCTAAGGAAAATATAGCTGGAACAACATCAGCCCATCAATCATCATCGCCGGAACAGCATCAACGGCATCACCGGCACAACATTGGTGGTCCAACAATACGTCCGGCACAACATCGGACGGGTCCAGACCGAAGTCTGCCAGGTCATCAGGCTCCACGAGCCGCGAACACCAACTGTGCCGCTATAAAAGCAGGGCAGCGACCTCCGTAGCCATCCATGCCGGTAGTCACCTCACCCAACGACAGTTGCGTGCTCGCACAACATCATACATTTGCATCCACGATCCCTCAGGCCTGCTACTCTACAATGAATCCATCAATCCATCACATCAAGTCACGATCCATACACGGAGGTGACACGTCCCGAACACCCACACTCTTCCACACGGCGGTCCCTAGCAGGCACGAGTACGTGACCACCGTCACCTCCCGGCTCACGCACAAGGCAAGGACACGGGTTTCCATGGACAGAGTTGGCATTCTAAAACGGACCGGGAATTCAGTTCTGTGCACAAACGGTCGACCGAAACAGGCAACCCGGTCGACCGCTTCCTCAAGGGAATCAGTCGACCGAAAGTCTGCAACGGTCGAACTCTCTACGCAAAACCTAAGTCCCAACGGTCAAACAGAGATCTAAAACCGGTCAACCGATACGAGGTTAAAAACCGGAGTCTGGTCAACATCAATTCAATACTACCGGTCGACCGACTGAGGGGTCCCGGTCGACCGAAAACTACCAGGGCATCCTAGCAGTTCTAAGTCATAAACGGTCAAACGCATATAAACAATCGGTCGAACTATCATGCATCTCTATTCAGTACACTTAAGTTTAGGTCGAACGCATATAAACAATCGGTCGAACTCAAGGAACCGGTCGCCCGAAACACAACAGGCAATCCCGACCCACCAGCACAATGCACTACCGGTCGACCGCCACAAGGCATCGTTCGACCGGTGAAGGTTAAAATCGGGCAAAATACACTACATCGGTCGACCGTCCGAAGGAACCCGGTCGACCGTTGGTCGTCTGCAACCTTGCGCCAGCCAAGGATTTACGCCAAAACTCGTCGCCGGAGAGGTCTCCGACCTCCCCCGACCTACCAACACATCCCTCACACGAGGGTGAACAACCATACCACACTAAGAAGTCGGCATAGCTTAAGAAGAAGACGGAGCGCGCCGGAGTTTGCTCGTCCAATGCGACGCCGACTCCCGCACCTCGCCGTCCACCCGTGCCACTGAGAGGAGAGAACAGAAATGGAAGAGTGAATGAGTGAGAAAGAGAGAGATGAGCTTCTTCTTCTTAACCCAACAAAACCCACCAACAGTAACCAGCCCCCACCATCACCCTACACACCCTAACTCCTCCATTCCCATGCACTCCACTGTTCTTCTCCTCTTCCTCATGCAAAACACTTCCTAATCACCATTAACCCCTAATCGGGTTTAGGGTTATTACAATCCACCCACCTTAAAAAGATTTCGTCCCAAAATCAAAGCAAACTACTCACCGAAGAGCTCTGGGTACTACTGCCTTCTGACTGCCTCATCGATCTCCCAAGTGGCCTCGTGCTCGCTGTGATGCTGCCATCGGACCTTCACCATCGGAATGGTCCTCCTCCTGAGCTGATGATCCATGCGATCAACGATCTCGACTGGTCTCTCCTCGAGCGACAAGTCCTGCTGAATCTCGGGCACTTCTATCCCAATCACATGAGCTGGATCTGCAACGTACTTCCTCAGCATCGATATATGGAAGACGTTGTGAAGACCTGAAAACTACGGTGGCAATGCAATCCGGTAGGCAATCTCTCCAACTCGGTCGATTGTTTGAAGTGTAGGGTATCAGGTGGTTGATTGATAACCCACATTGGGTACTCAACAGATATAGAGTGACGAGCATGTGGCACAAAGGCAACAAAATGGTATCTTATGGCTCAAGAGCCACATGATCGAAAGGATGCGTCTCAAAGGCGACACCTTCTTGTGTCAACCCAGTTGAAACATCTTCACCACGATCGTAATCTCCATCGAATCACTCTCTGAAATACTTGAAGGTGCCTTTGACTTCAATCTCATTAGTGCCTTGGATAAGGTTTGCCTCAAAAGCATCATCGAAGGCACCTGGCTTCTTCCCGATGGTGAAGATGTTGAAATTGGTACAATGACTACCAAATGTCAAACGCATCAAACCATTACGACAATTAATCAAGGCATTGGAAGTCGTTAGAAATGGTCACCCCAAAATAACAGGAATTTGTCCAAATGGGTTTGGCACAGGTTCAGTAACCAAAATAAAGAAATCGACTGGATAAATGAACTCACCCACTTTGATCAGAACATCTTGCACCACGCCTCTCAACTTCTTCATTGACGTATCAGCCAGTTGAAGAGTAGTTTTTGTTTGTTTGAGGTCTACAAGATTGAGGTATACGTAGACCGAATACGACAGAAGATTGACATATGAACCTAGGTCCAATAAAGCCCGATGTATTGACATCTCACCAATCACACAACAAATAGTAGGGCAACCACGGTCCTTGTATTTGACTTGCATGGGTTGTGCCAACAACGAACTCACATTAGTGGCAAAAAACGTTTTATTGGGAACATTGGTTTTTCTCTTCTTGGTGCAAAAATCCTTGATAACCTTCTCATAAGGTGTCATTTGCTCAATCACTTCCAACAGAGGAATGTTCAACTTGCCGAAAGAACTCAAGCATGTTGTCATGTTGATCAGAAGTTTTCTTTTTAAGGTGCTCAAGGAATGACGCCTTGGGGGCATATGGGTCTTTCGAAGGAACCTCAACATTCTATTCCGTGGAAACATGAGTGGGAACCTCAGAATCTGATTCCTTCGACACATGATGAGACAAGGGGACCTCAGGGTTGTGCCCCTTTTTCAA
This sequence comes from Triglochin maritima, assembly GCA_963682175.1. Classification (NCBI taxonomy): domain Eukaryota; kingdom Viridiplantae; phylum Streptophyta; class Magnoliopsida; order Alismatales; family Juncaginaceae; genus Triglochin; species Triglochin maritima. The sequence continues at coordinate 14,245,977 of OY821785.1, forward strand.
AATAAACATAGAAGAGACCTCTGGATCAAGCTCCTTCCTGGAAGTATTTGTTGAGGGAAACCTCAGGATCTAACTCCCTCATAAATGTAGGTATCATGATTGACATTATTTCATGCATATCTTTGTGTCTTATATCCATTATCTTTCACCCAAATAATGCTATGTAACAAGTTTAATGTTTAGTCTTTAGGAATAAGTAGGTTTGAGAAGGAGAGACTATAAATAGACCTAATAGCAGGAAAAAGGACTGAGTTGAGAGACTCGAGTACTAAGATGCAAGATCGAAGGACCTGAATGCAAGATAGAAGGACCAATGAGCAAACAATAATACACCACACCATCATGGGGAGTATTTTGGCAAATCTATTCGGGTCGGAGCTCCAGAAAGCAAGGTCGATGCATCAAAGACCAACGAATCCATCCAAAAAAGCCCAGAAGAAAACCCAGATGAATCCAAACCCTATAGACCGCCAATTGGCTGTCTGGGACCGCTGATTGGCGGTCCGGGTTGGCCCGGGTCCGATAAGATTTCTGTGGAGCGTGTATTAGAGTGTGTTTAGTCTATTTTTTGTATTTGTTTAGTCCCATACCTGGGGATTGTCCCGGATTACCTTTTTCTATGGCTATAAATAGAACTCTCCCTCCTCTCTTGTAATTCATCTCTCTCTTGGTGTCCATCCTCTCTACTAGGAGTTCAAGCCTTGAAGCAAAAACCGTGGTGGAGAGAGGCTACTTGTAATTGAGTGAGTAATAATAGATGTTTCCTTTTGGTTATGTTGTTTCTTTCTTAGTTTAATTTCATTTCTTATGTCTTGCATGTTTCTTTAGTTTTATGTTCTTTTAGTTAAACTTTTTGTTTAGTTTTCTTATAATTAGTTTAAGCAGGTTTTCTTTCCTTAGTATAAATGTTAGTTTAAATATGAGTGAGTAGTTCCATCCCCTTTGGGGGTAGAGTAGATGTGTGTACATGTTATGTAGATGGTATGAATGCTAGACATTATTGTTTGTGAGAGATGTTAGTATGCTTGCTTGAATTAATAAGAACTTTTACTTGATGGTTTATGCCATAATGTTAGGTACATTCCATGCTTGTTTATGTTCTTAATAACAAACTTGTCATGCTCATATTAATCACCTAGGTTAGTGTTTTAAATGATACGTCTTGTCATTAGATACTTCTTATGCATTAACAAACACTAACTACACTTGAGCTTTTTGTATGCATTCACCACACTTATTTCATGTGCACTCACACACTCCACCCCTTAGGGGTTTTGCATTCCTGAGTCCTATGTTCTGTTATTAGTTGCTTAGCTTAGTTTTAGTTTGTTTTATACTTTCGTTTCCTTCTTTGTTGTTTACTAGTTTAGTGTAGTGTAGTTTAATCAATCCTTTCCCCTTTCTTTCCGACTCACCTTCGAACAAACCATAGTCGACACACCTCCCTATGGATCGACCTGTATTTGCCACCGCTTCAACGCGGCCGTGCACTTGCGGTTAATTGAAACGTATCAATCAAGTTTTTGGCACCGTTGTCGTGGAGGTTCTCTGTCCAGACTTTGGTTTGGACGATTCGAGTGGTTCTAATTTTTTGTTTTTAGTTTTTGTTTGTTTCAGAGATACTGAGGATCAAGGGAAGGCTACTGGAGGAATTGGAGAACAAAATCTTCAACAAAGACCGCCAATTAGTGGTCTGGGACCGCCAATTGACGGCCTGGTGAGCTTTTTGCTCTCAATATTGTTCTGGTTGTTCTTTTTTTCAGTGTAGTTGTCTGGGAGCGCAATCTTGCATGCTATGACTTGTAGTTTGCCCCCAGATCATTAATCACTCCCCCATTAATCAACTTGGCTATTAAATCCAAAGCAAAAGATTAGACATTCTTACATGTTTAGGTCATGCGTCATATACCTGACTGAGGCACGTAGTTGTCTTTTATTTTAGCTTTATTTTCAGTTGTTGAGCGCTAGCGTGAGGTACACATTTCCTACACTCATTCATGCATTTTTGTATGACCATGCATTAGTTCGTAGGAATTGCATCGGGACAAGACTGAGTTGAGCATTTGATTGGAGAGTTGATTGCTAGATCTAGGATCAAAACGCTACTGAGGGGTTGTCCCATAAAAGATAAGGTGGGGGATTTCATCACCATTTCCTTGGACCCAAAAATCACTCTTAATAAAAGCCTTAATTCTAAAAGCAAGTAGACATTGGCCCTAAGGATTTCGGACGCACTAGGAGAGTAATCTAGTTGAGACCGTCATGGCCTGGTCGGCGTTGCCTACCTTGTCGATAGTAGGAGGTACTGGATCTCTGGATCTAGTATTACTTGCTGGGCATTGTGGTCTTCGTTGCAAGAAGGTGAGGCGTGTCGAGGCTAGTGACCTCGAAGTTAGGCGTCGTCTAGCCTAAGGATCCATTGCCCTACATTGTTTGAGTCGTGTTTGCTAGATTAGGCTTCTACCTTCACCCACTACCCACGCTATCTCTAGGATTCTTCCCTCCTCATCTGAGTCCTCTCCTCTTCTATTTTCTACGAGTAGTCTCCTCCTCTGAGTACACCTTCTGTTGTGTGTTTTTTAGAGTCGAGTATTTGATTGATCTCGTTTTATATTTCTACCGCAAGTGCACGGCCGCGTTGAAGCGGTGGCAAATACGGGTCGTCCATCTGGGAGGTGTGTCGACACTTGGTTTATTCGAAGGCGAGAGGTAAAAAGAAGGGAGAAAGATGTATTACACTAATCTAAACTACAAAGCTGAAATGAAATGCAAAGGAAATGAAGATAAGCAATAAAACTAAACCCCAAAGGGGGTAGAGAAATAATGTGAACATAAAGATGTGTGTGTGTGTGTGTGTGTGTTCAATTAAGCTCCTCACAACATGTAGTGCATGAAATCATAAAACTACATCCAATCTTGCCTCTACATGAATTAAGATAAGACTACATCATTAAAACATACAAGACAATGATTGGAATGAAGCTACATGAACTCAAGTATAAAGACTAGACCCTACTATGCCTCTACATGAATTAAGATGACTACATCATTAAAACATACAAGACATTAGCTAAGGAAAAGGCAACAAGAGTACATACACTACAAATTGTGTTTCCAACATTAACTTCATCCATATCCTAACTTTATCATTCCCCATAAAATAGGTCCACTAATCAAAGCATAAGCTAAGCTTCATTCAAGAGCATTAGCATATCAAAGATAAGAGTGGAGACCCATTAGATGGTTATGGAAATCATATAAAGCTCAAGGGATAAAAAATAACACACACTTAATACACTACATTATTATATCACATATTTCTCCACCCCCCAAATGGGGATGGAACTACTCACTACTCATTACACTAACTAATTTAGCAAAGGAAAGCATAATACTGAAATGAAATTTATACTACTTAAGCAAGAAATATTAAAGAAGCATAAAACTAAACAAACAAACAAGCATGCAAAGGAAAGGAAATTAAACTAAGAGAGAAACAACATCATTAAAAGAAAACTTATATTATTAACTCACTCAATTACAAGTAGCTCTTCCTCCACGAGAGTTTTGCTTCAAGGCTTCACTCTTAGTAGGGAAGATGGCCACCAAGAGGGAGATGGATACAATGGGAGGTGAAGAGTTCTATTTATAAGCATGGAAAAAGCTAATCCGGGACAATCCCCCGATGTGGGACTAAACCAATACCAAAAATACACTAAGCATACACTAATACACGTGCTACAGAAAACTAGATGGATTCTGGGCTAAATGGACCGCCAATTAGCGGTTCCAGACCGCCAATTGGCGGTCTATAAGGTTTAGATCCGTCTGGTTTTCTTTGTGGGCTTTTCTTGGAGTGTTTCTTGGTCTTAGATGCATCTGGTTGGTTTAGTGGAGCTCCGACCCGAATCGAATTGACAAAATACTCCTCATGATGGTGTGGAGTTTCCTGTTTTGCTCTTAGGTCCTTCTGTCTTACGATCAGGTCCTTCCCCCTTGCATCTTGGTCCCCAGGTCTCACAATTAGGTCCTTTTTTCCTGCTTTTGGGTCCTTTCATGGCTCTTCTCTTCAAACCTCTTTATTTCTGAAAACTAAACATAAAACTCGTCACATAGCATTGCTTAGGTGTAAGATAATGGATATAAGGTACAAATATAAGCATGAAATGATGTCAATCAAATACCCCCACACCTAAGTTTTTGCTAGTCTCGAGCAAAACAATGAAAGGAAAAAGCATACGAAAAAACAAGAAATCCTAACTCACTTTCGTAGGAATCACGGTTGCACTTAGCATGTGCAACAAGCCGTTAAACCTCCTTGTTGCCAAGGAGGAGGAGTGGTGTCTCCTGAGGGTTTTCAGCGGATATACCCACAAAATCCGAACAAGATGCATTAATCAATCTAGCTACACGACTCGTTGGACTTATTTTGACGATCATGGAATGCGGTAATACTACGGGTCGACTCTATATATGTAATCAGTCCACACACCTAGCCTAATGAGTTATTCGTGAGAGTTAACTAAGGAATTAAGTGAAAGACATGGGCAACCTTAACTTCTGAATGTGAAACAAAGTGTAAAGTCCATTTTGGTTCTTATTTGACTATTCTTTTCTTTTCTTTTCTTTTCTTTTTCTTTTTCTTTTCTTTCTTTCTCTTTTTTTTTTCTTTTTCTTTGGAGCATTTATTGGTTGGTGTTTGATTCTCCCAAGGTCAGGTTTCGTGCATCATTGCCTATGAGGACTTACACTATCACGTACACCTTCCCCCAAATCTCCACATAGGGCAATCCCTACCACCCGTGTAACGGGAGTTCGGTCGGTGCATCCCAAGTCAGATGACTCGAAAGCACCAGGCACAAAGTCCCCTCAGACCTACTTTCCCGAGTGATAGGAGCCGTGCGAGAAGAGAGAACACCACTTATTTATTCATTTATCTACATGGGAACCAAAACCCCTACACTTAAGTTTCACAAAAAGATATTAAGGGCCCTTGACTACAACAAACTTCCTAAATTAACAAACACGAATTATTTGACTCACTAGGTTCAGGGTGGACTTCTTTAAATGTTTGAGCACTGAAACCCACTGATTACTCACCCCCAAGGGAAAACTGGGGTGCATCCTAACGACTCGATAAATCCTAAAGCCAAGTACTAGATATCCTAATGCATCAAGTTCAAGACAATTTTGGGAGCTTTCTTTTTACTTTGCCTCTCAACGGTTTTGCACATGCTAAACACACGCAAAACCCACAAAACATTTTCTTTCGAAAACACATGAAGATTTTGAAAGAAATGTGAAAATTTTGAAGCACTAGGCAAGCAAAAGAAGACAAGTCACCCAAGGATCATGGCAAGCAGATATATCGATATTAAATGCAGCACACTATCATGACCCTAACAATGCAAACAAAAGAAAACAAAATCAAAGGAAAAAGACTCAACTATGTACACACGTAAAACACCCCCCCACACCTACTTCATGCATTGTCCTCAATGAATGTGAACAAGATACTACATGGATACATGCATGAAAAAGGAACGATCTCACCAACATGAAGTACAAAGGGACGTTCGGGGTCATGTTGATGGACACAAACCCAAATTCCCTCAAAAACCTGTGAGAAGCTGAAGAAGGGAGACAAATACGTGAAAGAAATGGGGCCCAAATACTCAAGGGTTGGGGCCCACAACAATCGATGCTCACTAAAGGAGTTTTTTTTTTTTTTTTTTTAACTATGTACAACAATGGGCTCCCATCTTCATATATCAAGGGACATCAAATGGGAACCCGCCATCTCTCGAGCCAGAAATGCACCTGTATGGGCTCGCAACATACAAAACAGAATTGCTTGACCACCTGACACCCTTATTTGCATTGTGGTCGTTCGATGCCTCTTGAGAGTTAACAAAAGAGGAGGCATGAATGAGAGGTGAACCTCTACCAGGTTGAAGGGTATCAGGTGGTTGATTCTTAACCCACATGGGGTCCTCATCAGATATAGAATGAAGATCATGTGGCCCAGAGGCCATAAAAAGGGTATCTGGTGGCTCAAAAGCCACGTGATCGAAAGGTTGTGGCTCAAGGGCCACGTGATCAAAAGAATGTGGCACAAGGGCCACGTGATCAAAAGAATGTGGCACAAGGGCCACAAGATCAGAAGGATGTGGCTCAAGGGCCACGTGATCAGAAGGATGTGGCTCAAGGGCCACGTGATCAGAAGGATGCGGCTCTGAGGCCACAAGATCAAAACATAAGGCACCCTCTTGTGCCAGCCCAGGTGAAACATCTTCACCACCTTCAGGATCCTCATCGAACAATTCTCTGAAGTACTTGAAGGTGCCCTCAACTTCACTCTCATCCATGCCCTGGATAAGGTTAACCCCAACAGGGTCATTGAAGGCATCTGGCTTCTTGCCAATGGTGAAGATGTTGAAATCAGCGCATTGACTACCATAAGTCAAGCGCATCAGACCATTGCGACAATTGATCAAGGCATTGGAAGTCGCAAGAAATGGTCGCCCCAGAATGACAGGAATTTGTCCAAGTGGGTTTGGCACAGGTTCAGTATCCAAGACAAAGAAGTCGACTGGATAAATGAACTCTCCCACTTTGATCAGCACATCTTCTACCACACCCCTCGGTTTCTTCATAGACCTATCAGCCAATTGAAGAGTGGTCTTTGTTTGTTTGAGGTCTCCAAGACCGAGGTGGACGTAGACAGAATATGGCAGAAGATTAACAGATGCACCAAGGTCCAGCAAGGCCCGATGTATGGACACATCACCAATCACACAAGAGATAGTAGGACAGCCAGGGTCCTTGTACTTGACTTGCATGGGTTGTGCCAACAAGGAACTCACGTTAGCCGCAAGAAAAGCTTTCTTGGGAACATGAGTTTTTCTCTTCTTGGTGCATAAGTCCTTGAGAACCTTGGCATAAGGTGGCATTTGCTGAATCACCTCCAGAAGAGGGATATTCACCTTAACCTGCCGAAACATCTCAAGCATCTTGTCATGCTGATCAGAGGTTTTCTTTTTAAGGCGCTCAGGGAATGGCGCCTTTGGGGCATAAGGATGCGAAGGCACCCCAGAATTCAGGTCCAAAGAAACATGAGTGGGGACCTCCGAATCTGGTTCCTTCGACACAAGAGGAGACAAGGGGACCTCAAGGTTCGGCCCCTTTGTCGAAGGAAATGTAGAAAGAACCTCAGGATCTGGCTCCTTCCTGGAAGTATTTGTGGAGGGAGCCTCAGGATCCGGCTCCCTCAAAGATGGTGATGACAAGGAAGGCACCCCAATGTGGTTGTCCACCTCCTTACCCGACCTCAAAGTATGAATCACATTAATATGATGGGTCGGTTCAGAGGCAGCATGAGGTAAAGGTGTCCTTCCTTGCGAATGGGTACCCCGAGGATTTACCTCGGGTTGACTCGGTAATTGACCCTTCTCGCGTTCATGGAGCTGATTAGCCAACGGGCTCACTTGCATTTCCAATGCTTTGACCGTATTGATGTTGGCCGAAAACATGGCTTGCGTGCTCTGAATGAACGCGTGAAGGGTTTGCTCAAGAGTGGAGTCCTTAGGGTCAACCCGTTGGGGTTGTGGAGTTTGGTTAGAATAACCCGACGAAGAGGTCTGAAGAGGTTGCTAATTGTGGTTCTGAGACCTTTGATGTGGAGGTTGGTAGGTCGCCGATGGGCGTGGAGGTTGATAAGGTGGAGGTTGAGGTTGAGCGTGCGAGCTCTGACCGTTACCCCCACTAGGCCCCCAAGAGAAGTTAGGATGGTTACGCCATCCCGGGTTGTAAGAGTGACTGTACGGGTCGTTTCGGGGCCTTTGTTGATACATCGCATTTGCATGCTCAGTATCCCTTGGAGCGTAAGCGCATTCCAAGTCATCATGTCCCGACAGTCCACACCTACTACACTCGGGAGTAGCGACCTGAGCTACAGGAGCTCGGTTCATCTCCAAACACTCAATCCTACGCATGAGAGCAGCCACTTTCGCCTCAGACGCGATAGTTGACTCAACTTGATAAGATCCAGCTCGACCAGAAGACCTGGCGGCTGGTGGCTCTCTCATGGTGTCCCACTCGAAGGTACGCTCAGCCATGGACTCAAAAGTGTCCCATGCCTCCTCGATGGGTTTCATTTGGAAGTCACCCTGACACATTGACTCCAACAATGTGCGGGTGTTGTAGTTGATGCCCTCATAAACAATCTGGCACAGCTGCCATAGCTCAAGTCCATGATGAGGGCATTGCTGGAGAAGGTCCTTGAACCTCTCAAAGAAACCATGAAACGATTCGGTCTCGGTTTGATACATCTGATGTATCTGGTGCCGTATCTGTTGAGTTTTCCTTTGAGGGAAAAATCTCTTCAGAAAGACGGTCACAAATTCATCCCATGACCGAATCGAGCTCGCCGGGAGGCTATACATCCATTTCTTCGCATTATCCTTCAATGCGAAAGAAATCATCCTCAACCGGACAGAATCCTCGTCAAGCTGTTGAAGCTTGAACATGGAGCATACTTCCTCGAATTCGCGTATAAAGATATACGGATCCTCCTTATTGGCAGTGAAGGTCGGAAGCATGCTCACATACTGAGGTTTTAGCTCATAGTTGTTCCCGCGAGCAGGGGGAACAACTATGCAAGAAGGTTGCGCGGCCCGAACAGGATGGGTCCGCTCCCACAAGGTCATCGGCCTATCATGTCGAGCTAAAGGTGGTGGTGCACCTAGAACTCGATCCTGACCGAATCTCCCTTCCTCTCGAGTCAGAGGAGGAGGAGAAGGAGGTCTACGTGGTGGTGGAAACGGACCGAGGTAGTCCATGTATGGAACCCGGTCTCCCTCGCCACCACGAGACGACTCGCCTTCTTGCTCCAAAGGAGCACGAGGCGGAGATGGTCGATCACCAAGATCTTCCATCTCAGAAATAAGCACTCTCTCGAGTCGAGCGCTCTCACCAGAACGAGCCCAACCTCGCATAAAATGCTCGACTCGACTCTAAACCTACACACAACAGAAGGTGTACTAGAGGAGGAGACTATACGTAGAGAATAGATGAGGAGAGGACTCAGATGAGGAGGGAAGAATCCCTAGAGCTAGCGAGGGTAGTGGGATCAGGAAGAAGCCTAACTAGCAAGCACGGCTCAAACAAAGTAAGGCAATGGGTCCTTAAGCTAGACGACGCCTAACTTCGAGGTCACTAGCCTCGACACGTCTCACCTCCCTACAACGAGGACCACAATGCCCAGCAAGTGATACCAGATCCGGAGATCCAGTACCTCCTACTATCGACAAGGTAGGCAACGCCGATCAGGTCATGACGGTCTCAACTAGATTACTCTCCTAGTGCGCCCGCAATCCTAGGGCCAATGTCTACTTGCTTTTAGTTAAGGCTTTATTAAGAGTGATTTTTGGGGCTAAGGAAAGGGTGATGAAATCCCCCACCTTATCTTTTATGGGACAGCCCCTCCTTAGTAGCGATTTGATCCTAGATCTAGCAATCAATCGCTCCAATCAAACGCTCTCTCACTCTTGTCCCGATGCACCTTACTAACTAATGCATGAACGAAACATGCATGAATGAGGGATGTGGGTGCACGTACCTCACGCCAGCAATCAACGACAAAATGTAAAGCAAAGAAAAGACAAATGCATGCAAGGTCTACCAATGGTGCATGACCTAGATGGCAAGAAGTCTAATCTTTTGCTTTGAGTTTTATGGTCCAAGTTGATTAAAGGGGGAGTGATTAATGATCTGGGAGCAAATAAGAAGTCACAGCATGCAAAATTGGGCTCCCAGATAACACAAATTACAGCACAAATGACCACAAAAAATTTGGAATATAGAATCCCTCACCAGGCCGCCAATTGGCGGTTCCAAACCGCTGATTGGCGGTCTGTTCTTGGATTTGCTTCCTCAAACTTCTCCAGTGGCCTCCCCGTGACCAGAGTGTTCCCTGAAACTAAGAAAAACTGAAAAAGAAAATTAAAAACCCCTCGAATCGTCCAAACCAAGGTCTGGACAGAGCACCTCCCCGGCAACGGCGCCAAAAACTTGATTGATCTCGTTTTATATTTCTACCGCAAGTGCACGGCCGCGTTGAAGCGGTGGCAAATACGGGTCGTCCATCTGGGAGGTGTGTCGACACTTGGTTTATTCGAAGGCGAGAGGTAAAAAGAAGGGAGAAAGATGTATTACACTAATCTAAACTACAAAGCTGAAATGAAATGCAAAGGAAATGAAGATAAGCAATAAAACTAAACCCCAAAGGGGGTAGAGAAATAATGTGAACATAAAGATGTGTGTGTGTGTGTGTGTGTTCAATTAAGCTCCTCACAACATGTAGTGCATGAAATCATAAAACTACATCCAATCTTGCCTCTACATGAATTAAGATAAGACTACATCATTAAAACATACAAGACAATGATTGGAATGAAGCTACATGAACTCAAGTATAAAGACTAGACCCTACTATGCCTCTACATGAATTAAGATGACTACATCATTAAAACATACAAGACATTAGCTAAGGAAAAGGCAACAAGAGTACATACACTACAAATTGTGTTTCCAACATTAACTTCATCCATATCCTAACTTTATCATTCCCCATAAAATAGGTCCACTAATCAAAGCATAAGCTAAGCTTCATTCAAGAGCATTAGCATATCAAAGATAAGAGTGGAGACCCATTAGATGGTTATGGAAATCATATAAAGCTCAAGGGATAAAAAATAACACACACTTAATACACTACATTATTAAATCACATATTTCTCCACCCCCCAAATGGGGATGGAACTACTCACTACTCATTACACTAACTAATTTAGCAAAGGAAAGCATAATACTGAAATGAAATTTATACTACTTAAGCAAGAAATATTAAAGAACCATAAAACTAAACAAACAAACAAGCATGCAAAGGAAAGGAAATTAAACTAAGAGAGAAACAACATCATTAAAAGAAAACTTATATTATTAACTCACTCAATTACAAGTAGCTCTTCCTCCACTAGAGTTTTGCTTCAAGGCTTCACTCTTAGTAGGGAAGATGGCCACCAAGAGGGAGATGGATACAATGGGAGGTGAAGAGTTCTATTTATAAGCATGGAAAAAGCTAATCCGGGACAATCCCCCGATGTGGGACTAAACCAATACCAAAAATACACTAAGCATACACTAATACACGTGCTACAGAAAACTAGATGGATTCTGGGCTAAATGGACCGCCAATTAGCGGTTCCAGACCGCCAATTGGCGGTCTATAAGGTTTAGATCCGTCTGGTTTTCTTTGTGGGCTTTTCTTGGAGTGTTTCTTGGTCTTAGATGCATCTGGTTGGTTTAGTGGAGCTCCGACCCGAATCGAATTGACAAAATACTCCTCATGATGGTGTGGAGTTTCCTGTTTTGCTCTTAGGTCCTTCTGTCTTACGATCAGGTCCTTCCCCCTTGCATCTTGGTCCCCAGGTCTCACAATTAGGTCCTTTTTTCCTGCTTTTGGGTCCTTTCATGGCTCTTCTCTTCAAACCTCTTTATTTCTGAAAACTAAACATAAAACTCGTCACATAGCATTGCTTAGGTGTAAGATAATGGATATAAGGTACAAATATAAGCATGAAATGATGTCAATCAGTATTTTATGTGAGGTTGGGCTCGTTCTGGTGAGAGCGCTCGACTTGAGAGAGTGCATTTTTCTGAGATGGACGGTCTTGGTGATCGGCCATCTTCGCCTCGTGCTCCTTTGGAGCGTGAGGCCGAGTCTTCTCATGGTGACGGGGGAGACTGGGGTCCATACATGGATTACCTCGCTCCGCTCCCACCACCACGTAGACCTCCTTCTCCTCCTCCTCTGACTCGAGAGGAAGAGGGATTCGGTCAGGATCGAGTTCTTGGTGCACCACCACCTTTAGCTCGACAGGATAGACCGATGACTTTGTGGGGCAGACCCATCATGTTCGGGCTGCGCAGCCTTCTTGCATAGTTCTTCCCCCAGCTCGCGGGAACAACTATGAGCTGAAACCTGAATATGTGAGCATGCTTCCTACCTTCACTGCCAATAAGGAGGATCCGTATATTTTTATACGTGAATTTGAGGAAGTATGCTCCATGTTCAAGTTTCAACAGCTTGATGAGGATTCACTCCGGTTGAGTAAGATTTCTTTCGCGTTGAAGGATAACGCGGAGAAATGGATGTACAGCCTCCCGGCGAGCTCTATTCGCTCTTGGGATGACTTTGTGACCGTATTTCTGAAGAGATTTTTCCCTCAAAGGAAAACTCAACAGATACGGCACCAAATACATCAAATGTATCAGACTGAGACTGAATCTTTTCATGCTCTCTTTGAGAGGTTCAAGGACCTTCTCCAGCAGTGCCCTCATCATGGACTTGAGCTATGGAAGTTGTGCCAAATTGTTTATGAGGGCCACAACTACAAAACCCGCACATTGTTGGAGTCGATGTGTCAGGGTGATTTCCAACTGAAACCTATCAATGAGACATGGGACACTTTTGAGTTAATTGTTGAACATACCTTTGAGTGGGACACCATGAGAGAGCCACCAGCCGCCAGGTCTTCTGGTCGGGCTGGATCATATCAAGTTGAGTCAACCATCGCGTCTGAGGTGAAATTGGCTGCTCTCATGCGTAGGATTGAGAATTTAGAGTTGGACCGAGCTCCTGTAGCTCAGGTCGCTACTCCTAGGTGTAGTAGGTATGGGCTTACGGGGCATGATGACTTGGAATGCGCTTATGCTCCAAGGGATACTGAGCATGCAAATGTGATGTATCAACAGAGGCCCCGTAACGACCCGTACAGTCACTCTTACAACCCGGGATGGCGTAACCATCCTAACTTCTCTTGGGGGCCTAGTGGGGGTCACGGTCAGAGCTCGCACGCTCCACCTCAACCTCCACGTTATCAACCTCCACGCCCATCGGCGACCTACCAACGCCCACATCAAAGGTCTCAGCACCATAATTACCAACCTGCTCAGGCCTCATCGTCGAGTTATTCCAACCAGACTCCACTACCCCAGCAGGTTGACCCCAAGGACCCTTCTAGTGATCCGACCCTTCAAGCGTTCATGCAGAGCATGCAAAGTACAGTCAAAGCTTTGGAAATGCAAGTTAGCCAGTTGGCTCATCAGTTCCATGAACGCGAGAAAGATCAGTTCCCGAGTCAACCTGTGGTAAATCCCAGGGGTCAACCTGCTCATGCTAGGCAGAATGTACACAATGTTGAAAATGACCCTTCCCAACATGCCAATGTTGTCCATACCTTGAGATCGGGAAGTGTTGTTGACAACAATGTGGAAATGCCTGAAGCCAACCCAGTTGGCGAGACTTCCGAGGAGGGTCGTGAGTCTGTCAAGGAACCTAATTCTGAGACTCCTCCTCGTGATTTTTATGTCCCCAAGGCACCATTCCCTCATAGGTCGACCAAAAAACGTGATGAGCATTGGGACAAAATCGTTGAGGTACTTAGGCAAGTAAAGGTGAACATCCCGTTGTTGGACGTTCTTCAACAAATACCACCGTATGCCAAGTTCCTCAAGAACCTTTGCACCACTAAGAGAAGAACAAATGTTCCCAAAAAGGCATTTTTGGCCGCCAATGTGAGCTCGATGTTGACACAATCCATGCATGTCAAATACAAGGAACCAGGTTATCATGTCTCTTGCATGATCGGTAATGTGACAATCTCTCAAGCTTTATTGGATTTGGGAGCATTTGTGAACCTCCTGCCCTACTCTGTCTATGTCAACCTTGGAATAGGAAATCTTAAACCAACAAGGACAACCCTCCAGTTGGCTGACAGATCCATCAAGATTCCACGAGGGAGTGTGGAGGATGTCCTTGTTAAAGTGGGTGAGTTCGTATTTCTAGTTGATTTCATCATCTTGGATACTGAACCCATGTCCAACCCAATAGGACAAATTCCTGTGATCCATGGGAGGCCGTTTCTTGAGACATCTAATGCTTTGATCAATTGTCAGAATGGCTTGATGATGTTGTCTTTTGGAAACCTCACAGCGGATTTCAACATCTTTACTCTTGGTAAGCAACCCGGGCTCTTTGACGATAATGTCGGAGCCAATTTCATCCAGGACACGGATGAGCCCGAGTCATTAGGCATGTTCGACTCACATCGACATGTTATTGAGGTGCCTAGTGACCATGTTGCGAGTGAAGAGGATCTTGAGGAATCCGCCAGTGAATCTCTGGATGTGGAGGCACATCTGGGTGCTTGCTCCTCTTACCATGTGGCCCTTGAGCCACTTGAAAGTAACTCTGAATCCAACAAGGATCCACCTCTGGTCGAGCTTAAACTGCTCCCCGATAACCTTAAGTATATCTTTTTAGGGGATTATGAGACCTTGTCACTCATTATTGCTTCTGATCTTGCAAAAGGTCGCCCTCAAAAAAGTGCTCTTCGAAAACAAAGAGGCTATCAGGTGGTCCTTGAAGGATATCAAGGTAATTAGCCCTGGTATTGTTCAACATCGGATCCACAGATTCTAGGCCCCGCAGGGATCCACAACAAAGATTGAATCCTGTACTGAAAGAAGTCGTCCGAAAGGAGGATCTTAAGTGCTTGGATCATGGCATAATCTATCCTATCTCTGATAGTTCGTGGGTGAGTCATGTCCATGTGGTTCCCAAGAAGTCAGGCGTGACGGTTGTTGAGAATGAGCATAATGAGCTTATCCCGACACGCCTGCAAACTGGCTGGCGAGTTTGCGTTGATTATCGCAAGCTCATTGCGCCAATGCGGAAAGATCATTTCTCGTTGCTATTCATTGATCAGATGTTGGAAAGGTTGGCCGGACATGAGTATTATTGTTTTCTTGATGGATACTCCGGTTACAACCAAATTCCCATCGCCCCCGAGGATGAAGAGAAAACCACATTTACTTGTCCCTTTGGCATATTTGTCTACCGTCGCATGCCCTTTGGGTTATGTAATGCGCCAACGATGTTTCAACGGTGTATGATCAACATCTTCTCCGATATGGTAGAGTGTTTCCTTGAGATTTTCATGGACGTCTTTTCCATATTTGGCGCTTCCTTTGATGAGTGCGTTCGTCACTTGAGCCTTGTCCCCAAGCGACGCCGTGAGAAGAACCTCGCTCTCAATTGGGAGAAATGTCACTTCATGGTGAAGCGAGGGATTGTACTTGGACATGTGGTCTCAAGTAAGGGAATTGAGGTCGATCCCGCCAAAGTGGGTATTATTGCTAATCTCCCACCGCCACGTAGTGTGAAGGATATTCGTGCCATTTTGGGGCATGCTGGATTCTATCGGCGGTTCATTTGGGATTTTAGCAAAATTGCTTGACCTCTCACCGCCTAGTTGGCTAAGGATGCCATTTTTGAGTTCACGCCGGATTGGCACCATGCCTTTTTGACCTTGAAGAAAGAGTTGACTTCAGCTCCCATAATTAAGGCATCGGTGTGGACTGAACCCTTTGAGTTAATGCGTGATGCATCTAACTCCGCTGTGGGAGCAGTGCTTGAGCAACGATTGGACAAATTGCCTCATGTGATCTACTATGCCAGTAGAACACTCAATGATGCCCAATTGAACTATACTGTGACCGAGAAGGAATTCTTAGCGATCATATTTGCTTTGGAGAAATTCCGGTCGTACTTGATTGGCTCCCACGTGATTATCTATTCTGATCACACAGCCATCAAGCACCCCATGGCGAAGAAAGATGCAAAATCCCGACTCTTGAGATGGATCTTGTTGTTACAAGAATTCGATCTCGAGATTCGGGACAAAAAATGGTGTGAAAATGTTGTAGCAGACCACCTGTATAGTCTAGATACGACCAACCCACATGCCCAAATTATTGTTGTCGACATCTTCGATGTGTGGGGTATCGACTTTATGGGTCCCTTCCCGAACTCGTTCGGGAATGTTTACATTCTGGTGGTCATTGACTATGTGTCTTAGTGGGTTGAGGCTATACTCACAAAGACCAATGACAACAAGGTGGTCACCAAATTCTTAAGGGACATTTTTGCGCGATTTGATACTCCTCGTACCATAATTAGTGATAGGGGTACCCACTTCTGTAATCGATCCTTTGAAGCGCTTATGAGGAAATATTTGATCACCCACAAGTTTGCGACCCCATATCATCCGCAAACTAATGGACAGGTCGAAGTCTTTAATCGTCAATTAAACCAAATTCTTGAGAAGACGGTTAATTCCTCGAGGAAGGATTGGTCAACTAAGTTGAATGACGCGTTGTGGACCTTTCGCATCGCGTACAAGACCAATTTGGGTATGTCCCCATATCAGGTAGTGTACGGCAAGGCTTGCCACCTACTCGTCGAGCTTGAGCATCATGCTTTCTGGGCGATCAAGAACCTGAATATGGATCTTGATCAAGCAGGGGTGCAGCGTAAACTCGACATGGTGGAGTTGGAAGAGCTACACAATGATGCGTATGAAAATGCCAAAATTCATAAGTCCCGAGCCAAGTTGTTTCACGATCGCATGATTATGCGAAAGGTGTTTACGGCCGGGTAGAAGGTGTTGCTCTACAATTCCTGGCTTCATCTGTTTGCGGGTAAGCTCCGCAGTCGCTGGTCTGGCCCTTTTATTGTCCAAACCGTGTTTCCTCATGGAGCGGTTGACATCTTGAACCCAGGGAATGGGTACGTGTTCAAAGTTAATGGACAATGCCTCAAACCCTAATTGGAGGGGGCACCAGCCGAAGTCGAGGAGGTCATGTTCCTCCATGAACCTCTCTCGCACTAAACCTTTCATGCTCCTGCGTGAATGGTTGAGCTTTCTTGTTTGTATAAAGTTAAATTGGTTTAAAAAAAGAAGAAGACACCTTTAGTGAGCATCAATTGTTGTGGGCTCCAACCCTTGAGTATTTGGGGTCCCTTTCTTTCACGTATTTGTATCCCTTCTTTAGCATCTCACAGGTTTTTAGGGAATTTGTGTTTATGTCCATCACTATAACCATGAACTTCAAGTTGCGCTTCATGTTGGTGAGATCTTTCCTTTTTCATGCATAAATCCATGTAGTATCTTGCTCACATTCATTGAGGACAATGCATGAAGTAGGTGTGGGGGGTGTTTTATTTGTGTACATAGTCGAGTCTTTTTCCTTTGATTTTGTTTTCTTTTGTGTGTATTGATAGGGTCATGTTAGTGTACTGCATTTAATATCGATATATCTGCTTGCCATGATCCTTGGGTGACTTGTCTTCTTTTGCTTGCCTAGTGCCATAAAATTTTCACATTTCTTTCAAAATCTTCATGTGTTTGCGAAAGAAAATGTTTTGTGGGTTTTGCGTGTGTTTAGCATGTGCAAAACCGTTGAGACGCAAAGTAAAAAGAAAGCTCCCAAAATTGTCTTGAACTTGATGCATTAGGATATCTAGTACAGTGGCTTTAGGACTTTTCTAGTCGTTATGATGCACCCCAGTTTTCCCTCGGGGGGAGTAATCATAGGGTTTCAGTACTCAAATAATTAAAGAAGTCCACCCTGAATCTAGTGAGTCAATAATTCATGTCTGTTAATTTAAGGAAGTTTGTTGTAGTCAAGGACCCTTTAAATCTTGTTGTGAGACATTAAGTGTAGAGGTTTTGGTTCATGTGTAGATAAGAAATAAGGGAGTAGGTGTTCTCTCTTCTCGCATGGCTCCTATCACTCACGAAAGTAGGTTTGAGGGGACTTTGTGCCCGCTGCTTTCGATTCATCTGACTTGGATGCGCCGACCGTTAACTCCCGTTATACGGGTGGTAGGGATTGCCGTATGTGGAGATTTGGGGAAATGTGTACGTCATAGTGTAAGTCCTCATGGGCAATGATGCACGAAACCTGACCCTGGGAGAATGAAGCTCCAACTAATAAAAAGAAAAGAAAAAAAATGGTAATGCAAATAAGAACCTTAATGGACTTTACACTTTGTATCACTTGAGGATGTTGAGGTTGTCCATGTCTTTCACTTAATTCCTTATTTAACTTGCACGAATGGTTCATTAGGCTAGGTGTATGGACTGATTACCTATATAGAGTCGGCCCGTAGGATTACCGCCTCCAATGATCGACAAAATATGTCCAACGAGTCGAGTGTCTAGATTGAATAATGCATCTTGTTCGGATTTTGTGGGTATATCCGCTGAAAACCCTCAGGAGACAATACTCCTCCTCCTTGGCGACAAGAAGGTTAAACGGCTTGTTGCACGTGCTAAGTGCAACCGTGATTCCTTCGAAAGTGAGTTAGGATTTCTTGTTTTTCGTATGCTTCTATTTCTTTGTTTTGCTCGGGAATATCAAAAGTTAGGTGTGGGGGTATTTGATTGACATCATTTCATGCTTATATTTGTACCTTATATCCATTATCTTTCACTTAAACAATGCTATGTAACGAGCTTTATGTTTGAATTTCAGAAATAAATAGGTTTGAAGAGAAGAGGCATGAAAAGACCTAAAACAAGGAAAAAGGACTGAGTTGAGAGACTCGAGGACTAAGATGCAAGATCGAAGGACCTGAATGCAAGATAGAAGGACCAATGAGCAAACAAGAATACTCCACACCATCATGGGGAGTATTTTGGCAATTCTATTCGGGTCGGAGCTCCAGCAAGCAAGGTAGATGCATCGAAGACCAACAAATCCATCCAGAAAAGCCTAGAAGAAAACCCAGACGGATCCAAACCTTATAGACCGCCAATTGGCGGTCTGGGACCACTGATTGGCGGTCCAAGTTGGCCCGGGTCCGATAAGATTTCTGTGGAGCGTGTATTAAAGTGTGTTTAGTCTATTTTTGGTATTTGTTTAGTCTCATACCAGGGGATTCTCCCGGATTACCTTTTTCTATGGCTATAAATAGAACTCTCCCTCCTCTCTTGTAATTCATATCTCTCTTAGTGGCCATCCTCTCTACTAGGAGTTCAAGTCTTGAAGCAAAAACCTTGGTGGAGAGATACTACTTGTAATTGAGTGAGTAATAATAGATGTTTCCTTTTGGCTATGTTGTTTCTTTCTTAGTTTAATTTCATTTCTTATGTCTTGCATGTTTCTTTAGTTTTATGTTCTTTTCGTTAAACTTGTTGTTTAGTTTTCTTATAATTAGTTTAAGCATGTTTTCTTTCCTTAGTATAAATGTTAGTTTAAATATGAGTGAGTAGTTTCATCCCCTTTGGGGGTAGAGTAGATGTGTGTACATGTTATGTAGATGGTATGAATGCTAGACATTATTGTTTGTGAGAGATGTTAGTATGCTTGCTTGAATTAATAAGAACTATTACTTGATGGTTTCTGCCATAATGTTTAGGTACATTCCATGATTGTTTATGTTCTTAATAACAAATTTGTCATGCTCATATTAATCACCTAGGTTAGTGCTTTAAATGATAGGTCTTGCCATTAGGTACTTCTTATGCATTAACAAACACTAACTACACTTGAGTTTATTGTATGCATTCACCACACTTATTTCATGTGTACACACACACACTCCACCCCTTAGGGGTTTTTCCATTCCTGATTTTTATCTTTTTTTATTAGTCGCTTAGTTTTAGTTCGTGTTGTGCTTTCATTTCCTTCCTTGTTGCTACTAGTTTAGTGTAGTTTAGTTTAATCAATCTTTCTCTCCTTTCTTTCCCACTCGCCTTCGAATAAACTAAAGTCGACACACCTCCCTGTGGATCGACCATTATTTGTCACCGCTTCAACGCGGTCGTGCACTTGCGGTTAATAAAAACGTTCAACCATATCACCAGAGGTCTGGTGTCACCAAGAAATGGTGATTACAAGGAAGGCAACCCAATTTGGTTGTCCACCTCCTTACCGGACCAGTATGAATCACATTAACATGATGGGTCAGTTCAAAGGTAGCTTGAGGTACTAGTAGCCTTCCTTGAGATTGGGTACCCTAGGGATTCATCTCGGGTTGACTTAGGAATTGACCATTCTCACATTCATGGAGTTGATGAGCCAACTGGCTAACTTGCGCTTCCAATGCTTTGACCTTGGAGTTATTGGCCACAAGCATGGTTTGCGTGCTCTGCATGTACATGTGAAGGGTTTTTTCAAGAGTGGAGTCCATTGGGTCAACCCACTAAGGTAGAGTCTGACCAGAATAACCCGGTGGGGAGGCCTGAGTAGGTTGGTGAGTATGGGGCTGAGACCTTCGATGTGGGGGTTGGTAGGTCACCAATGGGCGTGGAGGAAGATAAGGTGGGTGTTTAGGTTGAACATGTGAACTCTGACCGTGGCCCCCACTAGGCCCCCAAGAGAAATTAGGGTGGTTTAGCCATCCTGGGTTGTAGGAGTGACTGACGGGTCATTCTGATGCCGCTGTTATACATCGCATTTGCATGCTCAGTATCGCTTGGAGCGTAAGCACATTCCGAGCGCTATGTCCCGTAAGTCCACACCTACTACACGGGGGAGTAGCAACCTGAGCTACAAGAGCTCGGTCCAACTCTAAACTCTCAATCCTACGCATGAGAGCAACCATTTTCACCTCAGACGCAATAGTTGACTCAACTTGGTATGATCCAGCTATACCAAAAGGTATAGCAGCTGGTGGCTCTCTCATGGTGTGCCACTCAAGGGTACGTTCAACAATTAATTCAAAAGTATCACATGCCTCATCAATGAGTTTCATTTGAAAATCACCATGACACATGGACTGCAACAATGTGCGGGTGTTGAAGTTGAGTCCCTCATAAACAATTTGGCACAACTATCACACCTCAATTCCATGATGAGGGCATTTCAAGAGAAGGTGGTTTGTAGCACGAGGCCGAGATGGGCATTCACCTAGAACGTCCATCTCAGAAGAAAAATGCTCTCTCTCCAGTTGAGCGCTCTCACCAAAATGAGCCCAACCTCTCATAAAACACTTGAGTCGACTCAAAAAACTACACACAACAGAAGGTGTAATAAGAGGAGGAGACTAATCAAAGAAAATAGAGGAGGAGAAGACTCAGATGAGAAGGGAAGAATCCCTAGATCTAGTGTGGGTAGTGGGAGAAGGTAGAAGCCTAGTCTAGCAAACACGGCTCACAAAAGCTTAGGTTGGCTTTGGGTCCTTTAGCAAGAAGACGCCTAACTGCGAGGTCACACAACCTCAACATGCCTCACCTCCCTACAACAAAGACCACAAAGCCCAGCAAGTGAGCCAAGATCCGGAGATCTCATCTCTCCTACTATCGACAAAGTGGGCGACGTCGATCAGGCTATGACGGTCGTGACTTGATCACTCTCCTAATGCGCCCGAATCCTAGTGCCCAATGTTTACTTGTTTTAGATTAAGGCTTTTGATTAGGGGTGATTAGCACATGCAACAAGTCATTAAACCTCATTGTCGCCAAAGAGGAGGAGTGGTGTCTCCTGAGGGTTTTCAGCGTATATACCATCAATATCCGAACATTGATGCAGTATTCAATCTAGCAACATGTCTCGTTGGACCTATTTTTGTCAATCATTGGACACGATAATCCTACGGGCCGACTCTAGATACGTATCTTGTCCACACACCTATCCTAAGGAACCATTCGTGCAAGTTAATCAAGGAATTAAATAAATGACATGGGCAACCTTAACATCCTCAAGTCATACAACGTGTAAAGTCCATTAAGGTTCTTATTTGTATTATCATTTTTTTCTTTTTTTCATTTCATTATTTACTAGTTGGTGTGTAATTCTCTCAGAGTCAGGTTCCCTGCATCATTGCTTATGAGGAATTACACTATCACATACACCTTCCCCAAAATCTCCACATAGGGTGATCTTTACCACCCGTGTGACGGGAGTTCGGTCGGTGCATCCCAAGTCATATGACTCGAAAGTACCAGGCACTAAGTCCCCTCAGACCTAAATTCCTGAGTGATAGGAGTCGTGAGAGAAGAGAGAACACTTTATTCACTTATTTGTTATCTACGTATGAACCAAAATCCTACACTTAAGGTTTCACAACATGAGTTTAAGGGTTCCTGACTATGACAAACTTCTTTATACTAACAGACACGAATTATTCGACTCACTAGGTTTATGGTGGACTTCTTTATTTGTTTGAGTACTTAAACCCTATGACTACTCTCCCCCAAGGAAAAACTGGGGTACATCCATACGACTAGATAAGACCTAAAGCCAGTGTACTAGATATCTTAATGCAGCATGTTCAAGTCAATTTTGGGAGGTTCCTTTTTACTTTGCCTCTCAACGGTTTTGCACATGTTAAACACACGCAAAACCCACAAAACATTTCTTTCGCAAACACATGAAGATTTTGAAAGAAATGTGAAAATTAAAGAACTAGGCAAGCAAAAGAAGGCAAGTCACCCAAGGATCATGGCAGGCAGATATATCGATATTAAATGCAGCAAACTAACATGACCCTAACAATACAAACAAAAGAAAACAAAACAAAAGTAAAAAGACGACTATGTACACACGTAAAACACCCCCACACACTTACTTCATGCATTGTCCTCAATGAATGTGAGCATAATACTACATGGATTTATGCAT
Source organism: Triglochin maritima (assembly GCA_963682175.1). Taxonomy (NCBI): domain Eukaryota; kingdom Viridiplantae; phylum Streptophyta; class Magnoliopsida; order Alismatales; family Juncaginaceae; genus Triglochin; species Triglochin maritima. The sequence goes on from OY821785.1 coordinate 14,268,513, forward strand.
GGAAAAGAAAACATCTCACCAACGTGAAGCGCAAATGAAAGTTCATGGTTATGTTGCAGGACACAAACCCGAATTCCTCTCAAACCTGTGAAATACTATAGAAGGGAGACAAATACGTGAAACAAATGCGGCCCAAATACACAATGGTTGGAGCCCACAACAACCTATGCTCACTCTTGGAGTCTTTTCTTCGTCTTTGTTTTCATTTTTTTCAAATATAACTATGTACAAAGATAAGTTTTCATCCTCATTTGTCAAAGGACATCAAATGGGAACCCCAAAAGTGGGTCAATGGACTTGGAATGGAACATGATACCACGTGGGGCCAAAATACTCATGTGTGGCCCCCTCTCCCAAAGTGCACAAAATGCAATGAGTGGTTCATGAATTAGTCGCAAAGGTGTCTAATTCAAAGGATCAAACTGAAAGAACTCGAACCTTTCAAGAGTTTTGGAAATATTGTGCAACGGAAGAAGAGTTTCTCATGTTGCGGTACTGAAGTTATGATCGTCAATCCAAACTCTCCAATCAACAGGCTGGTGGGTCGGAACGAGGTCAAGAACATCGTTATGCATGTCCGACTCACCAAGTGAACAGAAAGTGGGTCTCTTACCCAAAGTATCCTCTAAGGAACACTCAATACCCTCTTGGCGATGTATTTGTTTGATGTCCCGTCATTTTCAAGATGATCAGGAACAATAGTGAGAGGCAAACTCTCACCATGTCGTATAAAATTAAGGGTACTAGGGAGTTCTTGCTCCACTACAAGTGAGTCCTTAAGAGGCACAACATTAAGATCATGTGGTTCAAGCTCCACGGGACAAAAAGATAAGGTACAATCTTGTGCCAACTCATAATGAAACTTGTATATGTTATTCGCAAATTGAATCAAATCCCCTACCAAGTGAGCGTGAATTGAAACCTCAAGTCCCTCAGACTGACTAGGAGTTTGACTTTGGAAGATTATACTGTGAATTTGTGGATGTGGTGGTGGTTCGATATCAAACGATGAATCCTCATGTTGTTGAGCAAGGCCACCATCCTCACGTTCTCTTAATTGTTGAGTCATTTGACTCACTTGTATTTCCATGGTTTTCAAATAATTCAAGTTGGAATCCAATAAATTTTGAGTGGTTTTCATGAACGTTTGGAGGGTTTGTTTTAAGGAATCAGGTTTCGGGTCAACATTGAAGTTCAAATTTTGATTGTCACAGTTTGTAGGTTGGGTGTAAATAGGCTTGACAATTGGTCCATGTTGTCATGAGTGGTGGCTGGTAGGGATGTGGGTATTCGGAAGGAGAATAAAGGGGTGGGTATGATGTATAAAAATTTGAATCAATATTGTCTCCCTATGAATCCATCCCTCTTGGGTTGTACGCGGATGCGTAAAGGTCACATTGATCATTTTGGGGAAATGTATGCTCATACTCAGGTTCTGAGGGAACATAAGGACATTCCCCTATAACGTGGCCACTCAACCCACAACAGTCACATGGTACGGCTGCTGGAGCCATCGGTGCACTCATGTCGTCTACCGCACGCATGAAAGAGGCCGAGGTTGTTGTAATGTCTCAGTTTGTTGACCAGTGTTGAACGTTTTAATTAAACCGCAAGTGCACGGCCGCGATGAAGCGGTGGCAAGTACGGGTCGTCCTCAGGGAGGTGAGCAGCCTCTTGTTTATCAAAAATCAAGTGGCAAAATAAGGAAGAGAAAGATTGATTATGCTAACCTACGCTACACTACGCTAAGAAGTATGAAATGTGAAAGAAGCAAACAAACGATGAAATAAGAACTAAGCTAAGAACAAAACAAGAATGCTGGAATTTCAGGAATGGAAAACCCCTAAGGGGTGGAGTGAGTGCACACATGCAAAGAGGTGGGTGTAGAATACATTCTTTAAGCACATGAAGGTGGTGTTTATCAAGCATAGGAAGTGTCTAAATGTTATGGCAAAACCTATCAATCTATTCACCAACTTAGTTGATTAACATTTACATATGCAAGGTGTTTATTTCAGAACCTAAACAAGCATGAGAGGTGTCTAATCATTTTGGCAAAACTCATCAAGTTGTAAATTCTATCCTAAACAAGCAAGCATACATTCATGTTTTATCAACACATCAAAAATAAAGCATTCATCCCATTCTCTAATGCATGTATGTACATCTACTCCACCCCCCAAAGGTGATGGAACTACTCACTAAACATTACACTAATTATTAAACTATGGAAAGAAAGCATATTAAAACTAAGCTAGAATTAAAAGACGATTAAACTAAAACATGCACAACAATAAAAGAAGCATAAAACAAACAATGAAAGAAACACAAAACTTTATTGATAAAAATGACTCACATTAAAAGTAGCATCCTCCTACTTTAGTGTGTGCTTCAAGGCCTCACTTCTAGTAGGAAGAATAGCCACTTAAAATATGGAGTGATTACAATAGGAGGTGAAGAGTTCTATTTATAGGCATGAAAAAAGCTAATCCGGGACAATCCCCCGATGTGGGACTAAACAGATACCAAAAATAGCCTAAACATCCTCTAATACATGTGCTGGAGAAATTGGAGCGGATTTGGGCCAAAATGGACCGCTAATTAGCGGCCTTGGACCGCCAATTAGCGGTCTATATGGTTCAGATCCTGCTCATTTTTGTTTTGGGCTTTTCTTTCTGGTATTATTGGTCTTTGATGCGGTTACTTGACTTGTTGGAGCTCCGACCCGAATCGAATTTGTAAAATACTCCCCATGATGGTGTGGAGTATTTTGTTTTGATCTTAGGTCCTTCTGTCTTGCAATCAGGTCCTCCCTTGCATCTTGGTCCCCAGATCTCACAATCCAGTCCTTTTTCCCAGCTTTTGGGTCCTTTTATGTTTCATCTCTTCAAACCTATTTATTCCTGAAAACTAAACATAAAACTCGTGACATAGCATTGTTTAGGTGAAAGATAATGGATATAAGATACAAATATGAGCATGAAATGATGTCAATCAACCAGCACGTGATCTGACATAACTAGATGGTGGTCAAGCAGTCGGTGCCTCTCTCATATTATCCCAATCGGAAGACTGCTTAGCAACACAATTAAAATTGTCCCAACCATGCTGGGTGTTTGTCCGAGGCACCCCAGGATATATGGGTCCAGAATACCAGGGAGAATAGTCCTGGTCCCAACAATGAAATGTATGGTCGCCCATGTAACCACCTATCTCGACAAAGAACTATCGAGTCGACCACTCTCACCACCACGAGGTCAAGCTCACAAAAAGTGCTCGACTCGACCCTAAAACGCTTACAGAGAGTGTAAAAGGGAGGAGACTAGAACATAGAAGTATGGAGAATGGGTGCACCTACGTCACACCAGCAATCGACAACACGAATTTAAAGCAAATGAAAGACAATGTGATTGCAAGGTCTACAAGTGATGCCTGACCTAGATGGCAATTAGTCTAATATTTTGCTTCGAGTTTTATAGTGTAAGTTATTTTAAAAAGGGAAATTGGTTTGTTTATTTATTGATCTAGGAGCCAACTACAAGTCCTAACATGCCAAATTGAGCTCCCAGACCACTATATTGAATGTACAAATAGACCAAAGAAATTAGGACACAAATGAAGCTCACTAGACCGCGAGGTGGTGGTCCCTGGCCGCTGATTGGCGATCACTCTGGCGTTTTTCTTCCTCCAATTTCTCTAGGTGCCTCCCCTTCATCCTTAGAATCCTTGAAACAAACCAAAACAAAAAACAAAAATATTAAATCCACTCGAATCGTCCAAACGAGAGTCTTGACAAAGCACCTCCCCGACAACGGCTCCAAAAACTTGGTTGAAATTAAGTTTAACCACAAGTGCACGGCCATCGGTGCAGACGGCAAAAGTACAGGTCGATCTACAGGGAGGTTTGTCGACTCTAGTTATTCAGAAATCAAGTTGAAAATGAGGGGAGAAGAAGTGCCATTACACTAACTAAACTACGTTAAACTAGCAAGCAACAAACAAAGAAGATAAAAGACGAGAAGAAATGAAACTAAACTAAGTAACTATAAAAGCAAGCTGGAATTCAGGAAGAGAAGCCCCCAAGGGGTGAAGTGTGTGTACACATGAAATAAAGTGGTGAGGAATGCATTCAATAGGGCACAAGTATAGGTTGTGTTTTTTATGCATAAGAAGTACCTAATGGTTGTGGCAAGACCTATCATCCAAATCACTAACCTAGTTGATTAACATGAGCATAAACAAGTTTGTTATTAAGAAGCTAAACAAGCATGGGATGTACCTAATGATTATGGTAGAAACCATCAAATTAAGTATTCTCTCTTATTCAACAAGCATACCCACATTCATCACATAAAGCAAAAGATAGCATTCATGTCATTCTTCATTACATGTATAAACATAAACTCCACCCCCAAAGGGGGATGTAGCTACTCACTACTCATTAAACTACAAACGACATTAAGGAAAGGAAACATTCTAATTACTTTTACTAAGACAAAACAAAATTAAGCTAAGCATGCAAGAATAAAATGAGAAGACAACATTAAAACAAACTAAGAAAAATTATTTTATTTACATGACTCACATTACAAGTAGCATTCTTCTATACTTGAGTTTTGCTCCAAGGCTTACTCTAAGTAGAGAGAATGTCACCAAGCAATGGGTAATTACAAAGGAGGGAGAAGAGTTCTATTTATAGGCATGAAAAAAGTAATTGGGGACAATCCCCCAATGTGGGACGAATGACATACTATAAATGGACATAAAACACACTAATACCACACCCGACTAAGTCTAATCGGATCTGGAGCAAATCCAACAACCATTTGGCTGTCTGGATTGCTTGGATCCAGTCTTGGTTTGGATGAGACTTTGGTGGATGGATTTCTTCATGTGTAGTGGCACCGAGTGGTTGTTGGAGTTTTGGCCCGGATCTAATTGCCAAAGAACTCCCATGATGGTGTGGAGTTTCTCGATTTGCTTATTGGTCATTTTAGTTTACATCCGGGTCCTTCCCTCTTGCATATCAGTCCATAAGTCTCACAATTCATTCTTTTTTCTTGCATTCGGATCCTTTTTGTGTCTCTTCTTCTCAAACATGTTTATTCCGGAAACTTAAACATAAAACTCGTTACATAGCATTGCTTAGGTTCAAAATAGAGTATATAAGACACAAATATATGCGTGATATAATGTCAATCGGTGCATGTCCCTCACGCCAGCACTCAACAACACAAAAAATAAAGCAAACGAAAGATAATATGCGTGCAAGGTGTACAGATGATGCATGACCTAGATAGCAATTGATCTAATCTTTTGCTTTGAGTTTTAAGGTCCATGTTGTATAAAAAGGGGAAATTGATTTTTTTATTGATTGATCTAGGAGCAATATAGAAGTCCATACATTCAAAATTGGGCTCCCAGATAACTACATTATCATTACCAACAAACAGAAGAAATTTTGGGGTGAAATGAACTAACCAGGCCGCCAATCAGCAGTCTCAGACAGTTATTTGGCGATCTTGGTAGCTTAAATTGATCCTAACTTTGTCAAGTTGCTTCCCCAATAAACTGCCAACGTCCTAAAATAAAGAAAAACGAAAAAGAAAAGATTAAATCCACTGAAATCGTCCAAACCAGAGTCTTGACAAAGCACCTCCCTGGCAACGGCGCCAAAAACTTGATTGATTTAGTTATAATACCGCAAGTGCACGGCGTCGATGAAGATGCGGTAAGTATTGGTCGAGTCCACAGGGAGGTGTGTCAACTCTGGTTCTTCAGAAGTCAAGTGGAAAAAAAAGGGGAGAAGAAGTTGATTACACTAAACAAGCAATTAACCTACAAAAAATGAAAGTACAAGAGTAACTAAAACTAAACAAAGCAAAGAAAGATGAAATTCAGTAATGAAAACCCTTAAGGGGTGGAGAGTGTGTACGAGAGTAATGAAAACCATGTGCTGATGTGGTGAAGAATGCAATCAATAAGGCACAAGTGTTGGTTGTGTTTTCATGCATAGGAAGTACCTAATGGTTGTGGCAAAACCTATCATTCCAATCACTAACCTAGTTGATAAACATGAGCATAAACAAGTTGGTTATTAAGAACCTAAACATGAATGGGAAGTACCTAATGGTTATGGCAAAACCCATCAAGTTTAGTATTCTCATTTAAACAAACAAGCATACATTCACATTCATCACATATTACAAATGATAGCATTCATCACATTCTTCATTACATGTATAAACATCATCTCCACCCTAAAGGGGGATGAAACTACTCACTACACATCAAGCTACAAATTATATTAAGAAAGGACATTATAATTAATTATACTAAGACTAAGAAAACAAGACTAAGCTTAAACATGCAAGCATTAAAAGAGACAACATCAAAACAAAACTAGGAAGAATTATTTTATTCACATGACTCACATTACCAGTAGCATTCTTCTCCGCTTGAATTTTACTCCAAGGCTTACCCCAAGAAGAGAGAATGACCACCAAGCAATGGGTGAATTACAAAGGAGAAAGAAGAGTTTTATTTATAGACATAAAAAGACAACTAAGGACAATCCCCCGGTATGGGACAAACGAAACACACTAATAATAGAAATAAACAACCTAATACACCAGCGAAAGAAGACGGGTCGGATCTGGAGCAGAAGGGACCGCCAAAAAGAGGTCTGGAGCTGCCAATTGGCAGTCTGTAAAGCTCTGATCCGACCCGTTTTCGGAGATCTTCTTAATTGCTTCATTTCTTCACGTGAAATGCACCATAAGCAGTTGTTTGAGTTTAGACCCAAATCTAACTGCCAAAATACTCCTCATGATGGTGTGGAGTTTCTTGATTTGCTAATTGATCCTTTTGGCTTGCATCCGGGTCCTTCCCTCTTGCAGATAGGTCCATAAGTTCACCGATCAGTACTTTTTCCCACATTTTGGTCCTTTTTTGTGTCTTATTCTTCTTAAACATGTTTAGTCCTGAAAGTTAAACATAAAACTTATTACATTGCATTGCTTAGATTCAAAGTAGAGGATAAAAGACATGAATATATGACATGAAGTATGTTCACCGATCAACTTGCCTCCTCAAGTCAATCTTGTCCTTCTACCTCGATAGAGCTCGACGGTTGCTCAACATTGGTCGATGGTTGTTCTATTACCTCTTTGACTACGTTGTTTGTATGAGGAAGATTCAAATAGGAACACCATTCACAACCATTCACAACATTCCAATATTAACAAAAAAACAACGTAAACAACATAACTGCTTGTGTATTGACTACACATTACAAACAAACAGGGTTGTCAAAGTTGGCAACTAACACATACACAACAAAAACCAAAAACTATCATAGAATAAAACATTAACTAAAATAACTTCACCCTCTTCCTAGTCGACCCAGAGTGTTCTTCCAAGCCAACAGGCACCTCATGCAGTGGAGAGGGTATGTGGTCAAGGATGGATATCTCGACGAGGCAGGTTGACCTGCAGTTAGGGCAGGTGTGCTCTAGGAAGGGGGTGTTGGGGTTGGGGTTGGTGTCGTCGGGATTGAAACTACGCAAACCAAATATCAGAATATCAGTGGACATCACTAGTGCAAAAACGTCTATATACGTTGGATATACAGGGGAATATACAATGACTTTTGGCGGTACAAGTACCCGACGTATATTTTCCCTGTCGCCTATGCCATGCTATATAGACTTCGGCTATATACGATCGACATCTATACTGCTATATAGACGTCGGCTATATATGGCCAACGTCTATTATACATTTAAATAACGCAAAAGAATACATTACAACCTATAGCAGACATTCAATCCGCACATTAATCAAGCCCAAGTTGCCTAAGTGCCCCAAGTGCCAATCTTTTCACCAATAACAGCGTATATCAAGCCCAAGTTGCCCAAGTGACCAAACTCGTTCACATTCAATTGTAGAGGAGTGGTGGAGTACATAAACCACAGCAAGAAAAAAAATTGGCCGATGTGGGACTAAAATGTTACGACCTATAGATGTTGGCTATATAGGGTGACCGACGTTTATACATACAGTACGAGCTATAGACGTCGGCTATATAGGGTGACCGACGTCTATACATACACTACGACCTATAGACGTCAACTACCCTATAAATCCGACGTCGATACATTTAAATAAATAAAAATATATGGCCTATAGACGTCGACTACTGTATAAAACCGACATCTACACAGAGGTAAATGAAAAAAAAACATTGCAACCACATCAAGCCCAAGTTGCCCCAAGTGCCAATCTTTTGACCATTAAATATATATATCTCACTTGCCTTTTGTATCTAGTGTGACATCTGTTGGATCGTGTGGGTTATGGGTCCACAATACTAATCACAATTAATCCTAATTACCTACTTGTTTAATCTATCAAAGATATGCAGCGGAATTAAACTAACAAACAAGCAAGTAAAGAATAGAAATGCAAACCACAATGAGATGGGGGATTTTTATAGAGGTTTGGCACCCCACCTGGGTCCTAGTCCTCTCTTGCAAGCTCCACTCGGATCACCGAGCTCCGCTCACGACTTCACTAACCACTCCCCGTTCCGGGCCGGGAGAGAACGCATTTACAATCATCAAACTCACGAACAACCCTCTCCGAGCTTGGCTACACCTCTCACAATCCGAGAGGGATGCTTCGGGCTTTCACCGAAACCTCTACTCTTCTTTGACAGCAACAAACTTGAATGGGACGATCACTCTCTAAACTTGAGCACACTTGAGAAAGATTAGAATTGATCTTTAGTGTGGAAATTTGATGCTTGGAGTGTTTGGAATGATCTCTCTAATGTAGGAGGCAAATATGTGTGGGAGAGTTGTGTTAAAATGTGTTTTACAACTCTTTATATAGGCATTAGAGAGAATAGATCCATTAGGGTTGATTGGGTGAGAGTTGGTGTAAGATGCACAAAACAGAAACTTCCAGCACCCAATTCTGCCTAAAAACGGTCGACCAAAATGGGTATGTCGTTCGACCGTTTGGTCAAAATTCAGCTTTGACTTGAGTTCACTTAAGTTAATGGTCGAACGAGCTCAGGGGATTGGTCGACCGAATAAGTCCAGGCACTTCTGGGAGACCAAATTGTGTTGGTGCAGTCGACCGCTAGGAAAGTTTCGGTCGACCGGAAGTTTGGTAATTTTGGGGTATTTGGGAATAATACGAATACGACCGTTGGGTATAATACGACAAAACAAACGGTCATGTGACACGTGTGAACGGTCGAACAAAAAGGTTTAAACGGTCGACCGTTTTGGTCCAGGCAGTTCAAGTATTGTTTAGGTATTTTCCGGTTTTAGTTTGGATGATCTATTGAAGTCCAAATTATGTGAAATTTGGTGTGTGACTTCTATAGGGAACCTAGTGTGTGGTTGAGTAGTTTTTAGCTCAAGTATGCTCAATTTAAACAAGTTCCTAAGACTCAAAGAAAATACAAAATACATGTCTTCAAAAGAGCTTGATTACATGTCTTGACTTGATTTCCTTTCTTCCTTGGGTCTTGATCACCTGTAGAGGTTAGCTCAAAGCAATATATATATGCAATGCAACATGTGTGCTACTCTACATGATCATAATTAAGATTAGGTTGATTAAATCATCAAAACATAGATTAAGGCCAAAAAGCCAACAACATCCAACTCCCATTTAGAAGTAAAGGAGTGGTGGAGTACATCAACTCCACCAACAACAAAAAAATTCTCCGATGTGGGACTAAACTTCAACACATATGGCCATAAACACACATTTGTACATCAACACACATGGAATTTTTACATTGATGTAACTATTTTTAAATCAATCCAAATAATTCACATTGCTTTCTACGAAGTACAAAATTGCATTAATTCTTACACAAAATAAATCCACATAAATTCTTACACGAAATAAATCACAAAAAATAAACAAAAAAATGTTGTCTTATTTCAGGATGTATAAACGTTAGTTGTGTGGGATCGTGAGGGTCTCTAATTCTAATCACTTTTATCCCTAATTACCCACTTGTTTAATCGATCAAGTATATGCAGCAGAATTTAAAACAAAACCAGCAAGTAAAGGAATAGAAAATGCAAACCACAATGAGTCAGTGATTTTTATAGAGGTTCGGCACCCTACCCGGGTCCTAGTCCTCTCTTGCAAGCCCCGCTCGGATCACCGAGCTCCGCTCATGACTTCACTAACCACTCCCCGTTCCGGGCCGGGAGAGAACACCTTTACATGTCTTCAAACTCACGAACAACCCTCGCCGAGCTTGGGTCCTCCTCCCACAATCCGAGAGGGATCACTTCGGGCTCTCAGCGAAGTTTATACTCTTGTCTTGGGCTTTCACCAAGACCCTTGCTTCATTGACAATCAATGAGTGGAACAACACTCTCTAATCTTGAGCACACTTGAGTGAGAATTGGATATAAGACTAAAGTATGGAAGGTTTGAGGCTTGGAGTGTTTTGAGCTTTCTCTCTAATGTAAGGGACAAATAGTAGTGGGAGAGTTGTGTTAAAATGTGTTTTAGAACTCTATTTATAAGCTCCAAGACAATTATAGTCGTTGGGTATGAATTGGGTAAAGGTTGTGTAAGATACACAAAATAGAAATCTGTAGGACACAAAACTGAGTAAGTTCGGTCGACCAGATCGTGCTGAACGGTCGACCATTTGGCAATATTGAACTCGGTTCGGTCGACCGGTTAAAGAACGGTCGACCGCCAAAGGATATAATCCAGGTACACTTAAGTTATCGGTCGAACACCGAGATAGGTTCGGTCGACCGATTTATAACAGGCTCTTTGGGATTGACAAACAAGATCAAATTCAGTCGACCGAAACAAGGTCCATGGTCGACCCAAAAACCAACAGGAAGTTTTGGTTTGTCGAGACGTCTTAGTTCGGTCGACCGAACTGTTAGGATCGTGTAGGTCTATGGGTCCACAATTAAGGCTAATCCTAATTCTCTACTTGATTAAGCAATCAAATACGCAGCGGAATAAACAAACAAGTAAAGAAAGAGAAAGAATATGCAAACCACAATGCGACGGGGGATTTTTATAGAGGTTCGGCACCCCACCCGGGTCCTAGTCCTCTCTTGCAAGCTCTGCTCGGATCACCGAGCTCCGCTCACGACTTCACTAACCACTCCCCGTTCCGGGCTGGGAGAGAATGCCTTTTACAAAACAAACTCCGCGAACAACCTCGCGAGCTTGACTTTCTTCTCTCACAATTCGAGAGGAACACTTCGGGCTTTCACCGAAGTCCTTGCTTCTTGAACAAAGGTTGAGTGGAACAACACTCTCTAAACTTGAGCACACTTGAGTAGAAATAAAGAATTGATCACTTAGTGTGGAGATTTGAGGCTTTGAGTGTTTGGGATTCTCTCTAAGGTTGGAGACAAGTTTGTAGTGGGAGAGTTGTATTAAAATGTGTTTTACAACTCCTTATATAGGCATTAGAGGGAATAGAGTCATTGGGATTGACTGGGTTTGAGTTGATGTGTGATTACACAAAACAGAAACTGCAGGACCCAATTCTGGATGAATTCGGTCGACCGGATCGGGATGAACGGTCGACCGTTTGGCAGTTTTGAACTAAGTTCGGTCGACCGGTTAGGCAACGGTCGACCGCCCAACGCTACGACTTAGGTACACTTAAGTCATCGGTCGAACACAAGAAAAGGGTTCAGTCGGCCGATTTCGTCCAGGCACTTTGGGGTTGACAAATAATTAGATATTCGGTCGACCAAAATAGGTCTAGCAGTCGACCAATTTTCAACAGGTACTTAGGGGTTTGTCAAGAGATGGACAAACGGTCGACCGATCTTGGTCCTCGGTCGACCGATACATGAACTGTATTTTGGGTATTTTTGGTTTAATACGAATACGACCGTTGGGTATATACGACAAGAATAACGGTCGGAAAATTAAGTTCAAACGGTCGACCGAAAGAGAAGGTATGGTCGACCGAAACTAGACAGGGAAACACAAAACAGAATACTTGATCATTCGGTCGACCGAACGGCCTGTTGCGGTCGACCGAATGTGGGCAGACAGTTAGGGTTCAGGTTTAGTGTTTTCCGGTCTAAGTTTGGGTGATCTATTGAAGTCCAAATTATGTGAAATTTGATTTGTGACTTCTATAAGGAACCTAGTGTGGGTTTAAGTTGATTTTAGCTCAAATATGCTCAAAATACACAAGTTCCTAAAGACTCAAAGAAATACAAAATACATGTCTTCAAAAGAGCTTGATTACATGTCTTGACTTGATTTTCCTTTCTTCTTTGAGTCTTGACCACCTGTAGAGGTTAGCACAATGCAATATATATGCAATGCAATATGTGTGCTACTCTACAAGATTATAATTAAGATTAGGTTAATTAAATCATCAAAACATAGATTAAGGCCAAAAAGTCAACACGAACAAGGCCCTCGGTCGACACAGTAAATGTATTTGGGGTATTTAGGAATAATACGAATACGACCGCTGAGTATATACGACAAAACATGATTTGGACCGAAAAAGGTTTGGACGGTCGACCGAACTTGCGCAGTAAAACACTAACAGGATATATGATCACTCGGTCGACCGAACGGTCTGTTTCTGTCGACCGAATGTGGGCAGACAGTTGAGGTTAAGGTTTGGTGTTTTTCGATCTAAGTTTGGGTGATCTATTGAAGTCCAAATTATATGAAATTTTGTGTGTGACTTCTATAAGGAACCTAGTGTGTGTTTGAGTAGTTTTGAGCTCATGTATGCTCAATTACACAAAGTTCCTAAGACTCAAAAAAATGCAAATTACATGTCTTCAATAGAAAAATAAAGAAATATACGATTAAAACCTACCACAGTCCAGACGACGCTCCACGTCGACGATCATGTGGTGGAGTTCCTCCAAGGTTTGCTTGTCCTCCTCCAGTGGTTCCGGGGGTGGTTGTACCAGAGACATGGCGTCATGCACGTAAAACGTGCATTTGTGGCGTTACGGGGCCTCGCAATGTCAGGTCACTTGCACCGACCCGGTTGAGGACCCGACACACACCCGTCGTGCGGCGTAACCGCACAAGCAGAGGATAGCTTCGATGTGTGAGACCTTGGCAATGTCGTCACTGTGCATCATTCTGGGACAAGAATGTTGTTCAGGGAAGAAGTTGTTGGCAAGAGAAGTGTAATGGTGTAAGGCCGAAACAAGGGCAGGAAGTTTTATACTATCCTGGTGACATACGCAATGTCTGGAAAGAAGGTAACCGAACCGTCAAAAATGTCCGCGATTATCGCACGTTTTAGTCGTGCTCATATGGTTGAGAGAAGGTTGAGACAATATTGAGTTCATGTCAAGTACATATCGAGCTCATCGATCCGAACATAGAGAACTCTCTTTCTTCATCATATCGTGTGCATATCGAGCCTCCCACTGGTATGGTTTTTCATACTTTGCTCATAACTGACAAGACGTTTCGACAGAAGGAAATCCGACCATCGAAAACACCCTAAAAAGCATACGTAACATTGACAGCCGCCTTACCTATCGAGCTTAGATCGAGTACGTATTGAGCTCATTGATCCCAACATAGTGTCACCTCGAACCACACATTGGTACAGTTTTCACGCTTCCCTCTTAATTGTTGAGTTGATGTTTGGTGATAAGGTAAATGAAACGACAAAAACGTCCTCAATAATTGTGTCATTGTTGGTCGAGTAAACTATCGATCCACTATCGAGTGCATATCGAGCTCATCGAGCCAAACAAAGATGACTCTCTTTCTTCATCATATCGAGGTCACATTGTACCGCCATTGTTTAGTTTTTACGTTTCACTCTTAATTACTGACATGACGTCTGGAGGGAAGAAAACCAAACCATCGAAAACTTTCTAGCAATCGTGTCGTTGTGGGTCGACTAAGTTATCAAGCCACTATCGAGGGTATATCGAGCTCATCGTATAGAGGGTATATCAGCGTCATCAATCCCAACAAAGAAGACTCTCTTATGAACTCTGTAACAAATTTCGAGAAGTGGAAAGAGAAGCAGGGGTTTTTTTGGAAGAAGTAGAATGATAATCATATTTTCAAAGGACGCCAAAGTGAGGGGGGGTTTCAGAAGTTGGGTCACTTAGGCATAGAAAGTCAAATTTTCTTATCTAAAAATAGAGGAAGATTGCATAACCTCCAACTATAGAAATCGTGATGATGTGAATGAGTTTTTCACATAACCTAACCTGACTAGACAAAATAAGTACAAATCAAGTGAGAAACCAAGCATTAAAGCACATCCAAATATGCACTTAAAAGCAAATTTTGATAATTATTATTATTTTAAATTTAACTGAACTCTATATGTCCACTTACCAACATCCACAAACATCACTTTGAATCACACCACTAAAAGAGATCCAAATATCCGTTGTAACAAATTTGATTTTTCCCCCGAAAGTAACCAAGCTATATCTATTACAAATGTCTTATAACTTTTAAGTTAATTAATTTAGTTTGTAGATATTTTTATAGTTAATTATATTACTAATATTATATTGTTGACCCATTCAAAAAACCGAAAGTTGTTTCTTTAATTTAATTAGTTTCTTTTGTTAACATTATAATAACCAAATTTATGGACCCATTAAAAAAATCATTTTTTTTAAAATTGAACAAAAACTTCACATAATTGTTACCAACGCATAACTACTCACATTTGATCATAATCATTTATTTTTAGGATGTGCTTGGTTTGGTGGTGATAGAGGGTGAAAAATTAGCGGGCTTATTTTCACCTCCTCAAGCATGTTTCGAATCGAGCGAAAAAATATAGGGGGATTATTGCTCCTATATGGGGGTAATCCACCCCCCCCCCCCCTCCCCCGGTTTTTTTTTAAACTTTAATTATTATTATTATTAATGTTAATGGTTAATAGATGAATTTCGTAATTTAATAGGTATTTTCGTTTAATTTGAAAATGTAATATTGTTTAAATTAATTATGTAAATTTTAAAATATAATATGTAGTGTGGTTTCTTAATTTTAAATAATATTTTCGTAATTTAATATTAATTATAATTATTTTCGAGTGAACTAATTAAATATAGTAATTATAATAATAATTTTTTAATGTAATTTGTCATTGTTGTGAAAGAATTAAAAATAAAAAAGAAAATTGTTAAGGCACAAGGCCCATCTCTGGCCCATGAAGTTATTCAAGCTCAAACCCATTAATCAAATTATTAACTAAATTCATTTGTACAAGTATTTGTGTCTATATCCATTGTATTAGGACATTCCAGAACTTACTAGATTATTGTATTACTTAATCATTAATAATTTTGTATAGACTAGGTTCAATGTATTTTGTACATATCTACTACTATAAAGACATTCACCTCTCACCCTTGAGTAATCAGGTGGAGAAGGTTTTATTTTTTGTGTTCATTCATTTCTCAATCTAACATAGTATCAAGAGCTTAGGAAAAGTTAAAAACCAGATCCTTTCTTTCCCACCCAACCTTCCCCCTAATCCATCTTTTTTTTCTTTCATCACCTCAAAAACAAAACTCAATCCTTCACCTAGTCCAACAGTAAAAACCCAAATTCTCCAACAAATACTCAAGAAAATCTAGACCAGACACCAAAGAAAATTCTATTTTCTCCAACAAAATCCAATGGTCGGGATCTTGCAACCCCTTTAAACTTCCTGTAATTTCTTAATGAAATTTGAGCCCTCTGTCTTTTCGTCTTCATGGTCAAGATTATCTCCCGCCTGAGCACACGGATTGTGCTTCCAATGAAGAAATTTGAGCCCTCCAATTAATCCAACGACTCCCATTCAAGACTCTTCCGAAACTTTTAGAGTCTCATCTCAGTCGTCCACCAAAATCCAACGGTTGTGGTCTTCTTTACCAACATATATAAATCCCCTCCTGCCGTTACAAAGCAAACCTTTCACCACAAACCCTAAATTCTTCGGAGAAATCTAATGCTCTCGCTCTCTCTCTTATTCCTCTCTTTCTAGTTTTCGTAGATGAAATTTGTGAGTTTACGATTATTCTGCCTAAACCTTTCCATATTTTCGTTTGTTACGATTTTATTCGACCTATTTTTTTGAAAGTATACCATATCTAGGTTGTTTTTGAAATCTTCTTTGTTTTTCTTGGTTAAAAATGGTGAATCTTACATATTTTGTGCTTTCTATTTAATCTTTTCTGTTTTTAGTTGAAGAAAACTTAGTTATACTTCCGATCCTAATTTTTTTAGTCATTGATCGTATTATAAATTGTTCTTTCCAAAAGAAAATAACTTCTGCACATTAAGGCTTCACGTTTTCTAAGATTTCTCGTTTAAACGATTCTTTTGTTTTCTCTAGTAAAACAACTGTAATTTCTTTACCTGCTTGTTTTAGCTATGATGACATCTAGTCAGAACTCTCAGACCAACTCTTCTACTAGCACCTCCATGCCTGTTTTTTCGACTCCATCCTTCCCCATTCATGTGCGCCTAGATCACACGAACTACCTACTATGGTGATATCAAATATTGCCTATTGTTTGTGGTAATGACTTGTATGGGTTTTTGGATGGAACCACTCCTCAGTTTTTGGATGACACTCTAACCATCCCTAACCCTGAGTTTTTAAGTATGGTCTCGACATGGCCAACTTTTATTGGGGTGGTTACTTGCTTCTCTAATTGAGGGAGTTTTGGGACAGACGGTTGGTTGTAATACCTCGCAGTCTGCTTAGGTTACATTAGAACATGCTTTTGCATCTCAGTCTAGGTCTCGTATTATTCAGTTGCGCCTTCAGTTACAGACAACTAAAATGGGAAACCTTTCTATTTTTGACTATATTCAGAAGATGAAATCCATCTCTGATAGTCTGTCTGTTGTTGCGCATCCTGTTTCAGACTCTGATTTAGTATTGCATGCACTTGCAGGTTTGGGAACGGAGTAGAATCTTTTGTGGTATCCATATCCACATGATCTGATTCCCTACTTTTGAAGATTTGCATGTCATGTTACTAAATTCATGAAATGAGACATGAAAACAACACGACTGCTTCTGACCTATTTGTTAATGTCGCAACTCGAGCTTCCAATAATACTCGTGGTGGGCACAATAATAGATCCCGAGGTCACAGTTGTGGTCGGTACTCTAATAATCCAAACTGACCCCCCTAACTATTGGATTAATATATGATTAATAAGATATTTGCCCAAAGCACTGACACATGGCGCGTCCCTATTGGACTACACATTTAAGGGTTTAGGGTGGAGTCATCTATATAAGGAGGGGAGCCTCCCATTGGATGAAACAACAAGTGTGCAAACCCTAGCCTCCACCCACCCTAGCCGCCACCTTCTCTCTCTCCCATTTCGTCCCTCCACCTCCACCAAGATCATTCCGTGGACTCTTGGGTTGTGGACTCGCTCTCCTTCTCCAAGAGAGTAGGAGACCGGCCGGTGAAAAGGATTCCGTAAGGTGACCTCCGATCTTCCTTCCGCTGCCACAGGTTCTCTCCAAGAAAGGTACTCCTGAACCTGTAGAATCGATGTTTGCTAACATTGGTACCAGAGCCATCTCGGTTACCTTCGAATCCTCACCATGCTTGACGAATTTTTTGTTTCATGATAATCTGATTTGAGATAAAAATTCGGTGGTTATGTTTTTTGGAGAAAGAAAGAAAATAGAAAAATCAACATTGCTTATTTACATGATGCGCATGTTATATATGTTGATTGTTCATGTTTTTCT
This sequence comes from Triglochin maritima, assembly GCA_963682175.1. Lineage (NCBI taxonomy): Eukaryota > Viridiplantae > Streptophyta > Magnoliopsida > Alismatales > Juncaginaceae > Triglochin > Triglochin maritima. Next base: position 14,286,278 of record OY821785.1, read on the forward strand.
TTCAAATTCGTTTTTGATATTCTGGAAATGAAATATCAGAGTTTTTTTATCTTTAAATGAAATAATATGGTCGTTCATTTAGAGATATAAGTGGTGCATGTTTGCTGAGTTCTTTCTAACATGCGATTAGGGCTTAGACTAGACTCTAGTTGTTGCACATGTTTTGGTTCATTAGAGCATGCATCTAGGGTTAGATTTTGCTTCTCCATTCTTGCGCATGTTGATGCATTGCATACATTGCATCATATGTCTTTCATTTAGATTGCTTTTAATTCAATAAATGTTACTAAGGTATGTGTTTAGCTTTGTTTACAGAATACAGGGACCTGAATGCAAATTACCCACATCCCGAGCATAAACGCGTGCAAAAGATTCATTTCTATCATAAAGACAAGTTCAAGTTTATCGAGTTTCAAATAGAAATGCATCCAAGCACAAAAGCATTCAAGGAGCTAATCACAAAAAGGTCAGGGGCTTAAGTGCAAAATGTCAAGGACCTGACTACAAAATAAAAGGGCAAAGTTATTGTGTTGGAGAAGTCAAAAGAAAAATCAATATAAATCTCCAAACATATAAAGGAATTAATCCGGAGCTCAAAAGAATGGAAAGAAATCATCCAGACGCGCAAAGGAGGATCAAATCATACCATAAACACTCAGCAAAATTCCGGAATTAATCTGACTATATTGTGCGGCGTTTCCGCCGCACAACACATACAACATGCGGCGATTCCGCCGCCCGCCTTACGATCCGTGTGCTCCAATTTCGTCCAGTCATGTCTGGACACGTGTACTTTCCAATATTATACCTAGATCCCTTGTAGCAACTATAAATAGACCCGAGAACGATGTTAGAAGGGTCCTTAGTCTTTGGTGTTAGTTTTGATTCTTAATCTTAGTTTTGTAATCTTCTTTTCATTAATAAAATTCTGTCCTTTATTTCTTACTTTTAGTTTTCTTTTGTAATGTCTCAAGGACCCCTTCTTCCTCCCTCCATGAGTTTCTAACTCTTTCCAAAGGGTGGAGGTGATGGAATTAGGGTTAGAGAAGATGAATTGCATGTTATTATTTTAAGTTCATGATTAGTATATTTTGATTACTTGAGTTTATGTTAAGTCATTTATCTTGTAATGCTTCATAACTAACATGATTTACAATAAGTTTCAGTAATTCTCTGATCTAAACCTAAATCTAAACCTCCATCCAACGGATTTCTTTCTTTGTTCTTGCTTTAGTTTTAATTGTTTTTTGTTTCTTGCTTTAAATAACTAAAACCCAAAAATCTCAAAACCAACCTTATTATTGTTCTCTCTCTCTCTAATCGAAAATCCAAAAATAACAATATCTCTCCCTCCTTGTGTTCGACCCGTATTTGCCACGTCTTCATTGACACCGTGCACTTGCGGTATAAATAAAATTCACATCACATGTATGGATGGTTTAAGATGTATTTTTCCTTATTTTATTTCGAGCCAATATGATATGTTGCTCTCCTATCATTGCACATACATAGATGTGACCAGAATTCTGTTTTTTCTGTGTTGTTACCTCTATTCTTTGCGCATGTATTAGATAAAATCAGAAGTTATTTTCCATGTTAATTCTTCTAAATCATGCACATGTATACATGAAATCAGATGTCTATTTTTCCTGATTTTTTCGAATTAGGGTTAGATATTATTTATTCTAATCTTTGAGCATGTATACGTGAAATCTGTGTTAACCCTATCATGATGCTCTTCTCTTTTTGCGCATGTTTTATATGATAATCAGTAGTTTAATTCTCTGATATATTTTCATGCTTGAATTAGATGATAATGTTTGTATGTCATTTGTATATCATCATGCATGTCGGATTGCATGGATGGATCAAATGTTGTTATCTCTAATTCGTGTACATGCATGACTAGATCTCATGTTTGCTGGAATTTCGTGTATATGCTTGTTTATTTAGCATTTTTCAATATGAGCATGCATCTAGAGTAGATGTTTATTGCCATATGCATATGCATGATAATTGTGTTGCCTTGTTGCTCCAAAGAATTTCGGATATGGCTGTTTTTGGAGCATTAACATGCATATGATTGATTGGTTTCCTTACTGAAAAATGTGCATATATGCTTGCTGTTCTCTTGAAAATTTCGAATTTTTCCTTTCCAATACAAGTAGCATAATTATTGTTGATTGCATGCTTATATTGATTAAGGAAAGATTGGCAAATTCTGAATTTTTTTAGAGCATATTATGGACTGTAGTTTTGTTGGCTTAAAAGTATTTTTTGAATGCTTTCCTTTGATGCACATATATGTGTTGATCTCATTTAAGGAATTTCGGATTTTTTTGGAATGATAATAGCATGCATTTCATTTGAAATATTTCCTTTATGATTAAATCCACATACATGTGTTGATCTCATTGAGGATTTTCCGGATTTTTCTTTCCTAATGCGAGTAGGATAATTTTTACGCTCTCATGATTATGTTGATTGGGGAAAGAAAAGAAAATTTCTGTTTTGAGATACTATTATGGAGATTGATTGGTATTTCCATATACGTTTTTCTTATGCTCCATATATGCGTTGTTTCCTTATATATTACTTCCTTCTTATTTGGAAGTGGTGTAAACTTTATTCATGCGTGTGATTGTGCTAACGTATGGAAAGATTGCGCTTGTATGGTATGAATGGTGTGAATGGATGCTGATTTATTTTTGCTGCCTTATTGAGAGTTGAGCGTAATTTCATTCATTCATTTCCATTTGCAATAGATATCGCAATGGGCTGTAATATTTATGGACTGTAATAATTGTGGACTGTGGACTGTTTATTGCCCTAGGGAGACGAGGGGCTCCTTTATTTTTATTATTGCAATATTATTTCTATAAGGCTTATGCAGGTTCCCATCTACAGTGCTAAATCCCTATGGGGGATCCTTAGCTCGATATGGAAGTAATGTAGCAATTAATTTCTGTGTGATCTTGATTGGAATGTTCTGAAAGGAACGTTTTTTTGGAACTTGCATGCCTAGTGGGAGTTGCAAGTTAGAAGTGTTTTGTGTAAACCACCTTGCAACCGGCAGATAATTATTTATTTGCTGCTGATTTGCCATGATTTATACGTTTTTTTAGGGTTACTAAATCATGATGGAGCGCAATATATGAATTGGTAAAATAGCTTTATTAACTATTGCATGAGGATTTGATCGAACGCTTTATGTTTTCCTTTGGTCTGAATGCTATAGTTATTAAGTTAGTTTATTTTTTATGACTATTGCGGCTTTTTGTATTTTATGCTAGAACTCATGTATCGCTATGTGGTTTTTTTTTCTAGATTTTTATGGCTGCTTCCAAAAGCATTGTCGCCGATCTGACTCGAGGAGATAAACTCAATGAAAGAAATTACGATCTGTGACATCGTAAAATTGAGTATCTCTTAGAGGATCAGGACATGTTAGAAAATATAACACAAACTATGTCTCCCGCCGAGGAGGGGAACACTACGCAACATCGTAGAAATATGGATGTCTATAATGCATGGAAAAAGAAAGACCGTATTGCTCACATTACAATTCTGAGTTCGATACGAGATGATCTGTTACTGCGGTTCGAAAAATTGCGAACTGCAAAGGCCTTGTGGGAAGCTGTGAAGTTTCAGTACGGAGTGACCTCCGTCACAAGGGCCCGCCAGCTTGGGCTCATGTTTGATGGGTATAAAATGCGCCAAGGTCACATGATGAGGCAGCATATTACCGCAATGTCAAACATGATAAGCGAGCTGAGCGCTGATGGTCGTGCTAAGACCGATGAGGAGCAAGTGTCTGCTCTCATCAGATCATTGCCTTCGAAGAGTTGGGAGCATATGAAGGTCCATCTGACTCTAGCTGATGACATCAGGACATTTGACCAGGCCAGAAAACACCTATAGTTGGAGGAGGACCGCATACTTGCGGAAGCCCCTCTAACTAAAGTGTTTGCTGCTGAAGCTGGCGCTCCTCGGAGGAGTGCAAGTTTTAAGCGCAAAAGAGATAGAGCTCAGGGTTTTAAAGGCAAGAAGGGTGCAAATAAAAACAAAACAAAAAACAAAGCTGGAAAGAAACAACCTCGAGGATCCAGAGGTGGGAAAGATAAGTCTAATGTGACTTGTTTTAACTGCCGAAAGACTGGACATTTTGCTCGTGAGTGCACTGAGCAAAAGGTAATTACTGTGTGTAATCTCTTGAATTGTAACGTGACTAGTTTTGTGATGCTCACTGATCACTCTCCTGTGTGGATTGTGGATTCAGGTGCCACGGACCACGTAACAAAGGATCGTTCTTCCTTCGTGGAATATCGTCGTGTTCCAAGTGGGAGGCGAATAAACATGGCGAACAACACTAGCATTGAAGTTCTTGGAGTTGGCACATGCAAAGTGGCTTTGCGAAGTGGTCGGATCATATTACTTCACGACGTGTTGTATGCACCAGCTATAAGGCGAAATATTATTTCTGTTGTTGTTTTGATGAGACATAGTTTTAAAGTTGTTTTTGAGAACAATGATATGGGTTTATTCCTTGCTAACATTTATTATGGACGTGCCTTTCTTTCAGACGGTTTTATTGTGTTGGACGCAATTTATGATTTCAATCATAACACTAGTGCCTTTATGAGTCAAAGTTCCATGAATAATGATTCAATTATGTGGCATGCTAGACTAGGTCACATTGGTGTTGACCGGATGAACAGGTTGGCAAAGGAGGGGGTATTAGGAGAATGCTCCAAATTTGAATTGTTGACCTGTGAATCTTGTCTAGTTGGAAAGGTAACTAGAAAACCATTCGGAAAAGCCATTAGGGCTACTTCTCCTTTAGAACTAATTTACTCGGATATTTGTGGACCTTTGAATGTGCGTACTAGACATGGACAAAGTTACTTCATCACATTTATTGATGACTACACTAGATATGGTCATATTTATCTTATTTCTCACAAGTCAGAAGCTCTAGAATGCTTTAAGAAATTCATGAGCTTGGTAGAGAATCAATTGGATAATAAGATAAAACTCTCAGAACGGACAGAGGTGGGGAGTATCTCTCCATAATGTTCAAGGAGTTATGTGATGAAAATGGGATATCTAGACAACTCATTATTCCTTATACTCCTCCGCAAAATGGTGTTGCCGAGAGAAGGAATAAAACGTTGCTAGACATGGTTAGATCCATGATGGCGCATGCGAGCTTGCCAATTTTGTTTTGGGGAGATGCTCTAATGACTGTTGCCTATATCCTCAATAGAGTTCCAACAAAATCGGTTCCCTCAACTCCATATGAGTTATGGACAGGACGGAAGCCTAATTTTAGTCTGATGCATCCTTGGGGATGCGCGGCATACTTTCATTCTACTAGTCACCGATATGGAAAACTAGGACCTAGAGGGAAAAAGTGTATCTTTGTAAAATACAGTAATCTCTCCAAAGGTTATGTTTTTATCGGGTTAGACGAGAATGAAAGAAGGACGGAACTGGAGTCTAGGGATGCCACATTCTTGGAAAATGTTTTTCCAACTCTTGCTGGAGCTATCAAAGTGTCAGTGGACTTCTTTGAACAACAAGATGAGGACATTGCCACTCCACGGGATCAAGATCTGGAAGTTGAACATGAGGTTCCACCAGTCAATCCTAGTGGGAGCAGCAATGTTGAGGATCCGATAGCTCTAACAGAGGATGAGCCATCAGATACCCATCCGCGTCGAAATAAACACGGGCTCATTCCTCGTAGGCGGGTTCGCTTAGAGGAAGAGGCCCTCATGATAGCTCAAGAAGAAATTGATTATGAATCATCTGGGATGACAGTAATCGATAAGCAAGAACTGGAGACCTTGAAAGAGGCCTTGGAAGGTCCAAATGCTAAAGAGTGGTTAGAAGCTATAAAGGAAGAGTTGGACTCGATGAAAGTTAATCGAGTCTGGGACTTGGTCGACTTACCGCCGAACCGAAAGGCCATTGGGGCCAAGTGGATCCTCAAGATTAAGAGGAAGGTGGATGGATCTATTGATAGATTCAAGGCTAGACTGGTAGCTAAAGGCTACACCCAAAGAGAAGGCGTGGATTTTGAGGAAACCTTTTCACCCGTGGTTAGGTTTGCCTCCATCCGCCTTTTACTAGATATTGTAGCTCAGATGGACTTAGAGTTTTACAAAATGGATGTAAAGACTGCTTTTCTCAATGGAGAACTTGAGGAGGAGATCTATATGGATCAACCTCAAGGTTTTGAAGTCAAAGGACAAGAGCACAAAGTGTGCAAGCTCAATAAGTCCTTGTATGGTTTAAAACAAGCCTCTAGACATTGGAACATTCGCTTCCATCAAGCTATATCAGAGAATGTGTTCTCTATGCTTGAGGAAGATCACTGTGTGTACGTTAAGAGATCCAATGGTAAATTTGTCATTCTGACCTTGTATGTTGATGACATACTCATGGTTGGCAATAGCAAAGAGTTGCTGAAATCCACTAAAGAGTGGTTGTCCTCCACGTTTGATATGAAGGACATGGGTGAAGCTAGCTACGTCCTTGGTGTCAAGATAGTTAGAAATAGGTCCAAGAGAGTTCTGGGATTGACTCAAGAGACTTATATTAACATCTTGAAGAAATACCATATGGACAAATGCAAACCAATCGACACTCCTGTTGAGAAGGGTTTGCACTTGAGCCTTGATAAGTATCCTGAGACTCCTGAAGAGAAGGCCAAAATGAGCAAGGTTCCATACTCCAATGTTGTGGGAAGCCTTATGTACACTATGATGTGTACTAGGCCAGACATTTGTTATGTTGTGGGCATGGTGAGTCGATGCCAGTCTAGCCCAAGTATGGAGCACTGGAAGGCAGTCAAGAGAATCATGAGATACCTCAGAGGAACGAGTAACTACATGTTGTGTTACCAAGCATCAGATCTCCGCCTGATTGGCTATAGTGATGCTGATTGGGCTGGAGACATTGATGAAAGGAAGTCTACCTCTGGTTATGCTTTCTTGCTGGTTAATGGGGCCATCTCATTGTCCAGCAAGAAGAAAACTTGTATAGCCCTGTCGACTATGGAAGCAGAGTATGTTGCATGCTCTGCAGCAGTACAGGAGGCAGTTTGGTTAAGGAGGTTCTTATTGTAGGATCGTGTGGGTTATGGGTTCACTAATCACTTTTTAATCTAATCACCTACTTGTTTAAGCAATCGATATGTGCAGTGGAAATTTAAAACAAAACAAGCAAGTGTAGGAAATATGCAAACCACAAGAAGTCGGGTCGACTTTAATAGAGGTTCGGCACCCCACCCGGGTCCTAATCCTCTCTTGCAAGCTCCGCTCGGATCACCGAGCTCCGCCTACGACTTCACTATCCGCTCCCCGTTCCGGGCCGGGAGACAACGCCTTACAACCATCAAACTCGCGAACAACCCTCGCCGAGCTTGGAATCTTCCTCTCACAATCCGAGAGGCGCACTTCGGGCTTTCACCGAAGTCCTTGCTTCCTTTTACAACAATTGTAACCTTGAGTGGAGCTACACTCTCTAAACTTTGAGCACACTTGAGTAGGATGAAGAAATGATCACTAAGTGTGGAAGGTTTGTAGCTTTGAGTGTTTGGGATTCTCTCTAAAGTTTGGGACAAGTTTGTAGTGGGAGAGTTGTGTTAAAATGTGTTTTATAACTCCTTATATAGGCATTAGAGAGAATAGATCCGTTGGGACAAGATTTGATAGGGTTTTGTGCAAGATACACAAAGCAGAAAATTCGGGCTGCAAATCTGTCCAGAAACGGTCGACCGAACGCTTGGGTTTGATAAGGATACGGTCGACCGAAATAAGAATGGATCGACCGAACACTTAAGTCTATTAAGAAAACGGTCGACCGAACAAGATTACCGGTCGACCGAACAAGCGTTTCGGTAGAGGGAAAAATGGATCGGTCGAACGAAATTGTGTTGACCGATAGCAGGGGATTTTGACAAGGTTAAACGGTCGACCGAAACTGGTTTTGGCGGTCGATCGATTATAGACAGGCACTTTGGGTTTGTCAAGTGATGAAACAACGGTCGACCGATCGTGGTCCTCGGTCGACCGATACATGAAATACATTTGGGGTATTTTTGGTTTAATACGAATACGACCGTTGGGTATATACGACAAAAGTAACGGTCGAGAAAATATGATCTGACGGTCGACCGAAACTAGACAGGGAAACACAAACAGGATTAATTGATCATCCGGTCGACCGAACGGCACGTTGCGGTCGACCGAATGTGGGCAGACTTTTGCAATTCAGGTTTTGGTGTTTTCCGGTCTAAGTTTGGGTGATCTATTGAAGTCCAGATAATGTGAAATTTTGTGTGTGACTTCTATAGGGAACCTAGTGTGTGATTAAGTTGATTTTAGATCAAGTATGCTCAATTACACTTTGTTCCTAAGACTCAAAAGAAATTAAGATTACATGCCTTCGATTTAGCTTTAATTACATGTCTTGACTTCATTTCCTTGTTTCTTGAGCCTTGATCACCTGTAGAGGTTAGCACAATACAATATATATGCAATGCATAGTGTGTGCTACTCTAATTAAGATTCGGTTGATTAAATCATCAAAACATAAGATTAAGGCCAAAAAGCCAACACTTATAACATACTGGGCTAGTAGAGACATCGGATGAGCCTGTTGTTGTCTATTGTGACAGCATGGCTGCCCTTTGTTATGTGAAAGACCCCAAATATCATGGAAAGACCAAACATATACAGGTTAGGTATCATTTTGTGAAGGACATCATAGCGAGAAAGGAAGTTGTGTGAAGACATGTGTCTACTAATCTTATGGTAGCTGACCCTCTTACCAAGGCTATAGCTAAGGAGTCGTTTGTGTCTCATGTGAAGTCCTTAGGCTTACGCAGACTTTGATGCATTGACATGTCTAACTTTCTTTTATGAGTGATTGTGTTTTCCTTTCGACTATATCTGTTTGGTTGATGTAGTTGTTCTAGCATAAAATATTATTCTGTCAATAGGCTGAAGAATGCTCACTCACACGAGCATTCGCCTCTGGCGCTTTTGATAGTGAGCAGAGATGAGACTGACATGAGGAGATCTTGTATGATAGATCCAGAACAATTCATGATAGGACAGTCGCCTTGATTACGAATCAAGATGAGATCCTCTATGTTGGTGAGGATTGACATGAATGTTCCCACGATTCATGTGACCTATAGAGGCCAAGTGCGAGCATCACATGTGGCGCCAGGTGGCACCTGTATGCTGTTAAGGCGACAATGATGAAGCTCGGGTCAGGCGCAGAGGGGTTGCGACTGGACTAAGACTTGTATGGTGTTGAGAGACATACTGTTGTGTACAGTATGATCCACCATAACATGTTTGTCATACAACATGTGCTGAGCGACCATTTGGAAGTGAAAGGATGGATCCCTGCTCCTTCAGTGTGTGAGTCCAAGACTTGATTGTCATTAGTTGCCCTCAGTGACCTTCGACGACACCATGAAGCAAAGAGTTGATGTGGCTACTTTGGGATGTTATCTATGACCATGAGAGATTCGGTCTAAAGAGGCATCTTCGGGAAAGGAGTCAACTCTGAGTGTAATGATGGTCTGGGGCGAAGGGAAAGGTTTGACTCGACTGCACTAAAAGTATTTCCTGAGCCCAACTGTATTGGATACAGTAGCAAGTACCTTGAGGACAAGAAGGTATTCTCTCTGAGGGATCGAGATACCGTTCATGTTAAGTGAGTTTCTGAGTAAACCTGGGGAACTGTGATGTGCATTTTGACTGCTTATTTGTTGTTTTATGAGGATGTTGTCATTCTGGCCTTCTAGTAAGGTTTCTAGTTTGAGACTCCTAAATTGCAGGTGCATCACCGGTCGCACGACCCATTTGTCCGTATGATCGGAAGAGTACATGTGTCGGGGACACAGATGGTCGTATATCGAGGATACATGATCAGAGACTTGCGTATTGTGGATGTGTACTTGGAGAGAGGAGTAGTTGTATGTATCAGGGATATATGCATATCTGTCGGGGACACAAAAGCAGATGACATGTTGTTATCGTGTTGTTGTGCAAGTGGGAGATATTGGATTAATCTAGGATTAATAAGATATTTGCCCAAAGCACTGACACATGGTGCGTCCCTATTGGACTACACATTTAAGAGTTTAGGGTGGAGTCATCTATATAAGGAGGGGAGCCTCCCATTGGATGAAACAACAGGTGTGCAAACCCTAGCCTCCACCCACCCTAGCCGCCACCTTCTCTCTCTCCCATTTCGTCCCTCCACCTCCACCAAGCTCATTCCGTGGACTCTTGGGTTGTGGACTCGCGCTCCTTCTCCAAGAGAGTAGGAGACCGACCGGTGAAAAGGATTCCGTAAGGTGACCTCCGATCTTCCTTCCGCTGTCACAGGTTCTCTCCAAGAAAGGTACTCCTGAACCTGTAGAATCGATGTTTGCTAACACTAACAACTCGTCCAACCCAGGTCATCCCAGAGTCCACTGTCAGCTTTGTTCCAAAATGGGACACCCTGCTCTACAGTGCTACAAGCGTTTTGATCAAAATTACCAAGAATCACCTCCAACTGCTATGATGGCAGCCTCTTGCAACATAGCAGATGAAGCTTGGTATCCTGACTCTCGAGCCACTAATCACCTCACCAATGACAACACCACTCTTCAATATTCTCAGGATTACACTGGTTTTGACTTCATTAGGACCGCCAATGGTATAGGTTTGCCAATAATGCGTACTGGTTCTCTCATTATTCCATCCTCTTCTCGAATTTTAAGAATGCATGAAGTATTTTATGTTCCTAGTGTAACAAGGAAGCTACTTAGTGTTCCTAGATTCAATACTGATAATAATGTGTATTTTGAATTTCATCCTACTTACTATTTTGTGAAGGATATGTTCTTGGGCCAGGTCCTTCTTCAGAGACAGCTTGAGCATGGTCTCTACCGTCTCTAGTTCTCTTGGACCTTGCCTCACAAACTTGCTTTCCTTGGAAAAAAGGACTATTGTTGATATATGGCATCAACGTCTTGGTCATCCCTCTGCTAAAACTGTTCATAATATTCTTCATAATAATGTTTTTCCCACATGTGGAAGGAACTTGTTAAATGCTTGTCAAATTTGCACTTCTGTTAAAAATCACAAACTTTTTTTTGCGAAGCAAAATTACAAACTACCTTTTACTCATACTCATATTAGAGCTACTGCTCCCCTGAACTAATTCACTCTGATGTCTAGGAACCTACACCTATTATTTCTCATACTGGTTGTAGGTTTTATGTTAGTTTTTTGAATGATTATAGTCGTTATACATGGTTGTTTCCTATTGCATGTAAGTCTGATGTCTTACCAACCTTTCAAAAATTCAAGTTACCGGTAGAAAAATATTTTCCCTGTCATATTAAAAAATTTCAGAGTAATTGGAGTGGTGAATTTAGGTCTGTCTCTAAATTTTTAGAAGTTAATGGTATTTCTCATAGACTATCATGTCCTCATACGCATGAACAGAATAGAGCTATTGAACATAAGCATCGACATATTGTTGATTGTGTATCCCTGCTTTCTCATGCATCTTTACCATCTTTGTTTTGGGATCATGCGTTTTCTACAGCTGTCTTTCTAATCGATAGAATACCTACTCTAAATTCTTCTGTCTCACCTTCTGAAAAATTGTTTAACACAGCACCTGATTATTCTTCTTTAAAAGTTTTTGGATACTCCTGTTTTCCTTGTCTTAGACCATATAATGCATATAAATTACAACCTCGTTCTCGTCGATTTGTTTTCTTAGGTTACACTAATGTACCTAAAGGTTATAAATGTTTTCATTTTGAGTCTGGGAGGATGTATATTGCACGTAATGTTATTTTCGATGAAATTTTTTTTCCTTATCATAAGGCACAAGAAAATAAGGTATCTGGAAGTTGTAGTACCTCTACTTCTACCATACCATTGCTACCTATTTCTGACATCACTAGTTGCCCTATGTTTGGGCCCACTCTGACTTTGTCTGCCCGCACCACTATTTTATCTCCTGCACCACCAGCCAACTCAACCTCTAAACCACCAGATAATCTACCTTCAGAAAACCCATCTCCTGAGTCACCAAATAACCCACCAACTACAACTCTTCCACTGCCAACCAATCTTCTATCTCATCAAATGACCAACATAACCAAAGATAACACCAGAGTAATGAAATCCTTTCCTGATTATCAAATTTTCTCCACCATCATCGCTTCATGGCATTGAACCCACTTGTTTTTCCCAGGGATATAAGGATGGAAACTGGAGAAGAGTGATGGATGATGAGTTTAATGCCTTACTTTTGAACAAAACATGGTCCCTTGTTCCAAAAAATAATGCAACTAATGTTATTGGATGTAAGTGGGTTTTTCGCTTAAAAAGTAAACCTGATAGAACTATAGATCACTACAAAGCTCATATTGTAGCTAAAGGGTTTCATCAAACAGAAGTGATAGATTATACTGATACTTTTAGTCTTGTGGTAAAACTGGTCACAATATAGATTATTCTTACTCTTGCTATATCTCGGGGATGAGTCATTAAGCAACTTGATGTCAATAATGCTTTCTTAAATGGAGAATTATATGAGCATGTTTTTATGACTTAACCCCTTGGATATTCTGATCCTAATTATCCAGACCACATCTATCACCTCTGAAAAGCCATTTATGGACTAAAACAAACTCTACGAGCTTGGTTTACCAAACTGGCAAACAAAATTATCTCTCTAGGTTTCTATTCCACTAAATCTGATACCTCCTTATTTGTTTTACAACAACAGCAACATACAATTCTTATTTTGGTCTATGTGGATGATATTATCATCACAGGCAGTTCCCCCATTCTTCTTCATCATGTGGTATCTAGACTTAATTCTACATTTTCTCTAAATGATTTAGGCCATTTACATTATTATCTTGGACTAAAAGCATCCTTTTATAAAAATGCATTATTCTTATGTCAACACAAATACATTCAAGATTTGTTAATTAAAACAACAATGCATGAGGTCAAAACAATTTCAACTCCAGCATGCCCAACTATCAAACTCTCTAAAGTTTCTGGTGAACTAATGATAAACCCGTTCTTTTATAAAGTATTGTAGGTGCTCTTCAGTATCAAACTCTAACCCATCTTGAAATTACATTTGCTGTAAAAAAACGTTTGTCAGTTTATGCATCATCCTACTGAAGAACATTGGACCGTCGTCAAAAGATTATTAAGATATCTTAAACAAACTATAAAATTTAGGTTACATATTTCAAAGTCCTCCACAAACCTAAGTGCACTACATGCATTCTCAAATGTTGATTGGGCGGGTAATCAAGATGATAGAAGATCAACCACTGGCTACTGCATCTTTATGGGCAACAATTTAGTCTCCTGGCGATCAAAGAAACAGGCAACGATCGCAAAATCATCAACTGAAGCCGAATATCATGGCATTTCTCAGGTTACTACGGAAGTTCTGTGGATCCACAACCTTCTGAATGAACTCGGGCTACCTCTTCCATCCACACCAACCCTTTTGTGTGACAACCTCAGAGCAACATATTTGTCTTCCAACCCCATATTTCATGCCAGAATGAAGCATGTCGCAATTGATTTTCACTTTGTTCGAGAACAAGTCTCTTCCAAACAAATACAAGTGCGCTTTGTCTCCAGCACAGATCAATTGGCTAACATTCGAACAAAACCACTAAGTCCTCGTTGCTTCCTACATCTTCGACCCAAGATCACAGGTTGTACTCCCCCTGTTCACTTGCGGGGGATGTTAAGGCACAAGGCCCAGACCCATCTCTGGCTCATGAAGATATTCAACTCAAACCCATTAGTAAAATTATTAGCTAAATTAATTTGTATAAGTATTTGTCTCTATATCCATTGTATTAGGACATTCCAGAACTTACTAGATATTTGTGTCTATATCCATTTCATGTCGGAATCAAGCTCAAAGTACTTTATAGATTGACTTTTTAAGTGTTTTTTGAATCTTCATAAGTGCTTGATTAATTGAGAGGAGAGTGATTGGGCCTTATCAAGGGCTTTTGTGGGGATTAAGGCCCTAGCTTGGCTGATTAGGGGAAGGTTGTCTAACGTCGCATACTTATTGATTTTATACTTGATTCGGGGTTTCTATTTTTAGTAAGGGCTAATAATGCTTAATTAGTTAAGGTTAATTAGGTGCTAATGGTGTGAAATGTATTGTCTTGGGGAATAAGGATGGAATTTGTCTTACATGGGTGGATCATGTTTTTTGATTTAGACGGATCGAGTGATGAGGTTGTAAGTGTTTTTAATGCCTTAGTTGTTTAAGGCGGATTAAGGTTTATTAAGTGTTTTACTGACCTTTAGGTTTTGAGTTGGGTGACATAATGTCTGGTTAAGGTTTTTGGTAAGTATAGATTTAGGTTTGGCCATGAGTTAGTTTAGTAGACGAGGCATATTTGGTTTTGTTTAAGTCTGGGTAACGTTGGCAATGTGATTGCTAAAAGTGATGTTTTTAAGAGCTTTTTGCTTGCATGCAATTTTAAAACATTATATTTTCATTTCTACCACCGTTATATCGATATTTCTATATTTACCACTACAAAAGTACGACCACTCCGTTGTTACCATTAAGATTTTGAAAATGTCACTCTTTGAATGTTTTATACTCATGGCGTTAAATTGGAGTAAACGGTGTTAATTAATATTAAATTTACAAATTTACAAATTTTCCTTAAAAAATCTAATAATTACCTCTCACAATTTTCTTCTCTCCCTAGTATTTTTCTCCTCTCTCTCCTTTCTCACATTTCTTTCCACTTTCTGCTCACTCAGCTCTCTCACATTTCTTTCCACTTTCTTCTCTCTGTCACTCTTAATCAAAGCCTAATCTAACTCTGAATCTCCAATAAACCCACCAGGCCTTGGCGTGGGAAGGAGGGCGGAGCGGGGCATGAAGCGGATGATGGAGAGGGCGTAGAGCTTGGACCCTGCACGGGCAGTGGTTGCAGCGAGGAGGCCGAGGGAGTTGGCATCAAGGAGGTGGAGTTGGTCGGAGTCACGGAGGCGACGAAGGATGGACTGGGCGTTGGAGAGGGAGGTGGGTGTGTTTTTCTATGAGAGTTGGGTGACGAGGTGGTGTAGAAATAGAAGACCTCGTCGGTCTTTCGGAGGCAGAGGGACAGGATGGTGGTGGGGTTGGAGGTGGACTGGGAATTGGAATTGAGCTTTAGAAGGTTTGGAGGGTTTTGTGAAGGATGGGATTAGGAGAGGGGTGGAGTGGAAGGAGGAGGAGGTCATGGCATGGTTTGGTGTGAGGGAGGAAGATGGTGAAGATGGGGATTGGAACGTTGGCGTGGTGTGGAAACGAAGGAGGAAAATATCTGGATAACATGAAACATTTAGTATTAATTTAATTTTAGGTTTTGATTAAGAGTGAGAGAGAAAAAAGAGGAAGGAAATGTGAGAGAGAAGAGAGAGGAGAGAAATAGAAGAAAAGAGTGAGAGGTAATTATTAGATTTTTCAAGGAAAATTTTCTAATTTTAACAATTAAATATTAATTTAATTAACGATATTTAGTTTAAATAAACGTTGTCAGGATAAAAGACCAACAACAGAATGGCATTTCCAAAAGCTTAATGACATCAACATAGTGGTGGTAATTTTGTATAGACGGATATAGAAATACTAATTAACGATGGCAGAAACGAAACTATAATATTTTAAAAAGACAAGCAAAAAACTCTTTTTTAAAATTATGTGGGATTGGTTTGGTCAGAGGGCTAGGCTACAGAGCCGTGTAGATTCTAGGGGATGTTTTAGGAAGTCTTTAAGGTATGTTTGTGAGAAAGATAAGGTTTATGATAGACACTTGAAGAGTGTTGGGGTAGCCTTTTCATTGTTTTAATAGACTTAATTTCAACTTGATTCTAAGGTGGGGTGTCTATACAAACAAAATTAAATAGATAAATATGATCAAGTCGTGTTAAAGTTAAGTACTACGATGAACCAACAATGCGTCTATAGTAACTAGGTCGGGAAGCATAGGTTGTGTTTGGATGTATGGTCAAACGGGCTTTTGGAAACGAGAAGCTTCCACTGTAGTAGTTCTCTCCACTCAATGGATGAAACACGGCTTCTCGGGTAGAGCTAGAAAAAGCTCTAAGCTGCTGAGAGCATTTCCACACCCCAAGAAACATCACGTCGATTTGAAAGACCAAACTGTCAATTCTCTCATTTTTAAAAAGGACAAACTCATATATTAAGAAAGACAAAATCATATAATAAAAAAGTCAAATTCATAGGTTAAAAATGGCAAACTAATACGTTACAACAGACAAGTTCGTATTTTAAAAGGACAAACTCATATATTACAACTCTTCTACATAAAAAGGCAACCCCCTACATAAAAATGACAACTCATAGGTTAAAAAGGACAAACTCATTAGTTAAAAATGACAAATCCATATATTAAAAAGGACAAACCCTTACGTAAAAAGGACAATCCATAGGTTAAAAAGAACAAACTCATGGACTAAAAAAGACACTCATATATTAAAAATTCATGGGTTAAAAAGAACAAACTCATGTTGTGTCATTTTAACAACTCTTGAGGACATCATGTTAATTGAACTGGACCAAATGAGAACTTCCGAAGCGGAAGCTGCAAAAAACTCACAAAGTTAGCTTTTCTGTTCTAAGACAAAAGTATGATCTCGAAAAGTATGAAAATGTGATCCAACCAGCTTCTCCAAATTCTGTTTGGATGCATGTATGAGCCTTATTTGGCATTTGGGCTCATGAAAAGGTCCCCAATGCTGGAAAAAAAACCACATCCAAACACAATCATAGTAGCACCAGAAATGTCAAGTTTAACATCCATAACTGTACTAATCTAGCTTGCAATCCAAGAATGTTTTTGAAAGCCATGTTTAACGCATAATATTTGTAGCAAAGACGCAATGAAAAAACCATTGCTCAATCGGATCATATTGAGCAACCCACGACCTTCAAAGCGTGTTGGTTGCTTGATTCTTATGCTGGAGCATAGGTTCGAGCATCACTGCCTCCCATGGTGATTATAAGGGCACCGACTATCTCTACTTTGACGAAAACCAACCCTCAAAAGAAGAGACGTAAAATTGAGGTTGCTCTCTCGTACAAGACATATGAAGCCGAGCATATAGCGGAGCAAGAGGAGCACTAAAGAGAAGTGGCCGAAAGTATTAGATAATTTAAGGAATAAGGCCTTATCAATGTAACCATTCGAGCGAGACTGTAAGGATTGACAGGACATCGGGTTTCTGGGTTAGATATTCTATATGCAGATGACTTTAGACATCTCATGGGTGTGTTAAACCATGTACACCGTGGTATGTTTGGCTGGCTATCAGGCCGGTTAGACTTTGAGTACTACAGTGCTTTTGTTGGATCAAGGCGTGGTTACATGGCTGGATCTTTAATGTATATTGATCGCATCGAACTTTTTTTTTAAAGTCTAAGAATGTAGCTAAAGATGCTGAACTATTTTGGGAAGACGTGCAACTGCAGCAATGTTAAGCAGATGTAGCAGTGGAATCCTCAAGGGATCAGAATTCTTCTCGAAACACTGGTGGTAAGAAGATCAGTGTCTTCTGTATTTTTGCAGAGGCCAATTCTAATAGGGACTAAGAACATTTACACTATGACTGTGGTTTAATACATAGCGAAGCTTAAAGAAGACAATGGCAACATTTAAAGAAAACTTAGCCCAATACAGTAAGAGCCACCTTCACGCTGATGTGCACTCATCCTGCAAATGCACCAAAAAGAAGAGATCGAACTATGCTGATTGCTGAGAAAGCAAAAAATAAAATATTTATGCAGATCACAAGTAAAAAAATGTGATCATAGATCTACGAACAAATCAAAAGTATTACTAGGAGCTTAGCATTGAAAATCCATCCACCAACACAAAGAAGCATTTTGTGGGTTCCGGAGAGAGAAGGAACTGGAGGAACTAGAAAATAAAACTACTCTGCAATTTTCAGCCTAGGATTTTTTTTCCTTCCGTTGTGAGATATACAAACCTTTGAAGAGTAAGATCAAACTAGCATCGACTTAAAGTTGTTTCTTTGTGCAAAATACAGGAACCTTAGCTGCTAAAATAATTTGTTGTAGAAGATATTTCAATAATGCACTTTGCAAACCACAGGTCATGAATAATTCATCATAACAGTGCTTGAAACTTGCTCTTGTTGAGGTTTCAATGTGTAAGATGAGGTTTCAATTATAGTGTAGATGGGCTATTAAATTCTGCAAAAAAATTGGCTGTTTTGCAGATGAAATAAGTCAAAAAACATGTAAAATAATTGTCTAATTTAATTTTCTGTAATGTCAGCAGTTAATAGATTTAAAAGTAGTATTAATTTCTTCAACAGATATGGTTATGGTTTTTTATTTTCTTTTCATCATGACAACATAAAGTAAAGGATTTAAGAATTTAAATCTAGAAAAGTCATGTATTTGAAAGTTTACCAAAAAAAAGATTTCCTATGTAAAGTTCGTCAATTGAATTAAATATATGGAGTCCCCACGTCCAAGGAGAATTTACATAACACCGAGAAGTATCAAATATAGTAACCATTCTTTTGAAGCAGACAACTATAGACTGATAACAACTTACACTTATTTAGGCTGTTTTGGAAAATGCAACTTAATCAGCATCGGAAGTTCAGCAAGCTCGATCTGGTTTTTCCCTAACAGAATACCCTTTAGCTTATTGTCACAGTTCACAATATTTTTGTTGTGTGGGTCCTACAAAGCATGCACAAAATGTGGTCAACAACACTGACAAAGACAAGACTTCAACTACGTTATTCCTGAAACATATTTAGTAGTGTTACAATGCATCTGCTCACGATTTACATATGCATTCACAAATCGTCAATGTGAAGCATAGGAAAATTTCTAAGTTCTTTAAGATATAATATTAGTATGAAATGGTTAAACAGCTTGTGATATCCAACAAATCGGGTAAAAACATGGTTACATCAATATATCCCACACCTTGCACCTATACAGAGTATGAACTATAAAATATAGGCTAAAAGAGTCTAATTATTTAGTCCGAAGTGTTTCCCGAGATGCATTACCTTTCATCACCTTATAAGTTTAAACTTTAAAATGATGGTTTGGAATCTTGAGATAGTGAGAGAAAAAAAGGAATATTGTTGTAAAACTAAAAAGAAAGGATGGGAAGGGTATGTACAGGGCCAACAATTTATAGAATATTAAAAGAAGAAAATTGCAACCAAAGAAGAGGTTTTCCATTTATTTTTAGAATTAAGAAAAATTAAAGAGAAATCAAAAAAACAGTTTTTGTGGTGAGATACACAAGTGCATACACTTGTATGAGTGGTAAACCTCATCTCTTACAGGTTCAATTTCCATCCATGTCTCACCCAAGCTTCACAACTCTATGAAGTTGTAGAAACATCTTGTGCATATGCAACCAAAAATTAACTATTAAGTTGTAGAAACATCGCATATGTGCATGTCACCAAAGTTAAATTCTATTCTCAATGCACCAGAACATGCTCGTTATCATAAGTGGAAAACCTCAAATGGCCAAATCGATTAAAAACCATACAAAAACACATGAGGCTCGGATAGTGGGTACTATTTCATGTAAGGAATTCCTAAGAATATCACCTCTCAAACCTTTATCAGACACTTCATCAACATTCCCACAAACACTACCTCGAACTCATTTTGGTACTGTAAATAAAGTAGATGAAGACCAATAGACCATACATGATAATTTCATAATGTTCCGTTAAAGACCCATGGCGGCATTTATAACACCTCCGATATGTTTTATAGAGTTATAATGCTACTGAAGTACCACATACAAATCCGTAATTAAACAAGTTAAACCGGTCGCTAGTTAATTAGAATCGTCAAGTCGTATAAAGGTGAGATACCAATATTTGGAGTCCAACTTTAGGGATATATTTAAACGGCATTCTATGACCATTGGAAGAATGAAATCACACAAACAAAAACATATATGACCATAAATAAATTGTAAACAAAAAAATAAAATCAAGCCATTTCTCTTCTAGCACCAATTTGAGTTATCACGACTATAGTTTCAGTGCGATTCGGCTTCAACTCGATCAAGCACAAGTTTAACGTGAACAAACCGAATACAAACATAAACAAGTCCACCTCTCAAAGCCGAAGCCCCAATCGACACAGGAGTAAGTGAAGTACCTGCAGGTTGTTAACCTTGATGTAGTTCCAGACGCTGACGAAGCAGCCGAGACGGGAGGTCTGGGACTTGCCGACGAAGTCACGGAGAATGGATGGGAGGTTGGCGAGGTCTATGAGGTTCGCCACTTCCTTCGGGCTCTTCCCCGCCACCCTTCTTGCCATCACCATCTCCACCCGCCTCACTTTGTACTTCCGTGGGTTTGTTTGGACTTAATGCAAATAGGGTTGCTTTTGTGGCCCGACTACAACTATGTTTTCAGTACAAACCAGCACTTGATTGTATTGTACTCAGCATAGGCCCAAAGATTACCAGGCCCAACTTATTTTTGTTTAGAAACGAGACCGCCGGTGTCTGATGCAAATGAATATTTTCGAATATCCAAATTCAAATCTGAGTTTTGAAACTGCTTACCAATTCCAATTTCATATTCAATATTGAATGTCTTGTCCAAATTTAAAATTGGTTATTTAAAATTTTCGGATACCTATTCGAATTTGGATATTATCCGAATTGGAAATGTCTTTTAACCTAAATCTATAATATCACAAAATCAACTAAAAAATGCCCCCAAATTCAAAACCCAGACAACAAAAAACCTTGACTCACCATATCCTCCTCCTCCTTCTCCTCGTCCTTCTTCTTAGTGTCCTTGGCGGTGGTCGTGGTACCCGACAATCTAGTCGAAGAGGATGAAGGTGCCGATGAGGACGATGGTGGCTCGCAGTTGAGTTTGAGAGGACAAAGCCACCAATGAGGACGGTGGTGGCCGGAAAATCGTGGGCGACGAATAGTGTTGGAGGCTTGGAGTTGGAGGAGACGAATAAGGTTTGGATATTTTTGTTTCGTGTCACTGGAAAACAACGAAATTATTTTTCTGTCATCATTGTATCATTATTTTCCATGTTATCACTACAATGTTATATATCTGCACTTATCCCACTAAAAACCATATTATATGCGTTTATGTCATTACTTTTTCAAATTGTGTCATTCCGTTAACTTCACAACTAAGTTTGTTAATATAAATTAATTTTAATTGCAAATTTTGCAAAATTAACTTTTAGCAATCCAGGAACTAGAAAACACATACATAATCAACTACTATTCTTTTCTCATTCTCATTCTCCCCTCAGGTTCTCCTCTTTGTCTTCTTTATTTTCTCTCTCTCTCTATCTATCTTTTTGTCTCTCTCTTCACATATCTTCTTTCTCTTCTCCCAACTCTGTCTCTCTCATCATGTCCCCATGTTTCTCTCTATTATCTCCTTAACTTCTCTCTCACCTACAAACGTTTAATTATTTTTAATTAGATTTTAAATATTTAAATTTTGCAAAGGAGAGAATAGAGAAGTGGGGAAGAGACGACACAACAGAGACATGTGACATAGAAGAAATGGGAAGAAAGAAAAAGATAGAGAAAAAAGAGAAGAGACATGAACATGAGTAGCGAGAGAAGATATGATGAAGATAGAGAGAAGTGAGAAAATTAAAAAGAATAGGAGTTGAACGATGTTTTTAGATTGTTTAGGGGATATTTTGCAAATTTGTAATTCAATATTAATTACAAACAACATTTATCTAATTGCTACATTGCTGAGGGTCAATTTGGTAAAATTTACAATTAAAAATTAATTTATATTAACGGAGTTAGTTGTGAAGTAGTGGTGTCAGTGGATATTCGAATATCCAAGCATCAGTCAGTATCCGTATTTGAATTTGGACATTCGATCCAAGAAAAAATATCTGTAAGACCGTATTCGTATCGATCCGTAAAGTCGTGGAGCGGATATGGTTATTCGTACATCTGATCTGTATGATATCTGATCCGGGATTGAATATCCGTAGTACAACAACTGGATTCCTATACGTATTATATATAGCTATTCTTTAAATTAATGATATATATATATATATATTAGGTATTTTTTCTATAAATTATCAAACTATATAAACTATTCTAAATTACTAACCCTAAAGTAGTAACCCGAATAATATCTGCTTCAGAATTACATATTTGTATTTCAATATTCGTATCCATATTTGTATCATATACTTATGCAATACATTATTATACCTAGAAGTATTCATATTTCAATCTTGTGTGATTATATTTTGAATATATAGTTTAAATTTATTTATTCAAATAAAAATACATTTATTGATCACATTGTTGGCTTTTTGGCTTTAATCTATGTTTTGATGATTTAATCAACCTAATCTTAATTGTGATCATGTAGAGTAGCACACATGTTGCATTGTATATATTGCTTTGTGCTAACCTCTACAGGTGATCAAGACTTGAGGAAGAAAGGGAATCAAGTCAAGATATGTAATCAAGCTCTATTGAAGACATGTAATTTGTATTTCTGTGAGTCTTAGGAATGATGAGAATTAAATTTATACCGAAGTGCACGGCGTCAATGGAGACGTGGCAAATACGGGTCGAACACAAGGAGGGAGAGACTTGTTATTAATGTGATTTCGATTGGGGGAAAGAAGGAGAGAAGAATTAAGTTGGTTTTGAGATTTTTGATTTTTAATTATCTAAAGCAAGAAACAAGAACAATTAAAACTAAAACAAGAACAAAGAGGTGAATTCCGTTGGGTGAAGGTTTAGATTTAAGGTTTAGATTAGAGAATTCAGAAACTTATAATAAATCATATTAGTTATAAAGCATTACATGATAAATGATTTAACATAAACTCAAGTAATCAAAATATACTAACACGAAATTAAAATAATAACATTCATTCATCTTCTCTTCACCCTAAATCCGTCACCTCCACCCTTTGGAAGGAGTTAGAAACTCATAGAGGGAGGAAGAAGGGGTCCTAGAGACATTACAAAAGAAAAGTAAAAACAAGAAATAAAAGACAGAATTTTATTACTAAAGTGAAGAGTACAAAACTGAAAATAAAAACAACTAAAAACTAGGTCTAAGGCCAAGGACCCTTCTACCATCGTTCTCGGGGCTATTTATAGCCGATACAAGGGATCCCAATATATAAATGGAACGTACACGCGTCAATACAGCATTGGTAAAAATTTGAGCACACGGATCGACTTTTGTGCGGCTAAATCGCCGCAATTTGTACATGAGGTGCGGCGGAATCGCCACCTTTTTGGCTCGGATTCGATCCAGATTTTTCCTGTGTGTTTATGGTATGATTTGATCCTCCTTTGCGCGTCTGGATTGATTCTTTCCATTCTTTTGAGCTCCGGATTAATTCCTTTATATATATGGAGATTCACATTGATTTTTTCTTTAGATTTTCTCCATAATAATAAAAGCTACTCGTGATTTGCAATTAGGTCCTTGACTTTTTGCAGTTAAGTCCCCGACTACTTTTGTGCTTATGTCCTTGTTCTTTTTTGCAATTAGGACTTGAATGCTTTTATGCTTGGATACATTTCCATTCGTAACCCGATAATCTTGAACTTGGTCTTTATGATAGAAATGAGTCTTTTGCACGCGTTTATGCTCGGGATGTGGGTAAATTGCATTCAGGTCCCTGTATTCTGTAAATAGGACTAAACACATACCTTAGTAGCATTTATTGATGTAAAAGTGATCTAAATGAAAGACATATGATGCAATGTATGCAATGCATCAAGGAACTTTGTGTAATTGAGCATACTTGAGCTAAAAACTACTCAACACACACTAGGTTCCCTATAGAAACACACGAAATTTCATATAATTTGGACTTCAATAGATCACCCAAACTTAGACCGGGAAACACTAAACCAAAACCTGAACAGTCTACCCACATTCGATCGACCGAAACAGACCATTCGGTCGACCGAGTGATCATATATCTTGTTAGTGTTTTACTGCCCAAGTTCGGTCGACCGAGTAGCAACAATTTTCCGACCGTTTGTTTTTTCGTATTATACCCAACGATCGTATTCGTATTATCTCCATATACCCTAAATACATTTTGTTTATCGGTCGACTGAGGACCTTGTTCGGTCGACCAAACTAATGTTCCTTGACAAACCCAAAGTGTCTGTCGGTTTTCGGTCAACCGTGGACCTTGTTTTGGTCGACCGAATATGATCTTGTTTGTCAACCCCAAAGAGTCTATTGTGAATCGGTCGACCAAACCTATCTCGGTGTTCGACTGATCACTTAAGTGTACCTGAGTCATAGCCTTTGGCGGTCGACCATTCCTTAATCGATCGACCGAACTGTAATCAAAATTGCCAAACGATCGACCGTTCAGCCCCGGTCGACCGAATTTACTCAGAATTGGGTCCTGTCAGTTTCTGTTTTGTGTATCTTACACAATCTTTACCCAATTCATCCCCAACGGCTATAACTCTTTAGGAGCTTATAAATAGAGTTGTAAAACACATTTTAACACAACTCTCCCACTACTATTTGTCTCCTACTTTAGAGAGAAAGCTCCAAACACTCCAAGCATCAACTATTCCACACTTTAGTCTTAAATTCTATTCTCACTCAAGTGTGCTCAAGATTAGAGAGTGTTGTTCCACTCATTGTTTCTTCAAGAAGCAAGGGTCTTGGTGAAAGCCCAAGACAAGAGTATAGACTTCGGTGAGAGCCCGAAGTGATCCCTCTCGGATTGTGAGAGGAGTCAAGCTCGGCGAGGGTTGTTCGCTAGTTTGAGGATTGTAAAAGCGTTCTCTCCCAGCCCGGAACGGGGAGTGGTTGGTGAAGTCGTGAGCGGGGCTCGATGATCCGAGCGGAGCTTGCAAGAGAGGATTGAGACCTGGGTGGGGTGTCGAACCTCTGTAAAATCCTCCGTCTCCATTGTGGTTTGCATTTGTCTTTCCTTTACTTGCTTGTTTAGTTTTAAATTCCACTGCACATCTTTGATCGTAAAACAAGTAGATAATTAGGGCTGTAAGCGGGGCGGGGTGGGGTGGGTTTTCGCCCCACCGCTACCCGCCCCGCCAAAGTTAAGCGGGTAGGCGGGACGGGGCGGGGCCAAAAAAAATCCGCTACCCGCCCGGCGTAAGGATGGACTAGGCTATGCGGGGTGGGTTGGCGGGTTTAATCTTTTATTAAAGTTTAATACAAAAATCAATTTATTTTCTTTAAAGTTATCTATTTTAATCAAAGCTAAGTACAAAAAACAAGGAAAAAATCAATCAATGTATGTTTTTAAAGCTATATACAAAAAAATCAAAACTAAATACAAACAAAATCAAAACAAAATACAAAAAAATCAAACAAAATATAAGGCTTATGCGGGTTGCGGCTTATGCGGGTGGCGGGTAACAATTTTTTGTCTGCAACCCGCATAAGGCGGGGTGGAGCGGGGCGGGTTGCAGGTAAAATTTTACCCATTTACAACCCTATAGATAATTAGGATTAAAAGTGATTAGAATTAGAGACCATCACGATCATACACACATTTATTCAAGCATTGAATATTGTTCTCATTTTTAGAATATGGAGTTAGAAGTTAAGATAAAGTAAATTAATATTTGAAACCAAATAAAGTTATAAATGTGAATATGTATAAGAATTTGTCCAAGTGAAAATGAAAAATATTATAAGGCTGGGAATTATGTCTGAATGGATATATACTTTTCATATCCACAAACAATCTATATCCGTATCCATATCTGAATCTGTATATTTCTTGCAGATACAAATGTGGATATATGATTGATCGTTTTATTTAAACCGCAAGTGCACGGCCGCGTTGAAGCGGTGGCAAATACGGGTCGTCCACTGGGAGGTGTGTCGATGTTAGGTTTGTGCGAAGGCGAGTGGTAAAGAAAGGAGAGAGAGGTTGGTTACACTAAACTACACTAAGATGCAAAAGGAAATGAAGGTAAGCAATAAAACTAAACCCCATAGGGGGTAGAGAAATAATGTGAATATAAAGATGTGTGTGTGTGTGTTCAATTAAGCTCCTCACAACATGTAGTGCATGAAATCATAAAACTACATCCAACTTTGCCTCCACATGAATTAAGATAAGACTACATCATTAAAACATACAAGACAATAATTGGAATGAAGCTAAATGAACTCATGTATAAAGACTAGACCCTACTATGCCTACACATGAATTAAGATAAGACTACATCATTAAAACATACAAGACATTAACTAAGGTAAATGCAACAAGAGTACATACACTACAAATTCTGTTTCCAATATTAATTACATTCATATCCTAACTTTATCATTCCCCATAAAATAGGTCTACTAATCAAAGCATAAGCTAAGCTTCATTCAAGAGCATTAACATATCAAAGATAAGAGTGAAAACCCATTAAATGGTTATGGAAATCATATAAAGCTCAAGGGATTAAGATAACACACACTTAATACACTACATGATCATATCACATATTTCTCCACCCCCCAAGTGGGGATGAAACTACTCACTACTCATTACGTACACTAACTATATTAACAAAATGAAGCATAATACTGAAATGAAATTACCCTAAGAAAGCAAGAAATATTAAAGAAGCTTAAAAGGAAAGGAAAGACTAAACAAGCATGCACAAATTAAAAGACAAGATTAAAAGAAACTAGAAGAATTATTTTATTAACAAATGACTCACATTGAAGGTAGCATTCTTCTCCACCTTGAGTTTTTGCTTCAAGGCTCACTCCTTAGTAGAGAGAATGCCACCAAGTAATGGGTAATTACAATGGAAGGTGAAGAGTTCTATTTATAAGCATGGAAAAAATATGAGACTAAACAAATAATCCCCCGATGTGGGACTAAACAAATACCAAAAATAGCCTAAACAAACCATAATACACGTCTACAAAAAATAAATGCCGAACTCTCATCCTTATCGTAGGTTGAAGAAGGCATTTAACGGAAAACAGGAGTTTCAGAATCCGCCAGTTGAAATCAGCGTCGAAAAGGTGTATGAACGTGTAAGGAACATTGAATGTGAATTTGGAAAACCGTACAAACGAGCAAACGACAAAAGTAGTTGGAAAAAAAGATCAATATTTTTTGATCTCCTTACTGGAAAACTTTAGAAGTTAGACATTGTATTGATGTGATGCACGTAGAGAAAAATGTTTGTGATAGTCTTGTTGGCACTCTGTTGAACATACCTGGTAAAACCAAAGATGGATATAATGCAAGACTTGATCTTGTTGATATTGGTATACGAGCAATGTTGGCACTAGAGAAGAAAGGAGATCGGAATTACTTACCTCCAGCTAGTTATACATTGTCTAGAAAGGAGAAAAGAATTCTCTGTCAGTGTTTGCACGATGTAAGGGTTCCACAAGGTTATTCTTCAAATATCAGTAATCTTGTTGTTATGAAGGATTTGAAACTTGTGGGGATGAAGTCTCGCGATTGTCACACTTTAATGCAGCAGTTGTTACCTGTAGCACTGAGATCCATATTACCGAAAGATGTTAGACAAGCAATAATAAAGTTGTGTTCCTTTCTCAATAAGATTTGCAGTAAAGTGGTCGATCCTGTGCAGTTAGACAAGTTACAGAATGAAATTGTGGTCACATTATGTCAGTTGGAGATGTTCTTCCCCCCGGCTTTTTTCGACATTATGATTCATCTTGTTATTCATTTGGTTAGAGAAGTTAAATTGTGCGGACCAGTTTTCTTAAGGTGGATGTATCCTTTCGAGCGTTATATGAAAGTGTTGAAAGGTTATTGCAAAAATCGTCAAAGACCAGATGCTAGTATTGTTGAAGGATACATAGTTGAGGAGGTTATCGAGTTTTGCACTGGATACCTAGCAAACACCAAAACTGTTGGACTTCCGAAGAATCGTCATGATAAACGTGCCGATGGTAAAGGGACACGTGGGATGAAAATGTTAAATCCAAATGGCGATGACTTAATGACAGCATATTTTTATGTGTTGTGCAATTCGAATGAAGTTCAACCATACCTAAATGAACACATGAAGTTTCTAAAGGAAAGAAATCCTTTGTGGAGTGATCAACAAGTAATTAATAGTCACAATAAGAATTTCATCTCTTGGTTCAAAAATTTAGCATACAAGCGTGATGTTTCTGAGACAATACAGTGGTTGGCTTACGGTCCGGATTCTGTTGTTATAAGTTACAGTGGTTATGATATCAATGGATATTCTTTCTACACAGTTTGGGAAGATGCGAAAAGTGTTGTTCAGAACAGTGGCGTCACCTTAATAGCAGAGTCTTTGCATTTGTCTAGGTCTAAAGACAAGAATCCTGTATACGCCGACATGTCCTATTACGGTGTAATTGAAGATATATGGGAGCTAGACTTTGTTAAATTCAAAGTACCTATATTTAGATGCAAGTGGGTTGATAATAAAACAGGAGTTCGAGTGGATGACTATGGCTTCACTTTAATTGATTTTTCAAAACAAGGGTATAAAGGAGAACCTTTTATTCTAGCTTCCCAAGCGAAACAAGTCTTCTATGTGGCTGATTCGTGTGATAAGAATTGGGCAGTAATTTTGGAAGGGAAGAAAAATATTGTATCAGATGATAGTCTGATCGAGTATGAAGAGACACCACCTTTCTCTAAGCAAGCACCTGAGTTGAACTCAGTAGATGAAGAAATAAATGTTGAGACTTGTATGTTTAGAGATGACCACGGTGAAGGTATATGGATTGAAAATCCATTAAGGAAAAAAACAGTAAAGGTGCAAATTTTCTGTTGTAACACATTGTAATAGACATTTAATCCATGTCTTTACCTTATTTAATTACTTGAATTTATCTTTTATAGTATAATGGCTCCGAAAAAGAAACCCACTTCCTCCGAGTCTGAAGGTTCGAAGACATACAGTACATGAGGTTCTTGTCTCATGAAAGAATTCGTGGGCAGAAGAACTAGAGACGGTAGAGTTCCAATCCAGTTTGATGACCGTCTTGAGCCCTTAGGCATGCTGTCTGATAATTGGAAAAGTTTTCTGGGTAGCTTAGCGAGGGCCAAAGTTGACATTTGTTTATCCAGTTGGGCTGATGTAGATGAGAAGTTGAAGGACACAATATGGGATAATGTGCAGGTAATGGTTCCATTATAGATTTCTATAGTTTTAGTTGAACTTTTGATATATATAAAGTTAACGTGTTGTAGGAATCTTTTGAGTTCCAATCCACTGACAAGTTGAAGAAGAAGTAGATGACATACATGTCAGTTCGTTGGAGGGATTTCAAAACAAATTTAACGAACAAGTACATATTCGGAGACTACCAGGATAGAAATCCATGCGATGTCTATAACTTTATCACTCCGAATCAATGGGAGCTATTCAGAAAATCCAGAGATAAGGATGAGAGTCCAGCTGAGTTTTGTTGTGGGCTTTGCTTGATCTATTACTTGATCTTGGATGCATCTACTTTGTTTATTGGAGCTCCGACCCGAATCGAATTGTCAAAATACTCCCCATGATAATGTGGAGTTTTCTGTTTTGCCCTTAGGTCCTTATGTCTTACGTTCAAGTCCTTCTCCTTTGCATCTTAGTCCCCAGGTCTCACAATTAAGTCTTTTTTCCTACTTTTGGGTCCTTTCATGACTCTTCTCTTCAAACCTCTTTATTTCTGAAATTCAAACATAAAACTCGTCACGTAGCATTGCTTAGATATAAGATAATGGATATAAGATACAGATATGAGCATGAAATGATGTCAATCAAATCCCCCCACACCTAAGTTTTTGCTAGTCCCGAGCAAAACAAAGAAAGAGAAAAACAAACGAGAAACAAGAAATCCAAACTCACTTTCGTATGAATCACGGTTGCACTTAGCACGTGCAACAAGCCGTTAAACCTCTTTGTTGCCAAGGAGGAGGAGTGTTGTCTCCTGAGGGTTTTCTGCGGATATACCCACAAAATCCGAACAAGATGCATTATTCAATCTAGACTCTCGACTCGTTGGAAATATTTTGTCGATCATTGGACGCGGTAATCCTACGGGCCGACTCTATATAGGTAATCAGTCCACACCTAGCCTAATGAACCATTCGTGCAAGTTAAATAAGGAATTAAGTGAAAGACATGGACAACCTCAACATCCTCAAGTGATACAAAGTGTAAAGTCCATTAAGGTTCTTATTTGTATTTGTATTTTTTTCTTTTTCTTTTTCTTTTTTTTGTTTTTTTCTTAGTTGGAGCTTCATTCTCCCAGGGTCAGGTTTCGTGCATCATTACCCATGAGGACTTACACTATCACGTACACCTTTCCCCAAATCTTCACATAGGGTAATCCCTACCACCCGTGTAACAGGAGTTCGGTCGGCGCATCCCAAGTCAGATGACTCGAAAGCACCAGGCACAAAGTCCCTTCAGACCTACTTTCCCTAGTGATAGGAGCCGTCCGAGAAGAGAGAACACATACTCACTTATTTCTTATCTACACATGAACCAAAACCCCTACACTTAATGTCTCACAACAAGATTTAAAGGTTCATTGACTACAACAAACTTCCTTAAGTTAACAGACACGAATTGTTGACTCACTAGGTTCAGGGTGGACTTCTTTAATTGTTTGAGTACTGAAACCCTATGATTACTCACCCCCAAGGGAAACTGGGGTGCATCTTAACGACTCAATAAATCCTAAAGTCACAGTACTAGATATCCTAATGCATCAAGTTCAAGACAATTTTGGGAGCTTTCTTTTTACTTTGCCTCTCAACGGTTTTGCACATGTTAAACACACGCAAAACCCACAAAACATTTTCTTTCGCAAACACATGAAGATTTTGAAAGAAATGTGAAAATTTTGAAACACTAGGCAAGGAAAAGAAGACAAGTCACCCAAGGATCATGGCAAGCAGATATATCGATATTAAATGCAGCACACTAACATGACCCTAACAATACACAAAAGAAAACAAAATCAAAAGAAAAGACTCGACTATGTACACACGTAAAACACCCCCCACACCTACTTCATGCATTGTACTCAATGAATGCGAGCAAGATACTACATGGATGTATGCATGAAACAGAAGAGATCTCACTAACATGAAGTACAAAAGGAAGTTCAAGGTCATGTTGATGGACACAAACCCGAATTTCCTCAAAACCTGTGAGATACTTAAAAAGGGAGATAAAATACGTGAAAGAAAGGGGGCCCAAATACGCAAGGGTTGGAACCCACAACAATCGATGCTCACTAAAGAAGTCCTTTTTTTAATAATAAATATGTACAAACATAAGTTCTCATCTTCATTTGTCAAAAGACATCAAATGGGAACCTCAAGAGTGGGTCAATGTACTTGGAAAGGGAACATGACATCACGCGGGGCCAGAATACTTATGCGTGAGCCTCATTCACAAAGAGCACAAGATGAAATGAGAGGTTCATGAATTGGACGCAAAGGCATCTCATTCAAAGGATCAAACTGAAAGAGCTTGAACCTCTCAAAAGTTTGGGAAATAAGGGGCAACGAAAGAAGAGTTTCTCCCGTTGCGCTGCTGAAGTTATGATCGTCAATCCAAACTCTCCAACCAACAAGCTGGTGCGTCGGAACGAGGTCAAGAACCTCGTTATGCATGTCCGACACACCAGGCGAACAAAAAGTGAGTCTCATACCAAAGGTATCCTCCAAGGACCTTCTAATACCCTCATGAACAATGTAGTTGTTTGATGTTCCATCATTTCCAAGATAATCAGGAACAATAGTGAGAGACAAACTCTCATCAGGTTGTTTGAAATTGAGGGGACTAGAGAGCTCTTGCTCCACCAGAGGTGAGTCCATAGGAGATACAACAATAAGATCATGTGGCTCAAGGGTCACGGGACAAGAAGATAAGACACAATCTTGTGCCGACTCATAATGAAGCTGATCCATGTTATTCTCAATTAGGATCGAATCGTCCACCAAGTAACCGTGAATTGAAACCCCAAGTCCCTCAGATTGAATAGGAGTTTGACTTTGAAAGATTGTGCTTTGTCAACATCAGTTATATGATATGTACTATATCTTATGCAATTTATTTCATTGCCAATTGTCTGTCTATTTATCTCATGTTTGAGTTGGTAATTGGTATGACATTCTGTATAGTAGATCGTATAAGTAAATAGTACTACTACTTTTCCTGAAATGAAACAGGCAGGGGATACGTGGTTTGTTAATCCCAATGATGAATCACTAGGATACATATTTGCTGATCGTGGATTTGATGTGTGGATCGGGAATGTCCGTGGAACACATTGGAGTTATGGCCATACCACTTACACTGAAAAAGAGAAGGTGCACAGTTAACTAAAGACCACATTTGAAATTATCAACTTGGTCATCTTAAGCATATACCTTTTTTTTGCAACTTCTGTCAAGTAGCTTTGTATTTTTTAGGATATATACTATACATATTCTTGTTCACTCATCTGAATTTTTACAGGCCTTTTGGGACTGGAGCTGGGAGGACCTTGTTCAATATGATTTACTGAGCATGTTGAAGTATGTTCATTTCACTACAAAGTCGAAAGTTTTCTGTGGGTCATTCACAGGTTGTCACATGATACTACTTTTGATATTTTATTTTCTGTTCACCTTTTTTATGTTACTTATTTTTGGTTTCACAGGGAACTATAATGGGTTTAGCTGCCTTAACCACACCTGATGTGGCCGAACTTATTGAAGCTGCTGCATTTCTTTGTCCAATTTCATATTTGAATCATATCAGTTCAAGATTCATTCTTAGAGCTGTCAAAATGAAGCTTGATAAGGTAAATGTTACATATAACTACATACTGAAAAGAAACTGTGGGTGAGAATCAACCATCAAAGGCTAGAGCTTCTAAATTTTATTTTATTTTCGTACAGGGGAGGATAATGAGAACTAGTCCCTGATGTTCTGTATTTTGTGACCATCTTGCAGATGCTTCTTAATCTTGGAATTCATGAACTCAATTTTAGAAGGTTCAGATCTTTTAGCCTCATCTATTTATCTGTAGCTTCTTTTGGTGGAACAAAAAATGAACTTAACAAATCTTTCATGTTTGTTACAGTGACATGGGTGTGGAAATAATGGACACTTTATGTGATGTTGGCCTTGATTGTACGAATTTGTTAGCATCTATAACAGGTATGGTAGCTGTCATCCTCTGTAGTATCTTGATTTTCTTCTACCCCTTTTTGTTTTGTTCTATCATGAGTTACTTTTAGGATGCTACTGATATCGTATTCGTTTACCACCGATGACTGCAGGAGAAAATTGTTGTTTCAACAGTTCGCGAATTGACTACTATCTGCAATATGAACCTCATCCATCATCGACAAAGAACTTGAATCACCTTTTCCAAAGTAAGTTTGACTCAAGAACTACAATTACATCATTATTTCTTATTATTTATGTTTTTAGCATATTAAAATGGAAGTGTTAGTAATACTTCAAAACTTGGGAAATGTTATCATATCTTTCACACTAACTTATGCTGTTTGAAGTTATTAATATTCGTTCAACAATTGTTGCCCATTTGTGATAGAAAGTTATTCTTTTAGACTGAGATAAATGATAAAGCCTAAGAAAATGTGATTGCCTTCAAACCAATTTGAGGATTTGAGCTCTCTTTTTCTCTTACGATCTGAATTAGGTAGATGATGTAAAGCAGCTAAGTTTGAGCAGAAGTAGATGAAAAAAGCTTATGCTATTCAAAAATTAGTAAAGAATATAACGTAACACTTTCAGTAATTCAAATCTGTCAAGGAGTTATTATATTTTCTTGGGCACGTAAAGTTTAGTTAGGCACCATTGCCATTGTCAGGAAAATTCAGAATCTTTTTTGTTATATGGTTTTTCTCAATCATCGTAAATGGATTTTTACCAATAGAAAAAATCATAAATGGATTTGTCATTTGTTTTGAAATGGAAACACCTTGTACTTATTTCTCTTCTACAAAGGTTATTGAATTGTGGAAGAAGAAAAATCGATTATTATTTCTTGATTCTTTTGATTTACAAGAACTTGTGTATAAATAGAAGATACAAAAATAAGGACCGTTGGAAGCTTTCCTAATTAGGAGGAGCGGGGGTGCACTTGATTCTTTCCTTGTATGAGATATTGCGTTGTAGAATAGAAGATGCATCCCAACGGCTATGTGGAGGTTTCGTCGGAGCAGGTGATATGTTTCCTTATTTGATGATATTTCAACACGCCCCCTCAAGTTGGATCCAGATGGATGTTGAAGGAGCCTAACTTGAGCAGAATTTGTTGAAAACTTTTGTGGTCCAATCCTTTGGTGAAGATATCGGCGAGTTGCTCCTTACTTGGAACGTATGGGACTTCTATTTCATTTGACTGGATCTTTTCTCGGATGAAGTGACAATCCACCTCGATATGTTTAGTCCTTTCGTGAAAGACTGGATTGGAAGCTATGTGTCGGGCAGCGTTGTTGTCACAAAACATCTGCATAGGTTGATTATAGGGTTGTTTCATGTCTTTGAGAAGTTGCTTGAGCCATATGAGCTCACTTGTAGTTGAGGCCATGGCGCGGTATTCAGCCTCAGCACTGGATCTGGCGACAACGTTTTGCTTTTTGCTTTTCCAAGTTACCAAGTTCCCCCCTACGAATGTGCAGAAGCCTGTAGTAGATTTCCGGTCATGACTTCCTGCCCAATCTGCATCCGAATAACCGATGATTTCATTAGAGTTATTCTTTTTCATCCATAGTCCCTGTCCAGGGGTTCTTTTTAGATAACACATGATCCGGTCAATGATCTCTAAGTGATGTGTATGAGGATTATGCATAAATTGACTAATGGTGCTTACAGCATACGTTATATCTGGTCTGGTAACTGTGAGGTATATAAGTTTACCCACAAGTCTTTGAAATTGACCTATATCTTTAACGGGTTCTCCGCCCGTTGGACTCACTTTACGATTAGTTTCGATAGGAGTGTTAGTAGGTTTAGATCCTATTTTACCAGTTTCATGTAGGAGATCGAGGACATACTTTCTTTGGGACATAAACAAACCCTTTTTTGAATAAGCAAATTCTATTCCTAGAAAGTATTTTAGGAATCCTAGGTCTTTGATGTCAAAGGATGATTTTAGGTGCATTTTAACTAAGTTTATTTCGTTATCACAGTCTCCTGTAATGATGATGTCATCGACATATACTAAGACTAGTACAGTATTATTGTTGTAAGTT
Organism: Triglochin maritima; assembly: GCA_963682175.1. Classification (NCBI taxonomy): domain Eukaryota; kingdom Viridiplantae; phylum Streptophyta; class Magnoliopsida; order Alismatales; family Juncaginaceae; genus Triglochin; species Triglochin maritima. The sequence continues at coordinate 14,321,648 of OY821785.1, forward strand.
TTAACAAACATAGAAGCATCAGCAGTACTTTTAGTAAATCCAAAATTAATTAGAGAAAGACTGAGTTTGGCATACCAGGCGCGGGGTGACTGCTTTAATCCGTAGATTGACTTGTGGAGCTTACATACCTGATTTGGAGAAGAGTTGAACCCTGGTGGAGGTGTCATGTATACTTCTTCCTCAAGATTTCCCTGAAGAAAAGCATTTTTCACATCCATTTGGAATATATTCCACCCTTTATTTACTGCTATGGATAAGAGAACACGAATTGTGTTCATTTTAGCTACAGGTGCAAAGGTTTCTAAGTAGTCAAGGCCGTAAGTTTGAGTATATCCTTTGGCTACAAGACGAGCCTTATACCTTTCTATGGTGCCATTACTGTTATACTTGATTTTATAGATCCATTTACATCCTACGGGTTTTATTCCTGTTTGAATAGGGACAAGAGTCCAAGTTTTGTTGGATTCTAAGGCCTTGATTTCATCCTTCATGGCATTGAGCCATTTAGGATCTTTTATGGCATTATTAAAGTTGGTGGGTTCTATGTGACTATCTATTTCTGTTATGAAGGCCTTATGGTTGGTTTTTATTTGATTATAGGACAAGTGGTCCTCGATAGGGTAAGTGACGTGAGAGGTAACATAATTATGTAAGTAGGAGGGAGGACGAGTAGGGCGATTTGACCGTCTTTGATGAGTTTCTTCCTCCTCTGTTCTTGGTTCATCTTGGGTTGTCTCTTCTGGTCTTGTGTTGGTGATGGTGTCTTGTCTGGGAGTGTCGAAGTTGTTGACCGGGAGGGGAATATTGCTTGTAGGAGACGTACCTTGGGGAGAAGGAGTTTCTTTGTCCCTTTGGAAATAAGGACTATCTTCAAAGAATTGTACATCACGAGAAACATAAAATTTACAATTTTGGGGATCATAACATTTATATCCCTTTTTCTTAGAAGAATATCCTAAGAACACACATTTACAAGAGCTAGAGTCTAGCTTATCCATCCTGGTCCTGTGAACAAAGACAACACAACCAAAGGTTTTGAGGTGATCAAGAGTCATTTTTCTTCCATTTAAAATTTCTAGAGGTTGTTTGTTTTGAAGTCTTGGACTAGGGAGTCTGTTAATAAGATAAGCAGCCGTTAAAACCGCGTCTGACCAAAACCTTTTTGGAACATGATGTTGAAAAAGCAAGGATCTGGTGATATTCAATAAATGTCTGTTTTTCCTTTCAGAAACCCCATTTTGTTCGGGAGTATTAATGCAAGTGGTTTGATGAAAAATGCCCTTTTGTTTTAGAAAATTTTGAAACATGTTACTGGTATATTCAGAACCATTATCGGATCTAAGAATTTTAATTTTGAACCCATACATATTTTCTACAAATGTCACAAATTCACGAAAAATCTCAAAAACATCAGATTTTAATCTAAGTAAGTAAATCCATGTGGTACGAGAAAAATCATCAATGAAGGTAATAAAATATTTGAACCCATTATAGGATTCAGTGGGAGCGGGCCCCCAAATATCGGAGTGAATCAGCTCAAGGGGTCTATTTGTTTTAGTAGTAGATAACTGAAAAGGTAACCTGACTTGTTTTGAAAAACTACAAACATCACAAATAATTTCAGAATTAATAAATGGAAATAAAGTTTTCAGAACAGAATGAGAGGGGTGTCCCATCCTCTTGTGCCAAAGTTCATGTACGGTGCTATTGCTGACATGTAAGGCAGTGTTATTGGAATCTAGAATATATAAATTATTTTGAAGAGTGCCTCTACCAATCGTCTTCCCTGTGGAGCGATCCTGAAAGAGTACATCAGTGGGAGTAAATATAACATTACAATTTAATGCCTTTGTGAGTTTGGCCACAGATAATAGGTTGGAGTTAAAACATGGTACATAAAGAACATCTTTGGTTATTTGGTTTAGTAATCTAGTGTCCCCTATTCCTTTAATTTCTACTTGATTACCATTAGCCACAGTTACAAATTTATCAAGCATTTGTAATCTATTGTTGATATTACTTAACATGGTAGTATTTCCAGTCATATGATTAGTGGCACCTGAGTCAATTATCCACTTTTTATTACAAGGATTATCACAAAATAATGCAGTGTAATGATTCAAGGTTTTTTCCATACCTGTCTTATTACCTGAAGTGTGGGGGTTGTTTTGCAACAATGAATTAAGCTGGTCCACTAGAAGGTTGAGCTGGTCTGGTCCAGAATGGCTTGGGCCCAAGCCTACGCGATTTGAAGATGTGGTCATGTTGCTGTGTTGCTGATGATTCGGGTGGTAGCCGGTTGGATCCGGATGCATTGTCGGATCTCCCATCGTATAAAAGCTACACGATCCGCCTCCGTTATTTCCATTTTGGGTTTGAGCGAGAAAAGGGGTTGAGCTAGGGTTTGTCTGGTGGCCGCCGCTCCCTATGGCGGTGTAGTAGCCGCCGGCACCCGATGATCTCATGTTGTTTCTGTCGTTCCCTTCTCGTCTGTCGCCATCCCTTGACGGTCGGAGGTGCGGATGAAGAAACCAGCAGTGGTTTTTATTGTGTCCCGATTTTTTACAGTTTTCGCAGTATTCATCCTTCCGATTTCCGTATCTCCTTTTGTTGTTGTGGTTTGCGGTCGGATTTGGGGTTTTTATGCCAAAAAATGCACTGGTTTCGCCTCCAGTATCTGTTTGGGTGTGTCCTTGCGGAGGAGCGGTGGTCCTGCGGCGAGTTTCCTCGCGTTGGATCATCGCCGTGACTGCAGCAAGGGTTGGGAGTTCTTGTGACATGATCACTTGGCTTCTTATGGACTCATAGCTTGCATCTAAGCCCACCAGAAATTGATAGGTGCGATTTTGTTCTGTGCGTTGCTTGATGATTTCGGCGTCGGTGGTCGGGGGTTCATAAACCCCTAACTCGTCCCACGCTTTCCTGAGACTTCCGAGGTAGTCTGTGATGGATTTCTGGTTTTGACGCGTCTGCGCGATCTCTTGCTTGATTTTGAAAACGTGAGCGAAGTTGTGCGCTTTTCCATATTGTTCATGGACGGCTTCCCATAGTTCTTGCGCGCTCTCTTTGTATAGAAAGATTTCGCCAATGTTGGGTTGCATGGAAGAGATTATCCATGACATTACCAGGTGATCCCTGGTTTGCCATTCTTCTTGTTTGTTTTCTGTCCCGGCGCCTTCTGGTTTCTTTGTTTTTCCTGTGATGTGGCCAAGCCTCCCCCTGCCACTGAGGGAGAGGGTGACCGCGCGAGCCCAAGTGAGGTAGTTTGACCCGTTGAAGAGGGTTGAGACCAGGCGCGAGGACGAGCTTGATTCTGAGCTGCTTGCATTTTCAGCCATGGGGTTTTTTGGGTCTGGATGTCGGCTTGTTAGCCTTCAACCCCCTTTAATCACCAACAACGATCAGTGATGACCTCCGGGGGAGCTCTGAGATCGTTTTTATTGCTCTGATACCATATTGAATTGTGGAAGAAGAAAAATCGATTATTATTTCTTGATTCTTTTGATTTACAAGAACTTGTGTATAAATAGAAGATACAAAAATAAGGACCGTTGGAAGCTTTCCTAATTAGGAGGAGCGGGGGTGCACTTGATTCTTTCCTTGTATGAGATATTGCGTTGTAGAATAGAAGATGCATCCCAACGGCTATGTGGAGGTTTCGTCGGAGCATGTGATATGTTTCCTTATTTGATGATATTTCAACAAAGGTTCTTCCCGATGACTTAAAATAAGAAACTCTTAATAGGAAGTCAAATCCAATAATTTTGTAGTCAAAATTCGTCGATGAATCGTTTGACAGTTACTCATAAATTCATAATCCATTTAACAAATCATTTGATAATTGCTCACAATCTGTTGACAAATAGTTTGATCATTCTAATAGTCAGAATTCATCGATGAATCATTTGACAGTTTTAAATTCATAATCTATTTAAAAAATCATTTGATAGTTGCTCAAAATCCGTCGACAATTAGTTTGATTGATCTAATATGAGTATGCAGTGATTAGAAATGGGACTTTTACGAAGTACGACTATGGCATTTTCGGAAACTTAAAGAGATATGGCAGTTTTAACCCCCCCCCCCCCCCCCCCCCCCCCATGATCTTGATAATATTCCAAAATCAATTCCTCTATGGATGGCATATGGTGGCCAGGATGCATTAGCAGATGTTATTGACGTCGACCGAACGATCTTGGAGTTGTCCGTGGAGCCAAAATTGTTGTATCTTGACTCTTATGGCCACATTGATTTCGTCATGAGTGTAATTGCAAACGACGAGGTATACCCTGAATTGATTGGTTTTTTTCAGTCACAGGGTCAGTCTAGTAGCATGTAGTGGTGTCTGTATCATGCTAGTACTCATGTACAAACTTTACATGCTTATATACAAAGGAAAAGTAAAATCTGTAGTTGGAGAGATCAAGTGGTCTCTTCTATGTATATAATTTCCAAATGTTCATATTGTAACTGAAAGACTTAAGCTAGTAGAAAATTAATTTTCAGCTTTTACTACAACCGTGATGAAATGCCAGGCTTGGTATTGTACATGACTGGCAGGTTTATTTTTGAAATCTATTAGTTAACCAAGTTCGTCTTATCGTTGACATGCCTCGTGATTGCCTCTCAAAATCGGGGCACTCAATGTAGTCGACACCCACAAAAAATGGATAAGTATTTTTTTCTTGAATGTGTGGTCAAATTGTTTGTTGGCTTATTGTGATAGACCGCGTTATATTTGACGATTTGATCGTTCTTCCTCTCACCGTTATTCCATGTGCCATGAAATTTGATTCCACTCTGTAAGGCTTTTAATTCTCTGATCTTGCTAATATTTGTTTTGTAGTTTAGTCTGTTGATTTTAATGACTGTGGTGTCGTATTAAGCTTTGCATCTATCGGTGCTTTTGTTTTGCACCGATGGTTATCTATTCGGATATTAGAAAAGTGGTAACCGCCTATTGTATGGATGATTGAATACACTAGCATTCTACTCGTGTGTTGAAATTGACTAACAAATAAGTGTTATTTTATATTTATTTAAAACATCAACGGTGCAAGGAAGAATTTATCTTTTAAATATATAGGCATCAAACATCGTAGCAAATTAAAAAGAAAGCAAAATTTAAATGGTTGGGGACTCATCAACATAAAAAAAACTTAAATCATGACACTAAAAAGGTGGACGTGAAACAAAGTTTCATAAATTTTAAGAGCTTAGGTATGTAATGGCCATGAACAACTAAAGTAGATCATTGACACTTATAGTATTATTAGGAACTTTTTGAGGTGAGCCCTAAGTGTGTTATTATTTTGTAAAAAAAATTGGTTACTAATGCTTGAAAAATTATTCTTCATTCTTAAACCATCCTCGTGCCTAAACATACGACCAACATCCTTAGAGCATGTGTAGTCATTATCCTTAGAGCATGTGTAGTCATTCACGATATTTATCTACAATTTTTTTCTGGATCACGATCTTTATAAAAGGAGCCGTGATAGACGGACGCGCGCGTCACGGACACGCCTTACGTGGATCAGTACAGCTCAGATATTTTTCTTTGAGTCAGCGTCCAGTCAGCGAAATTTCTCTTCGCGCGTTTTGGTCTTTTTAAAAAACGCTGGTTCTTTAAGTTGAACGATTCATTTCCCAATACACAGATAAGACAGTGTGCAGACCCTAGGACATCGTGCAGTCTCATTATTCGTGCAGAGCCCACACTTATCATAATAAAATATTTGTTTTTAAGTTTTACGTTGGATCAACTTAATTTGTCTAGCTTACTTTATGTGTGTGTGCAGTTTACATTATGTGTTTGTCCTGTTTACGTTATGTGTATGTCCGGAATAAGTGTATATTGTTGTCCGGAATAAGTGTATTTGTTGTCCGGACTAAGTGTATTTGTTGTCCGGTTTAAGAATAAAGTGTGTCCAGAAACGGAACATAAAGTTTGTCCGGAATAAGTTGATTTGTTGTCCGGAATAAGTGTATTTGTTGTCCGGAATAAGTGTATTTGCAGTCCGGAATAAGTGTAGTTGTCCAGAATAAGAAGAAAATGTGTCCAGAAACGGAACAGAAAGTTTGTCCGGAATAAGTGTATTTGCTGTCCGGAATAAGTGTATTTGTTGTCCGAAATAAGTGTATTTGTTGTCCGGTTTAAGAATAAAGTGTGTCCAGAAACAGAACATAAAGTTTGTCCGGAATAAGTGGATTTGCTGTCCGGAATAAGTGTATTTGCTGTCCGGAATAAGTGTATTTGCAGTCCGGAATAAGTGTAGTTGTCCAGAATAAGAAGAAAGTGTGTCCAGAAACGGAACAGAAAGTTTGTCCGGAATAAGTGTATTTGCAGTCCGGAATAAGTGTATTTGCAGTCCGGAATAATATATGGCTTCATTATTGTCGGAATAAACGAATCAATATATGGAATGCAATAATATGATGTCAAAACAAAAAAACGTCCCCCGCAGGGGCTGCCGCCCCCTGCCACCCCCGCACAAACTCAACAAACCTCCCACTGTATATTTTACCCCACAAGAATTACATTTAGGAAAAAAATAGGGAAGAACATTCACGATGCTAACGCTGACAAGAACATCGGGAAGTCTTCGCACCGTCCCATTCACGCTGCTTACGTTGTGAAGAATCCTGGGAGTCGGCATGAGACGTTTCTTCGACATAATATCTTGCTAGAAATGGTGATTTATTCTGGAGAGAAAGAACGAAGAAGAAAGAAAGAGTGTCATCATATTTGTATTTGGGGGGAGAGAGAGAACGTGCTGAGTTGAAACGCATTTAATGTGATTTGAGTGGACATCAGGAAGAAAAAACAAAAAAACATTCATGTTTTGACCACGTAAGGGCTGACATGGATATCCACGTAGAGCGCGTCCGTGACGCCCTACGTTCATAAAACATTTCCCTTATAAAAATATATTAAACAAACACAACGATCCACTTGTTCCCGTGCAAAACCAAAAATATTTTTTAATTGCACAATCTTTTTTTACCACTTTAAAGATGCTCTCGTGCGTAAACAAAGAACGAGTCTTGCACTCCTGAAGTTGCTCCCACCATTTTCAGAGAAAGATATCCTACTTTAACATTTTATATCCCCCGGATTAGACTTAGACTTGGGAATCGGGCCGGCCAACTGTGCCGGCATGACCGAGTTCCCAGGTCTAATTAGACTTGGAGAACTTGATTTGATATGGTATATCAATGTGTATCACAAAACTTTAAATCATCCACCACTGCCTTTGCCTCTGCTATCCACGTCATGCTGCCTTTGGTATTTACAAGTTTACACCTTATAGCTTCCTAGACACATGTAAAAGTATGTTAGGATAACAAAGGGTTTATGATCATGTTCCTTCAGTCATTCTCCAATAATGATACTATCTTGAATATCACCAAATACAAATTCATCTAGAACCACATAACATCTATGTTAGCAAACAACGATTCTACAGGTTCAGGAGTACATTTCTTAGAGAAAACATGTGGCAACGGAAGGAAGATCGGAAGTCACCTTACGGAATCTTTTTCACCGGTCGGTCTCCTACTCTCTTGGAGAAGGAGCGCGAGTCCACAAACCAAGAGTTCACGGAATGAGCTTGGTGGAGGTGGAGGGACGAAATGGGAGAGAGAAGGTGGCGGCTAGGGTCGGTGGAGGCTAGGGTTTGCACACTTGTTCTTTTATCCAATGGGAGGCTCCCCTCCTTATATAGATGGCTCCACCCTAAACCCTTAAATGTGTAGTCCAATAGGGACGCGCCATGCGTCAGTGCTTTGGGCAAATATCTTATTAATCCTAGATTAATCCAATATCTCTCACTTGCACAACAGCACGATAACAACATGTCATCTGCTTTTGTGTCCCCGATACATATGCATATATCCTTGATACATACAATCACACAATGACAATATGTCACCTCTTTATGTGTCCCCGACACATATGTATATATCCCTGATACATACAACTACTCCTCTCTCCAAGTACACACCCACAATACGCAAGTCTCTGATCATGTATCCTCGATACACGACCATCTGTGTCCCCGACACATGTACTCTTCCGATCATACGGACAAATGGGTCGTGCGACCGGTGATGCACCTGCAATTTAGGAGTCTCAAACTAGAAACCTTACTAGAAGGCCAGAATGACAACATCCTCATAAAACAACAAATAAGCAGTCAAAATGCACATCACAGTTCCCCAGGTTTACTCAGAAACTCACTTAACATGAACGGTATCTCGATCCCTCCGAGAAAATACCTTCTTGTCCTCAAGGTACTTGCTACTGTATCCAATACAGTTGGGCCCAGGAAATACTTTTAGTGCAGTCGAGTCAAACCTTTCCCTTCGCCCCAGACCACCATTACACTCAGAGTTGACTCCTTTCCCGAAGATGCCTCTTTAGACCGAATCTCTCATGGTCATAGATAACATTCCAAAGTAGTCACATCAACTCTTTGTTTCATGGTGTCGTCGAAGGTCACTGAGGGCAACTAATGATAATCAAGTCTTGGACTCACACAGTGAAGGAGCAGGGATCCATCCTTTCACTTCCAAATGGTCGCTCAACACATGTTGTATGACAAACATGTTATGGTGGATCATACTGTACACAACAGTATGTCTGTCTCTCAACACCATACAAGTCTTAGTCCAGTCGCACCCCCTCTGCGCCTGACCCGAGCTTCATCATTGTCGCCTTAACACCATACAAGTGCCACCTGGCGCCACATGTGATGCTCGCACTTGGCTTCTATAGGTCACATGAATCGTGGGAACATTCATGTCAATCCCCACCAACATAGAGGATCTCATCTTGATTCGTAATCAAGGCGACTGTCCTATCATGAACTGCTCTGGATCTATCATACAAGATCTCCTCATGATCAATCTCATCTTTACTCGCTATCAAAAGCGCTAGAGGCGAATGCTCGTGTGAGTGAGCATTCTTCAGCCTATTGACAGAACAATATTTTATGCTAGAACAACTACATCAACCAAACAGATATAGTCGAAAGGAAAACACAATCACTCATAAAAGGAAGTTAGACATGTCAATGCATCAAAGTCTGCGTAAGCCTAAGGACTTCACATGGGATACAAAAGGAGTCCTTAGCTATAGCCTTGGTAAGAGGGTCATCTACCATAAGACTAGTAGACACATGTCTTAACACAACTTCCTTTCTCGCTATGATGTCCTTCACAAAATGATACCTAACCTGTATATGTTTGGTCTTTCCATGATATTTGGGGTCTTTCACATAACAAAGGGCAGCCATGCTGTCACAATAGACAACAACAGGCTCATCCGATGTCTCTACTAGCCCAGTATGTTGTAAGAACCTCCTCAACCAAACTGCCTCCTGTACTGCTGCAGAGCATGCAACATACTCTGCTTCCTTAGTCGACAGGGCTATACAAGTTTGCTTCTTGCTGGACCATGAGATGGCCCCATTAGCCAGCAAGAAAGCATAACCAGAGGAAGACTTCCTTTCATCAATGTCTCCAGCCCAATCGGCATCACTATAGCCAATCAGGCGGAGATCTGATGCTTGGTAACACAACATGTAGTTACTCGTTCCTCTGAGGTATCTCATGATTCTCTTGACTGCCTTCCAGTGCTCCATGCTTGGGCTAGACTGGCATCGACTCACCATGCCCACAACATAACAAATGACTGGCCTAGTACACATCATAACGTACATAAGGCTTCCCACAACATTGGAGTATGGAACCTTGCTCATTTTGGCCTTCTCTTCAGGAGTCTCAGGATGCTTATCAAGGATCAAGTGCAACCCCTTCTCAACAGGAGTGTCGATTGGTTTGCATTTGTCCATATGGTATTTCATCAAGATGTTATTAATATAAGTCTCTTGAGACAATCCCATAAGTCTCTTGGACCTATTTCTAACTATCTTGACACCAAGGACGTAGCTAGCTTCACCCATGTCCTTCATATCAAACATGGAGGACAACCACTCTTTAGTGGATTTCAGCAACTCTTTGCTATTGCCAGTCATGAGTATGTCATCAACATACAAGGTCAGAATGACAAATTTACCATTGGATCTTTTAACGTACACACAATGATCTTCCTCAAGCATAGAGAATGTATTCTCTGATATAGCTTGATGGAAGCGAATGTTCCACTGTCTAGACGCTTGTTTTAAGCCATACAAGGACTTATTGAGCTTGCACACTTTGCGCTCTTGTCCTTTGACTTCAACACCTTGAGGTTGATCCATATAGATCTCCTCCTCAAGTTCTCCATTGAGAAAAGCAGTCTTTACATCCATTTTGTAAAACTCTAAGTCCATCTGAGCTACAATAGCTAGTAGAAGGCGGATGGAGGCAAACCTAACAACAGGTGAAAATGTTTCCTCAAAATCCACGCCTTCTCTTTGGGTGTAGCCTTTAGCTACCAGTCTAGCCTTGAATCTATCAATAGATCCATCCGTCTTCCTCTTAATCTTGAGGATCCACTTGGCCCCATTGGCATTTCGGTTCGGCGGTAAGTCGACCAAGTCCCAGACTCGATTAACTTTCATCGACTCCAACTCTTCCTTTATAGCTTCTAACCACTCTTTCGCATTTGGACCTTCCAAAGACTCTTTCAAGGTCTCCAGTTCTTGCTCATCGATTACTGTCATCCCAGATGATTCATAATCAATTTCTTCTTGAGCTATCATGAGGGCCTCTTCCTCTAAGCGAACCCGCCTACGAGGAATGAGCCCGTGTTTATTTCGACGCGGATGGGTATCTGATGGCTCATCCTCCGTTAGAGCTATCGGATCCTCAGCATTGCTGCTCCCACTAGGATTGACTGGTTCATCCTCCGTTAGAGCTATCGGATCCTCATGTTCAACTTCCAGATCCTGATCCCGTGGAGTGGCAATGTCCTCATCTTGTTGTTCAAAGAAGTCCACTGACTCTTTGATAGCTCCAGCAAGAGTTGGAAAAACATTTTCCAAGAATGTGGCATCCCTAGACTCCTGTTCCATCCTTTCATTCTCGTCTAACCCGATAAAAACACAACCTTTGGAGAGATTACTGTATTTTACAAAGATACACTTTTTCCCTCTAGGTCCTAGTTTTCCATATCGGTGACTAGTCGAATGAATGTATGCCGCGCATCCCCAAGGATGCAGCAGACTAAAATCAGGCTTCCGTCCTGTCCATAACTCATATGGAGTTGAGGGAACCGATTTTGTTGGAACTCTATTGAGGATATAGGCAGCAGTCATTAGAGCATCTCCCCAAAACGAAATTGGCAAGCTCGCATGCGCCATCATGGATCTAACCATGTCTAACAACGTTCTATTCCTTCTCTCAGCAACACCATTTTGCTGAGGAGTATAAGGCATAGTGAGTTGTCTAGATATCCCCTTTCCATCACATAACTCCTTGAACATTATGGAGATATACTCCCCACCTCTGTCCGTTCTGAGAGTTTTTATCTTATTATCCAATTGATTCTCTACCAAGCTCATGAATTTCTTAAAGCATTCTAGAGCTTCTGACTTGTGAGAAATAAGATAAATATGACCATATCTAGTGTAGTCATCAATAAATGTGATGAAGTAACTTTGTCCATGTCTAGTACGCACATTCAAAGATCCACAAATATCCGAGTGAATTAGTTCTAACGGAGAAGTAGCCCTAATGGCTTTTCCGAATGGTTTTCTAGTTGCCTTTCCAGCTAGACAAGATTCACAGGTCGGCAATTCAAATTTGGAGCATTCTCCTAATACCCCCTCCTTTGCCAACCTGTTCATCCGGTCAACACCAATGTGACCTAGTCTAGCATGCCACATAACTGAATCATTATTCATGGAACTTTGACTCATAAAGGCACTAGTGTTATGATTGAAATCATAAATTGCGTCCAACACAATAAAACCGTCTCAAAGAAAGGCACGTCCATAATAAATGTTAGCAAGGTATAAACCCATATCATTGTTCTAAAAAACAACTTTAAAACCATGTCTCATCAAAACAACAACAGAAATAATATTTCGCCGTATAGCTGGTGCATACAACACGTCGTGAAGTAATAGGATCCGGCCACTTCGCAAAGCCACTTTGCAAGTGCCAACTCCAAGAACTTCAATGCTAGTGTTGTTCGCCATGTTTATTCGTCTCCCACTTGGAACACGGCGATATTCCACGAAGGCAGAACGAACCTTTGTTACGTGGTCAGTGACACCTGAATCCACAATCCACACAGGAGTGTGATCAGTGAGCATCACAGAACTAGTCACGTTACAATTCAAGGGATTACATACAGTAATTACCTTTTGCTCAGTGCACTCACGAGCAAAATGTCCAGTCTTTCGGTAGTTAAAACAAGTCACATTAGACTTATCTTTCCCACCTCTGGATCCTCGAGGTTGTTTCTTTCCAGCTTTGTTTTCTGTTTTATTTTTATTTGCACCCTTCTTGCCTTTAAAACCATGAGCTCTATCTCTTTTGTGCTTAAAACCTGCACTCCTCCGAGGAGCGCCGGCGTCAGCTTCAGCAGCAAACACTTCAGTTAGAGGGGCTTCCGCAAGCATGCGGTCCTCCTCCAACTCTAGGTGCTTTGCGGCCTGGTCAAATGTCCCGATGTCATCCGCATGAGACTGATGGACCTTCATATGCTCCCAACTCTTCGAAGGCAATGATCTGATGAGAGCAGACACTTGCTCCTCATCGGTCTTAGCATGACCGACAGCGCTTAGCTCGTTTATCTTGTTTGACATTGCGGTAATATGCTGCCTCATCGTGTGACCTTGGCGTATTTTATACCCATCAAACATGAGCCCAAGCTGGCGGGCCCTTGTGACGGAGGTCACTCCGTACTGAAACTTCACAGCTTCCCACAAGGCCTTTGCAGTTCGCAATTTTTCGAACCGCAGTAACAGATCATCTCGCATCGAACTCAAAATTGTAATGCGAGCAATACAGTCTTTCTTTTTCCATGCATTATAGACATCCATATTTCTGCGATGCTGCGCAGTGTTCCCCTCCTCGGGGGGAGACATAGTTTGGGTTATATTTTCTAACATGTCCTGATCCTCTAAGAGATACTCAATTTTACGATGCCACAGATCGTAATTTCTTTCATTGACTTTATCTCCTCGAGTCAGATCAGCACCAATGCTTTTGGAAGCAACCATAAAAACTAGGACAAAACCACATAGGGATACATGAGTTCTAGCATAAAATACAACGAGCCGCAATAGTCATAAAAAAATAAACTAACTTAATAACTATAGCATTCAGACCAAAGGAAAACATAAAGCGTTCGATCAAATCCTCATGCAATAGTTAATAAAGCTATTTTACCAATTCATATATTGCGCTCCATCATGATTTAATAACCCAAAAAAACGTATAAATCATGGCAAATCAGCAACAAATAAATAATTATCCGCCGGTTGCAAGGTGGTTTACACAAAACACTTATACCTTCCAACTCCCACTAGGCATGCAAGTTCCAAAAAAACGTTCCTTTCAGAACATTCCAATCAAGATCACACAGAAATTAATTGCTACAGTATTCCATATCGAGCTAAGGATCCCCTATAGGGATTTAGCACTGTAGATGGGAACCTGCATAAGCCTTATAGCAACAATATCGCAATAATAAAAATAAAGGAGCCCCTCGTCTCCCTAGGGAAATAAACAGTCCACAGTCCATAATTATTACAGTCCATAAATATTACAGCCCATTGCGATATCTATTGCAAATGGAAATGAATGAAATTACGCTCAACTCTCAATAAGGCAGCAAAACTAAATCATCATCCATTCACACCATTCATACCATACAAGCGCAATATTTCCATACGTTAGCACAATCACACGCATGAATAAAGTGTACACCACTTCCAAATAAGAAGGAAGTAATATATAAGGAAACAACGCATATATGGAGCATAAGAAAAACGTATATGGAAATACCAATTAAGCTCCATAATAGTACATCAAAACAGAAATTTTCTTTTCTTTCCCCAATCAACATAATCATGAGAGCGTAAAAATTATCCTACTCGCATTAGGAAAGAAAAATCCGGAAAATCCTCAATGAGATCAACACATGTATGTGGATTTAATCATAAGGGAAATATTTCAAATGAAATGCATGCTATTATCATTCCAAAAAAATCTGAAATTCCTTAAATGAGATCAACACATATATGCGCATCAAAGGAAAACATTCAAAAAATACTTTTAAGCCAACAAAACTCCAGTCCATAATATGCTCTAAAAAATTCAGAATTTGCCAATCTTTCCTTAATCAATATAAGCATGCAATCAACAATAATTATGCTACTTGTATTGGAAAGGAAAAATTCGAAATTTTCAAGAGAACAGCAAGCATATATGCGCATTTTTCAGTAAGGAAACCAATCAATCACATGCATGTTAATGCTCCAAAAACAGCCATATCCGAAATTCTTTGGAGCAACAAGGCAACACAATTATCATGCATATGCATATGGCAATAAACATCTACTCTAGATGCATGCTCATATTGAAAAATGCTAAATAAACAAGCATATACACGAAATTCCAGCAAACATGAGATCTAGTCATCCATGTACACGAATTAGAGATAACAACATTTGATCCATCCATGCAATCCGACATGCATGATGATATACAAATGACATACAAACATTATCATCTAATTCAAGCATGAAAATATATCAGAGAATTAAACTACTGATTATCATATAAAACATGCGCAAAAACAGAAGATCATCATGATAGGGTTAACACAGATTTCATGTATACATGCTCAAAGATTAGAATAAATAATATCTAACCCTAATTCGGAAAAATCAGGAAAAATAGACATCTGATTTCATGTATACATGTGCATGATTTAGAAGAATCAACATGGAAAATAACTTCTGATTTTATCTAATACATGCGCAAAGAATAGAGGTAACAACACAGAAAAAACAGAATTCTGGTCACATCTATGTATGTGCAATGATAGGAGAGCAACATATCATATTGGCTCGAAATAAAATCAGGAAAATCCATCTTAAACCATGCATACATGCGCAAGAATGGAGGAGCAAAATCTAACCCTAGATGCATGCTCTAATGAACCAAAACATGCGCAACAAGTAGAGTCTAGTCTAAGCCCTAATCGCATGTTAGAAAGAACTCAGCAAACATGCACCACTTATATCTCTAAATGAACGACCATATTATTTCATTTAAAGATAAAAAAACTCTGATATTTCATTTCCAGAATATCAAAAACGAATTTGAAAGAAAAAACATGAACATATATAACATGCACATCATGTAAATAAGCAATGCTGATCTTTCTGTTATCTTTCTTTCTCCAAAAAACATAACCACCGAATTTTTATCTCAAATCAGATTATCATGAAACAAAAATTCGTCAAGCATGGTGAGGATTCGAAGGTAACCGAGATGGCTCTGACCCTAGATGCATGCTCTAATGAACCAAAATATGCGCAACAAGTAGAGTCTAGTCTAAACCCTAATCGCATGTTAGAAAGAACTCAGCAAACATGCACCACTTGTACTCTAAATGAACGATCATATTATTTCATTTAAAGATAAAAAAAACCTCTGAATTTTCATTTCCAGAACATGAAAAACGAATTCGAAAGAAAAAACATGAACAATCAACATATATAACATGCACATCATGTAAATAAGAAATGTTGATCTTTCTGTTATCTTTCTTTCTCCAAAAAACATAACCACCGAATTTTTATCTCAAATCAGATTATCATGAAACAAAAATTCGTCAAGCATGGTGAGGATTCAAAGGTAACCGAGATGGCTCTGACCCTAGATGCATGCTCTAATGAACCAAAACATGCGCAACAAGTAGAGTCTAGTCTAAACCCTAATCGCATGTTAGAAAGAACTCAGCAAACATGCACCACTTATATCTCTAAATGAACGATCATATTATTTCATTTAAAGATAAAAAACCCTCTGAGTTTTCATTTCTAGAATATCAAAAACGAATTTGAAAGAAAAAACATCAACATATATAACATGCACATCATGTAAATATGCTGATTTTTCTGTTATCTTTCTTTCTCCAAAAAACATAACCACCGAATTTTTTTATCAAATCAGATTATCATGAAACAAAAATTCGTCAAGCATGGTGAGGATTCGAAGGTAACCGAGATGACTCTGATACCAATGTTAGCAAACAACGATTCTACAGGTTCAGGAGTACCTTTCTTGGAGAGAACCTGTGGCAGCGGAAGGAAGATCGGAGGTCACCTTACGAAATCCTTTTCACCGGTCGGTCTCCTACTCTCTTGGAGAAGGAGCGCGAGTCCACAACCCAAGAGTCCACGGAATGAGCTTGGTGGAGGTGGAGGGACGAAATGGGAGAGAGAGAAGGTGGCGGCTAGGGTGGGTGGAGGCTAGGGTTTGCACACTTGTTCTTTTATCCAATGGGAGGCTCCCCTCCTTATATAGATGGATCCACCCTAAACCCTTAAATGTGTAGTCCAATAGGGACGCGTCATGTGTCAGTGCTTTGGGCAAATATCTTATTAATCCTAGATTAATACAATAATCTCCACTAGGACTACAATACTTTAATGCGATCAAACATATTTTTGGGGGCACGAAACTCTATGTTGATCTCCTCCACAATGTTGTAGTCTGCATCATTGTCCAAAATCAAGTGAGGGCCGGTCGACAACCTCAACGTATGAATTAGCCATTCCATTACAGTTGGGTATCCTATAACTTCCACAAACTAAGACAGTAAATGTTCAAGTGTCAACAACTTGTGAAAATGTAAATGGTTATGTAGCTAATCAAAGAAGAAGAAAAAAACGTATTAAAAGACAACCATGTGTAGTGTGTGAACCAAATTTAATGAAAAATCAAACTTATGCAGATGTGACATTTGGTTTATGTTAAGATTCTTCATTTGTCTAGAGACCAAAACCATGAGTACGCGATAACATTCCAAATTGAAAATCAAAGGTATTTACTATCCGTTGTTAAATTCAAACCAAGAGTACATTAATAAAATTAGCAATCGGAAACATCATAGGCCCAATGGCTCTTATTGGAGACCTATTTTACAATTTACAAACTGTTGTAGTAAAAATATGATCTCTTCAGCAATGTTTATTTGTTCAACTTAATAATATTGAACAACTTTTGTTTTCTGAATAAAAACATATCAACCTTAGTAACTGGGTTTTCTAAACATAGCAATATTTCACTAAGAAAAAAAGGGTTCTAAGTTAAGGTGTTTCATCAACAAAACTAATAGTCAAGTAAGCTATGTAAACCTATTTTTAGAACTTTATTGAAAATTTACTCAACTAATTAGACCTATCAAATGGAGAAATCCTTTTCAGATAACTGAAGTGTTGGTAAAACATGACTTACCCTACGAGATCGAAAATACCTCTTAGATCTGAACCTGGACAGCGAAAGATGAATCGAGCGGTCGCCTTATAGAATTCTTCTCTTTGTACTGGTCGGTCTCCAACTCTCTCGGAGAAGGAGCGCGAATCCACGAACCAAGTGTCTTTCGGGTGGTGCACGTGATCCACCTGGCGCCAATGGCCTTTCGGTTTGGCGGTAAGTCGACCAAGTCCCAGACTCGATTAACTTTCATCGACTCCAACTCTTCCTTTATAGCTTCTAACCACTCTTTCGCATTT
Source organism: Triglochin maritima (assembly GCA_963682175.1). Lineage (NCBI taxonomy): Eukaryota > Viridiplantae > Streptophyta > Magnoliopsida > Alismatales > Juncaginaceae > Triglochin > Triglochin maritima. The sequence goes on from OY821785.1 coordinate 14,339,356, forward strand.
GGACCTTCCAAAGCCTCTTTCAAGGTCTCCGGTTCTTGCTCATCGATTACTGTCATCCCGGATGATTCATAATCAATTTCTTCTTGAGCTATCATGAGGGCCTCTTCCTCTAAGCGAAATCGCCTACGAGGAATGAGGCCGCATTTACTTCGACGCAGATGGGTATCTGATGGCTCATCCTCCGTGAGAGCTATCGGATACTCAGCATTGCTGCTCCCACTAGGATTGACTGGTGGAACCTCATGTTCAACTTCCAGATCCTGATCCCGTGGAGTGGCAATGTCCTCATCTTGTTGTTCAACGAAGTCCACTGACTCTTTGATAGCTCCAGCAAGAGTTGGAAAATACTTTTCCAAGAATGTTGCATCCCTAGACTCCAGTTCCGTCCTTCTTTCATTCTCGTCTAACCCGATAAAAACATAACCTTTGGAGAGATCACTGTATTTTACAAAGATACATTTTTTCCCTCTAGGTCCTAGTTTTCCATATCGGTGACTAGTAGAGTGAATGTATGCCGCGCATCCCCAATGACGCAGCAGACTAAAATCAGGTTTCCGTCCTGTCCATAACTCATATGGAGTTGAGGGAACCAATTTTGTTGGAACTCTATTGAGGATATAGGCAGCAGTCATTAGAGCATCTCCCCAAAACGAAATTGGGAAGCTCACATGCGCCATCATGGATCTAACCATGTCTAGCAACGTTCTATTCGTTCTCTCGGCAACACCATTTTGCTGAGGAGTATAAGGCATAGTGAGTTGTCTAGATATCCCCTTTTCATCACATAACTCTTTGAACATTATGGAGAGATACTCACCACCTCTATCCGTTCTAAGAGTTTTTATCTTATTATCCAACTGATTCTCAACTAAGCTCATGAATTTCTTAAAACATTCTAGAGCTTCTGACTTGTGAGAAATAAGATAAATATGACCATATCTAGTGAAGTCATCAATGAATGTGATGAAGTAACTCTGTCCATGTCTAGTACGCACATTCAAAGGTCCACAAATATCTGAGTGAATTAGTTCTAAAGGAGAAGTAGCCCTAATGGCTTTTCCGAACGGTTTTCTAGTTGCCTTTCCAGCTAGACAGGATTCACAGGTCGGCAATTCAAATTTGGAGCATTCTCCTAATACCCCCTCCTTTGCCAACTTGTTCATCCGGTCAACACCAATGTGACCTAGTCTAGCATGCTACATAACTGAATCATTATTCATGGAACTTTGACTCATAAAGGCACTAGCGTTATGATTGAAATCATAAATTGCGTCTAACACAATAAAACCGTCTGAAAGAAAAGCACGTCCATAATAAATGTTAGAAAGGAATAAACCCATATCATTGTTCTCAAAAACAACTTTAAAACCATGTCTCATCAAAACAACAACAGAAATAATATTTCGCCGTATAGCTGGTGCATACAACACGTCGTGAAGTAATAGGATCCAGCCACTTCGCAAAACCACTTTGCATGTGCCAACTCCAAGAACTTCAACGCTAGTGTTGTTCGCCATGTTTATTCGCCTCCCACTTGGAACACGACGATATTCCACGAAGGCAGAACGATCCTTTCTTACGTGGTCCGTGGCACCTGAATCCACAATCCACACAGGAGAATGATCAGTGAGCATCACAGAACTAGTCACGTTACAATTCGAGGGATTACACACAGTAATTACCTTTTGCTCAGTGCACTCACGAGCAAAATGTCCAGTCTTTCGGCAGTTAAAACAAGTCACATTAGACTTATCTTTCCCACCTCTGGATCCTCGAGGCTGTTTCTTTCCAGCTTTGTTTTCTGTTTTGTTTGCATTTGCACCCTTCTTGCCTTTAAAACCCTGAGCTCTATCTCTTTTGCGCTTAAAACCTGCACTCCTCCGTGGAGCGCCAGCCTCAGCAGCAAATACTTCAGTTAGAGGGGCTTCCGCAAGCATGCGGTCCTCCTCCAGCTCTAGGTGTTTTACGGTCTGGTCAAATGTCCTGATGTCATCAGCATGAGTCAGATGAACCTTCATATGCTCCCAATTCTTCGAAGGCAATGATCTGATGAGAGCAGACACTTGCTCCTCATCGGTCTTAGCACGACCAGCAGCGCTCAGCTCGCTAATCATGTTTGACATTGCGGTAATATGTTGCCTCATCGTGTGACCTTGGCGCATTTTATACCCATCAAACATGAGCCCAAGCTGGGGGGCCCTTGTGACGGAGGTCACTCCATACTGAAACTTCACAGCTTCCCACAAGGCCTTTGCAGTTCGAAACTTTTCGAACCGCAGTAACAGATCGTCCCTCATTGAACTTAGAATTGTGATTCGAGCAATTCGGTCTTTCTTTTTCCATGCATTATAAACATCCAAGTTTCTGCGATGTTGCGCAGTATTCCCCTCCTCGGGGGGGAGACATAGATTGGTTTATGTTTTCTAACATGTCCTGATCCTCTAAGAGATAATCAATTTTACGATGCCACAGATCGTAATTCCTTTCATTGAGTTTATCTCCTCGAGTTAGATCAGCGACAATACTTTTGGAAGCAACCATAAAAATCTAGGACAATCAAAAAACATAGCGATACATGAGTTCTAGCATAAAATATAACGAGCTACAATAGTCATAAAAAATAAACTGACTTAATAGCTATAACATTCAGACCAAAAGAAAACATAAAGCATTCGATCAAATCCTCATGCAATAGTTAATAAAGCCATTTTACTAATCTAGATATTGAGCTCCATCATGATTTAATGACCCAAAAAAAACGTTTTAAATCATGGTAAATCAGCAAATAACGAAGGTATTTGCCGCCGGTTGCAAGGTGGTTTACACAAAACACTTCTACCTTGCAACTCCCACTAGGCATGCGAGTTCCCAAAAAACGGTTTTAAAAAAAAAATCCAATCAACATCACACAAATATGGTTACTATATTACTTCCATATCGAGCTAATGATCCCCATTAGGGATTTAGCCTCGTCGATGGGAACCTGCACGAGTCTTATAGCAATAATATCACAATAATAAAAAATAAAGGAGCCCCTCGTCTCCTCAGGGCAATAAACAGTCCACAGTCCATAATTATTACAGTCCATAAATATTACAGTCCATAAATATTACAGCCCATTGCGATGACTATTGCAAATGGAAATAAATGAATGAAATTACGCTCATCTCTCAATAAGGCAGTAAATAAAATCAGCAATCATTCATTCCATACAAGCACAATCTTTCCATACGTTAGCACAATCCGACGTATGAAAAAAAACATAAAGTGTGGACCTCATTCAAACAATAAGGAAGTAATGCATAAGGAAACAATGCATGGATGGTGCACGAAAATAGGCAAAAAAAACGCGTTAGGTAATGACAACCAATCTCCACAATAATCATTCTCAAAACATATTTTTCTTCTTCTTTCCCTAATCAATACAACCATGATAGCACAAAATTGTCCTACTTTGATTAGGAAAGAAAAATCCGAAATTATATGTGTTGGCTTTTTGGCCTTAATCTATGTTTTGATGATTTAATTAACCTAATCTTAATTATGATGATGTAGAGTAGCACACATATTGCATTGCATGTATATTGTATTGTGCTAACCTCTACAGGTGATTAAGACTCAAGAAAGAAGGAAATGAAGTCAAGACATGTAATTAAAGCTAAATCGAAGACATGTAATCTTGATTTTATTTTGAGTCTTAGGAACATGTGTAAATTGAGCATACAAGAGTTAAAAACATATCACATACACACTAGGTTCCTTAGAGAAGTCACACACAAAATTTCACCTTATTTGGACTTCATTAGATCACCCAAACCTTAGTCGGAAATCACTTATAAACTTAAACCCAGATTTCCTGTGTGAACCGGTCGACCGAACCAGTTCTCAGTTCGACCGGTTTATAACAGACTCTCCACAGTGATTTTACCGAACTCTACCGGTCGACCGGTTCTACCTTTTCGGTCGACCGATCCCGGATTTTAATATGACCGTTTTTCTTGTCGTATTCCTATAACGGTCGTATTCGTATAAAACAAAACTTAAACCCAAAATACATTCGGTAACCGGTCGAACGAAGACCTTGTTTCGGTCGACCGGTTGAACATATTTTCAGAAACCAAATTCCCTGCTATCGGTCGACACATTTCTCGTTCGACCGATTGACCTTTGTCTCAACCGAATCCCCTTATCGGTCGACCGCCCCATACTTTGGTTCGACCGATTCACTTAAGTAGAGTTAAGTTCTAGCTCGTTTGTCCGACCGAATATTCTTTTGTTCGACCGTTCTCTTTGAAATCAAGTTAACGGTCGACCGGTTTACTAGTTTCGGTCGACCGGTTCTGGACAGATTTGCAGCCCGATTTTCTGCTTTGTGTATCTTGCACAAAACTCAATCAAATCTATCCCCAACGGCTAGAATACCTTAGGAGCTTATAAATAGAGGATCAAGACTTGGTGTTAACACAACTCTCCAACTCCAATTGTCCCAATACATTAGAGAGAAACCTCAATCCTCAAAGCTCCCAATTCTACACTCTTTAAGCCTAAACTTCACACATTTGATCATATACTCATCCTACTCAAAGTGTGCTCAATTAGAGAGTGAATCCCACTCAGTTACAAGTGTTGTCAAAAGAAGCAAGGACTTCGGTGAAAGCCCGAAGTGTCCCTCTCGGATTGTGAGAGGAAAAATTCAAGCAAGCGAGGGTTGTTCGCGTTGCTTGTGGTGTAAAGGCGTTCTCTCCCGGCCCGGAACGAGGAGTGGTTAGTGAAGACGTAGGCGGAGCTCGCGGAGTCGAGTGGAGCTTACAAGAGAGGACTAGGACCCGGGTGGGGTGCCGAACCTCTATAAAAACCAACGCGTCTTTTGTGGTTTGCATTGTCTTTCTTTCTCTACTTGTTTGTTTATTCCGCTGCGCATTTGTTTGCTTAATCAAGTAGAAAATTAGGGATTAGATTAAAAGTGATTAGTGGACCCATAACCCACACGATCCTACAATATGGTGGAGAGCAACACATATTTTTGCATCAAAGGAAAGCATCCAAACATATTTTTAAGGCAATAAAATTCCAGCCCATAATATCTCCCAAAAATTTCAGAATTAGCCAATCTTTCCATAATCAATATAAGCATACAATCAACAATAATTATGCTACTTGTAATGGAAAGAAAAATTCGAAATTCTTTGGTGGATGGCATCACATATATGCACATTTGATGAAAAGGAAATATTTCAAATGAAATGCTTGCAATCATTCCAAAAGAAATCCGAAAATCCTTAATGAGATTAACATATATGTGCATTCAATCATAAAGGAAATATTTCAAATGAAATGAATGCTCTCATTCCAAAAATCCGAAATATACAATATGGTAACTCAATATTCATGTATGTGCATGATTTTGCAACCAACATCTAATCCTAGATGCATGCACATGTGATTAAAAATTACATATACATGAATAAGGCAACAAGCATCTAACCTTAGATGTATGTACAAGAGTTAAACAAAATGCACAATCAAATCATACCATCCGAAATGTATGATCACATTATATGATACATGCAATAATTAACTCTTGTAAAATTATCATCATATTTCAAACAACATATATGCACATATAATCAAGAACAAACAAACTCTAGTCGCAAGCTTCAAGGATGAAAGAAATATGCGCAACAAACATAGATTAACAGGTAACCCTAGGTACATGCATAAAGTGAAATCTAAGCTATGCGCAAGAATGAAATAATGATGAAACTAGTAATACAATTCGCATGTAATGAAATGAATCAAGAAAAAAAAACATGCGCAAGGGTGAGAAAAAATGCCATCAAACCCTAGGCGCATGATGAAGAGAAAAAACTACACATGTATGCGATTTCTCTCAAAAGATACCGAAATTATTTCAACATATATGAAATAAGAAAGTGCTCAAAAAATTCGGAGGTGACCAAGATGGCTCTCGTACCAATGTAAGCAATCTACGATTGAATCTACAGGTTCGGATTTACCTTTGGTGGAGAGAACCTGTGGCAGCGGAATGGATCGGCGATCACCTCACGGAATCCTCTGGAGCACCGGTCGGTCTTCTACTCTCTTGGAGAAGAAGCACGGGTCCACAACCCAAGAGTCCACAGATTGGCTTGGTGTATGTGGAGGGACGAATGGGAGAGAGAGGGAGAGGTGGTGGCTAAGGTTTGGTGGGGCTAGGGTTTGCACACAAGAATAATCCATCCAATGGGAGGCTCCCCTCCTTATATAGATGACCTCACCCTAAACCCTAATGCGCAGCCAATGAGAGTGCGCCACGTGTCAGTGCTTTGGGCAAACATCATCTTAATCCTTAGATTAATCCAATACAAATCACATATCGAGTAACACTTACATGAGTTTGAAAATGAATGCATCAACTGGGTTATAAAATAAAGTAACATGGAGAAGAGGTATGGCTACAATAGTAGCATCCATATCACTTTCAAACTAAAAATATCATCTCATAACAAAATCTACAAGAAGATGAATAATAATCAAAAAAATGTAGAAATGTAACAACTAAAAGAAAACACCAACAATTGGAGAACATATCGAATAAACGTGTCTCATTAACAGAGATGAGTACAAGTGGCATTGATAGCTATGAGTTCTAATAGAAATCCTTCAACTATTATCATAATCCTATAAGTACAAAAAGAAGTTCAACTGTTGAACATGTCAATTTGTGATTCAACTATGCCTAAAGAAAGAATGATCAGAAGATGTAAAATAAATCCACAACTTAGCCACATGCAACTGGAAATGGACAATGCAAGAAGATAAACACACCTCAGACTCCAAAAATTTATTGACGAACGAACTAACCACTGGGCGATGGTTTGATGGAGGATAACAATGTTAAGAGAGCCAGGTGTTCAATGACAACGTGGGGAGGCAGAAAAATAGGACAATTGTCGAAGGTAGCTCCTGGAATTGGGAAAGTGATGAGGGGGAAAACTAGCGAGGACATAGCACGACAATTGAGCAATTGGTAAAGGTAGATTGGTCAAATTGATGATGGAAAAACATGAAAACAATTAAAAAAAAACCAAGGTTAGATATGTAGAAGTTTTGTGTGGGCGGCACTCAAAAACCAAAAAACTCACTTCCCCAGCTTTTTGTTGAAGTGTAGAAGTAAAGAAATGGAGCCTGAGTTTTTTAGCTAACCCAACACTCTGTTTGGGCGTTTTGACACTGTTTTCTTAAGAACTGACATGCTTTTCAAAATCTGATGGCTTTTTAACATCCAAATGGACCAAATGTAGGGTCATAAACGAGCCGAGTTCGAGCTTTTTGGGCATGCTCATGGCTTTGGTCGAGCAGGAAAATTGTGTGCGTGCTCAGCTGACTTCTTGCTTGCGAGCCGCTCTACTTGACTCGTTTGCTCGTGAGCTTGCTCGACTCGTTAGTAGCATGAGTACCCTAGTAATTCCACTTTAAAAATAAAGTAATGTCAAGTCTATGGTGGTGAGCTTTATTTTATCTAGTATTGAAAGGAAAAATATGCAGTAACTAAATATCATGCTAAGCAAGTTGAGTTTCACTATGTACTCCACTAAAACATAAACAACCATAACATCCGACTCTGCCAAAAAACGAGGAGCATATATGTTCATATGTTGCATCAAATATCCAAAGATCAACGACGAGGTGGTGTGGAGGAATGGTAGGATTTGTAGTGTGGTGGTTGGAGAAAGATGGGTAGAGTATGATTTTAGGCTTTTAGGGTTAAGGGTAAGGTAAATGGGTATTTGGTAAATGGTAAATGAGTATTTGGATAATTGGATCTGGTAAATGATAATGGATAGATGTACATTTGTAATGTGTAGGATCTACTAGTCCCTAATCTTAGTCTAAAGGGTGGGGGGGGGGGTGAATAGACTAATTAAAGTTGTTTAACAATATATGCCAAATTAAAAGCTAAGACAATTAATATGAAGGAGAGAACAACAAACCACAACTCCGGATGTATAGAGGTTTGGATCCAACCACCGGATCCTAGTCTTCTCTTACGAATTGCTCTTACTCGAGCAACTTCGCGTCCTCCACTAATCCGATCTCCGTTACGGGCCGAGATCATACCTTTACACCACAAGCTTTGCGAACACCCTCGCCTAGCTTGGACCACCTTCTCACAATCTGAGAAGAGCTTCACTCCGGAAGCTTAGTACAACTATTGAAGACTTTACTTCAGCAACTAATCTTGAGCACTTGAAATGGATGATGCAATCAAAGGATGGTGATTTCAAGTGAGAAGATGTGAGCACAAGTGTTTAGAGCAAATATGAGAGTAGTAATGAGATTTTGAGCTTAGAGAAAAATTGGTGGTCAATTCGATGAGTGTTCTCGGCTCTATTTATAAGCTCTAAACTAGTTCTAACCGTTGGGATTGAAATGGTATAAAGTTGTGCAAGAAAACACAAGTCAGGAAGTGACATGACACATTTCAGGACCCGAACGGTCGACCAGATCATGTTACTCGGTCGACCGAAATGCAACAGTAAGTGGTTCGGTCGAGCGAAGATGCAAACGGTCAGTCCAATTGGGCTAGAACTTAAGTGATCGGTCGAACGGATTGGATTACCAGTTCGACCGAAAACGACCAGTAGGACTTGATCTGGAAAAGATGCAAGTTTCGGTCGACCGTTTGACGTGTTGGATTACAGACCAGATAAAGCCAAATGCAATCGGTCGAACAGAATGAATTGAGGGTTCGACCGAAAACTCTCAGTGAAATTGGGTCCGGGAAGTTTTCTAGATTTGGTCGACCGTTAAGCAAAGTTCGGTCGATCGAACGACCAAATCCAATAGAGGGGTTAGGTGAGAAATGTGTATACGACTGTTGGAGTATACGACAAGTATAACAGTCATATTTAATACGAATACGGAAATGCAATCGGTCGAACAAAAACTAAGTTTCTGTCGACCGAAAGTCTCACTAACCAGGACACGTGTCGACAACTGATAGGCTGGAGGATTTGTATAGGACAAACTAATTCCTATCACTCGACAATGTGAGACGGTCGAACAAAATACGTATTTCGGTCCACCGACTTCAGACAAGCAAAATAGATTGAAGGAACGATCGAACTTAATTGGTATGCTGGTCGACCGATTTCAGACATGCAAAACAGATTGAAGGAACGGTTGAATTGGAAATGTAAGTTGGTTGACCGTTTTGGACAAAATAAGCTTTCTGGGATAGTCTGTTGTAATCCGGTCGAACCAAATGGTTCCACCGGTCGATCGTTTAAGTGCAGAAATCCTATTCTAGGTTTCTAATGAGTTTCGATGATTTCCTATTGAAGTCTAAAGATAATTGGAATGTTAAGTGAGACTTCTATATGTATTCTAAGTGTCATGCAATGCAATGCAATGAATCAAAGATTTCAAGTGCCAAGTTACATTTGTAACCTAAATACATGGCATTTAAACCTAGCTACGCTTCAATCTTCATCTCTCAATTCAACTCAAACTTGGTTCCTGAGACGTTAGATAATACAAGTATATGCAAACAATGATCTTTAATTGATACATGTGTTTATCGATAAGTTGATTAATTATCAAAACAGATTAACGATTATTAGCCAAAAAACCAACATAACGTACATGTCGTGTATTTACATGAATGTATGGTCGTACGCTTATATACGAGCAATCAAGTTGAGAGAGTGAGCAGGATTTTGCTCAGCTCAACTCATTTATTTTCTCAAGTGTATTTTTTGACTCGTGCTTGACTCACTAACAATCGAGCTGAGGTACTAAACGAGCGAAACAAAACGAATCTCATACGAATTAACGAGCAAGCTAACAGCGGTAACCCAATGTATATCTAGAATCCACGTCGCAGTCAAGCATACATCAACCCCAAGAAAAATCGTCCGAACTCCCACCACTTCAAAACCAGAGGTGTTTTAGTTTTCAGACTTTCAGTTTGCATTTGCAAGCGACAGCAACCGCTTCTACGCCTGACACCGCACACTCCCCACCTCTTCCAAATCACGCCCCCCCCCCCCCCCCCCCCCCCCCCCCCACACACACACACACACACACACAAGGAGGGCGGTGGCCGCACTCCGAAACCCAACATCCCATTCCTACTCTACTTTCTTCTTCCCTTTCTCGTTCCCTACAAACCCAATTAAAAAAAAACCCACACAAAGCAAAGGTGAAGCGACAGGTTTTGTCTTTGCTCTTTTGGGTTTCGGGTTTTCGTATTTTGGCATGCTCTGGAAGGTATTGCTCTTCTTCCGGCCTCCGAGATTAGGTTTTGGACGTCGGTTTTGCCGGATTTCGTTTGAGGTATTTGTGTGGTTTGATGCTCTCTCTTGGAATCTGGTCGAGATGATGGTGTTTAAGCCCCAAATTTACGCTGGAAATGGGGAAACGAAGTGAATGTTTGCGCTAAAAGATATTTTTCTTGGTTTTTTGCCCAAAATGGGGGGTTTTGTTGAGTTTGGATCATTGCATATTTTTGATTTTCAATGAATAACATTTTCGGTGGGGTTCTTGTGTGTATTATTTCGAATATTGACTAGGACGTTGTTAGTTTGCATATTAACCAGTAACAAAATCCACATTGAGGTGGTTATGAAGGGGATTTAAAGGAAGGTTTAGTAGATAAGCATTGTGCCCTTAAGATGTGCTCATATGATAACCGAATGCTCCTTGTTTTCATTGTGCTTATTTATTTTTTAGACATGTCTTTTACTACGTATTCGTCGATTTTTATGAGTTCACACGGTTCAATTAGGAAATAAGATGCTATTCATTTGCTTATTTCGTTAGGTGGTCGGTTAGGTATATTGACAAAACCAATTTTGTCTAGAACTAGTTTTCTTGAGATATTGTTCATAATTTTATCTATACGAACTGGCCTAGGCAACCATATCAATTTGTTTTTTGATTTCGAACAGGACCATGGCAGAACAAGTTCCCGTTACTCAGTCTGCTGAGCCTTTTGAATTTGTGCTATTCGAAGATCCAGAGCACCTAAAAGAAGCTGCTACTTCGGATGATGTTGTCAAACCTTGGATTGATCCTGATATGTTGAAACTTACTCATCGTATTGGTAGGGGTCCATTTGGTGATGTTTGGGTTGCTACACGTCATGTCTCAACTGAGGATTATGACGAGCGCCATGAAGTTGCTATTAAGATGTTGCCTTCAATTAAAGAAGATCAGATACAAACTGTTCTGGCTATGTTTCGTGAGGTATTTCAGAAGTGTCAGAGTATGGAAGGTGTTTGCTTTCTATATGGAGTCACAATAAAGAATGGAAAAGTAAATATCTTTCTTCACATACATATTGTAAGCTTGTACAAAGTTACAAACCATCTTGGGTATTCAATTTTGGCTATTGGTTGGTTATTGGGCTTCTTCAATTAGTTAATCTTGCCTTTTGATCATGATCAGATAGGTGTTTGGTTGTAGTGTTTATTTACATGACCTTGTTTGGTTGTAGTGTTCATTTATATGACCTCGTATTGCTACTTATGCAGATCTGCATTGCTATGAAGTTTTATGAAGGGTCTTTGGGAGACAAAATAGCTCAAGTTAAAGAAGGCAAGCTCCAAATATCTGATGTTTTAAGGTAAGCTTAACAAAGTTCTTTTCTACTATGTTCAGGTCCATCGCAAGTTATCATGTTTGTAATGATACATCTTATATATGCAGATATGGTGCTGAGTTGGCAGAGGCAACAATGAATCTCCACTCCAGAGGTTTACTGGTTCTTAATCTCAAGCCTTGCAACTTTCTTTTGGATGAAAATGACCATGCTCTTCTGGGGGACATTGGGATCCCATCCTTGATTTTCAAAAGCTTACCTTCAAGCCATAGACTTGGTACAATGAACTACATGGCTCCTGAGCAATGGCAGCCAAATGTCAGGGGGCCAATTTCTCGTGAGACAGATTCTTGGGGATTTGCGTGTAGTATGGTGGAGATGCTGACTGGCGTTCAACCATGGAGTGGTAGATCAGCAAGCGAGATTCAGCATATGGTTGTTATAAAACAAGAGAAACCAAAACTACCAAGTGGATTACCTCCTACAATTGAAGATGTTTTGCATGGATGCTTTGAGTATGATTTGCGAAATCGTCCTGCGATGCAAGACATTTTGCATGCTTTTAAGAGGTTATACACTTCACTTATTAGTTCAAACTTCAAAATATTTTTTGGGTTTTAGACAGATAGTAAAATTGAATTTACTCGTCTACATTACTCCCTGAACATAACTCATATACATTCTCGTAATGATAATTAAGAATAGGTACCCCTAAACAGAGACTAAATTTAACAATTTCAGCAAGATGAATTGATGAAATAACGTATTTATTGCGATGTCACTCAATCTACGAGTCTTGTCTGGAGTTGTATCACTGTTTGTCAAAGTCCTTAGGTGGATGCTGGTTGTTACAGGAAGCAGAATTTGAAGCGAAGAAGCGACCATCATGGGTATAGACTAATAAAACATGAAACTTTCAAAAATCACCGACTTTTTAATTACCAAAACTAATAGGTTAATGTTCATTACAACCCGATGTCATACATACTCTACTAACTTACAATGTCGAATGATCAAGAACTTCAAATTAGATTTGTTATCTTGCTTATATCCATCTTATTTGATTCCTTCAGATTATTTAAAAAAATACAAGAATGGGAATAATGAGCCTTAACAGGTATCCTTTTTGTTGGATCAGTCCTTTAGATCTCATATGAACTTGCAAATACAAAGTAAATCTATCAGAGAAAAACACAAGATAATAGAAGTACAGAATGTATCACAAGTTTTAACTTGCATCAATAATGAGATAATTTCTTTAATATTATATAATTGCGTTCTCTATTAGTTTTTTAAGTAGTTTCCCTTTTAACCACTTAGACTTCCCATTGCTTAACATCAGCAATCCCGTAGTTAATGTACAACTTATCTGCGCCTCACAACACTTATTCTTCACAACTTTGAACAACTCATGTTTGAATCTTATTTTTTCTATCATTTAATGGGCATTATGAGATGACCTTAACTTTTTGTGGAATTACCAGCAAACAGTCTAGACTTGACCACCTTGCAAAACGTGAACAGTATAATATCACCTTGATCTCATGTGTGCACCTATGGACTTTACAGTTATTTTCTCTAATGTATATTTATGAAGGCAACGAGTAATTATAATTCATTAGTAAACTAGTACAAATGGTAAACATCTCTTTGACAGCATCCAGTGAATGTGTTTGTCATTTGTCATTCAGCAGTGCATATCTCTATCTGTAGGCTATACAGGACATTAAAGCCGACATACTAACATCACAAGCTGCACAAAAGTTCCATGTGGCCTGTGCCAAGCCCATATTGGGTGGCAAGAAAATAGCATATTCAGCATATCCAGCGCCAAACTTTAGTTCTATAGAGTACAACAGTAATGTTATTAGTCTACCATGCAGGCCAACATAAGGTTTATAGATGGCAATAGTAAATGTGCCTTGAATCTGGCTATGTATTTGCAATCATAGGATATCAAAGCTTTATAGATGCGATCTCCAGGGCGTAAGATCTAACATAAAACTTTTAAAAGGCAAAATATGCCATTGTGTTGTAACAAGCAGCTTCTTTTTTAGGCATATAAAGTCATGTTGATTCTCCCTTATTATCTTATTGGAAATCATTAACTTCTGAACTTCGGTGGTTAGTAATGGATGAGTGGTACAAAATGAGCCATAGGTCCTATTGAGGACCCTTGATAAATAGCCTTTACACTCTTATGTTTCTCAAATTCACGCATAGGTCATTTAGGATTAGCGTATGGTCCAAGCTTGTGACACACGTAACATCTGTTGCTTTCTTATCTTATTCATATTTGACTTTTCGTCCACCATTTGTAATTGCCAAAAAAGACTAGCGTCATCTTTTCATTATCACTACCTTTCTTCCTATGATCCGCTAAGTTCAATCCTTCAATTTGTCATTTTTGAACATATACGTGGCACTTTTTTATCCCTATTTCTAACTTTTCTCAACACTAATCTGACATGTGTCGCCTTGTGTTAATATTAAGCTTAAATTTAAGCCTAAAAAATTATTTCCCAGCACTTTTCAGCTTCGTGAAACTCCGCCTATGTAGTTTATAAATAGTGTGTACCAAGCTAGCATGGAGGGTTGTGCTAGGCGCCTAGCTAGCATAGAACTCCAGCAAAATCTTCCAAGATATAAGTTAATTTGATACTTGACTTTCTTTTTTGTTTTAACTTTTGATGTTATAATAAGGAAAACTCACTGAAATTTCATGGTACATAAATATGATATTGAATAGTCTCTAAAAATTACCTTAAAATCTTTTAAAACAACATCATTTTCGAAGTTGTGATAATATTTTCTTATATAAGTTACCATTGCATTTTAATATATATATATTTTTAAAGTTTAATTCATCGATAGTATCACAATCCCCTGTCCTGAATATGTTCTATTCTTTGTTGTCTTCTACAAGCTTTATGATGGATGTGCATGCCATATGACTAAAGCATGCATGTTATGTGTATAGACTATAGACACAGACCATGTACCCTTTCGTTTACCTACTGGATTTAGCTTGTTTGCTATGACACCCTCCACATGCTAAAATGCAACATGTGCACTCTAGGTTGTTAATGATCAAACGTGATTTGATATGTTCAAAAGATGTTTCCCATTCTTACAAGTTTTGTTCATGAATCTTAATTACTCATCCTTATGTCCCCTTTATTACTGTCATTACATCCATTTATAGTTATCTTCTATTATTGATGAGTTCTAGTGACAATATATTGTTATGATTTTATTGTTTCTCATATGCCCAAAGAAGAACATATTATCAATTATAAATTTATACATCAACTAATGAGCATGTGCTAACCCAGAAAAAGCTTTTAAAGCTGTCTAATTGATTGTTTGCTCCATGGCACCTGGTGAGGTGACAATCTTGGAAAGTAGGACCTACATGGCAACTCTTGAGTTCACGATACCTCATACTATGAGAATCCTAAGTGATCTGACACTGTTTACTGGTAATTATAAGGATGACCATGACATGGCATTACAAGTTCAGACCACCTTGTGGTTTTGGTAGGTAATTGTATTGAATGTTTAGGTAATATCATATTGGTGGCAGGTAAAAAGATTAGAATTAAACCTCGTATTGTTCTGTAATTTAGTGCAAGTGTCAGTGTTATTTTTAGTATAATTATTCTTTAAACACTGAAACAGTTCTGTATAGGTTCTTGAATTCGAAAGCAGGGATCCTTCAAGATTTTTAGTCATTGTGGTTTTGTTGCCATTCAGGTGCATGAGTACTGGTCATGATGAAAGAAATCTTAGTGATCCTGGACAAAAAGCTGCAAGCTATACTGATTGGTATCTTTTGAAAGATCATCTACAAGTAGGTGATACCGTGCGTTCCAGAAAGTCGAAGAACTGTTCCAAGCCTGTGAACATGGAAATTCCTGAAGGTAATATAGTTGGCATGGAAAACCAAGATGGTTATGTTCTTGTCCGAGTACGTGGAATCCATGATCCTCTCAAAGTCCACCCCGCGGTCCTGGAGAGAGTGACCAATGGTTTTGCCGCTGGCGACTGGGTTCGTTTGGAAACAGTGCATCCTAATCATTCACCTGTTGGGATCTTGCACTCTATTGAACGTGACGGTCGAGTGTCCGCCGGATTTTTGGGAATGGATACACTTTGGGCTGGCAATTCTTTTGAGCTTCAGATGGCAGTTCCTCTCTGTGTTGGCCAGTTCATAAGGCCGAAAGCTAGTATTTCCAATACCAGGTTTGAGTGGTCATTTAAATCTGGAGGCACATGGGCAACAGGTAGAATCTCCCAGATTCTCCCGAATGGATGTATAGTGGTGAAATTCCCTGGAAAGCTGGTGATTGGCTGTAACCGTAGCGCCATGGCAGACCCTGCTGAGGTGGAAGTGGTTGATTTCAGTACCTGTGACGGTTTAGTAAAGAAGTACCAACACCTCGAGGATTTCCACTGGGCTGTAAGGCCGCTGGTTATCGTGTTGGGGCTGTTTACAGCTCTGCGATTTGGCCTGTTTGTTGGAAAAACCATGAGACGGCCGAGGAGAAGGGGACATTCTGAGCCATTGCCAGAGGACAAACAGCTGCAGGATGGTCAAAATGCTCCATGGCTCCCTCCCAATGTGGCAAACATACTTTTCAGAGAAGGTAATAGCACTCAACAGAGGTGATCCAGAGGGTCTCATGGTGCCAAATCAGCTGCTGTCAGAATCTGTAAGTATAGATAAGTTCGTCTGACATGTCTGAATGTTGAACCAGTAGTTGTAAATATTTAAATTTACAGAAAAATTAGTGTTTTCTGAACACTAGTATTTAGTAGGTTTGTAGCCTATCATGTTGGTAATTATAGGAAGCGTTCTATGGGGCAATCAACATGTATTGTAGAATAGCTCAAACGCTCTTTAAGTAAGTTGAATATTTATGTCCACATGTTACTGTCAGTGTTATTGACCAAAAACAGATTGCCCCAACAATATGTTATTGCTACTTTTGCTATTTCCAAAGACCAAAAACTCTATGGTTTCTTTGGTACGAATATTGAGTTTTGTGGTAGCAAGATTGCTAGACTATGCTTCATTCGTCATAATTTGATTACATGGAATTCAATTTTATGTAACTAGATTACATTCTTATAAATCCTCTACTGGTTTAACTTCGATAGGAAGTGATCTTATCATCATATCATTGCATGAATTCTTCTTATTCATCCTGATCATAAATTAAAATTGTTGTGATCCCGCATTCCATTTAAATTACATTCTTAAGAATTGAATTCCATGTAATCAAAGTACATTGTTTATGTAATAAATCTAGTAAATACCAGGAGAGGTTGTCGGTGTTCTATACTTTCAGCAAAATCGTAGTCGAGTTTTGGCAATGTGATAAATTGATAATGTAATGTTTGAGTAATTTGAAATGATTTAGTTACATTGCAATGTAATTGGATTATGAACTCCAATGAGATAATCCAATTACCTTGAAAGGGGTGTAATTGGATTACCAAGTGAAAACAACCTTTAATTTTCTCAATTATGTAATGTAATTATGGATACAAGTAGATTACATTACATCTTTGATTGCGGCGAATCATGTGTGATCTTAGGCTCTGATTGGTCGGTCGTAACTGGATTACATGGAACTCAATTTCCATGTTATTAGATTACAGTCCAACGAATTGAATTCTATATAATCAAATTACATTGATCGGTAACACCGTAATCCAGCACATGAATTGCAATGTAATTCAAAAAATTAATTTATAATTGAACATATCCGATAAATGTTGAAAGTCGTTGGAGTTCTTGCTTTTGGTAAAATCGAAATTGAGTTCGACAATGTGACAATGTTTGAATTGTATGAAATAAGTTGATTACATTGCAATGTAATTGAATTACCGAATAATTATAGGATTCAATTTTCTTAACCAAGCACTGGAATGTAATCCAGTGTGTAATCTAATTACATTACACCATTGATTCCAGTAAACCAAGCATGACCTTTGGTCATGCATGGTTTGTAGTAATTAGATTCCATGAAATTCAATTTCATATAATTAGATTACATTTTAAGGAATTGAATTCTATGTAATTAAATTACATTGCTTGGTAACATTGTAATTCAACACATTAATTGCAATGTAATTCAAACAATGTATTTGTTAATAGATCCAATTAATGTTAAAAGTAGTTGGAGCTCCAACATGCTTTGAATAAGATCAAAGTTGAGTTTGACAAATTGACAATGTTTGGGTTATGTCAAATGAGTTGTTTACATTGCAATATAACAGAATTACGATCTCCAACAATGTAATCCAATTAATTTGAAAGTGATAATTGGATTACTTCCTTAATTGGATTACAAAGTGATTATAACATTCAATTTTCTCAACCAAGCAGTGCATTGTAATCCAGCGTGTAATCTGAATTTACACTCTTGATTACAACAAACCAAGTATAGCCTAGTGTAAAACAAAAAATTGTGGTGATTCCAAATTAAATATGAGCGCAAGAATCTGATGTTATGGCGATGTCTTTCGAAAAATATATGTTTAAATTTTTATTCAATCTAAAAAAATTTGATCGTGTAAAATGATTTTTACATATCCAAACTAATACAAGCAACTCTAGAGCACATTAACACGACGTTACTGGCGGCTTAGGCATTCGTGAGGAAAGCATGCCCAAGCCCTTCCCTACGTCTCTCTTCACCCACCGTCCGACAGGAGTGTAAGAGGCTGGAAAATCTTTGGAGGGTGAGAGAGTAGAAGCAGCAGCACCGCTACCGCTGCAACAACAAGCAGATTCTTATTCTTGCGCTGTCCATACTGCAAAATAGATTGAGCTACTGGCATCAAGGGCCCAAGATTATATATGCTGCTGCAAAAGCGGGAGGTGCATGATGAAACAGATCCACACATATAGAAGCACGATCAAGCCGTTAAGGGTAGAATCCATATCGCATAAAAGAAATGATAGCTTAGGAACACGCCAGTACTCGGCTACCTGTGCAGTAGACGAATAGAGCTGAGAGTTCCTTGACTAATTTAATTAAGAAGTGGAAGCTACTCAACTAGGGTTACAAAGGTCACTCGTCTACAAGATATTTTTGACGAAAGGGAGTTGACTTAGTTTCTTGGTTTATGGATGGATTCAGTCGATCCAACAAGAAACTCCAAAGTGTGCTAACACGACGTTGCTAGCGAACGAAAGGGACGAACAGAGCAAGTGAGCTAGACATTGTGAGGTTACAGGGCCATTTTGCCGAGTTCCTTCGACATGGTTCTCTCTACGTGCCCTAATGTACTCTATTTGTTCACCTGTGTTGGTTTGGGGTACGGTCAGTTCACCGAGATGATTGCCCTCCCAATTTGAAGTTTTTTTCCTGGAAGTTGAAACCTTGACCCCCTCTATCACGACTATCAAAATCCTCACAACTATGACACGTGTCACCACCTTGAGATTGGGGGAAACACCGAGGGTGCACCAAACGGGTGTGTCTAGTAGCCGGGGCTACTCGAGAGACGAAAGAAGTGTACAATTGGTGGCTTGGAGCGTGGGGCGTGCGGAAGAGCACCAAAACTCGGGATCCGGGGATACCCAAGGGAGGTTGAGGAACATTCAGCAAACGTGGCGCGAACACGACACTTACAAAGTGTTAGGCACGCAGCAGGCAACACTTGGGCACCGTGAGGCGCTCCTAGCAGGCACACGAAGCAAGCGTTGCCTAGGATCGAAGGCGCGGGCATTTGCGGAGCCAAGGCAAGGAGTCAACACTCAGTCAACATGGAGCCAAACAAAGTCAACAGGGAGTCAACGCCAAGACAAGGGAGCGGTGACAGCTCAACATGGGAGGCAAGCCGTGGACAAGCAAAGACCAGGCACGGGTCAAGGAAGACCAGGAGTGCGTGAGAGTGGGTCAAAAGGAGCTGGATATGCGATGGAACAAGTAGAGGACAACTGGAGATGCGTTGGAGAAGGGTGGACACGTGCGTCGAGAAGTTATTGACCGGGTCAATAACCAAACAAGAAGTGCGCAAAGTGGGCTTGACCGGGTCACCCCACTCGCGCATAACTCCCTCCACGTGCGCACTTGGTCTTGAGAAGACCGAGCCAGCAAGACGCATGATCTGCACGTTCCATCCAACCTCGACCAAGTCTCAACTGGCCTTGACCAAGTCTTAACCAAACGCGAAAGAAAAGGTATTTAAATAATAGCCTTCGTGGGGAGAGTGGGCATTCGGTTTTGCCCCACTCCTTCCTTATTTAGGATAAGTTAGAGGTGTTAGTGGATTTGAGGGGTTTGTGGGTTATGGACGAGAGTAGTCCATGTCTTGTACGAAGCGTGGAGGAACGAGAGGGGATCAAGGCTCTCTCGACATTGTAAATCAAGACCGGGATGAAACGAGGAGAAGAGACTTTCTTGGCGACATTGGTGGAGGATGGGACGGAAGGGACGGAAGGGACCAAGCAAATTTCGTTAGAAATTACGGAGATTTTGGAGTACGTGGACATCATGCTAACCGAATTGCCGAAGGAGTTACCACCAAAGAGGGGTGCAGATCACCGTATCGATCTAGTTCCCGGAGCACACCCAGGAGCCCAAGATCCTTACTGAATGCCACCCGTCTATTCGGAGGAGCTTAAGTGCCAACTTAGGGAACTCTTGGATGCGGGTCTGTTGCGTCCAAGCAAGGCACCCTACGGAGCGACGATCCTCTTTCAAAAAAAGAAAGATGGAAGCTTACGGATGTGTGTCGATTATCGGGCACTCAACAAGGTTACTATCAAGAATAGGTATCTGATGCCCAACATTGAAGACTTGTTTGACAAGCTAGGGAAGGCAAGGTTCTTCTCTTAGATGGACTTGAGGAGTGGGTATCATTAAGTCCGAATTGCTGAAGGAGATGAGGAGAAGACGAGTTGTGTGAATGGGTCATACGAGTTTAGAGTCATGCCATTCGGTTTGACAAACGCGCCGGCAACATTTTGCAACCTTATAAACGACGTATTCTTCGAATATCTCGATAGCTTTGTGGTGGTCTATTTGGATGATATTGTCGTCTACAGCGAAGACTTAGAGTCGTATAAGGCACACTTGGCCAAGGTTTTGGTGAAGCTCCGGGAGCACAAGTTGTACTTCAAGCGAGAGAAGTGCGCATTTGCCCAAAGCAAGATAGGGTTCTTGGGGCACATCATTGGAGATGGCAAGGTGAGGATGGATCCAAAGAAGACCGAGGCGATAGCGGATTGGCCGATACCTACCAAGGTAACTGAACTTTGTTTGTTTTTGGGACTAACGAATTACTATAGGTATTTTGTTCAGGGATATAGCCACATTGCCACACCTTTAACGGATCTATTAAAGAAGGACAAGACCTGGAATTGGTCAAGTCAATCCCGGGGGCATTCGAGGAGTTGAAACACGTGATGGTGTCTCAAATGGTGCTAGCACTTCCAAGGTTCGACATGGAGTTCGAGGTAACCACGGATGCTAGCGACAAGACTATTGGAGGAGTTCTAGTGCAAGACTGACACCCGATTGCTTATGAGAGTCGTAAGCTAAATCCTTCAGAGAGGACGTACTCCGTGCATGAGAGGGAGCTCACAACCGTTGTGTATTGCCTAAGGACTTGGAGAGTCTACTTGTTGGGAAGGTGTTTCAAGGTGTATACGGACAACGTGGCCATGAGTTGTTTTGAGAACACGAAGAAGTTGACGCCAAAACAAGCAAGATGGCAAGATTACCTGGCGGAATTCGATTTCGAGCTCAAGTACAAGTTTGGGAGGCTTAATCAGGTCGCCGACGCGCTTAGTAGGAGGGTTACCGAAGACGCGGGGGAGGAGGCAAACTTGGTGACTGTTACAGAGGTCCAGGGGGCATCCTTGATAAGATCAGAGAAGCTACACAAGCTGATGCTGAGTGCAAGCGTATTAGTTCACATATTGAGGAAGGTTGGACGAGACGCTTCTAGAAAGATGATGGGATCATCTGGGCTAAAGGGAAACGACCCTACGTGCCCAAATCAGAAGACTTGAGGCGCATGCTTTTGCATGACACGCACGAAGCGCGATACGCTGGTCATCCGGGGGTGGAAAGGACTGCAACTTTGTTAGGGAGTAGCTACTTTTGGCCGAACATGGAGAAGGATGTGGAACTCTATGTGAGGATGTGTCTGGTGTGCCAACAAGACAAGGTGGAGAGACAAAAGGAGAAGGATCCCCTACAACCTTTGCCAATACTGGAGGGTCCATGGGTAAGTTGTTCTATGGACTTTGTTTTAGGTTTCTCTAAGGTCGAGGGTGTAGATTTTTTGGCCCTAATCTTAATTGTAATCAATGTAGAGTAGCACACATATTGAATTGCATATATATTGCTATGTGCTAACTTCTACAGGTGACTCAAGGAAGAAAAGAAATCAAGTCAAGACATGTAATCAAGCTCTATTGAAGACATGTAATTTGCATTTCTTTGAGTCTTAGGAACATTGTGTAAATTGAGCATACTTGAGCTAAAACCTACTCAAACACACACTAGGTTCCTTATAGAAGTCACACACAAAATTTCATATAATTTGGACTTCAATAGATCACCTTAACTTAGACCGGAAAACACCAAACCTTAACTGAAGCTGTCTGCCCACATTCGGTTGACCGAAACAGACCGTTCGGTCGACCGAGTGATCATATATCCTATTAGTGTTTTACTGCCCTAGTATTATTTACAAATACCCCAAAAATACTTTTCCCTATCTGTCGACCGAGGACCTTGTTCGGTCGACCAAACTTAGGTGTCTTGACAAACCCGAGCTGATTGTTAGTTTTTGGTTGACCGTGGACATTGTTTCGGTCGACCGAATATGATCTTGTTTGTCAATCCTAAAGAGCCTTTTTTTAATTTTGTCGACCGAACCTATCTCGGTGTTCGACCAATAACTTAAGTGTACCTAGATTATTGCCTTTGGCGGTCGACCATTCTTTAACCGATCGACCAAACTGAGTTCAAAATGGCAAAACGGTCGACCGTTCAGCCCGATCCGGTCGACCGAACTTACTCACTTTTGAGTGCTGCAGATTTTTGTTTTGTGTATCTTACACAACTCTTACCCAACTTAACCCCAACGGCTATAATACCTTAGGAGCTTATAAATAGGTGTTCCATTGACACAATTAGACAACTCTTACACTTCCCATTGTCATATACACCTAAGAGAACCTCCCAAGTCTCCCATTCCCCAATTCCTACTCTCCAAGCTTAAACTTCCACATCTTAGCATCAATTCCACATCTTAAGCTAAGTGTGCTCAAGTTAGAGAGTGTGTTCCACTCAAGATCTCTGTTGTAAAGAAGTAAGGACTTCGGTGAAAGCCCGAAGTGTTCCTCTCGGATTGTGAGAGAAGAAAGTCATGCTCACGAGGGTGTTCGTGGAGCTTGTTTTGTAAAAGGCTTAATCTCGGCCCGGAACAAGGTTGATAGTGAAGATGCGAGCGGAGCTCGAGGGAGATCGAGCGGAGCTTTCAAGAGAGTAAGTAGGTGGGAGGCTGAACCTCTATAAAATCCGGTGTCATCATTGTGGTTTGCCTTACTTGCTTGTTTTTGTTTAAATTCCACTGCACATTATTTGATTGATTAAACAAGTAGGTAATTAGCTTAAAAGTAATTAAAATTAGAGACCCTCACGATCATATAGAGGGTTGCACATCAATCATGGTAGTTGTGGATAGATTCTCGAAGTATGGGGTGTTTATTGCCACACCGAGCGTATCTACGGCAAAACATGCAACAACTTTGTTCATAGGAACATGGTGGAACATTGGGGTGTGCTGAGAGACATTGTGAGCGATCGAGATGCACAGTTCACGGGGAAGTTTTTGGAAGCGTTTGTTTGAGCTATTAGGGACGCAACTCCAGTTCTCCACCAGCAATCATCCTCAAACTGACGGGCTGACTGAGAGGGTGAATGCGATGCTTGAGGAGTATCTTAGACACTATGTGCAAGATAACCAAAAGAATTTGGTGGATCTTTTGGACATAACGCAGTTTAGCTACAACCTGCACAAGTCGTCTTCCATAGGACATAGTCTATTTGAGGTTGCAACAAAACGTCAACCTATGGTTCCTTTGGAGTTGGGGAAAGTAGACGAATGAACATGTCCAGCGGCGTACAGGTACGCCAAGGTGTGCCAAGACCAGGTTGAGGAAGCACGAGATTTCTTAACCAAAGAACAACGCAAGATGAAGAAGGCATCAGACAAAGGAAGGAGGGACGTGGAGTTCGAAGTTGGAGAGTGGGTATGGCTCAAACTTACTCCTCAGGTATGAAAGAAAATCCTCACTAAGGATACGCATTAGGGGATCATACGAAAGTTCGATGGGCCTTTCAAGATCATCAAGCGGATAGGCAACGCGACCTATCACATTGAGCTACCATAGAGGCTCAAGTTACACCCCGTTTTCCATGTAAGCAATCTCAACAAGTACCATGAAGATAACGAAGATCCGGAGCGGGCAATTCTGAGACCGCCAATTGGCGGCCTGGTGAGCTTCTTTTGCTCCCATTTTTGTTCTGGTGGTTTGTTGTTTCAGTGTAGTAGTCTGAGAGTTCAATTTGTCATGTTTCAACCTATAGTTAGCTCCCAGATTAATCAATTCCACTTTTAAGACAACTTGTACCCTAAAACTCAAAGCAAAAGATTAGACTTCTTGCTATCTACGTCATGCATCATTTGTAGACCTTGCACGCATTTTGTCTTTTATTTTCTTTAAATTCCTGTTGTCAATTGCTGGCGTGAGGTACGTGCACCCATTTTCTCATTCATGCATGGTTAAAGCATGCATTAGTTAGTAAGGTGCTTCGGGACAAGAGTGAGGTGAGTGCTTGTTTGGTGAGGTGCTTGCTAGCCTAAGATTTCAAAATATCTTTAAGGGCATCACCTATAGTCTTCAGAGATAAGGTGGGGGATTTCATCACCCCTCCCTTAGCCCCAAAAGGCACACTCAAGTAAAGCCTTAATCTAAAAGCAGGTAGACATTGACCCTAAGGAATTCGGACGCACTAGGAGAGTGATCTAGTTGAGACCGTCATGATCTGATCGACGTCACCTGCATTGTCGATAGTAGGAGGTACTGGATCTCTGGATTTGGTATCACTTGTTGGGCATTGTGGTCTTCTTTGTAGGGAGGTGAGGCGTGTCAAGAGGAGTAAGTTTGAGCCGTGCTTGCTAGATTAGGCTTCTACCTTCTCCCATTACCCATGCTAGCTCTAGGGATTCTTCCCTTCTCCTCTGAATCATCTTTTTCTCACCAACTTCTACGTACTAGTCTCCTCCCCTTTACACTCTCTGTTAGCGTTTTAGGGTCGAGTTGAGCACTTTTTGTGAGCTTAGCCTCGTGGTGGTGAGAGTGGTCGACTCGAGAGTTTTTTGTTGAGATGGATGGTTACATGGGCTACCAACCATATCATTGTTTGGACCAGGACAATTCTTCCTGGTATTCCGGACCCATGCAACCTAGGGTGGCTCAGACTAACACCCTGTATGATTGGGACAATCTTAATTGTGTGATTGGGCAATCTTCATATTGGGGTAGTATGAGAGAGGCACCGACTGCTAGACCATCATCTAGTTACGTCGGATCATACACTGGTCAACAATCTGAGACATTACAAGACCCTTTGGCCTCTTTCATGCACGTGGTAGATGACATGAGTGCACCGGTGGCTCCAAAAGCCTTACCGTGTGACTGTTCTGGGTTGAGTGGTCATGTTATTGGGGAATGTTCTTATGTTATTGGGCCCCCAGAGCCTGAGTATGAGCACACCTTTTCCCAAAAAGCTAAATATGACCATTACGCATCCGCGTACAACCCGAGAGAGATGGATTTGTGGGGAGGCAATTCTTTTTCAAATTCTTATACATCATTCCCACCCCAGTATCCTCCTTCTGAATATCCTGAATTCTACCAACACCCCACGACCAATCATTGGACACATTCTCAGCCCATCACCACCCAACCCATCCATTTCCCAAATTCTGACATGAACCTCACAGTTGACCCCAAACTTGATTCTTTAGAACAAGCCCTCCAAACGTTCATGGAAACCACTCAAAATGTGTTGAACTCCAATCACGATTCCCTGCAAACTATGGAAATGTATGTGAGTCAAATTACACAACAATTAAGTAAACGTGAGGAGGGTGACATTTCTTGTCAACATGAGGATTCATCTTTTGATATCGAACCACCACCACAGTCACAAATTCAAAGCACAATCTTTTGGCCCTAAGGAATTCGGACGCACTAGGAGAGTGATCTAGTTGAGACCTTCATGACCTGATCGACGTCGCTTGCATTGTCGATAGTAGGAGGTACTGGATCTCCGGATTTGGTATCACTTGATGGGCATTGTGGTCTTCGTTGTAGGGAGGTGAGGCGTGTCGAGACTAGTGACCTCGAAGTTAGGCGTCATCTAGCCTAAGGACCCATAGCCTTAAGTTGTTTGAGCCGTGCTTGCTAGATTAGGCTTCTACCTTCTCCCATTACCCACGCTAGCTCTAGGGTTTCTTCCCTTCTCCTCTAAGTCATCTTCTTCTCACCTACTTCTACGTTCTAGTCTCCTCCCCTTTACACTCTTTGTTAGCGTTTTAGGGTCAAGTCGAGCACTTGTTGCGAGTTTGGCCTCGTGGTGGTAAGAGTGATCAACTCGAGAGTTATTTGTTGAGATAAATGGTTACATGGGCGACCATTCATATCATTGTGCTTTGAATTTGTGACTGTGGTGGTGGTTCGATATCAAAAGATGAATCCTCATGTTGACAAGAAATGTCACCCTCCTCACGTTTACTTAATTGTTGTGTAATTTGACTCACATACATTTCCATAGTTTGCAGGGAATCGTGATTGGAGTTCAACACATTTTGAGTGGTTTCCATGAACGTTTGGAGGGCTTGTTCTAAAGAATCAAGTTTGGGGTCAACTGTGAGGTTCATGTCAGAATTTGGGAAATGGATGGGTTGGGTGGTGATGGGCTGAGAATGTGTCCAATGATTGGTCGTGGGGTGTTGGTAGAATTCAGGATATTCAGAAGGAGGATACTGGGGTGGGAATGATGTATAAGAATTTGAAAAAGAATTGCCTCCCCACAAATCCATCTCTCTCGGGTTGTACGCGGATGCGTAATGGTCATATTTAGCTTTTTGGGAAAAGGTGTGCTCATACTCAGGCTCTGGGGGCCCAATAACATAAGAACATTCCCCAATAACATGACCACTCAACCCAGAACAGTCACACGGTAAGGCTTTTGGAGCCACCGGTGCACTCATGTCATCTACCACGTGCATGAAAGAGGCCAAAGGGTCTTGTAATGTCTCAGATTGTTGACCAGTGTATGATCCGACGTAACTAGATGATGGTCTAGCAGTCGGTGCCTCTCTCATACTACCCCAATATGAAGATTGCCCAATCACACAATTAAGATTGTCCCAATCATACAGGGTGTTAGTCTGAGCCACCCTAGGTTGCATGGGTCCGGAATACCAGGAAGAATTGTCCTGGTCCCAACAATGATATGGTTGGTAGCCCATGTAACCATCCATCTCAACAAAAAACTCTCGAGTCGACCACTCTCACCACCACGAGGCTAAGCTCACAAAAAGTGCTCAACTCGACCCTAAAACGCTAACAGAGAGTGTAAAGGGGAGGAGACTAGTACGTAGAAGTTGGTGAGAAAAAGATGATTCAGAGGAGAAGGGAAGAATCCCTAGAGCTAGCGTGGGTAATGGGAGAAGGTAGAAGCCTAATCTAGCAAGCACGGCTCAAACTTACTCCTCTTGACACGCCTCACCTCCCTACAAAGAAGACCACAATGCCCAACAAGTGATACCAAATCCAGAGATCCAGTACCTCCTACTATCGACAATGCAGGTGACGTCGATCAGATCATGACAGTCTCAACTAGATCACTCTCCTAGTGCGTCCGAATTCCTTAGGGTCAATGTCTACCTGCTTTTAGATTAAGGCTTTACTTGAGTGTGCCTTTTGGGGATAAGGGAGGGGTGATGAAATCCCCCACCTTATCTTTGAAGACTATAGGTGATGCCCCTTAAAGATATTTTGAAATCTTAGGCTAGCAAGCAACTCACCAAACAAGCACTCACCTCACTCTTGTCCCGATGCACCATACTAACTAATTCATGCTTTAAACATGCATGAATGAGAAAATGGGTGCACGTACCTCACGCCAGCAATCGACAACAGGAATTTAAAGAAAAGAAAAGACAAAATGTGTGCAAGGTCTACAAATGGTGCATGACCTAGATGGCAAGAAGTCTAATCTTTTGCTTTGAGTTTTAGGGTCCAAGTTATCTTAAAAGGGGAGTTGATTAATCTGTGAGCTAACTACAAGTTGAAACATAACAAATTGAACTCCCAGACTACTACACCGTAACAACAAACCACTAGAACAAAAATGGGAGCAAAAGAAGCTCACCAGGCCACCAATTGGCGGTCTCAGACCGCTGATTGGCGGTCCAAAAAGCCGTTCTCTGCTCAAAATTTCTCCTAGTGTGTTCCCTTGATGCTGCAATGTCCCTGAAAAAAAAACTAAAAACAAAAGATTAAAACCACTAGAATCGTCCAAACCAGAGTCTGGACAGAGCACCTCCCCGGCAACGGCGCCAAAAACATGATTGATACGTTTTAATTAACCGCAAGTGCACGGTGATTGATCGTTTTATTTAAACCACAAGTGCACGACCGCGTTGAAGCGGTGGCAAATACGGATCGTCCACTGGGAGGTGTGTCGACGTTTGGTTTGTGCGAAGGCGAGTGGTAAAGAAAGGAGAGAAAGATTGATTACACTAAACTATACTAGAATGCAAAAGGAAATGAAAGATAAGCAATTAAAACTAAACCCCATAGGGGGTAGAGAAATAATGTGAATATAAAGATGTGTGTGTGTGTGTGTGTTCAATTAAGCTCCTTACAACATGTAGTGCATGAAATCATAAAACTACATCCAACTTTGCCTCCACATGAATTAAGATAAGACTACATCATTAAAACATACAAGACAATAATTGGAATGAAGCTAAATGAACTCATGTATAAAGACTAGACCCTACTATGCCTCCACATGAATTAAGATAAGACTACATCATTAAAACATACAAGACATTAACTAAGGTAAAGGCAACAAGAGTACATACACTACAAATTGTGTTTCCAATATTAATTCCATCCATATCCTAACCTTATCATTCCCCATAAAATCGGTCCACTAATCAAAGCATAAGCTAAGCTTCATTCAAGAGCATTAACATATCAAAGATAAGAGTGAAAACCCATTAGATGGTTATGGAAATCATATAAAGCTCATGGGATTAAGATAACACACACTTAATACACTACATGATCATATCACATATTTCTCCACCCCCCAAATGGGGATGGAACTACTCACTACTCATTACACTAACTATATTAACAAAATGAAACGAAATTACCCTAAGAAAGCAAGAAATAAAGAAGCTTAAAAGGAAAGGAAAGACTAAACAAGCATGCACAAATTAAAAGACAAGATTAAAAGAAACTAGAAGAATTATTTTATTAACAAATGACTCACATTGAAGGTAGCATTCTTCTCCACCTTGAGTTTTTGCTTCAAGGCTCACTCCTTAGTAGAGAGAATGCCACCAAGCAATAGGTGATTACAATGGAAGGTGAAGAGTTCTATTTATAGGCATGGAAAAAGGTAATCCGGGACAATCCCCTGATGTGGGACTAAACAAATACCAAAAATAGACTAAGCATACACTAATACACGTGCTCCCAAAAGTTAAGCGGATCAAGAGCTATCTGGACCGCCAATTAGCAGTTCCAGACCGCCAATTGGCGGTCTATAGGCTCTAGATCCAGTTGCGTTTTGTTGTGGGCTTTGCTTGATCTATTACTTGGTCTTGGATGAATCTACTTTGTTTATTGGAGCTCCGACCCGAATCAAATTCTCAAAATACTCCCCATGATGGTGTGGAGTTTTCTGTTTTGCTCTTAGGTCCTTCTGTCTTACGTTCAGGTCCTTCTCCTTTGCATTTTAGTCCCCAGGTCTCACAATTAAGTCATTTTTCCTACTTTTGGGTCCTTTCATGGCTATTCTCTTCAAACCTCTTTATTTCTGAAATTCAAACATAAAACTCGTCACGTAGCATTGCTTAGATGTAAGATAATGGATATAAGATACAAATATGAGAATGAAATGATGTCAATCAAATACCCCCACACATAAGTTTTTGCTAGTCCCGAGCAAAACAAAGAAAGGGAAAAACAAACGAGAAACAAGAAATCCTAACTCACTTTCGTAGGCATCACGGTTGCACTTAGCATGTGCAATGATGCATTGCATACATTGCATCATATGTCTTTCATTCATATTAATTTTATATCAATAAATGCTACTAAGGTATGTGTTTAGTCTTATTTACATAATACAGGGACCTGAATGCAAATTACCCATGTCTCGAGCATAAATGCGTGCAAGAGAATCATTTCTATCATAAATACCAAGTCAAGATTATCGGGATTCAAATGGAAGTTCATCCAAGCATAAAAGCATTCAAATACCTAATTACAAAAAGGCCAGGGACTTAAGCAAAAAAGTAGTCAGGGACTTAATTACAAAAGTCGAGGACCCGACTGCAAATTACGAGTACCAAAAGATTAATTTGGAGAAGTTCTAGAGAAAAATCAATTTGGATCTTCAAATATATGAAGAAATTAACTCGGATCTCCAAAGATATGCAATAATTAATCCGGACGCGCAAATGACAGCTAAAACATACCATAAACACAAAGGAAAAATCCGGGTCGATTTTGAGCCAAAAAGGTGGCGATTCCCCCGCACCTCATGTACAAATTGCGGCGATTACGCCGCACAAAAGTTGATCCGTGCACTCAAATTTTTACCAATACTGTATTGACGCATGTACTTTCCTTTTATATATTGGGATCCCTTGTATCAGCTATAAATAGCCCCGAAACGATGTTGTGAAGGGTCCTTGTAGTTCTTAATTTTATTCCATAATTTAGTAATAAAGTTTTGTTGTTTTATCTTGTGCTTTTAGTTTCTTTTGTAGTTTCTCTAGGACCCCTTCTCCTTCCCTCCATCTATGAGTTTCTAACTCTCTCCAAAGGGTGGGGGTGACGGATTTAGGGTGATGAGGAGAAGAATAAAGTTATTATTTTAATTTCGTGTTAGTATATTTTGATTACTTGAGTTTATGTTGAGTCATTTATCATGTAATGCTTTATAACTAATGTGATTTATTATAAGTTTCAGAATTCTCTAATCTAAACCAGATATCTAGTCCCCCACCCGCTGGACTCTCATCCATCTTTACTTTATTTTTAATTTGTTTTGTCGTTCTTCCTTTAGAAATTAATTAAAAAACCAAAAATCTCAAACCAAACTTATTTTTCTCTCTTTCTTCCTTAATCGAAAATCACAAAAATAACAAGATCTCTCCCTCCTTGTGTTCGACCCGTACTTGCCACGTCTTCATTGACGTCGTGCACTTGCGGTATAAATTTAATTCTCAGCATGCAACAAGCCGTTAAACCTCTTTGTTGCCAAGGAGGAGGAGTTGTCTCCTGAGGGTTTTCAGTGGATATACCCACAAAATCCGAACAAGATGCATTATTCAATCTAGACACTCGACTCGTTGGACATATTTTGTCGATCATTGGACGCGATAATCCTATGGGCCGACTCTATATAGGTAATCAGTCCACACACCTAGCCTAATGAAACATTTGTGCAAGTTAAATAAGGAATTAAGTGAAAGACATGGACAACCTCAACATCGTCAAGTGATACAAAGTGTAAGGTCCATTAAGGTTCTTATTTGCATTACCTCTTTTTTTTCTTTTCTTTTTATTAGTTGGAGCTTCGTTCCCCCAGGGTCAGGTTTCGTGCATCATTGCCCATGAGGACTTACACTATCACGTACACCTTTCCCCAAATCTCCACGTAGGGCAATCCCTACCACCCGTGTAACGAGAGTTCTGTCGGTTCATCCCAAGTCAGATGACTCGAAAGCACCAGACACAAAGTCACATCAGACCTACTTTCCCAAGTGATAAGAGCCGTGCGAGAAGAGAGAACACCTACTCACTTATTTGTTATCTACGCATGAACCAAAACCCCTACACTAATGTCTCACAACAAGATTTAGACGGTCCTTGACTACAACAAACTTCCTTAAGTTAACAGACACGAATTATTGACTCACTAGGTTCAGGGTGGACTTCTTTAAATGTTTGAGCACTGAAACCCTATGATTACTCGCCCCCCGAGGGAAAACCGGGGTGCATCCTAACGACTCGATAAGACCTAAAGCCATTGTACTAGATATCCTAATGCATCAAGTTCAAGACAATTTTGGGAGCTTTCTTTTTACTTTGCCTCTCAACGATTTGCACATGCTAAACACACACAAAACCCACAAAATATTTTCTTTCGCAAACTCATGAAGATTTTGAAAGAAATGTGAAAATTTTAAAGCACTAGGCAAGCAAAAGAAGACAAGTCACCCAAGGATCATGGCAAGCAGATATATCGATAGTAAATGCAGCACACTAACATGACCCTATCAATACACACAAAAGAAACCAAAATCCAAATAAAAGACTCGACTATGTACACACGTAAAACCCCCCCACACCTATTTCATGCATTGTCCAAAATGAATGCGAGCAAGATACAACATGGATGTATGGATGAAAAAGGAGAGATCTCACCAACATGAAGTACAAAGGGAAGTTCATGGTAATGTTGATGGACACAACCCAAATTCCCCTCAAATCTGTGAGATACTTAAAAAGGGAGACCAAATACGTGAAAGAAAGGGGGCCCAAATACTCAAGGGTTGGAGCCCACAACAATCAAAGCTCGCTCATGGAGTCTTTTGTTGTACTTCTTTTTTTCTCTTTTTTTATTTATAACTATGTACAAACATAAGTTCCCATCTTCATTTGTCAAAAGACATCAAATGGGAACCTCAAGAGTGGGTCAATGCACTTGGAAAGGGAACATGACACTACGCGGGGCCAGAATACTCATGCGTGAGCCCCTTCACAAAGAGCACAAGATGAAATGAGAGGTTCATGAATTGGACGCAAAGGCGTCTCATTCAAAGGATCAAACTGAAAGAGCTTGAACCTCTCAAGAGTTTGGGAAATAAGGGGCAACGGAAGAAGAGTTTCTCCCGTTGCGCTGCTGAAGTTGTGATCGTCAATCCAAACTCTCCAACCAACAGGCTGGTGCGTCGGAACGGGGTCAAGAACCTCGTTAGGCATGTCCGACACACCAGGCGAACAAAAAATGGGTGTCATACCCAA
The DNA here is from genome assembly GCA_963682175.1 of Triglochin maritima. Classification (NCBI taxonomy): domain Eukaryota; kingdom Viridiplantae; phylum Streptophyta; class Magnoliopsida; order Alismatales; family Juncaginaceae; genus Triglochin; species Triglochin maritima. The sequence continues at coordinate 14,372,352 of OY821785.1, forward strand.
GGTATCCTCCAAGGAACTCCTAATACCCTTATGAGCAATGTAGTTATTTGATGTTCTATCATTTCCAAGATGATCAGGAACAATAGTGAGAGGCAAACTCTCATCAGGTTGTTTGAAATTGAGTGTACTAGGGAGCTCTTGCTCCACCAGAGGTAAGTCCTTAAGAGGCACTGATTGGCATCATTTCATGTTTATATTTGTATCTTATATCCATTATCTTTAACCTAAACAATGCTATGTTACGAGTTTTATGTTTAGTTTTCAGGAATAAATAGGTTTGAAGAGATGAAGCATAAAAGGACCCAAAAGCTGGGAAAAAGGACTGAATTGTGAGATCTGGGGTCTAAGATGCAAGGACGAAGGACCTGAATGTAAGGCAGAAGGACCTAAGAGCAAAACAGAATACTCCACACCATCATGGGGAGTATTTTACCAATTCGATTCGGGTCGGAGCTCCAACAAGTCAAGTAACCGCATCAAAGACCAACTATACCAGAAAGAAAAGCCCACAACAAATACCAACGCGATCCGAAGTTTTTGGACCGCTAATTGGCGGTCCATATTACTCAGGATCCACCCAAATTTCTCCTGGACTTGTATTAATGTTCGTTTAGGCTATTTTTGGTATTGGTTTAGTCCCACATCGAGGGATTGTCCCGGATTAGCTTTTTCCATCGTTATAAATAGAACTCTTCACCTCCTATTGTAATCACTCCATATTTTAAGTGGCTATTCTTCCTACTAGAAGTGAGGTCTTGAAGCACACACTAAAGTAGGAGGATGCTACTTTTAATGTGAGTCATTTTAATACAAGTTTTCTTTATTATGTTGTTTGTTTTATGTTTCTTGTTTTGCTTTGCTTAATCTCATTTCATTAGTTTTATTAGCTTAGTTAATATGCTTTCTTTGTTTAGTTTAATAATTAGTGTAATGTTTAGTGAGTAGTTCCATCCCCTTTGGGAGATGGAGTAGATGTACATACATGCAAATTAGAATTGATTGAATGCTTTATTTCCAATGTGTTGATAAAAACATGAATGTATGCTTGCTTCTTTAGGATAGAATTTATAACTTGATGAGTTTTGCCAAAATGATTAGACACCTCTCATGCTTGTTTAGGTTCTGAAATAAACATCTTGCATATGTAAATGTTAATCAACTAAGTTGGTGAATAGATTGATAGGTTTTGCCACAACATTTAGAAACTTCCTATGCATGATAACACCACCTTTATTTGTGATTAAAGAATGTGTTCAACACCCACCTCTTTGCTTGTGTGCATTCACTCCACCCCTTAGGGGTTTTTCCATTTCTGTATTCCAGCATTCTTCTTTTGTTCTTAGCTTAGTTGTCATTTCATTGTTTGTTTCTTTCGTTCGCATTTCATACTTCTTAGCGTAGTTTAGTGTAGAGTAGCATAATCAATCTTTCTCCCCCAATTTTTGCCACTTGATTTCTGATAAACAAGAAGCTGCACAACTCCCTGAGGACGACCCGTATTTGCCACCGCTTCAACGCGGCCGTGCACTTGCGGTTTAATATAAAACGTTCATCAAGTTTTTGGCGCCGTTGCCGGGGAGGTGCCAGTCCAGACTCTTGTTTGGTCGATTCGAGTGGATTTACTTTTTGTCTTGTAGTTTTCTTTGTTTCAGGAGACTCACATTTAGAAGGGGAAGCATCGGGTGAAGTTTGGAAGCGGTCTGAGAGAAGAAGAGCGCCAATCAGCGGTCTACAACCGCAAACTGGCGGTCTGGTTGTTTCATTTCACCTCTAAATTTCTGTGGAGTATTGCTTTATCTGATATAGTGATATGGGACTCGATTTGGCATGTTTAAACTTATAGTTTGTCCCCAGATCAATAATCAAACCTCCTTTAAGCAACTTGGACCCTAAAACTCAAAGCAAAAGATTAGGCATTCTTGTTGTTTAGGTCATGCATCATGTATGTGACTTAGGCATTTAGATTGTCTTTTATCGTAGCTTTATTTTCTGTTGCTGAGAGCTGGCGTGAGGTACGCACCTTCTACTCTCATTCATGCATTTCGTATGAACATGCATTAGTTAGTAGGAAGTGCATTGAAACAAGTGTGAGTTGAGCGTTTGTTTGGAGAGTTGATTGCTAGATTAGGACTCCAAAACGCTACTAAGGAGGGGCTGTCCCATAAAAGATAAGGTGAGGGATTTCATCACCCTTTCCTTCGCCCCAAAAACCACACTAATCAAGAGCCTAATTTTAAAATCAGGTAGACATTGGCCTTAAGGAATTCAGACGCATTAGGAGAGTGATCCGGTCCCGACCGTCATGACCTGATCGGCGTTGCCGACTTTGTCGATAGTAGGAGAGACGAGATCCCCGGATCTTGGCTCACTTGCTGGGATTTGTGGTCCTCGTCGTATGGAGGTGAGGCGTGTTGAGGTTGTGTGACCTCGCAGTTAGGCGTCGTCTAGCTGTAAGGACCTATAGCGACCTTAGGATTGCTTGAGCCTTGTTTGCTTGTGTGCTTCTACCTGTACCCATCCGCTGTAGCATAAGGACTTCTTCCCTTCTCTCCTGAGTCATTCTTTATCCCCTGTGTTCCCCCGTCTTCTCCTCTACGCACATTCTTTGTTAAAAAAAAAGTTTTGGTTTGTGTGTGTGCACCTTTGTGCATGCTTTCGTGGACACGAGACGAGAGGGGTCATTTGACGAGGAGCATTGTCAATCCGACTTCGGTAATCGATTTCTCGACGCCTTCCTCCTCTTATGTCGCACACAGTCCGGGTTCAATGGCTGCTAATTTCCGTGAGGAGGAGCAGTTGCTGGACCCACCTGTTCGACCTGTGCTTCCAGTTGTCGCTCCCATACCTCTACGTGATCGATGCTACCCAAGCCGTACTGCTCTACCCTCATGCATCGTATTGCCAGAGGCTAATGGGAACCATTTTGAGGTTAAGCCTCAATTTATTTCCATGCTCCCTCACTTCACTGGGAAAGGTGACCCCTATATCTTTCTCAGGGAATTTGAGGAGGTCTGTGCTATGTTCAAGCTGTAACAACTTAGCACAGACTCCATCCATCTTAGGCTTGTCCCCTTTGTGCTGAAGGATGACGCCAAGAAGTGGTTGTACAACAACCAGGCGAATGCCTTTAGGACTTGGGATGAGTTTCAATCTGCATTCCTCAAGAAGTACTTCCCAAATCATCAGACTCAAAAATTGAGGAACGAAATCATTTCGTTCTATCAACATGAGACCGAACCATTCCATGCATACTTAGAGAGGTTCAAGGAGCTACTATCCTCATGCCCTCACCATGACATCGAGTTGTGGCGCCTTTGTCAGATTGTTTACGAGGGTCTTCACATCCCGTCAATAACGCTCCTTGAGTCCATGTGTCAAGGAGAGTTCTTGGGAAAGGATGAAAGGGAGGCATGGGCTTTCCTAGAAGACTTTGCTGAGAAAACCATGCAATGGGAGAGTGTGAGTGAACAACCTGCATCATCTAGCATAGGAGCGAGGATCGCGAATCCAAACTTGACTAGATCGGGTGCCGTATTTGAGCTCCAAAACCAAAAAGGTGCACCTCACATGTCCACATCGGGTCCAGTTCCCTGTTGCACTTCATGTTGGTGAGATCTCCCCTTTTTCATGCATAAATCCATGTAGTATCATGCTCACATTCATTGAGGACAATGCATGAAGTAGGTGTGGGGGGTGTTTTACGTGTGTACATAGTCGAGTCTTTTCTTTTGATTTTTGTTTTCTTTGTGTGCATTGTTAGGGTCATGTTAGTGTGCCGCATTTAAAATTGATATACCTGCTTGTCATGATCCTTGGGTGACTTGTCTTCTTTTGCTTGCCTAGTGCTTTAAAATTTTCACATTTCTTTCAAAATCTTCATGTGTTTGCGAAAGAAAATGTTTTTGTAGGTGTTGCGTGTGTTTAGCATGTGCAAAACCGTTGAGAGGCAAAGTAAAAAGAAAGCTCCCAAAATTGTCTTGAACTTGATGCATTAGGATATCTAGTTTACTGGCTTTAGGTCTTATCGAGTCGTTAGGATGCACCCTGGTTTTCCGTCGGGGGGCGTGTAATCATAGCGTTTCAGCACTCAAACTTTTAAAGAAGTTCACCCTGAACCTAGTGAGTCAAATAATTCGTGTGTGTTAGTATAATGAAGTTTATCGTAGTCAAGGGCCCTTAATCTCTTTTTGTGAAACTTAAGTGTAGGGGTTTTGGTTCCCATGTAGATAAATGAATAAATGGTGTTCTCTCTTCTCGCACGGCTCCTATCACTCGAGAAAGTAGGTCTGAGGGGACTTTGTGCCTGGTGCTTTCGAGTCATCTGACTTGGAATGCGCCGACCGAACTCTCGTTACACGGGTGGTAGGGATCGCCCTATGTGGAGATTTGGGGGAAGGTGTACGTGATAGTGTAAGTCCTCATGGGCAATGATGCACGAAACCGGACCCTGGGAGAATCAAACACCAACCAATAAACTGCTTCAAAGAAAAAGACTGAAAAAGAAAAAGAAAAAAAAAGTCAAATAAGAACCAAAATGGACTTTACACATTGTATCACATTCAGAAGTTAAGGTTGCCCATGTCTTTCACTTAAGTCCTTAACTAACTTTCATGAATAACTCATTAGGCTAGGTGTGTGGACCGATTACATATATAGAGTCAACCCGTAGCATTACCGCGTCCCATGATCGACAAAATAAGTCCAACGAGTCGTGTAGCTAGATTGATTAATTCATCTTGTTCGGATTTTGTGGGTATATCCGCTGAAAACCCTCAGGACACAACACTCCTCCTCCTTGGCAACAAGGAGGTTTAACGGCTTGTTGCACATGCTAAGTGCAACTGTGATTCCTACGAAAGTGAGTTAGGATTTCTTGTTTTTCGTATGCTTTTCTCTTTCTTTTTTTTGCTCGGGACTAGCAAAAGTTAGGTGTGGGGGTATTTGATTGGCATCATTTCATGTTTATATTTGTATCTTATATCCATTATCTTTCACCTAAACAACGCTATGTTACGACTTTTATGTTTAGTTTTCAGGAATAAATAGGTTTGAAGAGATGAAGCATAAAATGACCCAAAAGCTGGGAAAAAGGACTGAATTGTGAGATCTGGGGACTAAGATGCAAGGGAGAAGGACCTGAATGTAAGGCAGAAGGACCTAAGAGTAAAACAGAATACTCCACACCATCATGGGGAGTATTTTACCAATTCGATTCGGGTCGGAGCTCCAACAAGTCAAGTAACCGCATCAAAGACCAACAATACCAGAAAGAAAAGCCCACAACAAATACCAACGCGATCCGAAGTTTTTGGACCGCCAATTGGCGGTCTTGGACTTGTATTAATGTTCGTTTAGGCTATTTTTGGTATTGGTTTAGTCCCACATCGGGGGATTGTCCCGAATTAGCTTTTTTCATGGCTATTGATTGACATCATTTCATGCTCATATTTGTATCTTATATCCATTATCTTTCACCTAAATAATGCTATGTTACGAGTTTTATGTTTAGTTTTCAGGAATAAATAGGTTTGAAGAGATGAAGCATAAAAGGACCCAAAAGCTGGGAAAAAGGACTGAATTGTGAGATCTGTGGACCAAGATGCAAGGAAGAAGGACCTGAATGCAAGACCGAAGGACCTAAGAGCAAAACAGAATACTCCTCACCATCATGGGGAGTATTTTGGCAATTCTATTCGGGTCGGAGCTCCAACATGCAAAATAGATGCATCAAATACCAACAAAGCCTTCCAGAAAAGCCCACAAGAAATTGCAGAGCGATCCGGACACTGTAGACCGCTAATTGGCGGTCACTTTTGGCCCAAATGCGCTCAAATTTCTCCAGCACATGTCTTAGAGGATGTTTAGGCTATTTGTGGTATCTGTTTAGTCCCACATCGGGGGATTGTCCCGGATTAGCTTTTTCCATGGCTATAAATAGAACTCTTCACCTCCTATTGTAATCACTCCATATTTTAAGTGGCTATTCTTCCTACTAGAAGTGAGGCCTTGAAGCACACACTAAAGTAGGAGGATGCTACTTTTAATGTGAGTCATTTTATCAATAAAGTTTTGTGTTTCTTTCATTGTTTGTTTATGCTTCTTTTATTGTTTGTGCATGTTTTAGTTTAATCGTCTTTTAATTCTAGCTTAGTTTTAATATGCTTTCTTTCCATAGTTTAATAATTAGTGTAATGTTTAGTGAGTAGTTCCATCCCCTTTGGGGGGTGGAGTAGATGTACATACATGCATTAGAGAATGGGATGAATGCTTTAATTTCAATGTGTTGATTAAACATGAATGTATACTTTCTTGTTTAGGATAGAATTTACAACTTGATGAGTTTTGCCAAAATGATTAGACACATCTCATGCTTGTTTAGGTTCTGAAATAAACATCTTGCATATGTAAATGTTAATCAACCAAGTTGGTGAATAGATTGATAGGTTTTGCCATAACATTTAGACACTTCCTATGCTTGATAAACACCACCTTCATGTGCTTAAAGAATGTATTCTACGCCCACCTCTTTGCTTGTGTGCACTCACTCCACCCCTTAGGGGTTTTCCATTCCTGAAATTCCAGCATTCTTCCTTTGTTCTTAGCTTAGTTCTTATTTCATCGCTTGTTTGCTTCTTTCACATTTCGTACTTGTTAGCGTAGTATAGAGTAGAGTAGCATAAACATCTTTCTCCCCCTATTTTTGCCACTTGATTTCGTACAAGCAAGAGACTACTCACCTCCCTGAGGACGACCCGTACTTGCCACCGCTTCATCGCGGCCGTGCACTTGCGGTTTAATTAAAACGTTCAACAAGTTTTTGGCGCCGTTGCCGGGGAGGTGCCAGTCCAGACTCTTGTTTAGATGATTCGAGTGGATTTGATCTTTTTTTTAGTTTTGTGTTGTCTCAGGACATTTGGGATTCAAGGATAAAGCAGCAGGAAAAATTTGGGAACACTTCAAGCCCTCAAGACCGCCAAATAGCGGTCTGGGACCGCTGTTTGGCGGCCTGGTGAGACCTTTTCACCCCCAGTTTTCTTCTGTTTGTTTCTAGTTACAGTTTAGTTATCTGGGAGCCCAATTTGGCATGTGTGAACCTATAGTTTGCTCCCAGATCAATAAATAACCAATCAACCCTCCTGTAATCAACTTGGACACTAAAACCCAAAGCAAAAGATTAGGCATTTGCTATGTTTAGGTCATGCATCATCTAGTAATGACTTGAGCATGTTAATTGTCTTCTCTTAGTTTTAATCTTTGTCGTTGATTGCTGGAGCGAGGTACGCATTCCTTAACACTTATTCACGCATTAGGACATTCATTAGTGAGTAAGGTTTGCATCGAAACAAGAGTGAGGTGAGTGTTTGCTTGGTGAGTTGCTTGCTAGCTTAAGGATCAAAACATCTTAAGGGGCACCACCTATAGTCTTCAAAGATAAGGTGGGGGATTTCATCACCCCTTCCTTAGCCCCAAAAAGCACACTCAAGTAAAGCCTTAATCTAAAAGCAAGTAGACATTGGCCATTAGGACTTGGGCGCATTAGGAGAGTGAACCGGTCACGACCGTCATAGCCTGATCGGCGTCGCCCACTTTGTCGATAGTAGGAGAGACGAGATCTCCGGATCTTGGCTCACTTGCTGGGCATTGTGGTCTTCGTCGTAGGGAGGTGAGGCGTGTTGAGGCCGTGTGACCTCGCAGTTAGGCGTCGTCTAGCTGTAAGGACCCATAGCTAGCCTAAGCTTGTTTGAGCCATGTTTGCTAGACTAGGCTTCTAACCTCACCCTTTACCCACGCTAGTTTTTAGGGATTCGTCCCTTCTCCTCTGAGTCATATTCTTCTCACCTACTTCTACGTTTTAGTCTCCTCCCCTTTACACTCTCTGTTAGCGTTTTAGGGTCGAGTCGAGCACTTTTTGCGAGGTTGGCCTCGTGGTGGTGAGAGTGATCGACTCGAGAGTTCTTTGTCGAGATGGATGGTTACATGGGCGACCATCCATATCATTGTTGGGACCAGGACAATTCTCCCTGGTACTCCGGACCCATGCAACCTGGGGTGGCTCAGACAAACACCCCGTATGGTTGGGATAATCTTCATTGTGTGACTGAGCAATCTTCATATAGGGGTGATATGAGAGAGGCACCGACTGCTAGATCTCCATCTAGTTACGTCGGATCATATGTTGGTCATCAAACTGAGACATTGCAAGAACCTTTGGCCTCTTTCATGCATGTGGTAGAAGACATGAGTGCACCGGTGGCTCCAGTAGCCGTACCGTGTCGCTGTTGTGGGTTGAGTGGTCATGTTTGCGGGGAATGTCCTTATGTTCCCTCAGAGCCTGAGTATGAGCATACCTTTTCCCAAAATGCTCAGTATGACCATTACGCATCCGCGTACAACCCGAGAAGGATGGATTCATGGGGAGACAATTCTTATTCATATTCTTATACATCACTCCCACCCCAGTACCCTCCTTCTGAATATCCTGAATTCTACCAACACCCCACGACCAATCATTGGACTCATTCTCAGCCCATCACCACCCAACCCATCCATTTCCCAAATTCTGACATGAACCTCACAGTTGACCCCAAACTTGATTCTTTGGAACAAGCCCTCCAAACGTTCATGGAAACCACTCAAAATGTGTTGAAGTCCAATCACGATTCCCTGCAAACTATGGAAATGTATGTGGGTCAAATTACACAACAATTAAGTAAACGTGAGGAGGGTGACATTTCTTGTCAACATGTGGATTCATCGTTTGATATCGAACCACCACCACATTCACAAATTCGAAGCACAATCTTTCAGAGTCAAACTCCTAGTCAGTCTGAGGGACTTGGGGTTTCAATTCACGATCACATTGTGGGGGATTCGATCCGAATTGAGAATAACATGGACCAATTTCATTATGAGTCGGCACAGGATTGTGCCCTATCTTTTTGTCCCATGGCCCTTGACCACATGATCTTCATGTTGTGCCCCTTAAGGACTCACCTCTGGTGGAGCAAGAGCTCCCTAGTACCCTCAATTTCAAACCACCTGATGAGAGTTTGCCTCTCACTATTGTTCCTGATCTTCTTGGAAATGATGGAACATCAAACAACTACATTGCTAATGAGGGTATTAAGAGTTCCTTAGAGGATACCTTGGGTATGAGACCCACTTTTTGTTCGCCTGGTGAGTCGGACATGCCTAACGAGGTTCTTGACCTCGTTCCGGCTCACCAGCCAGTTGGTTGGAGAGTTTGGATTGACGATCATAACTTCAGCAGCGCAACAGAAGAGATTCTTCTTCCGTTGCCCCTTACTTCCCAAACTCTCGAGAGGTTCAAGCTCTTTCAGTTTGATCCTTTGAATGAGACGCCTTTGCGTCCAATTCACGAACCTCTCATTTCATCTGGTGCTCTTTGTGAAGGGGGCCCACGCATGAGTATTCTGGCTCCGCGTGGTGTCATGTTCCCTTTCCAAGTGCATTAACCCACTCTTGAGGTTCCCATTTGATGTCTTTTGACAAATGAAGATGGGAACTTATGTTTGTACATAGTTATATATATAAAAAAAAGTTCAATAAAAGACTCCTTCAGTGAGCATCGATTGTTGTGAGCCCCAACCCTTGTGTATTTGGGCTCCATTTCTTTCATGTATTTGTACCCTTTCTTTAGCATCTCACAGGTTTTGAGGGAATTTGGGTTGTGTCCATCAACATAGCCATACACTTCCCTTTGTACTTCACGTTGGTGAGATCTCTCCTTTTTCATGCATAAATCCATGTAGTATCTTGCTTGCATTCATTGAGGACAATGCATGAAGTAGGTGTGGGGGGTGTTTTACGTGTGTACATAGTTGAGTCTTTTTCCTTTGATTTTGTTTTCTTTTGTTTGCATTGTTAGGGTCATGATAGTGTGCTGCATTTAATATCGATATATCTGCTTGCCATGATCCTTGGGTGACTTGTCTTCTTTTGCTTGCCTAGTGCTTCAAAATTTTCACATTTCTTTTAAAATCTTCATGTGTTTTCGAAAGAAAATGTTTTGTGGGTTTTGCGTGTGTTTAGCATGTGCAAAACCGTTGAGAGGCAAAGTAAAAAGAAAGCTCCCAAAATTGTCTTGAACTTGATGCATTAGGATATCTAGTACACGGCTTTAGGATTTATCGAGTCGTTAGGATGCACCCCAGTTTTCCTTTGGGGGTGAGTAATCATAGGGTTTCAGTGCTCAAGCATTCAAAGAAGTCCACCCTGAACCTAGTGAGTCAATAATTCGTGTTTGTTAATTTAGGAAGTTTGTTGTAGTCAAGGACCATCTTAATCTTGTTGTGAGACATTAGTGTAGGGGTTTTGGTTCATGTGTAGATAAGAAATAAGTGAGTAGATGTTCTCTCTTCTCGCACGGCTCCTATCACTCGGGAAAGTAGGTCTGAGGGGACTTTGTACCTGGTGCTTTCGAGTCATCTTACTTGGGATGCGCCGACCGAACTCCCGTTACACGGGTGGTAGGGATTGCCCTATGTGGAGATTTGGGGAAAGGTGTACGTGATAGTGTAAGTCCTCATGGGCAATGATGCACGAAACCTGACCCTGGGAGAATGAAGCTCCAACTAATAAAAAGAAAAAAACATTGTGTGAAAAGAAACAAAAAGAAAAAAAATGGTAATGCAAATAAGAACCTTAATGGACCTTACACTTTGTATCACTTGAGGATCTTGAGGTTGTCCATGTCTTTTACTTAATTCCTTATTTAACTTGCACGAATGGTTTATTAGGCTAGGTGTGGACTGATTACCTATATAGAGTCGGCCCGTAGGATTACCGCGTCCATTGATCGACAAAATATTTCCAACGAGTCGAGGTCTAGATTGAATAATGCATCTTGTTCGGATTTTGTGGGTATATCCGCTGAAAACCCTCAGGAGACAACACTCCTCCTCCTTGGCAACAAAGAGGTTTAACGGCTTGTTGCACGTGCTAAGTGCAACCGTGATTCCTACGAAAGTGAGTAAGGATTTCTTGTTTTTTTCGCATGCTTTTCTCTTTCTTTGTTTTGCTTGGGACTAGCAAAAGTTAGGTGTGGGGGTATTTGATTGACATCATTTCATGCTCATATTTGTATCTTATATCCATTATCTTTCACCTAAATAATGCTATGTTACGAGTTTTATGTTTAGTTTTCAGGAATAAATAGGTTTGAAGAGATGAAGCATAAAAGGACCCAAAAGCTGGGAAAAAGGACTGAATTGTGAGATCTGTGGACCAAGATGCAAGAAAGAAGGACCTGAATGCAAGACCGAAGGACCTAAGAGCAAAACAGAATACTCCTCACCATCATGGGGAGTATTTTGGCAATTCTATTCGGGTCGGAGCTCCAACATGCAAAATAGATGCATCAAATACCAACAAAGCCTTCCAGAAAAGCCCACAAGAAATTCCAGAGCGATCCGGACACTGTAGACCGCTAATTAGCGGTCCAAGACCGCTAATTGGCGGTCACTTTTGGCCCAAATGCGCTCAAATTTCTCCAGCACATGTCTTAGAGGATGTTTAGGCTATTTGTGGCATCTGTTTAGTCCCACATCGGGGGATTGTCCCGGATTAGCTTTTTCCATGGCTATAAATAGAACTCTTCACCTCCTATTGTAATCACTCCATATTTTAAGTGGCTATTCTTCCTACTAGAAGTGAGGCCTTGAAGCACACACTAAAGTAGGAGGATGCTACTTTTAATGTGAGTCATTTTATCAATAAAGTTTTGTGTTTCTTTCATTGTTTGTTTATGCTTCTTTTATTGTTTGTGCATGTTTTAGTTTAATCGTCTTTTAATTCTAGCTTAGTTTTAATATGCTTTCTTTCCATAGTTTAATAATTAGTGTAATGTTTAGTGAGTAGTTCCATCCCCTTTGGGGGGTGGAGTAGATGTACATACATGCATTAGAGAATGGGATGAATGCTTTAATTTCAATGTGTTGATTAAACATGAATGTATACTTTCTTGTTTAGGATAGAATTTACAACTTGATGAGTTTTGCCAAAATGATTAGACACATCTCATGCTTGTTTAGGTTCTGAAATAAACATCTTGCATATGTAAATGTTAATCAACCAAGTTGGTGAATAGATTGATAGGTTTTGCCATAACATTTAGACACTTCCTATGCTTGATAAACACCACCTTCATGTGCTTAAAGAATGTATTCTACGCCCACCTCTTTGCTTGTGTGCACTCACTCCACCCCTTAGGGGTTTTCCATTCCTGAAATTCCAGCATTCTTCCTTTGTTCTTAGCTTAGTTCTTATTTCATCGCTTGTTTGCTTCTTTCACATTTCGTACTTGTTAGCGTAGTATAGAGTAGAGTAGCATAAACATCTTTCTCCCCCTATTTTTGCCACTTGATTTCGTACAAGCAAGAGACTACTCACCTCCCTGAGGACGACCCGTACTTGCCACCGCTTCATCGCGGCCGTGCACTTGCGGTTTAATTAAAACGTTCAACAGCTATAAATAGAACTCTTCACCTCCTATTGTAATCACTCCATATTTTAAGTGACTATTCTTCCTACTAGAAGTGAGGCCTTGAAGCACACACTAAAGTAGGAGGATGCTACTTTTAATGTGAGTCATTTTAATACAAGTTTTCTTTATTATGTTGTTTGTTTTATGTTTCTTGTTTTGCTTTGCTTAATCTCATTTCATTAGTTTTATTAGCTTAGTTAATATGCTTTCTTTGTTTAGTTTAATAATTAGTGTAATGTTTAGTGAGTAGTTCCATCCCCTTTGGGGGTGGAGTAGATGTACATACATGCAAATTAGAATGGATTGAATGCTTTATTTCCAATGTGTTGATAAAAACATGAATGTATGCTTGCTTCTTTAGGATAGAATTTATAACTTGATGAGTTTTGCCAAAATGATTAGACACCTCTCATGCTTGTTTAGGTTCTGAAATAAACATCTTGCATATGTAAATGTTAATCAACTAAGTTGGTGAATAGATTGATAGGTTTTGCCACAACATTTAGAAACTTCCTATGCATGATAACACCACCTTTATTTGTGATTAAAGAATGTGTTCAACACCCACCTCTTTGCTTGTGTGCACTCACTCCACCCCTTAGGGGTTTTTCCATTTCTGTATTCCAGCATTCTTCTTTTGTTCTTAGCTTAGTTGTCATTTCATTGTTTGTTTCGTTCGTTCGCATTTCATACTTTTTAGCGTAGTTTAGTGTAGAGTAGCATAATCAATTTTTCTCCCCCAATTTTTGCCACTTGATTTCTGATAAACAAGAGGCTGATCACCTCCCTAAGGACGACCCGTACTTGTCACCGCTTCATCGCGGCCGTGCACTTGCGGTTTAAATAAAACGTTCAACATGTTTTTGGCACTTGCTATGCATGATATTGCATAGGAACAATAGTGAGAGGCAAACTCTCATCAGGTTGTTTGAAATTGAGTGTACTAGGGAGCTCTTGCTCCACCAGAGGTGAGTCCTTAAGAGGCACAACATGAAGATCATGTGGCTCTAGGGCCACAGGACAAAAAGGTAAGGCACAATCATGTGCCGACTCGTAATGAAACTGGTCCATGTTATTCTCAATTGGGATCGAATCGTCCACCAAGCGATCGTGAATTGAAACCCCAAGTCCCTCAGACTGACTAGGAGTTTGACTTTGAAAGATTGTGCTTTGAATTTGTGGATGTGGTGGTGGCGGTTCGATATCAAAAGATGAACCCTCATGTTGACAAGAAAAGTTACTCTGCTCACGTTCACGTAATTGCTACGACATTTGACTCACTTGCAGTGCCATATTTTGTATGGACTGTGGAATGGTTTCCATGAACATAAGGAAAGTTTGTTTCAAGGAATCAGGTATGTGGTCAAATATGAGGTCCAAGTCAGAGCTTGGGAAATTTTGGGGTTGGGTGTTGATGGGCTGAGAATGAGTCCAATGATTTGAAGTGGGGTGTTGGTAGAATTCTGGGTATTCGGGAGGAGGATAGTGGGATGGAATGATGTATAAGAATTTGAATAAGAATTGTCTTCCCACGAATCCATCCCTCTCGGGTTGTACACGGATGCGTAATGGTCATAATGAGCATTTTGGGAAAATGTGTGCTCATACTCAGGCTCAGGGGCAACATAAGGACATTCCACGATAACATGACCACTCAACCCACAACACTCACACGATGTGGCTACTGGAGCCACCGGTGCACCCATGTCATCTACCACATGCATGAAAGAGGCTAAAGGTTCTTGTAATGTCTCAGATTGATGACCAACATATGATCCGACGTAACTAGTTGGTGGTCTAGCAGTCGGTGCCTCTCTCATACTACCCCAATATGAAGATTGCTCAGTCACACAATTATGATTGTCCCAACCATACGGGGTGTTAGTCTGACCCACCCCAGGTTGCATGGGTCCAGAATACCAGGAAGAATTGTCCTTGTCCCAACAATGATATGGATGGTTGCCCATGTAACCATCCATCTTAACAAAGAACTCTAGAGTCGACCACTCTCACCACCACGAGGCTAAACTCGTAAAAAGTGCTCGACTCGACCCTAAAATGCTACCAGAGAGTGTAAAGGGGAGGAGACTAGAACGTAGAAGTAGGTGAGAAGAAGATGACTCAGAGGAGAAGGGAAGAATCCCTAATGCTAGAGTGGGTAATGGGATCAGGTAGAAGCCTAACTAGCAAGCACGGCTCAAACAATGTAAGACAATGAGTCCTTAGGCTAGACGACGCCTAACTTCGAGGTCACTAGCCTCAACATGCCTCACCTCCCTACAACAAAGACCACAATGCCCAGCAAGTGATACCAGATCTGGAGATCCAGTACCTCCTACTATCGACAAGGTAGGCAACGCCGATCAGGTCATGACGGTCTCGACTAGATTACTCTCCTAATGCGTCCGAATTCCTTAGGGTCAATGTCTACTTGCTTTTAGAATTAAGGCTTTGATTAAGAGTGATTTTTGGGGCCAAAGAAAGGGTGATGAAATCCCCACCTTACCTTATATGGGACAGCCCCTCCTTAGTAGCGTTTTGAGCTTAAATCTAGCAATCAATCACTCCAATCAAATGCTCAACTCACTCTTGTCCCGATGCACCTTACTAACTAATGCATGATCGAAACATGCATGAATGAGAGATTTGGGTGCACGTACCTCACGCCAGCAATCAACAACAAAATGTAAAGCAAAGAAAAGACAAATACATGTCAGGTCTACAAATGATGCATGACCTAGATGGCAAGAAGTCTAATCTTTTGCTTTGAGTTTTATGGTCCAAGTTGATTAAAGGGGATTGAAATTAAATCTGGGAGCAAACTAGAAGTCACAACATGCAACATGGTACTCCCAGATAACTAAAATGAACCAAATAACAACTAGAACAAAATTAAGAGAAAATGAGTCTCACCAGGCTGCCAATTAGCGGTCCCAGACCGCTGATTGGCGGTCCCTTTTCATGATTTTGTGCTCAAACTTATCCAGTAGCCTCCCCTTGATTTAAAGGTCCCCTGAAACAAACAAAAACTAGAAACAAAAAATTAAAACCACTCGAATCATCCAAACCAAGGTCTGGACAAAGCACCTCCCCGGCAACGGCGCCAAAAGCTTCATTGATCGTTTTACTTAAACCGCAAGTGCACGGCCACGTTGAAGCGGTGGCAAATACGGGTCGTCCACTGGGAGGTGTGTCGACGTTTGGTTTGTGCGAAGACTAGTGGTAAAGAAAGGAGAGAAAGATTGATTACACTAAACTATACTAGAATGCAAAAGGAAATGAAAGATAAGCAATTAAAACTAAACCCCATAGGGGGTAGAGAAATAATGTGAATATAAAGTTGTGTGTGTGTGTGTGTTCAATTAAGCTCCTCACAACATGTAGTGCATGAAATCATAAAACTACATCCAACTTTGCCTCCACATGTTTAAGATAAGACTACATCATTAAAACATACAAGACAATAATTGGAATGAAGCTAAATGAACTCATGTATAAAGACTAGACCCTACTATGCCTCCACATGAATTAAGATAAGACTACATCATTAAAACATACAAGACATTAACTAAGGTAAAGGCAACAAGAGTACATAAACTACAAATTGTGTTTCCAATATTAATTCCATCCACATCCTAACCTTATCATTCCCCATAAAATAGGTCCATTAATCAAAGCATAAGCTAAGCTTCATTCAAGAGCATTAGCATATCAAAGATAAGAGTGAAAACCCATTAGATTGTTATGGAAATCATATAAAGCTCATGGGATTAAGATAACACACACTTAATACACTTCATGATCATATCACATATTTCTCCACCCCCCAAATGGGGATGGAACTACTCACTACTCATTACACTAACTATATTAACAAAATGAAACATAATACTGAAATGAAATTACCCTAAGAAAGCAAGAAATAAAGAAGCTTAAAAGGAAAGGAAAGACTAAACAAGCATGCACAAATTAAAAGACAAGATTAAAAGAAACTAGAAGAATTATTTTATTAACAAATGACTCACATTGAAGGTAGCATTCTTCTCCACCTTGAGTTTTTGCTTCAAGGCTCACTCCTTAGTAGAGAGAATGCCACCAAGCAATGGGTGATTACAAAGGAAGATGAAGAGTTCTATTTAAAGGCATGTAAAAAGGTAATCCGGGACAATCCCCCGATGTGGGACTAAACAAAAACCAAAAATAGACTAAGCATACCCTAATACACGCGCTCCCAAAAGTTAAGCGGATCAAGAGCTATCTGGACCGCCAATTAGCGGTTCCAGACCGCCAATTGGCGGTCTATAGGCTCCAGATCCAGTTGCGTTTTGTTGTGGGCTTTGCTTGATCTATTACTTGGTCTTGGATGCATCTACTTTGTTTATTGGAGCTCCGACCCGAATCAATTTCTCAAAATACTCCCCATGATGGTGTAGAGTTTTCTATTTTGCTCTTAGGTCCTTCTCCTTTGCATCTTAGTCCCCAGGTCTCACAATTAAGTCTTTTTTCCTACTTTTGGGTCCTTTCATGGCTCTTCTCTTCAAACCTCTTTATTTCTGAAATTAAAACATAAAACTCGTCACGTAGCATTGCTTCGATGTAAGATAATGGATATAAGATACAAATATGAGCATGAAATGTTGTCAACCACACGACCATGTTGAAGCGGTGGCAAATACGGGTCGATCCACAAGGAGGTGTGTAGACTCTGGGTTGTTCGAAGGCAAGTGAGAAAAGATGGGAAGAAATTGTGATTACACTAAACTAGACTAACTACACTAAATGAGTAAGCATCAAACAAGGAAAACGAAAGCGAGGGAAATTGAAAGTTGGAAATCAGAAATGGAAAACCCCCAAGGGGAGGAGTGTGTGCACACATGTAAAAAGATGGTGAAGAATGCATTCTATAGGCACAAATGTAGGTAATGTTTTCATGCAAAGGAAGTGCCTAAAGGTTATGACAAATACTATCAATCCATTCACTAACCTAGTTGATTAACATTCATATACACAAGCTGGTTATTTCAGAACCTAAACAAGCATGGGAGGTGTCTAAGATGTGTGGCAAAACCCATCAAGTGTAGTATTCTACTCTAACAAGCAAACATACATTCATATTTATCAACACAATCAAAATATAAAGCATTCATATCCATTCTTTAATGCATGTATGAACATCATCTCCACTCCCAAAGGGGGATGGATTTACTCACTACACATTACTCTAACAATTAAACTGAAGAAGAAAAGAAACATTCTAACTACTTTAGCCTAGAATCAAAGAAATAAAACTAAGCTAAGCATGCATAAAGAAACAACATAAGAACAAAACAATGGAAAAATTATTTTATTAAATGACTCACATTAAAGGTAGCATTCTTCTCCACCTTGAGATTTTGCTCCAAGGCTTACCCCAAGTAGAGAG
The DNA here is from genome assembly GCA_963682175.1 of Triglochin maritima. Taxonomy (NCBI): domain Eukaryota; kingdom Viridiplantae; phylum Streptophyta; class Magnoliopsida; order Alismatales; family Juncaginaceae; genus Triglochin; species Triglochin maritima. The sequence continues at coordinate 14,390,279 of OY821785.1, forward strand.
AATGCCACCAAGCAATGAGTGATTACAATAGAAGGTGAAGAGTTCTATTTATAGCCATTGAAAAAGGTAATCCGGGACAATCCCCCGGTATGAGACTAAACAAATACCAGAAATAGACTAAATACACACTAATACATGCTCCACATAAATCTTAGCGGATCCGGACCAAAAGTGACCGCCAATTAACGGTCTACAGTGTTCAGATCGCTCTGGATTTTCTTGTGGGCTTTTACACATGAATTAAGATTTACACAATCATTAAACGATACAAGACATTAACCAAGGTAAAGGAAACAAGAGTACATGCAACTACAAATCATGTTTCCTTCATCAATTCCATCCATATCCTCACCTTATCATTCCCCATAAAATAGGTCCACAAATCTAAGCATATGCTAAGCTTCATTCAAGAGCATTAGCATATCAAAGATAAGAGTGAAATCTTATTAGATGGTTATGTAAATCATGTAAGGTTCAAAGGATTAAGATAACACACACCTAATACATCACATAATCATATCACATATTTCTCCACCCCCAAATGGGGATGGAACTACTCACTCATATTTAAACTACAACCTAAATTAAAATGAGACATTCTAGTGAAACGAAATTAAACTAAGCAAGCAAGAAATATTAAAGAAGCAAAAAGACATAAAACTAAAGAAGCATGCAAGACATATGAAAGAAAATTAAACTAAGAAAGAAACATAACCAAAGGAAAGTATCTATTATTACTCACTCAATTACAAGTAGCGTCTCTCCACCAGGTGTTTTGCTTCAAGGCTTTTACTCCTAGTAGAGAGGATGGACTCCAAGAGAGTGGTGGGATACAAGAGAGGAGGGAGAGTTCTATTTATAGCCATAGAAAAAGGTAATCCGGGACAATCCCCCGGTATGTGACTAAACATATACCAGAAATAGACTAAATACACTCTAATACATGCCCCCACAGAATTCTTAGCGGATCCAGACCAACCTGGACTGCCAATCAGCGGTCCCAGACTGCCAATTGGCGGTCTATAGGGTTTCGATAGGGCTGTTGTTTCGTGTGGGCTTTTCTGGATGTCTTTGTTTGTCTTTGATGCATCTACTTCGCTTGTTGGAGCTCCGACCTGAATAGAATTGCCAAAATACTCCCCATGATGGTGTGGAGTATTCTTGTTTGCTCATTGGTCCTTTGATCTTACGTTCAGGTCCTTCGATCTTGCATTTTAGTCCTTGAGTCTCTCAACTCAGTCCTTTTTCATGCTATTAGGTTCTTTTATGCCTCTTCTTTTCAAACCTATTTATTTCTGAAATTCAAACATACAACTCGTCACGTAGCATTGTTTTGGTGAAATATAATGGATATAAGATACAAATGTAAGCATGAAATGATGTCAATCACCTTTACCTTGGTTAATGCCTTGTATGTTTTAAGGATAATGTGCTATCTTATTTCATGTGGAGGCATAGTAGGGTCTAGTCTTTATACATGAGTTCATTTAGCTTCATTCCAATTATTGTCTTGTATGTTTTAATGATATTGTGTTATCTTAATTCATGTGGAGGCAAAGTTGGATGTAGTTTTATGGTTTTCATGCACTACATATTGTGATGAGCTTAATTGAACACACACACACATACACATATCTTATATTCACACTCTTTTCTCTACCCCCTTTGGGGTTTAGTTTTGTTGCTTATTTCCATTTACTTTCGCATTGTAGTGTAGTGTAGATCATAACTCCTTTCTCTCCTTTCTTTCCCACTCGCCTTCGCACAAACTAAAGTAGACACACCTCCCTATGGATCAACCCGTATTTGACACCGCTTCAACACGGCCATGCACTTGCGGTTTAATTAAAACATATCAATCAAGTTTTTGCCGGGGAGGTGCTCTGTCCAGACTTTGGTTTGGACGATTCGAGTGGTTTTAATTTTTCTTTTTTAGTTTTGATTTGTTTCACGGATCTGGAGGATCAAGGGGAAACGACTGGAGGAATTGGAAAGCAAACCACTCAACAGTGACCATAAATCAGCAGTCTGGGACCGCCAATTGGCGACCTGGTGAGCTTAACTTTCTCTCAATTTTGTTCTGGTTGTTGTTTATTTCATTGTAGTTATCTGGGAGCACCATCTTGCATGCTGTGACTTCTAGTTTGCTCCCAGATTAAAACTCAGACCCCTTTAATCAACTTGGACCATAAAACTCAAAGCAAAAGATTAGACTTCTTGCCATCTAGGTCATGCATCATCTGTAGACCTTGCATGCATTTCTCTTTTCTTTGCTTTACATTTTGTTGTTGATTGCTGGCGTGAGGTACATGCACCCAAATCTCTCATTCATGCATGTTTCGATCATGCATTAGTTAGTAAGGTGCATCGGGACAAGAGTGGGTTGAGCGTTTGATTGGAGTGTTGATTGCTAGATTTGCGATCAAAACGCTACTAAGGAGGGGTTGTCCCATAAAAGATAAGGTGGGGGATTTCATCACCCTTTCCTTGGCCCCAAAAATCACTCTTAATAAAAGTCTTAATTCTAAAAGCATGTAGACATTGGCCCTAAGGATTTCGGACGCACTAGGAGAGTAATCTAGTTGAGACCGTCATGGCCTGATCGGCGTTGCCTACCTTGTCGATAGTAGGAGGTACTGGATCTCCGGATCTGGTATCACTTGCTGGGCCTTGTGGTCTTCGTTGTAGGGAGGTGAGGTGTGTCGAGGCTAGTGACCTCGAAGGTGTCGTCTAGCCTAAGGACCCATTGCCTTACATTGTTTGAGCCGTGCTTGCTAGATTAGGCTTCTACCTTCACCCACTACCCACCCTAGCTCTAGGATTCTTCCCTCCTCATCTGAGTCCTCTCCTCATCTATTTTCTACGAGTAGTCTCCTCTTCTAGTACACCTTCTGTTGTGTATTATTTTAGAGTCGAGTCGAGCAATTTATGCGAGGTTGGGCTCGTTCTAGTGAGAGCGCTCGACTTGAGAGAGTGCATTTTTCTGAGATGGATGGTCTTGGTGATCGGCCATCTCCGCCTCGTGCTCCTTTGAAGCGTGAGGCTGAGTCTTCTCGTGGTGACGGGGGAGACCGGGTTCCACACATGGATTACCTCGGTCCGCTCCCACCACCACGTAGACCTCCTTCTCCTCCTCCTCTGACTCGAGAGGAAGAGGGATTCGGTTAGGATCGAGTTCTTGGTGCACCACCACCTTCAGCTCGACAGGATAGACCGATGACTTTGTGGGAGCGGACCCATCCTGTTCGGGCCGCGCAACCTTCCTGCATAGTTCTTCCCCCAGCTCGCGGGAACAACTATGAGATGAAACCTCAGTATGTGAGCATGCTTCCTACCTTCACTTCCAATAAGGAGGATCTGTATATTTTTATACGTGAATTCGAGGAAGTATGCTCCATGTTCAAGCTTCAATAGTTTGATAAGGATTCAGTCCGGTTGAGGATGATTTTTTTCGCATTGATGGATAACGGGAAGAAATGGATGTACAACCTCCCGGCGATCTCTATTCGGTCTTGGGATGACTTTGTGACCGTCTTTCTGAATATATTTTTCCCTCAAAGGAAAACTCAACAGATACGGCACCAGATACACCAAATGTATCAGACTTAGACCGAATCGTTTTATGCTTTCTTTGAGAGGTTCAAGCACCTTCTCTTGCAGTGCCCTCATCATGGAATTGAGTTGTGGCAGTGTAACGCCCCCGAACAACGGAAAATTAAAACTTTTAAAATCAAGGGAAACACGTGGATAAAACCATCAAGAGTGGGGACATTACTGAAGGAAATACCCAAATACATAAGGTGCACCATATTACATAAGAGTTTGTCAAAAGAGTGATTACATCGGAATACAAAATACATAAAACATGTAATCACGACAACCTAAATAGGTAGACAACAGGATCCAGTCCCAAAGTGCAATCTCCCTCGGTCACCACCCGCCGGAACCTAACGCGGTCCTGAAAAAGATGCAACAACAATGCCTGAGTTTCCATAAGGAAACCTCGTATGACAAGCTCACCGATATGCCCTAACATACTAGTATAGCATGGCATGAAATACAAAATTGTAAAACAACATTGCCACCATGGGCCAAACCGGACATCCGTCCTGCGATTGTTCCCGCAGCCACACATGCCCCGCAGTCTACAATCGCCACCGCTGCCACACAGGCCCCACGGTCCGCAACATCGCCGTCGCCACACAGGCCGCACAACCCACAACCACCGGTACCACACAAGCCACACGGTCCAACACCACCGCCGCCACACTGGCCGTACGGTCCAACATCGGGTCCCCGTATAGACCTACCGTAGGCACATACGGTCTAACGGACAGTACGCAACACATCCCCACACGCGACTACACAAGCCAAGGGATCAGTGAGGAGGCGTTCGCACTTCCGCGCAGGTAGAATCAGATATGAAAACATCGTGGTCCACCACCACACCAACGGAGCCGTCGCTCAGATCGGCCCATCAACCGGCACCACACAGACCGCACGGGATATCACTCGATAGGTGCCCAGTTGAGCTACCTGCCGGAACACAACATCGGCAGTCCATCGCCGCAACCACACAGGCTACGCGCGATCCTCCCTGCCGCCACACGGGCCGTACAGGGGCCCTACCGCCGCCACACAGGCCGCACGGCACGTGCAATCACTGCCATCAAGACCAGTCAAACATATCCGCCACACAAAGGGCCAGACAATCGACAGATCCAAACCGAAGTCCGCAGGGTCAACGAGCTCCACGTGCAGACACCAACTCCGACACTATAAAAGTAAAGCAGCGGCCTCCGTAGCCCCTCAGGCCGGTAGTCACTTCACCCAACGACAGTTGCGTGCCCGCTGAAGCAATGGGATCCGCAATCCCTCAGGCTACTACTCTAACACGAGTCAAACGATCCACCAGTAATAGTCACGATCCATACATGGAGGTGACGCGTTCCGGACACCCACACTCTTCCACAAGGCGGTCCCTGGGCAGGCACGCATAACGCACCCACCGTCACCTCCCGGCTCACGCACAAGGCGAGGACACGGGTTTCCGTGGACAGAGTTGACATCCTAAGAGAAACAAGAATTATGTCCCGTGCAAAACGGTCGACCACTGTGACAACCGGTCGACCGCTTCCACAAGGGAAATCGGTCGACCAAAAGTGACAGCTCGGTCGACCGCTTCCACAAGGGAATCGGTCAACCGTAGCGTCTGCAACGGTCGAACTATTTGCGCAACACAATATTTCCTAACGGTCTACCGAAGGTCTAAAACCGGTCGACCGAACGAGGTGAAAATCCGAAGTCTGGTCAACATCAAAATCCAATCTATCGATCGACCGACTCAGGGGTCTCGGTCGACCGAAACCTTACAGGGTCAACCTAATATTTTCTACGTCATAAACGGTCGACCGCAACCACACCAAGGGTCCAGTACACTTATGTTCCGGTCGACCGAACACAAGGACCCGGTCGATCGAAACACAACAGACATGCAAATAACACTACGTTCGGTCGACCGTCAAAGGGACCCGGTCGACCGACAGACGTCTTCAACCTCGCGCCAGCCGAGGTTTTAACGCCGAAAATCGTAGCCGGCGAGGTCTCCGACCTCCCGCGACCTACCAAAACATCACCCCAACGTGGGTGATCACTAAAGGCCTCTCATGCAAGAACTTGGCATACCTCTTGCGACGAACAACGAACTTCACCGGAGCTCCAACGACACCTCCGGACTGCACCTCACGCCCACTCTCCTTCTCGCGCCGCACCAAGCCCAACACTCCTTGCCGCACGCACACCTTCTCCACCGGAGCTCGAGCACCACAGGAGATGAAGAAAGGTTGAAGAAGAAGAAAAGAAGAGAGGAAGAAGAAATGTGAGAGAGTGTGAAGGAAGAGAGAGAGAGAGATGCAACCCCCTTCTTAAAACCCAACACCAACATCAAACACTCCATCCACAACCACCCTACTCCACAGCCCACACCTCCTTCACGTCACCCAACCCATCACCAACAGCCCTCTCCTATTCCTCTTCAACTTCCCATGCAAACCCTCCAATTAGCCCACCTAAACACCAATTAAACCAATTAGGGTAGGTGTATGACAAATTGTTTATGAGGGCCTCAACTACAACACCCGCACATTGTTGGAGTCAATGTGTCAAGGTGATTTCTAAATGAAACCATCGATGAGGCATGGGACACTTTTGAATTAATGGCTGAATGTATCTTTGAGTGGGACACCATGAGAGAGCCACCAGCCGCCAGGTCTTCTGGTCGACTTGGATCATATCAAGTTGAGTCAACTATCGCGTCTGAGGCGAAAATGGCTACTCTCATGCGTAGGATTGAGAGTTTAGAGTTGGACCGAGCTCCTGTAGCTCAGGTCGCTACTCCCGGATGTGGTAGGTGTGGACTTACGGACCATGATGACTTGGAATGTGCTTACGCTTCAAGGGATACTGAGCAAGCAAATGCGATGTATCAACAGAGGCCCCGTAATGACCCGTACAGTCACTCCTACAACCCGGGATGACATAACCATCCTAACTTGTCTTGGGGGCCTAGTGGGGGTAACGGTCAGAGCTCGCACGCTCAACCTCAACCTCTGCCTGATCAACCTCCATGCCCATCGGCGACCTACCAACCTCCACATCAAAGGTCTCAGAACCATAATTACCAACCTCCTCAGACCTCATCGTCGGGTTATTCTAACCAAACTCCACTACCCCAACGGGTGGACTCGAAGTATCCCACTCTTGAACAAACCCTTCAAGTGTTCATTCAGAGCACACAATCCATGTTTGCGGTTAGCAACATTTCGGTCAAAGCATTGGAAATGCAAGTTAGCCAGTTGGCTCATCCGCTCCATGAACGCGAGAAGGGCCAGTTACCGAGTCAACCCGAGGTGAATCCTCGGGGTACCCATTCTCAAGGAAGGCCACCTGTGCCTCAAGCTACCTCTGAACCAACCCATCATATTAATGTGATTCATACTTTGAGGTCTGGTAAGGAGGTGGATAACCACATTGGGGTGACTTCCTTGTCATCACCATCTCTTGGTGTCACCAGACCTGCGGTGATACCTGCATCTCTGAGGGAGCCGGATCCCGAGGTTCCCTCCACAAATACTTTCAGGAAAGAGCCTGATCCTGAGGTTCCTTCTACATTTCCTTTGACAATGGGGCCGAACTCTGAGGTCCCCTTGTCTCCTCTTGTGTCGAAGGAATTAGATTCTGAGGTCCCCACTCATGCTTCTTTGGACCAGAATTCTGAGGTTCATTCGCAACACCCTTATGCTCCGAAGGCGCCATTCCCTGAGTGCCTTAAAAAGAAAACCTCGGATCAGCATGATAAGATGCTTGAGATGTTTCGGCAAGTTAAGGTGAACATCCCTCTGTTGGAGGTGATTCAGCAAATGCCACCTTATGCCAAGGTTCTCAAGGACTTATGCACCAAGAAGAGAAAACTCATGTTCCAAAGAAAGCTTTTCTTACGACTAACGTGAGTTCTTTGTTGGCACAACCCATGCAAGTCAAATACTAGGACCCTGGTTGTCCTACTATCTCTTGTGTGATTGGTGATGTGTCCATACATCGAGCCTTATTGGACATTGGTTCATCTGTTAATCTTCTGCCATATTCTGTCTACGTCCACCTTGGTCTTGGAGACCTCAAACAAACAAAAAACCACTCTTCAATTGGCTGATATGTCTATGAAGAAACTGAGGGGTGTGGTGGAAGATGTGCTGATCAAAGTGGGAGAGTTCATTTATCCAGTCGACTTCTTTGTTTTGGATATTGAACCTGTGCCAAACCCACTTGGACAAATTCCTGTTATTCTGGGGTGACCATTTCTATCGACTTCCAATGCCTTGATCAATTGTCACAATGGTCTGATGCGCTTGACTTATGGTAGTCAATGCACTGATTTCAACATCTTCACCATCAGCAAGAAGCCAGGTGCCTTCAATGACCCTGTTGGGGTCAACCTTATCCAAGGAATGGATGAGATTGAAGTTGAGGGCACCTTCATGTACTTCAGAGAATTGTTCGATGGAGATCCTGAAGGTGGTGAAGATGTTTCACCTGGGCTGGCACAAGAAGGTGCCTTATCTTTTGATCACATGGCCTTAGAGCCACATCCTTTTGATCATGTGGCCGTTGAGCCACATCCTTTCGATCATGTGGCTATTGGGCCACAAGATACCATTTTTATGGCCTCTAAGCCACATGCTCTTCATTCTGTATCTGCTGAGGACCCCATGGGGGTTAAGAATCAACCACCTGATACCCTACATTTCAAACAACCAGACAGAGGTTCACCTCTCGTTCATGCCTCCTATCTTGCTCACTCTCAAGAGGCATCAAACGACCACAACGCTTATAAGGGTATCAGGTGGTCTAGCAATTCTGCTTTGTATGTTGCGAGCCCATGTATGTGCATTTTTGGCTCGAGAGATGGTGGGTTCCCATTTGATGTCCCTTGACATATGAAGATGGGAGCCCATTTTTGTACATAGTATAAAAAAAGAAGAAAAAAAGAAGAAGACTCCTTCAGTGAGCATCGATTGTTGTGGCCTCCAACCATTGAGAATTTGGGCCCCATTTATTTCACGTATTTGTATCCCTTCTTTAGCATCTCACAGGTTTTGAGTGAATTCGGGTTTGTGTCAATCACTATAACCATGGACTTCCTGTTACGCTTCATGTTGGTGAGATCTTTCCTTTTTCATGCATAACTCCATGTAGTATCTTGCTCACATTCATTGAGGACAATGCATGAAGTAGGTGTGGGGGGCTATTTTACGTTTGTACATAGTCGAGTCTTTTTCCTTTGATTTTGTTTTCTTTTGTGTGCATTGTTAGGGTCATGTTAGTGTGCTGCATTTAATATCGATATATCTGCTTGCCATGATGCTTGGGTGACTTGTCTTCTTTTGCTTGCCTAGTGCTTCAAAATTTTCACATTTCTTTCAAAATCTTCATGTGTTTGTGAAAGAAAATGTTTTGTCGGTTGTGTGTGTGTTTAGCATGTGCAAAACCGTTGAGAGGCAAAGTAAAAAGAAAGCTCCCAAAATTGTCTTGAACTTGATGCATTAGGATATCTAGTACAGTGGCTTTAGGTCTTATCGAGTCGCTAGGATGCACCCCAGTTTTCCCTCGGGGGCGAGTAATCATAGGGTTTCAGTACTCAAACAGTTAAAGAAGTCCACCTTGAACCTAGTGAGTCAATAATTCGTGTTTGTTAATTTAAGGAAGTTTGTTGTAGTCAAGGACCTTTTAAATCTTGTTGTGAGACATTAAGTGTAGGGGTTTTGTCTTCATGTGTAGATAAGAAATAAGTGAGTACGTGTTTTCTCTTCTCTCACGGCTCCTATCACTCGGGAAAGTAGGTATGGGGGGGGGGGACTTTGTGCCTGGTGCTTTCGAGTCATCTGACTTGGGATGCGCCGACCGAACTCCCGTTACACGGGTGGTAGGCATTGCCCTATGTGGAGATTTGGGGAAAGGTGTACGTTATAGTGTAAGTCCTCATAGGCAATGATGCATGAAACCTGACCCTGGGAGAATGAAACTCCAACTACTAAAAAGAAAAGAAAAAAACAAAAAGAAAAAAATAGAAAAAATGGTAATAAGAACCTTAATGGACTTTACACTTTGTATCACTTGACGATGTTGAGGTTGTCCATGTCTTTCACTTAATTCCTTATTTAACTTGCACAAATGTTTCATTAGGCTAGGTGTGTGGACTGATTACCTATATAGAGTCGGCCCATAGGATTACCGCGTCCAATGATCGACAAAATATGTCCAACGAGTCGAGTGTCTAGATTGAATAATGCATCTTGTTCGGATTTTGTGGGTATATCCACTGAAAACCCTCAGGAGACAACACTCCTCCTCCTTGGCGACAAAGAGGTTTAACAGCTTGTTTCACGTGCTAAGTGCAACCGTGATTCCTACGAAAGTGAGTTAGGATATCTTGTTTTTCGTATGCTTCTCTTTCTTTGTTTTGCTCGGGACTAGCAAAAGTTTGGTGTGGGGGTATTTGATTGACATCATTTCACGCTTACATTTGTATCTTATCTCCATTATCTTTCACCAAAACAATGCTACGTAATGAGCTTTATGTTTGAATTTCAGAAATAAAGAGGTTTGAAGAGAAGAGGCCTGAAAGGACCTAAAAGAAGGAAAAAAGATTGAGTTGAGAGACTCGAGGACTACGATGCAAGATTGAAAAACCTGAATGCAAGATAGAAGGACCAATGAGCAAACAAGAATACTCCACACCATCATGGGGAGTATTTTTGCAATTGTATTCGGGTCGGAGCTCCAGCAAGCGAGGTAGATGCATCAAAGACCAACAAATACATCCAGAAAAGACCAGAACAAAAACCAGATGGATCCAAACCCTGTAGACCGCCAATTAGCGGCCTGGGACCGCTAATTGGTGGTCCGCGTTGCTCCGGATTGGCTAATATTTCTGTGAGTTATGTAGTAGAGTGTGTTTAGTCTATTTTTGGTATTTTTTTAGTCCCATATCGGGGATTGTCCCGGATTACCTTTTTCTATGGCTATAAATAGAACTCTCCCTCCTCTCTTGTACCCCATCTCTCTATTGGTGGTCATCCTCTCTACTAGGAGTTCAAGCCTTGAAGCAAAAACCCTGGTGGAGAGAGGCTACTTGTAATTGAGTGAGTAATAATAGATGTTTTCCTTATTGGCAGTTAAGGTAGGAAGCATGCTCACATACTAAGGTTTCAGCTCATAGTTGTTCCCGCGAGGTGGGGGAAGAACTATGCGAGAAGGTTGCGCGGCCCGAACAGGATGGGTCCGCTCCCACAAAGTCATCGGTATATCCTGTCGAGCTAAAGGTGGTGGTGCACGAAGAACTCGATCCTGACCGAATCCCTCTTCCTCTCGAGTCAGAGGAGGAGGAGAAGGAGGTCTACGTGGTGGTGGGAGAGGACCGAGGTACTCCATGTATGGAACCCGGTCTCCCTCATCACCATGAGAAGACTCGGCCTCACGCTCCAAAGGAGCATGAGGCGGAGATGGCCGATAACCATGACCGTCAATCTTAGAAAAATGCACTCTCTCAAGTCGAGCGATCTCACCATAACAGAAGGTGTACTCAGAGGAGGAGACTACTCGTAGAAAATAGATGAGGAGATGACTCAGATGAGGAGGGAAGAATCCTAGAGCTAGCGTGGGTAGTGGGTGAAGGTAGAAGCCTAATCTAGCAAGCACGACTCAAACAATGTAAGGCAATGGGTCCTTAGGCTAGACAACGCCTAACTTCGAGGTCAGTAGTCTCGACACGCCTCACCTCCCTACAACGAAGACCACAATCCGAGCAAGTGATACCATATCCGGAGATCCAGTACCTCCTACTATCGACAAGGCAGGCGATGTCGATCAGGTCATGACGGTCTCGACTAGATTACTCTCCTAGTGCGTCCGAAATCCTTAGGGCCAATGTCTACTTGCTTTTAGAATTAAGGCTTTGATTAAGAGTGTTTTTTTGGGGCCAAGGAAAGGGTGATGAAATCCCCCACTTATCTTTTATGGGACAACCCCTCCTTAGTAGCGTTTTGATCCTAAATCTAGCAATCAACACTCCAATCAAACGCTCAACTCACTCTTGTCCCGATGCACCTTACTAACTAATGCATGACTTAAAAATGCATGAATGAGGGAATTTGGTGCACGTACCTCACGCCAACAATCAACAACAAAAATGTAAAGCAAAGAAAAGACAAATGCGTGCAAGGTCTACAAATGATGCATGACCTTGATGGCAATCAATCTACTCTTTTGCTTTGAGTTTTAAGGTCCAAGTTGATTAAAGGGGATTGATTGTTAAACTAGAAAGCAGGAAATGAAAACACGAAATAAACTAAACTAAGTAACTAATAACAAAAGATAGAAATCAGGAATGGGAAAACCCCTAAGGGGTGGAGTGTGTGTGTGCGCATGAAATAAGTGTGGTGAATGCATACAATAAGCTCAAGTGTAGTTAGTGTTTGTTAATGCATAAGAAGTACCTAATGGAAGACCTATCATTTAAATCACTAACCTAGGTGATTAATATGAGCATGACAAGTTTGTTATTAAGAACATAAACAAGCATGGAATGTACCTAACATTATGGCAGAAACCATTAAGTAAAAGTTCTTATTAATTCAAACAAGCAAACTAACATCTCTCACAAACAACAATGTCTAGCATTCATACCATCTACATAACATGTATACACATCTACTCCACCCCCAAAGGGGATGGAACTACTCACACATATTTAAACAAACATTTATACTTACGAAAGAAAACATGCTTAAACTAATTATAAGAAGACAAAAACAACAAATTTAACTAAAAGAACATAAAACTAAAGAAGCATGCAAGCCATAAGAATGGAAATTAAACTAAGAAAGAAACAACATAACCAAAAGAAAACATCTATTATTACTCACTCAATTACAAGTAGTCTCTCTCCACCAGGGTTTTTGCTTCAAGGCATTAACTCCTAGTAGAGAGGATGAACACCAAGAGAGAGATGGGGTACAAGAGAGGAGGGATACTTCTATTTATAGCCATAGAAAAAGGTAATCTGGGACAATTTCCTCGTATGGGACTAAACAAATACCAAAAATAGACTAAACACACTCTAAAACCCGACCCAAAGAAATATTAGCGGATCCGGAGCAACTAGGACCGCCAATCAGCGGTCCCAGACCGCCAATTGGCGGTCTACAGGGTTTGGATCCGTCTAGGTTTTCTTCTGGGCTTTTTTGGATGGATTTGTTGGTCTTTGATGCATCTACTTCGCTTGCTGGAGCTCCGACCTGAATAGAATTGCCAAAATACTCCCCATGATGGAGTGGAGTATTCTTGTTTGCTCATTGGTCCTTCTATCTTGCATTAATGTCCTTCAATCTTGCATCTTAGTCGTCTAGTGTCTCAACTCAGTCCTTTTTCCTGCTTTTAGGCCCTTTCATGCCTCTTCTCCTCAAACCTATTTATTTCTGAAATTCAAACATAAAGCACATTACGTAGCATTGTTTAGGTGAAAGATAATTGATATAAGATACAAATGTAAGCATGAAATGATGCTAATCACAAAACCTTCAACTAAACAAGGGATTAGCCCTCTAAATGGGTTTAGGATTGAACAATCCACCCACATTAAAAGGATTTCATCCCAAAATTAGAACAAGTAACTCACCGAAAAGTTTCGAGTATTGCTTCTGAACTTCCTCCTCGATCTCCCAGGTGGCCTCGCTCTCATTGTGATGCTGCCACCGGACCTTCACCATCAGAATGGTCCTCCTGCTGAGCCGATGATCAATGCGATCGACGATCTCGACTGATCTCTCCTCAAAGGACAAGTCCTGCTGGATCTCTGGCAATGTTATCTCAATCACATGAGCTGGATCTGAAATGTACTTCCTCAGCATCGATACGTTGAAGACATTGTGAAGACCCAAAAACTGCAGTGGCAACGCAATCCGGTAGGTAACCTCTCCAACTCGGTCTAGGATATCGAACGGCCCAACATACCTCGGTCTAAACACGTGGTCACCCACCTCAAGCTGGGAAGATCTTCAGAAACACGTGGTCGCCCACCTCAAAGCTCAACACCCGCCTACGTCTGTCAGCATAACTCTTCTGTCTGCTCTGTGTTGTGGCAAGTCTCCTCTGGATCACATCGACCTTCTCTACATACATCTGCACGAGCTCTGACCCCACTAACTACCTCTCGCCAACATCACTCCATCATACCGGGGATCTGCAAGGCCTATCATACATTTCCTCGTATGGTGTCATCCCAATACTAGAGTGGTAGCTGTTGTTGTAGGCGAACTCTATCAGAGGCAAGTGCTCATCCCAATGCCCTGCCCAATCAAGTGTGCATTTTCTCAGCATATCCTCCAAGGTTGGGATGGTCCTCTCAGACTGACCATCTGTCTGTGGGTGAAACGATATGCTAAACCACAGTCACGTCCCCAAAGCTTGCTGCAGACTCCCAAAAAATCTAGATGTGAATCTGGGTTCTCGATCAGAGATGATGCTTACTGGTACTCCATGTAGCCTTACTATCTCCTCAACGTACAACCTAGCTAGACCCTCCAGAGGCAACGTGGTCCTAATCGCTAAGAAGTGTGCCGACTTGGTCAGTCGATCAACTATCACCCAAATCGCATTATGGAATCCCCTCGTCTTTGGCAAACTTGTGATGAAATCCATCGTCACGTGCTCCCATTTCCAGTCTGGTAGCTCAATACACTACATCGGTCCTGCTGGTCGCTGATGCTTAATCTTCACCTGCTGACAGAGTAAGCACTGATCCACGAACTCGGCAATATCCCTCTTCATGCCCTTCCACCAGAAGTTTCGTTGCAGGACCTTATACATCTTCGTGCTCCCTAGGTGAATGGTATATCTCGCTCTATGTGCCTCCTCCATGATGTCATCTCTCAGCCCATCCACCTTTGGTACCCTGATCTGACTCCTGAACCTCAGACCTCCGTTAACATCCACACTGAAGTCTGATCCATCCCTAGAAGCTAACTGTAACAGACAAGCTAACTCCTCATCATCATGCTGAGCCTAAACAACTCGTGAGACCGTATGTGGCTCTACCCGAAGTCTCGCAATCACTGCCCTCTCAGAGCCGTATGAACGACTTCCACTCTGACAAAGTCTCGAGTAGCTGCCACTCCTGAATGCACAAGCCCGCAACTGACACCTCCACTTTCCTGCTCAGGGCATCTGCAACTGGGTTCGCTACCTCAGATAATAGGAGATGATGAAGTCGTAATCCTTAATGAACTCGAGCCATTTGTGTTGCCTTATATTAAGCTCCTTCTGCGAGAACAAGTACTTCAGGCTTTGCTGATCTGTGAAGACCTCAAACTTCTCTCCATAAAGATAATGTCGTTAGGTCTTCAACGCATGAACCACCGCTGCTAACTCCAACTCATGAGTAGGGTAGTTCTTCTCGTGCACCTACAGCTGCCTCGAAGCATACGCAACAACCTTCCCATTCAACATCAGCACACAACCCAACCCAATCCTTGACGCTTTGTTGTATATCCCATAGCCTCCGCTGCCACTCGGTAGCGTCAGAATCCGTGCTGTAGTCAGTCGCCTCTTCAGCTCCTAGAAATTGTCCTCGTATTTTTGGGACCAGACAAACTTGACGCCCTTCTGCGTCAACGCCGTCAGTGGTGAAGCAAGCCTGGAGAAATCCAGAATGAACCGTCTGTAATACCCAGCGAGTCCCACAAAGCTCCGGATCACTATCATGCTCGTCGTGGCCTTCCACTAAGTCACAACCTCAACCTTCGCCACATCCACCGATATCCCATCCGCTGACACAATGTGGCCAAGAAAAGCCCATGATCCAACCAAAACTCGCACTTCGTGTACTTAGCATAGAGTTGCTGATCCCTCAAGATGCCAAACACAATCCTCGGGTGCTCTCGATGCTTCTCCATGTCTGGCGAGTACACCAAGATGTCATCCACGCAGATAATAGTGAAACTGTCAAGGTACGGTTGAAAGGTGCTATTCATCAGGTCCATGAACGTTGTAGGTGCATTCGTCAGTCCAAATGGCATCACCAAGAACTCGTAGTGCATGTACCGCGTCTTGAAAGCTGTCTTCTGGATATCTTCCTCTCTTATCCTCAACTGGTCATAACCGGAACACAGATCTATCTTCGAGAAAACTCTCATTGACTGCAGTTGGTCGAACAGGTCCTCGATCCGAGGCAAAGGGTACCGGTTTCTGATGGTAACCTTATTAAACATCCTATAGTCGATGCACATCTGCAACAACCTGTCCTTCTTCTTCACAAACAACAAAGGCACTCCCCAAGGCGAGACAGTCGGTCGGATAAATCCGTAGTCCATCAACTCCTGCAACTACTTCTTCAACTCTGTCAACTTAGTAGGGGCCATCCGATACGGAGCATTCGACTAAGGTGTCGTGCCCGCCACTAACTCAATGCCGAACTTGATCTCTCGATGTGGCGGTAAACCAGGAATCTCTGCTGGAAACTCCCGTACGACCTATATATCCTCCAGCCTCCTCATCTCAGGATCAGGAACTATTAACGTAGCCACAAACGCTCTGCAACCCTGGTATATTAGCTTTTATGGCTTAACTGCAGACACGATAAGACGACCTCCTCTGCTCTTCTCTGATCAACACATTGGGCAGGTCCTTCCTCAGAATAAAGATCTTCTTCTCATGGCAAAAGACTCGCACATCATACTATGACAGCCAGTCCATCCCCAGTATGATGTCGAAGTCCTCAATCGGTAACAAGACCAGATCTGCCGGACAACTGTGGTGCCGGGGAGAAAGATCCCCACAGTGCCCACCTCACCCATGGGCGTACTGACTTTCAACAAATTAGTCAGCAGCTCAGGAGACTGATCCAACTCGCCAGCAAACTTCTCCAAAATGAAGGAGTGTGTGGCACCGCACTCAAATAAAACACGAGCAACTAAACCAGAAACGACAAGGGTACTTTCCCCAACAGTGTTGGATCCCTTCGCCTCCTCAGCGAGGATGGTGAAGACTTAACCAGCTCTCCTGCTCTGGCCATGTGGGATGATGGGTTTGCTACCTCCGCTCTTCCATGCTACAGTTGTCCTTACCTCCTGCTCGGCTCACCCTACCTGTTCTGGCACTCCCAAATATAGTGGTCTGAACGCATCCCAAGATTGCTCTGGTATAGTAGGGACACTCCTGACCTGGGTGAAATCTCCCACAGGAACTGCACGTACCAGACTGGTGTGCCCTCCTCCATCAACCCGGGGCCTCTTGCCCGGGTTCCCTGTAGAATGACCAATTGCACGTCCTCTATGCTCACTGGCGGCTTCCGCGCCTCCGGGTAATTTTCCAGGTAGTCCTGATCAATAAGAGTGGCAAACTAAACCGCATCTACCAGAGTCTGTGTCATGCTGGTAATCACTCGCGACCTCAGTTGCTTCCTCAGCCCATTGATGAATTTCCTCACCCATTGCTTGGGAGTCACATATGTCTCAGAACAGTAAACGGTCGACCGATGTTTTGGTGAACTATAAACAGTCGACCGGTGTTTTGGTTCGGTCGACCGGTTATAGTGTATTTTGGGCGAATCCCTCGCACCGGTCGAACGATGCCCTTTCGGGCGGTCGACCGGTTGTGCAATTTTTAGTGAGAGAAAACGTCCTGTGTATTTTCGGTCTAACGGGACCCCTTTGCCGGTCGACCGAAAGTACTGTTGTAGGTCGGTTGGGGCGTTGCCCATCTAAACGGTCGACCGCCTGTTTGACTCGTTCGACCGACGTTTAAGTTAACTTAATGGCCGGTCGACCGGAAGTGTGGTTTCAGTCGACCGTGATGTGAGGACTCTGGGTGAGTTCTACTGGTGGTTTTCGGTCGACCGATAGGGTTCGGTTGTTCGACCGTTTTACTGTTGATTGCGAAAATGGATTTCTACTGGTGCTTTTCGGTCGACCGGGACCCCTTTTTCGGTCGACCATTTGGCGGATTTTTCGGTTGGGCCAGTTCTCTGGGTGAGGATCGGTCGACCGGAAGCCATGTTTTGTTCGACCGTTTTACACTGTTTTTGTGTGTGTTGCTATTGATTGGCTAGAAGGCAACGGGTCTCCGGCCCTTTTGGGGCGACGACACAGACATTCCGGCCCTATAGCGATTAGTGGTGACACGTGTTGTGATTTATGGCCGTGGCTCCGGCGAATGAGGCAAAGCCGTGGCTCCGGCGAATGATGCAAAACCGTGGCTCCGGTAACACTGAGGCAATGAGGGGGTTGTGTGGCCGTGTTTTGGACCGGCTGTGTGCACGTGTGTTGGTGGGTTGGGCTGAGAGGACCCTTGAGACCCGTGTTGTTGGGCTATGGCCGGGAGAGAGGTGCCGGGAACTTAGCGAGTGTTTCTGTTGTGGTGTTTTACGTTTCTTTGCTCATTTCATTTCTGTCCATATATGTGTTAGGGTTTGGCATACTGGGTTTCCTCCTGGAAACTCAGGCATTCATTGTCTGCTTTCAGGCCGAAAGCGACGTTAGGTGGGTGGCATCGGCGGAGGGAGCGCTCGAGACCTGATCCTGCTTCCCTACATTTTGAGGTGGTTGTGATTACTGTGTGTATTCTCTGTATATGATCTTTTGATGTAATCACATTCGTTTGTAAACTCGTTCACATATATATATTATATGTTGGTGCACCAGTTTGTGTATTTCTTTCGTAATGTCCTCGTTGATTGTATGTTTTTAATTTGAAATTTTCCGCTGTGTTTGAGGACGTTACAACTTGGTATCAGAGCGGTCAGTTTCAGTGTCTTCGTCCAATGGAACCACCCTTAGAGTTGTGTCAATCATGCATGCATTGTTCTCATTCATGTTTTGTGTCTCCTGTGTAGATGGCTCTGAGGCGTGTGAGACCTTCTCCCCGAGACCGTAGCACCAGTGATGAGGTGGGTGAGGGGAGTAGAGGTGAGGAGCTGAGGACGCTCCAGGGCACGCTGGGTAGATTGGGCGAGATTCTCGAGCGCCAATCCGCCCAGGCTGATCAGGGAGGAGCAGGCGCAGTGTTGGATCGGTTTATGCGTCAGCATCCCCCATCTTTCGATGGTAGCGGCGATCCTGAGGCAGTAGAGGACTGGGTCTTTAAGATCCAGAAGATATTTTGGGCGATTGGGTGTCCTCTTGAGAGGAAGGTGGATCTGGCCACTTACGTGTTGGACGGTGGCGCAGCCAACTGGTGGAGATCCACTTCTGCTGTGGTGTTCGAGGACAGTGATGAGTTGAGCTGGGAGGAGTTCCTGGTGGAGTTCAACCAGCAGTACTTTCCGCAGCACGCCCGCGACAGGAAGAGAGAGGAGTTCCTGGCTTTAGAGCAGAGGGACATGACTCTGGCTGCCTACATCAGCAAATTTCACGCTTTGGAGCGATACTGTCCAGAGATTTATGTGACGCAGGAGCAGAGGGCTCGGAGGTTTGTGCGCGGTCTGAGGACGCAGTTCAGGGCCCGTGTTACCACGAGCATGCCACAGACGTTAGCAGACACTGTGAAGTTCGCGACCATCATGGATCAGGATAGCCAGGACATTGAGGAGGCTAGGAGGTCGCAGGTGAAGACCAGAGTGCGTCCGGGGAGTCAGTTGTCAGGGAATCCGGGCAAGAGGCCTCGGATTGACGGAGGTGGACCACCGCAGGCTGGGCAGTGCAGGCAGTGTGGTGGAGTTCATCCGGGACGCGGTTGCGGGCCCCGCTCTGCCGCGTGTCATGGCTGTGGCCAGCTGGGTCACTTTGTGCGTTCTTGCCCGAGTAGGCCGGGTGGTCCTATTGTTCGGCCGGGATCATCCACAGCTGGTGGGGCTGGACCTAGTCGTTCTGCAGCACCACCCCAGCAGGGGAAGAGAGCAGGTCGCGTATTCACTATCCAGGCGGAGGAGGCTAGGGATGCGAGCACGGTGGTGGAAGGTACGCTACTTGTTGCAGATTTGGTAGCTAGGGTGTTGTTTGACTCTGGGGCCACACACTCGTTTATCTCTGAGCAGTTTTCGAGCGTGTTGGGCCGTACCCCTACGATGTTGACTGCCACCTTGGAAGTCAGCACACCCCTAGGTTTGGTGGGCACTGTGGGGAGATTTCTTCCCGGCGCCACGATTGCTTCGGGAGACCAGGAATTTCCGGCTGACCTGGTCTTGCTACCGATGGTGGACTTCGATGTTATACTCGGGATGGATTGGTTGTCCCAGTATGACGTCCGAGTCTTGTGCCGTGATAAGAAGATTTTGATTCCGAGGCGAGGTTTGCCTGATCTTCTGATCAGAGGATTGAAGGACCGCGGGAGTCGGTTGATTGTTTCTTCGGTTAGAGCTCGGAAGTTGATTCAGCAGGGTTGCAGGGCTTTTGTGGCCACCTTGGTAGTTCCAGACCCAGAGATGAGGAGGCTGGAGGACATCGAGATTGTTCAGGATTTTCCCGAGGTGTTTGCTGATGATGTCTCCGGTCTACCACCTCACAGAGAGTTTGAGTTCGGCATTGATTTGGTAGCTGGGGCTACACCGCAGTCGAAGGCTCCGTACAGGATGGCGCCTGCAGAGTTGTCGGAGCTGAAGAAGCAGTTACAGGTTCTGATGGATACTGGGTTTATCCGACCCAGTGTCTCACCGTGGGGTACGCCGATTCTTTTTGTGAAGAAGAAGGACGGCTCGTTGCGGATGTGCATAGATTACCGGATGCTGAGTAAGGTTACGGTGAGGAATCAATATCCTTTGCCCAGGATCGAGGACCTGTTTGACCAGTTGCAGTCAGCGAAGGTGTTCTCGAAGATTGATCTGCGATCCGGGTACCATTAGTTGAGGATCAGAGAGGCAGATGTCGAGAAGACAGCTTTTCGGACGAGGTACGGGCACTTTGAGTTTCTGGTGATGCCGTTCGGGTTGACGAACGCGCCTGCAGCATTTATGGATCTGATGAATAGGACTTTCAGTCAGTATCTCGACCGTTTCGTGATTGTCTTCGTGGACGATATTTTAGTCTATTCACCAGATATGGATCAGCACCGGGAGCATCTGAGGATTGTACTTGGCATTCTGAGAGATCAGCAGCTGTATGCCAAGTTTTCGAAGTGCGAGTTCTGGCTTCACAGTGTTGCATTTTTGGGGCACATCGTGTCAGGAGCTGGGATATCAGTGGACCCAGCGAAGGTCGAGGCAGTGACGCAGTGGAGAGCCCCGAGGAGTGTGACTGAAATTAGGAGTTTTGTTGGATTGGCGGGTTACTACCGCCGGTTCATCAAAGACTTCTCGAGACTTGCTTCACCACTGACGGCGCTGACAAAGAAAGGAGTGAAGTTTGTTTGGTCCCAGAATTGCGAGGATAGTTTTCAGGAACAAAAGAGTCGGTTGACGACTGCTCCAGTTCTGACTCTTCCCAGCGGCAGCGGAGGTTATGTGATTTACAGCGACGCCTCAGGTGTTGGTTTGGGCTGTGTACTGATGCAGCACGGGCAGGTGGTGGCGTATGCTTCGAGGCAGTTGAAGGTGCACGAGAAGAATTACCCCACTCACGATCTAGAGTTGGCAGCCGTGGTTCATGCTCTGAAGATTTGGCGTCACTATTTGTATGGTGAGCGGTTCGAAGTCTTCACGGATCATCAGAGTCTGAAGTACCTGTTTTCACAGAAGGAGCTAAATATGAGGCAGCGCAGGTGGCTTGAGCTGATTAAGGATTTTGATTTCACCATCTCCTATCATCCGGGGAAGGCGAATTCAGTTGCAGACGCGCTGAGCATGAAAGTGGAGGTGTCAGCTGCGAGTTTGTGTATTCAGGAGTGGAGGCTACTCGAGACATTGTCAGAGTGGAGGCCTTTGACCGAGAGCTCGGGGGAGCAGTGATTGCGGGTCTTCGAGTGGAACCGCAGACCGTCAGTCGGGTTGTCCAGGCTCAGCACAGGGATGAGGATTTGACTAGTCTGCTACAGTCAGCTGCCAGAGATGGGTCGGACTTCACTGTGGGAGTGGATGGAGGTCTGAGGTTCAGGAGTCGGATCTGGGTGCCGAAGGTCGATGCGCTGAGAGATGACATCATGGAGGAGGCACACCGAGCCAGATATTCCATTCACCCGGGGAGTACGAAGATGTATAAGGATCTGCAGCGGAACTTCTGGTGGCGAGGGATGAAGCGTGATGTGGCTGATTTTGTGGCTAGGTGTTTGGTTTGCCAGCAGGTGAAGATCGAGCACCAGAGACCAGCGGGACCGATGCAGAGTATAGAGCTACCTGAGTGGAAGTGGGAGCATGTGACGATGGATTTCGTCACCGGGTTGCCGAAGCCGAGGAGCTCCCATGACGCGATTTGGGTTATAGTCGATCGACTGACCAAATCGGCAAATTTTCTGGCCATCCGGACTACTCTACCTTTGGAGGGTCTTGCGAGATTGTATATTGAGGAGATCGTCAGACTGCATGGGGTGCCAGTGAGTATCATTTCAGATCAAGATCCGAGGTTCACTTCCAGATTCTGGGGGAGTTTGCAGCAGGCTCTGGGTACTCGTCTGAAGTTCAGTACAACATTTCACCCGCAGACAGACGGTCAGTCAGAGAGGACCAATCAGATGTTAGAGGACATGCTGAGAGCGTGCACTCTGGATTGGGCAGGGCACTGGGATGAGCACTTGCCGTTGATCGAGTTCGCCTACAACAACAGCTACCATGCGAGTATTGGGATGGCGCCGTACGAGGCTTTGTACGGGAGGCCGTGCAGATCACCGGTGTGCTGGAGTGAGGTAGGCGAGAGGCAGTTAGTCGGGCCTGAGATTATACAGGCGTATGCTGAAAAGGTTGATGTGATCAGGCAGCGACTAGCGACAACTCAGAGCAGAGCAGGCAGAAGAGCTACGCGGATCGGCGTAGGCGAGTACTGATTTTTGAGGTCGGCGATCATGTCTTTCTGAAGATCTCACCGTCGCGTGGGGTCATGAGATTCGGGAAGAAGGGGAAGCTCAGTCCGAGGTACATTGGGCCGTTCGAGATTTTGGACCGAGTTGGAGAGGTCGCCTACCGGATTGCGTTGCCGCCACAGTTTTCTGGTCTTCATAACGTCTTCCACGTATCGATGCTGAGGAAGTACGTGTCAGATCCTTCTCATGTGATTCAGATTGAGGTTCCAGAGATCCAGCAGGATTTGTCTCTTGAGGAGAGGCCGGTAGAGATTGTGGATCGGATGGATCACCAGCTCAGGAGGAGGACGATTCCTATGGTTAAGGTCAGGTGGCAGCATCACTCTGAGCGAGAGGCTACTTGGGAGGTTGAGGAGGAAGTCCGGAAGTCGTATCCGGAGCTGTTTCGTAAGCACTGGATTTTAATTTCGTGGGCGAAATTCTTTTAAGGAGGGTGGATTGTTAGATCCTAACCCTTGCTTACTGTTCTTAATTGTGTTTAGGAGAGGTTTAGGGATGGATTGAGATGGACGGCTGAGATCGAGTCGGAGAAAAGTATATAAAGGTTGGTTTTACTCTCTCTCCTCACTCTCTCTCTCTCGTTCTCTTCTCTCTCACTCACTCTCTCTCTCTAGACGCGTCTCTCTCTCCATCAGAGTTTCATCGGCATTTGTGGAGGCGAGGGGGCTGTTGGAGACGCCGGAAGTGCGGGGATCGCCGTTGTGTTCGCCGGAGTTCGAGTTTATCGTGGAAAAGCTCGTCGTCGTTTCTTCAAAGGCTTCTTCAAGCCTTAAGGTATGTCAAACTTGCTTTCAAGCTCACCTAGTGTTAGTGTGGGAGTGGGAGCGGTCGACGGTAGGCCGTTTCGGGCTCGTCGGACCTGCACAACCGTTTCTGAACTATAACCGGTCGACCGGTGTTTTGGTTCGGTCGACCGGTTATAGTGTATTTTGGGCGAATCCCTCGCACCGGTCGAACGATGCCCTTTTGGGCAGTCGACCGGTTTTGCAATTTTTAGTGAGAGAAAACGTCCTGTGTATTTTCGGTCGAACGGGACCCCTTTGCCGGTCGACCGAAAGTACTGTTGTAGGTCGGTTGGGGCGTTGACCATCTAAACGGTCGACCACCTGTTTGACTCGTTCGACCGACGTTTAAGTTAACTTAATGGCCGGTCGACCGGAAGTGTGGTTTCGGTCGACCGTGATGTGAGGACTCTGGGTGAGTTCTACTGGTGGTTTTCGGTCGACCGATAGGGTTCGGTTGTTCGACTGTTTTACTGTTGATTGCGAAAATGGATTTCTACTGGTGCTTTTCGGTCGACCGGGACCCCTTTGTCGGTCGACCGTTTGGCGGGTTTTTCGGTTGGGCCAGTTCTCTGGGTGAGGATCGGTCGACCGGAAGCCATGTTTTGTTCGACCATTTTACACTGTTTTTGTGTGTGTGTGTGTGTGTTGCTATTGATTGGCTAGAAGGCAACAGGTCTCCGGCCCTTTTGGGGCGACGACACAGACATTCCGGCCCTATAACGATTAGTGGTGACACGTGTTGTGATTTATGGCCGTGGCTCCGGCGAATGAGGCAAAGCCGTGGCTCCGGCGAATGATGCAAAACCGTGGCTCCGGTAACACTGAGGCAATGAGGGGGTTGTGTGGCCGTGTTTTGGACCGGCGGTGCCTTGTGTGCACGTGTGTTGGTGGGTTGGGCTGAGAGGACCCTTGAGACCCGTGTTGTTGGGCTATGGCCGGGTGAGAGGTCCCGGGAACTTAGCGAGTGTTTCTCTTGTGGTGTTTTACGTTTCTTTGCTCATTTCATTTCTGTCCATATATGTGTTAGGGTTTGGCATACTGGGTTTCCTCCTGGAAACTCAGGCATTCATTGTCTGCTTTCAGGCCGAGAGCGACGTTAGGTGGGTGGCGTCGGCGGAGGGAGCGCTCGAGACCTGATCCTGCTTCCCTACATTTTGAGGTGGTTGTGATTACTGTGTGTATTCTCTGTATATGATCTTTTGATGTAATCACATTCGTTTGTAAACTCGTTCACATATATATATTATATGTTGGTGCACCAGTTTGTGTATTTCTTTCGTAATGTCCTCGTTGATTGTATGTTTTTAATTTGAAATTTTCCGCTGTGTTTGAGGACGTTACAAATGCTATGCGGGTCTTTGTGTTTAGAGTGTTGATCTATATATAGTTATTTGTTCTCTTTTTTTACGATTCTTTTTAGAGTCCCACTATTCTTTGGGTTACTTTTTCATTCGACATACCTAGTTTATATTAAAAAAATATCAATTCATTAGTTTTGTACGTATTCTAGCTTGTTTTTTTTCTAAAATCACGATCATTGTAGTCACGGATTATATTTGAGGTTTATGGTGCCAGAGTTATGTATTGAATAGGACTGGCTTTTTTATATGCCCGTACATAAAAACAAAATCCTTTTGCTATTGTCTATTCTACTGCAGACATTTCTATTAAGCTTCGTGCTTTATGGTTAGAGTTTGCAGATCTGTGTACGTTTTAATGCTCCTCATCTTCATTAAGTTACTGGAAATATCTCGGTTACAATTCTATTATTTCTATAAATTAACTGTTAGTATCGCTATTTCGATCACCGTTAGATATGTTTGTTTAATTGTTTGCGTTTGTTGTTTGTTCTCTATTAATATTTTGTATCCCTGTCAGAAAGTTGTTATATGGCTAAATGTTTCTTTTTACGTTTAGGATGTGGGGTATAGTCGACCAATGTCAACTGTTGTCAGACATGGATAAAGTTTCGAACATAGACAATGTGAGACATCTTGTACATCGTACCACATCACATAGACTAGTCCTACTAGCCCGCATTCGAAATCTCATTACACACTACCGGATTAAAAATTTTAGGCATTGATAAAAACATCATAAAACACCAAATTTAATGATTCAAGATCCGTTCGAAAAATAATTGAACGAAAAGATTTCATCTTTCGTACCAATTCTCAAAATCAAATTACAAAAGGCTCAAATGGTAGGACAAACACAATTAAATCTGGAAACTAGATTTCCAGACATAGACTCACCAAATATGGAATAACTATTGCATCTAGTAACAAAATCAAGTGATTCAAAAGGATTTGAAAAGATATTTGGAAGGATCACAATTGTCTCTCTCATACGATATTTCAAATTCAGACGTTGCGGGGTCCAACGGCGCATCAAAGAAGCTGACCTGGGAGAGATACACCTATATATAAAGCCTTGTATTTCTAATCGAGGGACCTCTTCCTCTTTAGTTTAATTTTCATTTCTTTTCTATAGGGAGAGAGTCTCATGTTGTATGTACTTAGTTTCTATTTTTATTCTCGTGTCTCTCTTCCTGTCTTTTATGTTTCCTTTCATCATGTGTAACTAAACCATCTCTTGGAGGGTGGAGAAATGAGCTAGGATGAATTAAGAATGAGGATTGATATCACGATGATATTTTGATTTGTTATTACTTTTGCTTATTCGCTTAAAAGAGGTAGATGATTTATAATTATTTGATAGGTTAATGTCACTTGTAAGTTTCTTAAGCTATCCTTAGAACTATATTGTTGCTTCTTTGCTTTCAAGAATTAGGTCTAGGTTAGTTGTTTGATGATTTGATAGTCTTATCACTTCAAATCATCCTTACAATATCTAATCTCATGTGCTTAATGAACTGTGCAACACCTTTCCCAATTCATGTTATGCAAATGTTTTTGCTTTCTAAGTGTTTCAACTCATTGTAATTTTTGAGTGCATTTTTATTCTACAAAAAACCCATAAAAATCTTTATAGTATCTTTTAATCCATTAGAAAAACAAAAGAAAAACAAATCACTTACCATTAAATCTACCATCATTATTACTCATGCTTCAATGAAAAATAGAATTGATTGGAATTTGCAACCTCTCCCTATGTTCGAACCGTAGCTACATGATCCGTATGCTTGTGGTTAAATTTAAGACTTATCAAGTTTTTGGCACCGTTGTCGAGGAGTACGTGCAATTGTTTTTCGATTTGTGTTTTGGGATCATTTTGGTCAACACTACAAATTTGATCTAACAATAATTTCTGTGTTCATTGAAGACAAGAGGTCGAGCAGGCAAATCAGAGCGTTGGCAGCAAGTCGGATATGCAGACCATAAGCTTGGTTGGCAACAAGTTTGTCTATTTGATCAATGACTATGTTCTGAAAATTGAAATTCATGTTGCTCTGAAAATTTTAAAAAATTGACCCCTTCTTAATCAGCAACTTGGATACGAAAATCCAAAGCAAAAGATTAGATGTTTCATGCCTAGGTCATTCATCATGTAAGACTGACTTGTGCATGCACAGTCTTTTCTTTACTTTCAATTTTTGTTGTTGATAGCTGGAGAAATGTACGTGCTTCAAACACTCATTCACGCATTATGTTACATTTCATATAGTTAGTATGATTGCATTGAGTGAGATTCGAGTTTGTTTGGAGCGATTGATTGCTATATCTAAGTTAAATAACACTAAAGGGCACCACCTATAGAAAATCAAGATAGAGTGGGGATTTCATCACCCTCCTGTAGCCCACAAACCACCAACCTATGTGTCACCCAAGCCTAATTTAAAATCAATTAGACATCGACCGCTAAGGATACTCGGACTCAAGGAGTTGGTTCTGTTGTGACTGGTATGACCTGAACATAATTGGAGAAAATTCTAGGAAGTGTTTTCGTGATGACGAAAGTCCTCCAAGAGAAGTTATTATTTAATTGGCACTGGTTACGCCAGAAGTGCTCCCACTGGCTATACATGACCTGGCTAATCCATTGGGTTGCCGAGGGAGGTTAACCAAAAATGACTTTATTGACTCACTAGTTAGGAGTCTTCTAGTTTTAAGAACACTAGATCTAGGCTATTTGAGCATTATTTGTGCTATAAAATTCTAAACTTGACCCATTAGAAGTCGAGTACATCTCTCTCCTCATATAAGTTTCTCCCTCCTCTATACCTCTTCTATAGGAAATTCTCATCTTTCCACTTCTTTGCATAATTAGAAAGAAAATTAAAAAATTTGAAAATTTGAAAAAACTCAATAAAAAAACAAGAAATATATTTTTTCGATTTGGAAATATCCCGACCTATTTTTAAAATTTTCAGGTTAAGGGGGAATTGGTTAACATGAATTTAGTAGTAATGTACTAATTGGATACAGCCATCACTCCTAATTGGCGTAAGTACCAATCAACTAGATGAGGGTTGAACATGGATTGAAAGTCCACTCCTATCATCCGTGAATCTAAGAACATCACACAACAAAACAGCAATGGAAATATGTTTTACTGGAAGATGAAATCAATATCAACGAAAACACGTAATCTCTATCAAATTCCATAAATAATCAACTTGGCAGGTGTCACCTAAAGTAAAAATGTTACCTGCTCTAGAGGAGTTGGGGGAGGGGTTAGTGTTAGGATATGCCTTAAGAGTAGGTGAGGTGGATAGAGCGGGTTAGCGAGCGAAAGGGTGGGGTGGAGCATGGTCGGGAGAGAGAGATAGGGTTGATCGTGGTTGGGATGTTGGGATTAGGGTTTCTTGTGTTTTGCAATTGACGAAGGCGATGGTGAGATGAGGAGGGACAGAGAGGGTGGGGTGGCATTGGTGTTGTCGGTGATGGGGAATTAACGCAGTTGGGAGGCGTCGGTGAATTGATCGTCTTGCATCCACTGTCGGGGGAGGCGTGAATTGGGTTTGGAAATTGGGGTAGGGTTTGCGGATTTTGTCGAAGAATATGGTGTGGGTTGATAGTTTAGTGGTAAAGCTGATGGTTTCGGCTCACCGACAAAATTTTTGTCAGACCGATTCCGTCGGGAAAGATGAATTTTGTAGTTGTGTTATTTGGATCTTTTCAAATCAAATTCTAAACAAATTAGGAAAGATTCCAAAATAAAATAGATTTGTTTGAGAAATTGATTTTCAAACAAATCAAACTTTTGGAAGCTGATCCTGGTCCATGCAAACTTGGCCTCGAGACGTAAATAATTGACTTTTGCGAGTAGACTCATATTCAACCCATAGTTTGAGTCTTGATATAACATGTGCATCTTCTCACTCAAATCAAACTTAATATGCGTGGTCTAGCGAAAACATATATCAAAATAATTTTCAATTGGAACATAATGAAATGGGTTAGGGCACATTTAATTTTTAATTGATTGCATTTTGAATCCTCAAAACCCCGAATAGGCCAACTCTTATAATCATTGTTCACAACATAACCCTTATGTTTGTGCGTACAACAAACCATCAGATTCATGTCAAGATTGTTCATGGGATGCCCAAGATGAACTAAACTCATATATGATATATCCACCTTATAACAATACTCCATTTAAATTCCAAAATCTCTATCAATATGCAGAAATGGAAACATGGAATAAACCTCAAAATGTTAGTACCACATCCACATTTTCTAAAAATCAAAACACAAATTCTAATGTTGACACAAGACTCAATAGAACAAACCATTTCAATGTTTACTCAAAACTTAACCTATTTTTGGTAGACACCAACAACTCGTTGCAATCCTTGGAAATGCAAGTCAACTAGTACAACAAGTGAGTGAACATGACAATGATGATTAACTTAATCAACTTGAGGTAGAATCACAATTTGAACCCGTTAGTCAACATGTTGGACCATCCCAACCCGAACTTGAGCTTCCATATAAAACAAGTACTCAATAGGTTGGACCGGCCCATCCCGACCCTCAATCTCAATTTGAACTCATGAATCAAAAGGTTGGACCGTCCCAACCTGAGCTTGAAATTCACTTCGAATGCACAACTCGACAAGTTGGACCATCACAACCTGAGAGTGAATCTATACCTCAATCAAGTGGCAAGGAACTAGTCTACCATTTAAAAGAACCATATCCTAATCGACTCATTCCGACACATCAACCAGTTCGTTGGAGAGTTTGTATTGACAATCATGTTTATAATGCTACAATGCGTAATAAAAAATTTCCATCATTGTCTCCCAACCAACCAATAGAACGGTCTAAACAAATGAAGATTAATTTTCTACCTCAAATGTTGCCTTGTGATGTTCATGAACATCTTCATGTTATTATTGTTGAGAGTCATGTGAGCTCACAGTTCATAATTTAGATACCATGTGGGCTCATGTTTCCGTATCAGGTGCATTAACTTCGTAAAATGTGATCACGTTTCTTTTGTACATATGTCAAAAAAAAAAGAAAATTAAAAAATGAATAAAAAATTATTAGCGTGTTTTGTTTATTTCCCATATTAATTTTACAGGTTCAAGCACATGGAGTTCTCCTTTTGTGCTCAACCTTTGGTAAGATTGTTCCTTTATCTGCATGTCATTTACGATATGGTTCCATACATTGAGGGTAATGCATGTTGTAGGTGTTGGTGGTGTTTAACACATACATATTTATCGTAGTGTAGTCTTTTTCTTTTGTTTTTTTCTTTGTTTTTCTGTGTACTGTTAGGATCATGATAGTTTGAGCACTTTATCTTCAATATATTATGAAATCATGAGTCCTCTGTGTTACTTATATTATTTTACTTGCCGTTTTATTTTTCATTTTTTTCAGAAATAAAAAATTAGTAACAAAAATAAGAGTCAGTTCTTGGTTTTGAAATGAGTTTTAGGTGTTGCGTTGTAATTAGTCGTGTGAACAAGCATTAGTGAGGCAAGTAAAAGGTATGTCACATAAAGTTGAGCAATGATTCATTATATCACCATGTTTGATGGTCCTTAGAGTAACCTAGTGCTTGTGAGAACCTCCAAGTCATAACACTGCTGGAAAATTAGGGTATTACATCGCCCTCAGTACGTCAGAATGCAAGAAGTCGACGTAATACTATGCGAACCATGTCGGTAGCTTAAAATCCAACGTGATGTTAGACTTCCAACGTCGGTTGTAATATGTTCGACGTGCACGGACGTCGTTTTAGGTCTTATCACTTCGGATAGCTAACTGTCGACGTGAATGTTCGCTTTAACACGTCTGTCGTATTATGTTCACCTAAAATTGACATGGTGGACATACGTATCCTTTAAAGGACATACGTGTCCTTTCAAGGTGATACCAATCCTTTAAAGGACATACATGTCAATCATAGCACAATATTTCCCAAGCATTTATGTTCTATTGACTAAATGCCTTTATTTGTGCGAACTGGTGATTCTAGTTAGCGGTTTTGGTTGAGCGAATTGAGTTCGGTCATCCAGTTAGCACGGTACGTCCATATAGGAATTAGCCATGTCGTTGCTTACGTAACCTGACGTGGTAAACTCTAATTTTTTTTAGTAAATTCTAATATTGCGTTGTGATATTTAATATTCAACCAAAAATCACACACACAAATTGACAAACCTAATTACGAGCTAGGCACGCAAACCTCCCATTTTCTTTTCCCATCCCCCTTGTCAGCTCCACCCGACCGATCAACATGTTCAGACCAACCAGCGCCAACCATCTTTTACATCCAGTACTTTCTCACGAAGGTTCGATCGACGCTTCCATTTTTGCAAGAAATTTTAATTCATTTAACTCATTTTAATTACTTCCCAGGGATTATATACAAAAGTCTTCTTTGTTTGAAATTTATAATGGAATGGTAATTTTTGGACTCAAAATTGAAACTTTTAGAGGCCTAAGAATAAAAATTTATATCTATCTTTACATTCAGATTGATCCTCTTAATGTGTAGAAAATTATGGATCAAAAATGGTTTTTCCCTAGTAGATTGAGTGATGAGTATGAGGCTGGGGTTGATGAATTTCTACAATTTGCCCAGAAGAATGTAGATGCTAGAAATGGTAGAAAGGTATTATGTTTATGTAGGTGTTGTTTTAGCATGCTCTTACGAAATGTAAAAGAGATAAAAACTCATTTGTTCGAGAAAGATTTTGATGAAGGATGTACTCGTTGAATATGGCACTGTGAAAATGAAATAAGTACCAATGAAGAAGGTGATCATAGTGACCGGTTAGAGGATATGATCCAAGAGGTCACTGCTTGAGAATGGGATTATTATGTCAGCCTTTTTGACATATCACATCGGGTTGACCGACCCTAGTTGACCGATGTGTGTCCGGGGGATGTGGTAAGGGAGGGGGATATCACGTTGGCCAATACGCGAATGTGGTATGCAGATTAACTACTTCGGTATGTTGTAAATACCACGTTGGCTGACCCCAGAAGACCAACCCGAATGTCCTATATTTAAACAAGAAATTCGGAATAAAAATCCAATAATAGGACATACCTCGTCAATTTGTTGGCAAGTGATCAATGTGGTCTGTAGACACACAACGTCAGTTGAAACAAAAGGTCGCCGATGTGGTATGTCCTATTATTTAAAAAAGAATTTTGGGAAAAAAATCAAATAATAGAATATACCACGTCAGTTAGTTGGCAAACAATGCCAACGTGGTACGTCCTTTCTTGAAAAAAATTTCCGATATTCCACGTCGGCGTCTATGAAATATCCAACTTGTTATGTCCTTAAATTAATTTTATTGCTTAATTCTGATTTTATTTTCAATTTCACATAAAAATCTTTGCAATTAAAATAGAAATGCATCACATAAAATTCCCTGCAATTGAAACAGGAATACACTAGTAACACCCCAACATTCTGATCATCGTATATAAATAATGATTCTATTCTACCCAATGTAATATTATATATCTCACTTTACACTAGGATCCTTGGAATGTATATACCAAAACTGTCACACACACATATAAATATCAGTTAACCTATTGCACACAATCTCAAAATTCGTAATATGTACATCCAATAGAAACAAACGAATACTTGAAAAAATTGAAGTTGTAAGCTTGTTCAGGTGAAGGTTGTTGTAAACTATCTCAAAAAAATTAAAGTCATACCAGAATTCTCAAATTAGTAGGCTGAATCTGGCTGTAATGTCTCAGGTATTGCTTTACAATTTGCTTTGGTGTGAATGTCAAGTTGAAAATCCTACACATCAGCACCAATGATATATCATGTATATATTCATCTACTATAATAAAAACCTAAAGAGGACAACATCACCCGATAAACTTAAAAAATTCATCAATTAAGTTGCTAACATTATATGGCTGATAACAAAAGAAGACCACTTCTCTCGCGTAATGTCTATCTCTCCTGCGAAAATGATTCGAGTGAAACTTTAAATGACTACAAAGAAAACAAACTCATTTATTAACATATAAATTGTGCCACAAAAGATATATAATGCAACATAAGATCAATATCAAAATTTACCGATATTAAATATGCCGTTGTCACTCCCATCTCAACAAGTTCTTCCATATACCTCATTATGTAGTAACGGCATTCAGTAGTTCCAACTTGTTTATCGTACTTCAAGTATGAAGTCATGTATATTAGGAAAACAATGAAATTAATGCAAAGTATAATGCACATTCTCAAAACAAACATTACTAAATCATCTTACCTTCATTTCAACCCATTGACTTTCTTTTTGTTGCAGGAATTCGACCACCCGAGTATTGACATACCGCAAGGCCCTTACTAAATATGTAAATGTTCGAAAATGGATTCAAACATTCAATAACAACAAATTAACATAAAATATGAATGGAATTATTCTAAATAACTTCGTTTAAATAATGTTCACGAAACCTTCCATGGGATTCTTCTATGCCACAGGATCGAACCAGTAGGTTGTCCACGTAAACGGTTCTACCACAGCTAAGATCCAATGTTCACTGAAAACTACTCATGTTAAATTACTTCATCCAATTGAAGGTATTATAAAATATAATGAGCTACTTTTCCCAATATGATACTAGAAAATAGGAAGCCTCCCTTGATGCTTGCAACACCTCCGCAAACTTTGTAGATATATTGTATTTACTTGGAGGTCCTCGATTGATCAATAGAGTGGGACACTCATAACCATACTTTTTTCCATTCGGCATTTGGTATAGATTCCTAATATAAACAAACGAACACCATTAAAATTTAAATGTAACATAAATACTTATTAAAAAGACCAACATGACTTACTTCAATTGAACCTGAAACACAATGTTTCAATCTTCAAATACTTAAGGATGATTAGTAGAATATCATACATCATACTCATGCTATGTATCCTTTATTTTACACCAATATTGTGTCACCTGATTTTTTGTTGTTATATTTTCAGGTATTAGCTAATAAAGAAGAGAATGAAAGAGAAAAAAGACTGAAACATAAGAAGAAATGACTTAAATGAAGCAAAATGGCCTTGTCTGTCATACAAAAGGACCCATCAGCAAGATGGAAGGACTTGGGCGTAAGCCCGGAGGGACCAAATAGTAAATTGGGAAACTCCACACCATAATGAGGAGTATTTTGGCTATTAGATTCGGGCGAAAATTCAAATGACTGAACAGGGCACACACCACATTAAGAATTGAACAACTTAAATTCATCTGACCAATTTTGACAGCCAATTGGTAGTTCAGTTTGGTCAGGATCCAACCTGGTTTTGTGTGGTTGTGGGTTATGTTGTTTTTGGCTATTTTAGGTATGGTTCATTAGTCCCACACCGGGGTATTGTCCCCAATTGTGTTTTTTCTTGTCTATAAATAGAACTCCTCTTCTTCTTTGTAATCACCCATTGCTTGGTGGTCATTCTCTATACTTGGGGTAAGCCTTTGAAGCAAAACTCAAGGTGGAAAGATGCCACTTTGTAATGTGAGTCATGCAAATAAAATATTCTCTTTTTAGTTAGATATTGTTTCCTTTAGTCTTGCATGCTTTGTTTCCTTTAATCTTAGCTTAATGTGTAGAGAGTAGATCCACCCCATTTGGGGTGTAGGTGATGTAGATTATGTGATGTATTAGTGATGAGTTCTTTTATTTGTGTCATTGCACAAGTTTAAGTAGATCTATACTCGTAGCATGCTTAAACTTGTATTTGATGGGATAATGGTCACAGTAGGCACTTGTCTCACGCTAGATTTAGAGTTTATATTGTTTCTTGTCATGGTTTTATGGAAATGACTTATTATGTATGAATGCTTAATTAATACAAAATGCATGAATGGATTAAGTTGTATGAAGGGGTTAATTGATGTTCTAATTGTTGGATTTCGTGTCCCTATTTACGTGTATATTTTTAAAATTTTAATACAAGCATACATCATCGATTACATATTTTCAGCAATTTCATAATGCATTTTGCCCTTGGCATGGGATCAGGATTTGGTGAATGGATCAGCTGTGTTGTTGTTTGTGTCCCCCCATAACAAATTTATTTTTCCTTTGTCGATGAATACATGTGTGACAAAGTACTTGCGATCCATGTACTTCACTTTGTGGTGTGATTTAGGATCCTTGATTTGCGAGATAGATGCACTATTATCACAAAGTAGCTTTATTGGTCCCTCGCTCGAGGGAACTACTCGAAGCTCTTCAAGGAACTTCTTAATCCACACTCCTTCCTTGCTCACTTCAGCGAGAGCCATAACTTTGGAAGTGGTGGTTGAGTCGGACATAGTGGTTTGCTTCCAACTACGCCAACTCACGACTCCACCATTCAGAAGGATGATATATATCCTGATTGCGACCTTCTATCGTCGGGAACACTCATGAAACTCGCATCCGAATAGCCCTCGTCTATTAGATCCCTTTGTCCTCCATAAACAAGAAACTTATCTTTGGTCTTCTTAAGGTACCTCAGAATATTCTTGACCTCAGTCGAATGCCCAGGACCTGCGTTGGATTGGTGATGACTTGTCACGCTTACAAATCGGATCTTGTGCAAGTCATGGCCTACATGATTGATCCTATTGCAGAAGCATAAGGAATATCCTTCATATACTCCAACTCTTTACATGTTTCAGCATGTTTAAACTTCTTGAGTTGCACTCCCATACTCATTGACACATTTCCCCTTTTAGAGTTGTTCATGCTGAAACTTTCCAAGACCTTGTCATTGTATGTAAGTTGACTTAGGCCAATGAGTCTACAGGATCTATCTCTATATATCTTGATTCCCAAGATGTATTGAGCCTCACCCATGTCTTTCATTGAAAATGCGGATTGCAATAAACTTCTCGTTTGCTCAAGAAAAGGAATATGATTTCCCATGAGGAGTATGTCATCGACATATAAGATCAAAAACACTATGTGGCTCCCACTAACCTTCTTGTATATACAAGGCTCTTCCGTGCTTTGCACGAAGTGAATCTTTTTGACTTCCTCGTCAAAGTTTTTGTTCTAACTCCTTGATGCTTGCTTCAATTCATAAATGGACTGTTGAAGCTTGCATACTTTCTTGCTATTCTTTCGATCTTCAAAACCACGAGGTTGTATTATGTACACATCGTCCTCCAACTTCCCATTAAGGAACGTCGTTTTGACATCCATTTGCCATATCTCATAATCATGAAATGCGGCAATAGCAAGCATAATCCGAATAGACTTGAACATGGCAACCGGTGAAAAAGTTTCATCGTAGTCAATTCCTTGAACTTTAGTGAAACCTTTTTCTACAAGCCTTGCTTTGTAGGTTGTCAAGTTCCCATCCATGTACATCTTCCTCTTGAAAACCCATTTATTTTGAATGACTTTCTTCCCTTGAGGAAGGTCAACCAAGTTCCACACTTGATTATCATACATGGATTCTATTTCGGACTCCATGGCTTTTAACCATAGTTTGGAGTCCTCTCTTTCCATCGCTTCTTGAAAGGTTGAGGGATCATCGGTATTAAGTACCATGATTTCATGAAGTCCCAAATACATATTGGGTTTCTCCTTTTCTCTCGTTAACCTTCTAAGGTCTTTTGGTTCTACGTATACTTCTCGAACTTCTTCCACAACTTTCTTGCGGAATTGGTTCGTGTTCGATTCTTTAACGTACACTAGGTGGGGATGATTGAGTTTCTCTCATAATTCTTGTGATGGTCTCTCACTCACGCTCCCACTAACCAAAGGAATCTCGGCTGGGCCTTCATGATCTTGAATGTTTTCATTCATGTCATGATCTTGTAGAATATCTTGAGTTTCCTCAGGCACAATTCTACTCCCACTACTTTTTATTCTTTCCAGAAATTCTTTTTCTAGAAATACGACATCCCTCTCTACAATCACTCGATTGGAGGTTATATGCCAAAAGTAGTATCCTCTTGTCTCACGAGGATAACCTATAAACAAGCACTTATCCTCTTTTGGTTGAAGTTTGGTCGACAGCAATCTCATGACGTAGGCCTCACAACCCCAAATCTTAAGAAAATTGAGCTTAGGTGTTTTACCACTCCATAGCTCATAAGGTGTTTTCTCTACGGATTTGGATGAAACATTATTTAGTGTGTACGTGCAACTTCTAGTGTATAACTCCAAAAGTAAAGCGGCAATTCAGCTTGACTCATCATTGATCGAACTATGTCGAGCAATGTCTTATTTTTCCTTTCAGATACCCCATTCTATTGAGGTGTTCCGGGCGGAGTGAGTTGTGGTACAATACCACACTCCTTTAGGAACGAATCAAATTCGATACTTAAATACTCACCTCCATGATCCGTTCGCAGAGATTTGATTTTCTTGTTGAGTTTGTTCTCTATTTCATTCTTGAATTCCTTGCAGTTGTCAAAGGATTCATTTTTGTTTCTCATTAGATAAATATAGCCATAATGACTATAGTCATCCGTGAATGTAATGAAGTACCTAAAACCGTCTCTTGCAGTTGTACTCATTGGACCACATACAACGGAATGTATCAAATCTAATAAGTTACTCGCTCTCGGAGCTTTCTTCTTGAAATGCCTCTTGCTCATTTTGCCCAATAGACAAGGTTTGCATGTCTCCAATGATTTAAAATCAAGTTGACCATAAAGGTTACCTTCTTACAATTTCTTGATGCATTTTCATTTATGTGACCAAGACGATAGTGCCACAAGAGTGTATCATTCACGTAAGTAGTTTTAAGCCTTTTGTTATTGATGTTTAAAATTTGTCTATTATTTAATTTAAGCAAATAACGACCATTCCTTATGAATGCATTTGCATAGAAAATTTCATTCTTCAATATAGACAAGCAAGAGTTTGAAATTCAAGTATTTCAAATCTTCCTCAATGTCATCGAGCATCGGAGAAGAGAGCTTCGACAATTTCTCAAGGTATCCTTGCATCGTGAGAAAATGCATAGATACCGATGAACATCTTTGTCAGTGTGATGGTGGTCTTATATCACTCTTTTCTAGCACTATCCATTAACATCTTTGTTAAAGCTTCTATGGTATTCTTGGGTTTTGAATACAAGTATTTCGCTTGAAGCGAGTCACCCATGGATGCCAACATAGACCGTGAACTTGGTTCTCTTGGTCTTCCCACTTGGTTTTAGCCTCTTTCTCGCTATCGGTTGCCTTCTCATTTAATTTTGGGATTTCACCATCCAAAATATGAAATAGTTTCTCAAACTTCAACATGATATTGAACTTGAGTTGTCAGCTTATGAAGTTTTAACCATCATTTGCCAGAGGATGTTTTTCAATCATAAATCGCACAATAGGTTGTATATTCGACATTTCAACAAAATAAATTTATACATGGGATTTAATATGAATTTTATGTTTTAAAAATCAGTACCGCAAATAAATAACATGTCCACAAATGCAGTAATTCAAGATCCTATCAATTATACTATAAACTAGCTAAGGGCTATCAGATATATTATAAAAACAAGGTAAAAAACATTTTCTAATCATAACCATTTCGAAATATTACATCATTTGCATTTTAAAACTCTTATGACTCTTGTTGTTTTAACTAAAAGGGAATTTGACCAATCCTCCTAAGAAAAACTCTTTTTCTCAAAATCGAGTTAGGTCTCCAAGTCTTGTTAAGAAAACTTATTTCATTTGATACGAGATACATTTATCCATTGTATTCACAAATAAATACACTCGGTGTCCACTAAGGGTGAATCACACCTTATACATCTATTTATGGCACAACAATAGACAACCCTATATCTCCCACTATTCCAAAAGATGGATGAAGTTATCTCCCCCTAAGGGCGAGCAAAATATCCCTCGATCGATGGATGCTAGTGGATGAAATAAGAAAGAAAAATACTCTTAATTTTTGGTTGGACAATTTAAACATTTGTATTTGATTTTAGAATTCAGGTGATCATGCATATTTATATCTATACACATCCTAATTCCATACAATCACATACACGTCAAGCACACAAACACAAATATATCCATTCACACATATATCAATGTGAGCTTATATGTTCCCGCGTCCTTGACTCTTGCGCTTCTTCAGCGTCTTCTCTTGGACTTCCTCTTGTACCATGGACGTAGATATTTGAAAAATATAAACATGCATCTTACAATTTAGAAAAGTGTCTAGTGCAAATCTTATGTAAAACTCTTTCATATGCATGCATATATATAGAAATAGAAATTTGGGTTTTACATATACATAAGTCCCTGTTATTGAATAATAATAATATATACATTCATTCATTCATTCATTCATTCATTCACAGATGACTTCGTCGGAACATACAAACTCACATATCCCTGCAAAAGAGAACTCGAGCAACACATGTACAAATACTATAAATTACTCGATTTGGTTTATCCTTCGTCTCCAAATCAAACAATTCAAAAATCATTTGAAATCCAATAAAAATGATTTTTCACATCCATGGTTCCAAATACAAAACATTTGAACCGTTGTTTATCCAATTTCCAAAAATAAAATTTTAAGGAAAGATAAACATATGCCTTTTTTGTTTTGTCGATTTCTTATAAAATAATCATTTAATTAAAAACGAAAATTTTATATATTAGACATAAGTCTAAATCTTAATTCTAACATTCACATGATGTGTTTCAAAACATTTAAATTTATCAAAAGAATTAATTAGAATTAAATCAATAAAACTATCGGAAAAAAGTCAAAAAGACATAAAACTCAAATTCTTTCGATTGGAGATGGCAAACTAAAATTAATTTTATAGTCTACACAACTAGCCTAATGAATCGTTCGTGCAAGTTATTATGGACTAAAGTGAAAGACATGGACAACCTTAACATCTTCAAGTGATACAAAGTGTAAAGTTCTTTAAGGTTCTTATTTGTCATTTTTTTCCTTTTTTTCATTCATTTTCCTCTTCTTTTTGTAGCATTATGGATTACACTAGTTTGTGTTTGCTTCTCCCAGGGTCGGGTTTCGTGCATCATTGCCTATGAGGACATACTCTATCACGTACACCTTCCCCCAAATCTCCACATAGGGCGATCCCTACTGCCCGTTTAACGGGAGTTCAGTCGGTGCATCCCAAGTCAGATGACTCGAAAGAACCAGGCACTAAGTCCCCTCAGACCTCATTTCCCAAGTGGTAGGAGCCGTGTTAGAAGAGAGAACACCACTTATTTATTTATTTATCTACATGAGAACCAAAACCCCTAAACTTAAAGTTTTACAAGAAGATTTTAAGGGTCCCTCACTACGACAAACTTCCTTATACTAATAGACACCAATTATTTGACTCACTAGGTTCAGGGTGGACTTCTTTAGTTGTTTCAGCACTGAAACCCTATGATTACTCACCCCCCGAGGGAAAACTGGGGTGCATCCTTACGACTCGATAAGACCTAAAACCAGTATACTAGGTATACTAATGCATATGTTCAAGACAATTTTGGGAGTTTTCTTCTTACTTTGCCTCTCAACGGTTTTGCCCATGCTAGACACATACAAAACCCACAAAACATTTTCTTTCGCAAACACATGAAGATTCTGAAGGAAATGTGAAAATTTTAAAGCACTAGGCAAGCAAAAGAAGACAAGTCACCCAAAGATCATGGCAGACAAATATATCAATATTAAATGCAGCACACTATCATAACCCTAACAATTAAAAAAACGATAAACAAAATGAAAAAGACTCGACTCCACATATATAAAAAAACGTAAAGCACCCCCCCACACTTACTTCATCCATTGTCCTCAATGAATGTGAGTAGGATACTACATGGATTTTTGCATGAGAAAGAAAAGATATCACCAACTTGAAGCACAAAGGGAAGTTTCATGGTCATGTTGTAAAATACATAAGAAGGGATACAAGTACGTCAAACAAATGGGGCCCAAATACTCAAGGGTTGGGGCCACAACAACCACTCCTCACTGGTGGAGTCTTTTATTGTTTTTTTTCTAAACAAGATATATACATCAACAAAGATATTCTCATAATCATTTGGTCAAGGAACATCAAATGAGAACATCAAGTCCTGCGGACCAGAGATTTACCAAGTTGGGCCCACGCCATTGGTACTTTGAGGTATCATCATGGGTGAAAGATCAAAACTGAAAGGCTCGAACCCCTCATGATATTGGTTGGGTGTAGGCAACACGAATGAGTGGAGTTGTATTGCCTCACTAGGGTTTAGTTGCTCATCGAACAAAACCCTCCAACCATTAGGCGGGTGCATTGGAATGAATTCCGCAGGCTTATTAGAAGGATGTGGCACACCACTTTCACTAAGAATGGGGCTTCTCCCAAAGTCATCCAACAAGGACCACCCAAGCTCCTTTATATTATCAATCATAAGCTCACTCGTCGGTGGGTCCTTGTTGGAGTCAAGATGAAACACAAAAGGCTCAACGGTCATGGGACATGGGGTAGAGAAACCTTCTGGTATGGGCATATGCTGAGGTGTGTCCCCCTCACTAACAGTCTCAACTGACTCATCCAACAAACACTCCCTTTGTATATTCATGTTTGATGCCAGCTCACTCTGTTGCATTGCAAAGAAAACCAATGAGTTTTCGTTGGGCAAACAAACATTCTCAACGGGTTGCATTGCTGTAAGGGGTGTTTGTTAATTTTGTGGTGCTTTCTCTAATTGGTGGATGAGGCTGAGATTTAAAGGTTGGTCAACGGACTCCTGTTGCCTACCAGAGTAGAAAACATGAAACTCCACATTCATGTTACCGAATGAGAGCTTCATGAGACCATTTCTACAATTAATTGAGGCATTGGAGGTTGCCAGAAATGGTCTACCCAAAATCAAAGGTATTTGAGAGTGGGTGTTCGCAACAGGGTTTATGTCGAGGATGACAAAATCTACTGGAAATATAAAATCTCCAACTTTGATGAGCACGTCCTCGATAATCCCTTTGGGACACGAATGGATCTATCCGCCAATTGGAGGGTGATATTAGTTGATTTCAATTCTCCCAAGTTCAACTATTGATGAACAGAAAATGGGAGGTTGACCGCTGATCTTAAATCAAGTAAAACATTACTCATGCTAGTGTCCACAATCGTACACTGAATAGTAGGACACCGAGGGTCCTTGTACTTTGTGTACGTGGGATTGGACAAAAGTGAGCTTAAACTTGCAACTAAGAATACTTTCTTAGGAACATTGGTCTTCCTCTTAGTTGTGTAGAGATCTTTTAACACTTTCGCATATTGAGGTATTTGTTGGATGACATCCAACAAGGGAATGTTAACCTTCAGTTACTTAAATACCTCTACTATCTTATCCATTGTGTCACTCTGCTTTTTTGTTAACCTACTAGGATATGGAGCTTTTGGCAGGTAGGTTTTCTACAATTCCTGAGAAGGAGGCATTGGTGTATTACCCTCACCTTCAGCCTCTTCTTCACCATCATTCCCACTGAGGGGCTACACAGATGGTGGTGGTGGCAAGGAAATGTGATTGTCAACCTTCTTTCCATTCCTTAAGGTTACAATGGCATTGACATGGTGAACATGTTCTTCCAAATGGATCACTTGCCACCCTCGAGGTACCAAACTCTCATTTTGCATGTGTTGTTGCTGGTACATGCGAGGGTTAGCCTCAGGCTGGATTGGCAAAGTCTCTCTCTCTCTCTTTCATATATAGACTAAGCCAATTGGCCCATCTGAAGCTCTAGAGATTTGATGGTTTGCTGATTTGAAGTGAGAACTTACTTGTGGATGACATAAAAAATTCATTGAATTTTCAAGTCCAGGAGTCAAGGTCTCAAGCAAATTGAACCGAGTTTCCATATTTTTGGAATTTGGGAAACCCGATTGATTGGTGATTTGAGCTTGGGGTGGCTGATAAGATTGTGCAAGCATGGAGGTTGGTGTGGTTGGTTAGGTGGTCGAGAGAAGTTTGAAGGACCACCCGAGGCATTATTTTGGTTCCATGAAAAATTAGGGTGGTTCCTCTATCCAGGGTTATATGATGATGAGTATGTGTCATTCCTGGATCTATCATAGATGGCATTGACATGTTCCATGTCAGGAGGAATGCATGCACACTCGCCTCCTATATGACCTATCCTACCACATAGATGACAAGGAAACAAACCAAATGCAGACACATGAGACACACCTTGCTTGTTTTGGAGCTCAATCGAATCCATACGACGCATCAAGGCCGCCATGCGTGCCTCGGTGGTTGTAGTGGTATCGACAGCAAATGCGGCACCCGATCTAGTCGAGTTTGTGTTTGCAATCCTTGCTCCTATCCTAGATGATGCTGGTGGTTCCCTCACACTCTCCCACTACATGGTTTTCTCAGTGTGGTCTTCTATGAAAGCCCATGCATCCCTTTCATCATTTCTTAAGAACTCTCCTTGACCCATGGACTCAAGAAGCCTTCGGGACAGGATCTGAGGACCCTCATAAATAATCTGACAAAGGCGCCACAACTCGATGCCATAGTTAGGGGATGAGGATAGTAGCTCCTTGAACCTCTCTAAATATGCATGGAATGATTCGGTCTCATGCTGATAAAATGAATTGATTTCGTTCCTCAGTTTTTGAGTTCGATGATTTCGAAAGTACTTCTTGAGGAATGCAGATTGAAACTCATCCCACGTCCTATGGGCAATCACCTGGCTGCTGTACAACCACTTCTTGGCATCATCCTTCAGTGCAAAGGAGACAAGCCTAAGATGGATGGAGTCTGTGCTAAGTTGTTGCAGTTTGATCACAACACAAACCTCCTCAAATTCCGTGAGAAAGATATAGGGGTCACTGATTGATTCGTTTTATATTAAACCGCAAGTGCACGACCGCATTGAAGCGGTGGCAAATACGGGTCGATCCATAGGGAGGTGTGTCGACTTTTGGTTTGTGCGAAGGTGAGTGGGAAAGAAAGGAGAGAAATGATTTATGATCAAACTACACTACAATGCAAAAAGGAAATGGAAGAGAAACAATAAAACTAAACCCCATAGGGGGTAGAGAAATAATGTGAGTATAAAGATGTGTATGTGTGTGTTCAATTATGCTCCTCACAATATGTAGTGCATGAAATCATAAAACTAAATCCAACTTTGCCTCCACATGAAATAAGATAAGATCATATCTTTAAAACATACCAGACAATAATTGGAATGAAGTTAAATGAACTCATGTATAAAGACTACTATTGTAAGACCCGCTCTCCTGCTATAATAATAATAAGTCAACTCTCCGCGGTTATGCATAATTGAATTCTTGGAATGTCAAATTGTGTTATGGAATGCTTGTTTGAGTAGATTTGATTTGATTTTCGTTGGTCGATCGGGTGCGACACATCAGACGAGCGCGCGGTTGTTTGACTCGATCGACTCAATTTGGGCCCGAGTGAGTGTAGGGTCGGTTTTGGACTAAAACCGTGTTGAAGTGGCATGGAATTGGAAGGGTTGCATTAGAGTTTGGATGTGCATTTTCGTGGCTTTTGGATGCCTTTGCTTGGTGCCATTTATGGCATGCTTGAGGGGGGTTTGAATAACCATGAAGAGTATGGAAGTTGGAGAGTTGTAGCAAACAAAAGGCCTCCCTCCAACTGACCCTTGCACAACCATTCCTATTCCTCACGTCTCCTCCAGCTCTTACAGTCCTCATCCACGTGGTCAAGCCTCTCAAGTGGTGCTCCGATGAATTTCAAATCCGATGAGGCTAGAAGCAACATCTAGTGCAACTTTTGGTGTGACTAGAAGAGTGGTGGGCAGAATCTCCGGCTAAGTTCAAGCAATCTTCCTTGCTGATCAGGTATGCTCCTGACCCTTGAAGAGTTGTATGGGAGGGGGTGTTGGCTGGAGGGCCAGCCAGCACCATGTTGGTGGTTGGTGCAATCGGTTGCACCAA
This sequence comes from Triglochin maritima, assembly GCA_963682175.1. NCBI lineage: Eukaryota > Viridiplantae > Streptophyta > Magnoliopsida > Alismatales > Juncaginaceae > Triglochin > Triglochin maritima. The sequence continues at coordinate 14,434,892 of OY821785.1, forward strand.
CAATCGAGTTCCCTTCTAGCGTGCGCATGGAGCATGCGCTAGAAGGGGCTTGCTGTGGGGCAGCCAGAGAGACCGGGGTTCCGGTGAGCTCCAGTGAGGTCCGACCAGGAGTCATGAGGTTTCTTCTGGGCGTAGTTTTGGGGTGGACACGGATCTGGTTGGGTGTGGCTGGTGCACACAAGATCCAACAAGGATTTGTCTTCAACCCTTTTGACTCTTTGTTTGGATCGGCTGGCTGGTCCAGCTCTTCTAGATGGTGGAAAAGGCCAGGAAAAGGCGTGGAACAAACCTAGGAATGCTAAGGGTGAAGGGGATCTTGATGGGCTAGCTCGGTCTGAGCAATGTGCGCTTGAATGGGCTAGCCATGCGGTTAGTGCACCATGTGCATCAGCTTGCTCGGTTGTTGGGCTGAGCTGCTTGGATGGATCTATACTGACCCACCATAGATGGCCTGAGAGGGATACTCTAAGCACGTGGGTTGGAGTGGTAAAGGGCTCAGGCATATGGTTGTGAGTTGATTGAACTTGTTAGCTTGTCTTTTGTTAGTTATCGTGTTCTATGTGTTGAATGTGTTTTGCTCTATATGACTTGTTGTGTTTCAGTAGTATATATAATGTGGTTATATGATCTGATGTATGTGTATTCCTGATGTTGTAGTCATTCATCCACTTATGAATGTAAACGGGCTCTTTCATATCATGTGTTGATCGTGTCATGTTCTAAAGCAACATATTAACCCGTTACATGCATGTATGCTAGTTTAGCGATCTATATCGTCTACTGATATTTTATGCATGTTCCAACATGATTATCCTGCTTATATACATGTAATACATACCTATAGAAACTCTGATCATGCTCTGAGATTTCAGTTATCACCGCATATAAACTCTCAAATTAAGGATGCATGCTACCGATTATTGTGGAGTGTGATTTTGATATATCTAGTTGTAATGCATCATCCTATTGCGTCATGTCTATATGTTACTGAAGTGAAGTGTTATGATATGGTTATGTATGACCCTTAGGATATCAGACCTTTTAACATCCTTATCATGACCCGTAGATTACTCGATTAGCTATTATCTTGATTTGCTGATCCGGTTATGATTGCTTGCTGTTGTGAGTTTCATTTGATTCTTGATTGGGATGTTCTGATTTGTTTGGGGCTGTTAGGATGGTATCCGAATACCTTTCCTTGATCTCATTCCATACACTATAGATGCATTAGATTTTAGATGCTTAAGTAGCTTGCATCGCATTTAATCAGATTAATAATTCTGGGCACATTATGTTTTTGGGCCGACGGGCCACGAGTGGGTCCTCTAGCTAGAGAGGCCACTCGCATATGACCTTCACGTTGGTAGGCCAGGTGTAAGATAAGTCCTGGGCAGGCGCGCAGCCATTCTGTCTCAGGGTAGGTATTCCCAAGTTCGCGATGGCACCATGTAGGTCACTTACCGCGAATTGGGACACTTATCCGGCGCACCGCTTTGTGCCGAGCGGTGGGTCACTGTCGAGTGATCGCCTTTGACCAGCGAGGCTGGTGTTCTGGTTCCTATTGAGGAATGATTCGGGTGCGCTCGACCGGCATGACTTATGGAGTCGTAGCCTTCTGTTGCATTATGTGCTTTCTGTTTCTGTTTTGGATGCTTTTGTCTTAGATAGATTGCATGCATTCATCCATATAACTCCGATTGGGCCAGGGGCATACTGAGTTTTCTTTATAGAAAACTCACGCATATGTCGATCGTGGAGGGGGATTGTAGCCTGGGGAACCGAGTGATGAGATCGTGGAACCCAACCTCCTGGACCAGAAGGTGGTGTGAATCCAAAATCTAGGTCGCCCTCGTGTGGTTGACGACCGGTCATAGTCCCAGGACTGTGTAGGAAACGGGATGGGGATGCATTCGAAAGGTCAACAATCGAGGATAAATTGATGTCAAATCTCATCAAACAACCCACAGCGTCTCGTGACCACACTGGCATGCACAAAGATTGCACACCGACACGAGTCAAACGAAAAAGAAAGAAAACATTGTTATTATTTTGTAAACAATAAAGCAAGAATGTGCATAGGAGGGAAGACGAGAAGACATAGATGAGAGGGAATGACTAATGAGAGAAAGGAAGGAGTCCTTATGCTACGGCGGGTAGGTACTGGTAGAAGCACACAAGCAAATAAGGCTCAGACAACCTATGGTCGCTATAGGTCCTTACAGTTAGACGACGCCTAACTGCAAGGTCCCACAGCCTCAACATGCCTCACCTCCCTACGTCGAGGACCACAAAGACCAGCAAGTGAGGAAAGATCCGGAGATCTTGTCTCTCCTACTATCGAAAGAGTGGGCGATGCCGATGAGGCCATGACGGTCGTGATCAGATCACTATCCTAATGCGTCCGAGATCCTTACAGCAAATGCCTACTTGATTTTAAAGTTAGGCTCTTGATTAGTGTGGTTTTTGGGGCAAAGGAAAGGGTGATGAAATTCCCCACCTTATCTTCTATGGACAGCCCCTCCTTAGTAGTGTTTTGAGTCTTAATCTAGCAATCAATTCTCCAAACAAACGCTCACCTCACTCTTGTCCCGATGCACGTTACTAACTAATGCATTCTCATACCAAATGCATGAATGAGTATAGGAGAAGCGTACCTCGCGCCTGCTCTCAACAACTCAAAGTAAAGCTAAAACAAAAGACAAACTACGTGCCTAAGTCAAGTATATGATGCATGACCTAAATAAGCAAGAATGCCTAATGCTTTGCTTTGGTTTTTAAGGTCCAAGTTGCTTAAACGGGGAATTATTATTGATCTGAGGGCAAACTAAAAGTCAAAACATGCCAAATTGAGCCCCAGACCTCTATATTAGATACATTAATAAAACAAAGAGAAGGAAATGGAGCTTACCAGACCGTCAGTTGGCGGTTTCTGGCCGCGGATTGGCGCTCCAACAAGCTCTGTGCTCCTCCATCTTCCTTCCCTTGAGCCTGAGAGTCTCCTGAAACAAAGAACACTACAAAACAAAAATTAAATCCACCCGAATCTTCCAAACCAGAGTCTGGACTGGCACCTCCCCAGCAATGGTGCCAAAAACTTGATTAAATGTTTTATTAATTACCCCAAGTGCACGACCACAATGAAGCGGTGGCAAGTATGGGTCGATCCACAGGGAGGTGAGTAGCCTCTGGTTTGTCCGAAATCAAGTCGCGAATAAAGGGAGAAAGGATGTGATTACGCTAAAGCTAAACTACACTAAACTAATAAGTATGAAATGCGAAATAAAGCACGAAAGATTGGAAATCAGAAAAAGAAACCCCTAAGGGGTGGTGTGTGCACATATGAAGTGAAATAAGTGATGAATGATGCATGTATGTGAGTGTGTTTTGTGTGTGTTGTCATGTATAGGAAGTGTCTAAAGATGTGGCAAAACCTATCAATCCATTCACACAATGTATCGTCAATTACTACTTGATTATCATAAGATTAGGCTCGGCATGAGAAGTGTCTAAAGATATGGTAAGACTCATGAAAAACCATAAACTCATGTGAAGAACAAAGCTAAGTATGGGAGGTGTCTAAATCTTATGGCAAAACCCATCAAAACAAAGTTTCTTCAATGAATCAAGCAAGCAACCACAAATACAAACACTTAACTAACATGTAGCATATTCAACAGGAAATTTCAGTCAATAAACATGAGTAAACTAAGCATGGGAAGTGTCTAAATCTTATGGCAAAACCCATCAAAAATCCCCCAACATGTAGATTATTAAAATACACTCGAAGAACATATAAACATGCAAGTCGACACAATCAAAAATTCATCAAACTTCAAAACTTCAAAACATATATCTACATCATCTCCACCCCCAAAGGGGGATGTAACAACTCACTAATCATTAAGAAAAGAAAACAAAACGAAATCAAACTAAGAATGCAAGAATTGAAAGAGGCAATATGAACTAATTAAGAAAAGTATTTTATTAACATGAATCAGATTGCAAATAGCATTCTTCTCCACTTGAGTTTTGCTTCAAGGCTTTACTCCAAGTAGAGAGAATGCCACCAAGAAATGGAGGAATACAAATGAGGAGGAAGAGTTCTATTTATAGGCATGAAAAAGATAACCTGGGACAATCCCCCAATGTGGGACTACACGCATACTATAAATGGACATAAAACAACATAATACACGACCCGACTCAACCATGAAACCTTTGAACCAATTGGGACCGCCAATTGGTGGTCTAGATAGATTTGATGAAGTCTGGATTTCGGTGTTTGGTTTCTGGCTTGATTTCTTGATGTTTTATGAACCCGATTGGGTTGCTGATGTTTGGGCCCAGATCTAATTGCCAAAATACTCCACATAATGGTGTGGAGCCTCTTGATTTCGTCATTAGTCCTTTTGGTTTTACATCCGGGTCGTTCTTTCTTGCACCTTATTCCATGAGTCTTGCAACTTAGTCCTTTTCTTGCTTTTAAGTCCTTTTTTAGTCTCTTCTTCTCAAACCTGTTTATTCCTGAAACATAAACATAAAACTCGTTACGTTGCATTGGTTAGGCTAAAAATAAAGGATATAAGACACAAATGGGGACAATCCCCCGATTTGGGACTAATGAAACATTCCCGGAATAGACATAAACCAATAACCCATATCCACGCCAAACCGGGTTGGATTCTGAGAAAAAAGGACCGCCAATTGGTGGTCACTTTTTCTCGGATCAAACCCATTTTCGGATATCTTCTTTAGTGCTTCAATTCATCATGTGGGGTGAACTCAGATCGGTAATTAGAGTCTAAGCCCGAATCTAATTGGCAAAATACTCCTCATGATGGTGCGGAGTTTCTCGATTTGCTATTTGGTCCCTTCGGGCTTACGTTCATGTCCTTCCCTCCAGCAGATGGGTCCTTGTGTCTGATCGAGAGGTCCATTTTGCTTTATTTAAGTCATTTCTTCTTACATTTCAGTCCTTTTTGTCTTCCCTTCTCTTCTTTATTACCTAATACCTGAAATTTAACAACAAAACACTCGAGTAGCACAATATTGGGATATAATTAAGGATATATAGCATGAATATGATGCATGATATGCTACTAATCAAATACCCCCACACTTAACTTTTGCTTGTCCCAAGCAAAACAAAGAAAGAGAATAATGAAAGAATGGAAAAACATATGAACATAGGGAAATCCTAAGTCACTTTCGTAGGAAGCACGGTTGTACTTAGCACGTCCAACAAGCCGTTAAACACCCTTGTCTCCAAGGAGGAGGAGTGGTGTCTCTGGAGGGTTTTCAGCGGATATACCCACAAAATCCGAACATTGTTGCATTATTCAAAGAAACTCGACTCGTCGGACCTACTTTTGTCAATCATTGGACACGGTAATTCTACGGGCCGACTCTATATTTGTATCCAGTCCACACACCTAGCCTAAATAATCTTTTGCACAACTTAATTAAGGACTTAAGTGAAAGACAAAGGCAACCATAATATCCTAAAGTGATACAAAGTGTAAAGTCTATTAAGGTTCTTATGTGCATTACCATATTCTTCTTCTTCTATTTATTTTTTATTTCATCATTTTCTTAGTAGTTGGTGTTTAATTGTCCCAAGGCTAGGTTTCGTCCATCATTTCCTATGAGGACTTACACTATCACATACACATTCCCCCAAATCTCCCCATAGGGTGATCCCTACCACCCATGTAATAAGAGTTCGGTTGGTGCATCCCAAGTCAGATGACTCGAAAGCACCAGTCACTAAGTCCCTTCAGACCTAATTTCCCGAGTGATTGGAGTCGTGCAAGAAGAGAGAACACCATACTCAGTTATTTCTTATCTACACACGAACCAAAACCCTACACTAAAGGTTTCATAGGAGTTTAAGGGTTCCTGACTATAAAAAGGTTCCTTATACTAACAAACACGAATTATTTGACTGACTTTGTTCAAGGTGGACTTCTTTATTTATTTGAGTACTAAAGTCCTATGATTACTCTCCCCCCGAGGGAAAACTAGGGTGCATCCTATAGGATCGTCGTGGCCTACTTAATGTCTAATCAAATTATGCTTAATTCCTACTTAAACAAACAAGATATGCAAAGCAAACGATTTTAGACAAAGTAGGGAAGAAACAAGCAAACCACAATGGAGATGGGGATTTTACAGACGTTCGGCCACTAGCCTACGTCCTCTCCGGCAAGCTCCGATCAACACTTCGAGCTCCGCTCAGGACTTCACTACCCACCCATTCCTGGACGGGAGACAAGGCCTTTACAGTCTCCAAGCTAATGAACAACCCTCGCCTAGCCTGGAATCCTCTGCTCACAATCCAAGAAGGATGCTTCAGGCTTTCACCGGAGCCTTTACTGTTTTGAACAAAGAACTTTAGTCGAACGACACTCTCTATATTGAGCACACTATGAGTAGAATTGAGAAATAATCAAAGGTGTGGAAGTTTATGCTTGGAGTGTATGATTTGGAGCTTTGAGGATTGGGAGATTTCTCTCTAATGTATGAGACAATTGGAAGTGGGAGAGTTGTCTAAACAATGTGTTTGGACCTCTATTTATGAGCTCCTAAAGTTTTCTAACCGTTGGGGAATGATTGATTGATTGGTGTGAAGAACATACAAGACAGAAATTCAAGATTCACAATTCTGTCCCTCAACGGTTGAACAAAATGAGGAAACGGTCGACCGAATGAAGTCCAAAAATGAAGTCTAGAGAGTTCCAGGAAATATCGGTCGAACGATCAAAGAGGCGGTCGAACCAACAAGGCTAAAGCTTAAGTTCACTTAAGTGAACGGTCAAACAAAACAAGGGACGGTCAACCGAAACCTGGTTTTTGTAGGGTTCAGATTATATTTGTCGCAAATAACAAGCACGTTTGGTGTCTCGAAATGTTTATGTACGCACTTTTGGTGTCTCGAAATGTTTATGTTCGGTCGACCATTTCTAGGTCAACAGTCGACCGGTGAATAATTTTATTTTAAGGGGTTAGATAAAAATACGAATACGACCGCTGGTATAATACATGGTTAACGGTCATCCTAAAATGCGGGAATGTTCGATCGGAGGAGAAAGAAAAATACACTCTGAGACTCTGTTATAAACAGTCGAACTGAGAAGTCATTCCGAAGTCGTTCTGGATGGTCGACCGAATCCAGGATTTGGTAGGGTTGATATTATATCGGTAGAACATATTTCGAAGGTCTGGTCGACCGAAAGTAACATGCACTTTTAGTGTCTCGAAAAGTTTATGTTCGCTTGACCATTTCTAGGTCCACGGTCTATCGATGAACAATTGTATTTTATGGGGTTAGATAAATACGAATACGACCGTTGGGATAATACGACAAGGTTAACTGTCATCCTAAAATGTGGGAATGGTCAACTGAAAAGGTCAAAGCAGTCGACCAGAGGAGCCAAGAAAATACACTCTGAGACTCTATTATAAACGGTCGAACTGAGAACTCGTTCAGTCGACCGTTTGGCACAGGCAGATAAGGTTTTGGTTTTAAGTGATTTTCCGACTAAGGTTTGGGTGATCTATTGAAGTCCAAATAATACGAAAATTTGTATGTGACTTCTACAACGAACCTAATGTGTATGTGAGTAAGTTTTAACTCTTGTATGATCAAGATTACACAAGTTCCTAAGACTCAAAATAAAGGCAAATTACATGTCTTCAAAAGCTTGATTACATGTCTTGACTTCAATTTTATTCTTCCTTGAGTCTTGATCACATGTAGATGTTAGCACAATATAATATATCTTCTATGCATTATGTGTGCTACACTACATTTGATTGTGATTAAGATTAGGTTGGTTAAATCATCAAAATATGGATTAAGGCCAAAAGGCCAACAATCTCTCCCTTTTTGATGATGTCAACCTTTATCTTAATACTTGAAATTTAAATATGTAAACTATGCGTATATGATACTCCCCCTATGAATGTGCGTAGTTTTTGTTCGATTAATTTCAAGTTTCTTCTCCCCCTTTGACATCAATCAAAAAATTAATATATGTAATCATGAGATGTCAGTTTCTTCTCCCCATAATCAATGTAATGAATTTGCTCCCCCTTAAGTTTGCAATTCACTACTCCATATAAAAGATATTCATTAAGCTCCCCTATCAATATGAATAGGTGTATCAATTAAGTTCAATTTTTCTCCCCTTTTAACATCAATCAAATATGGACATAGAAGCATATGATGTTTCTCTCCCCTTTAATGAGATGCAACTGTAAAAGAAAAAGATATTACAATTAAGCATTCATAATCCTATTGGAACCAATTATATATGCTTAGGAGAATTCAGTATAGTTACCCAACTTGCATTCCTCAATTGTGGTTCTGATTCTCCTTTTGATAGTGCAGCCGGCTTTGAATTTGACATTCCAAGCTAGGCCGGTCACTACCGATCTCCCATTCTTCTTTAAGTACTTACAAGTGTAGAATTTGGTACCCAAACAACTTTGGGTACTTGAATGTTGGTTTTAGGGACCCAAACAAATACTTGCCATTTAAAGTAGTACGAGATACATGGTTTTTCAATTTAGCATTATATCGTAAACCATGTTTATCTTAAGATTGTCTTTGACTACCTAGAAGCATGTCAAGCATTTTTGTTCCATTAGTGAACCATTATAGATTTTTTCTTAATTGTGCATTACAAGTTATGAGATGTAGTTGTTCAACATCAATAGGTGTTGCTTTTAGACTAGCAAGTTGTAATGCATGTTTTCATGTATAGAAATAACCTCATTCTTCTCATTCGTTATAGTTTCAATTTGGCTTTGGAGATCATTTATAGTTTTTCTAGCATTCTTATTCTTATCACAAATGATCTCATATTTTTTAACTAAATCGTGAAAGGAATTTTGAAGCTCATCAAAATTATATGTTTCTTGTTTAGAACATGATCTATCACTAGAATAAGACCAAATAGAGAAAGAATTAGAATTACTATAACAAGAGTTAGAGGCTACCTCACTTTCTTCATCTTGTATAGCCATGAAGTATGTGTGGGCAACCTCCCTTCTACTTTGTATAGAATATGATGATGATGGTGATGAAGAACCATCCCAATTAGCTTTCTGAGCTTTCATCTTCTTTTCTTTTCTTTTCTCTTGCTACTCTCCTTTTCCCTTCTTCTCCCCCTTCTCTCATTTTTCTTCTCCTTCTCTTTTCTCTCATTTTCACTCTCCTCCTCCTTTTCTTTTTCTCTCTTCTCACTTCTTCTACCTCTTCTTTCCTTCATTTCTCCATTGTCTTTCTTGAGGTATTTGAAGAAATCTTTGGCTAGGATCTTAATGTCCTCATCTTCTACTCTCATCCTTGGTTTATCGGAATTGGCATGTAATGTCAAGGTTGGGTTCTTCTTGGAGGTTGCCTTGTCCTTTTGATGACTCAATTGGAGTTCATATGCCATGAGGTTTCCAATTAGCTCCTCCATCTTTAGTTGGGAAAGGTCATGTGTTTCTTCAATTGCGACGTCCTTGTCTTCCCACTCGTTGTTCAGTGACTGAAGGAAGTTCCTTGTCATTTCTCCTTCATTAATATTTCTTCGAAGAACAGAAAGAGAGTTACTAATATCGGTGAAGCGAGTATTCAGTTCGCTTATGTTATCACCGATTTGCATAGCGAAAATTTCATATTTATGCATGAGAAGACTAATTCAAGTTTTCTAAGTTGTACTATCTCCCTCATGATGCATTTGAGGCCTATGCCAAATCTCATATGCACTTTCACACCCTCTAATCCTATTGTATTCTCCCCCATTTAGGCCACAATATAAGATGTTTATGATTTTAGAGTTCATTTCATTCTCTTTCATTTTAGCCCTAGTTAAGGTGGCTAATTCCTCTTCCTTAGGAGGGGTGTATGGGTTTTGAAGAAATATACAACAGTTAAGGTCACTAGAAATCAAGAATATCTCCATTCTATTCTTCCAATAATCATAGTTTGACCCATTTAGCAAAGGAGGTCTAGTAGTGCAAAGTCCTACATGATTAGATGAAGTAGATGTCAGGCTAGAATACGATTAACTATATGAAATTTAGCACATATGGTTTGATACCAATTATAGGATCGTAATGGCCTACTTAATATCTAATCAAATTACGCTTAATCCCTACTTAAACAAACAAGATATGCAGTGATTGAATCAGTTTAATTACCGCAAGTGCACAAGCGCGTTTAAGCGGTGGCAAGCACCTGTCGGTCCACAAGAGCGTGTGCGATTCAATTCGCAGTACTCGAGTGGGGAGAAGAAGAGAGAGATGTGATCAAAATTAAACTACAATGTGTGGGAAATCAGAGAAAAACGATCAATGAAAACTAAACCCCTCAGGGGGGCTAGAGAGAGAAAGCGAATACGAAAATGTGTGTTGTGTGTGTTCAAATGTGCTCATCAAAACATGTCATACATGAAATCCATTAAACTCAACTCCAACTTTTCCTCCACATGAAATAAGATAAAACATTATCATTAAAACATACAAGACAATAATTGAAATGAAACTAATATGTTCACATGCATCATGACTCAAATCCAACTATGTCTCAACATGAAATAAGATTTATCACAATCATTAAAACATACAAGACATTAATTATGATAAAGCCAAGATGAGCACATGATTGTTCCATTCTTCCACTCCATCCTTATCATCACCTCATCATTCTCCATAAAATAGGCTCACTAATCTAAGCATGTGCTAAGCTTCACTCAAAAGCATTAACACATCAAAGATAAGAGTGAAATCCCAAAAGATGGTTATGGAAATCATGTAAGGCTCAAAGGATTAAGATTAACACACAATAATCCATCACATGATCAAATCACCTTCTTCTCCACCCCTCAATGGGGATGTACTACTCTCTACTCATCTCTACAGTAAAGAAAACATAAAAATAACATGAACCCATATTGGAGATGACTAAAAACAAGATTAAACAAGCAACATCATCAAAGAAATTGCATCAAGGGAAACACAAGTATTTAAAGAACAAAACTCACACTTGATTGAAATGAAAATATTACAAAGTATAATTCTTCTCCTCCAACTATACTAATTAGCAGCAAAACATAACCTAAAACTAATGGAGAAGCAAGAAGAAGAGGGAGAGGAGGGATTACAATGGTATATATAGACTAATACATGGTTAGGGTTAGTCTGGGAATAATCGGACGACTCCAAATCACATCTGAAGGTCTGAGAATGCTCTAACAAGAATACCCGACCCACGACTAAAATTTGAGATCCATTTGACCTGTTTGATCCACCAGTGGAGGATCAAATAGATCCGATCGGGTTGAAATTTTGTGTGTTGCTTTCTTTCTTCAATTGGCACATGGGGTGAAGTCCTGGTCCACTGGGTTGATTTACTTTGAGTTTAATTGGAAAATACTGATCTTGTTCAAGTCATGTGTCACCATATTTTGCACTTCACAATCAGGTCCCTTCGGGTTTTCACTTGGGCCCTTCCTGATTTGTGATCCAGTCCCTGTGCATTACAAACAAGTCCAAAACTGTTCGAATCAGTCCATACTTGTTACATTTAGGTCCTTTTTGCTCCCTTCCTCTTCTTTATTACCTAACTCCTGAAACACTCCAAACAGCAACTCGAGTAGCACAATATTGGGGTAAAATAAAAGATATATAGCATGAATATGACGCATGATATGCTACTAATCAAATACCCCCACACTTACCTTTTGCTAGTCCCGAGAAAAAACAAAGAAAGAGAAAAATGAAAGAAAGGAAAACATATGAAAAATGCGGAAATCCTAACTCACTTTCGTAGGAATCACCGTTGCACTTAGCACGTGCAACAAGCCGTTAAACCTCCTTGTCACCAAGGAGGAGGAGTGTTGTCTCCGGAGGGTTTTCAGCGGATATCCCTACAAAATCCGAACATTGATGCGTTAATCAACCTAGAAACTCAACACAATGGACTCATTTTTGTTAATCATTAGGGGTCCCTGACTACGACAAACTTTCTTATACTAAAATACGTGAATTATTTGACTCACTAGGTTTAGGGTGAACTTCTTTAATTGTTTGATTACTGAAAGCCTATGATTACTCACCCCCCGAGGGGAGACCGGGGTGCATCCTTACGACCCGATAAGACCTAAAGCCGGTAAAATAGATATCCTAATGCATCATGTTCAAGACAATTTTGTGAGCTTTCTTTTTACTTTGCCTCTCAATGGTTTTGCACATGCTAAACACATGAAAAACCCACAAAACATTTTATATCGCAAAAACATGAAGATTTTGAAAGAAATGTGAAAATTCAAAGCACAAGGCAAGAAAAAGAAGACAAGTCACCCAAGGATCATGGCAAGCAGATATATTGATATTAAATGCAGCTCCCTAACATGACCCTAATAATACAAACAAAACAAAACAAAACAAAAGGAGAAAGACTCGACTATGTACACACGTAAAACACCCATCCACACTTACTTCATGCATTGTCCTCAATGAATGCGAGTATCATACTACATGGATTTTGCATGAAAAAGTTCAGATCTCACCAAACTTTGAAGTACAAGAAAATTTTCACTGTCATGTTGACAAACACAAGCCCAAATTTTGCTCAAAACCTGAGAAATACTGAAGTAGGGAGACAAACACGTAAAAGAAATGGGGCCAAAATACACAAGGGTTGGGGCCCACAACAATCAAATACTCACTCTTGGAGTTTGTTTTGAAATATAACTATGTACAAAAATGGGCACCCAACATTATATGTCAAGGGACATCAAATGGGAACCCACCATCTCTCGAGCCAGAAATGCACCTGCATGAGCTCGTAACATAAGAAATAGGAGTATTGTTGAGAGGTTTATGAACCAAAGATGATGGTTCATGCCTTTCAAAAGCAGGGTCTGTGAAAGGAAATGGAAACAAGTATGTGTCCATTCTATGACAGAGTTGAGGGTCATCAATATATACACTCCAACAAACATTTGGGTGCACCGGGATCATTTCTTCCACACAAAGTGACACCCTGGACTTATTACCGAGATGGCAAAGTCCAGAAACATAATTGCATGACCATCTGACACCCTTATAATCATTATGGTCGTTTGATCCTCTTGTGAATGAGCAAGATAGGAGGCATGAATGAGAGGTGAACCTCTGTCTGGTTGTTTCAAATGTAGGGTATTAGGTGGTTGATTTTTAACCCACATGGGGTCCTCAACAGATACAGAGTGAAGAGCAGGTGGCCCAGAGGCTACAAAAATAGGAATCTTGTGGCTCAAAAGCCACATGATCGAAAGGATGTAGCTCAAAGGCCACATGATCACAAGATAAGGCACCTCCTTATGCCATCCCAGGTGAAACATCTTCACCACTATTAAGATCTTCATCGAACAACTCTCTAAAATACTTGAAGGTGACTTCGGCTTCAATCTCAACTGTGCCGTGGATAAGGTTGACCCCAACAGGGTCATCGAAGGCACCTGGCTTCTTGCCGGTGGTGAAAATGTTGAAATTAGCGCACTGACTACTGATGCATTGCATACATTGCATCATATGTCTTTCATTTAGATTGATTTTATATCAATAAATGCTACTAAGGTATGTGTTTAGTCCTATTTACAGAATACAAGGACCTGAATGCAAATTACCCACATCCCGAGCATAAACACGTGCAACAGACTCATTTCTATCATAAAGACCAAGTTCAAGATTATCGGGTTTCAAATGGAAATGTATCCAGGCATAAAAGCATTCAAGTCCTAATTACAAAAAGAACAAGGACTTAAGCACAAAAGTAGCCGGGGACTTAATTGCAAAAAGTCAAGGACCTAATTGCAACTAAAGCACCAAAATATTATCTTGGAGAAAATCTAAAGAAAAATCAATGTGGATCTCCAAATATATGAAGGAAATAATTCGGAGCTCAAGAGGATGGAAAGAAATCATCCAGACGCGCAAAGGAGGATCAAATCATACCATAAACACACAGCAAAATCCAGACTTAATCAGAGCAATATATGCGGCGTTTCCGCCGCACATTACACTTGACATGCGGCGATTCCGCCGCCCCAGAGTCGATCCGCGTCTCCAAATTTGTCCAGTCGTGTCTCGCCACGTGTAATTTCCTATTATATACCTAGGTCCCTTGTATCGGCTATAAATAGCCCTGAAACGATGTTGTGATGGTCCCTTAGCTTATGTTCTAATTTTTATTCCTTAGTTTAATAAATTTCTGTTGTTTTTATTTCTTGTTTTTAGTTTTCTTTTGTAATTCCTCTAGGACCCCTTCTTCCTCCCTCTATGAGTTTCTAACTCTTTCCAAAGGGTGGAGGTGACGGATTTAGGGTGAAGAGAAGATGAATAAATGTTATTATTTTAAGTTCGTATTAGTATATTTTGATTACTTGAGTTTATGTTAAATCATTTATCATGTAATGCTTCATAACTAATTTGATTTATTATAAGTTTCTGAATTCTCTAATCTAAACCCTAAATTTAAACCTCCACCAAACGGAATTCACTTCTTTGTTCTTGTTTTAGTTTTATTTGTTCTTGTTTCTTGCTTTAGATAATAAAAACCAAAAATCTCAAAAACCCAATTTATTCTTCTCTCCTTCTTTCCCCCAATCGAAATCACACTAACAACAAATCTCTCCCTCCTTGTGTTCGACCCGTATTTGCCACGTCTTCATTGACGCCGTGCACTTGCGGTATAAATAAAATTCACATCAACTACCATATGTCAAGCACATCAAACCATTGCAATAATTGATCAAGGCATTTGAAGTCGCTAGAAATGGTCGCCCAAAATAACAAGAATTTGTCCAAGTGGGTTTGGCACATATTCAGTATCCAAAACAAAGAAACCGACTGGATAAATGAACTCTCCTACTTTGATCAAAACATCTTCCACCACGCCCCTCAGTTTCTTCATAGATCTATCAGCCAATTAAAGAGTGGTTTTTCTTTGTTTGAGGTCTCCAAGACCGAGGGGGACGTACACCGAATACGGCAGAAGATTAACAGATGCACCAAGGCCCAATAAAGCTCGATGTATTGACACATCACCAATCACACAAGAAATAGTAAGTCAACCAGGGTCCTTGCATTTGACTTGCGTGGGTTGTGTCTGTAGGATTTCATGTCTAATTACACATATATATTTTCGGAATTTTATGTATAATAAGGATCAATTACAATTTTCTACGATTTATTTCATGCATGTATCGGTTTGTTTTAATAACTAGTTTCAAAAACTCATTAAAACAAACACAAGGGACTCCGAAATTCATACCTAGAAGTTCTCTAAAACTTCTTGATGATCCGGAGATGCTGAGGAAGACGATCATCGCTTCCCGTTGCGCCGGATGCCTCCGAGTGTTCACCGAAACCCTAAACAAGGTTGGAGAGAAAGGAGCTAGTGATGAGAATTTTATTTATACCGCAAGTGCACGACCGCGATGAAACGGTGGCATGTACGAGTCGAACACAAGGAGGGAGAGATATTGTTATTTTTGTGATTTTTCGATTAAGGGAAGAAAGAGAGAACAATAGTGAGTTTGGTTTGAGATTTTTGGTTTTTTAATTATCTAAAACAAGAACAACAAAACAAAACTAAGAAGAAAACAAATATAGATGGGAGTCCAGCGGGTGGAGGTTTAGATTGCGGGTTTTGATTAGAGAATTCTGAAACTTATAATAAATCATATTAGTTAGAAAGCATTACATGATAAATGATTTAACATAAACACAAGTAATCAAAATATACTAGTACGAACTTAAAATAATAACCTGATTCTTCTTCTCATCACCCTAAATCCGTCACCCGCACCCTTTGGAGAGAGTTAGAAACTCATGGATGGAGGGACGGAGAAGGGGTCCTAGAGAAAACTACAAAAGAAAAGTAAAAAAACAAGAAATAAAAGAACAAAATTTTATTACTAAAATATGGAACAAAACAAGAACTCCGCAAAACATCGTTCTCGGGGCTATTTATAGCCGATACAAGGGACCTAAATATAAAATAAGAAAGTACACGCGTCAAGACACGACTGGACAAAAGTTGAGGCCACGGATCGCAAGGGGGGCGGCGGAATCGCCGCAAGTTGTATGTAAGGTGCGGCGGAATAGCCGCAAATTATGCTCTGATTGGATCCGGATTTTTGCTGTGTGTTTATGGTATGATTTAATCCTCCTTTGCGCGTCTGGATTGATTCTTTCCTTTCTTTTGAGCTTCGACTTTATTTCTTTATATATTTGGAGATCCACATTGATTTTTCTTTAGACTTTCTCCATAATAATAAAAGCTACTCGTAATTTGCAATTAGGTCCTTGGCTTTTTGCAATTAAGTCCCTGGCTTCTTTTGTGCTTAAGTCCTGGGCCTTTTTGTAATTAGGTATTGAATGCTTTTATGCTTGGATTTGGACTTCCATTTGAATCCTGATAATCTTGACTTTGGTCTTTATGATAGAAATGAGTCTCTTGCACGCGTTTATGCTCGTGATATGTGTAATTTGCATTCAGGTCCCTATATTCTGTAAATAAGACTAAACACATACCTTAGTAGCATTTATTGATATAAAATTAGTCTAAATGAAAGACATATGATGCAATGTATGTAATGCATCAAATACCCCCACACTTAGATTTTGCTAGTCCCTAGCAAAACAAAATATAATAAAAATGAAAACAGGGAAATCCTAACTCACTTTCGTAGGAATCACGGTTGCACTTAGCATGTGCAACAAGCCTTTAAACCCCCAAGTTTCCTTGGAGGACGAGTTTTGTCTCGTGAGGGTTTTCAGTTGACACACCCACAAAGTGTTAATTCAACATTTCATTAATAGCTCTCAATATCTCCACCTCAACTTTATACATCTTACTTAGAATTCTTGCATGCTTATTATATAAGTCTAACCCATCAAAAAATCTGACTTGGTCTTCATTCCTCCAATATTCACACCACTAACCCTTCTACACATGTTATCACTTAAATTATTTTGCACGCCTCCTCTGGTGGTGAAGTATCATTAGATCAACCATGGCATGGATCATTCTTTTAACTTTGGGCCTTGAGTATCTTAAAGTATTTATTTTATTTTTTTTCTTCCGTGATTCAACACATTTGCTCTTTTTTGACACTTTTACCCTTTTTGCATTCGTGTACCGAGTTTGGTCGATAATCCTGAGCTAGCGGACTCAAGTTACCGGGTTTTAAGATACCCCTACGGACCAGTGACTCAAAGGCTTGGGTTTTGTAATCATTTTGGAAAATGTGCTTTCCTCACTTTATTCCTTTATTTTTTACTTTTATTTTCCTCAAGGCTTAATTTCTATTAGAAGTCCACACTTCCCGGTATATTTTCCTCAACCTCTGCTTTTTTCAACCACTTCAAAGATTTTATTCATCCAATTTAAGTGCATACATGTCTTAAAGGGTAATGAGTTATTTCTTTGGAACATAGATTTATGTCATAGTTTCTACAAGCAGAACTATATAATAAGGAACAAAAACTCAATGCAATTTGTACTCGGGTTTTGGTAGTTCAATCTTAAGCTATGTCATGGAACATTGACTTTTTTTTAAACATAAATATATATAGATAGACAGGTACATAAACACCCCCCACACCTAAATCATGCATTGTCCTTAATGTATGCAAATATAAAGAAAATACACTTATTACCTGGGTGAACTGCGGTGGAGGGATGGAATTTGTTCAGAGTCAACCATAATCAGAACTGGATTGAATGTCACCATGTTGGTACATGTATCTAGTTGAATTGTTCCCCATGTTGCCCTGAGGTAAAGGTTCCACACCTCTCACATGTATTGATTCTCTTGTTTGTTCGAGTGATGGTGGTTGGGTAGATGACTTACTCCCCTTTTTCGCACTTTCTTTTTGATTTTGTGATGATTTATTTGATTCAGAAATCTTATAGATACGTGCTCTCATCACAACATCACTTTGATTGCATATTATTTCTGGCTCACTCTCAACATGAAAGATATTAAATTCAGCTTTTAAGTTCCCAAAAGATAATTGCATGAGCCCATTTCGACAGTTTATCAATGCTTCAGAAGTGGCTAAAAAGGGTCTGCCTAATATTACAGGGATTTGTCGATTAGGATTTACAACTGGTGCGGTATCTAGTTATAGAGCAGTCAGCAAATTGAAGGGTTGTCTTAGAGGGTTTTAATGGACCAAGGTTGAGTTTCTCGTAGACAGAGAACGGGAGTAGGTTAACACTAGCACCAAGGTCTAGAAGGGCTTTGTTGATAAAAGTATCTCCTATTGCACATGAAATTGTGGGACACCCAGGGTCCTTATATTTTATAGGAGATGAGTTGGACAGAATAGAGCTTATGTTTGCAGTTAAGAAAGCCTTCTTTGGTACGTTTGTTTTTCTCTTATTAGTGCACAGATCTTTTAAGAATTTAGCATAAGCAGGTATTTGTTGAATCATATCTAGGAGTGGAATATTCACCTTAACTTGCTTAAATACTTCCAGGATTTTCTCCATTTGTGCACTAGAGTTCTTCTTAAGTCTATTGGGGAATGGTGCTTTAGGAACATAGACTCACTCAGGTTGAGCAATGGGTTCAGGTTGAGTAGGTGGGTTGGGCGTTTCAGATTGGACGTCAGGTTCAATGGTTAGGTCATATGTGGTTGCTTGATGGCTAGATTGATTAGACGTTTGATGCATTGCATACATTGCATCATATGTCTTTCATTTAGATTGCTTTTAATTCAATAAATGCTACTAAGGTATGTGTTTAGCCTTGTTTACAGAATACAGGGACCTGAATGCAAATTACCCACATCCCGAGCATAAACGCATGCAAAAGATGCATTTCTATCATAAAGACAAGTTCAAGTTTATCGAGTTTCAAATGGAAATGCATCCAAGCACAAAAGCATTCAAGGAGCTAATCACAAAAAAAGTCAGGGGCTTAAATGCAAAATGTCAAGGACCTGACTACAAAATAAAAGGACCAAGTTATTGTGTGGAGAAAGTCAAAAGAAAAAATCAATTATAAATCTCCAACAATGGAAGGAATTAATCCGGAGCTCAAGAGATTGGAAAGAAATCATCCAGACGCGCAAAGGAGGATCAAATCATACCATAAACGCACAGCCAAAACCCGGACCGAATCAGACTCACATGGGCGGCGAATTCGCCGCACCACACATGTATTGGGCGGCGGATTCGCCGCCCCCCTTGCTCTGTATTCGTCCCAATTCTGGCCACTCCTGTATTGACGCGTGTACTCTCCTTTTATGTATTGGTATCCTTTGTATCGGCTATAAATAGCCTCGTAGCACGAATGTAACACATCTTTGAACCTTTGGTCTTGGATCATTAGTAATAAATTTCTGTTTTATTTTGTTTTGTTTCTCTCTTCTTTTAATGTCTCTAGGATCCCTTCTTCTTCCTCCCTCCATGAGTTTCTAACTCTTTCCAAAGGGTGGAGGTGATGGAATTAGGGTTAGAGAAGATGAATTGCATGTTATTATTTTAAGTTCATGATTAGTATATTTTGATTACTTGAGTTTATGTTAAGTCATTTATCTTGTAATGCTTCATAACTAACATGATTTACAATAAGTTTCAGTAATTCTCTGATCTAAATCTAAATCTAAACCTCCATCCAACGGATTTCTCTCTTTGTTCTTGTTTTAGTTTATTTGTTCTTGTTCTGGCTTTAGATAATTATAATTCAAAAAACCTAAAAACCCAATTGATTCTTCTCTCCTTCTTCCTCTTAATCGAAAATAACATCAACTACGAAATCTCTCCCTCCTTGTGTTCGACCCGTACTTGCCACGTCTTCATAGACGCCGTGCACTTGCGGTATAAATAAAATTCACATCAAGTTTTTGGCACCGTTGCCGGGGAGGCGACGCAGATTTTTGTGTTTTTGTGTTTGCGATTTTATCCTGTCTACCTTGTGCACGATCTAAGTATTTGAATTTGTGTAGCAGGAGACAACGGAGCGCGCGGCGAAATCCGGGAGAGTTCTGAGACACTTGGGCGGCGGAATCGCCGCATCTACAAGGTTGCTTGCGGCGGGATCGCCGCACCAGTGTGGGTTCTGGTCTTCAAATTTCTGGGGCATCGTCGGCATCTCTGGGTGGTCGCAGTAAGCTACTGGAATCTCCGAAAGCGGGCGGCGAACCCGACTGAGCATTGCGGAGGTAACTTTTCTTGCCTTTCTCGTAAAATCTGAATTGTTGAAAAATTTCCTTTCGTAGAATTGCACGTGTTAGGGTTTAAAATTCCATAATTGGCAATATTTCAACTCTGACCTAAAATTCGCAAAATTAGAAAGACCTTAGTGCATGCATCATATAATGTTTTGTTTGCATTATTCTTGCTAAATTCTTGCAAATAAATTTCTGTTGAAGAATGCTGGAGGCAAGGTACGTATCGCGGTTTTTAACGACTGCATTTAAGCATATAATTTAATTTGCATACAACCTTGCAATTGCCCCCATTAAAAAGACCATTGTTTGACTATCTTTGCTAGATCTAAGTTAAACTACTTTAAGGGCAACTCCGTAGGAAAAGATACGGTGGGGATTTCATCACCCTTCCGTGGCCCACAAATCACAACCCTAAAGTCTCACCCAAGCCTTAAAATTTAAAATCAATTAGACATTGGCCCCTAAGGACTCGGACTCAATTAAGGAGAAGAATTGGTTTGACTTGTTATGACCTGAAGCCAATCGAATTCAATTTGGTGTCTAGGAAGTGTTTTTGTGTTGACGAGAGTCTTCCAAGCGAAGTGGTTGTCTAATTGGCACCGACTCTGTCGGAAGCGCCCCCACTAGCTATACACTACCTGGCCAATTTGGTTTGATTGGTGAGGGAGGTGAATCATGCGAATCAATTCGACTCATCCAGTTAGGAGTCGTCTAGATTTAAGTGACACTAGGTCTAGGATTGTTTGAACCGTGATTGTTCAGGAAATTTCTGGCCAACCCTCTTTTCTATCTTTAGAGTTAAGTTTCCTTTCTCATCTGAGTCTTCTTTCTCTTCTCACCTAAATTCTCTAGATTAGGATTCCTTTCTCATCTTGCCCCATTCTATTGTTTGTTTCCCTTTTGAAAAAAAAACGAAAATTAAAAAAAAAATTAAAAAATTGTAATTAATTCTTGAAATTAAATTTGGAATTTAAATTTCGAATTTGAATTCAAAAATTGATTCAACCCGGTGCACTCAGAAATCTTATAGATACGTGCTCTCATCACAACATCACTTTGATTGCATATTATTTCTGGCTCACTCTCAACATGAAAGATATTAAATTCAGCTTTTAAGTTCCCAAAAGATAATTGCATGAGCCCATTTCGACAGTTTATCAATGCTTCAGAAGTGGCTAAAAAGGGTCTGCCTAATATTACAGGGATTTGTCGATTAGGATTTACAACTGGTGCGGTATCTAGTTATAGAGCAGTCAGCAAATTGAAGGGTTGTCTTAGAGGGTTTTAATGGACCAAGGTTGAGTTTCTCGTAGACAGAGAACGGGAGTAGGTTAACACTAGCACCAAGGTCTAGAAGGGCTTTGTTGATAAAAGTATCTCCTATTGCACATGAAATTGTGGGACACCCAGGGTCCTTATATTTTATAGGAGATGAGTTGGACAGAATAGAGCTTATGTTTGCAGTTAAGAAAGCCTTCTTTGGTACGTTTGTTTTTCTCTTATTAGTGCACAGATCTTTTAAGAATTTAGCATAAGCAGGTATTTGTTGAATCATATCTAGGAGTGGAATATTCACCTTAACTTGCTTAAATACTTCTAGGATTTTCTCCATTTGTGCACTAGAGTTCTTCTTAAGTCTATTGGGGAATGATGCTTTAGGAACATAGACTCACTCAGGTTGAGCTATGGGTTCAGGTTGAGTAGGTGGGTTGGGCGTTTCAGATTGGACGTCAGGTTCAATGGTTAGGTCATATGTGGTTGCTTGATGGCTAGATTGATTAGACGTTCTAGGATTTACCACATTGTTATCAACTTGTCTTCCGGACCGTAATGATACTACTGCATTTATTTGTTGGAACGGTCCTTCCTCATTAACCATTTGAACTGGTCTCGAGTTGTTACTTCATAGAGGTGGTTGATAGGGCTGATATTGATTATTAGATCTAGGATTCACCTTAGGTTGACTTGGAAACTGACCCTTTTCTCTTGCACCTACAATTTGTGCGAGTTGGCTGACTTGTGTCTCTAGCCTTTGGAAGGACTGGTTGGTTGTTTGTTCAAAAGTCTTCATCAAATTTTCCAAGCTTGTCAACCTAACTTCATAATCTCCATTGTTGTAAACCCAGATGATGTATTATTTTGGTTATACGGGTTTGGTTGTTGTCGAGGAGGTTGACCTTGTTGGCTTGATGAGAAATTGGAATTATTACGCCAACCCGAGTTATAGGTTGATGTGTATGGGTCATTTCTAGCATGGTTAAACGTTGCATTAACTTGTTCCCAGTCCGCACAATCCTCCATTAAATGACCAGTCTGACCACATCTAGAGCAAGGGATAGACGAGGCTTGATTCACTCGGGGTCGGGTTTGTAGCTCTAGACTTTCCATTCTGCGCATAAGGGTAGCTAGTTTTGCTTCAGCCGCTACATTGGCATCTACAGCTAAGACACCTGGTTTGGGTTGACTTGCTATTTTAGATCGAATACTCGGGTTAAGAGGTGCTCTAGCATTGTCCCATTGCATACTATTTTCAGCTAAATCCTCAAGAAAACTCCAGGCATCATTTTCATTTTTTGACATGAAGTTCCCTTGGCTTACGGATTCTACCATAACCCTAGATGTGGGTGTCAATCCCTCATAAAGAATTTGGCGCAGTTGCCATCTTGGAATTCCGTGATGAGGGCATTGGGTCAGCACACTTTTAAATCTCTCTAGATAGGAATAGAACGGCTCGCTCTCAGATTGAACGAATGCAACAATTTCATTCCTAATCCTCATAGTCTTATGGTTGGGGAAATATTTTTTAGGAATACTTGAACAAACTCAACCCAACTCCTAATAGATCTTTCGGCTAGACTATATAGTCATTTCTTAGCGTCGTCCTTCAGTGCTAGAGGCACAAATTTCAGACGCACTGCCTCCTCAGAGATATGCTGGTATTGCATAAGAGAGCAGATTTCCTCAAATTCTCTAAGGAAGAGATATGGGTCTTCCCTAGAGGTGAACTTAGGAAACATACTCATGTATTGTGCCTTAAGTTCGAAGTCGCGACCCTGTATGGTGGGCATAACGATGCACGATGGCTGAGCAGCCATCGCTGGGTAGCATCGATCCCTCAGAGTTGCGGGCGGGTTCACAACATTCTCACCCATTGTATCCGGGTGAGTTGGTGCAGCAGATGGATTGGGGCTAAGCTCTAGACTGGAATCTAGACGAACTCGTGAGAGCCGATTGCTCAAGTCCCGAACCCAAATATGAGTGCACCGGTTTGAATTAATTTTTGAATTCAAATTTGAAATTTAAATTCCAAATTCAAATTCAAGAATCAATTACAAAATTATTTTTTTTTCGTTTTTTTTAATTTGTTTTTTCAAAAAAAAGGAAACAAACAATAGAATGGGGAAAGATGAGAAGGGAATCCTAATCTAGAGAATTGAGGTGAGAAGAGAAAGAAGACTCAGATGAGAAGGGAAACTTAACTCTAAAGATAGAAAAGATGGTTGGTCAGAAATTTCCTAAGCAAGCACGGTTTAAACAATCCTAGACCTAGTGTCGCTTAAATCTAGACGACTCCTAACTAGTTGAGTCGAGTTGATTTTCTTGATTCACCTCCCTCACTAATCAAACCAACTTGACCAGGCAGTGTATAGCTAGTGGGGGCGCTTCCGACAGAGTCGGTGCCAATTAGACAACCACTTCGCTTGGAAGACTTACGTCAACACAAAAACACTTCCAAGACACCAAATTAAATTCGATCAGCTTCAAGTCATAGCAAGTCAAACAAATCTTCTCCTTAATTGAGTCCGAGTCCTTAGGGGCCAATGTCTAATTGATTTTAAATTTTAAGGCTTGGGTGACACTTTAGGATTGTGATTTGTGGGCCACGGAAGGGTAATGAAATCCCCACCGTATCTTTTCCTACGGAGTCGCCCTTAAGATAGTTTAACTTAAATCTAGCAACGATAGTCAAACAATGGTCTTTAATGGGGGGCAATTGCAAGGTTGTATGCAAATTAGATTATATGCTTAAATGCAATCGATAAAAACCGTGATACGTACCTTGCCCCCAGCACTCTTCAACAAGAATTAATTTGCAAGAATTTAGCAAGAATAATGCAAACAAAACATTATATGATGCATGCACTAAGTTCTTCTAGTTTTGCCAATTTTTAGGTCAGAGTTGAATTATTGCCAATTATGGAATTTAAGCTTAACATGTGCAGTTCTTCGAAAAGGAAATTTTCCGAAACTAGAAATGACAAGGAAAAAGGCAACAAAGGTTACCTAAGCACGCTCAGTCGGGTTCGCCGCCCGCTCTCGAAAATTTCCAGTAGATCTACACGTCCACCCAGAGATGAGTCGCGTCCCAGAAAAATTTGAAGCTCAGATGCTTCAGGTGTGCGGTGGATTCGCCGCAAGTTGCTCTTCAGATGCGGCGTTTTCGCCGCCCGTTTTACTCCAAATGTGCTCGGTTTTCGCCGCGCACTCTGTTGTCTACTGAAACGCAAATCCAAATAGTTAGATAGCGCACACGATAAACAGAAAAAATTGAAATCACTAAAATAAACAAAAATCTTCGTCGCCTCCCCGGCAACGGCGCCAAAAAACATGATGAGAATTAAGTTTATACCGCAAGTGCACGGCCGCGATGAAGCGGTGCCAAGTACAGGTCGAACACAAGGATGGAGAGATATTGTTATTTTTGTGATTTTTGGATTAAGGGAAGAAAGAGAGAACAATAGTGAGTTTGGTTTGAGATTTTTGGTTTTTTAATTATCTAAAACAAGAACAACAAAACAAAACTAAGAAGAAAACAAATATAGATGGGAGTCCAGCGGGTGGAGGTTTAGATTGCGGGTTTTGATTAGAGAATTCTGAAACTTATAATAAATCATATTAGTTAGAAAGCATTACATGATAAATGATTTAACATAAACTCAAGTAATCAAAATATACTAGTACGAACTTAAAATAATAACCTAATTCTTCTTCTCATCACCCTAAATCCGTCACCCCCACCCCTTGGAGAGAGTTAGAAACTCATGGATCGAGGAACACAGAAGGGGTCCTAGAGAAAACTACAAAAGAAAACTAAAAAAACAAGAAATGAAAGAACAGAATTTTATTACTAAAATATGGAACAAAACAAGAACTCCTCAAAACATCGTTCTCAGGGCTATTTATAGCCGATACAAGGGACCTAAATATAAAATAAGAAAGTACACGCGTCAAGACACGACTGGACAGAAGTTGAGGCCACGGATCGGAAGGGGGGCGGCGGAATCGCCGCAAGTTGTATGTAAGGTGCGGCGGAATAGCCGCAAATTATGCTCTGATTGGATCCAGATTTTTGCTGTGTGTTTATGGTATGATTTAATCCTCCTTTGCGCGTCTGGATTGATTCTTTCCTTTCTTTTCAGCTCCTACTTTATTTCTTTATATATTTGGAGATCCACATTGATTTTTCTTTAGACTTTTTCCAAAATAATAAAAGCTACTCGTAATTTGCAATTAGGTCCTTGGCTTTTGGCAATTAAGTCCCTGGCTCCTTATGTGCTTAAGTCCTTGGCTTTTTTGTAATTAGGTCTTGAATGTTTTTATGCTTGGATTTGGACTTCCATTTGAATCCCGATAATCTTGACTTTGGTCCTTATGATAGAAATGAGTTTCTTGCACGCGTTTATGCTCAGGATATGGCTAATTTGCATTCAGATCCCTGTATTCTGTAAATAAGACTAAACAGATACCTTAGTAGCATTTATTGATATAAAATTAATCTAAATAAAAGACATATGATGCAATGTATGCAATGCATCTGCTAGCCAATAAATCTCCAAACTAGCTTAGAATCTAGCAACAAACCCTTCCTTAATCTCTGAGAGTTCTCCTTCCAAAGACTTAGAAAACTAAGAGAATTTTCGTGGCTTTTGTGGTGAATTAAGAGAGAAAATATTTAGCAAAACTTCTAACATAATTAAGGAGAATAAGAACCTATTTATAGGCTCCAATCTTACTCTCAATCATGGCTATTCTTAAGCCATGTTTTCTTGACATTTTCTGTCACAAACTAATTCCATAATGCATTACATGCATCCACAAAACGTTTGACCAAGTTTGGAGCTAATCCAACCATTGATCAAATTAATCTCTTAATTATCAAAGGCAGAAAATCGATCGCAGTTCGGTTTACCGAGTTACACTCGGTTAACCGAATATGTCACGATTGTTTCACCGAGTATTGGACGGATGACCGATTCTTAAGGAGAAAAATTCTCCTTAACCGATCAGACGAATTCTCCTCTAAGACCGAGTGCCATTCGGTTAACCGAAAATATCGGAACTGGACATTGTTCGGTCGACAGTTTCTGGTTCGGTACACCGTACCAGAGTTCCAGGCACTTTGGTCAAGTTCGGTCAATCAATTATGACTATCCGTTCCACGTTCGGTTGACCGATCCACAGATCCTTCGGTCGACCGAACCATAACGGATTACCAAACTTTTACCCGATTTAGCCTTTTCAAATTTTGGATTTATTTCCAACAAAATTTGAACTTTTGGGGTTTTAGCAAATTCACAACTTATGCAATATATTATCCAATGCAATAATAAACTATTACACCCCATAATATATGCATCTCATATGAATTTATCATGATTCTAATTATGTTATATACAACATAATTGATTTTACTTGTTCACCACATGTGTCATATTTTCTATAAGAAACCACTTTGCGGTGTGACCTATGGGAGGGTCTAGACTAAGTTGATATTGATATTAAGAGCTTAATATCACAAGCTGTAAGCGGTATCTAGCTACACATTATAGCTCCCAATTAGTTAGATGTCTTAATTCCACTCGAACCAAAACCCGATCCATTTAGTGATGGAGTGCACCACTTGTGTCCGTCCCTTGCCTCATGATATTAAGAATACACACAAAGTAGTATTGTGTCATCTTTGTGTTAGTGTTCATTTCTTGATCTCTTTAAGCAAGTTATAAATATGTGACTTAACTCAAATCACATTGTACACATTATAACTTTGCTTTATCAAGGGGCCCACTAATATTATCACTCAATTAAGAGGGGCAATGATAATCTTTTGACTAACTATATTCTCCAACAAAAGTCATACTTAACCAACCAATGCCTTTACACTACACTCATCGATAGCTCAAGACACTAGTCTAATTAAGCAATTCTTAAGTGATCGGATATAAGTCTCATATCAAAGGACCAAAGACACAGTAAAACATTAATGACACAGAAAACACAATTTTATAATGTTTTACTTATTAGGTCTATTCAGTATACAAAAGTAATATTTTCCTCTTTTGTGTACCCGTGTTGTCACTCACTTGTAGAGCTACAGTGATCTATGACCAACACGACATCGAGCTCACATTAGCCGCCAAAAAGGCTTTGCTAGGGACATTGGTTTTTCTCTTAGTCGTACAGACATCCTTCAAGAATTTTGCATAGGGAGGTATTTGTTGAATTATGTCTAAGAAAGGAATGTTGACATTCACTTTCTTGAATATCTCCAGCATTTTATCCACACTGTCACTCTGTTTCTTAGACAACCTACTAAGATATGGAGCTTTTGGCAGGTAGGTCTTCTGCGGTGCCTGAGAAGGAGGCGTTGGTGTATTACTCTCACCCTCGGCCTCTTTCTCACCATCTTTCCCACAAAGGGGCTGCACAAATGGATTTAGTGGCAAGGAAACGTGGTTGTTGACATGCTTCCCATTTCTCAGGGACACAATGGCATTGACATGGTCCACAGCTTCTTCCACGTAGTACACTTGCCCCCCTGCAGTCTTGAACTTGCATTTTTCATGTTCGAGTGATGTTGAGCATGGGAGTTAGCCACAGGTTGTCTAGGCAGACTCCCTCTCTCTCATGCACAGACTGAGCAAGTTGGCACATCTGAAGCTCGAGATATTTGATGGTCTGTTGGTTCAAAGTGAGGACTTGACTTGTGGATGACATAAAGTTTTTATAGAGTTTTCAAGTCCACGAGTTAAGTTCTCAAGTGAATTAAACTGGGTTTCCAAGTTGTTAGAATTTGGGAAACGTGGTGGGTTGGTGCTTTGAGCTTGGGGTTGGTGATAAGACTATGAATGCGTGGGAGGTTAGTGTGGTCGGTTAGGTGGTCGAGAGGAGTTTGAAGGATCACCTGGTGCATTGTTATGGTTCCATGAAAAATTTGGGTGGTTCCTCCATCCAGGGTTATATGATTATGAATATGGGTCATTCCTGGATCTATCATAGATGACATCCAGGAGGAATGGATGCACACTCCTCTCCTATATGACCTATCCTACCACATAGATGACAAGGAACTGGACTAGATGTAGACACATGTGAGACATCGTCCTGGTTTTGGAGCTCAATCGAATCCATACGGCGCATTAAGGCTGCCATGCGTGCCTCGGTGTTTGTAGTGGTATCGACAGCAAATACGGCACCCGAACTAGTCGAGTTTGCGTTAGCGATCCTCACTCCTATGCTACATGATGGTGATGGTTCCCTCACACTCTCCCATTGCATGGTCTTCTCAGCGAGGTCTTCTAGGAAAGCCCATACTTCCCTTTCATCTTTTCCTAAGAACTCTCCTTGACACATGGACTCAAGGAGCGTTCGGGACGGGATGTGAAAACCCTCGTAAACAATCTGACACAGGCGCCACAACTCGATGCCATGGTGAGGGCATGAGGATAGTAGCTCCTTGAACCTCTCTATGTATGCATAGAATGATTCAGTTTCATGCTGATAAAACGAATTGATTTGTTCCTCAGTTTTTGAGTCTGATGATTTGGAATGTACTTCTTGAGGAATGCAGATTGAAACGCATCCCAAGTCCTAAAGAAATTTGCTTCGTTGTTGTACAACCACTTCTTGGCATCATGCTTTAGTGCAAAGGGGACTATCCTAAGATGGATGGAGTCTATGCTAAGTTGTTGCAGCTTGAACATAGCACATACCTCCTCAAATTCCCTGAGAAAGATATAAGGGTCACCCTTCCCAGTGAAGTGAGGGAGCATGGATATAACTGAGGCTTATCATCAAAGTGGTTCCCATTCACCTCGGGCAATACGATGCATAAGGGTAGAGCAGTACGGCTCGGGTAGCATCGAACACGGAGAGGTATGGGAGTAAGAGCAGGAAGAATAGGTGGGACAGGTGGGTCCAGCAACTGCTCGTTCTCGCGGTAATGAACAACCTTTAAACTCAGACTATGTGCGACACGAGAAGGGGAAGGCGTCGAGAAATCGACTACCGATGCAGGATTGCCGACATACCTCGTCAAACGACCACTCTCGTCTCATGCCCACACAAGCATGCACAAAGGTGCACACACAAACCAAAACGTTTTTTAAACAACTAAAATAGAATGTGCGTAAAGGAGGAGACAAGAGGACACAAAAGAGAGAATGACTCAGGAGAGAAAGGAAGAAGTCATTATGCTATGGTGGGAAGGAACTGGTAGAAGCACACAAGCAAGCAATGGTCAAACAACCTAAGGTCGCTATAGGTCCTTATAACTAGACGACGCCTAACTACGAGGTCACGCAGGCTCAACACGCCTCACCTCCCTATGGTGACGACCACAAAGCCCAGCAAATGAGCCGAGATCTGGAGCTCTCGTCTCTCCTACTATCGATAGAGTGGGCGACGCTGATCAGGCCATGACAGTCGCGACCGGATCACTCTCCTATTGCACCCGAGATCCTAGGGGCAATGCCTACTTGATTTTAAAATTAGGCAGTTGATTAGTGTGGTTTTTGGGGTGAAGGAAAGGTTGATCTATATATTTTTATACGTGAATTCGAGGAGGTATGCTCCATGTTCAAGCTTCAACCGCTTGATGAGGATTCTATCCGATTTAGGATGATTTCTTTCGCGTTGAAGGTTAACGCGAAGAAATGGATGTACAACCTCCCGGTAAGATCTATTCGGTCTTGGGATGACTTTGTTACCATCTTTCTGAAGAGTTTTTTCCCTCAAAGGAAAACTCAACAGATACGTCACCATATATATCAAATGTATCAAACTGAGACCGAATCGTTTCATGCTTTCTTTGATAGATTCAAAAACCTTCTCCAGCAGTGCCCTCATCATGGACTTAAGCTATGGCAGTTGTGCCAGATTGTTTATGAGGGCCTCAACTACAACACCCGCACATTGTTGGAGTCAATGTGTCAGGATGATTTTCAAATGAAACCCATCGATGAGGCGTCGGACACTTTTGAATTAATGGTGGAACGTACCTTTGAGTTGTACACCATGAGAGAGACACCAACCTCTAGGTCTTATGGTCGAGTTGGATCATATAAAGTTGAGTAACCTATCGCGTCTGAGGCGTAAATGGTTTCTCTCATGCGTTGGATTGAGAGTTTAGAGTTGGACCGAGCTCCTGTAGCTCATGTCCCTACTCCCGCTTGTAGTAGGTGTGGACTTACGGGACATAGTGACTTGGAGTGTGCTTATGCTCCAAGTGATACTGAGCATGCAAATGCGATGTATCAACAACGGCCCTGTAATGACCCGTACAGTCACTCCTACAACCCAGGATTGCAAAACCACCCAAACTTCTCATGGGGGCCTAGTGGGGCAACGGTCAGAGCTCGCACGCTCAAGGATGGCCACTAGTACCTCAAGCTTCCTATGAACCTACCCATCATGTTAATGTGATTCTTACTTTAAGGTCCGGTAAGGAGGTGGAAAACCAAATTAGGTTGCCTTTCTTGCAATCACCATCTCTTGGTGTCACCAGACCTGCAGTGATACCTGCATTTATGAGGGAGCCGGATCCTGAGGTTCCCTCAACATTTATTTCGACAATGGGGCCGAACCCTGATGCCCCCTTGTCTCGTCATGTGTCGAAGGAATCAGATTCCCAGGTCCCCACTCATGTTTTTATGGACCACAATTCTGAGGTTCCTTCGAAAGACTTTATGCCCCAAAGGTGTCATTCCCTGAGTGCCTTAAAAAGAAAACTTTAGATCAGCATGACAAGATGCTTGAGATCTTTCGGCAAGTTAAGGTGAACATCCCTCTGTTGGAGATGATTCAGTAAATGTCACCTTATGCTGAGGTTCTCAAGGACTTATGCACCAAGAAGAGAAAAACTCATGTTCCCAAG
Source organism: Triglochin maritima (assembly GCA_963682175.1). Classification (NCBI taxonomy): domain Eukaryota; kingdom Viridiplantae; phylum Streptophyta; class Magnoliopsida; order Alismatales; family Juncaginaceae; genus Triglochin; species Triglochin maritima. The sequence continues at coordinate 14,466,270 of OY821785.1, forward strand.
AAAGCCTTTCTTGCGGCAAATGTGAGTTCATTGTTGACACTGAAGGGAATGTGTTCTAAAAGTTTTACTTTTAAATGTCAATTATTATGAATTGAATGAGAAATCATTTTGTTCCTTGTTTATGTTATTCGTCTTTTATAAGTGTTAAGGAAGAGGCTCTTGGTCCTTAACCATAGAGCTCTAAAAGATATTGGTTTACATAAAACAAAAGATATTCGCAATCATGGTAATTAACATGGGATATTAATTACCCAGTTAAGATTTTCAAACCCAACGTACGTAAAATTGAAGGACCCAGGTAGTCCAACAATTTCATGTGTCATTGGGGACTCTCGCATTAATAATGTCTTGCTAGATCTAGGGTCGGCGGTTAACCTCTTACCAACTTCTGTGTATCAATGATTAAGCCTAGGCGAGCTCAAGCCTACGAAAACAACTATACAGTTGGTTGATCGTTCGATCAAAATCTCGATGGGGGTTGATTGAACGTTATAAATACCGCAAGTGCATGGCCACGTTGAAGCGGTAGCAAGTACGGGTCGATCCTCAGGGAGGTGAGTAGCCTCTGATATTTCAGAAATCAAGTGGCAACAAAAAGGGAGAAGAGTTTGTCTATGTTAATCTACGCTACACTAAACTACTAAGAAGAAAAATGCAAAGTAAAGCAACTAACAATTACTTCGAATCAAAACTAAAAGAATGTAAAACTAAGCTGGAATAAAGAAGAGAAATACCCCTAGGGGTGGAGTGTGTGCACACATGTAAAAAGATGGTGAAGAATGCATTCTAGAGGCACAAATGTAGGTAGTGTTTTTAGGCATAGGAAGTGTCTAAAGGTTATGGCAAAACCTATCAATCCATTCATGAACCTAGTTGATTAACATTCATATACACAAGCTGGTTATTTCAAAACCTAAACAAGCATGGGAGGTGTCTAAGATGTGTGGCAAAACCCATCAAGTGTAGTATTCTACTCTAACAAGCAAGCATACATTCACATTTATCAACACAATCAAAATATAAAGTATTCCTATCCATTCTTTAATGCATGTATGAACATCATCTCCACCCCCAAAGGGGGATGGATCTACTCACTACACATTACTCTAACAATTAAACTAAAGAAGAAAGGAAACATTCTAACTACTTTAGCCTACACTCAAAGAAATAAAACTAAGATAAGCATGCATAAAGAAACAACATAAAAACAAAACAATGCAAAATTTATTTTATTAAATGACTCACATTACTAGCAGTATTCTTCTCCACCTTGATATTTTGCTTCAAGGCTTACTCCAACTATAGAGAATGCCACCAAGCAATGGGTGAATACAAAAGGAGTAGGAGGAGTTCTATTTATAGTCATAGAAAAAGGTAATCGGGGACAATCCCCCAATGTGGGACTAAACAAATACCAGAAATAGACTAAATACACACTAATACACGTCCCACAGAAAGCTTAGCAGATCTGGAGCAAAATAGACCGCCAATTAACGGTCTTGAATCGCCAATTGGCGGTCTATATGGTTCAGATCATGCTAGATTTTCTTCTGGGATTTTCTGGATGGCTTTGCTTGTCTTTGATGCATCTACTTACCTTGCTGGAGCTCCGACCCGAATAGAATTGCCAAAATACTCCGCATGATGGTCTGAAGTCTTCTTGTTTGCTCATCGATCCTTCAATCTTACATTCAGGTCCTTCGATCTTGCATCTTAGTCCTTGAGTCTCTCAACTCAGTCCTTTTTCATGCTTTTAGGTCCTTTTATGCCTCTTCTCTTCAAACCTATTTATTTATAAAATTAAAACCTAAAACTCGTCACGTAGCATTGTTTAGGGGAAAGATAATGGATATAAGATACAAATATAAGCATGAAATGATGTCAGTCAGGGGTCATTGAAGATGTCCTAGTCAAGGTTGGCGATTTCATATTTCCTATTGACTTTGTCGTCCTTGAGACTGAACCAATCAAGACTACCATATCTCAGATTCCATTGATTTTGGGTAGACCTTTTCTGGCAACGTCAAATGCCTTAATCAATTGTCGAACTGGACTCAATATGGCTAGGCAACCGACATCTTTCGAGGACCCCATGGAAATTAATCTTATCCGGGACGTGGAAGAAGAAATAGAAGAAGAGTACCCCCTGATTCATGAAAATCTAAATGCTTACACCATGGATGATTTCGATCATGAAGAGGACGGGGGCGAGTTGAGCAATGATGTGCATGCTATTCAGTACATGTGAGCTCCTCCTATCTTACATCTCGAGCTAGATATCACGCCTCGCCTTGAGGGCCACCCACAATTAAGCTTAAAGAACTCCCTAAGGAACTAAAACACGTTTTTCTTGGTCCCGATAGGTCATTTCTGGTGATTATTTCATCGACGTTGACTGGTGATCAGGAAGAACGTCTGGTTGGAGTCCTAAAGGAGCACAAATCAGTCATTGGGTCATACATGAAGGACATTAAAGGGATAAGTTCCCACGTCGTGCAGCACCACATCTTTATGGAGGATGAGGCACGACCATGTAGCAACCCACAAAGGCGTTTAAATCCATCCATGACAGAAGTAGTTAAGAAAGAGATCATCAAATGTTTAGATCGTGGCATCATTTTTCCCATTTCGGATAGTGCTTGGATAAGTCATGTCCAGGTTGTGCCCAAGAAGTCGGATATCACTATTGTCCAGGGATGACAGCAATGAGCTTGTACCCAGAGGACTTCAAACTGAGTGGGGAGTTTACATTGACTCTAGGAAGTTGAACGTGGTCACGCGTAAGGACCACTTCCCTCTACCTTTCATTGACCAGATGTTGGAGAGACTCGCTGGGCATGCCTATTACTATTTCCTTGATGGTTATTCGGGGTACAATCAAATCCTAGTTGCCCCTAAAGACAAAGAGAAAACCACATTTACCTATCCTTTTGGGACAGATGCGTTTCGGAATATGCAATGCACCAGTAACATTCTAACGTTGCATGTTGAGTATCTTTTGCGACATGGTCGAGAACTTCCTTGAGATTTTCATGGATGATTTCTCAGTTCATGCACCTCCTTTGATGAGTTTTTGCACCACCTGAGCCTTGTTCTCAAGAGGTGTTCGGAAACGAACATAGCCCTTAATTGGGAAAGTGTCATTTCATGGATACAAAAGGCATCATATTGGGTCACGTGGTATCTCATGATGGTATCAACGTGGATAAGGCAATGATTGAGCTTATTTCTAAGCTTCCGCCACCCACCTCGATAAATGAAATCCGGTCATTCCTTGGACATGCTGGTTTTTACCGGTGGTTAAGGATTTCAGCAAGATAGCTCGCCCCTTGACGAGTTTGCTTTCTAAAGGTCCTTCTTTTGAGTTCACACTCGAGTGCATGACTGCGCTTGAGTTTCTAAAGCGTGAGTTGACCTCTGCTCCCATTATTAAGGCACCAGTGTGGACTCTACCTTTCGAGCTGATGTGTGATGCATGTGACTATGCGATAGGAGCAATTTTGGGTCAGAAAGTCGACGAATTGCCTCAGGTGATCTACTATGCAAGTCGTACTCTCAATGACGCCTAGCTAAACTACTACATTACGGAGAAAGAGTTCCTCGCGATCATATTTGCGTTAGAAAAATTTGGCAGTACCTCATTGGGTCCCACGTCATCATCTACACTGATCACTCATCTCTTCGCTACCTTTTTGTCTAAATAGGATGCGAAACCCCATCTCCTATGTTGGATCTTGTTATTGCAAGAGTTCGACTAGGAAATACGGGACAAGAAGGGATGCGAGAATGTCGTGGTAGATCACCTCTCTCGCAGCCCAATTGATCTTTTGCCGAACCCACCGGTGAACGAGTTCTTCCCTGATGAGAACCTTATGGCAATAGCCTCACCCCCTGGTTCGCTGACATTGTGAACTATTTAGAAACGGGGAGGTACCGGCTCATTGGACACACAGTGAGAAAGCAAAGTTCAAGCCGTTAGTCAAGCACTTCTATTGGGATGACCCCTACATATTTAAGTACTGTGCCGATCAAATCATAAGAACGTGCATTCCTAACGACGAGATTCAGAGCGTCTTGTCCTTTTTCCATATGGTGGCATGTGGTGGGCACTTCGTTGCCAAGAAAACTGCTGTCAAAGTGCTCCAATGCGGCTTTTACTGGCCCACGTTGTTCTAAGATGCTTTTGCATTTTGCAAAGCATGAGATAGGTGCCAACGTGTGGGCCACATTGGAAGACGTGATATGATGCCACTCAATCCTATCTTGGTTGTTAACATCTTTGATGTCTGGGCATCGACTTCATAGGTCCTTTCCCCACGTCCCATGGTCACACCTACATTCTTGTGGCGGTTGATTATGTGTCGAAGTGGGTTGAAGTAAAACCCACTCGCACTAACGATCGCAAGGTTATGATCAAATTTCTTAAAGAACACATCTTTGCGAGGTTTGGGACACTCGTTGTACCATGAGTGATCGGGGGACACACTTTGTGAACTGATCCCTCGAGGTAGTATTGAGGAAATATTCCATCACGCACAAGTTGGCCATACGTTATCATCCTCAAACAAGTGGCCAGTTGGAAATTTCCAACCGTCAACTCAAGTAAATTCTTGAGAAAACGGTTAATGCTTCAAGGAAAGATTCGTCGGTCAAGCTTAATGATGCATTGTGGGCTTTCCACACTACATTTAAAACCGACCATGGCATGTCCCCCTACCGGCTAGTTTATGGCAAAGCTTGCCATCTTCCGAAAGAGCTTGAGCACCGGGCATTATGGGCAATCAAACATCTTAACATGAGTCTTGATGCTTTTGGTGCCTATCCCAAGCTAGACCTCAACAAGTTGGAGGAGTTGAGAAATGAAGTGTATGAGAATGCTGTCACCGGTCGTGTTAGGAGTCCTTTAGAGACTCTCAAATTCCAACTTTTTCGAACTTTGGCCTCGCCAAACGTTCTATCCCCGCGGGGCAGAGTTGAAAACACCAACACAACCGTACAACTCTTAGGTTACCCTCAGAGTTGGGAACTAGCGGAATAGCCCCCACAACAAGCACACGCGGAAACTAAGGTTGCACAACCTTCACAAACACCAAGCCCCCAAAACGTCCCAAATTCCCCACACAAGAACACTGAAAGAAAGGTGGCGGAACAATCTCTTTTATTAAATATAAGAAACGTCCCAAAGGGATTACAAAGATTTCACGCTCACAAGTCTCCCCTACAGAAACTCTCTCACGCCCAAATCTAACCTCAAACTATGATGGAAACCCTATCCGAAGACAATTCGAATTGCTGATCCGAATTGGTGCCCCTTGATTGATTGGTTGATGCTGAACCTATGAAGGCGTCCCCTTTTATAGTGCTTCAAAGCCCTACTTTGTAGCACGGTTGGATGCCACCCAACCCACCTTCCTTCGGTTGCAAGAGAATAGCTCCCTATTCTCCCCCATAACTTGAGAATAATCGTGGCTGAATTAATCCATAGGAATCGTTCCCAACTCTTCCTCCACCGCAGATTAATTCCCACAAATAGCGCCCCATAGTCATAACCGAACCCTTCGGTCAAGGCTAGCTGGAAACGTGGGGATCATGCTGTATTTTGCTGGAATACATGTCTTCAAAACCGTCCCTCAAAATAGGAAGTTGTGCAAGTGGGTTTGACCCGTTCAAATCCCTTGCACATCTCTCGTTCGGTTATGGACCCGTTCCTTAACCGAATTCTACTTTTTAGGAAGTGCACCTTCGGTTCCTATTTTCAAGGAATGCATGCACCACGACTTCTACTCCTTCCAAACCGAATACTACATGCAAGGAAGTCATGCGCGTATTGGGGCTGACCCATTCAGCCCACGCTTCCCTCTTCCTTTGGTTGGTGGACCAAGTCCATAACCGTCTCCACGAATGTAGCCTCCCTCCTTTGACTTGGTCTCCACGCCTTTGTTGGCCTGCCCACGCCTTGCCTGGTCACCGATCTCGGTCCTTGCTTCGCCCATGGGTAGTCCTCGTCGGCCCGCACCATCCACCACCTGTTGACCGGTATTGACTCGTGTTGACTACGATCCTCACCTAGTCTCATTGTGCTGACCTGGTGTTGACTCCTTGTCTTTAGCCTCCCAAGCTCCTGCGCCTCCTTCCTAAGCATTGCCCGCTCATGCCCACCTCTATGGCGTGCCTAAGTGCTGCCCGGGTCATGCTTAGTACATGTTCTCGCACTTCCCAAGTGCTACGCATGCGCCTCGCTTGCTGATGCCCTTAGACCTTCGCTTGGGTGTCCCCGGACTCCAAGCTTTGGTGCTTTCCACGCGCCTCGCGCTCCAAGCCACCAATCCACGCTATAGACTTTAGAACATCCGTGCCTTTGCCTCGCTCGCCCATGCATGCGCCCCGCGCGCGCGCATGTCGCCCCGCGCGCGCATGTCGCCCGAGCATAGCTTCCTCGTGCCCGTGCTACGCGTACGTCCTTGGACTAGGCCTTTCACTCCATGTTCGTAGCCTCGGCTATTTGCCTTCTTGCATGCGCTTTGCCGCTGCCTGCCACTCGGTTCCTCCTCCACGCTTCGCCTTGCGTGTGCGCATGCCCGCGCATCTCGAACCTCCTTGGCGCTTGCCTTGCAAAACCCAGGGGGGGTACTTGGGCTACCCCCGTTGCTCACCTCACGCCTCGCGTTTGGTTTGCCTTGTGTGCTTCGTAGTTCCTTGTGATGCTCCAAGCTCACGAACCTGGCCCGGTATGGCGCACCCTCGGGCATCCTCGAATTCAAGGTGGTGACAAATGCCAAGATTTGCAAGTCCTACACTAAAATTTTCCACGACCACTTCGTCCGAATCAAAACCATTACGGTGGGACAAAAGGTCTTGTTGTATAACTCTCGCCTCCATTTGTTTCCGGGGAAACTTTGGATTCGTTGGTCTGGGCCTTTTATTGTTTTAACCGTCTCCCCTCATGGGGCGGTTGAGATTCAGAACCCAAGGAATGGGAACGTGTTCAATGTTAATGTCCAACGCCTCAAACCGTACATGGAAGGGACCACGACAGAGGTCAAGGCGGAAGTTGTGTCTTTACATGAACTCCCCGTGGATGTGGTCACTTGACGTGATCCATCCCTTCATTTGGTTGTACATATCTTTCACAAAGAAAAAAAGGGAGAAAAACGAAGAAAAAAGGTGAAAAAGAAAAAAAGAAAAAAAATAGAAGTGCCTTTTGAATATTTTTCCTTTTCCTTTGTTAAAAACGCGTTTTCTTTACCCTACCCATCATCCACCCCAACGAAAACGCGTTTCCCTCTCCTGGTCGACCCCACGAAATTGCCTACCCAGATCTCGCAACCAGACCGCTGATCAACGGTTTTAGACCGTTAATCAGCGGTCTATTTTGAAGATTAGCTCTTCATTCTTCGGTGGGTTGTGCGCTTTTATGTCTTCCGTCGGTTTCGTTGGATGGTTGCGCTCTATCCAACAGAGCGGACCTCCACATTCTTCACACCTACTTTGCAAAGAGTGTATAGTCTCATGGATTATTCGCCTCACTGCATTTGTCGAACGTTGTTCGACGTTTTGGTGAACACCAAGCTTAAAAAATACATTGTTTGCCTACTCTGGTGACCAAATTATGTGGCATGTTGGACATCCCACGATTTGAGCGCTTCCTGCGGTGCCAAGGCACCAACCTCGAGGTTGCAAAGATGACCCCGTCATTTCGCTATTGCCTTCAAGAGGCATGGGTACCTAATTATATGAAGGAGGATGTTAGAGCCAGTTCCCCAAACTCATCTATGAGTTGGGGAACGCTCTTTAACACCGAGATTTCTGAGATGGCGGTTGAGCAGCAAAATGTCATTTTAGCCAAGCAAAACTGGAAAATTTATAGGAAATTGTCGGTTGTTGAGTGAGGTGCCTCTTCGGGCACCTCGGGCCACCATCATTAGTCCAGTACACCATATCCATGCATTGCCGCCATTTTTCCATACATTGAGGACAATGCATGGATTATGTGTGAAGGGGTGTGTTTTCACGTTTGTACATATTTTGTGTCTTTTGTTTGTGTTGCTAGGGTCATGTTAGTATGTTGCATTTAATATATGATATATCTGCTTCCCATGATCCTCGGGTGATTTTCTTTTCTTTTGCTTGCCTAGTGCTTTAAATTTTCACATTTCTTTCAAAATCATAATGTGTTTACGAAAGAAAATGTTGTGTGGGTTTTGCGTGTATTTAGCAAGTACAAAACCTTTGAGAGGCAAAGTAAAAAGATACGTCCCAAAATTGTCTTGAACATGATGCATCAGGATTCTAGTATACCGACTCTAGGTCTTATCAAGTCGTAAGGACGGACCCCATTTTTCCTCGGGGGTGAGTAATCATAGGGTTTCCGTACTTAAACAACTAAAGAAGTCCACCTTGAACCTAGTGAGTGAAATAATTAGTGTTTGTTAGTATAAGGAAGTTTGTCGTAGTCAGGGACCCATAAAATCTTGTTGTGAAACTGTAAGTGTAGGGGTTTTGGTTTCCATGTAGATAAATAAATAAATAAATAAGTGGTGTTCTCTCTTCTCGAATGGCTCCTATCACTCGAGAAATTAGGTCCGAGGGGACTTAGTGCCTGGTGCTTAGCCCGACCGAACTCTGTCCTGCATCACATTGCCCCAGGCAATCGGGAACAACTTTGAGGTTAAACCTCAGTATATCTACATGTTCCCTCATTTCTCCGGTAAGGGTGATCCGTATCTCTTTCTCCAAGAATTTGAGGAGGTATGTGCTTTGTTTAAGCTGCAGCAGCTGAGCACATACTCTATCCATCTTCGACTGGTCCCTTTCTCTCTGAAAGATGACGCCAAGAAGTGGTTGTATAGACACCAAGCGAGTGCCTTCGCAACTTGGGACCAGTTTCAATCTGCATTTCTCAAAAAGTATTTTCCTCATCATGAGACTCAAAAGTTGAGACAAGAAATTAATTCTTGCTATGAACTGGAGTCTAAACATTACATGCATACTTTGAGAAGTTTAAGGAGCTACTTTCCTCATTCCTCACCAAGGCATTGAGTTGTGGTGCCTTTGTCAAATTGTGTATGAAGGTCTGAGCACTTCATCCCGAACCTTTCTTGAAAACATGTGTCAAGGAGATTTCTTGGTAAAGGAAGAGAGAGGCGCATAGGCTTTTCTCGAAGACATCGCTGAAAAGTCCATGCAATGGGAATGTATTAGCGAACCACGTGCATCACGTAGTAGCATAGGAGTGAGGATCATAAATTCCAACCAAGCGAAAGCAAGTTCGGTTTTGGCCGTCAATTCTGATACGGCCAATGAGGCATGCTATGCACACTTGATGCATCGTATGGACTCGATGGAGCTCCAGAACCCAACGAAAAGTTCCCAAGGCTCTGCATGTAGTTCCATTTTATGTCATAGGTGTGGCATGGTCGGTCATGTAAGCGAGAAGTGTGGCTATATGGCTCCAGAAATGGAGCAGGTCAATGCCATTAACTACCACCCCAGAAATGACCAATATTCTTCATCATATAACCCAGGTTGGAGGAACCACCGAAACATGTCTTGGAGCAAAAATAATGGTCAAGGTGGTCCTTCTAACTATTCACACCGCCAACCACAACATTAGAAACACAAAATGGATTCATTATCTATGCATCCATCTCACACACATCCTACCTAGGTTCAACCCGTTGGCCCACCAGGGTTCTCCAGTGGAAACAATAATGAAATCGGGTTCGGGTCGCTTGAGAACTTGATAAAAAAAACCCGATATCTAACCAGGGTGAAGCCCTCACAATCACTCAACAAGATATCGCTTCCACTATGCAATCCATGAAATTTCATGAGCTTCATGTGGGCCAATTAACCCAATCTATAATTGTAAGAGAACCATGGACGCTTCCTAGCCAGCCTGAGGCTAATCCCTGCATGTACCGGCAACCACACATGCAAAATTGGAGTCAGTACCTTGGGGGCGGCAAGTGAACCATGTGGAGTAACCTGTTCACCATGTCAATGCCATCGTAACCTTAAGGAATGGAAAGCAGGTCGACAATCACATTTCTTTGTCGCCACCACCATCTGTGAAGCCCCTCGGGGGAAACGATGGTGAGAAAGTGGTTGAGGGTGAGGCTAATACACCAACGTCTCCTTCTCAAGTAAAACAAAAACCCTACCTGCCAAAATGTCCCTATCCTTGTAGGTTAATGATGAGAATTTTATTTATACCGCAAGTTCACGGCGTCAATGAAGACGCGACAAGTACGGGTTGAACACAAGGAGGGAGAGAGTTTTGTTATTTTTGTGATTTTTGATTAAGGAAGAAAGAGATAGAAATAAGTTTGGTTTGACATTTTTGGTTTTTAATTTTCTAAAGCAAGAACAACAAAAAAACTAAAAAGAAAACAAATATGGATGAAAGTCCAGCAGGTGGGGGTTTAGATATCAGGTTTTGTTTAGAGAAATCTGAAACTTAAAATAAATCACATTAGTTATAAAGCATTACATGATAAATGATTCAACATAAACTCAAGTAATCAAAATATACTAACACGAAATTAAAATAACTTCATTCTTCTTCTCATCACCCTAAATCCGTAACCCCCACCCTTTGGAGAGAGTTAGAAACTCATGGATGGAGGGAAGGAGAAGGGGTCCTAGAGAAACTACCAAAGAAAACTAAAAACACAAAATAAACCAACAGAATTTTATTACTAAAGCATGGAATAAAACAAGTTTTTCTCTCAATACATGATTCGGCCTTATTTATAGCCTCAACCGGGGATCCCAATACATAAAAGAAAAGTACACGCATCAATACAACATTGGTAAAACTTTGAGCGCACGGATCGACTTTTGTGCGGTGTTTTCGCCGCATTTTGTACATGGGGTGCGGCGGAATCGCCACCTTTTTTGCTCAGATTAGATCCGGATTTTTCTTGTGTGTTTATGGTATGATTTAGCTGTCCTTTGCGCGTCCGGATTGATTTCTTTCCTTTCTTTTGAGCTCCGAATTAATTTCTTCATATCTTTGGAATCCAAATTGATTTTTCTTTAGAACTTCTCCAAAATAATATTTTGGTACTTGTAATTTGCAGTTGGGTCCTCGGCTTTTGGCAATTAAGTCCCTGGCTACTTTTGTGTTTATGTCCTTGGCCTTTTTGTATTTAGGTCTTTGAATGCTTTTATGCTTGGATCGAATTCAATTTGAAACCAGATAATCTTGACTTGGTCTTTATGATAGAAATGAGTCTCTTGCACGCGTTTATGCTCGGGATATAGGTAATTTGCATTCAGGTCCCTGTATTGTGTAAATAAGACTAAACACATACCTTAGTAGCATTTATTGATATAAAATTAATCTAAATGAAAGACATTTGATGCAATGTATGCAATGCGTCAAATACCCCCACACCTAGATTTTGCTAGTCCCTAGCAAAACAAAATATAAGAAAAATGAAAACAGGGAAATCCTAACTCACTTTCGTAGGAATCACGGTTGCACTTAGCATGTGCAACAAGCCTTTAAACCCCTAAGTTTCCTTAGAGGACGAGTTTTGTCTCGTGAGGGTTTTCAGTTGACACACCCACAATGTCTTAATTCAACATTTCCTTAATAACTCTCAACATCTCCATGTCAACCTTATACATCTCACTTAGAATTCTTGCATGCTCATTATATAAATCTAACTCATAAAAATTCTGACTTGGTCTTTGTTCCTCCAACATTCACACCACTAACCCTTCTACACATGTCATCACTTAAGTTATTTTGCACGCCTCCTCTGGTGGTGAAGTATCATTTGGATCAACCATGGCAAGGATCATTCTTTTAGATTTGGGCCTTGAGTATCTTAAAGTATTTTTTTCCGTAATTCACCACATTTGCTTTTTTTGACACTTTTATCCTTTTTGCATTCGTGTAGCGAGTTTGGTCGATAATCCCGAGCTGGCAGACTCAAGTTACCGGGTTTCAAGATACCCCTACGGACCAGTGACTCGAAGGCTTGGGTTTTTGTAATCATTTTGCAAATTGTGCTTTCCTCAAGGCTTAATTGCTATCAGAAGTCCACACTTCCCGGTATATTTTCCTCAACCTCTGCTTTTTATCAACCACTTCAAAGATTTGATTCATCCAATTTAAGTGCATACATGTCTTAAAGAGTAATGTGTTATTTCTTTGGAACTTAGATTTATGTCATAATTTCTACAAGCAAAACTGTATAATAAGGAACAAAAACTCAATGCAATTTGTACACAGGTTTTGGCAGTTCAATCTCAAGCTATGTCATGGAGCATTGAATTTTTTATTTTTATTTTTATTTTTTTTAAACGAACAGAATATATAGATAGATAGATAGATAGATAGATAGATAGATAGATAGATAGATAGATAGATAAACACCCCCCCACACCTAAATCATGCATTGTCCTCAATGTATGCAAAGATAAAGCAAATGCGCTTATTACCTGAGTCAACTGCGGTGGAGGGATTGAATTTGCTCAGAGTCAACCATAGTCAGAACTGGATTGAATGTCACCATGTTGGTGCATGTATCCAGTTGAATTGTTCCCCATGTTGCCCTGAGGTAAAGGTTCCACGCCTCTCACATGTGTTGGTTCTCTTATTTGCTGGAGTGATGGTGGTTGGGTAGATGAATTACTCCCCTTTTTCTCACTTTCTTTTTGATTTTGTGATGATTTATTTGATTCAGAAATCTTATAGTTACGCGATCTCATCACAACATCACTTTGATTGCATACTATTTCTGGTTCACTATCAACATGAAAGATATTAAATTCAGCTTTTAAGTTTCCAAATGATAGTTGCATGAGCCCATTTCGACAATTTATCAAAGCTTCAAAAGTGGCTAAAAAGGGTCTGCCGAGTATTACAGGGATTTGTCTCTTAGGGTTGACAACAGGTTCAGTGTCTAGAACGACAAAATCCACTGGGTAAATGAAGTCACCAAGCTTAATCAAAACATCCTCTACTATACCTCTTGGTTTCTTAATAGAGCAATCAGCAAATTGAAGGGTTGTCTTAGAGGGTTTTAGTGGACCAAAGTTGAGTTGCTCATAGACAGAGAACGAGAGTAAGTTAACACTAGCACCAAGGTCTAGAAGGGCTTTGTTGATAAAAGTATCTCCTATCACACATGAAATTGTGGGACACACAGGGTCCTTATACTTGGACATAATAGAGCTTATGTTTGCAGTTAAGAATGCCTTCTTTGGTACGTTTGTTTTTCTCTTCTTAGTGCACAGATCTTTTAAGAATTTAGCATAAGCATGTATTTGTTGAATCAATTCTAGGAGTGGAATATTCACCTTAACTTGCTTAAAACTTCCAAGATTTTCTCCATTTGTGCACTTGAGCTCTTCTTGAGTCTATTGGGGAAGGCTTTTGGAACATAGACTCGCTCAGGTTGAGCTATAGGTTCAGGTTGAGTAGGTAGGTTGGGCTTTTCAAATTGGACTTCAGGTTCAATGGTCAGGTCATATGTGGGTGCTTGACAACTAGATTGATTAGGAGCCCTAGGATTTACCACATTGTTGTCAACTTGTTTTCCGGACCGTAATGATACTACTGCATTTATTTATTGGAACGGTCCTTCCTCATTAACCATTTGAACTGGTCTAGGGTTGTTACTACCTATAGGTGGTTGATAGGGCTGATATTGATTATTAGATCTTGGATTCACCTCAGGTTGACTTGCAAACTGACCATTTTCTCTTTCACCTACTATTTGTGTTAGTTGGCTGACTTGTGTTTCTAGCCTTTGCAAGGATTGGGTGGTTGTTTGCATAAAAGTCTTAACCATATTTTCCAAGCTTGTCAACCTAACATCATAGTCTCCATTGTTACTAAACCCAGATGATGTATTATTTTGGTTATACGGGTTTGGTTGTTGACTAGGAGGTTGACCTTGTTGGTTCCATGAAAGATTGGGATGATTACGCCAACCTGGGTTATAGGTTGATGCGTATGGGTCATTTCTAGAATGGTTAAAGGTGGCATTAACTTGTTCCAAGTCCGCACAATCCTCCATTAAATGACCAGTCTGCCCACATCTAGAGCACTGGATAGAAGAGGCCTGACTCCCTAGGGGTCGGGTTTTTAGCTCTAGACTTTCCATTCTACGCATAAGAGTAGCTAGTTTTGCTTCAGCGGCTACAGTGGCATCTACAGCTAAGACACCTGGTTTGGGTTGACTTGCTATTCTAGATCCAATACTCGGCTTATTCGGTGCTCTAGCATTGTCCCATTGCATACTATTTTTGGCTAAATCTTTAAGAAAAGTCCAAGCATCATTCTCATTTTTGGACATGATGTTTCCTTGGCTTACAGATTCTACCATAACCCTAGATGTAGGTGTCAATCCCTCATAAATAATTTGGCACAATTGTCATCTTGGAATTCCATGATGAGGGGATTGGGTCAACAGACTTTTAAATCTTTCTAAATAGGAATAGAACGGCTCGCTCTCAGATTGAACGAATGCAACAATTTTATTCCTAATCCTAATAGTCTTATGGTTGGGGAAATATTTCCTTAATAACACTTGAACAAACTCGGCCCAACTCCTAATAGATCTTTCGGCTAGACTATATAGCCATTTCTTAGCGTCGTCCTTCAGTGCTAGAGGCACGAATTTAAGACGCACTGCCTCCTCAAAGATATGCTGGTATTGCATAAGGGAGCAGATTTCGTCAAATTCTCTAAGGAAGAGATATGGATCTTCCTTAGAGGTGAACTTGGGCAACATGTATACTCATGTATTGTGCCTTTAGTTCGAAGTCGCGACCCGGTATGGTGGGCATAACGATGCACGATGGCTGAGCAGCCATCGTTGGGTAGCACCGATCCCTCAGAGTCCTACGTGGTGCAACAGGTGGGTCCACTAGATTCTCACCCATTGGATCCGGTGAGGTGGTGCAACAGGTGGATTGGGGTTGAGCTCTAGACTGGAATCTAGATGAACTCGTGAGAGTCGATTGTTAAAGTCCCGAACCCAAATCTGAGTGCACCGGTTTGAATTAATTTTTGAATTCAAATTCGAAATTTAAATTCCAAATTCAAATTCGAAATTTAAATTCCAAATTCAAATTCAAGAATCAATTGATTTTTATTTTTTATTTTTATAAAAAAAATTCAAAAATGGAAACAAACAATAGAATGGGGAAAGATGAGAAGGGAATCCTAATCTAGAGAATTGAGGTGAGAAGAGAAAGAAGACTCAGATGAGAAGGGAAACTTAACTCTAAAAGATAGATGAGAGGGTTGGTCAGAAGTTTCCTACACAAGCACGGTTCAAACAATCCCAGACCTCATATCGCTTAGATCTAGACAACTCCTAACTGGTTGAGTCGAATTGGTTCGCTTGATTCACCTCCCTCACTAATCAAACCAAATTGGCCAGGCAGTGTATAGCTAGTGGGGGCGTTTCCGACAGAGTTAGTGCCAACCACTTCGCTTGGAAGACTTACGTCAACACAAAAATACTTTCTAGACACCAAATTAAATTCGACCAGCTTCAAGTCATAGCAAGTCAAATCAATCTTCTCCTTAATTGAGTCTGAGTCCTTAGGGGCCAATGTCTAATTGATTTTAATTTTAAGGCTTGGGTGACACTTTAGGATTGTGATTTGTGGGCCACGGAAGGGTGATGAAATCCCCACCGTATCTTTTCCTACGGAGTTTCCCTTAAGATAGTTTAACTTAAATCTAGCAAAGATTGTCAAACATTGGTCTTTAATTGGGGGACAATTTCAAGGTTGTATGCGAACTAAATTATATGCTTAAATGCAATCGATAAAAACCGCGCACGTACCTTGCCTCCAGCACTCTTCAACAAAAAATTAATTTGCAAGAATTTAGCAAGAATAATGCAAACAAAACACTATATGATGCATGCCCTAAATCCTTCTAATTTTGCCAATTTTTAGGTCAGAGTTGAATTATTGTCAATTATGGAATTTGAGCCTAACACGTGCAGTTCTACAAAAAAGAAATTTTCCGAAACTAGAAATTACGAGGAAAAAGGCAACAAAGGTTACCTACGCACGCTCCGTCGGGTTCGCCGCCCGCTCTCAAAACTTTCCAGTTGCTCTACGCGTCCACCCAGAGATGGAGACGACCCCAGAAAAAATTGAAGCCCAGATGCTTCAGACGTGCAGCGGATTTGCCGCAGATTCTTCTTTACGTGCGGCGAGTTCGCCGCCCTTCTTGCTCCAAGTGTGCCCGGATTTCGTCGCGCATTCTGTTGTCTCCTGAAACGCAACCCCAAATAGTTAGATCGCGCACACAATAAGCAGAATAGAATCGAAATCACAAAAAAATAAACAAAATCTTCGTCGCCTCCCCGGCAACGGCGCCAAAAACTTGCTGAGAATTTTATTTATACCGCAAGTGCACGGCGTCGATGAAGACACGACAAGGACGGGTCGAGCACAAGGAGGGAGAGAGTTTTGTTATTTTTGTGATTTTTGATTAAGGAAGAAAGAGAGAGAAATAAGTTTGGTTTGAGATTTTTGGTTTTTAATTTTCTAAAGCAAGAACAACAAAATAAACTAAAACGAAAACAAATATGGATGAGAGTCCAGCGGGTGGGGGTTTAGATATTGGGTTTTGTTTAGAGAAATCTGAAACTTATAATAAATCACATTAGTTATAAAGCATTACATGATAAACGATTCAACATAAACTCAAGTAATCAAAATATACTAACACGAAATTAAAATAATAACTTCATTCTTCTTCTCATCACCCTAAATCCGTAACCCCCACCCTTTGGAGAGAGTTAGAAACTCATCGATGGAGGGAAGGAGAATGAGTTCTAGAAAACTACCAAAGAAAACTAAAAACACAAAATAAACCAATAGAATTTTATTACTAAAACATGGAATAAAAACAAGTTTTTCTCTCAATACATGATTGAGCCTTATTTATAGCCTCAACCGGGGATCCCAATACATAAAAAAAAGTACATGCGTCAATACAGCATTGGTAAAAATTTGAGCGCACGGATTTACTTTTGTGCGGCGTTTTCGCCGCATTTTGTACATGGGGTACGGCGGAATCGCCACCTTTTTTGCTCAGATTCGATCTGGATTTTTCCTGTGTGTTTATGGTATGATTTAGCTGTCCTTTGCGCGTCCGGATTGATTTATTTCCTTTCTTTTGAGCTCCGAATTAATTTCTTCATATCTTTGGAGATCCAAATTGATTTTTCTTTAGAACTTCTCCAAAATAATATTTTGGTACTTGTAATTTGCAGTTGGGTCCTCGGCTCTTTGCAATTAAGTCCCTGGCTACTTTTGTGCTTAAGTCCTTGGCCTTTTTGTAATTAGGTCTTTGATTGCTTTTATGCTTGGATCGAATTCAATTTGAAACCCGATAATCTTGACTTGGTCTTTATGATAGAAATGAGTCTCTCGCACGCGTTTATGCTCGGGATATGGGTAATTTGCATTCAGGTCCCTGTATTGTGTAAATAAGACTAAACACATACCTTAGTAGCATTTATTGATATAAAATTAATCTAAATGAAAGACATATGATGCAATGTATGCAATGCATCAGTTAACCAAAAAGCAAAGTGACACAATGGATAAGATATTAGAGGTTTTCAAACAAGTGAAGGTTAACATCTCCTTGTTGGATCTCATCCAACAAATACCTCAATATGCAAAAGTGTTGAAAGATCTCTGCACAACTGATTAGTGACATATCATACATCGTATTCATGCTATATATCCTTTACTTTACCCCCAAAATCGTGCTACTCGAGTGTTATTGTAGTGTTTCAGGTGTTAGGTAATAAATTAGAGAAAAGGGAACAAAAAGGACCTGAGTGCAACAAGTATGGAATGAATTGAAGACTTCTGGACCCATTTGTAATGCACAAGGACTGCATTGCAAATCAGGAATGACCCAAGTGAAAACACGGGGGACCTGATTGTGAAATGCAAAGTATTGTAACAGAAGACTTGAACCAGATCAATATTTTGCTTGACCACCTGATACCCTTATATACATTGTGGTCATTTGATGCCTTGTGAGAGTGAGCAAGATAGGAGGCATGAATGAGAGGTGAACCTCTATCAGGTTGAAGGGTATCAGGTGGTTGATTCTTAACCCACATGGGGTCCTCAGCAGATACAAAATGAAGATCATGTGGCCCAGAGGCCATAAAAATGGTATCTTGTGGCTCAAAAGCCACATGATCGAAAGGTTGTGGCTCAAGGGCCACGTGATCAAAAGGATGTGGCTCAAGGGACACAAGATCAGAAGAATGTGGCTCAAGGACCACAACATCAAAAGGAGGTGGCACTGAGGCCACATGATCAGAACATAAGGCACCTTCTTGTGCCACCCCAGGTGAAACATCTTCACCACCTTTAGGAGCTTCATCCAACAATTCTCTGAAGTACTTGAAGGTGCCCTCAACTTCAATTTCATCCAAACCCTGGATAAGGTTGACCCCAACAGGGTCATTGAAGGCACCTGGCTTCTTGCCGATGGTGAAGATGTTGAAATCAGCACATTGACTACCATAAGTCAAGCACATCAGACCATTGCGACAATTGATCAATGCATTGGAAGTCGCAAGGAATGGTCGCCCCAGAATGACAGGATTTTGTCCAAGTGGGTTTGGCACAGGTTCAGTATCCAAGACAAAGAAGTCGACTGGATAAATGAACTCTCCCACTTTGATCAGCATATCTTCCACCACACCCCTCGGTTTCTTCATAGACCTATCAGCTAATTGAAGAGTGGTGTTTGTTTGTTTGAGGTCTCCAAGATCGAGGTGGACGTAGACGGAATATGGTAGAAGATTAACAGATGCACCAAGGTCCAATAAGGCTCGATGTATGGACACATCACCAATCACATAATAGATAGTAGGACAACCAGGGTGCTTGTACTTGACTTCCATGGGTTGTGCCAACAAAGAACTCACGTTAGCCACAAGAAAAGCTTTCTTTGGAACATGAGTTTTTGTCTTCTTGGTGCATAAGTCCTTGAGAACCTTGGCATAAGGTGGCATTTTCTGAATCACCTCCAACAGAGGGATGTTCACCTTAACTTGCCTAAACATCTCAAGCATCTTGTCATGCTGATCAGAGGTTTTCTTTTTAAGGCGCTCAGGGAATGGCACCTTCGGGGCATAAGGATACGAAGGAACCCCAGAATTCTGGTCCAAAGAAACATGACTAGGGACCTCAGAATCTGGTTCCTTCGACACAAGAGGACACAAGGGGACCTCAAGGTTCAGCACCTTTGTCGAAGGAAATGTAGAAAGAACCTCAGGATCTGGCTCCTTCCTGGAAGTATTTGTGGAGGGAGCCTCAGGATCTGGCTCACTCAAAGATGGTGATGACAAAGAAGGTACCCCAATGTGGTTATCCACCTCCTTACCAGACCTCAAAGTATGAATCACATTAACATGATGGGTTAGTTCAGAGGTAGCATGAGGTAAAGGTGTCCTTCCTTGAGAATGGGTACCCCGAGGATTCACCTCAGGTTGACTCGGGAACTGACCCTTCTCGCGTTCATGGAGTTGATGAGCCAACTGGCTAACCTGCATTTCGAAAGCCTTGACTGTACTTTGCAACGCTTGAAGGGTCGGATCACAAGAAGGGTCAACCCACTAGGGTGGTGGTGTCTGGTTGGAATAACCTGACGATGAGGCATGAGCAGGTTGGTAATTCTGGTGTTGAGACCTTTGATGTGGGGGTTGGTAGGTCGCCGATGGGCGTGGAGGTTGATAAGGTGGAGGTTGAGGTTGAGCGTGCGAGCTCTGACCGTGACCCCCACTAGGCCCCCAAGAGAAGTTAGGATGGTTACGCCATCCCGGGTTGTAGGATTGACTGTAAGGGTCGTTACGGGGCCTCTACTGATACATCACATTCGCATGCTTAGTATCCCTTGGAGCGTAAGCGCATTCCAAGTCATCATGGCCCGTAAGTCCACACATACCACACCCGGGAGTAGCGACCTGAGCTACAGGAGCTCGGTCCAACTCTAAACTCTCAATCCTACGCATGAGAGCAGCCATTTTCGCCTCAGACGCGATCGATGACTCAACTTGATAAGATCCAGCTCGACCAGAAGACCTGGCGGCTGGTGGCTCTCTCATGGTATCACACTCGAAGGTACGTTCAGCCATGGACTCAAAAGTATCCCATGCCTCCTCGATGAGTTTCATTTGGAAGTCACCCTGACACATCGACTCCAACAATGTGCGGGTGTTGTAGTTGATGCCCTCATAAACAATTTGGCACAACTGCCATAACTCAAATCCATGATGAGGGCACTGCTGGAGAAGGTCCTTGAACCTCTCAAAGGAACCATGAAACGATTCGGTCTCAGTCTGATACATTTGATGAATCTGGTGCCGTATCTGTTGATTTTTCCTTTGAGGGAAAAATCTCTTCAGAAAGACGGTCACAAAGTCATCCCATGACCGAATCGAGCTCACCGGGAGGCTATACATCCATTTCTTCGCATTATCCTTCAATGCGAAAGAAATCATCCTCAACCGGATTGAATCCTCGTCAAGCCGTTGAAGCTTGAACATGGAGCATACTTCCTCGAATTCACGTATAAAGATATACGGATCCTCCTTATTGGCAGTAAAGGTTGGAAGCATGCTCACATATTGAGGTTTCAGCACATAGTTGTTCCCGCGAGCAGGGGGAACAACTATGCTAGAAGGTTGCGTGGCCCGAACAGGATGGGTCCGCTCCCACAAAGTCATCGGTCTATCATGTCGAGCTAAGGGTGGTGGTGCACCAAGAACTCGATCCTGACCGAATCTCCCTTCATCTCGAGTCAGAGGAGGAGGAGAAGGAGGTCTACGTGGTGGCGGAAGCGGACCGAGGTATTCCATGTATGGAACCCGGCCTCCCCCGTCACCGCGAGACGACTCGGCTTCATGCTCCAAAGGAGCACGAGGCGGAGATGGTCGATCACCAAGACCGTCCATCTCAGAAGAATGCACTCTCTCGAGTCGAGCGCTCTGACCAGAACGAGCCCAACCTCGCATAAAATACTCGACTCGACTATAAAATAACACACAACAGAAGGTATACTAGAGGAGGAGACTATACGTAGAGAATAGACGAGGAGAGGACTCAGGTGAGGAGGGCAGAATCCCTAGAGCTAGCGTGGGTAGTGGAATTAGGTAGAAGCCAAACTAGCAAGCACGGCTCAAACAATGTAAGGAAATGGGTCCTTAGGCTAGACGCCGCCTAACTTCGAGGTCACTAGCCTTGACACGTCTCACCTCCCTACAACGAAGACCACAATGCCCAGCAAGTGATACCAGATCCGGAGATCCAGTACCTCCTACTATCGCCAAGGTAGGCAACGCTGATCAAGCCATGACGGTCTCAAGTAGATTAATCTCCTAGTGCGCCCGCAATCCTAGGGTCAATGTCTACTTGCTTTTAGTTAATGCTTGATTAAGAGTGATTTTTGGGGCCAACTTATCTTTTATGGGACAGCCCGTCCTTAATAGCGTTTTGATCCTAAATCTAGCAATCAATCGCTCCAATCAAACGCTCACTCACTCTTGTCCTGATGCAATTCCTACTAACTAATGCATGGGCATACGAGATGAATGAATGAGTGTAGGAATTTTCGTACCTCACTCCAGCACTCAACAACTGAAAATAAAGCTAAAAGAAAAGACAACTACGTGCCTAAGTCAATACATGATGCGTGACCTAAACAAATAAGAATGTTTAGTCTTTTGCTTTGGATTTTAAGGCCAAGTTGATTAATGGGGGAATGATTAATGATCTGGGAGCGAACCAGAAGTCACAGCATGCAAAATAGGGCTCCCAGATAACGAAAGTGAAGCAATAAACCACCAACAGAAAAATGAAAGCAGGAAGACCTCACCAGGACGCCAATTGGCGGTCCCAGACCGCTGATTGGCGGTCCCTTTTGAAGTGTTGGTGCTCCAACTCTTCCAGTAGCCTCCCCGTGAGCTCTAGTATCCCTGAGACTAAGAAAAACTGGAAACAAAAAATTAAAAGCCCCTCGAATCGTCCAAACCAACGTCTGGACAGAGCACCTCCCCGGCAACGGCGCCAAAAACTTGATTGATCGTTTTATATTAACCGCAAGTGCACGACCGCGTTGAAGCGGTGGCAAATACGGGTCGTCCACTGGGAGGTGTGTCGACGTTTGGTTTGTGCGAAGGTGAGTGGTAAAGAAAGGAGAGAAGGGTGGATTACACTACACTATGCTAATCTAAACTAGTAAACTAACAAAGCTGAAATGAAATCACTAACAAACTAAGCTAAACAACTAATGAAGAAGATAAAACCTCAGGAATGAAAACCCCTAAGGGGTGGAGTGTGTGTGTGTGTGCACATGAAATAAGTGTGGTGTGGAATGCATACAAGAAGCTCAAGTTAGTTAGTGTTTGTTAATGCATAAGAGGTACCTAATGGCAAAACCTATCATTTACAACACTAACTTATGTGAATAATATGAGCAATGCAAGGTTGTTATTAAGACACTTAGACAAGCATGGAATGTACCTAAGCTATGGCAGAAACCATCAAGTAAGGTTCTTAATAATTCAAGCAAGCATACTAATATGTCTCACAAAACATTCATATTAAGCATTCATATCATCTACATAACATGTACACACATCTACTCCACCCCTAAAGGGGATGGAACTACTCACACATATTTAAACTAACTAATCTAACAAAATGAAGCATTATACTCAAAATGAAACTACACTAATCAAGCAAGAAATATTAAAGAAGCATAAAACAAAACAAGCACCAAAGCAAACACATTAAAGGAAATTAACTAAGCAAGAATTAACAAGCTAATGAAAACATCTATTATTAACTCACTCAAATTACAAGCAACCCTTCCTCCACCAGAGTTTTGCTTCAAGGCTTCACTCTTAGTAGGGAAGATGGCCACCAAAGAGAGAGATGGATACAATGGAAGGTGAAGAGTTCTATTTATAAGCATGGAACAAGCTAATCCGGGACAATCCCCCGATGTGGGACTAAACCAATACCAAAAATAGACTAAACAAACATTAATACAAGTCCAGCCGAAATCTTAGCGGATCTGGGATGATCCAGACCGCCAATTGGCGGTCTATAAGGCCAGATCCGTCTGATTTTTGTGTTGGGCTTTGCTTGAAGTATTTCTTGGTCTTGGATGCATCTACTTGGTTTGTTGGAGCTCCGACCCGAATCGAATTGACAAAATACTCCCCATGATGGTGTGGAGTTTCATGTTTTGCTCTTAGGTCCCTCGGTCTTACGATCAGGTCCTTTTCCCTTGCATCTTAGTCCCCAGGTCTCCCAATTAAGTCTTTTTTCCTGCTTTTGGGTCCTTTTATGGTTCTTCTCTTCAAACCTCTTTATTTCTGTAATTCAAACATAAAACTAGTCATGTAGCATTGCTTAGATGTCAGATAATGGATATAAGATACAAATATGAGCATGAAATGATGTCAATCAATATGCATGAAATGTCTCGGTCTCATGTTGATAGAATGAATTGATTTCGTTCCTCAATTTTTGTGTTCGATGATTTGGAAAATACTTCTTGAGTAATGCAGATTGAAACTCATCCCAAGTCCTAAAGGAATTCGCCTGGTTTCTGTACAACCACTTCTTGGCATCATCCGTTAGTGCAAAAGAAACAAGCCTAAGATGGATGGAGTCTGTGCTAAGTTGTTATAGCTTGAACATAGCACAGACCTCCTCAAATTCCCTGAGAAAGATATAGGGGTCACCTTTCCCAGTGACGTAAGGGAGCATGGAAATAAACTGAGGCTTAACCTCAAAATGGTTCCCATTTTGCCTCTAGCAATACGATGCATGAGGGTAGAGCGGTACGGCTCGGGTAGCATCGATCACGTAGAGGTATGGGAGCGACAACTGGAAGCACAGGTGGAACAGGTGGGTCCAGCAACTGCTCAGCCTCACGGAAATTAGCAGCCATTGAACTCGGACTGTGTGCGACACGAGAGGAGGAAGGCGTCGAGAAGTCGACTACTGAAGTAGGGTTGACAACGCACCTCGTCAAAGGACCACTCTCGTCTCGTGCCCACGAAAGCATGCATGATGAGAATTAAATTTATACCGCAAGTGCACGGTGTCAATGAAGACGTGACAAATACGGGTCGAACACAAGGAGGGAGAGATCATGTTATTTTTTTGATTTTCGATTAAGGAAAGGAAGATGGAGAAATAAGTTGGTTTTGAGATTTTTGATTTTTTAATTATCTAAAGCAAGAAACATGAACAATTAAAACTAAAGTAAGAACAAAGAGGTCAATTCCGTCGGGTGGAGGTTTAGACATAGGATTTAGATTAGAGAATTCAGAAACTTATAATAAATAGTGTTAGTTATGAAGCATTACATGATAAATGATTTAACATAAACTCAAGTAATCAAAATATACTAACCACGAACTTAAAATAATAACATTTATTCTCTTCTCTTCACCCTAAATCCGTCACCTCCACCCTTTGGAAAGAGTTAGAAACTCATGGATGGGAGGAAGGAGAAGGGGTCCTAGAGGAATTACAAAAGAAAACTAAAAACAAGAAATAAAACAACAGAAATTTATTAAACTAAGGAATAAAAACTAGAACATAAGCTAAGGGACTAAGGACCCTTTTAACATCGTTCTCGGGACTATTTATAGTTGCTACAAGGGACCTAAGTATAAAATTGGAAAGTACACGTGTCCAGACACGACTGGACAAAATTGGAGCACACGGATTGCTAAGGGGGCGGCGGAATCGCCGCAGGTTGTAGGTGTTGTGCGGCGGAAACGCCGCATAATCAAGTCAGATTAAATCCGGATTTTTGCTGAGTGTTTATGGTATGATTGATCCTCCTTTGCGCGTCTGGATGATTTCTTTCCATTCTCTTGAGCTCCGAATTATTTCCTTCATATACTTGGAGATCCACATTGATTTTTCTTTAGAACTTCTCCAAAATAATATTTAATTTGCATTCGGGTCCTTGGCTTTTTGCAATTAAGTCCTGGCTACTTTTGTGCTTAAGTCCTTAACCTTTTTGTAATTAGGTCGTTGAATGATTTTATGCTTGGATGAACTTCCATTTGACTCCCGATAATCTTGACTTGGTCTTTATGATAGAAATGAGTCTCTTGCACGCGTTTATGCTCGGGATGTGGGTAATTTGCATTCAGGTCCCTGTATTCTGTAAATAAGACTAAACACATACCTTAGTAGCATTTATTGATATAAAATCAATCTAAATGAACAGCACTCAGCAACTGAAAAGAAAGCTAAAATAAAAAACAATCTAAATGCCTAAGTCACATACATGATGCATGACCTAAACAAGAAAGAATGCCTAATCTTTTGCTTTGGGTTTTAGGGTCCAAGTTGCTTAAAGGAGCTTTGATTATTGATGTGGGAACAAACTATAAGTCAAAACATGCCAAATATGTCCCAGATCACTACATCAATTATGCAAACACGCCAAAGAAATAAGAGAGTAAACAGAGCTCACAAGACCGCGAATTGGCGGTCTCAGGCCGCGGATTAGCGGTCTACAGTGCCCAGGTTGCCTCAAAACTTCTTCAACTATTCCTCCTGGCGACTCCAAGTCTCCTGAGACAAAGAAAAAGCTATACAACACAAATTAAATCCACTCGAATCGTCCAAACAAGAGTTTGGACTGACACCTCCCCGGCAACGGTGCAAAAAACATGTTGAACGTTTTATATTAAACCTCAAGTACACGGCCGCGTCAAAGCAGTGACAAATACGGGTCGTCCTCAGGGAGGTGAGCAAGATCTCGTTTGCACGAAATCAAGTGACAAAAATAGGGAAGAGAGTTTGATTATCCTACTCTACGCTACACTACACTATGAAGTACGAAATGCGAACGAAAGGAATAAACGATGAACTACCAAACTAAACTAAGAACAAAATAAGAGTGCTGGAATCCAGAAATGGAAAACCCCTAAGGGGTGGAGTGAGTGCACACATGCAAAGAGGTGGGTCTTGAACACATTCTTTAAGCACAAATAAAGGTGGTGTTATCATGCATAGGAGGTGTCTAAATGTTATGCAAAACCTATCAATCCATTCACCAACCTAGTTGATTAACATTTACATATAAAAGTTGTTTATTTCAGAACCTAAACAAGCATGAGAGGTGTCTAATCATTTTGGCAAAACTCATCAAGTTAGAAATTTTATCCTAAACAAGCAAGCATGCATTCATGTTTTATCAACACATTGTAAATAATGCATTCATTCCATTCTCTAATGCATGTATGAACATCTAGTCCACCCCCAAAGGGGATGAAACTACTTACTACACATTAGACTAATTATTAAATTAAGCAAGGAAAACATATTAACTAAGCTACTGAAACTAATGAAATGAAATTAAACAAAGTAAAACAAGCAACATGAAACAAACAACATAATAAAGAAACTTTTATTAAAATGACTCACAATTCAAGTAGCATCCTCCTACGTTAGTTTGTGCTTCAAGGCGTCATTTCTAGTAGGAAGAATAGCCACTCAAAATGTGAAGTGATTACAATGGAAGGTGAAGAGTTATATTTATAGGCATAGAAAAAGGCAATCCGGGACAATCCCCCGATGTGGGACTAAACAAATACCAGAAATGGACTAAATACACACTAATACGCGACCCACCAAAAGCTTAGCGGATTTGGGCCTAAACAGACCACCAATTAGCGGTCTTGGACCGCCAATTGGCGGTCTATATGGTTCGGATCCCGCTATTGGAGCTCCAACCCGAATAGAATGGCCAAAATACTCCCCAAGATGGTGTGGAGTATTTTGTTTTGCTCTTTGGTCCTTTGGTCTTACGTTCAGGTCTTTCTCCCTTGCATCTTAGTCCCCAGGTCTTACAATTCAGTCCTTTTTCCCTGCTTTTGGGTCCTTTTATGCTTCATCTCTTGAACCCTATTTATTCCTGAAAACTAAACATAAAACTCGTTACATAGCATTTTTTAGGTGAAAGATAATAGATATAAGATATAAATATAAGCATGAAATGATGTCAATCATGTTGATAAAACGTGAATGTATGCTTGCTTATTTAGGATAGAATTTATAACTTGATGAGTTTTGCCAAAATGATTAGACACTTCTCACACTTGTTTAAGTTCTGAAATAAACAACTCGTATATGTAAATGTTAATCAACTAGGTTGGTGAATGGATTGATAGGTTTTGCCATAACACTTAGACACCTCCTATGCATGATAACACCACCATCATTTGGGCTTAAAGAATGTGTTCAACACCACCTCTTTGCATGTGTACACTCACTCCACCCCTTATGGGGTTTTCCACTTCTGAATTCCAGCACTCTTTTTTTCGTTCTTAGTTAAGTTTTACTTAATCGTTTGTTGCTTTCTTTCGCATTTCGTATTTCGTAGTGGAGTGTAGCGTAGAGTAGGATAATCAAAATCTCTCCTCCATTTGCGCCACTTGATCTCATGCAAACGAGAGGCTGCTCACCTCCCTGAGGACAACCTATATTTGCCATATCTTCATCGACACCGTGCACTTGCGGTTTAATACAAAACGTTCAACAAGTTTTTGGCGTCGTTGCTGGGGAGGTGCCAGTCCAGACTCTTGTTTGGACGATTTGAGTGGATTTAATTTGTGTTTTGTAGTGTTTCTTTGTTTCAGAAGACTTGGACTCGCAAGGGGAGGCCACAGGAGAAGTTTGAGGCCAACCTGGGCACTTTGGACCGCCAATCAGCTGTCTGAGACCGCCAATTGGCGGTCTGGTGAGCCTTGTTTCCCTTTTCGTTTCTACAGCTTGTTTCCATAATTAATTTAGTGATCTGGGACTTGATTTGGCATGTTTTGACCTATAGGTTGTTCCCAGATCAATAATCAAACCTCCTTTAAGCAACGTGTACCCTAAAACCCAAAGCAAAAGATTAGGCATTCTCTCTTGTTTAGGTCATGCATCATGTATGTGACTTAGGCATGTAGATTGTCTTTTATTTTAGCTTTATTTTCAGTTGCTAAGTGCTAGCGTGTGGTATGCACCTTCTACTCTCATTCATGCATTTCGTATGAACATGCATTAGTTAGTAGGAAGTGCATTGAAACAAGTGTGAGTTGAGCATTTGTTTGGAGAGTTGATTGTTAGATTAAGATTCTAAAATGCTACTAAGGAGGGGCTGTCCCATAAAAGATAAGGTGGGGGATTTCATCACCCTTTCGTTACCCCCACAAACCACACTAATCAAGAGCCTAATTTTTAAAATCAAGAAGACATTGGCCCTAAGGACCTCGGACGCATTAGGAGAGTGATCCGGTCACGACCGTCATGGCCTGATCGGCGTTGCCCACTTTGTCGATAGTAGGAGAGACAAGATCTCCGGATCTTGGCTCACTTGCTTGGCTTTGTGGTCCTCGTCGTAGGGAGGTGAGGCGTGTTGAGGCCGTCTGACCTCGCAGTTAGGCGTCGTCTAGCTGTAAGGACCTATAGCGATCTTAGGATTGCTTGAGCCCTGTTTGCTTGTATGCTTCTACCTGTACCCATCCCCCGTAGTATAACGACTTCTTCCCTTCTCTCCTGAGTCATTCTTTCTCTCCTGTGTTCCCCCGTCTTCTCCTCTACGCCCATTCTTTATTAAAAAAAGTTTTGGTTTGTGTGTGTGCACCTTTGTGCATGCTTTCATGGGCACGAGATGAGAGTGGCCATTTGACGAGGCATGTTTTGAACCCTGCTTCGGTAGTCAATTTCTCGACGCCTCCCTCCTCTCGTGTTGCACATAGTCCGGGTTCAATGGTTGCTAATTTCCACGAGGAGGAGCAGTTGCTGGACCCACCTGTTCTTCATGTTGTCGCTCCCATACCTCTGCGTGACCGATGCTACACGAGCCGTACTGCTCTACCCTCATACATCGTATTGCCAGAGGAAAATGGGAACCATTTTGAGGTTAAACCTCAGTTTATTTCCATGCTCCCTCACTTCACTGGGAAAAGTGACCCCTATATCTTTCTCAGGGAATTTGAGGAGGTCTATGCTATGTTCAAGTTGCAACAACTTAGGACAGACTCCATCCATCTTAGGCTTGTCCCCTTTGCGTTGAAGGACGATGCCAAGAAGTGGTTGTACAACAACCAGGCGAATGCGTTTAGGACCTTAGGATTGCTTTGTGGTCTTCAAAAAGTACTTTCCAAATCATCGGACTCAAAAATTGAGGAACGAAATCAATTCGTTCTATCAACTTGAGACCGAGACATTTCATGGATATCTAGAGAGGTTCAAGGAGCTACTATACTCATGCCCTCACCATGGCATTGAGTTGTGGCGTCTTTGTCAGATTGTTTACGAGGGTCTTCACATCCCGTCCCGGACACTCCTTGAGTCCATGTGTCAAGGAGAATTCTTACGAAAGGATGAAAGGGAGGCATGGGCTTTCCTAGAAGACCTTGCTGAGAAAACAATGCAATGGGTTAGTGTAAGGGAACTACTTGCATCATCCCGCATAGGAGCGAGGATCGCGAATGCAAACTCGACTAGATCGGGTGCCGCATTTGCTGTCGATACAACTACGGCCACCGAGGCACGCATGGCAGCCTTAATGCGCCGTATGGATTCGATTGAGCTCCAAAACCAACAAGGAGCACCTCACATGTCCACATTTGGTAGAGTTCCCTGTCATTAATGTGGTAGGATAGGTCATGTAGAGAGCGAGTGTGCGTCCATTCCTCCTGAGATGGAACATGTCAACCCCATCTATGACAGAGCTAGGAATGACCCATACTCATCATCTTATAATCCTGGATGGAGGAACCACCCCAATTTTTCATGGAACCAAAATAATGCCTTGGGTGGTCCTTCAAACTCCTCTCGACCACCTAACCAATCATACCAACCTCCCATGCATGCACAACCTTATCAGCCACCCCAAGCTCCAATCACCAATCAATCGGGTTTCCCAAATTCCAAATAATATGGAAACTCGATTCAATTCGCTTGAGACCTTGACTCGTGCAATTCAAAACTCAATGAATTTTTTTATGTTAACCACAAGTCAAGTTCTCACTTCAAATAAGCAAACCATCAAATCTCTAGAGCTTCA
This sequence comes from Triglochin maritima, assembly GCA_963682175.1. Lineage (NCBI taxonomy): Eukaryota > Viridiplantae > Streptophyta > Magnoliopsida > Alismatales > Juncaginaceae > Triglochin > Triglochin maritima. The sequence continues at coordinate 14,496,394 of OY821785.1, forward strand.
GATGGGCCAATTGGCTCAATCTGTACATGAAAGAGAGAGAGGGTCTTTGCCTAGCCAGCCTGAGGCTAACCCCCGTATGTACCAGCAACAACACATGCAAAATGAGAATGTGGTACCTCAGGGGCGGCATGTGAACTTGTGGAGGAACCTGTTCACCTTGTCAATTCCATTGTAACCTTAAGGAATGGAAAGCAGGTTGACAATCACATTTCCTTGCCACGACCACCACCATCTATGCAGCCCCTCAGTGGGAATGGTGGTGAAGAAGAGGTCGAGGGTGAGGGTAATACACCAATGCCTCCTTCTCAGGCACCGCAGAAAACCTACTTGCCAAAAGCTCCCTATCCAAGTAGGTTAACCAAAAAGCAGAGTGACACAATGGATAAGATATTAGAGGTGTTTAAGCAAGTGAAGGTTAACATCCCCTTGTTAGATGTCATCCAACAAATACCTCAATATGCCAAAGTGTTGAAGGATCTTTGCACAACCAAGAGGAAGACCAATGTTCCTAAGAAAGCATTCTTGGCTGCAATCGTAAGCTCACTTTTGTCCAATCCCGCCTACACAAAATACAAGGACCCTGGGTGTCCTACTATTCAGTGTACGATAGGGGACACTAGCATGAGTAATGTATTGCTTGATTTAGGATCAGCGGTCAACCTCCTCCCATTTTCTGTTTATCAACAGTTTAATTTGGGAGAATTGAAACCAACTAAGATCACCCTCCAATTGGCGGATAGATCCATTAGTATTCCAAAGGGGATTATCGAGGACGTGCTTATCAAAGTTGGAGATTTTATATTTCCAGTCGATTTTGTTGTCCTCGATACCAATCCTGTTGCGAACACCCATTCTCAAATACCTTTGATTTTGGGTAGACCATTTCTGGCAACCTCCAATGCCTTAATTAATTGTAGAAATGGTCTCATGAAGCTCTCATTCGGTAACATGAGTGCCGAGTTTCATGTGTTCAACTCTGGTAGGCAACAGGAGCCCATGGATCAACCTTTAAATCTCAATCTCATCTGCCAATTAGAGAAAGCACCACAAAATCAACGAACACCCTTAACACCAATGCAACCCATTGAGAATGTTTGTCGGCCTAGCAAAAACTCATTGCCTGTCTTTGCAATGCAACAGAGTGAGATGGCATCAAACATGAATGTCCAAAAGGAGTGTTCCTTGCATGATTCAGTTGAGATTACTAGTGAGAGTGAGACACCTCATCATTTGCCTATACCAGAAGGTGTCTCTATCTCATGTCCCTAGGCCATTGAGCCATTTGTGCTTCATCTTGACTCCAACAAGGACCCAGCAACGACCGAGCTTATGCTTGATGATATAAATGATGGTGGGAGGTCCTTGTTGGATGACTTGGGGAGAAGCCCCATTCTTAGTGATGCAGGTCTGCTGCATCCATCGAATGAGCTTGAGGAACTCATTCCGATGCACCCACCTATTGGTTGGAGGGTTTTGTTCGATGATCAACTCAACCCTAGTGAGGCAACACAACTCCACTCATTCGTGTTGCCTACACCCAACCAAAATCATGAGGGGTTCGAGTCTTTCAACTTTGACCTTTCACCCCTCATGACACCTCAGAGTACCACTGAAGTTTGCCCATCTCGGCAAGTCTCTGGTCTTCGTCACTTGATGTTCTCATTTGATGTTCCTTGACCAAATGGTTATGAGAATATCTTTGTTAATGTATATACCTTGTAAAAAAAGACTCCATGAGCGAGCATTGATTGTTGTGGGCCCCAACCCTTGTGTACTTGGGCCCCATTTCTTCACGAATTTGTCTCCCTTTTTCAGTATCTCACAAGTTTTGAGGGAATTCGGGTTTGTGTCCATCACTATAACCATGAACTTCCTGTTGCACTTCATGTTGGTGAGATCTTCCCTTTTTCATGCATAAATCCATGTAGTATCATGCTCACATTCATTGAGGACAATGCATGAAGTGGGTGTGGGGGGGGGGGGTGTTTTACGTGTGTACATAGTTGAGTCTTTTCCTTTGATTTTGTTTTATTTTGTGTGCATTGATAGGTGATGCATTGCATACATTGCATCATATGTCTTTCATTTAGATTGCTTTTAATTCAATAAATGCTACTAAGGTATGTGTTTAGCTTTGTTTACAGAATACAGGGACCTGAATGCAAATTACACACATCCCGAGCATAAACGCGTGCAAAAGATTCATTTCTATCATAAAGACAAGTTCAAGTTTATCGAGTTTCAAATAGAAATGCATCCAAGCACAAAAGCATTCAAGGAGCTAATCACAAAAAGGTCAGGGGCTTAAGTGCAAAATGTCAAGGACCTGACTACAAAATAAAAGGGCAAAGTTATTGTGTTGGAGAAGTCAAAAGAAAAATCAATATAAATCTCCAAACATATAAAGGAATTAATCCGGAGCTCAAAAGAATGGAAAGAAATCATCCAGACGCGCAAAGGAGGATCAAATCATACCATAAACACTCAGCAAAAATCCAGAATTAATCTGACTATATTGTGCGGCGTTTCCGCCGCACAACACATACAACATGCGGCGATTCCGCCGCCCGCCTTACGATCCGTGTGCTCCAATTTCGTCCAGTCGTGTCTGGACACGTGTACTTTCCAATATTATACCTAGATCCCTTGTAGCAACTATAAATAGACCCGAGAACGATGTTAGAAGGGTCCTTAGTCTTTGGTGTTAGTTTTGATTCTTAATCTTAGTTTTGTAATCTTCTTTTCATTAATAAAATTCTGTCTTTTATTTCTTACTTTTAGTTTTCTTTTGTAATGTCTCAAGGACCCCTTCTTCCTCCCTCCATGAGTTTCTAACTCTTTCCAAAGGGTGGAGGTGATGGAATTAGGGTTAGAGAAGATGAATTGCATGTTATTATTTTAAGTTCATGATTAGTATATTTTGATTACTTGAGTTTATGTTAAGTCATTTATCTTGTAATGCTTCATAACTAACATGATTTACAATAAGTTTCAGTAATTCTCTGATCTAAACCTAAATCTAAACCTCCATCCAACGGATTTCTTTCTTTGTTCTTGCTTTAGTTTTAATTGTTTTTGTTTCTTGCTTTAAATAACTAAAACCCAAAAATCTCAAAACCAACCTTATTATTGTTCTCTCTCTCTCTAATCGAAAATCCAAAAATAACAATATCTCTCCCTCCTTGTGTTCGACCCGTATTTGCCACGTCTTCATTGACACCGTGCACTTGCGGTATAAATAAAATTCTCATCAATAGGGTCATGTTAGTGTACTACATTTAACATTGATATATGTGCTTGCCGTGATCCTTGGGTGACTTGTCTTCTTTTGCTTGCCTAGTGCTTTAAAATATTCACATTTCTTTCAAAATATTCATATGTTTCTGAAAGAAAATGTTTTTGTAGGTTTTGTGTGTGTTTAACATGTGCAAAACCGTTGAGAGGCAAAGTAAAAAGAAAGCTCCCAAAATTGTCTTGAACTTGATGCATTAGGATTTCTAGTTTACTAGCTTTAGGTCTTATCGAGTCGTTAGGATGCACCCTGGTTTTTCCTCGGGGGTGTGTAATCATAGGGTTTCAGTACTCAAACATTTAAAGAAGTCCACCCTGAACCTAGTGAGTCAATAATCCGTGTGTGTTAGTATACGGAAGTTTGTCATAGTCAGGGGTCGTTAAACTCTTTTTGTGAAACTGTAAGTGTAGGGGTTTTGGTTCCCATGTAGATAAGTGAATAAGTGGTGTTCTCTCTTCTCGCACGACTCCTATCACTTGGGAAAGTAGGTCTAAGGGGACTTTGTGCCTGGTGCTCCCGAGTCATCTGACTTAGGATGCACCGACCGAACTCCCGTTACACGGGTGGTAGGGATCGCCCTATGTGGAGATTTGGGGGAAGGTGTATGTGATAGTGTAAGTCCTCATAGGCAATGATGCACAAAACCTGACCCTGGGAGAATCAAACACCAACCAATAAATGCTCCAATGAAAAAAAAAGAGTCAAATAAGAACCTTAATGGACTTTACACATTGTATCACATTCAGAAGTTAAGGTTGCACATGTCTATCACTTAAGTCCTTAACTAACTTTCACGAATAATTCATTAGGCTAGGTGTCTGGACCGATTACATATATAGAGTCAACCCGTATTATTAGCGCGTCCCATGATCAACAAAATAAGTCCAACGAGTCGTGTAGCTAGAATGATTTATGCATCTTTGTTCGTATTTTGTGGGTGCATCTGTTGAAAACCCTCAGGAGACAACACTCCTCCTCCTTGGAGACATGGAGGTTTAACGGCTTGTTGCACGTGCTAAGTGCAACCGTGATTCGTACGAAAGTGAGTTAGGATTTCTTGTTTTTCGTATACTTTTCTCTTTCTTTGTTTTGCTCGAGACTAGCAAAAGTTAGGTGTTGGGGTATTTGATTGACATCATTTCATGCATATATTTGTATCTTATATCCATTATCTTTCACCTAAACAATGCTATGTGATGAGTTTTATGTTTGAATTTCAGAAATAAATAGGTTTGAAGAGATGAAGCATAAAAGGACCCAAAAGCCGGGAAAAATGACTGAATTGTGAGACCCGGGGACTAAGATGCAAGGGAGAAGGACCTGAACGTAAGACCAAAGGACTAAAGAGAAAAACAGAAAACTCCACACCATCATGGGGAGTATTTTGGCAATTATATTCGGGTCGGAGCTTCAACAAGTGAAGTAGATGCATCAAAGACCAACAAAGACATCCAGAAAAGCCCAGAATAAAATCCCGCATGATCCGGACCATATAGACCGCCAAGTGGCGGTCCAAGACCGACAATTGGCGGTCTATTTTGGCCCAAATCCGCTAAGATATTGGTGGGTCGCGTATTAGTGTGTATTTAGTCCATTTCTGGTATTTGTTTAGTCCCACATCGGGGGATTGTCCCGGATTGTTTTTTTCTATGGCTATAAATAGAACTCTTCACCTTCCATTGTAATCACTCCAAATTTTAAGTGGCTATTCTTCCTACTAGAAGTGAGGCCTTGAAGCACACACTAAAGTCGGAGGATGCTACTTGAAATGTGAGTCACTTTAATAAAAGTTTCTTTATTATGTTGTTTGTTTCATATTGTTTGTTTTACTTTGTTTAATTTCATTTCATTAGTTTTAGTAGCTTAGTTAATATGCTTTCCTTTCTTCGTTTAATAATTACTGTAATGTGTAGTGAGTAGTTCTATCCCCTTTGGGGGTGGAGTAGATGTTCATACATGCATTAGAGAATTGAATGAATGCTTTATTTACAATGTGTTGATAAAACATGAATGTGTGCTTGCTTGTTAAGGATAAAATTTATAACTTGATGAGTTTTGCCAAAATGATTAGACACCTCTCATGCTTGTTTAGGTTCTGAAATAAACAACTTGTATATGTAAATGTTAATCAACTAGGTTGGTGAATAGATTGATAGGTTTTGCCATAACATTTAGACACTTCCTATGCATGATAACACCACCTTGAATTGTGCTTAAAGAATGTGTTCAACACGCACCTCTTTGCATGTGTGCACTCACTCCACCCCTTAGGGGGGTTTCCACTTCTGAATTCCAGCAGTCTTCTTTCGCAGTTCGTATTTTGTAGTGTAGTGTAGCATAGAGTATGATAATCAAACTCTCTCCTCCATTTTCGCCACTTGATTTCGTACAAACGAGAGGCTGCTCACCTCCCTGAGGACTACATGTATTTGCCACGTCTTCATCGACGTCGTGCACTTGCGGTTTAATATAAAATGCTCAACAAGTTTTTGGCGCCGTTCCTGGGGAGGTGCCAATCCAGACTCTTGTTTGGACGATTCGAGTGGATTTAATTTGTGTTTTGTAGTGTTTCTTTGTTTCAGGAGACTTGGCGTCACAAGGGGAGGCAGCAGGAGAAGTCGGAGGCCATCCTAGGCACTTTGGACCACCAATCAGCGGTCTGAGACCGCCAATTGGCGGTCTGGTGAGCCCTGTTTCCCTTTTCATTTCTTCAGCTTGTTTCCATAATTGATTTAGTGAATGGGACTTGATTTGGCATGTTTTGACTTATAGGTTGTTCCCAGATCAATAATCAAACCTCCTTTAAGAAACTTGGACCCTAAAACCCAAAGCAAAATATTAGGCATTCTCTCTTGTTTAGGTCATGCATCATGTATGTGACTTAGGCATGTAGATTGTCTTTTATTTTAGCTTTCTTTTCAGTTGCTGAGTGCTGGCATGAGGTACGCACCTTCTACTCTCATTCATGCATTTCGTATGAACATGCATTAGTTAGTAGGAAGTGCATTGAAACAAGTGTGAGTTGAGCGTTTGTTTGGAGAGTTCATTGTTAGATTAAGACTCTAAAACGCTACTAAGGAGGGGTTGTCCCATAAAAGATAAGGTGGGGGATTTCATCACCCTTTCCTTCACCCCACAAACCACACAAATCGAGATCCTAATTTTTAAAGGACCTGCAGAGGAGTTTCTGGTGGAAGGGAATGAAGCGAGATGACCCTGAGTTCGTGTCTAAGTGCTTGGTGTGTCAGCAGGTTATGATCGAGCACCAGCGTCCGGCAGGGGTAATGCAGAGGATGGAGCTCCCAGAATGGAAATGGGAGCATGTGACTATGGACTTGGTTACTGGACTACCAAGGACTAGTCGTTCACACAACGCTATTTGGGTGATCGTGGATCGCCTGACGAAGACTGCTCATTTTCTGGCGACGCGGGTGACTGCATCCCTGGGGGCTCTTATGAAGCTCTACCTTTCGGAGATAGTCAGGTTGCATGGAGTCCCGACATCTATCATCTCGGATCAGGACCCTCGTTTCACCTCGAGATTCTGGGAGAGCTTACAGGAGGCACTGGGGACAAAGCTGAAGTTTAACACAGCTTTCCATCCTCAGCCTGACGGGCAGTCGGAGAGGACGATTCAGACTCTGGAGGACATGCTTAGGGCTTGCGCATTAGACTAAGCTGGGAGTTGGGATGACCATCTGCCTTTGGTGGAGTTTGCTTACAACAATAGCTATCACGTGAGCATTGGCATGGCACCATACGAGGCACTGTATGGCCGACCATGCCGTTCACCCCTCTCCTGCAGCAGGGTAAGGGAGAGGCAGCTGCTGGCGCCAGAGATTATGCAGTTATACGCAAGTGCACGGCCGCGTTGAAGCGGTGGCAAATACGGGCCATGCTCAGGGAGGTGAGCAGCCTCTCGGTTGCACGAAATCAAGTGGCAAAAATATGGAGAAGAGAGTTGTTTATGCTACTCTACGCTACACTACACTAGGAAATACGAAATGTGAAAGAAAGCAGCAAACGATTAACTAAAACTTAACTAAGAACAAAAGAAAATGCTGGAATTCAGAAGTGGAAAAACCCCTAAGGGGTGGAGTGAGTGCACACATGCAAAGAGGTGGGTGTTGAACACATTCTTTAAGCACAATTGAAGGTGGTGTTATCATGCATAGGAAGTCTCTAAATGTTATGGCAAAACCTATCAATCTATTCACCAACCTAGTTGATTAACATTTACATATACAAGTTGTTTATTTCAGAACCTAAACAAGCATGAGAGGTGTCTAATCATTTTGGCAAAACTCATCAAGTTATGAATTCTATCCTAAACAAGCAAGCATACATTCATGTTTTATCAACACATTGTAAATAAAGCATTCATTCAATTCTCTAATGCATGTATGAACATCTACTCCACCCCCAAAGGGGATAGAACTACTCACTACACATTACAATAATTATTAAACGAAGAAAGGAAAGCATATTAACTAAGCTACTAAAACTAATGAAATGAAATTAAACAAAGTAAAACAAACAATATGAAACAAACAACATAATAAAGAAACTTTTATTAAAGTGACTCACATTTCAAGTAGCATCCTCCTACTTTAGTGTGTGCTTCAAGGCCTCACTTCTAGTAGGAAGAATAGCCACTTAAAATTTGGAGTGATTACAATGGAAGGTGAAGAGTTCTATTTATAGCCATAGAAAAAGGCAATCCGGGACAATCCCCCGATGTGGGACTAAACACATACCAAAAATAGACTAAATACACACTAATACGCGACCCACCAAAATCGTAGCAGATTTGGGCCAAAACAGACCGCCAATTAGCGGTCTTGGACTGCCAATTGGCGGTCTATGTGGTCCGGATCACGCTGGATTTTATTCTGGGCGTTTCTGGATGTCTTTGTTGGTCTTTGATGCATCTACTTCACTTGTTGGAGCTCCGACCCGAATAGAATTGCGAAAATACTCCCCATGATGGTGTGGAGTTTTCTGTTTTTCTCTTTCGTCCTTTGGTCTTACGTTCAGGTCCTTCTCTCTTGCATCTTAGTCCCCAGGTCTCACAATTCAGTCCTTTTTCCCAGCTTTTGGGTCATTTTATGCTTCATCTCTTCAAACCTATTTATTTCTGAAATTCAAACATAAAACTCGTCACATAGCATTGTTTAGGTGAAAGATAATGGATATAAGATACAAATATAAGCATGAAATGATGTCAATCAAATACCCCCACACCTAAATTTTGCTAGTCCCGAGCAAAACAAAGAAAGAGAAAAGTATACGAAAAACAAGAAATCCTAACTCACTTTCATAGGAATCACGGTTGCACTTAGCACGTGCAACAAGCCGTTAAACCTCCTTGTCGCCAAGGAGGAGGAGTTTTGTCTCCTGAGGGTTTTCAGCGGATACACCCAAAAAATCCGAACAAAGATGCATTAATCAATCTAGCTACACGACTCGTTGGACTTATTTTGTCGATCATGGGACGCGGTAATACTACGGGTTGACTCTATATATGTAATCGCTCCACACACCTAGCCCAATGATTTATTTGTGAGAGTTAGTTAAGGACTTAAGTGCCAGACATGAGCAACCTTAACTTCTGAATGTGATACAATGTGTAAAGTCCATTTTGGTTCTTATTTGACTCTATTTTTTTCTTTTCCTTTGGAGCAATTTATTGGTTGGTGTTTGATTCTCCCAGGGTCAGGTTTCGTGCATCATTGCCTATGAGGACTTACACAATCACGTACACCTTCCCCCAAATCCCCACATAGGGCGATACGTACCACCCGTGTAACGGGAGTTCGGTCGGTGCATCCCAAGTCAGATGACTCGAAAGCATCAAGCACAAAGTCCCCTTAGACCTACTTTCCCGAGTTATAGGAGCCGTGCGAGAAGAGACAACACCACTTATTTATTTATCTACATAGGAATCAAAACCCCTACATTTAAGTTTCACAAAAAGAGATTATGGGCCCTTGACTACGACAAACTTCCTTATACTAACAGACACGAATTATTTGACTCACTAGGTTCAGGGTGGACTTCTTTAAATGTTTGAGTGCTGAAACCCTATGATTACACGCCCCCCGAGGGAAAACCAGGGTGCATCCTAACGACTCGATAAAACCTAAAGCCAGTAAACTAAATATCCTAATGCATCAAGTTCAAGACAATTTTGGGAGCTTTCTTTTTACTTTGCCTCTCAATGGTTTTGCACATGCTAAACACACTCAAAACCTACAAAAACATTTTCTTTCGCAAACACATGAAGATTTTGAAAGAAATGTGAAAACCTTAAAGCACTAGGCAAGCAAAAGAAGACAAGTCACCCAAGGATCATGGCAAGCAGATATATCGATATTAAATGCAGTACACTAACATGACCGTAGCAGTGCACACAAAAGAAAACAAAAATCAAAGGAAAAATACTCAACTATGTACACACGTAAAACACCCCCACACCTACTTCATGCATTGTCCTCAAGGAATGTGAGCAAGATACTACATGGATTTATGCATGAAAAAGGGAAGATCTCACCAACATTAAGCACAAAGGGAAGTTCATGGTCATGTTGATGGATACCAACCCGAATTCCCTCAAAACCTGTGAGATACTGAAGAAGGGAGACAAATAGGTGAAGAAATGGGGCCGAAGTACACAGGGGTTGGGGCCGGCAACAATCAATGCTCACTCATGGAGTTTTTTGTTTTTAACATGATATGTAAAGCAACAACGATATTTTTATAATCATTTGGTCAAGGAACATCACGTCATGAGGACCAGAGACTTGCCGAGATGGGCAAACTTCACCGGTACTCTGAGGTGTCATGAGGGGTGAAAAGTCAAATCTGAAAGGCTCGAACCCCTCATGATATTGGTTGGGTGTGGGCAACAAAGAATGAAGTTGTGTTGCCTCACTAGGGTTTAGTTGCTCATCGAACAAAACCCTCCAACCAATAGGTGAGTGCATCGGAATGAGTTACTCAAGCTCATTCGATGGATACAGCATACCTGCATCACTAAGAATGGGGCTTCTCCCCAACTCATCCAACAAGGACCTCCCACCATGATTTAGATCATCAAGCATAAACTCGGTCATAGGTGGGTCCTTGTTGGAAACAATATGAAGCTCAAATGGCTCCATGGCCATGGGACATGAGGTAGAGACACCTTCTGGTATAGGCATGTGATGAGGTGTCTCACTCTCACTAGTACTCTCAACTGAATCATGCAACGAACACTCCTTTTGGACATTTATGTTTGATTCCAGCTCACTATGTTGCATTGCAAAGACAGGCAATGAGTTTTTGCTGGGCCCACAAACATTCTCAATGGGTTGCATTGGTGTTAGGGGTGTTCGTTGATTTTGTGGTGCTTTCTCCAATTGGCGGATGAGATTGAGATTTAAAGGTTGATCCATGGGCTCCTGTTGCCTACCAGAGTTGAACACATGAAACTCGGCACTCATGTTACCGAATTAGAGCTTCATGAGACCATTTCTACAGTTAATTAAGGCGTTGGAGGTTGCCAGAAATGATCTACCCAAAATCAAAGGTATTTGAGAGTGGGTGTTTGCAACAGGATTAGTATCGAGGACAACAAAATCGACTGGAAATATAAAATCTCCAACTTTGATAAGCACGTCCTCGATAATCCCCTTTGGAATACGAATGGATCTATCCACCAATTGGAGGGTGATCTTAGTTGGTTTCAATTCTCCCAAATTCAACTGTTGATAAACATAAAATGGGAGGAGGTTGACCGCTCATCCTCAATCAAGCAATACATTACTCATGCTAGTGTCCCCTATCGTACACTGAATAGTAGGACACCCAGGGTCCTTGTATTTTGTGTAGGCGGGATTGGACAAAAGTGAGCTTACATTTGCAGCCAAGAATGCTTTCTTAGGAACATTGGTCTTCCTCTTTGGTTGTGCACAGATCCTTCAACACTTTGGCATATTGAGGTATTTGTTGGATGACATCCAACAAGGGGATGTTAACCGTCACTTGCTTAAACACCTCTAATATCTTATCCATTGTGTCACTATGCTTTTTGGTTAACCTACTTGGATAAGGAGCTTTTGGCAGGTAGGTTTTCTGCGGTGCCTGAGAAGGAGGCGTTGGTGTATTATCCTCACCCTCAGCCTCTTCTTCACCCCCATTCCCACTGAGGGGCTGCATAGATGGTGGTGGTGGCAAGGAAATGTGATTGTCAACCTGTTTTCCATTCCTTAAGGTCACAATGGAATTGACATGGTCAACAAGTTCCTCCACATGGTTCACTTGCCTCCCCCGAGGTACCACATTCTCATTTTGCATGTGTTGTTGCTGGTACATGCGGGGGTTAGCCTCAGGCTGGCTAGGAAAAGACCCTCTCTCTCTTTCATGTACAGACTGAGCCAATTGGCCCATCTGAAGCTCTAGAGATTTGATGGTCTACTGATTTGAAGTGAGAACTTGACTTGTGGTTGACATAAAAAAATTCATTGAGTTTTCAAGTCCACCAGTCAAGGTCTCAAAAGAATTGAACCGGGTTTCCATATTATTGGAATTTGGTAAACCCGAGTGATTGGTGATTGGAGCTTGGGGTGACTGATAAGATTTTGCATGCATGGGAGGTTGGTATGATTGGTTAGGTGGTCGAGAGGAGTTTGAAAGACCACCCGGGGCATTATTTTGGTTCCATGAAAAATTGTGGTGGTTCCTCCATCCAGGATGATAAGATGATGAGTATGGGTCATTCCTAGCTTTGTCACAGATGGCGTTGACATGTTCCATCTCAGGAGGAATGGACGCACACTCTCTTTCTACATGACTTATCCTACCACATTAATGACAGGGAACTAGACCAGATGTGGACATGTGAGGTGCACCTTGTTGGTGTTGGAGCTCAATCGAATCCATACGGCGTATTAAGGCCGCCATGCGTGCCTCGATGGCCGTAGTGGTATCGATAGCAAATGTGGCACCCGATCTAGTCGAGTTTGCATTCGCGATCCTCGCTGCTATGCTGGATGATGCAGGTGGTTCCCTTACACTCTCCCATTGCATTGTTTTCTCAGCAAGGTCTTCTAAGAAAGTCCATGCCTCCCTTTCATCCTTTCCTAAGAATTCTCCTTGACACATGGACTCAAGGAGCGTTCGGGACGTGATGTGAAGACCCTCATAAACAATCTGACACAGGCGCCACAACTCGATGCCATGGTGAGGACATGAGGATAGTAGCTCCTTGAACCTCTCTAGATATGCATGAAAAGTTTCGGTCTCAAGTTGATAGAATGAATTGATTTCGTTCCTCAATTTTTGAGTCCGATGATTTGGAAAGTATTTCTTGAGGAATGCAGATTGAAACTCATCCCAAGTCCTAAAGGCATTCGCGTGGTTGCTGTACAACTACTTCTTGGCATCATCCTTTAGTGCAAAAGGAACAAGCCTAAGATGGATGGAGTCTGTGCTAAGTTGTTGCAGCTTGAACATAGCACAGACCTCCTTAAATTCCTTGAAAAAGATATAGGGGTCACCTTTCCCAGTAAAGTTAGGGAGCATGGAAATAAACTGAGGCTTAACCTCAAAATAGTTCCCATTTGCCTCTGGCAATACGATGCATGAGGGTAGAGCGGTACGACTCGGGTAGCATTGATCACGTAGAGGTATGGGAGCGACAACTAGAAGCACATGTGGAACAGGTGGGTCCAGTAACTGCTCCTCCTCACGGAAATTAGCAGCCATTGAACCCGGACTATGTGCGACAAGAGAGGAGTAAGGCGTCGAGATGTCGACTACCAAAGCAGGGTTGACAACGTGCCTCGTCCAACGACCACTCTCGGCCTAACTGTGAGGTCACACAGCCTCAACATGCCTCACCGCCCTACGACGAGGACCACAAAGCCCAGCAAGTGAGCCAAGATCCGGAGATCTCGTCTCTGCTACTATCGACAAAGTGGGCAACGCCGATCAGGCCATGACAGCCGTGACCGGATCACTCTCCTAATGCGTCTGAGATCCTTAGGGCCAATGTCTACTTCATTTTAAAAATTAGGCTCTTGATTAGTGTTGTTTGTGGGGCGAAGGAATGGGTGATGAAATCCCCACCTTATCTTTTATGGGACAGCCCCTCCTTAGTAGTGTTTTGGAGTCTTAATCTAACAATCAACTCTCCAAACAAACACTCAACTCACACTTATTGCAATGCACTTCCTACTAACTAATGCATCTTCATACGAAATGCATGAATGAGAGTAGAAGGTGCGTACCTCGCGCCAGCACTCAACAACTGAAAATAAAGCTTAAATAAAAGACAATCTACGTGCCTAAGTCACATACATGATGCATGACCTAAACAAGAAAGAATGCCTAATCTTTTGCTTTGGGTTTTAGGGTCGAAGTTGCTTAAAGGAAGTTTGATTATTGATCTGGGAACAAACTATAAGTCAAAACATGCCAAATCAAGTCCCAGATCACTACATAAGTTATGGCAACGAAATGAAGAAAAGAGAAGGGAAACAAGGCTCACCAAACCACCAATTGGCGGTCTCAGACCGCTGATTGGCGGTCCAAAGTGTCCAGGTCGCCTCAAAACTTCTCCAGTTGTTCCTCCTGGCGACTCCAAGTTTCCTGTAATAAAGAAAAACTACACAACACAAATTAAATCGACTCTTATCGTCCAAACAAGAGTCTGGACTGACACCTCCCCGGCAACGGTGCCAAAAACTTGTTGAACGTTTTAATTAAACCGCAAGTGCACGGCCGCGTTGGAGCGGTGGCAAATACGGGTCATCCTCAGGGACGTGAGAAACGTCTCATTTGCACGAAATCAAGTGGCAAAAATATGGAGAAGAGAGTTGTTTATTCTACTCTACGCTACAGTACACTACGGAATACGAAATGCGAAAGAAAGTAGCAAATGATTAACTAAAACTTAACTAAGAACAAAAGAAAGTGCTGGAATTCAGAAGTGGAAAACCCCCTAAGGGGTGGAGTGAGTGCACACATGCAAAGAGGTGGGTGTTGAACACATTCTTTAAGCACAATTCAAGGTGGTGTTATCATGCATAGGAAGTGTCTAAATGTTATGGCAAAACCTATCAATCTATTCACCAACCTAGTTGATTAACATTTACATATACAAGTTGTTTATTTCAGAACCTAAACAAGCATGAGAGGTGTCTAATCATTTTGGCAAAACTCATCAAGTTATAAATTCTATCCTAAACAAGCAAGCACACATTCATGTTTTATCAACACATTGTAAATAAAGCATTCATTCAATTCTCTAATGCATGTATGAACATCTACTCCACCCCCAAAGGGGATGAAACTACTCACTACACATTACAGTAATTATTAAACTAAGAAAGGATAGCATATTAACTAAGCTACTAAAACTAATGAAATGAAATTTAACAAAGTAAAACAAACAATATGAAACAAACAACATAATAAAGAAACTTTTATTAAAGTGACTCACATTTCAAGTAGCATCCTCCTACTTTAGTGTGTGCTTCAAGGCCTCACTTCTAGTAGGAAGAATAACCACTTAAAATATGGAGTGATTACAATGGAAGGTGAAGAGTTCTATTTATAGCCATAGAAAAAGGCAATCCGGGACAATCCCCTGATGTGGGACTAAAAAAATACCAGAAATAGACTATATACACACTAATACGCGACTCACCAAAATCTTAGCGGATTTGGGCCAAAACAGACTGCCAATTGGCGGTCTATATGGTCCGGATCACGCTGCATTTTATTCTGGGATTTTGTGGATGTCTTTGTTGGTGTTTGATGCATCTACTTCACTTGTTGGAGCTTCGACCCGAATACAATTGCCAAAATACTCCACATCATGGTGTTGAGTTTTCTGTTTTACTCTTTGGTCCTTTGGTCTTACATTCAGGTCCTTCTCCCTTGCATCTTAGTCCCCAGGTCTCACAATTCAGTCCTTTTTCCCGCTATTGGGTCCTTTTATGCTTCATCTCTTCAAACCTATTTATTTCTGAAATTGAAATATAAAACTCGTCACATAGCATTGTTTAGGTGAAAGATAATGGATATAAGATACAAATATAAGCATGAAATGATGTCAATCAGGTTGGGTGGAGAGTTGGTCCAGCACAGGTTCTGGTCGGGTCTGCGAGCTGGAGTTCGAACAACTTCAGGGTGCTACTCGGGTAAACTGGGGTGCACCTTTGAGATTCGATGGCTGGCCAGGCATCCCTGACCTTTGTGCATCCTCTACCCCATGTATTTGGTGTTATTCTGATGGAGAATCAGTAGGGAGGAGGGTGGGCTATGGAGAGCTCCTTTGGTAGGGTTGTTGCATGCGTTTCGCATGAGTGCAACCCTACATGCATGATATGCTTTTGTGATCCTGGTTGTTGCGTTTTTGTTGATCATGCTGGGGTATGATCGTCCCCCTTCGCTGTGTTGTTGAGTTGCTACATGATCTTGCATGACTTCACAACTTGTTATGTTGGTAGTTCGTGAACCTTACTGATTTCAGAGTGTATTGTTAGCAAACTACGATTTAGTCTACAAGTTCGGATTTACCTTTGGTGGAGAGAACCAGTGGCAGCGGAAGAAGAATCGACGATCACCTCATGAAGTCTTCTTGAGCACCGGTCGGTCTTCTACTCTCTTGGAGAAGAAGAATAAATCCACAACCCAAGAGTCCTACTTGGTGGAAGGGACGGATTTGAGGGAGAGGGAGGTGGAGGCTAGGGTTTTGCACATGAGATCCATCTCTCAAATGGGAGGCTCCCCTCCTTATTTAGATGGCTCCACCCTAAACCCTAAATGTGTAGTCCAATAGGGACGCACCATGTGTTAGTGCTTTGGGCAAATATCTTATTAATCCTAGATTAATAAGATATATATATCCCCTCTCTATGTGTAGTCCAATAGGGACGCACCATGTCACCTCTCTATGTATCCCCAACACACATGTATACATCCCTGATATATACAACTATTCCTCTCTCCAAGAACGCATCCACAACACGCAAGTCTCTCATCATGTATCCCCGATACAAGATCATCTGTGTCCCCGACACATGCACTCTTCCGATCAAACGAACAAATGGGTCGTGCGACCGGTGATGCACCTGCAATTTAGGAGTCTCAAACTAGAAACCTTACTAAAATGCCAGAATGACAACATCCTCAAAAACCAATAAATAAGCAGTCAAATGCACATCACAGTTCCCCAGGTTTACTCAAAAACTCACTTGACATGAATGGTATCTCGATCCCTCGGAGAGAATACCTTCTTGTCCTCAAGGTACTTGCTACTGTATCCAATACAGTTGGGCCCAGCAAATACTTTTAGTGCAGTCGAGTCAATCCTTTCCCTTCGCCCCAAACCACCATTACACTCAGAGTGGTCTCCTTTCCCGAAGATGCCTCTTTAGACCGAATCTCTCATGGTCATAGATAACATCCCAAAGTAGCCACATCAACTCTTTGCTTCATGGTGTCGTCGAAGGTCACTGAGGGTAACTAATGACAATCAAGTCTTGGACTCACACAACGAAGGAGCAGGGTCCATCCTTTCACTTCCAAATGGTCGCTCAGCACATGTTGTATGACAAACATGTTATGGTGGATCATACTGTACACAACAGTATGTCTGTCTCTCAACACCATACGAGTCATAGTCCAGTCGCACCCCCTCTGTGCCTGACCCGAGCTTCATCATTGTCGCCTTAACACCATACAGGTGCCACATGGCGCCACATATGATGCTCTCACTTGGCTTCTATAGGTCTCATGAATCATGCGAACATTCATGCCAATCCTCACCAATATAGATGATCTCATCTTGATTCCTAATCAAGGCGACTATCCTATCATGGACTTCTCTAGATCTATCATACAAGATCTCCTCATGATCAGTCTCATCTCTGCTCGCTATCAAAAGCGCCAGAGGCTAATGCTCGTGTGAGTGAGCATTCTTCAGCCTATTGACAGAATAATATTTTATGCTAGAACAACTACATCAACCAAACAGATATAGTCGAAAAAAACAGAATCACTCATAAAAGGAAGTTAGACATGCCAATACATCAAAGTCTGCGTAAGCCTAAGGACTTCACATGAGACACAAATGAGTCCTTAGCTATAGCCTTGGTAAGAGGGTCAGCTACCATAAGACTAGTAGACACATGTCTTAACACAACTTCCTTTCTCGCTATGATGTCCTTCACAAAATGATACCTAACCTGTATATGTTCGGTCTTTCCATGATATTTGGGGTCTTTCACATAACAAAGGGCAGCGATGATGTCACAATAGACAACAACAGGCTCATCAGATGTCTCTACTAGCCCAGTATGTTGTAAGAACCTCCTCAACCAAACTGCCTCCTGTACTGCTGCAGAGCATGCAACATAGTCTGCTTCCATAGTCGATAGGGCTATACAAGTTTGCTTCTTGCTGGACCATGAGATGGCCCCATTAGCCAGCAAGAAAGCATAACCAGAGGTAGACTTCCTTTCATCAATATCTCCAGCCCAATCGGCATTACTATAGCCAATCAGGCGGAGATCTGATGCTTGGTAACACATCATGTTGTTACTCGTTCCTCTGAGGTATCTCATGATTCTCTTGACTGCCTTCCAGTGCTCCATGCTTGGACTGGACTGGTATCGACTCACCATGCCCACAACATAACAAATGTCTGGCCTAGTACACATCATAGCGTACATAAGGCTTCCCGCAGCATTGGAGTATGGAACCTTGCTCATTTTGGCCGTCTCTTCAGGAGTATCAGGATGCTTATCAAGGCTTAAGTGCAAACCCTTCTCAACAGGCGTGTCGATTTGTTTGCATTTGTCCATATGGTATTTCTTCAAGACGTTGTTAATATAAGTCTATTGAGACAATCCCAGAAGTCTCTTGGACCTATCTCTAACAATCTTGACACCAAGGACGTAGCTAGCTTCACCCATGTCCTTCATATCAAACGTGGAGGACAACCACTCTTTAGTGGATTTCAGCAACTCTTTGGTATTGCCAGCCATGAGTATGTCATCAAAATACAAGGTCAGAATGACAAATTTACCATTGGATCTCTTAATGTACACACAGTGATCTTCCTCAAGCATAGAGAACACATTCTTTGATATAGCTTGATGGAAGCGAATGTTCCACTGTCTAAACGCTTGTTTTAAGCCATACAAGGACTTATTGAGCTTGCACACTTTGCGTTCTTGTCCTTTGACTTCAAAACCTTGAGGTTGATCCATATAGATCTCCTCCTCAAGTTCTCCATTGAGAAAAGCAGTCTTTACATCCATTTGGTAAAGCTCTAAGTCCATCTGAGCTACAATAGCTAGTAGAAGGCGGATGGAGGCAAACCTAACCACGCGTGAAAAGGTTTCCTCAAAATCCACGCCTTCTCTTTGGGTGTAGCCTTTAGCTACCAGTCTAGCCTTGAATCTATCAATAGATCCATCCGCCTTCCTCTTAATCTTGAGGATCCACTTGGCCCCAATGGCCTTTCAGTTCGGCGGTAAGTCGACCAAGTCCCAGACTCGATTAACTTTCATCGACTCCAACTCTTCCTTTATAGCTTCTAACCACTCTTTCGCATTTGGACCTTCCAAAGCCTCTTTCAAGGTCTCCGGTTCTTGCTCATCGATTATTGTCATCCCAGATGATTCATAATCAATTTCTTCTTGAGCTATCATGAGGGCCTCTTCCTCTAAGTGAAACCGCCTATGAGGAATGAGCATGCGTTTACTTAGACGTAGATGGGTATCTGATGGCTCATCCTCCGTGAGAGCTATCGGATCCTCAGCATTGTTGCTCCCACTAGGATTGACTGGCGGAACCTCACGTTCAACTTCCAGATCCCGTGGAGTGGCAATGTCCTCATCTTGTTGTTAAAAGAAGTCCACTAACTCTTTGATAGCTCCAACAAGAGTTGGAAAATCATTTTCCAAGAATGTGGCATCCCTAGACTCCAGTTCCGTCCTTCTTTCATTCTCGTCTAACCCGATAAAAACATAACCTTTGGAGAGATCATTGTATTTTACAAAGATACACTTTTTCTCTCTAGGTCCTAGTTTTCCATATCGGTGACTAGTTGAATGAATGTATGCCGCGCATCCCCAAGGACGCAGCAGACTAAAAACAGGCTTCCGTCCTGTCCATAACTCATATGGAGTTGAGGGAACCGATTTTGTTGGAACTCTATTAAGGATATAGGCAGCAGTCAATAGAGCATCTCCCCAAAACGAAATTGGCAAGCTCGCATGCGCCATGGATCTAATCATGTCTAGCAACGTTCTATTCCTTCTCTCGGCAACACCATTTTCTGAGGAGTATAAGGCATAGTGAGTTGTCTAGATATCCCCTTTTCATCACATAACTCTTTGATCATTGTGGAGAGATACTCTCCACCTCTATCCGTTCTAAGAGTTTTTATCTTATTATCCAATTGATTCTCTACCAAGCTCATGAATCTCTTAAAACATTCTAGAGCTTCTGACTTGTGAGAAATAACATAAATATGACCATATCTATCTAGTGAAGTCATGAATGAATGTGATGAAGTAAATTTGTCCACGTCTAGTACGCACATTCAAAGGTCCACAAATATCTGAGTGAATTAGTTCTAAAGGAGAAGTAGCCCTAATGGCTTTTCCGAACGGTTTTCTAGTTGCCTTTCCAGCCAGCCAAGATTCACATGTCGGCAATTCAAATTTGGAGCATTCTCTTAATACCCCCTCCTTTGCCAACCTGTTCATCCGGTCAACACCAATGTGACCTAGTCTAGCATGGCACATAACTGAATCATTATTCATGGAACATTGACTCCTAAAGGCACTAGTGTTATGATTGAAATCATAAATAACGTCCAATACAATAAAACCGTCTGAAAGAAAGGCACGTCCATAATAAATGTTAGCAAGGTATAAACCCATATTATTGTTCTAAAAAACAACTTTAAAACCATGTCTCATCAAAACAACAACAGAAAGAATATTTCGCCGTATAGTTGGTGCATACAACACATCGTGAAGTAATAAGATCCGGCCATTTCGCAAAGCCACTTTGCATGTGCCAACTCCAAGAACTTCAATGCTAGTGTTGTTCGCCATGTTTATTTGCCTCCCACTTGGAACACGGCGATATTCCACGAAGGCAGAACGATCCTTTGTCACGTGGTCCGTGGCACCTGAATCCACAATCCACACAGGAGAATGATCAGCGAGCATCACAGAACTAGTCACGTTACAATTCGAGGGATTACACACAGTAATTACCTTTTGCTCAGTGCACTCACGAGCAAAATGTTCAGTATTTCGGCAGTTAAAACAAGTCACATTAGACTTATCTTTCCCACCTCTGGATCCTCGAGGTCGTTTCTTTCCAGCTTTGTTTTCTGTTTTGTTTTTATTTGCACCCTTCTTGCCTTTAAAACCCTGAGCTCTATCTCTTTTGATCTTAAGACCTACACTCCTCCGAGGAGCGCCAGCTTCAGCAGCAAACACTTCAGTTAGAGGGGCTTCCGCAAGCATGCGGTCCTCCTCCAGCTCTAGGTATTTTGTGGCCTGGTCAAATGTCCTGATGTCATCAACATGAGTCAGATGAACCTTCATATGCTCCCAACTCTTCGAAGGCAATGATTTGATGAGAGCAGAGACTTGCTCCTCATCGGTCTTAGCACAATCGGCAGCGCTCTGCTCGCTAATCAAGTTTGACATTGCGGTAATATGCTCCCTCATTGTGTGACCTTGGGGCATTTTATACCCATCAAACATGAGCCCAAGCTGGCGGGCCCTTGTGACGGAGGTCACTCCGTACTGAAACTTCACAGCTTCCTACAAGGCCTTTGCAGTTCGTAATTTTTCGAACCACAGTAACAGATCATCTCGCATCGAACTCAGAATTGTAATGCGAGTAATACGGTCTTTCTTTTTCCATGCTGATTGATCGTTTTATATTAACCGCAAGTGCACGGCCGTGTTGAAGCGGTGGCAAATACGGGTCGTCCACTGGGAGGTGTGTCGACGCTTGGTTTGTTCGAAGGCGAGAGGTAAAAGAAGGAGAGAAAGATGTATTACACTACACTACACTAATCTAAACTAATAAACAAGCAAGCTAAAATGAAATAACTAAACAACTAAGCTAAACAACTAATAAAGAAGATAAAAAGACAGGAATGGAAACCCCTAAGGGGTGGAGTGTGTGTGTGTGCACATGAAATAATTGTGGTGTTGAATGCATACTACAAGCTCAAGTGTTGTTAGTGTTTGTTCATGCATAAGAAGTACCTCATGGCAAGACCTATCATTTACAACACTAACCTAGGTGATTAATATGAGCAATGCAAGGTTGTTATTAGGACACTTTGACAAGCATGGAGGGTACCTAAGCTATGGCAGAAACCATCAAGTAAGGTTCTTAATAATTCAAGCAAGCATACTAATATTTCTCACAAAACATTCATATTAAGCATTCATACCACCTATATAACATGTACATACATCTACTCCACCCCCAAAGGGGATGGAACTACTCACACATATTTAAACTAACTTCTCTAACAAAATGAAGCATTATACTGAAATGAAACTACACTAATCAAGCAAGAAATATTAAAAAAGCTTAAAAGGAAAGGAAAGACTAAACAAGTATGCACAAATTAAAAGACAAGATTAAAAGAAAACTAGAACAATTATTTTATTAACAATGACTCACATTGAAGGTAGCATTCTTCTCCACCTTGAGTTTTTGCTTCAAGGCTCACTCCTTAGTAGAGAGAATGCCACCAAACAATGGGTGATTACAATAGAAGGCGAAGAGTTCTATTTATAGCCATAGAAAAAGGTAATCGGGGACAATCCCCCAACGTGGGACTAAACGAATACCAGAAATGAACTAAATACACACTAATACGTAATCCCGAGAAATCTTAGCGGATTTGGGCCCAAAGTGACCGCCAATTAGCGGTCTTGGACCGCTAATTAGCGGTCTGGAGTGTTTTGATTGGTCTGGATTTTCTTCTGGGATTTTCTGGAAGGCTTTGTTTGTCTTTGATGCATCTACTTCGCTTTGTAGAGCTCCGACCCGAATAGAATTGCCAAAATACTCCCCATGATGGTGTGAAGTATTCTTGTTTGCTCATTGGTCCTTTGATCTTACGTTCAGGTCTTTCGATCTTGCATCTCAGTCCCTAGGTCTCACAATTAAGTCCTTTTTCCGGCTTTTGGGTCCTTTTATGGCTCTTCTCTTCAAACCTCTTTATTCCTGAAAACTAAACATAAAACTCGTCACGTAGCATTGCTTAGGTGTAAGATAATGGATATAAGATACAAATATGAGCATGAAATGATGTCAATCAAATACCCCCACACCTAAGTTTTTGCTAGTCCCGAGCAAAACAAAGAAAGAGAAAAGTAAACGAGAAACAAGAAATTCTAACTCACTTTCGTAGGAATCATTGTTGCACTTAGCACGTGCAACAAGCCGTTAAATCTCGTTGTTGCCAAGGAGGAGGAGTGTTGTCTCCTAAGGGTTTTCAGCGGATATACCCACAAAATCCGAACAAGATGCATTATTCAATCTAGATACTCGACTCGTTGGACAAATTTTGTCGATCATGGGACGCTGTAATCCTACGGGCCGACTCTATATAGGTAATCAGTCCACACACCTCGCCTAATGAACCATTCGTGCAAGTTAAATAAGGAATTAAGTGAAAGACATGGACAACCTCAACATCCTCATGTGATACAAAGTGTAAGGTCCATTAAGGTTCTTATTTGCATTACCATTTTTTTTCCTTTTTGTTTCTTTCGTCATTTTTTTCCTTTTTATTAGTTGGAGCTACATTCTCCCAGGGTCAGGTTTCGTGCATCATTGCCCATGAGGACTTACACTATCACGTACACCTTTCCCCAAATCTCCACATAGGGCAATCCCTACCACCCGTGTAACGAGAGTTCGGTCAGCGCATCCCAAGTCAGATGACTCGAAAGCACCAGGCACAAGTCCCTTCAGACCTACTTTCCCGAGTGATAGGAGCCGTGCGAGAAGAGAGAGCACATACTCACTTATTTCTAATCTACACATGAACCAAAACCCCTACACTTAATGTCTCACAACAAGATTAAAAGGTTTCTTGACTACAACAAACTTCCTTAAGTTAACAGACACAAATTATTGACTCACTAGGTTCAGGGTGGACTTCTTTAAATGTTTGAGCACTGAAACCCTATGATTACTCACCCCCAAAGGAAAACTGGGGTGCATCCTAGCGACTCGATAAATCCTAAAGCCACTGTACTAGATATCCTAATGCATCAAGTTCAAGACAATTTTGGGAGCTTTCTTTTTACGTTGCCTCTCAACGGTTTTGCACATGCAAAACACACGCAAAACCCACAAAACATTTTCTTTTGCAAACACATGCAGATTTTGAAAGAAATGTGAAAATTTTAAAGCACTAGGCAAGCAAAAGAAGACAAGTCACCCAAGGATCATGGCAAGCAGATATATCGATATTAAATGCAGCACACTAACATGACCTAACAATACACACAAAAGAAAATAAAATCAAAGGAAAAAGACTCAACTATGTACACACGTAAAATACCCCCCCAAACCTACTTCATGCATTGTCCTCAATGAATGTGAGCAAGATACTACCTGGATTTATGCATGAAAAAGGAGAGATCTCACCAACATGAAGTACAAAGGGAAGTTCAAGGTCATGTTGATGGACACAAACCCGAATTCCCTCAAAACCTGTGAGATGCTAAAGAAAGGATACAAATACGTGAAAGAAATGGAGCCCAAATACACAAGGGTTGGGGCTCACAACAATCGATGCTCACTGAAGGAGTCTTTTATTGTATTTTTTTTTTCTTTTTTTAATTTTTTAATTTTTTATTTTTATATAACTATGTACAAACATAAGTTCCCATCTTCATTTGTCAAAAGACATCAAATGGGAACCTCAAGAGTGGGTCAATGCACTTGGAAAGGAAACATGACACCACGCGGGGCCAGAATACGCATGTGTGGGCCCCCTTCACAAAGAGCACCAGATGAAATGAGAGGTTCATGAATTAGACGCAAAGGCATCTCATTTAAAGGATCAAACTGAAAGAGCTTGAACCTCTCAAGAGTTTGGGAAATGAGGGGCAACGGAAGAAGAGTTTCTCCCGTTGCGCTGCTGAAGTTATGATCGTCAATCCAAACTCTCCAACCAACAGGCTGGTGCGTCGGAACGAGGTCAAGAACCTCGTTAGGTCATACCCAAGGTATCCTCCAAGGAACTTCTAATACCCTCATGACCTATGTAGTTGTTTGATGTTCCATCATTTCCAAGATGATCAGGAACAATAGTGAGAGACAAACTCTCATCAGGTTGTTTGAAATTGAGGGGACTAGGGAGCTCTTGCTCCACCAGAGGTGAGTCCTTAGGAGGTACAACAATAAGGTCATGTGGCTCAAGGGTCACGGGAAAAGAAGATAAGGCACAATCCTGTGCCGACTCATAAAGAAGTTGGTCCATAGTATTCTCAATTTGAATCGAATCCTCCACCAAGTGATCGTGAATTGAAACCCCAAGTCCTTCAGATTGACTAGGAGTTTGACTTTGAAAGATTGGGCTTTGAATTTGTGGATGTGGTGGTGGTTCGATTTCAGAAGATAAATCCTCATGTTGACAAGAAAGGTTACCCTCCTCACGTTCATGGAATTGTTGTGTCATTTGACTCACTTGCATTTCCATATTTTGCAAGGAATTCAAATTGGACTTCAATAAAGTTTGAGTGGTTTCCATGAACGTTTGGAGGGTTTGTTTTAAGCAATCAAATTTGGGGTCAACAGTGAGGTCCAAGTCAGAGCTTGGGAAATTTTGTGGTTGGGTGTTGATGGGCTGAGAACGAGTCCAATGATTTGAAGTGGGGTGTTGGTAGAATTCTGGGTATTCGGGAGGAGGATACGGGGGTGAAAATGAGGTATAAGAATTTGGATAAGAATTGTCTCCCCACGAATCCATCACTCTCGGGTTGTACGCGGATGCGTAATGGTCACATTGAGCAGTTTGTGAAAGGTATGCTCATACTCAGGCTCAGGGGGAACATAAGGACATTCCCCGATAACATGACCACTCAACCCACAACAGTCGCACGGTACGGCTACTGGAGCCACCGGTGCACTTATGTCGTCTGCCATACACATGAAAGAGGCCAAAGTTTGTTGTAATGTCTCAGTTTGTTGACCAGCATATGATCCGACATAACTAGATTGTGGTCTAGAAGTCGGTGCCTCTCTCATGTTACCCCTATATGAAGATTGCTCAGTCACACAATGAAGATTATCCCAACCATACGGGGTGTTCGTCTGAGCCACCCCTGGTTGCATGGGTCCGGAATACCAGGACAAATTGTCCTGGTCCCAACAATCATATGCATGGTCGCCCATGTAACCATCCATTTCAACAAACAACTCTCGAGTCGACCACTCTCACCACCACGAGACTAAGCTTGCAAAAAGTGCTCGACTCGACCCTAAAACGCTACCAGAGAATGTAAAGGGGAGGAGACTAAAACGTAGAAGTAGGTGAGAAGAAGATGACTCTGAGGAGAAGGGAAGAATCCCTAAAGCTAGCATGGGTGAAGGGATCAGGGTAGAAGCCTAATCTAGAAAGCACGACTCAAACAATGTAAGGCAATGGGTCCTTAGGCTAGACGACGCCTAACTTCGAGGTCACTAGCCTCGACACGCCTCACCTCCCTACAATGAGGACCACAATGCCCAGAAAGTGATACCAGATCCGGAGATCCAGTACCTCCTACTATTGACAAGGTAGGCAACGCCGAGCAGGTCATGACGGTCTCAACTAGATTACTCTCCTAGTGCGTCCGCAATCCTTAGGGCCAATGTCTACTTGCTTTTAGTTAAGGCTTGATTAAGAGTGATTTTTGGGGCCAAGGAAAGGGTGATGAAATACCCCACCTTATCTTTTATGGGATAACCCCTCCATTGTAGCATTTTGATCCTAAATCTAGCAATCAATCGCTCCAATCAAATGCTCACTCACTCTTGTCCTGATGCAATTCCTACTAATTAATGCATGGGCATACGAGATGCATGAATGAGGGTAGGAAATTGCGTACCTCACGCCAACACTCAACAACTGAAAATAAAGCTAAAAGAAAAGACAACTACGTGCCTAAGTCAATACATGATGCGTGACCTAAACAAATAAGAACGTCTAGTCTTTTGCTTTGGATTTTAAGGCCAAGTTGATTAATGGGGGACTGATTAATGATCTGGGAGCAAACAAGAAGTCACAACATGCAAAATAGGGCTCCCAGATAACACAAATTACAGAACTAACTACCAGAAAAAATTTGAAAGCACGAAACTCTCACCAGACCGCCAATTAGCGGTTGGAGACCGCCAATTGGAGGTCTCCAACCGCTGATTGGCGGTCCTTTTAGAGATTCTGTTCCTCAAACTTTTTCAGTAGCCTCCTCTTGATCCGATGGTTCCCTGAGACTAAGAAAAACTGGACACAAAAAATTAAAAACCCCTCGAATCGTCCAAACCAATGTCTGGACAGAGCACCTCCCCGGCAACGTCGCCAAAAACTTGATTGATCATTTTATATTAACCGCAAGTGCACGACCGCGTTGAAGCGGTGGCAAATATGGGTCGTCCACTGGGAGGTGTGTCGACGCTTGGTTTGTTCGAAGGCGAGAGGTAAAAGAAGGAGAGAAAGATGTATTACACTACACTACACTACACTAATCTAAACTAGTTAACAAGCAAGCTGAAATGAAATAACTAAACAACTAAGCTAAACAACTAATAAAGAAGATAAAAAGACAGGAATGGAAACCCCTAAGGGGTGGAGTGTGTGTGTGTGCACATGAAATAAGTGTGGTGTTGAATGCATACTACAAGCTCAAGTGTTGTTAGTGTTTGTTCATGCATAAGAAGTACCTCATGGCAAGACCTATCATTTACAACACTAACCTAGGTGATTAATATGAGCAATGCAAGGTTGTTATTAAGACACTTAGACAAGCATGGAGTGTACCTAAGCTATGGCAGAAACCATCAAGTAAGGTTCTTAATAATTCAAGCAAGCATACTAATATTTCTCACAAAACATTCATATTAAGCATTCATACCACCTACATAACATGTACATACATCTACTCCACCCCCAAAGGGGATGGAACTACTCACACATATTTAAACTAACTACTCTAACAGAATGAAGCATTATACTAAAATGAAACTACACAAATCAAGCAAGAAATATTAAAGAAGCTTAAAAGGAAAGGAAAGACTAAAGAAGCATGCACAAATTAAAAGACAAGATTAAAAGAAAACTAGAACAATTATTTTATTAACAATGACTCACATTGAAGGTAGCATTCTTCTCCACCTTGAGTTTTTGCTTCAAGGCTCACTCCTTAGTAGAGAGAATGCCACAAAGTAATGGGTGATTACAATAGAAGGTGAAGAGTTCTATTTATAGCCATAGAAAATGGTAATCCGGGACAATCCCCCAACGTGGGACTAAACGAATACCAGAAATGAACTAAATACACACTAATACGTAATCCCGAGAAATCTTAGCGGATTTGGGCCCAAAGTGACCGCCAATTAGCGGTCTTGGACCGCTAATTTGCGGTTTAGAGTGTTTTGATTGGTGTGGATTTTCTTCTGGGCTTTTCTGGAAGGCTTTGTTTGTCTTTGATGCATCTACTTCACTTTACTGAGCTCCGACCCGAATAGAATTGCCAAAATACTCCCCATGATGGTGTGAAGTATTCTTGTTTTATCATTGGTCTTTTGATCTTACGTTCTGGTCTTTCGATCTTGCATCTCAGTCCCTAGGTCTCACAATTAAATCCTTTTTCCTGCTTTTGGGTCCTTTCATGGCTCTTCTCTTCAAACCTCTTTATTCCTGAAAACTAAACATAAAACTCGTCACGTAGCATTGCTTAGGTGTAAGATAATGGATATAAGATACAAATATGAGCATGAAATGATGTCAATCACATGCATTATGGACATCCATATTTCTGCGATGTTGCGCAGTGTTCCCCTCCTCGAGGGGAGACATAGTTTGAGTTATATTTTCTAACATGTCCTGATCCTCTAAGAGATACTCAATTTTACGATGCCACAGATCGTAATTTCTTTCATTGAGTTTATCTCCTCGAGTCAGATCAGCGACAATGCTTTTGGAAGCAGCCATAAAAATCTAGGACAAAAAAACACATAGCGATACATCAGTTCTAGCATAAAATACAACGAGCTACAATAGTCATAAAAATAAACTGACTTAATAGATATAGCATTCAGACCAAAGGAAAACATAAAGCATTCAATCAAATCCTCATGCAATAGTTAATAAAACCATTTTACTAATCTAGATATTGAGCTCCATCATGATTTAATAACCCCTAAAAAACATTTAAATCATGGCAAATCAGCAAATAAAGAAAGTATTGCCGCCGGTTGCAAGGTGGTTTACACAAAACACTTCTACCTTGCAACTCCCACTCGGCATGTAGGTTCCAAAAAAAACGTTTCCTTTCAAAAAAAAAATCAATCAAGATCACACAGAAATCGATTGCTACATTACTTCCATATCAAGCTAAGGATCTCCAATAGGGATTTAGCCTCTTAGACGGGAACCTGCATGAGCCTTATAGCGATAATATCGTAATCAAAAAATAAAGGAGCCCCTCGTCTCCTTAGGGCAATAAACAGTCCACAGTCCATAATTATTACAGTCCATAAATATATTAGTCCATAAATATTACAACCCATTGCGATATCTATTGCAAATGGAAATGAATGAAATTACGCTCAACTCTCAATAAGGCAGTAAATAAAATCAGCAACCATTCATTCCATACAAGCACAATCTTTCCATACGTTAGCACAATCCGACGTATGAAAAAAAATACCATAAAGTGTGCACCTCTTTCACACAAGAAGGAAGTAATGCATAAGGAAACAATGCATGTATGGTGCACCAATATTGGCAAAAAACGTGTTAGGTAATAACAACCAATCTCCACAATAATCATTCTCAAAACAGAATTTTTTCTTCTTTAGCTAATCAATATAATCATGATAGCATAAAAAATTATCCTACTTTGATTAGGAAAGAAAAAATTCGAAATTCTTTGGTGGAGAGCAACACATATTTGTGCATCAAAGGAAAGCATTCAAAAAATACTTTTAAGGCAATAAAACTCCAGCCCATAATATCCTCTCAAAAATTTCAGAATTTGCCAATCTTTCCTTAATCAATATAAGCATGCAATCAACAATAATTATGCTACTTGTATTGGAAAGAAAAATTCGAAATTCTTTGGTGGAGGGCAACACATATATGCACATTTGATGAAAAGGAAATATTTCAAATGAAATGCATGCAATCATTCCAAAAGAAACACATAGCCGAATGTTAGCAACAAACATGTACGTAATTCGGCAATCATCATCTAATTCGGCAATCATCTAGATGAATGCATATATGATCAAAAATTGCACACACATGAATAAGGCAACAACCTTCTATCCTTAGATGCATAAATAAGAGTTTTGAAAGACAAATATGATACATAATCCGAAATATATGATCACATCATGAGATATATGCAATATCCAACTCTTGTAACAAAAATCATCATCTTTCTCTTTAACATACAAGCGCATAAAATCAGAGATATATGCAATATGGAATGCACATTATGTTGGAGGACGGGAGGAGGACGGGGAGCTACTAATCAACCCACCACAAGAGATTGCTCGTCTCCTGGGCTACAGGGACCGCTGATTGGCGGTCCCCAACCGCCAA
Organism: Triglochin maritima; assembly: GCA_963682175.1. Classification (NCBI taxonomy): domain Eukaryota; kingdom Viridiplantae; phylum Streptophyta; class Magnoliopsida; order Alismatales; family Juncaginaceae; genus Triglochin; species Triglochin maritima. The sequence goes on from OY821785.1 coordinate 14,526,561, forward strand.
TTGGCGGTCTAAAAGGCACGCCTCGTGCGCTGCCTTAGACCGCCCTGATCACCATTCATTTTACCTTCTTTTGATTCCACTAGATCCATTCTTGATCTATGTTACTGGGGGGGGGCACGAAGGAAAGAAGGTGGCTCTCTACTCACAAAGCAAGAAAACCGATTTTGCAATGCACACTCTTCTTCTTCTTTCTACTCACATACTCACTCTTTTCTCACACAATTTCGTGGCTCAACTTCTAATGCTTGATATATGTTGTTGTTGTCATACAAATGGTGAATTCTAGTGCTTTATATAGGCACTTACATGACCCTACAACTTCTAAACATAAAGACTACATAAACATGATCATTCAAGATCATTACACCCTCTACTTAAATTGCATACATAATTAGGACGAAAATTACTCAAAAAATGAAAAGACTCTTGTCTCTTCCACTCCCTCAACCTTTTGTCTTCTCATGTGTTGACTCTTCACCCCCTTGATGAGTCATCAAGCAATGATGATGTGGCAGGTGACTAGGACGCCACATAGGGTTAAGTCGCCACCTAGGATTAAGTTCAATTCTCAATACTCCTCCTTGAACTTAATCCTCTTCCTCCAGCCCAAGTAGGTTGCACATCCTCTCATGCAACCTATTGGCAATGCTTCTACATAAGCTAAAAAACACACCATATGAACCTCACTTGTTCATACGTCACACAAAGAGGGATTGTCTCCATGCACGGCTCCGACGCGACATCTTCTTCATAATATATGTCGGTCCTTTGCTTGTAGTCTTTTGATACCAAGCGTGCCTTGCATCGCTTGACCTTTCCTCGGGGTGTTGTCTTCTTCTTATACACCCTCCTGAAAATAGCCGTTTTGTGGAATTTTGGAAGCAAAGATTGCTCCCAAGTCTCATTCTTTTCTATCAACTCCATCTCGTCATCCATCGTGACTTGTCTTCTTTTTTTTGCCACCACCGCTTCTTCGAACGGAATGCTCTCACCTTGATCCAAGAGGCAAACCAAGTCTAGCTCACTTGTTTCCTCGTATAGATCATCAAGACTCCTTTTCTTCATCGGTCTCGTCTCTTCATCATCGGATAATAAAACTTCATGCTTGGTGGAATCTACCACCTCCACCTCTTGCTCCTCATTCTCATTGTTGTCTTCGGATTTCTCTTTATGCTCATCATCAACTTGAGCATGATTTGTCACCTCCTCGTGGTTAGAAGTCACAACTTCTTCTCTTTCTTCTTCTTCTTCTTCTTCTTCTTCTTCTACTTTTTCGCACCTCACATCATGTTCATGTTCAACTAGAGCATGCATGACATGAATTGTCACCTCCTCCTGGTTAACAAACAAGGCAATTCCATCACCGTGGGTATCTTCCTCATCGACAATAAGGTTGGAACTCTCTTCCACCTTCTTCGACCAACACTCGCTTGCGTAGTGTCCATGCTTCCCACAATTGAAGCACTCAATCGCCTTCTTCGATCCGCGATCACCACGGACACGCTTGGAGCTCTCCTCCACCTTCTTTTGCGACCAGCATTCTTTCGCAAAATGACCACGCTTCCCACAATTGAAGCATTCGACCTCCTTCTTTCTTGAATGGCCTCCATAATCACGACCGCTTCCACGATCTACGTTGCGAGGTTTCTCCTCCTTAAGCGACATCTTCGCTTGCAACGCCTCCTCTAAGACATCTTGTCTTTTCTTCTTCTTTCTTTGCTCGTGTGCCTCCAACGAGCTAGCTAGATCATCAATAGTCATTTTCTCGAGGTCCTTTGATTCCTCGATTGCGCACACCACATTCTCGAAGTCCTCGGTGAGAGAACGCAACACCTTCTCCACCACTCTTCCTTCGGTCAGCGCCTCCCCATTTCTTTTTAACTTGTTCGCCACCATGCAAACTCTCGTCACGAAATCGGCAACACCTTCCGATTCCTTCATTTTTAACGCCTCGAACTCGCCTCGAAGCATTTGGAGGCGCACTTGCCTCACTCGATCAGCACCCTTCTAGCTCCTCTCAAGGGTGTCCCACGCCTCCTTCGATGTCTTCGCTTCAGCGATCTTTTCAAAGCCATTCTCATCCACCGCTTGGAAGAGAAGGAAGAGAGCACTCTTATCTTTGGCTCTTCTCTCCTTTTGTGCTTTGATTTGTGCGACGGTTTCTTCTCCCGTCTCGGCCTCCTCCTCGAAGCCGCTCTCCACAAGATCCCAAGCATCATGCGCACCCAGCAGCGCACGCATTTGGATACTCCAATTGTCGTAGTTGCCTTTCGACAATCGAGGCAACGACGCATGACCAAACGAGGTCATTCCCGAGCTTCCCATCGGACGAGGCTCTGATACCAGATGTTGGAGGACGGGAGGAGGACGGGGAGCTACTAATCAACCCACCACAGGAGATTGCCCGTCTCCTGGGCTACAGGGACCGCTGATTGGCGGTCCCCAACCGCCAATTGGCGGTCTAAAAGGCGCGCCTCGTGCGCTGCCTTAGACCGCCCTGATCACCATTCATTTTGTCTTCTTTTGATTCCACTAGATCCATTCTTGATCTATGTTACTGGGGGGGCACGAAGGAAAGAAGGTGGCTCTCTACTCACAAAGCAAAAAAACCGATTTTGCAATGCACACTCTTCTTCTTCTTTCTACTCACATACTCACTCTTTTCTCACACAATTTCGTGGCTCAACTTCTAATGCTTGATATATGTTGTTGTTGTTGTCATACAAATGGTGAATTATAGTGCTTTATATAGGCACTTACATGACCCTACAACTTCTAAACATAAAGACTACATAAACATGATCATTCAAGATCATTACACCCTCTACTTAAATTGCATACATAATTAGGACGAAAATTACTCAAAAAATTAAAAGACTCTTGTCTCTTCCACTCCCTCAACCTTTTGTCTTCTCATGTGTTGACTCTTCACCCCCTTGATGAGTCATCAAGCAATGATGATATGGCGGGTGACTAGGATGCCACATAGGGTTAAGTCGCCACCTAGGATTAAGTTCAATTCTCAATACATTATGCGCAATAATCATAGATGAACATGTAACCCTAGGCACATGCATATCAAGAAAACTACATTATGCGCAAGAATGAAGCATCCATATTCAACTCTAGATGCATGCTTAAAGATGAAACAAATATTATGCGCAAAAGGATGATGAATCATGTAATACTAATCGCACGTATAAGATGAATCAAAAGGCCATGCACTAGGGTGAGGAAAATATGCCATCAAACCTTAGCCGCATAGTCAAGTAATCCAAAAAAACATGTACTGGGGTGAGGAGCAAAAAACGATCATCAAACCCTAGGTACATAAAAAAAAATCGAAAAATGATACATGCACAAGGTGAGGAAATCAACCATCAAACCGTAGGTGCAAGATCAACATAGAATTCGAAAAAAACAAACAAACATGTGCATGGGTGAGGACATTTGCCATCAAACCCTAGGCGCATGAATGGAGAGAAAGAAAAATAGCAACAACATATGTATCCGTTTTTTTCTTTCTAAGAACCACCGAAATTATCTCAACCCAAATGAAATAAAGAAAGGTGCTCAAAAACCAAAAACTCGGAGGTGACCAAGATGGCTCTGGTACCAATGTTAGCAAACTACGATTTAGTCTACAAGTTCGGATTTACCTTTGGTGGAGAGAACCTGTGGCAGCGGAAGAAGAATCGACGATCACCTCACAGAGTCTTCTTGAGCACCGGTCGGTCTTCTACTCTCTTGGAGAAGAAGAACAAATCCACAACCCAAGAGTCCTACTTGGTGGAAGGGACGGATTTGAGGGAGAGGGAGGTGGCGGCTAGGTTAGGGTGGAGTCTAGGGTTTTGCACATGAGATCCATCTCTCCAATGGGAGGCTCCCTTCCTTATATAGATGGCTCCACCCTAAACCCTAAATGTGTAGTCCAATAGGGACGCGCCATGTGTCAGTGCTTTGGGCAAATATCTTATTAATCCTAGATTAATCCAATATGTATATCCAAGCATGATCAACTAATTGGTCCATATAAAATTGCAAGATTCATTCTGATTTTGATCATATGACTTGCATATTTTCGTGGCCATGGTTAGATGAGTTTCCCACAATATGTTGCAGGTTATAAGATATATGTGCATGCATTAATCAATGATCACAGTCAGATAACATTCCATGATTCATTGGTTGATTATAGATCATATGTCCATGCATTACTGAGCGAGTATATTCAGACAATGTTCCATGATTTTGTTGCTGCTTATAGATCATATATCCCTGCATTATTTCGTGATTATATTCAGATAGTATTCCAGGAGTTATTCTCTGATTATAGATCACATGTCCATGCATTGCCTAGTGATTACATTCAGAAAATCGTCCATGCATTGTTGGCTGATTGTAGCTCATATGTCCAAGCATTATTTCATCGTTATGTTCAGATAATCCCTGTGATTTGTTGCTGATTAAAGACCATATTTCCATGCATTATCTCGTGATTATGTTCATATAATATCGGAGCAGGTCCTAAGTTTCCAACGCATATATATATTCTGAAGTTAGTATTCATATCATTGAATGGTTGTAGTAGTTATACATGGAATCTCTCTCACTGATGCACTTGCTCTATCATACATGTCATGTATATATATATTGCTGTTGTGGGGTATGATGGTTGATTATGCATGGCACTTAGGAAATCAGACCTTATGACATCCATATCATGACCCGTAGATGACCTTGTTTGATTGTCGCGTCCATCGATTGATTCTGGTTATAATTAATTGATGTTGTGGGTGCTTGTGCATGGTGATCTTTTTGTTATTGAAGTGTGTTTTTCTGAGCTGCAAGGAAGTAATTGTGGACCTTTCCTTGACCCCGCACTAGATTTCGTAGCTACCCTAGATGTATAGATCCTCGGGTAGTTTGCATTGCATGTCATCTTATAATGTAATTTTGGGCACGGATTGTTTTCTGGGCCGACGGGCCATTGGTGGGTCCTCTAGTTCCGGAGGCCATTCTACTAAGACCTTCACGTTGGGAGGCCAGGTATAAGATAAGTCCTGGGCAGGCGCACTGCCATTCTGTCTCAGGTTAGGTGGTCCCAATGTCGCGATGGCACCATGTAGGTTGTTTCCGCGAGTTAGGACATCTAACCGGCACACCGCTTTGTGCCAAGCGGTGGGTCACTGAGGGGTGACCACTTCTGACCAGCGAGGCTAGTGTTCTGGTTCCTTGTGAGGAACGCGTCGGGTGCGCCCGGCAAGCGTGGCTAGTGGAGTCATTGCCCTTCTGATGCATTTTGTGCAATTTATTTTGTTCTGTTGATGCTAGTCTTAGTTAGACTTCCTACATTGTTATTTTTTTGTCTTTAATGTTTGGCTGATGCATACTGGGTTTTCTTAATTGAAAACTCAGGCATTTGTTTATGCGGTGCTTGCAGGTACTTAGGTTCCCACATGGCAGGCTGGAAGAGTATCAAAGACTCTGTACACGAGGGACACTACGACCAGAGTCTTCACCCATCCTTATTTCCGCTTTATGAATGTTGTATTTCCTTTGACACTCAGTTTTACATTGAGTTATATTTGTTATACGAATAATTACGTAGCAAACTTGGTTCCTTTCAAGTCAGTCTTGCGTGCATGTGTTGCTATTTGTACTTAATCAAGTCAGTCATTTTGGTTCCTTGTAACGTTTCCAGTCGTCGCGGATGTCTCTGATCACGACACTAGTGTCCTTTCCCAGTGTGCGTACCCACGAGATCGGGGGCGTTACAGAATCTTTCTTCCTCATCATCATTGTCGATCGGGAACTGCACGATGTCATTGTTCACCGTGATACCTTTCATCTTTAGGAAGTGTGTGAAGGGGGCTTCTTTTGAATATCGCCTGCTCTCTATTAGAAAGTAGTTTCTTCACCCTCTTGAGGGATGCCCATCTACACTTTGTAGGCTGGAAGAAGTTCGTTATCTACAACGAATTAAAGGCCACAGTTAGTACCTCGAAAGCACAATTGGAATGTCAAACCACAAACTTAGAACCTTAAGGGACACAAACCATAAGGATAGAATGGTCCATCAAAGGACACACATCTACTTCGAGGGACATAAAATCCAATGTTAAATGGACACACTACGAACGTCGGTCAGAGTTCGAATGTTAAAAGGGCAGACCCCGGCCAACTGAAGATGTACACAACACGGTGGAAACCCCAGACCAATATAAAAAAATGCAAACCACTCGTTCACCTACTTTTTACCACTGACACTTGGAACATCCATGTGTACTTCCATTTCTTAGATTTTGTTTCTAGGGTCGGCTTGCCGGATTTCGGATTTAAGGTTTTGTTTAGGGCTTTTCTTTCCCAACGTCTTTCAATTTATAGAAAATCACATTTTCTAATCACTTTAAAATAATAAAATTATAACCGCAAATGATGACATGGAAGGTGACATAGGTCTTTTCGACGACTGTGATTTTCCCATGATCAGATTGTGTGATTTTTTATATTATTTTTAGTATTTGTTTAATAGTGATCGTGATTTCGTTGAATTTGAATAAAATAGAGTGGTGATTGTATTGTTTAAAATCGAGATATCTTAGAAAATAAAAGTAATTTTTTTTATTTAAAAGTCACCATAATTGTTATCTCCTCATCTTCTACGGATAGACATCCATATTGCTATATAAATATTGTAGTTTCGAAATACTACATTTTCGGTGGTTAACTGAAATGGGACAAATACTAATGTTGAAACAGTTATATTCTCATTTCCAAACAGTAATATTTTCAAAGCTATTAAAAAATTAAGTTATATTTAATCGTTATTGTAGTGTCTGTAGGTTTGGTTATCATATCATTTTTATGCTTTTCCAGTTAATAAATTAATTATTTTACCCACATTTGTCGAACAATTATTGGAAAAAAAGTATCAAATTTTAGTACTATTAATCATACCTAAACGAGATAAATGATGATATATTAATTTATTTATTTGTACTAAAATAAATAAATAAATTCATGTTCAGGATTCACACTTCCCGCTGTACTTCATGGTGTCGGGATAGGTGTGGCCATATCGGGTAATGCACTTAATTTGTTAAGTACCATAGCCATTTATTCTTCTGGTGTATGGATCTTTTGAGGAAGATACCCAAATTATTGTCGTAGTCCTATTCCACTACCGATACGACATACTCGTCCAGCATGCTCCTCTTTGCCCAAGGCTATAGTCAAAATGTCCTTTTTCCATATGAAACAAATCCGCCTTTGAAAGCTTGTAGTGTAAGATCATCCTATTAGGTACGAAACACAAGAATCTTAGAATCTATATCATTGCCTAACGTTAAACATTATTTTATTAATTAATTCGGTAGTACACGAAACACAAGAATTAAATGTAACAACTTACAATCTTCGTTGCAACCTCTGCTGACTTAGAGTTCAATTGACTCTCGTCCAGAGTAACATGTGCTATCTTCCACTTATGTTGTCTTGCTGGGGGAGACGGAGGAGCCAAATTACTGGCTTGTTCTTCACTCAAACCAGCCTTTTTCTTGGAAACCTTTTCGGCCACCATTGTCTTCTCCAGTTTATGGTAACCCTCCCGCCCCATTCTATGTACAACTTGTTCTCTGATTTTCATTCTTGGTTGAGTGCTTTTAGTTCCTATAAACAAAAAAAGAGATTAGTTATCATATTTAACATTTCAATGTGTGAAGGAAGTATGAGTGTATATTTTACCAAAAATTTTGGAGTTAGCCTGGAGCTTTTGAATTCAGCCCATGTCGTCTGAGTAATAAAACTGTAATTTATTCATGGATCTCAATCCTTATACTTTCCAAAACTGAAAAATTGGACGTCAACATTGTTTTGAAATCCTTCAATCGAGTACTCACAAACAATATCCACTTCTTTTTCAACTCTTTAGTTGATTGGAAAATAAAATTTTCCATCAACACGAAATAAAGAAAAGTTGTATTGATTAGATTAAAACCTACAAACAAAGGAATTAGCTTCAGAAAAAATATGGATAATAATGAACTAACCATTGCATTCTTCCAAATTTGCTCTTGCAATGATTCATGCACCATTGACCACTTGGTAGTACAAATACACATTTCACTTCTTGCCATAGTACCCATATAACTTATCCAATAATCTTTGTGTTTCTCCGGTGGACTCCAAGTAAGAATCAAAATCCAGGGGCAATGGACCTTGCTGTTGAGTTTTTTTTAAATTGCAACATAACAGTAGCTTCACAGGCATGACTCTATCATGTCAGTGTCACTTGTATTATCGTCGTCATTTTTCATACGTTTTGCCTTTGGTGGGTTGGTCTGCTTGTTGGAAGCCATTTACATGGTTGAGAATGGTTGGTATCGGTCAGAGCGGATGGGTTGAGGGTTGTTGATGCCTGCTCTTGAGAGGCCGGGTCAATGTGCATGATAGGGGAAGGTCGTGGTAGGTCGAGAATGCTCGGCCAAAATAGGAAACTAGGAGGCATAGCTTGGACGGTTCCAAGGGCGAAAATTCCTAGCGCGTCAATGCAAATTAATTATTGGTGGTGAAAAGTTAAAACTTAGAGTGAAAACAACTTACAAGTTGAAAATGCTTTCATTTTAAACCCATGACTATGTCTTCTAAAACCGAAGTCTGCCTTTAAATACCGAGTGTGTCCTCAAATAACAGGCCCATATTTTAAAGGACATTGTGTCCTTTAATATCGAATGTGTCATTCTAAAAACATTCTGTCTGAACAAACGCAACTTATGTTCTGTAAAGGACACGTGGGTCCTTAAAGATAAAATGTCCTTTAAACCCCAAGTCTGTCCACTAAAATCGAGTATGTCCTTTCTTCCTTTAAACCACAATCTCGCCATATATAACTTCTTTTAAAAAGGGCATCTCACATCGATCGTGGACATAATATTTGGCTTGTTATTTATGTTTCATTATTAAAAACTGAATGCGCTAAAAAGGATATCCACGTCAGATTTGTCTTATATTGACTGAATGCATTTCAGATGTCCCAAGTCTCCAAATTGGTGATTCTAGTTAGTCATATCGGTGGACCGATATGCGTTCGTTCGTTGGTGTAGCACACTTTTGCGAACCGACATATTTGCGGTAGACCGCATACGATGGGTGTCTGCCATTTTGTTGCTTTCCGACCTCAAACGTTGAGAAAGGAAAAGGAAAAGTAAGCATTGATCCCTAGGTCAGTGTCCTTCGAAGGACACCAAACGAGCTCAAAGGAACGTGTGTTTTGAAGTATAAACTTGTCCTATGAAGAAAACGTATGCGTACTACAAAGTATCGTGTCCTTCTAAGGGCAAACTTGTCCTACCATGGACACGGGTGAACTTCTCAAACTAAGTAAGTGTACTAGTATATAACACTATACGTAGGAAATCATACACTTATCCAAGAGGACATAAGTGTATTGTTCAAACCATTAATATTTACAGCAATTGAATAAAATTAGTGTTGTATACGAAAGTTTACTAACATCAAGCAAACTAATTTTTCTATAGAAATGAGTTAGTTTGAATAAATATTCATGTTTATTTTTTTCTACTGTGTTGAAAAATATCCTAAATCTGTCAGTTTGCTAACAACAATTGGTCTTTGAATATGGAGTCCCTAAGAAAATACATTGTCAGTTCACCCGTAGTGGGATGTTTGCCATCCCTAAGCAAATACATTAACCAAGTGTAGATATTTGCCATCCATCTTTGTAGTGGGATGTACATCCAGTATCAAGCATCTGATTCAGTGCATGTCATACACTGCACAATCATTGTTTTTCAGTGCTTGGCATTGGCATGTTTCTCATTTTTAGGTCAGGTCCTAATCCATTTTTAGGTGGGATCTCCTAAAATTGGCCAAAGTCTGCATTGTTTCTTCATGGTGATCCACTACTTTGTTTCTGTTCTCCCATCCACGATCAGCAGCATGAAGTGTTCCAAATTTAATAGTGGTTGGGCAATCATCGAGTACTTTGGGTCCCAGTATTTTAGTTTGGGATCTACATAATCTGCAATCATATCAAGTTGTCCGGACAAGATGGTTGTGGTTGCGATGCTTGGAATCGTGATCACCTTCTGTGGATAGCATACCATCTTCAATTAACTGTCCATTAAAATTAGTAACATTAACTTCACATTTTTTGAGCTTAAAAATAATTGAACTCTGAAAATTAAATTTACTTACTTCCGTTGATAGGTCTAATATTTTTGATATTAGAACCTTTAGATCGCCTCACCTCACCTGGACGAGTTCCATGCACTAGACATATTCTTTTATGTCTCTCCCTCATACCGTTAGATTCAAAAACACATTCTTTTCTTCATTGGGCAACCCTACCATGGCTTCCATGTCGATGTTCTCATTTATATTTACACATGGTTTATTGTGCTGGCTCTTTGTTGGAGAAAATTTGTCTTGTTTGGTTGTAATTCAATTTCCATCGAAATTGAGCCTCTTCTCCATGATTGACTCTTCACTTCTTTGTGTTATCTTTATTTTTTCGTTCTTCTTTTCATCCAACTAGTTGTTCTTGAGATTGTTTTGTCCCTCTTTCTTCATCTCCCCTTCTTTCCTCTTTTCCTCTGCTCCCTTATTCTTCCTCTCTTTTTTCTTCTTCTTCTCCTTTTTTCCCTTTTATCCTCTCCTTTCTACTTCTCCTCTCCTTTCCTTCTTCATTCGTTATTTTCTTCTTTCTTTCTCTTCCTCTCCTCCTTTGCAACCTCTTTTCTTGCCTTCTCCTCTTCCTTTCTCTTCCTCTCCTCCTCTGCTTTGTCTTTTCTTGCCTTGTGATGTCTTCATTTTAAATACCACAAATGCACGGTGTCGGTGAAGATGTGGCAAATACGGGTCGATCCATAGGGAGGTGTGTCGACTCTAGTTCTTCCAAAGGCAAGTGGGAAAAGAGGGCAGAAGAGTTGTGATTACACTAGCTAAACTACACTAAGCTAGCAAGCATCGTAGGAATCAGGGTTGCACTTAGCACGTGCAACAAGCCGTTAAACCACATTGTCAAGAAGGAGGAGTGTTGTCTCCTGAGGGTTTTCAGCAGATATACCCACAAAATCCCAACATTGATGAAATATTCAATCTACCAACATGACTCGTTGGACCTATTTTTGTCGATTATTGGACACAGTAATTCTACGGGCCAACTCTATCTAGGTATTTAGTCCACACACCTAACCCAATGAACCATTTGTGCAAGTTAGTAAAGGACTTAAGTGAAAGACATGGGCAAATTCAACATATTCAAGTGATACGAAGTGTAAAGTCCATTAAGGTTATTATTTGCATTGCCATTTCTTTTTTTTCTTTTTGTTCTTCTCTTTTTTTCATTTTTATTTTTTTCTACTTGGTGTGTAATTCTCCCAGGGTCAGGTTTCGTGTATCGTTGCCTATGAGGACTTACACTATCACATACATGTTTCCCCATAGGGCGATCCCAACCACTCGTGTAACGAGAGTTCAGTCGGTGCATCCCATGTCAAATGACTCGAAGGCACCAGGCACTAAGTCCCCTCGGACCTAATTTCCCGAGTGATAGGAGTCATACGAGAAGAGAGAACACCACTTATTTATTATCTACATGGGAACCAAGACCCTACACTTAAAGTTTCATAATCAAGATTTTAAAGGTCCCTGACTACGACAGACTTCCTTATCCTAACAGACACGAATTATTTGACTTACTAGGTTCAGGGTGGACTTTTTTAATTGTTTGACTACTGAAATCCTATAATTACATGCCCCTCGAGGTAAGACTGGGGTGCATCCTTACGACTAGATAAGACCAAAAGTCGGTATACTAACTATCCTAGTTCATCATGTTCAACACATTTTTGGGAGCTTTCTTTTCACTTTGCTTCTCACCGGTTTTGCACATGCTAATCACCCGCAAAACCCACAAAACATTTTCTTTCACAAACACATGAATTGTTTTGAAATAAATGCGAAAATTTAAAGCACAAGGCAAGCAAAAGAAGACAAGTCACCTAAGGATCATGCCAAGCAGATATAACGATATTAAATGTAGCACACTAACATGACCATAACAGTGCACACCAACAACAAAAAGAACAAAGAAAACAAAATCAAAAGAAAAGACTCGACTATGTACACACGTAAAACACCCCCCACACTTACTCCATGCATTGTCCTCAATGAATGCGAGCATGACACTACATGGATTTATGCATGAAAAAGAAAAGATCTCACCAACGTGAAGCGCAAAGGAAAGTTCATGGTTATGTTGATGGACATAAGACAAATTCCTCTTAAAACCTGTGGAAGAAATAGGGCCCAAATACACAAGGGTTGGGACCCACAACAATCATTGCTCCCTCATGGAGTCTTTTATTGTATTTTTTTGAAATATAAATATGTACAAAAATAAGTTTCCATCTTTATTTCTCAAAGGACATCAAATGAGAACCTCAAAAGTGGGTAAATACACTTGGAATGGGAACATGACACCACGCGAGACCAGAATATTCATGTGTGCCCCCCCTCAAAAAGGGCACATGATGAAAGGAGAGGTTTATGAATTAGACGCAAAGGTGTCTCATTCAAAAGATAAAACTGAAAGAGTTTGAACCTCTCAAGAGTTTGGGACATAATGTGCAACGAAAGAGTTTCTCCCGTTGCAGAATTGAAGTTATAATCGTCAATCCAAAATCTTCAACCAACATGTTGGTGGGTCGAAACAAGGTCAAGAACCACATTATGCATGTCCGACTCACCAGGCGAACAGACGGTCGGTGTCTTACCCAAGGTATCCTCTAAGGCACTCCCAATACCTCATTGGCGATGTAATTGTTTGATGTCCCTTCCAAGATGATCAGGAACAATAGTGAGAGGCAAACTCTCATCAGGTCTTATGAAATTAATGGTACTTGGGAGCTCTTGCTCCACCATAGGTGAGTCCTTAAGAGGCACAAAAACAAAATCATGTGGCTTAAGGGCCACGAGACAAAAAGTTAAGCCACAATCTTGTGCCGACTCATAATGAAACTGGTCCATGCTATTCTCAATTTGGATCGAATCCCCCACCATGTGATCATGAATTGAAACCCCAAGTCCCTCACACAGACTAGGAGTTTGAATTTGAAAGATTGTGCTTTAAATTTGTGGATGTGGTGGGGGTTTGATATCACAAGATGAATCCTCATGTTGACAAGAAATGTCACCCTCGTCACATTTACTTAATTGTTGTGTAATTTGACTCAACTACATTTCCATTGTTTAAATCGAATTTCGAGTGTACTTCATTACATTTTGAGTGGTTTCCATGAATGTTTGGAGGGTTTGTTCTAAAGAATCAAGTTTGGGGTCAACTGTGAGGCTCAAGTCAGAATTGGGTAAGTTGTTGGGTTATATGTTGATGGGCTGAGAATGAGTCCAACGATTGGGAGTAGGGTGTTGGTAGAATATTGGGTATTCGGGAGGAGGATACTGAGGACGAGATGATGTATAAGAATTTGAATAAGAATTGTCTTCCCATTAATACATCCCTCTCGGGTTGTACGCAGATGTGTAAGGGTCACATTGAGCATTTTGGGAAAAGGTGTGCTCATACTCAGGCTCTGGGGCAACATAAGGATATTCCCCGAAAACATGACCACTCAACCCGCAATAGTCACACCGTACAACTACTGGAGCTACCGGTGCACTCATGTCATCTACCACATGCATGAAAGAGGCCAAAGTTTCTTGTAATGTCTGAGTTTGTTGACCAACATATGATCCGACGTAACTAGATGGTGGTCTAGCAGTCAGTGCCTGATTGACATCATTTCATGCTCTTATTTGTATCTTATATCCATTATCTTTCACCTAAACAATGCTATGTTACGAGTTTTATGTTTAGTTTTAAGGAATAATTAGGTTTGAAGAGATGAAGCATAAAAAGACCCAAAAGCTGGGAAAAAGGACTGGATTGTGAGATCTGGGGACCAAGATGCAAGGGAGAAGGACCTAAACGCAAGACAGAAGGACCTGAGAGCAAAACAGAATACTCCACACCATAATGGGGAGTATTTTAGCAATTCGATTCGGGTCGGAGCTCCAATAAACGAAGTAGATGCATCCAAGACCACCAAATACACCAAGCAAAGCCCAGAACAAAGTTCAACTGGATCCGGAACTTTTTGACCGCTAATTGGCGGTCACTTTTGGCCCAAATGCGCTCAAATTTCTCCAGCACATGTATTAGAGGATATTTAGGCTATTTGTGGTATCTGTTTAGTCCCACATCGGGGAATTTTCCCGGATTAGCTTTTTCCATGGCTATAAATAGAACTCTTCACCTCCTATTGTAATCACTCCATATTTTAAGTGGCTATTCTTCCTACTAGAAGTGAGGCCTTGAAGCACACACTAAAGTAGGAGGATGCTACTTTTAATTTGAGTCATTTTTATCAATAAAGTTTTGTGTTTCTTTCATTGTTTGTTTTATGCTTCTTTTATTGTTGTGCATGTTTTAGTTTAATCGTCTTTTAATTCTAGCTTAATTTTAATATGCTTTCTTTCCATAGTTTAATCATTAGTGTAATGTTTAGTGAGTAGTTCCATCCCCTTTTGGGGGGTGGAGTAGATGTACATACATGCATTAGAGAATGGAATGAATGCTTTAATTTCAATGTTTTGATTAAACATGAATGTATGCTTGCTTGTTTAGGATAGAATTTACAACTTGATGAGTTTTGCCAAAATGATTAGACACCTCTCATGCTTGTTTAGGTTCTGAAATAAACACCTTGCATATGTAAATGTTAATCAACTAAGTTGGTGAATAGATTGATAGGTTTTGCCATAACATTTAGACACTTCCTATGCTTGATAAACACCACCTTCATATGCTTAAAGAATGTATTCTACACCCATCTCTTTTCTTGTGTGCACTCACTCCACCCCTTAGGGGTTTTCCCTTCCTGAAATTCTAGCATTCTTGTTTTGTTCTTAGCTTAGTTCTTATTTCATCGTTTGTTTGCTTCTTTCACCTTTCATACTTCTTAGAGTAGTTTAGTGTAGAGTAGCATAATCAATCATCTTCTCCATTTTTTAGCCACTTGATTTCATACAAACGAGAGGCTGCTCACCTCCCTGAGGACGACCCATACTTGCCACCGCTTCATCGCGGCCGTGCACTTGCGTTTTTAAATAAAATGTTCAACAAGTTTTTGGCGTCGTTGCCGGGGAGGTGCCAGTCCAGACTCTTGTTTGGACGATTCGAGTGGATTTAATTTGTGTTTTTGTAGTTTGTCTTTGTTTCAGGAGATTAGGAATAGCAAGTGGAGGCTACTGGAGAAATTTCAAGACGATCTGAGCACTTCAGACCACCAGTCAGCGGTCGGAGACCGCCAGTCAGTGGTCTGGTGAGCTCTTCTCATCTTCTAATTTCTTTGTGTTGTTGCTCTAATTGATATAGTAATCTGGGACTCCATTTGTGCATGTTCTGACTTATAGTTTGTTCCCAGATCCATAATCAACCTCCCTTAAGCAACTTGGACCCTAAAACTCAAAGCAAAAGATTAGGCATTCTTGTTGTTTAGGTCATGCATCATGTATGTGACTTAGGCATTTAGATTGTCTTTTATCTTAGCTTTATTTTCTGTTGCTGAGAGCTGGCGTGAGGTACGCACCTTCTACTCTCATTCATGCATTTCGTATGAACATGCATTAGTTAGTAGGAAGTGCATTGAAACAAGTGCGAGTTGAGCGTTTTGTTTGAAGAGTTGATTGCTAGATTAGGACTCCAAAACGCTACTAAGGAGGGGCTGTCCCATAAAAGATAAGGTGGGGGATTTCATCACCCTTTCCTTCACCCCAAAAACCACACTAATCAAGAGCCTAATTTTAAAATCAAGTAGACATTGGCCCTAAGGATTTCGGGCGCATTAGGAGAGTGATCCGGTCCCGACCGTCATGACCTGATCGGCGTTGCCCACTTTGTCGATAGTAGGAGGGACGAGATCCCCGGATCTTGGCTCACTTGCTGGGCTTTGTGGTCCTCGTTGTAGGGAGGTGAGGCGTGTTGAGGCCGTGTGACCTCGCAGTTAGGCGTCGTCTAGCTGTAAGGACCTATAGCGACCTTAGGATTGCTTGAGCCTTGTTTGCTTGTGTGCTTCTACCTGTACCCATCCGCCGTAGCATAAGGACTTCTTCCCTTCTCTCCTGAGTCATTCTTTCTCTACTGTGTTCCCCCGTCTTCTCCTCTACGCACATTCTTTGTTTAAAAAAAAAAGAGAAAAAAAAAGTTTTTGTTTTGTGTGTGTGCACCTTTGTGCATGCTTTCGTGGACACGAGACGAGAGTGGTCGTTTGACGAGGAGCGTTGTCAATCCGGCTTCGGTCATCGATTTCTCGACACCTCCCTCCTCTCGTGTCGCACATAGTTCGGGTCCAATGGCTGTTAATTTCCGTGAGGAGGAGCAGTTGCTGGACCCACCTGCTCCACCAGTGCTTCCAGTTGTCGTTCCCATACCTCTTCATGATCGATGCTACCCGAGCCGTACAGCTCTACCCTCATGCATCGTATTATGATGTGAATTAAATTTATACCGCAAGTGCACGGCGTCTATGAAGACGTGGCAAGTACGGGTCGAACACAAGGAGGGAGAGATTTCGTTATTTTTGTTATTTTCGATTAGGGGAAGATGGGAAGAAGAAATAAATTGGGTTTTTGGGATTTTTGGTTTAATTATCTAAAGTACGAAATAAGAACAATTAAAATTAAAACAAGAACAAAGACAGAAATCCGTTGGATGGAGGTTTAGATTTAGGATTTAGATTAGAGAATTTAGAAACTTATAATAAATCATATTAGTTATGAAGCATTACATGATAAGTGATTTAACATAAACTCAAGTAATCAAAATAGACTAATACGAACTTAAAATAAAAACATTCATTCATCTTCTCTTCACCCTAAATCCGTCACCTCCACCCTTTGGAAAGAGTTAGAACTTCATGGAGGGAGGGTGAAGGGATCCTAGGGGCATTACAAAAGAAAACTAAAACAAGAATTAAAAGAACAGAATTTTATTGCTAAAAAGAAGATTACAAGACAAAGACTAAAAATAAAAACCTAAGACTAAGGACCAAGGACCCTTCTAACATCGTTCTCGGGTCTATTTATAGTTGTTACAAGAGACCTAAGTATAGAATTGGAGAGTACACGTGTCCAGACACGACTGGTCAAAATTGGAGCACACAGATCGACTAGGGGGCGGCGTTTCCGCCGCATGATGCATGTAATGTGCGGCGATTTCGCCGCATGATCTCCTCAGATTTAATCCGGATTTTGGTTGAATGTTTATGGTATGATTTGATCCTTCTTTACGCGTCTGGATTGATTCTTTCCATTCTTTTGAACTCCGGATTAATTCTTTCACATATTTGGAGATATACATTGATTTTTCTATATATTTTCTCCAAGAGAATAAAAGCTACTCGTGATTTGCACTTAGGTCCTTGACTTTTTACAGTTAAGTCCCCGGCTACTTTTGTGCTTAAGTCCTTGTTCTTTTTGCAATTAGGACTTGAATGCTTTTATGCTTGGATACATTTCCATTCGTAACCCGATAATCTTGAACTTGGTCTTTATGATAGAAATGAGTCTTTTGCACGCGTTTATGCTCGGGATGTGGGTAAGTTGCATTCAGGTCCCTGTATTCTGTAAATAAGACTAAACACATACCTTAGTAGCATTTATTGATGTAAAAGTAATCTAAATGAAAGACATATGATGCAATGTATGCAATGCATCAAATACCCCCACACCTAGATTTTGCTAGTCCCTAGCAAAACAGAAGATATAAAACAGGGAAATCCTAACTCACTTTCGTAGGAATCACGGTTGCACTTAGCATGTGCAACAAGCCTTTAAACCTCCTTGTTGCGAAGGGGGAGGAGTGTTGTCTCCTGAGGGTTTTCAGCGGATATACCCACAAAATCCTGAATCAACATTTCATTAATAGCTCTCAATATCCCTACCTCAACTTTATACATCTTACTGAGAATTCTTGCATGCTCATTATACAATTCTAACTCATTAAAAATATGACTTGGTCTTTGTTCCTCCAACATTCACACCACTAACCCTTCTAAACATGTTATTACTTAAATTATTTTGCACGCCTCCTCTGGTAGTGAAGTATCATTTGGATCAACCATGGCATGGATCATTCTTTTAGCTTTGGGCCTTGAGTATCTTAAAGTATTTTTTTTTCCCGTGATTCAACACATTTGCTTTTCCTTTTTGACACTTATACCCTTTTTGCATTCGTGTAGCGAGTTTGGTCGATAATCCCGAGCTGGAAGACTCAAGTTACCGGGTTTCAAGATACCCCTACGGACCAGTGACTCGAAGGCTTGGGCTTTTGTAATCATTTTGCAAAATGTGTTTTCCTCACTTTATTTTTATTTTATTTTACTTTTATTTTCCTCAAGGCTTAATTGCTATTAGAAGTCCACACTTCCCGGTATATTTTCCTCAACCTCTGCTTTTTATCAACCACTTCAAAGATTTGATTCATCCAATTTAAGTGCATACATGTCTTACAAGGGTCATGGGTTATTTCTTTGGAACCTAGATTTATGTCATAATTTCTACAAGCAGAACTATATAATAAGAAACAAAAACTTAATGCAATTTGTACACGGGTTTTGGCAGTTCAATCTTAAGCTATGTCATAGAATATTGAATTTTTTTTTTAATTTTTTTATTTTTTTATTTTTTTTAATTTAAGAAATAAAGCAGAACAGAAAATCAAATAGATAGATATGTACATATATAAACACCCCCCCACACCTAAATCATGCATTGTCCTCAATGTATGCATAGATAAAATAAATGCACTTATTACCTGAGTCGGCTTGCGGTAGAGGGGTTGAGTTTGCTCAAAGTCAACCATAATCAGAACTGGATTGAATGACACCATGTTGGTGCATGTATCCAGTTGAATTGTTCCCCATGTTGACTTGAGGAAAAGATTTCACTCTTCTCACTTGAATTGGTTCGCTTATTTGCTCGAGTGATGGTGGTTGAGTAAATGAATCACTCCCTTTTTTCTTACTTCCTTTTTGCTTATGTGATGATTTATTTGATTCAGAATTCTGATAAATACGTGCTCTCATCACAACATCACTTGGGTTGCATATTAGTTCTGGCTCATTATCAATATGGAAGATATTAAATTCTGCTTTTAAGTTCCCGAAAGATAATTGCATGAGCCCATTTCGACAGTTTATTAATGCTTCCGAAGTGGCTAAAAAGGGTCTACCTAGAATTACAGGGATTTGTCGATTAGGATTTACAACAGGTTCAGTATCAAGTACGACAAAATCCACTGGGTAAATGAAGTCACCAACCTTAATCAAAACGTCCTCTACTATACCTCTCGGTTTCTTAACAGAACAATCAGCGAATTGGAGGGTTGTCCTAGAGGGTTTCAGTGGACCAAGGTTGAGTTGCTCGTAGACAGAAAATGGGAGCAAGCTAACGCTTGCACCAAGGTCTAGAAGGGCTTTATTGATAAACGTATCTCCTATTGAACATGAAATTGTGGGACACCCCGGGTCCTTATATTTTATAGGAGATGTGTTGGAAAGAATTGAGCATATGTTTGCAGTTAAAAATGCCTTCTTTGGTACATTCGTTTTTCTCTTCTTAGTGCACAAATCTTTTAAGAATTTAGCATAAGCAGGTATTTGTTGAATCATGTCTAAGAGTGGAATGTTTACCTTAACTTGCTTAAATACTTCCAAAATTTTCTCTATTTGTGCACTAGAGTTCTTTTTGAGTCTATTGGGAAATGGGGCTTTAGGCACATAGACTCGCTCAAGTTCAGGTTGAGCTACAGGTTCAGGTTGGGTAGGTGGATTGGGCTTTTCAATTTGGACGTCGGGTTCAATGGTCAAGTCATATGTGGGTGCTTGATGGCTAGATTGATTAGTCATTCTAGGGTTTACCACATTATTGTCAATTTGTCTTCCGGACCGTAATGATACTACAGCATTGATTTGTTGGAACGGTCCTTCCTCATTAACCATTTGAACCGGTCTAGGGTTGTTATTTCCTGAAGGTGGTTGATAAGATTGATATTGATTATTAGTTCTGGGGTTTACCTCAGGTTGACTTGGAAATTGGCCCTTTTCTCTTTCACCTATTATCTGTGCTAATTGGCTGACCTGTGTCTCTAGCCTTTGGAATGATTGGTTGGTTGTTTGTATAAAGGTTGTCATTAAATTTTCTAATTTTGTCAACCTAACCTCATGATTTCCATTATTACCCCCAGATGATGTATTATTTTGGTTATATGGGGTTGGTTGTTGTCTAGGAGGTTGTCCTTGTTGGGTCCACGAAAAATTGGGATGATTACGCCAACCTGGGTTATAGGTTGATGCGTAAGGATCATTTCTAGAATTGTTAAATGTGGCATTAACATGTTCCAGGTTCACACAGTCCTCCATTAAATGACCAGTCTGACCACATCTAGAGCAAGGGGTAGGGGATGCTTGTCGGGTTTGGTTTTGCAGCTCTAAACTTTCCATTCTACGCATAAGGGTGGCTAGTTTTGCCTCAGCCGCTATGTTGGAGTCTATAGCTAAGACACCTGGTCGGGGTTGACTCGCTATTCTAGATCCAATACTCGGGTTTATGGGTGTTCTAGCATTGTCCCATTGCATACTATTTTCAGCTAAATCCTCAAGAAAAGTCCAAGCATCATTTTCATTTTTGGACATGAAGTTCCCTTGGCTCACAGATTCTAGCATAACCCTAGATGTGGGTGTCAATCCCTCATAAATAATTTGGCATAATTGCCACTTCAGAATTCCGTGATGAGGGCATTGGGTCAAGACACTCTTAAATCTCTCAAGATAGGAATAGAACGGCTCGCTCTCAGACTGAACGAATGCAACAATTTCATTCCTAATCTTCATAGTCTTATGGTTGGGGAAATATTTTTTTAGGAAAACTTGAACAAATTCGGCCCAACTTCTAATAGATCTTTCGGCTAGACTATATAGCCATTTCTTAGCGTCGTCTTTTAGTGCCAGAG
Organism: Triglochin maritima; assembly: GCA_963682175.1. NCBI lineage: Eukaryota > Viridiplantae > Streptophyta > Magnoliopsida > Alismatales > Juncaginaceae > Triglochin > Triglochin maritima. The sequence continues at coordinate 14,547,655 of OY821785.1, forward strand.
GCACAAATTTCAGACGCACTGCCTCTTCAGGGATATGCTGGTATTGCATAAGAGAGCAGATTTCCTCAAATTCTCTAAGGAAGAGATATGGATCTTCCCTAGAGGTGAACTTAGGCGGCATACTCATGTATTTTGCCTTAAGTTCAAAGTCGCGACCCGGTATGGTGGGCATGACGATGCACGATGGCTGAGCAGCCATCGTTGGGTAGCACCGATCCCTCAAAGTTATAGGTTGCGCAACAGGCGGGTCCACCACATTCTCACCCATTAGATCCGGGTGAGGTGGTGCAACAGGTGGAATGGGGTTAAGTTCCAGACTGGAATCTAGATTAACTCGTGAGAGTCGATTACTCAAGTCCCGAATCCAAATCTGAGTGCACCGGGTTGAATCAATTTTTGAATTCAAATTCGAAATTTAAATTCCAAATTTAATTTCAAAAATTAATTACAAAATTTTTTTTTTGAACTTTTTTTATTTTATTTTAAAGGAAACAAACAATAGAAAGGTAAGGATGAGAAGGGAAAGAAGACTCAGACGAGAAGGGAAACTTAACTCTAAAGGGGTAAAAATTAGGGTTGGTCAGAAATTTCCTGGACAAGCACGGTCAAAACAATCCTAGACCTAGTGTCACTTAGATCTAGACGACTCCTAACTGGTTGAGTCGAATTGATTTGCTTGATTCACCTCCCTCACCAATCAAACCAAGTTGGCCAGTTAGTGTATAGCTAGTGGGGGCGCTTCCGACAGAGTCGGTGCCAATTAGACAACCACGTCGCTTGGAAGACTTTCGTCGACACAAAAACACTTTCTAGACACCAAATTGAATTCAATTAGCTTCAGGTCATAGCAAGTCAAACCAATCTCCTCCTTAATTGAGTCCGAGTCCTTAGGGGCCAAAGTCTAATTGATTTTAAATTTTTAGGCTTAGGTGACACTTCAAGATTGTGGTTTGTGGGCTACGGGAGGGTGATGAAATCCCCACCGTATCTTTTCCTAGGGAGTTGCCCTTAAGATAGTTTAACTTAAATCTAGCAAAGATAGTCAAACAATAGTCCTTTTAATGGGGGCAATTGCAAGGTTGTATGCAACTAAATTATATGCTCGAATGCAATCGATAAAAACCTCGATACGTACCTTGCCTCCAGCAATCTTCAACAAGTATTAATTTGCAAGAATTTAGCAAGAATAATGCAAGCAAAACATTATATGATGCATGCACTAAGGTCTTTCTAATTTTGCCAATTTTAGGTCAGAGTTGAATTATTGCCAATTATGGAATTGTAACCCTACACGTGCAACTCTACGAAAGGAAACTTTTCAACTATTCAGATTTTACGAGAAAGGCAAGAAAAGTTACCTCCGCAATGCTCAGTCGGGTTCGCCGCCCGCTCTCGGAGATTCCAGTAGCTCAATGCGACCACCCAGAGATCTCGACGATGCCCCCGAAAATTGAAGACCAGATTCCAACCCTGTGCGGCGTTTCCGCCGCACTTTACCTTGTTGGTGCGGCGATTCCGCCTCCCACTTGGTTCAGAATGCGGTGAGATTTCACCGCGTGCTCTGTCGTCTCCTGAAACGCAAATCCAAATAGTTAGATCGCGCACACGATAAACAGAAAAAAATCGAAAATACAAAAACAACAAAAATCTGCGTCGCCTCCCCGGCAACGGCGCCAAAAACTTGATGTGAATTAAATTTATACCGCAAGTGCACGGCGTCTATGAAGACGTGGCAAGTACGGGTCGAACACAAGGAGGGAGAGATTTCGTTATTTTTGTTATTTTCGATTAGGGGAAGATGGGAAGAAGAAATAAATTGGGTTTTTGGGATTTTTGGTTTAATTATCTAAAGTACGAAATAAGAACAATTAAAATTAAAACAAGAACAAAGAGAGAAATCCGTTGGATGGAGGTTTAGATTTAGGATTTAGATTAGAGAATTTAGAAACTTATAATAAATCATATTAGTTATGAAGCATTACATGATAAATGATTTAACATAAACTCAAGTAATCAAAATAGACTAATACGAACTTAAAATAATAACATTCATTCATCTTCTCTTCACCCTAAATCCGTCACCTCCACCCTTTGGAAAGAGTTAGAACTTCATGGAGGGAGGGAGAAGGGATCCTAGAGGCATTACAAAAGAAAACTAAAACAAGAATTAAAAGAACAGAATTTTATTGCTAAAAAGAAGATTACAAGACAAAGACTAAAAATAAAAACCTAAGACTAAGGACCAAGGACCCTTCTAACATCGTTCTCGGGTCTATTTATAGTTGTTACAAGAGACCTAAGTATAGAATTGGAGAGTACACGTGTCCAGACACGACTGGTCAAAATTGGAGCACACGGATCGACTAGGGGGCGGCGTTTCCGCCGCATGATGCATGTAATGTGCGGCGATTTCGCCGCATGATCTCCTCATATTTAATCCGGATTTTGGTTGAATGTTTATGGTATGATTTGATCCTTCTTTACGCGTCTGGATTGATTCTTTCCATTCTTTTGAACTCCGGATTAATTCTTTCACATATTTGGAGATATACATTGATTTTTCTATATATTTTCTCCAAGAGAATAAAAGCTACTCGTGATTTGCACTTAGGTCCTTGACTTTTTGCAGTTAAGTCCCCGGCTACTTTTGTGCTTAAGTCCTTGTTCTTTTTGCAATTAGGACTTGAATGCTTTTATGCTTGGATACATTTCCATTCGTAACCCGATAATCTTGAACTTGGTCTTTATGATAGAAATGAGTCTTTTGCACGCGTTTATGCTCGGGATGTGGGTAAGTTGCATTCAGGTCCCTGTATTCTGTAAATAAGACTAAACACATACCTTAGTAGCATTTATTGATGTAAAAGTAATCTAAATGAAAGACATATGATGCAATGTATGCAATGCATCATATTACCAGAGGCTAATGGGAACCATTTTGAGGTTAAGCCTCAATTCATTTCCATGCTCCCTCATTTCACTGGGAAAGGTGACCCCTATATCTTTCTCAGGGAATTTGAGGAGGTCTGTGCTATGTTCAAGCTGCAACAACTTAGCACAGAGTCCATCCATCTTAGGCTCGTTCCTTTTGCACTAAAGGATGACGCCAAGAAGTGGTTGTATAGCAACCAGGCGAATTCCTTTAGGACTTGGGATGAGTTTCAATCTGCATTCCTCAAGAAGTACTTTCCTAATCATCAGACTCAAAAATTGAGGAACGAAATCAATTCGTTCTATCAACATGAGACCGAACCATTTCATGCATATCTTGAGAGGTTCAAAGAGCTACTATCCTCGTGCCCTCACCATGTCATTGAGTTGTGGCGTCTTTGTCAGATTGTGTATGAGGGTCTTCACATCCCGTCCAGAACGCTCCTTGAGTCCATGTGTCAAGGAGAGTTCTTGGGAAAGGATGAAAGGGAGGCATGGGCCTTCCTAGAAGACCTCGCTGAGAAAACCATGCAGTGGGAGAGTGTGAGGGAACCACCTGCATCATCTAGTATAGGAGCGAGGATCGCGAATGCAAACTCGACTAGATCGGGTGCCGCATTTGCTATCGATACCACTACGGCCACCGAGGCACGCATGGCGGCCTTAATGCGCCGTATGGATTCGATTGAGCTCCAAAACCAACAAAGTGCACCTCACATGTCCACATCTGGTCCAGTTCCTTGTCATTCATGTGGTAGGATAGGTCATGTAGAGAGCGAGTGTGAGTCCATTCCTCCTGAGATGGAGCGTGTCAACGCCATCTATGACAGAGCTAGGAATGACCCATACTCATCATCTTATAACCCTGGATGGAGGAACCACCCCAATTTTTCATGGAACCAAAATAATGCCCCGGGTGGTCCTTCAAACTCCTCTAGACCACCTTACCAATCACACCAACCTCCCATGAATGCACATTCCTATCAGCCACCCCAAGCACAAACGACCAATCAATCGGGTTTCCCAAATTCCAATAATATGGAAACCCGATTCAATTCGCTTGAGACCTTGACTCGTGAACTTGAAAACTCAATGAAATTTTTTATGTCTACCACAAGTCAAGTTCTCACTTCAAATCAGCAAACCATGAAATCTCTAGAGCTTCAGATGGGCCAATTGGCTCAGTCTGTACATGAGAGAGAGAGAGGGTCTTTTCCGAGCCAGCCTGAGGCTAACCCTCGCATGTACCAACAACAACAAATGCAAAATGAGAGTGTGGTACCTCGGGGGAGGCAAGTGAACCATGTGGAGGAACCTGTTCACCATGTCAATTCCATTGTGACCTTAAGGAATGGAAAACAGGTTGACAATCACATTTCCTTGCCACACCCACCACCATCTATGCAGCCCCTCAGTGGGAATGGTGGTGAAGAAGAAGCTGAGGGTGAGGGTAATACACCAAGGCTTCCTTCTCAGGCACCGCAGAAAACCTACCTGCCAAAAGCTCCTTATCCAAGTAGGTTAACCAAAAAGCAGAGTGACAACATGGACAAGATATTAGAGGTATTTAAGCAAGTGAAGGTTAACATCCCCTTGTTGGATGTCATCCAACAAATACCTCAATATGCCAAAGTGTTGAAGGATCTCTGCACAACCAAGAGGAAGACCAATGTGCCTAAGAAAGCATTCTTGGCTGCAAATATCAGCTCACTTTTGTCCAATCCCACCTACACAAAATACAACGACCCTGGGTGTCCTACTATTCAGTGTACGATAGGGGACACTAGACTGAGCAATGTTTTGCTTGATTTAGGATCGGCGGTCAACCTCCTCCCATTCTCTGTTTATCAACAGTTGTACTTGGGAGAATTGAAACCAACTAAGATCACCCTCCAATTGGCGGATAGATCCATTCGTATTCCCATGGGGATTATCGAGGATGTGCTTATCAAAGTTAGAGATTTTATATTTCCAGTCGATTTTGTTGTCCTCGATACCAATCCTGTTGCGAACACCCACTCTCAAATACCTTTGATTTTGGGTAGACCATTTCTGGCAACCTCCAATGCCTTGATTAATTGTAGAAATGGTCTCATGAAGCTCTCATTCGGTAACATGAGTGCCGAGTTTCATGTGTTCAACTCTGGTAGGCAACAGGAACCCATGGATGAACTTTTAAATCTAAATCTCATCCGCCAATTGGAGAAAGCACCACAAAATCAACGAACACCCCTAACCCCAATGCAACCCATTGAGAATGTTCGTGGGCCCAGCGAAAACTCATTGCCTGTCTTCGCAATGCAACAGAGTGAGCTGGCCTCGAACATGAATGTCCAAAGGGAGTGTTCGTTGCATGATTCAGTTGAGAGTACTAGTGAGAGTGAGACACCTCATCATATGCCTATACCAGAAGGTGTCTCTACCTCATGTCCCATGGCCATTGAGCCATTTGAGCTTCATATTGACTCCAACAAGGACCCACCTATGACCGAGCTTATGCTTGATGATGTAAATGATGGTGGGAGGTCCTTGTTGGATGACTTGGGGAGAAGCCCCATTCTTAGTGATGCAAGTCTGCTGCATCCATCGAATGAGCCTGAGGAACTCATTCCGATGCACCCGCCTATTGGTTGGAGGGTTTTCTTCGATGAGCAATTAAACCCTAGTGAGGAAACACAACTTCATTCTTTGTTGCCCACACCCAACCAATATCATGAGGGGTTCGAGCCTTTCAGCTTTGACCTTTCACCCCGCATGACACCTCAGAGTACCAGTGGAGTTTGCCCATCTCGGCAAGTCTCTGGTCCTCAAAACTTGATGTTCTCATTTGATGTTCCTTGACCAAATGATTATGAGAATATCTTGGTTGATGTATATATCTTGTAAAAAAACAACAAAAACAACAAAAACAACAAAAAAACAACAAGAAAAAGGAAAAAAAGTGTGTAATAAAAGACTCATTACTGAGCATCGATTGTTGTGGGCCCCAATCCTTGTGTACTTGGGCCCAATCTCTTCACGTATTTATCTCCCTTCTTCAGCTTCACACAGGTTTTGAGGGAATTTGGGTTTGTGTCCATCAACATGACCCTGAACGTCCCTTTGTATTTCATGTTGGTGAGATGTTTCCCTTTTCATGCATATCTCCATGTAGTATCTTGCTCGCATTCATTGAGGACAATGCATGAAGTAGGTGTGGGGGGGGGGGTGTTTTACGTGTGTACATAGTCGAGTCTTTTTCCTTTGGTTTTATTTTCTTTTGTGTGCATTGTTAGGGTCATGTTAGTGTGCCGCATTTAATATCGATATATCTGCTTGCCATGATCCTTGGGTGACTTGTCTTCTTTTGCTTGCCTAGTGCTTTAAAATTTTCACATTTCTTTCAAAATCTTCATGTGTTTGCGAAAGAAAATGTTTTTGTGGGTTTTGCCTGTGTTTAGCATGTGCAAAAGCGTTGAGAGGCAAAGTAAAAAGAAACCTCCCAAAATTGTCTTGAACTTGATGCATTAGGATTTCTAGTTACTGGCTTTAGGTCTTATCGAGTCGTTAGGATGCACCCCGGTTTTCCCTCGGGGGGCGTGTAATCATAGGGTTTCAGTACTCAAACATTTAAAGAAGTCCACCCTGAACCTAGTAAGTCAAATAATTTGTGTCTGTTAGTATAAGGAAGTTTGTCGTAGTCAATGACCCTTAATCTCTTTTTGTGAAACTTAAGTGTAGGGGTTTTGGTTCCCATGTAGATAAATAAATAAGTGGTGTTCTCTCTTCTCGCACGGCTCCTATCACTCGGGAAAGTAGGTCTGAGGGGACTTTGTGCCTGGTGCTTTCGAGTCATCTGACTTGGGATGCGCGGACCGAACTCCCGTTACACGGGTGGTAGGGATCGCCCTATGTGGAGATTTGGGGGAAGGTGTACGTGATAGTGTAAGTCCTCATAGGCAATGATGCATGAAACCTGATCCTGAGAGAATCAAACACCAACCAATAAAATGCTCCAAAGAAAAAGAAAAAAAAAGAAAAAAAAAGAAAAAGAAAAAGAAAAAAAGAGTCAAATAAGAACCAAAATGGACTTTACACATTGTATCACATTTAGAAGTTAAGGTTGCCCATGTCTTTCACTTAATTCCTTAGTTAACTCTCACGAATAACTCATTAGGCTAGGTGTGTGGACTGATTACATATATAGAGTCGACCCGTAGTATTACCGCATCCCATGATCGACAAAATAAGTCCAACGAGTCGTGTAGCTAGATTGATTAATGCATCTTGTTCAGATTTTGTGGGTATATCCGCTGAAACCCTCAGGAGACAACACTCCTCCTCCTTGGCGACAAGGAGGTTTAACGGCTTGTTGCACGTGCTAAGTGCAACCGTGATTCCTACGAAAGTGAGTTAGGATTTCTTGTTTTTCGCATGCTTTTCTCTTTCTTTGTTTTGCTCGGGACTAGCAAAAGTTAGGTGTGGGGGTATTTGATTGACATCATTTCATGCTCTTATTTGTATCTTATATCCATTATCTTTCACCTAAACAATGCTATGTTACGAGTTTTATGTTTAGTTTTCAGGAATAATTAGGTTTGAAGAGATGAAGCATAAAAAGACCCAAAAGCTGGGAAAAAGGACTGGATTGTGAGATCTGGGGACCAAGATGCAAGGGAGAAGGACCTAAACGCAAGACAGAAGGACCTAAGAGCAAAACAGAATACTCCACACCATAATGGGGAGTATTTTAGCAATTCGATTCGGGTCGGAGCTCCAATAAACGAAGTAGATGCATCCAAGACCACCAAATACACCAAGCAAAGCCCAGTACAAAATTCAACTGGATCCAGAACTTTTTGACCGCTAATTGGCGGTCACTTTTGGCCCAAATGCGCTCAAATTTCTCCAGCACATGTATTAGAGGATATTTAGGCTATTTGTGGTATCTGTTTAGTCCCACATCGGGGAATTTTCCCGGATTAGCTTTTTCCATGGCTATAAATAGAACTCTTCACCTCCTATTGTAATCACTCCATATTTTAAGTGGCTATTCTTCCTACTAGAAGTGAGGCCTTGAAGCACACACTAAAGTAGGAGGATGCTACTTTTAATGTGAGTCATTTTTATCAATAAAGTTTTGTGTTTCTTTGATTGTTTGTTTTATGCTTCTTTTATTGTTGTGCATGTTTTAGTTTAATCGTCTTTTAATTCTAGCTTAATTTTAATATGCTTTCTTTCCATAGTTTAATCATTAGTGTAATGTTTAGTGAGTAGTTCCATCCCCTTTTGGGGGGTGGAGTAGATGTACATACATGCATTAGAGAATTGGATGAATGCTTTAATTTCAATGTTTTGATTAAACATGAATGTATGCTTGCTTGTTTAGGATAGAATTTACAACTTGATGAGTTTTGCCAAAATGATTAGACACCTCTCATGCTTGTTTAGGTTCTGAAATAAACACCTTGCATATGTAAATGTTAATCAACTAAGTTGGTGAATAGATTGATAGGTTTTGCCATAACATTTAGACACTTCCTATGCTTGATAAACACCACCTACATATGCTTAAAGAATGTATTCTACACCCATCTCTTTTCTTGTGTGCACTCACTCCACCCCTTAGGGGTTTTCCCTTCCTGAAATTCTAGCATTCTTGTTTTGTTCTTAGTTTAGTTCTTATTTCATCGTTTGTTTGCTTCTTTCACCTTTCATACTTCTTAGAGTAGTTTAGTGTAGAGTAGCATAATCAATCATCTTCTCCATTTTTTCGCCACTTGATTTCATACAAACGAGAGGCTGCTCACCTCCCTGAGGACGACCCGTACTTGCCACCGCTTCATCGCGGCCGTGCACTTGCGGTTTTAAGTAAAACGTTCAACAGTGCCTCTTTCGTATTACCCCAATTTGAAGACTGCCCAGTTACACAATCAAGATTGTCCCAACCATACAAGTTGTCTGTCTAAGGCACCCCAAGATGTATGGGTCTGGAGTACCAGGGAGAATAGTCCCTGTCCCAACAATGATATGGATGGTCGCCCAAGTAACCATCCATCACGCCGAAGAACTCTCGAGTCGACCAGTCTCACCACTACGAGTCCAAGCTCGCAAAAAAGTGCTCGACTCGACCCTAAAACGCAAACAAAGAGTGTAAAGTGGAGGAGACTAGAATGTAGAAGTAGGTGAGAAGAAGATGACTTAGATGAGAAGGGAAGAATCCCTAAAGCTAGTGTGGGTAAAGGGTGAGAGTAGAAGCCTAGTCTAGCAAACAGGGCTCAAACAGCCTACGGTCACTATAGGTACTTACAGCTAGACGACGCCTAACTTCGAGGTCACATGGCCTCAACACGCCTCACCCCCCTATGACGAATACCATAGAGCCTAGCAAGTTAGCCCAGATCCGGAGATCTCGTCTCTCCTACTATCGACAAAGTGGGCGACGCCGATCAGGTCATGACGGTCGTGACCGGAACACTCTCCTAATGTGTTCGAGTCCTAGGGCCAATGTCTACTTTCTTTTTGATTAAGGCTTTACTTGAGTATGCTTTATGGGGCTAAGGGAGGGGTGATGAAATCTCCCACCTTATCTTTGTAGACTATACGTAATGCCCCTTAAAGATGTTTTGAAATCTTAGGCTATCAAGCAACTTCCCAAACAAGAACTCATCTTACTCTTGTTACAATGCACCTTACTAACTAATGGATGTTTTAACCATACATGAATGAGAGAACGGGTGCACGTACCTCACGTCAACAATCGACAACAGGAATTTAAAGCAAATGAAATACAATGTGCATGCGAGGTCTACAAGTGATGCATGACCTAGATGACAATTAGTCTAAGCATTTGCTTTTACTTTGATGGTCCAAATTGTCTTTAAAAGGGAAATTGATTGATATGGGAGCAAACTATAGGTCACAATATGCAAAATTGATCTCCCTGACCACTAGATGGATATAACAAACAACCAGAACAAAATTCGGAGCAAAAGAAGCTCACCTAGCCGCAAGTTGGCGGTCCATATATCTTTCAACTTCTCCAAATTTCTCCTGGTGCCTCCTGTAGATGCTGAGATGTCCCTGAAATACAAAAAAATATCAAACCCACTCGAATCATCCAAACCAAAGTCTGGACAAAGCACCTCCCCGGCAACGGTGCCAAAAACTTGATGTGTTCGTTTCAAATATTGCAAGTGCACGATGTTGGTGTAGACGTGGCAAATATGGGTCGATCCACAGGGAGGTGTGTCGACTCTGGTCCTTCTAAAGTCAAGTGGGAAAAGAGGGGAGAAGAGTTGTGATTACACTAGCTAAACTACACTTAACTAGCAAGCATCAAACAAGGAAAACGAAAGCGAGGGAAATCAAAAGCAAGATAAAATTCTGGAAAAGAAACCCCTAAGGGCTGGAGTGTGTGCACATATGAAGTGAAATAAGTGATGAATGATGCATGTAAGCATGTATGTGTGTGTGTCATGTGTGTGTCTTCATGCATAGGAAGTGTGTAAAGATGTGGCAAAACCTATCAATCCATTCACACAACGTATCGTCATTTACTACTTGATTTGCATGGTTCAGCATGAGAGGTGTCTAAATGTTATGGTGATTGATTCGTTTTAAATAACCGCAAGTGCACGGACACGTTGAACCGGTGGCAAATACGGGTCGATCCATAGGGAGGTGTGTCAACTTTTGGTTTGTGCGAAGGCGAGTGGGAAAGAAAGGAGATAAAGGATTGATTACACTAAACTACACTAATCTAAACTAGTAAACTAGAAAGGATGAAATGAAATCACAAAAACAAACTAAACTAAGCAACTAATGAAGGAAGATAAAACTCAGGAATGGAAAACCCCTAAGGGGTGGAGTGTGTGTGCACATGAAATAAGTGTGGTGAATGCATACTAGAAGCCCAAGTTTAGTTAGTGTTTGTTAGTGCATAAGAAGTACCTAATGTCAAGACCTATCATTTACAACACTAACCTAGGTGATTAATATGAGCATGGCAAGGTTGTTATTAAGAACATAACGAGCATGGAGTGTACCTAACTATGGCAAAAACCATCAAGTAAAGTTCTTATTAATTCAAGCAAGCATACTAATATCTCTCACAAACAATAATATCTAGCATTTATACCATCTACATAACATGTACACACATGTACTCCACCCCCAAAGGGGATGGGACTACTCACACATATTTAAACTAATATTTATACTAAGGAAAGAAGACATGCTTAAACTAATTATAAGAAGACTAAACAACAAGTTAACTAAAATACATAAAACTAAAGAAGCATTAAAAGACAAGATTAAAAAAACTAAGAACAATTATTTTATTAAAAATGACTCACATTGAAGGTAGCATTCTTCTCCACCTTGAGTTTTGCTTCAAGGCTTACTCCTAGTAGAGAGAATGATGCCAAGCAATGGGTAGGTTACAATAGAAGGTGAAGAGTTCTATTTATAGCCATAGGAAAAGGTAATCCGGGACAATCCCCACGTATGGGACTAAACCAATACCAAAAATAGACTAAACATCCACTAATACACGTGCTCCAGAAATCTTAGTGGACCCGGGCCAACCCAGACAACAAATTAGCGGTCTACAGGATCCGGATCGGGCTGGCAAGACTCATAAAAAATAGGAACTCAGGTAAAGAACAAAGCTATGCTTGGGAAGTGTCTAAATGTTATGGCAAAACTCATCAAAGCAAAGTTTCTTCAATCAATCAAACAAGCAAACACAAATACAAATACAAACACATTACTTACATGTAGCATATTGAACAGGAAATTTCAGTCAATAAACATGAGAAAACTATGCATGGGAAGTGTCTAAATCATATGGTAAAACCCATCAAAAATCCCCCAACATGTAGATGCTTAAAATACCCCCAACGAACATACAAACATGCAAGTCTACACAATCAAAAAATCATCAAACATACAAACTTCATAACATATATGTACATTATCTCCACCCCAAAGAGGGATGAAACTACTCACTACTCATTAAGAAAAGAAAACGAAATTAAACTAAGCATGCATGCACGAATTAAAAAGAAGACAATATTAAAACAAACTAAGAAAAATTATTTTATTTACATTTCTCACATTACAAGTAGCATTCATCTCCACTTGAGTTTTGCTTCAAGGCTTACTCTAAGTAGAGAGAATTCCACCAAGCAATAGGTAAATACAAAGGAGAAGGAAGAGTTCCATTTATAGTCATAGAAAAAGGCAATCAGGGACAATCCCCCGGTATGAGACTAAATGTTGGCTTTTTGGCCTTAATCCATGTTTGATGATTTAATCAACCTAATCTTAATTATAATCATGTAGAGTAGCACACATATTGCATTGCATATATATTGCTTTGTGTTAACTTCTACAGGTCATCAAGACTCAAGGAAGAAAGGAAAATCAAGTCAAGACATGTAATCAAGCTCTTTTGAAGACATGTATTTTGTATTTTCTTTGAGTCTTAGAAACTTGTGTAAATTGAGCATACTTGACCTAAAATCAACTTAAACACACACTAGGTTCCTTATAGAAGTCACACAAGAAATTTCACTTAATTTGGACTTCAATAGATCACCCAAACTTAGACCGGAAAACACTAAAACCAAACCCTAACAGTCTCCCACATTCAGTCGACCGTAACAGACCGTTCGATCGACCGAGTGAACAAGTCTCCTGTTTGTCTTTTCAGTGCCTAGTTTCGGTCGACCGTGTTTTGCCTTTTGGTCGACCGTGTGAAACTTATTTTTCCGACCGTTAGTTTTGTCGTATATAACCAACGGTCGTATTCGTATTAAACCAATTATACCCCAAATACATTTCATGTATCGGTCGACCGAGGACCATGATCCGGTCGACCGAATGACTGTCTCTTGACAAACCCAAATCTCCTGTTGAAAAACGGTCGACCGCTAGCCTTGTTTCGGTCGACCGAATAGATCAGTGTTTGTCTACCCAGAGTGCCTGGTACAAATCGGTCGACCGATTCCTTTTTGGAGTTCGACCGATCACTTTAGTGTACCTAAGTCGTAGCATTGGGCGGTCGACCGTTACCTAACCGGTCGACCGAACTTAGTTCAAAACTGCCAAACGGTCGACCGATTTTTAACATAATTGGGTCCTGCGATTTTCTGTTTTGTGTATCACACATCAACTCACACCCAATCAATCCCAACGGCTCTATTCTCTCTAAAGCTTATAAATAGAGTTGTAAAACACATTTTAACACAACTCTCCCACTACAGACTTCTCCAAAACATTAGAGAGAATCCCAAACACTCCAAGCCTCCAATTTCCACACTTAAGATCAATTCCAATCCTTCTCAAGTGTGCTCAAATTTAGAGAGTGATTGTCCCACTCAAGTTTGTTGCTGTCAAAGAAGAGTAAAGGTTTCGGTGAAAGCCCGAAGCATCCCTCTCGGATTGTGAGAGGAGGAGCCAAGCTCGGCGAGGGTTGTTCGCGAGCTTGAAGATTGTAAAGGTGTTCTCTCCCGGCCCGGAACGGGGAGCTGATTGATCGTTTTATATTTAACCGCAAGTGCACGGCCGCGTTTAAGCGGTGGCAAATACGGGTCGTCCACTGGGAGGTGTGTCGACACTTGGTTTGTGCGAAGGCGAGAGGTAAAGAAAGGGAAGAAAGGTTGGTTACACTAAACTACACTAAGATGCAAATGGAAATAGAGATAAGCAATAAACTAAGCCCCAAAGGGGGTAGAGAACTGATGTGAACATAAAGATGTGTGTGTGTGTGTGTTCAATTAAGCTCCTCACAACATGTAGTGCATGAAATCATAAAACTACATCCAATCTTGCCTCTACATGAATTAAGATAAGACTACATCATTAAAACATACAAGACAATGATTTGAATGAGGCTACATGAACTCAAGTATAAAGACTAGACCCTACTATGCCTCCACATGAATTAAGATGACTACATCATTAAAACATACAAGACATTAGCTAAGGAAAAGGCAACAAGAGTACATACACTACAAATTGTGTTTCCAACATTAATCTTCATCCATATCCTAACCTTATCATTCCCCATAAAATAGGTCCACTAATCAAAGCATAAGCTAAGCTTCATTCAAGAGCATTAGCATATCAAAGATAAGAGTGGAGACCCATTAGATGGTTATGGAAATCATATAAAGCTCAAGGGATAAAAATAACACACACTTAATACACTACATAATTATATCACATATTTCTCCACCCCCCAAATGGGGATGGAACTACTCACTACTCATTACACTACTGATTAGACTAAGTAAAGAAAACATTTAACTAAGATACTAAAATTACTAAACAAGAAATTAAACAAAGTAAAGCAACCCACACAAAACAAACAACATAACAAAACAAGATTAAAAGAAACAAATAAACTTTTATTAACAATGACTCACATTGAAGGTAGCATCCTTCTCCACCTTGAGTTATTGCTTCAAGGCTCACTCCTTAGTAGAGAGAATGCCACCAAACAATGGGTAATTACAATGGAAGGTGAAGAGTTCTATTTATAAGCATGGAAAAAGCTAATCGGGGACAATCCCCCGATGTGGGACTAAACCAATACCAAAAATAGCCTAAACGAACATTAATACAAGTCCAGGAGAAATTTCGACGGATCCTGAGCAATATGGACCGCCAATTAGCGGTCCAAGACCGCCAATTGGCGGTCCAAAATTGTCGGATCGTGTTGGAATTTGTTGTGGGCTTTGCTTTCTGGTATTGTTGGTCTTTGATGCGGTTACTCGACTTGTTGGAGCTCCGACCCGAATAGAATTGGTAAAATACTCCCCATGATGGTGTGGAGTATTCTGTTTTGCTCTTAGGTCCTTTTGTCTTACATTCAGGTCCTTCTCCCTTGCATCTTGGTCCCTAGATCTCACCATTCAGTCCTTTTTCCCAGCTTTTGGGTCCTTTCATGGCTCTTCTCTTCAAACCTCTTTATTCCTGAAAACTAAACATAAAACTCGTCACGTAGCATTGTTTAGGTGTAAGATAATGGATATAAGATACAAATATGAGCATGAAATGATGTCAATCAAATACCCCCACACCTAAGTTTTTGCTAGTCTCGAGCAAAACAAAGAAAGAGAAAAACAAACGAGAAACAAGAAATCCTAACTCACTTTCGTAGGAATCACGGTTGCACTTAGCACGTGCAACAAGCCGTTAAACCTCTTTGTTGCCAAGGAGGAGGAGTGTTGTCTCCTGAGGGTTTTCAGCGGATATACCCACAAAATCCGAACAAGATGCATTATTCAATCTAGACCTCGACTCGTTGGAAATATTTTGTCGATCAATGGACGCGGTAATGCTACGGGCCGACTCTATATAGGTGATCAGTCCACACCTCTACCCTAATGAACCATTCGTGCAAGTTAAATAAGGAATTATGTGAAAGACATGGACAACCTCAACATCCTCAAGTGCTACAAAGTGTAAAGTCCATTAAGGTTCTTATTTGCATTATCATTTTTTTTCTTTTTGTTTCTTTTCACATTTTTTTTCTTTTACTTTTTATTAGTTGGAGCTTCATTCTCCCAGGGTCAGGTTCCGTGCATCATTGCCCATGAGGACTTACACTATCACGTACACCTTTCCCCACATCTCCACATAGGGCAATCCCTACCACCCGTGTAACGGGAGTTCAGTCGGCGCATCCCAAGTCAGATGACTCGAAAGCACCAGGCACAAAGTCCCCTCAGACCTACTTTCCCGAGTGATAGGAGCCGAGCGAGAAGAGAGAACACCAACTCACTTATTTCTTATCTACACATGAACCAAAACCCCTACACTAATGTCTCACAACAGGATTTAGAGGGTCCTTGACTACAACAAACTTCCTTAAGTTAACAGACACGAATTATTGACTCACTAGGTTCAGGGTGGACTTCATTAAATGTTTGAGCACTGAAACCCTATGATTACTCACCCCCAAGGGAAAACTGGGGTGCATCCTAACGACTCGATAAATCCTAAAGCCACGTACTAGATATCCTAATGCATCAAGTTCAAGACAATTTTGGGAGCTTTCTTTTTACTTTGCCTCTCAACGGTTTTGCACATGCTAAACACACGCAAAACCCACAAAACATTTTCTTTCGAAAACACATGAAGATTTTGAAAGAAATGTGAAAATTTTGAAGCACTAGGCAAGCAAAAGAAGACAAGTCACCCAAGGATCATGGCAAGCAGATATATCGATATTAAATGCAGCACACTATCATGACCCTAACAATGCAAACAAAAGAAAACAAAATCAAAGGAAAAAGACTCGACTATGTACACACGTAAAACACCCCCCCACACCTACTTCATGCATTGTCCTCAATGAATGCAAGCAAGATACTACATGGATTGATGCATAAAAAGGAGAGATCTCACCAACATGAAGTACAAAGGGAAGTGCAAGGTCATGTTGATGGACATAACCCGAATTCCCTCAAAACCCGTGAGATGCTAAAGAAGGGATACAAATACGTGAAAGAAATGGAGCCCAAATACACAAGGGTTGGGGCTCACAACAATCAATGCTCACTGAAGGAGTCTTTTATTGTACTTCTTTTTTTCTTTTTCTTTTTTTTTCTTTTTTTTCTTCTTTTTTTCATATAACTATGTACAAACAAAAGTTCCCATCTTCATTTGTCAAAAGACATCAAATGGGAACCTCAAGAGTGGGTCAATGCACTTGGAAAGGGAACATGACACCACGCGGGGCCAGAATACGCATGCGTGGGCCCCCTTCACAAAGAGCACCAGATGAAATGAGAGGTTCATGAATTGGACGCAAAGGCGTCTCATTCAAAGGATCAAACTGAAAGAGCTTGAACCTCTCGAGAGTTTGGGAAATAAGGGGCAACGGAAGAAAAATATCTCCCGTTGCGGAACTGAAGTTATGATCATCAATCCAAACTCTCCAACCAACAGGCTGGTGGGTCGGAACGAGGTCAAGCACCTCGTTATGCATGTCCAACTCACCAAGAGAACAGGAAGTGGGTCTCATACCCAAAGTATCCTCCAAGGAACTCGTAATACCCTCATGAGCAATGTAGTTGTTTGATGTTCCATCATTTCCAAGATGATCAGGAACAATAGTGAGAGGCAAACTCTCATCAGGTTGTTTGAAATTGAGGGTACTAGGGAGCTCTTGCTCCACCAGAGGTGAGTCCTTAAGAGGCACAACATGAAGATCATGTGGCTCAAGGGCCACAGGACAAAAAGATAAGGCACAATCATGTGCCGACTCATAATGAAACTGGTCCAAGTTATTCTCAATTTGAATCGAATCCTCCACTAAGTGATCGTGAATTGAAACCCCAAGTCCCTCAGACTGACTAGCAGTTTGACTTTGAAAGATTGTGCTTTGAATTTGTGGATGTGGTGGTGGTTCGATATCAAAAGATGAATCCTCATGTTGACAAGAAAAGTTACCCTCCTCACGTTCATGGAATTGTTGTGTCATCTGGCTCACTTGCATTTCCATGGTTTGCAAGGAATTCAAGTTGGACTTCAAATAAATTTTGTGTGGTTTCCATGAATGTTTGGAGAGTTTGTTTCAAGGAATCAGGTATGCGGTCAACGATGGGGTCCAAGTCAGAGCTTGGGAAATTTTGGGGTTGGGTGTTGATGGGCTGAGAATGAGTCCAATGATTTGGAGTGGGGTGCTGGTAGAATTCTGGGTATTCGGGAGGAGGATACTGGGGTGAATATGAAGTATAAGAATTTGAATAAGAATTGTTTCCCCATGAATCCATCACTCTCGGGATGTACGCGGATGCGTAATGGTCATATTGAGCATTTTGGGAAAATGTATGCTCATACTCAGGCTCTGGGGGAACGTAAGGACATTCCCCGATATTATGACCACTCAACCCACAACAATCGCACGGTATGGCTACTGGAGCCACTGGTGCACTCATGTCGTCTACCGCATGCATGAAAGAGGCCAAAGTTTATTGCCCAGAGTATGATCCAACATACCTAGATGGAGATCTAGCCGTCGGTGCCTCTATCATATCACCCCTATATGAAGATTGCTCGGTCACATAATGAAGATCATCCCAACCGTACGGGGTATTCGTCTGAGCCACCCCAGGTTGCATGGGTCCGGAATACCAGGGAGAATCATCCTGGTCCCAACAATGATTTGAATGGTCGCCCATGTAACCATCCATCTCAGCAAACAACTCTCGAGTCGACCACTCTCACCACCACGAGACTAAGCTCGCAAAAAGTGCTCGACTCGACCCTAAAACGCTACCAGAGAGTGTAAAGGGGAGGAGACTATAACGTAGAAGAAGGTGAGAAGGAGATGACTCAGAGGAGAAGGGAAGAATCCCTAAAGCTAGCGTGGGTAACGGGATCAGGAAGAAGCCTAACTAGCAAGCACGGCTCAAACAATGTAAGGCAATGGGTCCTTAAGCTAGACGACGCCTAACTTCGAGGTCACTAGCCTCGACACGCCTCACCTCCCTACAACGAGGACCACAATGCCCAGCAAGTGATACCAGATCCGGAGATCCAGTACCTCCTACTATCGACAAGGTAGGCAACGCCGATCAGGTCATGACGGTCTCGACTAGATTACTCTCCTTGTGCATCCGAATTCCTTAGGGCCAATGTCTACTTGCTTTTAGTTAAGGCTTTATTAAGAGTGATTTTTGGGGCCAAGGAAAGGGTGATGAAATCCCCCACCTTATCTTTTATGGGACAGCCCCTCCTTAGTAGCGATTTGATCCTAGATCTAGCAATCAATCGCTCCAATCAAACGCTCTCTCACTCTTGTCCCGATGCACCTTACTAACTAATGCATGAAAGAAACATGCATGAATGAGGGATGTGGGTGCACGTACCTCACGCCAGCAATCAACGACAAAATGTAAAGCAAAGAAAAGACAAATGCATGCAAGGTCTACCAATGGTGCATGACATAGATGGCAAGAAGTCTAATCTTTTGCTTTGAGTTTTATGGTCCAAGTTGATTAAAGGGGATTGAAATTAAATCTGGGAGCAAACTAAAGATCACAGCATGCACAATTGGGCTCCCAGATAACTAAAGTAAAGCAATAAACCACCAGAAGAAATTTGAGAGGAGGCATACCTCACCAGGCCGCCAATTGGCGGTTTGCAACCGCTGATTGGCGGTCCCTTTGTGGATTCTTTTGCTCCAACTTTCCCAGTAGCTTCCCCTTGATGTTCTCGTTCCCTGAAACTAAATAAAAACTGGAAACAAAAAATCAAAAGCCTCTCGAATCGTCCAAACCAAGGTCTGGACAGAGCACCTCCCCGGCAACGGCACCAAAAACTTGATTGATCATTTTATATTTAACCGCAAGTGCACGGCCGCGTTGAAGCGGTGGCAAATACGGGTCGTCCACTGGGAGGTGTGTCGACACTTGGTTTGTGCGAAGGCGAGAGGTAAAGAAAGGGAAGAAAGGTTGGTTACACTAAACTACACTAAGATGCAAATGGAAATAGAGATAAGCAATAAACTAAGCCCCAAAGGGGGTAGAGAACTGATGTGAACATAAAGATGTGTGTGTGTGTGTTCAATTAAGCTCCTCACAACATGTAGTGCATGAAATCATAAAACTACATCCAATCTTGCCTCTAAATGAATTAAGATAAGACTACATCATTAAAACATACAAGACAATGATTTGAATGAGGCTACATGAACTCAAGTATAAAGACTAGACCCTACTATGCCTCCACATGAATTAAGATGACTACATCATTAAAACATACAAGACATTAGCTAAGGAAAAGGCAACAAGAGTACATACACTACAAATTGTGTTTCCAACATTAATCTTCATCCATATCCTAACCTTATCATTCCCCATAAAATAGGTCCACTAATCAAAGCATAAGCTAAGCTTCATTCAAGAGCATTAGCATATCAAAGATAAGAGTGGAGACCCATTAGATGGTTATGGAAATCATATAAAGCTCAAGGGATAAAAATAACACACACTTAATACACTACATAATTATATCACATATTTCTCCACCCCCCAAATGGGGATGTAACTACTCACTACTCATTACACTACTGATTAGACTAAGTAAAGAAAACATTTAACTAAGATACTAAAATTACTAAACAAGAAATTAAACAAAGTAAAGCAACCCACACAAAACAAACAACATAACAAAACAAGATTAAAAGAAACAAATAAACTTTTATTAACAATGACTCACATTGAAGGTAGCATCCTTCTCCACCTTGAGTTATTGCTTCAAGGCTCACTCCTTAGTAGAGAGAATGCCACCAAACAATGGGTAATTACAATGGAAGGTGAAGAGTTCTATTTATAAGCATGGAAAAAGCTAATCGGGGACAATCCCCCGATGTGGGACTAAACCAATACCAAAAATAGCCTAAACGAACATTAATACAAGACCAGGAGAAATTTCGACGGATCCTGAGCAATATGGACCGCCAATTAGCGGTCCAAGACCGCCAATTGGCGGTCCAAAATTGTCGGATCGTGTTGGAATTTGTTGTGGGCTTTGCTTTCTGGTATTGTTGGTCTTTGATGCGGTTACTCGACTTGTTGGAGCTCCGACCCGAATAGAATTGGTAAAATACTCCCCATGATGGTGTGGAGTATTCTGTTTTGCTCTTAGGTCCTTTTGTCTTACATTCAGGTACTTCTCCCTTGCATCTTGGTCCCTAGATCTCACCATTCAGTCCTTTTTCCCAGCTTTTGGGTCCTTTCATGGCTCTTCTCTTCAAACCTCTTTATTCCTGAAAACTAAACATAAAACTCGTCACGTAGCATTGTTTAGGTGTAAGATAATGGATATAAGATACAAATATGAGCATGAAATGATGTCAATCAGGAGCAGTTAGTGAAGTCGTGAGCGGAGCTCGGTGATCCGAGCGGAGCTTGCAAGAGTAGACTAGGACCCGGGTGGGGTGCCGAACCTCTATAAAAATCCCCCGTGTCCATTGTGGTTTGCATTATTTTCCCTTCACTTGCTTGTTTGTTTTAAATTCCGCTGCATATCTTTGATTGTTTAAACAAGTAGGTAATTAGCTTAAAAGTGATTAGCATAGCCGACCCATACGATCCTACACTAAACACATACTATAGATGGACATAAAACAACATAATCCACGACCAAACTAAACCATGAATTGTTTGGACCAATTTGGACTGCCAATTGGCAGTCTCGAATGGTTGGATCGCGTCTGGATTTTGGTGACTCGTTTCTGGCTTGATTTCTTGATGTTTGTTAAACCCGATTTTGTTGTTGATGTTTGGGCTCACATCTATTTGCAAAATACTCCTCATGATGGTGTGGAGCTTCTTAATTTGCTCATTGTTCCTTTTGGTTTACATCAGGGTGCTTATCTCTTGCATCTCAGTCCATAAGTACTCCAATTCAGTCCATTTCCTTGCTTTTAAGTCCTTTTTGAGTCTCTTCCTTCAAAACCTGTTTATTCCTGAAACTTAAACATAAAACTCGTTACGTAGTGTTGCTTAGGCTAAAAGTAAAGGATATAAGACACGAATATATGAATGATATTATGTCAATGACCTTGTCTTTCTTTCTCTTCCGCTCCTCCTCT
This sequence comes from Triglochin maritima, assembly GCA_963682175.1. NCBI lineage: Eukaryota > Viridiplantae > Streptophyta > Magnoliopsida > Alismatales > Juncaginaceae > Triglochin > Triglochin maritima. The sequence continues at coordinate 14,569,184 of OY821785.1, forward strand.
GCTTCATCAGTTCTTGCCTTCTCCTCGTCCTTTCTATTCGTTTCTCTTCCTCTCCTCCTCTTACAATTTCTTTTTTTCTTCCTCTTCCTCCCTCGCCTCATCTTGTGCTTCTTCTTCTTCTTCTTCTACACCAATGAATCTAAGATTCATCATTTTTCCTGTTTTATGTCATGTAATGTTATCAGGATCGTGAATTCTAAAAAATGCAATAGAAATTCAGAGGACGAATTTCTTGTTTTTCAAAGAACAATAGTGTCCTTTTAAACTCAAACTTGTTCTTCAAAGGACAAATTTCTTGTTTTTAAAGGACATAGTGATTGACATCATTTCATGCTCATATTTGTATCTTATATCCATTATCTTACACCTAAGCAATGCTACGTGACGAGTTTTATGTTTAGTTTTCAGGAATAAAGAGGTTTGAAGAGAAGAGCCATGAAAGGACCCAAAAGCTGGGAAAAAGGACTGAATGGTGAGATCTAGGGACCAAGATGCAAAGGAGAAGGACCTGAATGTAAGACAGAAGGACCTAAGAGCAAAACAGGATACTTCACACCATCATGGGGAGTATTTTACCAATTCTATTCGGGTCGGAGCTCCAATAAGTCGAGTAACCGCATCAAAGACCAACCATACCAGAAAGCAAAGCCCACAACAAATTCCAACACGATCCGACAATTTTGGACCGCCAATTGGCGGTCTTGGACCGCTAATTGGCGGTCCATATTGCTCAGGATCCGTCGAAATTTCTCCTGGACTTGTATTAATGTTCGTTTAGGCTATTTTTGGTATTGGTTTAGTCCCACATCGGGGGATTGTCCCCGATTAGCTTTTTCCATGCTTATAAATAGAACTCTTCACCTTCCATTGTAATTACCCATTGCTTGGTGGCATTCTCTCTACTAAGGAGTGAGCCTTGAAGCAAAAACTCAAGGTGGAGAAGAATGCTACCTTCAATGTGAGTCATTTTGTTAATAAAATAATTCTTCTAGTTTCTTTAAATCTTGTCTTTTAATTTGTGCATGTTTGTTTAGTCTTTCCTTTCCTTTTATGTTTCTTTAATGCTTCTTGCCTTCTTAGTTAACTTTCATTTCAGTATTATGCTTTCTTTGCTTAGTCTAATCAGTAGTGTAATGAGTAGTGAGTAGTTCCATCCCCATTTGGGGGGTGGAGAAATATGTGATATAATCATGTAGTGTATTAAGTGTGTGTTATTTTTATCCCTTGAGCTTTATATGATTTCCATAACCATCTAATGGGTCTCCACTCCTATCTTTGATAGGCTAATGCTCTTGAATGAAGCTTAGCTTATGCTTTGATTAGTGGACCTATTTTATGGGGAATGATAAGGTTAGGATATGGATGAAGTTAATGTTGGAAACACAATTTGTAGTGTATGTGCTCTTGTTGCCTTTACCTTAGCTAATGTCTTGTATGTTTTAATGATGTAGTGAAATCTTAATTCATGTAGAGGCATAGTAGGGTATAGTCTTTATACTTGAGTTCATGTAGCTTCATTCCAATTATTGTCTTGTATGTTTTAATGATGTAGTCATATCTTAATTCATGTGGAGGCAAAGTTGGATGTAGTTTTATGATTTCATGCACTACATGTTGTGAGGAGCTTAATGAACACACACACACTTCTTTATGTTCACATTATTTCTCTACCCCCTTTGGGGTTTAGTTTTCTTGCTTTTCTTCCATTTCCATTTGCGTTTTAGTGTAGTTTAGTGTAACCAACCTTTCTTCCCTTTCTTTACCTCTCGCCTTCGCACAAACCAAGTGTCGACACACCTCCCAGTGGACGACCCGTATTTGCCACCGCTTCAGCGCGGCCGTGCACTTGCGGTTAAATATAAAACGATCAATCAAGTTTTTGGCACCGTTGCCGGGGAGGTGCTCTGTCCAGACCTTGGTTTGGACGATTCGAGGGGTTTTTAATTTTTTGTTTTCAGTTTTTCTTAGTTTCAGGGAACCACAAGGTCAAGGGGAGGCTACTGGAGAAGTTTGAGGAAGCGACGACCTAAACAGACCGCCAAGCAGCGGTGGAAGACCGCCAATTGGCGGCCTGGTGAGCGTTGATTTCCTTGAAATTTTTGTTAGTAGTTAGTCTGGAAAGTTGTGTTATCTGGGAGCCCAATTTTGCATGCTTTGACCTCTGGTTTGCTCCCAGATCATTAATCACTCCCCCATTAATCAACTTGGACCATAAAACTCAAAGCAAAAGATTAGACTTCTTGCCATCTAGGTCATGCACCATTGGTAGACCTTGCATGCATTTGTCTTTTCTTTGCTTTACATTTTTGTCGTTGATTGCTGGCGTGAGGTACGTGCACCCACATCCCTCATTCATGCATGTTTATTTCATGCATTAGTTAGTAAGGTGCATCGGGACAAGAGTGAGAGAGCGTTTGATTGGAGCGATTGATTGCTAGATCTAGGATCAAATCGCTATTAAGGTGGGGCTGTCCCATAAAAGATAAGGTGGGGGATTTCATCACCCTTTCCTTGGCCCCAAAAATCACTCTTAATAAAGCCTTAACTAAAAGCAAGTAGACATTGGCCCTAAGGAATTCGGACGCACTAGGAGAGTAATCTAGTCGAGACCGTCATGACCTGATCGGCGTTGCCTACCTTGTCGATAGTAGGAGGTACTGGATCTCCGGATCTGGTATCACTTGCTGGGCATTGTGGTCCTTGTTGTAGGGATGTGAGGCGTGTCGAGGCTAGTGACCTCGAAGTTAGCCGTCGTCTAGCCTAAGGACCCATTGTCTTTCATTGTTTGAGCCGTGCTTGCTAGTTAGGCTTCTTCCTGATCCCTCTACCCACGCTAGCTTTAGGGATTCTTCCCTTCTCCTCTGAGTCATCTTCTTCTCACCTACTTCTACGTTTTAGTCTCCTCCCCTTTACACTCTCTAGTAGCGTTTTAGGGTCGAGTCGAGCACTTTTTGCGAGCTTGGCCTCGTGGTGGTGAGAGTGATCGACTCGAGAGTTCTTTGTTGAGATGGATGGTTACATGGGCGACCATCCATATCATTGTTGGGACCAGGACGATTCTCCCTGGTACTCCGGACCCATGCAACCTGGGGGGGCTCAGACTAACACCCTGTATGGTTGGGACGATCGCAATTTTGTGACTGAGCAGTCTTCATATTGGGGTAACATGAGAGAGGCACCGACTGCTAGACCACAATCTAGTTATGTCGGATCATATGCTGGTCAACAAACTGAGACATTACAACAAACTTTGGCCTCTTTCATGCGTATGGCAGACGACATGAGTGCACCGGCGGCTCCAGTAGCCGTACCGTGCGACTGTTGTGGGTTGAGTGGTCATGTTATCGGGGAATGTCCTTATGTTCCCTCTGAGCCTGAGTATGAGCATACCTTTTCCCAAAATGCTCAATGTGACCATTACGCATCCGCGTACAATCCGAGAGTGATGGATTCGTGGGGAGACAATTCGTATTCAAATTCTTATACTTCATTTCCACCACAGTATCCTCCTCCCGAATACCCAGAATTCTACCAACACCCCACTCCAAATCATTGGACTCATTCTCAGCCAATCAACACCCAACCTCAAAATTTCCCAAGCTCTGACTTGGACCTCATCGTTGACCGCATACCTGATTCCTTGAAACAAACTTTCCTTACGTTCATGGAAACCACTCAACAGTCCATACAAAATATGACACTGCAAGTGAGTCAAATGTCGCAGAAATTACGTGAATGTGAGGAGAGTAACCTTTCTTGTCAACATGAGGATTCTTCTTTTGATATCGAACCACCACCACATCCAAAAATTCAAAGCACAATCTTTCAAAGTCAAACTCCTTGTCAGTCTGAGGGACTTGGGGTTTCAATTCACGATCACTTAGTGGAGGATTCGATTCAAATTGAGAATAACTTGGACCAGCTTCATTATGAGTCGGCACAGGATTGTGCCTTATCTTTTTGTCCCGTGGCTCTTGAGCCACATGATCTTCATTTTGATCCTTTTAAGGACCCACCTCTGGTGGAGCAAGAGCTCCCTAGTACCCTCAATTTCAAACAACCTGATGAGAGTTTGCCTCTCACTATTGTTCCTGATCATCTTGGAAATGATGGAACATCAAACAACTACATTGCTCATGAGTGTATTAGGAGTTCCTTGGAGGATACCTTGGGTATGAGACCCACTTCCTGTTCTCCTGGTGAGTTGGACATGCATAACGAGGTGCTTGACCTCGTTCCGACCCACCAGCCTGTTGGTTGGAGAGTTTGGATTGATGATCATAACTTCAGTTCCGCAACGGGAGATATTTTTCTTCCGTTGCCCCTTATTTCTCAAACTCTCGAGAGGTTCAAGCTCTTTCAGTTTGATCCTTTGAATGAGACGCCTTTGCGTCCAATTCATGAACCTCTCATTTCGTCTGGTCCTCTTTGTGAAGGGGGCCCACACATGAGTATTTTGGCCCCGCGTGGTGTCATGTTCCCTTTCCAAGTGCATTGACCCACTCTTGAGGTTCCCATTTGATGTCTTTTGACAAATGAAGATGGGAACTTATGTTTGTACATAGTTATATAAAAAAAGAAAAAAAAGAGAAAAAAAAAAGTTCAATAAAAGACTCATTCAGTGAGCATCGATTGTTGTGAGCCCCAACCCTTGTGTATTTGGGCTCCATTTCTTTCACGTATTTGTACCCTTTCTTTAGCATCTCACAGGTTTTGAGGGAATTTGGGTTGTGTCCATCAACATAGCCATACACTTCCCTTTGTACTTCACGTTGGTGAGATCTCTCCTTTTTTATGCATAAATCCATGTAGTATCTTGCTTGCATTCATTGAGGACAATGCATGAAGTAGGTGTGGGGGGGTGTTTTACGTGTGTACATAGTTGAATCTTTTTCCTTTGATTTTGTTTTCTTTTATTTGCATTGTTAGGGTCATGATAGTGTGCTGCATTTAATATCGATATATCTGATTGCCATGATCCTTGGGTGACTTGTCTTCTTTTGCTTGCCTAGTGCTTCAAAATTTTCACATTTCTTTCAAAATCTTCATGTGTTTGCGAAAGAAAATGTTTTGTGGGTTTTGCGTGTGTTTAGCATGTGCAAAACCGTTGAGAGGCAAAGTAAAAAGAAAGCTCCCAAAATTGTCTTGAACTTGATGCATTAGGATATCTAGTACGTGGCTTAAGGATTTATCGAGTCGTTAGGATGCACCCCAGTTTTCCCTTGGGGGTGAGTAATCATAGGGTTTCAGTGCTCAAACATTTAATGAAGTCCACCCTGAACCTAGTGAGTCAATAATTCGTGTCTGTTAACTTAAGGAAGTTTGTTGTAGTCAAGGACCCTCTAAATCCTGTTGTGAGACATTAGTGTAGGGGTTTTGGTTCATGTGTAGATAAGAAATAAGTGAGTAGGTGTTCTCTCTTCTCGCACGGCTCCTATCACTTGGGAAAGTAGGTCTGAGGGGACTTTGTGCCTGGTGCTTTCGAGTCATCTGACTTGGGATGAGCCGACTGAACTCCCGTTACACGGGTGGTAGGGATTGCCCTATGTGGAGATGTGGGGAAAGGTGTACGTGATAGTGTAAGTCCTCATGGGCAATGATGCACGGAACCTGACCCTGGGAGAATGAATCTCCAACTAATAAAAAGAAAAAAAAGAAGAAAAAAAATGTGTGAAAAGAAAAAAAAAGAAAAAAAAAATGGTAATGCAAATAAGAACCTTAATGGACCTTACACTTTGTATCACTTGAGGATCTTGAGGTTGTCCATGTCTTTCACTTAATTCCTTATTTAACTAACACGAATGGTTCATTAGGGTAGAGGTGTGGACTGATCACCTATATAGAGTCGGCCCGTAGCATTACCGCGTCCATTGATCGACAAAATATTTCCAACGAGTCGAGGTCTAGATTAAATAATGCATCTTGTTCGGATTTTGTGGGTATATCCGCTGAAAACCCTCAGGAGACAACACTCCTCCTCCTTGGCAACAAGGAGGTTTAACGGCTTGTTGCACGTGCTAAGTGCAACCGTGATTCCTACGAAAGTGAGTTAGGATTTCTTGTTTTTCGTATGCTTTTTCCTTTCTTTGTTTTGCTCGAGACTAGCAAAAACTTAGGTGTGGGGGTATTTGATTGACATCATTTCATGCTCATATTTGTATCTTATATCCATTATCTTACACCTAAGCAATGCTACGTGACGAGTTTTATGTTTAGTTTTCAGGAATAAAGAGGTTTGAAGAGAAGAGCCATGAAAGGACCCAAAAGCTGGGAAAAAGGACTGAATGGTGAGATCTAGGGACCAAGATGCAAAGGAGAAGGACCTGAATGTAAGACAGAAGGACCTAAGAGCAAAACAGGATACTTCACACCATCATGGGGAGTATTTTACCAATTCTATTCGGGTCGGAGCTCCAATAAGTCGAGTAACCGCATCAAAGACCAACAATACCAGAAAGCAAAGCCCACATCAAATTCCAACACGATCCGACAATTTTGGACCGCCAATTGGCGGTCTTGGACCGCTAATTGGCGGTCCATATTGCTCAGGATCCGTCGAAATTTCTCCTGGACTTGTATTAATGTTCGTTTAGGCTATTTTTGGTATTGGTTTAGTCCCACATCGGGGGATTGTCCCCGATTAGCTTTTTCCATGCTTATAAATAGAACTCTTCACCTTCCATTGTAATTACCCATTGCTTGGTGGCATTCTCTCTACTAAGGAGTGAGCCTTGAAGCAAAAACTCAAGGTGGAGAAGAATGCTACCTTCAATGTGAGTCATTTTGTTAATAAAATAATTCTTCTAGTTTCTTTAAATCTTGTCTTTTAATTTGTGCATGTTTGTTTAGTCTTTCCTTTCCTTTTATGTTTCTTTAATGCTTCTTGCCTTCTTAGTTAACTTTCATTTCAGTATTATGCTTTCTTTGCTTAGTCTAATCAGTAGTGTAATGAGTAGTGAGTAGTTCCATCCCCATTTGGGGGGTGGAGAAATATGTGATATAATCATGTAGTGTATTAAGTGTGTGTTATTTTTATCCCTTGAGCTTTATATGATTTCCATAACCATCTAATGGGTCTCCACTCCTATCTTTGATAGGCTAATGCTCTTGAATGAAGCTTAGCTTATGCTTTGATTAGTGGACCTATTTTATGGGGAATGATAAGGTTAGGATATGGATGAAGTTAATGTTGGAAACACAATTTGTAGTGTATGTGCTCTTGTTGCCTTTACCTTAGCTAATGTCTTGTATGTTTTAATGATGTAGTGAAATCTTAATTCATGTAGAGGCATAGTAGGGTATAGTCTTTATACTTGAGTTCATGTAGCTTCATTCCAATTATTGTCTTGTATGTTTTAATGATGTAGTCATATCTTAATTCATGTGGAGGCAAAGTTGGATGTAGTTTTATGATTTCATGCACTACATGTTGTGAGGAGCTTAATGAACACACACACACTTCTTTATGTTCACATTATTTCTCTACCCCCTTTGGGGTTTAGTTTTCTTGCTTTTCTTCCATTTCCATTTGCGTTTTAGTGTAGTTTAGTGTAACCAACCTTTCTTCCCTTTCTTTACCTCTCGCCTTCGCACAAACCAAGTGTCGACACACCTCCCAGTGGACGACCCGTATTTGCCACCGCTTCAGCGCGGCCGTGCACTTGCGGTTAAATATAAAACGATCAATCACATAGTTTATTTTCAAGGGTTGAAAAGGACACATACCATTTCATTGGGGTAGTTCTGCCGATTCAACCTAGGATGTGGGGGTGTCCTTGTCAAGGACTTCCTCTACCGGAGAAGTTCTCTTTGGCTGGGTGTACAGGGTCGATTCTGGAAAGGCGTACGCATACGATTTGTCCATCAACATGTCTTTCCAGAGGTGTAGTTCTTTGTCTTTATTTCATAGCTCTTTGTCTTTCTCTCCCAGTTGGTTCTGCAGATCCTTGATTGTCTGCTTTGCTTTGAGCCATCTCAATTTCAGCTCCTAGTAGTTGACCTCGTCTTGCAGTGGGTCCCTTGGAATGTCGTGGGCACCTACTGTCACCGGTTATGTTAGGAGTCCTTTAGAGACTCTCAAATTCCAACTTTTTCGAGCTTTGGCCTCGCCAAACGCTCTATCCCCGCGGGGAAGATTGAAAACACCAACACAACCGTACAACTCCCTCGGTTTCCCATAGAGTAAACAAGCACAAACGAAAACGCACACAATAACAACGTTGGCGGAATTGAACTCTTTTATTCCCATAAACAATAGAATTACAATCCCTAAAGGGTGGAGGAAGGAAGGAAACAAACATAAGGACCATTAGAAACCTTATCCTAATGGTGGCGCGCTTTCTACAAGTTGGAGGTGCACCCCTATTTATACATGTTGTGAGCCTCCACTACATGCACTTCGTGGGGATCCATGACCCCCACTATCACCTCTAACTCTCCTTTGGTTGTGGAGGAGTGGGGAAAAACCGAATGCCCACTCTCCCCACTAAGGCCACTCTCTCTAGTGCCTTCTATAAATCATGCATGGGCTATAACCGAACCAAACGGTTATAGACTTGGTCATCCTTGACCAGAACGTGGGGAAACTGTTGGCTGATTCGGTTTTTCCCCCAAAACCGAATGCACATGATGGAGAAGCATGCACTAGTGGGGCTTGACCCGGTCAGCCCACTCATGCCACCTCCGTTCGGTTATGGACCCGTTCCATAACCGACTCCTATTTTTAAGGACAAGCATAACCGATACCTATTTTTAAGGAGAACAATTTTTGGCCAACCCAAATTTCCCCCGATACGGTTACGGACTCGTTCCATAACCGAATCCTATTTTCAAGGAGAGCTTGCCTAACCGTTCCCACACGATCAGCAACCTCTCTTGACTCGTTCTCAGCCCTTGCTGAACCATACGCATGTGTCTTAGCTTCCCAAACATCCGCGCCTTCAACTCCTAGGCATTGCCCGCCCACGCGCGCCTCCAATGCGCACCTATGTGCTGCCCGAGCAATGTCTAGCGCGCGCCCTCATAGCCACAACCCCACCTCACGCTTCTCAAGCGCGTTTGGCTGCCCGCATGTGAGGATGCACTTCCCAAGTTCTACGCTCGCACCATGTTTGCTGATGCTCCTTGACTTTCGCTTGGATGTCCCTGGACTCCAAGCCTTGTTGCTTTTCCACGCGCCTCGCGCTCCAAGCCACCAATCGTGCTATAGGCTTTAGAACATTTGTGTCATCGCCTCGCTCGCCCATGCATGCCCCCCGCGCGCACGCATGTCGCCCGAGCATAGCTTCCTCGCGCCCATGCTACCACGCACGTCCTCAGATTAGGCTTTCAACTCCATGGTCGTAGCCTCGGCTGCTAGCCTCCTCGCACGCATTTTGCCGCTGCCTGCCACTCGATCCCCTTCACGCCTTGCCTCACGTGTGCGCATGCTCGCGCATCTCGAATCTCCTTGGCGCTTGCCCTGCAAACCCAGGGGAGTACTTGGGATACCCCCGTTGCTTACCTCACGCGCTCGCGTTTGCCTTGCTTTGTGTGCTTCTTGGTTCCTTGTGATGCTCCAAGCTCACGAACCCAGCCCGGTATGGCGCACCCTCGGGCATCCCCGAGTTCAACCCGGTGACAAATCTCCCCCAGTCAACCCATTCGTCGTCCTCGATGAAGAATGGATTTGTAAGATCACCGCCTCGAACCGCTCAGACCTTATCCAACAAAGGTCTCATTGCGCCTCCCCGCAACAATCATAGACCAGAGAACCACCCCTCTTGAGCCCTCTCAAGTACTCCTCCTTGAGTTGGGTGTCATCCTCTGTCGTAGTCCATCGACGTCTCCGGTGCCTTGTGTACATACACATCTCAGCCACCGTCTCCTGGTCACCTTTGACCCATATGCGCTCTCTCTTCCGATTCAACACCTTGGCGCGTGTTCCCTTGAACAAGTGTTGAGGGCACGCTCGTCTCCATAGGTTTCTCCTCAAACCTGCAGTGCCCAAGTCCTCTCTTGGACCTTCGGTTGGCAACCTCATTGTTGCCTCCTCAGGATTGACCCCGTCATCCCTTACATAGGCCTCCACATGCTTCTCCATGTCGGCCAGAAGTAGCTCCCCAACAAAGCTGCAGTCCTCTCCGCCCTCGGATGACCAGCGTACCGTGCGTTGTGCACGCATTGCAAAAGCATGCGTCTCAAGTCCCTTGACTTTGGCACGGGCCTGCTCTGTTTGGTCCAGATGATCCCATCATCTTTCTGGAAGTGTTTCGTCAAACCTTCCTCAACATGCGAACTAGTACACTTGCAATCAGCGTCAGCTTGTGTAGCTCTTCTAAATTTGTCAAAGTTGTCCCCCCGGACTCCCATGATGATCTCCAAGATTGCCTCCTCCCTCGCGTCTTCGGTATCCCCCCTACTAATCGCGTCGGCAGCCTCGATAAGCCTCCAAGGCTTACACTTGAACACGAACTCAGCTTCGGTCAAGTACTCATGCCATCTTGCTTGCTTCAACGTTAGATTATTAGTGTTCACGAAACAACTACAAACCGTGTTGTCCATATACACCTCGAAACGCCCTCCCAACAAGTAGACTCCCGGAGTCTCTAGGCAATACACGACTTTGGTCAGCTCCCGTTCATGCATGGCATCCCTCCTCTCAGCAGGACGTTGCTCATAACTCCCATAAGCAACCAGATATTCACCTTGCACTAGAACTCTCCCAATAGTCGGTAACATCATAGCCCTTGCCCCGTGCAAGAACTCCAACCCGAGGATGGTGGTGAATTCATCCATAGGTATCACGAGAAATTGATACATTCCCCTCCACGCATCGATCTCAACGTTCTCCCGAATAGCCCCCGCTATTCGCGCGTCTTTGCTGCCACCAATCACCACACGCCCTCTCCTTTTGTCTACCCTAAGACCATGAGAAGTGGCCAACGCCTCATGCGAGAGATTGTGAGATGCCCCCAAGCACACCAACGCCCCCGCGATGTGTCTTCTGAGCTGCATTTCCACGAACAGCAAACTTGTTGTGTTTCCTCCTACACGCCACCGCATCATCCCCATGATGTCGCGTGTCCACGTTGTTGTCCCGAGTCCCCAAACTCAGCTCTGATACCAGCTTGTCACCGGTTATGTTAGGAGTCCTTTAGAGACTCTCAAATTCAAACTTTTTCGAGCTTTGGCCTCGCCAAACGCCCTATCCCCGCGGGGAAGATTGAAAACACCAACACAACTGTACAACTCCATCGGTTTCCCGTAGAGTAAACAAGCACAAACGAAAACGCACACAATAACAATGTTGGCGAAATTGAACTCTTTTATTCCCATAAACAATAGAATTACAATCCCTAAAGGGGTGGAGGAAGGAAGGAAACAAACATAAGGACCATTAGAAACCTTATCCTAATGGTGGCGCGCTTTCCACAAGTTGGAGGTGCACCCCTATTTATACATGTTGTGAGCCTCCACTACATGCACTTCGTGGGGATCCATGACCCCCACTATCACCTCTAACTCTCCTTTGGTTGTGGAGGAGTGGGGCAAAACCGAATGCTAACTCTCCCCACTAAGGCCACTCTCTCTAGTGCCTTCTATAAATCACGCATGGGCTATAACCGAACCAAACGGTTATAGACTTGGTCATCCTTGACCCGAACGTGGGGAACATGTTGTCTTATTCGGTTTTTCCCCCAAAACCGAATGCACATGATGGAGAAGCATGCACTAGTGGGGCTTGACCCGGTCAGCCCACTCATGCCACCTCCGTTCGGTTATGGACCCGTTCCATAACCGACTCCTATTTTTAAGGACAAGCATAACCGATCCCTATTTTTAAGGAGAACAATTTTTGGCCAACCCAAATTTTCCCCGATTCGGTTACGGACTAGTTCCATAACTGAATCCTATTTTCAAGGAGAGCTTGCCTAACCGTTCCCACACTATCAGCAACCTCTCTTGACTCGTTCTCAGCCCTTGCTGAACCATACGCATGTGTCTTAGCTTCCCAAACATCCGCGCCTTCAACTCCTAGGCATTGCCGCCCACGCGCGCCTCCAATGCGCACCTATGTGCTGCCCGGGCAATGTCTAGCGCGCGCCCTCATAGCCACAACCCCACCTCACGCTTTTCAAGCGCGTTTGGCTGCCCGCATGTGAGGATGCACTTCCCAAGTTCTACGCTCGCGCCATGTTTGCTGATGCTCCTTGACTTTCGCTTGGATGTCCCCGGACTCCAAGCCTTGGTGCTTTTCCACGCGCCTCGCGCTCAAATCCACCAATCGTGCTATAGGCTTTAGAACATTTGTGTCATCGCCTCGCTCGCCCATGCATGCGCCCCGCGCGCACGCATGTCGCCCGAGCATAGCTTCCTCGCGCCCGTGCTACCACGCACGTCCTCAGATTAGGCTTTCCACTCCATGCTTGTAGCCTCGGCTGCTAGCCTCCTTGCATGCATTTTGCCGTTGCCTGCCACTCGATCCCCTTCACACCTTGCCGCGCGTGTGCGCATGCCCGCGCATCTCGAATCTCCTTGGCGCTTGCCCTGCAAACCCAGGGGACTACTTGGGCTACCCCCGTTGCTTACCTCACGTGCTCGCCTTTGGCTCGCTTTGTGTGCTTCTTGGTTCCTTGTGATGCTCCAAGCTCACGAACCCAGCCTGGTATGGCACACCCTCGGGCATCCCCGACTTCAACCCGGTGACACCTACCATGATCCTATGAGGCAGAACGTACCGGGGAATGTCAACGATTTGATGAACGTCGATGGTTCTAGGCTCAAAGTGTTAGTCGACTTCATGATCCTCACCTGTCTCTACAGTTTCAGGTGGTTCCAGCACATTCTCCTCAAAAATCAACTTCTCCGCTGGTTATTTTGTGGAGGGTGATATCCTGCACTTCCAACGCCCTTTGCATATTCGTTACCCCAGTTAAGGAACGCCAGGAGTTCATTACAGGAAAGCACGACGGTGTCTCATTCTCTATTTTTATCTTCGTAGAGAGCCATACTTGTATCAACATGTAGATATCTCGTTTCAAGGAAAAACTTTTGGTACCACAAAATGAGGAAAATTAATTGAAACCGTTATTTATTTACCTCAAGTATGACCACACATCCGTCCACGTCCCCCTACCACGAGTAATAGTACTAGTAGATTTCCTTCACTTCAGATCCCTATTAGCCTTTTTATGTCAGTAGTCATGTACTCAAAAATTGCCTACCCCATGGTGTACGTTTTCATTTCCTCTAGGTTTTCGATCATTGATATGTACCATCTCTTCACTCTTTCCAAACCAATGCAGAAAATCAACGTAGTAAAGAAAAAGATAAAACACAAGTTTGGCGCACTCTTCGTCGTCTGCACTCGCTCCAAACTCTAAGTTCTCCACTCGTCAACTTCTTCTCAGTCATGTCGATTGGCACTGCACCCAGAGGCAATCCAAATATCACGACGACGTCAAAGGCCTATTGATTACCCACTTTGTTCCCAAGTCTGAATCCTTCTTCTTCCCCGCCATAATTGTCAATCAGGAACTGCACAATGTCATTGTTCACCGTGATACCTTTCATCTTTAGGAAGTGTGTGAAGGGGTTGTTTTGAATATCGTATGTTCTCTGTTATAAAGTAGTTTATTCACCCTCTTGAGAGATGCCCATCTACACTTTGTAGGCTGGAAGAAGTTCGATATCTACAACGAATTAAAGGCCAGAGTTAGTACCTCAAAAGCACAATTTGAATGTTAAATCACAAACTTAGAACCATAAGGGACACAACCTAAAAGGACACAATGGTCCATCAAAGGACACACATCTCCTTTGAGGGACATAAACTCCAATGTTAAATGGACACACTACAAATGACGGTCAGAGTTTGAATGTGAAAAGGATAAACCCCAACCAACTGAACATGTACACAACACATTGGAAACCCTAAACCAGTATAAAAAATTGCAAACCACTTGTTCACCTGGTTTTTACCGCTGACACTTGGAACGTCCATGTCTACTTCCATTTCTTCGATTTGGTTTCAAGGGTCGGCTTGGTGGATTTCAGATTTTTTGGGTTTTGTTCAAGGCTTTTCCTTTACCAACGCCTCTCAATTTATCGAAAATCACATTTTCTAATCACTTTAAAACAATATAATTAAAACTGCAAATGATGACATGGAAGGTGACATAGGTATTTTTGACGACTGTGATTTTCCCACAACGGGAGTTGATCCCACGATCAGATCGTGTGTGTTTTTACTTTATTTTTAATATTTGTTTAATATTGATCGTGATTTTGTTCAATTTGAATAAAATAAAGAGAGGTGATTATATTGTTTAAAATTGAGATATTTTAGAAAATAAAAATAATTTGTTTGATTTAAAAATCACCATAATTGTTATCTCCTCATCTTCTACGGATAGATATCCATATTTCCAAATAAATATTGTAGTTTTGAAATACTAGATTTCGGTGGTTAACTGAAATGGGACAAATACTAATGTTGAAACGGTTATATTCTTGTTTCCAAACAGTAATATTTTAAGAGATCTTAAAAAATTAAGTTATATTGAATCGTTATTGTAGTGTGTGTAGGTTCTGTTATCGTATCATTGTTATGCTTTCCAATTAATTTTTTTTTAATTTACCCCCATTTGTCAAACAATTATTGAAAAAAAAGTTGGTATCAAGTTTTTGTACAATTAATTTATACATAAACGAGATAAATGATGATATATTTCTATTTAGTTATTTATCTGTAAAATGAAAGAAATGAGTAGGATGAAACAGAAGAGCTGATTTCACGGCAAGGATATGTCCTTTGAATTCAAATATGTGACAATTTTAAATCACAAGAAAAAATAACAATAGCTCCAATTTGCCAATCAAGGCACACATAAGTGTCCTTCAAGAGACACGGGTGTCCTTCTAAGGACACAGTCCGTCGGACACACGGGTGTCCTATTAAAGGTGTGTTAGCACTTAACAGGGGTCCAAACATCAGTTTCCTTTGCCTTATATTGACCGAATGTATTTCATTTGTCCCATGTGGTGGTTCTAGTTAGTGATTTTGGTAAACCGATATGTGGCTAGTCGTTTATGTAGCACGTTTGGTGTACCGTAATGAGTTTGGTCGACCGTCTACGATGGGTTTTTGTTTCTTTTCAACCTCAAACATTTACAAAGGAAAGGGAAAAGTGGGAAGTTCTATATCAGTGGCAACGGCTACTTTGACAATTGGACCCAAGCCATTATTTGTGTGTCCCGTGTAGGTGTGTGTCACGCGTGGGTGTGTGTCCAGCGAGGGATTAGTGTGTGTGCCACGTGGGACAAGTGAGTATGTTCTTTACTACAAGGATTTGTCCTTTGAACTCATGTCTGTGGTAGTTTTAAATCACAAAAAAACATAATTATGGCTCCAACTTGCCAACCAAGGGACGCATAACTGTCCTTCAACAGACACAGGTGTCCATCAAAGGACACAAGTGTCCTATTAAAGGTGTGTTAACACGTAATGGGAGCCCAAACTCCAAACATCAGTTTCTTTTGTCTTATATTGACTAAATGTATTTCAGTTGTCCGAACTGGTAATTCTAGTTAATGATTTTGGTGGACCGATATGTGGGCAGTCGTCCGTGTAGCACATTTCGGTACACCGAAATGTGCTACACGGATGACTGTACCGTAATGAGTCTGGTCGACCGTCCAGTAGATGGGTTTTTGTTTCTTTCTAATATTAAACATTTAGAAAGGAAAGACAAAAATCTACAGGAAGGTATATATCTATGGCTATGGCTACTTCGACAGTTTTACCCAACCCATTAGTGTTTGAGTTAAACCGAAAATTTGACGTGGTATGTCCTAATAGGAAAAACATTTATGGACTGGTGTGTCCCCTCGGGGACAAGGTGTATAAGTGAGTATGGTCCTTAAAGTAAGGATCTATCCTTTCAACTCAAGTCTACGGTAGTTTTCAATCACAAAAAAACATAACAATGACTCCAACTTGCAACCAAGGCACGCATAAGTGTCCTTCAAGAGACACGGGTGTCCTTCGAAGGACACTGTCTGTCAGAGACATGGGTATCCTATTAAAGGTGTGTTAACACATAACACGAGTCCAATCATTACTTTCCTTTGTGTTATATTAACCGAATGTATTTCGATTGTCCGAACTGGTGATTCTAGTTAGTTATTTTGGTGGACCGATATGTGGTCGGTCATCCGTGTAGCACATTTCGGTGTACCTTAATGATTTCCGTTGACCGCCTATGATGGGTTTAACCACAGATGTTTAAAAAGAAAAAGGGAAAAGTGTGCAGGATGTTATATATCAGTGGCAGTGGCTACTTCGACAGTTGGACCCAACCCATTAGTGTCGGACTTAAACCCAAAATTTGACCAATTAAGCAAAGGTGTTATTGTTGTGCACAAACCCTCTACATGATTAGATGATGATGTCATGCTAAAATACGGTTTAGTATATGAAATTTAGCACCTACGCTCTGATACCAAATGTAGGATCGATATGGCCCTATACTTAATTCTCTACTAAATATGCAGCGGAAACTATACTCGAAAAACATAAGTAAAGAAGAGCAATCAAGCCACAAGAGGACACAACAATTTTATAGATGTTTGGCACCCCACCCAGGTCCTACTTCCATCTCGTGCAAGCTACGCTCGACTCCGTGAACTCTGCCTACGTATTCACTATTCACTCCCCATTCTAGGCCGGGAGAGAATACCTTTACAAAACAATCTCAGCGAACACCCTCGCGAACTTGGTTTCTTCCTCTCCCAATCCAAGAGGGATGCTTTGGGGTTTCACCGAAACCTTTACAACTTGGCAACAAATGTGAGTGGATCAAACACTCTCGAACTTGAGCACACTTTGAGAATGATTGGGAATTGATTAAAGTTGTGGCTGTTTTGGCTCTTGAGTGTAGGATTAGGGATTCTTGGAGTGGAGGAAATTTCTCTAGTGTTTGTATGAGTTTGGTGTAGGAGAGTTGTGTAAATAAGGTGTGTGAACCTCTATTTATAAGCTCTTAATGGTTTGTAGCAATTGGGGAAGATTTGGTTGGAGTTTGTGTATGGTACACAAAATAGAATTCTAAGTTCAAAAAATATATCCTAAATCGGTCGACCAATACAGGATAAACTATCGAACGTTTCCTTAAGTATAAGGAAACGTTTGAGCCAACTCAAGCTACGGTTGAACCAAATGGTCTACAACTTATGTCACTGGTCGATCAAAATGTGGGGGCGGTCGATCGATTAGAGTCTTTTGACCTGGCAAAAGATTAGCGATCGAACGTAACAAGAAGGTTCGTTCGACTGAAAATAACAAGCACTTTTGGGAGACAAAATTGTCTTCATCCAGCCGACTGCGAATAAGGCATTGTTCGACCGGTGGCCAAATGTATTTAGGGGTTTAGGTAGAACTATATGAATATGACCGTTGTATAATACGTCAAAAATAACGGCCATATAAAAATGTGTACAACGGTCTGCCAAAGATTTGAAATTGGCGACTGGTGGAGTTATGTAAACTCACTATTTGTAAAACCGTTAACTGGTAGAAACGGTCGAATCGAAAACTCGTTTCGGTCGACCATTCTGCATAGATAGAAGTTTGGTTTATGTGATATTCCTACCTATGTTTGGGTGACCTATTGAAGTCAAATTGATCTAAGATTTTGTGTGTGTCGTTTAGAAAGAACCTAGTGTGTATGTGAGTAGGTTTTAACTCTTTTATGCTCAAGTTCACAAAATATCCTAAGACTCAAATAAAAGATAACATGTCTTTGACTTCATTCCATTCTTCCTTGAGTCTTGAGCACCTGTAGATGTTAGCACAATACACTATACGTTCTATACATAATGTGTGCTATTCTACATTTGATTGTGATTAAGATTAGGTTTTTTAAATCATCAAAACATGGAATTAACGACAAAAGTCCAACACTCTTGATAAAGTAAAACTATAATGTGCACAATGTAACTTATGTATAGTTACATATTTATAATTAGCTTATGAGATCAAGAAAAAAATATATAATACAAAGATGACACATTTCTACTTTGTATGATATTTGTAATATAATGAGGCAAGGGATAGACACAAGTGATATAGTACATATCACTAAATCGATTGTGTTATATTCGAATGAACAAAACATCTTTGTTATTTGGGTAACTATAATGTGTAGCTAGATACCCCTTATAGTTTATGATATTAATATCGTTGCCAACATAACTTAGATCCTCTTATAGGTCACACCACAAAACTGGGAAACAAGAGATGTGATTTTACATTTTATATGATGTTTTAAGATTCATGTGTTATGAAATAATATACATGTGTAAAATAATAAAATCAATATCTCGTAATAGCGACATGGTTAGAATAACAAATAAATTTGTATGAGATGTATATATTATGGGGTCTAATGTTTTGACATTATATATGATAATATATTACAAGATATAATGCAATCCGTAACATTATAATATATGAATTTGCTAAAACCAAAAGCCCAAATTTTGTTGGATATTAATCTAAAATTTGGTAAAATAAAAAATAGTGAAAAATGGTCCGACCGTTTGCAAACGTTTTGGCATATATTAATAAGATATTTTTGTTAATTAATGCATGGATTTAATCCACGTTTGACCAATACAGGATAAACTATCGAACGTTTCCTTAAGTATAAGGAAACGTTTGAGCCAACTCAAGCTACGGTTGAACCAAATGGTCTACAACTTATGTCACTGGTCGATCAAAATGTGGGGGCGGTCGATCGATTAGAGTCTTTTGACCTGGCAAAAGATTAGCGATCGAACGTAACAAGAAGGTTCGTTCGACTGAAAATAACAAGCACTTTTGGGAGACAAAATTGTCTTCATCCAGCCGACTGCGAATAAGGCATTGTTCGACCGGTGGCCAAATGTATTTAGGGGTTTATGTAGAATTATATGAATACGACCGTTGTATAATACGTCAAAAATAACGGCCATATAAAAATGTGTACAACGGTCTGCCAAAGATTTGAAATTGGTCGACTGGTGGAGATATGTAAACTCACTATTTGTAAAACCGTTAACTGGTAGAAACGGTCGAATCAAAAACTCGTTTCGGTCGACCATTCTGCATAGATAGAAGTTTGGTTTATGTGATATTCCTACCTATGTTTGGGTGACCTATTGAAGTCCAATTGATCTAAGATTTTGTGTGTGTCGTTTACAAAGAACCTAGTGTGTATGTGAGTAGGTTTTAACTCTTTTATGCTCAAGTTCACAAAATATCCTAAGACTCAAATAAAAGATAACATGTCTTTGACTTCATTCCATTCTTCCTTGAGTCTTGAGCACCTGTAGATGTTAGCACAATACACTATACGTTCTATACATAATGTGTGCTATTCTACATTTGATTGTGATTAAGATTAGGTTTTTTAAATCATCAAAACATGGAATTAACGACAAAAGTCCAACACTCTTGATAAAGTAAAACTATAATGTGCACAATGTAACTTATGTATAGTTACATATTTATAATTAGCTTATGAGATCAAGAAAAAAAAATATAATACAAAGATGACACATTTCTACTTTGTATGATATTTGTAATATAATGAGGCAAGGGATAGACACAAGTGATATAGTACATATCACTAAATCGATTGTGTTATGTTCGAATGAACAAAACATCTTTGTTATTTGGGTAACTATAATGTGTAGCTAGATACCCCTTATAGTTTATGATATTAATATCGTTGCCAACATAACGTAGATCCTCTTATAGGTCACACCACAAAACTGGGAAACAAGAGATGTGATTTTACATTTTATATAATGTTTTAAGATTCATGTGTTATGAAATAATATACATGTGTAAAATAATAAAATCAATATGTCGTAATAGCGACATGGTTAGAATAACAAATAAATTTGTATGAGATGTATATATTATGGGGTCTAATGTTTTGACATTATATATGATAATATATTACAAGATATAATGCAATCCGTAACATTATAATATATGAATTTGCTAAAACCAAAAGCCCAAATTTTGTTGGATATTAATCTAAAATTTGGTAAAATAAAAAATAGTGAAAAATGGTCCGACCGTTTGCCAACGTTTTGGCATATATTAATAAGATATTTTTGTTGATTAATGCATGGATTTAATCCACCTTGGTCAAAGCTTGTTATGGGATGATGAGAGGACAAAAAAACAAGAGATCATGTGCAAAGTGGTTTAAACATGATGTGGTTTAGTGGAGAGATTAACAAGGGATCATGTGTAAGTGGTTTGACCATGATGTGAGTTTGAGGATGCCCTATAAATAGGTCAATCCACCCTTCCTTTGTTTAATTAATGCAAAACCTTATCCCCTCCACATTTTCTCCATCATTCCATCCGAAAATTTTCTTATTAATTGAGTGTTTGAGAGATTAAATTCTTTGGAGCAGAGAAGGGGTTATTAGCTAGATTCTAACCTTTAATTAGAGATTGATTGACTAGCTTCGATCTCTCTAATCTTGTGTAGAATTTCAAGAACACTTGGAGGTGATTCCGAGGCAATCCGACGTGCAAACTGACTTCCGATTGGTAAAAAGGATTTGATAATCCCCTATGTATGATCCAATCTATGTGTTTCAATATTAATTAGTATACAATATCTATTGTAATACAATTAGGAAGTTTTGTATATAAAATTGTTGAAAAATATGAAAACAAATCCTAATTGCTTGTAAAAATTTAAATATATATACAAGTATGGGCACAAAATCCAACAATGATAACAGAATTTTTGTTCATATTTTCAATAATTAGTCTATTTAATATATTTAGTTTATCATCTCATGATCAAATAATTCATTGATTTGCCATTTTGAGTCTTTTATTTTTGATGGACGGATAAAGTGAATTTTCGGAATTTTTTCTATTTCTTATTTTCTACATTACTTTGTAATATTAGATATTATGTTAACCACTAAGATCAATGGATTAATTCTGATCTTTAAGGTGAAACAAAGAAAATCGTAAAAAAAGACTATTTTTTATTCCGATTCTAATTATTCTTTTGAGGGTATTAAATGTTTTAAAATATGTCATACGGTGGTTAGAATCAATTTTTAGACTCGTGTCGAATTTTATAAAATTTTAGTTTATTTTAAATGATTATTTTACTTGGAATTGACAAAACAAAAAGAGCAAATAAGTTTTTTTCCCTTAAAGTTTTCTTGTGGGAATTTGGATAAACTTCGGTTCAATTTTTTTTTTGAATTAATGATGCTTCAATCATTTTAAAGGATTTCAAATGATTCTGGAATTATTTAATTGAGGGATGAAGGATCCACTAAATAATATAATATAGTATATATGCAGTTGTTGCGCTTGTTCTCTTTTGCAGGAATAAGTGAGTTTATATTTTGCATCGAAGCCATATGTGAATGTATGATATGTATATCATTATTGTTATTAATTAATCATAGTGACTTATGTATATGTAAAAGCCGTTTATTTTATATGCATGCATATGAGAAAACTTTACATACGACTTGCACTAGCCAATTTAATTTTGATAAAATTCAAATGGTGAGATGCATGTTTAAATATTGTGCAATATTTACATCCCTAGTGCAAGAAGAAGAAGCAAAGATCGAGCACGCGGGAACATATAAAGTCACACCAATGTGTGAATGAATTTATTTTTATGTTTATGTGCTTGGCTTATATGTGATTGAATGATTGAATGGTTAGGATAAGTGTGAATGAATGCATACATGACTACCTAATTTCAAAAATGACATATGAGTTGTTTAATTATACAAACTAAAAATTAAGAAGACCTTTCAGTCTTATTTCATCCACTAATAGTCATCGATCGAGGGATGTTCTGATCGCCCTTAGCGGGAGATAATTTTCACAATCTTTGGAAATAGTGGGACATATTAGGATATACATTGTTGTGCCATTAATAAATACATAAAGTGAGTTTCACCATTAGTGAACACCACGACCGAACACATATCGGTTCACCGAATGAACAAATGTGCTAGTTGTCCAACTTGTTCATATTGTAAAGGAAATCCATGATCTCATTTTGAGAATCGATGAACGCTTGGTGAGAATCTCCAATGACACAAATTTGGTTGTTGATTTCGTTTACCGAATTTGATGTCATCAACTGGAAAGCATGGAAAACATTAGTGAGCACTTTTATTCCCTTGTAGTTGCATTCCACTAGCCCATGAACTTCTTCGATCTCATTGCAATTCCTGTCCACAATCCTCTTGAGTCAATAAGCCCACGAGAGTTGATTCTGTTGAACATCCGAACCGGATGACCATTCGAGGTGCATGTAGAGCTGAGGACCACGAGCCAAATTTAGATCCCATTGGTTCAGTTCAAGAGGGAGACAAAGATTGAGCTTCAACCATTTCTTCATCGTTCGGGGATTGGTTATCATTAGTGGAGTCCTCTTCTTCATTTCTAGGAGGTGCTTCATCAGTGGCTTTTTGCTCCTCAACATCCGTTTGAGTGTGTATTCACTACAGGAGAACTTGTCTTCACCGATGAACATTAACCGCCAATGTACATATACATTGGTGTTACGTTACACCGACGGATATACATTTGCCGGAGTTACATGCGTAGGTGTACAACTACACCGACGGATGCACCAATTGACAAGTGTCGTCGGAATAGTTTTTTGTGCCAATTTCGTTACGTGGTTTTCGTCGAAGAGGATTACACTGACAGATATACACCGATGGATCGTCCGTCGGTGTACTAGTCCAATGGAACTATCCATCGGTGTAGGGACACTAACCCATAAATTTGTTGGTTATTATCCAACAAATAAGGATATACACCAACAGATACCTACCGCCGGTGTAACTCTTGTCGATGAATGTCGACGAATATCTGTTGGTGTATCAAAAAATCAACTTCGTTTCCAACGACGAATACCCGTTGGTGTAAACTCCTACCAGAATTCGAAAAGAGACAAATAGCTCTTCCCGAATTCCAATTTTCCCAACTAAATGTGTTTCATTCATTCAAAGCGGCACAAACATTCCTCCACGACAGAAACATTCCCAATCATTTAAGAACTCAACAAGTTTGATCATCCACAACCATTCATCCACAACGAGTTCGATTCATAAATTTAATTTATAACAGTGATCTATAAATAATCAAACTACAAATTAAACGAAATGACTATGCAATCAAACCTCTCGTCCCTGCTCTACTTGTAGGTCCGTGATCGTCATCGCTTCTGGACGGTTGCAGCAATGTGCAAAGAGGGTTGACGTCGTGATCATGATAATTACAAACATTTTGTATTAATAAATTATTTGACATAAACCAATAAATGCGACAATTTAACTAAACAATGTGTAGATTACCTCGGTCGTGTAACCTGCCTTCTCGAGCGGAAAGTTCATTTGAAACTACATCTTACTGAGTGTGGATTAACTCCGCAGCTATCTTCAGCTTATCTTAAGGCATTGCAAGTTCACTACTGACGCGCATTAACTCCGCAGCTACTTCGTCGTTTCGCTCCACATCCGCTATCGCACTGTGTTTTTCTCTACTTGGCATCCCACCCCGTACATATCCGCATGAGTGATGTGGCAAATACTTGATGTGTTTGTTTTAAATACCGCAAGTGCACGACATCGGTGAAGACATGTAACATACGGGTTGATCCACAGGGAGGTGTGTCGACTCTAGTTCTTTCGAAGGGGAGTGGGAAAAGATGGGAGAAGAAGTTGATGACACTAAACTAGTAAGCAACAAACAAGGAAATGAAAGCACGAGAGGAACTAAAACTAAACTAAGCAACTACTAATAAGAAAGATGAAATTGAGGAATAAAAACCAACAAGGGGTGACGTGTGAACATATATGAGGTGAGAGAAGTGATGAATGACGCATGTAAGCATGTGTGTGTTCATGCATAGGAAGTCTCTAAAGATGTGGCAAAACCTATCAATCCATTCACACAACATACTAGCAATTACTACATTATCACAAGATGAGGCTCAGCATGAGAAGTGTCTAACATTATTGCAAAACTCATCAAAAACCAGGAACTCATGTGAAGAACAAAACTAAGCATGGGAAGTGTCTGAAATTTATGGCAAAACTCATCAAAACAAAGTTTCTTCAATCAATGAAGAAATTAAATTCTAATACAAACACAAATAAAATGTAGCATATCCAACTGGAAATTTCAGCCAATAAACATGAAGAAACCAACCATGGGAGTGTCTAAATCTTGTGGCAAAACCCATCAAAAATCACCCAACATGTTGATGAATAAAACAAACCCGATGAACATACAAACATTCAAGTCTACACAATCTAAATTCGTCAACCATTCAAAACCTCATAAAAGTACATCATCTCCACCCCCAAAGGGGGATGGAACTACTCACTACTCGTTATGCTAACATTCATATTAAGAAGGGAAAACATTCTAATTATACTAAGATTACTAAAACACAATTAAGCTAAGCATGCATGAATTAGAAAATATACAACATGAACTAACAAAACATTATTTATTGCTCACTCACATTATAATTAGCATCTCTCCACTAGAGTTTTGCTCCAAGGTTTTACTCCAAGTAGAGAGAATGGCCACCAAGCCATGAGAATACCCCGGTATGGGACTAATTGCATGCTATAAATGGACATAAAACAACATAATCCACCACCCGACTAAGACATGAATCCTTTGAAGCCATATGGATTGCTGATTGGAGGTATGGAGCCGACAATTGGTGGTCTGGATGTCTTTGATCGAGTTTGGATGTTGGTGCCACATGTCCACAAGCATGACGTGGCTTCAATACATACGAACCCGTCCACGTTGGTTGTCCAACATGGTGCAAACCGGATCATCAGGAGCGATCGAGGTGATAGAGCCCTGAGAGCTCGTCTCACCCGATCCTCTCATAGTTTCAAACTGTTGTTGAAATAAAATATTTCAATAGTTAAACATCAATACGAACATGAAACATAGTAATAATTATAATCAATATACATATCATTAGCTTACAATGAGTCGAGCGACTTCTAGATGATTCCTTTTATTGAGTTTAATCCACATGTCTGTCTGTATGGGCTCCGGAGCACCCGGGTCTTCTTCACTCTGCAACAAAAATAAAAAAATGGTGTTTGATTGCATAAAAAATTCAAATGAATCAAATTTAGAGAAAAAAACCAATTATCATCTTCTCCTTATGTCGCACAACGAACTTCGTACCACACGTATGTGGTATAATTAGGTTCACTCGGTTTTCCTTGTTGATCTCACTCTTTTTCTGCATCAAAATTAAACCACAATGTTAGTCTTCATATACATTGAATAACATTAAAATTATTAAAATCAAAGTATACCTGAAAAACCTTACTGGCCCAATAATCTAAAAGAGTGGACAAATCCTCGACAGAGACGCTTTGTGGCCGTCTGGCCATCAGCTCCTCCCAGGTCTGTGCCAGCTTCACCCCGCTTCTAGTATAGGTCAAATTTATATTCCGTCCATTTCTTGTTTAGACACCTCATGACATTCTCTCTAAATCCCTTAGGAATTTTCCAATGTGCCTATAAAACAATGTTAGTGTGTAATTAAATGAAATAGATAATAAAATAAGTTACGATGGTATGAAATGTTGCAAAAAATTGTTGCCATGCCACGTCCTTGTCCTTCTTGGGCACCACTCTCCAACCTGCATAACGTGGGCGAAGTATTTGTGACCTCCTCGCAAGTGACCAAAAAAATTCTGGAAACTCTCTCGCATGGGTCCTCTAGGTACCCCCTCTGGCGTGAAATCGATCGGAGATTGGTCCGTCTTCGACCATTCTTCCAAATATTGAGTGGGATTGCGTCCCCTACTCCTACTCTTACTGCCGTTACCTGCAAAGGGTCAAGGCTCAATCTTACACGAGCCTCTTCCTCAGACTCCTGCAAATCTGTAAGTCGACGACATACATAAGTGTCATCCTTGTCCTCCAGACGAGTGTAGCATCGTCAAGCCATATCTGAATTTAAGAACATAACAATTTAAATACTGTCATTATTGCTTCTATACAGTTTGGAAGTAAGAGAACATTGGTTTTCCAACTCGCCAAATAATGAACTACTCCACCACAAGTGTCTCTAGATCATGTCTCACAAACTCCACCAAACTAATATCGACAATCTGAACTCTATCTTGCACAATATTTCCTCGATCGTACTTTGAATCTTCAGAATCATAATCCCCCATCTTATATAAATCTCTTGGCATCATTCGCACAACCACTAACCATTGATCGTCGCATTCTCTATCTTTTGGCTCAGCAACATAAACAACTTTCTCTACTTGAGATGCAAGTACAAAAGGTTCTTATGGTTTCAAAAATCAATTCACATTCACCAATGTGAACCTGTATTCATCACTTCTAGTACTGTTGTGTCGACCCAAAACGTTGGACCACTTGCACTTGAACAAAACAAACTTCAAATCACCATAGTAGTGAAGTTCAATTATGTATTGCAATACACCAAAGTAGTCGACAGGTGCAATGACAGGATTCCTATCTTATGCTATGGAGTAACTTTCTGTTGTTGCATTTACAAATACTCCACTATTTTGTGTTTTGGCTTTTGACACACGTTTTTGTGTTCAAAACCTAAACTCATTGATGATATATCATGAATACCTCCTCTCCACATTGTCTGTACCTCGAGCAAGTGCTTCGATATCGATGTTTCCATAGTTTTCCTTTTGAACCATCTCCTTGAACCACTCACTAAAAGTCTTATGTCGAACATTTGATTGTTGTCGGCGATTGCAATGTACTCCTACTCCAAGGAAAGTGGTGTAACAGTTAAAACGCCTGAAAGAGTCGAATATGTAATTGTGTGTTAATAATGAGTTAAAGACATTGCTAAAATAACACAAGTGTAGTCCTAACTTACTCTTGATATTCAACAACAATGGTAGTATTACTTAACACCCACTTGTGAGCTTTTCCATGATCGACAGGGTCCAGAAGAACCATTTTGCCGGTGCCTAACGATCTTTCACATCCATCATTTTTCCAAAATCGACTACAAAATTCAAATCGTATCCAAACTTGAATCCAAAATCCAATAGCAATCCTTAAATCTAATATCGATCCATTAATTTAAATTAAAACACAAACTGAAATTTGTAATTCAGGATAGAATTTGTAATCGAAAATCAAATCTGAAAGTGAATCCTAAAATTGAAATTAAATCCTTAAGGCAAAATCGAATATGTAGGTCAATTTCAAATCTTAAATGCCAATCAATTTACTGAAACGCAAACACATCAAACTTTATTTTAAGTTCTAACGAAATTTTGGAAGAACCTCCACCATATCTTTTATACCAAAAAATTTCACAAGACCTTTATTGACAAGATAAAATGCCCACGATTCAACGACAAGCATTACAATATCGTCAATTCATGAAACATAAATCCAACAGAAACATAACCGTCTTTTTTGGCACAACAAAAGTGCTTGAATAATCCAACTATCTTTACAAATATATTTTGTTTAAAATGGAGCCCCAATTGAACCAAGAAAGCAAAGTCTAGGGATTTGGAAGAATTATTTTACAATCAACCACACGTTTGATTTTTTGTTACTTTGATCACTAGGAATGACTAAGCTTACCGCCATATATAACAAGTTGATTCTAAGGTCTATGAGAAGTACAAACAACAAGACGTTAGACTTGTAATATATAATTGGTATGTATACTTTCAATCCAACTAACAAACAAAACTTAAAGCCAATATGAGATCCTAAATTCTAATCGAATAGAAAGTTCAATTTCAAATCATAAATTCAAACTCGAATCTGAAATCTAATATCAATCCATAAATCCAACATCGATTCGTAAATCTAAATTCTAACCCAAATGAAATCCATAATCCAGAAAAAACTTCATAATACAAAATGAAATCCGAAATCAAATATCAAACCTGTAATACAAAATCGACCTTATTGTTGGTTTTTTGGCCTTAATCTATATTAATTTTGATGTTTAATCAAACTAATCTTAATAAATCAACCTAACCAATCAAACTGAGTAAACATGATTACATGTATTGCATACATACTTGTATATTTGCAATCATCTTCAAAGGTTGATCAAGACAATCAACGAAAGCCGAATGGGGACAAGGACATCAAGACTCGAGACTTGTAATCAATGCTTTAGACCAACACATTTAATTTCGTATTTATTGAGTCCATAATGTTTAATGTAAACTTGAGCACTTGGATTCTGTCCCGTCAAGATTTGGTAAACCAAACCCCTCACGGTCCACCAAAACCCTTCTAGTTTAGTCCACCAAACACCTATCAGTTATCAAAATACTTTCCACAATTAACATTAGGTTGTTCTTTGGAATTGTCCTGTCGGAAGACCGAACCACCTTCGGTCGACCGAATAGCCCTAAACCAGTATTGGACTTTGCTCCAATGGTCACATTTGAATCATGGTCCTAGAGCCCAATTAACTTGTCGTAATTCGGACGACCGAATACCTATCGGTCAACCGAGTCCATTGCTTTAAGAGCCCAACGGCTATTTACACGTGATAGTTGACCGTTATACCCAATGACTATTTGAGCCTTGACTTTTTTCAGCGCAAAAACCGTTCTACCTTCGGTCTACGAAAGCATACACTGTCAACCGAACGTGAGTAGATCAGAGCCTAACCAATCCTACTGTTCACCTTGGAACGGTGAACCGAATGGAATTTGGTTAACCGAACTTAATTAGGGCTAAATTGATAATAGTTACTGGAAGTTGGTGAACGGTGATCCGGACCCTATTCGGTCAACTGATCAGTAGCATATCATGCATCATATTCATGCTATATACCCTTTATTTTACACCAATATTGTGCTACTCTAGTTGTTGTTTGTAGTGTTTCAGGAATTAGGTAATAAAGAAAAGGAAGGGAGCAGAAAGGACCTAAATGTAACATGTTTGGACTGATTTGGAAGGTTCTGGACCTATTCGTAATGCACAAGGATTGGATTGCAAATCAGGAAGGACCCAAGTGCAAACCTGGAGGGACCTGATTGTGAAGTGCAAAATATGGTGACACATGACTTGACTCAAATCAGTATTCGTGAATTCAACTCCCATCGGTTCAAGCCAGCAGACCAAGACTTCACCTCAAGTGCCAAATGGAGAAATAAAGCACCACACAAAATTTCAACCCGATCGGTCGCATTTGATCCGCCAGTGGCGGATCGAAATGCTCCATTTGAGCTCAAATTTCGGTCGTGGTTCAGGTTAGAGAATTCTGGGACCATCAGAAGTGATTTAGACCATCCGATTATTCCCAAATTAATCCTAACCATGTATTAGTCTATATATACCATTGTAATCCCTCCTATCCATCTTGTTCTTGCTTCTCCATTAGATTTAGGTTTTATTTTGTTGCTAGATAGTGTAGTTGGAGGAAAAGAAGCACACTTTGTAATCCTTTCATTTCAATCAATAGTGAGTTGTGTTCTTTAAATACATGTCTTTTACTTTGATGCAATTTCTTTGATGTTGTTGTTTAGTTAATGTTGTTTTCAGTAATTTCCATTATGGGTTCTTGTTGTTTTTAAGCTTTCTTTAATGTAGAGATGAGTAGAGAGTAGTCCATCCCCATTGGGGGGTGAAGAAGAAGGTGATTTATCATGTGATGGATTAGTGTGTGTGTTAATCTTAATCCTTTGAGCCTTACATGATTTCCACAACCATCTAATGGATTTCACTCTTATCTTTGATGTCCTAATGCTTTTGAATGAAACGTAGCACATGCTTAGATTAGTGAGCCTATTTTATGGGGAATGATGAGGTTAGGATAAGGATGGAGTGGAAGAAGGAAACAAAGCATGTGCATGCATGTGCTCATGTTGGCTTTATCCAAATTAATGTCTTGTATATTTTAATGATTGTGATAAATCTTATTTCATGTGGAGACATAGTTGGATTAGAGTCATTTTGCATGTGAACATATTAGCTTCATTTCAATTATTGTCTTGTATGTTTTAATGATGAGGTTTTTATCTTATTTCATGTGGAGGCAAAGTTGGAATTGAGTTTTTGTGGATTTCATGTACGACATGTTTTAATGAGCACGTTTGAACACACACTACACCACACATGTTCCAATTCATGTACTTTCTCTACCCCATAGGGATTTCTTTTTATTGTTTGTTTTCGATTCCTTACGTGTTTTAGTTTGATTCTGATCACATCTCTCTCATTTTCTTTTCCCACTCAAGTATCGTGAATCCGACTCGCGCACGCTCCTTGTGGATCGACCTGTGCTTGCCCTCGCTTAAATGCGGTCGTTCACTTGCGGTATGTTTTAATTGATTGAATCATCAACTGTATGCTCAGTTCAGACCAATCAAACCCTTGTGTCTCAGACTACCATTACTTGACGGTCAACCAAACCTGGTCTAAAATATGCCCGAGCTTAAGTCACATCTTGCTTCTCATTGGTCAATTTCCCCACCAACTCCCAAACGGCTAGTAGAGCTTGAAGGCTTATAAATAGGACCCCATTTGTTGGTTTTGAGACTCTTGAACACTCTCCATCTATCCTATACTCAAAGCCAAATCCTTTTCATCTTCAAGCTCTCATTCTTCAACACTCAAGCCAAAACTTCGCCACTTGCATATCCAATTCCATATCAATATCCAAGTGTTCTCAAGTATAGAGTGTTAGTTAGATTGTTATTCCATCTCCATATTCAAGAATCACCAAGGAATTGTAACTTCGAGGAACTCCCTCTCGGGTTGTGAGAGGAGACACGAGCGATGCAAGGTTGTTCGCGTGTCTCGGGGGTTGTAAACAATGTTGATCTCGACTCAGAACGAAGATCGGTTAGTGGAACTGTAAGCGAGGCTCGGGGGATCGAGTGAGGCTTGCGAGGAGGACTACGACTGGGGTGCGGTGTTGAACCTCTCTAAACTCCAGTGTCGACAAATTTGTGGTTTGCAATTATCTCTTCCCTTAATCCTTCAATTAGTATTTTTAAATTTGCAATTCTCTAGTGATTAGAGCGCCATAGGTCCTAACAATTGCTATCAGAGCGTTATGTTGTTAATTTCATTTACTTAATCATAATTTGGCATGACATCTACATCTAATCATTGTGAAGGATTATCCACATCTAAGTCACCTTTGTTTAATGGGTTAAATTATGACTATTGGAAGAAAAGAGTGAGGATTTATTTGCAATCAAATGAATTGAAATACTGGACATTCATATTGAACCCATACACATCTCCTAACGACGATGAGATTGTATCCTTAACTAAATCCAAAATTAAGGAAGCGGAGATGAATTCCCGCACCATGAACATCTTATATTGTGGGTTAAATGAAGGGGAATACAATATGGTAAGAAGTTGTGAAGGTGCATATGATTTATGGCACACATTAGAAATGTACGATGAGGGTTCAAATAGATTGAGAGAAACTAGGATTAATTTGCTCATGCATAAATATGAACTCTTTCATATGCAATCCGGTGAGAACATAAGTGAGATGCACACTGGCTTCACCGAGATCATTAACTCTCTCAAAGCACTTGGCAAGTATTTTAGCAAGGGAGAAATGACTCGAAAGATTATCCGGTCACTCATTGACGATTGGGAGGAGAAGATGACTATTATCGAAGAGGCGCAACATCTCACAATGTTGTCGGTAGAGGAGCTTATGGGTAGTCTCATGACATATGAGATACAAATGAAAGACCGCAAGGAGAAGTGAACCAAGAAATCTTTGGTGCTACACGCCGTCACCAATTCCATCAAAGAAGATAGTGACATTAAGAACAAATGGTGACACAACAATTCAAGGAGTTCCTTAAAAATAAAAAGAAAGGAGAAAAGAGAATAAGAAGAAGAGCAAGAGAAAAGAGAAGAAGAAGAAGAAACTGTAGGATCGTGTGGGTTATGGGTCCATAATACTAATCACAATTTTACACTAATTACGTACTTGTTTGAACTATCAAAGATATGCAGCGGAAATTAAACTAAACAAGCAAGTAAAAGGAAGATAATGCAAACCACGATGGACACGAGGGTTTTACAGTGGTTCGGCCACCACCTACGTCCTCTCTTGCAAGCTCCGCTCGACACTTCGATCTCCGCTTACGACTTCACTATCCACTCCCCGTTCCGGGCCGGGAGAGAACGCCTTTTACAAAACAAGCACCACGAACACCCTCGCTTGCTTGACTTTCTTCTCTCACAATCCGAGAGGAACACTTCGGGCTTTCACCGAAGTCCTTGCTTCTTCACAAACGAAAACCTGAGTGGAATACACTCTCTAACTTGAGCACACTTAGCTTATGATCTGGAATTGATCTTAAGTGTGGAAATTGGCGGCTTGGAGTGTTTGGGATTCTCTCTAATGTTTTGGACAAGTATGTAGTGGGAGAGTTGTGTTAAAATGTGTTTTACGACTCTATATATAGGCATTAGAGAGAATAGATCCGTTGGGGTTGATTGGGTGAGTGTTGGTGTAGGATACACAAAACAGAAACTCACAGGACCCAATTCTGAGTTAATTCGGTCGACCGGATCGGTCTGAACGGTCGACCGTTTGGCAGTTTTGAACTCAGTTCGGTCCACCAGTTAGGTAACGGTCGACCTCCCAACGCTAAAACTTTGGTACACTTAAGTGAACAGTCGAGCTCCGAAAAGGGTTCGGTTGACCGATTTGCACCAGGCACTTTGGGGTTGACAAACAATGATCAATTCGGTCGACCGAGCTAAGGTCTAGCGGTCGACCGATTTTGTCCAGGAGGTTCGGGTTTGTCAAGAGACAGATATTCGGTCGACCGAACAAGGTCCTCGGTCGACCGATACATGAAATGTATTTGGAGTATATTTGGTTAATACGAATACGACCATTGGGTATAATACGACAAAATAAACGGTCGGAAAAATAAGTTCATACGGTCGACCGAAAGGGCATATACGGCCGACCGAAACCGGGCAGTGAAAACACAAACAGGGTAATTGTTAACTCGGTCGACCGAACGGTCTGTTACGGTCGACTGAATGTGGGCAGACTGTTAGGGTTCAGGTTTAGTGTTTTCCGGTCTAAGTTTGGGTGATATATTGAAGTCCAAATTATGTGAAATTTCGTGTGTGACTTCTATAAGGAACCTAGTGTGTGTTTAAGTTGATTTTGCTCAAGTATGCTCAATTTACACAAGTTCCTAAGACTCAAAGAAAATATAAACTACATGTCTTCAAAAGAGCTTGATTACATGTCTTGACTCTATTTTCCTTTCTTCCTTGAGTCTTGATCACCTGTAGAGGTTAGCACAAAGCAATATATGTGCAATGCAACATGTGTGCTACTCTACATGATCATAATTAAGATTAGGTTGATTAAATCATCAAACATAGATTAAGGCCAAAAATCCAACAAAAACCTCTCAAAGCAACTTGGGACGACTCATCATCCTCATCAATTGATGGAAAATTTGCCTTGATGTGCTTCATGGCAATAGAAGATGAAGATAGTGAGGTATCTTCCTGCTCTAGTTGCGATTCAATTGATTCAAATGCGTATAATGAACTTCAATGTGAATTCAATGAATTGCTTGAAAATTTTGAGAAAATTTGTCAAAGAAACAAAGTATTTAGAAAGAAAAACAATGAGCTACAATCTCAAATTGAATCTATCATGAATGAGAAAAATGATTTGCTTGCTAGTCATGATAAGTTGCATTAAAGAACACTCATCTGATTAATGAAATTGCAAGTCTAAATGCAAAACCTTCATGTAGTGATGATATTCAAGATCTAATTGCTAAAAATGTTCAATTACAACATCTTGAAAGAATCACAAATGGAAAGAAAATGCTTGATAGGCGTATTGGTAGTCAAAGACAATATTTCAATAATCATGGTTTAGGAAATTATGTTAACTACAAAAACGATGTTATTCATACTACATTGAATGGAAAGTATTTCTTTGTGAATAAAAGTTCCTCAGGTGTTTGGACAACTAAAACTAAAATGGTTTGTATACCAAAAATTAATATCAAATGATCCAAGGTTGTTTGGGTATCCAAATCTTCACTTGTAGGTACTTAGAAGGAGGAGAATCGATAACAATCGACTCAAGCAATAAAAGATCGATTCCAAGCATCAAGGAAATCATTTGGATCTAATTCATAAAGTCATCGTCGCTATCGAAAGGAGATTGGAATCAATAGCAAATCGAGGATCGAAAGTTGGGTCACATTTTAACATTTGGTTCTAATCTTGGATTGTAACATGCTTAAACGATAACATACATCATTTCTTTTCAGCCTTAATGATAGTGGGAGCATATAATGTTATATCATCTAATTAAGGGGGAGAATTATGTAATCCTTAACCTTTGCACCATATGCTTGTATTGTTTGCGTTTGCATGATGTCAAAGGAGGAGAATGATAAGGATTGAGCTTCAGTTTACTCATACTATGCGTATTGTTAGGGGGAAATTCTTATACAAGCATAGTTTGCATATATGACGGGGGAGAAATCATATAGAAAAGGGGAGAACATAAATCTACACTCAAGTATTAAGATATAGGTTTGCCATCATCAAAAAAGGGGAGATTGTTTGCTTTTTGGCCTTAATATGTATTAAGTTTGATGATTAATCAAACTAATCTTAATCAATCAACCTAATCAATCAAAGTGAGCAAACACGATTACATGTATTGCATACATACTTATATACTTGCAATCATCTTATTAGGTTGATCAAGACAATCAAGGAATGGAGCATTGGGACAAAGACATCAAGACTCAAGACTTGTAATCAAAGCTTTTGACCAAGACAAGTAATTTTGTATTTGTTGAGTCCATAAAGTTTAATGTAAACTTGAGCACTAGGATTCTGTCCCGTCAAGATTCGGTAAATCGAACCCCTCACGGTCCACCAAAACCTTTCTAGTTCGGTCCACCGAACACCTATCAGTTATCCAAATACTTCCCACTAGTAAACATTAGGTTGTTCTTTGGAATTTCCCTGTCGGAAGACCAAACCACCTTCGGTCGACCGAATAGCCCGGGACCGGTTTTGGACATTGCTCTAGTGGTCGCATCTGAATCAAGTCCATAGATCCCAATTGACTTGTCCTAATTTGGACGACCGAATACCTATCAGTCAACCGAGTCCTTCTTGGCTTTAGACGCCCAACGACTCTGTACATGTGGCACTTGACCATTGTACCCAACGACTATTTGAGCCTTAACTTTCGACGCAAAAACTGTGCTACCTTCGGTCTACCAAAGTATACACGGTCAACCGAACATGGGTAGATCAGAACCCAACCAATCCTACTGTTCAACTTTCAACGGTGAACCGAATCGAATTCGGTTAACCGAACTAATTCGGACTAAATTCATAATAGTTACTGTGAGTTGGTGAACTGTGATCCGAACCCTATTCAGTCAACCGTATACTTTTTTCATACCAATCAAACCCTTATGTCTCAGACTACCATTACTTGAACGGTTGACCGAACTTGGTCTAAAATCTACCCGAGCATAAGTGACATCTCGCTTCTCATTGGTCCATTTCCCCCACCAACACCCAAACGGCTAGTAGAGCTTGAAGGTTTATAAATTAGACCCCCATTTGTTCGTTTTCAGACTCTTGAACACTCTCCATCTATCCCATACTCAAAGATAAATCCTCTTCCTCTTCAAGCTCTCATTCCTCAATAGTCAAGCCAAAGCTTCACCACTTGCATATCCAATTCCATATCAATATCCAAGTGTGATCAAGTATAGAGTGTTAGTCAGATTGTGATTCCATCTCCATATTCAAGAATCACCAAAGAATTTTAAATCTTCAAGGAACTCCCTCTTGGGTTGTGAGAGGAGACACGAGGGAGGCGAGATTGTTCATGTGGGTCGGTGGTTGTAAACGGCATTGAACTCGGCTCGGAACGGAGATCAGTTAGTGGAACCGTAAGCGAGGCTCGGGGGATCGAGCGAGACTTGCGAGGAGGACTTTGACCAGGGTGCGGTTCCCAAAGTCTCTAAACTCTGTTGTTGACGAATTTGTGGTTTGTAATTCTCTATTTCCTTAATCCTTCAATTAGTATTTTTAATTCCTCAATTATCTAGTGATTAGAGGGCCATAACTCCTAACACTTATGAACCAAATTGAATTGCTAAAGTCAATCCCAAAACCAACAACGAATCTTCAAGCCAACATTGAATCAGAAATCAAATTTCAAACCACTAAATCAGCTACCCCTAAATCGAAAGCCTAAAGTAAATTTTAAACTAACAAGACTAATCCCAAAACGAATTATAAATCAATTCGTAAACCCAGAATTTTACAAGAATTTGGGTAGAACCTCCCCTATAATTTTGATGTTGATTTTTTTTTAAAATTCTGTATTGAGAAGAAAAGAATAGGTATGGTTTACAACAATAGCATACACAATCACTTCATACACGTCACACATATCACATATATCCAATACATTGTTTTATTAATGGAAATCTAACAAATCAAGCTTCACACTAAGTTTCATCTAACATAAAATCATAGAAAATTTCAAAATAATCTTTCTAATATAGTTTAAACTATACAAATTATCTAAATAAATCAAACAAAGGTAAATTCTATCCAATTCTAATCATATGCATCTAACAAATTGTCGACAAAATACAATTTCTGAACCAATATAATTAGACATTCATTTTAATCTAACATTAAATCATATAAAATTTAAAATTAATCATAAAATTTATACAAATTACATTTATAGATATATATATCAGTTATGATTAAAAAAATTAAAAGATTAGAAAATTTGGAGTTTTTTAAAAACAAAAAAAACAATGGAGTGAGTTATTGGAGTGGTATACGGTGGTTTTTGGTGGCTGTGAGGAGTGGTTTGTGGTTTTGGAGGGGGGAAGTGAGGTGGTTGTGGGGGCTATGGTAGTCGGGGTTTCTCGGGGTGGGCTGGAATTGGTAGTGATTCGGATTGGTGGTGGAACGGGTCAGGTTAGGGTTTGGTGGTAGGGGTGGTGGAGTGGCTGTGGTGGTCAGGGTTGGGGTGATGACCATTGTGGTGGTCGGGGTTAGGCTTTGGAGGTGTTCAGGGTGGTGGTCGGGGTTAGGGTTTTGAGACTTACCGGAGTAGGAACGACCGACGGAGGAGGAGATGCGAGTGGAGGAGTAGACGTGATCGACCAACGAAGACAAGCAACAAAGACAGCGGCATGACGTGACTAGCGGAGGCAGCAAGATTGGGGTTTTTTGGGTGAAATGGAAAGTGAAGAGAAAGTCGATTTCACCTACCGTTATAAGGATTCACCTACGGATAAAATCTGTCGGTGAAATGCTAGATATTTTGATTTCGAAATGGTCGATTTTCAAAGTTATCTCTGAGTTATTTCCATTGGTAATTTGAAGAACTAGTAAACCGACGACCTATATCTGTCGGTGTTAAAAAATTCATCAGTTAGAGTAAGTTCTTGCGCAAAAAGTTTTCAACGCCTGCATTTTTCTTAAGCAAAAATCTACATTGACGGTGTTATTACTGATTTTCGTTAGAGGTAGTAAAATCTGACGGATAGTTATATTTGTCGGTGTTATGTACCTTTAGCGACATATATATATCCGTCGGTGATTCCTATATTTCTAGTAGTCATTGGTCGATGATGGTTTGACATGATTTGATTAAATCAGAGTCGGAGCCTACTCTGAAGTGTTCACCAATGAGGGAGATGAGCATCTATTAATGGACACAAATTTAGCCATTAGTGCTCCCCAACGGTTATCCACACCATTAATGGATGACCGTTGGACGTGAATTTTCCAATTTGCCCTTGATGTTATCTATATAAGAAAAGCAAGAAGCCAGTCCCTCCATTTAAGAAAAGTCATCTTAATCCCAAAGCGCTCTCGCTTATTTGCAATCCTACATCATCATCCACCAAAAGGCAGAGTGACACTTCTTATCAATTCGCAATGCCTACCCTATTCCAGAGTAGAAGATCATAATAAACAATGTCAAGGAGATTAGCTTCTCAACTTTTCTCACCGTAGATCATCTACATGATTTCTTCGAAGACAAGCTTCCGATGAATTTTTCCTCTGAAAATTGCCGACAATTTTATGCCAACCTTGTAGAAATCACCGCTCTACATGGCACTCAAAAGGCCCTCACATCCAAAATCTATGGGGTTTCTTTCACTCTCATTGCATCACTACTTTGGGAGATCACCGGTCT
Organism: Triglochin maritima; assembly: GCA_963682175.1. NCBI lineage: Eukaryota > Viridiplantae > Streptophyta > Magnoliopsida > Alismatales > Juncaginaceae > Triglochin > Triglochin maritima. The sequence continues at coordinate 14,607,502 of OY821785.1, forward strand.
CCCAGGCACTGGAGACGGCATCTACGAGTTGGCTTGGGAGGAGGTATGTGGCTCCATCCATGAATTCATCGATGTTACCAAACCAAGGGTGCCACCATAACAAAAGCTCTACGTCACTTATCTACCAATCATTGGTAAAGTCCTTTGCCAATTCATCTCCTACAAAGGTCATCAAGATGAACTCGGTCATAAAATGAAGAAATGCTTATTCAATCTTTGCACCGGGACTTGCACGAACTGGCCTCTCTTCATCATCAATTAGATGTGTCATTTGTCTCACCGTAAGATTAATTTTCTTAATAGATTATCATCTACCTCATTAGTGTACACTTGAAAGTAGTCCCTGACTCCGATTTGTTCAAATTAACTCGTACCCTCATCGACAAATACACGCTCAAATAGATGAAAATTGCGGAGTAAAAAGCTAGTGGTGAAGCACACCCTGGAAATGAAGAAGATGACTCCACCAATGATGACCAATCCTCGAACGATGAAGAAATGGCTGATGCTCAATCTTTGTCTTCCACTCTAACCGAACCCACGATTGACCCAAGATGGGAACCGAAATTGGCTCGTGGTCCTCGACGTTACACTCTCCCCGAATGGCCATCCAGTTTGGATGCTCAATGGAATCAACCTTGTGGGCTTATTGACTCAAGAGGATTGTTGATAGGACTTTGACATGAGATCCAAGAAGATCGTGGGCTAGTGGATTGCAACTACAAAGGAATGGAAGAGCGCAACGATGATTTCATTGCTTTCCAGTTGACGACATCGAATTCGCTCAATGAAATCAACAACCAAATTTGTGTGGTTGGAGATTCTCGCCAAGCGTTCATCGATTCACAAAATGAGATCGTGGATTTCCTTCGCATTATGAACAAGTCAGACAACTAGCACATTTGTTCATTCAGTGAAGTGATATGTGTTCAGTCGTCTGTTTTGCACATGGGTTTCCACTGCTTTCCCACCTCAAACGTTGAGAAAGGAAAAGGAGAAGTGGCCATCGATTATGATGATGGGCTCTGTCCATTCCACATGTAATGGTCACAAGATCTCCTGACATTGTCGCTAGTGGAGGATGTTATTTGGTTAACTGTTAGTGGGGCCACATATGGGTATAATCTGTTGGGTGGTTGGAGAGATATTACTTACATCCCTTGGTGGAGGTTGCGAGCGTTAAGGTAGATCGTATGGTTGTTGTTGCCGGTGGAAGCGATACCAGTTTACGGAACCCGATTTCAAATCCATCACTGTTCACCTTTCTCATCCCCCTACCATAGTTATTTGCCAGATATTTAGTGTATTTTTGGTTAATTCATTGTTTGAACAATTAATCAAATTGCGAGCGTCATTAGCTGAGAATTAAGTGTAATTAGATTAGGATGGGATTTTTTCATCCTCTCCTTGTTGGAGAGGGTTTTCCCCCATTTAAATAGAAAATGACAAAATGAGAAGGGCACCCATTATTTTACCTGAATATCTGGTGTCACTGGGAGATGGAGGAGCTAGAATCCTTCCTTTGGAGCATTGTGGAGCTCGAATCCACTATTTTCTCTATCTTTAAGTGGTCAAGTTGTTGACCCGATCCAAATTCACCACTATTGGTGTTGTAGTTGGCGACGTCGATTGGATTCCTCATCAGAGTCGTATCAGATTCCCAAGAGTGCACAAACAACCCCGAATGACAGAGTTAAATTGAATCTATAAGTCAATAGAGCCTCCCTCGAAAAAACTACTCAGTTAATGATTCCTCGTGAATTACATGTAGCAATCGTGCATTAATACTCATATTCGACTATACGTGTTCCCAAATGTACAATTTGTGGTGGTGTACTATTGTACCATTATAGTGGTAATCATGTTTGTCCATTAAATCTATATCAAACATCCGTTTATTAATTATGATACAACCTTAAACTAAAAAGTTAATCATGTAGAAATTTTCCAATCCATATTCCTGAATTTCTTCCTTTGCTAAAAAATCCATATTATTCTTTAACTTCTTCTTGCATGTAATCATGTCATGTCTTAAATTGACAGGACACAACCTTTCATTACATGGCCTATAATAGCATGGCCTTCATTATGGTAAATTAATAGATCTTACCAAAGAAAGGACACCTCATGTCGGTAATATATGTGGGAATCCATATGCGTTTTTCCTTGAGAAAGGATTTTAGTATCCTTTCAAGGATATAGTGGTCATTTACAAGAACTGTATTTTGGTGCACTTCTTGGAATTTTGGAATTGGAATCCATGCACAATTTAAACTGTATAGATAAGTAGTCGACCGAACCCATTTTGGTTCATCGAAACGTACTACACGGACCACCGGACAAATCCAGACTCATTCTTTAAACTGCAGACTTGAGGTTCAAAAGACAAACTTGTGGTTTAAAATTTAGCATCGTGCTTTAAAGGACATAGTTGTCCATTTGAGGGTTGGTTGTTCGTTAAGAACCCTTTCGAGTTTCAAGGATAGACTCCTGCTTTAAAGGACATGTCAATCCTTCAAAGGACATTCCCGACCTTTAAAGTTTAATGGGCAAACATCAGTTTAAAGGACATATTCTTGCTTTAAATCCTATGAAATGAAAGTCGCACCAAAGATAAATAAAATCCATAAAATACAAAGTCACACCAAAGGTAAATAAAACGGACATATCACTTGAGGACATTTTAATGTGATTGGACACGACCTTTCAGTTAAGGGGTCTATAAATTTCTCCCATCGCTGATCATATTTGTATGTTCCCTGGCCTTCTTAGTCCCACATCCAGTACCACTTCAGTTTGTTTCCATCACGAACAAATGGCCATCCAACACTACAATGATCACTACTCCGGCGACGATGAGGATAATATAATTGAATGACCCTGGGTAGACATAATCCACCCAATGCTGGCGAGAAGACACCAGACTGTGGACCTTAACAATATTATCTGGCACACTGGTAGGCGACATATCATTGTTGCACTCACTTCCAGTAGTTTGGCATTAGTTTGGTTTGCTAGAAAACACTTTTGACATTAGATTGGGTTGCTAGAAAACCCTTTTGATGTAGTGATTCACATCATATCATGCATATATTTTTGTCCTATATTCTTTATCTTCAGCTTAAGCAATTCTACGTAACGAGTTTTATGGTTATGTTTCAGGAACAAACAGGTTTGGGAAGAAGAAGCTCAAAAATGACTCAAAAGCCAGGAAAATGACTAAGTTGCAAGACTTATGTATTGAGATGAAAGAGAGAATGATTCAGATGTAAAACCAAAAGGTTGAATGAGAAAATCAAGAAGCTCCACACCATCATGAGGAGTATTTTGGCAATTAGATTCGGGCCCAAACATCAACAACCAAATCGGGATCACTAAACATGAAGAAATCAAGCTAGAATCAAGCCACCCAAAACCAAACCCGACCAAGCCCATCCAGACCACCAATTGGCTGTCCCAAACCGCTAATTGGTGGTCCATTTGGCCCCACGTGACACGTGCTTCCGTTGGGTGTTAAATTAGGTTGTATTTAGTCCATATATGGTATGCGCTTTATCCCCATACCGGGGGATTGTCCCCGATTACCATTGTTCATGCTTATAAATAGAACTCTTCCTTCTCATTTGTATTCACCCATTGCTTAGCGACCAATTGATTGATCATTTTATATTAACCGCAAGTGCACGGCCGCGTTGAGGCGGTGGCAAATACGGGTCGTCCACTGGGAGGTGTGTCGACGCTTGGTTTGTTCGAAGACGAGAGGTAAAAGAAGGAGAGAAAGGTGTATTACACTACACTACACTAATCTAAACTAGTAAACAAGCAAGCTGAAATGAAATAACTAAACAACTAAGCTAAAAAAACTAATGCAGAAGATAAAAAGACAGGAATGGAAACCCCTAAGGGGTGGAGTGTGTGTGTGTGCACATGAAATAAGTGTGGTGTTGAATGCATACTATAAGCTCAAGTGTGGTTAGTGTTTGTTCATGCATAAAAAGTACCTCATGGCAAGACCTATCATTTACAACACTAACCTAGGTGATTAATATGAGCAATGCAAGGTTGTTATTAAGACACTTAGACAAGCATGGAATGTACCTAAGCTATGGCAGAAACCATCAAGTAAGGTTCTTAATAATTCACGCAAGCATACTAATATTTCTCACAAAACATTCATATTAAGCATTCATACCACCTACATAACATGTACATACATCTACTCCAGCCCCAAAGGGGATGGAACTACTCACTACCCATTACACTAACTATATTAACAAAAGAAAGCATAATACTGAAATGAAAGTTAACTAAGAAAACAAGAAGTATTAAAGAGGCTTAAAAGGAAAGGAAAGACTAAACAAACATGCACAAATTAAAAGACAAGATTAAAAGAAACTAGAAGAATTATTTTATTAACAAATGACTCACATTGAAGGTAGCATTCTTCTCCACCTTGAGTTTTTGCTTCAAGGCTCACTCCTTAGTAGAGAGAATGCCACCAAGCAATGGGTACAATGGGAGGTGAAGAGTTCTATTTATAAGCATGGAAAAAGTTAATCCGGGACAATCCCCCGATGTGGGACTAAACCAATACCAAAATAGCCTAAACACATGATAATACAAGTCCAGGAGAAAGCTTAGCGGATCTGGGGCCATATGGACCGCCAATTAGCGGTCCAAGACCGCCAATTGGCGGTCTATAAACTTCAGATCGTGTTACTTTTGGTTGTGGGCTTTGCTTGATGGATTTGTTGGTCTTGGATGCATCTACTTGGTTTGTTGGAGCTCCGACCCGAATCGAATTGACAAAATACTCCCCATGAAGGTGTGGAGTTTTCTGTTTTGCTCTTAGGTCCTTCTGTCTTACGTTCAGGTCCTTCTCCCTTGCATCTTGGTCCTCATGTCTCACAATTAAGTCCTTTTTCCTGGTTTTGGGTCCTTTCATGGCTCTTCTCTTCAAACCTCTTTATTTATGAAATTCAAACATAAAACTCGTCACATAGCATTGCTTAGATGTAAGATAATGGATATAAGATACAAATATGAGCATGAAATGATGCCAATCACCAATCCTTCTACTTAGAGTCAAGCTTTGAAGCAAAAACTAAAGTAGGGAGATGCTACTTGTAATTTGAGTCAATTAATAAAAGAAGTTTTTGTTAGTTTAATGTTGCCTCTTTTATCTTCTTGCATGCTTACCTTAATTTCGTTCATTAATCTTAGTTAATATGTTTTCCTCTCTTAACATAATAGTTAGGTTAATGATTTTTGAGTAGTTCCATCCACCTTTGGGGGGTGGAGATGATGTACATATATGTTGTGATGTTTGGATGATTGATAAATTTTGGATTGTGTAAACTTGCATGTTTGTATGTTCATTGGGGGTATTTTAATCATATAAATGTTTCGGGATTTTAATGAGTTTTTCCATAAGATTTAGACACTCCCCATGCTTAGTTTCCTTATGGTAATTGACTGAAATTTTCTGTTGAATATGCTACATGTTAGTTAAGTGTTTGTATTTGGGGTTGCTTGCTTGATTGGTTGAATAAACTTTGTTTTGATGGGTTTTGCCATAACATTTAGACACCTCCCATGCTTAGTGATTGACATCATTTCATGCTTATATTTGTACCTTATATCTATTATCTTACACCTAAGCAATGCTACGTGACGAGTTTTATGTTTAGTTTTCAGGAATAAAGAGGTTTGAAGAGAAGAGCCATGACAGGACCCAAAAGCAGGAAAAAGGACTTAATTGTGAGACCTGGGGACTAAGATGCAAGGGAGAAGGACCTGATCGTAAGACCGAAGGACCTAAGAGCAAAACAGGAAACTCCACACCATCATGGAGAGTATTTTGGCAATTCGATTCGGGTCGGAGCTCCAACAAACCAAGTAGATGCATCCAAGACCAAGAAATACTTCAAGCAAAACCCACAACGAAAACCAAACGGATCTAAAGCATATAGACCACCAATTGGCGGTCTGGAACCGCCAATTGGCGGTCCAGATAGCCCAGGATCCGTTTAGTTTTCTCTAGCACGTGTATTAGTGTATGCTTAGTCTATTTTTGGTATTGGTTTAGTCCCACATAGGGGAATGTCCCGAATTAGCTTTTTCCATGCTTACAAATAGAACTCTTCGCCTTCCATTGTATCCATCTCTCTCTTTGGTGGCCATGTTCCCTACTAAGAGTGATGCCTTGAAGCAAAACTCTGGTGGAGAAAGGGCTGCTTGTAATTTGAGTGAGTTAATAATAGATGTTTTCATTAGCTTGTTAATTCTTGCTTAGTTAATTTCCTTTAACGTGTTTGCTTTGGTGCTTGTTTAGTTTTGTGATTCTTTAATATTTCTTGCTTAATTAGTATAGTTTCATTTCAGTATAATGCTTCATTTTATTAGAGTAGTTAGTTTAAATATGTGTGAGTAGTTCCATCCCCATTTGGGGGGTGGAGAAATATGTGATATAATCATGTTGTGTATTAAGTGTGTTATCTTTACCCCTTGAGCTTTATATGATTTCCATAACCATCTAATGGGTTTTCACTCTTATCTTTGATATGCTAATGCTCTTGAATGAAGCTTAGCTTATGCTTTGATTAGTGGACCTATTTTATGGGGAATGATAAGGTTAGGATATGGATGAAGTTAATATTGGAAACACAATTTGTAGTGTATGTGCTCTTGTTGCGTTTACCTTAGCTAATGTCTTGTATGTTTTAATGATGTAGTGAAATCTTAATTCATGTAGAGGCATAGTAGGGTATAGTCTTTATACTTGAGTTCATGTAGCTTCATTCCAATTATTGTCTTGTATGTTTTAATGATGTAGTCTTATCTTAATTCATGTGGAGGCAAAGTTGGATGGAGTTTTATGATTTCATGCACTACATGTTGTGAGGAGCTTAATTACACACACACCACACACACATCTTTATGTTCACATCATTTCTCTACCCCCTTTGGGGTTTAGTTTTCTAGCTTTTCTTCCATTTCCATTTGCACCTTAGTGTAGTGTAGTGTAATACATCTTTCTCTCCTTCTTTTACCTCTCGCCTTCGAACAAACCAAGCGTCGACACACCTCCCAGTAGACGACCCGTATTTGCCACCGCTTCAACGCGGTCGTGCACTTGCGGTTAATATAAAATGATCAATCACTTAGCTTGGTTCTTAACATGAGTTCATGGTTTTTTATGAGTCCTGCCATATCTTTAGATACTTCTCATGCTGAGCCTAATCTTATGATAATCAAGTAGTAATTGCTGATTGTTGAACGTTTTAATTAATACCGCAAGTGCACGGCCGCGATGAAGCGGTGGCAAGTACGGGTCGTCCTCAGGGAGGTGAGTAGTCTCTTGCTTGTACGAAATCAAGTGGCAAAGATTGGGGGAGAAAGATATATTAAGCTACTCTACACAAAACTACGCTAAGAAGTATGAAATGCGAACGAAAGAAACAATCAATGAACTAACAACTAAGATAAGAACAAAGGAGGAATGCTGGAATACAGAAATGGAAAACCCCTAACGGGTGGAGTGAGTGCACACATGCAAAGAGGTGGGTGTAGAATACATTCTTTAAGCACAAATTAAGGTGGTGTTTATCAAGCATAGGAAGTGTCTAAATGTTATGGCAAAACCTATCAATCTATTCACCAACTTAGTTGATTTACATTTACATATGCAACGTGTTTATTTCAGAACCTAAACAAGCATGAGAGGTGTCTAATCATTTTGGCAAAACTCATCAAGTTGTAAATTCTATCCTAAACAAGCAAGCATACATTCATGTTTAATCAACACATTGAAATTAAAGCATTCATCCCATTCTCTAATGCATGTATGTACATCTACTCCACCCCCCAAAGGGGATGGAACTACTCACTAAACATTACACTAATTATTAAACTATGGAAAGAAAGCATATTAAAACTAAGCTAGAATTAAAAGATGATTAAACTAAAACATGCACAAATAATAAAAGAAGCACAAAACAAACAATGAAAGAAACACAAAACTTTATTGATAAAATGACTCACATTAAAAGTAGCATCCTCCTACTTTAGTGTGTGCTTCAAGGCCTCACTTCTAGTAGGAAAAATATTCACTTAAAATATGGAGTCATTACAATAGGAGGTGAAGAGTTCTATTTATAGGCACGGAAAAAGTTAATCCGGGACAATCCCCCGATGTGGGACTAAACCAACACCAAAAATAGCCTCAACAAACATTAATACAAGTCCAGGACAAATCTTGGCGGATCTGGACAAATCCAGACCGCCAATTGGCGGTCCAAAATGTCCAGATCCAGTTGAGTTTTATTCCGGGCTTTTCTTTATGCTTTTGGTGGTCTTTGATGCATCTACTTCGTTTGTTGGAGCTCCGACCCGAATCCAATTGCTAAAATACTCCCCATGATGGTGTGAAGTATTCTGTTTTTCTCTTAGGTCCCTCTGTCTTGCGTTCAGGTCCTTCTCCCTTGCATCTTGGTCCGCAGATCTCACAATCCAATCCTTTTTCCCAGCTTTTGGGTCCTTTTATGCTTCATCTCTTCAAACCTAATTATTCCTGAAAACTAAACATAAAACTCGTAACATAGCATTGTTTAGGTGAAAGATAATGGATATAAGATACAAATATGAACATGAAATGATGTCAATCAAATACCCCCACACCTAACTTTTGCTAGTCCCGAGCAAAACAAAGAAAGAGAAAAGCATACAAAAAACAAGAAATCCTAACTCACTTTCGTAGTAATCACGGTTGCACTTAGCACGTGCAACAAGCCGTTAAACCTCCTTGTCGCCAAGGAGGAGGAGTGTTGTCTCCTGAGGGTTTTCAGCGGATATACCCACAAAATCCGAACAAGATGCATTAATTGATTGACATCATTTCATGCTTATATTTGTATCGTATATCCATTATCTTTCACCTAAACAATGCTATGTCACGAGTTTTATGTTTAGTTTTCAGGAATAAATAGGTTTGAAGAGATGAAGGATAAAAGGACCCAAAAGCTGGGAAAAAGGACTGAATTGTGAGATCTGGGGACCAAGATGCAAGGAAGAAGGACCTGATTGCAAGACAGAAGGACCTAAGAGCAAAACAGAATACTCCACACCATCATGGGAAGTATTTTACCAATTCGATTCGGGTCGGAGCTCCAACAAGTCAAGTAACCGCATCAAAGACCAACAATACCAGAATTAAAAGCCCACAACAAAAATGAGCAGGATCTGAACCATATAGACCGCCAATTGGCGGTCCAAGACCGCTAATTGGCGGTCCATTTTGGCCCAAATCCGCTCAAATTTCTCCAGCACATGTATTAGAGGATGTTTAGGCTATTTTTGGTATCTGTTTAGTCCCACATCGGGGGATTGTCCCGGATTAGCTTTTGCCATGCCTATAAATAGAACTCTTCACCTCCTTTTGTAAACACTCCATATTTTAAGTGGCTATTCTTCCTACTAGAAGTGAGGCCTTGAAGCACACACTAAAGTAGGAGGATGCTACTTTTAATGTGAGTCATTTTATCAATAAAGTTTTGTGTTTCTTTCATTGTTTATTTTATGCTCCTTTTATTGTTTGTGCATGTTTTAGTTTAATCGTCTTTTAATTCTAGCTTAGTTTGAATATGCTTTCTTTCCATAGTTTAATAATTAGTGTAATGTTTAGTGAGTAGTTCCATCCCCTTTGGGGGGTGGAGTAGATGTACATACATGCATTAGAGAATGGGATGAATGCTTTAATTTCAATGTGTTGATTAAACATGAATGTATGCTTGCTTGTTTAGGATAGAATTTATAACTTGATGAGTTTTGCCAAAATGATTAGACACCTCTCATGCTTGTTTAGGTTCTGAAATAAACAACTTGCATATGTAAATGTTAATCAACCAAGTTGGTGAATAGATTGATAGGTTTTGCCATAACATTTAGACACTTCCTATGCTTGATAAACACCACCTTCATGTGCTTAAAGAATGTATTCTACACCTACCTCTTTGCTTGTGTGCACTCACTCCACCCCTTAGGGGTTTTCCATTCCTTAAATTCCAGCACTTCTATTTTGTTCTTAGCTTAGTTTTTATTTGATCGTTTATTTCTTTCTTTCGCATTTCGTACTTCTTAGCGTAGTTTAGTGTAGAGTAGAGTAACCAACTCTCTACTCCATTATTTTCGCCACTTGATTTCGTGCAAACAAGAGGTTGCTCACCTCCCTGAGGACGACCCGTACTTGCCACCGCTTCATCGCGGCTGTGCACTTGCGGTTTAAAATAAAACGTTCAACAAGTTTTTGGCGCCGTTGCCGGGGAGGTGCCAGTCCAGACTCTTGTTTGGACGATTCGAGTGGATTTAATTTGTGTTTTGTAGTTTTGCTTTGTTTCAGGAGACTTGGAGTCATCAGGAGGAACGCCTAGAGAAGTTTGGAGTCAAGCTGAGCACTTCAGACCGCCAATCAGCGGCCTGAGACCGCCAATTGGCGGTCTGGTAAGCTCTGTTCGCTCGCTTATTTCTTTGGTCTATTTGCATAATTGATGTAGTGATCTGGGATTTAATTTGGCATGTTTTGACTTATAGTATGTTCCCAGATCCATAATCAACCTCCTTTAAGCAACTTGGACCCTAAAACTCAAAGCAAAAGATTAGGCATTTTTTTTGTTTAGGCCATGCATCATGTATGTGACTTAGGCATTTAGATTGTCTTTTATCTTAGCTTTATTTTCTGTTGCTGAGAGCTGGCGTGAGGTACGCACCTTCTACTCTCATTCATGCATTTCGTATGAACATGCATTAGTTAGTAGGAAGTGCATTGCAACAAGTGTGAGTTGAGCGTTGTTTGGAGAGTTGATTGCTAGATTTAGGACTCCAAAACGCTACTAAGGAGGGGCTGTCCCATAAAAGATAAGGTGGGGGATTTCATCACCCTTTCCTTCGCCCCAAAAACCACACTAATCAAGAGCCTAATTTTAAAATCAAGTAGACATTCTTTGTTTGCTTGTGTAAGGACCTATAGCGACCTTAGGATTGCTTGAGCCTTGTTTGCTTGTGTGCTTCTACCTGTACCCATCCGCCGTAGCATAAGGACTTCTTCCCTTCTCTCCTGAGTCATTCTTTCTCTCCTGTGTTCCCCAGTCTTCTCTTCTACGTACATTCTTTGTTTGAAAAAAAAAGTTTTGGTGTGTGTGCACCTTTGTGCATGCTTTCGTGGACAAGAGACAAGAGTGGTCGTTTGACGAGGAGCGTTGTCAATCCGGCTTCGGTCATCGATTTCTCGAGACCTCCCTCCTCTCGTGTCGCACGTAGTTCGGGTCCAATGGCTGCTAATTTCCGTGAGGAGGAGCAGTTGCTGGACCCACCTGCTCCACCAGTGCTTCCAGTTGTCGTTCCCATACCTCTTCGTGATCGATGCTACCCGAGCCGTACAGCTCTACCCTCATGCATCGTATTACCAGAGGCTAATGGGAACCATTTTGAGGTTAAGCCTCAGTTTATTTCCATGCTCCCTCATTTCACTGGGAAAGGTGACCCCTATATCTTTCTCAGGGAATTTGAGGAGGTCTGTGCTATGTTCAAGTTGCAACAACTTAGCACAGACTCCATCCATCTTAGGCTTGTCCCCTTTGCGCTGAAGGATGACGCCAAGAAGTGGTTGTACAGCAACCAGGCGAATTCGTTTAGGACTTGGGATGAGTTTCAATCTGCATTCCTCAAGAAGTACTTTCCTAATCATCGGACTCAAAAATTGAGGAACGAAATCAATTCGTTCTATCAACATGAGACCGAACCATTTCATGCATATCTTGAGAGGTTCAAAGAGCTACTATCCTCGTGCCCTCACCATGGCATTGAGTTGTGGCGTCTTTGTCAGATTGTGTATGAGGGTCTTCACATCCCGTCCAGAACGCTCCTCGAGTCCATGTGTCAAGGAGAGTTCTTGGGAAAGGATGAAAGGGAGGCATGGGCCTTCCTAGAAGACCTCGCTGAGAAAACCATGCAATGGGAGAGTGTGAGGGAACCACCTGCATCATCTAGTATAGGAGCGAGGATCGTTAATGCAAACTCGACTAGATCGGGTACCGCATTTGCTATCGATACCACTACGGCCACCGAGGCACGCATGGCGGCCTTAATGCGCCGTATGGATTCGATTGAGCTCCAAAACCAACAAAGTGCACCTCACATGTCCACATCTGGTCCAGTTCCTTGTCATTCATGTGGTAGGATAGGTCATGTAGAAAGCGAGTGTGAGTCCATTCCTCCTGAGATGGAGCGTGTCAACGCCGTCTATGATAGAGCCAGGAATGACCCATACTCATCATCTTATAATCCTGGATGGAGGAACCACCCCAATTTTTCATGGAACCAAACTAATGCCCCGGGTGGTCCTTCAAACTCCTCTAGACCACCTTACCAATCACACCAACCTCCCATGCATGCACAATCTTATCAGCAACCCCAAGTTCCAAGCACCAACCAACCAGGTTTTCCAAATTCTAACAACTTCGAAACCCGGTTTAATTCGCTTGAGAACTTGACTCGTGGACTTGAGAACTCTATGAAAAAATTTATGTCTACCACAAGTCAAGTTCTCACTTCAAATCAGCAGACCATGAAATCTCTAGAGCTTCAGATGGGCCAATTGGCTCAGTCTGTACATGAGAGAGAGAGATGGTCTTTTCCTAGCCAGCCTGAGGCTAACCCCCGCATGTACCAACAACAACAAATGCAAAATGAGAATGTGGTACCTCGGGGGAGGCAAGTGAACCATGTGGAGGAACCTGTTCACCATGTCAATTCCATTGTGACCTTAAGGAATGGAAAACAGGTTGACAATCACATTTCCTTGCCACACCCACCACCATCTATGCAGCCCCTCAGTGGGAATGGTGGTGAAGAAGAAGCTGAGGGTGAGGGTAATACACCAAAGCTTTCTTCTCAGGCACAGCAGAAAACCTACCTGCCAAAAGCTCCCTATCCAAGTAGGTTAAACAAAAAGCAGAGTGACAACATGGACAAGATATTAGAGGTGTTTAAGCAAGTGAAGGTTAACATCCCCTTGTTGGATGTCATCCAACAAATACCTCAATATGCCAAAGTGTTGAAGGATCTCTGCACAACCAAGAGGAAGACCAATGTTCCTAAGAAGGCATTCTTGGCTGCAAATATAAGCTCTCTTTTGTCCAATCCCACCTACACAAAATACAAGGACCCTGGGTGTCCTACTATTCAGTGTAAGATAGGGGACACTAGATTGAGCAATGTTTTGCTTGATTTAGGATCAGCGGTCAACCTCCTCCCATTCTCTGTTTATCAACAGTTGAACTTGGGAGAATTGAAACCAACTAAGATCACCCTCCAACTGGCGGATAGATCCATTCGTATTCCCATGGGGATTATCGAGGACGTGCTTATCAAAGTTGGAGATTTTATATTTCCAGTCGATTTTGTTGTCCTCGATACCAATCCTGTTGCGAACACCCACTCTCAAATACCTTTGATTTTGGGTAGACCATTTCTGGCAACCTCCAATGCCTTGATTAATTGTAGAAATGGTCTCATGAAGCTCTCATTCGGTAACATGGGTGCCGAGTTTCATGTGTTCAACTCTGGTAGGCAACAGGAACCCATGGATGAACCTTTAAATCTAAATCTCATCCGCCAATTGGAGAAAGCACCACAAAATCAACGAACACCCCTAACCCCAATGCAACCCATTGAGAATGTTCGTGAGCCCAGCAAAGACTCATTGCCTGTCTTTGCAATGCAACAGAGTGAGCTGGCCTCGAACATGAATGTCCAAAGGGAGTGTTCGTTGCATGATTCAGTTGAGAGTACTAGTGAGAGTGAGACACCTCACCATATGCCTATACCAGAAGATGTCTCTACCTCATGTCCCATGGCCATTGAGCCATTTGAGCTTCATATTGACTCCAACAAGGACCCACCTATGACTGAGCTTATGCTTGATGATCTAAACGATGGTGGGAGGTCCGTGTTGGATGACTTGGGGAGAAGCCCCATTCTTAGTGATGCAGGTCTGCTGCATCCATCGAATGAGCCTGAGGAACTCATTCCGATGCACCCGCCTATTGGTTAGAGGGTTTTCTTCGATGAGCAATTAAACCCTAGTGAGGCAACGCAACTTCATTCTTTGTTGCCCACACCCAACCAATATCATGAGGGGTTCGAGCCTTTCAGCTTTGACCTTTCACCCCTCATGACACCTCAGAGTACCAGTGGAGTTTGCCCATCTCGGCAAGTCTCTGGTCCTCATGACTTGATGTTCTCATTTGATGTTCCTTGACCAAATGATTATGAGAATATCTTGGTTGTAAAAAAAACAAAAAAAGAAGAAGAAGAAAAAAAAACAAAAAAAAGAAAAAAGTGTGTAATAAAAGACTCCTTCAGTGAGCATCGATTGTTGTGGGCCCCAACCCTTGTGTACTTGGGCCCAATCTCTTCACGTATTTATCTCCCTTCTTCAGCTTCTCACAGGTTTCGAGGGAATTTGGGTTTGTGTCCATCAACATGACCTTGAACGTCCCTTTGTACTTCATGTTGGTGAGATCTTTCCTTTTTCATGCATGTATCCATGTAGTATCTTGTTCACATTCATTGAGGACAATGCATGAAGTAGGTGTGGGGGGGTGTTTTACGTGTTTACATAGTCGAGTCTTTTTCCTTTGGTTTTATTTTTGTTTGTTTATACTGCTAGGGTCATGTTAGTTTGCCGCATTTAACATTGATATATCTGCTTGCCATGATCCTTGGGTGACTTGTCTCCTTTTGCTTGCCGAGTGCTTTAAAATTTTCACATTTCTTTCAAAATCTTCATGTGTTTGCGAAAGAAAATGTTTTTGTGGGTTTTGCGTGTGTTTAGCATGTGCAAAACCGTTGAGAGGCAAAGTAAAAAGAAAGCTCCCAAAATTGTCTTGAACTTGATGCATTAGGATTTCTAGTTTACTGGCTTTAGGTCTTATCGAGTCGTTAGGATGCACCCCGGTTTTCCCTCGGGGGGCGTGTAATCATAGGGTTTCAGTACTCAAACATTTAAAGAAGTCCACCCTGAACCTAGTGAGTCAAATAATTCGTGTCTGTTAGTATAAGGAAGTTTGTCGTAGGCAAGGGCCCTTAATCTCTTTTTGTGAAACTTAAGTGTAGGGGTTTTGGTTCCCATATAGATAAATAAGTGGTGTTCTCTCTTCTCGCACGGCTCCTATCACTCGGGAAAGTAGGTCTGAGGGGACTTTGTGCCTGGTGCTTTCGAGTCATCTGACTTGGGATGCGCCGACCGAACTCTCGTTACACGGGTGGTAGGGATCGCCCTATGTGGAGATTTGGGGGAAGGTGTACGTGATAGTGTAAGTCCTCATAGGCAATGATGCACGAAACCTGACCCTGGGAGAATCAAACACCAACCAATAAAATGCTCCAAAGAAAAAGAAAAAAAAAGAAAAAGGAAAAAAAAGAAGAAAAAAAGAGTCAAATAAGAACCAAAATGGACTTTACACATTGTATCACATTCAGAAGTTAAGGTTGCCCATGTCTTTCACTTAAGTCCTTGACTAACTCTCACGAATAACTCATTAGGCTAGGTGTGTGGACCGATTACATATATAGAGTCGACCCGTAGTATTACCGCCTCCCATGATCGACAAAATAAGTCCAACGAGTCGTGTAGCTAGATTGATTAATGCATCTTGTTCGGATTTTGTGGGTATATCCGCTGAAAACCCTCAGGAGACAACACTCCTCCTCCTTGGCGACAAGGAGGTTTAACGGCTTGTTGCACGTGCTAAGTGCAACCGTGATTCCTACGAAAGTGAGTTAGGATTTCTTGTTTTTTCGTATGTTTTTCTCTTTCTTTGTTTTGCTCGGGACTAGCAAAAGTTAGGTGTGGGGGTATTTGATTGACATCATTTCATGCTTATATTTGTATCTTATATCCATTATCTTTCACCTAAACAATGCTATGTCACGAGTTTTATGTTTAGTTTTCAGGAATAAATAGGTTTGAAGAGATGAAGGATAAAAGGACCCAAAAGCTGGGAAAAAGGACTGAATTGTGAGATCTGGGGACCAAGATGCAAGGAAGAAGGACCTGATTGCAAGACAGAAGGACCTAAGAGCAAAACAGAATACTCCACACCATCATGGGAAGTATTTTACCAATTCGATTCGGGTCGGAGCTCCAACAAGTCAAGTAACCGCATCAAAGACCAACAATACCAGAATTAAAAGCCCACAACAAAAATGAGCAGGATCTGAACCATATAGACCGCCAATTGGCGGTCCAAGACCGCTAATTGGCGGTCCATTTTGGCCCAAATCCGCTCAAATTTCTCCAGCACATGTATTAGAGGATGTTTAGGCTATTTTTGGTATCTGTTTAGTCCCACATCGGGGGATTGTCCCGGATTAGCTTTTTCCATGCCTATAAATAGAACTCTTCACCTCCTTTTGTAAACACTCCATATTTTAAGTGGCTATTCTTCCTACTAGAAGTGAGGCCTTGAAGCACACACTAAAGTAGGAGGATGCTACTTTTAATGTGAGTCATTTTATCAATAAAGTTTTGTGTTTCTTTCATTGTTTATTTTATGCTCCTTTTATTGTTTGTGCATGTTTTAGTTTAATCGTCTTTTAATTCTAGCTTAGTTTGAATATGCTTTCTTTCCATAGTTTAATAATTAGTGTAATGTTTAGTGAGTAGTTCCATCCCCTTTGGGGGGTGGAGTAGATGTACATACATGCATTAGAGAATGGGATGAATGCTTTAATTTCAATGTGTTGATTAAACATGAATGTATGCTTGCTTGTTTAGGATAGAATTTATAACTTGATGAGTTTTGCCAAAATGATTAGACACCTCTCATGCTTGTTTAGGTTCTGAAATAAACAACTTGCATATGTAAATGTTAATCAACCAAGTTGGTGAATAGATTGATAGGTTTTGCCATAACATTTAGACACTTCCTATGCTTGATAAACACCACCTTCATGTGCTTAAAGAATGTATTCTACACCCACCTCTTTGCTTGTGTGCACTCACTCCACCCCTTAGGGGTTTTCCATTCCTTAAATTCCAGCACTTCTATTTTGTTCTTAGCTTAGTTTTTATTTGATCGTTTATTTCTTTCTTTCGCATTTCGTACTTCTTAGCGTAGTTTAGTGTAGAGTAGTGTAACCAACTCTCTACTCCATTATTTTCGCCACTTGATTTCGTGCAAACAAGAGGTTGCTCACCTCCCTGAGGACGACCCGTACTTGCCACCGCTTCATCGCGGCCGTGCACTTGCGGTTTAAAATAAAACGTTCAACATTAATCAATCTACCTACACGACTCGTTGGACTTATTTTGTCCATCATCGGACACGGTAATACTACGGGTCAACTCTATATATGTAATCGGTCCACACACCTAGCCTAATGAGTTATTCGTGAGAGTTAGTTAATGACTTAAGTGAAAGACATGGGCAACCTTGACTTCTGAATGTGATACAATGTGTAGAGTCCATTTTGGTTCTTATTTGCTTCTCTTTTTTTCTTTTTTTTTCTTTCATCATTTTTTTTCTTTTTCTTTGGAGCATTTTATTGGTTGGTGTTTGATTCTCCCAGGGTCAGGTTTCGTGCATCATTGCCTATGAGGACTTACACTATCACGTACACCTTCCCCCAAATCTCCACATAGGGCGATCCCTACCACCCGTGTAACGGGAGTTCGGTCGGTGCATCCCAAGTCAGATGACTCGAAAGCACCAGACACAAAGTCCCCTCAGACCTACTTTCCCGAGTGATAGGAGCCGTGCGAGAAGAGAGAACACCTCTTATTTATCTACATGGGAACCAAAACCCCTACACTTAAGTTTCACAAAAAGAGATTAAAGGCCCTTGACTACGACAAACTTCCTTATACTAACATACACGAATTATTGACTCACTAGGTTCACGGTGGACTTCTTTTAATGTTTGATTGCTGAAACCCTATGATAACACGCCCCCCGAGGGAAAACCAGGGTGCATCCTAACGACTCGACAAGACCTAAAGACAGTAAACTAGAAATCCTAATGCATCAAGTTCAAGACAATTTTGGGAGCTTTCTTTTTACTTTGCCTCTCAACGATTTTGCACATGCTAAACACACGCAAAACCTACAAAAACATTTTCTTTCGCAAACACATGAAGATTTTGAAAGAAATGTGAAAATTTTAAAGCACTAGGCAAGCAAAAGAAGACAAGTCACCCAAGAATCATGGCAAGCAGATATATCAATATTAAATGAAGCACACTAACATGACCCTAACAATGCATACAAAAGAAAACAAAAAAAATCAAAAGAAAAGACTCGACTATGTACACACGTAAAACACCCCCCCCCCCCACACCAACTTCATGCATTGTCCTCAATGAATGTGAACAAGATACTACATGGACATATGCATGAAAAAGGAAAGATCTCACCAACATGAAGTACAAAGGGACGTTCAGGGTCATGTTGATGGACACAAACCCAAATTCCCTCAAAACCTGTGAGAAGCTGAAGAAGGGAGATAAATACGTGAAGAGATTGGGCCCAAGTACACAAGAGTTGGGGCCCACAACAATCGATGCTCACTAAAGGAGTCTTTTATTACACACTTTTTTTTTCTTTTTTTTACAAGATATATATACATCAACCAAGATATTCTTATAATCATTTGGTCAAGGAACATCAAATGAGAACATCAAGTTTTGAGGACTAGAGACTTGCCGAGATGGGCAAACTTCACTGGTACTCTGAGGTGTCATGAGGGGTGAATGGTCAAAGCTGAAAGGCTCGAACCCCTCATGATATTGGTTGGGTGTGGGCAACAAAGAATGAAGTTGTGTTGCCTCACTAGGGTTTAATTGCTCATTGAAGAAAACCCTCCAACCAATAGGCGGGTGCATCGGAATGAGTTCCTCAGGCTCATTCAATGGATGCAGCAGACCTGCATCACTAAGAACGGGGCTGCTCCCCAAGTCATCCAACAAGGACCTCCCACCATCATTTAGATCATCAAGCATAAGCTCGGTCATAGGTGTGTCCTTGTTGGAGTCAATATGAAGCTCAAATGGCTCAATGGCCATGGGACATGAGGTAGAGACACCTTCTGGTATAGGCATATGATGAGGTGTCTCACTCTCACTAGTACTCTCAACTGAATCATGCAATGAACACTCCCTTTGGACATTCATGTTCGAGGCCAGCTTACTCTGTTACATTGCAAAGACAGGCAATGAGTTTTCGCTGGGCCCACGAACATTCTCAATGGGTTGCATTGGGGTTAGGGGTGTTCGTTGATTTTGTGGTGCTTTCTCTAATTGGCGAATGAGATTTAGATTTAAAGGTTCATCCATGGGTTCTTGTTGCTTACCAGAGTTGAACACATGAAACTCGGCACTCATGTTACCCAATGAGAGCTTCATGAGACAATTTCTACAATTAATCAAGGCATTGGAGGTTGCCAGAAATGGTCTACCCAAAATCAAAGGTATTTGAGAGTGGGTGTTCGCAACAGGATTGGTATCGAGGACAACAAAATCGACTGGAAATATAAAATTTCCAACTTTGATAAGCACATCCTCGATAATCCCCATGGGAATACGAATGGATCTATCCGCCAATTGGAGGGTGATCTTAGTTGGTTTCGATTCTCCCAAGTTCAATTGTTGATAAACAGAGAATGGGAGGAGGTTGACCGCTGATCCTAAATCAAGCAAAACATTGCTCAGTCTAGTGTCCCCTATCGTACACTGAATAGTAGGACACCCAGGGTCCTTGTATTTTGTGTAGGTGGGATTGGACAAAAGTGAGCTGATATTTGCAGCCAAGAATGCTTTCTTAGGAACATTGGTCTTCCTCTTGGTTGTGCAGAGATCCTTCAACACTGGCATATTGTGGTATTTGTTGGATGACATCCAACAAGGGGATGTTAACCTTCACTTGCTTAAATACCTCTAATATCTTGTCCATGTTGTCACTCTACTTTTTGGTTAACCTACTTGGATAAGGAGCTTTTGGCAGGTAGGTTTTCTGCTGTGCCTGAGAAGAAAGCTTTGGTGTATTATCCTCAGCCTCTTCTTCACCACCGTTCCCACTGAGGGGCTGCATAGATGGTGGTGGGTGTGGCAAGCAAATGTGATTGTCAACCTGTTTTTCATTCCTTAAGGTCACAATGGAATTGACATGGTGCACAGGTTCCTCCACATGGTTCACTTGCCTCCCCCGAGGTACCACATTCTCATTTTGCATTTGTTGTTGTTGGTACGTGCGGGGGTTATCCTCAGGCTGGCTAGGAAAAGACCCTCTCTCTCTCTCTCTCTCTCTCTCTCATGTACAGACTTAGCCAATTGGCCCATCTGAAGCTCTAGAGCTTTCATGGTCTTCTGATTTGAAGTGAGAACTTGACTTGTGGTAGACATAAAAAATTTCATTGAGTTTTCAAGTCTACGAGTCAAGGTCTCAAGCGAATTGAATCGGGTTTCCATATTGGTGGAATTTGGGACACCCAATTGATTGGTGGTTTGCACTTGGGGTGGCTGATAGGATTGTGCATGCATGGGAGGTTGGTGTGATTGGTAAGGTGGTCTAAAGGAGTTTGAAGGACCACCCGGGGCATTATTTTGGTTCCATGAAAAATTGGGGTGGTTCCTCCATCCAGGGTTATAAGATGATGAGTATGGGTCATTCCAAGCTCTGTCATAGATGGCGTTGACACGCTCCATCTCAGGAGGAATGGACTCACACTCGCTCTCTACATGACCTATCCTACCACATGAATGACAAGGAACTGGACCAGATGTGGACATGTGAGGTGCACTTTGTTGGTTTTGGAGCTCAATCGAATCCATACGGCGCATTAAGGCCGCCATGCGCGCCTCGGTGGCCGTAGTGGTATCGATAGCAAATGCGGCACCCGATCTAGTCGAGTTTGCATTCGCGATCCTCGCTCCTATACTAGATGATGCAGGTGGTTCCCTCACACTCTCCCACTGCATGGTTTTCTCAGCGAGGTCTTCTAGGAAGGCCCATGCCTCCCTTTCATCCTTTCCCAAGAACTCTCCTTGACACATGGACCCAAGGAGCATTCTGGACGGGATGTGAAGACCCTCATACACAATCTGACAAAGACACCACAACTCAATGCCATGGTGAGGGCACGAGGATAGTAGCTCTTTGAACCTCTCAAGATATGCATGAAATGATTCGGTCTCATGTTGATAGAACGAATTGATTTCGTTCCTCAATTTTTGAGTCCGATGATTAGGAAAGTACTTCTTGAGGAATGCAGATTGAAACTCATCCCAAGTCCTAAAGGAATTCGCCTGGTTGCTGTACAACCACTTCTTGGCGTCATCCTTTAGTACAAAAGGAACGAGCCTAAGATGGATGGAGTCTGTGCTAAGTTGTTGCAGCTTGAACATAGCACAGACCTCCTCAAATTCCTTGAGAAAGATATAGTGGTCACCTTTCCCACGGAAATGAGGGAGCATGGAAATGAATTGAGGCTTAACCTCAAAATGGTTCCCATTAGCCTCTAGTAATACGATGCATGAGGGTAGAGCGGTACGGCTCGGGTAGCATCGATCACGAAGAGGTATGGGAACGACAACTG
The DNA here is from genome assembly GCA_963682175.1 of Triglochin maritima. Lineage (NCBI taxonomy): Eukaryota > Viridiplantae > Streptophyta > Magnoliopsida > Alismatales > Juncaginaceae > Triglochin > Triglochin maritima. Next base: position 14,629,150 of record OY821785.1, read on the forward strand.
GAAGCACAAGTGGAACAGGTGGGTCCAGCAACTGCTCCTCCTCACGGAAATTAGCAGCCATTGGACCCGGACTACGTGCGACACGAGAGGAGGAAGGTCTCGAGAAATCGATGATCGAAGCCGGATTGACAACGCTCCTCGTCAAAAGACCACTCTCGTCTCGTGCCCACGAAAGCATGCACAAAGGTGCACACACAAACAATAACTCTCTTTTTTCTTTTTTTTAACAAAGAATGTGCGTAGAGGAGAAGACGGCGGAACACAGGAGAGAAAGAATGACTCAGGAGAGAAGGGAAGAAGTCCTTAAGCTACGGCGGATGGGTACAGGTAGAAGCACACAAGCAAACAAGGCTCAAGCAATCCTAAGGTCGCTATAGGTCCTTACAGCTAGACGACGCCTAACTGCGAGGTCACACGGCCTCAACACGCCTCACCTCCCTACGACGAGGACCACAAAGCCCAGCAAGTGAGCCAAGATCCGGGGATCTCGTCTCTCCTACGATCGACAAGGTGGGCAACGCCGATCAGATCATGACAGTCGGGACCGGATCACTCTCCTAATGCGTCCGAATTCCTTAAGGCCAATGTCTACTTGATTTTAAAATTAGGCTCTTGATTAGTGTGGTTTTTGGGGCGAAGGAAAGGGTGATGAAATCCCCCACCTTATCTTTTATGGGACAGCCCCTCCTTAGTAGCGTTTTGGAGTCCTAAATCTAGCAATCAACTCTCCAAACAACGCTCAACTCACACTTGTTGCAATGCACTTCCTACTAACTAATGCATGTTCATACGAAATGCATGAATGAGAGTAGAAGGTGCGTACCTCACGCCAGCTCTCAGCAACAGAAAATAAAGCTAAGATAAAAGACAATCTAATTGCCTAAGTCACATACATGATGCATGACCTAAACAACAAGAATGCCTAATCTTTTGCTTTGAGTTTTAGGGTCCAAGCTGCTTAAAGGAGGTTGATTATGGATCTGGGAACAAACTATAAGTCAAAACATGCCAAATTAAATCCCAGATCACTACATCAATTATGAAAACCAACCAAAGAAATACGAGACAAAACCGAGCTTACCAGACCGCCAATTGGCGGTCGCAGGCCGCTGATTGGCGGTCTTAAATGCTCAGATTCACTCAAAACATCTCCAGGCATTCCTCCTAATGACTCCAAGTCTCCTGAAACAAGTAAAAACTACACAACACAAATTAAATCCACTCGAATTGTCCAAACAAGAGTCTGGACTGGCACCTCCCCGGCAACGGCGCGAAAAACTTGTTGAACGTTTTAATTAAAACCGCAAGTGCACGGCCGCGATGAAGCGGTGGCAAGTACGGGTCGTCCTCAGGGAGGTGAGTAGTCTCTTGCTTGTACGAAATCAAGTGGCAAAGATTGGGGGAGAAAGATTTATTAAGCTACTCTACACAAAACTACGCTAAGAAGTATGAAATGCGAACGAAAGAAACAATCAATGAACTAACAACTAAGATAAGAACAAAGGAGGAATGCAGGAATACAGAAATGGAAAACCCCTAACGGGTGGAGTGAGTGCACACATGCAAAGAGGTGGGTGTAGAATACATTCTTTAAGCACAAATTAAGGTGGTGTTTATCAAGCATAGGAAGTGTCTAAATGTTATGGCAAAACCTATCAATCTATTTACCAACTTAGTTGATTTACATTTACATATGCAAGGTGTTTATTTCAGAACCTAAACAAGCATGAGAGGTGTCTAATCATTTTGGCAAAACTCATCAAGTTGTAAATTCTATCCTAAACAAGCAAGCATACATTAATGTTTAATCAACACATTGAAATTAAAGCATTCATCCCATTCTCTAATGCATGTATGTACATCTACTCCACCCCCCAAAGGGGATGAAACTACTCACTAAACATTACACTAATTATTAAACTATGGAAAGAAAGCATATTAAAACTACGCTAGAATTAAAAGATGATTAAACTATAACATGCACAAACAATAAAAGAAGCACAAAACAAACAATGAAAGAAACACAAAACTTTATTGATAAAATGACTCACATTAAAAGTAGCATCCTCCTACTTTAGTGTGTGCTTGAAGGCCTCACTTCTAGTAGGAAAAATATTCACTTAAAATATGGAGTCATTACAATAGGAGGTGAAGAGTTCTATTTATAGGCACGGAAAAAGCTAATCCGGGACAATCCCCCGATGTGGGACTAAACCAACACCAAAAATAGCCTCAACGAACATTAATACAAGTCCAGGACAAATCTTGGCGGATCTGGACAAATCCAGACCGCCAATTGGCGGTCCAAAATGTCCGGATCCAGTTGAGTTTTATTCTGGGCTTTTCTTTATGCTTTTGGTGGTCTTTGATGCATCTACTTCGTTTGTTGGAGCTCCGACCCGAATCCAATTGCTAAAATACTCCCCATGATGGTGTGAAGTATTCAGTTTTTCTCTTAGGTCCCTCTGTCTTGCGTTCAGGTCCTTCTCCCTTGCATCTTGGTCCCCAGATCTCACAATCCAGTCCTTTTTCCCAGCTTTTGGGTCCTTTTATGCTTCATCTCTTCAAACCTAATTATTCCTGAAAACTAAACATAAAACTCGTAACATAGCATTGTTTAGGTGAAAGATAATGGATATAAGATACAAATATGAGCATGAAATGATGTCAATCACCGATACGTGATGTGAATGGATTGATAGGTTTTTCCACATCTTTACACACTTCCTATGCATGAAAACACACACACGACACACACACATACATGCTCACATGCATCATTCATAACTTATTTCACTTCATATGTGCACACACTCCACCCCTTAGGGGGTTTCTTTTCTTGATTTCCAATCTTTCATTGCTTTCTTTCTCATTTCTTACTTACTAGTTTAGTGTAGTTTAGCTTAGCATAACCAAATCTATTTCCCCTTTTTCTTCACTTGATTTTGTACCAACCAGAGGATACTCACCTCCCCTTGGATCCACCCGTACTTTCCACCACTTCATCGTAGCCGTGCATTTGCGGTTATTAAAATGTTTAAACAAGTTTTGGTGCCATTGCTGGAGAGTGGTAGTCCAAACTATTGTTTGGACGATTCGAGTGGATTTAATTTGTGTTTTGTAACTTTTTATTGTTTCAGGAGGCTTTAAAGATCAAGAGAAGGAACCACAAGAAGTTGGGAGGCCAACAAAGACAAACAAACCGCCAATCAGTGGTAGTGGAGCGCCAACTGGCGGCCTGGTGAGCATTGCTTGCACTCTTCTCTCTTCTGGTTGTTTGGTGTTTCAACATAGAGGTCTATGGCTCAATTTGGCATGTTTTGACTTGTAGTTTGCCCCCATATCAATAATCAATCCACTTTTAACCAACTTGGACCCTAAAATCCAAAGCAAAAGATTAGGCATTCTTGCTTGTTTAGGTCATGCATCATGTACTTGACTTAGGCACATAGTTTGTCTTTTGTTTTAGCTTTATTTTCAGTTGTTGAGCAATGGCGTGAGGTATGCATCTCCTACACTCATTAATGCATTTGGTATGACCATGCATTAGTTAGTAGGAATTGCATTGCAACAAGTGTGAGTTGAGCGTTTGTTTGGAAAGTTGATTTCTAGATTTGGACTCCAAAACACTATTAAGAAGCGGCTGTCCCATATAAGATAAGATGGGGGATGTCATCACCCTTTCCTTCGCCCCAAAAATCACACTAATCAAGAGCCGAATTTGAAAATCAAGTACACATTGGCCCTAGGGATCTTGGGCGTATTAGGAGAGTGATCCGGTCGCGATCGTCATGGCCTGATCGTCGTCGCCCAGTCTTTTGATAGTAGGAGAGACGAGATCTCCGGATCTTCGCTCACTAGTTGGGCTTTGTGGTCCTCATCGTAGGGAGGTAAGGCGTGTTGAGGCCGCGTGACCTCGCAGTTAGGCGTCCTCTAGCTGTAAGGACCTATAGCATCCTTTGGTTGTTTGAGCCTTGTTTCCTTGTGTGCTTCTACCAGTACCTACCCGTCGTAGCATAAGGACTTCTTCCCTTCTCTCCTGAGTCATTCCCTCCCTTTTGTGTCCTCCCGTCTTCTCCTCTATGCACATTCTGCTTTAGTTGTTAAATAATTGTTCGTGTGTGCACCTTTCTCCATACTTGTGTGGGTACGACACGAGAATGCCCGATTGACGATGTGTGTCATTAATCCTGTCTCGGTAGTCAATTTCTCGACGCCTTCCCTTCTCGTGTCACATACAGTCCTAGTTCCATGGATGCTCACTACCGTGAGGTGGAGCAATTGCTGGACCCACTTGTTCCACCAGTTCCTGTTTCTGTTTCTCTACGTGATCGATGCTACCTGAGTCATATTGTTCTACCTTTGTGCATCGCATTGCAAGAGGCGAATGGGAACCACTTTGTGGTTAAGCCTCAATTTATCTCCACGGTCCCTCACTTCACTGGAAAGGGTGACCCCTATATCTTTCTCAGGGATTTGAGGAGGTTTCTTCTATGTTCAAGCTGCAACAACTTTGCATAGACTCCATCCATCTTAGGCTTGTCCCCTTTGCACTAAAGGATGATGCCAAGAAGGGGTTCTACAGAAACAAGGCGAATACCTTTAGGACTTGGGATGAATTTCAATATGCATTCCTCAAGAAGTACTTTCCAAATCATCGAACTCAAAAATTAAGGAACGAAATCAATTCATTTATCAACATGAGACTGAATCATTTCATGCATACTTATAGAGGTTCAAGGAGCTACTATCCTCATGCCCTCACCATGGCATCGAGTTGTGGCACCTTTGTCAGATTGTCATTGAGGGTCTTCACATCCCATCCCGAATGCTCCTTGAGTCCATGTGTCAAGGACAGTTCTTAGGAAAGGATGAAAACGAGGCATGGGCTTTCCTAGAAAACCTCGCTGAGAAAACCATGTAGTGGGAGAGTGTGAGGGAACCACCACGATCATCTAGCATAGGAGCGAGGATCGCAAACGCAAACTAGAGTAGATCGGGTGCTGCATTTTCTGTCGATACCACTACGGCCACCGAGGCACGCATGGCGGCCTTCATGCGCCACATGGATTCGATTGAGCTCCAAAACAAGAAAGGTGTGTCACATGTGTCTGCATCTGGTCCAGTTCCCTGTCATCTATGTGGTAGGATAGGTCCTATAGGAGGCGAGTGTGCATCCATTCCTCCTGATATGCAACATGTCAATGCCATCTATGATAGATCTAGGAATGACTCATACTCATCATCATATAACCCTGGATGGAGGAACCTCCCTAACTTTTTATGGAACCAAAACAATACCGCGGGTGGTCCTTCAAACTTCTCTCGACCACCTAACCAACCACACCAACCTCCCATGCATGCACAATCATATCATCCACCCCAAGCTCAAATAACCAATCAATCGGGTTTCCCAAATTCCAACAATATGGAAACCTGATTAAATTCGCTTGAGAACTCAATAAAAAAGTTTATGTCATCCACAAGTCAAGTTCTTACATGAAATCAGCAGACCATCAAATCCTTAGAGTTTTAGATGGGCTAATTAGCTCACTCTATACATGAGAGAGAGAGGGACTCTGCCAAACCAGCCCTGAGGTTAACCCCCATATGTACCAACAACAATACATGCAAATTGAGAGTTTGGTACCTCAGGGGCGGCAAGTGAACCATGTGGAGGAACCTGTTCACAATGTCGATGCCATTGTAACCTTAAGGAATGGACAGCAGGTTGACAATCATATTTCCTTGCCACCACCATCATTTGTGCAGCCCCTCAATGGGAATGATGGTGAGGAAGAGGCTGAGGGTGAGGGTAATACACCAACACCTCCTTCTCAGGCACCGCAGAAAAGCTCCCTATCCTAGTAGGTTAACCAAAAAGTAAAGTGACACAATGGATAAGATATTAGAGGTCTTTAAGCACGTGAAGCTTAACATCCCCTTGTTGGATGTCATCCAACAAATACCTCAATATGAGAAAGTATTATAAGATCTATACACAACAAAGAGGAAGACCAATGTTCCTAAGAAAACATTCTTAGCTGCAAGTGTAAGGTCACTTTTGTCCAATCCCACATACATAGTACAAGGACCCTGGTGTCCCACCATTCAGTGTAAGATATGGTACACTAGCATGAGTAACGTATTGCTTGATTTAGAATCAGCGATCAACTTGCTCCTATTTTATGTTTATCAACAGTTGAACTTGGGAGAATGGAAACCAACTAAGATCACCCTCCATTTGGCGAATAAATCCATTCGTATCCCAAAGGGGATTATCGAGGAAGTGCTCATCAAAGTTGGAGATTTTATATTTCCTATAGATTTTGTCGTCCTTGATACCAATCCTATTGCGAACACCCACTCTCAAATACCTTTGATTTTGGGTAGACCATTTCTGGCATCCTCCAACGCCTTAATTAATTGTAGCAATGGTCTCATGAAGCTCTCATTTGGTAACATGAGTGTCGAGTTTCATGTGTTCAACTCTGGTAGACAACAAGAACCCTTAGACCAACCTTTAAATCTCAACCTCATCCACCAATTAGAGAAAGCACCACAAAATCAACAAACACCCCTAACACCAATGCAACCCGTTGAGAATGTTTGTGGGCCCAACGAAAATATAATTTCCTATTTTTGCAATGTAACAGAGTGAGCTGACATCAAACATGAATGTACAAAGGGAGTGTTTGTTAGATGATTCAATTGAGACTATAAGTGAGGGGAACACACCTCAGCATATGCCCATACCAGAAGGTGTCTCTACCACATGTCCCATGGCTGTTGCGCCTTTTGACCTTCATCTTGACTCCAACAAGGACCCACCTGGAGTGAGCTTATGATTGATAATCTAAAGGAGCTTGGGTGGTCCTTGTTGGATGACTTGGGGAGAATCCCCATTCTTAGTGAAAGTGGTGTGCCACATCCTTCGAATGAGCCTGGGGAACTCATTCTGATGCACCCGCCTATTGGTTGGAGGGTTTTGTTCGATGAGCAACTAAACCCTAGTGAGGCAACACAACTCCACTCATTGATGTTGCCTATGCCCAACCAATATCATGAGGGGTTTGAGCGTTTCAGTTTTGACCCTTCACCCCTCATGACACCTCAGAGTACCAATGAAGCGGGCCCATCTTCGCAAATGCCTGGTCCGTAGGACTCGATGTTCTCATTTGATGTTCCTTGACCAAATGATTATGAGAACATCTTTGTTTATGTATATATCTTGTTTAAAAGAAAAATAAAAAAGAAAAAAAAAGAAGAAGAGAAAAACAACAAAAAACACAAAAGACTCCACAAGTGAGCATTGGTTGTTGTGGCCCCAACCCTTGAGTATTTGGGTCATATTTGTTTGATGTATTTGTCTCCCTTCTTAAGTATCTCACAGGTTTTTGGGAGTTCGGGTTTATGTCCATCAACATGACCATGAAACTTTCCTTGTGCTTCACGTTGGTAAGATCTTTTCTTTTTCATGCATGAATCCATGTACTATCGTACTCACATTCATTGAGTACAATGCATGAAGTAGGTGTGGGAGTGCTTTACATTTGTATATATGTGGAGTCGTGTCTTTTTCATTTTGCTTTTCATTTTCTTTTGTTTTTATTGTTTGGGTCATGATGGTGTGCTGCATTTAATATTGATATATATGTCTGTCATGATCCTTAGGTGACTTGTCATCTTTTGTTTGCCTAGTGCTTTAAAAATTTCACATTTCTTTCAAAATCTTCATGTGTTTGCGAAAGAAAATGTTTTGTGCATTTTGCGTGTGTTTAACATGTGCAAAACCGTTGAGAGGCATAGTAAAAAGAAAGCTCCCAAAATTGTCTTGAACATGATGCATTAGAATATCTAGTATACTAGATTTAGGTCTTATATAGTCGAAAGGATGCACCCTGGTTTTCCCTAGGGGCGAGTAATCATAGGGTTTCAGTACTCAAACAACTAAAGAAGTCCACCTTGAATGTAGTGAGTCAAATAATTCGTGTCTGTTAGTATAAGGAAGTTTGTCGTAGTTAGGGACCCTTAAAATCTTGTTGTGAAACTTTAAGTGTAGGGGTTTTGGTTCCCATGTAGATAAATAAATAAATAAATAAGTGTTGTTCTCTCTTCTCACATGGCTCCTACCACTTGGGAAATTAGCCCCGAGGGGACTTAGTGCATGGTGCTTCGAGTCATTTGACTTGGGATGCACCGACCGAACTCCCGTTACACGGGTAGTAGGGATCGCCCTATGTGGAGATGTGGGGAAAGGTGTACGTGATAGTGTAAGTCCTCATAGGCAATGACGCACGAAATCTAACCCTGGGAGAATTACACACCAATTAGAAAAAAAAAGAAAAAGAACAAAAGAAGGAAAAAAAAGAAAAAAATGGTAATGCAAATAAAACCCTTAATAGACTTTACACTTTGTATCACTTGAGGATGTTAAGGTTGCCCATGTCTTTTACATAAGTTCTTAACTAACTTGCACGAATGGTTCATTAGGCTAGGTGTGTGGACTGATTACATATATAGAGTCGGCTCATGGAATTACCGCGTCCAATGATCGATGAAATGAGTTCATCGAGTCGTGTTGCTGGATTGAATAATGCATCTATGTTCGGATTTTGTGGGTGGATCCACTGAAAACCCTCAGGAGACAACACTCCTCCTCCTGGGTGACCAGGGGGTTTAACGGCTTGTTGCACATGCTAAGTGCAACCGTGATTCCTACGAAAGTGAGTTAGGATTTTCTTGTTTTACGTATGCCTTTGTCTTTCTTTCATTTATCCTTTCTTTGTTTTGCTTGGGACTAGAAAAGTTAGGTGTGGGGGTATTTGATTGACATCATATCATGCATATATTTGTGTCCTATATACTTTGTTTTTAGCCTAAGCAATGCTACGTAACGAGTTTATGGTTATGTTTCAAGAATAAACAGGTTTCGGAAGAAGAGACTCAAAAATGACTCAAAAGCCAAGAAAATGACTAAGTTGTAAGACTTATGGACTGAGATGAAAGAGAGAAGGACCCGGATATAAAACCAAAAGGATCAATGAGCAAATCATGAAGCTCCACACCATCATGAGGAGTATTTTGGCAATTAGATTTGGGCCACATCAACTACCAAATCGGGTTCACTAAACATGAAGGAATCAAGCCAAAATTAACCACCCAAAACCAGACCCGATCAAGCCCATCCAGACCGCCAAATGGCTGTACCAAACCTCCAATTGGTGGTCCATTTGGCTCCCAATGACACATGCTTCAGTCGAGTGTTAGATTAGGTTGTATTTAGTCCATATATGGTAGCGTTTTAGTCCCATACCGGGGGATTCTCCCAGGTCACCTTTTTTCATGCCTATAAATAGAACTCTTCCTTCTCATTTGTACTCACTCATTGCTTAGTGGCTAATCCCTCTACTTAGAGTCAAACCTTGAAGCAAAAACTCAAGTAGGAAGATGTTGCTTGTAATTTGAGTCAATTAATAAAAGAAGTGTTTGTTAGTTTAATGTTGGCTCTTTTATCTTCTTGCATGCTTAGCTTAATTTCGTTCATTAATCTTAGTAGAGTTAGTTAATATGTTTTCCTCTCTTAACATAATAGTTAGGTTAATGATTAGTGAGTAGTTTCATCCCCATTTGGGGGGTGGAGATGATGTACATATGTGTTGTGAGGTTTTGATGTTTGATAAATTTTGGATTGTGTAAACTTGCCTGTTTGTATGTTCATTTGGGGTATTTTAATCATATACTTGTTTCGGGATTTTGATGAGTTTTTCCATAAGATTTAGACACTTCCCATGCTTAGTTTCCTCATGGTAATTGACTGAAATTTTCTGTTGAATATGCTACATGTTAGTTAAGTGTTTATATTTGGGGTTGCTTGCTTGATTGTTTGAATAAACTTTGTTTTGATGGGTTTTGCCATAACATTTAGACACCTCCCATGCTTAGTGATTGGCATCATTTCATGCTCATATTTGTATCTTATATCCATTATCTTACATCTAAGCAATGTTATGTTACGAGTTTTATGTTTGAATTTCAGAAATAAAGAGGTTTGAAGAGAAGAGCCATGAAAGGACCCAAAAGCAGGAAAAATGACTTAATTGTGAGACCTGGGGACCAAGATGCAAGGGAGAAGGGCCTGAACGTAAGACAGAAGGACCTAAGAGCAAAACAGGAAACTCCACACCTTCATGGGGAGTATTTTGTCAATTCGATTCAGGTCGGAGCTCCAACAAACCAAGTAGATGCATCCAAGACCAACAAATCCATCAAGCAAAGCCCACAACCAAAAGCAACGCGATCTGAAGTTTATAGACCGCCAATTGGCGGTCTTGGACCGCTAATTGGCGGTTCATATGGCCCCAGATCCGTTAAGCTTTCTCCTGGACTTGTATTATCATGTGTTTAGGCTATTTTTGGTACTGGTTTAGTCCCACAACGGGGGATTGTCCCGGATTAGCTTTTTCCATGCTTATAAATAGAACTCTTTACCTCCCATTGTATCAATCTCTCTCTTTGGTGGCCATCTTCCCTACTAAGAGTGAAGCCTTGAAGCAAAACTCTAGTGGAGGAAGGGCTACTTGTAATTGAGTGAGTTAATAATAGAAGTTTTCCTTTAATTGTGTTGTTTCTCTCTTAGTTTAATTTCCTTTTATATGTTTGCTTTGTTGCTTGTTTTATTTTATGCTTCTTTAATATTTCTTGCTTGATTAATATAACTTTCATTTCAGTATTATGCTTTCTTTTGCGAATATAGTTAGTGTAATGAGTAGTGAGTAGTTCCATCCCCATTTGGGCGGTGGAGAAATATGTGATATAATCATGTAGTGTATTAAGTGAGTGTTATTTTTATCCCTTGAGCTTTATATGATTTCCATAACCATCTAATGGGTCTCCACTCTTATCTTTGATATGCTAATGCTCTTGAATGAAGCTAGCTTATGCTTTGATTAGTGGACCTATTTTATGGGGAATGATAAGGTTAGGATATGGATGAAGTTAATATTGGAAACACAAGTTGTAGTGTATGAGCTCTTGTTGCCTTTACCTTAGCTAATGTCTTGTATGTTTTAATGATGTAGTCTTATCTTAATTAGGGTCTAGTCTTTATACTTGAGTTCATGTAGCTTCATTCCAACTATTGTCTTGTATGTTTTAATGATGTAGTGAAATCTTAATTCATGTGGAGGGAAAGTTGGATGTAGTTTTATGATTTCATGCACTACATGTTGTGAAGAGCTTAATGAACACACACACATACACCTCTTTATGTTCACATTATTTCTCTACCCCCTTTGGGGTTTTGTTATATCGTTTCTTCTCCATATCATTTCAGCTTTGTAGTGTAGTTTAGTGTAACCAACCTTTCTTCCCTTTCTTTACCTCTCGCCTTCGCACAAACCAAGTGTCGACACACCTCTCAGTGGACGACCCGTATTTGCCACCGCTTGAATGTGGCCGTGCACTTGCGGTTAAATATAAAACGATCAAACAAGTTTTTGGCGCCGTTGCCGGGGAGGTGCTCTGTCCAGACCTTGGTTTGGACGATTCGAGGGGTTTTTCATTTTTTGTTTCCAGTTTTGTTTAGTTTCAGGGAACCAAAACATCAAGGGGAGGCTACTGGGAAAGTTTGAGCAACAGAAGCCACAAAGCGACCGCCAATCAGCGGTTGGAGACCGCCAATTGGCGGTCTGGTTAGGGCTTCCTGCTCTCAAATTTCTTCTGGTGGTTTATTGCGTTACTGTAGTTATCTAGGAGCCCAATTTTGCATGCTGTGATCTTTAGTTTGCTCCCAGATTTAATTTCAATCCCCTTTAATCAACTTGGACCATAAAACTCAAAGCAAAAGATTAGACTTCTTGCCATCTAGGTCATGCACCATTGGTAGACCTTGCATGCATTTGTCTTTTCTTTTCTTTACATTTTGTCGTTGATTGCTGGCGTGAGGTACGTGCACCCAGATCTCTCATTCATGCATGTTTCGTTCATGCATTAGTTAGTAAGGTGCATCGGGACAAGAGTGAGAGAGCGTTTGATTGGAGCGATTGATTGCTAGATCTAGGGTTAAATCGCTGCTAAGGAGGGGCTGTCCCATAAAAGATAAGGTGGGGGATTTCATCACCCTTTCCTTGGCCCCAAAAACCACTCTTAATAAAGCCTTAACTAAAAGCAAGTAGACATTGGCCCTAGGATTGCGGACGCACTAGGAGAGTAATCTAGTTGAGACCGTCATGACCTGATCGGCATTGCCTACCTTGTCGATAGTAGGAGGTACTGGATCTCCGGATCTGGTATCACTTGCTGGGCATTGTGGTCCTCGTTGTAGGGAGGTGAGACGTGTCGAGGCTAGTGACCTCGAAGTTAGGCGTCGTCTAGCCTAAGGACCCATTGCCTTACATTGTTTGAGCCGTGCTTGCTAGTTAGGCTTCTTCCTGATCCCTCTACCCACGCTAGCTCTAGGGATTCTTCCCTCCTCATCTGAGTCCTCTCCTCATCTATTCTCTACGTATAGTCTCCTCCTCTAGTACACCTTCTGTTGTGTGTTTGTTAGAGTCGAGTCGAGCATTTTATGCGAGGTTGGGCTCGTTCTAGTGAGAGCGCTCGACTCGAGAGAGTGCATTCTACTGAGATGGGCAAGCTCGATTCGGTCATGGGATGACTTTGTAACCGTCTTTCTGAAGAGATTTTTCCCTCAAAGGAAAACTCAACAGATACGGCACCAGATACATCAAATGTATCAGACCGAGACCGAATCGTTTCATGGTTTCTTTGAGAGGTTCAAGGACCTTCTCCAGCAGTGCCCTCATCATGGGATTGAGCTTTGGCAGTTGTGCCAAATTGTTTATGAGGGCATCAACTACAACACCCGCACATTGTTGGAGTCAATGTGTCAGGGTGACTTCCAAATGAAACCCATCGAGGAGGCTTGGGACACTTTTGAATCCATGGCTGAACGCACCTTCGAGTGGGATACCATGAGAGAGCCACCAGCCGCCAGGTCTTCTGGTCGAGCTAGATCTTATCAAATTGAGTCATCGATCGCGTCTGAGGCGAAAATGGTTGCTCTCATGCGTAGGATTGAGAGTTTGGAGATGGACCGAGCTCCTGTAGCTCAGGTCGCTACTCCCGAGTGTAGTAGGTGTGGATTGTCAGGACATGATGACTTGGAATACGCTTACGCTCCAAGGGATACTGAGCATGCAAATGCGATGTATCAACAAAGGCCCCGAAATGACCCGTACAGTCACTCCTACAACCCGGGATGGCGTAACCATCCTAACTTCTCTTGGGGGCCTAGTGGGGGTAACGGTCAGAGCTCGCACGCTCAACCTCCGCCTTATCAACCTCCACGCCCATCGGCGACCTACCAACCTCCACATCAAAGGTCTCAGAACCACAATTACCAACCTCCTCAGACCTCTTCGTCGGGTTATTCTAACCAAACTCCACAACCCCAACGGGTTGACCCTAAGGACTCCACTCTTGAACAAACCCTTCACGTGTTCATTCAGAGTACACAATCCATGCTTTCGGCCAACAACAATTCGGTCAAAGCATTGGAAATGCAAGTTAGCCAGTTGGCTAATCAACTCCATGAACGCGAGAAGGGCCAATTACCAAGTCAACCCGAGGTGAATCCTCGGGGTACCCATTCGCAAGGAAGGACAACTTTACCTCATGCTACCTCTGAACCGACCCATCATATTAATGTGATTCATACTTTGAGGTCTGGTAAGGAGGTGGACAACCACATTGGGGTGCCTTCCTTGTCATCACCATCTCTGAGGGAGCCGGATCCTGAGGCTCGCTACACAAATACTTCCAGGAAGGAGCCAGATCCTGAGGTTCTTTCTACATTTCCTTCGACAAAGGGGCCGAACCCTGAGGTCCCCTTGTCTCCTCTTGTGTCGAAGGAACCAGATTCTGAGGTCCCCACTCATGTGTTCTTTGGACCTGAATTCTGGGGTGCCTTCACATCCTTATGCCCCAAAGGCGCCATTCCCTGAGCGCCTTAAAAAGAAAACCTCTGATCAGCATGACAAGATGCTTGAGATGTTTCGGCAGGTCAAGGTGAATATCCCTCTTTTGGAGGTGATTCAGCAAATGCCACCTTATGCCAAGGTTCTCAAGGACTTATGCACCAAAAAGAGAAAAACTCATGTTCCAAAGAAAGCTTTTCTTGCGGCTAACGTGAGTTCTTTGTTGGCACAACCCATGCAAGTCAAGTACAAGGACCCTGATTGTCCTACTATCTCTTGTGTGATTGGTGATGTGTCCATACATCGAGTCTTATTGGACCTTGGTGCATCTGTTAATCTTCTGTCATATTCTGTCTACGTCCACCTCGGTCTTGGAGACCTCAAACAAACAAAGACCACTCTTCAATTGGCTGATAGGTCTATGAAGAAACTGAGGGGTGTGGTGGTAGATGTGCTGATCAAAGTGGGAGAGTTCATTTATCCAGTCGACTTCTTTGTCTTGGATACTGAACCTGTGCCAAACCCACTTGGACAAATTCCTGTCATTCTGGGGCGACCATTTCTTGCGACTTCCAATGCTTTGATCAATTGTCGCAATGGTCTGATGCGCTTGACTTATGGTAGTCAATGCGCTGATTTCAACATCTTCACCATTGGCAAGAAGCCAGGTGCCTTCAATGACCCTGTTGAGGTCAACCTTATCCAGGGGTTGGATGAGATTGAAGTTGAGGGCACCTTCAAGTACTTCAGAGAATTGTTCGATGAAGATCCTGAGTGTGGTGAAGATGTTTCACCTGGGCTGGCACAAGAAGGTGCCTTATGTTTTGATCACGTGGCCCTTGAGCCACATTCTTCTGATCTTGTGGCCCTTGAGCCACATTCTTCTGATCATGTGGCCCTTGAGCCACTTCTTTTTGACCACGTGGCCCTTGAGCCACATCCTTTTGAGCACGTGGCTTTTGAGCCACAAGATACTATTTTTATGGCCTCTCGGCCACATGCTCTTCATTCCGTATCTGCTGAGGACCCCATGCGGGTTAAGATTCAACCACCTGATACCCTTATACCTGATAGAGGTTCACCTCTCGTTCATGCCTCCTCTTTTGCTAACTCTAAAGAGGCATCAACCGACCACAATGCTTATAAGGGTGTCAAGTGGTCGAGCAATTCTGTTGTGTATGTTGCGAGCCCATGCATGCGCATTTCTGGTTCGAGAGATGGTGGGTTCCCATTTGATGTCCCTTGACATATGACGATGGAAGCCTATTGTTGTACATAGTTAAAAAAAAAGTGAGCATCGATTGTTGTGGGCCCCAACCCTTGAGTATTTGGGCCCCAATTCTTTCATGTATTTGTATCCCTTCCTTAGCATCTCACAGGTTTTAAGGGAATTTGGGTTGTGTCCATCAACATAGCCATGAACTCCCCTGTGTACTTCATGTTGGTGAGATCTTTCCTTTTTCATGCATAAATCCATGTAGTATCTTGCTCGCATTCATTGAGGACAATGCATGAAGTAGGTGTGGGGGGTGTTTTACGTGTGTACATATTCGAGTCTTTTCTTTTGATTTTGTTTTCTTTTGTGTGCATTGTTAGGGTCATGTTAGTGTGTTGCATTTAATATCGATATATCTGCTTGCCATGATCCTTGGGTGACTTGTCTTCTTTTGTTTGCCTAGTGCTTCAAATTTTCACATTTCTTTCAAAATATTCATGTGTTTGCGAAATAAAATGTTTTGTGGGTTTTGCGTGTGTGTAGCATGTGCAAAACCGTTCAGAGGCAAAGTAAAAAGAAAGCTCCCAAAATTGTCTTGAACTTGATGCATTAGGATATTTAGTACAGTGACTTTAGGATGTATCAATTCGTTAGGATGCACCCCAGTTTTCCTTTGGGGGTGAGTAATCACAGGGTTTCAGTGCTCAAACATTTAAAGAAGTCCACCCTGAACCTAGTGAGTCAATAATTCGTGTTTGTTAATTTAGGAAGTTTGTTGTAGTCAAGGACCCTTTAAGTCTTGTTGTGAGACATTAAGTGTAGGGGTTTTGGTTCATGTGTAGATAAGAAATAAGTGAGTAGGTGTTCTCTCTTCTCGCACGGCTCATATCACTCGGGAAAGTAGGTCTGAGGGGACTTTGTGCCTGGTGCTTTCGAGTCATCTGACTTGGGATGCGCCGACCAAACTCCCGTTACACGGGTGGTAAGGATTGCCCTATGTGGAGATTCGGGGAAAGGTGTACGTGATAGTGTAAGTCCTCATGGGCAATGATGCACGAAACCTGACCCTGGGAGAATGAAGCTCCAACTAATAAAAAGAAAAAGAAAAAAAATGTGAAAAGAAACAAAAAGAAAAAAAATTGGTAAAGCAAATAAGAACCTTAATGGACCTTACACTTTGTATCACTTGAGGATCTTGAGGTTGTCCATGTCTTTCACTTAAATACTTATTTAGCTTGCACGAATGGTTCATTAGGCTAGGTGTGGACTGATTACCTATATAGAGTCGGCCCAAAGGATTGCCGCATCCAATGATCGACAACATATGTCCAACGAGTCGAGTGTCTAGAGTGAATAATGCATCTTGTTCGGATTTTGTTGGTATATCCGCTGAAAACCCTCAGGAGACAACACTCCTCCTCCTTGGCAACAAAGAGGTTTAATGGCTTGTTGCACGTGCTAAGTGCAACCGTGATTCCTACAAAAGTGAGTTAGGATTTCTTGTTTCTCGTTTGCTTTTCTCTTTCTTTGTTTTGCTCGGGACTAGCAAAAACTTAGGTATGGGGGTATTTGATTGGCATCATTTCATGCTCATATTTGTATCTTATATCCATTATGTTACATCTAAGCAATGCTATGTGACGAGTTTTATGTTTGAATTTCAGAAATAAAGAGGTTTGAAGAGAAGAGCCATGAAAGGACCCAAAAGCAGGAAAAATGACTTAATTGTGAGACCTGGGGACCAAGATGCAAGGGAGAAGGACCTAAACGTAAGACAGAAGGACCTAAGAGCAAAACAGGAAACTCCACACCTTCATGGGGAGTATTTTGTCAATTCGATTCGGGTCGGAGCTCCAACAAACCAAGTAGATGCATCCAAGACCAAAAATCCATCAAGAAAAGCCCACAACCAAAAGCAACGCGATCTGAAGTTTATAGACCGCCAATTGGCGGTCTTGGGCCGCTAGTTGGCGGTCCATATGGCCCAGATCCGCTAAGCTTTCTCCTGGACTTGTATTATCATGTGTTTAGGCTATTTTTGGTATTGGTTTAGTCCCACATCGGGGGATTGTCCCGGATTAGCTTTCTCCATGCTTATAAATAGAACTCTTCACCTCCCATTGTATCAATCTCTCTCTTTGGTGGCCATCTTCCCTACTAAGAGTGAAGCCTTAAAGCAAAACTCTAGTGGAGGAAGAGCTACTTGTAATTGAGTGAGTTAATAATAGAAGTTTCCTTTAATTGTGTTGTTTCTCTCTTAGTTTAATTTCCTTTCATATGTTTGCTTTGTTGCTTGTTTTATTTTATGTTTCTTTAATATTTCTTGCTTGATTAGTATAACTTTCATTTCAGTATTATGCTTTCTTTTGCTAATATAGTTAGTGTAATGAGTAGTGAGTAGTTCCATCCCCATTTGGGGGGTGGAGAAATATGTGATATAATCATGTAGTGTATTAAGTGTGTGTTATTTTTATCCCTTGAGCTTTATATGATTTCCATAACCATCTAATGGGTCTCCACTCTTATCTTTGATATGCTAATGCTCTTGAATGAAGCTACCTTATGCTTTGATTAGTGGACCTATTTTATGGGGAATGATAAGGTTAGGATATGGATGAAGTTAATATTGGAAACACAAGTTGTAGTGTATGAGCTCTTGTTGCCTTTACCTTAGCTAATGTCTTGTATGTTTTAATGATGTAGTCTTATCTTAATTCATGTGGAGGCATAGTAGGGTCTAGTCTTTATACTTTAGTTCATGTAGCTTCATTCCAACTATTGTCTTGTATGTTTTAATGATGTAGTGAAATCTTAATTCATGTGGAGGGAAAGTTGGATGTAGTTTTATGATTTCATGCACTACATGTTGTGAAGAGCTTAATGAACACACACACATACACCTCTTTATGTTCACATTATTTCTCTACCCCCTTTGGGGTTTAGTTTTATCGTTTCTTCTCCATCTCATTTCAGCTTTGTAGTGTAGTTTAGTGTAACCAACCTTTCTTCCCTTTCTTTACCTCTCGCCTTCGCACAAACCAAGTGTCGACACACCTCCCAGTGGACGACCCGTATTTGCCACCGCTTCAACGCGGCCATGCACTTGCGGTTAAATATAAAACGATCAAACACTTAGCGTTGTTCTTCACATGAGTTCATGGTTTTTTATGAGTCTTGCCATATCTTTAGACACTTCTCATGCTAAGCCTAATCTTATGATAATCAAGTAGTAATTGTCGATACTTGATGTGAATGGATTGATAGGTTTTGCCACCTCTTTAGACACTTCCTATGCATGAAAACACACACACGACACACACACATACATGCTCACATGCATCATTCATCACTTATTTCACATCATATGTGCACACACTCCACCCCTTAGGGGGTTTCTTTTCTTGATTGCAAATCTTTCGTTGCTTTCTTTCGCATTTCTTACTAACTAGTTTAGTGTAGTTTAGCTTAGCATAACAAAATCTATTTCCCCTTTTGCTTCACTTGATTTTGTACCAACCAGAGGCTACTCACCTCCCCGTGGATCGACCCGTACTTGCCACCGCTTCATCGCGGACATGCAGTTACGGTTATTAAAACATTTAACACGTAGTCATGGAATTAAGTCTTGTTCTTTTACACAAGTTGTTGTCATCATCTTTCTATTTTTTGAACAAGTTATTGTTGTCATCTTTCTATTTTTTGCACAAGTTGTTGTTGTCATCTTTCTATTTTTGTTGTCGGGTGTATGTAACCTGAGGATTTAAATTAATTGAAATTATAGTTTTGAAATGTTATTTGTCTTCTACACTGAGATGCTCATCAACACAATCACATGAATGAAGAGAATCAGAATAAATAGAATTAACAAGTCACACAAGAATATCTAGTGAAATTTCTGTGATTCAAGTAAAAAATGTCGCTGACAAATCAAACAAAAGCTCATCTTACGTTGTAATTTTCCTTGTGATTTCGTCATCCACAGTAAAGGAAAATATTTAATCTCAATTTGCGTCTCCATCCATAATTACAAAAAAATAACAAAAACACTAAAGCATATTTTAAAAATTAATCTATATGAATGTCTTAAAAAACCATGACAATATGTTACAAAATTATACAATAAACTATATAATAAATTTA
Organism: Triglochin maritima; assembly: GCA_963682175.1. Lineage (NCBI taxonomy): Eukaryota > Viridiplantae > Streptophyta > Magnoliopsida > Alismatales > Juncaginaceae > Triglochin > Triglochin maritima. The sequence continues at coordinate 14,648,485 of OY821785.1, forward strand.
ACTATGAGAATACATCTTGTTAGATTAAATTTCTAAAATAAAATTTAATCATTTCTAACAATTGTTTTTGAAAATGAAAAAAATTGTATCAAATTTTAGTAATAATTCATAGCATATCCCCATTGGGTTTCGTTATGACAGAGAAAGAGATCGCGGGATACTAAATTATCTCTCAGTGTCAAAAAAATATAGCATATTCATATTGGGTTTCCTTATGATAGGACACAACACAACCTTTCATTACATTTACATAGTCTGTAGTGTGATGCATTCATAGTTCTTCTCGTGCAATGAGGAGATGTGTACATCAATACATGATAAAAGAAGTATCCTTTAAAAGAAAGAATGGGCTTGTTATTTAAAGGACACATTCCTTTCAATTTGAAGGACAAACTTGAGTTTTCAAGGACAGACCCTAGTGATTGAATTCATTTCGGTTGTCCGAACTGGTGATTCTATTAAGGGAACTCCGTGCACCGAATGCGGTTCGGTCGACCGCATACCGGAAAGGTTTCAGTTTCTTTTCGTTTCCAACCACAAATGTTTAGATTGGAAAAGGATCAAAAAACAATAGCAAATCATATGGATCTGGCATGTTCTCAATTAGTGACAAATCTTATAGCATATCCTTTTTTTAGTTTCATTATGACGTGACACAACCTTTCATTCATTGGTCATTACAAGGCCTACAATATAATAGGTTGTATTGTGTTTAATTCATATCTTATAAGGGACATCTCACTTTGGTGATATAAGTGGAAATTTATATCCACTTTTCCAGTTTCCTTGAGAAAGGATTTTAGTGTCCTTTAAAGTATCTAAGTGTCTTTTAAAAGAATGGATTTCGGTCTACTCCTTGGTCGGAAACCATTATCCATGAACACCTTTCCTTCTCAATGTTTGAGGTCAGAACCTGAATTCTGAAAGCAATTTAAACCTTATAGGTAAAAGGTCGACTGAACCCATTTTGGTCCATCAAAACGTTCTACACGGAAAACCGAACACATCTTGGCCTCCGAAATCCTTCATTAAGCAATAGACTCGTGCTTTAAAGGGCATATTTGAGGTGTAAAGGAGAGAGCTAAGGTTTTTAATGTGAGCATCATATTTTAAAGACATCGGAGTCCTCTTGAGGGTAGGCTTGTCATTTGAGGGCCCTTTTGACTTTCGAGTTTCAAGGACAAATTCATTCTTTAAAGGAGACATTGGTCCTTTAAAGGACATGCATGCCCTTTAAAGTTTAATGGACAAATATGAGTTTAAAGGACATATTCTTGCTTGAAACCCTATCAAATGAAACGTTGCAAAAAAATCCAAGAAATAGAAAGTCGCACCAAAGACAAATAAAATCGACATATCACTTGAGGATATCTTAATGTGATTGGACACGACCTTTCAGTTATGGGGTCTATAAATTCTTCCGGTCGCTGGTCATATTTCTGTGTTCCCTGACCTTCTTAATCCCACATCGAGTACCATTTCAGTTAGTTTCCATCACGAACAAATGACCTTCCAACACTATAATGATCAATACTCCAACGATGATGAGGATTATATAATCGGACCCTGCGTATACATAATCCACTCAACGTTGGCGAGAAGCTAGCACACTATGAAGCTTAACCGTATTATCTGATGCAGTGGCAGGCAACATATCATTAGGGCACTCACTTCCATTGGATTTGACGTTAGTTTGGTTTGCTAGAAAAATGTTTTCATGCTAGATTGGATTGTTAGAAAACCCGTTTCACTTTAGATTAGTTTGGTAGAACTACCAAACCAATATGTGTTAATTAGATATGTCTGCCTGAACAGGTTCAAAACCAGCTTCGAGAGCTCTGTCTTCCAAACAAATTTACCGACCCGTTTGATGAAGAAAATCAACACGTAGGCTCCTGGGCATGGAATTATATCTTGTTGTTTTGCACAAGTTGTTGTTATTGTTGTCATCTTTCTATTTTTTGCACAAGTTGTAGTTATCATCTTTCTATTTTTGTTGTCAGTTGAACGTAACCTGAAGATTTAAATTAGTTGAAATAGTAGTTTTCAAATGTTATTTGTCTTCTAGTTTGAGATGCTTATCAACACAATCTCTTGAATGAAGAGAATTAACAAGTCACACAAGAATATCTAGTGAATATTTTTGATTCAAGTAAAAAATGTCTCTGAAAATTTAAACGAAAACTTATCTTAGGTTGGAATTTACCATGTGTTTGTGTCATCTATAGTAAGGGGAAATATTTTATCTCAATTTCCCTCTACCATTCATAAGTAAAAAAAATCACATTTTAAAAATTAATCTATATGAGTGCCTTAAATAACCATGACAATATGTTACAAAATTATACCATAAAACTATTTAATAAAGATTAACCATAAGAATAGATCTAGTTAGATTAAATTTCTAAATTGAAATTGTAATAATTTCTAAAAATTATTTTTGGAAGCAACTATTGTTGTTTACATGCAAAAATCGAAAGATCAACCACTAATACCTATCTAATTAATCACAATTGCAAGGCAGAAAAAATAACATCAACCCATATTAATGTAAGAAACCAAGGTATTTACAGAAGATCGGTCTTCAAATAAAAGTTCAGATTCGTAAAAAATAAGATTAACTAAACCGAGTTTTTGGACAAATTTGATATGCGTTAAAACTATCATTAAGAAGCTGAATTTACGATTGGAAAATGAAATCACCGACACTTGAGAACAATGTACCAGGAGACGGCTAAAACGATACATTCGATTTCAAAGGACAAATTTGAGTTTCAAAGGACAAATTCGTAGTTTATATAACAGACTCATCCTTCAAAGTGATAGCACATCCTTTCGAGTATCCAAGGAGAGACTTGGAACGTTTCGTTCCGTAATAGCACATCGGAATTTCGATTAAATCCAACGTGATATATCCTTTTTATTTAGAAGGACAAAATTATTCAGTGCTTTTCTTGTTTATATATGATATGAAGGTGTGGAATGTATGGTTGTCCACAAGTTAATACTTCTAGATGTGATATGACATTTTAATTGGAGTTCTTGCATAAACCAATAAAGTTATATTGTTATATTGTTATATATGTTATTTAATATTAAATGTCCGTACAACCAAAAATATAATTCAGATTATTACAAATCATATTAGAGATCTATTTATAATACACAAAACTATTATATTGATAATGACAAACACCATACATATCAGAGAACACACACAAAAACAAAAACACAAACACACACACACACACACACACAAAAAGATATAAATCTCTTCCAAGTCAATTGGAAGAGAGTGATCCAATAAGATGTCGCCTGCAAGTCCAAAAGATGATTTTTTATCTCTTGGGTCTAACACAACTTTACGAGCTTCCAGACAAGCTTCTGCATCCATGGGTCCATTATGCTCTCGTCGGGTTTCTCCATCGGTCGTAATGGTGTTCCATCGTCCTAGACGAAGTACCGATAGTAATGGGTTTGCTCCGAGGAGCCATAGACATAGAACTTCTTGCTATGTTTGTTCAGAGTGTTGGACCACAACTTCATTGCCTTGAAACTACACTTACAGGTGCGATAAGGTAGATTTGAAACTCCCGATATTTTACAGGAAGGAGAGCCTCCCCATATTGGTGCACTAGTTCTGTACTCATCTTCATCACTAAAGTAGTTGTTGGAAGACCACTATTCTTTTAGATCGAATACACAACTGGAACTACGAATGCAATAGGGTTTAGGGTATAGGAACTATGAATGGATCACACTACAACCTATGATTTATAGACGCTGAAATGAAAGGTTGAGTCTCTTCACATACCCTGTAATGAAACGTTGTGTCCCTGTAATAAAAGGTTGAGTCTATTCGCATACGCTGTAATGGAAGGTTGTTACCCTGTAATGGAATGTTGTGTCCCTGTAGACAAAGGTTGAGTCTCTTTGCATACCATGTTGATTGATTCGGTTATAATGACTGCAAGTACCCGAGTAGGAAATGAGAGGAGAATTAGTGGATTCTGCAAACTAACTAGACTAAACTATGAATGAATTAACAATTAAACTAAACCCCCATGAAATGGAGGTGTGTAGGTATATCTGTGTGAGTGGATCTTCATCACATGAAATACAAGTGTGTAAAGTAGGTGAAATCAATTAGAAACTAGTGTGGAGTCTAATTAACATCAACTACATTTACATGAATACATGACGAATATAGTTAGACTGGAAGGTAAGATGAACTATGAGTTTTCAAGCATGAACTAAGAACCTAGTGTGGACATTAGAACATCAATTAACCCCTTCATGCAACTTTAATCCATTCATGCATTCTCTACTTATCAAGCATCCATTCATAACAATCCATTTCCATAAAACCATTACAAGCAACAAGATAAACTCTAAAGCTAGCTTGAGATAAGTACCTAGTGTGGACATTATCCCATCAAATACAAGTTTAAGCATGCTACAAGTATAGATCTACATTACAAGCAACAAGATATACTCTAAAGCTAGCATGAGACAAGTACGTAGTGTGGACATTATCCCATCTAATACAAGTTTAAGCATGCTACGAGTATAGACCTACATTAAGCACAAGAAATGACACAAATAAAAGAACCCATCACTATCACATAATCTACATCACCTCCACCACAAATGAGGTGGATCTACTCTCTACTTATTAAGCTAACTAATTATCCAAATATGTAAGGAAAGAAAACATGCAAGACTAAAGGAAATAATATCTAACTAAAAAGAGAATATTTTATTTACATGACTTAAATTACAATGTGGCATCCTCTACACCTTGAGTTTTGTTTCAAAGGCTTACTCCAAGTCGAGAGAATGACCACCAAGCAATGAGAATGTGACAAAGGAGGGAGAGGAGTTCAATTTAAAGATATGAAAAAGGCAACTGGGGACAATCCCCCGGTGTGGGACTAATGAAACATACCTAAAATGGACATACACTACATCACCCACAACCACGTCAAACCGGGTCAGATTCTGTCAAAAATGGATCGCCAATTGGATGTCTGGGGCCCCCAATTGGCGTTCCCATTTTGTCGGATGCGATCCGGTTTCAGATATTTTTTTCAATGCTTCAATTCTTTACGTGGGGTGCACTCGGATCGGTTATTGGAGTCTGGGCCCGAATCTAATTCCCAAAATACTCCTAATGATTGTGTGGAGTTTCTCGATTTTCTTTTTGGTCATTCTTGCTTACATCCAGGTCATTCCCTGTTGCATATAGGTCAATAAGTCTCACTAATCAACCATTTTTCTCGTGTTTCAGTCCTTTAATTTTGTGTCTTCTTCTTCTAAAACTTCTTTATCGCTAAAACTTAAACATAAAACTTGTTACATAGCATTTCTTAGGCTCAAAATAGAGTATATATGACCAAATATATGCATGATATGATACTAATCAAATACCCCTACACCTAGTTTTTGCTAGTCCCAAGCAAACAACGAAAAGAAGAACTAAGTAAGGAAAAACAAACAGAAAACGAGATAAGTCCTAACTCACTTTCGTAGGAATCACGGTTGCACTTAGCACGTTCAACAAGCCGTTAAATCTCCTTGTCGCCAGGGAGGAGAAGTGTTGTCTCCCGAGGGATTTCAGCGGATATACCCACAAAATCCAAACATTGATGCATTATTCAACCTAGCAACACAACTCGATGGACCTACCTTTGTCGATCATTGAACATGATAATCCTACGGGCCAATTCTCTATATGTATCCAGTCCATACACCAACCTAATGAATCACTCGTGGAAGTTAATTGAGGACTTAAGTGAAAGACATGGGCAGCCATAACATCCTCAAGTGATACATCGTGTAAAGTCCATTAAGGTTCTTATTTGTGATGATTTATTTATTTATTTATCTTTTCTTTCTTGTATTATTATTTATTTATTTATTTATTACTAGTTGGTGTTTAATTCTCCAAGGTCGGTTTTCATGTATCATTGCCTGTGAGGACGTACACTATCATGTACACCTTCCCCCAAATCTTCACATAAGACGATCCCTACCACCCGTGTAACGAGATTTAGTCAATGCATCCCAAGTCAGATGACTCGAAAGCACTACGTACAAAGTCCCCTCAGACTTAATTTCTCAATTGATTGGAGTCGTGCTAGAAGAGAGAACACTCTACTAAATTATTTCTTATCTACATATGAACCAAAACCCCTACACTTAAGGTTTCACAATAGGAATTTAAGGGTCCTTGACTACGACAAACTTCCTTATACTAACATACATGAATTATTTGACTCACTATGTTCAGGGTGGACTTCTTTATTTGTTTGAGTACTAAAACCTTTGATTACTCTCCCCCTGAGGGAAAATTGGGATGCATCCTTATGATAAGATAACACGTAGAGTCGATGTACTAAATATCCTAATGCATCATGTTGAAGTCAATTTTGGGAGCTTATCTTTTGATTGCCTCAAAATGATTTTGCATACACTAAAAACATACACAAATCCAACAAAATATTTTTCTTTTTCCAACGCATCAAGATTTTGAAGGACATGGAAAGTTTAAAGCTCTAGGAAAGCAAAAGAAGACAAGTTACCCAAGGGTCATGGTATAACAAATATATCAATATTAAAGCAGCACACTAACATGATACTAGCAATACATAGAAAAGAAAACAAGAAACAAAGTGAAAAAGACTTGACTCCCCATATATGCAAATGTAAAGCACCCCCCATACTTACTTCATACATTATCCTCAATGTATGCAAGCATGATACTACATGTATTTTTGCATGAAAAAGTTATGATCTCACCAAACTTTGAAGCACAAGGAAATTTTTGTGGTCATGTTGATGGACACAAACCCGAATTCCCCTCAAAACCCGTGAGATACTTAAGAACGAAAACAAATACGTGAAACAAATATGCCCCAAATACACAAGGGTTCGAGCCCACGACAACCTGTGCTCACTCTTGGAGTCTTTTTTTTCTTTCAAATATAACTATATAAAAAAATAAGTTCCCATCATCATTTGTCCAAGGACATCAAATGGGAACCTCAAAAGTGGGTCAATGGACTTGGAATGGGAACATGACCCCACGCGGGGTACCCCATTTTTGTGCTACTCGAGTGTTTATTTGATATGTTTCAGGGTTTAGCCAATAAAGAAGAGAAATGAAGAGAAAATGACCAAAATGGAAGAAAAAAGACTACCAGTTAGACTTATGGACCTATCTTCAAGAGAGAAGGAGCAGGATGTAAGCCAAAAAGACCAAATAGCAAATCGAGAAACCCCACACCATCATGAGGGGTATTTTGACAATTAGATTCAGGCCCAGACTCTAATAAATGATCTGATTCACCCCACGTGAAGAATTGAAGTACTAATGAATATATCCGAAATCAGATCCGATCCAAAAAAAAGAGTGCCAATTGGCGGCCCAAGACCGCCAATTGGTGGTCCTTTTGGTTCCGAATCCGACATGGTTTCGTGCGGAATGTTTCATTAGTCCCACACCGGGGAATTGTCCCCAGTTGCTTTTTTCATGTCTATAAATAGAACTCTTCTTCCTCTTTCGTAATCCACTCATTGCTTGGTGGCCATTCTCTACTTGGACTAAGCCTTGATACAAAACTTAAGTGGAGAAGAATTCTAGTTGTAATATGAGTCATGTAAATCAAATAATTCTTCCTACTTTTATTTTAATGTTGTATCTTTTCATACTTTCATGTTTAGATTAGTTTTGTTTTCCTAATCCTAATATAACTAGTTAGAATGTCTTTCTTCCTTAGTCTAATTATTAGCTTAATGTGTAGTGAGTAGTTCCATCCCCCTTTGGGGGTGGAGATGATGTGTTTACAAGTAATGGAGAATGGGATGAATGCTATTTTTTGCAATATGTGATGAATATGAATGTATGCTTGGTTATTTAAAAGAGAATACTCAACTTGTGAGTTTTTCCATAACCATTAGGTACTTCCCATGCTTTATTAGGTTCTTAATAACCAACTTGTTTATGTTCATGTTAATCAACTAGGTTAGTGATTTGAATGATAGGTTTTGCCACAACCATTAGGTACTTCCTATGCATGAACAAACAACCTACCCTTGTGCCTTATTGAATGAATTCTTCACCACCTTATCACATGTGTATACACACTCCACCCCTTGGGGGGTTTCCTTACTGAATTTAATCTTGCTTTGCTAGTTACTTAGTTTTCCTTCTCATGCTTTTATCTTTGTTATTAGTTGATTTCTTGTTTAGTGTAGCCTATAGTTTAGTGCAATCAAAATTCTTCTCCACGTTATTTTCCAGTTGATCTCTGAAGAACTAGAGTTGACACACCTCCCTGTGGACTCAACCCATACTTGTCGCGTCTTCACCGACGACGTCCACTTGCAGTTATTATAACTGAATCAACCACGGGGCCAAAATAGTCATGTGTGGGCCCCCATCACAAAGTGTACCAAATATGGGGAGAGGTTCATGAATTAGACGCAAAGGCGTCTGATTCAAAAGATTAATCTCAAAAAGCTCGAACCTCTCAAGAACTTGGGAAATATTGTACAACAGAAGAAGAGTTTCCCCTTGCGATATTAAAATCAGGATCATCAATCCAAACTCTCCAACCAATAGGTTGGTCAATCGGAACGAGGTCAAGAACTTCATTATGCTTGCCCGACAAACTACGCAAACAGAAAGTGAGTCTTTTACCCAAGGTATCATCTAAGGAACTCCCAATACCCTAATTGGCAATGTAGTTGTTTGGTGTCCCTTCATTTTCAAGATGATCATGAACAATAGTAAGAGGCAAACTCTTACTAGGCTGTATAAAATTAAGGGTATTAGGGAGCTCTTGCTCCACCAAAGGTGAGTCTTTAAGAGGCACAACATTAAGATCACGTGCCTCAAGGGCTACAGAACAAAAACATCAGGCACAATTTTGTGTCGACTCAAAATGAAATTGGTCCATGTTATTCGTAATTTGAGTCGAATCACCCACCAAGTGATCGTGAGTTGAAACCCCAAGTCCCTCAAACTGACTAGGAGTTTTACTTTGGAAGATTATGGAATGAATTTGTGGATGTGGTGGGGGTCGATATCAAAAGATGAATCCTCATGTTATGGCCACCCTCCTCACGTTCAATTAATTGTTGTGTCATTTGACTCACTTGCATTTCCATAGTTTGCAAGGAATTCAAGGTTGACTTCAATAAATTTTGAGTGATTTCCATGAACATTAAGGAATCAAGTTTGAGGTCAACATTGAAGTCCATATTTTGATTGTCATAGTTTGTAGGTTGGGTGTTAATTGGCTGAGAATTAGTCCATGTGGTAATGGGTGGTGGCTGGTAGGGATGTGGGTATCCGGGAGGAGAATAATGGGGTGGGTCTGATATATAAAAAATTGAATCAATATTGCATCCTCATGAATCCATCCCTCTGGGGTTGTACTTGGATACGTAAATGTCACATTGAGCATTTTGGGAAAAGGTATGCTCATACTCAGCCTCTAGCGGAACATAAGGACATTCCCCGATAACGTGACCACTCAACCCGCAACAGTCACACAGTATGGCTATTGGAGCCACCGATGCACTCATGTCCTCTACCACACGCATGAAAGAGGCCAAAGTTTCTTGTAATGTCTCAGTTTGTTGACCAACATATAATCCGACACAACTAGATGATGTTCTTATAGTTGGTGCCTCTCTCATATTACCCCAATCTGAAGATTGCTCAACCACATAATTAAGATTGTCCCAAGCATGCTGGGTGTTAGTCTGCGGCACCCCAGTTTGCTTGGGTCTGGAATACCAGGGAGAATAGTCCTGGTCTCAACAATGAAATGGATGGACGCCCATGTAACCATCCATCTCGACACAATACTCTCGACTCGACCACTCTCACCACCACGAGGCCCAGCTCGCAAAAAGTGCTTGACTCGACCCCAAAATGCTTATAGAGAATGTAAAGGGGATGAGACTAGAACGTAGAAGTAGGTGAGAAGAAGATGACTCAAAGGATAAGGGAAGAATGCCTAAAGCTAGCAAGGGTAGTGGGTTAGGGTAGAAGCCTAATCTAGTAAACAAGCTTAGGCAAGCTATGGGTCCTTAGACTTGACGCCTAATGGTGACTCTCCACACTCCTGAACACCTCACCTCCCTCGGCCAAAGGTCCCAAAGCCGAATGAGAAAGTCAAGACCCGGAGGTCCCAAAAGTATCAATACAATAAAGCAAACAACGACGTTCAGGCCATGACGTCGAGAATGTGATTGTCTCTTAAGTGCGCCTCAATCCTAGGAGTCAATGTCTACTTGATTTAAGATTAAGGCTTCACTTGAGTGTGGTTGGTGGGGCTAAGGGAGGGGTGATGAAATCCCCCACCTTAACTAGAAGACTATAGGTGGTGACCCTTAAGACCAATTGTCCTTAAACTAACAAGCAACTCACCACACAAGCACTCACCTTACTCTGGTTCCAATGCACCTTACTAACTAATGCATGAATGAGTGAAGAAGTTTTCGTACCACACGCCAGAAATCGACAACAAGAAGGTAAAGCAAATGAAGGACAATATGAGTGCAAGGCCTATGTATGGTGCATGACCTAGATGACATTCATCTACTCTTTCGCTTTGAGTTTTAAGGTCGAAGTTATCTTAAAAGAGGCGAATATGCAAGTCAATTAATTTTTGGCATCGCAATAAAGCATATATGAAGCAGACAGTGATAGATATAAACTAAACATAGCAACAGGGAGCTACCATAGAAACCAAAAATGCAAATGCTTCACCCAATCTCCCACTGGCGGAAGGTTTGAGGATTCTGGTCCCCAAACATCTCATGGGTGCTCCTTTGCTGCAGTGTAATGCCCTCTCCACTTCGTCCCCTGTCTCGTAACAAAACTGAAAAGAAAATGTAAGAAAAACCCACAGAAATGGTCGAAGCACCAACGACGAACTCCCCAGCAACGACACCAAAAACTTGATTGATTCAGCTATAATAACCGCAAGTGTACGACGTCGGTGAAGACATAGAAAATATGGGTTGAACCTCAAGGAATTGTGAGTGTTGTTGTTCCAACCATACTCAAGTGGGAAATGAGAGGAGAATGAGTGGATTATGCTAACTAACTACACTAAACTATGAATGAATTAACAACTAAACTAAACCCCCATAATGTGGAGGTGTATAGATATGTGTGTGTGTGTGAGTGGGTCTTCATTACATGAGACACAAGTGTATAAAGTAGGTGAAATTAATTAGAAACTAGTGTGGAGTCTAATTAACATGAACCACATTTACATGAATACATGACTAATATAGTTTGACATGAAGGTAAGATGAACTATGAGTTCTCAAGCATGAACTAAGTACCAAGTGTGGACATTAGAACATAAATTAATCCATTCATGCATTCTCTACTAATCAAGCATCCATACATACAATCCATTTCCATAATACCATTACAAGCAACAAGATAAACTCCAAATCTCGCATGACATAAGTACCTAGTTTGGACATTATCCCATCTAATAGAAGTTTACACAACAAAATAAACTCTAAAGCTAGCATGAGACAACTACCTAGTGTGGACATTATCCCATCTAATACAAGTTTAAGCATGCGACGAGTATAGATCTACATTAAGCACATGAAATGACACAAATAAAAGAACTCATCACTATCACATAATCTACATCACCTCCACCCCTAAATGGGTGGATCTACTCTCTACTCATTAAGCTAACTAATTATGCAACGAGTTATGGAAACAAAACATTCAAGACTAAAGGAAACAATATCTAACTAATAAAAAATATTTTATTTACATGACTCATATTACAATGTGGCATCTTCTCCACCTTGAGTTTTGATTCAAAGGCCTACTCCAAGTAGGTAGATTGGCAACCAAGCAATGGGCATGTTACAAAGGAGGAAGATGAGTTTAATTTAAAGATATGAAAAAGGAAACTGGGGACAATCCCCCGGTGTGGGACTAGTGAAACATACCTAAAAAGGACATGCACTACATAACCCACAACCTCGCAAAATCGGGTCAGATTCTGACCAAAATGGATCGCCAACCCCAATTGGTGGTCACTTTGTGTCGGATGTGATCCGGTTTTGGATATCTTCTTACGTGCTTCAATTCTTCACGTGGGATGCACTCGGATTGGTTATTGTTGTGTAGGCACGAATCTAGTTGCCAAAATACTCCTTATGATGGTGTGGACTTTCTCGATTTGCTATTTGGTCCTTCTTGCTTACATCCACGTCCTTCTCTCTTGTAGATAGGTCCATAAGTCTCACCGATCAGCCCTTTTTGTCACATTTTAGTTCTTTTTGTGTCTTCTTCTTAAACTTGTTTATTCCTGAAACTTAAACATAAAACTCGTAACATAGCATTACTTAGGCTCAAAATAGAGGATATATGACCAAAATATATGCATGATACGATACTAATCACATGTGAGCACTACTACAGAAAAGGGAATATTCGTCGGATATAAGGGCATATACACGTCGGATATAAGCACACCCCCATCCGACGTATATGTGTGCGTCGTCTATACATAGACGTCGGCCATCGTATAGCCGACGTCTATACCTAACTAATAGACGTCGGCTGTAATTAGACGCCGACGTGTATTCTTTAATGTATAGACGTCGGTTAATAAACATACGACGCCTATACTTTAGGGATAGACGTCGGATTACTTGTAAAGCCGACGTCTATTCCCAAACCTGGACAAAAATAAATAAATAGGATCCGACGAAATTGTTTTTAGTCATCGTCGTCGTGTACATACAACTGCACCAAATTCGTTCACCTATAAATTTCATCCACATACATCCATATACATCCCACATACAATTGACATTCACAAGCATACATCCACATACATCCACAAGCATCCATACAATTGACTCACAAGCATACATCCACATACATCCACAAGCATACATGCACAAACACAAACACAAAAATACAACCACACAATTGACATTCAACACACTTGCAATTAATTCATTCTAAAATTAAGGCGATTATATTAAGGCATAAAGTGTAGGTTTGTAATACAAGTGCACTTGTTAACTAAATTACAAAAAATACAATTGGCAGTAGAACCTCTTAGTTCGTCAGCATGTTTCTGATGAAATAGCGAGCCCATCGGTCGCGAGTTTCATCGAGCTCTTGTTGCGAGAATGGATCACTACTTTTTGGGAAAACCTATCAAAAAATTACAAGTGTGTTGAATATTAATAACTAAATATTGAAACTACAATTGAATATACAATTGAATAACATTCTACATTACCTCGGTTAGACATACGTCTTGAGTTGCCACATCGAGGATTTCCTCCATGTATCTCATCACGTAGTAACCGCATTCCGTATTTCCAACCTGCTTCCGGTACTACAAACATAGGAATTCGCTAAATATTTGTTCCTAACTTAATTAACAAAAATGGGATAGAACGTACTCTCATTCCATGCCATGTTATTCCTGATTTTGTGGTTGTTCTCCTACCACCTAAAGCTCTGTAAACCTTAATTGCCCTGAGTAGCACAAGTTAAAATATCAATCAATAATACTAATAAAAATCCACGAATTACTTTATTCACGACTAAACGAACTTACATATTTAGAAGTTTCTTTATTGAGTCCCTTGGTTTATTCGACCCCAACGGATCAAACCAATATGCCGAATTAGTCGTTGGGCATACAACGACAAGCATCCAATGAGCCCTGTGTTATATATATAATTAGAAGTTTATTACAAAATAAAATTTCACTTTGAATTACAAAGTTTACCTCTCATGATAAGGGAGCAGATAATATTTCTTGTCTTCTTCTTTAAAGAATGTCCCTAGTTGACCCGATTTATCGTCATTCCCGTATATATATGTAGATGGACTGATAAATCCAAATACTTGATCCTCGGGAAAGATTGACCTTCTGGCGTCGTAAAGATGTCTACAAGTATAAAAATTATAATTTATTACAGTTTTGATAAAATTATTCAATACTTTTCATTGTATACAAAAGAACACTTACTTCACTTGCACGTCGATAATCATGATACACAACGAATCCATCGCCATGAACTGCATGATATCCTCTTTGGTGACGTACAAAGCCGGAGGCAACCCTTTATCCCCCTCCAACTCCAAGGTACTTAACGATTGTGCCTCCCTACCTACCATACATTGATACAACATTTTGCACCTACTTGGAAGCGAATTAATGTTGATCGGAGATTGGTTGTTTGACCCTTTGCTCCGGGGGCTTGACACCTTACAAAGATGTATACACCGATATGAACTATGTCAAGTAATATGGTAATGTTATCGTATTATGATATCACATTTTGGAACATCATAAAAATAGTGAATTTCATTCAAGATTTGTCTAGTAAATTAAACGTAACATGAGTTGTTGAAACAAACGTGAATATTTTATCATTTCCATCAAATATTTTCACACTAACTTACATGTGGAGAGAGACGGAGGAAGACGGAGGAAGAAGGAGAAGAGGGCCGGAGAAGTGGAGGAGCGCTTGGGAGCTCGCTGCGGTGCCGGAGACGGTGCGGATCGGTCGGAGGATGGTCGCGGAGGAGAGTTCGGTCGCGGGACGGCTAGGGTTTGGGTGGGTTTCGACTGAAAAGAATGAAAGAAAATGCGTCTGTCTGATTTCTTTAAGACCTATATACGTCGGATGTTCCATAACACCGACGTCTATACCTCGACGTCTATGTGGATAGACTATAGACGTCGGTCTTACATTATGTCCGACGTCTATAGTCCGACGTCTATACCCTATAGACGTCGGATTCACAAGGTACTAAAACACCGACGTCTAAAGGTCGACGTCTATACACTATAGACGTCGGCTAAACGTGTTATTCCAAAACCCGACGTCTATAGTGTCACATAGACGTCGGCTTCCATTTCAGCCGACGTCTATTCTGTCCTCTCCACAATAGACGTCGGCTGTTGTAACAGCCGACGTCTATTGGGCGACGAGTAAAGCCAATTCTGCACTAGTGGAGGGAACGTTGTGTCCTTTCATTTTGACTCCTAATAGCCCTAAAAAAATGAGTCCTGATATGCGGACTCGCACCAAGTCACCATCAATGTCATCATTTGTGTTTTCTATTTATTGTTTAAAATTATGCTTCCCGATAAAGTAAGACGTGGTTGCTTTTCCCATAAAGTAAGTCACTTTAGATGCGAAGAAGGGACACTTTAAAAATATTGAATTTTTAGCGAAGGAAAAAATATTGAATTTTTTGTTGCTTTTTGGATGTATGGAAATTTAAAATTAAATAACATATATAACTTTAATTGTTTAACATCCGTAGCCATGATCTTTAAAAAAAAATCATCCCAGTTTTCTCTCTCTGCCACGTCAACTTTTCCACTTCACAACCTTAATCCACAATTTTTTTCTCTTTCATCTTTATAAAAGATCATGCTGTCAAATCAACTCTGCTCTTTCGTCCAACTCATTTCTTAAATTTTACAAATAAATAAATAAATATATCATCAAAAAAAATATGAGTAAATTAATAGTACCAAAATTTAATACCCATTGTTTTCATTTTTATTTTAAAAAAATAATTATTCGACAAATGTGGAAAAAATAATTAATTTATTAACTGTAGAAGGCGAATAGTGATATGTAACAATAAGAAAGTCAGAATAAGAAAGTCGAGACCCAAAGGTGCCAAAAGTCTCAATGCAACTAAGTAAACAACGTCGTTCAGGCCATGACGTCAATAATGTGATTGCCTCTTAAGTGCGCTCGAAGTCCTTAGGGTTGATGTCTACTTGATTTTAATTTGGTTTTCCGATTAGTGTGATTTTTGGAGTGAAGGAACGGTTGATGAAATCCCCCACCTTATCTTGTATGGAATAGCCCCTCTTTAGCAGTGTTTTGAGTCTTAAATCTAGCAATCACTCTTCATAAAAATGCTCACCTCACACTTATCCTGATGCATGATTGATTCATTTTAATTAAACCGCAAGTGCACGGCCGCGTTGAAGCGGTGGCAAATATGGGTCGATCCACAGGGAGGTATGTCGACTTTTGGTTTGTTCGAAGGCGAGTGGTAAAGAAAGGAGAGAAAGGTTGGCTACACTAAACTACACTAAAATGAAAAAAGGAAATGGAAGAGAAGTAATAAAACTAAACCCCAAAGGGGGTAGAGAAATAATGTGAATATAAAGATGTGTGTGTGTGTGTTCAATTATGCTCCTCACAACATGTAGTGCATGAAATCATAAAACTAAATCCAACTTTGCCTCCACATGAAATAAGATAAGACTATATCGTTAAAACATACAAGACAATAATTGGAATGAAGCTAAATGAACTCATGTATAAATACTAGACCCTACTTTGCCTCCACATGAAATAAGATAACCCAATATCATTAAAACATACAAGGCATTAACCAAGGTAAAGGCAACAAGAGTACATACACTACAAATTGTGTTTCCAATATTAATTCCATCCATATCCTCACCTTATCATTCCCCATAAAATAGGTCCACTAATCTAAGCATAAGCTAAGCTTCATTTAAGAGCATTATCATATCAAAGATAAGAGTGAAATCAATTAGATGGTTATGGAAATCATATAAGGCTCAAGGGATTAACATAACACACACCTAATACACTACATTATCATATCACATATTTCTCCACCCCCAAATGGGGATGGAACTACTCACTACTCATTACACTAACTACATTAACAAAATGAAACATATTACTGAAAAGAAATTCAACTAAGCAAGAAAGGAACATTAAAGAAGCTAATTGAAAGAAACATAAACTAAAGAAACATGCAAGAATTAAAAGACAAGATTAAAAGAAATAAAACAATTATTTTATTAACAATGACTCACATTGAAGGTAGCATTCTTCTCCACCTTGAGTTTTGCTTCAAGCCTTACTCCTTAGTAGAGAGAATGCCACCAAGCAATGGGTAATTACAATGGAAGGTGAAGAGTTATATTTATAACCATAGAAAAAGGTAATCCGGGACAATCCCCCGATGTGGGACTAAACAAATACCAGAAATAGAATAAACACACTATAATACACATGCCCGCCAAAGATTAGCGGATCCTGAGCCAAACAGACCGTCAATTGGCGGTCCAAAACCGTCTATTGGTTCTGGATCAGGCTCCTTTTTGTTGTGGGCTTGTCTTGATGTATTTGTTGGTCTTGGATGCATCTACTTCACTTGTTGGAGCTCCGACCCGAATAGAATTGCCAAAATACTCCCCATGATGGTGTGGAGTTTCCTGTTTTGATCTTTGGTCCTTCTGTCTTACGTTCAGGTCCTTCTCCCTTGCATCTTAGTCCCCAGGTCTCACAATTAAGTCATTTTTCCATGCTTTTGGGTTCTTTCATACTTCATCTCGTCAAACCTATTTATTTTTGAAATTCAAACATAAAACTCGTCACGTAGCATTTCTTAGGTGTAAGATAATGGATATAAGGTACAAATATAAGCATGAAATGTTGTCACTCAATGCACCTTACTAACTAATGCATGCTTTAATAATTCATGTAGAAGAGAAGAATGCACGTACCTCATGCCAGTAAGTGACAACAGAATGTAAAGAAAAGACGAACTTCGGCTTCCAAGGTCTACAAATGATGCATGACCTAGATGGCAATCAATCTAATCTTTTGCTTTGAGTTTTAGAGGCCTAGTTGTCTTAAAAGGGTAATCATGCACGTTTAATATGTTCTGATAAAAGCCTAAAGCATGTACTAACTGTAGAATAATACTAGAACATACTGAAGCAAACATGAAGCTTGTGGTGAAAACTACAAGCCTAAATCCGCACCTGATCCACCACTAGAGGATGAAAATCCGCTATTGCAGGATTGTAATGGGTTTTTGGCTATGTGGTTTCTAGTCCATGCTCTACTAGTCTGATGTGTTCTCTTACCACCTTAATTCTCCACATACAAATCCAAAGAGAAAACAACAAAATGTAACAAAACCTACCAAAATGGTAGACAAGAACATTGAAACTTACTCCCTGACAATGTCGCCAAAAACTTGTTGTGGAATTTTAAAGTTCAAATCCACAACTACACGGCCACGTTGAAGCAGTGGGATTACAATTTGTAATCTATGAGTGCGAGACATGTCGTGTCCGTGAGGATCGAGTGCGAGACATCGTCATCCATACCCGAGTTGGGGATGAAAATGAAGAGTGAGTGAGTGTATCTACACTAAATTATGCTAATTACAATTTGTAAAATAAATGCGACAAATTCCACAGGAGGTGGAATATGCGTGCAACAATGTAGACATGTGACACGTGTGTGTACAATTTTTCTCTCATGACATGAATTAATATACACATCTGCAATTGCCATTTTCCTAAGTCTATTTCAACATGGATTCAAATTTATCACCATCATTGAAACATACAAAACACTGCTTAAGATAAAGCTAAAGATAATCACATGCTCACATGTCAATCTTATCTCTTTTTCCACTCCCATCTCTTCCTCACCTAATCATTCACCATAAAGTGTGCCTACTAACGAAAGCATGTGTTAAGCATCCATTAGGACCATTAACACATCAAAGGCAAGAGTGAGAAACCCATCAAGAGTAATAAACTCCGGGAGAATTCTGGTCTTGTGAATGAGTTGAAGGTGGACCTGAGTGTGACTTATGAAACCACACAAATGCTACAGCTGGAGGGTAGTGAGAAAAGCAACGAGAAGAACTTGGTTATCACGGCGGTCTATGATGAAAATGGGCACTTGGAGCGGTGTTCGCTTTGGGATGATCTTATCCAAGCAGCACCTCCGGACTCGACGCCTTGGATGTTTTGTGGTGACTTCAATTGCATTAGGAATGCACATGAGAAGAGGGACTTAAACCTAGTTGAAGAGACCCCGGGTTTAAACCTAGTGACTATCGATGAACTCGATGCTTGTGTAGACCGACTTCGCTTTTGGAGGTTCCTTCAACTGGTGGCGAGTTTACATGGTCTAATTCATCGCATGGGGAGGCATGCATTGAGACACACATTGATAGAATACTCGTGTCTCATGCATGGCTTGAGGCTTTCCCTGATTCATTCTATGTTGTAGGGGATAGGGACTTGAGTGATCACTCGATGCTCATCATGGCCATGGAGAAAGAGGGACATCAAAAGAAGCGGATGTTTAGGTTTGTAAATTTCTTGGCTGAGCATGAGAAGTTTAAGGATGTGGTGAAGGAGGCGTGGGCTAAAAGGGTGGTAGGCACTCCCATGTTTAGATTGATGGCAAAGTGTTGAGATTTTTATTTATACCGCAAGTGCACGGCCGCGATGAAGCGGTGGCAAGTACGGGTCGAACACAAGGAGGGAGAGATTTCGTTGTTAATGTTATTTTCGATTAAGAGGAAGAAGGAGAGAAGAATTAATTTGGGTTTTTGGGGTTTTTGGTTTAATTAACTAAAGTACGAAACAAAAGCAATTAGAACTAAAACAAGAAATAAGAAGAGAAATCCGTTGGGTGGAGGTTTAGATTTAGGTGTAGATTGGAGAATGGAGAAACTTGAAATAAATCATGTTAGTTATGAAGCATTACAAGATAAATGATTTAACATAAACTCAAGTAATCAAAATATACTAATCACGAACTTAAAACAATAACATGCATTCATCTTCTCTACCCCTAAATCCATCACCTCCACCCTTTGGAAAGAGTTAGAAACTCATGGAGGGAGGAAGAAGAAGAGGTCCTTGAGACATTAAAAGAAAACTAAAACAAGAATTAAAAGAACAGAATTTTATTAATAAAACTAAGGTACACAAATAAGAACAACAACCAAGGACCCTATTTACATCGTTCTCGGGTCTATTTATAGTTGCTACAAGGGACTTAGGTATAGAATTGGATAGTACACGTGTCCATACACGAGTGGACGAAATTGGGACACACGGATCAACCAATGGGCGGCGGAATCGCCGCACATCATGTGTATTGTGCGGCGGATTCGCCTCCCACGTTGGTCGGATTTAATCAGGATTTTTGTCACGCGTTTATGGTATGATTTGATCTTTATTTGCGTGTCTGGATGATTTCTTTCCATTGTCTTGAGCTCCGGATTAATTCCTTCCATTGTTGGAGATTTATAGTTGATTTTTCTTTTGACTTTTCCAACAAAATATCTTGATCCTTTTCTTTTGCAATTAGGTCCTTGGCATTTTTGCAATTAAGCCCTTGACCTTTTTGTGATTAGCTCCTTGAATGCTTTTATGCTTGGATGCATTTCCAATTGAAACCCGATAAACTTGAATTCGGTCTTTATGATAGAAATGAATCTTTTGCACACGTTTATGCTCGGAATGTGGGTAAATTGCATTCAGGTCCCTGTATTCTGTAAATAAGACTAAACACATACCTTAGTAGCATTTATTGATGTAAAAGTAATCTAAATGAAAGACATATGATGCAATGTATGCAATGCATCAAATACCCCCACACCTAGATTTTGCTAGTCCCTAGCAAAGCAGAGTATAAGAAAATGAAAGCAGGGAAATCCTAACTCACTTTCGTAGGAATCACGGTTGCACTTAGCATGTGCAACAAGCCGTTAAACCTCCAAGTTTCCTAGGAGGAGGAGTGTTGTCTCCTGAGGGTTTTCAGCGGATATACCCACAAAATCCTGAATCAACATTTCATTAATAGCTCTCAATATCCCTACCTCAACTTTATACATCTCACTAAGAATTTTTGCATGCTCATTATATAAATCTAACTCATTAAAAATATGACTTGGTCTTTGTTCCTCCAACATTCACACCACTAACCCTTCTACACATGTTTATCACTTGAATTATTTTGCACGCCTCCTTTAGTGGTGAAGTATCATTCGGATCAACCATGGCATGGATCATTCTTTTAGCTTTGGGCCTTGAGTATTATTTTTTTCTTTTTTTTCGTGATTCAACACATTTGCTTTTTGACACTTTTACCCTTTTGCATTCGTGTAGCGAGTTTGGTCGATAATCCCGAGCTGGTAGACTCAAGTTACCGGGTTTCAAGATACCCCTACGGACCAGTGACTCAAAGGCTTGGGCTTTTGTAATCATTTTGCAGAATGTGTTTTCCTCATTTTATTCCTTTTATTTTTATTTTTATTTTCCTCAAGGCTTAATTGCTATTAGAAGTCCACACTTCCCGGTATATTTTCCTCAACCTCTGCTTTTTATCAACCACTTCAAAGATTTGATTCATCCAATTTAAGTGCATACATGTCTTAAAGGGCAATGGGTTATTTCTTTGGAACTTAGATTTATGTCACAATTTCTACAAGCAGAACTACATAATAAGGAACAAAAACTCAATGCAATTTGTACACGGGTTTTAGCAGTTCAATCTTAAGCTATGTCATGAAACATTGATTTTTTTTTTTTTTTTTAAAGAAGAAAACAAGCAAATAGATATATACATAGTTAAACGCCCCCCCACACCTAAATCATGCATTGTCCTCAATGTATGCATAGATAAAATAAATGCACTTATTACCTGAGTCGGCTTGCAGTAGAGGGGTTGAGTTTGCTCAGAGTCAACCGTAATCAGAACTGGATTGAATGACACCATATTGGTGCATGTATCCAGTTGAATTGTTCCCCATGTTGACTTGAGGAAAAGATTCCACTCTTCTCACTTGAATTGGTTCGCTTATTTGCTCGAGTGATGGTGGTTGAGTAAATGAATCACTCCCTCTTTTCTTACTTCCTTTTTGCTTATGTGATGATTTATTTGATTCAGAATTCTGATAAATACGTGCTCTCATCACAACATCACTTGGGTTGCATATTATTTCTGGCTCATTATCAATATGGAAGATATTAAATTCTGCTTTTAAGTTCCCGAAAGATAATTGCATGAGCCCATTTCGACAGTTTATTAATGCTTCCGAGGTGGCTAAAAAGGGTCTACCTAAAATTACAGGGATTTGTCGATTAGGATTTACAACAGGTTCAGTATCAAGTACGACAAAATCCACTGGATAAATGAAGTCACCAACCTTAATCAAAACATCCTCTACTATACCTCTCGGTTTCTTAACAGAACAATCAGCGAATTGGAGGGTTGTCTTAGAGGGTTTCAGTGGACCAAGGTTGAGTTGCTCGTAGACAGAAAATGGGAGCAAGTTAACGCTTGCACCAAGGTCTAGAAGGGCTTTATTGATAAACGTATCTCCTATTGAACATGAAATTGTGGGACACCCCGGGTCCTTATATTTTATAGGAGATGTGTTGGAAAGAATTGAGCATATGTTTGCAGTTAAGAATGCCTTCTTTGGTACATTCGTTTTTCTCTTCTTAGTGCACAAATCTTTTAAGAATTTAGCATAAGCAGGTATTTGTTGAATCATGTCTAAGAGTGGAATGTTTACCTTAACTTTCTTAAATACTTCCAAGATTTTCTCTATTTGTGCACTAGAGTTCTTTTTGAGTCTATTGGGAAATGGGGCTTTAGGCACATAGACTCGCTCAGGTTCAGGCTGAGCTACAGGTTCAGGTTGGGTAGGTGGATTGGGCTTTTCAATTTGGACGTCGGGTTCAGTGGTCAAGTCATATGTGGGTGCTTGATGGCTGGATTGATTAGTCATTCTAGGGTTTACCACATTATTGTCAATTTGTCTTCCGGACCGTAATGATACTACAGCATTGATTTGTTGGAACGGTCCTTGCTCATTAACCATTTGAACCGGTCTAGGGTTGTTATTTCCTGAAGGTGGTTGATAAGATTGATATTGATTATTAGTTCTGGGGTTCACCTCAGGTTGACTTGGAAATTGGCCCTTTTCTCTTTCACCTATTATCTGTGCTAATTGGCTGACCTGTGTCTCTAGCCTTTGGAATGATTGGTTGGTTGTTTGTATAAAAGTTGTCATTAAAGTTTCTAATTTAGTCAACCTAACCTCATGATTTCCATTATTACCCCCAGATGATGTATTATTTTGATTATATGGGGTTGGTTGTTGTCTAGGAGGTTGTCCTTGTTGGTTCCACGAAAAATTGGGATGATTACGCCAACCTGGGTTATAAGTTGATGCGTAAGGATCATTTCTAGAATTGTTATATGTGGCATTGACATGTTCCAGGTTCACACAGTCCTCCATTAAATGACCAGTCTGACCACATCTAGAGCAAGGGGTAGGGGATGCTTGTCGGGTTTGGTTTTGCAGTTCTAGACTTTCCATTCTACGCATTAGGGTAGCTAGTTTTGCCTCGGCCGCTATGTTGGAGTCTATAGCTAAGACACCTGGTCGGGGTTGACTCGCTATTCTAGATCCAATACTCGGGTTGATGGGTGTTCTAGCATTGTCCCATTGCATACTATTTTCAGCTAAATCCTCAAGAAAAGTCCAGGCATCATTTTCATTTTTGGACATAAAATTCCCTTGGCTCACAGATTCTAGCATAACCCTAGATGTGGGTGTCAATCCCTCATAAATAATTTGGCATAATTGCCACTTCGGAATTCCGTGATGAGGGCATTGGGTCAAGACACTCTTAAATCTCTCAAGATAGGAATAGAACGGCTCGCTCTCAGACTGAACGAATGCAACAATTTCATTCCTAATCTTCATAGTCTTATGGTTGGGAAAATATTTTTTTAAGAAAACTTGAACAAATTCAGCCCAACTTCTAATAGATCTTTCGGCTAGACTATATAGCCATTTCTTAGCGTCGTCCTTAAGTGCTAGAGGCACAAATTTCAGACGCACTGCCTCTTCAGGAATATGCTGGTATTGCATAAGAGAGCAGATTTCCTCAAATTCTCTAAGGAAGAGATATGGATCTTCCCTAGAGGTGAACTTAGGCAACATACTCATGTATTGTGCCTTAAGTTCGAAGTCGCGACCCGGTATGTTGGGCATAACGATGCACGATGGCTGAGCAGCCATCGTTGGGTAGCACCGATCCCTCAGAGTTATAGGTTGCGCAATAGGCGGGTCCACTACGTGCTCACCCATTAGATCCGGGTGAGGTGGTGCAACAGGTGGATTGGGGTTAAGTTCCAGACTGGAATCTAGATGAACTCGTGAGAGTCGATTACTCAAGTCCCGAATCCAAATCTGAGTGCACCGGGTTGAATCAATTTTTGAATTCAAATTCGAAATTTAAATTCCAAATTTAATTTCAAGAATTAATTACTCTTTTTTTTTCGTTTTTTTTTTGAATTTTTTTTGAATTTTAAAAAAAAAAAAAATTTTATTTTTTTTATTTTTTTTAAAAGAAACAAACAATAGAAAGGTAGGGATGAGAAGGGAAAGAAGACTCAGACGAGAAGGGAAACTTAACTCTAAAGGATAAAAATTAGGGTTGGTCAGAAATTTCCTGAACAAGCACGGTCAAAACAATCCTAGACCTAGTGTCACTTAGATCTAGACGACTCCTAACAGGTTGAGTCGAATTAGTTTGCTTGATTCACCTCCCTCACCAATCAAACCAAGTTGGCCAGTTAGTGTATAGCTAGTGGGGGCGCTTCCGACAGAGTCGGTGCCAATTAGACAACCACGTCGCTTGGAAGACTTTCGTCGACACAAAAACACTTTCTAGACACCAAATTGAATTCAATTAGCTTCAGGTCATAGCAAGTCAAACCAATCTCCTCCTTAATTGAGTCCGAGTCCTTAGGGGCCAATGTCTAATTGATTTTAAATTTTAGGCTTAGGCGACACTTCAGGATTGTGGTTTGTGGGCTACGGGAGGGTGATGAATTCCCCACCGTATCTTTTCCTACGGAGTTGCCCTTAAGATAGTTTAACTTAAATCTAGCAAAGATAGTCAAACAATGGTCCTTTTAATGGGGGCAATTGCAAGGTTGTATGCAACTAAATTATATGCTCTAATGCAATCGATAAAAACCTCGATACGTACCTTGCCTCCAGCAATCTTCAACAAGTATTAATTTGCAAGAATTTAGCAAGAATAATGCAAGCAAAACATTATATGATGCATGCACTAAGGTCTTTCTAATTTTGCCAATTTTAGGTCAGAGTTGAATTATTGCCAATTATGGAATTGTAACCCTAACACGTGCAATTCTACGAAAGGAAACTTTTCAACTAGTCAGATTTTACGAGAAAGGCAAGAAAAGTTACCTCCGCAATGCTCAGTCGGGTTCGCCGCCCGCTCTCGGAGATTCCAGTAGCTCAATGCGACCACCCAGAGATGTCGACGACGCCCCAGAAATTTGAAGACCAGAACCCACACTGGTGCGGCGATTCCGCCGCAAGTTACCTTGTAGATGCGGCGATTCCGCCGCCCAAGTGTCTCAGAACGCTCCCGGATTTCGCCGCGCGCTCTGTTGTCTCCTGAAACACAAATCCAAATACTTAGATCGCGCACAAGATAAACAGGATAAAATCGAAATCAACAAAAGAAAACAAAATCTGCGTCGCCTCCCCGGCAACGGCGCCAAAAACTTGATGAGAATTATATAAAAAACCGCAAGTGCACGGCCGCGATGAAGCGGTGGCAAGTACGGGTCGAACACAAGGAGGGAGAGATTTCGTTGTTAATGTTATTTTCGATTAAGAGGAAGAAGGAGAGAAGAATTAATTTGGGTTTTTGGGGTTTTTGGTTTAATTAACTAAAGTACGAAACAAAAGCAATTAGAACTAAAACAAGAAATAAGAAGAGAAATCCGTTGGGTGGAGGTTTAGATTTAGGTGTAGATTGGAGAATGGAGAAACTTGAAATAAATCATGTTAGTTATGAAGCATTACAAGATAAATGATTTAACATAAACTCAAGTAATCAAAATATACTAATCACGAACTTAAAACAATAACATGCATTCATCTTCTCTACCCCTAAATCCATCACCTCCACCCTTTGGAAAGAGTTAGAAACTCATGGAGGGAGGAAGAAGAAGAGGTCCTTGAGACATTAAAAGAAAACTAAAACAAGAATTAAAAGAACAGAATTTTATTAATAAAACTAAGGTACACAAATAAGAACAACAACCAAGGACCCTATTTACATCGTTCTCGGGTCTATTTATAGTTGCTACAAGGGACTTAGGTATAGAATTGGATAGTACACGTGTCCATACACGAGTGGACGAAATTGGGACACACGGATCAACCAATGGGCGGCGGAATCGCCGCACATCATGTGTATTGTGCGGCGGATTCGCCTCCCACGTTGGTCGGATTTAATCAGGATTTTTGTCACGCGTTTATGGTATGATTTGATCTTTATTTGCGTGTCTGGATGATTTCTTTCCATTGTCTTGAGCTCCGGATTAATTCCTTCCATTGTTGGAGATTTATAGTTGATTTTTCTTTTGACTTTTCCAACAAAATATCTTGATCCTTTTCTTTTGCAATTAGGTCCTTGGCATTTTTGCAATTAAGCCCTTGACCTTTTTGTGATTAGCTCCTTGAATGCTTTTATGCTTGGATGCATTTCCAATTGAAACCCGATAAACTTGAATTCGGTCTTTATGATAGAAATGAATCTTTTGCACACGTTTATGCTCGGAATGTGGGTAAATTGCATTCAGGTCCCTGTATTCTGTAAATAAGACTAAACACATACCTTAGTAGCATTTATTGATGTAAAAGTAATCTAAATGAAAGACATATGATGCAATGTATGCAATGCATCACAAAGCTAAGTGAGGTGAAGGAAGCATTAAAGAAATGGAATGAGGAGACATTTGCCAATGTTGAACGGAGAGTAATCGAAGCCCAGCTCTCGCTTGCTGAAATCATGAAACAAATGGAGCAATACCCGAGCAATGAGAACCTACTTCAGCGTGAGGGTTCTTGTAAGGTGGAGCTAGACCGAGCCTTGGTGAGGGAGGAGGCTCTTTTGAGGCAGAAATCACGGTTACGATGGCTACGTGAAGGTGACCGGAACTCGAAATTTTTCCATGCTTCCCTTAGAGTGAGGAGATCCACCAACATTGTAAGGAGAGTGAGTGAGGAGGGGGTGGTTATTGAGGAAGAGGAGGCTATCAGGAAGGCCTTTTGAAGGCATTATTCTAACTTGTTTGCTAGTGGTTCTTAGGTACAACATATCGATCCCATGTTATGTTTTCGTCGGTTAGGGGAGGATGAGAAGTTGGCACTTATCCAACCTTTGGATATGAAGGAACTTGAGAAGGTGGTGATGCATTCGAATGTGGACAAAGCCCCGGGACCATATGGGTTTAATGAAAAAAAAATTCAAAGCCTCTTGGGATTGTGTTAAGGGTGACTTGTTCAAAGTTGTCGACTCTTTCATGAGGAGTGGCAAGCTACTAAAGCGAGTCAACTATAAATCTATCACCATCATTCCAAAGAAGACGACACCATCCATGGTTGATGATTATAGACCCATCTCCCTCTGTAATATGGTGTACAGGTTCTTATCAAAGATTCTGGCAAATAGATTGAAGGTGCTTCTCCCGAGTTTGGTTGGGGAAATGCAAAGTTCATTTGTGAGTGGACGGCAGATCAGCGATAACATTTTTCTTGCTCATTAGATATGCATAATATGCACTATCAGCGAAAGGCCTATGACTATATTATGGCAATTCCTCAAGGAAGTGCTGAAGCATTTTGGATTCCCAGCCCACTGGTGTAAGCTTATGTTGGCATGCGTCCAATCATCTTTCGTGGTAATGGTGAATGGAGCAAACTCGCGACCGTTTCACGCAACAAATGGATTACGGCAAGGGTACCCGCTAGCCCACTACCTTTTTGTTCTTTGTATAGAGGTTCTTAGCTCTATGTCTAGAAGGGAGGTGCAGAGGGCACCCTCTAACCAGCAAGGCACAGGGATGTACAAGTTTCTCATCTTCTTTTTGCGGATGATGTCATGGTCTTTGTTGTTGCTACTAGAGAAAATGCGAGGATTATCAAACGCATCCTTATGGAGTTTTCTTCTACTTCCGAGCTGCAGCTGAACGCATCAAAGAGTTAAATATTCATGGGGGTGAAGCACTTGAGGGAACCTGAATTTGTGCACATCTAGGCATGGAAAGAGCTACCTTCCCGGTCACACACTTGGGCCTCCCACTATTCTCCTCACGTCTAGGTAGACACCAGTGCATGGGGCTTATCAACAAGGTCCAGCAGCAACTTAGCACGTGGAAAATGAACTTTCTTTCGATGGTGGGTCGTGTGGAGTTGGTGAGAAGTATGCCTGTGTCTATGAGCATCTATTGAACTTCGGCTTTTCTCATCCCATTGAAAGTTTTAATGGAAGTAGGGAGAATCATGACCCACTTTGTATGGGGAGGACCTACCAAGTGGGTGGTTGTAGCTTGGAAGGATATTTGCACACCAAAGAAGGATAGTGATTGGGGTTGCAGAGACTTCAGGATTGGAACGCTGCCGGGCTATTGCGTCTCCTTTGGCTAGTAGTGGAGGATGGTGGCAAACTTTGGGTTCGCTGCGTGAGAAGAAAGTATTTAAGGAACCGAAATATACGTCTAGCAAGGCCACCATCAGTGTGTTCATGGGCATGGAGGGGCATCTTGAGTGTCCGTGAGTTGGCAAAGGATAATATCCAATTCAAGGTGGAAATGGGACAAAAATTAAGTTCTTCACCGATCCATGGTGTGGACAGCTGTTACTATCATCACCGGGGGGAGAGCGCCTTCACTATGACATGGGAGTTCCAAAGGATACGTTGGTATCGTATTTTATCCATGATGGGGCATGGCTTCTTTCTGAACCGAGGTCCTTAGAGATGGCGGTATTGTGGCCTCGAATACTACAAATCAACATACATGGAAGACGAGACACCCCTATAAGGGTGGGAGCAAAGAGTCAGTTGTTTTCAATCAAGGAAGCATGGACTTGGGTGACACCTTGGCATAGGCAAGTGGGCTGGTCAGATTTGGTGTGGCATAAATATCATATCCCGAAGCACACTCTCACAATATGGAGAGCTTTGCGAGGGAGGATGCTTACAAAGACCTTCATGAGAGCTAGGGGTGCAGCTCATGACCCCAAGTGTGCACTATGTGAAGAGAAGGAAGAGGATAGATTCACCTCTTCTGGGAATGCAAGTTCACTAGGAAAATATGGGAACAAATGCTTCGAACTCTAGAGCTGGACACGAGAATGGGAAGAACACTTGACGTGGAGGTGGATAGGCTGAAGGGAATCAGGGGACATATAGCACAACGAACCACCATACGACTAGCTCTTGCTGCAACCGTTTATGAGTGTTAGCAAGAGAGAAATCGGAGGATATTTGATAATGAGAAGCGCAGACCCAGAGATGTAAGCATGACCATCAAGGACGCGGTGCGAACAATGGGCACAAGAATTTAGGCAATTCGAGAGGACCCTGAAGCTTTGAGATTTATGAGCTTAGGTGGACTTAGGTGTGATGCATGTTAGGTAGTCACGAGAATATGGTAGCCTAGAGTAGAGTCTAGTTATGTATTTAGCATAACTCGAGGGTTGTAAAAGACACTTTTTGTAGGTTGTAAATTTACAATACATCAATACTAGAGGCTATGCCTCCCTTTTTTCTTTGCAAAAAAAAGTAACCCATCAAAATGGCTATGGAAATCGTTTGAAGCTCCAAAATGAAGATTAAAACACACACAAATCTTACAACATTCACATTTGACATCATCCTCCACCCCTAATGGGGATGGATTCACATTTCATATCATCCATAACCAAGATAAGAGAAAAAGGAAAACAACACATGAACAAGTAAAAGAAACTAAATATAACCAAAGCAATCAAATAAAAACTGCATGAAATGAAAGACAAGAACATAAAACATATGAAACTAAAACTTGATTAAGAAAAACACAAAATGGTGTTTCTCTTCTCCTCCACTACAATACTAAGCAACAAATAAAACCTACCGCTAAGAAAGAAATAGAACCTACTCTAAGCAAGAAATAAAATATACTCTAATGGGGGAAGAAGGAAGAAGAAGTATTACAAGTGTATTTATAGAAGATTAGAGGGTCTGGATGAATCTGGGTGCAACTGGACGGCTGAAAATCAGATCTGGATCACTAGTACAAAATTTGCCTTTGTCGACGGACAATTCTGTCGGCAATAGTACCCAATTCCATCAGGAATAATCCACCAGTAATTATGACGTCGCCAATACAAATGCCGACAGAATTTCCGTCGGCAGTTTTATATCTCAGGCAATTGTTTTGGCGCCAAATTTTCCTAGTTTTGCCAACGAAAAATCCGTCGGCATTACTGATTCTTTAACAAAAAAATCAGAATTTTTGTTTACACATTTTTGTCATCTAAAATAAAAAAATTTCATACCGTAAAACGACTCCACCAAAATTAACTTTCACTATAAATTTAATATGAAATATCAATCTGACATCATTCACAAATAAAATCCAACATTCATATTGATACTCATTTAAACATCATAATCATTAAAAAGGCATCAAAATTAATATCAACTATCTACATGTAAGCTTTCACATTCAACTATCCACATCAAAGAATCAACCTTTTTTTATGATTGATACATTAGAGAAATCAAATCAAACTAATACAAGTATATCCAATTAATCAAATACTTGAAGGAGAAATAATCCCATCATTTGGTTTAAACTCTAATGCATTTTTGAAGCTTCAAATGGCAGCATGAATATCATTAAGACGTATATGTGCCTACAAGTTCAATATACGAAAAGTTAAAATTAGAAGCAAAAAATGTTGCAAATAAGATAACCCACATTAACAGTCCATCAAGTATAATCCAAAAAATTAAATAGATTAAGGATCATTCGAAACAAAGGCCACCAAATTCAGATCCTAATATAAAAGTAAACATAAAAGAAACTGTAGAGATCAATTAAGCAACATTAGCAAGAAGCCATGAACTTATAGTCATCATTAAGCAATAAGCATTGTACACCTTTGTGATCACGAAATTAGATGTTAATTCTTTAAACTTCTTCTTGTCTGTCTATAATAAGAAATCCTTCCTTTTCTGCATGGTAAGATTAAGAAAAAAACCACAGCCCCAATGAAGTGAAAATTTAAGAAATGACACTTTAAAGATGTGCTCTCCTTAAACATCATCTTGAAAAAATCAAATACAATCTTCTCATATTTGTAACAACACTGTATTTTTGAGTAATTAGTAAAGTTTCAAATGAGAAAGGAACTATGACATACTAGCAAATTTGAAATGAGAACCTAAGCATAAAATTGTTAATTTACGCCTTACGCAATATAAATTTTACTTTGCCTTCACTGTGGCAGTAGTTAGTCTACTGACACCACAGATTTGAAGTGATGACTTCAACCATTTTGGACCTTTAAGGCACGATATGCAACCAATACCAAGTTTAACAACACCATCAAGGAGTAAAAATAAACTACCTATCAAATGAAACACCTTTGAAAGCAATAGTTATACCAACTTCTAGAACATGTTTCCAAGAATCCTAAAAGCAAGAGAAACTGTACCATTCTTGCTGAAGCTGAATCACTAAATTCTTATATAAAGTTACTCAAATTACTATACAAACTTCCAACAAAAGTACCATTACACCACCATACGCATAATATAAACTTCACAACCCTAAATATCACACATTTACGGCTTCACCAGCAACATCGGAATCTCCGCAATCATTCATACACCAAAACCAAATATAAAACACCCAAAAAATTTAAACAAAACACTTTTTTTCAACCAATTCCCAGCAGAACCTTGGACTGGATAGTGTTGAGGGTGATGACTTCACATTGGACGATCCAATGGACCAACTCGAAGCACTAACCTAACCATGAATGGTGAGGGTGCAAAGTGTAACTAGCCACAACATAGTAGACGACAAGCATATTAGGCTTCAATATAGAAACCCTAAACCTTGTAATCAATTTGAGTTTAGACCTTCAAATTTAGAATGCAACACTTCATTTTCATATTTCCTAAAAAAATATATCTCAAAAGAAAATAAACTAACAAACTAAACTCACAAGCAAATAAACTTTGTGAAACAACAAACTCAGGAGCACTTAACATTCGAGAACTAAAAATTTGCAAGAGTCGACAAGTTTCATCTTAAGTTCTCTTTTTATTATAGAATAGGAAAATGGCTTACCTTTTATAGTTGAAATGATGCTCAAACCCACATAACATACTGATTGGCATCATATCATGCATACATTCATGTCTTATATCCATTATTTTGAGCCTAAATAATGATACGTAACTAGTTTTGTTTTTGAGTTTTAGGAATAAATAGGGTTGAGGAGAAGATGCATAAAAGAACTCAAAAGAAAGGAAAATGACTAAGTTGCAAGACTTATGGACTGAGATGAAAGAGAGAAGGACCCGGATGTAAAACGAAAAGGATGAATGAGCAAATCAAGAAGCTCCACACCTTAATGAGGAGTATTTTGGGAATTAAATCTGGGCCCAACCATCAACAACCAAATCAGCTTCATCGGACACCTAGACATCAAGCCAAAATCAAGCTACCTAAAACCTGATCCAATAAAGCCGATTCAGACTGCCAATTGGCGGTCCATTTTGTCCCAAATTACACGTGATTCAGTCGGGTGTTGAATTAGGTTGTATTTAGTCTATTTATGGTATGCATTTTAGTACCATACCGGGGGATTGTCCCAGATTACCTTTTTCCATGCCTATATATAGAACTCTTCCTCTGCTTTTGTATTCAGTCATTGCTTGGTAACATTCTCTCTACTTGGAGTAAAACCCTTGAAGCAAAAACTCAAGGTGGAGAAGAATGCCACTTGCAATGTGAGTGATGTTAATAAAATAATTTTTCTTAGTTTCTTTTAATATTGTCTTGTCTTTTAATTCTTGCATGCTTCTTTAGTTTAATTTCCTTTCATTTAGCTTCTTTAATATTTTTTTCTTGCGTACTTTAATTGCCTTTCATTGGAAAGTTTCGTTTTGTTAATGTAGTTTGTAGTGTAATGATTAGTGAGTAGTTCCATCCCCATTTGGGGGGTGGAGAAATATCTGATGTGATTATGTGATGTATTAGGTGTGTGTTATCTTAATCCTTTGAACCTTACATGATTTCCATAACCATCTAATGGGATTTCACTCTTGTCTTTGATATGCTAATGCTCTTTAATGAAGCTTAGCATATCTTAGATTAGTGGACCTATTTTATGGGGAATTATGAGGTGAGGATATTGATGGAATTGATAAAGGAAACATGGCTTGTAGTTGCATGTACTCATGTTGCCTTTACCTTGGTTAATGCCTTGTATGTTTTAATGATTCTATAAATCTTATTTCATGTGGAGACATAGTGGGGTTTGGTCTTTATACATGAGTTCATTTAGCTTCATTCCAATTATTGTCTTGTATGTTTTAAGGATAATGTGTTATCTTATTTCATGTGTAGGCAAAGTTGGATTTAGTTTTATGATTTTCATGCACTACATGTTGTGATAATTGAACACACACACATACACATATCTTTGTATTCACATTCTTTCTCTACCCCCTATGGGGTTTAGTTTTATTGTTGCGTTTTCAAATCCTTTCGTATTTTAGTGTAGTTTTGATCATAACTCATTTCTTTCCCACTCGGCTTCGAACAAACTAAAGTCGACACACCTCCCTATGGATCGACCCGTATTTCCCACCGCTTCAACGCGACCTTGCACTTGCAGTTATAATCAAAATTTTCAACCAAGTTTTTGGCATCGTTGTCGGGGAGGTGTTCTGTCCAGACTTTGGTTTGGATGATTCGAGTAGTTTTAATTTTTGGTTTTTAGTTTTGATTTGTTTCAGGCATCCTAAATATCAAAGGAAGGCTACTGGGGAAGTTGGAGGAAGCAATAAGCGAAAGTGACAGCCAATCAGCGGTCCGGTATGTTTCGTTTCCTCCAATTTGTAGACCTTGCACGCACTCGTCTTTTTTTTTCTGTACATTCTTGTTGCTGATTTCTAGCATGTGGTACATGCACCCATTCTCTCATTCATTCATGGCTAAATCATGCATTACTTAGTAAGGTGCATCGGGACAAGAGTGAGGTGAGTATTTGATTGGAGAGTTGATTGCTAGATTAAGAATCAAAACGCTACTAAGGAGGGGCTGTCCCATACAAGATAATGTGGGGGATTTCATGAGCCTTCCATTTGCCGCAAAAATCACTCTTAATAAAAGCCTTAATTCTAAAAGCAAGTAGACATTGGCCCTAAGGATTTCGGACGCACTAGGAGAGTGATCTAGTTGAGACGGTCATGACCTGATCGACGTCGGCTACCTTATCGATAGTAGGAGGTACTGGATCTCCAAATCTGGTATCACTTGTTGGGCATTGTGGTCTTCGTTGTAGGGAGGTGAGACATTTCGAAACTAGGGATCTCGACGTTAGGCATCGTCTAGCCTAAGGACCCATAACCATAAATTGTTTGAGTCATGCTTGCTAGATTACGCTTCTACCTTCTCCCACTATCCACGCCAGCTCTAAGGATTCTTCCATTCTCCTCTGAGTCATCTTCTTCTCACCTACTTATACGTTCTAGTCTCCTCACCTTTACACTCTCTGCTAGCATTTTAGGGTTGAGTCGAGCACTTTTCGCGAGCTTAGCCTCGTGGTGGTGAGAGTAGTCGACTCGATAGTTTTTTGGCAAGATGGATGGTTACATGGGTGACCATCCATCTCATTATTGGGACCAGGAAAATTCTCCCTGGTATTCCGGACCCATGCAACCTGGGGTGGCTCAGACAAACACCCTGTATGGTTAGGACAATCTTGATTGTGTGACTGAGCAATCTTCATATTGGGGTAATATGAGAGACTCACCGACTGCTAGACCATCATCTAGTTACGTCGGATCATATGTTGGTCATCAAACTGAGACATTGCAAGAAACTTTGGCCCCTTTCATGCATGCGGTACACGACATGACTGCACCGGTGGCTCCAATAGTCATACCGTGCGACTGTTGTGTGTTGAGTGGTCGTGTTATCGGGGAATGTCCTTATGTTCTCCCAGATCCTGAGTATGAGCATACCTTTGCCCAAAATGCTCATAATGACCATTACGCGTCCACGTACAACCCAAGAGGGATGAATTCGTGAGGAGACAATTCTTATTCAAATTCTTATACATTATTTCCACGCCAGTATCCTCCTTCCGAATATCCAGAATTCTACCAACACCCCACTACCAATTCCAACTTAGCTTTACATTCTTTTAGTTTTGATTCGAAGTAATCTTTAGTTGCTTAACTTGGCATTTTTCTTCTTAGTAGTTTAGTGTAGTGTAGATTAGCATAGATAAACTCTTCTCCCCTTTTGTTGCCACTTGATTTCTGAAAAACCACTTGCGGTATTTAAAACGATTAAACAAGTTTTTGGTTTACTCCAAGTTTGAACCGCAAGTGCACGGCATCGGTGAAGACGTGGCAAATATGGGTCGTCCACAGGGAGGTGAGCAGCCTCTCGTTATCACGAAATCAAGTGGCAAAAATAGGGGAGAGAGTTTGATTATCCTACTCTACGCTACACTACACTACGAAGTACGAAATGCGAAAGAAAGCAACAAACGATGAACTACCAAACTAAACTAAGAACTAAATAAGTGCTGCAATTCAGAAATAGAAAGCCGCTAAGGGGTGGAGTGAGTGCACACATGCAAAGAGGTGGGTGTTGAACACATTCTTTAAGCACAAATAAAGGTAGTGTTTTCATGCATAGGAAGTGTCTAAATGTTATGGCAAATCCTATCAATCCATTCACTAACCTAATTGATTAACATTTACATACACAAGCTGGTTATTTCAGAACCTAAACAAGCATGAGAGGTGTCTAATCATTTTGGCAAAACACATCAAGTCATAAGTTCTATCCTAAACAAGCAAGCATACATTCATGTTTTATCAACACATTGTAAATAAAGCATTCAATCTATTCTCTAATACATGTATGAACATCTACTCCACTCCCCAAAGGGGATGCAACTACTCACTACACATTAGACTAATTATTAAACTAAGAAAGGAAAGCATATTAACTAAGCTACTAAAGCTAATGAAATGAAATTAAACAAAGTAAAACAAGCAACATGAAACAAACAACATAATAAAGAAACTTTTATTAAAATGACTCAAATTCAAGTAGCATCCTCCTACTTTAGTGTGTGCTTCAATGCCTCACTTCTAGTAGGAAGAATAGTCACTCAAAATGTGAAGTGATTACAATGGAATGTGAAGATTCTATTTATAGCCATAGAAAAAGGCAATCCAGGACAATCCCCCGATGTAGGACTAAACAAATACCAGAAATAGAATAAACACCCTCTAATACATGTGCCCCCGAAGTTTGAGCGGATCCAGAGAGATCCAGACCGCCAATTAGCGGTCCATAAGCTTTGGATATGGCTGGAATTTGTTGTGGGCTTTTCTGGATTTCTTTGTCGGTCTGTGATGCATATACTTTGTTTATTGGAGCTCCGACCCGAATAGAATTGCCAAAATACTCCCCAAGATGGTGTGGAGTTTTCTGTTTTGCTCTTTGGTCCTTCAGTCTTACGTTCAAGTCCTTCTCCCTTGCATCTTAGTTCCCAGGTCTCACAATTAAGTCCTTTTTCCCTGCTTTTGGGTCCTTTTATGCTTCATCTCTTCAAACCTATTTATTTCTAAAATTCAAACATAAAACTCATCACATAGCATTGTTTAGGTGAAAGATAATGGATATAAGATACAAATATAAGCATGAAATGATGTCAATCAAATACCCCCACACCTAACTTTTGCTAGTCCCGAGCAAAACAAAGAAAGAGAAAAGTATACGAAAAACAAGAAATCCTAACTCACTTTCGTAGGAATCACGGTTTCACTTAGCACGTGCAACAAGCCGTTAGAACTCCTTGTCGCCAAGGAGGAGGAGTGTTGTCTCCTGAGGGTTTTCAGCGGATACACCCACAAAATCCGAACAAAGATGCATTATTCAATCTAGCTGCACGACTTGTTGGACTTATTTTGTCGATCATGGGACGCGGTAATACTATGGGTCGACTCTATATATGTAATCGGTCAACACACCTAGCCTAATGAATTATTCGTGAAAGTTAGTTAAGGACTTAAGCGAAAGACGTAGGCAACATTAACATCTAAATGTGATACAATGTGTAAAGTCCTTTAAGGTTCTTATTTGACTTTTTTTCTTTCTTTCGAGCATTTTATTGGTTGGTGTTTGATTCAACCAAGGTCACGTTTCGTGCATCATTGCCTATGAGGTCTTACACCTCACCGTTAACACGACACTTGATTCTTTTGAACAAACTCTCCAAACGTTCACGGAAACCACTCAAAATTTATTGAAGTCCAGCTTGAATTCCTTGTAAACTTTGGAGATGCAAGTGAGATGGCACAATAATTTAGTGAACGTGTGGAGGGTGACCTTTCTTGTCAACATGAGGATTCATGTTCTGATATCGAACCACCACCACATCCATAAATTCAAAGCACAATCTTTCAAAGTCAAACTCCTAGTCAGTCTGAGGGACTTGGGGCTTCAATTCACGATCACTTAGTGGAGGATTCGAATCAAATTGAGAATAATATGGACCAGCTTCATTATGAGTCGGCACAGGATTGTGCCTTACCTTTTTGTCTCGTGCCCCTTGAGCTACATGATCTTCATGTTGTGCCTCTTAAAGACTCACCTCTGGTGGAGCAAGAGCTCCCTAATACCCTTAATTTCAAACGACCTGATGAGAGTTTTCCTCTCACTATTGTTCCTGATCATCTTGGAAATGATGGGACATCAAACAATTACATCGCCAATGAGGGTATTGCTAGTGCCTTAGAGGATACCTTGGGTATGAGACTCACTTTCTGTTCGCCTGGTGAGTTGGACATGCATAACGAGGTTCTTGACCTCGTTCCGACGCACCAGCCTGTTGGTTGGAGAGTTTGGAATGACGATCATAACTCAGTACCGCAACGACAGAAAGTCTTCTTCCATTGCCCCTTATTTCCCAAACTCTTGAGAGGTTCAAACTCTTTCAGTTTGATTCTTTGAATGAGACATCTTTGCGTCTAATTCATGAACCTCTCCTCTCATCTTGTGCTCTTTGTGAGGGGGGGAAACATGAGTATTCTGGCCCCGTGTGGTGTTATGTGTCCCTTTCCAAGTGCATTGACCCACTTTTGAGGTTCCCATTTGATGCCCTTTGACAAATGAAGATGGAAACTTATTTTTTGTACATATATTCAAAAAAAAGAAAAAAGAAAAAAAAGTATAATAACATATCCAATGAGCGAGCATTGATTGTTGTGGGCCCAACCCTTGTATATTTGGGCCCTTTTTCTTTCAAGTATTTGCATCCCTTCTTTAGCATCTTACAGGTTTTGAGGGAATTCGGGTTTGTGTCCATCAACATAACCACAAACTTCTTTTTGCGCTTCATGTTGGTGAGATCTTCCCTTTTTCATGCATAAATTCATGTAGTTTCATGCTCACATTCATTGAGGACAATGCATGAAGTAGGTGGGGGGTTGTTTTACGTGTGTACATAGTCAAGTCTTTTTCTTTTGACTTTGTTTTCTTTTGTGTGCATTGTTAGGGTCATGTTAGTGTACAGCATTTAATATCGATATATCCTTGGGTGACTTGTCTTCTTTTCCTTGCCTAGTGCTTTAAAATTTTCACATTTCTTTCAAAATCTTCATGTGTTTGCGAAAGAAAAAGTTTTGTGGGTTTTGCGTGTGTTTAGCATGTGCAAAACCGTTGAGAGGCAACGTAAAAAGAAAGCTCCCAAAATTGTCTTGAACTTGATGCATTAGGATATCTAGTACAGTGGTTGTAGTCAATGACCCTTTAAATCTTGTTGTGATACATTAAATGTAGGGGTTAGGATTTCTTTGTATTGAAGCACTAGGCAATACAAATATCATGGCAAGCAGATATATCGATATTAAATGCAGCACACTAACATGACCCTAACAATGCAAACAAAAGAAAACAAAATCAAAAGAAAAGACTCGACTATGTACACACGTAAAACACCCCCCCCCCCACACCTACGTCATGCATTGTCCTCAATGAATGTGAGCATGAAACTACATGGATTTATGCATGAAAAAAGGAAAGATCTCACCAACATGAAGTACACAGGGGAGTTCAAGGTCATGTTGATGGACACAAACCTGAATTCCCTCAAAACCTGTGAGATGCTAAAGAAGGGATACAAATACGTGAAAGAAATGGGGCCCAAACACCTTCTGCCCGGCCGTAAACACCTTTCACATTATCATGCGATCGTGAAACATCTTGGCTCGGGACTTATGAATTTTGGCATTCTCGTACGCATCATTGCGTAGCTCTTCTAATTCCACAATGTCGAGCTTAGGTTGTACTCCTGCTTGATCAAGATCCATATTCAGGTTCTTGATCGCCCAGAAAGCACGATGCTCAAGCTCGACGGGTAGGTGGCAAGCCTTGCCGTACACTACCCGATATGGGGACATACCCAAATTGGTCTTGTACGCGGTGCGGAAAGTCCACAACGCGTCATTCAACTTGGTAGACCAATCCTTCCTCGAGGAACTAACCGTCTTCTCAAGAATTTGCTTTAATTGACGGTTAGAGATTTCGACCTGCCCACTAGTTTGCGGATGGTATGGGGTCGCAAGCTTGTGGGTGATCGAATATTTCCTCATAAGCGCTTCAAAGGAGCGATTACAGAAGTGGGTACCCCTATCGCTGATTATGGTACGAGGAGTACCAAATCGCGTAAAAATGTCCCTCAAGAATTTGGTGACCACCTTGTTGTCATTGGTCTTTGTGGGTATAGCCTCAAACCATATAGACACATAGTCAACGGACACCAGAATGTAAACATTCCCGAACGAGTTCGGGAAGGGACCCATGAAATCGATACCCCACACATCGAAGATGTCGACAACAAGGACATTTTGCAAAGGCATCATGTCACGTCGACCAATCCTGCCAAAGCGCTGACACCTATCACATTGCTTACAAAAGTTGTAAGCATCCTTGAAAAGAGTGGGCCAGTAGAATCCAGATTGGAGCACCTTGGCAGCAGTTTTGTTTGCTCCAAAGTGTCCTCCACATGCCTTAGAATGGCAGAAGTGGAGTACACTTTGGAACTCGGCATCTGGGACGCACCGCCTGAAAATTTGGTCAGAGCAGTATTTGAATAGGTAGGGGTCGTCCCAGTGAAAGAATCTGACATACGATCTAAAATTGGATTGGTCAGATTTTGACCAACCCACAGGAAGTTGCTCGGTCACGAGGTAGTTCACGATGTCGGCAAACCAAGGGTTATCTTCGATCGTGAACAACTGCTCGTCAGGAAATTTATCGTCAATGATTTGGTCCTGTGGGTTGGTCGTCTCTAGACGAGACAAGTGGTCAGCTACAACGTTTTCACACCCTTTTTTGTCCCGAATCTCGAGATTGAATTCTTGTAACAACAAGATCCATCTCAAGAGTCGGGATTTTGCATCTTTCTTCGCCATGAGGTGCTTGATGGCTATGTGATCAGAATAGATAATCACGTGGGAGCCAATCAAGTACGACCGGAATTTCTCTAAAGCAAATATGATCGCTAAGAATTCCTTCTCGGTCACAGTGTAGTTCAATTGGGCATCATTGAGTGTTCTACTGGCATAGTAGATCACATGAGGCAATTTGTCCAATCGTTGCCCAAGCACTGCTCCCACAGCGAAGTCAGATGCATCACACATTAACTCAAAGGGTTCAGTCCACACCGGTGCCTTAATAATGGGAGCTGAAGTCAACTCTTTCTGCAAGGTCAAAAAGGCATGGTGGCAATCCAATGTGAACTCAAAAATGGCATCCTTAGCCAACAAGGCGGTGAGAGGTCGAGCGATTTTGCTAAAATCCCGAATGAACCACCGATAGAATCCAGCATGCCCCAAAAAGGCGCGGATATCCTTCACATTACGTGGCGGTAAACTTTTTAGAGCATGAATCTAATTTGGTGCGGCGGATTCGCCGCAATTTGCTCTTGAGGTGCGGCGGAATCGCCACCTTTTTGGCTCAAAATCGACCCGGATTTTTCCTGTGTGTTTATGGTATGATTTCAATGTCATTTGCGCGTCTGGATTGATTCTTGCATATCTTTGGAGATCCGAATTAATTTCTTCATATATTTGGAGATCCACATTGATTTTTCTTTATATTTTCTCCATAATAATAAAAGCTACTCGTGA
Source organism: Triglochin maritima (assembly GCA_963682175.1). NCBI lineage: Eukaryota > Viridiplantae > Streptophyta > Magnoliopsida > Alismatales > Juncaginaceae > Triglochin > Triglochin maritima. The sequence continues at coordinate 14,689,701 of OY821785.1, forward strand.
TTTGCAATTAGGTACTTGACTTTTTGCAATTAAGTCTCTGGCTACTTTTGTGCTTAAGTCCTTGTTCTTTTCGTAATTAGGTCTTGAATGCTTTTATGCTTGGATACATTTCCATTTGAAACCCGATAAACTTGAACTTGGTCTTTATGATAGAAACGAGTCTTTTATATGCGTTTATGCTCGGGATGTGGGTAATTTGCATTCAGGTCCCTATATTCTGTAAATAAGACTAAACACATACCTTAGTAGTATTTATTGATATAAAAGTAATCTAAATTAAAGACATATGATGCAATGTATGCAATGCATCAGTGGCAATCCAGTGTGAACTCAAAAATGGCATCCTTAGCCAACAAGGCGGTGAGAGGTCGAGCGATTTTGCTAAAATCCCGAATGAACCACCGATAGAATCCAACATGCCCCAAAAAGGCGCGGATATCCTTCACATTACGTGGCGGTGGGAGATTAGCAATGATACCCACCTTGGCGGGATCGACCTCAATTCCCCTACTTGAGACCACATGTCCAAGTACAATCCCTCGCTTCACCATGAAGTGACATTTCTCCCAATTGAGAGCGAGGTTATTCTCACGGCATCGCTTGAGGACAAGGCTCAAGTGATGAAGGCACTCATCAAAGGAAGCGCCAAATATGGAAAAGTCATCCATGAAGATCTCAAGGAAACGCTCAACCATATCGGAGAAGATGTTGATCATACACCTCTGAAACGTTGCCGGCGCATTGCATAACCCAAAGGGCATGCGACGGTAGGCAAACGTGCCAAAGGGACAAGTGAATGTAGTTTTCTCTTGGTCCTCGGGGGCGATGGGAATTTGGGTGTAACCGGAGTATCCATCAAGAAAACAATAGTACTCATGTCCGGCCAACCTTTCCAACATCTGATCAATGAATGGCAACGGGAAATGATCTTTCCGCGTTGCCGCATTGAGCTTGCGATAATCAACGCAAACTCGCCAGCCAGTTTGCAGGCGTGTCGGCATAAGCTCATTATGCTCATTCTCCACAACCGTCACGCCTGACTTCTTGGGAACCACATGGACAGGACTCACCCACGAACTATCAGAGATAGGATAGATTATGCCATGATCCAAGCACTTAAGAACCTCCTTTCGGACGGCTTCCTTCCGTACAAGATTCAATCTCCGTTGTGGGTCCTTGCGGGGTCGAGAATCCTCTTCCATGTGGATCTGATGCTGAACTATACCAGGGCTAATTCCCTTGATATCCTTCAACGACCACCCGATTGCCTCTTTGTTTTCAAAGAGTACTCTTTTGAGGGCAACCTCTTGATCTTTTTCAAGATCAGAAGCAATAATGAGTGGCAAGGTCTCATTATCCCCTAAAAAGATGTACTTTAGGTTATCGGGGAGCGGTTTAAGCTCGACCAGAGGTGGGTCCTTGTCGGATTCAGAGTTACTTTCAAGTGGCTCAAGGGCCACGGGGTAAGAGGAGCAAGCACCCAGATGTGCCTCCTCGTCCAGAGATATGCTGGCGGATTCCTCAAGATCCTCTTCACTCGCAACCTGATCATTAGGCACCTCAATAATATGTCGATGTGAGTCGAACATGCCTAATGAGTCAGGCTCATCCATGTCCTGGATGAAATTGGCTCCGACAGTGTCGTCGAAGAGCCCAAGTTGCTTACCAAGAGTGAAGATGTTGAAATCCGCCGTGAGGTTTCCAAAAGACAACCTCATCAAGCCATTGCGACAATTGATCAAAGCATTAGATGTCGCAAGAAATGGCCTCCCAAGGATCACAGGAATCTGTCCTTGTGGGTTGGACACGGGTTCGGTATCCAAGATGATGAAATCAACTGGAAATACGAACTCACCCACTTTGATAAGGACATCCTCCACACTCCCTCGTGTGATTTTGACGGATCTGTCAGCCAACTGGAGGGTTGTCCTCGTTGGTTTAAGATCGCCTATCCCAAGGTTGACATAGACCGAGTAAGGCAGGAGATTCACAGATGCCCCCAAATCCAATAGAGCTTGAGAGATGGTCACATTCCCAATCATGCAAGAGACAGTTGGACAACCAGGGTCCTTGTACTTGACATTCATGGGTTGTGTCAATATGGAACTCACATTGGCGGCCAAGAAGGCCTTTTTGGGCACATTTGTTTTTCTCTTGGTGGTGCAAAGGTCCTTGAGGAACTTGGCATACGGTGGCATTTGTTGAACAACGTCCAACAACGAGATGTTCACCTTTACTTGCCTAAGTACCTCAACGATCTTATCCCAATGCTCATCACGTTTTTTAGTCAACCGATGAGGGAATGGTGCCTTGGGGACATAAGAATCACGAGGAGGAGTCTCAGAATTAGGTTCCTTGACAGGCTCAAGACTCTCCTCGGAAGTCTCACCAACAGGGTTGGCTTCCTGCATTTTCACATTGTTGTCAACGACCCTTCCCGATCTCAAGGTATGAACAACATTAGCATGTTGGGAAGGGTCACTTTCAACATTGTGTACATTTTGCCTGGTATTAGCAGGCTGACCCTGGGATTAACCACAGGTTGACTCGGGAACTGACCCTTCTCGTGTTCATGGAATTGATGAGCCAATTGGCTAACTTGCATTTCCAAAGCCTTGACTGTACTTTGCATGCTCTGCATGAACGCTTGAATGGTCGGATCACTAGAAGGGTCCTTGGGATCAACCCGCTGAGGTGGTAGAGTCTGGTTGGAATAACCCGACGATGAGGCATGAGCAGGTTGGTAATTTTGGTGCTGAGACCTTTGATGTGGGGGTTGGTAGGTCGCCGATGGGCATGGAGGTTGATAGGGTGGAGGTTGAGGTTGAGCGTGCGAGCTCTGACCGTGACCCCCACTAGGCCCCCAAGAGAAGTTAGGATGGTTACGCCATCCCGGGTTATAGGAGTGACTGTACGGGTCGTTACGGGTCCGCTGTTGATACATCGCATTTGCATGCTCAGTATCCCTTGGAGCATAAGCGCATTCCAAGTCATCATGGCCCGTAAGTCCACACCTACCACACCCGGGACTAGCGACCTGAGCTACAGGAGCTCGGTCCATCTCCAAACTCTCAATCCTACGCATGAGAGCAACCATTTTCGCCTCAGACGCGATAGTTGACTCAACATGATATGATCCAGCTCGACCAGAAGACCAGGCGGCTGGTGGCTCTCTTATGGTGTCCCACTCAAAGGTACGCTCAGCCATAGCCTCAAAAGTGTCCCATGCCTCCTCGATGGGTTTCATTTGGAAGTCACCCTGACACATTGACTCCAACAATGTGCGGGTGTTGTAGTTGATGCCCTCATAAACAATTTGGCACAACTGCCAAAGCTTAATCCCATGAGGAGGGCACTGCTGGAGAAGGTCCTTGAACCTCTCAAAGAAACCATGAAACGATTCGGTCTCGGTCTGATACATTTGATGTATCTGGTGCCGTATCTGTTGAGTTTTCCTTTGAGGGAAAAATCTCTTCAGAAAGACGGTCACAAAGTCATCCCATGACCGAATCGAAAGAAATCATCCTCAACCGGACTGAATCCTCGTCAAGCTGTTGAAGCTTGAACATGGAGCATACTTCCTCGAATTCGCTTATAAAGATATACGGATCCTCCTTATTGGCAGTTAAGGTTGGAAGCATGCTCACATATTGAGGTTTCAGTTCATAGTTGTTCCCGCGAGCAGGGGGAACAACTATGCAAGAAGGCTGCGCGGCCCGAACAGGATGGGTCCGCTCCTACAACGTCATCGGCCTATCCTGTCGAGCTAAAGGTGGTGGTGCACCTAGAACTCGATCCTGACCGAATCTCCCTTCCTCTCGAGTCAGAGGAGGAGGAGAAGGAGGTCTACGTGGTGGTGGGAATGGACCGAGGTAGTCCATGTATGGAACCCGGTCTCCCTCGCCACCACGAGACAACTCGGCCTCTTGCTCCAAAGGAGCACGAGGCGGGGATGGTCGATCACCAAGATCTTCCATCTTAGAAATAAGCACTCTCTTGAGTCGAGCGCTCTCACTAGAACGAGCCCAACCTCGCATAAAAATGCTCGACTCGACTCTAACGACACACAACAGAAGGTGTACTCAGAGGAGGAGACTAAACGTAGAGAATAGATGAGGAGAGGACTCAGATGAGGAGGGAAGAATCCCTAGAGCTAGCGTAGGTAGTGGGATCAGGAAGAAGCCTAACTATCAAGCACGACTTAAACAATGTAAGGCAATGGGTCCATAGGCTAGACGACGCCTAACTTCGAGGTCACTAGCCTCGACACGTCTCACCTCCCTACAACGAGGACCACAATGCCCAGCAAATGATACCAGATCCGGAGATCCAGTACCTCCTACTATTGACAAGGTAGGCAACGCCGATTAGGTCATGACGGTCTCAACTAGATTACTCTCCTAGTGCGCCCGCAGTCCTAGGGCCAATGTCTACTTGCTTTTAGTTAAGGCTTTATTAAGAGTGGTTTTTGGGGCCAAGGAAAGGGTGATGAAATCCCCCACCTTATCTTTTATGGGACAGTCCCTCCTTAGTAGCGATTTGATCCTAGATCTAGCAATCAATCGCTCCAATCAAACGCTCTCTCACTCTTGTCCCGATGCACCTTACTAACTAATGCATGAACGAAACATGCATGAATGAGGGATGTGGGTGCACGTACCTCACGCCAGCAATCAACGACAAAATGTAAAGCAAGGAAAAGACAAATGCATGCAAGGTCTACCAATGGTGCATGACCTAGATGGCAAGAAGTCTAATCTTTTGCTTTGAGTTTTATGGTCCAAGTTGATTAAAGGGGGAGTGATTAATGATCTGGGAGCAAACCAGAAGTCATAGCATGCAAAATAGGGCTCCCAGATAACACCAATTTGAACACTAAGTACCAGAAAAAATTACAAGCCAAGAAACTCTCACCAGGCCGCCAATTGGCGGTCTTCAACCGCTGATTGGCGGTCTGTTTAGGTTTTCTCTTCCTACAACTTCGCCAGTCGCCTCCCCGTGATCTTGTGGTTCCCTGAAACTAAGAAAAACTAAAAACAAAAAATTAAAAACCCCTCGAATCGTCCAAACCAAGGTCTGGATAGAGCACCTCCCCGGCAACGGCGCCAAAAACTTGATTGATCATTTTATATTTAACCGCAAGTGCACGGCCGCGTTGAAGCGGTGGCAAATACGGGTCGTCCACTGGGAGGTGTGTCGACACTTGGTTTGTACGAAGGCGAGAGGTAAAGAAAGGGAAGAAAGGTTGGTTACACTAACTACACTACAAAGCAGAAATGAGATGGAGAAGAAACGATAAAACTAAACCCCAAAGGGGGTAGAGAAATAATGTGAACATAAAGAAGTGTATGTGTGTGTGTTCATTAAGCTCTTCACAACATGTAGTGCATGAAATCATAAAACTACAAACAACTTTCCCTCCACATGAATTAAGATTTCACTACATCATTAAAACATACAAGACAATAGTTGGAATGAAGCTACATGAACTCAAGTATAAAGACTAGACCCTACTATGCCTCCACATGAATTAAGATAAGACTACATCATTAAAACATACAAGACATTAGCTAAGGTAAAGGCAACAAGAGCTCATACACTACAACTTGTGTTTCCAATATTAACTTCATCCATATCCTAACCTTATCATTCCCCATAAAATAGGTCCACTAATCAAAGCATAAGCTAAGCTTCATTCAAGAGCATTAGCATATCAAAGATAAGAGTGGAGACCCATTAGATGGTTATGGAAATCATATAAAGCTCAAGGGATAAAAATAACACACACTTAATACACTACATGATTATATCACATATTTCTCCACCCCCTAATTGGGGATGGACTACTCACTACTCATTACACTAACTATATTAGCAAAAGAAAGCATAATACTGAAATGAAAGTTATACTAATCAAACAAGAAATACTAAAGAAGCATAAAATAAAACAAGCAACAAAGCAAACATATGAAAGGAAATTAAACTAAGAGAGAAACAACACAATTAAAGGAAAACTTCTATTATTAACTCACTCAATTACAAGTAGCTCTTCCTCCACTAGAGTTTTGCTTCAAGGCTTCACTCTTAGTAGGGAAGGTGGCCACCAAAGAGAGAGATCGATACAATGGGAGGTGAAGAGTTCTATTTATAAGCATGGAAAAAGCTAATCCGGGACAATCCCCCGATGTGGGACTAAACCAATACCAAAAATAGCCTAAACACATGATAATACAAGTCCAGCAAGATGCTTGGCTGATCTGGGCTTAACCAGACCGCCAATTGGCGGCCTATTAGCTTCAGATCGGTCTAGATCTTCTGGTGGGCTTTCCTTGGATTGTTTCTTGGTCTTAGATGCATCTAACTTGTGTAGTGGAGCTCCGACCCGAATGGAATTGACAAAATACTCCCCATGATGGTGTGGTGTTTCCTGTTTTGCGCTTAGGTCCTTCTGTCTTACGATCAGGTCCTTCTGTCTTGCATCTTGGTCCCCAGGTCTCACAATGAAGTCCTTTTTCCTGCTTTTGGGTCCTTTCATTGCTCTTCTCTTCAAACCTCTTTATTTCTGAAAACTAAACATAAAACTCGTCACGTAGCATTGCTTAGGTGTAAGATAATGGATATAATATACAAATATAAGCATGAAATGATGTCAATCATGGGACGAGGTGGGCTGGTGGTGTTGTTATCAGTGATGAGGAGTTGCGCAGCCAGGAGGCATCGGTGGGTCGACCATCTTGCCTTCGCTGTCGGGGGAGGCGTGAGTTCGATTTGAGGATTGGGGTAGGATTTGGAGATTTCCTCAAAGAATAAGGCAAGGGTTGGGATTTTACTCATAAAGAAGATGGACTTCACAACACTCGGACAAAAAATCCATCAGCATACAACCCAATTTCCGTCGACATCTGCCCTTACGAAAATTCCGTCGGGAAAATTACATCGGGAAAGGCATATTTTGTTGTAGTGGATGTTTCGTAGTGCTCTGACCTGATAACTCAAACCGCTAGAGAAATTCGGGGTCAAACAGACTCGGATGATCCACCAATGGAGGATCTTTTGGGTCCAATCCAACCCAACTTTCAACAAAAGCTTTAGTTGAGCAATTTAGCAAGTGGAGTGCACTCGGAGCTGTAGTTTGAGCTCGTTTTGTCTTAATTATTGAATTACTTGTCAGGTTCAGGAGGTTATGGACATTTGCAACCAACTTACGTTTCATTACATTTAGGTCCCTCCGAGTTTTCACTTGGGTCCCTCCTGATTTTCAGTCCAATCGTTAGGCATTACAAACAGGTCTACAAACCTTCCTAATCAGTCCACTCTTCTTTCTTTTAGGTCATTTTCACTTCCTTTCCTCTTCTTTATAACCTAAACCTTGAAATATAAGAAACAAATATCGTTGTAGCATGAATGCACTATTTGATATGCTACTAATCACCGAACGTGGTTCGGTTGACAGCATACCTGAATGGTTTCCTTCGCTTTTCGTTTTCGACCACAAATGTTGAGAAAGGAAAATGATCAAAAATGTGATAGCAAATTTTATAGATTTGGCAGATTCAAAACTAGTGTTAAAAAGCTATAACATATCCTTTTTGGATTTCGTTATGATAGGACAAAACCTTTCATTAATTAGTCATTACATGACCTACAATATCGTAGGTTGTATTGTGTTTAATTCATAGATCCTAGCCTAGAAGGAGAATCTCACGTCAGTGGGAATCCATATCCACTTTTCCAGTTTCCTTGAGAAAGGATTTTAGTGTCATTTAAAGAAACTAAGTATCCTTTAAAAGAACAGTATTTCGGTGCACTCCTTGAAAATTTTAAATTGGCATACATGCACAATTTAAACCTTATAGGTAAGCGATCGACCAATTCTATTTTTGTTCATCGAAACATGCTACACGGGCCATCGAATACATCTCGGCTACCAAAATCCCTCATTAAGCAACATACTCATTCTTTAAAGGGCATACTTGAAGTTTAAAGGACAGACTTGATGTTTAAATTTCAGCATTGTATTTTAAAGGACATGGTTGTCTGTTTGAGGGTAGGTTGTCGTTTAAGGACCCTTTCAAGTTTCAAGTACAAACTCATGCTTTAAAGGACACATCAGTCCCTTAAAGGACATGCCCACCCTATAAAGTTTAATGGATAGACATTAGTTTAAAGGACATTTTGTCGCAAAAATATCCAAGAAATAGAAAGTGACACCAAGGACAAAAAAACCCGACATATCACTTGAGGACATCTTTTAATAAAATGTGATTTGACGCGTCCTTTCAATTATGGGGTTTATAAATTCCTCCCGTCGCTGGTCATATTTTGGTATTCCCTGACCTTCTTAGTCCCACACATCTAGTACCATTTCACTTCATTTCCATCATGAACAAATGACCTTTCAACACTATAATGATCACTACTCTAGCGATGATGAGGATTATATAATCGGAGGACTCTGGGTAGACATAATCAACAAATATCTACCCTCAAACAGATATTAAATGGTTATTTCAATGTATTACAATCAAGACATTAAATGGTTATTACAATGTATTACAAGAAAATTTGTACGTTTATTGTTTTTTTAACTTAATGGATTTTCAATCCATATACCTTCACCGCGGTCATCTCTAAACATACAAGTCTCAACATTTATTTCCTCGTCTATAGAGTTCAACTCAGGTGCTTGCTTAGAGAAAGGCAGTGTCTCTTCACACTCGATCAGACTATCATATGATACAATTTTTTTCTTCCCTTCCAGAATTACTGCCCATTTCTTATCACATGGATCAGTCACATAGAAGACTTTTTTCGCTTACAAAGCAAGAATAAAAGGTTCTCTTTTATACCCTTTTTTTGAAAAATCAATTAAAGTGAACTCATAGTCATCCACTCGAACTCCAGTTTTATTATCAACCCACTTGCATCTAAATACAGGTACTTTGAATTTAACAAATTCATGATTGTCTTATTATTACAAATCTTATTAAATTCAGATGACAACCATTTTTGTCAGAGTAGATAATGTTGTCTTATGTGTAGATAAGCATCTCAGAGTAGATAACAAAGAACACTCCAAAAGAACAATTACTTGTATACTTGCAATCACGTAAATAGGTTGATCATGATAATCAAGAAAAAGGAGCATTCGGACAAAGACATCAAGACTCAAGACTTGTAATCAAAGCTTTGGACAAAGACATGTAATGTTGTATTTATTGAATCCATAAGGTTTAATGTAAACTTGAGCAGTAGGATTCTGACCCATCAAGATTTGGTAAACCGAACCCTTCCAGTTCAACTGAAACCTTTCTACTTCGGTCCACCGAACACCTGTCAATTACCTGAATCCTTCCCATCAGTAAACCTTAGGTTGTTCTCTGGAATTGCCCTGATGGAAAACCGAAACAACTGAAGGGAATGTGTTCTAAAAGTTTTACTTTTAAATATCAATTATTATGAATTGAATGAGAAATCATTTTGTTCCTTGTTTATGTTATTCATCTTTTAGAAGTGTTAAGGAAGAGGCTCTTGGTCCTTAACCGTAGAGCTCTAAAAGATAATGGTTTACATAAAGCAAAAGATATTCGCAATCATGGTAATTAACATGGGACATTAATTACCGAGTTAATAGTGTCGTGTTGGTCATAGATCATTGTAGCTCTACAAGTGAGTGACAACACAGGTACGCAAAAGAGGAAAATATTACTTTTGTATACCGAATGGACCTAATAAGTAAAATATTATAGAAATGTGTTTCTGTGTCATTAATATTTTACTGTGTCCTTTGTCCTTTGATATGAGACTTATATCCGATCACTTAAGGAGTGCTTAATTAGACTAGTGTCTTAAGCTATCAATGAGGGTAGTGCAAAGGCATTAGTTGGTCATGTATGACTTTTGTTGGAGAAGATAGTTAGTCAAAAGATTATCATTGCCCCTCTTAATTGAGTGATGATATTAGTGGGCCCCTTGATAAAGCAAAGTTATAATGTGCACAATGTGATTTGAGCTAAGTCACATATTTATAACTAGCTTAAAGTGATCAAGAAATGAATACTAATACAAAGATGACACAATACTACTTTGTATGTATTCTTAATATCATGAGGCAAGGGACGGACACAAGTGGTGCACTCCATCACTAAATGAATCGGGTTTTGGTTCGAGTGGAATTAAGACATCTAACCAATTGGGAGCTATAATGTGTAGCTAGATACCACTTATAGCTTGTGATATTAACCTCTTAATATCACTGCCAACTTAGTCTAGATCCTCCCGTAGGTCACACCGCAAAAACCGGGAAACAAGAAGCTTGATTTTTGGTTCTTATGATGTGTCGGGTTTCTTATAGAAAATATGACACATGTGGTGAACAAGTAAAATCAATTGTGTTGTATAACACATAATTAGAATCATGATAAATTCATATGAGATGTATATATTATGGGGTGCAATAATTTATTATTGCATAAGATAATATATTGCATAAGTTGTGAATTTGCTAAAACCCCAAAAGTTCAAATTTTCTTGGAAATAAATCTAAAATTTGAAAAAGCTAAATCGGGTAAAAGTTCGGTAATCCGTTATGGTTCGGTCGACCGAAGGATCTGTGGATCGGTCAACCGAATGTGGAACGGATAGTCATAGTTGATTGACCGAACTTTACCAAAGTGCCTGGAACTCTGGTACGGTGTACCGAACCAGAAACGGTCGACCGAACAATGTCCAGTTCCGATATTTTCGGTTAACTGAATGGCACTCGGTCTTAGATGAGAATTCGTCCTATCGGTTAAAGAGAAATTTTCTCCTTAAGAATCGGTCATCCGTCTATTACTCGGTAAAACAATCGTGGCATATTCGGTTAACCGAGTGTGACTCGGTAAAACGAACTGCGATAGATTTTCTGCCTTTGATAATTAAGAGATTAATTTGATCAATGGTTGGATTAGCTCCAAACTTGGTCAAACTTTTTGTGGATGCATGTAATGCATTATGGAATTAGTTTGTGAGAGAAAATGTCAAGAAAACATGGCTTAAGAATAGCCATGATTGAGAGTAAGATTGGAGCCTATAAATAGGTCCTTATTCTCCTTAATTATGTTAGAAGTTTTGCTAAATATTTTCTCTCCTAATTCACCACAAAAAGCCACGAAAATTCTCTTAGTTTTCTAAGTCTTTGGAAGGAGAAATCTCAGAGATTAAGGAAGGGGTTTGTAGCTAGATTCTAAGCTAGCTTGGAGATTGATTGGCTAGCTCCTTTCTCTCCAACGTTGCTTAGGGTTTCGGTGAACACTCGGAGGCATCCGGCGCAACGGGAAGCGATGATCGTCTTCCTCAGCATCTCCGGATCATCAAGAAGTTTTGGAGAACTTCTAGGTATGAATTTCGGAGTCCGTTGTGTTTGTTTTAATAAGTTTTTAAAACTAGTTATTAAAACAAACTGATACATGCATGAAATAAATCGTAGAAAATTGTAATTGATCCTTATTATACATAAAAATTTCGAAAATATATATTTGTAATTAAACATGAAATCCTTCAGTGGTATCAGAGCTTAGGGTTCAATTTTCTTATGATTTAGGGCTGTAAATGAATTTAGTTTACCATATAGGATTTAAACAATTCGGTTTACCGATTTTTCGGTCTATGAATGTTTTGTTGATATAATTCTCTATAATAATTCGTTTTAAATGTTTCAAGTGTTTTTAATATATGCCATGTAATTATTAGAATTAAGATTTAGACATTAGTCTAACTTACAATAATTTCGTTTTATAAAGAAATGATTGTTTTGTTAGAGAATCAACAAAACCGAAAAACTACCATCTTTCCATTGGATTTTGGATGGACAGCGGTTCAAAATTATTTTTGAACTATGGATGGATGAAAAACGTTTTTAATGGATTTCAAAACGTTTTTCAAAGAATTGTTTGGAATTCTAGATGATTGATAAACTAGGTTGCATAGTTTATAACAATATTGCACGCATGGATGCTCGAGTTGTCTTTGCAGGAATTGTGAGTTTATATGTTCCAAATCAGCAACTATGAATGTATGTAATTATTATTATATAGGGGCTTATTTATATGTAAAAGTCAAATTCTCTCTTTCTATCTTTAGATAATTGCATTGCATTTGAGAGGTTTTACATAGGACTTGCACTAGTCGGTTTTTTATCGAATGTGAGGAGCATGTTCATTTTTTGTAAAATCTACATCTCCGGTGCAAGAGGAAGTCGCCGCTGTAGCGCATCGATCGAGGCTCAGGGATCGAGGATCAATGATTGAAGGGAACATATAAACTCACACGATGTGGATTGTGTGAATGGTTTAATTTCTGTTTTTATTATCTTGCTATGCATGTGATGAATGTGTTGAATGTTAGGATGTGTATGAATGATAATATCCATGATAACCTAAAATTCTGAATGACATGTTAATATATCAAATTGTCCAACAAAATTAAGAGTAATTTTCCTTCTTATTTCATCCACTAGCAGCCATTGATCGAGGGATACTCTGCTCGCCGTTAGCGGGAGATAGCTTCCTCCATCTTTGGGAATAGTGGGAGATATAATGGTTGTCTATTGTTGTGCCACGATTAAATATATGAGGTGCGTTTCACCCTAGTGAACCCCAAGTATGTTTAGTTGTGAATACAATGGATAAACGTAGCTTGTATCAAATGAAAATAAGTTTTCTTAACATTACCTAGAGCCCTCGCTCGGTTTTAGGAAAAAGTTTTTCTTACGAGGATAGGTCATATTCCCTCATAATTAAAACGACAAAAATCACAAGAGTTTGAAGATGCTAATGTTGCTAAAATTCAAAAAGGTTCTGATTAGAAAGAGTTTTTCTTACCTTGATATTGTGATGTATTCGATAGCCCTTAGCTAGTCTATATTGCAATTAATGGGATCTTGGATTGCTGCATTTATGGGAAAAAATTTATTTGCAGTATTTACATTTATATTCGATATATATGTATGTGTTTTAAAACATAAAATTGGCATTAAAATCCTGTATGATTTATTTTGTAGAAAAATGTCGAACATCCAACCTATCGTACGATCAATGATAGAAAAACACCCTTTAGCAAATGATGGCTCAAACTTCATTAGTTGACAACTCAAACTCAATATCGTGTTAAAGTTTGAGAAACTATCTCACATTTTTGAAGGTCCAATCCCAAAATGGAATGAGAGATTAACCTATGAAGAGAAAGAGGCTAAAGCCAAGTGGGAACACCAAGAGAACCAAGTTCACGGTCTTATGCTAGCATCCATGGGTGACTCACTGCAAGCGAAATACTTGGATTCGAAACCCAAGAAGACCATGGAGGCTTTATCTAAGATGTTCATGGATAGTGCCCGAAAGGAGCTCTATAAGACCACCATCGCACTCACAAGGTGACATATGGCGGAGGGAACATCGGTATCCATACATTTTCTCACGATACAAGGGTACCTTGAGAAGTTGGCAAAGCTCTCTTCACCAATGCCCGAGGACATTGCTGAATATATGATTCTTGGCTCTCTAGCCCCGTCCTTAAAGGACTTTGTGATGCACTACCACGTGCGTGAAAAATGGGTGAGTCTTGAGGAGTTGTACAACGCTCTCAAACTGCTGAAGTTGACATGGGCAAGGGTAGGGACAAGCAAGTCCTTGCCGTCCATGGGAGGAGCCAAAAGATTGGTAAAGGAAAGGGCAAATCTACCAAAAGTGGTTCAATCAAGCGCAAGGGAGTAGGAGGTGCTCATAAGAGTGCCTCGAGGGGGAAATCTCATAAATCTCCAACTCCCAATACGGAGTGCTTTCACTGCGGTGAAAAGGGACACATCCGGCCAAATTGCCCCAAGTACAAGGAAGACCTTGAAAATGGGATGATTCAACGTAGGCGCCCGAGAAACGACATAGGTATGTTTGTTATTGAGATAAATTTGATCACCTCTGTCATTGATTTGGTAATGGTTACCGGGTCTTGTGCTCAAGATGATATTGAAGATCGGAAATAGTACAAGCATAGCTGCGATTGTACAAGATTCTATGGAACTTCAATAGTCTAGTGATTTAAATTTATGCTTTGAAGAATGTTTGTTATGTGCCTTCGTTTAGCAAGAACTATTCTGTATCATGTTTTGGATATGGATAACTTAATATATATTTCTAATTCTTGCTAGTCTATATCGAAGAATGGAATTCTCAGTGCAAATACATTCGTTTGGAATGACTTCTATTTGCTAGAAATGAATAATAAACAAACTCAAACAAACAATAACAAAAGGAACTAAGATAACTCACGTGAATGATACAATCTTGTAACACTATCGGATTGGTCAAATAAATGACCAAGAGACCTTTCAAGAAGAGAGGAACGAAAACGAATAACTAATTGGATATGATACATTCTAATGTATGTGGTCTGATAAGTACAAGTGCAAGAGACGGTTTAAGGTACTTCATTTTGTTCACGGACAACTGTAATCATTATGGCTATATTTGTCTAATGGGAAGCAAAAGTGAATTCTTTGACAAGTTCAAGGAATTCGAGGATGGAGTAGTGAACCAACTCAACAAGAATATCGAGTCTCTATGAAAGGTTCGTAGGGGTGAGTGCTTAGGATACCTAATTTGACTCATTCCTAAAGTAGGAACATGATATTGCTCGACATGGTTCGATCAATAATAAGTCAATCTAAATTGCCTATTTACTTTTGGAATTATGCACTACAAATAATGACAAACTCACTAAATAATGTTACATCCAAATCCGGGGAGAAAATGTCTTGTGAGCTATGGAGTTGAATGACACCTCAGCTCGACCTTCTCAAGATTTGGGATTGTGAGGTATGCATCAAGAAATTGATGTCAACCAAGCTTCAACCAAAGGCGGATAAGTGCTTCTTTATAGGTTGTCCCCGCATGATAAGAGGATACTACTTTTGGTGTATCCCCTCCAATCGAAAGATTGTAGAGAGAAATATGTTTTTTCTGGAATTTCTGGAAAAGAGAGAAAAGTAGTGGGAGTAGAGTTAAGCTTGGGAAACTCAAGATACTCTACGAGATCATGATGTGAATGTTGCATTCAAAATCATGAAGGCCCAGCCGAGATTCATTTGGTTAGTGGGAGCATGAGCGAGAGATCCTTACAAGAAATTCTGAGAGAATATCAATCATCCCCACCAAGTGTACGTTCGAGAGTCGAACATGAACCTATTGCTCAAGAAATTGTGGAAGAAGTTCGAGAGACATGAGAAGAACCAAAAGAACTAAGAAGGTCAATGAGGGAAAGGAAGAAACCCAATAAGTATGTGGGACTTCATAAGATCGTGGTACTAGATACCAAAGATCCTTCGACCTTCCAAGAAGCAATGGAAAGGGAAGATTCCAAACTATGGCTTAAGGCCATGGAATTCGAAATAGAATCCATGTATGACAATCAAGTATGGAACTTGATTTGCCTTCCTCAAGAGAAAATGTCATTTAGTATAAATGAGCTTTTAGGAGGAAGATAGACATGGATAGTAACTAGACAACCTACAAAGCAAGGCTTGTAGCAAAAGTTATATGATTGATCGTTTTATATTAACCGCAAGTGCACGGCCGCGTTGAAGCGGTGGCAAATATGGGTCGTCTATTGGGAGGTGTGTCGACAATTGGTTTGTTCGAAGGCGAGAGGTAAAAGAAGGAGAGAAAGATTGGTTACACTAAACTATATTACAATGCGAAATGAAATGGAGAAGAAGCGATAAAACTAAACCCCAAAGGGGGTAGAGAAATAATGTGAACATAAAAGAGTGTGTGTGTGTTCATTAAGCTCCTCACAATATGTAGTGCATGAAATCATAAAACTACATCCAACTTTGCCTCTACATGAATTAAGATAAGACTACATCATTAAAACATACAAGACAATAATTGGAATGAAGCTAAATGAACTCATGTATAAAGACTAGACCCTACTATGCCTCCACAAGAATTAAGATACACATTATCATTAAAACATACAAGACATTAACCAAGGTCAAGGCAACAAGAGTTCATACACTACAACTTGTGTTTCCAATATTAATTCCATCCATATCCTAACCTTATCACTCCCCATAAAATAGGTCCACTAATCAAAGCATAAGCTAAGCTTCATTCAAAAGCATTAGCATATCAAAGATAAGAGTGAAAACCCATTAGATGGTTATGGAAATCATATAAAGCTCAAGGGATTAAGATAACACACACTTAATACACTACATGATTATATCACATATTTCTCCACCCCCCAAATGGGGATGGAACTACTCACTACTCATTACACTAACTATATTAACAAAAACAAGCATAATACTGAAATGAAAGTTAACTAAGAAAGCAAGAAATATTAAAAAAGCATAAAACTAAACAAGCACCAAAGCAAACACATTAAAGAAAACTAAACAAGAATTAACAAGCTAATGAAAACATCGATTATTAACTCACTCAAATTACAAGCAGCCCTTCCTCCACCAGAGTTTTGCTTCAAGGCTTCACTCTTAGTTGGGAAGAAGGCCACCAAAGAGAGAGATGGATACAATGGGAGGTGAAGAGTTCTATTTATAAGCATGGAAAAAGCTAATCCGGGACAATCCCCCAATGTGGGACTAAACCAATACCAAAAATAGCCTAAACACATGATAATACAAGTCCAGGAGAAAGCTTAGCGGATCTGGGGCCATATGGACCGCCAATTAGCGGTCCATAAACTTCAGATCGCGTTGCTTTTGGTTGTGGGCTTTACTTGATGGATTTGTTGGTCTTCGATGCATCTACTTGGTTTATTGAAGCTCCGACCCAAATCGAATTGCCAAAATACTCCCCATGATGGTGTGGAGTTTCCTGTTTTGCTCTTAGGTCCTTCGGTCTTACGATCAGGTCCTTCTCCCTTGCATCTTAGTCCCCAGGTCTCACGATTAAGTCCTTTTTCTTGCTTTTGGGTCCTTTCATGGCTCTTCTCTTCAAACCTCTTTATTTCTGAAATTCAAACATAAAACTCGTCACATAGCATTGCTTAGATGTAAGATAATGGATATAAGATACGAATATGAGCATGAAATGATGTCAATCAAATACCCCCACACCTAAGTTTTTGCTAGTCCCGAGCAAAACAAAGAAAGAGAAAAGCAAACGAGAAACAAGAAATCCTAACTCACTTTCGTAGGAATCACGGTTGCACTTAACACGTGCAACAAGCCGTTAAACCTCTTTGTTTCCAAGGAGGAGGAGTGTTGTCTCCTGAGGGTTTTCAGCGGATATACCCACAAAATCCGAACAAGATGCATTATTCAATCTAGACACTCGACTTGTTGGACAAATTTTGTCGATCAATGGACGCGGTAATCCTACGGGCCGACTCTATATAGGTAATCAGTCCACACCTAGCCTAATGAACCATTCGTGCAAGTTAAATAAGGAATTAAGTGAAAAGACATGGACAACCTCAAGATCCTCAAGTGATACAAAGTGTAAGGTCCATTAAGGTTCTTATTTGCATTTATTTTTCTTTTTTTTGTTTCTTTTCACATTTTTTTCTTTTTATTAGTTGGAGCTTCATTCTCCCAGGGTCAGGTTTCGTGCATCATTGCCCATGAGGACTTACACTATCACGTACACCTTTCCCCAAATCTCCACATAGGGCAATCCCTACCACCCGTGTAACGGGAGTTCGGTCGGCGCATCCCAAGTCAGATGACTCGAAAGCACCAGGCACAAAGTCCCCTCAGACCTACTTTCCCGAGTGATAGGAGTCGTGCGAGAAGAGAGAACACCTACTCACTTATTTCTTATCTACACATGAACCAAAACCCCAACACTTAATGTCTCACAACAAGAATTAAATGGTCCTTGACTACAACAAACTTCCTTAAGTTAACAGACACGAATTATTGACTCACTCGGTTTAGGGTAGACTTTTTTAAATGTTTGAGCACTGAAACCCTATGATTACTCACCCCCAAAGGAAAACTGGGGTGCATCCTAACGACTCGATAAATCCTAAAGCCACTGTACTAGATATCCTAATGCATCAAGTTCAAGACAATTTTGGGAGCTTTCTTTTTACTTTGCCTCTCAATGGTTTTGCACATGCTAAACACATGCAAAAACCCACAAAACATTTTCTTTCACAAACACATGAATATTTTGAAAGAAATGTGAAAATTTTGAAGCACTAAGCAAGCAAAAGAAGACAAGTCACCCAAGGATCATGGCAAGCAGATATATCGATATTAAATGCAGCACACTATCATGACCCTAACAATGCAAACAAAAGAAAACAAAATCAAAAGAAAAGACTCGACTATGTACACACGTAAAACACCCCCCACACCTACTTCATGCATTGTCCTCAATGAATGCGAGCAAGATAGTACATGGATTTATGCATGAAAAAGAATAGATCTCACCAACGTGAAGTACGCAGGGAAGTTTCTGGCTATGTTGATGGACACAACCCAAATTCCCTCAAAACCTGTGAGATGCAAAGGAAGGGATACAAATACATGAAAGAATCGGGGCCCAAATACTCAAGGGTTGGGGCCCACAACAATCGATGCTCACTGAAGGAGTCTTTTTTTTTGAACAATGTACAACAATGGGCTCCCATCTTCATATATCAAGGGGCATCAAATGGCAACCCGTCATCTCTCGAGCCAGAAATGCACCTGTAAGGGATCGCAACATATAAAACAGAATTGCTTGACCACCTGACACCCTTATCAGCATTGTGGTCGTTCGATGCCTCTCGAGAGTTATCAAAAGAGGAGGCATGAATGACAGGTGAACCTCTACCAGGTTGAAGGGTATCAGGTGGTTGATTCTTAACCCACATGGGGTCCTCAGCAGATACAGAATGAAGAGCATGTGACCTAGAGGCCATAAAAATGGTATCTGGTGGCTCAAAAGCCACGTGATCAAAAGGATGTGCCTCAAGGGCCACGTTATCAAGAGGATGTGGCTCAAGGGCCACAAGATCAAAAGGATGTGGCTCTAAGGCCACGTGATCAGAATATAAGGCACCTTCTTGTGCCAGCTCAGGTGAAACATCTTCACCACCATTAGGATCTCCATCGAACAATTCTCTGAAGTACTTGAAGGTGCCCTCAGCTTTACTCTCATCCATGCCCTGGATAAGGTTAACCCCAACAGGGTCAGTGAAGGCACCTGGCTTCTTGCCGATGGTGAAGATGTTGAAATCAGCGCATTGACTACCATAAGTCAAGCGCATCAGACCATTGCAACAATTGATCAAGGCATTGGAAGTCGCAAGAAATGGTCGCCCCAGAATGACAGGAATTTGTCCAAGTGGGTTGGGCACTGGTTCAGTATCCAAGACAAAGGAGTCGACTGGATAAATGAACTCTCCCACTTTGATCAGCACATCTTCCACCACACCCCTCGGTTTCTTCATAGACCTATCAACCAATTGAAGAGTTGTTTTTGTTTGTTTGAGGTCTCCAAGACCGAGGTGGGTGTAGACAGAATATGGCAGAAGATTAACAGATGCACCAAGGTCCAATAAGGCTCGACGTATAGACACATTACCAATCACACAAGAGATAGTAGGACACCCAGGGTCCTTGTACTTGACTTGCATGGTTGTGCCAACAACGAACTCACGTTAGCCGCAAGAAAAGCTTTCTTGGGAACATGAGTTTTTCTTTTCTTGGTGCATAAGTCCTTGAGAACCTTGGCATAAGGTGGCATTTGCTGAATCACCTCCAAAAGAGGGATGTTCACCTTGACTTGCCGAAACATCTCAAGCATCTTGTCATGCTGATCAGAGGTTTTCTTTTTAAGGCGCTCAGGGAATGGCACCTTCGGGGCATAAGGGTGTGAAGGAACCTCAGAATCTGATTCCTTCGACACAAGAGGAGACAAGGGGACCTCATGGTTCGGCCCCTTTGTCGAAGGAAATGTAGAAGGAACCTCAGGATCTGGCTCCTTCCTGGAAGTATTTGTGGAGGGAGCCTCAGGATCCGGCTCCCTCAGAGATGGTGATGACAAGGAAGGCACCCCAATGTGGTTGTCCACCTCCTTACCAGACCTCAAAGTATGAATCACATTAATATGATGGGTCGGTTCAGAGGTAGCATGAGGTAAATGTGTCCTTCCTTGAGAATGGGTGTCCCGAGGATTCACCTCGGGTTGACTCGGTAATTGACCCTTCTCGTGTTCATGGAGCTGATTACCCAACTGGCTAACTTGCTTTTCCAATGCTTTGACCGAATTGTTGTTGGACGTAAGCATGGATTGGGTGCTCTCTATGAATGCGTGAAGGGTTTGTTCAAGAGTGGGGTCCTTCGAATCAACCCGTTGGGGTTGTGGAGTTTGGTTAGAATAACCCGACAAAGAGGCCAGACTAGGTTGGTAATTTTGGTGCTGAGACCTTTGATGTGGGGGTTGGTAGGTCGCCGATGGGCGTGGAGGTTGATAAGGTGGAGGTTGAGGTTGAGCGTGCGAGCTCTGACCGTGGCCTCCACTAGACCCCCAAGAGAAGTTAGGAAGGTTACGCCATCCCGGGTTGTAGGAATGACTGTACGGGTCGTTTCGGGGCCTTTGTTGATACATCGCATTTGCATGCTCAGTATCCCTTGGAGCGTAAGCGCACTCCAAGTCATCATGTCCCGACAGTCCACACCTACTACACCCGGGAGTAGCGACCTGAGCTAAAGGAGGTCGGTCCATCTCCAAACTCTCAATCCTACGCATGAGAGCAGCCATTTTCGCCTCAGACGCGATAGATGACTCCACTTGGTAAGATCCAGCTCGACCAGAAGATCTGGCGGCTGGTGGGTCTCTCATGGTGTCCCACTCGAAGGTACGTTCAGCCATAGCCTCAAAAGTGTCCCAGGCCTCCTCGATGGGTTTCATTTGGAAATCACCCTGACACATTGACTCCAACAATGTGCGGGTGTTGTAGTTGATGCCCTCATAAACAATTTGGCACAGCTGCCAAAGATCGATTCCATGACGAGGGCACTGCTGGAGAAGGTCCTTGAACCTCTCAAAGAAACCGTGAAACAATTCGGTCTCGGTCTGATACATTTGATGTATCTGATGCCGTATCTGTTGCGTTTTCCTTTGAGGGAAAAATCTCTTCAGAAAGACGGTCACAAAGTCATCCCATGACCGAATCGAGCTCGCCGGGAGGCTATACATCCATTTCTTCGCATTATCCTTCAATGCGAAAGAAATCATCCTCAACCGGACTGAATCCTCGTCAAGCTGTTGAAGCTTGAACATGGAGCATACTTCCTCGAATTCGCGTATAAAAATATACGGATCCTCCTTATTGGCAGTAAAGGTTGGAAGCATGCTCACATACTGAGGTTTCAGCTCATAGTTGTTCCCGCGAGCAGGGGGAACAACTATGCAAGAAGGCTGCGCGACCCAAACATGATGGGTCCGCTCCCACAAAGTCATCAGTCTATCATGTCGAGCTAAAGGTGGTGGTGCACCAAGAACTCGATCCTGACCGAATCTCCCTTCCTCTCGAGTCAGAGGAGGAGGAGAAGGAGGTCTACGTGGTGGCGGAAGCGGACCGAGGTATTCCATGTATGGAACCCGGTCTCCCTCGCCAACACGAGACGACTCGGCCTCTTGCTCCAAAGGAGCACGAGGCGGACATGGTTGATCACCAAGACCGTCCATCTCAGAAGAATGCACTCTCTCGAGTCGAGCGCTCTCACCAGAACGAGCCCAACCTCGCATAAAATGCTCGACTCGACTCTAAACAACACACAACAGAAGGTGTACTAGATGAGGAGACTATACGTAGAGAATAGACGAGGAGAGGACTCAGGTGAGGAGGGAAGAATCCCTAGAGCTAGCGTGGGTAGAGGGATCAGGAAGAAGCCTAACTAGCAAGCACGGCTCAAACAATGTAAGGCAATGGGTCCTTAGGCTAGACGACGCCTAACTTCGAGGTCACTAGCCTCGACACGTCTCACCTCCCAACAACGAGGACCACAAAGCCCAGCAAGTGATACCAGATCCGGAGATCCAGTACCTCCTACTATCGACAAGGTAGGCAACGTCGATCAGGTCATGACGGTCTCAACTAGATTACTCTCCTAGTGCGCCCGCAATCCTAGGGCCAATGTCTACTTGCTTTTAGTTAAGGCTTTATTAAGAGTGGTTTTTGGGACCAAGGAAAGGGTGATGAAATCCCCCACCTTATCTTTTATGGGACAACCCCTCCTTAGTAGCGATTTAATCCTAGATCTAGCAATCAATCGCTCCAATCAAACGCTCTCTCACTCTTGTCCCGATGCACCTTACTAACTAATGCATGATCGAAACATGCATGAATGAGAGATTTGGGTGCACGTACCTCACGCCAGCAATCAACAACAAAATGTAAAGAAAAGAAAAGACAAACGCATACAAGGTCTACACATGATGCATGACCTAGATGGCAAGGAGTCTAATCTTTTGCTTTGAGTTTTGTGGTCCAAGTTTATTAATGGGGGAGTGATTAATGATCTGGAAGCAAAAGAGAAGTCACAGCATGCAAAATATGGCACCCAGATAACACAAATTACAGCACTAACTACCAGAACAAATTTTGAAGCAGGAACCCCTCACCAGGCCGCCAATTGGCGGTCTCCAACCGCTGATTGGCGGTCCTTTTAGAGCGGCTGGTCCTCAAACTTCTCCAGCAGCCTCCCCTTGATCCGATGGTTCACTGAAACTAAGAAAACTGGAAACAAAAACTTAAAAACCCCTCGAATCGTCCAAACCAACGTCTGGACAGAGCACCTCCCCGGCAACAGCGCCAAAAACTTGATTGAACGTTTTATATTAACCGCAAGTGCACGACCGCGTTGAAGCGGTGGCAAATACGGGTCGTCCACTGGGAGGTGTGTCGACAATTGGTTTGTTCGAAGGCAAGAGGTAAAAGAAGGAGAGAAAGATTGGTTACACTAAACTATACTACAATGCGAAATGAAATGGAGAAGAAGCGATAAAACTAAACCCCAAAGGGGGTAGAGAAATAATGTGAACATAAAAGAGTGTGTGTGTGTTCATTAAGCTCCTCACAATATGTAGTGCATGAAATCATAAAACTACATCCAACTTTGCCTCTACATGAATTAAGATAAGACTACATCATTAAAACATACAAGACAATAATTGGAATGAAGCTAAATGAACTCATGTATAAAGACTAGACCCTACTATACCTCCACATGAATTAAGATACACATTATCATTAAAACATACAAGACATTAACCAAGGTCAAGGCAACAAGAGTTCATACACTACAACTTGTGTTTCCAATATTAATTCCATCCATATCCTAACCTTATCATTCCCCATAAAATAGGTACACTAATCAAAGCATAAGCTAAGCTTCATTCAAAAGCATTAGCATATCAAAGATAAGAGTGAAACCCCATTAGATGGTTATGGAAATCATATAAAGCTCAAGGGATTAAGATAACACACACTTAATACACTACATGATTATATCACATATTTCTCCACCCCCCAAATGGGGATGGAACTACTCACTACTCATTACACTAACTATATTAACAAAAACAAGCATAATACTGAAATGAAAGTTAACTAAGAAAGAAAGAAATATTAAAGAAGCATAAAACTAAACAAGCACCAAAGCAAACACATTAAAGAAAACTAAACAGGAATTAACAAGCTAATGAAAACATCTATTATTAACTCACTCAAATTACAAGCAGCCCTTCCTCCACCAGAGTTTTGCTTCAAGGCTTCACTCTTAGTAGGGAAGAAGGCCACCAAAGAGAGAGATGGATACAATGGGAGGTGAAGAGTTCTATTTATAAGCATGGAAAAAGCTAATCCGGGACAATCCCCCAATGTGGGACTAAACCAATACCAAAAATAGCCTAAACACATGATAATACAAGTCTAGGAGAAAGCTTAGCGGATCTGGGGCCGTATGGACCGCCAATTAGTGGTCCAAGACCGCCAATTGGCGGTCTATAAACTTCAGATCGCGTTGCTTTTGGTTGTGGGCTTTGCTTGATGGATTTGTTGGGCTTGGATGCATCTACTTGGTTTGTTGGAGCTCCGACCCAAATCGAATTGCCAAAATGCTCCCCATGATGGTGTGCAGTTTCCTGTTTTGCTCTTAGGTCCTTCGGTCTTACGATCAGGTCCTTCTCCCTTGCATCTTAGTCCCTAGGTCTCACGATTAAGTCCTTTTTCTTGCTTTTGGGTCCTTTCATGGCTCTTCTCTTCAAACCTCTTTATTTCTGAAATTCAAACAAAAAACTCGTCACATAGCATTACTTAGATGTAAGATAATGGATATAAGATACGAATATGAGCATGAAATGATGTCAATCATTATACTCAAATTCAAGAAATTGACTTTGATGAGATTTTTGAGAGGTTGCCATATTAAAAATCTATTCGGATTATGCTCACTATTACCGCATTTCACAATTATGAGATATGGAAGATGGATATCAAAATGGTGTTCCTTAAATGGAACTTGGAGGAGGATATGTACATGGTACAACCTCAAGGTTTTGATGATCCAAATAATAGCGAGAAGAAATGCAAGTTTCGAGAATCCATTTATGGATTGAAGCAAGCATCGAGGAGTTGGAACAAACGCTTTGACGAAGAGGTGAAGAAGATTCACTTCATTCAAAGTAAAGGAAAACCTTGTTGATACAAGGAGATTAGTGGGAGTCATGTAGTACTTCTGATCTTATATGTCGATGACATATTGCTCATGAGCAATCATATACCTTTGCATTAGCAAACGAGAAATTTCATTTTCAATAAAAAGAAATGGATGAGGCTCAACACAGCTTGAGAATCAAGATACACTGAGATACATCCCATAGACTCATTGGGTTCAGTCAACGTGCATACATTGACAAGGTCTTGGAAATGTTCAGGGTGAACAATTCCGATATGGACAATGTACCAATAAGTATGAGTATAGGTGTGCAACTCAAGGAGTCTCAACGTGTTCAATCACGCAAAGACTTGGAGTACATTAAGGTATCCCTTATGCTTCGGCAAAAGGAAGGACCATGTACACGATGACTTGCACAAGACTCGATATCTCGTATGCTCTACGTGTGACAGGTAGTCACCAATCCCATGCAAGCCCTAAGCATAGGATTCTGGTCAAGAATATTCTGAAGTACCTTAACCGGACTAAAGATAAGGTTCTTGTTTATGGAAGACAAAGGAGAAAATAGCCGAGGGCTTTTTTTGATGCAATTCTCATAGGAATTCTTGACAATAGGAAGTTGGAATGATGATGCGTCATCATTATCGAAGGTGGAGGTATGAGCTAGTGTAGTTAGGAGTAATATCACGACAACTAACTCAACCACCAACGAAAGACAAAATAAATAAATAGGTGGACACAATAGTAACACAACTGATCCATTCAACAAACCCTCATACCAAGCTAAGAGACGAAATATATTTCGAGTCCACGGATCCGAGGATTCATGTCGATTGGCTTGATAGGTGATTTGGGAAGGTTACCCTAGTTATTAATGTTTTATGCATTGAGAATGTATGTGAAAGAAAACTTTGATAACAAGTGGGAGATTGAAGAGAATGTGTTCTAAAAGTTTTACTTTTAAATGTCAATTATTATGAATTGAATGAGAAATCATTTTGTTCCTTGTTTATGTTATTCATCTTTTAGAAGTGTTAAGGAAGAGGCTCTTGGTCCTTAACCGTAGAGCTCTAAAAGATAATGGTTTACGTAAAGCAAAAGATTTTCGCAATCATGGTAATTAACATGGGACATTAATTACCGAGTTAAGATTGTCGTGTTGGTCATAGATCATTGTAGCTCTACAAGTGAGTGACAACACGGGTACGCAAAAGAGGAAAATATTACTTTTGTATACCGAATGGACCTAATAAGTAAAATATTATAGAAATGGGTTTTTGTGTCATTAATTTTTTACTGTGTCCTTGGTCCTTTGATATGAGACTTATATCCGATCACTTAAGGAGTGCTTAATTAGACTATTGTCTTAAGCTATCAATGAGTGTAGTGCAAAAGCATTAGTTGGTCAAGTATGACTTTTGTTGGAGAAGATAGTTAGTCAAAAGATTATCATTGCCCCTCTTAATTGAGTGATGATATTAGTGGGCCCTTTGATAAAGCAAAGTTATAATGTGCACAATGTGATTTGAGTTAAGTCACATCTTTATAACTAGCTTAAAGAGATCAAGAAATGAATACTAATACAAACATGACACAATACTACTTTGTGTGTATTCTTAATATCATGAGGCAAGGGACGGACACAAGTGGTGCACTCCATCACTAAATGAATCGGGTTTTGGTTCGAGTGGAATTAAGACATCTAACTAATTGGGAGCTATAATTTGTAGCTAGATACCGCTTTTAACTTGTGATATTAAGCTCTTAATATCACTGCCAACTTAGTCTAGATCCTCCCATAGGTCACACCGCAAAAACCGGGAAACAAGAAGCTTGATTTTTGGTTCATATGATGTGTCGGGTTTCTTATAGAAAATATGACACATGTGGTGAACAAGTAAAATCAATTGTGTTGTATATAACATAATTAGAATCATAATAAATTCATATGAGATGTATATATTATGGGGTGCAATAATTTATTATTGCATAAGATAATATATTGCATAAGTTGTGAATTTGCTAAAACCCCAAAAGTTCAATTTTTTTGGAAATAAATCCAAAATTTGAAAAAGGCTAAATCGGGTAAAAGTTCGGTAATCCGTTATGGTTCGCTCGACCGAAGGATCTGTAGATCGGTCAACCAAACGTAGAACGGATAGTCATAGTTGATTGACCGAACTTGACCAAAGTGCCTGGAACTCTGGTACGGTGTACCGAACAAGAAACGGTCGACCGAACAATGTCCAGTTCCGATATTTTCGGTTAACCGTATGGCACTCGGTCTTAGACGAGAATTCGTCCGATCGGTTAAGGAGAATTTTTCTCCTTAAGAATTGGTCATCCGTCTAATACTCGGTAAAACAATCGTGACATATTCGGTTAACCGAGTGTGACTCGGTAAACCGAACTACGATCGATTTTCTGCCTTTGATAATTAAGAGATTAATTTGATCAATGGTTGGATTAGCTCCAAACTTGGTGAAACATTTTGTGGATGCATGTAATGCATTATGGAATTAGTTTGTGAGAGAAAATGTCCAGAAAACATGGCTTAAGAATAGCCATGATTGAGAGTAAGATTGGAGCCTATAAATAGGTCCTTATTCTCCTTAATTATGTTAGAAGTTTTGCTAAATATTTTCTCTCCTAATTCACCACAAAAAGCCACGAAAATTCTCTTAGTTTTCTAAGTCTTTGGAAGGAGAAATCTCAGAGATTAAGGAAAGGGTTTGTAGCTAGATTCTAAGCTAGTTTGGAGATTGATTGGCTAGTTCCTTTCTCTCCAACCTTGTTTAGGGTTTCGGTGAACACTTGGAGGCATCCGGCGCAACAGGAAGCGACGATCGTCTTCCTCAGCATCTCCGGATCATCAAGGAGTTTTAGAGAACTTCTAGGTATGAATTTCGGAGTCCCTTGTGTTTGTTTTAATAAGTTTTTGAAACTAGTTATTAAAACAAACCGATACATGAATGAAATAAATCGTAGAAAATTGTAATGGATCCTTATTATACATAAAAATTTCGAAAATATATATGTGTAATTAAACATGAAATCCTTCACCAACTTCGGTCGACCAAATAACCCTGGACCAGTTCTGGACTTTGCTCGAACGGTCGCATTAGAATCGAGCCTATAGAGCCCAATTGACTTGCCCTAATTCGGACGACTGAATGCCTATCAGTCAACTGAGTCCTTCTTGGCTTTAGGCGCCTAACAACTATTTACACTTGGCACTTGACCGTTGTACCCAACCGACTATTTCAGCCTTAACTATCAGCGCAAAACTCGAACTAACTTCGGTCCACCGAAGTATATACGGTCAACCGAAAATGAGTAATCAGGGCCCAACCAATCTTACTGTCAACTTTGGAACGATGAACCGAAATTAAATAGGAATAAATTGAAAATAGTTACTAGTAGTTGGTGAACGGTGATCCGAACCCTATTCGGTCAACCGTGTACTTAGTTCAAACCAATCCAACCTTCTTGTTTTGAACTACTGATTGACATCATTTCATGCTTATATTTGTACCTTATATCCATTATCTTACACCTAAGCAATGCTATGTGACGAGTTTTATGTTTAGTTTTCAGAAATAAAGAGGTTTGAAGAGAAGAGCCATGAAAGGACCCAAAAGCAGGAAAAAAGGACCTAATTGTGAGACCTGGGGACCAAGATGCAAGGGGGAAGGACCTGATCGTAAGACAGAAGGACCTAAGAGCAAAACAGGAAACTCCACACCATCATGAGGAGTATTTTGTCAATTCGATTCGGGTCGGAGCTCCACTAAACCAACCAGATGCATCTAAGACCAAGAAACACTTCAAGAAAAGCCCACAAAGAAAACCAGACGGATCTAAACCTTATAGACCGCCAATTGGCGGTCTGGAACCGCTAATTGGCGGTCCATTTAGCCCAGAATCCATCTAGTTTTCTGTAGCACGTGTATTAGTGTATTCTTAGTGTATTTTTGGTATTGGTTTAGTCCCACATCGGGGGATTGTCCCGGATTAGCTTTTCCCATGCTTATAAATAGAACTCTTCACCTTCCATTGTAATTACCCATTGTTTGGTGGCATTCTCTCTACTAAGGAGTGAGCCTTGAAGCAATAACTCAAGGTGGAGAAGGATGCTACCTTCAATGTGAGTCATTGTTAATAAAAGTTTATTTGTTTCTTTTAATCTTGTTTTGTTATGTTGTTTGTTTTGTGTGGGTTGCTTTACTTTGTTTAATTTCTTGTTTAGTAATTTTAGTATCTTAGTTAAATGTTTTCTTTACTTAGTCTAATCAGTAGTGTAATGAGTAGTGAGTAGTTCCATCCCCATTTGGGGGGTGGAGAAATATGTGATATAATAATGTAGTGTATTAAGTGTGTGTTATTTTTATCCCTTGAGCTTTATATGATTTCCATAACCATCTAATGGGTCTCCACTCTTATCTTTGATATGCTAATGCTCTTGAATGAAGCTTAGCTTATGCTTTGATTAGTGGACCTATTTTATGGGGAATGATAAGGTTAGGATATGGATGAAGTTAATGTTGGAAACACAATTTGTAGTGTATGTACTCTTGTTGCCTTTTCCTTAGCTAATGTCTTGTATGTTTTAATGATGTAGTCATCTTAATTCATGTGGAGGCATAGTAGGGTCTAGTCTTTATACTTGAGTTCATGTAGCTTCATTCCAATCATTGTCTTGTATGTTTTAATGATGTAGTCTTATCTTAATTCATGTAGAGGCAAGATTGGATGTAGTTTTATGATTTCATGCACTACATGTTGTGAAGAGCTTAATTGAACACACACACACACATCTTTATGTTCACATTATTTCTCTACCCCCTTTGGGGTTTAGTTTTTATTGCTTATCTTTCATTTCCATTTCAGCTTTATAGTTTAGATTAGTGTAATACATCTTTCTCCCTTCTTTTTACCCCTTGCCTTCGAATAAACCAAGTGTCGACACACCTCCCAGTGGACGACCCGTATTTGCCACCGCTTCAACGCGGCCGTGCACTTGCGGTTAAATATAAAACGAGATCAACCAAGTTTTTGGCGCCGTTGCCGGGGAGGTGCTCTGTCCAGACCTTGGTTTGGACGATTCGAGGGGTTTTTGATTTTTTGTTTTCAGTTTTTCTTAGTTTCAGGGAAGCATTTGATCAAGGGGAAGCTACTGGGGAAGTTGGAGCGAAAGAGTCCACAAAGGGACCGCCAATCAGCGGTTGCAAACCGCCAATTGGCGGCCTGGTGAGGTCTGCCTCCTCTGAAATTTCTTCTGGTGGTTTATTGCTTTACTTTAGTTATCTGGGAGCCCAATTGTGCATGTTGTGATCTTTAGTTTGCTCCCAGATTTAATTTCAATCCCCTTTAATCAACTTGGACCATAAAACTCAAAGCAAAAGATTAGACTTCTTGCCATCTAGGTCATGCACCATTGGTAGACCTTGCATGCATTTGTCTTTTCTTTGCTTTTCATTTTGTCGTTGATTGCTGGCGTGAGGTACGTGCACCCACATCCCTCATTCATCCATGTTTCTTTCATGCATTAGTTAGTAGGATTTGCATCAGGACAAGAGTGAGAGAGCGTTTGATTGGAGCGATTGATTGCTAGATTTAAGCTCAAATCGCTACTAAGGAGGGGCTGTCCCATAAAAGATAAGGTGGGGGATTTCATCACCCTTTCCTTGGCCCCAAAAATCACTCTTAATAAAGCCTTAACTAAAAGCAAGTAGACATTGGCCCTAGGATTGCGGGCGCACTAGGAGAGTAATCTAGTTGAGACCGTCATGACCTGATCGGCGTTGCCTACCTTGTCGATAGTAGGAGGTACTGGATCTCCGGATCTGGTATCACTTGCTGGGCATTGTGGTCCTCGTTGTAGGGAGGTGAGACGTGTCGAGGCTAGTGACCTCGAAGTTAGGCGTCGTCTAGCTTAAGGACCCATTGCCTTACTTTGTTTGAGCCGTGCTTGCTAGTTAGGCTTCTACCTTCACCCTGTACCCTCGCTAGCTCTAGGGATTCTTCCCTTCTCCTCTGAGTCATCTTCTTCTCACCTTCTTCTACGTTATAGTCTCCTCCCCTTTACACTCTCTGGTAGCGTTTTAGGGTCGAGTCGAGCACTTTTTGCGAGCTTAGCCTCGTGGTGGTGAGAGTGATCGACTCGAGAGTTTTTCTTGAGATGGATGGTTACATGGGCGACCATCCATATCATTATTGGGACCAGGACGATTCTCCCTGGTACTCCGGACCCATGCAACCTGGGGTGGCTCAGACTAACACCCCGTATGGTTGGGATGATCGCAATTTTATGACTGAGCAGTCTTCATATTGGGGTAACATGAGAGAGGCACCGACTGCTAGACCACAATCTAGTTATGCCGGATCATATGCTGGTCAACAAACTGAGACATTACAACAAACTTTGGCCTCTTTCATGCGTATGGCAGACGACATGAGTGCCCCGGTGGCTCCAGTAGCCGTACCGTGCGACTATTGTGGGTTGAGTGGTCATGTTATCGGGGAATGTCCTTATGTTCCCCCTGAGCCTGAGTATGAGCACACATTTTCCCAAAATGCTCATTATGACCATTACGCATCCGCGTACAACCCGAGAGTGATGGATTCATGGGGAGACAAATCTTATCCAAATTCTTATACCTCATTTTCACCCCCGTATCCTCCTCCCGAATACCCAGAATTCTACCAGCACCCCACTCCAAATCATTGGACTCATTCTCAGCCCATCAATACCCAACCACAAAATTTCCCAAGCTCTGACTTGGACCTCATCGTTGACCGCATACCTGATTCCTTGAAACAAACTTTCCTTACGTTCATGGAAACCACTCAACAGTCCATACAAAATATGACACTGCGAGTGAGTCAAATGTCGCAGAAATTACGTGAATGTGAGGAGAGTAACCTTTCTTGTCAACATGAGGATTCTTCTTTTGATATCGAACAACCACCACATCCACAAATTCAAAGCACAATCTTTCAAAGTCAAACTCCTAGTCAGTCTGAGGGACTTGGGGTTTCAATTCACGATCACTTAGTGGAGGATTCGATTCAAATTGAGAATAACTTGGACCAGTTCTATTATGAGTCGGCACAGGATTGTGCCTTATCTTTTTGTCCCGTGGCCCTTGAGCCACATGATCTTCATGTTGTGCCTCCTAAGGACTCACCTCTGGTGGAGCAAGAGCTCCCTAGTCCCCTCAATTTCAAACAACCTGATGAGAGTTTGCCTCTCACTATTGTTCCTGATCATCTTGGAAATGATGGAACATCAAACAACTATATTGCTCATGAGGGTATTAGGAGTTCCTTGGAGGATACCTTGGGTATGAGACCCACTTTTTGTTCGCCTGGTGTGTCGGACATGCCTAACGAGGTTCTTGACCTCGTTCCGACGCACCAGCCTGTCGGTTGGAGAGTTTGGATTGATGATCATAACTTCAACTGCGCAACGGGAGAAACTCTTCTTCCGTTGCCCCTCATTTCCCAAACTCTTGAGAGGTTCAAGCTCTTTCAGTTTGATCCTTTGAATGAGACGCCTTTGCGTCCAATTCACGAACCTCTCATTTCATCTGGTGCTCTTTGTGAAGGGGGCCCACGCATGCGTATTCTGGCCCCGCGTGGTGTCAAGTTCCCTTTCCAAGTGCATTGACCCACTGTTTAGGTTCCCATTTGATGTCTTTTGACAAATGAAGATGGGAACTTATGTTTGTACATAGATATAAAAAATAAAAAAAAAAGAAAAAAAAAGAGAGAAAAAAAAAGTACAATAAAAGACTCCTTCAGTGAGCATTGATTGTTGTGAGCCCCAACCCTTGTGTATTTGGGCTCCATTTCTTTCACGTATTTGTATCCCTTCTTTAGCATCTCACAGGTTTTGAGGGAATTCGGGTTATGTCCATCAACATGACCTTGCACTTCCCTTTGTACTTCACATTGGTGAGATCTCTTCTGTTTCATGCATACATCCATGTCGTATTTTGCTCACATTCATTGAGGACAATGCATGAAGTAGGTGTGGGGGGTGTTTTACGTGTGTACATAGTCGAGTCTTTTCTTTTGATTTTGTTTTTTTTTGTTTGTTTGCATTGTTAGGGTCATGATAGTGTGCTGCATTTAATATCGATATATCTGCTTGCCATGATCCTTGGGTGACTTGTCTTCTTTTGCTTGCCTAGTGCTTCAAAATTTTCACATTTCTTTCAAAATCTTCATGTGTTTTCGAAAGAAAATGTTTTGTGGGTTTTGCGTGTGTTTAGCATGTGCAAAACCGTTGAGAGGCAAAGTAAAAAGAAAGCTCCCAAAATTGTCTTGAACTTGATGCATTAGGATATCTAGTACGTGGCTTTAGGATTTATCGAGTCGTTAGGATGCACCCCAGTTTTCCCTTGGGGGTGAGTAATCATAGGGTTTCAGTGCTCAAACATTTAATGAAGTCCACCCTGAACCTAGTGAGTCAATAATTCGTGTTTGTTAATTTAGGAAGTTTGTTGTAGTCAAGGGCCCTTAATATCTTTTTGTGAAACTTAAGTGTAGGGGTTTTGGTTCCCATATAGATAAATGAATAAATAAGTGGTGTTCTCTCTTCTCGCACGGCTCCTATCACTCGGGAAAGTAGGTCTGAGGGGACTTTGTGCCTGGTGCTTTCGAGTCATCTGACTTGGGATGCACCGACCGAACTCCCGTTACACGGGTGGTAGGGATCGCCCTATGTGGAGATTTGGGGGAAGGTGTACGTGATAGTGTAAGTCCTCATAGGCAATGATGCACGAAACCTGACCCTGGGAGAATCAAACACCAACCGTTCCAAAGAAGAAAAAAAAAAGAGAAAAAAAGAAAGAAAAGAAGAGTCAAATAAGAACCAAAATGGACTTTACACTTTGTTTCACATTCAGAAGTTAAGGTTGCCCATGTCTTTCACTTAATTCCTTAGTTAACTCTCACGAATAACTCATTAGGCTAGGTGTGTGGACTGATTACATATATAGAGTCGACCCGTAGTATTACCGCATTCCATGATCGACAAAATGAGTCCAACGAGTCGCGTAGCTAGATTGATTAATGCATCTTGTTCGGATTTTGTGGGTATATCCGCTGAAAACCCTCAGGAGACACCACTCCTCCTCCTTGGCAACAAGGAGGTTTAACGGCTTGTTGCACGTGCTAAGTGCAACCGTGATTCCTACGAAAGTGAGTTAGGATTTCTTGTTTTTCGTATGCTTTTTCCTTTCTTTGTTTTGCTCGAGACTAGCAAAAACTTAGGTGTGGGGGTATTTGATTGACATCATTTCATGCTTATATTTGTACCTTATATCCATTATCTTACACCTAAGCAATGCTATGTGACGAGTTTTATGTTTAGTTTTCAGAAATAAAGAGGTTTGAAGAGAAGAGCCATGAAAGGACCCAAAAGCAGGAAAAAAGGACCTAATTGTGAGACCTGGGGACCAAGATGCAAGGGGGAAGGACCTGATCGTAAGACAGAAGGACCTAAGAGCAAAACAGGAAACTCCACACCATCATGAGGAGTATTTTGTCAATTCGATTCGGGTCGGAGCTCCACTAAACCAACCAGATGCATCTAAGACCAAGAAACACTTCAAGAAAAGCCCACAAAGAAAACCAGACGGATCTAAACCTTATAGACCGCCAATTGGCGGTCTGGAACCGCTAATTGGCGGTCCATTTAGCCCAGAATCCATCTAGTTTTCTGTAGCACGTGTATTAGTGTATTCTTAGTGTATTTTTGGTATTGGTTTAGTCCCACATCGGGGGATTGTCCCGGATTAGCTTTTCCCATGCTTATAAATAGAACTCTTCACCTTCCATTGTAATTACCCATTGTTTGGTGGCATTCTCTCTACTAAGGAGTGAGCCTTGAAGCAATAACTCAAGGTGGAGAAGGATGCTACCTTCAATGTGAGTCATTGTTAATAAAAGTTTATTTGTTTCTTTTAATCTTGTTTTGTTATGTTGTTTGTTTTGTGTGGGTTGCTTTACTTTGTTTAATTTCTTGTTTAGTAATTTTAGTATCTTAGTTAAATGTTTTCTTTACTTAGTCTAATCAGTAGTGTAATGAGTAGTGAGTAGTTCCATCCCCATTTGGGGGGTGGAGAAATATGTGATATAATAATGTAGTGTATTAAGTGTGTGTTATTTTTATCCCTTGAGCTTTATATGATTTCCATAACCATCTAATGAGTCTCCACTCTTATCTTTGATATGCTAATGCTCTTGAATGAAGCTTAGCTTATGCTTTGATTAGTGGACCTATTTTATGGGGAATGATAAGGTTAGGATATGGATGAAGTTAATGTTGGAAACACAATTTGTAGTGTATGTACTCTTGTTGCCTTTTCCTTAGCTAATGTCTTGTATGTTTTAATGATGTAGTCATCTTAATTCATGTGGAGGCATAGTAGGGTCTAGTCTTTATACTTGAGTTCATGTAGCTTCATTCCAATCATTGTCTTGTATGTTTTAATGATGTAGTCTTATCTTAATTCATGTAGAGGCAAGATTGGATGTAGTTTTATGATTTCATGCACTACATGTTGTGAAGAGCTTAATTGAACACACACACACACATCTTTATGTTCACATTATTTCTCTACCCCCTTTGGGGTTTAGTTTTTATTGCTTATCTTTCATTTCCATTTCAGCTTTATAGTTTAGATTAGTGTAATACATCTTTCTCCCTTCTTTTTACCCCTTGCCTTCGAATAAACCAAGTGTCGACACACCTCCCAGTGGACGACCCGTATTTGCCACCGCTTCAACGCGGCCGTGCACTTGCGGTTAAATATAAAACGAGATCAACCAAGTTTTTGGCGCCGTTGCCGGGGAGGTGCTCTGTCCAGACCTTGGTTTGGACGATTCGAGGGGTTTTTGATTTTTTGTTTTCAGTTTTTCTTAGTTTCAGGGAAGCATTTGATCAAGGGGAAGCTACTGGGGAAGTTGGAGCGAAAGAGTCCACAAAGAGACCGCCAATCAGCGGTTGCAAACCGCCAATTGGCGGCCTGGTGAGGTCTGCCTCCTCTGAAATTTCTTCTGGTGGTTTATTGCTTTACTTTAGTTATCTGGGAGCCCAATTGTGCATGTTGTGATCTTTAGTTTGATCCCAGATTTAATTTCAATCCCCTTTAATCAACTTGGACCATAAAACTCAAAGCAAAAGATTAGACTTCTTGCCATCTAGGTCATGCACCATTGGTAGACCTTGCATGCATTTGTCTTTTCTTTGCTTTTCATTTTGTCGTTGATTGCTGGCGTGAGGTACGTGCACCCACATCCCTCATTCATGCATGTTTCTTTCATGCATTAGTTAGTAGGATTTGCATCAGGACAAGAGTGAGAGAGCGTTTGATTGGAGCGATTGATTGCTAGATTTAAGCTCAAATCGCTACTAAGGAGGGGCTGTCCCATAAAAGATAAGGTGGGGGATTTCATCACCCTTTCCTTGGCCCCAAAAATCACTCTTAATAAAGCCTTAACTAAAAGCAAGTAGACATTGGCCCTAGGATTGCGGGCGCACTAGGAGAGTAATCTAGTTGAGACCGTCATGACCTGATCGGCGTTGCCTACCTTGTCGATAGTAGGAGGTACTGGATCTCCGGATCTGGTATCACTTGCTGGGCATTGTGGTCCTCGTTGTAGGGAGGTGAGACGTGTCGAGGCTAGTGACCTCGAAGTTAGGCGTCGTCTAGCTTAAGGACCCATTGCCTTACTTTGTTTGAGCCGTGCTTGCTAGTTAGGCTTCTACCTTCACCCTGTACCCTCGCTAGCTCTAGGGATTCTTCCCTTCTCCTCTGAGTCATCTTCTTCTCACCTTCTTCTACGTTATAGTCTCCTCCCCTTTACACTCTCTGGTAGCGTTTTAGGGTCGAGTCGAGCACTTTTTGCGAGCTTAGCCTCGTGGTGGTGAGAGTGATCGACTCGAGAGTTTTTCTTGAGATGGATGGTTACATGGGCGACCATCCATATCATTATTGGGACCAGGACGATTCTCCCTGGTACTCCGGACCCATGCAACCTGGGGTGGCTCAGACTAACACCCCGTATGGTTGGGATGATCGCAATTTTATGACTGAGCAGTCTTCATATTGGGGTAACATGAGAGAGGCACCGACTGCTAGACCACAATCTAGTTATGCCGGATCATATGCTGGTCAACAAACTGAGACATTACAACAAACTTTGGCCTCTTTCATGCGTATGGCAGACGACATGAGTGCCCCGGTGGCTCCAGTAGCCGTACCGTGCGACTATTGTGGGTTGAGTGGTCATGTTATCGGGGAATGTCCTTATGTTCCCCCTGAGCCTGAGTATGAGCACACATTTTCCCAAAATGCTCATTATGACCATTACGCATCCGCGTACAACCCGAGAGTGATGGATTCATGGGGAGACAAATCTTATCCAAATTCTTATACCTCATTTTCACCCCCGTATCCTCCTCCCGAATACCCAGAATTCTACCAGCACCCCACTCCAAATCATTGGACTCATTCTCAGCCCATCAATACCCAACCACAAAATTTCCCAAGCTCTGACTTGGACCTCATCGTTGACCGCATACCTGATTCCTTGAAACAAACTTTCCTTACGTTCATGGAAACCACTCAACAGTCCATACAAAATATGACACTGCGAGTGAGTCAAATGTCGCAGAAATTACGTGAATGTGAGGAGAGTAACCTTTCTTGTCAACATGAGGATTCTTCTTTTGATATCGAACAACCACCACATCCACAAATTCAAAGCACAATCTTTCAAAGTCAAACTCCTAGTCAGTCTGAGGGACTTGGGGTTTCAATTCACGATCACTTAGTGGAGGATTCGATTCAAATTGAGAATAACTTGGACCAGTTCTATTATGAGTCGGCACAGGATTGTGCCTTATCTTTTTGTCCCGTGGCCCTTGAGCCACATGATCTTCATGTTGTGCCTCCTAAGGACTCACCTCTGGTGGAGCAAGAGCTCCCTAGTCCCCTCAATTTCAAACAACCTGATGAGAGTTTGCCTCTCACTATTGTTCCTGATCATCTTGGAAATGATGGAACATCAAACAACTATATTGCTCATGAGGGTATTAGGAGTTCCTTGGAGGATACCTTGGGTATGAGACCCACTTTTTGTTCGCCTGGTGTGTCGGACATGCCTAACGAGGTTCTTGACCTCGTTCCGACGCACCAGCCTGTCGGTTGGAGAGTTTGGATTGATGATCATAACTTCAACTGCGCAACGGGAGAAACTCTTCTTCCGTTGCCCCTCATTTCCCAAACTCTTGAGAGGTTCAAGCTCTTTCAGTTTGATCCTTTGAATGAGACGCCTTTGCGTCCAATTCACGAACCTCTCATTTCATCTGGTGCTCTTTGTGAAGGGGGCCCACGCATGCGTATTCTGGCCCCGCGTGGTGTCAAGTTCCCTTTCCAAGTGCATTGACCCACTGTTTAGGTTCCCATTTGATGTCTTTTGACAAATGAAGATGGGAACTTATGTTTGTACATAGATATAAAAAATAAAAAAAAAAGAAAAAAAAAGAGAGAAAAAAAAAGTACAATAAAAGACTCCTTCAGTGAGCATTGATTGTTGTGAGCCCCAACCCTTGTGTATTTGGGCTCCATTTCTTTCACGTATTTGTATCCCTTCTTTAGCATCTCACAGGTTTTGAGGGAATTCGGGTTATGTCCATCAACATGACCTTGCACTTCCCTTTGTACTTCACGTTGGTGAGATCTCTTCTGTTTCATGCATACATCCATGTCGTATTTTGCTCACATTCATTGAGGACAATGCATGAAGTAGGTGTGGGGGGTGTTTTACGTGTGTACATAGTCGAGTCTTTTCTTTTGATTTTGTTTTTTTTTGTTTGTTTGCATTGTTAGGGTCATGATAGTGTGCTGCATTTAATATCGATATA
Source organism: Triglochin maritima (assembly GCA_963682175.1). Classification (NCBI taxonomy): domain Eukaryota; kingdom Viridiplantae; phylum Streptophyta; class Magnoliopsida; order Alismatales; family Juncaginaceae; genus Triglochin; species Triglochin maritima. Next base: position 14,728,316 of record OY821785.1, read on the forward strand.
TCTGCTTGCCATGATCCTTGGGTGACTTGTCTTCTTTTGCTTGCCTAGTGCTTCAAAATTTTCACATTTCTTTCAAAATCTTCATGTGTTTTCGAAAGAAAATGTTTTGTGGGTTTTGCGTGTGTTTAGCATGTGCAAAACCGTTGAGAGGCAAAGTAAAAAGAAAGCTCCCAAAATTGTCTTGAACTTGATGCATTAGGATATCTAGTACGTGGCTTTAGGATTTATCGAGTCGTTAGGATGCACCCCAGTTTTCCCTTGGGGGTGAGTAATCATAGGGTTTCAGTGCTCAAACATTTAATGAAGTCCACCCTGAACCTAGTGAGTCAATAATTCGTGTTTGTTAATTTAGGAAGTTTGTTGTAGTCAAGGGCCCTTAATATCTTTTTGTGAAACTTAAGTGTAGGGGTTTTGGTTCCCATATAGATAAATGAATAAATAAGTGGTGTTCTCTCTTCTCGCACGGCTCCTATCACTCGGGAAAGTAGGTCTGAGGGGACTTTGTGCCTGGTGCTTTCGAGTCATCTGACTTGGGATGCACCGACCGAACTCCCGTTACACGGGTGGTAGGGATCGCCCTATGTGGAGATTTGGGGGAAGGTGTACGTGATAGTGTAAGTCCTCATAGGCAATGATGCACGAAACCTGACCCTGGGAGAATCAAACACCAACCGTTCCAAAGAAAAAAAAAAAAAAGAGAAAAAAGAAAAGAAAAGAAGAGTCAAATAAGAACCAAAATGGACTTTACACTTTGTTTCACATTCAGAAGTTAAGGTTGCCCATGTCTTTCACTTAATTCCTTAGTTAACTCTCACGAATAACTCATTAGGCTAGGTGTGTGGACTGATTACATATATAGAGTCGACCCGTAGTATTACCGCATTCCATGATCGACAAAATGAGTCCAACGAGTCGCGTAGCTAGATTGATTAATGCATCTTGTTCGGATTTTGTGGGTATATCCGCTGAAAACCCTCAGGAGACACCACTCCTCCTCCTTGGCAACAAGGAGGTTTAACGGCTTGTTGCACGTGCTAAGTGCAACCGTGATTCCTACGAAAGTGAGTTAGGATTTCTTGTTTTTCGTATGCTTTTTCCTTTCTTTGTTTTGCTCGAGACTAGCAAAAACTTAGGTGTGGGGGTATTTGATTGACATCATTTCATGCTTATATTTGTACCTTATATCCATTATCTTACACCTAAGCAATGCTATGTGACGAGTTTTATGTTTAGTTTTCAGAAATAAAGAGGTTTGAAGAGAAGAGCCATGAAAGGACCCAAAAGCAGGAAAAAAGGACCTAATTGTGAGACCTGGGGACCAAGATGCAAGGGGGAAGGACCTGATCGTAAGACAGAAGGACCTAAGAGCAAAACAGGAAACTCCACACCATCATGAGGAGTATTTTGTCAATTCGATTCGGGTCGGAGCTCCACTAAACCAACCAGATGCATCTAAGACCAAGAAACACTTCAAGAAAAGCCCACAAAGAAAACCAGACGGATCTAAACCTTATAGACCGCCAATTGGCGGTCTGGAACCGCTAATTGGCGGTCCATTTAGCCCAGAATCCATCTAGTTTTCTGTAGCACGTGTATTAGTGTATTCTTAGTGTATTTTTGGTATTGGTTTAGTCCCACATCGGGGGATTGTCCCGGATTAGCTTTTCCCATGCTTATAAATAGAACTCTTCACCTTCCATTGTAATTACCCATTGTTTGGTGGCATTCTCTCTACTAAGGAGTGAGCCTTGAAGCAATAACTCAAGGTGGAGAAGGATGCTACCTTCAATGTGAGTCATTGTTAATAAAAGTTTATTTGTTTCTTTTAATCTTGTTTTGTTATGTTGTTTGTTTTGTGTGGGTTGCTTTACTTTGTTTAATTTCTTGTTTAGTAATTTTAGTATCTTAGTTAAATGTTTTCTTTACTTAGTCTAATCAGTAGTGTAATGAGTAGTGAGTAGTTCCATCCCCATTTGGGGGGTGGAGAAATATGTGATATAATAATGTAGTGTATTAAGTGTGTGTTATTTTTATCCCTTGAGCTTTATATGATTTCCATAACCATCTAATGGGTCTCCACTCTTATCTTTGATATGCTAATGCTCTTGAATGAAGCTTAGCTTATGCTTTGATTAGTGGACCTATTTTATGGGGAATGATAAGGTTAGGATATGGATGAAGTTAATGTTGGAAACACAATTTGTAGTGTATGTACTCTTGTTGCCTTTTCCTTAGCTAATGTCTTGTATGTTTTAATGATGTAGTCATCTTAATTCATGTGGAGGCATAGTAGGGTCTAGTCTTTATACTTGAGTTCATGTAGCTTCATTCCAATCATTGTCTTGTATGTTTTAATGATGTAGTCTTATCTTAATTCATGTAGAGGCAAGATTGGATGTAGTTTTATGATTTCATGCACTACATGTTGTGAAGAGCTTAATTGAACACACACACACACATCTTTATGTTCACATTATTTCTCTACCTCCTTTGGGGTTTAGTTTTTATTGCTTATCTTTCATTTCCATTTCAGCTTTATAGTTTAGATTAGTGTAATACATCTTTCTCCCTTCTTTTTACCCCTTGCCTTCGAATAAACCAAGTGTCGACACACCTCCCAGTGGACGACCCGTATTTGCCACCGCTTCAACGCGGCCGTGCACTTGCGGTTAAATATAAAACGAGATCAACCAACTACCGTTGCATTAATGGTCGACCGAACCTGAATAAAAATCTGCCCGAGCTTCTCATTGGTCCAAATCCCACCAACTCCCAAACTGCTAGTAGAGCTTGAAGGCTTCTAAATAGGATCCCATTTGTTGGTTTTAAACCTCTTGAAGACTTCCTATCTATCCTATACTCAAGCCAAATCCTATTCGTCTTCAAGCTCTCATTCTTCTACACTCAAGCCAAAACTTCACCACTTGCATATCCATTCCATATCAATATCCAAGTGTGCTCAAGTATAGAGTGTTAGTTAGATTGTGATTCCATTTTCATATTCAAGAATCACGAAGTGTTGTAAAGCTTTGAGGAAGGTCCCTCTCGAGTTGTGAGAGGATACACGAGCGAGGCAAGGATTGTTCGCGAGGCTCAGTGTTGTAAACGACGTTGATCTCGACCCGCAACGGAGATTGGTTAGTGGAACCGTAAGCGAGGCTTGCAAGGAGGACTAGGACCGGGTGCGGTGCCGAACCTCTCTAACTCTAGTGTCGTCGATTTTGTGGTTTGCACATTTTTTATCTCTTAATCCTTTAGTTAGTGTTTTAATTCCGTATTTCATTCTTAATTAGAGGGTCATATATCCTAACAATGGCTACTTTATTATCGTAAGACGAGGCACAACATAAGAAATGCCTAAAATTATGGCAAAACTCATCAAAAACCAGAAACTCATGTGAATAACAAAGCTAAGCATGGGAGGTGTTTGAAATTTATGGAAAAACCTATCAAAACAAAGTTTCTTCGATCAATCAAGTGATTAAAGAATGACACAAACACACGACAAAAATGTAGCATATCCAACTGGAAATTTCAGCCAATAAACATGAGGAAAACAAACATGGGAAGTGTCTAAATCTTATAGAAACCCCATAAAAAATTCCCCAACATGTAGATTATTAAAACAAACCTTATGAACATACAAACATTCAAGTTTACACAATCTAAATTCGTCCAACATCAAAACCTCAAAACATAAATGTCCATCATCTCCACCCCCAAAGGGGTGGAAGTACTCACTACTTGTTGGGCTAATATTTATATTAAAAGGAGTAAACACTCAAACCACTTATACTAAGGTTAATAAACACAATTAAGCTAAACATGCAAGAATGTAAACGAGACACATGAAACTAACAAAGATTTCTTTTATTCAAGACAAACATTACAAGTAGCATCTCTCCACTTGAGTTTTTTCTCCAAAGGCTTTACTCTAAGTAGAGGGAATGACCACCAAGCAAGGAGTTTATTACAAAGGAGGAAGAAGAGTTCTATTTATAGGCATGAAAAAAGGAAACTGGCGACAATCCTCCGTTGTGGGACTAATCAAACATTCCCAGAATAGACATAAACACATAACTCATATTCACACGAACTCAGGACCGATTCGAAAAAAAGGGATGACTATTGTCTTGGGATGCCAGTTGGCAGTTACTTTTTTCAGAACGGACCCATTTTCGGATATCTTCTTAAGTGCTTCAATTAATCACGTGGGTGCACTCAGATCAGTTATTGGAGTATGGGTCCGAATCTAATTTCCAAAATACTCCTCATGATGGTGTGGAGTTTCTTGGTTTGCTATTTGGTCCCTCTTGGGCTTACGTCTAGGTCCTTCCCTCTTTTAGATGGGTCCTTCTGTATGACCGAGAGGTCCCTTTTGCTTCCTACGTTTCAGTTATTTTTTTCTTTACATTCTCTTCTTTGTCACCTAATACCTGAAATATAACAATAAACACTCGAGTAGCACAATATTGGGGTAAAATTAAGGATATATAGCATAAATATCATGCATGATATGCTACTAGTCAAATACCCCCACACTTACCTTTTGCTAGTCCCGAGCAAAACACAAAAAGAGAAAAATGAAAGAAAGGAAAAACATAAGAAAAACGGGGAAATCCTAACTCACTTTCGTAGAATCACGGTTGCACTTAGCACGTGCAACAAGCCATTAAACCTCTTTGTCGCCAAGGAGGAGGAGTGTTGTCTCCTGAGGGTTTTTAGCGGATACACTCACAAAATCTGAACATTGATGCATTAATCAACCTAACCACTTGACTCGTCAGACCTACTTTTGTCGATCATTGGACACGGTAATCCTACGGGCCGACTATATATATGTCTTCAGTCCACACACCTAGCCTAATGAACCATTCATGCAAGTTAGTTAAGGACTTTAGTGAATGACATGGCCAATCATAACATCCTCAAGTGATACGAAGTGTAAAGTCCGTCAAGGTTCTGATTTGTATTACCATCTCTTTCTTTTTTTCCTTTTCTTTTTTTTGTAATTTTGTTTTTACGAGTTGATGTTTAATTCTCTGAGGGTCAGGTTTTGTGCATCATTGCATATGAGGACTTACACTATCACGTACACCTTCCCCTAAATCTCCACATAGGGCGATCCCTACCACCCGTGTAACGGGAGTTCGGTCGGTGCATCCCAAGTCAGATGACTCGAAAGCACCAGGGACTAAGTCCCCTCAGACCTAATTTCCCGAGTGATAGGAGCCGTGTGAGAAGACAGAACACCCTACTCACTCATTTCTTAGCTACACATGAACCAAAACCCCTACACTTAAGGTTTCACAACAGGAGTTTAAGGGTCCCTGACTACGACAAACTTCCTTATACTAACATACATGAATTATTCGACTCACTAGCTTCTGGGTGGACTTATTTATTTGTTTGATTGCTGAAACCCTATGATGACTTTCTCCCCGAGGGAAACCAGGGTGCATCCTAACGACTACATAAGACCTAAAGCCGGTATACTAGATATCCTAATGCATCATGTTCAAGTCAATTTTGGGAGCTTCTCTTTTGATTGCCTCAAAATGGTTTTGCATATACTAAACACACGCAAAACCCACAAAATATTTTCTTTCACAAATCCATGCAGATTTTGAAAGTAATCGAAAAAATAAAGCACTAGGCAAGCAAAAGAAAACAAGTCACCCAAGGATCATGGAAAGCAGATATATCAATATTAAATGCGACACACTATCATGACCCTAACAATACAAACAAAAGAAAGCGAAAGAAAAGGAAAATACTTGACTATATAAACACGTAAAGCACCCCCACACTTCTTGCATTCTCCTCAACAAATGCGCGTATGATACTATATGGATTTATGCATGAAAAAGAAAAGCTCTCACCAACGTGAAGTGCAAAAGGAAGTTCATGGTTATGTGGATGGACATATACCCGAATTCCTGAAAACCTATGAGATACTTAAGAAGGGTGACAAATACGTGAAACAAATGAGCCCAAATACACTAAGGTTGGGGCCAACAACCACCAATGCTTTTGTTTTCATTTTTTATTTATAAACAAGATATATACAACAACAAAGATATTCTCATAATCATTTGGTCAAGGAACATCGAAATAGAACATCGAGTCTTGTGGACAAGAGATCTGCCATGATGGCCCCGCTTCTTTGGTATTTTGTGGTATCATGAGGGGTGAAACATCAAAACAGAAAGGCTCCAACCCCTCATGATATTGGTTGGGTGTAGGCAACGTGAGTGATAGGAGTTGCGTTGCCTCACTAGGGGTTAGTTGGTCGTCGAAAAAAACCCTCAAACCAATAGGCGGGTTTATCGGAATGAGTTCCCCAGGTTCATTCGTGTGATGTGACACACTTGTCTCACTGAGTATGGGGCTTCTTCCCAAGTCGTCCAGCAAGGACCACCCGACCTTCTTTATTTTATCAATCATAAGCTCGGTCGTAGGTGTGTCATTGTTGGAGTCAAGATGAAGCTCATGAGGCTCCACGACCATGGGACATGGGGGTAAAGACACCTTTTGGTATGGGCCTATGATGAGGTGTTTCCCCCTCACTAACTGTCTCATCTGAATAATGCAACAAACACTCCCATTGTGTATTCATGTTTGTTGCCAGCTCACTCTGTTGCACTGCAAAGATAGGCAATGAGTTTTCACTGGGCACACAAACATTTTCAATGGGTTGCGTTGGTGTTGGGTGTGTTTGTTGATTTTGTGGTGCTTTCTCTAATTGGCAGATGAGGTTGAGATTTAAAGGTTGGTCCAAGGGCTCATGTTGTGTACCAGAGTTGAACACATGAAACTCGACACTCATGTTATAGAATGAGAGCTTCATGAGACCATTTCTACAATTAATCAAGGTGTTCGAGGGTGCCAAAAATGGTCTACCCAAAATCAAAGGTCTTTTAGAGTGGGTGTTCGCAACAGGGTTTGTATCGATGATGACAAAATCTATTGGAAATATAAAATCTCCAACTTTGATGAGCACGTCCTCAATAATCCCCTTTGGGACACGAACGGATCTATCCGCCAATTAGAGGGTGATCTTAGTTGGTTTCAATTCTCCCATGTTCAAATGTTGATAAACAGAAGATGGGAGGAGGTTGACCTCTGATCCTAAATCAAGTAATATGTTACTCATCCTAGTGTCCCCTATCATGCACCAAATAGTAGGACACTCACGGTATTGTATTTTGTGTATGTGCGATTAACCAATAAACATGAGGACACCAAGCATGGGAAGTGTCTAAATCTTATGGCAAAACCCATCAAAAATCCCCCAACATGTAGATGATTAAAACAAACCCAATGAACATACAAACATTTAGGTCTACACAATCTAAATTCGTCAAACATCAAAACCTCAAAACATAAATGTTCATCATCTCCACCCCCAAGGGGGGTGGAACTACTCACTACTCATTAGGCAAATATTTATATTAAAAAGTGTAAACATTCTAACCACTTATACTATGGTTAATAAAACACAATTAAGCTAGACATGCAACAATGTAAAAGAGACACATGAAACTAACAAAGATTTATTTTATTCAAGACTCACATTACAAGTAGCATCTTGCCACTTGAGTTTTTTCTCCAAAGGTTTAACTCTAAGTAGAGGGAATGACCACCAAGCAAGGAGTTGATTACAAAGGAGGAAGAAGAGTTTTATTTATAGGCATGAAAAAAGGAAACGGGGGACAATCCCCCAATTTAGGACTAATGAAATATTCCTAGAATAGATATAAACACATAACCCATATTCACCCAAAACTGGGTGGGATTTGGAAAAAAGGGGACCGCTAATTAGCGGTCTTGGGCCACCAGTTGGCGGTGATTATTTCTCCGAACAGACTTATTTTTGGATATCTTCTTAAGTCATTCAATTATGCACGTAGGGTGCACTCGGATTGGTTATTGGAGTATGGGCCCTAATATAATTGCCAAAATACTCCTCATATAAGGCTCAAGGGATTAGGATAACACACACCTAATACACTACATTATCATATCACATATTTATCCACCCCCCAAATGGGGATGGAACTACTCACTACTCATTATACTAACTATATTAATAAAATTAAACATATTACTGAAAAGAAATTCAACTAAGCAAGAAAGGAACATTAAAGAAGCTAATTGAAAGAAACATAAACTAAAGAAACATGCAAGAATTAAAAGACAAGATTAAAAGAAACTAAGACAATTATTTTATTAACAATGACTCACATTGAAGGTAGCATTCTTCTCCACCTTGAGTTTTGCTTAAAGGCTTACTCCTTAGTAGAGATAATGCCACCAAGCAATGGGTAATTACAATGGAAGGTGAAGAGTTCTATTTATAGGCATGAAAAAAGCTAATCCGGGACAATCCCCCGATGTGGGACTAAACAAATACCAAAAATAGACTAAGCATACACTAATACACGTGCTACACAAATCTTAGCAGATCCAGAGCTATCTGGACAGCCAATTGGCGGTTCCAGACCGCCAATTGGCTGTCTATAAGCTCCAGATCCATTTGGATTTCGTGCTGGGCTTTGCTTGAAGTAATTCTTGGTCTTGGATGCATCCACTTTGTTTATTGGAGCTCCGACCCAAATCGAATTGCCAAAATACTCCCCATGATGGTGTGGAGTTTTCTGTTTTACTCTTAGGTCCTTCGGTCTTACGTTCAGGTCCTTCTCCCTTGCATCTCAGTCCCCAGGTCTCACAATTAAGTCTTTTTTCCTACTTTTGGGTCCTTTCATGGCTCTTCTCTTCCAACCTCTTTATTTCTGAAATTCAAACATAAAACTCGTCACATAGCATTGCTTAGGTGTAAGATAATGGATATAAGATACAAATATAAGCATGAAATGATGTCAATTCATTGTTACTACCCTACTCAAGTGGGAAAGGAGAGTAGAATGAAGGGATTATGCTAAACAAACTACTAAATGATGGATCGATCAAAAATTAAACTAAACCCCTTGTAGTGGAGGTGCAATAGTGAGGTGTGTGTGCATGAGTGCGTCTTCATTTCATTAAGTACAAGTGTGTAACGAAGGTGACAGCAACTAGAAACTAGTATGAAGTATAATTAACATCAACCACATTTACATGATTACATGACTAATATAGTTAGACATGAAGTTAAGATGCACTTTGGGTTCTCAAGAATGAACTAAGTACCTATTGTGGTCATTAGGACATAAATTAACCATCCATACAACTTAATACATTCATGCATTCTCTACTAATCAAGCATTCATACATAACAAACCACTTCCATACAAAGATAAACCATACAAGCAACAAGATAAACTCTAGATCTAGCATGAGAAAAGTACATAGTGTGGCTATTATCCCATCTAATACAAGTTTTAGTAAGTTACAAGTATAAATCTACATTAAGCACATGACATGACACAAGATAAGAAGAACCCTAAACCATAAACCCATCATACACTTCACCATAAACTACATTTCCTCCACCCCAAATGGGGTGGATCTACTCACTAATCATAATAACAAGCATGGAAAGCAAGAGATTAAGACTAACACTAGTGCAAAATGCTCAATAGACGTAACTGAATAGACGTCGGATATAAAAATATTCGACGTCTATAGGTTTGTATAAATGTCAGATTTTTAGTATAATCGACGTCTATACCTCCTGAAAGAAGATATTTTTTTTTTGCATTTATTTTGTGTAAGAATTTATGTGGATTTATTTTGTATAAGAATTAATGCCATTTGTTGGGATTTATTTCGTGGAAGAATTAACACAATTTTTTGGGAGTTATTTTGTATAAGAATTAGCGCATTTGTTTGGGATTTATTTTGTATAAGAATAATGTGGATTTAAAAATAGTTACATCAATGTAACTATCACATGTGTGTTGTACACATGTGTGTGTATGGTCACATGTGTTGAAGTTTAGTCCCACATTGGAGAAATTTTTTTATTGGTGGAGTTGAAGTACTCCACCACTCCTTTCTTCTAAATGGGAGTTGGGTACCACACTACAAAATGCAAGTGAGATATATATATATATATATATATATATATATATATATATATATATATATATATATATATAATGGTCAAAAGATTGGCACTTGGGGCACTTGGGCTTCAGATGGTCGCAATATTTTTTTACTATTTTCTCATATATAGACGTCAGTTGGATAGGGTAGTCGACGTCTATATGGTGTATTTTTATTATTAATTATTGTTATTTCAATGTATAGACGTCTGATGTGTAGTATGGACGTCTATAGGTCGTGTTGTGTGTATAGACGTCGGTTGATTGACATCATTTCATGCTTACATTTGTATCTTATATCTATTTTCTTTCACCTAAAAAATGCTATGTAACGAGCTTTATGTTTGAATTTTTTAAATAAATAGCTTTGAAGAGAAGAGGCATGAAAGGACCTAAAAGAAGGAAAAAGGACTGAGTTGAGAGACTCGAGGACTGAGATGCAAGATCGAAGGACCTGAATGCAAGATAGAAGGACCAATGAGCAAACAAGAATACTCCACACCATCATGGGGAGTATTTTGGCAATTCTATTCGGGTCGGAGCTCCAGCATGCAAGGTAAATGCATCAATGACCAACAAATCCATCCAGAAAAGCCCAAAAGAAAACCCAGACGGATTCAAACCTTGTAGACCGCCAATTGGTTGTCTGGGACCGCTGATTGGCGGTCCGGGTTGGCCCGGTTCCGATAAGATTTCTGTGGAGCGTGTATTAGAGTGTGTTTAGTCTATTTTTAGTATTTGTTTAGTCTCATACCGGGGGATTGTCCCGGATTACCTTTTTCTATGGCTATAAATAGAACTCTCCCTCCTCTCTTGTACCCCATCTCTCTCTTGGTGGCCATCCACTCTACTAGGAGTTCAAGCCTTGAGGCAAAAACCCAGGTGGAGAGAGGCTACTTGTAATTGAGTGAGTAATAATAGATGTTTCTTCTTTAGTTATGTTTTTTTGTTTCTTAGTTTAATTTCTTTTTCATATGCTTGCATGCTTCTTTTGTTTTATGTCCTTTTAGTTAAACTTGTTGTTTAGTTTTCTTATAATTAGTTTAAGCATGTTTTCTTTCCTTAGTATAAATGTTAGTTTAAATATGAGTAAATAGTTTCATCCCCTTTGGGGGTGGAGTAGATGTGTGTACATGTTATGTAGATGGTATGAATGCTAGACATTATTGTTTGTGAGAGATGTTAGTATGCTTGCTTGAATTAATAAGAACTTTTACTTGATGGTTTGTGCCATAGTGCTAGGTACATTCCATGCTTGTTTATGTTCTTAATAACAAACTTGTCATGCTCATATTAATCACCTACATTCGTGTTTTAAGTGATAGGTCTTGCCATTAGGTACTTCTTATGCATTAACAAACACTAACTACACTTGATCTTCTTGTATGCATTCACCACACTTATTTCATGTGCACACACACACTCCACCCCTTAGGGGTTTTCCATTCCTGAGTTCTATCTTCTGATTTTAGTTACTTAGTTTAGCTCATTTCGTGTTTTCATTTACTCCTTTCTAGTTTACTAGTTTAGTTTAGTATAGCTTAGTGTAATCAATCCTTTCTCCTTTCTTTCCCACTCACCTTCGAACAAACCAAAAGTCGACACACCTCCCTGTGGATCGACCCGTATTTGCCACCACATCAACGCGACCATGCACTTGCGGTTATAATTAAAACGAATCAATCAAGTTTTTGGCACCATTGCTGGGGAAAAGGTATACATTCACATTTACCAACACAATCAAAATATAAAACATTCATATCCATTCTTTAATGCATGTATGAACATCATCTCCACCCCCAAAGAGGGATGGATTTACTCACTACACATTACTCTAACAATTAAACTAAAGAAGAAGAAAACATTATAACTACTTTAGCCTAGAATCAAAGAAATAAAACTAAGCTAAGCATGCATAAAGAACAACATAAGAACAAAACAATGGAAAAATTATTTTATTAGATGACTCACATTGAAGGTAGTGCTCAAGTCTAGTCCCACATTGTTGAAGTTTAGTCCCACATTGGAGAAATTTTTTTATTGGTGGAGTTGAAGTACTCAACCACTCATTTACTTCTAAATGGGAGTTTGGTACCACACTACAAAATGCATGTGAGATATATATATAATGGTCAAAAGATTGGCACTTGGGGCACTTGGGCTTCAGATGGTCACAATATTTTTTTTACTATTTACTCATATATAGACGTCAGTTGTATAGGGTAGCCGACGTCTATATGGTGTATTTTTATTATTAATTATTGTTATTTTAATGTATAGACGTCAGATGTATAGTATGGCCGACGTCTATAGGTCGTGTTGTGTGTATAGACGTCGGTCAACCTATAGATCCGACGTCTATAGGGTGTAATAGTTTAGTCCCACATCGGAGAATTTATTTTTGTTGGTGTGGTTGATGTACTCCACCACTCTTTTACTGCTGAACGCGAACGACTTAGGGCACCTGGGCATGTTGGGCTTGATATTCGTGGTTATTTGTCAAACGATTGGCAGTTGGGACACTTGGGCAACTTGGGCTTGATTAATGTGAGTGAAAAATGCCTGATATGGGATGTAATGAATTTTTTTGGGGTTAATTAAACGTATAATAGACGTCGGTCGTATATAGCCGACGTCTATACATTGTAGAGACGTCGGTCGTATATAGCCAACGTCTATACAACAAGCATTAGGCGACGGGGAAATATACGTTGGGTACTTAGACCGCCGAAATCCGATGTCTATACCCCTGTATATCTGACGTATATGGGCTGCACTAGTGTAAACATGGCATAAAACACTAACTAGAAAACTAACCAACAAAATGAAAACTAATTGCATAGAAACAAAGTTAATGACAAGAGGAACATGAATCCAACCTTATATTAAAGAAAATGTGAGATGACAATCTTCATCCACCTTCGGATTTTGTGTGTATATCCATTGAAAACCCTTAGGAGACACCACTCTTTGTTGGAGACAAGTGCAACCGTGATTCCTACGAAAGTGAGTTAGGATTTTCCTTTTCGTATTTTCTCTTTCTTTGTTTTGCTCGGGACTAGAAAAAGATAGGTGTGGGGGTTTATGATTAGTAGCAAATCATAGAGTGCATTCATGCTATATATTGTTTATTTGACTCCATATTTGTGCTACTCGAGTGTGTTGTTTGATGTATTTCAGGCTTTAGGTAATAAAGAAGAGAAAGGAAGAGATAATGACTGAAATAAGAAAAGGACCTTATTGAAGCATCTTAGACATGTTTGTCATGATCAAGGACCTATCTGCAATTCAGGAAGGACCCATATGAAACCCGGAGGGCCCTGAACGTAAGGAAAACATTCCTGACACAAAAATCCCTCAATACCATGATCTTGAGGAGTATTTGGGAAATTAAGGACAAACCAGCGAACTTGGAGTGCCCCCCACTTCCAAAATAGACAACTTAAGTTGTTCTGCCAATGTCAGATGAAAATCCTCCAATGGCGGGTTTGTCCAAATATGCTCTAATTTCTTCCATGCCGAACCTGTTTAATTAGGTGCATCGGACCATAGAGAAATTGATTACAACCGTCGGATTGCTTACAGATTCATCTACACCTCTCTTTAATGTATAAATAACATTGTTTCTCCTACCTTCACCTTCTTCTCCACTTTCCTCTATTAGAATAGGTTTAGTTAACCCCATATGGCTGCAAAGGAATGATGATGGATGAAGGTTGCAATCTTACTCTTTGATTAATCTAATGTTAGATTTGAGTTCCTCTCTTCTTTAGCTTTCTTTCTATCCAAGTATTTTTTACATTTTGTTGGTTGATTTAGTAGTTTGCTATTCTTGTCATGTTTAGTATAGATTTCTTACATTCCATGCTTGTTGTTATAAGTAGAAAACATATTCACCCCATTTAGGGTGGAGGTGATGTAGACTGTGTTGTGTGGTAATGGGTTCTTCTTATTTGTGTCATTTCCATGTGCGTAATATAGATCATACTTATAGCATGCTTAAACTTGTATTAGATGGGATAATGGCCACACTAGGCATTTGTCTCATGCTAGATCTAGAGTTTATACTGTAACTTGTAATGGTTTATCTTTGTATGGAATTGGCTCGAAATGTATGCATCCATCTTTTGTGCACATTTACATGAATGATTTAGGTTGTAGGTAGGATTAATTGATGCTCTAATGGCCACACTAGGTACTTATTGCATGCTTGATAATCTAAAATCAACGTAAGCTTTATGTCAAATATGCATGTTCATGGTTTGCCATGTAGTGTTGTGTCCTATACATAGATTCTACACTACTACTTGTATGCGACACACACTACACTTGTGCTTAATTTCATTGAACACCCACTCACACACACACCTCTACACACCTCCACACCGAGGGGTTTTAGTTATCTTGTTGATTCATTCTTAGTTTAGTTTAGTTACTTTAGCATAATCATCTCCATGTCCTTTTCTCTCCCATTCGAGTATGATGGGAACAATGATAGACACAACTCCTTGTGGTACAACCCGTACTTGCCGTATCTTCATCGACGCCGTGCACTTGCGGTTTTGAACTGTTTAAAAATACATGAACAATTATGTAAACTGAAAATGGAAATACAAATGTTAAATTTGATTGTGATGGCATATGCAAAATATTACGTGTGATGCAGCCACCACATATGCTACAATCGAATAACAATTATAACAGGAATGTGTATTGGTTAAAGAAATACAATGACTATTTGTATTGTTAAGTATCTGGATTTCCAAAAGAAAAATAATGACAACCTCAATGAACATAAACAACCTTAAATTGAACCATTAATATTTCTGCACTATATACATCACACTGACATATCACATGTACTTCTTCAAACCCTCAAGAAAGTAGTAAGTTAATATTGCCACAAAAGGGCATAATAAACTAATACGAATACCAAATTTCAAAATAAGTATATCTCAAAATTAAGCTACCGGATCCAAAAGAAAGGGACCAAAGTCATTGTTCGTCATATAATTCAATTAGTGATATAATGTAATCCAAAAAAACATAACATGGCACTGCAGAAGGGAGTGACAGCTTCAACGGTCTTCTCCAGGTTTACTTCCATACCAATTGGAATGTCCTACGGGGGAGTGGCATCGACTTCATTGGAGGGAAGGGGGGCTCTGCCAAGGTGACAAATCCACAGTTAGCACACTCCAGGTCTTGGAAGATGGATGAAGAGTCAGGGGTGTGAGGGATTCAGGGGTCAGCATACAGAGTAATTTAAATTGGTGGACACAAGCAAAGTAATAGAAAATAGGATTTACAAGGGAGCACACAAACTTATGTATTAAGTTTATGGGGAAATCTAATAACTAATTAGTAGGCATACTATACCTCAGGAATGTAACATGATGGTGACAATTCAGCCAAAACTTAAAGTATATACAGGATATGAGATGAAGAACAAAAAATATTTAGCAAGTTGATCTTAGTACCAATCTACCAACGATCGAATGCTAGTAAGCCATGTTCAACCATTCGTAAATAGAAGCAACCGTTGTTTACATATCAAGTTCAACATGTATCAAAGCACATCCCAACCATTAATCAAACCACAACATGTGATATTTTATCACTACAATCAGACCATTAATCAAACAAGTAATCTGATTTTAAGCAAATCACAATCTATGGGACATGGTAGGTTTTCATTACACCATGTTATATTTTCTAATGTATTACACAAAGACATAATCAAACCACCAATTTATCAAATATTTGAACAGAAATTTATTTCTACCAGTTATACCACCAATGGGGACACCACCGTCCACCACCTCCTTCGCGACAGGTTGAACCTTTTCCTGCCATGGAAAAACCTCGATGAGGGTGTCCAAATTGTAGCTAATCACCTGAAGGGTTGGGAAAGGATCACGAAGGGTCTTACAAACTCACAAAAAACCCACATTTTTCATAGCCCTAGTACCAAAAACTGGGAGTGGGTTACGAATATGTCGACAGAGCCAAAGAACAACAGAAGCAGGAATATATCAAAAACCATAAAAATGGTGGTAATAGAAAAATGAATGAAAACCATTGAAATAACAATGCAAAACCGACCTCGACATCTGGAGACTTGCACCACCATTGGACCTATACCACTGAGGCCAACGTCACTACCCACACCTGAGTGGCGGCGTAGCCGCACATGCATGGGAGAGGGTTGAGACGCATGGCGTCTAGGATCTCTTCGTCACAGAAGATCACTGATTATGAGCATATCATGCATCATATTCATGTTATATATCCTATATTTTACCCTAATATTGTGCTACTCGACTTGTTGTTTGTAGTGTTTCAGGAGTTAGATAAATAAGAAGAGGAAAGGAGCAAAAAGGGCCTAAATGTAGCAAGTATAGACTGATTTGGAAGGTTCTGGACCTATTTGTAATGCACAAGGATTGGATCGCAAATCAGGAAGGACCCAAGTGAGAACCGGAAGGACCTGATTGTGAAATGCAAAGTATTGTGACACATGACTTGAACCAAATCCATATTTTGCCAATTAAACTCAAATCGGTTCAAGCCAGCAGACCAGAACTTCACCCCATGTGCCAAATGAAGAAATCAAGCGTGACACAAAATGTCAGCCCAATCAGAGCCATTTGATCCTCCAGTGGCGGATTTGGATCCACCACTGGGAAATCAAAATGGTCCAAATAAGTTGAAATTTTGGTCGTGGGTCGGGTATTCGGTTTAGAGCACTCTTGGACTGTCAGATATAATTTAGAGTCGTCCGATTATTCCCAGATTAATCCTAACCATGTATTAGTCTATATATACCATTGTAATCCCTCCTATCCCTCTTCTTCTTGCTTCTCCATTAGTTTTAGTTTTTATTTTCTTGCTGCTTAGTGTAGTTGGAGGAGAAGAAGCACACTTTGTAATCCTTTCATTTCAATCAATAGTGAGTTGTGTTCTTTAAATACATGTTTTTTACTTTGATGCAATTTCTTTGATGTTGTTGTTTAGTTAATCTTCTTTTCAGTAATTTCCACTATGGGTTCTTGTTGTTTTTATGCTTTCTTTAGTGTAGAAATGAGTAGAGAGTGGTCCATCCCCTTGCGGGGTGGAGAAGAAGGTGATTGATCATGTGATGGATTGGTGTGTGTGTGTGTGTTAATCTTAATCATTTGAGCCTTACATGATTTCCATAACCATTTAATGGGTTTCACTCTTATCTTTGATGTGCTAATGCTCTTGAATGAAGCTTAGCACATGCTTAGATTAGTGAGCCTATTTTATGGGGAGTGATGAGGTTAGGATAAGGATGGAGTGGAAGATGGAAACAAAGCATGTGAATGCATGTGCTCATGTTGGCTTTATCCAAATTAATGTATTGTATGTTTTAATGATTGTTATAAATCTTATTTCATGTAGAAACATAGTTGGATTAGAGTTATTTTGTATGTGAACATATTAGGTTTATTTCAATTATTGTCTTGTATGTTTAATGATGACGTTTTTATCTTATTTCATGTGGAGGCAAAGTTGGAATTGAGTTTTTGTGGATTTCATGTATGACATGTTTTAATGAGCACATTTGAACACACACTACACCACACATTTTCATATTCATGTCCTTTCTTTACCCCCCCCCCCCCCCCCCCCGAGGGGTTTAGTTTTATTGTTTGTTTTTTATTTCTTACGTGATTTAGTTTGATTCCGATCACATCTCTCTCCTTTTCTTTTCCCACTCAAGTATCGTGAATCCGACTCACACACGCTCCTTGTGGATCGACCCGTGCTTGCCACTGCTTCAACGTGGCCGTGGACTTGCGGTATAGTAAACTGATTCAATCAATCACCGTCATTTTGGTTTTTTGGATGTTGGAAGGGGAGACAGCGGGGTGAGCGAAGAGGAGGGAGTGGAACGGACGTTCCTTTTATGGGTGTGGCTTTGGAGGAAAGGGATATTTTCGTATTGGGTTTTGAGTAGATATCCCAAAACTCAATATGTTTTTTGGAAGCCAAATAGACTTCAAATAGACGGCCAAAAATTGCCTAAAAAATAGCACCATCAACAGTTGCATTTCTTCAAACAAACCTGTTGAGATTCTGGCCATCCAAACACACCCGAAGTGGGGATGTTACTGTTCAACAAATAAAAATATATAATATAGATATACATGTATGTAACTATATCAATTGTTTATGTAAATAATTCTATAGATCAAATAATCTATTACATATGTAAAATATATCAATATGAAAATAAAATATAAATGAATACAATACGAAAGCATGTACATATGTTGACAAACAAATATTTAATTCCGGAACAGATATTATTTGGATTGAATGTACCAATATCCTTATTCACATTGCAAGCTCAAGAATATTTGTAATTTGGTATCAATATACACAGATGTCAGATTCTTAGATTGATTGTGCCTATTTTGCAGTTTGTAAGAAATGTCAGTGGGTTTCAAACCTGGCATGCATCCTGACCATATTTTGAAGAGCCAAAAGTAGTTCTCCGTTGTTTCCTCGCAAAGCTGACCACATCGCAGGGATATAGACATTATTGTAGAAAAGGGAATATACGTCGGGTATAAGGCATGTAGACGTCGATTATCTACATTCCTTAATCTGACGTTTATTTATGTGTCATCTATAGATAGACGTTGGTCACACAAACCTCGACGTTTATTCCTGAGGTATACACGTCAGCCATACAACACAGTCGACGTCTATTCGGGAGGTATACATGTCGGAAATTCCATACCGCCGACGTGTATATTCTGTAAAAAAGGCTAGGCATCGCATTAACCTTATAATCGACGTCTATAGGACCAATTACGCATTGTATTAATCTAATAACCGACGTCTATACCCATTTCAAATTAAAAATAATAATATTAAATACATGTACAAATATCACATTAATCAGCAAACACATTCATCCACAATCATACACATTCAACAACAATCATATACAAATTGTCGTCAATCAACATACCCATTCATCCTACACAACACATTCATCGACAATCATACACAAATATCAATCACAAAGAAATTTGATCATATTAAAGTGAAAATTGTGATCATATTAAATTAGTAACTTGTTGGTAATACAAAGAATGTTGTTAACTACAAAGAATGTGGTTCTGGATATTAGAATTTGTTAATTAGTTCAATAACATGGTAACAAAGTAGCGAACTCTTCGCTTGCGAGTATCATCGAGCTCCTCTTGCAAATACAAATCGCTATTATTTTGGAAGACCTATGAAAATAGAAGTACACAATTATAAATATGTAAATAATGAAACTATACTTATACCACTGAAAATGATCTATATTACCTCAAATAGCTCTACGTTTTCAGGTGCAATCCCGATGATTTCCTGCATGTATCTCATGATGTAGTACCCACATTCTGTATTTCTGGTTTTCTTACGATACTACGTACAAAGATAAAAAAATTGCTAAATATACGTTCAAGTACTTAAAAACTTAACAAAAATGAAAGAAACTTACTCCCATTGAATGCCAGGTTACACTAGTATTTTTGGTGGTCCTTCTTCCACCAACCATTTTATAAACCTTCATTGTCCTGAGTAACACGAGTTATTCAATATGCATTCGATAATACTAATAAAAATACACGAATTACAAGTACGATGATAAAAACGAATTTACGTTGAAACAATTTTCCGAAAGGATGGCGTTGAAGTTGACCCCAAAGGATCGAACCAATATGCCGAATTAGCTTCGGGGCATAAAACGGCTAGCATCCAATGAGCTCTGATTATATATATCTAATTAGAAGTTTATTGCAAATCAAATTCTAATACTTTCAATTAAAAGGGAGAATATAATATTTTGCACCTTCTTCTTTCATTATATTCACAAGCACACCTGATTTATCGTCATTCCCACGTATAAAAGTAGATGGACACATGATTCCAACGGGGAAGACTAACCTTCTGGCATCATAAAGATGCCTAAAAGAGCAAAACTTACGTTATGTTATAATTACGATAAAATTATTCAATACATTTCATATTATACACAAGATAACACTTACTTCGCCTGCACGTCGATAATTGACATGCACAATAGATCCATTGCCGGAATTGCATGACATCATCTCTGCTGACATATAGATCCGACGGAAAACCTTTAACCTCCCCCAAATGCATGGTAGTTAAAATTGTACTTCCCTAACTAGCATTATTTGATACAACATTTTGCACCTATTTGGTAGCAAATTAATGTTCATCGGAGGTTGGTTGTTTGAACCTTTGCTCTGGGGCTTGAAACCGTACCGATATATATATATAAATGTTAGAAATACAATTAGTAAGAAAATGGTAATTTCTTTGTTTTCAAAATTAAAGGATACCTCAAGTGTGTCATGTAGCTCTACTAACTGATGAGGCCACCTCAGCAACCTACCGCATGCATCGTTAAGGGTATCAATCTCTTCTTCGGGAATAGGCACCAAAACATCAAGGTCTAAACAAATCCCCACAACAACCTTCACGAGTCCCTCTTCTAGATCTTTGAATTCGTGTTTAGAGAGGTTGTAAAATGTTTTGTGTCACACCAATCTTCGCTCAGGGTCTTCAACAAATAGATGGCATTTAGTGCCATCCCTAAATTTACCAAGCGAGGGTCCGCCGATGAGGGCCAATTCTCGAGAATGAACAATAAAATTAGATGGTCAGTCGGGGATGACCACTGGTTGCACCTGAGGAGTGGACAGAAGGGAACAAGTTGTCCTACGACATGTTGGATTACTAGGCAAATCACGATCCAATCTCTCCATAACAAGTTGCAATATATTTTGCAAATCTAAAATTTGTTGCTCGCATTTGGTATGGAACTGTCGATGAACTTGGGTGACTAGTTTTTCATAATATTCTCATTGTCCAACCTTACTCCCTACCCCCCTGCCCCCCCCCCCCCCCCCGTACAAGACCGGGATGTTCGTAAATTCCCAAAGGTTCACGAAGAATGTCATTCCGACCATCTGATACAAAATCGCCTTGCGATTCTGTCAACTTCAAAGAGTCCTAAAGCTTAAAAATAATTGTTAAAAGCAATTGAAAAATATAAATTTAGTAAATGTGATTTAATGACTACACAAGTGATACAAATTACCATCTTCAAGCCGACCGCTTGCAACTCATCTGTGATGTTCTCCCCTTTAGAGTTTACCTTTGCTCTCTCCCAAGAATGACATCGAGCCACGGGGGTAGGAGGAGACAACTTACTTGCTTGCTCCTCACTCATACTGCAGTCAATTGCTTGTTGTTTCTTCAAGGCCATTTTTTAGTCATCATTTGTGGTTCTAATTTCCGGTATCCCAATCAAGACAGACGATGAAGATACTTGTTTTTAGATCGACATTCTTGGTTTTTTCTCGAAGAGCCTACAACCAATATTATTAGATTATAATTTGAATCGATAGCTTAATACATTTATATTCTAAATTAAACTCAGTTACCTGAAACTTCAGGGCTTCTCTTGATTTTTTGAACTGGTCCCATGTACTCAGAGTGATCAAGTTATAGCAATCGCAAGGATTTAAGTCCTGATAATCTCTGAATATTCAGTTATTTGTTAACTTCGTCTTGAAGTCCCTCCAATGGGCCGGCAAGTATCTCATCCATTTTTTCTTCAAAGTGGAAATGGATTTGAACTCAAAACTTGCCTATAACACGTTTCTATTTTAAATTTCTATGTATTAAAAGTTTGACTAAAACCAAAGAACGTTATAATAGACTCATTACATGCACGTCGTCCCAAATGGTGTCTTTCAGCTTGTCATAAACTTCGGTCCAACATGACAAACAGATGTCAATTTTGGACCTCACTAGGCTCCCCACATAACTATACCAATGATCAGACAACATGCCTATCGGCTCAAGACGACTATGAAACTGGATCGGAATTTTACCGTCTCTATTCCTTTTGTCATGAAATCTTTCATGAGAGTACGACCTCGTGAACCGTAAGTCCTCGAGCCCTCAGACTTTGATGGAATGGGTTTCTTTTTCGGCACCATGATACAATAAAAGGTAAAATCAAGACGTTCAAAAGTAAGTCAAGACTCAAGACATTATATGGTTATTATTGAAAAAAACATTTTGCACCTTTATGATTTCTTTTTTCTTAACGGATTTTCAATTCATATACCTTCACCGTGGTCATCTCTTGCGATTAAAGTCTCAACATGTATTTCATCATCTAGTGACCTAAACTCGAGTACTTGCTTACAGAAATGTAGTGCCTTTTCATATACTCAATGGCACTGCCATCTGATACAATTTTTTCCCCTTGTAGAATTGTTAACCATTTTTTATGACATGGATCAGCTACATAAAAGACTTGTTTCACTTGGAAAGCCAAAATAAAAGGTTCTCTTTTAAATCCTTCTTTCGAAAAATCAATTAAAGTGAACCCCAAGTCATCGACTCGAACTCCACTTTTATTAGCAACCCACTTGCATCTAAATACAAGCACTTTGAATTTAAGAAAGTCTAGGTCCCATATGTCTTCAATTAGCCCGTAATAGGACATGTTGGTGTATACATGTAACACCCCCCAGTTTAGTCCCACACTGCTTAACATGAGAATGTTGGGGTGAGATATAATGACATGAGATCACTACCATAACACTTACCAACTTAAGTTTTGTGGCAATAGGTGGGTGTTGTGGGCTAGTGGGCACATGGGTGACGGACCGGGACCCGGGCTCGATGCGGGTTCGGGGATGGGACGTTACAATACAAGATTCTTGTCTTTAGAACTAGACACATGCAAAGACTCTGCTATTAAAGTGACGCCATTGTTCTGAACATTACTTTTGGCATCTTCACAAACAGTGTAGAATCAGTATCCATTGATATCATAGCCGTTGTAACTTGTACCAGCAGAATGCGGACCATAGGCCAACCAATGTATTGTCTCCGAAACATTATGCTTGTAAGCAATCCTTTTGAACCAAGAGATGAAATTCTTATTGTGGCTATTAATTACTTGTTGATCACTCTATAAAGGATTCATTTCTTTTAAAAGATTCATGCGTTCATTTAGATAAGGTTGAATTTCATTACAATTGCACAACACATACAAATATGTTGTCATTAAGTCATCGCCATTTGGATTTACCATTTTCATCATGTTTAATTCGTTTATAATACCGCAAGTGTACAACGTCGGTGAAGACGTGGAAAATACGAGTTGATCCATGGGGATGAGAGAACTCTGGTTTTTCAGAAATCAAGTAGCAACAAAAAGGGAGAAGAGTTTGTCTACGATAATCTACACTACACTAAACTACTAAGAAGAAGAATGCAAAGTAAAGCAACTAACGATTACTTCCAATCAAAACTAAAAGAATGTAAAACTAAGCTGGAATCAAGAAGAGAAAGACCCCTAGGGGTGGAGTGTGTGCACACATGTAAAAAGATGGTGAATAATGCATTCTATAGGCACAAATGTGGGTAGTGTTTTAATGCATAGGAAGTGTCTAAAGGTTATGGAAAAACATATCAATCCATTCACTAACCTAGTTGATTAACATTCATATACACAAGCTGGTTATTTCAGAATTTAAACAAGCATGGGAGGTGTCTAAGATGTGTGGCAAAACCCATCAAGTGTAGTATGCTACTCTAACAAGCAAGCATACATTCACATTTATCAACATAATCAAAATATAAACATTCATATCCATTCTTTAATGCATGTATGAACATCATCTCCACCCCCAAATGGGATGGATCTACTCACTACACTTTATTTTCACAATTAAACTAAAGAAGAAACGAAACATTCTAACTACTTTAGCCTACAATCAAAGAAATAAAACTAAGCTAAGCATGCATAAAGAAACAACGTAAGAACAAAACAATGGAAAAATTATTTAATTAAATGACTCACATCACTAGCAGCATTCTTCTCCACCATGAGATTTTGCTCCAAGGCTTACTCCAAGTAGAGAGAATGCCACCAAGCAATGGGTAAATACAGTAGAAGGTGAAGAGTTCTATTTATAGCCATAGAAAAAGGTAATCCGGGACAATCCCCCAGTATGGGACTAAACAAATATCAGAAATACACTAAATACACACTAATACACGTCCCACAGAAAGCTTAGCGGATCTGGAGCAAAACAGACCGCCAATTTGCAGTCTTCGACTGCCAATTGGTGGTCTATATGGTTCAGATCACGCTAGATTTTCTTCTGGCCTTTTCTGGATGGCTTTGCTTGTCTTTGATGCATCTACTTCACTTGCTGGACCTCCGACCCGAATAGAATCGCCAAAATACTCCCCATGATGGTGTGAAGTATTCTTGTTTGCTCATTGGTCCTTCGATCTTACATTCAGGTCCTTCGATCTTGCATCTTAGTCCATGAGTCTCTCAACTCAGTCATTTTTCATGCTTTGAGGTCATTTTATGCCTCTTGTCTTCAAACCTATTTATTTCTGAAATTCAAACATAAAAACTCGTCACGTAGCATTGTTTAGGTGAAAAATAATGGATATAAGATACAACTATAAGCATGAAATGATGTCAATCAAATACCCCCACACCTAACGTTTGCTAGTCCCGAGCAAAAGAAAGAAAGAGAAAAGCATAGGAAAAACAAGAAATCGTAACTCACTTTCTTAGGAGAAAAGCACATGCAACAAGCCGTTAAACATCTTTGTCGCCAAGGAGGAGGAGTGTTGTCTCCTGAGGGTTTTCAACGGATACACCCACAAAGTCCGAACAAATATGCATTATTCAATCTAGAAACTTGACTCGATGGACTCATTTTTATCGATCATTGGACGCGGTAATCCTACGGGCCGACTCTATATATGTAATCAGTCCACACACCTAGTCTAATGAATCATTCGTGAAAGTTAATTAAGGACTTAAGTGAAAGACATGGGAACCTTAACTTCTGAAAGTGATACATTGTGTAAAGTCCATTAAAGTTCTTATTTGACTCTCTTTTTTCTTTTTTTCTTTCGTTCTTTGTAGCATTATATTGGTTGGTGTTTGATTCTCCCAGGGTCAGGTTTCGTGCATCATTGTCTGTGAGGACTTACACTATCACATACACCTTCCCCCAAATCTTCACATAAGGCGATCCCTACCACCCGTGTAACGGGAGTTCGGTCGGTGTATCCTAAGTCAGATGACTCGAGAGCACCAGGCACTAAGTCCCCTCGGACCTAATTTCCCGAGTGATAGGAGCCGTAAGAGAAGAGAGAACACCACTTATTCATTTATCTACATGGGAACCAAAACCCCTACACTTACAGTTTAAGAAAAAGAGTTTAAGGGCCCTTGACTACGACAAACTTCCTTATATTAACAAACATAAATTATTTGACTCACTAGGTTAAGGGTGGACTTCTTCATTTGTTTAAGTACTGAAACCCTATGATTACTTGCCCCTGAGGGAAAAACGGGGAGCATCCTTACGAATCGATAAGACCTAAAACCAGTAAACTAGATATCCTAATGCATCATGTTCAAGACAATTTTGGGAGCTTTCTTTTTACTTTGCCTCTAAACGGTTTTGCACATGCCAAACATACGCAAAACCCACAAAATATTTTGTTTCGCAAACACATGAAGATTTTGAAAGAAATGTGAAAATTTTAAAGCACTAGACAAACAAAAGAAGACAAGTCACCCAAGGATCATGGCAAGCAGATATATCAATATTAAATGAGCACACTAACATGACCCTAGCAGTACAAACAAAAGAAAACGAAATCAAAGGAAAACGACTCGACTATGTACACACGTAAAGCACCCCCACACCTACTTCATGCATTGTCCTCAACGAATATGAGCATGATACTACATGGATTTATGCATGAAAAATGGAAGATCTTACCAACATGAAGCACAACAGGAAGTTCATGGTTATAGTGATGGACACAAACCTGAATTCCCTCAAAACTTGTGAGATACTGAAGAAGGGAGACAAATATGTGAAGAAATGGGGCCCAAGTACACAAGGGTTGGGCCCACCACAATCAATGCTCGCTCATGGAGTCTTTTATTACTCTTTTTTTGTTTTTTTTTGTTTTATTTTACAAGATATATACATCAACAAAGATATTCTCATGATCATTTGGTCAAGGAACATTAAATGAGAACATCGAGTTATGAGGACCAGAGACTTGCCGAGATGGGCAAACTTCACTGGTACTCTAAGGTGTCATGAGGGGTGAAAGGTCAAAGCTGAAAGGCTCGAACCTCTCATGATATTGGTTGGGTGTAGGCAACATGAAGGAGTGAAGTTGTGTTGCCTCACTAGGGCTTAGTTGCTCATCGAACAAAACCCTCCAACCAATAGGTGGGTGCATCAGAATGAGTTCTTCAGGCTCATTCGATGGATGCAGCACACCTGCATCACTAAGAATGGGGCTTCTCCCCAAGTCATCCAACAAGGACCTCCCACCATCTTTTATATCATCAAGCATAAGCTCGGTCGTAGGTGGGTCCTTGTTGGAGTCAATCTGAACCTCAAATGGCTCAATAGCCCAAGGACACGGGGTGACGACACCTTCTGGAATGGGCATATGCTGAGGTGTGTCCCCCTCACTAATGGTCTCCACTGAATCATGCAAGGAACACTCCCTTTGGACATTCATGTTCGATGCCAGCTCACTCTGCTGCATTGCAAAGACAGGCAATGAGTTTTCACTGGGCCCACTAACATTCTCAACGGGTTGCATTGGTGTTAGGGGTGTTCTTTGATTTTGCGGTGCTTTCTCTAATTGGTGGATGAGATTGAGATTTAAAGGTTGGTCTATGGGCTCTTTTTGCCTACCAGAGTTTAACACATGAAACTCGGCACTCATGTTGCCGAATGAGAGCTTCATTAGACCATTTCTACAATTAATTAAGGTGTTAGAGGTTGCCAGAAATGGTCTACCCAAAATCAAAAGTATTTGAGAGTGGGTGTTTGCAACAGGATTGGTATTGATTGATATGTTTTAATTAACCGCAAGTGCACGACTGCGTTGAAGCAGTGGCAAATACAGGCCGATCCACAGGGAGGTGTGTCGACTTTAGTTTGTACGAAGGCGAGTGGGAAAGAAAGGAGAGAAAGGAGTTATGATCTACAATACACTACAATGCGAAAGTAAATGGAAAATAAGCAATAAAACTAAACCCCAAAGGGGGTAGAGAAAAGAGTGTGAATACAAAGATATGTGTGTGTTCAATTAAGCTCATCACAATATGTAGTGCATGAAAATCATAAAACTACATCCAACTTTGTCTCCACATGAAATAAGATAAGATCATATCATTAAAACATACAAGACATAAATTGGAATGAAGCTAAATGAACTCATGTATAAAGACTAGACACTACTATGCCTCCACATGAAATAAGATAACACAATATCATTAAAACATACAAGACATTAACCAAGGTAAGGTAACAAGAGTACATGCAACTACAAATTGTGTTTCCAATATTAATTCCATCCATATCCTCACCTTATTGTTCCCCATCAAATAGGTCCACTAGTCTAAGCATACGCTAAGCTTCAATCAAGAGCATTAGCATATGAATGACAAGAGTGAAATCCCATTAGATGGTTATGGAAATCATGTAAGGTTCAACGGATTAAGAAAAGACACACCTAATACATCACATTATTGATATCACATATTTCTCCACCCCCAAATGGGGATGGAACTACTCACTACTCATTACACTAACTACATTAACAAAATGAAACATTATACTGAAAGGAAATTCAACTAAGCAAGGAAGGAATATTAAAGAAGCTAATTAAAATGAACATAAAACTAAAGAAACATGCAAGAATTAAAAGACAAGATTAAAAGAAACTAAGAGCAATTATTTTATTTACATGACTCACATTACAAGCGGCATTCTTCTCCACCTTGAGTTTTTGCTTCAAAGATTTTACTCCAAGTAGAGAGAATGTGATTGACATCATTTCATGCTTATATTTGTACCTTATATCCATTATCTTACACCTAAGCAATGCTACGTGACGAGTTTTATGTTTAGTTTTCAGGAATAAAAAGGTTTGAAGAGAAGAGCCATGAAAGGACCCAAAAGTAGGAAAAAGGACTTAATTGTGAGACCTGAGGACCACGATGCAATGGAGAAGGACCTGATCGTAAGACCGAAGGATCTAAGAGCAAAACAGGAAACTCCACACCATCATGAGGAGTATTTTGGCAATTCGATTCGGGTCGGAGCTCCAATAAACAACGTAGATGCATCAAAAACCAACAAAGACAACCAGGAAAGCCCACAACCAAAACCAACTCGATCTGGATCATATAGACCGCCAATTGGCATGAAAGGATGAGGGAGGCATGGGCTTTCCTATAAGACCTCGCTGAGAAGACCATGGAATGGGAGAGTATGAGGGAACCATCACCATCATCTAGCATAGGAACGAGGATCACAAATGCAAACTCGACTAGATCGGGTGCCTCATTTGCTGTCGATACACTATGGCCACCAAGGTGCGCATGGCGCCCTTAATGCTCTGTATGGATTCGATTGAGCTCGAAAACTAGCACGATGTGTCACATGTGTCTACATCTGGTCCAGTTCCCTGTCATCTATGTGGTAGGATAGGTCATATAGGAGGTGAGTGTGCATCCCTTCCACCTGAGATGGAACATGTCAATGCCATCTATGATAGATCCAGGAATGACCCATAATCATCATCATATATCCCCGGATGGAGGAACCACCCTAATTTTTCATGGAACCATAACAATGCATCAGGCGGTCCTTCAAACTCCTCTCGACCACCTAACTGACCACAACAGCCTCCCATGCATTCACAGTCTTATCACTAACCCCAAGCTCAAAGCACCAACCCACCAGGTTTCCCAAATTCTAACAACTTGGAAACCCGGTTTAATTCACCTTAGAACTTAACTCGTGAACTTGAGAACTATGTACAAACTTTATGTCATCCACGAGTCAAGTCCTCACTTCGAACCAGCAGACCATCAAATCTTTCGAGCTTCAGATGGGCCAACTCGCTCAGTCTATGCATGAGAGAGAGGGGGAGTCTGCCTAGCCAACATGTGGCTAACCCCATGCTCAACATCACGTGAGCATGCAAAATGCAAGTTGAAGACTGCAGGGGGGCAACTGAACTACGTGAAAAACCTGTGGACCATGTCAATGCCATTGTGACCCTGGGAAATGGGAAGCAGGTCAACAACAACATTTCCTTGCCACTAAATCCATTTGTGCAGCCCCTTTGTGGGATTGATGGTCAGAAAGAGGCCAAGGGTGAGAGTAATACACCAACACCTCCTTCCCAAGCACCGCAGAAGACCTACCTGCCAAAAGCTCCATATCCTAGTAGGTTGTCTAAGAAACAGAGTGACAATGTTGACAAAATGCTGGAGATATTCAAGAAAGTGAATGTCAACATTCCTTTGTTAGACATGATTCAACAAATACCTCCCTATGCAAAATTCCTAAAGGATCTCTATACGACTAAGAGGAAAACCGACGTCCCTAGCAAAGCTTTTTTGGTGGCTAATGTGAGCTCGATCATTTTGAACCCAATGTACGTAAAATTGAAGGACCCAGGTAGTCCAACAATTTCATGTGTCATTGTGAACTCTCACATTAATAATGTCTTGCTAGATCTAGGGTCAGCGGTTAACCTCTCACCAGCTTCTGTATATCAACGATTAAGCGTAGGCGAGCTCAAGCCTACGAAAACAACTTTACAGTTGGTTGATCGTTCGATCAAAGTCCTAATGGGGGTCATTGAAGATGTCCTAATCAAGGTTGGATATTTCATATTTCCTGTTGACTTCATCATCCTTGAGACTGAACCAATCAAGACTACCCACTCTCAGATCCCATTGATTTTGGGTAGACCTTTTCTGGCACCATCAAATGCCGTAATCAATTGTCGAACTGGACTCATGAAATCGTCGTTCGGGAACTTGACCGCGACATTCCATGTGTTCAATATGGCTAGGCAGCCGACATCTTTTGAGGACCCCATGGAAATTAATCTTATCCGAGACGTGGAAGAAGAAATAGAAGACAAGTATGAAGGGAATGTGTTCTAAAAGTTTTACTTTTAAATGTCAATTATTATGAATTGAATGAGAAATCATTTTGTTCCTTGTTTATGTTATTCGTCTTTTAGAAGTGTTAAGGAAGAGGCTCTTGGTCCTTAACCGTAGAGCTCTAAAAGATATTGGTTTACATAAAACAAAAGATATTCGCAATCATGGTAATTAACATGGAACATTAATTACCGAGTTAAGATTGTCGTGTTGGTCATAGATCATTGTAGCTCTACAAGTGAGTGACAACACGGGTATGCAAAAGAGGAAAATATTACTTTTGTATACTGAATAGACCTAATAAGTAAAATATTATAGAAATGTGTTTCTGTGTCATTAATATTTTACTGTGTCTTTAGTCCTTTGATATGAGACTTATATCTAATCACTTAAGGAATACTTAATTAGATCAGTGTCTTGAACTATCGATCAGTGTAGTATAAAGGCATTGGTTGGTTAAGTATAACTTTCGTTAGAGAAGATAGTTAGTCAAAAGATTATCATTGCCCCTCTTAATTGAGTGATGATATTAGTGGGCCCCTTGATAAAGCAAAGTTATAATGTGCACAATGTGATTTGAGTTAAGTCACATATTTATGACTAGCTTAAAGAGATCAAGAAATGAATACTAATACAAAGATGACACAATACTACTTTGTGTGTATTCTTAATATCATGAGGCAAGGGACGGACACAAGTGGTGCACTCCATCACTAAGTGGATCGGGTTTTGGTTCGAGTGGAATTAAGACATCTAACTAATTGGGAGATATAATGTGTAGCTAGATACCGCTTATAGCTTGTGATATTAAGCTCTTAATA
Organism: Triglochin maritima; assembly: GCA_963682175.1. Classification (NCBI taxonomy): domain Eukaryota; kingdom Viridiplantae; phylum Streptophyta; class Magnoliopsida; order Alismatales; family Juncaginaceae; genus Triglochin; species Triglochin maritima. Next base: position 14,759,308 of record OY821785.1, read on the forward strand.
TCACTGCCAACTTAGTTTAGATCCTCCCATAGGTCACACCACAAAACTGGGAAACAAGAAATGGGGATTTTGAGTTCATAGGATGTGTCGGGTTTCATGTAGAAAATATGACACATGGCGTGAACAAGCAAAATCAAAATTATGTTGTGATTAATAACATAATTAGAATCTAAATTAAATTCATATGTGATGTAAATATTATGGGGTGTAATGATTGATCATTACATAGGATAATATGTTACATAAGTTGTGAATTTACTACTAATCCCGAAATGTGAAATTTTGTAGGGGTTAAACCGAAATTTGACAAGTCTGCTAGACTGTGCAATCGGTCGACCGGTTAATGGATAACGGTCGACCGAAGGTGCACGGTCGACCGGACGTGTCTCGACCAATAACAGGGAATTTTCGTCTGTTCGGAACGGTCGACCGAATCTATCGGTCGGTCGACCGAACATTGCGATGAAATATTCTACGTTAAGAACGGTCGATCGAATCTTGCACGGTCGACCGAAATTGGGGTCGAGCGGTCGACCGGACCTTCGTAACGGTCGACCGGTCCAGACGGTTTTATGCAGAATTAATTTAAGAATTAATTAAATCATGCATGGAATTGGTCCATAATTGATTTAATTCGTGGCTAATATTATTTATTATTAAATAATGGATGGTTAGATGGAATTTTGCATGAGATCATGGGCAAGGGGTTGCACATGAATAGGTAATTTGGAGAGAACCTATAAATACAAGGTTATCTCATTACCTCCTTAATTTCATTCATTATTCTCTTGAGCAAAATTCTCTCTCCATAATTCTCCACGAAAATCCCTTAATTCTTAAGTTTAGTTTTAGTTCTTAAGAGACCATCTTCTCAAGGGAATTAAAGAGGGGTTAGTAATTAGATTCTAAACCCTATCGGAGATCGAGAGACTAGCTTCCCTCTCTCCGATCTTGTTTAGAGTTTGGTGAATACTCGGAGGCATCCGGCGCGGCGAGAAGTATCCCTAACGTCTCCGAATCTTCAAGAAGTTTTTGAGAACTTCTAGGTATGAATTTCGGAGCTCTTGTTTGTTTTAATAGAGTTTTGAAACTAGATGTTAAAACAAACCGATGCATGCATGAAATAAATCAAAGAAAATTGTAATTGATCCCTATTATACATAAAAATTTCGAAAATATATATGTATAATTAAACATGAAATCCTACAGATGTTAAATTTCGAAAATATGGCTAGGCAGCCGACATCTTTTGAGGACCCCATGGAAATTAATCTTATCCGAGACGTGGAAGAAGAAATAGAAGACAAGTACTCCCTGATTCATGCAAATCTAAATGCTTCATCATGGATGATTTCGATCATGAAGAGGATGGGGGCGAGTAGAGCAATGATGTGCATATTCAGTACATGCAAGGTCCTCCTATCTTACATCTTGAGCTAGATATCACACCTCCCCTTGAGGAGGCACCCACAATTGAGTTTAAAGAACTCCTTAAGGAACTGAAACACATTTTTCTTTGTCCCGATAGGTCATTTCCGGTGATTATTTCATCGACGTTGACTGACGATCAGGACGAATGTCTGATTCAAGTCTTAAGGGAGCGCAAATCAGCCATTGGGTTGTCCTTGAAGGACATTAATGGGATAAGTCCCGACGTCGTGCAACACCACATCTTTATGGAGGATGAGGCATGACCACGTCGCAACCCCCAAAGGAGTCTAAATACAGCCATGACAGAAGTAGTTAAGAAAGAGATCATCAAGTGTTTAGATCATGGCATCATTTTTCCCATTTCGGACAGTGCTTGGGTAAGTCTTGTCCAGGTTGTGCCCAAGAAGTTGGGTATCACTATTGTCCAGAATGAAAGCAATGATCTTGTACCCACACGACTTCAAACTGGGTGGCGAGTTTGCATTGACTATAGGAAGTTGAACGCGGTCACGTGTAAGGACCACTTCCCTCTTCCTTTCATTGACTACATATTGGAGAGACTCGCCGGGCATGCCTACTATTGTTTCCTTGATGGTTATTTGGGGTACAATGAAATCCCAGTTGCCACTAAAGACCAAGAGAAAATCATGTTCACATGTCTTTCAGACTATGCAATGCACCAGCAACATTCCAACGTTGCATGTTGAGTATCTTTTCCGACATGGTCGAGAACTTCCTTGAGATTTTCACGGATGATTTCTCGGTTCATGGTACCTCCTTTGATGAGTGCTTGCACCACCTGAGCCTTGTTCTCAAGAGATGTTTGGAAACAAACTTAGCCCTTAATTGGTAAAAGTGTCATTTCATGGTTACAAAAGGCATCGTATTGGGTCACGTGGTATCTCGTGATGGTATCGAGGTGGATAGGGCAAAGATTGAGCTTATTTATAAGCTTTCGGCACCTACCTCGGTAAAGGAAATCCGGTCATTCCTTGGACACGCTGGTTTTTACCAGTTGTTTATTAAGGATTTCAGCAAGATAGCTCACCCTTGGACGAGCTTACTTGCCAAAGGTACCTCTTTTGAGTTCACACCCGAGTGCAAGACTATGTTTGAGTTTCTAAAGTGTGAGTTGACCTGCGCTCCCATTATCAAGGCACCAGTGTGGACTCTACCTTTCGAGCTGATGTGTGATGCATCTGACTATGCGATTGGAGCAGTTTTTGGTCAGAAAGTTGATAAATTGCCTCATGTGATCTACTATGCAAGTCGTTCTCTCAATGACACCCAACTCAACTACTCCGTTACCGAGAAAGAGTTCCTCGCAATCATATTTGCGTTGGAAAATTTTCGTCAGTACCTCATTGGGTCGCACATCATCTACACTGATCACTCAGCTCTTTGCTACATTTTGTCTAAAAAGGATGCGAAAACCGGTCTCCTGCATTGGATCTTGTTGTTGCACGAGTTCGACCTTGAAAGATGGGAAATTTCCAACCGTGGCCAGGTGGAAATTTCCAACCTCAACTCAAGCAAATTATTGAGAAAACGGTTAATGCTTCAAGGAAAGATTGGTCGGTTAAGCTTAATGATGCATTGTGGGCCTTCCAAACTGCATTTAAAACCGACCTTGGCATGTCCACCTACAGGCTAGTTTATGGCAAAGCTTGCCATCTTCTGGTAGAGTTTGAGCACCAGGCATTATGGGCAATCAAACATCTTAACATGAGTCTTGATGTTCCCGGTGACAATCGCAAGCTAGACCTCAACGAGTTGGAGAAATTGAGAAATGAAGCTTATGAGAATGCCAAGATCTGCAAGTCCCGTACTAAAATTTTCCACAACCACCTGGTCAAAATCAAAACCTTCACAGTGGGACAAAAGGTCTTGTTGTATAACTCTCGCCTACACTTGTTTCCGTGGAACCTTCAGAGTCATTGGTCTGGGCTCTTTATTGTTTTAACCGTCTCCCCTCATGGGGTGGTTGAGATTCAGAACCCAAGGAATGGGGAGGTATTCAAAGTTAATGGACAACGCCTCAAACCGTACTTGGAAGGGACCACGACAGAGGTCGAGGCGGAAATCGAATCTTTACACGAACTCCCCGCGGATGTGGTCACTTGACGTGATCCATCCCTTCATTTGGTTGTACATATCCTTCACAAACAAAAATAAAAAAAATAAAAAGAAAAAAAACACAAAAGACTCCACAAGTGAGCATTTTTTGTTGTGGCCCCAACCCTTGAGTATTGGGGCTCCATTTCATTCACGTATTTGTATCCCTTCTTAAGTATTTCACAAGTTTTTGGAAATTCGGGTTTATGTCCATCAACATAACCATGAACTTCCCTTTCTGCTTCACGTTGGTGAGATCTTTTCTTTTTCAAGCATGAATCCATTTAGTCTCGTACTCACATTCATTGAGGACAATGCATGAAGTAAGTGTGGGGGGTGCTTTACGTTTGTATATGTGGAGTCGAGTCTTTTTCATTTTATTTTGTTTGTATTGTTATGGTCATAATAGTGTGTGGCATTTAATATTGATATATCTACCTGCCATGATCCTTGGGTGACTTGTCTTCTTTTGCTTCCCTAGTGCTTTAAATTTTCACATTTCTTTCAAAATCTTCATGTGTTTGCGAAATAAATTGTTTTCTGGGTTTTGCATGTGTTTAGCATGTGCAAAACCGTTGAGAGGCAAAGTAAAAAGAAAGCTCCCAAAATTGTCTTGAACATGATACATTAGGATATCTAGTATACCGGCTTTAGGTCTTATCAAGTCGTAAGGACGCACCCCGTTTTTTCTCGGAGGGTGAGCAATAATAGGGTTTCAGTACTCAAACAACTAAATAAGTCCACCTTGAACCTAGTGAGTCAAATAATTTGTGTTTGTTTGTATAAGGAAGTTTGTCGTAGTCAGGGACCCTTAAAATCTTGTTGTGAAATTGTAAGTGTTGGGGTTTTGGTTTCCATGTAGATAAATAAATAAATGGTGTTCTCTCTTCTTGCACGGCTCCTATCACTCGGGAAATTAGGTCCGAGGGGACGTAATGCCTGGTGCTTTTGTGTCATCTGACTTGGGATGCACCGACCGAACTCCCATTACACAGGTGGTAGGGATCGCCCTATGTGGAGATTAGGGGGAAGGTGATGTGACAGTGTAAGTCCTCACATGCAATGATGCATGAAACCCGACCCTGGGAGAATCAAACACCAACTAATGTAATGCCATAATAATAAAAAAGAGTCAAATAAAAACCTTAATGGACTTTACACAATGTATCACTTTAAGAAGTTAAGGTTGCCCATGTCTTTCACTTAAAACCTTAATTAACTTTCACTAATGATTCATTAGGCTAGGTGTTTAGACGGATTACATTTATAGAGTCGGCCTGTAGAATTACCGTGTCCAAGGATCGACGGAAATGTGTCCATCATGTCGTGTTGATAGGTTGAATAATGCATGTATGTTCGGATTTTGTGGGTAAATCCGCTGAAAACCCTCAAGAGACAACACTCCTCCTCCTTGGCGATAAGGAGGTTTAACGGCTTGTTGCACATGCTAAGTGCAATCGCGATTCCTACGAAAGTGAGTTAGGATTTCCCTATTTTACGTATGATTTTTCCCTTCTTTCGTTTTTCCTTTCTTGTTTTGCTCGGGACTAGCAAAAGTTAGGTGTGGGGGTATTTGATTAATAGTATTTCATGCATTTATTTGTATCTTATATCCATTATCTTGAACCTAAACAATGCTACATAACCAGTTTTATGTTTGAGTTTCAGGAATAAACAAGTTTGAATAGAAGAGGCATAAAAGGACCTAAAAGCAAGAAAAAAGACTGAGTTGTACGACTTGGGGACTAAGATGCAAGAGGGAAGGACCCGGATGTAAGCCCAAAGGACCAATGAGCAAATCAAGAAACTCCACACCATCATGATGAGTATTTTGGCAATTGGATTCGGGCCTAAACTCCAACAACTAACTTGGGTGCATCACACATGATGAAAGCAATACAAGAAAGCCCATAAAAAATCCAAACCGGATCCGGACTCTATAGACCGCCAATTGGCGGATGGGTTGTCTCCAGTGCTGACAGGCTTGGGGCAGATCATGTATAATTGTGTGTTATGTCTATTTTGGGTATTTTATTAGTCCCACATCGGGGGAATGTCCCTAGTTACCTTTTTCTATGACTATAAATAGAACTCTTCATCTTCCCTTGTAATCTACTACATACTTGGTGGCTATTCTCTCTACTTGAAGTGGAGCCTTGGAGAAAATACTCAAGTAGGGAGATGCTACTTGTATTGTGAGTCTGAATTTAATAAAAGTTTTCTTGCTATGTTGCTTCTTTTATGATGCTTGCATGCGTAGTTTAATTTCATTTCAATAATCGTAGTAGACTTAGTTAATATGGTTTCTTTTCTTAAGATTATAATTATTTGAATGAGTAGTGAGTAGTTCCATCCCCTTTGGGGGGTGGAGTTGATTTTTTATACATGCAATAGAGAGTGGAAATGAATGTTTTGTTTTGAAATGTGTTGATAAACATGAATGTATGCTTCTTAGACACCTCCCATGCTTGTTTAAAATAGAACACCTTACTTGATGGTTCTTGCCACAACTCTTAGACACCTCCTATTCTTGTTTAGGTTTTGAAATAACCAAACTTGTGTATGTGAATGTTAATCAAATAGGTTAGTGATTGGATTGATAGGTTTTGCCATCACCATTAGACACGTCCTATACATGAAAGCACTACCTACATTTGTGTCTACTGAAATGCATTCTTCACCATCTCTTTGCATGTGTGCACTCACTCCAGTCCTTAGGGGGTTTTCATCTCTGATTTCCAGCTTACTTATCAAGTTTCTTAGTTTAGTTTTAGTCCATCGTTTGTTGTTTTCTTTTGCATGTGTTACTTACTAGTCTAGAGTAGTGTAGCTTAGTGTACTCATATCTCTTCTCCCCTTTTGTTTGCCACTTGATTTCGAACAAGACAAGAGGACCAATAGCAAATTGAGAAACTCCACATCATCATGAGGAGTATTTTGACAATTAGATTCAGGCCCAGACTTGTATGACCGGATATGGTGCACCACACATGCCTAATTACAACACTAAAGATGGCTGCAAAATTTGGACGGGATCTGACCAATTCAGATCGCCAATTGGTGGTCCAACCCTGTCAAGATCTAATCTAATTTGTCTCGGTTATTTTTTATGTCGTTTATAGCTATTTTTAGTAGGTGCCAATAGTCACACATCTAGGATTGTCCCAGTTATATTTTTTCATGCCTATAAAACGAACTTTTTTTCCTCCTTTTTAATTATCCATTGCTTGGTGCCATTCTCTCTACTCAGAGTAAGCCTTGGAGCAAAACTCAAGTGGAGAAGAATGCTACTTGTAATGTGAGTCATGTATAAATGATTTTTTGTTAGTTTAATGTTGCCTCTTTTATTCCTTCCATGCTTAGCTCAAGTTTGTTTAATTAATCTTAGTTGAAATAGTTATAATGTTTTCTCTTCTTAAGATAAATGTTAGTATAATGATTAGTAAGTAGTTCCATCCCCCTTTGGGGGTGGAGATGATGCACATGTATGTTGTGAAGTTTTGATGTTTGATGAATTTTCGATTGTGTAGACTTATATGTTTGTACGTTCATCGGGTTGTTTTAATCATCTACATGTTGGGGGATTTTTGATGGGTTTTGCCATAAGATTTAGACACTTCCCATGCTTAGTTTCCTCATGTTTATTGACTGAAATTTCCTGTTGGGTATACTACATGTTAGTTGTGTGTTGTATTTGTGTTTGCTTGCTTGATTGATTGAAGAAACTTTGTTTTGATGGGTTTTTCCATAAGATTTAGACACCTCTCATGCTTAGCTTTGTTTTTCACATGAGTTCATGGTTTTTGATGAGTCTTGCCATATCGTTAGACACTTCTCATACTGAGCCTAGTCCTATGATAATCAAGTAGTAATTGTCGATACGTTGTGTGAATAGATTGATAGGTTTTGCCAAATCTTTAGACACTTCCTATGCATGAAGACACACACATGACACACACACATACATGCTTACATGCGTCATTCATCACTTATTTCACTTCATATGTTCACACACTCCACCCCTTAGGGGTTTCTCTTCCTGAATTCAAATCTCTTTGTTAGGTTTATAGTTAGTTTTAGTCAATCTTTAGTTTCTTTCTTTTGCATTTATTAACTACAAATTTAGTGTAGTCTAGTTTAGCGTAATCAAATCTCTTCTCCCATATTTTGCCACTTGATTTCTGACAAACTAGAGACTACTCACATCCCTGTGGATCGACCCGTACACACCCCGTCTTCACCGAAGGTTTTGCAGTTGCATTCTAAACTTTAATCAAATCTAACATAGATCTTGGTGCACGTGGAGCGGCAACTGAGGCCTTAGACCATTCTGATGGTGAAGGTCCATTGGCAGCATCATAGTCTGAGTGAGGCCACCAGGGAGTGTAATGATAATGTGAGGAATTTGTATCCTGAACTCTTTGTCGAGAGTTAGGAGTAGCAACTTTCGAGGACGAAATTTATTTAAGGAGGGTAGGATGTTAGACCCACTCTCCTTATTTTATAAGAAAGTCCACTCTCCTCTTTCAAGCTTGATTGATTATTTTTTCTTATAGTTTGCTTGTGTGAATGTATATTTTATCTTGTATACTTTGGTGTTTGGCTTGCGGGCCGGGGCGGCGCGGCTAGTATCACTCACTTTGCCAATTATGGTAAGTGACGTGGCTAGGGATGTGGATGGGCAGGACATGTGGCATTGGAGGTGGGCACTTGGAAGAATGGGATTGGTGGAATGATGTGGAGGTGCGCTGAGGTGGCGTGGGATTTGAATTCCTATATGCATGGTATGATGTGATGGGAGGATATTGCACTTGATACTATCCTTTTATGGAGTTTGTACGGATGGAAAGCAACCAACCCTAGCCGTCACCTCTCTATTCTCTCTTCCTCTCATGCACCACACTACCCATCCCACTCTTTCGTTCGGCGTCCTGGTGGCCAGCAACTCCAGTAAGGTTGCAAGAGGAGGCAGCAGCAATCAAGACAGGCGTGTAGGAGGCGGGTTGTAGCAATTTTTCCAGGGATCTCCGGTCATCCTCTTCATCGAAATCAGGTATGCCTTAGGCCCTAAAGTAGGTTAGGGGGTGGGGGAGGTGGTTGGAGGGCCGACCATCTCCAGCAAGGCAAGTGGCGTGCTGAGCAGCGCCACCTAGCCAAGCGCATCTACAAGAGCGTACGATAAGCGCGCTTGCTCTTGGTGTTGGGTTGTTGGACCAGCCAGGTGGTGCCCGAGCTCTAGTGAGGTCCAGCCATGCTCCGGTTATGGTACCTCAATGGGAGGCTGGGCGTCCTCAGCTTGGGCCATGTGCGGCTGGTGCGCGTATGCCTCCTTTGGTTCCTTCTCTTACTCTCATGGGCACGTGGCTACCGAACAGCTGGCTGGTGCGGCTGGATTCTGGTGGTGGATGGCCGCAGGAGTTATGGAATGGGAGGGGGAGGTAGAGGATGGACGTTGCTGGTTGGGGGCAAGTTCTGGCCAGCACATGGAGGGCACGTGTAGTGCTGACCCTTGGTGCGGTTGGTTTCATGCGTGTCCCTCCTGCGTTGCGGGCTGGCATTAGCGTTGTGCCTCACTTCAGTTGCGTTCACCTTAACCTGAGATGACCAGGGAGAAGTGGTCAGACGTACTGCTGGTTGGACCATGGGCTGGTGCATGCGTGCATGTATGATGTGTTTGGTGTTATCTTTGATCGAGTGCATGTGTCGAATGTTATCGTTTTGATGCTCGTTTCTTGTTACGTTTAATAAACGTATGGATGGACTCTGAATATATGTTGCATGTTCATAGCCTGACCTTGTTGATTTAATGACTCTGAATATATATATATATATATATATATATATATATATATATATATATGGTCAAGTTCTAGTGAGCTCAGGGCTCATCTGATTTAATTTAAGTCCCCTATAATCTCACCATTGGATCTTATTTACAGTTAATCTCACCATTCATTAGCATAACCGTTTTTTTCTTAATCTACCTTAAAATTTAAAATGAGTGGTGGATATTGTGGGGGATTAATTTAGAAAAGTTAAGCTTTGTGCTCACTAGAGAATTCCTATATATATATATATATATATATATATATATATATATATATATGATTCTGATCTTGCTCCTCGCATGAGAATTAATAGCGTTTAACATGAACCTCAAGATTAGTGTCACATGACCCATAGCTTAGGTCGTACAATTGATGTGCATGTGCTATGTCTATTCTTGCATGGGTTTCACATGTTGTATTGCTATGGTTGCTTCTCGTATGAGGGTGAACATGACAATGTATATATATATATTGTTTTTATTGGGTCACCTATGTTATTTGGGATATGAAACCAATGACAAGCATTATAATTTTTGTCATAGTCTCCTTTATATTTGGGTTACAGTATCTTTGATCAAAAAGTTTTTGGTTTCTTAATTTCTAAGGTTTAAGATTTGTGATTTTAGGGTTTAATCTAGGTTTAGATATGGCGCAGTTCAAAGTTAGGGTGTTAGGATTTTCGTGTGTTGTCTAGGTTTTTGTTTAATATTTAGGGATTTAGGGTTTATTGTTTAGATATTCACACAATAGAATTTCTGGTGTCTAGTGTTTTGGATCATACATCTAAAATATACCCATGTATTAGACTAGATATATGGTGGTTTCCTGTCAACAAATAAACACAAATAGACATTAGACTAGACTGATGGGACAGAATTAAGAATGATAGACATTATTTAGTCTACAAAACAAAAATGTCTAACAACCAATTTTCATAAATCTAATAATTTTTATATAAATGAATGACGCATTGTATATCTTATTATTGGTAGACACAAACAAAATACATAAGAAACATTGGTGTTATCCAGACATGTGGTCCACATAAGCAATTGGTATCCAGACATATGGTCCACACAAATATTGGTGGTATCTCGACATGCGGTTCACACAACCTAGGCAAGATTGAGTTGTCTGGACCACTCCCAATATCACTACCATTTCAAGAAAGAAAGCCTACAATGACGAAATAAATATTTTAGACAAATTAAGCCATTAATTGTGTCCAAGAAAATATATGGACGACAAACAAGCAACAAGACATCTCTATATGACACAAGGTATCTTCCAAAATATTAATATCCTTATCCTATATCTCAATATCTATTGGATTTTTGACCCCTAATCTAATCTAAATATCTCAACCAATAATGAAGTATGCAACTAGTGGAAATAAAAACAAAAGTGGAGACAGGCAAACCACAAGAAGATCGAAGATTGGCACCCCAACTGAGTCATAATCCTATCTTCCAAGCTTCACTCGACCACCACAAGCCTTGCTCATGACTTCACTAATCTGATCTCTATTTCGGGCCAAGATCAAGCATTTACAATCTACGCTTGCAAAGAATTTCGACAAACTTGATATTTTTTATCTCACAATCCTAGAGGGGTGCTTCCTTTGAAGCTATACAACTCTTTAATCAATAAAAGTGGTGTCACAAGACACTGTAATACTTGAGCACACTTGAGTAAGATAGGTCTTAGGAACAAAAGTGGGAAGTTTAGGCTTAAGTGTAGGGTAATGAAGTGGGGAAGGTTTTATCTCTAAGAATGGGAGCGATAAGGAGTGTAAGAGATGTGTTAAGTAATGGTTCGAACACCTATTTATAAGTTGTAATATCCATATAGCCACTGGAAAGACAACCAATCAAAAGTGTAAAACACATGTGTGAGTTGGATGTCAAATGGTCAACCATTAGGACAATCCGTTCGGTCGTTCACATAAGTTGTTGAGTTAAGGGTCGGACGAATATGTATATCGGTCGAACCAACACAATGTAAATTGGAAATTTATATATTGGACATTGAGGGAACGGCAATCATTGGGTCAAAAACGGTCGAGCAAAATCAAGAAAAGTTAATGTCCAATTTTGTGACTAATTTGGTCAACCGCAAAGAGAGGTTTGGTAGACCTATAGCCTGAAATCCAAATTGGGTAAAGGCACAATCTTCAAAACAGTTGTTGGGGAATAATGACAAAAAACCAACTCAAAAATAAATTTGAACCAAAGAACGGTCAATCAAAACTCGAGGAATGGTCGATTGCTCAACAAAGAAGTCTATTTCCCAAAAAGTGGTGGACATGTTTTACTCTTTGAAAATTACATACCTCAAAACTAGTCAAGCACTTTCAAAAGCGGTCGGCTCATTTAGAGCAGTTTCAGCGCACACTCTTTTTCATGCCTCATTTCAAATATCGTAGCTTGATCTTCCTTTGTGCTTTTCCCGTACGTGAGTCTTCTACCCACATCTACGACTAGTAGATGAGCTCTCTCAACTCTTGTGTCTCCCACTCAAAGAAGTTAAACTCGGACAATCAAATTGGAGCCCTAATGTTTAAAACTTCATTTCCAAAACAGTAAGATAGTTAAGTCATAAAACTACTACAATAACTTTGTTTTCATTTCTGCTTGAAATCGCAGAGAAAATTAGATATAGTCATCTAGCTCTCCATTTTTTATCTTTCTCTTAATTTCTTTTTGATTAAGAAATTCAATTTTCTCACTTCTTTTTTCTTCATCCTTCTCATTTTACCTCGTCCAAAAGTTATCCAGGCACACCATTAGGGAACCTCAAGGATTAGATTTTGGGTGCATTTTTCAGCTTGGTGGGCAAGAAACCACATGGTAAGGTTTTAGGGATAGGAGACACATGTTTGGGGTAATACTCATCAAGGTTTTCGGAACATTACAGAAATAAGTTTTTTAGAGAATTCAACATCTCAAATGTCAAGTTCTCTATAAACAGAATGCCGAGTTCTAAGACTTAGAAAATCTTGTGTATACTCAATAAGAAGAAATGGTAGATTGGAAGCCCAAATAACATGTTACAGAACTTGACACGTAAGTTCCCGAGTTCATGTGAATAGAACTTGGCACCTATGTTGACGACTTCTATAAACATGAACTCAACCAACTGAAATGCCGAGGTCATGTCTACAGAAGTCAACAATGAAGCTCTCGAGTTCTATTTAGATAGGTTTGGAACTTGATTATTCATTCGACGATAAGTCATTTCCTGTTAAAAAACATTTCGAAGACATACACCAAATCAGACCACAGTAGTACAACCAAAATTGCATCCACACAAGAAACATGCAAAACAATTCCAAATCACATATCAAACTATCATTAAAAGAGTCACATCATTCAATATTCTAGCAATCAAAAAATAATGGCATTTCAACAAATTGTTTTACTCAATCTAACCTATGTGACCCCTCAATCTTTTGTTCATTTTAGTACGTGCCTGAGCATGTCCTCTCCCACGGTCGTGTCCCCCACCTTGTGTTGCATTTCCTACATCTTTCGTATCCTGAGTCAGACCACCATCGCCATTGTCTTCTGTATGTGGAATAATAGTATCAACTTCTTCTACGACGCGGTCTTGACTCAACCGTAGTGTGGCTTCTTCAACACCAAAATAGATGAGGAAAGTCTTCATTTTTTCCTTCAACTTTGCAGTCATTAAGGAGTTTATCATATGGTGTTTGATGATCTCATAGATTCTATGGAGTTCTTCACGAAATTCGTAAACTTGTGAACCTACAAACAATTTAAATGTTAAGCAAACATCAAACACATTTTAAAAACTCGTAAGTATTGAATTGTAAATTGAGATCATACAATCTCTCACTCTCTACCAACTCAGGGTTTGTACAAGTCGGAGTATGGAACCCAACTGTGTTCAACAATCCAACGTATTGTGACGTTCTGGTACCATTTATATACAACTATCTTCTCTCTTCCGGAGTCACACCTAAGAGTGCATGCTAAAATAGTAGATAATCTTTTTTATGAGACCAATGTTGAATGAATTGCGAATTTTTCACCAATTAATTCACGTCTGCTCTCTCCAAAACCGATTTCACCACATGTCTCTCCATCGGCTCAGGAATGTGTTGTTGTTGACCGAACCGCCTCATCACTCGGTCTGCATAATGCACGATCACCTCTCCGAAATTTATAAGTCATGTAGGGCTTATCCATATATTTGAAGCTTCTGTACATATGGGTGGAAACTGATTAAGATTCAAATGTGCATAAGGATTCTATGAGACATGGTCGGCTTACTGTGTGTCGAGCTCATTCCAATAAAAGTCAAGTGTCGACGTCTTAATACGTCCCCTGAACGATCGTGGTTGTTTCCAATGGTTTATTAATGTTGCCCCTTTGTCCTCCAAGTATACTAATGGTATCCTCTTACTTGGTCTGCCAATGTGTAAATATACCCTACACCACAACTGCAGAAATGTAAAAAATCACACAGATGTCTGGTTGGTATTAAGCAAACATCATCCAAATTGTGATATAAGTGAGTCAAAGTCAGACTTCCGCAACTATACTCCGATATCATGGTCAATTCTTTGAGCAAAGATATGTATTTCAAGTGTTACATGGTGCCGTTCTTATTAGACAAATTTGAAATTAAGCTGAAATACGATAAACGCTATGGTGTAGATATGACCTTGTCATCATCAGCATCTTACGACAATAATTGAAATTCAGTATGCAACCAACTCAGAGTTACCAAGCCTTTCCCACCTATGTAATCCGGATACGACCCAAAAAATCCATGGAGACATCAAATCACACGTACTCTTGTGACTCATTAATCGGTAAATTGTCTACACTTAAGCCTATAATAAAGGAGATGCCACGCAATGTAAAATATATCTCGCCATGTGGTAGGGGAATTGAATGACTCTATGGACTCCAACGCTCTACCATCGTCTAAGGCATGGTCCAATTGAACACGTTGTAACCAACTGATTGTATCAAATGATGTTGTATCTAGCAAAAAGCACATTCTCTGTTCTGTCAATCGCTGAGCTTCAAGTCATGCTCAACACATTTTACGCCATTTGAATCTTTCTGCAAATATTAAAATAAATGTCAGAACATTATTATCTATGTACGAATATTTATTTTGAAAATATTAAAATGCTTACAAAATCTTAGACATGTCAGACTAATGATTGACCTGCGGAACCAACACTGATCTATCCACTGAACCCTGTGAAGCGTAACTGTCTCTAACTGAATCTGAAGTAGATCCACCAAACTCCATCTATAGATAACATGCAAACTATTAAAAAAATCATGTATTGCAAAACATTCAAGTCTTAAAATACATTGTAGTCATAAAAAATGGTCAAATCATAAAAAACACAATTCAACTCTTAAAACAATTTAAGTCTTTCGAAACATTCAAGTCTTACATTCATTAAACTCTTAAAAAATTCAAGTCTAAACATTCATTCAGGCCTATCGTTCATTCAACTCATACATTCATTCATGTCTTATAAAATAGTTAGTTACAAATTATTCAAACTATTACGCTATATAGGTTCCTTGCTTCGTTTTTGGTTGTGCCTTATACCACCGCATCTCCCACACCTTACCCTTCTTCCGAAGTGTTCACCCATCTTGTTTTGAATTCATGTTAATCTTGGAGAACCAGGAAGTTGATTGAACGTTGTATATTTAGACCGCAAGTGCAAAGTCGTTGGTGAAGACAGAGCAAGTACGAGTCGTTCGTAGGGAGGCAAGCAGTCTCTGGTATGACCGAAATCAGATGGCAAATAAAGGGAGAAAAGATGTGATTACACTAAAGCTAAACTACATTAAACTAATAAGTACGAATTGTGAAAGAAAGCACAAAAGATTGGAAATCAGAAAGAGAAACACCTAAGGGGTGGAGTGTGTCCACATATGAAGTGAAATAAGTGATGAAAGATGCATGTAAGCATGTATGTGTGTGTGTTGTGTGTGTGTCTTCATGCATAGGAAGTGTCTAAAGATGTGGCAAAACCTATTAATCCATTCACACAACGTATCGACAATTACTACTTGATTAACATAAGATTAGGCTCAGTATGAGAAGTGTCTAAAGATATGGCAAGACTCATCAAAAACCATAAACTCATGTGAATACCAAAGGTAAGCATGGGAGGTGTCTAATGTTATGGCAAAACCCATCAAAACAAAGTTTCATCAATCAATCAAGCAAGCAAACACAAATACAAATACAAACACATAAATAACATGTAGCATATTCAACAGGAAATTTCAGTCAATAAACATAAGAAAACTAAGCATGGGAAGTGTCTAAATCTTATGGCAAACCCCATCAAAATTCCCCCAATGAACATGTAGATGATTAAAATACCCCCAATGAACATACAAAACATGCACTCGGTTTGGTTATTGGAGTGTCGACCCGAATCTAATTGCCAAAATACTCCTCATGATGGTGTGGATTTTCTTGATTTTCATATTGGCCTTTCGGTTTTACATTCGGGTCCCTCTCTTGTGCATCTTAGTCCATAAGTCTTGCAACTTAGTCCTTTTTCTTGCTTTTAGGTCCTTTTACGCCTATTCTCCTCAATCCTATTTATTCCTGAAACTCAAACATAAAACTCGTTAAATATCATTGTTTAGGTTCAAGATAATGGATATAAGACACAAATTTATGCATGAAACGATGTCAATCAAATACCCCCACAACTAACTTTTGCTAGTCCCGAGCAAAACAAAGAAAGGAAAAAGCATATGGAAAACATGGAAATCCTAACTCACTTTCGTAGGAATCACGGTTGCATTTAGCACGTGCAACAAGTCATTAAACCTCCTTGTCGCCAAGCAGGAGGAGTGTTGTCTCGTGAGTGTTTCAGCGGATATACCCACAAAATCTGAACATTGATGCATTATTCAATCTAGAACTCAACTCGATGGACTCATTTTTGTCGATCATTGGACACGATATTCCTACGGGCCGACTCTATATATGTATCCAGTCCACACACCTAGCCTAATGAACAATTCGTGCAAGTTAATTAAGGACTTAAGTGAAAGACGTGGACAACCTCAACGCCCTCAAGTGATACAAAGTGTAAAATCCATTAAGGTTCTTATTTGCATTACCATTTTTTTTCTTTTTGTTTCTTTTCTTCTTCTTCTTTTTTCTTTTTTTTCCTTACTAGTTGGAATGTAATTCTCGCAGGGTCAGGTTTCATGCATCATTGCCTATGAGGGCTTACACTATCACGTGCACCTTTCCCCCACATATCCACATAGGGCAATCCCTACCACCCGTGTAACGGGAGTTCGGTCGGTGCATCCCAAGTCAGATGACTCGAAAGTACCAGGCACAAAGTCCCCTCAGACCTAATTTCCCGAGTGATAGGAGCTGTGCGAGAAGAGAGAACGCCTACTCACTTATTTCTTATCTACACATGAACCAAAACCCCTACACTTAATGTCTCACAACAAGATTAAAAGGGTCATTGACTACAACAAACTTCCTTATATTAACAGACATGAATTATTAACTCACTAGGTTCAGGGTGGACTTCTTTAAATGTTTGAGTACGGAAACCCTATAATTACTCACCCCTCGAGGGAAAACCGGGATGGATCCTAACGACTCAATAAGACCTACAGCCGGTATACAAGATATCCTAATGAATCAAGTTCAAGACAATTTTGGGAGCTTCTTTTTACTTTGCCTCTCAATGGTTTTGCATATGCTAAACACACGCAAAACCCACAAAACATTTTCTTTCGCAAACACATGAAAATTTTGAAAGAAATGTGAAAATTTAAAGCGCTAGGCAAGCCAAAGAAGACAAGTCACCCAAGAATCATGACAGACAGATATATCAATATTAAATGCAACACGCTATCATGACCCTAATAATACAAACAAAAGAAAACAAAAGGCAAAATGAAAAATACTCGACTCCACATATATACCAACGTAAAGCACCCCCCACACTTACTTCATTCATTGTCCTCAATGAATGTGAGTTATGAAACGACATGGATTTATTCATGAGAAAGAAAAGATCTCACTAACGTGAAGCACAATGAGAGTTTCATGGTCATGTTGATGGACATAACCCCGAATTCCCAAAAAATTGTGAGATACTTAAGAAGGGAGACAAATACCTCAAACAAATGTGGACCAAATACACAAGGGTTGGGGCAGATAACAATCATTGCTCACTGGTGGAGTCTTTTATTACTTTTTTTTCTTTTTTTTCTAAACAAGATATATACATCAACAATGATATTCTCATAATCATTTGGTCAAGGAACATCAAATGAGAACATCGAGTCCTGCGGGCCAGAGATTTGCAAAAATGTGCCCACTTCATTGGTACTTTGAGGTGTCATGAGGGGTGAAATGTCAAAGCTGAAAGGCTCGAACCCCTCATGATGTTGGTTAGGTGTAGGCAACATGAATGAGTGGAGTTGTGTTGCCTCACTAGGGTTTAGTTGCTCATCGAACAAAACCCTCTAACCAATAGGTGGGTGCATCGGAATGAGTTCCTCAGACTCATTCGAATGATGTGGAACACTAGTTTGACTACTAATGGGGTTTCTCCCCAAGTCATCCAACAAGGACCACCCAACCTCCTGTATATTATCATGCATAAGCTCCGTTGTAGATGGGTCCTTGTTGGAGTAAATATGAAGCTCAAAGGGCTCAATAGTCCTGGGACACGGGGTGACGACACCTTCTCGAATGGGCTTATGTTGAGGTGTGTCCCCTCACTAATGGTCTCAACTAAATCATGCAACGAACACTCCCTTTGTACATTCATGTTTGATGCTAGCTCACTCTGTTGCATTGCAAAGACAGGCAAACAGTTTTCGCTGGGCTTACAAACATTCTCAATGAGTTGCATTGGTTTACGGGTGTTCGTTGATTTTGCAGTGCTTTCTCTAATTGGCGGATGAGATTGAGATTTAAAGGTTTGTCAATGGGCTCATGTTGCCTACCAGAGTTGAACACATGAAACTCGGCACACATGTTACCGAATGAGAGCTTCATGAGACCATTTCATGAAACTCGGCACACATGTTAACTCGATCAACCCATTCCAGGCCGTCATTTGGCAGTTACAAACTACCAATTGGCGGTTATACAAACCCTATTAGCCTCAGCCAGGTGTTGTATTAGATGTACTTAGTCCATGTATGGTATGCGTTTAGTCCCATACCGGGGGAATGTCCTCGGTTACCTTTTGTCAAATAGAACACTTCCTCCTCCTTTGTAATATATCTCCACTCTTGGTGGTCATTCTCTCTACTTGGAGTAAATCTTTGGAGCAACACTCTAGTGGAGAGATGCTACTTATGTGAGTGAGCAATAAAAAAATAGTTCTTTGTTGTTTCTTTTAGTTCTTTCATGCTTAGTTAATTTCATTTGTTTTAATCTTTGTAGAATTAATTAGCATGTTTTCTTTTCTTAATATGAATGTTAGATTAATAATGTGTGAGTAGTTACATCCCGTTTGGGGGTGGAGTTGATGTTTATACATGTCATGTAGAATGGAATGAATGCTATATGTTGTTTTATGTGATGAATGTGAGTATGCTTGTTTCAATTAAAGAGAATACTTAACTTGATGGTGTCTGCCATATTCATTAGGTACATCCCATGCTTGTTTAGGTTCTTAATGACAAACTTGTTTATGCTCATATTACTCAACTAGGTTAGTGATTTGGATGATAGGTGTTTCCATTAGGTACTTCCTATGCATAACAACACTACCTACACTTGTGCTCTATTGAATGCATTCATCACCACTTATTTCATGTGTACACACACTCCACACCTTAGGGATTTGAGTTTCTCTTCCTGAATTCCAGCTTGCTTTATTAGTTAGTTTAGTTTCATTGTTGCTTGCTTTCGTCGTCTTTGTTTGTTGCTTACTAGTGTAGTGTAGCATAGTTTGGTCTTGTTTAGTGTAATCAACTTCTTCTCCCATATGTTTCCCACGTTCCTTCGAAGGAACTAGAGTTGACACACCTCCCTACGAATCGACAAGTACTTGCCCCGTCTTCACCGACGGTCGTGCACTTGTGGTTAAACATAATTTCAATCAGCTACCCTTCACTTGTTGCATGTGTTTCACCTCCTCATCGAGTGTGTTTCTTATGCCGGTGCCCAGCCTTAATGCTTGAAGTACTCACGTCCAAACCTCCCTTGTGAAAGGGCAACCAAAAATAGGTGTCCCATATCCTCCTCATCCGCATTATACAAGTCATTGTTGCTTGACATCATATGATGCATATATTTGTGTCTTATATGCTTTATTCTTAGCCTAAGAAATGCTACGTAATGAGTTTTATGTTTAAGTTTCAGGAATAAACATGGTTGAGAATAAGAGACTCAAAAAGGACTTAAAAGTAAGAAAAAAGACTAAGTTGTAAGACTTATGGACTGCGATGCAAGAGAGAGGGACCCGGATGTAAAACCAAAAGGACCAATGAGCAAATGAAGAAACTCCACAGCATCATGAGGAGTATTTTGGCAATTCGATTCGGGCCTAAACTCCAACAACCAACTCGGGTGCATCAAACATGAAGAAATCAAGCCAGACAACTACACTCCATATCCAAACCCAATCCAGACTATATAGACTGCCAATTGGTGGCCGGTTCTTCTCCGGTTCCGATATGATTTAGGTGGGTCATGTATTAGTTTTTTATGTCTATTTTTAGTAGGGCATTAGTCCCGCATCGGGGGATTGTTCTTGATTACCTTTTTCTATGACTATAAATAAAACTCTTCCTTCTCCTTTGTATTTGAACTCATTGCTTGGTGGCAATCTCTCTACTTAGAATAAGCCTTCGAGCAAAACTCAAGTGGAGAAGAATGTTACTTGTAATGTGAGTCATGTAAATAAATTATTTTCTCTTAGTTTGTTTTAATGTTGTCTTCTCTTTTAATTCTTTCATGCTTAGTTTAATTTCATTGTCTTCTTTTCTTAATGAGTAGTGAGTAGTTTCATCCCCATTTTGGGGTGGAGTTGATGTTTATACATGTCATGTAGTATGGAATGAATGTTTTATGTTGTTGTATGTGAGAAACGTAAAGTATGCTTGTTTGAATTAAAGAGAATACTTAACTTGATGGTTTCTGCCATAATCTTTAGGTACATTCCATGTTTTTTTAGGTTCTTAAAAACAAACTTGTTCATGCTCATATTAATCACTTAGGTTAGCGATTTGGATGATAGGTCTTGTCATGAGGTACTTTTTATGCATAGCAACACTACCTACACTTGTGCTTTATTGAATGCATTCACCACCTCTTATTTCATGTGTACACACACTCCACCCCTTAGGGGTTTCCATTCCTGATTTCCAGCTTGCTTATATTAGTCGCTTAGTTTAGTTTTACTTAGTGTCGTGTTTTCATCTTCTTTGTTGTTTCGTACTAGTGTAGTGTAGCATAGTTCAGTCTAGTTTAGTGTAATCAATTTCTTCTCCCCACTTTTCCCACTTACCTTCGAGCAAACCAGAGTTGACACACCTCCTCGTGGACACGACCTGTACTTGACACATCTTCACCGACGTCATGCACTTGCGGTAAATTAAAACGAACACAATCAAGTTTTTGGCTTCGTTGCCGGGGAGGTGTTCTGTCCAAACTCTGGTTTGGACGATTCTAGTGGGTTTAATCTTTTTTTAGTTTGTTTTTGTTTCAGGTACATTGAAGCATCAAGGGGACACACCCGGAAAAAATTTGAGCAGAGATCATCCCTTTTGACCTCCAACTGGCGGACTGGTGAGCTGATTTTGCTCTAATATTTGTTCTGGTTGTTTGTTTGTTCAATTTGGTTTTCTGGGAGCTTAATTTGGCATGTTTTGACCTGTAGTTTGCTCCTAGATCTATCAATAACCAATCCCCTTTCTATACAACTTGGACCTTAAAACTCAAAGCAAAAGATTAGATTGATTGTCACTAGGTCATGCATCATTTGTAAACCTTGCACGCACTCGTCTTTTCTTTTCTTTACATTCTTGTTGTTGATTGTTGGCGTGAGGTACGTGCACCCATTCTCTCATTCATGCATGGTTAAATCATGCATTAGTTAGTAAGGTGCATTGGGACAAGAGTGAGGTGAGCGTTTGTTTGGAGAGTTGATTGCTAGATTAAGACTAAAAATGCTACTAAGGAGGGGTTGTCCCATATAAGATAAGGTGGGGGATTTCATCACCCTTTCTTTTCCCCAAAAATCACTCTTAATCAAAAGCCTTGATCTAAAATCAAGTAGACATTGGCCAAGGATTCGGATGCATGGCCTGATAGACGTCGCCCACTTTGTCGATAGTAGGAGAGATGAGATCTCCAGATCTTGGCTCACTTACTACGCTCGGTGGTCTTCGTCGTAGGGAGTTGAGGTGTGTTGAGGCAATGTGACCTCACAGTTAGGCGTCGTCTAGCTATAAGTACCTATAGTGACCATAGGCTATTTGAGCCGTGTTTGCTAGACTAGGCTTCTACTCTCACCCTTTACCGACGCTAGCTTTAGGGATTTTTCCCTTTCCTCTAAGTCATCTTCTTCTCACCTACTTCTACGTTCTAGTCTCCTCCCCTTTACACTCTACGTTAGGATTTTAGGGTTGAGTCGGGCACTTTTTGCGAGCTTGGCCTCGTGGTGGTGAGAGTGGTCGACTCGAGAGTTCTTTGGCGAGATGGATGGTTACATAGGCGACCATCCATATCATTGTTCGGACTAGGACTATGGCATTGACATGGTGAACAGGTTCCTCCACATGGTTCACTTGCCACCCCCAAGGTACCACATTCTCATTTTGGATGTGTTGTTGCTGGTACATGCGGAGGTTAGCCTCAGGATGGCTAGGCAGAGTCTCTCTCTCTTTCATGTACAAACTGAGCCAATTGACCCATCTGAAGCTCTAGAGATTTGATGGTCTGCTGATTTGAAGTGAGAACTTGACTTGTGGTTGACATAAAAAAATTCATTGAGTTTTCAAATCCACGATTCAAGGTCTCAAGAAAATTGAATCGGGTTTCCATATTGTTGGAATTTGGGAAACCAGGTGGGTTGGTGCTCTGAGCTTGGTGTTGGTGTTGAGACTGTGAATGCATGGGAGGCTGGTGTGGTCGGTTAGGTGGTCAAGAGAAGTTTGAAGGACCACCTGGGACATTGTTATGGTTCCATGAAAAATTACGGTTCCTCCATCCAGGGTTATATGATGATGAATATGGGTCATTCCTGGATCTATCATTGATGCCATTGACATGTTCCATCTCAGGAGGAATGGGTGCACACTCACCTCCTATATGACCTATCCTACCACATAGATGACAGGGAACTGGACCAGATGCACACACATGAGACGCACCTTGTTGGTTTTGGAGCTCAATTGAATCCATAGGGTGCATTAAGCCCGCCATGCGTGCCTCGGTGGTCGTAGTGGTATCGACAAAAAATGCGGCACCCGATCTAGTCGAGTTTGCATTTGTGATCCTCACTCCGATGCTATATGATTCTGGTGGTTCCCTCACACTGTCCCACTGCATGGTTTTCTCAGCAAGGTCTTCTAGGAAAGCCCATGCCTCCCTTTCATCCTTTCCTAAGAACTCTCCTTGACATATGGACGGGATGTGAAGACCCTCGTAAACAATCTAACATATGTGCCACAACTTGATACCATGGTGAGGGCATGAGGATAGTAGCTCCGTGAACCTCTCTAAGTATGCATGGAATGATTCAGTCTCATGTTGATAAAACAAATTGATTTCGTTCCTCAGTTTTTGAGTCCGATGTGTTGGAAAGTACTTCTTGAGGAATGTAGACTGAAACTCATCCCAAGTCCTAAAGGCATTCACCTGGTTCCTGTACAACCACTTCTTGGTATCATCCTTCGGTGCAAAGGGGACAAGCCTAAGATGGATGGAGTTTGTGCTAAGTTGTTGCAGCTTGAACATAGCACAGACCTCCTCAAATTCCCTACCCAGTGAAGTGAGGGAGCATGGAGATAAACTGAGGCTTAACCTCAAAGTGGTTCCCATTCGCCTCTGGCAAAACGATGCATGAGGGCAGAGCGGTACGGCATGGGTAGCATTGATCGCGAAGAGGTATGGGAGCAAGAACAGGAAGAACAGGTGGGATAGCAACTGCTCCTCCTCACGGTAAGGAGCAGCCATTGAAAACACGAGAAGATGAAGGCGTCGACAAATTGACTACCGAGGTAGGATTGACGACACACCTCGTCAAATGGCCACTCTCATCTCGTGCCTACACAAGCATGCACAAAGGTGTGCACACACAAACCAAAACTTTTTTAATAACTAAAACAGAATGTGCGTAGAGGAGAAGACAGGAGGACACAGAAGAGAGGGAATGACTCAGGAGAGAACGGGAAGAAGTCATTATGCTACGGCGGGTTGGTATAGGTTGAAGCACACGAGCAAACAAGACTCAAACAATCCTAAGGTCGCTATAGGTCCTTACAGCTAGACGACGCTTAACTGCGAGGTCACGCGGCCTCAACACGCCTCACCTCCCTATGACAAGGACCACAAAGCCCAACAAGTGACCCAAGATCCAGAGATCTCGTCTCTCCTACTATCGACAGAGTGGGCGACGCCGATCAGGCCATGACGGTCGCAACCGGATCACTCTCCTAATGTGCCCGAGATCCTTAGGGTCAATGTCTACTTGATTTTGAAATTAGGCTCTTGATTAGTGTGATGAAATCCCCAACCTTATCTTATATGGGACAACCCCTCCTTAGTAGCGTTTTGGAGTCTTAATCTACCAATCAACTCTCCAAACAAATGCTCAACTCACACTTGTTGCAATGCAATTCCTACTAACTAATGCATGTTCATACGAAATGCATGAATGAGAGTAGGAAATGCGTACCTCATGCCAGCACTTAGCAACTGAAAGTAAAGCTAAAATAAAACACAATCTACGTTCCTAAGTCAAGTACATGATGCATGACCTAAACAAGAAAGAATGCCTAATCTTTTGCTTTGGGTTTTAGGGTCCAAATTGCTTAAAGGTAGATTGATTATTGATCTATAGACAAACTAAAAGTCAGAACATGCCGAATTAATCCCCAGACCCCTATATCAGATAAAGAAATAAGACACAGAAAGAAGAAGTAGAGAGGAGCTTACCAGACCGCCAGTTGGCGGTCTTAGGCCGCTGATTGGCAGTCCAACAAGCTCAGTGTGCCTCCAAACTTCTCCAGTTGCCTCCCCTTGCGTCTCCAAGTCTCCTGAAACAAAGAAAAACTACAAACAAAAAATTAAATCCACCAGAATTGTCCAAACCAGAGTCTGGACTAACACCTCCCCGGCAACGGTGCGAAAAACTTGATTGAATATTTTATGTTTAGACCGCAAGTGTACAGTCGTCGGTGAAGACGGGGCACGTACGAGACGTTCGCAGGGACGCGAGCAGCCTCTAGTATGACCGAAAATCAGATGGCGAATAAAGGGAGAAAAGATGTGATTACGCTAAAATTAAACTACATTAAACTAATAAGTACGAATTGCGAAAGAAAGCACAAAAGATTGGAAATCAGAAAGAGAAACCCCTAAGGGGTGGAGTGTGTACACATATGAAGTGAAATAAGTGATGAAAGATGCATGTAAGCATGTATGTGTGTGTCATGTGTGTGTGTCTTCATGCATAGGAAGTGTCTAAAGATGTGGCAAAACCTATCAATCCATTCACACAACGTATCGACAATTACTACTTGATTAACATAAGATTAGGCTCAGTATGAGAAGTGTCTAAAGATATGGCAAGACTCATCAAAAACCATAAACTCATGTGAATACCAAAGGTAAGCATGGGAGGTGTCTAATGTTATGGCAAAACCCATCAAAACAAAGTTTCATCAATCAATCAAGCAAGCAAACACAAATACAAACACATAACTAACATGTAGCATATTCAACAGGAAATTTCAGTCAATAAACATAAGAAAACTAAGCATGGGAAGTGTCTAAATCTTATGGCAAACCCCATCAAAATTCCCCCAATGAACATGTAGATGATTAAAATACCTCCAATGAACATACAAAACATGCAAGTCTATACAATCAAAAATTCATCAAACATCCAAACTTCACAAGTTATATGAACACCATCTCCACCCCGTAAAGGGTATGGATCTACTCACTAAACTTTATGATAGCAATTAAACTAAAGAATAAAGGAGACATTCTATCTAATTTAACCTAAGATCAAAGAGATAAAACTAAGCTAAGCATGCATAAAAAAAGAAACAACGTGAGAACAAAACAATGAAAATTTATTTTATTAAATGACTCACATTACTAGTAGCATTCTTCTCCACCTTGACTTTTTTCTCCAAGGCTTACTCCAAGTAGAGAGAATGCCACCAAGCAATGGGTGAATACAAAAGGACGAGGAGGAGTTCTATTTATAGCCATAGAAAAAGGTAATCGGAGATAATCCCCCGATGTGGGACTAATAACACCTTCCAAAATACACATAAACACATAACCCATGTCGTCGAGAAATCGGGTCGGATTCGAAGACAAACGGACCGCTAATTTATGGTCTTGGACCGCCAATTGGCGATCACTTTTTCCTGGATCGGACCTATTTTCGAATATGTTCTTTATTTCTTCAATTATTCACATGGGGTACACTCGGTTTAGTTATTGGAGTGTCGGCCCGAATCTAATTGCCAAAATACTCCTCATGATGGTGTGGACTTTCTTGATTTTCACATTGGCCCTTCAGTTTTACATTCAGGTTCTTCTCTTGTGCATCTTAGTCCATAGGTCTTGCAACTTAGTCATTTTTCTTACTTTTAGGTCCTTTTATGCATCTTCTCCTCAATCCTATTTATTCCTGAAACTCAAACATAAAACTCATTACATAGCATTGTTTAGGTTCATGATAATGGATATAAGACACAAATAAATGCATGAAATGATATCAATCAGAAGTCTTTTTGTTTCGGAAGAGATCATTCTTATGTTGTTATGATCTTACCAGGACCTTACATCAGGAATGTGGATAAATATAACTACAAGGAAACCAAATGAGAAGTGCTCACATTTGCATGTTCTGTCACTACAAATACATAATACATGTGAATAATGGATGATTAGTAGCATATCATAGTGTGCATTTTATGCTATATATCCTTCATTTTACCCCATATTTGTGTTACTCGAGTGTTTGTCTGATGTGTTTCAAATTTTGGTAATAAAGAAGAAGAACGAAGAGAAAACGACCAAAATGCAAAAGGAAAGAACGTTTTGAAGTGTCTTGGATTTGTTTGTCATGATCAATGACCCATAGGCAATTCATGAAGGATCCAAATGAAACCCAAAGGGACCTGAACGTAAGGAAAATATTTTGATGCAAAAATATCTTAATTCAATGTTCTTGAGGAGTATTTGGGAACGGGCTTGAACCAACTGCTCCGCGTGCACTCCATGTGTTCAATAGGTGAACAAAAGCCGATGTCACAATTTTAGACCGATCCGAGCAAAATAATCCACTAATGGCAGATTAAAATCCACCACTAGAGGGTCCAGTTTGGAGTTTGTTGCCCAAATTTCTCACGTGGGTTGGGTCGTCGGGCCAGAGAACTCCATAATGTCCAGATCTGATTTGCAGGCGTCGGATTATTTCCAGATTCCTCTACACCTCTCTTTCTTCAATAATAGCAATGTTTCTCCTACCTTCACCTTTTTTTGAAAAGCAAAGGGGAGGCATAGACTCGAAGTTTCATTAAGTGTGTAAACTATAATTAACAGCTTACAAAAATTTAGCTAATGACCCAACGTGGGAACATGCTATCTACATGCCCAGGATACAAGTTCCCACGAGTCTATGACTCATTACATTTAGTCCCCTAGGATACTCAAGCACACATGTACTTCTATTTCCAAACTTCTTCGAAAGCTCTCATTGCCACTGGGTCCCCAACAAGGTCCTTCATCCTCGATCCCATAACTCATATCTTGTCTTTAACCAAGTTAATAATATCAGACGGGTGCCTCTGCTCTTGGTCGAAAATTTGTCTGTTACACTCCTGCCAACACTCATACATAGCCGCATTAAAGGCTAGCTTCATTGTTGTCATATGTACTCGGCCACTGATTGACATCATATTATGCATATATTCGTGTCTTATATCCTCTATTTTAAATCTAAGTAATGCTACGTAATGAGTTTTATGTTTAAGTTTCAGGAATAAATAGGTTTGAGAAGAAGAAAAACAAAAAGGACCTGAACGCAAGAAAAAGGATTGAATTGTGAGACTTATGGACTGATATGCAAGAGGCAAGAAAAAGGACTTATATAGCAAAATTTCTCGACCTCTCACCGCCTTGTTCGCTAAGGATGCCATTTTTGAGTTCACACAGGATTGCCACCATGCTTTTTTAACCTTGAAGAAAGAGTTGACTTTAGCTCCCATAATTAAGGCACTAGTGTGGACTGATGCCTTCGAGTTTATGTGTGATGGATCTGACTTCCCTGTGGGAGCAGTGCTTGGGCAACGATTGGAGAAATTGCCTCATGTGATCTACTATGCTAGTAGAACACTCAATGATGCCCAATTGAACTACACTATGACCGAGAAAGAATTCTTAGCGATCATATTCCCTTTGGAGAAATTCTGGTCATACTTGATTGGCTCCCAAGTGATTATCTATTCTCATGACATAGGCATCAAGCACCTTATGGCAAAGAAAGATGCAAAATCTCGACTCTTAATATGGAACTTATTGTTACAAGAATTCGATCTCGAGATTCGGGACAAAAAAGGGTGTGAAAATGTTGTATCGCACCACTTGTCTCGTCTTGAGACAACCAACCCACAGGACCAAATTATTAATGAAAAATTTCCTGGCAAGCAATTGTTCACGATCGAAGATAACCCTTGGTTTGCCAACATCGTGAACTACCACGTGACCAAGCAACTTCCTGTGGGTTCGTCAAAATCTGACCAAACCAAATTTAGATCTTATGTCAGATTCTTTTACTGAGACGACCCCTACCTATTCAAATACTACTCTGACCAAATTTTCCGGCGGTGTGTCCCAAATAATGAGTTCCAAAGTGTGCTCCAATTTTGACACTTTAAGGCATGTGGAGGTAACTTTGGAGCAAAGAAAACTGTTGCCAAGGTGCTCCAATCTGGATTTCACTGGCCTTCTATTTTCAAAGATGCTTACGAATTTTGTAAGCAATGTGATAGGTACCAGCGCATTGACAAGATTAGTCTGTGATATGATGTCTTTGCAAAATGTCTTTGTCGTCAACATCTTCGATGTGTGGGGCGTCGACTTTGTTGGTCCTTTCCCGAATTGGTACGGGAATGTCTACATTCTGGTGGTCGTTGACTATGTGTCTAAGTGGGTAGAGGATATCCCCACAAAGACCAATGACAACAAGGTGGTCACCAAATTCTTAAAGGACATTTTTGTGCGATTTGGTACTCCTCGTACCATAATCAGCAATAGGGGTACCCACTTCTGTAATCGCTCCTTTGAAGCGCTTATGTGGAATTATTCGATCACCCACAAGCTTGCAACCCCATACCATCTGCAAATTTGTGGGCATGTCGAAGTCTTTAATCGTCAATTAAAGTAAATCCTTGAAAAGACGGTTAATTCCTCTAAGAAGGATTGGTCGACTAAACTGAATGTTGTGTTGTGGGCTTTCCGTACCGCGTATAAGACCAATTTTGGTATATCCCCATATCGGGTAGTGTACGGCAAGGTATGCCACCTACCCGTCGAGCTTGAGCATCGTGCTTTCTGGGCAATTAAGAACCTCAATATGGATCTTGATCAAGAAGGGGTGCATTCATAAGTCCCGAGCCAAGATGATTCAGGATTGCATGATAATGCGAAAGGTGTTTACAACCCGGCCGAAGGTGTTGCTCTACAATTCCTGGCTTCATATGTTTGCGGGTAAGCTCAGCAGTTGTTGGTCTGGGCCTTTTATTGTGAAACCGTATTTCCTCATGGAGAGGTTAAAATTCCGAACCCAACGAATGGGGACGTGTTCAAAGTTAATGGACAACGCCTCAAACCTTACTTGAAGGGGGCACCAGCTGAATTTGAGGAAGTCATTATCCTTCATGAACCTCTCTCGCACTCAACCATTTATGTTCCTGCATGAATGATTGAGATTTCATGTTTGTACATAGTTATATTTGAGAAGAAAAAAGAAAAAAGAAGAAGAAGAGAAAAGCAACGAGAAAGACTCCAGAAGTGAGCATTGATTGTTGTGGGCCCCAACCCTTGTGTATTTGGGTCTCATTTCTTTCACGTATTTGTCCCTTGTGTTAAGTATTTCACAAGTTTTGAGGGGAATTCGGGTTTGTGTCCGTCAACATAATTTTGAACTTCCCTTTGTCCTTCACATTGGGGAGATCTTTTCTTTTCCTGCATATTATCCATGTAGTTTCATGCTCCTTTTCATTGAGAACAATGAATGATGTAAGTGTGGGGGGTGTTTTACGTGTGTACATAGTCGAGTCTTTCTCCTTTTATTTTGTTTTCTTTTGTGTTCATTGTTGGGTCATGTTAGTGTGCTGCATTTAATATTGATATATTTGCTTGCCAAGATCCTTGGGTGACTTGTCTTCTTTGGCTTGCCTAGTGCTTTCAAAAATTCATTTCTTTCAAATTCGCCGTGTGTTTGCGAAAGAAAATGTTTTATGGGTTTTGCATGTTTATGGCATGTGCAAAACCATTGCGAGGCAAAGTAAATGGAAGCTCCCAAAATTGTATTGAACATGATGCATTATGATAGCTAGTACACCGACTTTAGGTCTTATCTAGTCATAAGTATGCACCCATGTTTTCCCCCGGGGGAGTGTAATCATAGGGTTTCAGTACTCAAATAAATAAAGAAGGTCACCCTGAACCTAGTGAGTTGAATAATTCATGTCTGTTAGTATAAGGAAGTTTGTCGTAGTCATGGACCCTTAAACTCCTATTGTGAAACCTTAAATGTTGGGGTTTTGGTTCATTTGTAGATAAGAAATAATAAAGTGGTGTTCTCTTTTCTCGCACGGCTCCTATCACTCGAGAAATTAGGTTTGAGGGGACTTAGTGCTGGTAGTTTCGAGTCATCTGACTTGGGATGCACCGATCGAACTCCCGTTACACAGGTGGTCGGGGTCGCCCTATGTGGAGATTTGGGGGAAGGTGTACGTGATAATGTAAGTCATCACAGGCAATGATGCACGAAACCCGACCCTGGGAGAACTAAACACCAAGTAGTTGTAACTTCTTATACTCCAAAGAAGAAGAAAATTAATTATGAAAAGAAAAAAATATAATACAAATAAGAACCTTAATGGACATTACACGATGTATCACTTTAGGATGTTAAGGTTGCCCATGTCTTTCACTTAAGGCCTTAATTAACTTTCACAAATGACCCATTAGGCTAGGTGTGTGGACTGAATACATATAGATGAAAGGAATGTGTTCTAAAAGTTTTACTTTTATATGTCAATTATTATGAATTGGATGTGCAAATATTTTGTTCCTTGATTATGGTATTCGTCTTTTGGAAGTGTTAAGGAGGAGGCGTTTGGTCCTTAACCGTAGAGCTCTAAAAGATAATGGTTTACATAAATCAAAAGTTATTCACAATCATGGTAATTAACATCGAACATTAATCACCGAGATAAGATTGTCGTGTTTGTCATCGATTGTTGTAGCTCTACAAATAATTGACGACACGAGTATATAAAAGAGGAAAAGATTACTTTTATATATTGAATAGACCAAACAAGTAAAACAATATGGAATTGTGTTTTGTGTCATTACTGTTTTACTGTGTCTTGGATCCTAAGATATGAGACTTATATCTTTTCACTCAAGAAGTGCTTAATTTGATTATTGTCAAAAGCTATCAATGAGTGTAGTGATAAAGACAATAGTTGGTTGAGCATGACTTGTGCTGGAAAAGATAGCTAGTCAAACGATTATTATTGCCCCTCTTAATTGAGTGATGATATTAGTGGGCTCCTTGATAAAAGCAAAATTATAATATGCACAATGTAACTTGAGTTAAGTTACATAGTTATAATTAGCTTAGAGAGATCAAGAAATGAATATAATACAAAGATGACACATTTCTACTTTGTATATATTCTTAATATTATGAGGCAAGGGACGGACACAAGTGATGCACTTACATCACTAAATGGATCGTGTTTTGGTTCGGGTGGAACAAAGACATCTATGCTAATTAGGTAACTATAATGTGTAGCTAGATACCATTTATAGTTTGAGATGTTAAGGGTTTAATATCACTACCAATTTGGCTTAGATCCTCCTATAGGTCACACCACAAAACTGGGAAACAACAGGCTTGATTTTAAGTTCATATGATGTGTCGGGTTTCATGTGAAAATAGGACACATGTGGTGAATGAATAAAATCAATATGTCATGAGAATTGACATAATTAGAATCATAATAATATGAGGTGTGTATATTATGGGGTGTAATAATTTAATATTACATATGATAATATATTACATAAGATGTGAATTTGCTAAAAACCCCAAAAGATCAAATTTGGTTGGAAATAAATCCAAAATTTGACAAAGGCAAAATCGGGCTCAAACACGGTAAACCGTTCAGGGTTCGGTCGACCGGGGTATCTTCGGATCGGTTAACCGAATGAGGAACGGGTAAGCACTATTGGTTGACCGAAATTGTCTGGAGTGCCTGGACAATCGGGTTCGGTTAACCGAGAAATAGAATTTTTAGTAGACCGAAGGTGACACGGTCATCCGATGACTATGTCCCAGGAGAGATTCTGGTGGGTCAACGGTCGACCGGGTAAAAGGCGTGGTTCGTCCAAATTTTACCAGGGAATTTTTCTCATGCGGATTCGGTCGACCGTCTGGCTTACGGTGCACCGAACACATGTTAAAACCGAATGGTTCGGTTGACCGAGTAATTCTCGATCCACCGAACAGTGCAATTTCTGCCTGAATTATTAAGAGATTAATTAGATCATGGGTGGATTAATTCCAGGTTTAATTAAAACATTTTAGAGGATGCTTATGTGGCAATTAGAGATTAATTTTAGGAGAGAATAAGCAAGAGATCATGACTAAGGAATAGTTCTTGATAATGTTGTTTTGGGAGACTATAAAAGCACCCCTCCTCCTACTTGTTTATGTTAATGCAAAAATTCTTTGTCTCATTAATCTCTCCTCTAATCACCACGAAAATCTCTTATTAATTTTGAGTTTAGGAGATAGAAATCTCAGGAGCTCAAAGAGGGGTTATTAGCTAGATTCTAAGCCTTATTAGAGATTGATTGGCTTGCTCCTTTCTCTCTAATCTTGTTTAGAGTTTGGTGAACACTCGGAGGCAAATCGGTGGACGATTCTACGGGCAGCGCGACTCTGGATGTTCAAAAGGTTTTAGAGAACCTTTAGGTACGATTCTCTCTTTGTGATTTATTTTAATATATGTAGGATTGCATGATATTAGAATAAGCACAAAGTAATGTACATAAAAATTGTTGATAATATGAAATCGATCTTGTATGTTGTATTAAAAATTTTAAAAATATATACATACATAGGGACATGAAATCCTAAATAGAGAGTAGGATTACAGTGTCCAATGGTCGATGAAATGAATCCATCGAGTCGTATTGCTTGGTTGAATAATGTATCTATGTTCGGCTTTTGTGGGTATATCCGCTGAAAACCCTCTGATGACAACACTCCTCCTCCTTGGCGACCAGGGGGTTTAACGGCCTGTTACACGTGCTAAGTGCAACCGTGATTCCTACGAAACTGAGTTAGGACTTATCTTGTTTTCCGTTTGTTTTTCCCTTCCTTGTTTTCCTTTCGTTGTTTTTCTCAGGACTGGTAAAAACTACGTGTAGGGGTATTTGATTGACATCATATCATGCATATATTCATGTCTTATATCCTCTATTTTAAACCTAAGCAATGCTACGTAACAAGTTTTATGTTTAAGTTTCAAGAATAAACATTTCGAGAAGAAGAGACACAAAAAGGACCTGAACACATTAAAAAGGATTGAATTGTGAGACTTATGGACTGATATGCAAGAGGTAAGGACCAATAAGTAAATCGAGAAACCCCACGCCATCCTGAGGAGTATTTTGGCAATTAGATCCGGGCCTAAGCTCCAACAACAAATTCGGGTGCACCAAACATGAAGAGATCCATCCACAAAAGGCTCCACCAAAGCACAACTCGATCAACCCTTTCCAGGCCGCCATTTGGCAGTTCCAAACTACCAATTGGCGGTTATACAAACCCGATTAGCCTCAGCCAGGTGTTGTATTAGATGTACTTAGTCCATGTATGGCATGCGTTTAGTCCCATACCGGGGGATTGTCTTCGGTTACCTTTTGTCAAATAGAACTCTTCCTCCTCCTTTGTAATATATCTCCACTCCTGGTGGCCATTCTCTCTACTTGGAGTAAATCCTTGGAGCAACACTCTAGTGGAGAGATGCTACTTATGTGAGTGAGCAATAAAAAAATAGTTCTTTGTTGTTTCTTTTAGTTCTTTCATGCTTAGTTAATTTCGTTTCTTTTAATCGTTGTAGAATTAATTAGCATGTTTTCTTTTCTTAATATGAATGTTAGATAAATAATGTGTGAGTAGTTCCATCCCGTTTGGGGGTGGAGTTGATGTTTATACATGTCATGTAGAATGGAATGAGTGCCATATGTTGTTTTATGTGATGAATGTGAGTATGCTTGTTTCAATTAAAGAGAATACTTAACTTGATGGTGTCTGCCATATTCATTAGGTACATCCCATGCTT
This sequence comes from Triglochin maritima, assembly GCA_963682175.1. Taxonomy (NCBI): domain Eukaryota; kingdom Viridiplantae; phylum Streptophyta; class Magnoliopsida; order Alismatales; family Juncaginaceae; genus Triglochin; species Triglochin maritima. Next base: position 14,793,539 of record OY821785.1, read on the forward strand.
GTTTAGGTTCTTAATGACAAACTTGTTTATGCTCATATTACTCAACTAGGTTAGTGATTTGGATGATAGGTATTTCCATTAGGTACTTCCTATGCATAGCAACACTACCTACACTTGTGCTCTATTGAATGCATTCATCGCCACTTATTTCATGTGTACACACACTCCACCCCTTAGGGATTTGGGTTTCTCTTCCTGAATTCCAGCTTGCTTTATTAGTTAGTTTAGTTTCATTGTTGCTTGCTTTCGACGTCTTTGTTTGTTGCTTACTAGTGTAGTGTAGCATAGTTTGGTCTAGTTTAGTGTAATCAACTTATTCTCCCCTATGTTTCCCACTTTCCTTCGAAGGAACTAGAGTTGACACACCTCCCTGCGAATCGACAAGTACTTGCCCCGTCTTCACCGATGGTCGTGCACTTGTGGTTAAACTTAATTTCAATCAGCTACCCTTCACTTGTTGCATGTGTTTCACCTCCTCATCGAGTGTGTTTCTTATGCCGGTGCCCAGCCTTAATGCTTGAAGTACTCACGTCCAAACCTCCCTTGTCAATGGGCAACCCAAAATAGGTGTCCCATATCCTCCTCATCCGCATTATACAAGTCATTGTTGCTTGACATCATATGATGCATATATTTGTGTCCTATATGCTTTATTATTAGCCTAAGAAATGCTACGTAACGAGTTTTATGTTTAAGTTTCAGGAATAAATATGGTTGAGAAGAAGAGACTCAAAAAGGACTTAAAAGCAAGAAAAAAGACTAAGTTGTAAGACTTATGGACTGCGATGCAAGAGAGAGGGACCCGGATGTAAAACCAAAAGGACCAATGAGCAAATGAAGAAACTCCACACCATCACGAGGAGTATTTTGGCAATTCGATTCGGGCCTAAACTCCAACAACCAACTCGGGTGCATCAGACATGAAGAAATCAAGCCAGACAACTACACTCCATATCCAAACCCGATCCAGACTATATAGACTGCCAAATGGTGGTCGGTTCTTCTCCGGATCCGATATGATTTAGGTGGGTCATGTATTAGTTTTTTATGTCTAGTTTTAGTAGGGCATTAGTCCCGCATCGGGGGATTGTTCTTGATTACCTTTTTCTATGACTATAAATAGAACTCTTCCTTCTCCTTTGTATTTGAACTCATTGCTTGGTGGCAATCTCTCTACTTAGAATAAGCCTTCGAGCAAAACTCAAGTGGAGAAGAATGTTACTTGTAATGTTAGTCATGTAAATAAATTATTTTCTCTTAGTTTGTTTTAATGTTGTCTTCTCTTTTAATTCTTTCATGCTTAGTTTAATTTCCTTGTCTTCTTTTCTTAATGAGTAGTGAGTAGTTTCATCCCCATTTTGGGGTGGAGTTGATGTTTATACAAGTCATGTTGTATGGAATGAATGTTTTATGTTGTTGTATGTGAGAAACGTAAAGTATGCTTGTTTGAATTAAAGAGAATACTTAAGTTGATGGTTTATGCCATAAGCGTTAGGTACATTCCATGTTTTTTTAGGTTCTTAAAAACCAACTTGTTCATTCTCATATTAATCACTTAGGTTAGCGATTTGGATGATAGGTCTTGTCATGACGTACTTCTTATGCATAGCAACACTACCTACACTTGTGCTTTATTGAATGTGATTGATCTCGTTTATATTTAACCACAAGTGCACGGCCGCGTTGAAGCGGTGGCAAATACGGGTCGTCCACTGGGAGGTGTGTCGACACTTGGTTTGTGCGAAGGCGAGAGGTAAAGAAAGGGAAGAAAGGTTGGTTACACTAAACTACACTAAGATGCAAATGGAAATGAAGATAAGCAATAAAACTAAACCCCAAAGGGGTAGAGAAATGATGTGAACATAAAAATGTGTGTGTGGTGTGTGTGTGTAATTAAGCTCCTCACAACATGTAGTGCATGAAATCATAAAACTACATCCAACTTTGCCTCTACATGAATTAAGATTTTACTACATCATTAAAACATACAAGACAATAATTGGACTGAAGCTAAATGAACTCAAGTATAAAGACTAGACCCTACTATGCCTCCACATGAATTAAGATTTTACTACATCATTAAAACATACAAGACATTAGCTAAAGTAAAGGCAACAAGAGTTCACACACTACAACTTGTGTTTCCAATATTAATTCCTATCCATATCCTAACCTTATCATTCCCCATAAAATAGATCCACTAATCAAAGCATAAGCTAAGCTTCATTCAAGAGCATTAGCATATCAAAGATAAGAGTGGAGACCCATTAGATGGTTATGGAAATCATTTAAAGCTCAAGGGATTAAGATAACACACACTTAATACACTACATGATTATATCACATATTTCTCCACCCCCCAAATGGGGATGGAACTACTCACTACTCATTACACTAACTATAGTAACAAAAGCAAGCATAATACTGAAATGAAATTTATACTAATTAAGCAAGAAATGTTAAAGAAGCATAAAACAAAACAAACAAGCAAACATGCATATGGAAGGAAATTAAACTAAGAGAGAAACAACACAATTAAAAGAAAACTTCTATTATTAACTCACTCAATTACAAGTAGCTCTTCCTCCACCAGAGTTTTGCTTCAAGGCTTCACTCTTAGTAGGGAAGGTGGCCACCAAAGAGAGAGATGGATACAATGGGAGGTGAAGAGTTCTATTTATAAGCATGGAAAAAGCTAATCCGGGACAATCCCCCGATGTGGGACTAAACAAATACCAAAAATAGCCTAAACACATGATAATACAAGTCCAGGAAGAAGCTTGGCTGATCTGGGCTTAACCAGACCGCCAATTGGCGGTTCCAGACCGCCAATTGGCGGCCTATTAGCTTCAGATCGGTCTGGATCTTCTGGTGGGTTTTCCTTGGATTGTTTCTTGGTCTTAGATGCATCTAACTTGTGTAGTGGAGCTCCGACCCGAATCGAATTAACAAAATACTCCCCATGACGGTGTGGAGTTTCCTGTTTTGCTCTTAGGTCCTTCTGTCTTACGACCAGGTCCTTCTGTCTTGCATCTTGGTCCCCAAGTCTCACAATTAAGTCTTTTTTCCTGCTTTTGGGTCCTTTCATGGCTCTTCTCTTCAAACCTCTTTATTTCTGAAAACTAAACATAAAACTCGTCACGTAGCATTGCTTAGGTATAAGATAATGGATATAAGATACAAATATAAGCATGAAATGATGTCAATCAAATACCCCCACACCTAAGTTTTTGCTAGTCCCGAGCAAAACAAAGAAAGAAAAAGCAAACGAAAAATAAGAAATCCTAACTCACTTTCGTAGAAATCACGGTTGCACTTAGCACGTGCAACAAGCCGTTAAACCTCTTTGTTGCCAAGGAGGAGGAGTGTTGTCTCCTGAGGGTTTTCAGCGGATAGACCCACAAAATCCGAACAAGATGCATTATTCAATCTAGACACTCGACTCGTTGGAAATATTTTGTCGATCAATGGACGCGGTAATCCTACGGGCCGACTCTATATAGGTAATCAGTCCACACCTAGCCTAATAAACCATTCGTGCAAGTTAAATAAGGAATTAAGTAAAAGACATGGACAACCTCAAGATCCTCAAGTGATACAAAGTGTAAGGTCCATTAAGGTTCTTATTTGCATTACCATTTTTTTTCTTTTTGTTTCTTTTCACACATTTTTTTTTATTAGTTGGAGCTTCATTCTCCCAGGGTCAGGTTTCGTGCATCATTGCCCATGAGGACTTACACTATCACGTACACCTTTCCCCAAATCTCCACATAGGGCAATCCCTACCACCCGTGTAACGGGAGTTCGGTCGGCGCATCCCAAGTCAGATGACTCGAAAGCACCAGGCACAAAGTCCCCTCAGACCTACTTTCCCGAGTGATAGGAGCCGTGCGAGAAGAGAGAACATCTACTCACTTATTTCTTATCTACACATGAACCAAAACCCCTACACTAATGTCTCACAACTAGATTTAAAGGGTCCTTGACTACAACAAACTTCCTTAAGTTAACAGACACGAATTAGTGACTCATTTGGTTCAGGGTGGACTTCTTTGAATGTTTGAGCACTGAAACCCTATGATTACTCACCTCCAAAGGAAAACTGGGGTGCATCCTAACGACTCGATAAATCCTAAAGCCACGTACTAGATATCCTAATGCATCAAGTTCAAGACAATTTTGGGAGCTTTCTTTTTACTTTGCCTCTCAACGGTTTTGCACATGCTAAACACACGCAAAACCCATAAAACATTTTCTTTCGAAAACACATGAAGATTTTGAAAGAAATGTGAAAATTTTGAAGCACTAGGCAAGCAAAAGAAGACAAGTCACCCAAGGATCATGGAAAGCAGATATATCGATATTAAATGCAGCACACTAACATGACCCTAAAAATGCAAACAAAAGAAAACAAAATCAAAATAAAAGACTCGACTATGTACACACGTAAAACACCCCCCACACCTACGTCATGCATTGTCCTCAATGAATGTGACCATGAAACTACATGGATTTATGCATGAAAAAGGAAAGATCTCACCAACATGAAGTACACAGGGGAGTTCAAGGTCATGTTGATGGACACAAACCCGAATTCCCTCAAAACCTGTGAGATGCTAAAGAAGGGATACAAATACGTGAAAGAAATGGGGCCCAAATACTCAAGTGTTGGGGCCCACTACAATCGATGCTCACTGAAAGAGTTTTTTTTAACATATATACACATGAAAGCTCAACCACTCATGTAGGAGCATGAATGGTTGAGTGCGAGGGAGGTTCATGAAGGAACATGACCTCCTCGACTTCGGCTGGTGCCCCCTCCAAGTAGGGTTTGAGGCGTTGTCCATTAACTTTGAACACGTCCACATTCCCTGGGTTCAAGATCTTAACTGCTCCATGAGGATAAACGGTTTGGACAATAAACGGGCCAGACCAGCGACTGCGGAGCTTACCCGCAAACAGATGAAGTCGGGAATTGTAGAGCAACACCTTCTGCCCGGCCGTAAACACCTTTCGCATAATCATGCGATCGTGAAACATCTTGGCTCGGGACTTATGAATTTTGGCATTCTCGTACGTATCATTGCGTAGCTCTTCTAATTCCACAATGTCGAGCTTACGTTGTACTCCTGCTTGATCAAGATCCATATTCAGGTTCTTGATCGCCCAGAAAGCACGATGCTCAAGCTCGACGGGTAGGTGGCAAGCCTTGCCGTACACTACCCGATATGGGGACATACCCAAATTGGTCTTGTACGCGGTGCGGAAAGCCCACAACGTGTCATTCAACTTGGTAGACCAATCCTTCCTCGAGGAACTAACCGTCTTCTCAAGAATTTGCTTTAATTGACGGTTAGAGATTTCGACCTGCCCACTAGTTTGCGGATGGTATGGGGTTGCAAGCTTGTGGGTGATCGAATATTTCCTCATAAGCGCTTCAAAGGAGCGATTACAGAAGTGGGCACCTCTATCGCTGATTATGGTACGAGGAGTACCAAATCGCGTAAAAATGTCCCTCAAGAATTTGGTGACCACCTTGTTATCATTGGTCTTTGTGGGTATAGCCTCAACCCACTTAGACACATAGTCAACGGCCACCAGAATGTAAACATTCCCGAACGAGTTCGGGAAGGGACCCATGAAATCGATGCCCCACACATCGAAGATGTCGAAAACAAGGACATTTTGCAAAGGCATCATGTCACGTCGACCAATCCTGCCAAGGCGCTGGCACCTATCACATTGCTTACAAAAGTTGTAAGCATCCTTGAAAAGAGTGGGCCAGTAGAATCCAGATTGGAGCATGATTGATCGTTTTATATTTAACCGCAAGTGCACGGCCGCGTTGAAGCGGTGGCAAATACGGGTCGTCCACTGGGAGGTGTGTCGACACTTGGTTTGTGCGAAGGCGAGAGGTAAAGAAAGGGAAGAAAGGTTGGTTACACTAAACTACACTACAATGCTAAACTAGAATGCAAAAGGAAATGAAGATAAGCAATAAAACTAAACCCCAAAGGGGGTAGAGAAATAATGTGAACATAAAGAAGTGTGTGTGTGTTCATTAAGCTCCTCACAACATGTAGTGCATGAAATCATAAAACTACATCCAACTTTGCCTCCACATGAATTAAGATAAGACTACATCATTAAAACATACAAGACAATAATTGGAATGAAGCTACATGAACTCAAGTATAAAGACTATACCCTACTATGCCTCCACATGAATTAAGATTTCACTACATCATTAAAACATACAAGACATTAGCTAAGGTAAAGGCAACAAGAGCACATACATTACAAATTGTGTTTCCAATATTAACTTCATCCATATCCTAACATTATCATTCCCCATAAAATAGGTCCACTAATGAAAGCATAAGCTAAGCTTCATTCAAGAGCATTAGCATATCAAAGATAAGAGTGAAACCCCATTAGATGGTTATGGAAATCATATAAAGCTCAATGGATAAAAATAACACACACTTAATACACTACATAATTATATCACATATTTCTCCACCCCCCAAATGGGGATGGAACTACTCACTACTCATTACACTACTGATTAGACTAAGTAAAGAAAACATTTAACTAAGATACTAAAATTACTAAACAAGAAATTAAACAAAGTAAAGCAACCCACACAAAACAAACAACATAACAAAACAAGATTAAAAGAAACAAATAAACTTTTATTACAAATGACTCACATTGAAGGTAGCATCCTTCTCCACCTTGAGTTATTGCTTCAAGGCTCACTCCTTAGTAGAGAGAATGCCACCAAACAATGGGTACAATGGGAGGTGAAGAGTTCTATTTATAAGTATGGAAAAAGCTAATCCGGGACAATCCCCCGATGTGGGACTAAACCAATACCAAAAATACCCTAAACACATGATAATACAAGTCCAGGAAGAATCTTGGCTGATTTGGGCTTAACCAGACCGCCAATTGGCGGTTCCAGACCGCCAATTGGCGGCCTATAAACTTCAGATCCGTCTGGATCTTCTGGTGGGCTTTCCTTGGTGTGTTTCTTGGTCTTGGATGCATCTAACGTGTTTAGTGGAGCTCCGACCCGAATCGAATTGACAAAATACTCCTCATAATGGTGTGGAGTTTCCTGTTTTGCTCTTAGGTCCTTCTGTCTTACGATCAGGTCCTTCTCCCTTGCATCTTGGTCCCCAGGTCTCACAATTAGGTCCTTTTTTCCTGCTTTTGGGTCCTTTCATGGCTCTTCTCTTCAAACCTCTTTATTTCTGAAAACTAAACATAAAACTTGTCACGTAGCATTGCTTAGGTGTAAGATAATGGATATAAGGTACAAATATAAGCATGAAATGATGTCAATCAAATACCCCCACACCTAAGTTTTTGCTAGTCTCGAGCAAAACAAAGAAAGGAAAAAGCATACGAAAAACAAGAAATCCTAACTCACTTTCGTAGGAATCACGGTTGCACTTAGCACGTGCAACAAGCCGTTAAACCTCCTTGTTGCCAAGGAGGAGGAGTGTTGTCTCCTAAGGGTTTTCAGCGGATATACCCACAAAATCCGAACAAGATGCATTAATCAATCTAGCTACACGACTCGTTGGACTTATTTTGTCGATCATGGAATGCGGTAATCCTACGGGCCGACTCTATATAGGTAATCAGTCCACACACCTAACTTAATGAACCATTCGTGTTAGTTAAATAAGGAATTAAGTGAAAGACATGGATAACCTCAAGATCCTCAAGTGATACAAAGTGTAAGGTCCATTAAGGTTCTTATTTGCATTACCATTTTTTTTCTTTTTGTTTCTTTTCACACATTTTTTTTTTATTAGTTGGAGCTTCATTCTCCCAGAGTCAGGTTTCGTGCATCATTGCCCATGAGGACTTATGCTATCACGTACACCTTTCCCCAAATCTCCACATAGGGCAATCCCTACCACCCGTGTAACGGGAGTTCGGTCGGCGCATCCCAAGTCAGATGACTCGAAAGCACCAGGCACAAAGTCCCCTCAGACCTACTTTCCCGAGTGATAGGAGCCGTGCGAGAAGAGAGAACATCTACTCACTTATTTCTTATCTACACATGAACCAAAACCCCTACACTAATGTCTCACAGCAAGATTAAGAGGGTCCTTGACTACAACAAACTTCCTAAATTAACAAACACGAATTATTGACTCACTAGGTTCAGGGTGGACTTCTATGAATGTTTGAGCACTGAAACCCTATGATTACTCACCCCCAAAGGAAAACTGGGGTGCATCCTAACGACTCGATAAATCCTAAAGCCACGTACTAGATATCCTAATGCATCAAGTTCAAGACAATTTTGGGAGCTTTCTTTTTACTTTGCCTCTCAACGGTTTTGCACATGCTAAACACACGCAAAACCCACAAAACATTTTCTTTCGAAAACACATGAAGATTTTGAAAGAAATGTGAAAATTTTAAAGCACTAGGCAAGCAAAAGAAGACAAGTCACCCAAGGATCATGGCAAGCAGATATATCGATATTAAATGCAGCACACTATCATGACCCTAAAAATGCAAACAAAAGAAAACAAAATCAAAAGAAAAGACTCGACTATGTACACACGTAAAACACCCCCCCACACCTACTTCATGCATTGTCCTCAATGAATGTGAGCAAAATACTATATGGATGTATGCATGAAACAGAAGAGATCTCACCAACGTGAAGTACACAAGGAAGTTCATGGCTATGTTGATGGACACAACCCAACTTCCCTCAAAACCTGTGAGATGCTAAAGAAGGGATACAAATACGTGAAAGAAATGGGGCCCAAATACTCAAGGGTTGGGGCCCACAACAATCGATGCTCACTCAGGGAGTCTTTATTTTTTTATTTTTTTTTATTTTTTTTTTTTAAAAACTATGTACAACAATAGGCTTCCATCTTCATATGTCAAGGGACATCAAATGGGAACCCACCATCTCTCGAGCCAGAAATGCGCATGCATGGGCTCGCAACATACACAACAGAATTGCTCGACCACCTGACACCCTTATAAGCATTGTGGTCGGTTGATGCCTCTTTAGAATTAGCAAAAGAGGAGGCGTGAACGAGAGGTGAACCTCTATCTGGTATAAGGGTATCAGGTGGTTGAATCTTAACCCACATGGGGTCCTCAGCAGATACAGAATGAAGAGCATGTGGCCGAGAGGCCATAAAAATAGTATCTTGTGGCTCAAAAGCCACGTGCTCAAAAGGATGTGGCTCAAGGGCCACGTGGTCAAAAAGAAGTGGCTCCAGGGCCACATGATCAGAAGAATGTGGCTCAAGGGCCACAAGATCAGAAGAATGTGGCTCAAGGGCCACGTGATCAAAACATAAGGCACCTTCTTGTGCCAGCCCAGGTGAAACATCTTCACCACCTTCAGGATCTTCATCGAACAATTCTCTGAAGTACTTGAAGGTGCCCTCAACTTCACTCTCATCCATGCCCTGGATAAGGTTAACCCCAACAGGGTCATTGAAGGCATCTGGCTTCTTGCCAATGGTGAAGATGTTGAAATCAGCGCATTGACTACCATAAGTCAAGCGCATCAGACCATTGCGACAATTGATCAAGGCATTGGAAGTCGCAAGAAATGGTCGCCCCAGAATGACAGGAATTTGTCCAAGTGGGTTTGGCACAGGTTCAGTATCCAAGACAAAGAAGTCGACTGGATAAATGAACTCTCCCGCTTTGATCAGCACATCTTCCACCACACCCCTCGGTTTCTTCATAGACCTATCAGCCAATTGAAGAGTGGTCTTTGTTTGTTTGAGGTCTCCAAGACCGAGGTGGACGTAGACAGAATAGGGCAGAAGGTTAACAGATGCACCAAGGTCCAGCAAGGCCCGATGTATGGACACATCACCAATCACACAAGAGATAGTAGGACAGCCAGGGTCCTTGTACTTGACTTGTATGGGTTGTGCCAACAAGGAACTCACGTTAGCCGCAAGAAAAGCTTTCTTGGGAACATGAGTTTTTCTCTTCTTGGTGCATAAGTCCTTGAGAACCTTGGCATAAGGTGGCATTTGCTGAATCACCTCCAGAAGAGGGATATTCACCTTAACCTGCCGAAACATCTCAAGCATCTTGTCATGCTGATCAGAGGTTTTCTTTTTAAGGCGCTCAGGGAATGGCGCCTTTGGGGCATAAGGATGCGAAGGCACCCCAGAATTCAGGTCCAAAGAAACATGAGTGGGGACCTCAGAATCTGGTTCCTTCGACACAAGAGGAGACAAGGGGACCTCAAGGTTCGGCCCCTTTGTCGAAGGAAATGTAGAAAGAACCTCAGGATCTGGCTCCTTCCTGGAAGTATTTGTGGAGGGAGCCTCAGGATCCGGCTCCCTCAAAGATGGTGATGACAAGGAAGGCACCCCAATGTGGTTGTCCACCTCCTTACCAGACCTCAAAGTATGAATCACATTAATATGATGGGTCGGTTCAGAGGTAGCATGAGGTAAAGGTGTCCTTCCTTGCGAATGGGTACCCCGAGGATTTACCTCGGGTTGACTCGGTAATTGACCCTTCTCGCGTTCATGGAGCTGATTAGCCAACTGGCTCACATGCATTTCCAATGCTTTGACCGTATTGTTGTTGGCCGAAAACATGGCTTGCGTGCTCTGAATGAACGCGTGAAGGGTTTGCTCAAGAGTGGAGTCCTTAGGGTCAACCCGTTGGGGTTGTGGAGTTTGGTTAGAATAACCCGACGAAGAGGTCTGAGGAGGTTGGTAATTGTGGTTCTGAGACCTTTGATGTGGAGGTTGGTAGGTCGCCGATGGGCGTGGAGGTTGATAAGGTGGAGGTTGAGGTTGAGCGTGCGAGCTCTGACCGTTACCCCCACTAGGCCCCCAAGAGAAGTTAGGATGGTTACGCCATCCCGGGTTGTAAGAGTGACTGTACGGGTCGTTTCGGGGCCTTTGTTGATACATCGCATTTGCATGCTCAGTATCCCTTGGAGCGTAAGCGCATTCCAAGTCATCATGTCCCGACAGTCCACACCTACTACACTCGGGAGTAGCGACCTGAGCTATAGGAGCTCGGTCCATCTCCAAACACTCAATCCTACGCATGAGAGCAGCCACTTTCGCCTCAGACGCGATAGTTGACTCAACTTGATAAGATCCAGCTCGACCAGAAGACCTGGCGGCTGGTGGCTCTCTCATGGTGTCCCACTCGAAGGTACGCTCAGCCATGGACTCAAAAGTGTCCCATGCCTCCTCGATGGGTTTCATTTGGAAGTCACCCTGACACATTGACTCCAACAATGTGCGGGTGTTGTAGTTGATGCCCTCATAAACAATCTGGCACAGCTGCCATAGCTCAAGTCCATGATGAGGGCATTGCTGGAGGAGGTCCTTGAACCTCTCAAAGAAACCATGAAACGATTCGGTCTCGGTTTGATACATCTGATGTATCTGGTGCCGTATCTGTTGAGTTTTCCTTTGAGGGAAAAATCTCTTCAGAAAGACGGTCACAAAGTCATCCCATGACGGAATCGAGCTCGCCGGGAGGCTATACATCCATTTCTTCGCATTATCCTTCAATGCGAAAGAAATCATCCTCAACCGGACAGAATCCTCGTCAAGCTGTTGAAGCTTGAACATGGAGCATACTTCCTCGAATTCGCGTATAAAGATATACGGATCCTCCTTATTGGCAGTGAAGGTCGGAAGCATGCTCACATACTGAGGTTTTAGCTCATAGTTGTTCCCGCGAGCAGGGGGAACAACTATGCAAGAAGGTTGCGCGGCCCGAACAGGATGGGTCCGCTCCCACAAGGTCATCGGCCTATCATGTCGAGCTAAAGGTGGTGGTGCACCTAGAACTCGATCCTGACCGAATCTCCCTTCCTCTCGAGTCAGAGGAGGAGGAGAAGGAGGTCTACGTGGTGGTGGAAACGGACCGAGGTAGTCCATGTATGGAACCCGGTCCCCTTCGCCACCACGAGACGACTCGGCCTCTTGCTCCAAAGGAGCACGAGGCGGAGATGGTCGATCACCAAGATCTTCCATCTCAGAAGTATGCACTCTCTCGAGCCGAGCGCTCTCACCAAAACGAGCCCAACCTCGCATAAAATGCTCTACTCGACTCTAAACCTACACACAATAGAAGGTGTACTAGAGGAGGAGACTATACGTAGAGAATAGATGAGGAGAGGACTCAGATGAGGAGGGAAGAATCCCTAGAGCTAGCGAGGGTAGTGGGATCAGGAAGAAGCCTAACTAGCAAGCACGGCTCAAACAAAGTAAGGCAATGGGTCCTTAAGCTAGACGACGCCTAACTTCGAGGTCACTAGCCTCGACACGTCTCACCTCCCTACAACGAGGACCACAATGCCCAGCAAGTGATACCAGATCCGGAGATCCAGTACCTCCTACTATCGACAAGGTAGGCAACGCCGATCAGGTCATGACGGTCTCAACTAGATTACTCTCCTAGTGCGCCCGCAATCCTAGGGCCAATGTCTACTTGCTTTTAGTTAAGGCTTTATTAAGAGTGATTTTTGGGGCCAAGGAAAGGGTGATGAAATCCCCCACCTTATCTTTTATGGGACAGCCCCTCCTTAGTAGCGATTTGATCCTAGATCTAGCAATCAATCGCTCCAATCAAACGCTCTCTCACTCTTGTCCCGATGCACCTTACTAACTAATGCATGAACGAAACATGCATGAATGAGGGATGTGGGTGCACGTACCTCACGCCAGCAATCAACGACAAAATGTAAAGCAAAGACAAGACAAATGCATGCAAGGTCTACCAATGGTGCATGACCTAGATGGCAAGAAGTCTAATCTTTTGCTTTGAGTTTTATGGTCCAAGTTGAATAAAGGGGGAGTGATTAATGATCTGGGAGCAAATAAGAAGTCACAGCATGCAAAATTGGGCTCCCCGATAACACAAATTACAACACAAACGACCACAAAAAAATTGGAAGACAGAATCCCTTACCAGGCCGCCAATTGGCGGTTCCAAACCGCTGATTGGCGGTCTGTTGTTGGATTCGCTTCCTCAAACTTCTCCAGTGGCCTCCCCGTGATCTGATGGTTTCCTGAAACTAAGACAAACTGGAAACAAAAAATTAAAAACCCCTCGAATCGTCAAACCAATGTCTGGACAGAGCACCTCCCCGGCAACGGCGCCAAAAACTTGATTGATCGTTTTATATTTAACCGCAAGTGCACGGCCGCGTTGAAGCGGTGGCAAATACGGGTCGTCCACTGGGAGGTGTGTCGACACTTGGTTTGTGCGAAGGCGAGAGGTAAAGAAAGGGAAGAAAGGTTGGTTACACTAAACTACACTACAATGCTAAACTAGAATGCAAAAGGAAATGAAGATAAGCAATAAAACTAAACCCCAAAGGGGGTAGAGAAATAATGTGAACATAAAGAAGTGTGTGTGTTCATTAAGCTCCTCACAACATGTAGTGCATGAAATCATAAAACTACATCCAACTTTGCCTCCACATGAATTAAGATAAGACTACATCATTAAAACATACAAGACAATAATTGGAATGAAGCTACATGAACTCAAGTATAAAGACTATACCCTACTATGCCTCTACATGAATTAAGATTTCACTACATCATTAAAACATACAAGACATTAGCTAAGGTAAAGGCAACAAGAGCACATACATTACAAATTGTGTTTCCAATATTAACTTCATCCATATCCTAACATTATCATTCCCCATAAAATAGGTCCACTAATCAAAGCATAAGCTAAGCTTCATTCAAGAGCATTAGCATATCAAAGATAAGAGTGAAAACCCATTAGATGGTTATGGAAATCATATAAAGCTCAATGGATAAAAATAACACACACTTAATACACTACATAATTATATCACATATTTCTCCACCCCCTAAATGGGGATGGAACTACTCACTACTCATTACACTACTGATTAGACTAAGTAAAGAAAACATTTAACTAAGATACTAAAATTACTAAACAAGAAATTAAACAAAGTAAAGCAACCCACATAAGCTAAGCTTCACACCTTTTTTGTCCCGAATCTCGAGATCGAATTCTTGTAACAACAAGATCCATCTCAAGAGTCGGGATTTTGCATCTTTCTTCGCCATGAGGTGCTTGATGGCTGTGTGATCAGAATAGATAATCACGTGGGAGCCAATCAAGTACGACTGGAATTTCTCCAAAGCAAATATGATCGTTAAGAATTCCTTCTCGGTCACAGTGTAGTTCAATTGGGCATCATTGAGTGTTCTACTGGCATAGTAGATCACATGAGGCAATTTGTCCAATCGTTGCCCAAGCACTGCTCCCACAGCGAAGTCAGATGCATCACACATTAACTCAAAGGGTTCAGTCCACACTGGTGCCTTAATAATGGGAGCTGAAGTCAACTCTTTCTTCAAGGTCAAAAAGGCATGGTGGCAATCCGGTGTCAACTCAAAAATTTCATCCTTAGCCAACAAGGCGGTGAGAGGTCGAGCGATTTTGCTAAAATCCCGAATGAACCGTCGATAGAATCCAGCATGCCCCAAAAAGGCGCGGATATCCTTCACATTACGTGGCGGTGGGAGATTAGCAATAATACCCACTTTGGCGGGATCGACCTCAATTCCCCTACTTGAGACCACATGTCCAAGTACAATCCCTCGCTTCACCATGAAGTGACATTTCTCCCAATTGAGAGCGAGGTTCTTCTCACGGCATCGCTTGAGGACAAGGCTCAAGTGATGAAGGCACTCATCAAAGGAAGCGCCAAATAGGGAAAAGTCGTCCATGAAGATCTCAAGGAAACGCTCAACCATATCGGAGAAGATGCTGATCATACACCTTTGAAACGTTGCCGGCGCATTGCACAACCGAAAGGGCATGCGACGGTAGGCAAACGTGCCAAAGGGACAAGTAAATGTGGTTTTCTCTTGATCCTCGGGGGCGATGGGAATTTGGTTGTAACCGGAGTATCCATCAAGAAAACAACAATACTCATGTCCGGCCAACCTCTCCAACATCTGATCAATGAATGGCAACGGGAAATGATCTTTCCGCATTGCCGCATTGAGCTTGCGATAATCAACGCAAACTCGCCAGCCAGTTTGCAGGCGTGTCGGGATAAGCTCATTATGCTCATTCTCCACAACCGTCACGCCTGACTTCTTGGGAACCACATGGACAGGACTCACCCACGAACTATCAGAGATAGGATAGATTATGCCATGATCCAAGCACTTAAGAACCTCCTTTCGGACGGCTTCCTTCAGTACATGATTCAATCTCCGTTGTGGGTCCCTGCGGGGCCTAGAATCCTCTTCCATGTGGATCCGATGCTGAACAATACCAGGGCTAATTCCCTTGATATCCTTCAAGGACCACCCGATTGCCTCTTTGTTTTCAAAGAGTACTCTTTTGAGGGCAACCTCTTGATCTTTTTCAAGATCAGAAGCAATAATGAGTGTCAAGGTCTCATTATCCCCTTAAAAGATGTACTTTAGGTTATCGGGGAGCGGTTTAAGCTCGACCAGAGGTGGGTCCTTGTCGGATTCAGAGTTACTTTCATGTGGCTCAAGGGCCACGGGGTAAGAGGAGCAAGCACCCAGATGTGCCTCCTCGTCCAGAGATATGCTGGCGGATTCCTCAAGATCCTCTTCACTCACAACCTGATCATTAGGCACCTCAATAATATGTCGATGTGAGTCGAACATGCCTAATGAGTCAGGCTCATCCGTGTCCTGGATGAAATTGGCTCCGACAGTGTCGTCGAAGAGCCCAGGTTGCTTACCAAGAGTGAAGATGTTGAAATCCGTCGTGAGGTTTCCAAAAGACAACCTCATCAAGCCATTGCGACAATTGATCAAAGCATTAGATGTCGCAAGAAATGGCCTCCCAAGGATCACAGGAATCTGTCCTTGTGGGTTGGACACGGGTTCGGTATCCAAGATGATGAAATCAACTGGAAATACGAACTCACCCACTTTGATAAGGACATCCTCCACACTCCCTCGTGGGATTTTGACGGATCTATCAGCCAACTGGAGGGTTGTCCTCGTTGGTTTAAGATCGCCTATCCCAAGGTTGACATAGACTGAGTAAGGCAGGAGATTCACAGATGCCCCCAAATCCAATAGAGCTTGAGAGATGGTCACATTCCCAATCATGCAAGAGACAGTTGGACAACCAGGGTCCTTGTACTTGACATTCATGGGTTGTGTCAATATGGAGCTCACATTGGCGGCCAAGAAGGCCTTTTTGGGCACATTTGTTTTTCTCTTGGTGGTGCAAAGGTCCTTGAGGAACTTGGCATACGGTGGCATTTGTTGAACAACGTCCAACAACGGGATGTTCACCTTTACTTGCCTAAGTACCTCAACGATCTTATCCCAATGCTCATCACGTTTTTTAGTCAACCGATGAGGGAATGGTGCCTTGGGGACATAAGAATCACGAGGAGGAGTCTGATTGATCTCGTTTTATATTTAATCGCAAGTGCACGGCCGCGTTGAAGCGGTGGCAAATACGGGTCGTCCACTGGGAGGTGTGTCGACGCTTGGTTTGTGCGAAGGCGAGAGGTAAAGAAAGGGAAGAAAGGTTGGTTACACTAAACTACACTAAGATGCAAAAAGGAAATGGAAGAAAAACAAGAAAACTAAACCCCAAAGGGGGTAGAGAAATAATGTGAACATAAAGAAGTGTGTGTGTGTTCATTAAGCTCCTCACAACATGTAGTGCATGAAATCATAAAACTACATCCAACTTTGCCTCTACATGAATTAAGATAAGACTACATCATTAAAACATACAAGACAATAATTGGAATGAAGCTACATGAACTCAAGTATAAAGACTATACCCTACTATGCCTCCACATGAATTAAGATTTCACTACATCATTAAAACATACAAGACATTAGCTAAGGTAAAGGCAACAAGAGCACATACACTACAAATTGTGTTTCCAATATTAACTTCATCCATATCCTAACCTTATCATTCCCCATAAAATTGGTCCACTAATCAAAGCATAAGCTAAGCTTCATTCAAGAGCATTAGCATATCAAAGATAAGAGTGAAAACCCATTAGATGGTTATGGAAATCATATAATGCTCAAGGGATAAAGATAACACACACTTAATACACTACATGATTATATCACATATTTCTCCACCCCCAAATCGGGATGGAACTACTCACTACTCATTACACTAACTATATTAGCAAAAGAAAGCATAATACTGAAATGAAAGTTAACTAAGAAGGCAAGAAGCATTAAAGAAACATAAAAGGAAAGGAAAGACTAAACAAACATGCACAAATTAAAAGACAAGATTGAAAGAAACTAGAAGAATTATTTTATTAACAAATGACTCACATTGAAGGTAGCATTCATCTCCAGCTTGAGTTTTTGCTTCAAGGCTCACTCCTTAGTAGAGAGAATGCCACCAAGCAATGGGTAATTACAATGGAAGGTGAAGAGTTCTATTTATAAGCATGGAAAAAGCTAATCGGGGACAATCCCCCGATGTGGGACTAAACCAATACCAAAAATAGACTAAGAATACACTAATACAAGCCCAGCACAAATCTTAGCGGATCTGGAGAAATATGGACCGCCAATTAGCGGTCCAAGACCGCCAATTGGCGGTCTATAAGCTTTGGATTCATCTGGGATTTGTTGTGGGCTTTGCTGGTGGTCTTTGTTGGTACTGGATGCATCTACTTGGTTTGTTGGAGCTCCGACCCGAATCCAATTGCCAAAATACTCCCCATCATTGTGTGGAGTTTCCTGGTTTGCTCTTAGGTCCTTCTGTCTTACGATCAGGTCCTTCTGTTTTGCATCTTGGTCCCCATGTCTCACAATTAAGTCCTTTTTCCTGCTTTTGGGTCCTTTCATGGCTCTTCTCTTCAAACCTCTTTATTTCTGAAAACTAAACATAAAACTCGTCACGTAGCATTGCTTAGGTGTAAGATAATGGATATAAGATACAAATATAAGCATCAAATGATGTCAATCAGAGTCTCACAATTAGGTTCCTTGACAGGCTCAAGACTCTCCTCGGAAGTCTCGCCAACAGGGTTGGCTTCCGGCATTTTCACATTGTTGTCAACGACCCTTCCCGATATCAAGGTATGAATAACATTAGCATGTTGGGAAGGGTGACTTTCAACATTGTGTACATTCTGCCTGGTATTAGCAGGCTGACCCCTGGGATTAACCACAGGTTGACTCGGGAACTGACCCTTCTCGCGTTCATGGAATTGATGAGCCAATTGGCTAACTTGCATTTCCAAAGCCTTGACTGTACTTTGCATGCTCTGCATGAACGCTTGAAGGGTCGGATCACTAGAAGGGTCCTTGGGATCAACCCGCTGAGGTGGTGGAGTCTGGTTGGAATAACCCGACGATGAGGCATGAGCAGGTTGGTAATTTGGTGCTGAGACCTTTGATGTGGGGGTTGGTAGGTCGCCGATGGGCGTGGAGGTTGATAGGGTGGAGGTTGAGGTTGAGCGTGCAAGCTCTGACCGTGACCCCCACTAGGCCCCCAAGAGAAGTTAGGATGGTTACGCCATCCCGGGTTGTAGGAGTGACTGTACGGGTCGTTACGGGGCCGCTGTTGATACATCGCATTTGCATGCTCAGTATCCCTTGGAGCGTAAGCGCATTCCAAGTCATCATGGCCCGTAAGTCCACACCTACCACACCCGGGAGTAGCGACCTGAGCTACAGGAGCTCGGTGCATCTCCAAACTCTCAATCCTACGCATGAGAGCAACCATTTTCGCCTCAGACGCGATAGTTGACTCAACATGATATGATCCAGCTCGACCAGAAGACCTGGCGGCTGGTGGCTCTCTCATGGTGTCCCACTCGAAGGTACGCTCAGCCATAGCCTCAAAAGTGTCCCATGCCTCCTCGATGGGTTTCATTTGGAAGTCACCCTGACACATTGACTCCAATAATGTGCGGGTGTTGTAGTTGATGCCCTCATAAACAATTTGGCACAACTGCCAAACCTCAATCCCATGATGAGGGCACTGTTGGAGAAGCTCCTTGAACCTCTCAAAGAAACCATGAAACGATTCGGTCTCGGTCTGATACATTTGATGTATCTGGTGCCGTATCTGTTGAGTTTTCCTTTGAGGGAAAAATCTCTTCAGAAAGACGGTTACAAAGTCATCCCATGACCGAATCGAGCTCGCCGGGAGGCTATACATCCATTTCTTCGCATTATCCTTCAATGCGAAAGAAATCATCCTCAACCGGACTAAATCCTCGTCAAGCTGTTGAAGCTTGAACATGGAGCATACTTCCTCGAATTCGCGTATAAAAATATACGGATCCTCCTTATTGGCAGTAAAGGTTGGAAGCATGCTCACATACTGAGGTTTCAGCTCATAGTTGTTCCCGCGAGCAGGGGGAACAACTATGCAAGAAGACTGCGCGGCCCGAACAGGATGGGTCCGCTCCCACAAAGTCATCGGTCTATCATGTCGAGCTAAAGGTGGTGGTGCACCAAGAACTCGATCCTGACCGAATCTCCCTTGCTCTCGAGTCAGAGGAAGAGGAGAAGGAGGTCTACGTGGTGGTGGAAATGGACCGAGGTAGTCCATGTATGGAACTCAGTCTCCCTCGCCACCACGAGACGACTCGGCTTCATGCTCCACAGGAGCACGAGGCGGAGATGGTCGATCACCAAGACCGTCCATCTCTGAAGAATGCACTCTCTCCAGTCGAGCGCTCTCACCAGAACGAGCCCAACCTCGCATAAAATGCTTGACTCGACTCTAAACGACACACAACAGAAGGTGTACTCAGAGGAGGAGACTAAACATAGAGAATAGATGAGGAGAGGACTCAGATGAGGAGGGAAGAATCCCTAGAGCTAGCGTGGGTAGTGGGATCAGGAAGAAGCCTAACTAGCAAGCACGGCTCAAACAATGTAAGGCAATGGGTCCTTAGGCTAGACGACGCCTAACTTCGAGGTCACTAGCCTCGACACGTCTCACCTCCCTACAAAGAGGACCACAATGCCCAGCAAGTGATACCAGATCCGGAGATCCAGTACCTCCTACTATCGACAAGGTAGGCAACGCCGATCAGGTCATGACGGTCTCAACTAGATTACTCTCCTAGTGCGCCCGCAATCCTAGGGCCAATGTCTACTTGCTTTTAGTTAAGGCTTTATTAAGAGTGGTTTTTGGGGCCAAGGAAAGGGTGATGAAATCCCCCACCTTATCTTTTATGGAACAACCCCTCCTTAGTAGCGATTTGATCCTAGATCTAGCAATCAATCGCTCCAATCAAACGCTCTCTCACTCTTGTCCCGATGCACCTTACTAACTAATGCATGAACGAAACATGCATGAATGAGGGATATGGGTGCACGTACCTCACGCCAGCAATCAACGACAAAATGTAAAGCAAAGAAAAGACAAATGCATGCAAGGTCTACCAATGGTGCATGACCTAGATGGCAAGAAGTCTAATCTTTTGCTTTGAGTTTTATGGTCCAAGTTGATTAATGGGGGAGTGATTAATGATCTGGGAGCAAACCAGAGGTCATAGCATGCAAAATAGGGCTCCCGGATAACACAAATAATAGCACTAACTAACAAAAAAAATCAAGGAAAGCAACTCTCACCAGGCCGCCAATTGGCGGTCTTCCACCGCTGATTGGCGGTCTGTTTAGGTCGTCTCTTCTTCAAACTTCTCCAGTAGCCTCCCCTTGATCATGTGGTTCCCTGAAACTAAGAAAAACTGAAAACAAAAAATTAAAAACCCCTCGAATCGTCCAAACCAAGATCTGGACAGAGCACCTCCCCTTCAACGGCGCCAAAAACTTGATTGATCTCGTTTATATTTAACCGCAAGTGCACGGCCGCGTTGAAGAGGTGGCAAATACGGGTCGTCCACTGGGAGGTGTGTCGACACTTGGTTTGTGCGAAGGCGAGAGGTAAAGAAAGGGAAGAAAGGTTGGTTACACTAAACTACACTAAGATGCAAATGGAAATGAAGATAAGCAATAAAACTAAACCCCAAAGGGGGTAGAGAAATGATGTGAATATAAAGATGTGTGTGTGGTGTGTGTGTGTGTGTGTAATTAAGCTCCACACAACATGTAGTGCATGAAATCATAAAACTACATCCAACTTTGCCTCTACATGAATTAAGATTTTACTACATCATTAAAACATACAAGACAATAATTGGAATGAAGCTAAATGAACTCAAGTATAAAGACTAGACCCTACTATGCCTCCACATGAATTAAGATTTTACTACATCATTAAAACATACAAGACATTAGCTAAAGTAAAGGCAACAAGAGTTCACACACTACAACTTGTGTTTCCAATATTAATTCCTATCCATATCCTAACCTTATCATTCCCCATAAAATAGATCCACTAATCAAAGCATAAGCTAAGCTTCATTCAAGAGCATTAGCATATCAAAGATAAGAGTGGAGACCCATTAGATGGTTATGGAAATCATTTAAAGCTCAAGGGATTAAGATAACACACACTTAATACACTACATGATTATATCACATATTTCTCCACCCCCCAAATGGGGATGGAACTACTCACTACTCATTACACTAACTATAGTAACAAAAGCAAGCATAATACTGAAATGAAATTTATACTAATCAAGCAAGAAATATTAAAGAAGCATAAAACAAAACAAACAAGCAAACATGCATATGGAAGTAAATTAAACTAAGAGAGAAACAACACAATTAAAAGAAAACTTCTATTATTAACTCACTCAATTACAAGTAGCTCTTCCTCCACCAGAGTTTTGCTTCAAGGCTTCACTCTTAGTAGGGAAGGTGGCCACCAAAGAGAGAGATGGATACAATGGGAGGTGAAGAGTTCTATTTATAAGCATGGAAAAAGCTAATCCGGGACAATCCCCCGATGTGGGACTAAACCAATACCAAAAATAGCCTAAACACATGATAATACAAGTCCAGGAAGAAGCTTGGCTGATCTGGGCTTAACCAGACTGCCAATTGGCGGCCTATTAGCTTCAGATTGGTCTGGATCTTCTGGTGGGCTTTCCTTGGATTGTTTCTTGGTCTTAGATGCATCTAACTTGTGTAGTGGAGCTCCGACCCGAATCGAATTGACAAAATACTCCCCATGATGGTGTGGAGTTTCCTGTTTTGCTCTTAGGTCCTTCTGTCTTACGACCAGGTCCTTCTGTCTTGCATCTTGGTCCCCAGGTCTCACAATTAAGTCCTTTTTCCTGCTTTTGGGTCCTTTCATGGCTCTTCTCTTCAAACCTCTTTATTTCTGAAAACTAAACATAAAACTCGTCACGTAGCATTGCTTAGGTGTAAGATAATGGATATAAGATACAAATATAAGCATGAAATGATGTCAATCAGAATGCATTCACCACCTCTTATTTCATGTGTACACACACTCCACCCCTTAGGGGTTTTCCATTCCTGATTTCCAGCTTGCCTATATTAGTCACTTAGTTTAGTTTTACTTAGTCTCGTGTTTTCATCTTCTTTGTTGTTTTGTACTAGTGTAGTGTAGCATAGTTCAGTCTAATTTAGTGTAATCAATTTCTTCTCCCCACTTTTCCCACTTACCTTCGAACAAACCAGAGTTGACACACCTCCTCGTGGACACGACCTGTACTTGACGCATCTTCACCGACGTCATGCACTTGCGGTAAATTAAAACGAACACAATCAAGTTTTTGGCGTCGTTGCCGGGGAGGTGTTCTGTCGAAACTCTGGTTTGGACGATTCTAGTGGGTTTAATCTTTTTTAGTTTGTTTTTGTTTCAGGTACATTGAAGCATCAAGGGACACACCAGGAAAAATTTGAGCAGAGATCATCCCTTTGGACCTCCAACTGGCGGACTGGTGAGCTGATTGTGCTCTAATGTTTGTTCTGGTTGTTTGTTTGTTCAATTTAGTTTTTTGGGAGCTTAATTTGGCATGTTTTGACCTGTAGTTTGCTCCTAGATCTATTAATAACCAATCCCTTTTCTATACAACTTGGACCTTAAAACTCAAAGCAAAAGATTAGATTGATTGATTGCCACTAGGTCATGCATCATTTGTAAACCTTGCATGCACTCATCTTTTCTTTTCTTTACATTCTTGTTGTTGATTGTTGGCGTGAGGTACATGCACCCATTCTGTCATTCATGCATGGTTAAATCATGGATTAGTTAGTAAGGTGCATTGGGACAAGAGTGAGGTGAGTGTTTGTTTGGAGAGTTCATTGCTAGATTAAGACTAAAAATGCTACTAAGGAGGGGTTGTCCCATATAAGATAAGGTGGGGGATTTCATCACCCTTTCTTTTCCCCAAAAATCACTCTTAATCAAAAGCCTTAATCTAAAATCAAGTAGACATTGGCCAAGGATTCGGATGCATGGCCTGATAGACGTCGCCCACTTTGTCGATAGTAGGAGAGATGAGATCTCCAGATCTTGGCTCACTTACTACGCTCGGTGGTCTTCGTCGTAGGGAGTTGAGGTGTGTTGAGGCCATGTGACCTCGCAGTTAGGCGTCGTCTAGCTATAAGTACCTATAGTGACCATAGGCTATTTGAGCCGTGTTTGCTAGACTAGGCTTCTACTCTCACCCTTTACCGATGCTAGCTTTAGGGATTCTTCCCTTTCCTCTAAGTCATCTTCTTCTCACCTACTTCTACGTTCTAGTCTCCTCCCCTTTACACTCTATGTTAGCATTTTAGGGTCGAGTCGAGGACTTTTTGCGACCTTGGCCTCGTGGTGGTGAGAGTGGTCGACTCGAGAGTTCTTTGGCGAGATGGATGGTTACATAGGTGACCATCCATATAATTGTTGGGACTAGGACTATTCTCCCTGGTAGTCCAGACCCATGCATCCTGGGGTGCCTCAAACAGACACCGTGTATGGTTGGGACAATCTTGATTGTGTGACTAAGTAGTCTTCAAATTGGGGTAATATGATAGAGGAACCGACTGTCAGACCACCATCTAGTTACGTCGGATCATATATGGGTCCACAAAGTAAGACATTACAAGAACATTTCGCCTCTTTCATGCATGTTGTAGATGACATCAGTGCATCGATAGCTCCTGTAGCTCTACCGTATGACTATTGCGGGTTGAGTGGTCATGTTTTCAGGGAATGTCCTTATGTTCCCCCAGAGGGATGGATGTGACCCTTACGCATCCGCGTACAATGTGACCATTTTCCCAAAATGCTCAATGTGACCCTTACGCATCCGCATACAATCCGAGAGGGATGGATTCGTGGGGCGATAATTCTTATTCAAATTTTTATACATCATTTCCACCCCAGTATCCTCCTCCCGAATACCCAGAATTCTACCAACACCCTACTCCGAATCATTGGACTCATTCTCAGCCCATCAACACCCAACCCCAAAATTTCCCAAGCTCTGACTTGAGCCTCACAATTGACCACATACCTGATTCCTTAAAACAAACTTTCCTTATGTTCAGGGAACCACTCAACAGTCCATACAAAATATGGCAATGCAAGTGAGTCAAATGACGCAGCAATTACGTGAACGTGAGGATGGTAACTTTTCTTGTCAACATGAGGATTTATCTTCTGATATCGAACCACCAACACATCCACAAATTCAAAGAAAAAATTTTCAAAGTCAAACTCCTAGTCAGTCTGAGGGACTTGGGGTTTCAATTCACGATCACATGGTGGGGGATTCGATCCAAATTGAGAATAGCATGGACTAGTTGCATTATGAGTCAGCACAGGATTGTGCCTTACCTTTTTGTCTCGTGGCCCTTGAGCCTAATGATCTTGTTGTACCTCTTAAGGACTCACCTATGGTGGAGCAAGAGCTCCCTAGTGCCCTTAATTTCATACGACCTGATGAGAGTTTGTCTCTCACTATTGTTCCAAATCATCTTGGAAATGAAGGGACACCAAACAATTACATCGCCAATGAGGGTATTGGGAGTGCCTTAGATGATACCTTGGGTAAGAGCCCCACCTTCTGTTTCCCTGGTGAGTTGGACATGCATAACGAGGTTTTTGACCTTGTTCGGACCCACCAGCATGTTGGTTGGAGAGTTTGATTGACGATTATAACTTCAATTCTGCAATGGGAAAAACTCTTCTTCTGTTGCACATTATGTCCCAAACTCTTTAGAGGTTCAAGCTCTTTCAGTTTGATCCTTTGAATAAGACGCTTTTGCGTCTAATTCATGAACCTCTTCTTTCGTTTTGTGCTCTTTGTGAGGAGGGCTCACACATGGGTATTTTGGTCCCACGTGGTGTCATGTTCCCATTCCAAGTGCATTGACCCACTTTTGAGGTTCCCATTTGATGTCATTTGGCAAATGAAAATGGGAACTTATTTTTGTACACAGTTGTGGGGGTATTTGTTTAACATCATATCATGCATATATTTTGTCTTATATTCTTTATTTTTAGCCTAAGCAATGCTACGTATTGAGTTTCATGTTTAAGTTACAGGAATAAATAGGTTTTCGAAGAAGAGACTCGAAAAGGACTTAAAAGAAAGGAAAATGACTGAATTTCAAGACTTATGGATTGAGATGCAAGAGAGAAGGACCCAGATGTAAACCAAAAGGATCAATGAGCAAATCAAGAAGCTCCACACTATCATGAGGAGTATTTTGGCAATTAGATCCGGGCCCAAACATCAACAACCAAATCGAGTTCACCAAACATCAAGAAATCAAGCCAGAAAGGAGCCACCGATATCAACACTGGATCGAACCATTTCAAACCACCAATTGGCGGTCCAAATTGATCTAAATGATTCATGGATTAGTGGGGTCGTGGATTATGTTGTTTTATGTCCATTTATAGTATACGTTTAGTCCCATACCTGGGGATTGTCCCGGGTTACCTTTTTCAATGACTATAAATAGAACTCTTCCTCCTCCTTTGTAATACATCTCCTCTCATAGTGGTCATTATCTCTACTAGGAGTAAAGTCTTGGATAATAACTCTGGTGGAGAGAGGTTACTTTTAAAGTGAGTGAGCAATAAAGAATATTTTGTTAGTTCATTGTTGTTTCTTTTTGTTCTTACATACTCAGTGAATCTCGTTTGTTTTAATCTTCATAGAATTAATTAGCATGTTTTCTTTCCTTAATATGAAAGTTAGCTTAATAATGTGTGAGTAGTTCCATCCACCTTTGGGGGTGGAGATGATGTACATATATGTTGTGAAGTTTGGATGTTTGATGAACTTTTTTATTATATGTTTGAATGTTCATTGGGGGTATTTTAATCATCTATATGTTGGGGGATTTTTTATGGGTTTTGCCATAAGATTTAGACATTTTCCATGCTTAGTTTCCTCATCTTTATTGACTGAAATTTTCTGTTGAATATGCTACATGTTAGTTATGTGTTTGTATTTGTGTTTGCTTGCTAGATTGATTGATGAAACTTTGCCTTGATGGGTTTTGTCATAACATTTAGACACTTCACATGCTTAGATTTGTTCTTCACATGAGTTCCTGGTTTTTTATGAGTCTTGCCATAACATTTAGACACCTCTCATGCTGAGCCTAGTCTTATGTTAATCAAGTAGTAATTGTTGATCAATGTTTGAATGGATTGATAGATTTTGTCATATCTTTAGACACTTCTTATGCATGAAGACACAAATATGACACACACACATTCATGCTTACATGCGTCATTCATCACTTATTTCACTTCATATATGAACACACTCCACCCCTTAGGGGGGTGGGGGTTCTTTTCCTGAATTTTATCTTGTAGTCGATTTCCCTCGCTTTCGTTTTCCTTGTTTTTGGTTGCTAGTTTAGTGTAGTTTAGCTAGTATAATCAACTTCTTCTCCCTCTTTTTCCCACTTGACTTTGAACAAACCAGAGTCGACACACCTCCTCGTAGACACGACCCGTATTTTCATGTCTTCACCGACGTCATGCACTTGCCGTATTATAAACGATCAATCAGTAGAGCATATTGCAAAGGGAGATTGGTCGGTAGTCAGCGACCGTGCATGGCGTAGCCTTCTTGGGGATCAATGTGATAGTCGTGTAGTTCACTTGGGCAAGGAGCTTCCCACTTCTCATGAACATGTCCTTTTTCACAACCCCCATGATGCCTTAAAGAACTTTGCATTGAAACCATTTGGCTCGGGCACCTTGTCCACATTCAAGTGGAGCACCATCTCCTCGAGTTCCTTCATATCAAGTGCGACAACAAGGCTCCTCGCCTCGCCAAGATTGAGTTGGGGGAGGCGAGTAGAAGTGGGTATTGGGGTAACCTAAAAATATTAGCAAACAAGTTAGAAAAATGGTGCCCAAATGCCTCACGAATTTCGCTCACCTCCTCTACAATCTCTCCATTTTCACTCACTAGACTCACATTGTTGGTGGCTCTCCTCACTCTAAGGGAAGCATGGAAGAATCTAGTGTTCCGGTCACCGTGTCGCAACCACTGCACCCTCGATTTCTACCTCAAGAGCGATTCCTCTCTTGACAAGGCCAACTACAGCACATCCTTACAAATTTGTTCCAGGTCAAAGAGGGTGGAATCCCCCGGGGCATCCCGACGAAGAAGACTCACTTTCCGTTGTTAAGTCTCACTCACCCTATCCTCAACATGTTTGAGCCTTTCCTCACTCCATTGTTTGAGCGCCATCTTGACCCTATGCATCTTCGCCACCACTCGGTACATAGGCCTCCTGTCAATAAGTGTTGCCCATGCATTTCAAACCACTTCTAAACTCTTCATGCTCACTCCAAAAATTTGCGAATTTGAACATCCTTTTCTTGCACATGCTCTCCTTCATGGTTGTCATCTTGAGCATGGCATGGTCACTAAGGTCCTTCTCCCCAACAACATAGAAAGACCCAGCGAATGTGTCAAACCAAGTGAGGGACATAAACATCCTATCTATTCGGGTCTCAATGCATGTGTCATATTGGGATGAGTTTGACCAAGTGAATTCACTCCCCCCCGGATGGCACCTCTACCACTTGCAGCCTATCAACGCAAGTATTGAAATCCTCCATCGTCTTCCAGTTAAAGCTTGAGCCCCCTCTCTTCTCATGGCAACGTCGAGTGCAATTAAAGTCCCCACAAAGGAGCCATGGTATGGACACATTTGTTGCCACTTGTTCAAGGTCCGCCCACAAACTACGCTGCTCCATATGCTCATTTGCTCCATAAACAGCCGTGATAGCCGTAGTTTTCCCACTTACTCTATCAATCCCTTCCAAGTTTAGTAGTTGTGATGTTTCAAAAGTGGCATGAATATCCACTTTCTGCTCGTTCCACAATACAAGGATATGCTCCGAATCCACTATCATGTTATTTGCCACCCAAATCGCTTTTGGAAAATGCTCGAGCTTCTAAATCTTAACCTTATATTCCACGAGGCATATGATCTCAGCTTTAGCCTCCTTTATCTATCTCCTTATCATGTGTGCACGGTCGAGGAGATTTACTCCACGCACGTTCCACGCAAGGATAATCATGGCTTCGGAAGATGGGAGTGAGTCCCCTTGCATCCTCGGTTTGCTCTTTGTTGCTCCAATCTCAATGATACACGCTTGATAGTCTCCGGCTATGAGATACGCTCCATCAAAGGCTGTGAAGATTCCTCGCCACGTCCCACCTCAATAGTGCCTTCACATAGGTGAGAGTGGTCATCATCATAGTCAACATCCACTAGACCCGTCAAGACTTCAAAACACCCCGGTCTCGAGCCTCCTTCACTTCGTATTATTCTTTCATCCAAGTTAGCCCTTCCAGGCTCACGCACCACACGCTTAGGAGAGAGCCAATGTTCATTTGGCTGATTTTGGCACAAGACATTTCCCTCACTAGCATAGGGCATCACTTCATTGGCCACACTCATATGTGCCTCCTTTCCATGGCGCGCTATGGCTGGTGTCTTTTTCCTCTCCTCCTTTCCACATGGCATACTCTGAGAGGTACCCTCCTCTTGAACTTAGAGAACAAGTGGAGCAAGAGGATTAACATCCCCTCCTCTGATTGGTGCAACTGGAGAGTAGCTTTTGCTTTTTTTCTTTATGTCCCCTCCTTTTTGTTTGCTTGTGTTGACCATCTTACCATTGCAACCACCACCTTTTGGTGAACTCAATCTTCTCCGTTATGTTCCCCATCATCTTCTCCATTTGGTGCCCCATCCAGCTCACTAGCAACCTTCTCCCCAACCACGTCTTGTGGGCTCTCCGGATTACTCTTGTCCTCGCGCACAATGCTAGCTTCACCATCTCCCTTGCCCAGTTCAACCCACTCCTTCTGAGCTCGACCCCCTTTACACCTTTCTTCGTGATGGGCTTACTTGGACAATTCATCAGTGGTTCCTGAACTCCATACAATCCCCGCAATACCCTGGGCACCACTCATACTCAATGCTAACCTCCTCTGTGCTAACTCCTTCAATTTGAACGTCCATAGTGGATGGGTAGTTGAACTCACGATCCACTTCCACGCACACCCTCTCATAGGCCAGGCTCCACCCCAAAGTTGTGTTGTCATCCATGTAGACTGGTTTACCTAGGACTTGTAAGCATGCTCAGATTTTTGGCCGACCAAAACTGCAAATCCAAGTCAGGAAAATGTATCCATAGCGACATGGATGTGATATCAGCCTTTCTCATCACCATCTCCGGTGTCCATGTTTGCACCACCAAGGGCGACCCCCTCATGAACCAGGGCCCATTCTCCAACACATGTGTTTGGTCCTCCGCCAACATGAATTGAAATAGGAGGAAACCACACTTCCTTCAAATAACCTCCATGCCCCTGGAGATTCCCCATGGCTTGTGCAAGAACTTCTCAAGCATTGGAATGGGGGGCTTAAAATCAACAAAATAACCAACCAACACCTTGTCCCACCTTTGCAAAGCTTCGGTCACGTCATGCTTGGAACAAACTAAAACTCTAACACCTTCTTTCACTGTCGATTTGACATACTCCAATATCGTGGAGGCCTTAGGACATGACTAGAATAGATCTGCCACTTCCGAGCTTTAGGCACCTGATTGACATCATTTCATGCTCATATTTGTATCTTATATCCATTATATTACACCTAAGCAAAGCTACGTTACGAGTTTTATGTTTAGTTTTTAGGAATAAAGAGGTTTGAAGAGAAGAGCCATGAAAGGATCCAAAAGCAGGAAAAGGGACTTAATTGTGAGACCTGGGGACTAAGATGCAAGGGAGAAGGACCTGATCGTAAGAACGAAGGACCTAAGATCAAAACAGAATACTCCACACCATCATGGGGAGTATTTACCAATTCGATTCGGGTCGGAGCTCCAACAAGTCAAGTAACCGCATCAAAGACCAACAATACCACAAAGAAAAGGCCACAACAAATTCCAACGCGATCCGAAGATTTTGGACCGCCAATTGGCGGTCTTGGACTGCTAATTGGCGGTCCATATTACTCAGGATCCGCCCAAATTTCTCCTGGACTTGTATTAAAGTTCGTTTAGGCTATGTTTGGTATTGGTTTAGTCCCACATCGGGGGATTGTCCCCGATTAGCTTTTTCCATGCTTATAAATAGAACTCTTCACCTTCCATTGTAATTACCCATTGCTTGGTGGCATTCTCTCTACTAAGGAGTGAGCCTTGAAGCAAAAACTCAAGGTGGAGAAGAATGCTACCTTCAATGTGAGTCATTGTTAATAAAATAATTCTTCTAGTTTCTTTTAATCTTGTGTTTCAATTTGTGCATGTTTGTTTTGTCTTTCCTTTCCTTTTATGCTTCTTTATTTCTTGCTTGATTAGTGTAGTTTTATTTCAGTAGAATGCTTCATTTTGTTAGAATAGTTAGTTTAAATATGTGTGAGTAGTTCCATTCCCATTTGGGGGTGGAGAAATATGTGATATAATCATGTAGTGTATTAA
This sequence comes from Triglochin maritima, assembly GCA_963682175.1. NCBI lineage: Eukaryota > Viridiplantae > Streptophyta > Magnoliopsida > Alismatales > Juncaginaceae > Triglochin > Triglochin maritima. The sequence continues at coordinate 14,824,439 of OY821785.1, forward strand.
GTGTGTGTTATCTTTATCCCTTGAGCTTTATATGATTTTGATTGACATCATTTCATGCTTATATTTGTATCTTATACCCATTATGTTTCACCTAAACAATGCTATGTTACGAGTTTTATGTTTAGTTTTCAGGAATAAATAGGGTTGAAGAGATGAAGCATAAAAGGACCTAAAAGCTGGGAAAAAGGACTGAATTGTGAGATCTGGGGACCAAGATGCAAGGAAGAAGGACCTGATTGCAAGACAGAAGGACCTAAGAGCAAAACAGAATACTCCACACCATCATGGGGAGTATTTTACCAATTCGATTCGGGTCGGAGCTCCAACAAGTCAAGTAACCGCATCAAAGACCAAGAATACCATCCAGGAAAGCCTCCAAGAAAGCCCAGACGAATCCGGACTCTATAGACCGCCAATTGGCGGTCTGAAACCGCTAATTGGCGGCCCAGGTGGATCCGAATCCGCTTAATTTTTTCTGGAGTGTGTATTAGAGAGTGTTTATGCTATTTCTGGTATTGTTTTAGTCCCACATCGGGGGATTATCCCGATTTGCCTTTTTCCATGGCTATAAATAGAACTCTTCACCTTCCATTGTAATTACTCCATGCTTGTGGCCATTCTCCCTAATTGAAGTGAAAGCCTTGAAGCAAGAAACTCAATGGGGGAGATGCTACTGGTATTGTGAGTCTTCAATCAATAAAATTTCCTTAGTTTTGTGCTTCTTCTATTGTTGATGCATGTTTTAGTTTAATTGTCTTTTATTAAATCTAGCTTAGTTAATATGTTTTCTTTGCTTAGTTTAATAATTAGTGTAATGTTTAGTGAGTAGTTCCATCCCCTTTGGGGGTGGAGTAGATGTACATACATGCAAATGAGAATGGGATGAATGCTTTAATTTCAATGTGTTGATTAAACATGAATGTATGCTTGCTTGTTTAGGATAGAATTTATAACTTGATGAGTTTTGCCAAAATGATTAGACACCTCTCATGCTTGTTTAGGTTCTGAAATAAACACCTTGCATATGTAAATGTTAATCAACCAAGTTGGTGAATAGATTGATAGGTTTTGCCATAACATTTAGACACTTCCTATGCTTGATAAACACCACCTTCATGTGCTTAAAGAATGTATTCTACACCCACCTCTTTGCTTGTGTGCACTCACTCCACCCCTTAGGGGTTTTCCATTCCTGAAATTCCAGCATTCTTGTTTTGTTCTTAGCTTAGTTCTTATTTCATCGTTTGTTTGCTTCTTCCACATTTCATACTTCTTAGCGTAGTGTAGCGTAGGTTAGCATAATCAATCTTTCTCTTCCCTATTTTGCCACTTGATTTCTGAGAAACAAGAGGCTGCTCACCTCCCTGAGGACGACCCGTACTTGCCACCGCTTCATCACGGCCGTGTACTTGCGGTTTAATTAAAACGTTCAACAGATTTCCATAACCATCTAATGGGTTTTCACTCTTATCTTTGACATGCTAATGCTCTTGAATGAAGCTTAGCTTATGCTTTGATTAGTGGACCTATTTTATGGGGAATGATAAGGTTAGGATATGGATGAAGTTAATGTTGGAAACACAATTTGTAGTGTATGTGCTCTTGTTGCCTTTACCTTAGCTAATGTCTTGTATGTTTTAATGATGTAGTCTTATCTTAATTCATGTGGAGGCATAGTAGGGTCTAGTCTTTATACTTGAGTTCATTTAGCTTCATTCCAATTATTGTCTTGTATGTTTTAATGATGTAGTCTTATCTTAATTCATGTAGAGGCAAAGTTGGATGTAGTTTTATGATTTCATGCACTACATATTGTGAGGAGCTTAATGAACACACACACACTCTTTTATGTTCACATTATTTATCTACCCCCTTTGGGGTTTAGTTTTATCGCTTCTTCTCCATTTCATTTCGCATTGTAGTATAGTTTAGTGTAACCAATCTTTCTCTCCTTTTACCTCTCGCCTTCGAACAAACCAATTGTCGACACACCTCCCAGTGGATGACCCGTATTTTCCACCGCTTCAACGCGGCCGTGCACTTGCGGTTAATATAAAACGATCAATCAAGTTTTTGGCGCTGTTGCCGGGGAGGTGCTCTGTCCAGACGTTGGTTTGGACGATTCAATGGGTTTTTAATTTTTTGTTTCCAGTTTTTCTTAGTCTCAGGGATCCTAGAGCTCACGGGGAGGCTACTGGAAGAGTTGGAGCACCAACACTTCAAAAGTGACCGCCAATCAACGGTCTGGGACCGCCAATTGGCGGCCTAGTGAGGTCTTCCTGCTTTCATTTTTCTTCTGGTGGTTTATTACTTCACTTTTGTTATCTGGGAGTCCTATTTTGCATGCTGTGACTTCTAGTTTTCTCCCAGATCATTAATCACTCCCCCATTAATCAACTTGGCCTTAAAATCCAAAGCAAAAGACTAGACGTTCTTATTTATTTAGGTCACGCATCATGTATTGACTTAGGCATATAGTTGTCTTTTCTTTTAGCTTTATTTTCAGTTGTTGAGTGCTGGCGTGAGGTACACAATTTCCTACACTCATTCATTCATCTTGTATGCTCATGCATTAGTTAGTAGGAATTGCATCAGGACAAGAGTGAGTGAGCGTTTGATTGGAGCGATTGATTGCTAGATTTAGGATCAAAACGCTACTAAGGAGGGGTTGTCCCATAAAAGATGAGGTGGGGGATTTCATCACCCTTCCCTAGGCCCCAAAAATCACTCTTAATCAAAGCCTTAATTCTAAAAGCAAGTAGACATTGGCCCTAAGGATTTTGGACGCACTAGGAGAGTGATCTAGATGAGACCGTCATGGCCTGATCAGCGTTGCCTACCTTGTCGATAGTAGGAGGTATTGGATCTCCGGATCTGGTATCACTTGCTGGGCATTGTGGTCCTCGTTGTAGGGAGGTGAGACGTGTCGAGGCTAGTGACCTCGAAGTTAGGCGTCGTCTAGCCTAAGGACCCATTGCCTTACATTGTTTGAGTCGTGCTTGCTAGTTAGGCTTCTTCCTGATCCCTCTACCCACGCTAGCTTTAGGGATTCTTCCCTTCTCCTTTGAGTCATCTTCTTCTCACCTACTTCTACGTTTTAGTCTCCTCCCCTTTACACTCTCCAGTAGCGTCTTAGGGTCGAGTCGAGCACTTTTTGCGAGCTTAGCCTCATGGTGGTGAGAGTGGTCGACTCGAGAGTTTTTCTTGAGATGGATGGTTACATGGGCGACCATCCATATCATTGTTGGGACCAGGACGATTCTCCCTGGTACTCCGGACCCATGCAATCTGGGGTGGCTCAGACTAACACCCCGTATGGTTGGGATGATCGCAATTGTGTGACTGAGCAATCTTCATATTGGGGTAACATGAGAGAGGCACCGACTGCTAGACCACAATCTAGTTTCGTTGGATCATACACTGGTCATAAACTGAGACATTGCAAGAAACTTTGGCCTCTTTCATGCGTGCGGCAGACGACATGTTTGTACCGGTGGCTCCAGTAGCCGTACCATGCGACTGTTGTGGGTTGAGTGGTCATGTCACTGGGGAATGTCCTTATGTTCCCCCAGAGCCTGAGTATGAGCATACATTTTCCCAAAATGCTCATTATGACCATTACGCATCCGCGTACAATCCGAGAGTGATGGATTCCTGGGGAGACAATTCATATCCAAATTCTTATACTTCATGTTCACCCCAGTATCCTCCTCCCGAATACCCAGAATTCTACCAACACCCCACTCCAAATCATTGGACTCATTCTCAGCCAATCAACACCCAACCCCAAAATTTCCCAAGCTCTTGAACCTCATCGTTGACCGCATACCTGATTCCTTGAAACAAACTTTCCTTACGTTCATGGAAACCACTCAACAGTCCGTACAAAATATGGCACTGCAAGTGAGTCAAATGTCGCAGCAATTACGCGAACGTGAGGAGAGTGACATTTCATGTCAACATGAGGATTCTTCTTTTGATATCGAACCACCACCACATCCACAAATTCAAAACACAACCTTTCAAAGTCAAACTCCTAGTCAGTCTGAGGGACTTGGGGTTTCAATTCACGATCACTTAGTGGAGGATTCGATTCAAATTGAGAATAACTTGGACCAGCTTCATTTTGAGTCGGCACAGGATTGTGCCTTATCTTTTTGTCTTGTGGCCCTTGAGCCACATGATCTTCATGTTGTGCCTCTTAAGGACTCACCTCTGGTGGAGCAAGAGCTCCCTAGTACCCTCAATTTCAAACAACCTGATGAGAGTTTGCCTTTCACTATTGTTTCTGGTCATCTTGGAAATGATGGAACATCAAACAACTACATTGCTCATGAGGGTATTAGGAGTTCCTTGGAGGATACCTTGGGTATGAGACCCACTTCCTGTTCTCCTGGTGAGTTGGACATGCATAACGAGGTGCTTGACCTCGTTCCGACCCACCAGCCTATTGGTTGGAGAGTTTGGATTGATGATCATAACTTCAGTTCCGCAACGGGAGAGATTCTTCTTCCGTTGCCCCTTATTTCCCAAACTCTCGAGAGGTTCAAGCTCTTTCAGTTTGATCCTTTGAATGAGACGCCTTTGCGTCCAATTCAGGAACCTCTCATTTCATCTGGTGCACTTTGTGAAGGGGGCCCACGCATGCGTATTCTGGCCCCGCGTGGTGTCATGTTCCCTTTCCATGTGCATTGACACACTCTTGAGGTTCCCATTTGATGTCTTTTGACAAATGAAGATGGGAACTTATGTTTGTACATAGTTATATATAAAAAAAAAGAAAAAAAGTACAATAAAAGACTCCTTCAGTGAGCATCGATTGTTGTGAGCCCCAACCCTTGTGTATTTGGGCTCCATTTCTTTCACGTATTTGTATTCTTTCTTTAGCATCTCACAGGTTTTGAGGGAATTTGGGTTGTGTCCATCAACATAGCCATACACTTCCCTTTGAACGTCACGTTGGTGAGATCTTTCCTGTTTCATTGCATAATTCCATGCAGTATCTTGCTCGCATTCATTGAGGACAGTGCATGAAGTAGGTGTGGGGGGTGTTTTACGTGTGTACATAGTCGAGTCTTTTCTTTCGATTTTGTTTTCTTTTGTTTGCATTGTTAGGGTCATGTTAGTGTGCTGCATTTAATATCGATATATCTGTTTGCCATGATCCTTGGGTGACTTGTCTTCTTTTGCTTGCCTAGTGCCTTAAAATTTTCACATTTCTTTCAAAATCTTCAAGTGTTTGCGAAGAAAATGTTTTGTGGGTTTTGCGTGTGTTTAGCATGTGCAAAACCGTTGAGAGGCAAAGTAAAAAGAAAGCTCCCAAAATTGTCTTGAACTTGATGCATTAGGATATCTAGTACTGTGGCTTTAGGATTTATCGAGTCGTTAGGATGCACCCCAGTTTTCCTTTGGGGGTGAGTAATCATAGGGTTTCAGTGCTCAAACATTTAAAGAAGTCCACCCTGAACCTAGTGAGTCAATAATTCGTGTCTGTTAACTTAAGTAAGTTTGTTGTAGTCAAGGACCCTTTAAATCTTGTTGTGAGACATTAAGTGTAGGGGTTTTGGTTCATGTGTAGATAAGAAATAAGTGAGTAGGTGTTCTCTCTTCTCGCACGGCTCCTATCACTCGGGAAAGTAGGTCTGAGGGGACTTTGTGCCTGGTGCTTTCGAGTCATCTGACTTGGGATGCGCCGACCGAACTCCCGTTACACGGGTGGTAGGGATTGCGCTATGTGGAGATTTGGGGAAAGGTGTACGTGATAGTGTAAGTCCTCATGGGCAATGACGCACGAAACCTGACCCTGGGAGAATGAAGCTCCAACTAATAAAAAGAAAAGAAAAAAAATGATGAGAAAAGAAACAAAAAGAAAAAAAATGGTAATGCAAATAAGAACCTTAATGGACCTTACACTTTGTATCACTTGAGGATGTTGAGGTTGTCCATGTCTTTCACTTAATTCCTTATTTAACTTGCACGAATGGTTCATTAGGCTAGGTGTGGACTGATTACCTATATAGAGTCGGCCCGTAGGATTACCGTGTCCAATGATCGACAAAATATTTCCAACGAGTCCAATAACTTGTTCCGTAGGATTACCGTGTCCAATAACTTGTTCGGATTTTGTGGGTATATCCGCTGAAAACCCTCAGGAGACAACACTCCTCCTCCTTGGCAACAAGGAGGTTTAACGGCTTGTTGCACGTGCTAAGTGCAACCGTGATTCCTACGAAAGTGAGTTAGGATTTCTTGTTTCTCGTTTGCTTTTCTCTTTCTTTGTTTTGCTCGGGACTAGAAAAAACTTTGGTGTAGGGGTATTTAATTGACATCATTTCATGCTCATATTTGTATCTTATATCCATTATATTACACCTAAGCAATGCTACGTGACGAGTTTTATGTTTAGTATTCAGGAATAAAGAGGTTTGAAGAGAAGAGCCATGAAAGGATCCAAAAGCAGGAAAAGGGACTTAATTGTGAGACCTGGGGACTAAGATGCAAGGGAGAAGGACCTGATCGTAAGACCGAAGGAGCTAAGAGCAAAACAGAATACTCCACACCATCATGGGGAGTATTTTACCAATTCGATTCGGGTCGGAGCTCCAACAAGTCAAGTAACCGCATCAAAGACCAACAATACCACAAAGAAAAGGCCACAACAAATTCCAACGCGATCCGAAGATTTTGGACCGCCAATTGGCGGTCTTGCACCGCTAATTGGCGGTCCATATTACTCAGGATCCGCCCAAATTTCTCCTGGACTTGTATTAATGTTCGTTTAGGCAATGTTTGGAATTGGTTTAGTCCCACATCGGGGGATTGTCCCTGATTAGCTTTTTCCATGCTTATAAATAGAACTCTTCACCTTCCATTGTAATTACCCATTGCTTGGTGGCATTCTCTCTACTAAGGAGTGTGCCTTGAAGCAAAAACTCAAGGTGGAGAAGAATGCTACCTTCAATGTGAGTCATTGTTAATAAAATAATTTTCTAGTTTCTTTTAATCTTGTCTTTTAATTTGTGCATGTTTGTTTTGTCTTTCCTTTCCTTTTATGCTTCTTTATTTCTTGCTTGATTAGTGTAGTTTTATTTCAGTAGAATGCTTCATTTTGTTAGAGTAGTTAGTTTAAATATGTGTGAGTAGTTCCATCCCCATTTGGGGGGTGGAGAAATATGTGATATAATCATGTAGTGTATTAAGTGTGTGTTATCTTTATCCCTTGAGCTTTATATGATTTCCATAACCATCTAATGGGTTTTCACTCTTATCTTTGATATGCTAATGCTCTTGAATGAAGTTTAGCTTATGCTTTGATTAGTGGACCTATTTTATGGGGAATGATAAGGTTAGGATATGGATGAAGTTAATGTTGGAAACACAATTTGTAGTGTATGTGCTCTTGTTGCCTTTACCTTAGCTAATGTCTTGTATGTTTTAATGATGTAGTCTTATCTTAATTCATGTGGAGGCATAGTAGGGTCTAGTCTTTATACTTGAGTTCATTTAGCTTCATTCCAATTATTGTCTTGTATGTTTTAATGATGTAGTCTTATCTTAATTCATGTAGAGGCAAAGTTGGATGTAGTTTTATGATTTCATGCACTACATATTGTGAGGAGCTTAATGAACACACACACACTCTTTTATGTTGACATTATTTCTCTACCCCCTTTGGGGTTTAGTTTTATCTCTTCTCCATTTCATTTCACATTGTAGTATAGTTTAGTGTAACCAATCTTTCTCTCCTTCTTTTACCTCTCGCCTTCGAACAAACCAATTGTCGACACACCTCCCAGTGGACGACCCGTATTTTCCACCACTTCAACGCGGTCGTGCACTTGCGGTTAATATAAAACGATCAATCAGCACCCCATCATCCAGAAGTGGGTCAGGAAGAACACCTTCTCCTTTTGCACCATCTTGAGTTGGTTTGGCCGATTGGAGAGACTCTAATGCGCCACTCTCTCAAATCAGTGCTTCAGCTATGATAGAGTGCTCCTCATGCTCTATTTGAATGGGAAATCAAAGTTTTTAGGTGGAAAAATAGTAGGGATGACCAAGTAAACCCTTAGGAACCCCCATGCTTCCCCAGAGCTTCTCTCTCCCTCATTCTCTCTCTTATTCCCTCTCAAACATTCCTTCTCTCTTTTACTTTCCACCCACCTTCACCTCCGTCTCCACATTCCTTCATTAGAATAGGTTTAGTTTACCCAATTTGGAAACATTCCTTACTCTTTGATTAATCTAATGTTAGATTTGAGCTCCTTTCTTCTTTAGATTTCTTTCTATCGAGTATTTTTACATTTTGTTGGTTGATTTAGTAGTTTGCTATTCTTTCAATCTTTAGTGTAGATTTCTTGATTTCCAAGTTTATTGTTATGAGTAGAGAGTAGATTCACCCCATTTGGGGTGAAGGTGATGTAGACTATGTGTTGTGTGGTGATAGATTCTTATTTGTGTCATTACCATTAGCTAATTGTAGATCTATAAACCCACCTAAATGGTGGAAACAACAACGACCAACTCCCCGGAAATGACGCCAAAACTTGTTTGTATATTTTAAAACAGTTCAAAATTGTAAGTTCACGACGTTGGTGAATACGTGGCAAGTACGGGTCATACCATGAGAAGTTGTGTGTGTCGTTCCCACAATACTCGAATGAGAGAGAAATGGAGATGGAGAGGATTATGCTAAACTAACTAAACTAATAATGAATCAACAAGATAACTAAAACCCCTTAGAGTGGAAGGGTGTAGGTGTGTGTGTGAGTGAGTGTTCAATGCAATTAGGCATAAGTGTAGTGTGTGTGGCATACAAGTAGAAGCGAGTGTAGAATCTAAGTGTGGCACACACAACACTACATGACAAACCATGAACATGCATATTTCACATAAAGTTTAGGTTGATTTTAGATTATCAAGCATGCAATAAGTACCTAATGTGGTCATTAGAGCATCAATTACTCGTACCTACAACCTAAACCATTCATGTCATTGTGACAAAACATGGATTCATACATTTCAAACCAATTCCACACAAAGATAAACCATTACAAGGAACAATATAAACTCTTATTTAGCTTTCTTTTTATCCAAGTATTTTTACATTTGTTGGTTGATTTAGTAATTTGTTATTCTTGTCATGTTTAGTGTAGATTTTTTGCATTCCATGCTTGTTGTTATGAGTAGAGAGTAGATTCACCCCATTTAGGGTGAACGTGATGTAAACTATGTGTTATGTGGTGATGGATTCTTCTTATTTGTGTCATTTCCATGTGCTTAACGTAGATATATACTTGTAGCATGCTTAACTTGTATTAGATATGATAATGGTCGCACTAGGTACTTGTCTCATGCTAAATCTAGAGTTTATATTATTGCTTGTAATGGTTTATCTTTGTATGGAATTGGAATGAAATGTATGGATCCATGTTTGGTGCACATTCACATAAATGATTTAGGTTTAGGTAGGATTAATTGATGCTCTAATGGCCACACTAGGCACTTTTTGCATGCTTGATAATCTAAAATCAACCTAAACTTTATGTGAAATATGCATGTTCATGGTTTGTCATGTAGTGTTGTGTGTCCTGTACTTAGATTTTACACTCACTTCTACTTGTATGCCACACACACTACACTTACTCCTAATTGCATTGAACATTCACTCACACACACACACCTCTCCATCTACACACCTTCACTCCAAAGGGGTTTTGTTATCTTGTTGATTCATTCTTAGTCCAGTTTGGTTAGTTTAGTATAATCCTTATTATCTCATTCTCTCTTCCCATTCAAGTATGATCGGAATGACACATACAACTCCTTATGGTACGAACCGTACTTACCGCGTCTTCATCGACGTCGTGCACTTGCAGTTTTGAACTCTTAAAAATACACAACAAGGGACATGCAATACAATTATGTATCCACAAGTACAGCTAATAACTTCTTCAAATTTGACAAGATACGTCTTCTGGTCATTGACTTCCACCTGGTACATAAACTGGTGGTATCAATTTACCATATAAACTCTCGTAATATTACCATTTGCCTACCACATGGTCTGGACAGCCGGTACATATAAACCATCACACGAGTCCACGATGTCACTTCTTTTGACAAAGAATTTGGTCAAAAGAAAAAACACTATAAAAATCATGGTTCTAATTGGCATTCTGCGTGTTGCTCGTAATACATTGTTGAAACTCTCTAATATGTTGGTTATCATATGATTCGTAGCATATCATATGACGCATTCGTACCCTAAATCATTTATTTTACCTCATATTGTGCAACTCGTGTATATGTTTTTTATATTTCAAGGTTTAGGTAACAAAAAAAGAGCAAAGAAGCAATAATGACATAAATGCAAGAAGAAATGACTGATTTGGAAACTTTCTGAAACTGTTTGTAATGTTGAATGACCGAATTGCAAGTCAGGAAGGACGTAGGTGAAAACTAAGAAAATATGTTAGTTGTAAAATCCATATCTTATGAACTTGAGGAGTAATTCAACCGTTAAGACAAAAGGGGCTCAAACCAACAGCTCCGGGTGCACCCTATGTGTTGAATTGATTAACTAAATTTCTGGTGAAATTTGGGGGTTGATTAGACCCAAAAGATCAGACACTAGCGGATCAAAATCCGCTACTGGTGAATTATCTAGGTTTGTTTAAGCACCAATTTCTCTAGTGAGTCGAGTAGTCAGTTTAGAACACTCCAAAACATCATGATTTAATTTACAGCCATCTGATTGCGTCCAAATTAATCCAGACCCTCTATTTTTTTTATAAATACACTTGTAATCAATCTTCTCTTGTTTTACTTTTTTATCCTCATTAGGTTAGGTTTATTTTTTGCTTCGTAGAGTAGTGGAGAAGAGGAGAAGAACATTTGTAAGTTGTACTCTTGTTTCATTAATCAAATATTTGTGGTTATTGTTTACATGTTGTTTTAATAGATCTAGTTTTCTCTACATGTGGATGTGTTGTTTTTATTTTGTTGTTACCATTGTTAACATGTGATTAGTTAGTAATCTATTTCCATCGGGGGGTAGAGAATGATGTGAAGTGTGGATGTTAGATTTGTGTGTTTTAATCTTAATCTTGGAGCTTGAAATGATTTCCATAGTCATTTTGATGGGTTTCTCTCTCTTGCTTTTAATGTGCTAATGGTCTTAATTGATGCTTAGCACATGCTTTGGTTAGTGGGCCCACTTTATGGAGAATAATAAGGTGAGGATAAGATTGGAGTGGATAAACAGATAAGATTGACATATAATCTTGTAGTTATCTTTAGCCTTATTTTAAGTAGTGTTTTGTATGTTTTAATGATAATCTAAATCTATGAGTTACCGTATGAGCTCTCGCAATATTACAGTTTGCTTGCAACATGGTTTGGACAGTTTGTACATATAAATCATCCCAGGAGTCCACAACGTCCCTTCTTTCGACAAAGAAAATATTCAAATGAAGAAATATCATAAAATCATGGTTGTAATTGCATACTGTGTGCTCCTCGTAACACATTGTTGAAGCTTCTAACATGTTAGTTGTCATACATCTGAATCGACGACACGCGTCTTGATAACAAGTGCTTCTCTCTAAAGGACTATAATGTTGAATACACGCGTAAACTACTTTATGTTCCACTCCGATGGTTTTCATCAGCTTTTCAAAATTCATTAAGGAATGTGTTTACCCTGCTTCATAAAACTTCATTTGTCTCGATCTTTACTTGCAATCACAGTGTTTTGCAAGATTTGCTTTCATGTGTCAGAGACAGAATTGATGTACATGTACCTCAAAAGGCAGAAATGTTGCTCATACACAAATGGTTTTTCCCAAAAATATGTCTGTAATAATACACAAATCGGGTTGCTTTGTGACTCTACTAGACAGGAATCCGAGGAACTAGGTCTAGGACTACTTCTTCCCACCTTCTACGACAACAAATGCTAAAGGATAAATTCCGTTATTTGTATTGGTGGCCACAACTATCAACAACATTCATCTATATTTGCTATAGAGGTGGGTTCCATCAACACTAACAACGTGTCTTCAAAATTGAAATCTACTAATTGAAAGTCCAAATGTCCAAAACACCTGTTGAAATATTTCCTCGTCAAGATTTACGCCTACCGCTAATATTTCGACAATGAATCTGTGTTGGTGTGCCACACTACGACCAAGAATCTTCGCAAATCCTTAAAAATGTCATCTTCAGCATCATAAATTCAGTTCGACACTTTATGCCTGACATGTCATGCTTTGACGTAACCTATTTCTAGTGAGTATTTGGTTTTCACTATTTCCATTATCTCACCAGGTGTGATTATGAACTTGATTCTAACAGAAATCCTCTTAAGGTCGCAAAGAAAATTTACGCTATATTGTTTATTGTCGTTGAGCAACATCAGATTTGAATAAGTTTGTTCGGCGTCGTACGTTTTAACTTAAAAATATTTGCAATATTTTGGAACAAAAGCATGCAGCTGCTATTTACAGTTATCCTCATCACAACGAAGACGACAAACAGTGTAGCGTTTTGTTGAAAAAAATCACAACTTAGTACTGAATATTTTTTAATATGCAACGATTGTAGAGCATTAACCTAATCATCTCTCGTCCGGAAAATACGATTCTCCCAAAAAGAACGATCATCTTGGGTCCATCAATCACTTCGCAAGAGATTGTTCACAGTATCGAAGAATGAGTGTTCAATGATGGATTTTTTATCCATTGTTATCGTTGAAAATATCAAGAAGTTCATTCAAACTAGGAATCATATCGTTGTTTAGAACTGCATTATCAACAACATGGTTTGTCTTCCCAGTTTATTGATTGACGCATCGCATAAATAACATCTTGCGTCTCAAGAACTACTTCATTAAAATAAACATCTTCACGCCCATCCTCTACTGAAAATGTTGTACTGCAATCTCCTAAATCTTTAGTATCATTCTCTCAATCATTATGCATTTCTTTTTCCGAGCGTTGAATTTCTGGTCAACGGTACTGCATGTTGGCTTTTTGGCCTTAATCTATATTTTGATGATTTAATCAACCTAATCTTAATTGTAATCATGTAGAGTAGCACACATATTGCATTGCATATATATTTCTATGTGCTAACTTCTATAGGTGATCAAGACTCAAGGAAGAAAGAAAATCAAGTCAAGACATGTAATCAAGCTCTATTGAAGACATGTAATTTGCATTTCTTTGAGTCTTAGGAATTTTGTGTAATTGAGCATACTTGAGTTAAAAACTACTCAAACACACACTAGGTTCCCTATAAAAGTCACACACAAAATTTCATATAATTTGGACTTCAATAGATCACCCAAACTTATACCGGAAAACACTAAACTAAAACCTGAACAGTCTGCCCACATTCGGTCGACCGAGTGATCATATATTTTCTTAGTGTCTTACGATCGTAGTTCGGTCGACCGGGAAACAACATATTTCTGACCGTTTGTTTTGTCGTATATACCCAACGGTCGTATTCGTATTATCTCCATATACCCCCAAATACATTTAGTGTATGGGTCGACCGAGGACCTTGTTCGGTCGACCAAACTTAAGAAGACTCGACAAACCAAAACTGCCTGTTAGTTTTCGGTCGACCGAGGAACTTGTTTCGGTCGACCGAATATGATCTTGTTTGTCAACCCCAAAAAGCCTGTTGTGAATCGGTCGACCGAACCTATCTCGGTGTTCGACCGACCACTTGAGTGTACCAAGATTATAGCCTTTGGCGGTCGACCGTTCTTTCACCGGTTGGCCGAACCGAGTTCAAAATTGTCAAACGGTCGACCGTTCAGCCTAATCCGGTCGACCGAACTTACTCAGAATTGTGTCCTGTCACTTTCTATTTTGTGTATCTTACTCTATCTTTACCCAATTCATCATCAACGGCTATAACTCTTTAGGAGCTTCTAAATAGAGTTGTAAAACACATTTTAACACAACTCTCCCACTACTATTTGTCTCCTACATTAAAGAGAAAGCTCCAAACACTCCAAGCCTCAAACCTTCCACACTTTAGTCTTAAATCCTATTCTCACTCAAGTGTGCTGAAGTTTAGAGAGTGTTGTTCCACTCCATTGTTGTCTTGGTGAAAGCCCAAGACAAGAGTATAGACTTCGGTGAGAGCCCGAAGTGTCCCTCTCGGATTGTGAGAGGAGGAGCCAAGCTCGGCGAGGGTTGTTCACGAGTTTGAAGATTGTAAATGTGTTCTCTCCTGGCCCGAAATGGGGAGTGGTTAGTGAAGTCGTGAGTAGAGCTCGGTGATCTGAGCAGAGCTTGTAAGAGAGGACTAGGACCTGGGTGGGGTGCCGAACCTCTATAAAAATCTCCCGACTCCTTGTGGTTTGCTTGTCTTTACTTACTTGCTTGTTTAATAGTTTTAAATTCCAATGCATATACTTGATCGATTAAACAAGTAGGTAATTAGGGTTAAAAGTTATTAGAATTAGAGACCTTTACAATCCCACAATGCATTGGGTCAACTAGCGGCAAACAAAGACCAATGGAGGGATATGAACTCGACGGTCCTGCTCTGTCAGGAAACCCAACATTATTGTGGTGCATGGCCTCAAGTTGTGACAAACAAAAATCAGGATTGGTACGTCTTAAGGGAATGTTAGTTATATTTCGTGGTCATTCACTGCATGTTTGGAAGTACTAGATTGGAAAAAGTGTTCTTGTTATGTTGGAACGTAAATAGTAGGATCTATATTTATATTCAAATTTATTCTGTTGTCCAATCGGTCAACTCAATTGTACCATACTTCTGAAGATGATGTTTGGTTGTCGGCCTATGGTCAAGTATTTTGGTTTCAACTTGTACATACACTCCAACAACGGACATCCGTTTCAATAGACGCATCATTTCATAAACTGAGTTATTATCGGTTATTATCGGTTTAAACACAATTTCACTGTCAACTTGACATCAAACTTGTTATCTGGATAACAACATTCAAATCTAATCACATCCATTAAATCCACATATTTGATATTCAACAACACTATAACTAATTTACGTTTGATACCTATATATTCCGTCACATCTCCCTTACATTCTAATTTCTTATCATGTAACACCAACAAAGATTCATCATAATCCTTATCCATTCCTAACCTTTATAAATTAAATTTAAAAACGTTTTTGAGTGAAATGGTTATTCTTGTATCCCTAATTAATTATAAAGTTGAAAATACTGTAAGGATTTAGAAACTATCTCGGTCTGGTGTAGAAGAAAACACCTTTAAATGTTTAATAATATTTCCAACAAAATCAACTGCAATACAACAATAAATAACATTACAAATCATTCAATGATAATAAAACTATATAACGAACATAATAACTTCATTTACTAACATTTAAATTTTTTGACAAACCTCCCATGTATTTTAATATTGAAAAATTAGAACCTACATTGTAAAAAACACAAGTAAATACTACAAACAACACTCCCCACTTTTCAAATAACAATATTTTTCAAATCACAACTAGGAAGAAAATTGATAAAGAATCCCAATTTTCTTCCTTGGAGAAAACAAAATGGACCCCATACCGAAGGATAATTTCGAAGACCTCTACCACAAAAATCGGCATCTCCTCCGGCTGGCCCCTCATCAGCTCCTCTTAAATCACGTTGCAGTTATTTTTGGTGTCCTCAAAATATTTTGGGATTACAGGGGAGACCTTGTTCTGGAGGGAGGCGGAGTGGCGAGGGAACGAAGTTTGGGACGAAGAGTGAAGGTTGGGATTTCAAGTTTCAAAAAATTTCATATGTATTGCAGTCAGAGTGAAGCAACACTCGAAAACATCCCCGCTCAGGCAACCTCAGCCATGCAGTGTGTTCGACTTAACGGACGATCACAATTTCGAGGAGATGCGAAATACTGAATTTTACGGGGAACTATGTATTTGCGTTGATATGTCTATGCAGATTTACTTTACAAATGATGGGTCTTTTGCTGGTTGTTCAGTTATAATATGTGGATTTTAATTTTGACATGAATAGATATTTAGTTTCATCCTTGATGACTGACTTTAACCCAAAACCATAAGCATCCACAAAATCTCTACATGAGCCAAAAGTTTAAGATACCTGACCATGCTTTAGTTTATCTCTGAAATTTCTACACTTACTCGAAACCTTGAAATCAAATGTCAGGAGATGAGCCCATAATAACTGGAGGTGGCGAGGTGCCATTCCTAACCGTAGTGTCAGATGAAGAAATATCTGACTTTCGGCCGAACGACCAACCCTATAGAACACAGCAAAAATACATGAGCAATTAACATTCTTCCACAACACTGGTTCAAAAGTGGGTATAGGAAGAGCTATGACTCTAGAAGGACAGGCACATCAGAACAGTTCGAAATTAAATCCTAAGAATATTACATGGCACAACAGTAACAAATACTCAGTTTCTACCTAATTCACATTAGAAGGCAAATAAAAACCTTGGACCTATTTTCAAATGGCTCTCTGATACTAGTTCACCAGGACACTAATCTTGTTGAAGCTGCTCTTGGGTGGATATTTCACTCCACGACAAAGATTAAACCTGAACATTGGCCTTGTTTCCAACAAGAATTTTAGAGAACTCAAGCCCTCGACTGAATGCTTGGTTGAATAGCAAGCGAGACTGGAAAGTAGTGACGAATGGAAACCAAGAGAGAATTGCAACAGGTGCAAAAATGAACATGCCCATTCCAGCATCATAAATTCTTGCAATCTCGCATACAGATGGCCATAGACGTAACCTCTTAACCAGCCTTCTCCACGTAACAGCAATCTGTAAATCAATAAAGAAATCAGCACAGTTAATCTATTTATACCATTTTCTTATGAAGGTACCGTGGGCTGCATTAATTGTTGCTTAGAGTACTTCTATATTTCCATTTTAAGATTTTACTAGCTATTAAAGCTTCATGAAGACATGAGAGAAATAAACAGGGAAGTTTATCTACGTACACATAAAATTCCCCAACCAGTAGCAACAAATGCAAGCACGCTCGCCAAAAGATCAGGAATGGTCAGGTCTGTGAGTGCAACAACGAGAACAAGAGCAGCAATAAGGGCTATCGATGTGATTCCCTGAATGAGCCGAATCACCAGTTGGAAGTAGGCTGATTTTTTGGGGCTAGATGTGAATACCTGCATCAGTCAAAAAATCAAAGCAAGTGAAGACTGAGAAGCAATACAAAAAATAAAGCTACCAAGATGTTCTTACTGACCTTGAAAATCATGACAAGGCCAAACAATACTGCCCATGAGAAACCATAAATCTGGACAAACAACATTCAAAATTATTAGAATGTGAAGCATGTGAACATTAGACATTGATTTGGATAACTGATATATTAGTTTTTTCCTCTGAAATGCAACAGCATGGGTCACAAATGTCAGCATGACACTCTTCTCATACCCAATTGTGGATTTGATAAACTAATATGTTAGCTTTTTTTATACCAAATGCAACAGCATGGGTCACAGATGTCAAGCATGATACATATTTCATGCCAGCTTGCTCATATATAAATGTACCCCAATGTCGCAGAAGTTGGACAGTAGAGATGCATTATGCCGCTATACTATGACCACATATGCATTAGCAGAGCAATGCATGTGTCCACATGCCCATACAGTGAACTTTATTTCTCATGATTCTGATATGAAATATGCAGTTTTATGCCGTAAGACACTGTAGAAATGCATTATGCTAATATACCATGGTCAGACCAGCCATTATGTGGTTTATATGAGGTACACTATTGCGTAGTGTTTCCAAATAAGACAGCCTTGCGGTTATAACCAGCCAGACTAGCGACTATCTGGCAATTCAGTCAAAGATTCTGAAATGTAGTAAGGCACTGTGTAGAGCCATATAGTATATATGCTAGGGGGAGTATATTGAATATATTCAATTACGTTGGGTACTGAAATACATACACAATATATATCCTCAAACATATTTAAATTACAACTGAGATATCATACGGAATGGATACAACAATATGAATACCTGCTCCACAACTTCACGGATATTTACTCGGATAGGAATATGGAAATATGGATACCTTTTTTCTAGAATAATAATGCAAAATTCAAATACGGAGATCAATAGATTCGCAAATTTCGGAAATCCACTACTCCACTGACACCCCTATACCTGTCAACGGTTAATAATGCTTTGTACCTGAGGATACTAGCATGGCATATATCATATATGTGGGGTTATAATTGCATCCATCAAAAGTACTAAAAGTCTAACACAAAACCCATGTTTTGGGCCCTTCTATTGATTTGAAGTCTCATAATGAGTTAATGACATCAATGCCTACGAATTGTTGTCAACCTATATGTCATCAAAGATGCCATGAATGGATATTATAAAAGTGTCAAGGCCAATTAACTGTAATAAATAATAACAATTATTGACGATAAGTTGCGATGAGTTCCAATTACAACTACAAAGAAAGGAGGGGAAGTTACCGCTAGAGAAGTATCTTTTCCTGTGAGATGGAGCTTATAGACAATACCATACTGAAAAATGAAAAACCGCAAGCTTAAAATTGTTTCAAGTATGCGACCTCTCAAGGTTTGGATATGCATCTGGAACATCAAAAACAAATATTAGTATGAGGATGAGTACAAGATCTAATAATTACAGATGTTGGACCAAATATAAAAAATAAGACTATATTTGCAATCATATATATAAGAGGATCTAGTTCAGAAATTAGAAAATAATTTACTGGAAAACAGATAAACACCCAAATTTAGAATACACGAGGCATACCCAAATTTAGGATAGAAATGAAGAATACACGAGGCATAGCAAGCAAGTAAGATCCAATTAAACAATTGGACTGATAAGATAATAAGCAGCTCAAAAGAAAAAAAAGTGACAATATCTCAGAAAAATGAGTGCATGTCTCAGTGTGTATCCTATCCAATTCCTTTAAAATTAAACAGGACTAAATGTGTTAGAGAAGAACATCACTGTGATTATGCTTATGTGAACGAAGCGACCCCAACGTGCCGAAGAAGAATATCAATGAGATCATTTGATAATTTTGCACAATAAATGTCAAGATTAGTTCTGAAAAGGGGATGGGATAAGTAAGAATTTTCATAGGCTATAATCGACTAAAAATTACATGATCAATGTCTATCACATACATAAAAATATGAGAAGAGATTCACAACCCTGTAAAATATGTTGGACATCAATTTAGCATTGTTGATCAATTGAAACTGAAACTCCAAATGGAGAAATCCAGAGTGCAGATCTTGATGCATAACACAAGTTTCCAATGCAAATTGAAAATTATAAAATTGATAAGAGAGAAATTGAACGCATAACATTCTGATCCTTGATCTTATATGAGATAACTTAGAAATTTTATGATTTTCGATGTGGATAGATGAGTTGGATCATAAATTGATACACAAAAAAACATAAACACAGAAAGGTCGATTGTGTTTTCTTATGATCTGACCAACGGATCGTAAATCTGACCATTGGATTAATGCTATTATGTTAATTATGCTTACGGACCAAAAAACATGTTAATGATGTAAATCCGACCATTGCATTGGTTTTATCATGTTAATTATGTTTTTATCATGTTAATTACGTTTATAGACCAAATATCACAATAATCATGCTTTTTTTGTTGGTAGGTAATGACTTAGATCAAAAACATTATTATTTTTGTGTAATTCCTACATTAATTATATGTTGTTAAACAAGTATATGAGTTTTTTAAGCAATAATAACTTTATTAAACAAGGCTACATGTAACTTGAGCAAGCGTATAATTTTGGTAAATAACATGAGAGACCCATGTTTTAAAGTGCGGCCGCATACTCGATATGCGGCCACACTGTGCGGTGGCCGACCGGGGAGTCGCATAAGTGAGCCCCGCCAAGTCGCATCCAATAGGGTGTGACTTGTGCGATCTCTATGCGGCCGCACATGACGCATGTTGGGACCGCAAAGGCCCCGGAAGCTCCCAACTCACAAGAGGAGAAAGAAGGCCACAGGAGAAAGAAGTTCTGCACAGCCCGAAAGCTTAGTGAACTCCCAAAAACAAGAGGAATGAAAAAGGAGGAAGAAGGGCTTTTGTGCTTTCAAAATCTCTATGGACGGCTGAGATTTGGTGGGCACAAATCACCTGGTGGTGTGAGAAGAGGAAGAAGGGGCTTTCATGCTGCCCAAGGACAGCTGGACAGGGGATGTACGTGGGGTACATCTCCCAACAGTGGGTTTTTTTAAGGTAAATTGTTTTTGAATTTTGTTTTTTTGTAAGGGGCATTGTGTTTTTTTGTGGTGATAAATGTATATTTGTATTTTATAAATATTGTTCCTATCTCCTCTATATATTTCCTGATTTTTCTTAATTTTTATTATTTTTCTCAATTTGGTTTTCCTTTTTTTGGATATTTTCCAAAAACAAATTATGTGACCGCAATAAATGTGACCCCAGCGCACAAGGTCGCATAGGTGACTCCTGAACATTGTGAGATACCGCGTAATTAACAAAGTTCAGGTTACGCCTAGGCGTTTGGGCGACCCCTTTTTAAATAATTAATTATTATTAATTTTGTTTTAATTAAAAAAATTAGAAAAAAATGAAAAAATCAAGAAAATGTAAAAAAATAGAGAAACAAATCTTAGATGTTTGGGCTTCATAACACCAGTGAAGAGGTGTATTTATAGGAATAAGTAGTGGGGAGGGTTAAAAAAAATTAAACAAGGTCGCCTAGGCGACCGCATAAACCGCACACCATTGTGTGCGGTATGCGGGTGGTCGCCTAGGCAACCACCAGGAGGGGGTGACCGCCCGCCTGAACACTGGTAATTAAAATGAGGTCAAACCTCATTCCGACCATAATAATAGAATATGCCCGCGAGTCGGTTAACCAGTCCAAAAGACCAGCCAAACAAGTCAACATTTGGGCACTATATATGTGATAAATACTAGTCAATCGATACACAACATCCATATATTTCCTTGCTAAAATCTTTTGTTTGCAGACACATTAAGGTCGTAAGAATAGAGATGTTTTCTGCATAAAAAGAACCTGCTCTTCGTCCCACCAAGATTCCCAGCTGTTGTCACCCTTGACGCCAACTCCACCTCTATACAATAACCAAGACGTCCAATCATCGAAGTCTTCAACGGTCCTGCCAATTAGTAACGTTAATGCAAGTAAAAGCCAGAGGTAGAGCCAAGATGTTAAAGTTCACTAAAAGTAAAGTACATAAGGATTTTTGGTTTCAGTTAAGATGCCTTAATGCAAGTAAAAGCCAGAGGTAGAAACAAGATATTAAAGTTCACTAAAAGTAAAGTACATATGGATTTTTGGTTTCAGTTAAGATGCCAAAGTTGCAACAGTAAATTTTGTTTTCAATCCAGACGGTAAACATTCTCTTGGATGAATCATCTGCACATCGGAAAAAATTGAAAAGACATGATGGTTCACAATTTAGAATTCTAAAATCACACGAGTTATACTTCCTTTGATTGGTTAAATAGCATTCTGAGATGACACAATTAGAACTTCCATAACCATACACTTTTTTGAAAGGAACATATTTTGATTTTATATCTATATTGTACACAAAATACTTGGCTGAACCCATCCAGAAAATGAAAATATATAAATCAAAATAATATCAAATATCCGATGTACCATTATCACGACAATATGAAACTATTAAACTGCCATGTTAATTAATATATCTTCTCTAATAATGACAATTGTTTTTTACTACATTTTAGAAATTCATTAGAAATGACATTCTGAAATTCCACCGTGTATTTACAAACTTTTAAAGGCGGTCGGTCACCTAAATAAGTCATTTCGGAATGAAAACGTGCAGATTCCATAAATAATATCAAATTTTCAATGTACCATTACAATACCACGACAATATGAAAAGATTAAATTGCATCATGACACTTCTATATCTACTCTGTACAACACAATTTTTTTGATAACATCAACATAGAAATTTATTAGAATTGACTTTTTTAAGTTTCGCTGTGTATGTACAATTCGCAAAGGAAATCATCTAAATAAGGCATTTCTAATGAATACTTGCAAGTTCCAAGTTAAAATACAAATTGATATTAAATTTTCGTATCCAAGCACACCCAATTACTAAGTTAGCGTGAAGACTTTTTTGCCAGGTAGTGAGCACGAAGACTTACTTCTGCCACTCAAAGCCTGAGGGGTTGAAGATATATGGAGCGAAGAGCCATGATATTACAAGGAACCAACTACTGATTGTCAGCAGGATAAAAGATGTGCCACCCCTAGTATAACCATAAGCTATATAAACGACAAGGAGCAATGCAACTTCAAGTCTGCGAATAAATTGGAATAACAAAACAAATTATTAGAAAGGCAAAAGGCAAATAGTATCTTTGTAACATAAACCCACTTACGCCTTGACAAAATGACTTCTTGAATAAAGTCTATAATTTTCAGCAAACTTTATATGACGAACAACAAAACCTCTGCCAGTAGCCTTATACTGTAAAAACAACCAGACTTAGATCAGACTCCTATTGATAATAAATATATTTTCTTATAATCATGGCGCAAAAAAAATACGCACTTTAGCACCACCATGGAGAATCGTTCGCCCAAAATAATGTGTTCTAGTTCCAAGGGAAAATGTGAAGAACACTGAAGCTAGCTGCAGTTGCATAGTTATGAAACTGAAAACAGCCTGCAGCATCAAATATAAAAACTCTGCTGAATAAATAAGACAAACATCTTTTGCATAAAGCGAACCCTAAATTAGGGTGAGTTCAGCAAAGTGTTTGATTCCTATACCCATTCATGAAATTTTACATGGACTGGCCTGGCTTTATTCCCCTGATGTGGAGTACTCACTTCAGGGGAGTCAAGCACATGTTTCACAACCGTTTTAATACATAGAGAACACATGCTTTGTCCATGACTACAACATCATCACTTTCAATGTAAATTAAACTGACTTAAGAAAACATCACATAGGTATTAGAACAGACCTTCAGCAGCCCAAGCTCCAGTATGAAGCCTATAATCATGGGTATAGCAGTAAATATACCGATTTGCACAAGGAACTGAGCATTCAGTGCAGCATCTAGTGCTGTATTACCCAGTATCCTAGCTTGTCGTGCAATTGCAGAATCAATTCCAGATAATGCCTGGAGAGAAAAACAAAACAAAACACTGAAGGTGAAACCCAAACTCCATGTGATATTAGCACACAGAATATATGAAGTCTTCAATAGTTGTTTCCACTGAAATGGGAACACCAATTTTATAAAAATAGTACTCCTATAGAACGTTCAAAATTAGTGTGAATTGAACTCACCAAGTATATTCTTCCATAAAGGAAAACATAAACAGTGAGAACAGTCATCTGTGAAAACACAAATTTCAAATTTTAGAAGGTTAATTAAACAATGCAAAGGGTCAACTAGGTGATAAAAGAAGAAATTTAGAAAATTACCATTGTACAAACGTAATAGCCCACAGTTGTGAAAAAGAAGGATAACATTCTGAAGAAGTCAAGGAGCTGCCCTAATCGATATACGTCCCTGCTTAGTACTTGCTCCCCATTACCACCAGCTACTTTCCCTTCAAAAAGTGCAATTTGATTCAAACCAACATCTCTGCCTTTCCCAACCTGTTTCAAGATGTAGTTATATAATGTAGAATGAAAACAAATGCCCTACAGAAAAACCCATTAATGGACAACACCTGAATATATTCATGGTGTGTGATGTTCCCTTGTCTCAAGGTTGAATTGAAACCTGTTGCATGCAGCATTGGTGATTTTGACAGAATTTTTCAAACTTTCCTAATTAATGGAAAAGATAAAACATCAACAATTAACATGTTGATCACCAGGCGCATTTTGGTTGAAAAGGTATGAAGACCCTTAGGTTGTCAAGATGTACGACTTAATAACATTGCATGCAAATCCATTAAACTGGGCACTGGGCGCATTTTGAAGAATATGTAATGATTTGCCCTCACAAAATATGGTATTGGTCTACAACTATACATACAAGTATGGCTGCACTTATGAAGACATCTGTAGTTTCAAATAGTAAGAAGCACAAAAATTTATAGCTAACTTGAACATTTATAGAAGATAGAAAACGAACATTAAAAAAAATTATTCAAAGGATAACTTATAAGGGACTATACTAAATGGTCAGGTCTATGCCTTTTAAAAAAATATTAACTGGAAGTTTCAGCTTGTGCAAGTATACAGGTACGAAGCAAAAAAATGGTTATCTAAAAACGACAAACCATATATGGTTACCAAGGATCATTACAAGTATTTGTTCACCATATCCTCATTGATAACTGAATGTTAGGTAATTTAACTAGTTTAAGCTGACATGGTCACTTAAAGAAAATGGCAACCCCGGTGTCAAAGGTCTACCCACTTTGTAGGGGCTGAGGACCTTGCTCCTTAGTATGAAATATTAATGGATTAAAAAAAAACAATATGATGGACCTGCATATATGTCTTCACTAATATTTATCACACGTGACGCCTTGCTGATACCACCTCTAGTTAAATGAAAAATTCTGTTGAACACATCTGGATGTCCATAGTGCATACGCACCCTGCAATACAATAGAAATATTTCATTTATGATCATATATTCCACATTTTGTAAAATTAAACTATTATCAGAGGAAAGAAGCAAACACAGTAGTGTCACGATGGATTTTAAGCAACATAATAGACAAGGTTGCATATTACAATTAAATGGCCTCACACATCACATTGATGAATAGGTCAAATTAGTTAGTTGGGAAACACATATCACTGAACATAACAGAAAGTCATCTATTTTACAAATAAAAACACTATAAATGCATCCTTAACCATGCAAAATGAAAAGTAACTTTTTCAATAAGCTGATTAGCTCCATTCGAAAAACTATTCAAATAACAATTTCTTCCATTATTATAACAATCAAATTAGCATAATTGGTTTGATATTTAAGAATGAGATTATTATGAAAAGATAAAGGAAAGGAGGTAACAGAGACATGTAGCTATAAAAGAATTGTAGTTACTTCAGAGGATATGCCAGCACACGTTGACCCAAGGTAACAAAGCTTGTTTCTTGGTTTGACATGAACCAAGCCAATGAAGACACACTGCAAGGAGAAAATAGACATGCTCTATGAGACTAAAGAACTTTTTTGAAGGGGGCAAGTAGTATTTGAGTAGGTTTTTTAATTTGAGAATTAGTGCTTAACCTCCCGGTAAAAACGTGCTCTCTAACACCAAGAATGGTAGGAGGGCGAAGACCATGATTTCCTCGAAATTCCTCAAGAAGGTTTCTCATCTTCATGGCCTCTTCCAAATAGTTATCCTGTCAATAAAAAACAGCTATCAGCAAAAGCATTCTTCTTTAGCAGCATATGCAAATCATTTGCAATAATTCAAACCAAAGGCAAAAACTTTTGTTAAATAGGTATAGCCTTAGACAAAAGATAAAGAAATAGTAAAGCAGATGCTACCAGCGTAGCCCAAAACCACTCAAAACACATCCTAAATCAGACCTATTCAGCTCCCCACATTACAAGTCTCAGTTAAAACCATAACTGCTGCATTCCACTAGTGTCCCTTCAATTGATTCTACCCCAAAAGGCTGCTTTGTTCCCATGCAAACCAAATCAGCAGTGGGCAACCTTTTCCAGTTTCCATGACCCATGCACAGTTTCAATGTGAAATCATAGCCAAATCCAACAAACCCATATAGCACTCCCTCTAATTAACTTAACAACCTGCAGAGAAGATTGATTGGCTTTCATTATTTGCCAACCTCCATAAGCACTTCCCAAATATCGCCAAATAAGACTTACCTCCTTAAACCCAACCCACCATGGTTTTTTGATTAACATAAATTGCCCCTCGTGGAACTAATGAATAGCCCATTGCTTCGCCCCACTTCTCCAATATCAACAACATCAATCCTGTGGGGAGGGAGGGGGCAGTGTTCACATGCCTCATTAATCAGAGATGTTATTTCCAATTGACCCATTGAGAAAATTACAACCAAATAAGAAATGAAGAAATGTTAGATAGCTACTTTAATTTAGTTTGATAATCCAAAAGCCCAAAACAACTTGATTCTTTGACTCATTAGACATGGATAATAACAATTCACCCACTTTCCCTCCCATTAAAGTTTTTTTGACGTTTTTCAATGTTTCTTTCCATTGCAACTGGATCGAGGACAAATGAAAGCAAAAAAGGGCATATTAGTTTTACTTTATCATTAACAGAGATGGCAAAACAGGATAACAAAAAAAAAAGAATCTACCATGTCACCCTCCCTCTTGATTAGTCAACATACAAAAGTATATCAGCTAGCATTCGCTTTAATCAACATCACCCTCCCTCTCTGGACAGGAACCTACGATGCCACCTCGTTGATCACCCATTTAATCTCTCAAACATTGGGTCCCAATCTTTTGCCTTAGGCACAATGAAGCTATCAGTAAACCTAGATGCTTCAATTGAAAATCGTCCACTGAGCATCCTAAGATTTCTTCTTTCTTTGGTTTACTGAGAACCCTAAAATTTCAGCCAGCCCTCTTGTTTCTTTCTCCCGATAAATTCACTCTTGGACCCAACACCCAGTTGAAACAAGTAACTAGAATAGAAATGTAGTTCATAGTCCCCTCAGCAGCTAGTTTAGTCCCATTACAAAATAATAGGGTAAAACATTCTCAATTCACGCAATCGCGTGCCTTGGGCCCATCACTCCCTTAACAAATTCTTGAGATCACCCATTTACCAAAACCTGAGAACTTCATTAATGACAATCCATTCACTCCATTCCCCTCCAGATTTTTTTTTATCATTACTAGATAAAAAGGACACAAGGGGGAAGAACAAAACAAAAAGGATGGCAGGCGCCTGATGAGGAACCAGACCCCCAATAAAACAAGAATGCCCAGCTGCCAAAATTCCCCACAACGAAAACAAAATTCCCCAACTTGTTGCAACCACAAATAGACATCCCTAACTCTCTTTTGCCAGATTCTTAAGCCTCAAGATATCATCTAAACAAATAAACATTCCTAATCCCATGGTTTTCAGAACCAGACCAGATGTCAAACCGGCACAAGAACTGATTCAGAGGTTCAACCAGTTTGAACCAGTGACATCTAAATAAATTTAAAATTCTCATTTAATAAAGATAAAATCCTCAAAAAAAATTCCCACCCTAAAATAAACATTACCAAAATATTAACACCCCTATGGTCCTTTATGAAAAACCCACAAAAACTCACAAACCCCACGTTCCCACCCAACCTAACCCGCAAATGCAACCAACAATGCACACCCTCTCCCTCCACACATACACAACCACTTGCAGACCATACACCCCACCCCCTCCGACTCCTCCATACCCCTTCCCACCCCTCCCTCCTCACCCTCCTCCCCTCCCCACCCCTCCCCCTTCCCACCTAGATCTCGGTGTGGCGGTGGTGCAGGTGTGAGAAGTCATCCACAGAGGCAGCATCAGAGGGGCGGCGGCGGAATAGGGTTCGGGTTTGAGTTTGAGTTTTTTTTTTGGATTTTCTAATGGTTTTTTGCCTGAACCGGTTGGTTGAACCGCCGGTTCCGCCGGTACTTCCGGTCAAACCGCCGGTTCAGCCCTGTTCAATTCGAAAACATCTTTTTGTGGGTTTGGGAATCGGACTGCCGGCAAGTTCACGGTTGAACCGGCCGGTCCAGTCTGGTTTTCATAACAGTGCCTAATTCACAGTCATATGCCTTGCATGATTCACTTTAATCAACACACCCGCATACCAAAGGTCACAGCATGGTAATATCAGACATTATACACCACCAACGAAAATACAAATTATGTTGCAGAAAAATATCGAAAAAGCCAGGAAAAAAACATGAGCACAACAATCCAACAACATTGAAGTCTGAAGAAGTTCCAAAACTAGTAAATTTAGTCCTACTTAACTTATATTTTCATATAACTGGTATGCATCTCTATTATCCTAAAAAATGGGATAGTCTGGATTGGAGATAGGTATGTCTGAGTACCAAAGTTTCAACAAGCTTTTAGCCAAAAATGAAGATAATTTAGAGCATGGCTCTCACACTTAACCAATATAATTACATATTGGGTTTTCTCTTTCATAGGTTTACCTTATTGGCAAGTAATATGCACAATACAAAAGTTAAATATCAATATTCACAGAGATATTCACATCCGTTTATTTACTCCTTAAATATCAAACACACAGAGATATACACACAGTTTACTATAATGTGTACATGGATCATCTGTAGGCGCTCCTAGAAATTAGAGCACAAAATATTGTAAAATGATGGCATTATAGGACTTCAAGCAATGGTTTCAACTTTGTAGTGGAAATCCGAAGGCAAATAAATTGAATACGTTGGTTCAAAGATCTATGTCGTATTTGAATTACTATTAAAGAAAGACAGTATATTTCAAACCAATAACTATATTGGTAATAAAGAGAAAGCATACAAGCCTCAGATCTGAAATATCATACTACAACAAGAAAGTCATTAATCCCAAACTAGTTGTTGTAGGCTGAAATGTCATAGTAATTATAGGTCAAAGAAGATAACAACCACAACATTTATGGCCTTTGACCATAGTTATAAACATAATATACAGTGCTGCATAGTAATGTGACCTGATTCATATCAATGGTTTGTATTGCATCACCACGAGTGAAAATGATTGCATGATTTTGGTTTTCAGGTTTTCCTTCCCCAAGCTTTGGATCACCAGGCAACTTGATGGAAAAAACTTCCTATAAGAAAAGGTTAATAAGTGAAAAATTGAATCTAAAAAACAAGTCATAAGTACAAGGAGCAATGCATCAAAGCTGCCTGGACAAAGGGCCAAAGTTAGAGATGGTTACAGGATTAGATCATATGATTTGGCAAACAATGCTTCAATACATTGAAAACACAGATTCTGAGGCAACTTGAGGCAAACCAATTATCAATGGCAAAGAAGTGGAAATTTTTAGCCTACCTCACCTCTTGCTGTTGGGATTAAATGCTTTGTTGTTGCTCTTGTTGTAAAGAAGTGGAATTTTTAGAAGTACAAAATAATTGTCATATTTTTAATGTTTGGCCAATTCATATGGCAACCGCAGATGTTGTGACATGAGATAATATTTTGAAATTTCTAAAACACAATTCATCAGGACCAACTGAGTAATATGTATTTTACTTGATTTGCTCATGTGATTTCTAGAGCGATCATTTGGGCCTTCCTCAGCTCTGTCTACAATTAGCCAAGCTTCCACCTATGGTGCGCCACATGTCATCTTTGATTTATAGAACCACAACATATCCTTCTATTTTAAACTGGTGCTTTATTTACCTTTGCTCAAAGATGTTCATCTTAAACTAAATTTTAATATTCAGTTAGTTGTAAAAGTCTACCTCGACATTCAAATTTCAACAATATTAATACTCTACACGTGTTTATTGTACACTCCAGTCTACCACAGATGAAAACTGGTTCTTCCATTTGGTCTCTACAAAACATATAAACTTCAACTTAAAATTCTTCAACAGTGTAGGTTAAAACCGAATCTCAAATTCATTAATTGGAATATAAATACCAATAAAACAGATCACAGCATTGTACTAAGGTACACCATAAGCTTATGAAAGGAACTAAACTTTATAATGTATGTGTGAGTAACATGTAAATATATCAGCTAAAAATCTCAAAGCATTAAAAGCCATGTAAATGATTGAAAAAAAATGCATTAACTTGGAGAACTATTTAAGGTCTTCCATGTCTACTTTTTGTTCATGTTTCAACATCATAAAGCATAGCATCTAAGCCATAGTGAACAGGTAACTATGAAATATAATACAGGTAACTTGATGAATACACGTCAAATCATTAAAAAGGTAGAGATGGTCAACTTAAACAACCAACAAAGATATAAATTATCACAGGTTTATATAGATGTTCGTGAAATTCAAGCTTCTGCATAATAAAATTGAAATTGTTACTATTACTAATTGCTGAGAACAATTACTACCAAAGTAAAAGGAAAGGATAAGGTGATTTATATTTTGAATTTAACCCAATCAGGTCTCAAGAAAAAAATAAGAAAGATCCATCAGGGCTGTCATTTAAATGAATGTATCACAGAAATTAAAGAGCATAAAGACAGGATAGGAAAAGGTAACACGAGTCCCGACCAATGAAGAGAAACTAAACAAGTATGGTGGGCCCCTGATAGACTGTAGACCATAAGAGGCTGCCAACTGCTCAACCATCATGAAAAAAAAACACAAAGGCTAACATTACCCATGATAAGGTATAAAAGAGAGAAAAGGCTGAGCAACGGCCATTGTTGCTAGAATTATCCAAATTGTGCCAGTGGAATTTCAAATGTCAATGCATCTCTAGAAACAATTGTGCCGGAAACAATTGAATGAATGTCTAGACAAAAATATGGATTGAGCATAGATTAAATGATTCACCACAGGATAATACCACACGAATTATGCAGAATTACAATGTTATGAAGCATGCTATCAGTCCAAGGGTACAGGTAGCCACATTAACAATAAGTAGCTTTTCCACCTAGCTATTTTTTATTTTTTGCAGTGTAGGGTGACTTCAATGTTGTTTTTCAAGTAGTCCAAGGCTACAGTTCAATTTATTAACAATAAAGTAGTCCAAGGCTACAGTTCAATTTTTTATTTTTTGCCGTGTAGGGTGACTTCAATGTTGTTTTTCAAGAAGTTCTTTCCAAAGTAGCCTTCCCTCTCTTGGTTAAAAACAAAAGGTTAGGCATTCCAACAAATATAGGTATAGACAAACATGTATGTGTCAACTAAGTCGGCAGAAAGCCAAATGGATCTCACAATATATATATATATATGATGGAAATGAAAACGTGAAAATGTTTAAATTAGTTACATACAGACCTGATCCTTTCCATGAATATCTGCTTTTACTAGCTTTGAGTGATACTCCTTTGTAGCATTTCCATCTTTGTCAATTGTTTCCTCAACATGTATGAATGCAATTCGTAGTGCCTCGTTTCTGAAAGTAACATAATAGGCTAAAATAAGTGCAAAATCTTTACTTAGTTTACATTTTCTTTGGATTGACAAAATATAGTAAAAATTACACCGTTTTGTTACCAATAAAAAAGCTAGTTCATGGAGACATGGAGACTGCACACATTGTATTTGCTACATTATTAAACTATGAGAAGCTTTTTATTTTTCATTTATAACCTGGTAGAATATGCAATGACAAACTCAAACACATCATGCCTAATAACAATAGGGTCTTGATAACAGAAAAACTGATCTTCAATTATAGGAGAAACTCTAACCTAGTGGAAAAGATGGATTGACTTATTCAATACAAAAATAAACGGAAGACATAAGGCAAATCTAAGCAGGAAATTCCATTAATTATCAGTTAATATAATAATCATTTAAAGTGGCCAAAAATTATTTTGAAGGGAACATGGAAGATACCTTAAAAAAGGTTCCCTAATCCTAACGAAATGACGACAAATGAGAATAGAAAGATTTTGTGCAATTATTCATTGTGATCCAGTACCAGCAAAATCTCATGCATAGGTATCTGTCCTTGTATAGGATATCCTTTTTTTATTGGTGCCCTTGTATAGGATATCTGATTATATCATCTATCTGTACAGGGGATCTAATTTGGAACTCCACTTCCATAGGCATGCAAGGCAGTTGGAAATATAATAATTTAAAGCTTAATCATGAGACAAACAAAACCTCTGCATTAGTAGAGAAATATCAGCCGCCTCTGGCTTTCGCTGTTGTTTCTGCTGACCATAAATTTGACATGAAACTACATAGGTAAATTTCAGATCTGCTTGAGCACGAGATTCAAGAGAAGATTCATATCCCTGTGAATTAAGGTACTCAGCTCCAGAGTATCCATCTTCAACTCCTGCACCGAACGAAAGGGTCCCATGTCATGCAACACAGAGCAAATAAAGATAAGTTTAATGATACTGCAACCACCTCCGGATGCTCTTCTCTCCAAGTAGCTTTGTAACATCAATGCTCTCCTGTAGTACATCATCCCTCGGACTAAAGCATGTGATAACAAATGATAGTACCATTGTAAGAGATTGAGCAGACACCAAAGAAACCACATTAAAGTACTACTAACAATACAAATAATCTGCTAACAATATCAGCAACTACGAGACCAAACAAGCACTAAGCTGTAGCCTGGGGTAGAATCTTACCTGTCCTTGCTAACGTTTGGCCTCGGTAAGATGCCCAAAACCGTAGCTCTAAGGTGTCGGTACGGTTCTCCTTAAGAGCCTCAGCTGTAGTCCCAGTACGAACAATTCGCTCCAGGAAGTTCTCCCATTCATCTGTGGTTGAAAAAAGTTCCTTAAAAATCTAAATCAAAGTCTCTGTATACAGAGAGCTGAGTATTCAAACATCTGAACAGTAAAAACAAAAAAGAATATGATTTGTTCGGCAATTTCAAAAGATGCAGTGATAAAGGGTTCATGTCACGACTTGCAATTGTCAAATCAGATAGGGTACGCTATACTACAAAAGTCATTTGTTGTTCAAGCATTAATACCACCACATATAGTATTTACATAACCTCTCACCTCTGTTCGCATCAATACACACTAAACCTCTATTGCCAAAAAAATCATAAGTTAATCTTCCCCCCAACTCCAATAAGATTCCCACTACGACTCTTTAATGTTTTACTATCAAGTCGTAATGCATGCCACGATACACCATAAACCCAACATTAATTGAAATCCAACACTAAATGCAATTTCCTTTAGTTAATGTCATGCATAATGCATAAGTAACCCTGTGCAATCAGCATATGCTGGTCGCACAGGGTTGCGAACGCATTTTTTTCATTTTATTTCCATGAAATAAAAATCAAATCATCAACAGTAAATATTCCTGTACCACTTTTGCTGGTCCAGAGGGACAGGGGAAATGAAAGATAGTTATCGGTTCAAGGACACAAAGTGGCCTTGTTTTTTCAAGGTAAGAAGGGGTAGAAAAACTGCTGTAGCCAATGTCTGAATACCAAGTGCTAAAGGGTAGAAGTAACATGCCATATTCCCAGGCTAAGGTCAAACAAGCTTAAACAAAAGGGTAACTGTATCCGGAACAAACATTGGTGCCTAGTAGAGAATACCTAGGGGTGTGAGATAACAAAGGGGATCGCAATAACCAGGTCCAGGCGACAATTACCAAAAATTCAAAGTCCTTGTCAAGTCATGAAAGTATGCCTAGTGTCGGAAGGAAATTCCTGTTTTCGGAACATACGCTCTTGAGGCACTTCAACACACTTGAATTACAGGTAGACAAAGAGAAGTCAGGTGAACAGCAACGAGATGATATGTGCACCGCTGTGGGAAAACGTGGATACCTATAATCTTGACAAATCCGTTACAGTAAGACCCAATAAAACACGCATGGGTTCAGGAGGAGGGTCCCCCAAACATTTGATAACCGCTAAACCAGGTTGAATACTTTATCCATGAAATGTGTGTATCGAAAATCATATACAGAGCAGCCATTGAAATAGTTGTGTCAAAGTACCTATACAAACTCAATTTGATAGTGTAGTAAAGGATGTGGACATGCAGATGTTGGGTGTTAAAAAAACAAGCTTCTATTTGTCTAGTAGTAAGCCAAGCGGGTTCACAAGTCGAAAGAGCATATCTTCCTACACAAATATGATAGCCTCCATAAGATATTGCTTTCATTTTTTAATTAATTTCAGTTTGGCCCCTGAACTATATCTTGATTTCACTTTGCACTCCTGAACTTTAAAAGGTAATTGTTACCTCTCATGAACTTTCATTTTGTCACACGTTGCCCCCTTGAACTTTAAAAAATCATTATTTAAACACTTATTTGTCATTTTTTGGATTTTTTTACATTATATCCTAATACATTATTAATACTAACATTACGTTAAAGTTTGGATCGAATCAAATGTCAGATTTTGTTGGAATATGGATCGGATTCAGTATCAATCCGACCCAAATTCAAACCAGATCTGTCAACCGATTCGATCCAAACTCTGACGTAAAGTTAGATTTAAGAGTATATTGGAGATACAATGCAAAAAATTGCCAAAAAACAGAGAAAATGTGTTTAAATAATAATTTTTAAAGTTCAGATGATCAAAATGTTACAAAACAAAAACTCAAAGGGGTAATTGTCACATTTTAAAGTTCAGGAGTGCAAAGTGAAATCAAAGCATAGTTCAGGAGGAAAACTGTAATTAACCCTTCATTTTCCCCAACATTGTTTAATGAATCTGGTCCTTTTGGAGTTAAACGAGTGGTTCTTTTAGGCGTTTATTTTAAGCTCTTCTCGCACAAGCACACTCTTCCCATTTGTCCTATAAAAGTTTGAACTTTGAAGGGACTACTCTTTGGTGCTTACTAGAGATCGAATTGATCTCTACCACCAATGTTAAAAGATAGCATTGAAATCACTAACAAGTAAATAAAATAAAATTAGCTAGACAAGATAATGATTGGGAAAAGGGTACCATTCAAACAAAACAAAACAAAACAAAATCTAAATCGAAATAAATAAATGCACTAAAGTGGAAAAAGAACAAGAATAATTAAAAAAAATAAAAAATCTAAATCAGATTAAAAATGTACTTCATTCTAGATAAATACATCAAATAGAAAAGACACTTAAGGACAAGTGAAACAGTACCAGGAAAGATAGTCTGCAGATAGAAAAGAGTTGATATGCCATCCTCATTTTCATCCCACAAATCAGAGGAGCTATAAAGTACGGTCTCGCTGTAATATGGTGTGAACACACTGTTTCATAATAAATGAAAAGTATAAGCTTAAAATTCACCTTATATGAAATAAATGGCTTACTCGTCCATAATATGAACTTTTGCAACATTTAAAAAAATCAACCTGAATGGTATCATTTCGGAAACAGGCTTTGCAGAAGGCATGGCCATGAATAATGAATTGGTGAAAAACTGCAACCTCCTCCTTGCTTCTAAATTTTTAGGAACATTAGCTGCCGAGTCCTTCACCGTGAGAAGTAGATGCAAGCGTTTTACCTGCTCTTTCTGTGTGAAACATAACAGGGAAATAAAGAATCCAATGAGAACCAATAAATCAGAATATATGCTTCTAGTCATCTAGATGTTGTATACCATTCCAGGGTCTCTTGGCCACTCTATTCTAGCAAAAAGGCGTCCCTCATGTCTTGCTCTTGCTAAAATTTGCCATGTATCAAACTGCTCCCTGAAAAAAAAGAGTTAATTAGTTAAATTAAAGGACGGGGAGGATAGAAATTCATAACTACTGTATGCTAAAATGATATTTGTAAGAACCTCAGATTGGGTGTAAGAAGGTCATGTGTGACGACATCATACAAATCGTCCACAGCTTTCGAAACACCTCGTTTTAGATCAGGAGTCTCATCCCTTATCTACACAAAAGGAGATCAAAGAGAGCATCACTGACAGCGGTTACATGTCAAAAAAAATTGAAATGAAAATCTTCATTACTGGACCTAATGAATGGTAGAACCGTAGAAGAAATACAAACAGAATAAAAAAAAGAATAGATAGTATACATTCTGGAATTACGAACAGGGTGTCATTCTGGAATGAGGACAAGGTATGAGACGAATATAAGAAAGGTTTTATCAACTAATTTCCCCTTTTTATTTTGCTGCCGAGAATCAAAGTGTTGCCAAACATGTGGTTATCATTATTCTTACAAAAACCATTTCATTAAGTAGTTCATGCAAGCTACAACTACTAAATAGATGCAGGATGAATTAGGGATGTCACTGAGTGATCCTCTTAAAACATCTAGAGGTATGGATCAGCTTCTCAGCATTCAAATGCTAAATTTATTTTCCAATTACAAATATAAATCTATCTAAATTTGCCCCATGATCATTTCATTGGCACCCTAGAATTATACCAACTATTACATGTTTTTGAAGTAGGGCAAAGAACTACATTACTATGCAGCAGAATTGGCATACAAGTTAATTTGTTCCTCATTACCACGTAGTTCTCTTTCGAACTTGAACTACCAATATTGTGAAGGTTGTGCATAATAGGCAGTTCTTCGAAAAAAGCATAGCCATGCTGAGAAATATAAACTGGGAATTGGCAGTTAGCACTAACGTACAATATACCTCTGCAAAGTTGGGACCGCAATGAAATGGAAAAAAAACAGTGTTTCAAATAACGTGGCAATTCACTTACAAGAAGTCCAGTCAAGGCTGTCAGTCTTGATAGAACAATCTGCAATTTCTTCAGATTCACGGTAACCATAAGTGCATTTTGTGAGATACTGTTATTGATTTCACGAAAGAGTTTTTCCACCCTGAAAGAAACCAATTGAAAAACAACACACACTGTAAGCATATATTCATACATATATACATACAAATAAAGGTAGCAACAAAAAGAAGTTGACCGGTAGTAGTGATAAAATGATCCATTTGGAAGAATAAAAGTACCAAAGCCTGCCTTCTCCCTCAACCGAAAAATGGAGAATATTTTCAGCACTGAAGTAACACTCCTGAACAGCATATGCCATGTATTCATCTCTAGTTATTCTGTTCCACAATTCAGCCTGACTATCCTTGCAATCCAGTGCTAAGTCGAGAGCCAAAAGAATCTACAGTTTTTAACTTTGAATAATCACATTTTACAGTCGAAAAATTCCTCAAATGCAGTCATCATCTATTGTTCACTACAAGCAGTAAACAGCATATACAACAAACCTTGCTGCTTAGTAGAAATAAAGGCCACTGAACCAATTGCAAACTTCCTGTATTGCTAGGAATAGAAAGCAAATCCATTTCTCTGCAGATAAAGGTGAGAAAAAACAAAAAGCAACACAGTGAGGTAACTAGTTATAGACAGCAAAGAGACAAATCACAACATTTAAAGCACCTATTGCTTATATAATCCTCTTCACGTAAACTTTTGATGATCTCGTTCCAAAAGGGAGAGAATGTGGCTGCACGCACTTTGTCATCATCCTGAAATCATAGATCAAAAGACATTCTCATATTCAACCAATCTTATAATGCACAAATGCCAGAAAAGACATTTAAAGCAACAACACAAAATGAAAACTCTTTTATCGCAAGCAAGAGTCATAAAGGTCAACAAATCGTGAGATTCGATAGTTACAACAGGTAGTGCATGACAATGCACATGGATTTTAGAAATAAATATACAGTTCAAAAGCAAGGTAAATGAATCATAGACTGGATAACATCATATTACTAAAATATCTTGATTTTTTAGTAATAAATATAATACCGCACATGTTATATTGATGGAAAATTCATCTATGAATAGTTTTGCTAGTATATATTAATTGCATTATCGCAATCGTAAATCAGAAGTAAAAGTATAAAAATTAACATTTTTTGGTTTCATTTGAGATCATGCCTTTTTGGGTAATTCTCGACTTTTTAATTCCCATAACACCACCATTGCCCTAATCCATGCCATCA
This sequence comes from Triglochin maritima, assembly GCA_963682175.1. Lineage (NCBI taxonomy): Eukaryota > Viridiplantae > Streptophyta > Magnoliopsida > Alismatales > Juncaginaceae > Triglochin > Triglochin maritima. Next base: position 14,862,090 of record OY821785.1, read on the forward strand.
ACAGCATACTCTCCGATCCGCAAAACAACCTATGCCTCCATCCTCAAAAGAATACAATGATTTCATGTTGCAGATTTGATATGTAGATCTTGTATTCATGCTTGTATATCTCACTTTGTAAGTTTGTTGTTACTTAAAATGGAAACCAATGATAATGTAATGAATGAAGGCAACATCATTCAAGCGCACATATTTTGTATTTAGTGTTGCAAACATTCCCACGTTCTGGTGGGCAGTCGCCTAGGCGAATAGGCGACGCCTATGCGACCTGTTTGTGCGGTTTGTGTAGTCGCCTAGGCGACCATGTGCTGTCATTTGTGCACTGTTGTGCACAGCAATGGCTGGTTTTTCTTCCCTCGTTTCGCCGGTTGTGCACTGTAGTGCCCTTCTTCTTTCCTCCTGGTGGCTGGATTAGGGTTTGGGGGAGAGAGGGTTATATATAGAGTGGTTGTTTTGGTGTGATGAAATCTTGGCCGTTCGTTTTTTTTACACCCCTCCTCTCCCTCTCATTCATATAAATACCTAGTGAGTCAGTGATTTAAGTGTTCTTATTTAAACTTAAACATGTAAGGTTTATTTTCTTTTTTTTTTTGTATTTTTCTAATTTTTTCCTGATTTATCCTTTTTTTAGTTAAAACAAAATAAAAAAGGGTCGCCTACACTTGGGCGACCGCCCATTCGCCTAGGCGTTTACCTGAACTCTTCATTACTAACATACCTACATCTAAAAATCATTGCTATTCAAATAAGATAGTGCAATAAAGACCAAAGGACGAACAAAATTATTTTGAGGAAATAGCTTATGAATTAGTAATTGTTGTTTGCAAAAGCTTGATTCTTTCTATTCTTCTCGTACGGATATATAAAATATGCACATTACATACAAGTCCCTAGTCTATTTTATATTCTCAACACTCCCCCTCAAGGTGGGCGAAAGATATCCACTAAGCCCATCTTGTTACATAACCTACAAAGACATAAAGAGCTAAGACCATTAGTGAGGTAATCCGTCACTTGATCCTTGGTCGGCAAATAACTCAGCATCAGCAATCCATTGTCTAACTTCTCCGTCATGAAGAACCTATCAATCTCAATGTGTTTGGTTCTATCATGTTGTACTGGGTTGTTGCCGATGCTGATTGCCGATTTATTGTCACATAAAAGGCTCATGTGAGCTCCTCAGCCCATCTTCAACTCCACCATAAGTCATGGCAACTCGGAAACTCCCAAGGCCATTGCCTTGTACTCGGCTTCAGTTGTGGACCGCGCTACAACCACTTGCTTTTTGTCTTCCAGGAGACTAAGTTACCTCCCACGAATACACAATATGTTGAGGTGGACCTCTTGTCATCGAAGCAACTCGCCCAATCAGAATCACTGTAAGCATCAATGCCTACTTCCTCTAAGATAGATCAATCCCCTCTACTCCATAAGCTACTTCAATCCCTAGGAAATATCTGAGTAACCCGATGTCCTTCACCTCAAATTCCTTGGTCAGCCTCATCTTTAGTTGAGCTATCTCCCCATCATCTCCTGTAATTATCATATCATCAACATAAACTACAAGCATTGTAGTATGACCTCCAAGCAGTCGGAAGAACACTGTGTGATTCGCATCGATTTGTTTATAGCCCATGCCTATCATAACCCTCCTAAATCTGTCGAACCAAGCTCGAGAAGACTATTTCAATCCGTACAATGACTTCTTCAGCCTACATACCTTCCCAATTGTTTGGTTTGTGCTAAACCCCGGGGTATCTCCATGTACACCTCCAACAACACTCCATGAAGAAATACATTCTTCACATCGAGTTGATGCAACTGTCATCCACCGTTCACAGCAAGAGAAACAAGTGTCTTGACGGTGCTCATCTTTGCCACCGGTGCAAAGGTATCATCATAGTCTATGCCGTAGGTCTGCCTGTAGCCCTTTGCCACCAATCGTGTCTTGTAACGGTCAATTTTTCCTTCTGGGGTTTGCTTTACGTTGAAGATTCATTTGCACCAACTGTCTTTTTCCTTGCTGGTAGTGACACCAACTCCTATGTTCCATTTTTTTAGGGCTCCAAGTTCATCCAACATGGCAGACTTCCATTTTGGGTTTTCCTTCGCCACCTGCCAGCACTTGGATATAGAAGTTGTGTCCAAAGATGCAATAAACACTCTATAGGAATGTGATATATTAGAGTACGATACACAATGAGTGATTGACATCATTTCATGCTTATATTTATATCTTATATCCATTATCTTACACCTAAGCAATGCTACGTGACGAGTTTTATGTTTAGTTTTCAGGAATAAAGAGGTTTGAAGAGAAGAGCCATGAAAAGACCCAAAAGCAGGAAAAAAGACTTAATTGTGAGACATGGGGACTAAGATGCAAGGGAGAATGACCTGATCGTAAGACCAAAGGACCTAAGAGCAAACCAGGAAACTCCACACCATCATGGGGAGTATTTTGGCAATTCGATTCGGGTCGGAGCTCCAACAAACCAAGTAGATGCATCCAGGACCAACAAAAACCACCAGCAAAGCCCACAACAAATCCCAGATGAATCCAGAACTTATAGACCGCCAATTGGCGGTCTTGGACCGCTAATTGGCGGTCCATATTGCTCTGGATCCACTAAGTTTCATGGAGAATGTGTATTAGTGTATTCTTAGTCTATTTGTGGTGTTGGTTTAGTCCCACATCGGGGGATTGTCCCGGATTAGCTTTTTCCATGCTTATAAATAGAACTTTTCACCTCCCATTGTATCCATCTCTCTCTTTGGTGGCCACCTTCCCTACTAAGAGTGAAGCCTTGAAGCAAAACTCTGGTGGAAGAAGAGCTACTTGTAATTGAGTGAGTTAATAATAGAAGTTTTTCCTTTAATTGTGTTGTTTCTCTCTTAGTTTAATTTCCTTCCATATGCATGTTTGCTTGTTTGTTTTGTTTTATGCTTCTTTAATATTTCTTGCTTGATTAGTATAACTTTCATTTCAGTATTATGCTTTCTTTTGTTAATATAGTTAGTGTAATGAGTAGTGAGTAGTTCCATCTCCATTTGGGGGGTGGAGAAATATGTGATATAATCATGTAGTGTATCAAGTGTGTGTTATTTTTATCCCTTGAGTTTTATATGATTTCCATAACCATCTAATGGGTCTCCACTCTTATCTTTGATATGTTAATGCTCTTGAATGAAGTTTAGCTTTTGCTTTGATTAGTGGACCTATTTTATGGGGAATGATAAGGTTAGGATATGGATGAAGTTAATATTGGAAATACAAGTTGTAGTGTATGAGCTCTTGTTGCCTTTACCTTAGCTAATGTCTTGTATGTTTTAATGATGTAGTCTTATCTTAATTCATGTGGAGGCATAGTATGGTCTAGTCTTTATACTTGAGTTCATGTAGCTTCATTCCAACTATTGTCTTGTATGTTTTAATGATGTAGTGAAATCTTAATTCATGTGGAGGGAAAGTTGGATGTAGTTTTATGATTTCATGCACTACATGTTGTGAGGAGCTTAATTACACACACATCACACACACATCTTTATGTTCACATCATTTCTCTACCCCCTTTGGGGTTTAGTTTTTCTTGCTTCTTTTCCATTTCCATTTGCATCTTAGTGTAGTTTAGTGTAACCAACATTTCTTCCCTTTCTTTACCTCTCGCCTTCGTACAAACCAAATGTCGACACACCTCCCATTGGACGACCCGTATTTGTCACCGCTTCAACGCGGTCGTGCACTTGCGGTTAAATATAAAACGATCAATCAATGAGCTATGTCATATGAGAAACCATAACGATCAGGGGGATGTCCCGCATTGTTACGAGAATTCTGCCTCAATGGAATGGACTCCGAGGTATCCGTGGAGGGAAGTGTTGTAGGGATTTCAGGAGTTGGGTCGGATAGAGATACAGGACTCTGAGGCACATCACTCCCAACCGGCACCTGCATAGGACCCTCATTCTGCTTTCTCCTCTTGTACACTCTCAACTCCCTTTAGGTCTTGTTCTCCCCTCTGTTCACTCTCAACTCCCCCCTGGGCCTGATTCTCCTCTCGGCTTCCATCTTCCATGTCTCGTCCATTCGACTCTCCTATTAGACAAGACCATGGGACAATTCCCACGGTCACATGAGTCTCACCATCGTTATTCTCCTCAACTCGTCTAACGCCACCAGTATCCGGCGAGTCATCAAAAGGTGAGGTGATATCCAAGGAGTAGTAAGGCTTTAATTCCCGGAATGTGACATTCATGCTTACAAACAATTTCTGTTCTATTGGACTCCAGCAAACATATCCCTTATGGGTGGCCGAGTAGCCCACAAAGATACAGTTTACTGCTCTAGGATCCAGTTTTCCCATTGTTGGTATGTTGTCTTTCACAAAGCACACGCACCCAAAGACCTTCAAGGGAAGATTCCACTTCTCCACCTTCAGTATCTTTATCTCACACGGAATTTTCCACTCCAACACCCTACTGGGCATCATGTTGATTAGATATGTGGCTGTCAGGACCACTTGTCCCTACAAATACTTTGGAACATTCATGGAGATCATGCATCGGACTACCTCCAGTAGATGTCTATTTTTCCTCTTCAACACACCATTCTAAGCTAGTTGGTGTGTAGGGAAATATGGTCTGATGATGTATCTCGTGAGTTGGCGTATCTCGTGAGCTGACAAATACTCCCTAGTGTTTTATTCATATATTTTGTCCCATTATCAGATCTCAGTACCTTCACCACGGTATCATACTAAGTCTGAACTGCCTTATGAAAATCGTTGAAGCAAGTAAACACATCACTCTTAATCTTCATCAAGTATAACTAGGTAACTCGATTGTAACAATCAATAAATGTCACAAAATTTATATCCATTAATAGAAGTTGTAGAACAAGACCCCCATACATCTAAATGTACTACACCAAACGCACAAGAACTCCTACTCTCCGAGCTCACATAAGAACTTCTGGTATGCTTGCCAAATTCACATGCATCACACACAAGTTTATGTTTGTCGGTTTTCTCATACATGACCAAATACAAGCGACTTCAGATACTAAAAGAAGGATGTCTCATGCGCTGATGATGTGACCGCAGCTCCTCTAAACTCATGTTTGGTCCTCTCGCCTCTCCTCCATCTACCATAAATGTCAACATTGTGTTTAGCCCCCTCTCTATCCAAGTACCACAGCCCACTACACCATGTGTCAATCCCAAGTCTCCGGTCTGTCCCTTTATCTTGAAAGATCACCTTAGGAATATCAAATGAAACAATGCATTTGAGCTGAAAAATAGTGGCACTAATGGAAAGCAGGCTAACAGGAAAGACGGAGCATGCAACACATTAGATAAGAGTGATAGACTTGGTAGGTTGTGTGGTACCCTTGCCTACAACAGGATGTGCAGTACCATCAGCCATTTGAATGCTCTTTGGAGCTACTAGGTGAGTGTAGGTGATAAACTCATGATGAGCACCTCTGACATATCTAGATGCACTAGAATCTACTATCCACTGAGATGCTCTTGTGTTGGGTATGGATACAAGTGCATGTGCATGGGTACCTGTGTCCGAGTGGGCATAAGTGGTGGTGTTACCCCTGAATGAGGAGGTTGTGACTGCCCACTCAGTTGTTGCCTTCTGATTACCATCGTTAGCCAGTTTCATTCTCCTCCATATCTTCAGGACTTGTTACTCAGTCGCAGAGGTTGAGTGAGTTTTGTCCTCCATCACTGCCAGATTTGTCTTGTGCCCTCCAGATTTGCCTCCTCATGGACCACCACGGCCACGTCCACGGCTGACTCTCTATTCAGCAGGTTTTGGGCACGCTCTGCTTAAATGCTCACTATGGCTCGGGTTCGATGCAGTCAAGGTCGATCGCATCCCTGGAAGTCTATTGGCATCGGATAATAGCTTCATCTGACTCTTCTCTTGCATCAGAGTCGCAATTGCTTCCTTAAGAGTGGGAATCTTCGTCTAAGCATGAAGAACTGCCCTACTCTTATCAAAGGCAGGATTGAGGTGTTTCTGAAACTGCATGGTCTGTCGTTGTGTAAAGACCTCCCTACTCTTGCATTCAGGATCCTTGCACACTATCACAGGCGAGAAGTGATCATAGTCGGTCAAGAGGCGCTAAAACTCTATGGCATACTCCTGAATAGGGGTGAGCTTCGGTCCGGGACCGGACCGAAGACCGAACTTTTCGGAAGACCGGACCGAAGACCGGACCGAAAAATTCGGTTCGGTTCGGTCCAAAACCCGAATTTAACCCTTAAAATTTCGGTCTTTGACCGGACCGAACCGAACCGGACCGGACCGAAGACCGAATTCCCATGGTCCTCCGGACCGAAGACCGGACCGAAAAAGTTCGGTCCGGTTCGGTTCGGTCCGGACCGAAAAATTCGGTTCGGTCCGGACACCCGGACCGAACCGAATTTTGCTCACCCCTACTCCTGAATAGTCTTATCTCCCTGAAATACTGCATTTATCTCTTGCTCAATCTGGAACACCCTCATGTTGTTCCCTTAACTAGCATAGGTCCTCTGCAGCTTTACCCAGAGGTCCTTCAAACTTCGAATACCATCGACTGTAATGGCAATTGATGGAACCATGGAGTTGAGCCAAGTGTACAACGATATATGTATAGCTCTCCATGTCTTCCACTCCATAGTCCCTTGTCTAAGCTCTTTCTCCTCCCCCGTCAGGTATCCCTTGAGGCCTCTTCCCACCAGGGCACCTGTGATCCGCCATCACTAACTCAAGTACGTGACTGGTACATCAAGCTTCAACTCAACTGGAAGAAGCTCCAATTTTGGTTGTTGCTGCTACCTCCCTGACTTTGACGTTGAAGCCTCTGCCTACTTCATTAGTTTCAGTAACACCTACACGTCATCCTCGTCGAGCATTCCGAAAAGCTTTTCCATTTTTTTCCTATTTTGCCTTTTTTCTTTTTTTAAACAGAGAAAATCAGAAAATAAAAAAACAGGAAATTATCCCTAAAACGCATGTTTCCTTTCCTAGAAACCCCCACCGACCGTCCTCTTCGACGTCGGCGACCACTTCAACTTCCAGCCACCTCTGGCCGGTGCAGCAGCAACAGCCACGTCGACCACCTCTTCCTCGTGGCGGTCTGGAAGCTTGGCGGTGGTCAGCACCTCCACCGCCTGGTTGTACTATTTGGGGAACACACGTCACAAACACCGAAGCTTCGGTCGTCTCCTGGCCCTAAGCAACAGCAGCAGCAACCGCACACCTCAGGTGGTGGAAGCAGAGGCAATGACACACCTCGACCCACCTCGATCTGGGCACCTCAACCCCCGCACACCCCTCTCACAGTGCCACCTAGGCCCGGCCTCGCCCTGGAGCAACGAAGCACCTCGAACTCCACACAGTCCTCCCATCCCCTGGGTCAAGCACCTTGAACCCGATCGTCCTCCCCTTGGTCGCCCATCTCCTCTGGTCTGCTGGACATGCCCCAACCGATTCTCCTCCCAACAGCAGCGGCGGTGGATCAGAACGGCAGCAGATTAGGGTTTAGGGTCAGGGTTGGCTCTTGATACCATATTGTTTGCAAAAGCTTGATTCTTTCTATTCATCTCATACGTATATATAGCATATACACATTACATACGGGTCCCTAGTCTTTTTTATATTCTCAACAATAACAATGACATAAAATAATAAAGCCCAATTTTCAAAAAGAACAATTAAAAGAAAACCAACAATTTGATCCAGCAAAAGATCAAATCTTTCAAATTTATTCATTCAAAAAGTAGATTTATAAGAAGCAGACTTAAGATGAGTATTACAAAGATAGTCAGATATAATAAGCATAAATAAGTTTCACCTGAGTAACATGTCGACCAGGAACCTTCCTACAGTAAAGCAAAAAAAAACATATTTCAATAATACAATGGAGCAAGCTAAATAACTCTGAGATTAAATTACAAACATATATACAAAAATATTCATAAGCAAAGATCAGCAGCAGTGAAGAATGGACTGAAAAACATTAATAAATTCACAAAGGAAACACAACTTAAGTTTCTCAAAATTAGAAAAACAAAAAGGCTAAGAGATTGTTGACACCAAAAATTTGTGACTAAAAAATAACAATCGGTCCCCCCACATGAGAGTTGTGAGTCCACATAAAAAAGAGATTTTAACCGTTAAAAGGAGATCCAATTATATCAAATTACACCTATAAAGCAACTGAAAGTAGGGAACTTTTTCGATGTCAATATTTTAGGTATTTCAAATGGACAGCAGAAAGATAAAATTCCATTCAGCTTTCTATCCTCCCTTTCTGCCTGCCCTTTATTGTTTCCATTAACCACAAGAGAAAACAGAAAATTCTTGCAATCAATATATCTGGAGGTCCAACCTCACTTTGGCACGCGGAAAAAAAAATCTTCCTACATGCATTTCTGAACATGCTTGAAAAACCTACAACAAGTTTATGTCAATCCTCAATTGCCGTCCTCCTATAACAAGCATATTGTTTCTAGTCTACCACTTTCTAAGCTTCTATACTGGACCAATTATTTAGAAACGAAGTAAAAACCTTGCTTGAGAAGATACAAGATTTTTTGTGAAAGCCCCAGGGAAATTCTCAAAGCGCTTATGAAGCATTTCAATCGTCCTTATCTGAAAGGGAAACCAAAAAAGGTAGTAAACTACTAGAACCAAAATTATTTACATCAACAAACATAGGATAACGAAAATTAAAGGACGAAAGTAAATGCCTACCTCCCCAAGACGAGCTCGAGCACCCATTATCCCACCAACCAATGCAGATAGAAGTGTGTACCAAATGTGAATGTCCATAAGGTAGATCTAATGAGAAAAAATATTCAATATAATTGAGCTTTTATATTAAGAAAAAACAGTAAACACTTCCAGAATGGCAATCAAGTTAGACACTTACTGCCACCACAGGCGCCCATAGACTAGCAACTGTCAAAGCATTTTTATTACCTGCAAAGTAGGAATACAGTTGTGTTGGAGTAGTTAAATACATGAATCTAGCTTACAATTAAAAGGCTAGTTAGCACGTTTCCGTAGTGAATATTCAATGGTTAGATGCTATAATAAATTACATAATGGTATGCCATAAAAACTTGGTAGTCATAAGATCTAGAAATGGATAGGCATCCGATGTTTTAGCTAGATTATGAGAGCATTCAAATAATTGCATACAACTTAATGACATCAAGCAAGGGGAATTCAAAAAACCCTCAAGTTAATGAACCATATCAAACACAGCAATGCGATCAAGATTCTCATTATACTACTTTACCCCTACATTGGACCAAACAAATCAAGCCTTGATTGTATGTACACCTCTCTATATCTGAAGGACAAAATGAATTACAAAATCCATAAACATTCACAAAGTAAAGCATTGTTCAGGTGGGTGGTCGCCTAGGAGAATAGGCGATGCCTAGGTGAACGCCCCTTCGGGTGGTCACATATGCGACCACCCGCACACCGCACACAGTGGTGTGCGGTTTATGCAGCCGCACATGGTCGCCTGTTGTGTACTACTGGGTGCTACTTGCTACTGTTGCTGGTTGATGGTCGTTGCTTGTTGCTACTGTAGCAACGAGAGAAGATAGTGGGAGAGAAGATCCGAAGAAGATTAGGGTGGCTGGGTTAGGATTTGGGAGAGAGGGTGGTTGGGTTAGGGTTTGGGAGAGAGAGGGTGGTTGGGTTATGGTTTGGGGGAGAGAGGGTTATATAGTGAGTTGTTTTGTTGTGTGCAATCTTGATCATTCATTTTCGTTTTCTTTTTTTGTTTTTGTTTTACCCCCTCCCCTACTCCTCTTCCATTCCTATAAATTCCTAGTGAGTTAGTGGTTTAACTTTCTTTTTTATGCCTAAACATGTAAGGGTTTTTTTACTTGTATTTTTCCTGTATTTTTCCTAATGTTTCCCTAATTTTTTAATTAAAACAAATAAAATGAAATAAAAAAGGGTCGTCCACACCTAGGCGACTGGGCAAGCTCAGTCGCCTAGGCGTTACCTGAACCTTGAAGTAAAGTATGAACCCACTTATTTCACAAAAGATAGTCTCTAAACATGATGAATTGTGGTAATAACATCCAAAAAGATAAAAGAATTTATAAATTATGCATACGTAAAATTCAAACAAAATTAATGCATGGTTACGGAAAGAACTGATACGGAACCACATGCAAACAATTATAATACATATATACCTATGATCTTACATTCAGTCTACATTGATGCAACTGCTTAAGTCACAATGAAGAAAAACATAAATGCACAGGATACCATCACCACGTACCCTTTGACACAAGGTCATGCCACGAGTACTGTAGATTGTGCAGTGAAATTATTATCCTTGTTGGTTGTACAAGAGGTTTGATCTGCAATCAAATTAACCAACACTACACAGTTATTAAAATATAAAAAATATGTAACATGTTTAGAATTGTTTTAAAAATATATGTACTAAAAGGTAGTCAAGTTAATCAATACTAAGAAATTCAATGAGTACGTTCTACTACATGCCTGGAGAAAGTAGCCGAAACTAAATTTGCTCACGAATATCACCAACCAGAAAAGAACATATCTGCATCCCAAGAAAAAAAACTTAAAGGGCATGAGGATTGAGGAATGAATGAAGCAAATATATAACATCAAGGAAGAAAGGAGAAAACAGAAATGCATCCAGAAAAGAACATTGCCAAACTTTTTTTCCTTATTCAACACATCGGCAACCATTTAAATAGAAAATTAAAGGAAGAATTGGGATCACCATAAATAGAATAAGTGAAATTGTTAACACATTAGATCACGTAAAGTGTCTACCACAGCACAACAAAATTCCAGAAGGAAGAACTTGTGTCGCATTTGCTTATGCTTTATCAATGCCATCATTGCTATATGGTGGACGATTTAGACTATTAAATCTATTTCACAAAAAGAAGAATCGAACAAAATACCACAGCAATGCAAGTTTATGTTTTATTAACAAGTCATTGTAGCATTTCCATTATTTATTCTAATCCAGCATGCTGAGGGGCCAGGCATGGGCCTTTGTGCCCAAAGGTCCCAAGATTGAACCCCAGATTTCCCTTTGCTAGTTGTTGTAGAACCCCAACTTGTGAGCTTTGTACCTCCACTTGTTCTCACAGTGTGAAAATTAGTGCAGGGTTGTGCTGAAAGAGTTCCCAATGCCCAAGTAAAAGCTCTATTTATCACAATGGCTTTTACATGTCGTGTTAGGTAAGATAGTTGTGTATACAAAGAGAAAGAACCACTAAAGAGAAGGAAAATATTGATAACCAATCTTAACCAAATAGGACAAACCACCAAATGAACAGCCATTAAAGAGAAAACCAAAACAAAACTGATGCAACTCATAGATGTTAGAACTGAAAGAAGAAAACGAAGGCCAACAGCAACTCTGACACACAAAGTCTAGTAGTGTACAACACATCATAAGCAAATGCAAGGACTGGAGTTGCTTGCGGATGTATTAATAACTGATAGCCAAGGGTAGTGAGCAAAGTAACATTAAAGAAAAAGAACACAAGCCCAAAATGGCTAAAGAACCTGAGGTAGTCACTTGTCCGTTCAAAAAGACCACGCCCAACAAAATACCTCTCCTGGATGGCAGCAAAAATTGAACAGTTTGGTATCAACTTTCCAGGAGAGATTTTAAATAGAGAAGGCAGACGATAGTACCAGAAAATATTTACCTGATATATCCACTTGAAAAACTGGAAGAACGACCAACGTTCTGAAACATCTGAGAGAGCATGTGAAGCCGGAAACTTCAAAATTAATGCAAACAAAATGCGCACAGCGGCGTAAACTCCCAAAACCAGGCAATAAATTCTAAAGTAGAGTGAATCCGAATTCCGGTTATTGTTTTCATTCAGAACCTGGCTGCAGTTCAATGTTCAAAACTTTCAAAAACGTGCAAATAAAAATCACAAGCAACAGTATGACACTTAAACAACATTACCATAAAAGTCATATTGAACTCACATGTAAAGATATATAACAAGTGCTGAAGATACTCCTGACCAGAAAAACTGGATGATCAACCTTGAGATTGCAAAACCTCTTGCAGTTGAGTATGCCCCAAACATAAGTAGTACATCTAGGCAACCTACAACAGTACATTTGGGACCAAATAATAAGAAAAATAATATAAAAAACAGTATATTTACAGCATATTAAACCTTAACTATGAGACTTGAAAATTTAAGGGGAACCTAGAATGAAGAATTAAAATTATACATTTTACAAAATTTAGAACAGCATAGGTGGGTCCAATGCTGAGTATCTCTTTAAAGGTGTCAATGTTAATGGTCCCATTGTGAAACGCAATAATGGTCAATATCTGCAAGGTTGAAAGAAAAAAAATGAATTATTTTTTTTGTGGTAGTATTGGATGTGCTAAACAATGTAGAGTAGCTTGAATAGTTGAACCTGAAACATTATAACCAAGAACATCCACAGGCGATGAAAGCTTCGATACAAGTGCAGAAAGGTACGATGCTCAACGAAACTACTTTTTGCAGTCTGCCAAAGGTATTAAAGGAAAAATGTTATCTTTTTAACATAACATAAATATAGAGCAAGCACAGAGAAAAACTGAAACAACATATGTTTATACAACAGCTACAACATCCAATAGTTGGTATCAGTAAACCACAAGTTGATTTGGCCGTGGAAAAAATAAATTAGTATTTTGTGTGTACTGATTAGTGATTTATGCCAATTTATGCAAAACTGTCTAGTTTCAAATGCATTTGTATCGGAATCTGCTTTCAGTTTCAAATTCCCTTGTTCATTTTTGTTATGGCCATCTTTGTTCCTTTTTCATCATAAAGGAGAATTTATTAAATACAGAGGAGAAATTACAAGTAATATTAAAAAAACAGAAGCAACACATCCATAATCGCTGTCTATAGCAAGCAGTGGATATAAACGACAATACCAAAACGGGAAACCCCATATAAATCTGATAACCACCCTCATTGTTGGTACAAGCTATCCACCCTACAGGGATGTCATATGTCACATAAAAATGAGAGTTGCTTCCTGTCGATGCCGACCACAGGCACCCAACGATGTCCAGATTACCCGGAGGGCAAGTCGAATTGCAAGATAATTGTTTGTTGGAGTTTCTTTCGTTTCACACACTCCACAACTCAGATTAATCATCTAGAGTTAAGATAATTTCTTTCTACTTGGCTTTGTCAGTTTGCCTTCAAATCCTACCAAACGGCCTCAAAGTCACCCCTCCACTAAATAGGAAAGACCTGAAATTTTGCTGCAAGCTAACACAGAGCTCCTCCACCGACAATCAAGTGGCCAAAAGGTGACGGTTATCGTCCTCAGTCCTTATGTGATACACAAAGCTCCCATCTAGTAAACAACATCCAACATTTATTTTTTCAGGGGATTTTCAGTGTGTTTGCCTTGGATGACCAACCATGTGTAAAATTGGGACTTTTTTGGTGCGACCTTGTTCCAGATCATTAGAGCACACCCAGTTTGGGACCCAGACAAATAATGATGTACATCATTTTAATAAAAAAAATCCGATTTGTACTGAATGCAGGCTTCGAGCCCGACTAGCAAGTGGAAGCTAAGTCTTCTGAGGCAGAATCCACGATGAGGGCAACCAGATTTTCCCATCTTCTAGAGAAAAAACTGAAGCTTCTTAATGGAATCACTGAGATGCCCCCTTGCTCCTCACAACTCCAAGTCTACCACAATTACCCGAGTTGCTGACCCTAAGGTGTCTGACGAAAACCCCAGATCCAGTTTAAAAGTATCCCTGAGCAGATAGAGAAAAGAAAGAAAAGAGGCCTTGGTTCAAATCTAGGAAACACGGTTACTTCTAGACCGTTGATGTTGGATATCGATACTCCAATACTTCAAGATACATATCCAATACTTCACTCGTAGTGTCGTAATTGAAAATCACAGATTCCAATTCCATTACTTCCCGGATAGTTATAGGATACCTCAGCATACTTTCACATAGCGATTTGAAAGGACATCCTTTGCTCATTCATTACTCATTACCCTTTCCATCTTTCAGAAGGACATCCTTTGGAACCTCTCCATTTGCTCTACTACCCTTGTAGGTTCCCAGAAGAAAAAAAGTATTTACATCTGTAAATTTGCAAGACCAATTGAGGTTAACCTCCCCCCCCCCCCCCCAACTGCAAGAATTTTCCCTTCCAGTCAGGTCAATCACTTTCAAGCCTGGTTCCAAATGTTAATGAGATTTTTTTTTTGAAAAGGTACCTCAGGTATTGGCAAGGTAACGGTTCCAAGGTTACGCGTGATCTTCAGCCTCCTCTTATTCACATTGATCTCAACGGCCATTGATTTTCCAGTTCATCGACAAGCACAATACTCAATACCCACTCGGAAAGGGCTATTTGACAGTAAATCATTTTTAACGAGACGCGTTCCCCATTACAAGAAAGGATAATTTCGGCTTAAGAAATAAATTTCTTAGTCCCCCTCATCAAGTCCAAACTGTCCAACATATTAGCTCGCTTTATGATTGATCCCATACACCGAAAAGCTCACCTACCAACCTGAAGAGAGAGTGGATCTGCTTTTGTCAACTTTCTCCCACTTATAAAGAACCGAAAAGAGACCCACCAGCAAGCACCCAAGACAAACAGATGATAAAGGTTGAACCCCAATTTTTCCATTTTACTCCAGAATTCATACTACCCATGCTTTGTTCATTGCATCTGATCTTCACAGGCACTTAAGTCTATTGGAGGTTTCAAAGGGGACATAGGCACTTCATTATTCAATCATCCAATTTGTTTAAAATAAAAATAAATTAAATTAAAATGACAGCCAAAATGGAAGTTACCCTCTTTCTTTTCTTTGGATGAAATAAGAAACGGGAATTCTTGTTTAGAGGCCATTTTAACTCAAAGCAAGCACGTGACCTGGACAAATGAGGAAGAATTGCAATGAATTAGACCAACTTACAGGTTTGCAATAGACAAATGTTCAGTTTAATGCACGTAGAATGCGTACCAAAAATATTCGTTGAAGTCATCGTAATTTCGCCATGAGGAATGTGCAGCTTTCCCATTATTATTGTTAGAGGCTTCCTAAAGAATGATATTGAAATTCAGTTGCAGTTCAGTACAGGCACGCATTTTATTAGTAATTACTATGTAGCAGTGGCAGAACAAAATAATTGGCATGTGATTTTCAAACTTGGAACTTCAACAATATTATGGGTGAAATCCCTTTATTTGAGCAATTAACAAGTAAAGATGTGCTTCATGTGGCCTTGTCAGATATTCAGATGGGTTCTACACAATATCCATACCAAAAGAATTCCAATAGAAAAGTGAACTGCTGCAGAAGCAGAATGAGACGTGAACAAAGGCATATTGTTCATCACAGAGTAGAGTTTAAGAAAGGAAAATGTGTTGTACCAACTATCTCAAACACCGCCTACGCCGGCATTTCAGGGTTTCGAAAACATTATTATACAAGGATAAGGGGTACAAGCACAGTGACAAAAATTTCATAAAATATATAAGAAAAAGCATGAAGCCAGAATAGAAAACATAATTGATTATCCATGTTTTTTATAATATCATGGGATATTATGATGCTTTACTGAAGCTATGAAACCCATGAAGCACTACTGTAGAGCACTAACTAGTATCGGGATCAAAACCAAAGTTCATCGAGCCTATTCAGGAAAGACCTGTGAGTAGTATCTCAAACATTGGAGAGATCCGGTTTAGTCAAGACGATGGAGATGTCAAAAGTATAGGAAAAAAACCGTATTAGAGCTGTACACTTACGGCAGCAATTGTCCTGTAAATAGGACAGACAACTGCCTCATGAAAAGAAACAGAACCAGTTTCAGTCATACAACTTGCAGAAGGTTCAGCTTCAGCTTGATTTAGTACTGCGTCCAGCTCCTTCGCCATCTGTATGTTATGCAACATATAGTTCAAGCCACCAAAACAACGGATTAACTGGAATAAAATGTAAAGGAAAACAATAAAGAAGCACAGGAAAAATAAATTCTAGACCATGCTACCAAGATTTTGAAAGCTTGGAATTCTGTCGATGAAAATCTAGGGATCAGAGGAACATGAACACATGAACGAAACAAAATAGATGGTAGACAGAAGTTAAGCCAAATCAAGATTTTAAAGTAAGCATAAAATACAACGTAGAACGGCGATTACTATAAATGGCAGTTTTCGAAAACCAAGGGTTTAAATTTTAGAACTAAGGATTCAAATCAAAGGCAAATAATTTTAGGTTAAAAAATATCTTAATAAGTAGGCTTCCTGTAAAACAAGACGTCAATTAAGGTTACATTTTTTTCTGATCAGTAATTAATGTTACAACTTCGTACTGTACCGACTACAATTTTGATAACTGATTTTAGATTTATTTATTTTTTTATCGGTAACTGATTTTAGAAATTTAAAGATTAAAAAACCACTTGGTACTATACCACAGCAGTCATTCCAAAACACCAACCACTTCAAAATTATCGAATTGTAGAACATCAGAATCAATTTGTGCATACAACTTTTCAACCATATGATAGGTACAAACTTAAATTCATATACATATATGGAGAACATCCCTCGACCTACATATGTACTATCCTCAAGAAAAGCAACCCCAGGTATCAAATGCCAACAGTATAATATGATGACAAGAAATTGCAATGAAAGGACACAAGCAGACAGTTTCTCATGGGATCTGCATTTGAAACTTATGGCATAAATATAGCAATTAAAAAAACACAAGAATGATGCAGTGTACGTGTATTTATACTTCTAGACATGGAGAAGGCAAAGATTATCTCCAAATGCAAATGGTAAGTAATTTGTACATATGTATTACAGAGCAATTTTTAAAATTAGTTTGCACATAACTACAACAGGGGAAAATGAACTAAATGAACAAAGAAAAGCATGAAAAAGGTAGTTTCACTAGACAAAAGGTGAATAAGATGCTGAACAAGCCACTTTGATATTAGGAACAAAATAACAAGCACAGAAAGAGAATACTAACTTGATGAAATATGTAGCATATACATTCCGGAAGGAAACGGATATTCGCAGCTTCACCCCAAATAAGAAAGTACAATGCTACGAAAGCAAGCTTCCTGGTCTTGTTGACTGCTTCTATACTGCAAAATAGGTAACCGACATTGTCTTTATGCTTTATCATCTTACATTTGCCAAGAGCACCCCCCCCCCCCCCCCACACACACACACACATGAAGGGTGTGATTGGTTTTGGGTTTCTATAAAAGGTGTGATATACTTAAGCACCTTGAGGTTAGTAAAAGATCAAAGTCGATTTCTTACTATAAATATTCTTCAAAACATAAATTACCTATTCCATGCAATGCGTTCACGTAGATACTTGCACCATTTCAGGTAGTTATCAAGCACCTTAAGAAATACTTCTGTAACTGCTCTTTCGTCAATTTTCTGCATGTGAAGAACAATCATATGTTCGAGGTGGACAAAGATAGTGGAACCGAAATTAAAATAAGAAAAATGACAGCAGTAGTAGCCACTTAAATAAACAAATGAAATCAAGGCCACAATCTAAAAAACACGCAGATTTATTCTAATGTTCTGTTTTATTATTATCACCAGATAGTAGGACGCATAATTTGTAGTTGGTAATGAGACTGTTTAATTCTTATCTATAGTCTTATATAAACTGAAAAGCCCTCTATTTTTGCTTCAATTTGGTTCCTTTTTTTGTTCGTTAACACACAGCATTCATACAAATCATGTTTATCTCGCTATACATTATCATTTGATATCATCACAAACACCTTCTGGCTTTTATTGTGGAAATTCATTTGAGTAAAATCTTCCAGTGGTAAACTTTTCAAATTATTATCATAGGCTAATGTAACTTTTTCTATCAAACTCCTAAAAATATATAGAATTAGAAAGAACCAAATTTAATACGAACATGTCATACGAAAAGGCCTCATCTTGCCTTTCAACTTTCTCTCTTTTATTCAATAAGGCCCTCCTTAAAGTTTTGCATATAACTAGACATTCACATTTATTGATTCTTTTTCATGCTTATTCTATAACAATTTTATGTCAAATGTCTTTCCAGATAACTTTGTTGCATTGTTCATTGTTAGGCCTAGCAATTTCAGACAAAACACGACACGAAAAAATTGTGTTTAGGGTCAGAGATTTTGTGTTTTGTATCGTGTTCGTGTTACTCTAGAAGTACAAGAATTGTTTTCGTGTTGTTTTGTGTATGACGTTCATGTACACGAAAGTACATGATATACACAGATATATTTTAAATGCAACGATTTTATAAAATAAACTTGTGACGTTGCAATGGCGTGTGTGGTCCATTTCAAGTCAACCCAAGAGACCCATTATCAAATCCTCTGACGCCTTTGTTTTTTTTAATTTTATTTCTTGTCTAAATAAACAAAGGCTTTGTTATTAAAGGCTACCCCAACTAGTTTGTTGTTAAGGCTAGCGCAACTAGCCTACCCCAACTAGTTTGGGATTAAAGGTTTTACTATTGTTATTTCCTGTCCGAAGAAAAAAGGTGGGGTCGAACTAGCAACCTAAGGTCGTAGTTAACATGATCAATCATTTCGGAGAACTAGGATTTGTGTGCATATTACACAAAAGAGTGCTAATATTCGATATCTGGAGGAATGCAGGACCTTTAGTCCCACACTAGAGGATCTTCAATACTACCATCCACCCTGCCCTTATATAAGGGAGAACTTGTGCACTACGGAACCAGCGTGCATGGCTGCCATCTTAGAGGGTGGTTGTGGCTTATTAAAGTGTATATTTGTGACTTTTGCAATAGTCCATGAATTTTTTTTAAAGTCAGTATACATTTCGTGTAATTTCATGTCTACACGAAATTGTACATGTCGTGGTCGTGGTCGTGTTTGGGAAACAAAACACGAATTTATTTTGGGTCGTGTTTGTGTTTGGGTATTTTGGCTAATACTGTAATACACGAACTGACACGATTGCTAGCCCTATTCATTGTCCATTGTTTCAACATTTTTGTTACATTAAAGTCAAGTGTTGCTCTAAGCTACTTTTTTTCTAATCGGTGTGTTGCTCTAAGCCACTTATTATCTTAAATGAATAACTATGTCCATTTTAAATTGCCATTTGAACACCCTTTTCCCCAACTATCCTGAAAACTTGACGAGAAACAAAGAGAATTTTAATTGACACTGAACACCCTTGCTAAGCTCCACAATTTTCGCTAGGAAACTAGCAATCCATAGAAAAATGCCACACCTCCTCGGCGTACAACCATAAGGGGTATCTACTCACCCATCGATACCCCTTCCTTTTTAATTGATTTTTCAGTGTTAACCTTCTTTCGAAATACTAACCAAGCAAATACTTGGGTCTTGATAGGAGCTCAATTGTTCCAAATTAAGTTTTGCTCAAGGTAGAGAATTTGTAAATGCAAAATTCAAATGGTGTTAAGATTTGACAAATGATTTTTTCTATCCATTAAAAACAAAATACCAAAAATAGCAACATAAATCTTATTCATGTGGTTAAGGTACTCATGGGATCACAGAAATGTTAAGTAACAGACATTGTAATTTTAGCATTAAGGAAAGCTAAAAAATAGAACATTGAAATTTTAGCATACCGGATCATGACCTTCAGGCAAGCCAAGATGGGATTGAGCATTTGCCAAGGTCAAAACAACATGTTCACGTTGGTTGCGTACGTTGTCCCTCTGTCATCAAAACAACAAAGGATATTGAGTAACTGGATTATTAGGTTTTTATCTTCTTGAAAAACATTTGATTGGTTATCTTCTTCAATATTATGATATGCAATGAATCATAACCAAAATAATTGACAAGAAATATCAAGTAACCGCTTCTCTTTTCTTATTAGCTAATGATGAAAGCCAGAAAATCGACATGGCCATAGATATGGTCAACTGTCGAGATATAATGTCCCAAAAGAAAGAGTGCATTTATATTTCACTCTGTTGCATATTTAAATGGAATATTTCACATTCCTCTCCCTCATTAAAATTATGCCTTAAGTTTCTCAAGCCATGTCAGGCATGCCCCAGCTAAATTAAATGATATTGGATGTGTTGAATAGATTACATAACATTGACACCTTATCCAAGTCCACACAATCACATTTGACATTATATTGTTCGGTGCTATAATGGAATTCAACAAAAGCATTGTAGTGAATTAAGATACCATGTCCAAGCCTCTTGTAACATTTGATGCAGTAAACATCTGAGAAAAAGGCTATTCTAGCTTGACTTGGTCCGCATAAAATTTCAAGTAGAACGAAAATGATGTATTTGGTTTATTTGCTGCAATTCAGTCAACATTTACAGATGCTCAACTAGTCTGCCGCCAAATCAAGTGGATACTTGATGTAACCCAATGGAAACAACGTAGTAGTAATGGTGTTGCGGAATAAAATCCAAAGTAAAAAACAAAGATGTAAGAAATGGATGCTGAATGAGAAACATTACAAATCAAAAAGTTTCTGCTAAGGGTGTGATTGGTTCCAAGGATGCTTTAGAGTTGTTATAACTCAAATTTTGGGAACTTTTATTCAAAGGAGTGGCTGAGGTTTGGTGATTGCTTCCAAAATGAATGTGGTCAGCTAGCTTTATTTTTTATTTTTTTCAATCGATTAGCTTTTTTTATCGAAGTCGTCTATCTTTTTTATGATTAAATTGACTCATCATGAAGTCAGTAGGGCAATTGGGAAGTCCTGTGAACCTACCATGAATAAATTTTAAAATAAACAACTTAAACCCTACAATTTCTAGATAATCAATCATAAACACAAGATGACAAATTTTAGTTCCAAAATTCAAATTCCCCATTTCGAGCAATTTTTCGCAAAGCAATCACAATATAAGGGGAAAAATAAATATTCTGCTGTTTGAATTTACAAACTAGGATATGAATGTGTTTTAAACAAAAACTAGCAAGCAAATACAAACACAAAACTGTATAGGAAAGTAGGAAAGACAGACCATGATCCATCAACAAGGATCATTCTTGCTCCAAGCCCAAAAAAAACCAGAAAATCAAATCAAATCAAAACATCAACATAGACACAACTAAGGTAGCATATAGAAGAACGATTGCAATTGTCAAGTTAGGACTACCAATTTAGGTACAGGAAATAAGATTCTCATGCATCGCATTTACAAAATGAGAAACCGATCAGCATTTTCGTTTTCAGGCAGAGTAAAACAGAAAACATCCAAGTTCATCGGTAGACAAAGAAAATTTGTTCACTAAGTTGATCTCCCATAAAATGTAGCACATGAAAGCCAGGAAATTTATTCGTTGCTCAACACACAAAAAAGACTGTCAAGAGCATACCTGAAAGCCAAAAACACACTCTAAGAGATCGAAGATATCAGGATTTCTCATCTCTGAAAATTCGAAATCACCAGGAAGTCGAGGGAAGTTTGCATTGTAACCAATTGCTGATATGGCAGCTTTAACCTGGAATTGAGAAGAACAAAATAAATTATCGTACGTTCATACTATGCATAGAATAAATTTTACCAACGGAAAGAAGCAATTTAGGTAAAAGTATACGTAAGTCACCACAATATGATAAAAAGTAGGGAGATGGAACTGATCATGTGTATATGGTATTGATGTTAAGTGGGAGTACAAACGACTTCACTTTCACCCAAAAGGATAATTGTGAGGTGTAGTAATTTTTAACCATTTCCTAGGAAGCCTCACTCCAATACTGAGGGTCGCCATGTTTCCTACCGCATCTATTATAACAAGTAGTACAGAGGCATGGTCATAGACATTGAGAGACTACATCCCCAAGACCATTTTTGGTATCCCTGGACCTTACCAAATATGTTATTATATTCCACAAGTACGTATTGAAGAAGAAAAACTTTGTTAAATAAGGTTATTTCAGGTCCCAAAATGAGGTCTATATCGCAAAAGTCGACTTGTACGGAGAGACTTGTAAACCTTCATAATACACAACACATATTTAGTTTTTACCCGATGTGGGACTATTACAACACTTTTGCATGTTGAAGTTGAATATATAATCATGATATCAGACTACTTAAAATAACCAATCACCCAAATTTCATACTACTGAATGGCTGAACCATATCACCATTTACCACTACTACATGAAAGAGGTGTTTCATTTGCCATTTACCTTCCGACCACAAGTAGTAGTAGTTGCAAATCTTCCCAATCTCAAACTTAAATCCATGAATACTACCTTGTTTCTACTCAACCAGATATTCCGCCAAAGCACTAAAAGACCAATCCCTACAGCTGCTGTTGTAGATCCATTATAGTGAACTTTTGACCAGCAACCCAAAACTATGAAAAAATCACAATTACGTACCACCTGCAGCATTCCTTTGTTCGCGTCGCATCACAAGACCCAAAAGGTGGACACTAACTTTCTTGTCTGGCAAACAAAGTGAGAACCTACTAGTCAAACACCACCCCCATGCCTCTAGAGCAGCCTCCATCGGTTACTTTGAATGATTAACTAAGCAAAAAGGGATGTGATCATTACACAAGTTAAACAGCTCATTTCGAGGCAAGTTTGTGAGATGGGGTTCAGCACATAAAACTAATAAAGAAAGGAAAAAAAAGGTATTCCAGACAATAAACATATTAAACTAGTTGTCTAATGCCCGGTGTATATATTAGGTTGTTATGGTTATTAGTTGACAAGACATTCAACTTAGGCATCGGTTGATGT
The DNA here is from genome assembly GCA_963682175.1 of Triglochin maritima. NCBI lineage: Eukaryota > Viridiplantae > Streptophyta > Magnoliopsida > Alismatales > Juncaginaceae > Triglochin > Triglochin maritima. The sequence continues at coordinate 14,884,910 of OY821785.1, forward strand.
TAAATCAAACTTGTCGTTTGTTAATATAGAGTTTCTAGTGCCCCATTATAGTGTCATACGCGAAGTCAGTGCACATATTACTTGCCTCTGTATACTAGCATAAGGTTGTAAATGAACCCGTCGACCAAATCAGCAAATTCCACTTTTTTATCATTAATAGATAGAAATGAGATACAAGGTCACAAGAAGGAAACGAAAAATAAAGGGAAGACTTTATATGCTATAATTTCCTTTTAACTTGTTACGTATGGCATCTTTTGTTAGCTGGAAAAAAAATAGTATTCAAAGAAAAGCTTGAGATTTTAGCTTTAGTGAGGAATGCAGTCCATGTTGCCTGCGCCTTGGGAATTCGGGTTTTGATGGAAATCAAATTATGCACTGCCTTTGAAAACATTGCCAAACATCTTATTTTGAGAAGAAAACTGACACTGAAAAGTACTTACTTCCGGGAAAAAACCAATTGCATTTGATAAAGATGGTGCATCAAGAGGTACAATATTATATGTTGCAAGCTCCCCCCTTAGTGTCCCGTCTGACTTTTTTAATCTCCTAACCTGCAACAATTTAACATAAAATGGCATCACAAGCGATAAAAAGGATGTTAGCACAAGATATGAAATGCATCACAAAGTACCGCAAGATGTCATAGATAACTATTAGACATAGTGATGTACCTCATCCATGATAGATCTGCCTATTCCATCCATTTGTGAATCTCCCACAAGTATTTCTAAAACATCAATCAGTGCCCGAAGAGTCGCGTACACTCTTCTCATTTCAGAAGCCCTTATTTCAAACCTAAACCCACAAATTAAGTTTAGATAATTGTAATCTATATTTCATCATAGAAAACCAAAAGAAATTAGAAACCAAGTCATAACTGAGGGTGAACATCAAATAAACGCATTGAAAAGCAAAAGACTTACTCTCCAGTGTTGAAAGTCCCGGACTCCCTCATTCTTTCCTGCTCCCTTTGCATATCATCCACTCTGTGCCGCCTTTTGTAAGCTTGGTAGAACCTCCAAAGGTGCTCAATGTCACGGTCTCGGTTGATTTGCTCCCCTTCTTTCCTAGCAAGCTTTTGCTGCAAGACACCACATTTAACACAATAAACACCCCCACACAGCTCCAACAAATCCATAACCAAAAATCAACGGTCATTACCTTAATCACAGACATCAAGCCAGTTTTAAACTGCAAAACCCCTCTCCCATCACTACTGGGGTCCAAATCCTGTGCCATAGTGTACGCTTGCTCGCACACTCCACACAGCAACAAACCAAATCAGATCAAACCAAAACTCCATAGCCAGCACAATGAACATCAATTTCGAATAGAAGCAAAACCACGTACTTCCAAAAGTCGAGCTAAAAACTCATTTCCAAACACAAAAACGAGCAAATGACTCACGGATTCGGGCGACGTTGGGGTCCTCATCCCCGATCTCGTCAGCAGCCTGCAGAATAGCATCGATATTGGTGGACCTTCCAAGGGACGGAGGGACGGCGCCGGCGAGGCCAGTACGGGCACCTGCAGGGCCAGCGCCAGCGGCGCGAAGCTGTTCGCGACGGAGAGTTGCCCGGACGAGCTTTTCCCAGTTGTCGGCGGGCGTCGGCATGGCAGAGGTGGTGGGGAAACCCTAGGTTCGGATCATGCGAGGGACGGAAGGGGGGTTTGGGGGGATCGGAGGGAGTGGGGGGAGTAGGGTTGACGGAGGTGGGAAGGAGGGGGGAAAGAGATGCGCGTTAATATCGCTTGCTGGTCTTCGGGATGGGTTGGAAAGTGGGTTGTCTTCCGTGAAATACCCTCGGCGTTAATTTTGGTGTTTGTTTTCTAAGATACGTTGTCCGAAATTCTCCTTGCCTGCAAGATAGCTCCACATTGTTTTGAGTCTAAAACTGAAGTTACGGTTTTGGTGTTCTAATTCAAACGTGTTCTTATAAATGATTTTTTGCCCAAATGATCCTAAATTAATTTGAGACTTTAATTTCAAATAGGTAGCTAGAATGCATTTTATTTTTGAAAAACAATTTAATTAGTTAAAATCAATGTTTGGGTTAGAACTACGGCTTTGTCATGCTTGATGTCTATGAAATAATGAGTATTCACTAGAGCCTGAATTTGTTCAGGAGTGACAATGATGTTGTTCGAATGGTGACAAGAATCATGTTAGAAATTAAACTTGCATCATATTGCACATGGTCATGCAAAAGGTCATCATTACTATAGTTGTGTTCAGACCTGTACCTCTTCACTGGAAAACATTCTTTGCTCTGACTGTAAGAGACATGTATCCTCCATTCACACTCTTTCTTCAAACAAGCTGTAAATATGTTTGGGTCATACATTAACACTTTGAATTTGACACTTTTTTGCAAATGTCATTCATTCAACTCATGCAACAAATCTTTTTTTGTGGCAAAAGTTTTATGCAACCAATAACTTTGTCCATCTTCTAAGTTATCGTATTCGTTGTATACAACAATACGCCCATCGATATTTTCTAGGACTGAATCTTCAATCTAGTTCTCGTCAGGCTCTATGTCTGGCAAGTGTCTCAAATTTAGTACTGGCAATGACCGCAATTCATTACCGACGACGATTTCATATATGTTGTTATCAGGTTCTCGATTCACTGCGTCTGTCATATGATGAAACATGTTTTGTAGCTTCGGAAGTGGTGTTGAATCTATATCAACAATGTCTATCTCCTCACCATCCATCTGACTCTCTCCCTCACCAACATCTGTCATCACTGTCTGCATCTTCAACCCATCTTCTTTGAGAATGTAACTGAACTACGTCTGCTTCATAATTACTAATATCCATTGGTATGTGCTCAAATGGTTCAAAAAAATACTGAGGAATTGCGGACGATGGACCTGCTTCATATTGGCTACATGTTTGTGGCATTGCTTGATAATCCTCAGTCAACTGACTTTGGTGGACAGTGGTATAATGCTTGAATTGTTTCTAAGAAAATAATACAATGGTATTCACAATGTTAAATAACGATAGCATTGTTGTCGTGCTCTGATCATCAAAAACATCAACATAGGTATACTTTTCATATGGTGGTCGCTTGCAGGTTAACTTTAGATCAAACTCTTCTTCTCGGAAACCACAAACTCGACAAACTGTTTCACAAAGATCATCATATCGCATTTTAGTATTAACATTCATCATCCCTCTATAACCAATCTGGTACCCGAGCTCATTACTTCGGGTGTACAAAATCTACATTTGATACATGAAAATTACAAGCATACATTAACTATACATGCATTACATTTCGTATCGAAATCAAAAAACCAAAAAACAAAATGAAAACCAAGTTGAATGGTGCTTGTCGCCGGAGAGAGGGAGTAATGAGGAGTGGGGAGTAATTTGGGAGCGGGAGGAGAAAGATGGTGGCTAGCAGCCCTATTTTTGTGACCTACGCAAAAACGACATCTCGGATGTCGTTTTTATCTCTCCTTAAAACATCATCTGTGATGTCGTTTTCCTTATGGTGTAAAAACCGTATCTATGATGTCGTTTTTACTTAATAAAAACAACATCACAAGTGCCATTTTTTAATTAGAAAAAAACAATTAAAATCAAAATCGACAAAATAGTCCTACTTTCTTGATTTTTTTGGTTTCAAAATCGACAAAAATCAAAATTATTCCATTGATCTTAATGACTAACATATTTTCTAACATTACATATTAATGTAGGAAAATAAGAAACATAAAATCCATGATTACAATTCGATGCATCCATCAAAAATAAAAATGGGCTTTAAAAGGGTAGAATTCATGAATTACTTAATTAGAGATGAGAAACTAAACCTTATTAAATAGCCTAATTATTGAAAATATGAACAAAAAGCTCTAATACTATTGTTGAATTTCGTCTCATGCTTGTGTGTACAATTTTAAAAAAATTATATACGCAAGTAATATCATTTTCATATTTTTCAACAATTTTATGTACAAAACTTCCTAATTGTATTTTAATATACATTATATACTAATTAGTATTGAAATACACTAGTTGATCATACCTAAAAGAGTTGTCAAACTCTTTTGAATCGTCGGAAGTTGGGATGCACTTGAATCGCCTCGGAATTTCCTACAAGTGTTCACCAAACTCTAGCAAAATTCGAGAAATCGAAGCTAGTCAATCAATCTCTAATGCAATGTTAGAATCTAGCTAGTAACTATTTTAATACTCCAAAGAATTTAATCTCCAGGAGTTCTATTAAACTAGAGAATTTTCGGATGGGTGAGATGCATAAATCATGGATGAGAGAATTTTGCATTCATACAAACAAAGAGAGGGAGGAGGGACCTATTTATAGGGCATCATCAAACCCACATTATGTGCAAACCACTTACACATGATCCCCTGATTATCTCTCCTCTAAACCAATCATATTTTAACACATCATCATCCCATAACCTCCTTTGAAAAAGTTGGATCAAATCTACCCCATGACTAGAAAAATTCTCTTATTAATTCAGGCAAAATCGTTGGCAAACGGTCAACCGAAATAACCAATCGTTCGACCGATCGATTACCTATCGACAATTTCGGTCGGACTATAAGCCCAGACAATCGATTGTTTAGATATAAGAAAAGTCTCTGTTATTTTCGGTCAGATTGTGTTTCACGGTGGTCGACTGATCCCTTACCAAGAACACTCCTGATAATTTTGGTCGAACCACGCAACACACCGGTCGACCGTTCCCTTACCAGGAATGATCCTAACAATTTCAGTCGAACCGCTTGTCCAGCTGGTTGACCATTTCCGAACTTAAAAAAGTTATTGTTAAATTCGATCGATCGGTTCCCGAAAAATGTTCGACTGTTTTTCACTGTTTTTGCCTTTATCAAATTTTGGATCAATATCCGACAAAATTTGTCCTTTGGGGTTTTAGCAAATTCATATATTATAATGTTGCATATCACATTATATTATGTAACATATCATCATATATAATGTCAAAACATTATTCCCTATAATACATACATCTGATATAAATTTGTTTGTTATTCTAATCATGTCGTTGTCGTGACATATTAATTTTGTCATTTTACCATATGTATTTCATTCCATATCATATGAAATTTAATACATCACATAAAACACAAAATTATATATTTATTATTTTCCAATTTTGTGGTGTGACATATAGGAGGATCTAAGTTATATTGATAGTAATATAAAACATTTCATATCTTAAACTATAGGTGGTATCTAGGTACACATTATAGTTACCCATAACAAAGATGTTTCATTCACTTGAACTAAACACGATCCACTTAGTGATATGAAATAATATCACTTGTGTCTATCCCTTGCCTCATGATATTAAGAATATTATACAAAGTAAGAATGTGTCTTTGTATTATATATTCTTTTCTCGATCTCTTAAGTTAATTATAAATATGTAACTACACGTAAGTTACATTGTGCACATTATTATTTTCATTTATCAATAAGCCCAATAATATCACCACTCAAGTGAAGAGGGGCAATGTTAATCTTTTGACATATGCCCTTTTTCCCGCACAAGTTGTATATAACCACTTAATATCATTATCACTATACGTAATGACACCTTTTAATAATAGTGAAATTTATACTTCTTATGTGAAAAAGACATAAGTCTCATATCTTAGGATTCAAAGACACAGTGAAAACATTAATGACACAAACACAATTCCATAATGTTTCATTTATTATGTCTATTCAATATACGAGAGAAAATATTCTCCATTTCATATACTCATGTTAAAATATTTGTAGAGCTACAATGTTCTTTAACCAACATGACAATCTTATCTCAGTAATTAATGTCTCATGTTAATCACCATGATTGTGAATTACTTTTCATTTATGCAAACCATTATCTTTCAGAGCTCCTTGGTTAAGGACCAAGAGTCTCTTCCTTAACACTTCCAAAAGACGAATACATCAATTGCGCGAACATTGTCTCACGAACTGACTGGAGGACCCAAGATGGATGTTCTTTTTGCGAGTAACGTACTTTCTCGATGTAAAATGATTTGGTTCATGCTCTACAATCGTGGAACATAAAGAGACATGTTTAGTATAGAATTGTGGTTTCTTCAACGAAACACTACACTATGCGTTGTCTTCGTCGTGATGAGGATAACAGTCAATGGAGGTTGCATGCGTCTATTACAAAAGGCTTCAAATATTTTGAAGTTCAAACATACCAAGACAAACACACTTGTTCCAATCTAATGTTTCCAAATGGCAACCATGCAAACATCTGATACAACACCATCATTCTCTATCACTATAGTAAATGCCTTTATATCAAATCCTCGGTTTGCACCCCTTGCATGCAGGCCACCTAACCCACCTGCCCCCCCACATTCTCCTCCTCTGACAAAGCAGATCCTTTGGTAAATTATACACCTCATACCAACACTCCTGTTGCATATCTACAAACATCCTCTCATTTTGTCCATGCCTCTGTCTAAATCACTCCATCCCAATGCAATCCCCCACCATGCAATACGACACATGCCCCGCACATAACACCACACCCTCTGACATCCCTACCTTCTCCTTCCTACCAACTTTCCCGCCCAAACCAGCACACCCTCTGACATCCCTACCAACTTTCCCGCCCAAATCACCACACCCACTACCTGCCCACACCAAACTGACACCAATCACAACTCCCCTTGAACCACCATGCCCCACCTCCACCCCACTCCTGCTGTTCACCCAACCATCCCCTCGCCACTTCTGTACCTTACTCTCCACCCTGAAACACACCCACATAGACCACTTGGCCTGAAAACAAACCTATGCAATACCCTCTACACAAGCCACATCCTCTCAAAACTTATACTACCCCCAACAAACACAAATTCTTTCGCTACCAAACGACGTCCTAAAGATCTTGATGATGACTATCGTGCTTTTCAAAACATCAAATGACTTGCCCGGGATGAAGTCACCAATGAAGGTGAGCTCAGTTTTATACCTTTTCGAGTCCATGTCACTTACGTGGTCGTCTTGCCTTACCAAGCCACCTTCTCTACTTCTACGACGACATCCACCACTTCTGTGGCTCTGGTTGGCCATACACAATTGCCCCCCTCATCATGAAAACTCTCAATTGGAACTATTCTGGTGGTGGGAGTCCACTAGCAGTTCGGTTTTTGTCAGATCTCTTTTGATCCAGTACCTCCACAATCGCTTTTATTTCAGAAACTCGATGTAATAATAGTAAGGCTAGCTCTTTACTTCGCATCTAGCTTATGATAGTCATCATGTAGTATCATCGTGTGGTATGTCTGGTGGTTTATGGCTATTGTGGACCACAAAATTTGTCAACTTAGATATTGTGTATGATGATTGTTACTTTATTATTTCTCGTATTACTTCGCCACACTCTGGGACTTGGTACCTTGTCACTATTTACACACCTCCGTCCCACCACCTCAAGATTGCTTGCTAGAGACACCTCACTAACGATTGAGCGATTCTTGGGACCAATGTTGAACGTTTTAATTAAACTGCAAGTGCACGGCCGCGATGAAGCGGTGACAAGTACGGGTCGTCCTCAGGGAGGTGAGCAACCTCTTGTTTGCACGAAATCAAGTGGCAAAAAAATGGAGAAGAGAGTTGGTTACGCTACTCTACACTAAACTACACTAAGAAGTAAGAAATGCGAAAGAAAGAAAGAAACAAACGATCAAATAAAAACTAAGCTAAGAACAAAATAGAAGTGCTGGAATTCAGGAATGGGAAAACCCCTAAGGAGTGGAGTGAGTGCACACATGCAAAGAGGTGGGTGTAGGATACAATCTTTAAGCACATGAAGGTGGTGTTATCATGCATAGGAAGTTTCTAAATGTTATGGCAAAACCTATCAATCTATTCACCAACTTAGTTGATTAACATTTACATATGCAAGTTGTTTATTTCAGAACCTAAACAAGCATGAGAGGTGTCTAATCATTTTGGCAAAACTCATCAAGTTATAAATTCTATCCTAAACAAGCAAGCATACATTCATGTTTTATCAACACATTGGAAATAAAGCATTCAATCCATTCTCATTTGCATGTATGTACATCTACTCCACCCCCCAAAGGGGATGGAACTACTCACTAAACATTACACTAATTATTAAACTAAACAAAGAAAGCATATTAACTAAGCTAATAAAACTAATGAAATGAGATTAAGCAAAGCAAAACAAGAAACATAAAACAAACAACATAATAAAGAAAACTTGTATTAAAATGACTCACATTAAAAGTACCATCCTCCTACTTTAGTGTGTGCTTCAAGGCCTCATTTCTAGTAGGAAGAATAGCCACTTAAAATATGGAGTGATTACAATAGGAGGTGAAGAGTTCTATTTATAGGCATGGAAAAAGCTAATCCGGGACAATCCCCCGTTGTGGGACTAAACAAATACCAGAAATGGACTAAATACACACTAATACGTAACCCAGAGAAATCTTAACGGATTTGGGCCAAAAGTGACCGCCAATTGGCGGTCTTGGACCGGCAATTGGCGGTCTAAAAAGTTCGGATCCATCTGGAATTTGTGCTGGGCTTTGCTTAGTGTATTTGGTGGTCTCAGATGCATCTACTTCGTTTATTGGAGCTCTGACCCGAATCGAATTGCTAAACTACTCCCCATGATGGTGTGGAGTATTCTGTTTTGCTCTTAGGTCCTTCTGTCTTGCGTTCAGGTCCTTTACCCTTGCATCTTGGTCCTTAGATCTCACAATTCAGTCCTTTTTCCCAGCTTTTGGGTCCTTTTACGCTTCATCTCTTCAAACCTATTTATTCCTGAAAACTAAACATAAAACTCGTGACATAGCATTGTTTAGGTGAAAGATAATGGATATAAGATACAAATATGAGCATGAAATGATGTCAATCAACCAACACTAATCGTCGATGACTTCAACGCCATTGCTTCTAAAGCAGAAAAAACATGAAGGTCTCCGGCCTCGCCAAGACCTCATCCAATGCTTCATCAACTTTTAGCAACATATTCACCTCCATGATTTAGGTTACTCCGGACCAGCATGGACATGGTCCAATCGTCCACACACTTAGCCTAATGAGTTATTCGTGAGAGTTAGTTAAGGACTTAAGTGAAAGACATGGGCAACCTTAACTTCTGAATGTGATACAATGTGTAAAGTCCATTTTGGTTCTTATTTGACTCCTCTTTTTTTCTTTTTCTTTGGAGCAGTTTATTGGTTGGTGTTTGATTCTGCCAGGGTCAGGTTTCGTGCATCATTGCCCATGAGGACTTACACTATCACGTACACCTTCCCCCAAATCTCCACATAGGGCGATCCCTACCACCCGTGTAACGGGAGTTCGGTCGGTGCATCCCAAGTCAGATGTCTCGAAAGCACCAGGCACAAAGTCCCCTCAGACCTACTTTCCCGAGTGATAGGAGCCGTGCGAGAAGAGAGAACACCACTTATTTATTTATCTACATGGGAACCAAAACCCCTACACTTAAGTTTCACAAAAAGAGATTGATGGCCCTTAACTACGACAAACTTCCTTATACTAACAGACACGAATTATTTGACTCACTAAGTTCAGGGTGGACTTCTTTAAATGTTTGAGTGCTGAAACCTTATGATTACACGCCCCCCGAGGGAAATCGGGGTGCATCCTAACGACTCGATAAGACCTAAAGCCAGTAAACTAGAAATCCTAATGCATCAAGTTCAAGACAATTTTGGGAGCTTTCTTTTTACTTTGCCTCTCAACGGTTTTGCACATGCTAAACACACACAAAACCTACAAAAATATTTCTTTCGTAAACACATGAAGATTTTGAAAGAAATGTGAAAATTTTAAAACATTAGGCAAGCAAAAGAAGACAAGCCACCCAAGGATCATGGCAAGCAGATATATCGATATTAAATGCAGTACTCTAACATGACCCTAACAATGCGCACAAAAGAAAACAAAAAAAATCAAAAGAAAAGACTCGACTATGTACACACGTAAAGCACCCCCCACACCTACTTCATGCATTGTCCTCAATGAATGTGAATAAGATACTACATGGATATATGCATGAAAAAGGAAAGATCTCACCAACATGAAGTACAAAGGGACGTTCAGGGTCATGTTGATGGACACAAACCCAAATTCCCTCAAAACCTGTGAGAAGCTGAAGAAGGGAGATAAATACGTGAAGAGATTGGGCCCAAGTACACAAGGGTTGGGGCCCACAACAATCGATGCTCACTGAAGGAGTCTTTTATTGCATTTTTTTTGATTTTTTTAGTATGATATGTACAGCAACAACGATATTCTCATAATCATTTGGTCAAGGAACATCAAATGAGAACATCAAGTCAAGAGGACCAGAGACTTGCCGAGATGGGCAAACTTCACTGGTACTCTGAGGTGTCATGAGGGGTGAAAGGTCAAAGCTGAAAGGCTCGAACCCCTCATGATATTGGTTGGGTGTGGGAAACAAAGAATGTAGTTGTGTTGCCTCACTAGGGTTTAATTGCTCATCGAAGAAAACCCTCCAACCAATAGGCGGGTGCATCGGAATGAGTTCCTCATACTCATTCGATGGATGCAGCAGACTTGCATCACTAAGAATGGGGCTTCTCCCCAAGTCATCCAACAAGGACCTCCCACCATCATTTAGATCATCAAGCATAAGCTCGGTCATAGGTGGGTCCTTGTTGGAGTCAATATGAAGCTCAAATGGTTCAATGGCCATGAGACATGAGGTAGAGACACCTTCTGGTATAGGCATATGATAAGGTGTCTCACTCTCACTAGTACTCTCAACTGAATCATGCAACGAACACTCCCTTTGGACATTCATGTTCGAGGCCAGCTCACTCTGTTGCATTGCGAAGACATGCAATGAGTTTTCGCTGGGCCCACGAACATTCTCAACGGGTTGCATTGGGGTTAGGGGTGTTGGTTGATTTTGTGGTGTTTTCTCCAATTGGCGGATGAGATTTAGATTTAAAGGTTCATCCATGGGTTCCTGTTGCCTACCAGAATTGAACACATGAAACTCAGCACTCATGTTACCGAATGAGAGCTTCATGAGACCATTTCTACAATTAATTAAGGCGTTGGAGGTTGCCAGAAATGGTCTACCCAAAATCAAAGGTATTTGAGAGTGGGTGTTCGCAACAGGATTGGTATTGAGGACAACAAAATCGACTGGAAATATAAAATCTCCAACTTTGATAAGCACATCCTCGATAATCCCCATGGGAATACGAATGGATCTATCCGCCAATTGGAGGGTGATCTTCGTTGGTTTCAATTCTCCCAAGTTCAACTGTTGATAAACAGAGAATGGGAGGAGGTTGACCGCTGATCCTAAATCAAGCAAAACATTGCTCAATCTAGTGTCCCCTATCGTAAACTGAATAGTAGGACACCCAGAGTCCTTGTATTTTGTGTAGGTAGGATTGGACAAAAGTGAGCTGATATTTGCAGCCAAGAATGCTTTCTTAGGAACATTGGTCTTCCTCTTGGTTGTGCAGAGATCCTTCAACACTTTGGCATATTGAGGTATTTGTTGGATGACATCCAACAAGGGGATGTTAACCTTTACTTGCTTAAACACCTCTACTATCTTGTCCATGTTGTCACTCTGCTTTTTGTTTAACCTACTTGGATAGGGAGCTTTTGGCAGGTAGGTTTTCTGCTGTGCATGAGAAGAAAGCTTTGGTGTATTACCCTCACCCTCAGCTTCTTCTTCACCACCATTCCCACTGGGGGGCTGCATAGATGGTGGTGGGTGTGGCAAGGAAATGTGATTGACAACCTGTTTTCCATTCCTTAAGGTCACAATGGAATTGACATGGTGAACATGTTCCTCCACATGGTTCACTTGCCTCCCCCGAGGTACCACATTCTCATTTTGCATTTGTTGTTGTTGGTACATGCGGGGGTTAGCCTCAGGCTGGCTAGGAAAAGACCCTCTCTCTCTTTCATGTACAGACTGAGCCAATTGGCCCATCTGAAGCTCTAGAGATTTGATGGTCTGCTGATTTGAAGTGAGAACTTGACTCGTGGTTGACATAAAATTTTTCATTGAGTTTTCAAGTCCACGAGTCAAGGTCTCAAGCGAATTGAATCGGGTTTCCATATTATTGGAATTTGGGAAACCCGATTGATTGGTGGTTTGCGCTTGGGGTGGATGATAGGAATGCGCATGCATTGGAGGTTGGTGTGATTGGTAAGGTGGTCTCGAGGAGTTTGGAGGACCACCCGGGGCATTAGTTTGGTTCCATGAAAAATTGGGGTGGTTCCTCCATCCAGGATTATAAGATGATGAGTATGGGTCATTCCTGGCTCTATCATAGATGGCGTTGACACGCTCCATCTCAGGAGGAATGGACTCACACTCCCTTTCTACATGACCTATCCTACCACATGAATGACAGGGAACTGGACCAGATGTGGACATGTGAGGTGCACCTTGTTGGTTTTGGAGCTCAATCGAATCCATACGGCGCATTAAGGACGCTCAGGTGGGTCCAGCAACTGCTCCTCCTCGCGGAAATTAGCAGCCATTGAACCCGAACTATGTGCGACACTAGAGGAGGAAGGTGTCGAGAAATCGATTACCGAAGCCGGATTGACAACGCTCCTCGTCAAACGACCATTCTCGTCTCGTGTCCACGAAAGCATGCACAAAGGTGCACACACACCAAATTTTTTAATTTTTTTTAACAAAGAATGTACGTAGAGGAGAAGACGGGGGGACACAGGAGAGAAAAAATAACTCAGGAGAGAAAGGAAAAAGTCCTTATGCTACGACGGATGGGTACAGGTAGAAGCACACAAGCAAACAAGGCTCAAGTAATCCTAAGGTCGCTATAGGTCCTTACAGCTAGACGACGCCTAACTGCGAGGTCACACGGCCTCAACACGCCTCACCTCCCTACAACGAGGACCACAAAACCCAGCAAGTGAGTCAAGATCCGGAGATCTCGTCTATCCTACTATCGACAAAGTGGGCAACGCCGATCAGGTTATGACGGTCGGGACCGGATCACTCTCCTAATGCGTCCGAATTCCTTAAGGCCAATGTCTACTTGATTTTAAAATTAGGCTCTTGATTAGTGTGGTTTTTGGGGCGAAGGAAAGGGTGATGAAATCCCCCACCTTATCTTTTATGGGACAACCCCTCCTTAGTAGCGTTTTGGAGTTCTAATCTAGCAATCAACTATCCAAACAAACGCTCAACTCACACTTGTTTCAATGCACTTCCTACTAACTAATGCATGTTCATACGAAATGCATGAATGAGAGTAGAAGGTGCGTACCTTACGCCAGCTCTCAGCAACAGAAAATAAAGCTAAGATAAAAGACAATCTAAATGCCTAAGTCACATACATGATGCATGACCTAAATAACAAGAATGCCTAATCTTTTGCTTTGAGTTTTAGGGTCCAAGTTGCTTAAAGGAGGTTTGATTATTGATCTGGGGACAAACTATAAGTCAAAACATGCCAAATCGAGTCCCAGATCACTATATCAGATAAAGCAATACTCCACAGAAATTTAGAGGTGAAATGAAACAACCAGATCGCCAGTTGGCGGTTGTAGACCGCTGATTGGCGGTCTTCGTCTCTCAAACCGCCTCCAAACTTCAGCAGATGCTTTCCCTTCTCAATGTGAGTCTCCTGAAACAAAGAAAACTACAAGAGAAAAATTAAATCCACTCGAATCGTCCAAACAAGAGTCTGGACTGGCACCTCCCCGGCAACGGCGCCAAAAACTTGTTGAACGTTTTAATTAAACCGCAAGTGCACGGCCGCGATGAAGCGGTGGCAAGTACGGGTCGTCCTCAGGGAGGTGAGAAACCTCTTGTGTGCACGAAATAAAGTGGCAAAAAAATGGAGAAGAGAGTTGGTTACGCTACTCTACACTAAACTACACTAAGAAGTACGAAATGCGAAAGAAAGAAAGAAACAAACGATCAAATAAAAACTAAGCTAAGAACAAAATAGAAGTGCTGGAATTCAGGAATGGGAAAACCCCTAAGGGGTGGAGTGAGTGCACACATGCAAAGAGGTGGGTGTAGGATACAATCTTTAAGCACATGAAGGTGGTGTTATCATGCATAGGAAGTTTCTAAATGTTATGGCAAAACCTATCAATCTATTCACCAACTTAGTTGATTAACATTTACATATGCAAGTTGTTTATTTCAGAACCTAAACAAGCATGAGAGGTGTCTAATCATTTTGGCAAAACTCATCAAGTTATAAATTCTATCCTAAACAAGCAAGCATACATTCATGTTTTATCAATACATTGGAAATAAAGCATTCAATCCATTCTCATTTGCATGTATGTACATGTACTCCACCCCCCAAAGGGGATGGAACTACTCACTAAACATTACACTAATTATTAAACTAAACAAAGAAAGCATATTAACTAAGCTAATAAAACTAATGAAATGAGATTAAGCAAAGCAAAACAAGAAACATAAAACAAACAACATAATAAAGAAAACTTGTATTAAAATGACTCACATTAAAAGTACCATCCTCCTACTTTAGTGTGTGCTTCAAGGCCTCATTTCTAGTAGGAAGAATAGCCACTTAAAATATGGAGTGATTACAATAGGAGGTGAAGAGTTCTATTTATAGGCATGGAAAAAGCTAATCCGGGACAATCCCCCGTTGTGGGACTAAACAAATACCAGAAATGGACTAAATACACACTAATACGTAACCCAGAGAAATCTTAACGGATTTGGGCCAAAAGTGACCGCCAATTGGCGGTCTTGGACCGGCAATTGGCGGTCTAAAAAGTTCGGATCCATCTGGAATTTGTGCTGGGCTTTGCTTAGTGTATTTGGTGGTCTCAGATGCATCTACTTCGTTTATTGGAGCTCTGACCCGAATCGAATTGCTAAACTACTCCCCATGATGGTGTGGAGTATTCTGTTTTGCTCTTAGGTCCTTCTGTCTTGCGTTCAGGTCCTTTACCCTTGCATCTTGGTCCCTAGATCTCACAATTCAGTCTTTTTTCCCAGCTTTTGGGTCCTTTTATGCTTCATCTCTTCAAACCTATTTATTCCTGAAAACTAAACATAAAACTCGTGACATAACATTGTTTAGGTGAAAAATAATGGATATAAGATACAAATATGAGCATGAAATGATGTCAATCAACCAACACTAATCGTCGATGACTTCAACGCCATTGCTTCTAAAGCAGAAAAAACATGAAGGTCTCCGGCCTCGCCAAGACCTCATCCAATGCTTCATCAACTTTTAGCAACATATTCACCTCCATGATTTAGGTTACTCCGGACCAGCATGGACATGGTCCAATCGTCAACAACCCAATCCTTACATCACCGAAACACTCGATCGTGCACTTGACTGTCATACCATAGTCTTTTCGAAGATGGGCGTGTCCGTCTTCTACAGCCTTTCGGTTCCCACCACTCCTCTTTATTCATCTTCCTACACCACATGACGCCTCTTTGTGGTGCTGACCTCCATTTCATCTTCACTCTGATTGGCTACATGATGTTAGCTTTGAAGACATTACCACTTCCGCCTTTCCTGATGGGTCCAACCCACTACATACCAAGACCACTAACCTCCAACAAGCGGCAAAGAAGTGGTATCATGCATCCACTAGGGCTGGCATAATAGATTATCATCACTCTGTGCGTTCTTCAACATAGATGCTTGACATCTGCATCCCTCTCAATCCACTGGATACAACAAATGGAGACCCTGTTGCTCTGGGAGGAAACTCATTGGGGCGAACGATCCCAACTCCTGTGTCTTTGTGATGGTGATTCCCACATAATGTTTTTTCATCACTCCACGACCAGACACACTTTTAACCATCATTTTAGCAAGCTCCGCGACCCCCTTACCTCCACCACCACCTTTGACCTTTATTCCTTCTCCCAGCTCCTCATTAATCACTTCAAGAATCTCCTCACCACCACCAACCCCCACCACTCTCCCAACACTACCAATGCAATTCCACCAAATGTCCTTACTCTCCTAGATCTCCATCCATCATCCTCTAAAATCCACTTTGCCTGACACGTTATCCACCCTCACAAATGTAGGATCGATGACCTCTAATTCTAATCACTTTTAAGTTAATATCCTACTTTCTTAATCAAAGATGCAGCGGAATAAACAAAACAAAAGCAAGTAAACAAAACAATTCAAACCACAATGGACACTGTGGGATTTTATAGAGGTTCAACCTCCCATCTACTTCTTCTCTTGCAAGCTCCGCTCGACTCCGCGAGCTCCGCCTACGTCTTCACTATCCAATCTCGTTCCGGGCCGAGATTAAACCTTTACACCACAAACTCGCGAACAATCCTCGTCGAGCTTGATTTCTTCCTCTCACAACCCGAGAGGGAACACTTCAGGCTATCACCGAAGTTCTTGCTTGTTGACAAACAGTTATGGAGTGGAATAACACTCTCTAATTCTTGAGAACACTTTGAGTAGGATATAGCAATGATCAAATGCGTGGAATTTAGGCTTAGAGTGTAGTGTTGGAGCTTTGGAGATTTCTCTCTAATGTATTAGACAATTGTGTGTGGGAGAGTTGTCTAAACAATGTGTTCAATCCTCTATTTATAAGATCCTAATGTGTTATAACCTTTGGGGATAAGTATGGAAAGTTGTGCGAGAAGCACAAAACAGAAGACTACAACACACTGTTTTGGGTAAGTTCGGTCGACCGATACAGGATTAACGGTCGACCAGAGGTCGTCTGGAAATGAAGTCCAGGAAAGTCCAGAATAGAAATGGTCGATCGAGAAGGGAACAATCGAACGAAAAATAGCTATAACTAAAGATCACTTAAGTTATCGGTCGAACTAAATGATTGGTTCGGTCGACCGAATACTAACATGCTCTGTGGGGTTGTCAAAAATGTTTATGTTCGGTCGACCGAAATGGTTGGGTTGGTCGACTAAAAATAACAAGCTCAATGGGGTTGTCAAAACGTTTATGTTCGGTCGACCAAAACTAGGTCCACGGTCGATCGGTGGTCACTTGTATTCTTGGGGTATGGATAATAATTTGAATACGACCGTTGGTATAATACGACAAGTCTAACGGTCAAATGACACGTGTAGACGGTTGACCAAAAAGGTCACGGTCGACCAGTCGAGCTGTTTAAATCACTATAGGATAAAAGATCATTTGGTCGAACGAAGGTGGTTCGGTAGACCTAATTTGCACAGGCAGTTCAGGTTTGGGTTTAGTGATTTCTGGTCTAAGTTTAGGTGACCGATTGAAGTCCAATTGATCTTAGATTTTGTGTGTGACTTCTATAAGGAACCTAGTGTGTGTGTAAGTAGTTTTTAACTCTTGTATGCTCAAGTACACAAAGTTCCTAAGACAAAAGAAATATGAAATTACATGTCTTCAATAGCTTGATTACATGTCTTGACTTGAATTCCTTTCTTCCTTGAGTCTTGATCACTTGTAGACATTAGCACAATACAATATCTAAGGCATGCATAATGTGTGCTACTCTACATTGATTATAATTAAGATTATGTTGATTTAAATCATCAAAACATAGATTAAGGCCAAAAAGCCAATAACAAAGTGCCTGGCCGGATGGCATTCAACGTTGTTCTATCATAAATTGTGGAACCATCTTAGATCACATGTCACCTCGTTTGTCACCAACGTTTCCCACACCTCTCATTTCCCACCATCAACCATACTCACTTATGCCTACTTCCCAAAACTTCGAATCCAAACTCTACCATGGATTGACGTCCTTTCAACCTCGTTAATAGCTTTTATAAACTCATTGCAAATATCCTTGCCTCACAATTCCACCTCGTACTCCCACATATCATCTCTCCTTACCAGAATGCTTTTATACCTGGACATTTGACCACTAACAATATCATCATGGCCAAGGAGGTGATGCACTCCTTAGGCTTTGGGAGCCCCACACTGCAGGTTTCGTTCTTAAGCTGGACCTTTCCCAGGCTTTTGACCATGTCGAATGTCCCTTTATTTACACCATAATGACTGCCTGTAACTCCCCATAATTCATCTCTTGCATCTTTACATGTAACTCCACATCACTATCTCAATTCTTCTCAACGACACATCTGTGGGTTGTTTTTCATCCTCATGAGGCCTCCGCCAAGGCTGCTCCTGTCACTACTCCTCTTCACAATATGCATGCAGTATCTCGCCAATATGCTTACTCATGGTGACGCCTCAGGTCCATATCATGGCTTAACATAAGGTTCATAAAGCTCCAATGCCCGGTTCAAACTCACCCATCTTGCTTTTGTTGATGATTTACTGATGTTCAGGGACGCTACTATTGACATATTACGTCATTTGCAACAAATCCTTACCTCACTTGGGTCAAGCTCTAAACTACCACAAATCTTCCATCCGATGTGGGCGTGCAATACCTAGTTACATCCAAGCCTCAATTATCAACAAATTTGGATTTGGCCGACTGAACATCACCTCCGCTTATTTAGGCACATACATCGAATCATCTAAGAGTGTCTCAATATTCACCTTCAACCTCCTCGATAAGTTACAACATCGCTCACTTGCTTAAGCTGAAAGATTTCTCTCTCGTGTCAGTCGTCACACACTCCTCAGATCCTCTATCCAAGGATCCATGCTTTATCATCTCTCCACCACAGGACTTTCCCTTGTGTAAGCCCATGCTTTCAAAGAGCTTCAAAGATGTTTCCTTTGGGGACTTCCGCCAGGGAAAACACACTACTTTAGTCTCGTAGCATGTCGCCTTTTGACCTTAATCTATGTTTTGATGATTAACAAACATAATCTTAATTACAATCAAATGTAGTGTAACACACTTATGCATAGAACATATATTGTCTTGTGGTAGCATCTACAGGTGATCAAGACTCAAAGAAGATGGGATGAAGTCAAGACATGTAATCAATCTGATTGAAGACATGTAATTTTGCCTTTATTTGAGTCTTAGGAATTTATGTGTACTTGAGCATACAAGAGCTAAAACCTATTCACTAGGTTCATTGTAGAAGTCACATACCAAATTTCACATCATTTGGACTTCAATAGATCACCCAAATTTAGGTCCAAAATCACCTAAAATAAACATCTGCCTGTTTGTGCATAATGGTTGACCGAAATGAGTTTTCTGTTCGATTGTTCTACCATAAATGGTTATCCAAATTGTGATGTAACCTAGCTCCACTGATCCACCCATTCTGACCTTTCGGTCGACCAATTGTCCCGTATTTTTTGGATGACCGTTGTACTTGTCGTATTCTCCAATGGTCGTATTCATATATATACACCTAACCCCTAAATACATTTGGCCACCGGTCGAACGATGCCTTGATGGTGGCCGACCAGATACGAACAATTCCTTGCACCAAAAGTGCCTGTTATTTTTGATCAAACGAACCTTTTTCTTGTGTTAGACCGATTAACGTTTGACCTTGCCAAAACCCTCTTAACAGTCGACCACCCCCAAATTTGTTCGACCGTTAACTTAAGTCATAGTCGTTTGGTTTGACTGTAGGTTAAGTTGGCTCGAATGTTTCCTTATTTTCAAGGAAACGGCCGACCCTTTATCCCATGTCGGTCGACCGGTTTAGGACAGATTTGCAGAACTGAGATTTCTGTTTTGTGTACCTTACACAAACATCAATCAAATCTTCCCCAACGGCTATAAACCTTCAAGAGCTTATAAATAGTGGTTCACACACCTTATTTACGCAACTCGAACTTCTATTTGCCTCCTACATTAGAGAGAATCCTCCTATACTATTCTATACACTCCAAGCATCAACTTTCAAACTTTAGATCCAATTCCTAATCATACTCTAAGTGTGCTCAAGTTAGAGAGTGTTTGAATCCACTCATTCCCTTTGTTGTCAAAGAAGAAAATGTTTCGGTGAAAGTCCGAAGCATTACTCTCAGGCGGTGAGAGGAGCAACCAAGCTCGACGAGGATTGTACGCGAGCTTGAAGTGTAAAGGCTTGATCTCGACCCAGAACGAGATTGGATAGTGAAGACGTAGGTGTAGCTCGTGGAATCGAGCGGAGCTTGCAAGAGAGGAAGTAGAACCCGAGAGGGGTGCCAAACCTCTATAAAAACCAATGTGACTTCATTGTGGTTTGCATTTGCTTCTCTTTCTCTACTTGTCTTTATTTCTTGTTTTCGCTGCATTGTTTAGTAGAGATTAGGCAAAATTGATTAGATAATTAGGGCCATATACGATCCCACATCATGGACCACCATTGATTGACATCATATCATGCATATATTCGTGTCTTATGTCCTTTATTTTTATCCTAAACAATGCTATGTAACGAGTTTAATGTATATGTTTGAGGAATAAACAGGTTTGAGAAGAAGAGACTCAAAAAGGACTTAAAAGCAAGAAAAAAGACTAACTTGCAAGACTTATGGACTGAGATGCAAGAGAGAGGGACCCAGATGTAAAACCAAAAGGATCAATGAGCAAAACAAGAAGCTCCACACCATCATGAGGAGTATTTTGGCAATTAGATCCGGGCCCAAACATCAACAACCAAATTGGGTTCATAAAGCATCAAGAAATCAAGCCAGCAACGAACCACCAAAAATCCAGACTCATTCAAAGTTATCTGGACCTCCAATTGGCTGTCCCAGACCGCCAATTAGCGGTCCAAATTGGTCTAACATTTTCATAGTTTAGTCGGGTCATGGATTATGTTGTTTTATGTCCATTTATAGTATGCGTTTAGTCTCATATCGGGGCATTGTCCCCGGTTACCTTTTTTCATGGCTATAAATAGAACTCTTCTTCCTCCTTTGTAATTACCCATTGCTTGGTGGCATTCTCTCTACTTGGAGTAAGCCTTGGAGCAAAACTCAAAGTGGAGAAAAATGTCACTTATAATGTGAGTCATGTAAAGAAAATAATTCTTCATAGTTTGTTTTAATGTTGTCTTTGTTTTAATGCTTGCTTGTTTAGCTTGTTTTGTTTGTCTTAATCTTAGTAGAATTAATTAGCATGTTTCCATTTCCTATCTTAATGACCTTAATTTCGTTTTGTCTTCTTTTAATGTGTAGTGAGTAGTTCCATCCCCCTTTGGGGGTGGAGTTGATGTTTATACATGTCATGTAGAATGGAATGAATGCTAAATATTGTTGTATGTGAGAAATGTTAGTATGCTTGTTTGAATTAAAGAGAATACTTAACTTGATGGTTTCTGCCATAATCTTTAGGTACATTTCATGCTTGTTTAGGTTCTTAATAACAAACTTGTTCATGTTCATATAAATCACTTAGGTTAGTAATTTGGATGATAGGTATTGCCATGAGGTACTTCTTATACATAGCAACACTACCTACACTTGTGCTCTATTGAATGCATTCATCACCTCTTATTTCATGTGTACACACACTCCACCCCTTAGGGGTTTTCCATTCCTGATTTCCAGCTTGCTTATATTAGTCACTTAGTTTAGTTTTACTTAGTCTCACACTTTCATCTTCGTTGTTGTTTCGTACTAGTGTAGCGTAGCATAGTTTAGTCTAGTTTAATGTAATCAATTTCTTCTCCCCTCTTTTCCCACTTGCCTTCGAATAAACCAGAGTTGACACACCTCCTCGTGGTCACGACCCGTACTTGTCGCGTCTTCACCGACGTCGTGCACTTGCGGTAATATAAACGATCAATCGAGTTTTTAGCGCCGTTGCCAGGGTGAAGACGTAGGTGTAGCTCGTGGAATTGAGTGGAGCTTGCAAGAGAGGAAGTAGGACCCGAGAGGGGTGCCAAACCTCTATAAAAACCTCTGTGACTTCATTGTGGTTTGCATTTGCTTCTCTTTCTCTACTTGTCTTTATTTCTTTTTTCCGCTGCATTGTTTAGTAGAGATTAGGCAAAATTGATTAGATAATTAGGGCCATATATGATCCCACATCATGGACCACCATCCAACAACCCGTTGTTGTTGGTGATCTTGGCCTCAAAGACATACCCACCTACAACGATGTCTCCTGCTAAAACTCTTATGGTGAATTCTGCATACCGATGATTCCTTTGTCTCTCGTATGTTCAAATCAAAATACATGTCCATCAGGGTTTCCTGGGACATTCAACCCTAAGCATCACATTCACGACTCTGGAAGCACTTATTATCTCTACAACCGCAACTCCATCATCTCACTTATTGGACATTGGGTGACGACATACGTATTAACTTATAGCACGATCACTAGCTCCCACAAGATCATTTACCCACAATCACTACACCCACCACTCTGTTGCACCCTATAGATCTCCTTACTGACCAAGGTTCATGAAATTTTCCGCTCATCAATAACCCTCCGATGCAAGAGGTCCCGACACTCTACGATGGACCTTCCGTCGATTCTCCGTAGCAACATGTTACGAGACACTCAAAGGGCTCCAACAACATCCCGTAACCCTATTCCCTTCCCAAATCTATTGTTCCCTATGGACATGCTGACCACTCCTCCCTCGCATCAAATTCTTTTTCTGGCACTTGCTTTCCAATGGCTTACCATGGGTTCCGCACATTTCCACAACCACCACATGTTGACTTTGCACCTCAACACTAAACATCGAAGACCATATCGTTGAGACATGCCCTTATGCTGCCTTGATCTTCGTCAGCCTTTCGATAGATATGGACAAAAATGCTTCCCACATCTTGCTGCTAAGGACATCATCTCTCATCTCCTCATGTTATCAACTGATTAGTAGTATATCATGTGTAATATCGATGATATATTTGTTTAATTTGACCCTCTACTAGTTCTACTCGAGTATGTTTACATGTATTTTAGGAATAAAGATGACTGGGTTAGAATAAAGGATTATGTACCAAATAGAAAGCCAATTGGACACTAATCCCGCTGGAAATGATGCATAGACTTAAAAAGTCTCTCCAAGAGTCCAGAGAAGTTCAAATTACGTCGAATTGGTACTCAAATCGACCAGCTCGACGAGGGAAATCTAAATCTATACCCAGATTTCCAGTATATGCACCATGTCAAGACAGATTCACAAGACAGTGATGAAAAACGTGGGAAATCATCTTGACTGTTGGATTGAGTTCATCAAGAATATCTAATACCTTAATCCTATATAAGGAGAGGGTAACCTCCATTCCACCTCTCTCTCTTTCCTTCCCTTCTCTACTATTTTCCTTTTTTCCCACCATTAGAGTAGGTTAGAATAGGTTAGGAGTAGATTTAATGTTCAAGCATTGGATTTCTCTTTTGTATTGTTACAACATTTATTTGGTAATATCTTCACTCACTTCCTTCTCTACTACTTCTCATGTTAATGTGTGGCTAAACCACCTCTTAGGAGGTGGGGATGATGGTAGGATAGGTAATGGTGGTTGTGTGTTGTTGTTTTTACATTGAATGTGGTGGTTAAGACTCTCATGTGTAGATTTATTTCTTTAAGGTACATGCTCATTAGGTGTTTGACGGAACATCGTTTCTTAAATGGTTTCACGTTTTGTGCTCATATCTAAGTGCATTGCCTAAAATGTTGTTTAGAATACATGTTTGACCTTAGTAATGGGTTATGTGAATGTTTGATGGATGTTTGACATAATCTTTAGACATCTTCCATGCTCGCATCACTAACTTGAAATTCGATGTTAATGTTTGATGGATGTTTGCCATAATCTTTAGACACCTTCCAGGCTTTCATGACACTAATGACACCACTTTTGCTTCATGTCAACTACACACATAATCTTAATCTATGCCTAATCCATAGTCCTCATCTTCTAAGTGTTAGCTAGGTTGCATTTAGTTAATTGTAGTGTAGTGTAGATTAGGATAAATCAATTCCCTTTTCCATCCTTTTTGCCGATTCGATTACGGAATTAGTTGTGAACCAAACAATCACGATCCTTGTGGACCGACCCGTACTTGTCACCTCTTCTTCAGCGCCGTGTACTTGCGGTTATTTAAAACGATCAATCAAGTTTTTGGCGTTGTTGTTGGGGATTGTTGCTTTGCTTGGTTCGCAATTATTTCCATTTCGATTGGATTTCATGATTTTTGTGTGTTGTTTCTTGAGCCTACATGATTAATGGATTTGTTGGAGTCCCAGGAAAAATTGGAGCATTTTTTGAATTCTTATTTGACTCCAACATCGCACCACCCAAAGGGATAAAATTGAGAATCCTTGCTTGGGAAAAAAATTGGAGCATGGTGAGGTGATCGGTACCCGTCGAATCACATTTTCGGCGACCTGGTGAGGTTTTTCTACATCTCACATCATAATTATGGTTTGTGCTTTTGTTCATTATATTTGAAACTTGTTTTAAGTATGGTCTACCATCTCTTTTGATTTCAAATCTTAAAACAATTGCCACATTTTTATTTTGTTGAAAATTGATTGATCGTTTTATATTAACCGCAAGTGCACGGCCGCGTTGAAGCGGTGGCAAATACGGGTCGTCCGCTGGGAGGTGTGTCGACAATTGGTTTGTTCGAAGGCGAGAGGTAAAAAGAAGGAGAGAAAGATGTATTACTCTACACTACACTAAGATGCAAATGGAATTGGAAGAAAGCAAGAAAACTAAACCCCAAAGGGGATAGAGAAATAATGTGAACATAAACAAGTGTGTTTGTGTGTGTTCATTAAGCTCCTCACAACATGTAGTGCATGAAATCATAAAACTACATCCAACATTGCCTCCACATGAATTAAGATAAGACTACATCATTAAAACATACAAGACAATAATTGGAATAAAGCTAAATGAACTCAAGTATAAAGACTAGACCCTACTATGCCTCCACATGAATTAAGATAAGACTATATCATTAAAACATACAAGACATTAGCTAAGGTAAAGGCAACAAGAGCACATACACTACAAATTGTGTTTCCAATATTAACTTCATCCATATCCTAACATTATCATTCCCCATAAAATAGGTCCACTAATCAAAGCATAAGCTAAACTTCATTCAAGAGCATCAGCATATCAAAGATAAGAGTGAAAACCCATTAGATGGTTATGGAAATCATATAAAGCTCAAGGGATAAAGATAACACACACTTAATACACTACATGATTATATCACATATTTCTCCACCCCCAAATGGGGATGGAACTACTCACACATATTTAAACTAACTACTCTAATAAAATGAAGCATCATACTGAAATGAAACTATACTAATCAAGCAAGAAATATTAAAGAAGCATAAAACTAAACAAGCACCAAAACAAACACATTAAAGGAAATTAACTAAGCAAGAATTAACAAGCTAATGAAAACATCTATTATTAACTCACTCAAATTACAAGCAGCTCTTCCTCCACCAGAGTTTTGCTTCAAGGCTTCACTCTTAGTAGGGAATATGCCACCAAAGAGAGAGATGGATACAATGGGAGGTGAAGAGTTCTATTTATAAGCATGAAAAAAGCTAATCCGGGACAATCCCCCGATGTGGGACTAAACCAATACCAAAAATAGACTAAACATACACTAATACATGTGCTACAGAAAACTAAACGGATCCTGGGCTATATGGACCGCCAATTGGCGGTCTATAAGCTTTAGATCCGTCTGGTTTTCTTTGTGGGCTTTTCTTGAAGTATTTCTGGGTCTTGGATGCATCTACTTGGTCTGTTGGAGCTCCGACCCGAATCAAATTGCCAAAATACTCCCCATGATAGTGTGGAGTTTCCTGTTTTGCTCTTAGGTCCTTCGGTCTTACGATCAGGTCCTTCTCCCTTGCATCTTAGTCCCCAGGTCTCACGATTAAGTCCTTTTTCTTGCTTTTGGGTCCTTTCATGGCTCTTCTCTTCAAACCTCTTTATTTCTGAAATTCAAACATAAAACTCGTCACATAGCATTGCTTAGGTGTAAGATAATGGATATAAGATACAAATATGAGCATGAAATGATGTGAATCAAATACCCCCACACCTAAGTTTTTGCTAGTTGATGCATTGCATACATTGCATCATATGTCTTTCATTTAGATTAATTTTATATCAATAAATGCTACTAAGGTATGTGTTTAGTCCTATTTACAGAATACAGGGACCTGAATGCAAATTACCCATATCCCGAGCATAAACACGTGCAAAGAGACTCATTTCTATCATAAAGACCAGGTCAAGATTATCGGGATTCACATGGAAGTCCATCCAAGCATAAAATCATTCAAAGACCTAATCACAACAAGGTCAAAGACTTAAGCACAAAAGTAGCCAGGACTTAATTGCAAAAAGCCAAGGACCCGGATGCAAATTAAATATTATTTTGGAGAAGTTCTAAAGAAAAATCAATTTGGATCTCCAAATATATGAAGAAATAAATCCGGAGCTCAAAAGAAAGGAAAGAAATCATCCAGACGCGCAAAGGAGGATTGAATCATACCATAAACACACAGCAAAAATCCGGATGATATCAGAGAATATATTGCGACGTTTCCACCGCACAACACAAGGCACATGCGACGATTCCGCCGCACCCCTGTCGATCCGAGCCTTCAAATTTTGTCCAGTCGTGTCTGGACACGTGTACTTTCTTATTCTATACCTAGGTCCCTTGTATCGGCTATAAATAGCCCTGAAACGATGTTGTGATGGTCCCTTAGCTTATGTCCTTAGTTTTATTCCATAATTTAGTTTTGTTGTTTTTATTTCTTGTTTTTAGTTTTCTTTTGTAATTCCTCTAGGACCCCTTCTTCCTCCCTCTATGAGTTTCTAACTCTTTCCAAAGGGTGGAGGTGACGGATTTAGGGTGAAGAGAAGAGAATAAATGTTATTATTTTAAGTTCGTGATTAGTATATTTTGATTACTTGAGTTTATGTTAAATCATTTATCATGTAATGCTTCATAACTAACATGATTTATTATAAGTTTCTGAATTGTCTAATCTAAATCCTATGTCTAAACCTCCACCCAACGGAATTCATCATCTTGTTCTTGTTTTAGTTTTATTTGTTCTTGTTTCTTGCTTTAGATAATCAAAACCAAAAATTTCAAAAACCCAATTTATTCTTCTCTCCTTCTTTCCCCCAATCGAAATCACACTAATAACAAATCTCTCCCTCCTTGTGTTCGACCCGTATTTGCCACGTCTTCATTGACGCCGTGCACTTGCGGTATAAACTTAATTCTCATCACTAGTCTCGAGCAAAACAAAGAAAGAGAAAGCAAACGATAAACAAGAAATCCTAACTCACTTTCGTAGGAATCACGGTTGCACTTAGCACGTGCAACAAGCCGTTAAACCTCTTTGTTGCCAAAGAGGAGTGTTGTCTCCTGAAGGTTTTCAGCGGATATACCCACAAAATCCGAACAAGATGCATTATTCAATCTAGACCTCGACTCGTTGGAAATATTTTGTCGATCAATGGACGCGGTAATCCTACGGGCCGACTCTATATAGGTAATCAGTCCACACCTAGCCTAATACAACATTCGTGCAAGTTAAATAAGGAATTAAATGAAAGACATGGACAACCTCAACATCCTCAAGTGCTACAAAGTGTAAAGTCCATTAAGGTTCTTATTACCATTTTTTTTGTTTCTTTTCTCATTTTTTGTTTCTTTTTCTTTTTATTAGTTGGAGCTTCATTCTCCCAGAGTCAGGTTTCGTGCATCATTGCCCATGAGGACTTACACTATCACGTACACCTTTCCCCAAATCTCCACATAGGGCAATCCCTACCACCCGTGTAACGAGAGTTCGGTCGGCGCATCCCAAGTCATATGACTCGAAAGAACCAGACACAAAGTCCCTTCAGACCTACTTTCCCGAGTGGTAGGAGCCGTGCGAGAAGAGAGAACACCTACTCACTTATTTCTTATCTACATATGAACCAAAACCACTACACTTAATGTCTCACAATAAGATTTAAAGGGTCATTGACTATAACAAACTTCCTTAAGTTAACAGACACGAATTATTGACTCACTAGGTTCAGGGTGGACTTCTTTAAATGTTTGAGCACTGAAACCCTATGATTACTCACCCCCAAAGGAAAACTGGGGTGCATCCTAACGACTCGATAACTCCTAAAGCCACTGTACTAAATATCCTAATGCATCAACTTCAAGACAATTTTGGGAGCTTTCTTTTTACTTTGCCTCTCAACGGTTTTGCACATGCTAAACACACGCAAAACCCACAAAGCATTTTCTTTCGCAAACACATGAATATTTTGAAAGAAATGTGAAAATTTTGAAGCACTAGGCAAGCAAAAGAAGACAAGTCACCTAAGGATCATGGCAAGCAGATATATCGATATTAAATGCAGCACACTATCATGACCCTAACAATGCAAACAAAAGAAAACAAAATCAAAAGAAAAGACTCGACTATGTACACACATAAAACACCCCCCCACACCTAGTTCGTGCATTGTCCTCAATGAATGCGAGCAAGATACTACATGGATTTATGCATGAAAAAGAATAGATCTCACCAATGTGAAGGACACAAGGAAGATTATGGCTATGTTGATGGACACAACCCAAATTCCCTCAAAACCTGTGAGATACTAAGGAAGGGATACAAATAGGTGAAAGAAATGGGGCCCAAATACACCAGGGTTGGGGCTCACAACAATCGATGCTCATTGAAGGAGTTTTTATTTATTTATTTATTATGTACAACAAATGAGCTCCCATCTTCATATGTCAAGGGACATCAAATGGGAACCTGCCATCACTCGAGCCAAAAATGCACATGCATGGGCTCGCGACATACAAATCAGAATTGTTTGACCAGCTGATATCCTTATAAGCGTTGTGGTCGTTTGATGCCTCTTGAGAGTGAGCAAGATAGGAGGCATGAATGAGAGGTGAACCTTTATCAGGTTGAAGGGTATCAGGTGGTTGATTCTTAACCCACATGGGGTCCTCAGCGGATACAGAATGAAGATCATGTGGCCCAGAGGCCATAAAAATGGTATCTTGTGGCTCAAAAGCCACATGATCGAAAGGTTGTGGCTCAAGGGCCACGTGATCAGAAAAATGTGGCTCAAGGGCCACAAGGTTAGAAGAATGTGGCTCAAGGGCCACAAGATCAAAAGGAGGTGGCACTGAGGCCACATGATCATAACATAAGGCACCTTCTTGTGCCAGCCCAGGTGAAACATCTTCACCACCTGCAGGAGCTTCATCGAACAATTCTCTGAAGTACTTGAAGGTGCCCTCAACTTCAATCTCATCCAAACCCTGGATAAGGTTGACCCCAACAGGGTCATTGAAGGCACCTGGCTTCTTGCCGATGGTGAAGATGTTAAAATCAGCGCATTGACTACCATAAGTCAAGCGCATCATACCATTGCGACAATTGATCAATGCATTGGAAGTCGCAAGGAATGGTCACCCCAGAATGACAGGAATTTGTCCAAGTGGGTTTGGCACAGGTTCAGTATCCAAGACAAAGAAGTCGAGTGGATAAATGAACTCTCCCACTTTGATCAACACATCTTCCACCACACCCCTCGGTTTCTTCATAGACCTATCAGCCAATTGAAGAGTGGTCTTTGTTTGTTTGAGATCTCCAAGACCGAGGTGGACGTAGACAGAATATGGCAGAAGATTAACAGATGCACCAAGGTCCAATAAGGCTCGATGTATGGACACATCACCAATCACACAAGAGATAGTAGGACAGCCAGGGTCCTTGTACTTGACTTGCATGGGTTGTGCCAACAAAGAACTTACGTTAGCCGCAAGAAAAGCTTTCTTGGGAACATGAGTTTTTATCTTCTTGGTGCATAAGTCCTTGAGAACCTTGGCATAAGGTGGCATTTGCTGAATCACCTCCAACAGAGGGATGTTCACCTTAACTTGCCTAAACATCTCAAGCATCTTGTCATGCTGATCAGAGGTTTTCTTTTTAAGGCGCTCAGGGAATGGCGCCTTCGGGGCATAAGGATGTGAAGGAACCCCAGAATTCTAGTCCAAAGAAATATGAGTGGGGACCTCAGAATATGGTTCCTTCGACACAAGAGGAGACAAGGGGACCTCAGGGTTCGGCCCCTTTGTCGAAGGAAATGTAGAAAGAACCTCAGGATCTGGCTCCTTCCTGAAAGTATTAGTGGAGGGAGCCTCAGGATCCGGCTCCTTCAAAGATTGTGATGACAAAGAAGGCACCCCAATGTGGTTATCCACCTCCTTATCGGACCTCAAAGTATGAATCACATTAATATGATGGGTCGGCTCAGAGGTAGCATGAGGTAAAGGTGTCCTTCCTTGAGAATGGGTACCCCGAGGATTCTTGTCTAGCTGTTGAAGCTTGAACATGGAGCATACTTCCTCGAATTCGCGTATAAAGATATACGGATCCTCCTTATTGGCAGTAAAGGTTGGAAGCATGCTCACATATTGAGGTTTCAACTCATAGTTCTTCCCGCGAACAGGGCTATCATGTCGGGCTAAAGGTGGTGGTGCACCAAGAACTCGATCCTGACCGAATCTCCCTTCCTCTCGAGTCAGAGGAGGAGGAGAAGGAGGTCTACGTGGTGGCGGAAGCGGACCGAGGTATTCCATGTATGGAACCCGATCTCCCCCGTCACCGCGAGACGACTCGGCCTCTTGCTCCAAAGGAGCACGAGGCAGAGATGGTCGATCACCAAGACCGTCCATCTCAGAAGAATGCACTCTCTCAAGTCGAGCACTCTCACCAAAACGAGCCCAACCTCGCATAAAATTCTCGACTCGACTCTAAAATAACACACAACAGAAGGTGTACTAGAGGAGGAGACTAAACGTAGAGAATAGATGAGGAGAGGACTCAGGTGAGGAGGGAAGAATCCCTAGAGCTAGCGTGGGTAGTGGGATCAGGAAGAAGCCTAACTAGCAAGCACGACTCAAACAATGTAAGGCAATGGGTCCTTAGGCTAGACGACGCCTAACTTCGAGGTCACTAGCCTCGACACGCCTCACCTCCCTACAACGAGGACCAAAATGCCCAGCAAGTGATACCAGATCCGGAGATCCAGTACCTCCTACTATCGACAAGGTAGGCAACGCCGATCAGGTCATGACGGTCTCAACTAGATTACTCTCCTAGTGCGCCCGCAATCCTAGGGCCAATGTCTACTTGCTTTTAGTTAAGGCTTTATTAAGAGTGATTTTTGGGGCCAAGGAAAGGGTGATGAAATCCCCCACCTTATCTTTTATGGGACAGCCCCTCCTTAGTAGCGATTTGATCCTAGATCTAGCAATCAATCGCTCCAATCAAATGCTCATCTCACTCTTGTCCTGATGCAATTCCTACTAACTAATGCATGGGCATACGAGATGAATGAATGAGTGTAGGAAATTGCGTACCTCACACCAGCACTCAACAACTGAAAATAAAGCTAAAAGAAAAGACAACTATATGCCTAAGTCAATACATGATGCGTGACCTAAACAAGTAAGAACGTCTAGTCTTTTGCTTTGGATTTTAGGGCCAAGTTGATTAATGGGGGAGTGATTAATGATCTGGGAGCAAACGAGAAGTCACAGCATGCAAAATAGGGCTCCCAGATAACACAAATTACAGAACTAACTACTAGCAAAAATTTGAGAGGACGAAACTCTCACCAGGCCGCCAATTGGCGGTCTCCAACCGCTGATTGGCGGTCCTTTTCCAGTAGCCTCCCCTTGATTCGATGGTTCCCTGAAACTAAGAAACACTGAAACAAAAAATTACAAAACCCCTCGAATCGTCCAAACCAACGTCTGGACAGAGCACCTCCCCGGCAACGGCGCCAAAAACTTGATTGATCGTTTTATATTAACCGCAAGTGCACGGCCGCGTTGAAGCGGTGGCAAATACGGGTCGTCCACTGGGAGGTGTGTCGACACTTGGTTTTTGCGAAGGCGAGAGGTTACTTTTATATATTGAATAGACCTAACAAGTAAAACATTATGGAATTGTGTTTCGTGTCATTAATGTTTTTACTGTGTCTTGGATCCTAAGATATGAGACTTATATATTTTCACTCTAGAAGTGTTTAATTTGATTATTGTCAAAAGCTACCAACGAGTGTAGTGATAACGGCAATAGTTGGTTGAACATGACTTGTGCTGGAAAAGATAACTAGTCAAACGATTATCATTGCCCCTCTTAAATGAGTGATGATATTAGTGGGTCCCTTGATAAAGCAAAATTATAATGTGCACAATGTGACTTGAGTTAAGTCACATAGTTATAATTAGCTTAAAGAGATCAAGAAATGAATATAATACAAAGATGACACACATTTCTACTTTGTATATATTCTTAATATCTTGAGGCAAGGGACGGACACAAGTGGTGCACTTACATCACTAAATGGATCGTGTTCAGGTGGAACAAAGACATCTATGCTAATTGGGTGACTATAATGTGTAGCTAGATACCGCTTATAGTCTGAGATATTAAGTGTTTAATATCACTGCCAATTAGGCTTAGATCCTCCCATAGGTCACACCACAAAACTGGGAAACAAGAGATTTGATTTTAAGTTCATATGATGTGTCGGGTTTCTTATGAAAATGGGACACATGTGGTGAATTAATTAAAATCAATATGTTATGAGAATTAACATAATTAGAATCATAATAAATTCATATGAGATGTAAATATTATGGGGTGTAATAATTAATTATTACATAGGATAATATATTACATAAGATATGAATTTACTAAAAACCCCAAAAGATCAAATTTTGTTGGAAATAAATCCAAAATTTGACAAAGGCAAAATCGAGGTCAAAACACGGTGAACCGTTCAGGGTTCGATCGACCGAGGGATCTTCGGATCGGTTAACCGAATGTGGAACGGGTAAGCGCAATTGATTGACCGAGATTGTCTAGAGTGCCTGGACAATTGGGTTGGGTTAACCGATTGGAAACGGTCAACCGTGAATTAGTATTCTCGGTAGACCGAAGGTGACCCGTTCAACCGATGACTATGTCCCAAGAACGATTCTGGTGCGTCAACGGTAGACCGATTAAAGACGTGGTTCGTCCGAATTCTTCCAGGGAATTTTTCTCATAAAGAATCGGTTGACCGTCTAGCTCACGGTGCACCGAACACGTGTTATAACCGAATTGTTCGGTTGACCGAATAATACTCGGTCTACCGAACAAGAACGATTCTGCCTGAATTATTAAGAGATTAATTAAATCATGGGTGGAATAATTCCAGATTTAATTAAAACGTTTTTTGTGGGTGATTAAGTGGAATTTGGAGATTAATGTTAGGAGAGAAAAACAAGGGATCATGGCTAAATAATAGCTCTTGATAAGGATGTTTTGGGAGCCTATAAAAGGGCACCTATTCTTACTTGTTTTAAGACTAATGCAAAAATCTTTCTCTCATTAATCTCTCCCTAATCACCACGAAATTTCTCTTAGTAAAATTAAGTTTGGAGATCAGAATCTCAGGAGACTTAAAGAGGGGTTATTAGCTTGATTTTAAACCTTATTAGAGATTGATTGGCTAGCTCCTTTCTCTCTAATCTTGTTTAGAGTTTGGTGAACACTCGGAGGCAATTCCGTGGGCGAAACAACGTGCAACGCGACTCCGGATCATCAAAAAGGTTTTGGAGAACCTTTAGGTATGATTCTATCTTTGTGGATTATTTTAATAAATGTAGGTTGCATGTTATTAGAATAAAACACAAATAGATGTACATAAAATTGCTGAAAATATGAAAATCGATCTTGTGTGTTATATTAAATTTTTTAAAATATATACATACATAAGGACACGAAATCCTACGGTGGTATCAGAGCTTTTAGTTCATATTTTCAACAATTAGACTATATAATTAATTTTAGTTTACCATCTACAATCAAAACAATTCATGTTTTATGTCTTTTTCGATAGTTTTGTTGATTTAATTCTAATTGATTCTTTTGATAGTTTGAAATGATTTAAAACACATCATGTGAATGTTAGAATTAAGATTTAGACTTATGTCTAATTTATAGAATTTTCTTTTTTTAATTAAATGATTATTTTATAAGGAATCAACGAAACGAAAAAGACATATGTTTATCTTTCTTTAAATGTTTAATTTTAGAAATTGGATAAACAGCGGTTCAAATATTTTATAAATTGAACTATGGATGCATAAAATCATTTTTAATGGATTTCAAATGATTTTAGAATTGTTTGATTTAAGAGATGCATGATAAACTAAATCGAGTAATATATAGTATATGTACATGCGTTGCTCGAGTTCTCTAATGCAGGCATATGTGAGTTTATATGTTCCATCGAAGCCATGTGTGAATGAATGAATGAATGAATGAATGTGTATGTTATTATTATTCAATCACAGGGGCTTATGTATGTAAAAGCCAAATTTATTTCTATGTATATGCATGCATATGAGAGGATTTTTACATAGGACTTGCACTAGACAATTTTCAAAATTGAGAGATGCATGTTTATATTTTTGCAATATCAACATCCATGGTGCAAGAGGAAGACGCTGAAGAAGCGCAAGGATCAAGGACGCGGGAACATATAAACTCACACAATGTTTGTGTGAATGGATTTATTTATGTTTGTGTGCTTGATATGTATGTGATTGTATGGATGAATGTTAGGATGTGTATAAATGATAAATATGCTTGATCACCTAAATTCTAAAATCACATATAAATGTTTAAAATTGTCCAACCAAAAATTAAGAGTATCTTTCTTTCTTATTTCATCCACTAGCAGCCATCAATCGAGGGATATTCTGCTCGCCCTTAGCGGGAGATAACTTCCTTCATCTTTGGGAATAGTGGGAGATATAAGGTTGTCTATTGTGGTGCCAGGAATAGATGTACGAGGTGCGATTCACCCTTAGCGTACACCGAGTATATTTGTTTGTGAATACAATGGATAAACTTATCTCATATCAAATGAAATAAGTTTTCTTAACAAGACCCGGAGACCTAGCTCGGTTTTGGGAAAGAGAGTTTTTCTTACGAGGATTGGTCATATTCCCTCCTAATTAAAACGAAAAGAATCATAAGAGTTTGAAAATGCAAATGTTGCGATATTTCGAAATGGTTATGATTAGAAAAATGTTTTCTTACCTTGATTTTATAATATATCCGATAGCCCTTAGCTAGTTTATGTTATAATTGATAGGATCTTGGATTGCTGCATTTATGGACAAATTTTTATTTGCGGTATTGTTTTTAAAACATAAAATTGACATTAAATCCCATATAATTTATTTTGTAGAAATGTCAAATATTCAACATATTGTGCGATCTATGATTGAAAACATCCTTTGGCAAATAATGGCTCAAACTTCATAAGCTGGCAACTCAAGCTCAATATCGTGTTAAAGTTTGAGAAACTGTCTCATATTTTGGATGGTGAAATCCCAAAATTAAATGAGAGGGCAACCGATAGCGAGAGAGAGGCAAAAGCCAAGTGGGAAGACCAAGAGAACCAGGTTCACGGTCTAATGTTAGCCTCCATGGGTGACTCGCTTCAGGCGAAATACTTGGATTCAAAACCCAAGAAGACCATGGAAGCTTTAACAAAGATGTTCATGGATAGTGCTAGCAAAGAGCGCTATAAGACCACCATCACACTCACAAGGTTCCACATGGCGGAGGGAACATCGGTATCCATGCATTTTCTCACGATGCAAGGATACCTTGAGAAGTTGTCGAAGCTCTCTTCCCCGATGCCCGATGACAATGCAGAAGATTTGATTCTTGGCTCTCTAGCCCCATCCTACAAGGACTTTATTATGCACTATCATGTGCGTGAGAAAGGGGTGAGTCTTGAGGAACTTCACAACACTCTCAAAACGGCTGAAGTTGAGATGGGCAAGGGACGGGACAAGCATGTCCTAGCCGTCCATGGAGGGAGCAAGAAGATCACCAAAGGTAAAGGCAAATTCACCAAGAATACGTCAATCAAGAGCAAGGGAGTAGGAGGTGCTCATGGGAGTGCCTAAAGGGGGAAATCTTTGAAATCTCCGTCTCCCAATACGGAGTGCTTTCACTGCGGTGAAAAGGGACACATCCGGCCAAATTGCCTGAAGTACAAGGAAGACCTTGACAATGGAGTGATTGAATGTAAATGTCCCAAAAAGGCCAAAGGTATATTTGTTATTGAAATAAATTTAGCCACCTCTCTCCATGACTGGGTAATTGATACCGGATCTTGTGCTCACATAATCTCTAATGTGCAGCTACTAAAGGATAGGAAGGAACTCGTGAAGAACGAGATGATTTTGAAGGTCGGAAATGGTGCAAGTGTTGCTGCGATTGCACAAGGTTCTGTGGAGCTTCAATTATCTAGTGGTTTAAATTTGTGTTTAAAGAATGTTTATTATGTGCCTTCGATTAGCAAGAACATTATTTTTGTATCATGTTTGGATATGGATAATTTTAATATAAATATTTCAAATACTTGCTTGTCTATATCGAAGAATGGGATTTTCTATGCAAATGCATTCGTAAGGAATGGTCTCTCTTTGCTTGAATTGAATAATAAACAAATCTTAAACATCAATAACAAAAGGCTTAAAACTACTCACGTGAATGATACACTCTTGTGGCACTATCGTCTTGGTTACATAAATGAAAAACGCATCAAGAAATTGCAGGAAGCTAACCTTCTTGGTCAACTTCATTTTAAACCATTGGAGACGTGCGAACCTTGCCTAATGGACAAAATGACCAAGAGGCCTTTCAAGAAGAAAGGACCGAGAGCGAATTACTTGTTGGATTTGATACATTCCGATGAATGTGGTCCGATGAGTACTAGTGCAAGAGATGGTTTCAGGTACTTCATTACGTTCACGGATGACTATAGTCGTTATGGCTATATTTATCTAATGAGAAACAAAAGTGAATCCTTTGACAAGTTCAAGGAATTCAAGAATGAAGTGGAGAACCAACTCAACCAGAAAATCAAGTCTCTACGAACGGATCGTGGAGGTGAGTACTTAAGTACCGAATTTGACTCATTCCTAAAAGAGTGTGGTATTGTACCACAACTCACCCCTCCCGGTACACCTCAATGGAATGGGGTATCCGAAAGGAAGAATTGGACATTACTCGACATGGTTCGATCAATGATGAGTCAAGCTGAATTGCCGCTTTACTTTTGGAGTTGTGCACTAGAAGCTGCGGCTTACACACTAAATAATGTTCCATCCAAATCCGTAGAGAAAACGCCTTATGAGCTATGGAGTGGTAAAACACCTAAGCTCAATTTTCTCAAGATTTGGGGTTGTGTGGCCTACGTCAAAAGATTGATGTCGACCAAACTTCAACCAAAAGCGGATAAGTGCTTCTTTATAGGTTATCCTCGTGAGACAAGAGGATACTACGTTTGGCATATAACCTCCAATCGAGTGATTGTAGAGAGGGATGCCGTATTTCTAGAAAAGGAATTTCTGGAAAGAATAAAAAGTAGTGGGAGTAGAGTTGTGCTTGAGGAGACTCAAGATATTCTACAAGATCATGATATGAATGGTGACATTCAAGATCATGAAGGCCCAACCGAGATTCCTTTGGTTAGTGGGAGCATGAGTGAGAGACCCTCGCAAGAAATTGTGAGAGAAACTCAATCTTCCCCACCAAGTGTACGTTCGAGAATCGAACACGAACCAATTCTGCAAGAAATTGTGGAAGAAGTTCGAGAAGTACACGTAGAACCAAAAGAACTTAGAAGGTCAACGAGGGAAAGGAAGAAACCCGATATGTATTTGGGACTTCATGAGATCATGGTACTAGATACCGATGATCCCTCGACCTTTCAAGAAGAAATGGAAAGAAAGGACTCCAAACTATGGTTTAAGGCCATGGAATCCGAAATAGAATCCATGTATGATAATCAAGTGTGGAACTTGGTTGACCTTCCTCAAGGGAAAAAGGCCATTCAAAATAAATGGGTTTTCAAAAGGAAGATGGACATGGGTGGGAACTTGACAACTTACAAAGCGAGGCTTGTAGCAAAAGGTTTCACTCAAGTTCAAGGAATTGACTATGATGAAACTTTTTCACCGGTTGCTATGTTCAAGTCTATTCGGATTATGCTCGCTATTGCCGCATTTCATGATTATGAGATATGGCAAATGGATGTCAAAATGGTGTTCCTTAATGGGAACTTGGAGGAGGATGTGTACATGGTACAACCTCAAGGTTTTGAAGATCCAAAGAATAGCGAGAAAGTACGCAAGCTTCAAAGATCCTTTTATGGATTGAAGCAAGCATCAAGGAGTTGGAACAAGCGCTTTGACGAAGAAGTCAAAAAGATTCACTTCGTCCAAAGTAAGGAAGAACCTTGTATATACAAGAAGGTTAGTGGGAGCCACATAGTGTTCTTGATCTTATATGTCTATGACATACTCCTCATGGGAAATCATATACCTTTCCTTGAGCAAACGAGAAGTTCATTGAAATCTGCTTTTTCGATGAAAGATATGGGTGAGGCTCAATACATCTTGGGAATCAAGATATATAGAGATAGATCCTGTAGACTCATTGGCCTAAGTCAACGTACATACATTGACAAGGTCTTGGAAAGGTTCAACATGAACAACTCCAAAAAGGGCAGTGTGCCAATGAGTATGGGTGTGCAACTCAAGAAGTCTCAACGTGATGAATCACGCAAAGACTTGGAGTACATGAAAGATATCCCTTATGCTTCGGCAATAGGATCAATCATGTACGCGATGACTTGCACAAAACCCGATGTCTCGTATGCTCTAAGCGTGACAAGTCGTCACCAATCCATCTAAATCAAGGTTAGAATCTAGCTAATAACATATTTAAAGCTCCTGAGAATTTAATCTCCAAAACTTGAATAATTAAGAGAATTTTCGGATAGATTAATGTGGTGGTTACGTAGTGAGATAATTTTTGCATTAGTATTTACAATGATGGGATAATGGACCTATTTATAGGATTTTCTCTAACCAACATTTTGAGCAAACCACTTACACATCATCACTTATTAATCTATCAACTAAACCACATCACCTGCAGACCACTTACACATGATCTCTTGTTTACATCTCCACTAAACCACATCATGTGCAAACCACCTTGTACATGATCTCTTGTTTATTTTGCTACATCATCATCTCATAACTACCTTTGACCAATGTTGATTAAATCCAGCAATTAATCAGTAAAAATTCTCTTATTAATATATGCAAAAACGTGATCAAACATTTAGACTATTTCTCACTATTTTTTACTCCACCAAATTTTATATTAATATCCAACAAAATTTGAAATTTGGGCTTTAGCAAATTCATATGTTATAATATTGTAGATCACGTTATATCATGTAATATATTATCATATATAATGTCAAAATATTATACCCCATAATGTAGATACATCTCATATGAATTTATTTATTATTCTAAAGAAGTCGTTTTCACGACATATTAATTTTATTATTTTACCACATGTATATTATTTCATAACACATCAAACTTAATACATCATATAAAATATAAAATTATATTTCTTGTTTTCCAGTTTTGTGATGTGACCTATAGGAAGATCTAAGTTATGTTGACAATGAAATAAAACACATTATATCATAAACTATAAACGGTATCTAGCTACACATTATAGTTACCCAAATAACAAAGATGTTTTACTCACTCGAACGAAATACAATTCACTTAGTGATATGTAAAATATCGCTTGTGTCTATCCGTTGTCTCGTGATTTTAAGAATATTATATAAAGTAGAAATGTGTCACATTTCTATTATATATTCATTTCTTAATCTCTTAAGCTAATTATAAATATCTAACTTAACACAAGTCACATTGTGTACATTATAATTTCGCTTTATCAAATGGCTCACTAATATCATTACTCAAGGAAATAGGTACAATGATAATCCTTTGACGAACTATCTTTTCCAGCATAAGTCATACTTAACTAACTATTGTCTTTATCATTATACTCAATGACAGCTTTTGACAATAATCAAATTTAACACTTTCTATGTGAAAAGACATAAGTCTCATATATTATGATTCAAGACACAGTGAAAACATTAATAACACATAACACAATTTCATAATGTTTCACTTGGTAGGTCTATTCAATATATAAAAGTATCTATTTTCCTCTTTTATAAACTCGTGTCGTCAAATATTTGTAGAGCTACAATAATCGATGACCAACACGACAATTTTATCTCAGTAATCAATGTTCCATGTCAATTACCATCATTGTGAATAACTTTTGATTTATGTAAACCGTTATCTTTTAGAACTCTACAGTTAAGAACCAAGAGCCTCTTCTTTAACACTTCTAAACGACGAATATAATAATCAATGAACAATTATTTTTGCACATTCAATTCATAACAATTGACATATAAAAGTAAAACTTTTAGAACACATTAATTTCAGGGATCGCCATAGGTGGAGATTTGGGGAAGGTGTACGTGATAGTGTAAGTCCTCACAGGCAATGATGTACGAAATCGGACCCTGAGAGAATTAAACACCAACTAATTTGAAATCTTTTTTCTCTAGAAAGAAAATAAAAAATAAAGAAATAAAGGATCGAACATCTTCCACAACGCCCCTCCATTTCTTCATTAACCTATCAGCTAGTTGAAGAGTGTTTTTTTGTTTGTTTGAGGTCTCAAAGACCAAAGTCGACATAGACAGAATACAGTAACATAATGACATATGCACCTAAGTCAAATAAAGTTTGATGTATTGACACATCACCAATCACACAAGAAATAGAACAACCGGTGTCATTGTATTTGACTTGCACGGGTTGTGCCAACAAATGAACTCAAATTTGCCTTAAGAAAAGTTTTCTTGGGAACATGAGTTTTTCTCTTCTTAGTGTATAAATCTTTGAGAACCTTAGCACAATGTGGGATTCGCAGAATCACCTCCAACCTTGGCACAATGTGGAACATGAGTTTTTCGATTTAGTTCAATTCTGATTCTCCCCTTTAGACATCAAGCAAAATATATCAATTAGGCATGTGATGTATTAATTCCCCCTATTGACATCCATTTACAAATTTGACACTTTAAGCAATGAATGTGATTCAAATTTTAAGATATGCAATGAATGAATATATGATATGTCAATTAAGCATGTTAAAACCTAGACTAGAACCAATTTAATCAAATATTTAGAGGATAGAAAAATTTTACCCAACTTTGAATTTTTGAATTGGTTCCAATCTCCATTCGGTAATGCAACCGACTTTGAATTTGACTCTCAAACTTGCCTCGTCACCACCGATCTCCCATCTTCTTTAGGTACCTACAAGTGTAGATTTTGGTATCCATTTTTGTTTGGGTCCATTCAATTTAGCTTTTGGTACCCATACCCAAGTGGATTTAGGTACCCAAACACTTGAGGTTATTTTCATGACAATATGATGCTTTCCATTTATGCTATCTTGAACAAGATGATTTTTAACATAAAACACATTATAGCCTAAACCATGTTTGTCTAATGATTGTCTTTGATTTCCTAAAAGCATATTAAGATTTTTCTTGCCATTTGTGAACTTATGCAAGTCATTAATCAAAGTTTTATTAGATACATTTAGTTCATTATTCTTTAGCACAAGAGATTCATTAATGCATTTAAGATTTTGAATTAAACAAGTATGCTTTTCATTCATTTGATGCATGTGAATCTCTAATTCGATACATTTGTCGGTCATGCATTTTAAGTCATTCAATAATTTCTTGCTTTCAATATATGATTTGTCAAGTTTCTTAAGCAAGTTGTTCTTATCACATTCAAGCATATGTCTATCAATAGCAATAGATGAGTTGGGTTTATTTTTCAATTTCTCATTCTCATCTCTTAAGCATGCATTCTCCAAAGTGATTTTGTCAAGATTAGCAAGCAAATCATTTTTCTCATCCAAAATGGATTCATTCAAACATTGTAGATTATTTGCTTGCTTATTTGCTAGTTTATTCTTTTCACAAACCACTTTGTAGCTAGCAACTCAATCATGAAATGCATGTTGTATTTCTTTAA
Organism: Triglochin maritima; assembly: GCA_963682175.1. Classification (NCBI taxonomy): domain Eukaryota; kingdom Viridiplantae; phylum Streptophyta; class Magnoliopsida; order Alismatales; family Juncaginaceae; genus Triglochin; species Triglochin maritima. Next base: position 14,926,956 of record OY821785.1, read on the forward strand.
ACGAATATGTTCCATTGGTTGAACTACAACTAGAATTATTGCTAGAGCCAGATGATACCTTAATTTCGTCCCCCTCTAATGTCATGTAGCTCTTTTGGGTAACTTCTCCTTTGGATAAGCTTGATGAGGAATAAGATGTAGAGGTGTTCTTGTCCCATCTTTCTTGAGTTTTATCCATTGATGTCGATTCATCTTCACTTGAGTTTAGTGAACTGTTGCCAAAATGATCTTCAAGTCTTTACCAAATATCATGTGCATTTTCACAAGAACAAATCACATTAAAAAGTTAACTTGCAAGTGCACAATATAACACATTTATGACTAGCATTTGAAGAGGTTTGTTTTTCATCTTCTAAACTCCATTGTTAAAAATCATATTTTTTTATTAAAAATCACTATTGCCGACGGAAATACCGTCGGCAAAAGTTGGAATTTTTTGACACCAAAATAAATGGTGCCAAAAGTTTGGCAAAGAAAGTGGTGCCAAAAATTATCATTGCCGACGGATATTCCATCCGCAATACTATTGCCGACGTTCGTAATGCCGACGGATTATTGCTGACGGAAGTTCCAGCGGTAATGGGTATTTCCGACGGAATGGGTACTATGGCCGACGGATTCGTCCGTTGGGAAAGACCCATTTTTGTAGTGGCCTCCAATTTTTTTATACAACACCATAATCTTCTTAGAAGTCTTTATGTCATTACGACATTGTCTTTATGTCATGTAATACTTACGAACTAGTGCAATGCCAAAGAAAAAAACAAGAAAATTGCCGAAATACCATTAATTTTTTAAACCATGTCATTCGGTAAGTTCGATTCCGTTACCGTTAGAAACATATCCTGCTCCTATTGATAATTTCTTAAAATGTCTCTCTAATCCTAACCACTATCATTAATTACAAGATAATTAGTATTTAATCTAATCTAATCACACCCTAATAATCTATTCCCCATAAAATCCCAACCACCACCCTCACAGCCCCCTCCCCGCGAACCACCACCAAGACAAGCTCGCCCACTCCGACGTTTGACCCATCTCCCTTGCCAACCATGTCGCCACACAAACCACCTTGATGATCAATGTTTTTTGTTTTGCCTTTAATTATTATTATTGGTTGGTTTGGACAAAGATTGAGGCTTTATGCCAATGGTACGGATTGGGATAATCAGTTTGAAGGAAGAACTCCATAAAGCTGTGAGTGAATCCGTTTTTGCATAAAGACTGTGGATTTAGGCGGATGGTGTCGACTGGTGTTTTCCAGTCTAGAGGAAGAATTTGAGAATGTGGAGTTTGAATTGAATTTGCGATAGGTTGGGTTGGGTGATTTAGTTGATTTTTTGTGAAGGGTTTTTTGAGGACAAAGATTGTGGCTTTGTGCGGGTGGTGTCTATTTGCCCTTCTTTCGATGTTGCTTCAGCAGTCCACTCAAGCACTAGTGGCACTCGGTCGAGATCATTTGGGGTGACAAACGCCAAGAGTTACAGGTGTGATTAGTTTGCCGGAGTTCCAAAATTTAAATTCACAATTGAGTTAAGATTTGATGATATAATGTACAAAAATTTAACAAACGCCAAGAATGTTGGTTGTATTCTTTAAAAATGTGTGCTTGTTTTCTGAAGATGCTTGTTGATTGGAGCAAATGTGTTTGAATAACAATCACTATTTTTTAGCCTAAAAGTCATAAAACAATGTAAGGAGCATTTCATTGAACACCTACTCGCATTGAAAGAATGAGGCACTACAGGGAAAAAGGGATTTTCACGTTGATTTTTTGACCATATCACGTCGGATTTACTGGTCCAATATACCGACGTGGTAAGTAGAAGACGTAATAGGAAAGAAGATACAACGTTGGTTTTACAATTGACGTGATATGAGGGCATGATAAGGTAGGCATACAACGTCGGTTTTTCTGAAAACCGTGATATGGCTAGGCATACCACATCGGTTTTCAGTAAACCAACGTGATATGTTGCCTTATCACGTCGGTTTTTGAATAACCAACGTAGAAAGTCCTGCTAGAACAAAAATAAAATCCTTATATTTTTTTTATATATATCTTATATCAATTCCTATATTTACACAACCAACAAACGTACATAACCTAATCGTCAAAAGAATGAGATTTCCATTTGAGAGCACAAAAGGTTTAAAAAAATGAATTTGCATTAGCCACAAGTAATACAAAGTAGATGTACAAGTGCAAACAAACCTAATCAAATGAAGCTAAACAACTACAACATCATTATACATCCTACAAAACTCCTACTCATATGCCACTAACAAACAAGAATACACTAACACAAACACAAACAAGAGGCATTCAAACGAAACTTTGAAGATCGATCAGCTTAGAAATCGAAAAAGAATAACCTTCTTTGAGCTTCAGGTCATGAATCCTAGGCGAAGGTCCTGCCACACATCAAAAACAGTAAAGAATTACAGTTTTCTTCTAGAAGTTATAAGCCAAGGATGACTCGTTGCTTATTCCTACACTCACTTTTACTTATGACTAAGATTGCATCATAGAAGTTTAAAAAAATCATTATAAGAAAACCCAAGAATTGATCTTACAAAATGTGAAACTTACATTAGAAGTCAAACATAAGAGCTACATTTGATCTAACAGTTACACCCAACCTTGATTGTATTTTATTTTTCTTACCCTTATTGCCATCTTCTTCAGTTTATTCATGGCTGAGAAGTTCCTCAAACGTGTCAAAACTGCTGATTCTAGGGGTCTTTCTCGAGTGGTTCCATTGTCCGCCATCCACTCTTGAAATTCAACACATCCAACAAACAAATGATATATCATAAAATTTATGACTACGTCACTACAATGCTATTAAGCTGGTTGCAGAAATTAAACAAAAACTCTTTGATTAATTATAATAACATTTTAAAGTAAGAATCTCACTTGGACATTAAATATACTACTCACATAGTTCTAATTTCTGAATCAAATGATCAACTATTAAGAATCCAGAAGCAATTATAACTAACACGAGAAACTATCAAAAGAACCAAAACCAAAATTCTAAATGTGCATCAAAATGTTCATTTATCCCACATAAAAAATTAGGATTTCCAAATCCAGTGATGAACCATAACTATAATTGTAACTGTAAAAAGATAATAGACTTCAAACAAGGCATACCTCACTAGGTTAAAGCTGACTTTGCTCTTCCACCTTGAATCTTATTAATTTACAGGCAAAATGAATGCTTTCAGAAACATAATTTTTCTGGGTATCAAAGAAAATCATATTCATCTGGTTCCAATGTTTCGTGCATCTCCTTTTTGACCTGGGTGGAATTATGACAATAAGCCCAAATCACATCACCAACAAAGCATTCAATTTGCCAACAAAAAACCCAAATCAGAACCAACACTACCAATATGCAATTCACAAGCATAAACCAAAAAAAATTAAAATGAGAATACCAAACACAGACCTTGAAGCAAGACTTGCTCAGTCTCCAGTCCAGAGAGATCACAAACAAAGTATTCAAGACCACCGCATCCACTTATAAACACAAACCAGAAAATGTGGATAATGTCACGTTTTTGGTAAGAAGACAAAAACATCATTGTCTAGGAGGAGGTTGAACCAGTCGTGAGTCCGGAGGTCGGACAGGAGGAGGTCGAACCAGTGGTGGCTTGGTGGAGAGCAAAGCTTGGTGGTGGTAAGGGCGGAAGGGTCGCGGCTTGGTGGTGGTGAAAGTGGGGCTGGTATGGAAGGTCGTGGTCAGGCTGGCCTGCACGGTTGGATCGGGCTTATCTAGACAGTCGGGGTCAGCCTGGTCTGGTCGGGACGGTCGGAGGAGAGGGTATGGATCGGGACGGGGCTGGTCTGGACGGGTGGAGGAGGGAAGGGATTGGACTGGGCTGGTCGAGATCGGGATCTGGACGGGCGGAGGAGGGGAGGGGAGGGATTAGGCTGGTCCGAGGTCGGGTCGCGTGGGAGAGGCGGTAGGGTTGTGAGCTTTTAGGGTTGTTTGCGGGTCGTAATTTTTATATATAATAAAAAACAATTAGAAAATTTATTTAGAAGCCAGCCTGTTAAAAAGTTATGTTATTTTATACAATAAAAAATAAATTTAATTATCAAGAATAATAAATTATTTAGAACTAAATATTAACCAAACATTAAATATAATTAAAATAAAAAATCAGGGATGTTGTCAAATATCCGTACCGTGTACACTTGCTATAAGTTCAATGCAGTAAAAAAATAAAAACAAAATTTTAAAATTTTAAAAAATTAATAACAATTAGAAAACATATTTTGAAATATATATATATATATATATTAAAAACAGATTAAAAATGATTTTAAAAAATCAAAACATATTTTAAAAACATCTATAGTTATTGTCTTATCCGTAGTTATTAAAAATTGTTTTTAAAACATGTTTTGATTTTTAAAATTAATTTTTAATCTGTTTTTTAATATATATTTTTTCAAAATATGCTTTTAAATTGTTATTATTTTTTAAATTTTGTTTTTATTTTATTGCTGCATCGACCTCCAAAAATAATTATAACGAGTGTACACCCTACGGCTTTTTGACAACGTCATCAATTTTTTTGTTTTAATTAGTTTTAGTGTTTGTTTAATATATAGTTGTAAATAATTTATTGTTCTTGATAAAATAATTTATATTTTTATTGTATAAAATAACCTAAGTTTTCAACACGCTGTCAGACAGTTATCTATGTAATTTAGAGGTCGATTTTGGAAAAATTAAAATATTTTTTTAAAAAATAATAACAATTAGAAAATATATTTTGAAAAAAAAGATTTAAAAAAGATTAAAAATAATTTCGAAAAAAAATATGACGGATCGGTGGTGTGAACCACGATCCGTGGAAGAAAAAAATTAAAAAAAAGTGATGGATCGCGGTTCACAACTGCAATCCGTGCAACAAAAAATAATTTAAAAAGTGACGGAGTGTGGTTCACACCCACGATCTGTGGAGAATTCGAATTCTTTTTTAATCCTAAATTTTGAATTTTTTTATTATATATAAAAATTATGGTTTGTGGACTTATTTAGTTGGGAGAATATAAAAAAATTAAAATGGGGAAAACACGTCGGTTTTGAAACCGACGTGAAATTGTGGACTTTTAAGGGCTCTCACGTCGGTTTCTTCAATTTCAAAGAAACTGACGTGTGTTTCTCAACATATGATGTCGGTTTATATGAAACTGACGTAAAATATATGTTGCCCGTTGGTTTCTTGATAACCGACATGATATACTGACGTTAAACCTTCTTTTTCCATCAGGGAGGAGAGAGGAAAAAGTGACGGGAATGTAAGGAGCTCGACTGAGGTTAATTTCGTGGGAGGCAATCAGAGGATGGAGGAGGAGAGTGGGAAAAAATGATCACAATGTCATAGAAACATTTCATTGAATACCTAATGTGTATGGCTGTAAATGAGTATGGTCAAAACTGTTTAACCATCCCACCTGTGCAGAATAGGTTTTACTCGTCGCCCAATAGACGTCGGTCGGTCGTGTCGTCGCCCAATAGGGAGAGGACAGAATAGACGTCGGTCGTTACTATGACCGACGTCTATGTGGTACTATAGACGTCAGTTATTGGTGAAGGGAATGTGTAAGCCGTAGCTTCTAGTCCATTGACTCATCATTGACCGAACCATGTCGAACAATATCATATTTCTCCTTTCAGATACCCCATTCCACTGAGGTGTACCGGGAGGAGTAAGTTGTGGCACAATACCACACTCCTTTAGGAACGAATCAAATTCAGTACTTAAGTACTCTCTGAAGGGAATGTGTTCTAAAAGTTTTACTTTTAAATGTCAATTATTATGAATTGAATGAGAATTCATTTTGTTCCTTGTTTATGTTATTCGTCTTTTAGAAGTGTTATGGAAGAGGCTCTTGGTCCTTAACCGTAGAGCTCTAAAAGATAATGGTTTACATAAAACAAAAGATATTCGCAATCATGGTAATTAACATGGGACATTAATTACCGAGTTAAGATTGTTGTGTTGGTCATAGATCATTGTACCTCTACAAGTGAGTGACAACACGGGTACGCAAAAGAGGAAAATATTACTTTTGTATACTGAATAGACCTAATAAGTAAAACATTATAGAATTGTGTTTTCTGTGTCATTAATGTTTTACTGTGTCTTTGGTCCTTTGATATGAAACTTATATCCGATCACTTAAGAATTGCTTAATTAGACTAGTGTCTTGAGCTATCGATGAGTGTAGTGTAAAGACATTAGTTGGTTAAGTATGACTTTTGTTGGAGAAGATAGTTAGTCAAAAGATTATCATTGCCCCTCATAATTGAGTGATGATATTAGTGGGCCCCTTAATAAAGCAAAGTTATAATGTGCACAATGTGATTTGAGTTAAGTCACATATTTATAACTAGCTTAAAGAGATCAAGAAATAAATACTAATACAAAGATGACACAATACTACTTTGTGTGTATTCATAATATCATGAGGCAAGGGACGGACACAAGTGGTGCACTCCATCACTAAATGGATCGGGTTTTGGTTCGAGTGGAATTAAGACATCTAACTAATTGGGAGTTATAATGTGTAGCTAGATGCCGCTTATAACTTGTGATATTAAGCTCTTAATATCACTGTCAACTTAGTCTAGATCCTCCCATAGGTCACACCGCAAAAACCGGGAAACAAGAAGCTTGATTTTTGGTTCATATGATGTGTCGGGTTTCTTATAGAAAATATGACACATGTGGTGAACAAGTAAAATCAATTATGTTATGATATATAATATAATTAGAATCGTGATAAATTCATATGAGATGCATAAATTATGTGGTGCAATAATTTATTGTTGCATAGGATAATATATTGCATAAGTTGTGAATTTGCTAAAACCCCCTAAAGTTCAGATTTTGTTGGAAATAAATCCAAAATTTGAAAAAGGCAAAATCGGGTTAAAGTTCGATAATCCGTTATGGTTCGGTCGACCGAAGGATCTGTGGATCGGTTAACCGAACGTGGAACGGATGATCATAGTTGATTGACCGAACTTGACCAAAGTGCGTGGAATTCTGGATCGGTATTCCGAACCATAAACGGTCGACCGAACAATGTCCAGTTCCGATATTTTCGGTGAACCGAATGACATTCGGTTTATAGACGCGGGTTCGTCCGATCGGTTAAGGAGAATTTTTCTCCTTAAGAATCGGTCATCCGTCGAGTGCACGGTAATACGAACGTGACATTACCGAGTATGTCTCGGTAAACCGAAGCCCGATCGATTTTCTGCCTTTAATAATTAAGAGATTAATTTGATCAATGGTTGGATTAGCTCCAAACTTGGTCAAACGTTTTGTAAACGAATTTAGTTTACCATATTGGATTTAAACAATTCGGTGTACCGGTTTTTCGGTCTATGAATGTTTTGTTGATGTAATTTCTTTATAATAATTCGTTTTGAATGTTTTAAGTGTTTTAAAACATGTCATGTAATTATTAGAATTATGATTTAGACATTAGTCTAACTTACAATAATTTCGTTTTATGAAGAAATGATTATTTTGTAAGAGAATCAACAAAACCGAAAAACTGCGGTTCATCTTTCCATTGGAAATTGGATGGACAGCGGTTCAAAATTGTTTTTGAACTTGTGGATGGATGAAAAACGTTTTTAATGGATTTCAAAATGTTTTTCAAAGAATTATTTGGGATTCTAGATGATTGATAAACTAGATTGTATAGTTTATAGCAATATTGCGTGCATGGATGCTCGAGTTGTCTTTGCAGGAATTGTGAGTTTATATGTTCCAAATCAGCAACTATGAATGTATGTAATTATTATTATTATACAGGGGCTTATTTATATGTAAAAGTCAAAATTCTCTCTTTCTATCTTTAGATAATTGCATTGTATTTGAGAGGTTTTTACATAGGACTTGCACTAGTCGGTTTTTATCGAATGTGAGGAGCATGTTTATTTTCTGTAAAATCTACATCTCCGGTGCAAGAGGAAGTCGCCGTTGTAGCGCATCGATCGAGGATCGAAGATCAGGGATCGATGATCAAGGATCGAAGGGAACATATAAACTCACACGATGTGGATTGTGTGAATGGTTTAATTTTTTTAATTTCTGCTTTGCATGTGATGAATGTGATTGAATGTTAGGATGTGTATGAACGATAATATGCATGATAACTTAAAATTCCGAATCACATGTTAATATATGAAATTGTCCAACAAAAGTAAGAGTAATTTTCCTTCTTATTTCATCCATTAGCAGTCATTGACCGAGAGATACTCTGCTCGCCCTTAGCGGGAGATAGCTCCCTCCATCTTTGGGAATAGTGGGAGATATAATGGTTGTCTATTATTGTGTCACGATTAAATATATGAGGTGCGTTTCACCCTAGTGAACCCCAAGTATGTTTAGTTGTGAATACAATGGATAAAAGTATCTCGTATCAAATGAAAATAAGTTTTCTTAACATTACCTAGAGCCCTCGCTCGGTTTTGGGAAAACGTTTTTCTTACGAGGATGGGTCATATTCCCTCATAATTAAAACGACAAGAATCACAAGAGTTTGAAGATGCTAATATTGCTAAAATTCAAAAAGGTTGTGATTAGAAAGAGTTTTTTCTTAACCTTGATATTGTGATGTATTCGATAGCCCTTAGCTAGTCTATATTGCAATTGATGAGATCTTAGATTGCTGCATTTATGGGCAAAACTTATTTGCAGTATTTACATTTATATTCGATATATATATATATGTATTTTAAAACATAAAATTGACATTAAAATCCTGTATGATTTATTTTGTAGAAAAATATCGAACATCCAACCTATCGTACGATCCATGATAGAAAAACACCCTTTAGCAAATGATGGCTCAAACTTCATAAGTTGGCAACTCAAACTCAACATCGTGTTAAAGTTTGAGAAACTGTCTCATATTTTGGAAGGTCCGATCCCAAAATGGAATGAGAGATTAACCGATGAAGAGAAAGAGGCGAAAGCCAAGTGGGAAGACCAAGAGAACCAAGTTCACGGTCTCATGCTAGCATCCATGTGTGACTCGCTTCAAGCGAAATACTTGGATTCAAAACCCAAGAAGACCATGGAGGCTCTGTCTAAGATGTTCATGGATAGTGCCCGAAAGGAACCCTATAAGACAACCATCGCACTCACAAGGTGCCATATGGCGGAGGGAACATCGGTATCCATGCATTTTCTCACGATACAAGGGTACCTTGAGAAGTTGGCAAAACTCTCTTCACACATGCCCGAGGACATTACTGAAGATATGATTCTTGGCTCTCTAGCCCCGCCCTTTAAGGACTTTGTGATGCACTATCACGTGCGTGAAAAAGGGGTGAGTCTTGAGGAGCTGCACAACGCTCTCAAAACTACTGAAGTTGACATGGGCAAGGGTAGGCACAAGCAGGTCCTTGCCGTCCATGGGAGGAGCCAAAAGATTGGTAAAGGAAATGGCAAATCTACCAAAAGTGGTTCAATCAAGAGCGAGGGAGTAGGAGGTGCTCATAAGAGTGCCTCGAGAGGGGAAACTCAGAAATCTCCAATTCCCAATACGGAGTGCTTTCACTGTGGTGAAAAAGGACACATCCGGCCAAATTGCCCCAAGTACAAGGAAGACCTTGACAACGGAGTGATTGAACGTCGGCGCCCCAAAAAGGCCAAAGGTATATTTGTTATTGAAATAAAGTTAGCCACCTCTGTCCAGGATTGGGTAATTGATACCGGATCTTGTGCTCACATAGTTTCTAATGTGCAACTACTCAAGGATAGGAAGGAACTCGTATGGAACGAGATAGAATTGAAGGTCGGAAATGGTGCGAACGTTTCTGCGGTTGCACAAGGTTCTGTGGTGCTTCAATTATGTAGTGGTTTAAATTTATGTCTAAAGAATGTTTATTATGTGCCTTCGATTAGCAAGAACATTATTTATGTATCATGTTTAGATATGGATAATTTTAATATAAATGTTTCAAATTCTTGTTTGTCTATATTGAAGAATGGTATTTTCTATGCAAATCCATTCATAAGGAATGGTCTCTATTTGCTTGAATTGAATAATAAACAAATCTTTAATATCAATAACAAAAGACTTAAGACCACTCACGAGAATGATACTCTCTTGTGGCACTATCGTCTTGGTCACATAAATGAAAAACGCATCAAGAAATTGCAAGAAGCTAACCTTCTTGGTCTACTTGATTTTAAATCATTGGAGACATGCCAACCATGTTTAATGGGAAAAATGACCAAAAATCCTTTCAAGAAGAAAGGTCCAAGGGCGAGTGGCTTGTTGGATTTGATACATTCCGTTGTATGTGGTCCAATGAGTATTAGTGCACGAGATGGTTTCAGGTACTTCATTACGTTCACGGATGATTATAGTCGTTATGGCTATGTTTATCTAATGAGAAACAAGAGTGAATCCTTTGACAAGTTCAAAGAATTCAAGAATGAAGTAGAGAACCAACTCGACAAGAACATCAAGTCTTTACGAACGGATCGTGGAGGTGAGTACTTAAGTGCCGAATTTGACTCATACCTAAAGGAGTTTGGTATTATACCTCAACTCACCCCTCCCGGTACACCTCAGTGGAATGGGGTATCCGAAAGGAGGAATATGACATTGCTCGACATGATTCGGTCAATGATGAGTCATGCGGAATTACCTTTTTACTTTTGGAGTTATGCACTACAAACTGCGGCTTACACACTAAATAATGTTCCATCCAAATCCGTGGAGAAAACTCCTTATGATGTGGAGTGGTAAAACACTCAAGCTCAATTTTCTCAAGATTTGGGGTTGTGAGGCTTACGTCAAAAAATTGATGTCGACCAAACTTCAACCAAAAGGGGATAAGTGCTTTTTTATTGGTTATCCTCGTGAGACAAGAGGATACTACTTTTGGCATATCACGTCCAATCGAGTGATTGTAGAGAGGGATGCCACATTTCTAGAAAAGGAATTTCTTGAAAGAGTAAAAAGTAGTGGGAGTAGGGTTGTGCTTGAGGAAACTCAAGATACTCTACAAGATCATGACATGAATGATGACATTAAAAATCATGAAGGCCCAACCGAGATTCCTTTGGTTAGTGGGAGCGTGAGTGAGAGACCCTCGCAAGAAATTGTGAGAGAATATCAATCATCCACACCTAGTGTACGTTCAAGAGTTGAACGTGAATCCACTCCTCAAGAAGTTGTGGAAGAAATTCAAGAGACATGAGAAGAACCAAAAGAACTAAGAAGGTCAACAAGGGAAAGGAAGAAACCCGACTTGTATCTGGGACTTCATGAAATTATGGTACTAGATACCAATGATCCCTTGACCTTCCAAGAAGCAATGGAAAGGAAAGACTCCAAACTATGGCTTAAGGTCATGGAATCCAAAATAGAATCCATGTATGATAACCAAGTATGGAGCTTGGTTGACCTTCCTCAAGGGAAAAAGGCCATTCAAAATAAATGGGTTTTCAAGAGGAAGATGGACATGGATTGGAACTTGACAACCTACAAAGCGAGGCTTGTAGCGTAGGGTTTCACTCAAGTTCAAGGAATTGACTATGATGAAACTTTTTCACCAGTTGCCATGTTCGAGTCTATTCGGATAATGCTCGCTATTGCTGCATTTCATGATTATGAAATATGGCAAATGGATGTCAAAACGACGTTCCTTAATGGGAACTTGGAGGAGGATGTGTACATGGTACAACCTCAAGGTTTTGAAGATCCAAAGAATATCGAGAAGGTATGCAAGCTTCAAAGATCCATTTATGGATTGAAGCAAGCATCAAGGAGTTGGAACAAACGCTTTGACGAGGAAGTGAAGAAGTTTCACTTCATTCAAAGTAAGGAAGAACCTTGTATATACAAGAAGGTTAGTGGGAGCCATGTAGTATTCCTAATCTTATATGTCGATGACATATTGCTCATGGGAAATCATATTCCTTTGCTTGAGCAAACGAGAAGTTCATTGAAATCTGCATTTTCAATGAAAGATATGGGTGAGGCTCAATACATCTTGGGAATCAAGATATATCGAGATAGATCCCGTAGACTCATTGGCCTCGGTCAACGTGCATACATTGACAAGGTCTTGGAAAGGTTCAAGATGAACAACTCCAAAAAGGGCAGTGTGCCAATGAGTATGGGTGTGCAACTCAAGAAGTCTCAACGTGCGCAATCACGTAAGGACTTAGAGAACATGAAGGATGTCCCTTATGCTTCGGCAATTGGGTCAATCATGTACGCGATGACTTGCACAAGACCCGATGTCTCGTATGCTCTAAACGTGACAAGTCGTCACCAATCCAACACAGGTCCTGAGCATTGGACTGCGGTCAAGAATATCCTGAAGTACCTTAACTGGACTAAGGATAAGATTCTTGTTTATGGAGGACAAAGAGAGTTGATAGCGGAGGGTTACTCGGATGCGAGTTTCATGAGTGATCCAGACGATAGAAGGTTGCAATCAGGATACGTCTTTCTTCTGAATGGTGGAGCTGTGAGTTGGCGTAGTTGGAAGCAAAACACTACGGCCGACTCAACCACTGCTTCCGAAGTAATGGCTATCGTTGAAGCGAGCAAGGAGGAGTGTGGATTAAGAAGTTCCTTGAAGAGCTTGGAGTAGTTCCCTCGAGCGAGGGACCAGTAGAGCTATTTTGCGATAATAGTTCTTCTATCTCGCAAATCAAGGATCCCAAATCACACCACAAAGTGAAGTACATGGATCGTAAGTACTTCGTGACACGTGACCTCATCGACGAAGGCAAAATAAATCTTTTATGGGTGGACACCAACAACAACACAACTGATCCATTCACAAAACCATTATCCCAAGCCAAGGGCGAAATGCATTTCGAGTCCATGGGATTGAGGAACCATGTAGATTGGCTTGATGATTGACTGTACTGGTTCGGTAATCCGTTATGGTTCGGTCGACCGAAGGATCTGTGGATCGGTCAACCGAACGTGGAACGGATGGTCATAGTTGATTGACCGAACTTGACCAAAGTGCCTGAAATTCTGGATCAGTATTCCGAACCAGAAACGGTCGACCGAACAATGTCCAGTTCCGATATTTTTGGTTAACCGAATGGCATTCGGTTTATAGACGCGGGTTCGTCCGATCGGTTAAGGAGAATTTTTCTCCTAAAGAATCGGTCATCCGTAATACGAACGTGACATTTTCGGTTAACCGAGTATGCCTCGGTAAACCGAAGCTCGATCGATTTTCTGCCTTTAATAATGGAATTTCAGGAATGGAAAACCCCTAAGGGGTGGAGTGAGTGCACACAAGCAAAGAGGTGGGTGTAGAATACATTCTTTAAGCACATGAAGGTGGTGTTTATCAAGCATAGGAAGTGTCTAAATGTTATGGCAAAACCTATCAATCTATTCACCAACTTGGTTGATTAACATTTACATATGCAAGTTGTTTATTTCAGAACCTAAACAAGCATGAGAGGTGTCTAATCATTTTGGCAAAACTCATCAAGTTGTAAATTCTATCCTAAACAAGCAAGCATACATTCATGTTTAATCAACACATTGAAATTAAAGCATTCATCACATTCTCTAATGCATGTATGTACATCTACTCCACCCCCAAAGGGGATGGAACTACTCACTAAACATTACACTAATTATTAAACTATGGAAAGAAAGCATATTAAAACTAAGCTAGAATTAAAAGACGATTAAACTAAAACATGCACAAACTATAAAAGAAGCATAAACAAACAAGGAAAGAAACACAAAACTTTATTGATAAAATGACTCACATTAAAAGTAGCATCCTCCTACTTTAGTGTGTGCTTCAAGGCCTCACTTCTAGTAGGAAGAATAGCCACTTAAAATATGGAGTGATTACAATGGAAGGTGAAGAGTTCTATTTATAGCCATGGAAAAAGGCAAACCGGGACAATCCCCCGATGTGGGACTAAACAAACACCAAAAATAGCCTAAACGAACATTAATACAAGTCCAGGAGAAATTTGAGCGTATTTGGGCCAAAAGTGACCGCCAATTAGCGGTGACCGCTAATTAGCGGTCTACAGTGTCTGGATCGCTCTGGAATTTCTTGTGGGCTTTTCTGGAAGGCTTTGTTGGTATTTGATGCATCTATTTTGCATGTTGGAGCTCCGACCCGAATAGAATTGCCAAAATACTCCCCATGATGGTGAGGAGTATTCTGTTTTGCTCTTAGGTCCTTCGGTCTTGCATTCAGGTCCTTCTTCCTTGCATTTTGGTCCACAGATCTCACAATTCAGTCCTTTTTCCCAGCTTTTGGGTCCTTTTATGCTTCATCTCTTCAAACCTATTTATTCCTGAAAACTAAACATAAAACTCGTAACATAGCATTATCTAGGTGAAAGATAATGGATATAAGATACAAATATGAGCATGAAATGATGTCAATCACGAACCTCTATAAAAATTCCCCCGTCTCATTGTGGTTTGCATTTCTATTCTTTACTTGCTTGTTTGTTTGTTTAATTCCGCTGCATATCTTTGATAGATTAAACGAGTAGGTAATTAGCATAAAATTGATTAGTATTGTAGACCCTCACGATCCAACATGCCTATCCGAGGTAATGTAGATCGCTATTCAATTGTATAGTTGTAGTTTCAATATTTAGTTATTAACATTCAACACACTTGTATTTTTTTGATAGGTCTTCCCAAAACGTAGTGATCCCTTCTGGCAGCAGGAGCTCGAGAAACTCGCGACCGATGGGCTCGCTATTTTATCAGAAACATGTTGATGAACTAAGAGGTTCTCCTGTCACTAGCATTTTTTGTAATTTAGTTAACAAGTGCACTTGTATTACAAACCTACAATTTATGCCTTAATATAATCGCCTCAATTTTAGAATGAATGCCAATTGTTTATGAATTAATTGCAAGTGTGTTGAATGTTAATTGTGTATGCTTGTATGTTTGTGTTTGTGCATGTATGGTTGTATGTTTGTGTTTGTGCATGTATGTTTGTGTGTTTGTGCTTATATGTACATGTGGATGAAAGTATAAGCATATGTGAACGAATTTGGTGCAGGTTGTATGTACACGAATACGATGACTATATACAAGTTTGCAGGTTGCTATTTTTTTGTCCAAGTTTAAGAATAGACGCCGGATGTTAGTATTAGCCGACATTTATTCCTCTGAAGAAAGGAATAGACATCGGCCGTATGTATCATCCGACGTCTATACCTAAAGAATATACGTCGGTCGTATAGAACAACCGACGTCTATTCCTAAAGAATAGACGTCGGATGATACATACATCCGACGTCTATTCCTAAAGAATAGACTTCGGATATATCACGTCCGACGTCTATGTATAGACGACGCACACATAGACGTCGGATCTGGGAGTACTTATATCCGACGTATATACCCCCGTACATTCGACGTATATTCCCTTTTCTGTAGTGGTGCCCCAACCGAACCGACGGGTAGGATCACGGGTTGTAAAAATCATAACCGTTTAATAAAATAGACGAATAAGGATTATGAAAATCATAACCTTTTTATAAATGGACGGATAAGGTTTCATGATTGAACCCGTCTGTTTAACTGCAAAACATAATGAATATATATAATTTTTTGTTATATATATTATATACATATAATTTTTGTATTATTATTGTCATTATGTGTGGATGTTTGATGTTTTATATGGATTTGTGGATGTTTAGATTATGAATTTTTGGAGGTTTTGATTATAAATTTATAAATGTTTGATGATTTTAACAAGTTTGACGAATTTTTATCTATTTAACCATTTACCTAATTCTTATATCGATTTTATTACCTATTAATTTTTTAACCATATAACCATTTAACCACCCAAAACCGTTTAATTAAATTAAATGGGTAGGGTCATGAGTAGAGGTAAAAATAAACAGATTTCTAACCGAACTGCGAACCGTTTAATTATGCGGGTACGGTCATGAGTAAACCCTATAACCGTCCACGAACCGTCCATTTACAGCCCTACTAATGTGCATTGCTTGGTGGCGGGAAAGGTTAGTGGATCGATTGGACTGAAATCTATCCTTCAAATCTTTAAATCTTCCAAGTTCACCTCTCCTTCAACATTTCGAATGGTAGGAAAGCCCCACCTTGGTTCACTAAGAACCCCTTAAACTTGGCAAATAACTTTCCCAACATCTTTAACGGATCCACAAATACGCTTGTATTTGGAAGGAAGATAAAGCTAACCCGATATCACAAAACCATGAAAGGTGCTACTCATTATTGACACTATGCACATTGTTGCACTTAAACTACAAACTCCAACTCAACACGAGGATAGTCCCACATAGTTGTGTTCCTTGGGAGCCCATCTATTCAATGGGTTCCTTCAATAACCACCTATGTTAATTTGGGGGTGCGGGAAATAAAATGCTGATCATGGAAACGCATGTGGAAAAATAATTTTCCCCTGAAAGTAAAGACCTTCATACGGCTTGTTGTAAATGACATGGTCCTAACATTTGATGACCTCATAAAAGGCAAACCTTGGGGCCCAATTGTGAATCAGTGGAACTAGGGGGTGCAAATGGATATGATATATTTGCCCGTATTTGTGTTTGTATCCAACTGTTTCAGGATGTCAAAATGAAACTTCCATATGCGGCAGATATACAGATGTTGGTTTTTCAATAATTTCATGTACGAATATCAAGTTAAAAAATTAAGCAGATGCAGATGTGGATTTATCATGATATCATCCACCGGGCTCAAAAACTGCAATATATATTAGTTAGAATCCTAATTACACCATATATTTTTTATTTCTCATAGCTAATAATTACTCGTAATGTATTATATTAGACTGCATAATTTATAAGATCATAAAATTAAAATTACTAAAACTACCTTCTAGGCTTTCATTTCTTCAAACCATATATGTTTTTTTAATCATACAAACTTTAAAAGTTAAAATACATGAATTATCTAGTGAGTCCGGACTTAATTTCCTATTTGAAGACCCCAATATATTCACCACTCATTTGAAATTGTAAGATAGATTAAGAGGAAAACGGTTATGCTAATAAAATGTGAGACTAACCGTAAATAAGATCAAATTGTGAGATTATAGGGTGTTTAAACTAAATAAGATGAGTCTGACTCACTAGAGCCTGACCCAGTTAAAATATTCTAAAAGCTAGTTGTAAACACAAAATATAATATTAACTTAAAATATTTTTAAAACATTTAATTATGACACATGACACTTATTCAATTTTTTAATATGTTATATTTTTTCAACTCAAAAATGTACTGTTTTGTATGATATTCTACAGAGATGAATATCTATTTTTATATCCAATTTGTATTGCATTTGTTTGTTTCCGAATGTTTTGTATGCAGACCATGTTTGTATCCATTTTGTAAGCATATATCATTTTTGTATCCATAAAGATTTGTATCGGTATTTGGATCCAAATTTTGAAAATATATATGGATATTGATATACCTGTATCCGTATTGTATCTCTACTATCTGCATCCTAAGTGGTACACATCTTTCTATATTGTAATTTTTTCAAGAACTAAAAAGACCACACAATCTTGTTTGTATTATTAGATCAGATGATGACATGCTTACCATCGGCTTTCGGTGTAACCTTCTCTATGCATTTCTGTAGAGGATCTAAAAATAAAAATGCTAGTGGGGATCTATTCAGGGCTCAAACATGAACTCAAGCTTGAGAAACTCTCCTTACTAATGATTTGGATCGTCAAATTGCATGGGAAGGTCTGCTCCACTCACCTGTCTGTACTGACCACCCTGATCCATCCAATTTTTCCATCTGACACCCAAGTACACCGTCAATCTATCCCGTACGGGGCAGACATATCTCTCTCTATTTTACTCAATTTTTATTGTCATTACAATATTTCAGCACCCAAAAACCACAATCCCTTCTAGGGCTGTTAGTACAGCACGTTTAACCCGACAACCCATCTCGCCCCATGTGGGACGGGTTGCGGTTGTTTTTTTCACAACCTGCAACTCATCGACCCGTTCGTTTAAACGGGACGGGTTACGGTTGAAAGTTAACATACCCCGCTAACCCATCAAGCCCGTCAAACTATATATAAATATACATTATAAATATATTATTTAAAAGTAAAAGATTGTAATTATAATAAAATAAATTTTTTTATCTTTATTCTTTTATTAACTAAGTCTGTTTTAGTCTTTTATATTTTTACATCTTAATTTTACATGTTTAATTTTGTATGATTTTTACAACTTTTGAATTTTAATTTTATTTCATACATGTTATGGGTCCAAATTAAATTATATAGAAATCAACCTGTTTAATCCGTCAAACCCGCCCTTAGGTGGGTCAGGTAGCACTAACAAAAAAATTGACCCGCCCTGCTTACCCGTCAAACTTTGGTGGAACGGGTAGCAGACGGTGAGAAACCCGCCCCACCCCACCCCACCCGTTTGCACCCTAATCCCTTGTTTGTCTCAAAGGCACCATAATAACAACATTAAATGCACCATCATCACATTTCCAGCCTGTTGAAGTGGGAGGAGTTTTGACCGACCAAGAGATTGGTGGGCAAAATCTTGTAGTCTCACATGGACTAGATACCCACACTTAACGTCTTCCTCTCCAAGAAAGCAAACCATCCCTCACCAGACTTCTATTGTATCATCCTCTACAAACCTTACCTTCTATTGTATTTCATTTCACCCAACAACCTTAACATTGAGCTATGTATGGTCGAGGAAGATGGTTCACTCTAGCTCAGACACCTTCTTCGTTAACACTTTCATATTCTTTGGCATTTGTTGTTTGGAGCACTAATTGTTATCTACAATTTTTAGGTTTTGAAGTCATTTATGACCCATTAGAAGAGGATAAAACCGATAAACAACTTTCTGAAGACGATGCACCAGCAACTGTTGTGGATGAAAAACCCGAAGACATATTTCCACATGATATTGACTTGTTTGGTAACATTGCGTATATTGTTCCCACCAGTGGAATGCCCTTCCTATCCTTTTAATGTGGCGAACCGTTCTATGAGGACTAAGCCACTAATATGGGATTTGGCACTAAAAAAGGAACTCAATGTGGCGATCGAAATGGGATATCCATTAAGGGCAAGCTTACGTGCCATAAAGTCATCCCTGGAGCTGTAGTTTTTAAAAGGATTTTTTAGTGCACCTCCCAGGATACGAAATTGGTAAGCATATGTTTTTTTACCATTGTCTGTAATGCATTGTAAGTCGATCATAATTGTGCATATGCACATCTAGCGTTAGTGAGTCTTATTCTGTCACCGTTTCCATTTCAATATCGTTAGAATTTTCGTAAATTAAACATCATAATATTACAAATGTCTTTAATATTAAAAACAAAATAAAAAAACATAAAATTACCACACCCTCCTCCACCCCCGACTCTCCCACACCTCCCTCATCCTCCACCACGGCCAACACAACCACTCCGCCACCTCCTCCTCGAGGACGACCCACGCTGGTCCATATTGCTAATTACGTCTTCTCGGAGGTGCACCCAAGAAGAAAACCCATTTTTAAACCGATATATCACATGGGCATCCACCTTTTCATATGTTGTGTGGTCTATCCGCTCTACAAACTTTTGAGAATCTTTGTTTTTTGATATGGACATATCTAGGTCGTCTTAGTATTTATTATTCCGTAATATCTTTCAAAGCTTCTACTCTCCATGTTGTCTAATGAAGATATATGTCACATGTCCCCAACACCCCAACCATACCTCTCTCTCTCCTCCCTAGTCAAACCTCCACTTAACCAATCACTTAACCCCTAATTGGGTTTTGGGATATTACAATCCACCAACCTTAAAAGAATTTCGTCCCGAAATTCAAACAAGCTACTCATCGAAAAGCTCTGGGTACTGCCTTTGAACTTCCTTCTAAATCTCCCAAGTGGCCTCGCGCTCGCTGTGATGCTGCCACCGGACCTTCACCATCGGAACGGTCCTCCTCCTGAGTTGGTGATCCATGTGATCGACGATCTCAACTGGTCTCTCCTCAAGTGACAAGTCCTGCTGGATCTCTGACACTGTTATCTCGATCACATGCACTGGGTCTGCAACGTACTTCCTCAGCATTGACACGTGGAAGACATTGTGAAGACCCAAAAATTGCGGTGGCAAAGCAATCTGGTAGGCAACCTCTCCAACTCGGTCGAGAATCTGAAATGACCCAACATACCTTGGACTGAGCTTCCCCTTCTTCCCAAATGTCATCACTCCTCGGGCTGGGGAGATCTTCAGAAACACGTGGTCGCCCACCTCGAAACTCAACACCCGTCTACGTCTCTCAGCATAACTCTTCTGTCGGCTCTGAGCCGTGGCCAGTCTCCTCCTGATTACATCAACCTTCTCTGCATACATCTGCACGAGCTTTGGCCCCACTAACTGCCTCTCGCCCACATCACTCCAGCTTACCGATAATCTGCAAGGCCTCCCGTACAACACCTCGTACGGTGCCATCCCAATACTAGAATGGTAGATGTTGTTATATGCGAACTCTACCAGCGGCAAGTGCTCATCCCAGTGTTCTGCCAATCTAGTGTGCATGCCATCAGCATATCCTCCAGGGTCTGAATCGTTCTCTCTGACTGTCCGTCTGTCTGAGGGTGAAACGCTGTGTTGAACCTCAGTCGTGTCCCCAAGGCCAGATACAGACTCCCCCAAAATCTGGAAGTAAATCTGGGATGTCGATCAGAGATGATGCTCACTGGTACTCCGTGCATCATGACTATCTCCTCCACATACAACCTAGCTAGACACTCCAAAGGCAACGTTGTCTTAATCGCTAACAAGTGTGCCAATTTGGTCAGTCGATCGACTATCACCCAAATCACATCGTGGAATCTCCCCGTCTTCGGTAGACCTGTGACGAAATACATCGTCACGTGCTCCCACTTCCACTCTGGCAGCTCAATACACTGCATCGGTCCTGCTGGTCGCTGATGCTCAATCTTCACATGCTGACATACTAAGCACCGGTCCACAAACTCTGCAATATCCTTCTTCATACCCTTCGACCAGAAATTCCGCTGCAGGTCCTTATACATCTTCGTACTCCCCGGGTGAATGGTATACCTCGCTCTGTGTGCTTCCTCCATGATGTCATCTCTCAACCCATCGACCTTCGGCACCCAGATCTGACTCCTGAACCTCAGGCCTCCATCTACTCCCACCCTAAAGTCTGATCCATCCCTAATAGCTAACTGTAACAGACTGGATAGCTCCTCATCATCATGCTGTGCCTGCACTATCCGTGAGACTGTTTGTGGCTCCACCCGAAGTCCAGCAATCACTGCTCTCTCAGAGCCCTCTGCGAACGACTTCCACTCTGACAAAGTCTCGAGTAGCCTCCACTCCTGCACACACAAGCTCGCCACTGACACATTCACCTTCCGGCTCAGGGCATCTGCAACTGAATTTGCCTTCCCTGGGTGATAGGAGATGGTGAAGTCATAATCCTTAATGAACTCGAGCCATCTGCGCTACATCATATTCAGCTCTTTCTGCGAGAACAAGTACTTAAGGCTCTGGTGATCTGTGAAGACCTCAAACTGCTCCCCGTAAAGATAATGCCGTTAGATCTTCAACGTGTGAACCACTGCTGCTAGCTCCAAAGTGTGAGTAAGGTAGTTCTTCTCATGCGTCTTCAGCTCCCTCGAAGCATACGCCACTACCTTCCCTTGCTGCATCACCCAAACCGACACCTGAAGTGTCACTATAGATCACATAACCTCTGCTGCCACTTGGAAGCGTCAGAATCAGTGTTGTCGTCAGTCACCTCTTCAGCTCCTGGAAGCTGCCCTCGTACTTCTCGCACAAAGAAAATTTGACGCCCTTCTGTGTCAACACCGTCAGTGGTGCAGTGAGCCTGGAGAAGTCCTGAATGAATCGTCTATAATAACCAGCAAGTCCTACAAAACTCTTGATCTCTACCACACTCGTCGGGGCCTTCCACTGAGTCACAACCTCAACCTTCGCCGGATCCACTGATATCCCCTCTGCTGACACAATGTGCCCCAGAAAAGCCACCTGATCCAAGCAAAACTCGCACTTCTTGTACTTAGCAGACAACTTCTGATCCCTAAAGGTGCCAAGCATAATCCTCAGGTGCTCTCGATATTTCTCTCTGTCTGTGGAGTACACCAAGATGTCATCCACAAAGACGATGAAAAATCTTTCGAGGTACGACTAGAATGTCCTGTTCATCAGATCCATGAATGTTGCAGGTGCATTCGTTAGTCCAAAGGGCATCACCAAGAACTCGTAGTGCTCGTACCGTGTGCGGAAAGCTATCTTTTGGATGTCTGCCTCTCTGATCCTCAACTAATGGTATCCTAATCGCAGATCAATCTTCGAGAAGACCTTTGCCGACTGTAATTGATCAAATACCCCACACCTAACTTTTGTTAGTCCTGAGCAAAACAAAGAAAGAGACAAATGAAAGAAAGGAAAAGCATACGTAAAACAGGGAAATCCTAACTCACTTTCGTAGGAATCATGGTTGCACTTAGCACGTGCAACAAGCCGTTAAACCTCATTGTCTCCAAGGAGGAGGAGTGGTGTCTCCTGAGGGTTTTCAGCGGATACACCCACAAAATCCAAACAAAGATGCATTAGTCAACCAAGAAACACAACTCAATGACTTATTTTGTCGATCATTGGACGCGGTAATGCTACGGGCCGACTCTATATATGTAATTAGTCCACACACCTAACCTAGTGAATCATCCGTGAAAGTTAATTAATGACTTAAGTGAAAGACATGGGCAACCTTAACTTCTTAAAGTGATACATTGTGTAAAGTTCATTAAGGTTCTTATTTGACTCTTTTTTTTCTTATCGTTTTTCTTCTTTGGAGCATTACATTGGTTGGTGTTTGATTCTCTCAGGGTCAGCTTTCGTGCATTATTGCCTGTGAGGACCTACACTATGACGTACACCTTCCCCCAAATCTCCACATAGTGCGATCCTTACCACCCGTGTAACCGGAGTTCGGTCGGTGCATCCCAAGTCAGATAACTCGAAAGCACCAGACACTAAATCCCCTCGGACCTAATTTCCCAAGTGATAGAAGTCGTGCGAGAAAAGAGAATACCACTTATTTATTTATCTACATGAGAACCAAAACCCCTACACTTACGATTTCACAAAAAAAGTTTAAGGGTCATTGACTACGACAAACTTCCTTATACTAACAGACACGAATTATTTGACTCACTAGGTTCAGGGTGGACTTCTTTAGTTGTTTGAGTACTGAAACCCTATGATTACATGCCCCCCGATGGAAGACCGGGGTGCATCATTACGACTCGATAAGAGCTAAACCAGTAAACTAGATATCCTAATGCATCATGTTCAAGAAAATTTTGGGACCTTTCTTTTTACATTGCCTCTCAACGGTTTTGCACATGCTAAACACACGTAAAACCCACAAAATATTTTCTTTCGCAAACATATGAAGATTTTGAAAAAATGTGAAAATTTTAAAGCACTAGGCAAGCAAAAGAAGACAAGTCACCCAAGGATCATGGTAAGCATATATATGAATATTAAATGCAGCACACTAACATGACCCTAGCAATACAAACAAAAGAAAACGAAATAAAAACAAAAGACACACTCTCCCTCCTCCTTCTTCTCTTTCTCTCTCTCTCTCTGTCACTTGTCTCTCTTCTTGACTCTCTCTCCATATCCCAATCTTTCTAGTTCTACTTCTCTTTCTCTCACTCTCCTTCTCCTTCTCTCTATCTGTTTCCTTCTGTCTCTCAATCTGACTCTCACTGTCTATCTCATTCTCCTCGCTCTATCTCTCTCTCGTCTCTTTCACTCTCTTCCCTCTCTCTTTCCACCTTCTCATTCCTTGTCCCTCTTTCTCCTTCTCTCGCTCCTTCTCCCTCTCCTTCTCTCTCATATCTCCCCCTCTATCCTTATCTTTCTCTCTCTCCTCCTTCTACTTCTTTCTCTATTCTTATCCTTCATTCTCTCCCCTCGCTCCTTCTCCTTCCTTCTCTCATTCTCTCTCCCTCCTTCTCCTTGTTCTTCACTCTCTCTTATTGCCCTGATCTCTCTCCTTCACTCCTCTCTCCGATTCTCTCTTCCCTTCTATCTTCTCTCTCCTTATCCTTCACTCTTCGTCTTCAATCTTCTTCCCCCTCTCATTCTCCTCTACCTCAATCCCTCACCTTTTTCCCCTTTTCCTTCTGCATCTCTCTCATCTTCTTGTCTCTCCTCTCCCTCACACTTACCATCTCCTGCTCTCTCTCCATCTCCTCTTGTTTCACTCTCTCTATTTCCATCCCATCTCTACTCTTTCTCTCTCTCTCCCTCTCTGTATCCTTCTCTCTCCTACTCCCTCCTCCATCTCCCTCTACTTCTCTCTCCTTGTCCTTTTCCCCCCTCCTTTCTCACTCTTCTTACTCTCTCGCTCCCTCTTCTGTCTCTTTCCTTCTCTATCTCTCCTCTCTTCCACTACTTCTCCATCTCGGTCTCCTCATCTCTCGCTCCCCATGTCCTCCTCTCTCTCCTTATCTTCTCTCCACTCTCCTCTTCTCCTTCTCTCTCCTTGTCCTCTCTCTTGTTCTCCTTATCATCTCCTTCTTCTCTCTCCTTCATCTCCCTCCTTCCCTTCCTCCTCTCTCTCTCATCTCTCTCCTCCTCCCTCTTCTTTTCCTCTCTATCACCTTCACTCTCTCTCACTCCTCTGGTTCCCCTCCTTATTTCCCTCCTCTCTCTTTGCCTCTCCATCTCTCTCGTTCCCCTCCTCCTCCTTTCTCGTTCTCCTTTTCTTTTTCTCTCTCTTCCCCTTCTCTCTCCTCTCTACTTCTCTCTCGTCTTACCACTGGTGTCTACTTCTCCTTCTCCCTCTCTCTTTCCTTCTCCTTCTAGCTCTCTCTCTGTCTCTCACTCCATCTATGTCTCTCATCTTCTTCCCTCTCCTTCTCTCCTTGTTTCCCCATTTCCGTCTCTCTCATCCTACACTCTCCATCTCTGTCTCTCCCTTTCTCCCTCCCTCCTTCTCTCGCTCAAACCTCTCTCTCCTCTCTCCCTCTCATTCTCCTCCTTCCCTCACTCCCTCCTCTGTCGATCTCTCCTCCTTTTCTCTCCACCTCTCTCTATCTCCTTCTCTTGTCTCTCTCTCTCTCTCTCATTTTCTCTTTCACCATCCGACTTCTCTATTTCTCCCTCTCCCTCCTCCTTCTCTTTCTCTTGTCTCTCTTCTTCACACTCTCTATTTCTCTCTCGTCTTACCACTAGTCTCTACTTCTCCTTCTCCCTCTCTCTTTCCTTCTCCTTCTAGCTCTCTCTCTCTCCATCTCCGTCTCTCATCTTCTTCCCTCACCCTCTCTCCTTGTTTTCCCATTTCCTTCTCTCTCGTCCTACACTCTCCATCTCTGTCTCTCCCCTTCTCCTTCTCTCCCTCTCTCCTCTCTCTCTCCTTTCTCCCTCTCATTCTTCTCCTTCCCTCTCTCCCTCGTTTGTCGATCTCTCCTCCTTTTCTCTCCACCTCTCTCCATGTCCTCCTTCTCCGCTTCTTTGGTCTTTCCAACCCTATGCATCTCCTTCTCTCTCGCTCTCTCCTTCTCATTGTCCATCTCTTTCTTTCTCCTTCTCTACCATTCGCCTTCTCTCCCTTTTTCTCATTTTGTCCTTCTCTTTAGTACCTCTCTCTCTCATTCTCTCCTTGACCATCTTACTTCTCTCTTTCTCCCTCTCCCTCCTCCTTCTTCTCTTTCTCTCTCTCCGTCTCTTGTCTCTCTTCTTGACTCTCTCTCCTTATCGCAATCTTTCTAGTTCTACTTCTCTTTCTCTCACTCTCACTCTCCTTCTCCTTCTCCCTATCCGTTTACTTCTCTCTCACTCTCCATCTCATTCTCCTCCCTTCCTTCTCTATCCTCTATATTTCTTTCTTGTCTTACCACTGGTCTCTACTTCTCCTTCTCCCTCTCTCTTTCCTTCTCCTTCTAGCTCTCTCTCTCTCTCTCTCCATCTCCGTTTCTTATCTTCTTCCCTCTCCCTCTCTCCTTGTTTCCCCATTTCCTTCTCTCTCGTCCAACACTCTTCATCTCTGTCTCTAACCTACTCCTTCTGCTTCTCTCTCCCTCATTCTCTCGCTCTCACCTCTCTCTCTCCTCTCTCCCTCTCCTTCTCCTCGTTCTCTTTCTCCCACCTCTATTGATCTCTCCTCCTTTTCTATCTACCTCTCTCCATCTCCTTCTCATTGTCTCTCCTTTTCCTTGTCTTTTTCCTTCTCATTCTCCGTCTCTCTCCGCTTCTTCTGTCTTTCTAACCCTCTGCATCTTCTTCTCTATCGCTCTTTCTTTCTCCTTCTCTACCCTTCGCCTTCTCTCTCTTTCTCCTTTTGTCCTTCTCATTAGTACCTCTCTCATTCTCCCCTTCACCATCCTAGTTCTCTCTTTCTCCCTCTCCCTCCTCCTTCTTCTCTCTCTCTCTCTCTCTCTCTCTCTCTCTCTCTCTCTCTCTCTCTCCGTCTCTTGTCTCTCTTCTTCACTCTCTCTCCTTATCCCAATCTTTCTTGTTCCACTTCTCTTTCTCACCCTCTCCTTCTCTTTCTCTCTATCCGTTTCCTTCTCTCTCCCACTCTCCGTCTCATTCTCCTCCCTCCCTTCATCTCTCTCGTCTCTTTCTCTCTCTTCCCTCTCTCTTTCCACCTTCTCCTTCCTTGTCCATCTTTGTCCTTCTCTCGCTCCTTCTCCCTTTCCTTCTCTTTCATATCTCCCCCTCTCTCCTTATCTTTCTCTCTCTCCTCCTTCTACTTCTCTCTCTATTCTTATCCTTCCTTCTCCCCCATCTCTTCTTCTCCTTCCTTCTCTCATTCTCTCTCCCTCCTTCTCCTTGTTCTTCACTCTCTCTTATTGCCCCGCTCTCTCTCCTTCCCTCCTCTCTTTCCTTCTATCTTCTCTCTCCTTATCCCTCACTCTTCGTCTTCAATCTTGTTGCCCCTCTCTCCTTCTCCTCTACCTCAATCACTCACCTCTTTCCCATTTTCCTTCTCCGTCTCTCTCATCTTCTTGTCTCTCCTCACCCTCACACTTGCCTTCTCCTTCTCTCTCTTTCTCATCTTGCTTTTCTCTCTCTCTATCTCCATCCCATCTCCGTTGTTTCTCTTTCTCTCTCCCTCTCTCGGTCTCCTTCTCTCTCCTCCTCCCTCCATCTCCACTACTTCTGTCTCCTTGTCCTTCTCTCCCTCCCCTCCTCTCTTACTCTATCTTACTCTCTCGCTCTCTGTCTCCCTCTTCTCTCTCTCTTTCCTTCTCTATCTCTCCTCTCTTCCACTCCTCCTTCTCGGTCTCCTCCCCTCTCGCTCCCCATGTTCTCCTCTCTCTCCTTATTATCTCTCCACTCTCCCCTTCTGTTTCTCTCTCCTTGTCCTCTCTCTTGTTCTCATTCTCATCTCCTTCTTCTCTCTCCATCTTCTTCCTCCTTCTCTTACTCCTCTCTTTCTCATCTCTCTCCTCCTCCCTCTTCTTTTCCTCTCCGTCACCTTCACTCTCTCTCACTCCTCTCGTTCTCCTCATTTTCTTTCTACTATCTCTTTGTCTCCATCTCTCTCTTTCCCCTCCTCCTTTCTCGTTCTCGTTCTCCTTCTCACTTTCTCTCTCTCTTCCCTTATCTCTCCTCTCTACTTCTCTATCATCTTACCACTGATCTATACTTCTCCTTCTCCCTCTCTATTTCCTTCTACTTCTAGATCTCTCTCTCTCTGTTTAATCGTTTTAAATACTGCAAGTGCACGGCCGAGTTGAAGCAGTGACAAGTACGGGTCGATCCTCAGGGAGGTGAGTAGCCTCTGGTTTTTCAGAAATCAAGTGGCAAGAAAAACGGAGAAGAGTTTGTCTATGCTAATCTACACTACACTAAACTACTAAGAAAAAAATGCAAAGTAAAGCAACTAATGATTACTTCGAATCAAAACTAAAAGAATGTAAAACTAAGCTGGAATCAAGAACAGAAAGACCCCTAGGGGTGGAGTGTGTGCACATATGTAAAAAGATGGTGAAGAATGCATTCTATAGGCACAAATGTAGGTAGTGTTTTCATGCATCAGAAGTGTCTAAAGGTTTTGGCAAAACCTATCAATCCATTCACTAACCTAGTTTATTAACATTCTTATACACAAGCTGGTTATTTCAGAACCTAAACAAGCATGGGAGGTGTCTAAGATGTGTGGCAAAACACATCAAGAGTAGTATTCTACTTTAACAAGCAAGCATACATTCACATTTATCAACACAATCAAAATATAAAGCATTCATATCCATTTTTAATGCATGTATGAATATCATTTCCACCCCCAAAGGGGGATGGATCTACTCACTACACATTATTCTAACAATTAAACTAAAGAAGAAAGCAAACATTCTAACTACTTTAGCCTACAATCAAAGAAATAAAACTAAGCTAAGCATGCATAAAGAAACAACATAAGAACAAAATAATGGAAATATTATTTTATTAAATGACTCACATCACTAGCAGCATTCTTCTCCACCTTGAGATTTTGCTCCAAGGCTTACTCCAAGTAGAGAGAATGCTACCAAGCAATGGGTGATTATAATAGAAGGTGAAAAGTTCTATTTATAGCCAAGAAAAAGGTAATCTGGGACAATCCGCCGGTATGGGACTAAACAAATACCAAAAATAGACTAAATACGCTCTAATACACGACCCACATAAATCTTAGCGGATCCGGAGCAAGCCGGACCGCTAATTGACGGTCTACAGGGTTTGGATCGCTCTAGATTTTCTTCTGGGCTTTTCTGGATGGCTTTGTTTGTCTTTGATGCATCTACTTCGCTTGCTGGAGCTCCGACCCGAATAGAATTGCCAAAATACTCCCCATGAAGGTGTGGAGTATTCTTGTTTGCTCTCTCATTGGTCCTTCGATCTTACACTCAGGTCCTTCGATCTTACATCTTAGTTCTCGAGTCTTTCAACTCAGTCTTTTTCCTGCTTTTAGGTCCTTTTATGCTTCTTCTCTTCAAACCTATTTATTTCTGAAATTCAAACATAAAACACGTCACGTAACATTGTTTAGGTGAAAGATAATGGATATAAGATACAAATGTAAGTATGAAATGATGACAATCAAATACCCCCACACCTAACTTTTTCTAGTCCCGAGCAAAACAAAGAAAGAGAAAAGCATACGAAAAAACAAGAAATCATAACTCACTTTTGTAGGAATCACGGTTGCACTTAGCACGTGCCACAAGCCGTTAAACCTCATTGTCGCCAAAGAGGAGGAGTGTTGTCTCCTGAGGGCTTTCAGCGGATATACCCACAAAATCCGAACAAAGATGCATTATTCATCCTAGCTACATGACTCGATGGCTCATTTTGTCGATCATTGGACACGGTAATGCTACGGGCCGACTATATATATGTAATCAGTCCACACACCTTGCCAAATGAATCATTCATGAAAGTTAATTAAGGACTTAAGTGCAAGACATGGACAACCTCAACATCTTCAAGTGATACAAAGTGTAAGGTCCATTAAGGTTCTTATTTGCATTACTTTTTTTTCTTTTTTTTTCTTTTCTTTCATTTTTTGTCTTTTCTTCTTTTTCTTATTAGTTAGAGTTTCATTCTCCTAGGGTCAGGTTTCGTGTATCAGTGCCTATGAGGACTTACACTATCACGTACACCTTTCCCCAAATCTCCACATAGGGCAATCCCTACCACCCGTGTAACGGGAGTTCGGTCGGTGCATCCCAAGTCAGATGACTCGAAAGCACCAGGCACAAAGTCCCCTCAGACCTAATTTCCCGAGTGATAGGAGTCGTGAGAGAAGAGAGAACACCTACTCACTTATTTCTTATCTACACATGAACCAAAACCCCTACACTTAATGTCTCACAACAAGATTTAAAGGGTCCTTGACTACAACAAAATTCCTTATATTAACCGACAAGAATTATTAACTCACTAGGTTTAGGGTGGACTTCTTTAAATGTTTGAGTACTGAAACCCTATGATTACTCGCCCCCTACGGGAAAACCGGGGTGCATCCTAACGACTCGATAAGACCTAAAGCCGGTATACTAGGTATCCTAATGCATCAAGTTCAAGACAATTTTGGGAGCTTTCTTTTTACTTGGCCTCTCAACATTTTTGCACATGTTAAACACACGCAAAACCCAAAAAACATTTTCTTTCGCAAACACATGAAGATTTTGAAAGAAATGTGAAAATTGTAAAGCACTAGGCAAGTAAAATTAGACAAGTCACCAAAGGATCATGGCAAACAGATATATTGATATTAAATTCATGACCCTATCATGACCCTATCAATACACACAAAAGAAAACAAAATCAAAGGAAAAACGACTCGACTATGTACACACGTAAAACACCCCCCACACCTATTTCATGCATTGTCCTCAATGAATGTGAGCGTGAAACTACATGGATTTATGCACGAAAAAGGGAAGATCTCACCAACATTAAGCGCAAAAGGAAGTTCATGGTTATGCAGATGGACACAAACCCAAATTCCATCAAAACCTGTGAGAAACTAAAGATGGGATACAAATACGTGAAAGAAATGGGACCCAAATACACAAGGATTGGGCCCACAACGATCATTGCTCACTAGTGGAGTCTTTTATGACTCACTTTTTTGTTATTTTTTTGATTTTTTACAAGATATATACATCAAAAAAGATATTCTCACAATCATTTTGTCAAGGAACATCAAATGAGAACATCGAGTTATGAGGACAACAGACTTGCCGAGATGGGCAAACTTCACTAGTACTCTGAGGTGTCATGATGGGTGAAAGGTCAAAGCTGAAAGTCTCGAACCCCTCATGATATTGGTTGGGTGTAGGCAACATGAATGAGTGAAGTTGTGTTGCCTCACTAGGATTTAGTTGCTCATCGAACAAAACCCTCCAACCAATAGGTGGGTGCAGCGGAATGAGTTCCTCAGGCTCATTCGATGGATGCAGCAGACCTGCATCACTAAGAATGGGGCTTCTCTCCAAGTCATCCAACAATGACCTCCCACCATCATTTATATCATTAAGCATAAGCTCGGTCGTAGGTGGGTCCTTGTTGGAGTCAATCTGAAGCTCAAAGGGCTCAATAGCCATAGGACATGAGGTGATGACACCTTTTGGAGTGGGCATATGCTAAGGTGTGACCCCCTCACTAATGGTCTCCACTGAATCATGCAACGAACACTCCCTCTGGACATTCATGTTTGATGCCAGCTCACTCTGTTGCATTGGTGTTAGGGGTGTTCGTTGATTTTGCAGTGCTTTCTCTAATTGCCGGATGAGATTGAGATTTAAAGGTTGGTCATGGGCTCTTGTTGCCTACCAGAGTGAAACACATGAAACTCGGCACTCATGTTACCGAATGAGAGCTTCATGAGACCATTTATACAATTAATTAAGGCGTTGGAGGTTGCCAGAAATGGTCTACCCAAAATCAAAGGTATTTGAGAGTGGGTGTTTGCAACAGGATTGGTATCGAGGATGACAAAATCGACTGGAAATATAAAATCTCCAACTTTGATAAGCACGTCCTCGACAATCCCTTTTGGAATACGAATGGATCTATCTGTCAATTGGAGGGTGATCTTAGTTGGTTTCAATTCTTCCAAGTTCAACTGTTGATAAACAGAAAATGGGAGGAGGTTGACCGCCGATCCTAAATCAAGCAATACATTACTCATGCTAGTGTCCCCTATCATACACTGAATAGTAGGACACCCAGGGCCCTTGTATTTTGTGTAGGTGGGATTGGACAAAAGTGAGCTTACATTTGCAACCAAGAATGCTTTCTTAGGAACATTGGTCTTCCTCTTGGTTGTGCAGAGATTTTTAAACACTTTGTCATATTGAGGTATTTGTTGGATGACATCCAACAAGGGGATGTTAACCTTCACTTGCTTAAACACCTTTAATATCTTGTCCATTGTGTCACTCTGCTTTTTGGTTAACCTACTGGGATAGGGAGCTTTTGGTAGGTAGGTTTTCTGCGGTGCCTGAGAAGGAGGCGTTGGTGTATTACCCTCACCCTCAGCCACTTCTTCACTACCATTCCCACGAGGGGCTGCATAGATGGTGGTGGTGGCAAGGAAATGTGATTGTCAACCTGTTTTCCATTCCTTAAGGTTACAAAGGCATTGACATGGTGAACAGGTTCCTCCACATAGTTCACTTGCCGGCCCCGAGGTACCACATTCTTATTTTGCATGTGTTGTTGCTGGTACATGCGGAGGTTAGCCTCAATCTGGCTAGGCAGAGACCATCTCTCTTTCATGTACAGACTGAGCTAATTGACCCATATGAAGATCTAGAGATTTGATGGTCTGCTGATTTGAAGTGAGAACTTGACTTGTGATTGACATAAAAATTTTCATTGAGTTTTCAAGTCCACGAGTCAAGGTCTCAAGGGAATTGAATCGGATTTTCATATTGTTGGAATTTGGGAAACCCGATCGATTGGTGATTTGAGCTTGGGGTGGCTGATAAGATTGTGCATGCATGGGAGGTTGATGTGGTTGGTTAGGTGGTCAAGAGGAGTTTGAAGGATCACCTGGGGCATTATTTTGGTTCCATAAAAAATTAGGGTGGTTCCTCCATCCGGGATTATAAGATGATGAGTATGGGTCATTCCTAGCCCTATCATAGATGGCGTTGACATGTTCCATCTCAGGAGGAATGGACGCACACTCGCTTCCTACATGGCCTATCCTACCACATGAATGACAGGGAACTAGACCACATGTGGACATGTGGGGTGCACCTTGTTGGTTTTGGAGCTCAATCGAATCCATACAGCGCATAAAGGTCGCCATGCACGCCTCGATGGTCGTAGTGGTATCGACAACAAATGCGGCACCTGATCTAGTTGAGTTTAAATTTGCGATCCTCGCTCCTATGCTAGATGATGCTGGGGGTTCCCTCACACTCTCCCACTGCATGGTTTTCTCAGCGAGGTCTTCTAGGAAAGCCCATACCACCCTTTCATCCTTTCCTAAGAACTCTCCTTGACACATGGACTCAAGGAGCGTTCAGGACGGGATGTAAAGACCCTCGTAAACAATCTGACCAAGGTGCCACACCTCGATGCCATGGTGAGGGCATGAGGATAGTAGCTCCTTGAATCTCTCTAAATATGCATGAAATGTTTCGGTCTCAAGTTGATAGAATGAATTGATTTCGTTCCTCAATTTTTGAGTCATGATTTGGAAAGTACTTTTTGAGAAATGCAGATTGAAATTCATCCCAAGTCCTAAAGGCATTCGCCTGGTTGCTGTACAACCACTTCTTGGCATCATCCTTTAGTGCGAAAGGGACTAGCCTAAGATGGATGGAGTCTGTGCTAAGTTGTTGCAGCTTGAACATAGCACAGACCTCCTCAAATTCCCTGAGAAAGATATAGGGGTCACCCTTCCCAGTGAAGTGAGAGCATGGAAATAAACTGAGGCTTAACCTCAAAGTGGTCCCCATTTGCCTCTGGAAATACAATGCTTGAGGGTAGAGCGGTACGGCTCGTGTAGCATCGATCACGGATAGGTATGGGAGCGACAACAGGAAGAACAGGTAGAACAGGTGGGACAAGTGGGACAGGGGGATCCAACAATTGCTGCTCCTCGTGGAAATGAGCAGTCATTGAACCCAGACTATGTGCGACACGAGAGGATGAAGGCGTCAAGAAATCGACTACCGAAGAAGGATTGACGACCCGCCTCGTCAAACGGCCACTCTCGTATCGCCTACACAAGCATGCACAAAGGTGCACACACAAACCAATGTTTTTTAATTTATTTAAATTTTAACAAAGAATTTGCGTAGAGGAGAAGACGGGAGGATACAGAAGAGAGAGAATGACTCAGGAAAGAAGGGAAGAAGTCCTTATGCTAGGGTGGGTGGGTACAAGTAGAAGCATACAAGCAAACAAGACTCCAACAGTCCCAAGGTCGCTACATGTCGTTACAGCTAGACGACGCCTAACTACGTGGTCACATGGCTCAACACGCCTCATCTCCCTACGACGAGGACCACAAAGCCCAGCAAGTGAGTCAAGATCCGGAAATCTCGTCTCTCCTACTATCGACAGAGTGGGCGACGCCGATCAGGCCATGACGGTTGGGACCAGATCACTCTCCTAGTGCGCCCGAAATCCTTAGGGCCAATGTTTACTTGATTTGAAAATTAGGCTCGTGATTAGTGTGGTTTTTGGGGCGAAAGAAAGGGTGATGAAATCCCCCACCTAATCTTATATGGGACAACCCCTCCTTAATAGCATTTTGGAGTCCTAATCTAACAATCAACTCTCGAAACAAACGCTCAACTCACACTTGTTGCAATGCACTTCCTACTAACTAATGCATGTTCATACGAAATGCATGAATGAGAGTTGGAAATCTGTACCTGACGCCAGCGCTCAGCAACTGAAAGTAAAGCTAAAAGAAAAGACAATCTACGTGCCTAAGTCTAGTACATGATGCATGACCTAAAGAAGAAGGAATGCCTAATTTTTTTCTTTGGGTTTTTAAGGTCCAAGTTGCTTTAAGGGACTTGATTATTGATCCGGGAACAAACTATAAGTCAAAACATACCAAATCGATCCCCATATCACTCTAACATATAAAGGAACAAGCCAAAGAAAGACCAAGAGCAACAGAGCTTACCAGACCGCCAGTTGGCGGTCTTAGGCCGCTTATTGGCGGTCTGAAGCTTCCTGTTTGCCTCAGAATTTCTCTAGATGTCTTCTCTTGAGCTCCAGAGCTTCCTAAAACAAAGAAAATTACAAAACACAAATTAAATCCACTCGAATTGTCCAAACCAGAGTCTGGACTGACACCTCCCCGGTAACGGCGCCAAAACTCGTTTAATCATTTTAAATACCGCAAGTGCACGACCACGTTGAAGCAGTGGCAAGTACGGGTCGATCCTCAGGGAGGTGGGTAGCCTCTGGTTTTTCAGAAATCAAGTGACAACAGAAAGGGAGAAGAGTTTGTCCATGCTAATTTACATGCTAATGTACACTACACTAAAATACTAAGAAGAAAAATGCAAAGTAAAGCAACTAACGATTACTTCGAATCACAACTAAAGGAATGTAAAACTAAGCTGTAATCAAGAACAGAAAGACCCCTAGGGGTGGAGTGTGTGCACATATGTAAAAAGATGGTGAAGAATGCATTCTATAGGCACAAATGTAGGTAGTGTTTTCATGCATCAGAAGTGTCTAAAGGTTTTGGCAAAACCTATCAATCCATTCACTAACCTAGTTTATTAACATTCTTATACACAAGCTGGTTATTTCAGAACCTAAACAAGCATGGGAGGTGTCTAAGATGTGTGGCAAAACACATCAAGAGTAGTATTCTACTTTAACAAGCAAGCATACATTCACATTTATCAACACAATCAAAATATAAAGCATTCATATCCATTTTTTAATGCATGTATGAATATCATTTCCACCCCCAAAGGGGGATGGATCTACTCACTACACATTATTCTAACAATTAAACTAAAGAAGAAAGCAAACATTCTAACTACTTTAGCCTACAATCAAAGAAATAAAACTAAGCTAAGCATGCATAAAGAAACAACATAAGAACAAAACAATGGAAATATTATTTTATTAAATGACTCACATCACTAGCAGCATTCTTCTCCACCTTGAGATTTTGCTCCAAGGCTTACTCCAAGTAGAGAGAATGCTACCAAGCAATGGGTGATTATAATAGAAGGTGAAGAGTTCTATTTATAGCCATAGAAATGGAAAACTGGAAATCAGAAATGGAAAACCCCTAAGGGTGGAGTGTGTGCACACATGTAAAAAGATGGTGAAGAAAACATTCTATAGGCACAAATGTAGGTAGTGTTTTCATGCAGATGAAGTGTCTAAAGGTTATGGCAAAACCTATCAATCCATTCACTAACCTAGTTGATTAACATTCATATACACAAGCTGGTTATTTCAGAACCTAAACAAGCATGAGAGGTGTCTAAGATGTGTGGCAAAACCCATCAAGTGTAGTATTCTACTCTAACAAGCAAGCATACATTCACATTTATCAACACAATCAAAATATAAAGCATTCATATCCATTCTGTAAGGGCATGTATGAACATCATCTCCACCCCCAAAGGCGGATGGTTCTACTCACTACACATTATTCTAACAATTAAACTAAAGAAGAAAGGAAACATTCTAACTACTTTAGCCTACACTCAAAGAAATAAAACTAAGCTAAGCATGCATAAAGAAACAACATAAGAACAAAACAATGGAAAACTTATTTTATTAAATGACTCACATCACTAGCAGCAGTCGTCTCCACCTTGAGATTTTGCTCCAATGCTTACTCCAAGTAAAGAGAATGCCACCAAGCAATGTGTGATTACAATAGAAGGTGAAGAGTTCTATTTATAGCCATAGAAAAGTTAATCCGGAACAATCCCTCGGTATGGGACTAAACAAATACCAAAAAATGACTTAATACGCTCTAATACACGACCCACATAAATTTAGCGGATCCGGAGCAACCCGGACCGCCAATCAGCGGTCCCAGACCGCTAATTGGTGGTCTACAGGGTTTGGATCGCTCTGGATTTTCTGCTGGGCTTTTCTGGATGACTTTGTTTGTCTTTGAAGCATCTACGTCGCTTGCTGGAGCTCCGACCCGAATAGAATTGCAAAATACTCTGCATGAAGGTGTGGAGTATTCTTGTTTGCTCATTGGTCCTTCGATCTTACATTCAGGTCCTTCGATCTTACTTCTTAGTCCTTGAGTCTTTCAACTCAGTCATTTTTCTTGCTTTTAGGTCCTTTTATGCTTCTTCTCTTCAAACCTATTTATTTCTAAAATTCAAACATAAAAGTCATCACGTAGCATTGTTAAGGTGAAAGATAATGGATATAAGATACAAATGTAAGCATGAAATGATGACAATCACGCTCCATCTCCGTCTCTCATCTTCTTCCCTCTACCTCTCTCCTTGTTTCCCCATTTCCTTCTCTCTCGTCCTACACTCTCCATCCCTATCTCTCCCATTCTCCTTCTGCTTCTCGCTCCCTCCTTCTCTCGCTCTCACTTCTCTCTCCTCTCTCCTTCCCCTTCCTCTCCTTCCCTCTCTTCCTCCTCTGACAAACTATGTACAAACGTGAAAACACCCCCCACACCTAATCCATGCATTGTCCTCAATGTATGGCAAAATGGCACCAATGCATGCATAGGGTGTACCAGACTAATGACGGCGGTCAGAGGTGACCGAAGAGGCACCTCACTCAAGAGCCGACAATTTCCTATAAATTTTATGGTTTTGCTTGGCTAAAATGACGTTTTGCTGCTCAACCGCCATCTCAGAAACATCGGTGTTAAAGAGCGTTCCCGAGCTCACAGATGAGCTTGAGGAACTGGCTCTAACATCCTCCTCCATGTAATCAGGCACCCACGCCTCCGGAAGGCAATTACGAAATGACGGGGTCATCTTTGCTACCTCAAGGTCGGTGCCTTGGCGCCACAGCAAGCGCTCAAATCGTGGGATGTCCAACATGCCACACAATTTGGTCACCAGAGTAGGCAAACAGTGTATTTCTTTAAGCTTAGCGTTCACCAAAACGTCGAACAACGTTCGGCAAATACAGTGAGGTGAACCATCCATGAGACTATACACTATTCGCAAACTAGGTGTGAAGAATGTGGAGGTCCGCTCTTGGCCCAACACATTCCTACACACCCACCTGGCTACAATGTGCACATTGGAGTAGATGTGCGCATTAGGTATTCCCCCATGCGATGAAATGGGTTGCCCGCGCCTAAGCATAGATTGGTAAAAATTAATATCGCGGATGGGCGTGAGATCATCGTCTAAG
Source organism: Triglochin maritima (assembly GCA_963682175.1). NCBI lineage: Eukaryota > Viridiplantae > Streptophyta > Magnoliopsida > Alismatales > Juncaginaceae > Triglochin > Triglochin maritima. The sequence goes on from OY821785.1 coordinate 14,964,929, forward strand.
GGGATCCCAGTCGCGTTGGAGATAAATTGGGGTGTCACAATGTGCTTCACCCCTTTAAAGGTGACGCTAAACTCGAGTGGTCCGATATGGTCACACTCGAGTTTAGAAAAGAACTCATATATAAGAGGCTCTACATATATGGCTTCGTCACCCTCATACAGCAAGAGGGTTGGAGACCACAGTACGTCGACTCCAACAGCAAGAAGACACAAACACACACGACCCGACGAAGACAGAAGAGCAACTCTCCACAACAGACTGCTGATTAGCGGTCTATTTGTGAGATCTGGGGATGGGATTCGGGTGGTGGCGGCCAAAAGGGCAAAACGCGTTTTTCGTTTGGTGGAGGATGGGTAGGGTAAAGCATCACGCGTTTTTAACAAAGAAAAGGGAAAATTTATCAAAAGGCACTTTTATTTTTTCTTTTCTTCTTTTCTACTTTTTTTTAAACAAAAATATGTACAACCAAATGAAGAGATGGATAACATCAACTGACCACATCCACGGGGAGTTCGTGTAAAGACACGACTTCCTCCTCGACCTCTGTTGTGGTCCCTTCCAAGTACGGTTTGAGGCGTTGTCCATTAACTTTGAACACGTCCCCATTCCTTGGGTTCTGAATCTCAACTGCCCTATGAGGGCGAGCGTTTTACAACAAGACCTTTTGTCCCACCGCGAATGTTTTGATTCGGACCAAGCGGTCGTGATTTTTTTTAGTGTGGGACTTGTAGATCTTGGCATTCTCATACGCTTCATTCTCAACTCCTCCAACTCGTTGAGGTCTAGCTTACGATTGGCACCGAAAACATCAAGACTCATGTTAAGATGTTTGATTGCCCATAATGCCCGATGCTCAAGCTCTACCGGAAGATGACAAGCTTTGCCATAAACTATCCGATAGGGGGACATGCCAAGGTCGGTATTAAATGCAGTGCGGAAAGCCCACAATGCACCATTAAGCTTGACCGACCAATCTTTCCTTGAAGCATTAACCGTTTTCTCAAGAATTTGCTTGAGTTGATGGTTGGAAACTTCCACCTAGCCACTAGTTTGAGGATTATAAGGTGTGCCCAACTTGTACGTGATGTAATATTTCCTCAACACTACCTCGAGGGATCGGTTCACAAAGTGTGTTCCCCGATCACTTATGATACAACGAGGTGTCCCAAACCACGCAAAGATGTGTTCTCTAAGAAACTTGATCACAACCTTGCGATCGTTGGTGCGAGTGGGGATTGCTTCAACTCACTTCGACACATAATCAACCGCCACAAGAATGTAGGTGTGACCATGGGACACGGGGAAAGGACCCATGAAGTCAATTCCCCAAACATTAAAGATGTTGACCACTAAGATAGGATTGAGTGGTATCATATCACCTCTTCCAATGCGGCCCACACGTTGGCACCTATCGCATGCTTTTCAAAATGCAAAAGCGTCTTGGGACAACGTGGGCCAGTAAAAACTGCATTGGAGCACTTTTGCAGCGGTTTTCTTGGCATCGAAGTGCCCACCACATGCCTCCTTATGGCAAAAGGACAAGACACTCTAAATCTTGTCGTTAGGAATGCATCTTCTTATGAATTGATTGGCACAATACTTAAATAAGTAGGGATCATACCAATAGAAGTACTTGACTAACGACTTGAACTTTGCTTTCTCACTGTGTGTCCAATAAGCCGACACCTCCCCGGTTGCTAGATAGTTCACAATGTCAGCGAACCAGGGGGGTGAGGCTATTGCCATAAGGTTCTCATTAGGGAAGAACTTGTTCGCCGGTGGGTCCGGTGAAAGATCAACTGGGATGCAAGAGAGGTGATCTGCCATGACATTCTCGCATCTCTTCTTGTCCCATATTTCAAGGTCGAACTCTTGCAACAACAAGATGCAACGCAGGAGACAAGGTTTTGCATCCTTTTTAGACAAAAGGTAGTGAAGAGGTGAGTCATCAATGTAGATGATGACGTGCGACCCAATGTGGTACTGGTGAAATTTTTCCAACGCAAATATGATCACGAGGAATTCTTTCTCAATAACGGAGTAGTTGAGCTAGGCGAATTGAGAGTACGACTTGCATAGTAGATCACCTTAGGCAATTTGTCGACTTTCTGACCCAAAACTGCTCCTATAGTATAGTCAGATGCATCACACATCAGATCCAAAGGTAGAGTCAACACCGGTGTCTTAATAATAGGAGCGAAGGTCAACTCACTCTTCAGAAACTCAAACATAGTCATGCACTCGGGTGTGAACTCAAAAGAGGTACCTTTAGCAAGCAAGCTCATCAAGGGGCGAGCTATCTTACTAAATTCTTTAATAAACCGCTGGTAAAAACTGGTGTGTCCAAGGAATGACTGGATTTCTTTTACCGGGGTGGGTGGCAGAAGCTTAGAAATAAGCTCAATCTTTTCCCTATCCACCTCAATACCATAACGAGATACCATGTGACCCAAAACGATGCCTTTTGTAACCACGAAATGACACTTTTCCAAGGGCTAAGTTTGTTTCCAAACACCTCTTGAGAACAAGGCTCAGATGGTGCAAGCACTTATCAAAGGAGGTGCCATGAACCGAGAAATCATCCATGAAAATGTCAAGCAAGTTCTTGACCATATTGGAAAAGATACTCAACATGCAACGTTGGAATGTTGCCGGTGCATCGCATAGTCCGAAAGGCATCCGTCTATAAGCAAACGTCCCAAAAGGACAGGTGAACGTGGTTTTCTCCTGGTCTCCAGGGGCAACTGAGATTTGATTGTACCCCAAATAGCCATCAAGGAAATAGTAATAGGAGTTCCCCGCGAGTCTCTCCAACATCTGGTCAATAAAGGTAGAGAGAAGTGGTCCTTACGTGTGACCACGTTCAACTTCCTATAATCAATGTAAACTCGCCACCCAGTTTGAAGTCGTGTGGGTACAAGCTCATTGTTGTCATTCTGGACAACAGTGATACCCGACATCTTAGGCACAACCTGGACAGGATTTACCCAAGCACTGTCCGAAATGGGAAAAATGATGCCATGATCTAAACATTTGATGATCTCTTTCTTAACTACTTTTGTCATGGCTGGATTTAAACGCCTCTATGGGTCGCGACGTGGTCGTGCCTCATCCTCCATAAAGATGTGGTGCTGCACAACGTCGGGACTTATCCCTTTAATGTCCTTCAAGGACCACCCAATGGCTGATTTGTGCTCCTTTGGGACTCGAATAAGACGTTTTTCCTGATCTCCGGTCAATGTCGATGAAATAATAACCGGAAATGACCTATCGGGACCAAGAAAAACATGTTTCAGTTCCTTAGGGAGTTCTTTAAGCTCAATTGTGGGTGACTCCTCAAGGTGAGGCGTGATATCTAGCTCGAGATGTAAGATAGGAGGAACTCTCATGTACTGAATAACATGCACATCATTGCTCAACTCTCCCCCGTCCTCTTCATGATTGAAATCATCCATGGTGTAAGCATTTAGATTTTCATGAATCAGGGTTACTCATCTTCTATTTCTTCTTCCACATCCCGGATAAGATTGATTTCCATGGGATCCTCGAAAAATATCGGCTTCCTAGCCATATTGAACACATGGAATGTCGCGGTCAAGTTCCCGAACGACAATTTCATGAGTCCAGTTCGACAATTGATCAAGGCATTTGACGTTGCCAAAAAAGGTCTACCCAAAATCAATGGAATTTGAGAGTGGGTAGTCTTGATTGGTTCGGTCTCAAGGACAACGAAGTCAACAGGAAATATGAAATCGCCGACTTTGATTAGGACATCTTCAATGACCCCTATCAGGACTTTGATCAAACGATCAACCAACGGCAAAGTTGTTTTCGTAGGCTTGAGCTCGCATTGGCTTAATCGTTGATACACAGAAGCTGGTAAGAGGTTACCCACCGACCCTAGATCTAGCAAGACATTATTAAAGGGAGAGTTCCCAATGATACATGAAATTGTTGGACTACCTGGGTCTTTCAATTTTACATATGTTGGGTTCGAAATGATCGAGCTCACATGAGCCGCCAAAAAGGCTTTTCTAGGGACGTTGATTTTCCTCTTAGTCGTACATAGATCCTTTAGGAATTTTGCATAGGGAGGTATTTATTGAATCATGTCTAACAAAGGAATGTTGACATTCACTTTCTTGAATATCTCCAGCATTTTATCCACATTGTCACTCTATTTCTTAGACAACCTACGAGGAAATGGAGCTTTTGGCAGGCACGTCTTCTGCAGTGCATGCGAAGGAGGCGTTGGTGTATTACTCTCACCCTCGGCCTCTTTCTCACCATCATTCCCACAAAGGGTCTACACAGATGGATTTACTGGCAAGGAAACGTGGTTGTTGACCTGCTTCCCATTTCTCAGGGTCACAATGGCATTGACATGGTCCACAGGTTCTTCTACGTAGTTCACTTGCCCCCCTGCGGTCTTGAACTTGCATTTTGCATATTCGAGTGATGTTGAGCACGGGGGATAGCCACAGGTTGGCTAGGCAGATTCCCTCTCTCTCTCATGCACAGACTGAGCGAGTTGTCCCATCTGAAACTCAAGAGATTTGATGGTCTGCTGGTTCGAAGTGAGGACTTGACTCATGGATGACATAAAGTTTTTTTACAGATTTCTCAAGTCCACGAGTTAAGTTCTCAAGCGAATTAAACCAGGTTTCCAAGTTGTTAGAATTTGGGAAACCTCGTGGGTTGGTGCTTTGAGCATGGGACCACTTGGGGCATTATTATGGTTCCATGAAAAATTAGGGTGGTGCCTCCATCCAGGGTTATATGATGATGAATATGGGTCATTCCTGGATATATCATAGATGGCATTGACATGTTCCATCTAAGGAGGAGTGGATGCACACTCGCGTCCTATATGACCTATCCTACCACATAGATGACAGGGAACTGGACCAGATGCAGACACATATGACACATTGTGCTGGTTTTGGAGCTCAATCAAATCCATACGGCGCATTAAGGCCGCCATGCGCGCCTCGGTGGCCGTAGTGTCGACAGCAAATGCGACACCCAATCTAGTCGAGTTTGCGTTTGCAATCCCTGCACCTGTGCTAGATTTTTCCTGCATGGTTTTCTCAGCGAGGTTTTCTAGGAAGACCCATGCCTCCCTTTCATCCTTTCCTAAGAACTCTCCTTGACACATGGACTCAATGAGCGTTTGGGACGGGATGTGAAGACCCTCGTACACAATCTGACACAGACGCCACAACTCCATTCCATGGTGAGGGCATGAGGATAGTAGCTCCTTGAACCTCTCTAAGTATGCATGGAATGATTTAGTCTCATGTCGATAAAACGAATTGATTTCGTTCCTCAATTTTTGAGTCTGATGATTTGGAAAGTACTTCTTGAGGAATGCATATTGAAACTCATCCCAAGTCCTAAAGGCTTTCGCCTGGTTGCTGTACAACCACTTCTTGGCATCATCCTTCAGTATAGAGGGGACAAGCCTAAGATGGATGGAGTGTGTGCTAAGTTGTTGCAGCTTGAACATAGCACAAACCTCCTCAAATTCCCTGAGAAAGATATAGGGGTCACCCTTCCCAGTGAAGTGGGGGAGCATGGATATAAACCGAGGCTTAACCTCAAAGTGGTTCCCATTCGCCTATGGCAATACGATGCACGAGGGTAGAGCAGTACGACTCGGGTAGCATCGATCACGGAGAGGTATAGGAGCAAGAACAAGTGGGACATGTGGGTCCAATAACTGCTCCTCCTCGTGGTACTGAGCAACCATGGAACCCGGACCGTGTGCGACACGAGGTGATGATGGCGTCGAGAAATCGACTACCGAGGCAGGATTGACAACACACCTCGTCAAACGTCCACTCTCGTCTCGTGCCCACACAAGCATGCACAAAGGTGCACACACAGAAACCAAAACCATTTTTTTCCGACAACTAAAATAAAATGTGCGTAGAGGAGAAAACGGGAGGACACAGAAGTGAGAGAATGACTCAAGAGAGAAGGGAAGAAGTCCTTATGCTACGTCAGGTGGGTACAGGTAGAAACACACAAGAAAACAAGGCTCGAACAATCCTAAGGTCGCTATAAGTCCTTACAGCTAGACGACGCCTAACTGCGAGATTACACGACCTCAACACGCCTCACCTCCCTACGATGAGGACCACAAAGCCCAGAAAGTGACTCAAGATCCGGAGATCTCGTCTCTCCTACTATCAACAGAGTGGGAGATGCCGATCACGCCATGACGGTCGTGACCAGATCACTCTCCTAATGCACCCGAGATCCTTAGGGTCAACATCAACTTGATTTTAAAATTAGGCTCTTAATTAGTGTGGTCTTTGGGGTGAAGGAAAGGTGATGAAATCCCCCACCTTATCTTATATGGGACAACCCCTCCTTAGTAGCGTTTTGGAGTCTTAATCTAGCAATCAACTCTCCAAACAAACGCTCAACTCACATTTGTTGCAATGCAATTCCTACTAACTAATGCGTGTTCATACAAAATGCATGAACGAGAGTAGGAAATGCGTACCTCATGCCAGTACTCAGCAACTGAAAGTAAAGCTAAAATAAAAGACAATCTATGTGGCCATGTCAAGTACATGATGCATGACCTAAACAAGAAAGAATGCCTAATATTTTGCTTTGGGTTTTAGGGTCCAAGTTGTTAAAGGGAGATTATTTATTGATTTGGGAACAAACTAAAAGTCAGAACATGCCAAATTAATCCTCAGACCTCTATATCAGATAAAGACAAGACAAAGAAAGAAGAAGTGGAGATGATCATACCAGACCGCCAGTTGGCGGTCTTAGGCCCCTGATTGGTGGTCCAACAAGCTAAGTTTGCTTCTAAACTTCTCCAACTGCCTCCCCTTGCATCTCCAAGTCTCCTGAAACAAAGAAAAACTACAAACAAAAAATTAAATCCATCCGAATCGTCCAAACCAGAGTCTGGAATGGCACCTCCCCGGCAACGGCGCCAAAAATGTTTTTTGTTCGTTTTAAATTTAGACCGCAAGTGCACAGCCGTCGGTGAAGACGGGGCAAGTACGGGTCATCTGCAAGGAGGTGAGCAACCTCTGGTATGACCGAAATTAGATGGCAAAAAAAAGGGAGAAAAGTTGTAGATTACGCTAGGCTACACTACTCTAGACTAGTAAGTACCACATGCAAAAGAAAACAACAAACAATGGACTAAAACTAAACTAAGAAACTTGATAAGTAAGCTGGAAATCAGAGATGAAAACCCCTAAGGGGTGTAGTGAGTGCACACATGCAAAGAGATGGTGAAGAATACATTCATTAAGCACAAATGAAGGTTGTATTTTCATGTATAGGAAGTGTAATGATTATGGCAAAACCTATCAATCTCATTACTAACCTAGTTGATTGACATTCACATATACAAGTTGGTTATTTTAGAACCTAAACAAGCATGAGAGGTGTCAAATATTTGTGGCAAAACTCATCAAGTTACAAGTTCTATCCTAAACAAGCAAGCATATAATTATGTTTATCAACACATTTCATACAAAACATTCATTTCCATTCTCTTTTGCATGTATAAAACATCAGTTCCACCCCCGAAAGGGGATGAAACTCCTCACTATCCATTAAACTAATTATTAAGAAAGGAAAACATATTAACTATGTTACTAAGATTAATGAAATGAAATTATACTAAGTATGCAAGCAACATGAAACAAGTAACATAACAAATAAACTTTTATGAAATTCAGACTCACAATACAAGTAGCATCTTCCTACTTTAGTATTTGCTCAAAGGTTCCACTTCAAGTAGGAAGAATAGCCACTAAGTATGTAGTAGTTTACAAGGGAAGGTGAGGAGTTCTATTTATAGTCATTGAAAAAGGTAATCATGGACAATCCCCCGATGTGGGACTAATACAACATCAAAAATAAAGAAAAACCACCCTAATACATGTTCTGCCTGAAGCATGTGGGATCCGGAGTCGACCAGACCGCCAATTGGCGGTCTACAAAGTCCGGATCCGGTATGGAGTTTGGGTGGGCTTTGCTGGAGTGATTTCTTCATGTGTGATGCACCCATATTGGTTTTTGGAGTTTAGGCTCGAATCAAATTGCTAAAATACTCCTCATGATGTTCTGGAGTGATTGACATCATTTCATGCTTATATTTGTATCTTATATCCATTATCTTACACCTAAGCAATGCTACGTGACGAGTTTTATGTTTGAATTTCAGAAATAAAGAGGGTTGAAGAGAAGAGCCATGAAAGGACCCAAAAGCAGGAAAAATGACTTAATTGTGAGACCTGGGGACTAAGATGCAAGGGAGAAAGACCTGAACGTAAGACCGAAGGACCTAAGTGCAAAACAGAAAACTCCACACCATCATGGGGATTATTTTGGCAATTCGATTCGGGTCGGAGTTCCAACAAACAAACTAGATGCATCCAAGACCAACAAATATATCAAGCAATGCCCACAACAAGATTCAACGCAATCCGGATCCTGTAGACCGCCAATTGGCGGTCTGGAACCGCCAATTGGCGGTCCGGATCTTCCCAGATCCGCTGAAACTTCTGGAGCGCGCGTATTAGATGATGTGTAGGCTATTTTTGGTATTTTTTTAGTACCACATCGGGGGATGTCCCGGATTAGCTTTTTCTATGGCTATATATATAACTCTCCCTCCTCTCATGTAACCCATCTCTCTCTTTGGTGGCCATCTTCCCTACTAAGAGTGAAGCCTTGAAGCAAAACTCTGGTGGAGGAAGGGCTACTTGTAATTGAGTGAGTTCATAATAGATGTTTTCATTTAATTGTGTTGTTTCTCTATTAGATTAATTTCCTTTAATGTGCTTTTTTTGCAAAGCAAAAGGGAGGCTTAGCCTCTAAATTTGTATTAGTAAAAAACTGTTTACATCTACAAAAGAATGTTCGTTTAGTTCGCGGGCGTATGCCACATGCATAACCGGCTTCTCCCTACCACCTATTTGTACTCACGTGAAGGTCAAGTAGTATAAGGAAATAATTACACCTATTTGTACCCCCATCTCGTAGTGAAGCTGGTCATCCCAGCTTGTGCATTGAAATGGTTCACCACACCAAGGAAATTGGAAAAACCGAATCGCTTTCCCATTTCCCACCTCATATTGGATGTGTCTCCTAGCAATATCTCGGACTCGCAGCAGCCCTCGCCTTGCCCATGATGAGGTAGGTGGTGGTCTTGCAAGCCAAATGGAGCGGTTCCGTAGGTATTTTCGCTGGACACACTTAGCCCAAAGGGAAGTGCTGTCCGCCACCACAAGCCAAAACTGCCGGAGAAGGCCCGCATCATTCCATTCCGTTAGCCTCCTTAATCCGAGGCCTCCTTCGTCTTTTGGAGTACAAACATCCTTCCAAGCCACCGCCACCCACTTCTTCTCCCCTCCCCAAATAAAATGGCACATTATGCTATCCAATTCATGCAAGACGCTTCTTGGTAGAAGAAATGCTGAAGTCCAATAAATGCTGAACGAGGTGAGGACACTCCGTACTAGTTCCACTCGCCCGGCCATAGAAAGAAGCCTTTGTTGCCATGTTGAGAGGCGAGCCTTTAGCTTGTTTATGAGTGGTACACAATGGGATCTCCCCATTCTTCCAGAAAATAATGGCAACCCAAGATACACCACCGGAAAAGCCTTTCGCTGCATCCCAAGGTGTGCCTCAATCCAAGCTCAATTCGTCTCGTCTCCCCCCATGAAGACCTGACTTTTCGAGACGTTAAATTTCAGACCCGAGCTTGCTGTAAACTCCTCAAGAATTAGTCTAATGGCTTGAGCGTTTGCTTTGGTAGCCCTTGCGAAGAGTAGGATGTCGTCGGCAAACAAAAGGTGTGACACAATGACATCTCCACAATATAACGGCTCGATTTTCTTGTCCATGACCGCCATCTTCACCATTTCACTCAGCACCTCCATGCACATCACAAACAAGTAGGGGGCTAGGGGATCACCTTGTCGTAGTCCATTTCTGGCTTGAAACGGTGTGGAGTTTGCTCTATTTACTGTCACCACAAATAATGCCTCCACACAAGCCAAAATCAGTCGTCTCCACTTATCCGGGAAGCCAAATCTCTTCATCACATGGTCGAGGAACTCCCAAGAGATTGAGTCATATGCTTTCCTGATATCGAGCTTTATGCACATACGTCCTTTCCCCTTCTCGAGATGTAGCTTGTGGCAGAGCTCGTGTGCGAGAAGGATGTTATCACTAATTCTTCGTCCTTGGACGAATGCGCTCTGATTTTCCCCTATCAGGCGTGGTAATATCCTCTTCAAGCGGTTTGCAAGGACCTTGGATGTGAACCTATACGTCATATTACATAGAGCAATGAGCCGGAAATCCTCCACCACCGTCGGTGCCTTTTTCTTCGGGATGATCGTGATGGATGTGTTGTTCCAATGTGTGAGGACCCTTCCACTATCCAAGCATGACGCGACAGCCTTTACCATGTCCCTCTGAATTATGCTCCATGCTGCCTTGAAAAACTTTGCATTGAAACCATCGGGCCCCGGTGCTTTATCAATATTGTCGTTCAACACTACATCTTGCAATTCTTTTAGGTCCATCTTCTGTGTTAAATCAGCCCCCTCCTCCGCTGTAACTTGTGGTAGAATAATGGAATTTTTAAGGGGTTGCACCTGAAAATCATGAGCAAACAAGTTAGCATAAAAAGACCGGAACGCTTCCCGGATGTCGTTCTCATCCTCCACTAGATTCTCCCCCTCTCCCACTCGCCTCACTTGATTGGTGGCTCTCGTCACTCTAAGATGCGCATGGAAGAACCTAGTGTTTCGGTCCCCCTCTTTCAACCACTTTACTCTAGATTTTTGTCGTATAATGGACTCCTCCCAAGCAAGGATCCGGGCAAGAGTATCCTTTACTGCGTTTTCAACTTCAGCAAGCTCGCCACTACTCGGGCCACTAAGCCTTTGCCTCCTCACTTGCGCAAGAGAGTCCCTAGCCTCTCCCACCTTGTTTGTAACATTTCCAAAGGTGCTCCAACTCCACTTAATTAGTGCTTTCCTGACTTCAATCGGCTTCCTCACTATACGAAACATAGGTGTACCTCTCACATATGTAGTCCAAGCTTGTTGTACGACTCCTCCGAAGTCCACGTGATCCTCCCAATGGTTTTCAAATCTGAAAATCTTCTTCTTCCTCCTTTCATTTCCTTCCGTTTTCATGAAAAGCATGGTGTGATCACTCAAGTCCTTTTCACCAATAATGTAGAAGGAATTGGGGAACACCTCGAGCCATGCATTGTTCATTAATATTCGGTCCAGCTTTGTCTCGATGCATGCAGTTCCCTCCGACGAGTTGGACCAAGTGAAGTCGCCTCCGGTTGATGGCATCTCAAGTAGTTGAATGGTGTCAAGACACTCATTAAACTCCTGAATTGCCACCTCATTTCCAGCAGCTCCACCCCGCTTTTCTGTAGACTTCCGGATGCAATTAAAGTCCCCACCAACCAGCCACGGTCGCTCCCCATGTGGTACCACTTCATTTAAGTCCCTCCACAATGCTCTCCTCTCCACATGGCCATTTTCACCATAGATTTCCGTAAGAGAAAATTCAGTGCCATCCTTTCATAAGCTCCCAAGGAAGTGGAGCAATTGAGTTGATTCAAAAGTAATTCTTAAGTCTACCAGTTGGTCATTCCATAACACTAGAATGCGCCCCGAGTCTCCAACCATGTTATTTGACGTCCAAGCATGAGGCCAAATTGCTCGCTTGAATCGCTCAAGTTTCTTGTACTTAACCTTGTGCTCCACAAGGCAAACCACATCCGGATTTACCTCCCTTATTCGACCCCTAATCATGAGTGCGCGGCCGGGTCCGTTTGCGCCACGCACATTCCACACTAAGACATTCATGGGTTTAAGGTACGGGGTGACCCCCCTTCCCTTCCATATGGGTATTCTTACTCCAACTACTTTTCCTCCCGGATCGTCTAAGCGGTGGTGGCGAGTATACCTTCTTTGAGCACGAGCCCTCACACTCTTCTTGCGGCCTTTCCCCATCTCTCTCCATGTCTTGGTCTTCTGAATTTCGGAGGACCTCAAACATTCCCTCACTTTGATGAGCGAATTTCTCTTTACTCTCCTTTGTGCGTGCCAATTTGGAAGGTGAAACCCAACCTGCCTCCTTATGCACCAAGGAGGCTAGTCCACATAACTTCCCATGCTCTCCTTGCAAAGTGCCTTTCTCCTTCTCAAGTCTTTCACCTAAAGCCTCATGGTCTTGCTGGAGTGTTTTGCATGGTAATTCTCCTTCATAAAATTTGTCCTCCTCATGCATCTCACGAATATTCCCATGCATGGGTGTTTTACTAAATGCACCCCCACTTCATGAGAGGAGCCCTTCAAGTTGTGTCCCTTGATTTGAAACATGTTTGCTTCTATTTTGTCTTCTTCATGCTGACTTGGTCCTTTCACAGCAGCCTCTTCACACATAGAGCACTCAAAGCCCATCCCATTGGCTTGTCCCAAAGTGGAAGCATCACTTTCCTGCTCCACTCCACCTTTCCCTTCTTGGACACCAATAGAGTCCCTCCCACTTGCACCCACAGCAGAATTCGGTTTGCCCACTCTAGAGCCTTCTCCTTTGTCTCCTAATCTACTCCCACTCATATGACAAAGCCTCCCCTCATTGGTTGCCTCCAAAGAATTAGGAGAACAAGAGAGTGGTTTAGTCAAGCAATTTTCCTCCATGAGAATTATCTTAGCTTGCTCTCCACATGGCACCTCCTCACTTGTCCCCCCATCCACCTCAGCACCTCTAGTGTCCACATCATCATCTCCTCCAGCAGCCTCTCTCACCCCTCTCTCCCCTCCCATCCGACCAGCCTCTCTCATCACCTCCGGGATGCCCATGTTGCTTGCTTCCTCCCCACGTCCAAGGGTCACTCCCTCAACACCCTTTGACATACTCCTTCCAAGCTCATTTCCAGCACTCTTCCTAGATACAACCACCCACTTCTCAGCTTTTCCTTTGTGGTACTCTCCTTGCTTCTTGGTTATCCTCTTCTTTTGACATTTCTCCTCATCATGACCAAACTCCAAGCAGTCCTTACAATACCCGGGCCTCCATTCATACTCCACTAGAACTCGATGCACTCGATGCATGCCAGTGCCTTCCACTTCAACCTCCACCCAACTCGGATATGTGAAGTCGTGAGCCACTTCCACACACACCCTTGCATAGGCCAGCCTTCTCCCCGAGGCCGTGTGCTCATCCATGTATAGGGGTCTCCTAAGAACACTAGAGATGTTGCTCAACACTCTTTGTGACCAGAATTGGAGGTCAAGCTCCGGTAGACGAATCCAAATGGGAACGGTGGTGATGTTTGCCCTTGTCAAGACCACGTCTGGTGCCCACTCTTGGACAACAAGTGGAGAACCACGAATGAACCATGGTCCCCCCTCTAGCACACGTTTCCTATCCTCTCCAAGAGTGAAACCAAAGAGGAGAAAACCTTGACTTCTTTTAATGACCGCCACACCTCCAACCAAACTCCACATCTTGTGGAGGTGCTTCTCTAAAGTCGGCAAGTATGGTCTAAAAGCAATGAAATAACCAACTAAGACATTATCCCACCTCTTCAAGGCTTCAACCACTTCATTCTTGGAGCATTTTGCCACCTTCTCTCCTCCTTTTATGGCCGGCTGGATGAACTCAAGGGCTGTGGATGCCTTTGGGCCAGCCACAAACAACTCGCTCCACTTCCTTGGGGGAGTTTCATCACTCCCTAGAGGTGGTGCGTGCACTTCATCCCCTAAGGCTGGGAATGAAGCATGCAATGGGGGTGGATGGAGAGCCTCTTTGCTACCACACTCTCCATGTCCTTGCTGCCCACGATTAGGGCAAGGGTTGGGGTCCATTTTGCTGCGAAAAAACCAAAGCTTTGATGGTGAAAGAGGATGAAAACCCTAGAGAACCCAAGGTTCTCCATGCTGGTCGCCACTCTCTCTCTCCCCTCTCATTTCTTTTGTTTTTCTAGGTTACCTTTAATTTCCTTTAATGTGCTTGCTTTGATGCTTGTTTTGTTTTATGTCATTTCAGCTTCTTTAATATTTCTTGCTTGAGTAGTGTAGTTTCATTTTAGTATAATGCTTCATTTTGTTAATGTAGTTAGTGTAATGAGTAGTGAGTAGTTCCATCCCCATTTGGGGGGGGGGGTGGAGAAATATGTGATATGATAATGTAGTGTATTAAGTGTGTGTTATCTTAATCCCTTGAGCCTTATATGATTTCCATAACCATCTAATGGGATTTCACTCTTATCTTTGATAGGCTAATGCTCTTGAATGACACTTAGCTTATGCTTACAATAGTGAACCTATTTTATGGGGAATGATAAGGTGAGGATATGGATGGAATTAATATTGGAAACACAATTTGTAGTGTATGTACTCTTGTTGCCTTTACCTTGGTTAATGTCTTGTATGTTTTAATGATATGTGTTATCTTAATTCATGTGGAGGCATAGTAAGGTCTAGTCTTTATACATGAGTTCATTTAGCTTCATTCCAATTAATGTCTTGTATGCTTTAATGATATGATCTTATCTTAATTCATGTGGTGGCAAAGTTGGATTTAGTTTTATGATTTCATGCACTACATGTTGTGAGGAGCTTAATTAAACACACACACACACATTTTTTATATTAACATTATTTCTCTACCTCATTTGGGGTTTAGTTTTATTGCTTATCTTTCATTTCCTTTTGCATTCTAGTGTAGTTTAGTATAATCAATCTTTCTCTCCTTTCTTTACCACTCGCCTTCGCACAAACCAAACATCGACACACCTCCCAGTGGACGACCCATATTTGCCACCGCTTCAACGCGGCCGTGCACTTGCGGTTTTAAATAAAACGATCAATCAAGTTTTTGGCGCCGTTGCCGGGGAGGTGCTCTGTCCAGACCTTGGTTTGGACGATTCGAGTGGTCTTAATTTTTTGTTTGTAGTTTTGCTTGGTTTCAAGGATCCTAGACCTCAAGGGGAGTCCACTGGCAAAATTGGAGACACAGAAGCACCAAACATACCGCCAATCAGCGGTCTGGGACCACCAATTGGCAGCCTGGTGAGCGTTTCTTGTTCTCTGTTTTGTTCTGGTAGTTGTCTGCTTCATTGTAGTTATTTGGGAGCACTATTTTGCATGTTGTGACTTCAAGTTTGCTCCCAGATTTAATTTCAATCCCCTTTAATCAACTTGGGCTTAAAATCCAAAGCAAAAGATTAGGCATTTGCTATGTTTAGGTCATGCATCATCTAGTAATGACTTGAGCATGTTAATTGTCTTCTCTTAGTTTTAATTTTTGTCGTTGATTGCTGGAGCGAGGTACGCATTCCTTAACACTCATTCACGCATTAGGACATCCACTAGTGAGTAAGGTTTGCATCGAAACACGAGTGAGGTAAGTGCTTGTTTGGTGAGTTGCTTGCTAGCCTAAGAGTTCAAAACATCTTTAAGGGGCATCACGTATAATCTTCAAAGATAAGGTGGGGGATTTCATCACCCCTCCCTTAGCCCCAAAAAGCACACTCAAGTAAAGCCTTAATCTAAAAGCAAGTAGACATTGTCCATTAGGACTTGGGCGCATTAAGAGAGTGATCCGGTCACGACCGTCATAGCCTGATCGGCGTTGCCCACTTTGTCGATAGTAGGAGAGACGAGATCTCCGGATATTGGCTCACTTGCTGGGCATTGTGGTCTTCGTCGTAGGGAGGTGCAGCGTGTTGAGGTTGTGTGACCTCGCAGTTAGGCGTCGTCTAGCTGTAAGGACCCATAGCCAGCCTAAGCTTGTTTGAGCCGTGTTTGCTAGACTAGGCTTTTATCCTCACCCTTTACCCACGCTAGCTCTAGGGATTCTTCCCTCCTCATCTGAGTCCTCTCCTCATCTATTTTCTACGCGTAGTCTCCTCCTCTGAGTACACCTTCTGTTGTGTGTTTTTTAGAGTCGAGTCGAGCATTTTATGCGAGGTTGGGCTCGTTCTGGTGAGAGCGCTTGACTTGAGAGAGCATTTTTCTGAGATGGACTGTCTTGGTGATCGGCCATCTCCACCTCGTGCTCCTTTGGAGCGTGAGGCCGAGTCTTTTCATGGTGACAGGGAGGACCAGGGTCCATTCATGGATTACCTAGATCCGCTCCCACCACCACGTAGACCTCCTTCTCCTCCTCCTCTGACTCGAGAGGAAGGGAGATTCGGTCAGGATCGAGTTCTTGGTGCACCACCACCTTTAGCTAGACAGGATATGCCGATGACTTTGTGGGAGCGGACCCATCCTCTTCGGGCCACGCAGCCTTCTTGCATACTTCTTCCCTCTGCTCGCGGGAACAACTATGAGCTGAAACCTCAATATGTGAGCATGCTTCCAACCTTTACTGCCAATAAAGAGGATCCGTATATTTTTATACGTGAATTCGAGGAAGTATGCTCCATGTTCAAGCTTCAACAACTTGACGAGGATTCAGTCCGGTTGAGGATGATTTCTTTTGTGTTGAAGGATAACGCGAAGAAATGGATGTACAGCCTCCCGGCGAGCTCTATTCGGTCTTGGGATGACTTTGTGACCGTATTTCTGAAGAGATTTTCCCTCAAAGGAAAACTCTACAGATACGGTACCAGATACATCAAATGTATCAGACTGAGACCGAATCTTTTCATGGTTTCTTTGAGAGGTTCAAGGACCTTCTCCAGCAGTGCCCTCATCATGGACTTGAGCTATGGCAGATGTGCGAAATTGTTTATGAGGGCCTCAACTACAATACCCGTACATTGTTGGAGTCGATGTGTCAGGGTGACTTCCAAATGAAACCCATCGATGAGGCATGGGACACTTTTGAGTTAATGGCTGAACGCACCTTTGAGTTGGACACCATGAGAGAGCCACCAGCCGCCAGGTCTTCTGGTCGAGTTGGATCATATCAAGTTGAGTCATCGATTGCGTCTGAGGTGAAAATGGTTGCTCTCATGCATAGGATTGAGAGTTTAGAGTTGGACCGAGCTCCTGTATCTCAGGTCACTACTCCCGGGTGTGGTAGGTGTGGACTTACGGGCCATGATGATTTGGAGAGAGCTTACGCTCCAAGGGATACTGAGCATGCAAATGCGATGTATCAACAGAGGCCCCGTAACGACCCGTACAGTCACTCCTACAACCCGGGATGACGTAATCATCCTAACTTCTCTTGGGGGCTTTAGTGAGGGTAACGGTCAGAGCTCGCACGCTCAACCTCAACCTCCACCTTATCAACCTCCACGCCCATCGGCGACCTACCAACCTCCACATCAAAGGTCTCAGAACCATAATTACCAACCTCCTCAGACCTCATCGTCGGGTTATTCTAACTGGACCCCACTACCCCAATGGGTTGACTCGAAGGACCCCACTCTTAAACAAACCCTTCATGCGTTCATTCAGAGCACACAATCCTTGTTTACGGCCAGCAACAATTCGGTC
Source organism: Triglochin maritima (assembly GCA_963682175.1). NCBI lineage: Eukaryota > Viridiplantae > Streptophyta > Magnoliopsida > Alismatales > Juncaginaceae > Triglochin > Triglochin maritima. The sequence continues at coordinate 14,982,412 of OY821785.1, forward strand.
AAAGCATTGGAAATGCAAGTTAGCCAGTTGGATAATCAGCTCCATGAACGCGAGAAGGGCCAATTACCGAGTCAACCCGAGGTGAATCCTCGGGGTACCCATTCTCAAGGAAGGACACCTTTACCTAATGCTACCTCTGAACCGACCCATCATATTAATGTGATTCATACTTTGAGGTATGGTAAAGAGGTGGACAACCACATTGGGGTGCCTTCTTTGTAATCACCATCTTTGAGGGAGCCGGATCCTGAGGCTCCCTCCACAAATACTTCCAGGAGGGAGCCAGATCCTGAGGTTCTTTTTACATTTCCTTCGACAAAGGGGCCGAACCCTGAGGTCCCCTTGTCTGCTCTTGTGTCGAAGGAATCAGATTCTGAGATCCCCACTCATGTTTCTTTGGACCAGAATTCTGGGGTTCCTTCGCACCTTTATGCCCCGAAGGCGCCATTCCCTGAGCACCTGATTGGCATCATTTCATGCTCATATTTGTATCTTATATCCATTATCTTACATCTAAGCAATGCTATGTGACGAGTTTTATGTTTGAATTTCAGAAATAAAGTGGTTTGAAGAGAAGAGCCATGAAAGGACCCAAAAGCAAGAAAAAGGACTTAATTGTGAGACCTGAGGACCAAGTAGCAAGGGAGAAGGACCTGAACGAAAGACCAAAGGACCTAAGAGCAAAACAGGAAACTCCACACCATCATGGGGAGTATTTTGGCAATTCGATTCGGGTCGGAGCTCCAACAGACCGAGTAGATGCATCCAAGACCAAGACACACTTCAAGAAAAGCCCACAAACAAATCCAAACGGATCTGGATCCTATAGACCACCAATTGGCGGTCTGGATCATTCCAGATCCGATAAGTTTTCTCCTGGACGTGTATTATGGTTTGTTTAGGCTATTTTTGGTATTGGTTTAGTCCCACATCGGGGGATTGTCCCCGATTAGCTTTTTCCATGCTTATAAATAGAACTTTTCACCTTCCATTGTAATTACCCATTGCTTGGTGGCATTCTCTCTACTAAGGAGTGAGCCTTGAAGCAAAAACTCAAGGTGGAGAAGAATGCTACCTTCAATGTGAGTCATTTGTTAATAAAATAATTCTTCTAGTTTCTTTTAATCTTGTCTTTTAATTTGTGCATGTTTGTTTAGTCTTTCATTTCCTTTTAAGCTTCTTTAATACTTCTTGCTATCTTAGATAACTTTCATTTCAGTATTGTGCTTTCTGTTGTTAATATAGTTAGTGTAATGAGTAGTGAGTAGTTCCATCCCCTTTGGGGGTGGAGTAGATGTATGTACATGTTATGTAGGTGGTATGAATGCTTAATATGAATGTTTTGTGAAGAATATTAGTATGCTTGCTTGAATTATTAAGAACCTTACTTGATGGTTTCTGCCATAGCTTAGGTACACTCCATGCTTGTCTAAGTGTCTTAATAATACATTGCATTGCTCATATTAATCACCTAGGTTAGTGTTGTAATGATAGGTCTTGCCATAGTTAGGTACTTCTTATGCATTAACAACACTAACTACGCTTCTTGTATGCATTTCATATCACACTTATTTCATGTGCACACACACACTCCACCCCTTAGGGGTTTTCATTCCTGTGATTTTATCTTTTGCATTAGTTGATTAGCTTAGTTGTTTAGTTCATTTTAGCTTGTTTGTTTACTAGTTTAGCATTGTAGTGTAGTTTAGTGTAATACATCCTTCTTCCTTTTCTTTACCTCTTGCCTTTGAACAAACCAAGTGTCGACACACCTCCCAGTAGACGACCCGTATTTAACACCGCTTCAACGCGGTCGTGCACTTGCGGTTAATATAAAACGATCAATCAAGTTTTTGGCGCCGTTGGCGGGGAGGTGATCTGTCCAGACGTTGGTTTGGACGATTCGAGGGGTTTTTAATTTTTTATTTTCAGTTTTTCTTAGTTTCAGGGAACCCGAGGATCAAGGGGAAGCGACTGGAGGAATGGGAGAGAAAAAGACCCCAAAGTGACCGCCAATCAGCGGTCTGGGACCGCCAATTGGCGGCCTGGTGAACCTCAATTTCTCTCAAATTTGTTCCAGTTGTTATGTTGTTCATTTTATTTATCTGGGAGCACAATTTTGCATGCTGGGACTTCTAGTTTGCTCCCAGATTTAATTTCAATCCCCTTTAATCAACTTGGACCATAAAACTCAAAGCAAAAGATGAGACTCCTTGCCATCTAGGTCATGCATCATGTGTAGACCTTGCATGCATTTGTCTTTTCTTTTCTTTACATTTTGTTGTTGATTGCTGGCGTGAGGTACGTGCACCCAAATCTATCATTCATGCATGTTTCGATCATGCATTAGTTAGTAAGGTGCATCAGGACAAGAGTGAGAGAGCGTTTGATTGGAGCGATTGATTGCTAGATTTAGGATTAAATCGCTACTAAGGAGGGGTTGTCCTATAAAAGATAAGGTGGGGGATTTCATCACCCTTCCCTTGGCCCCAAAAACCACTCTTAATAAAGCCTTAACTAAAATCAAGTAGACATTGGCCCTAGGATTGCGGGCGCACTAGGAGAGTAATCTAGTTGAGACCGTCATGACCTGATCGGCGTTGCCTACCTTATCGATAGTAGGAGGTACTGGATCTCCGGATATGGTATCACTTGCCGGGCATTGTGGTCCTCGTTGTAGGGAGGTGAGACGTGTCGAGGCTAGTGACCTCGAAGTTAGGCGTCGTCTAGCCTAAGGACCCATTGCCTTACATTGTTTGAGTCGTGCTTGCTAGTTAGGCTTCTACCTGATCCCTTCACCCACGCTAGCTTTAGGGATTCTTCCCTTCTCCTCTGAGTCATCTTCTTCTCACCTTCTTCTACGTTATAGTCTCCTCCCCTTTACACTCTCTGGTAGCGTTTTAGGGTCGAGTCGAGCACTTTTTGCGAGTTTAGCCTCGTGGTGGTGAGAGTGGTCGACTCTAGAGTTCTATGTTGTGATGGATGGTTACATGGGCGACCATCCATATCATTGTTGGGACCAGGACGATTCTCCCTGGTACTCCCGACCCATGCATCCTGGGGTGGCTCAGACTAACACCCCGTATGGTTGGGACAATCTTCATTGTGTGACTGAGCAATCTTCATATTGGGGTAGTATGAGAGAGGCACTAACTGCTAGACCACCATCTAGTTACATCGGATCATATGTTGGTCATCAATCTGAGACATTACAAGAACCTTTGGCCTCTTTCATGCATGTGGTAGATGACATGGGTGCACCGGTGGCTCCAGTAGTCGTACCATGTGACTGTTGTGGGTTGAGTGGTCATGTTATAGGGGAATGTCCTTATATTGCCCCTGAGCCTGAGTATGAGCACACATTTTCCCAAAATGCTCATTATGACCATTACGCATCCGCGTACAACCCGAGAGGGATGGATTTGTGGGGAGACAATTCGTATTCAAATTCTTATACATCATTTCAACCCCAGTATCCTCCTCCCGAATACCCAGAATTCTACCAACACCCCACTTCAAATCATTGGACTCATTCTCAGCCCATCAACACCCAACCCTAAAATTTCCCAAGATCTGACTTGGACCTCCTCGTTGACCGCATACAAAATCTGACACTTCAAGTGAGTCAACTGACACAACAATTAAGTGAGGAGAGTAACTTTTCGTGTCAACATGAGGATTCATCTTTTGATATCGAACCACCACCACATACACAAATTCAAAGCACAATCTTTCAAAGTCAAACTCCTAGTCAGTCTGAGGGACTTGGGGTTTCAATTCACGATCACTTGGTGGAGGATTCGATTCCAAATGAGAATACTATGGACCAGCTTCTTTATGAGTCGGCACAGGATTGTGCCTTATCTTCTTGTCCCGTGGCCCTTGAGCCACATGATCTTATTGTTGTACCTCCTAAGGACTCACCTCTGGTGGAGCAAGAGCTCCCTAGTCCCCTCAATTTCAAACAACCTGATGAGAGTTTGTCTCTCACTATTGTTCCCGATCATCTTGGAAATGATGGAACATCAAACAACTCATGAGGGTATTAGGAGTTCCTTGGAGAATACCTTGGGTATGAGACCCACTGTTTGTTCGCCTGGTGTGTCGGACATGCCTAACAAGGTTCTTGACCTCGTTCCGACGCACCGGCCTGTTGGTTGGAGAGTTTGGATTGACGATCATAACTTCAACATCGCAACGGGAGAAACTCTTCTTCCGTTGCCCCTCATTTCCCAAACTCTTGAGAGGTTCAAGCTCTTTCAGTTTGATCCTTTGAATGAGACACATTTGCGTCCAATTCATGAACCTCTCATTTCATCTGGTGCTCTTTGTGAAGGGGGCCCACGCATGAGTATTCTGGCCCCGCGTGGTGTCATGTTCCCTTTCCAAGTGCATTGACCCACTCTTGAGGTTCCCATTTGATGTCTTTTGACAAATGAAGATGGGAACTTATGTTTGTACATAGTTATATATAAAAAAAAGAAAAAAAACGAAAACAAAAAGAAAAAAAGAAAAAAAAGTACAATAAAAGACTCCTTCAGTGAGCATCGATTGTTGTGAGCCCCAACCCTTGTGTATTTGGGTCTCACTCTCCTAATGCGCTCGAGTCCTTTAGGCTTTTGATTAGGAGTGATTTTTTGGGGAAACAAAATGAAAATGAAATCCCCCACCTTATCTTGTATGGGACAGACCCTCCTTAGTAGCGTTTTGAGTCTTAATCAAGCAATCAACTCTCCAAATAAACAGTCACCTCACTCTTGTTCCAATGCACCTTACTAACTAATGCATGCTCTAACCACGCATGAATGAGAGAACAAGTGCACATACCTCATGCTAGCAATAAACAATAAGAATGTAAAGGAAAGAAAAGACAAGTGTGTGCAAGGCCTATCAGTGATGCATGAACTAGATGACAATTAGTCTAATCTTTTGTTTTGAGTTTTATGGTCCAAGTTGTCTTAAAAAGGGGTCATGCAAGACAAATTAATTACTGACATTTAAGAAGAGCATGCATGGCATCAACAGTGGATAGAAACACCTAAAGATAGGCAATGGAAGCTATTGTAAAATCTGAATTCCAAACTAGCTCACCAGAGCCTCTGGTGGCGGATTCAAATCCGCTACTAGCGGATTGTCTGGGGATTCTGGTCCCCAGACTTCACCAGAATGCTCCCATGCTCGATTGTGTCCCGTTGTCCACTTGTGGCCCCTTCCAGTAACCAAAAGGAAAAAAAAGAAAAAAAGAAAAGCAAAACCCCACCGAAATGGTCAACTCGACTACGAAAACGACACTCCCCGGCAACGATGCCAAAAACTTGATTGAATCAGTTAAAATACCACAAGTGCATGACCGCGATAAAGCGGCGGAAAGTATGGGTCGGTCCACAAGGAGCGTGCGCGAGTGGGATTCACGATACTCGAGTGGGGAGAAGAAGAGGGAGAGAGATGCAACCGAAATTACATTACGACACGTAGGAAATCGGAAAACAACACAATAAAAACTAAACCCCTTAAGGGGTAAAGAGAGAAAGCGAATACGAAAATATGTGTATGTGTGTGTGTTCAAATGTGCTCATCAAAACATGTGATACATGAAATCCATAAAACTCAACTCCAACTTTGCCTCCACATGAAATAAGATAAAACCTTATTATTAAAACATACAAGACAATAATTGAAATGAAACTAATATGTTCACATGCATCTTGACCCAAATCCAACTATGTCTGCACATGAAATAAGATTTATCACAATCATTAAAACATACAAAATATTAATTAAGATAAAGCCAAAACGAGCACATGCATGCACATGTCTTGTTTCCTTCTTCCACTCCATCATTATCCTCACCTCATCATTCCTCATAAAATAGGCCCACAAATCTAAGCATGTGCTAAGCTTCACTCAAAAGCATTAGCACATCAAAGATAAGAGTGAAATCTCATTAGATGGTTACGAAAATCTTGTAACGCTCAAAGGATTAAGATTAACACACACACCTCATACATCACATAATCACATCACCTTCTCCTCCACCCCCAAATGGTGATGGACTACTCCCTACTCATATTCAAACTAAAGAAATTAATGGAGAAAAACAACATAAACTCATAATTGAAATGAAGAAAAACAAGATTAAGCAAACAACAACATCAAAGAAATTGTATCAAAGTAAAGACATTAATGGAAAGAACAAGATTCAACTAACTTGAATGAAAAGATTACAAAGGTCCTCCTTCTCCTCTAACACTAATGAGCAGCAAAATAAAACCTAAAACTAATGAAGAAGCAAAAAGAAGTGGGAGAGGAGGGATTACAATGGTATATATAGACTAATACATTGTTAGGACTCATCTGGAAATAATCGGACGATTCTAAATCACATCTGATGGTCTTGGAAAGCTATGACTCGAATACTCGACCCACGGCCAAAATTTGAGAACTTGTGGACCAATTTGACACGTCAGTGGTAGATCAAGTAGTTCCGATCAGGTTGAAATTTTGGTTGATGTTGTATTTCGTTGATTGGCACATGTGGTGAAGCTCTGGTACACTATCTCGACCCGATTTGGTTTTAATTGGAGAAATAGTGATATGATTCTGGTCCTGTGGCACAACATTTTGTTCTTTACCATCAGGTCCCTCCGGGTTTTAATTTGGGTCTTTCCTAATTTGCTATCCAGTCCTTGTGCATTACAAATGGGTTCAAAAGTCTTCAATTAAGTCCATTCTTATTACATTTAGGTCATTTTTGTTCCATTCCTCTTCTTTATTACCTAACTCCTGAAACACTTCAACAAACACTCGAGTAGCACAATATTGGGGTAAAATAAAGGATATATAACATGAATATGATGCATGATATGCTACTAATCAATATCCTTTCTACTCACCACCTGATCATCCAATATGATCTCTTCCTCACTAGTAACGATGGTACTGAAACAACATTATGTATACTCAGTTATAACCTTACTTAATTTAAAACCTTTTGTTTCTAAAGTGTCCCTCCACCACTCTAGTTTTCTCTCAACACTTATCATACTCTCCTCAATTAGTATGCACCATTTGATCATCCAATACGATCTCTTCCTCACTAGGGACAATGGTACTGAAACAACATTCCATATACTCAGTTTTAACCCTACTTAATTTAGAACCTTTGTTTCTAAAGTGTCCCTTCACCACTCTAGTTTTCTCTCAACACTTATCCTACTCTCGTTAATTAGTATCACATCATCTGTAGAAAACATATGATTAATAGCATATCATACATCACATTCATGTTATATATCCTTTGTTTTACCCCAATTTTGTGTTACTCGAGTGTTTGTTTATGGTGTTTCAGGTGTTAGGTAATAAGAAAGAGAAACGAACTGAAATGCAAGAAGAAATGACTTAAATGAAGCCAATAGGATTTGTTTGTCATGAACAATGACCGATCTGCAAATCAAGAAGGACCCAGATGAAATCAGGAGTGCACCCTACGTGCAAAATACAACACTTGAGCTCCTGGAAGAAATATGAGCCGATCAGGCACAAAAGAACCATTGACATATCACTTTTGCCCAATTTGCCTCCAATTTCTCCTGTGGCTTCATCTTGATTATATGGGTGCACCAGACTATAGAGAAAGTTATTACAACTGTCAGATTGCTTCCAGATACATTCAAACCCTTATTTCTTCTATAAATAGACTTGTAATGTTTCATTTCTTCTTCTTTCTACCTCTCCTCCTTAGGTTAGTTTCCTTTCTTGTTTAGAGTAGTTTTTATTTCTTTTTTATTAGAGTAGGTTTTAGTTTCTTAATTAGTAGCGTAGAGGAGGAGAAGAGGAGCAACCTTGCAATCTTTCATTTTGATCTAGTTTTCTACAATTCCATTATGGTTTTGTGTTGTTATGTTTCTTGGGTTAATATGTTGAGTACGGAGTAGTCCATCTCCATTGGGTAGTGCACAAGAAGGTGATGTGATTATGTGATGTATTAAGTGTGTGTTAATCCTAACCTTTGAACCTCACAAGAGTTCCATAACCATCTAATGAGATTTTCACTCTTATCTTTGATGTGCTAATGCTCTTGAGTGATGCTTAACACATGCTTAGATTAGTGGGTTTATTTTATGGGGAAAGATGATGTGAGGATAAAGATGGAGTGGATAAGAAGGAAACATGACATGTGTATGAATGTGCTCATGTTGGCCTCATCCTATTTAATGTCTTGTATGTTTTAATGATTGTATCAAATTTTATTTCATGTGGAGACATAGTGGGGTTTGGTCATTATGCATCAGGTCATATTAGCCTTATTTCAATTATTGTCTTGTATGTTTTAATGATAATGTTTTATCTTATTTTATGTGGAGGCAAAGTTAGATTTGGTTTTATAGATTTCATGTATTACATGTTGTGATGTGCACCAATCAACACACGTACACATATTCTCATTTCCGCATTCTTCCTCTACCCCCTAAAGGGTTTATTTTTATTGTTTGTTTTCTGATTTTGTACGCATGGTATTGTAATTCCGACCTCATTTCTCTCTCTTCTTTTCCCACTCGAGTATTGTGGATTCTGACTCGCACGCGTTCCTTGTGGACACGACCCGTACTTTTCGTGTCTTCACCGATGTCGTGCACTTGTGGTTTATTATAACTGAATCAATCAACATACACTATGAGACCTCAAACTGTGTATCTTTTCTTACCTCGTCCATCATTAAAGCAAAATGTTAAGGACTTAAAGGTGACCCTAATGAACTCCAATCCATTCGGAAAGGCAATAGTCCCACAATCACAAACTTTGACACTAGTTTCAACTCCCACGTACGTATCTTAAATCAAGTTCACATTTTTTATACTTTCTTCTTCTCGAGGACCCACCACATATCATTTTTTTGGAACTCTATCATATGTTTTCTCAAAATCAATAAAAAGCATGTGTAAGTCCTTTAGTTCCTTAAACCTCTTCACGAGTTGTTTAATAAAAATATTACATCGATCGTCGACCTATGAAACTAAATTGATTATCTTTAACATTTATCTCTTTCCTGAGACGATACTCAATTACTCCTTTTCACAACTTCATAATGTGACACATGAGCTTCATACCTTTATAGCTAGTGCAACTTTGAATATCTCCTTTATTCTTGCAAGTTGACACCAAAATACTCCTTTACTCATTTGGCATTTTGTTCTTCCTTAAAATACTATTAAACATCTTAACCACATTATAGCTCTACCCCAAGACATCTCGACCCCTCAATCAGAATATTGTCTGGTCCAAAAGTCTTGCCTACTTTCATATTTTTTAAAACTTCCTTAACCTCCATTTCTCTGATACTCTATACAATCGTCTATTAGAATCATCAAATGCATCCTCCACTTCGGATATTAAACTATCATTCTCTCTGTTGAACAACTTATCAAAATTCACTCTCCACCTTACTTTAATATCCTCGTCCTTAACTGGAAGCTTATGATTATCATCTTTAATGCATTTAACTTAATTAATGTCTTTAGTTTTCTTCTCCTATACTTTAACCAAGTTATAAATTTCAACATCCCCGTTTTTGATCCCAACTTTTGATATAAATTGTAACGTCCCGAAACAACGAAATTTTTTTAAATTATCATTAAGGGATCAAAAGGAATAAAACTCAAAAGCGTGGGAACATTACTCATAGAAAATCCAAGAGGTGAACCATATTACATCAGAGTTGTCAAAAGGTACGTCTACATCAAGTACAAGGAAGTGTAAATACAAACAGTCACACAACCTAGGAAATATGATAGAGAATCTGATCCCAAAGTGCCCTCGTCCTCAGGCACCACCCGTCAGAACCTACTGCGCTCCTCAAATGCAAATATAAACAACAATGCCAGAGTTTCCATAAGGAAACCCCGAATACCAAGCTCGCTTATATGCATGCAGAAGTACAATGCAAGAACCTATCATACTAGTGTAGCATGACATGATATAATGCAATAAAACCTTCCCTCCAAGGGTAATAAGGACATCTGTCCCACAATCCATCATCGGGTCTCCCACAGAGATCTACCGCAGGCACACACGATCTTACGGAGAGTACGCAACGCACTCCACACACGGCTACACTAATCAAGGGATTCGATAAGGGGCGCCCGCACTTCCGCGTCAGTAGAATCAGCTGAATCTCGAGGTCAACATTGAAAGGAATGTGTTCTAAAAGTTTATTGTTTAAACATTTTATTAATTACCGCAAGTGCACGACCGCGATGAAGCGGTGGCAAGTATGGGTCGATCCGCAGGGAGGTGAGTAGCGTCTGGTTTGTCAGAAATCAAGTGGCGAATAAAGGGAGAAAAGATGTGATTATGCAAAAGCTAACTACACTAAACTAGTAAGTAAGAAATACGAAAGAAAACAACGAAAGATTGAGAATCAAGAAGAGAAACCCCTAAGGGGTGGAGTGTGTGCACATATGAAGTGAAATAAGTGATGAATGACGCATGTAAGCATGTATGTGTGTGTTGTGTGTGTGTTGTCATGCATAGGAAGTGTCTAAGATGTGACAAAACCTATCAATCCATTCACACAATGTATCAACAATTACTACTTGATTATCATAAGATTAGGCACAGCATGAGAAGTGTCTAAAGATATGACAAGACTCATCAAAAACCATAAACTCATGTGAAGAACAAAGGTAAGCATGGGGTGTGTATAATGTTATAGCAAAGCCCATCAAAACAAAGTTTCTTCAATCAATCAAGCAAGCAAACACAAATACAAACACATAACTAACATGTAGCATATTCAACAGGAAATTTCAGTCAATAAACATGAGAAAACTAAGCATGGGAAGTGTCTAAATCTTATGGCAAATCCCATCAAAATTCCACAACATGCAGATGATTAAATACCCCCAATGAACATACAAAACATGCAAGTCTACACAATCAAAAATTCATCAAACATCCAAACTTCACAATATATATATATATGAACATCATCTCCACCCCCCAAAAGGGATGGATCTACTCACTACACATTATTCTAGCAATTAAACTAAAGAATAAATGAGACATTCTAACTAATTTAGCCTAAGATCAAAGAAACAAGACTAAGCTAAGCATGCATAAAAAAGAGACAACATGAGAACAAAAAAATGAAAAATTATTTTATTAAACGACTCACATTACCAGTAGCATTCTTCTCCACCTTGAGTTTTTGCTCCAAGGCTTATTCCAAGTAGAGAGAATGCCACCAAGCAATGGGTGAATACAAATGAGAAGGAAGAGTTATATTTATAGTGCTAGAAAAAGGTAATCGGGGACAATCTCCTGATATAGGACTAATGAAACTACTACCAATGGATAAAAACAATATAGTAAACAACCACAAGAAGCAACATTGAAAATGGACGAACATGGGCCGCCAATTGGTGGTCACTTTTTGTCTGATTCGCTTCAAATTTGTATATCTTCCTTCATGCTTCATTTTATTACGTGTGGTGCATCCGGAGTGGTTGTTGGAGTGTCGGCCCGAATCTAATTGTAAAAAATACTCCTCATGATGGTGTGGAGTTTCTTCATTTTTTCATTGGTCCTTTGGTTTACATCCGGGTCCTTCCTCTTGCATTTCAGTCCATAAATCTCACAATTCAGTCCTTTCTCTTGCTCTTCAGTCCTTTTTTAGTCTCTTCTTCTCAAACCTATTTATTCCTGAAACTTAAACAAAAACTCGTTACGTAACATTGCTTAGGCTAAAAATAAAGGATATAAGACACATATATATGCATGATATGATGTCAATCAAATACCGCCACACCTAACTTTTGCTAGTAGTCCCGAGCAAAACAAAGAAAGAAAAAATGAAAGAAAGACAAAGGCATACGTAAAACAAGAAAATCCTAACTCACTTTGGTAGGAATCACAGTTGCATTTAGCTTGTGCAACAAGCCGTTAAACCTCCATGTCACCAAGGAGGAGGAGTGTTGTCTCCTGAGGGTTTTCAGCGGATACACCCGCTAAATCCGAACAAAGATACATTATTCAACCTACCAACACAACTTGATGGGCTTATTTTCCTTGATCATCTTTAAAACGGACACGGGGATTCTACGGGCCGACTCTTTATATGTAATCAATCCACACACCTAGCCTAATGAACTATTCGTGTAAGTTAGTTAAGGACTTAAGTGGTAGACATGGGCAACCTTAACATCCTCAAGTGATACAAAGTGTAAAGTTCATTAAGGTTCTTATTTGTCTTTCGTTTTTTTTTCATTCATTTTTTCTTCTTCTTGTTGGAGCATTATGGATTACATTGATTGGTGTTTGATTCTCCCAGGGTCGGGTTTAATGCATCATTGCCTATGAGGACTTCCACTATCACGTACACCTTCCCTCAAATCTCCACATAGGGCGATCTCTACCACCCGTGTAACGGGAGTTCGGTCGGTGCATCCCAAGTCAGATGACTCGAAAACACCAGGCAATAAGTCCCCTCGGACCTAATTTCCCGAGTGGTAGGAGTTGTGCAAGAAGTGAGAACACCACTTATTTATTTATTTATCTACATGGGAACCAAAACCCCTATACTTAAAGTTTCACAACAAGATTTTAAGGGTCCCCGACAAACTTTCTTATACTAACAGACATGAATTATTTAACTCACTAAGTTCAGGGTGGACTTCTTTATTTGTTTGAGTACTGAAACCCTATGATTACTCCCCCCCCCCAAGGGAAAACCGGGGTGCATCCTTACGACTCGATAAAACCTAAAGCCGGTATACTAGGTATCATAATGCATCATGTTCAAGACAATTTTTGGGAGCTTTCTTTTTACTTTGCCTCTCAACGGTTTTTCACATGTTAAACACACGCAAAACCCACAAAACATTTTCTTTTGCAAACACATGAAGATTTTTGAAAGAAATTAAAATTTTAAAGCACTAGGAAAGCAAAAGAATACAAGTCACCCAAGGATCATGAAAAGCAAATATATCAATATTAAATGCAGCACACTTTCATGACCCTAACAATAAAAATAAAACAAAATGAAAAACACTCGACTCCACATATATACAAACGTAAAGCACCCCCCACACACACACTTACTTCATGCATTGTCCTCAATGAATGTGAGTATGATACTACATGGATTTTTGCATGAAAAAGAAAAAACTCTCACCAACGTGAAGCACAAGAAAAGTTTCATGGTCCTGTTGATGGACATAAACCTGAATTCCCAAGAAACTTGTGAGATACTTAAGAAGGGATACAAATACATAAAACAAAATGTGGCCTAAATACACAAGGGTTGGGGCCCACAATAATCATTGCTCACTGGTTGAGTCATTTATTGCTCTTTTTTTCTTTTTTTAACAAGATATATACATCAACAAAGATATTCTCATAATCATTTGGTCAAGGAACATCAAATGAGAACATCGAGTCTTGTGGACCAGAGATTTGCCAAGATGGGCCCGCTTCATAGGTACTTTGAGGTGTCATGAGGGGTGAAAGGTCAAAGCTGAAAGGCTTGAACCCCTCATGATATTGGTTGGGTGTAGGCAATATGAATGAGTGGAGTTGCGTTGTCTCACTGGGGTTTAGTTGCTCGTCGAACAAAACCTTCCAACCAATAGGCGGATGCATCAGAATGAGTTCCTCGGGCTCATTCGAAGGATGTGGCACACCACTTTCACTTAGAATGGGGCTTCTCCCCAAGTCATCCAACAAGGACCATCCAAGCTCCTTTATATTATCAATCATAATCTCACTCGCAGGTGGGTCCTTGTAGGAGTCAAGATGAAGCACAAAAGGCTCAACGGCTGTGGGACATGGGGTAGAGACACCTTCTAGTATGGGCATATGTTGAGGTGTGTCCCCCTCACTAACAGTCTCAACTGAATCATCTAACAAACACTCATTTTGTACATTCATGTTCGATGTCAGCTCACTCTGTTGCATTGCAAAGATATGCAATGAGTTTTCGCTGGGCAAACAAACATTCTCAACGGGTTGCATTGGGTGTAAGGGGAGTTTGTTGATTGTGTGGTGCTTTCTCTAATTGGCGGATGAGGTTGAGATTTAAAGGTTGGTCCATGGGCTCCTATTGCCTACCAGAGTTGAACACATGAAACTCGACACTCATGTTACCGAACGAGAGCTTCATGAGACCATTTCTACAATTAATTAAGGCGTTAGATGTTGTCAAAAATGGTTTACCCAAAATCAAAGATATTTGAGAGTGGGTGTTCGCAACAGCATTGGTATCGAGTACGACAAAATCATCTGGAAATATAAAATCTCCAACTTTGATGAGCACGTCCTCAATAATCCCTTTTGGGACACGAATGAATCTATCCCCCAATTGGAGGGTGATCTTAGTTGGTTTCAATTCTCCCAAGTTCAACTGTTGATAAACAGAAAATGGGAGGAGGTTGACCACTGATCCTAAATCAAGCAATACATTACTAATGCTAGTGTTCTCTATCGTACACTGAATAGTAGGACACCTAGGGTCCTTTTACTTTGTGTACGTGGGATTGGACAAAAGTGAGCTTACACTTGCAACTAAGAATGCTTTCTTAGGAATATTGGTCTTCCTCTTGGTTGTGCAGAGATCTTTCAACACTTTGGCATATTGAGGTATTTGTTGGATGACATCCAATAAGGGGATGTTAACCTTCACTTGCTTGAAGACCTCTAATATCTTATCCATTTTGTCACTCTGCATTTTGGTTAACCTACTAGGATAAGGAGTTTTTGGCAGGTAGGTTTTCTGCGGTGCCTGAGAATGAGGCGTTGGTGTATTACCCTCACCCTCAGCCTCTTCTTCACCATCATTCCAACTGAGGGGTTGCACAGATGCTGGTGGTGGCAAGGAAATGTGATTGTCAACCTGCTTTCCATTCCTTAAGGTTACAATCACATTGACATGGTGAACAAGTTCCTTCACATGGTTCACTTACCACCCCCGAGGTACTAAACTCTCATTTTGCATGTGTTGTTGTTGGTACATGCGCAGGTTAGCCTCAGGTTGTTTTGGCAGAGTCCATCTCTCTCTTTCATGTACAGACTGAGTCAATTGGCTCATCTGGAGCTCTAGAGATTTGATAGTCTGCTGATTTAAAGTGAGAACTTGACTTGTGGATGACATTATTTTATTGAGTTCTCGAGTCCACGAGTCAAGGTCTCAAGCTAATTGAATCGGGTTTCCATATTGTTGGAATTTGGGAAACCTGATTGATTGGTGATTTTAGTTTGGGGTGACTAATAAGATAGCGCATCCATGGAAGGTTGGTGTGGTTAGTTAGGTGGTCGAGAGAAGTTTGAAAGACCACCCGGGGCATTGTTTTGGTTCCATGAAAAATTAGGGTGGTTCCTCCATCCAAGGTTATATGATGATGAGTATGAGTCATTCCTGACTCTATCATAGATGACATTGACATGTTCCATCTCAGGAGGAATGGACGCACACTCGCCTCCTACATGACCTATCCTACCACATGAATGATATGAGGTTGGACCAGATGCAGACACATGAGACACACCTTGTTGGTTTTGAAGCTCAATCGAATCCATACGGCGCATTAAGGCCGCCATGCGTGCCTCGGTGGCCGTAGTGGTATCGTCAGCAAATGCGGCACCCGATTTAGTCGAGTTTGCGTTTGCGATCCTTGCTCCTATGCAAGATGATGTTGGTGGTTCCCTCACTCTCTCCCATTGCATAGTTTTCTCAGCGAGGTCTTTTAGGAAAGCCCATGCCTCCCTCTTCATCATTTCCTAAGAACTCTCCTTGACACATGGACTCAAGGAGCATTCGGGATGGGATGTGAAGACCCTCGTAAACAATCTGACAAAAACGCCACAACTTGATGTCATGGTGAGGCCAAGAGGACAATAGGTCCTTGAATCTTTCTAAGTATGCATGGAATGATTTGGTCTCATGCTGATAAAACGAATTGATTTCGTTCCTCAGTTTTTGAGTCTGATGATTTGGAAAGTACTTCTTAAGGAATGCAGATTGAAACTCTTCCCAAGTCCTAAAGGCATTAGCCTGGTTGCTGTAGAACCACTTCTTGACATCATCCTTCAGTGCAAAGGGGACAAGCCTAAGATGGATGGAGTCTATGCTAAGTTGTTGCAGCTTGAACATAGCACAGACCTCCTCAAATTCCCTGAGAAAGATATAAGGGTCACCCTTCCCAGTGAAGTGAGGGAGCATGGATATAAACTGAGACTTAACCTCAAAGTGATTCTCATTCGCCTCTGGCAATACGATGCACGAAGGTAGAGTAGTGCAGCTCGGGTAGAATCAATCACGCAGAGAAACGGGAACAAGAACATGTGGAATGGGTAAGACAGGTGGGACAGGTAGGTCCAGCAACTGCTCCTCCTCGCGGTACTGAGCATCCATGGAACCCGGACCGTGTGCGACACGAGAAGATGAAGGCGTCGAGAAATTGACTATCGAGGCAGGATTGACGCGCCTTATCAAACGGCCACACTCGTCTCGTGCCCACACAAGCATGCACAAAGGTGCACACCCACACAAACCAAAACTTTTTTTTGACAACTAAAATAGAATGTGTGTAGAGGAGAAGACGGGAGGACACAGAAGAGAGAATGACTCCGGAGAGAAGGAAAGAAGTCCTTATGCTACGGCGGGTGGGTACAGGTAGAAGCACACAAGGAAACAAGTCTCAAACAACCTAAAGTCGATATAGGTCCTTAGGGCCAGTATCTCTTACCATCGAAAGAGTGGGCGACGCCGATCAAGCCATGACGGTCGCGACCGGATCACTCTCCTAATGCGCCTGAGATCCTTAGGGTCAATGTCTACTTGATTTTAAAATTAGGCTCTTGATTAGTGTTTGGGGCGTAGGAAAGGGTGATGAAATCTCTCACCTTATCTTATATGGAACAACCCCTCCTTAGTAGCGGTTTGGAGTCCCAATCTAGCAATCAACTCTCCAAACAAACACTCAACTCACACTTGTTGCAATGCAATTCCTACTAACTAACGCATGGTCATACCAAATGCATGAATGAGTGTAGGAGATGCGTACCTCACGCCAGCTCTCAACAACTGAAAGAAAAGCTAAAACAAAAGACAAACTACATGCCTAAGTCAAGTACATGATGTATGACCTAAACAAGCAAGAATGACTAATCTTTTGCTTTGGATTTTAGGGTCCAAGTTTCTTAAAAGGAGAATGATTATTGATCTGGGAGCAAACTATAAGTCAAAACATGCCAAATTGAGCCACCGACATCTATATCAAATGTATCAACAATCCAGAGAAAGAAAGAGGGAATTAGATCTTACCAGACCGTTGATTGGCGGTCTGTGTAGCTTTGTTTGCCTCCAAAAATTTCTGGTGCCTCCCCTTTATCCCTAGAGTCTCCTGAAACAAACAGAAACTACAAAACACAAATTAAATCCACTTGAATTGTCCAAACCAGAGTCTACACTGACACCTCCCCAGCAACAACCAAAAATTTGTTTAATCGTTTTAAATTTAGACTGCAAGTGCACAGTCGTCGGTGAAGACGGGGCAAGTATGAGTCGCCCGCAGGGAGGTGAGCAGCCCCTGGTAT